>OX415253.1:33841268-38841268 GCA_948329865.1 Linaria vulgaris
CTTATTCTGAAGAAAGTTAACCCAGAGAGCCTCGGAGATTACCGTCCGATTTCCTTAATTAGCAGTGTTTACAAGATTTTAGCGAAGATCCTCGCAATCAGACTTGGGAAGGTGATTCATGATATCATTGAACCTGAGCAATCAGCATTCCTTAAGGGAAAAAATATTCTGGATTGCATTCTTTCCACCAACGAAATCATTGACGAGGCTGTCAGGAATAAAAAACAGATATTGTTGTTTAAAGTGGACTTCGAGAAAGCATTCGATAGCGTTAGTTGGGGATTTTTAGATGATATGATGGCCAAAATGGACTTTAATGATACTTGGCGAAAATGGATTCGATCATGTTTGAGCTCTGGCTCGGTTTCTGTCCTTGTTAATGGGAGCCCCACTGATCAATTCCAGATTTCACGTGGATTGCGACAGGGAGATCCCCTCTCTCCCCTTCTTTTTCTCATCGTGGCAGAAGGACTCAGCGGTATTATTAAGGCAGCAAAACACAAGGATCTGATGAAAGGGATCAAAATTGGGAGTGATAACCTTGAAATCACTCATTTGCAATACGCTGATGATACGATTATGTTTGCTGAATGTTCCCAAAGAAATATCGAAGCGTTTAAATCCATTCTCAGGTTGTTCGAGCTTATTTCAGGACTTAAAGTCAATTTCTTCAAAAGTAGTCTTATTGGACTCAACATTGAAGAGGAAGTGATCTATGAATTTGCTGATATTCTCAATTGCAAAATTGAAAAGGTCCACTTTAGATACCTTGGAATTCCGATGGGTGCGAACCCGAGAAGAGCAAACACTTGGAATCCGGTGCTGCGAGGAATGGAAAAGAGCTTATCATTAAGAAGTGGTGCTTATATCTCATTTGGCGGGAGAGCTGTTCTCACCAAGTCTGTCCTTGTAGGTGTTCCGCTTTATTTTTTCTCCTTTTATAAAGCTCCAAAGAAAGTCCTCGAAGCTATTGCTGCGATTCAGCGACGATTTCTCTGGAGTGGGGCTAGTGATAATAGGAAAATCTGTTGGGTTAATTGGCAGCAAGTTAGTAAAGATTTGGATATGGGTGGCCTCGGGATAAAAAACATGGAATACTTCAATTTGGCCTTACTTTCGAAATGGAGAATTGTCCAGGAAGAAGAAAGTATTTGGAGGAAAATACTTGTGGCTAAATATGGAGCATCTGTAAATTTATCGGGATGGAATATTAGAGGCGGTAATCATAAACATTTTTCTTTGTGGTGGAGGGATCTGATGTATGGAGATGGTAGAAATTCTAATAATGATTGGTTTTTGGCTGGGATTAAAAGAAAGGTGGGGGATGGCAACCTCACTAAATTCTGGACTGATAAGTGGCTCGGGGAACATCCTTTATTTGTTTCTTTTCCCAGACTGTTTGCAGTTGCTGTGGATAAAAACATTACTATCCGCGATAAAGGCATGATGACGAACAATGGTTGGGATTGGAATTGGGTTTGGAGGCGCCCTCTTTTCGAATGGGAAAAGACCTTGCTTAGTCAAACGACTGAAGCTCTCAGAAATTTTATTCCAGCCGGTCACCCAGATAAATGGATTTGGAGCAAAGAACCAGATGGCTTTTTTTCGGTTAAATCCTCTTACAAAACCATTTCCGCTGTTGAGAATGATGCTCCTGATCCTTTTTTCAGAACTTTCTGGAGTGTTAAGATTCCAATGAAGATCAAAGCTTTTGGGTGGAGAATAATTCTTGACAAAGTGCCAACAAAATCTAATCTCCTTCGTAGAGGTTTGGTTCTATCCGATGATCAAGTGAGATGCATTTGGTGTGGACTCGAAAATGAAGATACCTACCATCTCTTTTTCTCTTGTCATAAAACTTATCAGCTTTGGATGAATATTTGCAAATGGATTGGAGTGCAAACTGCTTTCTCTGGGAATCCTAAATCTCACATGGAGCAGTTTTTTGGCTTAGTGGATCTGACTAATAAGAATCCGGATCTCCGACTTGTTTGGTATTTTACAATTTGGTGTGTTTGGTTGGCTAGGAATGATGTTCTCTTCAATGGGAGGGATGATTGCAATGCGGGGATGCTCGACAACATCAAAATTAGAACGTGGACATGGGCTAAATCATGTAATCATTTTTTCTCTTATTCTTTTTTTGAATGGTCTAATTCTCCCCTCCATTGTAAGATCTGATATTTGGTGTTTGTGCTTGAGGTATTTCTCATACCTCCTTTGAATAAATTTCTTTTCTTGCTGATAAAAAAAAAAAAGATAGATATTTGACGTCAACTCTAGCATTAGGAAGCATTAAGGAAGCATTAAGGTACAAAGGCCAAGTCTAAGAATTCGAAAATGTCCTATAGAATACAAATACATTCATCAGATCACCCAAATTATTCCCAGTAATCAAAGGAAGATATAAATTCAAATAGTTTTAAGGGAAAATTACAGAATCTTAGCCAAATTTTAGCGATTTTTGCACATGTTTGGTTGAACGCTGATTTTTTACACTTGGTATCTCAATTTCCTTCGAGCAGCACCTTCGTATCCCATCTATGAAAAACTAAAATTTGGACAAATTCGGGCATAAAAACGTCACTCTTCAATCAAGTGACGTAATTAAAAAGGGTAAAAAGGTCCAACCACCTAAACAACCAATAAGGGAGAGACGGTTTGAATACCAAGTGTAAAAATTCAAAGTGCACGTATACATGGGCAAAAAACCGCCAAAGTTTGGCTATAATTCTGTAATGAAACTTCAGTTTGAGTTAGATACAAACTTCTTCTCAATAGAATTTTGTCAAAAATATTTTTTTTCATTTCTTTAACTAAATTAAAAGTTAATCTAATCAAGTTAAAAAAGATAATGTTCAAATACTGGAATCTTAAGGTGAGATAGAACACGCCATAGTTGCTATACTATGCGATATGTGATAGTTGATAAATTAGAAGATACAAGCGTATGCCTAATTTGGTAGATCGACTTAGTTAATGACTCAAGCAAATTTGATAAAGTCGTCGAAAATGATTATGTCAAGATGTTAAAGCTTTGAATTCATACTTTCAGCAACCATGTGGTTTCTAACCACATGAATGTACATTTATATAGTAAGTGACGATATATGTATTAATTATGAATTTCTCATTTTATTACAGGTCATTTGCCTGTATCGTTAAATTCATATGGGGTAATAAATTTATTAGGTATAGTATTTAGTAGAGGAATACGATTCAATAATTTTTTTTATTTATGGGGTTAGTTATAGGAAGAGACAAAAGTTGTTTTAAAAAAATAAAAATATTAGAAACTCGTTTAACATTGTTGAATATCGCTTTGAAACCAGGTCAATTAGCCTAAACAACAGACAACCAGTGAGTCAAGTCATAACCAATTTTAGAGCGGCCTTAGATTAAGGTTGTGTATATATTTATATCTAACTCAAAATCCAGGGCATTCTTCACCTCGACTAAGAGCTAACTTACATGGCCAAGTCAATGATATTAGATTGCCAAAATTAATGAAAGAAGCAGATATTTGTAATATTTGTGACACGGACTTTCTAAACAAGAAATAAAAACAAAATTTTGGCTGAAAAAGCAAGCGGTTGGAAGCTAACATGCACAGGATACAAACTGCACAATACCGTACTTATTGAGGTGTCCATGTTTGTTAGGACCAACTTTTCGGTATAATTATTTGTGATAGAGTTTAGTTAAATTTATTGATACGACGGTGCTACTCAAAAGAAAGTTGGGATATCCAAGTGCAAAAATTCAAAGTTCAAGCATACATTTGCAAAAACCGCTAATGGTTGGCTATTATTCTGTAATTTTTCTTAGCTTTGATTTGGTATAATTTCGTTTGGGTTCCACGGGCTACACATAAGGTACTATGGGCCTAATTAGACCAAACTATAATAGTCTATTACAGAATATTGACTAGCTTTGTCCCGAACACTGTAACATTGAAGTATAATTGAGATGAACGAACTCAAACTAGTCTCGAAAGAATCCTTGACCGCATTATCAAAACCTAGTATCGAAATTGCTGCACTCATTTCTGAAATCCGTATTTTAATAATCTTCTCGACTCTGAACTTTGCATTGAAAATAACTGAGCATCGAACTAGTTGTAGAATTGAATTGGAAGACTAGTAAAAAACAATGAATCGAAAGCAAAGGATTTTGATCCTGCTTAGTCTCGATAATGGTTTTCGATACTCTATGGGCTAGGTAGAACAGTAATAAATGACACGGGTCAATATCAAAAGAGAGTGCAATATCAAAATCAATCTTTTGATACTACCTCAAAATCGAAACTAACTTTCGATACTTCTCCTTAGTATCGAAATAACAATTTTGATACTCATCCCGCAAGGCCAAGATTGAGTGGGTCGGCCCAATTGTTATATTTTAGGTCAACCTAATTAGCACATACCATATAGTCCCCCCATTAGAGAGTCGGTCTTCGAAAGATCGAGTCGCAAATTTAAATTTTCTTTGGTGTAGATGGTGGTAGGCTTTGAGTTGTTGAATAGCGAAAAGTTGCTTCAAAACGTGCACTCAGTTTGGGAGACGATTTGTTAAAAATCGGATGCCAAACATTGAAAAATGGCTTGAAAATATGCCCTCCAATTTGGGAGACGATCTGCTAAAACTCGAATGCAAAATATCAAAGTATTGGCTTCAAAACACTTTGGGAAAAGATTTCTTAATGCCAAATATCAAAATATGGCTTCAAAATATGCCCCCTCCCCCCAAATATTTAGGAGACTATTTCTTAAAAATCGAAAGCTAAATATTGAAAAATGGCTTCAAAATATGCCCTCCAGTTTGGGAGACAATTTCTTGAAAATCGTATGCCAAATACGAAAAATTGCTTCAAAATATTTCAAGTATCAAAAATTAAAATTCGATATGCTATGGATATCGAAAAGTATTTTCGATATATATGCCTGGAATCGAAAGTTAAAATTTTGATTCTGAGAGACTTAGAAATTGTTGCTTCTCATGCATATTTCATTCCATAATGCTTGATTGTGTGTTTGTTATAGGTTTGGGTACACCTGGATGATATGTGAATGCCTGTAAACTTGAGGATTTTCTCAAGACATAGTGTTTGGCGGATTGTTAGATCAGTGTTTGTTCACGATGGATCACAAGACTTCATATCCTCGTACTTGTCAGAATAATAACCGGCATGATGAGGAACACGAGACTTCATATCCTCGTACTTCTCGGAGGTCTTATATTTTGGGGGGCTGGCCTCAAAGCCCCATTCATCCACATCAGGGCTTATGTTCCTCTCATGTGTTTAGAAAATTACTGTATCGGTTTTGCGATCGTCTGGTATGGCAAAGGTGTCCTGTTTTCGTTGTAGACTTTGACTTGACCATTTTAAGTCATAAGTCCCTTTATCGGTTCAGTTGAGATTTTTGGGTTGCATCTAAGTAAGTTAAGTCAGATGTTCGTATCCTTTAGTTGTAAGATTATCAGTTTGCATGTGATTGACTATGATAGAGGACCATCTCTTCTTGATCATGAAATTTTTGATTTGCATATGATCAGGTTAGATGTCCGTCTATTTTTATTCTTACGAGATTTTCAGTTTTCATCTTATCGATTAAGATAGATGACCATTTCTTCTTCGTCTTGAGATTTTTGGTTTTCATCTTATCAATTAAGATAGATGAATCTTCATGAGATTCTTAGTTTGCATTTTATCGATTAAGATACATGACCATCTCTTTTCCATCATGAAATTTTTGGTTTGCATCTGAACCATTAAGATCAATGACCATCACTTTTCTGTCATGAGATTTTTTGTTTGCAAATGGCCGATTAAGATACATCACCATCTCTTTTTCGTCATGAGATTTTTGGTTTGCATCTTGTCGAATAATAAATAGTACCATCTCTTTTTTGTCATGATATGTTTTTGGTTTGCATGTTATCGATTAAGATAGATGACCATCTCCCTTTTTTAATCGCTTCACCTGTGATTATTTCTGACCTTATGTCCACGTGTGGTGTCCTATAGCAGAGAATATTATACAAACACGAAGCATTTGACAACACTACATTTAATATAGGGATAGAGATAAGCTCGAAAACACACTAAGTTCTCACGTGGTGAACCGGGATTCAAGCCATTATAGTTCATTCATATTTTAAGTTTTACATACCATTCCCGCATAATGGGGCGAATTTACAAAATTAAAGACAAACATTGTTCGTTGTACAAGAAAACATAAAGAAACTAGATATGTGGTGGTGAGATCTGTCCAGCATTTGCATCTCGGCTACGGTCATAGCCACTAGAGCCTCTTCATCATATGCACGTTGCGATTATAAGGATGCAATATAGCAGAGCCAAGCCTCCCAATGGTTCCCTATCACCTCTCATACTCTTGTCGGGTTTGGCCTTTGACCGAGTCTGCTCCCACAAGACCTCCAGAAATCACATGTATTTACTTTTTTCGGGGCTGATTTTCTATCATGTTCGTGTTTTTGTATTGACATAGAGCCTCAATGGCCTTCGACTCTTCTTTTCTGGACGAATGGGATGTGAACCTGTCTATGTTGGTATTGTCTGCTTTATCCTTTTGATCTCTCACGTACTCTACTAACCGTCCCTCTATGATTAGACGTTCTATTTCATGTTTAAGATCTTTGCAATCCTTACTATTGTGTCCTTTCTGATGATGATATTTGCAATATTTTGGTGGCAGTATGGTGGTCGGTGAGTAATTCATTCCCTTTGGCTCGTATAACCAACCCTTTTTCTTGGTTGTCCCGAATACCATAATTGTATCGTTGCTTAGCGAGGTATAGCGTCTTGGGGACGAGTGCATGTACCTGTCATTTATGTTCTTTTTCCAATTATGATCTTCATTCCCCTAATTTCGTGATTGGTCTCGCTATCCTTTGCTGCCATAATGTCCTCAAAATGCACCACCTGGTGACATCGCTGATTTATCTTCTCGATGGTATTAAGTTTCTCCTTCAACGGTTGATATGCGCATTTCCCGCATATTGGGCCAGGCCCAAACCAGGCTTATTTTATAGCATATCGGGGATCACTTTCGATGTCATGTCGGTAATCATCACCGATATGTTACTGTGGTCCCCGGATCCCGATGTCTATAAATACGCGGTGCCCGGATCCCAAAACAAGCAAATTATTATCCCTCAGCTACCACTCGCCATATCAAAATACATCACCGATGTGTCTTTCGATATCTAATTCGACATCTTAACTACAACACACGGTCGTGACACGTCATACCACTTCATCACCGACCTCACATCGGGGGTCATCCTCGACGTCACATCGAAGGCGATCACCGACGTCCATTCGATCTATTTACCGATATTCTGCCCCCAGCCAAGCATCGAGGCGAAGATCCGAGGTGTTCCAGACCAAGCGTACACGAAACTCGTAGTGTAGGTCTGATTTGAGATAGGCTCGTTGTATTACTGGACCACTCACTTGTAATCGACACTCGCATATGTATAAAACGACCTACTGACAAATCAGTGGCGCCGTCTGTGGGAACGCCAGTTCCCGTACAAAGACGCTGAGATGCAAGGAAGGAGGACCCGATCCGAACTTAGTGGAGTGGTGACTAGGAGCGCCAGGATGGACGACACACAAACCTCTCAACACCCGACTGATCGAGAACAAATAGTGGCTCAAGCCGAGATGGAGCTCCCTCCACCACAAGTGCAACGAAGGCGCGGGCCCGGAAGGCCACCGCGAGCCGCAAATGCAGGTCCGACCCTTGTTGCACCGAGTGCGGCAGAACCCGAGACTGAGGGCCCGCCCATCGAGAACCACCCAGCTGACATTCCAATGACCGAAACGCCAAATGCGGATTCTCCCGGCCTAGAGGAGACAATGCCCGGGGGACAAAGCGCCGTCCATTCCGCCGCCATAACCCCGGAAATGTTAGCACAGATCAACGCCTCTGTAAAGGCAGCACTTTACACTACACTGGAGGCTTTGCTTCCACGACCCCCTGAACACATGACGAATGACGCTCAAGCGAGGCCCCATGGATCCAAAGCGGGCGAGAGAAGGGAAATGCAATAATATGCTGAACAAGAGGATACAGAGGACTCATTTAGGGAGATATCGCCTGCTACTTATGACAGGGTGGAGAGACGGGGCTCAGGGACCCTAGATCGAGAGATAGAAAGGAAGATAGAACGGCTGGACCGTGAAAGGGCAGAAGTAGTCTGAAGAATGGAACGCGGTCGCGACTGCGCCGAGGTTGCGTATTCGAAGGATGAGGACACATAGATACTGCGGGTAATCTCAAGAAGGATGGAACAGCTAGACCGCGAGAGAGTGGAACTGTCGAGGAAGTTGACTCAGGGTAAGGGGAAAGGTCGCGGTAGGACCCCGTTTTCAGATGAGATAGAGGCAGAGGTACTACACATAGGAGACAAAATTCCAACCATAAAGCCGTATGATGGAAAGAGTGACCCGAGGGATCACATCCACACCGTGGAGAGTCTCTTAAACCTACAAGATTTTACCGAGGGTATTAAGGCAAAAATAATGGCGACAACACTGATTTGAGCAGCATTAGACTGGTTTAACAGAATCGAAGTAGGATCTATTTCAAGCTTCGAGCAGATGAAAGAGAGATTGGAGAACCACTTTTCCAGTCAGAAACGAATGAAGACAAGCATGTACCATCTGGTTGAAACAGAAAGAGAGGGAAACTCTCGGAAAATTCATGAGCAGATTCAATGAGGAGCTACTGAAGGTGGACAACCCATGCGGGGGACAAGTGCTGCAGACACTATTCAGGGCAACAACGCACAACAGATTCGCCAAAGAGGTGATCAAGCTCGCAGATCCTACCATCAAACGGATAAACGAGTTGGCGCATACTGTGATCTACGAAGATGCGATGATGGCAGCTAAGTTTAGACCCCAGGAATCCGGCCGGGAAAGGAGTAGAGAGCTATGGAACAAGAACAGGGGAGGAAGAGACAGGTCCCCAAAGAGATATACCCCCTCAATCGCGACATTCACACTATTTTTGCCGTTGCGCAAAGCAGGAATTGGCTAAATGCACCTCGAAAAATCAAGGAGATAGATTTCACCAAGAATTCAAGACGCTACTGCGAGTATCACCACCAAAAAGGATGAGATCGAGAGACTGATTAAGGACGGAAGACTGATAGAATTTGTTAAGGCGAGCGGGCAGTACGCTGAATCAAGAGAACGGTCCCAATCCCCAATAAGGGAGGGCCTAAAGGCGATTGAAAGTGGACAAGGACGAAATACGATAACAAGTGCGCCTTCGAGGGGGGTCATCAATGTGATAAGCGGTGGGACCGCAGGAGCAAATTCCACCAATCAGAGGAAGAAGATAACTCACGGATTAAACGAGGACCGATTCGTTGGATTTACAACATTGGTCGAGGAGCTCCCAGACGAGGTTATCACATTTTCCAGCAGGGACCTCTTGGACCTCAGCCCCGAGGTCGTCCAGGCAGGCGAGCTCGACTGCCCCCTGGTTGTTCAGCTTGATATCGCTAACTACGCTGTACACAAGGTACTCATAGACAACGGCAGCTCCACCAACATTATGTTTGCGCATGCTTTGGAGAAGATGGCACTCGGCCACCACGCAGTCGAACAGGTCCGTACGCCACTGGTAGGATTTTGGGGAGCAGAGACAATTCCCCTAGGACAAGTGAACCTCCCCACATCTTTCGGGCAAGAACCGCACAGGCGTACTATTAATGTTCAATACACAATCGTGGACCAACCATTTGCATACAACGTTATAATCGGCAGACCGGCCCTGAATGCGATAAGAACGGTGGTATCCACATTCCATCAGAAAATGAAAATTCCAGCAGGAGGAGGGGTCGAAGAAGTGGTCGCTAACTAGGAGGAAGCTTGGCTCTGTTACGTCACTTCTCTTGTGTTGCCAAGAATTAGAGAAGCAGAGGAAGAAGCAGCAGGACCAAGTCAGGATCGACAAGCTAGGAGATGATCACCGTGAGGAGCAAACAGAACAATACTTTAAATTCTGCACTTTTTAAATTATGTTCGAACGATGAAAACATTGCCCCATCGCGTGTTGGTCTGTAAACTTAAAACATGGGGAACTACGCCGGTCTAATTCCCCACTCAACGGGATACGTAGGCGGGTTAGGTCTACCTAGCCCTCGACCGTTATCACTTATTTAAACCCCTTCGTGGGTCGGCATGTAACTTAAAACAGGGGGAACTACGCCGGTCTGATTCCCCATCCAATGGGATACGTAGGCGGACTGGGGTACCTAGCCCTCGACCGTTATCCGTTATTACCTTTTTATTTTTTGTTGCTTGGCACAATCTCATATTCGATGCAGGGTTATGTCCTAAGCGGACATTACAGAAGTGCAGAGAATCGCACAAACAAGTGGGGAATATCCCCCTAGATATATATTTAACACATCGCCCTCTTATAGGTACTCTTATGGGTACAAACAGGTACAACAGGTACAAACGGGTACCAAGGGCATGATAGAGCACTACGGAAACACTATTGCTTGGGTATAACAGATATTCCCAGGTTGGGGGAACATCCCACAAATAACGCATGCATGTCATTCCGTGCTTTCGTATTAGCTTTTATGTCAAAAATTTTGCGTGTCTATGATGTTTTGCAGGGCTCAATAACCTACATACTAAACGACGACACAGTCACCAAGGGACATAGTCAAAAAGACAATGAAAAGGCTCGCCTACAACACAAACATATCCCCTGTGATAACGGGGTCGATCAAAAACAATTCAACGGTAGTGGGACCCATGTGATAAGGACGCATCCCTACCCACAAAAATATCCCCTGTGATAACGGGGTCGATCAAAAACAATTCAACGGTAGTGGGACCCCTGTGATAACGGGATGCATCCCTACCCACAAAAGTATTCCGTGTGATAACGTGGTCGATCAAAAACAATTCAACGGTAGTGGGACCCCTGTGATAATGGGACGCATCCCTACCCACAAAAATATCCCATGTGATAACGGGGTCGATCAAAAACAATTCAACGGTAGTGGGACCCCTGTGATAACGGGACGCATCCCTACCCACAAAAATATCCCATGTGATAACGGGGTCGAACAAAAACAATTCAACGGTAGTGGGACCCCTGTGATAATGGGATGCATCCCTACCCACAAAAATATCCCATGTGATAACGGGGTCGATCAAAAACAATTCAACGGTAGTGGGACCCCTGTGATAATGGGACGCATCCCTACCCACAAAAATATTCCCTGTGATAACGGGGCCAATACAAGAAGAAATTCCCTGTGATAACGGGGCCAATACAAGAAGAAATTCCCGGTGATAACGGGGCCAATACAAGAAGAAATCCCCATTGATAACGGGGTCGATTCAAGAAAAAATTCCCTGTGTTAACGGGGTCGATTCAAGAAAAAACTTCCCTGTGTTAACATGGTGGGTTCAAGAAAAAATTCCATGTAATAACAGGGTCGACAACAAATAGAGCAACGGCAACGGTTCCCCTGTGACAGCGGGTTGTACGTTAAAAAACAGAAACAGAGGCACCTTCATGCGATAACCATGACTACTCGACATAATCCGGTATGACCGACAGGTGACATAACAAGGAGAACCAACAGTAACACGAGCAATCACACCATGGATTATGTATGAACAAATATATATCAGGACACGCAGAAAAGATCGATTGGATTAAAAGATAAAACCAGGAATCATATTACAGGAGGCAACTGCTCCAAAAGAAAAAATACAAACTCCTATAATCTCAACCAGGATAACGAGGGGCCCCTCTGATGTGTATTAACGCCAAACTCTTTTGCTCGACGATCTCGTGGTACTCCACCTCCGGTTCTAGATCGTCGAAATCATCATCGGAATCCTCAGGAAACTCCCCGTCCGGCCCCTTCAATGGGTTTATGGCCGAAGGGTCGTAACCATCCTTGAAAACACCATCCAGCTGGATTTGACCTATGACAGAGGCCTTGGCTTCCTCCCGTTCCAGCAAGCCCCGCTCAGCACATATCATCTTTAATGACCGACTCAGAAGGAATTGTCTGGCCGCACTGGTCAGTTGGCTTTTGCTCAGCGTCATGCACCGCATGTGCCTTTCAGTCTGGGCTAATTGGTCCTTTAGAATTGCGACCTCAGCTTCAAAGGCCTCCCGACGAGATGCTTCTTGACCAGCGATAAGTCGAGACTCATTAAGCTCTCCGATCAGCCTCTTATTGTCATCTAACAGAGCGCCCACATTATTCTCGTTGGCCTTCAAAATATCAATGGCCTCGTCTCTCTCATTCTGGAGCTGTACAGCAGCAACAGGATCGTATTCGCCCAGTTTTTCGAGCAAATCATTGGTAACTCGGAGCGACTCAGCGTGGTCCGTTGGACCTTTAATGGCCATCGTCAAGAAACATTTCAGAAAGCCAGCCACCTGCACGTCCACAATAAGGACTTGATCGCTCAATCAAATGAAAACCCAAAGCAGATACACAGTGAATGGCATAAAGACTACTTACAGAGCGAAAGAGACCGCTATGATCGCCACTTGAACTACCCTCTTCTTTCTTTCTCTTTTGTCCCATGGACGTCCCAACACCAACGTCAGGTTGAGATTACGAAGTATTTTCACTCGAGGAGGGCACAGGTTTCTTCGCATTCTTGCGCACGCCCTTACGACCCCTCTTCTTGACAAGTGAAGGGGCGTCATCTGTACTGATTTCGGCCCCCAGCTGTCTGCGTTCCGCTATCGCATCCAGCCTACGATACTCCACCAGCTCGGCTGCGAAACACACAAAATAGAGGATCAAGAAAAAAGTCTAGGAGAGAATATCAATTTACAAAGATATAAAACTTACCGAGTGTAGAGGGACCGTTATACTGCGCGGGAGATATCCCACCTGCTCGCAAAACTACGTCACTACAAAGCAAGGTACCATCGTATGGATGGTTGATCAAATTCCTCAGAAAATCGAGGCTGTGTGCAGTACGCCCAACAACGGTTCGTCTCTCATATTTGGTGTCTTCACACCACACGCTAGGAAGCGCAGCAAACTCACCGGCCGTCCTGTCCTGGATATACATATACTCGCACTTATTTCCAAGTCCGTAGCTAGATTGAGTATAATGCACGAACCTAAGCCCCGTCTGGGATCGCACACAGAAAAACCCTCTATCACCACCCTTTCTATTTACCATAACACTAAAGAGCTCCCAGAACTCGTTAGCTCCACAAGGGCACCCAACGCCCTCATAACACAAATGAAAGCTACAATGTAGCCCAAAGAATTGGGGGATATCTGTCCCAAGCAGACCCCAATACTTGCTATAATAGCACTAACTGCATGATCAATTGGGAAGCGCAACCCATTCTTAAAGTGCTTGGCACTGACAGTAATGCAGCCTTTTAATGGAGTAAGCATTCGTTGATCCACACTGGGAATATGACCTTATACCCCTCGGGAATGTCATACTTGTCAGAATAATAACCGGCATGATGAGGAACAAGAGACTTCATATCCTCGTACTTCTCGGAGGTCTTATATTTTGGGGGGCTGGCCTCAAAGCCCCATTCATCCACATCAGGGCTTATGCTCCTCTCATGTGTTTAGAAAATTACTGTATCGGTTTTGCGATCGTCTGGTATGGCAAATGTGTCCTCTTTTCGTTGTAGACTTAGACTTGACCATTTTAAGTCATAAGTCCCTTTTCGGTTCAGTTGAGATTTTTGGGTTGCATCTAAGTAAGTTAAGTAAGATGTTCGTATCCTTTAGTTGTAAAATTATCGATTTGCATGTGATTGACTATGATAGAGGACCATCTCTTCTTGATCATGAAATTTTTGATTTGCATATGATCAGGTTAGATGTCCGTCTGTTTTTATTCTTACGAGATTTTCAGTTTTCATCTTATCGATTAAGATAGATGACCATTTATTTTTCGTCTTGAGATTTTTGGTTTTCATCTTATCAATTAAGATAGATGAATCTTCATGAGATTCTTAGTTTGCATTTTATTGATTAAGATACATGACCATCTCTTTTCCATCATGAAATTTTTGGTTTGCATCTGAACCATTAATATCAATGACCATCACTTTTCTGTGATGAGATTTTTTGTTTGCAAATGGCCGATTAAGATAGATGACCATCTCTTTTTCGTCATGAGATTTTTGGGTTGCATCTTGTCGAATAATAAACAGTACCATCTCTTTTTTGTCATGATACGTTTTTGGTTTGCATGTTATCGATTAAGATAGATGACCATCTCCTTTTTTTAATCGCTTCACCTGTGATTATTTCTGACCTTATGTCCACGTGTGGTGTCCTATAGCAGAGGATATTATGCAAACACGAAGCATTTGATAACACTACATTTAATATAGGGATATGGATGAGCTCGAAAACACACTAAGTTCTCACGTGGTGAACCGGGATTCAAGCCATTATAGTTCATTCATATTTTAAGTTTTACATAACATTCCCGCATAATGGGGCGAATTTACAAAATTAAAGACAAACATTGTTCGTTGTACAAGAAAACATAAAGAAATTAGATATGTGGTGGTGAGATCTGTCCAGTATTTGCATCTCGGCTACTGTCATTGCCACTAGAGCCTCTTCATCATATGCCCGTTGCGATTGTAAGGATGCAATATAGCAGATCCAAGCCTCCCAATGGTTCCCTATCACCTCTCCTACTCTTGTCGGGTTTGGCCTTTGACCGAGTCTGCTCCCACAAGACCTCCATAAATCACATGTATTTTCTTTTTCGGGGCTGATTTTCTATCATGTTCGTGTTTTTGTATTGACATGGAGCCTCAATGGCCCTCGACTCTTCATTTCTGGAAGAATGGGATGTGAACCTGTCTATGTTGGTATTGTCTGCTTTATCCTTTTGATCTCTCACGTACTCTACCAACCGTCCCTCTATGATTAGACGTTCTATTTCATGTTTAAGATCTTTGCAATACTTACTATTGTGTCCTTTCTGATGATGATATTTGCAATATTTTGGTGGCAGTATGGTGGTCGGTGAGTAATTCATTCCCTTTGGCTCGTATAGCCAACCCTTTTTTCTTGGTTGTCCCGAATACCATAAATGTATCGTTGCTTAGCGAGGTATAGCGTCTTGGGGACGAGTGCATGTACCTGTCATTTATGTTCTTTTTCCAATTATGATCTTCATTCCCCTAATTTCGTGATTGGTCTCGATATCCTTTACTGCCATAATGTCCTCAAAATGCACCACCTGGTGACATCGCTGATTTATCTTCTCGATGGTATTAAGTTTCTCCTTCAATGGTTGATATGCGCATTTCCCGCATATTGGGCCAGGCCCAAACCAGGCCTATTTTAGAGCATATCGGGGATCACTTTCGATGTCATATCGGTAATCATCACCGATATGTTACTGTGGTCCCCGGATCCCGAGGTCTATAAATACGCGGTGCCCGGATCCCAAAACAAGCAAATTATTATCCCTCAGCTACCACTCGCCATATCGAAATACATCATCGATGTGTCTTTCGATATCTAATTCGACATCTTAACTACAACACATGGTCGTGACACGTCATACCACTTCATCACCGATCTCACATTGGGGGTCATCCTCGACGTCACATCGAAGGCGATCACCGACGTCCATTCGATCTATTTACCGATATTCTGCCCCCAGCCAAGCATCGAGGCGAAGATCCGAGGTGTTCCGGACCAAGCGTACACGAAACTCGTAGTGTAGGACCAAGATAACAAGGGGCCCCTCTGATGTGTATTAACGCCAAACTCTTTTGCTCGACGATCTCGTGGTACTCCACCTCCGGTTCTAGATAGTCGAAATCATCATCGGAATCCTCGTGAAACTCCCCGTCCGGCCCCTTCAATGGGTTTATGGCCGAAGGGTCGTAACCATCCTTGAAACCACCATCCAGCTGGATTTGGCCTATGACAGAGGCCTTGGCTTCCTCCCGTTCCAGCAAGCCCCGCTCAGCACATATCATCTTATATGACCGACTCAGAAGGAACTGTCTGGCCGCACTGGTCAGTTGGCTTTTGCTCAGCATCATGCACCGCATGTGCCTTTCAGCCTGGGCTAATTGGTCCTTTAGAATTGCGACTTCAGCTTCAAGGGCCTCCCGACGAGATGCTTCTTGACCAGCGATAAGTCGAGACTCATTAAGCTCTCCGATCAGACTCTTATTGTCTTCTAACAGAGCGCCCACATTATTCTCGTTGGCCTTCAAAATATCTATGGCCTCGTCTCTCTCATTCTGGAGCTGTACAGCGGCAACAGGATCGTATTCGCCCAGTTTTTCGAGCAAATCATTGGTAACTCGGAGCGACTCAGCGTGGTCCATTTGACCTTTAATGGCCATCGTCAAGAAACATTTCAGAAAGCCAGCCACCTGCACGTCCACAATAAGGACTTGATCGCTCAATCAAACGAAAACCCAAAGCAGATACATAGTGAATGGCATAAAGACTACTTACAGAGCGAAAGAGACCGCTATGATCGCCACTTGAACTACCCTCTTCTTTCTTTCTCTTTTGTCCCATGGACGTCCCAACACCAACGTCAGGTTGAGATTCCGAAGTATTTTCACTCGAGGAGGGCACAGGTTTCTTCGCATTCTTGCGCACGCCCTTACGACCCCTGTTCTTGACAAGTGAAGGGGCGTCATCTGTACTGATTTCGGCCCCCAGCTGTATGCGTTCCGCTATCGCATCCAGCCTACAATACTCCACTAGCTCGGCTGCGAAACACACAAAATAGAGGATCAAGAAAAAAGTCTAGGGGAGAATATCAATTTACAAAGATATAAAACTTACCGAGTGTAGAGGGACCGTTATACTGCGTGGGAGATATCCCACCTGCTCGCAAAACTACGTCACTACAAAGCAAGGTACCGTTGTATGGATGGTTGATCAAATTCCTCAGAAAATCGAGGCTGTGTGCAGTACGCCCAACAACGGTTCGTCTCTCATATTTGGTGTCTTCATACCACACGCTAGGAAGCGCAGCAAACTCACCGGCCGTCATGTCCTGTATATACATATACTCGCACTTATTTCCAAGTCCGTAGCTAAATTCAGTATAATGCACGAACCTAAGCCCCGTCTGGGATCGCACACAGAAAAACCCTCTATCACCACCCTTTCTATTTACCATAACACTAAAGAGCTCCCAGAACTCGTTAGCTCCACAAGGGCACCCAACGCCCTCATAACACAAATGAAAGGTACAATGTAGCCCAAAGAATTGGGGGATATCTGTCCCAAGCAGACCCCAATACTTGCTATAATAGCATTAACCGCAGGATCAATTGGGAAGCGCAGCCCATTCTTAAAGTGCTTGGCACTGACAGTAATGCAGCCTTTTAATGGAGTAAGCATTTGTTGATCCACACTGGGAATATGACCTTATACCCCTCGGGAATGTCATACTCGTCAGAATAATACCCGGCATGATGACGAACACGAGACTTCATATCCTCGTACTTCTCGGAGGTCTTATATTTTGGGGGGCTGGCCTCAAAGCCCCATTCATCCACATCAGGGCTTATGCTCCTCTCATGTGTTTAGAAAATTACTGTATCGGTTTTGCGATCGTCTGGTATGGCAAATGTGTCCTCTTTTCGTTGTAGACTTAGACTTGACCATTTTAAGTCAGATGTCCGGATCCTTTAGTTGTAAGATTATCGGTTTGCATGTGATTGACTATGATAGAGGACCATCTCTTCTTGATCATGAAATTTTTGATTTGCATATGATCAGGTTAGATGTCCGTCTGTTTTTATTCTTACGAGATTTTCAGTTTTCATCTTATCGATTAAGATAGATGACCATTTCTTTTTCGTCTTGAGATTTTTGGTTTTCATCTTATCAATTAAGATAGATGAATCTTCATGAGATTCTTAGTTTGCATTTTATTGATTAAGATACATGACCATCTCTTTTCCATCATGAAATTTTTGGTTTGCATCTGAACCATTAATATCAATGACCATCACTTTTCTGTGATGAGATTTTTTGTTTGCAAATGGCCGATTAAGATAGATGACCATCTCTTTTTCGTCATGAGATTTTTGGTTTGCATCTTGTCGAATAATAAACAGTACCATCTCTTTTTTGTCATGATACGTTTTTGGTTTGCATGTTATCGATTAAGATAGATGACCATCTCCTTTTTTTAATCGCTTCACCTGTGATTATTTCTGACCTTATGTCCACGTGTGGTGTCCTATAGCAGAGGATATTATGCAAACACGAAGCATTTGATAACACTACATTTAATATAGGGATAGGGATGAGCTCGAAAACACACTAAGTTCTCACGTGGTGAACCGGGATTCAAGCCATTATAGTTCATTCATATTTTAAGTTTTACATAACATTCCCGCATAATGGGGCGAATTTACAAAATTAAAGACAAACATTGTTCGTTGTACAAGAAAACATAAAGAAACTAGATATGTGGTGGTGAGATCTGTCCAGCATTTGCATCTCGGCTACTGTCATTGCCACTACAGCCTCTTCATCATATGCCCATTGCGATTGTAAGGATGCAATATAGCAGATCCAAGCCTCCCAATGGTTCCCTATCACCTCTCCTACTCTTGTCGGGTTTGGCCTTTGACCGAGTCTGCTCCCACAAGACCTCCATAAATCACATGTATTTTCTTTTTCGGGGCTGATTTTCTATCATGTTCGTGTTTTTGTATTGAAATGGAGCCTCAATGGCCCTCGACTCTTCTTTTCTGGAAGAATGGGATGTGAACCTGTCTATGTTGGTATTGTCTGCTTTATCCTTTTGATCTCTCACGTACTCTACCAACCGTCCCTCTATGATTAGACGTTCTATTTCATGTTTAAGATCTTTGCAATCCTTACTATTGTGTCCTTTCTGATGATGATATTTGCAATATTTTGGTGGCAGTATGGTGGTCGGTGAGTAATTCATTCCCTTTGGCTCGTATAGCCAACCCTTTTTTCTTGGTTGTCCCGAATACCATAATTGTATCGTTGCTTAGCGAGGTATAGCGTCTTGGGGACGAGTGCATGTACCTGTCATTTATGTTCTTTTTCCAATTATGATCTTCATTCCCCTAATTTCGTGATTGGTCTCGATATCCTTTGCTGCCATAATGTCCTCAAAATGCACCACCTGGTGACATCGCTGATTTATCTTCTCGATGGTATTAAGTTTCTCCTTCAACGGTTGATATGCGCATTTCCCGCATATTGGGCCAGGCCCAAACCAGGCCTATTTTAGAGCATATCGGGGATCACTTTCGATGTCATATCGGTAATCATCACCGATATGTTACTGTGGTCCACGGATCCCGAGGTCTATAAATACGCGGTGCCCGGATCCCAAAACAAGCAAATTATTATCCCTCAGCTACCACTCGCCATATCGAAATACATCA
Organism: Linaria vulgaris; assembly: GCA_948329865.1. Taxonomy (NCBI): domain Eukaryota; kingdom Viridiplantae; phylum Streptophyta; class Magnoliopsida; order Lamiales; family Plantaginaceae; genus Linaria; species Linaria vulgaris. Next base: position 33,860,732 of record OX415253.1, read on the forward strand.
TTGATGTGTCTTTCGATATCTAATTCGACATCTTAACTACAACACATGGTCGTGACACGTCATACCACTTCATCACCGATCTCACATTGGGGGTCATCCTCGACGTCACATCGAAGGCGATCACCGACGTCCATTCGATCTATTTACCGATATTCTGCCCCCAGCCAAGCATCGAGGCGAAGATCCGAGGTGTTCCGGACCAAGCGTACACGAAACTCGTAGTGTAGGACTAGGATAACAAGGGGCCCCTCTGATGTGTATTAACGCCAAACTCTTTTGCTCGACGATCTCGTGGTACTCCACCTCCGGTTCTAGATCGTCGAAATCATCATCGGAATCCTCGTGAAACTCCCCGTCCGGCCCCTTCAATGGGTTTATGGCCGGAGGGTCGTAACCATCCTTGAAACCACCATCCAGTTGGATTTGGCCTATGACAGAGGCCTTGGCTTCCTCCCGTTCTAGCAAGCCGCGCTCAGCACATATCATCTTATATGACCGACTCAGAAGGAACTGTCTGGCCGCACTGGTCAGTTGGCTTTTGCTCAGCGTCATGCACCGCATGTGCCTTTCAGCCTGGGCTAATTGGTCCTTTAGAATTGCGACCTCAGCTTCAAGGGCCTCCCGACGATATGCTTCTTGACCAGCGTTAAGTCGATACTCATTAAGCTCTCCGATTAGCCTCTTATTGTCATCTAACAGAGCGCCCACATTATTCTCGCTGGCCTTCAAAATATCCATGGCCTCGTCTCTCTCATTCTGGAGCTGTACCGCGGCAACAAGATCGTATTCGCCCAGTTTTTCGAGCAAACCATTGGTAACTCGGAGCAACTCGGCGTTGTCCGCTTGACCTTTAATGGCCATCGTCAAGAAACATTTTAGAAAGCCATCCACCTGCACGTCCACAATAAGGACTTGATCGCTCAATCAAATGAAAACCCAAAATAGATACACAATGAATGGCATAAAGACTACTTACAGAGCGAAAGAGACCACTATGATCGCCACTTGAACTACCCTCTTCTTTATTTCTCTTTTGTCCCATGGACATCCCAACACCAACGTCAGGTTGAGATTGCGAAGTATTACCCACCCCGGCAGTATTTTCACTCGAGGAGGGCACAGGTTTCTTCGCATTCTTGCGCACGCCCTCACGACCCCTCTTATTGATAAGTGGAGGGGCGTCATCTGTACCGATTTCGGCCCCCAGCTGTCTGCGTTCCGCTATCGCATCCAGCCTACAATACTCCACCAGCTCGGCTGCGAAACACACAAAATAGAGGATCAAGAAAAAAGTCTAGGGGAGAATATCAATTTACAAAGATATAACACTTACCGAGTGTAGAGGGACCGTTATACTGCACGGGAGATATCCCACCTGCTCGCAAAACTACGTCACTACAAAGCAAGGTACCGTCGTATGGATTGTTGATCAAATTCCTCAAAAAATCGAGGTTGTGTGCAGTACGCCCAACAGCGGTTCGTCTCTCATATTTGGTGTCTTCACACCACACGCTAGGAAGCGCAGCAAACTCACCAGCCGTCCTGTCCTGGATATACATATACTCGCACTTATTTCCAAGTCCGTAGCTAGATTGAGTATAGTGCACGAACCTAAGCCCCATCTGGGATCGCACACAGAAAAACCCTCTATCACCGCCCTTTCTATTTAGCATAACACTAAAGAGCTCCCAGAACTCGTTAGCTCCACAAGGGCACCCAACGCCCTCATAACACAAATGAAAGCTACAATGTAGCCCAAAGAATTGGGGGATATCTGTCCCAAGCAGACCCCAATACTTGCTATAATAGCGCTAACCGCAGGATCAATCAGGAAGCGCAACCCATTCTTAAAGTGCTTGGCACTGACAGTAATGCAGCCTTTTGATGGAGTAAGCATTCGTTGATCCACACTGGGAATATGACCTTATACCCTTGGGAATGTCATACTTGTCAGAATAATAACCGGCATGATGAGGAACACGAGACTTCATATCCTCGTACTTCTCGGAGGTCTTATATTTTGGGGGGCTGGCCTCAAAGCCCCATTCATCCACATCAGGGCTGGCAGCTTCGGGCGGAGCAGAAAATTCGGCACCCCCCTGTTCACCAGTCAATTGTTCAGGTCCAAACATCTCATTTTCGGAGAATACGGCTCCACCCTCTCCAAAATCCATCTCAGGCAAATCTCCGCCAACATTATCCCCGGCAAACGACATATTAACGCTCTAAAGGGATGAAAGGCAAGATCGAAAGTGATATCGGAAAGGTTTTCGAATTCGATATCAAAAATTCAAATTATAGGTAGATATCAAAAGCGAGGTCGAAATCTATATCGGAAGTCAAAATTCGATGTGTCTTTCGAAGGGACAACGAAATTTCGCTAAAAGCCAAAGTGGGTTTTCACTTTCCCGACAACCTATTTATAGATATCGGAGATACTAGATCGAAACACAATTTCGATATCACATCGGTATTAATATTCGATGTACAGATAAAGGACATGGGGGCTGACATCACATCGAGTATGAATTTCGACATCATGTCGAAGATGAGACCCGACGTCCTACCCTACTACGCGAAGAGCCGCGATAATATAACAACTGCCCCGGCAACCCCATCATAATTTTCAAGGAACACAAATACAAAGGGAACTAGAATCCAAACGAGGATGTCAAACTCGACGTTCATCACAGGTGCACTCCCCACAAGTTTGATCTTCGTCATTTGAACTGGCGGGACGAAGGGGTACAGGTAACCCAGAAATTTTAAATTAAAATATGCGAATCCTTATCTCTAAGATAAGAATCCCCGAATTGGGGGACTACATGATATGGGCATTTCTCGCATATTGGGCCAGGCCCACACCAGGCCCATTTTGGAGCATATCGGGGATCACTTTCGATATCATATCGGTAATCATCACCGATATGTTTCTGTGGTCCCCGGATCCCGAGGTCTATAAATACGGGGTGCCCGGATCCCAAAACAAGAAAATTATTATCCCTCAGCTACCACTCGCCATATCGAAATACATCATCGATGTGTCTTTCGATATCTAATTCGACATCTTAACTACAACACACGTTCGATTTACCGATATTCCGCCCCCATCCAAGCATCGAGGCGAAGATCCGAGGTGTTCCAGACCAAGCCTACACGAAACTCATAGTGTAGGTCTGATTTGAGATAGGCTCATTGTATTACTGGGCCACTCACTTGTAATCGAGACTCGCATATATATAAAATGACCTATTGCCAAATCAACGGTGCCGTGGTACGTTGTTTGTTACGAGTCGAAGGAATATGAGATATATCACAATTTCTTCACTGTCTTGTCTATCTTGAGAAACTCTACATTAAAACTCATCATATAGTCTCTCAGATTCCTTCTCATTCTGCCAGACAGATTACAGGTAGTTGTGGTCCATGGGTGTCCTTTTTGGACTAGAGAACTAGCCCTCAAACTTCTTTCTCATGTTCTCATAGCTAGTGATATTGCCTGCCGGGATCCAAGAAAACCAATCCAGTGCAACCCTAGAAAAGGTAGTGGCAAAAATTTGTGTCCACATTGTCGGTGAAACCATAGAGTGATAATTATCAATCCAAATAAAATATGTGTTCCATCGGATCTTACTTCCCATCATAGTTTTTCAATTGTGGCATCTTCTCACCTCGGTTGAGTACCTCTACTTCTATCCCGGTGCAGAACGACCTCGCTTTTTGTGGCCTAGCCACTATGGTGACTCGTCGTTGTACTTCTTCTACTTCTTCTTCTTTTTCATCTTCTCTCTCTCTCTCTCTCTCTCTCTCTCTCTCTCTTTCTTTATGTGTCCAGTATATCCAAACTTCTTGGTATGACATCCAGATCTACCCTTGATCCCTTAACTTGATCCATGCGACATCCATCCTCTCTCGCCCATGGGCGATCCCTACGGGCTTCGACCTATCAATGGTGAGTCTGCCCTTTGGACCTCATGGGAATGTCTGTTTCTCACCTCATCACGGTTTGCCCTTGCCACGGAAACCTGTGCTCACAAGGCCTCCCTTTTACGACCTAATGAAGGAGCCTCCGTGACATTCACATATGGGAGAAATCCGGTCACTGATTTTGGACTATGGCCATGAATTGAGCCATAGTATCTTGTAGGCCTGTTCCAACGCAAGTGGAGGTGGGCATCCATAGTCGTCGTAACACGATGGAAGGCGATGGGGCTCAAACTCTTGCTCTTAGGACCGGTGGAGCCCCTGCCAGACGATGCATCTTTGTTTGAAAGATCTCTATTGCCCTCTAACTATGTGAGCCTGTGACTATGGACATACTTCCTTATGTGTTTGTGCTTGTGGTCTACCTAGAGATGGCACCAATATAATTTTGTGTGGGTTACACGGGGTCAAACAATATACAATTTTGGCCTAATTGCATCAAACTATGCTAGTTTATTACTGAATGTGACTAACTTTGTCGTGAACACCCTAACACGAAAGTACAACTAAGATGAACGAAGTAAAACTAGTCTTGGAAGAAGCATTGACCGCAGTACCAAAATCAAGTATTGAAACTGCTGTCCTCCATTACGAACTTTGTATAAAAAATTATCTTATGGACTCTAAACTCTGTATCGTTGCATATCAAACTATGTGTGGAATTGAACTGGAAGACGAGTCGAAAACAATGAATCAAAAGTGAAGGCTTTTGATCCTGCTCAGAATCGAAAATGGTTTTCAATATTGTATGGGTTAGGTAGACTAGTAATAAATGACGTGACGTGAATCTCAAGATACGAAGTATATATAGACATCGGGTTGCGAGCCATGTTCTCCGAATTTCACAAGTTAGATAGGAAAGATAGTGTAGTATCGAAATTAATCTTTCGATACTACCCTGAAATCAAAACTAACTTTCTATAATTCAGCTGAGTATCGAAATAACAATTTCGATACTCATCTTGTTGGACCTGAAATTGAGTCGGCCGACCCAAGTGTTATATGTTGGGCTAGCCTAATTTTCCCATACAAAGTTTAGTTTGTTTTTAACCAACAAAATTTATTCTTTTACAAAATGCTTGTTGTAACCTCCTAGATAACTATTACCAATTCTACAAACAAGTTCAATTTGGTGATATTTTGTTATTTTGTCTGGTTACAATACAATGAAAATGTGATACAACTGCGCATGAAATATAACAAACAATGCTAATTCATTACAAGGAATAGACTAGCTTTGTCCGGAATCCCTATTGTAAGATTAATGAAGCTTACAATGACTTAAATAACCCTCTAGAGCCGAGTCGAGACAGCCCAACGGGGATAGGTTTGATGCTGGAACACTGATTGATAACGATCGAACATGTAATCTGAACGATCGAACCAAAGAACTATCAAACTAGAATATCAGTGGAGTAGCTAGTTCGATTGTTCTAGAGTTGGTGAACAACAACTAATGATCTGGCGTGAATCTCGGGATTCAAAGTATTTATAGGCCTCGAAATGCGGGACCCACTATGCGAAAAAGCATTAACAATCGAACGTCTCCGTACGATCGTCCAAGAAATGTCGAACCACAATGGTTAGACACTTTTCTGTTTGGACCGATAATGGGCCAGACCGACCCAGTTCATTTCTGCCACTTAAAACACCCCCATCATATAGGCCCCCCAATTTGGGAGTCGGTCTTTGACGGGGGCATGCGTTAGGTGTAAATAGAATAGAATATATTTTAACACACATTGCAAGTGCAAGAATCAAGTAATAATAAAATGGTAAGTATAGTTACGAACCAAAGTGATGTATGTATTTATGAAACACTTAAATGCAAAAACACTAATTACTGTCGATATATTTTCTCTTGTGTTTACAAAATATGATGAATGCTTATGAATAATTTCTAAACTAAGGATGTTATGAATGATTTTTATGATAAAAATGCTTAATCCAGAATGTAATGACATTAATCTAAGAATGCAAGAATGATCAAACATCTTTTTGGGTTTTTTGGTTTTTAAATGCAAGAAAATAATTATTCTACTCATATTCTAATGGAATCTAGTGAACTAAGAATGTTGTGAAAATGAGAGATTAACTAAGATAAACTAAACTAAACTAGAACTTATAATTATTGATTCATTACTTTTAGGTTGTGAATAATGGTTGGAAATATTATTCTGAGGTTGGGTTTCACAATGAGTGAACTTAGTAGTTCATAGACAAACAACTTATATTTACTTTTAGTACTTATTAGTTATTTGATGTTTGTATGTCTAATGGATATGTGGCATGTGGCAGGAGCTATCCCAACCACGTCTCTATGAGTCTCTAATGGCCGAATGTGTTAACGGAATCAACCCAGTTATCAATTATTTTGTAAAAGATATCAAATTTGCAATCCAATTAACTCATCTGAATCATGCTAACAAAATGTACATAGTCAAGATTGATCTAGTGTGATCTACAGGCTGCACAATAGTTGCTTTTGCAAATCCAAAGTCACAAATCGCAAATATATATAACTCCAATAGCATCTTCACCCCGGGCAGCTACACTTAGGTGCTTCTGTTTTATTCCAGCAAGAGTAAGATTAGTCACACATCATAAGTAACTATTCAATCAAGACATTCAAGGTCATCAAACACACATCAAGTAAAGTAAACAAATATATTCATAATATCATAGTTACTCCTCTACTCTAAACAACGAGTAGGTTAGCTCCTCATAGTCATGAGTTCAACAATCATCAAAGAATTAAATATCATAGACAAAGTAAATAAGTAAAGAAAATCTTTTCTGATCCAGTGGAACATTGTTGCTTGACCCTCTTCATATTCCCTTTTGGTATCTTCTTCTCCACTAATTATCTTCTATCAAACAATGACTCGACTAATCTCGAACAAGACTTTCATGGTGTTTTCTCTCTGGTAACAACTCTCAGGGTTTCTTCTCTTTGAAAGTGGTTGTAAAGGCTATGAAAATTGTTGTGAAAGTTTTACCCTAACTACTGATCATAGCCTCTTATTTATAGTTTTTCTCTGGTCTCTGGAATGCATCTTAGGGTTTCTAACTTGCGGTCCAAACTTCCTCTGATCGCGTGACCGCCGTGCGATGTGGCTCTGATCGTGAGCCGCCCGCGTGACGTGGTGGTGAACGCACTGCATTCTGATTTCCTCCTGGCGATCTCCTGGTATCTTCTCTTCGTGGTGCGTGATGCGGTGTTGATCGCACTACCTTCCGATTACGTTTACGTGGTCTCCTGGTGTCTTCTCTTTGTTCGTGCTACATTCGATATTTCTCCTCCTTGTAGTGTTGTGGTGCTCCCGTAGCACTTGAGCATACTGAAATAGTGTCTCTGACCAATTGTCTTCCAAAACATCCATTGCTTGCGCTTTTTTATCCTCGTTTTGTCTTGACTCCTTAAATATCTAAGAAAACAAAAAACAAATACTAAAACAAGCAAATATGCTATCACAAGTATTCAAAAGCATAAGTAAATATATGCTTAAATCACGCTAGTAAGACGCTTATCAAATACCCCCAAACTTAGACCTTTGCTTGTCCTCAAGCAAACCTACTTAACTGGCTTGATTTAAACTAGAATGTGGTTATTAACATGCCAACATGCATAAGCAAGAATTTGCAAAATGCATCCTCCGGTCAGAACAAGAGATGTGATCGAATAAATGAACACGAGCACATCAAGTTCAATGGACTCGTCTTCAAATCAGTTTCATGTCCTCTAATAGTGTGTGATATAATTGTTGATGCATAAAAGTTATTTTCATGTTGCAAACAAATAAAAGCATAGCTCTTAACATGTAATCACTTCCTTTTTCACTCTTCACTCTTCACTCTTCTATTGCCATTGACTGCATCAAATTTCATATGTTGAGGATCATTTAGGACTTTGTAAGTTTGTAATGTAGGCTCAGGTGTGGGATATAATGGAAAATGTCATATATGAGTTCTAGAGACGTGTGTAGTAAATCACTTATGTATTACTCTTTCCTTCCTTGTTTGTGTCTTCTTCTTTTGACCATACACTTTAGGTTCTTTTGGCATTTTTCATTTGTGTTTTCATTTTCGCAAGTATTCAAACCATCCTATACTTCATTATTTTTCGAGAAACACCCCCAAACATAAAGTTTTTGCATGGGTTATTTGTGCTCTCTATTATATTCATCCTCCTTTTCTATTTAGATTCTTCTTTTTTGGCTCATGCTTTTGTTTTGAGCTTCTACCTTATCCCTCCTTCGAACTACTACATCCATCTCTAGAAATCAGTAGGATATAATTTTATTTTCTTTCTCAGCTCATGGTAGGAAAGTAGGCTTGATAAACAAATGCTCATAGAAAAGGCTTCAGTGGCGTCCCGTGGATACTCTTATATTCATAAAGCGTTCTTGGTTTGAAAGGCTGAAACTCAAATTTTTGAAACGATGGCTTATTTCATTTCCTCAACATATTTACATCTACCTTTATCTCATAAAATAGCCGAGAAACTTATTTCAAGAGTCATAATCACATGATTCATTACAATGTTCTCATAAATAAGCAACACTCTCTTCCCAATTATAGACAACAACAAATTAAAATGTGTATATGAAACTAAAATATGCTTTTAATAATATTGCCCAAGATGTACCAAAGGTATTCATGCATCCCTTCATCTCAATTTTGTATAATATTATGCATATACTATCATAAATTCCTACTTATTCATGCTTTCATGCTTCAAACTCCATTCTAATACGCTATTAGAAAAAACATTACTGAAACTAGACTCTAAGGAAAAATATATAGTAAAATAAGTAAAACAAATAACGTAGCTACCACCCCACACCCAAACTTAAAATCATGCGATGTCCTCATTGCATAAATTAGAAAGAATTAAAGTGAAGATGAGAGGACTCCCCTTATTGAGCACAAACGACACTCGTCGGAATGGGGGTGGTGTTTTCTTCTTTTTCAAAACAATCTTCAGTTTCTCTCAACTCTCTCCAATGAAGAGTGTTGTTGTTCAGGAAGTGCTCTTTGATCTCTTCCAACTGACTCACTAACTCATCATTCTCGTGTTATAGCCGCACTTTCTCCTCTTGTAATTGCTCGCATGCCGTCTTTTATCTCTTCGACGAAGGTGATAAAGTTTCTTCAATTGCCTCTATTGCTGATCTCTCGCTAGTGGGGATTGTAGTTTTTATAACTTGCCTGAAAATGTTATTGATGGGATATGTATTTTAATGATGAATTTCTATATCATGTTACGGACATCCTTCTTTGATACATATTTCCGTGATAAGTGTTCCAAAACACATAAAGTGTGGAGGACCGTTGACGGTGTGATCCTCGATAGCTTTGATTATGATTTCTCCTATTTTTGGAGTGTCTCCTCGTTTGATGCATACCATAATCTTGGCTTGTTCTCATAAAACTTTTCCTTTGTAATCCGGTGGAAGTATTCTTGAATAGATAAACAAATATAGTTCCTTACAAATTGTTTTTAGATCCTTATAATTAGCCTTCAAATAAACGTCTTCATTTTTGTAAAATGTGAGGTCTGATTGTGGAAGATATCTCGAGGCCTGCTCCCTTGTAATCTTGTGTTGTGAGCCTAAGTCCCAAAGTAACATCTGATCTGACTTCAATTTGTAGTATTTGTTTTTGTCTCTCAGTAATTGTAATTGATCTCCCCCTAAGCCAAACATTACCGCCGCCTTATTTATTATGAGCATAGTGTTTTCAAACAATGGTGTCTCTAACAATACTTGGTCGCCTTATCATGCACCCTAATCCTGCTTGATTTCTAACCTTTGTGTTTCTTGTTCATCAACAAAGTGGCTTTTTAAAAGTTCCTCCTACAGGTTAAAGTAATTGTTGTTGAGGAATTTATAGCGATCGAATGTTGGTTGAGCCAGAGAGAGTTTCGATGCTCTTCTTAGTGCTCAAAAGTGTAGTAACTTCCAAACGCCATGTTCTTCTACAAAGAACAATTAGAAAAATAAAATTCTCATTCAAGAAAATTTTATAGATAGGAGAAGTAGAGAAAAAATAGCCTTATGAGTTCTAAGAGATAATAGAATTGTAAGAGTAATTAGAGCTATAAATAAGAGAATTCTTAATTAGAATTTTAGTAATTTTCATTAAGTTCAATAACACTCCTATAATAAATAAAATCACAATGAAAACAAATCATGTATCATTGGAATTTAATCATAAGGAAAATATAAGTAGGGTAAGAAAGGTAAATATAGAGATTGCTCAGCCAAATTCTATAGATTCTCGTTTTTGCATGTCTCCTATTGCCCTACGAACTCAGAAACATGTACTGCGAGAAACAGTTGGCGCGCAATTAAGACTGATCGTGCGGCTGGGGCGCGATTAAAACTTCGACGCGATATTGGACGCAGTATGTTTTGAAATGCTAGCATCACCAAATCAAATCGTGCAACTGATCGTGCTTGTGAGGCACGGTAGGAGTAATGGTCGCACGTGTGATTGTGCGTGCTTGTAGAAAACCCGCTCTGCTTGCTCTGATTTGTGTTGTTCTCACTTTGTCCAATATCGGTTTGCTTTTGTCTTGTTCGTCTCTCCACTTATGGTTTCTTTTCACTTTCTTCGTTTTTCCTATATCAATTGTTAGCACAACAAGAAATTGAAATAAAATGCTATATGTGACTCAAATCGTAACTAAGCTAAAGTTCCGCTTTTCTGGAATGGTAGCGTCACCAAACCAGATCGTCCCTTAGGACTCTACACTCCAACAGCCCCACTCGGATGCTTCCTTTTTATCCCAGCAAGAGTAAGGTTAGTCACGCAGCATAAGTAACTATTCAATCTAGACATTCAATGTCATCCAGTACACATCAAGTAAAACGAACAAATATATTCATAATATTTGAGTTACTACCATACTCTAAACAACGAGTAGGTTAGCTCCTCATAGTCATGAGTTCAACAATCACCAAAGAATTAAATATCAAAGACTAAGTAAAAAGATAAATAAAAGCTTCTCGAATCCCGTGGAAAGTTGTTGCTTGACCCTCTTCGTACTCACTTTAGGAATCTCCGTCAATAATTATCTTCTCTAAAACAATGACTCAACTAATCTAGAACAAGACTTTGATGGTGTTTTCTTTTTGGTGACAACTCTGAAGGTTTCTTTTCTTTGAAAGTGGTTGTAAAAGATACGAAAATTGTTGTGAAAGTGTACCCTAACTGCTGAAAGTACCCTCCTATTTATAGTTTTTCTCTGCTCTCTGGGCTGCATTTTAAGGTTTTTGACTTGCGGACCAAACTTCGTTTGATCGCGCGACCCCCAGGCGATGTGGTTCTGATTGCACGCCACCCGCAAGACGTGGTGGTGATCGCACTACCTTCTGATCTCTTCCCTGCGGTCTCCTGGTGTCTTTTCTTCAAATGCACTACATTTTGGTATTTCCCCTCTTGTAGTGCAGTGGTACTCCCGTAGCGCTTGAATATATCGAAATAGTGTCTATGGCCAATTGTTGTCCAAAACATCCATTTTTGGCATCGTTTAGCCTCGCTTTGTCTTGACTCCGTTAATATCATAGAAAATATAAAAAATACCAAAACAAGTAAATATGCTATCATAAGTATTCAAACGCATAAGTAAACAGATAATTAAATCACGCTAATGAGACGCTTACAAGTCTTGATTCTAGAGAGAGTGCCAAATTTAAGAATGTTTGTTGCTGTTCTTGACATAGGAAAATGCTCTACTTTAGAATATGCCGCCCATTTGGGAACCGTAATACGAAGGATTGAGTGCCAAATAGTAATATATAGCTGCAAAATATGCTCCCTACTTGGAGCCATAATCCGAAGGATCGGGGTGCCAAATAGAAATATCTGGCTCCAAAGTATGCGCCTCATTTGGGAGCCGTAGTTCGAATGATCGGGTGCCAAATAGTAATATCTAGCTTCAAAATGGGCCCTTTATTTGGGAGCCGAATCTGAAGGATCAGGTGCCAAATAGTGACATCTGGCTTCAAAATATGCCCCTTATTTTGGTGCCATAAGCCGAAGGATCGGGTGCCAAATAATAATACATGGCTTCAAAATATGCCCCTGTTTTGGGAGTTCTAATCCAGATGAGCGGGTGCCAAATAGTACTATCTGGCTTCAAAATATGCACCCCATTTGGGAGTCGTAATCCGAAGGATCAAGTGCCAAATCCTAATATCTGGCTTCAAAATATGCTCCCAGTATGGGAGTCGTAACCCAAAGGATCGGGTGCCAAAAATGTAATATTTGGCTCCGAGATACGCCCCCCCATCTGGGAGCAAAAATTTGAAGGATCCGGTGCCAAATAGCAATATATTGCTTCAAAACACTACAAGAAAATGGGTTATTGGCTACGGAAGATTCCGTAGCCAATAACCCATTTTTCCGTTGCCAATAGCTATTGGCAACGGCCTTCCGTTGCCAATAGCCGTTGCCGATACCCTCGTTGCTAATGAATTTTGGCAACGGGTGGCCGTTGCCAATGGCTATTGGCTACGGAATCTTCTGTAGCCAATAATAGAAGACCAAAATACCCTTTTGTTATTGGCTACGGATGTTTCCGTTGCCAATGGCTATTGGCAACGGAATATTTCCGTAGCCAATAGCAGATTATTTTTATTTTTTTTTAAATGTGGCCGTATAAATATTATTGGCAACGGAATTTAACCCGTTGCCAATAATATTTAAAATTATAAAAAAAATTCTAAATTTCGAATTCTTTAATTAAATAAAAAATTACAATCATATCCAAATTAAATAAATGTTTTTTATTTCAATTAAATAAATTAATGTATTTTATTTCAATTAATTAAATTGATGTATTTTATTTCTATTAATTAAATAAATTTAATTTATTGCAATTAACAAAAAGATTTCATTATGATCTTTTTTAATTGTAGAAGTAATTACTAAACAAATTAATTAGATTATTATTATAATTCTATAAATTATCATTATTTAAAATTAAAATTGATGAATTGAGGAAGAGTTGTTGGAGAATGAATTGGATGATGACAATTAATATATGATTGTAATGGTTGGGATGAATATATGATTGTAATGGTTGGGGTATTTATAGAATATGATAGTATTTTTGGCTACGGAAGTTTCCGTAGCCAATAGTTATTGGCTACGGAATTTTCCGTAGCCAATGTATTGGCTACGGAAGACACCCGTAGCCAATAACTATTGGCTACGGAAACTTTTGTAGCCAATGTATTGGCAACGGAAGACACCCGTAGCCAATAAAATCTGATTTACATAATAATTTGTTAATATTTTTTTGCTAACCATTTCTCATTTTCTTTTGCAAATTAAGTGGATGCACATATTCAAATATTCATATTTAGGTTTTACAAATTTTCCTCAGCATGTAAGAACTTCTATGAATTTTCCTCGGCAAGTATTAAACGAAGTTTAATTTTAATATTCGTGTTTCCTCGGAAAAGGTTGGTGAAAGAAAAAGTAAATCCAAGCTTGGACATTATAATCCAAGCGACGTAGTTAGGGTCAAATCTTGTAAAAAACGGAGTAACGAAAGACGCAAACTAACCTTTCGGGGTGAAAAATGCAATATTTTCAAAAGTTGCAAAACAACTCAAAATTTACTTTTTCTTTCACCAACCTTTTCCAAACCATAATTTAGGAGTGTTCTTTCAAATCTCATCAAAACGAAGTAACGAAAGACGCAAACAAACATTTCGGGGGTGAAAATGTAATTATTCAAAAGTTGCAAAACAACTCTAAATTTACTTTTTCTTTCACCATCATTTTCTAAACAATAAGTAGAAGTGTGCTTTCAAATCTTGTAAAAAACGGAGTAACGAAAGACGCAAACTAACCTTTCGGGTGTGACAAATACAAATTTTTCAAAAGTTGCAAAACAACTCGAAATTAAATTTTTCTTTCACCGACATATTCTAAACAATAAGTAGGAGTGTTTTATCAAATCTCGTCAATAACGGAGTAACGAAAGATGCAAATAAATATTTCGGGTGTGAAAATATAATTATTCAAAAGTTGCAAAACAACTCGAAATTTACTTTTTCTTTCACCATCATTTTCTAAACAATAAGTAGAAGTGTGCTTTCAAATCTTGTAAAAAACGGAGTAACGAAAGACGCAAACTAACCTTTCGGGGTGAAAAATACAAATTTTTCAAAAGTTGCAAAACAACTCGAAATTAATTTTTTCTTTCACCGACATATTCTAAACAATAAGTAGGAGCGTTTTATCAAATCTCGTCAATAACGGAGTAACGAAAGATGCAAACAAACATTTCGGGGGTGAAAATGTAATTATTTAAAAGTTGCAAAACAACTCGAAATTTACTTTTTCTTTCACCATCATTTTCTAAACAATAAGTAGAAGTGTGCTTTTCCATGAGGTGTATAATTGTGGATTGGATTTTCCAACAAGAATCATTATAGACATATTAAATCAATCTGTTTTTCCACTCAACTTTGCATCAAATCATTTCATATTATTATTAATTAATAATATTTGGAGAAATCTTCTGGCATAAGACATGCAAAGTGAGATATGATGCTGCTAAAAGGCAGATTAAGTAGTCTTTTTCTTCAATTATGATGCGACTTTTACATTTATTTTATAGTAATGGTATCATGCATTGACAACTAAGAATAGAAACACGAATAGAAACACAAATTGACAACTAAGAATATTAATGGTAACTTATATTTGGTTGTTTTGCTTATTATTATTAGTGATTTTGTTTGAATATCTAGAAAGAATACAGAACTAGACTAAGACTCCACTTCTAATTTGAATGAAGAAATAATGAAAAAAAATCTTTGTGTATATCTCAATCCATCAAATTCCAAACAATTGTCTTCTTTCGATGAATGACCGAAAGAGCAATTTTAAGGAATGAAAATGATTCCAATTTTGAGATGAAAAGTACTCCTTTTTGATAGCCAAGAAAAGAATAATTGAGAGAAAGATATTGTGATATCAAAAATGTTTGGGCCGTTTTTCTATTCGATTTGGGCTCAATTCGGATCGGCCCAACTAGGATTTAAATTGATATTGTTTTGTTAAATGATTAGGATAAGTTAATCTTTTAGATGGTAATTATCTTAATATTAGTTCCTTATCTTTATAAGATATCATTCTATCTTTAAGATTATCCTACTAGATATTAACCATATCTCTTATCTATGTATCTAGACATAATATTAGGCATGTACGTTGGATATCTTGTATGATATTGTAGGAATCTTTCAGATAAGGCAAGAAAATACAATCGGGTTGCAACCGGATAATCAGACGCGCTTATCTATAAGGAAAGAAGATCCGCGTTGAGTGCAACTGGAGATATGTAGATCTTATCTGTTAATGAAAGAAGATCCGCGTTGATTGCAACTGGAGATCTGCAGAGATTCTGCCCACGCCTATATAAGGAGGACTCGACACAATTAGAGGACAAGCTTTGAAAAGGATAGTTTGTGATTTCAGTCCTGTATTGAGTCAAAGTCTTCTTGTGAGAACTTCTTGTCAAAGGAAATTTGAGTTAATCTTGAAGTTCTCCGACTCAAAGGAGTATACCGAAAATAGTTAAGGGTTAGGTGTTGCAACGGTAAATTAGAGGGAGTCTAGATTTACGTTGGAGTAATTCCTATCATTGTAATTCTTAAGTAGATATATTGTTTGAGTCAACATTTGGGTGCAAACCCCGTGGACAAGGACCATTTGGACCGAACCACGTTAAAACTCTTTGTGTTCTTTACTGTTTTATGGTTAACTGTGTTCTCTTAGTTGCAACAGTAAAACTGTTTTTAAACGTTAAAGAACTGTCATCTGTCTTACTTACGAGTGCAGTTGCAACTACTGCCAAGTGCAACTGTATTCGATTACAAGTAATATAGATCAAAGATCTTTCAAAAAAAATGAGCAGCAAAACAAGACAGAAATGGACATGTTATCATTATTAAGAGTTGGTTAGTAAGGAACACAAAAGAACGGATAAAAAGGTCGATTGACAAAAATGAAATCATTTACAAGTTATGATTTATCTGCATCTAAAGTATCACTTATAAAAAATATTGAACTTAAATAATTTAGGAGTGTTTTTTCCAATCTCGTAAAAAACTGAGTAACGAAAGACGCATATAAACCTTTTGGAGGTGAAAATAGAATTATTCAAAATTTGCAAAACAACTCGAAATTTACTTTTTCTTTCACAAACATTTTCTAAACCATAGTTTAGGAGTGTTCTTTCAAATCTCGTCAAAAACGGAGTAATGAAAGGCGCAAAGAAACATTTTGGGGTGCAAATGTAATTTTTCAAAAGTTACAAAACAACTCGAAATTTACTTTTTCTTTCAACAACATTTTCTAAACCATAATTTAGGAGTATTCTTTCAGATCTCGTCAAAAACGGAGTAATGAAAGACACATATATTTTTTTAAATATATATATATATATATAATATAATATAACTTGATTGTTAAAAGTAAACTAATAAATAAAAAAAACGCGAATATTAAAATTAATAATAAGCAAAACAACCAAATATAAGTTCTTAAATGACAAGGAAAGTTCATAGAACCCAAACTAAACACAATAGTAAATATTATTTAATATAATATTAAATATCCATTAATGGAGTTATTTTTCACATTTATAATATAACCATATATATATATATATATATATATTTATATTTATAGAGTTATTTTTCACTTTTTTTTAATCGCAATGGCAACGGAAGATGCCGTTGCCCTTGGATAAGGGCAACGGACATTGTCTGTTGCCAATAGCCAAGGGCAATGGCATCTTCCGTTGCCAATAGCCTAAATCAAGGGCAACGGCCAAGCCGTAGCCCTTGGCTATTGGCAACGGCCAAGCCTTGGTTTAGGCGCCAAATTCAGGCGCCTAAACCAAGGGCTACGGCCAAGCCGTAGCCCTTGGCTATTGGCAACAGACAGTGTCCGTTGTCCTTGTAAAATGCATTTTTCTTTTTTTTTAGTAAAAATAAAGCCATTGGCTACGGATTCTTCCGTAGCCAATGGAAAAAAGTCATTGGCAACCACACCCGTTGCCAATGACCGTTGCTAATACTCTTTTTTCTTGTAGTGAAATATGCTCTTTATTTGGTAGCCATAATCTGAAGGATCACGTGCCAAATAGTAACATCTTGCTTCAAAATATTCCTCCTATTTGGGAGCCATAATCTGAAGGATCGGGTGCCAAATCGTAATATCTGGCTTCAATAAATGTCTTTTATTTAGGAACCGTAATCTGAAGGATCGGGTGCCAAATAGTAATATTTGGCTTCAAAATATACCTCCTATTCGGGAGCCGTAATCCAAATGATTGGGTGCCAAATAGTGATATATGGCCTCAAAACATGCCACCATTTGAGAGTCGTAATTCAAAGGATCGGGTGACAAATAGTAATATCTGGCTTCAAAATACGCCCTCATGCTTGATTTGTCGTTTGGCAGTGATTTTGATCCGTTTGATGTATGTCTTATGAGAAGCAAACCTTTTTAAGAGGATCGAATCATCATGGATTCGATTATATTAGTCGGTGGTGAACCTTGGGGTTTTTGATTGTTATGGGGAGCATCGAACCATAGAAGATTCGATTGTTATGAGGAGTATCGAATCGTAGTAGATTCGATTGTTATGAAGAGTACCTAACCTCATGAAGTTTGATTGTTCCGTATATGGGCCTGGCAGTTCATTCCATGTATGGTGGGCCGAATTCTATATATGGGGGCGTGGTTAAATGATAAAAACATCATTTGCATGCGTTTAAACCGAGAGCTAATTTGAGAACTATCGAAATGGTAAGTGTTTGATAGTTCTCTAAGTATCGATTCTCTCATTCGATACTTATTCTGTTCGACTGTTATACTTAGAAATTTTATTGACTTTTTCTAACCTGCATTTCTATCCTTATCAGGCGTCTTTCCTTCTCTTAAAGTGCGTACGCTCAATTTCATAAACCCCAACGTAGTCTGGTTATGCCCTTTAGTTTTCAATTGGCAATCATTTTTGGTATTTTTCTTCGCGTTGTAGATTCGAACTAGAATAGTCACTTTAGTTTGTGATTTTGTTTTTAGTTTGTAGAAAATGTCAAACCAGAATACGAATGTGACGATTCACATTCGAAGTGATAAGAATGATGATTTGGGGGTCGAATCAAATTGCTTGGTGAGAAAACAAAGCGTTGGGGATTCGCAGTCGAATCAGGATAGTGAGGCCTCGTTGTCCCAGGTGAAAGTTGGCGAGGACAAAATGTTTGAATACAACCACAGGCACGGTACCCAAAACATGATGGGTGGTGCGCCCATCTATGAATTACTGAATAATCGCTTTGATAGCGAGTGAAATGGGAATGAGGTGAGGAAGTAGGGGAGTCTGATGATGAGGTTGTAGTGGCTGATATGCCTTATACCAACTATGTCTTGCGCTTGCAGCATATTCGGGCCAACCTACGCGAGATCTTTTACATTGGGAATAACCATAAGACCAAAATCCCATTGCGATGAGA
Organism: Linaria vulgaris; assembly: GCA_948329865.1. Lineage (NCBI taxonomy): Eukaryota > Viridiplantae > Streptophyta > Magnoliopsida > Lamiales > Plantaginaceae > Linaria > Linaria vulgaris. The sequence continues at coordinate 33,879,268 of OX415253.1, forward strand.
GGTTCAACACTGCACCCATGGCTTTTTCACGGTGTTTGATTGGCAGTTGATTAATGGGTTGAGGTTCCCTATCCAATTGGAGGTGATGAACATATTGGTGACCATAGGACTGGAGCAAAGTCAGCTTACCCCTAACTTTATTTGGCATATAATCGAATTTATCCTTGTCATGAAGGGGATGAATATCTCTTACGGCCTCAATGAGTTTTGGTCCCTATTCAAGGTAGGGCGTAAGGGGATGGGCTTCTATCATGTGAAGGCCCTTAAAAAGGTTAAGTTTCTACTTAACGGGGAAAGGTTTGGGTATGGGAAGAACTAGAAGAAGAAGTATTTCTACATCGAAGAGACTTGGGTGGGTGACTTTTCAACTCTAAAGAGAGAATGAGTAGAAGTACCAAGGATTACAGTTCCTCATGGCGTAGGGGATCCTAGGTGGGATAACACCTTTAGGAACAATCTGGGTAGCAAATAATGAGTTTACCGTAACTAATTTTATTATGGATGACATGTTGGGCATTGGGTGAATGTCTCCGATTTTGTATACTGGAGAGTTAAGAATTGGTATAGGCTTCTAGTTAAGTTAGATATATAGTTGCATGCATGTTACAATCTTGTTATTCATATAGTTAAGTTAGATATATAGTTGCATGCATGTTACAATCTTGTTATTCATATAATTATTTTTTGCTGTATGTAGAATCTCGTGTCATGAGTCGACATGCTCGTATGAATTAAATATTGGTTCCAGAAGCTGGGGAAGGCCAGGTGGAGGTGCTGATCCTCCGAGTAGAAAACAATCTAATGGAAACTCCGATGAGAAGACCTTGCAGGCACAACCTCAGGCCGAGGCAACCAGTTAGGGCACTGCTCCTATTGACCCATTTGAGGATACTAACCTCGGCGGATGAGAACACTCTCCCCTCCCCGTGGATGAGGATACTTCTAGGAGTTTTGACGTACCATCTACTGAGAACATCGGAGGAGGAGGTGATGCTGGAGCTATCGTTGGAGCAAAAAGAAAATAAGGTCACTAGACTAGGTCGCACACTACCGTAGCTGGACAACCTCGGGTGCAGGTTCCTCCTATGGTTTGGACCGGCGGTGCTCCAAGTCAGTATTTGTTGCCTCCCGTAGGGGAAGATCAGAAGCTGCTATGGCAGGCAACCCGCATATTTGTTTTGGTGGGATTGCTCAATCTGAGGAGGAGGCGATCGACGTGTTGTTCATGTCGTTCCCCCCTCTAACCACATGTTTCGAATATGGGGGTTGTGCCGGGTGGCACATCGCACGAAATGACTTGGCAACATGGCACATTAATATATTGGACGTGGGCCACGTCGATCATGAACGACGTGTCCACGTCGGGTGGTCCGTAGTTGACCTCACCAAGTCGATCTTTAACTGATGTGATGACATCACCCTACATCGGTTTGACTAATGCGGTGGCATCATCACACGTCTGACCGGCATATGGTAGTTTATGGGCCTTGTTTTCTTAGTTGAAGTTATGTTCGTGTTTGTATGTGGGCTCTTAGAATATCTCGAATTTACCTCACCTTGTCCAATTGTGTGAACTTGTTGTCACTTTTGTAGAATTCAAATATTCTTTAATTGTGTAGTTTTTCTTGGACTTGACCTTGTATTTGACTATGTTCGCAATTATGAATCACCGAAAATAGTCAAAATTGGATTTCCACGTCATTGCAGTGAGTGTTACTCTCCGAAGCCTAGATACCACGAAGAGAGACATTTTCATTCGCCGCGTAGGGTAGTTCGACATTGTTGGTGGAGGTACTTGCCAGTTTGAGGATTAAGATACCCCACTACTCGTGAGACGTCACAAACATCGCCTTGCCACTATAATTTGCTTATTCTTAACTTTCTTTACTGAGATTATGGGGCAAGGGAAACCATTCCCTAGAGATTTTTTAGCTGAGCATATTGGTTCAATTTTCGAGCTTAGGTCGGACTACAGGGATGTTTATGATGTGGTCGACCCCCTCTAGCTTTGAGAGAGGGGAAACCTCTATTGATGGTACTGGTTCACCTGACTATTTGTTTGTCAAAGATTGTGTATCCTATGAGTCTTCCTATGAGGGAGGAGACAAGGATGATAGTGATTGTGAGGTTACTCCTCATGTTAAACGTCAGAAGGGCAATGTTGTTGTTGATGATATACAATGAGGAAGATGATAGACCTCCGTGTATATTTCAAATCCTTATCGCTATAGAGTACATTGTTCCCAAGCTTAAAAGAAAGCAGACGGCGAAGAACCTGAGAGGAATTCGACATACTGATCAGGTATGAGGTGATCATTCCATGGCTTAGTGATAGGATGCATCTCCCTCCGAGGGGTGCATTACCATTTTTTCCGCTATATTGGCCACGAGGCTAAGATTTTCAGTAGTCCCTAAGGTTTGGGATATTATCCTGAGGATCGGGTAAAACTCGACTATGTTCACCGCAAATGGATATGCAGCCATTGTGGGTTTTATGCTAGCTGTGAAAGCTATAGGTTTCCAATGTAATATTGATGACTTTTGGTATCAGTTTTGTATGAACTTTAACTAAAAGGGTAGCGCCAATTCAGGTTTTTATTATTTGTCGGCTAGGACAAATTGTGCATACCTTGATGGTGCAAAGGACAGCTATGGTCGGGATTGGAAATAGCAGTTCCTCTATATTAGTGAGAGTATTCACAAAGAATTTGAATGCTTTAGTCGGGATTGGACAGACATTGATGTTTGGCCTGAGAGGCCTAGTGATGTAGACAGTATAAAGGGAAGGTCAGCTGCATTTCAGGTCAATCCCACATTTTATGCGGCCTCAAGTCTTCTCGAAATACTTAGAGCGAGTAAAGTTTCGTCTGTTGAGTACACAGGAACTGAGACTTTGGGTATAATTTTAATTTTCGTATCTATGAGCTTTATAATTACCTTTTCATGTATACATAATTTTTATTTAGCCTTTTCGTATTGTGTTTTCATTTAGTCTTTCTTTGTCATTTGTAGTCGACATGGTGAGAGACAGATCTAAGATGAGGCGCAAGACTTCTGCGCAGAAGAGATTAGTTACTGGCTATGCGTCTTCTGGTGGTCGAGGTACACGGAACCATGGTGGTCGTGGCGCCTCTATCACCTCTTACGAGGAGAAGAGGGATGCTCGCATCAAGGGCATGGTTCTCTAGTTTTGGAGCCGGGTTAACGTGGTCGTTCCCCACGAGAGATGAGGAGAGGGTTCCTCCTACTGTGATTAGAATTGATGATGGGGCTCTTAAGCCGGTAGAGATAGGGGCATTGCCACCTAGACCCGAGGTAGAGTTAGGTAGTTCAACTGGTGCATCTCGTGAGCGGGATAGAGGTACAAAGAAAGTATGATCTGTTTATGGTACCATTGATTTTGCTACCCGTATCCCTTATAGTCATAGATCAAAGAAACTGGCTAACGATGCTGCTGACCGGGCCAAGGCGAAAGAGAAAGAGAAAGCTAAGGAAGTCGCAAACAAGGGGTCGAAAAGACCCGTAAAGAAGAAGAAGGTTGATACCTAGCCTTCTGAGGCCCCTGTCATTGACGCAAGGCGCATTCACAATATTGGTTGGAGGAATGTGGATTACCTTGGCGGAAATTCCAATGATCGTCTAGAGTGCGCAGTACTTCTAAGCACAAAGTTAGGCCCTAATGAGTAGCTAACTTACTCTTACGCATTCGGATTACTCGGAAGTATTAAGCCGACCGTGAACGACAAATAAGTCATTCGCAGTTGGTGGAATAAAAAGGCCGAGGTGGTTTGTTTGCCACAACTAGAAATTGGTAAGTGACTTGACCATGTCTCGTTGATTTCCGCTACCTAATGTTGTGATCACGAGCTTACTTGTTCTCTTTGGACACTTTAAGTGCCATGTTCAGGGGTGCTTATCAACGAGCCTGGTTGTCTCCTTACCAGGAAAGAGGCCCATGATAAGTTGATGGAGACGGAGCAAGCCGCTGCCAGGCGGGCTGATCAGAACATCATTAATAGTGAAAAGAGGATCAAATCTATTGAATAGTGCTTGGTTTAGGAAGAAGCTAAATCTATTAGCTTAGAGAAGCTTTTAGCAATGGTGAATAAGGAGAAGGTTTCCTTAGAGGAGGAGCTGATAGGAGCTTGCTCTATTCTGGAGTCCAGGTGTGCGACCATCGAAGGGCGTGACTCTACCATTTAGGAGGTTGGAGCGCAAGCTAGAAGTGGCCAGGAAGGCACATGCCGAAGCTTCTTAAAAAGAACAGTCTATGGTAAGAATTTCCTTTTAAGAGAACCCTTATTAGACTGGTTACCTTTTACGGTTGTTATCTTTCTTGAAGCTATTTATTTATATTTGGCTTTTACATGAATAATAGCCTTTGGATGGCGATCGTAATGTTAAAGAGGTTGGTGAGTTCCTGCCATTTGAGACCTATAAGCTTAATGCATTTGCTCGTGGCGTCATCGATAACAGCAATGGATAAATGGAATGTATGAACGATATTGTTTATTAAGATGAGATGGGCACAAATTTTGATCCTGCCATATACTTCCTTGGGTGCACATTGTTGGACAAGGATTACATGGCACCCAATCCTGAAGATGAGGCCCGTGATGGTCCTATCGTGGAGGGTACATATGCTTTTAGCAATATGACGAGTCGACGCAACCTTTGGCTTCGTGACATTGATCCGCTTAGACGAGGTGATTATTGATGTTGTAGTGGAAGAGATCCTGTCTGCAGGTACTGAGGATGTAGTGGTGTCACCACTCATGTTACTTTTAAGCTTTTAGAGCTTGGATCTTGCCATGGCCTCATTGATATGCTTGTCGTTGTACTGGGTATACCAGAGGTATTTTTTTCACGAATGAATTGTTCTACCTCAAATGCACAGATTATGCTTGTAGACGTCTCATATGATTCACGTTTTGCCAGAATAAACTCACATGAGTTGCAGATTTTCAGCAGGTCGGTTGCAGAAGGAGCACATGCCAAAGATAACTTTAATGGCATAGTGGATTCTCCTACTTTCTTGAAGGTGACAGATGCGGTATTTGGAGCGGTAGGTCCATAGATTGACTACAATGTAGTCGGTGCTATCGCGACTAATCCTGCAGTTTGATCATTTACTCAGGTTCACTCATTCACCCATGCCGACTTAGTTCTGTCGTTTGTGCCTTCTTATCCATACTTTACATATATTAGTACTTTCTGGTTGTTGGGTGTTGGTACTCTTTGATAAATTATGTAGATGTGTGGCGTTATGTTATGTTTGCACTTGTAATTGTGCTTTGGTAGTGGCCGTAGGTGGCAATAGGATTTGAGACTTATTATCTTATGCTTATATTGACTTATTGATGGATGTTATGTGTGTAGCATGTTCCTTCATATTAGTCGTATTTGTTGAATAAGACTTACTTGCTTTGATGCTTTGTATATTCTTAAATGTTGTTTGTCAACTTATGATTGATGACTAAGTGAATTTTTTCTTTTCTCAATACTTTGTTAATAAAGGAGATGTTTGCTTGTAGATGAGAGTTCAACCTCGACAACATGTCTTTTTGTTGACGGCTTTGGCCATAGCGTATACGCGTAATTATTTGAGGAAACATGGTTCCTCATCATAATTCACGAGTAGTACTCGATCAGTTTGTGTACCTTTTGAATAGGAATAAGGGTTATGAAGAATTTTATTAGAGGTTATCTCGTTAAGAGCATGGAATAGATGAGTAGTGAGCTCGATCTAGAATTGACACCGTATAGATGTGTTAGTCATGGGAGTCATAATGCACGCCACTCTTTTGGAATGTGTGCTTTAGATGAGAATTGTGTTCATGCTAGTATTGACACCATATAGGTGTGTAAGGCATATGAGTCGTAATGCACGACATTCTTTTAGAATGTGTGCTTTAGATGAGGACTTTGCTCGATCTAGTTCAGGACACCATGAAGGTATGTATTGTGATATATTGATATCTTTAAGGCATTGTGCTTGTAGGTAACTAGCGGTGTGTCATTTATGGCATTTTGTGGGTCTTCATTAGTTGTTGTTTGTACTCCTTACCTCATTCAAGTCGTAAGAAATTCTCCGAGGCTTTACACAACTTGTGTACCCTTCATATTTTTAGTGTGGCTTTATGCAATATTGAGTATAACCTATTTCAAGGATGTTACATGCTCGGATACAACCATGGCTCTTGGTGGTCCGTTATGGTTTTATGTATCTAAGGCAACCAAATCACGCATGATTTTACGTCTTAAAAGCAACCAAGTCTTGCATAGCTTAACACATCAAAGGCAACCTAATCTTCTGTGGATTTATGCATTTAAGTAACCAAATCACACATGGTTTTACGCCTTAAAGGCTACCAAGTCTGCCATGGCTTTACGCATCTAAGGCAACCAAATCTTCTTTTGTTGAAGTGTTTCCATCCAATTAACCCAAAGCCATGCTTGACATGTCACCAACGAGAAACATTGCTAGGCTATTAGCCTGGGCGTGAATAAGTTTTTTGCAGCAAAGGTTTTTTCACCAATCCGCAGTATATGTGCAAATTGCAGCAAAAGCTTTCACTCTTGCGCAGTATTTTGCCTTTTTTGCTTCAAAATATGAAGTCTTAGTGGTAGGGTGGTATATTAGCTTTGGGGTGCTACTCCTTAAATGTTTTCCTTGAAAAACGGCTTGGGCGTTCGCATCAAGTTGAATGTGGAGGTAACCCGGCTACGAGGTGCTACTCCTTTCTTTTTTCTTGAAATTGGCTTGGGTGTTTGCATAAAGTCGAATGTGAAGGTGACCCAGCTACATGATTCTTCTCTTTCATTTTTCCTTAAAAACGATATTCAGGCTCATAGGTCGCGTTGTAGTTTGCACTGTCTAGGCTTATGACTAGCGAACAATTCAAACTCGCGGCTTCCACAGCTTGTGAACCGAATGTCAATGCATCCTCAATTATTACTATGGTGGATATCGTATGAGATACACGTTGATAGTTATCTTGTGCCAAATCTTATGGGATACACGTTGATAGTTGTCTATGGTGCTTGTTGGGCCTCCGCATATCATAGCGATGTTGTTTAGGATTGGCATTATGGCGATCATGTAGCCTTCTTGCTTAAGGAACCATACAACATGTTTAGCGGCTTCTTTCTTTGTGAAGAATATTGAACTGTAGAATTCGTACTCTTCTTGTTTGAGTTGGTCGACGCGTATGGCATGGGGTGTTTTTGCTAGTCTTGTGATTACCTCCCTACCTGACTCTCTTGCCCCTTATAGGTAACACAAGAAGAGTTTTTGAGTCGATGGAAACCTGCACTAAAATTACAATGGTTAGAAGTAAACAATTATTTAAGTAAGTAACCTATGCTAGGGAAGCATATGGGTGTTGTATTCTTGTGACTGGGCTCAACGCAGGGTCGAGCTGCCTACGTATGTTTCTGAGAAAAAAAATAAAGTTGGATGTAGTTCATTTTTAATTTGTGCCCGCGGAGGGTCTTAGATGTTGAAATGTTAGCTCATGAGTTGTTGCATTATATTGGCCCTTAGGCTCGGTTTGGACTATCCCGAAGGATGTTTGTCTCATAGTCAAGGCCTAGGTAGCTGTAGTTTTCACCCATGTGGGTTTATCGAGATCGGAAATTATTTGGGCGGCCTAATGGCGTAGCATTTCATCAACCGGGAGGCTCAATAACGGACCTCGGGCGATTTGCACCACGGAGTGGTCCGTGGTGCAAATCACAGATCATACTCTCTCGTACTTAAGTCCAATTATTGACATATGAATGTCTATGGAAACATAGAGTAGAAAATACTCTAAGCATTTTTGGTTGACGTGGAATTGTTGACGTGGAAACTGTGGACGTGGAAATTGTTGACGAGGAAACTGTTGACGTGAAAACGGTTGATGTGCCACAAAATAAAGTAGAAAATTTTGACGTGCAAGGAAGTATTGACGTGGAATGCTTAACGTGCTTTCTCTCACTAGAATTCTATAGAGAAGTCAGAGCATCCAAACTTCCAAGTGAGCTTTCCTTTAAGTGTCCAACCCCTTAAATTAAGAAGTTTTGAGGTATTTGTAGAAAATGTGGATGGGTAAGGCATGAGAGAGGATACCTACACCTACTAGAGGTGAAGTAGGTGGAAGGGGTGCATCATAAGACCGGTGCACCCTCCCCGCTCTGGGTTGGACCCTGGTGCGGTCCGGGGGTCAACATGCCATGTGGTATACCAAGTTTGACCGACTTGCCACATGGCACATCGGTGTTGATCAACGTGTCAGCCATATCGTCGTTGACCGACATATTGGGGCATATCTGGGTTGACCTGTCGTGGTCAACCATGCCACGTCGGTTTAACCAACGTGGCTGGTCTTGATTGATGCACCATGTTGATTTGACCCCGATGAGGGAAGACAAGGCGGCACTCATTGCCTTGGCCCCTAAGACACATTCTATTTATTGCTTTCACTTATGCATGAACAATTTCCTTCAGGCCTGAACAATTTCCATGCGGACCGAATTGTAACAAAGACTTTGACCTATGGCGACTTGATTCCCATATCCTAATGAGGGATAAATCGGCAACCCAGGATATCTTCGGACTCAGCCCCTTATGATTAAACCTTATATTTTTCCAATATCCATGTTATTACTTGTTGTTGTAGAATTTACCTATCTTGTAGGTCTAATCTTATCACAATACATATTTGGCTTACCACTCGATGATGTACATACCTAGTGTTGTATTCGAAAAGCACCTAACCCTCGAGGTACGGTGAACCATACCTTGCGTTATATCCAAAGAAGCAACTACCCTTGGAGACACAACAAATCATACCTAAAATTGTATCCTAGAAACATCTACCCTCACAGGTACGATGTTTATACCTGACATGGTATCCTAAACACGACCTCTACCTTTCAAGGTACAATGAATCATACCACACATGGTATCCTCAAAACACCTACCTCTCAACGTACGTGGTGTCTACCAGCCATCTAACCCTATAGGTACGGGGATCATACTAGAACGGTAAAATAGGTGTTTACCTCTACACATACCTAAACATATACATGACACTCATATAACCACATACAAATAATAAGGAGCAAGCATCAACATCAAATACGACAGATAAGACAGCATATCAGAGAATGTGCATTCCACCATAAACGCGATTATTCTAAAATAACACCACAGCGACGATGCGCCAAAATATTGTACCATCATTGTTGGACAGAAAGCATTGTTCAGTAAACATGCATGAATATAAAAATCAAACAGAAGGCAGCATGGCTACAAGTTATTCCTCACGAGACGAAAGCGCCCTATGTTGATCAATCTCAACCATCAGGGTGTCAACTGTTGCATTGGAACTAGCAACGAGCGACGTCCACTGGGCATTCCAATCAGTAAAAGAGACTCATCATTCAACATGAGGCCGAAGATATCAGGCGACCTGCCTTTTTCATCGTCATTTGACTCTTTGATCAACTGCAGTTTTGGCCTCACAACAAACTTTACTAATAGTCCTCCAATGGCACTGAATCTTCAAACCCATGCTGCAAACTCACAGCCTTAAAGGTGTCACTATGCATGAACTCCTTAGCCAGTGGGAACTTCTAATCCTATATTGGTTTTTGAAATTTACCCATGGATTACACAAATTTAGCAAAATACTCCTCAACATCTTTTTCACATATGCACAAGAAGAACGTTATGTACCCCGCTTTGTACCTTGGCCAGCCTCGCATCTTCACCAACTTCGGCATCGGCTCTCAACTCGGTGACGAGTGCCTCCAACTATTAAACTCGTGCAGTCATAGTATTCCTCTTGCTATTAGCTTTTTCCACCACTAGCCTCATCTTATTCTCACTCGTATTTGTAGACAAGGCCTCAGCACAGTTCGTATGAATCACCTTACTTGCTTTCTTTCGTTTCTTGAAGGCCCACTCCTTGTCAATTATGCCATCCTTGCAACATTGGGGTCATGAAAAGAAGGCTCCTCAATCCGACTAACTAATTTTCCTATTGGTTTTGCATGATCGGCCTCCACCTCCTCCAAGTTCTCCACAGACATATCCACCACCACCCCAACCTGAAAGAAAGGTCGTGATTAAACTCAACATCGCCTTCTAATTTATATGGTATAAAACCAATTGATAACTCAACATATCCATTATATGATATAAAACCAATTGATAACTCAACATTTGAAATTAAACTTACGAATTGAAACATATGGTTCCCCATGCAATCCAACTCTCCATCGCCTTCTAATTTGATATCAACTGACGAGACAACTTAAGGAATGCAGTTTGCATCCTTTAACCGCCTGCTCCTTGGACAACATGTAACCTCTAATATTTTGTGCCCCGAGCACCCCGACTAGTTGTTGGAGTAGCAAAAGAACATCCCTCACTAACTACTCGCTCTGCACGTCTTGTTTGCACCCAATGACCACTACATGAACCCTCTTCTGCTCTAGATCAACCGTGAGTGCGGAACCCAATCTCGCGCCAACCCACTACTAGATCCACCTGGTGGCACCTGGGTGAAACCCATCTTCGCTGCGCCAACTACTGCAGCACCTTCATGCCATGCTTATGTCTCACTCTCATTGAGCTTATACTCGAAAGGATCCCAAGGGTTTCTATGTAAACTTTTCGTTCTCGAGTCTTCTCTGCTCGCACAACTTCCACATCTGCATTGGTCGCCGCATCATGCGCCCATTTAGCCCCATCAACAGCCATTTGACTATATCATCCTATGACCAGCAAAACCGTAATAAAAAGAGACACTGTCAGAAAGTAATAGGGACATCAAAATCTACGGCTCCAACATATGTAAAAATCGACTCTATACCAAGGGTATGGGCTTTAGTGTGTTGCTTGAGGGATAATCCCTCAGCCCTAACTACTTCCTTCTACATCATCATTGGCGGGGCAATGCTATAACATGTGATATGATCTTTGAGCCTTTAACCCAAACTGGTAGCACAATACCCGTGGCGTGACAAGCATTTTCTTAATTGACCACTGAGGATACATGTTAAACTCGCCCTTCGTTCTCTTTGTTATATAGAAGTATTCTTTCTTCCACCATTTTCCATACCCACAGTAAGCATCCTTAAAAAAATTGAAAAATTGGTGCTATCGAATGAAATAAAAACCCTCATCTTTGCCCTCGACATTATTCACCATGGTGAGTAATCTCCATAATTTGGTAGGGCCACGCATAGGGCTGGGAACGGGATGGAATCCCGTTCCACAGGATCCCGCGGCGCGGGATCCCGCCTTGACGGGAAGGGGATTCTTGATCCCGTTCCCGTCCACGAGTCGACGGGATCCCGCGGCGACGGGATCCCGTCATGGTGGGATTCCCGCACGGGAATCCCGCCATTTTCCAGGGGGTTCATCAGTTGTGAACCTCCTGGAAATTGAAGGGATTTTTCAGAGAGTTCACAACTGATTTGTGAACCCCTGGAAAATGAAGATTCCATTTCCAGAGAGGTTTTGAATGGCTAAAGCCTAGAAGTGGGGAAAAAGTTCCTAACAAAAGGGGGAAGGAAATACCGTGTGATGGGTATATGGTGGTGGCGGCGTGCGAGAGGTGGTGGCGAGTGGCGACAGTCGTATGTCGTGCCGCGTGCGTGGTGGCATGGAGAGAGGTTCGGACTTTGGACAGTCGGAGCTGCGCGGCGTTGAGAGATGAGAGTGAGAGGAGCTGCGCGACTTTGAGACTTGAGAGAGTCAGAGAGCTGGCAGCGTTGAGAGAGGAGCTGTGAGGGCGCGGCGTTGAGAGAGGAAAGTGAGAGACGAGAGTGGAGGCGCGGTATCAGGTCAGGTATGTGTGTGAATTTGTGGTTGATTGTTGTTATAATTAGATATGTAATATCTTAATTCGGGTCCCTAAGCTTTCTATAATTGTAAAACAATCCTAGTTTTCTTTTTTTCTAACATATAACACCCATATATATAATATAAAAAAATATATATATAATATAGACGGGATTTCCCGTTCCCGCGGGAATCGGAAACGGAATCCCGTTCCCGACCCGCGGGCAACGGGAAATCCCGTTCCCGGTAAGTTGCCGGGAGGGAAATTGTCGAGTTTTTTTTCCGCGGGAAGGGCCGGGTAAGGGAAATTTCCTTACCTTTTTCCACCCCTAGCCACGCAAGACCCCCAATGCCTTCCTTAGAAGAATAAAACCTACTGAAAGTGCATGTATTTAATCAATGTTAGATCAACAGCGTAACTGCAATGTTAGGGTAACATTGAACACAGAAAAACTGCACATTCGGGATTATTGCTATAATTGTGTTTTGCCTTTATTCACTTACTAACTTAGTTCCAAGAGTTGTAGTTGGTATTTGTATGTGCTCTTGGTCAAGAGACTTCAAGGAATGATCTATTTCCTTAAAGAGAAGTTGTCATTCAAAGAGAAGTTTCCAAAGAACAACTTTCCATAATTAAAGAAAGAAAGATGTGTGCGCTACGAGGAAAGATCAAGGCATGTAAATGCCAAGAAGGAAAGAAGATTACTTGCAGTAGGATTCTTTCCATAGAAGACTACAAGATGTAGAAGGATACGTTCCTTAGAAGACTCCAAGTTAAAGAAGAAAACCTTTCCATTGAAGACTTCTAGTCAAAGAAGGAAATATTTCCATTGAATACTTCAAGTTGGACAAGGAGACCTTTCCCTATTGAAGGATACTTGACATGAACGAAATAAGAGTCATACAAGGAGACCTAATAACAATCAAAAACGTGCACAACATGTCTTGGACATCAAGGAAGACTACACTATAAATAGGCATGTTGGGCATCAAGAAAAAGATACGAAGACAATAGCGAAAATCTCCCGTGAGGAAATCTTTATAGTCGAGTGTCTTTGTCTTGCTTTAGCAAAGTTTGTGAGTTGTTAGAATAGATCAAAGAGTGTGGAACTTTTAGAGATAGTCGAAGCAATTCTTGTGTGCTTTGCTTAGTTCGATTAATTTGAGAGTGAGGAGCTTGAAAATTGAGAGAACAACTTTTGTTAAAACCTTAACGGGTTATTTTGCCTACGGCTCGGAAGATCATATTAATATATTATCTTCTTAATATTACATCTACTTGTGTTCTTTATTTTTTCGCTGCGTTATATTCCCTATCAAGTAGATTTGTGCTAACGATTAACTGCTGTTAAACGGATGTTAAGATAACATCGAGAGTCCATCATCAGCTTAACATTGGAAGAGTTGATCAGTGTTAGACTAACATTTAAGGGTTAACACTGTGCGACAAGCATCAAGTCCCGATCCAACAATTTCAATTAGCATCAGAGCCAAGCACCGACTTCACTGGTGTTTGGATTTGATATTAAAGGATGGACAATCGGAATCCGAACAACAAAAAATTGCTTGTCTTGGATGGATCCAACTATTCTTATTGGAAGGTTAAAATTCGTGCACTCATTAAATCATTCGGTTGGCGAGCTTGGAAGACGGTGATCGAAGGGTATGCAGTTCCTATGTGTGCTCCATATGAAGATCTTTCATTATTAGCCTCAAATTCTCAAAATAACGATAGTGAGGATTTCAATTATGGATCAGGTACTGTGGTCGAAGGACAATCAGATGAGATTCATACAGCTGCGCTACTCGCTCATACTTACTGGACAAAAGAAGACTCCCATAACTGCCATGGATCTCAATGTTACTCTAACATCCAGGATCCAACACCAGAACATGAGTTTTTCTTTAGAATTTGGAATAAATATAATTCATGTATTAATTCTGATTCCTTGTCTATTATTGATGAATCTAACTTTGATTACTTTCATGGCACTGTAGATCCAGATGAAGATCATGACGCTGTTCCTAAGCCAAAATCAGAGTGGACTCAAACTGAGCTAAGTAACGTTTTCTTCAATGAAAAAGCCTTAAATACCATATTTAGTTTGGTTGATAGTCACGTGTTTAAGTTAATTAAAAATTGTTCAACTGCAAAGCATATTTGGGATATCTTACAAAATCATTGTGAAGGTGATGTATGCACTAAAAAGACTAAGTTATGCATGTTTTTGAGCAAATTTGTTAATTTAACAATAGGGGAAGATGAAAGTATTACTGCTTATTTTGAGGAACTCATGGACCTTGCTAATGAAATTCAAGACTTAGGTGAGTCCCTGTCTACTACGCAATTGGCGTACAAAGCTGTGAGAACTCTTTCTAAGAAATTTGAGGTGATTGTTATGCAATAAGCTAGGAATATGGACACTTTAGACTTTCATGCCCTACTTAGCACTCTGCAAGAATTTGAGATGAATCTTGAAAAAGTAGATGATGAAGAAGAAATTCAAGCTTATAATGAAACTGTGATTGAAAAGTTTAATAAGCTTAGTCTATGTGATAAAAATATTCCTGCTGATCTAAAGAAAGATTTCTCTGAAGAGATGACCAAATATTCTTGTAAACCTACTCCTCATAATGATACACATCTCAAAAAGATTCAATGTTATGAATGTAAAGGTTGGGGCCATTTTGCTTCTGAATGTGGTAACAACCTTAGAAAAATAGGGAATTCTAACTTGGTTTGTGTAGATGATAATGATGAGACGGGTTTTGAAGAATATGGTGATGGACAGGTGCCAACGATTGAAGAAACTCAAACAACAGTGTGTGCAAAGGTGGACAAACCCGCTGGTGTCAAGGCATGGTGTTCTGCCAACATCCAGACAGCTCGATGTTATGTTAACATCCAGAAGACAACACCAGTCCAAGAGATTTTTGTTGACAATTGGGATGAAACCATTTGTTTAGAAAACCCTGAATGTTTGATTTCTGATTATGATGAGTTTGATGATGATTCTGACTTTGAGTATTTCCATGATTCTATAGGTTTGGAAGATGATATTGTCCTTGAAGGTAAATTGATTCAAGAAGAGTTTCTTGATGAACTGGAGATCATCTACCAAGACCTGCTCAAGGAGAAGGATAAGTTGAGTAGAATTGAAAAGGCTATGGAAGATAATGAAAGTTTGAAGGCTACAATCACTCAACTTGAGGTTAGTTTGGATAGAAAAAATGATGAAATAGAAAAGGTAACTTCTAAGCTAGGAATTGCTGAACATACCATTGCCAAGAGGAATACAAGTACTTACAAACTTGATGAAGTTTTATGTTTAGGCAATGATGGTAGTTCTGGTTTAGGATATCAAAGTCAAGTTACTCCCTCCACTAATTCTGTTGAATCCACTATTCCTGGTTTTGAAAAGGCAAAGGTACTTTCTAGAGAATCTAAGAATATGGTTTATATTTTTCAATATTGTTTTCAATTTGGACACTTTAAACCATATTGTTATAAATACAGAAAGTCTCTTAAAAAAATAGTTGAACGAAATAGGGATTCATGTAATGTTGATGCTGGTGTTAAGCCAACACTGGAATTTGAACATTCCAATGTTGGTAGTAGTTATTCCAGTGTTACCTTAACATTTAGTTCCAACATTGCTGAACAGAATAATGGGATGAGAAACACTAGACTTTGGTTGACTAAAGCTTATGTTGTTTGCAATATTATCTTTCCTACTGTGCATACTAACCTTGCAGGTAAGTGGTACACTGATAGTGGATGTTTGAGGCATATAACTGGTTACAAATCTGATTTGATACGGTTTAACACGATGTTAAGACAACACTGGATAACCAATGTTACTTTACCATTGGAACAGATTATATTGCCTTAACACTGCTTAAGACACATGATTGGAAAGAAAGCAAATCCAATTTGAAGAAGTGTGCACCGCTAACCACTGGAACCTTCACCTATGAAGATGTAAGTAAAGGAAGAATCATTGGGAAAGAAGTGTTGAACGTTGATGGATCCCCACCCTTAAAGGATTAGATGTTGTTGGTTGGATTTTGTGAAAACCATATAAGCATCAGTCAATTGTGTGATGATGACTTATTGGTAAGGTATGATAAAGATTCTTGTGATGTATCTGATTGTGCAAATGTGTGTGCTTTGACAGGTAAGAGGGTTGAAGACAACTACTTGGCGAGGGATCAAGTGACTTGCTTTCAAACAAAGGTGGACTATTCAATTGCCAAGAACAAGAGACTTGGACACATGCACAATAAGAATCTGGGCGAAGTGGTGAAACTTGAAAGCGTGAGAGGCATTCCCTATCTCTCGGGTACTGGTAAGATGGTCTGTTATGATTGCTCGAAAGGTAATGTGACCAAAGCTTCTCATAATCCAATCCAAGTGAATGAACAGGTTACAAGTACCTCTAATTGTTTTCATCTACTTTATATGGATCTCTTAAGTCTTATTGAAGTAAATAGAGTTGGGGGTAAACAATATGATTGTGTGATTATGAATGATTTTTCTGGATATACTTTGATTAAATCTTTCAATGAGAAATCAGAAGCTCTTAATACCTTTAGAACATTGTATGCTAGTATTGATAACTTACATGATGCTTCTTTTGGTAATATTTGGTCAAATCCTGATAGAGAATTTGAAAATAGGTCATTATCTGACTTATGTGTGTTTAATAAAAATATTCATAAATCCTCTATTCCCGTGACTCCTTATGAGATGATGAAAAAGAAAAAAATGATCTTGCTCATTTTCATGAACTTGGATATGTTTCCTATACTTTAACTGGCAAAGATATTTTGAGTAAATATGATCCAAAAATTGAAGAATGTATCTTTGATGGCTATTCTTTGAACAATAATGTTATTAGGATGTTTGATCCAAGATTAAATATTGTTCAAAAATTTGTATATGTGGTTTTTGATGGTTTGCCAAGTGTTGCAGGTGAGTTAGAGGCTGCTGTGTCAAGTCTAGCGGATTCTGATGTTAGGTTAACATTGACTCCGGACAGTGTTATTCCAACATCACATGCAGATCCAGAACCTGAACATGAACATGAACCAGAAGATGATGTTATGCCAACATCGACAAGTCCTGATGTTGACACAACAGTAGAGCAGTCAAAATTCTACAATGAAAAGGTTCAAGTTCAAGATGTTTGGAGGGATACAACTTATAGGACCCATAGTAATCATCCTACATCTCAGGTTATGGTTCAAATCATTAATGACATCAAAACACGCAACAAGAAAAGGGTAAATTGTAGAGATATGATAATGTTGAGTGTTTGCATGTCTGCCACATATTCTGATAAGTGTTTAGCTCAAAGATCGGCTGATGACATTGTCTTTGTTTATACTAACAAGTCTACTCTAGACAAGTTTGTTGAGGCTTTGATAGGTACATTAGTGATGAGCGTGATTGGTGAACTAGATTTCTTCTTGGGTTTGAAAGTTAAGCAAAAGGAGGATGTTGCATGATTATGAGATAAAAAGTGGCACATTGTTGTTGTTTAGTGATAACCTTAGTTCCATTAAAATATCAAGAAATCAGGTGCATCATTCTAGACTAAATCATATATTTTCTATGCATTATTTCTTGAGTAAACTGGTACATGACAAGGTTATAAACATTGATCACTTAGAGACCAACAATCAGTTACCTAATTTGTTTAATATGTCATTAGATAGCGAGAGATTCTTCAATTTGAGGAAATCTCTCGGCTTGAATGTTCTGTGATTCAGTGTTGCATTCCGGTGTTTCCATAACACCGCTGGCTAACACCGTAGTCTGTTTGTGGTGTGTAGGATTGCATTAGATTTTTCTATTTGATTTACAATTTGTTATTGTTTGTCTTCATGAATGTTTGTTATTATTGGTTTGTGCGGTTGACCAGGATTGTTAGCTAAGTTTACTGGTGGACAGGTTCATGTCAAAAGTTTTGTAAAGTAAAAACTCTGTTGTTAGTCTGAGAATGTTAACCTAACATCAGGAGAAGCTGGGATGCACAGAGTTCACTACTTTGGTGTTATTCAGTTGTGACTTATACATGTTTAGGTTAAACAGAACATGAAGAGAAGCTGGGGTACATGATGTTGAGAGCTTCAATGTGATTCAGTTGTGCTTATTTTCATGCTTCTGTTATATTTAGCCAAGGAAATGCATGATAGTGATCCTTTCTACTGGGATGTTTGGAGTTTCGACTGCCTCACATTCAGTAGCACTGATCACTTGGTGTTTCTCTTGTAAACAGGTTGGTCAACAAGTATGCATAAGGAGTTGGGGTAATGAAGTATATGATAAGTGTATTGTCTTCATTCGATTCCTTTGTACTTGCCTAATCTGTAGCTGATAATAGTGTTACTGGGGTGTGTGGAGTCTTGTGCTGCCCTCATTCAGTGATGATATTATCCTTTTGTAACATTCTTCAGTTTTAGTTCAAAAAGAGTTTATGATAATTGATAAAGATTTGAATTGATATGATCTGTTCCTAGTCTATAAAGTTGATACTCCATGGTTACCATCTACTAATGTTAACTTAACATTCTGTATTCTGCATTTCACTTAGGCTTGCATTCATTCATTCTTTCCTTGATGTGTTTGTGTTGGTTTGAGCTTAAGGGGGAGAAATAGTTATATTATCATGTGAAGGCATATATTTTGGGTGATTCAGTTGCGGTGACACACTACGTTGTCGCTTGTTATAACTTCGAAGTAGATTAACTCTTTAATTTACTTCATACCCAAAATGTTGGATTTTCTGTTAACTAACTCTCCTTTTCATGTACAGGTCTGATATATCTATGGTACTAATTTCTAATGTGTCTTAAGTTTCATATATGTGTTTTCAGATCTAGCTCATGCTTTTAATTGAAAATATCTTGAGGGTAAGCTCAATACCTCCACATTCACAAGAACCAATGTTGATTCAGAACATGTGTCAATGTTGTGCCAACATCAGTCTGTAAGCATGTTGTCTCAACATCCAGGTTTAACATTATGACTTATAAGTTTTTTATGAACTTCTCTGGTCATGTGTGAAGTAACTCGGTGTCACTTTTTGTCTCAACAGGCGGTAATTATCCATGATTTATTTTAAGAAACCGCTCATTACTTCTTTTCACTTGTGATTCTAAATCTCTAATCTCTTTGTGCACAATTCTCTGAAATACTATGAATTTTCACTTGCAATTGTTTTTGAAATCCTTGGTATGCATCTCTGATCTTGATTGTGGCCCGTGGTATGATGAATCAAGGATATAAACCCACCCCTACTCCTGTAGTTCTTTCTCGTAGGTACAACACTCGTTATAGACATTGTTGCTGAGACAAAACAAGTTAAAACGGAGGAACAGGGTGTTGTTTTTGTTGGTACTTCAAACACAGTTGATGAGACAGTGCTTGAGGAACATTTTGCAGAGAAAGATGATTTGATTGAGGGAGAGAACGTCTTAGTTTCTGGAGAGACTAATGTGCGTGATAATGGTGGTTTTATTGCTGGATTTTGTAAACTCTTGTGCAGGTGTATTCTGGTTTCAATGTTAAGACAACATTGATAAACGTCAATGTTAGAACAACATTCTGGATTCAATGTTAAGTTAACATTGATACAGTCTGATGTTATGACAACATTGATAGATGTCAATGTTATGCCAACATTGAGTTTGATAGCTTGCACTAAGGGGGAGCAGTGATTTGCCATTGGTACTTATAAAGAAAAAGAGATGTTGATTCTGTTGGTTGATTGCAAGGTGATAAGGAGAATGAGAAAGAGAATGAGGACATAGAGGTAGAGAATGAAGATGAAGTGGTGAAGAAGAAAAAGATGGTTCTGAGGAAAATGATTTGGAGACCGAGAATGGTGATGATGAAATCGTTGAGATCAAGAGGATAAAGAAGAAGGTTCTGAGAAGTCTGACAATGCTGAGTCTGAGCTAGTTGTTACGACAACATCGCTGGAGAACAATGTTGACTCAACATCAGAGGTAACAGTTGAGGTAATATCTACAATTGAGGCTAGCTTTAATTTCCTGTTGGGAGATAAGACTGTGGCTATGGAGGATTTTAAGAAATAGTGGATGATAAAGTTCTTAGAGAGAGAAATGGAAATAGCTGCTAAAGAAAGAGCTATAGAACTTTATCTTATGAAGTGATTCGTCAAGATTTTGCTTTCCTCACAAAAAGGGGGAGAAGTAAGCCATTTGATCTTCATGTTTATTCTACTGGTTCTACAATTCTTATATAGTTAATGCCTTCTTAGTTATGCTTATAATTGTGATGTTTAACTCGTTGTGTATTCTTATTAGTATATTAAAGCTACTTAGTTAATAATGTCATATTAAGCGGGAGTAACTTAAGATATTAATGATGTTGTGTTGCTGGAGCACTGTGCATAATATGAACATGTTTGGTTTTGTGAAGAAAGCCAAAAAGGGGGAGATTGAAAGTGCATGTATTTAGTCAAAGTTAGATCAACAGTGTAACTGCAATGTTAGGGTAACACTGAACACAGAAAAACTGCACATTCGGGATTATTGCTATAATTGTGTTTTGTATTCACTTACTAACTTACTACCTTTATTCACTTACTAACTTAGTTCCACGAGTTGTAGTTGGTATTTTTATGTGCTCTAGGTCAAGAGACTTCACTACAAGAAAATTGGCCTTTTCCGTCGGGCCTGGCGTTTTGGCCCGACGGAAAAGGCCCAATTATTACCGTCGGGCCCAATCCCGACAGTAATGGGTTATACCGTCGGCTTTGGGCCGACGGTACAAATGGGTTGGCTTTACCGTCGGCCCAAATCCGACGGTAAAGCCCATTCCCGTCGGGTTTGGGCCGACGGGAATGGCCCCTTTAATAAAAAAATAAAAAAATAATTAAAAATTTTGCCAGCCTTTTTCTTTAAAAAAAAATAATAATGAAATTAAAAAAATCTATACCGTCGGCTCTAAGCCGACGGTATAGATCTGATCTGTGTGATTTTATCACACGGATCAGATTACGCCACGTCAGCGATCCGTGTGATAATTCACACGGATCGCTGACGTGGCACGCTCCACCCCCTTTTTTTTGGTTTTTTTAATATAACCCCTACTCCTCCTAAATATCTATAAATACCCCTTACTCTACCCACTTAATTCATTCATTCTTCCCATTCTCCAAAAACTATCTACTTTCTCTCCCAAAAATTCTTAATAACTAACAAAAATTTATTCATTCACTAACTTATAATTAGAGTTTATTATTTTATTTCTACTTATGTTTTAGTTATTATCTAACTAATAATAACTATAAAACTTTATTTATTATAATAAAACTAATAATAACGCTTGAAAATTTGCATGTTATTATTTAAATCGAATTCTTTTAAATTAAATCGACAAATAAACATAAAATTAATTATTTTAAATCGTTTTCTTTACAAAAAATTGCAAAAAAAATATAAAATAAGTATTTAAAATCGATTTCTTTTAAATAAATCGCCAAAAAATCATAAATCAATTGTTTTAAATCATTTTTTATTTAAAATAATTTTTTAAATCGTTTTTTTTTTATATTTCTTAACCCCTATACCGTCGTTTTTCCGTCGGCTTTAAGCCGACGGAAAAAGCCTTTTCCGACGGCTTGTAGCCGACGGAATAAATAAAACGCTTTTCCGTCAGCTTATTGCCGACGAAAAAGCTCTTTTCCGTCGGTAAAAATCCGACGGAAAAAAGCTTTAGTGACGAGCTTTTTTCCGTCGGGTTTTTCCGACGGCTTTTGCCGACGGAAAAGGATATTTCCGTCGGAAAAAGGCCCTTTACCGACGGTTTTTGAGCCGTCGGTAAAGCCCAAATCTGTTGTAGTGCTTCAAGGAAGGATCTATTTCCTTAAAGAGAAGTTTTCATTCAAAGAGAAGTTTCCAAAGAAGAACTTTCCATAATTAAAGAAGGAAAGATGTGTGCGCTACAATGAAAGATCAAGGCATGTAAATGGCAAGAAGGAAAGAAGATTACCTGCAATAGGATTCTTTCCATAGAAGACTACGAGATGGAGAAGGATATTTTCCTTAGAAGACTTCAAGTTAAAGAAGGAAAACTTTCCATTGAAGACTTCTAGTCAAAGAAGGAAACTTTTCCATTTAATACTTCAAGTTGGACAAGGAAACCTTTCCCTATTGAAGGAGACTTGCCATGAACGAAATTAGAGTCATACAAGGAGATCTAATAACAATCAAAAACGTGCACAACATGTCTTGGACATCAAGGAAGACTACACTATAAATAGGCATGTTGGGCATCAAGAAAAAGATACGAAGACAAGAGCGAAAATCTCCCGTGAGGAAATCTTTATAGTCGAGTGTCTTTGTTTTGCTTTAGCAAAGTTTGTGAGTTGTTATAATATATCTAAGAGTGAGGAGCTTTTAGAGATAGTCGAAGCAATTCTTGTGTGCTTTGCTTAGTTCGATTAATTTGAGAGTGAGGAGCTTGAAAATTGAGAGAACGACTTTTGTTAAAACCTTAACGGGTTATTTTGCCTACGGCTCGGAAGATCATATTAATATATCATCTTCTTAAAATTACATCTACTTGTGTTCTTTATTTATCCACTGCGTTATATTCTCTGTCAAGTAGATTTGTGCTAACGATTAACTGCTGTTAAACGGATGTTAAGATAACATCGAGAGTCCAACATCATCTTAACATTGGAAGAGCTGATCAGTGTTAGACTAACATCGAAGGGTTAACACTGTGCGACAAGTGTCAAGTCCCGATCCAACAATTTCACCTACAATGCCCCCTACGAAATTAGGTGATAATTGTGTTAGGCAAACACTTAGACTCCTTATCAACTCACCCACCTCGTCTGGAATAGGAAATCGCAGACGTTTTACGAAGTGCTTAGCAAAAACATTTATTCTACCAAGCGGCAACGTATGCGCACGCTCATGCTTCTCAGAAAACCTAGTCTCGTACTCGTCGAGGTACTTGCTTACGTAGTAAAATTTATTACGCGGAACGTTCGACACTTCGGTACTATAATGATCCGCTATCTTAAACTTCTTAGGAGCCCGCTCTGACTCCTATTCACCGTCCAAATATGTTGCCTCTAAGTTGACATCGTGAATATCTGCCTCCTCGTAATTCAAGGCAAATTCAACCCAACGAGCAATTTCTCGATTCAATCAAAGCCAAAAAAGATGAATAGGGTCAAAAAGAACAAGAGAGGTATTTGAACTGCAGCTCCCATCCAAGCTATATAACTCGAAAATCGGGATCGGGAAGAAGAGCATGCAGCCATGAGACTAGTTTTCCATTGTCCCGAAGTAAAATGGTCCGGCTTCGGCTTCATTGCGCGCTACCCTTGGGATCGAAGAATTATTCATTTCTGTGTAGGAAGAGGGCTCCAGTAAGACTTTCATTTCTAAAGAATCCTCCGAAAACGAGGAGGGGCTTGATGGACCAGAAGCGCAGATTGTTCCCATCATTGAAGTCAGAGTGTAGGACTGAGCCTTCCGAAGAAGAACTGCTCAACACCTTTCAGATTAACAGTTGCCTCAAATTCTTCAATACCTTGCCCCCGAAACACAAAAAAGGGTATCTAGACGGGACAACGTGACACTCTCTGCCCCCGATTCAGTATGTGGACTATTCAAACCGACACCCAAAAAATAACTACTATCATCGTGTCGAGACATGACAGCGCTGAAAATAAAGGGAAATGGAACTATTCTAAACAAAAAGCCACAACTCTCCAAAAAGAAAAACAAATTGCACACTATTTCCTACCTGATAAGTCTGGAAAAATGCAAGAGCAATGTAATCCTTGCAAAAAGCCACAAAGGATCAACAATGTTTGAAAGGAAAGAAAAACATTTACCAAGTATGAAACATGAATTTATTTGGTATTCAACATACCTGCTACATTCGACATATGCGCTCAAAAATCAGCAGTGTTTTGCAAGAATAGGAGTGAGGAGAATGAGATATCCACCTCTATTTATTGGGTCCATTCCAGCGGACTCCGAGTCCGCATTTAATGCGGGCACATCAAATTTACACATCAAGAAAAAATACACGACATGCAATTGACAAATATTATGTTGAGCGAAAATACTCGATATCAAAAAACAAACTCTCTAGAAATTTATAACCTGAAATAATCGCAACAATCACACTGCGAATTTGGGGGAGTAGAAAATGAACCAAAACAAGGCTCAATCCTCGGCTCGGTTCCTGCTCCCTTCTGGTCTATAAATTGGGGGAGAACGGTGTATTAGAGGTGCTTTTGAAAACAAACTCCCAAGAGAGATAGACAAAATTTAAAGACTGATTTCTACGGCAACGACTTCCAGCTTGGAGGTCTTACATGATATTGGCTAGTATTGTTAGGATTGTGGTGCCTGAACAACGAAAACGCAGGGTCTGAATGGTAAAGATGACGGTTCGACAGCATCTCAGAAGAGAACGCAGCACTTGTCGGAGTGCTGGTCGCGCCGCTTGGGCAGAAGCCAAGGCCAGAACAAACTTGTGGATCATTACAAATATTCTTTATGTTCGAGTTCAATTACTCATCTATTCAACGTCATGTCAATGTTTTCTTTCTACTAGAAATCTGACCCTCATGATAGCAGCTAAAATATTGTTCTTTTCATGTACCACAACTTGGCTATTCTAACAATAACTTCGGTTTTGCTCCTTCATTTTGCAAACTCTCTGTTTAATTAAAAAAAAAAAAGATAGATAGTTTCTTGTGGTGTGTACACGAGTTTTTTTTCGAAAATGGTCTCAGAATGTGTAGCAATTTTAATATTGGTCTCCTAATGATACGTTTTACTTTTTTAGTCCCAGAATGTGCTAATCGTACAATTTCGTTCTCATTTTTACTAATTCAGGCAGTAAACTGCACGTGGTCGCACATGACCTACTAATCATATAATTAATTCATTAATTAATTAATTTATTTTTATTCTATAAGCTAAAACAAAATAGAAATTCTAAAATGGTCTCATAATGTGTAGCATTTCCCACATTGCTCCCTAATGATATTTTTTAGAATTTTAGTCCCATAGTGTGCAAATCATTCATTTTGGTCCCATTTTTACTAGTTCGACCAATAAACTGCATGTTTGCATTAGGGTTTTGGTGGGGGGCGGGGGGGGGGGGGGGGGGAGGGGGTTCCTAAATTATCTTTCTCAAGTACTTTAATTTCGAAATCAAATTCTTGAGGAAGATGATTTCGATTTGGGTTTGAAATTAGGTTCTTGAGAAATATATTTTGGAAATTATTTTCACCCCTTACAAGCCCTAACCCGATCGTGATGAATTGAGAGGAAAGAGAGATCAGTTATTTTTTTCTAATACAATTTCTAATAGGTAGTTATGTTAGTTGGTTTGTTAGTTTTTTATTAAACACATTTGTTTACCTCTGTCATAAACAAATTAAAAAGAATTAACAAAAGTTTAATTAACGAACTAATTATGTAAATAGTAGGTCACATGCGGCCATGTGTAGTTTGTTGGCCGGATTAGTGTGAACGAGACTAAAACTGGATGATTAGCACATTGTGGGACTAAAATTATAAAAAATATCATTAGGGAACCAATATTTGAAATGCTACACGTTTTGTAACCATTTTGGAAAATAATTTAGCTTTCAGAATTAAAAAAAATAAAAAATAATTTCATAATTAGTAGGTCACGTGCAGTTTATTGGTCGGATTAGTAAAAATTGGACCAAAACTAGACGATTAGCATATTCTGGGACCAAACTGTAAAAAGTATCATTAGGTGACCAATATTAGAAATGCCACACATTCCTGGACGATTTAAAAAAGAAACTCGTGTGTACACACTCTACTTTCATCCCAAGATAAAAATAATTTTCATTCAAGGTCCATATTATTAGCTAAGGCCAAGTTTGTTTTCCCGGAAAGTGGGGAGAAAGAAAAAAAATATGGAAAATGAGGGAAAACAAGGTTTTCCACGAAATTCCTTAGAAAAAATAAAATCATTTCCCTTCTTTTCCTGTGTTTGGCTCATAATGACTTTTAGGAAAATTCTTAAGCTTTTTTGTATTTCTTATAATCTAATTGTTTAAAATTCATAATTATAGTTTATACTTTCAAATATGCATTAAAAACCACAAAAAAGTTATATTACAAAGAAGACCTTGTGCAACACAAATAAAAATAAAACTTAGATATTTACTCACTACAAGAGGGGGGGGGGGGGGTATCTCCAACCTCCAACCGCCAAGGCGGTCGCCATTATCGGCGACCGCGAGGCAGTCGCCCTAAGAAGAAGGCGACCGCGTGGCGGTCGCTCCTTCTCGTATTAGGACTGGCAACGGCTTGACCATCGTCAGTGCTCATGTGGAGACGGCCCAACGGTCGCCACATTGGCCGATGCGACGGCCCAATCAGTCGCAACGATCCACTAGGGTTAAACCCTAGTGAGCGACTGTCCGAGCCATCGTCCCCCTGACCCGACCCGAATCGGCCTAATATATTGATCTTCTTCTCCATTCTTCTTCTTCTCTTCTCAATCGTAAACGATCCAATCCACCCACTACCACACACCACCATGCCCTACACGACACCACCACCGCGGCATAGTCCACCACCACCACACAAATAACCGCCCCTCCGTCACCACGCCATCACCGCGACCCCACCTCTGGCACCATGCCACCACCGCGACCATGTCATTGTTACCAAGTTACCACCGCGACCGTTCATTCCGTTTACAACGCCACCACCGCAACCACGATTCCGTTGACAACGCCACCGCCGCGACTAGCCTTTTGTTGCACCACCACACGACGCCACGACGGATTCATCACCACCACCACCACCCCCACACGCCAGAATAAGGACACGCCACCACCGCCGCCAAATATCTAGCTTCGGATTTTTGTAAGGTGCCCAAATTTTGTAATTTTTTTTTTGTTTATATGTATGATTATATGTATTTGTCGAATTTATACATAAGATTAATATTCTAGTTTACCGGATTTCCTCGATTATACGAAATTGTGTAATTATATGTATGTTTCGTCAAATTTGTGTTGTGCGATTATTATATGTATGTGTCGCTTATCGGAATATATCTATGATGATGATACAAATATATATTTATTTGATTGTTAGTATTTCTCTTCAGAATAATTATATGTATGATTGTTAGTAAGTTGGATCGTTTATATGAATTTGGATATGAACTTTGTTATGATGTCATGAACTTGGATATGATGATATGATGACAAGTTTTGTAAGTTAGGTTTTCTCGTTGGACTAATCGTTTATATATATGAACTTGCATATGATGATATGTGCAATTTTCTCGTCGAATTATTAGTTTGAAATTGTACGTTGTTGAGGAATGATTATGAGTTTATTTGTCGAAATTAATATTAGGTATGATTGTAGGATTAATTATTCGTTTAAAAAAAGTTGTATTTTTAAAAGTGATGTTGTTAAAGTTACGTATTTTTAAGAAATTAGTCAAAGTTTTTATGTTGTTAAAAAAATGATTTATAGTTATTGTTAACCCTAAAAAATAATATAGGGATTAACCAAAGCGTTAACTCTAAAAACGAGGATTAACCTAAGGACGGTACTACTGTCACATCACTCCCGATGCCACGAAGTATCAGGAGAGCCCACCGAGTGCCGCATACCCAAAGTGGTAAAAGAGCGACACCCGCGAAGAGGCACCTAAGCGTCCCTTGGAAAGTAACGATGAATAAAAATAAGATATCCACTTGGCATCAGAAAAAGAATAAAATTACGATGGACCCGCGAGACTCCAATATACATCGAAAGTGCCAAGAGGGACCAAAACGAGGACCCCGAGTCCCCCAAAATAGGATAACATCCGCTCACTGAACAATCTGAAGGCAACGAGTTGTCGGAACATATCTCACGAAGGATAAAACAAAAGAACAACGCCCTATCAAGGTCGAAAAGTCATCTGAGCACACATTACGAAGAACAAAACACAAAAGCAGCGCCCTATCGGAGTTGACCATCTATCAGAGTACATATCACGAAGACTAAAACACAAAAATAGACCTCTATCGGGATTATAGTAGTGTCGGACGAATACCCAACCTCATGTATAAAGCTATGCCAAGGAATCTAGCCCATCGGAGAAAAGAATCTGAGAATCAGCTTATCGGAGCCTTCTGAAAGTCATCGGAAAGGATTAGAATTCGTCCTAGTCATGTCCTAGTAGATAAAGAACCCAAAGACAAAGTATAACTTATCCACTCATGCACATTACGACACCTGTACTTTACTAAAAACATGCACAGTGACACATGTCCCCAAATACCTCTATATAAGGGGTACCCCTTTTCAAATTATTATCATCTTCAATTCAATTAAACTCAACACAAGCAAGACATATATTTCTCAGTGAATAAAAGAGGGATGTTTTCGTCATAAGCCCACTTATGAACTTTCGGACAAGGCATTCCAACCCTTATAAACTCGTTAAATTGGGTTAAAATAACAAACCTGTTAACGGTTATGATTTCAAGTTATGTTTTATATTAGTTTAAGTTAAAGTCGTATGTTTTTTTTTAAAAACAAGTATAAAGTTGTTCGAATCCATTGTTAGTTTAAAATTGAATGATTTAATATTAT
Organism: Linaria vulgaris; assembly: GCA_948329865.1. NCBI lineage: Eukaryota > Viridiplantae > Streptophyta > Magnoliopsida > Lamiales > Plantaginaceae > Linaria > Linaria vulgaris. Next base: position 33,907,769 of record OX415253.1, read on the forward strand.
GATTATGAGTTTAAAGTTATATGATTGTTAGTTATAACTAATGATATTTAGAAATGTTCAATAAAGTTAGAAAAAAATATCTTTATGGAATTTGACCAAGACGATGATATTAGGGAGCATTATAACTTAGGAAAAAATATGTCTTTAGAGAATTTATATGACTTAGAAATAATCTAATTTTTAGGAATCTCTACAATAGACGATGCTTTTAGGGATATAGTTTATATTATTTAGTTTACATAAGTTATGAAGAATGATATTTAGAAATGTTCAATAAAGATAGAAAAAAGGAAATATCTTTAGGGAATTTGAGCAAGACGATGATATTATGGAGCTTTATAACTTAGAAAAAAATATGCCTCGCCTGAAGATTTTCTATGACTTATAAATAATCTTATTTTTCCTTAGTTTTGTTGTACACGTTTAGGGATCGTGTCAGGCGTTCCTCTACGTAAGAGGCCACGTTTGTCAAGTAGTGCTCGTTCTCGTGTTGTTGGTTCTAGTAGTGAGATTCGGAGTAGTCTCAGGTCTCAGCTAGCTAGTGACGATGTTGTTCTGGTCGAGCATCCTGCAAATGGCCCTGAACAACAAGCTAATCTCCACCAGCTTGGACATTGTTACAATGATAGACACCTCTAGTCCATTCATATCTATGACGGAAACCTCTGAAGCGCAAATGGTCCTCAAGAACAAGCTAATCTCCACTAATGTTCCCCAAATCTCTGGTGGAAGGAAGTCACGAAAAGCAATGGGAATCAATCTCTGCATGAAGACATGACAATCATGACTCTTCATACCAAACAACCTCTGTTGCTGCTTCTATACACATCGTCCCAAGTTCGATTCGTATCCATCTAGAAACTTTAGATTGACCAACCATTTAAACACCTTTTTCTTTTGCTCCTTCGTGAGACAGTAGCCTGCCTTTGCTTGGCAGAAAGCCCGCGACGGCCACCGGGCTGTAAAAATAGCTCATTATGGCTCGTCAAGATTCCAAATCTTTCCTCGACTTGATGTTATCCTTTATCTTAGAGTCATCCAACACCGCGTTGATGATTCTATTGAAAAATTTCTTCTTACGGTGCATGACATCTAGATTGTGACGAATCAAATTTTTGGACCAATAGGGCAGTTCCTAGAAGATGCTCTTCCTCAACAATTTATGCGTCACCCCTTTACCCCGAGAGCTTTTTTGCTTCGAATCCCAATCCCACAAGCTCAAGCTGCTCTACGATTACCCTCATCTCATCGCCATATTTATTAGGAATAGGTACTTCTGGCCTTTTTGCCCCTAAGTAAAAGAAATTTTTATCGCGCCTCCAGCAATGACCTATGGGCAAAAATCGATGATAGCAATCAAAAAGGCATGGTTTACTGTAGTTTTCCAGTGTAAAAGATTGAGTGTCCCCCATACAATAAGGACACGGTAACTTCCCATGCATACTCCACTGAGACAACATTCCATACACCAGAAAATCGCTAATCATCCACATTAGGGATGCTCCAAATCTCAAGTTTTCCTTTCTAAAACTGTTGAATGTCTCAACCCGAGTGCTCCATAAAACATTCAGCTCGTCAATCATTGGTCTCAGAGAAACATCCAAGTTCTTTTCGGAATCTCTGCACCAGAAATGATAAGGCTCAGAAATATAAACTTTGGTCTCATGCAAAGTTCTGGAGGAAGATTATACGGTGTGACAAACACTGGCCAACAATAGTAGCTCTTGCCAAATGCGTTATATGGTGTGAATCCATCTGTACATAAACCGAGACGTACGTTCTGGGCTCAGCTGCAAAATCTGGGTGCGTCCGGTCGAAGTGGCGCCATGCCTTGCCTGAAGCTGGGTGAATCATTCTATTTGTAGCCCCTCGACACTTCAAATGCCAAGTCATATGCCGAGCAATGCCTATTGTATAATACAACCTTTGAAGACGGGGAGTTAAAAGGAAATAACATAATTTCCTCCTCCTAACCTTCAATTTCAAACTGGCCACGTATCTATTTGTCCCGCATATCGGGCATTTGTGTAAGTCCTCATTCGCCTCCCAGTAGAACAAGAAACACTGTTTTGTACAACAATCGATATTCTCGTAGCCTAACCCAAATGTTCGCATCATACGGAGCATCCCTTTTGTGTCCTTAGGTAACAACTTCACTGTCTCATCCAAGAAACCTTCCTTATCATAAGAAATATTACTCACCTTGTGCAATGTCTTGTCACTCAACCACTCCGCGACCCACTGAAGGATAGATGTACTCTTTCTAGGATGAATATTCATGTTTCCTAGATACATCAATTTGTAGAATGCTTTCGCGTCGGGATTCGAATCCTTGTTACGCATCACATCCTCATCAAATCGACCTCCACATGCATCCACCACCATGTCTCTAAACGAATCATCACAATGAACAGAGATGTCAGGAATATTGATGTGTGACGTGTTGTGGAGGTCGATCATATACGGCATGGCAGTTCTTGAGTACTCTTCCCCGTGAAAAACCCAATCGTGATATCCTGGCATAAATCCTGACTTATGAAGATGATCACGGACGAGTATTTAAGAAAAAATTCTCTATTTTTTCAGTTCTTGCACGGGCACCTTATATGGTTTTCTAGATCTAAGTATTCGGATGCTTGTGAAGCGTATTCTATGAACGAACGAACGCCAAACACAAAACTTTCTTGCAAATAACCTTCGCTATCGAACATATTGTACATCCAAGATTTATCGATTTGATATTTCGTTATTTATCTAAGTTGAAATAAAAGAAATAAATATTTATAATTTACACTACTAACAATTATCAATTTAATTAAAAGTAACACACACATAATTAACTATAAACAAATAAAATAACAATGTTCCTCATGTAGCGTAAACAAACGATCCTCAAGAATGTAGTGCCCACAAAAACAAGCCTCACGATGGTGTTTCGATAATACCTATTTATAAATGAAATAAATAAACAGGTAAGCATTAATTTAATAATTATAAATAGAAATTTTATAACATTTAAATAAAAATAGACATTTCTAATATTATTAAGGGAGAAAATGTTTGTACCTTAAGAAAAAGTGGGGGTGGGAATGAATTATGCAAGGGAAGTGGGCAGGTATTTATAACAAAAAACTGCTACTTCGCAACCGCCGGGCGGTTGCAGATAACAACGGCTAGTAGATCTCGCAACCGGCTCGGCGGATGCAAACTAATCTAGCCGTTAGCAAGAAGTGACCACCCAAATGGTCACCAACTCCGTTTGCAATCGCTTAGCGGTCCCGATGTTCCAAAGCAACCACCTAGCGGTTGCAAGCATGGGGTGCGATCGCCTAGCGGTTGCAAGCATGTGGTGCGACCGCCTAGCAGTCGCGGATACCAGGTATCAACAACCGCCAGACGGTTGTAGATAAAACTAATACTTGAATTTTTACTATTTTGGATAATTCCTTGTGGCGTTTTGTTTGATCAATTGCTAATTACCCTAATGACAGTTAAAATAAGCCAAATTATAAGGTTTAATTGCAAAATCAAGCTTGGGAGAACATTAAGGACTAAATATGATGATTAGTTCTTGAACATAACTTATATATGTGTATCGTTGATAACTCGCCTAATCACATCTAATTTACTATTTTAATAACTAGTCTTGTAATTGTTTACTACTAATATTCACATTTAATAATAATATTTGAGTTTAATAAAGATTAACACATCAAGATACTTACCATCAATTACTAATTTCAAATATGCACATTATTTGCAACCGCTAGGCGGTTGCAGATAACTAGTATCAGCAACGACTAGGCGGTCGTGTAAACGCATGGCGACCGTCTGGGCGGTTGCTGATTCTGGTTGTCTGCAACTGCCAGATACTATTCATGCTTGAATTTTTACTATTTTGGCTGATTCGTTGTGACGCGTTGTTTGGTCAATTGATAATTACCGAGCAGATAGTTGAAACAAGCCAGATTATAAGGTTTTATTGCAAGATAAAGCATGGGGACAACATTATTGACTAATTATGATGATTAGATGTTGAACATAATATATTAGTGTATCTTTGATAACTCGCCTAATGAAATCTAATCTACTATTTTACTAACTCAAGCAATAGTTTTGTAGTCATTTATTACTGATTTTAGGGTAAATAATGATATTTCTAGTCAATAAACACAAACTCATCAAGATACTTGCAAAAAAATTATTAATTTTAAACATTAATATTATTTGCAACCGTTGGGCGGTTGCAGTATTTTCATTGTTGCAACCGCCCAGCGGTTGCCATTTGCTATTTTCGCAACCGCTGGGCGGTCGCCACACCACATTGCAACCGCTAGGTGGTTGCAAATTCTGCTGAAATTGGCGGGATTGGGAGGAGGGGTGCGAAATTCAAAGTTTCATGAAAATTCAAAATTTTCACCCCAAATCTTATATATATCCACCATTCTTCCCCTAATTTTTTATTCACAACTATTAGACTCTCCAGAAACACCACCACACTTCATTTTATCTCCAAAATAAAACACAAACACTCTTATTTTCCATTCCACAAAAAAAAACACCCAACTACTTTTTTTCTTTATATCTCAAACAAAAACCCAAACAGTTTCTTTTATCTTCATAACAATAGCGTTAGTGTTGATGGGTATCGCGTTTGGTGAGGTGGTACGTAACCAACCCAAACTTTGTAGGTACCTTTTGAGTTATTCGAGTACTTTGCCAGATGTAGTATTTGACTGCTCTTCTATTACCTTTATAGGTAGGTGTAGTTGTCATCGTATCACAAACGATTCCTGTTATACCTTGTGAGGTATGATCTATGATAATGTTCAGTATGCCCTATGGCATAAATACCATGCAGAGAATATTGCATTTTATCATGAGAGGTCAATGACTTGGATACCGCGCAAGGTATGTTTCACTATACCATAATTGAGCAGTTTCTAGCTGAAGTTATTGTAGAGTGCAGCTTTAAGTATTGTTACATCTCACGGGTGGTTTTGAGCTATCATCAGTGCAGAGTGTAGGTATGATAATGTTGAGCTTGATGACGTTGTCAAGATTCTCAAGAAAAAGAGTATCGTGTTGATTGGGGTGAAGTGTGCGCTTAAAATCGAAACTAAGAGTGTGAGTAGCCCTCTGTTGCCTCTGATATGGTTCTCTAATAAACTTTAGATAATCGTACTCTTTATTTTTGCTATTTTGTTTGAATAGTTGATTCTTGTTTGAATTCTAGCATTTGCCTTGGGTAAACATCTATTGTCGTACATTGTAGGATAAATATGCCGGTGAAGGTGCTTGTTGGTAATCAACATATGATAGTAGAGAATTCAACCTGTTAAGGTATTCTCCGAATTTTCCCATAGAATAGGAGATTTGTTTACTCGTTAGGGTGTTCTCTGCCATTTTCGATAGGATGGGAGGTATCATTTACCATTTGAGGTATTTTCTGCCTCTTTTCATAGGCAGATCAATCTAATAGTAAAGTGTTTCAAGTCGAGCAAGATTGCAGCGAGAGAGAAATTCATATGAAATGCTCAAATGATCACGGTGGACTGGAGGCTTCCGAGGCCAATTTTTGGAAGAAGCGGTTAACGTCAATATCACTTGTAGGTCCGAGGAGAGATGTCAAAATTATGTACAATATATCTTAAGAATGCGCTTTGTGAGTTTCAAAGAGTATACAGTAGGTAATGAGCGAGAAGTCATCGTAAGGAAGGTTCTCGTCTATAGTAATTGTGAAAATGATGAATGCGATGATGGACGCAGAGAAGTTTCTTGACATTCTTTGGTCTGCGCCTAGTGCGTATGAGATCGTTTGCTTGCGCTACTGAGGGGTGTAGGTTGGTCACTCTTTGAGTAAGTTGTATTGTTTACGATGATGTTAAGTGTAGCATCTTATGCTGGTTGGAATGATCTTTCGGCTAACACTTCTTGTGCTTTGGAGCAATTTTATTTAATTAATGCATCCTCATTTATTTGAACAGTAGTTGTTCATTTTGAACCTTGCACTATATATCTTATAGTCACAGTGGTATTACTGGAGATCTCATTAGCAATGAGAATTGCCTGTTTTTGTTGGCTTCATTTAGGAATTGACAACACTTTAAAGGGTAAAGTCATATCGTACCACGTAGAGTGGATTGCTTTTGAATTAATTGACCAGTATGGGTAAGACGTTAACCCTCATGGGTGGATATACATGTTGTAATCACTACGACTGCAACATATTTTAGAATTTGGTCTTTTTCTTGACTCGCGTCTCGTATGCGATAATTAGCGTGTTCTCGTTATAATTTTAGTCTACGGTGGAGGATGTCACTCCACTATCATAAAATTATGGTATGAATTATTTATTCATTTAATTATGTTGCCGCATTATTTTTTAGCGTCTAGCAGTATTCTGCCATCATATAGGTGTTATCTTCAATTTATTATAATTATGCAGAGTATGCATCGAGCTAACTACTTGACCTTTGCATCCATGGCCCAGATTTAGAGGAGGCATTTGGCAACGATTATATGCCCTTGAGAATCAGGGTCTTATTTCGGTGCTTTACAGCGCCTTAAGAGGCAGGGTACCACACATGTACTTATTTTTGCGTCGTATAAGGCGGGGATACCACGTAGGTACTAGTTGTTATGCCTTAAGAGGCAGTTTACCGCGCTGGTACATGATATTATAATATGGTTCGTCTTTTTAAATTTTTGTCTAAACTAATATAAGCGTGTCATCTCATATTTGTGCGCAAATTTATGTGATTCGTGTGGTGTCTCAAAGTAACTTATTTATTTGTAATACATAAAGGAATACCGTGTAAGGAACATTGTATTTAATTTGTTGTCATTTCAGTTAGGGTACCTCGTGGGTGCATGCTTCAATGTCATTTAAGGTAGGGTACCACGTAAACACATGTTTTGTTGCCGTTTTAGTCTGGGTACTGCGTATGTATGTATGTCTCTGCCGTTATAGGCATGATACAACATATATAAAGATTTATTTGCATTTTATGTTTGGTATATCATAGGTAAATTTCCTCTGCAAATTTAGGCATGAAACTGTGTAGGTAGACGTTGCTCTGCCACTTCTGGCATGTTACCGTGTAAGTAGATGTGATTCTTGCCATTTCCAGCATGTTGCCGAAAAGGTAGGTGTTACTCTTATCATTTCGGGCACCTTAACGTATACGTAGTTGTTACTCTGCCATCTCTTGCATTTTACCGTTTAGGTAGGTGTTCTTTTGCCATTTTTGGCATTTTACTGTATTGGTAGAAGTTACGCTGCCATTTATAGGTAGACGTGGCTCCGACGTTTCTTACATATCTCATTGGTGTTGTCGACATTGTTCGTTTTCTCGTTTAAAGTCTATTTAAACATTTTCTATCATATTATGTAGGATAGTGAATGAACAAGTTACATTTTAAGGTATTCCTCTGTCGTAGGGCAAGACCTCTGTTGTTGTTTTACCAACATCTTTGCCGTTGAGGCATATGGACTATCGCCTTTTCAAGCAATATGTCTTGAGGGCGATACCTCTCTGCCGTTTTATCAGCATCTTTGTCGTGGAGGCATATGAACAATAACCTTTTCAAGCGATATGTCCTGAGGGCTATACCTCTTTGCTGTTTTCCCAACATATTTCTCTTTATCCTCCGTATCTCGATGGATGTGAGATTGTTTTTATTTTTTTGCTCCTTATCTCGATGGATAGTGGACCTTCTTCTCCTTGGTTTGTTGACGAAGGATGTCTACGTTCTTGTCATTCAAATGGATAACAATATATGCAACAATATATATATATATATATATATATATATCAATATAAAACTTCAAGATATATAACAGGCAAGATCCGAATAGCCTCTTCGTTCCTGCAATCAGTCTGTTACTATAAGAGAGAGAGAGAGAGAGAGAGAGAGAGAGAGCATTCGCTAAATAAAGATTAATAATAGATAGTGGCCAAAAACCGGGTAAAGCACAGTTCGCCTAATATGGAGAAAAGGTAATTCAGGTAAATATAAATTGTTCCCACATAATTAAAAGCTGCAATTAACAAGCCCAAGTGAATCACTCTGCTGAGTTGGAAAGACATCGAGTCTGGGAAAATATCAAATCTGAGCGATATCGAAAAGAGATTTTGATATCGAAAATAGGCTCGATACGTAGGTAAATAAGTATAACGTAATTAGTTGCAGAGTATGCAGGTGATGAAAATAATGTCATTAATATGACTTATCTTGATTGGCAGAGCGGGGTATTGGGTGCTCGATATACCCATCGTTTTGATGGATGCGGTCAAGCCAGAATCATAAGAATGAAATTCATGTAAGGCATAGGTTCGATGGCGCTCCAATTCACCATTTCTTTAATGAACTCGATTGAATTTTAAGTTGTGTGCTTGTTTCCAAGTACATTCCAGTGTGGTCCCACAGATGGCGCCAATGATTTGGTCCGTTATCATCTGCTGACTTGGCAGACTGGCAAAACATTCCACACCATGCTGGATTTAGGTTGCGCTGGAATCAGCTTTGTCCTTAGCACACATGCACTCCAAGCGACGGGGGAGGGCATGAATAGATCTTTCATGATTTCGGATTGGACTTTGATTATCCCAAGCTACCTATGTATCCTCTTTAGGGAATCAAGTGGAACATAGTTCATTAGTGATAGGTTAATTGTACAATTAATTATAATCATATGTCGAGTATCTCGTGGATATCGAATGTGACGTTCGAAGATGATATCGAGGATGATGTCGTAAGGGGTACCGGTGATATATATGGAAGATGGGACGATGGGACGATGTCGAGCCTTATGTTGAGCCTTATGTTGAGGACGATGGGACGATGTCGAGGATGATATCGATGATAATATCGAAGGTGAACGTCTAGGGTAGATCGAAGATGATATCGAATATGGATATTCGATATCAGCAGGTTAATTGGGTAGTAAATGTAAGTGTCTTGGTATACGAGGTGGGGATATTTATAAATTTTTGCCATGTACTATATCAAATATGATATTCGATATAGAATGGTACATCGGGTTCCATCCCCGATATATATGAAAATGGGTCTGGTCCAATGCGCGAATTACCCATATCATGTTGGTTACCTAAACTTTGTCATTACCCTGCGGGTATCCTACTCCTGTAAAGCAGTGCTTGATACCCCACTTATCACACCACTTTCTTACGGAATTGGAACCTATTTTTTCTTACTAGATGATGTGGTGCCACGAAGCGGCTAAGGATGTTTCTCCAGAGGAATTTTTTCATGACCTGGCTGGTGATTTTGGAAAAGGGTTCTGCCTCAACCCCCTTAGTGAAGTAATCCATAGAAACCAGTAAAAACCTTTTCTGACATTTATCTCGGAGCATGGCTTGTACGATGTCGATTCCCCATCGGGCGAACGGATAAAGGTTAGTATCGGGTTCCCAGGGAGTTGAATGTTGGTGCATTATTGGGGCGTGCAACTGGCAATTCCAGCACTTCCGAGCATATTCTTCATTGTCGACATCCATAGTTGGCCAATAGTACCCTTTTCGGATAATCTTGGCTGCCATGCCTCTTCCTCTTGAGTGACTACCACAAAACCCATCGTGGATCTCCCTTAGGATTCGTTAGTCCTCTCTTTGTTAATGCATTGAGAGGTCAGGTAGGACCACGAGCATTGAAAGAGCACTCCATTTTATATGTAGTACCGAGCAGTCTGACGATACATGGCGCACTGCTTGGCCTGATCCTTGGCATATTTACCTGGATGTTTTATGAAGTCGATAATTTATGTCGTCCAATATTCTTCGATGGTTGCCACGATCTGGACCTCTCAATCCTAGTTTTGCCTTTCTAATTTGTGTGCCTTGAAGAAGGTGATTCTCCGAGTGCTGACAGTCTGGGCTTGGCTGGCAAGTTTGGACAGGGCGTCAGCGTTCTAATTCTCCGAGCGAGGGATCTGCTTGACGGAGAATTCTTGAAATGAGGTTGTCCCTACAAGGACGGCTTCTTGGCACTCTTTCATGTTTTCCTTCTGTGCCTTGTAGGTTCTGTGGATTTACTGGGAGTCGGTATGCACATGTATGCTCTGTATCCATATCTCTTTGGATAATCGCATTCCAAAGAGAAGCGCCTAGTACTCCGCCTCGTTGTTGGGTACAGGGTACTCTAACTAGAAGGCAACTTCCAAAATGGTGTCTGGCTCATCTAGAGCTATTTTGCTGAAGATTATGCCCATCCCTTCGTGGGTGTTAGTGGAGGACCCATCTATGTGGAGGTGCCACAGGGGCTCTGGTTCTTCTTCTTCTGATTCAACGTACATTTCAATGATGAAGTCGGCGAGCACTTGAGCTTTTATTGCTGGTCGGGAGGAGTAAGTGATATCAAATTCTCCTAACTCTATCGTACATATGATCATCCATCCCGAGACCTCAGGATTGTTTAGGATAGTGCGGAGCGGATGCTGTGTGAGCACAGTGACCGGATGGGCCATAGATCAGAGTTTATGGGCTGTAGAAATGAGTGTTAGTGCGACATTTTCTATGCTTGAGTACCTAGTCTCGGGATTCAGAAGGGTCTTATTGACATAGTAGATTGGTAGGTGCTCTCTCCTTTCAGCTTGGACCAGGACAATACTCACAGACTCCCGACCTACGGCCACGTAGAGGAAGAGCATTTCTTTGTGGAAGGGTTTCACCAAAAGAGGTATTTTGACTAAGTACTCCTTCAGCTCCTTGAAGGCTTCTTCGCGACGGTCGATCCACTAGAAGTCCTTTATATTTCTGAGGATCTTAAATAATGGAAGGCCCTTCTCCTAGGAGCGAGAGGTGAATCTGCTAAGCAATGCCATCCTTCTTGCGAGTTTTAACACATCTCGTATCATTTTTTGGGATTCCATGTTGAGAATGGCCTTGGCTTTCTCGGGGTTAGCCTCGATCCCCTTCTGGGTGACCATGTACCCTAGGAACTCTCCCCCCTCTCGAATGCCAAAAGAGCACTTTCGAGGGTTAACCTTCATTCCAAGTCGATCAATGATTTCAAAGACTTGGGTGAGGTCCGGGACATGGTCTTCTTCTTTCTGACTCTTTACAATCATGTCGTGAATATACACTTCCATCGTATCTCCAATTAGACCCTCAAACATTAGATTGACTAACCTCTGGTATATGGCCCAAGTGTTCTTGAGCCCGAAGGGCATAACCATGTAGTAGAAGGTGTCGATGTCGATAATGAAGCTAGTCTTCTCTTAATCGTTGTCCGCCATCGAGATCTGATTGTAAACTTGGTTCGCGTCCATTACAGACATGGGGTGTACCCGACCGTGGGGTCGATAAAGTCTATGCATATACGCCTTAGACCTCATGTCCTTGGATAAGAACTACATCGGCCAACCACCCGGGCAGCGCGCCTCTCAAAATTTGTGGAAGTCAAGTAGTCGTTGCACTTTGGCCCGGATCACCTTATTTCTTTCCAGCCCTATGTTGCGTTTCCTGAGTAGAACGGGCTTGGTCGTGGGGTACACGTTTAGCTCGTGCACCCATATCTCTTGGCTAATTCGTACTTGGACAATTCTTTTGATGAACTGTCACTAAACTAAAAAAGAAAGAAGAGAAAGAATCCCACGCTAAACAGCATATTTCTTCATCTGCACCTGAAAGGGATTCATGAGTATCCAAGCTTTTCTTTTAGTCGGTCCCTGTCCCTTAATCAATCAATGGGTCAACATCGTTTTTCGTGGATTAGCATCTCGAGGTCCTTTCGTGGTTCGGCGGGTAGAGGAGATCACTATGCCCATGGCTTCAGAGTCTCTAGTCCAACTGGGACTTCTAATGGCCTTGCCCATGATCGGATCCTACGAAAGTAACAAAGGTAGTCCTTGAAAGCATAGCAGGGATGGTAGAGTAGGTTATTTGAAAATTTATCCAGGCGAAGAGGTGATGGAACTGTTTGAGGGTGGTCGTGATGGATTTCTCCATGTCTTCCCCAATGTTGCTGTTGATCTTCACCGTTTTTCCCTAGGCTCTTTCCACCAGTTCTATCATTTTGAGTTATTCTACAGGTTGGACCCGAGCCTCCTCTGCACTAGCTTTCTTGGTCAGAGGTTCTGAAACTGAAGGCTCATAATCGAGCGGTAGGGCGTTCATGCGACATTCTCGGGTCTTAGTCTGATCTCCCTTGACTTCTCCTATCCCTGAGGGGGTGATAGAGATTGACAACCAATTTGAACGAACAAACGAAGAACACAAAGAGAACTAGAGACAACTATAAACGAACTAAATTAGCAATATCAATAATCATCAAAATCTGTCTCAAAACAAAGTCTTGGCCTATATTTATAGGCTAAATAAAAGAAACCTACTCCAATTAAGACTCTAACTAAAAGGTAATTAGAGCCCTAATTCTATCAAACTTACCAAAACAAACTCATACTTAAAATAAGGGATAAATGCATTAAACCCCCTAAACTATGCACGTTTTTGCGTTTTCGTCCTTAAACTAATTTAATAAGCGTTTTCCCCCCTAAACTATACCAGTCTGTGCGATTTGCCCCCTGGCCGGGTTTTCGGCTATTTTTGACCATTATTGGCCGGAATTTTTCCCCTTACCCGACACATATGTGTTGTACTAGATGTATTTTAGTAGTTGATGACAAAAAGTAGCAAAAAAACACCTCGAACGGGACATATTCCGGCTAAAATGTATTTCCTCTTAAAATAATGTCTTAACTACTAAGAAATAAACTAATTAGGAAATAAATAATTAATAGATATTCTTCTTAAGCTTTCTTCTTTGGTAGACTTTAACTTGATTCAAATCATCTCTCCGTGGCTTGAAATAATTTGCCCCCGGAGAGTTTGTATTGATGTACTCCTCAAGCAAGTCCAGAAAGTGAAGACGAAGCTCTTCTTCTTGAACCCATGAATTATCAGAAGCGGTGCGACCTTTCTATGAGACAAGGTAGCGCTGGAAACCTCCATCAGTGGTACTAACAATCTCATCCCCAAGAATTGCTTCAACCTCATCCATGACCAACGGTGGTGTAGGGGGTAACTTGGGCACCGATACCGGAGAAGTTGCAGAACCACCTGTGACACTAGCAGAAAATGTAGGAGGCTCAAAAGTACCTCGATAAGGAGTCAAATCCCCAACATTGAAAATAGGACTAATAGTTAGTTCATGAGGCAAGTCTAACAAATAAGCATTATCACCAAGACGTTTTATGATACGAAAAGGTCTTGAAGCACAATCAAAAATCTTCTTAGATGTATGTTTTGGAAAACGCTCAGGACGAATACGAACAATCACAAAATCATCTTCCTTAAACTCCAACTTCCTACGATGTAAATCAACAGCCAATTTATAATTTACATTACTTTATGCTATTTTTATTCGGATATCAGCATGTAAATTATGAATATGTTGTGCAAAAGTTTCAGCAAATTCAGCTGTTTTATGAGAAATAGGCAATGGAACCAAATCAATAGGAAGTCGATTAGCTACCCTATGAACAATCTCAAAAGGACTCTTACCAGTGGACTTACTCATGGAATTATTGTAGGCCATCTCAGCAACAGGTAAGATCAAGTCCCAAGTACTAGGCTTTTCCCCCATAAGACATCTAATGAGATTACCTAAAGTACGATTGACAACCTCAGTTTGACCATCAGTTTGAGGATGAAAAGCACTAGAGAACTTCAAGTGAGTACCAAATAATTTTCACAAAGAGCGCCAAAAATGACTCACGAACTTCACATCCATGTCGAACACTATGGAAGAGGGTAACCCATGTAAACGTACCACTTCGTTGAAGAAGATCCTCGCAATATTAGAAGCATCAGCGGTTTTCTTGCAAGGAAAATAATGGGCCATCTTAGAAAACCTATCCACCACCACTAAAATAGAATCATGACCTCTAGAAGTACGAGGAATTCCTAGCACAAAGTCCATGTTAAGGTCTTTCCAATGAGAGCGATGAATAGGTAAAGGAGTATAAAGACCAGTGTTTTGCTTTCGTGCTTTACTATGTTGACAAACACGACACTGTGACACAACCCCAGCCACATCCTTGCGTAATGATGGCCAAAAGAAACGATCAGCAACAAGGATGGTAGTCTTGTCTCTCCCAAAATGACCCGCGAGACCCCCATCATGAAGCTCCCAAATAAGAAAATCCATCAAGATGTGCTAGGGATACATAGGCGAGTCCCATGAAACAAGTACCCATTAACCACTTGGTAATCAAGAAACTGACTACGATGACCCACTGAAACCTCAGAATAAATCTCAGAAAAATCAACACATGAGACATAAGCATCACGCATCCTATCAAAACCAACAACCGTAGTAGACCATTTTTGCAATAGAAGTCCTATGCGACTTAAGGCATCAGCTACCATATACTCAACATTAGAACGATATTTAAGAACAAAAGAGAATTCTTGGAGCGTTTCAACCCGCTTAGCATGTTTCTCTTTGAGCTTCTTTTGATCATTGATGAACTTAAGAGCATCATGGGCGCTCCAAAGAACAAACTCCTTATGAAGGAGGTAGTATCGCCAATGCTCTAAACAACGAGCTAAAGCAAAAAACTCCTTCTTGTGTGTGCTATATTTGGTACGGCAAGACTCATTGAGTTTTTCACTAAAGAACGTAATCGGGTGATTATCTTGGCTCAGAACACTGCCTACGCCAGATTCATCACAAGCAACCTCCAAGACCTTGTTAAAATCAGGGTGGCATAACACCGGGGCTTCCGTCATGATCTTCTTCACCAACTCAAAGGCTTCTGTAGCAGAGGGACTCCATTTAAACTCACCTTTACAGAGACAATTATTGATAGGAGCCATGATGGAGCTAAAATGCCTAATGAAGCGCCTATAGAAGGTAGTTAGTCCATGAAAACTACGAGCCTTAGACATAGTTTTGGGCAAAGGCCACTCAACAATGGCTTTGATTTTGTCGGGGTTGGCGGAAACACCTAGATCAGAGATGACAAAACCCAAGAATATCACACGGGACTGAAAGAACGAGCACTTACCTAAATTAACATAAAGTTTTTGAGCCCTAAGAACTTCAAAAACCTAACTTAACATGTCGCAAGTGTTCTTCCTTAGTGGCACAATATAGCAGAATATCATCAAAGTAGACCACCAAGAACATCTCAATGAAGTGGCGTAGAATATGGGTCATAGCTCGCATGAAGGTGCTAGGTGCATTGGTTAACCCAAAAGGCATGACTAACCACTCAAATAGTCCATCCGGAGTCTTAAAGGCGGTCTTCCACTCATCTTCTGGCCTAACCCGTAGTTGGTGGTATCCTGCCCGCAAATCAATCTTAGTGAACCACTTCGATCTTGCCATGTGATCTAACATATTATCACGTCTATGTATGGGAAACCTATACTTAACAGTGATTTTCTTAATGGCTCTACTGTCGATACACATTGAAATTGTGGATTGGGTTGATATGTTGTTGTTGTTAACTTAACACTGGAGTTTTAACAATAGTTTGGTATGTTGTTAACCCAACGATGTTACTTTAACAACAGGCCAAAGTAATAGTGCAGCAGAATAAAAAAAAACCAAGTTTAAGAAGTGAATATAAGATTATATTATCTTCCGAGCTGTAGGCAAAATAACCCGTTAAGGTTTTAACAAAAGTCGTTCTCTCAATTTTCAAATTCCTCACTCTCAAATTAATCGAACTAAGCAAAGCACACAAGAATTGCTTCGACTATCTCTAAAAGCTCCTCACTCTTAGATCTATTCTGATAATTCACAAACTTTGCTAAAGCAAGACAACACTCAACAACTTGTAGATTAATCTCTCGGATTGATTGCCTCTTGTCTCGTGTTTGTCTTGATGTACTTCACACCTATATATAGGTTCTTGACTTGGACTTCAAGGTGTGTTGTACACGGTTGGTAATTCTTCTTGTTTCCTTCTCAAACTCCTCTTCATTATTCTCACAGTCCTTCTTGAATAATAGTTCCTTCGTTAGTGATCTAACTAAGGATAGACTCCTTCTTCAAATCAGGACTCAACTTGGAAAGCTTTCCTAGTTGCACTCGAACTCTTCTTTCCTTGTAAAGCGATTTGCTTCATTAAGGAAACTTTCCTTCTCGGAAACTTGAGCGTCCAACCTATGACAAGTTTGTTTCCTAAATAATAATCGAAGACAATTTCAACTATGGAACTTAATTAGTTAAATAAATAAGGTAAAACAATAATAATAAATATCAACAAGATTGTAAATCGGATTCTGCTCAGCAATGTTACTCTAACATTGATTTCTTAATGTTAATCTAACATTACCAGAATACTTGCACTTTCAATCTCCCCCTTTTTTCCTTAATCACAAAACCTAAGAACCTGTTCTAATCAGATCAAATTATTCAGACAAACTTCAATATCTTATAACAATGAAAACTAAGTACACTCCCCCTGAATATCAGAAGGGGCCAACTCAATGTTATTCTAACATTGATACTTTCAATGTTGTCATAACATCCATCTTTGTCAATGTTGGATTAACATTGAGTCCAGACAGAAGTTCTAACATTGAACGTCTGAATGTTAACTTAACATCAGAGAACAGTTAACACCTGCAAAACAGAGTTAGTACTTTGTAACCACAGTTCAAATAGCATAAGCAGAAACACTATGTACCAATATAGAAAAGTACTTAATTACATACCATACTAAGTAGCAAGGAACACACTTCTTGATGAAACAGAAAAATGCAAAGAAAATAGAATTGTTCATACTTCAATAGAAAACAGAAAATTAAAAGAACTCAGAAATTTTGAATTTTGATCTACTCTCCCCCTTTTTGTGAAGAATGTAGATCCTTTAAATGCTTCATGAGGCTATCAATCTCCTGCAACCTCACTTGCTTGTCTGCTATCTCTCTTTGGGTATCCTTGTAATCTCTATCAAGCCAAACCATAGTCTCCTCCACAAATGCATCAGCAATCACAGAGCAGCTATCACTACTTGACACTGGAACAGAAGAAGCAGCAAACTTGAGAGTCTTCTTCTTCTTTTTCCTACTTGGACCAGCTTCGGCATTGGGATTCCAGGGCAAGTCTTGAATCCTGACTTGAGTGAAGTAGCTCCTCGTGATGATCATCTTGGCCTTGTTCTTGATCCAGCCCTCTGTCTTCTTGGTCTTGCCGCCTTGCTTCACCAGAATGCTGGATATCAGAGAGGGGTATGGAATGATTCCCTTTGCCTTTGTTGTGACCTCCCTCACGTGCCTCAAAAGTTTCTCCCCTATGTTCACACTCAGCCCATTCTTCAGTTTATACACCAACTTTGCAGATTTTTTTGTATTAACAGTGGTGTTGGAAGAAGGCAGCCAGTTGTATGTACAGAGCTTGTGTAGTACAGCACTTAAGGAGGTCAGCTTTGTAGTTGGAAAACTATCATTCCACTTCCTTGTGAGTCCACTAGTGAGGTCAGTAATTACCTCATCCATGCTAGGATCCTCAGTCTCCTCAGGATCAGGAAGTTCCCAAGCTTCATTGATCACAGAAGGACTAATGTCATAGACATTCATCCTTACCCAAGCTTTACCAAACTTGGGAGAGCCCTGGTGGCACACCCACTGAGAGAGGTTCATGTAGAACTCTATGATCACATCAGGGACATATGATGACTGATTCATCACAGAGCCCAACACACCCCTAGCTTCACACAACTCATACAACTTATTTTCCTTGAACATTTCCTCATCAATGTTCCTCTCCATGTGAATAACCCTGGCTTGATAAGCCCCCCACTGTTCTTCTGCCTCAGCTGACACATAAAAGCCAAAATAGGGCTTCTTGGGATACTCCTCATCAAGCACATCAAAATACTCATCACTGCCTGATGTTGGAGTAACATCAGCGGGGTCATCAGCTACCAGTTGATCTTCTTCCTCAACTTCCTCTTCCTCTTCCTCCTTATCATCTTCTTCTTCTTTTTCTTCTTCTGACTCAGACTCAGAAGATTCAACAACCACCTGCTTACTCTTTCTTTTCTTAGCAACAGTAGCTAAGGCAGAGAGAGTCAGGCTCTCTTCTTCTTCTTCTCTCTCAACCTCTTCAGGTTGATTGTTACCCTCATCAACAACATCTTGGTTACCCTCAGTAGTAACCTCCTCAACCACAGTCTCCTCAACCTGATCACTTTCTTCAGGAAGAGTATCCACCTCAGCAGTAGCAGCATGCTCAACAGCATTAGCCTCAGATGGCTCAGCATTCACCTCAAGGTTTTCACCTTCATCAGTAACAACTACAGACTCATCCCCAACATTACCCTGAGGGACCTCATGCAAAACCTCAGATTCACCCACAGCAACAACAGCGGCCTCTTTCTGCCCCTCAATACCAATTTCAGCAATTATGTCTTGAGTAGGGTTAGCCATCATTACCTCGTTTTCATTGTTGGTGGGAGTGGAGGTTTGCTCAGCAGTTTTTGATATTGAACCAACATCACCCTTTGCGGATTTATTGCCATTGCGTTGTTGATAAGTGGATTTCCTCTTAGGTGCGGTGGCGGCGACAGCTTCAGTGGTTGCTCGTCTGGTATTGCGGCGTACTGGTTGTTCAATCTGCTCAGCAGCATCTACAAGAGCATCAATGGAAGACTTGTGTGCCATTGTTAGAGTAATTTAGAGAAGAAAAGAAGAATCTTGATTTGCAGAGAATGTTGATCGCACAAGAATTTTGAACGCGTAAACAGTAAGAAGAGATTAGGGCAAATTATATAGATAATCAGCTGAAGAATAGTGATAGTGGAGTTGTAACATGTAACCAAAAAAATCGGACCATTGTCACACGATCACACCCATGTTTAACTTACCACGTGTCAATGTTAGGTTAACACATAACCAGAGCAGTCTCCAAACCTGAAAACTTATAAGTTACACTGTTTCAATGTTGAACTAACATTGGCAAGTTAACATCAGGGAGGGAAGTTGTAGGTGCAAGGCTTCATCCAAAGTAACATCATGTGAGAGCGTGAGATATTCCTGTATACTGATCTGAAACCTCAACTAAGTACATAGGTGCAAAGACATAGTTTAAGATCATCAGTATGAACAAGTGACACATCAGACAAAAAAACACAGAGTGGATGTACATATCCAGGGAAAAGATTTTCCAACAGCATAGAAAATCACAAAACATAGTGTTTTACCTGCAGTTGGTCACCCACGAAGTATGCCTCAACACATGATTCCTAGGATTACTCCCCCTAATCCCAAACCGACATAAGGAAATAATGCAGAACTGGAATGAATGCAACAATGTTAGAACAACATTGGGTGATGATAACCAGGTACACACAGCTTTACTGACTGGGATCAGGACTTATCAATGTATCTTTTACAATTATCATGAACTCTTTGGAACAAAAACCAGTGAATGTGAAAGAATGGTTTCATCACTGAATGTGGGCAGCACAAGCCTCCACACACCCCAGCAACTTAACCATCAGCTACAGATTAGGCAAGTAGAAAGGAACTGAATAAAGACAATACATTTATCATATACTTCTTCACCCCAACTCCTCATGCATACTTGTTTTCCAACATGTTTACAAGTGAAATACCAAGTGAACAATGCTACTGAATGCAAGTAGTCGAAACTTCAAAACACCCCAGAAGTAAGGATCACCATCATGCATAAACTTGGCCATAGACAAAAACACAAAAATAAGCACAAGTGAATGACAATGAAGCTCTCAACATGATGTACCCCAGCTTCTCTTCATGCTCTGTCTAACCTAACATGGATAAGTCACAACTGAATAACATCAGAGTAGTGAGCTATGTGTACCCCAGCTTCTCACAGATGTTAGGTTAACATTCACAAACTAACAACAGAGTTCTTACTTTACAAAACTCTTGATATGTACCTGTCCACCAGTCAACTCAGCTATTTATCAGATTAACCACACAACCCAATAGAATCTCTAACAAAGAAGTAATATGCAAGAAAGAAGAATGCAGAAAAAAAAAACATAAAAGAATTACAGATACACCACAACCAATAACCAGTTCTAGACAGTGGTGTTATGTCAACACTGGTGTATTAACATCCCTAGACAATGCACATGCCAAGAGAATTCCTCAAACTGAAGAACCACTCAGAATCTAAGGGTTTAGTGAACATATCAGCAAGTTGATTGTTAGTTTCAATGTGTTCAATGTCAATGAGCTTATCTTCTACCATGTCTCTCAGAAAGTGATGCCTTATATCAATATGCTTAGTTATGGAATGTTGCATAGGGTTCTTAGAGATGCTTATAGCACTAAGATTATCATAGAACACAAGTAAGGTATCACTGTCTAACCCATAATCCAGTAGCATGTGTTTAAGCCATACCAACTGGGTGACACAGCTGTCTGCTGCTATGTATTCAAATTCAGCAGTGAAGAGTGACACACAATTTTGCTTTCTACTGTACCGTGAGACCAAGTTGTTCCCCATATAAAAACATCATCCACTTGTAGACTTTCTATCATCAGTGTCACCTGCCAGTCTGAGTCACTGAAATCTACAAGATTTGTGTTAGTGTCATAAGAGTACCAGATGCCAAGGGCCAAAGTGCCAGATATATATCTAAGGATTCTCTTCACAGCAATCAGATGTGACTGCTTAGGACTTGCCTATTACCTAGCACACACACAAACAGAGAACATTATATCAGGTCTTGAAGCAGACAAGTAGAGTAAGCTTCCTATCATTGAACGGTACATTGTTGGATCAACATTGGCACCAGTAACATCCCTGGATATCTTCACTGATGAAGACATGGGAGTCTTGCAAGCCTTTGAATCTGCCAATTCAAACCTTCTCACCAAATACCTTGCATACTTTTCCTGACTTAGGAATATCACATTTCCTGTTTGTTTTACTTAGAGACCAAGGAAGAAATTTAATTCTCCTATCATACTTATCTCAAACTGCCCTGTCATTGATTCAACAAATTGTTCTAAAATAGAGTTGTTAGTTGAGCTAAAAACAATGTCATCCACATAAATTTGAGCTATACATACATGAGAATCTTTCTTCAAAACAAACAGTGTCCTATCTCCTTCACCTCTAACAAAGCCAAGACTTAAAAGGAATTATGTAAGTCTTTCATACCATGCTCTAGGTGCTTGTTTAAGTCCATACAGGGCTTTTTCAAGCTTGTACATATGGTTGGGGTACTTAGGATCTGTGAATCCCTTAGGCTGTTCAACATATACTTCCTCATCAATTAGCCCATTCAGAAACACAACCTTTACATCCATTTGGTATAGTTTTATCTTATGACAGCATGCTATGGCTAGAAGTAACCTAATAGATTCAATCCTAGCAACTAGAGCAATGGTCTCATCAAAATCTACACCTTCAACCTGTGTGTACCCCTGAGCAACTAGTCTAGCTTTGTTTCTAACTATGGCCCCTTCCTCATTACTCTTGTTTTTAAATATCCACTTTGTCCCTATTACATTAACATTAGGTGTCTAGGCACCAGTATCCAGACATTGTTCTTAGTAAACTGTAATAGTTCATCCTGCATGGCATTAATCCAAAAGTTATCAAGGAGGGCTTCATCCACATTCTTAGGTTCTATGGAGGAGACAAAACACGAGGCATTATCAACAGTACAAGTGAAGTCCATATAGACACACAATTTTACCATATCTCTATAATCAATTCTTTCTATGTTGCGTGTCCTTACCCTTTTAGTGAGTTCACCTACTACATGGGATGCTGGATGATCTTTCTGAATCCTAGCCGGGGGATCTCTTCTAGGTTCAGAGGCAACTTTATGTTCTGAGTCAGAGTCCTCTGTTGTTAGTCTAACAACAGATCTCGTTGGTGTTAGTCTAACATCGTTACCTGACTCATGTTCAGTGTTTCCAACCTCCAGTTCCAATGTTGGTGTAACATTGTCAAGAGTAACATTCTCGGTTTCAACTGTTGGTCCAACATTGGGAACTGAGATGTCATCAGTACTTGTATCAAGTGTGAACTCAGCAAACACAACATTCACTGATTCCTGAATTGTCTTCAATCTAGGATTGTAGACTCTAAAGGAAGTACTATTTGCAGAGTATCCTACAAAGATGCATTTTTCACTTTTAGGATCAAATTTACTTAGATAATCCATGACATTAAGCAGATAACAATCACATCCAAATTCATGAAAATATGCAATATTTGGTTTCACACCCTTCAAGAGTTCATAAGGAGTCATGTTAGTTCTAGGTCTAAGATACACCCTGTTCCTAATGTGACAAGCAGTATTTAAAGCTTCAGCCCAGAGTCTTTTGGATACATCTTTAGCATTGAGCATAACTCTGGCCATCTCTTGAAGAGTCATGTTCTTTCTCTCCGTAATCCCATTTTGCTGAGGAGTCTTAGGTGCTGAATATTCATGGAAAATACCTTTAGCATTGCAATAGTTATCAAAACTAGCATTTTCAAATTCTTTACCATGATCAGACCTAATCTTAGTCACAGTGGAGCCATACAAGTTTTTAATACTAGCACAAAGAATTTTGAACTGATCAAAAGCTTCAGACTTTTCTCTAAGAAATTTTACCCAAGTGTATCTAGAGAAGTCATCTACAATCAAAAAGGTATATTTCTTACCACTGAGACTACTTACCTCAATTGGACCCATTAAGTCCATGTGTAGTAGTTCAAAACACCTACTAGATCTAGGATTAGCATTTTGTACCTGTAGGGGTGTATGAACAGCTCTGGTTTGCTTACCCTTGAGGCAATCACCGCACACAAGCTTACCTGGGCAAGACAGCTTAGGTAAGCCTCTTACAGCTTCAACTTTCTGCAGTTTCTCAAGGTTTCTATAGTGAACATGTCCAAGTTTACTATTCCATATAGAAGCCTCATCTATTTTGGCATGGAAACACTCTGCTTCCTCTTGGGCTAGGTAGCAGTTATCTTTGGATCTAGTACCTGTCATAACAAGAACATTATCACTATCATAAACATCACAAGGAACTTTGTCAAATGTAACCAGTAAGTCATCATCACACAGCTGACTGATACTGATTAGATTTGTCTTTAACCCATCTACCAACAACACATCCTTCAGGGGTGGGAATCCATCAACATTTAGTATCCCATTGCCAATGATCTTTCCTTTGGTGCCACCTCCATAGGTCATTCTTCCAGCACTTAAAGGTATCATTTGCTTAAGATTCTCTTTGCTGCATGTCATGTGTCTTGAGTATCCAGTGTCGAAGTACCACTTACCTGAAAGGTTAGAGTACACAGCAGAGAAAACAACATTGCATACAAAGGGGTTTTAGCTTTTTCTACCCAAGTTCTACTTTTCAATCCTGCACCTAATGTTGGTCTAACATCAGAACATGTTGTAGTTTTAAAATTGGGCACAGAGGCTGTTTTCTTACCACATTATTTTATAAATTTTCTACATTATGGTTTAATGTGGCCTGGTTGAAAACAGTACTGACAGATAAAAGTAGGTTTGCTTTTACAGTGTTGATGGTACCAGAACTCATATTACCAGATTCTTTAACAAAGCTTGTAGTTAAATAGGCAGAATTAACATTAGAAGATGAAGGTTTCTCAACAAATCATAGACCACATGTACATGTATTACTCATGTTTAGTACCTCATCAAGTTTAGAAGTACCTCCATTCCATTTGGCTATTATCTGTGAGTCCTTTTTGAGTTTCTCCTTTACCTCTTTCAGCTCAGCTTCAGCTTTGTCAAGGTCTCTCTCATAGAGTTTCAACATGTTCTTCAAACATTCAATGTCATGCTTCAGTGCTTTGTTACTCTTCATGAGTTTGACATTCTCTCTCTCAAGTTCTTCTTCATTGAAGTACTCTTCTTCTAGATCAACTGAGCCATGAAAACAATTGAAGTTAGTATCATCACAATCAGAGAGTACATCATAGTTAACCTGTGTATCATTGTTGTTCCAGTCTCCAAAGAAGATTTCTTGATTTGCTGTTGGTTCTCCAATGTTAGAGTAACATTGAGAGTTTTGGCAGTTTCTGGAGTCTTCTCCTGACCAGGTGATTCGAGTGCAAAGCGCAGCAGTGTTGATTTTCTCTGATTGTTCATTGGCACTTGTTCCAGATTCGAAGTCAGTTTCATTGAAGTCATCTACACACACCCAATGAGAATTCCCTCTTGTTCTGAGGGTGTCAGCACATTCATGTTTAAAGTGACCATACCCCTTACATTCATAACATTGGACGTCTTTCAATTTCTCAGCATCTTGAGGCGTGCTCTTAGATGCCATGTACTTTACAAACTTTGGGGTCAATTTCTTATAACCAAGGGTAGCATTACCAGATTGTTTTTCTTTATTTTTATCTTTGTAGCCTAATTTACTAAACTTCTTGGTAATATTTCCATAGTTAGAAGAGATCAACTCATATTCATCCTCATGACTTCCTGTAGAATCTGAGCCAGTTCCTAGTAAGGCTAAAGCAAGTTGTTTACTGGACATTCCTAGGAATTCTAGTTCAAACTCTTTTAAAGTGTTAAATAATGTTTGGAAGTCCATGTTGGCAAGATCTTTAGACTCATTCATAGCAATGCTTTTGACAGTGAACTTAGAAGATAATGTTCTAAAAGCTTTATAGACCATGGTTTGATTTGGGATGGTAAAACCTAAGTTTTGACACTGATTAGCAATATCAAGAAGTTTCTCAAAATAACTATCAATGCTTTCATCCTCGCTCATCTCTATCTTCTCAAAGTCCCTCAAAAGTTTTCTATATTTAGAGTCCCTCACAGCCACATCACCCTCACAATGTAGTTCAAGAACTTCCCAAGCAGTTTTAGCAGTTATACAAGTTTGAATAAGTTTAAACATATGGTTACCTACCCAGCTAAAAATATCATTGAGACCATTTTCATTGAAGTTGTAGAGAGCAATCACATTGGCTGTCCATTGTCCTCTTAGCTTAGGTACCAAATCAGCATCTCCATCTCTTGGCAAGTAAGGGATAGTGTAGCCTTCTAGTACTGAATCCCAAGCTCTCAGGTCGATGAATTAGATGTGGACTCTAAGTCTGGTCTTCCAATAGGCATAGTTGTTAGGACCCTCCAATACTGGCAACCTGCTGGTATTGGGGTTGGAGTTGTCCATCTTGGGTATCAACGCCAAACACCGGTGAGGTTGGTGATTGGCTCAGATACCAATTGAAATTGTGGATCGGGTTGATATGTTGTTGTTGTTAACTTAACACTAGAGTTTTAACAGTAGTTTGGTATGTTGTTAACCCACCGATGTTACTTTAAGAACAGACCAGAGTAATAGTGTAGCGGAATAAACAAACACCAAGTTTAAGAAGTGAATATAAGATTATATTAACTTTCGAGTCGTAGGCAAAATAACCCGTTAAGGTTTTATCAAAAGTTGTTCTCTCAATTTTCAAGCTCCTCACTCTCAAATTAATCGAACTAAGCAAAGCACACAAGAATTGCTTCGACTATCTCTAAAAGCTCCTCACTCTTAGATCTATTCTAACAATTCACAAACTTTGCTAAAGCAAGACAACACTCAACAACTTGTAGATTAATCTCTCAGATTGATTGGCTCTTGTCTCGTGTTTGTCTTGATGTACTTCACACCTATATATAGGTTCTTGACTTGGACTTCAAGGTGTGTTGTACACGGTTGGTAATTCTCCTTGTTTCCTTCTCGAACTCTTCGTCCTTGTTCTCGCAGTCCTTCTTGAATAATAGTTCCTTCGTTAGTGATCTAACTAAGTATAGACTCCTTCTTCAAATCAGGACTCAACTTGGAAAGCTTTCCTAGTTGCACTCGAACTCTTCTTTCCTTGTAGAGCGGTTTGCTTAATTAAGAAAACTTTCCTTCTTGGAAACTTGAGCGTCCAACCTATGACAAGTTTGTTTCCTAAATAATAATCAAAGTCAATTACAACTATGGAACTCAATTAGTTAAATGAATAAGGCAAAAAAAAAAAAATAATAAATACCAACAAGATTGTAAATCGGATTCTGCTCAGCAATGTTACTCTAACATTGATTTCTCAATGTTAATCTAACATTGCCAGAATACGTGCACTTTCACACATCCTCCATGAACCATCTTTCTTAGGAGTTAATAGTGCAGGTACAGTACAAGGACTAAGACTATGACGAATAAACCCTTTACCCAAAAGTCCTTCTATCTGCCTATTCAACTCGTCCCACTTAGTGGGGTTCATCCTATAGTGCGGTAAATTTGGCAACTGGGAGCCGGGAACTAAGTCTATGGCATGTTGGACATCTCGCATAGGCGGTAACTGGTCGGAAATTCCTCAGGGGTAATGTCCTTAAACTCCTCTAAAAGAGCACTAAGATCCGACGACTTGGGGCAAGATGTGTCATCAGGAAACTCTAAGGGAGCCTTAGCAACTATGGCAAGCAACAAGTTGGACTCAACACCCTCTTTCTCACATTCAGGGCCAGACAAAAAATGTAGTTTCTGGGTGGATTGGGCCTTGGGCGGAAATCGTGAGGAAGGGTTTACTGGTTTACCCAGAACTAGCCTAACCCTTGCGCCCTTGTGGGTGAAAACATAACTATTGTCCCTACCATAATTAATAGCATTCTTATCATAAAGCCATGGACGTCCTAATAATATGTGGGCCACATCCATCGATAAGACATCACACCAAATGTCTTCAGAGTAGGGTCCCAAGCGAAGAGGAACCAAGCAACGCTCAAAAACGGTCAAGGAAGTCTGATCAACCCAAGCGACCTTGAAAGGGGAAGGGTGAGGTTCGGGCTTAAGATCAACAAGCCGAATGGCAGAAGTTGAAACCACATTCATGGAGCTACCATTATCTATGACGACTCGCAAGATTTTCTCCCCATATCGAACCCTAATCTCAAAAATGGTAGTGCGTATCCAAGAGTCTTGTTCGACTGTGGCAGACAAGATACATCGCATGACATGTAAGACGCCTTCACCATCAATGTCTTCACCATCAATTGTGGCGTCACATTCTTCAGATTCCACCAGTAATTCTTCAGTTGGCTCGTCATCGTGGGTGTCGATGCCTAAGTGAAGAGCACGATGTGGACAACGGTAGGTTATGTGACCTCTTTCATGACACTTGTGGCATATAACAGAAGAGACAGATGGAGACGAGAGTGAGCTACCCATAGCGGAGCGAACATGCTGAGATGGTTGAGATAATTCACCACTATTCTTGACAGAATTAAGAGGTGGCTGGAAGGTCGAAGATTTAGGAAATCTGAAGTCAGTGGCTGAAGAAGAAATTTCTCGAGAAAA
This sequence comes from Linaria vulgaris, assembly GCA_948329865.1. Classification (NCBI taxonomy): domain Eukaryota; kingdom Viridiplantae; phylum Streptophyta; class Magnoliopsida; order Lamiales; family Plantaginaceae; genus Linaria; species Linaria vulgaris. Next base: position 33,935,068 of record OX415253.1, read on the forward strand.
GGGCGACCTTAGGTGCTTTTCTATCTCTCTCGCTAAGTGGAGGGCATCATGCAAGGTACGAGGGCGATGCAAGGTAACGTCGCGTTTAATGTCATCCCGAAGTCCATTAATGAACTTAGTGATTGTGATCCACTAAGGCTCTCTGATCTTGCACCGAGCCTTCAAATCTTCAAACCGATAAAAGTACTATGTGACACTGAGGGTCCATTGTTTGAGATTGAACCAGTCTTGCATCATCTGAGTCTCATGGAAAGACGAAAGATATTTAGCTGTCAGAATGCACTTCATCTCCTCCCACGAAGTGATTGGCGGCTCATTATCATACACACGATCACACTCGACATTTTGCCAATATTTTTGGGCTGATCCTACTAGCTTCATTTTGACAAAGAGAAGTTTATGTGTGTTGTTCAAGCCATAAAAGACAAAATAAGCTTCAAGATGATCTAGCCAATCTATGAAGAAATTAGGATCGTTTGTACCCTCAAAGTCAGGAATGTCAACTCTTACTCGCCGCGTAACATCGTAAGAATCATCACAAAGTGGATACCTATGGTGATCATAAGGGCGTCTACTGTGAGACCTATGCCTAGGGTCATAGTGTTCGTCGAAACTATCCACACCATACTCGTCGGCGTTGATGGTCTCACCATACTCGTCGGGGGCTTCTAACACCTGCATGACTGGCCTGACCTAAGGTTTGATGAATATGGGTGGAATTCTCAGGGTCGTATATGATGCATGTACCATGAGGACGGTCGGAGGGTGGAGGGACTTGACTGGACGCGTGTTGTTGGCAATGGGAGATGTGATCATCTAACTTAGCGTCAAGTGTGTAAGGGTGCTATGAAATTCGACTCGCATCGTCTCAAGTCCTTGAGTAAAAGCTTTGGAGAGTTCCTCAATCTTTTGTTCTAGTGCCATTGATCTCGTAAAAGGCATGCACAAGAAGGTTTTTTTTTCTATGCTAATACCAAATTAAAAGCACAAGTAAATTAACTATAAACTAGAGCCAATTGTATCACAGAAGATCGAAATAAAGAAAAACAATTAAGCAACGATTCAAAGTTTTTTTTGTTTTTGTTTTTTTTTGTCTTTTAGATAATATAAATAAGATACACTTCCCAAAGAACAAAAAGTCCTAAAGTTAATGACGGGAAAAGATTATTATCGAAATAAATCCGAGCAAAGCAAAATCCCGATGTCACCGTAGTCCACGCCTAGTCCGAGTTAGGGCTTTAGTATTCCAAACATCACTGAAAATCAAAAGATGAAATTATTAGCAAAATTAAGGATTTAACTGCAAATAACCAAACAGGTACTTAAACAGTAAATTTTGGTCCTTCTTCTTCACGGGCTGAACGACAGGTTGAACGGCAGCGGGTTCCTAGCGACGTGATGGCGGTGCGTCTGGCGGAAGGATGCCTAGAAAGACACAATCGCTGGGGACGACTCGCAAAGGAGGAAGGCGATTGGAGGGCGGCGGCGTGACGCGAGTAGGTGATGGCGGAGGTGGATGAGACGACGGTAAGGAGGAACGCGGTGGTGAGAGGCGGCGATGGTGTCGTGAACGCGGATATTGGGAACGACCGTCGCGCCTAGGGTTGGGCGGCGTTGCGACGGACCTGCACGATTCTCTTCTTTTTCTGTTGTTTTTTTTTTTTGAAATTTGCATTGTAAACCCTAAACTATGAAGAAGAGAAAAGTAACACGAAAATTTACTCAAAAACTGAAATTTGACGGCTGCAAAAAGTCGAGGAAAAAATCATGGCTCTGGTGCTAATTTGATAGAGATTGACAACCAATTTGAACGAACAAACGAAGAACACAAAGAGAACTAGAGACAACTATAAACGAACTAAATTAGCAATATCAATAATCATCAAAATCTGTCTCAAAACAAAGTCTTGGCCTATATTTATAGGCTAGATAAAAGAAACCTACTCCAATTAAGACTCTAACTAAAAGGTAATTAGAGCCATAATTCTATCAAACTTACCAAAATAGACTCATACTTAAAATAATGTCTTAACTACTAAGAAATAAACTAATTAGGAAATAAATAATTAAGAGATATTCTTCTTAAGATTTCTTCTTTGGTAGACTTTAACTTGATTCCTATCAGGGGGTATGGAACATAATTTTCAGATGTAGGTTAGATGAGATCGCGTCAAAGGCTCGGAGGGCTGGTCACCCACATATGGTGTTGTATGTATGTGAGGGTGCCTCTACCACCCAAAACTTGGTCGGCTTAGTCCGGCGGGTTGTTTCTCACCCCAAGGCATCAGAAGGGTTATGAGCCCCACTGTTTGGCATTGATCTCTAGAGAAGCCTACGAGGGGAACCTCCATAGGCTCTATCAGATCTCGAGGGATGTCTAGGGCGAGATATGTGGGTGTGAAAAACACGTTGATTGAGCTTCCAATATCCACGAGAATTCTTCTAACTTCTGTCCTGAGTATGGTGGCCATGATCACCAGGGGATCCTCGTGGGCGTATACGACACCTAGCAGATCGTCAAGCACAAAGGAGATGGTGGGGTGGTCCATCAGTCGGACAACGAAGACCTCCAGTTTGTTGTCAGCATTTTGAGCTTTCTTATGTAGCTCTGTCTTTCCTCCTTGGTAACAGACATTACCCCTCCTTCAATCATGTTGACCGTGCGACCAGTGGGGTCGTTGTCACGATTGGTCCGCGGAGGCGGAGGTAAATGTGCCTCAACCTAAGGCGGCTGCTCGTTGTCCTCAAAAGTGTCAAAGCGTGGTTTCTTGCTCTTGGGCTCCTCCTCCCAACCTTGCTTTTCTATGAACATCCCACGATCGGGCATCACATACTTTTTTAGAAATCCCAAGCTCAACAACCGGGCGATCTCTTATTAGAGGTGGTAACAGTCGTTGGTCAGGTGTCGAAAAGGCTCACTGGTAAGTGCAGAACTTTTCTGAGTTTTTGTACCCTTGAGGGTCCTTAGAGGCCCAAAGCTGAAGACGTGTTCTTCCCCATGATGGTCATGACTTCGACCGGAGTTATCGTCATGGGAGATAAGGGCATTGGCTCTAAATTCTTCTTTACTCTCTCTTTCCTACCTTCTTCTTTTTCGTCTCTTTTTTCTTTCCCTTTTCCCACGGAGAAAGTCAGAGCCTTGGCAACCTCCGCTGCTTCTAAAACCTTTCGGGCCTCTTCCAACTCCATGAAAGATTCTGCCTTTTTGCATTAAGTCCTCAAGGATGCTGGCCTGATTCCTCATGATGTAGGTGGAGAAGTCTCCTAGCAGGAGTCATCAAATAACGATGTCGGAGAGCATGCGATGGTTGACATGCGGAACGTCGATGACCCCATGGGAGAACCACCTCATGTGGTCCCTGAGGCGCTCGTCTGGCTTCTGCCGTATGTTGAACATGTGTCCATACGTCCTAGGATATACCCGGTTGCACGGGAATTGCCTTACAAACATCTGGGTCAGCTATTCAAAAGTGTGCACCGTCCCTGGGGAGAACCAGAATTGCGCCCGACTGGTGAGGGTCGTCCGAAATATGAGGTAGAGGGCTTAGTCGGTTGGCAACAGGAGATCCATACATGCTAGGTATTGGTTAATGTGATCACGGGGATCACGGTCGTTACCCTCCCCCACATAAGTCTGGAGTCCAACGGGTTTCATCCCGGTAGAAATGAAAGCGTTGGCAACGTGAGGTGCAAAGGGCAATCCTCGGTATGTTTCTTCCTCTTCAAGGTTGAGATTGCATCGGAGCTCGCGCAATTCTCTCTACATTTCTTCCATTATGTGCCTCAAAGGTCCATCGAGGGTTGAGGAACGTTGGCACCGATCGAGGGGCTCAGGATAGTAGCCCTCTTCTAGGGCTTGGTAGTTCTAAGTCGTTGTCCTTGGTGGAGGGGCGTATCGCGGTGCCCCAACCTCCAAGGGAGCGTCCACCGAGCTGGCTGAATGCAAGGACGACGGTCCCCTCCTTTGGCGAGGGGGCACGACTGCATAGGCTTCGTAGGGGGGGCGAATTGTGAGATCTGGCCCGTGGAGGCTGGGCGGATTGGTGCCGGGGAGGATTCTGAGGTTGTTCAGGACGAGCCTCGTCACGACTACACCCCTCCTCCGAAGTGGGCATGTGGTTCCTGTTGAATCTGGCGAACATGTTACCATATATGTCCCATGGAACTTGTACGTAAGCTATGTCGAGTCCGGCCTCCTGTTGAGATGGAGCGCCGGTAACTTGAGGCATAGGGGCGAGCCTAGGCTTCCTCATGAGAAGGTGGAAGACTCTACTGCATCTCTATTTCAGTGTCGTGATTTTCCATTAATTCACGCTTGAAAACCGATCGAGATGATGCGCCTGCGGGTGCTCTTATTGTCTTTCTCCTTGCCATGCAGTTTCCTCAAACTTTGTTTAGAGAACTTACGGCGGTCCCCCAAACGGCGCCATTTGATGATGCAATATCGTTCGAGGCCCGTAGAGTCGAGAGTTTTGGGGATATTATCACTAAATATTGTTCAGAATGCCTATCTAGAATTTGAGTAAAATGAAGCAATATTATTTTATTAAGGATCTTGAGTGAATTACAAGGGGGTCGTATGGGGAGATTACTACTTTTTGTAGAGAGTGCTCTTTGTTATTTTGCTAAGTACAATTGAGTGTATATGGTGATTTGGCGAAAGTGCACTTGTCCTTTTGATGCTGAAATTGGGGGGCCGTCTTAACTCCTAGTGGTGGCGATGTCCAATGCTGCGAGGGTTTGCTCCAATCAGGATTGGTCTTTCGTCTTAACTCCGAGTGGTGGCAATGGCCAATCCTGCAAGGGTCGTCTGCGCCAATGAGGGTCGTCTGACACGAGGTGCCCAATAGCGTGGGTTGACTGGGTTTCTTCTGATCGGGTAATGATGATGCCTGCTCCAATCGCTTTGTGGGTTGTTCTGAACCAATGAGAGAGAGTCGGTTCTGCTCCAATCGTTAGTCGGGACCGGTAGGATTCGTCACTTTTTGCTCCAATAGCCGTCTTGGACTAATGCGGTATGGTATTCCGTCATAATGGAGGTTGGTTGGTAGCTGCTTTAAACATGGGTGGTTGATACTTCCTTCGAGTCGGGTCATGTCATTATGATGTTTGTTTTCGTCTAGAGAGTCTGGCTATACTCCGAGCCGTGTTTATCCCCGGATATTCCGAGGGGGTTCTTTAAGTCGTGCCTCGTTCGAGTAGTTGCGAGATCTTTTGAGTTACGTTATATTGAGACCATTGATGAGAGGTCTCTTTCCTTTGACCATTTCTTGTATTCACTCGTTTCCTTATTGTTTTGTATTGTCTTCCTACCTAAAAGATATTTTAGATAAGTGTTGGATATTACCACATGGGGGTCCCTTATCGCGGGTCCCCTAACATCCGGGTGGAGTTAGCCAATTTAGGAGGTCGGCGCATGGGGTGGGGGTGGGGGGGGGGGGGGGGGGGGGGGGGGGGGGGGAGGGGGGAGTGCTCGTGACTTTCCTTGTGGGTACCCTAGATTATAGGCGACTCTGGGCCGTGAGGTGAAATATACCCGGGTCTTTTAATCTAAGTCATATATCCTTATCGGAGTGTTGACTAGTCGTGACTCGTGACCCGAGGGTACTTTCTCCGGGTACTTTGAGTGTGTACTCTTATTGTGGTGTTGGTTTGTCATGATTCGGGGGTACTTTTTCCCTATCCCTTAGTTTAGTCGTTTTTGTAGGATACCCACTCTACTTCTGTCCGAGGACGTGACGAATTATGCATCATCACTATCGTTAAAATTAGAACGACTCTTTTAAAAATGACAATTAAATTATCGAATACAACGCACCTGCCTACTTTATTTATAGGTTACTAAAATTAATATCATAAAACACACCCCAATTTCAACCAAATTCCTTTCTCCCCAAATCGAACACTGAAATTCAAAAGAAGAAACCCTATCCGAAATCAACCAACAGCCATGGATATCCTGAAGCAAGAGCTGATGAAGAAACGGCAGAGCCTGGCGGCTGACCTCGGCGGAAAGAAAGTATTCAAGCGCTCCGAAATCGAACAGAAACACCTCCAGCGGCTGAGGGAGGAGGAAAAACGCGAAGCGGAGGCAAAAGCCCACCGCCATAAGCAATTGCAGCAGGACCCGAAGAACGGCGATTCAAACTCGTCATCGAATGCGAATTCCAAGCTCGACATTCCGAAATCGAAGCCGGAATCATCGTCGTCGTCGAAAACCCTAGCCCAGGACAAAAGCATTGACGATCTTAATTTACCGAAACATGAAGTGATCCGCCGCCTCCGCTTCCTCAAACAACCGGTTACTCTATTCGGAGAAGACGACGAGGCCAGGCTTGACCGTTTTAAGTTTGTGCTGAAGACTGGCCTGTTTGAGGTCGACGACAGCGATATGACAGAGGGGCAGACGAATGACTTCTTGCGTGATATCGTGGAGCTGAAAAACCGGCAGAAGTCCGGGATGATGAGTGATAGGAAGAGGAAAGCGGTGGAGGATGCAGGGGAGCATAAGGAGCATGACGACGATGACGAGTTGAGTGGAGATGGGGCGTCGTCTGGCGCTGGTCACGACAAAGATTCGAAAAGGATGAAGGCTAATTTCGAGGAGCTTTGTGATGAGGATAAGATACTGGTGTTTTTCAAGAAGTTGCTGAATGAGTGGAATCAGGAGCTGGATGAGATGGGTGAGGCTGAGAAGAGGACGGCTAAAGGGAAGTCCATGGTGGCCACTTTTAAGCAGTGTGCTCGATATTTAAACCCTCTGTTTAAATTCTGCAGGAAGAAGGTGGGTGTTCGATAAACTATTGTTTCAAACTGAATTTCGTTTAGTTCATGTGCCCACCTTATAGCATAAATGGGTCAGATCGCACCGTTGCGAATACGTGTCAGGATTTAGAATTTGATTATCGTTGATTAGGACAAATGGGGTATTCTCCTTAATAACTGGAAGAAATTAAAAAAGTAAATGACTTGCCTTTCATTGTAATTAGTTAAGGTATGTGTATTTAAACCAAATAATAAGCCTCTCTAGTGAAACCACTCATTTTGGTAGGGCTTTAGTTATCATCATTCTCTGTATGATCTATTAAACTTATAGTTGGTCGTCCTGAATAAAGAAACATCAAATGCAAATTTTAGTGGTATTGAACTTAGTGGAATGACGGAAGTTAAATCTTCAAAGTATCAAGCTATTGAGAGTTATTTACTGAGTTTATGGGCAAAAAACATTGCAGCTTGTTAATGCTAATCTAGTGTATTAAACACGTGTTATTGGAGGATTTCTGTTTGGACATGCTTGTAAGTTTGAGAGGAGCAGAGTTGATTAGTTGCGTGCCTACTTTGTCTTGTATTCTATGTACTTGTCTTCCACTTGTTTATGCATACGTCTTTGATGTGGTTGTGGGGACTTGATGGAAGGGTTAATTATAGAATAACAAATGACACCTCATCTTATTATGTTCTTCGCATGCAAGTGAAGTTCGCCATGCACATTAGCAGTTTCCAGAACAAAGCCACTCTCATTTTTTTCGATTGTTTGATAAAGTACGGCTTGTGGTTTGTTTGTGCGCGAAGGTTGATAAAGCTTTAACGTTGTCAATTTTACCTTGCAATAACAATAGACACCATATCTTATTTTGTTATTGTCATGCAAGTGAAGATTGCAAGGCCTTAACATTGGCAATGTTCAATGCAGAGCCACGAGCAATTTTTTGTCTTGTCCAATAAAGTACTTGCAGTTTGTTTGGACTTGGAGGTTAATCAAGTGTGTATCAGATTTATGTGAAATTTGAATATTCAGTTTCTTGCATTGAGGAGCAGTGTATGCCTTTTTACACTAGTCTATTTGTCAGGTAGTTATTCTAGGTGGACACCTTAGTTAAGTCAAAATAGGAGCTTGGGGTTGAGACTGTAATGTCATAATGTCTATGGTGTATGGAGTTGTTAAGAATTTGCATGAAAAATTAATGCAGCTTCTACCAGTATTTTTATCACATGAGACATGAATGTCGCAGAGCTTAGTAGTTAGGACTGTATCTCTTTCTATACTATGTGTTTTTCATGTATTTTTAATGGGCTAGACACCACAATTGCGCCAATGTAGGAGTTTCAGAGTGAGACTTGCCATGCCTACCTGTTTGATCTAAGTTGCCTGGCTTAACAAAGGAAACTTGTACGAACATCACAAAAATGGATACAGGCGACATACTTTCATCGGTATTTCAAAATAAGACAAATATGATGCTTTAGTCATTTTGACATACTTTTTGGCCACACTAAAGAATATCCTGTTCTAGGTTTAATACGGATTTGACTTAGCTTCCGAAATGGGGTGGTCGAAACATATCGTAATCTATTTAATGCAATGTGCCTTTTTCCTTTTTTCAACAAATGTACTAATAATATGCAACAATACTTAACAAGCTATATACAGAGGCTATGGATGTGATGCTGCAAGATTAGAAATAATGTATGTATGAAAACACGAGAAGTGTTCAGAGTAAACCGAAAGAAATGGAAGATAAAAACACTTTGTCTTAACTGTTTACCTTCCATAGCTTTATTAGCATCACGTCACATAGCCTCAGTATATAGCTTGTTAAGTATTGTTGCATATTATTCGTACATTTGTTGGAAAGCAGGATGAAGATTAGTGAAGAAATTATTCCTCAACCACTAAGTTAATTACTCAAAAGAGTTAAGGGCTTGTTATTTTCATTTTTATTGCACCTTGCATGCATCTGGGATCTCCAACCAATTTTGGTGACTTACCTTCCAATCTTAACATCGTAGGTTCTTCCCGATGATATACGACAAGCGCTGATGATTATGGTTCGGTGCTGCATGAGGCGGGACTATTTAGCTGCAATGGATCACTACATTAAAATGGCCATTGGGAATGCCCCTTGGCCTATTGGTGTTACTATGGTAGGCATTCACGAAAGGTCTGCTCGTGAAAAGATTTATACTAACAGTGTGGCCCATATCATGAACGACGAGACAACTCGAAAGTACTTGCAGTCAATTAAAAGGCTGATGACATTTGCTCAACGTCGTTATCCTACGATGCCTTCCAGAGCCGTTGAGTTCAACAGCCTTGCCAATGGTAGTGATTTGCAGTCCCTATTGGCAGAGGAGAGGTCATCTGGAGGGAAGCTTCCATCTGAGGACATGCTTTTATTGATGCCTGCTCCAAAGGATGCGTAGTTTATGTCTGAAACAAACTTGTGGTGATAATGTAATATTAGTGTTTCATTTCTTAGTGTTGGATTTTTCAGAAGCACACTGTGGGGCTTGTTGAGATGAATTATACATTTTAAAGCGCAAGTTTGTGGGGTGGTTTCCTCTTTTGCTGTATGTTAATCTCTGGAGGAGGCAAGGATTTTGAAAGTTTCTTAACATGTATCATAAATTTGACATCCTGTTTGAAAGTATATGAACTAAGCCAAACTACAAATGTGATTATGTTGCCCATGAATTAGTATTGTATTGTGTGAAGATATAAACGTCGAACTAAAGGAGAATTTCTTATAAACCCCAAAAGCTGTATAAATCCGAGTAAGCAACGAATGAATGCTTGTGATTCTTTCTTTCAAGGAGATATTGTCTTTGATCATCGTCCTTTCATGAAAATTACTCTCCCAAGTGAATGGATCCATCATTGTTATGTGTAAAGCAGGTTGCCTAATACTAACATATGAAGTGCAGTTCAGATCCAAAACTGGAGGTTTTAGTTAGTACTCACAGCCACACATATGAACTGTTTAACTATTATGACTTTTTATCTGAAATAATATTCCTCTCCTGTAGGTGATGCCACATTGCCACGGTATATTATGTAAGATAACTCTTCAACAATTTGTTTCAAAAACCAAGGAAAATCCTCCTCAGATATCAAATTGGCAGGGTAATAGAAACTAAAAGTTAATCCCAGAAACTTCACTGATATGAGAACAAACACCCTTTGAATTATAAAATGTTCAACAAGAGTTAATAGCTCTTCTATCTAATAAGCCTCAATTTGGCCTCCAAGATCATTGCTCTGTTTTCGTACCATATGTGTCCTCCAAACCACTTGTTATCTTCTTTCTCCGCTCAGCAATCATATCTGAATATGCCTGAGAAAAAAACAGAATCTTAAACCGTAAACGATTTTGAGCTCATACTAAGAAACAGATAATTTGTATCATCCTCCATTTGCATCTCATGCATAGATCTAGCCAAGGGCATGAAAAAAAAAAACACGAGGGATGAATCGGATTGACGACAAAAGTGTTTGCGAGACCTTCATACATTTACATCATTCAAATTTTGAACGAAGTTCACATTGAAGATCTTAAACTGAAAAGTACCCTATAAAGTATAATAGCCTCTCAATTAGACAATAATTACATTCATATGCGCTATAGCCTAACTCAAATACCATATTAAGTTTATCATTCTAATATAAATACAAGAGTACATTTTGTTCAGATTGTTAGCAAATAACAATAAGAAGTGATTTATATTATACCTTAGGATAAGAGTAAAGAAAGATGTACCACCAGGCACAAATTAAGAACCCTACTAATGATGTGATTACTGCAGAGTTCAAAATCAACCAGCTACAAGTAACTAATCCTATTCCAGTCAGAGTAATTGTCCATGGTTGACACCTGGCAAATAAAATGATTTTTTCTATTAAATTAAAGAATTAGGGTAACAAGGCTTTAAAGAAAGTTAACAATTACCATGAAGGTTTGGTGTCCCAAACAGAATCGTATTCAAGGGATAAATGATTGAGATAAGTATCCATATCTTTAACGACACCGTTTTCATCAAAGAAACCTGTTTCTGATTCCCCATCTCTATAATTGCTTCTAATAGGGGCTGTTTGCCTTCTTCTGCTACTGCTTTTGTGTAAATGGAGAGGTAAGTTGAGTGTAGCAGATTTAATTCGGGAAGAAGATAAGTTGAGAGAAATTGGGATGTGAGAGAAACACTGGAAAGCTGTCATCTTCCTATTGCTATTTTGTAATTTGTAAATTGCGCAACTATTTGTTGTGGCCAGGCTTTCCTTGTTTCTTTTCTTTCTTTATTTATTTTTGATTTTATTACTTGAATATTACATGACTGTTTAATTTGCTGGGATTAGACCCTATTTTTTGCTTGGACATTTCTGTCTTTTTAACTATAATGAAGCGACGCAAACACAGAGACGACATGACACAAACACAACTTCATACACACACTCTAAACACAATTGTTACTCGTCCTGTTCGACACATACACTTAGACGCGAAGCGCACCATGAGTAGTTTTTAGAGAGTTCGTGCACCGTTGCTTCTTAAAACGAAACAAATATCTTAAAACGAAACAAATAGCCAAGATACATTAGTTAAGCAAGTGTTATTATTATTAGTTAAACTTCCAAACTGCAAGTTTATCATAATGAAGTATCTTAAACACAACTTAAGTACCAAAAATGCAAAAAAAAATGGCAGCAAAGAAAACCGAATCCATATTATTTATTAACAGCTAAATCAGAGCTCTACACACTTCATTCATCTTTGCTGAGAATCTGACATGATGAAACCATATACAATTCAAAGGAACTAGTCTTTGCTAATTGTTTTAACATAACAAAACAAACACTAGGTATACAATTTGAACAACTCTTTACTCTACTAATCCATGGCAAAAAATGGTATGTATCTATTCAACTTCCAAATCAGCAGTAAATCACTAAAAGCTCAAATTTTCATCTGAATCCACAATCGTTGACGATTCGTACCCACCCACAGAAGGTGCAACACCAAATCTCGGATCCCCAATCGGACCCACAGGATGATCCACGTGGCGAAAAGAAGACGAAAGCCCATGAACCGCAATCCTGTTATTGTACACCAGATCAAATCTCTTCACCCTCACGTAATTAATCCTCACCGGCGTCAACGGCCCTCCGTCGCCGGCGCTCGTAACCACCAAACCCTTCCCACGCATCATCGTCGGCAACACCGTGCCACTCGACAGCGCTACCAGATCCGCCGCCGTCAAAAGCCTATTGGGCACGATGTGAAACCCTAGATCCGCCACGTAAGCGTGCCCTTCCCCACCGGAAAATATGGATTCATCGTCAACGGCGAAAAGGGTCATCGAATTCAACCCCGAAAGCTCCGGATACTTGACCCGGAGGGCTAAAGCTACTATACTGTACCCAGTGCCACGTAATCTCATCATGGCGTCTTGTATCATCAACCGCATTATAAAGAGCGCCGCCGTGGGCGGCGGCTGAGGCGACGGATGAGGGAATGACAAAGTGGTGGCGCTTTCCACGAAACAAGAACGGAGGGACAAGTGGGAGAGGTAGCCCTGTAACGAGTGGACTATGAGGACGCCATTGTTGAACAAATCGGGTTTGGTGATTTCGACGCCGTTGACGAACACTTTCTTGGTGGCGGTGGCGGCGGCGACGGCGGTGGAGGAGGTGATGGTGAGGCAGCGGTTTGGGGCGAAAGATGCGATTTTGGTGCCGAAAGCGAGGTTGCGGAGGAAGCGGAGTGGGTATAGGCCGGGGAGAATGTGTTCTTGGAGGAGTAAGGGGACGGAGCATGAGGGGCACGTGCGTATGGAGGAGTCAGTGGCGGCGAAGATGGTGGCGGGAGTGGTTATGGAGAGGTTTCCTGCGGCGGAGGAGAGTTCTTGGAAGCCGAGAGTGGTGAGGATGGTGGCGATGAGGGTGGTGTTGGTGGTGGCGGCGGTGGTGGTGGAGAGTATGGCGCTAGTGGAAAGGAGGAGGAGGAGGAGTAAAAGCAGAGTATTACTGTTTGTGGGAGCCATTGTTGGAAGAAAAATGGAGAGAATCTTGGAGCAAAAGGGAACTATAATGGCGGGCGGTTATGTTTTGCAACTGTAATTGGGAGAGGTGGTTTAAGCTTATGACTACTTAGTTTGAAGATTGTGTTTAAATCTAACTGATTTAGGTAGTGTAATGGTAGTTACCACCACTTTATCAGAAATCTGGAATTAAAGAATTTATGTTGCTTAAGTAGTGATGATTAGATGAATAACAACACTTAACAATTCATCTGTTGAAAGGGGCAGAGTGGTGACAGTTTCCCACTGTCTTCAAAGTTCAAACCTATTCCCCCTATAATTAGATTATATTGGATTAATAGACTTAGTTTCTTTTCCTTTCCTTTTAAATGACATAATAAGATAATTATAGTTTCGCAATGGAGTTAAGAGTATAAATTTTTTTTATCCATAAAAAGAAAAAATACTGTGAAATTTCTTTAGAGTTCCTTGTTTAAATGTAAGAATTGTGAAGAAGTCTATGCAAGTAAACTAACGCAATGCATGTGGCATAGTGACAAAGAAGTCTCTGAACCTTTGACTTGATCTTACTATATATAAGATGAACTTCATGTTGAAGCAGAATTACAAATGTAATGTAGTTTAGAAATGATTTGTGAGGAACACATGCAATATAATATGTGGTTTTATCTCTGAGATAGGAACACAGTTACAAATATATTATTTCTTCTTTATTCATATTGAATACACGCAAAGTATATGTAAGCAGGACAAGCACCCTTCTTATCGAAAAGATAGTACTTTATTTACGTAAGAGTAAGGCGATCTCAACGAGGACTAACTTACAAACTTGTGCACCTATAAAAAGGTTAGTTATGGCACCACAACGAAGAAACAAGGTCGGAGAAGTCGATCGGTATGGCATTGGTGCTCATTAAAGGCTCATTTGGTCGCATACGAAGATGATGTCTACGAGAATAAGCTTCTAGGGTTGTGGATATCATCGTGTGGGGTGAAAAGGATATGATCGATTAGGTGATTGGCTCCCAACCATTTATGATGGAGATATAAGCATTTGTTTGTTGCACAAACATGGATAGAGACGTGATTAAGAGCATTTGACCATAGTTAATATCTCTTATTAACAAAAAAGTCACAATGGGATCAGCAATGAGGCATGCATAGTCATATGGTAATGGCTTAAGGATTATGTGTGATAACGTTGTGTCTGGGAGCAAATCATCGCATGCTGAAGTATTGTGTTCAAATCGTAATGGTAAGGGATATTTGTTAGCGAAGTGATCCATATATTTCTTAGGTATGAAGCTTGAATGTGTATACATCATCAGGAGCCCTTTAGCTTTTGACGTAGAAGAATTATGTAGTAAAAAATAAATTGCAAAGTGTGACATCAAAAGTAATGTATCCATGTGTTGTTTGCTAAGACGCATTTGAAACGATGTCACTTATCTGAGTAGATTGGTCACCTCTTTTGTTATACTATCATAATTAAAGGGAACAAGTGCATTGAATTACTATCACATTTTCGTATAAATGTGCGATTGGGAAGGTGGGAAGCTCACCTAGCGAATATTTGGAAGTTAAGTGGGGCTTTTGAGATATTTCAAAGATTGTGAGATGTCGAGATCTTTCTATAACTAGGGAAGCTATAGTCGATTTTTTCTTCCCTCCTTTTTGCTTTTGCAAGCCATCATTTTTTTATCCCACACAACACTCTTCTTACAAGGTTGAAGTCGAAATACTTCTACATGCCTAGAATCAAGGAGTAATGAGTACTTTGGCAAGAGTTGACGCCTATGGTGACCCATTTCGAAGAGTTACTGAAAAGTTTCATGATAAGACAGGGTGGCTTCACCGCAGAACCCGCGATTGATGTTGATGAGATGGCTTTGTGGGATATAGAGTGTACAGGCTCCAACACCTCGATAGGTCCAACCAGATTGGTAAAGAAGGGATATGGAGAGGGAGCACATGAGCAAAGGGTCATAATTGTTGATGTTGGTTATGCATTTTAATGACGCCTCCTTGTTTGACCTAGCCTTAGTGTTAACTAGAGGAACCTTGTTATTTTGGTCCTTACATTGTATTGATAGCCTAGTGCCCTTTCTGAAGGATGCTTTGCCCTATCATCGACCCAACTTCACAGTAGAGGTCTAGTGACTTCTTTGCCCTTTGAGAAGCTTGCATTGGGGTTCCTATCCGGTGGCCCTTAAGAAGCAAACACTTATGTCTCTCTTTTGGCTTGTTGTGTTGGGGAGGATCTATTGTATTTTTCTCTTTCCTTTTTTGCTAACATCTAAGTCCTTTACTAAGAAATACAGTTGTCCAACGATACACATTGATCCATCATATGTAGTTTTTTTGCCCTTTGTTAAGAGAAATAAATTGGTAAAATAAGTGTGTTCATACTTTCTTCGAGTATGTTTTAGGATCCAAGGATATGTGCACGGTTCTATGCATTATGTTTGTTGTATTCACTTGTTCAAGTTGTTTTCTACTTGCCATTAATTGAAGTGTATGTAGGACGTGGTCATAGAAGTTGCAAGGAGTCTACCTTCCCTAGTCTAGAAATTTTGTGCGCATCGTAGAGAGCATCTTGAACCAAGATGACGACCTTTTATTTGACCTTGAAGTTGTATATCTTGGTTTTCTCTTTTTATTTATATTTTTTAAGGTACGAATTTGCACCGCCCATGATGCTTATACAAAATGTATGCTACTTTGAACATTCTTAAGTTGGTTGGTATTTGTCTTGTTTGCATGGACCTCTTACTTGGCATACACTAGGTTTGTGAAATTATGACTAATAGCAAAACTTTGATCCATTTAAATATAGTACCTCCCCCCCCCCCCCCCCCCCCCAACTTTTCTTTTAAAGCCTTCAGCGTGTGCTAAGTAAAAACTCCCTAAAACTTTTGGGACTCTTAATGCTGGGACTTGCTAAAACTTTAGATTTTATTGTTTGCACGAGGCTTTACTAAAACTATAAGATTTTGACCTAGACGAGGCCAAAAATTAATAAAACTTCAAAATGTGTTTGCCTAGAAAAGACCAAGACTTAATAATGTTGAGAATTGTGTGCTTAGACGAGGTCATGTCTTTATCAAACTTTAAAAAAAATGTTCCATGGATGAATCCAAGATTTAATAAAACTTTAGTAAGTTTTTCCCAAGGGATGCGTGGGCTCACATATTTAACTTAGTGAGTATCCTTCCTAGGCAAGGCCATGGATTTAGAAAATCCTATTTCTTGAGTTTTTACTTCCTCAAAGCTCAGTGCTTGAACTATTTTACAAGGTTAAGGCTTATGCAAAATGCTTGAACGAGGCCCATGCTTATGTAATGCACTTTAGTGAAAAGTATATCTTAGCCAAGCCAGGTCTTGGGGAGATCACTTTTGTCAAGTTTTTACCCCCATAAAAGTATTGAGCTTACAACTACTTTGATAACCCAAGTCGGAGCTTATGTGGACTGTAGCAGTGATGTTGGGCGTACAAAGTTGTCTAGTTGTCTGGAGCTTATGTGGACTTTACTTGGTTAGGCCTGGATGCCTTGCCTTACTACTTGAGCAACTAGTGCTTATGTAACTACTTGGTTAGTCCATGGTTTTATGTAGACTGCCTGGAAAAGCTGGGGCTAATATGAGATTTCGAAAATCATAGTTCTACATAAACGTACACAATTTTTACTTATTCATTATAAACATATTATACATAAGCATGTGCTCAGGCTATGATATATACCGCATGAAATCGAGGTTACCCCAAAGTCATTCGCATTCCGGAGTACCCCAAAAAATAGCCACAAGAGCCTCCCACCTCGGGCTAATAAACGACCCATCAACAAGCTAACTCAGCTACCCGGATCTCACGGGACCTATAATAAGGGACTCCCGAGTGTCAGCACGTAAAACTTAGCTAAATGTCTTTTTGAGAAAGGAATGCAGTACAAAACAATAAGGGAACGAGTGAGTACAAGGAAGGGTCGTAAGAACGAGACCTCTCATCCACTACCTCAGTGTAATAAACACGAAAACAGACGCAACTCGAAAGATATCACGACTACACAGAAGGAATACAACTTGAAGGACCCCCTCAGACCACACTAAGATAAACACAACTCAGAGGAGATATGATGTATTAAGGGACTTTCTCTGCATTAGGGGTATACTAGGCTAGAAGACTTTTTTTCTCAATTCTTCTATATGTTCTTGTAACTTGTCGAATCACGATCTTATATATTGAAATTGGTGGAGCTTCCTTGGTCTTCGAGGACAAATGTCTACCATTCTACTAACCTCATATGTATTGCTTGAAAGGGATAGATGGTAATGGGTATGACCCATTGGCCAATCCTTCTTTACCTAAACTCTCCACATGAGGTGGTTTCGTAGAAATCATCAGAGTCGTAGGCCAAACTTGGTGGCCTTCACTTCAAGTCCCTATATACTTTAGCTTACGTTGCACTTTCATATGATTCTCAAGCTAAGATCTAGTAAATCTAAATTTATAGAATGAGGCCTCTCCTCATCTTAACACATTACTTAGGTTCTCTTACGGCTCCATACTCTCATTGTGCCTTTCATAAGAAGAGAAGTTCCTGACTCGCTACATGGTCTTGGTGATAAAAAAAACATCATTTCATTTCGTATCAACTAGAACATCTAACTTGAACCTTATTCTTTCGTTTTTCTTTTTTTCTACCTTCCACGTTTCCAAAAACGATGTTGCTGTTGAATACCAAAAAAATTAAAGTGAGATTAAGCGGACATAGAACGTAAAATTCATGACAACAAGTAAGGCACATAGAACTTTGATTTTTAAAGCTTTTAGGATTAAAATTATTAGTCAATATTAAGTATCTCAAAAAATCTCCAATAAAGAGGTCTCATTATATTGAAGAGATAGAACTCCATCAATATAAGAGTATGACGGTCTTAATGAGGCCAATAGCTCTTCAACTTGTGTGTCCATTAAAGGGCTAGTTATGGTGATAGAGAGGGTAAACAAGATTGAGGGAATCAACTGAGCTTGTCCTTGGTGCTCATTAAAGACTCATTTTGTCGCATGCAAGAATGATGTCAACGAGAAAGAGCGTCTAGGATCATAGATATCATGGAGGGTTGAAAGGACATGATCGAGCAAGATATTGGCTCTGAAGAATGCATGGTAGAGAACGAGTATGTTCGTTGCGAAGATAACGATATAGCTGTGATTAAGAGAATTTAAAGGTAGTTAAGCCCCTTTATAACTGCATATATATCCAAACTTTGACGACAGAGATGGTATCAACACTGCATCAAAGAGTTCATAAGGGGAACAAGACGTGCAAAATGACCTAGTAATATCATAAGGATTAAGTTTAATAAGGTCGTACTTACGAGGTCGAGTCCTCATATTCCAATATCTCGTGTTTAGGATTTGATAATGGTACATGGATGCTTGTTAGTAAATGACCGCTCTATCCCTCTGGTACATGGATGAATTGATTTTATAGTAGTTTGGAGTTAGTTTTTGTTATTAACAAATATTAATATAAAATTGTTGCAATTGTTTAAATAATTGGTTGAACATTGTGGCTTTGTTTGTTTACTTAGAGTTTCTACTTTATAGTGATAAAATATTCCAGGCCTTATCAATTAAAAATAGTTAATCAAAACTTAATGTAAATCTTCCATGATGCCGTGGTCGTCCAAGTTGAGTCCGATTGCCTTACTCTAATCTATTGATTACCAAATAACCAATGGTAATGAAAGATACAGATTGGGTACATGGGCCGGATTATTTGAACTTATCTCAAAATCATTAGGTCTTGCTTTCCTCATGGGGTCATCTCATTTTAATATAGGTGATATTTCTTTTTTATTTAATTACAATCTTTTTGTTAGAGAAATCGATTAGGTAAGAGCAACACCAAAGAGCTATTCATCGAACATACATATTGCTCTCTGTAATCGGCAAACTGTCTAGGTTGTGTTTGATTACATTTTCATTCTTTTTTGCTAAATAATTTCCTTTAACAATTAGAGATAGCAACATTACGATAGTTCTAACACATGACATTAGTTACAGTCAGTGTTTTAAAAAGCGTTTGTGAGACTTGCTTTGAGGCTCACCTTGAGGCAAAGATGGAAGAAAAAAAATCCTTCAAGGTGCATGTTTGAGGCATCAATGTTACTAGGTGTACGCCACAATGTCAAGGCGTGCGCTCTGGGTTCACTTTTTGCGCCTTAGACAAAAAACGTACGCTTTGCAAAAGTAAATATATATATATATATATATATATATATTTATATATATATATATAATCACACTCATTGATGATGCATAATTCTATCCGTCCTTGAGAACAGGCAACGAGTACCCCCACAAAAATGACAAAGGGAACGAAAAACGGTACCCCAGATCATGACCAACTAACATCCCGTTGAGGTTATATAGTCTGGACAAAAAGACTTGGGTACGCCTCACCTAACCACCCAGAGTCATTCGCATTCTGGGGTACCCCAAAAAATAGCCACAAGAGCCTCACACCTCGGGCTAATAAACGACCCATCAACAAGCTAACTCCCGAGTGTCAGCGCGTAACACTTAGCTAAATGTCTTTTTGAGAAAGGAATGCAGTACAAAACAATAAGGGAACGAGTGAGTACAAGGAAGGTTCGTAAGAACGAGACCTCTCATTCACTACCTCGGTGTAATAAACACGAAAGCAGACGCAACTCGGAAGATATCACGACTACACAGAAGGAATACAACTTGAAGGACCCCCCTCAGACCACACGAAGATAAACACAACTCAGAGGATTTTATCGCCCTAAGATCGAAAACAAGAACGACTATGGCACGACGCGACCTAAGGAAAGTGCCAACTACCCACGTTAAAGGCAACTCCCAACCACCTGCTGTTATGACGAAAGACATAGCCTCATTGGTTCAAGACTGCCATTTGGGCAGTTGGCGGCAAACCTTACCGGCCCCCTCCTGCCCAAAATGGCTATTGTAGCAGAGTAAACTCGCCCTCATTTGCTCAAAAAGCCCCTCAAGACGATTGGAGCAAAAATAATCATTATCCGGTCAGAAGGACTCAGTCAAGCTCACTTTATTGGGCATCGCATACCGACCAACCCTCATTGGCGCATAGGACCTTCTATAGTATTGGTTGTCGCCACCACCCGAAATTATGAGGGAAGACTAACCCTCATTGGACAGAAGACCTTCGGATCATCGCTATAAATAGTACCACGCTCAGCATCAAATAAAAGAGTGCATTCTCGCCAATTTCACTATAGGTATCTTTGTACTTAAACTAAGAAAAACATTCTCTGTAGTGGGAAAAGCTATCCCCCATACACGACCCCCTTTGTAACTCACTCTAATCCCTTAATATAATCATATTTCTTCCTTTCTCAAACTCGAAATAGGTGTTCCGAATAATATCAATGATTTTATCCCCGAAGTTTATCGGACCTCAGACGATATTGCATCACCACTTATTGAGGTAAAAAATGATTCTATTTTTTAAAAGTAAATAATACTTTTTGCAGTGACATAGTTATATCCATATGGAAGTAATCCTTTTTAGAGTTTGTTTCGAGTTTTGTAAACTTGAGAAATTATCTGGATAACGATAATTACTTTTATGCTTTATTGAGGATAAAGTCAACGGTTTTTGGTTGGGCTTTAAAGGGGTATAAATCACATTTACTAGATTCATATTTGAATACTGATGACTGTTTTATTTTCTCCTTCTTGTTCACAAAATAACACTTATTTATTGTTTTTTTTATAATTGTTATTTCTTTTTTAATAACATCGTCACTTTGTAAAGTGGATGAAACAAGTCAACATTTAGTATGATACTAAAAAATACACAATTAATCACTTTTTCTACTTTAAGGGGATCAACACACTCTAAAATAATACCATTATTTCCGTTTACATATAAAATATATTTTGAAATATTAAACATCATAATTTGTGTGGCCTACGCCTCGCGCCTCAACGCTTACGCCTTGGCTTTAGGGAAAAAAAACGCATCGCATTACGCTTTCGCATTTTAATACATTGGTTATAATTTATTTGTTTGATTACATTTTCATTTTATTTCATCTAATTGAGAAGAAAATACTTTGTTTGATTTTCTTGTGAAGTACCTTTGTAGCTAATTTTGTCAAAACAAACTCATTGGTTTACTAAAATTGATTATAAACATACATAAATTTCATGTTTTATATTTATAATAATTAAAATAACAACTTTAATCATTTATTCCACTGTAACACAATAAACTGGTATTAATAAATGATATATATATGTGTGTGTGTGTTTTAATTTAGCAATAGTATCTGAAAAATATAGCCGCACATGTTTTCAGTAAGAACTAAGAACTCCGCCAGCCTCACAGCCTGGCTGTAAGAAAATGACGTACAACTGGTTTTAACTTCTAAGCGGCATTAAAAGCTACTCCATAAAAAGGATAGAAATAGCCTGATTCATACTCGTTTATTTTCAAAATTACGAATTATTAATTGAATATATATATATATATATATATATATGTGTGTGTTACTTTTTCCAAACTTTAAAACTCTATATTCCAGATAGTACCAATATGATTTAAGAAAGCAACCGACTAACTTTTCTCTAAGTTATTTTGTCATATTAATTAACCTTCAAAATTAAAATACTCCACAAGAGTATGACATTTATGTGGATGAAAAATGAGCTTAAAGATCATAATTGTGAACGTAATTTCGAAGAAAAAAATCAGAAGGTATTATTTATATATCTTATATTTTTACTTCATTGGTTTACGTTTAACCTCTTAAACCTCTACTTGTTTAACTTGGAAATTGTAAAATAAATATAACATATTCCTTATCACCAAATAATGAAATATACTAAAGAAAATCTGATATAAAAAAATAAAATACTTGTTTTGTTCACTACAAGACTGGGCGGTCAATAGGGACCGCCCAGTTAGCGACTCAAGGTGAGTCGCTCGCCTTCAGCGACTTCTGAAGGCAACAACGACTCACCTTGAGTCGCAAATCATTTCGAGAACAACAGCGACCTACGTTGCGTCGCTGAAACAAACAGACGACTTTCAGCGACCCATGTTGGGTCGCTGAACTAAACTCACGACTTTCAGCGACCCACGTTGGGTCACTGAACTAAATACGCGACGTTCAGCGACCCAGGTTGGGTCGCTGAAAACCTTTTTTTTACATGGGCCACACAATTCGGCCCAAAATTGGGCCAAATTGTGGGCCGCGTCAGCCCTAATTACCATGGAAGCAATCAGCGACTCAGAAGCGGTCGCTGATTGCTTCCTATAAATTGAAAAAAAAAAAACCATTTTTAACAAAACGCGAAATTCCTCTCCTTCACCCGTTTTGTGCCCCGACCCGATTCGGATATCCTCCATTAGCGACCTATTAAGCTTAGTTGCGACCCAAATCGAGTCACTAACCCAACCAAACCCAACCCCGCTCGTTTCTTCCGATTTCCGCCTCAAATCCGCCGTGCTCCGCCTCAATCGCCGTCGTGCTCCGCTTCCATCGCCGCCCCTTTGAATTTCCGTCCATTTCCGCCGCCGGTGCTAAGGTATAGCTTCGGTTTTCATTTTTTTTTTATTTGTTTTTGTCATTTTTGAATTAAATCCGAAAATTGTGTTATTATTTTAAGAAAATGTTATATTGTTAATTTTGTGTTAATATTATTGTGTTAATCTTGTGTTAATCTTGTGTAAATTTTGTGTTTTATTGTTAATTTGTTAAATTTTTGAAGAATTATTAGTTAATATTGTTAATTAGATAGTTAATTAGTGAATAATGTTAGATTGTTAGAATAGATTAGTGTATGATTAAGGAAAAAAAATTATTTGTGAAATTAGATTAGTGAATGATGAAATAAAAATTTAGTGAATGATGAAATTAGATTTAGTTAAATTTAGTGAATGATTAAATTAGATTTAGTTAAATTTAGTGAATGATTAAATTAGATTTAGTTAAATTTAGTGAATAATGAAATTAGATTAGATTAGATTAGTTTATAATTAGATTGTGAAAATTGGATTATTAAAATTTAATTAGTAAAACTTGTTAATTAGTGTTAATTTGTAAGATTATATTAATTAGTGTAGATTATATTTTTTAGGTTATAATTTGTAAATTTTGTAATTAGTGTAGATTTGTAAATGTTGAATTGATATTTAAATTTTTTTTACAGTGCATATATATATTCGGCATGTCGTCACGTAAGACCCCTAGCGGTACTGGAGATCGAGGTCTTGGAGGTAGAGGTCGTGGTGGGGTATCGAGTTCAGGTAGTGGTAGTGTTGCTCGTGGAGGTGTTGGAGGTAGTGGAGGTCGAGGTCGTGGTGGTGGTACTGGTAGCGTTGGGCGTGGTGGTACTGGTAGCGTTGGACGTGGTGGTGGTAGTGGTGGCGGGATTGGTGGTGGTAGTGGTGGTGGTAGTGGTAGCGTTGGGCGTGGTGGTGGTAGTGGTAGCGGGGGTCGAGGTAGTTGCCGACCTATACGGGTTGTTCGATCGGGACGTGGTGCAGGGTCGAGCCATCCAGCCGAGCCGTCTGTCCCGCTACCTGGGTCAGGTGACGGATCTGCATCGACGACACCTCCACTACATCGGCAGTTATTTGGAGACGATGAGGCGGCCATCTCCGGAGCGGGTGTCCGATCATCAGAGTCCACCGCATCCCAGGTGGCACGACCACATACTGCGGATTCAGTTGGGACTCACGTGCCCCCATCAGTCGAGTCTAGCAGACTTCAGACTCCACCGCCTACAGTCGACACCGGAGTTGGACCGAGCCAGAGATCGACCGGTACTCCACGACCGACCGATACTCGACCGGGTAGGGGACCCAATGTAGGGCTTACGGCGCTTCCTAAAGGGAAGAAGAAGGAGCTTATTGAGTTGAAGAGGGGTTGTTTTTCTAAACCCCCCGGTCGCGAGATTTCCAAGACGATCACTGGCCTCATTCGACAGTTTATGAGTGAGTTTTGGCCCTCCTACTTGAAGGTTCCTGAGGATGTACGAAGAGAGATGTACTCGAGATTTACGGTGAGTTTTAAATGAATTATTAATATTTATTGATTTACTCGAGGTTCAAAATATTGTTTAATTTAGTTTATTAATTTAATGTATTAATTTATTGTTTAATATTTATCTTTTTTGTAGAATGTCTATGGGATTCGGCGGTCAGAGAGGGAGCAGGTACATAGGGCATACCAGTTGAAGGCGAGAGGGATTTATAAGCGTATGCTTAACAAGGCGAAGGAGCAGTACATGAAGAAAAAGGACAAGGAGGAGTTTAAAGATAAGCCTAAGACGCCGTGGATGAGTCAGAGTTTGGAGGATCAGGCGGCAAAACACTGGGACACTGAGGAGTTTAAGGCGAAGTCCGTGAAGGGAAAGAAGGCTCGACGAGGCGGCAAGTTGGACGGCGATGCGCCCGCCACCTTTTACGGTGGTTCCATTGACTACGAGGAGATCCGGCGGCGCCTGGTATGTTTTGTTAAATTATATATTTTATTTGTAGTTAAATTTTAAGATTATTGTTTATTGATTAGTTTAAAACAATGTAATTTTAACATTTAAAAAAAAAGAATTATAACCAACTATTACTTACAATTTGAAGGAGAGGAATCAGCCCAACCGCACCCACCCTATCAGGCACGACGAGATTTATAAGGCAGGACATACGAAGAAGGTGGCGGGGACTGGCAGAGGTACAGGCGTACCATTGAGGCGGGAGTGGAAGTCTGAGATTACCAGACTTATTTACGTAAGTGTTTTAAATTTTCTACTCTTTTTTAATGATCTTTGTTTTAATTTAATTTCTTTTTTTTAATGATATTTGAATATTCAACAGAAGACTTATAAGAGGGAACTGAGGAGGAAAAATCCGGATGCAGTGGAAGATAATGACTTGCCTGAATGGGACGCCGATTCGTGGAAGAAGGCGATAGGGAGTATCAAGAAGGGGAAGGCATCGGGGTTACCGAGCTATGCTGATCCTCGAGACTTCGACTTGGAGGTCGGGAGGGAGCCATACTACAGGCGGGAGTTGCTCAGGCAGCTCCAGGAGGAGAACAACGAGTTGAGGTCGACAAAGGACCCGAGAGTCGACTCCATGTTGTCTTGGCTCCAGTCTTTTAGAGAGGACATGCAGAGGGATACAGGTCGACCAGTGCGAGAGCTTCCGTCAGACTTGTTCATGGGGAACGCTATTAGGAGCGGAGGCGCATTTCGGGTTCCGAGGCCGATACGTGAGAGACCAGATCCTTTTGCTCCAGGTACTTCCAACCCCACCCAGTATGTCGATGATCTTGATATTGATACTGATGAGTCGGAGGGTGATGATGATCTTGGTCTGATGGATGTTGAGGCAGAGGACCTCGGTGAGGGTGAGGGGGGTGTTGGCGTTGATGAGGGTGGGGTTGGTGTTGATGATGATCCACTGGCGACCTTGGATGAGATGTATGATTTGGCGGAGAGTTCTGGTGATGAGGGGGTCATGTATCCGCCTAGTGATGTTGAGGGGGGTCAGTGATCTTGTTGCGGGTTTTTATTTGTAAATATGGATTATGATATTTTGGAACATATGGATCATTTATGGTGTAGTTGTTTTGTATGTATGGTTTGTAGTTGGTATGGAATATGGATTGAATGGTTTTGATTATATTTTTTTGTTTATTTTGGTTATTTTGAATTTATATGGTGTTGATGGTTGGTCATTTATGGTGTAATTGTTTTTGTTTATATGGTGTTGATGGTTGGTCATTTATGGTGTAGTTGTTTTTGTTTATATGGTTTTGTTTATATGGTGTTGATAGTTGCTCATACTGAAAAAATCACATTGTCATAGTCATACTGAAAAATCACATAGTCATCGTCATACATAAAAAAAGCAAGAAAAGAAAGAAAGCACTAGTCTTCTTCTGAATATTGAAACTCATAGTCATATTCATTTGCCTCACTATCTACGCCTTCTTCTGCTTGTCCATCATCGTCCTCGTTACCACCTAGTTCATCAACGACCTCGAAGTCACCTCCACCCAACTGAATATCCATGTTGAACGAACTCAAGTCTACAAACATATTAAGACCTGCTGATTCGTTCTCTTGAAATACTGTCTCCGGAATTTCTGGGTCATCAGGGGTAGAATCTTGAATTGTGAGTGACGACATGTCGATAATGTGTCTAGCTGGAATATGTGATACTGACAACCATCCTTTTCTCCCTGGCCTTCCATTTGGTAGAGACGGATATGGGGCGTAATACGCCTGCATTGCTTGATTAGCACAAATAAATGGTTCATTGGTCTGCAGTTTTTTAGTAGGGTTAATTTCCACCATTTTGAATGTCTCGTGGACATTTGTGCCTCTCGGTCCAATATCATACCACAAACACTTGAAGAAGACAATGGTCAGTTGTTTTCCAGTTCTACCTCCCCAATATTCCACTTCCAATATCTCCTTTAAAGTCCCGTAGAAATTGGTTGAAGCGGTGTCTCCCATGTCACCCTTCACGTAAACCCCACTGCAGTCACTCTTCTTGGGCCCCAATTTCGTATCAATGTGGAACCTAAATCCATTCACAATGTATCCATCGTACGTGATTGCATCGTTCAGTGGACCGTTGAGCAACGGCAGTACCCTATCGTCTATCATGTAATTTCCACTACGGTACTCTTGCTTGAACCAGGCCACATACTCCTCGTTCCTTTTCGTTTGCACCTCCATGGCATTCAATCTACCGCACTCCTCTTCTATGAACAAACTGCATGTTACAAAAAAATAGTTAGTACTAACACATATAAAAGAAGATGATACTAGATGAAGAAAATTGTAGTAGACTCACTCTTCCCATCCCTCCAATTCTTCACAGTTAAGAAGTGTGTACAATTCAATCTGTTCTATTTCTTCCCCCGTTAACTTCTTCATCTTCGCCGATGGGCCAAGCGGTCGTCCCTTCTTTCGGAACAATAAGAGCTCTCCATCCCAATCCGTGCTTTCCAAAGTCTCGTTCCTGTTAAGTCGTCGGTGTGTAGCACCAGGGGTTACATCGAGATACTGGGAAATCAAATTTGATATCTCCGAATTTAAATAGGCATTGGCCATGCATCCCTCGGGCCTCGCTTTGTTCCCCACTGACTGCTTTAAATCAAACATTTGTCTGATATACACAACAAAAGGAACCATCTTACATTACACATAAAATAAATTAAAGACAATCATCAATATATACATCAAAAGTGATTTACCTCTCGAATGGATACATCCATCTGTAGTGAACTGGACCGCAAACTCTAGCCTCATACGGTAAGTGAATGGCCAAATGCTCCATAGAATCGAAAAAAGAAGGAGGGAATATTCTCTCTAGCTTGCACATGGTGACAATAATAGATTTTTCTAGTCCCTCCATAGCCTCTACCGATACCTCTGATGCGCAAATTGCCTTGAACAACAAACTAATCTCCACAAGTGTTTCCCATATGTCTTTCTTAAGGAAATCACGAAAAGCAATTGGAATCAATCTCTGCATGAAGACGTGGCAATCGTGACTCTTCATTCCGGACAACCTTTGTTGTTGCACATGTACACACCGTCCCAAGTTAGAAACGTATCCATCTGGAAATTTTAGCGTGCCCAACCATTCTAACAAATTTCTCCTTTGATCTTTTGAGAGACAGTACAATGCCTTTGGCTTCTTCGTTCCCCCCCTCGGGATGTTGAATCTAAAAATAGCTCACTACGGTTGGTCCAAAGTCTCAAATCTTTTCGTGATTTGATGTTGTCCTTTGTCTTAGGGTCATCCAAAATCGTGTTGACGATGTTATCGAAAAAGTTTTTCTCACAATGCATGACATCTAGACAGTGACGAACCAAGTTTGTGGACCAATAAGGCAGTTCCCAAAATATACTCTTCCGCACCCAATTATGATTTTGGCCAAAACCTGGGAGTGGTCTGCATTGGGTACCGAACCCCACATTCCCAAGGCCATTAACAATTTTCAACATTTCAGCACCAGTCTTTCTACGAATCGCGTCTTCCTCCCGAATTTCCCCTTTTTTAAAGTTATAGTCATCGTATCTCAAGTCATGACCTTCAGGCAAGAACCGACGATGGCAATCGAACCAACTTGGCTTACCCCCATTCACCAACGGAAAGGATTGAGTGTCACCCATACAATAAGGACACGAAAGCCTTCCGTGCGTACTCCATCCCGACAACATCCCGTAAGCGGGAAAATCACTAATCGTCCACATGAGAGATGCACGTAAAATAAAGTGTTGCTTCCTCGAGACGTCGTACGTCTCGACGCCAGTGCTCCATAAAAGCTTGAGATCATCAATAAGTGGCCTAAGAAAAAGATCCAAGTTCTTTGTTGGACTATACGGCCCGGAAATGAGTAGACTCAAAAAGATGAACTCTTTCTTCATGCAAAGATCCGGTGGAAGGTTATAAGGGGTGACAAACACCGGCCAACAAGAGTACGTCTTGCCAGACATTCCAAAAGGTGTGAATCCATCTGTGGACAAACCAAGTCTTACGTTCCGTGGTTCCGCTGCGAAATCTGGGTGTGTCCGGTCGAAGTGGCGCCATGCCTCCCCTGAAGCTGGGTGAATGATTTGGTCATGAACCCCATTACACTTCGTATGCCATGTCATATGTTTTGCAGTTCCTATTGTATAATACAACCTCTGAAGTCGAGGAGCAATAGGAAAATACCACAATTTCTTCTTCCCAACCTTAGATTTTAGTCCATCCACGTATCTACCTGCGAGGCATATCGGGCACTTATCGTAGTCCTTCGTCTCCTCTCCGTAGAACAAGAAACATTGTTTTGGACAAACATCATACGTAACATACCCTAACTCGGACTGCAGCATTTTACGGATCCCTTTCGTGTCCTTAGGTAATAACATCCGCACCTCAGGCGTGAAACCTCTCTTCGCTAAATTAAAAACCTTATCAGAATAAATAGTACTAGCCTTGTGTTGTGTCTTGTACTCCAACCACTCCGACATCCACTGAAGGATACTTATATCTTCACCCGAGTCGGAATCCGAATACATGGGTATATTTCCTAGGTGCATCAACTTGTAGAACGCATGTGCTTCCGGGTTGGGCTCCTCGTTAGTTGACTCGTCCTCAAATGATCGACCTCCACGTGCATCCACGACCATGTCTACGAATGGCACATCAACATATACTGGGTTGTCGGGAATATCGGTGTGTGACGAGCCGGGGGAATCGGGCACATACGACGGTGTAGTATCTATTAACGTTTCCCCATGAAAAATCCACTCTAAATATCCATTTGTAAAACCCGACTTATGAAGATGATCCCGTACAACCTTTTTATCGAAAAACCGTATATTATTGCATTTCATGCAAGGACACCTAATTTCGCCCCGTAGATCTACGAATCTAGGACCTTGTTGCGTAGCATATTCAATGAAAGCCCGAACCCCAAACACAAATCTATCGCTTAAACAACCATCACTATCATACATAGCATACATCCAAGATTTATCTACTATATAATCCATTATTCATCTAATAAGTTGTAAAATATAAAACATATAATTACAAATAATATAACAAGAATTTTAAAGAGCTAAATAGAATGATCAACGTACTTCTTGAAGCGTGAAAAAACGCGACACAAGAATGTTTTGTACACCACGATTACTCTCGGTGTGTATAATATTACCTATCACCAAATAAATATAATAAATTTAAGTTAGAATAATTAAATAACAAATTACATTGAAAATAAACATTTGGGATAGTGTAAGGCAAAAAAATGTGCATACCTTAAGGATTAGTAAAGGATGTAATGAATTTTAGAGGAGAATGGAGTGGCCTTTTTATAGGCCACTAACAGTCAATAGGGACCGCACTTAGGTCACTATTGCCAACAGTAAGTCTCAATAGCGACCGCAGTTAGGTCCCTATTGATACTAACCGTTGTTAATAGCGACCTACCTGCGGTCACTATTAACAATAGCCGTTATCAATAGGGACCAAAATTCGGTCCCTATTTAATAGCTGTTGTTATTAGCGACCAAACCGCGGTCGCTATTGACAATAGCCGTTGTCAATAGCGACCGCAAGTAGGTCACCGATATGTCAATAGTGACCGCGGATCAGGTCCCTATTGACCCAACAGGCACCTATTTGCGGTTGCTACTAATATTCAAACTTTAAAATCATTATATTATGATGATTTGAGTACACCGTTGTTTGTTTAGTTCATAATTAATAATATAATAGTTAAAATAACAACAATTCACATGTTGCAATGTGTTTGGTTGTTTGGAATCACAAACACATCTCGTTCCTAAAAAAAATCAAATTTCAAGAATAAATATTAGTAGGGACCGCTCATAGGTCCCTAATAATTAAACAGGGACCGCTCTGCGGTCTCTATTAATTATTAGTGACCTAAGTGCGGTCCCTAATTATTAATAGTGACCGCAGTTAGGTCACTAATTGTTAATAGTGACCGCACTGCGGTCCCTGTTTCCTTATTAGGGACCTAAGTGCGGTCCCTACTAATATTCATCCTTGAAACTTGATTTTTTTGTATTGATGTTGGTGTGTTTGTGATTCCTAGCAACCAAACTCATTGCAACATGTGAATTGAAGTAATAAATGATTGCAAAACCAACCTCATAATAGTTTAGTTGTGAAATAATAGATTGAATGAAATTGATCGAGTTATGAACGTTCAACGTATATTTCATGTTCTACAACTAATCATCAATATAGTTAGTTATAGTTGTTATTCATAGTTTAATTTTTTGTTTAACAACATCAAATAACATGATAACTTGATTAGTTAATAACTACAAATAAATATAATTAACTATTGATGATTAGTTGTAGAACATGAAATATGTGTTGAACGTTCATAACTCGATCAATTTCATTCAATCTATTATTTCACAACTAAACTATTATGAGGTTGGTTTTGCAATCATTTATTACTTCAATTCACATGTTGCAATGAGTTTGGTTGCTAGGAATCACAAACACACCAACATCAATACAAAAAAATCAAGTTTCAAGGATGAATATTAGTAGGGACCGCACTTAGGTCCCTAATAAGGAAACAGGGACCGCAGTGCGGTCACTATTAACAATTAGTGACCTAACTGCGGTCACTATTAATAATTAGGGACCGCACTTAGGTCACTAATATACAAAAATTTGAAATTTTGGCGAAAATTTTAGGCGGGATTGAGGGGGAAATTTGAATTTTACGAAAATTTAAAAATTTCACCCTATTCTCTATATATACTCACCACTCTTACACATCAAAATTACTTAATCTCATAAAACACCCAACACCAAAACACTATCTTCTTTTCCAACACCAAAACACTATCTTATTTTCTCCAAACACAAAAAAAATTCTTCTTTTTACCAACACAAATCCAAAACAAAAATCACACAATATAAAAAACAAATCACCTACTCAATATTTCATTGTTATTATTTTGGATCTACACTTTCTTTTCTTACTTTTCTATTATTTTGGATCTACACTTTTTTTCTTACTTTTCTATTATTTTGAATCTACACATTCTTTTCTTATTTTTCTATTTTTTTGGATCTACAATTTCTTTTATTTCACTTGTTTTTTTATTCATTCATCTTTTTGTTTTTATATTATTCATATTTTATATTCTATTATTAGTCATATTTCATTCATTTTTTACATTTTAATACTTTAATGTCATTATATTAATTTTTTCTTTATTATTTTATTGTATTGATCTTATTATAACCATATTTCAACAAAAAAAACAATAATATTTCGGAATATTTCCGAAATATTATTGTTTTTTTTTATTTTTGTCGCAGACTATTAGGGACCGCAGTTAGGTCCCTAATAATATTCATAGAACTCTATGAATATTATTAGGGACCTAATTGCGGTCCCTAATAAAAGTAATAGGGACCGCGGTTAGGTCCCTACTAATATTCAAAGAGTACCCTTTGAATATTAGTAGGGACCTAACTGCAGTCCCTATTTCCGTTATTAGGGACCGAAACTAGGTCGCTACTAATATTCATAGAGTTCTATGAATATTAGTAGCGACCTAGTTGCGGTCCCTAATAAGAATAATAGCGACCGCAATCAGGTCGCTACAAAATATTCATAGATTCTATGAATATTTTGTAGCGACCTGATTGCGGTCGCTATTATTCTTATTAGGGACCGCAACTAGGTCGCTATAAAATATTCATAGATTCTATGAATATTTTGTAGCGACCTGATTGCCGTCGCTATTAGTCTTATTAGGGACCGCCTGTAGGTCGCTAATATTTATAATAGCGACCGCTCTCAAGTCGCTATTGTTTTTGCGACATTAGGGACTTAATGACGGTCCCTATTGTTTGAAAAAAATAGTGACCCAAAAACACAATAGCGACCGGCGTTAGGTCGCTATTCTTTAAAGTGTCAGGGACCGGAAAGCGGTCCCTGATACTCCGGTCGCTATTTCCCTCATCAGGGACCTAACTGCGGTCCCTGATGGAAAGCGACCGAGGTCAATAGGGACCGCACAATAGCGACCTACGTGCGGTCGCTATTGAGCTTTAGGGACCGCGGGAGGGGTCAATAGGGACCTAATTTTGGTCCCTATTGACCCTTTTTTCTTGTAGTGGTTGTTCACGATAAATTGGGTTTTAAAAAATATAGATTAACTTTGCAACACACGCATTATATTCTTGTTTGTATTTTATACAAATTCGATTTTTTTTTCATAATAAGGTCACTATTTTTATTTTCTTTTAAAAAATGACTGCGAAATTTTGATTAAAACATTGAGCGTCTCATTTGGCCATTACCAGAATATTTATTACTAAAAAAGAACCAAAAGAAAAACAAGCAACCTGATGTAAAGGTTACTGGTTTCCCGCATCATTTATATAGTATTAAAGTGGATTGTATCCTTATGGAGTGTTTGGTTCGTTATATGGGTTAGTAGTTAGAGATAGCCCGAACCCTTAATTTTGGCAAATTCGTCATATCTCCACTGAATAGTATTCGGTTTGGTATTTATGAGTGACGCGCGGTACAAGTTAATGTGGTGTTAGTTTCTAGTTTGATTTGGAATTCTGAACCTCACATTCCAAAGTTAAATGAAAAAAATTATCCCTGGTGTCGTTTCATTTCCAAAAGGAGTCATCAGACCACCACACTACCACAATCTCTCTCATATTTTTTTTTCCAACCCAACATTCACCTCCAAAATTACTAAGATTTCTAAAATTCGGTCGTTATAACAAAATCTCCACTTCTTCGCACCAAATCATCGGTAAGATTCTATAACATATGCCTAATGTTAAAATATATCAAAGCAATTACCAAAATTGGGGTAAATAGTAAGCCATGTATTCGAAATTCAATTTATTCGCGTAAAATCTTCCAAATTTTTTCATATTTTGCATCTCATATGTGACGTATGTACGATATGTTGTGGGTTTACGGTGGTGGCGCATTCGTTACGATTCCATTGAAGAATTAAGGTAAATTTTGCAGTTGGTTACTACATCTTGTTTGTTAAGAAGTGAATGTCTAAATTTTGGGCGAATTGTGTAGTATTATGTTGTATTGATGGATTATTTGGATTTGATCACTTGTATGTTATTATTTTCTAACATGTGTTGTGATTTTGTTTCACAAACCGATGAAAAAATGAGTGAATTCATTATGTGAGGTAGTCCATAATGTGTTATGTCTGTAGTTTTGAAGTGCATACCTTGTTAGGTAGAGACCAAATGGTTATATTGAATCCCATGTTGATCCATGTTAAACTTCCTTTGTGGTACTAATTCTGCTATATGCACATCGTCATTATTTACGTGTTCGTTCTGATTCTTGGTGTGATTAAAACTGTTGGCATAGGTTAGGCAGACTCCAAGTTAGGTTTGTTGATTGCATCCCTACCATATATGTTGTAGATGGCCAACCCGCTGTTGTACCTTGCATTTGTGGAGCTAGTCCAATGATGTAATTGCTTGATGGTGCTAATTCAACGCGTCCCGATTCTTATTACTACCCTGTCCAAGAAATTGTAGGCACAAATTCTATTTTATTTGGTCTGGTGAGCTTGAAAACCCTCCCAATCCTGAAAATCATGGGGCACAACACATACCCCCTCCTCCCCAACAGCCCGCTGAGCCCAATGTGTTGGGCAGAGGCCCTAGTGCTAGTGACTTCACCAACAGCAGGCACAATGCATAAAGTTCTCAAATTGTTAACCACTTTGCCTCAAGTTCATGCACTTCTGGAGCAGATTGTGTTAAAGAAAGACCAGTTGATGTGTAGTTGTTTGGGTTACCTTGGGGGGGGGGGGGGGGGAGAACAAGACAATAGCTTGGATTGCTTTGTTGTGTTGTGGTTTAGGATGGGTCATGTTCATTATTATGTTGTTCTTGGTAGTGTTCTGTATGTCTTTGATTGGTAAAATGATGTAATGTCTAAACTTTTGGGCTTCCTTCACTTATGACCAGCCGGTTTCTGAGTTTTTATGATGTACATTTCTATGTGAATGTTATGCTACTTTGATGTAATGGATCCCCCTTTTATGAGAAGTAATCAAATTTTAATTTCCTGTTAAACAAGTTGTTTATTTTTCAAAATTCTTTTGTCATTATCAACATTTATATTTATTTAAGTATGGGATTTATTCTCTGATATGGAAGTTAGTGTTGATTTATTTAACCTATTCTCACAAATGTTCTTATGTAGGATGGTGTTCACAAGAACTCAACGCCTGGCTCATACTTTCAGGGGCGAGTTCTTTGGACCTAGGGGAGGCACTGATTCTGTACATCCCGAAGGACCAGGGTAAAAAAAAAAGAACTTAGTAATCTGGATAAATTGGAGAGGGCCATTGATGTGCTACAAGTCAACCTTTCAAAGATGTTTAATACAGAAGTGTTGAGGGATCGAATTCGCAAAAATATTACATCTATGAGGCACAAGTTCTATATGTTTATCGAATTTCTTGGGAATTAGAGGGGTTGGTTATCACTATGCTACCCACAAGGTGTGGATTGGCAAGGAGTACAAGAAGCACCTTCACATAGTAAGTGATTATAATCAATCTAATAAGAGTTGTTCATTTAACGACTGGTCGTATATACGTTCATGCACGTTACAAGTTTTCTTATTGTTTCCATTGATGCAGGAAACATTTGAGAAGAGATACTTCAGACTTGGAGAGGAAATTCACATGTACCTGTATGTTGATGTATTTCAGAGCCTTCATCTTGCTAATTTTCCGGAAGAGCTGATAGGCACTTATGACCAGCCTTTGGAATTAGATGATGAGGATGAAGAAGAGTATAAACCACAAGTGATGGGTTCTTTAGTGGCTTCAATGGAACAATGGGTAGGGGATTTGTTACCTTTGAGAGTGGCTCTGCATATCTATCATGATAAGGACATAAGTTTTGGTACTATCTGATGATGTGGTGGTTTAGTTAATAGTTTTATCTTATGTTTTTTTACTAGTACAATTATCTATTATTTCCTATGCTCTTATATAACTCCGTGATCATGGTGCTATTTTGGGTGTGATTATTGGTGCTCCCTATGCTTATTAGAAATGATTTTGGTTTCCCATTGTGGGGTTTTACGCACCTGGTCTGTTGGGCATAGTGAGCAGGTTGTTGGCATATATATATATATATATATATATATATATATATATATATATATGAATATGTCTTATTTTATGTTTGTCTCTTTGTGTCTGAAAGATTCCTTATTAAAAGATCTATAGTTTAGTTATTTTTATGTGGAAGTCATTCACATGTTGCTCTACTTTGTTACCTTGGAAATATGTCATCTGCACTTTTCACATCACCAATTTTGTCCTTTCTTTTGTTTTCTGATATGGAAAGATTCCATCACTATTATATCAATTGAACATCAGTCTCCATTCCTAGGACCCCGCTAAACAAAAAAAACCTTTCAAATCAATCAGCATATTGCAACATTGGCAGCTTAGCCAAAAAAGAAAAACGAATTTGTTTTTAAAATGGGAAAGCCGCACAACACACATACCATGTACTTCTACCCGAGGAGGTTGCTCGAGGCATACGACGAGGAACTAATTATCGACTTGCTACAATCCACCAAGGCAGTGTTTAGGTGTGTGTGCCCCTATCAAACTCCAAGTTCATGGATACAATTCTCGTCAATGGCCGCGACCGTGTAAACCAATTCTTTGGTTAAGAATTCACTTTAGATGAAATATTGGGTCGATTTTATGTTTTGGAACCTCAATACGACTGTTTCAAAATGATTTTGATGCACGAAAACGTAGTGTGGGATAAGTTGAAGAACACCATTTCGGCTGATCCTACTCCATGGACAACTTTGTAGCGGCAATTTTTTTCTCCTAAACCTATACTTATAGAATATTAACATATTTTTGGTAAACACAATGAAGTTTGTTGCTAACTCCCAAAAACGTAGTGGAACAAGTTGGCAGAAGCGTACAAGGAGAACGGGGAGTTCACATGGGATGAATTGCAGTCAATATTTGGAAGGGTTACTGAAATTTCCATTGTTTTAGATGACAAACTGATAAGAAGTAGTGGAGAAATACTACGCGGTGCACGTAAGTTAAACGCATCACAACACACATGCATTACTACTTCATATTTAAACGTCCATATAATACCATTTCCAATAAAATCTTACTTACTCTTTTCATTTTAGGCAAGCTAAGTCCACGGTCGGGTGACGAGGGTGAAAAAATATGAGAGTGATGTCCAGTCCGATAACAATGGTCGACAAGTAGTTTTCATCAATTTGCCGTCTGACTCTGAAATCAAGGAAAGATACATTGAAGGACCCGAGCAAAGCTCATATGCATCATGCTCGGCTAGCTCTTGGGAGTTTTAATTAGAAAGAACATTGTTACCTTATAGACGCAGAGGTGTGAAATATTGCGTAGCAATAATTATTTCAAAAATTTGCGCTTTTATGAGTTGAAAACTTTATGTTCGAAAAGTATTGTTAGTGCGTCTTGTTGGTAATGCTATCAGTTATGAAATATCAGTGACTTGTTTTTTGTAGTCCAATGCCGAATTCAACATTTGCTTTTTGTTTCAAGCAATTACTCTTGATAACAGTCAAAATAGAAAGTGGTGTATGATGCTTTGATCACAATAATTCAATGAACAAACAAGCACACTTCAGAATATTAAAACATAAGTGAGAACCATCAATCAGAAACCAAAAGATCACATTCATACAAACTAGCAGAATACCCCTAATTGTCCAAACTCCGAATTTCTCATTTGATCATAAGGATTTTTTATCCGTTATTTCTTATAATTGGAGAAGTGTGGAGATTCATGGGTGTACATTCGTCCTTAAAGAAAAATTCAAGAAGCTTAATATAGAGTTAAAGCAGTAGAACTCTAATATCTCATAAATTATCAACGAGAATATCAAGAGACTCGTTGCCAAAGAGGAAGCATGTAGGTTTACGTAGGAGAAGCTTAAGGCTATGGAACAAGGCACAAGCAATCTTTGGCAAGGATTCTGGTTGAATGAGAGTATTTTGCACCAAATATCGAGAATTAAATGGTTATCGGAAAAGGACCATAGCTCTAAGTTTTTCCAAAAATGCTTTAACATTCAAATAAATACGAATGCATAGGAGGAAAAATACAAGCCGAAGAATTATTTCTCAAAGTTCTTTAACAAAGAATTTAGGAAAAATCCTAAAAATATTGTGTGTCGGGCCACAAATGAAGTGAAGTTGTAATTTTATTTTGCATTTTGTGATTTTTGCAGGAAATACCTTGGTGTGCAAAATCTTTGCAAAGGTCTATACTCCATTCTTAAACTAAAGTACAAAAGTTGCAAACTATCAGAATTTTCAGGGGCATGTCATCATAACTACAATTCTCAAGCGTTTTTGGAAGTGATTGAAGTGTCTTATGTGACAATTTTGCATCACTATATTCCTCACGAAGTATCAATATCATGTTTGTAATATAATCGAGTTTTGCATTAAAACAACTGGAGGTTTTGTTATATTGCATTATGGGTTCTTCGAACTGGATGGTAAGCAATTGTATCTTTGATTGCTTAGTTGTAGAACTGTCTTCATGTCGTAGTAAAATGATTTTTTGGCTTGACTCAGATCTTGATAATAATTTGAACTACTTTGTGTACTGATGTGAGAATGTGTTTGGTGGCAGTTAAGTTTTGAGTAGGCACAAGAGGGGGGGGGGGGGGGGAGGGGTTCATTTTGATCATGATGTTTGATAATACTCTTGTGCAATTTTTTCTAGGTATATTAGTTAACTTTATTCAAATATGGTGGTTTTGGTTGACACTCGTTCTTTAACTTCATCCATGTCTTTAGAATATCTAAAAGCTATGATCTCACTGATATTATAAGTGGAAAAGTCGTGAAGGATTTAGGATCATCTAAGAGGATTCTGGGTATGGAGATAAGAAGAGATAGAGCTAAAGGGTTGTTGTACTTGTCTCAGGTGAGTATCTTAAGAAGAAACTAGAGAAATTTGGAATGTCTGAAGCTAAGGTAGTTACAACTCCATTGTCTCAACAGTTCAAATTGAGTGCTAGTCATTGTCCCAACACTGATGAAGATAAGGAGTTTATGGCAGAAATTCCTTATGCAAATGTTGTTGGATCTTTGATGTAAGCTATGGTCTGCACTAGACCTGATTTGGCTTACTTAGTTGGCATGATCAGTAGATTCATGTCCAATCCTGGAAAGGTGCATTGGAAGGCACTGAAATGGATTTTGAGATATGTGAAACACACCATCAACAAAGTTCTAGTGTTTGGTGAGTTGCAACATCCGATGGACAATCAGTCTGGCATTCAAAGATTTGTGGATTCTGATTATGCTTGATGTTTGAACACCAGGAAACCGCTTACTGGATATGTCTTTACATCATTTGGACCTGGTGTTAGTTGGAAAGCTAGCTTGCAAAGAGTAGTTGCATTATCAACTATTGAGGCAAAGTATATTGCACCGACATAGGCAATTAAGGAGGCTTTATGGTTAGATGGGATAGCCAAGGAGCCAAGGATTCAAGATAATGTGATCAGAGTTCATTGTGACAATCAGAGTGCTATACATTTGTCTAAGAACCATGTTTATCATGAAAGAACTAAGCATGTGGATATTAAACTTCACTTTGTGAGAGAGGTGATAGCATCTGGTTCTGTGATGGTAAAGAAGGTTGCAACAGAGGAAAATCCAGAAAATCTGATCACCAAGGGTTTGCCTAGCAACAAAGTTGATCATTGTCTAGATTTGATTCAGCTGAAGAGTTGTTAGTCTTGGTGGACTAGTTGGAGGAGTTGAGTTGCTCGTTTGTTGTGATTAAGGTAGAGTTACAAAAATAAGGTAGAGAATTGCGGGAATTTTGACTTTCGTAGTTGTTGCAACTAGGCAGCGAGAGTTAGTTAGGCCAGCGAGTTAAGTCACATGGGTTGTGGGTTGCACGTGAGTTTGTTATAACGATCTACACTATATATACTTTGTTACGTAGCTAGTTACCATAATGCTCGTTACCCAACTTTGTACTCTCCAAATCAATAAAAATGGGATCTTGATTTCTCCCTTGGATTAGGGTTTTTCATCACCTTGATGAGAGAACCCCATACCAAGTAAATTGCGTGTGTTCGTGATTGATTTACTTTCTTTTCTGCGATGTTATTCATATTTGTTAGCTCGATCTGTGCGATTCAAGTGACATTGAATTAGGGTAAATTAGTTTACTTTGGGTTGCTCAAATTGTGTTGTAATAAGTCAACTCGATAGGGTGTAGTTGTCTTGTGAATGGCTCATTCAGTGGGAGAATCTTGCACAATGTGGCTTGGAAAGGATTTTGGATAATTGTTCTAATTTCTAGGAAAACAACATTGAGGATTGGGGTCGAACTCTTATTTAAACTCTGGATTTCTCATTTGATCATAAGGGGTTTTTATCTTTTATTTCTCATAATTGGAGAAGTGTGGAGGTTCATGGGTGGACATTCATCCTTAAGCTCAATATAGAGTTAAAGAAGTAGAACTCTAATATCGCCTGAGGTATCAACGAGAATATCATGAATGAAAAGGAGGGAATCAGGAGACTCGTTGCCAAAGAGGAAGCATGTTGGTTTATGTAGGAGAAGCTTAAGGCAATGAAGCAAGGCACAAGCAATCTTTGGCAAGCATTCCGGTCGAATGAGAGTATTTTGCACCAAATATCGAGAATTAAATGGTTATGGGAAAAGGACATTAGCTCTAAGTTTTTTCAAAAATGTTTTAACATTTGAATATATATGAAGGCATGGGAGGAAGAATACAAGCAGAAGAATTATGGAGAAATCCTAAAAATATTTGTGTGTAGGGCCACAAATGGAGTGAAGTTGTAATTTTATTTTGCCTTTTGTGATTTTTGCAGGAAATACCTTGGTGTGCAAAATTGCAAAGGTGTATACTCCATGCTTAAGCTAAAGTACAAAAATTGCAAACCATCAGAATTTTAGGGGCATGTCATCAACATATTTGGCTTTTTCAATAACTACAATTCTCAAGTTTTTTTGGAAGTGATTGAAGTGTCTTATATGCCAAGTTTGCATCACTATATTCCTCACGAAGCATCAATATCATGTTTATAATATAATCGAGTTTTGCATTATAACAACTGGAGGTTTTGTTATCTTGCATTATGGGTTCTTCGAACTGGGTGGTAAGCAATTTTAACTTTGATTGCTTAGTTGTAGAACAATCTTCATGCCGTAGTAGAATAATTTCCTGGCTTGACTCACATCTTGATAATAATTTGAACTACTTTGTGTACTGATGTGAGAATGTGTTTGGTGGCAGTTAAATTTTGAGTAGCCACAAGTTCCATCATTTGTCTAATATAGTTCATCTTTTGATCATCCTCGTTGGGGGGGGGGGGGGGAGGGGTGATGTTTGATAACACTTTTGTATAATTTTTCTATGTATATTAGTGAACTCTATTTAAATATGGTGGTTTTGGTGGACACTTGTTCTTTAACTTCATCCATGTCTTTGAAAATTTTAAAAGCTATGATCTCATTGATACTATAAGTGGCAGTCGTGATGCCAATTAAAAGACTAAATCATGTCACTAAGTAGAAATCACTTGCAGTTTGTAACTAGAAATAGGAAATAGTTGCAACTATAATGATATAAGATCTTGACCAATGAATTTTAATGTGTTGCATCTTGCCACTGGTCTAATCCACGAATGTTTCGTCCAAACACAAATATCTTCCTTTTATAAGTCATATATATAAACAATTTTGGTATAAGTAATTCAGATATTAGACTCCTAAAAATTAAAGACCAACTATATTTCACTTATCAACTTACTCCATTCTTCCTAGAGCTCTTCGAGAATTTTCAAATTCCCTTGGATTTGATTGAAATCTTCTTATACGAGATGACTTCTTGGAGTGAGACCTTTCGTCTACTATACTCATCATTGTTGTCTTAGTATGCATACCTTTTTTTTTCATATTTGAAATTCTAGAAAAAAGTATAAATGAACTAAATTATACATACGAGATGATCTTTGATTTTTGAAGTGAGACCTTTCGTCTACTATACTCGTCATTGTTGTCTTAGTATGCATACCTTTTTTTTCATATTTGAAATTCTAGAAAATAGTATAAATGAACTAAAGTATACATACGAGATGATCTTTAATTTTTGAAGTGAGACCTTTCTACTATACTCGTCATTGTTGTCTTAGTATGCATACCTCTTTTTTTTTCATATTTGAAATTCTAGAAAAAAGTATAAATGAACTAAATTATACAAACTACAATTGGTTTACAAATATTTGTATTTTCAGTAATTTTATTATAAAAGTTAACAAACTGCTTCAGTTAGCTGATGTTACAAAAAGAAAAGAAAATATATTATGAACGGTAAGGGT
The DNA here is from genome assembly GCA_948329865.1 of Linaria vulgaris. Taxonomy (NCBI): domain Eukaryota; kingdom Viridiplantae; phylum Streptophyta; class Magnoliopsida; order Lamiales; family Plantaginaceae; genus Linaria; species Linaria vulgaris. Next base: position 33,976,901 of record OX415253.1, read on the forward strand.
GTTTCTGTCATTAAATATAAAAAATATCAAAAAAAAAAAAATAACTCAACCGGGGGTAGTATCTTACTTTGAAAATTAGAGCTGCTATCTAAGGTTCTAATCCATTTTTTCATAAATCTATATTTTGTTTACTTTCATCAAAAACAAAAAACATGACACCATATATTAGCCCGATTCGTGATCAAGATGTTTGCAACTTGTACGCAGTAACCAAATAAATTTCATAAACAAATCTAACGGCCAGTAGCACCTCATGAGTTTCAGTTGTAAACTATATAACCGCCAAAACCATTTTCCACATTCATTTCACTCTGCTGAAACATCATTCCTTTTTTTCGAATGGCCTCCGCCAACGAGCTACTGCTATATTCCCTTTTGACAGCGTTATTCCTCTCCGCCACCACCACCACCACCGCCACCCCTATCCCATTCCCACCACCAGTCAACACGTCTTACATTGCCGCCATCCTCTCCTCCCTCGGATACCAAGAACTCTCCTCTGCTGCCGCAAATCTCACCCTATTCAACACCCCCGCCACCATATTCGCCCCCACCGCCTCCTCCCTCCGCTCGTGCGGCCCCTCGTGCTCTTCCGCTGCTCTCCTCCTCCAACAATACTCTGTTCCGGACATCCTCGAATTCAACTTTCTCGGAATGTTGGTGGATAGCATCAAGATCGGTTCTTTTGCTCCCGAACACTGCCTCACCATCACCTCTTTCTCCGCCTCTGACGACGACTATGATGACAACAGGAGAGTTTTCGTCAATGGCCTCGAAGTGATCAACCCCGAAATCTACAACGACGGTCATGTCGTTGTCTATTCTCTCAAGAAAGGCCGCTTGTACCCGCCATCGCCTCGTTCTTGCTTTGGCGACCCAGAAATATACTTCCCAATGTCACCCAAGCCGACATCATATGACTTTGTGATTGAGATCAGGCTAAGGGAAGCTATAAGGAGGCTGAGTGGCGGCGGGTTTCATATAGTAGCTTCGGCGATTAAACACAATATTGACGTGCTTTGGGGTTTGAGGCGCATTACGATTTTTGCGGTAGACGATGAATCGATGAAAGCCTGGAAAACGAAGTGGCGTTTGGAGGATCATTTGTTGTTCGATGTGCTTTTGACCCGGGCCAAGTTGGTGTCATTGTCGAGTGGCACGGCTTTGCCTACGTGGCGCGATGAAAGTTTGGTGGTGACAAGTGGAATCCGCGATGGAGGATCGGTGAGGATTAACTACGCGAGAGTGAAGAGATTTGATATGGTCAAAAATGATGATATTGTGGTTCATGAACTCTCGATGCCTTTCCGCAAATTGGATTATCCTCTGGCTCTGATCACACGTTAAAAGGATCTTGAACGCTTATGAATCGATGAAGTATTACTGGGTTGGCTGTTCAATGTTCTTTAGTTTTTTTGCTACAGATTACTTCAGAAGAATTCAGTTCAAAATGCTTATTACTAACATAATGCATTGATTAGTATGTTGATATGTTCTCATTCACCTTAGTAATGATTTAGTTTGCAAGAGGATTTTTGCTCTGTTTCAATTTTCATAAACATGCTTTTTCTGTTTTCTTGCCTTCAGCTTTACCTGTAGTTTGTTCCTGTTAAATTGTAGAAATCATCTGTTATGTAATTTTGATTGCTGGATAACCTCTTGCAAAATCTTATTTGCAAAAGACCAGTTTCTGAACTTTGAAATCATTACTAAAATCACATTATAAAGTTGTATCTTCACTGGAGCAATTGTATGTTAAGAGTGAGGTTTAAGTATATGTTTATCCTTCAAGATATTGTAAGTTCTTTATAATTCTTTGGCATTTTTTGCATGAACAAATATAGTACAATGTGATAAATCTAAAGAAAGTTTTGTTATAATGCTCTAATGAAGTAAGAGTAATAGGGACAAATCCTGAGTTTTAATTTACTGTTAATCTGTTGTACATCGGGTGATCTGTGATCTGTCTATTATAAATGAGCTAGGCTACGGTAATTTTCGCAATTTGCACTGCTGTGCTGTCCAGTGATATTCAAGTGATGCTGAGTTCTTATGCTATAAAAAAAATTGTTTTGCAATTAGCCAGTATTATTACCTTACATTTTAACATAGCAATAAGTTTATCAGGCCAGATACACACACCGCTAACCGAGTGCTTCGAACAACAAAATACAAAGATTGGGTTGAAAGCAGTTTGTAGGATCAACTCCTCTTCTCAGCCCACATTCTCCTTTCACCACACACACCAATCCTTTACAATACCCCAAGTACCAATTTTTAGTTTGGTAAAACCCCCACATCATTTGATTAATTAACGTTCGATTAAGAGCTTGTTTTGCGTGCTCCTACTGTAGATAACAGGTAATATATTGCACGAATTCGATTATAAGTTACAAGATTCTTAGTAAACATTCATATTCATAAGTTTGTTAACTTTGTAAAAGAGTAAGCACCCCGGCCCGTAGGGAAGAAAGAGCAGTGCAATGTACAAGCAAACTATATATTCTCTAGCCACTCTGCTTAGGAGTGCTTACATAGTAACAATCAATAGTCAAATCCCAAACTATTTACATGTATTAACAAAACAAAAGCACCTTATCTCAGCTTAACCGGCAGTATACCACAGTAATCAGAAATCACTTAGGTTGTCACTTTTATATAACTTGCATCAATAGACTTACTATTCATTCTTCCAAGCACACAATACCAAAGAAAAACCAAGACTTTGTGAATTTGAATCCTTGCACCTCCTCAGACCTGATAGCTGATCATACGGAGACTGATTAATCCGCGACTTCTCAACTGGCTCACGAGTCCGAAACATGAAAATGGCGTTATCAACTGTATTCCCAAAAAGCCAGCTGTGAACATCCCAATACACTTCAACCGAAAGCCCATCCACTAAAATAGTGTGGTTTCCCCTAAACTTCCATTTCAAGTGCATTATCTGCACTACCGTCTTGCCGTCTATATAGATCATCAGACACTGATTGTAACTCTCAGTTGTATCGTGTTCAATTCTAATGTCATGCAATCTACCCTTATCGCAAAACTGAGCCTTTGTGCTATGTACTTTCTTCCCATATATATTTTCTCTTTTAGCAACAATGCTTGATGTGGTCGTAATAGAGACTGAATCCAATTTGTTGTAGGCTTGATGCTTTAAATCTCCAAGAAGCAAGCACAGTTCTTGATTGAGCGTGACCGTTAGATAAAATCCCGCCAACGGTTCTGGCCCGGAACCGAATTTAGCAGTGGAGAAATCCCAGTGGATGTCGACTATTTTAGAACCCGCCACTAAGTTTTTTGAGCCCTTTTTCTTAGAAAACAACCACGGTTTGATATCAAATTTGCAGAGGCGTTGGTTTATCGAGTTCTCGATGGCAATGTTAAGCCCTAGTCCCATCAGATACTTGATCCATGTAACTATGATGAAGCCAGAAATGGCTGGAGATTGATACTGGTAGATACATGTAACAAGATTCTGAGCTGCTGCTCTATTTGTACTTGATGATGAAGAAACAGAGATTTGAACGCCGTTCTCACCGAAACACAAAGGAAAATCCTTCATTATTAACATTAACTTTGATCCCAGAAACTATTTTCTCTGCTTTTACGAAAATATTAAGAAAATTAGAAGACTTAAAAGTTAAAAACAAACAACTAAGCATTTTGTTCTAATTAGTTAGGATAAGCTGTATGAAGTAAAAGAGAATCAGCCAGTCGAGTCAACAGAATAAAAAGAGAAAACTTGTTAAGAGATCAAGTGATTTGAACAAACCTGAACTAATGTTCTCCAACTTGTGTATCAGAGCAAGAAAAAATGAAGTCTTTAATTTAACTTTTGAGTTACATTTGCTCGGGTGACAAGTTTTTATTGTACTGTGTTAGAAATGCCCCCACATTTTGTAATTTTGAGTAATAAATCTCGTGTGAGCTGTCTTTAAATAGGCAGACTAACGAATCATGGCTCCAAATTATTAGCAATATAAACTATTGATGGGCTATTTGTATAGGTTACACGGATATTATTGTTAACATTTACGAAACAAGCCATAATCTTACAAGACAAAAGAGAATATTACAAAAGAATGAATATCATAAGTACATAAAGCTTACAAGAAAAAGAATATATATACAAAAAAACTAAAATGACTAAACTATCCTTAAGACCAGTAATATACAAATATACTAATATGTTAACACCCCCCCCCCCCCTCTCAAACTCGAGAAGGTACTGAAATAAGTAACGAGGGTTTGCCAACAAAGAAGTTGTGTCGCTGAATCGTCTGTGCCTTCGTAAAGAAGTCAGCCAACTGCATAGAAGACGAGATGAACGGTAGAGAGATAACACCCTGCTGAAAATGATGTCGAGTCACATGACAATCGATCTCAATATGTTTGGTACGGTCATGAAAACCAGATTTATGAGCAATCTGAATGTGACGATCGTGCCCCACGAGCCATGCTTCGATCCGAGTTGGTTCAGTGGTGACCAGCCACTTTACCCAATCAAGACTAAATCGCAACTCATAGGAAGGAGCCTCACTTGTTCAGGATCAAAACCATACACGGTTTATAAATTATATTTTGATATATATACAACGGAAGTCTTGGTATTACAAATAATGTGACTATTCTAATGGTTATGCATTAGTGACAAAATACGAATATTCCAAAATGCACGCTTGAACAATTATTCACTTGGTCCATTCTGTCATGTTGATTTTATCCTGAGGAATGGACAGAAGAAACGAGGAATAAGTCTTTAATGACTTAGTGAGATTCATATAAAAGAACTCGTAATACATTTCGTGAGTGATCTTACTGGTAGAAACAATTCAACTAGAGAATTAGATGTAGCAATGGTACTAGAGTTTTCATAGAATAGTTAATAAACTTGTGCTTAACAATAAACAAATCCAGCCTCATGACTTCTGCTATTCTACCTTATACCTCTCGACGAGGAGCGACCTCGCAAAAAATCAAGAGACATGCTCGAGTACACGTCGATCCATCACGCATGCTATAGCCAACTCCTGACTGCAAGCGGCGCCTAGGTAGATGGGTATCAAGCGAAGTTACTTAAACCGACAATCCTTACTGTCCCAACAGTAACTCGACTCAATCCATGGGCCCAACTTTTCAAAGGCGACCCAATGGGTATAACAAATAAACAAATAAGCTAGTAAACCGGATAATATCCATTGCTCCTTGAGCTACATGTCCCGAACATAGTTCGTTGCTCTTTGCACAATTCAAGAACCAGCAGATGAGATTATAATATTTGAGAATTATCATGATTATGAATAGATATGATAAATAATAAATGATTAGATATGATTTAACGATGAGTAAGAAAATCATGTTATGAGATGAGATGCCAAACATGATTATGATGAAATATAGGTTGTTCGAGGTTCGGCAACGGAGTAGTGGCTTTTTTGTCCAAGTTCCTCAGTGCCGAATGCCAAACGGGGCTAGAACAAATCAGAAATGGAACCTCACCTTAACTCGTACGGGGAACCTTGATGGCGTTGATTAGTTCGTCAACCCTTTGATCGGATATCCAAATGAACTTTGTTTTCAAATATTTTGTGGCAACGGATCCCTAACATCATCTGAAACATGTGTACCCAAATGGGAAGGAAAATCCAAAGGTTTGATATGCTAAATGATTCTTGAAAACATAGAACATATTTTCGAATTTTCAGAGAGCAGTCTACGGTTAAGGAATTCTGACCTTCTAAATCACATTATTCTTCATGAAGATATTCGGCCATTGGCCTTGATCCAAAAAGATTTTTCTACAATTAGTTATGATTTTTCTAAGGTGCAGGGCTGAATAGATAATTTCTGAGCAATAAAAGTTTTAGGGTATTTTCATGTAGAAAATGATGAAATAAGAACTTGAGATGAATTTTTCGAGAAAGTAAACTCACTAATTTAGAGATTCGTGGAAAGAAGGAAAACTGAAATGATTTTGTGTGTGAAGATTGTTGGAAGAAAGCCTACTATTTATAGGCAAAAAAATCATGTTAAAATACTTTTAATTAAGGTCTCACTTTGATTATTTTATAATAAATCACAAAAAAATCTTTTAATCATGCTCTTAAGGATGTCATGGCTTACCTCATCAAAAAGATGTCATGGCTTACTTCATCAATTGGTTATTTGCATATCAAGTCCCTCATTTATTTATAATTAAAATTCAAATATGTATAATTAGATTTCTTTGTTACATACATATTTACTTATGTAATTTTTCTAGGTAATTTAATATTTGAAATTGAGATATATGTTTTTGGATTAGAGACTTATAAATATAATAAAAGACTAACTTTTAAGTTTAGAGGCTCAAATGCAAAATTTTCTAAACATTTAGGGTCAAAAATGGAAATTTTTAAAAATTCAAGGACTAAATTTAAATTTATATTATTCCTCATTTTTGGGGCGTTACTATCCCCCCTCCTTAAAGGAATCTGGTCCCCAGATTCTTACCTGAATTGTTTTGACAATAAAGTATTACGATTTTACCTCTTTTTTTTCATCGAATTTCTTTTAATTAGTGATTTGTCCTGACAAACCTGCAGCATAAAAACTTTCCGGTCCTTCTAATTTATGTAATCTCAAATTATTAGAACCTATGAAAACTCAATAAACTTATTCCATATATATTTCCGTCTTCTCAAACTTATTGTAAATTTCACCCCAAATTATCAATTTTCTCTTTAACCATTGATTCAAGAATCCTCATATCTTTAATTGAATTAATACTTGACAATGAACATATCCATAACTTGACTCGCCTCTAACTCAAATTTATAATGTCTCTTCTAAAAGATTATCAATCCACTCTCAACGTGTGAATATCTAATAACCTCAAAATCACCTAGATAATTATTCGCTTAAGGTTTTAATCCATTCCATATGTCTCAAATTTACCTTTCACCTTCAAATTGTCGGTCTGGTATCCACTATTTAAACTTAACAAACTTATATCCATTAACTAGATTGGATAGTCAATCAATACTCCAAAGTGAATATCTCTTTGTAATTGATACCTAAAAGTCTATCCTTTTTTTTTTTCCGAACAAGACTAACGTATCCCAAAAGAGAAGTATTTCTAACCGCTATTTCGATTAATTTTATCCTTAAGGACTAACACTTAACACCATAGGAAGTCGTAAACACATTTTCTCGGAAGAAGAAAATTAAACTCTTATGATTCTTGTCTAATAATTACCGAGAGTTTAGTAGTTTTATTTTATTTTATTTTGATTAGCTTTATATAATTAGGCAATTCTAGTTTTTGACATTTCACACATTATAACAACTATACATATAGGTAAAAGAAGACTACTCAAATAAATGTCTTATTATCCAAGATGCAATATTTCAATTGAACTTACATAATAGTAGTGAGCTCATATAAAGAGAAAGAAATAGGAAAGATATTGTGAATCCTAAAAATACAATAGCAAATTCAAATGACATTTCTTCATCATTTAGAAGAAAAATAAAAATAAAAATAACGAAAATTACAACAAGAATTACTTGAACCATATGATCCATTTTTGGTAGAGAGAAGTTAGATGAAGATGAGTGTATATTTTGTAGTATAAAGTAATGTATTTATAGAAGGAGATATGGCCATTATAGCTGCTTATAACCGTTGGGAGGATTTTTTATTTTTGTTTGGAATGGTATGATGATTGGGACGAAAATTAAGATTAGAAGTATGTGACTTGTTCGTGAAAGATATGTTAGTTTAAAAAAAAATTAACTAACGAGCATAATATAGAGTAATTAGAAAAATCTTTAATATTCTTAAAATTTTGAGTACCAAAAATTTTAATCCAATTTGTTTTCGATAAATCATGCTAATTAATATTTTATTTATTCAAGAAATAACTACCACAAAGAACACGTGTAATTTAATTGTAACATAACATAGAAGTCTTTGTGATTTATTATTACTGCTGGTATTATTATTATTTTAAAAATTTTGTATTCAAATGAATAAATCTGGATACTTAGGCAAAACACTGGAGGAAAGTAAGGTAACATAACTTTTCCTTATAAGTGCATAAACGTATTTTAAGAATTTTGCAAATATTTAGCTTTTAGTACAAATAAAACTTAGACGGTCTTATCTATATATATACACACACAAACACACATATATACATATATATTATTTTTAATAGACACAAATAATAGATGATGGGGTACAACGATATGAATGCGTTTTCTTAGATTGGTAAATGTCATATCTTCAAAGATGGATTGTAGGGGAAGCTATTCATAAAAGATGAATTGTTGGAGACGCTATTTTATTATTATTTGAAGGTGTTGTATTATTATTGTTTTAAAAGCTTCCTCAGTACGCCTACTATGTTTTCTTATAAAAAGCAGTTTTTATGATATCGAAGATCACACATTGACACATGCCACATTATCAGAGAAAAAAAATTGAGATAGAAAAATCTTCAACACGAGAAATAAAATCCATTTGTTTCTTTTGTGGTTCTAGTATAGGAAAAGATCGAGAGTTTCTGGAGGTAGCAAGTAGTTTGGAAAACATATTGGCTGCGAGAAAGATTAAGTTGGTGTATAGGGGACAAAGTTTAGGGTTAATGGGGTGTGTTGCGACTAGTGCATTTTTAAATAAAGGTAGCGTGTTAGGGATCATACCAAAGCCTTAGCTGACATGAATTCCGATGGTCCAATCTTATGGGAGGAGGTTATAGTACCTAGCATGCATGAAAGAATAGCTAATATGTTGTATAGTTCTGATGCGTTTATTGCATTACCTAGGGGGTTAGGAACACTAGAAGAAATTTTCTGCATAGCTTCATGGGCACAGTTAAACATGCATCAAAAACCTATAGGGCTCTACAATGTCAATGGTTTCTATGATGGATTGTTTTTTCTAGATCATTGAGTGGAGCAGGAGTTTATGAAGCCGACAGCTCGTGAAATTTTCATCTCTGCAAATACTGTAAATAAATTGATTGACAAACTTAAAGCATATGTACCAAAAGTAGATCATATTTTGTCATAAATATAATGACAGACAAGTAGTGACAATAGTCGTGGTAAGAAATGTGCTTTAGATGTAGATACGACACTCCGATTGTAATTCTTTTATGTTGATCAGTGTTTGATGGAAGAATATATGTTTTAATCTATATGAATATTTTGGTGAAACATCTTTAAATGATTAATTTGTTCAAATATTTTAACCAATGGCTTTGATACTATATTGTGACGACCGCGCCCCATGAGCCATGCTCCGATCCGAGTTAGTTCAGTGGTGGTCATCCACTTTACCCAATCCAGACTAAAGCACAACTCATAGGAAGGGGTCTTACTTGTTCAGGATCAAAACCATACACGTTTTATAAATTATGCTTTGATATATATACATCGGAAGTCTTGGTATTACAAATAATGTGACTATTTTAATGGTTATGCACTACTGACAAAACAGGAATATTCCAAAATGCACGCTTGAACAATTATTCACTTGGTCCATGCTGCTATGTTGATTTTATCATGAGGAATGGACAAAAGAAACAAGGAATAAGTCTTTAATGACTTAGTGGGATTCATATAAATGAACTCGTAATGCAAGAATTAACTGTGACCTACTGAATACATTCCGGGAGTGATCTTACCAGTAGAAACAGTTCAACTAGGCAATTTCATTTAGCAATGGTACTGGAGTTTTCATATAATAGTTAATGAACTTGTGCTTAACAATAAACAAAATCAGCCTTATGACTTCTACTATTCTACCTTATACCTCCCGACGAGGAGCGACCTCGCAAATAATCAAAAGACATGCTCGAGTCCACGTTGTACCAGCACACGGGTTATAGCCAACTCCTGACTGCAAGCAGCGCCTAGATAGATGGGTATCAAGTGAAGTTACTTAAACCAACAGTCCTTACTGTCCGGCAGTAACTCGACTCAAACCTTGGGCCCAACTTCCCAAAGACGTCCCAATGAGTATAACAAATAAACAAATAAGCTAGTAAACCGGATAATATCCATTGCTCCTTGAGTTACATGTCCCGAACATAGTTCATTGCTCTTTGCACAATTCAAGAACCAACATATGAGATTATAATATTGGAGAATTATCATGATTATGAATAGATATGATAAATAATAAATGATTAGATATGATGTAACGATGAGTAAGAAAATCATGTTATGAGATGAGATGCCAAATATGATTATGATGAAATATAGGTTCTTCGAGGTTTGGTAACGGAGTAGTGGCTTTTCTGTCCAAGTTCCTCATGGCCGGATGTCAAACGGGTATAAAACAAATTGGAAGTAGAACCTCACCTTAACTCGTACGGGGAACCTTAATAGCGTTGATTAGTTCGTTAACCCATTGATCGGATATCCTAATGAACTTTGCTTCCAAATATTTTTGTGGCAACTGTACCCTACCATAAATAGGAACATGTGCACCCGAATGGGAAGGAAAATCCAAATGTTTGATATGCTAAATAATTCTTGAAAACATAGAACGTACTTTCAGATTTCCAGACATCAGTCTACGGTTTAGGAATTTTGACCTTCTAAATCACATTATTTGAAAAACATTTCTTCATATCAAAGTTAGAGGACATTCGAATGGATAATTTCTGCGAAATAAAAGTTTAGGGGTATTTTCGGGTAGAAAATGATGAAATAAGAAGTTGGGATGCATTTTTCCTGAAAGTAGACTCACTAACATAGAGATTCATAGGAAAAAGAAGGAAAATCCGAAATGAATTTGTGTATGAAAATTGTTGGAAGAAAGCCTACTATTTATAGGCAAAATAATCATGTTAAAATACTTTAAATTAAGGTTCCCCTTTGATTATTTTATAATAAATCACAAAAAATCTTTTAATCATGCTCTTAAGAATGTCATGGCTTACCTCATCAAAAAGATGTAATGGCTTACTTCATCAATTGGTTAATTGCATATCAAGTCCCTCAATTATTAATATTTAAAACTCAATTAGGTATAATTAGATTTCTTTGTAACATATATATTTACTTATGTAATATTTCTATGTAATTCAATCAACTTGATTAATATTTGTTATTGAAATATATGTTTTAGGATTAGAGACCTGTAAATATAATAAAAGACTACATTTTAAGTTCAGGGGCTCAAATGCAAAAGTTTCTAAACATTTAGGCTCAAAGTTAGAAATTTTCAAAAGTTCAAGGACTAAAATATAAATTTATTTTCTTCCTAATTTTTGGGGCGTTACACTGAACATCACTTTTGTTATCACAATATATGGGTGGGGGGGGGGGGATGATAACAACACCTCCATATCACCACCTAACAACCGTCGTAACCAAACAAGTTCAGTTATGGTAGAAGCCACAACACAATACTCTGCCTCGGTAGAAGAGCAAGAAACAACATCTTGTTTCTTGCTTTTCCAAGATATGACAGAATCACCTAGAAAAATACAATATCCAGTGGTAGATTTTCGATCGGATGGATCACTAGCCTAGTCTACATCCGTATATGCTCGAAGTTATAAGGAAGAACTCGAAGGAAACAATAGAATCTAATAAATAGTACCACGAAGACAGTGAAGAATGCGAGTAACAGCAACCCAGTGATCAGAGGTAGGTGCAATAACAAATTGGCTAACAACATGGATCGCACAAGCAACATTTGGTCGGGTAATAGTTAAGTAACCAAACTACCAACAATAGACATGTACAAAATGGGATCCGGAAGAAGTGTGCCGCCAGTCGGAGTATAATGAACATTTACCACTAAAGGAGTAGCAGCAACACGTGTGTCTGTAAGACGAGCTCGCTCTAAAATATCTGAAGTATACATCAACTCCGACAAAACATAGCCTTTTGGAGATGAGGCGACTTCAATACCTAAAAAGTAACGAAGAGGACTCAAATCATTCATATCAAACAAACGAGATAAGGTGTGTTTCAACACCTTGATACCCTCAACATTGTCACTTGTAATAATCATATCATCAACATACAGTAAAAGCATTATGCGACCAGCATAACTGCATTTAACAAATAAGGCTGAATCATTAGGACTAAAGGAAAAGCCAAGATAACAAACAGTTATGGAAAACTTCTCAAACCAAGCTCTTGGAGCTTGCTTGCTTAAGCCCATATAATGCTTTCTAAAGTCTACACACCTACCCTTTTTCATGAGGAACACCCGGAAGAGGTGTAATGTACACTTCCTCATGTAAATCACCATTCAAGAATGCATCTTTCACATCCATCTGTGAAATACACCATTGTCTTAGTGATGCAACTACAATAAGAACTCTGACAGATGTCATCTTAGCAACAGGAGCAAAGGTCTCCTCATAATCCAGGCTATATTGTTGAGCAAATCCTTTTTCTACTAAACGAGCCTTATATCGCTCAACTGAACCATCAACCTTGCTTTTAATTTTATAGAACTATCGAGAACCAATTGACTTTTTCCGTACTGGAAGAGGAACCAAGTCCCAAGTGTGATTTTTGTTCAACGCCTATAGTTCCTCAGCAATAGCCTCTTGCCAAATAGTATCTTGTGCCGCCTCATAATAAGAGGTAGGGTCACAAAGAGGACAAAAAGATGCCAAAAAGGAAACAAAAGATTGAGAATAACAAGAGTAAATGAAATCATGCAATTGAGTAGACTTACGAGTACGCCGGAGATACCGCTCTTGAGCTGGATCCGAAATCGTAAGAGAAGGGACAAGATGGGGTAACTCTTTATCAGCACCCAATTCATCTCTATCACCAACACCAATATTGTCATCCCCAACAACATCACCAATACCAATATTCTCACTAGTTGGATCAATATTTCCAATTTCAGAACCATCAAGAGTAAATGGGTCAATATGAATAATATCATACAGTGTCACATTATGGGAGCTTCTGGGAAAGAAAAATTATAGAATATGCTCAATAAATGTGAACATGAGAATGAGGAGAAACATAACATTTTCCAGCAACTAGATCATAACACTGATAACCCTTCTCACCATTCCCATATCTCAAAAAGACACATATAGCAACACGTGAAGACAACTTAGTGCACTCAACATGCGGGCGAAGAATAAAACATGGGGACCCAAAAACCCGCAAATGCGAATAATCAGGAGTTTGACCTAATAACGCATATGGAGAGAGACATGCGTTCTTAGGATTTGGAAATCTATTTATGATATAAACAACAGTGAGAACTACTTCTCCCCAATACTCACTAGGTACAATAGCAGACAAAAGCATAAAATGTGTCGTTTCAATAAGGGATTATTCCACTAAACTCCCCAAACTATAGGTACTTTATGCAAACAAGGCCAGATCTTTGTTTTTAGACCCAGTGAGGTCTAAACATTGGTAGTATGTGCGAATTGCCCCATTTTTTTACTTTTTGGTGATTTTTTGACCAAAAAAACGGAAAAAATTATTTTAAGTTTGACTAGAATCTTCCCCTCGATGAGACGGTGTTGCAAAATTCAAAGTTATAACACGGGAATTTTAATTTAAGTTCAATACACTTAAATAAAATTTCTTGTGTATTGACTTTGAATTTTGCAACACCGTCACCACCATCGGAACCGTCTCAACGAGAAGAATATTTTAGTCAAACTTTAAATAAATGTTTCAACGTTTTTTTGTCGAAAAATCGCAAAAAAATGGAAAATGGGACAATTCGCACAAACTACCAAAGGTTAGACCTCATTGGGTCTAAAATAAAGATCTGACCCTGAACCCATAAAGTGGCCATAGTTCAGGGGGTTTGATAGAATAATCTCTTTCAATAATATGCCTACGTTTTCTTTTATCCACACCATTTTGCTGAGGTGTGTATGTACAAGAGGATTGGTGCACAATACCATCACTAATAAGAATGCCAAAGAATGCCTTACTTGTATATTCCCCACCCAAATCAGATCTAAAACATTTAATGACTTTAGAGTGTTGAGTTTTCACATAGGTAACAAAGTGAGCATAAATGTCAATGAATTCATAATGGTTTTTCATCAAGTAAACCCAACAATAACTAGTATAGTCATCACTGAAAGAAACATAATATCGTGACCCCCCCCCCCCCCCCCCTTTGTAGGAACAGGAGCAGGTCCTCAAACATCAGAATGAATCAAATCAAATGGTGCAAAAGAAGTGGATGTACTATGATTAAAAGGTGTTGCAGAAAACTTCCCAAGTTTACATCCACTACAATCATAAATATCTCGAGATTGCAAGTCTCCCAAAACACCACTATTACATAAAAACCTCAGACAAGATCCAGATATATGACCTAGTCTAGAGAGCCATATATAAAACTTTGAAGAAGAAGAATTCAAATGAAAGGTAGATAGATGAATACTTGTAGCTGCAAACTGACCATCAACCTTCATGCCATCCAAAACATAAAGTCCCCCCTCGCTACTTCCAATCCCAAGTATTCTCCTTGATTTCGAATCCTGCACATGACAACAAGTAGAGAAAAAGTGAACATCAAGACCATGATCACACAATTGACCAATAGAAATAGGATTCATAGCCAATTTAGGAATACAATAAACATAAGGTAGTTATAGAATGTCTGTTTGAATTGTACCAACACCTGCTACTGGCATGGGAGTGATATCAGCAGTCATAACAAATGTAGATGGTAATACATGAGACATAGATACAAATGAGTTGCGTTCAAGAGACATGTGGTGAGATGCTCCAGAATCCAACATCCATAAAGACGAGTTTCAATTTGATGTGAATGGAGCAGACATAGCATATGGTTGAGACTGGTTTTTGTTTGTCTGAAGAAGGTTCTGCAATAGATTAACCAAAGATGCGTTGTCTGATGAAGATGACTAGACAAACACTAGATCCAATGTAGGCCTGACAACAGATGTATTAGGCTGCCCTCCAAAACGAAAATTTTGTGAATTTGAAGGTTTGTCACTTGACGTCTTTCCATATTCGTGTTGTGGTTTGCCTTTTTGATGCAATAAAGGACACTGGTTCTTCCAATGACCCTTTTCATGGTAATAGCGACACTCATCCTTATCATAACTCTTTGGTTTAGATCGGTTATAACTAGGTTGAGTAACTAAAACAGAACCAACATGATTGGACATCTCAATTTTAGTCTTGAGGCGAGTTTCTTCAGCAAACAATTCATGCACAACTGAATCAATTGAGGGCAAAGGAGTACGGTGCAGAATTGATCCACGGATGCCTTTATACTCAGAGCAGAGATTGTACAATAGTTGAACCAAACATTGTTGTTCCCTCCTTTCCATATACGGACCGAATGCTTTCAATTCAGAGCATTCTGTCATAGCCAACTGATCCCAAAAATTGGTCATCCAAGAACAAAATCTTGAATACTTCGATTGCCCTGTGTAAGAGCACGGATTTCTCTTTCAAGATGATATTGAACAGCAAAGTGGGACCTCACATGCAACCTCTCCAAATAGTCCCAAACATCTTTTGTAGAATCAAACTTAGCTATCTAAACACCAATCTTATGCTCATCAAAATTGTTAATCCAAGTTATAATTTTAGAATTATTGGTATCCCACACATCCAATAACTCAAGAAAATTAACATCATACGCCTTAGAAGCACCCAAAACACCAAAAGTTTTTCATAACATAACTTCACTACCCATAGTTTTTCCAATTAAAACGGACACTAATCGACTGCAACGAATCATCTCCTCCCATCATGATAACAGAAACCGAAAATTGCAGCAATACACATATCAAGACTAACCCAGAAACAGAATTGGGGCAACAAATCGAACAAAAATTGCACCAAATCAAAAATCGAAATTAACACACCAACAAGTTTAGAGAGTGCAGAGGATTACCAAAAATCAGAAGCAATACGAAGACTAAAAACCCAAAAAATTTTGACGTGGAGATGGTCCCCCAAACACTAATCCTGGAACATAGTTAGTACTAAGGCGGCGGCTAGTTCGAGGTCTCAGAAACTTGGCTCTGATGCCATGTTAACATTCATGAAACAAGCCATAATCTTACAAGACAAAAGAAAATATTACAAAAGAATGAATATCAAAAGTATCTAGGACTCACAAGAGAAACAATATATATGCAAGACAACTAAAAGACTAAAAGGACTAAAGTACCCTTAAAACAAGTAATATATAAATATATTACTATGCTAACAATTATACATTATAAGATTGGGGCAGTTATTGTGACCGCCCCTTAGCTACCGCGATGCGGTCGCTGGGCATCGGAGACTGCCCAATGACCGCGTCTCGGTCCCAACTCAATTGGGATCGCAATGGAGTCTCAGATGTTGGGCTCAAACCGCGTTGGGCCTAAAATTAGGGCAAAAAAGCCCTAATATTGGGCGCCTCTCTCGGGACCACCGATGGAGGCCATTAGCGACCGCAACGCGGTCTCTAATGCTCTTTATATAAAAAAAAAAAAGGTAACCAATTTTTTTTTCATTTCTACTCTTCTCCTCTTCTCTCCACTCCAAATTCTCACCGCCCCGACCCGCCGCGAATCCACCTCAACCGACGCCAAAACCGCGACCGCCCTTCACCGCCGCGACCGCATCACCGTTACCCCCCTCCGGTTCCATTTTCGCAACCGTTGCTACCTATCTGCAACCGCGCAGCCGTCCCTCCACCGCGCCGCCGCCCGCTGCCTCACTCCTCCACCGCCGCCCGTAGCTTTGTTGGGAAATTGTTAGTTTTTCGAATTGTTCTCGATTTATGTTATAATATGTTTAATTGTTATTAGTTTAGTTAATTCTATGTTTATTTGTTTGTTTAGATGTGTAATTGTTAGATTAAATTGAAGATTGAATAGTTTAAAGTGAAAAATTATTAGTTTAATTGTTAAAGTGTTAGTTTAGTTTAATTAAAGTGATGAATGATTAGTTTAAATTGAATAAGGATTAATTTAAATAGTGAAATGATTAGTTTTGAAGTGTTAGTTTAAATGTCTAATTGTTAGAATAAAGTGATGATTGATTAGTTTATAGTGAAGAGTTGTTAGTTTACTTGTTAAAGTGTTAGTTTAGATGTTAATTAAAGTGTTAGTTTAGTTTAATTAAAGTGATGAATGATTAGTTTAAAGTGAATAAGGATTAGTTTAAATTGATAAATGATTAGTTTGGAGTGTTAGTTTAAAGTGATGAATGAGTAGTTTGAAGTGTTAGTTTAATTAAAGTGATAAATGATTAGTTTAATATTTGAGTAGTAGTTTAAATGTGAAATTGTTAGTTTTATGTGTGTAATTTTGTATGTTAGTTTATATTATAATTTTTAGTTAATATGTGTAATTGTTAGTTTAAGTTAAAATCTACATGTGTTAGATTAAATGGATAATTGTTAGTTTAAATTAAAGTTTCATGTGTTATATTAAAAGTATTATTGTTATTTAAAGTTTCCATGTGTTATATTAAAAGTATTATTGTTATTCCCTAATATGTGTTAGTTTAAATGATAAATTAATGGTTTAATTAGTTTACATAACTTTGAACAAATGATCTTTAGGAATATTTAGATAAGACGAGGGCTTTAGGGATTTTTTATAACTTAGACATAATGTTATTTTTAGGAATCTCAACTCCGATGCCTTTAGGGAATCTTTATCACTTCGTAACGATTGAATTTTAGGAAATCTATACAACCTATAAATGATCTAACTTATAAATTTCACCTTAGTTTCATAGTACATCATGTCAGACGCTCCAACGCATGAGCCACATAGGTCTCGTAGTGGCCCTTCTCCAAGAGGAGCTCGCGGTCGAGGTAGAGGATCTGGATGTCCTAGTACCGTTAGTGAGGGTGGGGTTCCAGGTCGTGGTAGCGACGAGAGTAGTCGAGGTAGTTGTAGACCGATCATACATATTGTCTAATCGGTTCGTGGTGCATCGATTAGCGTTTTAGTCGAGCCATCCCTCCAGCCATGATTTCGTGGGTCGTGTGAGGGATCTACACCATTGTCTCCTCCCCTACTGTGTCGGCTTACATATGACAATGATCAGTCCCCTACTGCACCAGAGCCGCGCCCGACCCCTAGTACATCGTCTGGATATGGGGATATACCACGATAATTAGAGTCCATCGGAGCCCATCGGCCACGATCATCAGAGTCGACTAGAGCGCATCAACTACCATCTACCGAGTCTAGGGGAGCTCAGAGGACACCACCTACAGATACAACCGGAGATGAACCGAGCCAGAGGCCTATCGGGACTCCAGCCATAGACACGCAGCGCTGACTGGGCAGGGCACCGTCTATAGGGGTTACAGCACCCCGACGAAAAGAGGAAAGGCAAATCATTACATTGGCACACAAAGTTTTTACGCAGCCCCCTAGTCGCGATGTAGCGAAGACGCTCACGTCCCTCATTAGACAGGCTTGCAGATGCCCGAGGCTACACGAGAGGTGATGTGGACCATATTTGCGGTGAGAAATGATTACATAATAATATTACATATATTAGTGTATTAATAAATATTATAAGAAAATACGAATAATCTAAATTTTTTAATTATATTGTAGAAAATCTATGGGGTGCGTTAATTGGAGTTGGACGTGGTGCAAAAGGCCTGCGTTAGAAGGCGAAGAGGTGTTACAAGCGTTTGGTGAACCACACAAAGACCACCGACTTTTGGAATGTAGATAAACCAGAGTACAGTAGGAGAATGAAGACGTAGATGAGCTTCGCGTTGGAGGCGGAGGCGGTAGCACACTTGAGGACCGAGGATCATCATAGGTTTTTCGAGAGGACGCAGATCGTTAGGCGAGGAGGACGTGATCCAGCCGATTTGCCTCGGGCACCACCCACTTTTTTTGGTGTTTCCGTTGATTACGAGAAGATCACGCTCAGGAAGGTATGTTTTATTTTAATCAACATTATAATTTAGTCGTAATTTAAGATTCTTAATTTTAACATACTTATTCCTTAAATTTGTAGGCTAGGAATCAACCCAACCGCACGACCTCTATTCGACACAATGAGGTGTACGAGGTTGGCCCTACGAAGAGGGTGTCCGGGACTGGTGGGCGTACAGGTGTCCCATTGAGGCGGGAGTGGGTGGATGTCGGTTCCAGACTTACCAACGTAAGTGTTTTTAGTTTTGTACTCCTTAACTTTTGTGAATTAAATTCTTTTTATAATCTAATTATTGATTCTTATTTTCCTTTCAAATTTCCTTTCTTATATCAACTGAAGAAGTACATGAGGGAACTGAGGAAGAGATATCCGGAGCGAAAGGAGTTGCCCGAGTGGGATCCTGATTGTTGGAAGAAGGCCATAGGGAAAGTGAAGAAGAGGATGGTGAAGGGGTTACCGACTGATGTTGATATGGAGGTCTTCGAGTTGCACTACAGGAGTGAGCCAGAATACATGCGAAGCTATGTCAGGCAGATGGCTAGGGAGAATCAGGAGTTGAAGACGACCCAGGATCCTAGGGTGGACATCCTCCTGGACTTCATGAAGGACTTCCGACAGGATGTGGCTACGAGTACAGGGATACGCTTCAAAAATCTGGGAGTGTACGGTCGAAGTGTTGCCATGCCTCCCCTGCCACTGGGTGAATCAGTCAATCAGTAACCCCTTCACAATCCAAATTCCAAGTCATATGCTTTCCAGTTCCTATGTTGTAAAATAACCTCTAAACACGAGGACCAATAGGGAAATACCACAATTTTTCTTCCCGACCTTCGATCTCAAACTAGGCATGTATCTATCCGTACCGCATATCGGACACTTTTCGTAGTCCTTACACCACTCCTCGTATACAAGAAACATTGTTTTGGACAACAATCGTACTTAACGTACCCTAACTCTGTTTCCAACGTCGTACGCATTCCTTTCGTCTCATTTGGTAATAACTTCACAGCTCTGGCATGAAACCTAGTTTCCCCTTGTTAAAAGCCTTATGGAATAAATATTACACGCCCTGTATTGTGCCTTGTCCTCCAACCACTCCGTCATCCACTGAAGGATACTTATATCTATATTAAGATGTAACTTCACCTTTCTTAGGTACATCAGTTTGTAGAATGTCTTCGCTTTCGGATTGGGATCCTCGTTAGTGGCCTCGTCCTCAACATAGCAACCTCCGCGTGCATCCACGACCATGTCTATAAACGACACATCAACATATTTTGGGTTGTCAGGAATATTGGTGTGTGATGAGCTGTGGGAATCGGACACATACGACGATATAATCTCTTTTGACGTTTTTCGTGGAAAACTCAATCTAAATATCCAGGCGTAAATCCCCACTTATGAAGATAATCACGTACGACGTACTTACTAAAAATCATACATTATTGCATTTCTTACAAGGGAACCTAGTTTGTGATTGTAGATCTAAGTATTCGACTTGTTGTGTAGCATATTCAATGAGAGTCCGGACCTGAAAGTGCAGGTATTCTGTCAATGTTAGTTTAACATTGAGAAGTCAATGTTAAAGTAATATTGATGGAGCGGAATCTGATTTACAATCTTAATTATATTCTTCATTATTGTTTTGCCTTATTCATTTAACTAACTGAGTTCCACAGTTGTAATTGTCTTTAATTATTATTCAGGAAACAAACTTGTCATAGGTTGGACGCTCAAGTTTCCAAGAAGGAAAGTTTCCTTAATTACGCAAACCGCTCTACAAGGGAAGTTGAGTTCGAGTGGAACTAGGAATGCTTTCCAAGATTAAGTCCTGATTTGAAGAAGGAGTCTTTCCTTAGTTAGTTCACTAACGAAGGAACTATTATTCAAGAAGGACTACGAGAACAAAGAAGAAGAGTTCAAGAAGGAAACAAGGAGAATTACCAACCGTGTACAACACACCTTGAAGTCGAAGATCAAGAACCTATATATAGGTGTGAAGTACATCAAGACAAACACGAGACAAGAGCCAATCAATCCGAGAGATTAATTTACAGTTGTTGAGTGTTGTCTTGCTTTAGCAAAGTTTGTGAATTGTTAGAATATATCTAAGAGTGAGGAGCTGTTAGAGATAGACGAAGCAATTCTTGTGTGCTTTGCTTAGTTCAATCAATTTAAGAGTGAGGAGCTTGAGAATTGAGAGAACGACTTTTGTTAAAACCTTAACAGGTTATTTTGCCTAAGGCTTGGAAGTTAATATAATTCTATATTCACTTCTTAAACGTGGTGTTTGTTTATTCCGCTGCACTATTATTATGGTCTGTTGTTAAAGTAACATCGCTGAGTTAACAACATACAAATCTGCTGTTAACTCTCCAGTGTTAAGCTAACAATAACAACGTATCAACCCGATCCACAATTTCAATTGGTATCAGAGCCAAGCACCAACTTCACCGGTGTTTGGCGTTGATACGACAAGATGGACAACTCCAACCCCAATACCAGCAGGTTGCCTGTATTGGAGGGTCCCAACAACTATGCCTACTGGAAGACCAGGCTCAGAGTCCACATCAAATCCATTGACCTAAGAGCTTGGGATGCAGTACTAGAAGGCTACACCATCCCCTACTTGCCAAGAGATGGAGATGCTGATCTGGTAACTAAGCCAAGAGGACAATGGACAGCCAACGAAATTGCTCTCTACAACTTCAATAAAAAGGCTCTCAATGCTATTTTTAGCTGGGTAGGTAATCACATGTTCAAACTTGTTCTACTGCTAAAGGTGCATGGGAAGTTCTTGAATTACATTGTGAGGGTGATGTGGCTGTGAGGGACTCTAAATATAGAAAACTTTTGAGGGACTTTGAGAAGATAGATATGGGTGAGGATGAAAGCATTGATAGCTATTTTGATAAACTTCTAGATATTGCTAATCAGTGTCAAAACTTAGGTTTTGCCATCCCAAATCAAACCATGGTCTATAAAGCTTTTAGAACATTATCTTCCAAGTTTACTGTCAAAAGAATTGCTATGAATGAGTCTAGAGATCTTGCCAACATGGACTTTCAAACATTGATGAACACTCAAAAAGAATTTGAACTAGAATTCCTAGGAAAGTCCAGTAAACAACTTGCTTTAGCCTTACTAGGTACTAGCTCAGATTCTACATGGAGTGATGAGGATGAATATGAGTTGATCTCTTCTAACTATGGTAACATCACTAGGAAGTTTAGTAAATTAGGTTACAAAGATAAAAATAAAGAAAAACAACCCAGTAATGCTGCCCTTGGTTATAAGAAACTGCCCCCAAAGTTCGTAAAATACATGGCATCTAAGAGCACGCCTCAAGATGCTGAGAAATTGAAATATGTCCAGTGTTATGAATGTAAGGGGTATGGTCACTTTAAACATGTATGTGCTAACACCCTCAGAACAAGAGGGAATTCTCATTGGGTCTGTGTAGATGACTTTAATGAAGCTGACTTCGAATATGGAACAAGTGATGATGAACAATCAGAGGAAATCAACACTTCTGCGCTCTGCACTCGAATCATCTGGTCAGGAGAAGACTCCAGAAACTGCCAAGAATCTCAATGTTACTCCAACATTAGAGAACCAACAGCAAAGCAGGAGATCTTCTTTGGAGACTAGAACAGCAATGATATACAGGTTAAATATGACACACTCTCTGATTGTGATGATACTAACTTTGATTGTTTTCATGGCTCAGTTGATCTTGAAGAGGAGTACTTCAATGAAGATGAGATGTCCCAGGAGGAAATTCTTGATGACCTACATACAACCTTTCGCAGACTTGAGAGAGAGAATGTCAGACTCGTGAAGAGAAATAAAGCACAGAAGCATGACATTGAATGTTTGAAGAACATGTTGAAACTCTATGAAAGAGATCTTGACAAAGCTGAAGCTGAGTTGAAAGAGGTAAAGGAGAAACTCAAAAAGGATTCACAGATCATAGCCAAATGGAATGGAGGTACTTCTAAACTTGATGAGGTACTGAGCATGAGTAACTCAGGTACATGTGGTCTGGGATTTGTTGAGAAACCTTCCTCTTCAAATGTTAATTCTGCCTATTTAAATACAAGCTTTGTTAAAGAGTCTGATAATATGAGTTCTGGAACCATTAACACTGTAAAAAGTAAACCTACCTTTATATGCCAGTACTATTTTCAACCAGGCCACATTAAACCATTCTGTAGAAAGTTCATAAAAGAATGTGGTAAGAAAACAGCCTTTGTGTCCAATATTAATTCTACGATAGGTTCTGATGTTAGACTAACATTAGGTGCAGGACAGAAAAGTAGGACTTGGGTAGAAAAAGCTAAAACCCCTAAGATTAAAGTTGTATGCAATGTTGTTTTCTCTGTTGTGTACTCTAACCTTTCAGGTAAATGGTACTTCGATAGTGGATGCTCAAGACACATGACAGGCAGCAAAGAGAATCTTAAGCAAATGATACATTTGAGTGCTGGAACAGTAACATATGGAGGAGGCACCAAAGGAAAAATCATTGGCAAGGGGACACTAGATGTTGATGGATTCCCACCCTTGAAGGATGTGTTGTTGGTAGATGGGTTAAAGGTAAATCTAATCAGTATCAGTCAGTTGTGTGATGATGACTTACTGGTTACATTTGACAAGGTATCTTGTGATGTTTATGATAGTGACAATTTTCTTGTGATGACAGGTACTAGATCCAAAGATAACTGCTACCTAGCCCAGGAGGAAGCAGAATATTTCCATGCCAAGATAGATGAGGCTTCTATATGGCATAGGAAACTTGGACATGTTCACTACAGAAACCTTGAGAAATTACATAAAGTTGATGCTGTAAGAGGCTTACCAAAGTTGTCTTGTCCAGGTAAGCTTGTGTGTGGTGATTGCCTCAAGTGTAAGCAAACCAGAGCAGTTCATACACCCCTACAGGTACAGAATGCTAACCCTAGATCTAGTAGGTGTTTTGAATTGTTGCACATGGACTTAATGGGTCCAATTGAGGTAAGTAGTCTCAGTGGGAAGAGATATGCCTTTGTGTTTTTAGATGACTTCTCTAGATACACTTGGGTAAAATTTCTTAAAGAAAAGTCTGAAGCTTTGATCAGTTCAAAATTCTTTGTGCTAGTATTAAAAACTTGTATGGCTCCACTGTGAGTAAGATTAGGACTGATCATGGTAAAGAATTTGAAAATGCTAGTTTTGATAACTACTGCAATACTAAAGGTATTTTCCATGAATTTTCAGCTCCTAAGACTCCTCAGCAGAATGGGATTGCTGAAAGAAAGAACAAGACTCTTCAAGAGATGGCCAGAGTTATGCTCAATGCTAAAGACTTATCCAAAAGACTCTGGGCTTAAGCTTTAAACACTATTTGTCACATTAGTAACAGGGTGTATCTTAGACCTGGAACTAACATGACTCCCTATGAACTCTGGAAGGGTGTTAAACCAAATGTTGCATATTTTCATGAATTTGGATGTGATTGTTATTTGCTTAATGACAGGGATTATCTGAGTAAATTTGATCCTAAAAGTGAAAAATGCATCTTTGTAGGATACTCAGCCAATAGTACTTCCTTTAGAGTCTACAATCTTAGATTGAAGACAATTCAGGAATCAGTGAATGTTGTGTTTGATGATTTCACTCTTGATACAGGTACTGATGACATCTCAGTTCCCAATGTTGAACCAACAGCGGAAACTGAGAATGTTACTCCTGACAATGTTACTCCAACATTGGAACTGGAAGTTGGAAACACTGAACAAGAGTCAGGGAACGATGTTAGACTAACACCAGCAAGATCAGATGTTAGACTAACAGCAGAGGATTCTGACTCAGAACATGAAGGTGCCTCTGAACCTAGAAGAGACCCCCAGCTAGGATTCAGAAAGACCATCCAGGAACTCAAGTAATAGGTGAACTCACTGAACGGGTAAGGACACGCAACAGAGAAAGACTTGACTATAGAGAAAGCAAAACTGTGTGTCACTCTCCACTGCTGAATCTGAATACATAGCAGCAGGCAGCTGTGTCACTCAGTTAGTATGGCTCAAACACATGCTACTGGATTATGGGTTAGACAGTGATACCTTGCTTATGTTTTGTGATAATCTTAGTGCAATAAGCATCTCTAAGAACCCTGTGCAACACTCCAGAACTAAACATATTGATATAAGGCAACACTTTCTGAGAAACATGGTAGAGGACAAGCTCATTGACATTGAACACATTTAAACTAACAATCAGCTTGCTGATATCTTCACTAAACCCTTAGATTCTGAGAGGTTCTTCAGTTTGAGGAATTATCTTGGCATGTGCATTGTCTAGGGATGTTAGTTCACCAGTGTTGACATAACACCACTGTCTAGCACTGGTTATTGGTTGTGGTGTATCTGTAATTCTTTTCGTTTCCTTTCTGCATTCTTCTTTCTTGCATATTACATCTTTGTAAGAGATTCAGTTGGGTTGTGTGATTAACTGTATGAATAGCTGAGCTGACTGGTGGACAGGTACCCATCAAAGGGTTTGTATAATTAAGAACTATGTTGTTTGTCTGTGAATGTTAACCTAACATCTGGGAGAAGCTGGGGTACACAGAGCTCATTACTCTGATGTTATTCAATTGTGACTTATCCATGTTAGGTTAGACAAAGCATGAAGAGAAGTTGGGGTACATGATGTTGAGAGCTTCATTGTTATTCAGTTGTGCTTATTTTTGTGGTTTTGTATATGGCCAAGGTTATGCATGAGAGTGAGCCTTACTACTGGGGTGCTTTGAAGTTTCGACTGCTTGCATTTAGTAGCATTGTTCACTGGGTATTTCTCTTGTAAACAGGTTGGAAAACAAGTATGCATGAGGGGTTGGGGTGGAGAAGTATATGATAAATGTATTGTCTTCATTCAGTTCCTTTGTACTTGCCTAATCTGTGGATGATGGTTAAGTTGCTGGGGTGTGTGGGTCATGTGCCGCCCACATTCAGTGATGAAACTATCCTTTTACATTCACTAGTTTTTGTTCAAAAGAGTTCATGATAATAAAAGATAAATTGATTTGTCTTGATCCCAGTCAGTAAAGTTGTTTGTACTTGGCTACCATCTCCCAATGTTAATCTAACATTGTTGCATTCTTTCTAGTCCTGTATTCTTTTTTCCTTGTGTCGGTTTGGTCTTAGGGGGAGTAGTAATCCTAGGAATCATGTGTTGAGGCATACTTTGTGGGTGACTCACTGCAGGTAAAACACTATGTTTTGTGATCTTCCAAGCTATGGGAACATCTTTTCCCTGGATATGTACATCCACTCTGTGTTTTCTGTTGGATGTGTTACTTGCTCTTACTGATGATCTGAATTTGTGTCTTTGTACCTATGTACTTGGGTGAGGGTTCAGATCAGTATACAGGAATATCTCACCCTCTCACATGATGGTGCCTTGGATAAAGCCTTGCACCTACAACTTCTCCGATGTTAACTTACCAATGTTAGTCCAATATTGAAACATTGTAACTTATAAGTTTTCAGGTTTGGAGACTGCTCTGGTTACGTGTTAATCTAACACTGACACGTGGTAAGATGAACATGGGTATGATCGTGTGACAGTGGTCCGATTATGTTGGTAACATGTTACAACACCACTATCTCTATTCTTCAGCTTATTAATTGTATAATTTGCCCTAATCCTTTCTCACTACTTACGCGCTCAAAATTTCTGCAAAATCAACTCTCTCTGCAAATCGAGTTTTTTTTTGTTTTTCTTCTCTAAATCACTCTAACAATGGCCCGCAAGTCTTCCATTGACACTCTTGCAGCTGCTGCCGAACAGATGGAGCAACCACGACGCCGTAGGACTAGAAGTGCAACCGCTGAAGCCATTACCACCGCCGCTCCGAAGAGGAAATCCACCTATCAACGGCGCAAGGGCAAGAAAGCCGCAAAAGGTGATGTTGATTCAACATCAAAAACTTTTGCGCAAACCTCCACTCCCACCAACCCTGAAAACGAGGTAATGATGGCTAACCCTACTCTGGATATGCCTGCTACTACTGTTGTTGGTATT
The DNA here is from genome assembly GCA_948329865.1 of Linaria vulgaris. NCBI lineage: Eukaryota > Viridiplantae > Streptophyta > Magnoliopsida > Lamiales > Plantaginaceae > Linaria > Linaria vulgaris. Next base: position 34,003,877 of record OX415253.1, read on the forward strand.
AAGGGGGAGAAAGAGGCCCATGTTGTTGTTGTGGGTGAGTCTGAGGTTGTGCATGAGGTCCCTGAGGGTAATGTTAGGGATGAATCTGTGGTTGTTACTGAGGAATGTGAAAACCTTGAGGTGAATGTGGAGCCGTCTGAGGCTGATAATGTTGCTGCTGATGAGATGGAGACTCTTCCTGAGGAGGATGATCAGGTTGAGGAGACTGTTGTTGAGGGGGTTACTATTGAGGGTAACCAAGATGTTGATGATGAGGGTGAAAATCAACCTGAAGAGGTTGAGAGAGAAGAAGAAGAAGAAGAAGAGAGCCTGACTCTCTCTACCTTAGCTACTGCTGCTAAGAAAAGAAAGGGAAAGCAGATGATGGTTGAAGCTTCTGAGTCTGAGTCAGAAGAAGAAAAAGAGGAGGAAGAGGATAAGGAGGAAGAAGAAGATGAGGAGGAAGTTGAGGAAGAAGACCTACAGGTAGGTGATGACCCTGCTGATGTTACTCCAACATCAGGCAGTGATGAGTACTTTGATGTGCTTGATGAGGAGTACCCCAAAAAGCCTTACTCCAGCTTTTATGTGTCTGCTGAGGCAGAAGAACAGTGGGAGGCGTATCAAGCCAGGGTTATTCACATGGAGAGGAACATTGATGAGGAAATGTTCAAGGAGAATAGGTTGTTTGAGTTGCTGGAAGCTATAGGAGTGTTGGGCTCTGTGATGAACCAGTCATCATATGTCCCTGATGTGATCAGAGAGTTCTACATGAACCTCTCTCAATGGGTGTCCCACCAGGACTCTCCCAAGTTTGGCAAAGCTTGGGTAAGGATGAAGGTCTATGACATCAGCCCCTGTGTGATCAATGAGACTTGGGGACTTCCTGATCCTGAAGAGACAGAGGATCCTAGCATGGATGAGGTGATCACTGACCTCACTGGTGGACTCACAAGGAAATGGAATGACAGTTTTCCAACTACAAGGCTGACTTCCTTAAGTGTTGTACTTCACAAACTCTCTACCTACAACTGGTTGCCCTCTTCAAACACCATTGTTATGACAAAAGAATCTGCAAAGCTGGTGTACAAACTGAAGAATGGGCTGAGTGTGAACATAGGGGAGAAGGTTCTGAGGTACATGAGGGAAGTCACTACCAAGGCAAAGGGAATCATTCCATATCCCTCTCTGATATCCAACATTCTTGTGAAGCAAGGCTTCAAGACAAAGAAGACAGAAGGCTGGATCAAAAACAAGGCCAAGATGAGCATCACCAGGAGCTACTTCACTCAGGTCAGGATTCAGGATCTGCCATGGAATCCCAATGATGCAGCTGGTCCAAGCAGGAAGAATAAGAAGAAGAAGAAGAAGACTCACAAGTTTGCTGATTCTTCAGTACCTATGGCTAGTGGTGACAGTTGTTCTGTCATTGCTGATGCCTTTGTGGAAGAGACCCTGGTATGGCTGGACAGAGAGTATAAAGATACCCAAAGAGAGATAGCAGACAAGAAAGTAAGGCTGCAAGAGATAGACAGCCTCAGGAAGCATTTGAGGGATCTGCCTTCCTCACAAAAAGGGGGAGAATGATCAAATTTTCAAAATTTTTGAGTTCTGTTATGTTTCTGTCAGTATGAACAATTCTATTTTCTTTGTTTGTTTTCGGTTTCATCAAGGAGTATGTTCCTTGCTACTTAGTATGGTCTGTAATTAAGTACGTTTCTTTCTTGCTGCTTACTGCTTCTGCTTATGCTCAGTGAACTTTGGATACAAAGTACTAACTCTATTTTGCAGGTGTTAACCGTTCTCTGATGTTAAAATAACATTGACATGTTCAATGTTAGAATATCTGTCTGGTTTCGATGTTAAGCTAACATTGACAAAGACAAATGTTATGACAACATTGAAAGTATCAATGTTAGAATAACATTTCCCTTCTGATGTTTAGGGGGAGCGTACTTATTTTCCATTGTGATCTGATAGTAAAGTTTGTCTGAATAATTTGATCTGATTAGAACAGGTTCTTAGGTTTTGTGATTAAGGCAAAAAGGGGGAGATTGAAAGTGCAGGTATTATGTCAATGTTAGTTTAACATTGAGAAGTCAATGTTAGAGTAACATTGCTGGAGCAGAATCCGATTTACAATCTTAATTATATTCTTCATTATTGTTTTGCCTTATTCATTTAACTAACTGAGTTCCACAGTTGTAATTGTCTTTAATTATTATTCAGGAAACAAACTTGTCATAGGTTGGACGTTCAAGTTTCCAAGAAGGAAAGTTTCCTTAATTACGCAAACCGCTCTACAAGGGAAGTTGAGTTCGAGTGGAACTAAGAATGCTTTCCAAGATCAAGTCCTGATTTGAAAAAGGAGTCTTTCCTTAGTTAGTTCACTAACGAAGGAACTATTATTCAAGAAGGACTGCGAGAACAAAGAAGAAGAGTTCAAGAAGGAAACAAGGAGAATTACCAACCGTGTACAACACACCTTGAAGTCGAAGATCAAGAACCTATATATAGGTGTGAAGTACATCAAGACAAACACGAGACAAGAGCCAATCAATCCGAGAGATTAATTTACAGTTGTTGAGTGTTGTCTTGCTTTAGCAAAGTTTGTGAATTGTTAGAATAGATCTAAGAGTGAGGAGCTGTTAGAGATAGACGAAGCAATTCTTGTGTGCTTTGCTTAGTTCAATCAATTTAAGAGTGAGGAGCTTGAGAATTGAGAGAACGGCTTTTGTTAAAACCTTAACGGGTTATTTTGCCTAAGGCTCGGAAGTTAATATAATTCTATATTCACTTCTTAAACGTGGTGTTTGTTTATTCCGCTGCACTATTATTCTGGTATGTTGTTAAAGTAACATCGCTGAGTTAACAACGTACAAATCTGCTGTTAACTCTCCAGTGTTAAGCTAATAATAACAACGTATCAACCCGATCCACAATTTCAGGACCCAACCACAAAACTATCTCGCAAATAACCAACTCTATCGTATGTATCGTACATCCAAGATCTATCTGATTGGTAATCCATTATTTATCTAAGTTGTAAAACATAAAACAAAGAATTACAATTTATACTACAATCAATTTATATAATGCACAATAAAGTTAAAGCGCGATAGAATGATCAACTTACTTCTTGAAGCGTGAAAAAAATGATCTTCAAGAATGTTGCTTCCACCGCGATTATGCTCGGTGTGTGTACGACATTTATCTATCAACAAAAAATAGACTTAAGTTATAATTAAATAATAAATTATATTATCGAAAATAAACATCTGAGATAGTAAAGGAAAAGAACGTGGATACTTTAAGAAAGAGTGAAGATTGGAATGAATGTTTGAAGATGAGGGATGGGCCTTTTATAGGCAAAGTTTTGGTTTGTTCTACCGCCTCGCGGTCCTAGAAATCAATGGCTACTACAATCAGCAACCGCTAGGCGGTCGCATAAACTAGTAGCCGTTGGTTTCTGCGACTGTGAGGCGGTCGTTAAACCAACTACCGTTGCTATTAGCGACCGTCGTGCGGTCTCAAATATGACCATCTGTTTCTTTTGGGACCGCAATGCGGTTGCAAATGCACGTATTTGTGACCGATGCGCGGTCACGAATAATATTCCTACTTCAAAACGACGTGTTTCCAATGATTTGAGGTGCCATGTTGTTAGTTTAGTTTGCTTTCACTCTAATTGGGTGTTGGAACCTTTGGCGGGCCCATAATGAACTTTTCTTTTGCCAGCGGCCAATCTAGTCCCACCGCCTAACTACACCGCATATCACTACAATGGCTCCCTCGTCCGCGGGGGAGCATCAAACTCAATTGTGATGGCTCGGCCCTGGGTAAGCCTGACCCCACGTGTATTGATGGAATATTGCGTGATTTTGCAGGTACGATAGTGGGTGCCATTTTCGAGGCCACATGATGTAGCACTAACAATATTGTTGAACTCCTAATTGTCCGCCAGGGAGTGTTATTGGCTTTACATCTTTTGATTTCTGACCTCATTATTGAGACAGATTCGAAATTTGCTTTTCGCAGTTTGACCCAGGTGCGGGGCACTAAAGTCTCAACAGAATTGCATGCCCTACTCCAACACATATGGAGTTTAAGAGGCAAGTTTATCACCATGTTCGTGTCATGTACATATAGAGAAACAAACAAGTTCGCGGTTGTGCTGACCCGCATGGGATCAAGCCGAGCCCTCATGGACTGCCCTCTTCAACTACCGTAGTGTGTAGCCTGGTCGAGCTGCTCAGATAATTTGGTGCTATTTAAATTTCTAATAGTGTTTGCACATGTACGTGGTTGTCCACTAGTCCTGACCTGCTCCCCAATGTATATTATGTGACATCGGCCATAGTTTGTCATTCATATATGTTTTGTTAAGAAAAAATAAATTAAGACTCACGGTGATGACACTCTTAAAGAGTTGTCAAGAAGGTTCAATAGAATCGATTTATTTGAGAACCCTTTTCAATGATGTGTCTCTACTGAAACTTGAGTATAAACATGAATATTAAGCGCACGGGTCGGGTGGTTTATAATTTAAAATAGTTAACTTATTTACAATAATATTTCATCTTGCTTATCAAATTTGTATGAACAGTTTCCTTAAAAATAAAAGGGGACATGTGGATTCGACAAAATAATTGTTGGTGTGCTTGACGAGACTACGAGAGTTTTTGCCTCCCCCTTCCCAGACATCTTGTTGCAGAAGACTAGCATGCAGAGATTCCCATTATGTGAGTTTCATTTTTAATGTAAAGACATATATTGAATTTGTACTAATTAATGCATTTATGCTTAAGCATCCATCAATTATTACTAACTAACTGAGGTTGGTAGTTAATGATTGACGAAAATTAATGAGACAGAAATCAAAAAGTCCAAGTCTTTTCTTGGTGTCACGTTTTTTTCCCACTTCGGATAAATATACAGGTTAAAGGTTGACGTCCAAACAGCTCTTTTCTTTTCATCTTTCTGTATGAATTATGATCTTTGCCGAGATTAATTTGTCCCACACTCGGTATAAAAATAGTTTCAAGTAAACTACACTATACCAGTATCTTTTCCAAAGCATATTAAAGATACAATTTCTAGTCAAATCGTGAAAATCTTAAAAAGCAGTTTGACGCGTGTTGTGTTGTTATAAGCCTTTTTCTCTTCAATTTTTGGGTGACCCATTCACCAAATTCCGAAACCATGCCTTATCATGACCTCAACAACCACAATCATATTTGTACTCCTCAAAAAGCCACAGAGGTCAAGATGGACATGGACATTTAAAAGCAAATTTTTTTAATGTGTGATTGATTTGGATTCAATCTATGCTAGTCATCAGGGAGAGCCCAATACACTCACATAGACTATGGGCTCACACATGTCGAGTCCACCAATCTGTGAAAGACTGGACACAACACCCGAGTAACATAGATAAAATTGTTGATTTGGTGCAACATCGAAATACCATGTGGTATTTATGTGTGAGTCGCCTTCCTGAAAGAGACTGATGTCACTCCACCTCATGTGCCTATTTCTTAGCTAAATGTAAATTAGTATTAAGACTGGCATATATGATTCTATTCTCGGGCATAGAAAAAAAGAAACAATATGTATGTCCGTGTATGTGTGACATCAGAAGCTTAATACTAATGATATGTTATTTATCGAGTTTGATAGAAATGAAAACAAACAGCCGTCTAATTACTTTTGTTTTTCGCGAGGGGCGGGGATAATTGCCATTTGCTATTTGTCACAACTTTCGCATGGAATTTAAACTAAAGTATCAACGTAAAATCTATGCCACAAAATTATTGGTAAACAATCACAATACTCCATTGATTTGAGTCGAATTCGTATGTTGATTTGACAGGCTGACGAAACACTCCACATCATGCTGGTTTTAGGTCACGTTGGAACCAGCTTTGTCCTTTACACACATGTACTCCAAGCAACGTGGTGAGGGGACGGATAGATCTCTCATGATTTCGGGATGGACTTGGGTTATCCCATGCTGCCTACGTATACCCTTGAGGGAACCAAGCCGAACGTAGTTTATAGTGATAGATTAAGTATACAATCCAGTATAATGGTATGTCGAGTATCTCGTGGATATCTAATGTGACATTGAAGGTGATATCAAAGATGATATCGTAGGCCTTCTATGTCGGGGATGATGTAGGGTACAATGTCGAGCGTGATGTCGATAATATATATCGATGATATATATATATAGGGTGCTATATCGAGGATGATATCGATGGTCTTCGATATAGAGTGAGTAGTGTATGAGTATCATTAAAACATATCTTGATTAGCGGAGCTCAAATATTTAAAGACCTTAGAATGTGGGGACCACTGTACTATATCGAATGTTATATTCGATATACATATAGGGGGCCATCCCCGATATAAATGAACATTTGCTTTGCCCATGGGCCAGCCCAATACGAGAATTACCCATATTATGTAGTCCCCCAGTTTAGGAGTTATCATTGTAGATAATAATTCATAAACTTGATTTGTATGCTCGAGTATTTTATTGAGGAATACTCTTCACTCCCCCCCAGTTTTCGAGTTGCATGAACAACGAATTGGGATAGTGAAAATAGAGCTCGGATTCTTCCATATTTTCCTAGACAAATTTGTTAAGATGGAAGTCGCAAATTCAGTGATATCAGGTAGATATCGAATATGCATTTTCGATATCCCCCAATATAGAAGGCATCTATTGCCGCCGAAACCCAAGTGTGGTTATTATATAAGCTGGTCCCCTCCACTTGTCTGGATGCAAATATTTATCGAAGTGGTTTATCGTTGATGACCTTGACCAAGACGGTGTTGATGGCGTTACTGGAGACCGCCAGCAGGTAAGTAGAGGTCGTAAACTCTATTTGTAACTATGTTTGCAAGATATATAATGTACAGTTGCTTGATGTCAAGGATTGACTCTCGATGTGATGATCTATAAATGTACCGGCGACCATTAAGATTGTTGCCATTCGATGAGATTTCTGAGACGTGATACTTTAAAATGCATTGCTGCTCTATAATCACTTAAGGAGGTGCATTTCGAGTAACATGTCTATATTCGATGCAAATGACGATATAGAGGTGGATGCGACTTGTGATCTCAAGAAGACTACGTTGTATAACGTGCATATTGAGGTGGGTGGTTGGCCATTTCATGTAATGGGTTGATGGGCAAGAGGGCCCATAATAATATAGGGACAAACATGTCTTAGGCGGGAGTAGTGTGTGTTAACCCTAAAAAATAAATATGGGGATTAACCGAAGAGTTAACCCTAAAAAACAGGGATTAACCTAAGGACGGTACTACCGTCACATCACTTCTGATGCCACGAAGTATCAGGAGGGCCCACCGAGTGCCGCACGCCCAAAGTGGTAAAAAAGTGACATCTGCGAAGAGGTACCTGAAAGTGCAGGGTTTTCTGGAATCAATGTTATGTGATGTTGGGACAACATTGAGGATAACATTGAAACCAGTGAGCATGTATGAAAACTGTCCTTTAATTGCCAAATTTAAGTTTTGCCTTTATTCACTTATTAATCAAGTTCCACTGTTTTAGTTGTTTATGTTTATGTCCAGGAATGTATATTAGTCGTAAGGTAGAGCTATGGATGATCCCTTACTTGAAGTTTCCATAATTCAAGTTAAGTTGAATAGTCAACTCAACATGGTTTGCAAAAGAAGGAAACAATATTGGTGGCTCTCTGCAACTTGATTCTTTCCCGGATTACTCCGATTTGAAGAAGATGTGTTACCTTGCTAGATCGGTAATAAAGGAAATACATATTCAAGAAAGATATCGAGTTCACAAAGATGCCAAAATTCAACAACGAAACAACAAGAGTTACCAAAACTGTGAACAACACATCTTGGCGTGCAAGTTTCAAGAAATCTATAAAAGATGTGAAGTTCGTCAAGATGAATACAAGACAATCGTGCAAAATAATTCGAGAGATTAATCATACGTTGTATTGTCTTCGTCTTGCTTTTGCGAAGTTTTTGTATCAACTATTTACGTCTAGTTCATAGAAGTTAAGTAGTTCGTACTTGTCTGCTTCGTTGAGTCCGATCAACAAAGAGCGAGAGTGAATTGTTGTGAGGAACATTTTTGTTAAAACCTTTATTGGTTATTTGGCCTAAGGCTCGAAAGTTTTTAATAATATTGAAAACTTCTTAAAATTATATCTTCTTGTGTTTTTAATTCCGCTGCATGTTACAATATTCAAGAAGATCACAATTGAGTTAAGGCAATGCCAGCTTAACTCTAAAAGTTGTTGTGTCAATCCACGATCTGACAATTTCAATTGGCGTCAAAGCCAAAAATCGACTAGACTGGTGGTTTGGAGGTGATACAACACAATGGACAGTGTCAATCCTAATACCAACAGGATTCTAGTTTTGGATGGCTCCAATTATGCATACTGGAAGATCATGATGATGTCTCACATCAAAGCTATTGATATTCGAGCCTGGCAATCCGTGATCAATGGATACTCTCTTCCAACATTGTCAAGAGATGGTGAAGGTGATCTAGTACCAAAACCAGAAGCAGACTGGACAGCAGCAGAGGTAAGTCTCTATAACTCTAATGAAAGGCTCTTAATGCTATCTTTAGTTGGGTTAATCATCACATGTTCAAGTTAATCCAGAATTGTACAAAAGTCAAACATGCTTGTGATATACTTGAATTACATTGTGAAGAAGTTCTGCTGCTGAAGATTCTAAATATAGACAACTGCTTTAGCAATTTGAAAAACTTGAGATGGGTGAAGATGAAAGTGTTGACAGTTATTTTGAGAAAATTCTTGATATTGCTAACCAATGTGAAAACCTAGGTTTTGCTATGACTAATCAAGAAATATTTTATAAAGCTATGAGAACACTGTCATCTAAATTTGTTCTCAAGAAAATTGCAATGAGTGAATCTAGGAACCTTGCTAACTTACAGTTTCAAGTCTTGATGAATACTCTTAGAGAATTTGAGATGGAGCTTGCCTCACAACCTAGCAAACATAGGATTGTTGCTTTTCCTATGCCGTGTTGTCTCCTGCCTATCTTGGTGGATAAAGAAGTTATCTCAAGGCATTTTTCTTTTCTTATGTCGGGTTGTCTCCTGCCTATCTCGGTGGATAAGGGAGTTATCCTATGGCATTTGTAGATCTTTATCTTTTTTAGGTAGCAGATTTTCCTTGGACCTTGCGGACTGCCCTAATCTCCTTTTCATGTTGTTGAACCAGATGAAATAATCATTTCATGTCAGAGATAATGGGTGGATGAATTCCACTTTTCGTATCATGTTCTTCTGAGAATATGGTATCATTCCTTGTTATTGGCAAGGATCTATTTGTACCTGTGATATATAGGTGATACATGTATATCTATAAGAGAAATAATGATAACATATTTTGGAATAAAGGTGTGCATGTTCGCACATCTCGTCCTCTCCCTTTTGGGGGTGTGTACCTGCAACAAGGTATTAATACGTACTGCAATCGAATGTATCGATTGGAATGAAATGAGGATATAATGGATAATGGTCGAAGGCCAGGTAAATTTTAAACCGCCTACGGATCCCGTTGCATGGGAATCAGACCGGCGTAGTTCTCCCTGTTTTAGTTATAGTCCAACCCAACGATGGGGCAATTTAAGGAAATTTAAAAATTGTTCAACATTACTGAAAATGAAAAAAGGTTCCAAGCCATGATTCCATGTAGATCACTTTGCAGCTTGATGTTGGTTGTTTATGTTCACAGCTCCTCCAGCAGTATCCTTGATCCTCGGGAGGGTGAGGGAAGTTATGTAGCATAGCCACCGCTCCTCATGATTGGCGATGACTTCTCCCACGCCTCCAGCTACTGGGAACTTCATCTTTTGGTGGTACGGTGATACCACTGTGCGGATGGTGTTGAGAGTCGTCCTGCCTATAATGATGTTGTAGGCGAAGGGGTGATCCACGATTGTGTATTGGATGTTAATGGTTTTTATGTGCGGCTCTTCGCGAAATGATGTTGACAAGTTCACTTGTCCCAATGGTACCACCTCGGCACCCCCAAAGCAAATCAAAGAGATGTGGATATGTTCCAGTACATGGTGGCCCAACGCCATTTTCTCCAAAGCATGTGCAAATATGATGTTCGTGGAGCTTCTGTTGTCTATTAGCACCTTGGGAACACCATAATTAGCAATCTCAAGTTTAACAACTAAGGGGAAATCAAGTTTACCTGACTGTATGGCCTTGGGAGATAGATCCATCAGGACCCTGTTTGAGAAAGTAACGTTTTCCTCTGGCAGCTCATCCATCAGTGACATGAACCCAATGTAGCGGTCCTCCTCGAGTCCTCTTGTGATCTTTTTCCTTCAGTTGGTAGAGTCTGCTTCTGTCAGTCCTCCGGTGATCATGTTGATCACTCCTTAGAGGGTGCATTGATAATTGCGCTTGCACGCCCATTGGGGGCCTCTATGGCCTTCATCTTGTCGCTTCTAGGGGAATGGAACCAGTCCTCTTGATCATCAGAGTCTCTATTATTTTGCACGTATTTGACTAGCTTGCCCTCCCGAATGAGGCTCTCAATTTCATCCTTTAGATCTATACAATCCTTAGTTTCGTGTCCTTTCTGACGGTGGTACTCACAGTACTTCCTCGATAGTTTGGTGCCTTCAGTCTCTCTCAACTTTTTTGGTTGATTCAACCGCCTCTTCCTTTGAGCTACCGCAAATACGATTAGGATATCCTAATTCATAGGAGTGTATCTTCTCGGTGACCTATCCCTGCTGCTTTTGTCTCTGTTCCAACCTTCTCTACCTCTATTGCGGTTGGCATGCTGGGGAGTTTGCTTCGTTTTTATCATAATGTCTTGTTATATGGTATTATGAGCAAGATCATTGATTTGATCGATAGTGGGTGACTTGAGCTTGATTAACTCCTGTGCGAACCTTTTATGCTCCGTCGCACTGAAAAAAATGAGTACCACCTGGTCGCCCTGCGGTTAATCCACATTCGTTAGTTCATCGTTAAATATTTTCATAAACTCTTCGTTCTGGCCCATCATCGGTTCTGGGGCAGGAATAGGCGGCGGGGGTGCACTTTTTGCCATCGAATTGTCAACCACTGGTCTATTAGACTGCGAGCAGGTCATCCTTCTTTGCATCTTGGCGTCCTCGTCCGGGAACTTGGTGTTCCCACAGACGGTGCCACTAGTTTGACAATATCTCGTATATATAAAATAGGCTCGGTTACAAGTATGGTACAAAGTATAACGCTAAACTAGACCAACTTTAACTATGCAAGTCTCGAGTAGGCTTGGTCCGAAACACCTCGAACTAACGTCTGATGCAATAGAGAATGTCGGGAATATATCGAAGATGACGTTGAAGATTATGTCGGGGATGACATTGATCTTCAACGTCGAAAGTGGTCTCCTGCTTATGTCGAGTGTGGCGTAGGTGATATATATCGGGTATTATGTTGAATATTATATCGCGGAAGGCTCGATATAGGTGTATAGTAATTGCGGATAATTAAAACTTACTTTGATTAACGGGAAGTGGGTATTTATAGGCCTCGGGATGCAGGGACCACTCACGTGATAAACACGTGAACTGTACTATATCGAATGTAATATTTGACATGTATGTCGGGGATGATCCCCGACATAGGTGAAAACTTGGGCCTGGCCCACGGCAGGCCCAATACGGGAAATACCCATATCATAATTAATCCACCCAAATCTTTTCAGTCTCTTAGATTGTCTTCCAAATATCGTAGATATAGCCGAGGAGTAAAATACTTCACAAATGATGAAACTCCACCCTCAATATATAAAATGTTAGAAATAGAAGTGCATGAAGCATTAGAGTCTCGTAATAGAGTATTTAAACAATATTATCTTGCAACTAGAGTTGTGCATTTGGATTGGATCGGATCGAGTCGAGGCTGGTAGTCGATTTCGATCCTGGAGAAATGAAGATCGAAATTAAATCAATTTAAAACGATCCAATTCGATCCAAAATCATTTGATTTCGATCCGATTCGATTCGATTTCAATCATTTTTTCTTTTTTTCTTATTTATTTTAATATCAATATAACAAACATACATGATTGATTATTTTGCATCTAAAATTAAAGAACTCTTAAATAAACATGAATACAATGACAATTTAAAATGAATTAACACATTAGTGGATTTCTCCTTACAAAATACTAACTCAATGTTTAAATAGAAATCCCAAAAGGAAGACAAGTCATAGTTAGAGCTCGCAATTAATATGTTACAATTCAAGATTGTACATATGTACTAGATACAAAAGTATTATAACTCTAAGTAGTTTAACTTCAAGTCATAATAGCGTCAAAAGTATTATAGCTCTAAGTATTATAACTTCAAGTCATAATAGGGCCAAAAGTATTTATAACTCTAATTATTATAACTTCAAGTTATAACATCCAGTTTGACGGTCAAAAGAGGAGAAAAACGAGCAAAATGACGAGCGAGAGAGAAGAAACAGTCGACGGACTTCGTACAGAAAGGGTTTGTTGTGCTAGGGTTTTGAGTGAGGCTTAGAGGCTTTTATACTATTGTTTTGTTTCATTCGTGCTCTTTCCAAAATGAAAACGTTGCCTTTTTTTGATCAAGGAAAAGATGTTAAGTGTTACATTTTTTTAATATCTTAAGTTAATTAGTACCATTTTATTAGCATTATATATAAATATATAATATTATATATATATTATTATATATTTATTTTTTTTAAAAAAAAATAAGATAAGTATTCAATTCGATCCTATTTTTAACCTCTAAAATCGAGGATCAAATCAAAAGGGGGTTCGATCCTAAGGCAAAAATCAGAAGTCGGATCAAATATTCGATTTGATTTTTGGATCGGATCATTTGATCGATTTTCACACGATTCAATCGATTCGAATTTTTTTACATAGTCCTACTTGCAACTCATCTGTTATCAGATTCCTATTTTCTTTGTAGCATTTGAATCGTTCTTATCCATTAATTGATAACTTTTTGAAATCCAGCATCTTTTGAATTTAAGATCGTTAGGTGGTTAGTTGTAGAAGTTATACTATATGTAACTCTCGTTACTCTTTATGTATACTTAGAAACGTAGAAAGGAAAATGATGTTCTCTTCCTAATGCTCTCTTTTAAAATTTTACTTTACATAGAGAAGGAATTCCGCTCAACAGCAAACACCAGAAGACGCAAAGGTAACATACCTCGCAACAAGGGATCACTTAGCCTCATATACAGCCAAAAGAACACGGCCTCGTGCGAGGGTCAATCAACATCATCCTAGTACGATTAAATACTAAATTAGGATATTGTTATGCCACACTTATAATCTCGAGTATAGTGGAAACATCTTAGCTAACATTAATGTTAGCATCCATAAGCCCATTTTATGAGCATGGGTGTGGGTCAATCAACATCATCCTAGTACGATTAAATACTAAATTAGGATATTGTTATGCCACACTTATAATCTCGAGTAAAGTGGGAACACCCACACTCATGCCCATAAAATGGGCTTATGAATGCTAACATTAGTGTTAACTAAGATATTTCCGAGTATAGTAGGGGAGCTGATCCACCAACTATTGATGAGACTTAAACATGACAAATTTCAGTCAATTAATGAAGACTAAGTAGCAAAATCGAATAAGACCTTGGACCATTTCTCGATTTGTGCGTGTCATCTGAATAAGACCTTTGATATTTCGCTATATCTACATACCTTTTACTTATTTGTAAATGACGGATTAACAGGTTTACAAGCTATCAGCACACACTAAAAGTATCATTATTCCAAGCTATTTTGAATTAGTTTGTTTTTTTTCACAATTAATATCTCTCTTTAACTACGAAAAAAGTGTTTCAATTCTATCTTAATCATCTGATAATTTCTTTTTAATCCCTACACCAAATTTAGCGTTATTAGTTAGTGTGTGAACTAACATCATAGTACAGTTTAAAAACTAAATACTTAATAAAGAACATCTTTGATAATCCTTTAAACTTCCTTAATTAAACAAAATATTCCATCATAATGCTATATCATGTCAATTATATATTAGGAATTTAGGATTGCAACTCTCCATTTGTTCTCTAAATTGGGTATTCTCGTAACCCCATCGGGCTTAACGTACTTGGGCCATATACAGTCTTTTAAAATGCCCTAGTCCAATACGTATCCTCAGAATTTGGGAACTAGAGCCCATTCGTGAGTTATCAAACGGCAATGGGACCAGCCCGCATTTGGAAGTAGCTTAAAAAACTCTCTGTTCGACCGGATTCAGCAACTGAAATATATCCACACAATAAATTAAAAAACTCCCTTTAAGGTCTCGAGTTTTAATGTGCTCTGTGTAAGCAACAATACTATATAAGTTGTAGGTCTTTGAACTGTTTAATGAAAACTATTTAATATCTGAAGTAATAGTCTCGGGATATAATTCTTTTCCTGTATCTTTCAAAAAGACATAACAAAATTGTACGTATTTGAACTGCTAGAGAATGATCACGTTTAACATAATAACCATCCACCAATGAAATGGTCAAAATATGTGAAATACGACTATTATATATTTAACAAACTTTATTCTTTTATTTCCGTATGTCCGTGTTTCTATCATTTTTAACTCTTATTATTGAAGTTGTGAGGTATTATAACGTTCAATGAAGGTTAAGATATAATGGAATTTATTTTAGCTTTATCATGATTTAAACTTTCTCATTAAAAACATTGTTCACTACAAGATTGGGGCGGTTTTTAGGGATTTTATTGAAAGTAGCCCCATAATGATTCACTTTATCAATTTTAGTCCCATAATGATTCAAGTTTCAATTTTGGTACCATAATGAATTTTTTGTTTTCAATATTGGTACTTTCGGCGAAAATCACTCAATTTTTGCCTGAACTTAGCACGTGCGTGTCACGTGTGCAAATTTCTAAGGGTCTTCTCGTCAATTCTATTGTTTATAAACAATGGACGTGGGTTTTGTATCAAGACATTGAATTTATAAATAAATTTGGAAGAATTACGGTTTATAAATTTAAGAACTTTGGAGGTTTAAGGTGTTTTATTGAGTTTTATGAAGTTTGGAAACAATTAAACTGACAAAAAGGTCTTCAAAAACTCGCACACGTGACTTGGACATGTTAAGTTCCAGCGAAATTGGGTGATTGTCGCCAAAAGTACCAATATTGAAAACAAAAAATTTATTTTGTTATCAAAATTGAAACTAGAATCATTATGGGACTAAAATTGATGAAGTGAATCATTATGGGACTACTTTCAATAAAATCCACAGTTTTTGAGACCGCCCCTTAGTAACCGCAACGCGGTTGCTGGACATTTGAGACCGCCCAGCAACCGTGTTGCGGTCCCACGTCAATTGGGACCACATCGCAGTCTCAGTAGCGATCCCAACTCAATTGGGACCGCATCGCGGTCACAATTTATATCGCAGTTCCAGCAACCGCGAGGCGGTTGCAATTGAGACTATCCGTTGATTTTTGAGACCGCGTGGCGGTTGCAATTGTAGTTATTTGTGACCGACACGCGGTCACGAATAATACTCATACTTCAAAGTGACATGTTTTCGATGATTTGAGAAACCACGTTGTAAGTGTAGTTGATTACTATCCTAATAATAGTAAAAACAACCATAATTTCAATATCTTATTACAAATCCAAGCATTATATATGTGGGACAAGCCATTATGAAAATTCTCACGATTTTGAACGACAACGATCATGCACGCACACACACACACACACACACACACACACACACACACACACACACACACATATATATATATATATATATATATATATATATTTATCATGCCTAGATACATATAGATATAAATGTAATGTATAAGATGATCTACTAATTAAACCGATTAATGATATTTATCTTTAATTTGTGAAGAAAATCATAATACCAAATCAACAAGGTGTGTATGATTATGAGTTGTAGATAGAACATAAAATAAGTTCAACACTAATAGCTCGCTCGATCACATTCAATCTACTATTTCATACCTCAATTACTTGTTTTGTAACCATTTATTAGTTCATTTCACATGTAGTATTGATGTTTGTTGCTAAAATCACAAACACATTGAGATCATTCCATAAAATAGCAATTTTGAATGATGAATATTATTTGAGACCACGTGGCGGTCACAAATAAGGGATATTGAGTCCGCTTTGCGGTTGCAATTGCAATTGTTTGTGACCGCCGTGCGGTCACGAATAACATTGATACTTCAAAGTGATGTGTTTTCGATGATTTGAGGTACCACGTTGTTAGTTTAGTTGATTACAATTTTAATAATAGTAAAAACAACCATAATTTCAACGTCTCATTACAAATCCGAACATTACATATGTGGGACAAGCCGTTATGAAGATTCTCACGATTTCGAACGGCGACGATCATATAAAATATATATATATATATATATCATGCCCAGATACATATAGATATAAACGTAATGTATAAGATGATCTACTAATTAAACCGACTGATGATATTTATAGTTTAAATTTGTGAAGTAAATCATAATACAAAATCAACAAGGTGTGTATGATTATGAGTTGTACATAGAACATAAAATAAGTTAAACACTAATAACTCGCTCGATCACATTTAATCTACTATTTCATACATTAATTACTTGTTTTGTAACCATTTATTAGTTCATTTCACGTGTAGTATTGATGTTTGTTGCTAAAAATCACAAACGCATTGAGATCGTTCCATAAAATAGCGATTTTAAAGTATGAATATTGTTTGAGACCGCGTGGTGGTCACAAATAGTAGTAATTGATACCGCACCGCGGTCCCTGATACGTGAATTCGAGACTGCGTTGCGGTCACGAATAATATTTATATTGTCGTGTATGAATATTATTAGGGACCACGACATGGTCTCGAATGCAAGTATTAGGGATCGCGACGCGGTCTCAATAACTTGTATTTGCATTTTTTTAAACCTTTAGCAACCGCGTTGCGGTCGCCTACGCCCCAAAAATTTTAAATTTTCGGCGGGTTATGGAGGGAAAATTTGAATTTTCATCAAAATTCAAATTTTCACCCTATCTTTTATATATACCCACTACTACCCTCTCATTTTTTCAAAACTCTCCCAAATTAACACCAACACAAAACTTCCAAAAACCCCAACACCAACAACTCTTCTCTTCTTTTTTTTTTCAAATCCAAAAAAAAAAAAAAAATACCAAACACCAACAACTCTTCCCTTCTTTTCTTTTTCAAATCCTAAACAAAAAAACACTAACAACTCTTCTCTTCTTTCCATTTCATTTATTTATCTTTCATTTGCTTTTTTGTTCATCTTTTTTACCTTTCTTCATTTTTGGAATATTTATTCTTTTATTAATCTTTTAATTTCATTTTATTAATTGTTTTTATTATTTAATTTTATTTGTTCTTGTATATTGCTTTGTTGCCATTATTTATATGTAATTTCTTAAAAAAAAACCAATAATATTCCGGTAAATCTGGAATATTAGTTGTTTTTTTATTTCGTTCGCAAAGTATCAAAGACCGCAATGCGGTCTCAGTTAATATTCATACTATCTGAGACCGCGTTGCGGTCCCAGAGTTTGAATATTAACTCTGACAACGTCGTGGTCTCAATTATTCTTTTAACTATCTGAGACCGCGCCGCGGTTGCAGTTGACCTTCAAGGTTTTGAGACCGTGGCGTGGTCTCAGATACCCTTCAGCTTTCTAGGAGCGCGTGGCGGTCCCAAATAGTATCTGGGACCGCGGCGCGGTCGCAATTAAGGTCAACTGCTACCGCATGCCGGTCGCGGATGAGAAGCCACCAACCTCATCTGCGACTGGGAAACAGAGACCGCTTTGCGGTCGTAGAAAGCCTTTTGTGACCGCAAAGCCCTCATCTGATATGCGGTCTCAGATGAGGCCCGAATCTTGTAGTGATTTTACTTAATCTTATCTTACAAAGAAGGTTAAGATATATAAATTTTCTATCTATTTAATTTATAATATTTAGCGTACAAATTAATTAAGTTATGCTTATAATAAATTGTTCTCCACACATGGAACGCGTGTCAACGTTTCTATTAAAATCATAATGTAAAAACAAATCAAGCAATTGGGTAACATGTTTTTATTGTTGTGAAGTACATTTGCTATTAAAATTGTTCGGAGTTATTATAAATAGACTAGAGATGTCATATAGCTAACTTTTGTCATATAGCTAACTTCAATAGCGTTCGGTTTATTGAAGAAACAAATGTCTTTTGGGACAAAGTTCTTTCTTCATATGTTAGTAGTTTAATTACTAAAGACTTGATGTAATTATTGTTTATATCTTTTATTAATCAAAAAAAAACTTTTGCCATATTACTCAGCATCTTAATTCTTAAGTCGGCAATACTACTTGCTGCAGTGCTATCAGTATCACCAACTACTGCTCATATTTGAATCAAAAAGACACTAGTTAGTCAATGATAGGAACAGAGCCTTGTAGGAGAATATAGAGACTCAGCCCAATGACTTTCAAAATGAAGTAATACACAAGAGCAAAACAAAAAGTCTTTTTTAAAGATGACTTCTGTGATAAGAAGGATATGATTACATAAATTGTGAGCAAACTAAAGTTAAGCCAGAAAGTATTAAAATCTGTCAATATAATTGACAACAAAGGACTAAATAAAACTATACCGCCTTCGACAAGTAGGGAAAATCTGCTGTAGATTTGACAAGGACATTGTACCAAGAGGAAAAAATCTTTTCATTACAACATGTTTGTCCGCAACATTTGTGGATTAAAGCGTATCAAAGAAACAGTGATCTCTTAATGTTTTTTACTTCAATGGGGAAACCTACAGAATGAGTTCTTAAAAGAGCTCTTTTAGTTTCCTTCCAAACTTCCACCTAACAAGCAAACCAAAAATAAATAAAGAGAAACCTTGTTCAATGGGGTGGCTTAATTCTCTTCTATTCCCCATCAGAAAGTTCTGGGGCAGGCTTCGCTATACTGAAAGAACTAGTAATGTCAATAAATCACTCGTTCTGTTTATTATCTGCTAGTCTTATTTTCTTGTCGTATGTGTTGTAACATGAATTTATTTGTTCCAGGGCGAGGAATATATGTACTGTACGAGGATGTCAAATCGTGTTCGTGTGAAGATGTGCACGCATTGTGGATGCTTTTGGTGGATTCTGATGCAAATTTTGCATAGAAATGAGAAGATTCACTTGGCATGCTGCCGAGTTTACATAACAAAGATTAATGAATGATTTGCCTTTTACCTCTTAGTTCTTATATATTCTCTTGCTTTTTATTAGTTTGATCTCTTTTTTATTAAGTACAGACTCCAGTACTGCAATTAATGGTTGAAGATTTATGACTTGTTGATAATGTTGCATATACCAATCCCTTTTGAACTTTATTTGACTTGGATTCTGTTTCGAGTTAATAGCAAAAGTTTAGAACATCTCATGATATGTTTGAAGATGATAATTGTGGAAAGTATCAGTAATACCCAGAAAGTTTCGTATTATATCGTGATACTCGTGCCATTTCAATAGTATCACAACATAGTCTCTTTGTTATATTGAGTCTTGTGACTTAATCAAAATGAATAAGATAACACAATATCAAAAATATGCGTTAAGACACCGCTAGTGTGTGTGATTTACACACTCAGTGCGTGCGATTTTTACACACTAATTAGGGTTCACTACCTTCGCCATTTTCATGCCGGAGAGGAGAGTTCAGGCGGAACAACAAATGAAGACTACACTACAGGAACAATTAGACAAGGAGGAAGGGGAAACAGCGGGAGAGATGAAGGGAATGAAAAATTCATAGAAGCCGAATAAGAGGGAGAAGCCAAGAGATCACGATCACCACCAAAAATTCTGGCATTCAAGGACATCGGGGTGAGTCAACCGTGAAATGCGAAGAGGTACATCGAGTTATTCGCTGGAAATGGGAGATTTGAGAATGGAGTGGGGGTGCCATATCACCCACCGACGAACGGAGAAATACTGGAATTCACTGAGGAAGACGTGAGCGAATCCATGGATTGTTGGAAGCATGCCCTTATTGGAATTGTGGTGGGAATGAAGTTGCGTTCGAGGCGATGCAACGATACATAAACAGACGATGGAGTGTCCAGCCACACATTCTTGTGGCACAACAAGGGGTATTTGTGTTTAGGTTTGACTCCGCGAAGACTATGATGGAAATATACGGCGGTGGACCTTGGATGGTGAAAGGATCATTCGCCTTGATCCGATACAGATGGTACCCCGGTATGAAATTGGATCCAGGTCAAATGCAAGACTACCCAGTATGGATTCAATTACGTGCGCTAGATCTCCAGTTTTGGACACCTAATATGATATGTAAGATCGCTAGTATGGTAGGGAAGCCTATTTATATAGACTAGTTAATTGCAACGAATGAGAGGTTGGGTTTTGCAAGAGTTTTTATTGAACTGCAAAATGGGCATAAATTAGTTGAGAAAGTGAGCTTGAGAAGTCTAGATGGGGTTACATGTGATCGGAGAATTGTCTATTAAAAAGACCTCCACAATGCTTCAAATGTAATAAGTTTCGTCATAATGCCAGTCTTCCCTGGGACTAAAACTGCATGGGTAGCACATAGGAAGGGAGAAGAAATAGGAGAAGAAAAAATAGAAAGGGGAGACAGTGATATAACTGACAAATCAGAGAATAGGGTTGAGAGATTAGGAAAGAGCTAGAAAGTGAAACAGAAGATGTAAGCCCACATAAAAAGATTCAGTTAGAAGATCAAAAGGAGGAAAGTCAAGAGGTCGAAATTGAGGAAAGCAGCCAAAACATCACAAAAACAGGGAGTATAGAAGTGGTTCTTCAAATACCACTAATGCCATCAGATATGGAAGAAGTGGCCAGAGGCAAAACATCAAGTATGAGGAGATAAGGGGAAACAACAACCAGTACACCCACACTTGAAGAGGATTGGGAAGGGGTTGAGAGTAGGAAAAAATCCAAAAGAAAGCAAGGAAAGGCCAAGGGATTGTCAGATCACAAAGATAGAGCAGGAGGGGTGGTTACACCATGGATAAAGATCTCAAGATAGGAATATGGAACTTAAGGGGGATGAATAACCCCCTTAAGCAAGAGGCCATAAATAAATTCTTAGGTAGTAATAAGTGCACCATAGGGGCCATAGTTGAGGCTAGATTGAAGAACATGAATTTTGAAAAGGTAAGTAATAAAGAGATGCAGCAATGTGAGGTAGAAGCTAATATTAACCTCAACAAAAATTGTAGAATCCTATTAGTTTGGAAAGGAGGACATGTAAATCTTCATGTGAAAGATAATGGGGATCAATTCATACACACCACTATTCCGACTAAAGATTAGAAATGGAAGGGGAGTATGACTGTCATTTTTGCTCATAACCAAGTGGAAATAAGAAGAACTCTGTGGAAAAAGATTGAGGGCATTGCTCAGAATATGAAGGGGCCATGGATGCTAGCTGGAGACTTCAATGGGGTACTGAATCCAAATGAAAAATGGAGTGAAGGAAACAATAAACACAATGTGGGGACATAATTAAAGTATGTTCTTGAGGCTAATGAACTATATGATCATTAGTTCTTGGGGCCTACTTACACGTGGAGTAACTCCCATACTTTTTGCAAGTTGGATAGGGTCCTGGTCAATCAGGACTGACTTGAGAATAATAGGGAGTCTGTGGTCCAATTCTTATCAACCGGGATCTCTGACCACTCAGCAAGTGTCACTAGATAGCAAGACCATGATACCATTCAGATTTAAGAATATGTGGGCTGAAGATGGTAAATTCCTTGATTTGGTCGGGGAGGCTTTGTAAACACAAGTGAGGGATGTAAGATGTTCCAACTAATCACCAAAATGAAGAACTTTAAAGGTAAGTTGAAGGAGTTGAATAGTAGGAACTTTCAAAATCTAGAGGTGATAGTGCAAGACAAACTAAAGGAGTATCAGAAAGTTCAAACTCAGAATTTTAATGACACTGGCAGCTGAAGCCAACTCACTTCTCTTAAGAAAGAGGAATACAACAAGGCACATAAGCTGCTTCTTCACCAACTATAGCAAAAAACAAAGACATACTGGATTGAAGAGCGAGACAGTTGTAGCAGGCTTTTTTTCCGGCCAAGTAATATTAAATCTTATTCTTGCCGACCAAGTAAATAATTTAGCATGACGTGCCCATTTGCATGGCAAACTTTGGATTTATTTTTCTCTAAATAGAGATATCCACTAGCACGTGGCATTGGCTACATTTTTACTTCGATAGCTCAAGCTTAACTCGGTTTTCAAGGGGAATGTCCGAGTATATATATATATATATATATATATATATGATTGGAGTCAGTGAATATTCTCACTCAAATCCAAAAATTCTTTTTCAAATATTGTACTATGTATTCACTCATTTCCTTGCAAAGTCAGTTTTTTGACCAGAGTTTTTTTTTTTTTAAAATAACAAGGAACTTACCTAGAAATATGATGCCCCCACATTTTAGGCATGTAGATTCTGTTTCTTCCAAGACTTCCCCTCGGAACGCTGCCCGGAATCTTTTGTTGATGCTAGGTGTTCACCATACATCCTCCGAGAGTGTTTTCCAAGGGCCGAGGGGTAGGATCGATGAGGGTCTGGTGGCCATCGCGGGGAGCTCTTCGGCGATGGCAGCGTCAAGGCTTCGCATGCGAATTCTCGTCGGATGAATCACATCATAAAAGTGTTCATGGACAGAGGTTCTTATTCTCTTGCCGATCACTCTTCGTTGTTTAACATGCTCCCTTTGAGCCCTTTGAGGATGATGGACCGAGGACGTGTTGGGTCCGCCATTAGTACGGAGTACGGAGAGTCCATCATTACTCTTTTTGCTGAGTATAATTTGGATTTTGAAAAATATGATGTTGTTATACCCCATCCCGATCAGAGGGCATATGATCCTCCTACGGGTTACCTAGCAGTGTACTGAGAACAGATGCGATGCGGGTTGCGTGCGTTTTTTTACCCTTTTCTCCAAGTCCTTTTCCGATATTAGCAAATATGTCCTAGCCAACTGACGCCTAATTCTTATCGTCACTTGGTGAGGTATATTTTGTGTTGTGAACTTTTGAACCTTCCCATGTCTCATTATCAAGTGGGAGCAGTTTTTATCCTGCGCCCTTGTTCGGGTTGTTCACCCATTTTCTGCCTGGCCTATCGGGACAATAATCGGGCCTTTACGCGTGTCTCCAACCATCATTCTCATCGAGGGGATTGGAGAAGGTGGTTCTTTTTCGTCCGTCCAAAGGGCTTGTCGGCTATTTTACGGGGGGTACCCATCCGATGGGGCCTAGGGTATGTCATCCCTAATCCTGAAACCTCAGTGCGTGAGTGGGAGGTTCTATCAGGTATCGGGTTGTTTTTGGGTACCTATGATATTAACAGCTTACTGAAGCTTCTGGAGTCTCTAATCCTCGCAGGACTTCAATAGGGGATTGAAATATTCAATCTCCCCCTCAGCCCTTGCATGGCAACTTCTTTTTCCGTAAGTTCTTCATCCTTTTCTATGTTTATGATATTCTCCTGTATCTCAAATTCATGATATACTTACGTTTCCGATAGGTGTAGAGATGAAGATGTTTGCTATAAAGCCTTTCGACAAGGCTTTTCTGACACATATACCAAACGCGGGATACGCCTTTTTCGAAGGAGGAGGATTCCTATCAGTCGACTTTTAAGGCGGTGACAAGTTCTTCTTTTTTAAGGAGGAAGAGGCAATGGTTTTGCCTATGGCAGCCCCCCCCCCCAGTAAATTCCTTGGAGCCTATCGTGCCGGAGGATTCGATGGCCACCGCTTTTCGAATGGATCATTCTACGCCCCCTTTGATATCGCGGTCTTCTCTCGAGGGAGATGCCGCTTCCGGTGCGGTGAACGTGGTGGATGCGGGTCTTCTTTCTCCTACCCCTGATGGATCTCGGCCCCTAGGGGTAAGTCCCGATCCTATAGGACCTCAACCCTTCGGGGGAGGTTGCAGTTCTGCTCCTCCAGTTACTCCGGCTGCAGATTTTTGCCATAACTATTTGAGCAGTCTTCTGAACATGATGGATTGCGAGTTGATGAAGACTCTCCCCTTATCCAGCCTTCAGGACCTAGCTTGCAAAGACTTATGCGAGGTATAGTATTTGTTCGTTCATTCTACTTAGCACTAACCCTTACACCTTCGTTGTAGTAATATGTTTGATTTGTGCAGATATATATGTTGTTGAATGCCATCGGCCCCCAAGGGGGCTCCTCTTCCGATACTGGCTTAGTGTATCGTCGTCGAGATGAGATGGGGAGGGGTATGTTGGAGGCACATGATGCTCGTCCCATTCTTCATTTCTCGATATTTACGATTAACACTTTGTTACTTTGGACAGAGTGTTCGTCCCGACCTTTGTCTTTAGGGATTTACAATTGGCACTTGTCACTTTGGACATAGTGTTCGTCCCATCCTTCATCTTTCAGGATTTACGATTGGACTTGTCACTTTGGACATAGTGTTCGTCCCGTCTTTCATCTTTAGGGATTTACGATTGGCACTTGTCACTTTGGACACAGTGTTCGTCCCGTTCTTCATCTTTTGGGATTTACGATTAGCACTTGTCACTTTGGACAGTGTGTTCGTCCCGTTCTTCATCTTTCGAGATTTACGATTAGCACTTGTCACTTTGGACAGAGTGTTCGTCCCGTCCTTCATTTTTCGGTATTTATGATTAGCACTTGTCATTTTTGACAGAGTGTCCGTCCTGTACTTCATTGTGCCGAACTTTCTTCGGTCCTGCACTTTATCAATGTTATGTATTTCACAAGGGTTTGGCATTTTTGCATTTGCTAAGACAGTGACACAACAGATAAATCAAAAGTGACTCACGTGGAGACATAATCATAATTAAAAAAATAGGTCGGAGCTTGACTTCAAGTCACTCTTTCCTATGTTCCTGGAGGCAGTCATCGGGCTCAAGTCTACTGTGTCCCTGTTTTAAGTTAGTACATGTTTGCCCCTCATGATCGTCAGGGCAGATGGGACAAATAATCTTTGTTCAGAATATTCAAAAAACCTAAGATTTGCAAAAAAAAATGAGAGAGGAGCGATTCAATCGATTTACTCCATCTCCATAGGTCCCAATGCTTCCATTGCTTCTTGCTCCTCCTATGGTCGCGATCCAAGCGATGCTACATAGCATTTTCAGCTCTCTATATGGTCCGCTATCACTTCACCTATTCCGGCACGAGTTGGAAATTTTACCATTTGATGGCAGGTTGAAGGCAATGCCCGAAATACGTTCAGTGTCGGCCTTCCTAAAATGGCGTTGTATGGGAATTGCATGTCGATCACGGCATAATCTGCCAGAAGTATTCTTCTTTGAGGCTCGGTTTATAGTGAAGTAGGGAGCAAGACCATTCCACGGGGCATTATCCCTGGGCCTCCGAAACCATGAAGCAAAGTTCTTACCGGCCCTAACATCTCGTTATTCAATCTCATTTTCTCCCACGTCGAATTAAATAGCACATTAACAGAGCTGCCCTAGTCCACCAATACTTTCCTTACGACAAGATTGGTTGTGGCCACCATTATCACTAATGGAGAGTTCAGATTTGTTGTTTGAAGGGCTTGGGCGCTTAGCTTGCGCAGGTCAGCAGTCGAGAATGTAACTACCTCATGCGGCATCTCCTTGATTCTCAAAAGATCAATGAAACCGACAAAATGGTCCAATTCAACAAGCCTGGATATCTTTTTCCTACTATTCGCTGAATCCACCCCCACTAGGCCACCTGATATCATTTTTATCATCCCTCTCATGACGTTACTGTCTGCAATTTGGGGATAGTCCGTCACATGTGGATGTTCGACTATTTTCTTCTTGTTTTCTAGGCGAGCGAGATCTGTCCCTATCTGCATTGTCCTCCTATTCCTTCATCTTTTTGACAAACTCCATGAGTTTGCCGTCTTT
The DNA here is from genome assembly GCA_948329865.1 of Linaria vulgaris. NCBI lineage: Eukaryota > Viridiplantae > Streptophyta > Magnoliopsida > Lamiales > Plantaginaceae > Linaria > Linaria vulgaris. Next base: position 34,029,937 of record OX415253.1, read on the forward strand.
TATCAATCGTTCAATTTCATCCTTGAGATCCTTGTAATCCTCGGTTTCATGTCCATTCTGCTTGTGGTATTTGCAGTAATGAGTTGATAACCTTGTTGCCTTGGAATCCCTCATTTGTCTTGGCTCTTTCAGCCACCCTTTTTTCTTGGTTGTCCCGAGCACCGTCGTGATGTTAGCATTCAGGGGCGTGTATCGCCTTGGCGATGTGTCCCTATACATGTTGCTTTTGTTCCTGTTGCGGTTCTCGTCCTACTTTCCCCTCTCTCTCTCTCTCTCTCTCTCTCTCTGGGGTGCAACAAGAATTACCTTTGTGTCCATCATCTCCTCTCGGTGCACAACCTATTGTGCAATCTTATTTATCTCTTCTATGGTCTTCGGCTGCAACCTGAGTAAATCTTCCCTGAAAGCCACATTGTTGGTTGCCCGTAAGATTATGCTCATGACCAGTTCTCCCTTTGGGCAGTCTATCCTCAGCAATTCTGGGTTAAAACGCTTCATTAAGTCCTTCAAACTTTCTTTAGTGTCTTTCTTGAGAGAGTATAGATGGGAATGGTCCAGCATCAGTCTCGCCTAACTCGAGAATTGATCTTCGAACATTTTTCTCAACTGTTTGTAGGTTTTAATTGACATCGGAGCAATTCGAGTGAACTAGTCCATCGCTACCCCGACCAAAGTAGTAGCAAATATTCTGGCTTGTACGCTCTCCTTGAACCCGTATAGGGTCAGTGTGTTTTCCAATTGGAAAAGATGACCGTGGGGATCCATCTTTCCATCGTAAGGTTTCAGATCGGGGATTTTCTCCTCGTGCCCCAGAATTTCTGTCTCAATCTCCTCACAAAAGGGGTTGCTCCGGAGTACATTCCTCAAACGCACCATTAGGCTTTCAACTACGGCTCTCTGGCTCTCGAGCCTTTCCCACTTCTTTGTTACCTCGCCATGCTCTCTCTTAGAGTTATTTCTGCGGCTTCCCCCGCGTCTTCTCTCATTGTTATCATCTTGCCTTCTCGGCTCTTCATGTCGATTTCCTCTCTTCTCATGGTGTCGTGGTGTCTCTTAGATTGCACCTCCACCGAGTTGGGTCTGTCTCTTCGGTCCTCCTCAGGAGATTTTTCCTTATTTCCTTCATCTGGGCCTTTGGCCGCAGAATCCTATTCCCAGAGGGTCTCAGCGCGACCAGCTGGTGGCGGCATTTGCATTGGTGGTGTGGGGGTAAGTGTCGCAGCCACTACGAACTTGACCATTGCCATAATCTCATCTTTAAGATTATATGGAATCGACGCTGTCGTAGACGTCACCCCAGTTTATCCTGCGCCTGGCATAGGTACGCCCTCTCCTTGTGTTCCTGGCATCTCTTGCCTCGCGAGCGTTGGTACCCCAACGGGTAACGTTGAAGGTCCCATAGCCTCTGGGATAGTCTGACTTACCATTGCTCGTTCAACTTCACCATTGTTGCTTTCCACTACTCTACTTCGCGATCTAGTAACTCTAGATGCCATGCCTAATAAACCGGGAAATGTGGTGTTCCTATAGTCGACACCAATATTTTGTTCTTATTTCGCCCAGGTTACAAATCAGCGTATACTGTTACAGATGGGCCTTTGAATGCCAATAATGCTAATCAAATAGAAATCGGACTAGCTTGGTCCGAAACACCTATTACAAGCTGACTAGACAATTTAAGTAATGTTACAAATCATGATAGTTTATCGAACTACAGGGATTCGATCTTGGAGTATCGAATCAGGTATGTTCAATACAAGGTATACCGAGTTGCCCAGTATCGAATCGTGAGACTTCGATATAGGGTGTATCGAATTGAGATGCCTCGATGTAGGATTAGTTTGAGTTGTTGAGTATCGAATCTAGTAGCTTCGATAGAATGCAGTGTATCAAATACATGAGCTTCGATCGAATGCGATGGGTTTGATATTGAGTTGGTGACAACTGGTGTTGAATGCGTCCTGAGAATGTCAGAGGACGGGGTATTTATAAGCCCCATCCCGCGAGCCACAGTGGTTGTTGGGGAACGAATATCGAATTGGGATGATTCAAACTACCTCTTAGATCGAATCTCGCGCATTCGATGCTCATTCAACATCGAATTTCTCCTATTCGATGTACAACTTTAATGGGCCTCCCTTCGTGGGCCGTCCCATTATTTATATTGGGCTATTCCTAAAATACCCCCATCATACTCCAAGCGAGGTGGTGAGGGGACGGATGGATCTTTGATGATTTCGGACTAGACTCAGGTTATCCCAAGCTGCCTACGTATCCCCTTGAGGGAATCAAGCCGGACATAGTTCATTAGTGATAGGTTAAGTATATGATCAGGTATAATGGTATGCCGAGTATCTTGTGGATATTAAATATGATGTCGAAGGTGATATCAGGGATGATATCGGAGGCCTTCTATATCGGGATGACGTTGGGTACAATGTCGAGTGTGATGTCGATGATATATATCGATGATACATATCGGGTGCTATATCGAGGATGATATCGGGGGTCTTCGATATAGAGTGAGTAGCGTAAGAGTATATTTTTAAAGCTTTCTTTGAATAGCGGAACTCGGGTATTTATAGACCTTGGGATGCAGGGACCGCACACGTGACATACACGTGAATTGTACTATATTGAATATTATATTCGATATGTACATCGGGGGACATCTTCGACATAGACCAAATATGGGCCTAGCTATGCCCAGCCCAATACGGAAAATACCCATATCATGTAGTCCCTCAGTTTGGGAATTATTATTGTAAATAATAATTCATAAACTAAAATTAAGTTTGAATCATCAGTCCATCTTGTCCCGCCAGCTCAAATGACGGAGCTCGAATATGTGAATTCATTCAAAGATGTTGATGGACCCCAATGTAATTTACGTAGCATAGAGGTCCGTATTTGAATTATCAGATAGAAGTGCTTCTTGTTAGGAAACTTGTCTTTAGTGGGAATTTCTTCCTCTTAGTGCCTCCTCTCAGTGTGAACGCCTGACGAGGCTTATCAATTTTTAGTTGCAGTCCTTTTGCTATTTTCGTAATAAGCGGTCAATGCCTTGTTGCGGGGCCTTACCTTTGTATTTTAAGGTGAACAAAGTACAAAAATCTATGAATCCTACGTAGATTTTCCCCCTTTTGGGTTCTCACCTCCATATCTCTGTGGATAGGGGATTCAATACCCCGTATGATTGTAGATCTTCACCCCTTTCGTTTGCGCGGGGTCGCTAATTCCCCGTCATTTATCAAGGATAGCACAACATGCAATGAAGATATATTGATATAAATTCTCAATAAGTTAGAAACTAGAAGGTGGATAGTTTCCGGTCAACTCTTTTTTATCTTGATGGGTGGGGAATGTGTTCCCTCCTTTCCTTTATTGGTAGGAGATGTCGTTGTCGAGATTTCTAAAGAAAAATAGACTAGTGCTGATTATCGTGAAGTGTGTGTCACAATATCAACTAAGAGTGTGAGCGGCGTTATATTGCCTCTGCTGTGCTTGTCTAATAGCCTTCAGATAATCGAAATATTTTTTTTACTATTTTGTTTGAATATTCGATTCTTGTTTGAATTCTAGCATTTGCCTTGGGTGGACATCTATTGTCGTACATTGTATGATAAATATGCAGGTTAAGGTGTTTGCTGGTATATCATCATATAATAGAAGATAAATAGGCCTGTTAAAGTATTCTCCAAATTTTCCCGTAGGATAAGAGATATTTTTACCCATAAGGGTATTCTCTGCCTCAACCCGTAAGATAGGGGATTTGTGTACCTGTTAGGGTGTTCTCTGCCATATTCGCTAGGATATGAGGTATCATTTATCGTTTGAGGAATTTTCTGCCTTTTTTCGTAGGCAAATCGATTAATAGTAAAATGCTTGAAGTCAAGCAAGGTTGCAACAAGAGTAAAAATCATATGAAACATCATTTGGAAAAGTTAAAGCCCGTCATGGCGGACTGGAGGCTCCTATGCCGATGTTTATAAATGACGGTTTACGTCCGTATCATTTATAGGTCCAATGAAAGATGTCAACATTCTCTTCCATGTAACTTAAACATGCGCTTTGTCAATCTTAAAGAGGATAAGATAAGTCATGAGCGAGAAGTCATCGTAAGGAAGGCATTGCACTGCAGTAATTGTGAATGCGATGATAGACGCGGAGAAGTTTCTAGACGTTCTTAGGTCTGCGCCTAGTGCGTATTTGACCATTTGCTTGCGCTATTAAGTATTGTAGGCTGGTCACCCTTTAAAAGAGTTGTATAGTTTATGATGATGTAAAGGGTAGCATATTATGCTGTTTGGGATGATATTTTGGCTAACACTTCTTGTGCTCTGGAGCGAATTTATTTAATCAATGCATCCTCATATATTTGAACAGTAGTTGTTCATTTTGAACGTTGTATTATATATCTTATAGTCGCATTGGTATTATTGGAGATCTCATTAGCGATGAGAGTTTACTGTTTATGCTGGCTTCATTTAGGAATTGGCAATACTTTAAAGGGTAAAGTCATATCGTACCACGTAGAGTGGATTGCTTTTAAATTGATTGACCAATGGGGGTAAGATGTTAACCCTCATAGTGGATATACATGTTGTAATCACTGCAACAACAACATGTTTTAGAATTTGATATTTTTCTTGATTCTCGTCTTGCACGCAGTAATGAGAGTGTTTCTTGTCGTAAGATTAGTCGCAATATGGTGACGGGTGTAATGCCATTGCAATAAAATTATTGTATGAATGATTTATTCATTTAATCGCATCATCGCACTATTTATGAGCGTCTAGCAGTATTCTTCCATAATATAGTTGTTATATTCAGTTCATTATAATTATCCAGAGTAGGCGTCTAGCTAATTGCTTAACCTTTGGATCTTCAGGCCAGATTTAGAGGAGGCATTTGCAACGATTATTTGCCCTTGAGAGTCGAGGTCTTATTTTAGTGCTTTACTGCGCCTTAAGAGGTGGGGTACCGCATAGGTACTTGTCTTTGTGTCGTATGAGGCGGGGATACCATGTAGGAACTAGTCGTTGTGCCTTTAGAGGCGGGGATATCATGTACGTACCGGTCGTTGTGCCTTAATAGGCGGGTTACCGCGTAGGTACTCGATGTTGTAATATGGTTCGTCTTTGTTCATTTCTCTCTGGATTAATACGAGCATGTCATCTCAAATTTGTGCACAAATTTTTGTAATTCACGTGGTGTCTCAAAGTAACTTATCTATTTGTAATATATAAAGGAATACTTTATAATGAATTATGTATTTGATTTGTTATCATTTCAGTTATGGTACCTCGTGGGTGCATGATTCATTGTCATTTAAAGCAGATACCGCGTAGGTACAAATATATTTGCATTCTAGGTTTGGTACTGCGTAGGTAAATATTCCTCTTGCCAATTTAGGCATGAAACTATATAGGTAGACGTTGCTCTGCCATTTATGGCATGTTACCGTGTAGATAGATGTGACTTTTGCCATTTCTAGCATGTATCCGTAAAGGTACATGTTACTCTTGTCATTTTGGGCATAATATCGCATAGATAGTTGTTACTCTGCCATTTCTGACATTTTACCGTATAGGTAGATGTTCCTCTGCCATCTCTGGAATTTGACCGTATTGGTAGAAGTGACACTACCATTTCTTGCGTTTTACCTTATAGGTAGATGTAGCTCTGCCATTACTGAAATTTTACCATATTGGTAGAGGTGACGCTTCCATTTTTAATATATCTCGTTTGTGTTGTTGGCATTGTCCATTTCCTCGTTTGAATTCATGAATAAAAGAGAGTTTCTGAGTCTATTTGAATATTTTCTTTCATATCCTGTAAGATAGTAAATAAACAAATTACCTGTTACGGTATTCCTCTGCCTTCTCCGTAGCTTTGTGGATAGGGAATTATGATCTCATAAGATTTGTAGATATTCATTCTTTTGGGGTGCTCTCCTCCCTATCACGGTAGATAGAGGAGTTATGACCTCGTAGGATTGTAGACAGTTTTTTCTGTTGGGTTCTCTCCTACCTACCGCGGTGGTTAGGGGAGTTATGACCTCGTAGGATTGTAACCAATTGCTCCCTCGGGTGCTCTCCTGCCTATCGTGGTGGATAGGGGAGTTATGACCTCGTAGGGTTGTAGATAATCACTCCCTCGGGTGCTCTCCTGCCTGTCGTGGTGGATATGGGAGTTATGATCTCGTATGGTTGTAGATAATCGCTCACTTGGGTGCTCTCCTGTCTATCGTAGTGGATATGGGAGTTATGACCTCGTAGGATTGTAGATAATCGCTCCATCGGGTGCTCTCTTGCCTATCGTGGTGGATAGGGGAGTTAAGATGACCGCGTAGAATTGTAGACAATCGCTCTCTAGGGTGCTCTCCTGCCTATCGTGGTGGATAGGAGAGTTATGACCTCGTAGGGTTGGTAGACAATTTTTGTTCTCCTTATCTCGATGGATAGGGGATCTCTTCCTCTCCTTGTTTTGTTAACGGAGGATGTCTGCGTTCCTGTCATTTAATCGGATAACAACATATGCATCAATATATATATATATATATATATATATATATATATATTAATATAAAACTTCAAGATAGATAACAGCCAAGAATCGGATAGTCTCCGATTTGCTATCATTCAGGATAGGAGATACTTTTACCCTTTACGATATATCTTTGTCTTATCCAGTAGGATATGTTTGTTCCTGCAATCAATCTGTCAATATGAAAGAAAGAGATATATAACATTCTGTAGATAAAGATTAATAAGGGGTAACCGTTGAGAATCAGGTGAATAAAGATTAATAACGGGTAATAGTTGAGAACCAGGTGAATCCAGTTCGCCTGTGTATCCCGTAATTCCCTGCGTGATTCTTTCTGTTTTAGCTACAAGCCAGCCCCGGAGGGGCAATTTAAGTAAAGTAATATTGTTCCAATAATAATTAAAGATAGAGATTAAGGAATGTTCGGTGGTGCGGATATCGGAGATACGAGGATATCCAATGAATACGTATAATGAGTAAGTTATGATATCGGGCTTAAGAGATGTTGAAAGCCATCCCAATATCGGGTATGATTGTTTATTGAGAATAATGTATATCGAAGTGGATGTCCATGTCGAAAATACGCTCGATATCAAATGTGGTATTCAATATGTGGGTGAATCAGTATAACCTAATTAATTGCAGAATATGCATGTGAATAATATAATGTAATTGATATGACTTATCTTGATTGGCAGAGCGTAGTCCAAACTCGATATGCTCCAGGGTTTTGATGAGTATGAGCCAGCCCCGGAGTCGTAAGGATGAGCATGAAAATCATAGGTCCAATGTCGCTGCAACTTGCCATTATTCTTGATGAACTCGATTAAATTTTACGGTAGCATGCTTGTTTTCAATTGCATTTCAGTGTGTTCCCACAGACGGCGCCAATGATATGAGGCGAGTTCGTATGCTGACTTCACAGGCTGGTGAAACACTCCACATCATGCTGATTCTAGGACACGCTGGAACTAGCTTTGTCCTTTGCACACATGTACTCCAAGCGACGTGGTGAGGGAGCGGATGGATCTTTGATGATTTCGGACTGGACTCGCGTTATCCCAAGCTGCCTACGTATCCCCTTGAGGGAATCAAGACGGACGTAGTTCATTAGTGATAGGTTAAGTATATAATCAGGAATAATGATATGTCGAGTATCTCGTGGATATCGAATGTGATGTCGAAGGTGATATCGGGGATGATATCAGAGGCCTTCTATGTCGGGGATGACGTCGGGTATAATGTCGAGTGTGATGTTGATGATATATATCGATGATACATATTGTGTGCTATATCGAGGATGATATCGGTGGTCTTCGATATAGAGTGATTTGCGTATGAGTATATTTTTAAAGCTTTCTTTGATTGGCGGAATTCAGGTATTTATAGACCTTGGAATGCAGGGACCGCACACGTGACATACACGTGAGTTGTACTATATCGAATATTATACATGGGGCCGTCCCCAACATAGACCAAATATGGGTCTAGCCCATGGCCAGCCCAATACGGAAAATACCCATATCAATTTTCTTCATCTTATGAATTTCAACAAGCTCTGGCCAAACTTCTGAATCCCTTCAGAGGCATTTACTTTGATCAATCCATGAAATTACTTTACTTAGGAATACAAATCGTGTTTATAATAACTTTTACAAGTTATTTAAAAAAAAACTTATACAAATAAAAATATTTGTTAAAAAATCATTAAAGCTAATGATCAAAAGACCATCATTGAATACTAAAAAGTTACTTATATAAGCGTGTTTAGCAGGCTCATAACGTCCTTAACCACTCCATCTTTGTTCATCTAACTTGTGTTATCAACAACACATAAATAACATCAATTAATTAAAAATAAAATACTAATTAAATTGGTAGTTCGATCGTGGAATTTATTTCTTTCTATATTTTCAGAATATGAGTGTGTGACTTGTTATAATGCACCTTCTTATTACCCTCAATATTTGCAGCCCTGCTGTACTTTGTGGTATTACAACCCGTTTTTATGTTATTGTGTGTCGTCTGCAATTTTTTGTGAAACTCTTCATTTTTCCACCATGACTAGTTGCGGGATAGATGTCAATATCTTTCATGCATGCGTGCATCTTGCTGATAAGGGATCACCCATTATTTGACATTCATTAGATAAATCCATGAGCTTTTCAAAATAAGATGTAACACTTTCATCCTCACCCATTTTCCAGTTTTCAAATCTATGCAAAACTAATTGAAACTTGGATTCCCTTATGCTTAAATCACCTTCATGATTTGGTAAATATCCTAAGCTTGCTTTGCAGTATAACAGTTCTAAATCAATTTAAACATGTAAGCATCAACCCAACAAAAGTTGATGTTGAGTGCTTTCACATTAGAGGACATGTTTCTTATCTCAATTTGTGACCACGCTGATGCTAGCTTTGCAACAACGTCACTTACCAAACTCAACACTGATATTAACTCCCAGTGTTGATCCAACACTCACGCACTTAACGTTGACCTAACACATACTAACATACTAACAGAATAATTTTGCACATCAAAAAGAAAAGAAAACAATAGGTTTTCAAACTTAAACGGTTCATAAGTCATATAATGTGCTTAAAATTTAAACCTAATGTGTTCTTTACTATTTTGCTCGACAAAATTCTTCTCTCAGTATGTGTTAGGACAACAAAGTGTGCGTGAGTGTTGGAACAATACTGGGAGTTAACACTAGTTTTGATCTTGGTGTTTTGATAGTGAATCCCGATCCTACAATTTTCAAATTCAAACCAACAAAACAAGATTGTATGATCCTGATAAACATGTTTGAAATACCAATTGTCAAACATGAGAGTTCTAAAATTGTTATTACCAATTGATCATGGTGTCTACACACAAAGCTTGTAAAGACCATTTAGTTAATCACATTCTTCGTCAGATGTTTCAACCATGGTTACTTTCTCTAAAGTCATTTTTGTAAACATCTTTTATTAGAGATTTATTGAAATTGATTTAGTCGAGCTAAATCAGAAAGCTATTTCTCTGGAAAAAAAGCTTATGTGGCCAAAAATATGATTTTGTTAGGAGTTTGATTACGACAAGGGAATTCATCACATCAAACTTTACAATTGTAGCCTAGGCACTACGGCACTTGGAAGAGATCGTCGCACTCTGCATTTGTGACATCTATTGCACTTTGAGGAACCTAGCTATACATCGAAACAACAAATTATGTAGTTGTTGTGGTGCCTATTGAGATCCTCTAGAGTTTGGTCTAACTATATGTGTCTCTCTTAAAACTTCAGTACTTGTGGAGAGAAAACCTTAAACTTATGAAACGTAAAAAGGTGTTCACTAATGGGTCACAAAACATACAATTCATTTTGCAAGTAATATAGAATTGTTTTAGCTCCACAATATCGACCCCGATGAGATTGCATAGCATTTGTGTATTTAGCTTTCTACTAGAATAAATTTAGTGATCATTTTGAGTTGGATAATTCGACTAAAGTAAACAACAACAGCAAAAATGAACGAGAGACTTGAGAGTACGTAGACAATCATCTTCATTAGAATTATTATAAAGCGCCCCTCTGTATTTGTTCTCTTGAATTGAATTGTTTGATTCATGATTTCTTATGATAATCGCGGTTTAGATGGTCATGCGGTTTGAGATTTTACTTAAGCTCAATGGCTTAATTCCTCACGTTCTACACAAATTAGATCTTCGCGGTGAGTTTTCATTGAGGAAGACACGATGTTGTAATTTCAAATAAGAAATCTAGTTTCATGGTAAAGATTAGGCGCGAGTGATTCAATTTAAGGTTGAAGGGGTTTTTATATAACTCAAGGAGCTAGGAGTTTTTGGCTAATTAGGAATAATACATTCACTATTTCCTCGTTATGTATAGGAAACTAATATTAATGATTTGTTGATTGCAGAAAATATCAGCAAATTGGACTTGTATAAAGTGTGAGGTGAGACTGTAACATTAATTGTACTAAATGATAGTTAATATCACTGAATTTCAGATGATCTCGAGTTTACACATTAAACCCTGCCTCATGCAGGACTATTACAAAGATTTATTTTCCCCTAGGGTACTTATTTCCATTACCAAACAGGTAGTTTATCACATCCACCACGTAATAAGCTTCAATTTTAATGCTTGTTCGTAACCTCTTTAAGCGATCCTGCCATCAAAACAAAATTGGAAAGAAAACCAAAGTTAGCCATATAACATGTATACATATAGTGCATGAGTGATCATCGATCGAAACAAGTCAAAAAAAGAGAAAAGGAAAAAGAAATAGATAACTTACTTGCTGCAATCGACATTGCGGGAGACAGGGATGTCCATATCAACGTTACACTTCTTGGGGAGGCTTTGTGCCGCGTCGTCCTTCAAGTCAGCGTAGCGTATAGCAGCGGCCTTGACACAATCACAGGTAGTCCTCTTGTCAGCTGTCGTCTGTGCCATCTCTTTCACGGCTGTGACTCCCGAGCAACACGTCTCAGATGGGGTGTCACCGTGTCCGGTGAGGTAAGTGATGCACGGCACCAGAGCAGCGTCCACCTGACCGCAAGTCACAGCCTGCCCCGGCTGCACTACGGATTGGGAAACGGCAACAAGTGCAATCAAAGCTATGATCATACTAATTCCCTTCATTTTGGTAAAACTTAAAAGTGTTTGGATATAAGTAGGGAGCTTATGAGATGAGTAATTGCTCGTTGTTGGTTTTTGCCTTTGGTGTTGGGGGCATTAATTAGTATTTGAAGTATTTATAGACTGACTCTGTAGTAGTACTCTGTTTAGTAAATCAAATAAGCCTTCTCATGATATCAGCGACTGTTATGCTGTTTTGTACTCTTTATTTTCTGTTACCGAAATGTCATCAAAACGGCAAGGATGACGGGACTCTGCGAAACTGTTCTTGATTCTGCGGTAAGCTGTCGTTAATTCATTCGAGGAAAGTTATTTATTTCTAACTAGAAGATGTAATTAAAAAATATTTTTAACAGAATATACATGTACGAATCGAAAATTTAAATAAAACACGATAATAGTTACCTACGGTAAATACTAAATGATAGTCATTTCTTTAAGGTCACAAATACTATTGGAAAGTGAGCAATTCTAAATTGTTGTTGATTAAAATTCGTCTCCATCGCTATGATTAGGTATATGTATACGTACAAATCATGGACATCCCTCTAGATTTTCAAGTGTAATAAAGTGAAAACTTCTCACCATCAATTTTTTCAATAATTAGAATGATTTTCTTTACTAGCTGCTCTCTTGGTACAACGTTCAAAGAGCGTTAATTTTATAATTATTTAATGTTTAATTACATTGATTCTTCATGCCAAATTTTGATTCTAAATGCGATTCTATTCATGTGAGTAATAAATTTAATCTATTCTTCGTATCAGTCTTTTTAGCCTGATACAGATTGTTGAATCTCATGATTCGTGCTCCCAAGTGATTTTCATGATCAGAGTTCACAAGTGCAGAACAGTAAACTAGAAAGAGAGTTGAAACGAATGCAAGATCGAGAGAAAGAAATTAAACCGAATATTATTGAAATGAGACGAGTGATTCCGCCATTGTTACACATCGAGGAATCTTCGTCATTCTTCTCTGCTAACTGATCGAAAAAGTGAAAAAAGTGAAAAATAAAATAACTAATTGCAGCTTTATATACCAGCTCAGCTTTCCTAAAATAGAAGGCTAACTAAACTTAAATTAATTTGACTTTGACTTGTTGCTAAAAATAGAAATAATTTGAAATTGTTCTTGTAAACTAATTTTGATTAAAACTGATCAGCTAACACCCCCGTAAAGTGGGGCATGTATATCCAAAATGCCCAACTTGAGCATCATGCGTGTGAAAGGCTGTAATGGCAGTGGTTTTGTCAAGATATCAGCCACGTGGTGTTCATTTGAGATGTGAATCACTTTGATGCATCCTTGTTGAACCTTTTCCCTTACAAAGAAACAATCTATTTGACGATGTTTTGTTTTCTCATGGTGTACGGGGTTGATAGCAATCCTTTCTGCACTTTTGTTGTCTGTGTATAGTAGAGGAGTTTTCAATTCAGTGACTGAAAGGTCTTTTAGTAGCTGAGTGATCCAGACTAATTCACAGGTTGTGCTGGCTATTGCTCTGTATTCAGCTTCAGTTGAGCTTCTGCTTACTGTTGGTTGCTTCTTTGATTTCCAGGATACAAGTGAGTTGCCTAGGTATAGAACAAAGCCAGTTATGCTTCTTCTTGTGTCTTCACAGTTACCCCAATCACTGTCACAGAAAGCTTTGATGTGGATATCAGAGTTTGCTGGTAGAAATAAACCTTTTCCAGGGGCTGATTTCAAGTATCTCAGTACTTTGTGAGCTTGTTCAAGATGTTGAGTGGTTGGCCTTGACATGTGATGTGTTAAGCATTGTATGTTGTATGAGAGATCTGGCCTGGTGATGGTAAGATAGAGTAACCTTCCCACTAATCTCTTGTATACTGAGGGATCAGGAATAGGATCGGAGTCCATTGCTCTTAGCTTTGTTTTAGGGTCCATTGGAATGTTACTTGGTTTAGAGCCTAAGTAGCCTGATTCTGTGGGTATGTCCAGTGAGTATTTCCTTTGAGAGATGCATATTCCTTTGTTGTATCTTGCCACTTCAATTCCCAAGATGTATTTTAAATCACCAAGGTCATTAATGGTGAACTGCTCATCCAGGTGTTGTTTGATGTTGTTTGATTTTGTTTATAGCTTCAATGTTGTTTCTAGTTAGTATTATATCATCAACATACACACACAAGACAGTGAGTATGTGGTTTGTTTGATGAGTGAAGAGAGAAGAGTCTCTGATAGACTGTTTGTAGCCATAAGCAAGAAGACATAGAGTTAACTTTGGGTACCAGTGCCTGGATGCTTGCTTAAGTCCATAGAGGCTTTTCTTTAGAAGGCATACTTTGTTGTCTTCTTTCTTGCAGTATCCTAGTTGTTTTAGATGCCAACCCTTTGAAGCAGCCACTGCTAGTAGTACCCTTAATGTGGTAAGCTTTGCCACATGAGAGAAAGTATCAAAATAGTCAAGTCCTTCCTCTTGTGTATACCCCTTGGCCACCAATCTTGCTTTATATCTTTTTATACTTCCATCTGATTTGTATTTGACCTTGGATACCCATTTGCAGCCAATTGAGTGTTGTCTTTTTGGTATAGTAGTTAGGACCCCAAGTCTTTGTCTTTTCAAGAGCTTGTAGTTCACTGTTCATAGCTTCTTGCCATTCTTTGTATTGGCTTGCTTGTTTGTATGTCTTGGGCTCATGATTCACAATTATAGCTGCTGTAAATGCACTGATTTGGACCAAGTCTTGAGTTGCAGATCTGATTCTCAATAGGATATCTGATAGTAGATGAATTGTTTGCCTTGTGTAGAGATTTGGGAAGTGCATAGTCATATACTTTGAGATATGCAGGAGGAGCAACATTTCTTGAAGATTTTCTGACAGGAATTTCATGTTATGTAGTTGTAATTGGATTGGGAAGAGTTTCTGTTAAGACTTGTTGCTGAGAGCTCTCATTGGTAGTAGCCTCTTCATGATTGTTATTTGTTGTTGATTCCAGGACATTGGTATCTATGTGTTGATGAATGTATGGAGTTGAGGGTAGAGAGTCTGAATTTTGCTGGTTTTCTGAGTACTGATCACAGACTTCATGAATGGCTTGTTGAGGTGGAGTTTGAGCTTGTTACCTTGTTGATATGAAAGTATCTGAGCATATTCTGATGGCTTCTGGTGTCTCCTGAGTTTGAAGTGTTGATTTGAACTGATTCTTTAATGGGAATATTTGTTCATGAAACATGACATTTCTTGAGATGAATATCTCTTTTGTCAACATGTCCATGACTTTATATCCCTTAGTTTCAGCAAGGTAACCAATGAAAATGCACTGTCTTGCTCTTGGATCAAACTTTTGTATGTGATTTTGAAGTGTTGATGCATAGCACGGGCATCCAAATGCTCCCAGTAGAGTGTAATCAGCTGGCTTGTTGAATAGAAGTTCATATGGAGACTTGTTGTTCAAAACTTTTGAAGGCAGTCTGTTTATAATGAATGTTGTTGTGCTTAAGCAATTACTCCAGAAATCCAAGCTAACTCCAGATTGGAATCTTAGGGCTCTTGCAACCTTCAAAAGATGTTGATGCTTTCTTTCCACCAGACCATTTTGTTGTGGTGTTTCCACACAGCTGGTCTGATGGATAATGCCATGACAGTTCTAGAAATCCTTCATAATAAACTGACAACCATTACCAGTTCTAATAATTTTGATATTAGCTTGGAACTGAGTATGAACAAGTTTATAAAAGTGAGGTAAATGTTGTTTAACTTCTGACTTTGCTTTCATTACGTATGTCCAAGTACACCTTGTAAAATCATCTACAATGGTGAGAAAGTATTTAAATCCTTCATGTGAAGGTTGTGCTAGGGGACCCCATATATCACAGTGTACATGGTCAAAACCTTTAACAGACACAGAGTTACTAACAGGAAAGGACATTTTCTTCTGTTTTGCCAAGTGACATACATCACAATGTCTCTGTTTGTCAACTGCTGAAGTAGAAATGCAAGGTATTTGAGATAGCTTTTCTATGGAAGCATGGCCTAATCTTAGGTGCCATATGCTGTTGTTATTGATTGCTGAATTACAGGCAGCTTTATTAGTGTGAAGTACATAGAGGTTGTTACTGATGTTAGCAGAACCAATCATCTTCTTGGTGATTGTGTCTTGCAAAATGCATGAGTTTGACATAAACATAAGCAGTAATTTTGATTCTAGTGTGAGTTTAGATATTGATAGGAGATTATGAGTGAATGAGGGAACATACAGAACATTATGTAGAGTAATGTTTTCAAATAAAGTTACAACCAGTTCTTAGTACAAACCATGTGGTATGTAGCTCATGTGTCAAGTGTCCATGAATCTGCATGTGAAGCTTGAGAAAAATAGGCAAAATGAGGTTTAGAAATACCAGTAATAGTAGTT
The DNA here is from genome assembly GCA_948329865.1 of Linaria vulgaris. Taxonomy (NCBI): domain Eukaryota; kingdom Viridiplantae; phylum Streptophyta; class Magnoliopsida; order Lamiales; family Plantaginaceae; genus Linaria; species Linaria vulgaris. The sequence goes on from OX415253.1 coordinate 34,045,515, forward strand.
GCAGCAAAGTGAGGTTGCACAGCTTGATTCTGGTCAGCATTCAAGCTTGTTGGCTTGTGGTCCTCCTGTGCTTTCTGGAAGGCAAAAAATTGTTCAATAATGTCCTTAGAGGAGTTGGACATTAGCTGACTAGATGAGAAAGTAGATGAGCCATCATGAGTGACAACATTGTTTGCTAAGTGAGTGGGCTGGTTTCTCTTCCCTGTTGGTCCATCCCACCCAGGGGGATAACCATAAATTTGGAAACACTTATCTATGGTGTGTTCAGTATATCCACAGTGAGTACACCTCAGCTTTTTCTTTTCTTGCTTTGAGAGTCTAAAGGACTTATTCTACACATGTTGATTGGACTGGTAAGCTGGAGCAAACCTTGTTTGAGGGTTCTGAAAGTTGCTTTGTGTGTTCCTGGTGAACATAGCTAATGAGTCTGGATTTGGCATTGGAGTGTAGAGTGCTCTTTGGTTTTCCTCTTGTAGCAGCATTGAATAAACTTTGGAGAGAGGGGGCAGAGGGTTATAGAGTAATATTTGGCTTCTTAGAGCAGAAAATGAATCATTTAGACCAACCAAGAAAGCAATCACACTGTCATATTGTTGTAAGTCTACCATCTTTGAGTTCATGTTACAAGTACACAGACCACAAGAGCATGAGATAATTGGTCTCTGGCTCAAGAATTCATCCCAGAGAGACCTAAAGTTAGCATAATACTCAGTTACAGAAGCTGAACCTTGAGATATCATTGATATTGACTTCTGGAGGTGATAAACTCTAGAACCATCAGACCTATCATATCTACTTTTCATCTCCTGCCACAGCTCTAAGGCATTCTCATAGAAGAGAAAACTCCTTTGCAGTTCTTTAGTCATTGAGTTAGACAACCAAGAGAGAACCAAAGTGTTGGCTCTCATCCAACAAGTGTATAACTGATCATGCACTGGAGGTTGTGGTAAAGAACCATCAATGAACTTGATCTTGTTCTTTATCTTCAAAGCCATTACTATTCTTTTACTCCCAGAAATGTAATTGTTCTCATTAAAGAGGTCACTCACAATGGAATTACCAGAATTGTCATTAGTACCCAGATAGTACACTGAGGATGAATCCTCACTTGGGTTCTTTGCTGCTGGAGCAGCTAGTACAGTAGTTGAATCAGAGGCAGGGGTGGTCATGTTGGCAAAATTGACAATAATGTGAATCAAATTTCAGACAAATCCACAAGATTTCACAAACAGATGGCGATACAGTACAACCGCACAAAGAATCAGCAGCACAACCACTCAAAATTCCCCAAATTTCACAGAACACAGTTCTGTACCAACTCACAACAGTATAATCGCAGCAAGAACGCAATCAAAGAAGGATCGTAATACAATTAATCGAAGTGCGGAAGCGAAAAACAGTAATCGAAAACCTAATCGACTGATACCATGTTGAATCTCATGATTCGTGCTCGCAAATGATTTTCATGATCAGAGTTCACAATTGCAGAACAGTAAACTGAAAAGAGAGTTGAAACGAATGCAAGATCGAGAGAAAGAAATTAAACCGAATATTATTGAAATGAGACGAATGATTCCCCCATTGTTACACATCGAGGAATCTTCATCATTTTTCTCTGGTAACTGATCGAAAAAGAAAAAGTGAAAAAAGTAAAAAATAAAATAACTAATTGCAGCTTTATATACCCGCTCAGCTTTCCTAAAATGGAAGGTTAACTAAACTTAAACTAACTTGACTTTGACTTGTTGCTAAAAATAGAAATAATTTGAAATTGTTCTTGTAAACTAATTTTGATTAAAACTGATCAGCTAACACATATAAATATAAGTGATAAAATAAAGTGCCAATTCACATCACGAGTGTCCAAAGGAAGCTTCATGTATCATGTGCAATAAAAATAACTATTATATCTTTAACAGATAATAGTTAATCTTTAAATGCATTGGTAATTATCTCACAGAGTTCTTAGAGCGGTTTTAATGCCTCCACAAATTCGGGTTCTCACGAACTTGGATTTGGTACATGAAGTGTTGTGTTGAACAATGCTTTTTCTCGGTACTTGTCAATGTGAAATGCCATGGTTTTTTTGAATCTAAACATGTAGTCCGACAAAGTGATCCAATCTCAACAACTTTATTCATTATTGCTGCGAAATTCTTGTCGAGAGGTTTAGACCATCTATTTGAACGCAATAAAGACTTTTACCTTTTATCTTGCCACTGGTGGAGGATTGTCGGTTTCTCACCTTGCATATGCCGATCTTATGGATTTCCTTCATCTTTATGAGATGGTCTCGGAATAATATATGAATGCCGACAAGAGTTGCTTTGTCACCGCTCCTCATCTTAATGCCGCGCATTCACACTCCATCGCGCTCCTCACCGGTTTTGTACGTGGCAATCTCCCTATCACTTACCTTGGTGCCCCTCTCATTAGAGGTCGAATGAAGTTCACGTACTTTAATTCGTGGATCGAGCACGGTCGATGAGAAATGAGGTTTCTTAATTTTTGGAGGAAGACTCACACTTATTAAAAGTGTTCTTTGTGCCATCCCCATTTACCTTTATCAAGTCTTGGAACCTCCGTTGAGTGTTATTGAGGAACTTAAACGTATGTTCGCCAAATTTCTTCGGGGTTCTATTGAGGAAAGGCGTAAGCAACATTGGAGAAGTTGTGATCGTATTTTGCAATTCTTACATCAATGGAGGCCTTAATGTTAAATCATTAAAAGGTATGATTGATGCTTTTGGCATAAAGCTTTGGTGGCGTATGCGTGCGCAAGACTTACTTTGGGCACACTATATAATGATTCGGTATGCTACACGTCCAAATGTAATTCTTATTCGTGGTTGGGAATCAAGTATTTAGAAAAGACTTACTGTGATTGCTCCTATTGCCCAACCAAATATTTTTTGGAACATTAAAATGGCGATGTTTGGTTTTGGCTTGATCATTGGTTGTATAGTGATATTCTTCAACCAAGACCGGGGGTGATAATTTGATTACAAACAAAAAGTTTGTGACTTTTGGGAAGATAACGAATGGAACTTGAGGAAACTTGATGAACTTTGTGTTGAAGATGTCGTGTGTGATATCTCAACCAACTGGGCAAAAAGAAGGCGACACTCCCATTTTGAAACTTGAACCACATGGTCATTTTTCTACAAAACCAACTTGGAAAGATATGCACTTGGCGTCATGTCCGAATGGCATTTTAAAATTTATTTGACACAAATTTCTTATGTCGAATATTTTCTTCTTCATTGGGCGGGCCCATAAGCATAAAACAATGCAAAAGACTCATAATATGATATATGAAACATGACATGTTAACAATCTAGGGAGCCTTCCAATAAAAAGGTAAGAATAAAGTCTATTTTATATAATATGGTAATTCATTAAGAATAAATAAATTATAATATCTATTACTATATTAAAAGCAAAGTCCTCCCACTCACAAAAAACCAGTTGGGATACCAACTTTTAATTTTCCAAAAATACCCCTACTCCTCTCAATTCAAATAAAAGAATAAAATGAATATATTATTACTTTACTCATTTGGATCAACTGCAATCCTAAAAAATAGCTATTAACGTAATCTTTCAAAATTTTATTTTTTAAAATTAAAATAACTTGCACGCGGTCCCCGCGTGTGTCAAATTTCTAGTAACACGAAATAAAAACCGACCAAATTACATGTGTCTCGATCCCCATTTATAATAACTTCTATCAAATGTTGTAATAGTGATCCCTTAATACGAGGCTACTATAATTAAGCCGTGAAACCGCTCCTTCCTTGGTCCTTACATAAAAAAAGGCGAGTAAGTGAAGAAACCCTTTTGCCGCTGGAATTGGGATTCTTCTTGAGAGCTTGCCCTGTGTTACAACTCTACGCTTCAAATGGCTTTGATGAGGTGGCGATGTTCGAATCAGGTACCTTTTGTTTTCTTTATATATTACATTACATTCATTACATACACCGCGTTCTGTTATCGATCTCGTGTTCATTTTTTATTTTACTATCGTGATTAAGTATCTAGCTTCAATTGCTATATCAATTTGGTCATCAAACTGATTTTGATTATACAAGTACCAGTATACTTTACATCTGCTTTTGAATAACATGTTTCTGCAATAACTCTGTTTTTAACTCCGTAACGATCGGTTCTTGAAAAACGATACTTGCTATTTTACAGCAATCAATTTGATGTAGGAAATGGTTATATGTTACACTTGATTTTCATTGTTTGAAGGGTACATTAGCAAAGCACTTTGGATGCTCAATATTAACGAATATATCCCCTATATTGTAGCCATGCAAATTGCGATGGATGCCTGACACGTGATGGTTTTACGAGGGCCTTGTCTATTTCTCTTTGTGACGAGTCCTAGGAACGCGAATGGACCTCAAGTTATTGGGCATTGTGAGCTCTTTGCCTGGCATGGCTTTCTCCGTCGTTCCAGTTCCTCTGACAACACCGGCGATTGCACCAGGTCCATTTTATTGCTTGGTACCACACAGATGGAATCCTTTTCTTTTATTCTGTAAATGAATGAAGCATTTCATAAGAAACTCCTTTCTTTGCGACATGTATGTCCATATGCACATGCAAGTGCCTGCCATCTTACAATTGCCTCACCTAGACTGCAACATGAGTTCTTTTTGAGTATGAAAACTGTTGCTTCCAGTACCACCAGCATTCATTTCAGGAGAGGCTCCCTCTCTCTGTGTGTGTATGTGTGTGTGCGTGGAGTGGTTCAATCCTGTCTTCATCGTATGCTAGAATTTAGTGATATGTTGTAAACAATGCATCTTTGATGCTGTAAGTATCAAATTGAACACTACTTTTACTTCAAATTAAATATTAGCTTTCTCTTATGTGGTTCCATGACTCTTAGTGTAATTTTCTATTTACTCAGTGGAGAAAAGAACAAAGAGAAAAATAGATTTTGTTTTCTTCCAGCAAAGTCTCTGTTCTTAGTGCTTCTTATATATACATTGCCTCCCAAATTGATTGACATAAAAGACTGGAAGGCCTAATAGCTACATTTTTCTTTTGAGCTAATACTAAGCTTCTATCTTTCTTCTGTTTATTCACCGTTCGACTTACATGGACTTATCTCAAGACTAGGGAGCTGCTTTCTTAAGATTTTTCTCCAGGCATCTCTTTCACGTATGTTGTGTCTGGTGCTTGATTGTAAACAGGAGCCCAGGGATATTGACAGATAGTTACATGTTTAACTTTAATACAATGGATGTTAGTTGTTGAAGAGATTGTTTATTATATGTGAACTTTAGAAGAAATTTTTGTGTCATTGCATTCTCAGATTACTATGTTGTAGTCATTCATCTTCCAAACATTCTCCACGTGTACACCACAGTTCGATTGTTTGTGGTTTTTCTTATGCAAACACGTGATGAAAGGGAATGACATAAAGTAAATGAAATAATACTCACTCAATGGCTAGCTTTCATAGACATGGCTCATTTACCCAGAAGCAACTCCAAAGGCACCAGAAATTGATTATGTCCAATGGTGTCACTTATAGGAGGGAAAGTGTATGAGTAACAGAAGTTTCTGCAATCTAGACATTTAGTTTACAGCATAAAAAAGGAATCTTTTCATTCACCTTCTAATAAATCAAGGTCGAGTATTGAGTATTGACTAAGATACCTCTCTCGGAAGACTGACCGATGTTGCATTTGTTGCAGTTGTTTCAAGATGTAAACTCTAAATCAAAGGTTTAAGAAAACCATCCATCCTCAGATGGAACAATCTCTAAACATATAAAGGTGTCCAGCGCAGGGGGTGAGGGTGGGGGCATACAGAACTTATTATAGCATGAATGTTCTGGGTAACAATTTCTTGGTACTTATCTGAATTCAGTAACTGTCCAACTTAATCAGTTGTGTGCAGTAGTTTTTTCAGTTACTCCTTACTGGTTTTCCTGTTTAGGATTTCACACGGACCCAAAAAATCAATTTCTTTCCATAGGCAAAAGTTAAGCCTTGTCATAAATGTTACTTTCACCAAAAAGTTATTGTTATTAAGTGATTTTCCACATTTGTTACTTAGTGATCTGCATAGTATTGATGAAGTGGTGTCAAGAAAAACTCACGCCTGTTTCCTTAAAAAAAATTACTTTGTTTACTTTGTTGCCCGTTGAGAATTAAACAATATGTGCTTTGGATTTGCTAAATTGTTTCTGTTTTGGATAAGTTGCAAACTGATTGGGTATGACTAAGTAAACATGTGATTTGTAAATCTGAAGTCTATATTTCATGTTAAATTAAATTGCGCCTTTTCTTTCTTCACTTGTACATAGTATCCAAGATAAACAACTCGCGCCAGGATTAAAAATTTCCAAACCTTTCCAAATTATAGAAATTCTCCTCTCTCATTCATCAATGTGACTTTCAAGCCCTTATACCAATGGTGTACATAGAAGTATTAGGGAACCTGTTTGAATCGAGAATAAAATGACATTCTTATTATTGAGAAGCTTGTTGGCAGCAATAAAAATCTATGGTTCTGAGGCTATTTCAATGCCATTTAGAGGCTTGCTAAACTGGACTGCCTTGAAGGTATGTTTCCTTCTGAATGTGTATTTTTCTCAAAATCAAGAAACTTTATGTAGATTTCAGATAAAATTTTAGCAATTATGTGGCATATTCAGATACGTGACTTTGAGCAAAAATATTTTGTTACATGTTTATCCTTTTCAAGCAGTAGTTAGCGAGAAACCTATGAAATAAAATTAGTCTCCAAAGGACCACCATACCCATCCTAGAGCAGTGCATTACTTAATAACTTTTATTCAAAATCAATTCTAAATACCTCTAACTTTTTTCTTTACATATTCAGTTAGGAAATAAAGTGCTGTTTCCAAACATCAGAAATTTTCGAAGTTCTTTTTTTTCCTCATCTCATTATTTGAATAAAGAATACGTCTTCCGTAACTGCAAATAACTAATAATCAGCTACCGTCATCAAGTTTTGATTTCGCGTTATGATATCTAGACAATAAGGTGACCGCTAATCATTACCTGTGAGGGACTAGTCGAGCAAGCATAAGTTAGTAAGTTCAATCAAATACTCAAAGTGGTTCTTGTTTGTCATTGGTTTCTAGAGCCCATCCCAGTAAATTGGGCATTAGGATTGGTTGTTCTTGTAACTATATTGTGTTCAATGAAAAATAAGCTCACTTCATTTAATTGTGAAGTTGAAATCCCAACTTCTGTAACTTATATGGTTGGATTACCTTGAATTGAACTAGGGTGTGCACATGATTGACCACAGGTGGTTGGTAATTAGCCTAGACTCTTAACGGAATGGTTCCCGTTGGTAACTGGTTATCAATTTTTTTAATCTATGGCAAGGACTATGATCGGTTTTCTGGATCTCCATGTTGTATAATTTTTTCCCGTTTCTGTTAGAATTGTGCATTGTTTTTACGATGCAATGCAATTAGACGAAGATTTCATGATTCTCAAAAGAAGCATCCCAATTTCAAAATTGGGCGCAGTTTTATAAGATGGTCAATTGTGCTAGTTATCAATGAAAGATACCACTTTTCAAGTGCAAATGACCACCTGAGAATGATGTACCCTCGGCAATGTGATTTTAGCGAAATTCTAACATTTTAGGGGAAAATGTCAATTTATTGATTTGCATGATTTATTTCCTTGGAGTCTCTGTAATTGTGAATAGTTTTCAGTTAGAGTTTTGCTTTGTACTGTTTTGTTGTCTACTTTTGTAAAAAAGACCTTGTCCTGAACTAGTCTTCATTTGATCTTTAATGCGTAGATTGATTACAGTGAATTTTTTGTATAAGAGTAATGGAGAGATGATTCTGCAGTGGATGTTTGCATCAATTTACTTGGCATAATATATCTCATTTAGAAAATCCATCAAATCTTAGTAACTATTTCGTTGGGTTATATTTTCTCCATAATGCGTGCAAAAAAATATACTTTTCATCTTTGCTTATCCAAGCATAAAGTAATTTCATTACCTTTTCCCTGGACTGTTCTCAATTATTCATCATTCGACTCTTGATTTCTTTTGCAGTCCTTGTGCATTGGTGCTTATATTTTAATTTGGTCAAACCACTTTTCCCTTCTTCAAAATTCTTTATTTGTTCTTAGTGAAATGAAATCTAGAACTTCACTAAAACCTTTCTGCTATCTGATATTTCATTCATTCACCCAAAGACTGAGTACAAATCAAATAACAAAAGTCGACTTGTTGTTCTTTTGGCGGATAATTAATAGGTCTATGATAGGATACGAAGAACTATAGACAAAATACGAAACTTTTATTGAATAAACCCAGTCTCAAAAGGAGAAAGGAACCAATCTAATAGATTGAACTAATGACAAATCTTCTCTCCCGTAAAATAAGACTGACCAACTCTTTATATGGACTAACCTAATAATATTTCCTATTCTAAGTAGAACTTTTATACGATAGATACTAACTAATTAGAAGCTAATACTAATCTAATTCTGTAAAGACTATGACTCTTTGTCACTTAAGTCTTTTCATGTAAGTCTTCATAGGAGATTTAAAGACTTCTCATTGGTGATAAACGGTAAGTAGGAAGTCTGTAACAGTCTATGACGGCAAGTAGGAAGCCTGTAACAGTCTATGAGTTGTGCTAGTTTTGATTTTGTCATGCATATTGTATGATATGAAATGCAAAATCATCCCTCTTGAAATCAGTTCCTTTTTTATCATATAAAGCTTCAGACCTTGTTATCTTCTCGATGATAATTATATTTATGGTTAGTTGTTCCTTTTGAGTTAGTAGGACTGAGGATGAATATAAGTAAATTATTTTCATTATTTCTAATTCACGACTTATTTACTGAATTGCAAAATTAATCTTTTCTTAAGCTTATTGTATACATCTTTTTCGTTGCTAAATATATTAAACTTAATTTGATCATCGACTCTGTTTATCAGTTACTTATCAATTAAAAGCATTTGATGATGTATTTTACTTAATCGTTTTGTCATAGTAATATATTATTTTAGTTTGTGAGGGTTATATTATATAATAATTGTAAATGTAGATAGTCGATCCAGGTGACACCGTTTCCTCTTCTTTTCCTCTTCTTTTCAAAAACAGGTTGCCAAGGTATCCGTCCATGCATAGTCACGCTGATTTTTTTCATGCAAGATATATACTCATGTGCACTTGCAGTAACTAGATAGCTTGATTTGAATGTTATATTTTATTTCAATAAACTCATTTGCTAGTAAGAACCATAATTGTTTTGGTTTTAGGTGCATTTATTAGATATGATACCTTTCTTGTTTGTATGGGGCCAACATTTTGGTTGTTCAGATTTGAATATTTTTTTCCGAGCTTTTGTGCGATTTAAATATTTTGCTGGCACTAGACTTAGGTTTCCTGCTTCTGGGCATTTGGTTCATTATTGAGTTGAATATATTTTCAAACATTGTTTTTCTACAAGATTTTACTTTTAAAATTCTCTAATTTCGTGGAAATAAGTTGTGTGCATCGGATGTATCAGTGAGTTACTGACAATTTCAATTTTGTAGGCATAAAGCTTATATTTTCTCACAATGATCGATTCCGTTTTCTAGATCGACTTATTGAACCAGAGAAAATAAGGAACTTTCCTACTGTAAATCCTAATCTTTTGCAATAGTATTTGGAGCTTGAGATTAATTGTGGTGAATGTAACGGATTCGTGTTCACGTATTGTTGTTTAATAATTTGGAATGATCTTATTTTTTTGGCTTATAACTGATGATAGTATCAACCAATGGGGACACATAAGGTTCTATTTGTATATTTTATTTAATTAAAATGGAAGAAATATCAATTTATTGAGTTGTGGTTATTTAACTGTTTGTATCGAATATTTTCAGGACTTAACGATCTATTACAAACCATTTGGTCCGGTTCAGTTACATTACACACTCTTATTGAAAAGGTATTTCTCATGGGACTTTTTATGGAAGAACGAATAATATTTGTTTTTTTGTCTTTTTCACTATTATCTTCTGTCCAAAATAAACTTAGAGAAACACAACGGGACTTTAGATAGTGGGGTATGCAGTACGCTAGAGATTAGTCAGCATTTAAATGCATTTATAGTAACGATAGTTATAGTTACTAGGTTGAAAATCTGTTGGCTTTAATGAATACGGATGAACTGGATACTTATTTGTTGAATCTTAATTGGATTTTGGCAATACAATTTGTTGTTTCCTTTAAATATAATTGGGATTATTAGCTCATTGGGTTTTCCATTTTAATCGAAACGTTATAAATCGGTATCATGTGACTTTGTTCGTTGATTCTTCCTCTCCTTCGCTTGTTGTATTCATAGCCCTAAGTAAAAGGAAAGTGAACTTCAATTTAGCTTTGATCTATCAAATAGATTGCGCAATCCTTTTCTTCAGATCTGTTGGTTGAAGGTAAAGCTACTAATCTTTTCTTTCTTTAATTAAATTCCTTGCGCTTATCTTTCTACATAAGATTCACATCTTTTGATGATAGCTGAAGATTAGAGATGAAATTAACTATATGAACCCTCTTTACTTTGTCATGTTCTGTTGGTTAATTGGAGGTCCATGCGTTCATTGTTATTGAACTACTGAAAGGGGTTGTAGAGCTTGTTCTCTATGTAGGCAAATTATTGAATAATTCAAGAATTGCCAAACCAACAATGTGAATTTAGAGAATAAAATGATGCATTATTTAGATTTTTTCATTTGCTAAATCACTAAATCACTGATCTTCTAATTGTCAAAAACCGCTGGTGTTAGTTTAAGGAAATGGGGAGAGTGGTGCAAACTAGGGTTGTGCATTTGGACCAAATCACATTGAATTGAATTGAATCGACAATAATATTTTATTTCGATCCTGGCAAAACAAGAATTGACAAGATCAAATTGGAACGATCCAATTCGATCCAAAATCATTTGATTTCGATTTGATTTGATCCGATTTCTAACCTTTCTCTTTTAATCCTTATTTTAGTTTTAAAGACAAAAGCTATATAACATCTTTATTTTGCATAAAATTAGAGAAAAGTTGAATTAAACATGATTATTTGTTAGTGTTATATTTAAACTGACCTGAATTAAACAAATAATCAGTATTTCATTAGTCTTATATTTATTTATTATTATTTCTTAACTTAATTTAATATACTATCATATATTTATTTAAAATTTTGAAAATAAGATGATTACTCAATTTGATCCGATTCTTAACCCCTGAAATCGAGGATCAAATCAAAGGGGGCTTGGATCCTAGGAAAAAAGTCAGAAATCGGATCAAATATTCGATTCGATTTTTGGATCGAGTCATTCGATCGATTTTCAAGCGATTCGATCGATCTGATCCATTGTGCACACCCTATTGTGCACACCCCTAGTGAAAACTTATTCCGGTTAGAAGTGGCATGTTACACCTCTTAACTAGTTTTCTCGAGAATGTAATGATAAATTTGTCATTATTATCAACCTGTTAAATATCTGAAGAAGGGTTTGTTGCAGTGTGATACTTGCTCATTGACATCTGATTGCTTATTGATAAGTGTCAAATATTGGCATTTAGGATATCTTTGATCAATAGAAAGCCAGAGGGGGGTGATCGGAGAATGTGAACTTTATGTTCTTGGTTGGTATGTGTAGAATGTTGTATATATTTATGTTAAGTAGGAGACTGCATTAGATAGTGTTTTATATTATTTTTAGAGAGTGAGTTTTGGTAGGATTATGTTGCTAGTTTTGTGGTATTCTAATTGATCTTGCTGATATATATCAGCGTGTACTCTTCTTTTAATTCAATGAAATCGACCTAGTTTTCCTCTCGAATTTGTCATGGTACTAGAGCCTGGCTCTGATATCTATTTCATTTGAAGTTCCATACCATACGTGCACAAGGACTAAGTATGGTAGCATGGCTTCATCGAACGACTCGTCAAAACCCGGATCCAGTCCTCCCGTATTCAATTCTCCTGTACCACCCAACAATAATGATAACTCCTCCTAGTTGGTTACAACCCACAAACTCCATGGCCACAATTTTCTGCAGTGGTCACAAACTCCATGGCCATACGAGATCCGACATTGGTGATTCAAATTGATGTTGCTGATCTACATATGTTTCAGCGTGTACTCTTTTTTTAATTCAATGAGATCAATGAAGTTTTCCTCTCGAATTCTTCAGTATGGTTCTCATTTTAGTTTTTCTCTGTTCACTACAAGTTTAGAGTTAAAGACTCAGTTATTGTAGGAAATAAATGGCCTGGTATTGGATAAAAAGCTTTCTTTATCTCTGTTTTATTTATTCGGGTATGAGACATTTTTGCACAGGCCCCACTTCCATCAGTGTGTAACTTTGGCTTCTTACAAACTTTTAAGACAAGAAACCTATGTTCTTTATTTTATGGAGAACTTGTTTCGCTGGAGCCAGTTTTGCACCAATTATTAATCCTTGGTATCTATACCATATGTGACTCTTATATTGTGGATGTCCATTATAATATGTATTAACTCGTCAGGAATTATCAATTGGTATGCTGAACTTTTTCAAACAAGTTGGCGAAGTTTTGCTGCATAAGCAACTATGTTTGTTTTGCTCGATTGAGATGTGTTACTAAGGGCTGATTCAGGGGCCTTTCCATTAGCAGAAAGCATTGTGGAGGTTAAGGAAATAAAATCACTATTTAAAAGTTCAGTTGATATGCACACCTGATTTATACTTTTTTTTGAGTGTGTGTGGAAGTCTGAGCTACATATTGTCCCACCCGATTAACTTGCCTTCTTGTTTGTCAGAATCGCTCCAAGATTTGTGAAATGGCTGAAGACTTAACTGGTACCTATGAGGAGTTATTGGAGATGCCGGCTCTAAAGAAGAGAGCCTCTTCATCAAATCAAAAGAATCAGAATCGTGTGAAAAGACATAGGAATGGAAAGAACCATGTTTTAGTGCCACCTCCATCTGGTTTGAATGCATGTACAAATTTGGCATGCAGAAGCACTCAACCTAAATGCAGGACTCAGCAGAATGGAGTGGAATTTTGCAAGAGTTGTTCTTGCTGTATTTGCTATAAATATGATGATCGTGAGGATTTGAGCTTATGGATGGAATGCTCTTCTGAGTCTGGTTCAGATGACTCTTGTGGCTTTTCATGTCACATTAGGTGTGCTCTAAATGGCAAACATCTGTCGCAGTTGGCTGGCACATATAGTTGCGCTTGGGAGTCGTGTGATAAAAATTATTCCATAATTGGGTAAGTCATGTACTTTTGATTTTCTCCTACTGCAAATCACACATGCTAAATGACCCTACCCCATTTCTTATCTGTTGTTATAGTATAATCCAGAACTTCCTATTTTTTCATATGTGTATTGACATTTGTTTGAAAGGCTTTCTGATACTCCCCATTGATTGAATTGAGACTGAGAAACTAGTAAGAGCCTGTTGTAAATCAATTTTATCTTATTCATTTAGTTTATACATTGGAATAACATTAACACCCGATTTTCAAAATGACTTGCTTGTGTCCCAAATGATTTCCTGGAGTTTTTTTTTTTCTTTTTTCTTTTTTCTTTTCATAAGGATATAGGACATTCTAGTTTTATGTTCGTAGGGAAAATTTCAGTAAGCTCCTAATGGAAATGCAAATTTTAGATCATCTTCGATCCAGTAAGTAACGTGAGAGTTGTGAAATTCATGAAATAAGGCTACCAAGCGTCAAATACCCGTTGAAGATATGTTTCGTGTTAAATGTCTTGTCCATGCTTGATTCTTGAACTTTTTTATTGTCTTCACCATTTTCCTGTTGCTGGAAAGAATGTGACCTTGAATTTTTGCATGCGAATGTTCAAGTAATAGCCACAATCGATGACTAAGTAAATTCTGAGGTCTTTCTCAGACTTCATTTGATGGAACGCTTAAAGAAAAATTACGATTTACATTCTTTGGATAATGAAGTTTGGGTCTGGAAAAGCTAGACTGAATTCAATCTTCATCCAACCCTGAGACTGAGAAATTTCACGTGTCCAGATTCTGAATTTTCTACCTGTTTAAAGACATACATAGCTCGTCAAATATGCTTGAATCTCCAAACAACTCGATCTAGCATTGTCGATTCTTGATTTGTGATGCTTCTCATATGCATATTCAATCTAAATCCTTGATCATTCATTGAAATCTGTCTGATCTCCAAGATATTATGTTCATGCAAATGGCTGTTTGCTCTTTTTTGTTTAGTTACAGGCAACACGTTCATATTAGTCTTTCTCTCTACATGCTAAATAGCTAAAGTAATTATCCATGATAGACTAAATTTCTGCTTGTTATCTTTACACAAAATTTTTGGTGCATGATAAAGTTATTCAGACGAATCAATATTAAATACAGTTTGTGGGAGGTTTACATAAATGGATTACAGGCTATATAACCTATTTATGTTTTGCAGATATTGGAAGAAGCTGATAATAGGAGCTAAGGATGAAAAGACTGTTGATGGGCTTTGTGACAAGATACTCTTGAGTTACAGGCTCTTGGATGGTACATTGAAATTCAAGGAACTCCATAAATTCGCCCTAAAACTGGTGCAACTGTTAGAAAAAGGGTTAAAGGATGCAGTGATATCTGGTACATCTGTTGAAAAACTGCCTGTAGACATTTACAATGAAGTGCAACAACTCTGCTCTGTGGCGATCGAGAATGCTAATAAGCTGCTTAATGCAGAACCCTCTCTGATTCCAGGTAGAAATGATATGTATATCTTTCATCGTGAGTGCATATTCTATGTATGCTATAAATAAATAAGTTATGTTGTCGACTCAAATAGATTTAAGTTTTGGCTCTAATGGCGTACCACGAAAACTTGTTTGTTATTATTGTTGTTGATTGTATATTTCAATATTATGCAGCTGATAAAGGTCGTGGATTAAGTGATTCAGATGGGGCAGAAGTTCAAACAGGGTTGAGGCCGCAGACGTCACAGTTTGACTTGAATATCCCTCCAATTACTGACCTAAATGAAGAGCCGTATGAACCTGATACTAGTAACAGGTGTGTATTGGGTGAGAACTTTGAAAGGATCGTGAAAGCAGTCCGACTGTTGGAAAAAGGGGGCCATATTACTGAGAATTTCCGGGTGAGATTTCTTACATGGTTCAGCTTAAGAGCTGAGGAGTGGTACCGAGAGTTAATCTATATATTTGAGAGAGTTATGGGTGAAGATCCAAGTGCTCTTGCAAATCAACTCACCCACACATTTGCATTTGTAGCATCTTCAAGCAAGTAAGACTGAACATGCTCCCTCAAAGAGCTTCGACAGTGTCACAGTTGTTGGTGATACTGGTAAAGGGGAATGTGTTTGTTTAGTACTTAACGTTGCACATTTTGGAACTAGCGGTTTATATTTGTTAAAACTTTTGAGTGCAAACTATTTGTTATGGCCTGTAGTTTGGAATGCAAGATTTTATGATTGCAAGATTCATTTTAGCGCTGGCTTTTCTAGACATGTGTTTTGATTTTCATGAATTTCGTTTAATAGTTTCTGCTATCTTTTAGTTGTCGTGCAACAAGACAAGGTTTCTCTCTTTATAGACATTACCTAAAACTCATTTGTTGATTGATGTGGATGGGAGACAAAGATTGTTGACTGTGGCGTGGTTTTTTAGTGGTTACGATCGCCCCCAACATGCTTAACTGTTGACGTAAATGTCACTTGTCATATTCTGTCATCTGTTATTAAGGCAATACATGTGAACACAATGTTATTAAGAATAGCAAGCTATTCACCATGTCCCACTATTCAAAGCATAAGCCACCACCAACTTAAGTGAAAAACCAAAAGAGATCCACCCTTGGAGGTAATTAAGGTCGCTCGTGGTAACCGAGTCTCTTCGAGATTGGCCAAAAGGACTTAGGGTTTTTAATTAGGGCCAGAACATGAGTATAAGGAATTGCATCTAAGGATCTTTTTTGGAGCTTGACATAGACTTAATATGTCATGTTAAGTGCAAGTAGCTCCTGAACAAGTTGAAGTCCACATTTGGACCTTAGACAAAATTTTCACTCGAAGCAAAAATACGCAGGTCATGTGGGATGATAACATACATAAAACCCATAAACATAGATGAAACTCAGTACCACAACCACAATAAGTTCACTTGTGTTCATCGTGGTCACCAACTCTAATGCGACTGTAATGGCCTAAGGCCTCGTGAGGCTGGCGATGCTGTACAATCCACAAGTCGCCTTTTATCAACGGATGGAAGCACTTTAATGCTTTCATAAAATGTTTCTTTATAAAGAGGTTAACTCATGACCGACGCAACGAAAATTATTGTAATTTTTTCAACTGCGCGTCAAATGTTATTATATTCTTAAGATATTAATATTCATAGTTGCATACATTAGCTTACATAACCATTGTTAGATTATGAAAGTTCAAAATAGAAGCCACACCACAATCATCAAGCACTCAAACTCAATATTGTTGGATAATTACATAATAGAGGTTGCATGCATCTCACAATGAGCCACTAGGTGTGACTTGTTAATCGTAAACACGTTCTTCACCCATGCAATGTATTCCCCTCCCATGTTACATGCATGCTTGAACTCATGCGATATAAACGACCGTCAGTAGAAAAAAATCAATTGTGAACTATAAATTACTAAAGAATATAAGCAGCAAACCCTTTGTACTATAACGACTTTTTGGCACTACACTCCAAACTTTGTAAATAAGCACTTTGGCCCCTAACCTTTATAGTTCACCATGAGCCACTAGGTGTGACTTGTTAACCGTAAACCCGTTCTTCACCCATGCAATGTATCCCCCTCCCATGTTACATGCATGCTTGAATTCCTGCGATATAAACGACCGTCAGCAGAAAAAAAAAAATCAATTGTGAACTATAAATTACTAAAGAATATAAGCAGCAAACCCTTTGTACTATAACGACTTTTTGGCACTACACTCCAAACTTTGTAAATAAGCACTTTGGCCCCTAACCTTTGGCAACTTATTTGAGTTGCCCCCAAAAAAACGGCAGATTCTTTTTTCTCCTGAATCTTCTCCTCGTCGAGACTATTCCAGTAATGGTGATGATATCGTAAAATTCAAGGCTATTATACAGAAAATGTAGTTTAAATTCATTATTTTTTTTAAAAATGTAGTGTTCTTCATAATTTCCAGAAATTCGTCGAATTAAAACTAATTTTTTCGTGTAATGGCTTTGAATTTGAGATACCGTCACCACCACCGGAACCGTCTCGACGATGAGAAGATTGAGTACAACCCTAAGAATTCCGACAGAGGTAGTGCTTATTTACAAAATTCGGAAAATAGTGTCCAAATGTTGTTAGAGTAATGGGGTTTGATGCTTTTATCCCAATTACTTATTATTTATTAATGAGTCATTTTCACTTATTGAACTTAACAAAACTCATTAGTTTCTTGACATATGCAACCTTTCTATATCATGTAAAATGGTGTAAATCGATTCCAACCTATGAATCGTATAATCTATTATTGCAGCAAGCAATGCTATTTTTTCATGTATATTATTAATCAATTTCACAAAAAAAATTACAAAGTAGTTCGTAGATCAAGTGACTTCTGCATCATATCCGTGAAAGATAGACATGAACTGAAATGAAATGACATTTAAAAATCTCTCTCCCTCCCCTCCACACACACACACCAAAGAAAAAAAAACGAAAAACAAAAAGAAGCGTACAGCATTAAGAAGATCAATAGTCGCATACACGGACCTGACCCCACTCTGGCAACCCTGTAATTTGAAAATAAGGAATTTACAATTTTATAATTATATATAGTAAACAAGATGATTAACAGCATGACGATCAAGACTTTTTTTTTTTTGATGTAAAAGACTCTTTGAATTGATTTTTTTCTTTTACCACAACAAGGCGATCTTCCTTTGTGCATACGGATAAAACTTGATCCATGAATTTTGGATTCTTTACCCTACCTGAATCAACTCAAAATCAAGACTCAGAAATTAAATCATCAATTACTCATAAAAATGAAAGGGTTAACAGCTAAACAAAAGAAAATGGTTAGATAATAAAGGGCAATTCTCATTGAACCACTTAGGTGTTTTACAATGTGCATTGAAACACTCCTTAACCTATTGAAAAAACCTGTCTCGATGTCATATCTAAAGAACAAAAAAAAGGAACATGTTTTCAAATAGTTATTTAATTTCTCAAAATTTAGGGAGTGTTTCATTTTTCAAAAGTTCCAGTCCACATTGCAAAACACTCTGTATATATATCATGGGGTTTAACTGATATTACCCTGACAAAAAACTGATTAATAGTTAATTTATGAAGACAAAAGTAGACTATAATAAAAAAGATGTGACCTTGTGGAGTATTAAACATGTATGGGATGTTCAGGGCATTCTCCACGTGACCATTCTTGAATTCTTCCTCGGTCCTATTATTCGAATTTCGAACAATAATATCTACTATTAAAATGCATATAAATACACCAATAAACGAGGTTCACAAATACTTACTTACCTATCAAGTTGCCAATAATAACAGATTCAAAAAAACAAAATTAATCTATCTATCTAAAATAATATTTTGTGTGGGTGGTCTTACAAATGCGACTTGTGACAAATATCGAACAAAAAAGAAACTTCAACCGCAATTGGAAATTTAGAAACAAAAGATTTTAAATTTGGAATCCCATTGCTTCATCAGGATTAAAATCAATTACCAAGAGATAATAAAGCATGAAAATCGTTAATCATATGAAGATCAAAGACTATTTTTTGGTTTTTATAAGTTATAAAATGAAAAAAGTAGTACGTACTATAAATTTACAATCCATCAAAAGTTAAAAAGACTAATTTGTACACACATATATATATTTGATGATATATTTGAGTGGTGTGAATGCAATTTACCTTACATCGAGATAACGATGACCTTGAGTGAGGAGATTTCTAGCTTGATTCACATCAACTGTACTAACTTCAGCTTCTGAACTGCAGAGAACAAAAAGGACCAGAAGAAGAAGAATGGCACCCATATAATTTCTTGGTGTTTGTTGTGTTAATTAATAATGTAGCAAAATATTGTAATTGTTATATATCGCTCTCTACCTCTTGTTCTTCAAGTCCATGAATTTGCTTACAATTTATATAAATATCTATAGAATGAATTGTTTGGCGGATGCAAAGAAAAAACCAGGTGCGATGCCAAGAAAAACCAGCAAGTTGTTTTAGCTTCGGTTTTTCTATATTACACTTACCTGTTCCACTCTATGTGCCACATATCAAATTAAGACAAGTGGCCCACAATACCATCTCTTTCAAACTGTGGTTAGCTCCCTACAATTTTTTTCTTCTTTATCTCTCCTCTTTCACTCTCTTCTTTTACCATACAGAAAAAAGAAAAAAAGGCAAAAGGGGAAAATTTATCCAAATAGAAAATATTTGACAAGTAAGTACAATTAGCAAATAATTTGTAATTTTAGTCCTTCAACTTTTAAAATTTGTCCATTCTAGAATACTTATTTTGTTAACTAACATTTTAGCTAAACATAAAATAAAATTAAGTAATATGACTAACAATTATAATTTATAACGACTAACTTTAGCTTTATTTTTAATTGAAGACCAAAATGCAACCGAAAAATGATAATTAATGGAGAAAAAGAACGAACAATTTGGATTAATGATATTTAACCATATTAAATAATATATATTTTTTTATCACCCATATACATTATTCACTGATATTTGATTCTTTTTGTCTTTTTTTTTTGGTAAAACTGATTTTTATGTTTTATGTTAGAGCTTGGAATTCATCACAATGTTTTATTTAATTAAATATTTATTAGGTTTACGAGAGAAATCACTTTAAGGTGCAATGCAAAGAAAAACCAGCAAGTGGTTTTGTGTGTGCCTTCCTAATTCCCGTTGTTTTATGCGTGAGGACTCAATAATGGAGCCTGACGTGTGACATATTATCACCACGATATTATTAATTATTTTTGTGAATGTTACCTATTTTGTTTTTTTAAAACCTATTTTGTTTTTTTTAAATGCTGCACAAAACTCCTTTCCATTTGATAGTTGTTCAAAACCTCCTTGTAGTTTTAGAAATTGTTGGGTATTTGAATCGACAAATACGCGCATCCTGGATTTGCCTATCATGGATGTAACGAAGCAAACACGAATAAAAAATGATGATTGTAACAACACAAGGATTTGACGTGAAAACTCCAAAATCGGAGAAAACCCACGGGGCACCGAACGAAAATACACTATCGCTCAGTTTGTTTGCAAGGAAAATAGGAGAAAGAAAAGAAACTCGGGAAAAATATTTTTTCTCTAGTTGTTTGGCAAGTTAAGATTTTCTGGAAAAATAAAGAAAATCTCTGGAAAAGATAGGAAAATATATTCAAATCAAAACAAATCTATAAGAATCTTTAACCATTTTTCAGGAAATCAGTATACAACCAAACACATGGAAAATAAGGAAAAGTTTTATTTTTCACATAATTTTTCCTGAAAAATCTTATTTTCCACCATTTTTCTTTCTTTCCCCTCATTTTCTCCCAAATTTACGGGGAACCAAATTGAGCCTATGTAGAAAATTGTTACAACTACACAATTTCTCACTTCGATATTTCTTGGGTATTGAAGTAGCTCAATCTAAAGATGGTGTTATTATATCTCAGCTAAAGTATGCTTTGGATATTCTTAAAGAAACAAGAATGTTGGAGGCCAAACTTGTTGAAACTCCTATGGATCCAAACATTAAGTTGCTACCTAGAGAAGCGGAGTCATTAAATGATCCAGGTAAATATAGAAGACTTTCTGGATGGTTGAATTATCTCATGGTAACTCTACCTGGTATTTCCTTTTCAGTCAGCGCCATTAGTCAATTTTTTGGATTCTCTATGCGACAGTCACTGGAATGCTGCAATTCGTATCTTGAGGTACATTAAAGGAGCACCTAGAAAAGGGTTGTTGTACACTGATAATGGCCACACTGATATTGTTGCATACTCCGATGCTGATTGGGTTGGTTCACCCATTGATAGACGATCTAGTTTCAGATATTGTGTTCTCATTGGTGGAAATCTTATATCTTGCAAAAGCAAGAAACAAAATGTAGTGGCTAGATCAAGGGTAGAAGCCGAATATTGTGCTATGGCCTTGGCAACATGTGAGCTTATATGGCTTAAGCAGTTGCTAGATGAGTTGAGATTGAGAAATAATGATCCTATGAAGTTAGTTTGTGACAATCAGAAAGCTTTGCACACTACCTCTAATCATGTGTTAAGCTTTGCACACTACCTCTAATCATGTGTTTCATGAGAGAACAAAGCATATTGAGGTTGATTGTCATTACATAAGAGAAAAGTTGGACGCAAAAGAGATAGTTAGATGGTTTGTCTACTCAGACGAGCAACTTGCTGATTTTATCACAAAATCACTACGAGGCCCTCGAATAAATTATATATGTGACAAGCTCGGCGTATACGACTTATATGCTCCGGCTTGAGGGGGAGTGTAGAATATTGTAGAATATTCCCTTTCCTTGATTAGATCCATGATTTATGTATTTAGGGGTTGGTAGATCAATTAGTGTAATCTTTCTATACTTGTATATTTTGTATCCTATAAATTGAGTAGAAAGCACGGCTGTAATCATCAAGACAATTATATGAAATATATTCAATTCATATTCAACACATAGTATTCATAACATTTTCAGCATTCATAGCATAACAGTCATCATGCAAACACAAGAGAAAAGAACATGACAACCATTAGTGTTTTGCATTTAAGTGATTCATACATTAACCCACCACTCCATTGGAATACGATACTTGGTTCGTAACTATACTTACAATTTTATTATTACTTGAATCGTGTATTTGCGACAAGAGGAATTTAGGTGTAATATTTATTTGTTAACTTCTATTTTTTTGTAAGTGACATCAAAGTTCCCATCAGTAACCTTCTGTAAAGTGTGGAAAATATAATACAGAAAATCATTCTTCTATATGGACGCATGTAGGACTCACCAAAGAAAAGTGCCTAATACCACTGTCAGACTTTTTTTTCGGCACACCACGAGGTGATTCAGACACGTGTGCAAGGTGTGTCTTCGGCGTGTACGTGTCTAAGACGTGTTCAACACTACATTTATTTTTTTGAAATGTATGAGACATAGAGCTAACGTGTTTACCGACATATATCTGGTTTTGGTTTCTAATTATTCTAGGCTTCCTATTGAATCGGCTGTCGTGTGAAAAATATTTAAGGAAGGTGTGTAAATATTATAAAACACAATAGTATTTTCAAATAATAATAAGGATTGAAAATATCAAATTTTCTAACCTATTGGGTGTTTTTTACATTGTCCCATAGAGAATGTTTTTCACCGCTATATCACATAGCCTATGTCAGCTTGTGCCAATCACCCCACAAGTGTATTTCTCGTTTTTTTTAATTAGAATAATTTCAGTTTGAAGTATTTTTTCGCCTATTGTTTGCAACCAACTAGGAAAATGCATCTTATACAACACGTATGAGTAGCATGGGAGCAAATATTTTGGTCAAAATGGCTAGAAATACACCGGTAGGATAAAATAGCACAAGCTGACAAAGGTTAGGGCGTATAGTGGTGAAAAAAATTTATTTTGGGGGCAAGTAGCAAAAAATCCAATAAATTGGGATTTTGATATTTTTATACCTAATAATAAATTGTATCGATTCTTATGTCCGATATTTCTAAACATGCCAAAAGATATGATTGTTCAATATACACATTCATAAGTTTGATTTGCATTGTATTAGAAAATTGATATAACATAATATAATAACAATACGTGTCATGTCACGTGGATGCCACAATTGCAAGGATCGCCAATATTTGTGTATAACAAACTAGGCATCCTATAATAAATCATTGGAAATCCACGGATGTCTAGGTCATAATGTAAGAAGTGGATTGCAATACCAAGGTCCGGAGTGGAAATTATGCCCGAAACGGTGAAACTGTGCAGATCTTGACAGCATGTCGAATATCATATTCGATATGCCATTTTCGACATACCAGGCCCCTTGGGCCTATAAATACGCTCCATTTAGCCATAAATGGGAGACAGAATGCCTGGGGACCCCAACCACAACTCTTATGTCAAAGATATTCGATATAGCCCCCGACGTCACATTCGACATCACATTCGATATGCACAGACTCGACTTATATTCGACATAGAGAATGTCCTACTTATCCATTTGATATGTTTCTTATATGTATAGAAAGCTAAGGGAGTCTACTTTGCATGTAAAGAAGCAAATCAGGGTTTGGACCATTCTACAAGGAGATATGGTCAAAACCTTGAAGCCGTGCACTATAAAAACAAGTGAATCACCTAGCCCAGCTAGTGCTCGGTCATCAGAATAGATAAATGAACTACATTAGGCTTGATTTCCTCAAGGGGATACATAGACAGCTTGGGATAACCCGAGTCCAGTCCAAAATCATCAAAGATCCATATGTCCCCTCCACGCTTCGCTTTGAGTACATGTGTGCAAATGACAAAGCTGGTTCCAGCGTGGCCTAGAACTAGCATGATGTGGAGTGTTTCGTTAGCCTGTCAAGTCAGCAAATGATAACGCACCAAATCATTGGCGCCATCTGTGGGAACACAATGGAATGTACTTGAAAACAAGCATGCAACCATAAATTTAATCGACTTCATCAAGAATAATTGCAGAGCCAATCAAGACTAATTGCAGGAGCAAACATATCCTACAAGATAAGACATAAATATACCTTAAAGGGTAAGAGTATCTCCTATCCTAAGGGTAGATAGTATCTGTTTCTTGACTGTTTGGTATCTTAAAGTTTTATATTGATATATCCTTACATATAGTGTTATACGTTTAAATGACAGGAACGTAGACATCCTCCGTCAACAAAACAAGGAGAATAAGATATCCCCTATCCATCGAGATAAGGAGGACAAAAAAAGGGGGGAGGATCCCCTATCCATCGAGATAAGGAGGATAAAAAGAAATATGCTCGTACTACAGCATAGAGGTTTTGCCCTCATGACATATCGCTTGAAAAGGCGACTGTCCATATGCCTCAACGACAAAGATGCTGGTAAAACAGCAGAGAGGTATCGCCCTCAAGACATATTGCTTGAAAATGTGACTGTCCATATGCCTCCATGGCAAAGATGCTCGTGAAACAGCAGTGAGGTATCGCCCTCATGACATATCGCTTGGAAAGGTAGCTGTCCATAAGCCTCCACGGCAAAGATGCTGGTAAAACAGCACAGAGGTCTCGCCCTCAGGACATATCGCTTACAACGACGAATATCCATATACCCTCATGGTGGATACGGTGATACAACAATAGAGGTTACATTATCTCGACTACTTATACAGGTCAACATACCTCCTATCCTACAGGATACGATAGAGAATACCTTAACATGCAGACTTATTTTTGTCCTACGGGACAATATAGCAAATGCCTTAAAATGGTAGAGTTATCTCATATCCTATGGGAAAAAGCCAGAAAATACATTAACATGTAATTTGATTATTTACTATCCTATAGGATATGGTAGAAAATATTTAACTAGACTCTAAAATGCTCTTTTATTCACGAACTCAAACGAGGAAATGGACAATGTCGACAACACAAACGAGACATGCTAGAAATGACAGCGTTACTTCTACCAATACGGTAACATACTAGCAATGGCAGAGCCACATCTACCTATAAGGTAAAATGCAAATGACAGCGTCACTTCTACCTATACGATAAAATGCCAAAAATGGCAGAGTAACAACTACTTATACGGTAATATGATCGAAATGACAAGAGTTACATGTACCTTTATGAAAACATGCTAGAAATGGTAAGAGTCATGTCTACCTACACGGTAATATGCTAGAAATGGCAGAGCAATATCTACCTACACAATTTCATGCCTATAGCGGCAGAGATATACGTACCTAGCACGGTACCCTACCTAAAACGGCAACAAAACATGTACCTACGCGGTACCCTACCTTAAATGACACTGAATCATGCACCCATGAGGTACCCTAACTAAAATGACAATAAATCAAATACATGATTCCTTACACAATATTCCTATAAATATTACAAATAAGTAAGTTACTTGAGACACCACGCGAATCGCAAACATTCGCGCACAAATATGAGATGACACGCTTGTATTAATCCAGAAAAAAATGAATAAAGATGAACCAG
This sequence comes from Linaria vulgaris, assembly GCA_948329865.1. Lineage (NCBI taxonomy): Eukaryota > Viridiplantae > Streptophyta > Magnoliopsida > Lamiales > Plantaginaceae > Linaria > Linaria vulgaris. The sequence continues at coordinate 34,070,836 of OX415253.1, forward strand.
GTTACAACATCAAGTACCCACGTGGTAACCCGCCTCTTAAGGCACAATGATTAGTACCTTCGTGGTATCCCTACCTCATACGACGCAAAAATAAGTACCTATGTGATACCCTGCCTCTTAAGGCACAATATAGTACCTAAATGGGACCCCGGCTCTCAAGGGCACATAATCGTCGCCAAATGCCTCCTCTAAATCTGGCTCGAGGACGCAAAGGTCAACCAATTAGCTAGACGCATACTCTGCATAATTATAATAAACTGAAGATAACACTTATATAATGGCAAAATACTGCTAGACGCTCAAAAGCAACGTGGTAATACGATTAAATGAATAACTCATTCACACCATAATTTTATGGCAATAGCGTTACATTCGTCACCGTACTGCGGCTAATATTACAACGTGAAACATGTTCATTATTGCGTGTGAGACGCGAGTCAAGAAAAAGACAAAATTCTGAAATATGTGGCAAAATGATTACGTCATGTATATCCACTATGAGGGTTAACATCTTAGCCATACTAGTCAATCAATTAAAAAGCAATCCATTCTAGGTGGTACGATATGACTTTACGCTTTAAGGTATTGTCAATTTCTAAATGACGCCGACACCAACGGTAAATTCTCATCGTTAATGAGATCTTCAATAATACCAATGCGACAATAAGATATATAATGCAAGGTTCAAAATGAACAACCGCTGTTCAAATAAAATTGCTCCAAAGCATAAGAGGTGTTAGCCAAAAGATCATTCCAAGCAGCATAATATGCTATACATCAGCGTAAACTATACAACTCTTTCAAAGGGTGACCAACCTTCACCCCTTAGTAGCGCAAGCAAGAAATCTAATACGCACTGGGCACAGACCTAAGAATGTCAAGAAACTTATTTGCGTCCATCATCGCATTCATCATTTCCACAATTATTATAGCTGAAAGCCTTCCTTACGATGACTTCTCGTTCATTACATATCTTATCCTCTTTGAAGATTGACAAAGTGCATGTTTAAGTTACATTGGAGAGAATATTGACATCTCTCATTGGACCTATAAATGATATGGACATAACCGTCATTTACAAACGTTGCCATGGAGAAACTCCAGTCCGCCATGATGGGCTTTAACTTTTCAAAATGATGTTTCATATGATTTTTGCTCTCGCTGCAACCTTGCTTGACTTCAAGCATTTTACTATCAACCAATTCACCTACGGGAAAAGGCATAAAATATCTCAAACGGTAAATGATATCTCCTATACTACGCGACATGATAGGGAATACCCTAACAGCCACTACTACTCTCAGTTTGGACACTGTGGAACACACTTCATGCCAATAAACACGAGACTCTTTTTTGTGAGAATCTCGACAACGCCTTCAGGCTCAGCATTATCATACCTACACTCTGCGCTGGTGATAGCTCAAAACCACATGTGAGATGTAACAATACTTGAAGCTACTTTCTACAATAGCTTCAGCTAGAAACTGCCTAATTATGGTATAGTGAAATATACATTGCGCGGTATCCAAGTCATTTACCTCTCATGATACAATGCAATATTCTCTGAATGGTATTTATGTCGTAAGGCATACTGAACACGTTATCATAGATCATACCTCACAAGGTATAACAAGAATCATTTGTGATACGATGTCAACTACATCTACCTATAAGGGTAATAAAAGTGCAGTCAGATACTACTTCTGATAAAGTACTCGAATAACTCAAAAGGTACCTACAAAGTTTGGGTTGGTTATGTACCATCTCACCAAAAGCGAGACCCAGCCGCACTAACGCTTTGGCTGGGCTAGAGCATTCAAATATTTTCACATATCCCAACTTGTTATGAAGCCAAAATCCTAATAAGTAATAAAGAATGCAAGGTTGGTAAAAACAACATTTCCATAAACGGTCACATATAAACAATCGCAAGTTATATGACATACAACCTCGCACATGAAAACCCCAAGCGGTCGAATTCATCTCTAGCATTAATGCTTTTGAGGCCACAATGGCCTAGTGTAGAGAACATCCTCCTCGTGTTCTACACTACCCTCTACCAAGACATATTGTCACTATATTGTCATGGGAAGAAACCCAACATACCTTGTTGTTTTGGTATAAAGGAGATTCGTATCCGGGGTCCAAATGAGAAAAGGTCCCCATTAGAATAATAGCATTCAGACCAGAGGTGTGGACCAACTTATCTAATAAACGCGCGTGAGCCCCTGCGATAATAAATGGTTTTCTATATCACGGAGACATCGAAAACGTATATTCGATATCCACCCAATATCGCAGAGTTTTGGACTTCCATATTAACAAATTGTCCAGAAAAATGGGGGAGTATCCGAGCTCTATTTTTACTATCCCAATTCGTTGTTCATGCAACTCAAAAACTGGAGGAAATGAAGGGTATCCCTCAATAAAATACTCGAGCATACAAATCAAGTTTACGAATTATCATCAACAATGAAAACTTCTAAACTAGAGGACTAATGGTATGTATAAATATACCATTCAATTAGATTTTGAAGTATTCTCATGTTCCAAAAGTACACTCCAAACTGGGGGACTACTGATATTACATAATATAGTAACAATACGTGTCATGTCACGTGGATGCTACAATTTCAAGGATCATCAATATTTTTGTAAAATGAACTAGGCATCCTGTGATATATCATTGGGAAGCCACGGATGTCTAGCTCGTAATACAACAAGCGGATTGCAATTCCGAGGTCTAGAGTGGAAGTTATGCCCGAAACGGTGGAACTGTGCACATCTTGACAGCATATCGAATATGATATCTAATATCATATTCGATATGCCATTTTCGACATACCAGGCCCCTTTTGCCTACAAATACCCCTCCATTTAGCCATAAATGGGAGACAGAACGCGAGGGACCCCCACCACAGCTCCTATGTCGAAGATATTTGATATAGCTCCCAATGTCACCCCCGATGTCACATCCAACATCACATTCGACATCACATTCGATATGCACAGACCCGGATTGTATTCGACGTAGAGAACGTTCTACTTATCCATTCGATATGTATCTTATATGTGTGGAAAGGTAAGGGAGTCTACTTTCTATATCAAGAACCGGATCAAGGTTTGGACCTTCTTATAAGGAGATATTATCAAAACTGTGAAGTCGCGCAATGAAGAAACAAGTGAATCACCTATCCCAGTTAGTGCTCGGTCATTAGAATAGATAAATGAACTACGTTAGCCTTGATTCTCTCATAGGAATACATATGCAGCTTGGGACAACCCGAGTCTAGTCTGAAATAATCAAAGATCCATATGTCCCCTCACCATGTCGCTTGAAATACATGTGTGCAAAGGACAAAGATGGTTCCAGTGTGGCCTAGAATCAACATGATGTGGAGTATTTCGCCAGCCTGCCAAGTCAGCAGACGATAACGCACCAAATAAAAATGTTCTGATTTTTTTATTATAGGCGATCCACTATTTGAACTAGTTTCTTTTTTGAAAGAAGATTCATTTCTATATATATAAGAAATAAACCTTGGCTCATTTAACAAACCAAAATAATGAGTCAAAGCACAATTATTCATCCTTAAATATTGACGGTACTCCACCTGCCACAACATAAGTACGTATGTAGCAGCCACCGGCCAGGTCAAAAGAACGATTAAAAAATATAAATTTTCTGAAGAACATACGTATTAAACAATTTTTTTTTTTTTATAGAATTTTGATTAATGAGAAGTTACTATGTTAGTTGGACTCTGTCAAACTCTACAGGCGAAGGATAATGGAACCCCATTAACCAACCTTAAACAAAAAGAAAAAAAAAGAAAATGGGACCTTTATGCTCGAGCATTTTATAACACACCATGCAAGCTCTTTTAAATGCACAACATCGTTTTTGTCTCAACTTCACCAACCAAATCGACAAACAAACCAATTATTGTTTACACACATTAATTGACTTGCAATGTATGGTAAAAGAAAAGGAATATTTCATTTTTGAAGACTTGCTGAGATTTCAATAATTGTTGTTGTGACAATGGAAGGAAGATCCCTGGAAGAAACTCCCACGTGGGCTGTTGCCACTGTCATCACTCTTTTGGTTAGCACTGGATTCTTGCTTCATGCTGGCTTGAAGAGATTTGGAAAGGTTTTAATCTCTTGCAAATGTAAAATGAACGTGGTTTTTCTTGATTTTCTTTTGCTAATATTCATACTGTAATAATGTGTGTCAGTGGTTGGATAGAACTAAAAGGAAGCATCTTCTCGCTGCACTTGATAAGATCAAGGAAGGTAATTTTACTAGGTTTCTGTTGTACTTCGTGGTTATATGATATCTACTCCTCATGAACAAGTGTGATTGGAATTGCAAGAATCTTCCCTAAACTTCGAATACTGGATGTTCTAAAAAAAATAAGGGGTCTATTTGTATTGTTTTCCAATGCTTAAGTAGGCCGTCTCTGTAATTATCCGAAAGTCTGAGTCTTACCGTAGGTAAGTTTCTGTAATTAGACCAGACCTCACGAGTTATCCTGTTTCTTTTGTCATTTGTTCATGTTCTGTTTTCGTCTGAACCAGAGTTGATGGTATTTGGCCTGATGTCATTGCTGATGGGCCATTGGATCACTTTTGTTGCCAAGATTTGTGTAAAGTCATCGGCATTGAGTAGCCGATTCTATCCATGTGTGCCTCATCGTGAAGTGAGGCATAGCACATTTCCAGATCACGATGTTCTCTTAAGGTCTAATCATTTGAACTCCTCGATGTCACGACTTTTGTTGGAATATGAGGATCAACATATCTGTCCTAAGGTACTCTTAGCTTGTTGTATATATGGGTGTTTTCCAATAAATATGTTGTTTACCACCACAGTGTTTTATCTTACTCTTCCCTCTGTGCTCTACTAATAGGGAAATTCCCTTAAGCCCTTTTGCTGTGAAACTTTTTTTTAGCTCTAAATAAAACCCTCAAGTCTCTTGCTCTCTAGGACAACATATCTCCTGCTTAGTCCAATTAGGTTAGCTGATTCATGCCATCAATGCTGCTGATGAAGTATATGGATGAAAGCACATTTGTAGGATTCCAATCAAGAAGTTTGAAAAAGAGATGGAAAAGTTCTGATTGTTTTGAGCAAATTTTACCTCAGCAGATGACTAACATATGAAGAGATTATAATACCGGCACCTATAGTTATTCAATGAATGTACACAAGTTAAAGTAAAAACTCTAAATTTGTTGGAGCATTTAAAAATCGTAACTCCAAGAAAGCTTACTATGCCAGCATAATGTAGCATTGTAGCAATAACTAGCTCCTATGTACATAAAGGAGTAACCATGTTTCTCTGCTTACGTTTTCCTTCGAAGCTTCAGTTTGAAGTCAGATAGACAAATAGTAAAGTTAAAGGCATTACGATTATGCCTTACTTCATTTAAGCAGATACATTTTCAAGGTTTATTTATTTTCTCCAGGATCATCAATCATTTGCTTCATATGATAGCCTTGAGCAGCTTCACCGTTTCTTATTTGTTCTGGGTATTACACATGTCTCCTACAGCTTTTTAGCCATTGCACTTGCCATGATCAAGGTCAGACTCTTATTTCTATTCTACAAAATGTCTAATTACCGTATAGAATTCCCCTTAATAATTACAGAGACATCTCTTGGAACTTTTAAGAGATGAATAAATTTGGTGGCCTGTTTGTAATATTTTACAAACTTGAGGGGGTGTCCTGTAGCAAATCAAACCTCAAGTGAGTCTTTATAGTTTTTCAAACAGTAGGGGAGGCTTCTCGGTTCTATTATTAGACCAAAGTCTCAGAGGTGTAACATAACTATCCCTTTCGTACAATTACTTTCTTTGTGGCTTCCTGCTTCTATTGCTTCACCTATATGCTAACACTTAGTGTCAAGAATGCAGATTTATAGCTGGAGAACATGGGAAAGTCATGCAAAGACATTGGCTTTTCGAGGCTTGCTAAGTGCGGGCACTTCGAATGGTGATACTATGATGTTACCGTTGATTTCAACATCAGAACCAACGAAACTTGTTAATAGTTAAAATTCATGCATTGCCTGTAAAACTCAATGCAGATTCTCAAGATGGCGCATCAAATACTGTGCCAATAAGGCACCTGTTGAAATTCATATTTCATCATACTTCTCACCCTTGGAGTCAACACCGAGTTCTTGTTTGGCTGGTATGTCCCAACATAAAAATTGCTTATAAATAAATCTTCGAGTGCAATAAATTTAAAACCAAATAATTGACTGAGAAAATCTTATGATGAGCTAGAGAGTGAGGTGATTTATACGCTTACTCTAGACAGAGTTATAATTATTTTTCCTACCAACGATACTCACTGAACTCGTATTACAACATTTTGTGGATTCTTTGCAGCAAACCTCCTTGTAATAAAATATTCCGGGGTTTCATTTAACATGTGGTTTTTTGCTATCTTTAGTATCAGAGGGAGTGTTCTGCTATAAGTATAACCTTTTGATATCCAGAATATAATATTTTCCCTAAAACGCGCTTGTCATTCTCTTTAACTGTCTATGGAACTTTCAATCTCTTAACATGACTTTCATGCTTATTCCAACAGCCATCGGATGCTATAAATACATTTACTGCTTTCTTGTGTCATATACTTAATTTAGTTCATATGTATGTATTGTACTTATAGAGCCCTTTTTCTGTTTTTTTGGTTACGTAGAATGACATTAATTTATACTTTCTCAGCTTTGTTTCAGTCGCCAGTTTTGGAGTTCAATCAACCAAGCTGACTACATGGCTTTGCGACTCGGTTTTCTCACTGTAAGTTGTGTCCGTAGCTATCATATACTAGCTACGTATATGAGCTTTGGCAAGTTTGACATTGAAGTTCTTATACAATAAATAAATTTCATATTAACAACGGGAAAATAATTTTTACTATGATATATCCCTGTGTATGTACACTTCTCATTTAAAGTGGTAGCATGTTGTAGAGTGAGTATATGTGTGAAATTCATATATTAAAATCGTAAGGGCCCTCTTTAATTTGATACATGTTGCAGACTCATCAGCTACCTCTGACATATGATTTCCACAATTATATGCTTCGGAGTATGGAGGAAGAATTTCGAGATATTGTTGGAATTAGGTATCTGAATTGTTTCTCTTTTAACTATTAAACATTTTCCCAGTTTATTTGTTTGTTCCTGATATAATTTGGCACACCCTTTTCAAGTGTGGTGAATGCTGATTTACCTGCTACATGATAGCTGCTGGAAGTTTATTTATTAGCTTATTCCTAGGATTTATTACATGCCATGCACGTCGTTGGAGTTTTTTGCTAAACGGATGTGTTTACTAACTATGCGACGTGACTTGGCTCTACATTTGTTTGTTCTACTATTTTCTTTCTCTTGAAGTTTTTATATTTTCATCTTGATATTTCTTTTTCAGCCAAATAAATGTTATGACATTGGAACATGCTAATGTGCTTTAGAGTTAGATTAAATTGTTTCTTCTTGTCCCGCAGAGCTTAATGTGAAGTTAAAATGTCAGGAGAGTGGGAAATGGCCATGTTTCCTGTTAATCATCTTCAGTTCTTTAGATGGACTTTGAGCAACAGTATTAGATTCTAAAATTTTGTTTCATCTTCTGGCCTGTATTACAATCCATTTTATTACTTTATTCTCTAAAAGATTGCAAGTTATATATTTGGACTATGTTTTGTATGTAAGTGACATTGTTCATACGAAGTGTTATATCTGACAATTCCTCAATCCTCCCTCCCTTCTTTTGCAGTATCCCACTTTGGGTCTTCGCCATATCCTGCATTCTTCTAGGCTTTCATGGTAAATTCAAATTACTAATTTCCTTGAGAATTCTTCTGAATAGTAAATAGTTAACTTTGCCATAATTTAACCAACTTGAAAAGAAGCCATTATTGTTACTCTTCTATACAAGTATTACTGAATGTCTATTAAATTATCAGAACCATTTTCTATTTTTCCTTTCATACACGACCATTATCTTCGATAGTCATATGTACATTTTTCTTATCCATAGGAACAAATATCTACTTCTGGGCTTCCTTCATTCCCACCGTTGTAAGCCGTTATTTCTAATTTATTATGTTGACAATTAGATATAAAACTTGCAATATTTGGACCAATGCCTAATCTTCTTTCTGTATCACATCTCTTGATTTTGCTTGTGAAGTTGATCCTTGTGGTGGGTACAAAACTACATCACATAGTTGTGAAACTGGCTGTAGAAATCACGGATTCAAGTCAGTGGACAGGATTTCATCAGTTCAAGTTGAGGGATGAGTTGTTCTGGTTTGGGAATCCCAGGTTTCTGCTCCGGTTGATACAGTTTGTGTCTTTCCAGGTTATTTGATTACTTTTTACAACGTTTGAGTTTAAATATTAAGCTAGATGATCTTCAATTTGGTGTGTTGTACCTTCATTTATTATGTTGTTTTAGTGTTGCAGAATGCATTTGAGATGGCAATGTACATATGGTCGCTGGTAAGAATTTGTTGGGGTGCAGTTTTCAGAACTTTTATTTTATCAACAGGTTTCAGTTATGTATAGCAAATTAATCTTGGTTTGTACTGCCGTTTGATCTAATATTTTTGGGCTTTTCTGCAGTGGGAAATTAGGAGACCATCATGCTTTACTGGGAATTCGACATTCCTAGTTATTCGCTTGACGTCTGGGTACACCATTTCATCTTATCAGATATACAAATGGTGACGAATTAATTTTATACGTGAGAAAGGTCAAGCAGAGTATTCTAAATAATCTCTTGTGTTTCATTGCAGGGTTATCGCCCAGTTCTGGTGTAGCTTTATCACTTTTCCACTTTATGTGATTGTAACTCAGGTAAGACAAGAAATAATAATTTCGAATAGCTTGACGCTCGCTAAAATTATTATGTATACTAATGTAATTTGCTCTTGGGACCATAGAAACATAAAACAAATTAAAAGGTAGGAGGTTTTCATACTTCCAGGGGAGGGGGGTTGTCGTTGTAACCATTCAAACTCTAGGCGAGCTTATTCTTCTAAGTACATTGAAAGAGTTCCTGTAATTATCTCGAATTGTCGGAAACTATTAAACCTAACGACTGGATGGAGCGTAAATGTAGTTATATCTCATTTGCAGATGGGGTCTAAGTTTAAGAAAACCATTGTATCTGAAAATGTAAGACGATCCCTTCATGGATGGAGAAGGAAGGTGAAGAGTAGACAGGATGGACCAGGGTCTAATCTCTTAACCGTGAAGTCTGCTACATCTTTGGACTCTTTGGTGGAAAACGAAGAAGAAAGAAGCCTAGAAAGAATCTCAACAAGTGTGGAAGGATGCTCAACAGCATTTGAATGGCCAGATCATAATGTATCTGTTGAACAATCTCAACACGATGAAACATATCCATGTGAGGAGAAGCTCCAGGATCTCGTTGAAACTATTCCCCGAGATGAAAAGTCCTGCTGATGAAAGATGAGATAATACAACTTTTTGCCATTAAAAGAAGACAAGGCATAGCTTGATAGTCTTGGATGTTAAGAAAAAGTTCGTATGCCACTCCATGAAATTAAATATGCTATTGAGGATCTCAAAATTGTGACATGTAATAGGTTTGATCTGTGTTTGTATATTACTTATTCACGTTTCACATAAGCAAGCGAGGTCCTAGTTTTGCATGAAGTAGATTCTCTGGAAATTCTAAGGCGGGGTCCAAGGCCACTCTTTAATGCATTTTTGTACATCTTCAGTTCATAAACCTATATCTTGTCGTTAATGTTTTCGTATTGTACGAATTGAAAGGGAAGCCAGGGGTTAAACCGCGTTAAATGTTTTCGTATTGTGCGAGTTGAAAGGGGAGCCGGGGGTTAAACCGCGTCAATCCCTTCCTCTAATTGAAACAATTCCCGAAATTGATTTTTTGGAGGTTGAATGACTAGATTGCTCAACCGTGAAGAGATCAATGAACTGACTATAAATTATTCATTTAAAGCTGATGAAACTCAAATGTGTGTATGCACAAGATATTGTTCGGATAGATTAATTCTTTACAAAAAATAAAAATAAAATAAAATGGTACATAGTTATTCTGCCCTACATTTACCAAAACATATTGAAGAATCGCATATTTATCCTAATATGGTGGGGGTTATTTAGGCTGGCCCGATAAATGAACTGGGTCGGGCCGCCCAAGAAAAAGTCCATTCAAACGAGTATCGAATCGACATGATCCGATAGTCATGTTGAACTATCGAACTAGTTCGATAGTTTTGGCAATTCGACCTTATCCTGGAATCTGAGAAAGGGGCCAGCGATCCGAGCTCTATAAATACCCCGAATTCTGAGATGTGAGAGAGGGCATTAATTACTGTCACTGACCTAGCAAGTATCGAATCGCCAGTTTGATAGTCAGCTCGATTCGATTGTCATCCAGTTCGATTGTTGGTCATCCAGTTCGATTGTTCAGCGTTCAATACTCAGTTTGACAATTCTCTATCAAATCCAGGACAATTCGATAGTCCTAGGATTCGATAGTTATCTATGTATCGAGTCTATTACAGTTCGAGAGTTCGAAGATTCGAGAGTTAGGGTTAGTATGTAATAGATATTTTAGACAAGGCTAGTCAATTCATGTAATAGATTAGCATACTTTGGTGTATTTCATGTCCAGTTGTACGGTATTTTTATTTCTGTGTAATCGAAACGAAATAATATCAAATTATTGGCACCGTTTGTGAGAACACCACAAGCACGGTCGCGCAAGCAAGCATGTTTAGAGTAGCTCAATCATGGATTGCGGAGAGTTCGGATGCTGAGATGCACCACCTGGCAAGGCTGCACCCCGCGGCTACGGCTTGCGTGCCATCACCCATTCATGTTCATGCTCCGCAGCTAGCTCACCAGAAATCGCCAATTCTTAGAACTAAGAATCAGCAGCTGCCCAAACAGGATGCGGCAGCTGTGTCGACTACAGTGCTCTCGTCGGTTATGAGAGATAAGATAATGGCAATGGTTCGCACTGCGATAGCATCCGTACTGCTGACTATAGAGCCAACGTCTGCAACACCATCAGAATGCAGTAGGGAGATACCACAGGCTCAGGCTTCAACAACCGGGCATCATCGTGAGAGAGATAGAAACAGGCGCACCCCGAATAATGCTAGGTCCAGATTCGTGTTGTGGGAGGTAGAGTCCCGAAAAGATCCTGGAAGGGATAGATGCGAGGGTAGTCGTGCTGATGCTGAGGGATCAAGGGCAGAGCACACTAAGATCAATAGAAGATTGGAGAGGTTAAATAGAGAGAAAGATGAAGTGCAGTGCAGGATGATAATGGTGGGAAGGACTCGAAGGATCACCTTTACTGCCGAGATTTAGGCTGAAGTACTAGATTCAGGAGAGACGATACCACAATTGAAGACTTACAACGAGAAGCAGGATCTGGAGCACATCTTCTATTTGGATGGGTTGTTGTCCCTTTACGAGTTCATCGACAATGTACAAGTGCGAATATTCTCCACTACATTGACAGACGTTGTCTTGGATTGTTTTCTAGGATCCCTGCGGACACCATAGCAAGCTTTGAGGAGTTGAGAAAGAGGTTTGAGAGCCAATTTTCCATCTAGAAAATGACTGACATGGACCACTCGCACTCGTACTATGTCAAACACGGAGAGAAAGAAACACTGAGCAATTTCATAAAATGTTTAAATTGAAACTCTTAAAGATTGATGACCCGCATGTGAGGCCTAAGACCATTGAAAAAATAAACAAAATGGCCTACCAGGTAGTGCCCTTTGAAGAAGTGATGGCGGCCAAGGCCACGGAACACCCGCAGAGGGGAAAGGGAAATGAAGAACGGAGCTGGAACAGAAGCACGCATAAGAACTCATCTCTAAGTCGTTATACCCCTCTGAACGCGGACATTATGACGGTCTATGGTGTATGAAAAAGGAAAGGTTGGTAGAACGAGCCTATGAACATGAAGGACTCGTCGACCATGAGGTTGTCAAGTAGGTATTACAAGTACCACAAGCAGCATGGCCATATGACTGAAGAATGCAAAGATCTGAAGGAAGAGATAGAATGTCTGATTAAGGAAGGAAAGTTAGCCGAATATGTTAGGAGCCTTAAGGATGAGGCGGACAGGAAAAATCGGGACATATTGAGATCGCCACGCAAGGATAAGCATAAAGCCATTGAGAACTCGCAAGCTTATGAACACCCTCAACTCCTAGACAATTAGCCAAGGAAATGAGTCATTCATATGATCTCGGGAGGACTTATCAGGGCAGGTTCAGTAAACGGCCATAGGAGGGCGACAAGAGATTTGGATGCCAATAGATATATGGGCTTTACCCAATTCCTCAGAATTGAAGAAATGGCACATGAGGAGATAACGTTCACTAAGTCAGATCTGATGAGCCTCACCCCACAAGCCATAGAGGCAAGTAAGTTGGACTATCCACTAGTAATCACGGTTGATATTGCTAACTACAACGTGATGAAGGTACTGATAGATAATGGGAGTTTCGCCAACATCATGTTTGAATCAACCTGGCTTTAAGCGAGGACAAGGTCGAATCGGTGAGAACCCCATTGCATGGATTCGGGCTCCATGTTTCTCAGTTCAAACCAAATTGACAAAAAACATAAAACATATTCCAAAAGTGCATAAATAGAGTCCAAACATAAAAATAGAGTCCAAAAAAATATAAAAAACATAATTGTTCAACAAATTTAAAAGTAAAAAGTACTAAACAACACTCAGTCTAAACCCTTCATTTTCTCCTCACCATCTGACACCAGGGCGATTATTTCTTGTCCATGCTCCTCAATTTCCTCTCATCAATCACCACCAGATCCTCTTCGTTGAACCCAGCCTCTTCCGAGAATAAAGCACAACTTTTTTCAACAAACAACTTTGTGGTGTTTTCGTCTGCTAACTTGGCAGGTTGATAAGACACTACACAACAGACTGATTCACAGTTGTGTTAGAATCAGCTTTGTCCTTTACACGCCTGCACTCCAAGCATCATGGCATGAGGGATTTGGTGTTTAATGATTTTAGACTGAACTTGGGAACAAGCCAAGCTACCAACGTATCCCATTGAGAGAATCAAGCAAAACACAATTCATTTATCTCTTTAGAATAAGCCTGAGATGACTTGAATAGCCCTAAGTATTGAATCTGGGAACTTTTGAACAAATTTTGTTAGATAGATAACAGTCGAATAGACTAGACTAGATAGATAACAGTCGAACACATTGTGTTAGATAGATAACAGTAGAACCGAATGTATTAGATAGATAACAGCCGAACTGACTGTGTTAGACAGATAACAGTCGAACTGGTTGTGTTAGACAGTTAACAGTCGAACGGACTGTGTTAGATAGATAATAGTTGAGCAGACTGTGTTATACAGTTAACAGTCAAATTAATTGTGTTAGACAAATAACAGTCGAACTGACTGTGTTCGACAATTAACGGTCGAACTGACTGTGTTCGACAGTTAAAGGGTTGGTGAGCAGAACTAATGAATGTGTATGTGTGCCAGGAGCTGGGGTATTTATAGAGTATGTGCTATAATTGTTTTGGGCCTTTAATAAGGCGGGCTGGCCCAATTTATTTCAAGGCCACCTAAAATATCCCCCACCATATAATCCCCCCAATTTGGGAGTCGGTATAGATTCAAGAGCGGGTGCCAATTCTAAAATTCTTGTGTGGCTTCAAAACATACCCCCCCCCCCCCCCATTTGGGAGTTGTGATCCGGAGGATCGGTTGCCAAATAATTTTTATCTGGCTTCAAAATATGCCCTCCATTTGGGAGTCGTGATCCGGAGGATCGGTTGCCAAATAATTTCTATCTGGTTTCAAAATATGCCATCATGTGCTAAATAATTCTTATTTGGCTTTAAAATATGCCCCCCATTTTAGAGCCGTGATCCGGAGGATCGGCTGTCTAATAATTTTTATATGGCTTCAAAATATGCCCCCCATTTGGGAGTTGTGATTCACATGATCGATTACCAAATAATTTTTATCTGGTTTTAAAATATGCCCGTTATTTGTGAGCCGTGATCTGAAGGATCAAGTGCCAAATAATTTTTATCTGGCTTTAAAATATGGCCCGGATTTGGGAGCCGTGATTCGGAGGATCGGTTGCCAAATAATTTTCACTTGAATTCAAAATATGCCCCAATAAAGAGCCGTGATCCAAAGGATCGGGTGCAAAATAATTTTTATCTGGCTTTAAAATATGCCCCCTCATTTGAGAGCCGTGATCCGGAGGATCGGCTGCCAAATAATATTTATATGGCTTCAAAATATGCCCCCATTTGGGAGTCGTGATCCGAAGTATCGGTTGCTAAATAATTTTTACCTGGCTTCAAAATATGCCCTCAATTTAGGAGCCGTAAAATTTTGTAGAACTAGAACAGTCGAATCTATCAGGGTTCGACTGTTATGATATGTATTGAATTGTATGTATTCGATGTATATTTCATGCATCATAGGTTAATGTCTTAAAATAACAGTCGAATGAAGGGTGTTCGACGTTATTGTACATTGCGTATTAGACGTGATTCGAGAGTTATCATCTGACTGTCGAATTTCATCCCATTTATTACTTTGGACTTTAGGTTTGCAGTTGCCATGTCTACAACGAAGTGTCCGTCCTTTTCGTTGCTTTGGACTTTAGGTTTGCACTTGTTATGTCTACGACGATGTGTCCGTCCTTTCCATTACTTTGGATTTTAGGTTTGCACATGTCATGTCTACGGCGAAGTGTCCGTCCTTTTTGTTATTGTGGGACCTTTTGGTTTGCACTTGCCATATCTTTGGCGAAGTGACCGTCCCTTTCATCATTATGGGGTCTTTTGGTTTGCACTCGCCATATTTTTGGCAAACTGTTCGTCCCTTTTGTGTTCTCGAGATTTTCGATTTGCACTTGTCTTATTTTGACTAAGTGTCCATATCTTTAGGGCCCTGAGACTCTTGCCATGAGTTGAGTTTTCGCATACTAGTATCTGTTTTATCATCAACAGAAACATATTTTCATGGAGTAATCTGAGCAAAAGATGTTCATATCGTAAGTGTAGCGGTCTCGTAATTGGTGATCCTTTCTTGCCGTACATGTTAGCATACTTATTAAAATATTGTTGCAGATAACGAATATTCATCATTTAATAGGAACATATGTAGTGCATCAACAGCCTTAGCGGCAGCCATTTAGGTCGTGTGCATCGTCACCCTGGGTGTACCTGTAGTGACCCTTCAATGAATCTCATCAAAAGAAGGCAATTTGTAACCCCCCACAGAGATATAATTTATATAATAGAGGACCAATTGTGCCCTATTTGGCTTAGTAGGAGCCGTTGAAATGATTAGCCACAAGTTGCGAGTCTGTAAAGACTACTAGGCGTTCTGCTCCTAAAGAGCTTTCCATTGAGGTTCTGACAAGAATAGTTGCATCCTGCCTCGTTGTTGGTCACAATGAAGTTAAGACTTATTGCTTACTCAAACTCTCTAGCGTCTGGAGATCTTAGGTAAACACCTACACCTTATGAAAATATTAGAAGTCGGGCCATCGACATTTAATGTCCATGTGGCCTCCTCAGTGTCAATAGTGGCAATTTGTGACTCTAAAATTTGTGCTCTTTCTAGGGTTTTGACCATAAAGTTTGCTAGGACTTATGCCTTGATGTGGTCCTCGGGCGGTGTTAAATACCATTATTTTCGAGTTCAATTGCCCGTTTAACGAGCTTGCCAGATGCTCCAATCTAAGTTGGGATTTGGTACGATAGCTATCTTGTTTGGTCTATTCGGGAAACGTACTTCGTATATATGCTTTGCGGCCAGCTTGTTAGTTACTTCCCGATTCGCTGATGCATTCTTCTCTTTACTAAAGTTGTATTTCTTTTATTTGATAGGTTTGGCCTTCGAATTGGCATTCAACTTGTGTGCCATAATTCATGGGTCGATGCCTTTTATGTTCCGACTCGTCCTAACAAGCATAACCGTGTTGTTGCAAAGACATTTGGTAAGATTCTACTCCATATACCTTGACATTGTAGTGCCGATGCGTGTAATCTTGTTATCGTCCTTAAGACATAAGCATATGTTCTTTTTTATTCGCCCAGAGGTCCGACCCTGGCCATGTTATCCAGTTGTTTTACGATTCGATGGAGCCTTTTATCCTCCAACTCTGATGTTATCTATGTCTCAATAATGTTGTTGGGAATATTGCCATTAATCGACCCTTGTGGGGCTGGCATTTTTCTTATATCACGAATATCGTTGATTGCGTTGACCTTTAAAGCTGGATCCGCATGTAGTGAAGCTAGATAACATGCCCATATTTCGTTATAGTCTCCATGGACTTCACCTGCACTGCTCTTGGAATTTAAGCTTTTGTGGTACGTAAACACCACTACTTTGAAACCATTCAAGCCTGGATGACTAATAATGATGTTGTATGCGAACAATGTGTCGATAACAAGGTGTTAAGCATAATATACTCCTAGTTGTGAATCCTTAGTCGTGGTGATGTGCCGAATGAGGTAGGGAAAATACCTCATATATGATTGTGACCGTTGAGCTACTAAAGCCGAGTAGTTAGGTTACCACTCTTTCCACATGAGTATTATCTATTATGCATCTTGGGAGATGATCTTTATGGAGTTTTCATTATCGATCCAGATCTTCTTGATGATGTAATTACCGATAACTGAATTACTTGTGTGTTGGATTTTTTTTCGCGCATGCGCAGCGTGATGTGCCGTATGTCTTTTGTAGGAAATTGGCTATAGTGGAATTTGAATTCCCGGTGTTGTAGCTCCCTAGGGCTGGGTTTCATCGTGAAAGTGAACTCATGAAGGTGATTTCATACTTGTGTCCTCAAAAGTCTAAAATACAGGGGGGTCGAGCTGTTTGTGTATTGGTTTTTGATGTTTTTGACTAGTGTGTCCCAGCTACTGCATCAGCGAAGGCGCTACAGTTATTCACACAATACGATTCTGTAGGTACTTCTCGAGTTAATCGTTGTTGACTTTGAGAGGTAGATGGCTTAGATAATACATAGGTTATGCTGCTAAGCGCCTCGATTGAGTGAGAGGTCATCTTGACCAAGGACTTCGACTACAATAACAATAAAAAAATGGCATATAAGTGGTGGATCTAGTGCAATCTAGTGAGGAGTTTCTCAAGCTTCTTGCACTGATTTTGCAGTTTACGTTTGGGTGAGATCTTTATCTATAGTTATGAGAATTTATGGCATGCCTTGCCTTTATCCAGGTCGAATATGGTGACAACCAAATAGGCAAAGCCGTGCCAAGACGTGAATCACGAGGCTCGAGCATAAATGTCTATTATGCAATTTCAGTTTTTGACTATTCGGGCACTGTGTCACCCTTGTTTGGATATTTTGTTACATTCTTGTTTTATGATTGCCTGCGTTTTGCTTATGGCACTTTGTGCTTTTACATGTTATTGCTTGTCGACGTTGATGGCTAATATGGAGAATTGATATTCGTACATTTTGAGATAATGATACCTTTATAGGAGTCTAGATATGTATTCATTTAGGTAGATTTTTTTTCATATCATGTTGGATATATGTCTGTGGTGCTACTTTGGACACGTTTGCTTAGTAGCATGATAGATGGGCATTTGTTATACCGCTTCGGGTAGGTTTGCATCGTACCATGTGGATAGATGTTCGTGATGCCGCTTTGGACACATTTGCATTATATCGTGATAGATAAATGTATCGTCGTATTGATTTGGGTAGGTTCGCACCGTACCATGTTGGGTAGATGTCCCTAATACACTTTGTGTAGTCCGATATAATATTTAGCCCTCTAGTCATATGGATATTTGTTTGCATCATGCTTTTGCCCAGTAGATGTTCATCCTTTGAGGTTTAAGGTTGCATTTGACTGTGTCAGGACGACGTCCATATTTTGAGATTTTAGGTTTGCATCTAAGCACGTCGGTTAGATCCATCTCTGATATTTCAGATTTTCATCTGAACACGTCGGGCCAATGTCCGTATTTTGAGATTTTAGGTTTGCATCTAACCTCATAGGGTCCTGATATTTTGGGTTTGCATCTAACCACGTATGACCGATGTCCGTATTTTGAGATTTTAGGTTTGTATCTAACCTCATCGGGTCGATGCCCATCTCTGATATTTTGGCTTTTCATTTGACCACGTAGGGTCGATGTCCATCTCTGATATTTTGGGTTTGCGTCTAACCACGTAGGGTTGATGTCCGTCTGTCTCTCTTTCATTATTTTTTTTTTTTTTTGACATAGCCCATGTCCATCTCTTGAGATTTTAGGGTTGCACCGGACCTCATCAGGTCCACGTCCATCTCATGAGACTTCAGGTTTGCATCGTGTTGCGATCGGTAGATATCTATTATGTCATTTCTGGCAGTGCTTTCATCATACAACGAGAACATAATCAGACCTGAACGACACCAAGCTATGCTAAGCTATTATAAGAATTGATTAGTTTTGCCTAGAACACCTTAATACGCCAGAGAATAGCCAAAAAGGACTAGAATAACCAAGAGCCTCAAATCTGGACCTCTCAATTGGGAAACTACTGAATATCGAACGCCAGTTATCAAACAACGAGTTAAGTATCGAATTTAAGGTTCGGTGCTTATGCAGGTAAGTTGGATAGTAATAAATGATCTTCTCTCAGAATATTTGTGTGCTTGATTGCTAAAGTTTTGAATCATTGAAGTATTGAGATGCTTAACTATCGAAATATCCAATTTTTCAATGTTGAGTAGAGAAGTGCAAGTCTCTCAAATTGCATTGAGGTAAGATTCTTCGATACCACCTAGGGGTAACATTCTTTGGTACCTCTTACGGGTGAGATTCTTTTAAACCACTTATGAATAAGATTCTTTGATACCAGCTGTGGGTAGGATTCTTTGATACCACTTACGAATAAGATTCTTTGATACCACCTACGGGTAAGACAAATTATGACACTATTCAGAGTGTAGTTGTTTGTCTCCGCAGAGGAAGCTCCTCTCAGCCGTTGTCTGTAAAAGATAAGGCACATGCTTGCTTACAAATTTATTGAAATTTAAAATAACATAAATGATTAACGTATAGGATTGGGATTGAAGACTCCCTAGTCTTTCTTTCGATGATGTGATTTTCTTTGATTGTAGCATGGATCATGTGGATGCCATTCCTTGTTTACATAGAACGAGTTCCAATTGGTCAACTTCGTCGTTGTTCCACCGAAGCCCGATATGACTAGGATTGACTTTGAGATCGCGAGTTGTTTTCGAGTACATTTAACGTGTTCACACAGATGCCACCACTATTTTGGGGGTGTTTTCGTCTGCTGACTTGTTGATAAGACACTCCACAACAGACTGCTTCATAGTTGTGTTAGAATCAGTTTTGTCCTTTACACGCATGCACTCCAAGCATCACGACATGAGAGATCGGGTGTTTAATGATTTCAGACTGAACTTGGTAACAAGCCAAGCTGCCTACGTATCTCATTGAGGGAATCAAGTTGAACGTAGTTCATTTAGCACTTTTGAATAAGCTTGATATGACTAGAATAACGCTAAGTATCGAATCTGGGAACTGTCGAACAGATTGGGTTAGATTGATAATAGTCGAACAGACTGTGTTAGATTGATAACAGTCGAACAAACTAGGTTAGATAGATAACAGTCGAACAGACTGGATTTGATAGATTACAATCAAACAGAATGTATTACATAGATAACAATCGAACATACTGTGTTAGATAGATAACAGTCGAATTGACTCTATTAGACATATAACAATCGAACTGACTCTATTAGACATATAACAATCGAACTGACTATGTTAGACAGTTAACAGTCGAACATACTATGTTAGACAGATAACAGTCGAAATGAATGTGTTCGACAGTTAACAGTCGAATTAATTGTGTTTGACAGTTAACAGTCGAACTGACTGTGATCGACAGTTAAAGGGTTGGTGAGCAGAACTAATGAATGTGTGTGTGTGCCAGGATCGGGGGTATTTATAAGGCAAATGCCATAACTGTTTTGGGCCTTTCGTAGGGCAGGCCGACCCAGTTTATTTATGGGCCACCTAAAATACCCCCACCAGCTTTGTTCATTATTGAGTATCTTCCAGGAGAGCAGGCTGATTGGAGCACGTAGGTACGTTCTTACGCGTCATTTCGTCCCCAAAATAGTGCATCTAGTGGTTCCCAAAGATAGCGCCTCTAGCGCGTGGTGTTTTTGCTAGTCTCGAGATTACTCCCTCACTCAACTCTCTCGCACCTTATAGAGAATTAGAGAAGAGCTTTTGGATCGATGGAAACTTGCACTTAAGTGGACAAAGTTAGAGATAAACATTTCCAATAAAGTAAATCTAATCTAGGGGTGGATATGGGTTTATTGTGCTTGCACTGAACTCAACACGGGGTCAAGCTGCCTATGTGTCTCTCTGAGAAAAGAAAATCAAGCCAGGCGTAGTTCATTATTCACTTGTGCCCGTGTAGGGTCTTAGGAGATGACACGCTTAACTTAGAAGATGCGTGCGTTCATCTAGGCATTTGGGCTCGGTTGGACGACCCGATAGGGTGTACTTCTCGTAGACGAGGCCCTGTTGGTTGTAGAATCAACCTTGGAGGGTGTTGCACTCATTTAGAGATCATGTAGGCGACTAATGCTTATTAATAATCGAGCTCGGTAGGAGGCTTGGTATTCGAACTTCGTGTGATTTGCATTATGAAGTGGTTAAATCCCGAGTCAAAGCTCATGGAGTTGACTAGGGAGTCAAATTCATCTCTCATATAGTCCAATTGTCGACATGTAGATGCCTATGGAGAAGTAGAGGAAATTGACATAAATACTTTGTTTGACGTGCTCTTGTTAGACGTGCATTATAGGACGTGCTTTATAGGACGTGCATTATAATACATACTTTATAAGACGTGCTACAAGTTGACGTGATGTAAGTGGACGTGCCACAAGAGGAGAATCCGCCAACCATAGAAGGTCAGGCGTGCCAACTTAAGAGTTGACGTGGATGTTAGACGTGCTTTTCTAGAGAGAGAAAACACTCACACCCTTGAGCTCCCAAAAGATCCAACCCCTCAATTGGAGAAATGATGGGGTATTTATAAATGAGGAGGAGGCCTTAGGGTGTGGGACCACCCGAAGGTGGTTAGAAAAAATGTTGACCAACCCGATCAAACATTGGTTGGGCCAGTCAACAGTTGACCAACCTGCCACGATGGTCAAGCGACCAATGTGGGGGTCCCTTTTTCCGACGTGCTGCGACACGTCGATTTTCTAACCGACGTGTCCTTCCACGGGGACACGTGTAACTTATGTGGCATGTCGAAAAATTAATCGGCATGCCTTGCCACGTCGATCATTGATCCGACATGGCACTTTGTTTGCCAAATGACGTGCCCCCTATTTGGGGCTTACTTGACCCGATGTGGCACGTCGTATTGGGACCGTCATTGTCTTGTCTCGAAAAAAAACTCTCGTATTGCAAATCGTTGGAGGAACCATACGGCTACGATGGGACATGAAAATATATGTTTCGTTCAATATAATTGAGCTTTCAAAAAACACGTTCTTAAGAATGGGACAAGTCCATTCCAAGTGACCTTTGTTATGATGGTGGTCAAACTAAAGAAGTTGAAAAGTGAAACTTTCTATTACTTTTTATACGTTTTGACCCAAAAAAACTTTTTACAATGAACTGGTGCAAATAGTAAACTTGATATCTGGATTATTGCGATGTGGTCATAGCCACTGTAATAACATTTTCTTATATTTAAGTAAATATTAAGATGGAAAATATATGTGATATTAGATATGATATCATGGTATTTGATTATTAATTTGAATTAAAAGTGACTTGCGTAATTCATAGACTTTTGGTAGTGAAAGATGTTTAGAAGTTTGTCTGTTAAATCATTTCATGTGAGTGATTTACTCAATTCCAAAACAGGACAATTTGGTGATTTATAATTTACAAATTATCAGCGCATGCTGTCATTTCATCTTAGGCTAAAATATATGTTGTAATATATGAAAAAAGTAAATATTGTGAATTACATAGCATGAAAAAGAAAAAGAAAAACCATGAAAATGTGTGTATGAAAGAAACAATAAAGATCAGAAGGCAAAACATGAGGCTACATTACAAGAATGAAGCAAATGGAAGTCTGCAACATTGCAGAAGAGATAGAAGACAACTGGCAGACAATGGCAGCCTGGAAAGTGAGCTGATAAAGTGTAGAATAAAGTAGCCAACTTGACAGCAAATAAAGAAGATCACATGGATGCCAAGATCTGCAGTAGGGCGCCACTAACTTAGGAGAAGAAAGAAGAACAAGGCTGGAAGAATCTTAAGGAACAAGTGGAATGTTTTTATAGTATTATGCCCATCATTACCTTTTGTATATACATATTGAAAGTGTAAGATGTTCTGATATAAATGTTGGATGGATGTTGTGCCAACATCATCACAACATTGAAACCCGAAACATTGTTCGAAAATTCGAATTAGTACACATAATCTTCATTCTTAAAGTTCTATCAATGGCATTCTTTTCTTATCAGTTGAATGATTTTGATATGGTATCAGAGCAAATTTGTACTGCAATTCCGCAGTAGTAAAGCTTCTGAAATCATTTGATTTCATTACTCCTCACGCCTTTTCTTTTCATTCTCCTTTCTATCTATTATCATGTCTGGAAATACATTAGCTCCTGTTGTGTCAGAACAAACACAATCAGGAGACTCACAAAGAACAAACACATCTTATCACAACAATAGTCACCATGAGGATCCATCTGATCCTCTCTACCTGCATCATGGTGAGAATTCATCTCATTGTCTGGTTAGTCAAAAATTGACAACACAGAATTACCATAAGTGGAGCAGAGCTATGTATGTAGCCTTGTTAACCAAAAACAAGTTGGGATTCATCAATGGAACCATCCCAGAACCACCAATCACAGATCCATCATATGGAAAATGGATCAGATGCAATTACACTGTCCTTGGATGGATTACAGCATCTCTTTCATCTGATCTTTCAGACTTCACACTATTTGGAGACTCAGCTTTCAAAGTGTGGAATGATATCAAGCGCAAATTTGCAAAAACAAGCAACAACAGGATCTACATGCTGGAACAACAACTCATCAACACCAAACAGGAAGGTAAAGCTGTCAGTCTTTATTTTGCTAATCTCAAAGCCATATGGGATGAAATAAGCAATTATGATGAACATTTGATATGTGCAAATTCTGAATGTGGTGTGCTGATTGGAATGAGAAAGAAGTCAGAAAGTAAGAAGATCATGCAGTTCCTTATGGGGTTAGATGAGACTTTTGGACAAGTTAGAAACCAAGCACTGCTCAGAGACCCTATGCCTGAGTTAGATGATGTTTTCAACTTGGTTCTACAAGAGGAGGCAAATTTTGAGTTGTCAAATAAATCTATGAACACTGATATGGCTGCTATGAATGTAAATAGATTTACACAGGGACAACAAGGGTTATATGGAGCTCCAAAGGCTGCTGCTATACAAAGCTATCCACAGAAACAAGGATACAAGCCTTGGAACAAACAAGGAGCAGGAAAACAGAAACCTATATGTGCTAAGTGTGGAAAGAACAACCATACAATTGACTCTTGTTTTGAGATCTATGGTTATCCTCCTGGTCACAGGTACTCAAAATTTAAATCTAATATTTCCAACCCCAGAATGCATGTAAATCAGACCACACATGCTGCTGATCAAGAGGCAAGCAAAAATGCTCAAATCTCACAAGAACAATTTCAGTACCTCTGCAACTTACTTCAAACTGGTAATGGTGATGGTATGATCAATCAGGTTTCAAAATCCACTACTTCTCATCTTAGTGAAAACTCAGGTAGATATTTTGTTTCCAGCTCAATTCTTTTCAATTATGTTCTTTCAAATAAACACAGCAAGCTAAGATCTATATGGATATTAGACTCAGGGGCTATGCTCACCTCATCTCCTCACTCATAAATATGTTCTGCAAGACAGTCAGGTCCAATTACCAAATGGAACTAATGTCATTACATTGGGATCAGTAAAGATAAATGAAAAGATAACTTTGAGCAATGTTCTATGTGTTCCTGATTTTCATTTCAATCTGATATCAGTTAGAAAATTGATATCTGATTCCAACAGCTTCCTCACTTTTCAATCCAATATCTGTTTTATTCAGGACCTCAGCACCAAGGAGGTGATTGGGATTGCTAAGGAAGAGCAGAACCTGTATTGGATGTCCATGAACAAAGATTCACAAGCTTCTGTTTTAGTTTCATCTGTGATCAGTCCTTCCATGCTATGACATCTCAGATTAGGCCATCCTTCTATTGATTTACTGTCTTTAATAGATTCTAAAGAAATTCAATTTCCTAAGAAGTTTGAAAGTGTGGCCTGTGACACATGTCATTTGGCAAAACAACACAGAACTCCCTTTGTTATTAATTCTCATAGAGCCAATGCATGCTTTGATTTGATTCATGTTGACATATGGGGACCATACAGTGTACAATCTCTTAATGGCTCAAATTACTTTCTTACAATTGTTGATGACCACAGTAGATTCACTTGGGTGTTCCTATTGCATAACAAAGGACAAGCCAGAACACTTCTCAAAAATTTCATACAGTTGATCACCAATCAGTTTGACACTTCTTTAAAAATCATAAGGTCTGATCAAGGATTGGAGTTTGACATGCCAGAATATTATGCTGACAAGGGTATCATTCACCAGAAATCTTGTGTCTATACACCTCAACAAAACTCAGTTGTTGAAAGAAAACATAGACATCTACTTAATGTGGCAAGATCCTTAAGATTACAAGCAAAATTGTCCTACAAATTCTGGGGACATTGTGTTACCACTGCTGCTTACTTAATTAACAGAACACCAACACCTTTGCTGCATAATCTTACTCCTTTTCACTTACTGTATTCAAAAGCTCCAAATTACTCCCACTTAAAGGCCTATGGTTGCCTGTGTTATGCAACAAAACTTCCCAAACCTCACAATAAATTTCATCCCAGAGCCTCTAAATGCATATTCATAGGCTATCCAGCCAATATTAAGGGATACACACTGTATGATCTCCACACAAAGCATGTTTTTACATCAAGAGATGTTGTATTCTATGAAGATTCTTTTCCTTACAACAAAAATTCAGAACATGATTCTATGTTCCCTATTGTTGATAACACTGACAATTTTGACATGGATGAATTTGTTGTCTCTACTCCCATTCCTCACATCACCACTGACACATCTTTATCTCCACAAATAGCTCCTTCATCATCTTCTGTCCCACTCCCAGATGACAGTACAAATCCTCATCCTCCTGCCTCACCTCAACATTCTGATGAGGACCTTCCCTCTTCACTTCCCATCGTTGTACCAACTAGTCCTATTCTTAGAAGGTCTGTTCGACCGAAAAGAACTCCTATTCATCTTCAGGACTACCAATACAGGATAGCTCAAGCCACTGCATCTCATCATTCTCCTGGTTCTAAAGTTCAGATGACAGGTATTGACAGTCTCACTGATTTCTCTTTTGCTGCCTTATCTCTCATATGTCTTGTCAACTGCCTCTAATCCTGAGCCTACATGTTTTGATCATGCCATTACTAATCCTGTTTGGAAAGAAGCCATGAACACTGAATTACAGGCTCTTCAAGAAAACAAAACCTGGACTTTGCAACCTTTACCTCTTGGTATTAAGCCTATAGGATGTAGATGGGTGTACAAAGTTAAGTTTACTTCTACAGGTGATGTTGAGAGATACAAGGCTCGTTTGGTTGCAAAATGTTACAATCAACAAGAAGGTTTGGATTACTTTGAGACCTTTTCTCCAGTAGCAAAAATGACCACTATCAGATGTCTTCTTGCTTATGCAGCATCCAATCAATGGTCATTGTCCCAGTTGGATGTCAACAATGCCTTTCTATATGGTGATCTCCAAGAAGAGGTATACATGACACCACCTCCTGGTCTTGCTACTGAGGGGGAGAACACAGTCTGCAAGCTGCACAAGTCTTTATATGGACTCAAACAGGCATCTCGACAGTGGAATCAAAAGTTAACATCTGTCATTCTCACTCAAGGTTTTAAACAATCTTCATGTGATCACTCTCTCTTCACAAAGCATTCAAAGTCAGGCACTACTGTCATTCTGATATATGTTGATGACATAATTATTGGAGGAAACAATGATCAAGAAATTAGCTCTCTGAAATTGTTCTTAAATCAACAGTTCAAGCTAAAAGACTTAGGTCCTTTAAAATTCTTCTTGGGGATTGAAGTTGCAAGAAGTAATAAAGGAATATACATATGTCAAAGACAATATGCTTTGGAGATCATACATGACAGTGGACACATAGGAACCAAACCAGCTGGTTTTCCACAAGAGCAAGATATCAAATTCACACAAGAAGGAGAACACATGAAGGATCCTACAGCTTTTAGAAGATTGATTGGTAGGCTTCTTTATTTAGGAGTAACAAGGCCTGATATATCTTATGTAGTCCAGACCTTAATCCAGTTTATGAGTAATCCCAAAGAAGAACACATGAAGGGAGCATTAAGAATTGTGAAGTATCTCAAGAGAGCACCAGCACAAGGACTGCTGTTTCCAAGCAACAACAATGTAACAATCAAAGCATACTGTGATGCAGATTGGGGAGCTTGTATTGATAACAGGAAGTCAATAACTGGATATTGTGTATTCATTGGGGAAGCCTTAGTGTCATGGAAGTCCAAGAAACAGGCAACAGTGTCAAGATCCTCAGCAGAAGCTGAGTATAGAGCCATGGCCACAACTGTGTGTGAGTTAGTATGGATGAAAAATTTAATGGCAGACCTTGGATATGATCACAGTAATCATATGCTTCTTTTCTGTGATAATCAGGCAGCTATTCATATAGCTAACAATCTTGTTTATCATGAGAGAACAAAGCATATAGAAATAGATTGCCATGTAGTGAGAGAGAGGTTACATCAAGGAATAATAAAGTTGATTCATGTATCAACAGGAACTCAACTGGCAGACATATTTACTAAGGCATTGGGAATGAAGAGATTTCATGAGCTGCTGGACAAGATGAGAATATATAACATATATTCTCATCTTGAGGGGGAGTATGAAAGAAACAATAAAGATCAGAAGGCAAAACATGAGGCTACATTACAAGAATGAAGCAAATGGAAGTCTGCAACATTGCAGAAGAGATAGAAGACAACTGGCAGACAATGGCAGCCTGGAAAGTGAGCTGATAAAGTGTAGAATAAAGTAGCCAGACTTGACAACAAATAAAGAAGATCACATGGATGCCAAGATCTGCAGTAGGGCGCCACTAACTTAGGAGAAGAAAGAAGAACAAGGCTGGAAGAATCTTAAGGAACAAGTGGAATGTTTTTATAGTATTATGCCCATCATTACCTTTTGTATATACATATTGAAAGTGTAAGATATTCTGATATAAATGTTGGATGGATGTTGTGCCAACATCATCACAACATTGAAACCCGAAACATTGTTCGAAAATTCGAATTAGTACACATAATCTTCATTCTTAAAGTTCTATCAATGGCATTCTTTTCTTATCAGTTGAATGATTTTGATAGTGTGATCACCAATTCCAAAAGGCATGCATGGAAAAATAAAAACCTGGCACCAATTTTAAAGAAATTCTACTATGGAGTCTTTTCATGTAAGGTGAACAAACTCAAAAGACGAAAACATAAGTGTGGGGTAATTTAGTAAAAGGCTTAAAAGATGTGTGATATGTAATTACCAATCAAACCGTTATTTTAAAAATAGTCATGTTACTATCCGATAAAGTTTGTGGAACCAAACCACTTTTTAATTTTATACCCTAATTATAAAATGCATGACTTCATGTTGTGATTATGAATATGTGCGCTACCAATCCCACCCTTTGGATAAGACCAACACCATCTAATTCTATTTGAGTTTGATTTTTGGTGTTAGACACAAGATAACAGAGATCGACGAATAAAGTAGCGGACGAATTAGCGAAAGCTAGGGGAAGACTCGAAGATAGAGAGTTATTTTGGGATAATCCTCCATATCGTATTTTTAGTCTAGTTGCTATGATAAAGGCCTAAGAACCTTGTTTACATTTATTTACCAAAAAATAAATAAATCCAAGCACTTTTCATTTCTTAACCATATAACAAATATTATTATGAGAGAAAAATAATCTTTAAATATAAATCTCAAATGCCTCAAAGATAATTTAAATATTTCTTTGAGTAGGCTGGTAAAATAATTTGCAAATACCATCTTAAACAACTTCAAATCTAGGATTAAAGAAGAACGAAACTACCTTACCTTGTAAACTCATGGATCAAAGTTTCTGTGCGTTTCCTCGAAAAGTATCGAAATTTTTCCATTTTTGACTCGATTGAAACAAAAAATACATGTAGTTTCCATGCTTGACATAACCACAATTTTAGGAATTCTTCAAAATATGTCGAAAAGTTCTCAAAATATTACGAAACGTTCTCGAAATATTACGAAACGTTTCTTATTTTTAGCTGACAAAAACGTATTTCGAAACCGAAATTTTAATCCAAGTGTAAAATAAAACTACATCAAAGTGGATGAATTTTATTTTCTAAGAAGGCACTTTACTTTATGGGCCGGGCCGACCCAAGTCAACTTTTTCAATGAGAAAGCTATTAGTTGGGCCGGACCGATGGTAGTGGGCCTTTTGTTTGTTTGTAATATAAGATGCATCTGAGAGTGAGGGTTTGCGTCTCACACTCCTCCCCAAGCACAGATTCACGCAGCTGCCGCACAACGAAGAGTACTTGAAACCCTAGCCATGGTTAGTTTGAATGTTTGATGTGCTTCGATGCTTGTCTTACAATTAAGTTAGTTATAATATTATTTGTGTTTGAATGTTTTAATTGCACTTTTGCAGTCGCTCGTAGCAAATGAAGAATTCCAGCACATTCTTCGTGTGCAGAACACTAACGTGGATGGGAAGCAGAAGATCATGTTTGCCATGACCTCTATCAAAGGTATTGGCCGCCGTTTCGCCAACATTGTCTGCAAAAAAGCCGATGTTGACATGAACAAGAGGTACCTATTTTCTGATTTACCTCTTTAATTAACTTGTATTAATTGTTTATTCGGATTGTATTTTTATCGGTTAAACCTCATTGTTTTTTTTTTAATAATTTCTGTTTTCATTTTAAGACTCTTTGTATTATCATTTAGTTCAATGTCATTCTGATTCCAGTCCTAGGCAATCGTAACCTTTCCTTATCTGCTGATTATATTACTAATTGAAGTTGTCATGAGTTCAAGTCTTTGTGGAGTATTTATTAGTATTTGCTAAATTTGATATTGTTATTCTGTATGTCATATTCTTTCTGTTTATGCTCATGAGCTTTTAGCTGAGGCCAGACAAGATGAGCAGTTAGTAGTTTTTTGTGAGCTCGTATGATTTTATTGGTACTAATTTGAACCACAATCCGGCTATACTTCCTGCAAAGTTAATCAAGGC
Organism: Linaria vulgaris; assembly: GCA_948329865.1. NCBI lineage: Eukaryota > Viridiplantae > Streptophyta > Magnoliopsida > Lamiales > Plantaginaceae > Linaria > Linaria vulgaris. The sequence continues at coordinate 34,100,483 of OX415253.1, forward strand.
ATACGCTTAGGTAACATTTTTGTTGATGGTTACATGAACTCTGAGAATTTTACTTGCATCTTTAATCCTGCCAATTGTAAAATCTTATGCAGATAATAACAACTTATTTGGGTCATGTAATTTTGGAGAACCAATTTCCTGGACACCATCTTACGTGATTGGCGTTTCCATTCCCCTAGCTTGTTTTTGTGGTTGTATCTGAAAGTGTTTTCTACTTATCCTTTTATATTTCCAAGTACTGACTTTTAGAATGACTATGTTTCACAGAGCTGGCGAACTCTCTAATGCTGAGATTGATAACTTGATGACAATTGTGGCCAACCCTCGCCAGTTCAAGATCCCAGACTGGTTCCTGAACAGGAAGAAGGATTACAAGGATGGAAAATTTTCTCAAGTTACATCCAATGCCCTTGACATGAAGCTCAGGGATGATCTTGAGCGATTGAAGAAAATCAGGTATTGGATTTACATTTTTTGATGGTGCTTTTGCTTTTAACTTTTGTTAATAATGCATGTATTGAATTTATTTTGTATGGCTTCCCAGAAACCATCGTGGTCTCCGTCACTACTGGGGTCTGCGTGTACGTGGGCAGCACACCAAGACTACTGGACGTAGAGGAAAGACTGTTGGTGTCTCCAAGAAGCGATGAGCTCCAAGTCAATCTTCATGGTTTTATGGAAATTTTGCTGTTTGTTTGGAGTAGACTTTTACTTTAAGAGTTAATCTTTGGATGATTATACTTTATTTTCTCCGACTTGGGTGTTAGAATCAATTTGAATATTATTACTGTCTTCAGTATTTTTATTTTAGTTTTAAACCTCATAATTCACATGTTTTATCTAGTAGTTGAAGGAATTGTTTTTTTTTTCTTTTTTTCTTGCGAGTATGCTACTAGAATTATTCATTAGATGCTTTTGCTGATAGATGACAGACCTTATAAATAAATTAGGATGCTTTAGATGCTCATAGTTATTTATGCAAGTGATGCCTAAGGCATGGATCCTGAAAATGCCCCTTGTTTTTAGGGCTAGATATAGTTTAGAGGCGAAAGATGTGTTCTTCACAAGTTTTCCAACTTCCTAGTAAAAACTGACTTTATAAAATGTGGGAAAATTCTGACTATATTCTAATTTTGTTCTTGGTTCTGGTGGATTTGATCATTCTCTAATTTTCAAAATGTTTGTACCTACGCGTTGGTCGCTAACTTGTTTTGCGACATTTGTATGTACATTTGCGTGTGAATATTGGCTGGAATTGCTTATCAAGCTGAAATGTGGTGGACGCAAGTCTTGAATAAAATTTCAAAGGATGAAGGATCACTAATTAACTCTTTTCATTTAAGGAATATAATAATCAAATTTATTATGTTCATAAACTTTATAAAATTTTAGCAATTGGTGATTTACTTAGTATCTCTATCTTCGTATCTATAGCTAAAACGTAATATTTTTTCTTCAGCAAAATATTCTCTAGAACTCACATGCTGAATTACAAATGTACGCATTAAGAAACGTAAACTATCACTTAAAAGAAATTTTTGGGTAATGCAACATCAGCCTTCACCCAGGGAAATTCAATGTGTTTCTATTTTTTTTTATAAGTATATCTCTCTAATTCATACTTTACGTCTTTCATTGCATATATTTTGTAATGGCAGTAAGCTTGAATTATGATAGTCATTTTATTATAGTTAAAAGAGAAAAAAATATTACGTATGGACATTTGTTTGTCGAAACAATAAGAAAAGGGCCATAAAACCAATGAATGCGTATTGACAGAGTTTGTAAAATTCCTGAATTGAATTTTCGGGCCCATCTCAAATTCCTCTTTCTCATTAGTCGCTTATTGTACATAAATTCTTTCCGTCGCTATGGCTCGACCAAGGTGATCCAAAATCATATCTCTTGTCTAATAATATTTTTTTACTTGCAACCTCATATGTTAGTGCAAAAGGAGATGAATGAGAGATTAAATGTGCAATGATTGCACAACAAGCTCTATGGATAACCATTTGATGTTTAACGGACACATCAACATTTGGAACTCTACTTTTGGGACCACGGGAGAATAAGGTGTAATGAGGACGTCGTTAATAAGCTCGACTGGCGTCGTAGAAGGGTTGGCACTTACTCTAGGCGAGGAAAATGGCTTTTGTTAAAAGGGTCACTCAAGTTGCGTCAATCTTTGAAGTGAGTACCACCATTTTATCGAAATATTTATGCAACCAAATTGATGTTGATGAGTTCGAGTTTAAGTGTCAGTCGGCAATAGCAGTTCGAGGCATAACTTACTAGACTGCGAGAGCATAGTGATAAGTATAAAATCTACTTAGAGATTATGTGTTGTGTGATGCTTAATCAATCCCTTTTTCTCGTTGAAGAGAGCTATTCAAACTTAGCATCGCTCAATATACAAGAATTGAGTTGATTAACACGCAATTATAAGCGATATACTCAAAGAGATAAGTTCTTATATTAGATAGGTTTTGGTGGACTCGTATTAGCGATATATATCTTATAAGATGATAATATTGACTTAAAAAACCGGAAAGCAATCTTTGAGCTTTTTTATTGAAGACCAGACTCCACGACTTGCCTTTCGAATCGTAGAATTAAAAAAAGTAAGGAAATAGGATTCTAAAGGATCGATTCAAATACTAAAGATAAGAAAAAGTTCACTATCAAGACTCACTTTGATATGTCCATGATATTGTGACGAGAGCTTGTGTAAGAGATTTTGAAATATCTCAAAGAAGCATATTGTAGCCTATAAATACAATACTCAAGACCAAAAGAGTTATTCACTTAAACTGATACACCGATGTAGGGTATAACATCTTACACGTACAAGTCGTGGCAATTTGACATTAGGTTTTCAATACCTAATATATCCTACTGAGTCGCTTTCGAAGCGAGGCGATATCAACCGACGTCAACAAGTTGAGCCTAAGATCAGCAATTCCACAGAAACAAGAGGTTTGTACCCTAGTCAATCAGAAGGCGTGGACAGTAGATGGGCAAGTGACGGCGTAGACACTAGAGGTATTGGGTATGTATAAACCACAAATTGTAAATTCTCTCATCCTTACTTGTTAGGCGGACCCGAAGATTAAGTCGATTGGCTGAACCATGTCAAAAACTCATGTGTCTTTACTTATTGTTTGTGTTGGGATGTTTTACGTTCGGTTACAACTTAACTTGACTATTACTTAGTAACACTAAGTAAAGTGATTAAAAATGGAGTTCAGATGCAAACATGGGGAATTTTGTGGGAGTCAGGACTTGAACACAAGATCATTGACGTTATTACTTCGGACATACTGTGTCAACCAAAATCTCACTAGAGGAGTAGAATATTTACACATGCACGACATGAATAAGGTAGTAATATCCAATTGGATGTGTGACGAACGTTTATTTAACACGATTGAAGTACTTGTTTCCTTATACTTTTGATGAACCCGTAGTGCATATTTATTGGTTTACGTTTTGTTTTTTGTAATTTTGTAGTTTTGAGTCGAGTCAAGACAAAATGTGGGAAAAAGAGCACAAAACGGATGTTTTTGGAAGAGATTGCATTTGGAGTGGTATGACGCTACATCCGAGCGCTATGATGCTACGAGAATGGAGACTGCAACCCTAGATCAGCACGTAAAGAGATCCCAACGGACGGCCTAGCAGAAAGCGAGGCCACGCGACACACACTAAAATTGCACGACTCGTGCAACATAGACAGAGAGCTGCCAAGCATGCACAAAGAAACAACGCGACTCGTGCAAATGAGGCAAAAAATGGCATGACTCATGCGATAGACAAAGGGGGCCGCAAAACATGACCGCGCGACATGGATTTGACCGCAAAATTTGGGGCAAAATTCACAATTCCAATGTTTTAAGTGACAGCTAAAGATCTGACCCAGGGCGATGATAGGGTGCAAAACTCGGTATAGGTTTGGAATATGAATAATTACTTTACAATTAAAATGTTACACCTGAATTCCTCCCTTAGCAAGTGCACAAATCAAGTAATAATAAAATGGTAAGTATATTTACGAACCAAGTATCGTATCCCAAGAGAGTTTATAGGAAAGTTTTGTTGCAATGGCTTCATAGTTGGCCGCAATTTAAATTATAGAAGAGGACGATGTTTCCCAACGGACGTGCGACTTGCCATATTACGCAACTATGTTGCGCGGGTATCTGCGCGACTCGTGCAACCTTGTTCGTTGTAGCACATCTCTCTACCTAAAACAACAAGTTAACTGAAATTTTAGGCCAAATTGTAACAAAAATTAGCTACTTGGTTTGGTTTTCGGTTATCGCTTTTGGAGTTTTAAAAAAATCAAGTTCTTTTAAATTAGCCACTAATGTCGATTTTCTTCTTATAAATACCTCCCCCTCATTCAATTTGATAATTCATTCCAATTCTGCATCTTACTTCATGTATATCCTATTTCTACTACTTTCGTTTATTTTTCTTTTCCACGATTGTTTTGATATTAAAGTTAATTTGATTATTTTTGTTGTTGTTGGTTATTAAATATTATAATACTACATGACGAGCTAGACGTGAACGCTACATACTTGATGATGCGCGCCAACAACTTCTTGATGATCGTTGACATAGTCGACACAATCCAATGCTAGTCCTCAAAAAGCCTGTGCTCCTCCGTTGATAGGGGATGGCATCATGTCCTATTTTGAGGGATCAGATCTCCCCTAGTCACTCCCCTAAGGCTGCACCTGCGTACTAGGTGAAGCGCTAGTCGATCTTGCTCTTACTTGCATCAGCCCGCGATCGAATACTGCTCCTGCTACTCTTGGCCTACTACTGGGTCCTACTCTTGTAGACTCCACGAATGGTGGCCTAGGCATACTACGCGCCTAGCTCTAGATGATGTAGTGGGTGTTTGTCGTGTCGATCTTCTAGGTTCATATGCATGAGTAGGCTCTGCAACGGGCAACTATAATCCGTGGGGAATGCGTGGCTTTGGAGGAGTTGATGACGTATATCAAACATGCAACCCACGAGGTTGAGTATGACGAGTTCCTCGGCATCACCACGAGCATCATCTAGAGTAGCTGAACATGTCTTGAGTACTATCCGACGAGGTCCAAGATGACAACCTCTCTTCGAGGGGCCAGCGCTACTCGAACACGGGCGTGTAGGATCGTCTAACATCGAATATCTACATACGACGTACTATTTCAAAATATCTAAGTTAGATCAAAGCTACTAAAATTTCGAAGTTATATAGAGATTCCCTAAAAATATAATCATTTCTTAGTTATAGACATTCCATAAGGCATAGATGATATTTAAAATCTAATAATTAATTCTTAGAGATCTAACAATTTCTAATGGCATAAACGATGTTTAACAGGTAATAATCAATTCTACGAGATCTAACAATTCATAAAGGCAAAATCGATGTTTAAAAACTATTAGTTAATTCTATGAGGTCTAACAATTCCTAAAAGCACAATTAATGTTTAAAAACTAACAATTTTATGAGATCTAACAATTCCTAAAGACATGATCGATGTTTAAAAACTAACAATTCTACGAGATCTAATAATTCCTAAAGGCGTAATTATGTTTAAAAGCTATAAAAACATATCAACAAATATAACTACTATAAAACATTAAATATAAGACCTACTTCGGAAAAAATCGTTAAACTTACAAACTTTGGGGTTGGGACCGCCAGGCGGTTGCAAAAACGAGGCTGGTAGTCGCTGCTTTTGTTGGAGGAGAGAAGTTGTGGTGTGAGTGAGAAATGAAGAAGAGGGGTATTTATAGATCTGTACCCCCTTAGTAGCGACTATTTTGATTGCTATGTCGGCTCAGCTGGGCCCAAGAAATCAGGGCGACATTTTTGTTGCCCTAATTGAGCTGTCTTTTCTGAGGACCTTTGGAGGGATATTTTTCTACCAAAAATTAGCGATGGAGCCTTTCCGTTACTACAGTTGTGCGACTGTCCAACCGTCGCTATTGGGCAGTTGCAACTTCCTAGAAATGGTGTAGTGAATTGGGTCTTTTATATTTGACAACAATAAAAGATAAAAATAAAATTTTGAGTCATATTAAAATAGAGAATAATCAATTCAAAAATGAAATAATGTAACGAATCACGTTCTCAGTATAAAGTAACTTCAAGAGTAAATATAGTACCGCCAAGGAAATTTCCACCACAGGGAGAGGGGCCTTCAATACCACCACCCAAAATTGTAGAAGAGGACTTTGTCATCAAACAAGCTAATAAAGTGCAAAGGTTACAAAAGTTATTCCATGAGGAAGTCAAAACATTGGCGCAAGATGATAAAATTGTCCATCTTAGCACCAAGACGACTAAGTTGACGTCAAAGTGGTGGTAGTACTTTGAGCCGTTCCATTGTCCAATCAAAGAAACACTCAAGGGGAGATATTTGTACTGCAAGAGAGAAATTGGTTGTGATGGTGGAAAACCAAGGGACATCCGGTTTGGGTAGGCACATGAGTGCTTGTCTAAAGAAACCAGAATCCCTAAAGCAATTACTAGCCCAATCTTGTTTGAACTTTGACAAAGCGTCTCATCAAGTAGGAACATGTACATTAGATCATAATTATATTTTTGAGGGGATTATGCAGTGGATCGTTGTAACTGAACAACCATTTAGTACAGTGGATTATCCGTCATTTAGGGAGATGTAGAGGCGAGGATGCCCAAACTTGAAATTGTTTTATCGCAAGGCAATAAGGGATAAGATTGTGAAAATGTACATTGACGACAAGAGAATATTGAAGGAGTTTATCAAAGTAAATGCTTAGAGAGTTTGCTTAACCACGGACATGTGGACTTCTATTAGACTGGACAACTACATGGTCCTCACCGCACATTTCATTGATAAGGAGCGGGTGTTGAAGAAGTGCATCCTGAGTTTTATCTTGATTAGGGGACATTCGAGAGAAGATATAGCTCGATATATATAGGGGTTTTTGAGGGGTTGGGAAATCGAGAAAGTTTTTATGATCACGATGGATAATGCTACTTCGAATGATGCCGAAATTGAGAACTTGGTGAGGAAGTTTTTCATGAGAAGTGATTTCCTTGTTTTGAATCGGATCCATGTGCAAATACGATGCATTGCACACATCCTTAACCTTGTGGTGTAAGATGGGTTGAAAATGAATGGCGAAGGCAATTCGGTGGATCAAATTAGAGGTGCAGTAAAGTGGATCAAGGGTTCCGCCGCGAGGTTGAAGAAGCTTAAGAAAATCTTGAAGATGAAGGTGTACAAAGTAGAAATTGCTTTGTCTTGACGTGCCTACAAGATGGAACTCGACATACTCAATGTTGAAGGTGACATTGGAACTTAAATCGAGGTTTGACTTTTTTGAGCTCTGCGATAATCAGTAGACAACAAACTTGAAGGATGTTACACCACAACACGATGATTGGAAGGCGGCGGAGATGTACGTGGAATTCTTGAGGCCGTTCAAGAATTTGACGAAAATCATCTCGGGAACATCATACGTCACTTGAAATTTGGTGTTGGATCAAATTGCCACCATAGATGAAATTTTGGGGGATTGGACGAAACTTAAGGACCGAGATGGCCCATTTAGGAAGGAGCCCCACAAACTCAAGGTCATGGCGATGAAGATGAAAGAAAAGTATGACAAGTATTGGGCATGGGAGAAAAGAGAATGAACCATATGTTATACATCGCTGCGATTTTGGATCCCCATTTCAAGTTCGAGTATATCAATGATATGGTGCCAGATGACGATGAGTTCCTATTCAAGATTTGATTAGAGTTTGAGACGTTGTATAAGGAGTACAAGATAATGTACGACGCAACTCCTTCAAGTACGACGTACCCTCCTCTGAAACCCATTAACGAAAACAAAAGAAACATGAAACACTTGTCATCATAAGTGATTTACTATTTGTTAATTTGTTTCATCATTTAAATCGTAATTTTAATCTTAACTTATTAACAATATAACCATATATAATTCAAATATAATTGTATTTTGTAGTGAGAGGACTCAAAATCGAGCTAAACCAAAGAGTGAGTTTGAAAAGTACTTCGACAATGCCGACAACTATGACCAATTACGTGGGATTAACGATGAATTCGACATTTTGGCATGGTGGAAGGTAAATTCGATACGATTTCCGGTGTTGAGTAGAATGTCTCGGGATGTATTGGCTATTCGCGTTTCTACCGTGGCGTCGTCTGCATTCAGGATAAGAGGGTGCATTTAGACTGATTTAGGAGCTCATTGAGTCCTCATGTGGTACAAGCCGTTATTTGTGCACAAGATTGGCTTCGCGACGAAGGCGGTCTTTAGGAGCCTATTGACATAAAATAGTCAACTTTGGAATTGGAGAGTTACGATGAAGGTATTTGTAAATTGCAATTAATTTTATGTTATCATTTATATATTAATATCAATATTGATCCTCATTTGTTTTTGTTTCTTTTATCATTTTGTAGAGTTTGCACGAATGGGTTCGGATGCATCCATCCTTCAAGCATAATAGAAGTGTTTGAATGTTGATTGGTTGAGATTTTTGAACTTGTAATATGATGAATTGGTTGCTTGATGGTTTCATGGTTTGATCATTTAAACAAATATTTGTTATTTGAATTATGATATTTGTAATCGACTAATTGTTAGACAATTGGTAACTTGTGAGCCGTGAAGATTTTTTTTTTTTTTTTTTTTTTTTTGTAATTTGTGATAGCGATTGCGAATTTGTGAATGTGATTCGTATTGAATTATTGAATTGTGATTCGTGTTACCATATCGAAAAGAATAGATCGTGTTAACAAGTTGTAATCACAGGTTCTTGATCTCTAAAATTAAAAGACAAGAAAAGATTACAACATAATTTTGAATAAATTTAAAGTATAATTGTGGTTCAATCTCTATTTGACCCTATGATTCATTTTACAACAAATGATCTTGAAATTTGGTTGACTTGAGAATGGATTGGATTTTGATCTCTTCCACGTGTATTTGAGTTAAGCGTTAATTCAAGGACTTTTGAGCTTGATCTTGAATTAGCAATTGATTTGAAATTTTTCTTGGCGACAAACAATCGATATTCGTCTCGACTTCTTGAAGTTGTCGAATATCAATCTTCTTTGAAGGAATCTTGATCTTCACAATACTTGGATATTTGGCAAATGTTGATTCAAGGGCTTGGCGACTTGATCTCGGATCGAGCGAAAACTTGATTTGGAATTTGATTTGAAGGTTGATGAAGAATGATATGATCTTCGTCTTCAGTTCTTCGGATATGTTGGGTTTTGATTTTCTTTGAAGGAACTTCAATATTCAAAAATGGTTTTTCGAGGGTCTTGTGACTTGATCTCGGATTAAACAGACTTTTGGCTTGAAGATTGTTGAAGAACGGTATGAACTTGATTTTGAATTTATTGATCTTCTCGGAGTTTGATCTTTCTCGGCAGAAGTGCGATCCTCAAAAATGATTTTTGGATGGAATTGAGACTTGATATCAAATTAAAAGGAGTTCTTTACGAAGAACACCTTGAAGATTGTGAAGAACGCCTTGAAGATTGATGGACTTGGTGGAGAGGATTTGTTGAACTTCCTCGCTCTGAATTCTTGAATGCTGAATTGTGATTTTTGTTCTTCAAGAGCACCTCTTTTATAGTTGTAGAGTGAATCTAAATCATAATCTCTTGATGAGATGGACGGTTGAGAACGCGTCTACGATTTCTTGATTTGGAAGATTTGACATAGATGAATCTTCTTGATATCTCTTGAATATTGAGTCTTAGAGAGAAAGACTTTCCATGTCTTGAATTTTGATAAATATGTTTATTTAATCCTTTAAAATATTAGAATTAAATAATATATGTATTTATTTTCTCTTTTGTGTTTTACAAAACTTGTCATTATTTAATATAATTGGATAACTTAACTTCAATTGATAAATAAGACATCATTTAGTTTATCCAACATATATATATATATATATATTAAAATCAATAAATTTAATTACTTTAGTTTGGAAATAAATTTGTAATGAATCCAAAATAAAATAAAAAATTAATTTGATATTAATATATTATTTTCCACAAGTCGAGATTTAATTAGACACAAATTTTACGTGTCTACACAGGTAAAAACGAATAGATCGTGTTAACTCGTCGAAAAGAATATGGTTTAAGGTTCATCGTGTTAATAGGTTACGTTGAAGGCTTTTTTTCTTTCCCACTTTTTGGCCAATTGAACTCTGAAAAATGGAGAAATTCTACGATGGGATCCCGCCTACCAAGGGACGAGAACGGGAGTTCATCTACCATTTTCGTGTAGGTGGGATCCCGTGGAATGAGATTTGATCCCGTTCCCACCCCTAAGTACCGTTAATGAAATACATATGTTAATTTCTGTAATAACCTAGGAATAAAATCAATTAGCACATTACTAAAGCTCAATCTAAAATAGAATAAATAAAAGAATAATATTTAGTAATGTTTCTTAATTTAGCATCTTTTATGAGTTGAATTGTGTTTTTTGTAGTTCCTCTGATGAAATATCAGTCATACGTATTATCAATGTTCTTACGGTACATTTGGTTGCTCCATGAGCTGAAAACCCATATAATTTAGTGTCAAGATTATACTAAATAAAATAATTAATCTTACATTTGGTTGCCAAAAAAAAATCCTACCTTGTAGCCTTTAATTTTACTAAAACTCATGTTTAGTTGCAAATACAAATCCACATAATTTCGTGAATTATCAAAACTACCCTTAAGTTCCTTCATAATTCGTGATTCTACTTTATGTCATTCAATTGTGATGTAGGCACCTTTTTAGGGATAGGAAAATGTAATTTTTTTTTAAAAAGCGGGGACAAAACGGTATTTAACTTGAGTGGCTGAAGTTGATGGTTGCGGTATTAAATTATCATGGGGGGGGGGGGGGGGGGGTGAGATTAGTTATCTTGGAAAATGCTCCAAAAAAGCAATTTATCTTGGGCCCCTCCCACCTTTTATTTTCCAACCAAATGTGGTATAAACCCACACTATTTAATTAATATGGCCTATTAAGGGTATCCAAATGTGTCGTTAGTCTTACCACATTTAGATATTGTGCATTATCAAGTATTTGCAGGGCTTCAGAGCAATGAGTGGTGATTGTATTTCTCGATCCAAACAATTCAAAGGACCAATTCGGAGGTATGAAGGCTGCTCTAGTCTTCAATGGCCTTCAGTTTGGATCTTCACGGTTTGAACAATTTGGTTAATAAGAAATCATCTTATTTTTAAAGGTGAATGTACAGCTGATGAAGTTGTTGATATGACAAAAGTTAGATCTTTGATTTGGGTTAAGAATCGACTAAGACATTTTATTTACTCTTTTGCTCAATGGTCTGACTATCAATTGCATTGTAGTCGCTGATTTGTTGGGAGTATTTCTTGACCTCCAATTGCAAGTAAACTTTTTTTGCCTATTAAAAAACAGATTATTTCACTAAACCCCCAAACTATAGGTGCTTTATGCGGGATTTTTAACGTTTTGGTCCCTTAAGTTGGCCTTTCCGCGATTTTGGTCCCATAACTTGGAGGGCTGCGATTTTGGTCCCATAAGTTGGCTTACGTACTCGATTTTGGTCCCTCGGTCAACGTTTTTGAAAATCTATCCGTTATGCACCGACGTGGCATAATTTGACATGCGACGTGGCAATTTTGACCTTACGTGGCCCCCAAAAATAAAAAAAAATAAAAAAAAACCAAAACGTATAACAGATCGAATTCATTTCAAATACCAACCGTTTGTCGCGTCGCTTCATAACCCAACTTACCAACGGATCGATTTTCTCCTTTTCCTCAAACCAAACGTCCGATTCTCTTCATCTATCCGTTATGAAGAATATTGTTGAGAAGATGAGACTGAAGCTGCATAATGAGAAAATTAGAAAATTAGAAAATTAGGATTCAACAATTTGGGTTTTTTTTCCAAAATTAGGGTTCAACAATTTGGGGTTTTCCAAAATTAGGGTTGATTTGACGCATGCAATCGGGGAAAACGTTTTACTAAGGTGAAAACATTAATTTAACATAGGATTAAACAACAAACTTACCATAATTCGGAATGGGATCATCGATTTTGTCAGATTTTCGTACTTTCAATTTCCTCACTGTACGAGCCATGGCTTTAAGTGTTAACGAGGGCGGGATGACGGCGCCGCTGTTTATCTTTGACAACGGTGACGAGAGAGAATTGGCGCGAGTTGGTAATTGAGAGAGAGAGAGGGTTGTAATTTTGGCGCGTCTTGGTAGTGAAAGAGAGAGAATTGGCGCCTTTGTGTTGCAGATATACGTTTTTGTTTTTTTTTTTAAATTTTTTTTAATTTTTGGGGGCCACGTAAGGTCAAAATTGCCACGTCGCAGGTCAAATTATGCCACGTCGGTGCATAACGGATAAATTTTCAAAAACGTTGACCGAGGGACCAAAATCGAGTGCGTAAGCCAACTTATGGGACCAAAATCGCGGCCCTCCAATTTATGGGACCAAAATTGCGGAAAGGCCAACTTAAGGGACCAAAACATTAAAAATCCCTGCTTTATGCAAACAAGGTCAGATCTTTGTTTTTAGACCTAATGATGTCAAAACTTTGATAGTCTGTGCGAATTGCCCTATTTTTTCATTTTTTGGTGAATTTTCGACGAAAAATCACCGAAAAAATTATTTAAAGTTTGACTAGAATCTTCCCCTCGATGAGACGGTTCCAATGGTGGTGACGGTGTTGCAAAATTCAAAGTTATAACACGTGAATTCTAATTTAAGTTCAATACACTTAAATTAAATTTCTCGTATATTGACTTTGAATTTTGCGACACCGTCACTACCATCAGAACCGTCTCAATGGGAGGAAGGCTTTAGTCAAATTTTAAATATTTTTTCCAACGGCTTTTGGTCAAAAAATTGCCAAAAACTAGAAAATGGGGCAATTCGCACAAACTACCAAAGTTTAGACCTCACTGGGTCTAAAAATAAAGATCTAACCCTGAACCAGTGGCCATAGTTAAGGGAGTTTCATGGAATAATCCCTTTTTAAAAAAGTAGTGTTATTTTTAAGATTTCTAATAATATTCTGAAAGAAAGGTTTTGTTGCAATTTGTACAATGAACTACAATCCTTTTTAACTATGATGATTAACTACTTGATTTATTATATCATGTGCACATTTTCTTAGGGAGAATTCCTTCAAACTCCATGAACTATAGCGACTTTTGGACACCACCTCCTGAACTTTATAAATAAGCACTTTGCTCTTTAACCTTTGCCAACCTGTTCGAGTTGCCCCCTGATAATTTCTCGACCAAAAAATCGTTAGATTTTCTTTTTCCTCAAAATCTTCTCCTCGTCAAGACGATTCCGGTAATGGTGACGGTATCGAAAAATTCAAAGCCATTACACGGAAGATTTAGTTTTAATTTGTCGAATTTCCGGAAAATATGATGAACACCTTCAAGTGTTCTTCATTTTTTCCAAAAATTCGACGAAATAAAACTAAATCTCCCGTGTAATGGCTTTGATTTTTTTGATACCGCCACCACTACCGGAACCGCCTTGACGAGTAGAAAAGTCGATTAGAATAAAAAAAGTTCAACAAAAAAAATTCCCGCAAACCGCGGCGGCGGGTTGCCGAATTTTTTTTACTGGAATTCCTAAATTTGGACTCAGTATTCTCCTCTTTGAAAAGGTTCCGTTAGTGATGACGGTGTCGGAAAATTCAAAGCCATTGCACGAGAAATTTAGCTTTAATTCGTCGAATTTCCGGAAAATGTGATGAGCACTTTCAAGTGTTCTTCATATTTTCTAGAAATTCAACGAATTAAAGCTAAACTTCCCGTGTAATGACTTTGAGTTTTTTGTGATACCGTCACCACTACCGGAACCGTCTCGACAAGGAGAAGATTCTGCAAAAGGAAAACAAATTCCGGTGATTTTTTGGTCGGAAAATTGCCATGGGGCAATTCGAACATGTTGACAAAGTTTAGGGGGTAAAGTGCTTATTTATAAACTTCAGGGTGGTGTTCAAAAGTCGTTATAGTTTAGGGGGTTCGAAGAAATTATCCTTTTTTTTTATTCGACAAAAGTATCTTCAACAATGAAAACGACTTATCCCAAGTTTCATTGCAGAGAAACAGCAAGACAAGAGGTGAGAAAAACAAATACAAGATTCCCTGATTTTGCACTGTACCTGGGGTCCGCTTGTTTGTGATTTTCTATTTCAATATTTCTTTATGTAATGCAATTGAAAAATCTTGGAATCTTACTGTTTATTCAATAATTAATGTGGATTGAACGATTGTTCAGGGAGTCGACATAGAAGTGTGCGAAAGAGAAAGTGTTGATTTTTAACTTACGTTGAAGGCGATAAGAGAGTAGTTTTGTAGCATATGCACAAAATACAAATCAATGAGCCCACATATTTTGTGTTCATAACTAAGTAGCTAGCTAGCTAGTTAGCTAACATTGAGACAACTCAGTATATATGATAATAATATGTTTAAAAGCGTCCGTGCATTTAGCAAACCTTATTTGAATTATTGATATTTAAATATTAGTACCTAAGCTGCTAACTATCGAAAACGACTGAAGGACTGTTTGGCTCTACCCTGACGTTTCAACGTACTGCAGAAGTTTCTTGGTCCCTGCCGCGGACCGCTACAATTAATCGACAGCAACACAACATCCCACAAAATCAAATAAGAATAAAAAGTGAAATTCGGTCCAATAGAAATCCAGTAAAATAGTTTGAGTTAGCTTCTCTGATGAAAGCTCGACAACTATTTGCGAGCAAATTAAATATATAATTGCAGTTTCACGATTTCAAATCGATAAAATAATATCTCACTGTTTTAAGTTTAAATATGAATTTCGTAAATCGCATCCACGTCTTACATAAATAGCTTTGATTATATTTCCTAGATAAAACTGATTGATAACTAGCCATGACAACACGTCGTACTGGCAATATAAAAGTTCAGTCCAGATCGATCCACGATGTCTTAACTCTTAAGAGTGAGAGCGAATGAAATTTTACGCATGCGTTATGTTTAATGAAGAAACTAATCTCGTTTTTGTAACATTAGTAATTAATATGATATGTCTTACCACAAAGCGCAGAGCACCTATACATCTTTATATATATACATATACATATATATATATATATATATGTATGTATGTATAAGTGGCGATATTTTGCAACCTAACACATAAAATGTATGAGGGTTTGACAGATTATTTTCTCGTAAGAGTAATGTGCGTAGTCTAACTAAATACGTAAAAGATAACTAATTTATATATTTTTGCAGCTATTTGACATAACACATGAAATGTTGTGCCAAAAATCTCACGAATAATGTAAAACACTTTCACAAAAATGGAAAACATGGAAGCGTTTGGCCAATGTAGTTTCTTGATAAATAATCACGAGTTCCCAATAAAAAAGAGTTATTTCTTATATTTTTATTATATCATAAAGTTATACTTAATATAATTACTGAAGCCATATCAAGAAATTGTCGAATAATTCAGAAAATCCAACCCCGAATTACTTGGTGTCCAATAAAAGCTAGGTTGACCTCTCTTCCAGAGTAAGTTCATCAAATGTGAACATATATTATTAATTAAGCGGCCACTTGAGTTTAAGACTACATAGTAACATAATTATTTATTTTATAATCAAAAGATATACGCAGTAGAGATCTCAATTTCGTCCATGATAGAGCCTATTAAAAATAAAATGAACAGAAAAATCATGATGACATGCACTGAATCTTAATCTAACATTAGTCAATCAAGACTCTTAATTGTAACAAAAAGCAGAAATACATTAAATTTCCTGAAAATAGGCACTGTTGCAGTCATTACTGCAATAGGTACAGCTTTTTCCTAATAGGGTTTCAGAATACAAATCAGGCTTTATTCGCTGCTCATATTTTAGAAAAGAAACTCATGAGGATGACAGATTCTTAATTTCTTTGCATTAGAAAGGTAGGTACAATTTCAAGACAAAATGCACCAACCCCTTATATGTCTGCAACTATATAGTAATTAAAATGAAAAGAAAAAAATTACATTCATTCTATGCTGCAAAAGGATAAGATCATAAAGTCATTAAAAATAATACAACAGAGGGACCAAATGCCATTATAATGAACTGTCAAACATTTATTTATTTTTCCTCATTTATAAAAATGATGCAGAATACTCATGATTGGTTTTACACGCGCTGCCGTGAAAACTTACCGAGGGAGGGTTTATTATTCCGGCGACCCTTTTCCGGTGGTGACGTCATGAGCGTGACGAGTAGATCGGCGAAGGCTCCGACGATGAATTTGTGTGTGCTTTTGGGGTTTAAGGAGAGATAGCACATGAGGAGCTCATGCAAGTAATCCCAATTCTCTCCCACGTCGTGCAGCTGACGCGCCTCCACCATCTCCTGCATTGATCGCCGGAAGTCGGAATAAGGGTCCGGCGAGTCAGTCGACACGGCTACACCGACGTGGAGATTATTAATATTCGACGACGACGTGGATGCCATGGAGGATGACGAGGAGGAGTCGACTATCGAGTTGGAGCGGCCGGGGGAGGAGAAGAAGAATCGTTGGGATGCGAATGCGGTGGCGAAGTCAGGGGTTGTGGCATCGGTGTCGGAATCTGACGTGGCGGTGGTGATGTCGTCGTAAAGGGTGTTGAAGGTTGTGATTAGGAGGGATGAGGGAGAGGGGTTGGAGAATAGACGGCTTTGATTTTGTGGGGGAATAGGTTCGGGTGATGATGGGAGTGATTTGACTTTTGTGAAACAGAAGTTAAGGTTTTTTGCCATGGTGATTGATTCTAATTTCAATGTGCGAAGGTGCCTGTCACACTAAGAGGAAAGAGGAGAGATCCTATGAATGAACAGAGTATCACTATAGGTAGAGAGAAATGTTAATATTAGTTTTATGTTTCCATTGAGGACAAGAGTTCAGAAAGGCTGAGCTGTATTTATTTTTAATGTACAAGGAGGGCGGACAAGGGGTGGGATGCGGTGGGGTGGGGGTCGGGTGGATACAATGATTAAATATTTTGTTAACAATGAGCAAGAGAAATATTCATTTTGTCCAACATGACTAAAATATTCTAATGTTAACTATGAACTTTTGGTATGCTATGTTATTTCTTGTGCACGAATCCAAGGAAAAAAAAAAGAACTACTTAACATGTATGATGTAACCACAATATCCTTGAAAAAAAAAAACCCAGTATGAATATGAACACATGAGCATGTATTAAGGAATTGACCTCACAATAAAACATGAACTATAAAACTTATAGATCGATTTTTTTTGGGTAGGCAAAAATTTCATTAAAAAAAACGAAGTAAGAAGTGAACCCACTCTCCTTAACTTTAATATGTTTGGATCGCTTTAAACTCTCCGGATACTAAACTTTTGATAAATGTTAAACAATCATTCTTAGACCCTTATTATCATAAGTTATTTAAGTGTGAATTCCTTAAGTATTTAATTTATTTTAGTTCGTTTTCATGTATTTCGGTTTCAAGAGACTCTTGGTGATAACAAAGCATATAAGTGGAAAAACAAGCAAAAGGAGGGTAAATGCGCACAATGCAATAAAGGACAATCAAATGAAGAATCAAATTAATGAAACCACAAGTGATCCGGGCAGGGAACGAAGGAGATAGAGTCAAAGCGCCGAAAGTTACACAATTAGGAGAAGCAGAATAGAGCCATCGTTGCAAGACATGGTGACTTCAGTAGAGGAGGAATCACAGGTCAAGCTATATACAAATGGAACGACAAAGGTGCCTAGTTTTTAACGCAAAGAAATTCGACATTCAGAGAAGAAGTTATGGCCAAGACGGTGAGTCACACATAGCAGAACAATAGATAGGTGCATGAAACGAGCGTAACTCACGCCCTTAAACGGCCCGTAACCTGCAATCAGAAGTTGTCACACTACACATGAACATACAACCATCTTTCTCTTGAGATCATAATTTTAATTAAAAGTTAGATATGTGGTAAGAGGAATAAAGTGATTCAAGCCAACCTCTAGTTGGAAGAAGTAAAGCGACATAGTTTGAAGACAGAGATGCCAAATTCCTCCAGGATTGAGAGTTTATATTTCCTTTGCTCTTTTACTATGATATTTGTTAACGGGTTTGGAATTATTCCCTATTTAACGGAAGATATTTATTTGAGTCGAAACGCCCTGTCCGTGATTCAGAGGCAATGACAAGTGGAAATAATAAGAATAACTGCAAGAATATTCCCTTCCTTTATTCACTGAATTTTTCCTCCTCTCTTTCTTTTTATGTATCTGAATGTCAAGTTGTAGTAAGTAAGCTGAGTTATCTTAGGTTGTTCTTTCTTCTACGGATCACCTCCCTTTATATAGACTCTGGTAGGGACAGGTGTTATTGTGCATGTGCTTTGGTAAGGACAGGTGTTGTCGTTACCTTGATACAGGTGTTTAAAATAAGGATAAAGTTTATCTTTTATCGACTAAGCGCTGACTAGATTTAATCTTCATCTCTTTTGATAGCTCCGAGGCCTTTGATGTGGATTGTTTTGATAGAGCTATTCTTCTGAGGGACTCTTTTCCTCTTTCTTGATTTGGGTCCGTTCTTTAATGATCAGGAGTAATCTCCGAGGGTATAATTTGATCTCCGAGGGCGTGGTATAATCTCCGAGGGTTAAATATGATCTCCGAGGGCTGAATTTGCTCCTTTTGAAATGGTATTTTTTCATCTAAGTCCTCGGAATATGTAACATGGGCACTCTGTTATTTACTTTTGATTTTTCTCCGAGAATGAGTCCTCGGGCGATGTTCCGAGGGTCGTCTTTTCCGAGGAGTGTTCAGCAAGGAAGTTTTCTTGTAAGTTCATGGGACTCGGGATCCGTTGTGGTCCCTCTTGGCGCATTGGTGGATATCGGAGTCGCACGGGTCCATCGGGGTTTGCTCTTTTTCCGATGCCGTGTTGATATCTGTTTTTCATTTACCGTTTGACTTTCCAAGGGACGCTTATGTTCCTCCTCGTGTGCTCTTTTAAACCTTTTAGAGTCAGTGACTGAAAGGTAAGGCAATCCTCCGAGGGATTTTCTTTATAGGTACATCTCATCGGAAGTACTCGTGACAATAGTATTGTCCATTTATTGTTTTCTCAGAGTAGTATTCTTTATTTTATTTTTAGGGTTAACACTAGCCCCCCCAAATTTCGATTGTCCTCATAGAGACAAACGAAATTTTATATCATCGTCCTCAGTGAGGTGAGGGGTTATTTTTTGTTTTAGTGTCCCTGTACTTATTTTTTGATATTTGTCCGAGGGTAAATATATATATTTAGAGTTTTGCAAGTGGTTTTACCTGAATACCCTTAGGGCATCATCGTTGAGCACGCGAGAATCTCGGAGGCGCAGGTTGCGTGTTACCGTTTGACCAGTTTCGAAATTTGGAGCATCTGACCGTTGGCAACGGTCAGAATCTTGACGGCGTGGCGTGAGCGGGCGACGGTTACGTGGAGTCTTGAATAAATGCCACGTCTTTATGGGCATCTGACCGTTGTAGCCTTTGGTTATAAATAGGACACTGTTGCCTCTTCTTTTCTTCATTCACTCAAGTATAATCTGCGATAATTTTCTCTCAGAGCCACAAATTTCTTCTTTTATCCTCTATTTTCTTGCAACTCTAAGTTCCAGTAGGTTTACCCACTAAAAAAAACTTTCCTCTTTTTATATCCATGGCCTCTTCTGCCAACGTGAACCTTGTTGCTGCTGTTACCTCCTCGGAAGTCACTGCTCCGATTGACACTTCTTCGAGCGTGAGGAGTATTCCGGTGGGAGTTGTTACTCGTAAACGCAAAGGAGAAATTGCTGCTGCTGCTGAGGGCGGCGCCACTTCCTCGAAAAAAGCTAGGGTTCCCAAATCAAAGGAACCGCCTCTTCGGACTTTCGCTAAGGTGGAAAAGATGCGGAATATCGCTACTCGTAAGCAGGTAGCAGATCTGTTTACCTCAACCGGGGTCCTTCAGAAGAATATGGTATTCCGAATCCCAACAAAGGATGAGAGGGCATGTTATCCTCCTCCGGGTATGTTGACATTATTTTTTGCTCAGGTGAAGTACGGGTGGCGTTCATTCATGTCTCCTTTTTTCTGTGAGCTTTTCAAAACTTGTAATATCCGCCCGAGTCAAATGGTGCCGAACGGGTTTGCCGCTATTTGTATTTATGTCTTTTGGTGCCAAGTGAATGGGCTAGAGTGCTCGGTGAATCATTTTCTTTCGATCTTTGACGTGGCGGTATCACCCAGGGGGTATCCTTTCTATAATGTTCGTCATCGGGACAACACGGGGGATTCCACGAAGAGGATCTTGGGTGCTGCTATTACCTCACATAGCGTCTGGAAGAATAGATACTTCTTCGTGGGACCTGTTAATGGTGAGTGGGATGTGCCCTTCGATTGGCGAGAGGGTACTACTCCCGTGCACGCTCTGGACCAGGAGGTGGTGTTATCTCCTATAATTTCTCAGCACAAATTGATGGAATCAGAGGATTTCACAATGTTGTACGAGACCTCCGATCTTCACTACGTAGTTTTTACCGACGACGCCGTGGAGAGGCCTTTATCTTTGTCTCCCGATGCGAGGAGTCTCTTTCGTAAGTCCCTTTATTTATTCTTTTATTCTTTCATTCTTTCTCCGAGTACAGTAATAAATTGTGCTTATACACGTTATCGGTGGGTTGACGCAGGGGAGGTCATGGCGAACTACTATCTGCAGTCGAGTCCGAGGGAGCCTACTCCTAGTGGTGTTTCTGAGATACCAGAGGAGGGTGATCACGAGGAGGAGGAGGTTAATGCTCCCGAGAGTAGGCATATGGGTTCAGAGAAGGGTGAATTTCACGAGGACCATTCTCTTCTATGCATGGATATGACGGGGGTCGTGAGGAGCGCTGTTCCCTTGCGTCAAGTAGCTCCTTGGGATTTGGCTTTGGTGCCCATTTCCAAATCCGAGTCGGGGAATTTACCTGCTTCTGAATCTAATATGGGAACTTCTCCGAGAGTTTCCGAGGAGGGGATCTTTCCGAGTGTTACCGAGGAAGAATCTGCTCAGAAGGTTACTGAAGTAATAGACTTATCTTCCGAGGATCCTTCTCTTCAGCCTCCGATAGTTTCCGAATCCGCTCCTCGTGGTGAGTTTCTATGAGATTTTAATGAGATTTTCATACCTTACTCGTGACATTCGCGGATGTGTTGACACTTTTCCTTTTGATGTAGTAGCTATGGATAGAGGAAAAGCTCCGATGGTAGAAGAGCCTTCATTATATGGTGAGTATCCGTTATTCGCCCTTTTTCCATAATTTTTTCTAGTTTCACTCTTTTTCTCACTGAGAGTGTGTATCTTTTGTAGAGGAAGAATTTCTGGCCCAATTCAACATTCCCGAGCAGGAAGGTTTACGAGGGGATTCCGAGGATACTCAAGGGGAGTTCGATCCTTCTTCCGAAGACAGAGATGTGAAGGAGGGGATTCTTAATTCACTGTTGGGTAAGACTAGCCCACCCACAACAATTGGTGGTTCTCGGGCCGTTTTTACGAATTCAGAAGTGATGACTCCCATAAAGGATGCGACTCCTCCGAGGGGGCATGTTCCGGTGACTTTGTCTCCGAGGGGTCATACATTCCAGGAGGCCGTTCCTCGTAGTGGATCCGGAGGGCTGTTCTCGTCTCGGACGGTGGGTGAAGCCTATCAGGATATTCTCCGGTTTTTCGCCTCCTCCAGTTCAACACCCGCCGAGAGGTACCAAATTTTGTACACCAGTCTTAACTGGCTGGGGCTCATGGTAAGCTTCTCTAAATTAATCCTCTGAAATTACATGATATATCTCTGTTAAACTCTTTATTGTTGACTTTTATGTAGATTGGAAAGACTCGGGAGGCGGTCACTGCCGTTGAAGAGCACGGTCGGAAAGACCTAGAGGAGTTAGAAGTACTCCGGGCGCAATTGGCACCTCTCTTAGTCCGAGACAAAGAGAGTCAAACTAGGGAGGACCTTCTTCAAACCAGGATCTCCGACTACGAATTTGCTCTTAATGAAGCAGAGAAGACGAGAGCGGATTTGCAAGGTAACTTAAACGCTGCTGAGTCCGCTTACAAAAAGATGGAGGCATCCGAGAAGGCTGCAGCAGCTAAGATAACTCTTCTGGAGAAAGAAAGGAAGGAGTCCGAGGAGGTCTTTACTGCTCGTATTGCGGCTCTCGAGAAGGCGGTGGCGGACGGGAATGAGAGAGAGAGGGTTCTCCAAGAGACATTGGGCCAAGTTACTGATAGGGCTGAGTCAGTTGAAGAGAAGTTGGTACACTTTCTATCTCCCGAGGACGTGCAGGCTAAGGTGGATGCAGCCGTTCAATTCGCTCAGCGGGAGATTTCACGACAGCAATCAGGAGTATCCGAGATGCCTTCTCACGAGCTCTTGACATGCCACCTTTTATGGGGTTATCTGGAGTGTGCTAGGTTGGCTAAGTCTTTGATAAGGTCGGAGGTTGACTTCTCAAAGTCTTTTGACCTTCGTAAGCTGAAGAGGCCAACTCCCGATGATTGCCAGTACTTTGTGGGGAGATTTGGGGGTTTACTATCTTCTCGGGATTCTCCAGCACCTTCTCCGATGCGATCTGCCACTAGTCCAAGTCCGAGGGCTAGTGGTTACGGGGGGGTATTTTCTCCAATTTTCCGCCTCGCTCCATTGGGTACTTCTGCTGAAGAGACAATTTCTCCCCTCCCTCCTTCCACGGGGGCTTAGTCTTGCTTTCTCTATTTTTTTGTTTCTAAATAAATGTTCTTTGTATCTATTACCCCTTCCGAGGGCTCTTCGGCTTAAATAAACAAATATTTTTGTTCAATCTCCTTTTTCTATTTTTTGTTTTTATTGTTAAAATTCAATTAAAGCAGATAATGATAATTCTTATAAGGTTGCTGACTAAGTAAACTTCTTAAGTAGGAGGTGTTGCTTTGCATGGTTAAATAGGGTACGTGTCATTTCTAATCAAAAAGTTTTTTAACACGTGTCCCTTAGTTAACATAATAAAAGTCTAAACTTCTTCTTTTAACCACGAGTTTAAAGAGTATATATATACTTAAGCTTTTTACCAATTATGCACTTATCTCTACTTTTGTAATCATAATTAACCATTGATTTTCTTTCATACTTGCAAGTGCGAGGATAATACTTACCTGATAAGATGATGCCTCCTTATTATAGAAGAAGCGGTTCAGCTTCGTCTTGTAGTTCTTCTCGAGATACCGCTCGGAGTCTTTCTGGATCATCAAGGGTTCCCCCGAGGGACAATCCATCCGAAAATCAAGCGACACTTGGTGCTAGTTCCTCTCTTGGAGTGGCTCGTAGGACTCCATCTACAAATTCACGTAGAGTCAACCATATCAGGGAGATATTCATGAGTAGGGAGCCATATCCTTTGGCGGATGAGTCTTCGGAGTTCGATTTGATTCCTCTTAATCCATCAAGATTGATAGGTAGAGGGCGTGTAGGATCCACTATGAGTACAGAATGTGAGACCTCGGTAAGATCTCTTTTCACTGGTTATAACTTAGATTTCGAAGATTATGATATAATAGTGCCTTCCTCGGGCCAAAGGGCTTACGCACCCCCCTCGGGTTACATGACCGTTTACGCCGAACAGATGCGTTGCGGGTTGCGGATGTTTTTTCACCCCTTTTTCCAAATACTTTTTCGGTATTGGCAGGTGTGTCCGAGTCAGTTAACACCAAGTTCTTATAGTCATCTGGTGGGGTACATCCTTCGTAGTGAGCTTTTAAACCTTCCAATGTCGCCCTATCGGGTGGGAACAATATTCACCCTTCGACCTTGCTTAGAGGGGACTCCCTTTTTTAGCTTGACCTATAGGGACAAGGAAAATATCTTCACTCGTGTATCCAACTCCCATTCTTATAGAGGGGATTGGAGGCGGAGATTTTTCTTCGTCCGTCCGAGAGGTCAGTCAGCCAGATCATGGGGGGTACCCATCCGATGGGGTCTGGGATATATTGCTCCCAACCTTGAAACACAAGGGCAAGTGAGGGAGATATTGCTTCACTCAGGACTTTTCTCTGGTTCTTATGATACATCCGGGATACTGGATTTCCCCGAGGCCTTGATTTTGGCAGGTTTACAAGAGGGGGTGGAGGGATATACTCCTATTTCTCGTCCTCTTCATAGCAACTTTCATTTTCGTAAGTTCTATTAATCATTCTTTAACTTGTAAATTTTATAAGTGCCCTCGGACCATTTTCCTACTAACATCTTTTGCAGGAGCGGAGATGGGAGCCTTTTCCCTCGGATCTTCTACCGACGTTTTCCTTGGGAGAGCATTGCATGGTAGTCCCGGAATGGTGGAGATTGGTAATTCCGTTCCTCTTGTGAATGAGGGCATGGTTGAGATTTCCTCGGAGGAGGAGAAACCTGTAACAGCCCCCCCAGTCAGTTATATAATTCCTCCGGGGCCGTCAGATACGATAGCGGTTCTTTCCCCATCAGTTTTTCACGGGAATCCTATAGTGTCACAGCCTAGTCCTCGTAGCCCTGCCATGGTGAGCGTGTTAGAGGAGTATCTTCTTTCCCCTGGCACAGAGGTTTTGCCGCCCCGGGAAGATATCCCTGATCGTATTCCTGTACCACCGCCCGAGGAGCACCCTTCCCTCGGGAGAACTCTTCCCCCCGGGGATAGTCGGGATGTTTCTCTTCTTGGATCAGAGGTGGGATTTTGCCGAAACTTTCTCAGCGGTTTATTGAACGTAACAGACTGTGAACTGATAAAAACCCTTTCGGTACCCGTTCTCCAGGATTTAGCCTGTAAAGACCTGTGTGAGGTATTTATTCATTTTATTTAATACTAACTTGTCTTCCGGTGTGATGCCCCTTGCTTTGTTTTTTGACCAGATTTATATGGTGTTGGATGCTCTTGGTTCTTACGGAAGCTCTTCTTCAGATCCAAGTTTGGTATACCGTCGTCGGGACGAGTTAGAGCAAGGTCTCTTGGAGGCTCAAGTGGAGATAACTCATTTGAAGGAAGTTCACGAGTCCGCTCAGGAGACTCATATCCATGCGTTACAATCCGAGAAGGATAAGGCGTGGTAATTAGAACGCCAATTAGTGCTTGAAAGAGCTCGTGTATTGAACTTAGGGAGGAGCATTGAGGTGTTACGTGGCCAAATGCGGTCCTCGGAGGAGCAACTAACACATGTTACGATGGAGAGAGATGCCTTGAGTCAGCAGTTGCTAGGAATAACTCGTTCTCATGCGGTAGAGGTGGTTATGGCCCGAGTCCAAGCTGTGCTGGAGGTGGTGGGTCCATCCAATCCCCGTGAGTCTCTTCGGGGTGAGATGCGTGATTTAGTGCATATAGGCTATAAATTGTGCCAAGACGCCGTACGAACTTTGCCAGATTTCCCTTCGGGCTTGCTCCTTCCGGAACTCAACATCCGTCAAGTCTCCGAGGAGTTTCTACCTTCACCTAGTGGAGATTTTGCGATCGGAACTGTGTTCTGTGATGACCCCTTCTCTCTCTCCGAGGAGCAACGCAGAAGACTCATCAGGGAGGGGAAACGTCCCATGGGAGGGTCTTAGTTTGTAGATGAATGTTATATAGTTTAGTTCATAATACAGAGGGTTTTTATTATTATCGGGGTGTCTCGATGTCTCATATATAGAGCCATCATTCTGTCGGACAACTCTTTTTTGTACTATATCCCCTCGTATATGAACACTCTTTTTATTCATGCATGATTATTACATTAAGCATAGTACTTCCTAAGATTGCTTGCGTTCCATGTGTTGCGAAGTATTGCCTCCTCGGAGGTGGCAAGCCGATAAGTCGCCGATCCCACAATTTCCACTATCTTGTAGGGTCCTTCCCATCGTGGATCTAGTTTACCCACATTCTTAGAGGCCCCGACTCGTTTCATCACTAAATCTCCAACTTGAAAGGTTCGGGGTTTTACCTTGGTATTATAATATCGTGACATCTGAGCCTTGTATTCTTCCATTCGGAGGGCGACTCGGGTTCTTTTTTCTTCGAGAAGATCAAGGGCAAGGGCTAAGTTTGAGCCATTGGCCACTTCCTCGTATTCTTTGACTCGCCAGCTTTCTATGGAGACCTCCGAGGGCAAAACAGCTTCACACCCGTAGGATAGACTAAAAGGGGTTTCGCCCGTAGCAACACTTTGCGTGGTCCGATAGGCCCACAATATCCCAGGTATCTCCTCAACCCACTTAGCTTTATGCCAATCAAGCCGGGCCTTCATGTTCTTCAAGAGGGTTCTGTTGGTTCTTTCTACTTGGCCATTTGCTTGAGGGTATCCCACGGAGGCAAAGCGATGTTTTATCTCCCAATGATCGCACCATTTTTGTAATCCTTGGTCAGTAAACTGCAAACCGTTGTCACTTACCAGGCTCCAAGGGACACCAAAGCGACAAATAATACTCCTCCAAAGAAAATTGATGACTGCCCCTGCAGTTACTCTAGCCAGGGGTTCCGCTTCCACCCATTTGGTGAAGTAGTCAACGGCTACTAATAGAAATTTCTTTTGACCGGCATCGGGAATAAGAGGTCCCAGTATATCAATACCCCACTTGGAGAACGGGCAAGGGCTCAAATGGGGTTCCCAAGGAGCTGTAGGTTGATGGATCCGAGGGGCGTATGCTTGGCAGGATTTACATCTTTCGGCATGGATTTTGCTATCTTTGGTCATTGTGGGCCAGTAATAGCCTTGTCGGATCAAGCGTCCGACCATGCTTTCACTGCTGGTATGGCTTCCGCATACCCCCTCGTGAGTTTCTGCTAAAGCTAGTTGTGCCTCCTCTTCATTAAGGCATCGAGCATGGGGGCATGAGTATGTCCTTCAGAAGAGTATCCCGTCTTTGAGGAAGTATCAGAGGGTTTTTCTGAACATCATTCGCTGAATATTCTTGTCTGAGGAGTATCCCTCGGGATTCTGCAAATAGGCTTTGATAGGGGTCACCCAGCTAGATGAGGGATCTGAAATGGTATTCACCTCTTGACCTTCGCTCTTTTCAGATTCATTGACATGCAGTAGAGTAATCTTCCGAGTATGTATTGCAGCTGTTTGTGTAGCCATTTTGGACAAAGCGTCCGCCTCTTGGTTTTCTTTTCGGGGAATTTGAATTATATCTACTCTTCAAACCATTCGGATCTTTGACGAACAACTCGGAGGTACTCTTGCATTCTTTCTTCCTTTGCCTCATATGACCCCTTAATTTGCTGAACAATCAGTTGGGAGTCACTATGGAGGAGTACTCTCTTCATTCCCCCTTCCCTTGCTAGTCTCATACCGATAAGGAGAGCTTCATACTCGGCTTCATTGTTAGAAAGGGGGTAATCTATTCTAACCGCAAAATGAAGTCTTTCCTCCTCCCCTTCTTGGTTTACCAAAACTATTCCAGCTCCCCCATGTGTACTTACCGAGGATCCGTCTACATATACATGCCATCGTGGCTCTTTTTCCTCGGGTCTTATGCTCGTAAGTTCTGTTACAAAGTCCGCCAGAACTTGCGCTTTGATTGATGGTCTCGGAGCATAGGAAATATCGTATTCAGTAAGCTCTACGGCCCATTTTATCAGTCTTCCTGATGATTCAGGCTTGTTAAGAATTGCCCTCAGGGGGTGCTTAGTTAGCACGGTAATTGGATGAGATAGAAAGTAGGGACGTAGCTTACGAGCCGTAGTAACCAATGCTAGAACTAGTTTCTCAGTTAGGGTATATCGGGTTTCGGCTCCGAGGAGGGTTTTGCTGACGTAATATACCGGGTGATGTTCTCCCTCCTGTTCTTTGACTAAGACAGCGCTAATAGCCTCTTCTCCGACTGATAAATACAGAAACAACTCTTCTTGGGGTATAGGTTTTACCAACAAAGGTGGTTTCAACATATATCTTTTCAATTCTTCGAGAGCTTCCTCGCATTGAGGGGTCCACTGAGATTCCTTGACATTTCGAAGTATTTTGAAGAAGGGAAGCCCTTTCTCTGCAGACTTGGAGACAAATCGACTCAACGAGGCCATTCTTCCAGTTAATCTTTGGACATCTTTCACCGTCCTAGGGGTAGGAAATCCCATGATAGCTTCTGCTTTTTCGGGGTTTACTTCGATTCCCTTCTCCGTAACCATAAATCCCAAAAATTTTCCTCCTCGGATACCAAAAGAGCACTTCCGAGGGTTAACTTTCATGCCAAAGTTGTTCATAATGACCAACGCTTTCCGTAGGTCCTCGGGATGTTCTTCGGCAGTGTTACTTTTAACTACAGTATCATCTACGTAAACCTCTACTGATTTCCCAATAAGTCCTGTGAACATAAGACTTACTAACCTTTGGTAGGTAGCTCCCGCATTCTTTAGCCCAAATGGCATGACTAGATAACAAAATGTGCCTGCATCTGTGATGAAGCTGGTCTTATCTTGGTCAATAGTCGCCATTGGGATTTGGTTATACCCTTGGTCACCATCTAAAGTTGATAGTAGCGCGCACCCTGCGGTAGAATCAACTAGCTGATCTATGCTCGGTAAGGGATAACAATCTTTTGGGCATGATTCATTAAGGTTGGTAAAGTCAACACACATTCGCCATCTTCCTCCATGCTTGGGTACTAGCACGACATTAGCTAACCATTCGGGATAAATGAATTCTCGAATTTGCTTCAAACTAAGAAGGCGTTGTATTTCCGATCGGATAATCTTGTTGCGCTCGGGTCCCATCTTCCTTTTCTTCTGTTGGACAGGTTTAGCCCCGGGCTTTACGTTAAGAAAGTGTTGGAATACCTTATTGCTGATTCGCCCAGGTGGTCCACCTTCCCATGCAAAGAGGTGATGAAACTGTTTGAGGAGAGAGATCAGTTGACCTTCTATGATTGGAGCCATATGGGTGCCGATTTTGATTACTTTCTCAGGGCTTCCTTCTACTAATTCCACCATTTTCAACTCTTCCACAGGTTGGACTCGTGTTTCCTCGATTTTACACTTTTTATTCTTTCCGAGTGAGTATTCGTTCTCTTCTGAGGGAATGGCATTCATGCAGCATTCTCTGGCTTTCGACTGACTTCCTCGGACTTCTCCGATTCCCGAAGAAGTGGGGAATTTCACTTTAAGATGCAGAGTGGAGGGGATAGCCTCAAAGGCCCGAATAGATGGTCTTCCGCAGATGACATTGTATGTTCGTGAGGAAGCTTCCACTACCCAGAACTTAATAGATTCCGTTCTTCGAAGGGCTCCTTTCCCCCATGACATTGGCAGAGTAACAGTTCCGAGGGTTTGACAGGCTTCTCCTGAGAATCCTACTAGCGGGATCTCAACGGTTTCCAATGTTTCTTGTTTCAACCTCATAGCCAGATAGGTAGGTAAGAAGAGTACATCCACGGAGCTACCCGTATCTACAAGGATCCGTTGGATCTCGTACCCGTAGATGACAGCAGAAATAACCAATGGATCTTCATGAGGGTATATTACGTCCATAAGATCCTCGGGCCCAAAAGTGATGCTAGGCAGATTTGATTCTTGAATGGAGCAGACAGACAATCCTTGTTCTGCTCGTCGGGCTTCTTTCAAATATTTCTTCTTTTTACCCTGAGGTGTCATGGAAATTTCACCTCCTTCAATCATATTGATCGTTCTCCCTGTTGGGGGGTTGTTTTTGTAAGAGTTAGGTGGAGGAGGCAAACTCTGATACCCTGTCGTTTTCTCTCGTGACTTTTGCCGACGATCTTTAATTCTCTCTTGGGATCGGAGACGTCCAGTTGTCCCTTCTCGTGACTTCCGACTATGTATCCTTTCTTCCCTTTCCTGTTCTTCCTCCTCTCCTCGTGATCTCTTCCAAACATGAGCTTTGGGCTCCTCGGGGTTATTTTCCTTGAGGTAATTCTTCAAATACCCTATTTCTAACAGGCGGAGCACCTCTAAACGAAGGGTAGTACATTCTTCCGTAGTGTGCCCGTAAGTTTTATGGTACTTACAATATTTCCCCGTGTCCTTGTCTTGGTTAGGGAATTTAGTCGGTCTGGGCCAGTGTAACTCGTTGCTACCCCTCATTATATTGAGCACTTCTGGTGGGGTAACAGTCATCGGAGGTAGGTGCACGGGTCGGAGGAACTTCTTAACCACTCCTCCTTCGTCCTTGCGCTGAAGAGATTTTCCTTCCTTATTCTTTTCTTTAGCCTTTGCCTCTTTCTCGACGCGCTCTAGGTGTTCATTATCCTCCTGCTCCATTTGCTTTTTTGTTCCCTCTGCCTCTTCCATCAAGATATGGATTTCTGCCTTTTGCATTAGTTCATTCATGTCCGTGATCCGATTTCCCATAAGGTATCTGAAGAAATCCCCCGTTCGGAGTCCCTGAGTTAATATGTCCGCCATAATGGTCGGACTAACGTTGGGAACATCAAGTGCTTCATCCGTGAAGCGCTTTATATACTCTCGTAAGGTTTCATCTTTTTTCTGTTTAATAGTGAATAGGTGTGTGACAGATTTAGGGTACCTTCGATTGCAGGCGAATTGTCGCACGAACAAATGGGCTAGTCGATCAAAGCTCGTAATGGAACAAGGTGGAAGGTGAGTAAACCAGGCTTGGGCCCACCCTCCGAGGGTAACAGGAAACACGCGGCATAACACGTGGTCAGGGGCAGAAGAGAGGTCCATTCCAGCCAGATATTGATGGTTGTGATCCTGTGGGTCCTTTCCATCAGCCTCTCCAGTGTATAATGGGATATTGACAGGTCGCATCCCCGAGGGGATAGAAGCTGAAGCGATTTCAGGAATGAAAGGAGTGGTTTTGAAGGTAGGGTCCTCTTCAGGGACCATGGTCTTCTTTAGGTCACCTAATTCTTTTTGTAAATCATCCATCATTCCCCATAAGGAATGTTCAACCTCTCCTGGATACTCCGAGGGGCGAGAAATTTCTTCTCTACCCCTTTCTGGAATTCTTTCCTGACACACATACCTTCGAGGCATCTGCCGGGATTCTTGTTGCCAAGGATTCGAATTTGGGTTCCACGCCATCGGAGGTACATCTCCCTCCGAGGGGGAATTCCCATTATCGAAGAGCACATAGGATGCATGTCCGATAGGTTCATTCCTCCGGGGTGTTCGTGCAGCATTTATAAGTCTTTCGTAAACAGATCGGGGAATATTAATAAAATCTCTAGTACCTGGTTCGTAATTGGACAAAGTTTCTTCTGAGTCGCTGTTCGAGAAAGGAAGGTTGTCACTTTCGAAAAGATCGTCCATCCTAGCTGACATCTGCTTGAATTCCCTCGAGGACAGATATTATGGCGTTCCCACAGACGGCGCCACTTTGTTAACGGGTTTGGAATTATTCCCTATTTAACGGAAGATATTTATTTGAGTCGAAACGCCCTGTCCGTGATTCAGAGGCAATGACAAGTGGAAATAATAAGAATAACTGCAAGAATATTCCCTTCCTTTATTCACTGAATTTTTCCTCCTCTCTTTCTTTTTATGTATCTGAATGTCAAGTTGTAGTAAGTAAGCTGAGTTATCTTAGGTTGTTCTTTCTTCTACGGATCACCTCCCTTTATATAGACCCTGGTAGGGACAGGTGTTATTGTGCATGTGCTTTGGTAAGGACAGGTGTTGTCGTTACCTTGATACAGGTGTTTAAAATAAGGATAAAGTTTATCTTTTATCGACTAAGCGCTGACTAGATTTAATCTTCATCTCTTTTGATAGCTCCGAGGCCTTTGATGTGGATTGTTTTGATAGAGCTATTCTTCCGAGGGACTCTTTTCCTCTTTCTTGATTTGGGTCCGTTCTTTAATGATCAGGAGTAATCTTCGAGGGTATAATTTGATCTCCGAAGGCGTGGTATAATCTCCGAGGGTTAAATATGATCTCCGAGGGCTGAATTTGCTTCTTTTGAAATGGTATTTTTTCATCTAAGTCCTCGGAATATGTAACATGGGCACTCTGTTATTTACTTTTGATTTTTCTCCGAGAATGAGTCCTCGGGCGATGTTCCGAGGGTCGTCTTTTCCGAGGAGTGTTCAGCAAGGAAGTTTTCTTGTAAGTTCATGGGACTCGGGATCCGTTGTGGTCCCTCTTGGCGCATTGGTGGATATCGGAGTCGCACAGGTCCATCGGGGTTTGCTCTTTTTCCGATGCCGTGTTGATATCTGTTTTTCATTTACCGTTTGACTTTCCAAGGGACGCTTATGTTCCTCCTCGTGTGCTCTTTTAAACCTTTTAGAGTCAGTGACTGAAAGGTAAGGCAATCCTCCGAGGGATTTTCTTTATAGGTACATCTCATCGGAAGTACTCGTGACAATAGTATTGTCCATTTATTGTTTTCTCCGAGTAGTATTCTTTATTTTATTTTTAGGGTTAACAATATTCTTTTCAATTTGTGTTGTTGAACTTGAAATAATGAGCAGTTAATTTACACAGTGTCTAGGATATGATGCAGTTATTAATTGATGCACTTGAACCTACGTTTTGCATTTACTATTGATATTAAGCTTCATTTGATCTTGTTTTTTTTATGTGCTACTTGATAGGATTAATGATTAGTGGTTTTTAGGAAGCCAAAGCATTAAGGTCAAACTATCTTGTATTACTCGAATTATGTATTAGGTGATTCTTAATACAACCCGTGCATAGTAGATCACAAAAATAATATTTGAATATTTGTTTAGTTAAAGCTAGTGAGGCATTTGAATTAATAACCCACCGCAACTTTCCTAAATTTTGTGTGAATCCTTGACACAGTGAACTTCAAGATGGCCATTGATGAGTTTGGGAAATACTCATCATTATCATACTTTTATACTTGTTTACTTGATTATTCTTGATAGTTTTGTGGTATTTGTATGTTTGTTTTCATGTTTAGTAGGTTAAAATATGATTTGACAACAAAGAACCGAAACTTCAAAAATTCACCGATACTTGTGTAGATTGAGTTATGTTAAGTTCTATATATCACTGGAAAGCTACAAGTGTCTAGTTTCCAACGCAACAAGCAGTTTGTGATTCCGACATCTGGAGAGAAAGTTATGACCAAAATGGTGAAGCTGCACAAATTTGAAACGTGCATACGCAACCCGCGCTCTCGATGATTGTCGGATTAAAATGGAAGATCAATGGTCCATATTCAGTCTTGCAAACATTCAAATGGAAGACTATAGATTGTCATGAATCATATGATCAATAATACATCAATTATAAGACAACATTTGGACCATTGGATCAAAATTGGATGAACGGTCAAGATGTCGTCTTATGGTTTTGATTTCTCTATAAATAGACGTCACATTTTTCATATTAGAAGACACCAATTTTCTTCATTCTCTCTTCAATAATTAGTCTTTCTATAGTAGTAGTATTCGTTAGTAGTTCGTAATTTTGGAGGAGTAATTCGGAGTTTGTACGGGAGAGTCCATCGGAGGCTTTACGGAACTAAAAATTTGTAATGATCTCTAAACTCTCTTTACTTTTCTCTATTTACTGTACTATGTTATGTTTACTTTATAGTCTTGTTCTTTATTCCATTATGTGCTAAATTTACCTTGTTGGGATAGTGACGTAGCCTAATTACGATGATCTAATCTAAATTAAAAGTATTGTTACGATGTCAAAACAGTTGGTGTATTTCTTTGTGAATATAATGCTTCTAAAATTCTAGCCAACTTTTGGATGTACTAAGGATTGAATTGAAACAGAGAAGAGATTTTTGTGAAATAGCTCTAAAGTGAATACCGTGAATTCTCAAAAAGAATAGAAATATATCTATCGTTTTCACGTGGTTGATAAAATCACCACCAAACACACATGCACATATCTTCGTAACTAGACTCATTTTCTAGTTGTAAAGTTGTAGAATTTATGTATAACTTGAGAAGGTGTACATAAAGCAAAAATGGTGATAACCAACAATAATTTTGAACGTGAAACTCGTAACAATATGTTTAATTAAAGTTTGATCAGACTAATGATGGTGAAATCATGATTCCCAGCTCTTCTCTTATTGTCTACTATTGTTTATTGATATACACTTGTTAATTATACTATTGACTCAACGCCCTACTTTGTTAAAAATTTTGCCTGTAGTTAATACATTGTTAATCTTTTCGCTTAAACAATCTGAAATCTCGATTTCTCAAATAAAATTAGAGTTAATCAATTTTGGCAATTAATTATTTATTTCTCGTGGGATCTAAAACCCTATCAATCACTTTATTACTTATTACGATTTCGTGCACTTGCGAATTTTACCACAACAAGTTTTTGACGCCGTTGTCAGGGAATAAATTAATTAATATCAAAACCAGTTAACCATAGTGTTAATTTGAGATAATGTATAATATGTGTTAATATTTTACTGTAGTAAAAAACAAATCACCTTGTTAAAAAAAAAAAAGAAAAGGAAAACGTTTGGTTGCTGACAAGCTTTTTATTTTTTGTGAAGGTACACAATTTTTTTAAACCGTGTTATTTTTTACTGTGGTTGTTTTTTCTTTTTACTTTCTAAATTGAGAAAAAAAAAATCTAAAAAAGTTACAAGGAGCAAGAACTCAACACTTTTACCTTTGATCCTGAAATTGAAAATACTTTACAAATACTTCGTAGGACAGAAAACGGTAAAAGCAAAATGAGTGGACTTATAGAAAATGGATCAAAAGCCTTGCGGGACTACGCTGTCCCAACAATCTTAGGTGCAAACACAAGCATTCAAAAGTCGTCAATTGCTGCAAATAACTTTGAAATTAAGCCAACAATTATTCAGATGATCCAAATATCGGTTCAATTTTGTGGACTCCCAAGTGAAGATCCCAATGCACGTATAGCTAACTTTTTAGAAATATGTGATACTTCTAAACACAATGGAGTTTCAGAAGATGCTATCAAGCTGAGACTATTCCCATTCTCATTACGGGACAAGGCGAAGAGCTGGCTCAATTCACTTCCTCAAGGTAGTATCACTTCCTGGGAAGAATTATCACAAAAATTTCTAGCTAAGTTCTTTTCCCCAACTAAAACAACAAAAACGAGGAATGAAATCACTTAGTTTGTGCAACATGACATGGAGAATCTGTACGAACCATGGGAAAGGTACAAGGAAATGCTGAGGAAGTGCCCTCACCATGGACTTCCCAAATGGCTGCAAGTTCAAACATTCTACAATGGGTTGGGTGGAAACACTTGAACCTTAGTAGATGTGGCTACATGAGGAGCTTTAATAGCGAAAACCACGCAAGATGCCTATCAACTATTGGAGTAAATGGCATTGAACAATTACCAATGTCCTTCTGAACGACATAAAAGACCGGTTGGTGTGCATGAGATAGATGTTATCACAACATTAACAACACAAGTCACCACTCTCACAAAATAACTGGGAACTATGAGGGTAAATGCCATTCAATCAACATCAGCAACATGTGATTTTTGTGAAAACTCACATTCAACTGCCAACTGCCATTTGGTAAGCAATTCTGAAAATTCTGCTCAAAATGAAGAAGCAAACTTTGTGTCAAATTTTAACAGGCCGCAAAATAATCCATATTCCAACACCTTTAACCCTGGATGGAGGAACCACCCTAACCTCTCTTGGAGCAACAACCAGAACCATATCAGGCCTCCCCTTGGATTTCCACTACACCAAGAAAGGAAGCCTTCACTGGAGGAAATTGTCACTCAGTTAGCCACTACCACAAACCAATTATCCTCAATAACCGACCAATTCATCAATGAAACCAAACAACAGTTCCAAAACCAAGGTGCACCAATCAGAAAACTGGAAGTACAACTGGGTCAACTTACCACCACTCTAGCTAAAAGAGTACAAGGAGAATTGCCAAGCAATACAGAAACCAACCCTCAAGAACATGTGCAGGCAATTACACTTAAAAGTGGAAAAGTGTTACCAGAACCTGTTGCCTCACAAGTAGAGAAGTTTCATACACATAAACAGGGACGTGAATATGAGCTAAATAAAACTTTCATCGATGTACGACCATGAAATGTGCAAGAAATCCCATTTCCACAAAGATTGAAGAAAACTAAATTGGATAAGCAATTTTCTAAATTTCTTGATATCTTTAAAAAATTGCACATTAACATTCCTTTTGCAGATGCTCTTGAACAGATGCCTAGCTATGTCAAATTCATGAAAGAAATTTTATCAAATAAGAGAAAGCTGGAAGAACATGAAAATGTATACCTAACCAAGGAGTGAAGTACCATTCTACAGAAGAAATTGCTACCAAAGCTCAAAGATGCAAGGAGTTTTACAATTCCTTGTGTAATTGGGAACTCACATTTTGAGAAAGCATTTTGTGACTTAGGTGCAAGCATTAACCTGCTGCCTCTTTTTATGTACATGAAGTTGGAACTTGGAGAAGCCAAACCAATCACCGTGTCCCTTCAAATAGCAGACATATCAATCAAATATTCTAGAGGTATGGTTGAAGATGTATTGGTTAAAGTTGATAAGTTTATCTTCACTGCAGATTTCATTGTCCTGGACATGGAAGAAGATCATGATGTTCCAATCATTCTTGGTCACCCATTCCTTGCAGCTGAGAGAACTCTAATTGATGTGCAAAAAGGAGAACTTACAATGAGAGTGCAAGATGAAAAAATTACATTCAATATCTTCAAAGCTATCAAATACCCATCAGAAGTTGATAGTTGTTTCAGAATTGACATTCTCGATAAGATGCTTGAACAAGTGTTCGACAAAAGACACTTGGAGGATTTACTCGAGGTATGTCTTATAAAGAAGAGATAAATTTTGATAATAATGATATTGAAAGGTGTATTTTAGCTCTTGATGCAATACGAATTGATTACAAAGGAAATGTTGAAGAGCTAGAGAAAGGTACGAATATCACAATCTCATCTATTATCAAGCCACCAACTCTAGATCTTAAACCAATTCCTTCTCATTTAAATTATGCATTTTTGGGAAATAATCAACTCTACCCGTTATCATCTCATCATCATTGACTAACGTTGAAACATATAAGTTGTTGCGAGTTCCAAGAGATCACAAAACTGCCTTAGGGTGGTCCATTGTCGATATCAAAGGCATCCGTCCTTCAACTTGTATACACAAAATACTAATAGAGGATAACTACAAGAAAAATGTTGAACATCAACGCCGTCTGAATTTCGGATAGCTCATGGGTGAGTCCGATACATATTGTGCCCAAGAAAGGAGGAATGACTGTAGTGAAGAACGAACACAATGAAGATATTCCCACAAGAACATTCACTGGATGAAGGGTGTGCATTGACTATCGGAAACTAAATAGGGTAACCCGCAAAGATCATTTTCCTTTACCCTTCATTGATCAAATGTTGGATCGACTTGCAGGTCACCTTTATTACTATTTTCTTGATGGTTGTTCTGGATATAATCAAATACCCATTGCACGTGAGGATCAAGAGAAAACAACTTTCACTTGCCCATATGGTACATTTGCATTTAGAAGAATGCTTTTTGGTTTTAGTAATGCCCCTGCTACTTTTCAAAGGTGCATGATGTCTATTTTTTCTGACATGGTGGAAAAATTCATTGAGGTTTTTCATGGACAATTTTTCTGTCTTTGAGGTTTTCATGGACGTCACAAAATTGATCTTTGCTTGTGCTTTTGCGACATCCACTTCTACCCTCTTTTGGTCTCTCACAAAAACCTCTAAGAATAGCCACTTCTGCTCCTCAAGTGCCCTTTCTGCAAGAAGCTTTGCCTCTTCAACATAGAAAGACTGTTTGACATCAACACTAATAGTAGTGTTTTAACTAGGATGGTTTAGAAACTCAAATTATGGCTTTTTGACTGTATATAAGTTTGCAAGGCGCCCGTCTGCTATGACCACCTTACAAACTGGGGGACTTATGTTATACCATAATTTGATGTGATTCCCTTAGTGGGCCTATCAAAACACTCTTGTCCTACAAATGTACTGGCCCAAAAGGCCCATTCACGAGCCAGATCAGCCCAAATAAACCGTCCTGACAAAGGGGCCCAAAAGCCCATTATGCAAGCCCAATATACCATATGACATGTAAGGGCTTGACCCATCAACATAGGCCCATACCTGCTACTACAATCAAGGAGGATGATCATCTATAAATACCAGACTTGTAACGCCCCAAAAATTAGGAAGAAAATAAATTTATACTTTAGTCTTAAACTTTTGAAAATTTCTATTTTAACCCTAAATGTTTAAAAAAATTGCATTTTAGTCCCTAAACTTAAAAGTAATTTTTTCCTATTTTTATAGGTCTCTAATCCTAAAATATATATTTCAATTTCAAATATTAACCAAGTTGATTGAATTACCTAGAAAATTTACACAAGTAAATATGTATGTAACAGAGAAATCTAATTATACCTATTTGAATTTCAATTATAAATAATTGAGTGACTTGATATGCAATTAACCAATTGATGAAGTAAACCATGACATATTTTTGATGAGGTAAGCCATGACATCCTAAGAGCATGATTAAATTCAGATTTTTTGTGATTTATTATAAAATAATCAAGGTGGGACCTAAATAAGTATGATTAAACTACTATTTTCGCTTATAAATACTCACCATTCTTCAGCATTTTTTACACCCCAAAATAATTCGATCCTGCAAAAGTAAGAAGAAATAAAAGTTGTTCCTCTTTGTGTTTTCGTTCGGAAAATAATTTTTTCAGATTTTTATCTTGCCATTTTCTACCCAAAAAGACGTCAAAACTTTTACTGTAAAGGAAATGCCGATTCTGCACCTTAGAAAAATCATAACTAATTGTAAAAATATTCTTTATGATAAAGGCTAACGGATGAATACTCTACTGGGTGTCTTCTATCTTTTGTATGAAGACATCTTTCTCAAATAGTATGATCTAAGAGGGCATAATCCATAAATCGTAAACTGCTGCCAGGAAATCCGATAGCAACTCTTATGTTGCAAGAATTATTTAGCAGAGCAAACCTTTGCGTTTTCACAAAATCTTGGATTCCCGCATCTCTCATGATGCTAGAAACCATAAAGCAAAAAAAGATTTCAAAACCATGAAACTCCGATCAAAGATAAACCCAAAACCACGGTGATTTTTCAGTTTATTTGGCATAACCTTTGTTTTCTTAATTTATAAGTTTAATCACCATCATAATTAAATGTATATATCACACACATAAATTTAACATGATATAGTATTAGTTATAATTATATTATTATAATTTATAATCATGAATTGACTGTTGTGATCTTATTTACAGCATTTAAATGGTAGATTTATCATGTTTAACATACTATTTTCATAAGCCTTACAAGATAATTCATGCCACTTCATGACCTAACCAACAAATAAGATTGTTTATCATCTCTTATCACATGTTTTGATAACCTCTCATGTTTATATCTTTATATTTAAGTTATAAAACAAGTATATGCATTTTTGAACTTACTATGTAAAATAAAGTAATAAATGACTAAGTTATACCTTTTAAGGTATTATTTCGTAATGATACTTATTTGGTGTGTGGTTATTAAAAGTTTGGAATTGATTAAAGACAAAAAAGATGAGTTTTTCTAAAGTTAGTTAAGTAATACGTTTTTCATTAAATTCATCATCTAAGATTTTCATGTTTTGTGTAATAAAATAAATTAAGCTTATGTGTTATTTACTAAAATTTACATTGTAACTAGCATTCTTAACAAGAACGTTCTCAATTTCACCAACTTGAGAATTGAAGAAAAAATACTAATATTTGTTGTGGTGAATTATAAATTCAGTTGATTAATATTATTTAAATTTGTTAAAGGTTTGATGAACTAATCAACGCCATCAAGATCCCCCGTACCAGTCCAGGTGAGGTTTCATTTCTGATTTGTTCTAGCCCTGTTTGGCATCCGGCCCTGAGGAACATGGACAGAAAAGTCACTACTCCATTACCAAACCTCGAACAACCAATATTTCATCATAATCTTGTTTGGCATGTCATCTCATAACATGATTTTATTACTCATCGTTAAATCATATCCAATCATTTATTATTTATCACATCTATTCATAATCATGATAATTCTCCAATATTATAATCTCATATGCTGGTTATTGAACTGTGCAAAGAGCAACGAACAACGTTCGGGACATGTAGCTCAAGGAGCAACGGATATTATCCGATTTACTAACTTGTTTGTTTATTTGTTATACCCATTGGGATGCCTTTGGGAAGTTGGGCCCAGGGATTGAGTCGAGATAATGCCGGGCAGTAAGGACTGCCGATTTAAGTAATTTCACTTGATACCCATCTATCTAGGCACCGCTTACAGTCAGGAGTTGGCAGTAACCCCCGTGATGGATTGACATGTACTCGAGCATGTCTCTTGATTGTTTGTGAGGCCGCTCCTCATCGGGAGGTATAATGTAGAATAGTAGAAGTCATAAGGCTGGATTTGCTTATTGTTAATCACAAGTTCATTAACTATTCTATGAAAACTCAGTACCATTGCTACATCAAATTGTCTAGTTGAACTGTTTCTACCGGTAAGATCACTCCTGAAATGTATCCAGTAGGTCACAGTTAATTCTTGCATTACCAGTTCTTTTTTATATGAATCTCACTAAGTCATTAAAGACTTCTTACTCGTTTCTTCTGTCCATTTCTCAGGATAAAATCAATATGGCAGCATGGACCAAGTGAATAATTGTTCAAGCGTACATTTTGAAATATTCGTGTTTTGTCATTAGTGCATAACCATTAAAATAGTCACATTATTTGTAATACCAAGACTTCCGCTGTATATATCAAAATATAATTTATAAAACGTGTGTGGTTTTGATCCTGAACAATTGAGACCCATTCCTATCAGTTGTGCTTTAGTCTGGATTGGGTAAAGTGGTTGGCTACCACTGAACCAACTCGGATCGGAGCATGGCTCGCGGGGCGCGGTCGTCACAGAATGGTATCAGAGCCATTGGTTAAAATATTTGGACAAGTTTTATTCGCTCAAAGATGTTTTACTAAAATATTCATAAAGATTAAAACATATATTCTTATATCAAACACTGATCAACATAAAAGAGTTATAATCGAAGTGTCGTATCTACATCTAAAGCACGTTTCTGACCATGACTATTGTCACTAATTATCTTCCATTGAATTTGTGACAAAATAGGATCTACTTTTGGTACATATGCTTTATGTTTATCAATCAATTCATTTGCAGTATGTGCATAGATGAAAATTTCACGAGTCGCCGCCTTCATAAACTTTTGCTCCACGTAATGATCTAGAAAAGACAACAATCCATCATAGAAACCATTGACATTGTAGAGCCCTATAGGTTTTTGGTGCATGTTTAACTGTACCCATGGAGCTATGCAGAAAATTTCTTCTAGTGTTCCTAACCCCCCAGGTAATGCAATAAAAGCATCAGAATTATACAACATATTAGCTATTCTTTTATGCATGCTATGTACTATAACCTCCTCCCATAAGATTGGACAATCAGAATTCATGTCTGCTAAGGCTTTTGGTATGATCCCTAACACACTACATTTATTTGAAAATGCACTAGTCGCAACACACCCCATTAACTGTAAACTTTCTCCCCCATACACCAACTTAATCATTCTCGCAGCCAATATGTTTTCCAAACTACTTGCTATCTCCAGAAATTCTTGATCTTTTCCTGTATTAGACCCACAAAAGACACAAATGGATTTTATTTGTCTAGTTGAAGATTTCTCCATCTCAAATTTTTTTTCCTGATAATGTGGTATGTGTCAATGTGTGATCTTCGATATCATAAAATCACTATTTATAAGAAAACATAGTAGGCGTACCGAAGAAGCTTTTGAAACAATAATAATACACCTCCTTCAATAATAATAATTAATTAAATAGCTTCCCCTACAATTCATCCTTGATGATATGACATTTACCAATCTAAAAAAACGCATTCATATCGTTGTACCCCATCATCTATTATTTGTGCATATTAAAAATAATATATATATATATATATATGTGTGTGTGTATATATATATATATATATATATATATAGATAAAACCGTCTAAGTTATATTTGTACTGAAAAATTAAATATATGCATAATTTTTAAAATACGTGCATGCGCTTATAAGGAAAAATTATTTTACCTTATTTTCCTCATGTGTTTTGTATAAGTATCCAAATTTATTCATTTGAATACAAAATTTCTAAAATAATGATAATATCAATAGTAATAATAAATCACAAAAACTTCTATGTTATGTTACAATTAAAATTACTCGTGTTCTTTGTGATAGTTATTTTTTAATTAGCATGATTTATCAAAAAGGAAATTGGATTAAAAATTTTAGTGCTCAAAATTTTAAGAATATTAAAGATTTTTCTAATTTCTCTATATTATGCTCGTTAGTTAAAACCTTTATTTTAAAATTTTGAAAACACAAATATATTTTACACAAACAAGTCACATACTTCTAAACCTTAATTTTCGTCCCAATCATCATACCATTCAAAAAAACAAAAAAACAAATAAATATCCCAACGGCTATAATGGCCATATTTCCTTCTATAAATATATCATTTTTATACTACAAAACACACACTCATCTTCATCTAACTTCTCTCTACCAAAAATGGATCATTTGGTTCAAGTAATTCTTGTTGTAATCTTTTTTATTCTTATTTTTATTTTTCTTCTAAATGATGAAGAAACATCATTTGAATTTACTATTGTATTTTTAGGATTCACAATACCTTTCCTATTTCTTGCTCTTGGTATGAGTTTACTACTATTATGGAAGTTCAATTGAAATATTGCATCTTGGGTAATAAGTCATTTATTTGAGTAATCTTCTTTTACCTATATAGTTGTTATAATGTGTGAAACGTCAAAAAACTTGAATTGCATAATTATATTAAGCTAATAAAAAAACTAATAAACTTTCGATTATTATAAGACAAGAATCATAAGAGTTTAATTTTCTTCTTCTCATAAAATAGGTTTACAACTTCCTATGCTGTTAAGTGTTAGTCCTTAAGAATAAAATTAATCGAAATAGCGGTTATAAATACTTTATCTTCAAAATAATTCAGGCAAGAATCTGGGGACTAGATTCCTTTAAGGACGGGGAATCGTAACGCCCCAAAAATTAGGAAGGAAAAAAATTTATACTTTAGCCTTAAACTTTTGAAAATTTCTATTTTTGATCCAAAATATTTAGAAAAATTTGCATTTTAGTCCCTAAACTTAAAAGTTAGTCTTTTATTATTTTTATAGGTCTCTAATCCTAAAATATATATTTCAATTTCAAATATTAACCAAGTTGATTGAATTACCTTGAAATATTACATAAGTGAATATGTATGTATCAAAAAAGTCTAATTATACCTATTTGAATTTTAATTATAAATAATTGAGGGACTTGATATGCAATTAACCAATTTACGAAGTAAGCCATGGCATATTTTTGATGAGGTAAGCCATGACATCCTTAAGAGCATGATTAAATTCAGATTTTTTGTGATTTATTATAAAATAATCAAGGTGAGACCTAAATAAGTATGATTAAACTACTATTTTCGCCTATAAATATTCACCCTTCTTTACCATTTTTTATAATCCAAAATAATCCGATTCTGCAAAGGTAAGAAGAAAGTAAAGTTGTTCCTTTTTGTGTTTTCGTTCGGAAAATAATTTTTCCAGATTTTTATCTTGCCATTTTCTACCCAAAAAGACGCCAAAACTTTTACTGTACAGAAAATACCGATTCCACACCTTAGAAAAATCACAACTAATTGTAGAAATATCCTTTTTGATCAAGGCCAATGGTTGAATACTCTCCTTGGTGTCTTCTATCTTTTGTATGAAGATATCTTTCTCAAATAATATGATTAAGGAGGGCATAATCCATAAATCGTAAACTGCTGCCAGGAAATCCGATAGCAACTCTTATGTTGCAAGAATTATTTAGCATAGCAAACCTTTGTGTTTTTCACAAAATCTTGGATTCTCACATCTCTCATGATGCTAGAAACCATAAAGCATAAAAATATTTCAAAACCAAGTTCATTTGGATGTCCGATCAAAGGTAAAACCAAAACTGCGGTGATTTTTCAGATTATTTGGCACAACCTTTGTTTTCTTAATATATAAGTTTAATCGCAATCATAATTCAATGTATTTATCACACACATAAATTTAACATGATATAGTATTAGTTAAAATTTATTATTATGATTTGTAATCATGAATTGACATTTTTGTGATCTTATTTATAACATTTAAATGGTAGATTTATCATGTTTAACATACTATTTTCATAAGTCTTACAAGATTATTCTTGCCACTTCATGACCTAACCATCAAATAAGATTATTTATCATCCCTTATCACATGTTTTGATAAACCTCTCATGTTTATATCTTTATATTTAAGTTATGAAACAAGTATATGAATTTTTAAACTTACTATGTAAAATAAAAGTGTTATTTCGTATGATACTTATTTGGTGTTTGGTTATTAAAAGTTTGGAATTGATTAAAGATTAAAAAGATGAGTTTTTCTAGAGTTAGTTAAGTAATATGTTTTTCTTTAAATTCATCATCTAAGATTTTCATGTTTTGTGTAATAACATAAATTAAACTTATGTGTTATTTAATAATAGCACTCATAACAAGAACGTTCTCAATTTCACCAACATGAGAATTGGAGAAAAAGTACTGATATTTGTTGTGATGAATTATGAATTTAGTTGATTAATATTATTTAAATTTGTTAAAGGTTTGACGAACTAATT
The DNA here is from genome assembly GCA_948329865.1 of Linaria vulgaris. Classification (NCBI taxonomy): domain Eukaryota; kingdom Viridiplantae; phylum Streptophyta; class Magnoliopsida; order Lamiales; family Plantaginaceae; genus Linaria; species Linaria vulgaris. The sequence continues at coordinate 34,145,377 of OX415253.1, forward strand.
AACGCCTTCAAGGTTCCCCGTACCAGTCCAGGTGAGGTTTCATTTCTGATTTGTTCTAGCCCCATTTGGCATCTGGCCCTGAGGAACTTGGACAGAAAAGTCACTACTCTATTATCAAACCTCGAACAACCAATACTTCATCATAATCTTGTTTGGCATCTCATCTCATAACATGATTTTCTTACTAATCGTTAAATCATATCCAATTATTTATTATTAATCATATCTATTAATCATGATAATTCTCCAATATTATAATCTCATCTGTTGGTTCTTGAATTGTGCAAAGAGCAACGAACGATGTTCGGGACATGTAGCTCAAGGAGCAACGAATATTATCCAGTTTACGAGCTTGTTTGTTTATTTGTTATACCCATTGGGACGCCTTTGAGAAGTTGGGCCAAAGGATTGAGTCGAGATACTGTTGGGCAGTAAGGACTGTCGATTTAAGTAATTTCACTTGATACCCATCTATCTAGGTGCCACTTGCAGTCAGGAGTTATCTGTAACCCACGTGCTGGATCGACATGTACTCGAGCATGTCTCTTGATTGTTTGCGAGGTCGCTCCTCGTCGGGAGGTATACGGTAGAATAGTAGAATAGTAGCATGTCTCTTATAGCGTATGACATATAACATATAACATATCACATATGAGTTATCCTTCCATATGAGATATAACATATGACATATAACATATGACTTTTCCATATGAGATATAATACATATGACATATTGAATACGATCCATATTGTGTCTCCTATAGCGTATGACATATAACATATGACATATCACGTATGAGTTATCCTTCCATATGAGATATAATGCATATGACATATAACATATGACATATTGAATACGATCTATAGCGTGTCTCCTATAGCATATGACATATAACATATGACATATAGCATATGACATATCACGTATGAGTTATCCCACATGATTTATAGCTTATGACATATCAAGAACAACATATCCAGATTACTCTACAAGACTTATAACATGCTTATAGGCTCATCCCTCAACCGAAAAGTCGCACAATACTGACTCTACAACTTCTGTTCAGTGTGTAAAGGCTCGACCTCAGAAGTTCTCCCTTCACCTTCGACCATGATCGGCAACTACAAAGAAACTATGAACCACATTCGGCTTGATTCCCTACACGGGATACGTAGGCATCTTGGTTTAACCCAAGTTCAGTCCAAAATCTACAAACTCTCCAATCCACATCAGTGACTTCTAGCCTGACCTAGACATGAACAACGAACATCATCTTACTTAGCATCACAACGCCTACTTTTGGTCAGCCCCGACCTAGTTCACGTGCGTGTTTTTCAGTGCAGGTTTTCCGAACTCAAAGCTAGCTCTGGACCAATAAGGAGCTTAGGTTAGTGTCACGTGGAGTGATAAGTCAGCAGACGAAATTACCCCTATCAAGCCGCATTTCTATTTTAGGAAAGATATTCAATTTGTTTTATTGTTTGCTAAGTTAACAACCTTCCTTTTATAGTACATTCAAGTTAGTTAAAGCTGGACTAATTTGTTTATAATCGAGATTAGGTATGTATATATACGAAATAGGTCCGTTAGAAACCTCACGTCAACATCACGAAACTCGGGTGCTCACTGTATTCTCTCCAAACTTCTTCTCAAATCTTTCTATTTTATTCGATTCAATCGTTCAATTCTCTGTTTTGCTATGTTTGATTCATAAATTCATATTCCATCTGGATCAAACTGTTACTTTTATTTGGTTTAACTTTTGTTATAACTTGTACTTTGTGCATTCCATTTTCATGCATTAAAATTATGTTGCCTTATTTTATGAACTTTTTCATTAAGAAAAAAAAACAATATTGCAAGGCAAATTTCCACGAATGTGGTCCTTTTTCTTTTTATCTTTCTCTGCCAATCTTCCATATTTATAGTTTTGGAGAAAAGGTAAACGTCCTTGAACCTAAATGTAGTTACATGTGGTAGCTAGTCGTAGATAAATACGTACCCCTAACCCCCCCTCGTTTCCTAGAAAATAAGAATAAAATATATGAACTAAAAGGTGGGGCAACAAGATGAATAGAGTAGCTAGTCGTAGATAAATACGGGTCCCTAACCTCCCCTCCTTTACTAGAAAATAAGAATAAAATATATGAACTAAAAGGTGGGCAACAAGATGAATATAGTATCGGACCAACGGGTTTTTGGCAAGTTTAGTCCTTTATGTATACCCTTCTGCAATGTTAGTCCGTTATGTATACCTTGCTCGATTTTAGTCCTTTATATATACCACATGCTCGAATTTAGTCCTCCGGCCAATTTAATTTGAATTTTGACCGGAACACGTCAACGTGTCGCGCACGTGACGTCTGAGTCAACAATTATTTTTTTATTTTTTTTAAAAAAATAGAAATTATAGTCCTTTATATATACCACTTTGCAGATTTAGTCCTTTATATATACACTGCTCAATTTTAGTCCTTTATGTATACACTGCGCTCTATTTTGGTCCTTCAGCCAAATTAATTTTAAATTCAGTCAAAAGACGTCAAGTGCGAGTCATGTGATGTTCGATACGGGTCTCATTATTTATGTATGTCTATGTTAACCTTAAATTTTAAGAAAAAATGTAGATTCGTCAACAAAAGGTATGTCTATGTTAACCTTTCCCGACCGGAAAATCCCGACCGGATTTTGGTTGGGAGCATTCCTGACAAAATCTACCTTTTGTTGACGAATCTACATTTTTTCTTAAAATTTAAGGTTAACATAGACATAAATAAATAATGAGACCCGTATCGAACATCACATGACTCGCACTTGACGTCTTTTGACTGAATTTAAAATTAATTTGGCTGAAGGACCAAAATAGAGCGCAGTGTATACATAAAGGACTAAAATTGAGAAGTATATATATAAAGGACTAAATCTGCAAAGTGGTATATATAAAGGACTATAATTTAAATTTTTTAAAAAAAATAAAAAAATAATTGTTGACTCAGACGTCACGTGCGCGGCACGTTGACGTGTTCCGGTCAAAATTCAAATTAAATTGGCCGGAGGACTAAATTCGAGCATGTGGTATATATAAAGGACTAAAATCGAGCAAGGTATATATAACGGATTAACATTGCAGAAGGGTATACATAAAGGACTAAACTTGCCAAAAACCCTCGGACCAACACTGTGGGAGTATTTATATTTCTAGCCAACATCATATTAATTTCCGGGTGATCAATATTGGGATTATGTCGGTGAGGTACTCTTGTTCCAGATGATAGTTGAAGCTTATGACTAAAATCAGTAACGTACTCTAATTATATGATTAGAGTTATATCTCTCCCGTGTGCTGTAAAAGTTAGCATCATTGTCATATGAATTATGATATATATACGATGAGAAAGTAGACTGATATGGCTTTTTTCATATGGTCCACTTTACCGGCCCAACGCATCCGGATCGGCCCATCGAACAAGGTGTTTGCTCTAAGAATGTCAGAATATTTACACTCGACATGTTCGCGAACATTCTCGACATGCTTGACATATCCAAAAAACGCCGAAATAGTCCCTGTGCCCCAAATTTATAAATACCCATGTTCCACAAACCAAGACGAATCATTGATTGCACTTTACTATTCACGCATACACGTCGAGCATTCTTACTCGAGATAGTCCACTCGACTTGATATACTCGATATACATAACTCGACGTGTTAGATACTTTGTGTATCTGAACACTCGAAATAGCCAGATCCTCGATATAGTAGGATCCTCGACATAGTCAGAATCCTTGACATAGCCATAATCATTGACATATCCAGAATTCTCAACATCCTTATAATCTTCGACATTCATAGATCCAACATGACAATTCATTTTTCGGACAAAGTTAATCTAGGTTCTTGGCTAGGAGACTAGTTTAGTATAGTTTGTGTATAGATTCTATCTTTTATCAACTTACGTGTAACCCAAATTAATTTGTACCAAATGAGTTGCGTCGTTTGTGGGAACACACAAGCCTAGACAAGAACACTATGATGACACGCGTTACCCGATCACGATCACAAACAACGGCGATGGAAAATTCAACAGCCAGGGATCACACAAATAACATGGGAGAAATAGTCTCTCATGTGGAGTAACCAGTCACACGCCTCAACAACTACCTACTAAAGTCCTACAACAGCCACCATTTGTCGCGGACCATGAAACTCATCCGCAACAAACTCCTGGACCCAAGAATTACCCGCGGGACCGACATGGTCAATTGTTCTATCTCCAGATATAATCACACAAATTACTGCGATTTTGCAAGCAATTGTGAGATCTGTAGTGGTGGCGACTATTAATGTCTAACACACTCAGGGAGTGAATACCCTATCACATCGCCCCCATGAGGCTAGGGCTAGGGGCTCACCAGGAAAGACTAGGATCTGCAACTAGAATGATGAGGCCGACTCACATAGAGACCACCATCTCTCAAGAGCATCGGAATAGAGAGTTGAAAGGGTCACTAAAGCACAAGCATATCTGAGAGAGATAGGAAGAGGGATGGAACAACTGAACCATGAAGAGAAGAGGCTGAAAGAAAGTTGGCCCAAGCTACATGGCACAATAGGCTCACTCCCTTTTGCGAGGAGATTGAGGCCGAGGCACTGGACAGAGGAGAGAATATCCCTCACCTAAAGGAGTACAATGGAAAGAGTGACCCTGAGAACACTTATTCTATATGGATGGAGTTACGACACTATATGGTTTTACTAAAAATGTGCAGGCTCGAATCTTCGTAGCCATGTTAACAGGGGTAGTCTTTGATTATTCCACACATATACTGGTTAGATCGTTGATCATCTATGACTAGCTTAGAAGAAAATTCGAGAGTCAGTTCTCCAGTCAAAAGAGAATCACTCCCAACCACAACCACCTTTACTTAGTCAAATGGGATGAGAAGGAGAACCTCATGAATTTCATAAAAATACTCAATGAAGAGTTGCTAAAGGTGGATGATCCAAAGGGATAGTACGTTGCTAACATTCTCTTTACTTAATTAATCTAGGTTTATTAACTATCTCAAGATATAATTTTAAAAGAAACCTCAAATATATAATAAAAAATTAATAAAATTTTTGATTTGAGAAATATATTGTATTCATCTTCATTTTAAGTTTGTTAAAAGTTTAACAATAGAATTATAAGTATTTCCAAAATTATAAATATACAACAAAACTTTTTAGGCTTATATTTTAGAATTGAAGATAAATTCTTTAATTAGTTAATAAAGAAAACTTTTTAAAATTTAGTATTTAGAATTTATGTATTTTAGTTAATTATAATACTTTTTCTAGCGTCTTTAAGTGAAAATGTAATTTTAGGTGAATATATAACAAATGAGAGCTTTTTACTAATTATAAATATTACATGTGGGTTTTTTTGCTAATAAATATAGTTTAAGGGGCAAAAAAAAAAAAAAAAAGTTTGAAGGACCGAAATTAGTTGAAAAACCACGATAAAGGACTAAATTTGAACAAAACCGTGATAAAAGACTATTTCATAATGAGGCCACCAATAATTGATCAATTTTGAAAAAAAACCAAGCCAAGGACCATAGATAAGATCAATGAGCTCTATTACAAGGCAATGCATCACGATGAGATGATGGCCACAAAGAACACGAAAAACCCACCACATAACAGAGGAAAAGGTCAGGATGAAAAAGGTTGGAGCAAATAGATAAATGACCATAACAAGGACTAATCACCAAGGTGCTATACACCTCTGAGCAAAGATATCATGGTTGTATTTGCAGTGGCACAGAAAAATGGCTGGTTGTTACAGCCCCGGAGAATGAAGGACGCACCAACTACGAGATACTAACAGAAATACAACAAGTACCACGCCCAAATAGAAATGACACCAAAGAATGCAAAGACCTTAAAGATCAGATTGAAAGACTAATCTATGAAGGAAAGTTGGCTAAGTGTGTAAAAGACCTGAAGGATTTGGAGGACCAGAATGACACGCACCATTCTTGATACCGCTCCTCCTAAAGGAACAAACATAAAGCAATATTGAGGCGCCCAGTCGGAGCAGACTTTTCTAAGGGCATGGTTGTGGGAGGCCCGGTCAGAGCGGACTCCACCAAATGTCGTAAGAGGATCACCTAAGAGATTAGATCCGATAGGTTCGTGGGTTTCATAAGTCTATTGGAGATAGAGGAATTGTCAAAGGAAGAGATAACGTTCACTAAGAAAGATATGATGCAACTCTCCCCCAAGTCATCCAGACAGGTAAGATTAATTGTCCATGGTAGATATTGCTAACTACAGTGATATGAAGGTGTTGATTGATAGATGAAGCTCGACAAACGTTATATTCTCTAGCACTTTAGAAAAATAGCCCTAGGACAAAACATTTTCCAACCGATGACCACCCTGCTCCATGGCTTTGGCGGCGCAGAGGTGTTACCATTGGGATATATCACCCTCCTCACTTCATTCGGCAAGCACCCCTAAGAAGAACCCTCAACGTCAAATATCTAGTTGTAGTTGAGCCCTTTGCGTTCAATCTCATCATAGGGTGCCCCATGTTAAATGATATTTGAGCCGTAGTCTCAACTTATCACCACAAGATAAAGTTTCCCACCCTGTAGGGAACATGAGAGATCACTGGTAATCACAAGAAGGCATGGCTTTGCTATGTGGTATCACTGAGAACCCATAGAAAACATGACAAAACGACCTTGGTTGCATTGGCCCCTGGGGATCAACCTATGGTGTACTTACTCAATTTCATTACCAAATTTTATTTCATGCTTTAATTATGCACAAACAATTTCCTTTCTGCATGAACAATCTTATTTCACCTAAATTGCCCCATCGTGGGTTGGACTATAATTAAGACAAGGCACTACGACTGCTTGATTCTCATAGCCTATCACGTGATACGTAGGCAACTTGGAGTATGTTCGAACCCATCCACCCATGTTTAATATTTCTACTTCAAGTTATTACCTGCATGATCAACCATATGCTACTTGTTCTCTCTACTATTGAATTATTGTCCGCATGGTCAATCATAACTTGCATCTTATGCCTATTACTATTTCTCAGGACACAAGAGACATCAACCATCTATACCTCTTAAGGTATCCAAATCATTCCCTATCGACCACGATACGACGAACAATACCTCTATAGATATCCTAATCATCCCATATCTACCACGATACGACATACAATTCCTTTAAATGTATCCAAATAATCCTATTTTGGTCTTATTTCATCACGGTAATAGAACACAGTAAAACAATACAAATGGAATATAAATAACCATAATAATGTTAATCCAATAGAACAATCAGACTAACTTTGTCCAAAACACCTACTATCTATTACAGATCTTATATTGCTTTAGATATTCTAATTAAAAAAATTAAGTAACGCATCAAATTCTGAGTGTTCGATGTGCGTCTCGAATGATACTGATTCGATGCTGAGTTGATTCGATGCTGTGGGTGTCGAATTCCATTGGGCATCGAATGAATGAGCGTATCGAATAGGCTGATTCGATGTGGTAAGAGTTGGACTCGGGTTCGATCTGCCTTGGAAGGCGAAGGAACGAGATATTTATAAGCCTCGTTCCGTGGGACCCCTAGACAGCTGTAGAAAACGCATCTAACCGAGATGGTTCGATGCGGACATCGAATAAAGGCTATTCAATGCGCTCCAGATATCGAATTGGGCCAATTCGATACAGTTGTGGGCCGGCCCAATCCACAGTGCTGGGCCAATCCTAAAATACCCCTATCACATAGTCCCCCCAGTTTGGGAGACGTTATCAATGTGAGAACGGTTTCCAAACTTTTAATTAAATGCAATTTTTACTGATCTAAAGGCATCGAATGTGACTGTTCGATGCGTGTTGTTGCTAGACATCGAGTTTGATGAATTCGATGCGACGCATCGAATGAACTAAATTCGATGCGTTCACGAGAGTTGGCGGTGCATGGGCCTATATATAAGGGTCCACCAGCCCTGACATTTTTGTCCTTTTCCGCAAAAGGATTTTTTTGTTCACTTCTCAGCCGCATCGAATAAAGGCTGTTCGATACGAACCGTATCGAATCCTGGGAATTTGATGCATTTTTAATTTATTTTTAATATCGCGAAATAGATAAAATTCAACATTAGGCTGCCATGGCACGTACGAAGTCTCGAAATCGGAGTAAAATTGTGATGTCACCCGAGAACATTTATGATGCTCAGAGATGTAGCGAGCAAAATGAGCCCTCGGCCGTGGGCCCATCTTCTGCCAATGTCACCTCGGAAGGCAATCTAGGCGAATTTGCAAAAAGAGATTCTGCGACCACAACCTCTGGAAATCTTTCCGATAATTGGGGTGCGGGCCACTCTGATATACCTCCAGCTGATCGTTGTACCATGAGACTCGGTGGTGTTAGTGCTGGCACTCGGGTGCCCATTGTGTGCGATTTTGAACGTCACAAAAATGTTGTTACACGGAGATTGGTGTTGACGCCAACCGCTACTGGTGGACGTATAAAAGTTGGGACTAATCGTCAGATCTGGATAATGGAAGATATTGATGCAGAAGATGAGAGAATTGCTGCGAATTTGGTCAGGTTTAATGCAGCTCATCCTACATTTAGGCATAAGCGAAATGTAGATGAAGCAAGCTCCTCCCGCTCAGTTGGTGAGGACTGGTATACCTCCGCTAAAAGAAAATTGGCGGAAGAAGAATCTGCTCGCGATGCTCAGGACATACCTCCGCCTCCCCCTAGGCGGCCCCGACCTTCAGGAAATCCGAGATCGGCTCCTTCAGGAAGCCTTGTCAATTACGATTTTCTCAATGATGAGAATTCAGAATCATTGAGCGCCACACTGGGCGGATATAGGTTGAGAGAGGAGCAAGCTGGAGAGATAATGCAGAGTCTATGGCCTCAGTTGGATCGCCAAACCGTGATAAATAGGCTGAGATATCAGGATTTGGCTCGCTTTGGGCGCCTATTTTTTGCTGCTGTTATCTTAGCAGTATTTCGGCTATGCAGGGATTACAGTGGTTTGGTTGAAGTGCAGAGTCAGCATAATGCTGTCGTCGATAATCTACGTGCTACTATTCGTAACGGGGATTATAGTCGCCGAAATGCACTGAAACGTGACACGAAAGCAGAAAAAATAGCGTCTAAAGCCGCACGTGATACACATGATGCCGAAGTTAAGGCTAAGAAGTTGGAAGAGAATGTTGAAGCATTGCGCGCTGAAATTATTGCGTTAAAAAAGGATAACGAATCCTTGAGGCGTGAGAATTGTTCTCTTCAGGCGTCAAATGTGGATGCGGAAAATGGCATTTCCAACTTGCGTCGTCGAATTCAACATTTCGAGTCTGAAAATTATAAATGCGCAATTGTCCAAGATTTTATGCAAAGTAACGTTTATAAATTTTTGGAATTACTTCGTGGTGCTGCAGACATGAAATATGGAATGGAACTCGGTATCGATCAAGCTGGATATCTTGGGTACCTCAGAGAGGGTTTTCGTAAGGACATGCTTGATGCAAGTCGTAACTCAAGAATGGAGATCCCAGAGGCCAGTAGTGATGATAATGACGATTTACATACTACTAGGCCCGATGATTCATTTTATGCCGCGTGGGGCGATCGCAAAAAGCAAAATGTGACCGGCTCTAGCTATTTGAAATCGAGCTCTCCTCTGACCCATAAAGGAAAAGAGAAATGCACTCCTAGCGCTACTTTGAGCGATTCAGAGAGTATCAAGAAAGCTCTTCATGATGCTTTTGGTCTGAGCGATGATGATTCAAAATCGCCTCCAAAAACTTCCAGGTCTACAATATTTCTGCGGAGTCCCCCAAAGATGTCGGGTTTTGAAAATGTTCCTCCTACACCCGCGGACAAAAGAAATAGGGTGGCAAGCGTACCTAAGATTTCTGGTCCAACAACGGTCTTGCCAAGTGGACTGTATCCTTCTCGAGATGACAGAATTTCGGTGCTGGCCAGTAATGTGCATGATCAATCATTTAATGCACATAATTTGATTTCTCCAAGTAGATATCAGCTCGGCGATCCTATTGAAAGAGTTGAAGTTGTTTTGCCCGATGATTGGGCACAAACTGATGAATTGATTCTTACAGAGGATCAAATTCACGGCAATTGTGCTAATTTTGCGCGTTCAGTGGGTGTGGTCCTTCGTCAAGAGTCCCCCCATTCATCGAGTGAGTAATAATATTTAGGTTACATTATTTTGTCGATATTAGGCCTTTTGTTTTGTATAGAGTCTTGTAACTCTTTTGCAGTTATTTTTGAATAAGACTGATTTTACCGAGTGATATCATAATCTTTGATTTACGTTTTACTCGCATAGTGTTTCTTCCTAATGCATTTCAAAGAATGTTATTTCATTCATTTGCTTGCTGTTGATTCAATATTTATTTGATGTTCAATAATTGTGTTTGATGTCACGATGCATATCTAATATTATGATTGTGCTTGCTATGAAAAATATGAGCATTTTGAGCTGTTATTATTATCGTTAGGGCATTCATGCTTTACCTGAAAGATCATATCACTTGGGCATTTTTCTCGCTGTTATTGTGTTGATAACGAGCATGAGAAGTTGGACCACTTTGGGTCTTCTTATCCCACCGTCAATTTCTTCTTTCTAGCATGAGGGGGTGGACCACTTTGGGCCTTCTTATCCCTCCGTCATGTTCTTCCTTCTGGCATGAGTGGGTGGACCACTTTGCGCCTTCTTATCCCTCTGTCATGTTCTTCCTTCTGGCATGAGGGGGTGGACCACTTTGGGCATTCTTATCCCTCCGTCACGTTCTTCCTTCTGGCATGAGGGGGTGGACCACTTTGGGTCTTCTTATTCCTCCGTTATGTTCTTCCTTCTGGCATAAGGGGGTGGACCACTTTAGGCCTTCTTATCCCTCCGTCATGTTCTTCCTTCTGGCATGAGGGGGTGGACCACTTTGGGCCTTCTTATCCCTCCGTCAAGTTCTTCCTTCTGGTATGAGGGGGTGGACCACTTTGGGCCTTCTTATCCCTCTGTCATGTTTTACCTGCGTCATTTGACAGATGAAAATTTGCAGTTAATAACTCATAAAGGATTAATATTGATCGAAGTGTATGTATCATAATATTTGATGAAATTTATTCAATTTTATGCATAATAACGCCTGAGATGTTGCACATTCCATGGACGATTCTGTTGAATTCCTCTTAGAGATTCCAAATAATAGTATCCTCGTGAACTTGCTCGTGTAACTCTAAAAGGCCCTTCCCATTTTGGTTCGAGCTTTCCGATATGCTGTTTTGCTGCAATGCTTCTCAGGACCAAATCTCCTACTTCAAAATTTCTTAATTGAACCCTTTTATCATAGCTTTTGACCATTGCTGCTTTAAAAGCAACAGTACATTGATATGCATCATCCCTTGTCGACCCTATCATATCCAGATCTATTTGTCTCAACGTGGCCAATTGCTCTGGATCGTAATCAGTAATTCTGCGTGTTGGAATACCTATCTCTGCAGGTAAAACAGCTTCAATGCCATATACAAGAACAAACGGGGTCTCCCCCGTGGATGTTCTTGGAGTCGTTCTATATGCCCATAATATTCCTTGAAGCTCTTCCGACCACGTTTTTCCTGTACTTCTCACCCTCCTTTCGAGATAATCCTTCAATGTTTTGTTAGTGGATTCCGTTTGACCATTGGACTGTGGATGATACACCGAGGTCAGATTGTGTGATATTTTTAATTCTGCGAACCATGATTTTATCTCCTTTCCGCTGAATTGCGTGCCGTTATCACATACAATAGACCTCGGGATGCCGAAATGGCATATGATGTATTTCCAGATAAACTCGATCATATTCTTCTCTGTGATTGACGTTATAGCTTCTGCCTCGACCCACCTAGTATAATACTCAACAACTACTATCAAATACCATTTCTGTCCTTTGGTCGGTGGAAATAGGCCCACAATATCAATTTCCCACTGATCAAATGGACACGCCACGTCGATGGGTTGTAGCTGGCGTGCTGGTCTATGAATGAGACGAGCATGGTATTGGCAACTATCACATTTCCTCGAGAAAGTTGTCGCATCTTTAAGTAGAGTTGGCCAATAATATCCTTGACGCAATATCCGTTGAGCCAAAGCTCGTTCCCCGGAGTGATTTCCACAACAACCTGCATGGATCTATTCCATAACATACTCAGCTTGAGTAGGAGTCAAACATCTCAACAATGGTCCTTCGAAAGATCTTTTATATACTTCTCCATTGCTGATAGTAAATCTATAAGCCTTATATCGCATTCTGTGATGTGCATTTGGATCTGCCTGGAGAATGCCCTGCTGAAGATAAATCATGATCTCGTCCAATCGAAGGTTTATCAGCAACCATAAGTGTGATTCGCTTTTCCACCAGAATATCTGAAGAACTCGCGAATATAGAAAGCGCATCTGCTTTTGCATTGTCGTCCCTGGGGATCTGAGTTATGTCAAAGAATTTGAAGTTCTTTGCCAATTCTTTAACCTTAGAGGCATACAATTTCATTGTTTCCTCACGCGTCTCATACCTTCCCGAAAATGATTTGCCACCAAGAGCGAGTCGGTGAATACGTCCAGATGTTCAATGTTGAGCCCGATTGCCATTTTAACACCGGCAATTATTGCTTCGTACTCGGCTTCAATATTTGTTACCATGTAATTCAAGCTGATAGCAAATTCAAATTCCCTTCGCTCCGGGGACATAAAATGTATTCCAATTCCCCCTCCGTGAGTGGTAGCAGATCCATCCGTGTGTAGTATCTACGTTGTTATTGCCCTGCTGGTTCCAGCTTGATTTGATATAGAAAAAATACAGCTTGTAATTTCGGATAAACTATTTCCCAGAGTCTCGACCATGAAATCTTCTAAAGCATGTGCTTTGATTGCAACTCGCGGCTTAAACTCCAATCCGAATTCACTGAGTTCAATTGCCCATTTCACCAATCGGCCAGAGGTTTCTGGCTTTGCCAACACTTGCTTCAATGGTTTGTCTGTTACCACAGTGATTGGGTGAGACTGAAAATACGGTTTCAACTTTCGAGCCGTAACAACAATTGCTAATGCGAACAACTCTATTTCCATGTAGTTTCTCTCTGCCCCTTGCAGTACTCTACTCACATAATGTATGGGTAATTGCTGAGTTCCTTTTTGCTTGAGTAATACTGTACTGATTGCGTTCGTGGATACTACCATATAAAGATACATCATTTCATTTTCCTCCGGGTTGGCTAACAACGGCGGGCTCACAAGTAATTCTTCATTTGTCTAAAGGCCTCTTCACATTCCAGCGTCCAAATAAAATCTTTGTTCCGTTTCATCACTTTAAAGAAATGAAGATTGTTTTCTGCAGATGTTGATATAAATCATCCCAAAGCTGTCAGACGGCCCACCAGACATTGAACATCCCTTACTGTTCTTGGTGATGGTAGATCCAATACTGCCTTTATTTTATCGGGGTTGGCTTCAATTCCTCTTTCATTTACCACATATCCTGGAAACTTCCCGGCCGTTACCCCAAAAGTGCATTTTTTGGGGTTTAATTTCATTCTGTAGGTTCTCATGATAGTGAAAGCCTCATCCAAATGTCGCACATGTTCCTCAGCTTTGAGACTCTTTACTAGCATATCGTCAATATACACTTCCATTGACTTTCCAATTTGATGGTAAAACATTTTAGCTACCAACCTTTAGAACGTTGCTCCTGCATTCTTTAATCCGAACGACATTACCCTATAATAATACACTCCGGTATCTGTGACAAATGCTATCTTGCTCTGATCCTGCACTGCCATGAAGATTTGATGAAAACCACTTTTCGCATCCATCATGCTTAACAATGCACATCCTGTTGTGGAATCAACAAGTAGATCTATCCGAGGCAATGGAAAAGGATCCCTTGGGCAATGCTTGTTTAAGTCTGCATAATCTACACACATTCTCCATGTAGCTTCTTTTTTCGCTAAAACAATATTGCTCAACCATTCTCAGAATCTTATAGCATAAATATGCCGTGCTGCTAAAAGTTCTTGTACCTCTTTTTCAGCAGCTTCATTCTTTTCCTTGCTGAAATTCCGCTTCTTTTGCCATATCAGTTTTGCACTCTTATCTACATTCAAACAATGTACTATGATCCTAGAGTCTATCCCGAGAAGATCAGAATCGGACCATGCAAATATATCTGAATTACACCGGAGACAGTCTACCAATGCAACCTCTATTATCCAGTCCATTTCTACTCTAATTTTTATTACTTTCTCAGTACTTTCTTTAAAAAGCTGCACAATCTTGAACTACCCTAAATGCTCCATCTTACATTCTTGCCATTGCTTTAGCAATTGACTTTCCGTTTTATCTCGCGCCTGTTCTTTAGGCTCAATTCGCTTCTGACTCCGATCTGTCTCTGTTTTGATCTTCTTCTCTGTTTCCCTTTTTTCAACCGCATACATGCGCCGTTTATTTGTCATCCTAGCTGCTTATATCTAAAACAATGTTAACGGTATTCCCACAGACGGCGCCAATATTTTGGTCTTATTTCGTCACGGTAATAGAACACAGTAAAACAATACAAATGGAATATAAATAACCAAAATAATGTTAATCCAATAGAACAACCAGACTAACTTTGTCCGAAACACCTACTATCTATTACAGATCTTATATTGCTTTAGATATTCTAATTAAACAAATTAAGTAACGCATCGAATTCTGATTGTTTGATGTGTGTCTCAAACGATACTAATTCGATGCTGAGTTGATTCGATGCTGAACTGGTGGAATCCTGTGGGTGTCGAATTCCGTTGGACATCGAATGAATGAGCGTATCGAATAGGCTGATTCGATGTGGTAAGAGTTGGACTCGGGTTCGATTTGCCTTGGAAGGCGAAGGAATGGGGTATTTCTAAGACTCCTTCCGTGGGACCCCTAGACAGCTGTAGAAAACGCATCGAACCGAGATGGTTCGATGCGCACATCGAATAAAGGCTATTCGATGCGCTCCAGATATCAAATTTGGTCAATTCAATACGGTTGTGGGCCGATCCAATCCACAGTGCTGCACAAATCCTAAAATACCCCTAACAAATCCCATATCAACCCCCTAGGGATAGTTAGAGTGCTTGGTCTTTGTATATTAATTACGTGTGACACAGAAGAAACTGTACCAGATTAGTATACAAATAGTTTTCCTTTCAGACTCTTCTCAATATTTTCAATTGATGTCACTTCCACAATATCTATTTATTAACAAACTAAAGGTCGAAAATCGTTTATAATAAACGTTGTGTTACACAAGTATCTTTAACTCTGATGTGCATAGTGCACATTTAAAGCAATCGACCTACCGTTTGCTTTCTAAACAATTATTTAGCTAAGAAAACACTGAAATCCAAGATCAACCAAATTCTGCAATATCCTATGAACGATAAACATATGAATTATTTATTCGTATTGTGTTAAATATGCACATAACCTTAAGGTGAGAAATACAAAGAAAGAAATCATTTGGTTATGATTTTAAAAGTCCGCACACACCCCTTACACTTGTGTAGGGAAACAACTATTAGATAAATAAAGATGAAGATAATTTGGCCTAACTTATTCTTTGCAGGAAAAATATGTTATGAAACATGGGACAAAAAAGCTAGTTGATTATTCACAAAAAAGTAACATATAACCGCTCAAGTGTACTTAGTGTGCACTCAAAGAATTGTGGCCCAGATTCTTACCTCGTAAAAAAACAAAAATCATAATAGGTAACGTACTTATTTATCATTTTACTTTTTAATACGGAATGGTGCCAAAAACTCTATCGAATGTCATTAATAATCTGAAACTCATGTGTTTGCTTTATCACCAGGAGCAGTAAATAATTATTCAATTCAATCAAAATCCTTTGATAAAAACGTAACGATTTTGATACCACAATTACAGTATTTACTACCTGCTAATCGAGTTTATGCTATATATTTGAGGGAAAAAAGTAGACCACCCCATTAGCTTCCATTAGCTTCCGGTCGTTTTGCACTTTTCCTCACTCAGCTTTGCTTTTAGCACTTTGCCCCTCCAACTTTGTATTCCATCCAACGTTACCCCTTCACAAGAATATTTCGTCAAAAAAGCAAATATTACATTAAATTTTGACACGCACGCCTCACGTGGAGGGGCATTTTAACGGAATACTCGTTTTTCTGACGAAATATTCATTTTTTTTACGGTCATGCTACGTCCGAGGGTAACGTTGGACGAAATACAAAGCTGGGGTGTGGTCTACTTTTTTCCCTATATTTGATAAGGGTTAATGAGTAAGAATTAATTTTTCCACTTTTGACCGTGGCCCATGCATAATTGCAAGCAACGCAGTTGATTTGAATTCAAGCAATATACATATGTAATACCGAATTCGAAATGGTGAGGAATGGATGTGCTTTTGGTGGATTGGTCTGGTCAATTACGTATATGTTGTTTCTGGTGAAATTTCAAGCAAAGAAACACATGGCAAAAAAATGACTTTATCATGTACTCCTTTATATGCTTCAATGCGTACTGGATCCATAAACTTCAGATATACGAAATCCAAAAGAAGAATTTAGGCAATCATCAGGCAATAGAACCAAATCCAAAGGGATTTAATTTGTCAACTAATTCTCAAAGCAACATCATCACTGCTCTCACATGGTTCATGTTAACCAACAATATCATCAATTTCTATATTGTTTTGATTTTCCTGTACATCACGAGATCCATTAGGATTGTCAAGCAGCTTAACTAGTAAATTCGTGCTAGCCCTTATTTCATCAAGTTACTGCTTGTCAAAAAGCTTAACTAATAAGTTAAGCTAGCCCTTATTTCATCAATTTATTGCGATAATTTCAAGTGAAAACATTCCCATTTAATATTCTTTCAATTGAAAGTGCTATATACGTTACGTTATAGTTCACATAAAGCAAATGATAACGCGGGGATAGGTGCCACTGCGAGCCTAGTTTAACAATAGATCGTATATATAGAATGGAGTCGGTTACAAGTGTGGTACATAGAGT
Source organism: Linaria vulgaris (assembly GCA_948329865.1). Taxonomy (NCBI): domain Eukaryota; kingdom Viridiplantae; phylum Streptophyta; class Magnoliopsida; order Lamiales; family Plantaginaceae; genus Linaria; species Linaria vulgaris. The sequence goes on from OX415253.1 coordinate 34,162,499, forward strand.
CTATCACTAATCTAGACCCACTTGAACTATGCTAGTGTCGAGTAGGCTTGGTCCGGAACATCTCGAACTGACGTTAGATGCAAGGTCGGATGTCTCAAGTATGTCGGAGATGACGTCGAAGGTTATGCTGGGGGTGACATCGGGAATCTTCTATGTTGAGAGTGATCTCCTGGTGACATCGAGAGAGTAATGTCGGGTAGTAAGTCGGTGACATACATCGAAGATATATATCGGGTATTATGTCGAGCTCTATATCGGGTATGTTCGATATAGATCTATAGTAATTGCGGATAATTAAAGCTTATCTTGATTACTAGAATGCGAGTATTTATAGGCCTCGGAATGCGAGGACCACTCACGTGATAAACACGTGAGCTATACTATATCGAATGTCACATTCTATATATATGTCGGGTATTATCCCCGACATAGGTAAAATCATGGGCCTGGCCCATGGCCAACCCAATATGGGAAATATCCATACCATGTAGTCCTCCAATTTGAGAATTATTATTTAAAGATAATACTAATTTACAAATTAAATGTAGTTTTGAGTTACCAGTACTTCTCGTCCCGTCAGTTCGGATAACGAAGCTCGGATACGTGAATTTTACTAAAAATGTCGGTGGACCCCGAGTATAATTTGTGTGTTCGAGAGATCCTTATTCGAATTTATGGTGATTATGTGCGTATTGTGATCAAAAGAGCACCATAATGGGAAGGTAGAATGTTCTTCTAAGTTTGATATCGAATTATTTCCAATATGTATGTCGAATTTGACATTCGATATGGTGGACATTTAATTCATATCCGTCATTTTGTGCCTATAAATAGTAGCTTGCTTGGAGAGAAAAGAGTTCATTTTGTCTTCTAGCGCATCTAGTCTTTCTTTCAATCAGGTATATCGGGGATACCTCACATAGATTTTGATATTTTTCACCGATATAATACTCGATATGAGCATTCGATACTTTGGGCGATACGATTTTTGATATATTTTTCGATATGTCTTTCGATTTGGATACTTATTTTAGTTATTGTTCTTGCAAAACGTCTTGCTTGCCTGTTACAGTATCTTTAAAGACATGTCTGGAATTCGCGCCCGTATGCAGAAAATTTTGGATCGTCGGGCGGTGGAGGCTGCTGCGTTAGCAGCGAGGGAAGAAAGAAACTCGTCTGCTCCTGGTGTGGGAGTTGGTGTCCGAGAGGGTATGGTTTTTCCTCCGGCGATAGTGGTACATACTGTGCAAATAACTGGGGCCTCCGTGGCTAGTGGTGTTCAATCTCCTGTAGGGAGTGTCAGTGTCATGGAGGAAGTTGCTCCTATTACTGCAGGAGCTGGTGGTGAGAGGGTCCTTGACATTGTCGGGGGTTTCGCCAGAGCAGATGCATTGCTCAAGGCAATATCTAATGCCAAGCATGTTGTTGTGTCCTCCGAGGTTCGGCCTCCATCGATGGAGCATACTGAGATCCTTCCCTCTACTGTAGGAGAAAGTGTTCTACCGACGACTGTAGTTGGTCCTCATGTGGAGAGTAATCCTGTATCTGTAAGGGTTGCGACCGGAGCTATGCCTGTCAAGGCAACTGATGAGGCAGAACTGAGGGGTTCGTCTAAGGTCCCTATATCAATGAACGAAGATATTCATGATCGAGTCGCTTTAGCGACTAAAGGAAAGGGTCCTACTATAAATGTTGCTTTGCAAATGCCTTCTTCTCAAGGCTTTGATGGTAACCCTTCTAAAAGACCATCTTCCCCGCCCGCCCTGTAGTCCTCTCAATCTGTACAAAAGAGAACTCGAGAAGAGGGCTCCTCATTGCCACATTCCACTACCGGGCAAGGGCGAGCGAGGCATGGGCCTAGCGTCTAAGGTAAAAGGGTGGAATTCCAAGAGGCTGACGTGGGCCGTCCCTCCGCCAGCAAGGGTCCATGTTTTGAACAAAATGGAGCGGGCGAAGAACATGCGTTGCAACATGCACTTCTACCAGAGTGTGAGTTTTTTAATTCTTGCATTGTTTCTTGTATTTTTCGCGAGTGCTTTATTTTTATGGTCAGTGTTTTAGTAGCTCGGGAAAATACTGGTGACCTTCATGAAGACGTTCGGTCAGTTTAAGGGATATAAGGATGCTATTATTGCTCAGCTCGAGGCTGACATTGAGAAAATAGTCGATTTCAACCCGATGGCCATAGAGAAGCTTCAGGCTGAGATGGAGGAGGCCCTATGTAAGTGTTGGACGTTGAAGGATGAGTATGATGACCTCCGTGCTGATGCTAAAACACTCTCTAGTAAAGGTCTTGCTTTGAAGGATCATTCTCTTAAGGAGCGGGATCAACGTCGAGCGGCTGAGCACAAGCTTCACAAGGTGCAAGCAGAAAACAAGCGTCTACATGCTGATCTAGCAAATACTCAGCTTGATATGCAGAATGTTGTATGTGTGCATTTGTTTACTACACATTTTCATAGCATAAGTCATATTTAGTGATAATTCGCAGTTTATCGGTGTAGGATGAATCTCCTGAAATCATGCTGCGAGTCGCCAAGAAGTTTCTTGCAAGTGGGACCTATCAGGAGCTCTTGGTGGAGCGTGCTGTCATGGAGCAGAAAGGGGCCTTCTAGGTGTTGATAGGGCATGTAACTGCCATGAAGGTATTCAAGGAAAGGTTCAAGTTCATGGAACTCAATGCCATGCGTGGTCTGGATGCTCTGCCCCTTGAGGACCCTGAGTCTATGAACTCTTCCCTATTGAAAGAAAATGGTCCTGCCTGAGCTAAGTCGCATGGTTTCTTATTGGTGTTGCATCGCCCTGTCGTTCATTTGGTTGTGAAATAATTGTACGAATAATGCTACTTTTAGCCTTGTGGACTTATTTCATTTTGTTCCTCTTTTGAGTGATTTTACTATTGCTTTCCTCCATATTTCCATGAGTATTGTTCGTTAGATCTATACGCTCTTTGTTCGTTCGAGATCCCGCCGAATGTCTAGGTTGCTACATTATGTCAGGGTCTTTTTTGCTGATCACGGTGGATAGGGGAGTTACGTTGCAAGAAATGTAGATAGTTGCGCCTGTCAGGGTGCTTTCCGGCCTATTGGGGAAATTAGGGAGTTATGATCCCGTAGAATTTGTAGGTTCGTCCACTTCCAGTCGGATTTTCTCCTCCCTATCATGGTAAATAGGGAGTTATTCCCTGAGAATTGTAGATGTTTGCCCCTTCCGGATGCTTTCTGCCTATCGCGGTGGATAAGGGAGTTAAGATCCCGTAGGAGTTATAGGGTATTTTGCTATTCATAATCATAGATCTATAATTTGGTGCTTTACTCTAAATCTTTTTGGACTCATAAGTTAACAGAGTGGAGATGGTTAGTTGGATCACTCTTCACGTCGTACGCTTTAATAGCAGAGATCTTATATCCCTTCTCTAACACTTTCGACTCTATCTCGTCAAAAAATGAAGTAAAATTGTGGCCTTCTGCCAAAGCTAGTCTTTGTCCCACTTCTGCCTTTTCGCGGTCCAATTATTCCATCCTCCTGGCAATGTTCCTTCTGTCCATCACTAGGTCACGCCCCTCAACCCTGCGTGTTCTCGGGCGCCGTAGATCTCTGCAGGAATCTTCTGTATCCTCGCGCTCATCAGCTCTATGCCTTAACTCGAGCCCCCTAGTCCTGGACTCCTGTGGTCGTGGGGGCATGTCGTCCACTCCTCTATTGTTCAGGAGCGGTAATAGTGTTTCGAAGGCCGCATTCAATGTTGTCTGGACATTGGCGTTAATTTGCGCCATGATTTCTGGCACTGCTGGCGCGAGAGTTAGCTCCCTTGGTGCTTGGGAATGCTCGGGTTCATTTTGGTTCATCATTGGTTCTAGGACCGGAATAGGTAACGGGGCACACTTTCTACCACCGAATTGTCAACCACTTGCCTAGTAGACTACGAGCGCGTCATCCTTCATTGCATCTTGACGTCCTCGTCCAGAACTTGGTGTTCCCACAGACGGCGCCACTAGTTTAATAATAGATCATATATATAGAATGTAGTCGATTAGTGTGGTACAACGCGTCTATCACTAAACTAGACCTACTTGAACTATGCTAGGGTCGAGTAGGCTTGGTCCAGAACAACTCGAACTGACGTTAGATGCAAGGGCAGATGTCTCAAGTATGTCGGATATGACGTCGAAGGTTATGTCGGGGGTGACATCGAAAATCTTATATGTCGAGAGTGATCACCTGCTGATGTCGAGAGTAACGTCGATGATATATATTGAAGATATATATCGGGTATTATGTCGAGCTCTATATCGTGTATGTTCGATATAGAGGTACAATAATTGATGATAATTAAAGCTTACATTGATTATCAAAATGCGAGTATTTATAGGCCTCGAGATGCGAGAACCACTCACGTGATAAACATGTGAGCTATACTATATCGAAGGTCACATTCGATATATATGTCGGGTATTATCCCCCACATATGTAAAAGTCTGGCCCTGGCCCATGGCCGACCCAATACGGGAAATACCCATATCAGCACCAATGTAGCTTACTAAAACGTCTTAACTCCTTTCATACATTAAGTAATGATATCTATGATAAACCGCGTTAAGCTCTCTCGCGTATACTTTGTTTTGCAATTTATCTCCTAAGGTTTCAAAAAGTAAAAATTGTACCTCTATGTATTCTATTTCGTGTGAACATCACTCTGCGACTAAATCTAACGAACAAAAATATTGACACATGTACAAAATAAACGGCTGTCAACTGTTCAGGTTGTGTTCACACAAAACATAATACCTTAGGGAGAAAGTGTGAAACACAGTATACATAAGGGCTTAACTGAATCTACCCTAATCTTTATATAATAAATTAAAGGGTTGATAGCAAATAACCCCCTTGTGTTATATGAAAGTGGCAAGAAACCCCCTTGTGAAACTAAAAGAGGCAATAAACCCCCTCGTGTTCTACAACTCATAGCACACTGCCCCTCGCAATTGATTCCAGTCCTTGTGCAACATTATAATTACATTTTTGACTTATAAAAATTAAAAAATTGACCCCTGAAGTTTTAGAATTATCGTTTTCGAAACTTTAAACATGGAAATAGTCCGTAACGACCATATCAGGCCCAACATGCTTCCGTCCATATAAATAAACTATCAAAATTAAAATAGTACCTCCTTTTGACCACACTGCCGTCGGATTTCCACCAGGTTTTACAGCTTCCTCAACTAACCACTCGATCGCAACCGATGGTTCTGCAATGGCTCCTTCAACGACAACTAGCACAACCCTGGTTCGTTTCCTACTCCGGGCGTAAAAAATACCATCTTGATATTGACTAGATATTTAAATAAGGAATTACTATTTAAGCGAAAGCCAGAGTTTTATTCATAAAAATGGAAACTTATTTATTACAACAACATAACCCTTATAGAGTAGAGTTACTTGTTTAGCTACTCATGGTAGCCTTGTTTCTAACACACATACACTCGTAACTATTACAATATAACTGGAAATATAAACACTCGAAATTTAAACACTCAAACTTTTAAACACTCAAATTACAGCCTTATTTTATTTTTTATAAGAAAGCAGTGGAGAATGCCTCCCGTCCTCTGTTTTCTTCAGCTCGTTTATATAGATGAAGTCTCAGATTTCAAATGTGGACTTCACTGATACTTGGAAGTGGAATCATCATGGCTTGCGTGCTCCACTGAGTCTTGGGGTCCGCTATTATTATTCTGATAAGAGTGGTCTTTAATCATATGGTTGCTTTTGCATCCACTTGGTCTGGTGGTCGCTCCATTATTAGTCTGATAGTGGAGGTTGTCTTGATTGCTCACCCGTTTTTATCGTTCACATGGGTGGACTTGGTTGTTCACATGGCTCCTTTTCCTTTGTCAGCAAAAGTAGCCCCTTTCTGCGGCATCTTTCCCTTTCGTGGAGGCCCCTCCTTGTCGTTATCCCATTTGTCCCGTTTCACTGGGAATCCTCTTCCGAAGAGGGGTTCCTTTTGGTCGGGACACTTGGAGTAGATCCGTTCTTTCCACCGGCCGGCATGTATCATGTTGCACAGCTTCCGGCTTGTCTCAGCAGTTGCTGGGATCTCGTTTTTCCACAATTTATGCCGTTTATCCTCGAACATTGTCTCCGCAAACCTTGTGGTGCTGTTCGTCATGCTATTGAGCATGAACGATCCGTTCTCAGTCTTATGGAAGATTTTGAACGAATATTTAACCTTGTCCATCTCGGTGAGACAGACCCAAAGTCCCCATGCTCTCTTAGTTGAAATTTCATCTTCCGAGATAGGGGAAACCATAAATTGTCCCTCTGGTGGGGGCTTGATATATTCAATCGCTTCATGTTTGGCCTTTGTAGTTTAATGAAATGAATGCTCTGATGGAATCCCTTTCATGTAATCTCTGGAGCTGCTGAAATGAATTTCAACTCCAAAGTATCTCCTCTTTCAAGTGTAGGATTTATTTTCCATGTCTCGTACACCTTCTCGAAAATCCATTCTGGTAATTTTGAAATTTCTAGAAATTTTGGTGATGTGGTAAATACCGAGGCCAGGCAGCCAAAGTCAAACCAATCTCGTATACTATCAGGCTTTGATCCTGGTAGTGCCCAGATTCTTGGATATTTTCCGGACCAATCGGCCACGGATTTCCCTGGGATTAATCCCATTCTTGTGTGAAGCTTGTCCCATGTCCTTTGATATTCCATCAAAGGTGGTCTTGACTCGTTTTTGTCAATCTTAGAGGATCCCATTTGGGGTCTAAGACTAATCTCGTCCTCTTTCTTTTCAGAGGTGATTTTGGATTCTCTAGGTGTTTCCACCCTTGAATAATCTTGCTTGACGGTGTCTGCCTCGAAATGATCACCAGCTGGTCCTGTATTGCTTGAGTCGCCCTCATCAAGAGTAACGATTTTCAATTCTGCTTGTACCTTAGAGGTAGAAGCATCCCTAAGTATGGGTTCCATGAGACTATCCCATAGGCTCGTGCTACCAAACAAGGTAGTCTTCATCGCGTTCTGGACCTTGCTAAGATCCTTTTCTTGTATGTGACCTGAGGCCTTAGCATTAATTGCCAGACCATCTATCGACTTGCTGAGTTTCTCCAAGTTTTCCCTGTGGTGCCTCCATCTTGTAAGAATGGTATCGTCTTTATGTGCCTCCATCCCTTGTTAAGAAATCTACAAAAACGTTTTCATGAGATTTTATCACAAGAACATCAAAATTGTAATATTGACATTCGGCTTGCCATCTTAATAATCTGGCTTTCTCGGGTTTGCTTTCTATTTTGTTTTTCAAGAAAACCTTGACACTAGTATTATCAATTTTAAGTATGAATTTTTTAGCCAGTAAGAATAAGGGCCATTTTTTAAAGGCCTTTCGAACTGCAAAGAATTCTTTCTCGTTGATGTGCCATCTTGCTGCTTCATCGTTTGAAAAGAGACCGCTACAGTATCTGCATGGCATTTCTCCTTTTGGTTATACTTTAGTCAGAACCGCCGCCCTCCAATGATCACTTGCATCCGTATAGAGTACAAGGTCATCTACATCATTTGGAATTGCAAGTTTGGGGAGGTCTTGACAGATAACTTTAAGCTTCTGTACCGTTTTCTTGTGTTCTTCCATCCATCTGAACTCGGCGTCCTTTTTTAGTAATGGACTAAATATTTTCTTGTAACTTGGAAAATTAACTAACCCCATAAAACTTTGGAGTTGTTTGACCGTCTTGAGATCATCGGGAAAATCACGTACCTTTTCCACCAAATGATTTTGGAGAACGATACCTGATTCGTCAATCTCGATTCCCAGGAACTCAATTTTTCTTGTTAGGATTACCGCCTTCTTTTCTGATAGCACCAACCCTTCTTTGTGGCAAACATCTGAGAAGATTTCCAAATGCTTGATATGTTCCTTGACATTCTTTGAGGCAATGAGAATATCTTCGGCATATACGAACATGAATTTGAAATCATCCTTGAAGAGATTATCCATCTTCCTCTGATATATCTAGGGCGCATTGGCCAAACCCATGGGCATGACATTCCAGATATAATGTCCTTGTGGTGTGGAGAAAGCTGTGAATTTCTTGCTTTCTTCATCCATCTTGATTTGATAGAAGCCAGACTTACAATCGAATTTAGAGAAGACCTTTGCGTTCCAAACGCAGTTAATCAGGTGTTCTCTATTTGGGATATAATATCCTTCGAATTCCAAGATTTTGTTGATCCCTTGGTAGTTGATCACCATTCTTGGTTTCCCTCTCTTGATTTCTCCGTGGTTTCTGACTAAGAATCCCGGACTGCTGTATGGAGAGACTCCTGGTGAGATAAGCTTAAGGTACAGATGTTCCTTAAGAATCTTCTGTAAATCTTCTCGATCGTCTTGGTTCATCAGAATCGGCATGTATCTGACAAACTCATTTTCCTTTCCTTTTTGAACCCTTAAGATTGCCTTGAGTTCATTCTTATCCCACCATGCCAGAGGATCTTCTTCGTAGTTCCTCTAAATTTTTGCTTTGACATCTTCTATCGAAATTTGTTCTTCGTTAGTGATGTCAACGTGAGGGCTCGGTTCCAAGCTGGCCTTCAGGATCTCAATTGTTTCATCACTGATCCTTTCGATTCTTTGGCCACCCCGGCTATCAATCCTAAGCTGCAGGATTGCCCTACCGTATTTCCTCTGATCCTTCATATTTGGGTGTAGAAGTCGTCCTTCATCACCACGCTTGCTGCGGAATTGAATCGACAGTTTGCGGTAGAACGCCTGCGTCAATCTTTGCACCAAGATCTTATGATCACAAGTGGTTGTGAGAATAAGACGTCTTGTTTCATTATCCTGCGTAAAACGTTTGAACGTTTGTAGGAAATTGTTGCCGAGTAAGATATCGGCTCCGGTTCCATGGAAATAGATTGGGGGCGTCTTGACTTTGTACCATGGGGTACCATTTGCTCCTCCAATTAATATTTTTGCCTATTTTATCCCTCGTTTGAAGATGATGATCTTCTTTGAGAAATCTTTGCCTGCAATTGCTGGTAAATCTTCTCCGATTTCTCCAGGGAAAACTCCTGGTTTTGCTGTGCAAATCCCTGCCCCTGAGTCGATATACGCTGCAAAGTATTCGGCTCGATATTTCTCGTATAACATCCCAACGAGATGTAAATTGAGAATGGACTGGTGGTCATCGGAATCTGTATCTTTTTCCTTTCACCGTGAAGTCCATTCCTTCTGGAATCCTTTCCCAAGGTTTGTGATCCTCGAGAAATTCAATCCCAAGAACAAGTTTTTCTAGAATTTTTCCTGCTCGTCCGTTGATGACGAAACCCATTTCACCTATCTTTAGGTTTCCTTGATATCTTCCAACAATAGGCTGCTTCAGATAATACAAAGCTTCGCATGGAAGAGTATTTTCTTTTTGAGTAATGTCGAAGATGACCTCAACTTCACTCCATCCTCCTGGACATTGGAGATCTCCCTTAGTTGTAAATCGTTTGAGTTCGATTACAACTTTGACAATTGGCTTCTTTCCCCATGTTAAGCTATGCATTCTGTTTTCATGGAAAGAAATTCTCCTTTGGTCGAACCTTTGACTGGTGTTCTGATTGAACACTGGCTGGTCTCGAATGATAGTATCCATTTCGTGGATATGGGGCAGATCTGAAATCTCCGGTTTTACTGCATGGGCGACTCTGTCAAAGATTTCAGGTATCTCGACGAACTCTTTTCTTCGGAACATGTCCGAATGGTGAGTATTGGATAGGGCATAGGAAATACTATAGGTGATCGAGTATGGCCTATTTCCTTCTTTCATCAACTCCTTGTTTTTTGAAGTCTTGATGCAGGGTAAGGACCCTGTTGAAATCTCTATAAGCTAGATTATAAGCAATCTTCGGATAAACGAATGTTGCCACCTTTCCAGTGATTAGATTTCCCGTCAACCCTCCAACACATGCGTCTCTTAGGTTTTGAATTCTCCTATCAAAGATAGCAATGTCAATTGGCGAATTGATGTCTTCTTTGAATGTTGCCTTGATCAAGCTTCTTATGGCTCCGATATGGATCCATAACATCTTCTGGGAAATCTCTGGATTGAGTCGGCTTAGTTCCTCTCTAATTTCGTTCATAGGAACTAGCGACATTTCCATCACATTACTTGTCAGCTCCATTGGGATCGCAATTTCTCCCGCTGTAACCTTGTATATGATGTGATGTTTTCTTTTTCTGAAGCTTAGTTGTGCTAAGGTTCTCTCTATCTTTCCGATAGTGAATCCATCGTAAACTCGCAATTTTGGATCTTCTCGCATAATTCTCATCAAGGCTTTATGAGAAATGCTGGTTTGTGAGAAGAATCCCGACAAGTCTTCCTGCACCTCTTGACGGAAGATCTCCTCGTCTTCAGTTTGAGTCTGATTCTGATTCCGAAGACTCATCTTGTCCTTCATCTTCTTCATATATACTTTCGTCTGAAGGAATATCCTCAAACTGGTATACTTGGACGAGGTCCTGAAAGTAGACAGCTTCCTCGAATTCTGGTGTAGCTTCGAACTGTCTGACTCCTCTCTTTTGGTTCTCCGGGCAATCCGTTGAGATGTGTCCTTTGGCACCACACGTCCAACAGTTGCAATCTTTGAAACTTTCATTAGCACGTGTATGTGCTCTTCTGAAAGTCCTCCTTGTTGGTGGTCTGCCCGTGCTTCCTTGGCTGGCAGACGTCCTTCCACGGCTGGGGCCTGGTCTTTGCCCAGATTTGTAACTTCGGGCTTTTTATTTTGACCAGAATCTCCTTGGTTTCCAGGAAGATCTTCTTGAGAACCTGCTTTTCCTTTGTTCATAGGGGTGATCCCTATGTTTCTTCTTTCGTTGTCTTTCTGTTGCGCCAATTACCGTTGGAATGTCATTGTCGTCACAACAAAGACGGGTTGATTTATTGATTCTTTTCAGCCTCTTGAAATTCTTTTGAATTGCTGCCGTCTGGCACCATTCGCTCAGTTTGACTTTGAGAAAGGACATCTTTTGGGCAACTATGTCTACCCCGATAGGTGTATATTCTCGCAGTAACATTTCTCGCCATGGGCTTGGTATTTTGGCGAAAAATAATGGGATTGCCATGTGTTCATTCATTCGGCTCTTCCATCTGTACTTGGTGAACAGCTTGATGTATAAGTCGACGCTACATAGGTCATGTAGCTCTAAGCTATACAGTGCATGTTCATATCTTATGACCTTCTCCTGGTCACCTCCTCCGGTTTGGGGATCAGCAAAGTATCCTTCTCTGATGAAGTATATCTTGAACAATCTCGCCATTCTGTCCACAATGTCTTTGAGGGCATCGCCGGATAGAACCCCACCTCTGATTTCTGGGGTAGCATGTTCCCATCCGATCTTGACTGATCCTTCGAGGCTCATTTGTAACATCATAATGAAGCCTTCTTTGTCGAGTTCCAGTGTTGCTGCTGCAATTCTCATTGCCGATGCCCATTCATCGATCAGGGCCTCGCGATTCTTGAAATCCAAGATATCAAGATTGAGCATAAGCCCATACGGGTGTATCGGATCAAGTTGGGATCTCCCGTATGGTGTTCCATGAACATCTGGTCTCCTTGCTCTCGATCTGGCTGGTACAGCTCTGTACATGGATCCCACCACAAAGTCATGCTGGTGCGGCATGGGTTCTTCTCGGATTGGCTCTGGATTTGGGATGGAAGATCCGACGCCTTCTGTAACCGTTGACTGTCTCTGGGGAGGGTCTTGTCTCGGCACAAATGCACTTTTGTAGCCTCGAACGTTTTCGAGGTTCAAACCCGAAAATGATTCTGCTACATCGGAAAGATCTTGCAGATTTTCGAAGTTGAACTCGTCATGCCTGAATCTGGACATGATCTCTCGACGTGATGGGCTTTCCCCGTATCAGAGCTTCCACCCTCTCGTTTGTGGTCAACTCCTTCTTGACCTTGACTGCTTTACCCTCTTGATGTAATAAGGGTTCCCTTCCGAAAGATGGTGGTAACCATCCTCCACGTCTTCTTTCGGATAACCTTGGCATGGATTCCAAGGTCTTCATTCTTTGCTGGATATCTTGTATATTCTCCAAGATCTTCTTCTCACGCCTAGACATGGTTTCAGGCTTGTCTTGAAGTTCTTGAAGGTGCTCGGGCATATGGTATTGATGGTTACCATATGTTTGGACTGTTTTCTGGACTTCCCTGAGGTCTTGAGACAGCTTAGAGCCATCTGTCTCAAGCTCGTGAAAATTTGGCAAAGCCAGATAACTCATCTATTATTCATTTCGTTAATTAACCTGGTAATTCTTGAAATCTCAGTCGTGAGGCCATTAACAGCTACGAACTTAGCTCTAATGACTGGAAGATTATCTGGTCTTTGACTAGCTAGGTTTACTAACTTAGTCATCAAGAGCTGGAGCTCTTATTCTAGGGTAATACCAGGCATATTTAAAGGCTTAGTATCGAACTCTGTTTATTAGCTTTTTTAAGGCTAATTTTTATCGGCTCGATTCTTTCTAACCTAGCCTTCTTGATGGGACAAATTTCTCCCTGTTGTTCCAGGTCGCAACATAGAACATCATGATATTTGATATGGGTTTCTTCGAACGCAAGGACTCTTGTTAAAACATCGATAAAATGTTTAATACTTGCACATTTATGTTCCCTAAAAGAGAACTGAACCGGAGGGTTCCAAATGTCATCCCTTACTGGATTATTCATGTGTTTTAATTACTCTACTCATAAAGGGATGAGTTATAATGAAATAATTTTCCATTTTTATAAATAAACAACCTGGCTATGATACCATTTTTACGATTTCGAAATGGATTTGGCAAACTAAAACTTTATCGGGTCAGAAATATAATTTTTTAAAGTTAAAGACAAAAGTATCAAATGGCAACAAAAATGTACTGGTTCAAAAAGAATCTCACACTCATCTTTTGGCAAGTGTAGCACACTTTCACAAGGAATGGGGTATTTTGCTATGTTTTAAAGAACGCAGGGGTTGTTTCTGCTTTTTTTTATTACACAGGGAGGTTTTCTGCCTATTTCGCAAAACACAGGGGGTCTGCTTGCCAAAAACCTTAAATTAAACATAATGAAATATGCTTAGATAAGTAAATAAATGATTAGTAAGAATAAGTTCGAGTTTCAGCGTCAGTTGCACCTAAACATACAACTCACTCAACTGTGATCATATACTGATAAGTGTGAAACTTTGTGCAGGTCTATTCTGTGTGTTCTACGTTTCTATAAATTCATTTTTAGGATAAAGAAACTGACTCTAACTTTGTATCTTGTTATGTAAAGAAATCGAATTTTATATGAGCTCAATTATAAGTTATATGCTCAAAGACAAGTTTTCATATTAGATAGGTTTTGCTAGATTGCGTATTAGCAATAGTTTCTTATAGGATGGTAAGATAGACTCAAAGTACTGGAATAAATCTTACGAGCTTCCTTGTTGAAGTCAGAATCCACAAAGACTTGTGCTTCAGGTGAAAAAATAAGGAAGGAGGACATTCAAGGATCATATCAAATATCTATACTATTATATAAACAAAGGTAAACTGTGACACTAAATTTTTAATTTTTGATTTTGGCCTTATAATTAATTTTAGTACTGACATGATATTTATTATTAAGTTCCTAATCTAACGTAATTAAGATTTAAGTAGAATCATTAATCATAATAATTATGGTGATTGGAGATTTAGTTCTAAAATTTGAATCTTTCTATATAAATTCTCTATCCTTATATATTTAATTATTACTCATTTAAATTATTTTTTTCACCATACAAATTAAATTAAATTGTTAATCACGTGGGTACCGCGTACCAGCATTTCTAGTTAAAGAAAATGAGAAGTTCCATATCATGGTGCAACTCTATATGTGCAAAAGATTGCGGCGTAAGATTCTCTAAGAGATTAGGCAACCAAGACTTTTAATTCCGCAACTTGAGAGACAAAACCAGCGCATAGCACTTTCTGTTTACAAGTCGCGTAGGTTGTCGGTACATTTCACATCTGCTTAGTTGCTTTCGAAGAGAGTAGCTATTAGGCGGCGTTACAAAGTCGAGTATGAGGTTCGCAATTTTCAGTAAAAGAGTGTTTTGCATCAAGTCAACCGGAAGAAGAGGACAATATGTGGATCGTTGGCTACGTAGACATTGGAGGTATGTGTTTGTACTAGCGTTTTGAAACTCAAACCAGGCTGGTTGGACCAACGAATTTAATTAATGGTTTGTGCTTGGTTTGGTGCGGACAGACCTAAAAATGTGGTTCCAAAAGATGATTGAAATCCCTTTGAGCCGTGGTTATTTGGTTAAATCAGTCCTGATCCTCAAACCGTAATTTAGTTATTTTTGTTTCCATTTCGTTTGGAGAAATTTTTGTGGAAGAAGACAAAAGAATGAGAGTAAATTGTCAAAATAACAGTATTTACAAAACTTATTATTAAAATAACACAATCTTAAAACTATTTGTTAAGATAATATTCTTTTGTCACATGTGTACATTGTTAATTGTAAAAATAAAAATGTTCTCAAAATAATTTGTCAAAATAGTACCCTTTTGAAAGATGTACTACCATGTGTACACAATTTATTTTTTCAATAAGGACGAAATATTAAAACTGCCCTGTAACTTTGTTTCAAAACTAAAAATGCCCGCTTTTTTCGGGCCTTGCAAAAATGCCCCGTAAGTCTTGAAAAATCTTGCAAAAATGCCCGATTGCCTTATTTGGGACAAAATTGCCTACGTGGCGGTACAGTCAACGCCACGTCATAAAATAGCTCTGCCACGTCATATTTCCAGCCAATAATAATAAATATATATAAATAATAATAATAAATATATATAAATAATAATAATAAACATATATATAAATAATAAAGATATATATATAAGTAATAAAGATATATATATATATATATAAATAGTAATAAACATATATATAAATAATAATAATAAACATTTATATACAAATAATAAAGATATATATAAATAATAATAAACATATATATATATAAATAAAACAAATAAAAATAAAACACAAAAAAATAAAAAAAAAACCTACCGCCACCACTGCCAATCGCCCCCCACCCTCCCCCCCCCCCCCCCCCCCCCCCCGCCGACGCCACTCTCGCCGCGATTTGCGGTGGTGGCGTCGACGCCACCGCTGCGATTTGCAGTGGTGGTGGCGTCAAATCGACGCCACCACCACTGCAATCGTGGTCGTTGGTGGCGGGGGGGTGGGGGTTCCGAGGGGTGCGGGGCGGGGGGCTGGGCGGGGAGGCGGGTTGGCGATTGGCAGTGGTGGCGGGGCGGGGAGGGGGGCGGGGATGGAATCTTTTTTTAATTTTTTTTGTTTTTTTATTTATTTTGCATAATGTTAAAATATTTATTTATTATTTTATATACATATATATATATATATATATTTATTACAAATGATTATTCTTTTACATATATAAATGAATATTTACATTACATTCTTTTACAAATGAATATAAATTATTCTTTCCATTACATTTTCTTTTACAAATGATATTTATTTATATATATATATATTTATTACAAATAATATTTATTCTTTTACAAATGATTATATATATATGTTTATTATTTATATATACATATATATATATATATATATATTGGGGGGCAAAGTGCAATTTATTTTGAGGTGCAAATACAATATTTAAAATTACAAGGGTTTTGGGGTGCAAGTACAACTTGTTGACGTGGCAGCCACTGTACCGCCACGTAGACAATTTTCGCCCAAATAAGGCAATCGGGCATTTTTACAAGATTTTTCAAGACTTACGGGGCATTTTTGCAAGGCCCGAAAAAAACGGGCATTTTTAGTTTTGAAAAAAAGTTATAGGGCAATTTTAATATTTCGTCCTTTCAATAAAGTCGAATATACTATCCTCTCATTATAATTGTGTTTTATTGTTATAAACTATAATAAATAAATAAATAAATTCATTAATGTAATACTATGTGCTACTCTCACTACAAGAAAACTCCACAACGGGGACTACGAAAAATCCACTGTGTTGCTGCGACTATCAATGCACCACATTCTGCGATCCACTCGGCTGGACTCTGATTTGGCGATAGATCATTTTATATATATATATATATATATATATATATATATATGCGAGTGTCGGTTACAAGTATGTGATCTAGCAATACAACGAGTCTATCTCAAATCAGACCTACACTACGTGTCTCGTGTAGGCTTGGTCCGGGACACCTCGGACCCAACGCTTCGATGCTTCGATGGGAGTGGAATATTGGTAAATAGATCGAATGGACGTCGGTGATCGCCTTCGATGTGATGTCGAGGATGACCCCCGATGTGAGATCGGTGATGAGGTGGTATGACGTGTTACATGCGGGAGTTATAGTCACAATTTCGAATGAGATATCGAAAGTAACATCGATGATGTATTTCGATATGACGAGTGGTAGCTGAGGGATAATAATTGCTTGTTTTGGGATCCGGGCACCGCGTATTTAAAGACCTCGGGATCCGGAGACCACAGTAACATATCGGTGATGACTACCGATATGACATCGAAAGTTATCCCGATATGCTCCAAAATGGGCCTGGTTTGGGCCTGGCCCAATATGCGGGAAATGCCCATATCATGTAGTCCCCCAATTTGGGGATTTTTATCTTAGAGATAAGGATTCACAAATTTAATTTAAAATTTCTGGGTTACTTGTACCCTTCGTCCCGCCAGTTTAAATGACGGAGATCAAACTTGTGGGGAGTGCACTTGTGATGAACGCCGAGTTTGAGGTTCCTCATTTGAATTCTAGTTCCCTTGGTATATGGGTTCCTTGAAAATTGTGATGGGGTTGTTGGGGCTGCTGTTATATTCTCGCGGATCTTCGCATAGTAGGGTAAGATGTCGGGTTTGAGCTTCGATCTTATGTCGAAACTCACATTCGATCTGATGTCGAAAGTGTATTTCGATGTAGTAAGGCGTCCGTGTATTGGTAGGGTGATGTCCCCTGCACGCCTGTCCGTCTATATTTTCTTCGTCACGTCGAATATTAGTACCGATGTTTGATCGAAACATAGTTTCGATCTAGTATCTCCGATATCTATAAATGGGCCGTCAAGAAGGTGAAAACCCACTTTGGCTTCTAGCGATATTCCGTTGTCCCTTCGAAAGACACGTCGAATTTGACTTTCGATATTGATTTCGACCTCGCTTTCGATATCTACCTTTGATTTGAATTTTCGATATCGAATTCGATACCCTTTCTCATATCATTTTCGATCTTGCCTTTCATCCTTTTAGAGCGTTAATATGTCGTTTGTCGGGGATAATGTTGGCGCAGATTTGCCTGAGATGGATTTTGGAGAGGGTGGAGCCGTATTCTCCGAAAATGAGATGTTTAGACCTGAACAACTGACTGGTGAGCAGGGCGGTGCCGAATTTTCTGCTCCGCCCGAAGCTGCCAGCCCTGATGTGGATGAATGGGGCTTTGAGGCCAGCCCCCCGAAATATAAGACCTCCGAGAAGTACGAGGATATAAAGTCTCGTGTTTCTCATCATGCCGGTTATTATTCTGACAAGTATTAGATTCCCGAGGGGTATAAGGTCATATTCCCCAGTGCGGATCAGCGAATGCATACTCCACCAAAAGGCTGCATTACTGTCAGTGCCAAGCACTTCAAGAACGGGCTGCGGTTCCCGATTGATCATGCGGTTAGTGCTATTATAGCAAGTATCGGGGTCTATTTGGGACAGCTATCCCCCAATTCTCTAGGCTACATTGTAGCTTTCATTTGTGTTATGAGGGCGTTGGGTGTCCCTTGCGGAGCTAACGAGTTCTGGGAGCTTTTTAGCGTCATGGTCAACCGTAAGGGTGGTGATAGAGGGTTCTTCTGTGTGCGAGCCCAGACGGAGCTTAGGTTCGTGCAATATACTCAAACCAGCTATGGATTTGGAAATAAGTGCGAGTATATGTACATCCAAGAGAGGACGACTGGTGAGTTTGATGTGCTTCCTAGCGTGTGGTGTGAAGATACCAAATATGAGAGACGAACCGCTGTTGGGCATACTGCACACATCCTCGATTTTCTGAGGAAGTTGATCAACCATCCATACGACTGTACCTTTCTTTGTAGTGACGTAGTTTTGCCAGCAAGTGGGATATCTCTCGTGCGGTATAACGGTCCCTCTACGCTCGGTAAGTGTTATATATTTGTAAATTGATATTATCCCCTAGAGTTATTTCTTGATCCTCATCAATCCCCTAGAGTTATTTCTTGATCCTCTATTTTGTGTGTTTTGCAGCCGAGCTGGTGGAGTATTGTAGTCTGGATGCGATAGCGGAACGAAGACAGGCGGGGGCCGAAATCGCTACGGATGACGCCCCTCCACTCGTCAAGAAGAGCGGTCGGGAGGGCGTGCGCAAGAATGCGAAGAAATATGTGCCCTCCTCGAGTGAAAATACTGTCGGGGTGGGTAATACTTCGCAATCTCAACCTGACGTTGGTGTTGGGACGTCCATGGGGCGAAAGAGAAGGAAAGAAGGGGGTAGTTCAAATGGCGATCACAGTGGTCTCTTCCCCTCTATAAGTAGTCTTTATACCATTCACTGTGTATTTGCTTTGGGTTTTCATTTGAGTGAGCGATCAAGTCCTTATTGTGGACGTGCAGGTGGCTGGTTTTCTGAAAGGTTTCTTGACGATGGCCATTAAAGGTCAAGCGGACCACGCCGAGTCGCTCCGAGTTACCAATGGTTTGCTCGAGAAACTGGGCGAATACGATCATGTTGCCGCTGTACAGCTCCAGCGTGAGAGAGACGAGGCCATGGATATTTTGAAGGCCAGCGAGAATAATGTGGGAGCCCTGTTAGATGACAATAAGAGGTTGATCGGAGAGCTTAATGAGTCTCGAATTATCGCTGGTCAAGAAACATCTCGTCGGGAGGCCCTTGAAGCTGAGGTCGCAATTCTGAAGGACCAATTAGCCCAGGCTGAAAGGCACATGCGGTGCATGACGCTGAGCAAAAGCCAACTAACCAGTGCGGCCAAACAGTTTCTTCTGAGTCGGTCATATAAGATGATATGTGCTGAGCGGGGCTTACTGGAACTGGAGGAAGCCAAGGCCTCTGTCATAGGTCAAATCCAGCTAGACGGTGATTTCAAGGATGGTTAAGACCCTTCGGCCATAAAACCGTTGAAAGGGCCGGACAGGGAATTTCCTGAGGATTCCGATGATGATGACGAAGATCTAGACCCGGAGGCGGAGTACCACGAGATCGTCGAACAGAAGAGTTTGGCGTTAATACACATCAAAGGGGCCCCTCGTTATCTTGGTTGAGATTTTAGGAGTTTGTATTTTTTCTTTCGGCGCAGTTGCTTCCTGTAATATGATTACTGGTTTCACCTGTTAATTCAATCGATCTTTCCTGGGTGTCCTGATATATATTTGTTCATACATAATCCATGGTGTGATTGCTCGTGTTACTGTTGGTTCTCCTTATTATGTCACATGTCAGTCATACCGGATTACGTCGAGTAATCATGGTTATCGCATGAAGGTGCCTCTGTTTCTGTTTTTGAACGTACAACCCGCTGTCACAGGGGAACCGCTGCTGTTGCAGTGTTTGTTGTCGACCCTATTATTACAGGGAATTTTTTCTTGAATTGGCCCCGTTATCACAAGGATTTTTTCTTGAGTTGGCCCCGTTATCACAGGGAATTTTTCTTGAACCGACCCCGTTATCACAGGGAATGTTTTCTTGAGCCGACCCCGTTATCACAGGGAAATTGTTTCTTGGACCGACCCCGTTATCATAGGAAATTTTTTCTTGAATCGACCCCGTTATCACAGGGAATGTCTTCTTGTTTGACCCCGTTATCACAGGGAATTTTTCTTGGTCGACCCCGTTATAACATGGGATTTCTTCTTGATCGACACCGTTATCACAGGGGATTTCTTCTTGTATTGACCCCGTTATCACAGGGAATTTCTTCTTGTATTGGCCCCGTTATCACAGGGAATTTTCTTGATCGACCCCGTTATCACAGGGGATATTTTTGTGGGTAGGGGTGCATCCCGTTATCACAGGGAACCCGCTACTGTTTTAATTGTTTTTTATCGACCCCGTTATCACATGAGATATTTTTGAGGATAGGGGTGCATCCCGTTATCACAGGGAACCCGCTACTTGTCGAATTATTTTTGATCGACCCCATTATCACAAGGGATATTTTTTAGGGTAGGGGTGCATCTCTTTATCACAGGAAACCCGCTACCTGTTGAATTGTGTTTGATCGACCCCGTTATCACATGGGATTTTGTAGGCGAGCCTTTTCATTGTCTTTCCGACTATGTCTCTTGGTGACTATGTCGTTGTTAAATTTGTAGGTCATTAAGCCCTGCAAAACATCATAGACAAGAAAAAGTTTTTTGACATAAAAACTAATACGAGAGCACGAAATAACATGCCAGTGTTATTTGAGGGATGTTCCCTCGATCTGGGAATATTAGCTTTACACAAGAAATAGTGTTTCCGGTGTGCGCTATCATGTCGGAGGTACCTGTTTGTACCTGTAAGAGGGCGATGTGTTAAATATATATCTAGGGGAACATTCTCCAATTGTTTGTGCTATTCTCTGCACTTCTATGATGTCCGCTTAGGACACATCCCTGCATGAAATATGAGATTGCGCCAGGCAACAAATAAAAAGGTAATAACGGATAACGGTCGAGGGCTAGGTAACCCAGCCCTCCTACGTATCCCGTTGCATGGGGAATCAGACCGGCGTAGTTCCCCCTGTTTTAAGTTAGATGTCGACCCACGAAGGGGTTAAATAAGAGATAACGGTCGAGGGCTAGGTAGACCTAACCCGCCTACGTATCCCGTTGAGTGGAGAATCAGACCGCCGTAGTTCCCCTATTTTAAGTTACATGCCGACCCACGATGGGGCAATGTTTTCGCCGTTCGAACATAATTTAAAAAGTGCAGAAATTTAAAGTATTGTTCTGTTTGCTCCTCATGGTGATCATTCCCTAGCTTTCCGATCCTGATTTGGTCCGGCTGCTTCTTCCTCTGCTTCTCTAATTCTTGGCAGCGCAAGCGAAGTGATGTAACAGAGCTAAGCTTCCTCCTGGTTAGCGATCACTTCTCCGACCCCTCCTCCTGCCGCATGCAGGGCCGGTCTGCTGCTTATAACGTTGTATACAAATGGTTGGTCCACGATTGTGTATTGAACATTAATAGTTCGCCTGTGCGGTTCTTGTCCAAATGATGGGGGAAGGTTCACTTGCCCTAGGGGAATTGTCTCTGCTCCACCAAATCCTACCAGTGGCGTACGGACCTGTTCGACTGCGTGGTGGCCGAGTGCCATTTTCTCCAAAGCATGCGCAAACATAATGTTGGTGGAGCTGCCGTGGTCTATGAGTACCTTGTGTACAGCGTAGTTAGCGATATCCAGCTGAAAAACCAGGGGACACTCGAGCTCGCCTGCCTGGACGGCCTCGGGGCTGAGGTCCAAGAGGTCCCTGCTGGAAAACGTGATAACCTCGTCTGGGAGCTCCTCGATCAACGTTGTAAATCCAACGAATCGGTCTTTGTTTAATCCGCGAGTTATCTTCTTCCTTTGATTGGTGGAATCCGCTCATGCAGTCCCACCGCTTATCAAATTGATGACCCCCCTTGAAGGCGCACTAGTTATCGCATTGCGTCCTTGTCCACTTTCAATCGCCTTTAGACCCTCCCTTCTTGGGGATTGGGACCGTTGTCTTGATTCAGCGTACTGCCCGCTCGCCTTAACAAATTTTATCAATCTTCCGTCCTTAATCAGTCTCTCGGTCTCATCCTTCAGGTCATAGCAGTCGTTCGTGTCATGGCTTTTTTGGCGGTGATACTCACTGTAGCGTCTAGATTTCTTGGTGAAATCCGTCTCCTTGATTTTTCGAGGTGCACTTAGCCAATTCCTGCTTTGCGCAACGGCAAAGATAGTGCGAATGTCGCGATTGAGGGAGGTATATCTCTTTGGGGACATGTCTCTTCCTCCCATGTTCTTGTTCCATAGCTCTCTACCCCTTTCCCGACCGGATTCCTGGGGTCTAAACTTAGCTACCATCATCGCATCTTCGTAAATCACCGTATGCGCCAACTCGTTTATCCGACTGATGGTAGGTTCTGCGAGCTTGATCAACTCTTTGGCGAATCTGTTGTGCGTCGTTGCCCTGAACAGGGTCTGCAGCACTTGTCTCCCGTAGGGGTTGTCCACCTTCAGTAACTCCTCATTGAATCTGCTCATGAATTCGCCGAGAGTTTCTCTCTCTTTCTGTTTCAACGCTTCCAGATGGTACATGCTTGTCTTCGTTCGTTTCTGACTGGAAAAGTGGTTCTCCAATCTCTCCTTCATCTGCTCGAAGCTTGAAATAGATCCTACTTCGATTTTGTTAAACCAGTCTAATGTTGCTCCAATCAGTGTTGTCGCCATTATTTTTGCCTTAATACCCTCGAAAAAATCTTGTAGGTTCAAGAGACTCTCCACGGCGTGGATGTGATCCCTCGGGTCACTCTTCCCATTATGCGGTTTTTTGGTCGGAATCTTGTCTCCTCTGTGCAGTACCTCTGCCTCTATCTCTTCTGAAAACGGGGTCCTACTGCGACCCTTCCCATGACTCTGAGTCACCTTCCTTGCTAACTCAGCCCTCTCGTGGTCTAGCTGTTCCATCCTCCTTGAAATTACTCGCAGTATCTCTGCATCCTCATTTTTTTGAACCATTGATCTCGGCGCGGTCGCGACGGCATTCCATTCTCTGGACTACGTCTGCCCTCTCACGGTCCAGTCGTTCCATCTTCCTCGCTAGCTCCCGATCTAGGGTCTCGGGGTCCCGTCTCTCCGCTGTGTCGTAAGCAGCGGGTGATATCTCTCTGAAGGAGTCCCCAGTGTCCTCATGTTCGTTGCATCCTTGCCTTGCCCTTCTCTCATCCGCTCCGGATTCAGTGGGCCTCGCCCGAATGTCCTTTGCCCTTTGCTCCACCAGACGTAGGAGCAAGGTCTCCAATGTGGAATTCAGCGCCACTCTCACAGTAGCGTTGATATGAGCTTGCATCTCCAGGGTTATAGCGGCGGGATGGACGATGCTTGGTCCCGCGGGCATTGCCTCCTCCTGGCCGGGAAAATCCATATTTGGCGCTTTGGTCATTGGAATGTCAGCTGCGTGGTTCTAAATTGGCGGGCCCTCAGTCTCGGGTTCTGCCGCACTTGGTGCAGCAAGGGTCGGACCTGCATTTGCAGCCCGCAGCGGTCTCCCGGGCCCGCGCCTTCGTTGCACTTGTGGTGGAGGGAGCTCCATCTCGGCTCGAGCCACTATCTGTTCTCGGTCAATCGGGTGTTGCGGGGTTTGCGTGTTCTCCATCCTGGCGCTCCTAGTCACCACTCCGCTAAGTTCGGATCGGGTCCTCCTTCCTTGCATCTCGGCGTCCTTGTCCGGGAACTGATGTTCCCACAGACGGAGCCACTGATTTGGCGATAGATCGTTTTATATATATATGCGAGTGTCGGTTACAAGTATGTGATCTAGCAATACAACGAGTCTATCTCAAATCAGACCTACACTACGTGTCTCGTGTAGGCTTGGTCCGGGACATCTCGGACCCAACGCTTCAATGCTTGGATGGGAGTGGAATATCGGTAAATAGATCGAATGGACATCGGTGATCGCCTTCGATGTGATGTCGAGGATGACCCCCGATGTGAGATCGGTGATGAGGTGGTATGACGTGTTAAAGGCATGAGTTATAGTCACAATATCGAATGAGATATCGAAAGTAACATCGGTGATGTATTTCGATATGACGAGTGGTAGCTGAGGGATAATAATTGCTTGTTTTGGGATCCGGGCATCGCGTATTTATAGACCTCGGGATCCGGGGACCACAGTAACATATCGGTGATGATTACCGATATGACATCGAAAGTTATCCCCGATATGCTCCAAAATGGGCCTGGTTTGGGCCTGGCCCAATATGCGGGAAATGCCCATATCAGACTCCGACCCCTTGAGTACTCTCCTACATCCCTCGCTGTCCATTTAGTTCACACGGCATCCCTCCATGCTGTGAATTCTGGTGCATGCTCTGCTGTCCGTGCAATCCAGACGGCTGAAACGGAGTCAGCATCCCCTGTAATCCACCCATTGGCTGCTGGGAGCCCTGGTAACCATTCCACCCCTGGTATCCTCCCATCCCTTGATGTTGGTATCACAGGAAACTACCCATCCCTTGTCCAGAGCCTTGTATCCCACCCATCCCTTGCTGAGGCATCGGAAAACCGCCCATCTCTTGCTGCGTAGACCCCCCAAAACCACCCGGCAACTGCGGCGTCCCATGATATGTGCCCGTACCCTGCCAGAATCCACCGTTCATGCCCGATTGATGCAACTGCGATGCCAAACGAGTCATATCTGGCCTGTAAACACCACCAGTAGGACCAGTCATTGGTTGGGTAGCCTGACGACGATGACCTCCCCCTGTAATTTGCGGGCCCCCTATAGGTTGCACTGTGGAAGCACCCGAAGGAGGAGTCGGCACAGTAGGCATGGGCAATGGGGAAGTGGTCGGGCCTGCAAACTGCGTCGAGGCGACCACTGGTGTGATAGGGAACTGTGGCAAATCTGGCATTTGACACCCAAACTGTTGTGTTATCTTCAGCAGGGTGTCTCTCATTGCATTCTCATACTCTCGAAGATGCTCTTGGTGTGCCCAAAACTGTGCCGAAAACTCCTCGGCAATGCTGCCAGATCCTCGAAGTAATCCAGCTTCAAAACTGGACCCGTTATCCTTTTACCCTGTGGCTTTCAGACTTGCATGCTTTGAAAATCTAGCAACCCTCCTCATTTTCTTCCCGACCACTTTGATCCAAGTGCGTAAATCCCAAGCTGGCCAATTTCCGGTGTCATGACCATATATGTCTCGCCACCTTTCAAGAGCCTCATATTGTGACAAGAGCAAATACAAAGTTATTAAATACCAAATAAAAATAAAGAACTTAAATTAACAGATCAATATTTTGTTTCGTAAATCGGTTGTGTGTAATTAAAAATAAATACATGATAAGGATTACAATCTGCCTTTCTGTTTCAGAAACATTTCCTAACAATTTTCGATAGCAATCAATAGCTGATGATGTTGAATTTAAAGGGAATATATTACTTAATACTGAAAAAACTGACATGTGAATGAAATAATAAATTACAGATCAATATCAGAGTGAAACTTTTATGTCTCATCAGACATGTAACTTATCTAACTCTGTGAAATGTTAAGGTACAATGAAATTAATATATTAACTAAAACTTGAGATTGTTAGATTTCAAAGTACACAACAAAGTAGCAGGCATTGTTAGACTTACATATGCTGCCTCCGCATCGGGATGTACCCAGTCACCTGCCGATCCATCTTGGTTCGTCTTTTGTCTCTTCAACTTATACAGTCATGGCAGGGGGATCTTAACGACAAGAATGCCCATTTTTATCGACTATAACATAAGACAATTAATAAGTTAATATAAGCATTGATAAACACATATTACCGAACATTATATTTTTGTAATTATTAAGTAGTTTAATGATTACCTCATGTCTGAGCCACTCGTCTTGAGTCAGACTTCCACCGTACCAAGTTATTTCCTTCCCTTTTTTCTGATTGTCCCTCGCTCGGTTTGATTGTTCCACATGCTTGTCGCTTTTCTAGGATCTCATATATTTACGACGCATCGCCTTAGGGATCCAAATTTTATGATTCTTCTTCTTCGTAGGATCTGCTTCCACTTTAAGGCATATGGACTTGATCTTGCTCATAGCGCTCTTAAACCGATCAGGAGCTGCTGCTTTATACATTTCCCAGATGCGGTCTTCGTCAATCGGGTTCCACCGAAATGTTCTCTGCTTCGAGTGAAAAACACACATTGTTAAAATGATATTAGTAAAGAACTTGATAAAAGAACTGAAAAGTATGTAATTGAATAATTAATCTAATAAAATAACATCATTCTTACCTTAAACTCATCCCGTGCAAGCTTCCTATGTTTTGGCTTCCAGTCCTTGTAGGTTGTGTACGGCTTCCTCAAGGTCCTCTTTAGAATAGCACCAATCGTCGTCGTTATCATATGACTGTCTAACCATGAACCTGTATCTAGATCGATAGTAATCAACTCCCGCTCATCCATGTTGTTAGGGGGCCGAACTCCTCGAGAGGGACCACGACCTGCTTTCCCACTGTCACTATCGATGTCACTCTTTGAGGTATGACTTCCATCCTCATCAGTACTCAAGGATGAATCAGATGAATCGGAACAATCGGACAGCTCATACGGACAACTTGTTGACGGTCCAGCAGAGCTCGTGGAAGCGGCCAACCCAGAAACACTTGCGGAGGCCGACTGTGACCCTCGAGAAAACATACTCCTACCAGAAGGATGAGGGAAAGGGTTCTAGATATGTGTCAAATTTGAGGTCGATCCCCGCGGTGAGTGAGTAGGGCATGGCAAAGGACCGATAGGAATGGGGCCGATCAAATCCCAAGGATTATCCAAGATAGCCGATGTGGGGACTTTACTGTCCCCAGGATCAGCAGTCACATCATCTGCCACTACAGAAGATCCAAGTGGCGTCGTTGGGGCAACCTCTACTGGCAGATCAGTCGGTGGGGCAGCCTGTACTCGCGGATCAATCAGCGGGGTAGGCTCTACTGGTAGTTCTATCGATGCGGTAGCCTCTACTGGCGGATCAGGCGTTGCAGAAGGTTCTACTGGCAGTGCAGTTGATGGGGTAGGTTCTACTGGCGGTGCAGTTTCTCGGGTAGTCGCTCGGGTAGGCTCTCGGGTAGTCGTTCGGGTAGTCGCTTGGGTAGGCGTTCGGGTAGTCGCTCGGGTAGGCGTTCGGGTTGTCGCTCGGGTAGTCGCTCGGGTACGCTGAACTGGAGGATCAGTTGCTAGAGGAGGTGGAGGAGGTGGAGGTGGAGGAGGCATAGTATCACGAGGGATGCCGCGATATGCAAGACAACGAGAAGTACGTGTTTTAGTAACTACTTTCGTCACCGGCTCCTTGCCCTTCCTTCGTTTATTTGTCATCTGAAGACAGAAACAATGTAATGTTAAAAACTTATATTCAATAAGTACAATATATAAAACATGAAAGCTCCACTTATATAATTAATCTAACTATCAAAATATCAAACAAGTATCCACTCAAAACAACATGTATTTCTATTATTTGATGATGATTTATACTTGTAATTACACACTTTCCCAGATTCAAGCAATGAACTTTAATAAACATAGAATGTATTTCATTAAGCTTGGCATAATAACAAAAACCTATCATTCGGTTTGTATACACTATACTCACTGATACCTCTAAGCAAACAACATTAATTTCCCCCAACTGTGACAAGATAACCAAAATGATTCTAATTTTATTTTCTAAGTACATAACAACAACCATGTCCAAATTACCATCTTTCATTCAAACACCAGAATATCACTTGGTGGAAATTACCATCTTTCTTTCAAACACCATCCACTAATAATTTTAAACCTAAACAACTATCACAAACCACTTCAAATTTGAACATATCATAAATGTTTTAGAAGAAGCATAATTGGATATCAAACAAAATACTTAAATTACTAGCTGCAAATTAACATTTCAAAATCCCTAATTCCCAATCTTAACACTAAAACCAGATTTCAAGTCAGATTCACAATCTTAACAGTAAAACCACATGCTTGACTTGGGCTTTGTGAACAAACATGCATCAAGCAGGTAAAACAATTTGAGACTATTTAAAACCCCTTAAACTAATCCCTAATTCTCCCTATAACAATTATTGCATAATCAAATTGCATCCAAGAGAGAAACAGGACAACTTTTTCTTCCTTTACAGCAGATACAACAAACATGCAACAAGTTCCACTGCAATAATTTCATCATTCACACACATAATCATAAAGAATTACACGGAACATGACAATTACAGTAGAAATCATCATCCACACACATAATCAAAGTTAAAACTAGAAATTAACAACATGAAACATCAAATACTAATGAATTAATAAACTTAAGACAATTAACAACATCAAACTCAAGACATAATCTACAATTACGACTGGATCATACCATCCAAAAGAAAAAAACCAACGAAAATTAAAAATTTTACTATCAAATTGAAGGTTATGAAATGGAGATTACAAACCTTGCTGTAATTTGAGGAATAAACGGCTGATTCGAGTGAATTTGGTGAATTAGGTGTAAAAACCATTGTGTGTTTAGTGTGTGTACTGTGTGTGCGTGCGAATTGGGGAAAGCAGAAGTGAAGCTTCTGGAGTTGACTAGAGTTATTAAACGTAATTTTGTTTTTTAAAAAAATAAATCAATGGGAACCAACAGTTTGGTTCCCATTTAGTTGACGTGCCACTATTGGGGACTACGGCTTAGTAGGAACCAAGCATTTGGTTCCGATTGTTCTAATTTTAATTTGATTTATTTAATTAGCCGTTTAATAGCAATGAGAACGGAAATTTCGTTCCCATTGACTGTCAAAGACATGGCAACCACAGTTCGTTCACATTATTCTGTCTTCATTGTGAAGTTTTCTTGTAGTGTCTCTATATATATTTACAGGAACTCATCTTTCTGCTAAACTTACCTAAAGAAATATTAAAATTCTCAAAACTCATTGAAAATCTCATTCCTTTTATAAATCTTTTAACTAATTACAAAATAATGTTGTTGTAAATTGGAAAATTCTGCGACCGCTACAACTCTCCCCGATCATAGAATGTATTTTTGTTGCAACTGTTGTGTAACATCTTGTAATAGTTTTCCAAAGATCATCAATATTGCCAAAGTAATTAGGTTTTACTCTCTAACTTGCCTTTTTCAATCAAACATTACGAAATTATAATTTATATATACCATGTTTCTTCATTGACTAGTTCATATATATGGAAAACTTAATCTTTACTAACATTAGTACGCAATCTAAGTTATATTCTCACTCCAATAAGCATTATTCAATTTTTTAACACTATATATTAAATCACTTAATTATGTCGAGGAAATATACCAAATATTAAACAAATAATCAGTATTTGCTACAACGAGCCTTTAAATTATAGTATTAAACTGGCAAAATTGAAAATGGAATGTTAAACTAGATTGTTTGCAGCCGTGCAGGTTTCTTCATTATT
The DNA here is from genome assembly GCA_948329865.1 of Linaria vulgaris. NCBI lineage: Eukaryota > Viridiplantae > Streptophyta > Magnoliopsida > Lamiales > Plantaginaceae > Linaria > Linaria vulgaris. The sequence continues at coordinate 34,191,771 of OX415253.1, forward strand.
GTTATATTTAATTAAACTAAACTATATATAATACACTCAATAAAATTAAAACCAAAAATAATATATGATTATTTTATTTGTTACGTTAACCAGTATATACGAAATAAGTCACGCGGATGATATTGTGGAGGATCAATTTTTATATAGTGTAAAATATAGTTATTTATAATTCGATTCCGATGAGAAACTCAATAGAGCAAATGAGAAAAAAAAAGTATTCTCTTGCATACCAGCATAGTATATCGTGAGCATAAAAGTAGATTTTTTCATAGTGATATGGGTAATTTCTGTTTTCGACCGGCCCATTCCGATTATATGGGCCAAACCCATTAGGAAGCCGGCCAAGCGCTCCTATATCGAGAATAGCACCCGATATAGCTTTCGATATCGAGTGCCACATTCGATATGGTACAACGCACGTGGAAGTCACGTGTGCGGTCTCCGCATCCCGAGGTCTATATATATCCGAGTTCCGTTAATCAATGTAAGCTTCATTAATTATCTCACATTGTTCATTCGCATATCGAATATCCACATCCGATATCGAACCCTCAACCAATATGCATACCCGATATATCATTTGATATACCTTTCGACGTACATCCCCGACATACATCCCCAACATAAATCACCGATATATATCCCTGATATACCTTACCCGATATGGCAATATCCCCGATATCAGCCACATCCCCGACATAAAAGATACTCGACATCCTGCCAGGTATCCAAGTGTTACTCTGAGGTGTTCGAGACCAAATTCTACCTAGAACTAGTATTAGTGATAGGAGACCTTATTTGTAATAGATTTATTATCATATTGTTGTAATCTCGCACTTCGCATATAATATACGATCTATTGACAAATTAGCGACGCCGTCTGTGGAAACTCTGCAATCCCAGACAAAGACGCAATGATGCAGCACAGAGTGACCCGATCACGATCTGCAAGACCTACAATTGATAATGCAACTGCGGAGAATGCACCAGCGTAGGCTCTGTTGCCCAAACCTAGTATTGAACAACAACGCAACCCACCCTTTCCTCAAGCGCCGATGGCTCCGGAGGCTATGCCCATGAACCCTATTGTACTCTCCCCATAGATTATGGCACAAATCAACGCCACCAGATTATTTGCAACTTACCTCCAAAGCCTCAGGAATCGAGGACAAGAGGTCCAGGAGGGGGATCCATAGCTCGAGAGCGTGAGGAGATGGCGGAGTTCAAGAGAGAATACCCGGTTTTTAGACCTCACACTGAAGAACTTGTTGGCCCTAGGGTCGAGATGAGAGACATAGCAAGAAGAATGGAATGGTTGAACCAAGAGAAGGAAGAGGTCATATGCAAATTGGCATTGGTGAACGGACATCGAAGGTTGACCCCCTTAAGTGAAGAAATAGAGGCTGAAGTGTTGCAAAAAGGGAGATAAGATTCCAAAGGTCAAGACATAGGATGGAAAGAGTGACCCCCTCGCACTTATATTATGTAGATGTTATCCTAAACCTTCACCATTTCACCGATAATGTTCAAGCAAACATATTAGTTGCGACCTTGACTAGGCCGCGCTAGACTGGTTCACTAGGATAGAGGTCGGTTCTATTGCCAATTATGGGCAGTTGAGATAGAGATTTGAGAGACAATTCTCTAGTCAAAAGAGGATGCGCACATGCATGAACCACTTGAACTCAATGAAACAGAAGGAGAAAGAGACTTTCGAGGAGTTCATGAAAAGGTTCAACGAGGAGTTGCTAAAGGTGAATGAACCAAAGGGCGAACAAGTGGCCCTCATCTTTTTCAACGTGACTTCCTATAGGAGGTCTGCAGCCAACTTGCTCAAGATGAAATCCCCTACCATCGACCAAATAAATATAGCATCGTAAGAAATGATTAATGAAGATAACATGATGGCAAACAAGCAAGCCCCATATCAGGCCCACAACTGCTCCAAAGGGAAAAGAGGTTCGTACAGGGATAGGAGCGGCCATGACAGATCCCTAAGGAGATATACTCAGTTGAACCAGACATTTTCAACGTGTTTATAGTAGCACAGAGGAAGAAATGGCTGAACCAGCCAACGAAATTGAGAAAGACCTCGGAAACCAAGCACTCAAAGAGATTGCGGGTATCATTACTAGAGGGGGCACAACAGAGAAATGCATAGATTTGAAGTATGAGATAGAGAGGCTCATTCGCGAAGAAAATTTGGTTGAATATGTCCAAAATGCCAAGGACTCTAGAGATCGCGAGGAGAGATCCCGCTCCCCCCCCCCCCCCCCCACAAAGAGATAAACAGAAGGCCATCGAGGCTCCGGGCAGGCGTGGGAACACGATAGCAAACGCACTCTCCAGAGGGGGGGGGGGGGTAATCAACATGATCAATGCTGGACCAACATGGGCCAACTCCACCAACGTGCAAAAGAAGATTACCAAGGAATGCAGAAGGACATGTACGTTAGCTTCACAATGCTTCTCAACCTTGAAGAACTACCCGATGGGGTCATCACTTTTCAGGAAGAGACTTGATAGATCTATCACCAGAGGCTATCCAAGCAGGTAAACTCGACTACCCTCTTGTAGTTAAGCTTGATGTTGCTAATTACGGGGTGTGCAAAGTCCTAATAGACAATATGAGTTCCAACATTATCATATTCGCACATGCTTTGGAGAAAATGGCTCTGGGCCACAATGTGATAGAGCAAATTCGCACCCTACTAGTTGGATTTTTGGGAGGCGAGGTGAATCCGTTAGGATAGGTCAACTTGCCCACCTCTTTCAGGGAAGAACCATATAGAAGAACTGTGAACGTCTAGTATACGATTGTGGATCATCATCTTGCCTACAATATCATCTTTGAAAGACCAGCTTTAAATGTAATCTGGGGTGGCCTCCACTTACCACCAAAAAATAAAGTTCCCCACATCCAAAGGAATTGGTGAAATCATTGCTAGTCACACAGAAGGATTAGGGAGGCTGAAGCACCAGTGGCCGTTTGTGATGGCGGCCAACAAGTGGCGGAGTAGCATCATTCCTTTATTTCTTTAAGTTTAGAATTTTTATTATGTCTGAACATTTATGGTTTACCTAAATTTCCCCCATGGGTTGGCCTGTAACTAAAACAAGAGGAACTATGTCGGTCAGATTCCATTGTTAACGGGATACGTAAGAGAACTGGGATTTACCTGGTTCTCGACAATTATCTGTTATAAACCTTTAACTTGAGAATGTGATATGTATCTCTCTTCTATGATATCAATATGCTTGTAGGGATAAACCTACCCTACATGGTGAGACAGTGACATACCTTAACAGGTAGAATGTCTCAAGTCCTACGAGTAGCCAAATCTAACAATCTATTATTATGCTTTTCCATATATTGCTATCTGCTAATTGGCAGGTGCACGGATACACTCCATCAAAAAACAAGAGTGACACAGATATCCTATGAGATACGGGGAAAAGTACCTATTATGATCGAATAATCTCCTACCCTATGGGGAAAGGCATAAATATACCCTAGCGGGTAAAGATCCCCTATCCATCGAGGTAAGAAGGAAAAAGAAAAAAAATAGATCCCTTATCAATCGAGATAAGGAGGAAAAAGAAAAAACAATCCATATCTATTGGGATAAGGAGGGTAAAGAAAATAAAAAATCCCCCATCCATCGAGATAAGGAGGACAAAGAGAAAAAAAAAGATCCCCTATCCATCGAGATAAGGAGGATAAAGAAAAAGAAAAGATCCTCTATCCATCGAGATAAGGAAGACAAAGAGAAAAGAAAAAAGAAAAGATCCCATATCCATCGAGATAAGGAGGATAAAGAAAAAAAATATCCTATCTATCGTAATAAGGAGGACAAAGAGCAGAGAAAAAAGAACCCCTATCCACCGAGATAAAGGGCATAGAGAAAAGAAACGACAAGCTAATCCTCCACCCACGGAGGGGAGAAGAAGAGGAATATCAACGAAAAAAATTCTCGTCTATCAAGATAATGAATACAAACAAATGAGGAAATAATCTTTTTCAATTAATAGGGGGTAAACACAAAACGGTAGACATACAACTACAAGTAATTGTTCAATAAATTGTGAAGCAAGGCTACTGAAAAAATTACAAAACAACGAGCACATATTTTAGATGGGCTACTTAGGGGCACCCTTGGTATCAATCAAAACTAAACTTTTCTACTTCAAGATGTCAACATAGTCATCCGGCCCTCAGTCCTAGCTATCATCACCGGACTCAGAATCTACTTGGATTTGTCCATCGGGTCCAAGCAGTGGATCAAGCGACTCAGCATAAAATACTTGTCTAAAGTCATTCTGCAGCTTTTCTTAATCGATGATGGAGTCCTTGGTCTTCTCTCGATCCTGCAATCCTCTCTCCGCACATATGTCTTATAGGTCTTGCTCAAGAAGAAACCCTTTGCAATTCTCAATTTATGCTCTCGAGTGGGTTCCTAGGGTGGCATAACAAGATATGGTAATAAATATCCAATGAATAAAACACCACAAATCAAGCGTGAGAGACATTACCTCGTAGCATACAACCCTCTGAGCTCGCGAAAGCTCCGCCTTAACACGGTGAAGTTCTGCCTGTACGGCTTCTCTCTTCTCTTTTTTAGAAAGGGCAGTATCATTTGCTTGGTTCAATGTGGTGGTCAATCTCGCATTATCCCCAAGGAGAGCCTCGACGCTACAGTGGGTGAGTATGCTCAGTGGGCGAGTACGCTCAGGGCTTCTCCCGCTCAACTACGACCTTAGCTACTGTAATAGGATTTTAATTGCCCATTACCTTTAAGTCGGCGATTGTTCGTGCGATGGCCTCAGCTTTGTTGGGTCGCTATCATTGGCTACCCTCAAGATGTTAGAAACAAACTGGCTGACTTGTGCGAGATAAACAATAATAAATACGAATTTCTAGTGGAACACATGCCACAAACATAAATATAAACTACAAACTTACCTCTTAAAAAATCGCACTCCCTCCTTGGTAGCGGAAATTCCAGCTCAATCATTAGTCGTTCTAGAAGACTAAACCCGTCTCCTCTTCGCTTGTGTGGGGTTCTACCCGTGACTGCAGGGGCCAGATCCCTATTAGAACTCGATGTGGCTCCACCTTGGGGAGGCATATTATTCCCAAGGAGACAACCAACCCTGCCTTGTTTACTCAGTTTGCCTTGGGACGTGATAGTCATCCTCGACTTCACGCGATAACCCTTTTACCCGCGATTTTTATAAAGAACGGGCAATATTGGTTCAGAACTTGGGACCCACCACTACACCAGCCATTTTTGACGCAATAACATCCAGTCTATGACTCGTCACGAGTTGACCTACAACAAATGATCAGGAAATGTTAAAATCACCATTAACGATAGAAGGCACAAGAGCGTGACTTAGTGCACACAAATCACATACTAAGGATGTACGGGTCATTACAGGCCCTTGGAGACAGACCACCAGCACGAAGTATTTCTTCTTGCACGAGGGTGGGATGATCATATTTGTGCTCTATCAAGACGTCACGGAAGCCAACGACACACGTCGGTGTCCCAAAAGAAGCAGGGCATCGATACTTCTTCTTCTTTGACCATTTCTCCGAGAGATCCCTGAACTCCCCAACGGTCTTCTCTTTGACGTAGAAGTATTCATTCTTTCCCTCGGGGCCATAGCTACACTGGGTGAATTGTAGAAACTTTTGCCCAGCACGAGACCTCATAAAGAAAAACCCTCTATTCGTGGCCTTTTGATTCGTGATGACCTAGAATAACTCCCAGACTTCGTTAACGCCAGACGGAGCCCCCAATGCCTTCATCACCAACACAAATGCCACGATAATGCCCAAAGAATTTGGAGACACTTACCTAGACAGGCCCTGATGCTCTTAAGAATGGCAAAAATCGAAGGATCAATAGGGAAACGTAACCCATTGACGAAGTGTTTGGCGTTCACCTTGATCCAACCCTTCGGGGGTTTATGCATTACCTCGCTGGGATCGGGAAATTTGATCTCTTACCCATTAATATGGCACTCAGTACGATAGTAATCAGGGTGATGAGGGACATGAGATACCATGTCCTCATATTTGATTGCGGTCTTGTGTTTTTGCACCTTCGACACATCTATCAGGCCAAACTCGTTTTATCTCTCGCCCTCATTTTCACTCTCTATCACATCCTCGTCATCTGCATCATCCCTCTCATCTTCATCCCTGTCATCCTCATTCCCGATGGCATCCCCTTCATAAGCTTCCACCAACGAATGCAAATCCGGCATCTCAGATGAGAGTGCAGAAGAATAGTGTTGCTGAACATAATCATTCCTAGGCTCTAGACCAGGGACAGAACAATCATTATCATGAGGCATGTTTACGTCTCTTGTTTCTGACATTGTCATCTCAAAGACTAACTATGTCGACTAGGAATGAAAGACTTTCGAGGCTTGACAAATGCAATCACCGGAATCTGACATTTTAAACTCAAAGGTTAGCCATATAATTAAATCAAGCAATGATCATAAAATAAGTTGGGGAATATAAATTCTTCTATATATACTCGATCTATCGAATATGACTATCATGAATAGTGGGAATAGATACTAGGCTATATCGAAAGATATATCGGAACCCTATATCAAAATCTATATCGAAAGCTATACCGAAACGATATATCGGAAGCTATATCGAAACCTATATCGAAAGCTATATCGAAAGCTTATATTGAAAACCACATAGAATATCCTCGACATACCTTTTCCAAATGAAGTACGCGTTCACTAGAAGATAAATGATTTTTCTCTCTCCACACAATTCCTATTTACAGATATCAGGCCTTTCTACTCTGCATTTATGGCCAACGATATCAAAATTAAAACTTGACATTAGGATATCAATATCGAAAATAATTGATATCGAAATTACTTTCGAAATATGGGTCGGTTATTCAACCTTGTGCGTAGATGCCCTTAGCTCATAATTCAAATGTGGACCTCGGTGCTACAATAAATTGTATTGCGGGTCTACCATTGCTATAAATACAATCTTTGTATTTGAGCTCCCACAATTGAACTAGGGGAACAAGAAGTATTGGTAATTCAAAATTTAATTTAGTTTATGAGTTATTGTTTACAATAGTAACTCCTAAACTGAGGGACTTCATGGTATAGGTAACTCATGTATTGGGCCGGCCCATCCTGATTAAAATGGCCAAGCTCATTAGGAAGCAGGCCCAACGCTCTTATATTGAGGATGGCACCTGATATAGCTTTCGATATCGAGTGTCACATTCGATATGGTACAATGTATGCGAAAGTCATGTGTGCGGTTTCCACATCCCGAGGCCTATATATATCCAGGTTCCGCTAATCAAGTTAAGCTTCATTAATTATCCACACACTGTTCATTCGTATATCGAATATCCACATCCGATATTGAACCCTCACCCAATATTCATACCCGATATACCTTTCGACGTACATTCCCGACATACATCCTCCACATAAATCACCGATATATATCCCCGATATACCTTACTCAATATGGCAATATCTCCGATATCAGCCACATCCCCGACATAGAAGATACTAGACATTCTTCTAGCCATCCAAGTGTTACTCACAGGTGTTCCGGACATAAGTTTGCCTAAAACTAGTATTAGTGATAGTAGACTTGATTTGTAATAGATTTATTATCATATTGTTGTAATCCCACACTTCACATATAATATACGATCCATTGTCAAATTACATAGATATTCAAATGTTGAGCATTAAGGATTTTGAGAAAAATAATTTATGCATGATGGGAACACAAACGATGTTTACGAGCTTAGTATGCAAAGGAATTATTACACTTGTGTTCCTTTTCGCAAGTGCACAATCAAGTAATAATAAAATGATGAGTATATTTACAAACTCAGTATCGTATCCCAATGGAGTGGTGGATTATTTATGAGAATCGCTTAAATGTAAAAGCACTAATGGTTGTCACGGGTATTGTCTTCTATGTTGCAGGATGAATGCTATGTGAATGTAGAATGTAATGAATGCAGAAAACTATGAATGTAGATTTTTGAAAACAGTTTTGTATGCAATGAACTACTAAAATAAAATGCAATGAAAACAATATGAATGTAAAGAGAACTAATAACTAACTAAATGCAGAGTGAGTGATGTGAATGCATAGGAAACGTTTTATGGTTGGAGAAGGAAAACAAACTATAACTAAATGTAGAAGTAAACAAAATAGAATATATGATGATTGATTGGTGATTTCTTTAATTGTAAACAGATGATTAAGATCTTTGGAGGTAGGATTTCACTACTGAGTTAACCATAATAGTTCATAGACGAACTATCTATGCTTATCTGAAATGTTTGATTATGTTCTTGAGTTCTGGGTGTCTAATGGATCCGTAATAGCTGGAGCTATCCTAACTACAGAATTCTTAAGTCCCAAATGACCAATCACGTTATTGAAGTTAATCTATTTGTTAGTTAGTTTAGAAGAGATCTGCAATCCAATTAACTCATCTAAATCATGTTAACAAAAAGTACATAATTAAAATTGATTTAGTGTGATCTATGGGTTGCACAATAGTTGCGTTAGTGTACGAATGTCTCAAAAAACATGCATACATAAGTAGCTTAACATCTACACTTTGGTGGTCAAGGATAATGCTTCTATTCTTTCAGTGGGAGTAAGAGTAGTCATGCAGAATAAGAACTAACGATCTAGACACCTGAACTCTAAAACAAAAATCAAGCAAAACAAATAAACATATTCATAAATAAGAGCAACATCCCTACTTCAACACGGAGTAGTTTAGCTACATTTAGTTCAATAACAAACAAAAAATTAAATAACATGAATAGAAATAAAGAGACAATGAAAGCTTCTTAAATCCAATTGAATGTTGATGCCTTATTATCTTCTTAACTCTTTGCTATCTTCTTCTTCATGAACTATTGACTTATGAATATAAAAAACAAAACTAGAACATAACTCTAATGGTGTTTTCTCTCCTTCTCTCTTCTTTCCACAACTTTCTCACGACTCTGTTAAACTGTATAGAACGTAATTGTAAGTGATGAACGCGATGCCTTGAGTGTTGGCCGTCCTCTTCTATATATAGGCAAAATGTGTTGCCCTAGGTCGGGTGTAACTTAAATTGCAAGAAAATACAGTGTTGCCCTGAAACGTTGTTGCACTGGTCTATGCTAGTTGGGCGCGTCGCACTAGTCATGGTGCGGTTCGCACGACATACGGCATGGGATGCATGTGCTGCACGGCTCCCTCTGTGGTGGTGTTACTCCACTTTCTCTGGGCTGACTGAGCGTCTTTTGGTGCAAGAGATTAGAATTGCATCATTTTGCGTACTATCGTGGCACTTGAAGTGGTATTGTAGCGCTCTAATTGCATTCCGTTCCAAAATCATCCATTATCTACTTTTTTCTTATGTTTTGTCTTGGCTCGACTAAAACCCACAAACTGATAATACAATATGAAAACCAATAATTATGCACCACAACCCATACAAAAGTGTTGAAAAACTAGTACTGAAATCATGATAAATAAACGCTCATCAATGCATTTCTTTTTAATTATAATTAATTTTTCATAAGATTGATTTCTCGTACGCAATCAGTTTAGAGTTAATTTATATCTTAATATTTATATATTGTATTGTTTATAACAGAATTAGCCCTACAATTACAACGAAAGAATAGTTATTTGAATTTTTTAAAAACAATGTACACTTGGCACTACATGTGTGAAAAGGGAGTTATTTTGACAAATCATTTTGAATAGAGTGACATTATGACAATTAGTTATGTACACATGTGTCAATAGAATGTCATTCTGATATATAGTTTTGAGAGAGTGTTATTTAGACAATAAGTTTTGTAGATTGACGGCTACGCTACCTCCAACTAAGGGTTTGATTCCAAGATGATCCGATAGTGCAATGAATAAAACAAAGAGAAAGATAAACGGCGTTGAAGAAAAAATATCATGATTAAGCTGTTCAAGAACACAACATAAACAACAAAAATTTGGGAGGAGATAGACGGTAAAGAAAGGATCGTACTAGGGTTTGCTTGCTTATCTAAGATTTAGTACAATATATAGGTGGGCAATGAATCACTTGAATTTGGATCCAAATTTGATCAACAAAAGATCAGATCTAGTAGGGAGCCAGATCAATAATGAATCCAATGCACTGGATCGAAAATATATCTAGTTTCAATCCAATATGGATCCAAATCTACTAGGATCCATAGATCCAAAACAATCTTCTTTTGCTTTGTAGGGTATAGCAAGGATCCATGAGGGAACACGAGTCCATGATTAGTTCAACAATGATTAAAAGTAGTTCAGCTAAAGTTAATTGGAAAAAAGTAAAGAACATCCGACATGGATCCGGTGACTTAATTAGACATTTTTTTGTCCTAATTGATAAGCGTCTTATTAGCGTGATTTAAGTATCTGTTTCCTTATGCTTTTGAATACTTATGATGCATATTCACTTGTTTTACTATTTTTTATGTTTTCTTAGATATTTAAGGAGTCAAGACAAAACGAGGCTAAAAATTGATGTTTTGGACAACAATTGGGCAGAGACGCTATTTCGGTATGTTCAAGCGCTACGGGAGCGCTACGACACTACAAAAATGGGAAATGTTGAATATAGCGTGATTGAGGAGAATACACCAGGGACCGCATGAGAAAATCATTAGGTAGTGCGATCACCACTGTGTCGTGCGGGTGGCGCGCGATAATAGCCACAGTGCGCGGGGGTCGCGCGATCAGAGGAAGTTTGGGCCACAAGTCAGTATGGCTAAAACGAAGCCCAGAACACAGAAAAACACTATAAATAGGAGACTACATTCAATAATTAGGGTACAATCCTCACAACTTTTTTCATAGCCTTTACAACCACTATCAAAGAGAATAAACCCTGAGAGTTGTCACCAGAGAGAAACACCATCAAATTCTTATTCTAGATTAGTCAAGTAAATATTTGAGAGAAGATAATTAGTGGAGTAGAAGATAGCAAACGGGAGTACGAAGAGGGTCAAGCAACAACTTCCACAGGATCCGAGAAGCTTTTCTTTATCGTTTTACTTTGTCTATGATATTTAATTCTTTGTTGATTGTTGAACTCATGACTATGAGGTGCTAACCTACTCGTTGTTTAGAGTAGAGGAGTAACTCTGATATTATGAATATATTTATTAGTTTTACTTGATGTGTGTTTGATGGCATTGAATGTCTAGATTGAATAGTTACTTATGTTGTGTGACTAACCTTAGTCTCGCTAGGATAAAACGAAAACACTCGAGTGGGGCCGCCCGGAGTGTAGAATGATAAGTGAGTTATATATATATATATATATATATATATATATATATATGCGATTTGTACCTTTTGATTTGCGAAGGAAACTATTGCGCAACCTTTAGATCACACTTGATCAATCTTGACTATGTGCGTTTTGTTAATATGATTGAGCTGAGTTAATTGGATTGCAGATTTGATATCTCTTCTAACATAATTGACAACTTGGCTGATTCCGTTAACAAGGTAGGTTATTAGAGAGACTAACGGAGGTGTGGTTGGATAGCTCTTGCCATATGTCACAAATCCATTAGACATGCAAACATCAAAGAACTGTCAAGTACTATAAGTAAATGCAGGTGGTTTGTCTATGAACTACTAAGTTAAGTCATTGTGAAATTCAATATGTAAACAATCTTTCCAACCATTGTTCATAACCTAAAAGTAATCAATCAATCATTCCAAGTTCTAGTTTAGTTTAGCTTATCTTAGTTAAACTCTCATCTTCCCAACATTATTAGTTTAATAGCTTCCATTAGAATATGTTGCTTAACTGTTTTCTTGCATTTAAACTTCAAAAAACTCAAAAAGGAATCTGATCATTCTTGCATCCTTATATTAATCTCATTGCATTCTAGATTAAGCATTATTTGCATAAAAAGCATTACCAGCATTCTTAGTTTAGAAATCATTCATAAGCATTCATCATATTTTGCAACCACATCAGAAAAGATAGTGGCAGTAATCAGTGTTTTTGCATTTAAGTGATTTATACATACAATCATCACTCCATTGGGATACGATACTTGGCTCATAACTACACTTATCATTTTATTATTATTTGATTCGTGCACTTGCGACATAGTGGGATTTAGTTGTAACAATTTTGTGCTGAAATATATTATATTCTATTTACGCCTAACGCATGCCCACATCAAGTTTTTGGCATCGTTTCTGGGGAGTAACGGTATTCTTATTGTTGTACGTGAAATTGTCAAGCTGGTTTGCATAATCACAAAAGTTTTTTCTCTTGTTTTCCATTGGAAATGGCATCAAATGGGTTAAAGCAACATATGTCTTACCTAGTTGGGTTAGAGGGATTACTTTTAGGGGTCGAGGAAACTACAAGAAAGCAAAGGCTCTTAACTATCCGATCCCAGAAGAAACACAAAAACCCACTAGTGATGGGATGGAAGGACAACTACCTAGGAAAATAGCCAAATACTTATCTATGTTTGGTTACACCTCAGTGACAAAAGAATGAAAGTGTATGGTGAGACACAAGCAATTTTGTGGAGAAGCCCATGAAGATCCTCTCCAGCACATTGAGGAATTCAATGAGATTTACCATTATTTTAGATTTACCATTGAGCAAGTAAATGGTACAATAACTCCATCAAAGCCAACACATCATGGAGTGAAGTCGTGAAGAAGTTCACATATGAATTTCTAAATAGCCCAACGATAAAATCACTGAAGGACTGACTCTTCAATTTTCGCGAAAAAGAAGGAGCAACTATCAGCGAAGCATGGGGTGATATGTAAAAGATACGTAAGGATATAACCATAGAATGAGAGAAACACAAACACCAAGCCATGTCACCCTATTGGCTTACTGATGAACAATATCTAGAGAATTTCTATCTTGGTCTGAGCAAAGTGAATCAAGGCATACTGGATGAAATTAGTCTGAACTCGCCATATCAAAGTATCTTTATCAAAATCCCTAGTCACGAGGCTATGCATTTGCTGCAAAATATACAAAGAGATCTCGTAACAGGAATTATTTTTTCAAGAAAATGAGTTGTAAAAGAAAAGAAGAAGCGAAAGTGAAGAAATGAGCACAGAAGGAAAAAAGACAATGGTTAAATTGGTGCACCAAAGGACCCCTCATGCTTCATTATAATTGTAGAGCTAACCGGCAATAAACTCATCGATGTGTGGGAGGCAACCCACAATAGTAAGTATTTAATTATCGAGTCTTTAGTTTAATTCTGTTTTGAGTCATATATGGCATTTTATTTCAATTTGTTATTGAGCTAACAATTGAGATAGGAAAAACGAAGAAAGTGAAAAGAAACTTTAAGTGGATAGACGAACAGGACAAAAGCAAGACAATATTGGACAAAGTGAGAACAACACAAATCGGAGCACGCAGGGCACGTTTTCCAGTAGCACGCGTGATCAGACATGTGATCCCTACTCCCATCGCACCGCACACGTGCAACCAGTTGCGAGTATTCCAGAATATACCGCGTCCAATATCGTGTCGAAGTTTTAATCGTGCCTCAACCGCACGATCAGGACGCGCAATCAGTCTTAATCACGCGCCAACTTGTTTTTGCAGTACACATTTCTCAGTTCGAAGGGCAGTAGGAGACATGCAGAAACCAGAATCTACGGAATTTGGCTGAGAAATCTCTATCTTTACCATTCTTACCATGCTTATATTCTCCTTAAGATTAAATTCTCTTGATACATGTGTTTTGTCCATTGTAATTTATTATTATAGTAGAGTTATGAAACTTAATGAAAATTTCTAAAATTCTGATTAAGAATTCTCTTATTTGAAACTCTAATTACGCTTACAATTCTATTATCTCTCAGAACTAATAAGGCTATTTCTTCTTTACTTCTTCTATCTATAAAAATTTCTTGAAAGAAAATTCTATATTTTTAATTGTTCCTTGTAGAACAACATGGCATCTGGATGCTACTATACGATTGATCCAAAGGCAAGAACACCAACAATATTGGAGAAACTTAGCATAGCACAACTGAGCTACGACTTGACAAAGTTTGCATTAGGAAAGTGCTATGAGAATACATCCAGTTTTTGCATGGTGACTTCGTGGACAAGCAACATTTGCAGTCCCGGGGATTAGCATGAAGAAGATCAACTTGGAGCAAGTTGCACTAAGGCAAGAGATCATCAATGACAACCTAGTATGTGATTTTTACGCTCACTATGATCGTAGGGATCCATCAACTATCATCCGACTTCATGAAGTTTATTTCTTTGTACAAAAAGTAAATGAATAATACAACATGAAGAAGGAATCCATTGAGATGTGGGAGAGCCTACCAAAAAATATCAAAGGAGTTCACATCAGAGCTGTTAGCTACAAACAAGAGGGCGTCTCAATTCAACCACCAAGGAAAGCTTGAAGCCGAATATGGATCACTTTAATCTTGGCACAAAGAGCTTTACTTATTTGTAAGTTCGAGAATTCTACCACCTATCAATGTTGGAAAAGCTTCATGGGAACAAGCCAAGATGATCGTATGCATCAAACGAGGAGACACTCTAACCATAGAACAAATCATAATCAAAGCTACTAAGGATCACACTTTCAACAATCCTCCACGCTTTATGTATTTTGGAGCACTTACCACCGCACTATATATCAAAGAGGAATGTCCAGAACTTGACACAAATATTCATTATCAAAATACATATCCCATCAATCACATTACGAGGCAAGTGAAAGAAACTACATTCCCCACTAACGAGAGACCAGTAATAGAGGAAATTCAATAAACTATATCACCTTCGTCGAAGAGACAAAAGACGGCGTACGAGCAATTCCAAGAGGTGAAAGAGTGGCTAGAAAAGGAGAATGTTGAGTTAGCGAGTCAGTTGGAAGAAATCAAGGATCACTTTCAGAACAACAACACTCTCCATTGGAGAGAGTTGAGAGAAATTGAAGAAATTTCTACAAAAGAAGGAAGCACCACCGCTAGTTCGACGAGTGTCCTTTCAGCTCGATCATGGGAGTCCTCTAATCTTTAGATTAATTCTTTTTTTTTTTTGCAGTGAGGACATCGCATGATTTTAAGTTTGGGGGTGGGCTGGTAGCTATGTTTTTTGTTTTACTTGTTTTTGCTATATATTTATCCTTATAGTCTTGTTTGAGTCTATGTTTTTCGCAATAGGGTACTAGAATGGAGTTTGAAGCATGAAAGCATGAATAAGTAGGGATCTATGATAGTATATGCATAATATTGTACGAATTTGAGATGAAGGAATACGCGAATACCTTTGATACATCTTGAGTAATATGGTTAAAATCATGTTTTAGTTTCATATACACCTTTCAATCTGTTATTGTGTATAACTGGAAAGAGAATGTTGCTTATTTATGAGAATAGAGTAATGAAGCATGCGATTATGACTCTTGAGAGAAATTGCTTGACTGTTGTTTTAGATAAAGGTAGATGTAAATGTGTTGAGAAAATGAAATAGACCATAATTTGAGTTTTAGCCTTCTAAGCCAGGAACCCTTTATGAATATAAGATTATCTACAGAAACCCACTGAAGCCTATTCTATGAGCCTTTGTTTATGAAGCCTACTTTCCTACCAAGAGCCAAAAAAGAAAAAAAAATTATATCCTACCCATTTCTAGAGATGGAAATAGTAGATTGAACGAGGGATAAGGTAGGAGCTCAAAACTAAAGCATGAGCTTAAAAGAAAAATATAAATAGAACAAGAGCATGAATCCAATAGAGAACACAAATAACCCGTGGAAAAACAATAAGTTTGGAGGTGTTTCTCAAAAAATTATGAAGTATAAGATGGTTTGAATACTTGCGAAAATGAAAGCGCAAATGAAAAGATGCCAAAAATAGCCTAAAATGTATGGTCAAAAGAAGATGGCAAAAACAAGGAAGCAAAGAGTAATACATGAGTCGTTTACTACATACATCTCTAGAACTCATATATGAGTTCTTCCATTATGGCCCACACCCGAGCTTATATTATAAGCTTACAAAGTCCTCAATGATCCTCAAAATATAATATATATATATACTTGAGTCAATGGCAATATAAGAGTGAAGAGTGAAAAAGAAAGATATTACATGTTAAGAGCTATGTTTTCAAAAGTTTACAACATGAAAATAAGTTTTATGCATCAACAACAGTATCACACACTATAACAGTACGTGAAATAGATGTGAAGATGCATGTATTAAACTTGATGTACTCGTGTTCATTTATTCTATCTCATCTCTTGTTATGATCGTAGATTGCATTTTGACAATTCTTGCTTATGCATGTTGACATGTCAATAGTTACATTCGAATTTTGATCGAACCAGTTAAGTAAGTGTACTTGAGGACAAGAAAATGTTTAAGTTTGGGGGTATTTGATAAGGAATTCAAGGAAAAGTCCACGAAGATCCTCTTTAGCACATTAAGGAATTCAATGAGATCTAACACTATCTTAGAATTTCGGATGAACAATAAATTTTCTGAATCTTCCTATACTCGTTTTAAGGGAAAAGCAAATATGTGGTATACTAACTCCATCAAACCCAGCTAATCTTGGAGTGACGTCATTAAGAAGTTCACACATGAATTTCTGAAGGAGCCAGCGGTGAAACACCGAAGGAGCGACGCCTCACTTTTTGTCAAAAACAAGGGGCAACAATCAGCGAAGCATGGGATGAGATGTTAAAGATACGTAAGGATATAACCACAGAATGCGAGAGACAAAAACACCGAGCCATGTCACCCTATTGGCTTGTTGAGGAACGATGTGTGGAGAACTTCTATCTTGGTCTGAGCACGGTGAATCAATGCATATTGGATGAACTTAGTCTAAACTCAACATATCAAAGTATATTTCTCAACGTCCCTAGTTACGAGGTCATGCACTTGCTGCAAGAAATACAAGAGAGGTCTCGTAATAAGAATTACTTCGAGAAAAGGAATTTGAAGGAAAACAATAAGGGAAAGTGAAGAAGAGAGCCCAGGAAGAAAAAGACCATGGTGTAATTGGTGCACCAAAGGACCCGTGATTCTTCACTATTATTGTCGAGCTAACGAGCGATAAACTCAGTGTTGTATGGGAGGCAACCCACAATAGTGAGTTTATAATTATCGAGTCTTCAGTTTAATTCTGCTTTAGAGTCATATATAGCATTTTATTTCGCTTTCATGTTGAGCTAACAAATGAGGTGGGAAAATGAAAGAAAGTGAAAAGAAACCATAAGTGAAGAGATGAACAAGGCAAAATCAAGAAGATAATTGATAAAGTGAGAACAACACAAATTAGAGCACGTAGAGCAGATTTTCCGGTAGCACACGCGATCAGCTGTGCAACCACTACTCTCATTGCTACCCACACGCGCGATTAGTAGCGCAATCTGATTTGGTAGCCCCAGCATTCCAAAACACGCCTCGTCCAATACCGTGTTGGAGTTTTTATCGCGCCCCGACCGCAACATTAGGACGCGCAATCAGCCTTGATCGCACGCAAACTTTTTCTTTTAGTACACGTCTCTCAGTTGGAAGGGCAATAGGAGACATGCAGAAACTTGGATCTACGGAATTTCGTTGAAATCTCTAACTTTAGCTTTCTTACCATACTTATAGTTTACCTTATAATTAAATTCCATTGATACATGAGTTATTTATTATAGGAGGTTATGCAACTTGATGAAAATTTCTAAAATCTAATCAAGAATTTTCCTCTTTATAACTCTAATTACTCTTACAATTCTACTATCTCTCAGATTTCATAAGGCTATTTCTTCTCCACTTATCCTAATAATAAATATTTCTTAAAAGAAAATTTTATTTTTTTAATTGATCTTTGTAGAAGAACATGCGGACTGGAAGATATTACACCTTTGAACCAGCAACTGGAACACCAAGAAGAGCATTAAAACTCTCTTTGGCTCGATCGACATCCGATCGTTATCGATTCCTCAACGAAAACTATTTCAACCAGTATCAGGAACTTGTAAGGAGCCACTTTGTTGATGAACAAGAAGTGCAAGGGTTGGAAGAGACACTGAAGCAAGCAAGATTATTACGGCGCATAATGAGGCAACTAGGCATTATGAACGATCATTGTTCGCGAATACAATGCTCATTATGAAGAAGGCGACGGTAATGTTTGGCTTAGGGGGAGATCAGTTGCAATCACAAAAAGAGATATAAACCAATACTATAAATTGAAGTCACACCAGATGTTACTTTGGGACTTAGGCTCACAACACATGATCACAAGAGAGCGTGCCTCCACGTATCTCCTACAATCAGTTAAGGAACTATGTTGTTTTATCTATTCAAGAATACTTCCACTAGATTACAAAGGAAAAGTTTGATGGGAACAAGCCAAGATTATGGTATGCATCGAACCAGAAGACACTACAAACATAGGAGAAATCATAATCAAAGTTATTGAGGATTACACAATGAACGGTCCTACATGCTTTATGTATTTTGGAGCACTTATCACCACACTTTATATCAAAGAAGGATGTCCAGAACTTGATACGGATTTTCATCATCAAAACACATATCCAATCAATCACATTGCGAGGCAAGTGATAGAAACTACATTTCCCACTAACGAGAGATCAAAAAGTTAGTCAATTGAAGAAACTCTGTCAGCTTCGTCGAAGAGCTAGAAGATGGCGTGCGAGCAATTGCAAGAGGTGATTGAGCGGCTAGAATAGGAGAATTATGAGTTAGTGAGTCAGTTGGAAGAAATCAATGAGCACTTCTAGAACAACAACACTCTCCATTGGAGAGAGTTGAGATAAATTGGAAAAAGTTTTGGAAAAGAAGAAAGCGCCACCGAGTGTCCTTTGAGCTCGATCAGGGGAGTCCTCTGTTTTTTACTTTAATTCTTTCTATATTTATGTAATGATGACATCACATGATTTGGAGTTTGGGGGTGGGTTGGTAGTTACGTTGTTTGCTTACTTAGTTTGTGATGTAATAATATGAGTGGGTCGCCCATGCGGGCTAAACCCGACCCGAATTGCGTTTGAATTCAAATTAAAGGATGGAGAAGTTTTCCCTCTTATAGGACAAAACTCCCTCAACTCCCATAACTTCCACACAACTCTTTTATGCAGAAAATGAAAGAGTAAAAAATAGAAAATATAGTATTTTCGTACAACAAAATGAGGGTAAAAAGAAAAGCCATTTGTGGCCATTTTTCACCACAAAAACTCATCCTTTTTGGGCTCTTGGATTGTGGCAATGATTCCTTTCCGTTTGTGATTGGAATCCGACCATTTTGGAGCGAATCAAATGCAGAATACATCATGGATTCGAGTCGGGCGAAGATCAACATAATCGAAGTATTATGGGATCCATTTTCAACCGATCAAAGGTTAGTAAATTCCAAACATTGGTATTAGAGCCATTTGGCTCGTTTCCTGAGGTTTTAAAGCATGAAATAGCATGAAATTTATGCTTCATATGCAATGATCCAAGGTTAAATTCGCATAAGCATGTTTCATGAACGTTAATGGCGAAGAATTTTTTTTCTTCGAATTATGCTCTCAAATTTTTACTGAATGGTGCTTATACATTGATTATAAGATCTGCAAAGTTTGATATTATTTGGATTTGTGGATTTTGAGTTATAATCAAGTCTTTCAGTTTTTCCAGAAATTTTGACTGACTGTTCACTGATCGTTACGAATTTCTGTATGAGGCGGATATATTTAGAAAGTACTCATCGAGGGCTTTCCAACCATATAAAGAACATAAATTTTGGCCAAGCATTGAGAGAGTTATGGCCATTTGAATACAAGGTTGAATTCTAGGGTTTTCTGTGAATTTGTGAAGAAGATGAATACGCGTGATGTCAGCGTGATGCGATGGTGACGTCATTGTGCTGGTGTATGACCGGTCAAAGGGACATGTGAGTGTGCCAAGTGGCACATTTTTAGCTATTTGCGTTAAGGGCATGTTTGTGCGCGTTAAATATGTTTCTATTATCCGACTTTGACAAAATCAGCATCGTTCTTCTCAGAATTTAATTTCTGATTAAATGGTGCATTATAGTTTTTCTTTTCAGAGTGAGAAAATATTTTCTTACTTATAAAGTTTTTTTATTAAAAAAGAAAACTTTAAAGAAAATGTATTTTAAATTTGGGAAAAATTTTGAAATTTTTCCTTAGACTCTGGAAAATATATTTTAGGCATTTGTGCCTCGTGAGAGTGTATAGGCATTTAAATGACCCTTAATTAATTTTGTAAAGTTGAAGAAATTAATTTTTTCTTTGATTAGTTGACTATTGGTACAAAATTGGGTATATAATGCCGCTCCATTACATTAGTAAATGTAATATGCATGCTTTATATTGTTCTAATGGACAATAAGTGGTTAGAGAACCACAATAAAGATGTAATACACTTTGTTGTATTGGATTTTGTCATTTTTGAAATATTGTGAGATCTTCTGAACGAAAACCACGAGCGTTGTAGCTCGTTGTTCGATATGGTTAATGGGAAACATAAAAATCCTAAGAGAATTTTATCATGCATACTTGATTGGCTAACATTTAGCTCGGGGATCTAAAAGTTATAAGTGATGCCATAAAGATTCGGTGTTAGGATTTCTGTTAGGGAGATAATTGTATATATATACATGAACATGTTCACTTATGCTTATCATGTGACGTGTTGTATATTGTTACATAGTTAAAATAACATGTATTTATGAATTGCATGATTATGTTATATTCTTGTCTGTTTGTCAAGAATACATGTTTATCTCCTTACGTGCTATTTATCTAGAATGTATTTTTGTGTACTTGATAAATGCACGTTTATAGACTTTGTACTAAATTCGAGTGGGAGTTCTAAGGTTGGAAGAATTTGGGAAGTTCTCACCTAGAACTTTAGAGATTTTGTTTTTTAGAAATTAAGCTTGTGATAATGAACGTGAGGATATGGGTGATGATAGGTCACCTTGTGACTTCTTCGATTATGTACCCCATGGTTAATTGTCATGAATGTTAATTTGCTAAACTCAAAATTGATTTTTCATAGTAGATGGACATATATAGATATCTCTAAATTGACAGACCATGGCAACTCAATCGATATATTCACTGAGTTAAGTGCCTTGTTTGCACTTATTGTGAATTAAGTAGACACTATGTGTCTTTAGGATCATAATAGCGATAGGACGAGTAAGATGATTTGAAAGCATCAACTGGGTCACTTAACATTCTTTTGAAAGGTCAAACTACTCAGATTTAGAAATAGACCTTAATGGCTTTCAGATTTTCTTAGCTTCCGCTGTTTTTTTAGTGCCGCTCTGTAAATCCGCGTGTTCACTGGTCTATACATGGTGTACATTTTTTTATGAAGAATATATGTATAATAATATGTGTTCAAGATACCTGACTCTCAAAAGGCACATGAGTTAATTTAGATTGACCACAACTTGAATGACGTCGAGTGTGATCAATGTATGTAGTCAGCTAACACGTTTTTTTTATGAGTAGTAAGCTCGAGTCAAGCCTCGTATAATTCTCTTCATCAATTGATTTAAATTTCGGTTTTTTCTTAAACTGATCGGTTCAAGTGACGCTCAATGTTAAATTTGAGATCAGCGGCATTTGTGTCATTAGACTCACTGTTGAGGCGTTTAAGGTTGGTTTCAGGTTCACATCAACTTAACAAGAGAACTTGTAACTTTCAGTTTTATGATGTACTGAAACGTAACCAACGATGATAGACTATTTATATAGTCGGAGAATATAAGCAAGTGTTTGATCTGGGATAAACACTGTTGTGGTTACCATGCTATTGTTCCATTCTGTATGGTGATCTTTTGATTACATTGATTGGGATATGGTACTTAAATAGATTTTCGAAGGAGTTAGGACGTCTCTACGGTTGTAATGACAAATCTTGTCCTACGTGGACTTTAAGATTTATTAGAACTTGAGATTGTATAATACTTAAGGAAATCTATGAGTTCTCTCACATATAATCTTTGATAAGATGTAGGAGGTAAGCTCTAGGCATACCAAGAAAGCGTCAACACGCACATATCAAGTGATATGGATGTTGGACTTGCACTATATGACTTTATATGTGAGATGAAGGAGGTTAGACTTAGAATTGAAGAATTCTTTTTCTTCAATGATCTTGTGACTGGAGAAATGTTGTGACTTAGTTACAACGTGTTGTTAGGTGTAGCACAATATGGTATTGCACATCCAATTTTCTCTAATCGTGTCAACATGTGACTATAGGAATGTTTTTATTACAACATTGATCGTTAGGAATGATCAATGCACTTCTCGTGTAGTAATCAAAACATTAGTCACATTGGGCAAAAACGAAGATAGGGGTTATGGTGTAACACCTATGAGACATACATTCGGATTTTACCTCCTTAACTGAATTTTCTTCATTGAAAATTTTGATGGAGTAACCATCGTATAAGATAGTTTTAAACTGAGTTCCACGGGGATAACTCCTTAAGTTTATATGATTTACGTGATACGAAGGCATAGCATGAAGTCGTTAGTTTCATTACATTTATGAAGGAACTTGCGCATTTCTTCTGTTATTGATTTTTAACAAATCTGAGATACTTGAGTGTCTTGGGTGTTGTAAAGTTAAGATCCAATGAGTAGGATTGTAATGATCCTTAATATTGGAGAAGATGCGTAGAGTATGTAATGAAAAATGACATCTTGCTAATTTTTTTTGTGATTTCTTTGCATACGTGTACGCATATTGGTGTTGCTATGAGAAGGAAAAGAAAATTATACTTGAGAATTTCACACACACTTAAGTTAGAAAATTATTCTCGAAACGAGATTCTTTCTAAACTCAAGTCATCGGTTGAGGACATTCGTCTTATTATCTACTTTACTCTTTACATTGGATAAGATTGAGTGGAAGACTTTATCTATTTTACCTTAGGCCTTGGAACGATGAACTTGTGTTCATGCTCTTTTATTTTCAATGAAAAGTATTGTTTCCAATATTAAAGGTGTGTTTTGTCTGAAATACACCAAGTGGCTGAGGTGTTTGTGTTCATCGCGAACATGTGTAGTAAGAGTAAAGAGTAAATCATAAAATCTTATTGCTCGAGTTGTGTAACTCTTTTGTCGGAAGGATGTGAAAAGGTAGAAAGCTTGTTTAGTTTGTTGATTCTAGTCATGGTTGATTATCTGTTAAGTTTGAGCATGTCGATGCTTTGTGACTCAAGTGGGAGCCAGCAGTGATAAATCAATCGATTTTATGACTGAATTATGTATAGTTTAAGTACTGTAGAAGATTTTCTCAAGTAGGTGTTAGACGACATTAGAGCAATATCAAGTTACGTTATTTATCTCGATGAGGTAAATGAAATTCAAGGAACAAGCAGTACCTTGTTCTTTGTTACAAGGTTTGCTCGAGCAACATGAGATAGAACAAGTTTTCTTTTGAGTTTGTATGTTTGACCATGTAAATGTATTGGTCAACTTAAGATTAATGCGTAAGATATTTGAGAACTAACGTGTTCTCGTTATTATACTAAAGATTGTAAGAATCTTGAAGAAGTATAAGTTTTATTTCACCAAAAGGGGATATGTTGTGTTTTGGACAAGAACTGTTCTTCTTATGGTGGTGAAACTATATCCATTCATCATTCGTTGATAGATATGAGTTTTCGTGTATTTTATATGAACCTTGAGATTGTATTTCTCGATGGGAATTTTATTACAGAAATCTATGAACACGTTTCTAGATTTCACATCAAAGGAATAGAAAATAGAGTTTAAGAACTTTATGTTGGTCTATGGCCTTACACAATCTCTTAGACTATGGTTTATCAGTTTTGCCGAAGGGTAATCTTAATAAACTTGGCTAGAAGGTGTTTTTACATTACTATCATCAACGGATGATTATATATGTGAAGTTCACTAAGGGCAGTCTATGTCTTTACGATGAAAGCTTAGACAATATTTTTGATTAGATTATGGTTCATGAGAATCATTTTGAAGATGAGCTCATTCTCTTTCTTTATGAAAGTATTCGATCATTATCTTTAATCAAACTTTTTCGTGTTTCAATCACAATGGAGTGATTTTATTTGCTTTGATCATGAAAAGACTTGACAAGTGTTTAAAAGTCTGTGTGGTTCGCTTAAAATAACTCTTTCTATCAATCTTGATGATACCCTGGGCGTGGGGGTTGTAAAGAGTATGTTTCATCATTTAGTAATGTTCATTCTTTTATCGTTAAGATAGGGAGTGAATTGAGGTAAATGTACCTTTTATGTCCGAAATTCATAGGAATCATTCTATGTGTTTGATGACTTGCATCTTGAGCCATATGGAGTGGTTTGAAATGAATTTCGGTGAAATTTATACTCATGAGGATGTCGAATATCTTAAGCCTTGGAATCTGTGAAAGCTCTAGTTATAACGATGTCCAAACCGTTGTTTAAGAAAAATATCTCTGATAGTTGAGATTTAAAGTGCTACATACTTGCCCTGATAGCTGTAATGCCATGGGTCTAGTCAATAAGTATAGCCGAATTCTTAAAAGTAGAATTTGGTCAATACTAATGTAGGATTTTGGACTCCTATATACACTGCATACTTACAAACTCAATAATGGACTTGGTCATTATTGAAAAGAATACACTCATTGATTATCGAGATGTGATTTGACTTGGAGTAAATCGTTCTCTAATTTTCTTCTTCATTAACTGATGTTGCTTTTTGTAAAAAGAGCTTAAAGCAAACGAGTGTATTGATGTGCGTATTAAATGAGACTCTATAGCACTTTTTTTTTTTGCAGTAGTATGGTTTTGGTTGAAGTGAGTAATTTATCATTGTAGATTGTAAGGAAAGTGGGAGTTGTAGTGTACATTATGGTGACTTGCAGCAATTCCTTACAATAGAGTCTCAAAGTGATAAAACCAAAACGTATAATCACAAAACAAAGGTTTTTGAGAGATATCTATGCAAAGAAAGAAGTGACTTTGCAATACATATCTATGCATGATGATGGTTTAGTTTGGTGACTTAACTTAAAACCTAGAGATGTCTCTGTCGATGGTTCAGAATCTCAGGGCTAGCATAGAATTTAGCCTAATTGGACTAGATGATGTCCAGTTAGTTGTGTCCATAAGTTTAAGACTTGAATGTTATAAAAGCATCTACTTTTTTGGTGAAAATATTCCAAGTCTAAATGTATGTTTGACAAGTGTAGATTGGCTCTCTCACACGAGCAATCACCTCTGACACTAAGTAGTGTGCAGAGATGAGACAATTATGATTTGTTTGTATACTAAATCATACTTATGTTACATTGTCGCCTTGATTGATAATCAAGATGAGATTACTGTTATAAAGTTAAGTAATTGATATGGATCCCCACAATCCATTATACTTGTCTTATAGCCAGATGTGAGTTTTCTTGTGATTTGTGTTTGTAGAGGACTAACAAGAAGAAAACTCAAGTTAAGTGTTAGAGACACTTGAACTAAGATATGTACGATGCGTAATACTATTAAAAATGACATACGCTTCCATAGAGGAAGAAAAACATCGTAGCATGTGTTTCATACCACATGTGCTTTTGTGACCGTTGGAGTAATGAGTGAATTGATCCGTGTTTCCTCATTGTGTGAGACCCAGAGGTTTAAAAGACCTCATAATATACCCTTATGACTTTTAACTTTTTCTCAAGGCTTTTTTTGGTGTTGCTACTTTAGCATGTTACTAATAGCCATGACAAATTCGGCAATTCGGTGCATGTCTAAGAAAGCAACCATTTTAATGTTAAGAGGTTAAAGTTAGAAAGGAAGACTGTCTATGACTTGCGCCTATCTTGTATTCACCGTGCGCACAATTTTGTCAAACTTTGAGGTTTGGACATAATTGTGAATACAATGTATAGAGTTTAAAAAGAGAGTGTGCTCCTTATATAACAAGGAATTAAAGACACTCTAGTTGATGCAAGTAAGTGAAGTCTAGGGTATAGCGAGATACATTGTCTTTGTGGTGAAGAAGTTAAGCTACTATATATCCCTAACCGGTGTATAGTTGTGTGTTTAAGTTTTAAGCTGCTATATATCCTTAACCAGTGTATAGCATTGAAGCTCAGTATGCTCGTTGGTCACACGGTCCATTTTCTTGTATGAAAATGGCGAGTTGTTATTATGTTCTAACTAGACTGGGTCTAGCCCTTATGTGCGAGTGGGAGATGATGTAATAATATGAGTGGGTCGCCCATGCGGGCTAAACCCGACCCGAATTGCGTTTGAATTCAAATTAAAGGAGGGAGAAGTTTTCCCTCTTATAGGAGAAAACTCCCTCAACTCCCATAACTTCCACACAACTCTTTTATGCAGAAAATGAAAGAGTGAAACATAGAAAATATAGTATTTTCGTACAACAAAATGAGGGTAAAAAGAAAAGCCATTTGTGGCCATTTTTCACTACAAAAACTCATCATTCTTGGGCTCTTGGATTGTGACACTGATTCCTTTCCGTTTGTGATTGGAATCCGACCATTTTGGAGCGAATCAAATGCAGAATACATCATGGATTCGAGTCGGGTGAAGATCAACATAATCGAAGTATTATGGGATCCATTTTCAACCGATCAAAGGTTAGTAAATTCCCAACAGTTTGCTATATTTCTATCCTCAGAGTCTAGTTTATGACTATTTTTTTAATAGGATATTAGAATGGAATTTGAAGCATGAAAGCATGAATTAGTAGGAATCTATAGTAGTATATGCATAATATTGTATGAATTTGAGATGAAGGAATGCGTGAAAACCTTTGGTACATCTTGAGTAATATGGTTAAAATCTTATTTTAGTTTCATATACACCTTTCAATCTGATGTTGTGTATACGTGGGAAGACAATTTTGCTTATTTATGAGAATAGAGTAATGAAGCATGCGATTAGACTATTGAAACAAATTGTTTGACCATTGATTGAGATAAAGGTAGATGTAGATGTGTTGAGGAAATGAAGCCTACTTTCCTACCATGAGCCGAAAAAGAAAAAATGTATATCCTACCCATTTCCAGAGATCGATATCGAAGAAGGGATAAGGTAGTTGTTCAGAACAAAAGCATGAGCAAAAAACAAAAATCTAAATAGGAAATGATGAATATATTAGAGAACGCAAATGACCCATGCAAAAACTTTAAATTTGGGGGTGTTTCTCGAAAAATCATGAAGTGTAGGATGGTTTGAATACTTGCGAAAATGAAAACGCAAATGAAAAGATGCCAAAAAGACCCTAAAATATATTGCTAAAAGAAGAAGGCACAAACAAGGGATGAAAGAGTAATACATGAGTGGTTTACGACATACATCTCTAGAACTCATATATGATTGTGAAAGTGCAGGTATTTAGTCAATGTTAGATCAACAGTGTAACTGCAATGTTAGGGTAACATTGAACAGTGAAAAACTGCACATTCGGGATTATTGCTATAATTGTGTTTTGCCTTTATTCACTTACTAACTTAGTTCCACGAGTTGTAGTTGGTATTTGTATGTGCTCCAGGTCAAGAGACTTCAAGGAAGGATCTATTTCCTTAAAGAGAAGTTGCCATTCAAAAAGAAGTTTCCAAAGAAGAACTTTCCATAATTAAAGAAGGAAAGATGTGTGCGCTACAAGGAAAGATCAAGGCGTGTGAATAGCAAGAAGAAAAGAAGATTACTTGCAGTAGGATTCTTTCCATAGAAGACTACAAGATGGAGAAGGATACTTTCCTTAGAAGACTTCAAGTTAAAGAAGGAAACCTTTCCATTGAAGACTTCTAGTCAAAGAATGAAACCTTTCCATTGAAGACTTCAAGTTGGACAAGGAGACATTTCCCTATTGAAGGAGACTTGCCATGAACGAAACTAGAGTCATACAAGGAGATCTAATAGCAACCAAAAACGTGCACAACATGTCTTGGCCATCAAGGAAGACTACACTATAAATAGGCATGTTGGGCATCAAGAAAAAGACACGAAGACAAGAGCGAAAATATCCCGTGAGGAAATCTTTATAGTCGAGTATCTTTGTCTTGCTTTAGAAAAGTTTGTGAATTGTTAGAATAGATCTAAGAGTGAGGAGCTTTTAGAGATAGACGAAGCAATTCTTGTGTGCTTTGCTTAGTTCGATTAATTTGAGAGTGAGGAGCTTGAAAATTGAGAGAACGACTTTTTTTAAAACCTTAACGGGTTATTTTGCCTACGGCTCGGAAGATCATATTAATATATTATCTTCTTAAAATTACATCTACTTGTGTTCTTTAACTGCGTTATATTCTCTATCAAGTAGATTTGTGTTAACGATTAACTGTTGTTAAACAGATGTTAAGATAACATCGAGAGTCCAACATCAGCTTAACATTGGAAGAGTTGATCAATGTTAGACTAACATCGAAGGGTTAACACTGTGCGACAAGTATCAAGTCCCGGTCCAACAATTACAATTGGTATCAGAGCCAAGCACCGACTTCACTGGTGTTTGGATTTGATATTAAAGGATGGACAACCGGAATCTGAACAACAACAAATTGCTTGTCTTGGATGGATCCAACTATTCTTATTGGAAGGTTAGAATTCGTGCACTCATTAAATCATTCGGTTGGCGAGCTTGGAATAACGATGGTGAGGATTTCAATTATGGATCACGTATTGTGGCCGAAGGACAATCAGATGAGATTCATACAGTTGCGCTACTCGTTCATACTTACTGGACAAAAGAAGACTCCCAGAACTGCCACGGATCTCAATGTTACTCTGACATCCAGGATCCAACACCAGAACATGAGTTTTTCTTTAGAATTTGGAATAAATATAATTCTTGTATTAATTCTGATTCCTTGTCTATTATTGATGAATCTAACTTTGATTACTTTTATGGCACTGTAGATCCAGATGAAGATCATGACGCTGTTCCTAAGCCAAAATCAGAGTGGACTCAAACTGAGCTAAGTAACGCTTTCTTCAATGAAAAAGCCCTAAATACCATATTTAGTTTGGTTGATTTTCACATGTTTAAGTTAATTAAAAATTGTTCAACTGCTAAGCATGCTTGGGATATCTTACAAAATCATTGTGAAGGTGATGTATGTAGTAAAAAGACTAAGCTATGCATGTTTTTGAGCAAATTTGATAATTTAACAATGGGGGAAGACGAAAGTATTACTACTTATTTTGTGAAACTCATGGATCTTGCTAATGAAATTCAAGACTTAGGTGAGTCCCTGTCTACTAAGCAATTGGCATACAAAGCTGTGAGAACTCTTTCTAAGAAATTTGAGGTGATTGCTATGCAAGAAGCTAGGAATATGGACACGTTAGACTTTTATACTCTACTTTGCACTATGAAAGAATTTGAGATAAATCTTGAAAAGGTAGATGATAAAGAAGAAATTCAAGCTTATAATGAAACTGTGTTTGAAAAGTTAAATACACTTAGTCTAATTGATAAAAATATTCTTGCTGATTTAAAGAAAGATTTCTCTCAAGAGATGACCAAATATTCTTGTAAACCTACTCCTCATGATGATACACATCTAAAAAAGATTCAATGTTATGAATGTAAAGGTTGGGGCCACTTTGCTTATGAATGTGGTAACAACCTTAGAACAAAAGTGAATTCTAACTTGGTTTGTGTAGATGATAATGATGAGACAGGTTTTGAAGAATATGGTGATGGACAGATGCCAACGATTGAAGAAACTCAAACAACAGTGTGTGCAAAGGGGGACATACTTGCTGGTGTCAAGGCTTGGTGTTCTGCCAACATCCAGGCAGCTCGATGTTATGTTAACATCCAGAAGACAACACCAGTCCGGGAGATTTTTCTTGACAATTGGGATGAAACCATTTGTTTAGAAAACTCTGAATGTTTGATTTCTGATTATGATGAGTTTGATGATGATTCTGACTTTGAGTATTTGCATGATTCTATAGGTTTGGAAGATGATAGTGTCCTTGAAGGTAAATTGATTCAAGAAGAGTTTCTTGATGAACTGAAGATCATCTACCAAAACCTGCTCAAGGAGAAGGACAAGTTGAGTAGAATTGAGAAGGCTATGGAAGATAATGAAAGCTTGAAGGCTACAATCGCTCAACTTGAGGTTAGTTTGGACAGAAAAGATGATGAAATAGAAAAGGTAACTTCTAAGCTAGAAATTGTTGAACATACCATTGCCAAGAGGAAAACAGGTACTTATAAACTTGATGAAGTTTTATGTTTAGGCAATGATGGTAATTCTGGTTTTGGATATCAAAGTCAAGTTACTCACTCAACTACTTCTGTTAAATCCACTATTCCTGGTTTTGAAAAGGCAAAGATACTTTCTAGTGAATATAAGAAAATGGCTTATATTTGTCAATATTGTTTTCAATTTTGACATCTTAAACCGTGTTGCTATAAATACATAAAGTCTCTTAAAAAGAAAATAGTTGAAAGGAATAGGGATTTATGCAATGTTGATGCTGGTGTTAAGCCAGCACTGGAATTTGAACATTCCAATGTTAATACTAGTTATTCCAGTGTTACCTTAACATTCGGTTCCAACATTGCTGAACGGAATAGTGGGATGAGAAACATTAGACTTTGGGTGCCTGGAACTTATATTTTGTGCAATATTATCTTTCCTACTATGCATACTAACTTTGCAGGTAAGTGGTACTCTGATAGTGGATGTTTGAGGCATATAGTTGGATACAAATCTGATTTGATATGGTTATACACGATGTTAAGACAACACTGGATAACCAATGTTACCTTAACATTGAGAACAGATTGTATTGCCTTAACACTGCTTAAGACACATGATTGGAAAGAAAGCAAATCCAATTTGAAGAAGTATGCACCACCAACCACGGGAACTTTCACCTATGAAGATGGAAGTAAAGGAAGAATCATTGGCAAAGAAGTGTTGAATGTTGATGGATCTCCACCCTTGAAGGATGAGATGTTGTTGGATGGATTCTATGAAAACCATATAAGCATCAGTCAATTGTGTGATGATGACTTATTGGTAAGGTATGTTAAAGATTCTTGTGATGTATCTGATTGTGCAAATGTGTGTGCTTTGACAGGTAAGAGGTTTGAAGACAACTACTTGGTGCGGGATCAAGTGACTTGCTTTCAAACAAAGGTGGACTATTCGGTTGCCAAGAACAAGAGACTTGGACACATGCACAACAAGAATCTGGGCAAAGTGTTGAAACTTGAAACCGTGAGAGGCATTCCCAATCTCATGAGTTCTGGTAAGATGGTGTGTTATGATTGCTCGAAAGGTAAGGTGACCAAAGCTTCTCATAATCCAATCCAAGTGGATGAACAGGTTACTAGTACCTCTAATTGTTTTCATCTACTACATATGGATCTCTTAGCTCTTATTGAAGTAAATAGAGTTGGGGGTAAACAATATGATTGTGTGATTATGAATGATTTTTCTGGATATACTTTGATTAAATCTTTCAAAGAAAAATCAGAAGCTCTTAATACCTTTAGAACATTGCATGCTAGTATTGATAACTTACATGATGCTTCTGTTGGTAATATTTGGTCAAATCATGATAGAGAATTTGAAAATAGGTCATTCTATGGCTTATGTGTGCTTAATGAAAATATTCATAAATTCTCTATTCCCATTACTTCTTATATGATGATGAAAAAGAAGAAACATGATCTTGCTCATTTTCATGAATTTGGATATGTTTGCTATACTTTAAATGACAAAGATTTTGTGAGCAAATATGATCCAAAAAGTGAAGAACATATCTTTGATGGTTGTTCTATGAACAATACTGTTAGTAGAATGTTTGATCCAAGATTAATTATTGCTCAAGAATCGGTTATTGTGGTTATTGATGATTTGCTGAGTGTTGCAGGTGAGTTAGATGCTGTTGTGCCAAGTCTACTGGATTCTGATGTTACTCTAACATTGACTTCAGACAATGTTATTCCAACATCAACTGCAGATCCAGAACCTGAACTGGAACATGAACCAGAAGTTGATGTTATGCCAACATCAACCAGTCCTGATGATGACACAACATTCGAGCAGTCAAACTTACATGAAAAGGTCCAAGTTCAAGATGTTTGGAGGGATACAACTGATAGGATTCAGAGTAATCATCCTACATCTCAGGTTATGGTTCAAATCATTAATGACATCAAAACACACAACAAGAAAAGGGTAAATTGTAGAGATATGATAATATTGAGTGTTTGTATGTCTGCCACATATTCTGATAATTGCTTAGATCAAAGATTTGCTGATGAAATTGTCTTTGTTTATACTAACAAGTCTACTCTAGACAAGTTTGTTGAGGCTTTGACAGGTACATTAGTGATGAGCGTGATTGGTGAACTGGATTTCTTCTTGGGTTTGAAAGTGAAGCAAAAGGAGGATGGGATGAGCATGATTGGGTTGGAGGAGTCAAAATTGAGCAAGACTCCAATGTCTTCTACTTTGTTAATTCAAAAAGGAGACACTAGCTTGCTATATCTATCCGTCACTAGCCCATTTATTATGAACTCGGTTTGTGTCTGTGTTTGTGCCAGGTATTACGCTGAACCTAAAGATTTTCACTTAATTGTTGTGAAGCTAACACTAAATTATATATCTGGTACTGTAGACTTAGGCATTTGGTATACACATGATGCAAATACAAACCTTGTCGGTTTTGATTCTGACTGGGCTAGAGATTTAACTGATAGAAAATCTACATGTGGGGGTTGTTTTTATTTGGGAAATAATCCCTTTTCATGTTATAGCAAGAAACATAATTGTGTGTCATTATCGACTGTTGAATTTACAGCTCGCAGCTGTGTTACCCGTTTTATATGGCTTAAACACATGTTGCATGATTATGGGATAAAAAGTGACACATTGTTGTTGTTTAGTGATAACCTTAGTGCCATTAACATATCAAGAAATATGGTGCATCATTTTCTATGCATTATTTCTTGAGAAAACTCGTAGATGACAATGTTATAAACATTGATCACTTAGAGACCAACAATCATTTAGTTGATTTGTTTAAAATGTCATTAGATAGCGAGAGGTTCTTCAATTTGAGGAAGTCTCTTGGCTTGAATGTTCTGTGATTCAGTGTTGCATTCCGGTGTTGCCATAACACCACTGGCTAACATCGTAGTCTGTTTGTGGTGTGTAGGATTGCATTAGATTTTTCTATTTGATTTATATTTTGTTCTTGTTTGTCTTCATGAATGTTTGTTATTATTGGTTTGTGTGGTTGGCCAGGATTGTTAGCTAAGTTTACTGGTGGACATGTTCATGTCAAAAGTTTTGTAAAGTAAAAACTCTGTTGTTAGTCTCAGAATGTTAACCTAACATCAGGAGAAGCTGGGATACACAGAGTTCACTACTTTGGTGTTATTCAGTTGTGACTTATCCATGTTTAGGTTAAACAGAACATGAAGAGAAGTTGGGGTACATGATGTTGAGAGCTTCAGTGTTATTCAGTTGTGCTTATGTTCATGTTTTGTTATATTTAGCCAAGGAAATGCATGATGGTGATCCTTTCTACTGGGATGTTGGGAGTTTCGACTGCCTCACATTCAGTAGCATTGATCACTTGGTGTTTCTCTTGTAAACAGGTGGGTAAACAAGTATGCATGAGGAGTTGGGGTGATGAAGTATATGATAAGTGTATTGTCCTCATTCAATTCCTTTGTACTTGCCTAATCTGTAGCTGATAATAGTGTTACTGGGGTGTGTGGAGTCTTGTGCTGCCCTCATTCAGTGATAATATTATCTTTTTTTTAACATTCTTCAGTTTTGGTTCAAAAAGAGTTTATGAAAATTGATAAAGATTTGAGTTGATATGACATGTTCCTAGTCTACGAAGCTGATCTCCATGGTTATCATCTTCCAATGTTGACTTAACATTCTGTATTATGCATTTCACTTAGGCTTGCATTCATTCATTCTTTCCTTGATGTGTCTGTGTCGGTTTGAGCTTAAGGGGGAGAAATAGTTATGTTATCATGTGAAGGCATATAATTTGGGTGATTCAGCTGCGGTGACACACTACGTTGTCTCTTGTTATGACTTGGAAGTGGATTAACTCCTTTAATTTACTTCATACCCAAAATGTTGGATTTTCTGTTAACTAACTCTCCTTTCCATGTACAGGTCTGATATATCTGTGGTACTAATTTTCTAATGTGTCTTAAGTTTCAGATATGTGTTTTCAGATCTAGATCATGCTTTTAATTGAAAATATCATGAGGGTAAGCTCAATACCTCCACATTCACAAGAACCAATGTTGATTCAGAACAGGTGTCAGTGTTGTGCCAACATCAGTCTGTAAGCATGTTGTCTCAACATCCAGATTTAACATTATGACTTATAAGTTTTTCATGAACTGCTCTGGTCATGTGTGAAGTAACTCGGTGTCACTTGTTGTCTCAACAGGCGGTAATTATGCATGATTTATTTTAAGAAACCTCTCATTACTTCTTTTCACTTGTGATTCTGAATCTCTAATCTCTTTGAGCCTAATTCTCTGAAATACTATATTTTCACTTGCAATTGTTTTTGATATCCTTGGCATGCATCTCTGATCTTGATTGTGGCCCTTGGTATGGAGAATCAAGGAT
This sequence comes from Linaria vulgaris, assembly GCA_948329865.1. NCBI lineage: Eukaryota > Viridiplantae > Streptophyta > Magnoliopsida > Lamiales > Plantaginaceae > Linaria > Linaria vulgaris. The sequence goes on from OX415253.1 coordinate 34,226,503, forward strand.
ATAACCCCACCCCTACTCATGTAGTTCTTTCTCGTAGGTACAACACTCGTTCCGGACATTGTTGATGAGATAAAACAAGTTAAAACTGAGGAACAAGGTGTTGTTTTTGTTAGTACTTCAAACACAGTTGAGGAGACAGTGCTTGAGGAACATTTTGCAGAGAAAGCTGATTTGATTGAGGGGGAGAACATGTTAGTTGCTGGAGAGACTAATGTTAATGATAATTGTGGTTTTATTGCTGGTTTTTGTAAACTGTTATGCAGGTACATTCTGGTTCAATGTTAAGACAACAGCGATAAACGTCAATGTTAGAACAACTTTCTGGATTCAATGTTAAGACAACAGCGATAAACGTCAATGTTAGAACAACTTTCTGGATTCAATGTTAAGTTAACATTGTGAGAGTCTAATGTTATGACAACATTGATAGATGTCAATGTTATGCCAACATTGAGTTTGATAGCTTGCATTAAGGGGGAGCAGTGTTATACCGCTGGTACTTGTAAAGAAAAAGAGATGTTGATGCTGCTGGTTGATTGCAAGGTGATAAGGAGAATGAGAAAGAGAAGGAGGACAGAGAGGTAGAGAATGAAGATGAAGTGGTGAAGAATAAAAAGATGGTTCTGAGGAAAAGGATTTGGAAACTGAGAATGGTCACGATGAAATCGTTGAGATCAAGAGGATAAGGAAGAAGGTTCTGAGAAGTCTGATGATGCTGAGTCTGAGCTAGTTGTTACGACAACATCGCTGGAGAACAATGTTGATTCAACATCAGAGGTAACACTTGAGGTAATATCTACAATTGAGGCTAACTTTAATTTCATGTTGGGAGATAAGACTGTGGCTATGGAGGACTTTAAGAAATAGTGGATGATAAAGTTCTTAGAGAGAGAAATGGAAATAGCTGCTAAAGAAAGAGCTATAGAACTTTATCTTATGAAGTGATTCGTCAAGATTTTGCTTTCCTCACAAAAAGGGGGAAAAATAAGCCATTTGATCTTCATGTTTATTCTACTGGTTCTACAATTCTTATATAGTTAATGACTTCTTTGTTATGCTTATAATTGTGATATTTAACTCATTGTGTATTCTTAATAGTATCTTAAAGCTACTTGGTTAATAGTGTCATATTAAGGGGGAGTAGCTTAAGATATTAATGATGTTGTGTTGCTGGAGCACTGTGAATAATATGAGTTATGAACATGTTTCGTTTTGTGAAGAAAGGCAAAAAGGGGGAGATTGAAAGTGCAGGTATTTATTCAATGTTAGATCAACAGTGTAACTGCAATGTTAGGCTAACATTGAACACTGAAAAACTGCACATTCGGGATTATTGCTATAACTGTGTTTTTCCTTTATTCACTTACTAACTTAGTTCCACGAGTTGTAGTTGGTATTTGTATGTGCTCCAGGTCAAGAGACTTCAAGGAAGGATCTATTTCCTTAAAGAGAAGTTGCCATTCAAAGAGAAGTTTCCAAAGAAGAACTTTCCATAATTAAAGAAGGAAAGATGTGTGCGCTATAAGGAAAGATCAAGGCGTGTGAATTGCAAGAAGGAAAGAAGATTACTTGCAGTAGGATTCTTTCCATAGAAGACTACAAGATGGAGAAGGATACTTTCCTTAGAAGACTTCAAGTTAAAGAAGGAAACCTTTCCATTGAAGACTTCTAGTTAAAGAATGAAACCTTTCCATTGAAGACTTCAAGTTGGACAAGGAAACCTTTACATATTGAAGGATACTTGCCATGAGCGAAATTAGAGTCATACAAGGAGATCTAATAGCAACCAAAAAAGTGCACAACATGTCTTGGCCATCAAGGAAGACTACACTATAAATAGGCATGTTGGGCATCAAGAAAAAGACACGAAGACAAGAGCGAAAATATCCCGTGAGGAAATCTTTATAGTCGAGTGTCTTTGTCTTGCTTTAGCAAAGTTTGTGAATTGTTAGAATAGATCTAAGAGTGAGAAGCTTTTAGAGATAGACGAAGCAATTCTTGTGTGCTTTGCTTAGTTCGATTAATTTGAGAGTGAGAAGCTTGAAAATTGAGAGAACGACTTTTGTTAAAACCTTAACGGGTTATTTTGCCTACGGCTCGGAAGATCATATTAATATATTATCTTCTTAAAATTACATCTACTTGTATTCTTTATTTATCTGCTGCGTTATATTCTCTGTCAAGTAGATTTGTGCTAACGATTAACTGTTGTTAAACGGATGTTAAGATAACATCGGGAGTCCAACATCAGCTTAACATTGGAAGAGTTGATCAGTGTTAGACTAACATCGAAGGGTTAACACTGTGCGACAAGTATCAAGTCCCGATCCAACAATTACAGATTGTTTCCAATATAGCCCACACCCGAGCCACATTACAAGTTAACCAAGTCCTAAATGATACTCATCATATGAAATCTACTTGAGTCAACAAAAATACAAGAGTGAGGAGTGGAAAGGGAAGTGATTACATATTAAGAGCTATGTTTTAATAAGTTTGCAACATGAAAATAACTTTTATGCATTAATAACAGTATCACACATTATTAGAGCACATGAAATGGATGTGAATATGACTGTATTAAACTTGATGTTCTCGTGTTCATTTATTCCATCTCATCTCTTGTTCTGCCCGTAGGTTGCATTTTGAGAATTCCCAGTTATACATGTTGGCATGTCAATAATTACATTCTAATTTGGATCAAGTCAATTAAGTAAGTTTGCTTGAGGATAAGCAGAGGTTTAAGTTTGGGGGTATTTTATAAGCATCTCATTAGCGTGTTTTAAGTATCAATTTACTTATGCTTTTGAATACTTATGATGCCATATTTACTTGTTTTTGTACTATTTTATGTTTTCTTAGGTATCCAAATTGTCAAGATAAAACGAGGCAAAAAATGGATGTTTTGGACAATGGTTACTCAGAGACCCTGTTTGGGTCTTTTCAAGCGCTACGTGAGCGCTACGGCACTACAAAAAGAGGAAATATCGAATATAATACGATTGAAGAAAATATACCACGAGACCGCAGGGAGGAAACCAGAAAGTAGTGGGATCACCACCACGTCATGCAGGGGTACGAAGGGCGCGTGACGCACTACTGATTCATGGTCCCGACCACTACCTTAAATATATAGTACATTCCATGCATAGTACTAACAAGAAATGGATTGTTGAGGCATTCCACCTTTCAAGTTTACACCTACGCACGCTCCCATCAAGTTTTTGGCGCCATTGCTAGGGAGTAACGGTATTCTTATTGTTGAATGTAAATCGTAAAACTCAATTGCAAAATCACTAAGGTCTTTTCTCTTGGTTTCCATAGGAAATGGCATCTGAACGAGTTAAAACAACATTCGGCTTACCTAGCTGGGTAAGAGGGATGAATTTTGAAGGTCAAGGAAACTACACGAAAGTAAAGGCTCTGGACTCTCCGATACCAGAAAAAACACAGCAACCCACCAATGACGGGACAAAAGCGTCATTGCGTAAAAAAATAGCCAAACATTCAGCCATGTTAGGTTACACCTCAGTGAAAGAAGAATTGAAGTTCACGGTAAGGCACAAGCAATTCTACGAAGAAGCCTATGAAGATCCTTTTGAGCACATTAAGGAATTCAAGGAGATCTAACACTATTTTAGAATTTCGAGTGAACAACAAATTTGTGAAATCTCCCCATTTTAAGGGAAAAGCAAATAAGCGGAATACTGACGCAATCAAACCCAGCTAATCTTCAAGTGACGTCGTGAAGAAGTTCACACGTGAATGTCTGAAGGACCCAACGGTGAAAATACCGAAGAAGCGGCGCCTCACTTTTTGTCAAAAACAAGGGGCAACTATCAGCGAAGCATGGGATGAGATATTAAAGATACGTAAGGATATAACCATAGAATGCGAGACACAAACACCGAGCCATGTCACCCTATTGGCTTGTTGAGGAACAATGTGAGAAGAACTTTTAGGTCCGAGCACGGTGAATCAATGCATATTGGATGAACTTAGTATAAACTCACCAGATCAAAGTATTTTTATCAACATCCCTAGTTACGAAGCCAGTCAGTTGCTGTAGGAAATACAAGAGAGGTCTCGTAATAAGAATTACTTCGAGAAAAGAAATTGGAGAGAAAGTGAAGAAGGTAGCACAAGAAGAAAAAGACCATGGTGCAATTGGTGCACCAAAAGGTCGTGATTGTTCACCATAATTATCGAGCTAACCGACAATAAACTCAGCGTTGTGTGGGAGGCAACCCACAATAGTAAGTTTTTAATTATCGAGTCTTTAGTTTAATTATGTTTTAGAGTCATATATAGCATTTTATTTCAATTTCATGTTGAGTTAAAAAATGAGGTGGAAAACTCAAATGAAGTGAAAAGAAATCATAAGTCAAGATATAAACAAGGCAAAAGCAAGACAATAATGGATAAAGTGATAACAACACAAATCAGAGCATGTAGAGAAGATTTTCCAAGAGTACACGCGATCAGCCGCGCAACCACTATTCCCATCGCTCCCCACACACGCGATCAGAAGCTCAATCTGATTAGGTGGCGCCATCATTCCAGAACACACCGAGTCGAATACCACATAGAAGTTTTGGTCGCGTCGAAACCGTGCCTAGGACGCGCGAGCAGCCTTGATCTCGCACCAACTTTTTCTTGCGGTTCACGTCTCTCAGTTCGAAGGACAATAGGAGACATGTAGAAACTTAAATCTATGAAATTTTGCTGAGTAATCTCTAACTTTACCTTTCTTACCATACTTATATTTACCTTATGATTAAATTCCATAGATACATTAGTTTTTGTCATTGTAATTTTATTTATTATAGGAGGGTTATGAAACTTGAATAAAATTTCAAAAATCTAATTAAGAATACTTCTATTTATAACTCTAATTACTCTTACAATTTTACTATCTCTTCGATTTCATAGGGCTATTTCTTCCCTACTTATCCAATCAATAAAAAATTCTTGAAAGAAAATTTTATTTTTCTAATTTTTTTTTTGTAGAAGAACATGGCGTCTGAAAGATAATACACCTTTGATCCAGCATCTAGAACACCAAGGAGAGCATCAAAAATCTCTTTGGCTCGACCGATATTCGATCGCTATCGATTCCTCAGCGACAATTGTTTCAACCTATATGATGAATTTTTAAAGAGACACTTTGTTGATGAACAAGAAGTACAAGGGCTGGAAGAGACACTGAAACAAGCAGGATTAGGGCGCATGATGAGGCAACTGGGTATTATGAACAACACCATTGTTTGCAAATACTATGCTCATTATGAAGAAGGCAACGGTAATGTTTGGCTCAGGGGAGATCAGTTACAATCATAGCAAGAGATACTATAAATTGAAGTCACACCAGATGTTTTCTTTGGGACTTAGGCTCACAACACAAGATCACAAGAGAGCGTGCATCCATGTATCTACTACAATCAGGCCTCACGTTTGAACAGTTTGTAAGGAACTATATTTTTTTCCTGTTCAAGAATACTTCCATCAAAGTACAAAGGAAAAGTTTCATGGGAACAAACCAAGATTATGGTATGCATCGAACCAGGAGACACTCCAAACATAGGAAAAATCATAATTAAAGTTATTGAGAATCATACCATCAACGGTCCTCCATGCTTTATTTATTTTGGAGCACTTATCACCGCACTCTACATGAAAGAATGATGTCTAGAACTTGATACAAATATTCTGCATCAAAATAGATATCCCATCAATCACATTGCGAGGTAAGTGATAGAAACTACATTCCCCACTAACGAGAGATCGGGAATTAGGCAATTGAAGAAACTCTATCACCTTCGTCGAAGAGACAAAAGACGGCGTGCGGGCAACTGAAAGAGGTGAAAGAGCGTCTAGAAAAAGAGAATGATGAGTTAGTTAGTCAATTACAAGAACACTCTTCATTTGAGAGAGTTGAGAAAAATTAAAGAAAGTATTGCAAAAGAAGGAAACACCACCACCAGTCTGACGAGTGTCCTTTGAGCTCGATCAGAGGAGTTCTCTGATCTTTATATTAATTATTTCTATTTTTATGCAATGAAGTATCGCATGATTTTAAGTATGGGGGTGGGGTGGTAGCTACGATGTTTGATTTACTTATTTTGCTATATATTTATCCTTAGAGTCTAGTTTGAGTTTATATTTTTTTTTTGAATAGGATTTGAAGCATTAAAGTATGAATAAGTAGGAATCTGTGATAGTATATGCATAATATTATACGAATTTAAGATGAAGGAATACATAAATACCTCTTGTACATCTTGAGTAATATGGTTAAAAACATGTTTTTGTTTCATATACACAATTCAATCTGTTGTTGTGGATAACTGAGAAGAGAATGTTGCTTATTTCTGATAATAGAGTAATGAAGCACGCGATTAGGACTCTTGAAAAAAAATTCTTGACTATTGTTTGTGATAAAGGTAAATGTAAATTCGTTGAGGAAATAAAATAGGCCATTGTTTGAAACTTTGAGTTTTAACTTTTCAAGCTAGGAACCTTTTATGAATGTAAGATTATTCATATAACTCCACTGAAGCCTTGTCTATAAGCCTTTGTTTATGAAGCTTACTTTCTTATCATGAGTCGGAAAAGAAAAATTTTAAATCCTACCCATTTCTAGAGATGGATGTGGTAGATCCAAGGAGGAATAAGGTAGGAGATCAAAACAAAAGCATGAGCTACAAAGAAAAATCTAAATAGAAGATGAGGATAAATATAATAGAGAACACAAATAACCCGTGCAGAAATTTTAAGTTTCTAAACATCATGAAGTATAGGATGGTTTGAATTCTTGCGAAAATGAAAGCGCAAATGAAAAGATGGCAAAAAGAGCCTCAATTGTATGGCCAAAAGTAGAAGGCAAAAACAAGGGAGGAATGAGTAATACATGAGTGGTTCACTACATACGTATCTAAAAGTCATATATGAAGTTTTCCATTATAGCCCATACCCGAGCCTACATTATAAGCTTACAAAGTCCTAAATGATCCTCAACATATGAAATCTACTTGAGTCAATGGCAATAGAAGAGTGAAGAGGAGACAGGAAAGTGATTACATGTTAAGAGCAATGTTTTAATAAGTTTGCAACATGAAAATAATTTTTACACATTAACAATAGTATTACACACTATTAGAGCACATGAAACGGATGTGAAGATGACTTTATTAAACTTGGTTTTCTCTTGTTCATTTATTCCATCTCATCTTTTGTTCTGGCCGTAGGCTGCATTTTGAGAATTCCCACTTATGCATGTTGGCATGTCAATAATTACATTATAATTTAGATCAAGTCATTTAAGTAAGCTTGCTTGAGGATAAGCAGAGGTTTAAGTTTGGGGGTATTTTATAAGTGTCTCATTAGCGTGTTTTAAGTATCAATTTACTTATGCTTCTGAATACTTATCATGGCATATTTACTTGTTTTTGTACTATTTCATGTTTTCTTAAGTATTCAAATAATCAAGATAAAACAAGGCTAAACGAGGTAAAAAATGGATGTTTTGGACAACGGTTAGTCAGAGACACTATTTCGGTATGTTCAAGCGTTACGGAAGCGCTATGTCACTACAAAAAGAGGAAATACCAAAGATAGCATGATTGAAGAGAAGACACCAAGAAACCGCGATGAGGAAACCATGAAGTAGTGAGGTCACCACCGTGTCGTTTGGAACGCGATCAAGGCCACATCGCACAAGGGTCGCGTGATCAGAGGAGGATTGGGCCGCAAGTCAGAAATCCTGAAATGTAGCCCATAGCGGAAATAAAAACTATAAATAGAGGGCTACATTCAGCACTTAGGGTACAACTTTCCCAACTATTTCTAAAGCCTCTACAACCACTTTAAAGGAGAAGAAACCCTGAGAGTTGTCACAAGAGAGAACATTATCATCAAAGTCTTATTGTAGATTAGTCGATTCATTGTTTAAGAGAAGATAATTAGTAAAAAGGGAGATAGCAAAAGGGAGTACGAAGAAGGTCAAGCAACATTGTTCCACCAGATTCGAAAAGCTTTTTTTTACATTTTTACTTTGTCTATGATATTTAACTCTTTGTTAATTGTTGAACTCATGACTATGAGGAGCTAACCTACTCATTGTTTAGAGTAGTGGAGTAATAATGATATTATGAATATATTTATTTGCTTAACTTGATGTATGTTTGATGACATTGAATGTCCCGATTGAATAGTTACATATGTTGTGTGACTAACCTTACTCCTACTAGGATAAAACGGAAGCACCCGAGTGGGCCTGCCCGGAGTGTAGTGCTATATAAATATATATATATATATATATATATATATATATTATGCGATTTGTGGCTTTGGATTTGCAAAAGAAACTATTGTGCAACCTTTATATCACATAGATCAATTTTGACTATGTACATTTTCTTAGCGTGATTCGGATGAGTTAATTGAACTGCTGATTTGATATCTCTTTTCTAAAACAATCGAGAACTAGGTTGATTCCATTAACACTACAGTTTATTAGAGACTCATAGAGAAGTGGTTGGGTTCACTCCTACCATATGTCATAGATCCATTGGACATGCAAACATCAAATAACTATCAAATATTGCAAGTAAATATAGGTGGTTTGTCTATAAACTACTAAGTTAAGTCATTGTCAAACCCGACCTCTAAACAATCTTTCGAGCCATTGTTCACAACCTAAAAGCAATCAATCAATCATTCTAGTTTAGTTTAGTCTAGCATAATTTAATCTCTCATCTTTCCGACATCATTAGTTTAATAGCTTGCATTAGACTAGGTAATTTCATTGTTTTCTTGAATTTAAAACCAAAAAACCCAAAAAGATTAGACCTTTCTTGCATTCTTAGATTAGTTCATTGCATTCTAGATTAAGCATTCTTAGCATAAAAAGCATCCATAACATTCTTAGTTTAGAAATCATTCATAGCATTCATCATAGTTCGAAACACACAAGAGCAAAAAAGTGACAGTAATTGGTGTTTCTTCATTTAAGTGATTCATACATAAAACCATCACTCCCTTGGGATACGATACTTGGTTCGTAGCTATACTTACCATTTTATTATATCTTGAATCGTGCACTTGCGACACAGTGGAATTTAGGTGTAATAATTATGTGTTAAAATATATTCTACTATATTTACACCTACGCACGCTCGCATCAACCTCCATCATTACCTCATTTATCTCCCGTACTCTTTTAGAAACACCACCAGCCCTCGCCCCGACACCCCTCTAAATTCATTGGTTCCGAGTTCGATGGCACCCCCTCCCCCAGGGGTTATCAAACTCAACTCAAACGAACCAGCTCTGGGCAACCCTAGGCACATAGGTATCGAAAGCGTGCTACGTTATTTTGCAGGTACAATAGTTGATATTTTTTTTCGAAGCGACGAGATGCAGCACCAACAATGTAGCGGAACTCCAAATTATCCGCCAGGAAGTGTCAATTGCTTTATAACTTTCGATTTCTAATCTCATTATTGAAACTCGCTTGGAAGTTCTTTCTGGCAGACCGACAAGGATGGGGGGCCCTACAACCTCGACAGAGATGTTAGCCCTACTCTATGATATATATATATATATATATATAGTGTAGGAGACTGTTTTGACTCTTGTTCTTCTCATACACTTTTCGAGAGGCAAACAGGTTCGCACACGTGCTAGCACACATGGGATCGAGTCGGGTGCACGTGGACTGTCCACTGGAGCTACCTTTTTGAGCAACTTGGACGAGTTGCCCGCCCGACATGATGTGTTTTGGCGTATTTAATATGCATCGTATATACATGCTAATGTCCCGCAAGCTCTTACCCCGCAATCTTAGGTGCACTAGCCGGCTTCGGCTTACTTGATATTATATATATATATATATATATATATATATATATATATATATATATATATATCTTTCTTGCGTTTCTTGTTAAAAAAAAGAAACTTTTAGATCAACAAAAAATCACGCGGTATCAACCTGTATGCTACAGTTATATGCACCGTTACATATACATGTTTCGTCGCACAGTCCCAATTTGTACGTGAGAAAGTTATTGAAAAGAAGACCTTTTGTTAAGTCATTTAATGATTAATAACACGTGATTCTGCAAGATTCAAATTTTCATCTTAAGATTAAAAACGTTCATGGGCCGCGGATTGTAGTTTCGTGAAATGTGTAGCAATTTACAAATTTGAAACGTAAAGCCCAACCCAAAGACATGAATTTGAAATTCAGAATCTTCAGGCCAACCCATCAATAAAAAATTCCCTACGTTTTATATGGAGTCATTTCGTGTAATACAAACATGAAATATTGACATGGGATCCTCGTGCATTAATAATTTATTTTAAATATAATATAATTTATAGTGATTTCTTTTATAATATAAAGCGTGATCAAGAATATATTTTAAATATAATATAATTAGTTTATATAGTAATTTGTTTTTGCAATATAAACAAAAAACGATGACAAGCGGTCCTCACGATAGTAATAACTTATTTTGAGAATAATATAATTAATTTGTATGATAAAACTGTAATTTAAACAAGGATAACAACTCTATATAACTTAACCCTTTTTTTGTGGGAAATGATATATAATGGGGTGCTTGTAGTACTTGGAATTAGGCTTATAAAATTCTCGGTTAACAATTGAATTGCTAGACCAAATTTCTACCTTTCGCAAGTGCACGAGTTAAGTAATAATAAAATGATAAGTATAGTTACAAACCAAGTACCGTATCCCAAGGGAGTGATGGATGTATACTTGAATCACTTAAATACAAGAACACTAATGTTTGGCATCGTTGCCGGGGAGTAACAGTATTGTTCTGTGTGAATCATCAACCTTAAGTGTTGAGGCACTAATAGCTTTAGTTTTTTGCACTTGAGGAGCACACATGGAGTCATTCAATGAACTTCCACTTACACTTCTCAACAATAAGAAGGAGGGACAATCCAAAGTGTCCACGAGTATGCTGACAGCGCCATTTCTGTGAAAAGTTGCACGAGAAATACGCCCAACTACAATGGTTGAAGAGAAAGAAATTAATGAGCAACTGCACATATTGTTCTCCAGGCAAGTTTGGAAGTATCAATTTGATGGGGCCCAAGATGAGTTCCGGTGCAACATGTTGCACTATTTGAGAGTTTTTATAATGATCTCATTTATCGTAACTCACCATGAGAAATGGTGGTATTCCTATGTCCTTGTCAGGGATAACACTCGATTAGTTTACTAAGGCCATGAAACACTAGTTGAAGAATTCAAGGCAAAATTCTCGCTAACCTCTAAAGAAATGGAGAAGAAAGGGAAGATTCTTAACTACGAACAAGATGAAGGCAAGACAATCATGCAGGCTTGGAAAAAGTTCAAATAATTAATCAGGAATGTTGAACCAATATTTACGATATCAAAGGTAACAATGATGCACATCTTCTTTTATAGAATGAGTATGAGGAATAAATTATTATTGGACTACGCGGTACAAGGAAAAGGATTTTTAGGAAAACATGAAAATGAAGCCTTTAAACTATTGGAGACTTTTGAAGAAGTTCTAGCAAGGTTTCCTAATCATTTGCTATCCAACTGTTACAACAATAATAATGTATCCTCTTTAGGAGAAGGTTCACTTGAACAGGGAAAGGAAGAGAAAGACTACGGTGCAAAAGGTGAACCTTCTCCTAAATATTTCTTGTCGAACACGTTTCTCAGTTCGAAATGCAATAGGAGTTATGCAGAATTCATAATCTAAGAAATTTGGCTAAGCAATCTTTATATATACCTTTCTTACCATATTTATACTTCCCTCATGAATAAATTCATTTAATATATGAATTACTCTCATTGTGGTTATAATTATTATGGAGAGTTGTGCAACTTAATAAAAATTACCATATTTTTTAAGGACTCTTTTATATATAACTTTAGTTATTTTTATAATTCTACTATCAATTCATAGATAATTTCTTGTTTATTTCTCTATTCATCTATTCTCTTGAAAGAAGATTTTAGTTTTCTTTTATTTCTTTGTAGAAAAATATGGCATCTGGACCTTAATTTACGATTAATCCAAAGACAAAAAAGCCGACAAAAATGGTGAAACTTAGCATAGCACAACCAATCTACAATATGACAAAATTCCCATCAAGAAGATGCTTTGAGAAGTACATCCAGTTGTTGAACAGTGATTTTGTCGACGAGCAAGTATTTGCAGTTCCAAGGATTATCATGAAGAAAATCAACTTAGAGCAAGTTGCACTGAAATCGGAGATCGCTAATGAAAACCTAGTACGCGAGTTCTATACCCGCTATGATCGTACGGAATCATCAACCATTATCCGACTTCATGAGGTTCGTTTCACTACACAAATAATCCACGAACACTATGGTTTAAAGAAGAAATCCATGGAGATGTGGGGCGTCTACCAGAATATCTCAAAAGAGGCCGCATTCGAACAGCTCACCACAAGTAAAAAAAGCTTTTCAATTCAACAGACAGTGCATGTATGAAGATGATTATAGATTGATCTAAAACCTGTTTCAAAGAGCTTTATTTGTTGGTTAGTTCTCGCAACTTCCACCAGTCAACAGAGGAAAAGCTTCTTGGGAACAAGCAAAAGTTATGAAGAGCATTAAACGAGGAGATACACCTAACATTGGAGAAATCCTAATTAAGGCTATTGGAGATCACACTGCTGATGGTCCACATGCCTATTGTACTTTGACGCACTTATGACGACATTTTGTATCAAAGAAGGTTGTCCAGAACTTGATATGGACATTCATCACCGAAATGCATTTCTAATCAATCACACTGCGAGGCAAGTGATTGAAATAACGTTCCACACTGACGAATCATCAACAATTGAGTCTATTGAAGATATTTTATCACCAATCCACAAGAAACAGAAGACGTTTCAGGAGCAACTACAAGAGGTGAAAGAACGTTTGGAGCAAGAAAATGATGAGTTAGTGCAACAATTGGAAGAAATCAAGGAGCAATTACAGAGCAACAACACCCACCATTGGTGGGAGTTTAGACAATTTGAGGAGAGCGTAACAAATTAGTGCGACGAGTGTCCTTTGAACTCGATCATAGGCGTGAGGCGTCCTCTCATCTATGCTTGAAATCTTTCTATTTTATACGATGAAGACATTGCATAATTTTAAGTTTGGGGATGGGAAAGCTACGCTTTTGCTATGCTTATGCGTTATATATTTGTCTTAGAGCCCGTTTTAGAGTCTAGTTTTTTTTTTTTTTTTTGAGTCATTAGAATGAAATTTGAACTATGAAAGCATGAATAAGTTGGGATCAATGATAATATATGCATAATATAGTACGAATTTGAGATAAAAGAATATTTGAATATCTTTGGTACATCTTGTGTAATATTATCTAAAGCATATTTAAGTTTCATATACAACTTTCAGCCAGCTAATGTGTATAATTGTGAAAAGAATGTTGTTTATTTATGAGGAAATGGTAATGAAGTATGTGATTATAACACTTGAACAAAATACTTGGTATTACTTGAGATAATTGGAGATTTTTATGTTGAGGAAATGAACTAGGTCATCTTTTCTCTAACTTTGAGTTTTAGCCTTTCAAGCCAAGAACCCTTTATGATAAATGAATCCATTGAACCCCGTTGAAGCCTTTACTACGAGCCTTTGTTTATGAAGCCTAGTTACCTACCCTGAGTCGAAAGAAACTTTTTATCCTACCCATTTCTAGATATGGATATAGTGGATCAAAAGAGAGATAAGGTAGAAGTTCAAAACAAAAGCATGAGCTAAAAAGAAAAATGAAAAAAAAAACTAAAGGATAAGCATAATACAGATAACAAATAACCCATTGCAAAAACTTTAAGTTTGGTGGTGCCTCTCAAAAAAACTATGAAGTATAGGATGGTTTGATTCTTGCGCAAAAGAAAATGCAAATGAAGAAGGTGCCAAAAAGAGTCTTAAATGTATGGCCATTGAAGTAGGCACAAACAAGGGAGGAAAAGGTAACACATGAGTGGTTTGCTACATACATCTCTAGAACTCATATATGACTTTTTCCATTATAGCCTACACCCGAACCTAACATTACAAGCTAATAAAGTCCTAAATGATCCCCAACATATGAAATGTGCTTGAGTTAATGGTAATATGAGAGTGAAGAGTGAAAAGTGAAGTGATTATATGTTAAGAGCTATGATCTTATAAATTTGCAACACGACAATAACTCTTATGCATGAACAATAGTCTCACACACTATTAAAGTGCATGAAATGAATGTGACGATGACTTTATCAAATTTGATGTGCTTGTGGTTATCTATTCTATCTCATTTCTTGTTTCTGACCATAGGTTGCACTCTGAAAATTTCGCTTATAAATGTTGATAAGTTGATGATTGAATTTTAATTTAGATTTAGTCAAGCTAGTGAGTTTTCTTGAGGACAAGAAAATGTTAAGTTTGGGGGTATTTGATAAGTGTTTATTTATAGACATTTACATACTCGTTTTCTTATGTTTTTGTATAATTCTTATTGCATATTTATTGGTGTTAGTATTGTTTCCCGTTTTTCTAAGATTTTATCAAGTCAAGACAAAGTTAAGCTAAAAGAAGCCAAAAAGGATGCCTTTGGAGACAAAGAGTCGAGACACTACTTTGGAAAAACTAGACGCTAGGAGAGGCGCTACAGCACTGAAATATCGAAGGTAGCGCAATTGAAAGGAGAACATCAGGATACTGCAGGAGAAAAGAAACGTGACAACGGTTAGTGTTTTGCATTTAAGTAATTCATACATTTTATTATTACTTGATCTGTGCACTTGCAACAAGAGGAATTTAGGTGTAACATTTATTTGCTAACTTCTATTCGTTGTAAGCTACATCAAAGTTTCCATCACTATCTTCTGTTTTTTGAACGATGAAAGCTTTGAATACAGAAAATATGAATGCATTTTTTGGAAAACAATTTTGAACGCAAAATATTACTAACCTAGAATACAATGAAAACAATGTAAATGCAGTGGGAGTGGTTTTGCTGCAAGAAAATTGTTGAATGCAAAGGAAAACATATTACTCACGAAAGACAAAAAGTAAATAAGACAAAATTGAAGAAGTTTGATGGTTGATTTCTTACTTTGTAAACAGATGATTAAAAATTATTTGGAGGTTGGATTTCACTACTAATTTACACATAATAGTTTATCGACAAACTACTTATGTTTCGTTGAGATGCTTGATGCTTGTTTAAGTTATTTGTGTCTAATAGATTCGTAACATCTAGATATAGTTATCCTAACTATAAAACCTTAAGCCTCTAATGACCTACCACATTAGAAAAATCATTCCAGTTGTCAATTGTTTTAAAAGAAATATTAAGTCTCCAATTCAATTAACTTATCCATTCGTGTTAACATAACGTACATAATTAAGATTGATTGAGTGTGACCTAGGGGTTACAAATTAGTTGTGTTAGCGTACCAAAGTCACAAATCACATATAGTTTAGCTACTCATCAAACAAAATAAATAAACATATTCATAAATAAAAGCTACCTTCCTACTCCAAACATGGAGTAGTTTAGCTACTCATAGTCTTGAGTTCTGTCACAAGTAAAGAATTAAATAACATAAACAAGAATAAATGAGATAAAAAAATGCTTCTCAGATCGTTGATGCCTTGCTATGTTCTTGACTCCTACGTTCTATATTCTCTCTCACAAGCTACTGACTCTTGAATATGAAGAAAAACATGAACGGAGTTTTAATGGTGTTTCTCTATTCTTTATTTTGTTCACAACTTTCTCCAAACTACTCTCTAAACCATAGAACGTGACCAAAAGCATTTATGAGTATTCAAAACTATATCTTAAGCGTTCATTGTCCTCCCCTGTATATTTGCAAGGTGTATTATCCTAGTTTAGGACTCAGCTATCACATAAAAGGATGAAAATGAAGAGTTTGCCCCAGGTCGCGCAGGTCAAATTGCACGGTGGTTGCATGGCTCATGCTAGTTTCCTCTGATGTCGCACAGCTTGCACATGTCCCTGGTTGGCTTGCGCGGGTATGCGTCTTTCTTCTCGTCACACAACTCTATCTTTTGCTGAACCGTCTGCGAGTCTGTACAAACCTCCAGGTGATCAATATTGAGAGTCCTTGCAATGCATACTTTGGTTAAGATAGCCTCGTATTGTGCTTCATTGTTAATAATGGGAAAACTCAAACTAAGGGCGAACTCAAATTTGCGACGATCAAGAGAGAAAAGATGAACTCCAACACCACCCATTTGTATGGTGGGTGACCCATCAACATGCACAACCCATGTTGGGCTCGAGCGGTTAGTGCTTGAATCTGTGGACACTGACCAAACAAAATTTATTGATCCTGCCGCATTCTTTCCTAAAGTTTTTGCCATAAAATCCATCAATACATGGGCTTTGATTGTCGTTTGCGTATAAGACTCCAATCTAAACTTGCTGAGCTCAATGGCCCACTTAACTAGACGTCCGAATGTTTCTAAATTGACCATACCCTACTTTTGGGGTTTATCTGTGACGATGGTAAGATGATGCGACTGGAAATACCGACCTAACTTCCAAGTTGTGACGGTTATGGCTAGTGCAAATAACTCTATCTTCACCTTAATTGTTCTCGAACGCTTGATACACTCAGCTGACATAATGAATCGACAACTGCTATGCGTCTCTTTCTTTGATTAGAACTATAGTATGGGGTATTTTGACACTACCAAGTACAAGTACAACATTTCTCCAAGTTTCTATTTCACTAGAAGCAACAAAGCATGAGGCACCTCTTCATTTTCTAGAAGGCGACCTTGCTCTCGGCTCTTCATTGAATAATGGAAGACTTTTTTCTGCCGCAGTGGAAATAAAGAGCCATAAAGCTGCCAAACGACCCACAAAGCATTGGACTTCCTTGATCGTTCTCTGGGATGGCAGATCCCTCACTGCTCTTATCTTATCTAGGTTTACCTATATCCCCTATCGTTTACCACAACCTACGAATTTTCCTATCAAATCTCTGAAGGTACACTTGTTTTGGTTGAGCTTCATTTTGTAAATCCACATCATGGAGAAGGCCTCGTTAAGGTGCTGGATATATTCCTCTGTCCTCATACTTTTCACCAACATGTCATCAATATAAACCTTCATTGACTTGCCAAATAGGGAGTAAAACATCTTTGCAACCAACATTTGAAATGTTGTGCTCCTATTTTTTAAACCAAAGTGCATCACCTTGTAGAAATAGACTTTTATGTTGGTAACGAAAATCATTTTGTTCTAATCTTGAGTCGCCACATAAATTTGATGGACGCCACTATTTTCATCCAGCATACTCAAGAGAGCGCATCCCGTTGTTGAATTTACCTGCAAATCTATATAGGGAAGAAGCAACGAATCACTCGGACAATGCTTGGTCAAATCCGTATAGTCCACACACATCCTTCATTGCTTCTTTCTTGAGTACCAATACTATGTTACTCAGCCATTTGAAAAATCTAATCTCATTTATGTGTCGGGCTGCTAACAATTCGGTCTCTTCTTTTTTGACTGCTTCATTCTTCTCTTTGCTAAAATTTTGTTTCTTCTGCCTTATAGGTTTGGCTCGAGGGTCCACATTAAGCCTGTGTGCTACTATTTTTGGGTCTATCCCGTGTAGATCTGCATCCGCCCAAGCAAATACGTATGCATTAATCCTCAAGCAATCAACGAGTCCATGCTCCACGCGAGGGTGCAATGCGGTTTCAATCCTTATCACCCTATCTGAATCCCCTGGAAATAGTGGCACAATCGTGAACTCGCCCATTGGCTACATCTTGGAGTTGTCTTACTACTGCGAAATTTGATGTTAAATCTTCTCTCTTCCTTGTTCATGAGGCTCTGTCGTTGCTTCACTAACCTTTTTCTGGTGGGTTGATTGCCATTGGTCTTCTTGTCGGTCACACTAATTCTGCCTTACTCTGTGACTGGTTGGGTTCCAACAGACGACGCCAATGATC
The DNA here is from genome assembly GCA_948329865.1 of Linaria vulgaris. Classification (NCBI taxonomy): domain Eukaryota; kingdom Viridiplantae; phylum Streptophyta; class Magnoliopsida; order Lamiales; family Plantaginaceae; genus Linaria; species Linaria vulgaris. The sequence goes on from OX415253.1 coordinate 34,244,543, forward strand.
TGGTAATAATTCATGCGGGTTACACGAAGAACGATAAACAGTAAAAATAACCCTAAATTACACCAAACTATGCTACTGTAAGATCTTTCTAGGTCAACTTTATCTAGAACACGCTAAGTACACGGATGCTCCAATGTAGGAGATTGGATCCACTGACCACTTGAACTGATAATATGTCAAAAACCTACTATGTCAAAACATGAGCGTCTCGAGAAAGATATGTCTCGAAAGAAAGAATGTCTCGAGAGGTGGAATGCCTCGAGAGGTCAGATGAGTCAAAACCTGACGTAAGTCGAAAAGTGACTCTAAAGTATTCTCTCTCTACAAGAGTTGCAGGCTATGATGCACGAATACTCCAAAAAAATAGTCGGTCAGTGTCGGATACATATGATACCGATACTCTTCGGATACTCTGCGGATAAGTATCGGATACGCCACATGGCGTATCCTGCATTAAAAATAATTAAAAAAAATATAGATATACGTATCGGATATGATGTGAAGCATATCCGAGTAGTATCCGATACGTATCAGCAATTTATAAGAGTAGTGTGGTAGTATGTGACTAATGACTATGCAAGTGATTAGATATAATATTATTTGATATTTTTATTTAAATTATATCCTTATATGTAATTATTAATATTAAATATTTGACGTATCGCATATATATTGTATCTTGTAAATTTTAAAAAAATCGTATTCAAGTATCCGTATCCGACGGATACTGATACTCGTATCCGTATCCGTGCGACATAGGTTGCGGGTTGAAGAAGTAGTAAATGACATGCCTTGATTATCGGAGTCGGAGTATTTACAGTCCTTAGAATGCAAGACCACTTTCCATATTTGTTGATTGTGTTGAAACATTGGTATCTTGAAACGAACATATTTTGGTTATCTCAAACGAAAACTTTCAAGATATCGCTTGCTGGGCTTTTATTTGGACCGAGCTGACACAAGATTATTTTTCTTAAGCTAACTAAATAAGCCCATACCAATGCGAATACAAGAATAATGCAATAACATAATGTTCACATTCTTAAAATATTCACCAACAATATATTATTTCATTAAATAACAAATGGATTCAAAATGTCAATAAATTTAAAAGATTTGCATCTCTCCCAGTCACCATGCAACTTAAAATATTACCGCGTGAAATTATTGTCTCAATTTGTATGAACGTTGATAGATAAAAGTGTATTCAAGAAATCATGTAGGAAATATATTATAGCCGATTATTAGAATATATTAGTTTTATGATATACAAAGATCTCAATAATGTCTATTTTACTAGTAACAGATAATATATCAATATTTTATCAGTTACTCAGTTACTCAGTTACATTAGTTTTTCTGTGTCTTGAGTACATAGCTGTTATATCGCATAGCTGTTATATCGCATGCAAGGAGATAAGTGATTTACAACTAAATACTGTAAATGAATTGTTGCAATGATTAAAGAAAGAAACAAGATAATCAACCAACAAATATAATATATTTTCTATTTTTGCATATCATCACTTTTTTTTCTATTTTGTTCTCTATATATCACCTTTTTAACATAAAAGAGAATTAAATAAATGTGTTTTAAAAATGAAACTGACAGTTACATTCCAACTAATAAATAAATAAGAGAATCAAAACCAAAAGAAGTTTCATGTCAAAATAACTACCTTTATATAATTCCTACCCAAAAAAAAAAAAAAAACTTCATATAATAGTGTAGATGGTCCTTTGTCCATGACAACAATCAAAGTCTCATTATCCGAAAGCAAACGAGAGAAAACTTTTGCACATTCTTACTTCAACGGGTAATTACAAATCATCCCGAAACAAGCAATAGAAATAACTGGAGTTGGGCAAAGAAAACCGAGCTAGTAGTAGTCCAAAACTTACACTCAAAAGACCATAATTTACAAAGACAACAACTACACACCACCATCTTACGTTGGCCTATCTGACATTTTTTACATCAAAATATATACCCCCAACCAAAACCAGAAGCTCATAATAACATTCTTCACTTCCCCTGATTAAGCCTTGCTGCCGCAACCACCGATGCAGCTACACCCCCCGGGTGTGTAGCCATATCCGGTTTGTTCCTAATTTCCGCACTGATCACCGCCTCCGCAATTTCCCTCGTCACAGGCTTGTCACTCACCAATTTCTCAGTCGCGTCCTACCAATAACAAAAACAAGGAATTATGGATTATCAACTAAGTATATACACAATCTTGTACTAAAGTCAATTCATGAATTCATCTTCAGTTTCGGAACTTACACTCAATACATCACCAAGTTTAGTCTTATCTTCATCCCTCACGACCCTCGCATTGTAAGCAGCTGCAGACTGAGCTTCCGCTCCTATACCTCCAGGCACCACATGACCGAGTCCAGTGGCCCGTGTCTCTGCCGCCTGTATAGCCGCGGCATCGCTCTCATCTATTGGCTTGTTCCCAGAAGCCAGAGCCGTGGCCTCCAGTGCTTCTCCAACTGTAACGACGTCAGGGCCTAGATCCTTTTCCGGAGTGGGAACATCACTTCTCCTTCCTGCTGGCTTACCATATTTCCCAACAACCTGCACATAAACAATATATGATATATCCCTTTACCAATTGGGTGCGAAGTATTTATAATTACAATTATAAGCAAAATATAAGGATGAGCGACACGGGCACTTTAGGGGTGGGAAAGGGTAAGGGTAATTCCCGTTCCCGTCCCTTCCCGCGGGAACTTTTCCCGCGGGACAAATTTCCCGGTGTTGTCCCTCCCGGCAACTTGTCGGGAACGGGATTCCCGTTGTCCACGGGTCGGGAACGGGATTCCGTTTCCGTTTCCCGCGGGAACGGGAATCCCGTCTATATTTTGTATATATATTTTTTTATATTATATATATATATATATATATATTAATTATCTAATTATAAATTTATAACATTAAACAACCTTAACCTAAACCTACCATTCAATTCACACACACACACTGACACACACAGTCCACACACATAGACACACTCCAGCGGCGCGGCGCCTCCATTCACTCTACTCTCTCAAGTCTCAACGCCGCGCAACGCCGCAACTCTCTGACTCTCTCAAGTCTCAACGCCGCGCAGCTTTAATAAAGAAGATAAACTATCATGCCTTGCTGCTCTTGTTTTTTGCTCTGCGGCTGAATCTTTCAGTGCTCATTTTTCTGTTGCTGTCGGTTTTTGAATCCCACGAGTCTCAAGTGGCGCTTTCAGTTTACTTTCAGTTTACTTTCTTCACCAACATTGTTTACAAGATTATATAACATAATTCAATATATCATTTATCAAAAGGACTGCCTATATTCCTTTCTACTCACCAACTTCCTGAACTGGAGATTGTAAAACATATCCACGTATCTTTGCTTCATTTGTTTCCTGTCTTTGTTCAACTGCCTCCAGAATCCGTAGACTAATCCCATGTTCAGAACTTTGTTTGCATAAATTTTCTATGTATAGCTGCGATTAGGGTCAAATTGCCAATGAGGTTCACAAATCAGTTGTGAGCCCTCTGGAAATCGAAGGGATTCCCGCGGGAATCCCTTCGATTTCCAGGAGGTTCACAATTTGTGAACCTCCTGGCAAATGACGGGATTCCCGCGAGGGAATCCCGCCATGACGGGATCCCGTCACCGCGGGATCCCGTCAACTTGTGGACGGGAACGGGATCAGGAATCCCATTCCCGTCAAGGCGGGATCCCGCGCCGCGGGATCCCGTGGAACGGGATTCCATCAATAGCTAAAAACCACTTATAGAAGGGACGCATACAAAAACGTAGGAGGGACGCATAATTGAGACAAAAACCACTTATAGAAGCAACGAAAGAAGTACTTACTTGTCCACCAATAGCTTCGGTGACGATGTGGTAGCCAGCGATATCAGCTTCGGTTACGGTAGCGCCAACAGCCCTGACAACATCAGTCATATCGTCGTGGCCAACGACTCCAAGACGCTCGTTCTTGTTGGCGGCGGATTGCATGACCGCGGCAGGACCGCCTTTGAGGGTATGACCGAGTGCCAAATTCTCAGCAGACTGCAGGGTGGCAGCGTCTTGTGGGGCTACTGGTTTTGAGGCTAGTTCGCCAGAGACGATAAATACATCGCCGTATTTCACGGTTTCAGGCCTCTGAGGCTGTTCCTGACTCATCTTCTCTTTTTTAATCAACTTAAGATTTTTTGAGTTTTGGAAATGAAAGGTGATGATGGATATGGGATTGAAACGAATATACTTATATATTCACGGTGACAGGGCGAGGAGCTGGCAGTGGGTACACGTGTTCAAATATCGGAATATATAAGTTACAAGTGTTGGTCTTTTATGCCTAACTAGATAGCTGCTGCATTTCATTCTTACGATTTAATTTGAGATCATAAATGGAATAATTTTAACGCGATGATTCTCGATAGTTTTTGCCGATAGATTGTATTTGTCTTTGACTTTCTTTATGACTTATGTTTTTCAATAGAAACGACGGTTCCCGCGTAAAGTAAAAAGACTTAGTTATATGAGTAGAATAATTAACCTTCTATTTTTATATGGGAAAAGAATTACGTAATTTTCCTTTTAATCAAAAAATTTAAATAATAGAAAACTACAATAAATTAGTGTTATCTCTCAACAAATTTACAAAATTTAATTGTGTGGCTAGAGTTAAAACAATTTCATAATTATCCGAAAGCACTCGAGGAAAACTTTGCTATACGAAAGCCTCTGGAAACAAGCAAATAGAAAGAAAAAAATGGAGTTCTGCAAGGAAAACCAAGCTTGTAGTCCAAAACTTACATTCATAAGACCATAATTTACACAAAAGACCACTATTACAGCACCATCATTTCACTTTTACCATATCTCAGATTTATATTACATTCATAATATGCACAGCCAACCAAAACGAGAGACTCATTTCAACATTCTTCATTTCTCCTGATTAAGCCTTGCGGCCGCAGCCATCGATGCAGCAACCCCACCGGGATGTGTAGCCAACTCCGGTTTGTTCCTAATTTCCGCACTGATCACTGCCTCCGCATCTTCTCTCGTCACAGGCTTGTCACTCACCAATTTATCACTGGCGTCCTGCAAAAATAAGGAAAATGTGTTTATCTCCTAAATATATAAAAAAAAAACGCTAATTTATTATTTCATCATCAGTTTCGGAACATACACTTAAAATGTCACCAAGTTTGGTCTTATCTTCATCCCTCATGGCCCACGCATTGTATGCGGCAGCAGACTGAGCTTCCGCTGCTATACCTCCTGGCATTACATGACCAAGCCCCGTGGCTCGCGTCTCCGCTGCCTGTATTGCAGCAGCATCACCCTCATCTACTGGCTTGTTCCCAGCAGCCAGCGCCGTAGCTTCAAGTGCTTCTCCAATCGTTACAACGTCAACAGGGTCCAAGTCCTTATCCGAAGTTGGAACATCAGTTCTCCCTCCTCTTGGCTCACCATATTGCCCAACAACCTACACATACGTGATGTAACCCGTTAACCAATTCGGTGCGACGTAATGATAAATACAATACCCAAAGATGAGTATTGACACACAAGAGAATAATTATATGAGACTGACAGTTTCGACAAGAATGATTTATTGAACAAAAAAAGAACCACGTACTTGTCCACCAATAGTTTCGGTGACGATGTGATAGCCACCGATATCAGCTTCGGTTATGGTGGCGCCAACATCCCTGACAACTCCAGTAATGTCGCCGTGACCAACGACACCCCGGCGCTCATTCTCGTTGGCAGCGGATTGCATGACCGCAGCCGGACCGCCTTTGAGAGTATGGCCGAGTGCCAAATTCTCGGCACACTGCAGGATGGCAGCGTCTTGTGGTGCTACTGGTTTTGAGGCTAGTTCGCCGGAGACGGTAAAAACGTCGCCGTATTTTACTGCTTCCGGCCTCTGACGTTGTTCCTGACTCATTTTTTTTTCCCTTTTTAATCAACTTGAGAGTTTCAATTACGAATATTGGAAACTAAACACAATGTGATGATGGATTTGTGATTGAAAGAATATAAGCTATATACACATGGTGACAGGGCAAGAAGCTGGCTGTGTGGGCACACGTGTTCAAATATCTGAATATATAAGTTACAAGTGTTGGTTTTGTATGCCTCTGCTTAGTATGTCACTAGATAGCTGCTGCATTTCATTCTTACGATTTGATTTGAAATGTATGGAATAATATATACTTTTAACGCGATGGTTCTCGATAGTTTGTACCACTAGATAGTATTTGTCTTGACTTTTTTGATGTCTTTCATGCTTCAACTCGTAATTTTTTGAGGTGGTATTTGTATGTTATTTTATTACATATAATAGATGATCACTAACTTGGAATACTTCAACTCGACAGTTATTTGTATGTTTTTTTTTCAGTATTAATTATTGCATACTTATCGATTGCTTGTTTTAATTTCACTTCACAACATTGCATGTTTTAAAAAAATAAAGACAAACAATATTTCTTAACAATTATAATATAAGGAACTAAATATTACACTATGATTTTACGCTATTCATACATATTATCATCGGATTCTGAATCTCTTGCGACATCGTCCTCTTTTACGGTATCAACACCATATTCCTCATCTGAATCAACATCTGCAACCACCTCAAATGTACCATCCTCTAATTGGATATCCATATTAAATGAGGTTAGGTCTACACATAATTCAACCCTCCAAATTCATTCTCTTGTAACACTTGTTCTGACATTCCCGATTGGTCCTCGTTTGAATCCACCCCTGATGACATATCGATTATGTGTCGAGCCGGAATAGTAGATACAACCAACCATCATTTTCGTCCCAGACGGTCAGTCGTCTTTTCTAGGTACGCAGTATAGTACGCATGTAGTGCTTAATTAGCAAAAACGAACAGCTCAATTTTTCTGAAGGTACGTAACGAGTTAATATCAACCACTTTGTATGTTGAGTGTACGTCCATACTTCGATTTATATAATACCACAAACATTTGAATAACACAGTGTATAGTGGTCTTCTTCCTCACCAATTTTCCACTTATATGATGTCGTTCAACGTTCAGTAGAAGTTGGTGGTTTTGGATCCTCACATGTTTCCATTTGCATAAACTCCGCAACAATCACTCTTATTCGGGTCCAACGTCATATCTATGTGGAATTTAAACCCATTCACAATGGACCCATCGTAATTCGCAATTATACCGGTCGAACCACTGATGAGCAATTTTATTCTTGTGTCTCTCTCGTAGCGTCACATGAATACGTTGTTTGAACCATGACATGTACTCTTCATTCCTCTTGGTTTGTACCCCCCATGGGACTTAGGCCACCGCACTCCTCATCTACAAACTACATGTTTTATATAAAATAACAAGTGAGTACTAAACAAGACAATAACGTGTTGTGATTACGTATAACGTTAACTCACTCCACCCATTCGTCAAGTTCAAGACAATTAAGTAACGTATAAAGTTCAATCTGGTCCCATACATCAGTTGTCAATTGTTACCCCTTGTTTAGTACCAAAGTAATATATCTCAAACCTAATGTCACCAACGACACTTACAAACATGCAATACGCCACAAATCGGCAAAATAACAAAGGGTTCCAACACCCACAAACATTATCAAAAAATACCAAATAGAGTACGGAAAATAAGGCACATACGCCAACAAACAGCCAACACGGTTAATTATTAGATGAAGCCTCGAAGCGCATGCTCACTTGCGATATCCACAACCATTTTCTTAATGATCCTCATATTGCTCTCTCCCAGCACAATAAGTGTCTCCAACTCCTTCTAGAAAGTAGGGGTGTCCACAAGATGTCCGTAGATCTCTCTCTTACGCCCTAAGTGTGAAACTGACTCACTAGTGACGTGTGATGCCACAATGTCCACTATAGTGGCGGTCGAATTAGATATCGTGATAATTGGGATATCCTGTATAGTGGATCAAGAATGAGAGAGTCGAGAAAAATACACCTTTGGGGAACTAAGTGCCTCAGGGAGCTACGCCTTATGGGCCATGAGTAGCTTGGTGCTCGCTGAAAGCAGAATAGCCTCAGTCGAGAAAAATTGGTTAGCAGCTTCCGGCTCCGCATCACCTCCCTTACCTTTTTTCACAGGACTCTTGTCTGCTTCAGCATGAACGACCATCTTAACGTCCATCACCTAAAGGTCTATGTCACCTAGCCAAAGGCTACGTCAACTCTTAATGCCGATAAAGGCATCGTGAATGGGAGTGTCTGGAATAGGAGAGTTGGATGACTCATCAGAGACTGCTTCCTTTGCACGAAGGGAAGCCAAATAGTCCTCGTGCTCTGAAGCAATATATCACCTTATCTTAGAGAACAAGAACTCTGAAGCAACCTCAACATTGCGGTCATTACTTAATGTCTACCAAGTTACAAGAAGCACAAAAAATATATTACACTCTAATATGAGTACATCAAATCAAAGGATAAGACAAGTTTTTCATCAAAGAAACTTTTATAGCTCCCTGTCCTCTCCTGAATGCCTCTGGTTGCTCTCTCTTGGCAAATGGCAAGCTCAACCTCAAGCCCTCTGATGGTAGCATCATTCTCCTTCAAAGTAAGTCGACGCAACTCCTGGATGGAATAAGATGCAAGCAAATCCTCTTCCAAAGCGACCCTTTCCTTAAGAGCAACTTCTAACAGACCATCTAACTTTTGTATCTTAAGCATCTCCTCGTCTAAGTGCTCCTCAGCAGCCTTGAGAGAGGAGCCATCAGATTCTTGTCAGCGTTCTTGGCTACAATGACCTCCTGCTGAACAGAGCTCTCGTGCTTTTGTTGCTTGGTCAACAAGTTATCATACTTGTTGATAAGAACTCTAGTGGCTAACAAGAGTGAAAAGAGTTGACGAAAAATACCTACTATTGTATCACAATCGCTGAAGAATCGTCTCAGCCCATCTATCCATCCAATAGTGGTAATAAATTCATTTTCATCTAAGTGCGGCATAATGCTACCCACATGCTTCCGAGTATAACATCGGTCAGCTGCTGGTTGGGCCCCGATTTTGTGCACAAACGTACAATCTCATCGAAATGATCATTGGGATTGCCCTCGAGTAATGCGGCAGTCTTTCAATCAGACGATGAATGCACCAAATATCGGTACTAGGGCCTATCGGTGGCTCAATGCATGCTCTTTTCTTCTTCCTACACTCGTTGGTGCCCTTCTCTGCATGTGCTTTCTCTTTCTCCTTGGCTTTAGCTCTGGCAGCAACCTCATCGGCCAACCCTTTGGCTCTAGGGTCATAAAGAACACGAGTGGAAAATTATATAGTCTTACATAAGCTGTCACGAGGACCACCTCTACCACGAGTACCTCCAGAAGTACTACACAGCCTAACCCTATCAGTAGGTGGCTTGGCTCGTATCTCACCTGGCTCAAGGCCATCTCCAACATGATCAACATCGACGTGCGGATCCACAACAATAGGAGTAACATCCTCCTCAATCACAACTCTCACAGGGCTAACACCCCGAGAACCATCCTCTCTATGACATGAACCCATCCTTTTAGTAGGAACATCAGATGCATGAGAAACATCAATCATCTCATCATCAGTAACCACAACACTACTACTGGCTCTACCTAAGCCACCCTTGTGTCTTCCACAAGAAGAGTTTCCACCTCGAGCCGTCCTAGCATGAGCGACAACATGCCACAACTCCTGGGATCTATTCCTCACCATGCTAACTACGCGTGATAAAACAGGGGTTAACAACTCGCATAAATTTACCAAAATGAAAGTATAATATGCAAAGGTAAAGAACATATAAGCATGCCAAAATGCAATAAAATTATACCCAATGATTCTGTCACTAGGTGCCTAGCCGATGAGACCATGTTCGCTCTCAAAATCTCGCCAGACATGAGGCTGGATGATAGAAGTGCTCCCGCCACAAAGCAGGCAATCTATCCTTTCATCCCTCCCTATCGTCGGGGTCTGTTTAGCCAATCATCCATTCACCAATCTAGTCATGACTGTAGGAGTCAAATTCGAAGAGACACTCTCCTTGATGAACAAAACTTCTTATTTCCATTTTCTGCCAAAACTATCGCGAGCTCCATTATAGATTGCAAAATTGGCCCTCTTAGAAGCATCATAGAATTCGGAGTTAATCTCTTCCTTCTTGTTGTAGTTCATCCAGCACAAATACCAGGACTCCTTGACACTACAAGGAAAGCCAAGATCCGTCTTTCTCACAACAGAGCCGACTATTGCACCATAGACATTTGGAGTAAACTGAGTAAGATTCAGACCAAATGTAAACTGAGTAAGATTCTATAGAAAAGCACGTGAAACATCCACGTCAACTCAAAAGTTGGCATGTTAAGCCTCCTAAAGTTGATGGATACGTCTCTTGTGGCACGTCAATTTGTGGAACGTCAAATAAGCTTGTCAAATAAAGGCACGTCGAACAAGAGCACGTCAAACAAAGGTACGGTAAACAAAGGCACGTCAAACAAGTGCCCGTCGAACAAAGCATGTCAAACAATAGTACGTCAAAACAAAGTGCTTTAACCATGTTACCTATGATTTTCCATAAACATCGATATGTCAACAATTAGATTAAGTACGAGATGTATTTGACTCCCAAGTCAACGATATGAGCTTTGACTCGTGATCTGACCAGTCCGTAGTGCAAATTTCAAAAATATTTGAAGAATGTAAAATCGGTTTTAGCCTCTTATAATATAATTCCAACCGATCACTCGAAATTATGTGGATAACTAATTCGAGAGTACTATTATTCAGATAGACCACGTATTTATGATCGTGATACTTGTAAGACTTTTAACATTCAAATCAATTGTGACAAAAAAGTTTAGGCGAAGTTTTTTTATTCCCCACGATAAAAGAACAATACGAGGGATACTTTCGTAAATTCGATTCGGGCCTGCACCCATTGTTCCTAACTTCCTATCGAGGAAATTTAAATACAAGTCGGAGTCCAATTCAGATCCGGGCATTTCTTCAGACAGGCCCACTAAACTACAGAAGACCAGCTCCAATCCAAAGCCCATGTACGTTCCAATATCCCTTCCTCTTTTCTCTCTCTCTAAAAAAATATCACTCACCTATACACACACACGTCCCTGCTACTTAGAGAGAGAAAATAATATCTATATCTGAATCTAAATCTCCACATCTCCTCTTTTCCGCACTACATACAGTTAATCACAGGTAAAAAAATTCTCCATTTCCACACTTGACATGTACTGGCTTTTGTTGATTTCTCGCAGTATTAATTTGGCTGATTTTGTCATTATTTTATTTTCCTTGTACGGGCATTTTTGGTTGTCTTACTTATATCTCTTTTTTGATGGTTTTAGATCTGAAGATACTGAAAAGTGAGGTCTTTACACTGTTGTGTTAACGTCAGGTATATTCGACATACGGTTACGATTTACAGAAATAGACTACTGTTGATCTACTGAGGAGATTTTGGTGGTTATTAAGGAGATCTGAGAATTTCGATATTTTACAGTTATTATACGTATATGTCCGATGTACGGTTCCCTTTTACTAAAATAGGCGTCGATCTGCCCAGAGTTTGGTGGTTGTGGAGGAGATCTAAGATTTCCAATTGCTTAAGATTACGAATTTTAGCCATCTGTTAGGTTTAGTTAGTTACTGCTTGTTTAGTTGTAACTTGTAGTGGTTAGGAGAGAAGTGGTGTTGGGTTTTGGAGACAAGTACGAGCGATTAGAAGAACCGTCAATTTACTCGCTTAGTTGAGGGAGGAGCTGTGTAAAAGCAGTTGCGGATGGAAACTCTAGTTGTTACACATCACAGGAATAACCGTCAGCATTATGGTAGAGACTATGGCCACACTGCTTCAACTAAATATGGATCAGCAATGTCAAGCAGCTTTCGAGGCATTAACTGCAGGACATTTCAATCTGATGCAGGGTTACTTCCGACCCCATTGAAATCCCCCGTCATCCCTGTTCTTACAGGAAGATCTTTTTCGGCTTCTCCTAGAACTCCATCTCCGTCTTTTGATGAAAACCATAAAAGCTCAAATAAAACCCTGAAAAGCAACACAACTCCTATCCCTATTAAAATCCAATTTGAAGAGGGAGAGTTTCGTTTCTCTGAGCTTTGGGCTGGACCTGCTTATTCGAATTCCCCTCCCCCAAGTTCTTTACCTATGCCAAAGTTCTCTCTTCGGCCTAAAAGATCTGTATCCCTTGAGTTGTCTCATTCAGCCTCGGGATTTGATTGTCATTCCATCTCAAAATCTGCGCCTGCTTCACCAACAAGGGAGCGCAGCCCTTCACCAATGGATCTCTTTGACAGTGCCGACTCTGCGACTAAGACCCTTCGTCGCATTCTGAATCTTGATGTGACTGATGAATGAAGGAGTTTGGCGGGTTAGGTAATGCTCCTGTAAATTAGGAAAATAATCTACCTTGTGAAGTAGCTCAAGTGTAGATTGTATATATAAATAAATGGGACTGTTCCTGGGGGTAACTTGTTTCTAGATATTACGTAACATTCTGAAGTACGAGGAATGTTGTGGTGCAAGTGCAGTAATAGCAGGTGGGTCTACCATCTTCAAGACAGGGAAAGCCTTATTTTTGTTTGGCTTTAGCACAGTGGAAAGGGTTTGGTTGGTCAGAAATGGATTTTGCCTTAGTATACATTGGGGAAGCTTGTCAAGGTAGGCTGTTGTGGAATGCTGATGGATGAAATCTGTGCTTGGCTTAGTATAGTAGGAATGTAGAATACTGCATGCTGTTGAAACCAGCAATTGGCCTCTCCGAGTACCTTTTGCCTAGTGCCATTCTTGGCATCCTTGCTTTTTCAGTATAGTTGTTTTGTCAATACAACTTGTATATACTGCAGAATGCTAACTTCGATTACTTTCCATAGGTTCTTGTTCATCTCCTTCTTACTGCAGTTTAGTTTGTAAACCCTGATGTTCAAACTAGCACTACGAACTTAACCTTTTTTTCCTACCATATCAACCTTGAGCACCCATTTAGTCCATCTATATTCTGGATCTTGAATTGGCCTCTGATATTTCATCATCCTGTAGCCTTATTGCCCTTTTTTTCTTTCCTTTTCTGAGATTGTTACTAACTTGCATATCTTGCTATGCATAGCTATAGATTTCCCTTCACCACTTTTTCTTGTTTTTGAAAATGAAAAATGGGAAGGGAACTAGAGTTAGATGATCTTTCTGCTCAGTGCTTAGCTTCATTCTTGTGAAGCTGGCTTTCATTAGCTTTGTATATTCACCTTTGTTGAGAACTGTTTCCTATCCCCTTTCCAGTTGCATGGTTGATCTTTCTGCTCTTAGTGCTTATGCTCGACAAGTTCTCTCTGTTTTGTAAGCTTTCCCTACTTTCTTCTTGGAAGTGCGTCTCTTTCAAAGGTTTTATTGTCATTGGAGTGCTACTCATTCCAAGCTGCTCACAGGTAATATATGTTTACAATTTAAAATTTCTTGATCCAATTTACCGCATGTACATTTGTGCTAATGTATACTTCTTGTGTTTGTACCAGTCCTTGTATGTGTACCCCGATGGAAGAAGGTTCTTCAGGAGTCCCTGCCAATACCCGCCTGTATTGATTTTCACAGTTTTTGGTTATTTTGTTCTGTTATTACGTCTCTAATGGAGCATTATGCAATGTGACTTAGGTCTTTTGTTTTGTAAAAGCAAGGAACGACCCTTACCTTGCTATGCTATGTCAGTGTCAGTTGAACTTGTGGTTAATAAATAGTTCTGAATTATCCTGCTTATCTTTTGCTGCTTTTCCTAATATTCGTTTAGTCTTTTTATTCTTATCTTTCTGCCAGTAGAGAGCTTAGCCATTGCCATTTTGGCTGTGTGCTGTTATTGATGTTTGCTGCGAATGCATTACTTTCAGTTTCCATTGAAGATAGTGTACCAAAAACAGAGAAGAAAAGAAAATGACACTGGAGTTGATTGGTTTTAACTAGTCGAAGTTAATTGATTAAACAAGGATCTGCAGTGCTTAATTTGTTATGTCTTATGTATATCTGGTATGCTTATAGTTGTGAGGTGTGGTCCTCTTGCCCAGTGGCAGATGAAAGGTGCATATACGTAGTTTATTGCTTGCTTGATACTAGATAATTTTCTAAATGGAACTCTTAATTATCTAAATCAAGCAAGCAACTCTTGAAAAATCTTGTATTGAACTTGAATTTAAGAGAGAAGGTGTATGGGCGCTTTGCATCATTATTTTCTGAGAGTTAAAGCGAAAGTAGTTCTTTCTCCTTTAGTTTTCTTTTTCTTCTTTCGGTTTTTTTTTTTCGCACAAAAGGCATAGCTGTATAAGCGAGTGATATAAGTATTTAAGGCTCCGTTTGCTTTCCAATAAAATAGGGGAAATCAAGGTTTCAGGATTTTTAGGGAAAATAAATTTGTTTTCTTATTTTCAGATGTTTGTATATATTATTAATCTAGCGTTGAAAATTAAAATTATATTTTGTACTTTAAAACATATAATAAAAGCAATATTTTAGACAGCTTTTCATACGGTTTGCTTAGAAGAAAATTACAGCATATTTTTTTGTATTTTTTAAAATTTCCTTTCTTTTGCGAGAGAATTTGAAATTGGCACACAGTTGGAATTTTTCTTTTCTGTATTTTTATCCCCCCAATTTCCGAAGAGACAAAAAGAGCCTAGAGTAATAATGACCCTCAAAAATCAACAAGTCATTGTTACACAAGACATTTGTGATCGTACTAGTATAGTAGTACTAAAATCGATATTTCAGCTTCATCCTTGAGTTATACACATAATAAACAAGTACAATTAACATGTGCAATAATTTTAGGGTACTCACGTTTTTCTATTTTTCCGTTAAATTTAATCTCAAGGGGGGAAGGGAGGAAACGGGATTTACCCTAAATTTTAATTTCTCTACTACTGTTATGCGTGTTTTGAAATCTAATGTCGAATTAGACTATGAAATATTGAACAAGCCTAATTCAATCTATAGCTATCTAGCTTGACTCATTGTGGTAGGAAGATGATTTTACTTTCCTCTTTTTGTGATGGGGTTTCCCCGTTGTGAACTATTCTTAATCTATGCTAGTTCTACTTTTAAAAAAAAATCTTATGTTGTCTAGCTAGCCTTAACTATTAGGACATATTATGTTACGTGATAATAACACTTCTTGGAGATGTGCAAACTATATCCTTGAACAAAGTCTCATACTTATATATACTACTTGCCTATAATAGAAATAAAATAATTGAACGGGGCAAAAACAAATTATAAGATTTTTAAACATCGGTTGGTGTAACAGACTATCAATCTCTCCTTCACTACCACAGTGCTTCTTCATCCCCTGGCATATTTCCCTCGAATCTTTCGGTAATATACGCACTCTTCTTATCCGAAATTCACGTGTTAAATATAATTTTACATGACTTCAATCGTTTTGAACTACATGACATCACAAATAGATTCACACGTAAATAGAAAAGAAGAAATACCTCCGTTCATCGTGTCGTGGTAGAAAGCAGCTAGGCGTGAGCACGATCCGTCAACGAACAATTGATAGGAAGTCTTGGTTTCTCTCTTCTCCCTATACACCTTATTTATGTGTTTCTTGAGTATGATTTATGATGGGTAAAGTCATAGTATATATAGGTGAAGAGAGGACCAAGTTCCAGTTGGGGTTTAATTAGGACTTAATCTCGACCGTCCATCACGGAAGAGTCTTAATTGGAAATAACTCTATAATTAATTATAATATAATTAGGTAACTAGAATATAGAATTAACATATATTCCTAGAAAACTAGGATTCCTTAGACCACAATTATGGAAAGATAAATACTATAAAGATTTATCTTACAGTCTCCCACTTGGTCGATAGGAATGCTCATTAGTGTTTTCATTTGGAAATCATAAGGCGCGCATAAAAATGTTAAAACTTTTCTTTAGCTAGTTGTCATAAGTGCCTTGATTAATCAAGTAAGCTAATAAGAGTCATGGCGGGCACATTATTTTGCAACATGATTCCTTCCATGTACCACAATATTAACAACAATCATAACTAGGCCATTAGTAAGAGTTTTCATAATGGTCCCATAATGTCTTAAACAAAGACAAATTCTGTTATATAAATCCAACAATAATATGTGTACACAATGGAAAAACATAATAGAAAAGATGTAGAAGTCCAATAAGAGCTCAAAATAAAATGTCAAATACAATAATAATGAATAATGAATTGCAAAAATTAACTAGGAGCTATCTTCAAGACCCATACTGCTAGCATGTTTCTGAAATGGTTTTGGAGGTAGTCCTTTCGTAAATATATCTGCAACCATCTCATCTGTACCTAAATGATCAATGACAATCTTTCCTCTTCTAACATCTTGTTTCAGTGATAGATATACTGTCATGCTTAGAGAATTGAATTGCAGCTTTATTGTCACAGTAAATAGTCAAAGGCCCAGAAATAAAGCTCAATGACCCAAATTGACAAACAAAATTCCGCAACCATGCTCCTTGATTTGCAGCCTCAAAACATGCCACGTATTCAGCTTCCATAGTAGATGTGTAGAGCAACTCGGATTTTTGGCTTTTCCATGATATTGCACCTCCAGCTAAGAGATAAGTATAACCAAGAGTGCAATGCCTAGAGTCTGAACATCCACCAAAATCTGAATCAGAAAATCCAACCATCTGTAGATGTGTTGACTTTCTATACGTGAGCATAAAATTTCTTGTTCCTTTTAAATATCTCAGTACTTTCTTTGCAGCTTTCCAATGAGCGAGTCATGGGTTACTCTGAAATCTACTTAGCATCCCAACTGCATGGCTAATGTCGGGTCTGGTGCAGACTTGTGCATACATCAAACTCCCAATAAGTGAAGCATAAGGATAACTTTCCATATCTTTACGTTCTAGTTCATTTTTTTTGGACATTGATCAAGATCAAGCTTGTCTCCTTTATGCAATGGAACAACACTAGAAGAACATGTCATCATGCCAAATCTCTCTAGAACTTTATCAATATATGCTTTCTGAGACATACCTAAAATCCCAAGTGATCTATCACGAAATATTTCTATTCCAATCACATAGGACGCCTCACCCATATCTTTCATTTCAAAGTTCTTAGATAGATAACACTTAGTCTCACGTAAAAGACAAAGATCACTACTGGCTAATAGAATATCATCAACATACAGAACCAAAAATATGAACTTACTCCCACTGATCTTGAGGTATATACATGGATCAACAATATTTTCTTTAAAACCGAAGTCAGTAATGGTTTTATCGAACTTTAGATACCATTGCCTCGAAGCTTGTTTCAGTCCATAAAGTGATTTCTTGAGTTTGCAGACCATGTCTTCCTGACCTTCAATAATGAAGCCTTCAGGTTGACGCATATAGACTTCTTCTTGCAAGTCTCCATTAAGAAAGGCGGTTTTCACATCCATTTGATATAGCTCAAGATCGTAATGAGCTACTAATGCCAAGATAATTTTAAGAGAGTCTTTTCTTGACACAGGAGAAAAAGTCTCAGTGTAGTCAATGCCTTCTTTCTGATTAAAACCTTTGGCTAAAAGTCTAGCTTTATGACGTTCAATATTGCCATTGGAGTCGTGTTTGGTCTTGAAGACCCACTTACACCCGACTGCTTTGTGTCCTTGAGGCAATTGAACAATGTCCCAGACTTCATTTTTATCCATAGATTTTATTTCATCTTTCATGGCATCAATCCACTTATTAGAATTAACGTCTTTAATGGCTTGTTTGTAGGAAATCGGGTCTTTAAGAATCCCAATATCAGATTCTACTTGATAAAGCAAATAATCATTGGAAATAGCAGATCTTCTCTCACGAGTTGATCTTCTTAATGCAAGTTCCTCTGGTTCTTCATCAATATGATCATTATTGGCAATAATCTCATTATGGAGTTGTGTATCATTATTTGGGTGCTCTTCATTGTCTAAACCTTCGACAACAGGAAGATTCCCAACATCTTTAGGAAAAGAGGGTGAAGGGATAGGCACCCTTATTTCTTGAATGATTACATCTTGTATTTTATCACTCCCACTGATTTTGCCATTCTCATAGAATCTAGCATTACCCGTTTCTACAATTCTCGTACTATGGTTAGGACAATAAAACATATATCCTTTAGACTTTTCTGGGTAACCAATAAAGAAACCACTAATCGTTCTAAAGTCTAATTTCTTTTCATGTGGGTTATAAATTCGTGCTTCAGCTGCACATCCCCAAATTTGAAGATGTTTTAAACTAGGTTTCCAGCCCTTCCATAGTTCAAAAGGGGTCTTTGGAACTACTTTGCTAGGAACTCGGTTTAAAATATATACAGCTGTTCTTAAGGCATACATCCACAAGGATATTGGTAAATTAGCATGACTCATCATAGACCTAACCATTTCCATATAAGTACGATTTCGCCTTTCAGCTACACCATTTTGCCATGGAGAACCAGGTGTAGTATATTGAGCGACAATTCCAAGATTTTGGAGAAGTTTTGCAAAAGGTCCAGGATGTTGTCCTGTTTCATCATACCTTCCATAAAATTCACCACCTCTATCTGACCTTATGATTTTCACTTTTCTATCTAATTGCCTTTCGACTTCAGTAATGAATAATTGTACAGCATTCACTGACTGAGATTTTTCATGCAATAAATAGAGATAACAATAACGTGAAAAGTCATCAATAAAGGTAATGAAATACTTTTCACCACCAAAAGTTGGAATGTCAAAAGGTCCACAAATATCTGTATGTATTATTTCAAGAAGCTGGGTACTTCTTGTGGCTCATTTCTTTGTGTGTTTTGTTTGCTTACCCTTAATGCAATCAACACATACTTCATGATTAGTAAAATCAAGACTTGGAAGAATTTCATCTTTTACTAATCTTTTGATTCTTTCACTGGAAATATGTCCAAGCCTTTTATGCCACAAGAAATAAGAGTCGTTTTTAGACGATTTATGTTTTGTTTCACCATTAGTATGCAGGGTGAGATGAGTTTCAGAAGATTGAGTAGCAAGATTAAATCTATAAAGCCCATCAATTAGAATTCCAGAACCAACATAATCAGAATTCAAAATTAAATCAAAACAACCATCTCCATGATTAACTTTAAAACCACAACTATCAAGTTTGCTTACTGAAACTAAATTACGGGAAATAGAAGGAACATAAAGAGTTTGAAATAAATCTAACTGAAATCCACTATCTAAAATGAGACGATAAGTTCCAATAGCTTCAACTGGGACTTTGTCTCGGTTTCCCATGAATAAGAAGTTTTCACTTGGGTTTGTGGTTTGGGTCGTAAGAAATCCCTGCATGGAATTTGAAACATGAACATTAGCACCAGAATCAATCCACCAAGTATGAGGAGAAACATAGGAATTATTTGATTCAGAAAAACTTACGAAACCCATAGGGTTACCTTTCTTTTCAAACCATTCCCTTCGTTTATGGCAATCTTTCTGAAAGTGTCCAGTCTTTTTGCAAAATTTGCACCGGTCATCTTTCTTTGCCTTTTTCTCTGTTGGTTGATTAGAGTCATTCATTCTGGGTGGTGCTCTTTTATGGCTTGAGTTGTGCCTTTTCCCAGCTTTAGATCCAGCTCCTTGGACAAAGTGTGCAACCCTAATACCTTGTTTGTTCAGCCTGCCCTTCTCTTGAACCAATTTGTTAGCCAATTCATTAACAGACCACTTTTCCTTAATAGCGTTGTAATGAATTTGGAAAGGTCCGTACTGAGGAGGTAAAGAATTTAGAATAAATTGGACGAGAAAAGAATCATCCACCATCATTTCTAAATTATTTAACTTAGCTGCAAGGTTCGTCATCTCAATGCAGTGGTCATGCATAGAGCGTGTGCCATCAAACTTCATCGTTGTAAGTTCTGCCATAAGTGTCCCAGCAAGAGACTTGTCTGCAGTCTTAAAGCGTTCTTCTATTGATGTTAAGTAACCCTTAGCATTTACTGGTGTGGGTAGGGAAGTTTTGATGTTGGCAGCAATTGTCATTCGTAAGAACATAATGCTCAGTCTATCAGACTTCTCCCAAGATTTAAGGAGAGCCTTCTGTTCAGTAGTACTTGTATCCGTAATGGGATCTGGCTTCACAGTTGTGAGAGCCAAATCCAAATCAAGTACCCCTAAGGTGAATTCAACTTTCTCTTTCCATTCTGAGAAGTTGGTTCCCGTGAGAAGTGGAACAGCTGAGACGCATGATGACAATTGTGCGGGAAAAATTGCTGCAATTTATCGAGATATAAATTTATTAATTGAGGTGTAATACATAAACAACACATAATTTTTGGAATATTTACGACAAGAAAATATAGCGCTCTTGTGGGGAGTCACTATAAATTCTACACATAATACCATTAAGAGTCGTAATATTTAATATTCTTGATTTAAGTAATATACTAACTTTAATAAAACATTGGAAATCTGTGGATTTCTTTGGTTTACGTATATATTACTTATTTTATTGTTGAAAATTAATATGATTTTTGATTGCCTGTGGGTCAACCAATTAATTCATAAGGTTCATCAACTATCTTGATAATGGTAGTATAATTTGTGATTTGAAAATCTTTTATCTTTTAGTGTTAAAGTCACTGTGGTGATCTCTAACCTTAATAAACGTAATTTATTACGTTAAATTCCTTAACATTAAGGAATTGTTCTTATAATATTGCTGGATATTGAGTTCTGAAGTGGAATCGACTTCGCCTTAGGTACATTATGATAGATTATGTAATATCCGCATCATTATATTTAAGGAAGTAAAGGCTTAAGCTATACTAAGTAATTTCCATATCAATATCTCTAAGCTAAGGCAACATAATTATGATCATCTCATACTAACCATAAACTTGAGTAAATAAAATAAGGCACGTGGATTAACAGCAAAAAACAATAAGTTTCAACTGGTCACGGTACTGAAGAATGAAACTTACACGACAAGGCAAAACAATATAATATGTTTACATAAGAGCAATTATCCCCGTTAAGATGATGTTAATTATACCAAGGACATGTAGCAGAATATATTTGGATTCATTAATAAGCTAAAGGAGTTTGACTTTACACAAAATAAATATTTCAAGATATAACATGCTATCCTTTAGCAGATCGTTCCATACAAATAAATTAATGAACTGCATATGCTACATGCTTCATAGTTTATATAATTAAATATGATTAAGTACGGATGCACAATTTATTCTTTTTCATGCACAATTTATTATTACGTCAGATGAGATACATAGAAGAAGAACTCAGATCGGAAACTTGCTAATTTACGTATAATAATCTCAAGAAAAATTGCTCCGTGATAATTTGAATCTATTTATTATAAGGACTATCATGCGTTCACAAACCTAAGCTCTGATATCACATGTTAAATATAATTTTACATGACTTCAATCGTTTTGAACTACATGACATCACAAATAGATTCACACGTAAATAGAAAAGAAGAAATACCTCCGTTCATCGTGTCGTGGTAGAAAGCAGCTAGGCGTGAGCACGATCCGTCAACGAACAATTGATAGGAAGTCTTGGTTTCTCTCTTCTCCCTATACACCTTATTTATGTGTTTCTTGAGTATGATTTATGATGGGTAAAGTCATAGTATATATAGGTGAAGAGAGGACCAAGTTCCAGTTAGGGTTTAATTAGGACTTAATATCGACCGTCCATCACGGAAGAGTCTTAATTGGAAATAACTCTATAATTAATTATAATATAATTAGGTAACTAGAATATAGAATTAACATATATTCCTAGAAAACTAGGATTCCTTAGACCACAATTATGGAAAGATAAATACTATAAAGATTTATCTTACATCACGATCCTCTCCATTTTACCTTTTTAATAATCCCGAATTGGGTTGCATTTGATACTCCTCTTGGGCAACTACATTCTCTTGGCCTGCATTCGATTGGGTCGACCTAAGCTTTAAAACTAGTCCATCCCATGTAACATGTTAAAAGTAAAATTATACTTTTCCCCCTATCTAGAAAAGAGTTGCTATAAAAGGCGGGCAATTTCAATCAAAGTTACTTCGAACCCCATTGAAATGCACAACTGTCCTGTAACTACAAGTAGGGGTGGGAGGGCCGGGTCGGATTCCTGCGAATCGACCCGACCCGATCGGATTTTTCCCGCCCGGGAAAAATTCGATCATCACTCCGACCCGCAGCTGCGGGTTTTCTCTCCCGCAGCTGCTCCCGCGGGTCGGAGTCGAGAGCTAGGGTCGAAATCCGATTCGACCCGAGCTCCCGATAATTGCAGGGAGCAGCGCCTGTGAGCTAGGAGTCACCACCGCCGCCGCCACAAACACAGTCCTCTTAACACCGACCCGAGCTTCTAATATTTTTTGTTAACTTCTTGTGATTATATAAATTTCATAGTCCTCTTAAAAAAAAAATTCAAACACAGGCAGCCACCACCGCCGCCGCCACGAAGCTCCTCTCCTCTTCTCTCCTCCACCTCCCCCAAACTCAAACAACCCATCTCTCTCTTCTCCCCTCTCACATAACCCACCTCCTCCCTCACCTTCCGCTGCCACAACCACAACCACCATCAACTCCGCCGCTTCTCCTCCGCCGTCCCCAAAATCTCCGCCACAATCTCCGTCAACGACAAGCTCCCCGAATCCACCATCTCCTACCTCGAAGCCTCCGACAACACACACACACACACACACACACACACACACACACACACCTCCAATGGCGTAGAGATGCCGCCCTCAACGCCACCACCCTCTCCGGAGGAGATCTTCGCTGCTCCGTCGCCGTTGTTGCGGGACACCGAGCAGAATTCTGCCTCCCGCGGGACTCCCACATATGCGGGAGTTTGTCAGCCGCAGTGCGGATCGGGTAGCACCGTCGTGCTCCCGATCCTGCCTGAATCCGTGGACCGGAATCCCGCCACCACGAATTCCCGGCCTAACTCAGCCCTAGCTACAAGACATTATTTTGCCTCTTCACCTAAGATTATGTCTTCATCTTTTGATGAAAATCGTAAAAGCTCGAATAAAACCCTAAAAAGCAACAAAAGTTCTAATCCCAATAAAATTCAATTTGAATAAGGGGAGTGATGGGGATATTTTAGGAGTGGCCCAATACTAATATTGGGTCGGTCCAAGAAGAAAGGCTCACTAAAATAGTATATCGAACATTCACGATTCAATATTAGTCGAGCATCGAACGACCTCAATTCTGATCTAAGCGATCAATCAAACTACCCCAATTCGATGCACATCACCTAATCGCCATAGAGGCCCACGGGGCGGGGGTCTATAAATACCCCATCTCTTTGCCTTTTCAAGGACATTCAACAATCACTGCCCACTCTAGTACATCGAACCAGCTCAGTTCGATACACTTTACAGTTCGATACTCAACCCGGTTCTATACAGTCCACTTTGACGTTGACTAAGATCGAATTGCGTCTGTTCGAGATTCTTAACATCGAATTCACATCATTCGATACACAACAAATTAAATACATCAACATCGAATCATCGCAATTCGATACACATAGATCGAATGCAATTGGTTCGATCTACCCAAATCTTTGTCTAAATAGGATATCAAGAGTAATTCATTACTTGTTACTTATAGTAGGTGTTCTGGACCAAGTTAGTTCGTTCATTGTAATAGATTAGCATAAGTACCAAAATATTGGCGCCGTCTGTGGGAACACCGCTTCAATTGCTTTTAGATATAAGTAGCTAGGATGACAAAGAGACATCACATGCGATCGGATGACTCAGCCAAGCCAAGAAAGAAAACCAGGGTGGTTAGAGATGAGAATGGAAAAGAACCTGAGCAACAAGAGCAAGGTCGGGAAAAAGCAGAAAATCAATTAATGAAGTAGTGGCAAGAATGTAAAATGGAAACTTTAGGGAAATTCAAGATCGTCCAATTATTCAGAGAAAGTGCCGAGAAGATAATAAAGATTGGGGCAATAATGGAACCAATGATAGAGGCTGCATTAGTGGATTGTCTTAGGCGTAACTCAAATATATTTACCTGGACCGATTCTGACTTACACGGAATAGATCCCAGAATAATAGTGCACCAGCTAAACGTGGACAAAAGTGCAAATCCAGTAAGACAGAAGAAGCAAAACTTTGGCAAAGAAAAGAATGAAGCGGCAGAAAAAGAGGTACATGAACTCTTAGTGGCTCGACATATAAACGCCTTGAGGTTCTCGGAGTGGTTGAGCAATGTCGTTTTGGTCATGAAAAAGGAGGCGACATGGAGAATGTGTGTGGACTACACAGACTTAAATAAGCATTCCCCCACGGATCCTTTCCCTTTGCCCAAAATAGATTTATTAGTCAATTTGACTGCAGGATGCGCCTTATTGAGTATGATAGATGCGAAAAGTGGTTTTCATCAAATCTTCATGGCAATGCAGGATTAGAGTAAAACGGCGTTTGTAACAGAAATATGAGTATATTGTTACAGCGTAATGCCTTTTGGTTTGAAGAACGCTGGAGCGACTTTTCAAAGACTTGTCGTGCAAATGTTTTATCACCAGATTGGAAAGTCTATGGAAGTGTACATTGACGACATGCTTGTCAAGAGTCTCAAGGCTGAAGAGCATGTGCGTCACTTAGATGAAGTATTCGCAATCATGAGAACTTATGAGATGAAGCTAAACCCGAAAAAATGCACGTTTAGGGTAACAGCAGGAAAGTTTTTGGGATATGTGGTGAACGAGAGAGAAATAGAAGCCAACCTAGATAAAATCAAAGCAGTAGTGGATTTTCCGTCGCCGAGGACGGTAAAGGATATGCAATGTTTAGTAGGCCGCTTGACGGCCTTGAGAAGATTCATATCAACTTCTGCAGAAAAGAATTTACCTTTTTTCCAGGTCATGAGAAAGAGCAAGGATTTCATTTGGGGACCGAAATGTGAGCAAGCTTTCCAGCAGATGAAAAAATACTTGGTGAGCCCATCGCTATTGGCCAAACCAGAGGAGAGCAAAATTTTGTATTTGTACTTGGCAGTGTCTTCCCACGCCATCAGTACATCCCTGGTCAAAGAAAAGGAACCCAACAATTACCCATGCACTATATAATTAGGGTGTTGCAAAGGGTAGATAGGAACTATTTGGAGATAGCTATGTTCACTCTAGTGATCGTGGCCACCACACGAAAACTGAGGTCGTACTTTCAGTCTCACCCAATCACGATTGTAACAGATAAGCCGCTAAAGCAGGTGCTAGCAAGACCTGAAACCTTCGGCAGACTGGTGAAATGGGCAATTGAACTCAGCGATTTCGGGTTGGAATTCAAGCCACAGACCGGGCGTTAGTGGATTTCATGGCCGAGACATTGGGAAATAGTGTGGCCGGCTCCACAAATTACAATTTTTCTGTATCACACCAAGCAGGACCCAGCAGGGCCGCCACTACATGGATACTACATACAGATGGGTCCGCCACCAGTCATGGAGGAGGGGTCGGGATTCACCTCTTATCACAAGACCGCATATAATTTGAATTCTCCATTAGTCTGAACTACATGGTGACCAACAATGAAGTCGAGTATGAAGCAATTATAGCAGGAATTAAACTGTCATTGGTGCTCAATATCGAACATTTGGACATATTTATCGATTCGCTATTGTTGGCAAATCATTTTTAGGGAATTATGAGACTCAAAATTCGCTAGTTCTTCTGAGGTTCTGGTTAAAAAGCGAGTTACATTATTAGCCACGGACAAGCCTTCAATCGGAACATCAAAATACAACGGCACTGCTGGAAGAGTGGAATATATAATGTCGATTCAAAAGGATCCTTCTTGGAAGGACGAGATTATAACATATATACGAGAAGGGATACCCCCTGATGGATCCAAATGCGCGTCGCAAAATGCGATACAAGGCTTACATGTTTACAATTTACAATGGAGAACTTTACAAACGCTCATTCGAGGGCCCGCTGCTCTGTTGCCTGACTCCAACTAAGGCTGATTTCGTAATGAAAGAAATCCGCGCTAGATGTTGCGGAAATCATTCTAAGGGAAGGGCGTTGGCCCAACGAATTCTGCGCTAGGGATATTATTGGCCAACTCTACTAAAGGATGCGACAGCTTTTTCGCGGTCATGTGATTGCTGTCAATACCACGCGCGCCTTATTCACAGGCCTGCGCAACTGCTACAACCACTCGACGTGGTATGCCCCTTTGATCAATGGGGAATCGATATCGTGGGGCCGCTACCTGTCGCCAAAGGTAAAAAAAGATTTCGGATGGTGGCAGTAGAATACTACACCAAGTGGGTCGAAGCAGAAGCTATGTAATCGATCACCGAAAGGAACATGATTGAATTTATTTGGAAAAATATCATATGCCGCTTCAGAATTCCCAGGTATATGGTATGTGGTAACGACACACAATTCGTTTGCAAGGAGATCAAGTCCTGGCTCGTGGAATTGCGCATATTACATAACGTGGCTTCAATTTATCATCCACAAGCGAATGGCCAAACAGAATCCACCAACAAGACATTGAAGGATTACCTCGAAAGGAGGATGAAAGACACTAGAAAAACCTGGCTAGAGGAGCATCAAGATATAGAACAACTCCAAAAACGTTGATAGAAGAAATACCTTTCGTTCTTGTTTACGGCACTGAGACTGTTCTGCCTGCCAAAATAGGGACGCCGACGCGCATGATTCACGACTATGATCCCGAACAATCAGCCTTCTTACGTCAGATGGACCTGGACATGATAGACACAAGAAGGAAAGATGCGTACCAATGCACTGTAGCTTTCAAGGCGGCAATGGCCAAAAGCTACGACAAAAGAGTCCAATTCCGAAATTTTGAAGTAGGTGATCTAGTTCTGAGAAGCATAGCAGCAAAGTAGCACATTGAGAAATTCTAATCGAAATGGGTGGGGCCTTTCAAAATCATACAAGCCAGTTCGCGAGGGTATTATTACTTAGAGGCTAAACAGGGTGAAAAACTAAAGCAACCTTGAAATGTGCAACATCTTAGGCATTGTTATGCATAGGAATAAAAACAATTGAAATCAAGAGATAATAAATTGTATGAACTACGAAGGCTTGAATCCCTCACAATGAGTGGGAAACGAAGGCACCTCGGTAAGAAACTGAGCTGAGCCATTCTCCAATTATTAAATATTTCTATCTATGTACAAGGCGCAGGTGGAGTCTTGTAGAAATGATGCTGGAAACCCAAGCGAGGAATCAGGGTGTTCACCAGCAAAATTCACCCCTCATGCACCGCAAAGTGTCATGACGGAGGTACGTTTGGCCCAAAAGTGGTCAAACGTAAAAATTCACCCCTCATGCACTGCAAAGCATCATGACGGAGGCACGTTTCGCCCAAAAGTGGTCGAATGCAAAAATTCAACCCTCATGCACCGCAAAGTGTCATGACGGAGGTACATTTGGCCCAAAGCAGTCGAACGCAAAAGTTCACCCCTCATGCACAGCAAGAGTGTCATGGCGGAGGCACAGTTGCCCAAAGCGGCCACACACAAAGTTCACCCCTTGTGCACCGCAAAGCGTCCCATCAGAACCAAATTAGACCTTGAGTAGCCACACGAGAAAGGCAAACACCCTTAGAGCATACTCAATTCCAAAGGTTCAACAAAATAATGCAATGCGTTAAATAAATATGCACTTAAAAATAGAAAAAATGCGATTGATGAAAGACTAAAATCAGTCATTGAAACAATAAACTATATAGTAATAGGTCAAAAGACTATGACGTGAGGCTACAAAATTGGTTTCATAAGAGAACCGTTACAGAAGTGACAAGTAAGAATTTCAATAAACAAAAGGCCTAAAACCATCTAAAGTATTGCTACTCGGCGGACGATTGGGGGACTCAGAACGTAGGATAAGACCCATTGAACGAGCAAAATTAGCGCAATTTCCCTGAATCTGATCCTCCGTAAGCACAAGTTCATCCGCTTGCGCCCAACCTTCGGGCAATGCAATTTCATTTCCCTCTGATGCCCCACTCAGTGCTCCGCCAAGCTCATATCTGCTGGGAGAAATAAGGTTCCGATCATTGATTGTTTGCTCAGACACAGTTGCAGCATTGATGTCTCGAGGCGGATATATGCCAGTTGGCACTATCATGGTCGGCCCCAGAATAATTGGTACTTGATGGATCCTTTTTCCTTTACCATACCTAGGAGCTGACAATTCCCGAAAGCTAGCTGTCCTATTAAGAATCCCCAGAAATATGGTGGACCTAGGTGTGGTTGGGGGTGCAACTTTTGTGGGAGGAAAACTGATTTCATCATCGCTATTCCCGAAAACAGCATTTATGGCGTGCCTGACTTTCCTATTTCAGTAGGAGAATCATCGACATCGTCTGATTCCCTTTCTCCATGCCTCAACAGTGGACTCATTTCCAAGGGGCCTGCCTCATAAGTAGCATAGCTGCAAAGTCTAACAAATCTAAACTCATAGTAGGTCCTACTTGAACAATGCCCACATAGACCTAGCATCTAAATGAACATCATTGAAGACCAAAAATTAGTCAGGACTCTTTGTGAACATCCAAATGAACACCATCGAAGGTAGGACTCTTTGTGAAGAAAGACGAATTTCGTTGCGTCAACAATGGCATGTGAAGCATCTATATGTATCTCAATTGATGCAGATAGTGCAACACATTTCTGAAACACCGCCATTAGCCTAGCTTCACTTCTTCTCCTTATACGAGGAGATACACCAAAATCACTAGCTAACGATGATTGGTAAACAAAATGAAGATGAGGAATGTTCTTGAAAGAGGAGAAAGTCTACCCAAAAGATAATAAGAGTTGGTGAAGGAATGTTTTCCAAAAGGGTATATTTATTGGGAAACTCATGCCATTGAATGACTATAAATAATGGGCAGTTTATTTGCCCACTAAGAGTTTCATGAAACTGATTTGCATTGACATGTAAGGAAAAACGTTGAGTCGGTGGGGACATGTGCTAAAAATACTAATGAAGAATATGTCCCCGACTCAACCAAGAAGGGAGCTGGAAGCATGGTAGCTGGAGAACAGGTCATAGCCACGACTGGAGAATCTAACATGATAGCAGTCGGCCTAGTGGAACCATTACGCTGGGTAATCCTCTCCAATTGATCCTAGCATAAAAATTGACCCATCCAATGGGAAGGGATATCTATATTTATGGAGCAAAGATGTCATCCAATAGAGCATGTGCAGGAAAATCATCTCCAATCAGATCAATCAGGGCAGTAGAATTCGAGGTTGGAAATGACTCCGAGGCAAAGATATGAACCTTGTCTAAAAACAATATATCAAGTTAATTAGATGATTGGAAAAAAAGGAACATAATTAAAATATCAAGAACATTACCTAAGTCCGATGTGATAGTGAAAAATGATGGTGAAGCAGAAAGAAACTCATTGCAAAGAGAGGCGACGATGCAATAAGGGGTTAATTTGAGACACCCTCAATGGTCATTTCTCCTTAAGAATTAGAGGAAGGGATCTCATTATCAAAGGTGGAAACATTTACCTAAGAATCACTTGCAAGAATTATAGCAGAAGAGGTGAAGATAGGTATCGGGCTCATAGGCACCGATGCCTCAGCCATCAGAGCATCTTTCATATGAGTATCCTCTTCCGTGAAAGTGATCCCTATATTACCAGTAGTATCTAATCCTTCTCAACCCTCGAAACTACCACTAGAGGTACGCAATAAAGCAACATAAGCAGAAGTTGTGACCTCTGGTACAAAATGAGATCAAAGCTTGGTAGAAGAGCATGGAACAATAGAAGCCACCACCTAACCAATAGAAGGAGAGGGATTATATGAACAACTATGAAAATCATCTAGGGCATTATGTCATCTGCAAAGCAAAAAGAGTATTACAATCGCATTATGATTCATAAGAATGGATATAAAATTATAGCCCAACTCAGAACAACTTACCAAAACACCCCAACGTAAAGTACACAATAATGAGACTCGATCATAGTTTTTTGAGCATCGTAGGAGGATCTAACGAAATGCTCACTCTCCATTGTGGAGCCCAGATCGGTCAACTCAAGACTAGATGAGGCTTTAGGCGTACACCAAACAAAATTGGTATCCCAAGATCCCATTGCTCTTTACAAAGAAGAACTTATTCTTCCAATTGTTGTGAGAATTGGGAGTGTCGTTCAATATTTCCCCATTTGACTTATGATGAGCAAAGTAATAAAAGTGCTCTCCCTTAGAAGATACTACGACCTCAAAAACAAAAAAAAAACTATATGTGGTGCAAGGAACTCCTTTCCGCAAGCACGCAAATGCAAAACCAAACAAATAATGTATATGTTGGATGTAAGTTGGCTTGGGCACATTACACACTCCTTAAAGACTCGATAGTGAAAATGGGGAAAGAAAGATCGCATCCCACACTTTATTTGAGCATAATAAATAGTTATGTAGTGAGAAGGTGGCTAGTTACCCCTATGGTAATTTTTAGGGATAAAAATCGTCAAATTCGTGGTAGAGACTTGATACTCGCGAGATTTTGCTACCAACTTTTCCTCCACTCGTGCTAACTGTGGTGCTCACATCCTGCATCTTTCTAGGGGTGCCACCCTTTTTCTGTTTCTTAACAGTCATCATCCCTTCGCTGCCGCCGATTATGAAATCATTTGAACTCCTCTTGGAAGAGGAGACGCCTCCTTTGCAAAATCCACAGTGAGAGATGTAGAAGAGGTTGGATATATAGCAGTGTCAGGCTCAGAAGTGATGAAGGTAAATTCATTCGTAATTCTGAAAGAAGACATGGTAATTGCTTAAGCAAGTTTGAAGAAAGCTACGCAAGAGATGGAATCAATGGAAAGTGAAGAAATACGCCGCAGAAGTAAAGTATATATAACCTTAAAAATTGGGGATTCGAAAAGATTTGTGGCGATCATTAAATGAGGTGCGGATCCCGAAAAAAGTGGGAAGATGCATGTTTCTTGCCCAATCAACACGTGGATTCGACATTGACATGTGGACCGACGTCTACTTTGAATTCCTATTGATTCTCACGAATACAACACGAATTAAGGGGACTAGTGTTAACCCCTTCCGTTACTACCATCGGTCCATGAAACTCACACACTGTAATATCTCTCAAGGATAACATACAAAGTTCTAAGATGCTTTACAGGTTCTACGACACCGCTTATATACCTTACATATATAGATACCTTACAAGGCTCTACGAGTCCTAGCTGGCTCCACGATGCCTTACAAGGATCCACGACACCTCACAGGTCACGCATCTAAGATGCCCTACAAAAACTACGATACCTTACAAGGTTCTACGAGTCCTAGATGACTCCACGATATCTTACTTGGATCCATGATGTCTTACGCGATACACATCTATGATTATTACAAGCTATCTTACAATGTTGTATGAGTCCAAGCAGGCTCCACGACACCTTGCAATGGTCGTTAATACAATGTGAACTATCAGATCCAAGAAATTAGAAGACCATGTAACGAAATATATAATATAGGCACGTGCCTAACCAGCTGTCATAAAATAAGGTAGGCTAAACAACCAATAAAATGCATGTTAAACACTTATCGACCTCAGAAAACGTGAAATTGACACATGTCCATATTTTTCTCTTATAAATTAGGAGTTCCATCCACATTGTAAGGACAAGTTGAATAAAATCTTCAACTATTACTATATTCTTCTCAGCTTGGTATTTTTACGACGTTATTAACATCACTATTATTCAAAACTAGGAAGGGCCTTCTCGAATCAATTATGTTAACAGTATCAAGCTAGTGAACCAAAATGAGTGTCAATAGTATTATTTAATTTATAATGCACAAAATGTTAATTGAAGTTCGTGTTATGCAATCACTTTCTTTAGATTTGTTCCACTACGAATAGAATAATTTGACATATATCCTCATTATAATGTTTTGCATCACAATTAGTTGAGAGGATTATTAATACCCACGAAAGAGAGAGTCGTCCAAGTCAAGTACCTCCAAACTATCCAAGAAAAGAAAAAGTATAAGTTTCTCATTTTGACAAATCAAGAGTTGGTGTTGGGAGTTTTACGTCAGACAACATAATGGATTTTCCAGTATATGCGTTAAGGTGTTTTAAAGTATACACAGGTTGCCCGTGTCAACCACCCGCTATATTAATTAATTAGAATAAATAATTGTGCTGTCTATATGTCGATGTGTATTATTGGCTGTGGAAGAGAATAATAATTAAGTATATTTATACCGTGACTACAACAATAATCTTCAGATCCTAACGTAGTCATTGAATTTAACACCTACACCGGATAAGCACAGTTTATGAAAGCAAAGCAAACACATGGCTTTTTTTTTTTAAACAAACTAGTTATTTATTTATCAACGGCAAGGCTAAAGACTACACAAAAGGGTGCGGGGTCGGGGTTGGCAGGATAATCACGAATATATACAATGGATAACACACAACTCCAAAAACATCAAATCGAGCAGACAATTGCTCCAGACTGCACAAAAATGTGGCTACTGTGGGCAGTCCACACTAACTCGGTTGGATCCCTGCTTTGCCCGCACCTTCGCTAATCTATTCGCCTACGGTATGTACAAGAAACAAATAGGGTGGAAATCTTGTCTCCTAAACTTTGCAAGTCAAAGAGCAGAGCCTTCATCGCCGCGGAGACCGTAGGGTGCCACATCCTGGTCAAGTAAGCATATACAACTTCTGAGTCTGTTTCTATAATTAGATATGTAATCAAAAATTGTAAAGCAAGTAACACTCCCAAGAGAATAGCCCGGAGTTCTTCTATATTGTTACTGCTACGTTCTGTCGCTTCAAAAAAAGCACCAACGATATTACCTGCAAAATCGCGTATCACACCACTAATACCTGTGGGGCTCGGGTTGCCTAGTGCTGAGTCGTCCGTCTTAAGTTTGAAGAGACATTGCGGCGCTGAAATCCAGCAGTTGGAAAACCTGTTCGTCGTGGGTAGATTTGGTGATGGAGCAGGTGGCGCTTGTGCAAATGCGCGTGAGATGCAAGTGGAAATGAGGGTAGCTGAGATGGGAGTATCGTGGAAGAGGCATTCATTCTGTGCCATCCAGATGGCCCTAACACCCAATGAGTGTTGCTGCTGGTTGGGTAGGCGGAGAAGGTGGAATCTTGAGGAGGGCGGTTGAAAGAGAGGGAAATTTCCGTGATAAGAGAGGGCAGACAGCATACAAATGCGACACAATTTCATTAGCTGAGTGGCAGAGAGGGTAGGAGGGGTCGATAGGCACGTGCCTGGGCGAGAGAAAGACGCGAGTGGGGTGTCCTGTCCCCACAACAAACCAAAAAAACATATGTGAAAAAGAGTACAAATCTGTCACATGGCTCCCCATGGTAGGTTGGGTGCTGGTGTTCCATAATCTGTGCGGGGTCAACCAATTGTATGCGGATTTGAGCGTAAATTGTCCGTCCCCCCTCCCCCTCCCCCCCGAATTCCATGGCCAACATGTTGTGTCGGGAATGTCCTCTACCATAATGGGGATGCTGAGAATACGTTATGTATTGTCACGCGGGAAGAGAGGGCCAATGGTGGTGAGGTCCCACCTCCCCGATGGTCGGATGATATCCCGCACAGTTAGGGAGAGGAGGTGGGGGAATAGATGGGACATATTCACCAATCGTGAATGACCCCAGCCAGCGTGAATGCCAAAAATTGATAGAGGGCTCATTGCCCACAATCCATCTCACCGAGACGAGCAAACTGGGTAAAAGGCGGTCGGTCGTTTTCCAAGCGCGACTAGCATTCGTGGCGATATTGGTCGTAATGGTGTGACGGTCTGGAATGTACTTAGCGACCTAGGTCCATAGAGAGTCGAGTTCATGAAGTAGACAACAACCTAGTTTAAGCATGTATGCCTCAATAAGCCGCTCAAGATGCCTGAAACCAAGGTCGCCCGAATGGGTGGGTAGTCAGGTCGTGCGATAAGGTACAAGGCCTTTGCGACGACCTCGACTGTCCGCATTCCACGAAAAGGATTTAGACAGTTTAGTAAAGGTGGTTAAGACCGTTCGGGGTAAACAGAGGACACTCATTTGGTAACCTGACATAGTCTGAAGCGTAGATTGGATGAGGAGGCAGCGACCAGCATAGGGCAAGAACCGTGTATGATAAGCATCTATGCGCCAGGAGAATCGATCAATAACGGAGTCAAAGAAGCTACAACGGAAACGCCCCTGTCAGATCGGGAGACCAAGGTATTTTTTCGGACTAGTCATAGGTTCCATGCCGAGGATACGAAGGAGTTCACGGCGCCACCTACGTGGTATGTTGGGGAATAAAAGGACACGGGACTTCCCGTAGCTCACCCCTGGCCCAACCATCGCGTGGAAAGACTCAAGGAATTTGAGGAGGAGATGAAGGGTCGGGGGTGGTCTTCGCAGAAGATGAAATAATCATCCTTAAAGCTGAAGATAGGTATAGGGGTCATTTGCAACTTGCGCGGACAACACGAAACTGTCACGCATCAGTGGCCGTGACAAAGGCAGCAATGAGGAATTTCATGCAGAGGATAAAAAGATAGGGAGAGAAGAGATCTCCTTATCGGAGGCCCCGATTAGAGTGCCATCCCGCGAACTGTACTCCATTTACACTAATATTGAATTTGATCATACGCACGCACTCTATTAACTATGAGATAATCGCACTCTATTAACTATGAAATAATCGTCAGGGAAAATAAAATTTGTGTAGAGTGGATTCTATGAAAGACCAATGTACGTTTTTCTTGGCAATACTCACCAAATTACATTATATATTTAGGTCACAAATAACCCGTGAAAATGTATGTGCCCGCAGCCCGCGCATAACGTTGTTTTACTGTATATTATCCCTCAGTTATATTTGGCTTCGGGTGTACCGTTGTGTTCCCACAACATAATTTTAATGTAACTCGCATTAGTACACACGTCCGAACTTTTAGACGAATTAGAAAAATCCTAAAATACCTTTTATAGCTTTTATTTAAAGTAACACCATGAAATGCACTATATTCTCTTATTAGTTATTAGTGGAGCTAGAGGTCCTTCGACTCGCTCGAGTTAATGTAGGTGTAATGATGATATTACATCTCGTGTAAATTAAAAATCAAAAAATTTGGTATAATAAAGAAATGTCTTTACATCATAATATTTTTATATACTCCACCTTCTATTATATTTTATATATGTTTGGCAGATTAAGATAAAAATATAAATTACACAACAAATAATTGAGAAAATCACAAATCTTATCATAAAAAAACATAGAAAGTGCCAAAAACTACGGGCTAATAAACAATTGAACCCCATCAAATAATAGATGGATCCACCTTATGACGACAATGTTTTTTACAAGAGTGCCTCTCGTTATCCGTATATGCAGGCAGAAAGGATATCAAGAGAAACAACAGCAATCAAAAAAGGAAATTAAGGATTTTACATAGCTGTAATAATTTATTGGACATGTTAAATCATATGCTCTCACTAACACTACTCTCAGGGCTGACAAAATTGAAATTCATTAATGTAGAATCCCTCATGAAGATGCAAAATTCCCCTGAAGCAAGAAAGTGAAGCATGTCGAATGACACTTTATTATAGATATATATTATATATATATATATATTATATAATGGTGTTCTAATTAAAAAAGATCAATCAGAGTCTGGATTCTTCAATTCAAAGAGAATTTCTTGGCCGCGGCATTCTTGGCTACAAAAGGCTTTGTCACCCCTGAAAAAACGTGAAGAGTATTCTCTTAGATAAAGCAAACTTATTAATGTAGTATGAACTGAAAAATGTCAATAGTATATAACCTTGCGCAAAAACTTGTATGAAGTTAAACACAAACAATACCTATTTTAGAGTAGCACGCCCATTTTTTTTTTGTATGTATTTATTTATACAACTTCACGGAAATTTTCGGGAACGAGATCAAAAAATCTAAACAAGTGTGGACCGAAACCGAACTATCCTTAGTATTAACAATTGAGGTTCCATCATGAACAATTAAGTACTTTGGAGGACATGGTCCGGTTTATTGCGCTTCAATTATTGCAATTCAACAGTGCTAAGAGATATTATATATCATTGTTATGCAATAATATCATAATACACACCACCAAAACTATGTCATTCATAGAAAAACACAAATCCCTGCTATTTGGTGCGTCGGACAACATACACGAACAAAATATGGTCGTCAAGGTTGCACGGATACGGACACGAGAATCCGTATCCGTAGAATTTAGGGTTTAGATACAAATACGTGGATACGATTTTTTTAAAATTTACAAGATACAATACGTGTAGGATACTTCGAATATTTAATATTAATAAATAATAATTATATAGATATATAACTAAAAAAAGTCAAATGATATATTATATCATATGTAATCACTTGCAAAATTAATTTAAACACAATAAAAAAAACTATAAACATATATAAAAGATTCCTAATAGAAATAGACAATTCATATAAGCTCACAAACTCAAAATACTAACGATTAAATGTTAAATACATTAAACATGGTTAACAACAAAAATTAAAGAGTTTAAAGATAAATTAGACATGTAGACCACCCATTCACAAATTTCGCACCACTCATTCTTTTTTTTTTTTGTCAACATGATGAAGGTAACACGACTTCTCAAAATATTTTAATAGAAATTATAATTTAGTATTTTAATTGTAAATTAATTATGTTAGATAACTATATATTTGAGAAAATTATAAATTGACCCCAATACGTATCCGATACTCGTATCCATATTTTTTAATTAATTTAAATTCAAAATACTCCAGCTGGCGTATCGGATACATATCCTGCATGTATCCGACGCGTATCCGTGTCCGATACGTATCCGTCGCTGACCAAACACTTTTTTTTTAGTATCCTTGCATCTTAGATGGTCGTTAATGATTTTTCAAAATGTCAATAAACATACACATGCTAAAATTATCGATATTATTAACTTTACAAAAACGAAAAAGGAAATATTTGGGACTAACCTGTACATGTAAATGTCCTGGCCTTGTTCAAGACTGCGTTGACAATTGTAACAAAAGCTCAGAAAATTCACATTCACAGAGTTCATCATATCATTGACTTCAAACCCACATTCCAAATTCTTTTCATCACCAACAGATTCATCACAATCATCATCACAGCTCTCCACAACACAGTCATCAAATATATGAGTAGTTTTCTTATAATTAGGCCCATGAGAGATGACACAAGTGTAGTCTTCAGAAAGCTCCATTTCTTTCAAAGAAAGCTGCCTACTAAACTCCTTAACCGGAGTAGTAGTAGTACTTGAAAAGGGACTCATCATCATCAACTGCGAATGCCTAGTTTTGATCCCAAAATCACCCGGAGATTCGGGCGATTTCGAGGGCGAAAGGGGAGGTGGAGGAGGAGGAGGATTACTACTACTACCAACACTTGGAATCTGAACTTTAAGCTTTGAACCAAACAAAACCATTCTGTTCACTGGCTTGAACAAATTCCCATCATCATCATCATTTTTTTCCTCTATAATTGAGTCAATTAGTGCAAGTCCAATGGCTTGTTGTGGTTGTGGCTCCAATTTGCTTGATGGGTTTTCCGTTTTATGGACGATTTTGTCGTACCCAAATGGGTTCACGAAAGTGGGAGAGTTGTTTTTGTTGTCGAGAATGGAAGTTGGTGTTTCTGGATCAAACAGATTTTTGGAGAGGAACCCATTGAGAAATCTTGGTGAATTTAAGAAAGATGAGTTTGTTGTAGTGGTGGGAGAAATAAAGGAATTGCGGTCAGCCATTAAAGCTTTTTTGCTGGTCACTGTTCTTGATCTGTTCCTCAGCATCAGTACAAACACTTTTTTTCAATTTTCAATATATAAGTAAAAAAGAGGGCTGGCTAGGCTAACCTTGGAATATTGGTTATGTTAACTCCATGAATATCTGCTGAAAAACAGAGCTGCAAGTTTATATATGAGTCTCTAAAGAATAAACAAAAGATGGCTTTCCACTCAAAAGCCCAAAGATTAGAAACAAAAAAAAAAGTTAATAAAGTTCAGTTTCAATCTATAAAGCAAATACAGCACTGTTCAATCTCATTGGCCTCCATTTCAGGGCACTAAGACTAACAAGGAAAAGCTCAATCTTTTCTTTTTTTAAACCCAACAAAAGTTTCCTTCTTTTCACCCAACAAAAACTAAGATCAATTCCAATCAATGAAAGGAAATAATCCAAACTAAGCTTGTAACCCAAATCTGCATTTGATTATCAACAAAGTTCAAATATTCAAGACATTGACTTTAGTTTTTGCTTGTATGTTGCTTAATAAGCTGTCTTTTTTTCTTTTTTCTTTTTAAAAAGAAAAGGAGTAAACTTTAGGCTAATTTGGGTTGTGATTTAAAGGAGGAGAGATTGAGGAGAGAAGAGGCATTGATGATTGCCATGAGAAGGAGAGAGAGGGTGGTGATGAAGGAAGAATGAATGAATATAAAAAAACAAGAAAAGGAAACGCCAGCAATGTGTGGGACCCCTTCTGTTTTTCTCGCTCCTTAATTATTTCTTTCATTTAATTTTGGAGTGTAGCGCTCATTTTCTTGGAAGGATAATGACTTGAATAATTAGATATCATCAAACAGCAAGTCATTTTCATTGTGCACGCAATCCCGATGTATAATTAACTAATGAAATTTTATTAACGAAACATGAATTGATCAAACCCGCATCAATTCTGCAATAAAAAAGGTTTACAATGTTTTTTACAACATTTTATTACTCTTTTGACTACTTTTATTATCCAAATAAAACAATTTAGTCTCTTTCTACGCTGATTAATGAATATTTTCAGGGTGTAGAGTACTTTATAAATTCATCCTTTGTCCTAGAAGCTTTTGTCCTGTATTTCGTTTTGTCGTATTTTATTTATAGTCGCATTATTGAAATATACTCATCCAATCAGTATGAGACGGCGTTTTAAAATATAATAAGGATAAAAAATTGATGGATACGGCTTAGAGTCGTAAGCTCTATGTCTTGAACACGTTGAGGGTTTATATTATGTTCAAGGTAAAAGTTAAAATAAAGATCATGGACAATATAATTTTTTAACCGGGATACGCAATGCCGACTGACTACTTGTGGTATCTGCAATATCAATTTCAAGTTTTCAACATTATCAATGACACTACTTATGGTGGGGTAAATGAATACTTTTAAAGGATAAAAACATCAAATCTCTTAATTTATGATGTGTATTTGACATTACTTTTGGATAAATTTTTTCATCACTATATCCCCTAACTTTTATTAATTTGTGTCAATCACTTTACAAGTGTACTTTCGACCTTTTTAGATCGGAATAATTTCAATTAGGGGTGCATTTTTGCCTATCTTTTTGCAATCAACTAGCAAAATACATCTTGTACAATACGTATGATTCACATGGGAGTGAACATTTCAGTCAAAAATGATCGAAAATACATTGCTGGGGTAAATGACACAAGCTTACAAATGTTGGGGGTATAATGGTGAAAAAAATTGTTTAGGGAGCAAGTCGCAAAAGCGCCAATAGGTAATGGAGTTTGATGTTTTTATCCCATACGTAAAATAACAAAAGGTTTTCTTTATCTTTTTTCTTTTTTCGTATTTTTGAAACTTTATCTAAGATTATGAACGATTCTTAAAACTTGGTTGACCTGAATATTCATAATGATCCCAAGTAGGATCTGTGAAGTAAGTGGAGACTTTGTGCGATATACGGTTGGACGTGAAACGATTTCAAAACCCTACGTATTTTCAGGAGAAATTAATTCTTCCGTAGTTCATACGTTAAGTGGCATCTTGTGAGAGTGTTGAATGTGAGCATTAAAGACTCGTTTGTAGTAGGAGAGTCTTATGTGATGATAAGTAATCTAATTACATAATTGTCATCAAATGTAACTGTTGACTAACGGTCAACTAATGAAAATGGATACTTGCCAAATTTTAAACCTTAAAGGGATATTTGCCAAAGCACGAAACCCGAGAGAGGTGGATGAAAATTACTCTAAGTAATAGATATTAGAAATAAATCTCACGTGTTTTATGCAATAAATAAGGAAACTCGTGTTTTTTTTTGTACGAATACATTAACATAAATTAATTATAGAGCTTATATATATTAATTAAAAATAATGAAATAACTTTATTTCGCTCTTCTATCTAAATTATTGGATTCGTCTCTAGAAGGTACAAATTCATCATAATTTCTTTTGTTACTTAATGGCCCACGTAATTGGGTTAATGAAAATCTCTCCAGGAAGTGAGGATGGACGAGAAGATCATAGTCAATAGTCAATGTCTATTGGATGTGAGGAGATTTTATTTTCCCACTTTTCATAAAACATTTATCTGGCGAAAATTTAGTAGACATGCTATGAGGGAGTTTTTGGTGTGTTCTTCGGAGCACAACTCTCTCCACTCACATAGAGGTAGGCCCCACCATACATGCCTCCCCCCCCCCCCCCCCCCCCCCTCCCTCTATGTGAGTGGGGAGAGTTGTGCTCCGAAGAGCACATTAGACAAATACATGCTATGAAGTACTAACATGATTGTTTTATATATTAGTAAATAATAATATACAATGGTGAAGTGTCGGGTTATACACAAAACTGTACAAGGTGAAATGCAGATGTTCAGGCATAAAAGGGATTTGACCGGGTTCAGATGGACTGTCCACTACTGCTACCCTTTTACGTCGTTTGGACGAGTGCCTGCCTGGATTGGAGGATTTTGTTTTTTGTGATATTACATGTACTTTCCTCTTCTTCAAGGTTGCTTTCTATAAGCCTGAAGGAGAGATGCGACGCAGATAAGGATTCGAATTAAGGATGAGAGATATTTGTGACT
Source organism: Linaria vulgaris (assembly GCA_948329865.1). NCBI lineage: Eukaryota > Viridiplantae > Streptophyta > Magnoliopsida > Lamiales > Plantaginaceae > Linaria > Linaria vulgaris. Next base: position 34,285,552 of record OX415253.1, read on the forward strand.
TTTGTACTGGCATCGGTCCCGACCCCACACCTCTATATACATTATGTGGCTCGGCTTTAGTCTATAAAACCTTCTTTTCATGTTAGAAAACAAAATGGTTTGTTTTACAATAGATCGATAGTGCCATGAATTTATTGAAAATAAAATTTCATTAGTTTTGTATATTTTCTATCAATGACATAACACGACATTAGATAGGGAGGAAACGGAAAAATCGATCCTGGTGGTACCACTCACATACATGTGTATGTATATATACATACACATGTATGTGAGTGGTACCACCACTGGTGGTACCACAAGGATCAAATAGACCGGAGGAAACCGACATTTTCGTTTGCAACAACTTCTTTTTAAAATATCTAATAAATTTGTTATGGTTTTTGTTTTTATAATTTCCACGCATTTTAATTTTTGAAAAATGGTGCTTATTAATTTCTGAGTATGAAAACTTCTCTGAAGTATTTAGGCACTATCATAATATTATATTATTACTGCCTATACATCCTTAAAGTTTAATTCAGGTAGATTAACTTCTGCTAAATTTCGTAAATTACAAGAACTTTTAATGTTGGCCCACCATATTGCCACAAAGTTCAGTTTTAACCCATTTATTGACATGTACAAATTAAGTCCATTAAGTACTGGTATTAATCTTGAACCGATTTTGACTTGTATATCTAAAATTGCCACGCTAGCTGCGCCACCTGGGTAATTTTAACACGCTGTAATTTCTTTTTCTTTTTAGCATTGTAATTTTTCTAAAGTTAGCCCACTATATTGGTAACATTTTAATTCCAACCAACTATAGCTGAAAGTTCCAATTTAAGTCCAATAAATTAAAATGATACCAATATTTTGGGCTATGTTTGAAAATTTCCCTTGTAAACTACAAGGACTTATCATGGAGCCAGCCGTGTTTATAATTGTGAAAAGTCATCAAAGTTTTTATTCTTTTTTGGCAAAGGAACGTGATTTTATTTATTTATAGGGGTGGCCAAGTAATGTACATAGAAATGTGGGATGAGGGCTGGCGTGAAGGACCCATATATACACAATATTTATCATACAAGGAAAAAGTTTCCAAACCGGGTGGCAGCTCGCCCAAGTAGCACGAAAGGCGGACTCTGTGAGAGAGTCTGCTAAAACCCGGCTGCATCACGGGCGGGCCAGCACATCCACAACATTGTTTGCCTTGTGGTATATACAAGAGTCGTGTAGCTGGTGGAACCTATGCCAAATATTTCATACCTGTCGGAAGCTTATCATCGTCTCTACCTAGGCGGTAGAGCTCCATGTCCGGGAGCGCGGCTAAAGATAAATTCAGTGCCAATTTTGATAATCAAATCAGTAATAGATAGCCATAATGCTTAAAGTACTGTCTAGCAAATAGCCATAGTTTAGCGACAGAGTTGTGGTTGTTCCTGTTGCCCTAGAGAACGCTTCCACTATAGTAGGGATGGTTGTGCCGATAATTTGCTCTGACATTAGTTGTGGTAAAAAGTGCCTAACGCTAGATAGGTCGCATGAATTGGTAGCTTGGTGGATAATAAAATGGACCTTAAGATTGCTTAAGTGTGTGTGTATGGTGGGGGGGGGGGGGGGGGGGGGGAATATAGGGCACGTATTCAGCTATAGTGAAGTGAAGGGACATAGTCACATATTCTACCATAAATCATTGTTTGAGATGTCCCCAACTACCCACCTAGTTAACGCCAGAATGTTGGGAAGAAGTTGGGTAATATCTCCAACATTAGCTATTGTCTGTGAACACCGTAGGGGTGACCACGTTTTTCATTGGGAAGTATTTTTCTTTCATCACCTGAGCCAAGAGGTAGTCAAGGGAGCTTGAGGTAAAAACACCGTTAAGCTAGTCGAGATGCCGATGCTCAAGCATGTCGATGCGGGAGGGAAGGAGGCATATATTGAATTGCCATCAAATTCGAGCCTTCTAAGGGAAGGACTTCATGTTAATGTGAGACATTCTAAGGGAAGGACTTCGTGAGCATCGTTATAGAAGAGAGGATAACGCAAAGGATGCAAAGCATACTCATCGTGTAGTAGGGTATTGAATTGCCAACGAATTGGATAAGGGTTCTACAGTTACCATACGAGAGATATCTAGAAATGAAATTATAGGTGTGAAGTATTGGTGCTGAAGCCACCTTAGATAGATTGGGACCTCGAGGCATTTGTCGGGGAAAGTCATCAATTTTATGTGCAAAGTACGAAGACTGGAGTTCCTATGTGGGGATGGAATATTACGAGAGACTAAAACTTACGAATATTCGTAGCTAACCCCCACTCTCGCAAGCAATCAAACAAACTCGATGATATGGCGGGAGAGTTGAAGGGTGCCGTCGTGATCCTAAAAAATATGAAACAATCATCTGCAAAGCTGAGGATGGGAATATGTAAGCCTCGATAGTTGGCTCGTAAGGCGCAATATCGGCATGTATTTATTGCTTGGACGAAATTCGTGATTACTATTTCCATGCAAAGGATAAAGATGTAGATGAAAGGGGATCACCCTAGGAGATACAACTGCTCGAGCGCCATACTATGGACCAAGCTCTATTTATTGTGACATAGAACTCCACCCATGTGATGCATTTCACGATCCGTTGGATGATTGTTAAGGAAAGCTCACGTGCGTTAGGGTGAACTCGACAAGAGACCTTTGTGCGTCGACCACTTTTTCCAATGGCGTGGAGGAGTTCTTGTACCTTCAAGGTGTTGTCAGATATACATCACATGTGAACAAAAGCCATTTTGCTAAGGGGAGACAAAGGTATCCATGATTGGGCAGAGACATGACATAAATGTTTTTAAAATGATTTTGTAGGTGACGTTGCATAGACTAATGGTTAGGAAATGATGCATTTCTTCGGGGTGATCCCATTTCAGTAGGAGACAATGGTCGTGTGATTTATTCTCGCCAACATTTGGCTGTCGGTGAAGAAACTTTAAACCACATTGGATATATGAGGTTGTAGGAACTCCTAGTAGTGTTGGTAGAAGTGGTCGTTCAACTTGTTTGGTTAAGGTGCCTATGTAGGGCCAATGTTGAACGTTGTTGTTTTGATTTTGCCTGCATCGATAGCTGGTAACAGTTTTGGTGCCAACGATCAATCAAGTGAGAGGAGCAAAAGTCGTAAAGGTTATATCCTGATCATCAAGCATCCCTCTAGGTTTTTGGAAGAAGTGGATAAATTTTTATAGGACGTCGTTGGTTTTCTAGACCCATGTTCCCTCATGGATTTGAATCCTTTAGATCAGGTTTTGGCACTGTCAATGAGAGGTGAATGCATGGTAATATTTAGTGTTATTTTCATTGATAAGCGTCTAAAGCCATCTATATTTTACAATTGCTGAAGAGAACTGGCCAAATCCTTGGGTTTTCTGTCTATTTCAGATAATTTTGTTTATTTTCAGGTTTTAGAGTTAGTTGAGTCTATATAGTACAAAATGAGGGAGTTCGGGAAAGGTCGGTTAAGAAGCTTAAGATGGCGAAAGGGGTAGATAAGAAGGTGAACCCAACATAAAGAGGGTAGGGTGATCGCACCAAAGGACACCGTGGCCAAGCTGATGATCTAGAGAGCGGTGCGACTTGCAGAACATTAAGCACGCGACACGCGCCTATAACAAGTGGAAAGACCAACGACCTAAAGCGCGCGACTCGTCCCATTAGAATAGAAGATAGCACGACTTGCGACTAGAAGACACACGACTTCCGCAAGAGAGGGAAGAGAGGAACACGGCACGCCATGTCGCTCGTGTCCCTATTTTAGATGTCAAATGATATTTTTGTCTTACAACTATCGGCCTGAAAACCTAATCGTTGGAGGCGTGAACAACAATATAAAAAGAGAGGAGGCAATAATTTGCATACCACGATACACCATTAACAACCTTGCTTTACACACGAAACACCACAATCAGTACACACCACCGTCATCACGCAACAAGGAAAAGAGTTCATCAACCAAAGGAGAAATTATCGATCAAAGTGTAAAAGAGATATCGTTCACTAACAAGAGACGTGATTATGTTGATCAGAACAAGGAGAATAAACAACTATCCCAGGTATTCATTCAACTGGATAATTCTGCCTAATTTTTTTAGATTTATTTCACTTGTTTACGACGATGTTCCATTTTCTTTTTCTTCTTGTAATCATGGTTTGGAATGTTTAAGGTGCATCTTCAGCTGATTTTTGGCGTGTTGAATTTATTCTTTGAAATAATGATAGGCTAGGTACTTTATGCTTAAAGTTAGGTATTAGATGGATTTGCTACTATGTGAAGATATATGATTTGATTTCCATTAATTACATGTTATGTTTATTTGATTATCTTGTGACCAATGCCTTGTCATGCATGAAAATCATGAGATTAATTTGAATTTATGGTCAATCATTAGCATCGTCACATTACATGTTATGTGGATAATTGTGTGGAAACAATAAGTCGGACCATGTTCTCTTGTGGCCTCGAAAGAAGCCATAAACAAATACATCAACTAAGGAAATCATAGCATAAATAGGAGCATAGTGAAAGATCCAATGAAACCCGAACTTGTAAGCTACGTCCACAAATCTTGATTAGAACACAACTAAATTTAATTAAATTCACTTTTTTCATTTTTAAAGCGTTGAAGTTTATTCCACCAATTCATTCAATTATTCATACAATCAAAGTTATTTGAAGAAAGAGTAAAATAAGTGAATACAAGAGTTTAATCATCGTCGAGTTGAGATTCGATAATTGGGTTGTATATTACTCTCCATTTTATTATTACTTGATCTTGCACTTGAAAAACTGCAAGCGAAGCTATATTATTGAATTCATTAGTAAAAATGCTACACGTGCGCTACGCATCAAGTTTTTGGCGCCATTGTGGGGGACTAGGAAATTAAATGTGTAGTCTTTGAGTTACTCTATCGATTCTTTGAGGAGTTTATCTTATATTTTGTGTTATTCTTTGGTACAACTAAATAGAAAATGGATTTAAGGGAACCTGCTAACCAAAACATAGGGAAATTGTTTCTATCAATGAGATTAGAAACATCGAGATACAAAAGATTCAAACATTATGTAGATGATTTAGCTCCAAAATTTCTCAAACAAGTTCCGAGAAATATAGAAGCCGAAGTGCCAACTTTCAAATTCAAAGAAAGAGAAGGTGAAGATGCAGTCCTATCACTTAATAAAATTTGACAAATTATGCAAGTTCTACATATCAGCAACATTGACATAGAATTGTCTCAAACTGAAGACATTTCAGAAGATGTTAGTTGGAGCAGCTGATGATTGGTACATAGACTGAATGCACAAAGTATAAAGAAATCAGAACAAGTCCACAAATATTTTTGGGGTCATACTATCCGACAATCCTAGTCGTGCCACGTCGGAGACAAATCAAGAGTTTTCGACAGAAACCCAATGAGCAAGTTTATGAGGCATGAACACGATTTAATCTACTCATTAAAAGATGTCGAAATCATGGGGAAACAACTGTAAGAATACTTGAATATTTTTATGTCAAACTCGATGCAAACAAAAAAAAACATGTTGAATGCAATTGCGGGAGGTTGTATCATAAAGCTCACAAATGAAGCAACACGATAAATTTTAGCAGACATCATCATCAACAACGTATATTAGGGTGATCATCATTTGAATCTGAACCACAACATGCCAGCCTCGAGAAAAGAAGAAAGAATGATTACAATGCTATCTCACATCAAAGTGATGGGAAGTAAATTGCCTAATAGAGTACCCTTTACAGCCACTGAAGTATACAAGAGAACCGGTTCAAATTTTTATCCTAAAGAGCGGTCGAATCATGCAATCACCTATACCAAATATTCAACCATCCGAGGAGACTATTCTGCGAACCTCGCACGTTCAACCAGAAGTTAAATAGATCGAGGATGAAATTGAAGAAATACCGAGACTAGTACAGAAGGAAGCACTAGAACATCCACCACCGACACCATATCCACATACATTGCGCAAGAGAACAACAATTATAACCGACAAAGCCTCCATGAAATCACTAAAAGGAACATCAATTGAATTTGTTAGATGCTATCAACTTTGTGCCAAGGTACGACAAATGTTTGAAGATCGTTATTTTACAAAAGAAGAAGCTCGGGAACGTGAGCTTGGTGACATTATCAGAATTATGCTCAACATCGATATGTAGCACAATACCAAGTTTCCTCTACCTAGATTGATACATAATGTCATTAGTATTTTAACTTTACTTGACTTGGGGAGCTAGTGCAAATGTTATGCCACATAAAACCTTCATGAGGTTAGGTCTTAACAATATGAAACCTACAAATATAGTATTACAACTAGCTGATAGATCAACGAGAACACCAAAAGGTGTTGTAGAAGATATCCTTGTTAAGTTTAATAAAGTCATTGTACCTACAACAACAACAACAACAACAACCAAGCATGTAATCCCAATTGATTTTGGTAGGCTATATCGATGAGCGTTATTTAGCTGATTTTAGTATTTGTTTCCATAGGCTTTTGTATACTTCTTAATGCATATTTATTGGTTTTAGTATTTTTCATGTTTTTCTAGGATTTTATCGAGTCGTGGACATGAATCCTCTGTCTCCATGCGTTTTGGTTGAGAAGAATATCATCATTTAGATCTTTGAGTTTCATGGCATTCTGTATAACCTCTATACACGTCTTATTTGGTCTCTCACGAGCTATAGTCATTCGTCCTGGGTCGAGATCCTCAATGAATCTTGCATATGTGGGTCTATGTTTAACATGACCCAATAATTGGTTTTCTCGCATCTTCTCGTCGATGGACACCACGCCAAATTGCTACCAAATATATTCATTGCGCATCTTATCTCTCATTGTGTTACCGCACATCCATAGCATGCACATCTCTGTAATGTTCATATGTGCATGGCTTTGCTTAATAGTCCAGCACTCGGAGCGATAAAGCAAAGTAGGTCTAATAAGCGTACGATAGAACTTTTCTTTAAGCTTTAAAGAAAAGTTACGATCATAAAGGATCACTGTTGCACTCTTCCACTTGACATCACCATCGAGCTCTCCATCCTTCTACGGTATGGAGCCCAAATTCAAGAAATGTGAGCTTCTCGGTATCTCTTGGCCATCCAACTAAATCGTACCATTGTTGTTTGCTAAACTTGCATTCAAGGTACTCTATTTCTTCTCAAATTAGTCAAAACCCCCGTGCTTATAACGTTTGTCTCCATCCTTTTAATTTGGTGTTAGTTCTCATTCTCGTCTCATCGATGAGGACAATATCGTCTGCAAATAACATACACCATGGGATTTGGTCTTTAAGATCAGGTGATTTCGTCAATTACAATGAAAAGCAAAAATTGGCTCAGAGCTTACCCTGATGTAAGCTAATTGTAATCGGGAGGCGTTTGTTAAACTGCCACAAGTTTGAACACTTAGCACCACATTCTCATACATATCATTTATGATGCTGATATATTTAATGGGAACCCATTCTTCACTAAGGTCCACCTAATACCTCTCGAGGTACTTTGTCATATGCCTTTTCTAAATCTATAAAGACCATACATATCCTTACTCTTTTCTATAAAGCACTCACTGAGAGGAAGAATCAAATGGATGGCCTCTATGGTCGACCTTTCGGGCATAAATCCAAATTGATTCTCAGATATGGGAACAATTTATCTCAATCGATGTTTGATCACCCTCTCCCATATCTTCATGGTATTAGATCAAGTTTTATCTCGCGATAGTTCGAACAATTTTGGACATCGCCCTTGTTCTTATATAGAGATATTATTGTGCTCTTCCTCTACTCTTTTAGCATTTTATTTGCTTGCAATATTTTGTTGAAGAGGTCTGTTAACCAGGTCACACCTATTTCTCCCATACTTCTCTAGGCTTAAATATGGATACCATCAAGCCAACAATTTTTCGTGTCTTCATCCTCTTCAAAGCATATTAGCCTTTCGACCTTCTAATACGACACATAAAATTGCAGTTCAAAGGGGCGTGCGAGATGTCACCCACTTCTTGGGTGGGGCCTCCATTGAACATGCCCTTAAAGTACTCTCTCGACCGTGCTTTGATATGATCCTCATGCCCCACGAAAGACCGTCCTTCATCTTTGATGCATTTCACTGCACCAAGGTCTATATTCTTCCTCTCTCTACTGCGAGCAATTTTGTATATATCCTTTCAAGCTCCTTGCTATCCCTATTCCCATAAATTTCCTTGTACATAGTCTCTCGCACTAGTCGAACAACTTTATTTGCTTCTTTCCCAGATAGCTTATACTTTTCAAAGCTTGTCCATCATAGTTCTTCTTCAAATCTATCTAGCCATACCGTTTGGTCTTGATTGTAGCCTTCACTTCTTCATTTCACCATGACGTATCTTTACCTGGCAGGCTACTACCTCGGGATTCACCTAGAAGGTCTCTAGCTACCTTTTTGATACCACAAACCATTTTCATCCAAGTTGCATGTGTATCCTCTTTAGTCTTCCAATCAACTTCTTGAACCACTCACTCCATAAAGGCCTTCTGGGTAGACTCTTTAAGCCACCACCACTTAATGATAGGATCCACCCCTTGCGCCTACTCCTCTTTGATCCTTACCGCAATCTAATATCCAACACCAAAAGCCTATGTTGCGTAACCACACTTTCCCTACTGACCTTGCAATCTAGGCAACGACTTCTATACGCCATCCTAGCTAAGAAGAAATCTATCTGCTCTTATTCGACCCACTCCCATGAGTAACTAGATGAGATTCCCTCTTCTTAAACCAACTATTTTCTAAAACCAAATCATATGAGAGGGAAACGTCAAGACATCATTATCCAGCTTATTGCGATCCCCAAAGCTACACCCGTCATGGATGTCCTAAAAACCATCACGGCTAGATCCCACATAACTATAAAGTCACCTCCAATTAAGAGCTTCTCGCTACTAGGGATCCTTTGAACCATCTCACTGAGATCCTCCTAAAACTTGTGTTTAACCACCTCGTCTAGTCCAAAATGTGGTGCATAGGCACTGATGACATTCAAGATCTCATTGCCCATGACCAACTTTACCAATAAGATCTTACCACCCTTTCTTCTTACCTCCACCATATCCCTGAGCTAAAGCTTATCTATGATGATGCCAACACCATTTCGGTTCTTCTCTGTCTCGGTATACCAAAGTTTACAACCCCAATGCTCTACAACTTTGGCCTTCTCCCCAACCCACTTGGTCTCTTGCATGCACAAGATGTTCATTCTCCTTTTGGACATCGCCTCACCTAACTCAGCCAACCTTCTTGTGAGTGATCTCACATCCCACAATGCAAGGCAGACTTACCGTTCCTGATCTAATTTATTTACCATCACCCCTCTTGGAAGGTGAAGGAACCCTTGCTCATTTGACACCACATCGGGGCGTCAATGTGGCACGTCGCTTCTGGGTGATGACCTAACTACCCTTGCCCATTTTTCACTACATTCGAGGTCTAATGCAGCATCTCACTGAGTAGGGAATGCCCCAACGAGAGTCATAGTATGGTTCATAACATAGGATGTGACAGGATTTTTGCGTTGGCTGTCACAAGCCTACCACAACCCCCTTTTTATCCTGCCTTGGGACAGGTAGTGAAAGCTCACTGGCGGATGAAGAAGGACCTATTATTTGGGTCGACCATTCTTAGCAACTAGTAATGGTGTTATCAATTGTGGTGAGAATAAAATTCTTATTAGAGTTAATGACAAGGTTATTGACTTTGACATGTAACAAGTATCCCAACACCCGATTAAGCAAGAAGAATGCTACGTGGTGGATATCATACAAGATGTTGTGGAAGCACATGAAGAGGACATTCTTATTGATGACACTTTGGATGATGTCTTACCAAATCTATCAAAGAAGGGGATAACAATGCAGAATATAGAGAAGAAGTCAATAGTTTGAAGAAGACACGACATAATTCACTCGATTATACCGAAAGGAACTGCTAGAGTTGGGGATAGAAGGTAAACATCCATAAGTTGTTAAACCATCGAAGTTAAAATTAAAGCCTATATTGTCACATTTGAAGTATGAATCATTAAGAGGAGAAGATGAGTGATTGCGTATTTTTTTGTTGTTACTACTACCCAATAGTAAATCATTACATAGGTTCACAAGTTTGCGAGTCAAGTAATAATAAAATGTTAAGTAAAATTTACAGACCAAGTATCATATTCCTTGAGAGTATGTATCTTGTATTAGCAATCCAAAATTTTGAGAACCAGTGAAACAGTGCTTCGAATCATTTGGAAATAAAAAGAACAAATTAAACTACGACTATTGCTTAAAAAAGTGAAGACAAAGACAAATTAAGCGCACTTTCATATCGCCTAAAGGACCCTAGAATTCTTAATGATGCCAGCCTGTTAAGAGATTTCCCCTCTTCAAAAGTTCACCTTGTCAAAGATCCATAGAGAGCTCCAGAACAAACTTAGAGTTGATAACTATAGCCTAGATTCCATGGTAGACGCTAGTGCCGAAGGTCTAGATTTATTTGTTTGATCTACCATGCTAGCGTTGTGTTAATAATCTTCTATGTATAACTCAACAAAATAAAAGGTAATTCAACATCACTACACCGAATTAGAAAAACACTTGTGCAAAATATAATAAGCAACATATAACATCCAACAAAACAAAGTCTCAATAGAATTAATCAAAACATAGGTTCAAGGTGTATTCATTGAAATAACTACATCCTATCCCAGAAACTAGTAGATTTAGCTTATCACAATCATTTTCTCATAACAATAATTCATCATAAAGTTGTGCAATAAAGAAAGAAAATAGTAAACTCTTGATCTCGGTAAGATTCTGACGTGTCTTCTCATTTTGACTCTTTGTTGCCTTCATCCAAATGATTATGTGCTCCTCTTGATCACCTTTCTCCCTCAACAATGATCACAATGCTATGAATGACATAATTTGATGTGGAATAATGGTGTGGATGATTGTGATGAATGTATTTTTTCGGGAATGTTTACAACTGACTGCTGATGTCATAGCTACTGGTGGTCATCTCCTACTTATAGTCTTAGGCATGTAAGTTGCAACTCTAGGGTTTTGTGACAAACAACCCAACTCTCTGTGTCGTGCATCCTATTGTATGTTTAGCTGTATGGTCCATGCAGGTTGTTATGCTAGAGCACATGTCTCTAGTCGATCAGGTTGTGCATGGTGTTGTGTGGGCCGTACAACTTATTGCCTAGTCTACGCGAGTTGTGCGAGTAATAGTGTTGTCGTACCACTTCTAATGTGATCTAGCAGGCTACTCTATCACTTCTGTTGATGTGTTGCCTCATGTCATCTGTTGTGTCGGCTAGGTTATGGTCTGAAAATGCTTTTAACCCAACCAAACTGGTCTTAATTCATCCTTGTGCTATTCCATCCTCGTTTTTCTCAAATATGCCATTTTTTGCTCTGACTCGACTAAACACTATAAAATGCCAAAATAAGACTAATACTAGTAAAAACGCTACGAAAACAATCAAAAGTACAAGAAATCAGGCACCAAAATCACTATAAATAATCACTCATTAATGAGCTACTAGTGATTATTAATGCAACGCTCAAACCTGACGAAGAGGCAAGGCTTGTCGAGTTTCTAAAGTAAAGAGTTGGAGAAATAGGGTGGACGATGGCTGATATCAAAGGAATTGATGCAATGGTATGCACACACAAGATTCTCATGGACGACAACTACAAACCTTTTGCTTAACCACAACGAAGACTGAACTCAATAATGAAAGAAGTTGTATAAACATAAGGGAATCAAATTATTAGAATATGGAATGATATATCCTATTTATGAAAGTGCATGGGTTAGCCCAGTTCAAGTTGTACCGAAAAAATGAGGTATAGCTGTTGTGAAGAATGAAAACAATGAGCTTATTCCTACAAGAAAAGTCACATGATGGCGAGTTTTTATGGATTATAGAGCTCTCAACCAAGCAACAATGAAGGATCACAACCCTCTTCCATTCATGGGTCAAATGCTGAAAAGGTTAGTATGTCATTCATTTTATTGTTTTCTTGATGGATATTCTGGCTATAATCAGATTATGATCGATCCCGACCTTCAAGAGAAGAAGACATTCACTTGTCCATAAGGGACATTCACATACATACGTATGCCATTCAATCTTTGCAACGCCCATGCCACATTTAAACATTGTATGGCATTCATATTCTCAGATATAATTGAGAATACAATCAAAGTATTAATGGATGATTTTTTCCGTATTTGGAGATTCATTTGATCATTGTCTTGAAAACTTAGATAATGTTTTAACAAGATGTATTGAAAAACTTTTGCCTAAATCTGGAAAAATATCACATCATGGTAAAAAAAAGGGATAGTGCTTGGTTATAGAATCTCTGAAGGAGGAATTGAGGTAGATAAAGCCGAAACAGGGGTCCCTATTAATGTTCGTGGAATTCAAAGTTTTCTATGCCATGCATGTTTTTACCGTAGGTTTATTAGCTATTCTGCTAGGATAAGTAAACACTTATGAAATCTTCTTGTAAAAGATAACCCTTTTTATCTTTGATGAGAAATGTATGGCAACTTTTGAAGAAATCAAAGAAAAATTAATCACTGCACCTGTTAGAACAACACCGGATTGGACACTACCATTCGAGATAGTGTGTGATGTGAGTGATTATGTTGTTGGAGTTGTATTAAGGCAAAATCAAGGGAAGATAATGTAGGTTAGTCATTATACGAGCAAACCACTAGTAGAAGCACAAGTGAATTACACAGCAGAAGAGGAGTTGTTAAATCTTGTGTACACGTTTGACAAATTCAAACCACATCTAATGGAAAAAAAGTGATAGTCTACAATATCATGCTACTTTGAAGTACCTATTCACAAAGAAGTATGCAAAGCCAAGATTAATAAGATGGGTCATGTTGTTGCAAGAGTTCGATGTGGAAATCAGAGACAATAAGGGGATGGAGAATATCATAGTCAATCACTTATATAGATTGGATTTGAGAAATCAACATCATAATTAAGATTACAATATCAAGGAGACTTTTCCAGAGGAGCAGCTTTTGCAGTGCAGACAACGAAGGTCCATGATTTGCTGATTTTACCAATTATAAGGTATGTTAGGTACTTCCTCCTAATATGTCATATAAAGCAAATAAAACGTTCTTTCATGATTTGAAATATTATTATTGGGATGATCCAGACTTGTATCGTCATGGCTAGGATGGCATTATAAGAAGATGTGTTCCCGAGGAAGAAATACGTGTTATTTAATAAATGGCATGGAGGAGAAGTTGGAGGACACTCTGGAGGACAAAGAACCACTGCAAATGTATTGCAATGTGGTTTCTATGGCCTACTATTTATAAAGATGAGCATAATTTTGTTGTTCATTGTGATAGATGTCAACAAACTGGTAATATTTCACGTAGACATGAGATGCTTTTGATAAGTATTTTAAATATTAGTGTTAACAGATAAAAATATCCATACTAAAAAATACAGGTTATGATGGTTCTATTACCATTTTTACTTTATAAACGACAATATATTCATATAAAAACCTATATTCGTAACAACATCGTATTAACACAATTCATACTCGTAAAATACTCGTACAACACCTGCCATACAAGGTACTACACTTGATCACACTCTCATTGGGATACATGTGTACCCTCATTCATTGACACCTCACCCATGCAAGACATATATGTAACTTACGCATGGTAAATATTTCTAGGACATTTGTCCAACATGCATAAAAGGGATATTATTTTATAAAAGGGGGACGGACTGAATTTGGGGAGGAAGAGAGTTCATCCTTTTACTATGAAAAATACACCCAAGTCCTCGTCCACAAGAGAAAACACAATACATATTTTCCAAAGGTTCCATTAGAAAAGGGGAAGAACTCACAGCTCTCAAGGCCCACAATACACAACAATGGAAGAAAGTAACACCCCATCTTTCTCTCTTGGCTTCACTATCACAACTCCGACAAACATCAATACAAGATCAATCTACTACAACAAATCCATATTCGATAAACAACAACAATTTATAACCCACAATCGAACTACGAGTGGCTTGATTTTGCCGACCGTGGAATACGTAGGCCCCTCGAAATTAATCTGAGTCCAGCCATAAATCTCTAAAAACCATCACTTTTCTCAGGTCAGGATCGGCGTTCTCAAACTAAACTCGTTAATAGCTCAGTCATGAAAAGAGCATTAACAATTGAATTATTTGATGTTTGGGGAATTGATTTTATGGGCCCATTCTATATGTCACATGGAAATTCATATGATCTTGTCGTTGTGGAATATGTATCAAAATGGATAGAAGCCAAAGCTCTTCCAACTAATGATAATAGTTATTGAATTCTTGAAGTCTAGAGTTTTTTCATGTTTTGGGACACCTGGGGAATTGATAGCCGATGGAGGTAGAAACTTTAGGGAATAAATACCTAAAGGCTTAGGAAATATGGTGTTTCTCATAACATAGCTGTTGTATATCACCAACAAACTAGTGGACAGGTTGAATTATCAAACACGAAAATAAAAAGAATTTTATACAAAACTGTGACACATTCCCGTAATGATTGGACAAAGGAGTTATGTGATACTTTATGGGCACATATAGTTGCTTTTAGAACACCAATAGGAATGTCACCATATCATCTTATATTTAGGAAGGCTGGTCATTTACCTGTAGAGTTGGAACATAAGGCTTTTTGGGCAACTAGATTTTTATATTTTGATGTTAAAGTTGACAGAGAGAAAAGAAAATCTCAATTGAATGAACTTGATGAATGGCGGAATGAAGCTTATGATAATTCAAAAAGATAAATCTTTGGCACGATAATAGAATATTGCATATGAAACTTTTACCCGGACAACAAGTATTGTTATTTAATTCCAGACTGAGATTGTTCCTAGGTAGATTGTGTTCAAGATGGACATGAACTTATCGAGTGGTAAATTCTAGACCGCATGGAGTTGCAGAAGTGGAAGCAGCAGATGGACAAATTTTCCTGGTTAATGGGTAGAAACTAAAGCTTTATTTTTCTACTAGTCAAGAAGATGTCTTGACCATTTTTCTTGATTCAGTCCAATGTAAATAGGCATTTAAATAGGCATTTGGTTGATGAGATTAAAACAAGTGCTATATTGGAGGCAACCCATTGTTTTTTTACTTTACTTTATTTGAAATTTATTTTTCTTGTCAATGATTATGCATGATATGATGATTCCTATAGTCAATGTAAACTTTTGACGGTAAAGCAACACCATTTTTTGAATTTTGAGCATGAACATGTATGAGGTCGTCGTAGCACAGCGAAGCATGTCACGAACCAAAATTGACAGTTTTGGCTTAAGTCGGGCGGTACAATGCGCGCGACTCGCTCCTTTTTAAAAAAAAAAAAACAAAATATTATTATTTAATTTGGGAAATACGTGACATGCGGTGCGAGATGTCAAGTCGTGCATCCCCTGGTAGGTATAGAAGTGTGTGTTGTGTTAAGTTTTTCTTCACTTTCCTCATTTGGTAAATATAGAATTTCCCCTCATTCTCTCTGATCTCTATCCTAAAACTACTGTTTTGCTTCTTCCTGCAATTCAATCCCAAGTATTTCACAACTTCTCTAATTTCAATTATCATTTTTAGTATCTTTAATAATATTCGATAGAAATACAATTAGAATTGTTAGTGATTTACATTAATTACTTTAAATTGAGTCAAGATTACTTTTTTCCCGAGATTTGAATACTCGGGTGTAGTAAATTGATTAGTGCATTTGGAGTGTAGAATTAGGTTAGTTTAGTTGAGTCTCTTATGATATTCCTTGGCATCAAAACTTTGGGGAAATGAATACTTTTACGGGGTTATGATGTCGAATACTTATCTCATTTCAATTTTTCTTCTTGTAGTATGACTATCAAAAGAGAGGCATGCGCAATTGGATCATCGAGATCACAAAGGTATTCTACACCGCGGGTGGTGCCCGAAGATGAAGACTATATACCACAATTTGGGCCACAAACAACCCACAACTTCTATTTTGTGTTGCGCAACAAGCTCATTCACCCATACAAATGTATGCACATCTTTTCGGGCTAGTTAGCATGGATGGGACTTCTTTCCTTTGATACCTATGATTTACGAGGCATGGAGGGAGATAGTGGTTGACTTCCATGCCCACTACACGAGAGGAAGAGGGTTGAAGGAAGTATGGGTGCCAGGAGTGATGGTTTGATTGCTCAAATGTGACAATCAACAACATGTTTCGTTATATAGAAATGGGTGAGGCACCGGGCCAGGTTTTCATGCCGCCGAGTCAGTTCTTGATTGGTGATCAGCTGTGTGGTTTTAGGCCAGCGTTCAAGATGATATGGACAGATAAGAATTTCCATTATAATGACTTTACCAAGGATAACAAACCTGGTACAAGTTCATATTCAATCGACTATGGTTGAGCTTAAACTTCGAGTGGATGACTAAGGGGCAGGCGATTACATTCTTGTGATACATTATGGATTATTGTAGTGCGGTAACACTGCATACCTATACTTCCTAGGTACGACCACAAAGCTCTATGAGAGAGTTGTCGTACGTCGCCTCATACGAGTTACTGAGGTCCAAAAGATGAGCCCCATCAACATAGCAATGTACAACAGGTTGGGCGCTGATGGATGGACAAATGAGGCATATGTTGATGTTGATGCCCCATCTGAGGCACAAGAGAAGCAACCTCGTCACCAACGATAGAGAGCCGAGTATAGATCATTGAGGGACAATGGTGGTGGTGTTCAGAGGTAGGATTAATAAGATGCGGGGTGTGATGGGAGAGATGTCAATCCATCATGAAAGGATAGAGATGGGCGTGAGCCAGATGAGAGTTATGATCTCAGGGTTGCATGGGCACTTTTGTAGATGAGGCTCTAGCAGCGCCAAGCCTAGCTACCGATGAGGACTAGGTTCTCATTTCTCTTTCTTTTATTTATTTTGCACTTTTTGGTCGTATTAGTTCGATAATGAGGACATTGTAGAGTTTAAGTGTGTCGAGGGGTGGGGGGTGTAAGAGTTAGTTGTTTATGTCGTAGAGTCTTCAGTGTTTTCTTTGCATTCTATGCTTTATTTGGGTCAGTCTTAGTAGAGTTAGTCTGAACAAGGTATTTAATTATGTTTTATTTGCAATTATGTAGGTTAAGATGTGAGTTTAATTTTTTAAGGTATGCATGAGTAGAGATTAATGATCATATATGCATAACATGTGAGGAATATGAGAAGGTAAGAGCGTAC
Source organism: Linaria vulgaris (assembly GCA_948329865.1). NCBI lineage: Eukaryota > Viridiplantae > Streptophyta > Magnoliopsida > Lamiales > Plantaginaceae > Linaria > Linaria vulgaris. The sequence goes on from OX415253.1 coordinate 34,302,930, forward strand.
ATGCATGATTTAAGTACATCTTGCTTAATTTTATCATAGAGTATGCTTAACTCTTATACACATTCAGTTTTGTTACATGGGTAGAAAATGGGGGAATAATTGTTGTTAGCAAGCAAGTGAATAGGAAATATAGGTCATTCATGAATCTTGAGGAATTTGGTCTGATTGCTAGTGGATATGATCGTAGATGTTTTGCATGTAAAGGAAGTCAATTAGTCCATCGTTTCAATAATGCGTTTGAGCCTCTTCAATCCCAAAACCCTCTACATGAAAAATTATCCTCAGAACCTTACTGAAGGCTTTGCTGATGGGTCTTTTATTGAATAAGCCACAATCTACCCTTAAGCCAAAAAATGAGTAAAACCCTTACCGTTTTTTCTGGAGATGAATTGAGTAAATGTATTTTGAGAAAATAAAGGAAGAATAATGAGAAAATGTGAAAAATAAAAGGAAAGAGCCTAAAAGAAACAAAAAAAGGTTGTGATATCAAAAGGAGGATAAGAAAAATAAGAGAGCGTAAATTAACCCCCCACGAAAATATAAGTTTGGGGTGATGTTGCGCAACAAAATATTTAAAACCACAATAAGAACAGAAAAACACGCACAATTGAAATGGATAAAAAAGAGCACACACAAGACACAATTTGTTTACCAAGTTCGACTATGTCTACCTTTGGGGGCGATCTATGCCAGGATCTCTACTACGATGATGATGAGTTATTACAAATATGATACAACATATGCCTCTCATAGATCAAGACCAATCTCTCACAATGTCTTTCAATCTCACAAGTGTATTCTCTCTTATTTTAAATTCTTCCTCTGATCTCTAATAGGCCACCCATCGTAGGCTACATGATTACACAAGCCTCACTTCACCTCTCTAGGTCACATGACCTAAAATATCTGCCACACTTCATAAAAGCGTACAAAATACATATTTATAGCGGCTAAGGTATCATAACCGAGATGGGCTAATACTAAGCCAAAACTGTCTGGTGCGACCTGTGTTGTAGTGTTTTACCGTAATGGTACATAGGTTCGACCAGTGTTGTAGCGCCTCACCTTAGCGTTATACAGGCACGACCAGTGCCGCATCGCGGCTCCCGTAGCGCCACTCTATGAAAGAATTGCGCAAGTAGCACCACTCAGACGCGACTTGCCTTGCATCGCCCTACATGGGAGACCAGTCATGTAGCGCCGCTCCCTAGTTGCACGTCTTGATCTGCTCTTCGTTCTCACTACTGTTAGAACTACAGTCTTCAATTCCAGTTACACTGTCATCAATGTTTATGCTTCACAATCCTAACAATCTTCCACTTGAAGACTAAATCACTCGGCTGCTTCCATGAACCAAGCCCTCCATCACATTCATCAATGCCATCATCATGAACCATCATCATAGGAATCTACCAACTCTGGAAACGCCAACCTTTGAACTTCTTCAAAATTCAATGGCCTTTGTGGTACGCACAACTTCAACGCCACTAAAGCAACAATGGATTGTGAATTTTAGTATTCTCAATTATCAAAAAGTAAAATATTGAGTGTTTTCTTTGTTTTTTTTTTTTTATTTCTTTTGATCTATTGTACAAAGATGTGTTATTTAGATCATGAGGTTTATGTGTGGTCATTTAGAATAACTATTTAAAGATGAATTTAACACTCTGAGAAAAACTTAATTATAAATCCATTACAAGCCTCTTATTCACTCCTTCCCCTCTTACTATTTCTTGATTAACTTGCCTTACATTCATTGATTAAACTTGCGAATCAGCCTACCCTGTCTTTTTCCTAGCCTTAGACTTGCACGCTATATTGCCTATTGGATCGCCTATATAATATCTTAAAGATAAAATGGTGCACTTTATCGGTTGCGAAATTTATATTTATATTGCGATAAAGACTAGTGAAAGCTAATCAAGCGTGACCGGAATTTAAAAAAAGGAAAACAATTAAAATGTAACTGGACGAATGATTTTTCCTTGCGCATCCAATAAAACGAAAGTGACCTGCATTATTACTGAATATATCTGGTTTTGGAAATTTCCATGAGATAAAAGAGCCACTTGAAGAAAAATGGCATGCTAAAGAAAAGGAGAATCTCCTCAGCCACAATAATTAAGCCGAATCGTCGAGAGTCGATCTAAGCTATTGATATCCAATGATCAATCCAATTAAGTTACTATGTTACCAGTGTAAATAATGCTCAACAAAATTTTTATTCAGTACCCTTTATTTAGCAAGAAGAGCGCGGCACTTCAGACTTTTTTCCTTCACTAATAATTAAAATTAGAAAATATAGTGAAATCAAGTTTTTATTACACTCATTATGACATTTCGCCTATCACAGTCACAAAACAACGATGTAATCATTTTATTCAACAAATTGTATTTCACTTATTGAAGGGGAGCCAGAAGTTCAATTGAAAAATCAAAGATGATAATTCATCTTGACTAATGTCAGTACATATCGTCCTTTTTCCGCTTGTGTAGCGGTAAATTCACGGTGAATGTCACTCAAAAGTTCAAAGGACGAATTATTAAAAATGTCCGCTAACTTTTTTAAAAAGTTAAAATGCTCGTTTTTTCCGGGCTTTGCCAAAATGCCCTGTATGTTTAAAAAATACTTTCAAAATGCCCTCGGCCCTTATTCGGACCAAAATTGCCTACGCGGCGGTACAGTCAACAAGTTGTCAATGTCACGTTATATTTTTCAGCCAAAACGCATTTTTTTACACAAATTCTTGTAATTTTAAATATTGTATTTGCACTACAAAATAAATTGTACTTTACACCACAATATATATATATAAAATAAATAATAATAACATATATATATAACTATTTTGTAAAAATAATGAATATATATAAACAATAATAAAACTATATGTAATAATAATATATATATAAATAATAATAATAATAAACATAAATATAAATAATAATAAACATTTTAATAATATTAAAAAATACAAAAATACAAAAAAAAAAACAATCATCATCTTCATCACCACCACCGCTACCCAACCCCCATCCCGCCGCCGCCGTCGCGACCACCACCACCGCCACCGCTACCCCCAAACGCCATCTTCACCACCACCACCCCCCCCAAAAATCCCCAAATCAAAAATCCTATTTTTCTTATTGTGGTGGTGACACGATTAGAGTCGTGAATTGCAGCGTTTGCGGCGTTGATTTGATTGAGGAACGGTGGTGGCGTGATTAGGAGATGTGGTGGCGCGATTGGAAGGGTGGTGGCGTGATTAGGAGAGGTGGTGGCGCGATTGGAAGGGTGGTGGCGTGATTTACAGCGATGGCGGTGGTGGTGGCGCCAATTAAGATGGTGGAGGTGTTCGATGGTGGGGGTGGTATCGGGGAAAAAGATCGTGGTGGTAATCGGTATCCGATGAAGATGGAGGTGGCAGCGACGGCGGGGGTGGGGGGCAGCAGTGGTATTGGTGATGAAGATGATGATTAGTTTTTTTGTAATATATATATATATATTTACATATATGTTTATTATTATGTTATATATGTTTATTATTATTATTCATATATATATATTTATTATTTTTATAAATAGTTATATATATATATATCTTTAATATTATTTTTTATGTATATATATTATAGGGTGTAAGTACAATTTTTAAAATTATAAAGGCTTGTGTAAAAAATGTTATTTGGCTGAAAATATGACGTGGTTGAACAATTTATTGACATGCCATTGATTGTGCCGCCATGTAGGCAGTTTTAGCCCGAATAAGGGTCACCGACATTTTTGAAAGCTTGATTTAAACATACGGGACATTTTGGCAAGGCCCAAAAAAACAGGCATTTTAACTTTTTAAAAAAAGTTAGCGGACATTTTTAATATTTTGTCAAAGTTCAAATGACTATATGTTCTTGCATAGTTACTTGTCATTGTTGCAACTCACATTCCAGATTTGTTGTTTTTAATTTTTATCAAATTACTCTGATTGTAAAATGGAATTTTGATCAGCGTTTATTTATTTGGATTTTGTACTTGAATTCTAATACATATCTCTAAACCTTTGGCACTAGCGTCAAGTGGGGAATTTAAGTCAAAGTTGTCAACTCTAACTCTCTTCTAAAACTCTGTATGGATCCTTCACAAGGTGAACTTTTGGACAGCGCAAAATGCCTAAACGGCCTGACATCATTAGGAGTTAAGGGTTCTTCAGTGATGGGAAAGTGCGCCTAATTTATGAAGTCAACTTGAGAATAGAATAATAGTCAATAGAAATGGTATTCACATAGGGTCATTGGTATTTTGTCTATGAAATACACGTATTCGAGATCAACGAATTCCTACTTCTAGATACGTTTTTCTTAATCCATTTTACAACCCAATCAACCAATCAACACATTCAATCATGTCTTTGTTTTTGCTTTCATTAGTTCTAGTAGTAATTTACATTGTTCTTTCAATTTTCAAATTATTCAAAGCATTGTTTCACTAGTTCTCAATAATTTAAATTGCTATAACAAGATACATACTCTGAAGGGATACGATACTTGATTTGTAACCTTACTAACCATTTTATGATTACTTGCCTCGTACACTGGCGAACGTGTGTAGTAATACTACTATTGCATCTTAGTATAATAAAAATTATGCATCAAGTTTTTGGCACCGTTGTCGCGGAGTTAGTATTTTTTAGTAATTACTTGTTTTATTGTTGATTTTTTGAGAAATACTTACTGCTTGTTTGCATTTCAGGTAACTGACACATAGAGATAACGTGACATCACTACCGTATGACCTAGAAATAGAGAGAACATGCACGCATAAATAAAACAAAAATCAACATGTCAAACAAGAAGAAGGCTCAGCCACACCAATAAGGACTTATGTGAATGGAACACAATCAACACAAGAACCAACAGTAGCTGAGATGAATGCCCAAAACATAGGTGGAGGTTTTTATCTTCGACCAACCAGGCATGAGGTATTACCAACGCTAGAGGGAACATGATCATGCATTGTGGAGGATGGAGAACACGATCCAATCAATGCAGTGGTATTCTGAATGATCGACCAGATTTAGTTTGGAGGAGAATTTACTCAGGATCCAAACAACCATCACAAAGACATTATTGAAACATGCAAAGAGTTACGAATCAAAGAGGTCTCAACAATCTTAAAGCTATTTCCATTTACACTTATTGGAGAGGCAAATAGATGGTTGATTGAGGTACCAAACAACAACATCACGGGATGGAATCAATTGGCACAATTTTCCTTATTGTAATTTTGCCCACCAGCAAGAACCGCGAAAATGACAAGTGAGATAGTCAATTTTTGTGAGATATCGGAAGAGTTACTAGCCGGCGCATGGAAACGATTCAAAGGCATGGCAAATAGGTATCCATAACACAACTTCCAAAATGAGGTATTACTTCAACATTCTACTTAGGATTAAATACGGGGTGTAAGAATACACTCGATATTAGTTCTGGAGGAGGATTCACCATGATGATGCATTCGTACTATTGGAAATAATCACATTCAACATATCGAAGTGGAACATAAAACGAGCACCGATGGGGAGAACATTGTGGGTTCAAGAGGCAGATTCAATTATTCAATTGTCTGCACAAGTGGTGTCCATCAACACCAAACTGAAGCATATGAACTCTATTACACCACTCATTGTGTGTACCAGTTGTGGAGAAGATCATCCGAATACCAAATGTCAAGGCGTAAATTCATTGATGCGTGGAGAAATCAACTATGAGGGTAATTATTCGAAGAAAAACAACCATAAGTCGAATACTTACAAATCGTGATGGAAAAATCACCCAAATCCTTTATGGGGCGTACCACAAAAACATTAACAAGAAGGAGCTCAAAAAGCACTAGGATTTCAAGGTAATGATAAGAAGTCCATCCTTCAAGAACCATGTTTAATTGCATGGTGAATACTGATGCTAGAATGGGACGAAGTGAAGCAAGGTGTCGAAATACAGACGCTTCATTGAACAACATTGAGAAACTACTTTGTCAAATAGTGAATCAACTAAGTATTCGACCAACTGAAACATAACCAAGCAACACCGAAGAAAACCCAAGAGAGCAATTGAACATGATCTCAACCAAAAAAGATTTTTTAGGCAATGTTTCAGAACAATTTGGTGAAGGAATATTATCCATCCATCCCATTCTCTTCAATAATTCATTATTGGAGCAAATTGCAATAGTATTCAAGATCTTACCCGGATCAATGACACTTGAAGAGGCAGTGAGACAAGTACCAAATTATGTGAAGTACTTAGGCGATAAAGTTTGTGCAATTCAAGCACAAAGCTAAAGGATCCAGGGTTTTACTATACCTTGCACCGTAAATAATGTTTTACTTCAACATTCTTTATGTGATTTAGGTGGTAGTATAAGTCTTGTGCCTTATTCTGTCTATGAAAATCTGAACTTGCCTAACTTGACATAAGCTAATTTAACGATATAGTAGATGATAGGCGTGCGAGTTACCCAAAAGAGGATATTGAAGATATCTTGGAAAGAATGGCGACTTTACTTTTTCTACTGATTTTGTGGACATTGACATGAGTGAAAGGTATAAGTTCCCACTAATTTTAGGAAGACCATTTTTAGTTACTTTGAATGCTTGATTGATGTAGGAGGGGGAACTGTAACTTTAAAAATGAAAAATGAAAAGGTTAGTTTTAAAGTGAACATTGGTATATATCCGACTAATCCACAAACCAAAAATGTAGCATGTGAAGTGAATGTGGCATGTGATTAGAATTTTGCACATCCATCTAAACATGGTTGACCGATGGCCGTACATTAGAACTAGTAGAGTCAGGGTAGACGATGTACAAACTCTGCGTTGTTTGGGAGTCAACCAAAATTTTATTATTTTTGAGTCAATTTTTTCAAGTTCATGGAATTTTTCGAATTTTGTTCTTTTCGAGGAAGGGTAAGTTACGCATACAATTTGAAGAGGAGGAACTATTTAGGCAATGAAAGAATGAGGATAAAAAAACTCACGAGACAAAACAAAGAGCAACAAAATATTTTTACAGGCGGAGGACGCATGAGTCGCGTGCCTCCCGGACTATGCTAGTCACCAGATGGGGTTGGCCACGCTTGTCACTGTATGGCCAACGCAGCTCGCGCTGGTAGTCGCACGACAGGGTAGGTCATTCAAGTACCCCGCCCTACCTGAGAGGTAGCCTGTCTCTAAAATAGTTTTCTACATCACTGATTTGAAAAAACAATCTTTAATTTATTTCTTAAAGCTCACGCCAGTAGTCGTGCGACATGGCAGGTTGTGCCGCGACTTGAGACGTTGTCCGTATCTGAAACACATTTTCTGCATTGTTGATCTGGGAAAACGTTTGATTAATTTATTGCTTTCCTTTTCATTTAAATTTCATGATTTGCAAGATAGAAGTTACCTAATCATGATCTACTTTGTAGTTGCATGTTTCCATAGCGCCTAATTTACATATTGGATGGAATCCTAGTCCATCTTAACTTTCATGTATTACTATACAATATATTGGTAATTAGTGTGTTATGTGTCATTATTTTTCCACATGAGAAGTAGAAACCCCTAGTTTTCTCTTCATAACTTTTGTGTTAAGTTAATCACTTCCAAATTTCGTTTTACTTGTTCAAAGTTACTATTGCTTTGCTGAAAAGCACTCTCAACAAGATCCCAAGAGAATTCCAATATTTTGATTATGAAGAAACATCGTCTCTGCCACACCCCTCACCCAGCAACAAGATAAAGAAATGAGATTCACTAAGAAGAAGGGTTGAAGAAGAAATATTTTATCATTGAGAGGGGTCTTGACCTATTTTCAGAGAAAGTTGCACAATTAGGATGCACAAACTTTTTGTTGAACCGCTAGGACAAGTAAACAAGACATTAACGTTGGAGTTCTATGCCAACACCAATTACCCTTTGAAGGGCCAGAGCAAGAAGGTGGCGATTACAGCAGAGGTAATAAATGATTTTCATCAATGATTTTCATCATTTGGACAGGAAAAAGATATTTTCAAACACCAAGAAAGAGACGAAGCTCATTTGGCTCGAGCCGTGAAAATTTGACTATTTTGGTCACGAATTTTCACAAGGAGTCTACAAAGAAACCATACAATATGTTCTAGATTACTACCGAAATACAAAGTCTGGTACAACTTCATAGTCTCATGCATTCTGCCTACAAACCATTTGACGACTGCAGCGTGGGTTTCATAAGAATGTGGGAGAAGAGATTATATCATCCATCAATGACTTTGTGAGTGCAAAAACATACATGGACTCCCACATAGAAGCCTTATTACAAAATTATGCAAGAAGATAGGTGTTCCATCACGAACGACTGACAAAATTGAATATGTGAAAGACATGATCACACAGAAACAACTTGATGGCTATGCAAGAACAAAGTTGAGTGATGACTCGCCAAAAAAGCCAAGGGCAATTGAAGAAGTAGTGCAAGAAGCTTTAGCAGAACATCTCAAATCTTTCATCAAAGCCGAAATAGTCGTGGTCTGCAAAGACATAGACGGATAATGGCATGATTTCATGGAGAAGCTGGAAGAATAAAAATATGGAGAAGCATTCAACATAGCGCCCTAAAGCATACGAGAGACATAATTGATACCTGGGGAGTCCTTTCTTTTTAATCTTGTTTTCTGGATTCAATGAGGACATTGTCGAGTTTGAGTTGGGGGTTGCGAATAGCTTTGGTATTATGTTAAGTTTTACTCCAAGTTTTTTTTTGTTTTTATAGTTTGTTTAGTCTTTAGAGTATGTTGAGAGTCAAGTCTGAAGCAACAAAAGCATGTATAAGTTAAAATCAATCATGATATATGCTTAATGATGCGTGATATTACACTGTAATAGTAAGAGTTGTAGGTTTTAGGTTTTCTCAATTAAAAAAAACTTAATTGAATTGGATGATTAGGTGAATAATACTTAAACTAAATAAGATAAGTGGTGGATATTTCGAGATTCAGGTTTTATTGGATTTCCCTTATGTTTATTCACATGCTTTGAATAAGTTTTGATCTAGGTGTTCATGGCTTTTCTCGAGGTCACAAAATGAAATGGTTCGACTTATCTTTTCCACACACTAACAGGTTCACATAACATATTATGTGACAATGCTACTTCTAATCATTCATATATTGGCTAGATATACAAAATCATTGAGATCAAGATAGATGAATAAACACATAAACAAAAATTCTTAATCAAAACATAATCCAATAGGTCCATATCCAATTACGTTTAAACTCTAAACATAAGGAATTAAATACTTGTGATTGCAAGTTCAACATCATAAATAGAAAAGAACATGTTAAAGAAAGAGTAAATAAAAGATAAACTCTTAATCCCAAACGGATTTAACTTCTAGGTGTTCAAACCCTATCGCTCCACTTATTTTGACTAAATATTCACTTGAATCCTTGATAACAATCTCAAAAGATGGATGGTTGATATTCTGAAGATGATGGTGGATACGTGTGATATGTTGGTGTGTGTTTGTACTATTGACATTATGAGTTGTTGTATCTTGAATCCCGTAGCCTTAGTTTTATTTATAGGTAAAATAGCATATGGGTCAAAATTAGGGTTTATGTACATTTCTGGAGTTGCGGTACATGTCATGAATTGCGGCATATTACACGGATAGAGGCACTAGTATCGAGGGTTTTAGTGATGTAGCGTGGGTCTCTACTTGGTGCACGTTGTAGCGTGGGTATTGGCGCGGTCGTGCTACACAAGTTACATAACATCAACAAGCCATTTCAAAAAGGTCCAACATGGTGGGAAAGCCCACTTGGCCAACGATCGATGTGCCACATCGCCCAAGGCCTAACTAGGCACATCGATGGTGAAATGTTCTATGGAAAGGGGCACATAGCCAATGGGTGAATGTGGCACGTCAGCCTACCACTGTCTGCCACGTTATTAAAATTGCCAACGTGGTTGGTGGTGGCACGTGGACCCACTAATGTGCCACCTTGTGGCACCCTCAGAGTGGGTTGCACCACTCCAATGTCTTCCTTCCTTGCCTATAAATATCCCCTCACCCCCCATTCATTTGAAGTTTGGACCCTTGAGAGCTTTAAGTTACATTTTCTATCTATATAAAAGCACGTCAACAATCAGAGTTGGCAGTCAACAATCAAGGTTGACACATGAACAATATAAGTTGACATTGTACGTCAACAATTCACGTCAACATTGTACGTCAACAATTTCAAGTCTACTATTCCATATATGCAACCACATCAACAGTTGGACTTAGTACAAGGTGAATATGAAAAGCACATTAACATTACATACTTTTGCTCGTGATTTGACTACCACCCAGTAGATCAAATAACTTGACGCCTAAATCCTAACTCTCTAAAGTGCACAATGACTAAAAAGCATCCACGTGATAAAAGAAATAACTCCAAAGGAGACTAACACACCCAGGGTTATATCAACAACCAAAACAGCCTCGACAATGATAGGAACACCGTACAGGGTCGTCCTGCCAAGCCTAAAGGCCTATCAAAGACTCACAACTTCTAAGCTAGTGTGATAGCTCCTAATACCCTTAAGTGGGAACAACTAATAAATGAACTATATTTGACTTTATCCTCTCTTCTCGGGACGATACATAGGCAGCTTAACCACTCTTTAAGTTCAATTGCACGCATGCAAAGCCCTGTATCCTCATCTATATTAGTTTTACTTGCTTATTAACTATTTATATCTAAATTTATTTCTTAAAGTGCATGTTTCCATGAAAACCATAAGCTCTTCTCATACCCTATGATGTGCGAGATAGTCTGGTGAGGAAAGTTTGAGTGGAAAAAACACCTTGCGAGAGGCGCCATTTATGAAAAACTACTAGACGCACTACACGAGGGATAAAATGACAACTATGCTTAGGAACGCTTCAATAGCTCCACACTCTACTCAGTCAACTATACCAAAAATTGTTGAAGAGCAAAACATTGAATAACAGACAATTCCCACGCAGGAAAAGGCTCAAGCATGAAATGCTTAAGTTGATATTGTGCCTCCATTGGCACCCCAACACTTTGAACAACTAATTGCATTGATGAAAGATCACTTGACAAGGAATCCAATTCCACCACTAGTTCGAGTTGCAAACCCTGGCCAATCTGAGGACTTTTCCCAAGATTTGAGCCCAAGGGGACGTTCTCGTGAATGAAGAACTAACACTACTACGGACCCTCCGAGGATCGACATCATCCTTGTGGTAGGAGAATGTCCCGTCACCATCATTTTTTGCTGCCTAACAGCATGGACACGATCACGAGAAAATTGTGAGTCTAAAATTGAAAGACAACAAACAAGAAAATGGTAACAACTTTCTCCAAGAAAGTAGGGAATGTGATCCTCCTCATACAACTCCACCTAACTTCACTGCTCGGAGGACTTTACCGATTATGGATGATTTGATAGATGAAACATCACCCTTCTCTCTTGATCTACAATGCATCGTGCTTGAACCTGGACAAAAATCCCTAAAGTGCCCACCTACTATGGAAAATGGGATCCCAATGCACATATGCATCTCCTTGATGGAATGCTGAACTTTGGAGGCTACAAAAAAGGCATCCAAAATTGAATGTTTGCTATAACCTTGGTTGATGTCACCCAGTATTCGTTCTCGAGGATTCCTCCTCCTAAAATTCACACATATGATTAGTTGAGAACCATGTTCAAGCCACAGTTTGCGACTCACAAGCAAACTCACTTGACACAAGAATATCTCAAGACTGTCATTCAACGTAAGGGCGAATCAACCAAAGACTACATCAGACGGTTCAGTACTAAGATGTTACGGGTTAAAATGCACTTTGTTCAAAGTGTTACAAATACTTGCATATACAGGTGGAAACACCTTGAAAAATAGGTTGCTCGACAACGAGCTCTTGAGGAAAAACCTACAAAGCATTGGGTAAATCTACCTAATAGCTCAATATGATATGGAGATCGAGGAGCATAACAAGATGAGAAATGCCTGAAGCGACAACACATAGTCAAAGCCACATGACTCTCGTCATAACAGCAAAAATGACAAAAGAGGTAGCAAGCGAACAAGATCTTCGAGAGAGACAAAATCCCGATTACTACAACCTTGCATGATATATAAGCAGTGGCAAAGAAACAAAACCTCCTCAATACTCCAAAAAAGTTCCAAGAGACTAAAGACATTCGAAGGTTAAAATTCTAATGCAAATACCATAAGCAATATGGTCACGATTCCTCCGCATGTTGTACACTATACATCAAGATAGAAAGGCTTGATAAAAGAAGGCCACCTCTCAGAATATGGGAAGGGAAATAAGCACTCTCACAAAAGGAGCAAGAGATCCATATGTAGATCCAACTCCAACTCTCCCTCTCTTGTCGAGAGATGAAAGTGAAAATCAACCACTTCTGAAAGACAAGAAGGCGAAAACATGCCCATCAAGGGTATCAACAATATGATTACAGAATACCAATCAAAGCATGGGAAAGGGGAAACGGCCTAAAAAATGGCTACTTTGGAACCATACGCATTTATAGCCCGAGCACATCAAACATTAGAGATCCCCAATCTTGGAATGCTATAAGAAAGAGGGACCAAGTCACATCCATGAGTTCACTTTCAAAGTGAGACTTTGTGTCGAGGAGTTGCAACACCAAGAACTTGAATTCTATGGTAGCACCTTCCTCACCAAAAAAACATGTAGCAGAGCATGCCGCTCATGCAGCTTTATGGTTCCTGAAGCTGGACAACATTATTGGTACCAAAAAGTCAAACCCGTACTACATCTCCATGATCTCTGGAGGCCCAACGGGTGGAGATTCTAACAAGGCACATAAATATTCTCACGAGATTTAGCTAGAGAAAACTATCCACGAGTCACGAGTGACTCATATAGTGACCACGATTGAAACTGTCGAAGACGTTGTTACCTTCCTAAGAAAGACTAGAACAAACTCGACCCACAAGCAATAGAAGCAGCAAGCTTGAATTACTCTCTTATGGTAAGTCTTGATATCTCCAACTATAACATTAAGAAAGTCTTGACTGACAAGGGAAGTTCGATAAACAATATCTCTTTAAATGTGTTGGAGCAAACGGAACTCTGCGATATTCACCTGAAAAGAGTGGTAAATACACTCTTCGGCTTCAGTGGCTCCAAAGTCACGGTTGTAGGTACGATTGTATTACCTACCTCATTTAGCACATGGCCAACAAGTATACATAAGCTAGAATACGTTGTGTTAGACATGCCATTTTCCAACAACATCATCATCGGCTGCCCAAACCTGAATGACTTCAGAGCAGTAATGTCTACATACAACCAAAAGCAAAGATTTCCCGCCAGAGTGGTGCGGGTGAAGTACATAGAGAATACAAAGAGGCATGGACTTGCTACTTAGCCTCATTGCAGGCAGATCCATCCCAAGAGGTCAATATGATCTACAATCTTGACAATAAATGAAGAATGCTAGCCCGTCCTGAGCCTATCAACAGCAACAAACCCGACAACATCGTTGAGATAGAAACCTCACCAAAGTTGGCAGATAAAAGACTCCATAAAATCAGATAACAATTAGCCAATACGACTAAAGTTAAACCTCTTCGCGAGTCAAAGGAAATATTCTTATGTCGTCAGACTCAAGCAATATAACACAATGGCACTAGCATGCCAAAAAACGTTGAGTAGAAGCTTATCCAGTGTCTCCATGACAACATGAATCTCTTTGCCTGGACGAATCAAAAATTAAAAGGCATTGATCCCAGCATTGTCGTACACAGGCTAAACGTTAATCTAGAGGAAAATTCCTAAGAAAAAAGAAATTCAACTTCAGTATAGAGAAGAATGCAACTGCAGACACTGAAGTAACTACCAAGCTTACCGCTGGGCATGGAACATGCAGTATGTCACCCAATGAGTATGCCTCAACACATAAATTAGGAATATTCTACTCCCCCTAAGCCCAAACCGACATAACAAAAGTAAAAAATGGCAGAACTAGAAGGTATGCAACAATGTTAAGTCAACATTGGAAGATGGTAAACACTTGTGACAGCTTCAGAGACTTGCAACAGAACACATCACATCAAATCTTCATTATTTTCAGTAACTCTTATGAAACAAAAACTATAGGTTGTAACAAAAGAAAATGACACCACTGAATGAGGGCAACACAAGACTCCACACACTCTAGTAACATCATTATCAGCAACAGATTAGACAAGGACAAATGACTTGAATGATGGAAATACATTTATCATATACCCCAACACACCAATTCCTCATGTATACTTGTTGACCAACCTGCATTCAAGAGAAAACACCAAGTGATCAATGCTATTGCATGTAAGGCAATCGAAACCCCAAACATCCCAGTAGAAAGGATCACTATCATGTGTTCCTTAAAATAACATAAACATGCAAATAAGCACAACTGAATATCACTAAAACTATCAACATCATGAATCCCATCTTCTCCACATGTCCTGTTTAACCTAAACATGGACTTATGAATAACAACAAAGCAGCGAACCTGATGTTAGGTTAACAACCTTAGACCAAGATTAGAGTTTTATCTTTCAAAACAGAGATGTGAATTTGTCAACCAGTAAGTTTAGCCAATCACAGAGTTTAACCACACAAACCAATTATGACAAAACAAAGATGAATGAGACTAAAACAGAAAGAATAAAACAAAAAGAATTACAGACACACCAAAAATAGTAACCAATGCTAGATAGTGGTGTTATGTCAACGCTGATGACCCAACATTCTCACATAATACACATGCCAAGAGACTTCCTCAAACTGAAGAATCTCCCACTATCTAAAGGATTAGTAAACATATCAGCAAGCTGGTTGTTTGTTTCAATGTGTTCAATGTCAATTAATTTATCCTCAACCATGTCTCTTAAATAATGATGCCTTATATTAATATGCTTGGTCCTAGAATGCTGAACAGGATTCTTTGAGATACCGATGGCACTTAGATTGTCATAAAACATGAGAAGAGTATAACTATCTAGCTCATAGTCTAGCAGAATGTGTTTGAGCCATACAAGCTGGGTAACACAACTGCCAGCTGCTATATATTCTGATTCAGCTGTGGATAGTGACATACAGTTTTGCTTTCTGCTATACCATGAAACCAGATTGTTTTCCAAATAGAAACAACCTCCACTTGTGAATTTCATGTCATCTACATCCCCTACCCAATCAGAGTCACTAAAACCAACAAGATTAGTATTTGTGTCATATGAGTACCAAATGCCTAAAGAAAAGGTTCCAAATATATATCTAAGTATTCTCTTTACAGCAGTCAGGTGAGATTACTTTGGCTTTGCCTGGTACCTGACATACACACAAACAAAATACATGATATCAGGTCTAGATGCAGAAAGATATAGTAGACTTCCAATCATAGATCTATACAATGTTGGATCAGCATTCTGTCTAGTTCCATCCTTTGTAATATTCACTAAGGAAGACATGGGAGTCTTGCAAGGTTTTGACTCAGCTAGCTCAAACCTTTTCACCAAGTTCTTTGCATACTTCTCCTAATTCAGAAAGATGTCATTCTCCATATACTTCACTTTAAGCCCAAGAAAGAAGTTTAGTTCACCTATCATGCTTAATTCAAAGGTTCCTGTCATGGATTCAACAAAGTCTAGAAAAAACTTGTTAAGACTTGTTAGTAGACCCAGAATCAATGTCATCAACATAAGTATGAGCAATACAAATATCAGTGTTCTTTCTTAAGACAAAGAATGTTGTGTATCCATCACCCCTAGTGAAACCAGGACTCAAAACAAATATGTAAGTCTCTCATACCAAGCTCTGAGTGCCTACTTCAGACCATGCAAATCTTTCTCAAGTTTATACATGATTAAGATATTTAGGATCAGCAAACCCCTTAGGTTTTTCAACATATACTTTATCTATTAAACCATTGAGGAATGCCTCTTTCACATCCATTTGATAGAGTCTAGTTTTGAGACAACATGCAATAGCTAACAGTAATCTAATAGATTCTATTCTGGCTATAGGAGCAAATGACTCATCAAAGTAAACGCCTTCTATCTGTGTATATCCCTGAGCTACTAACCTAGATTTGTTTATTACAATTACACCATCTTCATTGCTTTTGTTCTTGAAAATCCATTTTGTTGCTATGACATTCACATTAGAAGGTCTAGGTACCAGATTCCAATAATTATTCTTGGTGAATTGTAGTGGTTCATCATGCATGACATTAATCTAGTAACTATGTTGCAGAGCTTCATTCCCATTTTTGGGTTCAACATGATACACAAATCATGAAACATTATCAATAGTACATGTAGAAGCATGCAAACACACAACCTAATCATATCACCATAGTTTAACCTTTCTTTATTGTGAGTCCTCCTGCGTCCTGTGATTTCACCTATCACATGTGTAGTTGGATGGTTCTTCAGAATCCTAGCTGGGGGAACTCTCCTAGGTTCAGCAACAGTGTCAAAATCTGAGTCAGATTCTCATGATGCTAGTCTAACATCCATTCTGGCTAGTGTTAGTTCAACATCACCTTCTATCTCGAGTTCAATTTATCCGTCTCTAGTGTCCAATGTTGGAGTCACATCTTCAGTTTCCAGTGTTGGACCAACATCATAAATAGATAAATCATCAGTACCTACATCAACAGTGAAATCATCAAACACCACATTTACTGATTCTTGAATAGTCTTCAATCTTGGATGGTATATCCTAAAAGAAGTACTATTTACAATATAGTCAAAAAATATACATTTTTCACTATTTGGATCAAACTTGCTCAGATAATCTTTATCAATTAATAAGTAGCACTCACATCCAAATTCATGAAAATATGCAATATTTGGTTTCACACCCTTCAAGATGAAGGTGTCATATTTATACCAGGTCTAAGGTGAACCCTATTACTTATATGATAGGCAGTATTCAATGCTTCAGCCCAAAGTCTTTTAGATATATTCTTAGGATTAAGCATAGCTCTGGCCATTTCTTCAAGAGTATTGTTTTTCCTATCAGTTATCCCATTTTGTCGGGGTGTTTTAGGGGCTGAATATTCATGAAAGATACCTTTGGTATTACAAAAGTTATCAAAACTAGAATTTTCAGATTCCTTTCCATGATCAGACCTAATTCTATATTTAGAAGAGCCATAGAGGTTTTTGATACTAGCAGATAATATCTTGAATCGATCAAAAGCATTAGACTTTTCTTTAAGAAATTTCACCCATGTATATCTAAAGAAGTCATCTACAATAAAAAGGTCATACTTCTTACCATTCAGACTACTGACCTCAGTTGAACCCATTAAGTCCATGTGTAGCAGTTTAAAACACCTTTTACTTCTATGAGTAGTACTTTGTACCTGTAGGGGTGTATGAACAGCTCTGGTTTGTTTACCTTTGAGGCAGCCTCCACGAACAAGTTTACCTGGGCTAGTTAGCTTAGGTAGTCCTCTTACAATATCAACTTTTGGTAGCTTCTCCAAGTTCCTGTAGTAAACATGTCCTAGTTTCATGTGCCAGATAGCAGCTTCATCTAATTTGGCATGGAACACTCTGCCTCTTCTTAAACAAGATAACAGTTGTCTTTAGATCTTGTACATGTCATTATAAGGACAATTTCACTATCATATACACCACAAGACACTTTATCAAAAGTAACTATCAGATCATCATCACAAAGTCCATTAATAGTAATTGGGTTTGCTTGTAATCCATCAACCATTAGAACATCCTTGAGAGGCGAAAATCCTTCAACATTCAGTACTTCTTTCCCAATGATTCTTCTATTGGTGCCTCCTCCATATGTGACAGTTCCAATAGTGAGAGGAATCATGTAGTTAAGATTGTCCTTGTTTCCAGTCATGTGTCTTCAACATCCACTATCAAAGTACCACTTACCTGCAAGGTTAGAGTAAACAGCAGAAAATACCACATTGCATACAATCTTAATCTTAAGAGATTTCAGCTATTTCTACCTTTTTGTCCAGTACCTAATGTTGGGCTAACATCACAAACAGTTGTTGAGCTAACATTATACACAATGATTATTTTCTTTCCATTTACTTTTAGATATTTCCTACAAAATGGCTTAATGTGACCTGGTTGAAAGCAGTATTGATAGATGTAAGTAGTTTTACTTTTCTGAGTGTTGATAGGAGCACATCTTAAGGTTTTTGTTTCCTTGACAAAACCAGCTTTTCGGTAGATAGAATTAGTATCATCAGAGGTATATTTCTCAACAAAACCAAGACCATTTGTTCCTTGATTACCCATGCTCAGAACCTCATCAAGTTTAAAAGTATATGTGTTCTATTTGGCAATGATCTGACTATCCTTTTTAAAATTTTATTTTACCTCTTTTGATTCAGCTTCAGTTCTTCCAAGGTCTCTCTCATATAGCTTCATCATGTTCCTGAAACATTCAATCTCATGCTTTTGAGTTTCATTTGTTTTTTGAGTTTATGATTTTCCCTCAGAAGATTGTGGAAGGTAGATTCTAAGTCATCAATGATTTCCTCCTATGACATTTCTTCTTCAAAGTAGTATTCTTCATCTAGATAAACAAAGCCATGAAAACAATCAAAGTGATTCATCACAATCAGACAGTGAATGTTCATTCTAATTTCCAAACAAAGTCTCTTGTTCTGATGTTGGATCCTGAATGTTAGAGTAACATTGGGATCTCTAGCAATTCTGGAAGTCTTCTTTTGTCCAGTCCACTTGAATGTAGAGCGCAATAGTGTTAATCGCCTCTTTGTTGTCTTCACCACTTGATCCAGAGTTAACATCAACTTCATTAAAATCATCTACACAAATCCAATGAGAATTTCCTCTTGATCGAACGGTGTTAGCACATTCATTTTTAAAATGACCAAACCTTTTGCATTCATAGCATTGAACATCTTTCAACTTTTAGCATCTTGAGGTGTGGTTTTAGATGCCATATACTTTATGAATTTGGGGGGTAACTTCTTATAACCATGAGATGTATTACAAGGTTGTTTTTCTTTGGATTTATCATTATGGCTCAACCTACTTAATTTTTTGGTAATAATTCCATAGTTAGAAGAAATCAATTCAATCTCATCATCACTCTCACAGTTTTCAGAACTAGAACCTATTAAAGCAATAGCTTGTTGTTTATAAGATTTAACTAGAAATTCTAATTCATATTCCTTGATAGTGTTCATCAAAGCCTGAAACTCCATATTGGCAATATCTATTGACTCATTCATGGCAATCCTCTTGAAGGTGAATCTAGGTGATTGTGTTCTAAATGCTTTATACACCATAGCTTGATTAGTAACTGTAAATCCTAGATTTTAGCATTGATTTGCAATATAAAGAAATTTCTCAAAGTAACTGCCATTGCTCTCATCTTCACCCATCTCAAGTTTTTCAAAATCCCTAAGTAGTTTTCTATGTTTAGAATCTCTAACAGCAACATCTCCTCACAATGCAGTTCAAGAATATCCCATTCAGTTTTAGTTGTGGTGCAAGTTTGAATTAATTTAAACATGTGATTACCTACCGAGCTGAAAATAATATTGAGAACCTTTTCATTGAAGTTGTAGAGAGCAATGCCATTTGTTGTTCATTGTGCTTTGGATTTTGGTACCAGATCAAGTATTGGTTCCCACACTCTCAAATCAATTGATTTGATGTGAACTCTGAGTTGAATCTTCCAATATGCATGGTTGTTTGGTCCTTCCAAGACTGGCAGTCTGCTGGTATTGGGATTGTCATTGTCCATCTCATCGTATCAAATACAAACACCAGTGAAGTCGGTGCTTGGCTCTGTAGCCAATCGAAATTATGGATTGGGATTGATACGTTATAAGCTTGATGTTAAACTAACACTGAAAACTCAATATTACTTTAACAGCTATCACAAAATCTAAATTGCAGCGGAAATAAAGAACACCAAATTTAAAAGGATAGTATATTAATATTATCTTCTGAGTCGTAGGCAAAATAACCACAAGGGTTTCAACAAAGATATTTATCACAATTCTCAAGCTCCTAACTCTGAAATTGTTCGAACTCAACAAAGTAGACAATAATTATCTTCTTAACTCTAAACCTAGAATTAACATGACAATTCACAAACTTTGCAAAAGGAAGACAATACTCAAAAACTAATTATCTAACCTCTCGAATTTATTAGCTCTTGTCTCGTATTTGTCTTGATGTACTTCACAGCTATATATAGGTTATTGAGTTGATCTTGAAGGTGTGTGTACACGATTGGTAACACTTCAAGTTTCCTAGTTGAACTCATCTTCTAAGATCTCGCACTCCTTCTTGAATAACAATTCATTTGTTAGTGAATTAAATAAGGAAAGACTAGTTCTTCAATTTAGAGCTCATTTTGGATGTTTCATAGTTGCACTTGAACTCCACTTCTTTCCTTCTTTAAGTTGTGTGTGGTTGACTTCTTCAACTCTAATTAAGAAAACTTCTCTTGATGGAAACTTGAACGATCAACCTATGATAAGTTTGTTTTCTAGACAATATTCAAAAATAATTACAACTCTGGAACTATGTTAGTTAGTGAATAAAGGCAAATAAATAATAAAGAAATTCAAAACTGGATTGTAAGAATGTTTCTGTTTTCGATGTTATCCTAACATTGAGATCACAATGTTATTCTAACATCAACAGTATACTTTGCACTTTCACAATAAAATAATATGACGCCGACAAGGGGGACCATCTTATATAATGGCAAGAGATGGGATTTGATGGGCCTGCCGAAATAAATGCCCGGCCATATCGAGCAAATGATGTCAAACACCGATGTTCGATATCAAATCCTTTAAATTGGGAATTACTGCCCGACATCATATTGAATCAGAAAATTCTCTATACTGAGAGATTGGGACATTTTCGACATCCGGCATGGTGTTGAATCACACAAAATTCAATCTCACAAGAATCGGGTTATTTACAATTCTCGTTAAAATTTCTGATTTCTCCTCAAATCGACGACTTCAAAGATTGGGGGAGTATCAACAGTTTATTTTTTTGTCATTCACCTCTCGTCTCGTATCACTCAGAAACTTGTGGGAGTCAGGGGTACCCTACAACATGAAATTTAGAAAAATAATAACTCAAATAAATAAGGAAGTATTCCAGATGTCGTTTAGATATCGTGTGTAAATGACATCTCCTACACTCGGGGACAACATGATGTGGGTATTTACCAATATGTGGGCCGATCCAACAGAAGAGCCAGGCCCAACCCAATAATCCAGTAGCATGCTGGATGCCGGGGATCCTATATCAGGGATTTATTCCCGATATCTAACTGGATATCAAATATTCATATTGATATGGTACAGTTCACCCCGAAATTAGCGAAGCTGGTACCACTCCTCGAGGTCTATATATATCACCCCGCTCCGCATACCAAGGCAGATTCATTAATTGCATACGTCCCCCACTCCCACATATCGAACAGAGCTATTCGATACTTTATATCACAACACCCGATATATATATACATATATTTATATATACATATATATATATACCTTTAGTATTCGACATCACAACACCCAATATACATATGTTTCGATATACTCTCAGTATTCAATATCATCTAGATTTTGACATACGGGCTTCATCATAAGAATCCCCGACATCATGAGACCCGACATCCCGTAATATTTGACATCAGACAGAGTATAGAGTAGATGTTATACTGGTTATAGGATTGTTGTACCGAGCCTATGCATATCCATGTAACTTGTAAAGGTGTTTCGAACAAAGATAATCCCGTCCATGTAATAGATTAACATAGTTTGTATAAGGTCTAACATTATTTCTGTAATCTTTTGTATTCGTTTGAAAGCTACGACTTTGTACCAATTAATTATGTATGCAATGAACAATACTATGCCTACTTGATCAAAAGTGCACGGTCAAGTAATAAAAAAAATAGAAAGTATAATTACGTCATAAGTATCAGAAGAGTGAATTCATGCACATACTAGATCACACAAATGAATATCTTTGCAAGTACATTTAATTAACACTAGAGGATGGTGAATTGGGTTGCAGAAATCTCTCTTCTAAATTGATTGACTACCGGGTTGTCCGTGCTAACTCTCGAAGCTATTAGAGACTTAAGGATTTATATGTGTGCATAACTCAAATAGGTCACATATCCATTGAAAACGTAAGAACTCAACAAGACTTAATAGATTAAAGAAGCAGGCTTGGTTTGTCAATAAACTACTAGGTGAGTCTGTAGTGAAACCAATCTCTGAACACATTTATCATTCATTTTCTTTACAACCAAAAAAATCAACGATCAATCTTCTTGTGTTCATTAGAGTAGCCTTGCATTCGATTTAATAGGTAGATTTGTTTTAGAAATAGTTTAACCAATTATTCATTCTTCGCATCTTCTCTTATAAGCAGTTCTAGAGATTCATCATTCACTCTCTTGGGATTCGATAATTGAGACATAAATTAAATTTTATTTTTTTATTATTACTTAATCATGAACTTATGAACTTGTAAACACGTCTAAGGAGCTTATTATATTATACTACTCAAACTACACGCGCACACTACGCATCGGTCCTTTCTACTAAAGAAAGATTTATCACCTTTGATGAACGAATTTCGTTGATGTTATGCTCAAGCTTTGATTAGTTTGGACTTTAAGTTCTTTTGCTCTCATTTTTATTACAGAATTTCCCTCGTTTTGCACTTCCACTCATATTCACATCCACTCATAGTCAATTGAAAAGCAAGAATGTTAATTGAATTAAACAAGTTAATTTGACTTCATTATTCAATGTTAACTGAAGGAAAACAAAAATCAGAATTGAATTGAGATGTTTACATATTATCGTAACTTTTTTTTTCCAAATATAAAGGCACTAGTAGTAAAGGCTTACTTCTGTATGGAATAGCGACGCATTACCTCCCAGTAAAAAACAAAAAATAGGCATATTATCCACCCTATAGCTTTATGAAATAGGCAAATCACCTCATGTAGTCTATGAAATATGTACATTATCCCCCCTATAATTTCAAAAACGTTGCATAGCACACTTTAATACATGTGTATAAGAAGAAGGTATTTTACACTGTATAAAAATACACGAAGGGATAACGTGTCTATTAAATATAACACTTTGGGGGTGGGGGGATATTTTATTTTTACATGGGATAATATATCATTTCACATATCACGTGGAGGTAATATGCCTTTTCTTTTCTTAAAGGTAGTAATGTGCATATTTCCCATATTACAGTGAGTGTTATGCCAAAAACTCATTAAGAATGCCTTGTATTAAACACAAATGCAGTAAACATGACATTAAATACATCAATTATTTTCTCACAAAAAATATAGCTTATCTTCCCAATCGAAATTCAAACATTTTGATGAGTTTGGATAACTTGATGGATAAGCTAGGATTGGGGGCCTAGGTTGCCCAGTGTTGAGCCGTCTGCGTTGAGTTTGAATAGACCATGCAGTGGTAGAATCAAGCGGATTGAAAACCTATTTGTCCTGGGTTGCTTTGGTGGTGGAGCAGTTGGCGCTTGCGCAAGTGCGCGTAAGATATGAATGGAAATGGGGGTAGCTAGGATGGGAGTACCGCGGAAGAGGCATTCATTTCGTGCTTGTAGACAAATAAATTTTGTCTCATCCAATGAAAAAATAACAAGTGTCAAAATAATTATTAGAAATTAAAATTAATAATTTCTATTTTTATATGGATTTTACTAAATTAAATTCCAATATAAAATAGATAAATTAATTAATTTCTAATATATGTATTGTTGGTCAATTAAATAAAGCCACGTGGAAAAGATGGAGTATTTCAACCAATCATATCAAGCCACGTGGAAATATGATGTGTCTAAAGATTTCTTGATAAATAAGCTAGATTAAATTCATGCTTATCTTGAAGAGAAAATCGACCAATCACAAGCAAAGA
This sequence comes from Linaria vulgaris, assembly GCA_948329865.1. Lineage (NCBI taxonomy): Eukaryota > Viridiplantae > Streptophyta > Magnoliopsida > Lamiales > Plantaginaceae > Linaria > Linaria vulgaris. The sequence goes on from OX415253.1 coordinate 34,326,992, forward strand.
GCTCCAGTTTTTAAAACTATAGATAGAGGTCCTCCTTTAAAGAAAAGACACACACAAAATATTCACAAGTTGAAGAGGGAGAATCTCTAAGTTTTTCGCTCCACCAAATTCATCCATCTTCAACCGTTTTTCGCGGCATTCAGGGCATTCTTCAACAATCTTCAAGGTGTTCTTCCTAAAGAACTCCTTTCAATACTCCGTCAAGTCTGAATTCCATCCAAAAACTATTTTTTGAAGATTGCACTTCTGCCGAGGATGATCAAACTCCAAGAAGTTCAACAAATCTGAAACCAAGTTTATATCATTCTTCAACAATCTTCAAACCAAAAGTCTGTTTAATCCAAGATCAAGTCACAAGACCCTCAAAAAACCATTTTTGAAGATTGAAGTTCCTTCAAGAAGATCAAAACCCAACAAATCCAAAGAACCGAAGACGAAAGATCATACCAATCTTCATCAACCTTCAAGTCAAATTCCAAATCGAATTTTCGTTCGATCCGAGAGCAAGCCGCCAATCCCTCGAATCAACGTTTGTCAAATATTCAAGTACTTTGAAGATCAAGATTCTTTCAAATGAGATTGACATTCAACAAGTTCAAGATGAAGATCAAATTGTTCGTCGCAAATATCAAGTCAAGTAGATCGTCAATTCAAGATCAAGCTCAAAGCCCTTGGATTAACGTTCAACTCAAATACACGTGGAAGAGATCAAAATTAAATCCACTCAAGTCAACCAAATCTCAAATTCATTTATTTGAGAAAAGAATCAGAGGATCAAATAGAGATAGCATCACAATTGTACTTTTAATTTTATCAAATTTATTTTGTAATCTTTTCTTGTCTTTTAATTTCAGAGATAAAGAATTTGTCATTACAAATTTGGCACGCCCAGTGGGACCATCTCTACCTCTCATCTCTTTTCCAGCAAGTCTCAAATTTGAAGTCACAAGAAGTCAGTGTTTCTTAACAATGGACAAGTACATGGGGGCAACAAGCGAAGGCTCTTTGCAACCGATGATGAAAGATATACTCACACCGGGGTAATACATGATGCTAAAGAAGAAGATCAAGCATCCTTACTAGAAGAGCAAGTTGCAGCACTGACAAAAGCCATTGCAGATCTCACAACTCAAGCTCAAAAACGTGAAGACCACTTGAATCGTCTTCTCCAAAAGCTAGAGAGCAAAGAAGGAGTTGAAAATTCCAAATACGTCACCAAAAACATTGGATTTCAAGGATGCATCAAGACTACAATCAACGAAATTGAAGTCTCTCCTCATCTCCAAAAGCAAGAGCTCGTGAAAAGCGGCGATCAAATCATGGCGCATGAAAATGCTACTCAAGGAGTTGAAGCTCAAGAGTTTGATGAAGTTCTAAGGGAAAGAATCCAAGCAATGTCTCTTTTCCACAAGTCAAGTTTCTCAAGGAATGAAGAGCAAGGTGCCATGATGCACACAAAGTTTGCCGAGAAAAACATTCAAGATGTTGAAGTTGGAGAAAATCCCAAGTCCTCAAGCAAACAAATCCAAGTTTCCCCACAAGGCCTTGTCTCTGCCGATCAATTGAATAAGCTCATTGAAGAAGTTGCAAAGGATCATAAAGCTCAACACAAGACTTCCAAATCTTACACAAAGCCTTATACTCAAAGAATATAGAAATTGCAAATGCCGAAAAGCTATCAACCTCCGATGTTTCAAAGATTCGATGGGGCTGGAGACCAAAGACAACATGTTGATTACTTCATTGAGACGTGCAATAGTGCTGGAACTTATGGAGATCATCTAGTCAAGCAATTTATTCGATCCTTAGAAGACTTTGCCTTTGATTGGTACATTAATCTTGATACAATCTCCATTGACGGTTGGAACGATCTACAAACCGAATTCTGCAATTGCTTTTACAGCACTCGGCGTACTGTGAGCATGATTGAACTTGCAAATTCTCATCAGCAAGAAGACGAACCAGTGATTGAGTACATTAATAGGTGGAGAAGTCTATCCTTAAGTTGCAAAGAGAAACTGTTTGAAACTTATGCCATGGAGATTTGCATTCAAGGGATGAATTGGAGTCTCTCTTACATACTTTAAGGAATCAAACCAAGAAATTTTGAAGAGTTGGCGACGCGAGCTCATGGCATAGAGACAAGTGTAAACGCTATTGAAGAAGAAAACTCAACGCATGGCTTTGATATTGAAAGTGATGATACAAATGACGACAATGACAATGAAGAGGGCGCGTCGTCAAGTTTTGTTCCCACCAATGTGCTCCTTGAAACGAGCTTAAACTATATAAAGTCTTCAAATTAAGTGTCAAATCATGTACTCATTGATAAGAGTATAAACTATCAACATTCTCCTTAACACGAGTATAGACTGTTTGCATATTTTAATTCAAAGTAAGTTCTTCAAGTCTTCAAAGTGAACATTCTGGTTTTCAAGTCTTCTAAACACGAGCCAAAAGGTCTTCAAATTCTTCAAGTTTAAGTCTTCAAAGAAAATCATTCAAATCTTCAAGTCTCCTAAAGGTCTGCAAATCTTTCAAGTCTTCAAACCAAATGCGCAAGTCTCCTAGACACGTCAAAGATTTGCAAATCTTTCAAGTCTTCAAGTCCTCTTAGACATGAGCAAAAAGATCTGCATGTTCTTCAAGTGTTCAAGTCTTTCAAGTCTTCAAATCTTCAAGTCAATTGCTCCATGATGCACGAGCCTAACCTGCACATTACTAATGGTCTGCATGAGTATAAATTGCACCATCTCTAAATCAAATTTGATGTACTTTGAACTACGTCATGACTTGATTCCTTTGTTGGATACATAGGTAGCTCAGAAATTCGAGTTCAGTCATATCCTTTAACCAAGTTATATTGAGTCGACGATGCAACATGAATCTCCTTGAGATGTGATGTTTCAATAAAGACGAGTAAAGCTTCTATCAAGTAGGAAATAAAGAACACCAATGCTTTGAATGTTAACCTCGAAATCATGCTCCAAGATTTTGAGTGCTTCTTGAGTTGATACTGCAAAGTTCAGTTCCAATCTTCAATCACTTCGCTCCAAGAGGATAGCTGCAATCTTACTCCAAGCTCACTTGATCATTGATTAGACACTTTTGTGTTGTTTCATCAAAGTCGATACTTCTAAACGACCATTCCAATCACGAAAAGGATATGCATTGCATGTTTAACTAGATAAGTCCTTTAAGAAGATGGAACGGAGTTTGACAAGTACGTCGTTTGACCACTCCCATATCGGCTAGGTTTTTTGGAAAATCGGGGTGGAGTGCAACAAGAAGATCACATGTGCATGACCAACAAGATGGGTGCGCAACCAAGTCTTGAAAGCAAATATCTTCCTTTCGGATGCCTTTTGTTGCCGAGTCATGAAAACAATGCGCTCATTCAAGATGTCTTTGAGGCCAAGTCGTGAAAGGGAGGTCTCCTCGTTCAAGCGGTCTTTGATGTAGGGTCAACAATGTCTACTCTTGCCAAGATGTCTTTGATGCCAAGTCTTGAGAACAAGTCCGCTCCCGCATAATGTTTTTGACACAAGTCTTGAGAACAAGTCCGCTCCTACAGAATTTCTTTGACGCCAAGTCTTGAGAACAAGTCCACTTCTGCTGGATGTCTTTTATGCCAAGTCTTGAAAACAAGTCGACTCCTGCTGAATGTCTTTGATGCCAAGTCTTGAAAACAAGTCCACTCCCATTAAATGTCTTTGATGCCAAGTCTTGAAAGCAAATCTCTTGCTTTCGGATGCCTTTTGAAGATAAGTCTTGAAGATGATATCTCCTTTAAGGCTTCGTTGATGTTGAGTCATCGAATGAGTGTCTCCTCCTTCAAGATTTCTTTGATGTCGAGTCGTGAAACGAATGTCTCTTCCTTTATTCTCACCAATGAGGTCGTGTCGATTAAGGTTTGAGTGTGCTCTTCCTCTCCTTGCAAGTGATCCGGAATTTGTCAAGCATTGTTGCACGCATAAAGCTTTCATGATCTCCAAGTTGCAATTTATGTGAATATGAACGCAAGGGTTTCTATGTATCTTTGTGGAGGCCATTTGCTCTTGCATCAACTGAGGTTGTCTTCTTTCCAAAGCATCTTCTATTGGCAATGTGTAGCCCAGAACGAGGCACCAAAGGCTTTCAAATCTACGAGAGGATTTGGGTACTTCGATTGACTAGAGTGCGTCAATATTTGCCATAACTTTACATGATTTTCAATTACGAGAGCGTCAAGTTGATGATGCGAGTTGGCGCCGACTTGTTGTTGATTGACCTTCATTGCCAGTGATACATAAATTCTCCACATTCCCTAGAAACAAAAATCATGTTTGAGTACAACCTAAGTTCAAAGGTAAATAAAGCATAAACAAGAGTTAATTGGATGAGCAAAAATACGGGAAAAGGTTATGTCTCGGTCTCGCGGTTGCAACAGAAGTGATGCTTCCTCTCTAGTTCAACACCTTCTGTGAAGAAAACAAAAGAAATCAAAACAAAAAAAGAAAAAAAAAAGGAAGAAACATAAGTTGATGGCTCCTGATGCGAACAGACTCATGTGAAGCGTTCTAGATTGCTGAACAAAGAAAAACGTCATGCCTTTTCCCTACTGAATTTGGTACATGGGAATTTATTCCTGCTGCTCTAATGGAAATTGTTTCCAACTGATACAAGCTAAAGAAAAAAAATCAGCAAACAGAGCAGAATAACAGAGGAGTTGGAGAAAAAGAAAAAAAATTGATGAAGAAAGAAACGGGCGCTTCGATTTTTCTCTCCAACCTCGCCCGTCGAGTTTCCACTGATTTTGGTGGTGAAGAAGGAACCGTGAGGTTTGGCTCTATATGTAAAGATTTCTTAAGAAGAAGTCCCAGTTCAAATATAACTCCAATTCATGAGTTTTAGTTGAGTTTGGGAACTGAATTTGATGAGGAGTCTCTAGGGTTGCACGATTTGTGAAAAAGAGATCATGCCATGTGTTTGGTCTACATGCACCACCAAGTTAAAAAAGAATTTAAAAAGTAGGCAATGCGTGACTTACTCAATCCAGTTGGGTCAATCCCATATGTGTGGTCCATATGGACCAGCAAGTAAAAAAGAGAGAGAGAAAAAAAATGGTCATCACGTGTGTTGCCTTTGAAAAATGGTTTGATACCTAAATTTCATTTCAATCCCAAGAAATTTATATGGTAGCCCACTAAAGTTTTGATGCTTAAAGTGATGTACATAATCTTCTATCAATCTCATTGATGCCGCAAAAAGAAAAAAAAAGTTGCGACGTATTCACTTCAAAAGGCATTTGTACGATGCTATTCATGACAAGTCGCAAGGTGGCATTTGTAGACAAATAAATTTTGTCTCATCCAATGAAAAATTGACTAGTGTCAAAATAATTATTAGAAATTAAAATTAATAATGTTTATTTTTTATTTGAGATTTTACTAAATTAAATTCCAATATAAAATAGATATATTGATTAATTTCTAATATATGTATTGTTGACCAATCAAATAAAGCGACGTGGAAAAGATGGAGTATTTCAACCAATCGTATCAAGTCACGCGGAAATATGATGTGTTCTAAAGATTTCTTGACAAATAAGTAGATTAAATTCATGCTTATCTTGAAGAGAAAATCGACCAATCACAAGCAAGGAGCTCTAGGTTTTAAAACTATAAATAGAGGTCCTCCATTAAATAAAAGACACACACAAAATATTCACAAGTTGAAGAGGGAAAAACTCTAAGTTTTTCGCTGCACCAAATCCATCCATCTTCAAGCGTTATTCGCGGCATTCAAGGCATTCTTCAACAATCTTCAAGGTATTCTTCCTAAAGAACTCTTTTCAATCCGTCGTTAAGTCTCAATTCCATCCAAAAACTATTTTTGAATATCGTACTTCTGCCGAGGAAGATCAAACTCCAAAAAGTTCAACAAATCTGAAACCAAGTTCATATCGTTCTTCAACAATTTTCAAACCAAAAGTCTTTTTAATCAAAGATCAAGTTACAAGACACTCAAAAAACCGTTTTTGAAGATTGAAGTTCCTTCAAGAAGATCAAAACCCAACAAATCCAAATAACTGAATACGATGATCATACCAATCTTCATCAACTTTCAAGTCAAATTCCAAATCAAATTTCCGTTCGATCCGAGTTCAAGCCGCCAAGTCCTCGAATTAACGTTTGTCAAATATCCAAGTACTTTGAAGATCAAGATTCCTCCAAAGGAGATTGGCATTCAACAAGTTCAAGACGAAGATCAAATTGTTCGTCGCAAATATCAAGTTAAGTAGATCATCAATTCAAGATCAAGCTCAAAGCCTTTGGATTAACGTTCAACTCAAATACACGTGGAAGAGATCAAAATCAAATCCACTCAAGTCAACCAAATCTCAAATTCATTTATTTGAGAAAAGAATCAAAGGATCAAATAAAGATTGCACCACAATTGTACTTTTAATTTTATCAAATTTATTTTGTAATCTTTTCTTGTCTTTTAATTTCAAAGATCAAGAATTTGTCGTTACAGTGCCTTGCGGATGGCCCAACACCCAATGAGTGTTGTAGCTGGTTGGGGTAGGCGTAGAAGGTGTGATACGATGTGGACTCTTGGGGGTGGTTGAAAGAGGAGGAAATTCTCGTGCACTTCCGAAAAGAGAGGGCAATCAGCAACCAAATGCGATGATGTTTCATTAGCTGAGTAGTGGAGAGGGAAAGTGTGGCCAATAGGCATGACTGCGTAAGAGGCAGAGCGAGTGGGTAATGCATAATGTTCGCACACCAACCAAAGAAGAATTTTATACGAGGAAGAGTGTGAATCTCCCACAGGGCTGTTCAGGGTAAGTTGGGTGCTGGTGTTCCGTAATCTATGCGAGTTAACCAATTGTATGCGGATTTGAGTATAAATTACTCCCCTAAATTCCATGCTCGAGTCGGGAACACCCTCCACCGGAATAGGGATGCCCAGGATACGTTCTCCACCTGAATGGGGACAACAAAATATTGAATTTAGTGGTTACTTTAAATTTTTAATCGAATCGGTCAATTAATTTTTTAAAAGAATTGAAACTATTTGTTTCTTTGTGCATATAGTCATTGAATTGAAACATGTCTAATATAGTCGTGATGTGAAAGGTAACATGTGAAAATTTAAAAAAGAATTTAAAAAAAAAAATCAGCCGCATTCAGTAATTTCCATTGCCAAAAAAAATGAGAATAAAACTTTTAAAGATAATTATGGTGAGTTATCAAGTTAGTAGAACGATTCTGAAACAAGGTTGGAGAAAAAAATTCTTCCACCTGCCATGCGCTATGACCAATTCCAAATTGATTTGACATAAAAAATAAAAATCACTTTTAAACAATTGGGGTTGTCTGACCAAAAGTCTTAAAACTGTACAAGATGCGTGGCCCACTATCTTTCAATTGGGCCCTGCGCCTTGAATTTCCCCGCTCCTTTTTTTCAGTTTTTAGCTGCTACAGAGAGTCCTTTCTAGTCTTGCTATAGGAAGTACGTATTCACATAACTCGACGATCGCGATCGCATTAACAATTAGTTCTATCCATGTTAGGCTTTTTTTAATAAGTAATTTTATTGAATACGTAAAAGGAAAAACAACAGAAATGAAGTGGAATGCATAGGAATTCGCAAATTTCATTATTTTCTGGTGATATCAAATATTAGGCGCTTTGGCCTTTGGTTGAGAAAAGGTAAAAAGACAAAATGCCTAGGTGAGCAAATTGCAGTAGCACAACTAAATCTGAACGAGAATCTTTCCTCTGAATTAATGGTGCTTCCTTTGTTTCGCGGTAGGGAAAAGCTGAAAAAAGGTGACAAAGAAAAAGATAGTGACTTTTTTTTTTATATAATGTTTGTCTAGAGAGATCTCAAAAAACTCGTTTCGTGAACATTTTTGATTGTGAACAAATTTCGTTGAAGCTACATGAAATTGTTATTTTGAAATGAAACCAAAATCTTTCAATGTGGGAAAACTCACCTTAATCACGGTTGATGAATTGCATTAAAATATATAGAAGTCGTTTGGTTCTCTAGATAAAGTGACATGTCTCAGCTTATATCACTTCATTTGTTGTTTTGTTTTTTATATTAGTTTTTCGGGCAGAAGTAAAATATGCCCGAATTTTTGGGTTCTATCGCAAAATATGATATAAATAATATCACCTCTCCCCCTAAGATCTTGGCAAGAGAGAAGATGAACAAACTTGACTTTTCCATAAAACATAGTTTGTGGAAGTGAGTTTAATGGTGATCATGTGTATCATGGTGGAGAAACAGAGAGAAGAGTCGGCGGCGGTGGTGGTGGAGGTAGAATCGTCCTTGATTTTGAGATGCAATGTGGTGGGCACTTCTTCGAAGACGCGGATGGAAGGTATTCTGCATATGGCGTTGTATGTTCTAGAGGAGACTTCTACCACCCAAAATTTGATACTTCGGTTCGTCTCAAAGCCCCCTATCCCCATTGCATAAGAAGGATTACTGTTCCCAAGGTCCGACAGGATTCCCCGGCTAGATAAATAGGCATAAACAAGACGTCTACGGAACAGTTGGTATCAATTAGAATTCTCTGGATCTCAACCTCGTACACAATTTCCTTTATGACTAATGGGTTATTGTGGGGGGTATACAACCCCGTTTAGGTTTTTAGGCCCGAAAGTAATATTGGGAAGTTGGGCGTTGCGCACGGAGAAACGTGTAATCCTTGTTCCATCTTTCGTGTCTATTTAAGATACTTTTTTTTTCAACTGGTATTACCGTGATGTCCCCTCCTTCGATCATATTGATTGTCCTCCTCGATGGGGGATTGTTTTCGTAAGATTCAGGTGGAGGCGGAAGTCATTATCTATAGTCTTCCTCCATTGGTTTTGTTTTAGGATTGTGTCTTCGGTGTTTGCCTCTTCAATTTGGCCTCTTTTCCAGGTATCGGGTTCCCCGACCTCTCGACATCCATCGTCCAAATAATTTTTCAAGTAGCCTAGTTCTAAATCTGTGTATTTCTTTTTTTAGCGTGGAACATTTATCGGTAGTATGCCCGTAGGCTTTGTGGTACTTGCAAAACTTCTTCAGATCCCTCTTCTAGTAAGGTTGCTTGACAGGTAAGGGCCATTGCAAATCTTTGCTTCCTCTCATCATATTCAGTACTTTCGTTGGGTGGTAATGGTACCGGCTGGATGTGGTTCTTCACGATATTCCTTTCATCTTTTCGATGAGATGGATGTTTTTCCTCTCTATCCTTCTCTGGAAGTTTGCTTTTGTTGCTTGCTTGATAACATCGTTCTCTGATTTGATTTTTGAGCATTCTGCCTCTTCCATGATTATGTATGTCTCAGCCTTTTGTATGAGTTTGTTCATGTCTCGTATCCAATTACCAATGAGATATCATAAGATATTTCCAAACTGGAGTCGTTGGGCCAATATATCTGCTATCATAGATGGGTCCACATTTGGAAAATCTAATGCTTCATCAGAGAACCGTTTCATGTAATCCCGGAGGGACTCATCTTTTCTTTGCTTAATAGTAAATTAAATGGCATGCACATTTGGTATATCTCCTAGTGCATGCAAACTGTTGTACAAACAAACAAGATAAATGGTTGAAGTTAGAAATCCTACATGGTAAAAGGTGTGAAAATCAAGCCTGAGCTCGCCCAATCAGTGTGGTCCAAAATACACGACATAAGACAAAATCCTGGATCGATTTTAGGTCCATGCTGGCTAAGTACTGGTGAATATGATCCTGGAGATCTCTTCCATCTTTGTCACCCGAGTACAGGGGCAGATTGGTGGGTCACATGCCTACTAGGATTATTATTTGCGCTACTTCTGGGATAAAGGGAGAACCACAATAGACGGGTTCTTCACCAGGACTGATCGTCCTCTTCATGGCCTACATTTTTCTTATCAGGCAATCTATTATGTTCCACATGGATTGATCTTGTCCGGGTGGGTATGGGAGATTTGGTCCCAACTCCTAGGTACAAGACCCCCCATGTGACTTCATCCATTATTCCATGTTCGTAGTCCATGTGCCTATATTCTCTTCTTTCTGCCCTGCGCATCGGCGTGTGGTAATGAGGAGTTCGATATGGAGTCTGCATCATTTGCGACTGTGGTTCTTCCATGTGATGTCTCCCATAATACGGTAGGATCGGTTGAGGCTCCATAGACCTTTCCGCTGCTTGCTAGGCTCTTCTAAGAGTTGCATCTAGTAAGCTTTTGAACACCGATCGGGGTATGTTAAATAAGTCCCATTGTTGACATACGATTGTGTCGGTGGCGGCACTGGTGATGGTACCTATTAGGGTACGTATTCCTCAGTCTTCTGGTGACTCCCCATCTCACCACGGGGAAAACCTTCCATTGGGCTGGATCTGCACACACTGATTTCAAGTTGTTCCTATCGTATTTTCTGAAAGTACTCAAAGGTATGTTTTATGGTGTTCCTATAGATGGCTCTATGTTGTTAACAATCGTTTTATATCGCTTTTATATTAGGGTAGTTAATGCATTTTTTATTCAGAGCGCCTTGTCCAGATTTCGGAAAAAAGCTCAAACAAGTAAGGGGAACGATGTAAGAGAGAGAAGAAGAGAGTATAAGTCGATCAGTTTATTCAACTTCTCCCTTTTGAATGGGGTAATTTCCCTATTTATAGAAGAACGTTTTGGTACATGTGTCATCACGCTTGTCCAGCTTTTGTAGCAAATTCTATTTGTTTTTCGCCTCTTTGGGTTGTGGGGCTTACTTCCTAGCCCTGGCAGGTGTTTTATCCATGTTTCTATTAGCTGACTAGCCTGCTTTATTCACTTACAACTGTATTTTAGTATAACATGCACAACTGTGGTATTTTATCACATGACCTTTTTCATATACCCATCGTGCTACATGATCTCCTTGTTACGATGCCGACTTGAATGTCGTAGAGGCATTTAAGTCTTTGACAAGTAAGTCATAGTTATGCCTTTATCAAATCAGGATTTTTCCTCATCGTGCCATGTCCAAATTTAAGGTATCGTGGATCCTCCTGTGACATCGTGGAATTATTCAAGATTTGTAATGCTCTGTAGGGTATCTCAGTACCTACAACACCGTGAATCTTGTAGAGCATCGTAGGATCCGTCATAGTAAGTAGAGTCATCAAAGACTCTTGATACTGGACTCGATATCGTTGAGCTCAGAAGGAATTGTTGATACAGTGTTAAACATTTTATCGTCCTCTAGGGACGCCATAGGGGTAGTAGCCATCTTGGTCCGATGGTTGGATGGCGGGGGTTAACAATATTTATTTATCAATGTATCATAAGTAGAAGAAATCATCAACAATTATGTTCCTATTTTACTTTTTAACCAAGATCCCAAGTTCCTTCAAAAAAAAGAAAAAAAAACCCCAAGATCCGTAGCTTTAAGAACATAATAAAATTGAACAATACAATGTAAGAGAAGCCTTGGAAAATGCCATAAAGAGAGGAAAAAAAATATTATGTTAGAAAAATTAGACTAAGGGGAAATGAGAGATTTTAGGATATATCACTCTCTTCTTTATTGTACGTCTCCAATCAAAATGAGAAGAACTCAATAACTCCAGTCTTTCTCCTTATCTCTGATACAGTGACTTATAATAATAATATTATAATTAGTTAATTTATTTAAATATAATTAGTTAATTTAGTTTACTTTGCCACGATATAATATAATACACACTTGGTACGAGAAATAAGGTAAAATATCCGTCGCCTTTCACTGGCTTGAGTGGCTTCCTTGCCAAACTAAAAACAAATAGCTGGATTGCATCAGATGCGTATTATGTTTGATAATTGGATTTTGAGGCGTGCACGTCCAATCCTAGTAAATGCATCATTAAAATGAATTTACGGCACGGATTAAAAGTTGACATATCACATGTGTAATATTATATTGCATTTTGTCCAACTGTAGGTCCAAGTCAAACATTGATAAATTTATAAAAATTGATATACAAGAGCTGAGCATGAATTGTTCATAAACTAGTCACCACATGTCTGAAATTATATTCAGATAAAAATAAGTTTATGTGTATCACCATTCACTACATGAGAAGAAATAAAGATGTAGAGCAAAAGAGAAAATCAGGAATTATAAAATGACCAGAACGGGGACCTCACACGTACAAATACAGTTGCGCGTGCTTATTTACACTGTCAACTGTCAAGTAAGCATAATTAAGTATTGGTGATAAACGGAAGTGATTAACTCTAGATAGTGATGCATACCTAGAAAAAAACAATGAGCACCCGATAACCCCACGACCTAACCCCTATCCCCACCCCTTATCACCTTCTTTTCTCTCTGTCATATTAATGGATCACACTACTATTCACTAAGATATTTTCAGTTATATATGGACACCATCATTTAACGTAACGTCTCATTTGTAAATTGGTCCTGTTGATATTTTAAGTTATATATATATATATGTATAAATTCATTTTCATTTTAAAGATAGAGAATTTTATTTAAAATATATTTAAGTGTACTTTCGTGGCTTTATTTTATGCATATATGACAATCTTGAATTTTCTTATCTTCCATGATTACACACATGCATACCTACGTGGATACATATATTATACATATACATATATATACAATACGTAAACAACTGTATATCTTGAGGCGAATGGCGATTACTTTCGTCAGCTCACTATACATATATACTCCACGTTAGATTGATTTGCTAGACTAGCGGGTCTTGAACCAGCTTTGTTTTATGACTCACATGTACTTCAAGCAACATACATGATAGGAGACGTTTAGTAATTTCGGACTAAGTCAAGCTACCTTCATATCCTATATACCTAAGAAACCAAGATGAGCATATTTTATTGTATTTGGATGAAGGCTGGGGATGACTATTTATAGCCTCTCTGAAGCTTAAATTTTACGAACAATAGAGGGGATTAGCGATATTGCCTCAGACCTCTATTTGAGTTGCCCGCATATACTGAGCTTTTAATGAGAGGGGGGTTCAGTAGAGGTAATTAGTGAAATTGTCTCATTGTTTGGACTGAGCTAGCTACACATGCTAAGTTGTCAAGGAGAGGAGACTCAGGAAAGGTGACCAGTGAAATAGTCTTATATATATGTAGCCAAGCTGATTGCATATGTTGAACTATCAACAAGAGAAGACCTAGTACAAGTACTACTGAGATTGCTTTAGTGCTCTGACTGAACTAGCTGCATATACTGAGCTATCTATCTGTGGAGGCTCAGTCAATGTAACTAGTGACATAGGCTGAGATCTTTAATTAGTTGGGTTGGTTGTTAATAAGAGAAACCGTTCCCTAAGATGAATTGGCTTCCATATTTGCCTTTTTTCATTTTTTTGTTTTGTTTTTGTTTTTTTGTTATAATTCAGAGTTGCAATCAAGGCCAAACGGGATTGCTACAGGGATTTGAAGAAGAACCATGATGGAGCAAGCTTTGAAAAGTATAAGCTAGCCAGGAAAGAAGCAAAGAAAGTTGTTGGACTAGCGCGAGAGGCTTTGTACAAGGAAATTTATGAGAAGAGGGATAGCAAGGAGGCCGAGAAGGATATATACAAAATTGCTCGCATTAGAGAGAGGAAGAATAGAGACCTAGGTGCAGTGAAATGCATCAAAGATGAAGGTCAGTCTGTCTTAGTGCGTGAGGATCAGGTCAAAGCACGGTGGAAGGAGTACTTCGAGGGCCTGTTCAATGGAGGCCCCACCCAAGCAGTGGGTGACATCTCGCAGTCCCCTCAAGACCTGAACCGTGATTTTATGCGCCGTATTAGAAGGTCGGAAGTCAAAGATGCCTTGAAGAGGATGAAGACTCGAAAAGCCGTTGGCCCAGATGGTATCCCTATTGAGGCTTGGAGAAGCATGGGAGAGATAGGGGTGACCTGGTTGACGGACCTCTTTAACAAAATATGGCGAACAAATAAAATACCAGAAGAGTGGAGGAAGAGTACGCTAATACCTCTATATAAGAACAAGGGTGATGTCCAAAACTGTTCTAACTATCGTGGGATAAAGCTTATGTCTCATACCATGAAGCTATGGGAGAGGGTGATCGAACACCGATTGAGACAAATTGTTCCCATATCTGAGAACCAATTTGGATTTATGCCCGGAAGGTCGACCATAGAGGCCATCCATTTGATTCGTCAGCTCATTGAGCGTTTTCGAGAAAAGAGTAGAGATTTGCATATGGTCTTTATCGACTTAGAAAAGGCATATGACAAAGTACCTCGAGATGTATTATGGTGGACCTTGGTGAAGAAGGGGGTACCCATTAAATATATCAACATCATAAAAGATATGTATGAGAATGTGGTGACAAGTGTCCGAACTTGTGGCGGTTTAACAGACGCATTTCCAATTACAATTGGCTTACATCAGGGGTCAGCTTTGAGCCCATTTTTGTTTGCCATTGTAATTGATGAAATCACCAGAGCCATCCAAGACCGAGTCCCATGGTGTATGTTGTTTGCAGACGATATTGTCCTCACCGATGAGACGAGAATGGGAGTTAACGCTAAATTAGAACGATGGAGACAAACATTAGAAGCACGAGGATTTCGACTAAGTCGAACAAAAACAGAGTACCTCGAATGCAAGTTTAGCAAACAACGAAGAAACAACGATGGCACGGTTCAGTTGGATGGCCAAGAGATACCGAGAAGTGCGCATTTTCGGTATTTAGGCTCCATACTGCAGATGGATGAAGAGTTAGATGGAGACGTCAACCACCGCATCCAAGCTGGATGGACAAAGTGGAAGAGTACGACAGGAATTCTGTGCGATCGTAACTTTCCTTTAAAGCTTAAAGGAAAGTTCTATCGTACGGCTATTAGACCTGCTTTGCTTTATGGCTCCGAGTGTTGGGCTATTAAGCAAAGTCATGCACAGAAAATGAACGTTACAGAGATGCGCATGCTTCGGTGGATGTGCGGTAACACTAGGAGAGATAGAGTGCGCAATGAAGATATTCGGCATAAATTGGGTGTGGCGGCCATTGACGAGAAAATGCGAGAAAATCGTTTAAGATGGTTTGGGCATGTTAAACGCAGACCCATAGATGCACCGGTACGATGAGTTGAAGATCTCGACTTAGGATAGACGGCTAGAGCTCATGGGAGACCGAAAAAGACGTGGATGGAGGTTATACGGAACGACATGAAGCTAAAAGATCTAAATGAAGACATGCTCGTCAACCGAAACCTATGGAGGCAGAAGATTCATGTTCACGACCCGACGTGATTCATTCATGGTTCATATAGACTACCTCAATTTAATTGGGATTATAGGTTTGGTTGTTGTTGTTGTTGTATATTAATATATATATATATATATATATATATATAACGGTTATGACAATCCATTTATATATATAATTAAACCTCCCCTAAATAAACAATTTAATCGGGAGGACAATTTGTACCTATCCAATAATTGAATCGTATTATTAATGAACGTGCATTCGCTTAGTAAATTAGCAGTATTTTAGAGGATTCTTATTTTAGAGGATCACAAGACAGATTCTTTTAGACAGATTCACAAGACAGATTCTATCTTTTAACTATCAATTAATCGCATGACATTATGAACGTTTTTTCTTTTTGAAATGGTCATTATGAAATTTCATCTGCAAAATATGAAGAGATTCAACTCCTTAAACATTTTCTAACAGCCCAAATCTCCAGAGAAAAACGACATTGAGTCAAAACTTATTTTTATAGTTCATTTACATTTAGATGATCACATTGATTATTAATCAGTTTAATTTGGTGATATTTCATGTGGTTTACATGGTTACAAACAACTTAAGTCAATACACCAAACTTTGCTAGCATATCACAAAGAGTTGAAAGACTAACTTATTATGTTCGAAACACCTAGCACGGAAGTTCAAACGAATTGGACGAAGTCAAGCT
Organism: Linaria vulgaris; assembly: GCA_948329865.1. Taxonomy (NCBI): domain Eukaryota; kingdom Viridiplantae; phylum Streptophyta; class Magnoliopsida; order Lamiales; family Plantaginaceae; genus Linaria; species Linaria vulgaris. Next base: position 34,342,933 of record OX415253.1, read on the forward strand.
GTTCTTCGGGGTGACTTGGACTGCTTAATCGAAGCTCCGTATCGAAATTCTTCTCTTGCTCTGAACTAAAAATCGAAACTGAAGCTCTCGATTATGGGCGGTATATTGAAATGCGGTTGAGAATCGAACGGAACTTGAAATCAAACAGAGGATGAGTCGAACGGAATGAATCAAAATCGGAAGCTTTCAATCCTGCTATGTATCGAATATAGATGTTTGATACAATGTGGGTTAGGTGCTACAATAATTAATAATATGACATTCGGGATCGAGTGTATATATAGGCCTCGAGTTGCGGACCTTGTTCCCCGAATTACTTGGGTTATTATTGAATATAATGCTTTTGAGACTAGTTGTGTATTGAAATAAACTTTCGATTCTTCTGTTTATGTATCGAAATGATTCTTTCGATTCTCCTTTTGCTAGGCTTTACAATAAGCGGGCTGGTCCAATTATCTTCTTTTGGATTAACCTAATTAGCACATACCACAATTGATTTTGTGTTGTCACCATCTTCTTGAACTCTCTCACTATAAATCGATCTCCTTCCATGATTATGTACAAATTTGCATGGATGAAAATTTCGGTCAAGGAGTACGTTTCGATTGGCTAAAAATTAGAAATGTTTCGTAATATTTCGAGAACTTTTCGGCATGTTTCGAAGAATTCGTAAAATTTGTAGTTATAACTATCATGGAAACTACATGTACATTTCGTATCGGTGAAGTCAAAAACGGAAACTTTTCGGTACTTTTCGAGGAAACGCACGGAAATTTTGATCCATGCAAATTTGATATTACATAAAGGATTAATTACAGTCACACCCAGTTTGGTGTAACTACAAATATATCTCCTCTTGTTTCGAAAATTACAATCACATCCCCCAACCATAAAATATAAATAAACTTTCAGTTTTGTCCTTAGTCAATTTTCTTAAAGAACTTAGATGTAATATTTCAAGAAGAGGGTGTACTTCGGAAAATTTGCACAGTATTAACTTAAAAGCTATTGACAAAATTCAAATAAAAATATAAAAGTAACAGTAAAATAAAATGTATTATATAATAAATATTATTACTCATTCTATCGCTTAAAAAAAAGATATAAAAAGAGTCTCCACTTTTAATAATTGTAAACTTTATAATCAAAAAGTTAACATTGAATGTTTTAACTTAGAATTTAAATTTATGTTAATTCTTGTAGTACAATTGAAAATATATTTTTAATCAAATAACTCATTTCTTAAATATAAAAGTAACACCATTATGGAATGCCCATCTATTTTTGTTCTCGCGCCAATAATAATTCTTTCAGATCGATCAAGACAAGTTTAAGAGATAATTTAATATCACATACTTTTCATTAATGACTACCTTCTTTTAAAAAAAAGTAAAAATAATCAATATCATTAATTATATAATTGAATAAAGTATTATTATATTGTTGGTATTCTTAAAATGTATCAAGTAATTTGCAAAAATAAAATTGTGCAATCTTTATCTAACGTTTCATGTATGTCTTGAAACTTAATAACCGTACGCTCCTCTTAATTATTCAACATTAGATAAAATCCGTAAAAGTTAATTGATCAAAGTCAAAGTATACGTTCATTCATACTTTTTCGTTAGTCGATTGGCGATTATAATTTTTCAAGCTAGAGTAAAGTTATCATTAGATCATCAAGTCCTTAAAAATTAATTGATCAAAGGTCAAATTAAAAGTTCATTCATAATTTTTGTCAGCGGAGAGGCGATTATAATTTTTTAAATTAGAGTAAAGTTATCTGTGATTACATGTGGCTGTATCCATATATACATTATAACCACATTAATTCAATATATACATTATAGGCACAATCCTCGCCCCTCCCTTAATAAAATTGTAGATTGTAGACTAAGAGAATTTATACCTGTCCGATAGTTGCAAAGCATTTTAACAAGTGTCAAATCTCTTGGTAGTAAATTAACACATTAGAGATCACAAGACAGATTTCATGCTCAATCCAGTAATCACATGGCTTATAATTGAACATTTCATCCAACGGTAAGAGCAGATCACTCAACTCTCTAACTACACTTATCCAGATATTATTTAACCATTTGATTTGATTACAACTGAACAGAATATCGTGGGAGTGGGGGCACATTTCATATTTGTCATCAGCTGCTTGAATACTTTCTTTCAAATTAATTATATTTATGAATCTTCTTGTATTTTTATATAAATTCAATGCCTATCCTTTTCTTCGGGGGCATCTTATCTGATCAGTCAGTCTACACATAAAGTAGGGCCAAGTCTCTTTCAATTAAAACGAATCATCAATATTTTCAAAGAAAAAAGTAGGCGCCACGGTTTTAATCCTTGTCTTTTTTTGTCCCGTCGTGTCATCATCATTTCAGTGTCAGGTGTCTCTAAACTAACTTATAAGTTAATTTATAACCATCTTTTTATTTTCTTCACAAAATTCCGGGGAAGCAAGATGCTACAAAGTGGAGTAGTAGGGGTGGGAGGGCCGGGTCGGAATCCCGCGACCCGACCCGACCCGACCCGATCGAAATCCCGCGACCCGACCCGATCGGATTTTTCCCGGGGCGGGAAAAATCCGATCGTCTTCCCGACCCGTTGCTGCGGGAATTAACTCCCGCAGCAACCACCGCGGATCGGATCGGGATTTGGGGTTGGAATCCGATCCGATCCGCGGGTCCCGATTTTCCTAAGGAGGGCGTTTGAGGGCGGCGAAAAGAAGAAGGGGAAGGGGTGGCGGTGGCGGTGACTCGTTGAGAGAGGGCGTTTGAGGGGTGGCGGAAAGAAGAAGGGGAAGGGGTGGCGGTGGCGGTGACTCCGAGCAGCACACGCGCACAGCTCCGACAGCGCCGCCCAGCTCCGATCAGCACACACACACGCACAACACTGCTCCGTCTCTCCTACTCACCAGCTCCGACACCGCCGCACCACTCACCAGCTCCGATCTGAAATCCAGGTTCGCCGCTCCTCCTCCCTCACCATCCGCCGCCACAACCACCACCTTCGCCGTCTCCAAGCTCCTCTCCTCTCCTCCACCTCCTCCAAACTCAAACAACCCACACACACACACCTCCGCAGTCAACACACACACACACACACACCTCCACAGTCAACACACACACACGCACCACCACAATCAACACACACACACACACGCACGCAGTTGAAGCGGGATCCCGAGCGGGATCCCGTAATCCGCGGAACTCCCGCAATCGCGGGAGTTCCGCACTCCGCGGATCGGATCGGGAGCCGCGGCGAGCTCCCGACCACCGCCGATTCCCGAGGGCCGGATTCCCGATCCCCGCGGGAATCCGGCCCAACTCACCCCTATGGAGTAGTGCTCTAACATTGTTACTTTACCGAAATGTCCTTCCTTTTATTTGTAAGAAACGGTTCTATCTTTTATGAAATTGCAAATTTACCCCAATAGATTAAACAGTTTTATTTTTAGTGTTCTTTCAATGGATATAGTCCATTACGACCATATCAGGCCCAGCATGCTTCCGTACAAACAATTAAAACATAACCGTAAAAGATACCTCCTTTTGACCGTACCACCGTCGGGTATTCTGCCAGGTTTTACGAAGACTCCTCGCCCTCAACCACTCGATCGCAACCGATGGTTCTGCAACAGCTCCTTCAACGGTAACCAGCACAACCCTGGTTCGTTTCCTACTCCGGGTGTAAAAGACAACTAAAACGGAATATTTAAAAGCTCAACTTCGACATACTCAAGCGAAAGCAAATCAATATTTATTTATGTGGAGATTTATTTATTACAACACACTCATATCTCCTTAGAGAGGAGTAACTGGTTTTAGCTACTCATGGTAGCTAACTCTCTCTCGTACATCCACTCGAAATTGAAATCAAAACTATTCTACAGACACTCGTTTATTGACAGAATTGAAATGCACACTATTACAAACTATGCTTCTCTCTTGTTTATAAGAAAACTAAGGGAAATGTTTTCATGCCTTTAGCTTCCTTCAGCCTGTGTATTTATAGGTGAAGATCCGGATTTGAAACGCGGATTTCAGCTACATCCTGATGCTTTTTCTTCCACTAGCGTAGTGGCCTGGCCCTCCTGTCATTTTAGTGGAATCTTTTCCACCGCAGCTTGTTGTCTTTTCCTTCCCACTATGATAGTGGTTTGGTCCTCCACTTATCATTATGTCGTTATAGTGGAGATGGTCCTGATTCGATTCACATGGCTACTTTAGCTTTGTCAGCTGTAGTAGCCCACTTGCCTGTCCCACGCGGCATCTTTCTTTGTCTCGCATGGCCCTCTTTGTCGTTTTCTTCTTTGTCCCGTTTCATCGGGAATCCCTTTCCAAAGAGGGGTTCTTTCTGATCTTGACACTTTGGACAGATCCTTTCCTTCCATTGGCCGACGTGTGCCATGTTGCAGAATTTTTGGCTAGTTTCTGCCGTCGACGGAATCTCGTTCTTCCACAATGTTCTTCGTTTGTTTTCGAACATTGATTCAGCGAACCTTGTGGTGGTGTTGGTCATGCTGTTAAGCATGAACGTCCCCTTTTCCTTGTCTTGGAAAGTCTTGAATGCGTACTTGACTTTGTCCATCTCTGTGAGACAGACCCAGAGTCCCCAAGCTCTCCTTGTTGAAACGTCATCTTCTGAGAGTGGGGCGACTAACATCTGTCCTTCTGGTGGAGGCTTGACGTAGTCCAAAGCTTTCCAATTGGGTCTTTGGATTTTGATAAAATGAAAACATGGTAAAGACCCATTGCCTACGATTTCAGGGGCTGCAGATATGAACTTCATTTCAAGAACATCGCCCCTTCCTAGTGTATGATTGTTTTGCCATGTTTCATACACATTTTTCTGGATCCATTCCGGTAATTTGGCAATTTCCGGGAAGCTCGGTGATTCTGTAAAGATTGAGGCTATACAACCAAAATCAAACCATTCTCGTGTCTGCTCGGGTTTTGATCCAGGTAGTATCCAAACCCTTGGATATTTTCCTGACCAATCTGCAATAGTTTTTCCAGGGACAAGTCCCATCCTCGTGTTCAATCTTTCCCACGTTCTCTGATATTCAATCAAAGGTGGGGTTTTCTCGTTTTTGTTTTTCTTAGATGATCCCGTTTGGGGTCTAAGATTAACCTCGTCCTCTTTAAATTTAGAGGTGTTTTTTGATTCCTTTGGTATTTCTACCTCTGGATCATCTCGCTTCTGGCTCGTTGATTCTTTAGGTATTTCTACCTTTGGATCGGCTTGCTTCTGGCTCGTAGATTCTTTAGGTATTTCTACCCTCGAATCAGCTTGTCCTTGGGTGTTTTCCTCGAAAGGATCACCTGCTGGTCCAGTTTTACTTGGATCATCACACTCGTATGTATTTGCTCGTATTTCCACTTCCAGTTTTGAAAGTGAAGCATCTCGAAAAAGGGGTACCGCGAGGCTATCCCACAAACTCGTACTACCCAATAAAGTTGCCTTCATTGAGTTTTGAACCTTAGAAAGGTCCCTTTCCTGTACATGACCGGAAGCCTGAGCATTGATTGCCAGACCCTCGATCGCCTTGCGGAGCTCGTCCAGGTTATCCATGTGGTGTCTCCATCTCGTGAGGATGGTATCTGCCTCATGTACCTCCATCCCTAGTTAAGAAATCTGCAAGAACATTCTCATGAGATTTGATAACTTGAACATCAAAATTATAATATTGACATTCAGCTTGCCATCTTAATAACCTAGCTTTCTCGGGTTTGCTTTCTATCTTATTTTTCAAGAAAGCCTTGACACTAGTGTTATCAATCTTAAGTGTGAATTTCTTAGCAAGTAAGAATAAATGCCATTTTTTGAAGGCCCTCCGAACTGCAAAGAATTCTTTCTCGTTGATGTGCCATCTTGCCGCCTCATCTTTTGAAAAGAGGCCGCTACAGTATCTGCATGGCACTTCACCCTTTGGCTCGACTTTGGTAAGAACCGCCGCCCACCAATGGTCGCTTGCATCCGTATAAAGAACCAAATCATCTTCGTCATTGGGAATTGCAAGCTTGGGGAGATCTTGACAGATAGCTTTAAGCTTCTGTACTGTCTCCTTGTGTTCATCCGTCCATCTGAACTCTGCGTCCTTCTTCAGTAATGGACTAAATGTTTTCCTGTAACTTGCCAGATTGTTAATAAATATTCCAGCAAAATTAACTAACCCCATAAAACTTTGGAGTTGTTTGACCGTCTTGAGGTCGTCGGGGAAGTCACGTACCTTTTCCACCAAGTGACTTTGGAGGATAATACCTGACTCGTCAATCTCGACTCCAAGGAACTCGATCTTTCTTGTAAGAATTACTGCCTTCTTCTGTGACAGCACTAATCCTTCTTTGTGGCAAACATCTGAGAAGATCTCCAAATGTTTGATGTGTTCTTGGACGTTCCTCGAGGCGATGAGGATATCATCGACGTAGACGAACATGAACTTGAAATAATCTTTGAAAAGATTATCCATTTTCCTCTGATATATCTGGGGCGCATTAGCCAATCCCATTGGCATAACATTCCAAATATAGTGACCTTGCGGTGTGGAGAAGGCTGTAAACTTTTTACTTTCTTCTTCCCTCTTGATTTGGTAGAAACCTGATTTGCAGTCAAACTTAGAGAAGACTTTCGCGTTCTGAACGCAGTTGATCAGGTGTTCTCGGTTCGGGATGTAATATCCGTCGAATTCCAAGATCTTGTTGATCCCTTGGTAGTTGATCACCAATCTCGGCTTTCCTCTCTTGATCTCTCCATGGTTCCTGACTAAGAACCCCGGACTGCTGTAAGGAGAAACTCCTGGTGAGATGAGCTTCAGATCCAGATGTTCCTTGAGAATCATTTGCATATCCTTTCGATCCTCCTGGTTCATAATGATAGGTCTATATCTGACCAACTCGTTTTCCTTTCCCTTTTGAACTCTTAAGGTAGCTTTGAGTTCATTCTTGTTCCACCACGCCAGAGGATCTTCTTCGTAGTTCCTCCGAATCTTTGCCTTGACATCTTCTATTGAAATATGTTCTTCATTAGTGATGTCAATATGAAGACTTGGTTCAAGGCTGGCATTGAGGATCTCAATTGTTTCATCTCTGATCCTTTTGGTCTTTTGTCCGCCCAAGCTTTCAATCCTGAGCTGTAGGATTGCCTTACCATATTTCCTCTGGTCTTGCATTTTTGGGTGTAGAAGTCGTCCTTCATCACCACGCTTGCTGCGAAATTGAATCGGCAGTTTGCGGTGAAACGCCTGCGTCAATCGTTGCACCAAGATCTTATGATCACAAGTGGTTGTGAGGATAAGACGTCTTGTTTCATTCTCCTGCGTAAAATGTTTGAACGTTTGTAGGAAATTGTTGCCGAGCAAGATATCGGCTCCGGTATCATGGAAATAAATTGGGGGCGTCTTCACTTTGTACCATGGGGTACCACCTGCTCCACCAATTAAAATTTCTGCCTGTTTTATTCCTCGTCTGAAGATGATGATCTTCTTTGAGAAATCCCTTCCTGCAATCGCCGGTAAATCTTCTCCGATTTCTCCGGGGAAGACTCCTGGTTTAGCTGTGCAGATACCTGCTCCTCCGTCGATATACGCCGCAAAGTATTCGGCTTGATATTTCTCGTACAACATCCCTACCGAGATGTAGATTGAGAATGGACTGGTGGTCATTTGAGCCGGTATCTTTTCCCTTCCACCGTAAACTCCATTACTTCCGGTACCTTTTCCCAAGGCTTGTAATCCTCGAGAAATTCGATTCCAAGAACAAGTTGTTCTGGGATCTTTCCTGCACGTCCCTTGATAATAAAATCAAGTCCACCTAGTTTTAGGTTTCCCTGATACCTACCAACAAATGGCTGCTTGAGATAATACAATGCGTCGCATGGTAACGTATTATCTTTCTGGGCGGTGTCGAAGATGACTTCGACTTCTCCCCAACCTCCTGGACATTGGAGTTCACCTTTGGTTGTGAATTTCTTTGGTTCAATCACAACCTCCATGATTGGCTTCTTTCCCCAGGTGAGGCTTTGCATCCTATTTTCCCGGAAATAGACCGTTCTGGGCTCGAATCTTTGGCTTGTATCCTTGCCAAAAACTGGTTGGTCGCGGATGATTAATTCCATTTCATGAATATGCGGCAGGCTGGAAATTTCTGGCCTGACTGCATGTGCGACCTTCTCAAAGATCTCTGATATCTCAACAAACTCATTCCTCTGGAAGAGATCCGAATGGTGAGTTTGAGAGCGCGTAGGAGATACTGTATGTAATGGAGTAAGGACGGTTTCCTTCCTTCATTAACTCCTTGTTTTTGAAGTCCTGATGTAGAGTAAGGACTCTACTGAAATCTTTATCGGCTAGGTTAAAGGCGATTTTTGGATATATGAATGTCGCCACCTTTCCTGCAAATAGATTTCCTGAAATACCTCCGAGACAGGCATCTCGTAGGTTCTGGATCCTTCGGTCAAAGACGGCAATGTCAATTGGGGAATTGATTCCTTCTTTGAATGTTGCTTTGAGCAGAATCCTTATGGCTCCGATATGGATCCATGACATTTTCTGCGCAACCTATGGCCTGAGTCTTTTTAGTTCCTCTTTGATTTCGTTCATAGGAACTAGCTGCATCTCCATCACATTACTGGTCAGCTCCATTGGGATAGCAATTTCTCCCGCTGTAACCTTGTAGATGATGTGATGTTTCCTCTTTCTGAAGCTTAGCTGAGCTAAGGCTCTTTCCATTTTTCCGATGGTGAATCCATCGTAGACTCTCAACTTTGGATCTTCTCGCATAATTCTCATTAAGGCTTTGTGAGAAATGCTGGTTTGTGAGAAAAATCCTGTCCTGTCTTCTTGAACTTCCTGATGGAAGATCTCCTCGTCTTCAGTCTGATTCTGATTCTGACTCTGAAGACTCATCTGGTCCTTCGTCTTCCTCATATATACTTTCGTCTGAAGGGATATCTTCAAACCGGTATACCTGAACAAGGTCCTGAAAGTAGACAGCTTCTTCGAACTCCGGCGTAGCCTCGAACTGTCTCTAACACCTCTCTTTTGGTTTTCAGGACAATCCGTAGAGATGTGTCCTTTGGCTCCACATGTCCAACAGTTACAATCCTTGAAACTTTCATTAGCACGTGTTTGTGCTCTCCTGAAAGTTCGCCTGACTGGGGGTCTGCTGGTACTTCCTTGACTGGACGACGTTCTTCCACGGCTGGGTCCTGGTCTCTGCTCTGATTTGTAACTTCGGGCCTTCTGTTTTGACCAGAATCTTCTTGGTTTCCACGAAGATTTTCTGGTAAACTTGCTTCTTCGCTCATAGGGATGATCCCTATGCTTCTTCTTCTGATGTCTCTCCGGTGCTCCAACGACTGTTGGAACGTCATCATCGTTGCAGCAAAGCCGGGCTGATTTATTGATACGTTTCAGCCTCTTGAAATTCTTTTGAATTCCTGCCTTCTGGCACCATTCACTCAATTTGGCTTTGAGGAAAGACATCCTTTGAGCCACCGTGTCTATCCCCAAAGGAGTATATTCACGTAGTAACATTTCTCGCCATGGGCTTGGAATCTTGGCGAAGAAAAGGGGAAGCGTCGTGTCTTCTGCAATCCGACTCTTCCATCTGTACTCGGTGAACATCTTGATGTATAGATCAACACTACATATGTCATGTAGCTCCAGGCTATACAATGCTTGTTCGTATCTCTTGACTTTCTTCTGGTCACCTCCTCCGGTCTGAGGATCCACAAAGTATCCTTCTCCGATGAAGTAGATTTTGAAAAGCCTTGCCATTCTATCGACGATGTCTTTGAGAGACTCGCCCGATAGGACTCCACTTCTAATTTCTGGAGTACCATGTTCCCATCCGACCTTGACCGAACCTTCGAGACTCATCTGTAACATCATGATGAATCCTTCTTTGTCGAGTTCAAGCGTCGCCGCTACAATTCGCATTGCTGCTGCCCATTCATCGATCAGGGCTTCACGGTTCTTGAAATCCAAAATATTCAGATTGAGCATAAGCCCATACGGGTGGATCGGATCGAGTTGAGATCTTCCGTATGGTGTTCCATGAACGTCTGGCCTTCTGGCTCTTGCTCTAGTCGGAATCCGATTGTACATGTTTCCCGCAACAAAATCATGCTGGTGCGGCATGGCTTCTTCTCGGATTGGCTCTTCCCGAATTGGCTCTTCCCGAATTGGTTCTGGATTAGGGATGGAAGATCCTGCGCCTTCGGTAACAGTTGATTGTCCCGGTGGAGGACCTTGACTTGGTACAATTGCACCGAACGTCTGCACGTTTTCCAGGTTGAGACCTGAAAATGATTCTGCAAGATCAGAAAGGTCTCGTCCGATCTCGAAGTTGAAATCGTCAATCCTGAATCTAGCCATGAAATCACTTGGTGCTGGGTTCTCCCCTAATCCGGGCTTCCAGCTTCTCGTTCGTGGTCATCTCTCTTTTGACCTGGATTGCTTTGCCCTTTTGATGTAGCAAAGGCTCCTTCCCGAAAGATGGTGGCAACCACCCAACCTTCCTTCTTTCTGACGATCTTGGCATGGATTCCAAGCTCTTGACTCGTTCCTGGATATCTTGTAAAATTCCCCAGATCTCCTTCTGTCTTCGAGACATGGTTTCAAGCTTGTCTCTGATTTCCTGCAGATGCTCAGGCACATGGTATTAGTGATTGCCATAGGCTTGAACTGTCTTCTGGACTTCCCTGAGGTCCTGGGAAAGCTTAGAGCTTTCTGGCACGAGCTCGTGGAAATCTGGCAAAACTAGATTACTCATGAAGAACGGTTATTTCGTTCAGTGATTAATCTATTAATTCTCGCGATACTTGCCAAGAGACCATTAACTCTAATGAATTTGACTCTAATGGCATGTAGATCGTCTGGTCTATAACTAGCTAGGTCATCTAACTTAGTTATCAAGATTTGGAGCTCTCGTTCAAGTGTAATACCAGGCATACTAAAGGCTTAGTATTGAACTCTGTTTATTAGCCTTTTTTAAGCTAATTTCTACCAGCCTGATTTGTTCAAGTCTGGTTCTCTGGATAGGACATATTTGTCATGTCTGTTCCATGCTACAACGTAGAACATCATGGTTTCTTAATTCTCTTTTATGGAAATTAAGATATCTCGTTAGGGCGGCAATTCGCCCCTTGATACTCGTACAAGCGTTTCCTTTCATAGGAGCCCATATGATGAGATCCCAAATGTCATCCATCACTGGATCACTCATGTTTTTGAAAAACTCCTCTCATAAGGTAATAAAGAGTTGCAATAAATAAATAAATAACCACATAAAATAAATAAACCATGCTCTGATACCATTTTTAAGGCACCAAAAATAGGGACCTTTAACCTATGGGGTATAGGTGAAATATCTTAAAAGTTGAAGATATCCTTGAAAGAAAAGGTGGGGGGTACAATGGTAATTGAAAGGGTGTTGGAGTAGTGCTCTACCTCCTAGCATCTAATTTACCAAAATTCCGGTAGTTTTTTGTGTTGAACCTTGAACGTCCCACAATAAAACCTTTGTTTAATTAATGCATTCAATCAACCCCATTTAGTCTGTGCAGTTTATGCCTCATTGTTTGAAATCTCTTTATTTGTAATGGGGATTATATAGAACATTCTCTCTTTTAATTAATGGATTGTTAAACTCAATTGATCAAGCAGCAAACTATCTCTGAAATCGTTACAATTTTTTCAACAATTACACAGCAGGTGATTGTGAATTAATTAATAGGGATAAATGCATTAAACCCCCTAAACTATGCAGGTTTTTGCGTTTTCGTCCTTAAACTAAATAAATAAGCGCTTTGCCCCATAAACTATGACATTCTGTGCGATTTGCCCTCTGGCCGGGTTTTCGGCTATTTTTGGCCATTCTTGGCCTGAATTTTTCCCCTTACCCGACACATATGTGTTGTACTAGATGTATTTTAGTAGTTGATGACAAATCGAGTTTTAAAAAACACCTTGAACGGGACATATTCTGGCTAAATTGTGATTTCCTCTTCAGTGTATTTTAGCCGGAACATGTCCCGTTTGAGGTATTTTTTCGCCTACTTTTTGTCTCAACTGCTAAAATACATCTAGTACAACACATATTTGTCGGGTAAGGGGAAAAATTCAGGCCAAGAATGGCCAAAAATAGCCGAAAACCCGGTCAGGGGGCAAATCGCACAGAATGACATAGTTTAGGTGGCAAAGCGCTTATTTATTTAGTTTAAGGACGAAAACGCAAAAACCTGCATAGTTCAGGGGGTTTAATGCATTTATCCCTAATTAATATGGTTTATCTATTGTACTGCGACTACAATTAATTGGAAGATGTTATGTTTACGTCCTCACTTAACCAGGAAATTGTTAGAAAATAGTAAATAATATTCGTGTAACGGTAGATGTTCCGAAGAGGAACAAGAACTATATACGATCGCTCTGAATTATGTTCTTAGTCCACATGATGCTAAATCCCTCATATACATAATTTTATAATCACATAAAATATCTGGTCATATAGTACAACTATATCCACGACTATTTAATTTAACATGGATCATTATCCATTGAACTCCTCACTGTCTTACGCTGAAGGGAATAATAAGTATTCGCTTTAAACAGTTTGAACTAGTTCCAAACAAATTTGTTCCGATAAAAGGATATACTTTGTTCAATGATATGAAGTTACAAAAGAGTTATGCATTGGAGCCCACTTTATTCCTGCTGGAAAATTGAGAAAAATAAATACAAATATACTAGGAACTGTGTTGTTAAATAAAGATGATTTACTTAATTATGAATAAATAATCAGTGAGACAACATATGTTGTTTATTTAAATCTACGTACTGTGGTTTAACACCCTTCAGTTTATTACCCTCATTTTTTTTCTTTTTTTGATGAATCATTACCTCATTTAATCTATATAACTTAATCAAGTTTAAAGACTTGGTCATTCCTTAGTAAGATAAGGACTCAAATGAGAAAAACATGACAAGCCTGCAACGACAAAGTCAAAAACAAAGAAATTGTACTATTTCCTGTCCCGTACATGACCTGCTAAACCAAAAATCAGACGCAAGTAAACTACCAACAAATTTTGTACGTATGTGTCACAAATTGGAACGTAAGAGTCGTGAACAACATGAAATAATGTCAACTACCCGAAATCAGACGCAAGTAAAATACCAAGTCTAGTACGTATATTAAGTACATTGCACGAAGAAGCCAACAGTAGTCAGACTAGTAAACGTCTGTTTCACAAATTGCACCTCGCAAGTCGTACAAGGTTATGTAAAAATTGACAACTTTAAATACATTGGCCATCAAATTAATCTGCACAAGACAAAATAGACAAGTCTCTAAAATTTTGAGACGCGTACCAACCAATGTCAAAATACTGATTACAAACAACTCTTAAACTATCTAGGCCAAATTTTTGGGTACTGAAAAAGTATTCTCACATAAAAATTACTGATGTTACAACAGATTTCTTAAAATATATAGAATAAATGAAATTATCATAAGGACGCTTGAGGCAGTCTGTCAAAAAAAACTAAAGAAATGGCTCTGACTAACTAAGCTATTCTTTGATTCTTTTTATCATTCCTGCCTTTCTTTCTAACCTCTCGTCTCTCTGCTGAGTACTGCTTCTTAATAAACAAATTGCGCATTGCTGTTTTCACTGCTTCAGCAGCCATCGAGAATGCTTCTTCTCCAATGCATAATTTGCCCTGTAATGCTTCAAGGAGCGGCTCTCCTCCGGGGACCTCTGCATCCTTTAATATTAAGGGCTCATGCTCAATGGATTTGTTTGTGCTGATGTCAGAAACGACTCTTACACGAGCCAATGATTCAGAATCCTTGATGTTTAAATTAGAAGCACCCATGACCATCCATAATAATGGGACTGACGAAGCAGCTCCCAGGCTTGTAGGAATGAACGTCTCTCCTGTAATAGGAACCACCTGCATTTGACATTTGACAAGGGATAAATTATGTATAGAATTATGGCGTGTAGTGTTCTGCATTGATCCATATAATCGTTTTATACTTCGGTTGACTCTTTTTTTAAGGAAAAAGTTATCAAAAGTCTCATAAAAGCCACAAGGTTACAGTTCTTTAGAGGAGTAAAAAACAAGGTTAATCAACTCATGTTTCTACTCTTAACATAGGGAAATCATATTTAATTTGCTGCCATAACCCCAGCCTTCGCGCATCCACGCCTATCTAAGTCGGGCAAGGGTAATCAATTTATATATACCAATACTTACTTTTGTGACGGAGAGAGTTCTGTCAGAAAGGTTGCATCTTAACAGCACTATCCCTGTGAAGCTGATTCAAAATAAGAAGGATTAGTTTTAACAAACAATAAAAGCAATCTTGTAGAATCCCCCACCAATAAAAAGATAAATGCAAGTCAGAGAAAAGGAGGTACCTCTGAATGGATACAACAACTAGTGAACTATCAGAGGTTGTACAAAGATTAGTTACAGCCAAGACCTCAGGCAGTCCTCCATTAGAATGTAATGATTCTGCCTTTAAGAACAGAGAAATGAAACAAAGATTAGGATCACTATCGTGCCAAGGAGTTAAAGAAGCTGGAACCCGGAATTTAAAACTCATAAAAAGATACAAGAGAATGAGTGAATACATAGAAATACAAGAAAAAAGAAGAAACCAAACAAAATCATAAGTCAAGAATTATTGGACATAACCTTGACACCTTCAGAATCTCAAATAAAGATATCTAAGTTACCTTACCTTAGCTCCTACATCACAAGTATCAAGAAGAGAACCAGAGGCGTATTCCCACAAGCGAACCTGCAATTCACAGAAACAGGGTTAGCCCCAGCCAATGATAAACACCCTTGGCGATTTGTGTGAATGATGAATTTATATAACTTCTGTAAGCTATTGTGGTGAACTCACAGTTGAATCTCCACTTCCAGAGATTAAAAGTCCCTGTGAGCAATCCTGGGAACTGACAAATGCTAGGCAGGAAACAAATCTGTAAAGACACAAGCGAACGACTGTTAATTCATTAGCCAACTGCCACAGTACTGAAAATTTTCTAAATGAGTGAATAAACAGAGTTATTTCGACAAAATCACAAAAATACTAAACAGGGAAGAGTTTAAGATTCCCTTAAATCGGAAAATAGAGATGCTATCATGACTACACTCTGGACCAAAATAACCCAACTCCTTTGTCATTAACTATGGTTAAGAAGATAAAGAATTTTAACAATACTAACTAAAGCCAATCACATGCACCACATGTGAACTGAGAGAAAAAGTAAAGAAATTTCAGTAAGCGGATGAAGAGGATGACGAAAACATGAAATCCAACGAATGAATGGTCTTAAGCAAAGGAAAAAGAGATTTAGCCAGAGGCACAATTATGTTACACAAGTCTCAACTCTGTTATAAAGTAACTTCCAGCATGAAGTTAGCAATCATCTTTCATATTGGGCATTATATCCTGGCTATATAATTTTGAGGGGCCACAAGAACTATTTGTCAGACCACTTCAGCTGGCAAACTTATCGATGCTTAGTTTGAAGAACCTAAAGTTGTTTTTTTAGGTGAACTTAGTACTCACAATACTTGAAAAAAAACTTAATGCTCTTTTAATAGGTGCACGTGCGAATGTCGTCATCTTTGGTTTATAGACAAGTATAATTAAACTTCTCATAAAACCCACAACACAAGCTAATTACTGAACCCCATGCCAAGAACTATACGAGAGCACTTACTCAGTATGGCCAAGGCAAAAACTTTGTATTTCATGAGCTCCGTTTAAGGGCTTCTTGGGAAAGAGGGTAACCTGCCATTAGCAACAGTGAGAAAATGTTCTCAACAAAACAAATTGTAATCAGGAACTACAAAAATGAGAGTTAAAGTTTTGTTACACGAATTTTGAAGTCTCGATCAGCACTAATGATATAACGTCCATCAGGTGAAAACTCCTGCACATCAATATGTAAAGTTTAATGAAACTAACTGATAAGCAGGCATTAATTGCTAATACTTCTGTAATCAAACACAACACCGGTTATTCCATGGGCATAGAATTTGGACAGAAAAGATCAGACAACTACTTAAGACAAGGGAAACGATGCGTCATATGCCAAACAGGGCAATGCCCCGATCACACAAGTCATAATATGTTAAACACACTAACAAAAACAAATGCATTACATTTACATAATCATAAAAAACTGGATGATACAAAATCCTCAAATGAAGAGCCTAGCATAAGAACAAGAAACATAAAATGTCATACCAGTCTTGTAATTATGCTACAATAATGGGAAAGAATCGGAACAGCCTTCTTAGTAACCACAGCTGCATTTTCAACATTACAATCTGCTCCTATATCCACAGTATACACAACACCAAACTTATCCGCAAAACACACGAACATCCCGTCATGGCTAATCGCAAGAGCGCTCACTCTCTTCTCCGAGACCCTGTCGACAACAGCAGAAACGACATCTAAAAAATTCAGTTACACAGTAAAAGAAAGCCTTTTTTTTTTTTCTAATGAATTCAATAAACCTGCTTACACAGAGTAAATGCACCGCCACGAATTAGTATCCCAAACTTTAACAAGCTTATCATCACCAGCTGATGCAAAAAGCTGCCCACTTTTACTAAAACGAATGGCACGAATTGAATCTTTATGCCCTCCTCCGTTTCCATCGATTAGTTTAACTCCAACAGAGTCCCTTCAATTCAATTTACAGTACAAAAACAAATCATTTCCTGCCTCTAATTTCAAGCTTCGACGAATTGTACGAGAAAAAAGTTAATTCTTACTGAAGGTTGAAAACCCGGAGATCGGAACCTACGGCGACGCAAACAGAATGTTGAGCGGGGTGAACTGCAATTAGGGCTGGAGCAACCTCTGTTTCCAGCTTCAGTTCGCTTTCTTCCATGTTATTGTCCTCCATATTCCTTTGATTTCGATTGCAGAGTGTGCTTGGATTTTTCCTTTTTATTTTTTTCTTTTCTTTTCTTTTTAGGGTTTAGATTGAATTAGGGGTTTACGTTGCTAGAATAATATTTCACGTTTGGGCTGCAACTGAAGGTTAATTCATGTTAATTGGGCTGTCCCCTAGTTGAGCACTGGGCTGTCAATATGATATGCACGGATACTCAAAAAAAGATAGGTGGTCAATGTCGGATACGTATCAGATATCGATACTCTTTTGATATTCTTCGAATATGTCACCTGGCATATCCTACATTAAAAAAGACGAATACACGTATCGAATATGCTATGATGTGAAGCGTATCCATGGAGTATCCAATACGTATCGTATCTTGTAAATTTTTAAAAAAATTGTATCCACGTATTCGTGTTCGTGCAAGCTAACTTACAACTATGACGGACACAAACACGAACATGGACAAGGACGGGACTACACGAATTCTTAAAATTTCGTGCATACATGATGGAGACAAGGAGAATTTTTGGAGTCGGCACATCAAAGAAATTCTCAAGTTTTTGGTTGATACATTAGTTTGCAGAAAACCGCTTGAATGTGTAATTGGGCATACTTTCTCAAATGCATATAAATTTGCTCGTCTTTCACAATTGAATAAATATTCTCAAAACAAATTTTCTTTAGACATTTAAACATGCTATTGCTTCACATAATACTTAATAGCTACTTTTAACCATTAATCTATCCCCTTTAGTCCAAACATGACCTAGTCACTTTGTATATATATCATCAATGAAGACAAACAATCGCCCAGGGAAGTGAACAATCCACAGAGAGCCAGAAAAGTGAAACCATAGCAGGTAAACTTGTGAAAATAAAATGAACCTCAAACAAAGACATAAAACTATTAAAAGTTTCTCCAGGCTACTACATTGTACTTTTCAAGATAACAAGAGGCAAAGTTACTGGACAACCACAACAACGTTTCCCAAACATTCTCAAATCAAGACGAACCATTCGTGGTTTTACCTTCAAATCCACAACTCGGAAAAAAAAGAAAATGAAAACTGATTTCTTCTATTCAAGGTCGGCCTCAGCACCTCCCTGATGGATGTATATAAATCATCTAAATTGTAATCAGAGTGCACCCAAGAACCGTTCCCCGACATCGCGTCATAGGTGCCACCTGGCGCCAAACGGGCCGTTCATTTCCAAGCGTGAGAACATCCACATCAGTAGTTGATTTAATGTCCCAGTTGAGTCTATCAGGCCCAATAACTCCTCCAATCACATAAATCTCATCTCCCAGTCCTATCATTGCAAAACTAATCTTTCTGCGAAACTCCGATGCAGAGACTATTAGCTTATTCGAATCCTTTTCTTGCTTGTATATCTGAGCATGACTCATTATATAGAGCTTACCCCTCACAACCGCCATGGGTCCCTGGAGCCAGCCGTAGTCATATACCGTCCAACCCTGCTTAACATTTTCCAAAACTTGCACAGTTGACAACCCCTTGTGCAGTACGTGAATCTTTCCTGCAAACACAATTCCAGTACAAGCAGAGTTGTGTGTGCGATGGAGATCGGGAATGGACACCCATGTATCCTTTTCCGGGTCGTATATTTCAGCTTTAGAGATTGATTTCCGGCAGTCGGTAAAACCACCCGCAACAATTATCTTTCCATCCAACTCACAGCAAGCAAACATAGCACGAGGGACGATCATGGAGGCACAGAGGACCCAGCGGCGGGTTACTGGATTATATGACCACACTTCATCAGTGGCAAAGCAACCGGCATGGTCGCCAGTTAAAGGATCAACAGCATCGCTTCCACCACCTAGAACAAATAGCTTTCCTGCAGCGGAGACGACACCAAAGTGTGCCAGGTGTCTAATGTTTGAGGGAAGATCGGGAAGAGTAATCCAAAGGTCATGAAGAGGATCGTAAAGTTGCCATAGATTGTCGGGTTCATATGCACAGACACATATGAACTCCTCAGTTGAGTTCACCTCCTGACGAGCTTTGAAGAGTTCAGTACTGCGAATGGCATCTCGCCAGGAACGGGAAACAAGTTCTAACTTGGGATGAAGATGGAAAGGGACTCGGGCAAGGCACCTTAAGACAACGGCATCAGGAAGACCTTCAATAAGTCCAGACATCTGCAAACCTTGTCGGAGCTTGCACTCCTGCTGCAGAACTATTCGGTTGCGTGCTTCAATGGAAATGTCGTCAAATGTGTACTATCTGAGACGTTGAAATGAGAAAATTAGTCTTCACTACAACTCAAACAACGATTTTCCGTCTCTTAGAACAATCATTTTAAATCATGACCTATTGCATAAATTAAAAATATATCCTACTTCTGAATATCAACAAATCTAAGTAATTTGCATGATAAAAAGCATGCTCTCCATCCGTGACACAAAGCCAAACAAAGACACAATAGTTAGTCTACATCATTTCAGCTGTGGCTGTGCCACACATGTAAACCTTCAACAAACTTAACTGGTACAAATGAAAAACGACAGGGAAAAAATCTTAGGTAATTGTCTTATCTAGTGTTCATGGTGATGCCTATGAATCAATATAGATGGACCAACTCTAGGTTACGTCACTATTAATAACTAGCCAACTTCAAAACCTCCAGAAAGTTAGCCAAATGAAATACACTTTTGCATTCACCATTGATGCACATTTTGCATTCACCATTGATGCACATTTTGCATTCTTTAGCCAATAGTTTATAAAAATGATAAAAAGAACCCCTTTGCCCAGCCTCGTCTTTAAACGTTCATAGCTAAAAGAGGAAGCATGTTTTATTTAAGTATAAGTTCCATAGATTCTGTATTCTTCATTATAATAAACCGAGACAAAAAGAGGACCTAAGGGTGATATCCATCACTTAGAGCACTGTACACATGCAATTAGATAGTCAGAATATGCATCTACTTGGACAGTAACTATTTCTTTACATGCTGACTCATTATTCATACGAATAAGAACGAGTCTCATCAAGAAATTACGTACGCTGACATCGTTCATGCCCACGAGTCTAATATTATTAACCTTTGTTGTAATCATGGAGTGTACCAACATCCTTGCTGTATAGGTGATATATTCTCATTTTTTTTCAGCAGTTATTATACGCAAGTCACCATTGACAAATCTCTCCACAACGAATTTGTTAATCAAATGTTACACGGAACAGACAGCCAGCAACTTAGAGACTTACAGAACTCATATCAAGATAGCTGCGTGCATTTGGCAGCTGTTTTACTTTTTTAATCCATGTAATTGCAGCTCTAGAGAAAAAACAAGTATTTCAATATCAAAGTATAGCTTTAAATAACCTTTTGTGTCATTAAACATAGACTTACTGGGAAGCAACAAATAACTAGCACTATGAACACCTAAGGAACAAGGCTTATTCTATACTGTTGGAGTTGAGAATGCGAAATGCATCTTAATCTTACGAGATTCCGCCCCATCCAATATACAAAACCACAATATTTTTCAATAAAATCCCAATCCGTAAGAAACTACTACTACTACTACTACATAGTTTTAAGTCCCCTCACTATACAGCTAGAAACAAACGGCAAACTTGAGCAATCCAGAGCATTCAAATAAAACCAAATTATCAAAGGCAGTCGTCGTATTTCACTTGCTTGTGAATCAAATCAAATCAAAGAATCTTAACCAAAGCAATTATAAACAAACAAGCCAAGCACCAACAAAACAAAACAAAACAATACATACGCTCACAAGTAAATAACAGTTACCCGAATCGAAAATTCCCAATTTTTTAATAACAAAGAAAGGATTTAGCTCCGCGTCGCGTTTCAAAATTGCTCGACCAGAATAATAATAATAATAATAATGGGGAAAAAGAGAAGCTTCGTTTGGATTTGAAAATGCAACAAAGAGTATGTGGATTTAGGTTTTGTGAGAAATTGGAGGTTTGTTGTTGTACATATGATATGAAGTAAGAAGAAATCCAAAGTGTGAAGGAAGGAAGATTATTAGGTAAAGGTAAAAAAGAAAGAGCTTTGAATTTTGGGTGTCGAATTAGAAAGAAGATTTAATCAGGCAGGCAAAATGGATATTCCTATTCCTTCCATTCTCCGCTGTGTTTGGTTTTTCTATCGGTCACGTGAGGACCACGTGTTTCTCACCAATCTCTTTCAGATATTGTTGTTCTTTTCAGCCGTGTTAGGTTAGGTTAGTGTGTCATTAAGGAGGCCTAATTGTCTGTCATTTGGAATAATTTTACGATTTTTGGTAAAAATTATCATCCTCTTCTGTTATGCTAATTATTAGTGAATGAAGAAGTTTTTTAAAAATTGCCACACCAGCGTTTGAATTATTTTTTGCACTTTTGAATTTTATTCTACTACCCTTTTTTACATTAAAATTGTAAAACACGATATAAGCATATATTTCAAATTTGTAATTCAACTTTAAATTTAATTTCACTTTTTTGTAACTGAAAGTACCCAAGTAAAATATATACAATTTTTTTACCCTTTGAAGAAAAACATTGGGATAAATATATTTTTTGGTAAAAAAGACAACCCTCACTCTCATTTAAGAATAATAAGTAAACTTACACTTTTCTATGTTGGAGGTAATATATCATCAACATTTAAAATCACATATAGTATCTTAACTAAAATAAAAGGGACAATGTATCAATTTAACATAACATAATGGGTAATTTGATAAAAATTAATCGTTGTCAAATTGGACAAATTTTAATTTTTGATGGGTAAATCGGATAAATTGATCACAAATGCACTCGCAAGTGATTCACGCGGAATCACAATTGAATAGTAAAATGAAACAATCGAAACACACGAAGAACATAGGACACAATTAAGTCACAACACGCAATATACATGGTTCATCATTCAACGATCAATGTGATCATGAGCCCTAATCAAGGAGCTACGAGAGAGAAGATTTTATTTCGAGAAGTTGCGTACAAGTTACAACGGATTGAATGAGAGAAAAATGAGCAAGAACGCAGCTTTTATACTTGATCAATTCAGCTCAGCTACAGCTCGCGTGGCAACCGCTTGAATGTAACGAAATCTGGCGAGGGAATATTCCAATTTCAAAACAGCTTCAATAATGATTATTCTATCCCTGTTAGCAAACCTGAAACCCTGATCTAAAAACCGTCTCATAGCTCTAACAATTCTCCACCTTGTTTTTGTGTTTGCACCAATCATCAAAAAACTACTTCTGCTCCCAGTGCTCATCCAGCCTCATTTAGAGGCTAACTCCTTTTCAATTGGATAAGGTGCAAGTAATATGTGAACTTATTGCTAGGTAACGCCTTAATGATCACATCTGCTTGATTTTTTTCAGTGGCAACATTTTTCACCATAACTGAGCCCTTTGATATAACTTCTCTATTGAAATGGTTTAATATCAACATGCTTAGTCCTCTCATGCTACACCTGATTCATAGACATGTGGATTTCACTTTGATTGTCACAATAAATAATGATTATTTTCTCCTGGATTCTCGGCTCTTCAGCAAATCCATAAATTGGGAAAGCTCCGGAGATTCTATGGGAATTAGAAGACGTTGAAATAAGCTATGGCTGGTAAATAGGAAATTCTATAATAGCTTCTGCAAGTGCTATATATTCAGCTTTTGTGGTGGATAAAGCTACCACCTTCTACATGCTAGCTTTCTAGCCAATGGCAGTACCAAAACATGTGAAAACATACCATGTCACTGACTTTCTGGTATCTAGATATCCAGCATAATCAAAGTCCACAAATCCCTCAATCCCATGAAGAGTTCTTTGATTACTATTTCTTCCTTCATACACCAAAACATTGTTAATGGTTCCCTTCACGTACCTCAAGATCCACTTACGAGCCTGCTAATGACTCTTCCCTAGATTCGCCAGGAATCTACTTGCTATACTGATTGAATAAATAAAATCAGGCCTTGATAAGACCATTGCATACGTGAGTGAGCCAACAACATTTGCATAAGAGATGTTAGTCATGTACTCCTTCTCATCCTCAGTTTTAGGTGACTGATCAGCACATAGTTTAAAATGTTGAGGCAGTGGTGTAGTGATTGATTTACCTCATACACGCCAAAATTTTCAAAAAGTTTTCGGAGATAATTGTCTTCAGATAAAAATAATGTCCCTTTTGTCCTATCTATGATTCCATGCCCAGAATCTTCTTAGTAGACCCAAAATCCCCAGAATCTTCTTAGTAGACCCAAAATCTTTCATTTCAAACTCCTCTTTGAGTTTGTTTTTTAAATAAGAATATTATCTAAATACAGTAGTAAAAATGTGTATACCTTTTTAGCAGTAAACTTCAAGTATGCATAGTGGTCAAACTCACTCAAGTTGGATCCAAAATTCTTATCATGAACTCATCAAATCTCAGATTTCATTGTCTGGGAGATTGTTTGAGTTCATACATGATCCTCCTTTCCTTTCACTTCAAAATCTTCTGGTTGTTTCATTGAGATGGTTTCATCCAAGTTTCCATTCAAGAAAGTAGTCTTCACATCCATATGTTGAAGTTCCAGGTTGTTTTTGAGGTTGTTTTCAGCCACCTGAGACAGAATAATCCTTATGGATCTATGTTTAACTACTACTAAAAATACTTCATTGTAATTTGTCCCTTCTCTCCGTGTAAAGTGTAAAGCAACTAAATTTGCTTTATATCTACCTTGTTCAACCCCAAGTATGCCTTGTTTTTTCTTGAAAAGCCATTTCCACCCTACTACCTTTGAACCTCTAGGTCTTGCAACTATGTACAACGTATGATTCACCCCTAGTGACTTCATCACTTCATACATCGATCTAAGCTACTTATGTTGGTCATTACTGACAACATCATACTTGTAATCCTTTGGACTTCATCTAAACCATTACTAGTTGCAACAAGAGAGTAATCCAAAGATCTTCATATTCATACCTCTCAACATGCTTAATTTACCTTCTAGTTTTGTCTCTAACATAGAATGTAAGACGGTTCTTCTTCTTGATCTTGTTTAGGCTCATTGTTGTCATTCATAATTTCAGGTTGATCGTCTTCAAGTAACCAATTACCAAGTGACGACTTCCTGTAGTTTCGTCTATTTCATAAAACTCATTTGTTACTTGAATAACTCATATAAGTCATAAACATTACTTGAAATTTAAAAGAACATTAAAGATATGATCCCCCTGAAATTCGAATAGTTACAGAGTAACCCGGGGAAAGTTAGAAAATCATTAAATGGTCCTTTATATTTTTGTCATATTTCCAAGATTATGTGAAGGGCAAAAAACAATTCTATGCTCAGGCGTGAAGTATTTCATATCATAGTGGAGGTTGTTGTAAATAGTTCGAATCTCAGCACACATAGATGTAGCTATCCCTTGTGCTATATATATAGCAAATATTGATGTGATGCATCTCATATTGTCCCATTATTTCGAACCTTGATTGCTTTGCATTTATTCTTATAAAATAATTACTTTTCCTTTTTGATACATGGGTTAATACTATCATTCTTAACAACAGCAAACTTCTCATTCAACGGGTTTGACTGCGGTATGTTCATGATCAAATATGTTGGTTTCTATAGCAGAGATATAGGACTTTGTTTTAGCCAGGCAATACACAAAATTATATGTTCGATATGGTGCATGATTGATTTTACTATCTTCCCTTACATCCATTTTGTTCTTCCAAACATTATGGTATTCAAACACCTGATATCGAGTTCTCTTTCATATGAACACATGCCATATTTTAGGAAGAGGACGGCGAGGGACATCTTGAGTTTGAAAGACGATATGGATTCTTTAGCCTCATCTCAGGCTCAAGACGAACAGCCATTGAAAGACGAAGACCTCTATTTTGGGGAGCTGATTTCTTCTTCTAAGTTGAATCTTTCAGAATTTTCACTCCTGTCAAAAGCTGATCAGTCTTAAACCACATTTTTTCTTTTTCTTATTGTTGTTGTTCCTTAGCCATAAATTTACTTCTTCAGCTCAAGTATAGAAAATGACAAAAAAGATAAATTACGTTGATGGTGATCTTGATGATGAGATGATTGATCTTAACTATCAAGGTACTGTTCACCTAAATCACAAGCACCACCATCTTTGCATCTGCACAAATATTTTCATTATCGTGCAAAAGGAATGATGGTGGTGCTTATGATTTGGGTGAACTAGATCGATGCAATTCTTTTGTACCTCGATAGCAAGGTCAGTCAGCTCAGCTCATCAACAAGATCGCTATCGACGTAGTTAGTCTTTTTGAAGGTATTGCTTGTTAAAGCCTCATAGAAAGAACCTGTCTCAGACGAGATAACGTGTTTTCGACATGTTTGAGGATGAATGGGGGTGCCAAAGTTATGCTACATAATATCCTTTTCTGAAGCTTCTTATTTTTTGTCATTAACCATTATTGATGTTAAATGCATGGCATGTTTGCAGCCTTTGCCTCCCTTATCTTTATATTGCTTACATACTGGCTTTAACATCGAATTGTCTTTGATGGAATTTCACTGAGAAGTATAATGAGTTATTTCTAGTTGAATAAGTTCTTGTTAAAGTTTGATCTTGTTATCAAAATAGCCTATTTTACGTTAATCATGTTTGCGGTGGGGGTGTCGAGGTATAACCGAAGATGCATCAGCATAAAGAAGTTATTGAAATGGTAAGAAAACAACACATGATAAAGGTATACCAAATATGATACATGAAGGATGAAAGTTTTCATATGAATATATGCAAGAACAATATACAAATTTTCATTTCGTTAAGGTTCTTCATCTCCTCCCCTTTGACGCCGGTATTGTTGGAGCACATCATCTCCTCACGAGGTGTTGGAGTACTCTCCAATGAACGGTTGGTCGTAATAGGAGATTGGATCCTTAGCTTGCTTTTTGCTTCGTTCTTATTTTTTTTCCGTGCTTCAATGGCGGACTCCGTGGATTGATGTTTAATTCGTGTTCGTGGTTGTTATTATTTGTTGTCCTTATTGTCGTCTCTCTTCCTCCATTTGCTTTTCAATATAACACCCTCATTGTGAATTCAAATTGCCTGCGCCTCATCATGACGTTAACGTCATATGCTCTGGACGGGTGATTTGCCTTCGGAATTTGGTAGTGCTCTTGTCTCTTGATGCGTTCTTGAATCCCGAGATAATCACCGAATGTCTTTTGCTAGGACTTTAGACTATCAAGATTCATACGCTAGTGTGTTGTGTTTCTCCTCTCTTTTTTTTTGTTTATCTTTTGGTCTTCTTTATCTTTTTGCTTCGGTCTTTCGTTGATTTTGGTGTTCGCGGACTCGGAGTGTCCATAGCGGTATTTTGGACGCATCCGGCGTGTTTTTTGACCGATTCCTTATTTTCGGCGACCGTTCGCCACCCCGCCACCACTTCGCCGTCGTCCACGACGGTCCGGTCAACACTATGAAGGCGGCGACCGATTTTGAATTAGGGTTTGGAGTGGGGGACAAAAAGCTTACAAGCCTTGAATTGTGGTGCCTAGTGGAAGTGTGACAAGTGGAATAATTGGAGTGGGGGACAAGAGTGCATTACCTTTTTCTTGTGTTCCCCGCTAGTGGATGCCCACGCCTCCACCATGTTAGCCACACATGGTCATCCACCTAGCAAGAATATTGACCCATCATTGGTCAATTCAAACTCCAAGCATGACCGGGTAGACCCGGGTGACACGTCACGGCTGTTGACTATGTCAACATTGACTGCTGAAAAGTCAACTCAAAACAAATTGGTTGATCGGTCCCAAAGAGTCAACGCCCCTATCATCGGCTCCATTTTGGATGACGAGCCGCATCTTGTCGCGCCGGATTCATCACCGGAACACGGTCCAAAATGCGATGCCTGTACGTGGATCTTTCCCGCCAGTTTCTTCAAACTTTGAAAATGGAGGTACATCTAAAGTGGTGCCAAGAACTCCAACTGCTATGGAAAAGAGTGCAAGGTTTGCACATCCACCCACGGCCGTATCAATTGAAACCACCAACAATCCGTTGTTCATTTTCTCAAGCCTTGAGCGGTAAAGTGGGATATGATATGAATAAGTCTTTTATTGGAGATGAGAATATCAAAGCAAAAGAATTTCACATGGTGAAAGGCAAGCCAATGCTTATATTTGAAGAAGAAGAAATAAAATGGCTTGATAGAGGTTAGAATTTGTTCTAATTCTTAGCTTTTCAATCGAAATCCCATCATACCTCTATACCGTCGGATTAAGAACCTTGATTTCAAGGGAGGGTATAAGCTCGGACCGTTGAGTCCTAGGCATGTTATGATCAAGCTTGACGAGGAGGAAGACTACACAAGGTTATGGCTAAAAAGGGATCTAGGATTCCTAAATGTCTCGGGGCGCATTATCAAATGGACGCCCAGTTTTAATCTGGAATCCGATCCTCCTATCATGGCGATATGGATTGCATTCCCTGGACTTAGTATGCGATATTGTGAGAAAGGAACATTGTTCAACCTTGCTAGGAATATTGGTAAACCATTGAGAATGGATGAAGGAACGCTAACAATGACGGGCCCCAATAACCCAAGGGTTTGCGTGGAGGTAAACCTTCTTGAACCAAAGAAAGAAATCATTGAATGGGGAGTGAGAGTTGGCCCTAGGATGTTGTATGAAAGGCAAAGGGTTATCTATGAAAACTATCCGATATATTGTACCAAATGTTTCAAACTTGGGCACATCCTTGGTGAATGCGAAGGAAAGAAACACAAGAGACAAGATGAAGAGGGTGATGGTACTAAAGGATCAAAACAAGGATGGAGACCGGTGGAAAAGAAACATAATACGCCCAACAAGATGGCCAACAAGAATACGAAAAGTGTTTCTTTTGTACCAACTAAGATACTACAAAGGGGAGACAAGAACCCATTTGGAAATCTTGAAGTGGAACACATCGAGGATGACGAAATTACAAAGATGGTCGAGACCACTAACAATAACTCTACGCACTTGAAGGATAGTTCTAATGGGGAGGAGGAGACACGTAATGATGACCGAAAGTCCATCTCAGAGGAACAAGAGATTGAAGATGCAATACTAAACGATGCGTATGATGATGTGGTTGGGACCTTCTCGAACTCACAATAAAAAAAGCCATCCCGAGTTACGTCACCAAGGAAGTCATTAGAACAAAGACAACCTGAGAGCGGATATGAACCGCAATGTGAAGAAAGCTCCAATGACAATTAGGCGAGTGACGAAGACGCATTTGAGTGTGATACGTCAATATCGCCAACCACAATGGGCAAACTTTGGAAAAACAATGAAGAAAGTAATACCGATGAGCTAATGAAGAGTAGCTCGGACAGTGAGGGAGAGAATTGCTCAAACTCACGTCCTCAAGAACATCCAGTTAAAGAAAGTAATAGATACTTGAAAGAAGAGGCCATAGCCAATGCGGTACAAGAACCTCCTCCCAAAAACCGTGAGCAAAAGAATATTGACAAATCAGCCCACAAGATTAGGTCTCGGGACGGGAACGCCAACAAGAAGTCATTGTGAGTAAATGTTGTTCATTTGTTGGAATGTACGCGGGGTTGGCAATGATCGTACTTGTGAGCACGTTTATGATCTTGTGAAAAGAAATAAACCAAAAGTCCTAGTGCTTCTTGAACCACTTGTCGCATTTGACGAAAGAAGGTATCTAAGGCGATTTCAATTCGACAAAGCATATAGAAATCCGAATAATACAATTTGGATTTTTGGGGATATGGATGTTGAAATTGATACATTTGAGCTTCACAATCAATTCATCCACTGTGAGATCACGTCCCAACTCTTACCAACGGCAATCCTTTGATCATTTGTGTATGCCGCACAAACCCGAATACTTAGAAAACCTCTTTGGGATAGGTTGCGAAGAAATGAGGACAACAAGACATGGCTTGTTGTGGGAGATTTCAACGTGGTTCTTAACATCGAGGAAAGAATCGGAGCTTCTCAAAATATAATTGGTGAAATGAATGATTTTAAAGATTGCTTAGATGATTGCGGCCTTGAGGACGCGGGATTCGAAGGAACGCCTTTCACGTGGGAAAGAAATGGCGCCCTATCACGTCTTGATAGAGCGCTTGTTAACTTTGAATGGGGAACAACATTTGCTAAAACGAAGGTGGTTCACCAACCAAGAAAATAATCGGATCATAACGCCCTCTTCATCCACTTCGATAGGCTTGAGACGAATAGGAGAAGCCCGTTCCGGTTTCAAAGCATGTGGACTAAACACCATGAGTTTGTCCAAAAAGTTACTGATAGTTGGGGCGTTCCTACGCATTGTCACGGTCTATACAATCTTAGTGCGAAGCTAATTCGGCTTAAACGGGACCTCAAGGCTTGGAACCGTGACACATTTGGCAACATCTTCCATAAAGTCAATGAGAAAGAATTGAATCTCAAGGATGCCGAGATGGCGCATGACCTAAATCCATCGGAATCATCTCGCTCTCACCTCAACAAATGCTACGCCGAATTCACTCTTACCCGTAAAATGGAAGAATCCTTTTGGAAACAAAGGGCGAATTGTAAATGGGCTATAGAGGGAGAAAGGAACACCAAAATGTTTCAAGTTATGGCAAAAGCGAAGAAAACTAGAGCTAAAATCTTTGAGATCATTGAAGAGGGTGTTTGTATGAACGACCCCAATGACATTGGCCCCTCGCCGTGAGATACTTTGAAAAACTCCTATCACACCCCGTGGCGATATCGGCTTGCCACAATCTCAATTTTTTCCCGTCCACTATCTCGGAGGATGACAATGCGTGGTTGTGCCGTAGCCCATCGATAGAGGAAATCAAAGAGGTAGTCTTCGGTCTTAGTGCGGAAAGTGTTGCCGACCCCGATGGCTTCAATGCCTTATTCTTTCAAGCTTGTTGGGACATCATATACCAAGATATACACTCGGCCGTGACTGACTTCTTTAGAGGTAACGCCTTTCCTCGCTATTACAAAGCTACCAATATTGTGCTCATCCCTAAGAAAGAGAACCCGAGTGAATGGAAAGACTATCGGCCTATTAGTCTTTGCAATGTGTGCTACAAAATTATTGCAAAGCTACTTAATGATCGTCTTGGGACTCTTCTTCCTAAGATCATCTCTCCATCACAAAGTGGATTCATCAAAGGACGCCTTATAGGCGACAATATTCTTCTTGCCCAAGAGCTTGTTTCGAATCTATCCAAGAGAAGAGACAAACACAATGCCGTGGTTAAACTTGATATGGAAAAAAGCTTATGACCGCCTCGATTGGTCGTTCCTCTACCAATGTTTCTACAAGTTTGGATTCTCTCGGACATGGGTATGGTTCATTAAAAATTGCCTCGAAAAGTGCTTCTTTCCCATCTTAGTTAACGGTGAAACACACGGTTTCTTCGAATCTAGACATGGGGTTAGGCAAGGTGACCCGATCTCTCCTGTACTCTTCATCATTGCAGCCGAATTCCTCTCTAGAGGCCTTGATCAATTATACGAACGCAATGATAGCCTCTATCTTGCTACGAGTGGTGGTATTCGGGTGTCCCACCTTGCCTACGCCGATGACTGTATAATATTCATTCGTGGAACTCGAGACAACATGAAGAAGCTTAGAAACTTTCTCTCTCTCTACGAAATGGTATCCGGCCAACTGTTAAGCGCGCAAAAATGTTGCTACATACCCTCGGCATTTGTGTCTAATACGCATATCCGCTTGGTTTGTGAAGAGACGGGGTTCACCAAAGGTACATTCCCTATCACTTACCTTGGTGCACCTCTCATGAGAGGACGCCTCAATTCGAACCATTTCCGGGATTGGTTCACTCAAATTCGTAGACTCATAAGTGGATGGGAAATGAAATTCCTAAACTTCGGGGGTCGCCTAACTCTTCTCAAGAGTGTTCTTTGCTCCATCCCAATTTATCTTTGTCAAATTATTGAGCCACCTCGGTGCGTATTGGAGGATATGGAGAGATTGTTCGCTAGATTCCTTTGGGGGTCGAATGATATTAAAAGACGGATTCATTGGCGCAGTTGGGAGAGAATATGTGAACCTTATGACAATGGGGGCCTTATTGTTAAATCACTTGAGAGTATGGTGGATGCATTTGGGATCAAACTTTGGTGGCACTTTAGGGCTCAAGACTCCCTTTGGGCGCGGTATTTGATGAGTAGATACGCTCAAAAGGAAGACTTCCTTGAAATCAAAGGGTGGGAATCTTGCGGTTGGAAAAGGCTCATTAGAGTGGAGAATATTGCTCAACCTTTAATATTTTGGAACGTGAAAGAAGGACATAACTTCTTTTGGCTCGACCATTGGGTTGGGGAACACCGGTTGCAACCGAGGGACGGGGTTGTAATCAAACACAACACCAAAGTCAAAGAATTTTGGGAGTCAGATGGCTGGGATCTTAACAAACTAGACGACGTCCTCAATAAGGAATCTACCCTTCGTATCCTACGACTGCCCACACACCGTATTGGGAGAGATGTACCCATCTGGAAAGCCGACTCTAATGGTCTCTTCTCTACAAAGTTTGCTTGGAAGGCTGTCAAAGGTGAGTATGAACCACTTACCGTGTACCGCTCTCTTTGGCATAAATCCATTATGCCTAACATTTCGTTCTTCGCATGGAGGTTTATTCAAAATATCATTTCCATGGACCAAAATCTTGCGAAGAGGTTTGCCATGGCATCAGTTTGTAATTGCTGTCGTAACATTGAAACTCTTGATCACCTTTTTTGGTCAAGTAATCTTGCCACGAAAGTTTGGGATTACCTCTTTAAAATATTTCATGTTAAGAGGCCATCAACCATGTGCTGCCGCAATATTATTGCTTACTGGTTCCATGCTAGAAGGTACACCATTATTGGACATATTCACACTCTTATCCTGATGTTTACATTGTGGTTCATATGGGCTGCCCGCAATGATGCGAGACACCGTAGAATACAAATGGATGCGGACAAGATCATTGCCAAGGTCATAAATCATGTTCGCGTTCTTTTTTCCTTGGAGCCATGTCGCAAACGATTTTGGAAGGGAGCCCTTCATGTTGCTAAGGAGTGGGGTGTTAACATCAAAAGTGAACGGGCCCGACCTCCAATCGTGGTCATTTGGAGGAAACCAAACATGGGACGTATGAAGCTAAACACCGATGGGTGTTCAAAAGGCAACCCGGGGCCCACGAGGGCGGACGTATTCTTAGAGATCATTTGGGGAATTGTATTTGGTGTTTTCATTTGGCCCTTGACACCTCAACTAATGTCGTAGCCGAACTTAGAGCCATCCACCGTGGCCTCCTCTATTGTTTTGAGCTAGGACTTCACCACATTAATGTCGAAACGGATGCGAGTATCACGATACCAATCATCAACGCCCCATCCAGAGGACAATGGACACTCACTAGCCTCCTTGATGAAATCCGATTCTACCTTAAGGAACTTAATGGATGCATCTCCCATGTTTATAGAGAAGGTAACACTGTTGCGGATGCTCTTGCCAATGAGGCCTGCACCCTCCGGATAGATGGCCGAAAATCTCTTGAGGAAGTTAGCACTAAGGTGAAAGTCCTCATTACCAAAAATAAAAAAGATTGGCCCAACATCCGTAGTCCCAAAAATACGGAGTAATGCTACCACTCGTCCTTCTTACCGTACCCGTCCTCCACCTTGGGGTAAGGTATTCTCCTACATTATTTACTCATAATATAGCACATTTTATGTTACTTCATAGCTTTACACATAAAGGTAAAGATAGGTTGCATCCGTTGGTCACTTGGCACACTACCTCACATTTTTATAGTACCATCTTTACCTCGCTCGATGCACACTACGACATTAAGGTGGCTTTTGTTACTTACTTGGGGCTGCCAATGAATCATCATCATATGGATCGTCGTACCCCTCCCATGACACACTACTCGACCCATGAGGAGTACCGTAATTTTCAACTACCCTGCCTTGCCCGAGCCCTTCGTTTTTACATAAGCCATTTCATAATTGTAATCAATCTTACAATTACATCACCCTCATCGTTTGCGTTTGTAACACTCAAGTGTCACCAACTAACCTACTTGTCCGCACACTTGCACACACACACGGTTTGGTGACCTTGAAGCTCAAAGCACACGACACCCGTCAAGATCACAATGCACACACGGTTTCATTCCCCTTCAGGGGACTGTGGCAGATCTACGCACACACGTGGTACTGTTTCGATTGGGTTGTAAATTATAATATTAGCTTTTTCTTCGATTGGGTTGTAAAGTGTATGTATGGCCGCTATTTGAGACATCCTGATATTGATAAATCTCCTAGTAACCGATATGAGGAGGACGATTGTAGTAACAAACTTTCATACGGCTTCGTTGAACAAATGTATCCTACTATCAAAGCCGACTTTAGAGATAATAATTGGCTCACTCATGAGCTCAGGGTAGTAGACTATCATCGGCTACTATGCTTACATAGCAGGGAAAAACAAGGGAAGAATCCAAAGCACGCAGAGATTCGACAACGGCACGCTTGGCGCCACCGCCTCGACGACATGGAAGACATCCAGATTTTTACAGGGACGGAGAAGAAATCCAGACCGCGACCTCAACAAAATCAACCGCTGCACATAAGCGGTCATCATGATAAAATATCGGTCAAAAATACACAAGAGAAGAAATGGCCAACGATGGCTACAACAAAGGACCGGGCACGCGCTCCACGGACGCAAGATCAAGCCGCTTAGAGCGCACACCTTTTTCCGTGTACATATTTTTATTTCAGAGGTACCCTAATATTAGGCAGGCTCATACCTGTCTGCTTTGCACCACCCATCCGAAAATAGGGAGTATACACGTCTCCTTGCAAAAGCCAAAAATCGCGTCGCATACTTCAGCTTTAGGTATGATTTGCGGTCTTTTCGCTTTTAGAAGATGTGCATATAACCTTAATATGACGATGGGTTCCTTTGGCTACCACTCTAAAAGAAGCAAACAAATTCCTCTCCAAAGGCTCAAGGCCGAACTGCATACTCCACTCTTGGGTATAAGGCTCGGCCGTGAATCTTTTTGGGTCTTTGGGTACGTCTTTACTTTAGCCTTGTTACCTGTTGGAGGTCACCCCTTTCAGCCTCCTTAGAATGTTTTAGATAATAAGGGTCCTGCATGATTGAGGGCTCCAAGCATGACCGGATTGTATAACCTTCTTTTTCATTTACAAAACCTTTATTTCATGCAAGAACAATATACAATTATCGATCTCAGAAAGTTTGAGTAGCAAACTTAACCTCAAATTATAGGAACAAACCCTTCAAACAGTATAAGAAATGTCGAAATAATTAATGTGTAATAAGATCTATACGTTAACGGTGCAAATATTGTAAATTAAACTTTCAATAAGTGAGATTACATGAAATGTTTTGGAGGAAAAAAATGACCAGAAACCCCAAATTTAATCCAAGTCCGGTCAAATTAATCAAAACAGTTGATGCATGACCCAAATTGAAAACTTTCCTTCTATAGAGGACCAAAACTAGCCATTCTTTCTTTAGAATAACTCGTTTGTTAAGTGGTTATTTTAAAAAATCAACAATACAAAAACTTCTTTAAAATATCATGTGATTTAATGAAATCTCTTTTTACGCTATCTTCATATCTCTTACATACTAGTTTTAACATTAGATGGTGCTTGTTATTTCAATTAGGATGATGAACCAAGCTATCTCAAGTTGCAACTGTATAAACAAAAATACAAAGCATTTGATGTTGAGACATCAGAATGTGAAAGAGTGTTCAAACACCAAAGTGGGCTGAAAAGTCCTTTATCTAAGGAGTCGCAAGCTTTACAAACCTATTTAAATATCTAGTTGTGATATACAATACATCTCTAACATAATTCAATCTTATTTCAACTAAGTGACCAATACCAACTGAAATAAGCTCACCTTGGATGCCAAAATATGAAACAGGTTGGAACCAACAACCGTAGTTAAGGATGTTGGCTAGTTATCATTGTACATGGACGTGTAAAAAGTTTAATCATACATTATTGCACTTCCTCACGTGTTTAAAGATAATTAATTTTAATTTGTTTTTCAGGTATGTCGGAACACATAGAAATAATAGTTTAAGCCGCCTTATCATCAATGATTACCAAATTAGTGGATTATTAATGTGTTGGTTGCTTAAAAGATATCATAGCCGCTAAAACTTGTATGTCTTAGAGGTAATGGCGCGATATTCAAGTTTTGTGGAGGGTTGGGTGATGATGGGTTGTCTTTTAGGTTTTCAAGAGATAAGAATCACCAAGAAAGACCTTATAACCAGTGACACTACGTCTAGTGCCTGCGGCTCCCTCAACCACAATATGGGAGAGCCCTTGACAAAACTTTCTTTGATGTACAAAATGACTCGGACTGGATATGATTTAACTAAGCACATCGATACTATTAATCAAATCAGGATGTGTGATAGTTAGATAAATAAATTAATCAAGTCGATAAGAACAACGACTAGGCATTGAATCAACATAGAAAGATTTGAGGTTGAGCGAGAAATGCATTGGGATCCCATTTATATAATTCAGATTAGCTCATTGTAACTTTTCAACATAAATTTAAAATCAACATATTTAGTCCTATCAATTATATCATTGATTTCATAAGTTTTTATAAAATATATCAAAAATAAGAGGAAAAGGAAAAAAAAAACTTGAATATTTTGCATTTTTTTTCTCAAATTGATACAATCTTGTTACATGTTATTAATCCTGAGTTGGTAGCAACTATTAACCATTAATACCTCAAGATTTTATTCAAAATAAGCTACTTACTATTTAACTTAGATTTTATCAATTTGATTTACCATTTTTCCTATAAAATAATGATGTCCCTTTCAATAATTTCAACATTCGAACAACCTTATAAACATCTGTTACTTTTGTAGTACATATTTTATATTAGCAAGTCGTACGTGAATTTATTCTGGGAAAAAAATGTCGGGCATGAATTTTGTTTCACGGAAAATGTTTAGGGCATGTTGTGTGGAAAAATAGAAGAGTGCTTATGTTTAACCAGCAATAAGACTCTTTTGTTATATGTTTAACTAGCAACAAGATCCTTGTTTGATTGAAAAATAAATAAAAAGTTTCCTTGATATGTTTATCTAGTAAAAATCATCGTGCGCTGATGTATCGAAATTAGGTCTAATTTTGATTTAATTTGTCCAATGTGTTTTAAATTTAATCAAGTTATTTCATATTTTAGATTTGTAAACTTATGAACAATATCATTTTTGTTAGTTAATGTCCCTAAAGTTGTCATATCGTTGGCTCACCCTATTTAATTTGTAAACTAACTGTATGATTGTTGAGCATGGTAGTCATAGGTGGAAATACCTATGCTACCTTGCAGGAATTGCAAGGTGAACCAGTATAAGTCATGTTAAGACCCTACCAACTGTAACAAATCTAATACTCATAATACCAAAATATTTACATAATATACCATGTGTGATAAGTGATAACTAGACACTTTATCTTATTACAGTAACTGCATGACACAAAACAATAAACTAGCCAAAAAGTTAAGATGGCGAGTTAATTGATTTAGTAACCATGTGAGAATCCTTCATTTACTGAACATGAAATCGAACGTGTTATAAAGAATCAAGTGAACATTAAAAAGAGATGAGTAAAATGAGTGGCACATGAGCAAAAAAGACTTAGGGACGTAATCACTTAAGGTTTTGGGGGTTAACATGTCAAGCCCACTAATGTATCCTTCACTTATATTTCCTGGTTAGTGGTTCTTTTGATGTTAGACCCTAACAAAACACTCTAGACCTGCGGGGTTGAGTAGGCAAGAGTCAACCCTGATTTTCCTTAAATATGTCCATTCTACTGTTGAAGATAAGACATGTCACTTATTGCAGCTTTTGGCCTACTCTACCTCTTTCATAGTGGCTTCAATATCAAATGGTCTTTGATAGATTTCTCGAAACGTGTAACAAAGTATGTTTAGTTAAAAAAATTCTCGAGAAAGTTTGACTTCGTTAACAGGGTAAACTCCATTCACCTCCCATGAGGTATTGTCTCTCTCTATCCACTTCCTCTCTAGTTCTAATTTTCTCATACGCCTTCCATGCGTGACTTTGACTATTGATCACCCATTAATTATTCGGGTAATCTAGTCAATTTATATACTATGTGTTATTTATATTATGCAAATAATACACACAAAATCTTATGAGTAGTACAAAAAGAAGATTTTTAAGTGTTATGCTATTTACTATACATGTACTTTTCAAACTTTTTATTAAAGTATTTATTTAAAAAATTAACTTATTTTTATATTGTGTTATATATGATATATACTTTTTTGAATATTATGATAAGGTTATAATTCTTACTAGATATAATTTATGGAATTTTTTTAAGGCTTATTCCACTATTAAAATTTATGGTAGATATCACCAGGGGTGATTTATTTATGTCCATTTTTTTGTAATAAAAGAAAAAATATATAATAGACAATTAGCATTTATAGATTTTTCAAAAATAACAAATTTAGACCACGCTACTTTATTTAATAGGTAGTAAAGGAAATTTTATCTTTACTGATTTAATTAAGGAAAAAATCATCAAGCCCCCTAACCTATGAGGTATTTTGCGCGTTGGTCCTTAACCTAATTTTATCAGCACTTTGGTCCCTAAATTATACGGTGTCTGTTCGGTTTGGTCATTTGGAGCATTTTCGGCCATTTTTAGCGTGAATATTCCCCTTTGCCCGACTCATATGTACTGTACTAGATGTATAATGGTAGTTGGTGACAATAAAAAGGCAAAAACACACCTCAAAGGGAGGAATATTCCAGCCACAAAAGATCGAAAAACTACCATTTGGTGCATTTTCGGCCATTTTTTGCAGGAATATTCCCTTCTACCCGACTAATATGTGTTGTACTAGATGTATAATGATAGTTGGTGACAAAAAAAAGGCAAAAAAGAACATCAAAGAGAGGAATATTTCGGCCACAAAAGACCAGAACTGCACCAAATGACCAAATCGAACATACACCTTATAGTTTAGGGACCAAAGTGCTGATAAAAGTAGGTTAATGACCAAAGCACAAAACACCCATAGGTTAGGGGGCTTGATGCTTTTATCCCTTTAATTATCTTGGAAAGTCTCATTCTCCTAGTAAAGAAGCTCGATACAAAATGAAAAAAAAACTAAAGCCCTTATAATCAATATCAAATTTTCGCTCTTATGTTTTACATTGTAGAGAAATGAATATCAACTAAAATTTGATAGCATTGTTTCATTAATATAGTCTAAATTTAAAAACAAATAAAGTATTCACTATATCACAATAACTTCATGTGAATATATTTTTTGTGAATTCAAAGAATAAGAATTATTTTTTGTTCACAAAGAAATATGCAAATCTATATTTAATAATTCTACTATAACACTCGAACTTGGTGCTCGACAATGTGTAAATACTCTATTGTTTGCCTTCTGAAGACAATCGTTTGCTAAAAAAACGAACAAAAATATAAATTTGATAATAAATTAAAAGAATTCGATATACTTTCTAGAACCAAAGGAAATGAATTTATATTATAACTAATTAATTGAAATTTAATTTTATTATGATATTTATTTAGCCATTTGATGTTATTTATTTAGTCATTTGATGTTTAACAAGAAAAACTCGTGTAACATAAGTGATGTTTTTTTTTTTGTTTTTTTTAATAAGGTTTGTTGTGTACTATTTGTATAATAAATAACATTTAGTAAATAAATTGACTAGATTAACCCTAGAATTATTGGGTGCCTAATAATCAAAGCCACTTTGGGGAGGTGGATGAAAAAATTAAAACAAGAGGGGAAGTGGATAGAGAGAGACAATATACCTCAGGGGAGGTGGATGAAATTTGCCCCCAGTTAGCATGTAGTCTAATAAACATAGATTAGTTTAGAATGATGTGAGAAACCCAGACAAAAAGTTAATTTGATGTACAAAATTAGTTAGTTAGACATATAATTGACTAATGTCATCAATCAAATCAGAGTGTGTGATAGTTCAGCAAATCAGTCGGCCACAACGATAAGAGGTTATAAAATCGACAATGTGAATCTAAGATTATTTTTAAGGAATTGCATCGAACAAATCAAAATGGATCACCCTCGTGATGTTTTCATGTGTTACAATCTGAAAAGAAAAATTAAAATAAAATAATGGAGCCTGTGAGGTTTATATAGGCCGCTAGCTCTTGCGATTAAAGATCATTAATTATACAATTAATTTAACTAACATAATTTAACTATAAATAGAAAGCGGTTAGCTGTTATTATTAATCCTAACGGCTAACCGAATCTAGAATTTATGCTAAAATTGGAAATTCTTTCATTTGGTCTTCTAATAAGAAGTTTGTTGGTCTAGTGTGGTCTAGTGTGGCCATAAAAGACCGAAACTGCACCAAGGGGGCAAATCGCACAAACACCCCATAGATTAGGGATCAAAGTACTAATAAAATTAGGTTAAGGGACAACGTGCAAAACACCCCATAGGTTAAGGGGGCTTGCTGTTTTTATCCCCATGACATGTTATAGCTAGATAAATCAGTTAACCAAGTCGATAAGAACAACGACTAGACATTGAATCAACATTTAAAGATTTGAGTTTGGAAGAAAAATTCATTGGGAACCGATTTATATACGTCACATTTTGCTCATTATAACCTTTAAACATAAATTTGAAAACAACAAATTTAAGTCTATCAATTGTGTCCTTGATTTATGATTTTTTTTTGTTTTTTGTTACAGAAAATATAAAAAATCAGAGGAAAAGGAAAAATAACTTGAATATTTTTCCTTTTTTCTCAAATTGATACAATCTTATTACTCATGTTATTAATCTAAAGTTGGTGGTAGCTATCCATTAATACCTCAAGATTTTTTTTTCCAAACACTTACTATGTAACATAGATTTTATCAATTTGATTTGCTTTATTTCCTATAAAATCATGGTGCTCCATCCAACAATTTCACCATTGGAGCAACTGCAAAACAAATCACTATGTTTCTCATTTTCAGACCCTCACATAAGCTTCTTCGCATACAACTGCAAAAACCCTTTCTTCCTCTAATTTGAACCATCCCATTTTGAATTCATCTGTGAAAATTCAATTTTTTTTCTCTCTCTCTAATTATAAGGTCACAAATAAAGATTTCATTTTTACTGTTTTATCACAATGGGAGCTCAAAAAAACAACAAAAAGCTAGAAAAAAATGATTCTTGTAAATCCCATGTTGATGATCGTCAACAATCACATGGCCGCATTTCGAAAAAAGCCAAGCTTTCAGTTTCTAAGAGTCAAAAAATGGTTCAGAAATCTTCAGTACCGAGGAATTCAAGTAATGGGGTTCTAGATTTCAGAGATCACGATGGATGCGTAAAAGAGAAGGACGCCGAGGCTACTGAGATTTACGGCGGCTATGATGTGGATGAGGAGCTCGACTGTGGCTTTGTGATGTTGAAGAGTGTGAGGGAAAAAAGGTTGATGGAAAAAAGGGCCAAAATGGCGGAAAACGAGGCGCGAATGAAGGTAGTATTCTGTAGCAATTTTTGCCGAAGTATAATTTTTTTTTTTTTTTTTGTAAATTAATGAAGTTGATGAAATCTTTGTTTTTGTTCATCGTGTTCATTTTCAGGAGGATAGCCGTGACGAGTGTTTTGCGCCTCTCACAATGAAGGAAGAGCGCGGAATTCTTCGTGCCTTTAAAGATTCTAATAGGTATTAATTTACACTTACTCAGCAGCTGAACCTACTTCCTACGTGCTACATGCTTATTGTGTAACTCGTCTGTGCTCCACACTTTTACAGGACAAAGGTTCTCGCGACTCGTGTGAATTCTGATACCAAGATTACGGGCAAAATGTTGCAGTGTTTGATGCCGGGGAAATGGCTTCATGATGACGTAACTTTTTTGTTTATTAGCATGGATCATTACGTACACGACTTGTTTGTAGTGAGTATAAGATAACTTTGGAATAATCTTATGATGCTGTTGTGTATCAGGTCATTAATGTATATCTTCAATTGCGTAAAGAAAGGGAATTGTAGGAGCCTCAAAAGTTCTTGAATTGTCATTTCTTTAATACTTTCTTCTCTAAGGTTTTTTCTTAAGCTCAACTTTTTTCTGTTTCATCGCAATAAAAAAATATGACAATGAAGTACATTATAAAAATATGTGTTTTATAATGAAGTACACATTGTTATTTTATCTCAAAATTATTGACAAGATGGCCGAGGTTGAAGCTCGCGTTCTACCGGTTTATAATTACTCATGATATCTCGAAATATTACATATTGTTATTTTATCTCGATCTTAATTCTATATTCTGTGACTTGCAGCTAAAATATCATGATTCAGGCAGGGAGAAAGACTGTCTGCCTCAGGTTGGGCAATGGAATATGATGAATCAGGTAATTAACATGTATAGGGTAATCTATTAGCTAAATGCTGCAAATATATGCAATTTCCTTTCGTGTTCAATAACAAGAATGTGATTGGAATACTCAAGTATGTTGTGATGGTTGGTGCCTTGTGTTTCCAATTTCATATTTTGTTTGATAATTGAGATAATAATCAATATCGCATACTTTAACAAACAAATATACGGAATGTATTAAGCAATCATGAGATTCTTCCTCTTTTTTTTTTTTGTGATAAGCATGAGATTCTTCCTCTCATTGCTTGATGACATCTTCAATTTTGCGCTTACGTTTCCTTTTTTTTTTTTTTTGCTTCATCTGGGATTCAATTACACTATTAATTATTGGGCATCATATAGAGGCTGGTGAATGGTGGCACCGTTTATAGCTGGATATGTATTAACTTATTGCGCAACATACAAGATAGCATGGCTCGTAGTTTCTGTCACGAGCTTGCTCTGATGTGCGGTGCATCTGGCATGGTAAACTGATAACTTTTTTATGTCTCTAAAAATTACCCTTAGTTTATTCCAACTCATTTTATTGTTATTTTCGCAATTTCTACATTTCCCCCACTTTAACCTGTTTTCCGCTTGCAGAATTTTAATCTCGAGCCTGTGATGCCCGTCTCTGCTGGTCGCCCAGATCAAGGAGAGCGTGATCTAAAAATGAAGTTTCACGATGTGATGATGAAACTGCAACCCAGTAGGAAGGAGCTCGACTTGTTAATGGTCATATTACCAGATAATCACGGTTCTCTCTACGGTAAGAGACCATGGGTTCTAAATGTGTGCCTGTCATTTTTCTGAAAATGAAAACTGGTTATTAAATCTGTGATTTTGTTGGTACACATCTGATTCTATTATACATGTCAGGCGACCTGAAGCGCATTTGTGAAACAGAGCTCGGAGTTATCTCTCAATGTTGCATGTGGAAGCACCTGCAGGCTAGCGGCATAAATACAGTGCTCGGCAGAAATACAGTGCTGGTTTATGCCTTTTGTAGGCATATGCCCCTTGTTAGTGATCGCATAACTATTATATTGGGGCTGATGTTACACATCACCATCCCCATCTTGGTAGCAAATTTAACTTTATTTTTAATCATCAAAAGCAAAAAGTTGCTTATTCAGTTTTCATTCGACATCTTCTTTGATTGGGGATTATCTACTAATATGTTGTTTCGTTTACATTGTATGCAAAACATACAGGAACTGCCGTAGACTCCAAAATCCGCCTCCCGACAGAGTTTGACTTCTACCTCTGTAGCCATGCATGCTGGGATACATGTATCTATTTTCAAAGCCTTCACTCGGTCTCATAATATTAAAATCCTTGATTGATTATTTATACTTATACTTACGTGTTCATACAATCCAACCAGGGTACGAGCCGTTCTGCACATTATCATGTCCTCTGCGATGAGAACAAGTTCGCTGCAGACGCCCTCCAGAGCCTGACAAATAACCTGTGCTATATGTAAGTTCTTGTATCCCATCCATTTGGAGAATTTCTTCGAAGGTTTTTGTACTAAACGTGTGTTTTTTCTTTACAGATATGCCAGACGCACGCGCTCCGTCTCCATTGGTGCATGTTGTCAGCTTTAATAATGAACTACGATGATGTACTTACGTGTCATTTCAATATTTCCTTATATTCCAAATAACGAACTTGAATTTAATTTTTTACTCAAACATAGTAATAGACTATTTGCTAGTTTTTCAATCAGAATAACATTTTGGATTAGAGAGTTAGAAAATGAAGAAATGCTCGAATAGTTATAGAGTAAATCGGGAAAAGTTAGAAAATCATTACAGAGTCCTTAATACTTTTGTCATATTTCCAAGTTTATGTAATATTTCTTATCATAGTGGCCTCAATGCGCATAAACGTGACTATCTCTTGTCCTATAGATACTACAAATCTTCGTTTGATGCATCTTATAATGTGACATTATTTGGAACCTTGATAGCTTTGCATTTAATCTCATAAAAAATGATTACTTCTCTTTTTGGATGATACTATCATTCCTAACAGCAGTACGTAAGCTTCTCTTGTTCATAATCAAGTACGCTGATTTTTATAGCAGTAATATAGGCCTATGTTTTAGCCAGGTAATACACAAAGTTATCTGTTCTAT
Organism: Linaria vulgaris; assembly: GCA_948329865.1. NCBI lineage: Eukaryota > Viridiplantae > Streptophyta > Magnoliopsida > Lamiales > Plantaginaceae > Linaria > Linaria vulgaris. The sequence goes on from OX415253.1 coordinate 34,386,568, forward strand.
GTGGGACAGGCTTACTGTCTTAATTTATATTATTTTTATTCGGACATTGATGTTTGCTTAACATCTGATATCGATTTAATTTCTCTATCATAGGAACACATGCCATATTTTAGGACGAGGACGGCAAAGAACATCTTGAGTTTGAAAGCTGATACGGTCACTGTATCCCCGTCACAGGGCCAAGACGAACCGACAACAAAGAGCAGTCATGACAGACAACCTCCAGTTTGAAGAGTTGATTAGCTCTTCTAAGCCGAATCTTCCAGAATTATTAACTTCCTAACAAAAGTTGATCAATGATGAACCGGATTCACTTTTTTTTTCTTTTTTTTTCTTTTTTTGTCGTTGTTCATTAAGCATAAATTTACTTCTTTAGCTGAACTACAAAATGTTAAAGGTTAATTACGTCGATGAGGATCTTGATGATTAGTCATCTTGGATATCAAGGTACAAACACAGTGCTTGTTCAAGTTCATCCCAGTCTTAAGCACCGCCATGTTTGCTTCGGCTTTCATGAGTTTAATTATGCAGAATCAAAGATGGTGGTGCTTAGGATTTGTGTGAACTTGATCAAGCACTTTGTTTGTACCTCGATAGAAAAAAGAACAGTCAGCTCACTACCAAGATCACCATCGACGTTATTAAATCTTTTCAACAATTTGAAGTTGTTGCTCCTCTCTCAGACGAGATAACGTGTTTTTGGCATGTTCGAGGATGAATGGGTGCCATAGTTATACTACATAATTGTTTATTGATAGGTTCTTTTTCTCCTTTCACAGTTTTGTGTTGTGTGTGCGCACCTAAGGCAATGAGCATCCATATTTCAGGAAAGTCAGTGATTTGATTACTCTAATTTGGTATGTGATTGCATTAAGATAATTTGGTATGTAAAAGCTAATTACAGAATCAACCATGGATTATGCACGATTAGGAAGAAAAAAATAACCATGTGTTACTTTTGTAGTAGATATTCTGCATTAGCAAGTCGTACGTGATTTTAATCTTTTGAAAAAAAAGTTTTACGTGAATTTTGCTTCATGGGAAATGTTTATAGTATGTTGGGTGGAAAGACAGAAGAATACTTATGGTTAACTAGCAATAAGACTCTTTTTGTCAATTGGTGAAAATCTTGTTTATATGTCTAACTAGCAACAAGATCCTTTTTTGATTGAGAAATAAATAAAAAGTCCTCTTGATATGTTTAACTAGTATAAATCATTGTGTGCTGATCTATAAAAATTAGGTCTAGTTTTGATTTAATTTCTCCAATGTATTTAAATTTAATCAAGTTATTTTACGTTTTAAATTTATAAGCTTAGGAACAATTTTATTTTTGTTAACTAATCTCCCAGAGTTGTCTTATCGTTGGCTCGCCCTTTTTGTAAATTAATTGTATAATTGTTGAGCACAATAGTCATAGGTGGAAATATGTACCTATGCTACGTTGCAGGAATTGTAAGATGCGCTAGTACAAGTCATGTCAAGACCCTACCAATTGTATATAATACTCAGAAAACCAAAGTATTTTACATAATATATCATATGTGATAAGTGATAACTAGACACTTTATCTTATTAGCGTAACTACGTGACACCAAACATTAAACTACTCAAAAGTCACGACAGTGAGTTAATTAATTTAGTAACCACGTGAGAATCCTTCATTTACTGAACATGGAAAAAAATGTTTTATAAAAATCAAGTGTAGAGTATCGTACGCTAAAAACAGATGAGTAAATTGAAAGGCATAAGAGCAAAAAAGACCCATGGACCTAATGGCTTAAGATTTTGGGGGTCAAGATGTCGTGTCAAGCCCACTAATGTATATCAATTTGACTCATTCATTAATATTTCCTTGTTAGTGGCCCTTCTGATGTTAGACCCTAACGAAACACTTCAGACCTGATGGGTTGAGTAGGCAAGAGTCAACACTGAGTTGCGTTAAACATGTCACTTATTGCATTTTTTGGCCTAACAAGAAAAGTCTAACAAATTATGTTTAGATAAAAATGTTCTCAAGAAAGTTTGATGACTTTAGCAAGTAGCCCAATGAACGTAGATTAGATTAGAATGATGTGAGAGACCCATAATTTTTTTTGATTTGATCTGCAAATTGAGTCAGAATGGACATATAATTGACAAACTTCATCAATTATATCTGAGTGTGTGATAGTTAAGTAATTAAATCAGTCGGCCACGACGATAAGAAGTTATAAAATCGACAATGTGAATCAAAGATGATTTTTATTGAATATAGGGATAAAAGCATCAAGCCCTTAACTATGCACGTTTTTGTAATTTGCCCCTTTAACAAATTTAATAAGCGTTATGCCCCTTAAACTATGCTCATTTGTGCGATTTACTCACTCAGTGTATTTTTAGCCATTTGTGGCCCGAATATTACCCCCTACCCGACTCATATGCGTAGTACTAATGTATTATGGTAGTAGATGACACAAAATAGGTAACAAAAACACCTTGAATGGAGAATATTCTGCCCAAAATGGCCGAAAATGCGATTTGCCCATTTAGTGTATTTCTGGCCATGTTTCGCCGGAATGCTCCATCTACCTGACTCATATGTGTTGTACTAGATGTATTTTGGTAGTTGATGACAAAAAGCAGAAAAAAACACCTCGAATGGGGAATATTCATGCCAAAAATGGTTTAAAATGCAATGAGGGGGCAATTCGCACAGATGCGCATAGTTTAGGGGCAAAACGCTTATTAAATTTGTTAAAGGGGCAAATCGTAAAAACGTGCATAGTTCAGGGAATTTGATGATTTTATCCTTTGAATAAATTAAAAAGGAATTCTAGCTTGCACGATTACAAATCGAACAATTCGAGATGAATTGCCCTCATGATGATTTCGTGTGTTACAATTTGGAAGGAAAATGATAACAACATAATGGAGCGCTTGAGGTTTATATAGGCCGCTAGCTCTTACGATTAATGATCACCATTTACACAGTTAATATAACAAACATAACTTAACTATAGATGGAAGGCGGTTAGCCGTTATTTTTAATCCTACCGGCTAACCGAATCTTGAATTTATGCTAAAAATAGAAGAGTGCTTATGTTTAACCATCAATAAGACTCTTTTGTTATATGTTTAACTAGCAACAAGATCCTTGTTTGATTGAAAAATAAATAAAAAGTTTCCTTGATATGTTTATCTAGTAAAAATCATCGTGCGCTGATGTATCGAAATTAGGTCTAATTTTGATTTAATTTGTCCAATGTGTTTTAAATTTAATCAAGTTATTTCATATTTTAGATTTGTAAACTTATGAACAATATCATTTTTGTCAGTTAATGTCCCTAAAGTTGTCATATCGTTGGCTCACCCTATTTAATTTGTAAACTAACTGTATGATTGTTGAGCATGGTAGTCATAGGTGGAAATACCTATGCTACCTTGCAGGAATTGCAAGGTGAACTAGTATAAGTCATGTTAAGACCCTACCAACTGTAACAAATCTAATTCTCATAATACCAAAATATTTACATAATATACCATGTGTGATAAGTGATAACTAGACACTTTATCTTATTACAGTAACTGCATGACACAAAACATTAAACTAGCCAAAAAGTTAAGATGGCTAGTTAATTGATTTAGTAACCATGTGAGAATCCTTCATTTACTGAACATGAAATCGAACGTGTTATAAAGAATCAAGTGCACATTAAAAAGAGATGAGTAAAATGAGTGGCACATGAGCGAAGAAGACCTAGGGACCTAATCGCTTAAGGTTTTGGGGGTTAACATGTCAAGCCCGCTAATGTATCCTTCACTTATATTTCCTGGTTAGTGGTTCTTTTGATGTTAGACCCTAACAAAACACTCTAGACTTGCGGGGTTGAGTAGGCAAGAGTCAACCCTGATTTTCCTTAAATATGTCCATTCTACTGTTGAAGATAAGACATGTCACTTATTGCAGCTTTTGGCCTACTCTACCTCTTTCATAGTGGCTTCAATATCAAATGGTCTTTGATGGATTTCTCGAAACGTGTAACAAAGTATGTTTAGTTAAAAAAATTCTCGAGAAAGTTTGACTTCGTTAACAGGGTAAACTCCATTCACCTCCCATGAGGTAGTGTCTCTCTCTATCCACTCCCTCTCTAGTTCTAATTTTCTCATCCGCCTTCAATGCGTGACTTTGACTATTGATCACCCATTAATTATTCGGGTAATCTAGTCAACTTATATACTATGTGTTATTTATATTATGCAAATAATACACAAAAAATCTTATGAGTAGTACAAAAAGAAGATTTTTAAGTGTTATGCTATTTACTATACATGTACTTTTCAAACTTTTTATTAAAGTATTTATTTAAAAAATTAACTTATTTTTATATTGTGTTATATATGATATATACTTTTTTGAATATTATGATAAGGTTATAATTCTTACTAGATATAATTTATGGAATTTTTTTAAGGCTTATTCCACTATTAAAATTTATGGTAGATATCACTAGGGGTGATTTATTTATGCCCATTTTTTGTAATAAAAGAAAAAATATATAATAGACAATTAGCATTTAAAGATTTTTCAAAAATATCAAATTTAGACCACGCTGCTTTATTTAATAGGTAGTAAAGGAAATTTTATCTTTACTGATTTAATTAAGGAAAAAATCATCAAGCCCCCTAACCTATGGGGTATTTTGCGCGTTGGTCCTTAACGTAATTTTATCAGCACTTTGGTCCCTAAATTATACGGTGTCTGTTCGATTTGGTCATTTGGAGCATTTTCGGCCATTTTTAGCGTGAATATTCCCCTCTGCCCGACTCATATGTACTGTACTAGATGTATAATGGTAGTTGGTGACAATAAAAAGGCAAAAACACACCTCAAAGGGAGGAATATTCCAGCCACAAAAGATCGAAAAACTACCCTTTGGTGCATTTTCGGCCATTTTTTGCAGGAATATTCCCCTCTACCCGACTAATATGTGTTGTACTAGATGTATAATGATAGTTGGTGACCAAAAAAAGGCAAAAAAGAACCTCAAAGAGAGGAATATTTCGGCCACAAAAGACCAGAACTGCACCGAATGACCAAATCGAACATACACCTTATAGTTTAGGGACCAAAGTGCTGATAAAAGTAGGTTAATGACCAAAGCAGAAAACACCTATAGGTTAGGGGGCTTGATGCTTTTATCCCTTTAATTATCTTGGAAAGTCTCATTCTCCTAGTAAAGAAGCTCGATACAAAATGAAAAAAAAACTAAATCCCTTATAATCAATATCAAATTTTCGCTCTTATGTTTTACATTGTAGGGAAATGAATATCAACTAAAATTTGATAGCATTGTTTCATTAATATAGTCTAAATTTAAAAACAAATAAAGTATTCACTATATCACAATAACTTCATGTGAATATATTTTTTGTGAATTCAAAAAATAAGAATTATTTTTTGTTCACAAAGAAATATGCAAATCTATATTTAATAATTCTACTATAACACTCGAACTTGGTGCTCGACAATGTGTAAATACTCTATTGTTTGCCTTCTGAAGACAATCGTTTGCTAAAAAAACGAACAAAAATATAAATTTGATAATAAATTAAAAGAATTCGATATACTTTCTAGAACCAAAGGAAATGAATTTATATTATAACTAATTAATTGAAATTTAATTTTATTATGATATTTATTTAGCCATTTGATGTTATTTATTTAGTCATTTGATGTTTAACAAGAAAAACTCGTGTAACATAAGTGATGTTTTTTTTTTGTTTTGTTTTAATAAGGTTTGCTGTGTACTATTTGTATAATAAATAACATTTAGTAAATAAATTGACTAGATTAACCCTAGAATTATTGGGTGCCTAATAATCAAAGCCACTTTGGGGAGGTGGATGAAAAAATTAAAACAAGAGGGGAAGTGGATAGAGAGAGACAATATACCTCAGGGGAGGTGGATGAAATTTGCCCCCGGTTAGCATGTAGTCTAATAAACATAGATTAGTTTAGAATGATGTGAGAAACCCAGACAAAAAGTTAATTTGATGTACAAAATTAGTCAGAATGGACATATAATTGACTAATGTCCTCAATCAAATCAGAGTGTGTGATAGTTCAGCAAATCAGTCGGCCACAACGATAAGAGGTTATAAAATCGACAATGTGAATCTAAGATGAATTTTAAAGAATTGCATCGAACAAATCAAAATGGATCACCCTCGTGATGTTTTCATGTGTTACAATCTGAAAAGAAAAATTAAAATAAAATAATGGAGCTTGTGAGGTTTATATAGGCCGCTAGCTCTTGCGATTAAAGATCATTAATTATACAATTAATTTAACTAACATAATTTAACTATAAATAGAAAGTGGTTAGCTGTTATTATTAATCCTAACGGCTAACCGAATCTAGAATTTATGCTAAAATTGGAAATTCTTTCATCTGGTCTTCTAATAAGAAGTTTGTTGGTCTAGTGTGGTCTAGTGTGGCCATAAAAGACCGAAACTGCACCAAGGGGGCAAATCGCACAGACACCCCGTAGATTAGGGATCAAAGTACTAATAAAATTAGGTTAAGAGACAACGTGCAAAACACCCCATAAGTTAAGGGGGCTTGCTGTTTTTATCCCCATGACATGTTATAGCTAGATAAATCAGTTAACCAAGTCGATAAGAACAACGACTAGGCATTGAATCAACATTTAAAGATTTGAGTTTGGAAGAAAAATTCATTGGGAACCGATTTATATATGTCACATTTTGCTCATTATAACCTTTAAACATAAATTTGAAAACAACTAATTTAAGTCTATCAATTGTGTCCTTGATTTATGATTTTTTTTTGTTTTTTGTTACAGAAAATATAAAAAATCAGAGGAAAAGGAAAAATAACTTGAATATTTTTCCTTTTTTTCTCAAATTGATACAATCTTATTACTCATGTTATTAATCTAAAGTTGGTGGCAGCTATCCATTAATACCTCAAGATTTTTTTTTTCCAAACACTTACTATGTAACATAGATTTTATCAATTTGATTTGCTTTATTTCCTATAAAATCATGGTGCTCCATCCAACAATTTCACCATTGGAGCAACTGCAAAACAAATCACTATGTTTCTCATTTTCAGACCCTCACATAAGCTTCTTCGCATACAACTGCAAAAACCCTTTCTTCCTCTAATTTGAACCATCCCATTTTGAATTCATCTGTGAAAATTCAATTTTTTTTTCTCTCTCTCTCTAATTATAAGGTCACAAATAAAGATTTCATTTTTACTGTTTTATCACAATGGGAGCTCAAAAGAACAACAAAAAGCTAGAAAAAAATGATTCTTGTAAATCCCATGTTGATGATCGTCAACAATCACATGGTCGCATTTCGAAAAAAGCCAAGCTTTCAGTTTCTAAGAGTCAAAAAATGGTTCAGAAATCTTCAGTACCGAGGAATTCAAGTAATGGGGTTCTAGATTTCAGAGATCACGATGGATGCGTAAAAGAGAAGGACGCCGATGCTACTGAGATTTACGGCGGCTATGATGTGGATGAGGAGCTCGACTGTGGCTTTGTGATGTTGAAGAGTGTGAGGGAAAAAAGGTTGATGGAAAAAAGGGCCAAAATGGCGGAAAACGAGGCGCGAATGAGGGTAGTATTCTGTAGCAATTTTTGCCGAAGTATAATTTTTTTTTTTTCTAAATTAATGAAGTTGATGAAATCTTTGTTTTTGTTCATCGTGTTCATTTTCAGGAGGATAGCCGTGACGAGTGTTTTGCGCCTCTCACAATGAAGGAAGAGCGCGGAATTCTTCGTGCCTTTAAAGATTCTAATAGGTATTAATTTACACTTACTCAGTAGCTGAACCTACTTCCTACGTGCTACATGCTTATTGTGTAACTCGTCTGTGCTCCACACTTTTACAGGACAAAGGTTCTCGCGACTCGTGTGAATTCTGATACCAAGATTACGGGCAAAATGTTGCAGTGTTTGATGCCGGGGAAATGGCTTCATAATGACGTAACTTTTTTGTTTATTAGCATGGATCATTACGTACACGACTTGTTTGTAGTGAGTATAAGATAACTTTGGAATAATCTTATGATGCTGTTGTGTATCAGGTCATTAATGTATATCTTCAATTGCGTAAAGAAAGGGAATTGAAGGAGCCTCAAAAGTTCTTGAAATGTCATTTCTTTAATACTTTCTTCTCTAAGGTTTTTTCTTAAGCTCAACTTTTTTCTGTTTCATCGCAATAAAAAAATATGACAATGAAGTACATTATAATAAAAATATGTGTTTTATAATGAAGTACACATTGTTATTTTATCTCAAAATTATTGACAAGATGGCTGAGGTTGAAGCTCGCGTTCTACCGGTTTATAATTACTCATGATATCTCGAAATATTACATATTATTATTTTATCTCGATCTTAATTCTATATTTTGTGACTTGCAGCTAAAATATCATGATTCAGGCAGGGAGAAAGACTGTCTGCCTCAGGTTGGGCAATGGAATATGATGAATCAGGTAATTAACATGTATAGGGTAATCTATTAGCTAAATGCTGCAAATATATGCAATTTCCTTTCGTGTTCAATAACAAGAATGTGATTGGAATACTCAAGTATGTTGTGATGGTTGGTGCCTTGTGTTTCCAATTTCATATTTTGTTTGATAATTGAGATAATAATCAATATCGCATACTTTAACAAACAAATATACGAAATGTATTAAGCAATCATGAGATTCTTCCTCTTTTTTTTTTTTTTTTGTGATAAGCATGAGATTCTTCCTCTCATTGCTTGATGACATCTTCAATTTTGCGCTTACGTTTCCTTTTTATTTTTTTTTTGCTTCATCTGGGATTCAATTACACTATTAATTATTGGGCATCATATAGAGGCTGGTGAATGGTGGCACCGTTTATAGCTGGATATGTATTAACTTATTGCGCAACATACAAGATAGCATGACTCGTAGTTTCTGTCACGAGCTTGCTCTGATGTGCGGTGCATCTGGCATGGTAAACTGATAACTTTTTTATGTCTCTAAAAATTACCCTTAGTTTATTCCAACTCATTTTATTGTCATTTTCGCAGTTTCTACATTTCCCCCACTTTAACCTGTTTTCCGCTTGCAGAATTTTAATCTCGAGCCTGTGATGCCCGTCTCTGCTGGTCGCCCAGATCAAGGAGAGCGTGTTATAAAAATGAAGTTTCACGATGTGATGATGAAACTGCAACCCAGTAGGAAGGAGCTCGACTTGTTAATGGTCATATTACCAGATAATCACGGTTCTCTCTACGGTAAGAGACCATGGGTTCTAAATGTGTGCCTGTCATTTTTCTGAAAATGAAAACTGGTTATTAAATCTGTGATTTTGTTGGTACACATCTGATTCTATTATACATGTTAGGCGACCTGAAGCGCATTTGTGAAACAGAGCTCGGTGTTATCTCTCAATGTTGCATGTGGAAGCACCTGCAGGCTGGCGGCATAAATACAGTGCTCGGCAGAAATACAGTGCTGCCCCTTGTTAGTGATCGCAGAACTATTATATTGGGGCTGATGTTACACATCACCATCCCTATCTTGGTAGCAAATTTAACTTTATTTTTAATCATCAAAAGCAAAAAGTTGCTTATTCAGTTTTCATTCGACATCTTCTTTGATTGGGGATTATCTACTAATATGTTGTTTCGTTTACATTTTATGCAAAACATACAGGAACTGCCGTAGACTCCAAAATCCGCCTCCCGACAGAGTTTGACTTCTACCTCTGTAGCCATGCATGCTGGGATACATGTATCTATTTTCAAAGCCTTCACTCGGTCTCATAATATTAAAATCCTTGATTGATTATTTATACTTATACTTACGTGTTCATACAATCCAACCAGGGTACGAGCCGTTCTGCACATTATCATGTCCTCTGCGATGAGAACAAGTTTGCTGCAGACGCCCTCCAGAGCCTGACAAATAACCTGTGCTATATGTAAGTTCTTGTATCCCATCCATTTGGAGAATTTCTTCGAAGGTTTTTGTACTAAACGTGTGTTTTTTCTTTACAGATATGCCAGACGCACGCGCTCCGTCTCCATTGGTGCGTGTTGTCAGCTTTAATAATGAACTACGATGATGTACTTACGTGTCATTTCAATATTTCCTTATATTCCAAATAACGAACTTGAATTTAATTTTTTACTCAAACATAGTAATAGACTATTTGCTAGTTTTTCAATCAGAATAACATTTTGGATTAGAGAGTTAGAAAATGAAGAAATGCTCGAATAGTTATAGAGTAAATCGGGAAAAGTTAGAAAATCATTACAGAGTCCTTAATACTTTTGTCATATTTCCAAGTTTATGTAATATTTCTTATCATAGTGGCCTCAATGCGCATAAACGTGACTATCTCTTGTCCTATAGATACTACAAATCTTCGTTTGATGCATCTTATAATGTGACATTATTTGGAACCTTGATAGCTTTGCATTTAATCTCATAAAAAATGATTACTTCTCTTTTTGGATGATACTATCATTCCTAACAGCAGTACGTAAGCTTCTCTTGTTCATAATCAAGTACGCTGATTTTTATAGCAGTAATATAGGCCTATGTTTTAGCCAGGTAATACACAAAGTTATCTGTTCTATGTGGGACAGGCTTACTGTCTTAATTTATATTATTTTTATTCGGACATTGATGTTTGCTTAACATCTGATATCGATTTAATTTCTCTATCATAGGAACACATGCCATATTTTAGGACGAGGACGGCAAAGAACATCTTGAGTTTGAAAGCTGATACGGTCACTGTATCCCCGTCACAGGGCCAAGACGAACCGACAACAAAGAGCAGTCATGACAGACAACCTCCAGTTTGAAGAGTTGATTAGCTCTTCTAAGCCGAATCTTCCAGAATTATTAACTTCCTAACAAAAGTTGATCAATGATGAACCGGATTCACTTTTTTTTTCTTTTTTTGTCGTTGTTCATTAAGCATAAATTTACTTCTTTAGCTGAACTACAAAATGTTAAAGGTTAATTACGTCGATGAGGATCTTGATGATTAGTCATCTTGGCTATCAAGGTACAAACACAGTGCTTGTTCAAGTTCATCCCAGTCTTAAGCACCGCCATGTTTGCTTCGGCTTTCATGAGTTTAATTATGCAGAATCAAAGATGGTGGTGCTTAGGATTTGTGTGAACTTGATCAAGCACTTTGTTTGTACCTCGATAGAAAAAAGAACAGTCAGCTCACTACCAAGATCACCATCGACGTTATTAAATCTTTTCAACAATTTGAAGTTGTTGCTCCTCTCTCAGACGAGATAACGTGTTTTTGGCATGTTCGAGGATGAATGGGTGCCATTGTTATACTACATAATTGTTTATTGATAGGTTCTTTTTCTCCTTTCACAGTTTTGTGTTGTGTGTGCGCACCTAAGGCAATGAGCATCCATATTTCAGGAAAGTCAGTGATTTGATTACTCTAATTTGGTATGTGATTGCATTAAGATAATTTGGTATGTAAAAGCTAATTACAAAATCAACCATGGATTATGCACGATTAGGAAGGAAAAAATAACCATGTGTTACTTTTGTAGTAGATATTCTGCATTAGCAAGTCGTACGTGATTTTAATCTTTTGAAAAAAAAGTTTTACGTGAATTTTGCTTCATGGGAAATGTTTATAGTATGTTGGGTGGAAAGACAGAAGAATACTTATGGTTAACTAGCAATAAGACTCTTTTTGTCAATTGGTGAAAATCTTGTTTATATGTCTAACTAGCAACAAGATCCTTTTTTGATTGAGAAATAAATAAAAAGTCCTCTTGATATGTTTAACTAGTATAAATCATTGTGTGCTTATCTATAAAAATTAGGTTTAGTTTTGATTTAATTTCTCCAATGTATTTAAATTTAATCAAGTTATTTTACGTTTTAAATTTATAAGCTTAGGAACAATTTTATTTTTGTTAACTAATCTCCCAGAGTTGTCTTATCGTTGGCTCGCCCTTTTTGTAAATTAATTGTATAATTGTTGAGCACAATAGTCATAGGTGGAAATATGTACCTATGCTACGTTGCAGGAATTGTAAGATGCGCTCGTACAAGTCATGTCAAGACCCTACCAATTGTATATAATACTCAGAAAACCAAAGTATTTTACATAATATATCATATGTGATAAGTGATAACTAGTCACTTTATCTTATTAGCGTAACTACGTGACACCAAACATTAAACTACTCAAAAGTCAGGACAGTGAGTTAATTAATTTAGTAACCACGTGAGAATCCTTCATTTACTGAACATGGAAAAAAATGTTTTATAAAAATCAAGTGTAGAGTATCGTACGCTAAAAACAGATGAGTAAATTGAAAGGCATAAGAGCAAAAAAGACCCATGGACCTAATGGCTTAAGATTTTGGGGGTCAAGATGTCGTGTCAAGCCCACTAATGTATATCAATTTGACTCATTCATTAATATTTCCTTGTTAGTGGCCCTTCTGATGTTAGACCCTAACGAAACACTTCAGACCTGATGGGTTGAGTAGGCAAGAGTCAACACTGAGTTGCGTTAAACATGTCACTTATTGCATTTTTTGGCCTAACAAGAAAAGTCTAACAAATTATGTTTAGATAAAAATGTTCTCAAGAAAGTTTGATGACTTTAGCAAGTAGCCCAATGAACGTAGATTAGATTAGAATGATGTGAGATACCCATAATTTTTTTTGATTTGATCTGCAATTTGAGTCTGAATGGACATATAATTGACAAACTTCATCAATTATATCGGAGTGTGTGATAGTTAAGTAATTAAATCAGTCGGCCACGACGATAAGAAGTTATAAAATCGACAATGTGAATCAAAGATGAATTTTATTGAATATAGGGATAAAAGCATCAAGCCCTTAACTATGCACGTTTTTGTAATTTGCCCCTTTAACAAATTTAATAAACGTTATGCCCCTTAAACTATGCTCATTTGTGCGATTTACTCACTCAGTGTATTTTTAGCCATTTGTGGCCCGAATATTACCCCCTACCCGACTCATATGCGTAGTACTAATGTATTATGGTAGTAGATGACAAAAAATAGGTAACAAAAACACCTCGAATGGAGAATATTCTGCCCAAAATGGCCGAAAATGCGATTTGCCCATTCAGTGTATTTCTGGCCATGTTTCGCCAGAATGCTCCATCTACCTGACTCATATGTGTTGTACTAGATGTATTTTGGTAGTTGATGACAAAAAGCAGAAAAAAACACCTCGAACGGGGAATATTCATGCCAAAAATGGTTTAAAATGCAATGAGGGGGCAATTCGCACAGATGCGCATAGTTTAGGGGCAAAACGCTTATTAAATTTGTTAAAGGGGCAAATCGTAAAAACGTGCATAATTTAGGGAATTTGATGATTTTATCCTTTGAATAAATTAAAAAGGAATTCTAGCTTGCACGATTACAAATCGAACAATTCGAGATGAATTGCCCTCATGATGTTTTCGTGTGTTACAATTTGGAAGGAAAATGATAACAACATAATGGAGCGCTTGAGGTTTATATAGGCCGCTAGCTCTTACGATTAATGATCACCATTTACACAGTTAATTTAACAAACATAACTTAACTATAGATGGAAGGCGGTTAGCCGTTATTTTTAATCCTACCGGCTAACTGAATCTTGAATTTATGCTAAAAATAGAAGAGTGCTTATGTTTAACCATCAATAAGACTCTTTTGTTATATGTTTAACTAGCAACAAGATCCTTGTTTGATTGAAAAATAAATAAAAAGTTTCCTTGATATGTTTATCTAGTAAAAATCATCGTGCGCTGATGTATCGAAATTAGGTCTAATTTTGATTTAATTTGTCCAATGTGTTTTAAATTTAATCAAGTTATTTCATATTTTAGATTTGTAAACTTATGAACGATATCATTTTTGACAGTTAATGTCCCTAAAGTTGTCATATCGTTGGCTCACCCTATTTAATTTGTAAACTAACTGTATGATTGTTGAGCATGGTAATCATAGGTGGAAATACCTATGCTACCTTGCAGGAATTGCAAGGTGAACTAGTATAAGTCATGTTAAGACCCTACCAACTGTAACAAATCTAATACTCATAATACCAAAATATTTACATAATATACCATGTGTGATAAGTGATAACTAGACACTTTATCTTATTACAATAACTGCATGACACAAAACATTAAACTAGCCAAAAAGTTAAGATGGCTAGTTAATTGATTTAGTAACCATGTGAGAATCCTTCATTTACTGAACATGAAATCGAACGTGTTATAAAGAATCAAGTGCACATTAAAAAGAGATGAGTAAAATGAGTGGCACATGAGCGAAGAAGACCTAGGGACCTAATCGCTTAAGGTTTTTGGGGTTAACATGTCAAGCCCGCTAATGTATCCTTCACTTATATTTCCTGGTTAGTGGTTCTTTTGATGTTAGACCCTAACAAAATACTCTAGACTTGCGGGGTTGAGTAGGCAAGAGTCAACCCTAATTTTCCTTAAATATGTCCATTCTACTGTTGAAGATAAGACATGTCACTTATTGCAGCTTTTGGCCTACTCTACCTCTTTCATAGTGGCTTCAATATCAAATGGTCTTTGATGGATTTCTCGAAACGTGTAACAAAGTATGTTTAGTTAAAAAAATTCTCGAGAAAGTTTGACTTCGTTAACAGGGTAAACTCCATTCACCTCCCATGAGGTAGTGTCTCTCTCTATCCACTTCCTCTCTAGTTCTAATTTTCTCATCCGCCTTCCATGCGTGACTTTGACTATTGATCACCCATTAATTATTCGGGTAATCTAGTCAACTTATATACTATGTGTTATTTATATTATGCAAATAATACACACAAAATCTTATGAGTAGTACAAAAAGAAGATTTTTAAGTGTTATGCTATTTACTATACATGTACTTTTCAAACTTTTTATTAAAGTATTTATTTAAAAAATTAACTTATTTTTATATTGTGTTATATATGATATATACTTTTTTGAATATTATGATAAGGTTATAATTCTTACTAGATATAATTTATGGAATTTTTTAAGGCTTATTCCACTATTAAAATTTATGGTAGATATCACTAGGGGTGATTTATTTATGCCCATTTTTTGTAATAAAAGAAAAAATATATAATAGACAATTAGCATTTATAGATTTTTCAAAAATATCAAATTTAGACCACGCTGCTTTATTTAATAGGTAGTAAAGGAAATTTTATCTTTACTGATTTAATTAAGAAAAAAATCATCAAGCCCCCTAACCTATGGGGTATTTTGCGCGTTGGTCCTTAACCTAATTTTATCAGCACTTTGGTCCCTAAATTATACGGTGTCTGTTCGATTTGGTCATTTGGAGCATTTTCGGCCATTTTTAGCGTGAATATTCCCTTCTGCCCGACTCATATGTACTGTACTAGATGTATAATGGTAGTTGGTGACAATAAAAAGGCAAAAACACACCTCAAAGGGAGGAATATTCCAGCCACAAAAGATCGAAAAACTACCCTTTGGTGCATTTTCGGCCATTTTTTGCAGGAATATTCCCCTCTACCCGACTCATATGTGTTGTACTAGATGTATAATGATAGTTGGTGACCAAAAAAAGGCAAAAAAGAACCTCAAAGAGAGGAATATTTCGGCTACAAAAGACCAGAACTGCACCGAATGACCAAATCGAACATACACCTTATAGTTTAGGGACCAAAGTGCTGATAAAAGTAGGTTAATGACCAAAGCAGAAAACACCTATAGGTTAGGGGGCTTGATGCTTTTATCCCTTTAATTATCTTGGAACGTCTCATTCTCCTAGTAAAGAAGCTCGATACAAAATGAAAAAAAAACTAAAGCCCTTATAATCAATATCAAATTTTCGCTCTTATGTTTTACATTGTAGGGAAATGAATATCAACTAAAATTTGATAGCATTGTTTCATTAATATAGTCTAAATTTAAAAAAAAATAATTATTCACTATATCACAATAACTTCATGTGAATATATTTTTTGTGAATTCAAAGAATAAGAATTATTTTTTGTTCACAAAGAAATATGCAAATCTATATTTAATAATTCTACTATAACACTCGAACTTGGTGCTCGACAATGCGTAAATACTCTATTGTTTGCCTTCTGAAGACAATCGTTTGCTAATAAAACGAACAAAAATATAAATTTGATAATAAATTAAAAGAATTCGATATACTTTCTAGAACCAAAGGAAATGAATTTATATTATAACTAATTAATTGAAATTTAATTTTATTATGATATTTATTTAGCCATTTGATGTTATTTATTTAGTCATTTGATGTTTAACAAGAAAAACTCGTGTAACATAAGTGATGCTTTTTTTTGTTTTGTTTTAATAAGATTTGTTGTGTACTATTTGTATAATAAATAACATTTAGTAAATAAATTACCTAGATTAACCCTAGAATTATTGGGTGCCTAATAATCAAAGCCACTTTGGGGAGGTGGATGAAAAAATTAAAACAAGAGGGGAAGTGGATAGAGAGAGACAATATACCTCAGGGGAGGTGGATGAAATTTGCCCCCGGTTAGCATGTAGTCTAATAAACATAGATTAGTTTAGAATGATGTGAGAAACCCAGACAAAAAGTTAATTTGATGTACAAAATTAGTCAGAATGGACATATAATTGACTAATGTCCTCAATCAAATCAGAGTATGTGATAGTTCAGCAAATCAGTCGGCCACAACGATAAGAGGTTATAAAATCGACAATGTGAATCTAAGATGAATTTTAAAGAATTGCATCGAACAAATCAAAATGGATCACCCTCGTGATGTTTTCATGTGTTACAATCAGAAAAGAAAAATTAAAATAAAATAATGGAGCTTGTGAGGTTTATATAGGCCGCTAGCTCTTGCGATTAAAGATCATTAATTATACAATTAATTTAACTAACATAATTTAACTTTAAATAGAAAGCGGTTAGCTGTTATTATTAATCCTAACGGCTAACCGAATCTAGAATTTATGCTAAAATTGGAAATTCTTTCATTTGGTCTTCTAATAAAAAGTTTGTTGGTCTAGTGTGGTCTAGTGTGGCCATAAAAGACCGAAACTGCACCAAGGGGGCAAATCGCACAGACACCCCATAGATTATGGATCAAAGTACTAATAAAATTAGGTTAAGGGACAACGTGCAAAACACCCCATAGGTTAAGGGGGCTTGCTGTTTTTATCCCCATGACATGTTATAGCTAGATAAATCAGTTAACCAAGTCGATAAGAACAACGACTAGGCATTGAATCAACATTTAAAGATTTGAGTTTGGAAGAAAAATTCATTGGGAACCGATTTATATACGTCACATTTTGCTCATTATAACCTCTAAACATAAATTTGAAAACAACAAATTTAAGTCTATCAATTGTGTCCTTGATTTATGATTTTTTTTTGTTTTTTGTTACAGAAAATATAAAAAATCAGAGGAAAAGGAAAAATAACTTGAATATTTTTCCTTTTTTCTCAAATTGATACAATCTTATTACTCATGTTACTAATCTAAAGTTGGTGGCAGCTATCCATTAATACCTCAAGATTTTTTTTTTCAAACACTTACTATGTAACATAGATTTTATCAATTTGATTTGCTTTATTTCCTATAAAATCATGGTGCTCCATCCAAGGCATTGAATAGTTAAGTAATTAAATCAGTCGGCCACGACGATAAGAAGTTATAAAATCGACAATGTGAATCAAAGATGAATTTTATTGAATATAGGGATAAAAGCATCAAGCCCTTAACTATGCACGTTTTTGTAATTTGCCCCTTTAACAAATTTAATAAACGTTATGCCCCTTAAACTATGCTCATTTGTGCGATTTACTCACTCAGTGTATTTTTAGCCATTTGTGGCCCGAATATTACCCCCTACCCGACTCATATGCGTAGTACTAATGTATTATGGTAGTAGATGACACAAAATAGGTAACAAAAACACCTTGAATGGAGAATATTCTGCCCAAAATGGCCGAAAATGCGATTTGCCCATTTAGTGTATTTCTGGCCATGTTTCGCCGGAATGCTCCATCTACCTGACTCATATGTGTTGTACTAGATGTATTTTGGTAGTTGATGACAAAAAGCAGAAAAAAACACCTCGAATGGGGAATATTCATGCCAAAAATGGTTTAAAATGCAATGAGGGGGCAATTCGCACAGATGCGCATAGTTTAGGGGCAAAACGCTTATTAAATTTGTTAAAGGGGCAAATCGTAAAAACGTGCATAGTTCAGGGAATTTGATGATTTTATCCTTTGAATAAATTAAAAAGGAATTCTAGCTTGCACGATTACAAATCGAACAATTCGAGATGAATTGCCCTCATGATGATTTCGTGTGTTACAATTTGGAAGGAAAATGATAACAACATAATGGAGCGCTTGAGGTTTATATAGGCCGCTAGCTCTTACGATTAATGATCACCATTTACACAGTTAATATAACAAACATAACTTAACTATAGATGGAAGGCGGTTAGCCATTATTTTTAATCCTACCGGCTAACCGAATCTTGAATTTATGCTAAAAATAGAAGAGTGCTTATGTTTAACCATCAATAAGACTCTTTTGTTATATGTTTAACTAGCAACAAGATCCTTGTTTGATTGAAAAATAAATAAAAAGTTTCCTTGATATGTTTATCTAGTAAAAATCATCGTGCGCTGATGTATCGAAATTAGGTCTAATTTTGATTTAATTTGTCCAATGTGTTTTAAATTTAATCAAGTTATTTCATATTTTAGATTTGTAAACTTATGAACAATATCATTTTTGTCAGTTAATGTCCCTAAAGTTGTCATATCGTTGGCTCACCCTATTTAATTTGTAAACTAACTGTATGATTGTTGAGCATGGTAGTCATAGGTGGAAATACCTATGCTACCTTGCAGGAATTGCAAGGTGAACTAGTATAAGTCATGTTAAGACCCTACCAACTGTAACAAATCTAATTCTCATAATACCAAAATATTTACATAATATACCATGTGTGATAAGTGATAACTAGACACTTTATCTTATTACAGTAACTGCATGACACAAAACATTAAACTAGCCAAAAAGTTAAGATGGCTAGTTAATTGATTTAGTAACCATGTGAGAATCCTTCATTTACTGAACATGAAATCGAACGTGTTATAAAGAATCAAGTGCACATTAAAAAGAGATGAGTAAAATGAGTGGCACATGAGCGAAGAAGACCTAGGGACCTAATCGCTTAAGGTTTTGGGGGTTAACATGTCAAGCCCGCTAATGTATCCTTCACTTATATTTCCTGGTTAGTGGTTCTTTTGATGTTAGACCCTAACAAAACACTCTAGACTTGCGGGGTTGAGTAGGCAAGAGTCAACCCTGATTTTCCTTAAATATGTCCATTCTACTGTTGAAGATAAGACATGTCACTTATTGCAGCTTTTGGCCTACTCTACCTCTTTCATAGTGGCTTCAATATCAAATGGTCTTTGATGGATTTCTCGAAACGTGTAACAAAGTATGTTTAGTTAAAAAAATTCTCGAGAAAGTTTGACTTCGTTAACAGGGTAAACTCCATTCACCTCCCATGAGGTAGTGTCTCTCTCTATCCACTCCCTCTCTAGTTCTAATTTTCTCATCCGCCTTCAATGCGTGACTTTGACTATTGATCACCCATTAATTATTCGGGTAATCTAGTCAACTTATATACTATGTGTTATTTATATTATGCAAATAATACACAAAAAATCTTATGAGTAGTACAAAAAGAAGATTTTTAAGTGTTATGCTATTTACTATACATGTACTTTTCAAACTTTTTATTAAAGTATTTATTTAAAAAATTAACTTATTTTTATATTGTGTTATATATGATATATACTTTTTTGAATATTATGATAAGGTTATAATTCTTACTAGATATAATTTATGGAATTTTTTTAAGGCTTATTCCACTATTAAAATTTATGGTAGATATCACTAGGGGTGATTTATTTATGCCCATTTTTTGTAATAAAAGAAAAAATATATAATAGACAATTAGCATTTAAAGATTTTTCAAAAATATCAAATTTAGACCACGCTGCTTTATTTAATAGGTAGTAAAGGAAATTTTATCTTTACTAAATTAATTAAGGAAAAAATCATCAAGCCCCCTAACCTATGGGGTATTTTGCGCGTTGGTCCTTAACGTAATTTTATCAGCACTTTGGTCCCTAAATTATACGGTGTCTGTTCGATTTGGTCATTTGGAGCATTTTCGGCCATTTTTAGCGTGAATATTCCCCTCTGCCCGACTCATATGTACTGTACTAGATGTATAATGGTAGTTGGTGACAATAAAAAGGCAAAAACACACCTCAAAGGGAGGAATATTCCAGCCACAAAAGATCGAAAAACTACCCTTTGGTGCATTTTCGGCCATTTTTTGCAGGAATATTCCCCTCTACCCGACTCATATGTGTTGTACTAGATGTATAATGATAGTTGGTGACCAAAAAAAGGCAAAAAAGAACCTCAAAGAGAGGAATATTTCGTCCACAAAAGACCAGAACTGCACCGAATGACCAAATCGAACATACACCTTATAGTTTAGGGACCAAAGTGCTGATAAAAGTAGGTTAATGACCAAAGCAGAAAACACCTATAGGTTAGGGGGCTTGATGCTTTTATCCCTTTAATTATCTTGGAAAGTCTCATTCTCCTAGTAAAGAAGCTCGATACAAAATGAAAAAAAAACTAAATCCCTTATAATCAATATCAAATTTTCGCTCTTATGTTTTACATTGTAGGGAAATGAATATCAACTAAAATTTGATAGCATTGTTTCATTAATATAGTCTAAATTTAAAAACAAATAAAGTATTCACTATATCACAATAACTTCATGTGAATATATTTTTTGTGAATTCAAAAAATAAGAATTATTTTTTGTTCACAAAGAAATATGCAAATCTATATTTAATAATTCTACTATAACACTCGAACTTGGTGCTCGACAATGTGTAAATACTCTATTGTTTGCCTTCTGAAGACAATCGTTTGCTAAAAAAACGAACAAAAATATAAATTTGATAATAAATTAAAAGAATTCGATATACTTTCTAGAACCAAAGGAAATGAATTTATATTATAACTAATTAATTGAAATTTAATTTTATTATGATATTTATTTAGCCATTTGATGTTATTTATTTAGTCATTTGATGTTTAACAAGAAAAACTCGTGTAACATAAGTGATGTTTTTTTTTTGTTTTGTTTTAATAAGGTTTGCTGTGTACTATTTGTATAATAAATAACATTTAGTAAATAAATTGACTAGATTAACCCTAGAATTATTGGGTGCCTAATAATCAAAGCCACTTTGGGGAGGTGGATGAAAAAATTAAAACAAGAGGGGAAGTGGATAGAGAGAGACAATATACCTCAGGGGAGGTGGATGAAATTTGCCCCCGGTTAGCATGTAGTCTAATAAACATAGATTAGTTTAGAATGATGTGAGAAACCCAGACAAAAAGTTAATTTGATGTACAAAATTAGTCAGAATGGACATATAATTGACTAATGTCCTCAATCAAATCAGAGTGTGTGATAGTTCAGCAAATCAGTCGGCCACAACGATAAGAGGTTATAAAATCGACAATGTGAATCTAAGATGAATTTTAAAGAATTGCATCGAACAAATCAAAATGGATCACCCTCGTGATGTTTTCATGTGTTACAATCAGAAAAGAAAAATTAAAATAAAATAATGGAGCTTGTGAGGTTTATATAGGCCGCTAGCTCTTGCGATTAAAGATCATTAATTATACAATTAATTTAACTAACATAATTTAACTTTAAATAGAAAGCGGTTAGCTGTTATTATTAATCCTAACGGCTAACCGAATCTAGAATTTATGCTAAAATTGGAAATTCTTTCATTTGGTCTTCTAATAAAAAGTTTGTTGGTCTAGTGTGGTCTAGTGTGGCCATAAAAGACCGAAACTGCACCAAGGGGGCAAATCGCACAGACACCCCATAGATTATGGATCAAAGTACTAATAAAATTAGGTTAAGGGACAACGTGCAAAACACCCCATAGGTTAAGGGGGCTTGCTGTTTTTATCCCCATGACATGTTATAGCTAGATAAATCAGTTAACCAAGTCGATAAGAACAACGACTAGGCATTGAATCAACATTTAAAGATTTGAGTTTGGAAGAAAAATTCATTGGGAACCGATTTATATACGTCACATTTTGCTCATTATAACCTCTAAACATAAATTTGAAAACAACAAATTTAAGTCTATCAATTGTGTCCTTGATTTATGATTTTTTTTTGTTTTTTGTTACAGAAAATATAAAAAATCAGAGGAAAAGGAAAAATAACTTGAATATTTTTCCTTTTTTCTCAAATTGATACAATCTTATTACTCATGTTACTAATCTAAAGTTGGTGGCAGCTATCCATTAATACCTCAAGATTTTTTTTTTCAAACACTTACTATGTAACATAGATTTTATCAATTTGATTTGCTTTATTTCCTATAAAATCATGGTGCTCCATCCAAGGCATTGAATAGTTAAGTAATTAAATCAGTCGGCCACGACGATAAGAAGTTATAAAATCGACAATGTGAATCAAAGATGAATTTTATTGAATATAGGGATAAAAGCATCAAGCCCTTAACTATGCACGTTTTTGTAATTTGCCCCTTTAACAAATTTAATAAACGTTATGCCCCTTAAACTATGCTCATTTGTGCGATTTACTCACTCAGTGTATTTTTAGCCATTTGTGGCCCGAATATTACCCCCTACCCGACTCATATGCGTAGTACTAATGTATTATGGTAGTAGATGACACAAAATAGGTAACAAAAACACCTTGAATGGAGAATATTCTGCCCAAAATGGCCGAAAATGCGATTTGCCCATTTAGTGTATTTCTGGCCATGTTTCGCCGGAATGCTCCATCTACCTGACTCATATGTGTTGTACTAGATGTATTTTGGTAGTTGATGACAAAAAGCAGAAAAAAACACCTCGAATGGGGAATATTCATGCCAAAAATGGTTTAAAATGCAATGAGGGGGCAATTCGCACAGATGCGCATAGTTTAGGGGCAAAACGCTTATTAAATTTGTTAAAGGGGCAAATCGTAAAAACGTGCATAGTTCAGGGAATTTGATGATTTTATCCTTTGAATAAATTAAAAAGGAATTCTAGCTTGCACGATTACAAATCGAACAATTCGAGATGAATTGCCCTCATGATGATTTCGTGTGTTACAATTTGGAAGGAAAATGATAACAACATAATGGAGCGCTTGAGGTTTATATAGGCCGCTAGCTCTTACGATTAATGATCACCATTTACACAGTTAATATAACAAACATAACTTAACTATAGATGGAAGGCGGTTAGCCATTATTTTTAATCCTACCGGCTAACCGAATCTTGAATTTATGCTAAAAATAGAAGAGTGCTTATGTTTAACCATCAATAAGACTCTTTTGTTATATGTTTAACTAGCAACAAGATCCTTGTTTGATTGAAAAATAAATAAAAAGTTTCCTTGATATGTTTATCTAGTAAAAATCATCGTGCGCTGATGTATCGAAATTAGGTCTAATTTTGATTTAATTTGTCCAATGTGTTTTAAATTTAATCAAGTTATTTCATATTTTAGATTTGTAAACTTATGAACAATATCATTTTTGTCAGTTAATGTCCCTAAAGTTGTCATATCGTTGGCTCACCCTATTTAATTTGTAAACTAACTGTATGATTGTTGAGCATGGTAGTCATAGGTGGAAATACCTATGCTACCTTGCAGGAATTGCAAGGTGAACTAGTATAAGTCATGTTAAGACCCTACCAACTGTAACAAATCTAATTCTCATAATACCAAAATATTTACATAATATACCATGTGTGATAAGTGATAACTAGACACTTTATCTTATTACAGTAACTGCATGACACAAAACATTAAACTAGCCAAAAAGTTAAGATGGCTAGTTAATTGATTTAGTAACCATGTGAGAATCCTTCATTTACTGAACATGAAATCGAACGTGTTATAAAGAATCAAGTGCACATTAAAAAGAGATGAGTAAAATGAGTGGCACATGAGCGAAGAAGACCTAGGGACCTAATCGCTTAAGGTTTTGGGGGTTAACATGTCAAGCCCGCTAATGTATCCTTCACTTATATTTCCTGGTTAGTGGTTCTTTTGATGTTAGACCCTAACAAAACACTCTAGACTTGCGGGGTTGAGTAGGCAAGAGTCAACCCTGATTTTCCTTAAATATGTCCATTCTACTGTTGAAGATAAGACATGTCACTTATTGCAGCTTTTGGCCTACTCTACCTCTTTCATAGTGGCTTCAATATCAAATGGTCTTTGATGGATTTCTCGAAACGTGTAACAAAGTATGTTTAGTTAAAAAAATTCTCGAGAAAGTTTGACTTCGTTAACAGGGTAAACTCCATTCACCTCCCATGAGGTAGTGTCTCTCTCTATCCACTCCCTCTCTAGTTCTAATTTTCTCATCCGCCTTCAATGCGTGACTTTGACTATTGATCACCCATTAATTATTCGGGTAATCTAGTCAACTTATATACTATGTGTTATTTATATTATGCAAATAATACACAAAAAATCTTATGAGTAGTACAAAAAGAAGATTTTTAAGTGTTATGCTATTTACTATACATGTACTTTTCAAACTTTTTATTAAAGTATTTATTTAAAAAATTAACTTATTTTTATATTGTGTTATATATGATATATACTTTTTTGAATATTATGATAAGGTTATAATTCTTACTAGATATAATTTATGGAATTTTTTTAAGGCTTATTCCACTATTAAAATTTATGGTAGATATCACTAGGGGTGATTTATTTATGCCCATTTTTTGTAATAAAAGAAAAAATATATAATAGACAATTAGCATTTAAAGATTTTTCAAAAATATCAAATTTAGACCACGCTGCTTTATTTAATAGGTAGTAAAGGAAATTTTATCTTTACTGAATTAATTAAGGAAAAAATCATCAAGCCCCCTAACCTATGGGGTATTTTGCGCGTTGGTCCTTAACGTAATTTTATCAGCACTTTGGTCCCTAAATTATACGGTGTCTGTTCGATTTGGTCATTTGGAGCATTTTCGGCCATTTTTAGCGTGAATATTCCCCTCTGCCCGACTCATATGTACTGTACTAGATGTATAATGGTAGTTGGTGACAATAAAAAGGCAAAAACACACCTCAAAGGGAGGAATATTCCAGCCACAAAAGATCGAAAAACTACCCTTTGGTGCATTTTCGGCCATTTTTTGCAGGAATATTCCCCTCTACCCGACTCATATGTGTTGTACTAGATGTATAATGATAGTTGGTGACCAAAAAAAGGCAAAAAAGAACCTCAAAGAGAGGAATATTTCGTCCACAAAAGACCAGAACTGCACCGAATGACCAAATCGAACATACACCTTATAGTTTAGGGACCAAAGTGCTGATAAAAGTAGGTTAATGACCAAAGCAGAAAACACCTATAGGTTAGGGGGCTTGATGCTTTTATCCCTTTAATTATCTTGGAAAGTCTCATTCTCCTAGTAAAGAAGCTCGATACAAAATGAAAAAAAAACTAAATCCCTTATAATCAATATCAAATTTTCGCTCTTATGTTTTACATTGTAGGGAAATGAATATCAACTAAAATTTGATAGCATTGTTTCATTAATATAGTCTAAATTTAAAAACAAATAAAGTATTCACTATATCACAATAACTTCATGTGAATATATTTTTTGTGAATTCAAAAAATAAGAATTATTTTTTGTTCACAAAGAAATATGCAAATCTATATTTAATAATTCTACTATAACACTCGAACTTGGTGCTCGACAATGTGTAAATACTCTATTGTTTGCCTTCTGAAGACAATCGTTTGCTAAAAAAACGAACAAAAATATAAATTTGATAATAAATTAAAAGAATTCGATATACTTTCTAGAACCAAAGGAAATGAATTTATATTATAACTAATTAATTGAAATTTAATTTTATTATGATATTTATTTAGCCATTTGATGTTATTTATTTAGTCATTTGATGTTTAACAAGAAAAACTCGTGTAACATAAGTGATGTTTTTTTTTTGTTTTGTTTTAATAAGGTTTGCTGTGTACTATTTGTATAATAAATAACATTTAGTAAATAAATTGACTAGATTAACCCTAGAATTATTGGGTGCCTAATAATCAAAGCCACTTTGGGGAGGTGGATGAAAAAATTAAAACAAGAGGGGAAGTGGATAGAGAGAGACAATATACCTCAGGGGAGGTGGATGAAATTTGCCCCCGGTTAGCATGTAGTCTAATAAACATAGATTAGTTTAGAATGATGTGAGAAACCCAGACAAAAAGTTAATTTGATGTACAAAATTAGTCAGAATGGACATATAATTGACTAATGTCCTCAATCAAATCAGAGTGTGTGATAGTTCAGCAAATCAGTCGGCCACAACGATAAGAGGTTATAAAATCGACAATGTGAATCTAAGATGAATTTTAAAGAATTGCATCGAACAAATCAAAATGGATCACCCTCGTGATGTTTTCATGTGTTACAATCTGAAAAGAAAAATTAAAATAAAATAATGGAGCTTGTGAGGTTTATATAGGCCGCTAGCTCTTTCGATTAAAGATCATTAATTATACAATTAATTTAACTAACATAATTTAACTATAAATAGAAAGTGGTTAGCTGTTATTATTAATCCTAACGGCTAACCGAATCTAGAATTTATGCTAAAATTGGAAATTCTTTCATCTGGTCTTCTAATAAGAAGTTTGTTGGTCTAGTGTGGTCTAGTGTGGCCATAAAAGACCGAAACTGCACCAAGGGGGCAAATCGCACAGACACCCCGTAGATTAGGGATCAAAGTACTAATAAAATTAGGTTAAGAGACAACGTGCAAAACACCCCATAAGTTAAGGGGGCTTGCTGTTTTTATCCCCATGACATGTTATAGCTAGATAAATCAGTTAACCAAGTCGATAAGAACAACGACTAGGCATTGAATCAACATTTAAAGATTTGAGTTTGGAAGAAAAATTCATTGGGAACCGATTTATATATGTCACATTTTGCTCATTATAACCTTTAAACATAAATTTGAAAACAACAAATTTAAGTCTATCAATTGTGTCCTTGATTTATGATTTTTTTTTGTTTTTTGTTACAGAAAATATAAAAAATCAGAGGAAAAGGAAAAATAACTTGAATATTTTTCCTTTTTTTCTCAAATTGATACAATCTTATTACTCATGTTATTAATCTAAAGTTGGTGGCAGCTATCCATTAATACCTCAAGATTTTTTTTTCCAAACACTTACTATGTAACATAGATTTTATCAATTTGATTTGCTTTATTTCCTATAAAATCATGGTGCTCCATCCAACAATTTCACCATTGGAGCAACTGCAAAACAAATCACTATGTTTCTCATTTTCAGACCCTCACATAAGCTTCTTCGCATACAACTGCAAAAACCCTTTCTTCCTCTAATTTGAACCATCCCATTTTGAATTCATCTGTGAAAATTCAATTTTTTTTTCTCTCTCTCTCTCTAATTATAAGGTCACAAATAAAGATTTCATTTTTACTGTTTTATCACAATGGGAGCTCAAAAGAACAACAAAAAGCTAGAAAAAAATGATTCTTGTAAATCCCATGTTGATGATCGTCAACAATCACATGGTCGCATTTCGAAAAAAGCCAAGCTTTCAGTTTCTAAGAGTCAAAAAATGGTTCAGAAATCTTCAGTACCGAGGAATTCAAGTAATGGGGTTCTAGATTTCAGAGATCACGATGGATGCGTAAAAGAGAAGGACGCCGATGCTACTGAGATTTACGGCGGCTATGATGTGGATGAGGAGCTCGACTGTGGCTTTGTGATGTTGAAGAGTGTGAGGGAAAAAAGGTTGATGGAAAAAAGGGCCAAAATGGCGGAAAACGAGGCGCGAATGAGGGTAGTATTCTGTAGCAATTTTTGCCGAAGTATAATTTTTTTTTTTTCTAAATTAATGAAGTTGATGAAATCTTTGTTTTTGTTCATCGTGTTCATTTTCAGGAGGATAGCCGTGACGAGTGTTTTGCGCCTCTCACAATGAAGGAAGAGCGCGGAATTCTTCGTGCCTTTAAAGATTCTAATAGGTATTAATTTACACTTACTCAGTAGCTGAACCTACTTCCTACGTGCTACATGCTTATTGTGTAACTCGTCTGTGCTCCACACTTTTACAGGACAAAGGTTCTCGCGACTCGTGTGAATTCTGATACCAAGATTACGGGCAAAATGTTGCAGTGTTTGATGCCGGGGAAATGGCTTCATAATGACGTAACTTTTTTGTTTATTAGCATGGATCATTACGTACACGACTTGTTTGTAGAGAGTATAAGATAACTTTGGAATAATCTTATGATGCTGTTGTGTATCTGGTCATTAATGTATATCTTCAATTGCGTAAAGAAAGGGAATTGAAGGAGCCTCAAAAGTTCTTGAAATGTCATTTCTTTAATACTTTCTTCTCTAAGGTTTTTTCTTAAGCTCAACTTTTTTCTGTTTCATCGCAATAAAAAAATATGACAATGAAGTACATTATAATAAAAATATGTGTTTTATAATGAAGTACACATTGTTATTTTATCTCAAAATTATTGACAAGATGGCTGAGGTTGAAGCTCGCGTTCTACCGGTTTATAATTACTCATGATATCTCGAAATATTACATATTATTATTTTATCTCGATCTTAATTCTATATTTTGTGACTTGCAGCTAAAATATCATGATTCAGGTAGGGAGAAAGACTGTCTGCCTCAGGTTGGGCAATGGAATATGATGAATCAGGTAATTAACATGTATAGGGTAATCTATTAGCTAAATGCTGCAAATATATGCAATTTCCTTTCGTGTTCAATAACAAGAATGTGATTGGAATACTCAAGTATGTTGTGATGGTTGGTGCCTTGTGTTTCCAATTTCATATTTTGTTTGGTAATTGAGATAATAATCAATATCGCATACTTTAACAAACAAATATACGAAATGTATTAAGCAATCATGAGATTCTTCCTCTTTTTTTTTTTTTTTGTGATAAGCATGAGATTCTTCCTCTCATTGCTTGATGACATCTTCAATTTTGCGCTTACGTTTCCTTTTTATTTTTTTTTTGCTTCATCTGGGATTCAATTACACTATTAATTATTGGGCATCATATAGAGGCTGGTGAATGGTGGCACCGTTTATAGCTGGATATGTATTAACTTATTGCGCAACATACAAGATAGCATGACTCGTAGTTTCTGTCACGAGCTTGCTCTGATGTGCGGTGCATCTGGCATGGTAAACTGATAACTTTTTTATGTCTCTAAAAATTACCCTTAGTTTATTCCAACTCATTTTATTGTCATTTTCGCAGTTTCTACATTTCCCCCACTTTAACCTGTTTTCCGCTTGCAGAATTTTAATCTCGAGCCTGTGATGCCCGTCTCTGCTCGTCGCCCAGATCAAGGAGAGCGTGTTATAAAAATGAAGTTTCACGATGTGATGATGAAACTGCAACCCAGTAGGAAGGAGCTCGACTTGTTAATGGTCATATTACCAGATAATCACGGTTCTCTCTACGGTAAGAGACCATGGGTTCTAAATGTGTGCCTGTCATTTTTCTGAAAATGAAAACTGGTTATTAAATCTGTGATTTTGTTGGTACACATCTGATTCTATTATACATGTTAGGCGACCTGAAGCGCATTTGTGAAACAGAGCTCGGTGTTATCTCTCAATGTTGCATGTGGAAGCACCTGCAGGCTGGCGGCATAAATACAGTGCTCGGCAGAAATACAGTGCTGCCCCTTGTTAGTGATCGCAGAACTATTATATTGGGGCTGATGTTACACATCACCATCCCTATCTTGGTAGCAAATTTAACTTTATTTTTAATCATCAAAAGCAAAAAGTTGCTTATTCAGTTTTCATTCGACATCTTCTTTGATTGGGGATTATCTACTAATATGTTGTTTCGTTTACATTTTATGCAAAACATACAGGAACTGCCGTAGACTCCAAAATCCGCCTCCCGACAGAGTTTGACTTCTACCTCTGTAGCCATGCATGCTGGGATACATGTATCTATTTTCAAAGCCTTCACTCGGTCTCATAATATTAAAATCCTTGATTGATTATTTATACTTATACTTACGTGTTCATACAATCCAACCAGGGTACGAGCCGTTCTCCACATTATCATGTCCTCTGCGATGAGAACAAGTTTGCTGCAGACGCCCTCCAGAGCCTGACAAATAACCTGTGCTATATGTAAGTTCTTGTATCCCATCCATTTGGAGAATTTCTTCGAAGGTTTTTGTACTAAACGTGTGTTTTTTCTTTACAGATATGCCAGACGCACGCGCTCCGTCTCCATTGGTGCGTGTTGTCAGCTTTAATAATGAACTACGATGATGTACTTACGTGTCATTTCAATATTTCCTTATATTCCAAATAACGAACTTGAATTTAATTTTTTACTCAAACATAGTAATAGACTATTTGCTAGTTTTTCAATCAGAATAACATTTTGGATTAGAGAGTTAGAAAATGAAGAAATGCTCGAATAGTTATAGAGTAAATCGGGAAAAGTTAGAAAATCATTACAGAGTCCTTAATACTTTTGTCATATTTCCAAGTTTATGTAATATTTCTTATCATAGTGGCCTCAATGCGCATAAACGTGACTATCTGTTGTCCTATAGATACTACAAATCTTCGTTTGATGCATCTTATAATGTGACATTATTTGGAACCTTGATAGCTTTGCATTTAATCTCATAAAAAATGATTACTTCTCTTTTTGGATGATACTATCATTCCTAACAGCAGTACGTAAGCTTCTCTTGTTCATAATCAAGTACGCTGATTTTTATAGCAGTAATATAGGCCTATGTTTTAGCCAGGTAATACACAAAGTTATCTGTTCTATGTGGGACAGGCTTACTGTCTTAATTTATATTATTTTTATTCGGACATTGATGTTTGCTTAACATCTGATATCGATTTAATTTCTCTATCATAGGAACACATGCCATATTTTAGGACGAGGACGGCAAAGAACATCTTGAGTTTGAAAGCTGATACGGTCACTGTATCCCCGTCACAGGGCCAAGACGAACCGACAACAAAGAGCAGTCATGACAGACAACCTCCAGTTTGAAGAGTTGATTAGCTCTTCTAAGCCGAATCTTCCAGAATTATTAACTTCCTAACAAAAGTTGATCAATGATGAACCGGATTCACTTTTTTTTTCTTTTTTTGTCGTTGTTCATTAAGCATAAATTTACTTCTTTAGCTGAACTACAAAATGTTAAAGGTTAATTACGTCGATGAGGATCTTGATGATTAGTCATCTTGGCTATCAAGGTACAAACACAGTGCTTGTTCAAGTTCATCCCAGTCTTAAGCACCGCCATGTTTGCTTCGGCTTTCATGAGTTTAATTATGCAGAATCAAAGATGGTGGTGCTTAGGATTTGTGTGAACTTGATCAAGCACTTTGTTTGTACCTCGATAGAAAAAAGAACAGTCAGCTCACTACCAAGATCACCATCGACGTTATTAAATCTTTTCAACAATTTGAAGTTGTTGCTCCTCTCTCAGACGAGATAACGTGTTTTTGGCATGTTCGAGGATGAATGGGTGCCATTGTTATACTACATAATTGTTTATTGATAGGTTCTTTTTCTCCTTTCACAGTTTTGTGTTGTGTGTGCGCACCTAAGGCAATGAGCATCCATATTTCAGGAAAGTCAGTGATTTGATTACTCTAATTTGGTATGTGATTGCATTAAGATAATTTGGTATGTAAAAGCTAATTACAAAATCAACCATGGATTATGCACGATTAGGAAGGAAAAAATAACCATGTGTTACTTTTGTAGTAGATATTCTGCATTAGCAAGTCGTACGTGATTTTAATCTTTTGAAAAAAAAGTTTTACGTGAATTTTGCTTCATGGGAAATGTTTATAGTATGTTGGGTGGAAAGACAGAAGAATACTTATGGTTAACTAGCAATAAGACTCTTTTTGTCAATTGGTGAAAATCTTGTTTATATGTCTAACTAGCAACAAGATCCTTTTTTGATTGAGAAATAAATAAAAAGTCCTCTTGATATGTTTAACTAGTATAAATCATTGTGTGCTTATCTATAAAAATTAGGTTTAGTTTTGATTTAATTTCTCCAATGTATTTAAATTTAATCAAGTTATTTTACGTTTTAAATTTATAAGCTTAGGAACAATTTTATTTTTGTTAACTAATCTCCCAGAGTTGTCTTATCGTTGGCTCGCCCTTTTTGTAAATTAATTGTATAATTGTTGAGCACAATAGTCATAGGTGGAAATATGTACCTATGCTACGTTGCAGGAATTGTAAGATGCGCTCGTACAAGTCATGTCAAGACCCTACCAATTGTATATAATACTCAGAAAACCAAAGTATTTTACATAATATATCATATGTGATAAGTGATAACTAGTCACTTTATCTTATTAGCGTAACTACGTGACACCAAACATTAAACTACTCAAAAGTCAGGACAGTGAGTTAATTAATTTAGTAACCACGTGAGAATCCTTCATTTACTGAACATGGAAAAAAATGTTTTATAAAAATCAAGTGTAGAGTATCGTACGCTAAAAACAGATGAGTAAATTGAAAGGCATAAGAGCAAAAAAGACCCATGGACCTAATGGCTTAAGATTTTGGGGGTCAAGATGTCGTGTCAAGCCCACTAATGTATATCAATTTGACTCATTCATTAATATTTCCTTGTTAGTGGCCCTTCTGATGTTAGACCCTAACGAAACACTTCAGACCTGATGGGTTGAGTAGGCAAGAGTCAACACTGAGTTGCGTTAAACATGTCACTTATTGCATTTTTTGGCCTAACAAGAAAAGTCTAACAAATTATGTTTAGATAAAAATGTTCTCAAGAAAGTTTGATGACTTTAGCAAGTAGCCCAATGAACGTAGATTAGATTAGAATGATGTGAGATACCCATAATTTTTTTTGATTTGATCTGCAATTTGAGTCTGAATGGACATATAATTGACAAACTTCATCAATTATATCGGAGTGTGTGATAGTTAAGTAATTAAATCAGTCGGCCACGACGATAAGAAGTTATAAAATCGACAATGTGAATCAAAGATGAATTTTATTGAATATAGGGATAAAAGCATCAAGCCCTTAACTATGCACGTTTTTGTAATTTGCCCCTTTAACAAATTTAATAAACGTTATGCCCCTTAAACTATGCTCATTTGTGCGATTTACTCACTCAGTGTATTTTTAGCCATTTGTGGCCCGAATATTACCCCCTACCCGACTCATATGCGT
The DNA here is from genome assembly GCA_948329865.1 of Linaria vulgaris. NCBI lineage: Eukaryota > Viridiplantae > Streptophyta > Magnoliopsida > Lamiales > Plantaginaceae > Linaria > Linaria vulgaris. The sequence continues at coordinate 34,420,069 of OX415253.1, forward strand.
AGTACTAATGTATTATGGTAGTAGATGACAAAAAATAGGTAACAAAAACACCTCGAATGGAGAATATTCTGCCCAAAATGGCCGAAAATGCGATTTGCCCATTCAGTGTATTTCTGGCCATGTTTCGCCAGAATGCTCCATCTACCTGACTCATATGTGTTGTACTAGATGTATTTTGGTAGTTGATGACAAAAAGCAGAAAAAAACACCTCGAACGGGGAATATTCATGCCAAAAATGGTTTAAAATGCAATGAGGGGGCAATTCGCACAGATGCGCATAGTTTAGGGGCAAAACGCTTATTAAATTTGTTAAAGGGGCAAATCGTAAAAACGTGCATAATTTAGGGAATTTGATGATTTTATCCTTTGAATAAATTAAAAAGGAATTCTAGCTTGCACGATTACAAATCGAACAATTCGAGATGAATTGCCCTCATGATGTTTTCGTGTGTTACAATTTGGAAGGAAAATGATAACAACATAATGGAGCGCTTGAGGTTTATATAGGCCGCTAGCTCTTACGATTAATGATCACCATTTACACAGTTAATTTAACAAACATAACTTAACTATAGATGGAAGGCGGTTAGCCGTTATTTTTAATCCTACCGGCTAACTGAATCTTGAATTTATGCTAAAAATAGAAGAGTGCTTATGTTTAACCATCAATAAGACTCTTTTGTTATATGTTTAACTAGCAACAAGATCCTTGTTTGATTGAAAAATAAATAAAAAGTTTCCTTGATATGTTTATCTAGTAAAAATCATCGTGCGCTGATGTATCGAAATTAGGTCTAATTTTGATTTAATTTGTCCAATGTGTTTTAAATTTAATCAAGTTATTTCATATTTTAGATTTGTAAACTTATGAACGATATCATTTTTGACAGTTAATGTCCCTAAAGTTGTCATATCGTTGGCTCACCCTATTTAATTTGTAAACTAACTGTATGATTGTTGAGCATGGTAATCATAGGTGGAAATACCTATGCTACCTTGCAGGAATTGCAAGGTGAACTAGTATAAGTCATGTTAAGACCCTACCAACTGTAACAAATCTAATACTCATAATACCAAAATATTTACATAATATACCATGTGTGATAAGTGATAACTAGACACTTTATCTTATTACAATAACTGCATGACACAAAACATTAAACTAGCCAAAAAGTTAAGATGGCTAGTTAATTGATTTAGTAACCATGTGAGAATCCTTCATTTACTGAACATGAAATCGAACGTGTTATAAAGAATCAAGTGCACATTAAAAAGAGATGAGTAAAATGAGTGGCACATGAGCGAAGAAGACCTAGGGACCTAATCGCTTAAGGTTTTTGGGGTTAACATGTCAAGCCCGCTAATGTATCCTTCACTTATATTTCCTGGTTAGTGGTTCTTTTGATGTTAGACCCTAACAAAACACTCTAGACTTGCGGGGTTGAGTAGGCAAGAGTCAACCCTAATTTTCCTTAAATATGTCCATTCTACTGTTGAAGATAAGACATGTCACTTATTGCAGCTTTTGGCCTACTCTACCTCTTTCATAGTGGCTTCAATATCAAATGGTCTTTGATGGATTTCTCGAAACGTGTAACAAAGTATGTTTAGTTAAAAAAATTCTCGAGAAAGTTTGACTTCGTTAACAGGGTAAACTCCATTCACCTCCCATGAGGTAGTGTCTCTCTCTATCCACTTCCTCTCTAGTTCTAATTTTCTCATCCGCCTTCCATGCGTGACTTTGACTATTGATCACCCATTAATTATTCGGGTAATCTAGTCAACTTATATACTATGTGTTATTTATATTATGCAAATAATACACACAAAATCTTATGAGTAGTACAAAAAGAAGATTTTTAAGTGTTATGCTATTTACTATACATGTACTTTTCAAACTTTTTATTAAAGTATTTATTTAAAAAATTAACTTATTTTTATATTGTGTTATATATGATATATACTTTTTTGAATATTATGATAAGGTTATAATTCTTACTAGATATAATTTATGGAATTTTTTAAGGCTTATTCCACTATTAAAATTTATGGTAGATATCACTAGGGGTGATTTATTTATGCCCATTTTTTGTAATAAAAGAAAAAATATATAATAGACAATTAGCATTTATAGATTTTTCAAAAATATCAAATTTAGACCACGCTGCTTTATTTAATAGGTAGTAAAGGAAATTTTATCTTTACTGATTTAATTAAGAAAAAAATCATCAAGCCCCCTAACCTATGGGGTATTTTGCGCGTTGGTCCTTAACCTAATTTTATCAGCACTTTGGTCCCTAAATTATACGGTGTCTGTTCGATTTGGTCATTTGGAGCATTTTCGGCCATTTTTAGCGTGAATATTCCCTTCTGCCCGACTCATATGTACTGTACTAGATGTATAATGGTAGTTGGTGACAATAAAAAGGCAAAAACACACCTCAAAGGGAGGAATATTCCAGCCACAAAAGATCGAAAAACTACCCTTTGGTGCATTTTCGGCCATTTTTTGCAGGAATATTCCCCTCTACCCGACTCATATGTGTTGTACTAGATGTATAATGATAGTTGGTGACCAAAAAAAGGCAAAAAAGAACCTCAAAGAGAGGAATATTTCGGCTACAAAAGACCAGAACTGCACCGAATGACCAAATCGAACATACACCTTATAGTTTAGGGACCAAAGTGCTGATAAAAGTAGGTTAATGACCAAAGCAGAAAACACCTATAGGTTAGGGGGCTTGATGCTTTTATCCCTTTAATTATCTTGGAAAGTCTCATTCTCCTAGTAAAGAAGCTCGATACAAAATGAAAAAAAAAGTAAAGCCCTTATAATCAATATCAAATTTTCGCTCTTATGTTTTACATTGTAGGGAAATGAATATCAACTAAAATTTGATAGCATTGTTTCATTAATATAGTCTAAATTTTAAAAAAAAAAATTATTCACTATATCACAATAACTTCATGTGAATATATTTTTTGTGAATTCAAAGAATAAGAATTATTTTTTGTTCACAAAGAAATATGCAAATCTATATTTAATAATTCTACTATAACACTCGAACTTGATGCTCGACAATGTGTAAATACTCTATTGTTTGCCTTCTGAAGACAATCGTTTGCTAATAAAACGAACAAAAATATAAATTTGATAATAAATTAAAAGAATTCGATATACTTTCTAGAACCAAAGGAAATGAATTTATATTATAACTAATTAATTGAAATTTAATTTTATTATGATATTTATTTAGCCATTTGATGTTATTTATTTAGTCATTTGATGTTTAACAAGAAAAACTCGTGTAACATAAGTGATGCTTTTTTTGTTTTGTTTTAATAAGATTTGTTGTGTACTATTTGTATAATAAATAACATTTAGTAAATAAATTACCTAGATTAACCCTAGAATTATTGGGTGCCTAATAATCAAAGCCACTTTGGGGAGGTGGATGAAAAAATTAAAACAAGAGGGGAAGTGGATAGAGAGAGACAATATACCTCAGGGGAGGTGGATGAAATTTGCCCCCGGTTAGCATGTAGTCTAATAAACATAGATTAGTTTAGAATGATGTGAGAAACCCAGACAAAAAGTTAATTTGATGTACAAAATTAGTCAGAATGGACATATAATTGACTAATGTCCTCAATCAAATCAGAGTATGTGATAGTTCAGCAAATCAGTCGGCCACAACGATAAGAGGTTATAAAATTGACAATGTGAATCTAAGATGAATTTTAAAGAATTGCATCGAACAAATCAAAATGGATCACCCTCGTGATGTTTTCATGTGTTACAATCAGAAAAGAAAAATTAAAATAAAATAATGGAGCTTGTGAGGTTTATATAGGCCGCTAGCTCTTGCGATTAAAGATCATTAATTATACAATTAATTTAACTAACATAATTTAACTTTAAATAGAAAGCGGTTAGCTGTTATTATTAATCCTAACGGCTAACCGAATCTAGAATTTATGCTAAAATTGGAAATTCTTTCATTTGGTCTTCTAATAAAAAGTTTGTTGGTCTAGTGTGGTCTAGTGTGGCCATAAAAGACCGAAACTGCACCAAGGGGGCAAATCGCACAGACACCCCATAGATTATGGATCAAAGTACTAATAAAATTAGGTTAAGGGACAACGTGCAAAACACCCCATAGGTTAAGGGGGCTTGCTGTTTTTATCCCCATGACATGTTATAGCTAGATAAATCAGTTAACCAAGTCGATAAGAACAACGACTAGGCATTGAATCAACATTTAAAGATTTGAGTTTGGAAGAAAAATTCATTGGGAACCGATTTATATACGTCACATTTTGCTCATTATAACCTCTAAACATAAATTTGAAAACAACAAATTTAAGTCTATCAATTGTGTCCTTGATTTATGATTTTTTTTTGTTTTTTGTTACAGAAAATATAAAAAATCAGAGGAAAAGGAAAAATAACTTGAATATTTTTCCTTTTTTCTCAAATTGATACAATCTTATTACTCATGTTACTAATCTAAAGTTGGTGGCAGCTATCCATTAATACCTCAAGATTTTTTTTTTCCAAACACTTACTATGTAACATAGATTTTATCAATTTGATTTGCTTTATTTCCTATAAAATCATGGTGCTCCATCCAACAATTTCACCATTGGAGCAACTGCAAAACAAATCACTATGTTTCTCATTTTCAGACCCTCACATAAGCTTCTTCGCATACAACTGCAAAAACCTTTTCTTCCTCTAATTTGAACCATCCCATTTTGAATTCATCTGTGAAAATTCAATTTTTTTTCTCTCTCTCTCTAATTATAAGGTCACAAATAAAGATTTCATTTTTACTGTTTTATCACAATGGGAGCTCAAAAAACAACAAAAAGCTAGAAAAAAATGATTCTTGTAAATCCCATGTTGATGATCGTCAACAATCACATGGCCGCATATCAAAAAAAGCCAAGCTTTCAGTTTCTAAGAGTCAAAAAATGGTTCAGAAATCTTCAGTACCGAGGAATTCAAGATATGGGGTTCTAGATTTCAGAGATCATGATGGATGCGTAAAAGAGAAGGACGCCGAGGGTACTGAGATTTACGGCGGCTATGAAGTGGATGAGGAGCTCGACTGTGGCTTTGTGATGTTGAAGAGTGTGAGGGAAAAAAGGTTGATGGAAAAAAGGGCCAAAATGGCGGAAAACGAGGCGCGAATGAAGGTAGTATTCTGTAGCAATTTTTGCCGAAGTATAATTTTTTTTTTTTTTTGTAAATTAATGAAGTTGATGAAATCTTTGTTTTTGTTCATCGTGTTCATTTTCAGGAGGATAGCCGTGACGAGTGTTTTGCGCCTCTCACAATGAAGGAAGAGCGCGGAATTCTTCGTGCCTTTAAAGATTCTAATAGGTATTAATTTACACTTACTCAGCAGCTGAACCTACTTCCTACGTGCTACATGCTTATTGTGTAACTCTTCTGTGCTCCACACTTTTACAGGACAAAGGTTCTCGCGACTCGTGTGAATTCTGATACCAAGATTACGGGCAAAATGTTGCAGTGTTTGATGCCGGGGAAATGGCTTCATGATGACGTAACTTTTTTGTTTATTAGCATGGATCATTACGTACACGACTTGTTTGTAGAGAGTATAAGATAACTTTGGAATAATCTTATGATGCTGTTGTGTATCAGGTCATTGATGTATATCTTCAATTGCTTAAAGAAAGGCAATTGAAGGAGCCTCAAAAGTTCTTGAAATGTCATTTCTTTAATACTTTCTTCTCTAAGGTTTTTTCTTAAGCTCAACTTTTTTCTGTTTCATCGCAATAAAAAAATATGACAATGAAGTACATTATAAAAATATGTGTTTTATAATGAAGTACACATTGTTATTTTATCTCAAAATTATTGACAAGATGGCTGAGGTTGAAGCTCGCGTTCTACCGGTTTATAATTACTCATGATATCTCGAAATATTACATATTGTTATTTTATCTCGATCTTAATTCTATATTCTGTCACTTGCAGCTAAAATATCATGATTCAGGCAGGGAGAAAGACTGTCTGCCTCAGGTTGGGCAATGGAATATGATGAATCAGGTAATTAACATGTATAGGGTAATCTATTAGCTAAATGCTGCAAATATATGCAATTTCCTTTCGTTTTCAATAACAAGAATGTGATTGGAATACTCAAGTATGTTGTGATGGTTGGTGCCTTGTGTTTCCAATTTCATATTTTGTTTGATAATTGAGATAATAATCAATATTGCATACTTTAACAAACAAATATACGAAATGTATTAAGCAATCATGAGATTCTTCCTCTCTTTTTTTTTTTGTGATAAGCATGAGATTCTTCCTCTCATTGCTTGATGACATCTTCAATTTTGCGCTTACGTTTCCTTTTTTTTTTTTTGCTTCATCTGGGATTCAATTACACTATTAATCATTGGGCATCATATAGAGGCTGGTGAATGGTGGCACCGTTTATAGCTGGATATGTATTAACTTATTGCGCAACATACAAGATAGCATGGCTCGTAGTTTCTGTCACGAGCTTGCTCTGATGTGCGGTGCATCTGGCATGGTAAACTGATAATTTTTTATGTCTCTAAAAATTACCCTTAGTTTATTCCAACTCATTTTATTGTCATTTTCGCAGTTTCTACATTTCCCCCACTTTAACCTGTTTTCCGCTTGCAGAATTTTAATCTCGAGCTTGTGATGCCCGTCTCTGCTCGTCGCCCAGATCAAGGAGAGCGTGTTCTAAAAATGAAGTTTCACGATGTGATGATGAAACTGCAACCTAGTAGGAAGGAGCTCGACTTGTTAATGGTCATATTACCAGATAATCACGGTTCTCTCTACGGTAAGAGACCATGGGTTCTAAATGTGTGCCTGTCATTTTTCTGAAAATGAAAACTGGTTATTAAATCTGTGATTTTGTTGGTACACATCTGATTCTATTATACATGTCAGGCGACCTGAAGCGCATTTGTGAAACAGAGCTCGGTGTTATCTCTCAATGTTGCATGTGAAAGTACCTGCAGGCTGGCGGCATAAATACAGTGCTCGGCAGAAATACAGTGCTGGTTTATGCCTTTTGTAGGCATATGCCCCTTGTTAGTGATCGCAGAACTATTATATAGGGGCTGATGTTACACATCACCAACCCCATCTTGGTAGCAAATTTAACTTTATTTTTAATCATCAAAAGGAAAAAGTTGCTTATTCAGTTTTCATTCGACATCTTCTTTGATTGGGGATTATCTACTAATATGTTGTTTCGTTTACATTGTATGCAAAACATACAGGAACTGCCGTAGACTCCAAAATCCGCCTCCCGACAGAGTTTGACTTCTACCTCTGTAGCCATGCATGCTGGGATACATGTATCTATTTTCAAAGCCTTCACTCGGTCTCATAATATTAAAATCCTTGATTGATTATTTATACTTATACTTACGTGTTCATACAATCCAACCAGAGTACGAGCCGTTCTGCACATTATCATGTCCTCTGCGATGAGAACAAGTTCGCTGCAGACGCCCTCCAGAGCCTGACAAATAACCTGTGCTATATGTAAGTTCTTGTATCCCATCCATTTGGAGAATTTCTTCGAAGGTTTTTGTACTAAACGTGTGTTTTTTCTTTACAGATATGCCAGACGCACGCGCTCCGTCTCCATTGGTGCGTGTTGTCAGCTTTAATAATGAACTACGATGATGTACTTACGTGTCATTTCAATATTTCCTTATATTCCAAATAACGAACTTGAATTTAATTTTTTACTCAAACATAGTAATAGACTATTTGCTAGTTTTTCAATCAGAATAACATTTTGGATTAGAGAGTTAGAAAATGAAGAAATGCTCGAATAGTTATAGAGTAAATCGGGAAAAGTTAGAAAATCATTACAGAGTCCTTAATACTTTTGTCATATTTCCAAGTTTATGTAATATTTCTTATCATAGTGGCCTCAATGCGCATAAACGTGACTATCTCTTGTCCTATAGATACTACAAATCTTCGTTTGATGCATCTTATAATGTGACATTATTTGGAACCTTGATAGCTTTGCATTTAATCTCATAAAAAATGATTACTTCTCTTTTTGGATGATACTATCATTCCTAACAGCAGTAAGCTTCTCTTGTTCATAATCAAGTATGCTGATTTTTATAGCAGTAATATAGGCCTATGTTTTAGTCAGGTAATACACAAAGTTATCTGTTCTATGTGGGATAGGCTTACTGTCTTAATTTATATTATTTTTATTCGGACATTGATGTTTGCTTAACATCTGATATCGATTTAATTTCTCTATCATAGGAACACATGCCATATTTTAGGACGAGGACGACAAAGAACATCTTGAGGTTGAAAGCTGATACGGTCACTGTATCCCCGTCACAGGGCCAAGACGAACCGACAACAAAGAGCAGTCATGACAGACAGGGGCGGACCCAGGAAATTATTTTAGCATGGGCTACGACAAGAGGCGGGTAAAGAGCTGTTAAAGTCGTCTCCATTAGTTTTTGATCCTCCTAATTTATTTTAAAATCTTACATACTTTTTAATCCGTCAATAAGATATAAATCAAACAAAAATATTACTAAGGATTTTATTTATTTTGGGCTGAAAATTATAGCTATTTAGATTTATAATGAAGATATAACGAATAAAAAAACATAAATTATTGTTTTTGTGGTGTAAACTATAAAAACTATTACTATGTATACTAAATTGCAAAAAATCTCACCTGGACTTGAGCCTAGCTAAGCCCAAGCCTGGGTCTGCCAGTGATGACAGACAACCTCCAGTTTGAAGAGTTGATTAGCTCTTCTAAGCCGAATCTTCCAGAATTATTAACTTCCTAACAAAAGTTGATCAATGATGAACCAAATTCACTTTTTTTTTCTTTTTTTTTTTCTTTTTTTGTCGTTGTTCATTAAGCATAAATTTACTTCTTTAGCTGAACTACAAAATATTAAAGGTTAATTACGTCGATGAGGATCTTGATGATTAGTCATCTTGGCTATCAAGGTACAAACACAGTGCTTGTTCAAGTTCATCCCAGTCTTAAGCACCGCCATGTTTGCTTCGGCTCTCATGAGTTTAATTATGCAGAATCAAAGATGGTGGTGCTTAGGATTTGTGTGAACTTGATCAAGCACTTTGTTTGTACCTCGATAGAAAAAAGAACAGTCAGCTCACTACCAAGATCACCATCGACGTTATTAAATCTTTTCAACAATTTGAAGTTGTTGCTCCTCTCTCAGACGAGATAACGTGTTTTGGCATGTTCGAGGATGAATGGGTGCCATAGTTATACTACATAATTGTTTATTGATAGGTTCTTTTTCTCCTTTCACAGTTTTGTGTTGTGTGTGCGCACCTAAGGCAATGAGCATCCATATTTCAGGAAAGTCAGTGATTTGATTAGTCTAATTTGGTATGTGATTGCATTAAGATAATTTGGTATGTAAAAGCTAATTACAAAATCAACCATGGATTATGCACGATTAGGAAGAAAAAAATAACCATGTGTTACTTTTGTAGTAGATATTCTGCATTAGCAAGTCGTACGTGATTTTAATCTTTTGAAAAAAAAGTTTTACGTGAATTTTGCTTCATGGGAAATGTTTATAGTATGTTGGGTGGAAAGACAGAAGAATACTTATGGTTAACTAGCAATAAGCCTCTTTTTGTCAATTGGTGAAAATCTTGTTTATATGTCTAACTAGCAACAAGATCCTTTTTTGATTGAGAAATAAATAAAAAGTCCTCTTGATATGTTTAACTAGTATAAATCATTGTGTGCTGATCTATAAAAATTAGGTTTAGTTTTGATTTAATTTCTCCAATGTATTTAAATTTAATCAAGTTATTTTACGTTTTAAATTTATAAGCTTAGGAATAATTTTATTTTTGTTAACTAATCTCCCAGAGTTGTCTTATCGTTGGCTCGCCCTTTTTGTAAATTAATTGTATAATTGTTGAGCACAATAGTCATAGGTGGAAATATGTACCTATGCTACGTTGCAGGAATTGTAAGATGCGGTCGTACAAGTCATGTCAAGACCCTACCAATTGTATATAATACTCAGAAAACCAAAGTATTTTACATAATATATCATATGTGATAAGTGATAACTAGACACTTTATCTTATTAGCGTAACTACGTGACACCAAACATTAAACTACTCAAAAGTCAGGACAGTGAGTTAATTAATTTAGTAACCACGTGAGAATCCTTCATTTACTGAACATGGAAAAAAATGTTTTATAAAAATCAAGTGTAGAGTATCGTACGCTAAAAACAGATGAGTAAATTGAAAGGCATAAGAGCAAAAAAGACCCATGGACCTAATGGCTTAAGATTTTGGGGGTCAAGATGTCGTGTCAAGCCCACTAATGTATATCAATTTGACTGATTCATTAATATTTCCTTGTTAGTGGCCCTTCTGATGTTAGACCCTAACGCAACACTTCAGACCTGATGGGTTGAGTAGGCAAGAGTCAACACTGAGTTGCGTTAAACATGTCACTTATTGCATTTTTTGGCCTAATAAGAAAAGTCTAACAAATTATATTTAGATAAAAATGTTCTCAATAAAGTTTGATGACTTTAGCAAGTAGCCCAATGAACGTAGATTAGATTAGAATGATGTGAGAGACCCATATTTTTTTTTTATTTGATCTGCAAATTGAGTCAGAATGGACATATAATTGACAAACTTCATCAATTATATCGGAGTGTGTGATAGTTAAGTAATTAAATCAGTCGGCCACGACGATAAGAAGTTATAAAATCGACAATGTGAATCAAAGATGAATTTTATTGAATATAGGGATAAAAACATCAAGCCCTTAACTATGCACGTTTTTGTAATTTGCCCCTTTAACAAATTTAATAAGCGTTATGCCCCTTAAACTATGCTCATTTGTGCGATTTACTCACTCAGTGTATTTTTAGCCATTTGTGGCCCGAATATTACCCCCTACCCGACTCATATGCGTAGTACTAATGTATTATGGTAATAGATGAAAAAAAATAGGTAACAAAAACACCTCGAATGGAGAATATTCTGCCCAAAATGGCCGAAAATGCGATTTGCCCATTCAATGTATTTCTGGCCATGTTTCGCTGGAATGCTCCATCTACCTGACTCATATGTGTTGTACTAGATGTATTTTGGTAGTTCATGACAAAAAGCAGAAAAAAACACCTCGAACGGGGAATATTCATGCCAAAGATGGTTTAAAATGCAATGAGGGGGCAATTCGCACAGATGCGCATAGTTTAGGGGCAAAACGCTTATTAAATTTGTTAAAGGGGCAAATCGTAAAAACGTGCATAGTTCAGGGAATTTGATGATTTTATCCTTTGAATAAATTAAAAAGGAATTCTAGCTTGCACAATTACAAATCGAACAATTCGAGATGAATTGCCCTCATGATGTTTTCGTGTGTTACAATTTGGAAGGAAAATGATAACAACATAATGGAGCGCGTGAGGTTTATATAGGCCGCTAACTCTTACGATTAATGATCACCATTTACACAGTTAATTTAACTAACATAACTTAACTATAGATGGAAGGCGGTTAGCCGTTATTTTTAATCCTACCGGCTAACCGAATCTTGAATTTATGATAAAAATAGAAGAGTGCTTATGTTTAACCATCAATAAGACTCTTTTGTTATATGTTTAACTAGCAACAAGATCCTTGTTTGATTGAAAAATAAATAAAAATTTTCCTTGATATGTTTATCTAGTAAAAATCATCGTGCGCTGATGTATCGAAATTAGGTCTAATTTTGATTTAATTTGTCCAATGTGTTTTAAATCTAATCAAGTTATTTCATATTTTAGATTTGTAAACTTATGAACAATATCATTTTTGTCAGTTAATGTCCCTAAAGTTGTCATATCGTTGGCTCACCCTATTTAATTTGTAAACTAACTGTATGATTGTTGAGCATGGTAGTCATAGGCGGAAATACCTATGCTACCTTGCAGGAATTGCAAGGTGAACTAGTATACGTCATGTTAAGACCCTACCAACTGTAACAAATCTAATACTCATAATACCAAAATATTTACATAATATACCATGTGTGATAAGTGATAACTAGACACTTTATCTTATTACCGTAACTGCATGAAACAAAACATTAAACTAGCCAAAAAGTTAAGATGGCTAGTTAATTGATTTAGTAACCATGTGAGAATCCTTTATTTACTGAACATGAAATCGAACGTGTTATAAAGAATCAAGTGCACATTAAAAAGAGATGAGTAAAATGAGTGGCACATGAGCGAAGAAGACCTAGGGACCTAATCGCTTAAGGTTTTGGGGGTTAACATGTCAAGCCCGCTAATGTATCCTTCACTTATATTTCCTGGTTAGTGGTTCTTTTGATGTTAGACCCTAACAAAACACTCTAGACTTGCGGGGTTGAGTAGGCAAGAGTCAACCCTGATTTTCCTTAAATATGTCCATTCTACTGTTGAAGATAAGACATGTCACTTATTGCAGCTTTTGGCCTACTCTACCTCTTTCATAGTTAGCTTCAATATCAAATGGTCTTTGATGGATTTCTCGAAACGTGTAACAAATTATGTTTAGTTAAAAAAAATATTGAGAAAGTTTGACTTCGTTAACAGGGTAAACTCCATTCACCTCCCATGAGGTATTGTCTCTCTCTATCCACTTCCTCTCTAGTTCTAATTTTCTCATCCGCCTTCCATGCGTGACTTTGACTATTGATCACCCATTAATTATTCGGGTAATCTAGTCAACTTATATACTATGTGTTATTTATATTATGCAAATAATACACACAAAATCTTATGAGTAGTACAAAAAGAAGATTTTTAAGTGTTATGCTATTTACTATACATGTACTTTTCAAACTTTTTATTAAAGTATTTATTTAAAAATTAACTTATTTTTATATTGTGTTATATATGATATATACTTTTTTGAATATTATGATAAGGTTATAATTCTTACTAGATATAATTTATGGATTTTTTTTAAGGCTTATTCCACTATTAAAATTTATGGTAGATATCACTAGGGGTGATTTATTTATGTCCATTTTTTGTAATAAAAGAAAAAACATATAATATACAATTAGCATTTATAGATTTTTCAAAAATATCAAATTTAGACCACGCTGCTTTATTTAATAGGTAGTAAAGGAAATTTTATCTTTACTGAATTAATTAAGGAAAAAATCATCAAGCCCCCTAACCTATGGGGTATTTTGCGCGTTGGTCCTTAACCTAATTTTATCAGCACTTTGGTCCCTAAATTATACGGTGTCTGTTCGATTTAGTCATTTGGAGCATTTTCGGCCATTTTTAGCGTGAATATTCCCCTCTGCCCGACTCATATGTACTGTACTAGATGTATAATGGTAGTTGGTGACAATAAAAAGGCAAAAACACACCTCAAAAGGAAGAATATTCCAGCCACAAAAGATCGAAAAACTACCCTTTGGTGCATTTTCGGCCATTTTTTGCAGGAATATTCCCCTCTACCCGACTCATATGTCTTGTACTAGATGTATAATGATAGTTGGTGACCAAACAAAGGCAAAAAAGAACCTCAAAGAGAGGAATATTTCAGCCACAAAAGACCAGAACTGCACCGAATGACCAAATCGAACGTACACCTTATAGTTTAGGGACCAAAGTGCTGATAAAAGTAGGTTAATGACCAAAGCAGAAAACACCTATAGGGTAGGGGGCTTGATGCTTTTATCCCTTTAATTATCTTGGAAAGTCTCATTCTCCTAGTAAAGAAGCTCGATACAAAATGAAAAAAAAACTAAAGCCCTTATAATCAATATCAAATTTTTGCTCTTATGTTTTACATTGTAGGGAAATGAATATCAACTAAAATTTGATAGCATTGTTTCATTAATATAGTCTAAATTTAAAAACAAATAAAGTATTCACTATATCACAGTAACTTCATGTGAATATATTTTTTGTGAATTCAAAGAATAAGAATTATTTTTTGTTCACAAAGAAATATGCAAATCTATATTTAATAATTCTACTATAACACTCGAACTTGGTGCTCGACAATGTGTAAATACTCTATTGTTTGCCTTCTGAAGACAATCGTTTGCTAAAAAAACGAACAAAAATATAAATTTGATAATAAATTAAAAGAATTCGATATACTTTCTAGAACCAAAGGAAATGAATTTATATTATAACTAATTAATTGAAATTTAATTTTATTATGATATTTATTTAGCCATTTGATGTTATTTATTTAGTCATTTGATGTTTAACAAGAAAAACTCGTGTAACATAAGTGATGTTTTTTTTTGTTTTGTTTTAATAAGGTTTGCTGTGTACCATTTGTATAATAAATAACATTTAGTAAATAAATTGACTAGATTAACCCTAGAATTATTGGGTGCCTAATAATCAAAGCCACTTTGGGGAGGTGGATGAAAAAATTAAAACAAGAGGGGAAGTGGATAGAGAGAGACAATATACCTCAGGGGAGGTGGATGAAATTTGCCCCCGGTTAGCATGTAGTCTAATAAACATAGATTAGTTTAGAATGATGTGAGAAACCCAGACAAAAAGTTAATTCGATGTACAAAATTAGTCAGAATAGACATATAATTGACTAATGTCCTCAATCAAATCAGAGTGTGTGATAGTTCAGCAAATCAGTCGGCCACAATGATAAGAGGTTATAAAATCGACAATGTGAATCTAAGATGAATTTTAAAGAATTGCATCGAACAAATCAAAATGGATCACCCTCGTGATGTTTTCATGTGTTACAATCTGAAAAGAAAAATTAAAATAAAATAATGGAGCTTGTGAGGTTTATATAGGCCGCTAGCTCTTGCGATTAAAGATCATTAATTATACAATTAGTTTAACTAACATAATTTAACTATAAATAGAAAGCGGTTAGCTGTTATTATTAATCCTAACGGCTAACCGAATCTAGAATTTATGCTAAAATTGGAAATTCTTTCATTTGGTCTTCTAATAAGAAGTTTGTTGGTCTAGTGTGGTCTAGTGTGGCCATAAAAGACCGAAACTGCACCAAGGGAGCAAATCGCACAGACACCCCATAGATTAGGGATCAAAGTACTAATAAAATTAGGTTAAGGGATAACATGCAAAACACCCCATAGGTTAAGGGGGCTTGCTGTTTTTATCCCCATGACATATTATAGCTAGATTAATTAGTTAACCAAGTCGATAAGAACAACGACTAGGCATTGAATCAACATTTAAAGATTTGAGTTTGGAAGAAAAATTCATTGGGAACCGATTTATATACGTCACATTTTGCTCATTATAACCTTTAAACATAAATTTGAAAACAACAAATTTAAGTCTATCAATTGTGTCCTTGATTTATGATTTTTTTTGTTTTTTGTTACAGAAAATATAAAAAATCAGAGGAAAAGGAAAAATAACTTGAATATTTTTCCTTGTTTCTCAAATTAATACAATCTTATTACTCATGTTATTAATCTAAAGTTGGTGGCAGCTATTCATTAATACCTCAAGATTTTTTTTTTCCAAACACTTACTATGTAACATAGATTTTATCAATTTGATTTGCTTTATTTCCTATAAAATCATGGTGCTCCATCCAACAATTTCACCATTGGAGCAACTGCAAAACAAATCACTATGTTTCTCATTTTCAGACCCTCACATAAGCTTCTTCGCATACAACTGCAAAAACCCTTTCTTCCTCTAATTTGAACCATCCCATTTTGAATTCATCTGTGAAAATTCAATTTTTTTTTTCTCTCTCTCTCTAATTATAAGGTCACAAATAAAGATTTCATTTTTACTGTTTTATCACAATGGGAGCTCAAAAGAACAACAAAAAGCTAGAAAAAAATGATTCTTGTAAATCCCATGTTGATGATCGTCAACAATCACTTGGCCGCATATCGAAAAAAGCCAAGCTTTCAGTTTCTAAGAGTCAAAAAATGGTTCAGAAATCTTCAGTACCGAGGAATTCAAGTAATGGGGTTCTAGATTTCGGAGATCACGATGGATGCGTAAAAGAGAAGGACGCCGAGGCTACTGAGATTTACGGCGGCTATGATGTGGATGAGGAGCTCGACTGTGGCTTTGTGATGTTGAAGAGTGTGAGGGAAAAAAGGGTGATGGAAAAAAGGGCCAAAATGGCGGAAAACGAGGCGCGAATGAAGGTAGTATTCTGTAGCAATTTTTGCCGAAGTATAATTTTTTTTTTTTTTTTTTTTAAATTAATGAAGTTGATGAAATCTTTGTTTTTGTTCATCGTGTTCATTTTCAGGAGGATAGCCGTGACGAGTGTTTTGCGCCTCTCACAATGAAGGAAGAGCGCGGAATTCTTCGTGCCTTTAAAGATTCTAATAGGTATTAATTTACACTTACTCAGCAGCTGAACCTACTTCCTACGTGCTACATGCTTATTGTGTAACTCGTCTGTGCTCCACACTTTTACAGGACAAAGGTTCTCGCGACTCGTGTGAATTTGGATACCAAGATTACGGGCAAAATGTTGCAGTGTTTGATGCCTGGGACATGGCTTCATGATGACGTAACTTTTTTGTTTATTAGCATGGATCATTACGTACACGACTTGTTTGTAGTGAGTATAAGATAACTTTGGAATAATCTTATGATGCTGTTGTGTATCAGGTCATTGATGTATGTCTTCAATTGCTTAAAGAAAGGGAATTGCAGGAGCCTCAAAAGTTCTTGAAATGTCATTTCTTTAATACTTTCTTCTCTAAGGTTTTTTCTTAAGCTCAAATTTTTTCTGTTTCATCGCAATAAAAAAATATGACAATGAAGTACATTATAAAAATATGTGTTTTATAATGAAGTACACATTGTTATTTTATCTCAAAATTATTGACAAGATGGCTGAGGTTGAAGCTCGCGTTCTACCGGTTTATAATTACTCATGATATCTCGAAATATTACATATTGTTATTTTATCTCGATCTTAATTCTATATTCTGTGACTTGCAGCTAAAATATCATGATTCAGGCAGGGAGAAAGACTGTCTGCCTCAGGTTGGGCAATGGAATATGATGAATCAGGTAATTAACATGTATAGGGTAATCTATTAGCTAAATGCTGCAAATATATGCAATTTCCTTTCGTGTTCAATAATAAGAATGTGATTGGAATACTCAAGTATGTTGTGATGGTTGGTGCCTTGTGTTTCCAATTTCATATTTTGTTTGATAATTGAGATAATAATCAATATCGCATACTTTAACAAACAAATATACGAAATGTATTAAGCAATCATGAGATTCTTCCTCTCTTTTTTTTTTTTGTGATAAGCATGAGATTCTTCCTCTCATTGCTTGATGACATCTTCAATTTTGCGCTTACGCTTACGTTTCCTTTTTTTTTTTTTTGCTTCATCTGGGATTCAATTACACTATTAATTATTGGGCATCATATAGAGGCTGGTGAATGGTGGCACCGTTTATAGGTGGATATGTATTAACTTATTGCGCAACATACAAGATAGCATGGCTCGTAGTTTCTGTCACGAGCTTGCTCTGATGTGCGGTGCATCTGGGATGGTAAACTGATAACTTTTTTATGTCTCTAAAAATTACCCTTAGTTTATTCCAACTCATTTTATTGTTATTTTCGCAGTTTCTACATTTCCCCCACTTTAACCTGTTTTCCGCTTGCAGAATTTTAATCTCGAGCCTGTGATGCCCGTCTCTGCTGGTCGCCCAGATCAAGGAGAGCGTGTTCTAAAAATGAAGTTTCACGATGTGATGATGAAACTGCAACCCAGTAGGAAGGAGCTCGACTTGTTAATGGTCATATTACCAGATAATCACGGTTCTCTCTACGGTAAGAGACCATGGGTTCTAAATGTGTGCCTGTCATTTTTCTGAAAATGAAAACTGGTTATTAAATCTGTGATTTTGTTGGTACACATCTGATTCTATTATACATGTTAGGCGACCTGAAGCGCATTTGTCAAACAGAGCTCGGTGTTATCTCTCAATGTTGCATGTGGAAG
This sequence comes from Linaria vulgaris, assembly GCA_948329865.1. Classification (NCBI taxonomy): domain Eukaryota; kingdom Viridiplantae; phylum Streptophyta; class Magnoliopsida; order Lamiales; family Plantaginaceae; genus Linaria; species Linaria vulgaris. Next base: position 34,438,123 of record OX415253.1, read on the forward strand.
CACCTGCAGGCTGGCGGCATAAATACAGTGCTCGACAGAAATACAGTGCTGCCCCTTGTTAGTGATCGCAGAACTATTATATTGGGGCTGATGTTACACATCACCATCCCTATCTTGGTAGCAAATTTAACTTTATTTTTAATCATCAAAAGCAAAAAGTTGCTTATTCAGTTTTCATTCGACATCTTCTTTGATTGGGGATTATCTACTAATATGTTGTTTCGTTTACATTTTATGCAAAACATACAGGAACTGCCGTAGACTCCAAAATCCGCCTCCCGACAGAGTTTGAATTCTACCTCTGTAGCCATGCATGCTGGGATACATGTATCTATTTTCAAAGCCTTCACTCGGTCTCATAATATTAAAATCCTTGATTGATTATTTATACTTATACTTACGTGTTCATACAATCCAACCAGGGTACGAGCCGTTCTGCACATTATCATGTCCTCTGCGATGAGAACAAGTTTGCTGCAGACGCCCTCCAGAGCCTGACAAATAACCTGTGCTATATGTAAGTTCTTGTATCCCATCCATTTGGAGAATTTCTTCGAAGGTTTTTGTACTAAACGTGTGTTTTTTCTTTACAGATATGCCAGACGCACGCGCTCCGTCTCCATTGGTGCGTGTTGTCAGCTTTAATAATGAACTACGATGATGTACTTACGTGTCATTTCAATATTTCCTTATATTCCAAATAACGAACTTGAATTTAATTTTTTACTCAAACATAGTAATAGACTATTTGCTAGTTTTTCAATCAGAATAACATTTTGGATTAGAGAGTTAGAAAATGAAGAAATGCTCGAATAGTTATAGAGTAAAACGGGAAAAGTTAGAAAATCATTACAGAGTCCTTAATACTTTTGTCATATTTCCAAGTTTATGTAATATTTCTTATCATAGTGGCCTCAATGCGCATAAACGTGACTATCTCTTGTCCTATAGATACTACAAATCTTCGTTTGATGCATCTTATAATGTGACATTATTTGGAACCTTGATAGCTTTGCATTTAATCTCATAAAAAATGATTACTTCTCTTTTTGGATGATACTATCATTCCTAACAGCAGTACGTAAGCTTCTCTTGTTCATAATCAAGTACGCTGATTTTTATAGCAGTAATATAGGCCTATGTTTTAGCCAGGTAATACACAAAGTTATCTGTTCTATGTGGGAGAGGCTTACTGTCTTAATTTATATTATTTTTATTCGGACATTGATGTTTGCTTAACATCTGATATCGATTTAATTTCTCTATCATAGGAACACATGCCATATTTTAGGACGAGGACGGCAAAGAACATCTTGAGTTTGAAAGCTGATACGGTCACTGTATCCCCGTCACAGGGCCAAGACGAACCGACAACAAAGAGCAGTCATGACAGACAACCTCCAGTTTGAAGAGTTGATTAGCTCTTCTAAGCCGAATCTTCCAGAATTATTAACTTCCTAACAAAAGTTGATCAATGATGAACCGGATTCACATTTTTTTCTTTTTTTTTCTTTTTTTGTCGTTGTTCATTAAGCATAAATTTACTTCTTTAGCTGAACTACAAAATGTTAAAGGTTAATTACGTCGATGAGGATCTTGATGATTATTCATCTTGGCTATCAAGGTACAAACACAGTGCTTGTTCAAGTTCATCCCAGTCTTAAGCACCGCCATGTTTGCTTCGGCTCTCATGAGTTTAATTATGCAGAATCAAAGATGGTGGTGCTTAGGATTTGTGTGAACTTGATCAAGCACTTTGTTTGTACCTCGATAGAAAAAAGAACAGTCAGCTCACTACCAAGATCACCATCGACGTTATTAAATCTTTTCAACAATTTGAAGTTGTTGCTCCTCTCTCAGACGAGATAACGTGTTTTTGGCATGTTCGAGGATGAATGGGTGCCATAGTTATACTACATAATTGTTTATTGATAGGTTCTTTTTCTCCTTTCACAGTTTTGTGTTGTGTGTGTGCACCTAAGGCAATGAGCATCCATATTTCAGGAAAGTCAGTGATTTGATTACTCTAATTTGGTATGTGATTGCATTAAGATAATTTGGTATGTAAAAGCTAATTACAAAATCAACCATGGATTATGCACGATTAGGAAGAAAAAAATAACCATGTGTTACTTTTGTAGTAGATATTCTGCATTAGCAAGTCGTACGTGATTTTAATCTTTTGAAAAAAAAGTTTACGTGAATTTTGCTTCATGGGAAATGTTTATAGTATGTTGGGTGGAAAGACAGAAGAATACTTATGGTTAACTAGCAATAAGACTCTTTTTGTCAATTGGTGAAAATCTTGTTTATATGTCTAACTAGCAACAAGATCCTTTTTTGATTGAGAAATAAATAAAAAGTCCTCTTGATATGTTTAACTAGTATAAATCATTGTGTGCTTATCTATAAAAATTAGGTTTTGTTTTGATTTAATTTCTCCAATGTATTTAAATTTAATAAAGTTATTTTACGTTTTAAATTTATAAGCTTAGGAACAATTTTATTTTTGTTAACTAATCTCCCAGAGTTGTCTTATCGTTGGCTCGCCCTTTTTGTAAATTAATTGTATAATTGTTGAGCACAATAGTCATAGGTGGAAATATGTACCTATGCTACGTTGCAGGAATTGTAAGATGCGGTCGTACAAGTCATGTCAAGACCCTACCAATTGTATATAATACTCAGAAAACCAAAGTATTTTACATAATATATCATATGTGATAAGTGATAACTAGACACTTTATCTTATTAGCGTAACTACGTGACACCAAACATTAAACTACTCAAAAGTCAGGACAGTGAGTTAATTAATTTAGTAACCACGTGAGAATCCTTCATTTACTGAACATGGAAAAAAATGTTTTATAAAAATCAAGTGTAGAGTATCGTACGCTAAAAACAGATGAGTAAATTGAAAGGCATAAGAGCAAAAAAGACCCATGGACCTAATGGCTTAAGATTTTGGGGGTCAAGATGTCGTGTCAAGCCCACTAATGTATATCAATTTGACTCATTCATTAATATTTCCTTGTTAGTGGCCCTTCTGATGTTAGACCCTAACGAAACACTTCAGACCTGATGGGTTGAGTAGGCAAGAGTCAACACTGAGTTGCGTTAAACATGTCACTTATTGCATTTTTTGGCCTAACAAGAAAAGTCTAACAAATTATGTTTAGATAAAAATGTTCTCAAGAAAGTTTGATGACTTTAGCAAGTAGCCCAATGAACGTAGATTAGATTAGAATGATGTGAGAGACCCATAATTTTTTTTGATTTGATCTGCAAATTGAGTCAGAATGGACATATAATTGACAAACTTCATCAATTATATCGGAGTGTGTGATAGTTAAGTAATTAAATCAGTCGGCCACGACGATAAGAAGTTATAAAATCGACAATGTGAATCAAAGATGAATTTTATTGAATATAGGGATAAAAGCATCAAGCCCTTAACTATGCACGTTTTTGTAATTTGCCCCTTTAACAAATTTAATAAACGTTATGCCCCTTAAACTATGCTCATTTGTGCGATTTACTCACTCAGTGTATTTTTAGCCATTTGTGGCCCGAATATTACCCCCTACCCGACTCATATGCGTAGTACTAATGTATTATGGTAATAGATGGCAAAAAATAGGTAACAAAAACACCTCGAATGGAGAATATTCTGCCCAAAATGGCCGAAAATGCGATTTGCCCATTCAATGTATTTCTGGCCATGTTTCGCCAGAATGCTCCATCTACCTGACTCATATGTGTTGTACTAGATGTATTTTGGTAGTTGATGACAAAAAGCAGAAAAAAACACCTCGAACGGGGAATATTCATGCCAAAAATGGTTTAAAATGCAATGAGAGGGCAATTCGCACAGATGCGCATAGTTTAGGGGCAAAACGCTTATTAAATTTGTTAAAGGGGCAAATCGTAAAAACGTACATAATTTAGGGAATTTGATGATTTTATCCTTTGAATAAATTAAAAAGGAATTCTAGCTTGCACGATTACAAATCGAACAATTCGAGATGAATTGCCCTCATGATGTTTTCGTGTGTTACAATTTGGAAGGAAAATGATAACAACATAATGGAGCGCTTGAGGTTTATATAGGCCGCTAGCTCTTACGATTAATGATCACCATTTACACAGATAATTTAACAAACATAACTTAACTATAGATGGAAGGCGGTTAGCCGTTATTTTTAATCCTACCGGCTAACTGAATCTTGAATTTATGCTAAAAATAGAAGAGTGCTTATGTTTAACCATCAATAAGACTCTTTTGTTATATGTTTAACTAGCAACAAGATCCTTGTTTGATTGAGAAATAAATAAAAAGTTTCCTTGATATGTTTATCTAGTAAAAATCATCGTGCGCTGATGTATCGAAATTAGGTCTAATTTTGATTTAATTTGTCCAATGTGTTTTAAATTTAATCAAGTTATTTCATATTTTAGATTTGTAAACTTATGAACGATATCATTTTTGACAGTTAATGTCCCTAAAGTTGTCATATCGTTGGCTCACCCTGAAAATGAAAACTGGTTATTAAATCTGTGATTTTGTTGGTACACATCTGATTCTATTATACATGTCAGGCGACCTGAAGCGCATTTGTGAAACAGAGCTCGGTGTTATCTCTCAATGTTGCATGTGGAAGCACCTGCAGGCTAGCGGCATAAATACAGTGCTGGTTTACGCCTTTTGTAGGCATATGCCCCTTGTTAGTGATCGCAGAACTATTATATTGGGGCTGATGTTACACATCACCATCCCCATCTTGGTAGCAAATTTAACTTTATTTTTAATCATCAAAAGCAAAAAGTTGCTTATTCAGTTTTCATTCGACATCTTCTTTGATTGGGGATTATCTACTAATATGTTGTTTCGTTTACATTGTATGCAAAACATACAGGAACTGCCGTAGACTCCAAAATCCGCCTCCCGACAGAGTTTGACTTCTACCTCTGTAGCCATGCATGCTGGGATACATGTATCTATTTTCAAAGCCTTCACTCGGTCTCATAATATTAAAATCCTTGATTGATTATTTATACTTATACTTATGTGTTCATACAATCCAACCAGTGTACGAGCCGTTCTGCACATTATCATGTCCTCTGCGATGAGAACAAGTTCGCTGCAGACGCCCTCCAAAGCCTGACAAATAACATGTGCTATATGTAAGTTCTTGTATCCCATCCATTTGGAGAATTTCTTCGAAGGTTTTTGTACTAAACGTGTGTTTTTTCTTTACAGATATGCCAGACGCACGCGCTCCGTCTCCATTGGTGCGTGTTGTCAGCTTTAATAATGAACTACGATGATGTACTTACGTGTCATTTCAATATTTCCTTATATTCCAAATAACGAACTTGAATTTAATTTTTTACTCAAACATAGTAATAGACTATTTGCTAGTTTTTCAATCAGAATAACATTTTGGATTAGAGAGTTAGAAAATGAAGAAATGCTCGAATAGTTATAGAGTAAATCGGGAAAAGTTAGAAAATCATTACAGAGTCCTTAATACTTTTGTCATATTTCCAAGTTTATGTAATATTTCTTATCATAGTGGCCTCAATGCGCATAAACGTGACTATCTCTTGTTCTATAGATACTACAAATCTTCGTTTGATGCATCTTATAATGTGACATTATTTGGAACCTTGATAGCTTTGCATTTAATCTCATAAAAAATGATTACTTCTCTTTTTGGATGATACTATCATTCCTAACAGCAGTACGTAAGCCTCTCTTGTTCATAATCAAGTATGCTGATTTTTATAGCAGTAATATAGGCCTATGTTTTAGCCAGGTAATACACAAAGTTATCTGTTCTATGTGGGACAGGCTTACTGTCTTAATTTATATTATTTTTATTCGGACATTGATGTTTGCTTAACATCTGATATCGATTTAATTTCTCTATCATAGGAACACATGCCATATTTTAGGACTAGGACGGCAAAGAACATCTTGAGTTTGAAAGCTGATACGGTCACTGTATCCCCGTCACAGGGCCAAGACGAACCGACAACAAAGAGCAGTCATGACAGTCTGACAGACAACCTCCAGTTTGAAGAGTTGATCAATGATGAACCGGATCTTCCAGAATTATTAACTTCCTAACAAAAGTTGATCAATGATGAACCGGATTCACTTTTTTTTCTTTTTTTTTTCTTTTTTTGTCGTTGTTCATTAAGCATAAATTTACTTCTTTAGCTGAACTACAAAATATTAAAGGTTAATTACGTCGATGAGGATCTTGATGATTAGTCATCTTGGCTATCAAGGTACAAACACAGTGCTTGTTCAAGTTCATCCCAGTCTTAAGCACCGCCATGTTTGCTTCGGCTCTCATGAGTTTAATTATGCAGAATCAAAGATGGTGGTGCTTAGGATTTGTGTGAACTTGATCAAGCACTTTGTTTGTACCTCGATAGAAAAAAGAACAGTCAGCTCACTACCAAGATCACCATCGACGTTATTAAATCTTTTCAACAATTTGAAGTTGTTGCTCCTCTCTCAGACGAGATAACGTGTTTTTGGCATGTTCGAGGATGAATGGGTGCCATAGTTATACTACATAATTGTTTATTGATAGGTTCTTTTTCTCCTTTCACAGTTTTGTGTTGTGTGTGCGCACCTAAGGCAATGAGCATCCATATTTCAGGAAAGTCAGTGATTTGATTACTCTAATTTGGTATGTGATTGCATTAAGATAATTTGGTATGTAAAAGCTAATTACAAAATCAACCATGGATTATGCACGATTAGGAAGAAAAAAATAACCATGTGTTACTTTTGTAGTAGATATTCTGCATTAGCAAGTCGTACGTAATCTTTTGAAAAAAAAGTTTTACGTGAATTTTGCTTCATGGGAAATGTTTATAGTATGTTGGGTGGAAAGACAGAAGAATACTTATGGTTAACTAGCAATAAGACTCTTTTTGTCAATTGGTGAAAATCTTGTTTATATGTCTAACTAGCAACAAGATCCTTTTTTGATTGAGAAATAAATAAAAAGTCCTCTTGATATGTTTAACTAGTATAAATCATTGTGTGCTTATCTATAAAAATTAGGTTTTGTTTTGATTTAATTTCTCCAATGTATTTAAATTTAATCAAGTTATTTTACGTTTTAAATTTATAAGCTTAGGAACAATTTTATTTTTGTTAACTAATCTCCCAGAGTTGTCTTATCGTTGGCTCGCCCTTTTTGTAAATTAATTGTATAATTGTTGAGCACAATAGTCATAGGTGGAAATATGTACCTATGCTACGTTGCAGGAATTGTAAGATGCGGTCGTACAAGTCATGTCAAGACCCTACCAATTGTATATAATACTCAGAAAACCAAAGTATTTTACATAATATATCATATGTGATAAGTGATAACTAGACACTTTATCTTATTAGCGTAACTACGTGACACCAAACATTAAACTACTCAAAAGTCAGGACAGTGAGTTAATTAATTTAGTAACCACGTGAGAATCCTTCATTTACTGAACATGGAAAAAAATGTTTTATAAAAATCAAGTGTAGAGTATCGTACGCTAAAAACAGATGAGTAAATTGAAAGGCATAAGAGCAAAAAAGACCCATGGACCTAATGGCTTAAGATTTTGGGGGTCAAGATGTCGTGTCAAGCCCACTAATGTATATCAATTTGACTCATTCATTAATATTTCCTTGTTAGTGGCCCTTCTGATGTTAGACCCTAACGAAACACTTCAGACCTGATGGGTTGAGTAGGCAAGAGTCAACACTGAGTTGCGTTAAACATGTCACTTATTGCATTTTTTGGCCTAACAAGAAAAGTCTAACAAATTATGTTTAGATAAAAATGTTCTCAAGAAAGTTTGATGACTTTAGCAAGTAGCCCAATGAACGTAGATTAGATTAGAATGATGTGAGAGACCCATAATTTTTTTTGATTTGATCTGCAAATTGAGTCAGAATGGACATATAATTGACAAACTTCATCAATTATATCGGAGTGTGTGATAGTTAAGTAATTAAATCAGTCGGCCACGACGATAAGAAGTTATAAAATCGACAATGTGAATCAAAGATGAATTTTATTGAATATAGGGATAAAAGCATCAAGCCCTTAACTCTGCACGTTTTTGTAATTTGCCCCTTTAACAAATTTAATAAACGTTATGCCCCTTAAACTATGTTCATTTGTGCGATTTACTCACTCAGTGTATTTTTAGCCATTTGTGGCCCGAATATTACCCCCTACCCGACTCATATGCGTAGTACTAATGTATTATGGTAATAGATGGCAAAAAATAGGTAACAAAAACACCTCGAATGGAGAATATTCTACCCAAAATGGCTGAAAATGCGATTTGCCCATTCAATGTATTTCTGGCCATGTTTCGCCAGAATGCTCCATCTACCTGACTCATATGTGTTGTACTAGATGTATTTTGGTAGTTGATGACAAAAAGCAGAAAAAAACACCTCGAACGGGGAATATTCATGCCAAAAATGGTTTAAAATGCAATGAGAGGGCAATTCGCACAGATGCGCATAGTTTAGGGGCAAAACGCTTATTAAATTTGTTAAAGGGGCAAATCGTAAAAACGTACATAATTTAGGGAATTTGATGATTTTATCCTTTGAATAAATTAAAAAGGAATTCTAGCTTGCACGATTACAAATCGAACAATTCGAGATGAATTGCCCTCATGATGTTTTCGTGTGTTACAATTTGGAAGGAAAATGATAACAACATAATGGAGCGCTTGAGGTTTATATAGGCCGCTAGCTCTTACGATTAATGATCACCATTTACACAGATAATTTAACAAACATAACTTAACTATAGATGGAAGGCGGTTAGCCGTTATTTTTAATCCTACCGGCTAACTGAATCTTGAATTTATGCTAAAAATAGAAGAGTGCTTATGTTTAACCATCAATAAGACTCTTTTGTTATATGTTTAACTAGCAACAAGATCCTTGTTTGATTGAGAAATAAATAAAAAGTTTCCTTGATATGTTTATCTAGTAAAAATCATCGTGCGCTGATGTATCGAAATTAGGTCTAATTTTGATTTAATTTGTCCAATGTGTTTTAAATTTAATCAAGTTATTTCATATTTTAGATTTGTAAACTTATGAACGATATCATTTTTGACAGTTAATGTCCCTAAAGTTGTCATATCGTTGGCTCACCCTGAAAATGAAAACTGGTTATTAAATCTGTGATTTTGTTGGTACACATCTGATTCTATTATACATGTCAGGCGACCTGAAGCGCATTTGTGAAACAGAGCTCGGTGTTATCTCTCAATGTTGCATGTGGAAGCACCTGCAGGCTAGCGGCATAAATACAGTGCTGGTTTACGCCTTTTGTAGGCATATGCCCCTTGTTAGTGATCGCAGAACTATTATATTGGGGCTGATGTTACACATCACCATCCCCATCTTGGTAGCAAATTTAACTTTATTTTTAATCATCAAAAGCAAAAAGTTGCTTATTCAGTTTTCATTCGACATCTTCTTTGATTGGGGATTATCTACTAATATGTTGTTTCGTTTACATTGTATGCAAAACATACAGGAACTGCCGTAGACTCCAAAATCCGCCTCCCGACAGAGTTTGACTTCTACCTCTGTAGCCATGCATGCTGGGATACATGTATCTATTTTCAAAGCCTTCACTCGGTCTCATAATATTAAAATCCTTGATTGATTATTTATACTTATACTTATGTGTTCATACAATCCAACCAGTGTACGAGCCGTTCTGCACATTATCATGTCCTCTGCGATGAGAACAAGTTCGCTGCAGACGCCCTCCAAAGCCTGACAAATAACATGTGCTATATGTAAGTTCTTGTATCCCATCCATTTGGAGAATTTCTTCGAAGGTTTTTGTACTAAACGTGTGTTTTTTCTTTACAGATATGCCAGACGCACGCGCTCCGTCTCCATTGGTGCGTGTTGTCAGCTTTAATAATGAACTACGATGATGTACTTACGTGTCATTTCAATATTTCCTTATATTCCAAATAACGAACTTGAATTTAATTTTTTACTCAAACATAGTAATAGACTATTTGCTAGTTTTTCAATCAGAATAACATTTTGGATTAGAGAGTTAGAAAATGAAGAAATGCTCGAATAGTTATAGAGTAAATCGGGAAAAGTTAGAAAATCATTACAGAGTCCTTAATACTTTTGTCATATTTCCAAGTTTATGTAATATTTCTTATCATAGTGGCCTCAATGCGCATAAACGTGACTATCTCTTGTTCTATAGATACTACAAATCTTCGTTTGATGCATCTTATAATGTGACATTATTTGGAACCTTGATAGCTTTGCATTTAATCTCATAAAAAATGATTACTTCTCTTTTTGGATGATACTATCATTCCTAACAGCAGTACGTAAGCCTCTCTTGTTCATAATCAAGTATGCTGATTTTTATAGCAGTAATATAGGCCTATGTTTTAGCCAGGTAATACACAAAGTTATCTGTTCTATGTGGGACAGGCTTACTGTCTTAATTTATATTATTTTTATTCGGACATTGATGTTTGCTTAACATCTGATATCGATTTAATTTCTCTATCATAGGAACACATGCCATATTTTAGGACTAGGACGGCAAAGAACATCTTGAGTTTGAAAGCTGATACGGTCACTGTATCCCCGTCACAGGGCCAAGACAAACCGACAACAAAGAGCAGTCATGACAGTCTGACAGACAACCTCCAGTTTGAAGAGTTGATCAATGATGAACCGGATCTTCCAGAATTATTAACTTCCTAACAAAAGTTGATCAATGATGAACCGGATTCACTTTTTTTTCTTTTTTTTTTCTTTTTTTGTCGTTGTTCATTAAGCATAAATTTACTTCTTTAGCTGAACTACAAAATATTAAAGGTTAATTACGTCGATGAGGATCTTGATGATTAGTCATCTTGGCTATCAAGGTACAAACACAGTGCTTGTTCAAGTTCATCCCAGTCTTAAGCACCGCCATGTTTGCTTCGGCTCTCATGAGTTTAATTATGCAGAATCAAAGATGGTGGTGCTTAGGATTTGTGTGAACTTGATCAAGCACTTTGTTTGTACCTCGATAGAAAAAAGAACAGTCAGCTCACTACCAAGATCACCATCGACGTTATTAAATCTTTTCAACAATTTGAAGTTGTTGCTCCTCTCTCAGACGAGATAACGTGTTTTTGGCATGTTCGAGGATGAATGGGTGCCATAGTTATACTACATAATTGTTTATTGATAGGTTCTTTTTCTCCTTTCACAGTTTTGTGTTGTGTGTGCGCACCTAAGGCAATGAGCATCCATATTTCAGGAAAGTCAGTGATTTGATTACTCTAATTTGGTATGTGATTGCATTAAGATAATTTGGTATGTAAAAGCTAATTACAAAATCAACCATGGATTATGCACGATTAGGAAGAAAAAAATAACCATGTGTAACTTTTGTAGTAGATATTCTGCATTAGCAAGTCGTACGTGATTTTAATCTTTTGAAAAAAAAGTTTTACGTGAATTTTGCTTCATGGGAAATGTTTATAGTATGTTGGGTGGAAAGACAGAAGAATACTTATGGTTAACTAGCAATAAGACTCTTTTTGTCAATTGGTGAAAATCTTGTTTATATGTCTAACTAGCAACAAGATCCTTTTTTGATTGAGAAATAAATAAAAAGTCCTCTTGATATGTTTAACTAGTATAAATCATTGTGTACTGATCTATAAAAATTAGGTCTAGTTTTGATTTAATTTCTCCAATGTATTTAAATTTAATCAAGTTATTTTACGTTTTAAATTTATAAGCTTAGGAACAATTTTATTTTTGTTAACTAATCTCCCAGAGTTGTCTTATCGTTGGCTCGCCCTTTTTGTAAATTAATTGTTTAATTGTTGAGCACAATAGTCATAGGTGGAAATATGTACCTATGCTACGTTGCAGGAATTGTAAGATGCGCTCGTACAAGTCATGTTAAGACCCTACCAACTGTAACCAATCTAATACTCATAATACCAAAATATTTACATAATATACCATGTGTGATAAGTGATAACTAGACACTTTATCTTATTACCGTAACTGCATGAAACAAAACATTAAACTAGCCAAAAAGTTAAGATGGCTAGTTAATTGATTTAGTAACCATGTGAGAATCCTTTATTTACTGAACATGAAATCGAACGTGTTATAAAGAATCAAGTGCACATTAAAAAGAGATGAGTAAAATGAGTGGCACATGAGCGAAGAAGACCTAAGGACCTAATCGCTTAAGGTTTTGGGGGTTAACATGCCAAGCCCGCTAATGTATCCTTCACTTATATTTCCTGGTTAGTGGTTCTTTTGATGTTAGACCCTAACAAAACACTCTAGACTTGCGGGGTTGAGTAGGCAAGAGTCAACCCTGATTTTCCTTAAATATGTCCATTATACTGTTGAAGATAAGACATGTCACTTATTGCAGCTTTTGGCCTACTCTACCTCTTTCATAGTTAGCTTCAATATCAAATGGTCTTTGATGGATTTCTCGAAACGTGTAACAAATTATGTTTAGTTAAAAAAAATTTGAGAAAGTTTGACTTCGTTAACAGGGTAAACTCCATTCACCTCCCATGAGGTATTGTCTCTCTCTATCCACTTCCTCTCTAGTTCTAATTTTCTCATCCGCCTTCCATGCGTGACTTTGACTATTGATCACCCATTAATTATTCGGGTAATCTAGTCAACTTATATACTATGTGTTATTTATATTCTGCAAATAATACACACAAAATCTTATGAGTAGTACAAAAAGAAGATTTTTAAGTGTTATGCTATTTACTATACATGTACTTTTCAAACTTTTTATTAAAGTATTTATTTAAAAATTAACTTATTTTTATATTGTGTTATATATGATATATACTTTTTTGAATATTATGATAAGGTTATAGTTCTTACTAGATATAATTTATGGATTTTTTTTAAGGCTTATTCCACTATTAAAATTTATGGTAGATATCACTAGGGGTGATTTATTTATGTCCATTTTTTGTAATAAAAGAAAAAACATATAATATACAATTAGCATTTATAGATTTTTCAAAAATATCAAATTTAGACCACGCTGCTTTATTTAATAGGTATTAAAGGAAATTTTATCTTTACTGAATTAATTAAGGAAAGAATCATCAAGCCCCCTAACCTATTGGGTATTTTGCGCGTTGGTCCTTAACCTAATTTTATCAGCACTTTGGTCCCTAAATTATACGGTGTCTGTTCGATTTAGTCATTTGGAGCATTTTCGGCCATTTTTAGCGTGAATATTCCCCTCTGCCCGACTCATATGTACTGTACTAGATGTATAATGGTAGTTGGTGACAATAAAAAGGCAAAAACACACCTCAAAAGGAGGAATATTCCAGCCACAAAAGATCGAAAAACTACCCTTTGGTGCATTTTCGGCCATTTTTTGCAGGAATATTCCCCTCTACCCGACTCATATGTCTTGTACTAGATGTATAATGATAGTTGGTGACCAAAAAAAGGCAAAAAAGAACCTCAAAGAGAGGAATATTTCAGCCACAAAAGACCAGAACTGCACCGAATGACCAAATCGAACATACACCTTATAGTTTAGGGACCAAAGTGCTGATAAAAGTAGGTTAATGACCAAAGCAGAAAACACCTATAGGGTAGGGGGCTTGATGCTTTTATCCCTTTAATTATCTTGGAAAGTCTCATTCTCCTAGTAAAGAAGCTCGATACAAAATGAAAAAAAAAAACTAAAGCCCTTATAATCAATATCAAATTTTCGCTCTTATGTTTTACATTGTAGGGAAATGAATATCAACTAAAATTTGATAGCATTGTTTCATTAATATAGTCTAAATTTAAAAACAAATAAAGTATTCACTATATCACAATAACTTCATGTCAATATATTTTTTGTGAATTCAAAGAATAAGAATTATTTTTTGTTCACAAAGAAATATGCAAATCTATATTTAATAATTCTACTATAACAATCGAACTTGGTGCTCGACAATGTGTAAATACTCTATTGTTTGCCTTCTGAAGACAATCGTTTGCTAAAAAAACGAACAAAAATATAAATTTGATAATAAATTAAAAGAATTCGATATACTTTCTAGAACCAAAGGAAATGAATTTATATTATAACTAATTAATTGAAATTTAATTTTATTATGATATTTATTTAGCCATTTTATGTTATTTATTTAGTCATTTGATGTTTAACAAGAAAAACTCGTGTAACATAAGTGATGTTTTTTTTTTGTTTTGTTTTAATAAGGTTTGTTGTGTACTATTTGTATAATAAATAACATTTAGTAAATAATATGACTAGATTAACCCTAGAATTATTGGGTGCCTAATAATCAAAGCCACTTTGGGGAGGTGGATGAAAAAATTAAAACAAGAGGGGAAGTGGATAGAGAGAGACAATATACCTCAGGGGAGGTGGATGAAATTTGACCCCGGTTAGCATGTAGTCTAATAAACATAGATTAGTTTAGAATGATGTGAGAAACCCAGACAAAAAGTTAATTTGATGTACAAAATTAGTCAGAATGGACATATAATTGACTAATGTCCTCAATCAAATCAGAGTATGTGATAGTTCAGCAAATCAGTCGGCCACAACGATAAGAGGTTATAAAATCGACAATGTGATTCTAAGATGAATTTTAAAGAATTGCATCGAACAAATCAAAATGGATCACCCTCGTGATGTTTTCATGTGTTACAAACTGAAAAGAAAAATTAAAATAAAATAATGGAGCTTGTGAGGTTTATATAGGCCGCTAGCTCTTGCGATTAAAGATCATTAATTATACAATTAATTTAACTAACATAATTTAACTATAAATAGAAAGCGGTTAGCTGTTATTATTAATCCTAACGGCTAACCGAATCTAGAATTTATGCTAAAATTGGAAATTCTTTCATTTGGTCTTCTAATAAGAAGTTTGTTGGTCTAGTGTGGTCTAGTGTGGCCATAAAAGACCGAAACTGCACCAATGGGGCAAATCGCACAGACACCCCATAGATTATGGATCAAAGTACTAA
Organism: Linaria vulgaris; assembly: GCA_948329865.1. NCBI lineage: Eukaryota > Viridiplantae > Streptophyta > Magnoliopsida > Lamiales > Plantaginaceae > Linaria > Linaria vulgaris. The sequence continues at coordinate 34,453,217 of OX415253.1, forward strand.
TAAAATTAGGTTAAGGGACAACGTGCAAAACACCCCATAGGTTAAGGGGGTTTGCTGTTTTTATCCCCATGACATGTTATAGCTAGATAAATCAGTTAACCAAGTCGATAAGAACAACCACTAGGCATTGAATCAACATTTAAAGATTTGAGTTTGGAAGAAAAATTCATTGGGAACCGATTTATATACGTCACATTTTGCTCATTATAACCTGTAAACATAAATTTGAAAACAACAAATTTAAGTCTATCAATTGTGTCCTTGATTTATGATTTTTTTTTGTTTTTTGTTACAGAAAATATAAAAAATCAGAGGAAAAGGAAAAATAACTTGAATATTTTTCCTTTTTTCGCAAATTGATACAATCTTATTACTCATGTTACTAATCTAAAGTTGGTGGCAGCTATCCATTAATACCTCAAGATTTTTTTTTCCAAACACTTACTATGTAACATAGATTTTATCAATTTGATTTGCTTTATTTCCTATAAAATCATGGTGCTCCATCCAACAATTTCACCATTGGAGCAACTGCAAAACAAATCACTATGTTTCTCATTTTCAGACCCTCACATAAGCTTCTTCGCATACAACTGCAAAAACCCTTTCTTCCTCTAATTTGAACCATCCCATTTTGAATTCATCTGTGAAAATTCAATTTTTTTTTTCTCTCTCTCTCTAATTATAAGGTCACAAATAAAGATTTCATTTTTACTGTTTTATCACAATGGGAGCTCAAAAGAACAACAAAAAGCTAGAAAAAAATGATTCTTGTAAATCCCATGTTGATGATCGTCAACAATCACATGGCCGCATATCGAAAAAAGCCAAGCTTTCAGTTTCTAAGAGTCAAAAAATGGTTCAGAAATCTTCAGTACCGAGGAATTCAAGTAATGGGGTTCTAGATTTCAGAGATCACGATGGATGCGTAAAAGAGAAAGACGCCGAGGCTACTGAGATTTACGGCGGCTATGATGTGGATGAGGAGCTCGACTGTGGCTTTGTGATGTTGAAGAGTGTGAGGGAAAAAAGGTTGATGGAAAAAAGGGCCAAAATGGTGGAAAACGAGGCGCGAATGAAGGTAGTATTCTGTAGCAATTTTTGCCGAAGTATAATTTTTTTTTTTTTTTTTGTAAATTAATGAAGTTGATGAAATCTTTGTTTTTGTTCACCGTGTTCATTTTCAGGAGGATAGTCGTGACGAGTGTTTTGCGCCTCTCACAATGAAGGAAGAGCGCGGAATTCTTCGTGCCTTTAAAGATTCTAATAGGTATTAATTTACACTTACTCAGTAGCTGAACCTACTTCCTACGTGCTACATGCTTATTGTGTAACTCGTCTGTGCTCCACACTTTTACAGGACAAAGGTTCTCGCGACTCATGTGAATTTGGATACCAAGATTACGGGCAAAATGTTGCAGTGTTTGATTCCGGGGAAATGGCTTCATGATGACGTAACTTTTTTGTTTATTAGCATGGATCATTACGTACACGACTTGTTTGTAGTGAGTATAAGATAACTTTGGAATAATCTTACGATGCTGTTGTGTATCAGGTCATTGATGTATATCTTCAATTGCTTAAAGAAAGGGAATTGAAGGAGCCTCAAAAGTTCTTGAAATGTCATTTCTTTAATACTTTCTTCTCTAAGGTTTTTTCTTAAGCTCAACTTTTTTTGTTTCATCGCAATAAAAAAATATGACAATGAAGTACATTATAAAAATATGTGGTTTATAATGAAGTACACATTGTTATTTTATCTCAAAATTATTGACAAGATGGCTCAGGTTGAAGCTCGTGTTCTACCGGTTTATAATTACTCATGATATCTCGAAATATTACATATTGTTATTTTATCTCGATCTTAATTCTGTATTCTGTGACTTGCAGCTAAAATATCATGATTCAGGCAGGGAGAAAGACTGTCTGCCTCAGGTTGGGCAATGGAATATGATGAATCAGGTAATTAACATGTATAGGGTAATCTATTAGCTAAATGCTGCAAATATATGCAATTTCCTTTCGTGTTCAATAGCAAGAATGTGATTGGAATACTCAAGTATGTTGTGATGGTTGGTGCCTTGTGTTTCCAATTTCATATTTTGTTTGATAATTGAGATAATAATCAATATCGCATACTTTAACAAACAAATATACGAAATGTATTAAGCAATCATGAGATTCTTCCTCTTTTTTTTTTTTTTTTGATAAGCATGAGATTCTTCCTCGCATTGCTTGATGACATCTTCAATTTTGCGCTTACGTTTCCTTTTTTTTTTTTTTTTTTTTTTGCTTTATCTGGGATTCAATTACACTATTAATTATTGGGCATCATATAGAGGCTGGTGAATGGTGGCACCGTTTATAGCTGGATATGTATTAACTTATTGCGCAACATACAAGATAGCATGGCTCGTAGTTTCTGTCACGAGCTTGCTGGTGCATCTGGCATGGTAAACTGATAACTTTTTGATGTCTCTAAAAATTACCCTTAGTTTATTCCAACTCATTTTATTGTCATTTTCGCAGTTTCTACATTTCCCCAACTTCAACCTGTTTTCCGCTTGCAGAATTTTAATCTCAAGCATGTGATGCCCGTCTCTGCTGGTCGCCTAGATCAAGGAGAGCGTGTTCTAAAAATGAAGTTTCACAATGTGATGATGAAACTGCAACCCAGTAGGAAGGAGCTCGACTTGTTAATGGTCATATTACCAGATAATCACGGTTCTCTCTACAGTAAGAGACCATGGGTTCTAAATGTGTGCCTGTCATTTTTCTGAAAATGAAAACTGGTTATTAAATCTGTGATTTTGTTGGTACACATCTGATTCTATTATACATGTCAGGCGACCTGAAGCGCATTTGTGAAACAGAGCTCGGTGTTATCTCTCAATGTTGCATGTGGAAGCACCTGCAGGCTGGCGGCATAAATACAGTGCTCGGCAGAAATACAGTGCTGGTTTATGCCTTTTGTAGGCATATGCCCCTTGTTAGTGATCGCAGAACTATTATATTGGGGCTGATGTTACACATCCCCAACCCCATCTTGGGAGCAAATTTAACTTTATTTTTAATCATCAAAAGCAAAAAGTAGCTTATTCAGTTTTGCATTCGACATCTTCTTTGATTGGGGATTATCTACTAATATGTTGTTTCGTTTACATTGTATGCAAAACATACAGGAACTGCCGTAGACTCCAAAATCCGTCTCCCGACAGAGTTTGACTTCTACCTCTGCAGCCATGCATGTTGGGATACATGTATCTATTTTCAAAGCCTTCACTCGGTCTCATAATATTAAAATCCTTGATTGATCATTTATACTTATACTTACGTGTTCATACAATCCAACCAGGGTACGAGCCGTTCTGCACATTATCATGTCCTCTGCGATGAGAACAAGTTCGCTGCAGACGCCCTCCAGAGCCTGACAAATAACCTGTGCTATATGTAAGTTCTTGTATCCCATCCATTTGGAGAATTTCTTCGAAGGTTTTTGCACTAAATTTGTGTTTTTTCTTTACAGATATGCCAGACGCACGCGCTCCGTCTCCGTTGGTGCGTGTTGTCAGCTTTAATAATGAACTACGATGATGTACTTACGTGTCATTTCAATATTTCCTTATATTTCAAATAACGAACTTGAATTTAATTTTTTACTCAAACATAGTAATAGACTATTTGCTAGTTTTTCAATCAGAATAACATTTTGGATTAGAGAGTTAGAAAATGAAGAAATGCTCGAATAGTTATAGAGTAAATCGGGAAAAGTTAGAAAATCATTACAGAGTCCTTAATACTTTTGTCATGCATATTTCCAAGTTTATGTAATATTTCTTATCATAGTGGCCTCAATGCGCATAAACGTGACTATCTCTTGTCCTACAGATACTACAAATCTTCGTTTGATGCATCTTATAATGTGACATTATTTGGAACCTTGATAGCTTTGCAATTAATCTCATAAAAAATGATTACTTCTCTTTTTGGATGATACTATCATTCCTAACAGCAGTAAGCTTCTCTTGTTCATGATCAAGTATGCTGATTTCTATAGCAGTAATATAGGCCTATGTTTTAGCCAGGTAATACACAAAGTTATCTGTTCTATGTGGGACAGGCTTACTGTCTTAATTTATATTATTTTTATTCGGACATTGATGTTTGCTTAACATCTGATATCGATTTCTCTATCATAGGAACACATGCCATATTTTAGAACGAGGACGGCAAAGAACATCTTGAGTTTGAAAGCTGATACGGTCACTGTATCCCCGTCACAGGGCCAAGACGAACCGACAACAAAGAGCAGTCATGACAGACAACCTCCAGTTTGAAGAGTTGATTAGCTCTTCTAAGCCGAATCTTCCAGAATTATTAACTTCCTAACAAAAGTTGATCAATGATGAACCGGATTCACTTTTTTTTTCTTTTTTTGTCGTTGTTCATTAAGCATAAATTTACTTCTTTAGCTGAACTACAAAATATTAAATGTTAATTACGTCGATGAGGATCTTGATGATTAGTCATCTTGGCTATCAAGGTACAAACACAGTGCTTGTTCAAGTTCATCCCAGTCTTAAGCACCGCCATGTTTGCTTCGGCTTTCATGAGTTTAATTATGCAGAATCAAAGATGGTGGTGCTTAGGATTTGTGTGAACTTGATCAAGCACTTTGTTTGTACCTCGATAGAAAAAAGAACAGTCAGCTCACTACCAAGATCACCATCGACGTTATTAAATCTTTTCAACAATTTGAAGTTGTTGCTCCTCTCTCAGACGAGATAACGTGTTTTTGGCATGTTCGAGGATGAATGGGTGCCATAGTTATACTACATAATTGTTTATTGATAGGTTCTTTTTCTCCTTTCACAATTTTGTGTTGTGTGTGCGCACCTAAGGCAATGAGCATCCATATTTCAGGAAAGTCAGTGATTTGATTACTATAATTTGGTATGTGATTGCATTAAGATAATTTGGTATGTAAAAGCTAATTACAAAATCAACCATGGATTATGCACGATTAGGAAGAAAAAAATAACCATGTGTTACTTTTGTAGTAGATATTCTGCATTAGCAAGTCGTACGTGATTTTATTCTTTTGAAAAAAAATTTTACGTGAATTTTGCTTCATGGGAAATTAAATGTTTATAGTATGTTGGGTGGAAAGACAGAAGAATACTTATGGTTAACTAGCAATAAGACTCTTTTTGTCAATTGGTGAAAATCTTGTTTATATGTCTAACTAGCTAGCAACAAGATCCTTTTTTGATTGAGAAATAAATAAAAAGTCCTCTTGATATGTTTAACTAGTAAAAATCATTGTGTGCTGATCTGTTAGAGCCGAATTCCTTTCGGTTGGGCTCTAAACCATGCGGCCCATGCCTTATCTATATTGATATTGTTTTGGCTAAATTATTAGGATAGTTAACCTAATTTGGTAATTATCTTAAAGGATATTGGTTTATCTTAAAAGATATGATATCATCTAAATCATGATTGTTATGCCTTATCTCTTTATATTGCACTTGGACTAATAAGCGTGCAGGTTCGTAAAGAATCCGTGGAGATCCCCTGGAATCCCCTTAATAAGGAAGGACAGCCTCCACAAGAACAGCTGTCGTACTCATCGCTTTGGAAAGAAGATCGCCAGGGGATTGCAACTGAAGATTCGATAGAAGATTCTGGTGCTCCTATATAAAGAGAAGACTCGAGATCATTAGACTCACTTTGAAAAGGATATTAAGCAGTCAGTCTTGTATCGAGTCATTTGTGAAGAACACTAGGTCAGAGTGTCTCTGGAGTAGCTTAGTGTGTCTTCGATTCAATCGGGTTTCTGAAAACAAGTTAAGGGTTAGGTGTTGCAACTGCATATGTTAGAGGGAGTCTAGTATATGAGTTGATTTAAATCCTTCATTGTAATTCTTAAGTAGGAAACAGTTTGAGTCAAACTTTGGGTGAAAGCCCCGTGGACTAGGACCATTTGGACCGAACCACGTTAAAAACCTCCTGTGTTCTTTATTGTTTATGCTTTACCATTTTTCACAATTGCAACTGCAAAAACTGTCTTCAAACGTTAAAGGACTATCGTCTGTTGTACTTAAGTGTACAGTTGCAACTATTGCTAAGTGCAACTGGACACAATTACGAGTAGTGCAGATACTAAGATCTTTCAATTGGCATCAAGAGCAGGTCACTATATTTACATAGTGTAGATTCTGGTCTAAAAGATCTTTTGTCTATTTAATTTGATTTACCTATGGAAGAAATGAGGGAAGGTCTGTCGACCATTAAACCACCGATGCTAACGGCCACAAATTACTCCTACTGGAAGAATCGCATGCGAAACTTCATAAAACAACAGGATCAGAAGGCCTCGAAGAGCATTCTAAAAGGGTGGACCCCACCGACAGATGATCAAGGACGAGTGAAATCCGAGCTGGAATGGACCGATGCTGAAGAACTCTTAGCAAACTACAACTCTACAGCTTTAAACATTATTTTAGTTGCTGTTGACTATGACCTATATAAGAGTATATCTAACTGTGAAATTGCAAAAGATGCTTGGCAGGCTATCGAGAATGCACATCATGGAAATGACAAAGTGCGCGCATCCAAGTTGCAACTACTCAATGACCAGTTCAACTACGTACGCATGGAAGAAACGGATACCATCGCTCAGTTCCATTCCAAACTTAGGCATCTCGCGAGTGAAGCCACCATCCTTGGAGCGGACTTCCCTGAATCCAGGATCGTGCTTAAACTTCTAGGATCTCTCCCTGGAAGGTTTGCGATGAAAGTCTCAGCCATTGAAGAAGCAAAAGATGTTAACACACTACCTCTGGCTGATCTCATGGGATCACTAACCGCATGGGAAATGAAACTCAAGAGAGAAGGAGACACCATCTCCAAAGGAGTTGCACTTCAGGCCAGCCTTCCACAGAACAGTCCCAACTCAGAATTAGAGCAATCCCTAGCACTCCTCACAAAGAAGTTCAACAGAATGAACAAACGTTGGAGTAGAGGTAACTCTTCAAACTCAGTTGTAAGTCCCTCTGATTTACCTAATAATAAGCCTTCCGCTACTAATAGACTTGACAACAAAAGGTCTGGAAAGGGTATTCAATGCAGGGAATGTCAAGGCTTCGGACACATAAGGGCAGACTATGCAAATCTGCTCGAAAAAAACAAAAGCCGTGCATTACTCGCATTGAGTGAGGACGAATCTGATAACAGTGAAGATGACACAGAAGAAGCCGATGACGTTGCATTTTCATCGTTCATTCCCCTTAGAGCCAACATGGGAGTTACAATTCGCAGCAGTTCTGACTCTGATTGCAACTCACTTGACAATAACGAGTTGGAATTTACAGAGGATATGGAGGCAATCTGTAGAAGAAACTCCGAACTGGAGGCCCAACTCAAGATTGTTTCTACCTTTGGCAGCCCTGTGAGAATGAACAACAAAATCCTCGAACTCGAAAGAAAGGTTCTCGCCCTCACCTTGGAGAGAGATCTCGTGTCCGCTGATCTGGAATCGTCGCTTAAAGCTCACAAAGCCCTTGTTGAAGTATGCGATCTCACCAAGAAAGAATTGGACACACTGGCTAAGAATGTGAAGTTGCTCACACCAGGCACAGAAAATTTGGAAAAAGTTCTGGACACCCAGAAAGTTGTAACTGGAAAAACAGGAGTAGGATATGTTGATTCCACCTCACCAAAATTCCTTGGCAATACCAAGATATCCGTTTCCAAAAAGAAGAGGACACCCAAGGGAGTTGAAATTCCCTTTGACTATCTCAATAACAACACTCAGGTACGTACTAATTGTAATATGCCAGCGATAGTATCTGATCGGAATTCTGTTTACAGGTATGCGAAAGGTAGATTCATTCCTACCTGTCACCACTGCGGAGTTCAAGGACACATTCGTCCCTATTGCTATCAGCTATGGACACCTCAGGGCATACCCTCCCGCATTGTCCCCAGAGGACAGAAGAAGAAAAGGAGAAACCAAAGAAAGAAGAAGATCATACTAGACACACCCACAGTTGCAACCGTCGTACCACCAAAACAAGTCTGGGCTAAGAAATCTTCTAACCCTCTTATTTGTCTTACTGCTTGCAACTCTACCTCTCAAGAAATATCTTATTCTAACTCTTGGTACTTTGATAGCGGGTGCTCTAGGCACATGACTGGAAATAAGGACATTCTAATCAACTTTGTGCATGAACAAAAGGGGGATGTTATTTTCGGGGATGGAAACAGAAGAAAAATAATGGGGAAAGGAACCTTAAGTGTTAAAGGCTTTCCCAAACTAAAAGATGTTCACTATGTTGATGGACTATGTGCAAATCTTATTAGTATTAGTCAGTTGTGTGACGATGATCTCTTTGTTCACTTTACCAAAGATGAATGTGAAGTTGTAGATCAATTCCAGAATATAGTCCTGAAAGGACTAAGAAGCACAGAAAATTGTTATACTATGACTAACTGTATAGCCACTTTCAGGTCACTTACTTGCAACTCGAGCAAAGAATCTGTTGCAGAATTATGGCACCAACGGCTTGGCCATCTCAACTACAAGTCCTTGGCACAGCTCTTCAACAATCAGAGTGTGAGAGGATTACCAAAACTTGGAGCAAAGCCAATTGAAAGGTGTGGCTCATGCATTGAAGGAAAACAGACAAGAGCGAGCCATAGTGAGTTGCAACACATACCATCGGTAAGGATTCTGGAATTGCTACACATGGATCTTGTGGGACCCATCCAAAAGGAAAGCATCTCTGGAAAGCGTTACATTTTTGTATGCGTTGATGATTTCTCGAGATACACCTGGGTGGAATTCCTAAAAGATAAAAATGAATCATTTGTTTTCTTCAAAAACCTGTGCAATACTGTTGCAACTGAGAAGGATCTAACTGTTAAAAGAATTAGAAGTGATCATGGTAGAGAGTTTGAAAACTCAAGCTTCGTTGAAATCTGTTCTGACAAGGGTATATTTCATGAATACTCGTCCCCCATCACACCACAACAAAGTGGGGTTGTTGAAAGGAAGAACAGGACACTAGTTGAAATGGCAAGAGTCTTGCTAAACTCAAAAAAATTAGCCATCAAGTTCTGGGCGGAAGCAGTGAATACTGCATGCTATGTCACCAACCGAGTTTACCTACGACCAGGTACAACCAAAACTGCCTATGAACTCTGGAAAGGTAAAAGACCAAATGTTCAACACTTTCATGTTTTTGGTTGCGCCTGCTACGTTTTAAATGATAGGGAACCTAGAGGTAAGTTTCAATCCAAATCTGATCTAGGAATCTTTGTTGGGTACTCACGGTATAGTCATGCTTATCGCGTATTCAATATGCGCACTCAAACTGTAGTTGAATCATCTAATGTTGAGTTTGACGATTACAGGGACTTTGCAACCACATCATTGGAAGCTCGGATCACCGAACTAACATCTGCTGATGATGAGGAAGAATCACACCGCCCGCATAAGTCTTCACCACCAGTTGCAACTGATACAGTTAACCAGCAACCTGAGGATACTCCGACGGATACAGTTCCAACAGAGATGGACCCTACCATTGCAGTACAAACAGAAAACCCACAAGCACCACCACACATTAGGAGGAACCACCCACCTGAAGCGGTCATTGGGAACTTAAGTGACGGGATAAGAACGCCAGACATCCCTCGAAGGAGATATGACCAATTGGTGCGTTTTGTGAGTTACACCTCGAAGATTGAACCCAAGAACATAAAGGAAGCACTGCTAGAAGAAGCTTGGATAGAAGCCATGCAAGAGGAACTGAATCAATTTGAACGAAACGATGTGTGGACACTTGTCCCTCGCCCAGACAAAGTGAACATCATCGGCACCAAATGGATATTCAAGAACAAGACCGACGAATTGGGAAATATAGTGCGCAACAAAGCAAGACTAGTTGCACAGGGATACACGCAAGTCGAAGGAGTCGACTATGACGACACATTTGCCCCAGTTGCAAGACTAGAGTCCATTCGTCTTCTTCTCGCAGTTGCATGCGGTTTGCACTTCAAACTCTTCCAGATGGATGTTAAGAGTGCGTTTCTGAATGGATACTTGAACGAAGAGGTGTTCGTCGAACAACCTAAAGGATTCATAGATCCACATTTTCCTGACCATGTGCTAAAGCTGAAGAGAGCACTATATGGCTTGAAACAAGCCCCACGGGCGTGGTATGAAAGACTCACCGTGTACCTTCTTGAAAAGGGATACACAAGAGGGAGTGTAGACAGGACCCTGTTCTATAAACACTTTGGAACAAACATTCTTATTGCCCAAATTTATGTAGATGATATCGTGTTTGGGTCTACATCTCTGGATGAGTTGCAACACTTCATTTCTATTATGAAAAATGAGTTTGAAATGAGCATGGTTGGTGAACTCACCTAATTTCTTGGTTTGCAGGTAAAACAGCACAATGATGGGATATTTATATCACAGGCAAAGTACGCTAAGAATCTTGTCAAGCGTTTTGGCCTTGAAAATGCCAAACCTATGAAACCCCCATGGGATCTACAGATCGTCTTAGCAAAGATGATAGTTGCAACTCGGTGGACCCTAGTCTTTACCGAAGCATGATAGGAAGTCTATTGTATCTCACTGCTAGCAGACCTGACATTTGCTTCAGCGTTGGAGTATGTGCAAGATATCAGGCCAACCCGAAAGAGTCTCATCTCAAAGCAGTCAAGCGCATTATTCGCTACATCTCTGGTACAGCAGATTTCGGGCTCAGTTATAACTTCAATGATAATCTATCTCTTGCAGGATACAGTGATGCAGATTGGGCAGGATGTGCAGATGATCGAAAGAGTACTACAGGAGGATGCTTCTACCTAGGAGCAAATCTTGTGTCCTGGTTCAGCAAGAAGCAACACTCAATCACGTTGTCCACAGCCGAAGCTGAATACATCGCTGCTGGGAGCAGTTGCACCCAACTGGTTTGGATGAAACAAATGCTAGAAGATTACGGTATTTCCCAAAACGAAATACTCCTCTACTGTGATAATACAAGTGCCATTAACATCTCTAAAAATCCAGTCCAGCACTCTCGCACTAAACACATCGATATTCGATATCATTATATTAGGGAACTGGTTGAGGCTAAAACTATTGAGCTACGTCATGTGTGCACTGACCTTCAACTTGCAGATATTTTTACCAAAGCTCTGGATGTGACACGTTTTGAGCACCTTCGCAAGTCGTTAGGGCTCTGCCTTTTGTGAATTGCAACAGGAACCCGGTTGCAACTGAGGATGACCAGTGTCTGACCTTCTGCCTATTACTGATCTCAGACAGTCTCCTCATGTTTGGTTGTTGTTTTAAAAAAAAAAAAAACAAAAAAAAACAAAAAAAAAAACAAACAAAAAAAAAACAAACAAAAAAAAGGAACGAAGGGCTTCGCCCATAAGTTGCAACTGGAAAAAGCTACCTGACCTAGAAGCAGCAAGTGTGAAAGCTAGCAATTCTTATCCCACGCGACTTCTCATTGCAAAGAGCTACCTTGCTCACAAATGTGTCAGTGTGAAAGCTACCAGTTGTTCACACCCCTGTACTTTAGTTGCAACTGAGTTTTTGTGAAACTCCCTTGGCGAGACTGAATTGGATCGGTAAATGGTTAGATTCTCTCCACTGGTTACCTTGGTTCTCGTGTTACTGTATTTAATTCTACATACACGTCGGAGCCCTAATTACTTGTGATTGGGCCTCAGTGGGTGTCACATTGTGAGTTCAAGTTTTGTTTTTGCAAGCTGTCTGGACATGTCTCATACGCGTATCTTGTGTTGATTTTATCCCTATCCTTCCCTTATTCATGATTCCTTATCGTGTGTAAAGTGTATCTAGGGCAGATTTCGTCTTAATGGGCCTCTGTTTTCCCTCCAAAATTTATAGGGCTTTCGCATTCCTTCTTTATTTATTTAATTCGCCTCCTACTTGCTCACCCACCACAGATCTCACTCTCTCTCTCTGCATTGTTTAGCATCAGTTTTTTTAGATGGGTGGATCTGCCAGAAAGCCAGCCGCTACCTTCTCCGAGGAACCCATTGATATGGAACCCCTACAATCGATTCCTCCGTCACCACCACGTGCGACTGACGATGATGAAGCAGACTCTCCGTTTGCTGAGGAGCCCAATCCACCACCACAGGCTGCTGCTCTGACCACAGACAAACCCACAGCCGGTCCTTCCTCCACTCCTCAACTGGAGCCGGATGAAGCACGGACAACCCCCACTGCTGCCGCTTCTTCTGGGTTACAACCAGGAAGCGTACCAAGGTACCCGTTCGTCAGCCCCCCCGACTCCGTCGTTTGCACAAACTATCTGAACAATCTGCCTCTGAGGAGGATTCCGCTGATGAAGATATTCAGGAGGTGAACCCTAAGCCTCCCAAAAAGAAGGCTAAGTCCACTGCTCCCACCAAGAAGAAAACCCAATCCTCTGCCCCTCAGAGAAAATCCGCACCGGTTGTGCCCGAGTCTACCTTCGCCCTTCCCGATGTTGCTCCTGCCTCCACCTCCTTGAAAGCCGCTAGGGCTCACTCTCAGCGCTTCTACACTGCTGACGCCGAAGCCAGAATGCTGGAAATTCGCAAACGTCCTATGGTTGTGGAACGACCGTTGGACCTCAAGTCTTATGAAGAGACTGGAGTACTGGAACTTCTTGAGAAACGCGGGTGGTTAGTTGCAACTCAGAACGCCACCAACTACAACAAAGCCCTGGCGCAAGAGTTTTATGCTAACCTCACAACCCAGCTCGATGCGGAAGGGTCACTACAGCGCCATGTCATCTATCTTCGGGGAAATGTCTGCCCCTTTACTGCTGAGCTTCTGTCCCAGGCCATGGAGGCACCAATCGTGGACACAGCGGGGCTCTCTGAGTTGCGACTGGAGCGCAACATGGACAAAGTTGCATACGAACTGACCGGCGGCTCCATCCGTGCGTGGCCACTCGAGCCGTTTCCCACCAGCTCACTCACAAGTCGGTACAACCTGTTGTTCCGAATCCTTGTCAGTCACTGGCTACCTTGCACGCAAACTTCCAACATTCGCCCTGAGGTGGCCAGTGTACTATTTCGTGTTGGAACGGGAGTTGCAATTGATTTAGGGACGCTTGTGTTCGAACGCATTTATCGGGGTACCTTCCCAAATTTCCATCTCTCACTTGGGTTCCCTGCACTCATTTACAGGTACTTTGCGTCCAGACATCCCTCCATCATGCTGGAAAAGAAAGACCTTCTCGAGTGTCCAGTCATGCGGGCTAGCACTAAAATTCTTAACAAGCCGCCGCCCTCCCCAGCTGCAACTGGACCCTCCACAAAGAAGCAATCCGGCTCCATTCCCGACGCCTCTGCTAGTCTTGATGGGGTGCACCTGGAACTCTCCAGGCTGAATGGTCTGGTGGCGGAGCTGGTTCAGTCCAATGAGGAGTTGCGCACTTCGATGGCCCTTCAATCATCCAAGCTTGACAGCCTGTTGCAACACGCTGGTCTCCGCTCTGGGCCTGGTGAATCTTCTGGGAATGGTAATGGTACCCCTTGATTTGTTATTTCAAAAAGGGGGAGATTTTGTTTAGGGGGAGTTGCGCTTGCACTCCCCTTTTTCGCTAAATCTGGACAATTTTTACTTAATGTTAACGTTTTGGCGGAAGGTTGCACTGCTGTTGCAACCAGTACATTTCGTACTCCTTGCTTTACTCTACTTTCTGCGCGTACTACTTGCTTATGAATGCTTTCTAACGATTGTGCAGAATGGTCAAGAATTTTGGCAAAACAAATCAAAGGGGGAGATTGTTAGAGCCGAATTCCTTTCGGTTGGGCTCTAAACCATGCGGCCCATGCCTTATCTATATTGATATTGTTTTGGCTAAATTATTAGGATAGTTAACCTAATTTGGTAATTATCTTAAAGGATATTGGTTTATCTTAAAAGATATGATATCATCTAAATCATGATTGTTATGCCTTATCTCTTTATATTGCACTTGGACTAATAAGCGTGCAGGTTCGTAAAGAATCCGTGGAGATCGCCTGGAATCCCCTTAATAAGGAAGGACAGCCTCCACAAGAACAGTTGTCGTACTCATCGCTTTGGAAAGAAGATCGCCAGCGGATTGCAACTGAAGATTCGATAGAAGATTCTGGTGCGCCTATATAAAGAGAAGACTCGAGATCATTAGACTCACTTTGAAAAGGATATTAAGCAGTCAGTCTTATATCGAGTCATTTGTTAAGAACACTAGGTCAGAGTGTCTCTGGAATAGCTTAGTGTGTCTTCGATTCAATCGGGTTTCTGAAAACAAGTTAAGGGTTAGGTGTTGCAACTGCATATGTTAGAGGGAGTCTAGTATATGAGTTGATTTAAATCCTTCATTGTAATTCTTAAGTAGGAAACAGTTTGAGTCAAACTTTGGGTGAAAGCCCCGTGGACTAGGACCATTTGGACCGAACCACGTTAAAAACCTCTTGTGTTCTTTATTGTTTATGCTTTACCGTTTTTCACAATTGCAACTGCAAAAACTGTCTTCAAACGTTAAAGGACTATCGTCTGTTGTACTTAAGTGTACAGTTGCAACTATTGCTAAGTGCAACTGGACACAATTACGAGTAGTGCAGATACTAAAATCTTTCATGATCTATAAAAATTAGGTCTGATTTAATTTCTCCAATGTATTTAAATTTAATCAAGTTATTTTATGTTTTAACTTTATAAGCTTAGGAACAATTTTATTTTTGTTAACTAATCTCCCAGAGTTGTCTTATCGTTGGCTCGCCATTTTTGTAAATTAATTGTATAATTGTTGAGCACAATAGTCATAGGTGGAAATATGTACCTATGCTACGTTGCAGGAATTGTAAGATGCGCTAGTACAAGTCATGTTAAGACCCTACCAATTGTATATAATACTCAGAAAACCAAAGTATTTTACATAATATATCATATGTGATAAGTGATAACTAGACACTTTATCTTATTAGCGTAACTACGTGACACCAAACATTAAGCTACTCAAAAGTCAGGATAGTGAGTTAATTAATTTAGTAACCAGTGAGAATCCTTCAAACATGGAAAAAAATGTTTTATAAAAATCAAATGTAGAGTATCGTACGCTAAAAACAGATGAGTAAATTGAAAGGCATAAGAGCAAAAAAGACCCATGGACCTAATGGCTTAAGATTTTTGGGGTCAAGATGTCGTGTCAATTTGACTCATTCATTAATATTTCCTTGTTAGTGGTCCTTCTGATGTTAGACCCTAACGAAACACTTCAGACCTGATGGGTTGAGTAGGCAAGAGTCAACACTGAGTTGCGTTAAACATGTCACTTATTGCATTTTTTGGCCTAACAAGAAAAGTCTAACAAATTATGTTTAGATAAAAATGTTCTCAAGAAAGTTTGATGACTTTAGCAAGCAGCCCAATGAACGTAGATTAGATTAGAATGATGTGAGAGACCCAATTTTTTTTTTGATTTGATGTGCAAATTGAGTCAGAATGGACATATAATTGACAAACTTCATCAATCATATCGGAGTGTGTGATAGTTAAGTATTTAAATCAGTCGGCCACGACGATAAGAAGTTATAAAGTCGACAATGTGAATCAAAGATGAATTTTATTGAATATAGGGATAAAAGCATCAAGCCCTTAACTATGCACATTTTTGTAATTTGCCCCTTTAACAAATTTAATAAGCGTTATGCCCCCTAAACTATGCTCATTTGTGCGATTTACTCACTCAGTGTATTTTTAGCCATTTGTGGCCCAAATATTACCCCCTACCCGGCTCATATGCGTAGTACTAATGTATTATGGTAGTAGATGACAAAAAATAGGTAAAAAAAACACCTCGAATGGGGAATATTCTGCCCAAAATGACTGAAAATGCGATTTGCCCCTTCAGTGTATTTTTGGCCATGTTTGGCCGGAATGCTCCATCTACCTGACTCATATGTGTTGTACTAGATGTATTTTGGTAGTTGATGACAAAAAGCTGAAAAAACACCTCGAACGGGGAATATTCATGCCAAAAATGGTTAAAAATGCAATGAGGGGGCAATTCGCACAGATCCGCATAGTTTAGGGGCAAAACGCTTATTAAATTTGTTAAAGGGGCAAATCGTAAAAACGTGCATAATTCAGGAAATTTGACGATTTTATCCTTTGAATAAATTAAAAAGGAATTCTAGCTTGCACGATTACAAATCGAACAATTCGAGATGAATTGCCCTCATGATGTTTTCGTGTGTTACAATCTGGAAGGAAAATGATAACAACATAATGGAGCGCGTGAGGTTTATATAGGCCGCTAGCTCTTACGATTAATGATCACCATTTACACAGTTAATTTAACTAGCATAACTTAACTATAGATGGAAGGCGGTTAGCTGTTATTTTTAATCCTACCGGCTAACCGAATCTTGAATTTATGCTAAAAATGAAACTTCTTTTATTTTGTCGTCTTATAAGAAGTTTGTTCGCCTAGTGTGATACGTAAACTCTTGCATCACCCAAATGATTTTCTTCGCGCACACCTTAAAGTAGTTGCTACTACTTTGTATGTCATAGGAAAAAAACGATCAACATATATAGATTTGTGCCTCTATGAGAATCGAATTGGGATACATATACATTAGTCAATCGATTAGTTAATTATATCTTTTAAAATTCAATTAAAAAACATAATATTTCGGTCTACCAATAGATTAGGTCATTATATATTTCAAAATCAGGACGAGTTATAGTTAGATAGATCAATTAACCAAGTCAATAAGAACAACGACTAGGCATTGAATCAACATATAAAAATCTGAGCCTCAATTGTATACTTTAGATGAGCTCATTAGAACTTTTAAACATAAATTTAGAAATAAAATATTTAGGTCTATCAATTCAATTTTATCCTTGATTTCCTAATTGTTATACAAAATAGGGGAAATATCAAAGGAAAAGGTAAAAATAACTTGATTTCTTTTCCATTTTTCTCAAATTGATTCAGTATTATTACCCATGTTATTAACCAAGAGTTGGTGGCAACTATTATCCACTAATACCTCGAGATTTTATTCCAAATCAGTTACTTACTATTTTATATGGATTTCAATTTGATTTGCCATTTGTCCTATAAAATCATGTGCTCCCTTTCAACAATTTCACCATTCTAACAACGTTATAAACCCCAAATGCTTCGTTCTCAAACATTTACATCACCTAAAAGGTTTACTTAGCGCACACCTTAAATGTACTTGCTACAAGTTTTTACTTCATAGAAACACAAAACGATTGATATATATATATATGTATATATATATATATATATATATATATTCGACGAGAAATGCACTGGGATACATATACTTCAGTCAATAGACTAGCCATTATATCTTTCAGAAACTAATGGGAAAATATTATATTTAGGTCTATCAAACATTACTTCATTATATATTTCAATCAGAATGTGTGATAGTCAATTAACCAAGTCGATAAGAATAGCGACTACGCATTGAATCAACATATAAAGATTTCAGTCTCAATTCCATACTTCATATTAGCTCATTAGAACTTGAAAACATAAATTTAGAAACAATATATTAAGGTCTATCAAATTAGTTGTATCCTTGATCTTGTAATTATTATACAAAATACATCAAAAATCAGAGGAAAAGGTAAAATAACTTGAATATTTTTCATTTTTTCTCAAATTGATATAATCTTATTACCCTTCTTATTAATCCAAAACTTATTATCCATGTTATTAATCCAAAGTTGGTGGCAATTATTATCCATTAATACTTCGAAATTTGTTTTCTCGAAAATATCCACTTACTATGTAACATAGAATTTATCAATTTGACTTGCCATATTTCCTATAAAAATCATGATGTCCCTTCCAATAATTTCACCAACAACTGCAAAACAAATTCATTAAAATTTCACAACTTAATGGAAAAACAACATATTTAGTCGATCAATTTTATAATTAGTTTTGTAATTTTTATATGAAATATATATATATACATATATATTTGATACATATCTTCAGTCCATAGATTAGTCATTATATCTTTCAGAAACTAATGAAAAAACATTATATTTAGGTCTATCAAACATTACTTCATTATATATTTCAAATCAGAACGTGTGATAGTCAATTAAAGAAGCCGATAAGAATAACGACTAGGCATTGAATCAACATATAAAGATTTGAGCCTCAATTGTACACTTCATATTAGCTCATTAGAACTTTTAAACATAAATTTTGAAACAATATATTAAGGTCTATCATGTTAGTTCTATCCTTGATTTGTAATTATTATACAAAACACATTAAAAATCAAAGGAAAAGGTAAAAATAACTTGAGTATTTTTCATTTTTTCTCAAACTAATCCAATCTTATTACCCACGTTATTAATCCAAATCTTATTACCCATGTTATTAATCCAAAGTTGGTGGCAACTATTATCCATTAATACTTCGAGATTTTTTTCCCCAAAATATTCACTTACTAGCTATGTGACGTAGATTTTATCAATTTGACTTGCCATATTTCCTATAGAAATCATGGTTTCCCTTCCAACAATTTCACCATTTGAACAACTGCAAAAAAAAAAAAAAAAAAAAATTCATTAAACTTTCGCAATGGAAAAACAACATATTTAGTCTATCAATTTTATAATTAGTTTTGTAATTTTTATATGAAATATACCAAAAATTAGAGAAGGTAAATCAAATCTTGTTTTGTGGCAACTATTAACCATTAAAACCTTGATATTTTATACCAACTCTGTCGCTTACTATTTCACTTAATTTTTTATGAGTTGGATTCGCAGTTTGTCCTAATAGACATGTCCCATTCGATAATCCCAATTTGAGTTCAACATATGTTAGGGGGCGGGTGCATCGCGAATTTGGAAACCTTTGAGGACAAAGTGAGAAACACAGTTAAGGGGTTTAACGAGATTTGTCCTAGATTATCTCACTATAACATTTAAACATAAATTTAAGAACAACATATTTCGGTCTAACAAATATATCCTTGATTTCGTAATTTTTATACAAAATATATAAAAAATCAGAGAAAAAGGTAAATTAAAGTAGCTTGAATATTTTTTTTCCTGTCAAGATGATATAATCTTGTTAGTCGCGTTATTAAAATCCATAGTTGATATAATCGTCAGTGTGAATCTAAGATGGATTTTACAGAACCAATTGTAAAGGAATTCTAGCTTGCATTCAACAATTACAAATCGAATAACTCAAGATGACTCGCTCTCATGATGTTTTCTGTGTTACAATCTGGAAAGGAAAATTAAAATAACATAATGAAGTGTGTGAGATTTATATAGGCCGCTAGCTCTCATGATTAACCATTACACAACTAATTTAACTAACATCACTTGACTATAAATGGAATGCGGTTAGCCGTTAATGTTAAACATAAGGGAGTTGATATATCCATAGCAAAATCCCTAAATCCAGAGCAAAATGTGTATGATTTACTATTTTATCCTCTTGAAATCATCTTCCTGATTCATCTGTTTTATTCCTTAATCATCTCCTTCTCCAATAATAAAATCTTCCATATGTTACCGGCTGACATATATCTCCTTTCCAAGATACAAATGTCGAAAATCAGATTGTTGTGCTCTTTTAAATCTATAAATGTATTTTTATTCGTATAAGCTCTTATAAATAATACATTTATAGAATACTTGTTGCAGACAAATATAATTTTAAATTTGTGAATACTCTCCTTTATGTGGCATCAATTTTTTTTTTAAAATCTGGTGCTATATATCTTACTTTTTTTCTTTTCCCATTATTATCGCCACATAAAAAATGTCATCGTTTTAATATGGCCAATAATCTCATTTGATCATGATACCGTACGTTGTGTTTTTTTCCCCTACAAGTAAAATAGAGTTCCTTTATTTTTTTTTTTGTTTTTCAATTCCCTTTTGAATAAACATACTGAAGTTGAAATGTATAGAGTAAGGGATTAATTTATATTTCAAAAAGTAGTAAATGGAATGTATAGCGTAAGGGATTAATTTATTTTTCAAATAGAAAAGAAGAGAAAAAATAGTTGTTCAGTGAAATAAATGATTCTCTTGATTTCGTCAAATCCCTTTGAAAAGAAAGATATAAAGTTTTTATCTATTTAGTAAGGAACAAGTGTTTTTCTTCTATGTTTCCAAAGATTCAAAGTTGGATAACTAATGTAGAAGGGTATATTAGACAACATCAAAGTTTTGCTCTGGATTTAGGAATATTGCTCTGTCTATATCATTCGCCTAACCATAAAGGTTAACTAAATCTTTAATTATGCTAAAAGTAGAAATTCTTTCATTTGGTCTTCTATAAAGAAGTATCTTCGACTAGTGTGGT
The DNA here is from genome assembly GCA_948329865.1 of Linaria vulgaris. NCBI lineage: Eukaryota > Viridiplantae > Streptophyta > Magnoliopsida > Lamiales > Plantaginaceae > Linaria > Linaria vulgaris. Next base: position 34,473,652 of record OX415253.1, read on the forward strand.
CGGTAAACTTTTGCGTCTCCCAAAAGGTTTACTTAGCGCACACTTTAAAAGCAGTTGGTACTAATTTGTACATCATAGGGAAAAAAGCGATCAACATATACAAGTTTGAGCCTAGACGAGCAATACATTGAGATTCATACACCATATACTTCATTCAATAGCGTAGTTCATTACAATTTTCAAAATTTAATGAACAAACATAAAATTTAGGCTATCAATAGATTAATTCATCATTTCCTTCAAATCAAAACATGTGATTACAAACCGAACAAATTGAGACAGGGTCGCACGACTACTCCCTTTCCTGATGATGTCGGCCATGCAGGGGTTGCTGATGAAGTTGCATCCGAACAGGGCGTCAATGTTGAAGACGCTATTCAGGCTAAACGGAGAAGGGTCCATCAGACTCGGTCCCGAACCGGGGGTGGTATTCCCCAGCACCGTGTTCCACAGGCGCGGCGACTGCTGGCGGTTATGCTGCTGCTGAGGGCACTAGCATTGGAGCGGGGCCTAGCCATGGCCCGTGGGCCCTCGTGGGGGAATTCGAGATTTCAGAGGAAGAGGCTATCAATACCTTGAAACTTCTTCTTCCTAATCTTCCAGTTCCTCATCCCGTCTTGGTTGAGGAGAGGAAAACGGTTGAGCGGAACGCTCTTCATCTTTTAACCGCGATAATATTTTACATTCCGACTGTATTGTATTACTTAGGCATTTCATTGTATAACATCCTTTGAGTCCATGATGTTTTTTTTAGGGTGGCGGGTTAGTAGACGCCATGTTTGTTGATTCGTCGATCAACAACAGGCTGGAGCTGATTTTCGCGGCGGCAACCCTGATGCTCTGAGGGCCGCTCTTGAGGATAAGGAGAGGGCGCTGCAGAAAGTAAAGGAGTATGCGACGCGAGCTGCGGGTGACAGAGAAGCTGTGAGGCTTGCACAGGATGTTGTTGATCAGTTTCAAATGCAAGTCAACAATCTGTCATCAAGCAAAGGTGAGCTGGCGAAACGAGTTGCTCCACTCGAGAAAGAATTGGTGGTCGAGAAAGAAAAATATGAGCGGGCTTAGGAAATAGGATATGCTCGTGGTCTCAGCGAGGTATGGCAATTTAACGTTGAGTTGAAGTTTTGATTCTCTTATTCTTCCTTGTTAATCTCATTTGCCCTGTATATGTACCTTCTGCACAACAGCGTGTTGAAATTGCCGAGGAATTTATGGAGCAATAACTTTCAAGAGATAAGTGCTCGGAGGGGTGCTCGGGAGGCCCGAAAAGCTCAAGTGCTCACGGTGCAGTAGCTCTACAGCACTAAATATGTTCGTGGGCGCTTCGACCCAGCTAGGCTCAATCTTCCATTAGGGCCTAATAGAGAGATTTTGCCGTCCGCCGCGGATGATTACCCAGCTACTCTTGATGAATTTGCTGTACTTCTCGAGAGCGACAACCTCGTCTATTGGAGAATCTCTTCACCGCCTCCGATGCCACCCGTCTATCCCTCCTCCAAAGATGAGGATGATGTCGATGATTGAGTGCTTCGAGCTGTTATTTGAACATTATTTATTCTATTTTCTGGCGTTGCAACGTCCTTTTAATGTTTTGAACAATTTGAATAATTGCTTCGTAATTGCACGTTGTCCGTGTTATGTCTATTGATATGATTTTTTCGTAGGCTCATTTTCGTTGCCTTTTCAAGCGCTATTGTTGCGTTTTACCTTATTTTGACAACTAGATAATCCTTCGTTTTCACGAAGGTATACGCATTTCTTGCGACATAGGATTAGTATTTTATTACTACTAATTTAACAGTTGTTTCGTTTTTTGTTTTTTGGGATTGTGGTATCTCGCAACATTTTCCTGGAATGTCCGTCTTTTTTCATTTTCAGGATTGGCGATATCTCGCAACATATTGGACAAAGTTTCCACCTTTTTGTTTTGCGGGATTTGCGGTCTCTGGTGTCTCTTTGGACATCATTTTCGTCCCTTTTTATTTTATGGGATTCGCGGTATCTCGTGCCACTATGGGCGGAGTCTCCGTCTCTCTTCATTTCTTTCAGATTGATGGTATCTTGTGCCACTTTGGGCAGAGTTTCTGTTCTTCATATTCTTCTGGATTCGCGGTATCTCGAGCCTACTTTGGGCAGAGTTTTCGTCCCTTCTTTCATTATTGGGATTTGCAGTATCTCGTGCCACTTTGGGTAGAGTCTCCGTCCCTCTTCATTTTCTTCTAAATTTGTTGTATCTCGTGCCACTTTGGGCAGAGTTCTCAGTCCATTCTTTAACTTTTGGGAATTGCGGTATCTCGTGCCACTTTGGCCAGAGTCTCCATCCCAGTTCATTTTCTTCTGAATCTGAGGTATCTCTTGCCACTTTGGGCAGAGTATCCGTTCCTTTTTTATTTTTCGGGATTTGCGGTGTCTCGTGCCACTTTGGGCAAAGTTTCCGTCCCTCTTCATTTTTTCTAGAGTAAACCAATTTAAGGTCCTGCATAAAATTGATATTATGCTTGCCTCCGCCTTGTTAGATGACAATATAATTGATAAAACAAAGCGTTTCTTTGGAAATGAATTCATATTTGGTGAATAGGAGAAAGTTTTGATTGCAGAATCCATTCTCCTATGCCCTTCAAGGCGGCCCTCGTGGCTCAAGTCTTCAGTGTCCCTGTTTTAAGTTAATACATACATGCCCCCCATGCTTGTTAGAGCAGAGGGGACGAACTAAGGTTGTTCAAACTATTCGAGAAAATGAAAACTTGCAAAAATTAACTTTGGGCGTTTCAGTCGATGTGCTCTATCTCCATGTGGGTTAATACTTCTTCTGCTTCTGGCTCCGCCTGTAGTTGCGCTCGAAGCGATGCCACATAGCATTTCCAGTCATCGATGTAGTCTATAATCACTTCACCGGTTTCGGTAAGGGTGGGGAGTTTTACCATCTGGTGGTAAGTTGACGGCAAAACTCGGAATGCATTCAGCGCCGGCCTTCCTATTATACCGTCGTAAGAGTAAAGCATGTCAACAACCACATAACTTGCCATCAATGTTCTCCTTTGAGGTACGGTTCCCAATGAGGTTGGGAGCGTAATCAATCCACGAGGCACTATCTCCGGACCTCCGAATCCATGAAGTGAGGTTCTTACCAGTTCCAAAATTGCACCATTCAGCCCCATCTTCTGTAAAGTGGAGTTGAATAACACGTTAACTGAGCTGCCGTGGTCTACCAACATTTTGGTTACGCCAAAGTTGGCTATATCAACCGTTATCACCAACGGAGAATCCATGTTTGCTGTTTGAATGGCTTGGGAGCTCAGCTTACGCAAATCCGCCGTTGAAAATGTGATTTCTTCCTGCGGCATTTCCTCTATCCTTAAAATGTCGGCTCATGTCCAATTCCACGAGCCTTGAAATCTTTTTTCCCGCCGTTTGTGGAATCCACTCCTACTGGACATCTTGATATCATATTTATCATTCCCCTTCTTATGTTGCTGTTCTCGGTTTGATGATAGTCCAACAAAGGCGGATGATTGACTACCTTCTGCTTGTCCTTTCTGGGTGATAGCGATCTATCACTTCCAACATCATCCTCTTTCTCTTTTATCTTTTTGACGAACTCCACTAGTTTTCCATCATTCACTAGTCGCTCGATCTCGTCTTCGAGATCCTTGCAATCCTCAGTTTCGTGACCTTTCTGATTGTGGTATTTACAGAAGTGGTTCAAAACTCTTGTTGCCTTTGAATCCTTCATCTGCCTGGGCTCTTTCGGCCATCCTTTCCTCTTCGCCGCTCCGAATATCGTCATGATACTAGCATTCAAAGGCGTGTATTGCCTTGGCGACGCGTCTCGGTACCTGTTATTCCTATTTATGTTGTTGTTGTTGTTGTTGTTGTTGTTGTTGTTGTTGTTGTTGTTGTTGTTGTTGTTGTTGTTGTTATTGTTGTTGTTGCAGTTCTAGTCTTTTTTTCCTCTTTCCTTATCTTTCAGAGGTGCGATTATGGCTAACTTGGTTGCCATCATCTCTTCAAGGTGAACCACCCCCTGAGATATCTTATTTATCTCCTCAATAGTTCGGGGGTTCCGCCTGAATAGGTCATCACTGAAGACTGTATTGGTAGTTGCTCGGAAGAGTATGCTCATCACCATCTCTCCACTTGGGCTATCTATCCTTAGCACTTCTGTATTGAAACGCCTCATGAAGTCCTTCAGACTCTCATTAGCCTCCTGCTTCATTGAGTATAGGCGGGAATGGTCCAAGACCAGTCTTGATTGACTTGAGAATTAGTCCTCAAACATGCTACTTAACTGTTTGTAGGTTTTGATTGTTCCTGGAGCAATTCGAGTGAACCAGTCCTATTCTACCCCGACCAAGGTAGTGGCAAATATTCTGGCATGTACAATCTCTTTGAACCCATATAAGGTCAACTTGCTATCTAGATGGAAGAGGTGATCGCGGGGGTCAGATTTTCCATCGTAATGTTTCAAATCGGGGATCTTTTTCCCGTGTCCTAGGATATCCGCCTGTATCTCTTCAGAAAATGGAGAACTCCGTAGAGTAGTTCCTGTTTGCTCCATTTGACATTCGTCCATTGCTTTCTCCCTTTCATATATTTCCCGGTTTCTTGCCACCTCTTCGTGCTCTTTTCTGGAATCACGACTTTCCGCATGTCTCCTCTAATTATTTTTCTCTTGTCTATTCGGTTCGTCGTTCCGACTTTCCTCTCTCTCACTTCTTTTCTCATCACGGTTCCTCCTAGACTGCACCTCCATTGACTTAGGTTTGCTTTGTGGTCTTCTGTATGCGATTTCTCCTTATTTTGGACTTCCACCGAGTCCGGTTTGTCTCTCTTGCCGTCCAAATGGGGTTTTTCCTTCCTTTCTTTACTTAGGCGTATTGCTGCAGAGGCCTGTTCACTTATCGCCTCAGTGCGTCTCACCGACGATTACGCTTGCATTGGTGGCGCGGAGGCCGAGCATTCAACCAGTACGAATTTGACCATGGCCATTATTTCCTCTCTCATATTGTTCGGAAGCGATGTTGTGGTTGCAGTCGCTCCAGTTGCGTCTGCATTGGTGTAGGCATACCCTCTGCTTGTGTGCCTGGAGTTTCTCGCCTCGCAGGCGTAGGCACCCGAGCTGGTAATGTCGAGGGTCCTGCGGCTTCTGCAATAATCTGACTTGCTGTTTGTCGATTGTCCTGTGCATTTTTGCTATCTATTGACTATTGCTCTACTGCGTGATCTAGTAATCGTAGACGTCATTTTTAATAAACTTGGAAATATGGTGTTCCCACAAACGGCGCCAATATTTTGGTCTTATTTTATTTGAGTAACAAAACACCTCAAACAAGGTTACAATGGGCTGATCAATTACCAAAATAATGCTAATCAAATAGAATTCAGACTAGCTTGGTCCGGAGCACCTATTACAAATTGACTAGGCTTGATAAATAAAATTACTAAGTATAAAAGTATATCGAACAACTGGAGTCCGATTCTTCCTGTATCGAATCAGGTGCGTTCGATACGATAGCGAACATGGTGATCCAATATCGAATTAAGTCCCTTCAATCTATGAGAGTATCGAACCTTGGTCTTTCTATGTTATTATGAGCTGTTATTCTGAGTATCGAATCAAGTTCTTTCGATTGAGTGTTGTGTATCGAACGTTGTGACTTCGATTGAACTCGGGGATTCGATCAAATGCTGATAGTTCGATGCTAATGGATTCGATGTTAATTGGAATGCCCGTTGAGAATGTCCGGGGACGGGGTATTTATAACCCCCGTCCTACGGCCCCATTGGCTGTTGAGGAGAGTGCATCGAACTGGAATGGTTCGATCTATCGAAAGGATCGAACCATGTCCGTTCGATGCTCATTTAACATCGAAGGTACTCTGTTCGATGCACACTTTCAATTGAGCTCGCTCCATCGGCCGACCCAATATTAACATCGGGCCGTTCCTAAAATACCCCCATCAATAATTCTCCTTCTAATATTATTAGCATTTTAGCTAAGGACATGATTTGAGGACTTGTAATTCTCTTTTTCCAACAAAAATAAAATAAAATAAAGCCAATATCCAATAGCTTTAAGAACCCTCAACATTTTGTTTTACTGGCAATTCATCTTAGTTTCATGAACCCTATTATGCCACTTCTTTTTTTCGCCAGTTTAGCTTATTAGTTAGTTCGTAAGCCGAGTAATCATGTAAATACGTGGTAAAAGACTATGTTTTGTTAACAAACACATCTGATTCAATCTCTCACCAAATTACATCGCAGGATCAACAAATTATGGAGAATAAATGAAAAATACAATCTGGTAAAGCACTGATTACATGAAACAAAAAATGAGGGACAATCGGAGTACGATGATGAAACTTCAAATGATCGTAAATTAACTGAAAGCGTTGGCAATCCAGAGAAAGGCAAACAGAGTAACAACTGTGAGGTGGAGTGGCATTTTCACGGCGCTTCCATTGGATGTGCTCCCAGTAGTTGACGGAATAGTCTTCGAACCTGTTTCAGCATATTATAGATTTCATTTTGTTGCAAGAATTATCTCGAATTCTATAGGTGAAATTTTGCAACTTGATTGAGTTTTCTAAAACTGCTAGTCAAAAGTTCACTTCTTGATACTGAAAAAGTTTAGGAATTTTCAAATGGAAAATATGATTAAAACTCAATAGAATCTCGTACGTACCAGAAGGAACTGAAGGGCTCGTTGCCGCAGTTGGAGTTTCTGGTGTTTTGTTGGAGGCATCAGTAGGGGAACTCGGGCTTGCAGGGGCAGGGGCAGGAGCCAGAGCACTAGCTGGTCCATTTGCAGCTGCTATTTGAGAATGTCTCTTTTAAGTCATCATAAAAATCTAATATTGAAACATAAAAAGCTGATCAATTATATGTACCATTGCACTGAGTAAGTGGAGGAGTTTGTACATTGCAAACAGCAGGAAGTGCCATTGCAAGAGTTTGATTAATAGCAATACCGAAAATTGTACCAGTTCCACTGGCTATAAGGGGACAAAGGCACTGAGGGTTTGTCTGAACAATGTTACCAAGCGACGAGCAACAAGATTGTGATGGTCCAGACGAGTTTCCTGTCACGTAATTTATGCATGGAGATAAGCTCATGATTGCGCTGGTACAGGCCGACTGAGCCATTGCTCCTTGGCATATCATAAAGGCAAGGATTAGGACTAATCCCATTCCATAATTTTTAGCTTCCATGAAGGTTAGTTCGACTTTGGTATTGATCGGATGTGGTTATATATGGAGTGCGAAATTGTGGTTGAGTGAGTATAGTATTTGCTAATAGAATGAACTCTGAGATGATTTAGTTGAGTGTGATAGTGTCGAATGATGCAAGATTATTTATACCAGAACTTAGATAGAAGAGACAACTTCATTTGGTATTTATGGTTGGGCTACTTATCATAAATTAACTAATAATTACTAAATGAATTAGTGATTCCTCAAACTAACGAGCATAACTAATTATTGTTCGATACTGAAGGTTCAAGAATAATACCTCTGGAGATGGTACAGCTACTTGAAACAGAGCAAATCAATAAGTATTTGTTTAATTGATTTGGTGAGCTCCTTTGGGTACACGTAGCATGTTTAAGTGAGCATACGTTACTAGTTCACATGTATTCACCCACTAAAACTATTTAATTGTGTACTTATGTGGTGATCAACATATAAATATTATAATGTACGTCAGTTTATTATAGTTTATTGGCTATCAGTTTGATTTCCCGATCGCTGATTAGGTGTTCCCACAAACTAACTGGCTATCTAACGCGTTAGTATTAAGATTTACGAATAGCGATGCTGAGAAGATGATTATCAGCAACATAAGCTTCTTTTTTGATTGACTAGGCAGCGTAAAATTGCTGTATCTTTCAATTCTCCACGGTCATTAGTCTTGCAGGGAATAAAGTATGAAGTTTGTTATCTAACTAAACAATATTTGTTTGTCTTTTGACTTCCAGGGCATAGTAATTCTACCCAAAAAAGCTTATTGGAATCTTGACAAGTAGATAGGAAGCTCAAGCAATATTAGTAGTGACTTTTAATGAGTCTGTGAGTTATGACGCATCGGTAACTTCAAGGGTACACGTAGACCTTACGAGCAGTTCGATTGACCATTTTCTTGTTCGTAACGAGCTTAAAGAAGTCAGGCAGAGTATGGATGAACCAAGGAGGCCATAATTATTGCAACACAGATAATTCTCGGCTATTCTGCTGAGTTCAAATGAGCTTGTTTATTATCTGTATGAAATTGATTTAACGTTTATTGATTGCGTTTCTGATAAGTTCCATGACAAATGAAATGAAATGAGCTCGAATTCGCTAGCTCTAACTGTACATACACAAGTTAAATAATGGAATAGTATCTAAAGGACCAGTTGGTGTTTTATCCGAACAATATCATCTATCAGAATCAATTAAAGCTGCAGTGGAGCGGTAACTTTTTGGCTTAAATTAGGGATAAAAACATCAAACCCCTATACTATGCCCTTTTGCGACTTGCCCATTTAACTAATTTAATAAGCACTTTGCTGAAGGGGAGCCTTGGCGCACTGGTAAAGGTGTTGCTGTGTGACTGAGAGGTCACGGGTTCAAGTCCTGGGAGCGGCCTCTTGTCAAAAAATTGACAGGGGAAGGCTTGCCCCTTATACACCCTTGTGGTGGGACCCTTCTCCGGACCCTCGCATTGCGGGGATGCTTTCGTGCACCGGGTTGCCCTTTAATAAGCATTTTGCTACTTAAACTATTAGTCGTCTGTTCAATTTGCACCAGACCCATTTTTCGGTCAAAGAACGCCGAAATGTTCTCTTCATGTGCGTCTCACGTGAGTGTCAGAAGGGTATTTTCGTCCTAAAATATTGAGTATTATTTAGTATGAATTCCCCCTCAATCTATTCATTTATATGTGATTTACCATCAAACTATTTGAAAATTCCCTATGCGATTTGGATTTTGGAGGTTAAATCACCTTTTCACCCCTGGGTTTTTTATTTATCTTATTATCTAAATATTTTTCTTTTCTAATTATCTATTTATCGAAGAAAAGAGGATAAAAACTCAAAACTTTTTTCTTTGCACGTCCATTGCTGCCGTCGTGGAGTAGGTGGAGAAAATTATTTCTACGCCATCGATTCCATCCTACAGAATACCAAAATCAAAAGATTTAAGTTTGATTGTTTGCAAAAATGGAAAAAAATACACTTTTTGGTTTAAGGAAACAACTTCTTATTTCCAAATCTGCCATTGGTAACATATGGAGTCTTGTCTTCTATGGATTTAGCTGTGGATTTACTTTGGGTTCATCCTAATTCCAAATCATTTGTTGTAGACACAAAATATATTACTGACAAGAAACAACTACTGCGGCGCGATGATCTCCGCCGTCCGCCACCCATATTCCTTTACAACTTCAGTCTTCAGCCATCGCGACGAACGGCGGCGGGAATGGGTGGTCGTTGGAGGTGGATATGGAATAAGACGAACAACTTTTCTATTTTTCCTCTTTAATTTATTTAATTCAGTAAATCCAAATTCAGGTATTTTAATTTTTATTAGTAAAATATAATCATTAATGTGAAAGTATTTCTGAAAAGATATATATTATAATAGAGAAATGATCTTACTTTTTTAATAAAGATAAAGAGAATTTGTTTTATTTTAATAAGAAAGCAGCTTTTAAGTTCAAACCTCTAAGAATTCTTTAAAAAAAATAATACGATCTTTTTTTTTTTTTTTTTTTTTGCACGAAAGTTAAATGGATTGCAAACTGAAATGTTTTACATCAAGGGCGAACCCCTAGAGCTACAATGATGATCGGTGCTCTATCTAGCAAAAAAGTTACACAACCACTAGCCTAGGACTACAAATTGTATAACTTTTTATCCCAATTCTACTCTCTAATAGTTCCCCCCTTCTTTCCGACTCCGAGCTCGCCCGTGATCGTACTCTTCAGGCACTATTCTCGTAGCTTCTTGGGCGCTATCTTGATAGTAGCTCTTAGCACCGACCTTTTGCTTGTATGGATGGGCGAAATTTACCTGTTCACATCTTCTTTCCAACTCACTTCTCTCCCAGTGTTGAGCAAACCTGTAAATAATCAGAAAACTCACAGCACAATATGTAGTTAGTCTATTCTTGGTATTTTGCTTATGCAACATCTCTTTGCTCATTTTGTATTCTCTGAAGGTTTTCTAAAGTGCTTTTAATAAATCTATTACTCTTCTTACCCACTTTATGCTTGATCCTCATGTGTAATTCTTCTGCAATTTCCCTACATACTCTCTGCACTGGGATCAGCTTCTCTTCAAAAATTCTTGTGTTTCTCCACTTCCATATCCCCACCACCACACTGCCTAGTGCTGCAGCTCTAACCTGAAAAACTATACTTTTCTTTTTGTTGGAGTTAGTGAACATACTGCTCCAAACCTGCAGACTCAAGTGATTGCAGTATACTCCCACTGCTCTCATTATTTTCTTAAGGATAATATTAACCTTGGTACACTTGAAGAATAAATGTTCAACAGTTTCCACATTGTCCAGACATAGACTACACTTGTCATCATTAATCAGTTTAAACCTGCATAACCTATCTTTTGTTGCAATCCTCTTGAGCATTACCAACCAGTAAATGAAAGATACTTTAGGGATAGAAAACTTATTCCATACATGGGCACTCCATTGAGCTGGAGGGGCAGCTTTATGGAACATTTTGTAACACTCTTGCACCACTTGTCCCTATTTTAGTACCCTCCATTTCTCTGGCTTTATTTGTGGCAGCTTCTCCTTCATTTCATTTCTTAATTTAAGGAGAGTTCTCCACCAAGGTGATTCACCCTGTTTCTTCTCCACTGTCCATATGCTCTCTCATTTGAGCTTGTACTCCCTAATCCATTATGTCCAAATTGTTGTATGTTTCTCTATATTGACAATCTGTGCACACAGAAGAGCTTTGTTCCAGCTCAATATCTCCTTAAATCCCAGTCCTCCTTTCTCCTTATCTTGGCATACATATAATACGATCTTTTTGCATAAGGGTAAAAATGACATTTCCTGCCAAGTCAAAGCTAAAAATTGATTTGGGTGCAGTGTGCTAAATAAACAATAACAGAGGGGTGCTTTTACTAATAAAAATAAGAGTGAGGTTTTTGCTAATTCAAGATAATACAATAATACAAGGTAGGTTTTTGCATTTTACTAGTTATATTTAGTTCTTTTTGTCTGGTATGTGTTTCTTCAAATTTATTGGCTATCTAACACTCATCTGATCTTTTCTTGATCATAAATTAGTATTTGTTATACGAATTACAATAAAAAAAATTGTTTTTAGCCACATAAGCTTCCTTTCCGATTTGATTAGTCGCATGAACAGCGACTGAGACGGCAAATAAAGAAGCAATCTAATATAAAACAAAAGTTAGTTACCTAACTTAGCAATATTTATTTGTTTGTCATATTTAGTCACGTTGCTGCTACATCTGGACAAGTTACACTACTTCCATAATCCATACCAAAGTCTAATGTTATTTTTATTGAATTGTCATTTCATTTAAAAGGTTAAGCGGTTAGAGACGATAGACATTTAATATTTATATATTATCTTCAACACGCTACTCACGTGTAGGCTGTAAAACTTTTTTGTTACACCTGTCACGTAACACTTTTTTGATAATCGGGTGGCGGTTGAATTCGAACCCAAGACCTACTCATTAGCTTGAGCTTCGATACCATATTGAATTGTTATCTCATCTTAAGCTTAAACTGTTAGAGAAGGTAGAGAGAGTAGATATTTAATATTATATATTATCTCCAACGTCCAACAATGCACGATTTTACATTTTCCATAATGGTTTCACGCACAATTGCTCTACGTATAGAAAATTCTCAAGTTTACATGGCGATTGCTATTGCTTATCAAAGAAAAAAATGATCAATAATCTCATTATTACATCTTAGATTTAATGGACCATGTAAAAAAATATTTTCCCCGGTCCGCTCCTATAATAAAGGAATGTATTCAGTTAATTTGGGATTTTTATTGATGGGTTTAGGGTTCTAATAAGAAACTATCTTACAGGGCTGCTACTTTAGGATAATCCTGACTCTCTACTTGCTGAAGAACAACAAATGCCGTATTATAGGAGTTTTTAGGTTTTTTGGGCTTATTATAATTCATATGTACATCTGTGACTACAACATTATCTCTTATGTATTGGAACAGCTACCGGTTTGACATAAAATGCAACAGTATTTGGTCGTGTATAACTGTTCATTTCGCGTTAGTAAGATGTATGGTTGTGGCTCAATCTGGAAATACTGCCATGATTGGTAGCATATTCATATTTCATTTTTGATCAGTAAATATAGTTCAGCTATAATTGTTGAGGATTTGTGATTCCGCAATGCTAGGCTCTGCCAACTGATATAAGGGTGGATTTTCACTTACCATGATCATTAAAGTTTAGTCTGTAATATGTTATGCATTAGAAATTCAGTCTTAGATATACATGCGGCTGTATGACCGTAAAACTCAACCTCTGTTCTTGGACTTCGACACTTTTCAACATTATTTTTCTGCTATTATTAACAGAATGAAGTTTGTATATGCAGGTTTGCCGTTTGCTCGCGATGTCTTATTTTTCCTTTTTTTCCCCAAATTACTTTGTTGAGTAAAGATCTAGTGAGTCCATTCAACATGGATTTTCTATCTATCACTACGATTTAGCTTGTATTAGTCTTAATATTTATTTATCAGGTTCCATAATCAGACATGTTTATGAAATAATGGCAGAACATGTTCCTTAAATATACTTATCATGGCTTAAAAGAAGTACATTGGTACGAATCTTTGCTACTACAATGATCCCACATGAATAATGAATAAGATAGCGCTTGTACATCCAAGACGGAAAAGAAATATAGAACAAAACATTTAATAGTACGAGTATGTATTCATCTCTAAGGAGAGAGTCTCTTGCTCACGAAACAATCCTGTAAATGTCGATAAAAACTCAGAAGCCAGAGAATGCCCAGGACGAGGCTATAAGGAGCACGGCACCGACAAAACTGGATTTTGCTCCCATGTTGCTACCTCCAACAGCACCACCATCTGTTGTTGGAACTGTTTTAGATCCTGTCCCTGCATTCAAATACACATCATTACGTTTTTAGGTCTTTTCGTAAGTATAAAGTTTGTCAATCTGAAGTAGTGAAAGTATGTATGAAGTTGATTAATAATTTCTTGTTTGAAGTAGTACCTGACGGACTATCTTGATCGGTCGGTGTGCTGGGAACTTCAGGTGTTTCAGCAGCAGGGGAGTTTGAAGGAGAACTAGCCGGTGTTGGTGAAGAACCAGTTGGGCCTTTAAAAGCCATTTAAAACTCAGTTAGAAGCAAAATATTAATGGATAGATCAAGAAAAAAAAACAAAAAGTTAAGTTATCTTACCATTACACTGGCTCACTGGAGGCGTTTGCACATTGCAAGCTCCTGGCAAAGCCATAGCAAGAGTTTGATTAATGGCAAAGCCAAAATTGGACGAACCACCATTTATCAGTGCACAAAGGCACTGTGGCTGTGACTGGACGACACTCGAGAGTTGGGAGCAGCAAGATGATGATGGAGTCGATGAATTACCACCAACGTAGTTGAGGCAAGGAGATAAGCTGATGAGTGCTGTAGTGCAGCCCGATTGGGCTGTGGACCCACCCCAGTGCATGAGAAAAATGAGCATTACTAAGCTCACAGAATTAGTTTTAGAAGCCATTTTTTTAATATTACTTAAAAGACAAGAAATGGGATCCTGAAAGTTGAGAAGATGTGAAAAGTATGCGCTTTGATTATGCTTTTGAAGTTGAGTGAGAAGGAAGATGAAGAGATTGGAGTTTAAATAGATGTTTCTTGAAGAAAAGAACAATATATGTAAGTCATAAGAATACAGGTTTACTTTGTTGGCCTACTTTGAACTAATAGTCAATTAAAAATAAAGGGATTAAACTATTCATTAACAAATGTGGCATCTACTTGTTAGACTGCATAAACTCAAGCATACACAGTTCTATGCTGAAATGTGGGCAATGCAAGTTCAATTAGGAATCAGCTCAGCCACCACCTAAACATGAATATCTTGTCTTTTCATGTCAAAATAGTAGTTGACACATGCTTAACCCCTGCAACTAAACTGTTAGTTAAAGCAGTTGAGCTCCAAAAGCCTCTTTTAGAACAACCAGTTTTTTCCCTTTTGAGTTCAACTAACTAGTTGCATTTATAAGCCACCTATTCACATGTCAAACACTCAGTTTAAAACCATTTATAGTATCAAACATATCCTTCACATTTATTTCTCCAGGAGCTTTAGAAAGAACATATGATGTACTACTCTTATCTTAATTCCCTTTTAGCAATCCTATTAATATTGACAGTTTTCAAAGCAAATGCACAAATTAGTACACCGTGTACAAGCTCCATGATATCCACCTTCACACCATGCTTGAGCTACGTCACCAGTAGCAGTGGTAGCGGTGCTTCACCGACGGAGCAGTGCTGCAACTCTTTAAAATCTCTTATGGCAACTGGCATGGACTGTGCATGCCTGATAGTAACAGGAAACGTTCCTCTATCAATTCCGTTCATTAACAGAAACTTGGCAATCTCACTCCCCCAAGTATGCAGCAGTTCTGTTCCAGTACAATGCAAAGGTAAAAATCCTTTTCGATTGTACTACTTTTAAAGCCTCATTCAAACTATCATCTGCTTTTGGATGAAATTTTAGTACTTCATGAAATGTCTTATTTTTGTTTATACTTCAATCACACTAGGATTAATGATATTTTCTTATGTTACAAAATGCAGCAACTGGTGCTCCCTTACCGCCTCCAGGTACGCTCGAGCATTCATATATGAGATCCGCAAGTAGAATATATCTCAATAAACATCGTCTTGTTCCGGATCAAATACATCTGCCTTTCGGATCAAATAGTCATCAACTACCCATTTGAAACATATTTTTGCATTTTGAATTTTCGTAAAATAATTATGTAAATTTTTAAAAAATACCTTAGATGATAGTGAATTGCAGGTCCTGTTTTGCTCGGCCCAAGTGCAGCTCCCGCCCCTGCAGCTCTTCGTAGCCATAGTCCTGAAGGTGATAACTAACACTCAACATTGAACTTACATGAAAACATATATATGCGTGTGTTCAGATATTTAAATATATTAATAAATGGTTTTGCATTTTAGGTTCAAAGGCGGCAACAGGTGGTGCACCACCACCAGAGAATCAGAGCCTGGACTTGTCTCCAACTTCTCCTGATATGGAGTTAGGTCCAAGTGCGAGTAATCCAGGTGTCCGGCCAGTGGTCAATAATCCTAATTCAGCTTCAACTCTTTCATTTCAATATTCTCTTGTTCTTGTAGTGCTAATAGGAATTATGTCTCTCAAATTCTTCTCATAATTTTTTTGTCATTTCTGTAACATTCCTCAACTTTATGAGTGTACAATGAACTCGATGGATTTTTAAATCCCAATATCTTCGGGATTAGTGGTGAGTATCTGTTAGGCTCTGAAATCTTAATTAGTATTGTGCTCAAATTTGTGTTCTATTTTTTGTACGTAATGCATTCATAACTCATAACGATACTTTAAATTAAAAGATCACCCTTAGTTACTTCTAGCGCAATTAATATCCATATCTCATCATTTATGCATGGACTAGACATAGAACCGGTAAGGCTATATTAGTTATTGGTACATTTGATTGACCCGGTTAAACTGGTCGTTGAGCCGATTAGTCAATGGTCAACATCTATATACTATTGGATAAAGAAACTCAGTGTTACACCAATATTATTAATTTCCTAATTTACCCCTCATTATACTATTAAAAATTGTTATTAATAGAGATATAACTGTACTTTATTTTAATTTTAATATTATTTAAGTATTCTCATTAAAGTAAACAAAATCATTACTTACTTTCTCTTACATAAAAGTAAGGTTAATATATATAGACTTTCTATCTTTACATGTTTAATCTCTAGATATTTAAGTTGTAATCTTTATCATTTAAATTTAATTATATTATATTTAAAATAACTTCTTAATCACGCGGAAACCAAGTGCCACCATTACTAATAGTATATATAAGTCAAATTCAAATGAACCAGTTAAATTAGGGGTTGAGCCGCTTAGTCAATGATCAACATAATATATAAGTCAAATTTTCAATTATATAACAAAATGCATAATCAAATATTTAATTCTTCAAATTCCTAATCTCTAAATAAATTTATGATTCTAATATCACCATTAAATTAATGAATAACCAAACACAATATCTTCCAACTTCAAAATTCAAATACATAATTTAAAATTAGGGTTTTTTATAATTTGTGCCCGTTAATTTCTACCAACTTCAAGTTTTGCCCTTTTTTGGACCGGGCTTTATTTTTCCCCGGTAATTGTTTTTTTTAAATACCCGACGGGCTTGGTCGAAGCCCAGAGTTGAGCCCGTCGGGCATTTAAAAAAAAAAACAATTATCGGGAAAAAACTTGAAGTTGGTAGAAATTAACGGGCAGAAATTATAAAAAGCCCGCGGTTTAATTAGATCAGAAAGAGAAAATGTTGATGGCTTCACCCCGCACTTTGTCTAATTGCTTAGATAAAATCTATGAAGAATAATTTTGTCTATACTCGTTTAACGATTGATTTAATATGTGTGTGGCTAATTCTGTGTTAAACGCCTCTCGATGATTTTATTCCTTAATTAACAGGACTTTTTTACTTGCCGCCGCCACCACCACCTCCCCTCCCTTGTTTGATTGACCCATTTCATCAAACACCTCAACTGCAAAACCGAAAAAGAAAATTTCAAAGAGAAATGGCACTAGCCGAAACAAGGGCTTCTTGGCAGAGAACGGCCAACCGATGCTTGGTCTAAGAAGACGCCAAAAGAGCTCCGAACACGAGCTCCGTCCCTTTTAACCGAATCCCTTCGTATACTAATTGATCTCCAAATTCAAAGTGGTGGCTACAAATGCCATCAAATTACGCCTGTCAACAACAAGTTTTCATCGACAAACAATTAAATTCCTCTGATGGTGATATGGAAAACTGCCAAATGAACGAAAGCTCACCGGGTTTGGAGTCTTTGGTTCATGATCCGAGTGAAAATTATGCAACTTGCAACAAAAATCTGGATACATCATTAAACAAGAAGAGTTGAGAGAGTATAATAATAGTCAGAATTGCCAAGAATATCTCCAAACACCACCCTCATGCCGTTGTCTTCAAATTGGGGATTTCGACTCTCAGTTTCCACCTGGATGCTGGCTTGTATTTTGTAACAATTAAGAAAAAATCTTTAATTTTCATAATGTATTCTTATACTTCCCAAATGTTAAAAAAAAAAGGGCTTTTTATAATTTCTGCCCGTTAATTTTCACCAACTTCAAGCTTTTGCCCGATAATTGTTTTTTTTTTTAAAATGCCCGACGGGCTCAACTCTGGGCTTTGACCAAGCCCGTCGGGCATTTTAAAAAAAAAACAATTACCGGGCAAAAATAAAGCCCGGTCCAAAAAAGGACAAAACTTGAAGTTGATGGAAATTAACGGGCATAAATTATAAAAAGCCCTTAAAATTAATATATCCCTAGTCTATATTTGACCAAACTACTAAAGTAGCAAACACAATATCCAACAATTAAGAAATTAAATACATAATTCCAAATCAAATTTCTATAAAATCAACATTATATTACACAAAACTAACAAAGTAGCACAAAATATCAAATACTTCAATATAATATTCGTCGTGAGGGTAAAAAACTGAAAAATGAAATGAAAAATGAGCTATTGTCTTGGAAAGTTGAAAAACAAAGGTAAAACAGGGACTTAAGCTGTGTTCATAGCAACTATATAGTTTTGTCTCAATTTCCTTAAGTTCCATTACACTTTAACGATTAAGAGTGAAAATAAGAAATATTAGAATAATAAAGTAGCAACAAATATAATTTATTTATTTATTTTACATACATATTGAAAATATAAAGCAACTACATAAGCCTCAAAAATCGGATCAAACATATATATATATATATATATATATATATATATATATATATATATTTATATATCTACTATATATTAAGAATGAAAAATATTCCCGTTCACTTTTTCTTTCTCATTTTATCCTTTGAATTGTTATTATTGACTTTCTCAACCCAATTATATAACCTTCACTCTATAGCAATAATTTTGAATCCACTTAAACAACGCCTAGGCCCTAGAACATATTTTGCTCCCAATTTCTTCTTCTATCCTCTCTCACAAGTCACAACGCCTTTTCTCTTTCATCCCTCCAAGGACAATGTCTTCTCTCACCCCCCCACCACATCTTGGTTTATTTTAGTTTTTTTTTCTGTTAAGGCCTTATAACATTTAATATTTTCATCTTAGTCCTTCATAAATGCCACAAAACTTTACACATTTCTCAAACACACCAAAAGTTTTTAGCACTTGTACAAAAAATCTATTAATCTTTAAAGTTGTTATCTCTAGTTTAGTTTATAAATTGCACAAGAATCTCAAAACTTCATAATTATTGAAGGCCCTAACAAATATTCATTAATTATTTTACTTATTTTACAATTTTATTTTTTTATATCTAAGTTTATAAATTGAACGATAATCTCAAAACCTCATAATTACTGGAGGCCCTACAAAATATTCAATTATAATTTTTCTTATTTTACCTCTAATGGTTTTTGATTACATGTAGGACACATAAATTGCATAAGAACCACACAAAAGCCTCATAAGTTTCTCAAAAAGCCCAAGAATATCTAAAAAATAAAACCCAAACATTCTCCAAACTACACCAAAAAATCCATAAAACTTGATAAATCTATCGATATGCAGGCATGGTGTTGGTTAGAGAGCGGGGGCCAAGCTCTTAAGTTCGCATTGCCTTCTATTGGCTCAAGATTTCTACTTTGTACCCGATTGTTGAAAATACTCCCCCCAATTGAGATCCATATTTAAAAGCATGGGTGCCCAATTTTTGTCGTGCTTCCATTTGCCGAATCATTAAAGATCAGTTTCTAAAGCATTCGTACTTAGACTATTTGATAGTAATTTTATATTCGAAGCGCAAAGAATTCGATATTGCCATTTTATCAATTTTATGAGACATCGTATTGCAGAGTTGCTTAGGCATCTGCTGCTGATTTAGCACAATATCCCCCTCATTGTTTTGAGGCCTTTATTGCGTTTACCTTAATTTTGGCTACGCGTCTCTGTGGTATCTTTTGACGTGCCTTCGCCTTTTGTAGCAGAGTGTCTTTTCTTTACTTTAGTAGGATTTTTGGTTAGCACTTACCATTTCAGGCGAAGTGTCCATCCTTATTCTTCATCTCGTGGGATTTAGATTAGTATTTGTCGTTTTAGACAGAGTGTCCATTCATTTTCTTCATTTTTGCAGGATTTTCGGTTAGTACTTGCCGTTGTTTTGACTAAGTGTCCATCTCTTTGGTGCCCTAAGACTTTAACATTGAGTTGAATTTCCGCATACCAGTACCTGTCTTAGCATCCTCATTCATACAACAGAAACATGTGTAGTGCGCTGGCAGCCCTTTGTTCGTTTCTTGAATGATATGTGAAATCCCAATTTTATGCAACTTTTGTACATGTCAAGTATTATTGTTTCTCGACGATGGAGTAAAGGTATTTTAGTCTTTTTGTGGAGACTTGGTTGCTCAGAAGTTTATCTGCTATGGTTTATTTATATAAGCATAGTCTGCTCGAATCTTTTTATCATTCTCATGCATCTTGTCTTTCCTATAACAGATTCTTTTGCCGCCAGTAGGACAACTCTTATTTCTATGAAGATCGTGGTTGAGTTGCAAATTATTACAACACACCTGGTTACATTCCCGTTTTCGAGGATTCGGTAATAGTTAAGACTGTGAAATGATTCCACAAGTTCTTTTTTTTTTGTTGAGATAGAGGATCATTGTGTCCTCTTTAACTTCATAGGAGCTATTGGAATGATTAGCCATAAGTTGCTAGCCTGTAAAGACCACCAGGCGTTCTACTCGTAATGAGCTTGCCATTGAGGTTTTGGCGAGAATAGCTTTGTATTCTGCCTCGTTGTTGGTCACAATGAAGTTCGACCCCGGGTGCGCTAGCAGTTGTTGTATGATCCTTCAAAGAACCTCCAAGTTTGATGTCCTTGTTTTATGATTGCTCGCGTTTTGTTTATGGCACTTTGTGCTTTTACATGTTATTACTCGTCGATACTGATGGTTAATTTCGCACATGGGTATTCGTACCTACTGAGATAATGATAATTTTTATAGTAGTTTAAAATATGTACTTATTTTAATAGATTTTTATCGTACCATGTAGGATAGATGCCCGTAGTGCTGCTTGGGACACGTTTGCTTCATAGCACATAGACGGGACCTTTGTCGTACCGCTTCGAGTAGGTTTGCACCGTACTACGCGGGTAGATGTTCCTAGTGCCGCTTTGGACACGTTTGTTTCGTACCGCTTCTGGTAGGTTTGCATCGTACCATGTGGGTAGATGTTCTTGGTGCTGCTTTGGACTCGTTTGCTTCGTACCACTTTGGGTAGGTTTGCATCGTACCACATGGATAGATGTTCTTGGTGTCTCTTTGGACACGTTTGTTGTATCGTTTCGGGTAGGTTTTGCATCGTACCACGTGAATAGATGTTCTTGGTGCCGCTTTGGACACGTTTGCTTTGTACCGCTTCGGGTAGGTTTGCATCGTACCAGGTGGGTAGATGTTATTGGTGTCACTTTGGACACCTTTGTTTCATAGCGCTTCAGGTTGGTTTACATCGTACCACACGGGTAGATGTTCTTGGTGCCGCTTTGGACACGTTTGTTTCATACCGCTTTGGGTAGGTTTCATCGTACCACGTGGTAGATGTTCTTGGTTTCGCTTTGGACATATTTGTTTCGTACCGCTTTGGGTAGGTTTGCATCGTACCACGTGTGTAAATGTTCTTGGTGCCGCTTTGGACACATTTATTGTACCACTTCGGATAGGTTTGCATCGTACAACGTGGGTAGATGTTCTTAGTGCCACTTTTGACACGTTTGTTTCGTACCGCTTCAGGTAGGTTTGCATTATGCCACGCGGGTAGATGTTCTTGGTGCCGCTTTAGACACGTTTGCTTCTTACCGCTTCGGGTAGGTTTGCATCGTACCACGTGGGTAGATGTTCTTAGTGCAGATTTGGACACATTTGTTGTACCACTTCAGATAGGTTTGCATCGTACAACGTGGTAGATGTTCTTAGCTCCGCTTTTGACACGTTTTTTTCGTACTGCTTTGGGTAGGTTTGAATTGTACCACGTGGGTAGATGTTCTTGGTGCCGCTTTAGACACGTTTGCTTCGTACCGCTTCGGGTAGGTTTGCACGTACCACGTGGGTAAATGTTCTTGGTGCCACTTTGGGCACGTTTGCTTCGTACCGCTTCGGGTAGGTTTGCATCGTACCACGTTGGTAGATCAATTGAGATTTTATTGGATGTTGAACGCTGGCTGTCAGATGACGAGTTGAGTATCGAATTTAGGAGTCGATGCTTATGTAGGTAAGAAGACTAGTGATAAATGATCTTTTCTCAAAATATTTATCTTCTCGATTGCTAAAGTCTTGAATCATTGAAGTATCGAGATGCTTAACTCTCAAAATACCAACTATCGATGTTGAGTAGAGAAGGTGCGATTCTATCGAATTACATTGAGGTGAGATTCTTTGATACCACCTACATGTAAGATTCTTTGATACCACCTACGGGTACGATTGTTTGATACCACCTACATGTAAGATTCTTTAATATCACCTACGGGTAAGATTCTTTGATACCTCACACGGGTACGATTCTTTGATACCACCTACGAGTACGATTCATTGATATCACATATGTGTAAGACAAATTATGACACTATTCAGAGTGTAGTTGTTTGTCCCCGCAGAGGAAGCTCCTCTCAGTCGTTGTTAATCTTTCTTGCGATGATGTAGGTTTCTTTGGTTGTTGTGTGGATTTGATTACTGCCATTAGCACCACACATTGTTTTCTTGGCACCGAGTTTCATGTGGTTGACTCCGTAGTTGTGCCACCGATCTCGATACAACTAAGATTGACTCTGAGATTGCGAGCTTGTTTTTGAGTACATGTAGGGGGGTCACACAGACGACGCCACTATTTTGGGGTGTTTTCATCTGCTTACTTGGCAAATTAATAAGACACTTCACAACATACTGATTCATTGTGATCTTAGAATCAACTTTGTCCTTTATACGCATGCACTCCAAGCATCACGACATGAGGGATCGGGTGTTATTGATTTCAGACTGAACTTGGGAGCAAGCCAAGCTGCTTACGTATCCCATTAAAGGAATCAAGCCGAACGTAGTTCACTTATTTCTATGTATCGAATCTAGGAGCTATCAGACAAATTACAGTCAAATTGGTGATGTTCGATCCATGATAGGTCGAATCCTTATGATGTTCGATCCATGATATGTCAAATCTGAGCTGTTCGATCCATGATAGGTCGAATTGAGAACGATCGAATTGCTGTAGAACGAATTGCCAAATTCGACGTTGAGTAGTTGCTCGATAATCGTGAATGTGTCCTGGTTATGTCAGAGGACGAGGTATTTATAAACCCTATCCCGCGGGCCCCAATGGTAGTTGAGGAACGAAGATCGAATCCTGTCCATGCGATTTCCCTTTAAAGTCAAATTCCTTTTGTTCGATATTTAGTTTTCTGAGCCTAGGTCGAATTCCTTCTGTTCGATCCTCCAGTGGGCCGGCACAAATACAATATTAGGCCTTCATAAAATACCCCCATCACATATATTTTATTAGAATCCAAGGTCACGTTCCACGTCCCAAAAGAAAAAAAAAACATTTAAAATGAAATCTTAATATAAATTTGTAAATGTTAAAACGAAATCCTAATATAAATTTGTAAATGTGAGAATGGATACATAAACTAATATTACAAGCAGTAGTTATTTGTAAAAATTGAATACTACAGAAATAGAACCAGAAAACCCATAAGCAAGTGGCCGATCGACCCACAGCTGCAACCTGCAAATCTCTTTAGTTTGGGCTGACATAAAACTGTATGTTTGGCATGTGCAACTCAGTTTTATATAATAGCATGGGCTGAGTTGAATGTATTAGATCTATTTCTCAAAACTAAATAATCGAGCCCACACTATAGGCCCAAGACTTATTGGAATTGGGTTCCCACGTATATAGAGATGCAAACGTTCCTTCTTCTGTTGTCTAATAATGTACATTTAGCATAAATAGGCGGGTGGAATTGACTAGATTCTTGTCTCATTCTCACTCAACCCTTGTAAGATCGCTAACGTCATTTTCTCTGTCGCGCAACACGTACGATGGACACGTGTGTACTTGCATGTCGAGTCAAACTCTCATCTCTATCTCTTCCTTTTTACACCATTTTATTTTATAAGCCACCAGCTTTCACAAATTAGGCCATCAATTTTATAACTGATCAAAAGAGTCCAACAAATGATGAGTACTTTCAAAGCTCAAGCCTCATATCTTCTCTTGTTCGCGTTACTACTTACTTCTGCAACTATTCCAGCTTTGGGTACAACAGACCCGGAGCTTAAGCAATGCAAGGACAAATGTAAGCTTCAGAAATTTAGTAAGGCAATGGTAGACGTATGCATTCACCGTTGCTATGATTATCATGAGGAAAAAGAGAGGCGCCACCAAGGCCGAGGAAAGCGGCAAGGAGGTGGTCAACCCGGTTATATCCGCCAATCTGAAGGCAGTAGCGACTCTACCACTGTGAACTTAGTTCGCAACAGGCGACATGCACATCACTACTCCGAATAAATTACCATGACTTTTGACGGTTAGACTAGGAGCGAGTGTAAGAGGTTTTGATTTTTGTTAAGCGTTTGTATATATTGTTCCAGTTATTGTATTAATACTTGCTTTAGATTGTTTTCAAATTATTTTCTGTAGTTGTGTTTTATATTGTACCATAAAGCTCAATTGCAATTACTGGAGAAGGAGCAATTCCCTTGTAATTAGCATGATGGACAACAATTTAATTACTATAGAACGAGCAGAATAGCAGAATATTCTGCTATATATCATCATGCTTCGTGGGGATTATTTAGGATAGGCCCAAATTCGACATTGGACCGGTCCAGTAGCGAAGGCTCGGAGAGCCGGCGCATCGAACGGAAGAGGTTCGATGCGGATTTAGCATCGAACGACGCCTGTTCGATGCTTACTCTGATGCTTACTCCCTGACGTTGGAAGGATCTCACGGACGGGGTCTATAAATACCTCGCCTCTTAGCCTTCTAAAGATGGATGAGATGGACGAGAGAGACAGACATTACCACATCGAACACTAGGGTACGATATACTTTATTGTTCGACTAAGACTCAAATTGCGTAGACTAAGATCGAACCGGAGTCCATTCGAGGTTCAACTGTATTGAATCGGCTCAATTCAACACGCCAACATCGAACTAGGACAGTTCGGCATTTCATCTGTTCGACCTACGTTGTTCTCGAATCAATCGAGTTCGAATTACAATAGAATCGAACCATGCAACGTTTGATGCGCACATCGAACACTCTTAGTTCGACTAACACGTTTATTTGTCTTATTAGGATATGTAGAGCAATTCAATACTTGTAATAGACAACAGGTGTCCAGACCAAGTTGAACCATTTATTATGTTGGATTAACATTATTTTGGCATTGTCGGACTCATTTGTAATTACCTCTGGTGTTTTGTGTTTTGTTACCTGGACGAAATAAGACTGAAATATTGGCGCCGTATGTGAGAACACGGTTTATATTGTTTTTAGATATAAGTAGCTAGAATGACAAAGTGACGCCGGATAGAACAAAGAAAACAAGAAAGAAGACCAAAGTGGTAACTGACGAAAATGAAAAGCGACCCGAGCCTAAGGAGCAGGGATGAGAGAAATCAAAAAATCATTTATTGAAACAATGACAAGAATGTAAAATGGAACCCTTAGGTGAATTCAACAGTGTACAGTTATTCAGGGAGAGCGCCGAAAAAATAATAAAGATTAGGGCAGAAATTGAGCGAATGATAGAGGTAGCTTTGGTGGACTGTCTCTGGCGAAATTCAGATATATTTGCTTGGACTGATTCTGACTTGCACGGAATAGACTCCAGAATCATAGTGCATCGGTTAAGAAGGAGAAGAATGAAGCTGCTTAAAAAGAGGTACAAGAACTCTTAGCGGCACGACACATTTATGTACTAAGATTTTCAGAATGGTTGGGCAATGTCGTATTGGTTATGAGAAGAGAGGCGACATGGAGAATGTGCGTGGATTATACGGATTTGAACAAGTATTGTCCTAGGGATCCTTTTCCATTGCCTATGATATACTTACTAGTTGACTCGATTACGGGTTGTGCACTGTTGAGCATGATGGATGCAAAAAGTGGATTTCACCAGATATTCACGGCGGTACAAGATCAGAGCAAAACAGCTTTTGTCACGGATACAAAAGTGTACTGTTACATGGTAATGCACTTCGGTTTGAAGAATGCAGGAGTGACATTTCAAACACTGGCGGCAAAAATGATTTATCATCAAATTGGGAAGTCAATGGAAGTGTATATCGACGACATGGTTGTGAAAAGTCTCAAGGCCGAGGAGCAAGTGCGTCATTTAGATGAGGCGTTCGACATCATGAGAACCTACGGAATGAAGTTGAACCCTAAGAAGTGCACTTTTGGGGTAACAGTGGGGAAGTTCCTTGGCTATGTGTGGAACGAAAGAGGAATCGAATCCAAGTGAGATAAGATAAAGGCGGTGTTGGATCTACCATCACCAATGACAGTGAGGTCTGTGCAGTGTCTGGAGGGCCGATTGACTGCCTTGGGAAGGTTCATATCGACTTCTTCAGAAAAGAACCTCACTTTCTTTAAAGTCATGAGGCAAAGTAAGGATTTTGTTTGGACACCAGAGTGTGAGGAGGCTTTTCGCCAAATGAAAAACTATTTAGTGAGCTTGCCACTGTTAGCTAAATCGGAGAAAAATGAAATATTGTATCTATATCTAGCGGTATCCTCGCACGCTATTAGCACGGTATTAGTCAAGCAAAAGGGAACCCAGCAGTTACCCATTCACTATGTGAGTTCTGCCAGGGGCAAAAAGAACTACTTGGAGATAGAGTTGTTCGCACTGGCAATCGTAGCCACCGTACAGAAATTGAGACCATACTTTCAATCTCACCCAATCACGATGGTCACGAATAAACCATTGAAACAAGGGCTGGTGAGGCCCGAAACTTCCGAAAGATTAGTTAAATGGGTGATTGAGCTCAGTGAATTCGGATTGGAGTTCAAGCCGCGAATAGCGCTTAAAGCGGACTTAGCATATTTCATGACTGAGACATTGGGTAACAACATAGCCAAAACCGCAAGCTGCATCTTTTCTGTATCAGACCAAGCCGGAACCAGCAGAGTAACCACACCATGCATACTACACACGGACGAATCAGCAACCACTCATGGAGGAGGGATTGGGATTCATTTTCTGTCCCCAGAGCGAAGAGAGTTTGAATTCTCTATCAGTCTAAACTACTTGGTGAAGAATAACGAAGCCGAGTACGAAGGAGTTATTGCCGGTACCAAAATGGCTCTCGGACTCAACATTGAACATTTGGACATATTTACTGACTCGCTCCCAGTGGCAAATCACTTCTCGGGAAAATATGAGACGAGAGAGGAGACAATGAAATTTTATGCCGCAGAGGTTAAAGAATTGGAAATGAGTTTTAAATTCTTTGATATTACTCAGATCCTAAGGGACGACAATGCGAAAGCTGATGCACTCTCTAAATTTGAGAGTTCTTTGGAGATTCCAATGAAGAAGAGAGTAACACTTATGGCCGCCGACAAGCCCTCGATTGGGATATCAAAATATAACACTATAGAGGCGCGAGTGGAATTTATAATGGCAATACAAGAAGACCCGTTTTGGAAGGACGAGATTATGATTTATCTTCGGGAGGGTATCCTCCCGACAATTTTGAATGCACATCGTAGAATGCGATATAAGGCCTACAGGTTTACTATCCACAATGGAGACCTTTACAAAAGATATTTCGAAGGACAACTTCTTCGATGTTTGACTCCAACCCAGGCCGAATATGTCATGAAGGAAATTCATGCAGGATGCTGTGGAAATCATTATGGGGGAAGAGCTTTGGCTCAGCGAATATTACGTCAGGGATATTATTGGCTAACTCTATTAAAATATGCAATAGCTTTTCCGAGGCGATGTGATAGCTGTCAGTACCACGCTCGTCTCATTCATAGACCTGCACATCCCCTACAACCCATCGACTTGGCGTGCCCATTTGATCAATGGGGAATCGATATCGTGGGACCTAGTGGCGGTTGAGTACTATACCAAGTGGGTCGAAGCAGAGGCTATGTCGTCTATCACTGAGAAGAATATGATTGAGTTTATCTGGAAATACATAATATACCGTTTTGTAATTCCGAGGTATATTATATGTGACAATGGTACGCAATTTAGTGGCAAGGAGATTAAGTCAAGATTTGCGGAATTAAAGATATCTCACAATCTGACCTCAGTCTACCATCCCCAGTCAAATGGTCAAACGGAATCCACCAACAAAACATTGAAGGATTAACTTGAAAGGAGGGTGAGAAGCACATGAAAAACATGGCAAAAAGAGCTTCAAGGAATATAATGGGCATATAGAACAACTCCGAAAACATCAACATAGGAGACTCCATTTGTTCTTGTCTGTGGCACAGAGGTCGTTCTGCCTGCAAAAATAGGTATGCCGACGCGCAGGATTAACGATTACGACCCCGAAAAAATCGGCCCGTTTAAGACAAATGGATCTCGATATGATAGGCTTAACAAGGGAAGATGCATATCGACATACAATGTCTTTTAAGGCAGCAATGGCCAAAAGCTACGATAAAAAGGTTTAGTTTCAAAACTTCGAAGTAGGTGATTTGGTCCTGAGAAGCATTGCGGAAAAACAACATATCGGAAAGCTCGAACCAAAATGGGAGGGGCCTTCCAAAGTCATACGAGCAAGTTCGCTAGGATACTATTACTTAGAAACTATGCAGGATATTCAGCAGAAGCGTTAGTGGAATGTGCAACATCTTAGACGTTACTATGCATAGGAATTGAAACAATATCACCCGACAACCAAATAATAGTATGAACTACGAAGGCTTGAGTCCCATGTAAACTGGGAAACGTAGGCACCTAGGTAGGAATCGAGCTCAGTCCTTTTCAAATAACTAATTATATTTTCTATCCATCGAATGATGCAGGTGGACTCAATGCGGTATAAACAACCTAAAGTGGTAAAACCCCTCATGCACGACACGAGCGTCATGACAGTGGCATAAACAGCTCAAAGCGGTCAAACCCCTCATGCACAACACGAGCGTCATGACGACGGTATAAACAACCCAAAGTGGTCAAACCCCTCATGCATGACACGAGCGTCATGACGGCGGTATAAACAACCCAAAGTGGTAAAACTCCTCAGGCACGACACGAGCGTCATGACGGAGGTATTAATAGTACAAAGTGGTCGAAACCCTTCATGCACGGCACGAGCGTTGTGACTGCGGTATAAATAGCCCAATGTGGTAAAACCCCTCATGCATGACCTGAGCGTCATGATGGCGGTATAAATAGCCCAAAGTGCTCGAAACACTCATGCATGACACAGGCATCATGATAGAGATGCAATGCGAGATCAATAATGATTATAAGGCATAACACAATTATGAAATTGACAACTGACAAAGAGAAATTAAACGCGCATTGAGCTTGGCTAAAAAGAAAATAAATTTTGCAAATAGAGTATAAATCAAAAAATTATGAAGAAAAGCTACAAAATCGGGGTAATTCAAGAACCATTGCAAATGGATTGCCACGCAAAATAGCAATAGAGCTTTTCCAGACATTTGTAATTCGTGGTCTAATTAGACAACATCTTTTCTTCGAATATAGGAGTTGCTAAGAGTAAAATTCGGGAAAAGAGCCTATTATATGGGAAATACTTTAGGAAGTTATATAGGGTCATCAAAAGATATGAACTAAAATTCGCTACTCAGCAGAAGACTGGGGGGACTCCAGACGAAGGATCACACCCACGAAACGTGCATAACTGGCACAATTTCCCTGAATTTGATCCTCTGTGAGCACCAGCTCATTTGCATGTGACCAATCTTCGGGCATATCAACAACTTATCTGTCGGGGATACTCTCAAGCTGATATCTACTAGGAGATACCAAATCTTGATCATTGAATGACGGTTTTGGCATAACAACCCCGGTTAAGGAAGTTTCAGGACTTCGAGGAAGATACTTTCCAATCGGGAAAGTCATAGTCTCAAAAGTAGTAGAAACGGATACAACTTTCTTCCCCTTGTCGAGAGTCGCTGAAGGCAAAAGTTGAGACCGGGTTGTCTTAGGAGAACTTAAGAGGAAGATGGTAGCCCTAGACCCGGCTCGAGGAGCAGTATGTTTTGGATGTCCTTTATCTTCATCATAGCTATGACTAAAAACAGCATCGATGGCTTTCTTGATTACCTCCGATTCACTTAAACCACCCGTAGGAGAACCAAGACCCGCTTTCTCAGGCATTGAACACGGACCCAGATTCAAGGAACTGGAAATAGGAACATTCTTACCCTTGCGATCACGCCGCACGGCATAAAATGGATCACCGGATCTAGGGGCTCAAAGGTCTTCTTCGCTTTCGCCGCTGGGCTCCGGGATCTCCATCATCGGACCACGACTAGCATCCAACATGTCTTTACAGAAACCCTCCATAAGATATCCGAGATAATCAACTTGATCAACGCCAAACTCCATGGCGTACTTCATGTCGGCAACACTATGGAGCAACTCTAGCAATTTGTAAACACTACTTTGCATGAAGGATTTAGCAATCGAACACCTGTAATCCTCAGATTCTAAATACTGAACCCGGTTTCCCAACTCAACATAGACCTTATCGGCATCGTCATTCGACGCCTTAAGAGATGAATTCTCACGCTTCAAAGAGTCATTCTCTCTCTTCAATGCAGCTATTTCTGCATGCAATGCGGCAACATTCTCTTCAATTTTCATGGTCTTTACTCTTTATTCCAGCGTGGGCATCACGAACAGCCTTGGTAGCCACCTTATCAGACTCTTTGGTGCGTTTCAGCGCATTACTTCGACTATCTTTACCACCACGAATACTTGCGCGCACCTTGTCGATGACGGAGCCTGTACCTTGATCAAACCACTGTAATCCCGACATAGTCGATACACTCTTATAGTAATAGAAGCAAAAAATAAACGACCAAAGTGCGCTAGATCGCGGTATCCTAGCCTATCAATTATGGTTAGGCGATCCAGTTGACGCCATAGGGCCCGCATAATCTCTACCGACTGTTCTTCCCTCAATCGATATCCACCAGAGTGATGCTCAAAGATTATGAGTTCTCGTCATTAAAAAATCATAAATAACGAGGCTTCCAGGAGGGGCCGGTCTTGGATTACCAGAAGGTCGAGGTCACCTACATGGAGGTAGAGGGATTTCCTGAGCCTCTCGAGTAGACTCATCTTCAGCTAACTTCCTCTTGGCAGCAGCGTACGAATGCTCACCTTCTGACGGGAAAGAACCCTCAATTTCTTCCATCGCTTGGTTTGAGAATTAGTCCCAACCTTAACGCGACCACCAGTGGCAGTTGGAGTCATCACCAATCTCTGTGGCACAAAATCCTCGTGACGCTCGAAGTCACTCCCAACAGGCACTCGGGTACCAGCACTTATGCCACCAAGCCTCATCGTAAAACGATCAACCGGTGGAGAAGCGGAATGACCTGCACCCCAATTATGAGACAAAGTTGTGGGGGCCCTAACTGCAGATTTAGTTATCGCGCCATCTTTCGGGAACCTTCCGACGAAACACTCGCAAATGATGGGCCCGCATTCGATGCGCTCGTCTCCTCGCTCCCAGTATGAGCACCATATATATTCTCTGGTGACACTACAAGTTTACTCCGATTTTCAGATTTTTTCATCGCCATTTTTAGTCAATTGTAGAAAAATATCTGGATTAAAAAAAATTATATAAGCATTGAATCCTCAGAATTCGATGTTAAGGGAAAGGTTGAACACCCACGGTTCGATGCGGTCTGAAAGAGCAAAACAATCTCCCCTGTAAAGAAAAATGAAAATGTGGTGGAAATTGGCTCCTTTTATAGACCCACCACCGCCTCTCTTTCCGGTTCAATGCAATAACATCAAACGGGACCCGTACGATGCACACTAATCGAATTCCTCAAATTCGATGCCCTCACCAAAACGCATCGAACTACCAAGGTTTTTTTTTATTCTGTTGAATATTATTTTCGACCGAACTCTGGTCGGAAATACCTTAAATATTATTCTCGACCGGAATCCGGTCAGAAATCCCTTAAATGTTATATTCGACTGCGGTCCGGTCGAAAAAATTTGAAAGATCTTTCCCAACCGGTCTGGTCGGTAAAAAAAGGTTTTCGACCGGAGCGCGGTTAAAAATTTTGGCACCAGAACTCGATCGGAATAGTTTCTTCCGACTGGAGTCTGGTAGAAAATGTTTCGACCGCGGCCCGGTCAGAATATTTGCTACTGGACTCCGGTCGGGATAGAATTTTCCGACCACAGCCCGGTCAGAAAACCGATCAGGAAAGGTCCTGACCGGAGGTTGGTCGGAAAAACTGATTTCTGACCGAATTCTAGTTGGGAAAACTTTTCCAACCGAAGCATCCCTGATAGGAGTGCGGCCGGGAAAAGGTTTTTTTCGACCAAATTCGGATTATTTCGGACCGGAGTTCCGGTCAGGAATGACCCGATTTTCTTGTAGTGTCACTCCCTACACTAAAAGGTAAAAAACAAACATAATAAAATTACTAAATGGGAATTGAATTGTTGCCTCACAGATAAATACACCATCTTCTTAGCCTCACCCTTTTCTCCGTGGTCATTTTCTCCGTGGAAATTCTCGAACCGTATAATCGCCCATCCCACCCTTTTGCAAAACAAATTAAAAATAAATAAAAACAAAGAAAAGAAAAGTATGATTCTTCATCTAAACTTGAAACCGTTGGCAATCTTTCCTTTTTATTGTATTTTATTTGATTTGTTAAGGAACAACCTAATAATTTCAAAACTTTAGTCTGTGAAATGCGAGTATTTGTTCTATTGGGTATAAGATGACATTTCAAAGTTTAGGTTTAGAAAATGAATATTAGGATGTAAATCAGGATTTTAATTTTCTATGAAATAGGGTCTAAAATATACATTTTGCATTTTAAAAGGGGTTAGCATCAAAAGTATAATTATCAAACATCTTAGTGATTACTAAGATATTAGATAGTAGTGTGTAAAGTAGATGTTGTAATGTTTTATATAAGGGTGTAGGGTACAAATACTAGTTTTTATTAGGAAAGCCGATTATAATTCTAGTATTTTAAATCTTTTAGAGATAAAAAGTATAACTTTAGAACTTCAATGTTGTATATTAATTATTATACTCTAAGGAGTTTAAGCTGTTAAAAATGACAATTTCAGAATCTATGTTAGGGTGAAAATTAATCATTTTAAAATAAGGTGTAAAGTAGAGATTTCAAAGATTCACTACAAGAATCCGGGGTCATCCGTGACCGCCGGCTCGCGACCGCCGGGCGGTCACGAGCATCCGTGACCGCTGGGCGGTCACGACCAACAATGTCGTGACGACCCAGCGGTCACGGGAAACAACCCCGTGACCGCTGCGCGGTAACGCGATGCCATAGGCGAGAATCTTCCCGCCTATGGCTGCCCTAGTGGCATTCGTGACCGCTGGGCGGTCACGAAGTAGGTTCGTGACCGTTTGGCGGTCACGAAAGAGGGGTCATTCAGAACCGCCCGGCGGTCACGAATAATATTCATAAAAAAAAATGCTTGTATGGATCCATCTTGATGTGTTTATGATTTTTAACAATAAGTCTCATTACTACATGTGAATTGAAGTAATAAATTAGTACAACATTAGTAATTAACATATTAAAATAGCGAATTAGATGCGAGTTATGAACGAATAACCTATTTTATGTTCTACAACTAATCATCATATACACCATGTTGTTTTAGATATAATGTGTCATATTGTGATAAAATCTCTTTTAATTTACTTAGTAGTAACTATTTTATCAATTTAACAAACATCACACCTTAATTAAACAAACGAAAATCAAAACTTTCGAATGAGACTTATTCGTGACCGCTAGGCGGTCACGAATAAGGGTCTTTCGTGACCGCTGGGCGGTCACGAAAGAGGGGTCATTCGTGACCGCCTGGCAGTCACGAATAATATTCATAAAAAAACTTTGATTTTATGGATTCATCTTGATGTGTTTATGATTTTTAACAATAAGTCTCATTACTACATGTGAATTCAAGTAATAAGTTAGTACAACATTAGTTATTAACATATTAAAATAGCGAATTAGATATCATTAGGCGAGTTATGAACGAAT
Source organism: Linaria vulgaris (assembly GCA_948329865.1). NCBI lineage: Eukaryota > Viridiplantae > Streptophyta > Magnoliopsida > Lamiales > Plantaginaceae > Linaria > Linaria vulgaris. The sequence continues at coordinate 34,507,316 of OX415253.1, forward strand.
AACCTATTTTATGTTCCACAACTAATTCATCACATACACCAAGTTGTTTTAGATGTAATGTGTCATTTTGTGATAAAATCTCTTTTAATTTACTTAGTAGTAACAATTTTATCAATTTAACAAACATCGCACCTTAATTAAACAAACAAAAATCAAAACTTTTGAATGAGACTTATTCGTGACCGCTAGGCGGTCACAAATAAGGGTCTTTCCTGACCGCTGGACGGTCACGAAAGAGGGGTCATTCGTGACCGCCCGACGGTCACGAATAATATTCATAAAAAACAATTTTGATTTTATGGATTCATCTTGATGTGTTTATGATTTTTAACAATAAGTCTCATTACTACATGTGAATTGAAGTAATAAATTAGTACAACATTAGTAATTAACATATTAAAATAGCGAATTAGATGTGATTAGGCGAGTTATGAACCAATAACCTATTTTATGTTCTACAACTAATTCATCACATACACCAAGTTGTTTGAGATGTAATGTGTCATTTTGTGATAAAATCTCTTTTTATTTACTTACTAGTAACTATTTTATCAATTTAACAAAAATCGCACCTTAATTAAACAAACGAAAATCAAAACTTTCGAATGAGACTTATTCGTGACCACTAGGCGGTCAAGAATAAGGGTCTTTCGTGACCGCTGGGCGGTCACGAATAAGGGTCTTTCGTGACCGCTGGGCGGTCACGAAGAATATGGGGCGACCGCCAGGCAGTCACAAAAGACCTTGGAATTGGGGAGAAATTCAAATTTTTTGAAAATTCAAAATTTTCACCCAAATTCTATATATACCCACCATTCCACCCATTAATTTTCACTACATTCAAATTATCTTCTCTAAAAAACCCAACAATTTCTCCTCCTTTCCTCATTTCCAAATCCAAAACATAAACACCAACATTTTTTTTTCTCCTCTTTCCTTATATCTCCAATAAACAAAACACCAACAATTTCACTTCTCCTCATTCCTTATATCTCCAAAAAATAAAACACTAACTCTCTTATTTTCTTCCTTTCTTTACTTATAACCCAAATCATTCTCTTAAATGATGTTTTATATAAAAAAATCACCCAAGCATACATTCTATTCGCAAAAAACAAATATATATTTTGGTAATTTGCCAGAATATATATTTTTATTTCGTTTAATATCATCCGTGACCGCCCGGTGGTCACGGATGGCTTGAATATTATCCGTGACCGCCGGGCGGTCACGGATGGTTTAAATATTACCCGTGACCGCTCAGCGGTCACAGATGACCGTCGAGGACATCCGTGACCGCTCAGCGGTCACGGTGTTGTCCGCGACCGCCGAGCGGTCACGGATGACCCGGGGTCATCCGTGACCACTCAATGGTCACGGATGAATGCCGTGACCGCACGGCGGTCGCGGATGACCACGGGATCATCCGTGACCGCCCGACGGTCGCGGATGACTGCCGTGACCGCTGAGAGGTCGCAGATGACTGTCGTGACCGCTCAGCGGTCACGGATGACCTCCACGACCGAAGTCTTCTGTGACCGGTCATCCGCGACCGGAAAAGGGTCATTCGCGATAGCCCGGGCGGTCGCGAATGACCCATTTTTCTTGTAGTGATTTAGGCGTTTAGTATAATTTCAATATATGTGATACAATTGATATTTGATGGTGAATTTATTAATATATTGTTAACAAATTTTAGTATATTGAGAAAATTGTAGTATATAGTACTAGATTTTTATCTTGTAGTTTATTTTTTAACTTGTGCAATTATTTTTAGTTGTTAACAAGTAAAATTACATTACTGATGGTAGATAGTTCTACCAAGTCCAGACTTGTTGGTTGTGGTCGAGGTGGGAGGATCGTTTGGTCGTATCTAGGCTTACCAGTGAGTTCATTCTCATCTCCGACATTTACTGCATTGTTATAGTGACGTGGCTTTTTTGCATGACGGTATGCCGCTTTATACCTTTATAGGGTTGTCAATGTCGTTAGGTAATACGTAGATGTCGACATCATAATTTGGTCCGCATTCAAGCATTGGTGCACCAGTTATAATCTCGACGCCACCGAATGTAAAGTCTTCATCCCTGCTGCACCTGCTAAGATAGCAGCGACATCGTGGTTTAGCCTTTGTGCCCATATGCAAATTTTTCGATGCCATTGACAAGCGCTCTGATATTTCCTAAGGCGGAGGGACAAAGTTGTGGACATACTCTAGTAGATGATGATGCTGGAGACCTTATTCGGCACGAGTATTTAGCATTCAGGCTTGTAGTGAAGTACTATTCAAGTAGATATTTTTTTTATAAAATATTCTTTTAGATAATTATCTTTGTTTTTTTAACTTCTCTGCAGAATACCTTTCAGTTAGACACAACTACTTACGACGATGTTAAGAGGACGTACCATGCGGTGCGTTAGCAGCGGTTCTAAGGTGCGATGTGAAAGGCTAAAGTATTTTAGAACCTATGTGGCTTATGGGAGAATGCTCTGGCGCCGAATGAGATTGAAGCAAATGAGGGTGATTAGAAGTAATTTAAAGGGTCTCACATTTTGGGTGGTTCAAAGAGTTAGAACAAGTATAGAAACCAGCCGGTATATCTCTGATATCTTTAGTTTTTTATTCAATATGTAAATTTGACCACCCACTAAAGAGGGTACTCAGCCTCCTCCTTCCGCGAAGAAATGTTAGCCATTTGTTGCAACACCAGAGACAGTCAATGTTGGGTGTGTATTAGAGGAAGAAGCTACAGATAGGGCCTTCGAAAGTCTACCTCGTGTTGGTCATACTGATGAGTCATATGATGCTGCGCTAAGTTCTCTAGAAAATTATACACTACTAAAGCTAGAAAGTGGTATGAAGTTATTCAAAAAGGACTCGTGTTCATAAGGAAAATTAGTTCAAAGCTCCTATGCAAGCACATGCATCATCACCCAGTTGATTCACAAAGAGTTCTTAACCGCGACAAGGAAAGTCGAATCCCTTGTCCCCTTCGTTGGTCTTGAGTTTATGCTAATCTCACAAAATAACTAGCTATACTAGGTCAAAATAACTATCTATTCTCGGTCTTGCTCGCTACAATAAAGTATTTGTGTGAGGTCATATTTATCAGTTCCGTGTTGAAATTTTAAACATCCACATGGAGACAACAAACTTCTACACCAGGAGTAAGTTAGAATTACAAATGAAGCTCGACATGGACAAAGTTGGAACTGAGATCACATGTCAGGAAGCTTAGTGGTATCATTGATTTTTAGAGGCCTTTCTCTCAAATAATCTATTGTTTAATCTTGATAACCCACTGGATGTCGACTTTCAATAAGTCCTTTGTTACATTTGTGTTGTAGCGTATTGGGACAGACAAACTAGTCAACCAAGGCAAATTTGTTTTTAGACGCACCATTTTTAATTTACCAGGTGTTGTCTGAATAACACACAACTAACACTAAGAATGAGGCGATGTTCATGGTCGAAGTCATGTAAACCTCTGATATGTTGTTCAACAAACCCAAACTGATGTAGAATCCTCTATGTCAAAAAAAACTGTTGCATCAGGCAACAAGCAAAAAGCAAAAGAAAGGGGACTGCAACAATGCCTTCCACCGTCATTAGTCTTGAGAGAGTCCAGAGAACTCAACCACCTTGCCTCTATACACATGATAAAATGCAGGCTGTGATGGATGATATCAACAACGCCCCCATGAGACTTGCCAGTCATTCTTTAGTCCCTTGATTTTGTTATGAGAAAAAAAGAGGAGATGGAAGCATGTGGGAGCTGCTTTATGTTTTTTTAGTTTATTTTAGTTTGAACAATTTATTTTTTGCATTGTTTTATGTTCTGAACGTTTATTGCTTTGTTTGGAGTTGAAGTTGCAATGGTGTTGCAACTTGTGGACGTTGTTACTTGTTTTTAAAATCTATTATTTTTGATTGTATATCTTTTTTTGTTAGGAAATAATTTAAGTACGGTCAAAACAAAATCAAAGAGGGCAATTGGAAAGGAAAGAATCTATTATTTTTGATTGTACATCTTTTTATTAAAGGAAAGAATCAGAGTGAGAGATTTATTTGGATAAAAGCGATTATATCGTATTTTCATTTAATTTGAATGAGATACATTGATTCGTATTGAAATATTTTGCAAGATTTGGTTGCATGTCGATCGGCTATTTTTGGAAGGATTGCTAGTGAGTTACAACAACAATGGATCTGATTGTTGCTACAACTAACTTCAGGACGCGTTGCACCTAATAAAGGCAAAGGACTCAAAGACAATGAAGATAATCTTTTCGAGTTTCAAGTTTTAAGTTTATTTGGTATGGTTAAGAGTCAAACTCTAATTGTAAAGAAACTTCAATTCCAAAGAATTTCAAGTCATCTTGAATATTACTAGACTAAAATGGAGAAAGTTGTGAAGTGTCACAATATGTGTTAGGAAAGTGTTTGAGAGAATCTAGAATATTAGTACGAGTAAAACTTCTGATAGTCAATCTTGTACTGATCGAAAGAAAGATTTGAATAGTTTAGGTTAAAGACTTGTAGATTAAGTCAGTCTGAACCGAATCACGTTAAAGCTCTGCATACTTTTTTTACTTTATTTATTGTACAATATTAACTGTTACAACACGCCACCAAAAAATTGGAAAAAAACTACAAATATTATAAATAACCCCATATGGAAGGACAATTTCTTTATGTATAGTCTAGAATTGAACCCCTAATCCCCAAATTGAAAACCTGATTCCAAGTTGTAACTCACCAAAATGTTGAATCAACAATAAGATCGCACCTATAGTGCAATTGTGGAAGACCCGCTGTCGTTCAGGTGGCTACCACGGGAGCAAACCCGGGTCGAAGGTTTCATGAGTGTTGGAAAGGTAGATTCGGGTGCGGGTTATTTTATTGGGAAGATCCGCCGGTTTGTAAAAGAGGGAGCATTGATGTACCTATTTTGCTAGGAGGATTGAAAAGAGCGAGGTAAAGTCAAGAAACTCGAAGAAGAAATTGAATTGAAGGCAAATAACACTATTCAGAAACTACAAAGCTTGTTTGAAAAAACGAATAAAGAACTCAAAGGGAAGGTCAAGCATCTTGAAATAGAGAACAAGAAGCTAGGAGGTACGTTTGGGGCTTGTGTAATGATCATAGCTGTTTTATGTGTTGTTGTTTTTAAGTTGTATTGAAATGGTATGAGTCTACCAGAAAGTTGTGTTGTTCTAATGAATAAGGATGAAGTATTTTGTCGTTTAAGGTTAAAGCGTGTTTGTTCGATTAAATTGTTGTAATGGTTGTATTGTGAATTGTTGTATTGGTATAATAAATGCTTGGAACTGAACAACCATGTACATTGGCACTTGTTTCATCTCCCTCTCCTATCTAAAAGGTCACAACTTGTTGATTGATTCATTCCTCCCAACGTAGTGTAACCGTCTCCACCCCATCATACACCTTTAGCCTATAAATATGTCAATAACATAATGGAAGTCATTTACAATTAATCCATACATCCTAACTTCTTTTGTTGTCATTGTTTTATCAGATATTCGAGATGATCATCACCGAGGTTATGCGGTTTAAGTTGTTCTATGTTGATCCGAATTTCTCTCGACTGGCAAAAGTCATTTTGTTGGATTGGTTGTCAATTATGGTAGAATGCATTGGTTATTAAACATTCAAGCATTGAGAGAAGGGAGGGAGGGGGGGGGGGGGGATCTTAGGATAATCAAAACCGCTTTGGATAACCTGGATATCTGGAGGGCCAATTGGAGAGGAAAATCAGAGATTTGACATTAAAATATGTCATATTCAAGAGGTTTTGTGATCTTCCAGGTGTCCACACAAAAAAGGTTTTGACTTGGAGGTGATTATTGCGCCAAGCTATTACTGAATTCAGCATGTGGTAAAAGAACTCCCCTTTATTGTTTGTTGTTTTTGGAACTTGTATAGCCCATATTTTTGGAACTTGAATATCTGCAACTTTTTTTGTATGATTTGTTTGTTGTTAGGAGAGCCATTGGGAGGTATATTTCATATTGCATGGTCTGGCCAATGCTAGAAATCTGTATGCCCTGTTTGATGAGCACCATTGTGTGTTCTTGCCTGGTGAGGAAGGTATCTATGAAGAGGAAGAGTTCATGGACCACCATGGTTATAACTTGGATGTTCAATAAGAAGCCGAGGTGATTGAGTTACCAGATGAGTTGGATGATGATGATCTAGCCAGTTTTGGGGGTAGTGACATTGATCATGTCGATGAAGATTGAAATATGGAATGTAGCAAAAGTAGGATTTTAGTTGAAATGTTTTAATGTTAATTGTGTTTTCTATGTTGCATGAGGGCTTGGATGTTGTATTGTTTCGGTATCTGTGTTAGTTGTGTTTCGTATAGTTGAATAAAATGGACATGTAGTTATTAATGCCCTTCTTTGTTGGTTTTTTTAAACAAATCATATGGACATGTAAGTTATGTTACAAAGACAATTCATATGATCAATAGAATATATGTAATCCCATAATGATAAACAAAAATCATCAACCTTGCCATCTGCTAATGAATAAAAAATAATCAGAATCTGAATATCGAATTAGATAGCACCAAGATGTTGATAAAGTATCAATTTTGTTCCCAAAATTTAACTGTTTCATCCAGCCTTAAAACTGACCCGACAACACCAATTTTTGAGCTAACAATTGCAATGTGACTAGAGGTGATGATCAAAATCCTACTATTACATCACTGACTACTAGAACACTATGCATTTGTCAAAAAAAAAAACAAAATTTTGATATTAACAATATCTTCATGGTTATAAGCATGTGGAAGCTAGTTCTTTTCCCCCTGTCTTTCCTCTTGTCAGTTTCCTTCCCCATGTCCTTGTCTTTGTCACTACTTTTATTATTTATGGGCATAAAAGTACTCAATTCTGAAAACTGTATGCATTTCCTGCTTGTACCAAGTCCTAAGTCAATATGGCTCTCCTGTGTGCCTAGCACAGCCTGGTTTTCTATCAGTTGAGTTGTGACCTTAGGTGTTGGTTTATTCTGTCTTTTACTAACCAAGTTAGTCATCCACCCCTCATTTCTGTTGACAGGGTCTTCAACTGGATTTACAGTCTTGCTAGTGCTGCTTGTTCTGCAAGCTCTTCCTCCCTTGCCCTCTTTTTATTCTTTTGAACTGGTCCTATATTGACTGGTAGTGGTGGTGACAATACATCCTCTTGAATCTGTGTATGCTCTCTAATATCTGCCCTCTTATGTATTTTAACAAACCTAGAACTCTGGCCAATAATAGAGGGAGGTATAACATCAGTGCCTTGCATTATGTCCTCTCCATCATTTCTCACCTTGTCAGTCTGCAGGAATGCAGTTTTAGTTATATATTTCACAGGGATAACATTACAATAACAAAGAATCAAAACATTCATTCTAACAGCTTATCTTTTTAGATCTAGCTCTTTTTTTCCTCCTTAATGATCGAGATGTCTGGAATATTACATCAATATCCACCACATCTAGATTGTCCTTGTCTAATTCATCATTATTAACAAAGTGGGATGGTTCAGGTGGTACCACAGAATTTACCATATCTGGCTGAAGCAAAGTAAAATCACTCTCAGTGGGTACCGCAACATTAGACCTCCCATCCTCTGTCTTCTAATAGACATAGAACTCTAGCCCACTTCCACATCATGATTTGAAGGCAAGTCTTTCTCCACCATATTTGATTGAGGCAATGCAAAATCATTTTTAGGTGGTACATTTATTGTGGACTTTGCCCCCTTGACTTTGGTACTTCCTGATGATTCACCAACATGTGAAGAATGCTCCACTGTTGTTGGGTTGCTGCTTTCTCCATCAGGTTGCAGGGGAGATGGTGGAGCATGATTGGTGGAGACAGGTTCAGTTCCCTTATGATGTAAGCTTTCTCCACCTGGTTGCATGGGACATGGTGGAGCATGAGGGGTATATTCTTTTGTAGTTCCTTCATGAAGGTTGCTAGGTTCTGCAGTATTTGCACCATATCATATACTAATTTGTTAGGCAATTCAATTAAAAATGACAATAAGTGAAGTAATACAACTATTTAACATTTAAGTACTCACTCATATTGATGCATGTCCACCCCTTCTTGCACAAGTCTTCTTGTTATGCCATTTTTGGCCACATGCCCCACATTTCACAGTACTTTTATTGTCTACCAGCATGAGTTGGCTCTAGAATATCAGCAATATTCTTACCGCTCCTCACAGCGTCGGGGTGGGGGTCATTTAGTCCATTTTTCTATCTTTCTTTGGTGTGCCTGCCAAAATTTGGAGGAAAATGAGGAATTTAATCTTCATTTTTCCAAAGTGCAGTTCCTAGCACACCATATATGGCAAACTAGTGCACCTTGTTATATGGGTCAAGCGTGTACCAGTGAGCCACATAGTTTGCAATATGTGCACCACTATGCAGTAATGCACTAGATGCATGCTTACACGGAATCCCTGTAAGGTCCCATACCCTACAGCTGCATGTCCTCTCCTCCAAGTTGACACAGTGCTGTGTTGTATCATAACCAGTGACTTGGTACCTAGTAGCATCAGATTTTATAGAGAAGCATGTAGCTACAAGCTTTTTGATCCTCTTGACTCTCTCCTTGATATTAGGAGTCAGGTGTACTATTTCATTTGTTGGTTTAAGACTAATCCATCTATCGTTATCCTTGTTCTTGGTAAGCGTCATCATTAGGTACTCCTTAATCCACTTTGACATTGTGAGAATTGGCTTTTCTCTGGCTGGCAACAGTATGCTATTGAAACTTTCACAAATGTTGTTCAATATAAGATTAGAATATGAGGCAGTAGTGAAATGAGCTTTAGTCCAGTGCTCCTTATCCTTGTCATTAAACCACTTCCCAAATTTCTCAGATATTTTCTTAAGTTTCTTCATTGATGCATCAAACTCACCTTCTGTTGTCTGGTTAGCAGCATCCCAAATAGCATCACTGTAGTCTAAACTACTGAATCTAGCATGACCAACATTACCAATCATATTCCTCACACAAACCTATGAAAGGCACCAGGAAAAACTCCATTGAAGGCATGTATCAAGCCTTTCTGCTTGTCAGACATGAAAGTATGTTTCGCGGTGTCATCAATTTTAAAATCCTTCCTCAACAGTGATAAAAACCATATTAGTTATCAATATTCTCAACAACTACAACATATGCAATAGGGTAAATGCTATTAGTAAGGTCCAATGCAACTGCAGTTAATAAGATCCTTCCATATCGACAAGTAAGGTGAGCACCATCTACACCAATGAATGGTATGCACCCTGCCTTGTATTCAGCTTTCAGAGCTTGGAAACATATGTACATACATTTGAACCTTGTCTGACCACATACATGTTCAGTGCAAATGGCTAATGTGGTTCCTGGATTCGTTTTCCTCAACTCTGCTTGGTACTCAAACAACTAGGAGTATTGATAAGCTGGAGTACCTTCCAACTTGCCATTGGAGGTTGTCTTTGCCTTGTAAGCTTGGTTGAATGTCACATTTACATGAGTGGAATTGATGGAATCCACCTAGTAAGCTGTAGTGTTTCTTTTTTGCTCTGTCTTGAACACATCTAAAAACTTTTCAGAAAGCCATGATGATTTAAGGTTGTTCACATAGAAACTCTTAGCTAAAGTGTGGACAGGCTTATACATCCTGATTTGATAGCACTAATTATCTACAACCTTCAGAGCATGTAACCTCCATGGACACTCAGCTTGAACACATCTATAGTGTACCCTGCCTGGGTCACTCTTGTGGAATTTGATGCTCCTTCTGTCTTTAATGGCATGAGACTGAATATCCAAATGAAGTTGTTTCTTATTGACGACATCATCTTCAGTTTGAATATAAGGCCAAATCTGCCAATCTTTCTAAACACCTCAGCATCAGTTTCTTCATCCAATTCATCAGACTTATTGAAATTCCAAGCTAGAAGATGCTCAACAAGTGCTATATCTAGATCATCCGAGCCTAAGTTGTGTTCATTGCCATTTGCAGCTTAAGCACGAGTGTCCCTTGTAACAGTTGGAGGTACACTCACACTATTGTCCCTTGCAACACCTTCATTGTTTTGATCAGGTACAACATCTTAATCATCAGCATCACTCAATGGTTCTTCATCTATTCTATCCACATGTTCATACAACCCATCATTTGAATCTTCACTAGATACAGCATACATATCATCATCTTCATCCTCATCACTCTCTAGTATATCAACATCAATCCCCTTACCTTTATCCATCCTCTTTGTATTACCATCACCAACCATATCTCCATTGTCATCATTAACAACATGGTCAAAAGCAACACTATCACCATTGCCTTTCCCTACTACCTCTTGCTCTCCAACCACAAGACCACCATTTCCCACTTCAGCATTATGTAGTTATGGCCTTTCACCAAGTACCTTCTCTATTACAATAGCCTGATTATTAAGATCTGCCGAGCACACATGAAACTCTCTACTACCCTTGAGAGCTTTCTTACATACTTTATGCAACCACCCATCATTAACAACAACATGAATAAAATCATTGAGGTGTAAGAAGTATTTTTTTCTACCACAAACTCTTATATCAGATGCAATCTTGTTCAAGAAGGCTCTTTTTATCTATTTATACAACACATAGTCATACAACCATTTAGTACCTCCTATATAGTCACCACCATCCCAGGGTGTTTTGGTAAACCAACCGCCATAGTGATATACTAGAGTCAAGAATTCGCTTTCAGATTCTGCAATAAAGTAAAGGATTACACTTTTGAGATATGAAACACATAAAAATTACATTTTTTAAGACAAAAAATGGCTTTCTATAGCAGGACCACACAAGGGTACCACGATATGCCAAAAAATGCATGAAATACAGCAAAAGAACCAAACAAAGGAAGGAGCACGTGGTAGGGGACCATGTACTCTCAGCCAAACCCTAAACCCTACTCAAATAGTATTGACAACTACAAAAATACAAACTTTACACCAGAAACAACAAAAAGATGTCGAATTCCTCACCAACTAACAATATATTAACGATTAAATGCAAATAATCACAGTAGCACTAAAATTGAAGCTAAATAATACTTTAACTTACCATAATCGGGGGTGGGGCACACACTCCCAAAGGGGCCCGCCATTTCACCATCTTATAGCTGTAACGCGTAGGTCAAGTTTGATTGATTGAGGAGAAAAGAGGGTAATCGCGAATTTAGGGTTTTCGATTTGGGGGTCAGGGTTTTGGAGTTTTGAGGATTTTTGTCTGAAAACTCTTAAGTGTCCGAAAATTCTAAGTGTTGTTGTGTTGTTATATGTTGCTAACAAAAACGTTTTCTCAACCCAAAAAATTCGACTTGGCTCGAGCAATTTATTGACTGGATGAGCAACTTCTTGACTGTACAACCACACTAGCGTTTTAGGCCGATAAAGGGAAATTGGGCATTTTTGATATAAAAATGAAAAGGAAAATGCTTATGTGATAGTCCTACAGTCCCACAGTCCCACTTTTAAAATTTCCTTTCTTTTCTTTTCTTTTCTTTATTCTCAAATTAAGCCTCAAAATCTTTATATTATCAAAACTGCTTATTTTGTATTTTTTTATTAAGTTAAAGTTGATATAGTTTATTTACAATTTCTTTCATTTGCTTGCCCTTTGAAATCTTGGTTTTCCGTAAAGAATTAACAAGAAGTTTGAAGAAATTGATACATGGTTGCACTCCTAAATTACTCAATAAGTCAAATTTATTATGAAAGAAAAATCCACAACTCCAGAAATTGATATCATGAAATATTTAATTCAAAAAGTACACTTGAACATATAATCAAAATTTACCATTCTATATCACAAATAAATTTTAGTAAAAGCAAAAAGAACTTATAAAAGACTAATGAAATTTGACAAAAGCTTTGGTATTTTGCTACATGCTAATTATTTCTATGTATGATATATATATATATATATATATATATATATATATATATATATATACATGGAGAGAGAGAGAGAGAGAGAGAGAGAGAGAGAGAGAGAGAGAGAGAGAGAGAGAGAGAGAAATAAAAGAAATATAAATCTTGCTAACATAATAAAATGAGAAGGTTAAGTTAGAAGTACTTAAACAACAATACAAAATTTTGTCAATTGATTGAAGATATCGTAGCTCAAATTTTTTTATATAATGTGACAAGATATATTAACTTGGTAGCTCCTCAAAAATCAAAATATCATTACAATTTCATAAATAAAAAGCATGTTAAAAATTAAATTCATAAATAAAGACTATATACCTTGTAATGTACTACAAATTTTTTTTTAACTCTTTATCGTTAAAGTAAAACATAATGATATATGCATACAAATATTAACAATCAAACTGTAATTGAAATCACCTTAAAGTTGTAATTATCCCATCTTTAAGTAAAATAATAGTTTTTCAATTAAATATCACTATAATTAATCTAATTAATATCAAACAATTACATTATACTTCAATTTGTTGTAGAGATCATGCTTTTAAAATCAAGAGACGTTATGTCTCTGTAGACAAATTAATTTTGTCTACTCCAATTAAATATTGACAAGTGACAAATTGATTATTATAAATTAAATTAATTATTTCTACTTTTTAATTTGGAATTTTACTAAATTAAATTCCATTTATTAATAGGTTAATTAATTGATTTATAATATAAAGATGGAGAATTGTTGGTCGATCAAATAAAGCCATGTGGAAATACGATGTGTTCTAAGAATTTCTCGATAAAGGGCAGCCCAGTGCACGAAAGCATCCCCGCAATGCAAGGGTCCGGGGAAGAAGTCCACCACAAGCTAAATTAAATCCATGCTTATATTAAAAAAATAAAACCGACCAATCACAAGCAAGGAGGCTCGGTTCTACAACTATAAATAGATGAGCTCTTGAAGAACAAACACAACAATTGAAGCTTCAAGAATTCAGAGCAAGGAAGTTCAACAAATCCTCTCCACCAAGTCCATCAATCTTCAAGGTGTTCTTCGCAAAGAACTCCTTTCAATCTGATATCAAGTCTCAATTCCATCCAAAAACCGTTTTTGAAGATAGCACCTCTGCCGAGGAAGATCAAACTCCAAGAAGTTCAACAAATCCAAAACCAAGTTCATACCGTTCTTCAACAACATTCAAACTAAAAATCCGTTTGATTCGAGACCAAGTCACAAGACCCTCGGAAAACCGTTTTTGAAGATCAAAATCCATACTGGAAAGATCAAAACCCACAAATCCAAAGAACTAAAGACGAAGATCATATCATCCTTCATCAACCTTCAAATCAAATTCCAAATCAAATTTCCGTTCGATCCGAGATCAAACTGCCAAGCCCTCGCATCAACATTTGTCAAGTATACAAGTACTTTGAAGATCAAGATTCCTCCAAAGAATATTGACATTCAACAAGTTCTAGATGAAGATCAAATTGTTCGTCGCAAATATCAAGTCAAGTAGATCGTCAATTCAAGATCAAGCTCAACGCCCTTGGATTAACGTTCAACTGAAATACACGTGGAAGAGATCGAAATCAAATCCACTTTCAAGTCAACCAAATTTCAATATTGTTCTTGTAGAAAAGAATCAGAGGATCAAATATAGAGATTGCACCACAATTGTACTTTGAAATTTACTCAAAATTTATTTGTAATCTTTTCTTGTTTCTTATTCACAGAGATAGCAAGAATTTGTCGTTACAAATTTGGCACGTCCGGTGGGACCATCTCTACCTCTCATCTCTTTTCCAATAAATCTCAAATTTGAAGTCGCAAGAAGTATGTGTTGCTCAACAATGGACAAGTCAATGGGGGCAACAAGTGGAGGTTCTTCGCAACCGATGATGAAAGATACACTCACACAGGGGGCAAGACATGGTGCTAAAGAAGATGATAAATCATCCTCACTAGAAGAGTAAGTTGCAGCGCTGACAAAAACCATTGCGAATCTTACAACTCAAGCTCAAAAACGTGAACACCACTTGAATCACCTTCTCCAAAAGCTAGAGCGCAAAGAAGAAGATGAAAACAACAAAGAAGTCACCAATAACATTGGAGTTCAAGGATGCATCAAGACTACAATCAACGAAGTTGAAGTGTCACCTCATCTCCAAAAGCAAGAGCTCGTGGAAAGCGGAGATCAAAGCATGTCACACGAAGATGCTACTCAAGGAGTTGAAGCTCAAGAGTTCGATGAAGTCCTAAGTGAAAGAATCCAAGCCACTTCTCTTTTCCACAAGCCAAATTTATCAAGGAAGGAAGAGCAATGCGCCATGATGCACACAAAGTTTGCTGAGAAAAACATTCAAGATGTTGAAGTTGGAGAAGATTCTAAGTCTTCAAGCAAACAATTCCAAGTTTCCCCGCAAGGCCTTGTCTCTGCTGGTGAATTGAAGAAGCTCATCGAAGAAGTTGCCAAAGAACATGAAGCTCAACACAAGACTTCCAAATCTTACACGAAGCCTTATACTCAAAGAATAGAGAAATTACAAATGCCGAAAAGCTATCAACCTCCAAAGTTTCAAACATTCGATGGGACTCGAGACCCAAGACAACATGCTGCTCACTTCATTGAGACATGCAATAGCGCCGGCACTGATGGAGAACTTCTAGTCAAGCAGTTTGTTCGAACCTTAGAAGACTTTTCTTTTGATTGGTACATTAATCTTGAACCAAACTCCATTGACAGCTGGAAACATCTACAAAGTGCGTTCTTCAATCGCTTTTATAGCACTCGGCGTACTGTAAGCATGATTGAACTTGCCAATTCTCAACAACAAGAAGATGAGCCAGTGATTGAGTACGTCAATAGATGGAGAAATCTATCCTTAAGCTGCAAAGAGAAACTGTCTTAAACTTCAGCCATAGAGATTTGCATTCAAGGGATGAATTGGGGTCTCTCCTACGTACTTCAAGGAATCAAACCAAGAACCTTCGAAGAGTTGGCGACGCGTGCGCATGACATTGAAGCAAGCATGAACTCTACTAAAGAAGAAAGCTCAACTCACATCCTTGATGTTGAAGGTGATGATACGGATGACACCGACGATGAAGAGGGCACGGCATCAAATTTCATTACAACCAATATGCTCCTTGATACGAGCTTAAACTATCTAAAATCTTCAAATGAAGTGTCAAATCATGTACTCCTTGATAAGAGTATAAACTATCAACATTCTCCTTAACACGAGTATAAACTGTTTGCATATGTGCTCAAAGTAAACATTCAAATCTTCAAATTCTCCTAGACACGAGCCAAAAGGTCTGCAAATCCTTCAAGTCTTCAAAGTAAATGTGCAAGTCTTCTAGACACGTCAAAGGTCTGCAAATCCTTCAAGTCTTCAAATCCTCTAGACACGAGCAAAAAGGTCTGCATGTTCTTCAAGTGTTCAAGTGTTCAAGTCTTCAAATCAAATGTGCATGTCTTCTAGACGCGTTCAAAGGTCTGCAAATCATCCAAGTCTTCAAATCCTCCTAGACACGAGCAAAAAGGTCTGCATGTTCTTCAAGTGTCCAAGTGTTCAAGTCTTCAAATCAAATGCGCATGTCTTCTAGACGCGTTGAAAGTCTGCAACTCCTTCAAGTCTTCAAGTCCTCCTAGGCACGAACAAAAAGGTCTACAAATCATTCAAGTCTTCAAAGAAAATGTACAAGTCTCCTAAACACGACCCAAAAGGTCTACAAATCCTTCAAGTCTTCAAAGCAAATGTGCAAGTCTTCGGGACACGTCGAAAGCCTGGAAATCCTTCAAGTGTTCACGTCTTCTCGACACAAGCACGAAATTTCTTCAAGTCAATTGCTCCATGATGCACGAGACTAAACTGCACATTACTTCAAGCCCGCATGAGTATAAGTCGTGAATGCCACCCCTAAATCCAAATTCATGTATTTTGAACTATGTTATGACTTGATCCTTTTTATTGAGGTGAAGGACGTGCTTGTTAAGAAAGTGTCAAAACTGACTGATGATCATGTCGATACGGCCTTATTGCTTCGTGGGACTTTGACTCGTCCTTCTGTTCAACCGTACCAATCCGATAACAAACATCATGAAGCGACGAGTTATACAGGCTGAGGAGACAGAATGGAGTAGTTGAGCATTGGATTTATGTTTCCTACCAGCTGCTCGAATGGGAAGCATTTGACCCCAAGCGCCGTCGTTGGATGACTTTACCGAGTTTGAATCCTAATCAATGCTTTGTCTTTGGAAATAAGGAATCTTTGGCGGTTGAAACTGAACTTCTTCTTTTCGGTAGAGAACTCGTGTCTTACGCTATCTATGGTTACAGTTTGTTGACAAACACGTGGACTACTAGAATGAGTATGAATGCGCCTAAATGTTTGTTTGGTTATGCCAGACTCGGGGAAATTGCAATATTGGCTGGTGGTTGTGATTCAAATTGAAATATTCTTGATTCTGAGGAGTTATATAATTCTGAGTTCGGTCATATTCTTTTGCCAAGTTATGTTGCGTGGAAGATGTTACATGAAGATCCTTGAGATATGACGGGCCAACAAAGCTGCGCGCGCAACCAAGTCTTGAAAGCAAATATCTCCCTTTCGGATGCCTTTTGATGTCGAGTCGTGAAAACAATGTGCTCCTTCAAGGTGTCTTTGAGTCCAAGTCATGAAAATGATGTCTCCTCGTTCAAGCGGCCTTTCATATAAGGTCAACAATGTCTGATCTTGTTGAATGTCTTTGATGCCAAATCTTGAAACCAAGTCGACTCCTGCCGAATATCTTTGACGCCAAGCCTTGAAGACAAGTCCACTCTTGCTGAATGTCTTTGATGCTAAGTCTTGAAAACAAGTCGACTCATGCCGAATATCTTTGACGCCAAGCCTTGAAAAGTCCACTCCTGCTGAATGTCTTTGATGCCAAGTCTTGAAAACAAGTCTACTCCTGCTGAATGTCGTTGTTGCCAAGTCTTGAAAGCAAATCTCTTCCGTTCGGAAACATTTGAAGCCAAGTTGCAAAATGAATGTGTCCTTCAAGGTTTCTTTGATGACGAGTCGTGAAATGAATGTCTCCTTTAAAGTTTCTTTGATGACGAGTCGTCCAAAGAATGTCTCCTCTTTCAAGCTCACAAATGATGTTGTGTTAATTGAGGTTTGATTGTGCTCTTCCTCTCTCTGCAAGAGATCCGGATTTTGTCAAGTACAACACGCACATAAAACCTTCACGATCTCCAAATTGCAATTATATGTGAATAAGGATGCATAGGCAGACTGGCAAGGTGTTCCAAGTCCCATAGGGAAACTGAGAGCTCTCCAAGTGAAGTGACAAGGGTGTTTGTAGACGGTGACCACGCTTCGCACAAGACTTCACGATCTCTAAGTTGCAATTATATGTGAACAGGGATGCATAGACTGGCTCGTACGTGTTGGTGGAAGTAAGTGTAAGATTTCACTAAACAAGGACATCTTCTGTCCACTCCCAATATTCGGGAAAGTAATGGATTTTGCCGGGAAAGTTAAGAAAGGCATCGTCCCATATGGCATCACCTTTGGCAATACATTGCCCTAAGGTAGCGAAAGGAAGATCATTTGGAGGACGAATGACGACAGAGATCGATTGGAGGATTTGGGAAACTCTTCGGTCCAGTCTTTAGATTTAATGGTGTTAATCAAAGTGGGCCATCGGCTTGTGAAAATTCCGGCAAGAGGGGTACCGACTTCCAAGACTGTGTCCCGTTGGGTCGATTGGGTTTCATCTCCGGTAATGGTTAGAGTCTCAATTCCCTTCGAATTATAAGCATGGCCGAATTTCACCATTGTGTGAACTGTCAACATAAAGAAGCAAACAAGGGAGTTAAAAAAAATGAAGAAGAACACGTATGGCCGCTTGTGCATAAGAAGCGCGTCTAATTGGAGCACGAACTTGATATGGTCTAGGATTATCCGGTGCCGCATTAGGTTACTTATCAAGTATAGGAGGCTTCGCGACTCTAGAAAAGTTATTCGAGAGAGGCAGGAAATGACCGGATCCAAGCTTAGGCTTTTCAAACAAAACGAGCTTCGAGTTCATCTTTGGGATTTGGTCAACATTTGCCTTCGGAGTTGACTTTTTAAGGGTCAACATTGACTTAGTCAAAGCGGTTGATGTGGCACGCGGGTCCACATTTGTCTTGCAAGGTGAGGTGTCTAAATTGGATGACAAGTGTGAGGTAGGAGCCACAACCATAATGGGGGACACAAAGACAAAGCAAGAGCACTCTTGTCCCCTAGGAGACAAGGACAAAACAAAAGAGCACACTTGTCCCCTAACTGCTCTTACAGCTCCACTAAGTCACAAGACTCAAGGTAGTGCTCTTACACCTCCACTAAATCCAAAAGTCCAAGGTAGTGCTCTTACACCTCCACTAAGTCCAAAAGTCTAAGGTAGTAGAATATGTGAATAGTGGCCGCGTGAATAGTACTCAGGTGAATAGTGGCCGCGTGAATAGTGCTCAGAAAAATGCGGCGGTGTAGCGTCGGAAAGTCGTCGGAAAAATCAAGGCGGTCGGAAAAATGCGACGGTGTAGCGTCGAAAATTCGTCGGAGGTGCGGAAATGGAATGTTCTTGACCCCCACGACTAAACCTAGCACCAATATTGTCGCCGCCACCACGTCGTTGACCGGAGAGAGAGGCGGACGGCGGAGGTGATGCGTTGTGTCGTCGGAATCTCGCCGGAGGCGCGGATGCGGTCGGAAAATGCAATCGAAACCACTAAAATGTAGCCACGGACGAGGCGGATCCGATAACACCGGCTTCAAGATAGAGGAGACGATGAGCACTTGCAAAAAAATGTAATGAGCCGAGAATGGAGATGGCGTGACCACAAGAAAGTACCTCCAAACCACCACAATACACGCTCATTTTGATCTCACGAGTATGATGATGAATTCTCAGAGTTGAAACTCGATCACCGTCGCATGGAAACTCCGGTGAAAGGGGCGGCCATGGGAGGAGCTAGAGGAAAGAGAAAGGATTTTTTTTTCTCTTTTGTTGTTGTATAAGAAAGAAGAAGAAGGAAAAAAAATATAATAAAAAAAGTATGACATACTAGCTACATGTGAATGTATGTGCTAGGAGTGGACAAAAGCAAAGCAAAAAAGTGTCACATGCATGCACAAGACAAAAAAAATGATTTGATATATAAATTACATTTTGGTCCCTAAAAGCAATTGCCATGGAAGCTCTCCAAAGTTTTGATTCTTAAGAGAAGTGCACAATCTTATATCAATTTCATTGGGGGCACGAACAAAAAATGTATGTTGCGACATATTCACTTCAAGACGCATTTTTATAATGCTATTCGTGACAAGTCGCAAGGGGGCATTTGTAGACAAATTAATTTTGTCTACTCCAATTAAATATTGACAAGTGTCAAATTGATTATTATAAATTAAATTAATTATTTCTATTTTTTAATTTGGAATTTTAATAAATTAAATTCTATTTATTAATAGGTTAATTAATTGATTTATAATATAAAGATGGAGAATTGTTGGCCGATCAAATAAAGCCATGTGGAAATACGATGTGTTCTAATAATTTCTGGATAAAGGGCAACCCAGTGCACGAAAACATCCCCGCAATGCAAGGGTCCGGGGAAGAAGTCCACCACAAGCTAAACTAAATTCATGCTTATATTAAAAAAATAAAACCGACCAATCACAAGCAAGGAGGCTCGGTTCTACAACTATAAATAGATGAGCTCTTGAAGAACAAACACAACAATTGAAGCTTCAAGAATTCAGAGCAAGGAAGTTCAACAAATCCTCTCCACCAAGTCCATCAATCTTCAAGGTGTTCTTCGTAAAGAACTCCTTTCAATCAGATATCAAGTCTCAATTCCATCCAAAAACCGTTTTTGAAGATAGCACCTCTGCCGATGAAGATCAAACTCCAAGAAGTTCAACAAATCCAAAACCATGTTCATACCGTTCTTCAACAACATTCAAACTAAAAATCTGTTTGATTCGAGACCAAGTCACAAGACCCTCGGAAAACCGTTTTTGAAGATCAAAATCCATACTGGAAAGATCAAAACCCACAAATCCAAAGAACTGAAGACGAAGATCATATCATCCTTCATCAACCTTCAAATCAAATTCCAAATCAAATTTCCGTTCGATCCGAGATCAAGCGGCCAAGCCCTCGCATCAACGTTTGTCAAGTATACAAGTACTTTGAAGATCAAGATTCCTCCAAAGAATATTGACATTCAACAAGTTCAAGACGAAGATCAAATTGTTCGTCGCAAATATCAAGTCAAGTAGATCGTCAATTCAAGATCAAGCTCAACGCCCTTGGATTAGCGTTCAACTCAAATACACGTGGAAGAGATCGAAATCAAATCCACTTTCAAGTCAACCAAATTTCAATATTGTTCTTGTAGAAAAGAATCAGATGATCAAATATAGAGATTGCACCACAATTGTACTTTGAAATTTACTCAAAATTTATTTGTAATCTTTTCTTGTTTCTTATTCACAGAGATAGCAAGAATTTGTCGTTACAGTCTCTAAATTTATATTGTAATTTTTCTTTACAATATATTTCTATGAATATTAATAGAAAACAAATATTGCTGAATATTCTTTTTCCTCAGTACTCATGTGTAGTAATAATTTGCGTAATAAAATAATAAATGATAATGGATTTTATTGCAATTAGTCTAGTATGCTTTGTATGTTTTTTAATTCATCAAATGTGGAGCATTTTACTAAGTTTTAAGTATAATAGACTTTTAAGGGAATTTAAACATCTTAAAACACTCAACTGCAATAAATAGAATTGGGACTGTATGACAATCTCCTAGAGCGACGGTCAGGCTAGCAAAACTCAAACGAAAACTAACGGGCCAGAAAAAGTTAACCTAAAAAGAAAATATAAAATAATTTTAGACAAAGTTAAAAGGTAGAAATAATAATTACACATACAAAATATAATTCTACAACACTCGTACATCTTTGTGTGTCTAATTTTCTGCCATGATTTTCGAATTTTCTGCTTTCTCTCTTTATCCATCAAATTTTCTATGTAATCAACATCGCTACAAGAATACTTGCATTTAGATAGGAAGATATAGAGACCGAAGATTGGCAGTCTCCAAGCAGAGAGGGAAAAATTGGTATATGAAATCTGGAGACCGATTTCTCGGTATCTGCGTGTGTTAGAGGCGGAAAAGCCTATATCTGACCTCAGAGACGGATTTCTTACTTTCTGTCTCAATCCAAAGAGCATTTTATCGGTTTCAATATTTTAAAAATAATAAAAATATCAAAGCAATGGATTTTGACTATTCAAAGTAAAGTAATGTACAAGCCTTATTGTTGTCAAATATTCACTACAGCTTCTGTTATAATTATAATACATGTTTGATATTTAAAGTTTAAAAATTGACATTTGTGTAAATGACTTTATAAACAAATGTGTAAGTCTGAAGGAAATGTATCTCATTTTACGCATGTGCATCATTAACCAAGGACAAAACAATGATATATAATAACCATTTCATTTGCTTAAGAAGAAATTATGATACATATCTTCAAAGAAATCTCATTTGGAAACTTCATCATCAATTCGTTTCATTTCTTTCCAAAATTGAAGTTTTCGGACGGTTCATACTAAACTTTAAACTCATGATGCATATAAAACACACAAACACAAGGCATGAGTCACGCACATTCGTGCATTGTCACAACAACTCTAATTAAGTTGAATTATAAAACAAATTCAAACAGAGTTCTGCCCAAAGTGTGTTGCCAATGTCCCAACAGACTTCAGCCAAAAAAACAAAAACAAAAGCAAAGTAGCTACTTAATTTGTTGCGGCAAAAAAACGGACAAACTAACTCTTGTTCATTTCCAACCGAAGCAAAACATGCTGATCATTCAACCAAACGTATCATGATACTACGTCCTAAACAGACCCTGCTTCTTGGCAACATGTAATCATCACCAAATAAATCTCCTGGCAGTGACACCATAACAAAAAAGAACACGACAGTTCTCTATTACCTCGCTTCTTTCCGAAAATAATCTACAAACGGCAGTTCTCTATTACCTCGCTTCTTTCCGAAAATAATCTACAAAATAATGCCAATGGAAAGTTAGCTGCAACTTATGGTTCCGGTGAAGAAAATCTGTAAAGGAATTTGCATTAACAATAGCAAAAGTTATAAAAATCCTCTCCACAAATAAATCATGAAGAATAATAAATTAAATACCACCACTATTATCATCCGAAACACCATTCAAAAACTTCTAAAGTGTAATAATGAAGCCTCCAAAACCAACTTGAGTGATGGCCTGAACTGAGATAACTCAATAATCTATCCAACACTTTGCACGTTGTACTCTTCCACTACATCCAATAAAACTTAACATCAAACACACTTTCATGAAATAAGTATATCCTCCTAAGTAAGAGCACGAGTACATGATCTGGAGAATTCATACTCAAGGAACCAAATTATTGCCACACAAATTAAGAGCTAAATTAAGATTTACTTCACGGTTTAATATTTTGAGTTTTATCCAAATTCAAAACAGAAGTTCCCTCAAGTGCATCACATCAAACAATTGGCAATTGAATAAGAAAAAATCTATTCATTAAACACCAAACAACCACAAAAAACTTAACTTGCTTATAGACATGAGCAAAAAGGCTCAAAAAATATTTCTAATCTGATGACAACTTGTGGAAGAAATAGTAGCCTCAAAAAATGCTTCGAGACAACTTGTGAAAGAACCAGTAGTCTCATTGTTTCAAGTAGTCGTACCACTACTAGAAGATCCAAATTTCATCTGAATCTCTCTCCTCTCCTTCTCCTCATTCAAACAAAAGTACCTCAAATTTCAACGCTGAACCTTTTCAAGCAAGCTACTAAAAATCAATAAATAAAACGCAAATTACCTTTTATATACTGCTGCTGTTGGTAATCAAAATCCCTGTATTCACTTGGGCACGTAATTCTTGCTTGCACCTTTAACTGCTCTCAGCCACTCAGCCACTGTGCCAAGTTTATTGGCTCCCACTCGCCCATATCCTCTCCTATGGTGCGTCGACAGTCTTCTATGTACGACATATGTTGGGACAACATAGACATCGTCGAATGGCGGGTCTTCCACGAACGTGGTAAAGTCCTCGCACCTTGAGAACGGGAAGTTGACACCATCTGCAGTATACAATTTTTATTAAATACGCCAAATCCATCCCATCAAATGAAAAGCAAATGCAATTGAAAAACAAACTAATTCATAAAAACAGGAAACTTAAGTGTCATATATCCAACAAGTCAGTATTATCTAGACAACCTATAGCAATTCAACAGAAATATCAAAGCATTACTACAACTGGAAGCTAATTTTAAGATTAATAAGCAGTTTGAGACTCTTTAAACATAACTTTGTTAGAAAAAATAATGTTTTTTTATTTTTCTGTTTTTTCAACCACTCAAGATTTCGTCATATAACAAACAACATCACATATAATAATAGTGAAAAGAAAGTTTTATATTGTTATTTGTCATATGAAAATAATTGCACCAGGATATGAATTAACAGAAGAGCATTAGACTTACATTAGACTTACAGAGATTATAAACAATTCAAAATGAGACTAACTAATCAATATCACATGCTATGGTCGCAGAATAGGTAATTAATTAAGCAATACCAAATGCATCTAAACTTTTTGCACTTTGTAAAATGAAAGAATTGTAATTACCTTATTACAAAAGCTGTAAACTCAAAGCATAGTCAAACTAATTAGCCTTCATATAACAAACTGAACCAATTTTATTCTCTAGATTTTCTCAGTTACGTATACTGGAAGTACCAAATGTAGTTCCTTAACATCCGTACATGTAATGCAGGTTGCTGATTTTGGTTCTTTGTAAGTTCTTCTCACAGAACATATTTTAATTTTTAAGTAGCTGCTTTATCCCTAATTACAAACCAAATATATCTTTTCTTTGTTCATTAACCCTTTCATACTTTTGTCATGTCAATTACTGGAATCTACTTTCTCATAGTATCAAAAATTAGCAGAGGCAAAAATCTAAGCCTATGCCTTATCATTTTCATTACTCAATCAGAGAGATAATAGAACTCTGAAAATAGACCCAAATTACGAGTGGAACTAATAATTCAGTGATAACAGATTGAACCAATTCATACAATTGATGTAACTAATAACACCACAAACTGAATCAATTACATGAATAAAAATCAAAGAGCACAAATACATTGACAAATTCATGATACAGTAGGGTAAATCAAAATTAGAGTGCTGATCGAACTTACCTTATGTAACTTGATGCGGGAGAATCTGAACAACAACAACAACAACAACAACAACAACAACAACAACAACAACAACAACAAAAAATCCGATTTAGGGCACAGAGAAAAAGAAAAATAAAAAAAATGTGGAGGAATACAGTTGCAATTACATACCCTTTTAAGATTTGAAGGATGGAATTCAGTTCTTTTTGGTGTAAGTGTGGAGAGCTAGTGAGGGTTCCAATTTGTGGAAGAACGATTGCGGCGGTAGGTTTTGGGGAAGATGAGATATGGAAAGATCAATAGATATTCAATTTTTGGAGGAAATATGAGACATTGGCGCCAAGATTTTGGGTGTCAATGGGGAAGATAACATCTGTCGGCACTTCTAGGCTGTAGAGTAGATGGGGAAGATAGACGCTAATTATCTGTGGAATTATTTAGGCCACAAATATACAAAAGGATCTGAAATGAATTTTTTAAAATGAAAATTTAAATTGAAAATTACATAAGACAAGTGTTGAACTGTTAATATATTACAAAATGAAATCTGAAATGCATTCTTGAAAATGAAAATTTAATTTCAAAATTACATAACAAAACTTATAACCATGTTTGTCCCGCATATCACTAGGAAGATAACGATCTTTAATTTACAAAAAGCTTTATAAAGCTTTCATCTCAATTCATATCTAGCCGCATATTTTGATTTTATTACGTGTAGGTTACAATACACCGAGAAGTCGATACAATGAGACCTGACTTAACCAAAATAATGCTATCATATTACAATGAACGGATTAGCTTGGTCCGGAACACCTATTACACATTAAAAAATATAAGATGACGGGAAAAATCCCTAAATGACCAAGTTGAGGGAATAGTCGAACGGGACAGATTCGATGCTCTTTGATTGCCGAATTGAGGGCGTTAGATACTTATGATTTCAGACTGAACTTGGGATCGTGTCAAGCTGCCTACATATCCCATTGAGGGAATCAAGCCGAACGTAATTCATTTATCTCTTTCGAGTAGCCTTTAGTGGTTCTGCATTGCGCGACTCCACGGTTTTGATCATATCTCCTTAATGGTTGGTCGGAACTTCGATTCGCTTCTTGATTCGGGACCCTGACTCATGTAGCTTTCAGGGCATGTATGGCTTCGATCTAAGGGAGCATCGAATTGACTTGATTCAATCGATGATAAATCGAATTGGGGGAATTCGAGACTACATTTCGCGACTTCATAGTTTCGATCATATCTAATGGATGATCAAAACCTCGATCCGCTTCTTGATTCGGGACCCTGACTCATGTAGCTTTCAGGGTATAAGCATTGAACCACTTGGATTCGATCTAGGTGAGCATCGAACCACTTGGATTCGATATAGGGCTTCTCTCTCCGCCCCCTACTTGTGAGGAGTGATGGGATATATATAGGCATGATTATAGGGGCTTAAAGGTCATTTTGGGCTTAGTTCGAACTGAGGCGTTTCGATCTATTATTTTAGTATTGAATTGCGCAAATTCGATACTCGCCTGCGCAGCTTTACTATTTTAAGCATAACTTTCTCTCTGTACCTCCGAATTGCATTCCGGTTGTTGCATTGCAACTAAGACTCATGTGGCTTTCCATTGACATATTACTCAATGTCTAATTCTCTGATAATTACAATTACACTTGTATAAGAAACTGCATATAACTGATAATTTTTAATTGTCATACTTATACAATTACACTTGTATAATAAACTGCATATAACTGATAATTTTTAATTATACCTCAACCATGGATCAACCTGTGGACAGTTTTGAAGGATATATAAATCAGGGGCTCCTTTCTTATCAACCTACTGTCTTCTTTCAAATCAAGCATGCGTCTATTCATAAAGTTAATTATGGTTACGCTAGTTAAAACGCATTATATGTAAGAAAATATAGATATCTAACCTCTCAAATGGATACATCCATATATACTGCACCGGACCACCGACCTTTGCTTCCCATGGAAGGTGTATGGCCAAATGTTCCATTGAATCAAATAATGATGGTGGAAAGATTTTTTTGAGTTTGGACATTGTAACCACAATAGAACGCCCTAACTCCTTCATATTAGACTTTCGAATTTCTGTAGAACATAGCGCCCTGAAAAAAAGACTAACCTCTACAAGTGCTCCCATACAGGCTTAGGTACGAAATCACGAAACGCAATTAGAATCAACTACTGGACAAACATGTGGCAGTCATGACTTTTCATCCCCACAAGTCGAAGTTGTTGCATTTGGACACAACGCCGTACGTTCGAAGCTTATCCATGAGGAAACTTACTAATCTTTATCTAATGGGACAAAAACGAAAAAAACAGGAAAAAAAAAGAGAGGTCGAAAATAGGCACTCACGCCTAATATTGAAAAGCCTCCCTTTTTCGTTTTCGAGGCTCATCATTTGGCAAAATTTAAAAACCATCCCATAATTTTCATTTACTTAGTTTAAATACTTAAATATTAAAATGATTGATGGTTCATGACAATTAACAAATAAGTTGCACTAAAAAAATACTTGTAGATTTCAAAAATGATTGCGATTCAATTATATGGAACTAGTGAGTAAGTTAACTTGTTGTTAGTATTAAATACCGAAAAAATATAATTGCTATATTTTCCAGCCTCATGTCATATATGTATATTTTACAATTAAAATACAAGACACCAGGTCTCCAAAATTTCACATGACTTCTCTCATTAATTAGCTTTAATTTGTTGTGCACATATTCTTTAATTTACTGATGACAGAAAGGACTTTAATAATATGATAAAATTATTTCGATGAAGACGTGTGGTAGGTACTGGAAGCTTAATATTTTGGCGGACTTTTTAAAACATTTCATTTGCTCACCGTAATAATAATATTAATACCTCTCTCTCTATATATATATATACACCACACCACACCACACCACACCAATTAGGTTTCTTTTTTACACAGCCGCTTCAAGCCTTCAACTTGGTCAAGATCTCACAATCTAAGGTATCTCTGATATTTTTTCATCTTTTTGTATATTAATTAATCTTCTTTTATCAATTTTCTTCTTCTACATGTCTGCATCATCTGATTCAACTTCAACACCCAGCAGGTCTCCGACATCTCCCTTCTCTCCTCCGAAAACGACGCCGTCTTGAGAGCAGAATCCACGGCTGCTTCACTTTCAACAGATCCGAGTTAAACAAATTAAAATCAGGGAAATTTTGGCCTGCACTTACTGATAATAATTTCCCCGAGATTCGTCTTCCAGTTCGACTGCGAGCCGGTGAATGTACGGAGTTTGAGATCCATGTTTGTTATTTAACTAATTAAGTTTTTCTTCACGCACGGGCACGGTGAGAGCCAACTGGAAGAAGAAGCGTACGAGGACGTCAGGTTGAAGAAAGATTATGCAGAGAGATCTAAGTAGAAGAATTCACCTTCATGTGCTCTGTTTTCCAGTTCAACCGTCAAGCATTTGTTAGGATTACTTTTGTGTTTCGTTTAATTTTGCTGATATGTAACTTCAGAACTACGTACATTTGGTAGATTTTTGGTTTTCATGTAAACTGAGATTTGATGGTATTGTATTGCTAAAAAAAGAAAATAATAGCAGCGCATCATCACTATTCACTATTCACTCTGTTTTATAATGGCTGTACTGTAATTATGTTTATGATTCAGTTAATTATACTTTTGAATTTATTCACTAGTAATTTATATAATCCAAATTATATATTTGTAATAAAAATGTGGCGGCGGAAATTTATATAATTCAGATTATAGATTTTGTAATAAAATGTGGCGGAAGAAATGTTGTTTCATTTGTTTTTAATTAATTCGATTATATATAGAGAGTGAAAAATTGGTGTCTACGTTGCACATTATTATAATGCATACAAGAGTTTTGGAGGCTGCATATTCTCTCTCTGATGTTTGTAGATACAGCTAGGTTGGCATCCAGTTAGCTGCACTTTTTTTGGTATCTAGTGTCAATCCGGATACCAATTTATTCGTTTCTAGCTGGAGTGAATTTTTCCAGTCTCTAAATCAGGCAGCTACAGAGGCTATAGCTTTGGAATGGAGAGACCAATGATTCGGTCCCTTAATTGAGCTTAGAGACCAGTTTTCCCTTTTTAGAGAGCCAATTCAAACAATCTAAATGGGTGTATTCTTGTAGTCCTACAAACAAAGACGCTAATGGTTCTCGAGCAATTCATAGGAATAACCTTTATTAAATTTATAATTTAAACATAGAGATCATCATAAAATAAAACCACAATATTGAAATTGCATAACCAAATCATTACAGATGTTATATATATATATATAAATATATATATATATATATTATGTTACACATAATGCCTATTGTTTTTATTATAGTTACACTGAAAACGTTGTTGAGTTACAATGTACGTACACTGAAGATAGATATGCCTCTAGCTGGAATAACTCTACGTTTGTCTTATTCCTTCGGGACAAATTGATAATACGCGGCGATAATTTTCTCTGTTGCACGACACGTACGGACTACGGTGGACACTTGTGTTCATGCATGGACTCTCCTCACCGATGAACATGCACACTCGTCTCTATCTCTTACTCTTCATCTCTTTATAAATTTCACCAACACACTTCAATCATCTTCATCCATTACACAGCAAATACA
This sequence comes from Linaria vulgaris, assembly GCA_948329865.1. Lineage (NCBI taxonomy): Eukaryota > Viridiplantae > Streptophyta > Magnoliopsida > Lamiales > Plantaginaceae > Linaria > Linaria vulgaris. The sequence continues at coordinate 34,536,340 of OX415253.1, forward strand.
AAAAATAAATAAAATGAGTTACAAAGCGCGACTCTGTTTTCTCTTGTTTGCACTTTTACTTGCTTCTGCTACTCTGGCTCTCTGTAAAAGAGACCCGGAGGAGATAGAGCAGTGCAAAGCTACATGCAGACGAAAGAGATTCAGTCAGGAAATGGTTGAGGCTTGTGTTAAACGCTGCGAACAAAAAGAGCTGTCCGAGGAGGAGGTCAACCCCGTTGACCCCCAAAAGGAATACGAACAATGCCGTATTCAGTGTCGCCACCAGTCCGAAGGCAGTAGGTACTCCACAGAACGCTGCCAAAGCGACTGCCCGAAACAGCTGGAGGAACGCCAGCGCGAACAGGGGAGCGACGTGGAGGAAGAGGTCGAGGAACAGAATCCTTACGTGTTTGAGGATCGGCATTTCATTACCGGAATGCAGACCCAACACGGACGGCTTCGAGTCCTCCAGAAGTTCACGGATCGCTCGAAGCTTCTACGTGGAATCGAGAACTACAGGGTCACTATTCTCGAAGCTGAGCCTCATGCTTTTATCGTGCCTAATCACTGTGATGCTGATGTTGTGCTCTTCGTAGCCAAAGGTAATAAATAGCTTGTTAAGTTTTACCCAGTTTGATTCTTGGTTTTGTACTTATTAACACCTTTTACGGGATCCCTATCTACTTTAATTAAATGCGTAGGAAGGGGCACTGTGAACTTAGTGCGGCACGATAGGAGGGAGAGCATCAACATCAAGCAAGGTGACGTCATGAGGATCAACGCGGGCACGACGACTTATTTGATCAATAGTGACAATAAGGAGAGACTTGTTCTAGCTAAGCTTCTTCAACCAGTTAACACCCCTGGCCAGTTTGAGGTGATCACTTGTTGATCTCTTAAATTGATAAATTATGATCACGTCACCTAATGGTATTATAAATATGTGATGCTAATAAATTTTGCATGATGTCGTCAAAACAGTCTTTCTTCGGTGCTGGAGGTGAGAATCCCGAATCCTTCTACAAGGCATTCAGCGATGAAATACTCGAGGCCGCTTTCAATGTAATTTTACTCATCGAATTTGGTAGCTAGACATTAACACGAGATAGCGTTGATGATTTGTTGGATCTTATGTTGAAATTCTAGACAAAGAGGGAGCGATTGCAGAAGTTGTTTGGACAGCAAAGGCAAGGGGCGATAATCAAGGCATCTGAAGAGCAAATCAGGTCCATGAGCCAGCAGGAAGAGGGCGGTGCCTACTGGCCTTTTGGCAGATCGACGAGGTGCAGCACAGTCAACCTCTATCAACAGCGTCCCACTCACTCCAACCAGTACGGACAGCTGTACGAGGTCGACTCCAGCGAATACAGGCAGCTACAAGACCTTGACATCGCCGTTACTCTAGCCAACATCACACAGGTACAACTAATTATGATTCATCAACTCAATCTATGATCTGCCTAATCGATCGGAAATAATAGTGTCTGTGTTTTTTGGTCAGGGTGGCATGGTGGCTCCTCATTACAATTCTAAGTCGACTAAGATTAGTATAGTGGTGGAAGGTGAAGGCTACCTTGAAATGGCATGCCCTCACATGTCGCAGCAAGGCAGGCAAGGCAGCCAATCAGAGCGCACCGGGAAGGGTGGTCCTAGCTATCAGAAAATCAGGGCCAGGTTGAGGCCTGGCACGGTAGTGGTGGTTCCGGCAGGTCATCCTTATGTTAATGTTGCCTCCAAAAACCAGAACCTTCAAATGCTCTGCTTTGAGGTGAATGCTAATAACAACGAAAAAGTCCAGCTAGCAGGTAACAAAACGGAAACTTTTTGGAGAATTTTACGTTGTGTAGTGTAGATCGTGACATTTTAATTTTGTTACAGGGAGGAGGAATGTGATGAGCCAATTGGAGAGGGAAGCGAAAGAACTGGCGTTTGGTGTGCCGGCAAGAGAAGTGGACGAGGTGTTTAAGAGCCAGCAGGACGAGTTTTTCTTGAAGGGACCTCGCCAGACTCATCAGGGACGCGCTGAGGAGTAAGGATCGAAGGAAAGGTCGCGCGCGGGGGTTCGCTATGTGTGTAAATGTTTCTGGTCTACTAAGTACGCGCACTAATATAACTATGACTATACAGTGTAGTTATTATAATAATGTGGCCGTACGCGGGAGAGTTGGAAGAAGATGTAATTTTGTACATGTATAATGAAATAAACAGCTCTAAGTTGGTTGAGGGCGACTCCATGTTCAGCTTTTTTGTGTTTTATTTCTTCTCATCTTCAATTTTAAGTTTTAGCCGACACATGAGTATGTATTATAAACAAATTGAGTTGTAGCCTTTGGCATCGTCAATGAGCCACCTGGGGATATTTACTGGCTCAATACAGAGTTGAGCACACGAAGTTGTGTATCGAGCCCATGAAGCATTGGTTTATAGATCTTCAGGAACCCGGGTTAGATTCACAATCTTCAGCAACGTCAAGACATATGGAGAAATTCAATTCTGAGCAATACTAAAGTTCGCTTACGTTAAATGTTCTTGCTGGACGGTCATTCTCTTATAATTTGATGTTACATCCTCTACTACAAGATGTGTGGCGCGTTTACGGTGATATAATTAAGTAACGGCTTGGTAAATATGATGAAGACATCATAAATAGACACGTCTTCTCCAATATTTGGCTGCAAAATCTTGAACCAATAAAGAAAAGATTTCAATTTTTTAAGCTCAATGAAGTATCTTTTCATCTGCATCTAGTAGAATGAACCAGCTTTTCCCACATGTACAAGTTAGAGCGATATTATTTACATGAATGTTATTTCTCTTTTTATTAGAGAAGGAAAATTGTGAGAGAAAAGCCAGTACTGTAACATCAGTTAAATAGGAGATGATTTGGACTGGTGATCATGACCTTCCAAAATATAAATAATAGGTGATTTGAATTGATGATCATAATGACCTTCATACAACAACAACTAAGCCAGTAATCCCAATTAAATTTGGGTAGACTATATGAACCATGAATGAATCACGTCGAGTCATGAACATGAATCTTCTGCATTCATATGTTTCGGTTGACGAGCATGTCTTCATTTAGATCTTTTAACTTCATGTCGTTCCGTATGACTTCCATCCACGGCTTTTTCGGTATTTCACGAGCTCTAGCCGTCTGTTCTAAGTTGAGATCTTCAACTCGTCGTACCGATGCATCTATGGGTCTGAGTTTAACATGTTCAAACCATCTTAAACGGTTTTCTCGCATTTTCTCGTCGATGGCCGCCACACCCAATTTCTGCCGAATATCGTCTTTGCGCACCTTATCTCTTCTGGTGTTACTGCACATCCACCGAAGCATGCGCATCTCTGTAACGTTCAATTTCTGTACATGACTTTGCTTAATAGCCCAACACTCGGAGCCACAAAACAAAGTAGGACCCACTTTGTCCATCCAGCTTGGATGCGGTGGTTGACATCTCTGTCTAACTCTCCATCCATATGTAGTATGGAGCCTAAATACCGAAAATGCGTACTTCTCGGTATCTGTTGGCCATCCAACTGAACCCTGCCATCGTTGTTTCTTCGTTGTTTGCTAAACTTGCATTCGAGGTACTCTGTTTTTGTTCGACTTAGTCGAAATCCTCGTGCTTCTAATGTTTGTCTCCATTGTTCTAATTTAGCGTTAACTCTCATTCTTGTCTCATCGATGAGGACAATATCGTCTGCAAACAACATACACCATGGGACTCGGTCTTGGATGGTTCTGGTGATTTCATCAATTACAATGGCAAACAAAAATGGGCTCAAAGCTGTCCCCTGGTGTAAGCCAATTGTAATTGGGAAGGCGTCTGTTAAACCGCCACAAGTTCGGACATTTGTCACCACATTCTCATACATATCTTTTATGATGTTGATATATTTAATGGGTACTCCCTTCTTCACCAAGGTCCACCATAATACCTCTCGAGGTACTTTGGCATATGCCTTTTATAAGTCGATAAAGACCATATGCAAATCTTTACTCTTTTCTCGAAAGCGTTCAATGAGCTGACGAATTAAATGGATGACCTCTATGGTCGACCTTTTGCACATAAATCCAAATTGGTTCTGAGATATGGGAACAATTTTTCTCGATCGGTGTTCGATCACCCTGTCCCATAGCTTCATGGTATGAGACATAAGCTTTATCCCACGATAGTTAGAACAGTTTTGGACATCGTTCTTATTCTTATATAAAGGTATTAGCGTACTCTTCCTCCACTCTTCTGGTATTTTATTTATTCATCATATTTTGTTAAAGAGATCCTTCAACCAAGTCACCCCTATCTCTTTCATGCTTCTCCAATCCTCGATAGGGATACCATCTAAGCCAACAACGTTTCGAGTTTTCATCCTCTTCAAAGCATCTTTGACTTTCAACCTTCTAATACGGCGCATAAAAATGCGGTTCCGCTCATGAAGGGACTGCAAGATGTCACCCACTGCTTGGGTGGGGCCTCCAGTGAATAGACCCTCGAAGTACTCCTTCCACCGTGCCTTAACCTGATCCTCACGCACTAAGACATACCGACCTTCGTCTTTGATGCATTTCACTACACTTAGGTCTCTAGTCTTCCTCTCTCTAATGCGAGCAATTTTGTATATATCCTTCTCGGCCTCCTTGCTATCCATCTTCTCATAAATTTCCTTGTACACAGCCTCTCGCGCTAGTCGAACAACTTTCTTTGCTTCTTTCCTGGCTAGCTTATACATTTCAAAGCTTGCTCCATCATAGTTCTTCTTCAAATCCCTGTAGCAATTCCGTTTGGCTTTGATTGCCGCCTTCACTTCTTCATTCCACCATGACGTGTCTTTACCTATGAGGCTACTACCTCGGGATTCACCTAAGAGGCCTTTAGCTACCTACTTGATACAACAAGCCCTTTTGGTCCAAGTTGCATCTGCATCGTCGTTAACCTTTCAATCTACCTCTTGAGCCACTCGCTACACGAAGGCCTTTTGGGTAGACTCCTTAAGCCGCCACAACTTAATTTTAAGGTCCACCCGGCGCCTACTCCTCTTCAATCCTTGCTGCAGTCTAATATCCAACACCAAAAGCCTATGTTGCATAACAATACTTTCTACGGGGATGACCTTGTAATCTAAACAACGACTTTTATCCACCCTCCTAGCTAAGAAGAAATCTATCTGGCTCTTATTTGACCCACTCCTATAAGTGACCAAATGAGATTCTCTCTTCTTAAACCAATTATTTTCTACAAGCAAATCATAAGAGAGGGTGAAGTCCAAGAAAGCGTTGCGCGGCTCATTGCAATCCCCAAAGATATACCCGTTGTGGATGTCCTCGAACCCATCACGACTAGATCCTACATAACCATTAAAATCACCTCCAATGAAGAGTTTCTCGCTCCTAGGGATCCTTTGTAGCATGTCGTCCAAATCTTCCCAAAACATACATTTCATAGCTTCGTCTAATCCTATCTGTGGTGCATAGAAACTAATCATATTCAAGATATCCTCACCTATGACCAACTTGACCAGTAAGATCATGTCGCCCTTCCTTCTGACCTCCACCACGTCCTCGAGCCAAAACTTATCTATGATGATCCCAACACCATTTTGGTTCTTCTCTGTCCCGGTATACCAAAGCGTACAACCCCAAGGGTCTACTACTTTTTCCTTCTCACCAACCCACTTGGTCTCTTGCACGCATAAGATGTTGATCCTCCTGATGGACATTGCCTCAGCTAACTCGACCAATCTTCATGTGAGTGACCCCACATTCCACGATGCAAGGCGAACTCGTTGTTTCTGGACTAACTTCTTTACCCTCACCCGTCCTAGAAGGTGAGGGAACCCTTGCTCATTCGACACCACACCCGGGCATCGATGTGGCGCGTCGCTTCCGGGCGACGACCTAGCAACCCTTGCTCATTTATCACTACACTCGGGGTACGATGTAGCGCGTCGCTGGGTATGGAACCGCCGAAATTCATATTATAGTTCATATCATAATGACCTTCATAAATTCCATAATCATGACGATCATGCTGCAAGAGCACGAAAACTTAATCCCAATAAATCAAAGAATTAAGTAATATTTTCATTAAAATTAACTTGTATATGAATCTCTTGTAACATCTCTAGTTTTGGGTAAATAGCAAAAACTACAGCTGTGTTATCCCTAATTGGCAAATAACCCCCTTGTGTTATTTTAATTGGCAAAACCCCCTTGTGTTATTCCATAATTAGCAAAAATCTCCCTACTATATTGAATTCATTCGCAATTACTGAGATTGATTTCAAAATATGATTTTATTGTATTTATTTGAAACATATGGAACTAATAATGTTCAAATTAAATTGTATGCATATTTTTATTTATTTATTTTGAAGAGAACATTTGCTTTTAGATCGGTAAAATATAAATCCGATACCAATTAATTTTATTATGTTTTTATACAACTTTTAAAAAATCTAAAAAACATTATAACACGATTTATAATATTTATTGTAAATAACAATATGTTTATTATAAAATCATAATACTTATAAATCCGTAGTTATTGGTACTGTCACTATAAAATATGTCTTGAAGGTTTTTTTTTTTTTGCTAATTTATGAATAACACGGGAGGGTTTTTGCAAATTAAAATAACACAAGGGGTTATTTGCCAATTAGAGATAACACAGGGGTAGTTTTGCTAATAGCTCCTCTAGTTTTTTTTTTTTTTTTGAGTTCCCATAAAACTGAGGACATTACCCATATTCTTTTACTTATCTATCCTTAAAGGGCTATTTCTTAGAATCGGTTTCAGCCAAGTAAACATAATGGGGTTTTTATTACCATTCGCAAAATACCATCGGATCCACTCCCCTTAATGTGTAAATGGCTTAAAAAGCTTCCCTCATTCGTCATCCTAAGAAGAAAAATGAGAGTTGACCAAGAACTCCTACTACCGCTAGCACCGGTTACTGGAACAACATATGATTGCACTCTAAAAACAGCTATGGAGCTCCTAATGGAACACTTACCTCATGCAACATTTCATTAATTAAGACTTCAATTCCTTCAAATCCCAGAGCTGATGAAATTGCTATTCTGTTTTCTAATTCAACTCCATCAGCGCGTGACAATAATCCTTTTTAGAAATCAAATGGATTCGGTCTTATACATACGCGAGAAAGGTAATCAAACAATTAAGAAGAGTTCTTCTTTCTTTTATCACTTAGGAGCCGTGTGTGATGAAAGTCTCATGCACGGATTTGAATGAGAGAAAGAAGTGAGGAATACTATTTTCAACTCTAACTCTCTCACTCCAATCGTTTCTTTTCTTTCTGTTACTTTGAAAGTAGCTGCTTCAGCTTCAGCCACTCGAATTTCGATATTCATTTTTATTTCTCATCAAACGAATGGCATCTTCTTTTGGAAACCCTAGCTATTCTTAGCATGATATTGGGAAATATCATGGCTACTACTCAAACAAGCATGAAACGCATGCTTGCATATTCATCAGAGGTCAAATCGAATATGTTATTATTGGAATAATTGTTGGAGACTCAAATGATGAATATGCAAGCATGATAAATTATATGATGTTCTATATCTCCATGAATCTAGGAACTTTTTCTTGCATTGTATTATTTGGTCTACGTACTGGAACTGATAACATTCGAGATTATGCAGGATTATATACGAAAGATCATTTTTTGGCTCTCTCTTTAGCCCTATGTCTCTTATCCCTAGAAAGTCTTCCTCCACTTGCAGGTTTGTTTTGGGAAAACTCTATTTATTCTGGTGTGGATGGCAGGCATGCCTATATTCATTTGTTTTAATCGGACTCCTTATCAAATTTTAGTAGACACGTGTTACATAATAGTAGATGATTGTGCACCAATAGATCCTGGGCTGTCACCATGGTGTTTGTACGGGGAATATGTTCAATTATTGAGGAGAAAGGCGTCTTTTTCAATCTTACATTGAAGTCAGATTATTACAATCTTTGTTGGGCAAATCTGGTGGAATTAACTAATAATAAAGGCGATTTGGATGTTTTTAAAAATTATCTTAGCCAGCAAGATTGGTCTTACGCCAGCAACTTAAATGAGGAATTGCCCCAAACCTCGCACCCCCACAAAGTTGTTATCACCCACGTTTCTTAAATTTCTAGCTCGTAATGATTGTCGTTGTCGAGGCGACAATGCATTAAATGCCAAAGTTATTATGGAATGCCGTTTACTTTTACCCTACATCGTTTCTACTGCTTTGAATGTGTAGGTGTTAAACCAAGTGTTCAAGCGGCACTAAGTTTGTGAGGGGTTGACTCAACACCAAGTATAACATTGAGTCACTGCACAATTTGAAATTTATTTACTTATTTATATTTTTACTTTATTCAACCATATCTAGTTCCAAAATTATACTTTTTGTGATTATGCTACCATTTGATGAGATCAAGGAAGAAGCAAGTTCAAGAGAAAATTTCCATCGTTAGAACTTTCATAAATTAAGAATACACGTGCGAGTGATTAATGAAGAAAAGAACAAGGCCGGAGATATGCTACAAGGAAAGAAGATTTGAGATGAACATGCGATCATCTAATAAGAAAAAAGGCATTGCTCTTGAAGCACAAACCTCTGCCTATGTAGAGGAAACTAATAATGATGATGAGATTCAAGCCTACCATGGTATTGTGGTAAAAAAGTTCAATAAATTGAGTATTGAGGATAAAATTCAGAAAGATTCTAGTAGGAAACTACCTTCTTCTCTGAAAAAGAAGATTCCTACAAAATTGGCCAAGTATTATCTCACAAACCCTCCCTCCAAGATGTTGAACAACTTATGAAAGTTCAATATTTTGAGTGTAAAGGTTATGGTCATCTTGCTTACGCATGTGTTACCACCTTTAGAAAAAAGGAGTTTTAACTGGGTTTGTATAGATGATGAAGATAATGAGAAAGGTTTTTGATCAGGTGCTGAAGGAGAAGAACCAAATGATGAAATTGAAGTTGCAGGTTTGATCACTCATGTGCACTGGACAACTCATGCTACAACAGAATGTCGAGCCAACACCAAGAATCACTGTTAGCCCAACACTAAGGCAGCATCCCCAGTCCAAGAGATTTTGTTTTAGAAATTGTAATGATTACTTTTTTCTATGATAATTCTTATATATTGAGTGAATATGATGAGTCCAACTTTGATTGTTTTCATTCCAATGTAGATATGGATATTTCTTCGAAGGAGAGATGTGGAACTAAACTTCTTCAAAATGAAATCATTGAAGAAAAGGTTGTTTATCATGACCTGCTTGTCGAGAAGAAAAAAGTAAGCAAGAGGGAATAAGGCCTTAATTACGGAGAATGAAAGCTTGAATACGTTCACTAAACTTGAAGTTTGTTTTACTAGAAAAGATGCAGAGATAGAAAAGTAACTTCGAAGTTGGTAAGTGCTGAACAAAACACATGTAGTTCTAAGGTGGATGAAGTTTTATATCCTAGTAATGATGACAATCTTGGTTTAGGATTGAAAAGTCAATCAAATTACTCTACTACTTCTATGAATACCATGTTGGATTAAATACTTTAAGTTGAATATTAATTCATCAATCCAAGACCGCCACATGTTAAACCATAAAAAATTCATAAGCAATAAATCAAGAAGCGTACCTTGATCCATACAGATTAGCTTTTACGCGAGAACGGTGAGGCTTTGGTCTTCCACAGACAAATTCTGGCTCTTGATGGGATCTCGCTCAATTGATGGGAAAAGAGGATGACATTGTTTCAAGAATTGTCTTGGGGACCAAAACCTGAGGCTTATATAGTAATCTAGTTAGAACCCCATAAACCCTAATTAGACTCCTATTGGGTATTACACATCGCAAAGCCCATACTTAATCAGATGCTAATTGGACTCATCAATTTAGATCATTTAATTAGCCTAATAAATTTATTAGCTTAAATATAATTGTCTCAATTTATTTGTCCACTAAATAGATTATTAGAAATAATCTAACAATCTCCAACTAGGACTATAAATTGAATCCAAATGACAATTATATTAATAACCATAGGTGCGTACCAAATTTGCTAATACTGAAGCATGTTTTTGAATCAATCTGGTCCATCTCCTATACCAACATGGAACCAAAGCGGCCTTTGTCACATTAATCGTAACTCGACCTTCAATGATCACGCATGCCAAATATGTTCAATGACATAGATCAAGCATGGATGTGTAACTAGAAATTACATGCAATGTGATCTGAATCATGCCTATTTCCAATCGGTCCTAAATTTTTATTGAGATCAACCTTAGACTTTCAAACCTTATGTCAAACCACAATTAAAAGATAAATAATAAAATATTCAGAGCTATAATAAGAAAACCATCAACCTTTTCTGCAGAAAACTAAACATAAATAAACCAATGTATTGCGTCAATGAATGAGCCAAACACATGAAATAAACTCTCACTAAAACTTCATATCATAAGATAAGACAACACTCATGTGAGCGGTATGCCCATGAAAGACTTTGAGTGTAAAATCTTTATAAGTGGGCCTGCTAGCATTACGTTTGTTTCTATATGCTCATTAAACACTCACTGACTTTGAATTCTCTTATAACAGTTGGATACTTCAAGGCCCATGTGGCTAGACCTTGAAGAAGTCCTATTGTTCAAACATATAACTTTAATATTTTGTCACCATATATCCTTAGTGGTCATTCAAAAATTATCCACAACTTGCAACCAAGTGACAAATTTAACAGTTATATTAAAAAATTGGTTGCCTCATAACAAGCTATTAACTATAATGCTACCCTCAAAGAACCTATAAGTGTCTGCTGAACACTTTTCCCAAATATAGCTTCTTTTGATAGCACATAGAATAGCAAGAGTTGGATCCTTTGGCAACCCCATATTGTAGTCAGAATACTAAATGGTCTCTTAATTTTCTGATTTACTATTGATGAGCATGTAATATTGAGTACCCTATAACCCATGTGGCTGCAATCCAATGATCCCTACGGGTTCACTTAAGTAATTGCCCATCGTATCAATTATGTACGCTAAATCCAGATGCATACAAGCTTGAGCATACAAAAGTTTTAGTTTACAAAGCAAAATGAATCTTTTGTATCTCATTTAATTAGAAAAGTATGTCATTAACAATGAGCACAAGGAGTATAAATTACTCCCACTGAACTAATGATATACACAAGTATCAAGTGTATTAAACTTAAAATTGTGCGAGGCAATGAATTGATGATACTTGTGATACCATTGACAAGAATACTTATTTGTGTCACATACGTGACACTACCTCTTGAGGTTGTTGTGTCTGCTCTTTTGAAGCAAGCTCTTAATATTGGGCAGAGATTTCTATAGGTGAGTCCTCATTGTTATCTTGCAAAGACAACACTACCCCCCCCCCTCAAATACAACATCCTCAAGATATCTCAGATTTCCTGTCTCAAAAAAGGATTCAGATTCTAAATCACAAAGTATTTATACTATAGACTTTTAGTGCCTCTTGATTTTATTTGCAGGGTTTTATTAGTTGAAGAAATTGTTTTAGTATACATAATTTATCAATCAAGGTACTAGTCGCAAACAAAATAGAATTAAGTAAAAGACTAAATTTATTATTTCTAAATGAACAAGAATTACCAAATTCGTCCAAAAGAAATAAAACCATACTCGTCTAAATGACTGTACTACACAAGTCTTTCTTAATTCAACTAAATGACAAGTCCTAAAAGATAATCTAAATACGCTACAATGTCTTCAATTGAAAATTGTTTTGTTATTGCCCCATATAGATGATTCTTTCAGCATCACTTGACGATTGACTCTGAATGCAACCCTTTCTTTGCATGCCATAAGACGTATTTGGCATATTTAGAACAATCCTTCTTCACATACCCAAGTGTCTCGCAAAAGAAACAAACAAGTTCTCTATCTTGAGTCTTGGCTTGTGAAATTCCCATTGTAGTAACCTTATTTTTAGTCCTCCTTTGCTTAATGCTCTCATAGGTAATTGCAAAACGAGCACTTTTAGTCTTTTCACGCTTCAATTGGTCCTCTTCTTGCACATTACGAATACATAAAGAGTCCATTTTTCCTATAAGTGTTATAGCTAAACTATAAACTAACCATAGTGTGCAAGAAAGAGAATAAGTACCAATGCACAAGCAAGTGATCATGCAGATCAAGCTTTATTGCCTTAAGTTGAAGCAACGTTAGACATCTCTGGAATGTGCTCCCTAATATTTCCTTCATCCTTATATCTCATGTGGACAAGGTTAGTTAAAAGCTTGCTTGTCGCAGTCTTTACGTTCTTTACAAAACATTTTTCACTTTATTGATGGAACACATTCACAAATACCACATATGACATACCGAACCTAAATACTTGTGGAACGATGTGCTTTAGTATAGTCAGACTTAAGTGAGTAGAACATTCTACTTCTCAAAGTTCACTTTGACCTAAATGGAACTTGTCTCCGTAAGAGAAGTAGATCGTTCTCTCCTTAACACTAAGTCCAAATTCATATAGCAGAGAACTAACAGATTGTTCTCTTTCCAGCTCTTAAAGTTGTGCCGTTAAGCACCATAATTTAGACTATGTCGGCAATAAAATTGACAGCAAAAATAATGACTAATAAAAAGCTCACTTAATAGAAAATCATGTCATAACATGCAAAGTTACTAAAATAATCATGTAAGAGATAAATTTCAATCAATCAAAGCGTGGTGGGCCCATTGAACAAGATACCTAACACCACATCGAAATTTAGTCTTTGAATAGAAACATCAACTTGTAAGAGGTACTCTCCAGGCAAAAATCAAATGTTGATAATAAACCTGTCAAATAACAACCTTTCTTTGGGCCAGCATGTTATTCACATGAAAACTTTATAATCATCACACACCATTTTGACATGTGCATTCCTTATTCGGCCAACCAATGACCTTCCTTTGGGCCAACCATCAATCGCATAAACAAGAAATACACGCATCCTATTATCTCAAAATAAATAAATTCAAGCATTAAATATCACCGAGTCCTTTTGACTCATAAAGATATTTTCATGTTTTATTTTTAGATTCACAATCGAAGCTTGGTGTTTATTGTGTGCGACAAGGCTGGCCGAATATCATTAGAAGGTAATTGACAGTTGAGGATATTCATATGGAATACTTTGGGTACTAGCTTCCTCTCTATGTTATTTTAAGTTTGCTGGAACTTTCAAAAGTAAACTGAAATGTCCTCTTATGAATTTTGTAGCAGTAGCACTTTGAGCCGACATGGGTGCTTGGTTTGGGGCATTACAACTCCCGTAAAAAAATATATGCTCTCTAGAAACTATGGAAGTCAATCTCGAACATGGAAGATCAAGAAGTCTTTGATAGCGTTCGTATATATTTCCGTACTACATTCTTTTCGGACTAGAAAATACGAGGAGGGTCATTTACCACACATACAACCAATCGGTGATCAGGAATAAACACGGAGAGCACAGTCAACACCATGTACCTCTTGACCTTCCAATATACAGGGCTTGCAGCATTCCGAGTAGAGCCCAAAGACAAAATCCAACAATGGAGTAAACTACCCTAGGAACAAGCAAGTTGGGGAGAGGAACTCTCCTCCACAAATCAAGAAGACGGAAGGGAACATAATGCGCAGCTTGGAGAATGAAGGTAAGCCCAATGGCGAGAAAGAAGAACAAACTGATAAAAAACGAGGAGAAAATCTTGTAAACAACTTTTTGTTATCTACATTTTTTCGATAAAAGATAGAACCCCTTTCTTTTACTCTAATAAGGCATTGGGGGGAATTCTTAAAGTTCAACGAGGAGTCACTGGCCATCATAAACGCCCATAAGTCCTGACCTTTGAGTCAAATCTTTCTTCATTGCACACTGGACAATGAGTATAACTGCTCGTTTCGAACTACCAGTAGTACAAGAAACAATTGTTCTATCATAGGTAGTAAGTCTTCTTTTCCAGGCCTAACCTTTTTAACACTGGCTTCATCCCTTTAACATCCTCAAGAACTTTTTCGTGATCCTCTAGAGTCAGCACGGTACGCAATTGCTCTAGCCATTTGTTACAACTAATTGCTGTCGAGTTATGTTGAATCTTATTTTTCATAAACTTGGATACGAATTCCAAAGTCATTTCATGATTGCCGGTACTTATTCGGGTCTCTGATTGTCGCAAAAGTTCATAAAAATCTCTTGCCTTGCGGTTTGGCTCCTCCTGTACATCTTGATTGAACCGAACATTCTCAAAACGGCCACCAAACACATCATCGACCATTTTTAGAATACCACCACCAAAACTTTCATGATGAGGCGATTGCACCGTGACATAAGAACTCGACGCCCCAAATGTGTTACCAAAAGACTCACCGTGTGCTACCCAAACATAATAATCTAGATGAAAACCAAGTGTATAAAGATGACACGCAATTGTGTTTTGGATATGAAACTGAGTGTTACAACATTGTCTGCATGGGCACTTAACTTTGCCTTGATTGAGCAAATTAGTCTGAGAAGATGTTTATTCTAGAAATCTATAAACACCCACTATAAAATTTTGGTTGAGATAACCCCCACTATCCATTCTATCGTACATCCAATTCTGATCTTCGTTCTTGTACATTTTAGAGCTACACCAACAATCGCAAAACGAATTTTTTCTTTAGAAAATAACCATCAATAAACATTACTAACATTATTTACGACAAAATTTAACCAGGTCAATAATAAAAAAAATATAATGGATCGGTGAACTCGTAATTAAAGACTGAAAAAATATTCAAAAAAATAACATGTACATACCTCTTAACTTACGATTTATGGAGATCAAATGAAAAAAATATAATTTCGATGTTGTGTTACAAAATACGAGCCAATTTCTGTATTTTTTTCTTCTTCTTTGAAACTCGCAACAATGGACGAAAATGAAATTTGAAGATAGTGTTTTGAGGTTGAGGAGAAGAATTGCGTGCAATAATAGTGTTTCTTTTTGTAGAAGGGGATTAATCCATTTCTAAAATTAATTTTTGTATTTTGTGTTTTTAAAAGATTAATTCGCCTCTACCAAAAAAATCATGATCCATGAGCTGGACCATATCTGCACTATGTATCAAATCTAAAACGTTAAATTTTCTCAATTCGTGTCACAAATGAGAGGCAATTTTTCGCCTCCCACCTATGCCAAATTCATCCCTGTAAATACGCACAATTTTCCCACAAATTGTCATATCTTCCCACAAATTTCTTTTCATGATTATATCTTCTCTCAAATTCATTTTCATGATAATACACATTTTCCATCTAACGTAGTTGCGATTTTGTGTTTTTTAGTAGAATTAAATAGTTGTTTTAGGATATAATATGTAATGTAGGAATGATGTTATTAATTAATTTTGTTTGTGTTTTTTTATTTACATGTCATAGTATTTAACAAATGCAGTTAATTGTTTTGATAATATCATATGCATCATATCATTTTAGTAAACTAAGGTTATTTTTTGAATTATAAGTCAATTTTGAATATATATATATATATATGTTTGTATTCTAAATATGTGGGGTGTTTTTAATTTTTAATTATAATATCACAAATAATTCTTTCATTATCACAAAGAATTGGAACAATCTTTGGGGTAATTAAATTTGATTTTCTCAAAATTGTAATCGCCAATTTTTTTGGTGTTTTTTTTCACAAATCTGAAAATGGTTAGAGGCGATTAATTTCCTCCAATCAGAGCTAGTTTATATAAAAAAAAAGCTAATTACTTTTTCTTAAATAAAATTTCGGAGGCGATTCATTCGCCTCTAACCGCATCAGCAGTGATTAGGATTTCGCTACTGATGTGGTTTAAATAACAAAAGAAAAATAAAATAGTAGGAGGCAAATATGTTCCTGTGGTCTCGCCTTGGTCCACATATTGCATGCGCTTATTTGCATGTTTTGATAAAAGATAGGAGGCGGTTTTTCCACTCCCATGCGACTTTTGTTACAAAAGGCAAATTATCGCCTCTAACCATGTGGCATGCGCCAATATTAGTGGCAATGTGTTGCAAGTACATAATCGCCTCATATATCTTTCATTAGAGTCGATTTTGGCCATATAGGACGCCATTCAACGCCTTCATATGGAGGTATTTCTATAGTGTCATGGCCATGTAATTTTTTAACAAATAAAATTAAAATAAAATTACAACCTTTATAAAGCCTCAGACTTACTGAAATTCTTTTTCCTTTTGGGGAATATTTTAAGGTTGCGAGTGGCTGTACGCTCTTTGGTGGATTTTCATTGAGTAAAAAGTGGTTTTTGAGTGTTTTCTTGTGTTTTCTCCCCACTTGTCCAATTTACTGGTATCGCACGAGTCTACGATCGTGAATTCATCAATGGCATTATATTCATATGGAACGGGAATGACCGGATAAACATGCAAACTTTTATGGCGCAATTTCTATAATTTGTGCAAGTTATAAAATTCATGCATTCATTCCAGAAATTATAAAAGGAAAAATTGTGCATGCTACAATAGAAAATATTCAAATCATTGCCTATGGCAATTCAACTACTATATATATCTTTCCCCCAAAGAAAAATTTTATAGCCAATAAAGTTAAAAGATTAATCAGATAAAGTTAACATTTTTCCAGTTGGTAATGAACTATACAGGTGAAAAAAAATTATACAGTAGTTATTTAATTTCTTTTAATATGATAATATACAGTTTACACCCTAATTAAAGATGGCAGTAATAAAATTTAATTGACAACCTCCACAAATTGATTGGTGCAAGTATTTGAAAACAAAAATATTATGCAATTTACTTGCCCTAAATTCTTTTTTTCTTTATTGTGACGTGGAAACTCGTAATCGCTATCTTGTAGGTGTGCATTTAATTTATTTTTACTTGTCATTCTTTCCATTTATTTTTATGACGTGGGAACTCGTAACCGCTATTTACTTGTAGCTTATATATATATATATATATATATATATATATATATATATATATATATATATATATATAAGCGCAGAGCTTATTATGATTTGACCTTATAGTTTTTAAAAGAATACCACGTCGAAACCTCTAATGACCATAGAGATCAGATATTATTCTAAATTTCAGTTCCTAGCTACATAAAATCAATAAGATCTTACATGTAAAGCATATAGATATCGAAAAACGATTATAAATGTCATACTTCTATTGATCAGAAGATGCAAAAACGGTACATATTATCTCTTGAAAAAATTCACACTGCCTATACCAGATAAAAAAGGAAAAATTAACATCTTTGAAGGTTTATATGCGCGCTGCACAAGAAACAACCAAGGCATAAAAGCAGCCGATTTTGGAACAGCAGCAACACGAAACAACAGCAATAATAAATTTTACCTTACAGAAAACACGAAAGTTTTTCAGGCTGTTCGATCCAAATGCTCCTAGTAATGTCTTGCTGCCTCGAATTGTACAACTCATTTCGCGGATAGTATCTTCTCTCGTTGACAGAATATGAAACACAGTGTTTGCCATAAAACATGACCTTAGAGAAATAAAGCTTGTCTCTCATATCCCCAAGAAGATCCGTCCTAATGACAGAAGACCAACAATTTA
The DNA here is from genome assembly GCA_948329865.1 of Linaria vulgaris. Taxonomy (NCBI): domain Eukaryota; kingdom Viridiplantae; phylum Streptophyta; class Magnoliopsida; order Lamiales; family Plantaginaceae; genus Linaria; species Linaria vulgaris. Next base: position 34,553,971 of record OX415253.1, read on the forward strand.
AGAATAAGGTCATTCCTCCTAAAGTGTTTATCTTACTCCACCTCGTTATAGGAAGCTCCAACTTCAATATTGCTGGAGTATTACGTGCAAAAGTGATAATAAGATAAATGTCATCATTATGCACTGCCAGAAAGAAATTATTTAAGGTCCTAATAGCTGGACAATAGTGGAAGCTCCAGGAACCCGTTGCTGTTTTATACATGCCCAGCGTACCATTAGTGCTTAAACAGTAGAAAACACCATTGTGAAAAACTGTCTTGTTCCAGGCACTGCAACGGAATGGAGAACCAGTGTCATGACTCGAGATAGACCACTCAGTCTTCTCGGGACGCCACATGCTCAAAGTAATAATAGAAGGCCCACTGTTCTTAAATGCAAAAACAACACAGCTAGGTGATGTTGGGGCGCCAGAAATGGCAACAACGTGGGTTGTTAAATCAATATCAGGCAGTTTTATCAATTCTCGAGTATACGGGGAAAACAAAAATGCGAGCTGAGTATTAGGCTTGTGCACCAGTAACCACCCATCCTTGGCGTATCGAATACAAGAGCCACGCAGTTCTGGCAAGTCAAGCCAGTATGATTTGCGCTTACAAGGGTCGTAGAACTCGTACAAGTTGCCATATTTCGGGCAAATAATGAGAAAGGGAGGTTTATCTGAGATTCTGACAAAAATGGCAGCATTTCGCCATACTTTACACACGGCTGAAGCACGTATGTTATCTCTTAAGGCTAACTTTGAGATAATAATTTCCAAAAGCTCTGGTGGACACTCATAGTACTCTATCTGAGGCTTGACTTTATCCTGACATGGAACTCGATCTATCCCTTCAATTATTTCAGACAATCTACAAGAATGAAATTGCAAAATAAGTTCCACGTTAATGGAGGATAAAAAGTAAGCAACCACAAGTGAGCAAATGATTCTGTATTGCTTTTGATGTTTCTCCTAATCTGATTTTAGGGACATACTACTCCGACATATAAATAGAGTTAAATGAAATGCAAAACATATAATTTGTCAACAATTATTCCAGACAATCTACAAGAATGAAATTGGTTTTGAACTATGCATTAATACCAAAATCTCGTCCGACATATTATAAAAGTTAAAGGAAAAAACTTTGATTTATGGATATTTTTATGTAAAAGCATGCAGAAAAACACGATTAAGTATCCCTAGAACAAGTTACGATGATCTGGATCTGATAACCTTTATGTAATGACAAACTAAATGGCAGTTAAACCAAGGATACAATTATGTAAAATTGTCACGATGGCTGTCAGTTTACGGTTAAAAAACGAATCACGCGTAACTACTAGTAACTACAAAATCATTTAAAAGGTTGGTTCGATAATATGAAATGAGTTTCGCGCCAATTATCAAGCTAATAGATTCTCGTGGATGGTTTTTTATTTGATTTTTTCTTTCAAACAAGAAAATGAGTTCCTTGCAATACGCTATACCTTATATCTTCATACATTAATCACACCAAAGTGTTGTGTCATTGATACAGATTGTGAAATATATTTACAACCCAATGTAACTTGGAAAAGAGCTCTTTTCTGGAGTTAAAAGCGTGCGCGCAGACACACTCACAAGAACATAAATAAAAGAAAAACTTATGATGGATCAGAGACATTGCAGAACCACTTATAAAAATATTACTAATTAGAAAGTAAATTGATTTTGTTAATATATAGCTAATGAGATATTTATCCAGTCTGAAACATTAGAATCTGACTAGCAAATAAGAAGATCAATTACAAACTTTTGGTAGCTCGGAGACTAGAACAATTTCAGTTAAATTCATAAGAATATCTCTTTAATTTCAACGGTGGTGATAAAAAATTGATTGACTTAGATTAACTTTTAAGAAATTCTCATAAAAGTTTTTGAACTGAAATGATTATATATATATATAATACAGAAAAGAACAGAACTCACACTCTCGTTTTCTGTCTTTTTCGCCGTCTTCCTTGTCTTCGTCCGGCCATCATATATAAGAGAAAATGTGTTTTTTCCTTCCTTTATTTGGTTTTGTGTGCGGGTGTGTGTATGAACATATAAATGGAGAGAGGAGTAGGGTTTGGTGTTGGTGAATATACTAATTAAGAATGAAATTAGTGGTTAGAGGGTCAAATTTATTACCTGCGCATTCTCTAGTGGCAATTCCTCGGATACATCAAATTAAAAATGCTTCTCTTTTTCTATTTACTTCTCTTTGCGGCACGTTTTCCCTTTCTTAATATGTATATATTCCTGCACTAATAGGACTTCAAATATTTAATAAACTCGCTTCACTCGAAATCTTTTCAAAACTTAAACCTATAATTTGATTTAACCATCGAAAAACTTATAAGTTTGATTTAATATAATTTCCACATTATGCTTCATTCCATTTTTATCCAATTAGTGCAATGTTGGTTACTTCAAATTAAGAAATATTGTCAATCCACTTTTTGAAATAAGAAAAAAGTCAAAACTGGTATTTTTTTTTAAGAAGTGTCTCATTTTATTTCCTTATCAGTCCATCAATATTAGCCATAAAAAAAGGAATTAAAAACTAGAATTATCACACGACCAAAAAATTACTCATCTCTTATTTCAAGAAGTATCGATCATACCGCCTACTTGTTTGTTTGATATACTATTTTTTTTATTAATGAAAACGGCACTCTTGATATTTTTGATATTTTCTTTTGTGTAATCTTAGTTTACCGCTGTCGTTTTTCTTTTATGTTTTGTATTAGTAAAAGTAAAAAAAAAAATCAAGATATTAAATTTTTAAAAAACCACTGAATTTTAATTTTATTTCTATTTTGTATTTTCTTGGTATAATTAAAATGGTTAAAGCAAAACTATACATGTATCCTAATAACCAAATACAGTGAAGTTTTATTTCGTACAAAAATGTCATACTCACTTCGAGTTTGCGTGAGTAAACTACGTTTTTTTATGTAAGAGGAATTAATGTGCTACTCTTTGGAATTAATAAACGAAATTTCCTAAATTCTTCAAGAATATAATTTCTCAATATATCTTGGATATGTGTGGAGGCAAATTTTTAATATAATATCTAATTATAAAAACAACATTTAAGACAATTATCTTCTGTTTAATTATGTTTCATGTATTATCATTTTAAACCTTCTTGCAAGATTGTTTGATATACATAAAGTAGTCATTACCTATATCATTACAATATGAATTATTTTAAAAATAGCCACCTTACTTGCTACAATAGTGACATTTGCATACATGTAAAAATAACATTGGTTTGAAAAGGACACTATACATTTATGTAATGTCATTTTTTAAAATTGTCACTAACATTAAGAGATTAGTGAGTATTTCTCATAAAATATATTTTAGAAAAACACGACTCTACAAGAATGCCTTTTCAAAACAAGTTCATATTTTCATGCCTAATAATTGCATGTATCGTATCAATCATGCCACACATACGATTTACTTATGACTCTCATTCAGCTTATGCCTCCCTCAACTGTCGGACACGATTCGGAGACAAGACGACGTGCTTAGGTACACGTACAAACACTAATTTAATGCCGAAACACTACGTCCCAACTTTGAATAGAGTTTGTCAAGCAACTTTATATATATATATATATATATATATATATATATGGGATAAAAACATCAAGCCCCCCAACCTATGGGCACTTTTGCGCTTTGCCCCTTGAACTAATTTAATCACCACTTTGGTCCTTAACCTATAGGTTGTCTGTTCGTTTTGCCCAGTTGTGCATTTTCGATTTTTTGTGCCCGAAATATTCCTCCCTTTGAGGTGTTTTTTTGCCTTTTTTGTCACCAACTACCATTATACATCTAGTACAACACATAAGAGTCGGGTAGCGAGAAATATTCCGGCCAAAAATGGTCGGAAATGGCCAAAAATAGGCAAATCCCTATGTGCCTTCCCGGTCTTTTTGTGGCCGGAGTATTCATCACTTGGAGGTATTTTTTTTTATTTTCACCAACTATTATTATACATCTAGTACAACACATATGAGTCGGGTATAGGGAAATATTCCGGCCAGAAATGGCCAGAAATGGCTGGAAATGCACAACTGGAGCAAATCGAACAGACAACCTATAGCTTAAGGACCAAAGTGATGATTAAATTAGTTTAAGGGGCAACGCGCAAAAGTGCCAATCGGTTGGGGGGGTTTGATGTTTTTATCCCTATATATATATATATATATATATATATATAGTTTAAATGAATAATCCGGCCATTTTTTTTTAAATATTTCAGAAATATATTGCATAGAAATATTTCTATGCAATATACCTATTGCATCGTATATTTGCAATGTAGAACTCTGAATTGCGAATTTTCGATGCAACTGCTTTAGGAGCCATTGCATCAGATAATTCCCATGCAATTGCTTAAGGAGAAATTGCATGGGAATTTTGCTATTCAAGCTCTGCACCACCCAAACGCTGCTAGGCGGCTAGCTCAACTTAAGGTGAATTTGGTTTATGCATCAGAATTTTTCGATGCAGCGCTTTTTTTGCATCAAAAATTTTCCATGCAGGATGTTTTGCATCGTAATTTTTCCATGCATCATTGCATCCTAAAATTCAGATGCAAGAGCCAATTGCATCGAAAATTCTCGATGCAATGCTCTTGCATTGACACCAGATTCATGGAATCTCAGCATCGAAATGTTTCCATGCAATTGATCAATTGCATGGAAAACATAGTGAGTTTGGTTGTAGTGAGCAACGAAAAGTAAGAGTAAATGTTGTGGTTAAATTTGCAACTGCACGAAATCGTAACAAATAATAAAGTGATAGATAGGGTTGTCGATCCCACAAGGAATAAATAATTAATTACCAAATTGATTAACTCTAGTTTTATTTGAGAAATCGGATTTCAGATTGTTCAAGGAAAAGGATTAACAATTTACTAACTACAGACAATAGAATAACAACGGTATTTCAATAAATAAGAGTAGACAATGAGAGAAGAGCTGGGAATCATGATTTCACCGTCATTAGTATGATCTAACTTAGTTGTGCATATTATTACGAGTTTCACGTTCAAAATTGTTGTTTGGTTATCACCCTTTATGCTTTATGTACTATTTCTCAAGTTATACATAAATTCTACAGCTTTACAACTAGAAAACGAGTCTAGTTACGAAGATGTGCACATGTATGATCGGTGATGATTTTATCAACCACGTGAAAATGATAGATATATTTCTATTCTATTGAGAATTCACGGTTTTTACTTCAAAGCTATTTCACGAAAATGTCCTCTCGGTTTCAATTCGATCCTTAGTTCATCCAAAAGTTGGCCAGAATTTTAGAAGCATTATATTCACAAATAAATACACCAACTATTTTAACATCGTAACAATACGTTTTAATTAAAGGTTAGTTCATCGTAATTAGGCTACGTCACTATCCCAGCAAGGTAAATTTAGCACATAATGGAATATAGAACAAGACTATAAGATAAATATAACATCATAAAGTAAAGAGAGAAAAGTAAAGAGAGTTTAGAGGTCGTTACAGATTTTTACTTCCGTAAAGCCTTCGGTGGACTCCCCCATACAAACTACGAATTACTCCTCCAAATTTACAAACTACTAGAGAATACTACAACTATAGAAAGACTACTAAGTGAAGAGAGAATGAAGAAGATTGGTGTGTTGAAATATGGAAAATGTGAGGTCTATTTATAGTTGAAGCAAAAGCATAAGACGGCATCTCGACCGTTCATCTCGTTTTGATCCAATAGTCCAAAGTTGTCATATAATTGATGAATTATTGATCACAAAAGTCATGACACTCTCGAGTCTTCCATTTGGAAGCTTGCAAGACTGAATATAGAACATTGATTAGCCATTTTGATCCGACGGTCATCGAGCGTGCGAGTTGCATATGTATATTTCACCTTTTCGCAACTCCACCGTTTTGGTCATAACTTTCTCTCCAAATGTCGGAATCACAAACTGGTTATTTCATTGGAAACTATACATCTGTGGCTTTCCAGTGATATAAAGAACCAAACATAACTCAATCTACACAGGTGTCGGTGAATTTTTGACGTTTCGGTTCTTAATTGACAAATCATATTTCAACCTACTAAACATGAAAACAAACATAAAAATACCACAAAACTATCAATAATGATCAATTAAACAAGTGTAAAAGTATGATAAAGATGAGTATTTCTCAAGCTCATCAGTAAACCCCTGTCCCACTTTCCCTTTGAAAATTGTAGGAGAATAATTTTTAGAGAATTTTGTTGGAGTTGGTAAAATGATGAATATGGCATTTGGGGTGTTTATATGTTCTGACTTGAGAAGGTCCATGATTCAATTCTCATGCCAACACGTAGCAGTGAAATAAAAGGAATGAGTTATGTGTGAAACATTTGAGACATGTCTTGATTCAATGGTTCAGTTACAAAACAATCCTCTACTTTCGATTTCTTTTCTTCAAGTACATGGTGTTTTGTATAGATATGCAAAAGCAATTACAACACACTATGATTCACGGATACTCCAAAAAAACGGTTGGTCAGTGTCGGACACGTATCGGATAATGATACTCTCCAGATATTCTTCGAATACGTATCTGATATGCCACGTGGTGTATCCTGCATCAAAAATAATAAAAAGAAAAGGATACACATATCGAATACGTTGTGAAGCGTATCCGAGGAGTATCCGATGCATATCAGCAATTTATAATAGTTGTGTGATAGTTTTCTTAAAGTAGAAAATGCCGAACAAGAACCAAATTGCAACATCTTTTTAGAAAATTAAATATAAAATCGTGAAAACCCTCTATTTCATACCAAAATAAAAACAACACACAAAGCATTGATATGCTTTATAATAGTTTGTGACTAATGACTATGCAAGTGATTAGATATAATATTATTTGATATTTTTATAAAAAATTATATCCTTATATATAATTATTAATATTAAATATTTGATGTATTCCATACGTATAATATCTTGTAAATTTTTAAAAAAAAATGGTATCTATATATTCGTATCCGGCGAATACCGATACTCGTATCCGTATTCGTGCAACCTAGACAACACACCTTAGATCAAATTTACAATGACAAGACACTTATTATGAAAATTATAAATAACAAACTAAATTCAAAATAATAGTTATATATCTTTGTCTTAAATAATATAGAAACATCACAAGGGCATTCTAGATCGATATGTGATTGGATTTATTACGAAGTAGGCAGCATATCGGGGCTTAGGCCGCGTGGCATGAATAATTGCTAGGGAAGCACGTCGTGCCCTATCCTGAGGTACTGGATATCATCTACGCACTCCTCTAAGAGGTTGCACTTGCGCACTCGGTGAAGCACCATCAACTCCTGCTCCTGCCTCAATCGGTCTACCACAGGTCCTGCTCATGACTTTGTCTCCCCTCAACAACGTATTGTTCCTGCTCTTATCGGCCTACTACTGTGTACGGCTCTAGTAGACTCAGCAGATTATGACCTCGGTATACTAGGGAGCGTCACTCGTGTCGATCCTACAGGTTGATCTGCACTAGTATCCTTTAGATTGGGTCTCTTTAAGCCGTGGGAAATGCTTCGTTTCGGAGGGGTAGATGACGTAGATCCAACCTGCGACGTACAAGACTAAATCTTAGTAAGGGCCTTTGCATCAGTACGAGCTAGTTTTGGAGCAGTAAACGAACGTATAGCACTGTGCACGTAGTTCCTAATCTAGCTGTAGGACCTTCTTCTTAGGGGGGTCGCTTCCCTAACCCGAGCGTGGTGGATCGTCTGACATGTCGACAATCTACATATTGCGTACTAACTCAAAGTATCTAAGTTATATCATTTCTAAGTTTTAGAGACTCCCTAAAATATTGATTTGGCGATGGATCGTTTTATATATATATATAAATATATATATGTATATATATATATATATATATGCGAGTGTCGGTTATAAGTATGTGATCTAGCAATACAATGAGCCTATCTCAAATCAGACCTACACTACGTGTCTCGTGTAGGCTTGGTCCGGAACACCTCAGACCCAATGCTTCGATGCTTGGATGGGAGAGGAATATCGGTAAATAGATCGAATGGACGTCAGTGATCTCCTTCGATGTGATGTCGGGGATGACCCCCGATGTGATATCGGTGATGAGGTGGTGTGACGTGTCAGAGGTACACGTGTTAATCCCGATATCGAATAAAATATCGAAAGGGATATCGGGGATTTATTTCGATCTGACGCGTGGTAGCTGAGGGATAATAATTGCTTGTTTTGGGATCCGGGCACCACGTATTTATAGACCTCGGGATCCGGGGACCACATTAACATATCGGTGATGATTACCGATATGACATCGAAAGTTATCCCCGATATGCTCCAAAACGGGCCTGGTTTGGGCCTGGCCCAATATGCGGGAAATGCCCATATCATGTAGTCCCCCAATTTGGGGATTCTTTTCTTAGAGATAAGGATTCGCAAATTTAATTTAAAATTTATGGGTTACCTATACCCTTCGTCCCGCCAGTTCAAATGACGGAGATTAAACCTGTGGGGAGTGCACTTGTGATGAACGCGGAGTTTGAGGTCCTCGTTTGAATTCTAGTTTCCTTGGTATTTGGGTTCCTTGAAAATTGTGATGGGGTTGCCGGGGCTGTTGTTATATTCTCGCGGCTCTTCGCGTTGTAGGGTAAGATGTCGGGTTTTAGCTTCGATCTTATGTCAAAACTCACATTCGATATGATGTCGGAAGTGTATTTCGATGTAGTAAGGCGTCCGTGTATTGGTAGGGTGATGTCCCCTGCACGCCTGTCCGTCTATATTTTCTTCAGCACATCGAATATTAGTACCGATGTTTGATCAAAACATAGTTTCGATCTAGTATCTCCGATATCTATAAATGGGCCGTCAAGAAGGTGAAAACCCACTTTGGCTTCTAGCGAAATTTCGTTGTCCCTTCGAAAGACGCATCGAATTTGACTTCCGATATAGATTTCGACCTCGCTTTCGATATCTACCTTTGATTTGAATTTTCGATATCGAATTCGATACCCTTTCCGATATCACTTTCGATCTTGCCTTTCATCCTTTTAGAGCGTTAATATTTCGTTTGTCGGGGATAATGTTGACGCAGATTTGCCTGAGATGGATTTTTGAGAGGGTGGAGCCGTATTCTCCGAAAATGAGATGTTTGGACCTGAACAACTGACTGGTGAACAGGGCGGTGCTGAATTTTCTGCTCCGCCCGTAGCTGCCAGCCCTGATGTGGATGAATGGGGCTTTGAGGCCAGCCCCCCGAAATATAAGACCTCCGAGAAGTACGAGGATATGAAGTCTCGTGTTCCTCATCATGCCGGTTATTATTCTGACAAGTATGACATTCCCGAGGGGTATAAAGTCTTATTCCCTAGTGCGGATCAGCGAATGCATACTCCACTAAAAGGCTGCATTACTGTCAGTGCCAAGCACTTCAAGAACGGGCTGCGGTTCCCGATTGATCCTGCGGTTAGTGCTATTATAGCAAGTATCGGGGTCTGCTTGGGACAACTATCCCCCAATTCTCTGGTCTACATTGTAGCTTTCATTTGGGTTATGAGGGCGTTGGGTGCCCCTTGCGGATCTAACGAGTTCTGGGAGCTTTTTAGCATCATGGTCAACCGTAAGGGTGGTGATAGAGGGTTCTTCTGTGTGTGAGTCCAGACGGGGCTTAGGTTCGTGCAATATACTCAAACCAGTTATGGATTTGGAAATAAGTGTGAGTATATGTACATCCAGGAGAGGACGGCTGGTGAGTTTGATGTGCTTCCTAGTGTGTGGTGTGAAGACACCAAATATGAGAGACGAACCGTTGTTGGGCGTACTGCACACAACCTCGATTTTCTGAGGAAGTTGATCAACCATCCATACGACGGTACCTTGCTTTGCAGTGACGTAGTTTTTCGAGCAAGTGGGATATCTCCCGTGCGGTATAACGGTCCTTCTACGCTCGGTAAGTGTTATATCTTTATAAATTGATATTCTCCCCTAGAGTTATTTCTTGATCCTCTATTTTGTGTGTTTCGCAGCCGAGCTGGTGGAGTATTGTAGTCTGGATGCGATAGCGGAACGCAGACAGTCAGGGGCCAAAATCGCTACGGTTGACGCCTCCCACTCGTCAAGAAGAGGGGTCGTGAGGGCGTGCACAAGAATGCGAAGAAATTTGTGCCCTCCTCGAGTGAAAATACTACCGGGGTGGGTAATACTTCGCAATCTCAACCTGACGTTGGTGTTGGGACGTCCATGGGGCGAAAGAGAAGGAAAGAGGAAGGTAGTTCAAGTGGCAATCACAGTGGTCTCTTTCGCTCTGTAAGTAGTCTTTACGCCATTCACTGTGTATTTGCTTTGGGTTTTCATTTGATTGAGCGATCAAGTCCTTATTGTGGACGTGCAGGTGGCTGGTTTTCTGAAAGGTTTCTTGACGATGGCCATTAAAGGTCAAGTGGACCACGCCGAGTCGCTCCGAGTTACCAATGGTTTGTTCGAGAAACTGGGCGAATACGATCCTGTTGCCGCTGTACAACTCCAGCATGAGAGAGACGAGGCCATGGATATTTTGAAGGCCAGTGAGAATAATGTGGGAGCCATGTTAGATGACAATAAGAGGTTGATCGTAGAGCTTAATGAGTCTCGACTTATCGCTGGTCAAGAAGCATCTCGTCGGGAGGCCCTTGAAGCTGAGGTCGCAATTCTGAAGGACTAATTAGCCCAAGCTGAAAGGCACATGCGGTGCATGACGCTGAGCAAAAGCCAACTGACTAGTGCGGCCAAACAGTTCCTTCTGTGTCGGTCATATAAGATGATATGTGCTGAGCGAAGCTTGCTGGAACGGGAGGAAGCCAAGGTCTCTGTCATAGGTCAAATCCAGCTGGACGGTGGTTTCAAGGATGGTTACGACCCTTCGGCCATAAACCCATTGAAAGGGCCGGACGGGGAATTTCCTGAGGATTCCGATGATGATGACGAAGATTTAGACCCGGAGGCGGAGTACCACGAGATCGTCGAACATAAGAGTTTGGCGTTAATACACATCAAAGGGGCCCCTCGTTATCCTGGTTGAGATTTTAGGAGTTGTATTTTTTCTTTCGGCGCAGTTGCCTCCTGTAATATGATTCCTGGTTTTACCTGTTAATTTAATCGATCTTTTCTGCGTGTTCTAATATATATATGTTCATACATAATCCATGGTGTGATTGCTCGTGTTACTGTTGGTTCTCCTTGTTATGTCACATGTCGGTCATACCGGATTATGTCGAGTAATCATGGTTATCGCATGAAGGTGCCTCTGTTTATGTTTTTTAATGTACAACCCGCTGTCACAGGGGAACCGCTGCTGTTGCACTGTTTGTTGTCGACCCTGTTATTATAGGGAATTTTTTTCCTGAACCGACCCCGTTATCACAGGAATTTTTTTCTTGAACCGACCCCGTTATCACAGGGAATTTTTTCTTGAATCGACCCCGTTATCACAGGGAATATCTTCTTGATTGACCCCGTTATCATAGGGAATTTTTCTTGGTCGACCCCGTTATCACAGGGGATTTCTTCTTCATAGACCCCGTTATCACAGGGGATTTCTTCTTGAACCGACCCCGTTATCACATGGAATTGTTTCTTGATTCACCCCGTTATCATAGGGAATTCTTCTTGGTCGACCCCGTTATCACAGGGGATTTCTTCTTGATCGACCCCGTTATCACAAGGGATTTCTTCTAGAACCGACCCCGTTATCACAGGGAATTTTTTCTTGAATCGACCCCGTTATCACATGAAATGTCTTCTTGATTGACCCCGTTATCACATGGAATTTTCTTGGTCGACCCCGTTATCACAGGGGATATTTTTGAGGGTAGGGGTGCATCCCGTTATCACAGGCAACCCGCTACCTTTTTAATTATTTTTGATCGACCCCATTATCACAGGGGATATTTTTGTGGGTAGGGATGCGTCCCGTTATCACAGGGGTCCCACTACCATTGAATTGTTTTTGATCTACCCCATTATCACAGGGGATATTTTTGTGGGTAAGGATGTGTCCCGTTATCACAGGGGTTCCACTACCGTTGAATTATTTTTGATCGACCCCGTTATCACAAGGGATATTTTTGTGGGTAGGGATGCGTCCCGTTATCACAGGGGTCCCACTACCGTTGAATTGTTTTTGATCGACCCTGTTATTAAAGGGGATATTTTTGTGGGTAGGGATGTGTCCCGTTATCACAGGGGTCCCACTACCGTTGAATTGTTTTTGATCAACCCCGTTATCACAGGGGATATTTTTGTGGGTAGGGATGCGTCCCGTTATCACAGGGGTCCCACTACCGTTGAATTGTTTTTGATCGACCCCGTTATCACAGGGAATATTATTGTGGCGTAGGCGGGCCTTATCGTTGTCTTTTTGACTATGTCTCTTGGTGACTCTGTCGTCATTGAATATGTAGGTCATTGAGCCCTGTAAAACAGCATAGACAAGAAAAATTTCGATGTAAACGCTAATACGGAAGCACAAAATGATGTGCCTGTGTTATCTGCGGGATGTTCCCACAATGTGGAAATATCAGTTCATACGAGAGATAGTGTTTTCATTGTGCTCTATCGCGCCTGTTGTACCTGTTTGAATATAAAATATTGAATAATCTGGGGCAATGCCCCGTGAATCACCCTTTAAATATACTTTATGTCCTTTTCGGATATAGTAATGGGCGATCCTTTTGGCCATGTACCTGTAAGAGGGAGGTGTGCTAAACATATATCTAGGGGAACCTTCCCCAATTCTTTGTGCCATTTTCTGCACTTCTATAATGTCCGTTTAGGACATATCCCTGAATGAAATATGAGATTGCACCAAGCAACAAATAACGAGGTGATAAAGGATAACGGTCGAAGGCTAGGTAAACCTAACCCGCCTATGTATCCCGTTGCATGGGGAATTGGACCGGCGTAGTTCCTCATGTTTTAAGTTACATGCCGACCCACGAAGGGGCGAAATGGAGATAACGGTCGAGGGCTAGGTAAACCTAACCCGCCTACGTATCCCGTTGAGTGGGGAATCAGACCGGCGTAGTTCCCCATGTTTTAAGTTTACAGACCAACCCACGATGGGGCAATGTTTTCGTTGTTCGAACATAATTTAAAAAGTGCAGAAATTTAAAGTATTGTTCTGTTTGCTCCTCATGGCGATCACTCCGTGCGGGGAAGGTATTCTTGGTGTGGGACTTGTATTTCCTGCCTTCTTCTGATTCTTGGATGCCTCAGCGAGTCCACATAGCACATCCATCCATGTACATGGTCACCTATTATCTCACCAACTCCTTGAGGCGTCAGGAATTTAACCTTCTGATAACAAGTGGAGACCACAGCCTTGATCTAGTTGAGCGCCGGTGGGCCAATGATGGTGTGCTAGGGAAATAGGGTGTTGACAATTGTGTATTTTATCGGTGTGACCCGAGTTCGTGGGCTCCTGCCAAACATGGTGGGCAATGTGAGTTGTCCAAGCGGCACTACCTCTGCTCCACCAAACCTAGTCAACGGGGTGGATATCGGCTTCAGTCGGTCCGGGGCTATCCCCATCTGCTCGTAGGCTTTTGAGAATATCAGGTTTGCAGAACTACCGCGATCCACCAACACCTTATGCACCTGATATCTGTCCACGTTGATCGTGATAACCAGTGGGCAATCTAATTTCCCTGTAGTCAAGGCCAATGGGCTAAGCTGCTCCAAGTCTTTCCTAGTGAAAGGGATCTCCTGCTCCAAGTATGCTTCCAGCATGATTGCGTTGGTTTCTCGGCATGATCCCTGTAATAGGCTCCACCGTGGAGTCTTCTTGTTATGGTTTCTCGGCCGTGAGCCGTGTCAGCTCCCAAGCCTCCTCCGTTGATCACATTTATGACCCCTCTGCTCGGGGCATTCACAATGGCCCTACCTCGTTCCTCGGGTGCCTCAATCATTTTCTGCTTTCCTCTCCTGGATGAATAGTCTCTTCTAGGGGGTGAGGAATGCTTTGCTCCTCTAGCATCCTCCCTGGCGCCCCTGACAAACTCGACCAGTTTCTCTTCTTTGATCAATCTTTCGATTTCGTTCCTCAGGTGTGTGCAGTCTTCCATCCTATGTCCAGGTTGACGGTGGTACGCGCAGTATTTGCCGGATGACTTCATCCCGGGAGTCTCATTCAACGGCCTGGGTTCCGTCAACCATCTGTTTCTCTTCGCCATGGCCATCACCTCCAGAATACCTCTGTTTAACGGGGTGTATGTCCGTGGGGGCCTTTCCCTGTTGCGCTCTTTGTCTGCGTTCCTGCCGGAAAATGAACCCTGACGTGTTGCCATCATTTCATCCTCGTAGACCATTTGGTTGGCAAGCATGTTGATCTGCGCTATGATGGGCTCCGTTACTTTGATTAGCTCCCCGGAAAACCTACGGTGGGTCGTACCCTTAAACAACATCATCATGACATGCCCGCCATGTGGCTCATCCACCTTTAATAATTCATCGTTGAACCTCTTCATATAGTCTCGGAGGTTCTCTCTTTCCCTCTGCTGCACATCGCCGAGGTGTAGCATGTTGGTCTTCATCCTCTTTTGGCTAGAGAATTGATTCTCAAATTTCTCCCTTAACTGCTCGTAATCCGTAATGGATTTGGCCTCTAGCCGTGCGAACCAGTCCAGTGCAGCGACCGTTAAAGTGGTGGACAAGATCTTTGCCTTTATGTTCCTCAAGTAGTTATGCAAGTTCAGAATGCTATCGACCTGATGTAGATGATCCATCGGATCACCTCTTCTGTCGTATGGCTTTATGGTCGGAATCTTGTCTCCTCTGTGTAGTACCTCTGCCTCTTTCTCATATGAGAATGGGGTCCTACTGCGCCCCTTCCCCTTATTCTGAGTTAGCTTTCTCGACAATTCTGCCCTCTCGCGGTCTAGCTGTTCTATCCTCCTTGAGATCACCCGCAGTATCTCCATATCCTCATTCTTTGAATATGCAACCTCGGCGCGGTCGCGACCACGTTCCATTCTCCGGACTACTTCTGCCCTCTCACGGTCCAGCCATTCCATCTTCCTTGCTATTTCCCGATCAAGGGCCCCGGTGTCCCGTCTTTCCACCCTATCGTAAGCAGCGGGCGATATCTCCCTGAAAGAGTCCACCGCGTTCTCATGTTGGTCGCATCCTTGCCTTGCCCTTCTCTCATCCGCTCTGGATTCAGTGGGCCTCGCCCGGATGTCCTTTGCCCTTTGCTCCACCAGACGTGGGAGCAAGGTCTCCAATGTGGAATTCAGCGCTGCTCTCACAGTGGCGTTGATCTGAGCTTGCATCTCCGGGGTTATAGCGGCGGGATGGATGGTGCTTTGTCCCGCGGGCATTGTCTCCTCCTGGCCGGGAAAATCCGTATTTGGCGTTTCGGTCATTGGAATGTCAGCTGCGTGGTTCTAGATGGGCGGGCCCTCAGTATCGGGTTCTGCCGCACTTGGTGCAACAAGGGTCGGACCTGCATTTGCGGCTCGCGGCGGCCTTCCGGGCCCGCGCCTTCGTTGCACTTGTGGTGGTGGGAGCTCCATCTCGGCTCGAGCCACTGTCGATTCTTGGTCAGTCGGGTGTTGATGGGTTTGTGTGTCCTCCATCCTGGCGCTCCTAGTCACAACTCCGCTAACTTCAGATCGGGTCCTCCTTCTTTGCATCTCGGCGTCTTTGTCCGGGAATTGGTGTTCCCACAGACGGCGCCACTGATTTGGCAATGGATCGTTATATATATATATATATATATATGCGAGTGTCGGTTACAAGTATGTGATCTAGCAATACAACGAGCCTATATCAAATCAGACCTACACTACGTGTCTCGTGTAGGCTTGGTCCGGAACACCTCACACCCAACGCTTCGATGCTTGGATGGGAGAGGAATATCGGTAAATAGATCGAATGGACGTCGGTGATCGCCTTCGATGTGATGTCGGGGATGACCCCCAATGTGAGATCGGTGATGAGGTGGTGTGACGTGTCAGAGGTGCACGTGTTAATCCCGGTATCGAATAAGATATCAAAAGGGATATCAAGGATTTATTTCGATCTGACGCGTGGTAGCTGAGGGATAGTAATTGCTTATTTTGGGATCCGGGCACCGCGTATTTATAGACATCGGGATCCGGGGACCACAGTAACATATCGGTGATGATTACCGATATGACATCGAAAGTTATCCCCGATATGCTCCAAAACGGGCCTGATTTGGGCCTGGACCAATATGCGGGAAATGCCCATATCAAATATTATTAAAGCTAACTTAGATACTATTTTGTTTGGGTGGTATGATACTTTTTGAAATAAGAGATGAGTAATTTTGGTGGTGTGATGATTCTAGTTTTAGTTTCTTTTTTAATATATGGCTAATATTGATGAACTGGTAAGGAAATAAAATGAGACATTTCGTAAACAAAATAATACCATTTCTGACTTTTTTCTTTTTTCAAAAAGTGGATTGACAATTTTTCTTAATTTAATGTAACCAACATTGCACTAATTGGAAAAAATTGGAATGAAGCATAATGTGGAAATTATATTAAATCAAACTTATAAGTTTTTCGATGGATAAATCAAATTATAGGTTTAAGCTTTAAAAATATTTCGAGTGAAGCGAGTTTATTACATATTTTCTCTCCAATTACTGCAAGAATATATACATATTAAGCAAGAGAAAACGTGCCGCAAAGAGAAGTAAATAGAAGAAGAGAAACATTTTTAATTTGATGTAACCCAGGAATTGCCACTAGAGAATCCGCAGGTAATAAAGTTGACCTTCTAACCACTAATTTTTTTCTTAATTAGTATACTCACCAACAACAAACCCTACCCCTCTCTCCATTTATATATTCATACACACACCCACACACAAAACCAAATAAAGAATGGAAAAAACACATTTTCTCTTATGTATGATGGCCGGACGAAGACAAGGAAGACGGCGTAAAAGACAGAAAACGAGACTGAGTTCTGTTCTTTTCTATTATATATATATATATATATATAATCATTTCAGTTCAAACACTGTAATGACCAGCTTATAATTTCTTAAAAGTTAATCTAGGTCAATCAATTTTTTATCACCGCCATTGAAATTTAAGAGATATTCTTATGATTTTAACTGAAATTGTTCGAGTCTCCGAGCTTCCAAAAGTTTGTAATTGATCTTCTTATATGCTAGCTAGTCAGATTCTAATGTTTCAGACTAGATAAATATCTCATTAGCTATATATTAACAAAAACAATTTACTTTCTAATTAGCAATATTTTATTACATATAACAACGGGTGAATTCTTCAGAAGTGGTTCTGCAATGTCTCTGATCCATCATAAGTTTTTCTTTTATATATGTTCTCGTGAGTGTGTCTGTGCGCGCCATTTTAACTGCAGAAAAGAGCTCTTTTCCAAATTACATTGGGTTGTAAATATATTTCACAATCTGTATCATCGACACAGCACTTTGGTGTGATTAATGTATGAAGATATAAGGTATAGCATATTTCAAGGAACTCATTTTCTTGTTTGAAAGAAAAAATCAAATAAAAAACCATCCACGAGAATCTATTAGCTTGATAATTGGCGCGAAACTCATTTCATATTATTGAACCAACCTTTTAAATGATTTTGTAGTTACTAGTAGATACGTGTGATTCTTTTTTTAACCGTAAACTGACAGCCATCGTGACAATTTTACATAATTGTATCCTTGGTTTAACTGCCATTTAGTTTGTTGTTACATCAACGTTATCAGATCCAGATCAACGTAACTTGTTCTAGGGATACTTAATCGTGTTTTTCTGCATGCTTTTACATAAAAATATAAGTAAATCAAAGTTTTTTCCTTTAACTTTTATAATATGTCGGACGAGATTTTGGTATTAATGCATAGTTCAAAACCAATTTCATTCTTGCAGATTGTCTGAAATAATTGTTGACAAATTATATGTTTTGCATTTCATTTAACTCTATTCATATGTCGGAGTAGTATGTTCCTAAAATCAGATTAGGAGAAACATCAAAAGCAATACAGAATCATTTGCTCACTTGTGGTTGCTTACTTTTTATCCTCCATTAACGTGGAACTTATTTTGCAATTTCATTCTTGTAGATTGTCTGAAATAATTGAAGCGATAGATCGAGTTCCATGTCAGGATAAAGTCAAGCCTCAGATAGAGTACTATGAGTGTCCACCAGAGCTTTTGGAAATTATTATCTCAAAGTTAACCTTAAGAGATAACATACGTGCTTCAGCCGTGTGTAAAGTATGGCGAAATGCTTCTATTTTTGTCAGAATCTCAGATAAACCTCCCTTTCTCATTATTTGCCCGAAATATGGCAACTTGTACGAGTTCTACGACCCTTGTAAGCGCGAATCATACTGGCTTGACTTGCCAGAACTGCGTGGCTCTTGTATTCGATGCGCCAATGATGGGTGGTTACTGGTGCACAAGCCTAATACTCAGCTCGCATTTTTGTTTTCCCCGTATACTCGAGAATTGATAAAACTGCCTGATTTTGATTTAACAACCCACGTTGTTGCCATTTCTGGCGCCCCAACATCACCTAGCTGTGTTGTTTTTGCATTTAAGAACAGTGGGCCTTCTATTGTTACTTTGAGCATGTGGCGTCCTGAGAAGACTGAGTGGTCTATCTCGAGTCATGACAGTGGTTCTCCATTCCGTTGCAGTGCCTGGAACAAGACAGTTTTTCACAATGGTGTTTTCTACTGTTTAAGCACTAATGGTACGCTGGGCATGTATAAAACAGCAACGGGTTCCTGGAGCTTCCACTATTGTCCAGCTATTAGGACCTTAAATAATTTCTTTCTGGCAGTGCATAATGATGACAATTATCTTATTATCACTTCTGCACGTAATACTCCAGCAATATTGAAGTTGGAGCTTCCTATAACGAGGTGGAGTAAGATAAACGTTTTAGGAGGAATGACATTATTCTTAAATTGTTGGTCTTCTGTCATTAGGACGGATCTTCTTGGGGATATGAGAGACAAGCTTTATTTCTCTAAGGTCATGTTTTATGGCAAACACTGTGTTTCATATTCTGTCAACGAGAGAAGATACTATCCGCGAAATGAGTTGTACAATTCGAAGCAGCAAGACATTACTAGGAGAATTTGGATCGAACAGCCTGAAAAACTTTCGTGTTTTCTGTAAGGTAAAATTTATTATTGCTGTTGTTTCGTGTTGCTGCTGTTCCAAAATCGGCTGCTTTTATGCCTTGGTTGTTTCTTGTGCAGCGTGCATATAAACCTTCAAAGATGTTAATTTTTCCTTTTTTATCTGGTATAGGCAGTGTGAATTTTTTCAAGAGATAATATGTAGCGTTTTTGCATCTTCTGATCAATAGAAATATGACATTTATAATCGTTTTTTGATATCTATATGCTTTACATGTAAGATCTTATTGATTTTATGTAGCTAGGTACTGAAATTTACAAAAACTATAAGGTCAAATCATAATAAGCTCCGCGCTTTAGACAACTTATATATAAACTACAAGTAAATAGCGGTTACGAGTCCCCACGTCATAAAAATTAATGGAAATAATGACAAGTAAAAATAAATGCACATCTGGAAGATAGGGATTACGAGTTTCCACGTCATAATAAAGAAAAAAAGAATTTAGGGCAAGTAAATTGCATAATATTTTTGCATTCAAATACTTGCACCAATAAATTTCTGGAGGTTGTCAATTAAATGTTGTTACTGCCATCTTTAATTAGGGTGAAAACTGTATATTATCATATAAAAAGAAATTAAATAACTTCTGTACAATTTTTATTCACCAGTATTGTTCATTACAAACTGGAAAAATGTTAATCTTGTTTAATTATTATAAATTTTATCTGATTAATCTTTTAACTTTATTGGCTGTAGTATTTTTCGTTGGGGGAAAGATATATATAGTAGCTGAATTGACGAATAAGGAGTTGGAGCAGACGAATAAGGAGATGGAGGCTAGCCAGCGAGATCCGCGAGTGGACGACATTTTTACAATTTTGCAGGGCTGGAGGAATAATCAGATTGAGCATGGATATGTTCCACCACCGGAGATTCCCGCTTTGATGTTAATGCGCGATGCAGTAAAGACCAGAGCTGCTTTTAGGACTGCTAGTCCGCCACGTCAGAAGAATGACCCATTTGCTCCCAGTTCTTCTGCTGCGCCCAACTACGTCCTGGTGTACTCAGACAGTTCTGATAGTGAGGACGACCACGTCTACGACGGCCTTGATGATGTTGTGGAGTTGGGCAGAGATGGGGTAGATGCACATCGGGTTGGTAGTGTTGTGGACTTGGCGGAGAGCTCTGGTGACGAAGATGATGACGAGGATGATGACGAGGATACCGATGATGAGGATACTGAGTTGGATTCCAATGATGATTAGGCCGAGTAGTTGGGATTTTCTATTTCGAACTATTTGCTATGTTGGACTTTTTTAGTATGTTGTGTATTTTGCTATTTCGTTGTATTTGATGTGTTGGACTGTTCTATGTAGGACTTTCAGAACAATTATCAAATACCGCGTGGAATGAGTACTTTTCGACTATCATTCATTAGAAATTTTCACAAGTCTAATCATATTCATTAGAAAAATATTACATTAACTTTAAATATGGAGAAGTTTTACATTATAAACTTTTTACAAGTCTAATCATCTTCATTAGAAACAAAGTCAACATCATTTGAATCTAACTCTATTGCGTCACCTTCTTCCTCATCCACAAGCTCAAACTCCCCAACACCCAATTGGATATCCATATTAAACGAGCTGAAGTCTACAAACAAATTTAGGCCTGCTTGACCCTTAATGGCCATCGTCAAGAAACCTTTCAGAAAACCAGCCACCTGCACGTCCACAATAAGGACTTGATCGCTCAGACAAATGAAAACCCAAAGGAAATACACAGTGAATGGCCTAAAGACTACTTACAGAGCGAAAGAGACCACTGTGATCTCCACTTGAACTACCCTCTTCTTTCCTTCTCTTTCGCCCCATGGACGTCCTAACATCAAAGTCAGGTTGAGATTGCGAAGCATTACCCACCCCGGCAGTATTCTCACTCGAGGAGGGCACAGATTTCTTCGCATTCTTGTGCACACCATCACGACCCCTCTTCTTGACGAGTGGAGGTGCGTCATCTGTAGCGGTTTCGGCCCCCGGCTGTCTGCATTTCGCTATCGCATCCAGACTACAATACTCCACCAGCTCGGCTGCGAAACACATAAAATAGAGGATCAAGAAATAAATCGAGGGGAAGATATCAAGTTACAAAGATATAACACTTATCGAGCGTAGAGGGACCGTTATACCGCACGGGAGATATCCCACTTGCTCGCAAAACTACGTCACTACAAAGAAGGGTACCGTCGTATGGATGGTTGATCAAATTTCTCAGAAACTCGAGGCTATGTGCACTAGGCCCGACAGTGGCTCGTCTCTCATATTTGGTGTCTTCACACCACACGCTAGGAAGCACGTCAAACTCACCAGCCGTCCTCTCCTGGATGTACATATACTCACACTTAATTCCTAATCCATAGCTAGATTGAGTATATTGCACGACCCTAAGCCCCACTAGAGCTCGCACACAGAAGAACCCTCTATCACCACCCTTACGGTTGACCATGACGCTAAAAAGCTCCCAGAACTCGTTAGCTCCGCAAGGGGCACCCAACGCTCTCATAACACAAATGAAAGCTACAATGTACCCCAGAGAATTGGGGGATAGCTATCCCAAGCAGACCCTGATACTTGCTATAATAGCACTAATCGCATGATCAATCGGGAAGCGCAACCCGTTCTTGAAGTGCTTGGCACTGACAGTAATGCAGCCTTTTGGTGGAGTATGCATTCGTTGATCCGCACTGGGAATATGACCTTATACCCCTTGGGAATGTCATACTTGTCAGAGTAATAACCAGCATGATGAGGAACACGAGACGTCATATCCTCATATTTCTCTGAGGTCCTATATTTCGGGAGACTAACCTCAAAGCCCCATTCGTCCACATTAGGACCGGCAGCTTCAGGCGGAGCAGAAAATTCAGTACCGCCATGTTCGCCAGTCAACTGATCAGGCCCAAACATCTCATTTTCGGAGAACTCCATTCCACCCTCTCCAAAATCCCTCTCGGTCGAACCTGCGCCAACACTGTCCCCGGCAAACGACATATTAACGCACTAAACGATGCAAGTCAAAGGTGAACGAGATATCGAAAATGGCATCGAATTTAATATCGAAAATTTAAATCAAAGGTAGATATCGAAAGCGAGGTCGAAATCTATATCGGAAGTCAAATTCGACGTGTCTTTCGAAGGGACAACGAAATTTCGCTAAAAGCCAAAGTGGGTTTTCACTTTCCTGACAACCTATTTATAGATATCGAAGATACTAGATCGAAACATAGTTTCGATCTCACTTCGGTACTAACATTCAATATAGATAAAAGACATGGGGACGGACAGGCACACATGGAACATCACCATACCAATAGACAGACGCTTCAACCACATTGAAAGATACTTTCGACATCATATCGAATATTAAGTTCGACATAATATTGAAGATAAAACCCAACATCCTACACTACTACGCGAAGAACCGCGAGAATATAACAACTGCCCGACAACCCCATCATAATTTTCAAGGAACCCAAATACCAAGGGAACTAGAATTCAAACGAGCACCTCAAACTATGCGTCCACTGCATTGGGAGACGAATCGGAGTTCATCACAAGTGTACTCCCCGCAAGTTTGATCTCCGTCATTTGAACTGGCGGGACGAAGGGTACAGGTAACCCAGAAATTTAAAATTAAATTTGCGAATCCTTATCTCTAAGATAAGAATCCCCAAATTGGGGGACTACATGATATGGGCATTTCCCGCATATTGGGCCAGGCCCAAACCAGGCCCATATTGGACTATATCGGGGATCATATTCGATGTCATATCGGTAATAATCACTGATATGTTACTGTGGTCCCCGGATCCTGAGGTCTATAAATACGCGGTGCCCGGATCCCAAAACAAACAATTATTATCCCTCAGCTACCACGCGGCATATCGAAATACATCACCGAATGCACTTTCGATATCTTATTCGATATCGAGACTACCACGTGCACCTATGACACGTCATACCACCTCATCACCGATATCACATCGGGGGTCATCTTCGACATCACATCGAAGGCAATCACCGACGTCCGTTCGATCTATTTACCGACATTCCACTCCCATCCAAGCATCGAAGCGTAGGTCCGAGGTGTTCCGGACCAAGCCTACACGAGACACGTAGTGTAGGTCTGATTTGAGATAGACTCGTTGTATTGCCAGACTATTCACTTGTAACCGACACTCGCATATATATAAAACGATCTATTGTCAAATCAGATGGCATTGCATTCAGACAAGGAATAAAGAAAATTTTAAATACAATTGCAGGCTAAGTATAGGAGCACTTAGTCCCTATTTTGATGATATGTATGACTATGTGAAACTTTCCCTCAACTTGTCACTTGTCACTGAACAGGGGAACATAAATGATGACTGATCAGATAATTAATGCTCGCCACTCTTTAACAAAGTGTTTAAGTAAAGTTGATCGGCATTGTATTGCATGAAGCAGCTCAACACAACTTAGAAACATGCATAACCAAGCATCACGAAAATCATGATTGAACATAGCTTAAAGTTACCTTAGCTCATCCATATCGATTCCAAGCACTGATGAAGGACTTCCTAGTACATGGAACCACTTCCGCCTGATCATAAACAGTACCATATTGGGAAAACAACGTGAAACAATCTACAAGGAAGACTTTATCATCAACTAGTTGTTCCTTTATAACAAAATTAGTACGAATCGTTGAACTATGTCCAAATTTTTTGCATGCAAATCTGGTATAGTAGATTAATCATGTCTACACCGTGATTTAGTAAGCAAAGAAAAAGCAATTGACAAGTGACCTAATGATCCAACCTATATCTAAACAAAATGATTCAATCCAACATAGAAGAACCTTATATCTCAAAATTAACCGTAAGTGATAAGGCCGACCCGATCCAAGTTGGTAAATCTCCCTTTTCCCCATTTTTCCCTTAATGATCGCAAATGAATCAATTTGCCGATTGCCGACCTCGACTCCAAGTTGAACTCATCGTGAATGAACACCTAGTGACATCACTCATCGAATCCTTCAATTGTGAGCTATGAAACAGCGTACAACAGAGACGGCGGTGGAGATCGACGGCGAAGAAATAGCGTCGATCGACGATCGAAAATGGAATAAAGGGGAAAAGGGTTATAGGGTGAAAAAATGAAATTTTACTTTGGTAAATTTTACTTTTTCTTTTTAAATAAAATAAATAGAAGTTGGTTAATGTTCCTTGGCATGTACACAAGTCTATTGAAATGTGCATGTAGATTCAAGAGCTAACGGCTATATTTTTCCAATGCCACCAAACTTATTTAAATTTTTATTAAATGTAAACGTTATTTTGAAATAGGGAAAAATAGGAAAGGTCTCTCCCGCGAGAGTTTTTTGTCTCTAAAGTTTCGAGGTGAACTAAAATTTGAGTCAACTATCCTTTTAAATCCTCGGGGCCGGATGGTTTCTCAGTTGTTTTTTACCAAATTGTTTGGAACAGTGTTGGTCCAGATGTTATTCTCTCTGTGCTTGCGTACCTCAATTATCGTATCTTAGATCCCGCGAGGATTTTTACTCATTTTGTTTTGATTCCTAAGTGTCCTAATCCTGACTTGATGACTCGATATAGACCGATTAGTCTTAGTAAAGTGTGTTTTAAAATTATATCTAAAGCAATTGCAAATCGCTTGAAACCTTTTCTCTCTGATATTATATCTTCCTCTCAGTCTGTTGTCGTTCCAGGACGCCTCATCACTCCTCATCACTGATAATATCCTAGTGGCGTTCGAATTGAAACATTTTCTCAAGAATAAAATGACGGGGAAACAATGTTATGTGATACCTTATTGTTTGTTGATGCGAACGAGGAAATGGCGCGTGGTATTAGCAGTATTCTAGAAATATTGAGGCGGCGTCAGGGAAGAAAATCAATCTTGGATAATGAATGGTCATTTTTAGTCAGAATACAGATTAAGCTATACGGGCCGTAGGGGGAGATGTTTTGGGCGTAGCTGTGGCATAACGGCATGAGAAGTACCTTGGGCTACCTTCTGTGGTGGGGAAATCTAAGCGGGAGTTGTTTGACTATATCATAGAAATAATTTGGAAGAAGGCGCAAGGGTACAAGGGCAAAACCCTGTCGGGGGAGTGAAAGGAGATCCTTGTGAAGGCAGCCATGCAATCAATTCCAGCTTTTGTGATGAGTTGTTTTCGCTTACTTGATACACTGATATGGGAGATTGAACACATTATTAGTAATTATTGGTGGAACAACGGGGTGCAAAACAAAATTCATTGGGCGGTGTGGGAAAAGATGTTTAAAAGAAAGGATGATGATGGTCTTGGTTTTCGCAATTTAAAGGCTTTTAATATGGCGTTGCTTGCTAAGCAAGCGTGGCGTATCTTGCAGGATCCGTCTAGCTTGGTGAGTAGAATTTATAAGGCAAAGTATTTTTCTAAGTGCGAATTTCTTGATGCACGGCTTGGTGTTGCGCCATCATTCTCATGGCGGTATTTGAGATACTATCTCGATTCTTAAGAGGGTAATACGGTTGCATGTTGGCCACGATGAGACGATTTTGGTATGGCATGATGGGTGGTTGCACGTCCAACTACGTTTAAGACGAATACACTGCTCAATGGCTCAACTGCATTTACCTTAGTGAGCGACTTGATTGACGCTGATACGGGATGGTGGGATGTGGCTACTGTTCGAGAAATTTTTTAGGAGGAGGATGCAAAATTGATTTTGACCATCCCATTGGGTAATCACGATAATGGGAATCGTCGGGTTTGGCATTATGAGAAGAATAATTTTTTCACGGTACGTAATGCATATCATCTTCTCATGCCACAGGGTTTATTAAAAAACACTAGTAGCGTGACTTGAAGCTCGAAACTGCATGCATCGTGGAAGAAATTGTGTAGGATGGAGTGCGCGGGTAATATTAAATTATTTGTATGGCGTAGTTGTATATATATTCTCCCTACAAGTTGGAAGCTTGAGCAACGTCGGATTTGTGTAGATACTATGCGTGGTGTGTAACGAAAGGATTGAGACGATAAGGCATTATCTTTTTTAGTGTCACATAGCACGACAAGTGTGGACGTTGGCAAACTTCCCGATATCGTTGTGGATTACATATCATGAGGCGGTCGGGGAGTGGATTGTACGAATTGCACGGACTAAATTTCCTCAAAGACTTAGCTTTATTGTCACTGTTTGTTGGACCTTGTGGGGGAATCGTAACAGCGTGTTGGCGGGGGAGAAGATGAGACGACCAGATGAGATCCGTACATTTGTGCAGCTCTACGTGAAAATTTTGTTCGCGCATAATGGGAAGAAAGGAGTGTGTATGCGTGATAAGGAAACAGAATGGGAACCTCCGGTAGGTGAGACGATAAAGATTAATTTTGACAGGGTGGTTTTTAGCGAGGAAGAGGCGATCGGGGTGGGAGTTGTTGCGCACGATAGTAACGAAATTATGATTGCATGGTAGCATCGACGACATTCAACGCTTATGGCACCGCGGGTGTCGAATGTTTAGCGGCGTTATGGGCGGCTAGTTTGGCGGTTGAAAAGGGATAGGAAAACGTCATTTTTTAAGGGGAATATTTGTCCGTTGTTCATGAAGTTTTATATGGCATCCACGGGGACACATTGCACTTAAATATCTTGAACGTTATTCGACGTTTGTTTTGCCGGGTTTTGGCATTAAATGGGTGGGACGTGCGTGGAATGCAGTGGCTCATGAGTTGACATGGAACGCGTACGAGGATGCATATGGTTTTTAGTTTATTACAATTTTGATTAGTTTGAGTTTTTTTTTTCTCTTGGTTTTTCATTGTTTTGAGACCTGTAGCAACAGTGGGTTGTGAGCTACGAATTCTACCGTAGCGATTTTCTTTCGAGTTATGGAATGTGGTATTTAAAAAAAAATAACTATCTTACAAATGTGTAGTGACAAGTTAAGCCTAATGTCATTAACTAGTGTCACTAACCTATTATTTCTAGGTGATATTTTTTAAAACGACATTATATAAATGTATTGTGACATCTTCAAACTAATGTCATTAATGCTTATTGACTAATGTCACTAATGTGTTAATTATAATAAGTGACATTTTAAAAGAATGAAATGACATTGAGCTATCATGACATTATCAAACTGACGTAAACTGACGTAATATGTTAATGTCACTAATCTCTTAATGTTAGTGACAATTTTAAAAAATGACATTACATAAATGTATAGTGTCCTTTTCAAACCAATGTTATTAATAAATGTATGCATAATTACATGGCATGCCACCTAGACGCCATGTAATCAATTAATTAAAAAAATTGGAAATTATAAACAATATTTTAAACTTCAAAATGTTATACATGAACTTAAAATTGCGTGTGGTGCCAACTTACGGGACTAAAATTGAGTGGGGTGCCAACTTACGGGACCAATTGCGTGGGGTGCCAACTTACGGGACTAAAATTGCGTGGGGTGCCAACTTACGGGACCAATTGCGTGGGGTGCCAACTTACGGGACCAAATGCGTGAGGGTGCTAACTTATGGGACCAAACGAATTTTTTTCCCTATATGTTCATACACACACCCGCACAAAAAACCAAATAAAGGAATGAAAAAACACATTTTCTCTTATATATGATGGCCGGACGAAGACAAGGAAGACGGCGAAAAAGACAGAAAACGAGAGTGTGAGTTCTGTTCTTTTCTGTATTATATATATATAATCATTTCAGTTCAAAAACTTTTATGAGAATTTCTTAAAATTTAATCTAAGTCAATCAATTTTTTCTCACCACCGTTGAAATTAAAGAGATATTCTTATGAATTTAACTGAAATTGTTCTAGTCTCCGAGCTTCCAAAAGTTTGTAATTGATCTTCTTATTTGCTAGTCAGATTCTAATGTTTCAGACTGGATAAATATCTCATTAGCTATATATTAACAAAAACAATTTACTTTCTAATTAGCAATATTTTTATAAGTGGTTCTGCAATGTCTCTGATCCATCATAAGTTTTTCTTTTACTTATGTTCTTGTGAGTGTGTCTGCGCGCACGCTTTTAACTCCAGAAAAGAGCTCTTTTCCAAGTTACATTGGGTTGTAAATATATTTCACAATCTGTATCAATGACACAACACTTTGGTGTGATTAATGTATGAAGATATAAGGTATAGCGTATTGCAAGGAACTCATTTTCTTGTTTGAAAGAAAAAATCAAATAAAAAACCATCCACGAGAATCTATTAGCTTGATAATTGGCGCGAAACTCATTTCATATTATCGAACCAACCTTTTAAATGATTTTGTAGTTACTAGTAGTTACGCGTGATTCTTTTTTTAACCATAAACTGACAGCCATCGTGACAATTTTACATAATTGTATCCTTGGTTTAACTGCCATTTAGTTTGTCGTTACATCAAGGTTATCAGATCCAGATCATCGTAACTTGTTCTAGGGGTACTTAATCGTGTTTTTCTGCATGCTTTTACATAAAAATATCAGTAAATCAAAGTTTTTTCCTTTAACTTTTATAATATGTCGGACGAGATTTTGGTATTAATGCATAGTTCAAAACCAATTTCATTCTTGTAGATTGTCTGAAATAATTGTTGACAAATTATATGTTTTGCATTTCATTTAACTCTATTTATATGTCGGAGTAGTATGTTCCTAAAATCAGATTAGGAGAAACATCAAAAGCAATACATAATCATTTGCTCACTTGTGGTTGCTTACTTTTTATACTCCATTAACGTGGAACTTGTTTTGCAATTTCATTCTTGTAGATTGTCTGAAATAATTGAAGCGATAGATCGAGTTCCATGTCAGGATAAAGTCAAGCCTTAGATAGAGTACTATGAGTGTCCACCAGAGCTTTTGGAAATTATTATCTCAAAGTTAACCTTAAGAGATAACATACGTGCTTCAGCCGTGTTTTTGTCAGAATCTCAGATAAACCTCCATTTCTCATTATTTGCCCGAAATATGGCAGCTTGTACGAGTTCTACGACCCTTGTAAGCGCAAATCTTACTGGCTTGACTTGCCAGAACTGCGTGGCTCTTGTATTCGATGCGCCAAGGATGGGTGGTTACTGGTGCACAAGCCTAATACTCAGCTCGCATTTTTGTTTTCCCCGTATACTCGAGAATTGATAAAACTGCCTGATATTGATTTAACAACCCACGTTGTTGCCATTTCAGGCGCCCCAACATCACCTAGCTGTGTTGTTTTTGCATTTAAGAACAGTGGGCCTTCTATTATTACTTTGAGCATGTGGCGTCCCGAGAAGACTGAGTGGTCTATCTCGAGTCATGACACTGGTTCTCCATTCTGTTACAGTGCCTGGAACAAGACAGTTTTTCACAATGGTGTTTTCTACTGTTTAAGCACTAATGGTACGCTGGGCATGTATAAAACAGCAACGGGTTCCTGGAGCTTCCACTATTGTCCAGCTATTAGGACCTTAAATAATTTCTTTCTGGCAGTGCATAATGATGACATTTATCTTATTATCACTTTTGCACGTAATACTCCAGCAATATTGAAGTTGGAGCTTCCTATAACGAGGTGGAGTAAGATAAACACTTTAGGAGGAATGACATTATTCTTAAATTGTTGGTCTTCTGTCATTAGGACGGATCTTCTTGGGGATATGATAGACAAGCTATATTTCTCTAAGGTCATGTTTTATGGCAAACAGTGTGTTTCATATTCTGTCAACGAGAGAAGATACTATCCGCGAAATGAGTTGTACAAGTCGAGGCAGCAAGACATTACTAGGAGCATTTGGATAGAATAGCCTGAAAAACTTTCGTGTTTTCTGTAAGGTAAAATTTATTATTGCTGTTGTTTCGTGTTGCTGCTGTTCCAAAATCGGCTGCTTTTATGCCTTGGTTGTTTCTTGTGCAGCGCGCATATAAACCTTCAAAGATGTTAATTTTTCCTTTTTTATCTGGTATAGGCAGTGTGAATTTTTTCAAGAGATAATATGTAGCGTTTTTGCATCTTCTGATCAATAGAAGTATGACATTTATAATCGTTTTTCGATATCTATATGCTTTACATGTAAGATCTTATTGCTTTTATGTAGCTAGGAACTGAAATTTAGAATAATATCTGATCTCTATGGTCATTAGAGGTTTCGACGTGGTATTCTTTTAAAAACTATAAGGTCAAATCATAATAAGCTCTGCGCTTACATATATATATATATATATATATATATATATATATATATATATATATATATATATATATATATATATATATATATATATATATAAGCTACAAGTAAATAGCGGTTACGAGTCCCCACGTGATAAAAATAAATGGAAAGAATGATAGGTAAAAATAAATTAAATGCACACCTACAAGATAGCGATTACGAGTTTCCACGTCATAATACAGAAAAAAAGAATTTAGGGCAAGTAAATTGCATAATATTTTTGCATTCAAATACTTGTACCAATCAATTTCTGGAGGTTGTCAATTAAATTTTGTTACTGCCATCTTCAATTAGGGTGTAAACTGTATATTATCATATTAAAACAAATTAAATAACTACTGTATAATTTTTTTTCACCAGTATAGTTCATTACCAACTGGAAAAATGTTAATCTTGTTTAATTATTATAAACTTGATCTGATTAATCTTTTAACTTTATTGGCTATAATATTTTTCGTTTGGGGAAAGATATATATAGTAGTTGAATTGCCATAGGCAATGGTTTGAATATTTTCTATTGTAGCATGCACAATTTTTCCTTTTATAATTTCTGGAATGAATGCATGAATTTTATAACTTGCACAAATTATAGAAATTACGCCATAAAAGTTTGCGTGTTTATCCGGTCATTCCCGTTCCATATGAATATAATGCCATTGATGAATTCACGATCGTAGACTCGTGCGATACCAAGAAATTGGACAAGTGGGGAGAAAACACAAGAAAACACTTAAAACCCACTTTTTACTCAATGAAAATCCACCAAAGAGCGTACAGCCACTCACAACCTTAAAATATTCCCCAAAAGGAAAAAGAATTTCAGTAAGTCTGAGGCTTTATAAAGGTTGTAATTTTATTTTAATATTATTTGTTAAAAAATTACATGGCCATGACACTACAGTAATACCTCCATATGAAGGCGTTGAATGGCGTCCTATATGGCCAAAATCGACTCTAATGAAAGATATATGAGGCAATTATGTACCTGCAACACATTGCCACTAATATTGGCGCATGCCACATGGTTAGAGGCAATAATTTGCCTTTTGTATCAAAAGTCGCATGGGAGTGGAAAAACCGCCTCCTATCTTTTATCAAAAAATCGCATGCAGTATGTGGACCAAGGCGAGACCACAGGAAAATATTTGCCTCCTACTATTTTATTTTATTTGTTCTAGTCTCTGAGCTTCCAAAAGTTTGTAATTGATCTTCTTATTTGCTAGTCAGATTCTAATGTTTCAGACTGGATAAATATCTCATTAGCTATATATTAACAAAAACAATTTACTTTCTAATTAGCAATATTTTTATAAGTGGTTCTGCAATGTTTCTGATCCATCATAAGTTTTTCTTTTATTTATGTTCTTGTGAGTGTGTCTGCGCGCACGCTTTTAACTCCAGAAAAGAGCTCTTTTCCAAGTTACATTGGGTTGTAAATATATTTCACAATCTGTATCAATGACACAACAGTTTTGTGTGATTAATGTATGAAGATATAAGGTATAGCGTATTGCAAGGAACTCATTTTCTTGTTTGAAAGAAAAAATCAAATAAAAAAGCATCCACGAGAATCTATTAGCTTGATAATTGGCGCGAAACTCATTTCATATTATCGAACCAACCTTCTAAATGATTTTGTAGTTACTAGTAGTTACGCGCGATTCTTTTTTTAACCGTAAACTGACAGCCATCGTGACAATTTTACATAATTGTATCCTTGGTTTAACTGCCATTTAGTTTGTCGTTACATCAAGGTTATCAGATCCAGATCATCGTAACTTGTTCTAGGGATACTTAATCGTGTTTTTCTGCATGCTTTTACATAAAAATATCAGTAAATCAAAGTTTTTTCCTTTAACTTTTATAATATGTAGGACGAGATTTTGGTATTAATGCATAGTTCAAAACCAATTTCATTCTTGTAGATTGTCTGAAATAATTGTTGACAAATTATATGTTTTGCATTTCATTTAACTCTATTTATATGTCGGAGTAGTATGTTCCTAAAATCAGATTAGGAGAAACATCAAAAGCAATACAGAATCATTTGCTCACTTGTGGTTGCTTACTTTTTATACTCCATTAACGTGGAACTTGTTTTGCAATTTCATTCTTGTAGATTGTCTGAAATAATTGAAGCGATAGATCTAGTTCCATGTCATGATAAAGTCAAGCCTTAGATAGAGTACTATGAGTGTCCACCAGAGCTTTTGGAAATTATTATCTCAAAGTTAACCTTAAGAGATAACATACGTGCTTCAGCCGTGTGTAAAGTATGGCGAAATCCTGCCATTTTTGTCAGAATCTCAGATAAACCTCCATTTCTCATTATTTGCCCGAAATATGGCAACTTGTACGAGTTCTACGACCCTTGTAACCGCAAATCATACTGGCTTAACTTGCCAGAACTGCGTGGCTCTTGTATTCGATGCGCCAAGGATGGGTGGTTATTGGTGCACAAGCCTAATACTCAGCTCGCATTTTTGTTTTCCCCGTATACTCGAGAATTGATAAAACTGCATGATATTGATTTAACAACCCACGTTGTTGCCATTTCTGGCGCCCCAACATCACCTAGCTGTGTTGTTTTTGCATTTAAGAACAGTGGGCCTTCTATTATTACTTTGAGCATGTGGCGTCCCGAGAAGACTGAGTGGTCTATCTCGAGTCATGACACTGGTTCTCCATTCCGTTGCAGTGCCTGGAACAAGACAGTTTTTCACAATGGTGTTTTCTACTGTTTAAGCACTAATGGTACGCTGGGCATGTATAAAACAGCAACGGGTTCTTGGAGCTTCCACTATTGTCCAGCTATTAGGACCTTAAATAATTTCTTTCTGGCAGTGCATAATGATGACATTTATCTTATTATCACTTTTGCACGTAATACTCCAGCAATATTGAAGTTGGAGCTTCCTATAATGAGGTGGAGTAAGATAAACACTTTAGGAGGAATGACATTATTCTTAAATTGTTGGTCTTCTGTCATTAGGACGGATCTTCTTGGGGACATGAGAGACAAGCTTTATTTCTCTAAGGTCATGTTTTATGGCAAACACTGTGTTTCATATTCGGTCAACGAGAGAAGATACTATCCGCGAAATGAGTTGTACAATTCGAGGCAGCAAGACATTACTAGGAGCATTTGGATAGAACAGCCTGGAAAACTTTCGTGTTTTCTGTAAGGTAAAATTTATTATTGCTGTTCTTTCGTGTTGCTGCTGTTCCAAAATCGGCTGCTTATATGCCTTGGTTGTTTCTTGTGCAGCGCGCATATAAACCTTCAAAGATGTTAATTTTTCCTTTTTTATCTGGTATAGGCAGTGTGAATTTTTTCAAGAGATAATATGTAGCGTTTTTGCATCTTCTGATCAATAGAAGTATGACATTTATAATCGTTTTTCGATATCTATATGCTTTACATGTAAGATCTTATTGCTTTTATGTAGCTAGGAACTGAAATTTAGAATAATATCTGATCTCTATGGTCATTAGAGGTTTCGACGTGGTATTCTTTTAAAAACTATAAGGTCAAATCATAATAAGCTCTGCGCTTACATATATATATATATATATATATATATATATATATATATATATATAAGCTACAAGTAAATAGCGGTTACGAGTCCCCACGTGATAAAAATAAATGGAAAGAATGATAGGTAAAAATAAATTAAATGCACACCTACAAGATAGCGATTACGAGTTTCCACGTCATAATACAGAAAAAAAGAATTTAGGGCAAGTAAATTGCATAATATTTTTGCATTCAAATACTTGTACCAATCAATTTCTGGAGGTTGTCAATTAAATTTTGTTACTGCCATCTTCAATTAGGGTGTAAACTGTATATTATCATATTAAAACAAATTAAATAACTACTGTATAATTTTTTTTCACCAGTATAGTTCATTACCAACTGGAAAAATGTTAATCTTGTTTAATTATTATAAACTTGATCTGATTAATCTTTTAACTTTATTGGCTATAATATTTTTCGTTTGGGGAAAGATATATATAGTAGTTGAATTGCCATAGGCAATGGTTTGAATATTTTCTATTGTAGCATGCACAATTTTTCCTTTTATAATTTCTGGAATGAATGCATGAATTTTATAACTTGCACAAATTATAGAAATTACGCCATAAAAGTTTGCGTGTTTATCCGGTCATTCCCGTTCCATATGAATATAATGCCATTGATGAATTCACGATCGTAGACTCGTGCGATACCAAGAAATTGGACAAGTGGGGAGAAAACACAAGAAAACACTCAAAACCCACTTTTTACTCAATGAAAATCCACCAAAGAGCGTACAGCCACTCACAACCTTAAAATATTCCCCAAAAGGAAAAAGAATTTCAGTAAGTCTGAGGCTTTATAAAGGTTGTAATTTTATTTTAATATTATTTGTTAAAAAATTACATGGCCATGACACTACAGTAATACCTCCATATGAAGGCGTTGAATGGCGTCCTATATGGCCAAAATCGACTCTAATCAAAGATATATGAGGCAATTATGTACCTGCAACACATTGCCACTAATATTGGCGCATGCCACATGGTTAGAGGCAATAATTTGCCTTTTGTATCAAAAGTCGCATGGGAGTGGAAAAACCGCCTCCTATCTTTTATCAAAAAATCGCATGCAGTATGTGGACCAAGGCGAGACCACAGGAAAATATTTGCCTCCTACTATTTTATTTTATTTGTTCTAGTCTCTGAGCTTCCAAAAGTTTGTAATTGATCTTCTTATTTGCTAGTCAGATTCTAATGTTTCAGACTGGATAAATATCTCATTAGCTATATATTAACAAAAACAATTTACTTTCTAATTAGCAATATTTTTATAAGTGGTTCTGCAATGTTTCTGATCCATCATAAGTTTTTCTTTTATTTATGTTCTTGTGAGTGTGTCTGCGCGCACGCTTTTAACTCCAGAAAAGAGCTCT
The DNA here is from genome assembly GCA_948329865.1 of Linaria vulgaris. Lineage (NCBI taxonomy): Eukaryota > Viridiplantae > Streptophyta > Magnoliopsida > Lamiales > Plantaginaceae > Linaria > Linaria vulgaris. The sequence goes on from OX415253.1 coordinate 34,589,434, forward strand.
TTTCCAAGTTACATTGGGTTGTAAATATATTTCACAATCTGTATCAATGACACAACAGTTTTGTGTGATTAATGTATGAAGATATAAGGTATAGCGTATTGCAAGGAACTCATTTTCTTGTTTGAAAGAAAAAATCAAATAAAAAAGCATCCACGAGAATCTATTAGCTTGATAATTGGCGCGAAACTCATTTCATATTATCGAACCAACCTTCTAAATGATTTTGTAGTTACTAGTAGTTACGCGCGATTCTTTTTTTAACCGTAAACTGACAGCCATCGTGACAATTTTACATAATTGTATCCTTGGTTTAACTGCCATTTAGTTTGTCGTTACATCAAGGTTATCAGATCCAGATCATCGTAACTTGTTCTAGGGATACTTAATCGTGTTTTTCTGCATGCTTTTACATAAAAATATCAGTAAATCAAAGTTTTTTCCTTTAACTTTTATAATATGTAGGACGAGATTTTGGTATTAATGCATAGTTCAAAACCAATTTCATTCTTGTAGATTGTCTGAAATAATTGTTGACAAATTATATGTTTTGCATTTCATTTAACTCTATTTATATGTCGGAGTAGTATGTTCCTAAAATCAGATTAGGAGAAACATCAAAAGCAATACAGAATCATTTGCTCACTTGTGGTTGCTTACTTTTTATACTCCATTAACGTGGAACTTGTTTTGCAATTTCATTCTTGTAGATTGTCTGAAATAATTGAAGCGATAGATCTAGTTCCATGTCATGATAAAGTCAAGCCTTAGATAGAGTACTATGAGTGTCCACCAGAGCTTTTGGAAATTATTATCTCAAAGTTAACCTTAAGAGATAACATACGTGCTTCAGCCGTGTGTAAAGTATGGCGAAATCCTGCCATTTTTGTCAGAATCTCAGATAAACCTCCATTTCTCATTATTTGCCCGAAATATGGCAACTTGTACGAGTTCTACGACCCTTGTAACCGCAAATCATACTGGCTTAACTTGCCAGAACTGCGTGGCTCTTGTATTCGATGCGCCAAGGATGGGTGGTTATTGGTGCACAAGCCTAATACTCAGCTCGCATTTTTGTTTTCCCCGTATACTCGAGAATTGATAAAACTGCATGATATTGATTTAACAACCCACGTTGTTGCCATTTCTGGCGCCCCAACATCACCTAGCTGTGTTGTTTTTGCATTTAAGAACAGTGGGCCTTCTATTATTACTTTGAGCATGTGGCGTCCCGAGAAGACTGAGTGGTCTATCTCGAGTCATGACACTGGTTCTCCATTCCGTTGCAGTGCCTGGAACAAGACAGTTTTTCACAATGGTGTTTTCTACTGTTTAAGCACTAATGGTACGCTGGGCATGTATAAAACAGCAACGGGTTCTTGGAGCTTCCACTATTGTCCAGCTATTAGGACCTTAAATAATTTCTTTCTGGCAGTGCATAATGATGACATTTATCTTATTATCACTTTTGCACGTAATACTCCAGCAATATTGAAGTTGGAGCTTCCTATAATGAGGTGGAGTAAGATAAACACTTTAGGAGGAATGACATTATTCTTAAATTGTTGGTCTTCTGTCATTAGGACGGATCTTCTTGGGGATATGATAGACAAGCTATATTTCTCTAAGGTCATGTTTTATGGCAAACAGTGTGTTTCATATTCTGTCAACGAGAGAAGATACTATCCGCGAAATGAGTTGTACAAGTCGAGGCAGCAAGACATTACTAGGAGCATTTGGATAGAACAGCCTGGAAAACTTTCGTGTTTTCTGTAAGGTAAAATTTATTATTGCTGTTCTTTCGTGTTGCTGCTGTTCCAAAATCGGCTGCTTATATGCCTTGGTTGTTTCTTGTGCAGCGCGCATATAAACCTTCAAAGATGTTAATTTTTCCTTTTTTATCTGGTATAGGCAGTGTGAATTTTTTCAAGAGATAATATGTAGCGTTTTTGCATCTTCTGATCAATAGAAGTATGACATTTATAATCGTTTTTCGATATCTATATGCTTTACATGTAAGATCTTATTGCTTTTATGTAGCTAGGAACTGAAATTTAGAATAATATCTGATCTCTATGGTCATTAGAGGTTTCGACGTGGTATTCTTTTAAAAACTATAAGGTCAAATCATAATAAGCTCTGCGCTTACATATATATATATATATATATATATATATATATATATATATAAGCTACAAGTAAATAGCGGTTACGAGTCCCCACGTGATAAAAATAAATGGAAAGAATGATAGGTAAAAATAAATTAAATGCACACCTACAAGATAGCGATTACGAGTTTCCACGTCATAATACAGAAAAAAAGAATTTAGGGCAAGTAAATTGCATAATATTTTTGCATTCAAATACTTGTACCAATCAATTTCTGGAGGTTGTCAATTAAATTTTGTTACTGCCATCTTCAATTAGGGTGTAAACTGTATATTATCATATTAAAACAAATTAAATAACTACTGTATAATTTTTTTTCACCAGTATAGTTCATTACCAACTGGAAAAATGTTAATCTTGTTTAATTATTATAAACTTGATCTGATTAATCTTTTAACTTTATTGGCTATAATATTTTTCGTTTGGGGAAAGATATATATAGTAGTTGAATTGCCATAGGCAATGGTTTGAATATTTTCTATTGTAGCATGCACAATTTTTCCTTTTATAATTTCTGGAATGAATGCATGAATTTTATAACTTGCACAAATTATAGAAATTACGCCATAAAAGTTTGCGTGTTTATCCGGTCATTCCCGTTCCATATGAATATAATGCCATTGATGAATTCACGATCGTAGACTCGTGCGATACCAAGAAATTGGACAAGTGGGGAGAAAACACAAGAAAACACTCAAAACCCACTTTTTACTCAATGAAAATCCACCAAAGAGCGTACAGCCACTCACAACCTTAAAATATTCCCCAAAAGGAAAAAGAATTTCAGTAAGTCTGAGGCTTTATAAAGGTTGTAATTTTATTTTAATATTATTTGTTAAAAAATTACATGGCCATGACACTACAGTAATACCTCCATATGAAGGCGTTGAATGGCGTCCTATATGGCCAAAATCGACTCTAATCAAAGATATATGAGGCAATTATGTACCTGCAACACATTGCCACTAATATTGGCGCATGCCACATGGTTAGAGGCAATAATTTGCCTTTTGTATCAAAAGTCGCATGGGAGTGGAAAAACCGCCTCCTATCTTTTATCAAAAAATCGCATGCAGTATGTGGACCAAGGCGAGACCACAGGAAAATATTTGCCTCCTACTATTTTATTTTATTTGTTCTAGTCTCTGAGCTTCCAAAAGTTTGTAATTGATCTTCTTATTTGCTAGTCAGATTCTAATGTTTCAGACTGGATAAATATCTCATTAGCTATATATTAACAAAAACAATTTACTTTCTAATTAGCAATATTTTTATAAGTGGTTCTGCAATGTTTCTGATCCATCATAAGTTTTTCTTTTATTTATGTTCTTGTGAGTGTGTCTGCGCGCACGCTTTTAACTCCAGAAAAGAGCTCTTTTCCAAGTTACATTGGGTTGTAAATATATTTCACAATCTATATCAATGACACAACAGTTTAGTTTGATTAATGTATGAAGATATAAGGTATAGCGTATTGCAAGGAACTCATTTTCTTGTTTGAAAGAAAAAATCAAATAAAAAAGCATCCAAGAGAATCTATTAGCTTGATAATTGGCGCGAAACTCATTTCATATTATCGAACCAACCTTCTAAATGATTTTGTAGTTACTAGTAGTTACGCGCGATTCTTTTTTTAACCGTAAACTGACAGCCATCGTGACAATTTTACATAATTGTATCCTTGGTTTAACTGCCATTTAGTTTGTCGTTACATCAAGGTTATCAGATCCAGATCATCGTAACTTGTTCTAGGGATACTTAATCGTGTTTTTCTGCATGCTTTTACATAAAAATATCAGTAAATCAAAGTTTTTTCCTTTAACTTTTATAATATGTAGGACGAGATTTTGGTATTAATGCATAGTTCAAAACCAATTTCATTCTTGTAGATTGTCTGAAATAATTGTTGACAAATTATATGTTTTGCATTTCATTTAACTCTATTTATATGTCGGAGTAGTATGTTCCTAAAATCAGATTAGGAGAAACATCAAAAGCAATACAGAATCATTTGCTCACTTGTGGTTGCTTACTTTTTATACTCCATTAACGTGGAACTTGTTTTGCAATTTCATTCTTGTAGATTGTCTGAAATAATTGAAGCGATAGATCTAGTTCCATGTCATGATAAAGTCAAGCCTTAGATAGAGTACTATGAGTGTCCACCAGAGCTTTTGGAAATTATTATCTCAAAGTTAACCTTAAGAGATAACATACGTGCTTCAGCCGTGTGTAAAGTATGGCGAAATCCTGCCATTTTTGTCAGAATCTCAGATAAACCTCCATTTCTCATTATTTGCCCGAAATATGGCAACTTGTACGAGTTCTACGACCCTTGTAACCGCAAATCATACTGGCTTAACTTGCCAGAACTGCGTGGCTCTTGTATTCGATGCGCCAAGGATGGGTGGTTATTGGTGCACAAGCCTAATACTCAGCTCGCATTTTTGTTTTCCCCGTATACTCGAGAATTGATAACACTGCATGATATTGATTTAACAACCAACGTTGTTGCCATTTCTGGCGCCCCAACATCACCTAGTTGTGTTGTTTTTGCATTTAAGAACAGTGGGCCTTCTATTATTACTTTGAGCATGTGGCGTCCCGAGAAGACTGAGTGGTCTATCTCGAGTCATGACACTGGTTCTCCATTCCGTTGCAGTGCCTGGAACAAGACAGTTTTTCACAATGGTGTTTTCTACTGTTTAAGCACTAATGGTACGCTGGGCATGTATAAAACAGCAACGGGTTCTTGGAGCTTCCACTATTGTCCAGCTATTAGGACCTTAAATAATTTCTTTCTGGCAGTGCATAATGATGACATTTATCTTATTATCACTTTTGCACGTAATACTCCAGCAATATTGAAGTTGGAGCTTCCTATAATGAAATTATTCTTAAATTGTTGGTCTTCTGTCATTAGGACGGATCTTCTTGGGGATATGAGAGACAAGCTTTATTTCTCTAAGGTCATGTTTTATGGCAAACACTGTGTTTCATATTCGGTCAACGAGAGAAGATACTATCGGCGAAATGAGTTGTACAATTCGAGGCAGCAAGACATTACTAGGAGCATTTGGATAGAACAGCCTGGAAAACTTTCGTGTTTTCTGTAAGGTAAAATTTATTATTGCTGTTCTTTCGTGTTGCTGCTGTTCCAAAATCGGCTGCTTATATGCCTTGGTTGTTTCTTGTGCAGCGCGCATATAAACCTTCAAAGATGTTAATTTTTCCTTTTTTATCTGGTATAGGCAGTGTGAATTTTTTCAAGAGATAATATGTAGCGTTTTTGCATCTTCTGATCAATAGAAGTATGACATTTATAATCGTTTTTCGATATCTATATGCTTTACATGTAAGATCTTATTGCTTTTATGTAGCTAGGAACTGAAATTTAGAATAATATCTGATCTCTATGGTCATTAGAGGTTTCGACGTGCTATTCTTTTAAAAACTATAAGGTCAAACCATAATAAGCTCTGCGCTTACATATATATATATATATATATTTATATATATATATATATATATATATATATATATATATAAGCTACAAGTAAATAGCGGTTACGAGTCCCCACGTGATAAAAATAAATGGAAAGAATGATAGGTAAAAATAAATTAAATGCACACCTACAAGATAGCGATTACGAGTTTCCACGTCATAATACAGAAAAAAAGAATTTAGGGCAAGTAAATTGCATAATATTTTTGCATTCAAATACTTGTACCAATCAATTTCTGGAGGTTGTCAATTAAATTTTGTTACTGCCATCTTCAATTAGGGTGTAAACTGTATATTATCATATTAAAACAAATTAAATAACTACTGTATAATTTTTTTTCACCAGTATAGTTCATTACCAACTGGAAAAATGTTAATCTTGTTTAATTATTATAAACTTGATCTGATTAATCTTTTAACTTTATTGGCTATAATATTTTTCGTTTGGGGAAAGATATATATAGTAGTTGAATTGCCATAGGCAATGGTTTGAATATTTTCTATTGTAGCATGCACAATTTTTCCTTTTATAATTTCTGGAATGAATGCATGAATTTTATAACTTGCACAAATTATAGAAATTGCGCCATAAAAGTTTGCGTGTTTATCCGGTCATTCCCGTTCCATATGAATATAATGCCATTGATGAATTCACGATCGTAGACTCGTGCGATACCAGTAAATTGGACAAGTGGGGAGAAAACACAAGAAAACACTCAAAACCCACTTTTTACTCAATGAAAATCCACCAAAGAGCGTACAGCCACTCACAACCTTAAAATATTCCCCAAAAGGAAAAAGAATTTCAGTAAGTCTGAGGCTTTATAAAGGTTGTAATTTTATTTTAATTTTAGTTGTTAAAAAATTACATGGCCATGACACTATAGTAATACCTCCATATGAAGGCGTTGAATGGCGTCCTATATGGCCAAAATCGACTCTAATGAAAGATATATGATGCGATTATGTACCTGCAACACATTGCCACTAATATTGGCGCATGCCACATGGTTAGAGGCAATAATTTGCCTTTTGTATCAAAAGTCGCATGGGAGTGGAAAAACCGCCTCCTATCTTTTATCAAAAAACCGCATGCAGTATGTGGACCAAGGCGAGACCACAGGAAAATATTTGCCTCCTACTATTTTATTTTATTTGTTCTAGTCTCTGAGCTTCCAAAAGTTTGTAATTGATCTTCTTATTTGCTAGTCAGATTCTAATGTTTCAGACTGGATAAATATCTCATTAGCTATATATTAACAAAAACAATTTACTTTCTAATTAGCAATATTTTTATAAGTGGTTCTGCAATGTTTCTGATCCATCATAAGTTTTTCTTTTATTTATGTTCTTGTGAGTGTGTCCGCGCGCACGCTTTTAACTCCAGAAAAGAGCTCTTTTCCAAGTTACATTGGGTTGTAAATATATTTCACAATCTGTATCAATGACACAACAGTTTGGTGTGATTAATGTATGAAGATATAAGGTATAGCGTATTGCAAGGAACTCATTTTCTTGTTTGAAAGAAAAAATCAAATAAAAAAGCATCCACGAGAATCTATTAGCTTGATAATTGGCGCGAAACTCATTTCATATTATCGAACCAACCTTCTAAATGATTTTGTAGTTACTAGTAGTTACGCGCGATTCTTTTTTTAACCGTAAACTGACAGCCATCGTGACAATTTTACATAATTGTATCCTTGGTTTAACTGCCATTTAGTTTGTCGTTACATCAAGGTTATCAGATCCAGATCATCGTAACTTGTTCTAGGGATACTTAATCGTGTTTTTCTGCATGCTTTTACATAAAAATATCAGTAAATCAAAGTTTTTTCCTTTAACTTTTATAATATGTCGGACGAGATTTTGGTATTAATGCAGAGTTCAAACCAATTTCATTCTTGTAGATTGTCTGAAATAATTGTTGACAAATTATATGTTTTGCATTACATTTAACTCTATTTATATGTCGGAGTAGTATGTTCCTAAAATTAGATTAGGAGAAACATCAAAAGCAATACAGAATCATTTGCTCACTTGTGGTTGCTTACTTTTTATCCTCCATTAACGTGGAACTTATTTTGCAATTTCATTCTTGTATATTGTCTGAAATTTCAAAGTTAACCTTAAGAGATAACATATGTGCTTCAGCCGTGTGTAAAGTATGGCAAAATGTTGCCATTTTTGTCAGAATCTCAGATAAACCTCCATTTCTCATTATTTGCCCGAAATATGGCAACTTGTACGAGTTCTACGACCCTTGTAACCGCAAATCATACTGGCTTAACTTGCCAGAACTGCGTGGCTCTTGTATTCGATGCGCCAAGGATGGGTGGTTATTGGTGCACAAGCCTAATACTCAGCTCGCATTTTTGTTTTCCCCGTATACTCGAGAATTGATAAAACTGCATGATATTGATTTAACAACCCACGTTGTTGCCATTTCTGGCGCCCCAACATCACCTAGCTGTGTTGTTTTTGCATTTAAGAACAGTGGGCCTTCTATTATTACTTTGAGCATGTGGCGTCCCGAGAAGACTGAGTGGTCTATATCGAGTCATGACACTGGTTCTCCATTCCGTTGCAGTGCCTGGAACAAGACAGTTTTTCACAATGGTGTTTTCTACTGTTTAAGCACTAATGGTACGCTGGGCATGTATAAAACAGCAACGGGTTCTTGGAGCTTCCACTATTGTCCAGCTATTAGGACCTTAAATAATTTCTTTCTGGCAGTGCATAATGATGACATTTATCTTATTATCACTTTTGCACGTAATACTCCAGCAATATTGAAGTTGGAGCTTCCTATAACGAGGTGGAGTAAGATAAACACTTTAGGAGGAATGACATTATTCTTAAATTGTTGGTCTTCTGTCATTAGGACGGATCTTCTTGGGGATATGAGAGACAAGCTTTATTTCTCTAAGGTCATGTTTTATGGCAAACACTGTGTTTCATATTCTGTCAACGAGAGAAGATACTATCCGCGAAATGAGTTGTACAAGTCGAGGCAGCAAGACATTACTAGGAGCATTTGGATAGAACAGCCTGAAAAATTTTCGTGTTTTCTGTAAGGAAAAATTTATTATTGCTGTTGTTTCGTGTTGCTGCTGTTCCAAAATCGACTGCTTTTATGCCTTGGTTGTTTCTTGTGCAGCGCTCATATAAACCTTCAAAGATGTTAATTTTTCCTTTTTTATCTGGTATGGGCAGTGTGAATTTTTTCAAGAGATAATATGTATCGTTTTTGCATCTTCTGATCAATAGAAGTATGACATTTATAATCGTTTTTCGATATCTATATGCTTTACATGTAAGATCTTATTGCTTTTATGTAGATAGGAACTGAAATTTAGAATAATATCTGATCTCTATGGTCATTAGAGGTTTCGACGTGGTATTATTTTAAAAACTATAAGGTCAAATCATAATAAGCTATGCGCTTACATATATATATATATATATATATATATATATATAAGCTACAAGTAAATAGCGGTTACGAGTCCCCACGTCATTAATATAAATGGAAAGAATGACAAGTAAAAATAAATTAAATGCACACCTACAAGATAGCGATTACGAGTTTCCACGTCATAATAAAGAAAAAAAGAATTTAGGGCAAGTAAATTGCATAATATTTTTGCATTCAAATACTTGCACCAATCAATTTCAGGAGGTTGTCAATTAAATTTTGTTACTGCCATCTTCAATTAGGGTGTAAACTGTATATTATCATATTAAAAGAAATTAAATAACTACTGTATAATTTTTTTTCACCAGTATAGTTCATTACCAATTGGAAAAATGTTAATCTTGTTTAATTATTATAAACTTTATCTGATTAATCTTTTAACTTTATTGGCTATAATATTTTTCGTTGGGGGAAACATATATATAGTAGTTGAATTGCCATAGGCAATGGTTTGAATATTTTCTAATGTAGCATGCACAATTTTTCCTTTTATAATTTCTGGAATGAATGCATGAATTTTATAACTTGCACAAATTATAGAAATTGCGTCATAAAAGTTTGCGTGTTTATCCGGTCATTCCCGTTCCATATGAATATAATGCCATTGATGAATTCACGATCGTAGACTCGTGCGATACCAGTAAATTGGACAAGGGGGGAGAAAACACAAGAAAACACTCAAAACCCACTTTTTACTCAATGAAAATCCACCAAAGAGCGTACAGCCACTCGCAACCTTAAAATAATCCCCAAAAGGAAAAAAAAATTTCAGTAAGTCTGAGGCTTTATAAAGGTTGTATTTTATTTTAATTTTATTTGTTAAAAAATTACATGGCCATCACACTACAGAAATACCTCCATATGAAGGCGTTGAATGGCGTGCTATATCGCCAAAATCGACTCTAATAAAAGATATATGAGGCGATTATGTACCTGCAACACATTGCCACTAATATTGGCGCATACCACCTGGTTAGAGGCGATAATTTGCCTTTTGTAACAAAAGTCGCATGGGAGTGGAAAAACCGCCTCCTATCTTTTATCAAAACATGCAAATAATCGCATGCAGTATGTGGACCAAGGCGAGACCACAGGAAAATATTTGCCTCCTACTATTTTATTTTATTTGTTCTAGTCTCCGAGCTTCCAAAAGTTTGTATTTGATCTTCTTATTTGCTAGTCAGATTCTAATGTTTCAGACTGGATAAATATCTCATTAGCTATATATTAACAAAAACAATTTACTTCTAATTAGCAATATTTTTATAAGTGGTTCTGCAATGTCTCTGATCCATCATAAGTTTTTCTTTTATTTATGTTCTTGTGAGTGTGTCTGCGCGCACGCTTTTAACTCCAGAAAAGAGCTCTTTTCCAAGTTACATTGGGTTGTAAATATATTTCACAATCTGTATCAATGACACAACACTTTGGTGTGATTAATGTATGAAGATATAAGGTATAGCGTATTGCAAGGAACTCATTTTCTTGTTTGAAAGAAAAAATCAAATAAAAAAGCATCCACGAGAATCTATTAGCTTGATAATTGGCGCGAAACTCATTTCATATTATCGAACCAACCTTTTAAATGATTTTGTAGTTACTAGTAGTTACGCGTGATTTTTAACCGTAAACTGACAGCCATCGTGACAATTTTACATAATTGTATCCTTGGTTTAACTGCCATTTAGTTTGTCGTTACATCAAGGTTATCAGATCCAGATCATCGTAACTTGTTCTAGGGGTACTTAATCGTGTTTTTCTGCATGCTTTTACATAAAAATATCAGTAAATCAAAGTTTTTTCCTTTAACTTTTATAATATGTCGGACGAGATTTTGGTATTAATGCATAGTTCAAAACCAATTTCATTCTTGTAGATTGACTGAAATAATTGTTGACAAATTATATGTTTTGCATTTCATTTAACTCTATTTATATGTCGGAGTAGTATGTTCCTAAAATCAGATTAGGAGAAACATCAAAAGCAATACAAAATCATTTGCTCACTTGTGGTTGCTTACTTTTTATCCTCCATTAACGTGGAACTTATTTTGCAATTTCATTCTTGTAGATTGTCTGAAATAATTGAAGCGATAGATCGAGTTTCATGTCAGGATAAAGTCAAGCCTCATATAGAGTACTATGAGTGTCCACCAGAGCTTTTGGAAATTATTATCTCAAAGTTAACCTAACTAGATAACATAGCGTGCTTCAGCCGTGTGTAAAGTATGGCGAAATGCTGCCATTTTTGTCAGAAACGCAGATAAACCTCCCTTTCTCATTATTTGCCCGAAATATGGCAACTTGTACGAGTTCTACGACCCTTGTAAGCGCAAATCATACTGGCTTGACTTGCCAGAACTGCGTGGCTCTTGTATTCGATGCGCCAAGGATGGGTGGTTACTGGTGCACAAGCCTAATACTCAGCTCGCATTTTTGTTTTCCCCGTATACTCGAGAATTGATAAAACTGCCTGATATTGATTTAACAACCCACGTTGTTGCCATTTCTGGCGCCCCAACATCACCTAGCTGTGTTGTTTTTGCATTTAAGAACAGTGGGCCTTCTATTATTACTTTGAGCATGTGGCGTCCCGAAAAGACTGAGTGGTCTATATCGAGTCATGACACTAGTTCTCCATTCGGTTGCAGTGCCTGGAACAAGACAGTTTTTCACAATGGTGTTTTCTACTGTTTAAGCCGTAATGGTACGCTGGGCATGTATAAAACAGCAACGGGTTCCTGGAGCTTCCACTATTGTCCAGCTATTAGGACCTTAAATAATTTCTTTCTGGCAGTGCATAATGATGACATTTATCTTATTATCACTTTTGCACGTAATACTCCAGCAATATTGAAGTTGGAGCTTCCTATAACGAGGTGGAGTAAGATAAACACTTTAGGAGGAATGACATTATTCTTAAATTGTTGGTCTTGTGTCATTAGGACGGATCTTCTTGGGGATATGAGGGACAAGCTTTATTTCTCTAAGGTCATGTTTTATGGAAAATACATTGTTTCATATTCTGTCAACGAGAGAGATACTATCCGCGAAATGAGTTGTACAATTCGAGGCAGCAAGACATTACTAGGAGTATTTGGATCGAACAGCCTGAAAAACTTTCGTGTTTTCTACAAGGTAAAATTTATTATTGTTGTTGTTTCGCGTTGCTGCTGCTCCAAAATCGGCTGCTTTTATGCCTTGGTTGTTTCTTGTGCAGCGCGCATATAAACCTTCAAAGATGTTAATTTTTCCTTGGCAGTGTGAATTTTTTCAAGAGATAGTATGTAGCGTTTTTGCATCTTCTGATCAATAGAAGTATGACATTTATAATCGTTTTTCGATATCTATATGGTTTACATGTAAGATCTTATTGATTTTATGTAGCTAGGTACTGAAATTTAGAATTAAATCTGATCTCTATGGTCATTACAGGTATCGATGTGGTATTCTTTTAAAAACTATAAGGTCAAATCATAATAAGCTCTGCGCTTACATATATATATATATATATATATATATATATATATATATATATATATAAGCTACAAGTAAATAGCGGTTACGAGTTCCCACGTCATAAAAAGAAATAGAAAGAATGACAAGTAAAAATAAATTAAATGCACACCTGCAAGATAGCGATTAGGAGTTTCCACGTCATAATAAAAAAAAAAGAATTTAGCGCAAGTAAATTGCATAGTATTTTTGCATTCAAATACTTGCACCAATCAATTTCTGGAGGTTGTCAATTAAATTTTGTTACTCCCATCTTTAATTAGGGTGTAAACTGTATATTATCATATTAAAAGAAATTAAATAACTTCTGCATAATTTTTTTCACCAGTATAGTTCATTACCAACTAGAAAAATGTTAATCTTGTTTAATTATTATAAACTTTATCTGATTAATCTTTTAACTTTATAACTTGCACAAATTATAGAAATTGCGCCATTAAAGTTTGCGTGTTTATCCGGTCATTCTCGTTCCATATGAATATAATGCCATTGATGAATTCACGATCGTAGACTCGTGCGATACCAGTAAATTGGACAAGTGGGTAGAAAACACAAGAAAAGACTCAAAACCCACTTTTTACTCAATGAAAATCCACCAAAGAGCGTACATCCACTCGCAACCTTAAAATATTCCCCAAAAGGAAAAAGAATTTCAGTAAGTCTGAGGCTTTATAAAGGTTGTAATTTTATTTTAATTTTATTTGTTAAAGAATTACATGGCCATTACACTTTTTGCCACTATTTTATTTGATTTGTTCTAGTCTCCGAGCTTCCAAAAGTTTGTAATTGATCTTCTTATTTGCTAGTCAGATTATAATGTTTCAGACTGGATAAATATCTCATTATCTATATATTAACAAAAACAATTTACTTTCTAATTAGCAATATTTTTATAAGTGGTTCTGCAATGTCTCTTATCCATCATAAGTTTTTCTTTTATTTATGTTCTTGTGAGTTTGTCTGCGCGCACGCTTTTAACTCCAGAAAAGAGCTCTTTTCCAAGTTACATTGGGTTGTAAATATATTTCACAATTTGTATCAATGACACAACACTTTGGTATGATTAATGTATGAAGATATAAGGTATAGCGTATTGCAAGGAACTCATTTTCTTGTTTGAAAGAAAAAATGAAATAAAAAACCATCCACGAGAATCTATTAGCTTGATAATTGGCGCGAAACTCGTTTCATATTATCGAACCAACCTTTTAAATGAATTTGTAGTTACAAGTAGTTACGCGTGATTCTTTTTTTAACCGTAAACTGACAGCCATCGTGACAATTTTACATAATTGTATCCTTGGTTTAACTGCCATGTAGTTTGTCGTTACATCAAGGTTATCAGATCCAGATCATCGTAACTTGTTCTAGGGATACTTAATCGTATTTTTCCTGCATGCTTTTACATAAATATATCAGTAAATCAAATTTTTCTCCTTTAACTTTTATAATAGGTCGGACGAGATTTTGGTATTAATGCATTGTTCAAAACCAATTTCATTCTTGTAGATTGTCTGAAATAATTGTTGACAAATTATATGTTTTGCATTTCATTTAACTCTATTTATATGTCGGAGTAGTATGTTCCTAAAATCAGATTAGGAGAAACATCAAAAGCAATACAGAATCATTTGCTCACTTGTGGTTGCTTACTTTTTATCCTCCATTAACGTGGAACTTATTTTGCAATTTCATTCTTGTAGATTGTCTGAAATAATTGAAGCGATAGATCGAGTTCCATGTCAGGATAAAGTCAAGCCTCATATAGAGTACTATGAGTGTCCACCAGAGCTTTTGGAAATTATTATCTCAAAGTTAACCTAAATAGATAACATAGCGTGCTTCAGCCGTGTGTAAAGTATGGCGAAATGCTGCCATTTTTGTCAGAAACGCAGATAAACCTCCCTTTCTCATTATTTGCCCGAAATATGGCAACTTGTACGAGTTCTACGACCCTTGTAAGCGCAAATCATACTGGCTTGACTTGCCAGAACTGCGTGGCTCTTGTATTCGATGCGCCAAGGATGGGTGGTTACTGGTGCACAAGCCTAATACTCAGCTCGCATTTTTGTTTTCCCCGTATACTCGAGAATTGATAAAACTGCCTGATATTGATTTAACAACCCACGTTGTTGCCATTTCTGGCGCCCCAAAATCACCTAGCTGTGTTGTTTTTGCATTTAAGAACAGTGGGCCTTCTATTATTACTTTGAGCATGTGGCATCCCGAGAAGATTGAGTGGTCTATATCGAGTCATGACACTGGTTCTCCATTCCGTTGCAGTGCCTGGAACAAGACAGTTTTTTACAATGGTGTTTTCTACTGTTTAAGCCCTAATGGTACGTTGGGCATGTATAAAATAGCAACGGGTTCCTGGAGCTTCCACTATTGTCCAGCTATTAGGACCTTAAATAATTTCTTTATGGCATTGCATAATGATGACATTTATCTTATTATCACTTTTGCATGTAATACTCCAGCAATATTGAAGTTGGAGCTTCCTATAACGAGGTGGAGTAAGATAAACACTTTAGGAGGAATGACATTATTCTTAAATTGTTGGTCTTCTGTCATTAAGACGGATCTTCTTGGGGATATGAGAGACAAGCTTTATTTCTCTAAGGTCATGTTTTATGGAAAACACTGTGTTTCATATACTGTCAACGAGAGAAGATACTATCCGCGAAATGAGTTGTACAATTCGAGGCAGCAAGACATTACTAGGAGCATTTGGATCGAACAACCTGAAAAACTTTCGTGTTTTCTGTAAGGTAAAATTTATTATTGCTGTTGTTTCGTGTTGCTGCTGCTCCAAAATCGGCTGCTTTTATGCCTTGGTTGTTTCTTGTGCAGCGCGCATATAAACCTTCAAAGATGTTAATTTTTCCTTGGCAGTGTGAATTTTTTCAAGAGATAGTATGTAGCGTTTTTGCATCTTCTGATCAATAGAAGTATGACATTTATAATCGTTTTTCGATATCTATATGCTTTACATGTAAGATCTTATTGATTTTATGTAGCTAGGTACTGAAATTTAGAATAATATCTGATCTCTATGGTCATTAGAGGTATCGATGTGGTATTCTTTTAAAAACTATAAGGTCAAATCATGATAAGCTCTGCGCTTACATATATATATATATATATATATATATATATATATATATATATATATATAAGCTACAAGTAAATAGCGGTTACGAGTCCCCACGTCATAAAAATAAATGGAAAGAATGACAAGTAAAAATAAATTAAATGCACACCTGCAAGATAGCGATTACGAGTTTCCACGTCATAATAAAAAAAAAAGAATTTAGGGCAAGTAAATTGCATAGTATTTTTGCATTCAAATACTTGCACCAATCAATTTCTGGAGGTTGTCAATTAAAATTTGTTACTGCCATCTTTAATTAGGGTGTAAACTGTATATTATCATATTAAAAGAAACTAAATAACTTCTGCATAATTTTTTTCACCAGGATAGTTCATTACCAACTGGAAAATTGTTAATCTTGTTTAATTATTATAAACTTTATCTGATTAATCTTTTAACTTTATTGGCTATAATATTTTTCGTTGGGGGAAAGATATATATAGTAGTTGAATTGCCATAGGCAATGGTTTGAATATTTTCTATTGTAGCATGCACAATTTTTCCTTTTATAATTTCTGGAATGAATGCATGAATTTTATAACTTGCACAAATTATAGAAATTGCGCCATAAAAGTTTGCATGTTTATCCGGTCATTCCCGTTCCATATGAATATAATGCCATTGATGAATTCACGATCGTAGACTTGTGCGATACCAGTAAATTGGACAAGTTGGTAGAAAACACAAGAAAAGACTCAAAACCCACTTTTTACTCAATGAAAATCCACCAAAGAGCGTACAGCCACTCGCAACCTTAAAATATTCCCCAAAAGGAAAAAGAATTTCAGTAAGTCTGAGGCTTTATAAAGGTTGTAATTTTATTTTAATTTTATTTGTTAAAGAATTACATGGCCATGACACTACATAAATACCTCCATATGAAGGCGTTGAATGGCGTCCTATATGGCCAAAATCGACTCTAATGAAAGATATATGAGTCGATTATGTACCTGCAACACATTGCCACTAATATTGGCGCATGCCACATGGTTAGAGGCGATAATTTTCCTTTTGTAACAAAAGTCGCATGGGAGTGGAAAAATCGCCTCCTATCTTTTATCAAAACATGCAAATAATCGCAACTTTTTTCCACTATTTTATTTTATTTGTTCTAGTCTCCGAGCTTCCAAAAGTTTGTAATTGATCTTCTTATTTGCTAGTCAGATTCTAATGTTTCAGACTGGATAAATATCTCATTAGCTATATATTAACAAAAACAATTTACTTTCTAATTAGCAATATTTTTATAAGTGGTTCTGCAATGTCTCTTATCCATCATAAGTTTTTCTTTTATTTATGTTCTTGTGAGTGTGTCTGCGCGCACGCTTTTAACTCCAGAAAAGAGCTCTTTTCCAAGTTACATTGGGTTGTAAATATATTTCACATTCTGTATCAATGACACAACACTTTGGTGTGATTAATGTATGAAGATATAAGGTATAGCGTATTGCAAGGAACTCATTTTCTTGTTTGAAAGAAAAACTGAAATAAAAAACCATCCACGAGAATCTATTAGCTTGATAATTGGCGCGAAACTCATTTCAAATTATCGAACCAACCTTTTAAATGAATTTGTAGTTACTAGTAGTTACGCATGATTCTTTTTTTAACCGTAAACTGACAGCCATCGTGACAACTTTACATAATTGTATCCTTGGTTTAACTGCCATTTAGTTTGTCGTTACATCAAGGTTATCAGATCCAGATCATCGTAACTTGTTCTAGGGATACTTAATAGTGTTTTTCCTGCATGCTTTTACATAAATATATCAGTAAATCAAAGTTTTTTCCTTTAACTTTTATAATATGTCGGACGAGATTTTGGTATTAATGCATAGTTCAAAACCAATTTCATTCTTGTAGATTGTCTGAAATAATTGTTGACAAATTATATGTTTTGCATTTCATTTAACTCTATTTATATGTCGGAGTAGTATGTTCCTAAAATCAGATTAGGAGAAACATCAAAAGCAATACAGAATCATTTGCTCACTTGTGGTTGCTTACTTTTTATCCTCCATTAACGTGGAACTTATTTTGCAATTTCATTCTTGTAGATTGTCTGAAATAATTGAAGCAATAGATCGAGTTCCATGTCAGGATAAAGTCAAGCCTCAGATAGAGTACTATGAGTGTCCACCAGAGCTTTTGGAAATTATTATCTCAAAGTTAACCTTAAGAGATAACATATGTGCTTCAGCCGTGTGTAAAGTATAGCAAAATGCTGCCATTTTTGTCAGAATCTCAGATAAACCTCCATTTCTCATTATTTGCCCGAAATATGGCAACTTGTACGAGTTCTACGACCCTTGTAACCGCAAATCATACTGGCTTAACTTGCCAGAACTGCGTGGCTCTTGTATTCGATGGGCCAAGGATGGGTGGTTATTGGTGCACAAGCCTAATACTCAGCTCGCCTTTTTGTTTTCCCCGTATACTCGAGAATTGATAAAACTGCATGATATTGATTTAACAACCCACGTTGTTGCCATTTCTGGCGCCCCAACATCACCTAGCTGTGTTGTTTTTGCATTTAAGAACAATGGGCCTTCTATTATTACTTTGAGCATGTGGCGTCCCGAGAAGACTGAGTGGTCTATCTCGAGTCATGACACTGGTTCTCCATTCCGTTGCAGTGCCTGGAACAAGACAGTTTTTCACAATGGTGTTTTCTACTGTTTAAGCACTAATGGTACGCTGGGCATGTTTAAAACAGCAACGGGTTCTTGGAGCTTCCACTATTGTCCAGCTATTAGGACCTTAAATAATTTCTTTCTGGCAGTGCATAATGATGACATTTATCTTATTATCACTTTTGCACGTAATACTCCAGCAATATTGAAGTTGGAGCTTCCTATAATGAGGTGGAGTAAGATAAACACTTTAGGAGGAATGACATTATTCTTAAATTGTTGGCCTTCTGTCATTAGGACGGATCTTCTTGGGGATATGAGAGACAAGCTTTATTTCTCTAAGGTCATGTTTTATGGAAAACACTGTGTTTCATATACTGTCAACGAGAGAAGATACTATCCGCGAAATGAGTTGTACAATTCGAGGCAGCAAGACATTACTAGGAGCATTTGGATCGAACAACCTGAAAAACTTTCGTGTTTTCTGTAAGGTAAAATTTATTATTGCTGTTGTTTCGTGTTGCTGCTGCTCCAAAATCGGCTGCTTTTATGCCTTGGTTGTTTCTTGTGCAGCGCGCATATAAACCTTCAAAGATGTTAATTTTTCCTTGGCAGTGTGAATTTTTTCAAGAGATAGTATGTAGCGTTTTTGCATCTTCTGATCAATAGAAGTATGACATTTATAATCGTTTTTCGATATCTATATGCTTTACATGTAAGATCTTATTGATTTTATGTAGCTAGGTACTGAAATTTAGAATAATATCTGATCTCTATGGTCATTAGAGGTATCGATGTGGTATTCTTTTAAAAACTATAAGGTCAAATCATAATAAGCTCTGCGCTTACACACACACACACATATATATATATATATATATATATATATATATATATATATATATATATATATAAGCTACAAGTAAATAGCGGTTACGAGTCCCCACGTCATAAAAATAAATGGAAAGAATGACAAGTAAAAATAAATTAAATGCACACCTGCAAGATAGCGATTACGAGTTTCCACGTCATAATAAAAAAAAAAAGAATTTAGGGCAAGTAAATTGCATAGTATTTTTGCATTCAAATACTTGCACCAATCAATTTCTGGAGGTTGTCAATTAAAATTTGTTACTGCCATCTTTAATTAGGGTGTAAACTGTATATTATCATATTAAAAGAAATTAAATAACTTCTGCATAATTTTTTTCACCAGTATAGTTCATTACCAACTGGAAAATTGTTAATCTTGTTTAATTATTATAAACTTTATCTGATTAATCTTTAAACTTTATTGGCTATAATATTTTTCGTTGGGGAAAGATATATATAGTAGTTGAATTGCCATAGGCAATGGTTTGAATATTTTCTATTGTAGCATGCACAATTTTTCCTTTTATAATTTCTGGAATGAATGCATGAATTTTATAACTTGCACAAATTATAGAAATTGCGCCATAAAAGTTTGCATGTTTATCCGGTCATTCCCGTTCCATATGAATATAATGCCATTGATGAATTCACGATCTTAGACTTGTGCGATACCAGTAAATTGGACAAGTTGGTAGAAAACACAAGAAAAGACTCAAAACCCACTTTTTACTCAATGAAAATCCACCAAAGAGCGTACAGCCACTCGCAACCTTAAAATATTCCCCAAAAGGAAAAAGAATTTCAGTAAGTCTGAGGCTTTATAAAGGTTGTAATTTTATTTTAATTTTATTTGTTAAAGAATTACATGGCCATGACACTACATAAATACCTCCATATGAAGGCGTTGAATGGCGTCCTATATGGCCAAAATCGATTCTAATGAAGATATATGAGTCGATTATGTACCTGCAACACATTGCCACTAATATTGGCGCATGCCACATGGTTAGAGGCGATAATTTGCCTTTTGTAACAAAAGTCGCATGGGAGTGGAAAAATCGCCTCCTATCTTTTATCAAAACATGCAAATAATCGCAACTTTTTTCCACTATTTTATTTTATTTGTTCTAGTCTCCGAGCTTCCAAAAGTTTGTAATTGATCTTCTTATTTGCTAGTCAGATTCTAATGTTTCAGACTGGATAAATATCTCATTAGCTATATATTAACAAAAACAATTTACTTTCTAATTAGCAATATTTTTATAAGTGGTTCTGCAATGTCTCTTATCCATCATAAGTTTTTCTTTTATTTATGTTCTTGTGAGTGTGTCTGCGCGCACGCTTTTAACTCCAGAAAAGAGCTCTTTTCCAAGTTACATTGGGTTGTAAATATATTTCACATTCTGTATCAATGACACAACACTTTGGTGTGATTAATGTATGAAGATATAAGGTATAGCGTATTGCAAGGAACTCATTTTCTTGTTTGAAAGAAAAAATGAAATAAAAAACCATCCACGAGAATCTATTAGCTTGATAATTGGCGCGAAACTCATTTCATATTATCGAACCAACCTTTTAAATGAATTTGTAGTTACTAGTAGTTACGCATGATTCTTTTTTTAACCGTAAACTCACAGCCATCGTGACAACTTTACATAATTGTATCCTTGGTTTAACTGCCATTTAGTTTGTCGTTACATCAAGGTTATCAGATCCAGATCATCGTAACTTGTTCTAGGGATACTTAATAGTGTTTTTCCTGCATGCTTTTACATAAATATATCAGTAAATCAAAGTTTTTTCCTTTAACTTTTATAATATGTCGGACGAGATTTTGGTATTAATGCATAGTTCAAAACCAATTTCATTCTTGTAGATTGTCTGAAATAATTGTTGACAAATTATATGTTTTGCATTTCATTTAACTCTATTTATATGTCGGAGTAGTATGTTCCTAAAATCAGATTAGGAGAAACATCAAAAGCAATACAGAATCATTTGCTCACTGGTGGTTGCTTACTTTTTATCCTCCATTAATGTGGAACTTATTTTGCAATTTCATTCTTGTAGATTGTCTGAAATAATTGAAGCGATAGATCGAGTTCCATGTCAGGATAAAGTCAAGCCTCAGATAGAGTACTATGAGTGTCCACCAGAGCTTTTGGAAATTATTATCTCAAAGTTAACCTAAATAGATAACATAGCGTGCTTCAGCCGTGTGTAAAGTATGGCGAAATGCTGCCATTTTTGTCAGAATCTCAGATAAACCTCCCTTTCTCATTATTTGCCCGAAATATGGCAACTTGTACGAGTTCTACGACCCTTGTAAGCGCAAATCATACTGGCTTGACTTGCCAGAACTGCGTGGCTCTTGTATTCGATGCGCCAAGGATGGGTCGTTACTGGTGCACAAGCCTAATACTCAGCTCGCATTTTTGTTTTCCCCGTATACTCGAGAATTGATAAAACTGCCTGATATTGATTTAACAACCCACGTTGTTGCCATTTCTGGCGCCCCAACATCACCTAGCTGTGTTGTTTTTGCATTTAAGAACAGTGGGCCTTCTATTATTACTTTGAGCATGTGGCATCCCGAGAAGACTGAGTGGTCTATATCAAGTCATGACACTGGTTCTCCATTTCGTTACAGTGCCTGAAACAAGACAGTTTTTCACAATGGTGTTTTCTACTGTTTAAGCCGTAATGGTACGCTGGGCATGTATAAAACAACAACGGGTTGATGGAGCTTCCACTATTGTCCAGCTATTAGGACCTTAAATAATTTCTTTCTGGCAGTGCATAATGATGACATTTATCTTATTATCACTTTTGCACGTAATACTCCAGCAATATTGAAGTTGGAGCTTCCTATAACGAGGTGGAGTAAGATAAACACTTTAGGAGGAATGACATTATTCTTAAATTGTTGGTCTTCTGTCATTAGGACGGATCTTCTTGGGGATATGAGAGACAAGCTTTATTTCTCTAAGGTCATGTTTTATGGAAAATACATTGTTTCATATTCTGTCAACGAGAGAAGATACTATCCGCGAAATGAGTTGTACAATTCGAGGCAGCAAGACATTACTAGGAATATTTGGATCGAACAGCCTGAAAAACTTTCGTGTTTTCTATAAGGTAAAATTTATTATTGTTGTTGTTTCGCGTTGCTGCTGCTCCAAAATCGGCTGCTTTTATGCCTTGGTTGTTTCTTGTGCAGCGCGCATATAAACCTTCAAAGATGTTAATTTTTCCTTGGCAGTGTGAATTTTTTCAAGAGATAGTATGTAGCGTTTTTGCATCTTCTGATCAATAGAAGTATGACATTTATAATCGTTTTTCGATATCTATATGCTTTACATGTAAGATCTTATTGATTTTATGTAGCTAGGTACTGAAATTTAGAATTAAATCTGATCTCTATGGTCATTAGAGGTATCGATGTGGTATTCTTTTAAAAACTATAAGGTCAAATCATAATAAGCTCTGCGCTTACATATATATATATATATATATATATATATATATATATATATATATATATATATAAGCTACAAGTAAATAGCGGTTACGAGTTCCCACGTCATAAAAAGAAATAGAAAGAATGACAAGTAAAAATAAATTAAATGCACACCTGCAAGATAGCGATTAGGAGTTTCCACGTCATAATAAAAAAAAAAGAATTTAGCGCAAGTAAATTGCATAGTATTTTTGCATTCAAATACTTGCACCAATCAATTTCTGGAGGTTGTCAATTAAATTTTGTTACTCCCATCTTTAATTAGGGTGTAAACTGTATATTATCATATTAAAAGAAATTAAATAACTTCTGCATAATTTTTTTCACCAGTATAGTTCATTACCAACTAGAAAAATGTTAATCTTGTTTAATTATTATAAACTTTATCTGATTAATCTTTTAACTTTATAACTTGCACAAATTATAGAAATTGCGCCATAAAAGTTTGCGTGTTTATCCGGTCATTCTCGTTCCATATGAATATAATGCCATTGATGAATTCACGATCGTAGACTCGTGCGATACCAGTAAATTGGACAAGTGGGTAGAAAACACAAGAAAAGACTCAAAACCCACTTTTTACTCAATGAAAATCCACCAAAGAGCGTACATCCACTCGCAACCTTAAAATATTCCCCAAAAGGAAAAAGAATTTCAGTAAGTCTGAGGCTTTATAAAGGTTGTAATTTTATTTTAATTTTATTTGTTAAAGAATTACATGGCCATTACACTTTTTGCCACTATTTTATTTGATTTGTTCTAGTCTCCGAGCTTCCAAAAGTTTGTAATTGATCTTCTTATTTGCTAGTCAGATTATAATGTTTCAGACTGGATAAATATCTCATTATCTATATATTAACAAAAACAATTTACTTTCTAATTAGCAATATTTTTATAAGTGGTTCTGCAATGTCTCTTATCCATCATAAGTTTTTCTTTTATTTATGTTCTTGTGAGTTTGTCTGCGCGCACGCTTTTAACTCCAGAAAAGAGCTCTTTTCCAAGTTACATTGGGTTGTAAATATATTTCACAATTTGTATCAATGACACAACACTTTGGTATGATTAATGTATGAAGATATAAGGTATAGCGTATTGCAAGGAACTCATTTTCTTGTTTGAAAGAAAAAATGAAATAAAAAACCATCCACGAGAATCTATTAGCTTGATAATTGGCGCGAAACTCGTTTCATATTATCGAACCAACCTTTTAAATGAATTTGTAGTTACAAGTAGTTACGCGTGATTCTTTTTTTAACCGTAAGCTGACAGCCATCGTGACAATTTTACATAATTGTATCCTTGGTTTAACTGCCATGTAGTTTGTCGTTACATCAAGGTTATCAGATCCAGATCATCGTAACTTGTTCTAGGGATACTTAATCGTATTTTTCCTGCATGCTTTTACATAAATATATCAGTAAATCAAATTTTTCTCCTTTAACTTTTATAATAGGTCGGACGAGATTTTGGTATTAATGCATTGTTCAAAACCAATTTCATTCTTGTAGATTGTCTGAAATAATTGTTGACAAATTATATGTTTTGCATTTCATTTAACTCTATTTATATGTCGGAGTAGTATGTTCCTAAAATCAGATTAGGAGAAACATCAAAAGCAATACAGAATCATTTGCTCACTTGTGGTTGCTTACTTTTTATCCTCCATTAACGTGGAACTTATTTTGCAATTTCATTCTTGTAGATTGTCTGAAATAATTGAAGCGATAGATCGAGTTCCATGTCAGGATAAAGTCAAGCCTCATATAGAGTACTATGAGTGTCCACCAGAGCTTTTGGAAATTATTATCTCAAAGTTAACCTAAATAGATAACATAGCGTGCTTCAGCCGTGTGTAAAGTATGGCGAAATGCTGCCATTTTTGTCAGAAACGCAGATAAACCTCCCTTTCTCATTATTTGCCCGAAATATGGCAACTTGTACGAGTTCTACGACCCTTGTAAGCGCAAATCATACTGGCTTGACTTGCCAGAACTGCGTGGCTCTTGTATTCGATGCGCCAAGGATGGGTGGTTACTGGTGCACAAGCCTAATACTCAGCTCGCATTTTTGTTTTCCCCGTATACTCGAGAATTGATAAAACTGCCTGATATTGATTTAACAACCCACGTTGTTGCCATTTCTGGCGCCCCAAAATCACCTAGTTGTGTTGTTTTTGCATTTAAGAACAGTGGGCCTTCTATTATTACTTTGAGCATGTGGCATCCCGAGAAGATTGAGTGGTCTATATCGAGTCATGACACTGGTTCTCCATTCCGTTGCAGTGCCTGGAACAAGACAGTTTTTTACAATGGTGTTTTCTACTGTTTAAGCCCTAATGGTACGTTGGGCATGTATAAAATAGCAACGGGTGGGTTCCTGGAGCTTCCACTATTGTCCAGCTATTAGGACCTTAAATAATTTCTTTATGGCATTGCATAATGATGACATTTATCTTATTATCACTTTTGCATGTAATACTCCAGCAATATTGAAGTTGGAGCTTCCTATAACGAGGTGGAGTAAGATAAACACTTTAGGAGGAATGACATTATTCTTAAATTGTTGGTCTTCTGTCATTAAGACGGATCTTCTTGGGGATATGAGAGACAAGCTTTATTTCTCTAAGGTCATGTTTTATGGAAAACACTGTGTTTCATATACTGTCAACGAGAGAAGATACTATCCGCGAAATGAGTTGTACAATTCGAGGCAGCAAGACATTACTAGGAGCATTTGGATCGAACAACCTGAAAAACTTTCGTGTTTTCTGTAAGGTAAAATTTATTATTGCTGTTGTTTCGTGTTGCTGCTGCTCCAAAATCGGCTGCTTTTATGCCTTGGTTGTTTCTTGTGCAGCGCGCATATAAACCTTCAAAGATGTTAAGTTTTCCTTGGCAGTGTGAATTTTTTCAAGAGATAGTATGTAGCGTTTTTGCATCTTCTGATCAATAGAAGTATGACATTTATAATCGTTTTTCGATATCTATATGCTTTACATGTAAGATCTTATTGATTTTATGTAGCTAGGTACTGAAATTTAGAATAATATCTGATCTCTATGGTCATTAGAGGTATCGATGTGGTATTCTTTTAAAAACTATAAGGTCAAATCAGGATAAGCTCTGCGCTTACATATATATATATATATATATATATATATATATATAAGCTACAAGTAAATAGCGGTTACGAGTCCCCACGTCATAAAAATAAATGGAAAGAATGACAAGTAAAAATAAATTAAATGCACACCTGCAAGATAGCGATTACGAGTTTCCACGTCATAATAAAAAAAAAAGAATTTAGGGCAAGTAAATTGCATAGTATTTTTGCATTCAAATACTTGCACCAATCAATTTCTGGAGGTTGTCAATTAAAATTTGTTACTGCCATCTTTAATTAGGGTGTAAACTGTATATTATCATATTAAAAGAAACTAAATAACTTCTGCATAATTTTTTTCACCAGTATAGTTCATTACCAACTGGAAAATTGTTAATCTTGTTTAATTATTATAAACTTTATCTGATTAATCTTTAAACTTTATTGGCTATAATATTTTTCGTTGGGGGAAAGATATATATAGTAGTTGAATTGCCATAGGCAATGGTTTGAATATTTTCTATTGTAGCATGCACAATTTTTCCTTTTATAATTTCTGGAATGAATGCATGAATTTTATAACTTGCACAAATTATAGAAATTGCGCCATAAAAGTTTGCATGTTTATCCGGTCATTCCCGTTCCATATGAATATAATGCCATTGATGAATTCACGATCTTAGACTTGTGCGATACCAGTAAATTGGACAAGTTGGTAGAAAACACAAGAAAAGACTCAAAACCCACTTTTTACTCAATGAAAATCCACCAAAGAGCGTACAGCCACTCGCAACCTTAAAATATTCCCCAAAAGGAAAAAGAATTTCAGTAAGTCTGAGGCTTTATAAAGGTTGTAATTTTATTTTAATTTTATTTGTTAAAGAATTACATGGCCATGACACTACATAAATACCTCCATATGAAGGCGTTGAATGGCGTCCTATATGGCCAAAATCGATTCTAATGAAGATATATGAGTCGATTATGTACCTGCAACACATTGCCACTAATATTGGCGCATGCCACATGGTTAGAGGCGATAATTTGCCTTTTGTAACAAAAGTCGCATGGGAGTGGAAAAATCGCCTCCTATCTTTTATCAAAACATGCAAATAATCGCAACTTTTTTCCACTATTTTATTTTATTTGTTCTAGTCTCCGAGCTTCCAAAAGTTTGTAATTGATCTTCTTATTTGCTAGTCAGATTCTAATGTTTCAGACTGGATAAATATCTCATTAGCTATATATTAACAAAAACAATTTACTTTCTAATTAGCAATATTTTTATAAGTGGTTCTGCAATGTCTCTTATCCATCATAAGTTTTTCTTTTATTTATGTTCTTGTGAGTGTGTCTGCGCGCACGCTTTTAACTCCAGAAAAGAGCTCTTTTCCAAGTTACATTGGGTTGTAAATATATTTCACATTCTGTATCAATGACACAACACTTTGGTGTGATTAATGTATGAAGATATAAGGTATAGCGTATTGCAAGGAACTCATTTTCTTGTTTGAAAGAAAAAATGAAATAAAAAACCATCCACGAGAATCTATTAGCTTGATAATTGGCGCGAAACTCATTTCATATTATCGAACCAACCTTTTAAATGAATTTGTAGTTACTAGTAGTTACGCATGATTCTTTTTTTAACCGTAAACTCACAGCCATCGTGACAACTTTACATAATTGTATCCTTGGTTTAACTGCCATTTAGTTTGTCGTTACATCAAGGTTATCAGATCCAGATCATCGTAACTTGTTCTAGGGATACTTAATAGTGTTTTTCCTGCATGCTTTTACATAAATATATCAGTAAATCAAAGTTTTTTCCTTTAACTTTTATAATATGTCGGACGAGATTTTGGTATTAATGCATAGTTCAAAACCAATTTCATTCTTGTAGATTGTCTGAAATAATTGTTGACAAATTATATGTTTTGCATTTCATTTAACTCTATTTATATGTCGGAGTAGTATGTTCCTAAAATCAGATTAGGAGAAACATCAAAAGCAATACAGAATCATTTGCTCACTGGTGGTTGCTTACTTTTTATCCTCCATTAATGTGGAACTTATTTTGCAATTTCATTCTTGTAGATTGTCTGAAATAATTGAAGCGATAGATCGAGTTCCATGTCAGGATAAAGTCAAGCCTCAGATAGAGTACTATGAGTGTCCACCAGAGCTTTTGGAAATTATTATCTCAAAGTTAACCTAAATAGATAACATAGCGTGCTTCAGCCGTGTGTAAAGTATGGCGAAATGCTGCCATTTTTGTCAGAATCTCAGATAAACCTCCCTTTCTCATTATTTGCCCGAAATATGGCAACTTGTACGAGTTCTACGACCCTTGTAAGCGCAAATCATACTGGCTTGACTTGCCAGAACTGCGTGGCTCTTGTATTCGATGCGCCAAGGATGGGTCGTTACTGGTGCACAAGCCTAATACTCAGCTCGCATTTTTGTTTTCCCCGTATACTCGAGAATTGATAAAACTGCCTGATATTGATTTAACAACCCACGTTGTTGCCATTTCTGGCGCCCCAACATCACCTAGCTGTGTTGTTTTTGCATTTAAGAACAGTGGGCCTTCTATTATTACTTTGAGCATGTGGCATCCCGAGAAGACTGAGTGGTCTATATCAAGTCATGACACTGGTTCTCCATTTCGTTACAGTGCCTGAAACAAGACAGTTTTTCACAATGGTGTTTTCTACTGTTTAAGCCGTAATGGTACGCTGGGCATGTATAAAACAACAACGGGTTGATGGAGCTTCCACTATTGTCCAGCTATTAGGACCTTAAATAATTTCTTTCTGGCAGTGCATAATGATGACATTTATCTTATTATCACTTTTGCACGTAATACTCCAGCAATATTGAAGTTGGAGCTTCCTATAACGAGGTGGAGTAAGATAAACACTTTAGGAGGAATGACATTATTCTTAAATTGTTGGTCTTCTGTCATTAGGACGGATCTTCTTGGGGATATGAGAGACAAGCTTTATTTCTCTAAGGTCATGTTTTATGGAAAATACATTGTTTCATATTCTGTCAACGAGAGAAGATACTATCCGCGAAATGAGTTGTACAATTCGAGGCAGCAAGACATTACTAGGAATATTTGGATCGAACAGCCTGAAAAACTTTCGTGTTTTCTATAAGGTAAAATTTATTATTGTTGTTGTTTCGCGTTGCTGCTGCTCCAAAATCGGCTGCTTTTATGCCTTGGTTGTTTCTTGTGCAGCGCGCATATAAACCTTCAAAGATGTTAATTTTTCCTTGGCAGTGTGAATTTTTTCAAGAGATAGTATGTAGCGTTTTTGCATCTTCTGATCAATAGAAGTATGACATTTATAATCGTTTTTCGATATCTATATGCTTTACATGTAAGATCTTATTGATTTTATGTAGCTAGGTACTGAAATTTAGAATTAAATCTGATCTCTATGGTCATTAGAGGTATCGATGTGGTATTCTTTTAAAAACTATAAGGTCAAATCATAATAAGCTCTGCGCTTACATATATATATATATATATATATATATATATATATATATATATATATATATAAGCTACAAGTAAATAGCGGTTACGAGTTCCCACGTCATAAAAAGAAATAGAAAGAATGACAAGTAAAAATAAATTAAATGCACACCTGCAAGATAGCGATTAGGAGTTTCCACGTCATAATAAAAAAAAAAGAATTTAGCGCAAGTAAATTGCATAGTATTTTTGCATTCAAATACTTGCACCAATCAATTTCTGGAGGTTGTCAATTAAATTTTGTTACTCCCATCTTTAATTAGGGTGTAAACTGTATATTATCATATTAAAAGAAATTAAATAACTTCTGCATAATTTTTTTCACCAGTATAGTTCATTACCAACTAGAAAAATGTTAATCTTGTTTAATTATTATAAACTTTATCTGATTAATCTTTTAACTTTATAACTTGCACAAATTATAGAAATTGCGCCATAAAAGTTTGCGTGTTTATCCGGTCATTCTCGTTCCATATGAATATAATGCCATTGATGAATTCACGATCGTAGACTCGTGCGATACCAGTAAATTGGACAAGTGGGTAGAAAACACAAGAAAAGACTCAAAACCCACTTTTTACTCAATGAAAATCCACCAAAGAGCGTACATCCACTCGCAACCTTAAAATATTCCCCAAAAGGAAAAAGAATTTCAGTAAGTCTGAGGCTTTATAAAGGTTGTAATTTTATTTTAATTTTATTTGTTAAAGAATTACATGGCCATTACACTTTTTGCCACTATTTTATTTGATTTGTTCTAGTCTCCGAGCTTCCAAAAGTTTGTAATTGATCTTCTTATTTGCTAGTCAGATTATAATGTTTCAGACTGGATAAATATCTCATTATCTATATATTAACAAAAACAATTTACTTTCTAATTAGCAATATTTTTATAAGTGGTTCTGCAATGTCTCTTATCCATCATAAGTTTTTCTTTTATTTATGTTCTTGTGAGTTTGTCTGCGCGCACGCTTTTAACTCCAGAAAAGAGCTCTTTTCCAAGTTACATTGGGTTGTAAATATATTTCACAATTTGTATCAATGACACAACACTTTGGTATGATTAATGTATGAAGATATAAGGTATAGCGTATTGCAAGGAACTCATTTTCTTGTTTGAAAGAAAAAATGAAATAAAAAACCATCCACGAGAATCTATTAGCTTGATAATTGGCGCGAAACTCGTTTCATATTATCGAACCAACCTTTTAAATGAATTTGTAGTTACAAGTAGTTACGCGTGATTTTTTTTTTAACCGTAAGCTGACAGCCATCGTGACAATTTTACATAATTGTATCCTTGGTTTAACTGCCATGTAGTTTGTCGTTACATCAAGGTTATCAGATCCAGATCATCGTAACTTGTTCTAGGGATACTTAATCGTATTTTTCCTGCATGCTTTTACATAAATATATCAGTAAATCAAATTTTTCTCCTTTAACTTTTATAATAGGTCGGACGAGATTTTGGTATTAATGCATTGTTCAAAACCAATTTCATTCTTGTAGATTGTCTGAAATAATTGTTGACAAATTATATGTTTTGCATTTCATTTAACTCTATTTATATGTCGGAGTAGTATGTTCCTAAAATCAGATTAGGAGAAACATCAAAAGCAATACAGAATCATTTGCTCACTTGTGGTTGCTTACTTTTTATCCTCCATTAACGTGGAACTTATTTTGCAATTTCATTCTTGTAGATTGTCTGAAATAATTGAAGCGATAGATCGAGTTCCATGTCAGGATAAAGTCAAGCCTCATATAGAGTACTATGAGTGTCCACCAGAGCTTTTGGAAATTATTATCTCAAAGTTAACCTAAATAGATAACATAGCGTGCTTCAGCCGTGTGTAAAGTATGGCGAAATGCTGCCATTTTTGTCAGAAACGCAGATAAACCTCCCTTTCTCATTATTTGCCCGAAATATGGCAACTTGTACGAGTTCTACGACCCTTGTAAGCGCAAATCATACTGGCTTGACTTGCCAGAACTGCGTGGCTCTTGTATTCGATGCGCCAAGGATGGGTGGTTACTGGTGCACAAGCCTAATACTCAGCTCGCATTTTTGTTTTCCCCGTATACTCGAGAATTGATAAAACTGCCTGATATTGATTTAACAACCCACGTTGTTGCCATTTCTGGCGCCCCAAAATCACCTAGCTGTGTTGTTTTTGCATTTAAGAACAGTGGGCCTTCTATTATTACTTTGAGCATGTGGCATCCCGAGAAGATTGAGTGGTCTATATCGAGTCATGACACTGGTTCTCCATTCCGTTGCAGTGCCTGGAACAAGACAGTTTTTTACAATGGTGTTTTCTACTGTTTAAGCCCTAATGGTACGTTGGGCATGTATAAAATAGCAACGGGTGGGTTCCTGGAGCTTCCACTATTGTCCAGCTATTAGGACCTTAAATAATTTCTTTATGGCATTGCATAATGATGACATTTATCTTATTATCACTTTTGCATGTAATACTCCAGCAATATTGAAGTTGGAGCTTCCTATAACGAGGTGGAGTAAGATAAACACTTTAGGAGGAATGACATTATTCTTAAATTGTTGGTCTTCTGTCATTAAGACGGATCTTCTTGGGGATATGAGAGACAAGCTTTATTTCTCTAAGGTCATGTTTTATGGAAAACACTGTGTTTCATATACTGTCAACGAGAGAAGATACTATCCGCGAAATGAGTTGTACAATTCGAGGCAGCAAGACATTACTAGGAGCATTTGGATCGAACAACCTGAAAAACTTTCGTGTTTTCTGTAAGGTAAAATTTATTATTGCTGTTGTTTCGTGTTGCTGCTGCTCCAAAATCGGCTGCTTTTATGCCTTGGTTGTTTCTTGTGCAGCGCGCATATAAACCTTCAAAGATGTTAATTTTTCCTTGCCAGTGTGAATTTTTTCAAGAGATAGTATGTAGCGTTTTTGCATCTTCTGATCAATAGAAGTATGACATTTATAATCGTTTTTCGATATCTATATGCTTTACATGTAAGATCTTATTGATTTTATGTAGCTAGGTACTGAAATTTAGAATAATATCTGATCTCTATGGTCATTAGAGGTATCGATGTGGTATTCTTTTAAAAACTATAAGGTCAAATCATGATAAGCTCTGCGCTTACATATATATATATATATATATATATATATATATATATAAGCTACAAGTAAATAGCGGTTACGAGTCCCCACGTCATAAAAATAAATGGAAAGAATGACAAGTAAAAATAAATTAAATGCACACCTGCAAGATAGCGATTACGAGTTTCCACGTCATAATAAAAAAAAAAGAATTTAGGGCAAGTAAATTGCATAGTATTTTTGCATTCAAATACTTGCACCAATCAATTTCTGGAGGTTGTCAATTAAAATTTGTTACTGCCATCTTTAATTAGGGTGTAAACTGTATATTATCATATTAAAAGAAACTAAATAACTTCTGCATAATTTTTTTCACCAGTATAGTTCATTACCAACTGGAAAATTGTTAATCTTGTTTAATTATTATAAACTTTATCTGATTAATCTTTTAACTTTATTGGCTATAATATTTTTCGTTGGGGGAAAGATATATATAGTAGTTGAATTGCCATAGGCAATGGTTTGAATATTTTCTATTGTAGCATGCACAATTTTTCCTTTTATAATTTCTGGAATGAATGCATGAATTTTATAACTTGCACAAATTATAGAAATTGCGCCATAAAAGTTTGCATGTTTATCCGGTCATTCCCGTTCCATATGAATATAATGCCATTGATGAATTCACGATCGTAGACTTGTGCGATACCAGTAAATTGGACAAGTTGGTAGAAAACACAAGAAAAGACTCAAAACCCACTTTTTACTCAATGAAAATCCACCAAAGAGCGTACAGCCACTCGCAACCTTAAAATATTCCCCAAAAGGAAAAAGAATTTCAGTAAGTCTGAGGCTTTATAAAGGTTGTAATTTTATTTTAATTTTATTTGTTAAAGAATTACATGGCCATGACACTACATAAATACCTCCATATGAAGGCGTTGAATGGCGTCCTATATGGCCAAAATCGACTCTAATGAAAGATATATGAGTCGATTATGTACCTGCAACACATTGCCACTAATATTGGCGCATGCCACATGGTTAGAGGCGATAATTTTCCTTTTGTAACAAAAGTCGCATGGGAGTGGAAAAATCGCCTCCTATCTTTTATCAAAACATGCAAATAATCGCAACTTTTTTCCACTATTTTATTTTATTTGTTCTAGTGTCCGAGCTTCCAAAAGTTTGTAATTGATCTTCTTATTTGCTAGTCAGATTCTAATGTTTCAGACTGGATAAATATCTCATTAGCTATATATTAACAAAAACAATTTACTTTCTAATTAGCAATATTTTTATAAGTGGTTCTGCAATGTCTCTTATCCATCATAAGTTTTTCTTTTATTTATGTTCTTGTGAGTGTGTCTGCGCGCACGCTTTTAACTCCAGAAAAGAGCTCTTTTCCAAGTTACATTGGGTTGTAAATATATTTCACATTCTGTATCAATGACACAACACTTTGGTGTGATTAATGTATGAAGATATAAGGTATAGCGTATTGCAAGGAACTCATTTTCTTGTTTGAAAGAAAAACTGAAATAAAAAACCATCCACGAGAATCTATTAGCTTGATAATTGGCGCGAAACTCATTTCAAATTATCGAACCAACCTTTTAAATGAATTTGTAGTTACTAGTAGTTACGCATGATTCTTTTTTTAACCGTAAACTGACAGCCATCGTGACAACTTTACATAATTGTATCCTTGGTTTAACTGCCATTTAGTTTGTCGTTACATCAAGGTTATCAGATCCAGATCATCGTAACTTGTTCTAGGGATACTTAATAGTGTTTTTCCTGCATGCTTTTACATAAATATATCAGTAAATCAAAGTTTTTTCCTTTAACTTTTATAATATGTCGGACGAGATTTTGGTATTAATGCATAGTTCAAAACCAATTTCATTCTTGTAGATTGTCTGAAATAATTGTTGACAAATTATATGTTTTGCATTTCATTTAACTCTATTTATATGTCGGAGTAGTATGTTCCTAAAATCAGATTAGGAGAAACATCAAAAGCAATACAGAATCATTTGCTCACTTGTGGTTGCTTACTTTTTATCCTCCATTAACGTGGAACTTATTTTGCAATTTCATTCTTGTAGATTGTCTGAAATAATTGAAGCAATAGATCGAGTTCCATGTCAGGATAAAGTCAAGCCTCAGATAGAGTACTATGAGTGTCCACCAGAGCTTTTGGAAATTATTATCTCAAAGTTAACCTTAAGAGATAACATATGTGCTTCAGCCGTGTGTAAAGTATAGCAAAATGCTGCCATTTTTGTCAGAATCTCAGATAAACCTCCATTTCTCATTATTTGCCCGAAATATGGCAACTTGTACGAGTTCTACGACCCTTGTAACCGCAAATCATACTGGCTTAACTTGCCAGAACTGCGTG
The DNA here is from genome assembly GCA_948329865.1 of Linaria vulgaris. Classification (NCBI taxonomy): domain Eukaryota; kingdom Viridiplantae; phylum Streptophyta; class Magnoliopsida; order Lamiales; family Plantaginaceae; genus Linaria; species Linaria vulgaris. The sequence continues at coordinate 34,624,432 of OX415253.1, forward strand.
GCTCTTGTATTCGATGGGCCAAGGATGGGTGGTTATTGGTGCACAAGCCTAATACTCAGCTCGCCTTTTTGTTTTCCCCGTATACTCGAGAATTGATAAAACTGCATGATATTGATTTAACAACCCACGTTGTTGCCATTTCTGGCGCCCCAACATCACCTAGCTGTGTTGTTTTTGCATTTAAGAACAGTGGGCCTTCTATTATTACTTTGAGCATGTGGCGTCCCGAGAAGACTGAGTGGTCTATCTCGAGTCATGACACTGGTTCTCCATTCCGTTGCAGTGCCTGGAACAAGACAGTTTTTCACAATGGTGTTTTCTACTGTTTAAGCACTAATGGTACGCTGGGCATGTTCAAAACAGCAACGGGTTCTTGGAGCTTCCACTATTGTCCAGCTATTAGGACCTTAAATAATTTCTTTCTGGCAGTGCATAATGATGACATTTATCTTATTATCACTTTTGCACGTAATACTCCAGCAATATTGAAGTTGGAGCTTCCTATAATGAGGTGGAGTAAGATAAACACTTTAGGAGGAATGACATTATTCTTAAATTGTTGGCCTTCTGTCATTAGGACGGATCTTCTTGGGGATATGAGAGACAAGCTTTATTTCTCTAAGGTCATGTTTTATGGAAAACACTGTGTTTCATATACTGTCAACGAGAGAAGATACTATCCGCGAAATGAGTTGTACAATTCGAGGCAGCAAGACATTACTAGGAGCATTTGGATCGAACAACCTGAAAAACTTTCGTGTTTTCTGTAAGGTAAAATTTATTATTGCTGTTGTTTCGTGTTGCTGCTGCTCCAAAATCGGCTGCTTTTATGCCTTGGTTGTTTCTTGTGCAGCGCGCATATAAACCTTCAAAGATGTTAATTTTTCCTTGGCAGTGTGAATTTTTTCAAGAGATAGTATGTAGCGTTTTTGCATCTTCTGATCAATAGAAGTATGACATTTATAATCGTTTTTCGATATCTATATGCTTTACATGTAAGATCTTATTGATTTTATGTAGCTAGGTACTGAAATTTAGAATAATATCTGATCTCTATGGTCATTAGAGGTATCGATGTGGTATTCTTTTAAAAACTATAAGGTCAAATCATAATAAGCTCTGCGCTTACACACACACACACACATATATATATATATATATATATATATATATATAAGCTACAAGTAAATAGCGGTTACGAGTCCCCACGTCATAAAAATAAATGGAAAGAATGACAAGTAAAAATAAATTAAATGCACACCTGCAAGATAGCGATTACGAGTTTCCACGTCATAATAAAAAAAAAAAGAATTTAGGGCAAGTAAATTGCATAGTATTTTTGCATTCAAATACTTGCACCAATCAATTTCTGGAGGTTGTCAATTAAAATTTGTTACTGCCATCTTTAATTAGGGTGTAAACTGTATATTATCATATTAAAAGAAATTAAATAACTTCTGCATAATTTTTTTCACCAGTATAGTTCATTACCAACTGGAAAATTGTTAATCTTGTTTAATTATTATAAACTTTATCTGATTAATCTTTAAACTTTATTGGCTATAATATTTTTCGTTGGGGGAAAGATATATATAGTAGTTGAATTGCCATAGGCAATGGTTTGAATATTTTCTATTGTAGCATGCACAATTTTTCCTTTTATAATTTCTGGAATGAATGCATGAATTTTATAACTTGCACAAATTATAGAAATTGCGCCATAAAAGTTTGCATGTTTATCCGGTCATTCCCGTTCCATATGAATATAATGCCATTGATGAATTCACGATCGTAGACTTGTGCGATACCAGTAAATTGGACAAGTTGGTAGAAAACACAAGAAAAGACTCAAAACCCACTTTTTACTCAATGAAAATCCACCAAAGAGCGTACAGCCACTCGCAACCTTAAAATATTCCCCAAAAGGAAAAAGAATTTCAGTAAGTCTGAGGCTTTATAAAGGTTGTAATTTTATTTTAATTTTATTTGTTAAAGAATTACATGGCCATGACACTACATAAATACCTCCATATGAAGGCGTTGAATGGCGTCCTATATGGCCAAAATCGACTCTAATGAAAGATATATGAGTCGATTATGTACCTGCAACACATTGCCACTAATATTGGCGCATGCCACATGGTTAGAGGCGATAATTTTCCTTTTGTAACAAAAGTCGCATGGGAGTGGAAAAATCGCCTCCTATCTTTTATCAAAACATGCAAATAATCGCAACTTTTTTCCACTATTTTATTTTATTTGTTCTAGTGTCCGAGCTTCCAAAAGTTTGTAATTGATCTTCTTATTTGCTAGTCAGATTCTAATGTTTCAGACTGGATAAATATCTCATTAGCTATATATTAACAAAAACAATTTACTTTCTAATTAGCAATATTTTTATAAGTGGTTCTGCAATGTCTCTTATCCATCATAAGTTTTTCTTTTATTTATGTTCTTGTGAGTGTGTCTGCGCGCACGCTTTTAACTCCAGAAAAGAGCTCTTTTCCAAGTTACATTGGGTTGTAAATATATTTCACATTCTGTATCAATGACACAACACTTTGGTGTGATTAATGTATGAAGATATAAGGTATAGCGTATTGCAAGGAACTCATTTTCTTGTTTGAAAGAAAAACTGAAATAAAAAACCATCCACGAGAATCTATTAGCTTGATAATTGGCGCGAAACTCATTTCAAATTATCGAACCAACCTTTTAAATGAATTTGTAGTTACTAGTAGTTACGCATGATTCTTTTTTTAACCGTAAACTGACAGCCATCGTGACAACTTTACATAATTGTATCCTTGGTTTAACTGCCATTTAGTTTGTCGTTACATCAAGCTTATCAGATCCAGATCATCGTAACTTGTTCTAGGGATACTTAATAGTGTTTTTCCTGCATGCTTTTACATAAATATATCAGTAAATCAAAGTTTTTTCCTTTAACTTTTATAATATGTCGGACGAGATTTTGGTATTAATGCATAGTTCAAAACCAATTTCATTCTTGTAGATTGTCTGAAATAATTGTTGACAAATTATATGTTTTGCATTTCATTTAACTCTATTTATATGTCGGAGTAGTATGTTCCTAAAATCAGATTAGGAGAAACATCAAAAGCAATACAGAATCATTTGCTCACTTGTGGTTGCTTACTTTTTATCCTCCATTAACGTGGAACTTATTTTGCAATTTCATTCTTGTAGATTGTCTGAAATAATTGAAGCAATAGATCGAGTTCCATGTCAGGATAAAGTCAAGCCTCAGATAGAGTACTATGAGTGTCCACCAGAGCTTTTGGAAATTATTATCTCAAAGTTAACCTTAAGAGATAACATATGTGCTTCAGCCGTGTGTAAAGTATAGCAAAATGCTGCCATTTTTGTCAGAATCTCAGATAAACCTCCATTTCTCATTATTTGCCCGAAATATGGCAACTTGTACGAGTTCTACGACCCTTGTAACCGCAAATCATACTGGCTTAACTTGCCAGAACTGCGTGGCTCTTGTATTCGATGGGCCAAGGATGGGTGGTTATTGGTGCACAAGCCTAATACTCAGCTCGCCTTTTTGTTTTCCCCGTATACTCGAGAATTGATAAAACTGCATGATATTGATTTAACAACCCACGTTGTTGCCATTTCTGGCGCCCCAACATCACCTAGCTGTGTTGTTTTTGCATTTAAGAACAGTGGGCCTTCTATTATTACTTTGAGCATGTGGCGTCCCGAGAAGACTGAGTGGTCTATCTCGAGTCATGACACTGGTTCTCCATTCCGTTGCAGTGCCTGGAACAAGACAGTTTTTCACAATGGTGTTTTCTACTGTTTAAGCACTAATGGTACGCTGGGCATGTTCAAAACAGCAACGGGTTCTTGGAGCTTCCACTATTGTCCAGCTATTAGGACCTTAAATAATTTCTTTCTGGCAGTGCATAATGATGACATTTATCTTATTATCACTTTTGCACGTAATACTCCAGCAATATTGAAGTTGGAGCTTCCTATAATGAGGTGGAGTAAGATAAACACTTTAGGAGGAATGACATTATTCTTAAATTGTTGGCCTTCTGTCATTAGGACGGATCTTCTTGGGGATATGAGAGACAAGCTTTATTTCTCTAAGGTCATGTTTTATGGAAAACACTGTGTTTCATATACTGTCAACGAGAGAAGATACTATCCGCGAAATGAGTTGTACAATTCGAGGCAGCAAGACATTACTAGGAGCATTTGGATCGAACAACCTGAAAAACTTTCGTGTTTTCTGTAAGGTAAAATTTATTATTGCTGTTGTTTCGTGTTGCTGCTGCTCCAAAATCGGCTGCTTTTATGCCTTGGTTGTTTCTTGTGCAGCGCGCATATAAACCTTCAAAGATGTTAATTTTTCCTTGGCAGTGTGAATTTTTTCAAGAGATAGTATGTAGCGTTTTTGCATCTTCTGATCAATAGAAGTATGACATTTATAATCGTTTTTCGATATCTATATGCTTTACATGTAAGATCTTATTGATTTTATGTAGCTAGGTACTGAAATTTAGAATAATATCTGATCTCTATGGTCATTAGAGGTATCGATGTGGTATTCTTTTAAAAACTATAAGGTCAAATCATAATAAGCTCTGCGCTTACACACACACACACATATATATATATATATATATATATATATATATATATATATATATAAGCTACAAGTAAATAGCGGTTACGAGTCCCCACGTCATAAAAATAAATGGAAAGAATGACAAGTAAAAATAAATTAAATGCACACCTGCAAGATAGCGATTACGAGTTTCCACGTCATAATAATAAAAAAAGAATTTAGGGCAAGTAAATTGCATAGTATTTTTGCATTCAAATACTTGCACCAATCAATTTCTGGAGGTTGTCAATTAAAATTTGTTACTGCCATCTTTAATTAGGGTGTAAACTGTATATTATCATATTAAAAGAAATTAAATAACTTCTGCATAATTTTTTTCACCAGTATAGTTCATTACCAACTGGAAAATTGTTAATCTTGTTTAATTATTATAAACTTTATCTGATTAATCTTTAAACTTTATTGGCTATAATATTTTTCGTTGGGGGAAAGATATATATAGTAGTTGAATTGCCATAGGCAATGGTTTGAATATTTTCTATTGTAGCATGCACAATTTTTCCTTTTATAATTTCTGGAATGAATGCATGAATTTTATAACTTGCACAAATTATAGAAATTGCGCCATAAAAGTTTGCATGTTTATCCGGTCATTCCCGTTCCATATGAATATAATGCCATTGATGAATTGACGATCTTAGACTTGTGCGATACCAGTAAATTGGACAAGTTGGTAGAAAACACAAGAAAAGACTCAAAACCCACTTTTTACTCAATGAAAATCCACCAAAGAGCGTACAGCCACTCGCAACCTTAAAATATTCCCCAAAAGGAAAAAGAATTTCAGTAAGTCTGAGGCTTTATAAAGGTTGTAATTTTATTTTAATTTTATTTGTTAAAGAATTACATGGCCATGACACTAAATAAATACCTCCATATGAAGGCGTTGAATGGCGTCCTATATGGCCAAAATCGACTCTAATGAAGATATATGAGTCGATTATGTACCTGCAACACATTGCCACTAATATTGGCGCATGCCACATGGTTAGAGGCGATAATTTGCCTTTTGTAACAAAAGTCGCATGGGAGTGGAAAAATCGCCTCCTATCTTTTATCAAAACATGCAAATAATCGCAACTTTTTTCCACTATTTTATTTTATTTGTTCTAGTCTCCGAGCTTCCAAAAGTTTGTAATTGATCTTCTTATTTGCTAGTCAGATTCTAATGTTTCAGACTGGATAAATATCTCATTAGCTATATATTAACAAAAACAATTTACTTTCTAATTAGCAATATTTTTATAAGTGGTTCTGCAATGTCTCTTATCCATCATAAGTTTTTCTTTTATTTATGTTCTTGTGAGTGTGTCTGCGCGCACGCTTTTAACTCCAGAAAAGAGCTCTTTTCCAAGTTACATTGGGTTGTAAATATATTTCACATTCTGTATCAATGACACAACACTTTGGTGTGATTAATGTATGAAGATATAAGGTATAGCGTATTGCAAGGAACTCATTTTCTTGTTTGAAAGAAAAAATGAAATAAAAAACCATCCACGAGAATCTATTAGCTTGATAATTGGCGCGAAACTCATTTCATATTATCGAACCAACCTTTTAAATGAATTTGTAGTTACTAGTAGTTACGCATGATTCTTTTTTTAACCGTAAACTCACAGCCATCGTGACAACTTTACATAATTGTATCCTTGGTTTAACTGCCATTTAGTTTGTCGTTACATCAAGGTTATCAGATCCAGATCATCGTAACTTGTTCTAGGGATACTTAATAGTGTTTTTCCTGCATGCTTTTACATAAATATATCAGTAAATCAAAGTTTTTTCCTTTAACTTTTATAATATGTCGGACGAGATTTTGGTATTAATGCATAGTTCAAAACCAATTTCATTCTTGTAGATTGTCTGAAATAATTGTTGACAAATTATATGTTTTGCATTTCATTTAACTCTATTTATATGTCGGAGTAGTATGTTCCTAAAATCAGATTAGGAGAAACATCAAAAGCAATACAGAATCATTTGCTCACTGGTGGTTGCTTACTTTTTATCCTCCATTAATGTGGAACTTATTTTGCAATTTCATTCTTGTAGATTGTCTGAAATAGTTGAAGCGATAGATCGAGTTCCATGTCAGGATAAAGTCAAGCCTCAGATAGAGTACTATGAGTGTCCACCAGAGCTTTTGGAAATTATTATCTCAAAGTTAACCTAAATAGATAACATAGCGTGCTTCAGCCGTGTGTAAAGTATGGCGAAATGCTGCCATTTTTGTCAGAATCTCAGATAAACCTCCCTTTCTCATTATTTGCCCGAAATATGGCAACTTGTACGAGTTCTACGACCCTTGTAAGCGCAAATCATACTGGCTTGACTTGCCAGAACTGCGTGGCTCTTGTATTCGATGCGCCAAGGATGGGTGGTTACTGGTGCACAAGCCTAATACTCAGCTCGCATTTTTGTTTTCCCCGTATACTCGAGAATTGATAAAACTGCCTGATATTGATTTAACAACCCACGTTGTTGCCATTTCTGGCGCCCCAACATCACCTAGCTGTGTTGTTTTTGCATTTAAGAACAGTGGGCCTTCTATTATTACATTGAGCATGTGGCATCCCGAGAAGACTGAGTGGTCTATATCAAGTCATGACACTGGTTCTCCATTTCGTTACAGTGCCTGAAACAAGACAGTTTTTCACAATGGTGTTTTCTACTGTTTAAGCCGTAATGGTACGCTGGGCATGTATAAAACAACAACGGGTTGATGGAGCTTCCACTATTGTCCAGCTATTAGGACCTTAAATAATTTCTTTCTGGCAGTGCATAATGATGACATTTATCTTATTATCACTTTTGCACGTAATACTCCAGCAATATTGAAGTTGGAGCTTCCTATAACGAGGTGGAGTAAGATAAACACTTTAGGAGGAATGACATTATTCTTAAATTGTTGGTCTTCTGTCATTAGGACGGATCTTCTTGGGGATATGAGAGACAAGCTTTATTTCTCTAAGGTCATGTTTTATGGAAAATACATTGTTTCATATTCTGTCAACGAGAGAAGATACTATCCGCGAAATGAGTTGTACAATTCGAGGCAGCAAGACATTACTAGGAATATTTGGATCGAACAGCCTGAAAAACTTTCGTGTTTTCTATAAGGTAAAATTTATTATTGTTGTTGTTTCGCGTTGCTGCTGCTCCAAAATCGGCTGCTTTTATGCCTTGGTTGTTTCTTGTGCAGCGCGCATATAAACCTTCAAAGATGTTAATTTTTCCTTGGCAGTGTGAATTTTTTCAAGAGATAGTATGTAGCGTTTTTGCAACTTCTGATCAATAGAAGTATGACATTTATAATCGTTTTTCGATATCTATATGCTTTACATGTTAGATCTTATTGATTTTATGTAGCTAGGTACTGAAATTTAGAATTAAATCTGATCTCTATGGTCATTAGAGGTATCGATGTGGTATTCTTTTAAAAACTATAAGGTCAAATCATAATAAGCTCTGCGCTTACATATATATATATATATATATATATATATAAGCTACAAGTAAATAGCGGTTACGAGTTCCCACGTCATAAAAAGAAATAGAAAGAATGACAAGTAAAAATAAATTAAATGCACACCTGCAAGATAGCGATTAGGAGTTTCCACGTCATAATAAAAAAAAAAGAATTTAGCGCAAGTAAATTGCATAGTATTTTTGCATTCAAATACTTGCACCAATCAATTTCTGGAGGTTGTCAATTAAATTTTGTTACTCCCATCTTTAATTAGGGTGTAAACTGTATATTATCATATTAAAAGAAATTAAATAACTTCTGCATAATTTTTTTCACCAGTATAGTTCATTACCAACTAGAAAAATGTTAATCTTGTTTAATTATTATAAACTTTATCTGATTAATCTTTTAACTTTATAACTTGCACAAATTATAGAAATTGCGCCATAAAAGTTTGCGTGTTTATCCGGTCATTCTCGTTCCATATGAATATAATGCCATTGATGAATTCACGATCGTAGACTCGTGCGATACCAGTAAATTGGACAAGTGGGTAGAAAACACAAGAAAAGACTCAAAACCCACTTTTTACTCAATGAAAATCCACCAAAGAGCGTACAACCACTCGCAACCTTAAAATATTCCCCAAAAGGAAAAAGAATTTCAGTAAGTCTGAGGCTTCATAAAGGTTGTAATTTTATTTTAATTTTATTTGTTAAAGAATTACATGGCCATTACACTTTTTTCCACTATTTTATTTGATTTGTTCTAGTCTCCGAGCTTCCAAAAGTTTGTAATTGATCTTCTTATTTGCTAGTCAGATTATAATGTTTCAGACTGGATAAATATCTCATTATCTATATATTAACAAAAACAATTTACTCTCTAATTAGCAATATTTTTATAAGTGGTTCTGCAATGTCTCTTATCCATCATAAGTTTTTCTTTTATTTATGTTCTTGTGAGTTTGTCTGCGCGCACGCTTTTAACTCCAGAAAAGAGCTCTTTTCCAAGTTACATTGGGTTGTAAATATATTTCACAATCTGTATCAATGACACAACACTTTGGTATGATTAATGTATGAAGATATAAGGTATAGCGTATTGCAAGGAACTCATTTTCTTGTTTGAAAGAAAAAATGAAATAAAAAACCATCCACGAGAATCTATTAGCTTGATAATTGGCGCGAAACTCATTTCATATTATCGAACCAACCTTTTAAATGAATTTGTAGTTACAAGTAGTTACGCGTGATTCTTTTTTTAACCGTAAACTGACAGCCATCGTGACAATTTTACATAATTGTATCCTTGGTTTAACTGCCATGTAGTTTGTCGTTACATCAAGGTTATCAGATCCAGATCATCGTAACTTGTTCTAGGGATACTTAATCGTATTTTTCCTGCATGCTTTTACATAAATATATCAGTAAATCAAATTTTTCTCCTTTAACTTTTATAATAGGTCGGACGAGATTTTGGTATTAATGCATTGTTCAAAACCAATTTCATTCTTGTAGATTGTCTGAAATAATTGTTGACAAATTATATGTTTTGCATTTCATTTAACTCTATTTATATGTCGGAGTAGTATGTTCCTAAAATCAGATTAGGAGAAACATAAAAAGCAATACAGAATCATTTGCTCACTTGTGGTTGCTTACTTTTTATCCTCCATTAACGTGGAACTTATTTTGCAATTTCATTCTTGTAGATTGTCTGAAATAATTGAAGCGATAGATCGAGTTCCATGTCAGGATAAAGTCAAGCCTCATATAGAGTACTATGAGTGTCCACCAGAGCTTTTGGAAATTATTATCTCAAAGTTAACCTAAATAGATAACATAGCGTGCTTCAGCCGTGTGTAAAGTATGGCGAAATGCTGCCATTTTTGTCAGAAACGCAGATAAACCTCCCTTTCTCATTATTTGCCCGAAATATGGCAACTTGTACGAGTTCTACGACCCTTGTAAGCGCAAATCATACTGGCTTGACTTGCCAGAACTGCGTGGCTCTTGTATTCGATGCGCCAAGGATGGGTGGTTACTGGTGCACAAGCCTAATACTCAGCTCGCATTTTTGTTTTCCCCGTATACTCGAGAATTGATAAAACTGCCTGATATTGATTTAACAACCCACGTTGTTGCCATTTCTGGCGCCCCAACATCACCTAGCTGTGTTGTTTTTGCATTTAAGAACAGTGGGCCTTCTATTATTAATTTGAGCATGTGGCATCCCGAGAAGATTGAGTGGTCTATATCGAGTCATGACACTGGTTCTCCATTCCGTTGCAGTGCCTGGAACAAGACAGTTTTTTACAATGGTGTTTTCTACTGTTTAAGCCCTAATGGTACGTTGGGCATGTATAAAATAGCAACGGGTTCTTGGAGCTTCCACTATTGTCCAGCTATTAGGACCTTAACTAATTTCTTTATGGCATTGCATAATGATGACATTTATCTTATTATCATTTATCACTTTTGCATGTAATACTCCAGCAATATTGAAGTTGGAGCTTCCTATAACGAGGTGGAGTAAGATAAACACTTTAGGAGGAATGACATTATTCTTAAATTGTTGGTCTTCTGTCATTAGGACGGATCTTCTTGGGGATATGAGAGACAAGCTTTATTTCTCTAAGGTCATGTTTTATGGAAAACACTGTGTTTCATATACTGTCAACGAGAGAAGATACTATCCGCGAAATGAGTTGTACAATTCGAGGCAGCAAGACATTACTAGGAGCATTTGGATCGAACAACCTGAAAAACTTTCGTGTTTTCTGTAAGGTAAAATTTATTATTGCTGTTGTTTCGTGTTGCTGCTGCTCCAAAATCGGCTGCTTTTATGCCTTGGTTGTTTCTTGTGCAGCGCGCATATAAACCTTCAAAGATGTTAATTTTTCCTTGGCAGTGTGAATTTTTTCAAGAGATAGTATGTAGCGTTTTTGCATCTTCTGATCAATAGAAGTATGACATTTATAATCGTTTTTCGATATCTATATGCTTTACATGTAAGATCTTATTGATTTTATGTAGCTAGGTACTGAAATTTAGAATAATATCTGATCTCTATGGTCATTAGAGGTATCGATGTGGTATTCTCTTAAAAACTATAAGGTCAAATCATAATAAGCTCTGCGCTTATATATATATATATATATATATATATATATATATATATATATATATATATATAAGCTACAAGTAAATAGCGGTTACGAGTCCCCACGTTATAAAAATAAATGGAAAGAATGACAAGTAAAAATAAATTAAATGCACACCTGCAAGATAGCGATTACGAGTTTCCACGTCATAATAAAAAAAAAAAGAATTTAGGGCAAGTAAATTGCATAGTATTTTTGCATTCAAATACTTGCACCAATCAATTTCTGGAGGTTGTCAATTAAAATTTGTTACTGCCATCTTTAATTAGGGTGTAAACTGTATATTATCATATTAAAAGAAATTAAATAACTTCTGCATAATTTTTTTCACCAGTATAGTTCATTACCAACTGGAAAATTGTTAATCTTGTTTAATTATTATAAACTTTATCTGATTAATCTTTTAACTTTATTGGCTATAATATTTTTCGTTGGGGGAAAGATATATATAGTAGTTGAATTGCCATAGGCAATGGTTTGAATATTTTCTATTGTAGCATGCACAATTTTTCCTTTTATAATTTCTGGAATGAATGCATGAATTTCATAACTTGCACAAATTATAGAAATTGCGCCATAAAAGTTTGCATGTTTATCCGGTCATTCCCGTTCGATATGAATATAATGCCATTGATGAATTCACGATCGTAGACTTGTGCGATACCAGTAAATTGGACAAGTTGGTAGAAAACACAAGAAAAGACTCAAAACCCACTTTTTACTCAATGAAAATCCACCAAAGAGCGTACAACCACTCGCAACCTTAAAATATTCCCCAAAAGGAAAAAGAATTTCAGTAAGTCTGAGGCTTTATAAAGGTTGTAATTTTATTTTAATTTTATTTGTTAAAGAATTACATGGCCATGACACTACATAAATACCTCCATATGAAGGCGTTGAATGGCGTCCTATATGGCCAAAATCGACTCTAATGAAAGATATATGAGTCGATTATGTACCTGCAACACATTGCCACTAATATTGGCGCATGCCACATGGTTAGAGGCGATAATTTGCCTTTTGTAACAAAAGTCGCATGGGAGTGGAAAAATCGCCTCCTATCTTTTATCAAAACATGCAAATAATCGCAACTTTTTTCCACTATTTTATTTTATTTGTTCTAGTCTCCGAGCTTCCAAAAGTTTGTAATTGATCTTCTTATTTGCTAGTCAGATTCTAATGTTTCAGACTGGATAAATATCTCATTAGCTATATATTAACAAAAACAATTTACTTTCTAATTAGCAATATTTTTATAAGTGGTTCTGCAATGTCTCTTATCCATCATAAGTTTTTCTTTTATTTATGTTCTTGTGAGTGTGTCTGCGCGCACGCTTTTAACTCCAGAAAAGAGCTCTTTTCCAAGTTACATTGGGTTGTAAATATATTTCACATTCTGTATCAATGACACAACACTTTGGTGTGATTAATGTATGAAGATATAAGGTATAGCGTATTGCAAGGAACTCATTTTCTTGTTTGAAAGAAAAAATGAAATAAAAAACCATCCACGAGAATCTATTAGCTTGATAATTGGCGCGAAACTCATTTCCTATTATCGAACCAACCTTTTAAATGAATTTGTAGTTACTAGTAGTTACGCATGATTCTTTTTTTAACCGTAAACTGACAGCCATCGTGACAACTTTACATAATTGTATCCTTGGTTTAACTGCCATTTAGTTTGTCGTTACATCAAGGTTATCAGATCCAGATCATCGTAACTTGTTCTAGGGATACTTAATAGTGTTTTTCCTGCATGCTTTTACATAAATATATCAGTAAATCAAAGTTTTTTCCTTTAACTTTTATAATATGTCGGACGAGATTTTGGTATTAATGCATAGTTCAAAACCAATTTCATTCTTGTAGATTGTCTGAAATAATTGTTGACAAATTATATGTTTTGCATTTCATTTAACTCTATTTATATGTCGGAGTAGTATGTTCCTAAAATCAGATTAGGAGAAACATCAAAAGCAATACAGAATCATTTGCTCACTGGTGGTTGCTTACTTTTTATCCTCCATTAATGTGGAACTTATTTTGCAATTTCATTCTTGTAGATTGTCTGAAATAATTGAAGCGATAGATCGAGTTCCATGTCAGGATAAAGTCAAGCCTCAGATAGAGTACTATGAGTGTCCACCAGAGCTTTTGGAAATTATTATCTCAAAGTTAACCTAAATAGATAACATAGCGTGCTTCAGCCGTGTGTAAAGTATGGCGAAATGCTGCCATTTTTGTCAGAATCTCAGATAAACCTCCCTTGTAACTTGTACGAGTTCTACGACCCTTGTAAGCGCAAATCATACTGGCTTGACTTGCCAGAACTGCGTGGCTCTTGTATTCGATGCGCCAAGGATGGGTGGTTACTGGTGCACAAGCCTAATACTCAGCTCGCATTTTTGTTTTCCCCGTATACTCGAGAATTGATAAAACTGCCTGATATTGATTTAACAACCCACGTTGTTGCCATTTCTAGCGCCCCAACATCACCTAGCTCTGTTGTTTTTGCATTTAAGAACAGTGGGCCTTCTATTATTACTTTGAGCATGTGGCATCCCGAGAAGACTGAGTGGTCTATATCAAGTCATGACACTGGTTCTCCATTTCGTTGCAGTGCCTGAAACAAGACAGTTTTTCACAATGGTGTTTTCTACTGTTTAAGCACTAATGGTACGTTGGGCATGTATAAAACAGCAACGGGTTGATGGAGCTTCCACTATTGTCCAGCTATTAGGACCTTAAATAATTTCTTTCTGGCAGTGCATAATGATGACATTTATCTTATTATCACTTTTGCACGTAATACTCCAGCAATATTGAAGTTGGAGCTTCCTATAACGAGGTGGAGTAAGATAAACACTTTAGGAGGAATGACATTTTTCTTAAATTGTTGGTCTTCTGTCATTAGGACGGATCTTCTTGGGGATATAAGAGACAAGCTTTATTTCTCTAAGGTCATGTTTTATGGCAAACACTGTGTTTCATATTCTGTCAACGAGAGAAGATACTATCCGCGAAATGAGTTGTACAATTCGAGGCAGCAAGACATTACTAGGAGCATTTGGATAGAACAGCCTGAAAAACTTTCGTGTTTTCTGTAAGGTAAAATTTATTATTGCTGTTGTTTCGTGTTGCTGCTGTTCCAAAATCGGCTGCTTTTATGCCTTGGTTGTTTCTTGTGCAGCGCGCATATAAACCTTCAAAGATGTTAATTTTTCCTTTTTTATCTGGTATAGGCAGTGTGAATTTTTTCAAGAGATAATATGTAGCGTTTTTGCATCTTCTGATCAATAGAAGTTTGACATTTATAATCGTTTTTCGATATCTATATGCTTTACATGTAAGATCTTATTGCTTTTATGTAGCTAGGAACTGAAATTTAGAATAATATCTGATCTCTATGGTCATTAGAGGTTTCGACGTGGTATTCTTTTAAAAACTATAAGGTCAAATCATAATAAGCTCTGCGCTTACATATATATATATATATATATATAAGCTACAAGTAAATTACGGTTACGAGTCCCCACGTCATAAAAATAAATGGAAAGAATGATAAGTAAAAATAAATTAAATGCACAGCTACAAGATAGCGATTACGAGTTTCCACGTCATAATAAAGAAAAAAAGAATTTAGGGCAAGTAAATTGCATAATATTTTTGCATTCAAATACTTGCACCAATCAATTTCTGGAGGTTGTCAATTAAATTTTGTTACTGCCATCTTCAATTAGGGTGTAAACTGTATATTATCATATTAAAAGAAATTAAATAACTACTGTATAATTTTTTTTCACCACTATAGTTCATTACCAACTGGAAAAATGTTAATCTTGTTTAATTATTATAAACTTTATCTGATTAATCTTTTAACTTTATTGGCTATAATATTTTTCGTTGGGGGAAAGATATATATAGTAGTTGAATTGCCATAGGAAATGGTTTGAATATTTTCTATTGTAGCATGCACAATTTTTCCTTTTATAATTTCTGGAATGAATGCAAGAATTTTATAACTGCACAAATTTTAGAAATTGCGCCATAAAAGTTTGCGTGTTTATCCGGTCATTCCCGTTCCATATGAATATAATGCCATTGATGAATTCACGATCGTAGACTCGTGCGATACCAGTAAATTGGACAAGTGGGGAGAAAACACAAGAAAACACTCAAAACCCACTTTTTACTCAATGAAAATCCACCAAAGAGCGTACAGCCACTCGCAACCTTAAAATATTCCCCAAAAGGAAAAAGAATTTCAGTAAGTCTGAGGCTTTATAAAGGTTGTATTTTATTTTAATTTTATTTGTTAAAGAATTACATGGCCATTACACTTTTTTCCACTATTTTATTTGATTTGTTCTAGTCTCCGAGCTTCCAAAAGTTTGTAATTGATCTTCTTATTTGCTAGTCAGATTATAATGTTTCAGACTGGATAAATATCTCATTATCTATATATTAACAAAAACAATTTACTCTCTAATTAGCAATATTTTTATAAGTGGTTCTGCAATGTCTCTTATGAAGGCGTTGAATGGCGTGCTATATCGCCAAAATCGACTCTAATAAAAGATATATGAGGCGATTATGTACCTGCAACACATTGCCACTAATATTGGCGCATGCCACATGGTTAGAGGCGATAATTTGCCTTTTGTAACAAAAGTCGCATGGGAGTGGAAAAACCGCCTCCTATCTTTTATCAAAACATGCAAATAATCGCATGCAGTATGTGGACCAAGGCGAGACCACAGGAAAATATTTGCCTCCTACTATTTTATTTTATTTGTTCTAGTCTCCGAGCTTCCAAAAGTTTGTAATTGATCTTCTTATTTGCTAGTCAGATTCTAATGTTTCAGACTGGATAAATATCTCATTAGCTATATATTAACAAAAACAATTTACTTCTAATTAGCAATATTTTTATAAGTGGTTCTGCAATGTCTCTGATCCATCATAAGTTTTTCTTTTATTTATGTTCTTGTGAGTGTGTCTGCCCGCACGCTTTTAACTCCAGAAAAGAGCTCTTTTCCAAGTTACATTGGGTTGTAAATATATTTCACAATCTGTATCAATGACACAACACTTTGGTGTGATTAATGTATGAAGATATAAGGTATAACGTATTGCAAGGAACTCATTTTCTTGTTTGAAAGAAAAAATCAAATAAAAAACCATCCACGAGAATCTATTAGCTTGATAATTGGCGCAAAACTCATTTCATATTATCGAACCAACCTTTTAAATGATTTTGTAGTTACTAGTAGTTACGCGTGATTTTTAACCGTAAACTGACAGCCATCGTGACAGTTTTACATAATTGTATCCTTGGTTTAACTGCCATTTAGTTTATCGTTACATCAAGGTTATCAGATCCAGATCATCGTAACTTGTTCTAGGGATACTTAATCGTGTTTTTCTGCATGCTTTTACATAAAAATATCAGTAAATCAAAGTTTTTTCCTTTAACTTTTATAATATGTCGGACGAGATTTTGGTATTAATGCATAGTTCAAAACCAATTTCATTCTTGTAGATTGTCTGAAATAATTGTTGACAAATTATATGTTTTGCATTTCATTTAACTCTATTTATATGTCGGAGTATTATGTTCCTAAAATCAGATTAGGAGAAACATCAAAAGCAATACAGAATCATTTGCTCACTTGTGGTTGCTTACTTTTTATCCTCCATTAACGTGGAACTTATTTTGCAATTTCATTCTTGTAGATTGTCTGAAATAATTGAAGCGATAGATCGAGTTCCATGTCAGGATAAAGTCAAGCATCAGATAGAGTACTATGAGTGTCCACCAGAGCTTTTGGAAATTATTATCTCAAAGTTAACCTTAAAAGATAACATACGTGCTTCAGCCGTGTGTAAAGTATGGCGAAATGCTGTCATTTTTGTCAGAATCTCAGATAAACCTCCATTTCTCATTATTTGCCCGAAATATGGCAACTTGTACGAGTTATACGACCCTTGTAAGCGCAAATCATACTGGCTTGACTTGCCAGAACTGCGTGGCTCTTGTACTCGATGCGCCAAGGATGGGTGGTTACTGGTGCACAAGCCTAATACTCAGCTCGCATTTTTGTTTTCCCCGTATACTTGAGAATTGATAAAACTGCCTGATATTGATTTAACAACCCACGTTGTTGCCATTTCTGGCGCCCCAACATCACCTAGCTGTGTTGTTTTTGCATTTAAGAACAGTGGGCCTTCTATTATTACTTTGAGCATGTGGCGTCCCGAAAAGACTGAGTGGTCTATATCGAGTCATGACACTAGTTCTCCATTCGGTTGCAGTGCCTGAAACAAGACAGTTTTTCACAATGGTGTTTTCTACTGTTTAAGCCCTAATGGTACGTTGGGCATGTATAAAACAGCAACGGATTGATGGAGCTTCCACTATTGTCCAGCTATTAGGACCTTAAATAATTTCTTTCTGGCAGTGCATAATGATGACATTTATCTTATTATCACTTTTGCACGTAATACTCCAGCAATATTGAAGTTGGAGCTTCCTATAATGAGGTGGAGTAAGATAAACACTTTAGGAGGAATGACATTATTCTTAAATTGTTGGCCTTCTGTCATTAGGACGGATCTTCTTGGGGATATGAGAGACAAGCTTTATATCTCTAAGGTCATGTTTTATGGAAAAAACTGTGTTTCATATACTGTCAACGAGAGAAGATACTATCCGCGAAATGAGTTGTACAATTCGAGGCAGCAAGACATTACTAGGAGCATTTGGATCGAACAACCTGAAAAACTTTCGTGTTTTCTGTAAGGTAACATTTATTATTGCTGTTGTTTCGTGTTGCTGCTGCTCCAAAATCGGCTGCTTTTATGCCTTGGTTGTTTCTTGTGCAGCGCGCATATAAACCTTCAAAGATGTTAATTTTTTCTTGGCAGTGTGAATTTTTTCAAGAGATAGAATGTAGCGTTTTTGCATCTTCTGATCAATAGAAGTATGACATTTATAATCGTTTTTCGATATCTATATGCTTTACATGTAAGATCTTATTGATTTTATGTAGCTAGGTACTGAAATTTAGAATAATATCTGATCTCTATGGTCATTAGAGGTATCGATGTGGTATTCTTTTAAAAACTATAAGGTCAAATCATAATAAGCTCTGCGCTTACATATATATATATATATATATATATATAAGCTACAAGTAAATAGCGGTTACGAGTCCCCACGTCATAAAAATAAATGGAAAGAATGACAAGTAAAAATAAATTAAATGCACACCTGCAAGATAGCGATTACGAGTTTCCAAGTCATAATAAAAAAAAAAAGAATTTAGGGCAAGTAAATTGCATAGTATTTTTGCATTCAAATACTTGCACCAATCAATTTCTGGAGGTTGTCAATTAAAATTTGTTACTGCCATCTTTAATTAGGGTGTAAACTGTATATTATCATATTAAAAGAAATTAAATAACTTCTGCATAATTTTTTTCACCAGTATAGTTCATTACCAACTGGAAAATTGTTAATCTTGTTTAATTATTATAAACTTTATCTGATTAATCTTTTAACTTTATTGGCTATAATATTTTTCGTTGGGGGAAAGATATATATAGTAGTTGAATTGCCATAGGCAATGGTTTGAATATTTTCTATTGTAGCATACACAATTTTTCCTTTTATAATTTCTGGAATGAATGCATGAATTTTATAACTTGCACAAATTATAGAAAATGCGCCATAAAAGTTTGCGTGTTTATCCAGTCATTCCCGTTCCATATGAATATAATGCCATTGATGAATTCACGATCGTACACTACAAGAAAAACGGCCATTTCCGACGGCACAAAACCCGTCGAAAATGGTCGACGGAAAAGCTGCCAGGCATTTCCGACGGCACGGTGCCGTCGGAAAAGACCTATTTTCCGACGGCACCATGCCGTCGGAATTGTCCTCTTTTCCGACGGCATCGTGCCATCGGAAAAGCCCTTTTCCGACGGCACCATGCTGTCGGAAAAGACTATTTCCGACGGCACTATGCCGTCGGAAATAATAATCATAAATATTAAAAAAAAATTACTGAAAAAACAATTTTTTGTTAATTATCATCTCAAATTTTGTCCGAATTTTCGGAAAACGCTATAATTAAAACATATATATATAAACATTAATAATATATATAAATTATAAAAAATGAATTATTTGGTACGAAAAACATAAATATAAACTAATTTGTAATATATATAGATTAATAAAAATAGTTTATTATGAAAGTATTAAGAATAATATATGATATGTGTAAGAAAATAAAATATATATAAAGAAAATATAAGTAAGAAAAATAATTGAAGAAAGAATTGAGAGAAGAAATGTAGTGAGGGAGATATAATTTGAGTGTTTGTGTATGAATGAATGAATTTTAGGTGTAAAATTTGGGGGTATTTATAGATTTTGGAGGGGGAATGGTGCCATGTCAGCGATCCGCATCAAAAAGCTTCCGGAGACGCTCATTTGCGACGGCACGGTGCCCTCGGAAAAGACCCTTTTCCGACGGCAAGCTCATTTTCGACGGCACGATGCCGTCGGAAAAGACCCTTTTCCGACGGCATGGTGCCGTCGGAAAAGGGTAGCTTTTTTTTTTTTTTTTTTTTTTTGTTCTTTTCCGACGGGCTTCACCCGTCGGAAAATATCATTTCCGTCGGCACAGGTCTTTTCCGACGGGTGAAGCCCGTCGGAACTTTTCCGACGGGGACCTGCCGTCGGAAAAGACTTTCGCTCATTTCCGACGGCCAATTTCGTCGGAGGCCGTCGGAAATGAGCGAATTTCTTGTAGTGGTAGACTCGTGCGCTACAAGTAAATTGGACAAGTGGGTAGAAAACACAAGAAAAAACTCAAAACCCACTTTTTACTCAATGAAAATCCACCAAAGAGCGTACAACCACTCGCAACCTTAAAATATTCCCCAAAAGGAAAAAGAATTTCAGTAAGTCTGAGGCTTTATAAAGGTTGTAATTTTATTTTAATTTTATTTGTTAAAGAATTACATGGCCATGACACTACATAAATACCTCCTTATGAAGGCGTTGAATGGCGTCCTATATGACCAAAATCGACTCTAATGAAAGATATATGAGGTGATTATGTACCTGCAACACATTGCCACTAATATTGGCGCATGCCACATGGTTAGAGGCGATAATTTGCCTTTTGTAACAAAAGTCGCATGGGAGTGGAAAAACCGCCTCCTATCTTTTATCAAAACATGCAAATAATCGCAACTTTTTTCCACTATTTTATTTTATTTGTTCTAGTCTCCGAGCTTCCAAAAGTTTGTATTTGATCTTCTTATTTGCTAGTCAGATTCTAATGTTTCAGACTGGATAAATATCTCATTAGCTATATATTAACAAAAACAATTTACTTTCTAATTAGCAATATTTTTATAAGTGGTTCTGCAATGTCTCTTATCCATCATAAGTTTTTCTTTTATTTATGTTCTTGTGAGTGTGTCTGCGCGCACGCTTTTAACTCCAGAAAAGAGCTCTTTTCCAAGTTACATTGGGTTGTAAATATATTTCACAATCTGTATCAATGACACAACACTTTGGTGTGATTAATGTATGAAGATATAAGGTATAGCGTATTGCAAGGAACTCATTTTCTTGTTTGAAAGAAAAAATGAAATAAAAAACCATCCACGAGAATCTATTAGCTTGATAATTGGCGCGAAACTCATTTCATATTATCGAACCAACCTTTTAAATGAATTTGTAGTTACTAGTAGTTACGCGTGATTCTTTTTTTAACCGTAAACTGACAGCCATCGTGACAATTTTAAATAATTGTATCCTTGGTTTAACTGCCATTTAGTTTGTCGTTACATCAAGGTTATCAGATCCAGATCATCGTAACTTGTTCTAGGGATACTTAATCGTGTTTTTCTGCATGCCTTTACATAAAAATATCAGTAAATCAAAGTTTTTTCCTTTAACTTTTATAATATGTCGGACGAGATTTTGGTATTAATGCTGTTAGGGCCGAATTCCCTTCGGATGGGCTCTAAACCATGCGGCCCATTTCTTATCTTTATTGATATTGTTTTGTTTAAATTATTAGGATTTAGATAACCTGATTTGGTAATTATCTTAAAGGATATTGGTTTATCTTACAAGATATGTTATTATCTAAATCATGATTTTTATTCCTTATCTCTTTATTGCACTTGGACTAATAAGCATGCAGGATCATTAAGATCGGCTGGAATCCCCTTAATAAGGAAGGACAGCCTCACGGATCTACAAGAACAGTTGTCGTGCTCATCTTACTTGGAAAGAAGATCGCCAGTGGATTGCAACTGAAGATTTGATAGAAGATTCTGGTGCGCCTATATAAAGAGAAGACTCGAGATCGTTATAAGTCACTTTGAAAAAGATATTAAGCAGTCAGTCTTGTATCGAATCATTTGAGAAGAACATTAAGTCAGAGTGTCTCTGGAGTAGCTTAGTGTGTCTTCGATTAAATCGTGTTTCTGAAAACAAGTTAAGGGTTAGGTGTTGCAACTGCATATGTTAGAGGGAGTCTAGTATATGAGTTGATTTAAATCCTTCATTGTAATTCTTAAGTAGGAAACAGTTTGAGTCATACTTTGGGTGAAAGCCCCGTGGACTAGGACCATTTGGACCGAACCACATTAAAATCTCTTGTGTTCTCTACGGTTTATGTTTTACTGTTTTTCGCAATCGCAACTGCAAAAACTGATTCAAACGTCAAAGAACTATCGTCTGTTATACTTTAGTGTACAGTTGCAACTATTGCTAAGTGCAACTGGACACAATTACAAGTATTGCAGATACTAAGATCTTCCAAATGCATAGTTCAAAACCAATTTCATTCTTGTACATTGTCTGAAATAATTGTTGACAAATTATATGTTTTGCATTTCATTTAACTCTATTTATATGTCGGAGTAGTATGTTCCTAAAATCAGATTAGGAGAAACATCAAAAGCAATACAGAATCATTTGCTCACTTGTGGTTGCTTACTTTTTATCCTCCATTAACGTGGAACTTATTTTGCAATTTCATTCTTGTAGATTGTCTGAAATAATTGAAGCGATAGATCGAGTTCCATGTCAGGATAAAGTCAAGCCTCAGATAGAGTACTATGAGTGTCCACCAGAGCTTTTGGAAATTATTATCTCAAAGTTAACCTAAAGAGATAACATAGCGTGCTTCAGCCGTGTGTAAAGTATGGCGAAATGCTGCCATTTTTGTCAGAATCTCAGATAAACCTCCCATTCTCATTATTTGCCCGAAATATGGCAACTTGTACGAGTTCTACGACCCTTGTAAGCGCAAATCATACTGGCTTGACTTGCCAGAACTGCGTGGCTCTTGTATTCGATGCGCCAAGGATGGGTGGTTACTGGTGCACAAGCCTAATACTCAGCTCGCATTTTTGTTTTCCCCGTATACTCGAGAATTGATAAAACTGCCTGATATTGATTTAAGAACCCACGTTGTTGCCATTTCTGGCTCCCCAACATCACCTAGCTGTGTTGTTTTTTCATTTAAGAACAATGGGCCTTCTATTATTACTTTGAGCATGTGGCGTCCCGAGAAGACTGAGTGGTCTATCTCGAGTCATTACACTGGTTCTCCATTCCGTTGTAGTGCCTGGAACAAGACAGTTTTTCACAATGGTGTTTTCTACTGTTTAAGCCCTAATGGTACGCTGGGCATGTATAAAACAGAAACGGGTTCCTGGAGCTTCCACTATTGTCCAGCTATTAGGACCTTAAATAATTTTTTTCTGGCAGTGCATAATGATGACATTTATCTTATTATCACTTTGCACGTAATACACCAGCAATATTGAAGTTGGAGCTTCCTATAACGAGGTGGAGTAAGATAAACACTTTAGGAGGAATGACATTATTCTTAAATTGTTGGTCTTCTGTCATTAGGACGGATCTTCTTGGGGATATGAGAGACAAGCTTTATATCTCTAAGGTCATGTTTTATGGAAAACACTGTGTTTCATATTCTGTCAACGAGGGAAGATACTATCTGCGAAATGAGTCGTACAATTCGAGGCAGCAAGACATTACTAGGAGCATTTGGATCGAACAACCTGAAAAACTTTCGTGTTTTCTGAAAGGTAAAATTTATTATTGCTGTTGTTTCGTGTTGCTGCTGCTCCAAAATCGGCTTCTTTTATGCCTTGGTTGTTTCTTGTGCAGCGCGCATATAAACCTTCAAAGATGTTAATTTTTCCTTGGCAGTGTGAATTATTTCAAGAGATAGTATGTAGCGTTTTGCATCTTCTGATCAATAGAAGTATGACATTTATAATCGTTTTTCGATATCTATATGCTTTACATGTAAGATCTTATTGATTTTATGTAGCTAGGTACTGAAATTTAGAATAACATCTGATCTCTATGGTCATTAGAGGTTTCGATGTGGTATTCTTTTAAAAACTATAAGGTCAAATCATAATAAGCTCTGCGCTTACGTATATATATATATATATATAAGCTACAAGTAAATAGCGGTTACGAGTCCCCACGTCATAAAAATAAATGGAAAGAATGACAAGTAAAAATAAATTAAATGCACACCTGCAAGATAGCGATTACGAGTTTCCACGTCATAATAAAAAAAAAAGAATTTAGGGCAAGTAAATTGCATAATATTTTTGCATTCAATTACTTGCACCAATCAATTTCTGGAGGTTGTCAATTAAATTTTGTTCCTGCATGCCATCTTTAATTAGGGTGTAAACTGTATATTATCATATTAAAAGAAATTAAATAACTTCTGTATAATTTTTTTCACAGTATAGTTCATTACCAACTGGAAAAATGTTAATCTTGTTTAATTATTATAATCTTTATCTGATTAATCTTTTAACTTTATTGGCTATAATATTTTTCGTTGGGGGAAAGATATATATAGTAGTTGAATTGCCATAGGCAATGGTTCGAATATTTTCTATTGTACCATGCACAATTTTTCCTTTTATAATTTCTGGAATGAATGCATGAATTTTATAACTTGCACAAATTATAGAAATTGCGCCATAAAAGTTTGCGTGTTTATCCAGTCATTCCCGTTCCATATGAATATAATGCCATTGATGAATTCACGATCGTAGACTCGTGCGATACCAGTAAAAAAATACTCAAAACCCACTTTTTACTCAATGAAAATCCACCAAAGAGCGTACAGCCACTCGCAACCGTAAAATATTCCCCAAAAGGAAAAAGAATTTCAGTAAGTCTGAGGCTTTATAAAGGTTGTAATTTTATTTGTTAAAGAATTACATGGCCATGACACTACATAAATACCTCCATATGAAGGCGTTGAATGGCGTCCTATATGGCCAAAATTGACTCTAATGAAAGATATATGAGGCGATTATGTACCTGCAACACATTGCCACTCATATTGGCGCATGCCACATGGTTAGAGGCAATTAAAAACACGCCACATATCTAGAATGCAAACATATATATATATATATATATATATATATATATATATGTATGTATATATATATATGTATGTATATATATATATATATATATTCAAAATTGACTTATAATTCAAAAAATAACATTAGTTTAATAAAATGATATGATGCATATAATATCATCAAAACAATTAACTACATTTGTTAAATACTATGACATGTAAATAAAAAAACACAAACAAAATTAATTAATAACATCATTCCTACATTACATATTATATCCTAAAACAACTATTTAATTCTACTAAAAAACACAAAATCGCAACTACGTTAGATGGAAAATGTGTATTATTATGAAAATGAATTTGAGAGAAGATATAATTATGAAAAGAAATTTTTGGGAAGATATGACAATTTGTGGGAAAATTGTGTGTATTTATAGGCATGAATTTGCCATAGGTGGGAGGCGAAAAATTGCCTCTCTTTTGTGACACGAATTGAGAAAATTTATCGTTTCAGATTTGATACATAGTGCAGATATGGTCCAGCTCATGGATCGTGATTTTTTTGGTAGAGGCGAATTACTCTTTTAAAAACACAAAATACAAAAATTAATTTTAGAATGGGATTAATCCCCTTCTACAAAAAGCAACACTATTATTGCACGCAATTCTTCTCCTCAACCTCAAAACACCATCTTCAAATTTCATTTTCGTCCATTGTTGCGAGTTTCAAAGAAGAAGAACAAAATACAAAAATTGGCTCGTATTTTGTAACACAACATCGAAATTATATTTTCTTCATTAGATCTCCAGAAATCGTAAGTTAAGAGGTATGTACATGTTATTTTTTTGAATATTTTTTCAGTCTTTAATTACGAGTTCACCGATCCATTATATTTTTTTATTATTGACCTGGTTAAATTTTGTCGTAAATAATGTTAGTAATGTTTATTGATGGTTATTTTCTGATGAAAAAATTCGTTTTGCGATTGTTGGTGTAGCTCTAAAATGTACAAGAACGAAGATCAGAATTGGATGTACGATAGAATGGATAGTGGGGGTTATCTCAACCAAATTTTTGTAGTGGGTGTTTATAGATTTCTAGAATAAGCATCTTCTCAGACTAATTTGCTCAATCAAGGCAAAGTTAAGTGCCCATGCGGACAATGTTGTAACACTCAGTTTCATATCCGAAACACAGTTGCGTGTCATCTTTATACACTTGGTTTTCATCTAGATTATTATGTTTGGGTAGCACACGGTGAGTCTTTTGGTAACACATTTGGGGCGTCGAGTTCTTATGTCACAGTGCAATCACTTCATCATGAAAGTTTTGGTGGTGGTATTCTAAAAATGGTCGATGATGCGTTTGGTGGCCGTTTTGAGAATGTTCGGTTCAATCAAGATGTAGAGGAGGAGCCAAACCGCGAGGCAAGAGATTTTTATGTACTTTTGCGACAATCAGAGACCCGAAAAAGTACTGACAATCATGAAAGGACTTTGGAATTCGTATCCAAGTTTATGACAAATAAGATTCAACATAACTCGACAGCAACTAGCTGTAACAAATGGCTAGAGCGATTGCGTACCGTACTGACTCTAGAGGATCACGAAAAAGTTCTTGAGGATGTTAAAGGGATGAAGCCAGTATTAAAAAGGTTAGGCCTGGAAAAGAAGACTTACTACCTATGATAAAACAATTGTTTCTTGTACTTCTGGCAGTTCGAAACGAGCAGTTATACTCATTGTCCAGTGTGCAATGAAGAAAGATTTGACTCAAAGGTCAGGACTTATGGGCGTTTATGATGGCCAGTGACTCCTCGTTGAACTTTAAGAATTCCCCCTGATGCCATCTTAGAGTAAAAGAAAGGGGTTGTATCTTTTATCGAAAAAATATAGATAACACAATATTGTTTACAAGATTTTCTCCTCATTTTTATCATTTTGTTCTTCTTTCTCGCCTTTGGGCTTACCTTCATTATCCAAGTTGCTCATTCGGTTCCCTTCCATCTTCTTGATTTGTGGAGGAGAGTTCTCCTCCCCAACTTGCTTGTTCCCAGGGTAGTTTACTCAATTGTTGGCTTTTGCCTTTGGGCTCTACTCATAATGCTGCAAGCCCTAGAAATTGGAAGGCCGAGAGGTACATGATGTTGATTGTGCTCTCCGTGTTTATGCCTGATTACCGATTGGTTGTATGTGAGGTAAATGATCCTCCTCATATTTTCTAGTCCGGAAAGAATGTAGTGCAGGAGTAGATACGAAAGCTATCGAAGACTTCTTGATCTTCCATGTTTGGGATTGAGTTCCATAGTTTCTCGAGAACATATCTTTTTTTACGGGATCTGTAATGCCCCCAAACCAAGCACCCTAGTCGGCTCAAAGTGCCACTGCTACGAAACTCAGAAGAGAACATCTCAGTTTACTTTTGAATGTTGCAGCAATCCTAAAATAACATAGAGCGGAAGCTAGTACCCAAAGGATTCCATATGAATATCCTCAACTCTCAGTTACCTTCTAATGATATTCGGCTAGGCTTGTCGCACACAATAAACACCAAGCTTTGATTGTGAATCTAAAAAGAAAATATGAAAATATCTTTATGAGTCAAAAGGACGTAGTGATATTTAATGCATGAGTATATTTCATAAAACATATTTTAGAAAACACGACTCCACAAGAATGCCTTTTCAAAACAAGTTCATATTTTCATGCCAAATAATTACATGTATCGTATCAATCATGCCACAAATATGATTTACTTATGCATCCCTCAATTGCTGGACACGATTCGGAGACAAGACGACGTGCTTAGGTACACGTCCAAACACTGATTTAATGCCAAAACACTCAGTCCTAACTTTGAATAGATTTTGTCAAGCTACTTTAAATATATATAGTTTAAATGAATTATTTATATTATTAAAAGGAGAAAATATCAAAAGTGGCTGAATAATCCAGCCACATTTTTTTTAAATACTTCGGAAATATATTGCATAGAAATCTTTCTATGAAATATACCCATTGCATCAGATAGTTCTGCATTGCAAATTTTCGATGCAATTGCTTTAGGAGCCATTGCATCAGATAATTCCCATGCAATTGCTTAAGGAGCAATTGCATGGGAATTTTTCTATATATGCATGCTATGTACCATCCAAACGCTGCCAGGCCGCTTGCTCTACTTAAGATGAATTTGGTTTATGCATCGAAAATTCTCGATGCAATGCTCTCTTGCTCTTGCATTTTTGTCTTTTTAGTATGTGTTTTTGTGAGTTTGCAAACATGTTATTGAGCCAATTGCATTCATAACCATTCAGACATATTATACCAAAATCCGAAGAATTCGAACATCACAACATGAAACAGACTAGTTAAATTACATCTCGATCATTAACAAACTTGTCCTTAAAATGAAAAGAAAAACTACTTGTCTTTAAACAGGTCTTCATTCCTTGAGCTTTGGTAGATTGAAAATCATTTTCTTTGGTAGATTGAAAATCATCCGCAGCTTTGTTATTGTGTGCAAGAGATCCAGAGATGGCATGAATTATGTTTGATGCATTTCCATTCCCGTCAGTAGCCACACTTCTTTCAGACGGTTCTCCACCTTAACAACGATGGTCAAAAAAATCATAAAGTATTACTTCATATCATACAGCTACCAGAATCTACATAACAATGATTAACACACATAAAGCGGTTGGGTTAAGATAAAACATAATAGTCATAAGCTATAGAGATTACCAAAGGATCGACAAGAATCAAATTTTTCCATTTCGCCGAAGTTCCAATGCTTGTCTTTGATCGTGCATCTTCATCCACCTCTTCATTCATGACCAAAACCACCGAATGTTACTAAACACATAACCACTAACTTTCGAAAACTCCCAACATCAAATCACAATTTCTCTACATACTAGGCCAAACGAGCGTGTCAAAAGCAACAAGAACAGTCCAGTTATCTATATTAATACGGAATAGTGGCCAATACAAACCCAATACCAGAAACTACAAGAAAAATTGATAGGAATACATACCTAGATAGGAAACTGGCGAATCGAAATCCGAAAAACCACCAAACAGCTGAGGAGAAGCATCCACAAACTTCGCTGTCGTATCCCTTCAACATTTCCTTCTCCTTCTCAATTCAACAAACACAACATCAGCTCTCACACACACGCACACACACACAAACACACAGTTACAAACATTTCTACTCTCTCTTCTCAAAAAAAAAAGCTGACGATTACAAAACTACCTTGAGGGAAATTATTTGACCTGGTTTATTATTAGGATGGGGATTTGATTTATGCGATTTTGACAAATTGAAGTGATTCGATAGAGAGTTTGATGAAGAACCCTAATTTGTTGGGCTGTTTTTTTTCTAAGTGTGAAGTAGTATGGAGTGATGTTTCGATTTACCCCCCTGAACTTAGTCCATTTTTTAATTTTTTTTTTAATTCGTGGGAAAAAAAATGGAACTGATGAAATTCGCACTAAGAAACATAGTTTAAGGGGCATTTCGCACTAAAAAGCATAGTTTAAGGGGGAATATGCATGAACTTTATACTCCATAACATGTATCGAAAATGCCCTTCTGGCCCTCACGTGAGTCGCACGAGAATGGAATATTTCGAGGAATATTCGGCAGAAACCGACGAGGGGGCAAATCGAACAGACGATGATAGTTCAGGGGGCAAAACGCTTATTAATTTAGTTTAGGGGGCAAGTCGCAAAAACGTGTATATATTTTTTCTTAATTGATATACTCACCAACGCCAAACCCTACTCCTCTCTCCATTTATATGTTCTTACACACACCCACACGACAAAACCAAATAAATAAAGGAAAAAACACATTTTCTCTTATGTATGATGGCCGGACGAAGAAAGAGATATTCTTAGGATTTTAACTGAAATTGTTCTAGTCTCTGAGCTTCCAAAAGTTTATAATTGATCTTCTTATTTGCTAGTCAGATTCTAATGTTTCAGACTGGATAAATATCTCATTAGCCATATCTTAACAAAAACAATTTACTTTCTAATTAGCAATATTTTATTTCATATAACAACTGGTGAATTCTTCACAAGTGGTTCTGCAATGTCTCTGATCCATCATAAGTTTCCCTTTTATTTATGTTCTTGTGAGTGTGTCTGCGCGCGCGCTTTTAACTACAGAAAAGAGCTCTTTTCCAAATTACATTGGGTTGTAAATATATTTCACAATCTGTATCATTGACACAGCACTTTGGTGTGATTAATGTATGAAGATATAAGGTAACGCGTATTGCAAATAACTCATTTTCTTGTTTGAAAGAAAAAATAAAATAAAAAACCATCCCCGAGAATATATTAGCTTGATAATTGGCGTGAAACTAATTTCATATTATTGAACCAACCTATTAAATGATTTTTTGGTTACTAGTAGATACGCGTGATTCGTTTTTTTAACCGTAAACTGACAGCCATCAAGACAATTTTACAAAATTGCATCCTTGCTTTAACTCCCACTTAGTTTGTCGTTACATCAAGGTTATCAGATCCATATCATCGTAACTTGTTCTACGGATACTTAATCGTGTTTTTCTGCTTACTTTTACATAAAAATTTCATTAATTCAAAGTTTTATCCTTTAACTTTTAGAATATGTCGTAGGAGCTTTTGGTATTAATGCATAGTTCAAAACCAATTTCATTCTTGTAGATTGTCTGAAATAATTGTTGATAAATTATATGTTTTGCATTTCATTTAACTTTATTTATATGTCGGAGTAGTATGTTCCTAAAATCAGATTAGGAGAAACATCAAAAGCAATACAGAATCATTTGCTCACTTGTCGTTGCTAAAATCAGATTAGGAGAAACATCAACAGCAATACATAACTTATTTGGCAATTTTATTCTTGTAGATTATCTGAAATAATTGAAGCGATGGATCGAGTTCCATGTCAGGATAAAGTCAAGCCTGAAATAGAGTACTATGAGTGTCCACCAAAGCTTTTGGAAATTATTATCTCAGAGTTAACCTTTAGAGACAACATGCGTGCTTCAGCTGTGTGTAAAGTATGGCGAAATGTTGCCATTTTTGTCAGAATCTGTGATAAACCTCCATTTCTCATTATTTGCCTGAAACATGGCTCACCTATGGTCTCTCTTCCGGCCAATTTCCGGCAAACCACGCCACCACCCCCGCTCGCAAGCTCATTTTTGTCGTTGCTCAATTGCCAATTTCCGAGGAACCAAGGCTACCATCCTCGCACGTCCACTTCGGGGTAGAACTTTTCCATGTTTTTCTATTTCTTCTTTTGTGTTATAGAGTTTATTTCGGGTTGTACTGTTCATATGTAGGTAATTTTTGTGTTGTCAGTGTATTAATTAGTTAGGGTTTGATCATTTTGGGTTTGGAATTTAAACCTAATGCATGTTAGTTAGTTTGGAAGATTAGTGTTAAACTATTCATTGTGGTGTTTCGGTGTTGTTGTGGTGTTTGAAGTTGGAAGATTGGCATTGTTGTTGTGGTGTTTGTAAATTTGAATAGTTGTTTTGTTGTTGTGTTGTGCTAAGGATGAGTTGAATTCAATTTGGTGTTGTTCCGACAAAATGTGGGTGTGTTGTTGGCATTGGTGTTCAATTGATGATGTAGTGCAATGTTGTTGATACTTGATAGAAGTTCTGGTTGGTTTTGATGTTCAATTTGATTAATCTTGATGCACTTCAATAATTCAATACCTCAGTTGGTGTTGAATACTCAATAGGTTTGTAATATGTTCAATTGGTGATACTAAGTTCAATAGGTTGGTGTTAATGGATTGGATCTCTATTTACTTATTGGTCATGTCTTCAAATTCATAGGGAAAACATGTCATGTCTTCAAAAAGAAAGGAAAAACAAATAGCGCCAAAAGCTCCAAAGCGCTTGAATGCCAAGAACAAGGGAAGCAACCAATGGACGACAATTCAATGAAAATGGGTGCCTTCTAGAAAGTGTCTAAAAGACAAAATATCTATCACCGATGAAGAGGTGCAATCTTCCCAACATACCGCAACTCAAGATATTGATCTTTCTGATAGTGAGGTCGAGGTCTAGGAAAGTGAGAACAATGTTGGAAGTGAACCAAGTGATGATTGTGATATTGTTCGTGATTGGAGTAAAGGCACTGAAGAGATGAAGCTTGCGAGGAGGAAAAAGATTGGGAAAAGGGTCAAAATTTGGGACCATTTAACACCATTTCACCATAAGAAAGAGAATATCAAAAAAGGTCTATGTAGATATTGTAAAAGAGAGCTTTGTGCAGATTCTTCTATGCATGATATCTCTAGCTTGAGAACTCACTACAAGAATTGAAAATTATTAGCTAGATTAAGTTGAACCAAATCAACAACGTCTAATGTGTCAGCCTGCACTCCAGAATTAGTAGGGTAGACTATTTAATTAGCATATTGAGCAGGAGGTGTTCATGGAAGTCCTTCATAAGATGATTATAATTGATGATATGTTGTTTAAGACTGTCGAAAGGCAAGGGTTTTGGCTTTTTGTGTCGGCTTCATGTCCCATGTTTATTATTCCTAAAAGGAAGACGCTGTCGAAGAACATTCTATAACTGTATTTGAATGAGAGGATGAGGCTAATGTCTTTCAATAAAGCACATTCTCAGAGGGCTTGCATTACTACCGATACGTGGCCTTTTATTTAGAAAGTCGATTACATGGTTATTACCGTGCATTTCATTGACAATAATTGGAATTTGAACTAGAGAATCATTGTACTTTGTGCAATTTCTAGTTATAGAGGTTCAGATATAGGGGTCTATGTTGAGAAGTGCTCGATGGATTGGGTCATTGAAAAGTTAAACATGGTTAGTACTTGAAGGAAAGGTATGCGGTGAGGAGACATGGAACCATGATTGTGGGGGAGTACGTGCACGTTCGGTGTGTGTCACATATCATCGATATTGTTGTGTAAGATGGGTTGAAGGACAATAAATAAAATGCATGTATTACACGTATAAGAGGTCCCATAAGATACATAGGGTTCACAGGCTAGGTAGAAAAGGTTTAAAGCATGTGTGGACCGACAAGAGCTTGAAAGTAAGAGATCGGTATGCTTGGATGTTCCTACAAGGTGGAATTCAACTTACTTGATGTTGGATAAGGGAATAACTCTTAGGAATGCATTTGGAGCCTATGAGTATGTTGACACCGAGTATTTTATGGTTGAAGATAGAGTTCCATTTGCTATTGTTTGGGAACGAGCCAAGTACTTCATGTTATTTTTGGAGCCATTCTTAATCTTGACAAACCATGTCTCAGGCTACTTGTATTTTACTTCCAACAGTGTCTTCAAGGAAATATTTTTCAATCCATTCACTTATTGAGAAATCGCCAAAGGTAATCCAGGGGACCCATTGATGATCATGGCATATTCAATGAACGAGAAGTTTTCTAAATATTGGGGGGATACTATGAAGATGAACAAGACTTTGTATTATGCCATGCGTCTTGATCCACGTTATAAATGGAATTACTTGGATCACACATTGGAGAGAATATATTTTGAAGATATTACAAAGTCGCCTCTAAAAAAAACGTCACTAGTTTGCAAAGTGCAATTCGTATTAGCTTCGATGCTTTGTTCAATAATTACAAGAGAGTTTATAGTGGTTCTTCTTCTTCTTCCACTCAAGGTGTTGGCATATCTAGCTCAAGTTTCGATGGCTCTTCTTCGTCTGCGGCTGGCCTAATTAAATCTTATGGTGAGGTGCATGAATGTTTTAAGCAAATGATGGCACAAAGAAGCACACATGTGAAGTGCAAGCTTGAGAGATACATGACTGAGGATATTGTGATGGATTCATACACTTTTGATGTCTTGAATTGGCGGAGTGTAGAATGCCATCGATTTCCAATATTTTCTAAGATGGCTCGTGATATTTTGGCAATTCTAGTCTTGACAGTGGCTTCTGATGCAGCGTTTAGCATTGGAGGACATGTTCTAGACGTATTTATGAGTTTTTTTTCTGCTAAGATGGTACAAGCACTAATTTATGCTCAAGACTAGCTTCGCGAAGATTACATGCCTATATATGTGGATGAGGACTTATATGGGGTGGAGCAATGGGATGTCAGCAATTATGATTTAGTCTTTAATTCGAATTCATATAAAAATAGTATTGATTTACCTTATTGCTTCATGCTAATCAAAAATTTGTATGTTTGTCTTGTGGAATTGAGAGGCATGGGCCAAGATGCTTCCGTGCATGAAGAATAAATGAAGAAGAGAAATTGATGAGGGTTGATGCTTATTTGGTTTTGAAAAATGTTAGATAATTACTTATTTTGGATTTTTTTGGTATGTCTTTTGATTTTGAACATGGCGAATTGTTGCTTGATTGGATTTGAATGTTATTGCATAATTACTTTTTGAACTTGTTGATTTGATGGCGTGAATCTTGATTGTGATGTGTTATTGTGTTTTGTGATTAACTTCTATTACGTTGTTATTCATAGATGGCTTATTGCATTGTTGTATAGGAATCGAATTTACTAAATTTGTTTTGATTTATGTATAGAAATATTGGTTTGATTAGAAAATAAAATGCCATAGGTTTGATTTGATTTTGTGAAGAAGAGAAACATGATTTTGAACATGGGAGCGAATGGCCATTTTTGGCTTCAAACAGGGGCAGTGGCAAAACAATAGGCCCTTGTCAGAAATACGGGTACCCCAAACCCAAAATTTGGGGTACCCAAATTTTTTGAGGTACCTTGTCGTACAGCCAAGTTTCGAGTATACTTTTTTCAAAACCCAGAAACTCAGGTACCCTACTCGAAATATCTAAAACCCAGGTCTAACCGACACAAACTCATACCTAGTCATGCCCGTCCCGTATGACTATAGTGTTATAATGAATACCAAAATGGAAAAGAGAAAAAAAAGTGATCAATCATCTGAAACGTATAAAATACACTTTCTCGCCTCAATGAGGGAGGAGAAACGTATAAAATACACTTGTATTTTTCTTTTGATCGAGCAAAGAATAAATACGATAAAAAATGAGGGGTATAGGGGAATACTCCAACCCATGCAAGAAAAATAAACGTACAAGAGACCAAGACAACTATTCAAAGGGTTCCAGCAGAAAAAAAAAAAAAAAAAACAAACCTAACTGATGAGCGTTTATTTAGCATGATTTATATACTTATTTTCTTATACTGTTGATGAATCATTAGTGTATAATTATTGATTTTTTATTGTTTTGTCATTTTATTTTTAGTCGAGTCAAGACATAATGTAGGAAAAACAGTACACAATTGGTGTTTTTGTACGGGATTGCATTTTGACTGCTACAAGGCTATGACCGAGCTACGATGCTACGAGAATAGAGAATACAATCCTAGGACCGCACATAAGGAGAGCCCAACAGTCGGTCCAGAGAAAGGCGAGGGTGCGCGAGCCATGCAAAGTAGGCAAGAGGTCGCGTGACAAGCACCTGAAGCGCCGCAACAGGCACACGAGGCAGTGCAACTCTCGCGCCCCAAACTGAGGATGGTGCAACCCATGAGATAGAGGATCACAACCTGCTCAATGATCGAGCAACATGACTACGCGACAGATAGTTGATCATGCGACGTGTAGCAAAACAGACATTTCATGTATTTTAAGTGACCGTTGAAGATCTGAGCTAAGGCGACACTACTTATGTATAAAAAGGGGACGACCGCCAACATTTAGAGCACTGTTTTTTGTCTCACAATGCTTTTATCACTTTCAATTGCTCGTTTACATACAATTTTCAAGATTTGTGAGAGAGAGACTTGTGAGAGAAGTGAAAAGTGAGTTGAGAGAAACACCGTTGTAACTATGTGTTCTACGTTTTTTCTTATGTGTAAGAGTCAATAGTTGTGAGAGAGAAGACAAAGCAAAGGAGTCTAGAAGAGTAAAAGATGTTGCGCATCAGGAAAAAATGTAAAACCACATCAGGAACAGAGAAACATGCACAACCAAAAGCAATAAATAACAATCAGGATGCAAGACACAATTTGTTTACTCAGTTCGACTATGTCTACCTCTGAGGCGATGCAAGCCAGGATTTTTACTATGATGATGATGAGCAACTTAGGATTACAAATAAGATATAATTGTGCCTCACATATTGAGAACAATCTCTCTCAATGTGTCTGAATCTCACACGTACTTTCTTCTGTTATTTTTATCTCTCTCTCTATATCTGTCGCACTCTACAAACAAGTCCAAATTACATATTTATATTTTTCCTCGAGAGTCAACCAAACCACGCTAATCGCCTTCTTATCAAGAACTTTCGAGTATGTAACTAACATCTTCGCCTGTTTATGTATTAATGGTTTCCACAGATCTTTACCATATAGTAAATCCTCGACCCGCATCTGCTAGAACTCATAATCCAACCCATCAAACTTCTAAATTTGCATTTTACTTTCGTCCATCTTACAACTTCTACTTAATTGTACTATCCCTGAGAACCCAAATCTCCGGTACCACTTGTTTTGCACCAGAAAAAATATAAATCCACAAGAAGAACAGAGAAACACTCACAATTGAAAACGATAAATAACAATCAACACGCAAGACACAATTTCATTACCGGGTTCGACTATGTTTACCTTTGGGGGCCATCCAAGTCAGGATTGCAACTATCATCATGATAAGCGATTTAGGATTACAAATAAGATACAATGTGCTTCACAGATTAAGAAAAATCTCTCCTAATGTCTTTCAAACTCACAAGTGTTTTCTCCTCTCTCTCTCTACCACACTCTACATAGACGTCCAAATTACATATTTATAGCTGCTAGGGCATCAGAATCGAATTAGGAAAAAACAAGGCCAAAATCATGGAGCACAATTTATGTGCGTGATGTGCCCTAGTGGGCACGATGAACGTTGCGTAGCGGCTCCTCTAGCGCTAGTTTCTAGATGAACACTAGTACATAGCACCACCCAAGCACGATCATACTCTGATAGCGCCCCACATGCACGATCACAACTATAGTGCCTCATCATAGTGCCACTTCCTAGTTGCACGCCCGATCTACTATTCACTGTTGTTAGAACCCCAGTCCTCCATTTCAGTGCACCGTCTTCATTGTTTTGGCTCCACAATCCTAATAATAGCGTCAATGTTCCTATGGATCTAGGAAGCTTTTCTTATGTTGGTTCTCTATTTATGTTGTTTAAGTCTTTATTTGGTGTTGAACTTATGATCGTAAGTAGCTAAACTACTCTATATTTGGAGTATGAAGGTAGATCTGATTTATAAATTTGTGTGTTTGATTTAAGTAAGATTTGTTTGGGTATTCACGTGGCTAGATTGATTGATTTATATGCGCCTAAGCGACCGCCTAGCGGTTGCAATAGGAAGAAATGACCGCCTAGTGGTCGCTGATACTGGTTATCTGCAACCGCCCAACGGTTGCAAATAATGTTCATATTTGAAATTAGTAGCTTTCGGTAAGTATCTTGATGTGCTGATATTATTATTATTACATGTGAATACTAGTAGTAAACGATTACAAGACTAGTAATTGAGTTAGTAAAATAGTAGATTAGAAGTGATTAGGAGAGTTATCATATTTAGTCCTTAAGGTTGTCCCATGCTTGATTTTGCAATTAAACCTTATAATTTGGCTTATTTTAACTGTCATTAGGTTAATTAGCAATTGATCAAACATAGCGCCACAACGAATCATCCGAAATAGTAAAAATTCTAGTATGAATATTATTTGTAACCGCCTGGCGATTGCTGATACCCAGTATCCGCGACCGCTAGGCGGTCGCGCGCATGCGTGTAACCGTTGGGCGGTCGCGCACGACCCTTGCAACCGCTTGGCGGTTGCGAGAGTACATGGCGACTGCTAAGCGATCACTTCCTTCCAACGGATAGAGTACGAGGCGACTGTCATGGCAGGTGCAAGATCTACTAGCCGTTGTTATCTGCAGCTGCCCGACGGTTGCGAAGTAACAGATTTTTTGTAATTAATACTCCCCACTTCACTTGCATAATTCATTCCCACCACCACTTATTCTTAATGTACATACGTTTTCTCATTTAATAATATTAGAAATGTATTCTATTTTATTTAATTGTCGAAACACTATCGTGGAGCTTGTTTTTGTGGACACAACATTCTTGAAAATTGTTATAACATTCGTTTGTTTACTCTACAAGAGGTACATTGTTATTTTATTTGTTTATAGTTAATTATGTGTGTTACTTTTAATTAAATTGAAAAGTGTTAGTAGTGTAAGTTATAAATATTTATTTCTTTTATTTCAACTTAGATAAATAATGGAATATCAAGCTGATAAATCTTGGATGTACAATATGTTCGATAGCGATGATTATTTACAAGAAAGTTTTGTGTTTCGTGTTAGTTCGTTCATGGAATATGCTTTGGAAACATCTGAATACTTAGATCTAGAAAACCGTATAAGGTGCTCGTGCAAGAAATGCAGAAGATGACAGTTTTTTCCTAAATACTCGGTCCGTGATCATCTTCATAAGTCAGGATTTATGCCATGATATCACGTTTGGGTTTTTCACGGGGAAGAGTACTCAAGGCTGCCATGCCGTATATTCCCGACCTCCCCACCACATCACACATCAATATTCCCGACATCTCTGTTCATTGTGATGATTCGTTTAGAGCCATGGTGGTAGATGTACGTGGAGGTCGATTTGATGAGGATGAGGTGCTTAACGAGGATCCAAATCCCGACCCAAAAGCATTTTACAATTTGATGTATCTAGGAAAGGTGAATATTCATCCTAGAAAAAGTACATCTATCCTTCAGTGGGTCGCAGAGTGGTTGAGGGACGAGACACTACACAAGATGAGTAATATTTCTTCTGATAAGGCTTTTAACAAGGGGAAGGAAGGTTTCTTGGATGAAACAGTGAAGTTCTTCCTGATTAGGCTATGAGAAGATTGATTGTTGTACTAAACAGTGTTTCTTGTTCTACAGGGAGGCGAATAAGGCCTTAGAAAAATGCCCGGTATGCGGGATGAATAGAGATTTGGCCGGTTTGAAATCAATGGTCGAGAGGAGGAAATTGTGGTATTTCCCTTTAACTCCCCATCTTCAAAGGTTATATTATACTATAGGCACTTCTCGACATATGACTTGGCATTTGAAGTGTCGAGGGGCTACATATAGAATCATTTACCCAGCTTCAGGCGAGGCATGGAGCCACTTCGATCAGATGAACCCAGATTTTGCAGCAGAGCCTAGGAACATACATCTCGGTTTATGTACGGATGGGTTAACACCATATAACACATTTGGCAAAAGCTATTCTTGTTGGCAAGTGTTTGTCACGCGTATAATCTTCCTCCAGATCTTTGCATGAGACCAGGGTTTATATTTTTTAGCCTTATCATTTCTGGTCCAGAGAGTCCGGGAAATAATTTGGATGTTTTTATGAGACCACTGGTTGACGAACTGAATGTTTTATGGAGCACTGGGGTGTAGACATTTGACAGTTTCAGAAAGGAAAAGTTCAGATTGAGAGCATCCCTAATGTTGACGATTAGCGATTTTCTAGAGAACGGAATGTTATCTCAGTGGAGTACGCACGGGAAGTTTTTGTGTCCTTGTTGTATGGGGGACACTCAATCTTTTACACTGGCAAACGGCGGTAAATCATGATTTTTTTATTGCCATCGTCGGTTTTTGCTCATAGGCCATTCCTGGAGGCGCGATAAAAACTCCTTTTACTTAGGGGAACAAAAACTAGAAGAACCTATTCCTAGGAAATCTGGCGATGAGATGAGGGCAACTGTGGAGCAGCTTGAGCTTGTCGAATTTGGAGTCTAAGCAAAAAAGCTCTCGGTTAAATGGGTGACGCATAATTGGTTGAGAAAGAGCATTTTCTGGGAACTGCCCTATTGTTCCATATACTTGATTCGTCACAATGCGAGAAGAATCTTTTCGATAACATCTTCAACACGGTGTTGGATGACTCTAAGACAAAAGACAACATCAAGTCGAGGAAAGATATGGAGATCTTGACGAACTGTACTGATGTGTTTTTACAGTCAGGTGGCCGTCGCGGGCTTTCTACCAAGCGAAAGACAACCTAATGTCTCACGAAGTAGCAAAAGATAAAGGTGTTTGAATGGTTGGCCAATCTAAAGTTTCCAGATGGAGGACGGTTCACGACACGTATAACGTGGTTGATATTAACCCACACTGGTCACTCACGACCAACGAACCATTTATTATTGCAAACCAAGCACTATAGTGTTACTACACGCCGTGCCCAAAACTCACGAACGAAAGACTATGTCAAAAGGGATGGACGTCAATATTCACTATTCCGGCGGGACACAACATCAACATGTCGTCTTTGAGTGAGGGTGGTGAAACAGAAGCGGATGTACCTGCCCAATTTTTTCAAGAGCAAATCTAGAGGACTAAATTTGTTTGTAGACTTGAGCTCGTTTAATATGGATATCCAATTGGGTGCCGGGGAGTTTGAGCTTGTGGATGAGGAAGAAGGTGACGCAATAAAGTAAGATTCAAATGATGTTGACTTTGTTTCTAATGAAGATGATTAGACTTGTAAAAAGTTTATAATGTAAAACTTCTCCATATTTAAAGTTAATGTAATATTTTTCTAATGAACATGATTAAATTTCTAATATAAAAGTTTATAATGAATGATAGTCAAAAAGTACTCATTCCACATAGTATTTGACAGTTGTTCTGAAAGTTTCTATTATTTGATATTTAAAAATACCAATGCAAAGAAAACGATAAAAAAAAGTCCAACATAAAACAATCCAACATAGCAAATAGTGAGAAATAGTAACATACACAACATTCTTAAAAGTCCAACATAGCAAATAGTTCGAAATAGAAAAGCCCAACTACTCGCCCTAATCGTCATCGGTATCCGACTGGGTATCCTCATTATCGGTATCCTTGTCATCATCCTTGTGATCATCCTCATCACCAAAGCTCTGGCCCAAGTCCACAACACCACCAACCCGATGTGCATCTGCCCCATCTCCGCCCAACTCCACAACATCATCAAGGCCCTCGTAGACGTGGTCGTCCTCACTATCGGAACTATCTGAGAACACCACGATGTAGTTGGGTGCGGCAAGAAGAACTGGGAGCAAATGGGTCCTTCTTCTGTCGTGGCATCCTAGCAGTCCTAAAAGTAGCCTGTCTTTACTGCATCGCGCATGAACATTGAAGTTGGTATCTCCGGTGGTGGAACATATCCATGCTTAATCTGATGAGTCCTCCAGCCATGCAAAATTGTAAGAATGTCGTCCACTCGCGAATCTTGCTAGCTAGCCTCCAACTCCTTATTCGTCTGCTCCAACTCCTTATTCGTCTGCTCCAACTCCTTATTTGTCTCCTCCAACTCCTTGGTGTATGCCCTCATGTAGTTTGGCTTCTTATTGAACTCAATATCATATGCCTCTAGAGCTGAGCCGCCAGGTATACCCCTCGCCTACCCCTTCTTGATTTTCCCTTGGGCCTTTTTTCATAGTGGCCCGTCAATCTCAGGCCACAC
Organism: Linaria vulgaris; assembly: GCA_948329865.1. NCBI lineage: Eukaryota > Viridiplantae > Streptophyta > Magnoliopsida > Lamiales > Plantaginaceae > Linaria > Linaria vulgaris. The sequence continues at coordinate 34,665,783 of OX415253.1, forward strand.
CAACTTGTTCTTGCCATATTGCTTCCCCATCGACTTCATGTACTTATTCTGTTAATTGTGAAAGAGTTAGTATTTACAATAAGAAAATAAATGAATAAGGAGATTTAACGAATTAGTAGAAAAAAATTAATTTGTATTTTAATTCATCCAAGTAAATCCTTTTATCGCCCTGATATATCCACTCGCGCTTCGCCGACACATTGGTTTTCCCGCCCGTACCATCGACCTGCTTTGTAAAAACATACTTGAACGCCTCATCAAGTCGAATATGCGCCGATCGGTTGGGATCCAACTTAGCATACAAATTTGAAAAAAGTAAGTATACTCAATTACACATATATTTTAAGTGAAATTAAGACTAAATGTTTAATTATAATATAACTTACCAAACAACGCTTAATCTCCTCCAAGTCTATGGATCCACCGTAAAAAGTATCAGGTGCCTTCTTCATAATCTCGGGTTCCACGCCTCCCCTCCGATTTTTCTGACCCTGCAATGCTTGTTTCTTGGTTTTCTCGTTCATCCAATGCTTTATCGCCATCTTCTCCACCTTTGAGTTCATCCACGTCTTCTCTTTATCAGCCAACTCCGATTTATCCTTATTTTCAAAATATTGATTCTTCGTACGATGCATCAAATACTTGTAACAATTTCGGGCTTTTTTTTCGTACAACTCATGTACCTTGAGCCAATCATCTTTGTGGATCGCAATTTTATCTTGCAAAATAATTTAGTGTTTAAGATAGTTTATATTGTCACTTGATTTATTAATACAATATGTTCAATAATATATTTATTTAATAATTTCTTACCATGAACACAACCGACGTTTCATCTCGTTTCTTCTTCGGCACCTTATAATATGACTTGTAAAACTTGGACATGAACTGCCGGATCAACTCAGTGGTCGTCATCACCACCTCGGTAGATGGGGAATGCTGAAATAGGCCCCTCCGATCCAATCGAATAACTGGCCTCTTACTCGAAGCAGTGGGGTTTTGAACACCAAGCGATGGTCCCCTCTCACGACATGTCTGCGTGCCTGTGCATACACCCGATGCTGGAATCTCGGTTGCCCTCTGGCTCAGACCAGCTCCGTCGGTCCTCCTGCTCGGACTAGGGCCATCGTACCATGCATGTGGTGGTATATGGGCTCGACTAGACAGGGCAGATCGTAGTCTATGTGCTCTAGTGGACTCTGCCGATGGTGGTCTAGCCCTTGAACCAGACAAAGTACGTAGAGGCACTCCTGCAGCTGGGGCATCAGAGTCGTCGAAAAGGCATCGCTATGGCAAGGGAGTCACCCCGGTAGATCCTTCGCGTGATGTCTGAGTCTCTGCCTGGGCGGGATGCTCGACCAGAACAACATCGTTACTAGCTAGCCGAGGCCTGAGACAACCCCAAATCTCACTACTAGAACCAACAACACGAGAACGAGCACTGCCTGACGAACGTGGCCTCTTACGTGAAGTATCACCTGACATGATCCCTAGACATGTACAACAAAACTAAGGAAAAATAAGATTATTTCTAAGTCATATAAAATCTTGAGGCGAGGCATATTTTTTTCTAAGTTATAAAGCTCCCTAATATCATCGTCTTGTTCAAATTCCCTTAAGATATTTTTTTTTCAAACTTTCTTGAACATTTCTAAATATCATTCGTATTAACTTATGTAAACTAAATAGTATAAACTATACCCCTAAGAGCATCGTTTGTTGTAGAGATTCCTAACAATAAAGATTATTTCTAAGTCATAGAAATTCTCTAGAGGCGTATTTTTTTCTAAGTTATAAAGCTATCTAATATCATAGTCTTCTTCAAATTCCCTAAAGGTATTTCCTTTTTTTTTTATCTTTCTTGAACATTTCTAAATATCATACCTACAATCATACCTAATATTAATTTCCACAAATAAACACATAATCATTCCTCAACAACATTCAATTTCAAACTAATAATTCGACGAGAAAATCGCACATATCATCCTATGCAAGTTCATATATATAAACGGTTAATCCAACGAGAAAAACTAACTTACAAAAATATCCAACTTATCATCATATCATCATATCCAAATTCATATCATCATATCAAAGTTCATATCAAAGTTGATATCCAAATTTATATAAACGATCCAACTTACAACAATCATACATATATAATTAATCGAACGAGATATACTAACAATCAAATAAATATATATCCGTATCATCATCATTGATATATTCCGATGAGCGACACATACATATAATAATCGTACAACACAAATCCGATGAAACATACATATAATCACACAATTTCGTATAATCGAGGAAATCCGATAAACTAGAATATAAATCTTACGTATAAATTCGACAAATACATATAAGCACATATATAAAATAAAATACAAAATTGGGACAACTTACAAAAATCCGAAGCTAGATATTTGGCGGCGGTGGTGGCGTTTGGTGGTGGAGAAGGTGATTAATGGCGTCTTGTGGGGTCGCGGTGATGGCGTGGTGACGGAGGTGGGGTCACGATGGTGTGGTCATGACAGAGGCAGGGTCGCGGTGGTGGCGTGGTGACGGAGGTGAGGTCGCGATGGTGGTGTGGTGACGGAGGTGAGGTCGCGATGGCGTGGTGACGGAGGTGGGGTCGCGATGGTGTGGTGGTCACGGAGGTAGGGTCGCGGTGGTGGCGTGGTGACGGAGGTGGGGTCGTTGTGGTGGCGTGGTGACAGAGGTGGGGTCGCGGTGGTTTCGTGGTGACGGAGGTGAGGTCGCGGTTGTAGCGTGGTGATGGAGGGGCGGTCGTTCGTGTGGTGGTGGTGGAGGACTATGCCCCGTCGTGTAGGGGATGGTGGTGAGTGGATCGGGTCAGGTAGGGGGTGTGTGGTGGTGGGATAATCGTGAGAAGAGAAGAAGAAGATTAATGGAAGAGAAGAAAAATGGAAGAGAAGAGAAGAAGAAGAAGTTGGGTAGCGGATCGGGTCATATGAGGCGACGGCCAAGCGGTCGCTCCACGATGGTTTTAACCCTAGTGGGTCTTTGCGATGGATTGGGCCGTTGCATCGGCCAATATGGCGACCGTTGAGCCGTCGCCACATGATACTTGGCGACGGCCAGGCCGTCGCCACTTCTAAAACGAGACGGAGCGACCGCTAAGCAGTTGCCGTCTAATTTGGGCGACCGCTTGACAGTCGCTCAGTGGTCACCGATAATGGCGACCGGCGTGGCGGTTGGGGGGCGGTTGCAGATGCACCCCAATCTTGTAGTATATATATATATATATAGATACACGAACGTTTCAATTTTCTAATCAATCGATAATATCATATTAGAAAGATATATACAATCTCCTGGGATTATATGGGTTTCAGAGAAGTTAGAATCTTGAAGTGTTTCAAATGTATATATGAGTCATATCGGGTATCATATATGATTGTCTCCGATTACATTTAATGTGGGATTTGTAGAGTTTCGACTTTAATTAGGATTGTAAATGTTGAATGAAAAGTTGCTTTGAGTAAACTGTCTGTTGTACCTGCCATTTATTTTTGAATGTGGCTATGAATTATCTTTTTTATCATGAAGTTGACTTTTGTAATGCATATAATTAGTAATAGGATATGGATTGGAATTACTCAAATAAATTATCACTTTTCTAATGTGGTGATGAAATAATAATGTAGTGTTTTGGTATCATGATAGGGATACAATGCGGGATCCTTGTTGGATCTACTTATAGAGCCATCTTAAAAGAAAACTCTACCACTTCTTTGTTGGTGTTTTGTGCATGATGGACACAAAGTACACTCTTAATGAGTATGGTGTATATTATGTTGAAAGTGTTGTTATTCCTTGGAGCGCGGGGAATGCCTGTTTTGTCGTCGGATATGATGACAGCGAAAGCAGTGATTATGTGGTAATAAATGTGGATACTTATAGTGAGGATTATGAAAATGGTGTTGTAAGGATAAGACATGAGGATTACGAATGTAACCACGAGGACGACGATGACCGTCGTGATGCACAGGGGCACTGAAAGATGATGAAGAAAAAGCCATTACCAAGTTATGAGTTTGTACGTAGAGTTTCTGCGCCGTTATCTGTTGCGGCTTCAGCTGCACAACCATCGAATGTTAAATCCAACACCCCATTGAACGACTGGACCGAGCATGAGACTCTCGCCTTACTTGAGGCTTGGGGTTGTTGGGTATTTGAACCGCCTCAAATACCGCTCCCAGGATTTGCCCATGAGGTAATTGCGAAGCAACACGAATAAAATATTGACGATAGTAACAACACAAGGATTTTACGTGGAAACTCCTAAACCGGAGAAAAAACCACGGGGCCCGAACGAAAATACACTATGTAGAAAATTGTTACAACTACACAATTTCTCGCTCAACCCAACGATCCCCACAGAGCCTTTATACCCGTAACACTCCCCGAATACACTTCACACAAATATAGAAATATTACAAGAGGAAATATAAGAGTTATACTACAAAAGAAACTCTAATTGTGGGATGGTTAAAATGAAGTAACAAGGCCGGCCATTTATAGCCTTACTTCAAACAATAAAAGTGATTAAAAATGGGGGTAATGCTGCACCATCAGGGAAGTAGTGCAGCACTACCGCCCCAATCACAATTAAAACAATTAACCGCCCCACAATCTCCACCTTGCAGATGTGATTATTAGTGACTAATCACGTCTTCAAAATCATCTCCATTCCGGCATTGGGCAATCGCACACCCAGTCCGCATCAGAAGATCTCCATAGCTCCCGCTATTACTGCAACCACAGTTGTACTTTTAGAAGTACCATGCTCCACCATAAAGCATAACCACTCAGAATAAACTAATTCCAAAACTTTCCCTTTTCGGCCCATGTCGAACATTAACCTGCTGATAGGATGGTGCAACTTCCCCTTTTGGCTCCTCCGGAAGTCATCAGCCCGTCGACATGAATATACCACACCTTGCATTAACGCCAAAAGCAATGCCCGTGTGCACACCAGACCCACTAACATCAACGTCCTATCTCATGGCAACTTTTAGGGTCTCATGCCATCAGGACGAGCATGCCGCTTACAGAACTTCAGAGTCACTGCAATAAGCAATGTTAGTATCTCCTCCAGTGTTTCCCTTTGATGCCTCGGAGCCACTTGCCGAACCGGCTCCCTTTGTTGGACAATTTCTTCTAACGTGGCCAGATTGTCCACACCGCCAACACACTTTCCTCCTAGAGTCTATCTTCCTGCCATCGTAAGACACCAATGCATTGTTTACATGTGAACCGTTACCCCCGCTAAGCCTCCTCTCTTCAGACAGAAGCTTGCCCGTAACTTCAGAGAGATTGATATTCTCTTTCCCATGAATCAATATCGGTTTCATGTGTTCGTACGAACTTGGAAGAGACCAGATGAGTGTCAAGGCTTGATCCTCCTCATCAATTGCAACTCCAATGGATTCAAGCTCAGCAACGATTCCGTTCAGAACACTCAGATGATCTGAGATACTCGCACCATCTGCCATTCGCAGTGTGTGAAACTGCTCCTTCAGGTACACGCGATTCGACACACCCTTCGCCTGATACAACTCTTCTAATTTTTCCCAGAGTCCCTTAGCCGAATAAATTCCATGCACGTTCGCAAGAATGTTTTTGGCCAGACACAGACGAATTGCGCTCGCAGCTCGCAAATCTAGATCCTCCCAGTCATCATCGTCCACCACAGCTTTTATACCAGCTGCTTCGGAACTCGTGCCAGCAGAGCCGCTACCTTTAGCGACCCTTCCTTTTAAAGCCTTGTGTAACCCTGACTGAATCAACACATCCCTGACTTGAACTTGCCACAAGCCAAAGTTGATTTTTCCGTCAAAATTTTCAACGTCAAATCTCACTGCACTCGTACCCTTGCTTCCTGACATTGCACCAGTGAGCCTTGGTGAATTTCAAGTAGATCCGAATAGCACAAAGTAAACCCCCAGAAAGAGATAGCTCGTCTTTCCAGACAGGGTTTCAAGGTTCCCAGGTAATTGGTGGGGTCACAGCGGTCCCGCTTAATAACCAATTACCTTTGACAGAACCGCCTTTATCACCGCGTATTCACACTACTATCACACCAAAACTCCACCCTAACAAAAACTCCACCTCCAGCAGTACCCGGGCTCTGATACCACTTGTTGGGTATTTGAACCGCCTCAAATACCGCCCCCAGGATTTGCCCATGAGGTAATTGCGAAGCAACACGAATAAAATATTGATGATAGTAACAACACAAGGATTTTACGTGGAAACTCCTAAACCGGAGAAAAAACCACGGGGCCCGAACGAAAATACACTATGTAGAAAATTGTTACAACTACACAATTTCTCGCTCAACCCAACGATCCCCACAGAGCCTTTATACCCGTAACACTCCCCGAATACACCTCACACAAATATAGAAATATTACAAGATGAAATATAAGAGTTATACTACAAAAGAAACTCAAATTGTGGGATGGTTAAAATGAAGTAACAAGGCCGGCTATTTATAGCCTTACTTCAAACAATAAAAGTGATAAAAAATGGGGGTAATGCTGCACCATCAAGGAAGTAGTGCAGCACTACCACCCCAATCACAATTAAAACAATTAACCGCCCCACAGGGGTGACAAATTTCTCAAGCGCGGTTAGAAGAATGTCTGCCTGGAAGAGTGGCAAGAAGTAGCTGAAAAAGTGAACCTTGTGTCCAAAATCGGAAAAACGTATTCTCAGTGCCAAAGTTGTGTGGGTACGATAAAGAAAGCATTCAAAAACAAAAAGATGAAGATCGGGGAGCCGGTAGGTTCTACAAGTGATTGGGCATACACCAAAAAGATGGATTCACTATTGTCATCTGCAAGGGTACGGAAGATGATACGCATGCTCTTCCCTCCACAAGAAAAAACAAAAGACGAGTCACGGGCGCTACTTATTTTCTTACGATGCTTGCTGGTTCTATGAGAAAGTTTACTGCGATATACGAGTTTGTCAAGAACAATAAGATTGAAAAAATGCTTGAACTGCAAAAGATGTTGATGGAGTTCCAGAAAGTGCTAGATCCTCAAAGAATCCATTTTTTTGTGAGAGCAGTAGCTAATATAGTGACAACTCTGCGAGACGACTCATAATATTGTATATGCAAAGTGCTTGGCTCCTTGCTTTTTTGTTTTAATATTCTCAAGCGATGATAACTCATGTGTAACTAATATGATGAAACTTAGTTTTTTTTTCCTTAAAGATGGAGGCTAGCTAGAAGAGATTGCTCGAAAATCTCAACTAGGTTGGCACTTCCGCGTCACCCTTCAACCACCGAGGCTCATATATATAAATAATGAAAACCGAAGTACATAATAAGATTTTGATGAAACTTAGTTTAGTTGCAACAAAAACAAAGTATTATATTTTACTTTTGCGCCGTTTTTCTCATTGCGGCAAAAGAGTTTGTTATCCTTTACTTTTGTACAATGATTTTCAATTTCAGTTTATAGCTACCTTTCTTGATTTTGGAGATTTTTCATATGATGCTATTTTTGCTTCAATGCTAAAAAATACCAATGTTCATTAATTACTATTCATGATAACAAGAAATGAACTTACTAGAGTGTAACTAATGAAAAGATTGTGCTTCTATAAGAATAACGGCAATGAATTTTACTTTGAAAGAATTGACTACCATACGTACAGTCACTATAACCAACAACATTGGCCAATCTTTGCACATGTGTCATATTCCCTCAACGCCATAAGATACTTCTGCCGCATGAAGTCGACATTCACGTGCTTCACACATGTAGTACGAGGAAGCAAATTTGGCACAATCTTAAAGAATTGCTCAGCTTCTTCTTGCAACAACATGTTAAGTGAATCGTGGTCGTAATTATTATTGCTTTTATGTTTGTCGCGGTTTGAGAAATGTAAGATTATTGATGTGCACAAGCATGGTTCGTGAATGCTTGGTGAAGATTCCAGAATTTAGTTTTTGGTTAAATTTCTTTTCCGGAGAACAATATGACCTTCGTCGTGAAACAGTGTGATTTTTCGAGTTAATAGTTCAGCTAGGGTGGAACCAACTAATTATTTGTGTTATGTTGAACTGACGAGGAGATGGAGAAGATGAGTAACATGCCAGATTACCACAAACTAATTACCATAACTTTAATATTTGCAGAACTTTTGAAAGTATTTACAGATAATTGAGGTGAACAACATTTCATAATCTATGCTGAGATATATGATTAGCTAGAATCTTTTTTTAATAATAAAGAATTGTGATGGGGGTAATTTAGGAAGGCCCAATAATTATATTGGGCTGGCCCACAACAGAAAGACTCAGAAAAACGAATATCGAACAACGGGAATTCGACATTGAACATGATTCGATATTAGTTCCTTAACTACTACTGAAGCCCACGTGATGGGACCTATAAATACACCGTCCTATGACATTATCAGGACGGATTGATTACGATCGCACAACAACTCTAGGTCGAACTTGGAGATTAGACTCTCAATGATTCGACCTTCACTCGATTGAAGCCATCTGCTTCGACTTTGACCAATTCGAGCATCACTCTATCGAAGCCATCTAATTCGATACTCATCCGATTCGAGTTACGACCAATTCGATTTAATATCAATTCGAGTCTCGCTTGTCTCGAACAAGAACGATTAGAGACATACCTCGATCGAACCTCTGTGATCCGATCTTCATTAAATTAAGGGATAAAAACATCAAGCCCCCAACCTATGGGAACTTTTGCGCGTTGCCCCTTAAATTAATTTTATCACCACTTTGGTCCTTAACCTATATGATGTCTGTTCGGTTTGCCCCAGTTGTGCATTTCCGGCCATTTTTGGCCAAAATATTCCCTTCTACCCGACTTATACGTGTTGTACTAGATGCATAATAGTAGTTGGTGAAAAAAAACAAAAAAAACACCCCCAAGTGATGAATATTCCGGCCACAAAAAGACCGGGAAGGCACCACGGGATTTGTCTATTTTCGGCTATTTCCGGCCATTTTGGCTTGAATATTCCTCTCTATCTAACTCATATGTGTTGTACTAGATGTATAATGGTAGTTGGTGACAAAAGACCGAAAATGCACAACTAGGGCAAATCGAACAGACACCATATAGGTTAAGGACCAAAGTGGTGATAAAATTAGTTTAACGAGCAACGCACAAAAGTGCCCATAGGTTGGAGGCTTGATGTTTTTATCCCTTAAATTAATTGTGTTTCTATTTGTACTGCATAATCAACTTGTATTAGGTATAACGTACCAAGCTAGTCCGATTTTATATTCGATTGGAATTATATTGGCATAAATCAGGCCCATTGTAACAGTTATTAGGTGTATTGTAACCCTGACGAAATAAGACCAAAATACTGGCACCGTCTGTGGGAACACCGTTATTTCCCAGTTTATTAGGCATGGCAGTGCCAATGCCAGCACGACGCGAACAACTCGATATCGGGGGAGGAGGGTGACAAGCACTGGATGTAGGGGCACCGGCTACTACATCATGATTGACCAGTGCCTTTAGAGATGAAAGCCTAGCAATGATCCGATCAGGAACGACCGAGGCATTGCATGCACCCGAAGTCCGTGGGGAAGGAGTGCGGGAATAGCGATTTGTCACCAAACGACCAGATGCCAGCAACAGAAGCAAAGCTCAGGTAGACGAACGCAGGGAGAGATCAAACTCGGTCAAGATGTAGTCAAAGAGGCACCACCACTTGAGGGGACGTGAAAAAAGCCAACAAAAGGACATAAGGAGACGTGAGGGGATTTGAGGTAATGACTCCAGAAGGGAACAAGCTAAAGTGACAAGGAAGTTGGAGAGACTTGAGAGAGAGAAAACGAAAGTAGAGAACAAAACGGAACATCTGGGAAGAGCTTATATGAGCATCCCTTTTGGTGCTGAAATAAAGGTAGTGATCTTGGGGCACGACGAAAAGATCCCAGTGCTCAAGACTTATGAAGGAAAGACTAATCTGCATGATCACCTGTTCCAATTGGATACGACTCTAAACTTATACGGGTACAAAGAGAATGTGCAGGCACAAATTTTCGCCACCACACTGCTTAGAGTGGCGCTAGATTGGTTCACTAGAATTACTCCAGGCTCCATTACAAGTTACAAGCAACTAAGAAAGATGTTTAAAAATCAGTTCTCGAGCCAATCTAGAGCAGTGGTGGACCACTCGCATCTTTACTCTATCATGCAAGGAGAGAGGAAAACCCTGAAAGACTTCATGAGCTGTTTTAATGTGGAATTGCTCAAAATAAATAGCCCTGAAGGGGAAATGGTGACAAACATAGTTTTTCGTGCAACCAAGAATGTGGCATTTAGCCAGAATCTGCTTAGGGAGCAGCCGATAACAATTGAAGAAATACACAACCTCTCACATGGAGTAGTGAGTCGTGAAGAAATGATGGCCACCAAAGCAATAGTTGTTGTGGCCCTAAAGGAAAAAGAAAGAGAAAGAGATGAACAAAACCGCAACAAGAATACGAGTAAGAGGTATAAGAACACGTCGCCAAGGCGATATACGCCATTGAATGCTGATATCATGACAATGTTTGGGACCGCAAAAAAGAAAGGTTGGCTGAAAGAGCCAAGACAAATAAGAGATTCCAATGTAACAAGGTTGTCGACCCATTACTGCAAATATCACAAGCAGAATGGTCATGAGACCGACGACTACAAAGACCTCACGGACAATATTGAAAGGGTGATAAAGGATGACAAACTCGTGGAGTTTGTCAGTAATTTGAAGGAACAAGAGGGAAAAACAGACAAAAATAGGTCTCTCTCTCCAAGAAAGGACAAGTAGACGATAATCGACAGACCGCATGTGTTGGATTATCCCTAACTAATAGACAGCAACATCAGGAAAGGGACAATACACATGATTTCAGGAGGCCGGGTTGGTGCGAATTCCGCTAAGGGCAGGAAAAAGATCACAAGGGACATCGATGCAGACCGTTTTGTCGGGTTTGTGGATCTCTTGAGGATATAAGATATTCAACTCGAGGAGATCACCTTCAGGCAGGAAAGTTGAATTACCCATTAGTGATAACAGTGGACATAGCGAACTTTGGCATGATGAAAGTGCTGGTAGATAACGACAGTTCTGTCAATGTGTTGATGAAATCAACATAGGAGAAAATGGGTTTGGGAGACGAAAAGTTGGGGCCAAACAGAACCTCGTTGCATGGCTTTGGCGGACCAGAAGTAGTGCCTCACGGCATAGTGTCTCTCTCGAGCATCCGAAGCATCGAAAGGAATATTCCGCGAACAAAACTGAGCAACGACTGATGGCCCGAAGAGCGGCCCGATACTTCCTCTACGAGGGTGTCCTATTTCGTCGATCTTACTCCCACCCTCACGCTAGGTGCCTCAACTAGGCTGAGGCAGAAAAAGTCATCTGAGAGGTTCAAGAGGGAGCCTGTAGGAAGTATTGTGGGGGAGAAAGCATGGCACGACACTACAACACTATGGTATGAACAAGAACCTTCCAAGTGGGGGATTTGGTGTTAAAAAGGGTAGAAGCCTATAAAAATATAGGAAAGCTTCAACCCAAATGGGAGGGACCCTTCAAAATCGCTAAGATCATCGGAGGTGCTACCTATCAACTAGAAAAACACAAGGGAAAAGTATTCCACAACACTTGGAACGCATATAACTTAATAAAATACTATACCTAATGTAAAAACCCTTCGTGCGAACGCGTATCCCTTTGTACATAAATAAAACAATATTTACAGTAGATGATTGTTATATTATCAAAAGGGAAATAGCGTTGCTATTACAAAATCATAGTCTCAAGCTGACTATGGGCAACCTTACCCCACGATATCATCTATCTACATGCAAAAAGATATCGTATGAAGCTAGTTAAACCATTTTTACATAATTATACACACAAACGAAGAAAGGGGGAAATATTCAAAGGTTCTCCGTTGGACGCTTCACCTCTTGAATTAACCAACGCCGCTGCTCTTGAGTTAGGTCTATCAGATCAGCGATGTCCATTGAGTGCCACAACCAAATCCTCGGAGGCTGGCACGACCTCCGTAGAAAGGACCCAATAGGTATCCGGGAACTCGGCACGATGTTCAGACTGGGGATAACAGCAGTCACAGGAAACTCGGGCAAAGACCGCACAACCTCTTGACATAGTTTATACCCAATACGTACCATGTCTCGAAACTCCTCTCGTAGCAAATCCCGAGGGGGAAGGGAGTTAGATATGTTCATAACCGCTTAAGCACGAGCTAACACCAGAGCTACCTCATGCCTCCTTGTTACCTCATCTATCTTTCGATGCGCCGCATCCTTCTCTACGGAAACCATAGAAAGTCTTTCTTCCAAAGTACGAAGCTGATCGCGAAGGTCTTCCACCCTCTCCTCTAAACAAACTACCTGTGCCCTCTCCAGCACAAGACATCGTTGCAAGTCCCACGATTTCCCCACCAAATCCTTCAGCGTTCCATCGTGGATGTCTTGTATCGCCTTACGGTCAGTCTCAAGTTCCTCTATCTTTTTCTAGCTAGAAAAAGATCCTTTCCAAGTCGTCTCTACGACAGTATATCAGTTCTATCTCGGGCGAGGCTTGGTCCCTCCGGGAACCCACAATGTTGATAACCAAGAATAGTTGTAAGGAGAAAGAAAAAGAAGGACAAGTTAGATACCAAGGCGAAGGTTACTCTAAGAGAAGACGAGGAGAATAATCATACCTCACAAAGATCTTTGAAAACTAGGTCTTGCAGGGAAGACAAAGGAACGTCATTTAGCGCGGTACAGTCCAACCTATTCAATAAGCCACTTAAGAAAGTCCGGCAAAAACCCACGTCATGAGAAATCATGGCGAATAGCTACACCACCCCCCGCCCCAACATTCCCCCATGATCACCTCCCCTAGACCAAGTGCCCGTGTTAGGGGAGAGTGGTGGACGTTCTTCAACCAAATTCACTGCGTTTCCCCCTAAACAAGGATGAAAAACTGCATCAGAAGTGACGCCTCCTACGAGGGGTAATGAGCCCACGCCCAGCAAGGGGACCGGACCCGAAGCAACCAAGGATTCCCATACTCTTGGAACCCGACGAGAGGAACTCCCCACCTCCGTAGAAGGATTGTCAACCCATCGGAAAGAGGGATCCCCAACCAGATGGGCCGCCTTCAGAAGTACTACTAAGAATTCCAGATGGGGTCCCCTACTCAGCATCACTCCCACGAAAGCCTTCACAGCTAAGAATTCCATCTCTGACCCTGTGAGGAAGGACAATTAGAGCAATCCGCTACGATCAATTCGACAATAACAAAACAAATTTCAACAAATAATTAGTTAAGCCTATATATGTATTCATATATATATATATACACACGAAGATTTCCATCCTCTATTTAATAAATAATATCATATTAGAAAAATATATACAAACTCCTGGGATTATATTTTGAAATTTCTAATTGCGAGAATAAAAAGGTCTATCGAGAATCACAAACAATATACAATTTTTTTGTAATTTTGTAGATGTTTCGGTATTCTTGTAAATGACCTACAAAGTTTTTTTTTATTTTTTTGATCGAGAAAAGTGAATTTTATTAAAGAAAAAAGGGAGAGCACAAAACATACTCTCCAAAATGATACATCGAATGTTACAGAACAAAGGTGACATAGACCATTTCGACAAAGAGTAGGAAGAACCCGACACTCTTGATTTTATCCATCCCCAACTTTTAAGTTTGACACGTTCAATTATATCCCACACAGAAGGAGGTTTGTCTTTAAAGCAAAAGTTATTTCTTGTAATCCAAACTTCCCATAACACAAAGAACCACGCAGTTCATGTCCGACAATTTTGTGTACCTCGGGAGGAGCCTGCCACATGTTTGCTCGAATAGACTTTTAACATTCCCAACCAAGGCATATTCTAAACACAACCAGTTAAGTACAACATACCAAATTTGAGATGTAAAAGAGCACGTACAAAACAAATGGTTTGCATCCTCTATTTCCAAGTTGCAAAAGGGACAATTGGTGTAGTTGTTGCTCGCAAGGATCCCCCTCCTTAGCAAGTTAGTCTTTGTTGGGAATCTATCAAGAAATACATTCCAAACGAATGCTTTAACTTTCAAAGGTGCTTCGATATCCCACAATATTTTAAAAGTAGGATCCAATGAAGTGTTGGATTGTAAACAAAGAATACGATAAGCAGATTTCCCCTTTTCTTTCACTTTTCCCTATCCAGTAATCCATTTTACCGCGAACCGGAACAAAATGACCAATAGCCTTAGGCGAAATAAACAATAAAGGTTTTAACAAAATGTTCCTCACAACAATTCACTCACGCTCTTTATTGATCGGACTCAACGAAGTAGACAAGCACAAACTACTTAACTTCTAAGAACTAGACTTGAAGTAGTTGATACAAAAACTTCGCAAAAGCAAGACGAAGACAATCCAAATATTAATCTCTTGGATTATTTAACACTATTGTCTTGTAATCATCTTGGTGAACTTCACACCTATATATAGGTTTCTTGAAATTTGCACTGCAACGTGTGTTGTTCACAGTTTTGGTAACTTTTGTTGTTTTCTTGTTGAATTTGGACTTCCTTGTGAACTCGGTCTCTTTCTTGAATAAGTATTCCCTTTATTACAGATCTAATAAAGTAACATACCTTCTTGAATTCAGAGTAATCCTGGAAAGAATCCAAGTTGCAGTGGAACTCCAATTTGTTTCCTTCTTTGCAAACCGTGTTGAGTTGACTATTGAACTTAACTTGAATTATGGAAACTTCAAGTAAGGAATCTTACAAAGCTCTTCCTTATGATTAAGATACCTTCCTGGACATAAACATAAACAACTAAAACCGTGGAACTTGATTAATGAGTGAATAAAGGCAAAACTTAAATTTAGCAGTTAAAGAACAATTTTCCCACAGGCTATCTGGTTTCAATGTTATCCTCAATGTTATCCCAACATCGCATAACATTGATTCCGGAATACCTTGCACTTTCAAACAAGAAGATAAAGATTGAGGAGCCTATAGGTTCTACAAGTGATTGGGCATACATCAAAAAGATAGATTCACTGTTGTCATCTGCAAAAGAGTATACATGATGAATTCAAAAGTTAGTCAATGGGATTTAGAAGCTAAGGGTACGAAAGATGATATGCATGCTCTTCCCTCTATAAGAAAAAACAAAAGACGAGTCACGAGCGCTACTTCTTCTCTTACGATGCTTGCTGGTTCTATTAGAAAGTTTATTGCGATATACGAGAATATCGGGAACAATAATATTGAACAAACACTTGAACTCCAAAAGATGCGGATGGACTTGTAAGATCATAGATCTATGTTACTTGTAATCGGATGTAGTTGCACTTGATATTAGTTGCAACTGCACTCGTAAGTAAGACAAATAAAGTTCTTTAATGTTTGAAAGTTGTTTTACTGTTGCAATTGTGAAAAGACAGTTAAACATAAAACAGTAAAGAACACAAAAGGTTTTAACGTGGTTCAGTCTAATGGTCCTAGTGCACGGGGTTTGCACCCAAACATTTGAATGAAATAATACCCCACTTAAGAATTACAATGTAGGTTTTACATCAGCCCAAATCTTAGACTCCCTCTAATATTTGCGGTTGCAGCACCTATCCCTTAACTATTATCGGTATATTCTATTGAGTCGAAGAACATACTAAGCTACTCCATAGTTCCTTTGATTTAATGCTCTTCTCTAAAAGACCTTGACTTGATACATGATTGACTCACAAATAATCTTTTTCAAAAGTGTCCCTCTCATTGTCTCGAGTCTTCTCCTTATATTTAGTTGCAATCCGCAAGATATCTTCCTTTCTTATAGATAAGCGCATCTGATTATCCGGTTGCAACCCGATTATATTTTATTGCGTTATCCGAGAGATCCTGTAATTTTCATACACTATCTCAAATTATATATGCTACCTAAATATGTCTAGATACATAATAAAGAGATAATATTAAATAAAGATAATCCTCGAAGATCTTGAAAGTCTATCTTAAAAAGATAAGAATAAAAGATCAGATCAAACAAAGATAATCTTGGAAGATATTGAAAGTATATCTTTAAAGGATAAGGAAAGTATCTAAAATATATTCCATAAAAATATTTGACTTTCTATATCTCAACAAAAGATATTTGACAAAGATTCTTCCATTGACGATCAGATATCAAATTATCTTTCTAAAGAAAAACGAAATGTTTTCCTTTTAAATATTATTTCCATAATACAGATCGAGGGAATATTCTGGTTCGCCAAAACGCTGATTTATATTGTTGCCACTGAGCTGTATGGATGACGTTACAACTGACAGATTCACTGTCCGAAAATAGCGTAACTTTCCTGCATAAAAGAACATTGAATACTTTCCAACATATAATCAATCAACATGATTTAGGAAAGATATGCAACACAACAAGGTAAGTCAATTACATCACAATCCAAAGGGCAAGTCAATCAAAAGGAAAGTTTCCTTCTTCCAAGATTATCACAATAATAAATATGGAACCATTTGACCTGCAAAAAACATAATATTGCATAAATTAAATTCCTAAGGCAATCAAAGATTTCATTCAATTAATGGAAAGTATATCTCACTTAATTTCTTTTATTAAATCAATTGACATTGATTTAAATAATTTCCTAAACAATGTCAGCATAATCTCCAATTTATTTACGTGGAAATAACATTGGTCCTATCAATCTCCCTCCTTGACTCATTTTGGCAAAACCATGTATGTCTAAAGAATTTAAGTAGATCTTTTGCAATCAACAAAAGACACTTTGCCACTGATTAAATAAAGAGATGAGTGAAGATTCACTCACTGCAATTATTGCAACAAACATAAAACTGGAACTGCCATGAGGGCACCAGTCAAACTTTCTCCCCCCCCCCCCCCCCCCCGGTTCATGCATACCTTTGCTCTACCATTTATGTTGAGCTCCCTCTCGGTTCATGCATACATTTGCTCTACCATTTATGTTGAGCTTGGTATATTTCATTGCTTGGCTAACTTCTCCCCCTTTTTGACATAACGTGTCAACGAGTGTAAATCTGCAAAATACAAAGAAAAATTCTCTAATCAAGCATTACCAAGATAATATTAATAATCATCAAGGTTATAGTAGCAAGCTATAAGCCCATAACCCAAGTGTCAAAATGGCAACAAACGAGGGTCATATGCTCATCTATAAGCCCATAACCCAAGTTGCAGAATGGCAACAAACAGTGGTCATATGCTCTTTCGCTTCGTGATGATTAAACGACGCCTTCCGTTGCAACAATGAAACAACAAAACGATTTGAGCAAGGACTCCAAGATTTTTCCAATAAACTAGGCTCTTTTTTTGATTTCTTGACAAAAGAATGCCCTACGTGAAGCGGTTACACAATAAGCACAATATATAATAATATATATATAGAAGTTGCAACTGAATGATTAATGATGTACGCCATATGTGGCATACGACACCTCTTAACTTGATCTCCCCACTTTTTGTCATAGCAAATCAAACACACTGACAACGAGATGGAGTCTCAATATCTCGGAGCTCACCACATGAATACTTGTTGTAGCTGGTAAACCACAGGTTTCAACACTCAATGGCAAAATAATTTTGCTCCCCCTCAAATTAAGTATAGCTTCAACAACCACTATGCCTCAAACACAATAAGTGCACCAAAAGACAGTTAGCTATATAAAAATAATTAACTAACTGCTTCAGAAATTCACCCCTGGATATGTTGCAAACAAAGTTTCAACATAAACTTTAGTACCAAAAAGACAATCACTTGAATCATTATGTAAAACAGTCATGATACCATGAGACACACATGTATCAATCTCATATAGAAGGTGTTCCTCAGACCTGTAGTCACAAAAATAGATAATATTGATGCAACTTTGCCATGATGGTGCAATCAGAAATTGGAGTCCATAAAAGTTCCACAAAAATATGACATGTCATCTCAACAATTTCTCAAATAAAGAATACAGTGACGAAAGATAGGAGATTTTGAGTAACAAAAATTGCATGAGAACCAGAGAAAACAGCAAGTACATGCCTTAAGTACCAAAGTTGCAACAAGCAACACAATTCAAAGAAATCTCAGAAAATCAAGCAGAGATTGCCAAGGATGTGGAAGCTCCAATGGCATGATGTACTTGGATGATATTAGATGCTAAAGTACGCATTTACGGTTCAAGTCACACAAAATGTTTAAATTGGTCAAGTCCAAAAATGTGACACATGGGCATTAATAAACAAAACTTGACTAAGTAAAATACCATCACCAAAAGAAACTTCGTTCTTATCCCCTTGAACTGGTAGCTTTCACTGTAACTCATTTTTGGTATGGGTAACTCTTTCCAATGAGTATACGCTTAAAATATGAATTGATAGCTTTCACTCCTGTTCCTTTTAGGCTAGGTAGACTTTTACAATCATCATTCAAACACATTATCCTCTTTAAATGATAAGAGAATACTTTTCTTTCCTTTCTCCCCTTTTTTTATATATAAAAGAATTTAGTACTTGAAGAATGGTCAGGTAATCCACATAAAATCAGTTTTGAAATCATCTTATGCCACCACTGATCATATTCAGAACGAGACAATGAAAAACAATTTGGACAAACCTATGAAATGAATTCAATAGTATACAGATCATCCTAGTTGCAACACGACAATTGTTGCAGCTTGCATAAGGCAATTTCTGAGGACTTTCTCAGGGTCTCAACTGTGACTGCATGTAGTACCTTAGTAAATATAACAACAAGTTGTCTCTTAAGGTATCAGTAAAATCAACAAGTTGGAAAAACTCATGGAAATCTTTTACGCATACAGAGAACATATGCATATCCGAACCAACAGAAAAAACACAAGTTAAATGGACTCTATGAGATAAGAGAATTGGCATTAAATCATCATAGTTGCAACTGGTCACTCTTGCAACACCAACATGTACATGTCGAATAACAAGGTTGCAACAACTCACGATTAGTATGATATCTCCAAGCAGAGATAAAGCATATTAGAAAAATAAATTCACAAAAGTCAACAAAAAGTAACAATACAACTTGCCCTGTTTCTTTATCAATGAGCTCAAATAGGGAATTCATGTAGACCCTTATACCAATCACTCTTACCTTCATTAAAAGATTCAGACCTAGATAATGAACTTATCTTGATTCGTTCAATCATGCTCTACTTTGTTGCAGCGGACTCTACTCGATTACTTAATACAATCGCATTGAGTTCTGTCAACATTCCAGTTGCAACAGCAAATGCAACAGAAGTTCCAACATCGTCTAGCTTTAGAATTCCAGTCCATTTGTGACTATGGGTCTCTTCGTTCGCATATGCGTCTATAATTTCCAACAACACCTTCGACACATCTTTTCAAGCAGCATTCCGTTGCAACAGAATATGGCTGCTCATTTGATTCTTACGTTAACATGCATCACAAAACTCAAGTTGCTTCTTCCATTGGGTAGAAGCTTCCCAACATATTCCTACAAAAAGGCTTTTAGTTAGTTTCACATTAACTAACCTTTTGAGTAACAAAATAATTTCATCAAAAGAATCTGATTGACATGCCAGTCGGGGCAACACATTATGCAATTGAGAGAGTTCATCACACTTTTCAGCCAATCTATACTCCCGTAAATTACAGAGAGTATTTGGATCAGTCACTTTACACAAATTCACATTGATTTTATCTAAGAATTTAGTTCATGTGATTCACAAATTTTAATCAAGTTAGCAAAAGGTTCCTCCATGTGGAGCACATCCTTGATTTATAAAATCTCGTCAACATTCAAAATTCTTATACTGAGAATTCGTTCATTCTTTCCATTTCCAACCACAATCTCTCTTTTTGACTCTTTCACACATGTTAACAATGAGTTACTAGTTTTATTCATAATTCTAACGCATCCTTTCTCAAAATAAAATGATTTAGGTGAACACCCATAAACACGTGAATCGATAGAAAAGCACAAGTGATTACAAATTTTCAACCACACTTGTTTATCGAGTAAAGTTGCAACACTCTGTGTGAATGTAGGCTCAATCTGATCAATGCAAGTTGCAACGCAAGATATAGCCACGGTGATTAAAATAGGCTTATGAAAATAAAGATTCTTCCAGAAGTTAAAACAACTTGATGTACTGTGACCTTTTGTACTACAATGGAAGATCAACATGGACTTACCAAGATCCTTTGGAGAAAAATACACCTTCAAAAATAGGATAAGGGTGAGAAACATCACCATGACACCCTCGTATTAGAGAGATGAAACCACCTTGTGTTCCTTTCACAAGAATGCACTTTTCTTGTGTTTTCCCATCAACAAGTCTCACTTGATTTTGGGAAGGATTCCCTTGGACCTCTGGATTTGATTTATCATCTGGCTTAGAATCATCGTCATATTTTGCTCGGACATTTATGGCAACTGGTGATGCTTCAACAGACATATTTGCAACTATTATTGTTGCATCAGATGATAAAACATAATTTTTCCTGCATATAATACCTTTTTCCTTCCTTTTTATAAGATCATTAGCAGCGAAAATTGATTCAATAAAATCAGAGTCGAAAGGAATATGATTCTTACATTTGTATTTCCATGATTTATGCATTTCTTGGAGTTTCATTAAAAGATGTGTTAAAGACTCAACACGTCCATCATTCTTATTTGATTTTCAGTCCTCATTGACTTCATCTTGAAACACCATACTGTTCATTGATGACTCAATTTCTTTTTTCTCAAACGATGTTCCTTCATGAGCCAACCTGAGAATATTCCACATCTCTTTAGTTGAAACACAACTAGATATTAATTTTAATTTATTAATATAAACACAAAATAAAATAAAATTCATGGCACTGAAGTTTTGGCTGGCCATAAGATATTCGTCATCGGTCCAATCTAAGACATCTTTGACAATTTCATTATCGTAAGATGGCGGAGACCATCCTCTAAGTATGATTTTCCATGCCTTGAAATCTTTGGACTTGATAAAAACTTCTAATCGATATTGCCAATATAAATAGTTTGAGTTGTTAAGCGATGGTGGCCATAACAGCAATGCTCCTTCCTTAATGTTGTCTAAACCTGCAAAAAAGATCTTAAATCCAGAATCTCACTAAATAATAGTTTAGTGACCGACTCTGATATCAATTGTAAGATCTTTGATCTATGTAATTACTTGTAATCGGATACACTTTCACTTGACAGTAGTTCCAACTGAACTCATAAGTAAGACAGATAATAGTTCTTTAATGTTTGAAAGTTATTTTACTGTTGCAATTGTGAAAAGACATTTAAACATAAACAGTAAAGAACATAAAAGGTTTTAACGTGGTTCGGTCCAAATGGTCCTAGTCCACCGTGTTTGCACCCAAACGTTTGACTCAAACAATACTCTACTTAAGAATTACAATGTAGGTTTGACTCAAACAATACCAAATGTTTGACTCCCTCTAATATTTGCGGTTGCAACACCTATCACTTAATTATTTTCGGTATATTGGATTGATTTAAAGAATTTCCAAAACGGTGTCAACATAATCTCCAATTTGTTTACGTAGAAATAACATTGGTCCTGAAAAGACTTCCTAAAATGTGACATTCGCAAAGAATCCATTTTATGGAGAGAGTAGTGGCTGATATAGTGACAGCTCTGCGAGGCGACTCATAACGTTGTATATGCTAAGTGCTTTGCTCCTTGCTTTTTTTTTTTGTTTTAATATGCACAAGCCATGATAACTCATGTGTAACTAATATGATGAAAATTTGTTTAATTGCAACAAAAAAAATTATTATCTTGTACTTTTGCGCGGTTTTTCTCATTGCGACAAAGGAGTTTATTGTCCTTCACTTTTGTACAATGATTCTCAATTTCAGTTATACCTATCTTTCTTGATTTTGGAGGTTTCTCACATGATGCTACTTTTGCTTCAATGCGAAAAAATATCAAGGTTTACATTTTACTCATGATAACAGGAATGAACGCACTAGAGTGTAACTAATGAAAAGATTGTGGTTCTATAAGCATAACAACAGTGAATTTGTGTGTAAATGTTTCGGGAAAAAAATAGTTAAGTATTTCTTTCTTTGTTTACACTACAACAAAACAGGGCTAATGCAAAAAAAAAAAAATTCCTTGCAAACAGGGCTAATGCAAATAAACATTATGCAAGGGAATTTTCCCTTGCAGTGGGCCTTGCATAAACTTTTAGCAGCGAAAATTTTTGCTGCTATGTTGCAGCGAAAATTTTCCCTGCATTTTATTCTCTGCAAGGAGATTTTTCGTTGCAGAGAGTTATTTTGGGACCCACTTCCGTCTATGCAAGGGAATTTTTCGATGCATAGCTTTTTGCATGGGAAAGCTCATTTCCTTGCAACCAATTCCCTTGTATTAGTCCTGTTTTGTTGTAGTGTTTGTATGTTTCATTAGAGTCAAATGGTTACCTTTTTATATGATAATGTAGGACTATATAAACATGCAATTTCACTGTTTTTGAAATGAATTAAAAGATGGAAACATAACAGATTGAACGAATTTAAATTTATCTAGAATGAGATTGAATGCCATAAAAATTGTGATGGTTTTGTAACGGAAGAGATATAGGAACTTTCACATGGTTAATGTGAGCGATTCGCCACCAACACATCAACTCACAAAGAGAAAAATTCTAACGATGGAAATTGTGATCTAGTGATTAACAACATGCATAACAACAAACATCACTGGATCAATTATGATTGTTGATACGTTTTAGTAAATAGTTGTTGTTATATAATATTCATTAACAATGTGATAAATTAATTGACCGACAAACCACTAGCGTTGTAACATAGTGTACAATATAATACTGACAAATAACCCGACAGAATAACAAGAAACGACTAAAGTGAGTAGTAATCTCTAACGAGCAACAACCATAAAACTCTAAAGTGGTCAACAAGTAGAAGCAAATAGGTAACGACAAAAGACTAATGATTATAATATGAACACGGCATAATACGACAAATAAGCTCGCAAAATATAACGAGGAATGTCTAGCCAGCGTAATTATCAATAAAAAACAATAACCATATGACTGTAAAGTAGTGGCTAGTGGTTAATGACAAACCACTAATAAATTAATATAGAATACAACATAACGAGCAACAACCGTAAGACTCTGAAGTGTAAAGAAACCACGTCCTAATTGTTAACGACAAACCAGTAATATAGAATACGACATAATACGATAAATAAAAAAAAACGTTATAGTGAGAAACTTCTAACATTTTACCAATCCATAATGAGCGACAACCATGAAACTCTAAAGTATTAATTAAGTAGTGGAAAATGTGTGAACAATAAGTCAGGATTTTTGTGAGCTTCTCTATTACATATACGGATGAAGTGTATCTTATACAGTATTTTCCTTTAGTATGACTTAACAATCAATTTTGATCATATGCGATAACGAAAAACAAGTTCACTAAATAATATTTAATGGCCATACAGTCAACTTAACGACCAACTGCCCGCAACATTTTAATATAGTAAAGACCAAAATCTTCAACATTCTAATGTAGTAACGGCCAACATCTAAAGTAATGTGTAATGACCAGCGACTATAAATTAAAGAAATCATTTCTTTTGAGCAATTAGTTAGTTGTTCGATTAATTCATGATGTACTCCACAAATGCTTAATAAAATTAAATTTATGATTTTTTTTAAAAACTTAGATGATAATGTGAACTTCAATATGTCAACAATTAGAGCTATTCCTCCAGAAATCACCATGTAAAATGTTGCCAATAGCTAATTAATTTAGTTGCCATGCATGTCAACAAAATCTATAAAAATTGCCCCTTTCTCACTTATTTCATCATCTCAAACATTTCACAAAAGAAGATATACATTTTTCTTCACTTACTCAGTATAAGTTGTTGCGTTTTAGTTGTGACGTGATTTTTGATTCTTGCGGTGTATATTTGATTTATATCAGGTAAGATATAGGATTACTTATTAGTTTTGGATAAAATTATATACGAGATTAGTAAAGTTTTGATATTAAAGTAGGACTATAAAGTGATTGTGATTTATTATTTTCTTATTAATGAGTGAACGTATGTTGTAATCATGTGTCTTTTTAGTTTCGAATGTGATAATGGAGCAGAACTAATATTGTGAAACGATATTTATGGCTTTTTTCTATCATGAAAGTGGCTGAGTTTTGTTTTAATATTTCTCTAAGTAGTAATATATATGTATATATATATAAATATATAAATTTTTGTGAGTATAAAATTAGCCAACTGTTATGGTTTTCAGAGATATTTGAATCTTGGAGTGTTTCAAATGTATATATGAGTCATATCGGGGATCATATGTGATTGTCTCCGGATTACATATAATGTGGGATTAGTAGAGTTTTGATTTTAGTTAGGATTTTAAATGATTTATGAAAAGTTTCTTTTAGTAAATTGTGTGTTGTAATTATAAATACCTACCATTTATTTTTGAATGTGGTTATAATTTATTATTTTTTATCATGAAGTTGACTTTTGTAATGCATATAATTAGTAATGGGATTTGGATTGGAGTTACTCAAATAAATAAACACTTTTTTTATGTTCTGTTGAAAGAATAATGTGGTGTTTTCCCAATTATGATAGGGATACAAGGCGGGATCCTTGTTGGATCTACTTAGAGAGCAATCTAAAAGAAAACTCTACCACTTCTCTGTTGGTGTTAACGTTTGTGCATGATGGACACATAGACGTAGTCTCTTAATGTTTTTGGTGTAAATCCCGTTGAAAATGCCGTTATCCCTTGGAGCGCGGGGAATGCCTGTTTAATTTTGATACCGGGGATGATGACAGTGACAGCAGTGATTGTGTGGTAGTAAATGTGGATACAGATAGGGGAGAAACTATTGAGGATGATGGAAATGCTATTGTAGGGATAAGACATGAGGATTACGAATGTAACCATGACAACGAGGATGACCGCCGTGATGCACAGGGGCACTTAAAGATGAGGAAGAAAAAGCCACTACCAAATTATGAGTTTGTACATAGAGTTTTTGCTCCGTTATCTATTGCGGCTTCAGCTGCACAACCATCAAATGATAAATCAAACCCCCCATCGAACGACTGGACCGAGCATGAGACTCTCGCCTTACTTGACACTTGGGTGACAAATTTCTCGAGCAAGGGGGGAAGTTTGTCCGCCTGGAAGAGTGGCAATAAGTTGCTGAGAAAGTGAATCTTTTGTCCAAAGTTGGACGGACGTATTCTTAGTGCCAAAGTCGTGTGGGTACGATAAAAGAAAAAATTAAAAAACTAGAAGAAGAAGATCGGGGAGCCTATAGGTTCTACAAGTGATTGGGCATACATCAAAAGGATGGATTCAATATTGTCATCTGCAAAAGAGTGTACTTTGATGAATTCAAATGTTAGTCCATGGGATTTAGAAGCTAAGAGTACAGAAGATGATGCGCATGCTCTTCCCTCCATAAGAAAAAACAAAAGACGAGTCACAAGCGCTACTTCTTCTCTTACGACGCTTGCCGGTTCTATCAGAAAGTTTATTGCGATATACGAGAATATCGAGAACAATAAGATTGAACAAACTCTTGAACCTCAAAAGATGCTGATGGACTTCCAGAAAGTGCTACATTCGCAAAGAATCCATTTTATTGAGAGAGTCGTAGCTGATATAGTGACAACTCTGCGAGGCGACTCATAATGTTGTATATGCTAAGTGCTTTGCTCCTTGATTTTTGTTTTAATATGCTCAAGGCATGATAACTGATGTGTAACTAATATGATGAAATTTAGTTTAATTGCAAAAAAATATATATATGATCTTGTACTTTTGCGCGGTTTTTCTCATTGCGACAAAAGAGTTTGTTGTCCTTCACTTTTGTACAATGATTCTCAATTTCAGTTTATACCTACCTTTCTTGATTTTGGAGGTTTTTCACATGATGTTACTTTTGCTTCAATGCGAAAAAATACCAATGTTTATTAATTAATATTCATGAAAACAAGAAACGAACGTAATAGAGTATAACTAATGAAAATATTCTGCTTCTATGAGAATAACGGCAATGAAAATGTAGGACTATATAAACATGCAATTTCACTATTTAGGACTATGATAAGTAACTATTTCTTTCTTTTGTATGTCTCATTAGAGTCAAATGGTCACATTTTTATATAAAAATGTAGGACTATATAAACATGCAATTTCACTATTTTTGAAATGAATTAAAAGGTGGAAACATAAAAGATTTGACGAATTTAATTTTATCTAAAATGAGATTGAATGCCATTAAAAATGTGATGGTTTTGTAACAGAAGAGAGATAGGAACGTTCACATGGTTATTGTGAGCGATTCGCCACCAACACACACCAACTCACCAAGAGATAAAATCTAATGATGGAAATTGTTAGCGCCGTCCCTCACACTAGGACTGGGCTTAGCTCCGATCGGCCCTTTATTATTAAATTGATATTGTTTTGTTAAATCATTAGGTTAAAGTTAAAACTTAGATGGTAGTTATCTTGTTAATCTTCCGATATCTTTATAAGATATTATTCCATCTTACTTACATATATGTCCTTATTATGCATCTAGGCATATTTAGGTAGCAAATACAATTGGATATCTTGTATGATATAGGCAAGGAAATATAATCGGGTTGCAACCGGATAATCAGACGCGCTTATCTATAAGGAAATAAGATCCGCGTGGATTGCAATTGGAGATATGTAGATCTTATCTGTTAAGGAAATAAGATCTGCAAGGGTTGCAACTGAAGATTTACAGAGATTCTGCTCATGCCTATATGAGGAGGACACTCTACACAATTGAAGGACACTTTGAAAAGGACATTAGTAAGTCAGTCGTGTATCGAGTCAAAACTTTTTGAAGAGTATTAAGTTAGAGGATCTCTGCAGTAGCTTAGTGTGTTGTTCGATTGAATCGCGTATTCCGAAAATAAGTTAAGGGATAGGTGTTGCAACCGCAAATATTAGAGGGAATCTAAGTTTTGGGATTATGTAAAACCTACATTATAAATCTTAAGTAGGATACTATTTGAGTCAAACATTTCTGTGCAAGCCTCATGTACTAGGACCTTTTGGACCGAACCACGTTAAAACTCTGTGTGTTCTTTACTGTTTTATGTTTGACTGTCTTCTAATAGTTGCAACAAAATACTGGTTTTAAAACATTAAAGTACAGTTGTATATCTTACTCATGAGTAGAGTTGCAACTACTGTCAAGTGCAACTACATCCGATAACGAGTACCATAGACCTAAGATCTTTCAGTTGGCATCAAGAGCGGGTCACTATATTACATAGTGTAGATTCTGGATCAAAGATCATTTTGTTTTGTTTAAATATTTTTATGGAGTCGACCATTAAACCCCCAATGCTAACGGCAACAAACTACTACTACTGGAAGAATCGCATGCGAAACTTCATCAACTAGCAGGACCAAAAGGCGTGGAAAAGCATCCTAAAAGGGTGGACACCACCTACCGACGAACATGGAAGGGTCAAATCCAAACTAGAATGGACCTACGCAGAAGAACTTCTTGCGTATTATAACTCTACAACCTTAAATATTATCTTAGTTGCAGTAGATTATGACAAATATAAGAGTATTTCTAATTGTGCAGTTGCGAGAGATGCTTGGCAGGCTATTGAGAATGTGCATCAGGGAAATGCTAAAGTACGTGCATCCAAGTTGCAACTGCTCAATGACCAGTTCAACTTCATACAAATGGAAGAAACATACACCATTGCGCAGTTCCATTCCAACCCAGGCACCTAGCAACTGAAGCCACCATCCTTGGAGCCGACTTCCCAGAATCCAGAATTGTGCTAACACTATTAGGATCACTTCCAGGAAGATTTGCAATGAAGGTCTCAGCCATTGAAGAGGCAAAGGACATCAACACCCTACCCCTAGTCGATCCATGGGTTCCCTCTGGGAAATGAAACTCGAGAGAGAAGGAGACACACTCTCCAAAGGAGTAGCGCTACAAGCAAAGCTCCCTCAGAACAGTTCCAACTCCGAAGTGGTTCAATCTCTGGCTCTCCTCACAAATAGGTTCAATAAAATGAACAAACACAGGAGTAAAGGTAACACTTCTAGTACTGTTGCAAGTTCGTTTGATAACTTTAAAAAACCTTTCGCTACTAATAGACTTGATAACAAAATCATAAGATCCTCAAATGGATCACGTGGTGCGTCGGCCCCGGCAGCTGCAGAAGCTTTGCTTGTAGATTTCTTGCCTTTGGCTTTCCTCTCCCTTGAGGGTGGCACGGGAATAGGACTAGATGTTTGGGAACCCTCACGTTCTGCAGCCAATACTCGACTAATGCGGGCATGACGGTTCATGATGAATTGACCTGAGAAGGAGAGAAACATAACATTATCACCATAACAAATTGAACGAAAGAGAACAACATTAATTAAGAACGCATAATTTGTACTAAGAGTGACTCTTCCAGTATACCAAACTGGAGACCACCCAGCTAATGACAGCACCCAATTATCAACAAGTTTTCTAAGATTAAATTGGTGTTTATGTACCAGGTTTGCCCTAAACTTTTCACCCCACCTAGGAAAACCTACCCTCGGGGGAATCGCAAGTTTTGGAACATCTATCCAGTCCCGACGATACACGGAGAACTCATCTACATAGCTTTGCTCCATATAAAAGTATCATTTTCTCCAGTCTCTCCCGTAACTGAAGAATTCACCTCTCAAAATTTTATGGTGCCTCAGTGCTTTTATGTGATAGAAGCCTACCTCCCTTTTACACACCTCCAACAGCGCCCAAAACTCGTTGGGCCCGCATGACTGGCCTAAGCCATTCATGATGGTGATGAAACCAACTATATGCCTGAACGAGCTTGGCGTCAGCTGGCTCGGCACGAGTCTGATAGACCTTAAAATACGTCTGACTTCGACAAGCACGAAAGATCGTAACCCATTAGTCAATTACCCCACAAACACGGTGAGGTGACCAGGGGGAGCAGTATGCATACGCTAGTCGGGACCAGGAATCACTAGCTTTAATTATTCCCTATGCTATACGCTAGTCGGGACTATGCCGAAAATGTGACACATAAGCAGTGTATGCCATCCCCGGGACCTCTTCAAAGTCCTCAAACTCCGTGTTGATGACCTCATTTTCCTCGTTTGCTACACTGTCAGCACGATTATCCTCCACCGAATGAGGGGGCATATCATCTCCCCCAACCTGCACCGCCGGCTGATCATCATCCTCATCAAGATTATCATCCCTGGCCCAGTCAACCGAATCTATGTAAACAGCCTCAAAACCATCTCTTTGGGCTAAATTCAAACATGCAGGACTGCCTTCAGGACCCACTACTAAGTTGACAGAATCGGAGCTTGAGGCGCTACTACACTCACTCCCTGACGAAGACTCTGAACTAACCATCTCGATCGACAAAAACTGAAATAAATGAAAAAGTAAAAGAAAAGTGTTGATTACGCATTTACGTCACTCCCGATACATACAACAACTACGCAATACGCTAAAAGCACAATAAGCTCATGGGAATAACGAGAGGCAAAATTAACCAAATAATCAACTACCTTGACTAAAGCTGCAAAATCACCAAATTGATTGCGAAGGACACTGCATAAAAAAGAAAAGAGAAAACGAAACCAGATACAAAAAATTACATTTTCAAGAAAATTTAAAAAAAAATAAAAAAATTCTAAGTCATTAGATCGAATGACCTATCGTTTGATACACCATGCATCGAGTCAAGTACATTGAATGCAGGGAGTATCGAACCATGCCCGTTCCATATTACTCACATGAAAGCCGAATTTCTACGAAGGGAAGAATGAGGTCCTCCGCCTCTTTTCCTTTATATATAGAGTGAGAAAAAGGACATTTGGCCCATCTAAACAAATGTTGAATCCGGCCATTCAATATAGCTCGCAAGATCGAACGTTTCCAACTCGATCAACGCCAAAAAAAGGCGAAATATAAATCGAATCCTCTACCATTCGATTAGGGACCTAAAATCGAATGCAACCCATTCGATCTATGAAAATAACCTAAAAGAGTTTAAATTAATATATGTATGATGCATATATGTAAATGATAACTGCAAAACCAAACCCACAACATTCGATATGGCTTAAAAGTCGAATTCTGGCTTGCATTCATAAAATCAGAACAAGAGATCAAAATCCAATATTTGGGACCCACGTTCTTCGAATCTTGGCTCCAAATCGGGGGTATAATCTTCAATAGTGACACAACAGACAAATACTTGGCGATGCAGTCATAGTTTAATTTCAAGGTTTGGCACCCTCTCTCTTGCCAAGACCGACTCCCAAACAGGGGGTCTATATTATGGGTGTAGTTTAGAAAAGGCCCAGTATAAACATTGGGCCGACCCATAAATAAATGGTCATAAAATTGTAGATCGAACAGAAAAAATTTGACTTTAAAGGAATATTGAATGCGTAGAATTCGATCTAAGAGATAGATCGAATCGACACGACTCGATATTCATTCCCTAACTACTAATGGGGACCACGAAACGGGGTCAATAAATACTCCATCCTCTGACATAATCTAAACACATTCAAGACTATCTCGCTACTACTCAATATCGAAGCGTCCTAATTCGATACATATCTATTCCATCTTCATTAGATCGAAGTTTCTCGATTTGATACACAACAGTACAACCATCACTATATCGAAGCTTCCTAATTCAATATAGACCAATCTGAGATACATGGTATCAAAGCTCTCCGATTCGACGTCCACCTAATTCAACACACATTACCTCCAACTGGAACGATTCGACATTCAATCGATCGAACCTCAGCTATTCGATCTAGAACCCAATATGTATCATCGATAAATATCATCCACATCACACTCGACACTATACCCGACGTCATCCATGACATAGAAGGCCTATGATATCATCCCTGATATCACATTCGACATAACATTCGAAATCCACGAGATACTCAATATACCATTATACCTGATTATATACTTAACCTATCACCAATGAACTACATCCGGCTTAATTCCTTCAAGGGGATAAGTAGGCAGCTTGGATAACCCGAGTCCAGTTCGAAATCATCAAAGATCCATCTGTCCTCTCACCACGCCGCTTGGAGTACATGTGTGCAAATGACAGAGCTGGTTCCAGTGTGGCCTAGAACCAGCATGAGGGTGTCCACATGGAATTGTCATGCCTGAATGGCCTCGTTGAGAACTGGTTAAGTCCCATGAAGAGATGAGCACTTCCCTGGCGCTGCAGGCTTCAAAGCTTGATCGCTTGTTGGAACTGGTGGGTTCTGGCACCCCTTGATTTTTTCTCTCAAAAAGGGGGAGAAGACGAAGCTAGGGGGAGTTGCAATTCAAGGGGAGGGAGTATTTTTTTTTAACTTAATATCTTTTTGAACTACTTAACATTAGTAATAACTGTCGTTTTGTCGGATGGTTGCACCGATGTTGCAACCGCTATCTTCTCCGTACTCCTTGATGTTTGCACTGTGAACTTTAAGTTGGTTATGTTTAAGTATTCTAACCTCTCGTGCAGATTGGCCAATGATTTTGACAAAACAAATCAAATGTAGAGATTGTTAGGGCCGTACCCCACACTCGATACGGGCCTTGAACCAATCGGTCCATTCTTGCTTATTGAGTTTGTTTTGTGTAAATCATTTAGTTAGGTTAAATCTTAGATGGCAATTATCTTATACTTATTTCCTTATCATTATAAGATCTTATCCCATCCTAAAAAGATTAACCTTCATTTATCTTCTTATTATGTATCTAGACGAATAAAGTAGGAATGTTCGTTTTTGATATCTAACGTGATCATGCAGAATCCGTGGAAGATAAGGCAGGAAATAAATATCGGATTGCAACAGAATCATAGACGCGCTTATCATATAAGGAAGGAAGATTCTCTGGAGATTGCAACAGAAGATACTCTGAAGATTCTACCGTGTCTATATAAGGAGACAACTCGAGACAAATTAAGGGACACTTTGAAAAAGATAATTGGTGATTCAGTCCTGTATCGAGTCAAAGTCTTTTAGAGGAACATTAAGTCATAGGAACTCTGGAATAGCTTAGTGTGATCTTCGACTCAATCAAATATACCGAAAATAGTTGAGGGATAGGTGTTGCAACTGCAGATATTTGAGGGAGTCTAAGATTTGGGTTGATGTAAAACCTACATCGTAATTCTTAAGTAGGATATTGTTTGAGTCAAACATTTGGGTGCAAACCCCGTGGACTAGGACCATTTGGACCAAACCACATTAATATTCGGGTGTTCTTTACTGCTATATGTTTTACTGTCTTTTAAAAATTGCAACAGTCAAACTGCTTTTAAAAGTTAAAGAACTACCTTCTCTTACACTTTTGTGCACGGTTGCAACTACTGTCAAGTGCAACTCTATACAATTGAAAGTAATATAGAATCTAAGATCTTTCAATTAGGTTATACTGATTCACCCACATATCGAATACCACATTCGATATCGAGCGTATTTTCGACAAGGACATCCACTTTCAGTATACGTTATTCTCGATAAACAATCATACCCAATATCAGGATGGCTTTCAACATCTCTTAAGCCCAATATCGTAACTTACCCGTTATACGTATTCATTGAATATTCTCATATCTTCGTTATCCGCACCATGCAGGTCTTATTCCCTTATTACGAGATACATAGGCGAACTGGGATTTACCTGGTTCGGAACTGTTACCCATTATTAATCCTTATCCATATAATGTTATATATCTCTCTCTTTCATATTGACATATGATTGCAGGAACAAACATATCCTACGGGATAAGACAGAAATATACCTTAAAGGGTAAAAGTATCTCCTATCCAGAAGCATAGCAAATCGAGACTATCCGGTTATTGGCTGTTATCTATCTTGAAGTTTTATATTGACATATATATTTTTCCATATGTCGTTATCCGTTTAAATGACAAAAACGCAAACATCCTCTGTTAACAAAACAAGGAGAAGAAGAGATCCCTATCCATCAGGATAAGGAGGACAAAAATTGTCTACCAACCCTACGATGTCATAACTCCCCTATCCACCACGATAAGCAGGAGAGCACCTCAGGGAGCGATTATCTACAACCCTACAAGGTCATAACTCTTATATCCACCATGATAAGCAGGAGAGCACATGAGGGAGCGATTATCTACGACCCTACAAGGTGATAACTCCCCTATCCACCATGATAGATAGGAGAGCACACGAGGAAGCGATTATCTATAACCCTATGAGGTCATCATAACTCCCATATCCACCACGATATGCAGGAGAGCACCCGAGGGAGCAATTATCTACAACCCTACGAGGTCATAACTCCCCTATCCACAACGATAGGCAGAAGAGCACTAGAGGGAGTGATTTTTAAAATTCTACGCGGTCATAACTCCCTTATCCCCCGCGATAGGCAGGAGAAAATTCGACAAAAATAACTGTCTACAATCCTACGAGGTCATAACTCCCCTATCCACCGCAGTAGGCAAGAGAGAACCCCGCGGAAATAACTGTCTCCAATCCTACGAGGCTAAAACTCCGATATCCACCGCGATATGGAGGAGAGCACCCAAAAAGAATGAATATCTACAAATCTTATGTGGACCATAATTCCCTATCCACAAAGTTACGGAGAAGGCAGAGGAATACCGTAACAGAGGAAACGGACAATGCCGACGACACAAACGAGACATGCAAGAAATGGCAGCATCACTTCTACCAATATGGTCAAATGCCAAAAATGGCAGAGGAACATCTACCTATACGGTAAAGTCCGAAAAATGGCAGAGTAACAAATATCTATGCAAAATTATGCCCGAAATGACAAGAGTAATATGTACCTTTACGGATACATGCTACAAATGGCTAGAGTCACATCTACCTACACGATAACATGCCATAAATGGCAGAGCAACGTCTACCTATACAGTTTCATGCCTAAATTGGAAAGAGGAATATTTACCTACGCGGTACCAAACCTAAAATGCAAATAAATCTGTACCTACGCGGTACCTTGCCTAAACGACAACAAAAAATGTACCTATGCGGTACCGTGCCTAAACTACAAAACAATATGTACCTACGCGGTACCCTGCCTTAAATGACAATGATACATGCACCGACGAGGTATCATAACTAAAATGACAACAAATCAAATACAGGATTCCTTACACAGTATTCCTTTATATATTACAATTAAATTAGTTACTGTGAGACACCACGGGAATCGCAGAAATTTGTGCACTAATATGAGATGACACGCTTGTGCTAATCCATACAAAAATGAACTAACACAAACCATATTACAACATCAAGTACAAGTGCGGTAACCTGCCTCTTAAGGCACAACGACTAGTAGCTATTTGGTATCCCCACCTCATACATCACAAAATCAGGTACCTATGCGGTACCACACCTCATAAGGCATAGTAAAGCACCAATACGGCACAAAGACAAGTACCTATGTGGTACCCCGCCTCTTAAGGCGCAGTAAAGCACTAAAAAGAGACCTCGACTCTCAAGGGCATATAATCGTTGCATATGCCCCTGCTAAATCTGGTTCGAGAATCCAAAGGTCAAGCAATTCGCTATGTAATGGAAGAATACTGCTAGACACTCATAAATAGTGCAATGGCGCGATTAAATTAATAAATCATTCATACCCGTCACCGTATTGCGACTAATCTTACAATGAGAAACACGCTCATTATTGCCTGAAAGACGATAGTCAAGAGAAAGACCAAATTCTAAAACATGTTGTAGTCGCAGTGATTACTATATGTATATCCATAATGAGGGTTAACATCTTACCCACATTGGTCAATCAATTTAAAAACAATCCACTCTAAGTGGTACGATATGACTTTACCCTTTACAAATATTGTCGATTCCTAAATGAAACCAGCACAAACGGTAAATTCTCATTGCTAATGATATCGCCAAATAATAGTGCGACTATAAGATATATAATACAACTTTCAAAGTGAACAATTACTGTTCAAATATATGAGGATGCACTTATTAAATAAAATTGCTCCGGAGCACAAGAAGTGTTAGCCAAAATATCATTTCAAGCAGCATAATATGCTACGCTTTACATCACCATAAACTATACAACTCTTTCGAAGGGTGACCAACCTACACCCCTCAGTAGCGGAAGCAAGCGATCTAATACACATTTGGCGCAAACCTAAGAATTTCAAGAAACTTCTCCGCGTCCGTCATTCGTTCATCATTTTCACAATTACTA
Organism: Linaria vulgaris; assembly: GCA_948329865.1. NCBI lineage: Eukaryota > Viridiplantae > Streptophyta > Magnoliopsida > Lamiales > Plantaginaceae > Linaria > Linaria vulgaris. Next base: position 34,701,246 of record OX415253.1, read on the forward strand.
TAGCTGAAAGGCTCCATTACGATGACTTCTCGCTCATTACCTATCGTATCCTCTTTAGGACTGACAAAGTGCGTGTTTAAGTTACATTAGAGAGAATGTTGACATTTCTTCTTGGATCTGTAAGTGATATGGACGTAAACCGTCCTTTACAAACATTGGCCTTAGGAGGCCCTAGTCCGCCCTTATGGGCTTTAACTTTTCCAAATGATGTTTTATATGATTTTCGCTCTCGCTGCAACCTTGATTGACTTCAAGAATTTCACGATCAGTCGATTCATCCCCAGGTAAAGGCAGAAAATACCTCAAACGATAGTGATATCACCTATCCTATGGGAAATGATAGAAAATGCCCTAACAACCACTCTTAGTCTCAATTTGGACAATGTGGTGCACACTTCCTCCAACCAACACGAGACTCTTATTCTTTAGAATCTCGACAATGCCATCAAGCTCAATATTATCATACCTACATTCTGCGTGGGCGATAGCTCAAAATCACCCGTGAGGTGTAATAATACCTGAAGCTACACTCTGCAATAGCTTCAGCTAGAAACTGCCCATTTATGATATAGTGAAACATACCTTGCGCGGTATCCAAGTCATTTACCTCTCATAATACAATGCAATATTCTCTGCATGATATTGATGTCGTAGGGCATACTGAACACGTTATCATAGATCATACCTCGCAAGGTATAACAAGAATTGTTTGCAATACGATGTCAACTACATCTACCTATAACAATACTAGAAGTGCAGTCAGATACTACATCTGATAAAGTACTCGAATAACTCAAGAGGTACCTACAAGCTTGATTTGGTTACGTATCCACCTCATCAAACGCGAGACCCAACCACACTAATACTATGGCCGGGCTAGAGAATTCAAATATTTTCATAAATCCCAAATTGTTATGAAGGTAAAATCATAATAAGCAATAAACCTACTGAGACATATTTGTCCTTATATTAGTATGCATCTTCTTGCTGTCCAACCCATCACGCTGGATGGTTGAGCACCTACCTCAGTGTGCGCGTTATTCGACGTACCCATCTTTGACCACGCATCGCATCCACCTCCATATCGCCATTTTCATAGCATATAGGCATGATATTCAAAATGCATATCTTAAAGGGATTATTGAATACCAATGCACCCTAGAGTATCATGTCACGAAAATATCATTAAGTGATAACCACCGCTGCTGAATACCAGAGGAGCGAAAAAGGTCGAATGTCTACTATCCTACGGCATACTAACCCCCATATTCTATAAGATACGAAGATGAATATCTGCAAAGATTGGACGCCACTTCCTAATGCGCTCAGATACACGTCTATAATGTATCAAAACAGACACCTCGTCCCAAGAGAAATATGAACAACATGCATTGTGAAATGTGCTAAACACATGCAAAAACACAAATACTTACTATGACAGCAGCAAACGATTTGAGAAATAAAATTATACAATGCCTATTACTCATTCATTAAAACGGCGATGCAACACCAGCACTAATCTGGATAATTAGATGCGCTTTTCAGGTCAATTAGACCAAGACTTTTCTTCTTCTTAAGTTCGACAAACGCATATAGTTTTCCCCCACTTTCATCAGGAGGTCCACGGTCCTCAAAGGGCTTGCCACCAAAGCCACGCATAGAATCTTGTTAACAGGTTTGATATTATTCCCTATTTAACGGATTTATTTTTGGGGTTGGAACGCCCTGTCCGTGATTCAAAAGCGATGATTTTATAAAGGAGAATAAAGATACAAGAATATTCCTTCCTTTATTCACTGAACTTCACTCCTCAATTTTGCCTATATGTGATTGTCTCTGTCTATCTGTTGTTGGCCCCTCTCTTCAGTTTGATCACATCCCTTTATATAGAGTTTGTTAGGGATAGGTGTCGTTATGCATGTGCTTTAATAAGGTACACGTGTTGCAATATGTGTAAAGGTGTAAAACGATAAGATAAGGTATATCTTTAGTCAACTAGATGCTGACTAAGCTAATATTTGCTTCTTTCGATGGCTCCGGGAATCTCCGAGGGGTTGTTCTTTGGGATGCTATTTTTCTGAGGGGCCCTATATTTGGTGATGACTTGATGGACCAATTAAGACCTTCTTCGGGTGGTGTTGTTGATTCGGTAAGGATTTATTCTGGTGTAGGGGCTTTTGTGTATGTTCTCCGAGGGGTGTTTCTGCCTTTGACTTGGGCTCCGAGGGTTTGGCATGGTCTCTGAGGGGTTTGAATTGGTCTTTAGGGTCTTGACTTGGTCTCCGAGGGGTTTGACTTGGTCTCCAGGGTCTTGACTTCATCTCCGAGGGCTTGACTTGTCTTCGTGAAGTGGTACTTTCTTGTCCAAGCCCTCGTAGAAGGCCTTCCAGCGGCTCTTGTACTTAGATCTGGTTTTGTTCTTAGATTTGGTCTTCGGAGTGACGTTCCGAGGGCAGTTTATGTTGAGGAGTGTTCAGCAAGGAAGTATTCTCGCAAGATTATGGGACTCGGGGTCTGTTATGGTCCCTTTTGGAGCATTGATGGATATCGGAGTCGTGCGGATCCATAGGGGTTTACTCTTTTTTCCGATGCCGCGTTGATATCTCTTTTTTATTCATCGTTGACTTTCCAAGGGACGCTTAGGTATCTCCCGGAGGTTCCTTCGTACCGCTTTGGGTCAATGGCCGAGGGGTGTGGTAGCATCCGAGGGGGCTGATCCATCGGGCTTTACTCTTTTTCCGATGTCGCATTGATATCTCTTTTTTATTCATCGTTGATTTTCCAAAGGACTCTTAGGTATCTCCTCGGAGGTTCCTTCGTACCGCTTTGGGTCAGTGACCGAGGGGTGTGGTAGCATCCGAGGGGCCTCCTCATTGGGAGTGGGTACATCTCATCGGAAGTACTCGTGACAATAGTATTGTCCATATATTAATTCCTATATTTAGGACTAATATTGTTTTTAATTTCATATTTATTTTTCAAGGTTAACACTAGCCCCCCACCCCCCCCCCCCCCCCAAAATTTCGATCGCCTTCGTAGAGGCGAAGGAAATTTTATTTCGTGTCCTCGGTGAGGTGAGGGGTTAGTCCGAGTCTTTTCCTTCGATGTACTTATTTTTGGTATTTTTCCGAGTGATTATGCATTTATTAATAATTATTTAAAAACGGATCATAGGGAATTTACCTGATTGCCCTTGGGGGTAATGTCCTCATGCACGCGGATGTTTCAGAGCATTTGTTGCAGGCAGTCGTTGACCAGTTTCAAAGTTCAAAACATCTGACCGTTGGCAACGGTAAGATTTGTAATGGCGTGGCGCGTGGGTGCGGTAGATACGTGGAGCTTTAAACATGCTCCACGCTTTAAAGGCTTGTGACCGTTGTCACATTTTCTTCTATAAATAGGAGAACTATTCACCCCTCTCCTCACTTTCACAACTTTCTCTTGCGGTAAATTTTATTCAGAGCAAAAAAAAGCTTTTTCTTCTCTTCTTCTTCTCCTATCGTATTTTAATCTTTCAGTAAATTTTACGCACACTTCTTCTCTTTTCCTTTTCGGAGAAACACTTCTTCTTTGTTACCGCACAAATGGCTTCTTCCATCAACACTGATCCTATCGCTGCTTCCACCACCTCAGGAGTTACTGCTCCTGTTGATTCTCTAGCGGGTATGGGGGGTGCTCCGACGAGGATAATTACCAGTAAACGAAAGGGGGAGACTTCTGATGTAGTTAAGATCGGCGCTGCCTCTACCAAAAAATATAGGGTTCCTAAATTGAAGAAGGTGTCTGCTCGTTACTTTGCCAAAATTGAGAAAATTCAAAGTATTGCTACTCGTGAGCAAGTATCAGAGCTGTTCACATCAACTGGGGCTTCCTATAAGAATATGGTGTTCCAGATTCCGACGAAAGACAAGAGGGCATGCAAACCCACCCCAAGGGATGGTAACTGTCTACTTTGCTCAAGTAAAGTACGGGTGGCTTTCATTCATGCCGCCCTTCTTCTGCGAAGTATTCAAGGCGTGCAATATTAGCTCGATTCAGATGGTTCTGAATGGGTTTCCTGCTCTTTGCTTCTACGTCTTCTGGTGCCAAGTGAATGGAATGAAGTGCGGGGTGGACCACTTTTTTTCCATTTTCGATATGGTGATTTCAGCCGGGGGGTTCCATTCTAACACGTTCATCACCGAGATAATACTAAGCATTCTGCGAAGAGGATACTAGATGGGTCAATCAGGTCGCACAGTGTCTGGAAGAACAAATACTTCTTCGTGCAACCTGCTCAAGGCAAATGGGACATGCCTTTTGACTGGAGAGAGGGTGCGGCTCCTGTGTGCACCATGGATCAGGAGATAGTTTTGTCTCCGGTGATTTTGCATCAGCTTTTGATGGAGTCAGATGATTTTCTGATGTTGTTCGAGACGTTCGGGCTTCATTATGTGGTGTTCACTGATGATACTGTCGAGAAGCCACTGTCCCTATCTTCCGAGGCCCTGACTCTCTTTAGTAAGTACTTTATTTTTGTTCTCGTTTGTTCTCTTGACATGGGAATAGGTTATAATCATGTTTGTTGGTTCTCGGGTGGTGCAGGGGATGTTTTAGCGAATTATTATTCGTTGTCGGGTCCCATGGAAGCCGTTTTGAGCAGTATTTATGACGCTCCGGAGGAGGGTGATCATGAGGAGGAGGAGGTTAATGCTCCCGAGGGCGCGCGCATGGGTCTTGAGGCAGGAGGAAGTTACGAGGACTATGCACCCTTGTACATAGATGCTGCGGGGGTGATCCAGAACGCGGTTCCACTACGCCAGGTAGGTCCCTACTCAGCCTTAGCTCTGGTGCCGATCCTCGGGTCCAAAACGCGAAGTTCTCCGAGGGCTTCGGAAGAAGAGATCTCTCCGAGGACTGGCGGGGAAGATTCTACTCGGGAGACCGCATAAGGGGTGGTTCTATCTTCCAGGGATCCGTCTTCCGCCTCTCTTCGTGAAGGCGAGGTTCCTTTGCCAATTTCCCCGATAGTTCCTGAGTTCTCGAATGGGGAAGTGTCCGAGCCTACACCCATCAGTGAGTTTTTGTTGATCCTTAATAAGATTTTCTAAAATGTTTAAGGAGTTTGCTCATATATTGGTGTCTTCTTTTCTGGTGCATGTATCGTGGATAAGGGTAAGGCTCCGATGACGGAAGAGTCTTCTCTTTTAGGTAAGCATATTGTACTTACCTCTTTCATTTCCGCTTAATTCTTGTCCCGTGACTTTTCTAGGTTCATTCTCTCTTCTTACTTACACATATTGTCTTTGCAGAGGAGGATTTTTTGGCGCAGTTTCTCAATCCCGTGCCGGAGGCTTCGTTGGGTGACTCCGAGGACATTCATGAGGTGTTTGATCCATCGTCCGATGACAGGGATGAGAAGGTGGAGTTACTGAGCTCGCTGGTTGGGGAGGCAGGCCCGTCTATAGCTGCTGGAGGTCCTCGGGCTGTGTTTACCCGTCACGCTTTCCTCAAGGGGCCTTACCTTCCAGACTCTGTTAGCTCCTCGTAATCTGCGAAATCTGCCTTCGATGCAGGAGGTTCTTCGATTTTTACTTCCTCAAATGCGACCCATGCCAATGGGTTCCACTTCATGCACACGAGCCTGAACTGGATGGCTCTTATGGTAAGTTTGACCCCTTCTTTTCCTTATTTCTGTTTATCCTTCTTTTAGGTAATTGGTATTAAACTCTTATGCCTTTTCTTTCCTTTTCGTAGGTTGGGAAAACTCAGGACGCAGTGGGTGCGGTACAACAGGGGTGTCATAAGGAGTGGGAGGAAATAAAACTTCGCCAAGTTCAGGTGGCGTCCCGTCTCTCTAAAGACCGAGAGAGTCAAACGAGGGAGGATGTGCTCCACACGAAGATTTGGGGTCTCGATTATCTTTTGCAAGAGGCTCAGAAGGCGAACGAGGGCTTGCACTTCAAGTTAGAGCGGGCAAAATCTGCATATGAGCGGGTGGAAGCGTCCGAGAGGTTACCAAAGACAGGATTATCCTTCTGGAGAAGGAGAAGAAAGATTCCGAGGATACTCTTAGGGCTCAAATTGCTGTTCTTGAGGGGGAGAAAGCTGAGGGGCTGGCAATGGATAAAGAGCTTCAGGAGTTATTGGGCCAGCTCACCGATCGGGCTGAGTTAGCCGAGGAGAAGTTGGCGAGGGCCATTTCTCCCGAGGAGGTACAGGCTAAGATTGACACGGCGGTCCAGTTCACTCAACAGGAGACTTTTAAACAGCACTCGAAAACTTCCGATAGACCGCCCCAAGAGCTTTTAACAGGCCACATGTTGTGGGATTATCTTGAGTGTGCTAGACTGGCGAAGTCACTATTGCGCATGGACGTGGACTTCTCCAAGTCTTTTGACCTTCGTAAGCTGTAGAGGCCCTCTTCCGAGGACTGCCGCATCCTCGTGGGTAAATTTAGTGGCTTATTACCTCCTCGAGATTCTCCTGCTCCCTCTCCAATGCGTTCAGCAAGTAGCCCGAGTCCGAGGCCCAGTGGCTCCGAAGGGGTATTCTCACCGATCTCTTGTCTGGCTCCGATGAGTACTTCTGCCGAGGCGACAACCCCTTCATACCCCGCCCCGCATCCGTCAACCACGGGGGCATAGTCTAGGGCTTTTATTTTTTGTAACTTTTGTTCTCGCACTCTACCTTTCTCTTTTGCAAATGTACTTCGTTTTCCGAGGACTTCTCGGCTTTCGAGTGAATAAACATTTATCTTATTTTGATCAATTTTGTCTTTTTCTCCTTGCCTCGTTTAATATTTATCATTGATAAATACTATAATTGTTTCTCTAATTTAAACTTAATTGAGAAAGATAAGGATAAAACTTAATCCTGCTGACCAAGCTTGCCTCTAAGTAGGATTTGTCAGTTTGCATGGCAACGTTAAGTATGTGTCCTCCTTAAGTAGGAGCATTATATTGACACATATCCCTAACTTTAGATAATTAAAAGTTTATGAGTATATATAGGCGCTTAGTGTTTAGCAATCATATTTATACTTAGCATAAAGAGAAGTTCACTAACTCTCTCGGAAAGTTAGCTTTTTATTCTCACTTTAGCTATTTCTTATATTTCAATTTCTCTTCCTCTTCAATCAAATAATCATGATAAAGGAGAAAATACTTACTTGAGGAGATGATGCCCCTATATTACAGGCGAGGAGGATCCGTTTCATCGTGTGGATCTTCTCGGAACTCCGCCCGGAATTCTTCTGGACCGTCAGGGGTCCATCCCGTCTCCTCGGAGGGTTCTTCTCGTGGGCCGAGGGATAGTCTTATTGGAAATCGAGTGGGTTTTGGGTTGAGCTTTTCATCGAGAGTGGCACATAGGCTTTCACATGCGGATTCTCGCCGAATGGGTCACATCAGGTGGATTTTCATGGGCAGGGAGCCGTATTCTCTCGCCGATGAGTCTTCAAAATTTGATTTTATCCCACTTAACCCTGCGAGGTTGATAGGTCGAGGGCGTGTGGGGTCCGCCGTGAGTACTGAGTGTGAAAGCTCTGTGATGAACCTTTTTGCAGAGTATAACTTGGATTTTGAGGAGTATGACGTGATCGTGCCTTCCTTGGACCAGGGGGCTTACGAGCCTCCCTCAGGTTATTTGACTATCTATTGTGAGCAGATGCGTTGTGGGTTGCGGGTATTTTTCCACCCCTTCCTCCCAATACTCTTTCGGTACTGGCAAATATGTCAGAGTCAGCTGACGCCAAACTCATATAGTCATCTTGTGGGATATGTCTTGTGTTGTGAGCTTTTGAACCTTCCTATGTCCCCTCATCGTGTGGGGGGGATATTCGTCCTTCGGCCCTGTTCGGAGGGGGCTCCCTTTTTCAGCCTAACCTATCTGGACAATGAAGATGACTTCACCCGTGTATCCAATACCCGATCTTGTAGAGGGGACTGGAGGCGGAGGTTTTTCTTTGTCCGTCCGAGAGGTTAGTCGGCTCGGTCATGGGGGTGCCCATCCGATGGGGTCTGGGATCTATCACTCCCAACACCGGACCACGGGATCGTGAGAGGGAGGTGTTGTTTCATTCTGGGCTGTTCTCCAGCTCTTATGATATAACCGGGCTGTTGGATTTTCCCGAGGCCCTAATTTTGGCGGGCTTGCAAGAGGGGGCGGAGGGGTGCAACCTTCCATCTCATCCTCTTCATAGTAACTTCTATTTTCGTAAGTTCTACTTACAATATTTCTCTTTTGTTCGGTTTGTAGGCCTTTTTTGTGCCATCGAATTTATGGTACGCTAGTTTCTTTTGCAGGCGCAGAGATGGGAGTTTTTTCCCTCGAGCCTTTTGATGGCGTTTTTCTGGGGCGGGCGTTGCACGGTGGATAGAGGATATCAGAGGCTGGTGGTTCCGATCACTTGGTTAACGCGGTGATGACTGATGTTTCATCGGAGGAGCAGGAACAGGGGGATTTGCCTGTAGCAGCACCCCTAGTTAGCTTTGCGGTTCCTCTTAGGGTGGTGGATCCGATAGCGGCTCTTTCCCGAATGGACTTTCCTATACCTCCGTTGGTGTCACAGCCTCTTCCTCGGGATTTCGATGTAGTGAATGTTGTAGAGGAGGGTCTTCTTTCTCCTGCTACGGTAGGGTGGCGGCCTCTCGGAGATAGTCCCAACCGTGTCCCCGCTTCGCCGCTCGAAGGGAATCCTTCCCTTGGGGGGTCTCCGCTCCTCGGGGGTAACAATGATTTTTCTCCCCTCGGGTTGGCGGTAGGGTTTTTTCAGAACTTTCTCAATGGTCTATTGAATATGACAGATTGTGGGCTGATGAGAACCCTTCCGTTATCCAGTCTTCAAGACTTAGCTTGTAAGAACCTGTGCCAGGTATTTTATTATTTCATCTACTTTGTTTAATACTAACCTGTCATCCTTTCCTGATGTACTCTGTTTATCTTCGTGTAGATTTATATGGTGCTGGATGCCCTCGGATCTTACGGGAGTTTTTCTTTTGATCCTGGCTTGGTGTACCACCACCGGGATGAGTTGGAGCAAGTTCTGCTGGAAGCCCAGACGGAGATAACTCGATTGAGGGAGGATCATGAAGCTACTCGTGAGATCCGTGATGGGGTATTGCAAGTTGAGAAGGATAAATCGTTGGAATTGGAGCGTCGATTGGTGCTGGAAAGGGCCTGAGTGATGGGTTTAGAGGAAAGGTTGGGGGAGTTGAGAGATCATCTTTGCTCCTCCCATGGGCAGTTGTTGCTTGTTACGTGGGAGCGAGATACGGCGAACCAGGGAGTGTTGGAGATAACCCGCGCTCATGAAGTAGCTTTGGTGATGGCCCGAGTCCAGGCGGTCTTGGACATTACGGGTTCGTCTGCTCTTCGAGATTATCTACAAGAGGAGATTGGTGACCTGGTCCGCATCGGATACCGATTGTGCCGAGATGTAGTGCAAGCTTCGCCGGAGTTTCCTGTGGGTCTGGTTATTCCTGGGCTTAACTTCTGCACAGTTTTTCCGGGGGCTAACCTGATGGAGTTGGAGGATCCAACGGTGACGATGGATGATCCATCAGGATTTACTCTTTTTCCGATGCCGCGTTGATATCTCTTTTTTATTCATCGTTGACTTTCCAAGGGACGCTTGGGTATCTCCTCGGAGGTTCCTTCGTACCGTTTTGGGTTAGTGACCGAGGGGTGTGGTTGCATCCGAGGGGCCTCCTCATTGGGAGTGGGTACATCTCATCGGAAGTACTCGTGACAATAGTATTGTCCATATATTAATTCCTATATTTAGGACTAATATTATTTTTAATCTCATATTTATTTTTCACGGTTAACAAATCCAACTATTGGTTATTACACCCATCCTTTAACCCAGCTTTTATGGAGATTTTTGCTATTTTGGCATTCTTCGTATCCTCCCTCTCAAGAAAGTTGCGCTTATTTATATAAGCATCAGCGTGTGGGCTATCCCCACAATATCGAGGACCAAACTCGACATCCCAGCCAAATTCAATATAAAAATTCATCATAACAACTCATAATTCAAATGCAGACCTCGATGCTACGAAAAATTATATTGCGGGTCCATCATCGTTTTTAAATAAAATCCATGTATCCGAGCTCCATCATTTGAACTAGGGGGACAAGAGGTACTTGTATGTCAAAATTTGATCTAGTTAGTTTACAAGTTATTATTTACAACAATAACTCCTAAATTGGGAGACCACATGATATAGGGAATTCCCGTATTGGGCTGGCCTGGACCAGGCCCACGTTCATATATATCGGGGATTCTACCCCATATACCACTCTATATAGAATATTGCATTCGATATAGTACGGGGCAAAAATCTATAAATACCCCTGCCTCGCATACCGAGAGGACACAACTGATTTGCCTAATTAACCTACTGATATCGAATATCCATATTCGATATCACCCTCGACATACGCTTGACGTCACCTCTAACATTGCATATAAGATTACCGTCGGCCTCGACGTTTACCTCCGATATCATCCTCGATATAGCACCCGATATATATCATCCTCGATATAGCACGCGTTGTCATCCCCGACATAGAAGGCCTCCGATATCATCCCCGATATCACATTTGACATCACATTCGATATCCACGAGAAACTCGACATACCATTATACCTGATTTTATACTTAACCTATCATTAATGAATTATGTCCGGCTTGATTCCCTCAAGGGGATACGTAGGCCGCTTGTGATAACCCGAGTCCGGTCCGAAATCATCAAAGATCTATCTGTCCCCTCACCACGTCGCTTTGGAGTACATGTGTGCAAAGGACAAAGACGGTTCTAGTGTGGCCTAGAACCAACATGATGTGGAGTGTTTCGTTATCCTACCAAGTCAGCATACGAACTCGCCCAAATCAGATTTGGATTGGAATTACTCAAATAAATAATCACTAGAATGAACTTCTTGACAGCCTTGTTGCAAAGATTAGCGGAATTTTGTTGGAACAAGACAAAAACGATTGTTGGAGGTGGAAGTATGAAGCAAGCGAGTCCTTTTTGGTGAAATGGGCATACTCAACTATTGTCAATGAAGAAGCTTTAGATGATTGCATATTTTTTAGAAGTATATGGGAAGCTAAAGCTCCAATAAAGATGGTAGCATTTTCTTGGAGGGTGTTCCTTAACAAAATTTCTACCAAACTCAATTTAAGAGAAATAGGTGTCATGGTGGATGGCCTTAATATTCGTTATCCCGCCGGCTCTAAGAACCGGAGATCCATCATTGATACCCTAGGCAGTGCCAATGCCAGCACGACGCGAACAACTTGATATCGGGGGAGGAGGTCGACAAGCACTGGATGCAGGGGGCCCGGCTACTACATTATGATTGACCAGTGCCTTTAGAGATGAACGCCTAGCAATGATCCGATCACGAATGGCCGAGGCATTGCATCCACCCGAGGTCCGTGGGGAAGGAGTGTGGGAATAGCGATTTGTCGCCAAGCGACCAGATGCCAGCAACAGAGGCAAAGCTCAGGTAGACGAACGCAAGGAGGGATCAAACTCGGTCAAGATGTAGTCAAAGAGGCACCACCACTTGAGGGGACGTGAAGAAAGCCGACAAAAGGACATAAGGAGACGTGAGGGGATTTGAGGTAATGACTCCAGAAGGGAACAAGTTAAAGTGACAAGGAAGTTGGAGAGACTTGAGAGAGAGAAAACGAAAGTAGAGAACAAAACGGAACATCTGGGAAGAGCTCATATGAGCATCCCTTTTGGTGGTGAAATAGAGGCAGTGATCTTGGGGCACGACGAAAAGATCCCAGTGCTCAAGACTTATGAAGGAAAGACTAATCCGCATGATCACCTGTTCCAATTGGATACAACTCTAAACTTATACGGGTACAAAGAGAATGTGCAGGCTCAAATTTTCGCCACCACACTGCTTAGAGTGGCGCTAGATTGGTTCACTAGAATTACTCCAGGCTCCATTACAAGTTACAAGCAACTAAGAAAGATCTTTAAAAATCAGTTCTCCAGCCAATCTAGAGCAGTGGTGGACCACTCGCATCTTTACTCTATCATGCAAGGAGAGAGGAAAACCTTGAAAGACTTCATGAGCTGCTTTAATGTGGAATTGCTCAAAATAAATAGCCTTGAAGGGGAAATGGTGACAAACATAGTTTTTAGTGCAACCAAGAATGTGGCATTTAGCTAGGATCTGCTTAGGGAGCAGCCGAAAACAATTGAAGAAATACACAAGCTCGCACATGGAGTAGTGAGTCGTGAAGAAATGATGGCCACCAAAGCAATAGTTGTTGTGGCCCCAAAGGAAAAAGAAAGAGAAATAGAGGAACAAAACCACAACAAGAATACGAGTAAGAGGTACAAGAACACGTCGCCAAGGCGATATACGCCATTGAATGCTGATATCATGACAATGTTTGGGACCGCAAAAAAGAAAGGTTGGCTGAAAGAGCCAAGACAAATAAGAGATTCCAATGTAACAAGGTTGTCGACCCATTACTGCAAATATCACAAGCAGAATGGTCATGAGACCGACGACTACAAAGACCTTACGGACAAGATTGAAAGGGTAATAAAGGATGGCAAACTCGTGGAGTTTGTCAGTAATTTGAAGGAACAAGAGGGAAAAACAGACAAAAATAGGTCTCTCTCTCCAAGAAAGGACAAGTAGACGATAATCGACAGACCGCATGTGTTGGATTATCCCTAACTAATAGACAACAACGTCAGGAAATGGACAATACACATGATTTCAGGAGGTCCGGTTGGTGCGAATTCCGCTAAGGGCAGGAAAAAGATCACAAGGGACATCGATGCAGACCGTTTGTGGATCTCTTGAGGATATAAGATATTCAACTCGAGGAGATCACCTTCAGGCAAGAAAGTTGAATTTCCCATTAGTGATAACAGTGGACATAGCGAACTTTGGCGTGATGAAAGTGCTGGTAGATAACGGCAGTTCTGTCAATGTGTTGATGAAATCAACATGGGGGAAAATGGGTTTGGGAGACGAAAAGTTGGAACCAAACAGAACCTCGTTGGATGGCTTTGGCGGACCAGAAATAGTGCCTCACGGCATAGTGTCTCTCCCGAGCATCCGAAGCATCGGAAGGAATATTCCGCGAACAAAACTGAGCAACGACTGATGGCCCGAAGAGCGGCCCGATACTTCCTCTACGAGGGTGTCCTATTTCGTCGATCTTACTCCCACCCTCACGCAAGGTGCCTCAACTGGGCTGAGGCAGAACAAGACATCTGAGGGGTTCAAGAGGGGGCCTGTGGGAAGTATTGGGGGGGGGGGGGGGGAGAAAGCATGGCGCGACACTACAACACTATGGTATGAACAAGAGCCTTCCAAGTGGGGGATTTGGTGTTAAAAAGGGTAGAAGCCTATAAAAATATAGGAAAGCTTCAACCCAAATGGGAGGGACCCTTCAAAATTGCTCAGATCATCGGAGGTGCTACCTATCAACTAGAAAAACACGAGGGAAAAGTGTTCCACAACACTTGGAACGCATATAACTTTATAAAATACTATACCTAATGTAAAAACCCTTCGTGCGAACGCGCATCCCTTTGTACATAAATAAAACAATATTTACAGTAGATGATTGTTATATTATCAAAAGGGAAATAGCGTTGCTATTACAAAATCATAGTCTCAAGCTGACTATGGGCAACCTTACCCCACGATATCATCTATCTACATGCAAAAAGATATCGTATGAAGCTAGTTAAACCATTTTTACATAATTATACACACAAACGAAGAAAGGGGGAAATATTCAAAGGTTCTCCGCTGGACGCTTCACCTCTTGAATTAACCAACGCCGCTGCTCTTGAGTTAGGTCTATCAGATCGGCGATGTCCACTGAGTGCCACAACCAAATCCTCAGAGGCTGGCACGACCTCCGTATAAAGGACCAAAGAGGTATCCGGGAACGTCGGCACGATGTTCAGAGTGGGGATAACAGCAGTCACAGGAAACTCGGGCAAATACCGCACAACCTCTTGACATAGTTTATACTGGATACGTACCATGTCTCGAAACTCCTCTCGTAGCAAATCCCGAGGGGGAAGGTAGTTAGATATGTTCATAACCGCTTAAGCACGAGCTAACACCAGAGCTACCTCATGCCTCCTTGTTACCTCATTTATCTTTCGATGCGCCGCATCCTTCTCTACGGAAACCATAGAAAGTCTTTCTTCCAAAGTACGAAGCTGATCGCGAAGGTCTTCCACACTCTCCTCCAAACAAACTACCCGTGCCCTCTCCAGCACAAGACATCGTTGCAAGTCCCACGATTTCCCCACCAAATCCTTCAGCGTTCCATCGTGGATGTCTTGTATCGCCTTACGGTCAGTCTCAAGTTCCTCTATCTTTTTTCTAGCTAGAAAAAGATCATTTCCAAGTCGTCTCTACGACGGTATATTAGTTCTATCTCGGGCGAGGCTTGGTCCCTCCGGGAACCCACAATGTTGATAACCAAGAATAATTGTAAGGAGAAAGAAAAAGAAGGACAAGTTAGATACCAAGGAGAAGGTTACTCTAAGAGAAGACGAGGAGAATAATCATACCTCACAAAGATCTTTGCAAACTAGGTCTTGCAGGGAAGACAAAGGAACGTCATTTAGCGCAGTACAGTCCAACCTATTCAATAAGCCACTTAAGAAAGTCCGGCAAAAACCCACGTCGGGAGCAATCATGGCGAATAGCTACACCACCCCCCGCCCCAACGTTCCCCCATGATCACCTCCCCTAGACCAAGTGCCCGTGTTACGGGAGAATGGTGGACGTTCTTCAACCAAATTCACCGCGTTTCCCCCTAAACAAGGATGAAAAACTGCATCAGAAGTGCCGCCTCCTACGAGGGGCAATGAGCCCACGCCCAGCAAGGGGACCGGACCCGAAGCAACCAAAGATTCCCATACTCTTGGAACCCGACGAGAGGAACTCCCCACCTCCGTAGAAGGATTGTCAACCCTTCGGAAAGAGGGATCCCCAACCAGATGGGCCGCCTTCAAGAGTACTACTAAGAATTCCAGATGGGGTCCCCTACTCAGCATCACTCCCACGAAAGCCTTCACAGGTAAGAATTCCATCTCTGACCCTGTGAGGAAGGACAATTAGAGCAATCCGCTACAATCAATTAGACAATAACAAAACAAATTTCAACAAATAATTAGTTAAGCCTATATATGTATTCATATATATATATATATATATACACACGAAGATTTCCATCCTCTATTTAATAAATAATATCATATTAGACAAATATATACAAACTCCTGGGATTATATTTTGAAATTTCTAATTGCGAGAATAAAAAGGTCTATCGAGAATCACAAACAATATACAATTTTTTCTGTAATTTTGTAGATGTTTCGGTATTCTTGTAAATAACCTACAAAGTTTTTTTTATTTTTTTGATCGAGAAAAGTGAATTTTATTAAAGAAAAAAGGGAGAGCACAAAACATACTCTCCAAAATGATACATCGAATGTTACAGAACAAAGGTGACATAGACCATTTCGACAAAGAGTAGGAAAAACCCGACACTCTTGATTTTATCCATCCCAAACTTTTAAGTTTGACACGTTCAATTATATCCCACACAGAAGGAGGTTTGTCTTTAAAGCAAAAGTTATTTCTTGTAATCCAAACTTCCATAACACAAAGAAGCACGCAGTTCATGTCCGACAATTTTGTGTACCTCAGGAGGAGCCTGCCACATGTTTGCTTGAATAGACTTTTAACATTCCCACCTAAGGCATATTCTAAACACAACCAGTTAAGTACAACATACCAAATTTGAGATGTAAAAGAGCACGTACAAAACAGATGGTTTGCATCCTCTATTTCCAAGTTGCAAAAGGGACAATTGGTGTAGTTGTTGCTCGCAAGGATCCCCCTCCTTAGCAAGTTAGTCTTTGTTGGGAATCTATCAAGAAATACCATCCAAACGAATGCTTTAACTTTCAAAGGTGCTTCGATATCCCACAATATTTTAAAAGTAGGATCCAATAAAGTGTTGGATTGTAAACAAAGAATACGGTAAGCAGATTTCCCCTTTTCTTTCACTTTTCCCTATCCAGTAATCCATTTTACCGCGAACCAGAACAAAAGGACCAATAAATGAGCGAAGCTCATCAAGCATTGTTGATTCCCAACAGAACAGATCACACCTCCATTGCCATCGCCAAACCCAACTGTTAACAATAATAAATTAAAGGTTCGCGAATAATAAAGTAAAGGTTCGTTTATACACCTTTTAAGGAAAAATATCATGAAAATGCTATATTGCTTGAGTTTATACAAAGAACTAAATTCTACTTAGTTTTATGTGTCATTGTATTTTTGTTCTTTAAAATAATAATTGAGGCAGTAGTAGAAGTAAGAATACAACAATAGCCATAATAATAATAATAAAAACATGGTGAAATACAATGATGCAAATATAAATGAATTATATCAGCTTGTTGCATTTGGAATATTGCAAACAACTTTAATTGATAAGAGCTATCTTAAAAAGTATGAATTCAATCTCTAATATCTTATTGCCGTTATTGTTTTTTGTTGGCTTCCTAACAAATGGAGGCCTTGGTATTTTGAATATAATGAAACATGTGTATTTTAGGTGCGGGACTGGATAATTTTTTGTATTATCGTAATCCCACCTTTCTTCATAATTTATTTAATACATGTGGGCATGAGATCCAATTTAAATTTGATGTAATCATTCCATTGTCATGGTGAAGTGGATTTTCTATAATTCACGAGGAGAAAGTTACGGTTAATTTAATGACTAGTTGGATGATAACAATTGTACTTGTTGAAATAAAGTAAGTTGGTGGGCGTTTTCATCTCTTTTGTTCGCCAAATAGTTATTATGTATTACTAATACCTTAATTATTAGAAACTTTACCTTAACTTCACTTAAACATCGTTAATAAAAATAATTTCAAAAAGTTGATTTACGTATGTACAAAAGTTCATTCAATAATTATTGAGAAAATAGCATAGCGTCATTTTTTTTTGATAAGACAAAGAAACTCACTAGAAGTAGTAGAAGGGGTACTCCAACCCCAAAACAAACATACATTTTGAATCAGTCACATGACACCGTCAAGACAAAAGGACGGGTTAAAGTACCAATCCACGAAAGGACCAATAAATGAGATTTCCCAATAGAGAATTCCCCTTTTCTTCAGTTTTCCATATCCAGTGATCCATTTTACCGCGAACCGGAACAAAAGGACCAGTAAATGAGCGAAGCTCATCAAGCATTGTTGATTCCCAACATAATAGATCACGCCTCCATTGCCATCGCCAAACCCAACTGTTAACAATAATAAATTAAAGGTTCGCGAATAAGTAAACGTGTTGATACACCTTTTAAGGAAAAATATCATGAAAACGCTATATTGCTTGAGTTTATACAAAGAGCTAAATTCTACTTAGTTTTATGTGTCATTATATTTCTGTTCTTTAAAATAATAATTATGGCAGTAGCGGAAGTAAGAATACAACAATAGCCATAATAATAATAATAATAATAAATAATAAAAACATGGTGAAATAAAATGATGCAAATATAAATGAATTATATAAGCTTGTTGCATTTGGAATATTGCAAAATGCTTTAATTGATAAGAGCTATCTTAAAAAGTATGAATTCAACAAATCTTACACATTAAACTTTCTTTTTCAAAGTCGGTCTCTAATATCTTATTGCTGTTATTGTTTTTTGTTGGCTTCCTAACAAATGGAGGCCTTGGTACTTTGAATATAATAAAACATGTGTATTTTAGATGCGAGACTGGATAATTTTTTATATTATCGTAATCCCACCTTTCTTCATAATTTATTTAATACACGTGGACATGAGGTCCAATTTAAATTTGATGTAATCATTCCATTGTCATGGTGAAATGGATTTTCTATAATTCACGAGGAGAAAGTTACAGTTAATTTAATGACTAGTTGGATGATAAAAATTGTACTTGTTGAAATAAAGTAAGTTGGTGGGCGTTTTGATCTCCTTTGTTCAGCAAATAGTTATTATCTATTACTAGTACCTTAATTATTAGAAACTTTACCTTAACTTCACTAAAAGACATTAATAAAAATAATTTCAAAATGTTGATTTACGTATGTAAAAAAGTTCATTCATTAATTATCGAGAAAATAGCATAGCGTCATTTTTTTTCAATAAGACAAAGAAAATCACTAAAAGGAGTACTAGCAATATCAAGAATTTTCTCAAAATAACTATCAACACTCTCATCTTCACCCATATCAAGTTTTTCAAATTGCTGAAGCAGTTGCCTGTGTTTAGAATCTTTAACAGTAGAATCTCCATCACAATGTAATTCAACTATATCCCAAGCATGTTTGGCTTTTGTACAATTCTGGATTAACTTAAACATGTGATGATTAACCCAACTAAAAATAGCATTAAGGGCCTTTTCATTAGAGTTATAGAGACTTACCTCTGCTGCTGTCCAATCTGCTTCTGGTTTTGGCACTAGATCACCTTCACCATCTCTTGGTAATGTTGCAAGAGAGTATCCGTTGATCACAGACTGCCAGGATCGAATATCAATAGCTTTGATTTGAGACCTGATCCTGATCTTCCTGTATGCATAATCGGAGCCATCCAAAACTGGAATCTTGTTGGCATTAGGATTGACACTGTCCATTGTGTTGTGTCACCTCCAAACCACCAGTGTAGTCGGTGTTTGGCTCGGACGCCAATTGAAATTGTCGGATCGCGGATTGGCACAACAACTTTGAGAGTTCAACTAGCGTTGCCTTAACTCTATTATGATCTTCTTGATTATAGTAATATGCCGCGGAATTAAAAACACAAGAAGATATAATTTTCAGAAGTTTTCAATATTATTAAAAACTTCCTAGCCTTAGGCGAAATAAACAATAAAGGTTTTAACAAAATGTTCCTCACAACAATTCACTCACGCTCTTTGTTGATCGGACTCAACGAAGTAGACAAGCACAAACTACTTAACTTCTAAGAACTAGACTTGAAGTAGTTGATACAAAAACTTCGCAAAAGCAAGACGAAGACAATACAAAAAATTAATCTCTTGGATTATTTAACACTATTGTCTTGTAATCATCTTAGTGAACTTCACACCTATATATAGGTTTCTTGAAATTTGCATTGCAACGTGTGTTGTTCACAGTTTTGGTAACTCTTGTTGTTTCCTTGTTGAATTTGGACTTCCTTGTGAACTCGGTCTCTTTCTTGAATAAGTATTCCCTTTATTACAGATCTAATAAGGTAACATAGCTTCTTGAATTCAGAGTAATCCTGGAAAGAATCCAAGTTGCAGTGGAACTCCAATTTGTTTCCTTCTTTGCAAACCGTGTTGAGTTGACTATTCAACTTAACTTGAATTATGGAAACTTCAAGTAAAGAATCTTCCAAAGCTCTTCCTTATGATTAAGATACCTTCCTCGACATAAACATAAACAACTAAAACCGTGGAACTTGATTAATGAGTGAATAAAGGCAAAACTTAAATTTAGCAGTTAAAGAACAATTTTCGCACAGGCTATCTGGTTTCAATGTTATCCTCAATGTTATCCCAACATCGCATAACATTGATTCCAGAATACCTTGCACTTTCAAACTAGAAGATAAAGATTGAGGAGCCTATAGGTTCTACAAGTGATTGGGCATACATCAAAAAGATAGATTCACTATTGTCATCTGCAAAAGAGTATACTTGATGAATTCAAAAGTTAGTCAATGGGATTTAGAAGCTAAGGGTACGAAAGATGATATGCATGCTCTTCCCTCCATAAGAAAAAACAAAAGCCGAGTCACGAGCGCTACTTCTTCTCTTACGATGCTTGCTGGTTCTATTAGAAAGTTTATTGCGATATACGAGAATATCGGGAACAATAATATTGAACAAACACTTGAACTCCAAAAGATGCGGATGGACTTGTAAGATCATAGATCTATGTTACTTGTAATCGGATGCAGTTGCACTTGATATTAGTTGCAACTGCACTCGTAAGTAAGACAAATAAAGTTCTTTAATGTTTGAAAGTTGTTTTACTGTTGCAATTGTGAAAAGACAGTTAAACATAAAACAGTAAAGAACACAAAAGGTTTTAACGTGGTTCAGTATAATGGTCCTAGTGCACGGGGTTTGCACCCAAACGTTTGAATGAAATAATACCCCACTTAAGAATTACAATGTAGGTTTTACATCAACCCAAATCTTAGACTCCCTCTAATATTTGCGGTTGCAGCACCTATCCCTTAACTATTATCGGTATATTCTATTGAGTCGAAGAACATACTAAGCTACTCCATAGTTCCTTTGATTTAATGCTCTTCTCTAAAAGACCTTGACTTGATACATGATTGACTCACAAATAATCTTTTTCAAAATTGTCCCTCTCATTGTCTCGAGTCTTCTCCTTATATAGGAATGGCAGAATCTTCATCATATCTTTAGTTGCAATCCGCAAGATATCTTCCTTTCTTATAGATAAGCGCATCTGATTATCCGGTTGCAACCCGATTATATTTTATTGCCTTATCCGAGAGATCCTGCAATTTTCATACACGATCTCAAATTATATATGCTACCTAAATATGTCTAGATACATAATAAAGAGATAATATTAAATAAAGATAATCCTCGAAGATCTTGAAAGTCTATCTTAAAAAGATAAGAATAAAAGATCAGATCAAACAAAGATAATCTTGGAATATATTGAAAGTATATCTTTAAAGGATAAGGAAAGTATCTAAAATATATTTCATAAAAATATTTGACTTTCTATATCTCAACAAAAGATATTTGACAAAGATTCTTCCATTGACGATCAGATATCAAATTATCTTTCTAAAGAAAAACGAAATGTTTTCCTTTTAAATATTATTTCTATAATACAGATCGAGGGAATATTCTGGTTCGCCAAAACGCTGATTTATATTGTTGCCACTGAGCTGTATGGATGACGTTACAACTGACAGATTCACTGTCCGAAAATAGCGTAATATTCCTGCATAAAAGAACATTGAATACTTTCCAACATATAATCAATCAACATGATTTAGGAAAGATATGCAACACAACAAGGTAAGTCAATTACATCACAATCCAAAGGGCAAGTCAATCAAAAGGAAAGTTTCCTTCTTCCAAGATTATCACAATAATAAATATGGAAACATTTGACCTGCAAAAAACATAATATTCCATAAATTAAATTCCTAAGTAAGGCAATCAAAGATTTCATTCAATTAATGGAAAGTATATCTCACTTAATTTCTTTTATTAAATCAATTGACATTGATTTAAATAATTTCCAAAACAATGTCAGCATAATCTCCAATTTATTTACGTGGAAATAACATTGGTCCTAACAATCTCCCTCCTTGACTCATTTTGCCAAAACCATGTATGTCTAAAGAATTTAAGTAGATCTTTTGCAATCAACAAAAGACACTTTGCCAGTGATTAAATAAAGAGATGAGTGAAGACACAAATCACTGCAATTATTGCAACAAACATAAACCTGGAACTTCCATGAGGGTACCAGTCAAACTTTCTGTCCCCCCAGGTTCATGCATACCTTTGCTCTACCATTTATGTTGAGCTCCCCCTCGGTTCATGCATACCTTTGCTCTACCATTTATGTTGAGCTTGGTATATTTCATTGCTTGGCTAACTTCTCCCCCTTTTTGACATAACGTGTCAACGAGTGTAAATCTGCAAAATACAAAGAAAAATTCTCTAATCAAGCATTACCAAGATAATATTAATAATCATCAAGGTTATAGTAGCAAGCTATAAGCCCATAACCCAAGTTGCAAAATGGCAACAAACGAGGGTCATATGCTCATCTATAAGCCCATAACCCAAGTTGCAGAATGGCAACAAACAGTGGTCATATGCTCTTTCGCTTCGTGATGATTAAACGACGCCTTCCGTTGCAACAATGAAACAACAAAACGATTTGAGCAAGGACTCCAAGATTTTTCCAATAAACTAGGCTCCTTTTTTGATTTCTTGACAAAAGAATGCCCTACGTGAAGCGGTTACACAATAAGTACAATATATAATAATATATATAGAAGTTGCAACTGAATGGTTAATGATGTACGCCATATGTGGCATACGACACCTCTTAACTTGATCTCCCCACTTTTTGTCATAGCAAATCAAACACACTGACAACGAGATGGAGTCTCAATGTCTCGGAGCTCACCACATGAATACTTGTTGTAGCTGGTAAACCACAGGTTTCAACACTCAATGGCAAAGTAATTTTGCCCCCCCTCAAATTAAGTATAGCTTCAACAACCACTATGCCTCAAACACAATAAGCGCACCAAAAGACAGTTAGTTATATAAAAATAATTAACTAACTGCTTCAGAAATTCACCTCTGGATATGTTGCAAACAAAGTTTCAACATAAACTTTAGTACCAAAAAGGCAATCACTTGAATCATTATGTAAAACAGTCATGATACCATGAGACACACATGTATCAATCTCATATAGAAGGTGTTCCTCAGACCTGTAGTCACACAAAAAGATAATATTGATGCAACTTTGCCATGATGATGCAATCAGAAATTGGAGTCCATAAAAGTTCCACAAAAATACGACATGTCATCTCAACAATTTCTCTTATAAAGAATACAGTGACGAAAGATAGGAGATTTTGAGTAACAAAAATTGCATGAGAACCAGAGAAAACAGCAAGTACATGCCTTAAGTACCAAAGTTGCAACAAGCAACACAATTCAAAGAAATTTCAGAAAATCAAGCAGAGATTGCCAAAGATGTGGAAGCTCCAATGGCATGATGTACTTGGATGATATTAGATGCTAAAGTACGCATTTACGGTTCAAGTCACACAAAATGTTTAAATTGGTCAAGTCCAAAAATGTGACACATGGGCATTAATAAACAAAACTTTACTAAGTAAAATACCATCACCAAAAGAAACTTCGTTTTTATCCCCTTGAACTGGTAGCTTTCACTGTAACTCATTATTGGTATGGGTAACTCTTTCTAATGAGTATACGCGTAAAATATGAATTGATAGCTTTCACTCCCATTCCTTTTAGGTCAGGTAGACTTTTACAATCATCATTCAAACACATTATCCTCTTTAAATGATAAGAGAATACTTTTCTTTCATTTCTCCCCTTTTTTTATATATAAAAGAATTTAGTACTTGAAGAATGGTGAGGTAATCCACATAAAATCAGTTCTGAAATCATCTTATGCCACCACTGATCATATTCAGAACGAGACACACTGATCATATTCAGAATGAGACAATGAAAAACAATTTGGACAAACCTATGAAATGAATTCAATAGTATACATATCATCCTAGTTGCAACACGACAATTATTGCAGCTTGCATTAGGCAGTTTTTGAGGACTTTCTCAGGGACTCAATTGTGACTACATGTAGTACCTTAGTAAATATAACAACAAGTTGTCTCTTAAGGTATCAGTAAAATCAACAAGTTGGAAAAACTCATGGAAATATTTTACGCATACAGAGAACATATGCATATCCGAACCAACAGAAAAAACACAAGTTAAATGGACTCTACGAGATAAGAGAATTGGCATTAATCATCATAGTTGCAACTGGTCACTCTTGCAACACCAACATGTACATGTCGAATAACAAGGTTGCAACAACTCACGATTAGCATGATATCTCCAAGCAGGGATAAAGCATATTAGAAAATTAAATTCACAAAAGTCAACAAAAAGTAACAATACAACTTGCCCTGTTTCTTTATCAATGAGCTCAAACAGGGAATTCATGTAGACCCTTATACCAATCACTCTTACCTTCATTAAAAGATTCATACCTAGATAATGAACTTATCTTGATTCGTTCAATCATGCTCTACTTTGTTGCAGCGGACTCTACTCGATTACTTAATACAATCGCATTGAGTTCTGTCAACATTCCAGTTGCAACAGCAAATGCAACAGAAGTTCCAACATCATCTAGCTTTAGAATTCCAGTCCATTTGTGACTATGGGTCTCTTCGTTCGCATATGCGTCTATAATTTCCAACAACACCTTCGGCACATCTTTTCAAGCAGCATTCCGTTGCAACAGAATATGACTGCTCATTTGGTTCTTACGTTAACATGCATCACAAAACTCAAATTGCTTCTTCCATTGGGTAGAAGCTTCCCAACATATTCCTACAAAAAGGCTTTTAGTTAGTTTCACGTTAACTAACCTTTTGAGCAACAAAATAATTTCATCAAAAGAATCTGAGTGACATGTCAGTCGGGGCAACACATTATGCAATTGAGAGAGTTCATCACACTTTCCAACCAATCTATACTCCCGTAAATTACAGAGAGTATTTGGATCAGTCACTTTACACAAATTCACATTGATTTTATCTAAGAAGTTAGTTCATGTGATTCACAAATTTTAATCAAGTTAGCAAAAGGTTCCTCCACGTGGAGCACATCCTTGATTTGTAAAATCTCGTCAACATTCAAAATTCTTATACTGAGAATTCGTTCATTCTTTCCATTTCCAACCACAATCTCTCTTTTTGACTCTTTCACACATGTTGACAATGAGTTACTAGTTTTATTCATAATTCTAACGCATCCTTTCTAAAAATAAAATGATTTAGGTGAACACCCATAAACACGTGAATCGATAGAAAAGCACAAATGATTACAAATTTTCAACCACACTTGTTTATCGAGTAAAGTTGCAACACTCTGTGTGAATGTAGGCTCAATCTGATCAATGCAAGTTGCAATGCAAGATATAGCCACGGGGATTAAAATAGGCTTCTGAAAATAAAGATTCTTCCAGAAGTTAAAACAACTTGATGTACTGTGACCTTTTGTACTACAATGGAAGATCAACATGGACTTACCAAGATCCTTTGGAGAAAATACACCTTCAAAAATAGGATAAGGGTAAGAAACATCACGATGACACCCTCGTATTAGAGAGATGAAACCACCTTGTGTTCCTTTCACAAGAATGCATTTTTCTTGTGACTTTCCATCAACAGGTCTCACTTGATATTGGGAAGGATTCCCTAGGACCTCTGGATTTGATTTATCATCTGGCTTAGAATCATCGTCATATTTTGCTCGGACATTTATGGCAACTCGTGCTGCTTCAACAGACATATTTGGAACTATTATTGTTGCATCAGATGATAAAACATAATTTTTCCTGCATATAATACTTTTTTCCTTCCTTTTTATAAGATCATTAGCAGCGGAAATTGATTCAATAAAATCAGAGTCGAAAGGAATATGATTCTTACTTTTGTATTTCCATGATTTATGCATTTCTTGGAGTTTCATTAAAAGATGTGTTAAAGACTCAACATGTCCATCATTCTTATTTGATTTTCAGTCCTCATTGACTTCATCTTGAAATACCATATTGTTCGTTGATGACTCAATTTCTTTTTTCTCAAACGATGTTCCTTCATGAGCCAACCTGAGAATATTCCACATCTCTTTAGTTGAAACACAACTAGATATTAATTTTAATTTATTAATATAAACACAAAATAAAATAAAATTCATGGCACTGAAGTTTTGGCTGGCCATAAGATATTCGTCATCGGTCCAATCTAAGACATCTTTGACAATTTCATTCTCGTAAGATGGCGGAGACCATCCTCTAAGCATGATTTTCCATGCCTTGAAATCTTTGGACTTGATAAAAACTTCTAATCGATATTGCCAATATAAATAGTTTGAGTTGTTAAGCGATGGTGGCCATAACAGCAATGCTCCTTCCTCAATGTTGTCTAAACCTGCAAAAAAGATCTTAAATCCAGAATCTCACTAAATAATAGTTTAGTGACCGACTCTGATATCAATTGTAAGATCTTTGATCTATGTAATTACTTGTAATCGGATACACTTGCACTTGACAGTAGTTGCAACTGAACTCATAAGTAAGACAGATAATAGTTCTTTAATGTTTGAAAGTTGTTTTACTGTTGCAATTGTGAAAAGACATTTAAACATAAAACAGTAAAGAACACAAAAGGTTTTAACGTGGTTCGGTCCAAATGGTCCTAGTCCACGGTGTTTGCACCCAAACGTTTGACTCAAACAATACTCTACTTAAGAATTACAATGTAGGTTTGACTCAATCAATACCAAACGTTTGACTCCCTCTAATATTTGCGGTTGCAACACCTATCACTTAATTATTTTTGGTATATTGGATTGAGTCGAAGAGCACACTAAGGACATTGATTTAAAGAATTTCCAAAATGGTGTCAACATAATCTCCAATTTGTTTACGTAGAAATAACATTGGTCCTGAAAAGACCTCCTAAAATGCTACATTCGCAAAGAATCCATTTTATGGAGAGAGTAGTAGCTGATATAATGACAGCTCTGCGAGGCGACTCATAACGTTGTATATGCTAAGTGCTTTGCTCCTTGTTTTTTTTTTTGTTTTAATATGCACAAGCCATGATAACTCATGTGTAACTAATATGATGAAACTTTGTTTAATTGCAACAAAAAAAATTATTATTTTGTACTTTTGTGCGGTTTATCTCATTGCGACAAAGGAGTTTATTGTCCTTCACTTTTGTACAATGATTCTCAATTTCAGTTATACATATCTTTCTTGATTTTGGAGGTTTCTCACATGATGCTACTTTTGCTTCAATGCGAAAAAATATCAAGGTTTACATTTTACTCATGATAACAGGAATGAACGCACTAGAGTGTAACTAATGAAAAGATTGTGGTTCTATAAGCATAACAACAGTGAATTTGTGTGTAAATGTTTCGGGAAAAAAATAGTTAAGTATTTCTTTCTTTGTTTTCACTACAACAAAACAGGGGTAATGCAAAAAAAATTCCTTGCAAACAGGGCTAATGCAAATAAACATTATGCAAGGGAATTTTCCCTTGCAGTGGGACCCACTGAAAGCGAAAATTCCCTTGCATAAACTTTTAGCAGCGAAAATTTTCGCTGCTTTGTTGCAGCGAAAATTTTCCCTGCATTTTATTCTCTGCAAGGAGATTTTTTATTGCAGAGAGTTATTTTGGGACCCACTTCCGTCTATGCAAGGGAATTTTTCGATGCATAGCTTTTTGCATAGGAAAGCTCATTTCCTTGCAACCAATTCCCTTGTATTAGCCCTGTTTTGTTGTAGTGTTTGTATGTTTCATTAGAGTCAAATGGTTACCTTTTTATATTATAATGTAGGACTATATAAACATGCAATTTCACTGTTTTTGAAATGAATTAAAAGATGGAAACATAACAGATTGAACGAATTTAAATTTATCTAGAATGAGATTGAATGCCATAAAAATTGTGATGGTTTTGTAACGGAAGAGATATAGGAACTTTCACATGGTTAATGTGAGCGACTCGCCACCAACACATCAACTCACAAAGAGAAAAATTCTAACGATGGAAATTGTGATCTAGTGATTAACAACATGCATAACAACAAACATCACTGGATCAATTATGATTGTTGATACGTTTTAGTAAATAGTTGTTGTTATATAATATTCATTAACAATGTGATAAATTAATTGACCGACAAACCACTAGCGTTGTAACATAGTGTACAATATAATACTAACAAATAACCCGACATAATAACAAGAAACGACTAAAGTGAGTAGCAATCAACTCTAAAGTGGTCAACAGGTAGAAGCAAATAGGTAACGACAAAAGACTAATGATTATAATATGAACACGGCATAATACGACAAATAAGCTCGCAAAATATAACGAGGAATGTCTACCCAGCGTAATTATCAATTAAAAACAATAACCATATGACTGTAAAGTAGTGGCTAGTGGTTAATGACAAACCACTAATAAATTAATATAGAATACAACATAACGAGCAACAACCGTAAGACTCTGAAATGTAAAGAAACCACGTCTAATTGTTAACGACAAACCACTAATATAGAATACGACATAATATACGATAAAAAAAAAACACGTTATTGTGAGAAACTTCTAACATTTTACCAATCCATAATGAGCGACAACCATGAAACTCTAAAGTAATAATTAAGTAGTGGAAAATGATTAGTGCCTAACAGTAAAAAATTAAGGTAGGTTGATTGTGTGAACAATAAGTCAGGATTTTTGTGAGTTTCTCTATTACATATACGGATGAAGTGTATCTTATACAGTATTTTCCTTTAGTATGACTTAACAATCAATTTTGACCATATGCGATAACGAAAAACAAGTTCACTAAATAGTATTTAATGGCCATACAGTCAACTTAACGACCAACTGCCCGCAACATTTTAATATAGTAAAGACCAAAATCTCCAACATTCTAATGTAGTAACGGCCAACATCTAAAGTAATGTGTAATGACCAGCGACTATAAATTAAAGCAATCATTTTTTTTGAGCAATTAGTTAGTTGTTCGATTAATTCATGATGTACTCCATAAATGCTTAATAAAATTAAATTTATGATTTTTTTAAAAAACTTAGATGATAATGTGAACTTCAATATGTCAACAATTAGAGCTATTCCTCCAGAAATCACCATGTAAAATGTTGCCAATAGCTAATTAATTTAGTTGCCATGACAACAAAATCTATAAAAATTACCCCTTTCTCACTTATTTCATCATCTCAAACATTTCACAAAAGAAGATATACATTTTTCTTCACTTACTCAGTATAAGTTGTTGCGTTTTAGTTGTGACGTGATTTTTGATTCTTGCGGTGTATATTTGATTTATATCAGGTAAGATATAGGATTACTTATTAGTTTTGGATAAAATTATATACGAGATTAGTAAAGTTTTGATATTAAAGTAGGACTATAAAGTGATTGTGATTTATTATTTTCTTATTAATGAGTGAATGTATGTTGTAATCATGTGTCTTTTTAGTTTCGAATGTGATAATGGAGCAGAACTAATATTGTGAAACGATATTTATGGCTTTTTTTCTATCATGAAAGTGGCTGAGTTTTGTTTTAATATTTCTGTAAGTAGTAATATATATGTATATATATATAAATATATAAATTTGTGTGAGTATAAAATTAGCCAACTGTTATGGTTTTCAGAGAAATTTGAATCTTGGAGTGTTTCAAATGTATATATGAGTCATATCGGGGATCATATGTGATTGTCTCCGATTACATATAATGTGGGATTACTAGAGTTTTGATTTTAGTTAGGATTTTAAATGATTTATGAAAAGTTTCTTTGAGTAAATTGTGTGTTGTAATTATAAATACCTACCATTTATTTTTGAATGTAGTTATAATTTATTATTTTTTATCATGAAGTTGACTTTTGTAATGCATATAATTAGTAATGGGATTTGGATTGGAGTTACTCAAATAAATAAACACTTTTTTTATGTTCTGTTGAAAGAATAATGTGGTGTTTTCCCAATTATGATAGGGATACAAGGCGGGATCCTTGTTGGATCTACTTAGAGAGCAATCTAAAAGAAAACTCTACCACTTCTCTGTTGGTGTTAACGTTTGTGCATGATGGACACATAGACGTAGTCTCTTAATGTTTTTGGTGTAAATCCCGTTGAAAATGCCGTTATCCCTTGGAGCGCGGGGAATGCCTGTTTAATTTTGATGTCGGGGATGATGACAGTGACAGCAGTGATTGTGTGGTAGTAAATGTGGATACAGATAGGGGAGAAACTATTGAGGATGATGGAAATGCTATTGTAGGGATAAGACATGAGGATTACGAATGTAACCATGACAACGAGGATGACCACCGTGATGCACAGGGGCACTTAAAGATGAGGAAGAAAAAGCCACTACCAAATTATGAGTTTGTACATAGAGTTTTTGCGCCGTTATCTATTGCGGCTTCAGCTGCACAACCATCAAATGATAAATCAAACCCCCCATCGAACGACTGGACCGAGCATGAGACTCTCGCCTTATTTGACACTTGGGTGACAAATTTCTCGCGCAAGGGGGGAAGTTTGTCCGCCTGGAAGAGTGGCAAGAAGTTGCTGAGAAAGTGAATCTTTTGTCCAAAGTTGGACGAACGTATTCTCAGTGCTAAAGTCGTGTGGGTACGATAAAAGAAAAAATTAAAAAACTAGAAGAAGAAGATCGGGGAGCCTATAGGTTCTACAAGTGATTGGGCATACATCAAAAGGATGGATTCAATATTGTCATCTGCAAAAGAGTGTACTTTGATGAATTCAAAAGTTAGTCCATGGGATTTAGAAGCTAAGAGTACAGAAGATGATGCGCATGCTCTTCCCTCCATAAGAAAAAACAAAAGACGAGTCACAAGCGCTACTTCTTCTCTTACGACGCTTGCCGGTTCTATCAGAAAGTTTATTGCGATATACGAGAATATTGAGAACAATAAGATTGAACAAACTCTTGAACCTCAAAAGATGCGGATGGACTTCCAGAAAGTGCTACATTCGCAAAGAATCCATTTTATTGAGAGAGCCGTAGCTGATATAGTGACAACTCTGCGAGGCGACTCATAATGTTGTATATGCTAAGTGCTTTGCTCCTTGATTTTTGTTTTAATATGCTCAAGGCATGATAACTGATGTGTAACTAATATGATGAAACTTAGTTTAATTGCAAAAAAATATATATATGATCTTGTACTTTTGCGCGGTTTTTTTCATTGCGACAAAAGAGTTTGTTGTCCTTCACTTTTGTACAATGATTCTCAATTTCAGTTTATACCTACCTTTCTTGATTTTAGAGGTTTTTCACATGATGTTACTTTTGCTTCAATGCGAAAAAATACCAATGTTTATTAATTAATATTCATGAAAACAAGAAATGAACGTAATAGAGTATAACTAATGAAAATATTGTGCTTCTATGAGAATAACGGCAATGAAAATGTAGGACTATATAAACATGCAATTTCACTATTTAGGACTATGATAAGTATCTATTTCTTTGTTTTGTATGTCTCATTAGAGTCAAATGGTCACATTTTTATATAAAAATGTAGGACTATATAAACATGCAATTTCACTATTTTTGAAATGAATTAAAAGGTGGAAACATAAAAGATTTGACGAATTTAATTTTATCTAAAATGAGATTGAATGCCATTAAAAATGTGATGGTTTATTAACGGAAGAGAGATAGGAACGTTCACATGGTTATTGTGAGCGATTCGCCACCAACACACACCAACTCACCAAGAGATAAAATCTAATGATGGAAATTGTTAGCGACGTCCCTCACACTAGGACTGGGCTTAGATCCGATCGGTCCTTTATTATTAAATTGATATTGTTTTGTTAAATCATTAGGTTAAAGTTAAAACTTAGATGGTAGTTATATTGTTAATCTTCCGATATCTTCATAAGATATTATTCCATCTTACTTACATATATGTCCTTATTATGCATCTAGGCATATTTAGGTAGCAAATACAATTGGATATCTTGTATGATATAGGCAAGGAAATATAATCGGGTTGCAACCGGATAATCAGACGCGCTTATCTATAAGGAAATAAGATCCGCGTGGATTGCAACTGGAGATATGTAGATCTTATCTGTTAAGGAAAGAAGATCTGCAAGGGTTGCAACTGAAGATCTACAGAGATTCTGCTCATGCCTATATAAGGAGGACACTCTACACAATTGAAGGACACTTTGAAAAGGATATTAGTAAGTTAGTCGTGTATCGAGTCAAACCTTTTTGAAGAGTATTAAGTTAGAGGATTTCTGCAGTAGCTTAGTATGTTCTTCGATTGAATTGCGTATTCCGAAATTAAGTTAAGGGATAGGTGTTGCAACCGCAAATATTAGAGGGAATCTAAGTTTTGGGATTATGTAAAACCTATATTATAAATCTTAAGTAGGATACTGTTTGAGTCAAACATTTGTGTGCAAGCCCCATGTACTAAGACCTTTTGGACCGAACCACTTTAAAACTATGTGTGTTCTTTACAGTTTTATGTTTGATTGTCTTCTAATAGTTGCAACAAAATAATGGTTTTAAAACATTAAAGTACAGTTGTATGTCTTACTCATGAGTAGAGTTGCAACTACTGTCAAGTGCAACTACATCCAATAACGAGTACCATAGACCTAAGATCTTTCAGTTCACATCAAGAGCGGGTCACTATATTACATAGTGTAGATTCTGGATCAAAGATCATTTTGTTTTGTTTAAATATTTTTATGGAGTCGACCATAAAACCCCCAATGCTAACGGCAACAAACTACTACTACTGGAAGAATCGCATGCGAAACTTCATCAACTAGCAGGACCAAAAGGCGTGGAAAAGCATCCTAAAAGGGTGGACACCACCTACCGACGAACAGGGAAGAGTCAAATCCGAACTAGAATGGACCGACACAGAAGAACTTCTTGCGTATTATAACTCTACAGCCTTAAATATTATCTTAGTTGCAGTAGATTATGACCAATATAAGAGTATTTCTAATTGTGAAGTTGCAAGAGATGCTTGGCAGGCTATTGAGAATGTGCACCAGGGAAATGCTAAAGTACGTGCATCCAAGTTGCAACTGCTCAATGACCAGTTCAACTTCATACGAATGGAAGAAATATACACCATTGCGCAGTTCCATTCCAACCCATTCACCTAGCAACTGAAGCCACCATCCTTGGAGCCGACTTCCCAGAATCCAGAATTGTGCTAACACTATTAGGATCACTTCCAGGAAGATTTGCAATGAAGGTCTCTGCCATTGAAGAGGCAAAGGACATCAACACCCTACCCCTAGTCGATCCATGGGTTCCCTCTCTGGGAAATGAAACTCGAGAGAGA
Organism: Linaria vulgaris; assembly: GCA_948329865.1. NCBI lineage: Eukaryota > Viridiplantae > Streptophyta > Magnoliopsida > Lamiales > Plantaginaceae > Linaria > Linaria vulgaris. The sequence goes on from OX415253.1 coordinate 34,734,059, forward strand.
AGGAGACACAATCTCCAAAGGAGTAGCGCTACAAGGAAACCTTCCTCAGAACAATTCCAACTCCGAAGTGGTTCAATCTCTGGCTCTCCTCACAAATAGGTTCAATAAAATGAACAAACTGGAGTAAATGTAACACTTGTAGTACTGTTGCAAGTTCGTCTGATAACTTTAAAAAACCTTTCGCTACTAATAGACTTGATAACAAAATCATAAGATCCTCAAATGGATCACGTGGTGCGTCAGCCCCGGCAGCTGCAGAAGTTTTGCTTGTAGATTTCTTGCCTTTGGCTTTCCTCTACCTTGAGGGTGGCACGGGAATAGGACTAGATGTTTGGGAACCCTCACGTTCTGCAGCCAATACTCGACTAATGCGGGCATGATGGTTCATGATGAATTGACCTGAGAAGGAGAGAAACATAACATTATCACCATAACAAATTGAACGAAAGAGAACAACATTAATTAAGAACGCATAATTTGTACTAAGAGTGACTCTTCCAGTATACTAAACTGGAGACCACCCAGCTAATGACAGCACCCAATTATCAACAAGTTTTCTAAGATTAAATTGGTGTTTATGTACCAGGTTCGCCCTAAACTTTTCACCCCACCTAGGAAAACCTACCCCCGGGGGAATCGCAACTTTTGGAACATCTATCCAGTCCCGACGATACACGGAGAACTCATCTGCATAGCTTTCCTCCATATAAAAGTATCATTTTCTCCAGTCTCTCCCGTAACCGAAGAATTCACCTCTCAAAATTTTATGGTGCCTCGGTGCTTTTATGTGATAGAAGCCTACCTCCCTTTTACACACCTCCAACAGCGCCCAAAACTCATTGGGCCCGCATGACTGGCCTAAGCCATTCATGACGGTGATGAAACCAACTATATGCCTGAACGAGCTTGGCGTCAGCTGGCTCGGCACGAGTCTGATAGACCTTAAAATACGTCTGACTTCGACAAGCACGGAAGATAGTAACCCATTAGTCAATTACCCCACAAACACGGTGAGGTGACCAGGGGGAGCAGTATGCATACGCTAGTCGGGAACAGGAATCACTAGCTTTAATTATTCCCTATGCTATACGTTTTGCGCAGAAAGGGGCGACGATGCCGAAAATGTGACACATAAGTAGTGTATGCCATCCCCTGGACCTCTTCAAAGTCCTCAAACTCCTCGTTGATGACCTCATTTTCCTCGTTTGCTACACTGTCAGCACGATTATCCTCCACCTAATGAGGGGGCATATCATCTCCCCCAACCTGCACCGCCGGCTGATCATCATCCTCATCAAGATTATCATCCCTGGCCCAGTCAACCGAATCTATGTAAACAGCCTCAAAACCATCTCCTTGGGCTAAATTCAAACCTGCAGGACTGCCTTTAGGACCCACTACTAAGTTGACAGAATCAGAGCTTGAGGTGCTACTACACTCACTCCCTGGCGAAGACTCTGAACTAACCATCTCGATCGACAAAAACTGAAATAAATGAAAAAGTAAAAGAAAAATGTTGATTACGCATATACGTCACTCCCGATACATACAACGACTACGCAATACGCTAAAAGCACAATAAGCTCGTAGGAATAACGAGAGGCAAAATTAACCAAATAATCAACTACCTTGACTAAAGCTGCAAAATCACCAAATTGATTGCGAAGGACACTGCATAAAAAAGAAAAGAGAAATCAAAACTAGATACAAAAAATTACATTTTCAAGAAAATTGTAAAAAAAATAAAAAAAATTCTAAGTCATTAGATCGAATGACCTATCATTTGATACACCATGCATCGTGTCAAGTACATTGAATGCAGGGAGTATCGAACCATGCTCGTTCGATATTACTCACATGAAAGCCGAATTTCTGCGAAGGGAAGAATGAGGTCCTCCGCCTCTTTTCCTTTATATATAGAGTGAGAAAAACGACATTTGGCCCATCTAAACAAATGTTGCATCCGGCCATTCAATATAGTTCGCAAGATCGAACGTTTCCAACTCGATCAACGCCAAAAAAAAGGCGAAATATAAATCGAATCCTCTGCCATTCGATTAGGGACCTAAAATCGAATGCAACCCATATTAATAACCTAAAATCGAATGAAAATAACCTAAAAGAGTTTAAATTAATATATGTATGATGCATATATGTAAATGATAACTGCAAAACCAAACCCACAACATTCAATATGGCTTAAAAGTCGAATTCTGGCTTGCATTCATAAAATCAGAACAAGAGATCAAAATCCAATATTTGGGACCCACGTTCTTCGAATCTTGGCTCCAAATCGGGGGTATAATCTTCAATAGTGACACAACCGACAAATACTTGGCGATGCAGTCATAGTTTAATTTCAAGGTTTGGCACCCTCTCTCTTGCCAAGACCGACTCCCAAACAGGGGGGCTATATTATGGGTGTATTTTAGGAAAGTCCCAGTATAAACATTGGGCCGACCCATAAATAAATGGTCATAAAATTGTAGATCGAACAGAAAAAATTTGACTTTAAAAGAATATTGAATGCGTAGAATTCGATCTAAGAGATAGGTCGAATCGATACGACTCGATATTCATTCCCTAACTACTAATGGGGACCACGAAACGGAGTCAATAAATACTCCATCCTCTAACATAATCTGAACACATTCAAGACTATCTCGCTACTACTCAATATCGAAGCGTCCTAATTCAATACACCTCTATTCCATCTTCATTAGATCGAAGTTTTGCGATTTGATACACAACAGTACAACCATCACTATATCGAAGCTTCCTAATTCAATATAGACCAATCTGAGATACATGGTATCAAAGCTCTCCGATTTGACGTCCACCTAATTCAACACACATTACCTCCAACTGGAACGATTCGACATTCAATCGATCGAACCTCAGCTATTCGATCTAGAACCCAATATGTATCATCGATAAATATCATCCACATCACACTCGACACTATACCCGAAGTCATCCATGACATAGAAGGCCTATGATATCATCCCCGATATCACCTTCGACATAGCATTCGAAATCCACGAGATACTCGACATACCATTATACCTGATTATATACTTAACCTATCACCAATGAACTAAATCCGGCTTAATTCCCTCAAGGGGATACGTAGGCAGCTTGGATAACCCGAGTCCAGTTCGAAATCATCAAAAATCCATATGTCCCCTCACTACGCCGCTTGGAGTACATGTGTGCAAATGACAAAGCTGGTTCCAGTGTGGCCTAGAACCAGCATGAGGGTGTCCACATGGAACTGTCACGCCTGAATGGCCTCGTTGAGAAGCTGGCTAAGTCCCATGAAGAGATGAGCACTTCCCTGGCGCTGCAGGCTTCAAAGCTTGATCGCTTGTTGGAACAGGTGGGTTCTGGCACCCCTTTATTTGTTCTCTCAAAAAGGGGGAGATGACGAAGCTAGGGGGAGTTGCAATTCAAGGGGAGGGAGTGTTTTTTTTGAACTTAATAACTTTTTGAACTACTTAACATTAGTAATAACTGTCGTTTTGTCGGATGGTTGCACCGATGTTGCAACCGCTATCTTCTCCGTACTCTTTGATGTTTGCACTGTGAACTTTAAGTTGGTTATGTTTAAGTATTCTAACCTCTCGTGCAGATTGGTCAATGATTTTGACAAAACAAATCAAATGTGGAGATTGTTAGGGCCGTTGCCCACACTCGATATGGGCGTTGAACCAATCGGTCAATTCTTGCTTATTGATTTTGTTTTGTGCAAATCATTTAGTTAGGTTAAATCCTAGATGGCAATTATCTTATACTTATTTCCTTATCATTATAAGATCTTATCACATCCTAAAAAGATTAACCTTCATTTATCTCCTTATTATGTATCTAGACGAAAAAAGTAGGAATGTTCGTTTTGGATATCTAACGTGATCATGCAGAATCCGTGGAAGATAAGGTAGGAAATAAATATCGGATTGCAACAGAATCATAGACGCGCTTATCATATAAGGAAGGAAGATTCTCTGGAGATTGCAACAGAAGATACTCTGAAGATTCTACCGTGTCTATATAAGGAGACAACTCGAGACAAATTAAGGGACACTTTGAGAAAGATAATGGGTGATTCAGTCCTGTATCGAGTCAAAGTCTTTTAGAGGAACATTAAGTCATAGGAACTCTGGAATAGCTTAGTGTGATCTTCGACTCAATCAAGTATACCGAAAATAGTTGATGGATAGGTGTTGCAACTGCAGATATTTGAGGGAGCCTAAGATTTGGGTTGATGTAAAACCTACATCGTAATTCTTAAGTAGGATATTGTTTGAGTCAAACATTTGGGTGCAAACCCCGTGGACTAGGACCATTTGGACCGAACCACGTTAATACTCGGGTGTTCTTTACTGCTATATGTTTTACTGTCTTTTAACAATTGCAACAGTCAAACTGCTTTTAAAAGTTAAAGAACCACCTTCTCTTACACTTTTGTGCACGGTTGCAACTACTGTCAAGTGCAACTCTATACAATTGAAAGTAATATATAATCTAAGATCTTTCAATTAGGTTATACTGATTCACCCACATATCGAATACCACATTCGATATCGAGCGTATTTTCGACAAGGACATCCACTTTCAGTACACGTTATTCTCGATAAACAATCATACCCAATATCAAGATGGCTTTCAACATCTCTTAAGCCCAATATCGTAACTTACCCGTTATACGTATTCATTGGATATTCTCATATCTTCGTTATCTGCACCACGCAGGTCTTATTCCCTTATTACGAGATACATAAGCGAACTGGGATTTACCTGGTTCGGAACTGTTACCCGTTATTAATCCTTATCCATAGAATGTTATATATCTCTCTCTTTCATATTGACATATGATTACAGGAGCAAACATATCCTACGGGATAAGACAAAAATATACCTTAAAGGGTAAAAGTATCTCCTATCCAGAAGCATAGCAAATCGAGACTATCCGGTTATTGGCTGTTATCTATCTTGAAGTTTTATATTGACGTATATATTTTTCCATATGTTGTTATCCGTTTAAATGACAAGAACGTAGACATCCTCTGTTAACAAAACAAGGAGAAGAAGAGATCCCTATCCATCAGGATAAGGACGACAAAAATTGTCTACCAACCTTACGATGTCATAACTCCCCTATCCACCACGATAAGTAGGAGAGCACCTCAGGGAGCGATTATCTACAACCCTACAAGGTCATAACTCTTATATCCACCACGATAAACAGGAGAGCACCTGAGGGAGCGATTATCTACGACCCTACAAGGTCATAACTCCCTTATCCACCATGATAGATAGGAGAGCACACGAGGGAGCGATTATCTATAACCCTATGAGGTCATCATAACTCCCATATCCACCACGATATGCAGGAGAGCACCCGAGGGAGCAATTATCTACAACCCTACGAGGTCATAACTGCCCTATCCACAACGATAGGCAGAAGAGCACTAGAGAGAGTGATTTTTAAAATTCTACGCGGTCATAACTCCCTTATCCACCGCGATAGGCAAGAGAAAATTCGATGAAAATAACTGTCTACAATCCTACGAGGTCATAACTCCCCTATCCACCGCGGTAGGCAAGATAGAACCCGGCGGAAATAACTGTCTACAATCCAACGAGGCTAAAACTCCCATATCCACCGCGATATGGAGGAGAGCACCCAAAAAGAATGAATATCTACAAATCTTATGTGGACCATAATTCCCTATCCACAAAGTTAAGGAGAAGGCAGAGGAATACCGTAACAGAGGAAACGGACAATGCCGACGACACAAACGAGACATGCAAGAAATGGCAGCATCACTTCTACCAATATGGTCAAATGCCAAAAATGGCATAGGAACATCTACCTATATGGTAAAGTCCAAAAAATGGCAGAGTAACAAATATCTATGCAAAATTATACCCGAAATGACAAGAGTAACATGTACCTTTACGGATACATGCTACAAATGGCAGGAGTCACATCTACCTACACGATAACATGCCATAAATGGCAGAGCAACGTCTACCTATACAGTTTCATGCCTAAATTGGAAAGAGGTATATTTACCTACGCGGTACCAAACCTAAAATGCAAATAAATCTGTACCTACGCGGTACCTTGCCTAAAGGACAACAAAAAATGTACCTATGCGGTACCGTGCCGAAACTACAAAATAATATGTACCTACGCGGTACCATGCCTTAAATGACAATGATACATGCACCCACGAGGTAGCATAACTAAAATGACAACAAATCAAATACAGGATTCCTTACACAATATTCCTTTATATATTACGATTAAATTAGTTACTTTGAGACACCACGCGAATCGCAGAAATTTGTGCACTAATATGAGATGACACGCTTGTGCTAATCCATACAAAAATGAACTAACACAAACCAGATTACAACATCAAGTACAAGTGCGGTAACCTGACTCTTAAGGCACAACGACTAGTAGCTACGTGGTATCCCCACCTCATACATCACAAAATCAGGTACCTATGCGGCACCCCACCTCTTAAGGCATAGTAAAGCACCAATACGGCACAAAGACAGGTACCTATGTGGTACCCCGCCTCTTAAGGCGCAGTAAAGCACTAAAAAGAGACCTCGACTCTCAAGGGCATATAATCGTTGCAAATGCCCCCTCTAAATCTGGTTCGAGAATCCAAAGGTCAAGCAATTCGCTAGACGCCTACTCCGGATAATTATAATAAACTGAAGATAACAACTATGTAATGGCAGAATACTGCTAGACGCTCATAAATAGTGCAATGACGCGATTAAATTAATAAATCATTCATACCATAATTTTATTGCAATGGCGTTGCACCCGTCACCGTATTGTGACTAATCTTACAATGAGAAACACGCTCATTATTGCCTGAAAGACGATAGTCAAGAGAAAGACCAAATTCTAAAACATGTTGTAGTCGCAGTGATTACTACATGTATATCCATAATGAGGGTTAACATCTTACCCACATTGGTCAATCAATTTAAAAACAATCCACTCTAAGTGGTACGATATGACTTTACCCTTTACAAATATTGTCGATTCCTAAATGAAACCAGCACAAACGGTAAATTCTCATTGCTAATGATATCGCCAAATAACAGTGCGACGATAAGATATATAATACAACTTTCAAAGTGAACAATTACTGTTCAAATATATGAGGATGCACTTATTAAATAAAATTGCTCCAGAGCACAAGAAGTGTTAGCCAAAATATCATTTCAAGCAGCATAATATGCTACGCTTTAAATCACCATAAACTATACAACTCGTTCGAAGGGTGACCAACCTACACCCCTCAGTAGCGCAAGCAAGAGATCTAATACACATTTGGCGCAAACCTAAGAATTTCAAGAAACTTCTCCGCGTCCGTCATTCGTTCATCATTTTCACAATTACTATAGCAGAAAGGCTCCCTTACGATGACTTCTCACTCATTACCTATCGTATCCTCTTTAGGACTGACAAAGTGCGTGTTTAAGTTACATTAGAGAGAATGTTGACATTTCTCCTTGGATCAATAAGTGATATGGACGTAAACCGTCCTTTACAAACATTGGCCTTAGGAGGCCCTAGTCCGCCCTTATGGGCTTTAACTTTTCCAAATGATGTTTTATATGATTTTCGCTCTCGCTGCAACCTTGATTGACTTCAAGAATTTCACGATCAGTCGATTCATCCCCAGGTAAAGGCAGAAAATACCTCAAATGATAGTGATATCACCTATCCTATGGGAAATGATAGAAAATGCCCTAACAACCACTCCTAGTCTCAATTTGGACAATGTGGTGCACACTTCCTCCAACCAACACGAGATTCTAATTCTTTAGAATCTCGACAATGCCATCAAGCTCAATATTATCATACCTACATTCTGCGTGGGCGATAGCTCGAAACCACCCGTGAGGTGTAATAATACCTGAAGCTACACTCAATAATAGCTTCAGCTATTCTATAAGATACGAAGATGAATATTTGCAAAGATTGGACGCCACTTCCTAATGCGCTCAGATACACGTCTATAATGTATCAAAACAGACACCTCGTCCCAAGAGAAATATGAACAACATGCATTGTGAAATGTGCTAAACACATGCAAAAACACAAATACTTACTATGACAGCAGCAGACGATTTGAGAAATAAAATTATCCAATGCCTATTACTCCTTCATTAAAACGGCGATGCAACACCAGCACTAATCTAGATAATTAGATGCGCTTTTCAGGCCAATTAGAACAAGACTTTTCTTCTTCTTAAGTTCGACAAACGCATATAGTTTTCCCCCACTTTCATCAGGAGGTCCACGGTCCTCAAAGGGCTTGCCACCAAAGCCACGCATAGAATCCTGTTAACAGGTTTGATATTATTCCCTATTTAACGGATTTATTTTTGGGGTTGGAACGCCCTGTCCGTGATTCAAAAGCGATGATTTTATAAAGGAGAATAAATATACGAGAATATTCCTTCCTTTATTCACTGAACTTCACTATTCAATTTTGCATATATGTGATTGTCTCTGTCTATCTGTTGTTGGCCCCTCTCTTCAGTTCGATCACATCCCTTTATATAGAGTTTGTTAGGGATAGGTGTCGTTATGCATGTGCTTTAATAAGGTACACGTGTCGCAATATGTGTAAAGGTGTAAAACGATAAGATAAGGTATATCTTTAGTCAACTAGATGCTGACTAAGCTGATCTTTGCTTCTTTCGATGGCTCCGGGAATCTCCGAGGGGTTGTTCTTTGGGATGCTATTTTTCCGAGGGGCCCTATATTTGGTGATGACTTGATGGACCAATTAAGACCTTCTTCGGGTGGTGTTGTTGATTCGGTAAGGGTTCATTCTGGTGTAGGGGCTTCTGTGTATGTTCTCCGAGGGGTGTTTCTGCCTTTGACTTGGGCTCCGAGGGTTTGGCATGGTCTCTGAGGGGTTTGACTTGGTCTCCAGGGTCTTGACTTCGTCTCCGAGGGCTTGACATGGCCTTCGTGAAGTGGTATTTTCTTGTCCAAGCCCTCGTAGAAGGCCTTCCAGCGGCTCTTGTACTTAGATCTGGTTTTGTTCTTAGATTTGGTCTTCGGAGTGACGTTCCGAGGGCAGTTTATGTTGAGGAGTGTTCAACAAGGAAGTATTCTCGCAAGATTATGGGACTCGGGGTCCGTTGCAGTCCTTTTTGGAGCATTGATGGATATCGGAGTCGCGTGGATCCATAGGGGTTTACTCTTTTTCCGATGCCGCGTTGATATCTCTTTTTTATTCATCGTTGACTTTCCAAGGGACGCTTAGGTATCTCCTCGGAGGTTCCTTCGTACCGCTTTGGATCAATGACCGAGGGGTGTGGTAGCATCCGAGGGGCCTCCTCATTGGGAGTGGGTACATCTCATCGGAAGTACTCATGACAATAGTATTGTCCATATATTAATTCCTATATTTAGGACTAATATTGTTTTTAATATCATATTTACTTTTCACGGTTAACACTAGCCCCCCCCCCCCCCCAAATTTCGATCGCCTTCGTAGAGGCGAGGGAAATTTTATTTCGTGTCCTCGGTGAGGTGAGGGGTTAGTCCGAGTCTTTTCTTTCGATGTACTTAGTTTTGGTATTTTTCCGAGTGATTATGCATATATTAATAATTATTTAAAAACGGATCATAGGGAATTTACCTGATTGCCCTTGGGGGTACTGTCCTCATGCACGCGGATGTTTCGGAGCATTTGTTGCAGGCAATCGTTGACCAGTTTCAAAGTTCAAAACATCTGACCGTTAGCAACGGTAAGATTTGTAATGGCGTGGCGTGTGGGTGCGGGAGATACGTGGAGCTTTAAACATGCTCCACGTTTTAAAGGCTTGTGACCGTTGTCACATTTTCTTCTATAAATAGGAGAACTATTCACCCCTCTCCTTACTTTCACAACTTCCTCTTGCGGTAAATTTCATTCAGAGCAAAAAAAAGCTTTTTCTTCTCTTCTTCTTCTCCTATCGTATTTTAATCTTTCAGTAAATTTTACGCACACTTCTTCTCCTTTCCTTTTCGGAGAAACACTTCTTCTTTGTTACCGCACAAATGGCTTCTTCCATCAACACTGATCCTATCGCTGCTTCCACCACCTCTGGAGTTACTGCTCCTGTTGATTCTCTGGCGGGTATGGGGGGTGCTCCGACGGGGATAATTACCAGTAAACGAAAGGGGGAGACTTCTGGTGTCGTTAAGGGCGGCGCTGCCTCTACCAAAAAAGATAGGGTTCCTAAATTGAAGACGGTGTCTGCTCGTTACTTCGCCAAAATTGAGAAAATTCAGAGTATTGCTACTCGTGAGCAAGTACCGGAGCTGTTCACATCAACTGGGGCTTCCAATAAGAATATGGTGTTCCAGATTCCGACGAAGGACAAGAGGGCATGCAAACCCACCCCAGGGGATGGTAACTGTCTACTTTGCTCAAGTAAAGTACGGGTGGCTTTCATTCATGCCGCCCTTCTTCTGCGAAGTATTCAAGGCGTGCAATATTAGCTCGATTCAGATGGTTCCGAATGAGTTGGTTGCTCTTTGCATCTACGTATTCTGGTGCCAAGTGAATGGATTGAAGTGCGGGATGGACCACTTCTTTTCCATTTTCGATATGGTGATTTCAGCTGGGGGTTTCCATTTTAACACGTTCGTCACCGGGATAATACTAAGCATTCCGCGAAGAGGATACTAGATGGGTCAATCAGGCCGCACAGCGTCTGGAAGAACAAATACTTATTCGTGCAAGCTGCTCAAGGCAAATGGGACATGCCTTTTGACTGGAGAGAGGGTGCGGCTCCTGTGTGCACCATGGATCAGGAGATAGTTTTGTCTCCGGTGATTTTGCATCAGCTTTTGATGGAGTCAGATGATTTTCTGATGTTGTTCGAGACGTTCGGGCTTCATCATGTGGTGTTCACCGATGATACTGTCAAGAAGCCACTGTCCCTATCTTCCGAGGCCATGACTCTCTTTAGTAAGTACTTTATTTTTGTTCTCGTTTGTTCTCTTCGCATGGGAATAGGTTATAATCATGTTTGTTGGTTCTCGGGTGGTGCAGGGGATGTTTTAGCGAATTATTATTCGCTGTCGGGTCCCATGGAAGCCGTTTTGAGCAGTATTTATGACGCTCCGGAGGAGGGTGATCATGAGGAGGAGGAGGTTAATGCTCCCAAGGGCGCGCGCATGGGTCTGGAGGCAGGAGGAACTTACGAGGACTATGCACCCTTGTACATAGATGCTACGAGGGTGATCCAGAACGCGGTTCCACTACGCCATGTAGGTCCCTACTCAGCCTTAGCTCTGGTGCCGATCCTCGGGTCCAAAACGCGAAGTTCTCCGAGGGCTTCAGAAGAAGAGATCTCTCCGAGGACTGGCGGGGAAGATTCTACTCGGGAGACCGCAGAGGGGGTGGTTCTATCTTCCAGGGACCCGTCTCCCGCCTCTCTTCATGAAGGCGAGGTTCCTTTGCCAATGTCCCCGATATTTCCTGAGTTCTCGGATGGGGAAGTGTCCGAGCCTACACCCATCGGTGAGTTTTTGTTGATCCTTAATAAGATTTTCTAAAATGTTTAAGGAGTTTGCTCATATATTGGTGTCTTATTTTCTGGTGCATGTATCGTGGATAAGGGTAAGGCTCCGATGACGGAAGAGTCTTCTCTTTTAGGTAAGCATTTTGTACTTACCTCTTTCATTTCCGCTTAATTCTTGTCCAATGACTTTTCTAGGTTCATTCTCTCTTCTTACTTACACATATTGTCTTTGTAGAGGAGGATTGTTTGGCGCAGTTTCTCAATCTCGTGCCGGAGGCTTCGTTGGGTGACTCCGAGGACATTCATGAGGAGTTTGATCCATCGTCCGATGACAGGGATGAAAAGGTGGAGTTACTAAGCTCGCTGGTTGGGGAGGCGGGCCCGTCTACAGCTGCTGGAGGTCCTCGGGCTGTGTTTACCCGTCATGCTTTCCCTGATGGGCCTTACCTTCCAGACTCCGTGAGCTCCTCGTAATATGGGAGATCTGCCTTCGATGCTGGAGGTTCTTCGATTTTTTACTTCCTCAAATGCGACCCCTGCTAATTGGTTCCATTTCATGCACACGAGCCTGAACTGGATGGCTCTTATGGTAAGTTTGACCCATTCTTTTCCTTATTTCTGTTTATCTTTCTTTTAGGTAATTGGTATTAAACTCTTATGCCTTTTCTTTCCTTTTCGTAGGTTGGGAAAATTCAGGACGCAGCGGGTGCGGTACAGCAGGGGTGTCATTAGGAGTGGGAGGAAGTAAAACTTCTCCAAGCTCAGGTGGCGTCCCTTCTCTCTAAAGACCGAGAGAGTCAGACGAGGGAGGATGTGCTCCACACGAAGATTTGGGGTCTCGATTATCTCTTGCAAGAGGCTCAGAAGGCAAACGAGGGCTTGCACTTCAAGTTAGGGCGGGCGGAATCTGCATATGAGTGGGTGGAAGCATCTGAGAGGTTGCCAAAGACAGGATTATCCTTCTGGAGAAGGAGAAGAAAAAGTCCGAGGAGACTCTTAGGGCTCAAATTGTTGTTCTTGAGGGGGAGAAAGCTGAGGGGCTGGCAATGGAGAAGGAGCTTCAGGAGTTATTGGGCTAGCTCACCGATCGGGCTGAGTTAGCTGAGGAGAAGTTGGCGAGGGCCCTTTCTCCCAAGGAGGAACAGGCTAAGATTGACACGGCGGTCCCGTTCGCTCAATATGAGACTTTTAAACAGCACTCGGAAACTTTCGATAGACCGCCCCAAGAGCTTTTAACAGGCCACATGTTGTGGGATTATCTGGAGTGTGCTAGACTGGCGAAGTCACTATTGCGTCTGTACGTGGACTTCTCCAAGTCTTTTGACCTTCGTAAGCTTAAGAGGCCCTCTTCCGAGGACTGTCACGTCCTCGTGGGTAAATTTAGTGGCTTATTACCTCTTCAGGATTCTCCTGCTCCCTCTCTAATGCGTTCAGCAAGTAGCCCGAGTCCGAGGCCCAGTGGCTCCAGAGGGGTATTCTCACCGATCTCTCGTCTGGCTCCGATGAGTACCTCTGCCGAGGCGACAACCCCTTCATATCCCGCCCCGCATCCGTCAACCACGGGGGCATAGTCTAGGGCTTTTATTTTTTGTAACTTTTGTTCTCGCACTCTACCTTTCTCTTTTGCAAATGTACTTCGTTTTCCGAGGACTTCTCGGCTTCCGAGTGAATAAACATTTATCTTATTTTGCTCAATTTTGTCGTTTTCTCCTTGCCTCGTTTAATCTTTATCATTGATAAATACTATAATTGTTTCTCTAATTTAAACTAAATTGAGAAAGATAAGGATAAAACTTAATCCTGCTGACCAAGCTTGCCTCTAAGTAGGATGTGTCAGTTTGCATGGCAACGTTAAGTATGTGTCCTCCTTAAGTAGGAGCATTATATTGACACATATCCCTAACTTTAGATAATTAAAAGTTGATGAGTATATATAGGTGATAAGTGTTTAGCAAACATATTTATACTTAGCATAAAGAGAAGTTCACTAACTCTCTCGGAAAGTTAGCTTTTTATTCTCACTTTAGCTATTTCTTGTATTTCAATTTCTCTTCCTCTTCAATCAAATAATCATGAGAAAGGAGAAAATACTTACTTGAGGAGATGATGCCCCCATATTACAGGCGAGGAGGATCCGTTTCATCGTGTGGATCTTCTCGGAACTCCGCTTGGAATTCTTCTGGACCGTCAGGGGTCCATCCCGTCTCCTCGGAGGGTTCTTCCCGTGGGCCGAGGGATAGTCTTGTTGGAAATCGAGCGGGTTTTGGGGTGAGCTTTTCATCGAGAGTGGCACATAGGCTTTCACATGCGGATTCTCGCCGAATGGGTCACATTAGGGGGATTTTCATGGGCAGGGAGCCGTATTCTCTCGCCGATGAGTCTTCAGAATTTGATTTTATCCCTCTTAACCCTGCGAGGTTGATAGGTCGAGGGCGTGTGGGGTCCGCCGTGAGTAATGAGTGTGAAAGCTCTGTGATGACCCTTTTTGCAGAGTATAACTTGGATTTTCAGGAGTATGACGTGATCGTGCATTCCTTGGACCAGGGGGCTTACGAGCCTCCCTCGGGTTATTTGACTATCTATTGTGAGCAGATGCGCTGTGGGTTGCGGGTGTTTTTCCACCCCTTGCTCCAAATACTCTTTCGGTACTGGCAAATATGTCAGAGTCAGCTGACGCCAAACTCATATAGTCATCTTGCGGGATATGTCTTGTGTTGTGAGCTTTTGAACCTTCCTATGTCCCCTCATCGTGTGGGGGAGGGGGATATTCATCCTTCGGCCCTGTTCGGAGGGGGCTCCCTTTTTCAGCCTAACCTATCTGGACAATGAAGATGACTTCACCCGTGTATCCAATACCCAATCTTGTAGAGGGGACTGGAGGCAGAGGTTTTTCTTTGTCCGTCCGAGAGGTTAGTCGGCTCGGTCATGGGGAGTGCCCATCCGATGGGGTCTGGGATATATCACTCCCAACACCGAAACACGGGGTCGTGAGAGGGAGGTGTTGTTTCGTTCTGAGCTGTTCTCCAGCTCTTATGATATAACCGGGCTGTTGGATTTTCCTGAGGCCCTAATTTTGGCGGGCTTGCAAGAGGGGGCGGAGGGTTGCAACCTTTCATCTCATCCTCTTCATAGTAACTTCTATTTTCGTAAGTTCTACTTATTATATTTCTCTTTTGTTCGGTTTGTAGGCCTTTTTTGTGCCATCGAATTTATGGTACGCTAGTTTTTTTTGCAGGCACAGAGATGGGAGTTTTTTCCCTCGAGCCTTTTGATGGCGTTTTTCTGGGGCGGGCGTTGCACGGTGGATAGAGGATATCAGAGGCTGGCGGTTCCGATCACTTGGTTAACGAGGTGATGACTGATGTTTCATCGGAGGAGCAGGAACAGGGAGCTTCGCCTGTGGCAGCACCCCAGTTAGCTTTGCGGTTTCTCTTAGGGTAGTGGATCCGATAGCGGCTCTTTCCCGGACGGACTTTCCTATACCTCCGTTGGTGTCACAGCCTCTTCCTCGGGATTTCGATGTAGTGAATGTGGTGGAGGAGGGTCTTCTTTCTCCTGCTACGGTAGGGTGGCGGCCTCTCGGAGATAGTCCCAACCGTGTCCCCGCTTCGCCGCTCGGAGGGAATCCTTCCCTTGGGGGGTCTCCGCTCCTCGGGGGTAACAATGATTTTTCTCCCCTCGGGTTGGCGGTAGGTTTTTTTCAGAACTTTCGCAATGGTCTATTGAATATGACAGATTGTGGGCTGATGAGAACCCTTCCGTTATCCAGTCTTCAAGACTTATCTTCTAAGAACCTGTGCGAGGTATTTTATTATTTTATCTACTTTATTTAATACTAACCTATCGTCCTTTCCTGATGTACTCTGTTTATCTTCGTGCAGATTTATATGGTGCTGGATGCCCTCGGATCTTACGAGAGTTTTTCTTCTGATCCTGGCTTGGTGTACCACCACCGGGATGAGTTGGAGCAACTTCTGCTGAAAGCCCAGGCGGAGATAACTCGATTGAGGGAGGATCATGAAGCTACTCGTGAGATCCGTGATGGGGTATTGCAAGTTGAGACGGATAAATCGTTGGAATCGGAGCGTCGATTGGTGTTGGAAAGGGCCTGATTGATGGGTTTAAAGGAAAGGTTGGGGGAGTTGAGAGATCATCTTTGCTCCTCCCATGGGCAGTTGTTGCTTGTTACGTGGGAGCGAGATACGGCGAACCAGAGGGTGCTGGAGATAACCCGCGCTCATGAAGTAGCTTTGGTGATGGCCCGAGTCCAGGCGGTCTTGGACATTACGGGTTCGTCTGCTCTTCGAGATTCTCTACAAGAGGAGATGCGTGGCCTGGTCCGCATCGAATACTGATGGTGCCGAGATGTAGTGCAAGCTTTGCCGGAGTTTCCTGTGGGTCTGGTTATCCCTAGGCTTAACTTTCGCACAGTTTTTTTGGGGGCTAACCTGATGGCGTCGGAGGATCCAACGGTGATGATGGATGATCCCCTTTCTTTGTCTGCCGAGCAGCGTCGCTGTCTCATCAGGGAAGGCAAGGGACCGGTGGGGGATACTTAGTTTGTAGTATATGGCCCGTCGGGGTTTGATGACTGTTGTTTGTAATAGACGGTTTCTGAGGGTTCGGTGACTGTTGTTTGTAATAGATGGTTTCTTAGGGTTCGGTGACTGTTGTTTGTAATAGATGGCTCCTTAGGGTTAGGTTTCCTGCGATGACTCCCTATGTAAGGTCATCATTTTGTTTTGCAACCTTTTTCTCCCCTTTTTCCTTTGATTTTTGTATCGGAGCCTTCTATATATATAAACAACTTTTTATTTAAATATAATTGTTGCATTACATTAAGCATAGTATTTCCTAAGATTGATTGAGTTCCAGGTGTTGTGGAGCACTGCGCCCTCGGAATTGGCGAGAAGATAGGTTGTAGGTCCCACAATTCCCGCTATTTTGTAGGGTCCTTCCCATCGTGGATCAAGCTTGCCTACGTTCTTGGAAGCTCCGACACGTTTCATCACTAAATCTCCAACTTGAAAAGTTCTAGGTTTTACCATAATATTGTAGAATCGTGACATCCGGGTTTTGTATTATTCCATCCGGAGGGCTACTCGGGTCCTCTTCTCTTCAAGTAGATCAAGGGCTAAGGCTAAGTGAGAGTTGTTGGTTACTTCCTTATATTCTCGGACTTGCCAGCTCTCTATGGATACCTCCGAGGGCAGGACTGCTTCACACCCATAGGATAGGCTAAAAGGAGTTTCGCCCGTAGCGGTGCCTTGCGTAGTCTGATAGGCACATTGTATACCAGGTATTTCTTCAACCCACTTGGCCTTGTGCCAATCGAGTCGGGCCTTCATGTTCTTCAGGAGGGTTCGGTTGGTTCTTTCTGCTTGCCCGTTTGCTTGGGGATATCCCTCTGAGGTAAAGCGGTGTTTGATTTCCCAGTGGTCACACCATTTTTCTAATTCTTGATTCGTGAATTGTAGGCCATTATCACTTACCAGGTTCCGAGGGATGCCAAAGCGGCACATAATGTTCTTCCACAATAAGTTGATGACGGCGCTCGCCGTGATTCGGGCTAGGGGTTCTGCCTCTACCCATTTGGTGAAGTAGTCAACTGCCACGAGTAGAAATTTCTTTTGACCGGCATCGAGGATAAGTGGGCTCACTATGGTTATGCCCCACTTGGAGAACGGACAAGGGGTTAGGTGGGGTTCCCACGGGGTTACGGGCTGATGGACCCGAGGGGCGTAAGCTTGGCACGATTTACATCTTTCAGCATGGTTTTTGCTATCTTTAGACATCGTGGGCCAGTAATAGCCTTGCCGAATCAGGCGTCCGACCATGCTTTCGCCGCTGGTATGGCTTCCGCAAGTCCCCTCGTGAGTTTCTGCTAGAGCTAGTTGTTGAGCTTCTTCTTCATTTAGGCATCGGGCGTGAGGGCAGGAATATGTCCTTCGGAATAGTACCCCATCTTTGAGGAAGTATCGAATGGTTTTCATAGACATTATCCGCTGTACTCCCTTGTCCGTGGAGTATCCATCTGGATCTTGCAAGTAGGCTTTGATTGGGATCACCCAACTGGAGGGAGGATCCACAGTGGCATTCACGTCTTTACCTTCGGTCTTCTCGGACTCGTTGATCTGGAGTAGAGTGATCCTTAGGGTATGGACTACAGCCAATTGACTGGCCGTTTTAGATAAGGCGTCTGCCTCCTGGTTTTCTCCTCGTGGAATGTGGGTGACTTTACACTCATCGAACCATCCTTGTCTTTGAGGGACTACCCGGAGGTAATCCTGCTTCCTTTCTTCTTTGGCTACGTAGGAGCCATTGACCTTCTTATTCAACCTTCTTTTGCGAGTCTCATCCCGATAAAAAGGGCTTCGTATTCGGCCTCGTTGTTGGAAATAGGGTAATCAATTCTGACCGCGAAGTGGAGTCTCTCCTCTTCCACGTCTTGGTTTACAAATACTATTCCCGCTCCCCCGTGTGTTCTTAGAGAGGATCCATCTGCATAGGCGTGCCAAAGTGGCACTTCTTCTTCGGGCCCGTTGCCTGTAAGTTTCATTACAAAGTCCGCCAAAACTTGCATATTGATGGAGGGTCTCGGGGCGTAGGAAATATCGTACTCAGTGAGCTCTATTGCCCATTTTATCAATCTTCCCGATGATTCAGGCTTATTAAGAATCGCCCTTAGGGGATGTTTTGTTAACACAATAATCAGGTGGGAGAGAAAATATGGGTGTAGTTTGCGTGTTGTAGTAACCAAAGTTAAGACAAGTTTTTCAGTCAGGGTATACCTGGATTCTGCTCCGAGGAGGGTTTTGCTGACGTAGTACACCGGATGATGCTCCCTGTCCTGTTCTTTGACTAATACAGCACTAATGGCCTCCTCTCCGACAGATAGATAGAGGAAGAGTTCTTCTTGAGGTAAAGGCTTTACCAGCAAGGGTGGTTTCAACATATATCTTTTCAGCTCTCCGAGGGCTTCCTTGCACTGGGGGTCCACTGAAATTCCTTTACGTTTCGTAGTATCTTGAAAAAGGGGATTCTTTTTTCTGCCGCCTTGGAAACAAATCGGCCCAAGGAGGCCATTCTACCAGTCCACTTTTGAACGTCTTTTACTGTCTTCGGGGTGGGTAGTCCCAAAATGGCCTCTGCCTTCTCGGGATTTACTTCTATTCCCTTCTCCGTAACCATGAACCCTAAGAACTTCCCTCCTTGGATGCCAAAGGAGCATTTTCTAGGGTTAACCTTCATTCCAAAATTATCCATAATGACTAATGCCTTCCGCAGGTCTTCGGGATGCTCTTCAGCAGTATTACTCTTAACCACTGTATCATCCACGTAGACTTCTACCGACTTTCCGATGAGTCCCGCGAACATGAGACTTACCAGCCTTTGGTAAGTTGCACCAGCATTTTTGAGTCCGAAGTGCATTACCAAGTAACAGAATGTGCCTGCGTCAGTAATGAAGCTAGTTTTGTCTGGTCAGCTACTGCCATCAGAATTTGGTTATACCCCTGGTCTCCGTCTAGGGTTGATAGCAGAGCGCATCCAGCAGTGGAGTCGACTAGTAAATCTATACTGGGTAAGGGATAACAATATTTCGGGAAGGCTTCGTTGAGATTGGTGAAATCCACACACATCCGCCATCTCCCCCGATGTTTGGGAACTAACACACCATTGGCCAACAATTTGGGGTATATGACCTCCCGAATTTTCTTTAGGCTAGGGAGTCGTTGTATCTCCGAGCGAATAATTTTACTACGCACGGGTCCCATCTTTCTTTTTTTTTGTTGGGTAGGTTTGACCCCTAGTTTCACATTAAGAAAGTGCTGACATACCTTGTCACTGATTCGCCCAGGCGGTCCTCCTTCCCACGCGAAGAGGTGATGGAATTGTTGGAGAACAGAAGTCAATTGGGCTTCTACTGTGGGTTCCATTCTAGTACCCATCTTGATCACGTTCTCGGGGTGCCCTTCCACTAATTCCACTATCTTTAATTCTTCTACGGGTTGAACCTGAACCTCTTCTGCCTTACGCTTCTTATTGTTTCCGAGGGCGAATTCATCCCCTTCAGAGGGAATAGCGTTCTTGCGGCATTCTCTAGCCTTAGATTGACTTCCTCGGACTTCTCCGATACCTGAGAGGGTAGGGAATTTTACCTTGAGATGCAAGGTAGAGGGGATAGCTTCGAAGGCTCGGATGGACGGCCTTCTGCATATAGCGTTGTACGTTCGTGACGAGGCCTCCACCACCCAAAATTTTGTGGGTTTCGTTCTTCAAAGAGCTCCTTCTCCCCATGACATCGGAAGGAACGTTGTTCCGAGGGTGCGACAAGCTTCTCCGGAAAATCCTACTAAGGGGACCTCAGCTACTTCCAGTTGATCTTTCTTAAATCCCATAACTACGTAGGTAGGAAGGAATAGAACATCCACAGAGCTACCCGTGTCGATGAGGATCCGCTGGATTGCAAATCCGTGGATAACAGTAGTAATTACTAAGGGGTCTTCGTGGGGGTAAATTATACCTTTCAGATCTTCGGACCCAAAAGTAATGTTTGGTAGCTTTGTTCCTTGAATGGAGCACACGGGGGGCCCTTGTTCTGTCTGTCTGGCTTCTTTTAGATATTTCTTCTTCTTACCTTGGGGTGCTATTGAGATATCTCCTCTCTCGATCATGTTGATCGTTCGTTCTGATGGGGCGTTATCGTCGTACAAGTCTGGGGGAGGTGGTAAATTCTGATGTCCCGCTGTCCTTTCTCGTGAGTTCCGTCGGTGTTCCTCGATCCATTCTCGGGGTCGCCGGTGTTCCGTGGTCCTCTCCCATGACCGGCGGTGTTGCGTGGTCCTCCCTCATGACCGGCGGCTGGGGGTCGCTTCTTTTTCTTCTCTTTCCCTTTGTAACCTCTTACATACATTCGCCTTTGGTTCCGCGAGGTTATTTTTCTTAAGGTAATTCTTCAAATATCCCGCTTCTAGGCGAAGCACTTCCGTACGTAGGGTAGTGTATTCCTCGATAGTGTGCCCATAGGTTTTATGATATTTACAATACTTACCCGTGTTCCTTTCTCTATTAGGAAATATGGCGGGCAGGGGCCAGTGCAACTCATTGTTGCCTCTCATTACGTTGAGGACTTCTGGGGGAGCAATGGTCATCGGAGGTAACGGTACGGGTCGAAGGAATTTTTTTACCACACCACCCTCGTCTTTGCGCTGGGTCGGTTTTCCTTCCTTGCCTTTTTCCTTAGCTTTTGCCTCTCTTTCGGTACGCTCTAGGTGCTCGTTGTCGTCGTGTTCCATGCGCTTCTTCGTGCCTTCCGCTTCCTCCATCAAGATGTAGACTTCTGCCTTTTGCATAAGTTCATTCATGTATGTGACACGATTTTCCCATAAGATATCGGAAACAATCTCCCATTCGAAGTCTCTATGTTAATATGTCCGCCAATATGGTTGGGCTGACGTTAGGGACATCTAATGCCTCGTCCGTGAAGCGCTTTATATATCCTTCTAAGGGTTCATCTTTCTACTGTTTGACCGTGAAGAGATGAGTGGCGGATTTTGGATACCGCCGGTTGCAAGCAAATTGTCGTACAAACAGGTGAGCTAGTCGATCAAAGTTCATGACGGAGCTAGGGGAAGGTGAGTGAACCAAGCCTGGGCTCGTCCTCCGAGGGTGACAGGAAACACGCGGTGATGGACATGGTCCGGTGCGGAGGATAGATCCATTCCGACCAAATATTGATGGATATGATCTTGCAGATCCCTTCCATAAGCTTCCTCGGTGTACAAGGGAACATTAACGGGCTGCATCCCCGAAGGGACCGAGGCTAAGGCAATTTGGGAGTAAAAGGGGAAATTTTAAACGTGGGATCTTCCTTGGGGGCCATGGTTTTCTTAATATCGCTTAATTCATTACGTAGGTCATCCATCATTACCCATAAGGTGTGATCACTATCCCCACGATATTCTGAGGGGCGGGAAATTTCTTCCTATTGGCCCCGCATCGGGGTTCTTTCATAATTAACATACATTTGTGATTCTTGCAGAGGTTCGTGATGCCTAGGGTTCCATCCAGCACGGGGTGTGCCTTCTTCTGAAGGGAAATTTCTATGTCCGGGGGATGCAGAGGGCCAGTTTCTGAAATTTCCCACTCTTTGTTGTGCTCGTAGAGCTGTAGCATCTACAAGTCTTTTGAAGACAGAGTAGTGAATATTAATAAAATCTCTTGTACCTGATTGGTGGTTCGACAAAGTTTCTTTCGAGTCACTGCGGCGAGCTTGAAGGCTTTCGGTTTCGAACAGATCATCCATTGTAACCAACGCTTGTTGAATTTTCTCAAGGACAGATTCTACGGCGTTCCCCCAGATTGTTAACAGGTTTGATATTATTGCCTATTTAACAAATTTATTTTTGGGGTTGGAACGCCCTGTCCCTGATTCAAAAGCGATGATTTTATAAAGGAGAATAAAGATACGAGAATATTCCTTCCTTTATTCACTAAACTTCACTCCTCAATTTTGCCTATATGTGTTTGTCTCTGTCTATGTGTTGTTGGCCCCTCTCTTCAGTTCGATCACCTCCCTTTATATAGAGTTTGTTAGGGACAGGTGTCGTTATACATGTGCTTTAATAAGGTACACGTGTTGCAATATGTGTAAAGGTGTAAAAAGATAAGATAAGGTATATCTTTAGTCTACTAGATGCTAACTAAGCTGATCTTTACTTCTTTCGATGGCTTCGGGGATATCCGAGGGGTTGTTCTTCGGGATGCTATTTTTTCGAGGGGCCCTATATTTAGTGAGGACTTGATGGACCTATTAAGATCTTCTTCGGGTGGTGTTGTTGCTTCGGCAAGGGTTCATTCTGGTGTAGGGGCTTCTGCGTCTGTTCTCCAAGGGGTGTTTCTGTCTTTGACTTGGGCTCCGAGGGTTTGGCATGGTCTCCGAGAGGTTTGACTTGGTATCCGGGGTCTTGACTTGGTCTCCGAGGGGTTTGACTTGGTCTCTGGGGTCTTGACTTCGTCTCCGAGGGCTTGACTTGGACTTCATGAAGTGGTACTTTCTTGTCCAAGCCCTCATAGAGGGCCTTCCAGCGGCTCTTGTACTTAGATATGGTTGTGTTCTTAGATTTGGTCTTCGGAGTGACGTTCCGAGGGCAGTTTATGTTGAGGAGTGTTCAGCAAGGAAGTATTCTCGCAAGATTATGGGACTCGGGGTCCGTTGTGGTCCCTCTTGGCGCATTGATGGATATTGGAGTCACGCGGATCCATCGGGGTTTACTCTTTTTTCGTTACCGCGTTGATATCTCTTTTTTATTCATCGTTGACTTTCCAAGGGACGCTTAGATATCTCCTCGGAGGTTCCTTCGTACCGTTTTGGGTCAGTGACCGAGGGGTGTGGTAGCATCCGAGGGGCCTCCTCATTGGGAGTGGGTACATCTCATCGGAAGTACTCGTGACAATAGTATTGTCCATATATTAATTCCTATATTTAGGACTAATATTCTTTTTAATCTCATAATGCAGACCTCGATGCTACGAAAAATTATATTGCGGGTCCATCATCGTTTTTAAATAAAATCCATGTATCCGAGCTCCATCATTTGAACTAGGGGGACAAGAGGTACTTGTAAGTCAAAATTTGATCTAGTTAGTTTACAAGTTATTATTTACAACAATAACTCCTAAACTGGGAGACCACATGATATAGGGAATTCCCGTATTGGGCTGGCCTGGACCAGGCCCACGTTCATATATATCGGGGATTCTACCCGATATACCACTCTATATAGAATATTGCATTGGATATAGTACGGGGCAGAAATCTATAAATACCCCTGCCTGGCATACCGAGAGGACACAGCTGATTTGCCTAATTAACGTGCTGATATCGAATATCCATGTTCGATATCACCCTAGACATACGCTTGACGTCACCTCTAACATTGCATATAAGATTACCGTCGGCCTCGACGTTTACCTTCGATATCATCCTCGATATAGCACCCGATATATATCATCCTCGATATAGCACGCGTTGTCATCCCCGACATAGAAGGCCTCCGATATCATCCCCGATATCACATTTGACATCACATTCGATATTCACGAGAAACTCGACATACCATTATACCTGATTTTATACTTAACCTATCACTAATGAACTATGTCCGGCTTGATTCCCTCAAGGGGATACGTAGGCCGCTTGTGATAACCCGAGTCCGGTCCAAAATCATCAAAGATCTATCTGTCCCCTCACCACGTCGCTTTGGAGTACATGTGTGCAAAGGACAAAGATGGTTCTAGTGTGGCCTAGAACCAGCATGATGTGGAGTGTTTCGTTATCCTACCAAGTCAGCATACGAACTCGCCCAAATCAGATTTGGATTGGAATTACTCAAATAAATAATCACTAAAATGAACTTCTTGACAGCCTTGTTGCAAAGATTAGCGGAATTCTGTGGAAACAAGACAAAAACGATTGTTGGAGGTGGAAGTATAAAGCAAGCGAGTCTTTTTTGGTGAAATGGGCATACTCAACTATTGTCAATGAAGAAGCTTTAGAGGATTGCATATTTTTTAGAAGTATATGGGAAGCTAAAGCTCCAATAAAGATGGTAGCATTTTCTTGGAGGGTGTTCCTTAACAAAATTTCTACCAAACTCAACTTAAGAGAAATTGGTGTCATGGTGGATGGCCTTAATATTCATTGCACTTTATGTGGTCAGCAGGAAGAAAACACACCCCATTTGTTTGTAATGTCATGTTGCTTACAAGATCTGGATGAAATTATACAAATGGTTTGGAATCACAACTGTTTTGAGCAATACCTTGAAAGTACATTTGAATCAACATTAGGGACTTTGGCCAAATGGAGTGGTGTATGGTTTTTCTTTCTATAGGTTTTGTGGAATCTAAGGAGTGGTTCTCTGTTTAGAAACGGCAATGATGACATAAACAAGATCATTGAAGAAATTAAGGTTAGATCTTGGGTTTGGGTTAAGGAAAAGTTTAATGAGTTTTCTTATGGCTTTACAAATTGGTGTTTGTGTCCAATTGTTTGTCTTAAGTCGGTTGATAGTAGTTAGTTTCTTTAAGTTAGGATATTGATTCCTGTTTTGAATCTAGGGGTGGCATTAGTCAAGATTTTCTTGTGGTGGTTTATTTTGTTCTTTTGTTTGTTTGTGACACAAGGGTCCTGATTGCTTTTGTGTCTTTTGGTCAGTACAGTGCTGTTGCACTTTGTGTATGGTTTGGGCAAGCACCCCTTGTGCTTTTGAATAAAAAATTACATTATCAAAAAAAAAATGTAGTGTTTTTCTATCATGATAGGGATACAAGGCGGGATCCTTGTTGGATCAACTAAGAGAGCAATCTTAAAAGAAAACTCTACCACTTCTTTGTTGGTGTTAACGTTTGTGCATGATGGACACAACTCTATTAATGTTTCTGGTGTCAATCCCGTAGAAAATGTCGTTATCCCTAGGAGCACAAGGAATGCCTGGTTTGATTGCGGAGATGATGACAGTAACAGTAGTGATTATGTGGTAGTAAATATGGATACAAATAGAGAAGACACTACAAGATTTTCGTTCATTAGCTACCACATTATCGGTAGCTATTGACCCAAATGCAGTCGCTAGTGATCATTAGCGATTAAAATTTCATCGATAATTTTGGTAGCTACTAATTGCATCGCTAATAACTAGCTACCGCAATTCGGTAGCTAATGTGGCCATTTCCAACTGAATTTTCGTCGTTCACATTAGTACCCGAAGTTTCGTTGCCACTTCCGTCGCCACAACTTTGAACATTAGCAACCGATTTTCGGTAGCTATTGTGGAGTTAGCTACCAAAATTCCATCACTAACGTACCGATTTGGCTTCCCCATTTTAACCCGCATTTGCTACCGAATTTTGGTAGCTAATAGTATGAATGTTAGTAGCTACCGATCTTCGGTAGCTAACTTTATGAATATTAGTAACTACGAACATGCGGTAGCTATTAATGTTTAAAAAGTGTGCTACCGACTGTCGATAGCTAATAATGTTTAAAGCATTGAATATTATTATCTACCGACTACCGGTAGCTAATAATGTTTAAATCATTGAATATTATTAGCTATTGCATTGCGACAGCTTATAACATTTACAAATTTAAAAAAAAACAATTGGGAATTTTCTAGAAAATCATTGGTATATTGTTTCACAAATATGAAAACTAGTGTTGATTTGTTAATTTAACACTATCAAGCACTTAAATAAACGAAGAAAGTTTTTTTAACAAAATGATCGTAAAAAAAAAGGTTTGTAGCTTTGAAGATAAGAAGAAAGTGTTGAGAAATGAAAAACATTTTGAAGATTTGAAGAGAATGTTGGGATTTGATCAATGAAAAAAATTGGAAGATATCAAGAAATAAAGAAATGATATGGATAGTTTTTTAAATTGGAGAAGTGAGGATTTTTTTTATGGTTTGAAGATAGTGTTGGAATGATTTTGTAGATTTGATAAATAAAGGAATGGTAAGGATAGTTTTTAGATTGGAGAAGTGTTGGGATTATTTTGTAGATTAAAGAATTGAGGGGTATTTATAATATGAGATTGAAAATTTTGAATTTTCTGAAAATATGAATTTCCCGCACTTGGCCGCCCAAATTTTCGACTTTTTGCTACCGCAATCGGTAGCAAATGGTCAAATTTTTTTAATTTTTGGAAAATTTGATTTTCCCGCACATGGGCGCCCAAATTTTCAAAATTTTGCGACCGAAAATCGCTAGCTAATTATCAATTCTCTGGGTTCTATTAGGATGAATTTTAGTAGTTACCGACTTTCGGTATCTAACGCCCGTTGAAGATTAGTAGCTATCGACTGGCGGTAGCTAATGTCCGTTGAATATTAGTAGCTACCGACATGCAGTAGCTAATGTCCGTTGAATATTAGTAGCTACCGACATGCAGTAGCTAATGTCCGTTGAATATTATTAACTACCGCTTGGCCGTAGCTATTGTAAAAAAAAAAATCTATTTTGTATATTTCTTTGTGTGGTTTTGATTTCTTTATTGACGTAATTGATAACAAACAATCAATTATATTTAAAATAATCGTCGAAAAATCATAATTTAACCACTTGAATATTAGTAGCTACCGTCATGCATGCGGTAGTTGATGTAGTCAGTAGCTACGAATTGGCAGTAGCTACTGTTAGGGTATAAATATGAGCTACCGCCATTTGGTCGCTACTGTTAGGGTTTGGGTATTTTCATA
This sequence comes from Linaria vulgaris, assembly GCA_948329865.1. Taxonomy (NCBI): domain Eukaryota; kingdom Viridiplantae; phylum Streptophyta; class Magnoliopsida; order Lamiales; family Plantaginaceae; genus Linaria; species Linaria vulgaris. The sequence continues at coordinate 34,760,890 of OX415253.1, forward strand.
TTTGAGCCAACGGTAAGAAAGGTTAGCTACTGTTTTGCGGTAGCTAATGTCAACGGTAAGAAACATTAGCTACCGCTTTTCCGTCACTAATTAATGTTACTGTTTTTATTAGCTACCGCCAGGCGGTAGCTAATGTCAACGGTAATAAGCAATAGCTACTGCTTTTCCGTCGCTAATGAATGTTACCGTGGTTATTAGCTACTGCCAGGCAGTAGCTAATAGTTGTTGCAGTTAAAATTAACTACCGCGTTGCGGTAGCTAATGAAAGATTTCCCCTATAAATAAACCTTCTCTCCGCATTTGAGAATTCATCACTTAACTCCCACACTTGTTCTAGGTACGCTTTTTTCTTACTTCTTTCATTTTTTATCACTTTTTTCAACGAGTTTAATTTTTAAATATTTTCTTTAATGTTATTATTTTTCCGTGGTTGTAGATTATATATTAGAGTTTAAAATAGGAGGCACAAGGATAGACGGGCTCGAATTGCAGTACTTCAAGATTGGGATGCTAGTGACGTAAATTGTTATATATTTTTTTAATTTATATTGTTTAATTTTTAGAATAAATTGAAATTCTTGTTTTTTAATTACATAGATAAAAAATGGCTTATCATGGCGATAGATTTTGGATGTACAATAGGTTAGATGACAACGATTATTGGAAGGAGATTTTTATTGTTGGGGTTCGATCGTTCATATATTTTGCTTCTCAACAAACATCAATTTTAGATCTAAATTTTTTTTTGGTGCCCTTGTTGTAAATGCGCAAACACAAAGTGGTTAGATCAAAATACAGTACATAATCACTTGTATACGTCTGGCTTTACGGGTCAATATTGGATTTGGTTGTCGCATGGTCAGAATTTTGAGCGGGGGTCTACATCGTATTTAGACAACTCACCTAGCCCACCACCCACTTGTACTACTAGCCCTACACATAGCCATGTTTAATTCAATGACTTACGAGAGATGGTCGTAGATGCATATGGTGGGCAATATGAACATGAAGCAGTGCGTTACGATGAACAAAATCCTGATGCCAATGCATTCTTGGATTTGATGGACCTTGGAAACATGACGATACATAGTCGAAAGAAGAAAACTATACTCGAGTGGATTTCAGAGTGTTTGACTACAAAGGTAATGCACAAAGTTAGTAATGCAGCAACTAACAAGTTCATAAGACTGAGTAAAGATGGTATGGATCTAGAGATTGAAACGATGTTACCTGATACGGTGCACAGGTTGAAAATGATGTTGATGGATCTGGGGTTAGGGTACACGACCATTGATGTTTGCAAAAAAAAAATGTTTCTTGTATTACGGCGAGAATGTAGATAGGGAAAGATGCCTTGTTTGTAAGAAGAAATTGTGGTACTTCCCCATAGGTCCTCGTCTACAAATGTTGTACTATTCGAAGGGCACCGCAAAGCACATGAAATTGCATTTAAAATGTTGACAATATACTGATAGGATGATCCATCCAGCTCAAGGAGAAGTCTTGCAACATTTTGATCGTTGCCATCCAAACATTGCAGCCGAACTCCGAAACATTAGACTAGGTTTATGTACAGATGGGTTCGACTAGGTTTCGAGATTGATGCTCGACTAAAACCATTGATAAGTGGACCAACCACTACTCGACGCACATCTTCAACCAAATCAAAGTCACCATCCCCTAGTTGAACCTCCATGGGAAATGAACCCAATTCTACATGTACGTTGAACCCTACAGATTAATTCTCTTGTAACACTTCTGACGGCATTTCGGGTTGCTCCTCTTCGACGACATCCACAATTGAAGACATGTCAATAATGTGTCTATCTAGAATTTTGGATACTGCCCACCATCCTCTGTGACGTGTGTGACAAGGGTACGGGGTATAATAAGCTTGTAGTGCTTGATATTTTCGATGCAATATATGCAAAATTATGCAGAAAAAAAAGTAGCGAGATTATTTTGGCACTTTTTTAATATTTTCCCTTTTATTAATAAAAATAATTTTATAAAGTATATTTTTTCAGTTTTAAAGTACTATTTTCATGAAAGAAATATGTATTTTATACTAATTTATAAATATTTTTAAAATACATATTGATTACTTTTTGAAGATATATACATATTAAATTTCAACTATAATTATTTCTTATACATAGTTATTTATATTATTTCGTATAGTTATATTTAAAAAAATTGTAAATCCTTAACAAATACTTTAATTTAGAGAGAAGATGAGTAGAGAAGAAGAAGAGAGGAGTTGATCAATGAGAAGTGAATGGGGTGTGGGGTATTTAAGCAATTTTACATTGTAAATTTTTCATGCAGGCTTTGCTCTGCATGGTAAAATTTCGATGCAACTGGAAATAGCAGTATTGCATCGGAATTTTTCCATGCAATATGTACTGCATTGCATTATTGCCATGCATCCTTTTTTCTGCATGGGAAAATTCCGACGCAACTGGAAAAAGCAGTTCCTGCATAGGAATTTTCCCATGCAACATGTAATGTTCATGTATATAATACAAATTGCATGGAAATTTTCCTATGCAAGTGAAAACAGGTACAAATTGCATATAATTATTTCTATGAGAAATTTACTACTATTTATAAAAAAATATTTATATTTTTCACCACAAAAGTATTTTAAACGTCTTTCGTTCCGCATTTTTTACAAATTTTGAATGTACATATGCCTCATAAGTGTTATTAAAATAGTGGTTAAAAAATAGAGTTTTGATGTTGTTTTTTGATATGGAGGTTTCTAGCATTTGGGTCGTTGTGGGCCCCGGCCCATAAACGAGGATATCGGGGATCAACCCCGATATGATATCGAATATAGGATTCGATATAGGTCAGTCGTGCCTATAAATATCCCGCCCCGCATACTGAGAAAGGCAATTAATTCCTCACCTCGATGTACCCGCATCACATCGAATAGAAATATTCGACATAATACCCGACATAAGTACTCGACGTGATTTAGTCCGCCTCTTCACTCAGGTTTCCACAACGACCTGATCACCGATATCACATCGAGATCCATCACCGATATCACATCGAGACTCACCACCGATATCACATCGAGACTAACCACCGATATCTTATTGGGACTCCTTTCTGATATTCGTTCGATACTCATCACCAACGTGACATCAGCAGGTAGTGTAGTGAGGCCTTGACCTCGAGCAACAGGTTCCGGACTGAGTCTACACGAGATACCTAGTGTAGGCCTGATTTGAGATAGACTCGTTGTACTATTAGATCACTTATTCAGTTATTTGTAACCGACACGCATATAAATATAATACGATCTATTGTCAAATCAGTGGCGCCGTCTGTGAGAAACCAAGGTTCTCTAGATCGGGAGCTCATCAGAAGTGATGTCAGGGAAGAGGCAACGAAGTATCGAGGGGCAGGGACTGAACAAGGCAGATACCAATATGACGAGGAGTAGCAAGAGGGCGAGGATCGACCAAAAGGGGGGAGGCACTGAGATAGAAAGTGCGGTGATTCCCTGTCAGAATGAACCGAGAATGGAGCCAGTCGGAGATTTAATCGCGATAGAGATCGACCCGAGACAACCGGACCGCATGTTAAGGATAGGAGCTACTATGTCGCCTGATATCCAAAAGGCGTTGATAGAATTCTTGAAAAGGAATGTCGATATATTCGCCTGGAGCGATTCTGACTTGATTGGGATTGACCCAAAGATTATAGAGCATAAACTGAACGTCGATCTGCGGGCCAAACCGATACGAAAGAAGAAAAGGAATTTTAGCAAGGAGAAGAGCGAGGCGGCAGAGAAAGAGGTTGTGGAAAAGCTTAAAGCATGACATATTTATGAATTACGTTATTCGGAGTGGCTCAGCAATATCGCCCTAGTTCTGAAGAAAGCAGCAGAGTGGAGAATGTGCGTGGATTACAAAGACTTGAACAAGCATTGCCCACGGGACCCTTTCCCGTTGCCAAGGATCGACCTTCTAGTAGATTCAACAGCCGGGTGCGCCCTATTTAGTTTCATGGATGCCAAGAGCGGTTTCCACCAGATTTTTATGGCGACGAAGGATCAATCGAAAATAGCCTTTGTTACGGACACGGGCGTGTACTGTTATCGTGTAATGCCTTTCGGTGTGAAGAACGCCGGAGCAACGTTCCAGAGATTGGTGGCGAAGATGTTTTATAGCCTAATAGGAAAGTCGATGGAGGTATACGTGGACGATATTTTGATCAAAAGTTTGAGGCCACAGGATCACGTAGAGCATTTGGAGAAATCGTTTGCCATCATGAGAAACTATGGGATGAAGCTCAACCCCAAGAACTGTACCTTCAGAGTGGCAGCGGGACAATTTCTGGGATATTTGGTTAACGAGCGCGGAATTGAAGCCAACCTAGACAAGATAGAGGTCGTGTTGAATCTCGCTTCCCCACGCTCGATACAGGATGTGCAGTGCCTTTTGGGATGTATACCAGCCTTGGGACGTTTTATTGCAACCTCAGCAGAGCAGAGTCTTCATTTCTTCAAAATCTTGAAGAAGGCCAAGGACTTCCCATGGACCAAAGAATGCGAAAGAGCGTTCCAACAGTTCAAGAAGTATCTGGTGGCACCACCACTCTTGGCGAAACCAGATCTAGGGGAGACGCTTTATCTATATCTGGCGGTCTCCGCCAACGCCATTAGCACAGTATTAGTAAAAGAAGCAAACGAAAAGTAATATCCAATTCATTACGTCAGCCGTGTTCTTCACGGAGCAGAAAAGAATTATCTGCAAATCGAACTATTTGCCTTGGCCGTCGTCGTGATGGCTCGTAAGTTGAAACCTTATTTCCAAGCTCACCCAATAGTGGTCATGATAGACAGACCACTTCGCCAAATCATGACCAATCCTGATACCTCAGGGAGGTTGGTAAAATGGGCCATAGAATTGGGCGAATTTGGGATCGAGTACCGTCCCCGTAGAGCCATTAAAGCACAGGTCCTGGCCGACTTTATGGCGGAGGCACTAGGTAACAGTTTAGACCATTCGTGCCACCATATATTTCCTATAAGCCAGGACCCTGGTCGCAGTTCGAAACCCGCCGCATGGCTACTTCATGTGGATGGCTCCTCCACAGCAAACGGCGGCGGAGCAGGAATTCACCCGGTGTCCCCAAATCGTAGGGAATTTGATTTTGCTATCAGTCTGAACTTTCCTATAACGAACAACGAGGCAGAGTATGAGGCATTCCTGGCAGGAATCAGAATGGCTAAGACCTTATGTTCGGATCATCTGGAAGTCTTCACGGATTCGCAGTTAGTGGCTAACCATTTCTCGGGATTCTTCGAAGCAAAGCAAGAAACCATGGTTTTATACTTGGCAAAGTGGAAAGAATTGGCGGCCGAGTTCACTACATTCAATCTGACGCAAATACCTCGATCAGAAAATGCAAAGGTCGATGCTTTATCCAAATTTGCTAGTTCCTCAGACATTTTTGTGGAAAAGCGTGTGACTTTGCTGACTACCTCTAGGCCTGCGATCGGAGTGACAAAAGCCAGCAAAAAATGGGCCAACGTGGAATTTATCTTTCCTATCGCAAGTACGTCGTGTTGGAAGGATGAGATATATGATTACCTCGCAAACGGAACCCTCCCGGCCGATCTTAACGCCCAAAGATGACTGAAGCACATGGCATACAGGTTTACCATTTACCAAGGCGAACTCTATAAGAGATCTTTTGAAGACCCGCTGCTGAGATGCGTATCACCAATGGACGCCCAATACATACTGAGGGAGATACACGCAGGTAGTTGCGGGAATCATTCAGGAGGGAGAGCGTTAGCCCAAAAAATATTAAGACAGGGATATTTTTTGGCCAACGATACGACAAGACGCCACCTTGTACTACCGCAATTGTGAGAATTGCCAATACCACGCCAAACTGGTACACAGGCCAGCTGTACTGATGCAGCCCCTGGAGATCACTTGCCCATTTGATCAGTGGGGAAGCGATATAGTTGGTCCCCTACCAATGGCCAGAGGTTAGAAGAAATTTCTTTTAGTAGTAGTAGAATACTTTACGAAATGGGTGGAGGCTGAGGCTTTGATGCACATCACGGAGAAAAATATGATAGACTTTGTCTGGAAGAACATCGTATGTCGCTTTGGATTACCCCGAGTTTTGGTATCAGACAATGGTACCCAGTTCAGAGGAAAGACAATGGTTGCATGGTGCAAAGAATTAAAAATATCCCAGCATTTTGCTGCGGTATCACACCCACAGGCAAATGGACAAGTGGAGTCCACCAACAAGACTCTTAAACAATATTTGGAGCGGCGACTGCACGCCACCGGAAGGAGTTGGATCGACGAACTGCCAGGTATTCTATGGGCATATAGGACTACGCCCAGAACATCCACATAAGAGGCACCGTTCACTCTAGTATATGGGCCTGAGGCAGTAGTCCCAGTTGAGATTAGCATGCCAACATACAGAATAGCGGAATATGACCCACAGCACGCTGCATGACTACGAAAAATGGACTTAGAAATGATTGGTTCCACAAGAGAGCAAGCTTACCAACGGACAGTGACCTTCAAAGCGGCAAGTTTCGATAAACGAGTGCACCTTCGAAGCTTTCAAGTGGGTGACTTGGTGTTGAAGAGTGTGAAAGCAAGTAAACATGTTGGGAAACTACAAGCCAATTGGCATGGACCCTACAGGGTTACCCACGCCAACACAAAAGGTTATTATTATCTCGAGGACATGCACGGAGAGCCCCTTCCTAGGCCATGGAACGTGCAACACCTTAGGCGTTTTTATTCTTAAAAAATTCAGCATTTCAATCACTATTAGCAATGTAAAGAACTACGTGAGGCTTGATTCCTTGCACGAGATACGTAGGCAACCGAATATGGTTCATCACCAATCTATCGTTAAAACTAGCATGTTAAGGGGGAAGGCTCGTACCCCGGAGCGGTAACGGGTCATCTACAACGAGAAAAATATCCCCTGTGATAACGGGGTCGATCATAAACATTTCAACGGTAGCGGGTTCCCTGTGATAACGGGATGCGCCCCTACCCACAAGAAAAATATCCTCTGTGATAACGGGGTCGATCATAGACATTTCAACGGTAGCGGGTTCCCTGTGATAACGGGATGCGCCCCTACCCACAAGAAAAATATCCCCTGTGATAACAGGGTCGATCATAAACATTTCAACGGTAGCAGGTTCTCTGTGATAACGAGATGGACCCCTACCCACAAGAAGAAGATCCCCTGTGAAAACGGGGTACATCATAAACATTCGAACGATAGCAGGTTCACTTGGATAACGGGGTGAACCCCTACCCACAAGAAAAACATACCATGTCATAATGGGATGGCTGTCACCCATGAGTGGTAACAAGTCACTTACCAAAGATAAGGCAATCATATGCCAATAACGCTAGACATTCATCAGGCTATCACAGCTACTATACGACAAGGATAGAATATTCATGATCACAGAAAGAATTGAACAAGGTAGAATTTCTGCAAATAAAACACCTTTCATTAAACATCATGAAAGCGGCTCTCAGTCAATAGCATGGGGCACATTTTACATAGAAAAATTTCCCCGAGGAAATAACTGCTACAATATCAAAAAATGTCACTAGCCGACAACACAACTACATATCATAAAGAAACTCGTTACTCTCGAGATCAATGAATAACTCGGCCCGAATATCGTCCCGATGAAAGGGCCCAAGCCCGGATACATTCATTTCAAATTCTGGGAATTTCCAGGGCTCGGCACAAATATCGTCAGTAAGTTCATCCATTCCTTGGGGAGACAAAACCTCTGGGTATTTATTCCATTTCGGACTACTACTTTCTGGATCAGGTGACAACCGGGAATACCGCATCTCACGGGGGACCCTATAACGTTCCCTAACGTACGGTCCTGCGACAGCCCATACGGGCACCCTTCCGCCATAAGGCTCGATAGTCCCATTCATATCAGCCCCGATGGGGGTACCACGATATGATGGGGGAGAGCCTTCGACGTTAAAATCACTATCCCCTATAGAACCACCAGCACCTGTCTTGGTATGAGGGGAAGATACGATTACCCCGTGGCGAGCTAAAGTTTCGGTTAATTTCGCATTCTGAACTTCCCAATTTTCGAGGGACTCTCGATAAGCTGTTCACCCTCTAACCTAACATTACTGGCACGCAAGCATTGGGTCTCAACCTGGCTTCTAGCCAGTTCCTTCTTCATCTCTTCTTCAGTGACTAATGCCTTCCATGTCTCGCCATGTGCAATGCATTTCTTAGTCTCAGCAGCACGAGCCCGACTGTTAGCACGATCACGACTAATCTCGCTATGCGCAATTATCCCACGCAGTTCCTTCACCAAAGTGTCATGACGAGTCTACACCTCCCCAAGCAGCATGTAATCTCTGCACAGTTCGTGGAACGTATGCCCAAACTGCCACGGAAACGAATAATCATTAGTAAAAAACAGCAGGGATGAACATTAGCAACAACCAACAAACAACAGGGCAAGCTCCTAACTGTATATAGCAGCATCATACATATGCGCGGTGCTAATTCCACCCCAGATCTCGGCACAACTCAGAAGGATCAAAATTTCCATCAATAGTTTCCAAGCCTCGGATAGCATCCTCTTCACGGATATTATTATTCCCAATCCACATAATTAACCGTTCCGAAAGGGGATCACAGAGAAAAGAGTAATCTTCCCTCAATGGCGCCCTACTTTCAGATGGCTTCTCAATATCAGTATTACAAGGGGTTGCCGCAGTACACCTTGGTGCCGAAGTAGACGAGCTCGGAGCGGCCGACACGTGGGAAAACCTCATCAATACTTTCTTCGCCAACACCAGAAAAGGGTGCTAACTCGTCAGCATCGAGCTCCTCACCCCCGGCACCGGGCGACATCGCAAAATGATGCGGGTCAGAATGAGAACTTTCCCCAAGCCCCCTTTGCGACCCTTCAAACCGAGCCCGAGCCTGAGGGTGCCAATAATTAGCTGTTGCGCCTTCTGGCGGCAGAGTCACTTTGACCCGTGGAGGGTTAGCAGCCATACGTTGATGGAAAGCATGATCCACGGTCATAGCGTTAATCCTATCCTCTTCTAACCGAATACCTTCCGCTATGGCAGCGCGATCTCCAATAATGACACTGCCACCATAAATATTTGACTGCATTACGAGATACTTATCAGGGAACCGAAAGTTCCGTTCATGAAGACGGACTCGGGATAACCTTAGGTTGGCAAAAACTCTGGAAACTCGCACCAAAACCTCATCTAATGACCCATCCCTCACAAAAGTTTCAGAATCAGAAGATTCGTCGTCCGACACGACAAAAGCATTCCGCCTAGCAGAACCAGCTTCATAATACTGCGGCGATACAACGAGTTTTTTCTTTGGAGATTTTTTACCACGAACCATCCTTAGGCAAAACAATTAAGGCAAATTATTGCAAAAACGCGCAAAATATCGAAGCAATGTCGAAATATAGATCGAAACCGAGATAAAAAAAGATATCGGGGAAAGTTACCGACATCAAATTGGACGTAGTTCCGACAGTGACAACACGGGGCAATAAAATAGTGAAGGATGACACAGCAGAGACCGACTTTTATAAAGAAACAAAAGCTGGGGCCCAAAACATTAATTTCGCCATATCGAGGATTACATCGGAACTCATATTCGATATGACTTTCGACATTAGTTCACCGTACAAGCAAGACCCATACGCTTTAAATTCTTGTATCCATATTTGCAAGATCGCGTGTTCTAAACAACTTAGAGTTCAAACGAGGACCTCATACAATGCGGTAACTGCACTGGGGAACCGCACAAAACTAGTTCCAGGTGCACTTCCCACATTTTCGATTTCCGTCCTTCGAACTGGGGGACGTGGGGTACAGGTAACCTGAAAATTCAAAATTAAATTTGCGAATTCTTATCACTGGGATAATAATCCCCATATTGGGGGACTACATGATATGGAGGTTTATAGCATTTGGGCCATTGTGGGCCACGACCCATAAACGAGGATATCGGGGATCAACCCTGATATGATATCGAATATAGGATTCGATATAGGCCACCCGCCGATATGGAAACAATGGCACCAAATGACGGGTGGACAATAGTCACTCGCCGCCCCACGAAAAATGAAAAAAAAAACTTCCACCTCATCGAAAAAAATTTCCCGCCCTTGTCAGGCGGCGGCGCCACCAACGGCCACGAATGCGGCGGCCCATCACCAAAACACTTCAAACCCTAACCGTAATGGTCCTAATAGTACAACAACCTACCACACCCAGACCACTAATCCATCAAGTAAGGCCAACCCATTAAGACAAAAAAATAATGGGCATCAATCATAAAAAAAATGATAGGCCCACTTCCCAAGCCCAACTCCATTCGGACGCCTCAACACAGCCACAGCCAACCAACATACCCTTTCCCCACCATCCACGCCGCCCATCGTCCACTGCCGACCCAACACCACTGCCGCCGTCCTCTGCCGCCGAAATCACGACTCAACCTGTCACCGCCGAAACCGACCACCACCGCCACCACCAACCCATCCTTCACGCAACCATAATCTTCACAAACCCATACCACCGCGTATCTCAACCCACCAACTAGATCGCATCTCAACCCACCAACTACCCCACCACCCAACACCACTACCACCCATCCATCTCCCTCCACCGACCGACGCAAACGCATCACTAACCTTGGCCCAACCACCAGGCTTACCACCCAACTTATCAACGCCAGAAACAACTTCTTTGACCGATCCCACCAATCCTACAACTAACACCACCCTAAATCCTCATTTCCCAACAATTACCAAATTACCCTTTTGTACCTTTCTTACCACCACAACAATTTCTCGCCCACATCCCCTCCCCGAGTAGTCATAGAGATTCGATGGTTATTTATTATCCCACCGGCCTCACGCCACAAACAAGCCTCAGTCATACAGACGCAAGATGCAAACGTCTAGCAGATCCAGTTGCCGCACAAAGCTTCTCAAAAAGGTTTAGAGATACATGCTTCGAATCTCTTAATTTGAGCGCGGTCCAACAATTTCTCACAAACGGTATAAATGATCAAGATCTTAGCATGGAACAGTAGAGGAGCGGCTCGCCTCGCATTCCGAGAAGAATTGAGAGACCTAATTCGACAGCATCAACCACAGGTGGTCGCAATCATGGACACACATCATCACATAACATCATCCCACGACTCCCTTTCGACGGCTATCGAATCATTTCTTCTACAGGTTTAGCAAGGGGCATCTGGCTTCTTTGGTATACGGCCCAGATCACTCTAACGGGCATTGTCTGTTCGACACGAACGATACACAAGGAAGCCCGACTTCCACAATACGCAGATAGATTCATTCTATGCACAGTGTACAATTCACCTCAACCACCTCTACAGGGTCAGGTATGGTCAGAATTCTCTCTTATGGCCTAAAATATGCCTCGCAATTGGTTATTTCTTGGTGATTTTAATAATACATTGCTAGCTAACGAAAAATCTGGTGGGAGACCAAAATCAAATGCCGGAATGTCCTATTTTGCCGATTGTATTCATCAGTGCGGTCTGCAAGATCTAGGATACATAAGTCGGCCTTTCACCTGGACAAATTATCGATTTGATCGCCACTTCATTCAGGGAAGATTGGGTCGCTTCTTCGCTAACGTCCATTGGCTCAAATCGTACACCAGTACTATCATTCGCCACCATTCACCCATTCTTCTCACCATTCACCTTCATTGCTCTCGACCACCTTGTCTGTTTCGCTACGAAAGAGCTTGGGATCACTACCCCACCTTCTTACTCAATTCTCACCCAAATGCCAACATTTTGCTAAAATTGCGAGAAGATGGAAGTCTCGGGTGTCCGGTAATCTTGACAACCAAATTTCTCATGCACGTGAGCTGCTCACGACTACTTAGGCCCAATTATGCCTTGAATCATCTGATGCAGCCTTTCGACGAGAACGTTCCTTGAGGACGTATCTCAATCGTCTCTTGCACCAAAAAAGTAAATATTCGGCACAACAAGTGAGGCATCAGTGGATCAAAGAAGGACACTCTAACACCCATTTCTACAACGCCTATGCTACCAAACGTCGCAGTCAAAACAACATTCAGGGGATACAGACCTCAGCAGGGCAATGGATCACCGACCCTCATCTTATCCATAAACTTTTTGCGGCTTATTTCCAATCTCCGGCCCAACCTCTGGACGCCTCATCATACCCATTTCAGTCGTTGGACCTTCCTCCATCCCTCCTCAGCACCATGATGCCCTCACAGCCGTACAGACCGCCAGTGAAGTTTTGCTAGTCATTAAGAGTATTGTCACCCACTACCGTCCTATTAGTCTTTGCAACGTCAGTTACAAAATCGTTTCCAAACTTCTTGTAAAATGTTTGCGACCCCATCTGTATAAGCTAATCTCACCTCTACAAAATGCTTTTTTCCTGGTCGCCAAACTACAGATAATATCTTAATGGCCCACGAACTTATCCACTCCCTCTTAGGCAAACATAGTGGCACCCAAGGTCACATGGCCCTGAAACTCGACATCGAGAAGGCCTATAATCATCTTAGGTGGGATTTCATCGACCACACCCTCAGAGCCTACCAGTTTCCCATCCACCTTATCTGATTAATCATGACATGTGTCACTAGTGTCTCTTTCAAGGTATCAGCCAAGGGATACTGATCCAGTGTTTGGACCCCTAATCTAGCCCTTAGGCAGGGAGACTCCATGTCCCCTTACCACTTAATTCTTTGCATGGACATGTTCATCCACAATGTTTTCCAATATGCAAGTTCTAACTCATTTTGGGATTTGCGCGCAAGCCCAATCGGGCCTCGCATTCAAATTTTGAATATTGCGGACGATTGCTTCCTTTTTGTGACACATTAGCTTCTTCTATCCAATCCCTCCTTGCGCAGCTTCAGCTTTTTGCCAATGCCGCAAACCAAACAGTTAACTGGTCAAAATCTAAGGTGCTCTTCCCCCCTAATAACTCCCCTAACCGTCGCCTAACGCTAGTTAACCGTCCCAACCTTGCGCAGATGACAGTAGAGGACAAATACTTGGGACTCCGTGTCTGAGCAGAACTCTCTAAAATCCACAGCCTGGATGGGTTGGTTAGGCGAGAGTCAGCCCAGGTTGATACTTGGTGCAACCGTCTTCTCTCTCTATGTCAAGTCGGTAATTCCTCAACAAATCTAGCCTTACATTGATCCCCTCTCATGCCATGTCTGTCTTTCGCCTGCCCAGGGCTACCATAAATCAGCTGCAACAAAGGGCACAAAAATTTCTTTGGCATGGGGCTTCTAACGACCATTCCCGCCCAAAAGTTATATGGAACACGGTCACCTTACCTATCGACCAAGGAGGCACGGAAATCAAAAATCTCTTGATCATTAACGATGCCTTCCTCCTCAAATTGGCTTTGGCGCCTTCTTACCCAACCCAGTTTGAGGAGGAAGGCATCGTTTGGTAAGAAGGCGCCAAGCCAATTTCAGGAGGAAGGTATCGTTTTCTACCAGGAGCGGGTGGCCGATTGGATAAGGTTTGCAACCTTAAAGTTGGAAATAGCCAGTGGGATGTGGGTGACGTAGTTGTAGATGGCAAAATTGCCTAACCATTTGGAACTCCAGAAATTGATGTTATTGCCGTTTCCGAGGTGCTAGCGAATGGCATCCGGCAAAAGGTGGAGTTTCGTTGCAATGGACTTCCAATCTAAACTATCCTGGGCTTAGTCTTGGCCAAAAGAAGATTCTCGTTTGGGTATTTTGCCATCTACGACTACGTCACCCACATCCCACCGGCTATTGCCAACCTTAAGGTAGCAAACCTTATCCAAGCGGCCACCCACTTTTGGGAACTCACAATTGTCGCTCCGTTCATTCCAAGTAACATTCTTCAAACCATCCTAGGCACACCTCTAGCTTCCACACCCTCCCAAGTCGGCTTCTATTGGGCATGGGACCACAGCGAGAAATTTACTGTCACATCTGCCTAGTCATCTGCTCATACACCGTCGTCCACACCATCTCTCGCATGGGCTACCATCCACACTCTCCCTACCCCTCCATGTATCAAAGATTTCCAAGGTCGGTTGCCGACTAAGCACTATCTCTTCAGCTGCTGCACCCTTCCGGACGCCATATGCCCTATGTGCCACCGGGAACCAGAAACGGCACACCACCTCTTTTTTGAGTGCCAAATCACAAATCCCATTATTCGTACATTACTTCCGTCGCTCTCTCGTAATGACTATACTCACCCGCTTATTTTCCTTCGCTCTCTCGCAGGGCCACTACGGGTGCAGTGGGCCACCCTGACATGGACAAGTTGAAATACCCGAAACCAATTTGTTAGCCGGGGTGACCAAATTTCATGTCCCACCATCTATCGCCGCTTTCACTACCATCTCGCTCAAGCGCAGAGTATATCCCCCAGTTCATCGAACCCTACACCTCTCACCAACATCCTTCCTCTTAAGTGGACCCCACCCCTATCGGGGTATATACAATTAAACATTGACGGATCGACTTATGGCAACCCTGGTCTAGTAGGCATTTGCGGCATTTTTAGGGATTCCACCGGAGCTTTCATGAAAGCATTCTCGATGACACTAGGATACACTACTAATAATCAGGCAGAATTTTGGGCATTAAGAGAAGGACTGACTATAGCTACCTCGAACCATTATGATAAACTTTTTATTGCTACGGATTCTCTGTTTCTTTTACATTATCTCAGCAGGACACAAGTGACTCCCCCCATCTCGCCGGACTTCTCCATGACATCCAGGACCTTATTAGCACACTTGACTTAGTGATCGGCTTATTCAACTATCGAGAAACAAACCAGATTGCCAATTTACGTGCAAAGACCGGATCGGAGTGGACGACCAACCATAACAACTCTTTACAACGATTTTCATATGTCTGGAATGACTGCCCACAGTTTTTACAGCATATGTTGTATTCAGATATTTCTTCTGTTGTTTTTCGTATTTCGCATTCCCCTTTCCCTTGTACTCAAACAGTTGTTTTGTGTTAAATAAATGACTTATTATCTTGTTCAAAAAAAAATCTCATGTACAATTATGGCATGACTTTACTTTGGTGGACAATACGAAATATAATTGTCACACAATAATTGAGAAATCATTTACGATTATTATTACGTATTTCAACAAAGAGGCAAAGAGTATATCTTCACTGTACTCTTAACGGCGTTTAGACAAAATATATACCACAATCAAAAAAATATTCGTGTTTTTCACAAAATATAAATTCTAAAATAAATGAACTTACTAACAAATGGAGACGTAAAAACTAACTTAATAGCTTAGACTCATTTGATTTTACAATAGTTTCTGATATACAACAGAAATTTATCTTTACATTCTTCTATTAATTGAAACGATACATTATATAGCAAAAGCTAATTTTAGTTTGGAGTTTCAATTAGGTAATTCGAAATAAACCAATAACAATTTTATACCTTTCTCGATATTCTTATGTAAGATTACTTAAACGAGCGGGGCATTACAATAACTTACATTAATCGGACGGCGCAGCGGTAGGGACGGCGGCGTGGAGGTGGGTGGCATCGGAATCGCGGTGGAGGCAACTGAAAATGGGTGCGTGGGGTCGTGTGTTAGGCATTATTCTCAAAAAGCCTAGAAAGTGAAAAAGAGAAAAAAAAGAAAAGGAGACTTACATCGGATCTACGGCGCCGTGGGGGACGGCGGTGAGCGACGGCAGCGCAGAGATGGGTGGCGTCGGAATTGCGGCGGCGGCGACTGAAAAGGGGTCGGTGGGGCCGTGTGTTAGGTATTATTCTCAAAAATCCTAAAAATGAAAAGAAAAAAAAACAAGAGTCTTACATCCGATCTACGGCGCGGGGATGGGGGGACGGCGGTGAGCGAAGGCGGCATGGGGTTGGTGGCGACGGAATCGCATCGCTGGTAGCGGGTGGGGCGACTAAATGTCGTCGGTGTGTATGGGTTAGGTTATAATATAGATTTTTTTATACACTGGTAAATGGCTACAGAAAATCCATCGCTACAGTCAACAGCAGCAGCGAACTTCCCGTCGGAGAGCTGCCCTAAAGTTTGGTGACGAAAATTTCATCGCCCCTTATCTGTAGCGACGCAATTTCTGTCGTGAGTAAAATTGGACACCGATTAGTCGTCGACAATAATTTTAGCAACAGAAATTTCGTAGCTAATGGCAAGCGATGTAATTTCGGTAGCTAATCTACAGTAGCTAGTACTGCAAAATCTTGGACTGAACCGAATTTGGTTAAATGTCGAACTTGGTGGAGGATCGAATAGGATGAGTGTCGAATTTGGTGGAGAATCGAGTCGGATGAGTGTGGAATCCGGTGAAGGATCGAATCAGACGAGTGTCGAATTGCTGAATTTAATCGATAAGTATGTAGTCGAGTATCCAATCTGCTTGTTAATGCTGAGGGACGAGGTATTTGTAGAACCCGTCCCGTGGAGCCCATCCCTATATCGAACGGGTTTGGTTCGATCTAGCATCGGTCGAACGACCATCATTCGATATAGAACTTGTTGGGCCTTATCTGATTGGGCCGGCCCAGAATGCTTTCCTGGGCTTTCCTAAAATATCCCCATCAGAACTTGTTGGGCCTTATCTGATTGGGCCGGCCCAGAATGCTATCCTGAGCCTTCCTCAAATATCCCCATCAAACTTGTGTGAGTATATATAAACACATACACAAGTTACTGCATTTTAATTGCGTATAAAATTAGCCAACTGTTACGGTTTTCAGAGAAGTTTGAATCTTGAAGTGTTTCAAAAATATATAATCAGGGATCTTATATGGTTGTCTCCAGATTACATATATTGTGGGATTAGTAGAGTTTTGATTTTAATTAGGATTTTAAATGATTTATGAAAGTTTCTTTGAGTAAATTGTCCGTTGTAATTATAAATATACCCACCATTTATTTTTGAATGTAGTTATGAATAATTTTTTTTTACCACGAAGTTGACTTTTGTAATGCATAAAAATTAGTAATGGGATTTCGATTGGAATTACTCAAATAAATAATAACTTTTTTTATGTTGAGTTGAAAGAAAAATGTGGTGGTTTCCCAATCATGATAGGGATACAAGGCGGGATCCTTGTTGGATCTACTTAGAGGGCAATCTTAAAAGAAAACTCTACCACTTCTCTATTTGCGTTAACGTGTGTGCATGACGGACACAAAGTACTCTCTTAATGCTTCTGGTGTAAATCCCGTTGAAAATGTCGTTATCCCTCGGAGCGCGGGGAATGCTTGTTTTGATGCCGGAGATGCTGACAGTGGCAGCAGTGATTATGAGGTAGTAAATGTGGATACAGATAGAGAAGAAACTAGTGAGGATGGTGGAAATCACTACAAAAAAAGGGGTTGACCGCCCGGGCGGTCGAAAATGACCCTTTGGCGGTCGCTGATGGTCATTCGCGACTGCCCGGCGGTTGCCGATGACAGGTCACAGAAAGCCTCGGTCGTGGGTGCTCCGTGACCGTCGGGCGGTCACGACTGTCATTTGTGACCGCCCGGCAGACACGAGATCCACCGTGACCGCTCAGCGGTCACAGATGACCCCGGGGTCTTCCGTAACTGCCCAGCGGTCGCGATCATCGTCGTGACCGCTGACACCGGAAGCATCTGTGACCGCTTGGCGGTCACGGATAATACTCAAACCATCCGTGACCGCTCGGCAGTCACGGATATTATTCAAACCATCCGTGACCGCCCGGCGGTCAGGGATAATATTCAAATCATCAGCGACCACCCGGCGGTCACGAATACCACTAAACGAAAAAAAAATCCGGTAATTTATCGGAATATTGTTTTTTGCGAATAAAATGTACGCTTGGTCAATTTTTTTATATTAAACATCATTTAAGAGTAAAAAGATCTTGGTTTTTGTTTTCGGTTATAAAAAAAGAAAGAATGAGAATAAGAGAGATTGTGTTTTGATTTTGGGGATATAAGGAAATGAAAGAGAAGAAGAAAATTTGTTGGTGTTTTTGTTGTGGATTTTGGAAATGAAGAAAGGAGGAGAAAGTGTTAGGTATTTTTTAGAGAGGATAATTTGAGTGTAGTGAAAATTAATTAGTGGAATAGTGGGTATATATTGAATTTGGGTGAAAATTTTGAATTTTCAGAAAATTTGAATTTTTCCCCTATCCCGCCAAATTCTAAGGTCTTTCGTGACCGCACGACGGTCACGAAAGACCCCTCTTCGTGACCGCCGAGCGGTCACGAACGATTCCGCGACCACTGGGCGGTCACAAACAGCTTACGTGACCGCCCAGCGGTCACGAACCTATTTCGTGACCGCTGGGCGGTCACAAAAGACCCTTATTCGTGACCGCCCAACGGTCACGAATAACTCTCATTCCACATTTTTTGATTTTCGTTTGTTTATTTAAGGTGCGTTATTTGTTAAATTGATAAAATAGTCACTACTAAGTAAATTATAAGGTTTTATCACCAAATCGCATATAACAACTAAAACAACTTGGTGTATATAATGATTAGTTGTAGCACATAAAATAGGTTATTCGTTCATAACTCGCCTAATCACATCTAAACTACTATCTTAATATGTTAATTAATAATGTTGTTCTAATTTATAACTTTAATTCACACGTAGTAATGAAATTTATTGTTAAAAATCACAAACACATCAAGATCGCTTCATAAAATTTAATTTTTTTTTGAATAATATTAGTGACCGCCAGGCTGTCACGAACAGCTTCCGCGACCGCCCAGCGGTCACGAACCTATTTCGTGACCACTGGGCGGTCACGAAAGACCCTTATTTGTGACCGCTGGGCGATCACGAATAACCCTCATTCAACATTTTTTGATTTTCATTTGTTTATTTAAGGCGTGTTGTTTGTTAAATTGATAAAATAGTCATTCCTAAGTAAATTATAGGGTTTTGTCACAAAATCGCATATAACAACTAAAACAACTTGGTATATATGATGATTAGTTGTATAACATAAAATAGGTTATTCGTTCATAACTCACCTCATCACATCTAAACTACTATCTTAATATGTTAATTACTAATGTTGTTCTAATTTATTACTTTAATTCACATGTAGTAATGAAATTTATTCTTAAAAATTATAAACATATCAAAATCGCACCATAATTTTTTTTTTTTTTATGAATATTATTAATGACCGTCTGACGGTCACGAACAGCTTCCGCGACCGCCCATCGGTCACGAAAGACCCTTATTCGTGACCGTTGGGCGGTCACGAATAACCGTCATTGTAACGACCCGATAATTTCGAGACAAATCAGAACCATATCAGAGCAACTATTACATGTCTAAATGTTAAATATCTGAAACTAATACATTGAAAGTACTAAACCAATAAAAAGAAACAGAAACTCAACTAACTCAATACCCTACTAAACTTTGAATGCTCCCCAATGCCAAAGGCTCCCAGGTCCTGACACGGTAGTAACCTAGTTCATCTTAATCTGGAAGGAAGGAAAGGAAAAACAAAATTTTACGTGAGATAAAAATCTCAGTGAGTGTTCATGCGTGTGTGCAAGTGTAGCGTTTTCTTTTCATAACTTTCTTTTGAAAACAGTTTAATAAAAGAACTTTTAACGCATACAAATGCCATGTAATAGAATAATGAAATCAAATGCTTTCGTGGTTTAACAAAAACCCTTTAACAAAATAACAGATTCACTTTGATGATCGGTGTCCACGTTTTTGCTGATGCCAGTCAACCTTATCACCTCATAACAGTCCTTATCTCCCCGTCCAAGGAGCGACCTTGGAATCAGTAACGTATGCCATGGAACATACGGAAACAGTGTACCCAACAAAGACACAACAACCTCCTGCTATGCCTGAGAGGGAATGGGCCAATGGGGACAAAGGCCCATACCGGCAAGCCCTCTGCCGCCCGGCGGTACCCCTGCACTCCCACGCCAAGTTGGATCCAACTACATATCCGATCGGGACCGAGTAAACCAACGGGACACCATTCATCATAACAATTTCAATCATTTACAGCAATTAACCAATATGCGGTTAACTTGCATTGATAAAAATGAACAGTTCAAGTAACCAATTTACGAAAACTTTCTTTTAAGAAATAAACATTTGCAGAAACAACTTTCTTTGAATAAGTGATAATTCAATATGCAGAATTCAATATGCAGAGTTCAATATGCAGAATTTCATGAATACATATATATAGATATAGATATACATGCACGCATTCCTTCCAGTTTTAAAAATAATACAGTTTAGGAACACTCACCTGAAACACGACTATAAAATGCGGGAGAGCAAATACGCGACGACGTCTAGTCCAAACTATGTTCTCGTAAGGCGTCGAATATCTCAGAGAATTCCAAAACTCAGACTAAGAAACACCTCTGAGGTAGTCTATCATGAATATAAATATAGTTATATACATTTTTGTATAATGAGTGAATTTATTAGGTAGCAAAGCAAACAAATCAACTCTTCTCTATACGCAACACATGCATCAATTCAGTTTCTGATAAACAAGGTTAAAGACACTAAATGTTTCTAATACTTCCTGCTTGTTCTCAACTCCCTGAATACATATATATAATAAATATACTACTTAGTACTCTATTAAAGGTTTCATTGAATCAAATGCTGAAAGTTAACGCGGGAATTCTTATACATTATTGCGCACACACATATATATAAATAGTATGCTTTCAGAAAAATTAGTGAGATTGGCCTCCGATTAAATTAAATGAAGTAACATAAAATCAGTAGCTTTACTTAAACTTACATATACCACTACTGCAATTAAAATCCCAGCATACCAGTTCGTACAACATGCACAGTTCTTATGCACTCAAGTCTAGTTAATTACTTTACTATGCTTTTAGCTTTATCGTCATGATAACTGTTAGAACTCTATTGTGCCTATGGTTATACACAAAAACATGTTCTCTAGTCGACAATAACTGATCACACGGACTATAAAATCAAGAGAATATGTTTTAATTATTACAAAGCTGTTACGATCAGCCGATCAGCCTAAGTTGGTTTCCGGACATGTGTTTCTTCTTATTCTAACAAAACCACATGCGTTTCTCATTGATGATAAACACTAGCCAATCATAACTAACTACATAGCATAAACTTATATATATATATATGGAACCGTTTGATAGTCAAATGTTTTATAGCCAAGTCAAATAGTTCATGGAAAATCTCTACTTGATCTCTTCATTAATAAGTCAGAATTTCTTTCAATTATCAAATACTGTATATAAACTCTTGAGTATAAGAACAGTTCGGTTCCTTAGGGAAAGCATATGATGTTAATTTAACTTGTTTTGATCAATCTCAAGATGCATTAAAATAATTAATTATCATAAGTTCCAAGTTTTCTTAGGGACGCGCTAGCATGCCAACACTACAAGAAAAAGGGGTCATTAGGGACCGCAAATTAGCGACCGCCAAGCGGTCGCTAGTCTTCAGCGACCGCATTGGTCAATAGCGACCGCTTAGCGGTCGCTATTGAGGTCATTAGGGACCGCAAAATAGCGACCGTTAAGCGGTCCCTAATGACCTCAATAGGGACCGCAATATAGCGACCGCTTGACGGTCG
Organism: Linaria vulgaris; assembly: GCA_948329865.1. Classification (NCBI taxonomy): domain Eukaryota; kingdom Viridiplantae; phylum Streptophyta; class Magnoliopsida; order Lamiales; family Plantaginaceae; genus Linaria; species Linaria vulgaris. Next base: position 34,782,616 of record OX415253.1, read on the forward strand.
CCATACTTTTTGATAATAGGGACCGTCTGGGCGGTCCCTAATGGGGAATAATAGGGACCGCCCAGACGGTCCCTAATTTTTCGAGGTGCCGCGTTGTATGTTTAGTTCATAATAACCATTGGAATAGTTAAAATAACAATAAGTACAACGAGACATTGTGCATCCAAACATTATATAAGGAGAACGGGCCGCTTTGAAGATTCTCCTACTATTTTGTACGACGAATGACATAATGACAAATTAATTCGATCTACATATATACGTATAATTAATGAATACTTAATCTAATGATTATGCCTCATAATCGTATCTATGCTAACGTTTGTGAAGTAAATCATAAACACGGATAACAATTACAACTAACTAATTAGTTAGTTGTACATTTGTGAAATATATCTTGAACGTTAATAACTCGATCGATCTCAATTAATCTATTATTTCACAACTAATCTACTATAAGGTTGGTTTTGCAATCATTTATTACTTAAATTTACATAGTACAATGAGTTTGGTTGCTTACAATCACAAACACAACAACATCAATAAAAAAAAATCGATTTTTAAGTACGAATATTAGTAGGGACCGCTTAACGGTCCCTATTTTGGCATTAGCGACCGCTTAGCGGTCGCTATTGTCATATTAGGGACCGTTAAGCGGTCCCTATTGTCAATTTAGGGACCGCTTAGCAGTCCCTACTAATATTCATACATCAAAATTAGGAATTTTTCGATTGTTCGAGGTGCCGCGTTGTATGTTTAGTTCATAATAACCATTGGAATAGTTAAAATAACAATAAGTACAACGAGACATTGTGCATCCAAACATTATACAAGGAGAACGGGCCGCTTTGAAGATTCTCCTACTATTTTGTACGACGAATGACATAATGACAAATTAATTCGATCTACATATATACGTATAATTAATGAATACTTAATCTAATGATTATGCCTCATAATCGTATCTATGCTAACGTTTGTGAAGTAAATCATAAACACGGATAACAATTACAACTAACTAATTAGTTAGTTGTACATTTGTGAAATATATCTTGAACGTTAATAACTCGATCGATCTCAATTAATCTATTATTTCACAACTAATCTACTATAAGGTTGGTTTTGCAATCATTTATTACTTATATTTACATAGTACAATGAGTTTGGTTGCTTACAATCACAAACACAACAACATCAATAAAAAAAAAATCGATTTTTAAGTAAGAATATTAGTAGGGACCGCTTAACGGTCCCTATTTTGGCATTAGCGACCGCTTAGCGGTCGCTATTGTCATATTAGGGACCGTTAAGCGGTCCCTATTGTCAATTTAGGGACCGCTTAGCAGTCCCTACTAATATTCATACATCAAAATTATGAATTTTTCGATTGTTCGAGGTGCCGCGTTGTATGTTTAGTTCATAATAACCATTGGAATGGTTAAGTACAACGAGACATTGTGCATCCAAACATTATACAAGGAGAACGGGCCGCTTTGAAGATTCTCCTACTATTTTGTACGACGAATGACATAATGACAAATTAATTCGATCTACATATATACGTATAATTAATGAATACTTAATCTAATGATTATGCCTCATAATCGTATCTATGCTAACGTTTGTGAAGTAAATCATAAACACGGATAACAATTACAACTAACTAATTAGTTAGTTGTACATTTGTGAAATATATCTTGAACGTTAATAACTCGATCGATCTCAATTAATCTATTATTTCACAACTAATCTACTATAAGGTTGGTTTTGCAATCATTTATTACTTATATTTACATAGTACAATGAGTTTGGTTGCTTACAATCACAAACACAACAACATCAATAAAAAAAAAATCGATTTTTAAGTAAGAATATTAGTAGGGACCGCTTAACGGTCCCTATTTTGGCATTAGCGACCGCTTAGCGGTCGCTATTGTCATATTAGGGACCGTTAAGCGGTCCCTATTGTCAATTTAGGGACCGCTTAGCAGTCCCTACTAATATTCATACATCAAAATTATGAATTTTTCGATTGTTCGAGGTGCCGCGTTGTATGTTTAGTTCATAATAACCATTGGAATAGTTAAGTACAACGAGACATTGTGCATCCAAACATTATACAAGGAGAACGGGCCGCTTTGAAGATTCTCCTACTATTTTGTACGACGAATGACATAATGACAAATTAATTCGATCTACATATATACGTATAATTAATGAATACTTAATCTAATGATTATGCCTCATAATCGTATCTATGCTAACGTTTGTGAAGTAAATCATAAACACGGATAACAATTACAACTAACTAATTAGTTAGTTGTACATTTGTGAAATATATCTTGAACGTTAATAACTCGATCGATCTCAATTAATCTATTATTTCACAACTAATCTACTATAAGGTTGGTTTTGCAATCATTTATTACTTATATTTACATAGTACAATGAGTTTGGTTGCTTACAATCACAAACACAACAACATCAATAAAAAAAAAAATCGATTTTTAAGTAAGAATATTAGTAGGGACCGCTTAACGGTCCCTATTTTGGCATTAGCGACCGCTTAGCGGTCGCTATTGTCATATTAGGGACCGTTAAGCGGTCCCTATTGTCAATTTAGGTACCGCTTAGCAGTCCCTACTAATATTCATACATCAAAATTATGAATTTTTCGATTGTTCGAGGTGCCGCGTTGTATGTTTAGTTCATAATAACCATTGGAATGGTTAAGTACAACGAGACATTGTGCATCCAAACATTATACAAGGAGAACGGGCCGCTTTGAAGATTCTCCTACTATTTTGTACGACGAATGACATAATGACAAATTAATTCGATCTACATATATACGTATAATTAATGAATACTTAATCTAATGATTATGCCTCATAATCGTATCTATGCTAACGTTTGTGAAGTAAATCGTAAACACGGATAACAATTACAACTAACTAATTAGTTAGTTGTACATTTGTGAAATATATCTTGAACGTTAATAACTCGATCGATCTCAATTAATCTATTATTTCACAACTAATCTACTATAAGGTTGGTTTTGCAATCATTTATTACTTATATTTACATAGTACAATGAGTTTGGTTGCTTACAATCACAACCACAACAACATCAATAAAAAAAAATCGATTTTTAAGTAAGAATATTAGTAGGGACCGCTTAACGGTCCCTATTTTGGCATTAGCGACCGCTTAGCGGTCGCTATTGTCATATTAGGGACCGTTAAGCGGTCCCTATTGTCAATTTAGGGACCGCTTAGCAGTCCCTACTAATATTCATACATCAAAATTATGAATATTAGTAGGGACCGTTAAGCGGTCCCTAATTTGACATTAGGGACCGCTTAACGGTCACTAAAATCGTAAATTTTGAATTTTTGGCAAAAATTTTTGGCGGAAATGAGGGGGAAATTTGAATTTCACAAAAGCAATTCTCAACCGTCGATTAAATCCTAATCTACGGTCATAAGTACCCCATCATGTCTTTAACACGGATCGCCATCTCAAACCGTCGATCATCTAAAATCATCCAACGGACAAAAACTAATTGAATCCTATATATAACCTCACCACTCTTTACACCCATTTCATTATCTCCAAAAAATACTATCTTTTTTTTCTTCTTTCACCAACACAAAAAAACACTATCTTTTTTTCTTCTTTTCACAAACACAAAAACACTATCTTTTTTTCTTCTTTTCACAAACACAAAAACATTATCTTTTTTTTCTTCTTTTCACCAACACAATCTTTTCTTCATTTTCGTTTCTTTCACTTTCTTTATTTTGGATTTTTATTTTCTTTTTTTGACCAATACAATCTTTTCTTTTTATACTTTTTTTTTATTTTGGATCTCATTTACTATTCTTCACTTTTGATTTTATTCATGTTTTTTATTTCATTCATTTTATATTATTACTTATTTTATTCATATTTTCACATTATTCTATTCTTTCATATCAATTGTCATTATATTAACTTTTTATTCACATTTTATTGTTTTGATGTTGTTAAAATTACAATTCTACAAAAAAAAAAAAATTATATTCCGGATTTAATCCGGAATATAATGGTATATTTTTTTTTTCTGGAGGTCATTAGGGACCGCTTAACGGTCCCTACTAATATTCATACTATGAATATTAGTAGGGACCGTTAAGCGGTCCCTATTTTTGATATTACGGACCGTCAAACGGTCCCTGTTGTTGGTATTAGGGACCGTTCGACGGTCCCTACTAATATTCATAGAAAATCTATGAATATTAGTAGGGACCGTTAAACGGTCCCTATTGTAAAATTAGGGACCGTCTAACGGTCCCTAATTTTTTTTCAGAATATAGCGACCGTTAAGCGGTCGCTATGTTCTGAAGCACATTAGGGACCGCCCAGACGGTCCCTAATGTAGAAATTAGGGACCGCTCAAGCGGTCCCTATTGTAAATAATTAGTAAATAATTAGGGACCGTCTGGGCGGTCCCTAATTTTTTACAATAGGGACCGCCCAGACAGTCCCTAATTTTTACAAAAAGCCAATAGCGACCGTTAAGCGGTCCCTATTGAGGTCATTAGGGACCGCTTAACGGTCGATAAATTGCGGTCCCTAATGACCTCAATAGGGACCGCTTAACGGTCGCTATTGGCAAGCGACCGCTGTCAATAGCGACCGCTGTTTAGCGACCGTCTAACGGTCGCTATTGGTCAATAGGGACCGCCTGGGGGGTCATTAGGGACCGCCCAGGCAGTCCCTAATGACCCATTTTTCTTGTAGTGCAACTTTCAGATCATTCAAATTTCTAAGGTAATAAATTACAAATCAAAAGGATGAAGTCACTTTAATTATATTTCCTTTTCAAATGAACTCATAGACCCACAACTCATGGCATGTATTTTATATATAGATACTGCTGTCCTATGGATTTCATTAACTCTTCACAATTGTACTCTCCTTCTAATTAAGGTAGAAACAAATAGGTAATAACAAGTGAATTCACAACCTTCAAAGATTACAACTATAATCCTATATCCTATCTCTTATCACTCATAAAAATATACCAATCTTTCGGCAAAATAGGTTAAAGAAGGAAGCGAAAAGCGGTTTGTATTCAATACCTGCACACCACTGCATAAGTGCAGAGCAGGGGCGAAGCAACTTATTTGACATAAGGTTTTGTTTTCGTTCTGCTTGATTACACAAGCCTTAAACTGCCGTCGAAACTATTCCTCGTTTCCCTTTAATTTTTTATATTGTGTGATATGTGTTAAAGGAGTTATATAGGTGATAAAATGAGACATCTAGAGTATCTCTCACAATGACTAGCTCCATTTTGCTTGCTACGTGTCTAAGTGCATGTATAGGACATGAAAATGAAGTGGAATTGTATTAATTTCAACTTGTTTATGGGAAAGTGACGGGTGGACAATTGGTGATGAAGCATTTACTGAAGTAAAGTTAAAAGACTATTTCACATTTGGTGATGAAGCATTTACTGAAGTAAAGTTAAAAGACTATTTCACATCTGTTTATGATTCTCAAATGTTATAGATAAAATTTAACATGTTCATATATATATATATATATATATATATATTATTTTTAAATTTTAATATATGTTTATGTGATGTGACTGTATGTGATTAAACTTTTAAAGATTGAACACATTGTTTAGGCAGAAGGAAAATTATTTAATTTAACTTAATTTCAATTAAGTCGTCCTTAGTTTTGATTGGTAAAAATTCAAATTTACCAACAAAGGTCCTTAAATTTAGTAAAGGTCATATGTCTGGAGCCATGGCTTAAATACGAAAAACTATTCTTGTTGAAAAATCAATTATGAGCATTCGGTGCATAAAGAGAATTAATTAGACGGAGTGCAACAATATATGCGATATTTTAAACAAAAGACAAAAATTTAAAAGGAACAAAGCTGAATTTATGATTACCTGATAAATTTTAAAAAATATAGTCACGTAACAAGAGGGAGCGTTACAGTCATTCAATATTTTTTTATTTACGTTTGTTTATTTAATGTGCGTTATTTGTTAAATTGATAAAATAGTCACTACTAAGTAAATTATAAGGTTTTATCACAAAATCGCATATAACAACTAAAACAACTTCCGCGACCGCCCAGCGGTCACATACCTATTTCGTGACCGCCCAGCGGTCACGAAAGACCCTTATTCGTGACCGCTAGGCGGTCACGAATAACCCTCATTCAATATTTGTTTTTATTTTCGTTTGTTTATTTAAGGTGCGTTGTTTGTTAAATTGATAAAATTGTAACTACCAAGTATATTATACGATTTTATCACAAAACCACATATAACATCTACAACTACTTGGTATATATATGATGCTTAGTTGTAGAACATAAAATAGATTATTCGTTCATAACTCGACTAATCACATCTAATCTACTATTTTAATATGTTAATTACTAATGTTGTACTAATTTATTACTTTAATTGACATGTAGTAATGAGATTTATTGTTAAAAATCATAAACACATCAAAATCGCTCCATAAAATTAATTTTGTTTATGAATATTATTAGTGACCGTTCGGCGGTCACGAAAGAGGGGTCTTTCGTGACCGTTCAGCGGTCATAGAAGATTCCGCAACCGTTGGGCGGTCGCGGTTGCCTCCCTGCCAGCGGTCGCAGATGCGGCGCTGCAGACCGCAGGCGGGAAGTTCTCCTGTCGGCGGTATCCGCGAGCGCTGGGCGGTCGCGGACATATTCACGACCGTTTGGCGGTCGCGGAGTCTGCGGAGACCGTTGAGCGGTCGCCGATGGTGGCGACCGCCCGGCTGTCACGAGCTGGCAGTCACGGTTGACCCCTTTTTTTTGAAATGAATGCTGTTGTAAGGATTAGAAATGAGGATTACGAATATAACAATGAGGACGAGGATGATCATCGTGATGCACAGGGGCACTGTAAGATGAGGTAGAAAAAGACATAACCAAGTTATGAATTTCTACGTAGAGTTTTTGCACCGTTATCTATTCTGGTTGCAGCTGTACAACCATCGAATGTTAAATCAAACCCCCCATAGAACGACTAGACCGAGCATGAGACTCTCGCCTTACTTGACGCTTGGGGTGACAAATTTCTCGAGCTAGGGGAGACGTTTGTCCGCCTGGAAGAGTGGTAAGAAGTTGTTTAGAAAGTGAACTTTAGGTCCAAAGTTGGACGAATGTATTCTCAGCGCCAAAGTAGCGTCGATACGATAAAAGAAAAAATTCAAAAACTATAAGATGAAGATCGGGGAGCCTATAGGTTCTACAAATGATTGGGACTACATCAAAAAGATGGGTTCACTATTGTCATCTGCAAAAGAGTATACCTTGATGAATTCAAAAGTTAGTCCATGGGATTTAGAAGCTAAGGGTATGGAAGATGATACGCATGCTCTTCCCTCCATAAGAAAAGACAAAAGACGAGTCACGAGCCCTACTGCTTCTCTTACGATGCTTGCTAGTTCTATCAGAAATTTTATTGCGATATACGAGAATGTCGAGAACAATAAGATTGAACAAACGCTTGAACTCCAAAATATGCGGATGGACTTCCAGAAAGTGCTACATTCACAAATAATCCATTTTATTGAGAGAGTCGTAGCTTATATAGTGACAACTCTGCGTGGCGACTCATAGTGTTGTATATGCTAAGTGCTTTGCTCCTTGCTTTTTTGTTTTAATATGTTCAAGCCATGATAACTCATGTGTAACTAATATGATGAAACTTAGTTTAATTGCAACCAAAAAGATATTTATTATCTTGTACTTTTGCGCGGTTTTTCTCATTGCGACAAAAGAGTTTGTTGTCCTTCACTTTTTGTACAATGATTCTCAATTTCAGTTTATACCTACCTTTCTTGATTTTGGAGGTTTATCTCATGATGCTACTTTTGCTTCAATGCGATCGAAAAAATACCAATGTTTATTAATTACTATATATTCATGATAACAAGAAATGAACGTACTAGAGTGTAACTAACGAAAAGTTTGTGCTTCTATAAGAATAACGACAATGAATTTGTGTGTAGATTTTTTGGGAAGAAAAAAAATAGTTATGTATTTCTTTCTTTCTTTTGTATGTTTCATTAGAGTCAAATTGTCACCTTTTTATATGAAAATGTTGGACTATATAAACATGCAATTTCACTGTTTTTGAAATGAATTTAAAGATGGAAACATAGAAGATTAGAATTTAATTTTATCTAAAATGAGATTGAATGCCATAAAAAATGTGATGGTTTTGTAACAGAAGAGAGAAAGGAACTTTCACATGGTTAATGTGAGCGATTCGCCACCAACACACCAAGAGACAAAATCTAGCGATGGAAATTGTGACTAGTAATTGAAAACATGCATAACAACAAACAACACTGGATCAAATATGATTGTTGATACGTTTTAGTAATATACATTAACAATGTGATAAATTAACTGACCAACAAACCACCAGCGTTGTAACAATAGTGTACAATATAATACTAACAAATAACCAGACAAAATGACGAGAAACGACTAAAGTGAGTAGCAATCTCCAACGAGCAACAACCATAAAACTTTAAAGTGGTCAATTAGTAGAAGCAAATAGGTAACGACAAACGACTGATTATTATAATATGAACACGACATAATACGACAAATAAGCTAGCAAAATATAATGAGGAATGTCTAGCCATCGTAATAATCAATAAAAAACAATAACCATACGACTGTAAAGTAGTGGCCAGTTGTTAACGACAAGCCACTAATAAATTAATATAGAATACAACATAATACGATAAATAAGCGAAATCAATAACGAGCGACAACCATAAGACTCTAAAGTGTAAAGAAACCACGTCTAATTGTTAACGACAAACCACTAATATAGAACACGACATAATACACCAAATAAAAAAAAACGTCACAGTGAGAAACTTCTAACATTTTACCAATCAATAATGAGCAACAATCATGAAACTCTAAAGTAATAATTAAGTAGTGGAATATGGTTAGTGCCTAACAGTAAAAAATTGAGGTAGGTATATTGTGTGAACAAGAAGTCATAGTTTTTGTGATTTTTACTATTACATGTAAGGATGAAGTGTATCTTATACAGTATTTTCCTTTAGTATGACTTAACAATCAATTTTGATCATATGCGATAACGAAAAACAAGTTCACTTAATAATATTTAATGACCATACAGTTAACTTAACGACCAACTGCCGCAATATTTTAATATAGTAAAGACCAACATCTCCAACATTCTAATGTCGTAACGGCCAACATCTCCAACATTCTAATGTAGCAACGACCACAACAATCTATAAGTAGTGTGTAATGACTAGCGACTATAAATTAAAGCAATCATTCTCTTTGAGCAATTAGTTAGTTATTCGATTAATTCATGATGTAATCCACAATTGCTAATGAAATAAAATTTATGAATTTTCTTTTAAAGTTAGATGATAATGCATGTGAACTTCAATATGTCAACAATTAGAGTTAATCCTCCAGAAATCATCATGTAAAATGTTGCCAATGGTTAATTAATTAGTTGGCATGTTAACAAAATCTATAAACATTAATGTGTTTCACCTTTCAGGTTTGCTTTTGCTCTTTCCGTTGGGTCAGCACTAGTCGGAATCTAGTATGGCACAATTGTTGCTGAGGTCCTGCCAAAGTACTAACCACACACCTCACCTCATTTTGGAAGCTATATATATAGCCCTTTCTCACTTATATCATCATCTCAAACATTTCATAGAAAAGATATACATTTTTCTTCACGTACTCCATATAATTTGTTGCCTTTTAGTTGTGACCTGATTTTTGTTTGTATCAGGTAAGATATATGATTACTTATTAGTTTTGGATAAAATTATATACGAGATTAATAAAGTTTTGATTTTAAAATAGGATTGTAAAGTGATAGTGATTTATTATTTTCGTATTAATGAGTGAATGTATACTGTAATTATGCGTCTTTTTTATATTTGAATGTGATAATGGAGCAGAAGTAATCTTGTGAAACGATATTTATGGCTTTTTTTTTTATCATGGAAGTGGCTGAATCTTGTTTTAATATTGTTGTAAGTAGTACTATATATATATATATATATATGTGTGTGTGGTGTGAGTATATATAAACGCATACACAAGTTACTGCGTTTTAATTGCGCATAAACTTAGCCAACTGTAATGGTTTTAAGAAAAAATGTATATATGAGTCCTATCGGGGATCATATATGAATTGTCTCCGATTACATTTAATGTGGGGTTTGTAGAGTTTCAATTTTCATTAGGATTATAAATGATTTATTAAAAAGTTCTTTGAGTAAACTGTCTGTTGTAATTATAAATACCTACTGATATGGTATAATGTGTCATGTCGAAGAAAAGCCACGATGGCACGAAATTGACCGGTGTGTGTCGAGAAGGCTTAGAGGTAAAGTTACCTTAGCCGTATTTCGGTCACCATTATATCTATATAGCTAATTAGACATTGAGTAATATGTCATTGGCAAGCTACATGAGTCTAGGTCGCAACGCAACAAGCGGAATGCGATTCGGAAGTCCAAAGAGAAAGTTATGCTCAAAATAGTAAAGCTGCGCAGAGCACATCGAATTTGCACAATTCGATGCGGATTGACCACATCGAATTTGTATAATTCGATGCGGTCCTAAAATGACCTTTAAGCCCCTCTAATCATGCCTATATATACCCCCTCACTCCTCACAAGTAAGGGGGACGGACAGAGATACCCCGCATCGAATCCAAGTCAATTCGATGCATCCCAATTCGATGCGTCCCAATTCGATGCGTCCCAATTCGATGCGCCCCAATTCGATGCGCCCCAATTCGATGCACCTATTCGATGCGCCCCAATTCGATGCCCCTATTCGATGCGCCTATTCGATGCCCCAATTCGATGCCCCTATTCGATGCCTTATATGCCCAGAAAGCTACGTGAGTCAGGGTTCCGAATCAAGAAGCGGAATGAGGTTTCGATCATCCGTTAGGGAGATATGATTGAAACCGGGAAGTCGCGCAAAGCAGTCTCGAATTTACCTTGTTCGACATGGATGCATCGAATCAAGCCAATTCGATGCGTCCTAAGATCTAAGCCTTACATGCCCGGAGAGCCAAGAGAGTCAGGGTTCCGAATCAAGAAGCGGAATGAGGTTTCGATCATCCTACAAAGAGATATGATCGAAACCGTGCAGTCGCTCTAATGCTGAACCAAATGAACCAAGCAGCCCTATCAAGGGTCGACCATAGAGAGGCAGCTCAAAAGAGACAATTGAACTACGTTCGGCTTGATTCCCTTAATGGGATACGTAGGCAGCTTGGCAAGTTCCCAAGTTCAGTCCGATATCATAAGAACCTAACGCCCGTAAGTCAACAATCAAAGAGTAACAAATCTCTCACGTTCGACTGTTCCCTCAACTTGGCCATTTAGGGATTACTTCCTGTAACTTTATATTTATCTATGTGTAATAGGTGTTCCGGACCAAGCTAGTCTATTCACTATAATAGGATAGCATTATTTTGGTTAAGTCAGGCCCCACTGTATCGATTTCTCGGTGTATTGTAACCTAGACGAAATAAGACCAAAATATTGGCGCCGTCTATGGGAACACCATTTCGCTTACGCTTAAGAGTCTGTTTAGGTAAAATGGCAAAGAAAGGGAATGAACCAATGAGAAAAGAACTGCGAAGAGTCCCAGTAGCTGTATCGAGATCGAGAAACAACTACGGAGTTGATAATATGGAACTCAGTCCCAAGCAAACACTGAGTGGTGCTAAGAGCAATAAACAAATCCGCAATTCAACCAAGAAAACTAACATTATCAGAGAATGATTATGGATTCTTCAATTCCAATCTTGCACGGACAAATGACGACACCCCGAATAGTGTCATGATTTGTCTTACCCTAAGGTGGTATCGAAGGTCGTATTGCATTGATTATCAGACCAAGCAGGAACCAGCAGGGCCATCATCACATGTATACTACATATAGATGGAACCCAATAACAAGACATCGAAGAATTACCTCGAGAAGAGGATGAAAGACACAGGAAAAACCTTGCAAGAGGAGTTCCAAGGAATATTATTGGCGTGTAAAACAACCACGAGAACATTGATGGGCGAAACACTTTTCGTTCATTGTTTACGGCACTGAGGCTGTTCTACCTGACGGAATGGGAATGCCAACACGCAATATTCACGACTATGATCCCGAACAATCAGTCCGCTTACGTCATATGGATCTAGACATGATAGGCACAATAAGGGAAGATGCGTACCAACGCACTGCAGCTTTCAAAGCAGCAAATGCTAAAAGTTACGATAACAGAGTCCAATTATGAAATTTTGAGGTAGGAGATCTAGTACTCAGAAGTGTATCAACAAAACAGCACATTGAAAAATTCGAACCAATATGGAGGGGCCCTTCAAGATCATACAAGCGACCTTGGAATGTGCAACATCTTAGGCGTTATTATGCAAAGGAGTAGAAACAATTGCGACCAGGAGCTAACAAAATGTATGACCTGCGAAGGGTTGAGTCCCGTGCAAAGATTGGGAAACATAAACCCCTCGGTAAGTAATTGAGCCCAACCTTTTCCAAATTATTAAATGTATTTATCTACGTGAACGGCGCAGGTGGAGTCTTATAGAAATGATGCTAAAATCCCCAAATGAGGAACCAAGGAGTTCAGCGACAAAACAAAAACGAGAAGAACGAAAAATCGCCCCAAGTGGCTGAAAGATCAAATCGCCCCAAGTGGCTGAAAGAACAAATCGCCCCAAGTGGCTGAAAGATCAAATCGCCCCAAGTGGCTGAAAGAACAAATCGCCCCAAGTGGCTGAAAGAATAAATCGCCCCGAAGTGGCTGAAAGTACAAATCACCCCAAAGTGGCTAAACTCTTCATGCGCGCCACCGAGTGTCATGACCGCAATATAAATCGCCTCGAAATGACGAAACTCCTCATGCACGCCATGAGCGTCGTGACGGAGATATAACGTGAAGTTAATAATCATAAGTTATCACACAATTATGAGATTGATAACAGACAGAGAGCAACTGAACATGCACTGAGCATGGTCAAAAACCGTTGCAAGTGAAATGCAAAAATTGCTCGCAGAACAAAAAAGCCCTAATATCATCAAAATGATATATCCCAATATCACTACTTAGCAAGTGACTGGGGGGACTCCTAACGAATGATCGCACCCACCGAACGAGCGAAATTGGCACAATTTCCATGAATCTGATCCTATGCGGTACGTCAAACGTATCCAGAATGGCACCAAGAATGTCCACACAAAGCGACACGGTGCAAACCTACCCGAAATGGTACGAAACAAACTTGTCCAAAGCAACACCAAAAGCATCAGCCCGACAAGATAAACGTAAACCTAAAATTTCAAAAATGAAATAATGGCCCGAAGTGGTCAGATAAATAAGTGGAATATATCGAAAATGGACATCAGTCCATCATGGTCTGAAACATATTAGACATCGCAAAGCATAGACATTCGCTAGTAGAAGCATGATGCAAACAACATATCCATATGCCTGAAAGGCTGGATATGGCAATAGACTTCATGTGGTAAATCAATTACATCTATCCAGCATGATACGATGCAAATCCACCCAAAACAACACGATAAACATCTAATTATAACAATACAATGAGAACGTGTCCAAAGTAGCACCGCGTCAGCTACCCAACTTAATACGATGAAAACCTGCCCAAATGAGTGCATATTTAGACTACTATAAAAGGATTATCACCTTAAGAGGTGCATATATCCATTCGTTGAATTAGCCGTCAACGTCGAAGAGCAATAACATGTGACAGCACAAAGTTCCATAAACAGAACGCGAGAAATCATTGAGCAAGAATGCAACAAAATATCCGAACAAATGCGACACAATGTCCAGATAGACAAAGATCTCTACCAAGCATAAACTGCAAGATTAATGCAGGAAGCTTGAAAAGCTTAGCACTAGATCGCTTTAGATCCATCACTTATATATCATTTCTATGATAGTCGAAGGTCTCCATTGAGACGATCTCTCGCTCGATCGAGGTTCTTAGCAACATAATCTACGTATTATCTAAGTTGTCTATCTCTCAAAGACAACAACGATTAATTCAAAAGATAACTGCAAAACCGTATTGGGCAAATAAACGTCGCGCCTTCGCACGATCCAGCAACGCTAATGCAGCAACTGGGACGCACCAATCAAAAAACAAAAAAAAAATATATATCAAAAAACCTATACCCGAGTGAGGCCATAATCCTCAAAGCGCAAATCATACAAGGTTAAGCAACGATGGCAGCACTGCCTCAAAAATGCAGCAAAAGCAGAATCACGCATTGTGAAGTTATTTGCATAAAAATAAGGCCATCCATGATCTAATGGGGACCCACAATGAGAAGGAAATGGGACGGACACTCTGCCCCAAAGCGGCAAGTGCTAACCATTAAATCCCTAAAAATAAAGCAACGATAGCAATTGAAAGAAAAGGCAACGATTATGAGCCTTCGATTAAACAAACAAATGAATAGTCATAAATGATAACCATGCAACTAATAAAAAGGCGACGCAGTGCCACAAAAATAGAAAATTAGAAATTGTTCATTACAATCAGAACTTGAGCCTTACGGGCCTAGCACACACACCTCCGAGCGCCAATCTCCACTGAGCGCTAATCGCACACATCAGACTCCCTCCCAATCAGGGGCATGATTTTCAGTATTATCAAATAACTAGCATAAAGTGGTAAGTCAAGAATACATCTTATAAGTTTAGCACCCGCTCTCTGATCGACACCGTCTCCCAAACTGGGGGGATTATATGATGTGGGCGTATTCGGTCACTGGTGTGTAATGACATTAATCACCCCAAAACTGAGGCAAAATGGCTCTAACACTTCATTATAGTTTGAAGTATGCTTATGTACCAAAATCACACTCCAAACTGGGGGACTAGTGATATGGTATAATGTGTCATGACGAAGAAAAAAGCCACGATGGCACGAAATTGACCGGTGTGTGTCGAGAAGGCTTAGAGGTAAAGTTACCTTAGCCGTATTTCGGTCACCATTATATCTATATCGCTAATTAGACATTGAGTAATATGTCATTGGAAAGCTACATGAGTCTAGGTCGCAACTCAACAAGCGGAATGCGATTCGGAGGTCCAGAGAGAAAGTTATGCTCAAAATAGTAAAGCTGCGCAGAGCACATCGAATTTGCACAATTCGATGCGGATTGACCACATCGAATTTGTATAATTCGATGCGGTCCTAAAATGACCTTTAAGCCCCTCTAATCATGCCTATATATACCCCCTCACTCCTCACAAGTAAGGGGGACGGACGGAGATACCACGCATCGAATCCAAGTCAATTCGATGCGTCCCAATTCGATGCGTCCCAATTCGATGCGTCCCAATTCGATGCGCCCCAATTCGATGCGCCTATTCGATGCGCCCCAATTCGATGCCCCTATTTGATGCGCCTATACGATGCCCCAATTCGATGCCCCTATTCGATGCCTTATATGCCCAGAAAGCTACGTGAGTCAGGGTTCCGAATCAAGAAGCGGAATGAGGTTTCGATCATCCGTTAGGGAGATATGATTGAAACCGTGAAGTCGCGCAAAGCAGTCTCGAATTCACCTTGTTCGACATGGATGCATCGAATCAAGCCAATTCGATGCGTCCTAAGATCTAAGCCTTACATGCCCGGAGAGCCAAGAGAGTCAGGGTTCCGAATCAAGAAGCGGAATGAGGTTTCGATCATCCTACAAAGAGATATGATCGAAACCGTGCAGTCGCTCTAATGCTGAACCAAATGAACCAAGCAGCCCTATCAAGGGTCGACCATAGAGAGGCAGCTCAAAAGAGACAATTGAACTACGTTCGGCTTGATTCCCTTAATGGGATACGTAGGCAGCTTGGCAAGTTCCCAAGTTCAGTCCGATATCATAAGAACCTAACGCCCGCAAGTCAACAATCAAAGAGTAACAAATCTCTCACGTTCGACTGTTCCCTCAACTTGGCCATTTAGGGATTACGTCCTGTAACCTTATATTTATCTATGTGTAATAGGTGTTCCGGACCAAGCTAGTCTATTCACTGTAATAGGATAGCATTATTTTGGTTAAGTCAGGCCCCACTGTATCGATTTCTCGGTGTATTGTAACCTAGACGAAATAAGACCAAAATACCTACCATTTTTTTTTGAATGTGGCTATGAATTATCTTTTTTATCATGAAGTTGACTTTTGTAATGCATATAATTAGTAATAGGATTTGGATTGGAATTTCTCAAGTAAATAATCATTTATTTTATGTTGTGTTGAAAACATAATGTAGTGTTTTTCTATCATGATAGGGATACAAGGCGGGATCCTTGTTGGACCTACTTAGAGAGCAATCTTGAAAGAAAACTCTACCACTGCTTTGTTGGTGTTTTGTGCATGATGGACACAAAGTACTCTCTTAATGATAATGTGGAAAATGTCGTTATTCCTTGGAGCGCGGGGAATGCCTGTTTTGACCTCGGAGATGATGAGAGCGAAAGCAGTGATTAAGTGGTAGTAAATGTGGATACAGATAGTGAAGAAACTTGTGAGGATGATGTAAATGCTGGTGTAAGGATAAGACATGAGGATTATGAATGTGGCCTTGAGGACAAAGATGACCGATGTGATGCACGGGGGCACTTAAAGATGAGAAAGAAAAAGCCACTACCAAGTTATGAGTTTGCACGTAGAGTTTCTGCGCCGTTATCTATTGCGGCTCCAGCTCCACAACCATCGAATGTTGGATCTACCCCTCACTCAATGACTGAACCGAGCAGGAGATTCTTGCCTTACTTGACGCTCGGGGTGACAAATTTCTCGAGCGAGGGGGCAGAATGTCCACTTGGAAGAGTGGCAAGAAGTTTCTGAGAAGGTGAACCTTGTGTCCAAAGTTGGACAGACATATTCTCAGTGCCAAAGTCGTGTGGGTACGATGAAGAAAAAGTACAAAAACAAGAAGATGAAGGTCGGGGAGCTTGTTGGTTCTACAAGTGATTGGGCATACTTCAAGAAGATTGATTCACTATTGTCATCTGCAATAGAGTATACTTTGATGAATGCAAAAGCTAGTGCAGGGAATTTAGAAGCTAAGGGTACGAAAGATGATAAGCATGATCTTCCCTCCATCACAAAAAACAAAAGGCCAGTCAAGGGCGCTACTTCTTCTCTTACGATGCTTGCTGGTTCTATCAGAAAGTTTACCGCGATATACGGGAAAATCGAGAACAATAAGATTGAGCAAACGCTTGAACTCCAAAAGATGCGGATGAACTTCCAGAAAGAGCTTGATTCGCAAAAAAATCCATTTTATTGAGAGAGCGGTAGCTGATAAAATGACTAATCTGGGAGGCGACTAATAATGGTGTTATATGCTGAGTGATTGGCTCCTTGCTTTTTTTAGATTACCTTTAAGGGTCAAGCCATGATAACTAATGTGTAACTAATATGATGAAAAATTAGTTTAAATGCAACAACAAAAATTATTATCTTTTACTTTTCCGCAGTTTTTCTCATTGCGACAGAAAAGTTTGTTGTCCTTACTTTTGTACAATGATTCTCAATTTCAGTTTAAAGCTACATTTCTTTTTTTTTATGGTTTTTTCACATGATGCTACTTTGCTTCAATACCAAAAAATACCAATGTTTATTAATTACTATTCATGATAACAACGAATGAACGTACGTACTAGATTGAAACAAACGAGTGACTTTTTTCCATAATAATAAAGCCAATCAATTTTACTTAAAAATAATTGACTGCGCCATACAATCACTTTAACAACCAACAACAACTGTAGTATTTTAATGCAGTAACAACCAACAACCACGATATCCTAACGTAATAAGCATTGATTAACGACTACAAATTTAAAACAATTATGTTATTTTATTAAGTTGATTTAATTTGATCAATTCAGTATGCCTTCTATTAGAGACTAATATTTATGAATCTTCGTCTAAAGGTATTGTATAATATTTTAAACTTTGAAATTCCTGTATATATATAAGAGTTACAGTACTTTCAGCAATCTTCATAAGAATATCGTAATGCTGGGAACTCTTGTATAGTGAACGTCGATTCTGGTCAACCATTTCACACAAAAAACAAAACTTTTTCTTCACTTTCTCTCACATTATAAGTTACTGCGTCTTAATTGCGAAGAAAATTTCGTGAACTATAATGATTTTCTGAGAAGTTTGAATTTTACTGCGTTTCAAGTGTATATTTGTGTTATATCAGGAAATATATGTTATTCAACTTAGAAACAATAGTTAAGGGTTCTCAAAATAAGGTAGCTGAATTTGTTCACAATGCGAGTAAATTCTTTTGATGCTGTTAGGACTAACTTATAATTTTTTTAGGTGTTTATGCATGTTCTAAGAAGAAATTATGGTGATCGTGATGTGGATTGAAAGTGTAAGATGTTCTGTTATCAATGTTGGATGGATGTTATGCCAACATCCAGAGGACAACATTGAAACCCGAGAACAGTCTTAACCTAAAACATGTTTCTAAACATGAGTAAAGTATTCGGGTTTAAATGTTGGATGGATGTTGAGCCAACATTCACAGGGCAACATTGAAACCAATATATATTCTGTCAATCTGTCTTTAACTGCTTTATGTTAGTTTTGTCTTTATTCACCTATTAATCAAGTTCCACGATTTTAGTTGTCTTTGTTTATGTCCAGGAACATCTCTTAATCATAAGGAAGAACATTACAAGTTTCCTAAGTTGAAGTTTCCATAATTCAAGAGAATGAGATCGGTCAAGTCAACACGGTTTCAAAGATGAAAAGTTTTGGAGTTCAAGTGCAACTAGGAATCTTTCCAAGATCAACTCTGAATTGAAGAAAGAGTAGTTCCTTATTAGAACTCAATCTAATAAAGGGAACTATTATTCAAGAAGGAGATCGAGTTCAAGAAGGAAAGTAGAGTTCAACAAGGTAACAACATAAGTTACCAAAACTGTGTACAACACACCTTGGAGATCAAGTTTGAAGAAACCTATATATAGGGTGTGAAGTACATCAAGATACATAGAGAAACAATAGAGCTTATAAATCCGTAGAGATTAGATCTTAAGCATTGTTGCTATGTTTCTTGTTTTGCAAAGTTTGTGAGTTTTCAAGTTAAGTCTAGGATTAGATTTAAGGAGAAAATTCTTGTCTGCTTTGCTGAGTCCAATCTACAAAAGAGCGAGAGTGATTTTGTGGTGAGGAACATCTTTCGTAAAACCTGCGTGGTTATTTTGCCGTAAGGCTAGATGGTTGATTATTTATAATAAACCATTGAAAATTTATCTTCTTGTGTTCTTTAATTCCGCTGCACATTATACTCTATCAAGAAGATTGTTTGAGATCAAGTTAAGGCAACGCCAGCTTAACTTGAGCTCTGAAACTTTGGAAAAGTGGTATCAATCCTGATCCAACAATTTCAATTGGCGTCAGAGCCAAGCACCGATTTCACTGGTGTTTGGAGGTGATACAACGCGATGGACAACATCAATCCCAATTCTGGCAGACTCCCAGTCTTAGAAGGATCCATAAATTATGCTTACTGGAAGACCAGGCTCATAGTTCACATCAAATCCATTGACATGAAAGCATGGGATGCCGTTCTTGATGGATATTCTGTCCCAAAGATTGAGAACGACCGAGATGCAGATATTGTACCAAAACCGAAGTCACAATGGACAGCAAACGAGGTAACACTGTACAACTACAATGAGAAAGCTATTAATGCTATTTTTAGTTATGTTACCAATCAGATGTTTAAGTTAATTCAGAACTGCACCACAGCTAAATCAGCTTGGGATATCCTTGAACTTCATTGTGAAGGAGATATAGCAGTTAGGAACTCTAAACATAGACAATTGCTTAAAGATTTTGAAAAACTTGAGATGGGTGATGAAGAGAGTATAGATAGTTATTTTGAGAAAATCCTTGACATTACTAATCAATGTGAAAATCTAGGATTTCCTGTTTCAAATCAAACTATGGTTTATAAAGCTTTTAGATCTTTGTCACCTAGATTTGCTCTCAAGAGAATTGCCATGGGAGAAACAAGAGATATTGCCAACATGGAATTTCAATCCTTGTTAAACACTCTTAGAGAATTTGAGCTAGAGTTTCCCGCTAGGACTACCAAACAACAAGCTATTGCTTTGTTAGGAACAAATTATTATGAGAGTGAAGATGAGGATGAAATTATTTATTCTAACTATGGAAATATTAGCAAGAAACTCAGTAGGTTGAACTTTAAAGATAAATCCAAAGGGAAACAACCTAGCAATACTTCCACTGGTTTTAGAAAATTGCCTCCCACATTTGTTAAATATATGGCAACAAAATCTAGTCCTGAAGAAATTAAAAAGTTGAAAACTACTCAATGTTATGAATGTAAAGGTTATGGTCATATTGCTGTTGAATGTGCTAACACCCTCCGCAAGAAGGGAAAGTCTCATTGGGTTTGTGTAGATGATTTCAATGAAGAGGATTATAACTCTGGATCAAGTGCTGATACTGAAGAAAGCTTTGAAGAGATTCATACAGCTGCGCTATTTACTCATGTCAACTGGACAGAAGAAGATCTCCATAACTGCCACGGGTCTCAATGTTGCTCCAACATCCAGGACTCAACATCAGAACATGAGACTTTCTTTGGGAATTGGACTGAATATGATACCCATATTGATCTCAATTCTTTGTCTGATAATGATGAATCTAACTTTGAATGTTTTCATGGCTCAGTTGATCTAGATGAAGAGTATTACTTTGAAGGTGAAATGTCCCAGAAGGAAATCATTGAAGACTTGAAGTCGACTTTTCATAATCTTCTGAAAGAAAATCAGAAACTCACCAAGAAGAATGAAGCTCAGAGGCTGGAGATTGATGGACTGAAGAAACTGATGAGGATGTATGAAAGAGACCTTGACAAGACAGAAGCTGAACTTAAAGAGGTAAAAGGAAAGCTTGAAAAAGATAATCAGATCATTGCTAAATGGAACTCAGGTACATCTAAACTTGAAGAGGTACTGAGTATGGGTAATCAAGGAACAAATGGTCTTAAATATATTGAGAAACCTACCTCTAAAGTTGCTAATCCTGTTTTCATTAAAGAAGGTTTTGTTAAGGAATCAAAAGACTTGAGCAGTGCTAATCCCAACAAAAGTAAACCTACTTATATCTGTCAATTTTGTTTTCAACCAGGTCACATAAAACCTTATTGCAAGAAATATTTGAAAGAAAATGTGAAGAAAACCGAAATTGTCTCTAATGTTGAGTTGGTCAGTGGTACAGATGTTATCCCAACATTAGGAACAGGACAGAAAAGTAGAACTTGGATTAAAAAGTTAAAGACTCCTAAGATGAAACTTGTATGCAATGTTGTGTTTTCTGCTGTGTACTCTAACCTTGCAGGTAAGTGGTACTTTGACAGTGGATGCTCAAGACACATGACATGAGACAAGGAAAATCTTAAACAATTGATTCCTCTCAATGTTGGAACTGTCACCTATGGAGGAGGCACCAAGGGAAGAATCATTGGAAAGGGAGTACTAGATGTTGGAGGATTTCCACCACTCAAAGATGTTCTGCTAGTTGAAGGATTGAAAGCAAATCTAATAGGCATTAGTCAACTTTGTGATGATAACTGGCTTGTTACATTTGATAAAAGTTCTTGTGATGTATTTAATAGTGAAAATGTCCTTGTTATGACAGGTACTAGATCTAAAGATAATTGCTACCTTGCACAGGAAGAAGCAGATTGCTTTCATGCTAAAGTTGATGATGTTGTTCTGTGGCATAGGAAGCTAGGACATGTTCACTATAGGAACCTTGAAAAGCTACAGAAAGTTGATGTTGTAAGAGGCTTACCAAAGATATCCAGCCCAGGTAAGGTTGTATGTGGGGACTGCCTAAAGGGTAAGCAAACCAAAGCTATTCATACACCCCTCCAGGTACAGAGTACAATTCCCAGGACTGGTAAGTGTTTTGAATTATTACACGTGGATCTCATGGGTCCTATTGAGGTGAGCAGCCTATGTGGTAATAGATATGCCTTTTTTATTGTAGATGATTTCTCTAGATATACATGGGTTAAGTTTCTTAAAGAAAAATCTGATGCATTCAACACATTTAGGATCTTACATGCTAGCATCAAAAATCTGTATAGTTCCTCTGTTTGTAAGATTAGGTCTGATCATGGAAAAGAATTTGAAAATGCTAGTTTCAGTGATTTCTGTGATAAGAATGGAATTTTCCTTGAGTTTTCAGCACCTAAGACACCTCAGCAAAATGGGATAGCTGAGAGGAAAAATAGGACACTTCAAGAGATGTCAAGAGTTATGCTTAATGCTAGAAACCTATCTAAAAGACTTTGGGCTGAAGCTTTAAATACTACATGTCATATAAGTAATAGGGCTTATCTTAGACCTGGTACAAATATGACTCCATATGAAATCTTGAAGGGTTTGAAACCAAATATTGCTCATTTTCATGAATTTGGATGTCATTGTTACTTGTTGAATGATAGAGACTATCTTAGTAAGTTTGATCCAAAAAGTGAAAAGTGCATATTTGTTGGTTATTCTGTGAATAGTTTTGCTTTCAGGGTTTATAATCCAAGATTGAAGACTATTCAAGAATCAGTAAATATAGCGTTTGATGATTCCACCTTTGATTCAGGTACTGATGAAGTTACTGTCTCTGATGTTGCCCCAACATTGGAAACAGAGACTGTCCCAACATCAGGAGTAGAAGCTGAAGACACTGAAGTTGTGACTGGTTCTAATGTTGAGCTGACACCTGCTGCTGTTAGGCCAACATCCCCACAGTCCAATTCAGAGGATGACAGTGTTGATGAACCTAGGAGAGATCCCCCTACTAGGATTCAAAAGGACCATCCTGCTTCACAAGTGATAGGTGAAATCACTGTACGCATGAAGACTCGCAACAAAGACAGGGTAAACTATAAAAATATGGTAAGGTTGTGTGTCTGCATGGCTTCCACTTGCACTGTAAGTAATGCTTCCTGTTTTGTCTCAAATATTGAACCTAAGAATGTGACTGAAGATCTTAAGGATAGTAAATGGATAAATGCTATGCAAGATGAACTGTTGCAATTCACCAAAAATCATGTTTGGAATCTAGTACCTAGACCTTCTAATGTGAATGTTATAGGGACTAAGTGGATTTTCAAGAACAAAACAATTGAAGATGGTGTAATTGTAAGGAACAAAGCTAGGCTAGTTGCACAAGGTTATACTCAGGTAGAAGGGATAGACTTTGATGAGACATTTGCCCCAGTAGCTAGGATAGAATCTATTAGATTACTTCTTTCTATTGCATGTTGTCTTAAGATTAAGCTCTACCAGATGGATGTAAAAGGTGCTTTCCTTAATGGTTTGATAGACAAAGAAGTGTATGTTGAACAACCTAAAGGTTTTGCTGATCCTAAACATCCTAATTATGTGTATAAACTTGAGAAAGCTGTGTATGGTTTAAAACAGGCACCTAGAGCTTGGTATGAAAGACTAACTCAATTTTTGTTAAGTCTTGGGTTCAATAGAGGAGATGGAGACAGAACCTTGTTTATTCTTAGAAAGAGTTCTGATGTTTGTATTGCTCAGATCTATGTGGATGATATTGTATTTGGTTCTACTAACAAGTCTACTCTAGACAAGTTTGTTGAGTCAATGACAAGGGCATTTGAGATGAGCATGATTGGATAGTTGAACTACTTTCTGGGATTGCAAGTGAAGCAACTGGAGAATGGTATGTTCTTAAACTAGGAGAAGTATGCAAGGAACCTAGTAAAGAGATTTGAGCTACATGAGTCAAAACCTTGCAAAACTCCCATGTCTTCTTCTGTGAAGATTACTAAGGATGGCACTGGAGACAATGTTGACCCAACATTGTACAGATCTATGATTGGTAGTCTTCTATATCTCTCTGCCTCTAGACCAGATATTATGTTTTCTGTTTGTGTTTGTGCTAGGTACCAAGCTGATCCAAAGCAATCTCACTTGATTGCTGTGAAGAGAATATTAAGATATATATCTGGAACTTCATCATTGGGCATTTGGTATTCTTTTGATACAAATACAAATCTTGTTGGTTTTAGTGATTCTGATTGGGCAGGTGATGTAGATGACAGAAAATCCACAAGTGGGGTCTGTTTCTATTTGGGAAACAACCTTGTTTCATGGTATAGCTGCTGGCAGTTGTGTTACCCAGCTAGTATGGCTTAAACACATGTTGCTGGACTATGGGTTAGATAGTGATACTCTTCTCATGTTTTGTGACAATCTTAGTGCCATTAGTATCTCAAGGAATCCTGTTCAGCATTCTAGGACTAAGCATATAGATATAAGACATCATTACCTGGGAGACATGGTTGAGGATAAAGTGATCAACATTGAGCATATTGAGACAAATAATCAGCTTGCTGATATGTTTACTAAACCTTTAGATAGTGAGAGATTCTTCAGTTTGAGGAAATCTCTCGGCATGTGCAATATGTGAGAATGTTAGGATCCCAGTGTTGACATAACACCACTGTCTAGCACTGGTTAATGTTTGTGGTGTAGTATGTAACTTTTTGTTTGTTTGTTTCTTTCTTTTCTTTTCTTTTTGAGTCACATTGATCTTTGTTTGGCATAGTTGATTGTGTGGTTGATCACTGTGTTTTACTAATCTTTCTAGCTTGCAGATTCACATCTAAGTTTTGAAAAGTATAAATCTCTAAAGTGTGTCTGAGGTTGTGGTAGCCTAACATATGAAGAAGCTGGGGTACAAAAAGTTCACTACTTTGATGTCTATTCAGTTGTGTCTTATTCATATGGAAAGGTTTTACAGGACATGTGGAGAAGCTGGGGTTCATGATGTTGACAACTTCAATGATACTCAGTTGTGCTTATTTGCATGTCTCTGTTTGTTTTGGCCAAGGGGTACATAAGAGTGGTTATTTCTACTAGGGTGTTTGGGGTTTCGACTGCCTTCACTTGGTAGCATTGATCACTTAGTGCTCTCTTGTATGCAGGTTGGTAAACAAGTATGCATAAGGAATTGGGGTATTGGGGTACATGATAAATGTGTTGCTAGTATTCAAGGCCTTTGTACTTGCCTAACTTGCTGCTGATAATGTTGTTACTGGGGTGTGTGGAATCTAGTGCTGCCCTCATTCAGTAATGTCATTATCCTTTTTTAAAAAAACAACACTCAGTTTTTGTTCTAAAGAGATAATGAAAATAGTGAAGATTTTATGTGATGTGAACTGTTGCTAGTTTGAAAAGTGATTCACTGTGTATACCATCTGTCAATGTTGTCATAACATTGTTGCATTCATTCTAGAACTGCATTGTCTTTCATCTTTGATTAGTGTGGTTGACTAGGTTTGGGCTTAGGGGGAGTATATAGTCCCTTTCATGTGTTGAGGCATACTCTTTGGGTGACATTCTGCAGGTGACACACTATTTGTGACCTTCTATGCAGTGGAAGTGGATTAATTCTCTAATTCATGACTGCTTATCTCTGTGTGTTTTCTGTTTGATATGTTACTTATTCATGATTTTGATTTAGATCTGATGTTTTTGATACTCACTTGCTAATTTGGTGAAGTTTCAGATATAAGTTTGGATATATCTCACGCTCTCACATGAAATTGCCTTGAAGAAGCCCAAAACCTCAAATATTATGGTTTAAAAACTTTCTGGTTTGAATGTTACTCTACTCTCTGATCTGAATGTTAGTCCAACATTGTCACACGGTCTGCACAACATTGAAGTCAGTAACTTATAAGTTTGTTTAAAATTTTAAAAACTGAGTTTTTATTGTTTTATTGTGAACTGCTCTGGTTACTTGTTGTGTTTAAGTGACACGTGGTGAAGTTCTTACGCGGGAATAGAGGAGTGGGAAAACTTAATTGATCATATTCCATAATCTCACTTACATTCTTTCCTTCTCTCTCCACTCTTCACAACTTAAATGAACAACTTGCCCTAATTTCTGTCACTTGTGCAATTTGTCTTTCTCTTTGCAAATAATTATCTAAAAATTTCTCATATTTTTCTCTCAATTCTTAAAACTAACATGGCGAGCAAGACTCCTTTAGACACTCTTGAATGTCAAGCAAACAACAACACGCACCAGGGCTGCTGCGCGTGAGGATCAAGGACGGCCTACTGCTCAAGTTGCTGCAAAATGACCAACGATTCCTTATCAACGACGGGCAAGCGGAGCTAAGAATGTGGAATCTGAGTCGAATGTTGGCGCAACATCAGAAGCCCATGCTCCTCAAACCAATGAATCTGAATCTGAGGTAAATGTGGCTAACCCTAAACCCCAAGTGAATAATGTTGATGATATAATTGAGGGGGAGGGATCTGGAGCTGGTTATGGTAGAAAGGGAACACCTATTGGGTCTAGGCAAATGAGTAAAATAGCCTTGCAAAGAGCTGAGGCTAGAAGAGCTCTAAGAGAGAGACTTTAGAAGAAAAAAGCTGAGGATAAGGCTAAGGCTGAGGCTGAGAGAGTGAGGCAATGGAAAAAGGTTGTGGATGAGGAAGTTGAGGTAGTTGATGTAGAGGAAGAGGAGAAAGAGGGAGAGGAATCTGATGCTGAAGAGTTTGAAGCTAGTGGTGATAATGATGATAATAATGAAGAAGAGTACTGTGACACTCTTGCGTTATCCTATTTTAGTAAGGAAGCTAGGTCTAGATACTATCTTAATAAGAAGATAGAGGACAAGGCTTATGACTTTAGAAAGAGGGATTTTCACAAAGAGAGGGTCATGGACATGGACAGCTTTAAAAGAAACAGAGTTTTTGAGTTGTTGAAAGCAAGAGGGGTTCAGAATTCAATGAAGAAGCATGGTGATTATGCTCCTGAGCTTGTACAAGAATTCTACCTGAATCTCTCAAAGTATATCACTTGTGAGTTGTCTCCCAAATATGGTCAAGCATGGGTAAGAGGACAAGTGTTTGACATTAGTCCTCAGAAGATAAATAAGATCTGGGGACTGCAACATGTTGAGGAATCTGAAGATCCAAAGCCAAATGAGGTGATTGAGGATATCACAGGTGGTCTAGAGAGAACCTGGGTTGAATAATTACCAACAACAAAGCTCACTGCCCTAAGTGCTGTTCTGCACAAATGTGCATCTTATAATTGGCTGCCTACTAGAAATTCTACTGTTTTGACTAAGGAGTCAGCTTACTTGGTCTACAAACTGAAGAATGGGCTTGCTGTGAATATTGGGGTGAGAATTTTAAAGGCTATGGAAGATGCTGCTGGGAGGAAGCAAGGGATTCTACCATTTCCTTCTTTGATCACAACTCTGCTGCTAAAACAGAAGATGAACAAGAAAGAGTTTGGAGGAATGTCAGAGAACAAGGCTAGGTTCACCATCACTCAATCCTACTTATCTAGCACAAGAGTGAAGGACTTGCCTTGGAATCCTGAAGGTGGAGTTGCACCTGGAGAGGAAAAGGAGGCTCAACAATTTGTTGGAGCTTCAGTGCCTCAATCTGAGGAGGAAGAAACCAGGGTAACAACAAAATCTTTTGTTGATCAGCAGTTGACTTGGTATAGAAGTGCTTATGCCAATCTTCAGAGGGAAATTGCTTTCAAGGAAAAACAAATGCAGGAGCTGGATGTCTTGATTAAGAACCTGGAGGAGCTTTCTTCAGAAAAAGGGGGAGAGTGATCTACTTTTTAATTTTTGATTTCTGGTTTTTATGTTTTTCTTTTTGATATGTTTTGAACTGTTTCTATTTTGCTACTAGTTCTTCTTATTTGTTTTGGTTTGTAATGGTAATGCTACTTAGCTTTAACTGCTCTTAATGCTTTTGCTTATGAAGATAGTCTATATCTGTTGTTTCTGCTGATAAACTGAACATGACTTTAATGAATAATCTTTGTTATGCCAAGTTAATACTTGATAGTTTGCATTAAGGGGGAGCAGTTTTAGTAGGTTTAGATTATTATGCTTAATTGATATTTGGACATATTATCTGTTATGTGAACAGGTTGATTGGTTTTGTGAAGAAATGCAAAAAGGGGGAGATTGAAAGTGTAAGATGTTCTGTTATCAATGTTGGATGGATGTTGTGCCAACATCCAGAGGACAACATTGAAACTCGAGAACAGTCTTAACCTAAAACATGTTTCTGAACATGAGTAAAGTATTCGGGTTTAAATGTTGGATGGATGTTGAGCCAACATTCACAGGGCAACATTGAAACTAGTATATATTCTGTCAATCTGTCTTTAACTTCTTTATGTTAGTTTTGCCTTTATTCACTTATTAATCAAGTTCCACGATTTTAGTTGTCTTTGTTTATGTCCAGGAACATCTCTTAATCATAAGGAAGAACATTACAAGTTTCCTAAGTTGAAGTTTCCATAATTCAAGAGGAGGAGATCGGTCAAGTCAACACGGTTTCAAAGATGGAAAGTTTTGGAGTTCAAGTGCAACTAGGAATCTTTCCAAGATCAACTCTGAATTGAAGAAGGAGTAGTTCCTTATTAGAACTCAATCTAATAAAGGGAACTATTATTCAAGAAGGAGATCGAGTTCAAGAAGGAAAGTAGAGTTCAACAAGGAAACAACATAAGTTACCAAAACTGTGTACAACACACCTTGGAGATCAAGTTTGAAGAAACCTATATATAGGGTGTGAAGTACATCAAGATACATAGAGAAACAATAGAGCTTATAAATCCGTAGATATTAGATCTTAAGCATTGTTGCTATGTTTCTTGTTTTGCAAAGTTTGTGAGTTTTCGAGTTAAGTCTAGGATTAGATTTAAGGAGAAATTTCTTGTCTGCTTTGCTGAGTCCAATCTACAAAAGAGCGAGAGTTATTTTGTGGTAAGGAACATCTTTGGTAAAACCTGCGTGGTTATTTTGCCGTAAGGCTAGATGGTTGATTATTTATAATAAACCATTGAAATTTATCTTCTTGTGTTCTTTAATTCCGCTGCACATTATACTCTATCAAGAAGATTGTTTGAGATCAAGTTAAGGCAACGCCAACTTAACTTGAGCTCTAAAACTTTGGAAAAGTTGTATCAATCCCGATCCAACAATTTCATGGATAGAAGACAAGATTTTTTGGTGAATCTAACCATCGAATTCGGAGTTTTTGAAAGTAATCTTGAAAAAAAAAAGTCTTTGTTTTTCAATTCCTTTTTTGGTGGTTTGTGCATGATTGATAAGAATGGTTTGAATCATGTTGACAATGTTGATATTCCTTGGAGTAAGGTAAGGAAGATGATTCGAGGCCCTTCCGTCAAAATGAAAAAACAATATACGCATTTGGGCAGTACTGCTTCTCTTAAGATGCTTGCTGGTTCTATCAGAAAGTTCACTGAGATATGCACAAAGTTCCAGAATGATAAGATATAACAAATGCTTCTCCAAAAAAAATGGGTGGACTTCTAAAAAGAGCAATAGTCGCACACAAACTAGGTTCTGGAGAGAGCGCAAACTGACATTGCGAAGACTCTGCCAGGCAACCAATAATGAAGTGTATTCTGAATGATTGACTGGTTGCGTTGTGGCTTTAAATTACCTTCTAATGGTTCAGGACATGATAACTGACGTGGAACTAATATGTTGAAAACTATTTTTGTTCCAAGAAAACAGTTTGTTAACACTATTGGCGCAACTTTTGCGATTCTTCTCAATTTCTAGTTAAACGACCTTTCTTGGTTTTGAGGCTTTTCACATAACATCACTTTACTTATAGTTTTTTTGTTAGGGAAAAAGCATCAAACCCCCATGGTATGACCCCTTTTGCAGCTTACCCCCATAACTTTATTTTTTTGCATGTTTTCCCTCAACGTATGCAACTTTCTAAATCTAATGGTCAAAATGTTGACACATCAACAAATCCTTTGGTCAAAATGTGCATCAAGAAAAGGTTGGTCAAAATGTGCATCAAGAAAAGGTTGGGGGGCAAGTTGCCAAAAACAAAGTTAGGGAGATAAGCTGCAAACGATCCCAAATGTTAGGGGTTTGATGTTTTTTTCCCCTTTTTGTTTTGTATCCTCTTTCATCTCCTACTGTATTGGCAGGCATTTTGATTATGCATTTTATCAAACATTCATCTGACATTTTTCTTGCAATTAGATGAGGAATGTCTCATATTTACAAGATATTGTGACATTGATTAACAGACGAATTCAAAGGCGAAAGACTCAATGGCGAATTTAAGTTGGTGTCATCTACTTCCCCCTAATCTTAGATAAGACATTTGACGGTTTGCCGCGCGCTTACTTCAAAATGGTGGTTTAGTTTTGAAATTGTTGGATCGGGATTGATACAACTTTTCCAAAGTTTCAGAGCTCAAGTTAAGCTGGCGTTGCCTTAACTTGATCTCAAACAATCTTCTTGATAGAGTATAATATGCAGCGGAATTAAAGAACACAAGAAGATAAATTTTCAATGGTTTATTATAAATAATAAACCATCTAGCCTTACGGTAAAATAACCACGCAGGTTTTACCAAAGATGTTCCTCACCACAAAATCACTCTCGCTCTTTTGTAGATTGGACTCAGCAAAGCAGACAAGAATTTTCTCCTTAAATCTAATCCTAGACTTAACTCGAAAACTCACAAACTTTGTAAAACAAGAAACACAGCAACAATGCTTAAGATAAAATCTCTACGGATTTATAAGCTCTATTGTTTCTCTATGTATCTTGATGTACTTCACACCTTATATATAGGTTTCTTTAAACTTGATCTCCAAAATGTGTTGTACACAGTTTTGGTAACTTATGTTGTTTCCTTGTTGAACTCTACTTTCCTTCTTGAACTCGATCTCCTTCTTGAATAATAGTTCCCTTTATTAGATTGAGTTATAATAAGGAAATACTCCTTCTTTAATTCAGAGTTGATCTTGGAAAGATTCCTAGTTGCACTTGAACTCCAAATCTTTTCTTCTTTGAAACCGTGTTGACTTGACCGATCTCCTCCTCTTGAATTATGGAAACTTCAACTTAGGAAACTTGTAATGTTCTTCCGTATGATTAAGAGATGTTCCTGGACATAAACAAAGACAACTAAAATCGTGGAACTTGATTAATAGGTGAATAAAGGCAAAACTAAAATAAAGTAGTTAAAGACAGATTGACAGAATATATACTGGTTTCAATGTTGCCCTGTGAATGTTGGCTCAACATCCATCCAACATTTAAACCCGAATACTTTACTCATGTTCAGAATTTCAGAAACATGT
This sequence comes from Linaria vulgaris, assembly GCA_948329865.1. NCBI lineage: Eukaryota > Viridiplantae > Streptophyta > Magnoliopsida > Lamiales > Plantaginaceae > Linaria > Linaria vulgaris. The sequence continues at coordinate 34,813,991 of OX415253.1, forward strand.
TTTAGGTTAAGACTGTTCTCGGTTTTCAATGTTGTCCTCTGGATGTTGACACAACATCCATCCAACATTGATAACAGAACATCTTACACTTTCAATCTCCCCCTTTTTGCATTTCTTCACAAAACCAATCAATCTGTTCACATAACAGATAATATGTCCAAATATGAATTAAGCATAATAATCTAAACCTACTAAAACTGCTCCCCCTTAATGCAAACTATCAAGTATTAACTTGGCATAACAAAGATTATTCATTAAAGTCATCACCATAACTCAAAAAGTTGTTCAGACACGTAACACATCAATGTTGTCTCAACATTAAGACCAGAATGTACCTGCACATCAGTTTATCAGCAGCAACAGCAGATATAGACTATCTTCATAAGCAAAAGCATTAAGAGCAGTTAAAGCTAAGTAGCATTACCATTACAAACCAAAACAAATAAGAAGAACTAGCAGCAAAATAGAAACAGTTCAAAACATATCAAAAAGAAAAACATAAAAAGCAGAAATCAAAAATTAAAAACTAGATCACTCTCCCCCTTTTTCTGAAGAAAGCTCCTCCATGTTCTTAATCAAGACATCCAGCTCCTGCATTTGTTTTTCCTTGAAAGCAATTTCCCTCTAAAGATTGGCATAAGCACTTCTATACCAAGTCAATTGCTGATCAACAAAAGATTTTGTTGTTACCCTGGTTTCTTCCTCCTCAGATTGAGGCACTGAAGCTCCAACAAATTGTTGAGCCTCCTTTTCCTCTCCAGGTGCAACTCCACCTTCAGGATTCCAAGGCAAGTCCTTCACTCTTGTGCTAGATAAGTAGGATTGAGTGATGGTGAACCTAGCCTTGTTCTCTGACATTCCTCCAAACTCTTTCTTGTCCATCTTCTGTTTTAGCAGCAGAGTTGTGATCAAAGAAGGAAATGGTAGAATCCCTTGCTTCCTCCCTGCAGCATCTTCCATAGCCTTTAAAATTCTCACCCCAATATTCACAGCAAGCCCATTCTTTAGTTTGTAGACCAAGTAAGCTGACTCCTTATTCAAAACAGTAGAATTTTTAGTAGGCAGCCAATTATAAGATGCACATTTGTGCAGAACAGCACTTAGGGCAGTGAGCTTTGTTGTTGGTAATTGTTCAACCCAGGTTCTCTCTAGACCACCTGTGATATCCTTAATCACCTCATCTGGCTTTGGATCTTCAGATTCCTCAACATGTGGCAGTCCCCAAATCTTATTTATCTTCTGAGGACTAATGTCAAACACTTGTCCTCATACCCATGCTTGACCATATTTGGGAGACAACTCACAAGTGATATACTTTGAGAGATTCAAGTATAATTATTGTACAAGCTCAGGAGCATAATCACCATGCTTCTTCATTGAATTCTGAACCCCTCTTGCTTTCAACAACTCAAAAACTCTGTTTCTTTTAAAGCTGTCCATGTCCATGACCCTCTCTTTGTGAAAATCCCTCTTTCTAAAGTCATAAGCATTGTCCTCTATCTCCTTCTTAAGATAGTATCTAGACCTAGCTTCCTTACTAAAATAGGATAACGCAAGAGTGTCACAGTACTCTTCTTCATTATTATCATCATTATCACCTCTAGCTTCAAACTCTTCAGCATCAGATTCCTCTTCCTCTTTCTCCTCTTCTTCTACATCAACTACCTCAACTTCCTCATCCACAACCTTTTTCCCTTTCCTCACTCTCTCACCCTCAGCCTTAGCCTTATCCTCAGCCTTTTTCTTCTCAAGTCTCTCTCTTAGAGCTCTTCTAGCCTTAGCTCTTTGCAAGGCTATTTTACTCATTTGCTTAGACCCAATAGGTGTTCCCTTTCTACCAGAACCAGCTCCAGATCCCTCCCCCTCAATTATATCATCAACATTATTCACTTGGGGTTTAGGGTTAGCCACATTTACCTCAGATTTAGATACATTGGTTTGAGGAGCATGGGCTTCTGATGTTGCGCCAACATTCGACTCAGATTCCACATTCTTAGCTCTCTTTGCCCGTCGTTGATTAGGAATCGTTGGTCGTTGTGCAGCAACTTGAGCAGCAGGTCGTCCTTGATCCTCACGCGCAGCAGCCCTGGAGCGTGTTGTTGTTTGCTTGACATTCACGACCAAATCTGCAAGAGTGTCTAAAGGAGTCTTGCTCGCCATGTTAGTTTTGAGAATTGAGAGAAAAATATGAGAGATTTTTAGATAATTATTGGCAGACAGAAGGACAAATTGCACAAGTGACAGAAATTAGGGCAAGTTGTTATTTTAAGTTGTGAAGAGTGGAGAGAGAAGGAAAGAATGTAAGTGAGATTATGGAATATGATCAATTAAGTTTTCCCACTCCTCTATTCCCGCGTAAGAACTTCACCACGTGTCACTTAAACACAACAAGTAACCAGAGCAGTTCACAATAAAACAATAAAAACTCAGTTTTTAAAATTTTAAACAAACTTATAAGTTACTGACTTCAATGTTGTGCAGACCGTGTGGCAATGTTGGACTAACATTCAGATCAGAGAGTAGAGTAACATTCAAACCAGAAAGTTTTTAAACCATAATATTTGAGGTTTTGGGCTTCTTCAAGGCAATTTCATGTGAGAGCGTGAGATATATCCAAACTTATATCTGAAACTTCACCAAAGTAGCAAGTGTGTATCAAAAACATTAAGATATAGATCAAAATCATGAATAAGTAACATATCAAACAGAAAACACACAGAGATAAGCAGTCATGAAATAGAGAATTAATCCACTTCCACAGCATAGAAGGTCACAAATAGTGTGTCACCTGCAGAATGTCACCCAAAGAGTATGCCTCAACACATGAAAGGGACTATATACTCCCCCTAAGCCCAAACCTAGTCAACCACACTAATCAAAGATGAAAGACAATGCAGTTCTAGAATGAATGCAACAATGTTATGACAACATTGACAGACGGTATACACATTGAATCACTTTTCAAACCAGCAACTGTTCACATCACATCAAATCTTCACTATTTTCATTATCTCTTTAGAACAAAAACTGAGGGTTGTTTTTAAAAAAGTATAATGACATTACTGAATGAGGGCAGCACTAGACTCCACACACCCCAGTAACAACATTATCAGCAGCAAGTTAGGCAAGTACAAAGGTCTTGAATACTGGCAACACATTTATCATGTACCCCAATACCCCAATTCCTTATGCATACTTGTTTACCAACCTGCATACAAGAGAGCACTAAGTGATCAATGCTACCAAGTGAAGGCAATCGAAACCCCAAACACACTAGTAGAAAGAACCACTTTTATGTACCCATTGGCCAAAACAAACAGAGACATGCAAATAAGCACAACTGAATATCAATGAAGTTGTCAACATCATGAACCCCAGCTTCTCCACATGTCCTGGAAAACCTTTCCATATGAATAAGACACAACTGAATAGACATCAAAGTAGTGAACTTTGTGTACCCCAGCTTCTCCATATGTTAGGCTAACACAACCTCAGACACACTTTAGAGATTTATACTTTTCAACACTTAGATGTGAATCTGCAAGCAAGAAAGATTAGTAAAACACAATGATCAACCACACAATCAAATATGCCAAACAAAGATCAATGTGACTCAAAAAGAAAAGAAAAGAAACAAACAAACAAACAAAAAGTTACATACTACACCACAAACATTAACCAGTGCTAGACAGTGGTGTTATGTCAACACTGGGATCCTAACATTCTCACATATTGCACATGCCGGGAGATTTCCTCAAACTGAAGAATCTCTCATTATCTAAAGGTTTAGTAAACATATCAGCAAGCTGATTATTTGTCTCAATATGCTCAATGTTGATCACTTTATCCTCAACAATGTCTCTCAAGTAATGATGTCTTATATCTATATGCTTAGTCCTAGAATGCTGAACAGGATTCCTTGAGATACTAATGGCACTAAGATTGTCACAAAACATGAGGAGAGTATCACTATCTAACCCATAGTCCAGCAACATGTGTTTAAGCCATACTAGCTGAGTAACACAACTGCCAGCAGCTATATATTCAGATTCAGCTTTAGATAATGACACACAATTCTGTTTCCTGCTATACCATGAAACAAGATTGTTTCCCAAATAGAAACATCCCCCACTTGTGGATTTTCTGTCATCTACATCACCTGCCCAATCAGAATCACTAAAACCAACAAGATTTGTATTTGCATCAAAAGAATACCAAATGCCCAATGATGAAGTTCCAGATATATATCTTAATATTCTCTTCACAGCAATCAAGTGAGATTGCTTTGGATCAGCTTGGTACCTAGCACAAACACAAACATAAAACATAATATCTGGTCTAGAGGCAGAGAGATATAGAAGACTACCAATCATAGATCTGTACAATGTTGGGTCAACATTGTCTCTAGTGCCATCCTTAGTAATCTTCACAGAAGAAGACATGGGAGTTTTGCAAGGTTTAGACTCATGTAGCTCAAATCTCTTTACCAGGTTCCTTGCATACTTCTCCTGGTTTAAGAACATACCATTCTCCAGTTGCTTCACTTGCAATCCCAGAAAGTAGTTCAGCTCTCCAATCATGCTCATCTCAAATGTCCCTGTCATTGACTCAACAAACTTGTCTAGAGTAGACTTGTTAGTAGAACCAAATACAATATCATCCACATAGATCTGAGCAATACAAACATAAGAACTCTTTCTAAGAATAAACAAGGTTCTGTCTCCATCTCCTCTATTGAACCCAAGACTTAACAAAAATTGAGTTAGTCTTTCATACCAAGCTCTAAGTGCCTGTTTTAAACCATACAAAGCTTTCTCAAGTTTATACACATAATTAGGATGTTTAGGATCAGCAAAACCTTTAGGTTGTTCAACATATACTTCTTTGTCTATCAAACCATTAAGGAAAGCACCTTTTACATCCATCTGGTAGAGCTTAATCTTAAGACAACATGCAATAGCAAGAAGTAATCTAATAAATTCTATCCTAGATACTGGGGCAAATGTCTCATCAAAGTCTATCCCTTCTACCTGAGTATAACCTTGTGCAACTAGCCTAGCTTTGTTCCTTACAATTACACCATCTTCATTTGTTTTGTTCTTGAAAATCCACTTAGTCCCTATAACATTCACATTAGAAGGTCTAGGTACTAGATTCCAAACATGATTTTTGGTGAATTGCAACAGTTCATCTTGCATAGCATTTATCCATTTACTATCCTTAAGAGCTTCAGTCACATTCTTAGGTTCAATATTTGAGACAAAACAGGAAGCATTACTTACAGTGCAAGTGGAAGCCATGCAGACACACAACCTTACCATATTTTTATAGTTTACCCTGTCTTTGTTGCGAGTCTTCATGCGTCCAGTGATTTCACCTATCACTTGTGAAGTTGGATGGTCCTTTTGAATCCTAGTAGGGGGATCTCTCCTGGGTTCATCAACACTGTCATCCTCTGAATTGGACTGTGGGGATGTTGGCCTAACAGCAGCAAGTGTCAGCTCAACATTAGAACCAGTCACAACTTCAGTGTCTTCAGCTTCTCCTCCTGATGTTGGGACAGTCTCTGTTTCCGATATTGGGGCAACATCAGAGACAGTAACTTCATCAGTACCTGAATCAAAGGTGGAATCATCAAACACTATATTTACAGATTCTTGAATAGTCTTCAATCTTGGATTATAAACCCTGAAAGCAGAACTATTCACAGTATAACCAACAAATGTGCACTTTTCACTTTTTGGATCAAACTTACTAAGACAGTCTCTATCATTCAACAAGTAACAATCACATCCAAATTCATGAAAATGAGCAATATTTGGTTTCAAACCCTTCAAGATTTCATATGGAGTCATATCTGTACCAGGTCTAAGATAAGCCCTATTACTTATATGACATGCAGTATTTAAAGCTTCAGTCCAAAGTCTTTTAGATAGGTTTCTAGCATTAAGCATAACTCTGGCCATCTCTTGAAGTGTCCTATTTTTCCTCTCAGCTATCCCATTTTGCTGAGGTGTCTTAGGTGCTGAAAACTCATGGAAAATTCCATTCTTATCACAGAAATCATTGAAACTAGCATTTTCAAATTCTTTCCCATGATCAGACCTAATCTTACAAACAGAGGAACCATACAGATTTTTGATGCTAGCATGTAAGATCCTAAATGTGTTGAATGCATCAGATTTTTCTTTAAGAAACTTAACCCATGTATATCTAGAGAAATCATCTACAATAACAAAGGCATATCTCTTACCACTTAGGCTGCTCACCTCAATAGGACCCATGAGATCCATGTGTAATAATTCAAAACACTTACCAGTCCTGGGAATTGTACTCTGTACCTGGAGGGGTGTATGAATAGCTTTGGTTTGCTTACCCTTTAGGCAGTCCCCACATACAACCTTACCTGGGCTAGATATCTTTGGTAAGCCTCTTACAGCATCAACTTTCTGTAGCTTTTCAAGGTTCCTATAGTGAACATGTCCTAGCTTCCTATGCCACAGAACAGCATCATCAACTTTAGCATGAAAGCAATCTGCTTCTTCCTGTGCAAGGTAGCAATTATCTTTAGATCTAGTACCTGTCATAACAAGGACATTTTCACTATTAAATACATCACAAGAACTTTTATCAAATGTAACAAGCAAGTTATCATCACAAAGTTGACTAATGCTTATTAGATTTGCTTTCAATCCTTCAACTAGCAGAACATCTTTGAGTGGTGGAAATCCTTCAACATCTAGTACTCCATTTCCAATGATTCTTCCCTTGGTGCCTCCTCCATAGGTGACAGTTCCAACATTGAGAGGAATCAATTGTTTAAGATTTTCCTTGTCTCCTGTCATGTGTCTTGAGCATCCACTGTCAAAGTACCACTTACCTGAAAGGTTAGAGTACACAGCAGAAAACACAATATTGCAAACAAGTTTCATCTTAGGAGTCTTTAACTTTTCAATCCAAGTTCTACTTTTTTGTCCTGTTCCTAATGTTGGGATAACATCTGTACCACTGACCAACTCAACATGAGAGACAGTTTCTGTTTTCTTCACATTTTCTTTCAAATATTTCTTGCAATAAGGTTTTATGTGACCTGGTTGAAAACAAAATTGACAGATATGAGTAGGTTTACTTTTGTTGGGATTAGCACTGCTCAAGTCTTTTGATTCCTTAACAAAACCTTCTTTATTGAAAACAGGATTAGCAACTTTAGAGGTCGGTTTCTCAATATATACAAGACCATTTGTTCCTTGTTTACCCATACTCAGTACCTCTTCAAGTTTAGATGTACTTGAGTTCCATTTAGCAATGATGTGATTATCTTTTTCAAGCTTTCCTTTTACCTCTTTAAGTTCAGCTTCTGTCTTGTCAAGGTCTCTTTCATACATCCTCATCAGTTTCTTCAGTCCATCAATCTCCAGCCTCTGAGTTTCATTCTTCATGGTGAGCTTCTGATTTTCTTTCAGAAGATTATGAAAAGTAGACTTCAAGTCTTCAATGATTTCCTCCTGGGACATTTCACCTTCAAAGTAATACTCTTCATCTAGATCAACTGAGCAATGAAAACATTCAAAGTTAGATTCATCATTATCAGACAAAGAATTGAGATCAATATGGGTATCATATTCAGTCCAATTCCCAAAGAAAGTCTCATGTTCTGATGTTGAGTCCTGGATGTTGGAGCAACATTGAGACCCGTGGCAGTTATGGAGATCTTCTTCTGTCCAGTTGACATGAGTAAATAGCGCAGCTGTATGAATCTCTTCAAAGCTTTCTTCAGTATCAGCACTTGATCCAGAGTTATAATCCTCTTCATTGAAATCATCTACACAAACCCAATGAGACTTTCCCTTCTTGCGGAGTGTGTTAGCACATTCAACAACAATATGACCATAACCTTTACATTCATAACATTGAGTAGTTTTCAACTTTTCAATTTCTTCAGGACTAGATTTTGTTGCCATATATTTAAGAAATTTGGGAGGCAATTTTCTAAAACCAGTGGAAGTATTGCTAGGTTGTTTCCCTTTGGATTTATCTTTAAAGTTCAACCTACTGAGCTTCTTGCTAATATTTCCATAGTTAGAATAAATAATTTCATCCTCATCTTCACTCTCATGATAATTTGTTCCTAACAAAGCAATAGCTTGTTGTTTGGTAGTGCTAGCAGTAAACTCTAGCTCAAATTCTCTAAGAGTGTTTAACAAGGATTGAAATTCCATGTTGGCAATATCTCTTGTTTCTCCCATGGCAATTCTCTTGAGAGCAAATCTAGGTGACAAAGATCTAAAAGCTTTATAAACCATAGTTTGATTTGAAACAGGAAATCCTAGATTTTCACATTGATTAGTAATGTCAAGGATTTTCTCAAAATAACTATCTATACTCTCTTCATCACCCATCTCAAGTTTTTCAAAATCGTTAAGCAATTGTCTATATTTAGAGTTCATAACTGCTATATCTCCTTGACAATTAAGTTCAAGGATATCCCAAGCTGATTTAGCTGTGGTGCAGTTCTGAATTAACTTAAACATATGATTGGTAACATAACTAAAAATAGCATTAAGAGCTTTCTCATTGTAGTTGTACAGTGTTACCTCGTTTGCTGTCCATTGTGACTTCGGGTTTGGTACAATATCTGCATCTCGGTCGTTCTCAATCTTTGGGATAGAATATCCATCAAGAACGGCATCCCATGGTTTCATGTCAATGGATTTGATGTGAACTCTGAGCCTGGTCTTCCAGTAAGCATAATTGATGGATCTTTCTAAGACTGGGAGTCTGCCAGAATTGGGATTGATGTTGTCCATCGCGTTGTATCACCTCCAAACACCAGTGAAATCGGTGCTTGGCTCTGACGCCAATTGAAATTGTTGGATCGGGATTGATACAACTTTTCCAAAGTTTCAGAGCTCAAGTTAAGCTGGCGTTGCCTTAACTTGATCTCAAACAATCTTCTTGATAGAGTATAATATGCAGCAGAATTAAAGAACACAAGAAGATAAATTTTCAATGGTTTATTATAAATAATCAACCATCTAGCCTTACGGTAAAATAACCACGCAGGTTTTACCAAAGATGTTCCTCACCACAAAATCACTCTCGCTCTTTTGTAGATTGGACTAAGCAAAGCAGACAAGAATTTTCTCCTTAAATCTAATCCTAGACTTAACTCGAAAACTCACAAACTTTGTAAAACAAGAAACACAGCAACAATGCTTAAGATAAAATCTCTATGGATTTATAAGCTCTATTGTTTCTCTATGTATCTTGATGTACTTTACACCTTATATATAGGTTTCTTCAAACTTGATCTCCAAGGTGTGTTGTACACAGTTTTGGTAACTTATGTTGTTTCCTTGTTGAACTCTACTTTCTTCTTGAACTCGATCTCCTTCTTGAATAATAGTTCCCTTTATTAGATTGAGTTCTAATAAGGAAATACTACTTCTTCAATTCAGAGTTGATCTTGGAAAGATTCCTAGTTGCACTTGAACTCCAAAACTTTCCTTCTTTGAAACCGTGTTGACTTGACCGATCTCCTCCTCTTAAATTATGGAAACTTCAACTTAGGAAACTTGTAATGTTCTTCCTTATGATTAAGAGATGTTCCTGGACATAAACAAAGACAACTAAAATCGTGGAACTTGATTAATAGGTGAATAAAGGCAAAACTAAAATAAAGCAGTTAAAGACAGATTGACAGAATATATACTTGTTTCAATGTTGCCCTGTGAATGTTGGCTCAACATCCATCCAACATTTAAACCCGAATACTTTACTCATGTTCAGAATTTCAGAAACATGCTTTAGGTTAAGACTGTTCTCGGTTTTCAATGTTGTCCTCTGGATGTTGACACAAAATCCATCCAACATTGATAACAGAACATCTTACACTTTCAAGTTTGATCCTCTTCAAGTGGAATAACACATTGGAAAAATAATTAATTGATATTTTATTAGGATGCCTTCAATTTATTTCATAAGGCATGAGTTCATAGAGCCCCTGCTCGATTATATATTATCAGTAGTATATCGAGATGTTTGATACTGATTCGATGGAAGTTTTATTTGGATTCGATGTTTTATTTGGATTCGATGTTATCTTAACATCTGTTAACAACAGTTAACATTAGGACCAATCTACTTGACATAGAATATAACGCAGCAAAAAAGTAAAAACGACAAGTAGATAATTTTAAGAAGATTATAAGGGTTTATAATCTTCCGAGCCTTAGGCAAAATAACCACTATCGAAATAATGATTTTAACAAGTCGTTATCTCATCTCTCAAGCCTCTCACTCTCAAATTGTTTGAACTCAACTGAGCAAACAAACGATCAACTCCTTAAATCTAAATAGGACTTTTAGACTCAACTCGTTAATCTCAAACCTCGGAAAAACAAGACAAAGACACTGGACTCTAATAATTTCCTCACGGGAGATTTTCTGTCTTGTCTTCGTGCCTTTTTCTTGATGCCCAACATGCCTATAATGTAGTCTTCCTTGATGAACAAGACATGTTGTGCACATATTTTTATTGCTATTAGATCTCCTTGTACGACTCTAATTTCGTTCATGGCAAGTCTTCTTCAATATGTAAAGGTTTTCTTGTCCAACTAGAAGTCTTCAATTAAAAGGTTACATTCTTTGACTGAAATGCTTTTAAGGAAATACTTCTTTTCAATCTTGTAGTCTTCTATGGAAAGAATCCTTCTCCATCTTGTAGTATTCTATGGAAAGAATCATATTGCACCTTGTAGTCTTCTATGGAAAGATTTCTACTGCAAGTAATCTTCTTTCCTTATTGCAATTCACACGCCTTGTTCTTTCCATTGCAGCGCTTGCAGCTTTCCTTCTTGAATTAGGAAAGATTTCTTACTTTAACTTGAATTCTTCTAATGGAAGTTTCCTTCTCTTTATAGAAGTCTTCAATTGAAAGGATTCTCCTCTGGAAATCTTCATTTCTAATTCGCTCTTGTTCTTTTCTTTATTTTCAGCATGCACGCGTCTTCAGTTGAGGAAAGTTCTTCTTTGGAAACTTATATTTGAATGACAACTTTTCTTTAAGGAAATGAATCCATTCTTGAATTTTCTAGGCCTGAAGCACATAAAAATACCAATCACAACTCGTGGAACTAAATTAGTAAGTGAATAAAGGCAAAACAATATTTTTTGCAGTTTTAAACAGATTACATGCAGGTCCTCTGGTTTGAATGTTATCATCAATGTTGTCCCAGCATCGCATAACATTGATTCCGGAATACCTTGCACTTTCAATCTCCCCGTTTTTTTCTTTCTTCATAAAATCCAACATGTTCACAATGCATTTCATGCACATTGCTCCAACAACACAACATTATTAATATCTTAAGCTACTCCCCCTTAATATGATAATTTCAATCTTGTAGCCTTAAGATACAAAATAGAAAACACAAAGAGTTAAACATCACAACACTAAGCATAACTAATAAAACATAAGATACTTCAAACTTGCACACATAATAGAATAAACATGGAGCTAAATTGGCTTACTTCTCCCCCTTCTTTGTGAGGAAAGCAAAACCTTGACGAATCACTTCATACGATAAAGTTCCTATAGCTCTTCTGTAGCAGTTATTCTCATTTTTCTCTCTAAAAACTCTATCATCCAGTGTTCCTTAAAGTCTTTCGTAACCACGATCTAATCTCCCCAAATGGAAAACCAAAGTTAGCCTCAATTGCAAATATTACCTCGGGTGTTATCTCTAATGTTGAGACTTCTCAAAATCTTCTTCCTTGTCTCTTCATGTCAACGGTTTCATAATCGCCATTCTTAGTTTCCTCATCTTTTTAGAACCATCTTTCTCTTCTTCACCACTTCCTCTTCATTCTCAACCTCTTTGTCCTCTTTCTCTTTCTCCTCATTTTCTTGCAATTAACCAACAACATCATCAACCTCTTTTCTTTATTAGAAACAGCGGCAAAACCACCATGCTCACCCACTCTAGTCTCTCCAGCAACTATAGTGTTGTTTCCTTCAATAAATCATTCTTCTCTGTAAAATCTTCTTCAACATCGTCTCCTCAACCGTGTTTGAAGTAACAAAAGCCAACATTACATGTTCCTCAGTTTTAACTTGTCTTGTCTTCAGCAACAATGTCTGGAATGAGTGTTGTACCTGCGAGAAAGAACTACAGGAGTAAGGGTGGGGTTATCTCCTTGATTCTCCATATCAAGGGCCACATAATCAAGATCAAAGATAGATGCCAAGTATTTTGAAAACTATTGCAAGGTAGAAATCTTAGCATTTGAGAGAATTAGGCACAAAGAGAGTAGAACATCAAAATCACAAGTGAAAGAAGTAGTGGGCGGTTACTTAAAATAAAGCATGCATAATTCCCGCCTATTGAAACAACACGTGATGCCGAGTTTACTTCACACATGACCAGAGCAGTTCATGAAAAACTTATAAGTCATAATGCTAAACCTGGATGTTGAGACAAAATTCTTAGAGACTGATGTTGGCACAACCTTGACACCTGTTTTGAATCAACATTGGTCCTTGTGAATGTGGAGGTATTAAGCTTACCCTCAAGAACTTATCAAGTAAGAGCGTGAGCTAGATCTGAAAACATATATCTGAAACTTAAGACATATTAGCAAGTTAGTACCACAGGTATATCAGACTTATACATGGAAAGGAGAGTTAGTTAACAGAAAATCCAACATTTTGGGGGTGAAGTAAATTAAAGGAGTTAATCTACTTCCAAATCATAACAAGAGACAACTTACTATGTCACCTAAGTTGAATCACCCAAAATATATGCCTTCACATGAGAATATAATTATTCTCCCCCTTAAGCCCAAACTGACACAAATATAACAAGGAAAGAATGAATGAATGCAAGCCTAAGTGAATGCAGAATGCAGAATGTTGTGACAACATTGGAAGATGGTAAACACTTGTGAAAACAAATTTTCAAAACAATTCACATTAACAATTCTTTATTATTTTCATAACTCATGTGAACATAAACTTAAGGTTGCTTAAAAAAGGATAATGTCACTACTGAATGAGGGCAACACTAGACTCCATACACACCTTAGTAACAACATTATCAACAGCAAGTTGGGCAAGTACAAAGGCCTTGCATGTTGGCAATTCATTTATCATGCACCCCAACACCCCAATTTCTTATGCATACTTGTTTACCTACCTGCATTCAAGAGATTCACCAAGTGATCAGTGCTACTAAGTGTTAGGAAATCAAAACCCCAAAAACACCCTAGTAGAAAGGATCAACACAATGTGTTCCTTGGCCAAAACAAACAGAAACATGTAAATAAACACAACTAAATAACATCGAAGCTGTCAACATCATGTAACCCAGCTTCTCAACATATTCTATAAACCTTTCGCATGAATAAGACACAACTGAATAGACATAAAAGTAGTGAACTTTGTGTACCCCAACTTCTCCATATGTTAGGCTATCGCAACCTCAGACAAACAGAAGAGTTTTATTATTTTTTCAAAACAAATATGTGAAATTGATAACTAGAAAGAGTTGTTCACCAAAGAGTTCAACCACACAAACCAACTATGTCAAACATTCATGAAGATAACCAAGAACAAAAACATAAATCAAACAGAAAAAATCTAATGCAATCCTATACACCACAAACAGACTACGATGTTAGTCAGTGGGGTTATGGTGACACTAGGATGCAACAATGTTCACATAACATTTACGTCGAGAGTCTTCCTCAAATTGAACAACCTCTCGCTATCTAGGGGCATTTTAAACATACTAGTTATGTGATCAATGTTAATCATCTTGTCATCTACCAGATCTCTCAAAAAATGATGCATGCAAAATATATGTATTGTTCTAGAATGATGCACCAGATTTCTTGATATGCTAATGGCATAAAGGTTATCACAAAACATTAAAAATGTGTTACTCTTTATCCTATAGTCATGCAACATGTGTTTAAGACATATAAGTCGGGTAACACAGCTGCAAGCTGCAATATATTCAACAGTTGATAATGACACACAATTATGTTTCTTGCCATAACATGAAAGAGGATTATTTCCCAAATAAAAACAACCCCAACATGTAGATTTTCTATCAGCTAAATCACCATCCCATTCAGAATCATCAAAACCAACAAGGTTTGTATTTGTATCATGTGTATACCAAATGTTTAAGTCTATAGTACCAGATATATGTCTCATAATTCGCTTCACAACAATTAAGTGAAAGCTTTAAGGTCAGCGTGATACCTGGCACGAACACAAACACAAATCGAGCACATAATATTTGGGCGAGTGGTGGATAGATATAACAAACTTCCAATCATGAATTTGTACAATGTTGTATCAACATTGTCTCTTATGCCACCTTTTCCACTCAGCAAGTAGAAGACATTTGAGTCTTGCTTGATTTTGACTCCTCCAATTCAAATATTTCCACCAAAAAGAAATCTTGTTCACCAATCATGCTCATCTCTAATGTACCTGCCAAAGCTTCAACAAACTTGTTTAAAGTAGACTTGTTAGTATAAACAAAGACAATGTCATTAGCAAATCTTTGAGCTAAACAATAATCAGAACATATGGCACACATGCAAACACTCAACATTATCATATCTCTATATTTTATCCTTTTCTTGTTGCTTGTCTTGAGGCCATTAGTGATTTGACCAATAACCTGAGATGTTGGATGATTCCTTTGAATCCAATCGGTTGTATCCATCAAAACATCTTGAATTTGAAACTTTTCATCGTATATGATTGACTGCTCGGATGTTGTGTCAACATCAGGACTGGTCGATGTTGGCATAACATCAACTTCTGGTTCAGGTTCAGGTTTTGGATCTGCAGGTGGTGATGAAATAACACTGTTTGTTTCCAATGTTGGGGTAACATCAGAAACAGAAAATTCTTCAGTACCTGCATCTGTTTCCAATGTTGGAGTAGCATTAGAAACAGAAAGTTCTTTAGTACCTGCATCACTAGTCAAATCATAAATTACCACATTTTCATATTATTGAACAATATTCAGTCTTAGATTAAGCATTCTAATAGTGGTATTGTTCAAAGAATAGCCATCAAAGATACAATTTTCACTTTTTTGGATCATATTTTCTCAAAAAATCTTTATCATTTAAATTATAACAAACACATCCAAATACATGAAAATGAGTAAGATCATATTTCTTCTTTTTCATCATCTCATAAGGAGTCATGGGCATATAGAATTTTATGAATATTTTCATTAAACTCACATAAGTCAATAATAGACCTATTCTCAAATTCTCTACCATAATTAGACCAAATATTACCAAAAGAAGCACCATGTAAGTTATCAATACTAGCATGCAATGTTCTAAAAGTATAAAGAGCTTCTGATTTTTCTTTAAAAGAATTGATCACAGTATATCCAGAAAAATCATTCATAATCACACAATCATATTGCTCACCCCCGACTCTACTTACTTCAATAAGACACGAGAGATCCATATGAATTTAAAGAAAATAGTTAGAGGTACTTGTAACATGTTCATCCACATGGATTGGATTATGAGAAGTTTTGGTTAGCTTACCTTTCAAGCAATCCTCATAGACCAACTTACCAGTACCCGAGATATTTGGAATACCTCTCACAGTTTCAAGTTTCAGCACTTTGCCCAGATTCTTGTTGTTCATCCATCCAAGTCTCTTGTTCTTGTTAATTGAATAGTCCACATTTGTTTGAAAGCAAGTTACTTGATCTCTCACCAAGTTGTTGTCTTCAAACCTTTTACCTGTTAAAGCACACACATTTGCACAATCAGATACATCACAAGAATCTTTATCATACCTTATCATTAAGTCATCATCACACAATTGACTTATGCTTATATGGTTTTCACAGAATCCATCCAACAATATCTTATCCTTTAAGGGTGAGAATTCATCAATATTCGGCACTTCTTTGCCAATGATTCTTCTTTTACTTCCATCTTCATAGGTGAAAGTTCTGGTGGTTAGTGGTGCACTATCCTTCAAATTAGATTTGTATCCAGTCATGTGCCTCAAGCATTCACTATCAGAGTACCACTTACCTGGAAGGTTAGTAAGCAAAGGAGAAAAGACAAACTTGCATACAATCTTGATTTTAGGCACAAAATCTAGTGATCCTCATCCTGCTATTCTGTTTAGCATTGTTGGAACCGAATGTTGAGACAACACCAGATTCCAGTGTTGACTTAACATCAGTATCAACACAGCCCGAATCCCTATTCCCCTCTACTATTTTCCTTTTAAGAGATTTTTTCTATTTATAACAATATGGTTTAGAATGTCCACATTGAAAACCGTATTGACAAATATAGGTTATTTTCTTAGAATTTCCAGAAAATACCTTAACTTTTACAAAACTAGGAATAGTGGATTCAACAAAATTAGAGGAGTGAGTAACTTGACTTTAAAATCCTAAACTAGAATTACCATCATTGCCTAAACATAAAACTTCATCAACTTTATAAGTACATGTATTCCTCTTGGCAATGGTATGTTTGGATTTCTAGCTTAGATGTTACATTTTCTATTTTAGCATCTTTTCTGCCCAAACTAACCTCAAGTTGAGTGATTGTATCCTTCAAGCTTTCATTCTCTTCCATAGCCTTGTCAATTCTACTCAACTTGTTCTTCTCCTTGAGCAGGTCTTGGTAGATAATCTATGGTTCTTCAAGAAACTCTTATTGGCTCAGTTCATCTTCAAAGAAGTAATCATCTTCCAAACCTACAGAATCATGCAAATACTAAATGTCAAAATCATCATCAAACTCATCATAATCGGAAATCAAACATTTAGAGTTTTCTAAACAAATGGTTTCCTCCCAATCGCCAAAGAAAATCTTATGGACTGATGTTGTCTTCTGGATGTTATCCCAACATCGAGCTGTCTGGATGTTGAACAGACACTGAGTTTCAATATTGGCTTGACACTTTGTCCTAACACTGTCAGTCCAGTCCACATTTGTACTCAACACTATTGTCTTAATTTCTTCAATTTCTTGCACCTGTCCTTCAACATATTCTTCAAAACCTGTCTCAGCATTATAATCTATAAAATCATGTTAGAATTCCTCTTTGTTCTAAGGTTGTTAGCACATTCATAGGCAAAATGACCCCAACCTTTACATTTATAGTATTGAATCTGTTTGACATGTGTATCATCATGAGGAGTAGGTTTACAAGAATATTTGGTCATGTTTTCAGAGAAATCTTTCTTTAAATTATCAAGAATATTTTTATCTTTTATACTAAGCTTACTAAACTTTTCAATCACAGTTTCATTATAAGCTTGAATTTTTTCTTCATCGTCTACATTCTTATCAGTTTCTAGATTCATCTCAAATTCTTTCAATTTGTTAAGTAGAGTATGAAAGTCTAAAGTGTCCATATTCCTAGCTTCTTGTAAAATAATCACGTCGAATTTCTTAGAAAGAGTTTTCATAGCTTTGTACACCAGTTTCCTGTTAGACAGGGGATCACCTGAGTTCGAATTTCTTTAGCAAGATACATGAGCTTTTCAAAATAAGAAGTAATGCTTTCATCGTCCCCCATTGTTAAATTATCAAATTTGCTCAAAAACGTGCGTAGCTTAGTCTTTTGATTGCTTAAATCATCTTCACATTGATTTTGAAAGATATCCCAAGCATGCTTAGTTGTTGAACAATCTTTAATTAATCTAAACATTTAACAATTAACCAAACTAAATATGGTTTTATGGGCTTTTTCAAGGAAGAAAATGTTACTTATCTCAGTTTGAGTCCACTCCGATTTTGGCTTCGAAAAGACCTCATGATTCTCATCTGGAGCACACATAGGTACCGCATACCCTTCGATCACCGTCTTCCAAGCTCGCACATCGATTGATTTGATGAGTGAACGAATTCTGATTTTACCAGTAAAAATAGTTGCATCCATCCAGGACAGGTAATTTGTTGTTGTTTGGATTCGTGTTGTCCATCCTTTAGTATCAAATTCAAAGACTAGTAAAATCGGTGCTTGGCTCTGATACCAATTGAAATTGTTGGATCGGGACTTGATACGCTTTTTCCAATGTTATGAAACCATTGTATTCGATGTTATCTTAACATCTGTTAACAACAGTTAACATTAAGACCAATCTACTTGACAGTGAATATAACGCAGCAAAAAAGTAAAAAACATAAGTAGATAATTTTAAGAAGATTATAAGGGTTTATAATCTTCTGAGCCTTAGGCAAAATAACCACTATCGAAATAATGATTTTAACAAAAGTCGTTCTCTCAACTCTCAAGCCTCTCACTCTCAAGTTGTTTGAACTCAACCAAGCAAACAAAGATCAAATCCTTAAATCTAAACAGGACTTTTAGACTCAACTCGTTAATCTCAAACCTCGAAAAACAAAACAAAGACACTCGACTCTAATAATTTCCTCACGGGAGATTTTCGCTCTTGTCTTCGTGCCTTTTTCTTGATGCCCAACATGCCTATAATGTAGTCTTCCTTGATGAACAAGACACGTTGTGCACATATTTTTATTGCTATTAGATCTCCTTGTATGACTCTAATTTCGTTCATGGCAAGTCTTCTTCAATATGTAAAGGTTTTCTTGTCCAACTAGAAGTCTTCAATTAAAAGGTTTCCTTCTTTGACTGAAATTCTTTTAAGGAAATACTTCTTTTCAATCTTGTAGTCTTCTATGGAAAGAATCCTTCTCCATCTTGTTGTATTCTATGGAAAGAATCATATTGCACCTTGTAGTCTTCTATGGAAAGATTTCTACTGCAAGTAATCTTCTTTCCTTCTTGCAATTCACACGCCTTGTTCTTTCCATTGCAGCACTTGCAGCTTTCCTTCTTGAATTAGGAAAGATTTCTTTCTTTAACTTGAATTCTTCTAATGGAAGTTTCCTTCTCTTTATAGAAGTCTTCAATTGAAATGATTCTCCTCTAGAAATCTTCATTTCTAATTCGCTCTTGTTCTTTTCTTTCTTTTCAGCCTGCGCGCGTCTTCAATTAAGGAAAGTTCTTCTTTGGAAACTTATCTTTGAATGACAACTTTTCATTAAGGAAATGAATCCACCCCTGAAGTATCTAGACCTGGAGCACATAAAAATACCAACTACAACTCGTGGAACTAAGTTAGTAAGTGAATAAAGGCAAAACAATAATTTTTGCAGTTTTAAACAGATTGCCTGCAGGTCCTCTGATTTCAATGTTATCATCAATGTTGTCCCAACATCGCATAACATTGATTCCAGAATACCTTGTACTTTCAGATACTATGGTGCAGTCTAATCTAAATGGACATCTTTCTTTCTCGAAGTCGTGTGTAACATAGATGAATGGGGGAGGGTGGATGTTATTATTTTCTTCTAGGTCTAATGTTTAAAATGAATGAACGGAATAGTCTTAATAGCAGTCAAATAATGAAGGTAGCATTTTCTCTGCTGCTTCTTACTATTTTAAATCTCTTTTTGTATGTCTGGTGATTCCGTCTAGGATACCCCGTGCGGACCTCTCTCATATGTGTGGGGGTTGTGCTCGCGCCCACACGTGAAAGAGAACGCCCAATGGGCGGCATAACTAAGGTTATTTATGTCATCAAGATAGTTGAGAGGCAATTTTTATCTCATTTCAATGCAACACAAAAATGTATCTCTTTGAAAGGGTTTAATCTTTAGGCTCTTACTCTTTCTGGTATATCAAGAAAAAACTATGTTCTTTTCAAAGTTAGGAACTCACATTCATCTGGAAACTGAGTAGTATGCATTGATTGGGAAACAATTCATGCATGAAGATTATTAAGAAGACAAGAGCAGGTAAACTTATCTGTGGATATTTCTAAGAAAGAAAGAAAACAGAGGAAGGAAGAATCATGACACATTCTTAACCGTGAGTCGAAATTTACAAGAACCACCAAGCTCTAAGCTTGAATCTTTATTTGTTTGGTATACATATGTGGTCGAAATCTGAAACTGCTGAGCTTTATTTTGTTTGCCTTCATTAATCCAACGTCCAAAATCTTTGAAGCCCGCGTCCCAACTGAAAATGTGGAAGATGTTCAAGGACCTTTCGAGAAGCAGGGAACTCAATGATATTCTCCCATGAATTACAGCGCGGGACAATAGAAATCCGCAAATAGTTCAGGTCACTATGCATCCATGAACATCACATGTTGCTGCTGCCAATAGCATAAAAGCACTACCTAGTGCCCAAATATAAGCCGAACGCAGAGAGGGGGTTAAAGCGGAACTAGATACGGAGGTTGCATCTTCAGCACGCGTCACAATTCACAACAATAGCAAATAATCCAGTAAATCACCTGGTCAAAAGAAAATTTCAAGGTCATCAAGTTAATAATTCAATCAATATTAAAACTTATGCTGATTATACAATTCATTAGTTGTTGCACAGCAATACGATAAATAGAAAGATATACACGGACGAAAAGCAAGAAAGACGCGTTATTTGTTTACCCAGTTCGTTGCCTACATCTGGGGGCGATACCAAGCCAGGATTTTCACTATGTGTTATGTTGTTGGGTTACAATTACAAGAGAGGCTATTTATAATAAGGACACACTCCTAATATTAGGCAACTCCTAATTATAGAATTACTCAAACTCTGCAATTCCCAGGAAACTAGGTCTCTACAACTCTCAGTTAAACTAGGAAGCTGCATTCTTTGATAATTCAGGCTCCACAAAACCTAACAATCTCCCACTTGGAGACTAATGTCATCATAACCACATCTTCACTCTTCCACATAACAATCCTCTAACAATGGTACCGCCATCCTTGGACTCTTCACTCACCAAGTCCAGTTGAAGCCATGCAAAGCTTCAACTTCTCTAAGGTCACAACCTTAGTGAACATATCAGCAGGGTTCTCACTTCCCGGAATCTTCACAAGTTGCAAAGTCTTCTTCTCCAAGAGATACCGTATGTAGTGATACTTCAACTCAATGTGCTTTGTTCTCGAATGAAATGCCGAATTCTTGGCTAAGAAAATAGCACGCTGACTATCACTGTATAGAATACTATTTATTTGCCCTTTTCCCAATTCACCCAAGAAATTCTGCAACCATACCATCTCTTTACTAGCTTCCGTCACCGCTACATATTCAGCTTCTGTAGTAGACAAAGCCACAATCTTCTGCAACTTATATCCCCATGAAATAGTCGTACCACCCAATGTGAAAACATAACAAGTAGTACTCTTTCTTCCATCAAGATCACCCGCCAAATTAGCATCTACATAACCATTCAAGTCCGTGTGTTTTCCCTCAAAACACAATGACCTATCACAAGTACCACGCAAGTACCTAAAGATCCACTTCACTGCTTCCCAGTGTTGCTTTCCCGAACTAGTCATATATCTACTCACAACTCCAACTACATGCGCAATATCTGGTCTTGTAAGCACCATAGCATACATAAGACTCCCAATTGCTGAAGCATATGGAGTTTTCTTCATCTCTGCAAGCTCCAAATCACTAGTAGGTGACTCCCTTTTTGATAATCTAAACTGACTACCTAAAGGAGTGCTTACTGGCTTTGCATCTTGCATACTGAATCTCCTCAACACTTTATCAATGTAATCAGACTGCAAAAGATACAACTTACCTGTCACCTTATCGCAATTTATCCGCATACCCAAGATTTGTTTTGCCTCGCCAAGATCCTTCATGGCAAAACGTTCAAATAGTTGCTTCTTCAACTTGTTCACTTCTTGAACACATGAACCTGCTATCAGCATGTCATCAACATATAATAGCAAAACAATGAAGCTACGATCAAACCTCATAAAGTAACAACAATGATCAGCATTGCATCTACCAAAGCCAATCTCATTCATGAAGCTATCAAACTTCATGTACCACTGTCTAGGAGCTTGTTTCAGACCATACAAGCTCTTTTCCAATTTGCAAACTAGCTCAACGTTACCCTCAAGCACATACCCATCTGGTTGCTGCATGTAAATGTCTTCTTCAAGATCGCCGTGAAGAAAAGCTTTCTTCACATCCATCTATTCTAATAATAAATTCTCTGCTATAACTATGCTTAAGACCATCCTAATAGTCGTCAACTTCACCACGGGAGAAAATATGTCAGTGTAATCAACCCCTTCTTTCTGTTGAAAACCCTTCACAACCAGCCTAGCTTTGTAACGTTTGCTACCATCTGCTTGCTCTTTGATTCTGTAAACCCACTTGTTATGCAACGCCTTTTCCCCCTTTGGAAGCTCAACGAGATCCCACGTGTTGTTCGACTTCAAGGAATCCATCTCATCATCCATTGCAAGCTCCCACTTGCTCGAATCAACACTTTTCACTGCCTCTGCATAACACTCTGGCTCACCACTATCAGTTAATAACAAATAATGTAAGGCAGGGAAATACCTCTCAGGAGCACGGTGTTCCCTACTTGATCTTCTCAAAGTAGGCTCTGGAGTACGTGGTTCTTCCTCATTAGTCACCTCGTTTTCCAGAATCTTGTCTTCACCAGAATTGGAGACATCCAATTCCACTATCTTCGGGTCTTTAACCCGAGTATCAACACCCACAGTGTATGATGCACCCAATGTGTCTTTGTACAAAACTTGTTCATTAAACACAACATCTCTACTACGAATAACCTTACTGTTTTGGTCATCCCAAAATCGATACCCATAATCATCGCCGCCATATCCAATGAATGTACATTTCACATATTCCTCATCTAACTTGCTTCTAGCAGTAGCATCAATATGAACGTAAAAACACAACCAAATACTTTAAGGTAAGATAGGTTTACCTCCTTCCCTCTACAAGCTTCCTCTGGAATGCCATTTTCCAGTGGAATGGATGGTCCTCGGTTGATCAAGAAAGCCGCAGTGTTAACTGCTTCTGCCCAAAACATCTTAGGCAACCCACACTTCAACCTCATGCATCTAGCCCTCTCATTCAAAGTTCTGTTCATATGCTCTACAACCCCATTCTGCTGCGGTGTTCCTCTAACTGTCTTCTCCATGCGAATGCCATTATCTGCACAATACTTCTTAAACTCTGCAAGTTTATACTCTCCACCATTGTCAGATCTTAGACACTTCACACGCAGACCAGTTTTAGTTTCAACACGTGCTCTCCACTTCTTGAAAACCTCAAACGCTTCAGATTTCTGTTTCAAGAAGTATACCCATAACTTTCTTGTTGCATCATCAATGAAAGTCATGTAATACGAAGCTCCACCGAGAGACGTGACAGGGGCTGGTTCCCACAAATCACTGTGCACCAGCTCTAACTTATGTTCCTTCAGAGTTCTGCCACCCTTTGCGAAACTAACCCGTTTCTGTTTCCCAAACACACAGTCCTCACAAAGACCCATATCAACTGTTTTCAAACCCGGCAGCTTACCCTTCTAACACAGATGCTTCATTCCTTTTTCACTCATGTGGCCTAGTCGACAATGCCACAAATCAGCGTCACTATGTGCTGCAGCAACTCCAATGCTATCATGTTTGATGTCGGTCATATACAGTGATAATATTGGACCGTGGATTGACACAACACTTTTGAGAGTTAAGCTGGAATTGCCTTAACTCTATTTTGATCTTCTTGATAATAATAATGTGCAGCGGAAGTAAGAACACAAGAAGATATAATTTTAAGAAGTTTTCAATATTATTAAAAACTTCCGAGCCTTAGGCCAAATAACCATAAAGGTTTTAACAAAACGTTCCTCACAACAATTCACTCACGCTCTTTGTTGATCGGACACAACGAAGCAGACAAGTAAGAACTACTTAACTTCTATGAACTAGACTTAAGCAGTTGATACAAAAACTTCGCAAAACAAGACGAAGACAATACAAAGAATGATTAATCTCTTGGATTGTTTAGCACGATTGTCTTGTCTTCATCTTGATGAACTTCACATCTTTTATAGATTTCTTGAGACTTGCACGCCAAGATGTGTTGTTCACAGTTTTGGTAACTCTTGTTGTTTCCTTGTTGAAATTTGCCTTTTTTGTGAACTTCAAATATTTCTTGAGAATGTGTTTCCATTGTTACCGATTTAACAAGGTAACACATCTTCTTCAATTTGCAGAATCCTGGAAAGAATCGCGTCGCAGAGAACAGCTCGCTTGTTTCATTATTTTGAAACCGTGTTGTGTTGACTAATTCAACTTAGCTTGAATTACGGAAACTTCAAGTAAGGAATCTTCCATAGCTCTTCCTTATGCTTAAGATACCTTCCTGGACATAAACATAAACAACTAAAACCGTGGAACTTGATTAATATGTGAATAAAGGCAAAACTTAAATTTGGCAACTAAATAACAGTTTTCGCACAGACTCTCGGCTTTCAATGTTATCCACAATGTTAACCCAACATCGTCTAACATTGATTCCAGAAAGCCCTGCACTTTCAATCTCCCCCTTTTTGCCATTCTTCACAAAACCAACACATGTTCCAATCAAGTCTTATATCCAAAAAGTTATAATCAACAGGAAACACATTAAACTACTAAACTACTCCCCCTTAATACAGGCTAACATATTCCAAATTAAATTAACAAAGACAAGCATTAAGGTCATCACTACATCCACATATGTACATATGTTCAGACCCCAACATTCATCAATGTTGCCTCAACATTGAAACCAATGAGTTTCCTGCACAGAAGGTTAACTAGACAAGCAGTTCAAAATGCACTTTCATAAGTAATAGCAGTTAGAGCAGTTCACCAGTAGTACTTAGAGTTACAGGCCATAGCTAAATATCAAGGACATGTCCCTTGATCAAATTAAACCAATTAGACATTAATGTACCAGCAGTTCAAAGATATTAGCAGTTCATAAGAAACAAACCAAAAACTAGAAGACTAAAATTTAAAATTGGAACTACTCTCCCCCTTTTTGTGAAGAAGGGAGTTTCTCCAAGTTTTTCACCATGTCCTCCAGCTCTTTGAGGTGTTCCTTTCTCTCCTCGATCTCTCTATGAGTATCAGCAATCTGTCCCTGTACCAGTTCAGCATATGATCCACAAAAGTAGAGGTTATGACCATGCAGTCTTCTTCTTTAGACATTGGCACTGAAGTTCCAGCAAACTCCTGAGCCTTCTTCTTTTCAGCCCTTGGTCTCACCACTCCTTTTGGGTTCCATAGAAGGTCTCTCACTCTTGATCCAAACAAGTAGCTTGGGAGAATTATCAGTTCAGAATCATTCTTCCTCCAGCCCACAGTCACACTTGTCTTCAATCCTTGCTTGCTAAGGATTTTGCAGATCAGTGAGGGAAAAGGTAGCATGCCATTCTTCCTTCCAGCAAATTCAGACATAGACTTCACAATCCTCTCCCCCATGTTCACAGCTAGCCCATTCTTGATTTTGTAGACTAAGAGTGTTGATTCCTTAGTCAAAACAATAACATTTTTGCTTGGGATCCAGTTGAAGCAAGCTATCTTGTGCAAGACAGCACTCAGGGAGGTGAGTTTTGTGGTTGGCAGAGCATCTTTCCAGGTTTTGACCAACCCTCCAGTCAAGTCTTCCATCACATCATCATAGTAGGGGTCCTCAGATTCATCAGCAGTAGGAAATCCACAGATCTTGTTGATGGTGTAGGGGTCAATGTTGAAGACTCTCCCCCTCACCCAAGCCTTTCCAAATTTTGGAGATCTGTAGTCCCTGATCCATTTGGAGAGATTAAGGTAGAACTCCATGACAATCTCAGGAGCATAGTCATGAAACTCCATCACTGATTGTTGCAACCCTCTTGCCTCAAGCAAGTTCATCACCTTGTTCTCTTTGAAACTGTCAATCTCTATAGCTCTTTCAGTGTGAATCTCCCTCCTCTTGAAAGAATCCCACTTCTTCTCCAATTCTTGTGAAAGATAGAAAGGAGAATAGCAATCCTCTTCAATCTCAGGGAAGATCACATACAACCATCTGTATACTCCTCTGTCCCTGATGTTGCCTCAACATCAGCAGCAACATCAGCAGCACCATCCTGCTCTTCCTCAATCTCCTCTTCCTTCTCCTCTTCTTCCTCATCCTCAACATCAACCACCTCAGTTTCCTCTTCCATTACTTGCTTTCCTTTCCTGTTTCTCTCAGCAGCAGCATCAGCAGCCTTCTCTTCTTCCTCAGCTTTCTTCTCAGCCTTTTTCTTGGCTAACCTCTCCACCTGTCTTTTTCTGGCCTCAGTCCTTGCCTTAGCAGTCTCAGACATAGTTTTCAACTTCTTCCCAGAGCCCTTGTTCTTTTTCTTCTCAGCCCTAATCCACTTCCTCACCAATTTGTCCACAGACTTGTCCATGGATTTTTCCACAGTTTTCTTAACCGAATCACTATCCACCCCCTCAACGGTTAAGTCAACATCAAGTTCAGGGTTGGGTTCAGCAGTGTTTACCTCAATTTCAGGCACATTGGTGATGGGAGTGGTTGAATCAGTAGTTGGCTCAACATTGGAGGTCGATTCACCCTGTTTGGACTTCTTCCCTCGTCGCACATAGGGAATAGCCTTCCTTTTAGCAGCAACAGGAGCATCAACTGTCTTTGCAGCAGCACCTCTAGTGTGTGAACGAGTGCGTGCAGCAGTTGGTTCACTTCCCAGGGCAATATCTGCAAGAGTTTGCATGGGAGACTTGTTTGCCATTGTTAGTAGAGAAGTTTTGAAAGAAATCGCAGAAGAAAATTGAGAGAATTTAAGAGTTGCGAGAGAAATTTTGCAAAGTAAGCACAAATATGAAAATTGCAAGCACAATTAAGGAAAAATAGGGTTTTGATTTTTGAAATAACCGTGAATAAGGGAAGAGAATGAATGTTAATGGGTAGTTACCAAATTTGAACCAAGTAAAACTTTCCCACTATGTTTTCCCGCGCACACGCTTTGATGTTTAATTAACAGTTAACCAGAGCGGTTTTCAGAAAACTGAAAACTTATGAGTTCATGTTTTCAATGTTGACCTGCGACTGTGCACAATGTTGGGATAACATTCGATAACATTCAAAACCGAAGGTGGAGGTACAGGCTTCACTAAGGCAAATTCATGTGAGAGCTTGAGATACATCCAAAAAATACATCTAAAACTTAACCAATATAGCAAGTGAGTACCTCAGACATATTGTTCAGATCAAAATCATGAGTAAGCAACATAGATAACAAGAAACACACAGAGATAAGCAGTTATGAATTCAAGGAAAAATTCACTTCCACAGCATAGAAAGTCACAGAAAAGTGTGTCACTTGCAGTATGTCACCCAATTGTATGCCTCAACACATGAATTATAAATTATACTCCCCCTAAGCCTAGACCGACACAACTCAACAACAAGAAAGAAACAATGCAGTTCTACATGAATGCAACAATGTAATGTCAAATAGGCAGATGGTAAACACAAATGAAAAACTCCTCAGACCAACACAGCACACATCTCTTTAAAATCTTTATTATTTTCATAACCCAACTGAACCAAAAGCTGAAGGTTGCTACACACAAAGCTAATGTCACTACTGAATGAGGGCAGCCTGAACTCCACACACCCCAGTAACAACATTAACAGCAGTAAGTTAGGCAAGTACAAAGGCCTTGAATGTTGGCAATTCATTTATCATGCACCCCAACACCCCAATTCCTCATGCATGCTTGTTTACCAACCTGCATTCAAGAGAATCACCAAGTGATCAATGCTACTAAATGTAAGAAATCTAAACCTCAAACACCCTAGTAGAAAAGATCACCCTCATGTGTTCCTTGGCCAAAGAAACAGGAATATGTAAATAAGCACAACTGAGTAACAGTGAAGCTGTCAACATCATGCACCCCAGCTTCTCCACATGTCCTGTACACCTTCCATATGAATAAGACACAACTGAATAAACATCAAAGTAGTGAACTTTGTGTACCCCAGATTCTTCATATGTTAGGCAATCACAACCTCAGACAACAGAAGAGTTTTGTTCCTTTTTCAAACAAAGATGTGAAACTGATAGCTAGAAAGAGTTGTTAATCAAAGATTTCAACGTTTAAGCCCAAATATGACAAAACACAGATGAAATGAGACTCACAAGGAAATGAATTCAACAAAGGAAAACAACAGAATACCTACTACACCACAACCAATATACCAGTGCTAGTCAGTGGTGTTATGACAACACTGGTTTCTTCAACATTTTCACATATTGCACATGCCGAGAGATTTCCTCAACTGAAGAATCTCTCACTATCTAAAGGTTTTGTAAACATGTCAGCTGATTTGTTATCTCAATATGTTCAATGTTGATCACTTTGTCCTCTACCATATCTCTTAGGAAATGATGTCTTATGTCTATATGCTTAGTTCTAGAATGTTGGACAGGATTCCTAGAGATACTTATGGCACTTAGATTGTCACAGAACATGAGAAGTGTATCACTATCTAGCCCATAATCTGAAAGTATGTGTTTAAGCCACACAAGTTGGGTAACACAGCTGCCAGCTGCTACATATTCTGATTCAGCAGTTGATAATGAAACACAGTTCTGCTTCTTGCTATACCAGGAGACCAAATTATTCCCCAAATAAAAATAGCCCCCACTTGTGGATTTCCTGTCATCCACATCACCTGCCCAGTCAGAGTCACTGAAACCAACCAAGTTAGTGTTAGTGTCAGAAGAATACCCAATGCCTAGAGGTGAAGTTCCATAGACATATCTAAGAATCCTCTTCACATCAATCAAGTGAGATTGCCTTGGCTCAGCTTGGTACCTAGCACAAACACATATTGAAAACATGATGTCAGGTCTAGAGGCAGAGAGATATAGCAAACTACCAATCATGGATATGTACAATCTTGGATCAACATTCCTGCCAGTGCCATCTTTTGTTATCTTCACTGAAGAGGACATAGGAGTTTTGCAAGGCTTAGACTCTTGTAGCTCAAATCTCTTCACCAGATTCCTTGCATACTTCTCCTGGTTCAGGAAGATACCATTCTCCAGCTGCTTAACTTGTAGTCCCAGAAAGTAGTTGAGCTCACCAATCATGCTCATCTCCAATGTTCCTGTCATAGACTCAACAAACTTGTCTAAGGTAGACTTGTTAGTGGAGCCAAATACAATATCATCCACATAAATTTGAGCAATGCATATATAGAGCTTTTTCTAAGGACAAACAAAGTTCTATCTCCATCTCCTCTATTGAAACCTAGGCCTAACAGAAAATCAGTTAGCCTCTCATACCAAGCTCTAGGAGCCTGTTTTAAGCCATACAAAGCCTTCTCAAGTTTGTACACATGGTCAGGATGTTTAGGGTCAGCAAAGCCTTTAGGTTGTTCTACATAAACCTCTTTGTCAATTAAACCATTCAGAAAGGAACCTTTAACATCCATTTGGTAAAGTTTAATTCTAAGACAGCAAGCAATAGCAAGAAGTAATCTAATTGGTTCAATCCTAGCTACTGGGTCAAAAGTCTCATCAAAATATATACCTTCTACCTGAGTATAACCTTGTGCAACCAACCTAGCTTTGTTCCTCATAATTACACCATTCTCATCAGTTTTATTTTTGAAAATCCATTTTGTACCTATTACATTCACATGTAATGGCCTAGGCACTAGATTCCAAACTCTATTTTTGGTGAATTGTAAGAGTTCCTCTTGCATGGCATTAATCTAGTAACTATCCTTAAGAGCTTCAGTTACATTCTTAGGTTCAATAGAGGAAACAAAACAAGATGCATTATCAACAGTACATGAAGAAGACATGCAAACACACAACTTATCCATATCCTTGTAATTGACCCTTTCTTTGTTACGTGTTCTAACTCTTTCAGTAATTTGTCCAATTACTTGAGAGGCTGGATGATCTCTTTGTATTCTAAGAGGGGGATCTCTTCTGGATACAGGAACCACTTCATCTTCAGAATCTGACAGCACCGATGTTGGCCTAACATTGGGGGTTTCTGGTGTTAAGTCAACATTTGTTCCAGTTTCCAGTTCAGCATGTCCAGCGTCTGTGTTCAATGTTGAGTCCAATGTTGGAGTAACATCTGAACCAGTGACTTCTTCAGTACCTGTAGAAACAGTTAAATCATCAAAAATGACATTCACTGATTCTTGAATAGTATGCAATCTTGGATTGTAGACCCTGAAAGCAGCACTATTAGAAGAATATCCAACAAATATACACTTTTCACTTTTGGGATCAAATTTGCTCAAATAATCTCTATCTTTTAGCAAATAGCAGTTAATACCAAATTCATGAAAGTGTGCTACTGTTGGTTTTGAACCCTTCAAGACTTCATAAGGTGTCATAGTAGTACCAGGTCTAAGATAGACTCTATTACTAATATGACATGCAGTATTCAATGCTTTAGCCCAGAGTTTCTTAGATAGGTTTTTAGAATTCAACATAATTCTAGCCATCTCTTGAAGTGTTCTATTCTTCCTCTCAGCAATCCCATTTTGCTGAGGTGTCTTGGGTGCTGAAAACTCATGGAAAATGCCTTTAGATTCACAGAAATTAGCAAAGCTTACATTTTCAAACTCCTTTCCATGGTCATACCTAATTCTTCCTACAGAAGTACCATAGAGATTCTTGATACTAGCATGCAAAATCTTGAATGTGTTGAATGCCTCTGATTTTTCTTTCAAAAACTTTATCCATGTATATCTTGAAAAATCATCAACAATAACAAAAGCATACTTCTTACCACTCAGGCTACTAACCTCAATAGGGCCCATGAGATCCATGTGTAGCAAATCAAAGCACTTATTAGTTCTAGGGTTAGTACTCTGTACCTGAAGTGGTGGATGGACAACTTTTGGTTGTTTACCTTTCAGGCAGTCTTCACAAACAATTTTACCTGGGCTAGTCAACTTAGGTAGTCCTCTTACAGCCTCTAACTTCTGTAGTTTCTCCAGATTTCTATAGTGCACATGTCCCAACTTCTTGTGCCACATGACATATTCATCTACCTTGGCATGGTAGCATTCAGCATCATCTTGAGCAAGATAGCAGTTATCCTTTGATCTTGTACATGTCATGACACTGACATTGTCACTATTAAACACATCACATGAACTTTTATCAAAAGTAACTAGCAAGTTATCATCACAAAGTTGACTTATGCTAATTAAATTTGCTTTCAATCCTTCAACCAACGACACATCCTTGAGTGATGGAAATCCTTCAACATCCAGTACTCCTTTTCCAATGATTTTCTCTTTTGTGCCTCCTCCATAGGTAACTGTTCCAACAGTCAGAGGGATAACCTCTTTCAGGTTGTCAATGTTTCCAGTCATGTGCCTTGAACACCCACTGTCAAAATACCACTTATCTGCAAGGTTAGAGTAAACAGAAGAAAAGACAACATTGCAAACAGTTTTAACCTTAGGAGTTTTTAACTTTTCTATCCAAGTTCTACTTTTATGTCCTTCAGCATTGTTACCTAATGTTGGGATAACATTCAGATCAGAGGTTCTCCTAACATTGGTATTGCAATTAATTATTGTTTTCTTCTCAATCACAATTTTATATTTTTTACAATAAGGCTTAATGTGACCAGGTTGAAAACAATATTGACAGATAAAAGTAGGCTTTTTCACAGTGTTGGAAGGGATTTCACAACTCAAGTTATTGCTTTCCTTGATAAAACCAGCTTTCAAATAGGCAGAATTATCATCTTCAGAGGGAGGTTTTTCAACATAGCCCAAACCATTTTTACCTTGATTTCCCATACTCAGCACTTCATCAAGCAGAGATGTAGAAGAGTTCCATTTGTCAATGGTTTGTTCAGCTTTATCTAATTTTACCTTTACCTCTTTCAGCTCAGCCTCAGTTTTGTCAAGGTCTCTCTCATACAGTTTCAGCATCTCCTTCATGCATCCAATATCTTCCTTCAAGCTTTTGTTGCTCTTGATGAGTTTGTGATTCTCAAGCAGCAGTTTGTGGTAGATAGACTTCAGGTCTTCAATGATTTCCTCCTGTGACATTTCACCTTCAAAGAAGTATTCTTCATCTAGATCCATTGTGCCATGAAAACAATCGAAGTTAGATTCATCAAAGTAGGACGCAAGATAAGGTTCAGAATCAGAATCATATTCATCCCAATCTGCAAAGAAGGTCTCATGTTCTAATGTTGAATCCTGAATGTTGGGGTAACATTGAGATCCGAAGCAGTTCAGGGAGTCTTCTGGCATCCAGTCAATCTGAGTGAGTAGCGTAGCAGTTTGAACCTCTTCTAATTGTTCTTCAGCTTCTCCAGAACTGAAGTCATCTTCATTGAAATCATCTACACAAACCCAATGAGAATTTTCTCTTTTTCTAAGAGTGTTAGCACGTTCATTAGCCATATGACCATATCCTTTACATTTATAGCATTGAACATCTTTTAACTTATCCGCTTCTAAAGGAGTAGGTTTTGATGCCATGTACTTCACAAACTTAGGAGGTAATTTCTTATAACCTGCGGAATTATTACTAAGATTCTTTTCTTTACCTTTTCCTTTAAAGTTCAGTTTATTGAATATCTTAGTAATTTTCCCATAATTTGAAGAAATTAGTTCACACTCATCATCACTTTCATTTTCAAGACTAGATCCTCTTAAAGCAACAACCCTATGTTTGCTAGGTTGTGAGGCAAGCTCCATCTCAAATTCTCTAAGAGTATTCATCAAGACTTGAAATTGTAGATTAGCAAGGTTCCTAGATTCACTCATTGCAATTTTCTTGAGAGCAAATTTAGATGACAGTGTTCTCATAGCTTTATAAACCATTTCTTGATTAGTCATAGCAAAACTTAGGTTTTCACATTGGTTAGCAATATCAAGAATTTTCTCAAAATAACTGTCAACACTTTCATCTTCACTCATCTCAAGTTTTTCAAATTGCAAAAGCAGTTGTCTATATTTAGAATCTTTAACAGCAGAGTCTCTTTCACAATGTAATTCAAGTATATCCCAAGCATGTTTGGCTTTAGTACAATTCTGGATTAACTTGAACATGTGATGATTAACCCAACTAAAGATAGCATTAAGAGCTTTCTCATTAGAGTTATAGAGACTTACCTTTGCTGATGTCCAGTCTGCTTCTGGTTTTGGAACTAGATCACCTTCACCATCTCTTGGTAATGTTTGAAGACAGTATCCATTGATCACGGATTGCCAGGCTCGAATATAAATAGCTTTGATGTGAGACCTCATCTTGATCTTCTAGTATGCATAATTGGAGCCATCCAAAACTGGAATCATGTTGGCATTAGGATTGACATTGTCCATGGTGTTGTATCACCACCAAACCACCAGTGTAGTCGGTGTTTGGCTCTGACGCCAATTGATAATATTGGACCGTGGATTGACACAACACTTTTGAGAGTTAAGCTGGAATTGCCTTAACTCTATTTTGATCTTCTTGATAATAATAATGTGCAGCGGAAGTAAGAACACAAGAAGATATAATTTTAAGAAGTTTTCAATATTATTAAAAACTTCCGAGCCTTAGGCCAAATAACCATAAAGGTTTTAACAAAACGTTCCTCACAACAATTCACTCACGCTCTTTGTTGATCGGACTCAACGAAGCAGACAAGTAAGAACTACTTAACTTCTATGAACTAGACTTAAGCAGTTGATACAAAAACCTCATTGTCCTTACCACCAAAAATAGCTCAAATAGCGTCCAACACTACGGTAAGGGTCTCTTTCGAACTACCTGAATCAACAAGGGGTGGCTTTTCCTCCGCTGCAAAGGGAGCAAGATTCTGCTTACTCAATTTAGGCCCCACGTTGGGCTGCCCTTCTCATCAAATGCGGTAAAAGAGGTCTCTAATTTGTGGAGCAGCAAACTCTTCCTCATCTCCTTCGTCAACCTTGGGAGTCTCCATATGAGGACCACGACTCATGTCAAGCATATCTTTTCGAAACACTTCCTTTACAAAACCCAAGAAATCAGCTTTATCCACCCCAAGCTCCATGCCAAATTTAACATCTTTCGCCCCCCGCCCCCAACTCGATCCACCGATAAACGCCATTTTTCATGAAAGATTTTGCTACTTTGCACCAATAGCTCTCAGAATTGAGATGTCTAACCTTGTCACGCAGTCTGAGGATCGTGGACTCCGCCTCCTTGTTCAACTCTCTCAAAGAGCCTCTCTCTCTCTTTTCAAGAGATCCTTATCCTTCTTCAAGGAGAAAATATCGGCACAAAGGGACTCCATACTATCTTCTGAATTCTTAACGCTTTCACCGGCAGCAAGGGCATCTTAAATGGCTTTGGTCCATGCTTTCTTGACTCACGAGCACGCTTGAGCGCGGCAAGACGACTATTGTCATTACTCTTAACACTCGCATTTAGCCTATCGACCACGCCATTATGCTTCTCTTGAACCTCAATCAACCCGCTATAATCGTGGCACAATCGATAGACCACAATACTGGTAGCGGCATAGGATAAACACCCAAAGCACGCCAAATCATGATAACCGAGCCCTTTAAGCACAGCACGACGATCAAGTTGAGGCCACATGCCCCTCATAATTTCAATAGACTACTCTTTTCGCAATTGATACCCAAGAAGTTTGATGTTCAAAGACTCAGAATTCTCATCATTCAGAAACCCATAATCGACTCTACTACCAAGTGGCGTCGACCTTGGATTCTCAGATGGTCGAGGACGTTTAGGAGGAGGTGGTAGAGTTACGGTAGCCTGGGCTTCAGCGACGCATCTCTTAGCAGCTGCATACCATTTCTCACCATCCACGCCAGATGAGGATGTTGTAGTCTGTCTTGGGGCACGGTTCACAAATGGATTCTCAACATTGAATTGCGTCTGATCTGCAGCGATCCTGTCGTCAAGTGCATCAGATTCTTCCATTATCCTGATTTGGGCATTTGTCCCAATCTTAACTCTTCCTCCTATCCCGGTAGGAGTCATTATAATCCTACGAGGGGCAATATTTCCGTGTCTTTTGAAGTTGCGTACACAGGGGATGCAAGTGCATGTGGAGACTCCCCCGAGCCTCACAGTAGAAAGATCTACGGGCTCCGGTACTACGTGGCCGACACCCTAATTAGCATACAAGCTTTCAGGGGGCCTTGCAGTGGGCCTCCTCCCCAAAGTCGCTCCTAAAGAGCTTTTGGCTGTAACGGTGTTACCCGCTGACACCCTCCACTCAAAGGGTCGGGCCTATTTTTGCATCCTTGAGAGGCGTAAATGTTTTCGGGCGACATCGCGGTTTTACTACGACCCCCTGATTTTTTTCGAGCCATCAAAAATTCACGAGAAAATTGCAAATGTTCAACGTCCGCGGTAACTCAACTAATTTTTTAAACTATCGAATTTGGAAGATTATACTTTCATCGAACTATTGAATTCAGATTATTCGATTTTTTTGGAACGATCGAATCCAACGATTCGACAGTTACTTTTAACTGGCAGCAATTTAACGCAGACTGATAAATCCACTGGCAACAGTGGCAAGCATGGGGCATATATATATAGGCCCACCACCGACTTAACTAACGGTTCAACAATTAACGGTCGAACCAATCAACGTTCGATACAGTCAATTATAACAGTCGAACATACGCTATTCGACAGCTCAATAACAATCCACCTAACAGTCAAATCTTGTCGGATTCGACAATTTCAAAATGACTTTTGAATCAAACCTGAAGGGTCGAACGTCCCTCGTTCGATTGTTGTTTTAGAACATTAAACTATGAGTCGTGAATTAATTATCAAATGTAGATGGTTCGATACATAGTATAACAATCAAAACTTGACATATTCGACTATTCAATGTTCAAGGAGATTTCACGGCTCTGAACATATTTTGAAGCCATATAGCATGTATTTGGCACTTGGCCCTATAGGTCTCGGCTCCCAAATGAGGGGCATATTTTGAGGCCAAATAATTCTATTTGGCAACCGACCCAATGTGCCCCCGCTCCCAAATGGGTGGCATATTTTGAAGCCAGATAACATCTATTTGGAACCTGGGCGTGTAGGTCCCGGCTCCCAAATGGAGAGCATATTTTAAAGCCAAATAAATCTATTTAGCAACCGACCTAATGGGTCCCGGCTTCCAAATGGGGGCATATCTTGAAGCCAAATAACATCTATTTGGCACCCAACCCTATGGGTCCCGGCTCCCAAATGGGTGCCATATTTTGAAGCCAAATAAATCTATTTGGCAACCGACCCAATGGGGTGCCGGCTCCCAATTGGGGGCATATTTTGAAGCTAGATAACATCTCTTTGGCACCCGATTCTATGGGTCCCGGCTCTCAAATGGGGAACATATTTTTGAAGTCGGATAAATCTATTTGGCAACCGACTCAATGGGACACGGCTCCCAAATGGGGGGAATATTTTGAAACACAAAAGAAAACCGTACTTTGATGCAAGGTAGTTTTATGGAATTTAGAATTTGGAACCCGCTCTTAAATCAAGAACGACCTCCAAACTGGGAAGACTATATGGTGGGGTATTTTAGGAGGCCCAAAAAATGAATTGGGTCGGTCTACCCCGAAAAGGCCCAATTATAATAGTATCGAATTGGGTCGGTTCAATTATTTTCAGGACAGTCAAACGTCGCCCATCCGACAGTTACTTCCCGTACGCGGTGCGAGTCCCATGGACCGGGGTCTATATATACCATGTTCCCTCATATTCGACAGTTCTCTGGTTCGACTGTTCTTCCCGTTCGAGAGTTATTAGTGTCGAACCGAGATGGTTTGACAGTTTAGCAGATTCAAGGTATCTTGGAGTCTCGAATTAGGTCCGTTCGACCGTTTCCAGATTCGATAGTTAATACATCCTCAAACCTCAATAGCTCGAATGTTTCCTCAATTCGGTCATTTAGGTTGTTTAGGTCTTTCTTGTATTCTTTTACGTGTAACAGTTGTTCCGGACTAAGCTAGTCCGTTCAGTGTAATAGGCTAGCATTATTTTGGTTGAGTCAGGCCCATTGTAACGAGTATCTCGGTGAACTATAACCCGGACGAAATAAGACCAAAATACATAATTTATTGGAAACAAAATGGATTATATTTTTTATTTTTTTTATATTTTAATTAGGATTATTATGTTTTAATTATATTTTTATTCTTAAATATGGCTAGCATTTAGGTGGACGGGCAGCTGCTGATGTGACTTTACATTTTTCAGCTAGCGAAACACGCGTCACCAAGTATGTAGCGTGTCTATTTTTGATAATTGATGTTGTAACTGGCCTTTTGCAAGGAATTTTCTGAGTAGCGAGCGTTTTTACGGTAAGAAAGTTTTTTCGAATTTTTTGCAACTTAAATCTCCCAGCTAATTAACAACATTCTTGTGGTGTAATAAGAGGGCTTGTATCAAACACATTGAAAGTGCAGGTATTCGGTCAATGTTAGTTTAACATTGAGAAGTCAATTTTAGAGTAACATTGCTGGAGTAGAATCCGATTTACAATCTTGATTATATTCTTTATTATTGTTTTGCCTTATTCATTTAACTAACTGAGTTCCACAGTTGTAATTGTCTTTGATTATTATTCAGGAAACAAACTTGTTATAGGTTGGACGCTCAAGTTTCCTAGAAGGAAAGTTTCCTTAATTAAGCAAACCACTCTACAAGGAAATATGAGTTCGAGTGGAACTAGGAATGGTTTCTAAGATCAAGTCTTGATTTGAAGAAGGAGTCTTTCCTTAGTTAGATCACTAACGAAAGAACTATTATTCAAGAAGGACTGCGAGAACAAGGAAGAGGAGTTTGAGAAGGAAACAAGGAGAATTACCAACCGTGTACAACACACCTTGAAGTCCAAGATCAAAAACCTATATATAGGTGTGAAGTACATCAAGACAAATACGAGACAAGAGCCAATCAATCCAAGAGATTAATTTACAGTTGTTGAGTGTTTTCTTGCTTTAGAAAAGTTTGTGAGTTGTTAAAATAGATCTAAGAGTGAGGAGTTTTTAGAGATAGTCGAAGCAATTCTTGTGTGATTTGCTTAGTTCAATCAATTTAAGAGTGAGGAACTTGAGAATTGAGAGAACGGCCTTTGTTAAAACCTTTACGGGTTATTTTGCCTACGCCTCAGAAGTTAATATAATCTTATATTCACTTCTTAAATTCGTGTTTGTTTATTCCGCTGCACTATTGCTCTGGTCTGTTGTTAAAGTAACATCGTCGAATTAACATCATATAAAACTATTGTTAAAACTTCAGTGTTAAGTTAACAACAACAACGTATCGACTCGATCCACAGTTTCAATTGGTATCAGAGCCAAGCACCAACTTCACTGGTGTTTGGCGTTGATATGACAAGATGGACAACTCCAACCCTAATACCAGCAGGTTGCCAGTATTGGAGGGTCCCAACAACTATGCCTACTAGAAGATCAGACTTAGAGTCCACATCAAATTCATTGACCTAAGAGCTTGGGACGCAGTACTAGAAGGCTACACCATCCCCTACTTGCCAAGAGATGGAGATGCTGATCTGGTACCTAAGCCAAGAGGACAATGGACAGCCAACGAGATTGCTCTCTACAACTTCAATGAAAAGGCTCTCAATGCTATTTTTAGTTGGGTAGGTAATCATATGTTCAAACTTATTCAAACTTGTTCTACTGCTAAAGCTGCATGGGAAGTTCTTGAATTACATTGTGAGGGTGATGTGGTTGTGAGGGACTCTAAATATAGAAAACTTTTTAGGGACTTTGAGAAGATAGAGATGGGTGAGGATGAAAGCATTGATAGCTATTTTGAGAAACTTCTAGATATTGCTAATCAGTGTCAAAACTTAGGTTTTATCATCCCAAATCAAACCATGGTCTATAAAGCTTTTAGAACATTATCTTCCAAGTTTACTGTCAAAAGAATTGCTATGAATGAGTATAGAGATCTTGCCAACATGGACTTCCAAACATTGATGAACACTCTAAAATAATTTGAACTAGAATTCCTAGGAAAGTCCAGTAAACAACTTGTTTTAGCCTTACTAGGTACTAGCTCAGATTCCACATGGAGTGATGAGGATGAATATGAGTTGATCTCTTCTAACTATGGTAACATTACTAAGAAGTTTAGTAAATTAGGCTACAAAGATAAAAGTAAAGAAAAACAACCTGGTAATGCTGCCCTTGGTTATAAGAAACTGCCCCCAAAGTTTGTAAAGTACATGGCATCTAAGAGCACGCCTCGAGATACTGAGAAATTGAAAGATGTCTAGTGCTATGAATGTAAGGGGTATGTTCACTTTAAACATGAATGTGCTAACACCCTCAGAACAAGAGGTAACTCTCATTGGGTTTGTGTAGATGACTTCAACGAAGCTGACTTCGAATCTGGAACAAGTACTGATGAGCAATCAGAGGAAATCAACACTGCTGCGCTTTGCACTCGGATCACCTGGTCAGAAGAAGACTCTAGAAATTGCCAGAGTTCTAAATGTTACTCTAACACTGGAGAACCGACAGCAAAGCCGGAAATCTTTTTTGGAGACTGGAACAACCATGATTCATAGGTTATCTATGATGTGCTCTCTGACTCTGAGGATACTAACTTTGATTGTTTTCATGGCTCAGTTGATCTAGAAGAGGAGTACTTCAATGAAGAAGAAATGTCCCAGGAGGAAATTCTAGATGATCTACATACAACCTTTCTCAGACTGGAGAGAGACAATGTCAAACTCATGAAGAGTAACAAAGCACTGATGCATGACATTGAATGTTTGAAGAACATGTTGAGACTCTATGAGAGAGATTTGGACAAAGCTGGAGTTGAGCTGAAAGAGGTGAAGGAGAAACTCAAAAAGGATTCACAGATCATAGCCAAATGGAATGGAGGTACTTCTAAACTTGATGAGGTACTAAACATGAGTAACACAGGTACATGTGGTCTGGGATTTATTGAAAAAACTTCCTCTTCTAATGATAATTTTGCCTATTTAACTACAAACTTTGTTAAAGGATCTAATAATATGAGTTCTGGAACCATTAACACTGTAAAGAGTAAACCTACCTTTATCTGCCAGTACTGTTTTCAACCAGGTCACATTAAACCATTCTGTAGAAAATTCATAAAAGAATGTGGTAAGAAAATAGCCTCTGTATCCAATGTTAAAGCTGCAATAGGTTCTGATGTTAGACTAACATTAGGTGCAGGACAGAAAGGTAAAACTTGGATTGAAAAAGCCAAAACCCCCAAGAATAAAGTTGTATGCAATGTTTTTTTCTCTGTTGTGTACTCTAACATTTCACGTAGGTGGTACTTCCACAGTGGATGCTCAAGACACATGACAGACAGCAAAGAAAATCTCAAACAAATGATACCTTTGAGTGCTAGAAAAGTGACCTATGGAGGAGGCACCAAAGGAAAGATCATTGGCAAGGGGACTCTGGATGTTGATGGATTCCCACCCCTAAAGGATGTGTTGTTGGTAGAAAGGTTAAAGGCAAATCTAATCAGTATCAGTGAGCTGTGCAATGATGACTTACTGATTACATTTGACAAAGTATCTTGTGATGACAGGTACTAGATCCAAAGATAACTGCTGCCTAGCCCAGGAGGAAGCAGAATGTTTCCATGCCAAGATAGATGAGGCTTCTATATGGCATAGGAAACTTGGACATGTTCACTACAGAAACCTTGAGAAATTACAGAAGGTTGATGTTGTAAGAGGCTTACCCAAGTTGTCTTGTCCAGGTAAGCTTGTGTGTGGTGATTGCCTCAAGGGTAAGCAAACCAGAGCAGTTCATACACCCCTACAGGTACAGAATGCTAACCCTAGATCTAGTAGGTGTTTTGAATTGTTGCACATGGACTTAATGGGTCCAATTGAGGTAAGTAGTCTCAGTGGGAAGATATATGCCTTTGTGATTGTAGATGACTTCTCTAGATACACTTAGGTAAAATTTCTTAAAGAAAAGTCAGAAGTTTTTGATCAGTTCAAAATTCTTTGTGCTAGTATTAAAAACTTGTATGGCTCCACTGTGACTAAGATTAGGTCTGATCATGGTAAAGAATTTGAAAATGCTAGTTTTGATAACTATTGCAATGCTAAAGGTATTTTCCATGAATATTCAGCTCCTAAGATTCCTCAGCAGAATGGGATTGCTGAGAGGAAGAACATGACTCTTCAAGAGATGGCCAGAGTTATGCTCAATGCTAAAGATTTATCCAAAAGACTTTGGGCTGGAGCTTTAAATACTGCTTGTCACATTAGTAACAGGGTGTATCTCAGACCTGGAACTAACATGACTCCTTATGAACTGTTGAAGGGTGTAAAACCAAATGTTGCATATTTCCATGACTTTGGATGTGATTGTTATCTACTTAATGACAGGGATTATCTGAGTAAATTTGATTCTAAAAGTGAAAAATGCATCTTTGTAGGATACTCAGCCAATAGTACTTCCTTTAGAGTCTACAATCTTAGATTGAAGACAATTCAGGAATCTGTGAATATTGTGTTTGATGATTTCACTCTTGATACAGGTATTGATGACATCTTAGTTCCAATGTTGAACCAACAGTGGAAACCGAGAATGTTACTCCTGACAATGTTGTACCAACATTGGAACTAGAAGCTGGAAACACTGAACAGGAGTCAGGGAACGATGTTAGACTAACACCAGCAAGATCTGATGTTAGACTAACAGCAGAGGATTCTGACTTAGAACATGAAGTTGCCTCTGAACCTAGAAGATATCCCCCCAACTAGGATTCAGAAAGATCATCCAGCATCTCATGTAATAGGTGAACTCACTGAACGGGTAAGGACACGCAACAGAGAAAGACTTGACTATAGAGATATGGTAAAATTGTGTGTCTGTATGAACTTCACTTGTACTGTTGATAATGCCTCTTGTTTTGTCTCCACCATAGAACCTAAGAATGTGAATGAAGCCCTTCTTGATAACTTTTGGATTAATGCCATGCAGGATGAACTATTACAGTTTACTAAGAACAATGTCTGGATACTTGTACCTAGACCACCTAATATTAATGTAATAGGGATAGAGTGGATATTTAAAAACAAGAGTAATGAGGAAGGGGTTATAGTTAGAAATAAAGCTAGACTAGTTGCTCAGGGGTACACACAGGTTGAAGGTGTAGATTTTGATGAGACATTTGCTCCAGTTGCTAGGATTGAATCTATTAGGTTACTTCTAGCCATAGCATGCTGTCTTAAGATAAACCTATATCAAATGGATGTAAAGGGTGCGTTTCTGAATGGGCTAATTGATAAGGAAGTATATGTTAAACAGCCTAAGGGATTCACAGATCCTAAGTACCCCAACCATGTGTACAAGCTTTAAAAGGCCCTGTATGGACTTAAAAAAGCACCTAGAGCATGGTATGAAAGGCTTACAAAATTCCTATTAAGTCTTGGCTTTGTTAGAGGTGAAGAAGATAGAACACTGTTTGTTTTGAAGAAAGATTCTCATGTCTGTATAGCTCAAATATATGTAGATGATATTGTTTTTGGCTCAACTAACAATTATATTCTAGAAAAAAAAAATTAATCAATGACAGGGCAGCTTGAGATGAGCATGATGGGAGAATTAACGTTCTTCCTTGGTCTTCAAGTAAAACAAACTTGTAATGGGATTTTCCTAAGTCAGGAAAAGTATGCAAAGAATTTGGTGAAAATGTTTGAATTGGCAGATTCAAAACCTTGCAAGACTCCCATGTCTTCATATGTGAAGATATCCAGGGATGTTAATAGTGCTAATGTTGATCCAACATTGTACCGTTCAATGATAGGAAGCTTACTCTACTTGTCTGCTTCAAGACCTGATATAATGTTCTCTGTTTGTGTGTGTGCTAGGTACCAAGCGAGTCCAAAGCAGTCACATCTAATTGCTGTGAAGAGAATCCTTAGATATATTTCTGGCACCTTGGCCCTTGGTATATGGTACTTTTATGACACTAACACAAATCTTGTAGGTTTCAATAACTCAGACTGGGCAGGTGACACTGACGACAGAAAGTCTACAAGTGGAGGATGTTTTTATCTGGGGAACAACTTGGTCTCATGGTACAGTAGAAAGCAAAATTGTGTGTCACTCTCCACTGCTGAATTTGAATACATAGCAGCAGGCAGCTGTGTCACCCAGTTGGTATGGCTTAAACACATGCTATTGGATTATGGGTTAGACAGTGATACCTTACTTATGTTATGTGATAATCTTAGTGCTATAAGCATCTCTAAGAACCTTGTGCAACATTCTAGAACTAAACATATTGACATAAGGCATCATTTTCTAAGAGACATGGTAGAAGATAGGCTCATTGACATTGAACACATTGAAACTAACAATCAGCTTGCTGATATGTTCA
Organism: Linaria vulgaris; assembly: GCA_948329865.1. Classification (NCBI taxonomy): domain Eukaryota; kingdom Viridiplantae; phylum Streptophyta; class Magnoliopsida; order Lamiales; family Plantaginaceae; genus Linaria; species Linaria vulgaris. Next base: position 34,857,310 of record OX415253.1, read on the forward strand.
CTAAACCTTTAGATTTTGAGAGGTTCTTCAGTTTGAGGAATTCTCTTGGCATGTGCACTGTTTAGGGATGTTAGTTTACCAGTGTTGACATAACACCACTGTCTAGCACTAGTTATTGGTTGTAGTGTATCTGTAATTCTTTTATATTTCCTTTCTGCATTCTTCTTTCTTGCATCTTACATCTTTGTTAGGCCTTCTGTGGGATGTGTGGTTAATCTGTGCAAATAGCTGAATTGACTGGTGAACAGGTACACTTCAAGAGTTTTGTAAAGTAATAACTCTGTTGTTAGTCTATGAATGTTAACCTAACATCTGGGAGAAGCTGGGGTACACAGAGTTCACTACTCTGATGTTATTCAGTTGTGACTTATCCATAGGGGTGGGTAATCGAGGATTCGGTTAGGGTACCCATTTTTTTGGGTAGGGTACCCGTATTTTCGGGTAGGGTAAAACCCCTCCCCGATACCCTAACTAAATATGGGGTACCCGATCGGTTTCGGGTACCCTATATTTCGGGTACCCCAAACTTTGGGTTTGGGGTACCCGAATAATTTCCAGTGGCCAAAGAAGCCACTGGTAATCTGCTGGAAATCGGGTACCCGATAGGGTACCCGATCGGGTACCCCAACCTTCGGGTATGGGGTACCCGAAATTTGTCCAGGCGCCATTTTGGCGCCTGGACAAATTTTCCCCTGTTTTCAATTCGAAAACAGGGGATTTTCTCGTTAGCTCACAACCAATCAACACAAAAACCCACATCTCAAAACACTACTTCAACTATTTCCTTCAAATCCCACTTCACAAAATCAAATCTTTATGTTAAATCCCCAACTGGGTCGGGTAAAACCAGGAGCCCCACCCGAATCCACACCTTTTATGCTCCGGCAGAAACATTATGTACTGAAGAGTCCCTGTACGAAGTGTTGGGAATTGCAGAGAGCGTGAACTCTCTTTCGGAAATAAAGAAAGCGTACAAACAAATGGCTTTAAGGTATCATCCGGACGTTTCGCCACCGGACCGAGTGGATGAACACACAAAGAGGTTTATTATGGTGCATGAGGCCTACGAGACTCTCTCTGATCCGCAAAGCAGAGCTATGTACGACAGAGATTTGGCTGGTGGGTTGAGTTTCTCTTTTTCCGGTAAAAGATCACGTCAACATTTATAATCAGGTAAATTTCATTTTATTCTACAATTATCTCACTACCCTTTTTTACTATTATGTTTTTTTTTAATTTCTTTTTATGTAAAGCTATTTAATAATTGTTTAATTTAATATGTTTGTGAACAGAGTATGGAGGAAACAGAGGAGATGAGAGTGAGGTGGCAGTCTCAGGTGGATGAGCTGAAGAGGAGTAGCGTGAATAGCTGCGGAGAGATGTGAAAAATGAAAAATGAAAAATGAAATTTGAAAAGAGTGAAAGAGTGAAAGAAAGAGAATGAGATTTGAAAAATGAAAAAAAAAAAGTGAACAAACCGTGAGTCAGTGAAAAAAGATGAAAGAAAGAGAAAGAAAAATAAAAAGGAAATAAAAAGAAAAGGAAGGAAAAAAAAGGGAAAAAAGCATATATTTTTTAATTCGGGTATTAGGGTACCCTAACTTTTACAAAATCACTACCCGAACCCGTACTCGAAATACCCTATTCGGTTAGGGTACCCGAATTTTCGGGTACGGGTAGGGTATTAATACCCGAAATTCGGGTAATAACCGATCGGGGTGGTTAGGGTACCCGAATTTCGGGTTCGATTACCCACCCCTACTTATCCATGTTAGGTTAGACAAAGCATGAAGAGAAGTTGTGGTACATGATGTTGAGAGCTTCATTGTCATTCAGTTGTGCTTATTTTTGTGTTTTTGTCTATAGCCAAGGTTATGCATGACAGTGATCCTTACTACTGGAGTGCTTTGAAGTTTCGACTGCTTGCATTCAGTAACATTGTTCACTTGGTATTTCCCTTGTAAACAGGTTGGTAAACAGGTATGCATGAGGAGTTGGGGTGAAGAAGTATATGATAAATGTATTGTCTCCATTCAGTTCCTTTGTACTTGCCCAATCTATAGCTGATGGTTAAGTTACTGGGTGTGTGGAGTCTTGTGCTGCCCACATTCAGTGATGAAACTATCCTTTTACATTCACTAGTTTTTGTTCAAAAGAGTTCGTGATCATATATAAAGATAAATTGATTTGTCATGATCCCAGTCAGTAGAGTTGTTTGTAATTGGTTACCATCTCCCAATGTTGATCTAACATTGTTGCATTCTTCCTAGTTCTACATTATGTCTTTTTATTTGTCGGTTTGGGCTTAGGGGGAGTAGTAATCTAGGAATCATATGTTGAGGCATACTTTGTGGGTAACTCACTGCAGGTAAAACACTATGTTTTGTGATCTTCTATGCTTTGGGAACATCTTTTCCCTGGATATGTATATCCACTCTGTGTTTTTCTGTTTGATGTGTTACTTACTCATATTGTTGATCTTAATCTATGTCTTTGTACCTATGTACTTGGGTGAGGGTTCAGATTAGTATACAGCAATATCTCACGCTCTCACATGATGCTGCCTTGGATGAAGCCCTGCACCTACAAACTTCCCTCCCTGATGTTAACTTACCAATGTTAGTTCAACATTGTAACTTATAAGTTTTCAGGTTTGAAGACCGCTCTGGTTACGTGTTAATCCAATACCGACACGTGGTAAGGTGAACATGGGTATGATCGTGTGACAGTGGTCCGATTATTTTAGTAACATGTTACAACACCATTGTTACCACTTTTCATCTTATTGTTTATATACTAATCTCTTCTTGTTTCTTACGCGTTCAAAATTTCTTGTGCAATCAACTTTCACTGCGAATCAAGTTTATTCGTTTCTTCTCTAAATCACTCTAACAATGGCCCGCAAATCTTCCATTGATACTCTTGCAGCTGCTGCTGAGCAGATTGAGCAGCCACGTCACTGCAGCACTAGACGTGCAACCACTGAAACCACCGCCGTTGCCGCCCCAAAGAGGAAAGCCATTTATCAAAGGCGCAAGGGCAAGAAATCTGCAAAGGGTGATGTTGGTTCAACATCAGACGCTGCTGAGCAAACCTCTGCTCCCACCAACCCTGAAAACGAGGTAATGATGGCTAACCCTACTCTGGATATACCTGCTTCCACTGTTTTTGGTATTGAGGGGGAGAATGAGGCCCCTAGTGCTGGTTTGGGTGGAACTGAGGAGGTTGTGGTTGAGAACCCTGAGGTGACTGATGGGGTTCACAATGTGGTGGCTGAGGAAGTGGTTGAGCCATCTGAGTCTAATGTTGCTGAGCAGGTTACTGCTGATGAGATGGATACTCTTCCTGAGGAAGATGATCAGGTTGAGGAGACTGTGGTTGAGGAGGTTACTACTGAGGGTAACCAAGGTGTTGATGATGATGGTGACAGTCAACCTGAAGAGGTTGAGAGAGAAGAAGAAGAGAGCATGACTCTCTCTGCCTTAGCTACTGCTGCTAAGAAAAGAAAGGGGAAGCAGGTAGTTGTGGAAACTTCTGAGTCTGAGTCAGAAGAAGAAAAAGAGGAAAAAGATGATAAGGAGGAAGAGGAAAATGAGAAAGTTGAGGAGGAAGACCAATTGGTAGGTGATGATCCTACTGATGTTACTCCAACATCAGACAATGAAGAGTACTTTGATGTGCTTGATGAGGAGTACCCCAAGAAGCCTTATTCTGGCTTTTATGTGTCTGCTGAGGCAGAAGAACAGTGGGAGGCTTATTAAGCCAGGGTTATTCACATGAAGAGGAACATTGATGAGGAGATGTTCAAGGAAAATAGACTGTTTGAGTTGCTTGAAGCTAGAGGAGTGTTGGGCTCTGTGATGAACCAGTCATCATATGCCCCTGATGTGATCAGAGAATTCTACATGAACCTCTCTCAGTGGGTGTGCCACCAGGACTCCCCCAAGTTTGGCAAAGCTTGGGTAAGGATGAATGTCTATGACATTAGCCCCTCTATGATCAATGAAGCTTGGGAACTTCCTGATCCTGAGGAGACTGAGGATCCTAGCATGGATGAGGTGATTACTGACCTCACTGGTGGACTCACAAGGAAATGGAATGACAGTTTTCCAACTACAAGGCTGACATCCTTAAGTGTTGTACTTCACAATCTCTCTACCTACAACTGGCTGCCCTCTTCCAACACCACTGTTATGACAAAAGAATCTGCAAAGCTGGTGTACAAACTGAAGAATGGGCTGAGGGTGAATATAGGGGAGAAGGTTCTGAGGCACATGAGGGAAGTCACAACAAAGGCAAAGGGAATCATTCCATATCCCTCTCTGATATCCAGCATTCTGGTGAAGCAAGGCTTCAAGACAAAGAAGACAGAAGGCTGGATCAAGAACAAGGCCAAGATGATCATCACCAGGAGCTACTTCACTCAAGTCAGGATTCAGGATCTGCCATGGAATCCCAATAATGCAGCTGGTCCAAGCAGGAAGAAGAAGAAGAAGAAGACTCACAAGTTTGCTGCTTCTTCAGTTCATGTGGCTAGTGGTGACAGTTGTTCTGTCATTGCTGATGCTTTTGTGGAGGAGACACTGGTGTGGCTTGACAGAGAGTATAAAGATACCCCAAAGAGAGATAGTAGACAAGCAAGTAAGGTTGCAGGAGATAGACAGCCTCAGGAAGCATTTGAAGGATCTGCCTTCCTCACAAAAAGGGGAAGAGTAGATCAAATTTTCAAGATTTCTGAGTTATGTTAATTTTCTGTTAGTATGAACAATTCTATTTCCTTTATTTTTCTATTTCATCAAGGAGTGTGTTCCTTGCTACTAAGTATGGTCTGTAATTAAGTACTTTTCCGTATTGTTACTTAGTGTGTCTTCTTATGCTATTTGAACTTTGGTTACAAAGTACTAAATCTGTTTTGCAGGTGTTAACTGTTATCTGATGTTAAGTTAATAGTGAGATGTTCAATGTTAGAACTTCTGTCTGGTTTCGATGTTAAGCTAGCATTGACAAAGACAGATGTTATGACAACATTGAAAGTATCAATGTTAGAACAACATTGAGTTGGTCCCTTCTGATGTTCAGGGGGAGTGTATTTAGTTTTCCATTGTGATCTGATAGTAAAGTTTGTCTGAATAATTTGATCTGATTAGAACAGGTTCTTAGGTTTTGTGATTAAGGCAAAAAGGGGGAGATTGAAAGTGCAGGTATTCGGTCAATGTTAGTTTAACATTGAGAAGTCAATGTTAGAGTAACATTGCTGGAGCAGAATTCGATTTACAATCTTAATTATATTCTTTATTATTGTTTTGCCTTATTCATTTAACTAACTGAGTTCCACAGTTGTAATTGTCTTTGATTATTATTCAGGAAATAAACTTGTTATAGGTTGGACGCTCAAGTTTCCTAGAAGGAAAGTTTCATTAATTAAGCAAACCGCTCTACAAGGAAAGATGAGTTCGAGTGGAACTAGGAATGCTTTCCAAGATCAAGTCCTGATTTGAAGAAGGAGTCTTTCCTTAGTTAGATCACTAACGAATGAACTATTATTCAAGAAGGACTGCGAGAACAAGGAAGAGGAGTTCGAGAAGGAAACAAGGAGAATTACCAACCATGTACAACACACCTTGAAGTCCAAGATCAAGAACCTATATATAGGTGTGAAGTACATCAAGACAAATACGAGACAAGAGCCAATCAATCCAAGAGATTAATTTACGGTTGTTGGGTGTTGTCTTGCTTTAGCAAAGTTTGTGAGTTGTTAGAATAGATCTAAGAGTGAGGAGCTTTTAGAGATAGTCGAAGCAATTCTTGTGTGCTTTGCTTAGCTCAATCAATTTTAGAGTGAGGAGCTTGAGAATTGAGAGAACGACCTTTGTTAAGACCTTTATGGGTTATTTTGCCTACGGCTCGAAAGTTAATATAATCTTATATTCACTTCTTAAATTCGTGTTTGTTTATTCCGCTGCACTATTGTTCTGGTCTGTTGTTAAAGTAACATCGTCAAATTAACATCATACAAAACTATTGTTAAAACTTCAGTGTTAACTTAACAACAACAACGTATCGACCCGATCCACAATTTCACACATGCAGTCAATCACTCCTCTACGTCACTTACTCTGAGTCACTAGAAGATTGAATGCACTTATGTACAGTACCCAATCTGGCACCCTTGTTAAACAAGCAAAGGACACCATTTTGCACGAATTCTACTTATTAATGTGCATATTAAGGTCTTTTTGTATAAATGTCCTTAAAATTTGTCAATTTCACCATAATGTTTTGCCATTTATATTATTTAGCGTACTTGAGCTCAATACTGTTGTTAGGGGTGTTATGGGTCGGGGTCCCACCGGGACGGGACCCCGGCCCATCGAGATCTTCCGGGGCGGGAGCTGCTGAACAACTCCCGTCCCTCCCGCCGGGACGGGAGGGATCCCGTGATCCCGGCGGGCAGTTTGCAAGTAATGGGATCCCGCGGAAAAATAGGGAGTTTCTCCCGGGATCCTGCGGGAGGTAACGGGATCCGATTCGGATCCCGTTACCTCCCGGCGGGAGTCAAATCGGGAGCAAATTCCCGGTTTGACCGGGAGGGAACTGATCGGGTTTTCCCCGGCACGGGGAAAACCCGCCGGGTCGGGTCGGATTCCAAGCTCCCGGCCCGGCCCAAACACCCCTAACTGTTGTCATGTGTCTGTCTAAATTTTATATTTGGGCCTATTTTCTAACAGGATTTTAGTAAGAGGTTTTTTCTCCTCTGTTCGGACTAATACTTATTAATTCGTTAGAGGATGGGCTCGAGTCCAGCACATTTATTGTACAGTTCGGATTCACTAAAAATGAATTAAAAGTATTACATTTTGATTCTGTTGGTTGTTTTCCTAGATCTTGTTTAAATACTTATTGCGGAATACCAAATGACAATAGTATATATATATATATATACAGCTTTGTAAGGTAGAGTCAATTAATAACTACTTGTATAGTAATACGTTTCAATGTTTCATCAACCATTAGCTTTTAAGGTAGAGTTAATTAATAACTACTTGTTTGTATAGTAATAAGTTTCATCAACCATGAGCTTTTGAAGATCCATAATTATCAACACAATGTTGCTCAGGATATGTCGCTCAAAAACCATGTGAGACTGAATACAAGTTGAACGGGACTCCGGATTTTCTTTATTACCATCTATTATTGAACAAATAAGAAGACAGGATAATAATAAGCCATATTGAGTAACAAGGCCATAGGGACCATTAGTATACTAGATTTGGAGTTGCAATGTTGCGCAATCGGGTGCTGCACCTGTATCCACACATGCTCGAGTGGGGTAGGTTATGATAAATAAGATTGCCGTACGTACATTGTATCTATATCTGAAACATGATGATCTATAATTTTATAGGGTCCTATCCTTTTAGAGTATTGCTACAAACCTTGAACCCATATGACTAGATTCGTTGTGGAGGTGGAATACATAGATCGATGAAAGAATATTAGATTCTTTATATTGATTTGTATAAAATAATCTTCAAGCAGGCTATTAGTTTAAACTGGAAAACTAGAAAAACGATCGTACCCAATTCAAGACAAATATCAAATTATGTAACACGTCAACTAGCTAGGTATAATAAATATATTGTATCATCTACGCAATAGTTTTTATTATTGTTATTTCATCTCTTGACTTATGGAATTCCTTAGGTTCGGAGTATATACCTGGTTGATTCTAAAAATTGTAAAACAAGATCAATACAAGGGTGCCTAGATTACATATGATAAGTATGATTGCATTTTTTTTCCTCGTTATTATAAGTCCCATCAAAAAAAGTAAAGTAATATATAATTTTATTTCTATTTTGAAATCAAAAGTAAAGCAATATATGAAGACTGTTAAGTAACAGTTTTGCGTGCTTTCTTTATATTTCTAATACTATTTGTTTAATTTTGTATAATCAAGATTGTTGTTCAGTATATATCCTTTATTAATAGCCCCAAATGGCAGATGATGTTCCTACAAATGGAAACCGAAGTGCAGCGCTCCATCCCCCACTTGGATCTTGTCTCTCTTTCTTTTATATTTCAATAAATCAGTGCTGTCACCTTAACACGGGCCGACGGACAATCCTTACTTTAATTAGATTGAGAGGAGATTAGACATCATTCATTTTAGTCGGATCTAAAAAAAATCAAGTACCTCCTCATTTCTGTTTTTATTTCTATAATCAGGTACGTTTTCATTATAAGGAGCTTAGTTTCAAAAGTCAAAAACAAAACGTCACATCTGTCTGGGACACCCATAATGATGTATACTAGAATAGAATAAAGTCAACTATAAAAGTGAATCAGACTGTAGGTGTTTAAACTTCAGGTTAATAAGATGCTAACGCATAATGTAGACTTATCATATGTTCAAAAATAAAATGTAGACTTATCAAAAGAAGAAAAAAAGAAAGGACATAAATCACTATATATTGATGTTTAGATATTTCAGAAGCCTACGTGAATTTGTATTAGCGGTAACTTTTATTTTTTATTTTTATCCGAAAAGTGAAGATTTTATTAAGAAAAATGGGAAGAATTTTTATTTTTTTTATCAATGAAAAGAAATAAACAACATTACATCGTGTCTCTAGTTACTAAACTAGTAATATAAGTAGAGGAAGCCTTATCCCAAAAGACATTACTCTCTCCTATATCTATAAAACTTTTAGCAAGTGCATTCGCCACTTTATTAGTCGTTCTTGGTATCCAAGTGAAAGTCGCATTCTATGGCATATGAAGTAGTTTCCTGCATTCCTCCACCATAGTAGTATTGCTAGGAGTTGGGATTAATTGTCCAAAAATCATCTTGTGAACTGTGAGGGAGTCCACCTCAATTGCAATGTTGTGAATTCTTTTGTTCCATGCCATATCAAGTCCCTTCTGCAGTGCAGCCAACTCTACTTCCTCAATAGTTGGAGCATGCAGTTTTTGGGTATATTCCCAACTCCAGCTTTCATTTTCATCCCTGAGTACACCAGCTAAAGAACCAATATTGAGCTCAGGGATTATACAGCCATCAATGTTCAACTTGAACCATCCATTTTGAGATTTTGTCCAGCCAAATTCCTGACTCCTATATATGTTACTTGTTCTGCCTTCATAGAGCCCATAACTCAGTTGTTTGATCTGTAACATGTGCCTTGAAACATTGATCTCCTTCTTGTGAAATACTCTGGAGTTTCTCTGTTTCCAACAAATCCAGAGTATTGCCATGAAAATCCATTTTCAAGAAGTACCAGGTCTGATGATGTTCCTGATTTGCAGCTTCTCCAAATTCCCCCTCACCCACTTATCATCATTGGTACCATCAAACATTACTAGATCTTCCTGAACAATAATTTTTTCCCAAACTTCCCTTGCTACATGACAGTATCTGAAGAGATGCAATCCAAATTTTTCAGGTTCATTACAGAATGTCCACATTGTTGTGAGAGAGATATGTCTCTTAATTCTTACCAAATTAGTTGCCAATCTTTCTTGAGATAGCAACCACAAGGAATGTTGAAACTTGTTGTTTACATCCATCTTCTAAACTCATCCATGCTTGCTGAAGTTTCTAATGAAAGTTTCACATAGCTTCTTGTCAAAAGTTCTCTCTTGAAAGGCATTCTGAACAAAATCAGTGACTAAGATGCCTAGCCAACTCCATCCCTTCTGATAGAAAAGAGTTTGTATGCCATCAGGACCAGGGGCCTTAAGTGGATGCATTGAAAAAACAGCAACTTTAATTTCTTCAGATTCCATTGTGGAGTTAAGTAGATCATAGTCCACATCATCTAATTTAGCTTGGAACACTGAGATGTAGATTAGACTAACAAAGTTGATGAGAGGATGATCCTACTGAGAACAAACTCATATAGTAGTTTCTAGTGTAGGCTTGAAGTATCTCTTCTTCCTTCACCCACATGCCCTCAATTTTCAGCATAGTGATATAATTTCTCCTCCTTCTGGTCATGGTTGACCTGTGAAAGAGTTTTATGTTTCTCTCCCCCTCTCTTATCCACTTAATCCTGGATTTTTTGATACTAGTACAAATCCTCCCGTTTCAGAATTTCATTATACTCTATCATGAGTTCTTCTTCAAGCTAGCACAGAAAAGAACTTGGTCGATGCTCCAAGGCTTTCTGGATCCCCCTCAAGCTTGGCCTTCAACTTCCTCTTCCTCTTGAATATGTTACCAAATTTTTGTTGGTTCCAAGGTTTCATCACCTTTGGCACTTCCCTAATAGCCTCATGTAAGCCTATTTTTTCATGCCACAATTGTTGAAGCAGTTGTTCACATTCATCATTTGAGAACCACATAGCTTCAAATTTGAAAGGCCTTCCACCTCTGATCCCCCATCTTCCAAGAGTCCTGATGATAACAGGTATGCGGTACCTTTCCCACCGCTAGTGGTTGGCATCCCCCTGATCTATCCTGTGTACTGCTTCTTTGATCTCCCATATGTCTACTGAAATGTTCACCACTCTCACAAGCTTGTCCCAAGTTTATGTTCTCAGTATCAGTGAAGGGCTTTGAAAAAAATTGAACATTGTCTCGAATTCCCCTGGTGGTAGCATATTCTCCCACTCCCAATCCCACAAATGAAGAGGGTTGTTTCCATGATGAGAACTTTGATTTTCGTCGGTTTGTGTCTCAGATGTTTCGCCAACGCTATCTGAATTAAGAATAGCAAATGGATTCTTAGAACCTAGAACAGAATTTTGATTGTCTTTCAAGAGTGTTGAGACCCTTGGTTTTCTTTTAACTTTAGTAACCGTTTTTTGAACAGTTTTTTGCACGTTCATTCTTAACTCGGGATTAAGAGAAGCAGGTAATAAACGTGTCCCTTTAGTTCCTGAGTTATTACCAATCCCTGGAAAGTGGTAGGAATAAACCTTTCTTTTCCCTTGTTCCTATCAGGAGTAAGAATCCTAGTAGGAGTCTTGATGTTTGAGTGAACATCAACCTTAGAATTCCGTTGCTTCTTCTTTCGGCTAATTAAAATCCAATCTCCAAATTCCTTTTCTTTGGCTTTGTTAATCAACCATGCAGTATTCTTAGTGATTGCCTCTTTAACATTGACTGTTGAGATATCCATATCATTACCAGAATGCACTGTGAATGTGCAATTATCCTTGTAGTGCCCTATTCTCCCACACTTGTGACATAAGCTTGTGACATTTTCATATATCACTTGGTAGACTTTATCATCTATCCACAAGCCTAATTCAAGTGGTTGATCAGTTCTAATTTGAACAAAAAACCGAGCATAGTTACCTCTTAGATATTCAATAGGTAGATTGAATCACCAATGCATGAAGCTATAGTTTGAATGATTGCTTCCCTTAGATATTCAATAGGTAGATTCATCACTCTCACCCAAGTTACACTACAAGAAAATGCAGCAATTGCATGGAAAAAATTCCATGCAATTGGTCTGATTTTCCATGCAATTGATCAATTGCATGGAAAAAATCTAATGCTAAAATCCCATGCTTTTGGTGTCCCGCCAAGAGAATTGCATCGGAAAATTCTGATGCAATAGGTGGCTGCATAGAAATTTTTCTATGCAGAGATGCATAGAAATTTTCGCATACAAAAGGTTCTGCATCGAAAAAATCGGATGCAAAGTTGTCCTGCAGCGAAAAAATCCCATGCAACAAAAGCCTGCATCGAAAATTTTCGCTGCATAACCCGAGAGCGGAGGTGCAACGTGGCGGTACGAGGGAGGTTCGGTAAAAAGGTTTGCATCCGAAATTTCGGATGCAAAGATTTATTAAATCTTTGCATCGGAAATTTCGGATGCAAAGTGTAAAGGTTCGGTTTTGCATCCGAAATTTCGGATGCAAAGATTTAATAAATCTTTGCATCCGAGATTTCGGATGCAAAGTATAAAGGTTCGGTTTTGCATCCGAAATTTCGGATGCAAAGATTTAATAAATCTTTGCATCGGAAATTTCGGATGCAAAGTATACGAAATTTTTTTAAAAAAAAAGTGGCGGAAACTTATCCGCCACTTTTTAAATATTTTGTTTTAATTAATATAAAAAATTATTTTAAGTACATTCTTTTAAATTTTAAAGTAATATCTATACATAGTTACTCTAAAATTTTCGTATACTTGATATTTTAAAAACAAAAAATTTAAAACTTGTATTAATAATAAAAATTTGTTATGAAAACTTGTATTAATATTTATATTTTTCGTATACATATATATTTATATTTTTCGTATATATACTTATATTTTTTGTATTTATATTTATATTTATTTTTGTCGTATGTCTATTTATATTTATTATTATTGTATATATATATTTATTATAAATTTAGAGAAAGAAGAAGTATAGAGAGAAAGAAGAGAAAAGGGGATGAATGAGAAGTAGAGAGAGAAAGAATAGAGAATTTGATGAATGAGAAGTGAATGATAAGTGGAGTATTTATAGGGGAAGGTTGCAAATTAGCATCCGAAAATTCGGATGCAAGGATACTATTTGCATGGGAATTTTCCCATGCAAAGGATACTGCATCGGAAAATTCCCATGCGACAGATAATGCATGGGAATATTCCCATGCAGCATCTATTGCATAGGAAATTTCCCATGCCAATACATATTGCTTGGCTGCGTGAATTATTACTATTTATAAAAAGACTCATACTTATTAAATTTATATTTACATTTTCGACCCCAAAAGTATTTTAAACATTGTTCGTTCCGTATTTTTGACAAATTTTAAATGTACATATTCCTCATAATTTTTATTAAAATAGTGGTTAAAAAAAATGGAGGTTTGATGTCGTTTTCTATCTTTTGCATAATTAGATATTCTACCCCAAATATTTTTTAAACGTCTTTCCATACTCCGATTTTGACAAAATTTTGAAGAACACTTATATTTTTAATAACATAGCATATGGTAAAAACAAATCGACGAGAGGACTTGATTGACACTCTCTACATGTGAAAATACAATTTTAGTATGATAGAGTATACTTATATAGGGTTTAGGGTTTAGGGTTTAGGGTTTAGGGTTTAGAGTTGAAGATCGTATAGTGTTATATTGTTTATTTGCGTCTTTCATTACTCCGTTTTTTACGATATTCGAAAGAACACTCCTACTTATGGTATAAAAGATGTTGGTGGAAGAAAAAGTGGATTTCGAGTTGTTTTGCAACTTTTTACTAATTACATGTTCACCCCGAAATGTTTCTTTGTGTCTTTCGTTACTCCATTTTTTACGATATTTGAAAGAACACTCCTACTTATGGTTTAAAAGATGTTGGTGGAAGAAAAAGTTAAATTTGAGTTGTTTTCCAACTTTTGAATAATTACATTTACAACCCGAAATGTTTATTTGCGTCTTTCGTTATTCCGTTTTTTACTATATTTTAAAGAACACTCCTACTTATGGTTTAGAAGACGTTGGTGGTAGAAAAAGTTAAATTTGAGTTGTTTTGCAACTTTTGAATAATTACATTTACAACCCGAAATGTTTATTTGCGTCTTTCGTTATTCCGTTTTTTACTATATTTTAAAGAACACTCCTACTTATGGTTTAGAAGACGTTGGTGGTAGAAAAAGTTAAATTTGAGTTGTTTTGCAACTTTTGAATAATTACATTTACAACCCGAATGTTTTTTTGTATTTTTTGGCATGGAAATATTTCCATGCAATTGCTATAATTTCCATGCGATTGCTTAATGCATGGGAATATTACCATCTTGTGCTCTCTTGCATGGGAATTTTTCGATGCAATTGCTATAATTTCCATGCAATTGTTCTATGCATGGAAAATTTTCCATGCCAATATCTCTTGCATCGCAATATTGGGATTCATAGTCAATCTTTGCATGGGATTTTTTTTATGCAATTGCTATAATTTCCATGCAATTGTTCTATGCATGGAAATTTTTCCATGCAATTGTTCTATGCATGGAAATTTTTCCATGCCAATATCTCTTGCATCGCAATTTTGGGATTCATAGTCAATCTTTGCATGGGATTTTTTTTATGCAATTGCTATAATTTCCATGCAATTGTTCTATGCATGGAAATTTTTCCATGCAATTGTTCTATGCATGGAAATTTTTCCATGCCAATATCTCTTGCATCGCAATTTTGGGATTCATCACCTATCAATGCATGAAAATTTTCCCATGCAAGTAATTATGCATTGAAAAATTCCCATGCAAAGATGAACTCTACCCCATTGCTCACTCTATTTAAGCACTGACGTCCATCCATTTGAATCACTCAACAATTCCTCATCAATCTCTCAATACTTTTTTGAATCTCTCACAAATATAATAAATTTTCTCCTCCGTATGCTCCCTGAAGCTCAATTAAGCTAGCCTACGTTTGAAGGTTTGTTCATCATTTTTTGTACCTTAGTCAATTATGCATTAATTAAATATTTATGTTTTAATAAATAATTGTTTATTAATTTCGTTTAACGTTATTTTTTCAGTAAATATAACGAAGGATGAGTAATTGGTGGTCTGATCGACGTTGGATGTACGAGAGGCTAGACGAAAATGAACACTTGAATTATCATTTTGAGGTTGGTGTGTCGAACTTTCTCGATTACGCATTCTCGCATAGTAGTAATTTGAATCGTGGTCGAGCTCGTTGCCCATGTAGAAAATGCACCAACGCCAAATATTTAAATAGGAATACTATTCATATGCACTTGTATAAGTGGGGGTTCGTACCACACTATATGATATGGGCTTATCACGGTGAGTTAGGTGACACCTCGGGGGGTAATATACACTCAAACGTTGAAATAGGGTCATCATCACATAGTCATGGGGGTCAAGGAGATGACCTAATGAGGAATATGGTCGATGACGCATTTGGCGGTCAATTTCTTAACGTCACTTCTAATATGGCAAGTGCAATCGAGGAGCCCAATAGTGTGGCAAAAGCTTTTTTTAAAATGCTAAGTGATGCAGAAGAACCTGTATTCATAGGGAGCCCGACCACTGTACTAAGATGGGTTTCTCAGTTTATGTCGAACAAGGTATCACAAAAGCTTAGTAATGTATCTTGTAACAACACAATAAGAATAATTCACAACTTGCTCCCTCATGAATATCGGGATAAAGTACCTGAATCTGTTTACCAAATGAAAAAACTTATGAAAAGTTTGGGTCTAGGTGCAAAAACTTATGATGCGTGCATAAATAACTGTTTCTTGTTCTACGAGTAGTTCGAGTCCATCGAACATACGGCGTGTCCCGTTTGTGAGGAACCTCGTTTCAAACCCTTTCGAAATCCAAGAAATAGATACAAACCAATCGCTCGTAAGAAGTTGTGGTACTTTCCGCTAACTCCCTTACTCCAACGGTTGTACATGTCTCGATCAATTGCTAAGCACATGATGTGGCATACCAATTGTCGTGAGAATAGGGATCACATGATACATCCGGCATCCGGCCATGCTTGGAAATACTTTGAT
This sequence comes from Linaria vulgaris, assembly GCA_948329865.1. Taxonomy (NCBI): domain Eukaryota; kingdom Viridiplantae; phylum Streptophyta; class Magnoliopsida; order Lamiales; family Plantaginaceae; genus Linaria; species Linaria vulgaris. The sequence continues at coordinate 34,872,800 of OX415253.1, forward strand.
AATCATCATCCTGATTTTGCCGCTGAGGATAGAAATGTAAGGCTAGGATTGTGCACCGATGGATTCGCCCCTTTTGGCAGCTCTTCGGGTCCTTATTCTTGTTGGCCTGTCTTTGTAACACCATACAATCTCCCACCAGATATGTGCATGAGACAAGAGTACATATTTTTAAGCCTTATCATTCCTGGCCCTAATAGCCCTGGGAAGAACCTAGATGTTTTCCTGCGTCCCTTGATTGATGAGCTAGTCTCTTTGTGGCAAGTCGGCGTACAGACGTGGGATAGCTGTAGACAACAAAATTTTAAGTTACGCGCTGCTGTTATGTGGACTATTAGTGATTTCCCAGCGTATGGGATGTTGTCTGGATGGAGTACGCACGGAAAGCTGTCGTGTCCTTATTGTATGGAGTACACGAAAGCATTCCAGCTTAAGAAGGGTAGGAAGACAAGCTTCTTCGATTGTCATCGCAGATTCCTTCCGTTAGATCACGAATTGAGGCAGAATGATACCGATTTCTACAAGGACCACATAGAGACTGACCCACCTTTGCGTAGGAGGACAGGGGCGGAAATGAAACGTCATGTTGATCGCCTCCCTAATGTCGGTTTCGGAGAAGGAAGGGGGACCATCCAATGGGCTGGAACGAAGCACAACTGGTGTCGTAGGAGTATATTTTGGGAGCTCCCTTACTGGTCAACAAACTTGATACGTCATAACCTTGACGTGATGCATTGCGAGAAGAACTTCTTCGACAACATCAAGAATACTGTCGTGGATGACCCAAAAAAGACAAAGGACAACATGAATGCGCGTCTGGATTTGCGAGAGTATACCAACCGAAGTGAATTGTTTTTAGTGAAGGGATCGGATGGACGCACTCATAAACCTCATGCAATATATTGTCTAACAAAGGATCAGAAGAGGCAAGTGTGCGAATGGTTGTGCAGTTTGAAGTTTCCCGACGGTTATGCTTCTGATATTGGCCGATGTGTTCAGATGCATAATCTAAAAGTGACCGGAATGAAAAGTCACGACTGTCATGTCTTTATGCAAAGACTAATTCCTATTGCTTTCAGAGACTTCTTACCAGATGATGTATGGGGTGCGTTAGTAGAGGTCAGCAACTTTTTTAGGGCATTGTGCGCAACTACCATTCGCAAAACTGATATGGCTCGCCTAGAGGTTGCAATTGTTGAAACAATGTGTAAACTGGAGCTGATATTTCCACCAGCATTTTTTGACTCCATGGAGCATCTAGCTATTCATCTTCCATGGGAAGCAAAAATGGGAGGACCGGTGCACTATCGATGGATGTATCCCTTCGAGAGGTATTCAACAATTGATCGAGCTTGATCCAACGCGTCGTCTCCCGTATGGGGAGATCGCACCATTCATTCTAGCAAGCCAAGCGCAGCAAGTGTACTATACGCCATATGCATGTCAAAAGAACAGACAAAGAAGGGGATGGTGGGTAGTGATTCACACTCCAGCGAGACACGTGGTTGACATGAGTTCTATGACTAATAAAGTGACAGAAGCTCCAGGAGTTCAAGGTCTACCTGAAATGGTATTCCAAGAAGAAAATGTTCCTGTGTCTGGATTGTTCGTTGACTTTACATCATTTAACTTGACAGAGTTATCAGTGGATGGCCAATCTATACCAGTGACAATTGAGGAGGAACCCGTGGCAGTGAGCAGTGGTGAGGATGATGATGACGATGAGGTTGACGAGGATGATGACGAGGAGGGGGATGATGAGGAGGGAGAAGAGGAGATGGTCGAAGATAATGACAGTAGCGACCCGGATTATGTTTAGTTCTAATATGTACTTGTATTTCAATTTTCAACTTCTCATGTATGGTTTCATTGTATTGTTCGACTATGTCTTAATTTTGTGATTTGTTTTATTTTTTTATTTAATAACAACTTAAAAATGAAACTTAGGAAAAGTAAAAATAAGGACACCACGACAAATAACAATAGACTCAATAACAAGAGTCCCATTAACAAGAGTCCCAATAAAAATAACATACTTGGAATAAAAATTACAATAACAAACATAACACATAAGATCCACAATATCTAATCGGCATGAGGTGGGATACTAGGCTGGGGGTTAGAAGGCTGAAACTCGTTATTAAGCTCATCTACAAAGTTTCGAAATTCAGCTACTGATTCTGGATCCAAAATGCCAAACTCCCCATCAAGCTGCTGCTGCGTCGGCTGCTGTAATGCTGCATCCCCTCGACCCTGAGACCTCGGCCTACCCACATCCTGATACTGCACATCTCCTCGAACCTGAGACCGCGGTCTACCCACCTCCGGATACTGCACCTCCCCTCGCTCATGAGTCCTCGGCCTACTCATCTCATGGTACATCGCATCCCCTCGACCCTGGTGTGGTCGCTGATATGTCGTACGATAGGGCGGGTGCTGGTGAGACGACTCATGGTGTGTCCGCTAATATGTCGTATGCTCAGGCTCCCGCTCTCGACGAAGGATATGTGACGTGTCTGGGTAGTACATACTGCCCTCAGGGTATGGGTGGTAGTCATCACGATGCGGCGAGAAGGATCTCGAGCGATGTGTATACTGTGTACTAGCCTGAGGAGGTGGATGCGTACGCCGTGGGGTCAGAGAAGTGTGAGGCTGCGAACGCTGGGTAGGACTCCCTCGCCAAGCGGGCTGCGGCGGATGGTGGCGCTGTGTAGGCGAACTACTATGCATAACTACAGGAGAGCGAGTGAAAGGTCTATCATTACCAGGAAAGGGATCGTCTAGGCCCTCGGGTGGCGGTGGTCTATCTGGGTACGGCAAATCTAGGGGCTCATGTCCGTTTTGCCTCGACGTGTTTCTCAGACTATCCGTGAGTAGCTTGCTGTGCTCCCACTGTCGTAACGACCACTCGTACTGTTGCCTCAGCCCCGACTGATACGCCGCATAGGCTCGGCGCTGCTCATCCCTCATCGCTGCATAACGTGCGATGTGCGCGGCCTCTCTATCCGCATAAGCACGAGCACTACTAGAGGCATCACCTCTGAAATGCGAATGGGTTTGTACCCCCATAACCGGACCAACTGCTGTGGTAGAAAATGTTTTAACCTGATTTTTCTTCATTGGTTGAGCCTTGAACCAGGTGTCGAAGTCCCATGGAGGCCATTTGCTCCTGTCTGGCCCATGTTTCCTCTGGAGCTCTTGCAGATATTTAAGCTGCAAAAAAAAATGACAAATTCCAAAAATTCAATAAGTAAACTGTGGAATTTATAACTCTTAAATTATATTCATAGTAATAATAGATTATTTACCCAAGCCTGGTGAGCTTCATCTGATACCCACTCTTCCGTTATAACTCCTTCGCTATCTTTTGTTTCTTTCACTCGGCCAAGCTTGTATATCTTCATTATCAGTAATTCTTTAATCGTAACACCCTCATCTTCAGCCTGTTTCACAAAACAATTAAAAAATTAATACTAAAAATTTTAATACCACACCCTAATATGTATTTTAAGAACCAATTACCAAAAAAAAATATACCACTTTTTTGGCCATTTCTTGGCCCGAATGCCTCCCACCAAACCAGTTCCTCAATGGCGCCTTCTTCCTGTTGATCTTGGCTTTTTCGCTTCTATTCTTGTGTGCAGGCCCATCCCAATAATCATAGAAATCTTGCTCATGATTTTCTGGAATCCATATATCATGTCTATTACGATCTTCGCCGTTGTCCCTTATCGCCAACATTATTCTTTTCAGTGAGTTCAAGCATTCGCTATAACGATTGTTGCCAATTGTCTTCCAAACATTCCTAACTCTAGACTCGTCGGCTTCATCCCACTGATATTGGCTCTGCGAATTTAAAATAATATAAATAATTAAAAACAAAAACATATGAAAAATAAACAACAATAAATGAAAAAAATATGTATTTTAATTAACTATTTTTAATATCTAATAAAAATTTCATTAAAAAAACTTACTTCAAATTCATTCCATGCGCTTTTCCTATAAGGTTCAGGAAAATCCTTGAATCGAAACCACGGGCCCTGACACAACTTCTTCAAAGTAGCAGAAATCGACGCACTAATGGCCGATTGGTCCCTCAACGCTCCAGTATATGGACAAAATGTGATCCACTGCCTATGATCGCGGTCACTTGGTATAAGTGCCCCTCTGCCCTGCCCTCGAAGATTTCTCGGCTCATCGTCATCGGGGGAATGTGATGGTCCTACATCGGCGAGCCCTCGTTCCGATGTCGGCCTGTATGAAGCAATAGACGATGTCGGCATGTCGGAACCTAAGGCATGCGGCGACTCGGTGGTGGCAGTGCTGATCGGTGGAAGAGGCTCTATCTCGAAGCCAGCAATAAACCCATACGGGTCATAGTGCGTAGGGTGAACCGGCATATCATCATCATCATCATCAAGTGGGTTAAACGGGTGGACCGGGGGTCTACGTGGCTGCTGACTAGTAGATGCAGGTTCCTTCCCCGGACGCCTCCCCCTACGGGCTCCTCCACCCCTAGATGATCCCCGACCTCTATCTGCCATCTAAATTATCGGACAAAAATATCAATATAATCCTCCTTAAACTTTAGTAAATTGAATATTTGCAAACAAGCCCAAACCTTCTTATTCCTAAAATATACTCTATTAAATACATTCAACACAAAAAAAAACCCCAAAAACTTCGAATTAATAATCTAATTCCTAATTTTGTTTCAACAAATATTTTCTAAATTACAAAGTAACCTCTAAAGTTCAATAACCAAATACTCTACATATTTGCAAACAAGCCCAAACCTTCTAATTAATTACCTTATTCCTAAAATATACTCTATTAAATACATTCAACACCACAAAAATTTTAAACTTCAACTCATTCCCCAAAAAACCCCAAAAACTTCGAATTAATAATCTAATTCCTAATTTTGATTCAACAAATATTTTCTAAATTACAAAGTAACCTCTAAAGTTCAATAACCAAATACTCTACATATTTGCAAACAAGCCCAAACCTTCTAATTAATTACCACACAAATTTTAAACTTCAAATTGAGACTATAACTTTCTAAAAACTACATTATCTACCCTCAAGTTTTGTTAACTACAAGTTATACCCCTAACCTTTTGTTAAACTACAAATTAAGCCCTATATTCACAATTTATTAAACAATTAAGCCCTAAAATTGCAATTATGCCCTAAAATCCCAATTACGCACAAAAATTGAAATTAAACCCTAAAATGGCAATTAATTAAACAATTAAGCCCTAATTATATTAAAATCGCAATTAAGTACAAAACTATTTTAACATTACACATAACAACACAATAATCATATTCACATTAACAAATAACAACAAAAATCAAAATTATAATAACAATTTTAAAATTGCACAAATATAAATAATTGATGAAAAATAGTATAAGTTGCGTCAAATTGATCCTTGAGAAGAGTAGAATTGCTTACCGGTGTTTTTGGGTAATTTCCGGCGACGGTGGCGGTCAACGGTGGTCCACGGTGGTGCGGCGCTGTGTGTGTGTGTGGGGGGGGGGGGGGGGGGGGGGGTGTGCGCGACGGGCAGTATGTTTTAATATTTTTGCATCGGTTTTATCCGATGCAAAAATAGTTTAATACTTTTTTTTATTTTTTTTTTTATTTTTTTTTAATGCTGCATCGGATTTTATCCGATGCAGAGATATTTTTATATCTCTGCATCGGATAAAATCCGATGCAGGGTCCCTTGCATCCGAAAATTCGGATGCAGGGTCACTTGCATCCGAAATTTCGGATGCAGCCTACGTGGCTGCATCCGAATCATCGGATGCAAAGGCTGCATCCGAATTTTCGGATGCAGCCTTTCCGAGCCTAACTTTGCATCCGATTTTTCAGATGCAAAGCCTGCTGTTGCATCCGAATATTGCGATGCAATATAATTGCATCGCAATTTTCCAATTCAAACTATCTTGCATCCGAAAATAAAAATTCGGATGCAAGATTTTCTATGCTATTGCTATGATTTGTTGTAGTGTTATAATGCTCTCAACAGTATCACTATCAGCGTGGAAATTGGGCGTCCATTTCCTTCTTGACAAGAAATTACCAGCCAACTGCCACGGTCCCTGAGTGAGGATCATGTCTCTTCAGTGCTGACAATCCCTTCATGCAATAGCACCCCTTCCCTAAGTCTACCAACTCAAACTCATTATGTAATTTCTACATGAGATCGAGTCGGGCTTGTAACGCAGTAAAGTACCACGATTTCCATAAGATGTGTATAATTATGGTATTTTCCCATTGTTGACGCATATGCTCTTTCAGCTCTTGTTTGAGTCGAATCTGTTTGAAGGGAATGTTATCATCCACTTCACAGATTTCTATTAACTCTCTTTCCTCAGCATTCTTTGTCTTGTCCACACGAACATCGTCGCGTCTGGAACCATGCATAACCATGTTTGCATACGATGATTTGGTCGGATTTAGGACATTCCCTTCAGGATTCTGTTGGACCAGCATTGCATCAGACAAACCATCAGATTGTCTAAGCCTTTTTTGATTCCTCAAACTTGGGGATCTTTAGACACGATTTGTTGTGCATTAAACACTGGAAAGTGCAGATCCGGCGGTTACGGCGGAATCTGGTTGGAGTTAGTTTCCATGCCGGAAGTTTTGAATTTGAAAACGGTTGTTTTTGGCGCAGAGAAAAAACAGTTATTTTATCGGTTTTTCTACTTTCACTAATTACTTAAATGGGAAGAATTTCAAAACCCTGACATATCACTTATATCTTTTCAAATGTCAAGAGATGCTTTTATAATTATACAAAACGATAAAAAAAGAAATTCAGATCAAGTGGCGAGGGCCGCCAACTCCCCTCACCCGTAAAATGCTCTCTTTGTATTACTATTTTCTATGTACAGAACAAAAAAAAAAAAAAGATTGATATATTTAAATTGTACAGAGAGTACTGTAACGTGCCACTATACCTAAATTGATTTAGATAAAAATTAGTAGTTCTTACGACGCTTATTTCTCAAACTTATCATGCTCTATTATAGCTTCAAAAGAGCCAAAAATCCTATACGTTTGACTATTTTAATTTTAAGCCACTCAACTCAACAAGGTGATACGAAACAACTGCTAATATACTTTTGTCTTTTTTTTGTAGGTGTGGGTTAGAGAATTGTAATTTTAATGCAGAAATGGATATGAATTTCTACTTCATAATTATTTATCAAATGGCTATTCATCAATGATTTTTAACGGGAAATATTCACAAATTAAATCTCTACTCATTAGCAATCTTTAGTCTTTACATTCTAATATTTACAGTTCCCTTGAAGAATAATGAGTAATTACACTATTTGTCCCGATTGCCATGGAAACATGATGGGCGCGAGGATGTTATTCGGCTGTGATTCTATCGTTCTTGCACATGATGCCACCTTTCTTATGAACACGAATCAAAGAATCGAACAAAAGTTGAATTTGAGTTATGTTGTTTTTGCGTAACATTTGAGCCTGCGGAAAATAAAGGGAAACATATTGAAGTAATTAGATATTGATAGGAAGAAGTAAGGAGAGTATAGAACTTAACATAAAGAGTTCATTGAAGAAAATACCTTGTTTCAATTAGTAAGTCGAAAAAAATATATCTCTATCTCTGTATCTACTTCATCTGCACCATTGTCCGATCAAGTTAGTTACAGAACGAAGAATATACAAACGATAAATAAATTGAACACAAAATAGGAAACTAGAGAGGCAACGAAGGATATAATAATAAATCACCTGAACCATTGCAGAACAAGTCCAACTGACACCTTTTGAACAGTATGGAATTTGGGTTTTCTCATGAGAGAACAACTTCATTGCGCAGAAACATTTCTCCGTCATGTTTGCAACATACGATAAAAAGCAGGAGCTGAAACTCTCAGTAGAAATCAAACTGATCATATCCGTTATTGGAGTGAGGAAGCAACTCTTCAACCTCAATCCTGGAGCTTGCGTAACTCATGTTCTTCTTGTTTCGGCTATGGTCGATAGACTCAACTTCTGCCAGAAATATACTGCAAACTGGTCTATGATCTGAAAACCTGGATTCTCCACGAACATATGAAAGTTGTTGGAGGCCACGACCATGCCACAATATTCGATCGCACCTTCATCCATGAATACAAAAAGTTAGTGCCATGTCACAAAACTTTAGTGTACGTTAAAAAGTTGCTTGAAAACTTGTATGTAGATCGAACAGAAAGTTATCAGTCATTCTAAAAGATTAAAAAGTACCATGCTGGTGTTCTTCGTTTTTCTTTTGGGTGCATATTCTCCCCGGCATATCTGTCAGAATTATTTGAATACTTGTATGTAGGCGGGAAATATATTCTCCCTTCACTCCAATCTGCAAAAACACGCCCGTGTCTCTGCTCTACACGAAGCTGTATTAAAAAATATAGGTCTAGATTAGGCAATGAGTAAGATGGCTAAGTCTAATAAGTTTGCAAATCAAACCACAGTTCTTGGGATAGATTTTTATCGCTTGCCTGGTCATTTTCTAATAAAACTCTCCAGTTCCGCATCTCCACAAGAGCCTTCGCACATCGGTAAGAAAGAGCAATTCTATAGTTCAAGTCTCCAAGCCATATGATTCGACTACAGGAAAAACAGACAAGATTTAGACTTCAAACATCCTTACAGTAACGAGAGAAATTCTTCTACTAACATCTAACGTAGATAAAAAGCCGTCCTATTAAGCACTAACAGCATCAATAAATCCAAACAAAATTCTGAATTGACCTACTCATGCTCAAGGATTGTCAAAGGTGAGTCCTCATCTCCAGATCCTTGAACTCGAGGAAACCTTGTTTTTCTCAAAATTTCCATAACATCGGAATTCCTCCGCAGCTCATCGCCATCCTTCTCTCCAGAGGTTAAATGACTACAAATGAAGCAGAAGCTCGTTTGGTGCAAAGACATGCTAATTGAAATAGAACCCTGGAACACAATAATACAATAAGAATGCCATTTTTGACGGTCTACACAAGCTTGCACCTTTAATAATAAGTTCACAATAAACAAAAATGTACCTTGTTTCCTAGATATCCCATCAACCCTCTTCCAACACACGAAACCTTCAAATTCCGAACGTCATCTCTCAGATCATTCCTTATCCATACCGTGAGAAAAATTCCAACCATTTGCTTGCTCGCGACTAAACAATACCTCGACTTCCCTGTTTGTCTGTCTCGATCCTCCGTCGAAACAGAACCACTGTACGAGATAGCGGAGTAGTACGTCTGAGGTGAATCACTTGGCCCACCTTCATCATCGGATGAGCTATCCCACCTGCCGCTGGGATCATGACAGTCATTCGGTCTATTCCCGTACATTACACGATCACAAACACTAAATCGACTATCGAGTCTAGGCTGTGATCTAAAAATGTCATTTTCCATCATTCTCATGCTCGATGATTGAAAAGAGCGGCGGTGGAAGAAAGAGGAAGCGGTCTCCCTATTTGATCCTTCAAAATCATCATCGAGCTCAACAATTGGATCAGGCAATGGTGAAGTTGTACGACAAGTACCACTACTTCCGGGAAGACTGTCTAGAGTTCTTCTTATAAGTGTTTGCCACTTCCTAGCAGGCCCGTTGTCTTCTGTGCCCAATACGTTGCCCGCATTTAAAGGTACAATTTCTTGAAACCTTTACAAATATAAAAATTCCGATTACTCTTCAGACTAGCCAACAGTCAACAAAAGGTAAAAGTAGGCAAATTAGCGACAATTTAACTCACCCGAGAACATAGATATCCGCAGGAGGTGAGGTGTGTAACCACTCTTCCAGATTTAAATAACTAGGTGGAGATTTCCCAGCAACATTCCATGTGGCCACAAAGATCCTGTTCCAAAATAAAAGGAAGGATATATATAGAGTAAAGACTACATTTTTTTTATTTAGTTTCTAAAATTTAGATAGTTCAATAAGGAGAAGCACACACCTATAGTTGTTTACATCTGTGGTTTGGGAGACATCAGGGTCAACCTTATTTCGTCGAGCACGGTCAGAATTTCGTTTATTTGGTTTCTCTGGCAATCCAAAGAAGGAAACTAAGCCACAGGAGTAAACATACATACAGACAATGAAAGAGAAAAGGACAAACAGTTACAAAAAATTTCCTATCTTTATTCTATAGTTAATAGTATTAAGTATATTGGTGATTGGTCCAATCGAAAAACACAATAATCTGATTGATTCTGAACCTGTCTTGCTTTTCTTGATAGTGCATGCCTCCCTCTCTGGGAAATTGTTGCTCCATCCTTCACCAGTGCCTGTAAAAAGCAAAAACTGAGTTTTTAAAAGCTGTATATCCACTGTTGGTGCATATGATATGACCCACATTTGCCATTTGCTCAATAATTAACCAATAAAAGATAGTTTTCCTAGAAAAATGCAAAAAACAGAATCTGGGGAATTTTAGAGGGATGAATACAACAAGGAGACAAAGATGAAATCTTTGCAATCACAAAAGCCCCAATGCACTTATTAATGTTATAATTGAAGGCATAATTAATGGAAAGACTGATTTTAAATCTTGTAACAGAACTGAAAAGCTGCATTCTTGTACCAAATCCACAAGATGAAAATCCTTACCTCCTCCATAGGTAACATCATCAGCATGAAAATCCTCAGCTTTGTTCTTAATGTTGAACCATTTCTTGACAAGGGTCTTAGGCCATGAAACCTTCATCAAGAACAAACATCAGAAATATTCAATGCACTCATTTTTATTTGGACATGAAACACAAAAAACAAACCTTGGTTTTCTTTGAGTTTCCATCTTTCATTGTCTCACTACTTCATATGCCAAAAAATAAAAAACTCTCTTTCACTTTCTGGGATTAATAAAATGCAAGATCAAAACTTTTCTTTAACAGATTCTTGGTCAATGCCTGCTAGAAGATGAAGGGAAATATAACAATCTAGATAGTAATGTTGAGTAAATGAAAAAGCCAAGTCAAATTTCTAAAGAATCTATCCCAATTGGAAATTATTCCTGTGGTTTGACCAGTACAGAAATATATAAAAACTGAGTGAAATCAAGAAATGGAGGATAACAATGAGACAATGAGAGAGAATGGACAAAATGTTTTATGGGTTCTTTTTGTTGTTGGGGTTGGGGGGGGGGGGGAGGATTAGAGGGTGTTGTTCTCTTCTCAAGACCTCGTCCTGAGTAGTAGTACAGAGGCAAGCATCGTATTTTGAAGAGAATAAAGTGATGAAGTGGAAAAAGAAAATAAATTAATATATAATAAATCAAATAAGTAACACAGGCCTTTTTTAAATAGAGTGTTGTTGTGTTTGTGTGTATTTCTCGAGGTCCTTTAGAATCAAAATTAAGGGTAGCATGGGACTCTTTAAAAGTCCCAGATTGCCCGGATTTTATTTCTCTTTTGAGTTTGAAGGTTGACCTTGGTCAACAAGGAGATAGTTTCATCCAGATTTTAAGATGAAAAAATCACAAGAAAAGAAGTTTGAAGAAGCAAAAGAAAGTTTAGTTGGGAATCTTTTCAAATTTTTGGCTTGGTCATATTCCTTTACTAATCTCTATTTTCTCTTATATTATTAAAAAGAATGGTAAATATTGGTTAATACAGGCTTATTATATGAGGCATTTGCATTTTGATTTTTGACTGTAATACTTGAGGGAAAATGTCTCTTTATTGCACGTAAAAATGGTTGTTTTCCACTATAAACTATTGGGTTTTGAGCAATCTACTACTTGTAGTTTTATTGGGTTGTGATAAAAATGGAATTTTTGTGCATGGAATTTACCCTTTCCCAATGTAGATTTTGGGTTTGAGAACTTACTATGCATGTTTGTGATTCTTAGCTTTACATTTTTTAATGTATGTATCAAAATCTAATAACAAAATGTTTAAAGCAAATCAGAGCTTCTTTTTAGGGTCAAACCAGTCCTACTGTCTTGGGACCTCATGACATTAAGTCCCAATTTCAGGACTCGTGTTTTTTCTGATCATTCCATCAGCTACATAGGTTTAAGCTTATTCATGGGTTAATGCAACTTTTTGCGCTTTGAGAATCCTTCATTCAATAAAGCACTTGAGTTTTACTTACATATAGGTAGCTTTTAAGCCCATTCAAGGGTCCTAATCCTAGCTTAACGTAGCCTCCAAATTAGGTGAATCTTTTAAGGATTTTTAACGTTTTGGTCCCTTAAGTTGGCCTATCCGCGATTTTGGTCCCATAACTTGGAGGGCCGCGATTTTGGTCCCATAAGTTGGCTTACGAACTCGATTTTGGTCCCTCGGTCAACATTTTTGAAAATATATCCGTTAATCGCCTACGTGGCATCGTTTGACCGCATGCGTGGCAATTTTGACCTGAATTTAGGGCTCACTTATACACATGGCATCTATGTGGAAAAAAACAAAAAAAAAATCATTAATTCTTAATTTTAATAAAAAATTCATTCTTAAATATTTATATAACAAATAATTTAAAAGTTAATTATATTAATTTATATTTTTTTTAAAAAATCACATTCTTCTCCCCCCACCCCGGTGGTCCTCCCCTGCCGCCGCCGCCGCCGCCCCTCCAAAATCAAAAATCGAAACCCTCAACAACTTCCCCTCCAAAACCCCTGCCGCCGCCGCCCCTCCAAAACCCCAAATCGAAGTCGAGTGATGGTGTTGATTTCGAAATCGAAATCGAAATATCTAAAGAAGTCGTGTGTGGTTGTGTTGCTGGTGGAGGTCGGGCGATGATGGTGGAGGTCGTGTGTGGTGGTGCGTGGGGTGGGGATGGTGCGTGCGTGGGGTGTGTGCGTGGGGGTGTGCGTGGGGCTGGTGGAGTGGTGTGTGAGTGGGGGTGGGGGTGGTGCTGGTGGGGTGGTGTGTGCGTGGGGCTGGTGGTGGTGCTGGGTGGTGTGCGGTGGGTGCGGCGGGGCGGGGAGTGGGGGTGGGGGTGGGGGGGTTGTAATTGTAAGGTAGTGGTGTGTGCGTGGGGTGCGGCGGGGCGGGGAGTGGGGGTGGGGTGGGGGGGATGGGGTTGTAAGGTAGTGGTGGGTGCGTGGTGGTGGTGCTGGTGCTGGGTGGTGTGCGGCGGTGCTGGGAGTGGGGGTGGGGGTGGGGGGGTTGTAAGGTAGTGGTGTGCGGCGGTGCTGGGGGTGGGGGTGGTGGTGGTGCTGGGTGGGGCTGGTATTAGATAATTAATTATTCTGATAACTTTTTAAGATTAAATTCAGGTTAAAAATTGCCATGTGTGTGCCATGTGTATAGGTGAGTGTTAAATTCAGGTCAAATTTGCCACGCATGCGGTCAAACGATGCCACATAGGCGATTAACGGATATATTTTCAAAAACGTTGACCGAGGGACCAAAATCGAGTTCGTAAGCCAACTTATGGGACCAAAATCGCGGCTCTCCAAGTTATGGGACCAAAATCGCGGATAGGCCAACTTATGGGACCAAAACGTTAAAAATCCCAATCTTTTACCATTTTTGAACAAATTATTATAATGATATTTAATGTATAATATTATTCATTCTTGGATTAAGCTCTCTAGGTTTGGGAGTTTAGTTAATTAATGTTCAACCCACATGCTACACGTGGAAGACTGTGTCCTTGCTCCAATCCAATCCATTGTTTTCGCACTATCAAGGTACTTTTCCAATTAAGTAGTGGGGATTAATAAAATCAATCCCTAAGATTAACCTAATCTGCTCTAAGGCGACAAAACCCGAGCCGGCCATGCTCAAATCATCCAATTAGAAATTCTCTAACTAACGTCTAATGATCCACTATTCTTTGTTAAAGCTTCCATTTAGCAGTAATTGAATTATTTATTTTTCGGTCCCAATAATTAGTAGGGTGTTGTCAAGCCAATAGAGCTCATGTTTCTTTTCCGTGAATTATTAATATAAAATGGAGGAATACTTTGTGGCCTCCCATAATGTTTCCATGCTTAATTAATCAATTAATTAAACCCCCAACAGTTCACAATAGGCTGGATTGCTTAGTGGGGAGACGTGCTATTGTAATTACTTTTCTCTAGCAAACTACTACAAGTCTACAACAAATGTCACTTATGGATTTCTCAGCAGGTGTTGCGTCCGGAATTAATTTGATACGAAGCGGAAAGGCTACAAGACTATGGTTTGACAAGGTTATAAGCAATCAATCATTGGAATTGTAGTGTTAGGGTTAAAAGTGAACCAATATCTTAATTAAGTTCTATTTACGTGATATTTTTTAGGGGTGTCAATATGGTTCAACTAGTTGAATCTGGTTGAGATCCAAAAGGTTGAGTTGAGATAAGATTGAATTTATATTGGATCCACAAATATGGATCCTATATCAACTTCAACTCAATCTCAATCAACATCAACTTTTTCTCAATCTAAGAAGAACTTCTTAGGTTGAAATTCTCAATCCAATTTCAACTCAACCTGAACTTTTAAAATTGTTCAAATAGGCAAATACCCTAAAGTTTTATAAAATACATTATAATCAATAACCCCCAAAATTCACAAAAAATGAAAAAATGAAAAAGAATAATCCATAGTCTTAAAAAAAAAGTCCCGTTGAAAATAGAAAAACGACGTTTTCTCCCTCCAAACGTTGGAATTTGGCAAAAATCACGTCGTCGTAATGTTTTGGTCAAATTGTCGTTTCCGTTTGAAAAAATGGTATCACTTGTCGAAAACGGGCTCTCTTGACAAAAAAAATCCCGATAAAAATAGAAAAATGGCGTTTTCACCATCCAAACGTTGGAATTTTGCAAAAATCACGTCGCCGTAAGACTTTAGTCTTACGTTTTGCTTAAATGGCCGTTTTCGCTTGACAAAGTGGTATCACTTGTCGAAAACGGGCTTCGTTGACAAAAAAAAACCTGATAAACATAGAAAAATGACGTTTTCACCATCCAAACGTTGGAATTTGGCAAAAATCACGTCGCCGTAAGAATTTAGTCTTACGTTTTGCTTAAATGGTCGTTTTCGCTTGAAAAAGTGGTATCACTTGTCGAAAACGGGCTTCGTTGACCAAAAAAAACCTGATAAACATAGAAAAATGACGTTTTCACCATCCAAACGTGAGAATTTGGCAAAAATCACGTCGTCGTAAGACTCTGGTCTTATGTTTTGCTTAAATTGTCGTTTTCGCTTGAAAAAGTGGTATGACTTGTCGAAAACGGGCTTCGTTGACAAAAAAACCCGATAAACATAGAAAAATGACGTTTTCACCATGCAAACGTTGGAATTTGGCAAAAATCACGTCGCCGTAAGACTGTTGTCTTACGTTTTGCTTAAATAGTCGTTTTCCGCTTGAAAAAGTGGTATCACTTGTCTAAAACGGGCTTCGTTGACAAAAAAAACCCGATAAACATAGAAAAATGACGTTTTCACCATCCAAACGTTGGAATTTGTCAAAAATCACGTCGTCGTAAGACTTTAGTAAAGTCTTACGTTTTTCTTAAATGGTCGTTTTCACTTGAAAAGGTAGAATCACTTGTCGAAAACGGGCTACGTTGACAAAAAAATCCCGATAAAAATAGAAAAACGACGTTTTCACCCTCCAAACGTTGGAATTTGGCCAAAATCATGTCGGCGTAAGACTTTATTCTTACGTTATACTTTGATTACCGTTTTCATTATAAAAAGTAGAATCACTTGTCGAAAACGAGTTTCTAAAAATATACAGTACAAAATATATTTTGTGAATTTTACGTGTATCGTGTATCTTTTTTGATAAATTTCTGCCGTAGTGTGCGTTTTAGGTGTAGTGCATGTTTGTTCATGAATTTTGGGCATAGTGTGTATTTTTTGTGTAGTCTATATTTTTTACGTAAATGAGTTTTGAAAAATTTATAGAGATCTGGTTTGGGTTGATATTTAAGTTGACTTTTGATCTGCTTCTGGTTGAAATAGATCTCAACTCAAGTAGATCTCAACTCAACCTGATTGAGTTGTGATACATCTCAACCTTATATGGATCCAATTTTATAAATCTGGATCAAATATAGATAATCCACACAACTAGATCCATATTGCCACCCCTATATTTTAATTAAGCTTTATGTATTGATAGGGCATAGGATGTCCCCTTGACATGTGTCACTTTGTATGCCACGTGATCTCATATTAGTGTTGTACTGCTCCCACGTGACATATCTCGGCTTTCTGACACTTGTCACCGCCTCCAAAACTCTCACCCTATAAATTGGGAGGGCCAAGTTCAAATTGGAGGACTCTATTACCGTGAACTCTCAATAGAACTATGACGCAACTTCAATGTCCATGAGGGGTTATATGTACATACAGCTAGCTTGGAGTCTCTCCAAGCTCATCTATAATACAAACTTTTCTCCAATGTGGATTGAGTAGTGGAGAACTCATAAAACTAGAGGCATATGCATGATTTTTGAATTAGATAATAATGTGAATTAAGAATGATACAAGTCTTGATCATTATACAAATGGTTACCGAAAAACTTAGTTAAACTAATTAAAATTAAGTAATTAGACAAAGGCATACTTAACTTAACATACTAACTAAAAAGATAGGAATTGCCAAAGAGCACCTCTTACTATTTAACGAATATTAAGTACTTATCATTTGTCAAAATAGGAATACCACTTGGCTTTCACTCACTACATACTTAGTTGTACCCATCATAATCCCGGCTACACTCACCATACTTACCATACACTTGGCTATAATCCAAAACACTTTACTATAGTCACTAGATACTTGGTGATGTGTTGCGTGCGCATGTAGTGCGATGATATTATGTAATCATGATATTACACCTATGTCTCTCAAGTTTATAGTAAACTAATAATAAAATAAAAAGTACATTACGTCCTACATATCAAATCTCACAAGGAGTTTATGATTAATACCTAGAATCTAACTAAGATGCAAAGACGTGAATAAAGGAATGTTTTGAATACAAGAATTGTAGAAAGATAGAATTTAAGGAGATTGATTGTTGTGGTTGTAAATTAAATAATGGATGAATGTGTTTTGAGGTCGATTTCACTACATATTCACTTAGTAGTTTAGATAAACCACGCATGCTTCTCTAGTTCATCAAGTATTGTTGATTGATTACGTGTTCAATTAGTCTATGACTTACGCCGGCGTTAGCCGCACTCTAAACCCTTAACCTATCAAATTACCTAGACAGTTATGTTGAATAGTCTTGGTTGTCAATCAGTTTTAGATGAGAACCCAAGTTGGAGTTCAGTTTACCATATGAAAATGTTTGCCATGCGAACTTCCATAGATATAATCATGTGATATAGTCTTATACTTAAGTTGCGCTAGCAATTCACGATGTATAAATCAAATAATATGTAGATAGCTTAACAATACTGCTTTTGCTTCCCCAAAACCACCAATAGTTAATTCTAAATGTATCATATAAAATACGCATCATCTAAACACGTAAAGACTCAAACAATAACTCAAACAAACTAAATAGTCAAATTTATAAATCTGAGCTACACTTTACTCCAAACACAGATTAGTTTAACTATTATCTTAAGTTCAACAACATATGAATGAAATATCAACATAATAAAAGATTAAAAATTAAAAAAACTGTTTTATCTTGTGGAACGGTGATGTCTTGATCTTCAAATCTTCTTTGCTTTGTCTTCCTCTTCATAGATCTAGACATTATAACTCTAAAACTTAAAGTATGACAGTGAATAATGAGTTATTATAGACTTGACTAATATTTATTTGCCTATTCAACCACACTTAACAAGTGAAACTCGTTCCTTTTATAGGTTTTCTTTTATGAAAGTGTTGCTTTAGGGTTTAGTGTCCATCGTCTCACGCGTCACTTGAGTCAAGTCGCGTGTTCATGTTGGAGCCGTGTCCCCTCAGCGCCTCGGGGTAATGCCCTAGTTGCGCTGGTTGCAAGCTACTGTGATCAAGCGTGAGTAGCGCCATGTAGTGCACGGGTTGCGTTTTCTTCCTTGGTGGTTGTTGTTTAGAATTATGGCTACAGTTCAAGCATCGCCAACTCCTGATGGACCGTAGGTTGTGCCTTGAGAGTACCCTCTTGTTTCGTACGTAAGCTTGACTCTTCGTACTTGGGTCCATTTTTCGCTCCAAAATAGTTGTTTTTCCTTTAATCAACTCAACATTACAAAATAACAGAGCAACACATAAAATAGTAGAAATGCTACAAAATTGGGCAAAAGATAAAGAGGATATAAATCACGCATTTTGAACACACATCACTTGGCTACACTCTCAAACACTTGCCTTCACTCTTACATTATTGGGTCACATCATCACTACCTGTTACCTCCCACACATTCAACACCTTGTATATAGGATTTCTTTTTCTCAAAAAGGAGGAGACTTTTGGTCATTTCTTCTCCCACGAAAATGGATCATTCTTATCACTTTCTCTCTCAGCACGAAGGCTCCCATCATATCAGACTGGAGCCTGATGGGAACTTTGGTATAGCGAACAAAGAATATAAAGTTAACAAATCAATTGTTACACCAAGATTCCTAGTCTTGCCAGTGCACAAATCAAGTAATAATAAAATGGTAAGTATTGTTACGAACCAAGTATCGTGTCCCAAGGGGTGATGACCGAGTGCTTAAATCACTTAAATGCAAAACACTAATGGTTATCATGGTTGCTATCTCTTGTGTTTGCAAGATGAATGCAGAATGTATGCATAATGCTTTTAATATAGAAAACTATGAATGTAAGTTTTGTGAAAATAGTTTTGAATGTTTAAGATCACTAAACTAATGTGCAATGAAAACAATGAGAATTCTTTGAATGCAAGAATTAATATAACTAACTAAAGATGAATGCAAGAATTAATATAACTAACTAAAGATGAATGCAAGGAAGATTGGTTTATTAAACTAATAATGAATGTTAAGATCTAATCTAACTAATGCAAAAACGTATATAAAACAGAATTTAAGAAGATTGATTGGTTGAATGCTTATGTTGAAAACAATAGATTAAAAGATTATTTAGAGGTTGGATTTCACAACCGATTTAACCATAGTAGTTCATAGACAAGCCACCTATATATACGTGAGATGCTTGATGATAGTTTAATGCTCGTATGTCTAATGTATCTGTGACCTATAGCTGGCCCTATCCTAACTATGGAATCTTTGAGTCTCTGATAACATACCGCATCAGCGGGTTCAACCCAATCATTAGTTATTTTAGTAGAGATAACAAATTTGAAGAAATAAAAGCATGTAAAAGTTAGGATTTGTGATGATATATGCCTAATATAGGAAGACTTGGGAAGAAAGGGCTTAAGTTTGGATGATAGGAGCACACTTTGTTTAATTTTGTTCGAAGCATGTTTATTTCATAGACACCATTCACGATGAGCATGAGTAGAAAATATTGAGATAATTGTATGGGATTTATGAGAAAATGGGGTGTTACATAGAAATTATGAATCTCAAGTGATTTACTCTATTACTATTTGAAATCAATGTGAATTTGAATTGTTGAGGAAATGAAATATGCCATTTTTTCTATATTTGAGTTTTAGCCTTTCAAACCCAAAACCCTTTATGAGAAATATCCATTGAACCCCACAGAAGCCTTTTCTATGAGCCTATGTTTATGAAAAACTTTAAGTTTTGGGGTGCATCTCGAAAATCTATGACAACTCACGAAAGTAATGGTTTGTGGACATATGACAGCTCACGAAAGGAAAACTTTCAAATGCCAGCGCCTAATGTAGACTATTAGCGATTTTCATGCATATGGAATGTTGTCCCAATGGAGTACGCATGGGAAGCTGGCGTGTACTTATTGCATGGGTGACACAAATTCTTTTACACTTAAGCATGGTGGAAAAGCCTTGTGGTTTGATTGTCATCGTTGGTTTCTATCAGAGCATCATGAATGGAGGTACAACAAGAAGGAGTTCTACAAAGATAGAGATGTACTTGTAGTGCCTATTTGAAGGAAAACATGAGCAGAGATGAGGGAAATTATGGATAGGCTACAGCCGATTGTGTTTGGGTACAACTCATAATTGGTGTCGTTAAAGCATGTTTTGGGAACTACCTTACTGGTCCACAAACTGGATTCGCCACAATCTGGATGTCAGGCATTGTGAGAATAACTTTTTTGAGAACATTATCAACACAATGTTGGACGATACTAAGTCGAAGGACAACATTAATTCTAGGCAAGATCTTAAGATATTGACTAACCGTAAATAATTATTCTTAGTACCCACTGGCAGAGAAAGTGAGAATATAAAGCCAAAGGAAAAATATTGTCTTATGAGGGAGCAAAAGAGTATGGTGCTTGATTGGCTGACATAACTGATGTTTCATGGCGGATATGCCTCGGACTTGGGACGATGTGTGCAAAAGCAACAAGGAAAATTGTATGGTATGAAGAGTCATGATTGTCACGTCTTCATGCAGAGATTGATCCTGATTGTCTTTCGCGACTTACTGGAACCCAAGATTTGGGGGACCTTGGTAGAGATTAGTCTGTTATTCAGGGCAATTTGTGCCTCAGAGGTTTCGGCCGACGATATGGAGCGATTGGAGGAATCATTTATTGTTACTATGTGCAAGATGGAAATGATATTTCCTCCTTCATTTTTTGACTCTATGGAGCATTTAGCCATACACCTTCGGTACGAGGCTAGAGTTGGAGGTCCAGTCCACTATAGATGGATGTATCCATTCGAGAGGTATGATTTTATATTTTTAAAATCATTATCTTTTATAATGTATTAATTTTTTATCTAATCAATCATTTATATGAATTAGGTTAATGTTCGACATAAAGGGTTCAGTAGTGAATAAGGCGATGGTGGAAAGATCCATAGCCAATTCATACCTACTTGCAGAGCTGTCCAATTTGTGTTCTCAATATTTGGATGTCTCTGTTCAAACTAAATATAAACAACTCAACAGGAACAGACGTTAGATGGCAATAGTGGGATGATGAGCTTACAATATTTCACAAGAAAAAGGTGTCAATAGGGCCACTAAACAATAGGAGATGTTTGGCTTCCGATGAAATGGAGCAAATAGAGCATTACACGCTACTTAACTGTATAAAGCTTGACTAATGGGTCGAGTAAGTTAATGTTATCTGTTATTATGATATGATTAAAATGCTTTAATGACGAATAGAATAATAACTTATGAAATTTTTTCCCCACATGTTATTTGAAGAAGATAAGTGTGGTGGACTCAGTCCAATGGAGATACAATCCAAGAGGATCCAAGAGTACGTAGCATGGTTCAAGCAGACGTATTCATGTGGGCTATACGAGAGTGACATACGAATAAATCCTCTAATCACAGGTCCGACTAATACAGTGGCTACCTACGATGGATACATTGTGAATGGGTTTAGATTTCACACTAAGATGACTTTGGGCCCAAAGAAGAGTGATTGTAACGGTGTTTATGTGAAGGGAAACATGGGAGGATCTAATGCTACCAACTTCTATAGAACGTTGAAAGACATAATACATGTGAAATATTGGGGCAAAATTAGACCCCTGTACATTGTCTTGTTCAAATGTGTTTGGTATGATATAAATGCAGGAACGAAGGAGCACTCAACGTATAAGTTGGTTGACATCAACCCGCGATGTACCCTCAGAACCAATGAGCCGTTTGTCTTTGCTAACCAAGCAAAACATGCGTACTATGTCCCCTACCCAAAGAAGATGACGGGGCGTTTGGGATGTAGAGGATGGTTAGCCGTATCCACCATTCCAGCCAGGCACATCATCGATATGTTATCAGTTGCTGAATCAAACGATGTCGAAGCGGGGACGCCGAACCAAGTATACATGAGAATGCATCTGAAGGGTTGAACTTATGTGTAGACTTTTCCTCATTCAATATGGATATCCAATTTGCCGACGAGGGATTTGATGTGGTTGATGATAGAAGTTCAGAGGAGGACGACAATAAGGGCATTGAGGAAGAGGACGAGAGAATGGGTAACTCAGAGTCGGGGGATAGTATGTATGATTAGCATGCGATTATAGTTTAGTGGTCGATTTCTATTTTATAATAAATATTGATTCAAGCCGTTTGATTCATATAATTGTTTGTATTCATGTTGCGAAAGATTGTTGGTAACAAAATTAAACTAGCTAGTGTACTAAAATCAATTGTGTTTAATAAGTACAATTAAACTAGTACTAATATAAACATTACTGAATTACAAATAAACATGAGATCTACACAAACATAAAGTCATTACAGAATAAACATAAAGTCACTTGTCCAAGCATTTAACGAATTACATAAACACAACAAGAGTAAACAACAACTACATAACACAATATTCATTACATAATAAAAAACAACAAATAATACTACTAGTCCTCGTAATCCGCATCAGCAAATCCAAAGGTATCGGGATAGGAGGCTCCACCACCCTTGTCACTATCACCACCAAGATCGGCAATATCACCATCAAAAGTGTCATCAATATCGTCATCCCCATAGTCATCCGCGTACTCAGGCGCATACATCAGAGCATTCAGAGACGAAGGAGCAAATGGATCACGAGTAGGGGGCGAGGGCGGGGGATGGGGTGTCGGCACGGTACCCTGGTAGGCTTGACGAGCATGTGACATGAATCCAGTAGGAAGTGGTCAAGAAGGAGGAGTACCTGTCGCGTTGGTGATTTGCTGGGTCAAGTGCTCGATGTGATCCATAAGGATGTCAACCCTCCAATCTGAAGACGGCGGTTCTCCCCCTCCAAACTCCTCGTGTAGGCCTATGTCAAGTCTGGCACCTTCTTCATCTGAAAACCAAACTGATCGTGACGTGCCTCCGAAGGCAGGCCCGCAACCTTCCCCTTCTTTACTCCTCCGAACGCCTTACCCCACAACTCTGAATCGATGAAGGGCCACTGAGCCCGATCCACCTCGTACCTCTCGATCATCAAGTATATGTAGGCCTCCTTTTCATTTTGATGAAATAATTAGTACATAATTAATAATGCATATGTTAATATAGAAATCAGAAAATAAATTACAAAGTCAGATACTTACATAGATAGCCATGAAACGTGGAGTCTAGCCAAACGCAGCGACGTGGAGCTCCTTCCGGCAGATCCTCAGAAACATGTGTATGTTGATAACGATACATCTCATCATGTCGAGGCGGTGGGGCCTCCTGAGGTCTCGAACGCCTCTGCATATTGACATAATAATTTCATTAAACTATATAAATTTAAGACAAATGTTATTTGTATAGAACTGAATTTAATAAGACATACCATCCTACGACGAATCTCTAAGTAGTTAATGAACCCACTAGCATGAGTGCCTCATGGACGAGGGCACTTTTCAGGGGTCTCTCCTCCTCGCCTGTTCTTCTGTGCTCTCACCGATCGCTGCATATGCCCATCTGACTCCCAATGATGAACAAACTCGGCCTCCAACTTGTCATTCATCCACCTAGTCTTTAGACGCCCTGCCCACTTCGGATCATCCCTCCTTGCATAGTAGTTCCTCCTCGCATTGTACACCACCTCCTTGTACCTCTCCTTAGCCTTCTCCTTGTAGGCCGCATGTGCCAGACTCAAATCATCCCTACCAATGTTGTATGTGTTCTGCAAATAATTAAGGTTTTTATGTTTTGATACATGGTTTTAATTAAAGTTTCGTTAAATAAAAATCTTATATATATATGTATGTATGTGTGTGTCTGTGTGCTGAAATCTCACCCTAAACTTAATCCACATCTGATCTCTAACAGTCTCTGATCTCTAACAGTCTGGTCAAGCGCATTGTATGAAGGAGCACACTTCGTCATAAAGGTCATAACGATCTAGGTAATCGTCGTCGAAATCTCGCGCCCCTCCAGAAAAAGGTTGTGATCATCCAAACCAATGCTACGACGCCCTCTACCGTCATGCAGTACCTAAACGCTTCTAGACAGGCCCTGGCCTCGCTGTAGATGGTCCTCCACCGGCGGCGTTTGTCGGCAAAGTACTGGGACCTGCTCCTATAGACTCAGCAGATGGTGGCCTAGGTGCCCTTTGCCTCGATCTAGATGATGTGGGTGGCGTCGATGCTGCATGATGATCATCTAGTCGATACGGTACTACTCGATCTGGTGAAGTACCGCCGTTCGATCCAGTAGTACGCATGGGTGGATGGGAAGTAGTAAGGGCCTCTACATGAGCGGGTGGTGTAGTGACATACTGAACTATACGGAGGCGAGGACCTAAACTCGATGCAACACTACGCCCTCTCTTCGAGAGCTAGCCATCGCCGGTATCACGAGACGAGCAGGGAGGATCGTCCGACATGTCGTCGACTAAGTACAACGTACTAAGTAAAATCATCTAAGTTAGATTATTTCTAATTATAGAGATGACCTAAATGTAATCATTACTAAGTTATATAGTTTTCCTAAAGGCATGAACTATGTTATAAAAACTATAAGTTCTAAGATATCTAACAACAATTCATAAAGACGACGCCATAATAACAAAATTAACACATATAAAAATAATATAGAAGTTCTAAAAGTATAATCATCTCTACTTTATAGAAGTTTCCTAAAAGCGTCATGAATTCTAATTTATAAATCGATTCCCTAAAAGGCATAAACGATGATGAAAGTCTAACAATAATACAATATCAAATAAACCCTAAAGACATAAATAAAGTTTAAAGCTTAACAACTCATAAAGAAATACATAATATTTAAAGTCTAATTGCAAAACATTTTTTAAAGGCATAAATGATAACTAAGGTCTAACATTTTATAAAGCCTAACAATTCCTAAAGGCATAAATAATAACTAAAGTCTAACATTTTCTAAAGCCTAACAATTCCTAAAGGCATTAATAATAACTAAATTCTAACATTTTCTACAGTATCTAACAATTCTAACAATTTAACATATAAAATAAATATTAAAACAATAACTATAACATAAAAACGAGAAAAGGCAAAAAAAACTTACCGAATCTGAATTTTCGACCGAAATTCGGTGGCTAAAGGGGCTAGGTGCGGTGGGAAATAAGTCGGGGGAGAGAGAGTGTGGTGTGAGAAAGAAGGAAGAGGTGGGAGATATTTATAGAAAATACCTCTGTCATTACCGTCCGAAATGCGGTCGGTAATGCCCTCATTACCGACCGCATCCGAGTCGGTAATCTCGGCGCAACTGCACTGCCCAGCTGGGCCGAGATTAGGGCAGCAGCCTTTGGCAGGAATTGACTGTACTCTAGTCGGGAATACTTTTTCCCAACTAAAGTCCGATCGGGAACTAACTTTCCGGACTGGAGTCTAGTCAGGAATGCTGGAGTTCAGCTTGACTTCTGAACTCCAATAGGTAATGCGGTTGCCGACTGGAGTCTAGTCGCTAGCGGGTCGGAAAAACTGTCAACCAGATTCCAGTCGTTATTTTTTGGTCGGGATTGATCGCCATTTCTTGTAGTGCGTTATTAATGAATTGTTATGCGTGGAAGTGCAATATGAACCAAATAAATTATATTACTGCAATTCAACCCCTATATTTTTTTATTTTTTTAGAACGGGTAACTATTTCCTGCGGGTATGAGAAACGATTCCCGTTTCCCGTCCCATTTTGTCGGGACTTGAGGCGGGAACAATTTTCCCAATCTTGACAAATTGGGTATTCCCAATTGGAAAATACCTGCTGAGTATGGGATCGGTACCAAATTTTCCATACCTACTCCCACTCAATTAGTGCTCATACATGTGAAAGCATTGGTTTTATATCTGTAATATCATGATGAATAGCATAAATTATTCGATAAATACGTAGTTGTAAAGATTAATATACCTTTAATTAAAACTATTATATGCAACAAACATGATAGCACATAGATTTATAAACGGGAAAATTACATCAAACCCCCCATCGTTTGGGGCCATTTTAAGCCAACCCCCTTAAGTTTGTTTTAGAGCGGTCAACCCCTATCATTTGGAGAAATAGGCAACTTGCCCCAAGTCAACAATTTGTACTTTTGATCACGGGTATTTTCATCAAATCATATTACCCCACCTTTTGATAGGTTACATGTGCCCCCTAACGTATTGCATTGTGTGCATATTGCCTTCCAATTTATTGTTACAAAAATTTCAACATTTTAAAAAAATAAATTAAGACAAAAGTAAAGATTTATTAAATTTCACCCACCTTTTTGGTTTCTTATTTTTTTAAGACCATGGAACTTAGGCTTCTTTTTAGACATTTTTTTTTTAAAGAAGCGTAAATTATTTTTCGACAGTTTTTAGAGTTTAAGCATTTACTTTGGAATAAAATGATTTTGGAGGAATGTTTTACAATTAACCATTCTGAAATAAAAAATTTGTCTAAATATTTATTTAAAAACAAATTTGTCGAAAAAGAAGCCTAAATTTCTTGGTCTTAAAAAAAATAAGAAACTAAAAAGGTGAGTCAGATTTAATAAAACTTTGATTTTGTCTTAGTTTTTTTAAAATAATGTTAATTTTTTTATAATAATATGTTGGGGGCAATCTGCACACAACTCAATACGTTACGGGGCACATTTAACCTATCAAAAGGTGTGATAAGATGATTTGATGAAAATACCGCTGATCAAAAGTGTAAAATGTTGACTTGGGGCAAGTTGGCTATTTCTTCAAATGATAGGAAGTTGACCGCTCCAAAATAAACTTAAGGAGGTTGACTTAAAATGACCTTAAACGATGGGGGGTTTGATGTAATTTCCTCTTTATAAACCATCATAGTGCAAAAGAGTAATTTGAGGTGAACAGGGACGCCTGCGTAGTTAAGCCAAGCTTTCACTAATAAAAGGGCTCGGTACACGAAAGCTTCCCCGCAATGCGAGGATCCGGGAAAAGGTCCCACACCACAACCAAGCTTTCACTAATACACAGGAAAAAAAAAGTGAAACGTAACACACCATTGAAAGATTTATCTATTTAATTTTGCTTCTATATCTTGTTTTTCGCTACTCATTTACATTTTATACTAAAATCATCATATATTAACCAATTAGGGAGGTCAAGGCCCGTACAGTAAAAGGTTTGTGAATTCCTATTTGCATGAATATTATTAAGTTTGAAAGTTTGATGACAAGGGGTTGGGGGTTGGGGATGAAACCTTTTCTTAAAAAATAAAAACTTAAACTTATGAGATTCATTTATTATTTTGTTAGCGTTTTGTATTTTAGGGATAATTATAAATATTTAAGAATTTATTGATGTATTTGTTTTTAGTATATAAATTTATGTAAGAATCAGTTTGTTTATTTTTTAGGATAAAGATATAAATATTTGAGAATGATTTGCTTTGTATTTTTTTTTTTTCGAAAAAACACTTACCTCTAAACTATGACACAATTATCACTTACCCTATGTTTTCAATTATTTTGGGGCTTAATTACGTTGAAAGGAAAACATGATTTGATTAGGATAAAGATATAAATATTTGAGAATGATTTGCTTTGTATTTTTTTTTTTTCGAAAAAACACTTACCTCTAAACTATGACACAATTATCACTTACCCTATGTTTTCAATTATTTTGGGGCTTAATTACGTTGAAAGGAAAACATGATTTGATTAAGATAGTCGAGGAAGGCAAGTGACAAAATTAAAAATTCGGAGAGGTAAGTGAAAACGGACAATAATTTGGGAGGCAAAGTAATTTTTTCCCAAATTTATTAAGGCCTAGTTTGTTTCCCCGGAAAATAGGGGAAAAGGAAAATCTTGAAGGATTTTTTTTTCCCTACTGTTTGGTAATTTAAGATTTTCCTGAAAAAGAAATGAAATCTTGAAAAAGAGAGGAAAATAAGGGAAAATCTTGGAAAAGAGAGGAAAACCAGCGTGTGAAATCTTATCTCCTATTTTAAAATTTTATCTCACTTCCTACAAAAAAGGTGAGAAAATTTCATCAAAACTTTTCCAATCTCTTCTAAAAATTTAAAAAGTTTCGTTTTCCCACCAATTTAAACAAAATTTTCGTTTGTTAGTCACTATATAAACTAAATTATATCTTGTTAATTATACATATCAATCTTCTTCATCTACACAAGGTGAGTAAATATCTCAGTTTTATTTTTATTTCCTTTGCACAAGTTTTTTTTTTAATTATATTATATATAACATATATATTTAAAGATAATTATCATAATATGTATGAAATAAAGTTATGCAAGTTATTGATATTTTACATAAAGTAATATCAAGGAGAACTTCAAAAATAAAAATATTAACGAAATTAATACAACTTTTTTTTAATACATATTTCAAAGTATAAAGTATAATTATGAATTTTAAACGGTTAGATTATAAGAAATACAAAAAAACTTAAGAATTTTCCCTGAAAAGTCATTATGAGCCAAACACAGGAAAAGAAAGGAAAACATTTTATTTTCCTTAACGAATTTCCTGAAAAACCTTGTTTTTCCTCATTTTCCTTATTTTTTTTTCCTTTTTTCCCATTTTCCGGGGAAACAAACTAGGCCTAAAAGAAAAATAAAATAATAAACTAAGATTACATGAGAACATTCTAGAATATGCATCCATAAGGCATCACTTTTTTTGTTTGAAAGGTGCAAATATATTTTTTAACTTATATATATATATATATATGTGTGTGTGTGTGTGTGTGTGTGTGTGTGTGTGTGTGTGTGTGTGTGTGTGTGTGTGTTGCGTGGTCGTGTTTAAGTTTTTAATTTATTATGTCCATTAAAACGAAGATTTAAACTAAGATTATGTCAAAGCATTACTAGAATATTCATTTATGAGGCATCACATTTGGATGGTATTACTTACCTTTTCCTTTCGGTTTCTTAATTAACATGATTTTGACGGCGAATCTTTCCTATGATATAGCGGTCTGGCAATTTACACATTGTCAAAGAAACAGTGCCAAAGAATATATATGTTCGACTTTGGTCGTCTCGAATTCTCTCTTATATACGAATTTCACTTTTTGAAATTTAAGGCTGTAACCGAGCATTTTATGAAGAAAAATAATACAGTACCATTTTTCCTATTAAAAAAATAATTACATCTCTAAGTAAAAATATACTCAAATTAAGGTCTCAATTTGACTTTACTATTCTGCCTAGACATTTTCCTTGTTACACATAGTATATAAAAGATACATATAGATTAATATCTAGAAAAATGAAAATGAAATTCCTTTGCTTGGAAAGAACTTTCCAAAGATGTTGATTTCGTTTATCACTCGACCTTACCTACTACAATAACAAGAATAAGCACGCTTTTACACCTAGATAGTCGAAGTTATAAACTAAAGCCTAATTGATGACACATCATTAACAGGAAACTATCGTAATTTGTTGTGTCTCCTTATAAATGAAGACCATGTATAGAGCCAGGGATAAGCTCATATCCATACGAAATTGCATAAAAGACGATGAAGGTTTTCCAATATATCATTTGCTCTAGAGATTGATCTCGAGTTCAAGCATAGAGCCAGAAATCCAGACTACTATTAACTTTTTTGTGAAAATTCAGTCTCTAATATTATGGTGATCAAGGCTATTCTCAGAAATTTTGAGCTGATTTCCGGATTAAAAATCAACTTCCTTAAGAGCAATATCATTGGCATTAATGTTCAGGATCACGTGGTCAATGGATATGCAGAAATCCTCAACTGCAAAACTTCCAGTTTCCCAATCAAATATCTCGGCTTACCGGTTGGCGCAAACACTAGACGTGCTGAAACTTGGAGATCAGCACCTGTTTCTCTCAACAACAAGCTCTCCAGTTGGACAAACAGCCATGTCTCCTTCGGTGGGAGAATTGTTCTCACAAATTCTGTGTTGGTTAATTCGCCACTCTATTTTCTGTCACTTTACAAAGCGCCAAAGAAAACAATTAAGGAGTTGACAAAAATACAGAGGCGATTTCTTTGGGGTGGAAATGCTAATTCGCATAAAATCTCTTGGATTAAATGGGAGCAATTATGCAAGCAAAAAGATTCAGGAGGTTTGGGTATAAAGGATCTCGAGCAATTTAATATAGCTCTCTTATCCAAGTGGAAATGGCGAATTCTGAAAGGAGAGGAATCACTTTGGCTGAAAATTCTCGAAGCCAAGTACGGCAAAATACTAAAGCCATCAGATTTCAAGCTTAATAGAAGACAGATGAAGAACTGTTCGGTTTGGTGGAAAGATTTGTTGAGTCTTGACAAGGGTTGTGTAAATGAAGCATGGTTCACTGAAAGCATTCGAAAGCTTGTGGGGAATGGGAGGGGTACCTCGTTTTGGAAAGATACTTGGGCAAGTGAAGAACCGTTGTACCTTAAATTCAGTAGGTTGTTCAGTATTGCTACTGATAAAGATTCAACAGTGGCGGAAAAGGGCGAGTGGCTTAATCAGAACTGGTCTTGGAAATGGTATTGGAGAAGGGATCTTTTCGAGTGGGAGCTTACATTGCTTGAAGAGCTTCGTTCATTGATATGCGATTTTTGCCCACAGCTTGATAAAGTGGATAGATGGATCTGGACTAAAGGAGAAAATAACGAATTCTCAGTGAAATCTGCTTATTTTTGCGTGTCACGCAATGAAGATTGCCCAGCTGATCCTCTCATTCGTTTGCTTTGGAAATTTGATGCTCCAATGAAGATGAAGGCTCTCATTTGGAGAGCGATTTTTGACAGATTACCGACCAAGGAAAATTTGCAAAGAAGAGGCGTCTTGCAACTGAGTGGTGACTTAAATTGCTCGATGTGTAACGAAGAAGTCGAGAGCAATGATCATATTTTTTGCAGGTGTTCGTTTGCTCATCAAATTTGGTCTGGTTTATTCACATGGCTTGGCATCGTTTCCGGAATGGCGGGAAATCTCAAATCCATATTGCACCAGCTGGTTGGAATCATACCTTGCAAAAGAAATTATAATTTCTGGAGCATTATTTGGATTTTCGCGTTGTGGGAAATTTGGGTCACGAGAAACAATTACTGTTTCAATAATAAAAAGTCTCTCGTTAGCGAAGTAATTGAGGCGATTAAGGTGAAAAGCTGGAGTTGGATTAAAAGTAGGGAGAGAGGGTTTACGTATTCTTTTTGCGAATGGTCCAACAATCCGCTTGACTGTTGTATTTGATATTTTCTCCGTAGGAGTATAACTTATACTCCTCTCTAATAAAATTTCATTTGCTTATCAAAAAAAAACTTTAATTTTATTGTCTTCTTAAATGTGGCTGACATGCTGAGTATAAATCCTGCTAATTGAGATATTCTTATGGAGTAAAATGCAAAAAACTACCCTGTGTTATCTCTAATTAGCAAAAAACTCCCTGTGTTATTTTTATTAGCAAAAACCCCCCTGTGTTATTTGGTCAAAGGCGAAAACATCCCTACAACCCATATTTGCATGACACGCGCCTCTACTGCAAGTGGGATTGAAAGTTTTCGTGTTTAATTACTTTCTTGCCCTCAAATTTGATATTAATAAAACAAAAGAGAAAGCAAATGAACTAATAAGAAAATAATATATGTCCAATCTCTTCTTCTTCTTTTTATACACGAGAGTCCAAGCTCTTCAGCCATGGCCATGGAAGAAAGATTAAATTGGGGAATATGTGCCATTTCTCAAGCCCAATCGGAGAAATTAAAAAGTAAGACGAAGTTCCCAATGTAATAAACCCATTTGCTCAAATCAAATCCGAGTACAAATCTGAAAGCCTCATTTTTTTTTCTCCGACATCGGCAAATCTGGCTTCGTCTCCCTGAGTTAGAAGCGGCGCCGGCGCCGGCCATGGATTGGCCGTGTGAAGAAGACGATTCACATTATTTGTTAACATTATAATTTGATCAAACTTGAAGAATAGCTAGAGAAGAGAGAAGGAGATGCAGAATAGAGAAGATCAAGGCTTTTGTGCGGCTACCCATGGACGTCGGCGGTGAGCGGCGGAGGAAGAGAGAAGAAGACGAAGATGATCCGAGGCTTTTATTTAAAAGAAAAATAAAAAATACAAACTGGAAATAAAAATAATTTCAGGTTTCTATAAGGGCAAAAATGGCATTATACAACAAGTCAATGCTAAATTTGATTTTGGGGCGGTTTGCTAAAGAAATAATAACACAGGGGGGTTTTTGCTAATAAAAATAACACAGGGAGTTTTTTGCCAATTAGAAATAACACAGGGTAGTTTTTTGCATTTTACTCTATTCTTATGTATTCTAATACGTTTTGATTCCGTAAACCATACTACTGATTTCCATCTTAAATTTGTCATCCTATCTCCAAATGTTGCTATTTCCCAGAGAACAAGTCTGCGATATCTCATTCACTTGTCTCCATAATTCATATATCATATATATCTCACATATATATATATATATATATATATATATATATTCGGTTTGCCGACAAAGAATAGAGTATACATCTATAAGTAAATGCAATGAAAACGATTTGTTCATATCTTAGCTAGAAAGAACATTGAGGCAAATATTGTTAATTAATCTTCTAACTTCTTATCTTCTAAGACTAAATTGTTTCTTTTCAAGACCTCAATCTGTCGACATAAGAATAAACACAACATTTGACTTTTCAGCCAAGAGTAATTTTACCAATTATGTTACTATAAT
The DNA here is from genome assembly GCA_948329865.1 of Linaria vulgaris. Classification (NCBI taxonomy): domain Eukaryota; kingdom Viridiplantae; phylum Streptophyta; class Magnoliopsida; order Lamiales; family Plantaginaceae; genus Linaria; species Linaria vulgaris. The sequence continues at coordinate 34,905,428 of OX415253.1, forward strand.
AAAAGATAAGAAATTGGAATTGCCTGGTTACAGAGGGGATCTTAAAGAAAATCTTGACATCCTTCTAAAAACAGACCTAACATATATTCTAAGAAAAATGGCTTATAGCAAGTTATCGGTGTGCCTTGACATGTCAATTTGGTTATGTTGATCGTAACGGTTGTAGTTCAAAATATTAAAATAAAAATTTAAAGTCGATGCAAGAGTTGAATATTTTTTCTTTAAAATGATATTTGCCCGTTCGGTGCTTACAGTTAAATTGACAAATTTTTCTCAAGATGCAACTACAATCTTCTTTATGTAGCAGCACTTCAAATATTAAGAACGACGAACCAAAAGAAAGTTTTGAACTCTTGGAACAAAACAAAAAGAAATTAAAGATGAGAATGTATGAATTGAATGAAAATGAAAAAGTAGTGGGGTCTATTTAAAGATTACGAAAGTCGGCCTAGGGGTGAATAGACGGACATATCCTTTCCACGTCATAACTTTTTCGTCAGATTTCGCACCATTTCTGCTAACTGTGCACATGTTCGTGTTGACTAAGTGTGGTGTCTTTTCACTGTTGACTGAATTTTTCCGCCAGAATTTTTACGTTTTGGATAGACTGATTTGGCCAGATTCTGACATCTAATCACGTTTCATTATTTATTTACTTGGTACATATTAGTTTTCGAACTTATTAATTAATTTTGATAAAAAAATAATAGTATTTAAAGGGAAAGCCCAAGCCCAAGCCCAGGCCTAAGTCCAGACCGGGCCAGACAAACAGCGGTGACAGCGCGCACGTGTGTGAGCTTTAAAGCATGACCCCTAGCATATAGGTCTTCCCCCTATTAAAGACATGTGGTACCCAAAAGGGTCCAAACCCTTGTGCAAAAAAGCAACAAATAAGGTATACAATTTTGGCTCCAACTTTTCATGTGTGATGCTGACTTATCAACTTACCACCAATTTTGGCCATTTTTTGGATGAAAATGGCCGGCCAAAAATGGCCAGAACAATTCTCCACATGAATGAAAATTCAATGCATACACTCAAGATAGTTTACGCGGAAAGCTTACTGCATCAGGAAATGTAGCTTATGCCTTCGAAGCTTCCTTAGAGGAATACATTGAGTTAACTTAGTTGATTAGTGACGTGATGTCTTGAACTGCTCAGCTGTTGGTGTAAACCAAGATAATTGCATCCACACAGCAACTCCCTTAATAGTTTTTGATTATTATAGTTGTGTCCATTTTGGCCCTATATAGCTCTTGGGTTCTTAAGTGTTTTCTTATGAAGCGACGAAACTTCACACTTATATAGGTGATCTTCTATAAAGAGTATCCTAACATATTCTGCTTATATAAGTTTACAAATCATTAAAAGTTAAACTTAACCTTACAATTTCTGCATGTTGCACATTTAGCGTGCACGAGAATGAGTTGGAGTTAGCTTCAATGTGCTATTTTTGAATCCTTCCAATTCCGTTGTCCCATTGAACCGAGATCTTGGGATCATTAATCAACAAGGTTGGGTTCCATCATAAAGATTTTTTAGTATTGGGTTTTGAACTCATTTTCCTCGATAAACCATATGTTTGATCTCTAAGTAGGCCTTTAGTCAATGGATCTGATAAAATTTCCTTTGATTTTACATAATTAATGGAAATGGCACCATTAGAGATCAACTGCCTTAGGGTATTATGTCTGCGACGTATATGTCAAGACTTACCATTATACATGCCACTTTGTGCCATTCCAATAGTTAATTGGTTGTTGTAATGTATCCTAGTTGCAAGCATTGGCTTGTTGCAACAAGAAAAGTCCTCAAGAAAGTGACGAAGCCATTCTGCTTCTTCACACGCTTTATCCAAAACAATAAATTAGGATTCCATAATGGAACGAACTATACATGTTTATTTTGAGGACTTCCACGACACATCTTCACCTCTAATGGTATAGACATAACCACTAGTGGATTTAGTGTCCTTAGTATCTGATATCCAGTTGGCATCATTGTATCCTTCTAATACAGCTAGATATCTACTATAATGGAATCCATAATCTAATGTGTGCTTTAAATACCTAAGTATTATAATTAAGGCCTTCCAATGATCTTTGTTTGGATTACTCATAAATCTACTCGGTTTATTAACTGAGTAAGCAATATCCAGATGAATGCAGTTCATTATATACATGAGATAACCTATTAACCTAGCATATTCTATTTGAGAGATAGGTTCCCCATGATTTTTGCCTAAGTGTAGACTCAAGTCTATTGGTGTCTTAGCTGTAGGACCGTCATATGCATTGTACTTCTTGAATATTGTCTCTATATAATGAAATTGTGACAACACGATTCCATTTGATGTCTTAGCAATCTTAATCCCTAATATAACATCAGCAACCCCTAAGTCTTTCATGTCAAAATGTTTAGTCAACAATTTCTTTGTATTCATGATTGCATCATGATTACTTCCCATGATTAGCATATCATCGACATATAAACAGACGGTCACGTAATTATTAGGTGTGCCTTTCACGTATACAAATTTATCACTCATTAATTCTGAAATCGTTTGACAACATCGTTTAGTCAAATTTTTTGTGCCAATGCTTCGGTGATTACTTAAGCCCATTCAATGGTTTAATGAGTCTGCACACATTCTTCTCATTTTCCAAGAGCATCAAACCCTCCAAGTTGTTCCATATAGATTGTTTCATCTAATTCACCATTTATAAATGTTATCTTGACATCCATTTGACGTATTTCAAGACTTTTCAATGCAGATATAGCAATGAGCACTCTGATAGATGTGATCCTAGTTACATGTGAATATGTGTCAAAATCAAGGCCTTCTTTCTAATTAAACCCTTTAGCTACCAATCTGGCATGCAGCTTATCATTAGATCCATCTACTTTATACTTTCTTTTCAATATCCATTTGCAGCCCAAAGGTTTTCTACTCGTTGGGAGGTCAACCAACTCCCACGTATGGTTGTGCAAAATAGACTCGGTTTCATTATTGATAACTTCTCTCCATAAGGGGGCTTCTGGTGAGGACAAGGCTTCACTTAATGTCATTGGTTCGTTGTCTAACATATATGTTATAAAATCAGGACCAAAGCTTTTAGCTATTTTAGCCCTTTTACTGCGTTTGGATTCTTCATCTTCTTCATGATTATCCCTTGCAACTTCATAGGTTTTTTTAATGGAACTAGATTCGTTCATTTCTTTGCAAGGAAATATATTTTCGAAGAAACTGCATTCCTTGATTCAATGATTATATTCTCATTAATATCAGGAATTAAAGACTTATGTACTAAGAATCGATACGCACTATTGTTGTGCACATATCCAATAAATATGCAGTCAACAGTCTTAGGTCCTATCTTAACTTGTTTAGGTTTAGGCATTTCCACCTTTTGTTAACACTCCCACACTTTTAAGTACTTATAGGAAGGCTTTCGAGCTTTCCACAACTCAAAAGAGATTTTATTTCTAATTTTGTAAGGTAACTGTTTAGAGTATGATTTGTTGAGAGGATTGCACCCCTCTCCCCCCCCCCCCCCCCACCCCACACACACAAATTATGTGGTAAATCTGAACTAATCACTATGGCATTCATCATCTTCTTAAGAGTACGATTTTTGCATTCAACAATTCCATTTGATTGTGGTGAATAAAGGAGCTATTGTTTTTTGAATGATGCCTGAAGAAACACATAATTCATCAAATGAAGCACCATATTCTCCACCTCTATCACTTTTGGATAGTTTTTATTTGTTTTCCAAGTTTATTTTCAACCTCAAGTTTGTAGACTTTAAAAGCTTCTAGAGCTTCATGTTTACTTATTAGTAAATAAACTATATAGTATCGTGTTCAGTCATCAATAAAAGTAATAAAATACACCTTGCCACCTTTAGTCTGCACAAACTTTAAGTCAAAAATATCATTGTGAATTAAGTCTAGAGATTTAGTGTTTCATGAAGAAACGTATACTTTGGTTAATTTCGCCTCTACACAAATCTCACATTTATTGTAAGATTCGACATTAAATGAAGGCAATAACATTAAGCTTAGTAGTTTACGTAGAGTATTAAAATTTACATGTCATAAATCTGAACACTCAACCAACAAAGCAGAAATAATAGTTCTATTATTATTTTCGAGGTCACGTTTTATAGTCAAAACCTTTATCTTGAACATTCTATTGACTACATAACTTTTCATGCAAATCTCCCATTCTGAGTGAGCACAAACTTATCAGACACAAGCACTAGTCTAAAGTCTAAACCCACTTGCAATAACTACATAACCAAAAACAGATTCTTCTTCCAGACATATGTAACATGTAGTATATCAATATGTAACATGTAGTATATCAATCAGAGTAATCTCTCTGCCTGAAGTCATCTTTAACACCATTCTTTCACATTCGACGATATCTGACGTTGCAGAGTTCCCCAAGTAGAGCTTCTGATTGTTGAACTAATAGTATGTGAAGAACATCTCTCTGTCAGCACATAGGTGGCGGGTGGCGCCAGTGTCAACGAACGATTCTTGTGGATTGTTCACCATATTGTCTTCGAAGACTACTACAATGAGCAATAGGTCACCCTTGTCGACCAGGACACTTGGTTATCCTCTTCAATCCGAAGTATGACTATCAAATCTTCAAGACTCGTGTTCTTGCGCTTGTGCTTGAGGTAGTTCTTGAAGTCTTTCTAGGATGGCGACAACTACTTGGAAGGAGCCTCATGTCCTCTGCATCTAGGTCATGTAAGGATCATTTGCAACTCTTGAACCTGAATAGTCACATTCTTTGAGTTGTTCATCTTAAAGTCCAAAAATTTGCTAACGATGAATTTCTTCAGCCCAACATCTTTGATTTTATACTTCTTATGAAGGGACGTCTAAAGTTTATTTGATGTCTTGATGGTACAATACACGTACAATGAATTGTCTAATCCATTTAAGATGTACTTTCTGCACAGAAAGTCACTCTCACTCCATGTGTCAAATGCAGCTCTTGGACGAAAATCAGATTCATCTTCTGGCACCGTAGAGGCATCCTCAGCATCATTAACAAGTTCAAAGTCGTAAGGTAGAACAACATCTTCTATTGCCACCTTTTGAAATCAATACCAGAAAACTTCTTCAGCTTTTATCCGCTGTGAATAGGTGATATGTTCACCATTTTGTTTTTCCTGAAATACACAAACAAGATATCGTTTTAAAATTGTTGATTGAAACGGATGTAATTCAAAAAAATAAAATAGAGATTTCAAGTGTAGGCAAGAGTTGAATCCTTTCTCTTTAAGACAATACTTTCCCTGCTCGATGCTTAAGGTTTAATCCACAATCGTTTCCCAGAATGCAACGACTATCTTCTTAATATAACAACACTTTAAACATTAAGAACGACGAACCAAAAGAAAGATTTGAACTCTGAGAACAAAATAGAAAGAAAGAAGAGAATGCATGAGTTGAATGAAAAATAAAGAAGTAAGGGAGCCTATTTATAGATTACGAAAGTTGGCCTAGGGGGTGACTGTATGAACACATCCTTTCCATGTCACAACTTTCCCGCCAGATTTTGCACCATTTTAGCTGATTGTGTACTTATTCATGCTAACTACATGTGGTGTCTGCTTGTTGCTGGCTGACTTTTTCCGTCAGATTTTTGCTTACTGGACACACGGATTCGGCCAGATTTTGACACATAATAATATTTTATTTATTCATTAATTTTTGAACTTATTTAATTAATTACTTGATTAATTTTGGTTCACAAAGAATAGTATTTGATAGGTAAAGCCCAAGCCCAGGCCCACAACCGTGACCTTGACCTCGGCCTTGGCAAGGCCGGATAGCCAGCGACCGCGGCGCGCGTGCGTGTGGGCTTTAAAGCATGGCACCTAGCTTCTAGGTCTTCCTCCCTTCAAAGACATGTGGTACCCCAAATGGTCCAAACTTTAGCAAAAAAGCTACAAGTAAGGTGTACAATTTTAGTTCCAGCTTTCCATGTGGAATAATAATTTTTCACCTTTCCACCTATTTCCTTTTTTTCCCCTTCAAAATAACTTATTTCAACTAGCTAACTTTAGCATTTAATTTCTCATTCATCCCAAATTAACTTTGAGAAATTAAATATACTGGCATTATTTACACGAAACACATATTTTATTAAGCAAAAGAAATTCTAATTTTATAAAAAAAACTAAATAAAGTAAATTATCAAACTTATGAAAAAACCAATGCTTCCAACAGGTTTTGTGTGCAAAAAAGATGAAAATACCCATGTACGATTTCAAAACGTTTGACACACTGTGCTTATCTTTTGTTGTGTACTATGTATTTGTTATGTTTAATACCTGAAATATAATGTGGAACTTCTTAGTTTTAAAAATATTTTTTGCGTTTTGCAGCTTCATATAGCGGTGTAGTATTTCCCAATATTATATAAATTAAAGTATTAGAAACAAATACTTTACACACCGTAGTTCCAATTTTTTCTTTTCTTCTTATTAACTAAAAGTGTGTGAAAACAAAAGATACAATTTTTTGAGAAAAAAAAATTAAAATGGTATTCTCCGTGTAAACTTTCACCAATATTCTCGAGTTTGGGGGATGCCCCCCATTACAGAAGAATGTGCTACTTTAAAAAAAATTTAAAGTTAATTTGTTGCCCTTTTTCACAGTAAAATAATTTAAGACCGCCACGCAGTCGCCAGAGTCCTCTCTTTGGCGGGAAGAAATTTCGCCAAAGGGCACGTGTTTCGACCGCCCAACGGACGCAAGAGGTTTGCCTTAATGCCCCGCGCTGCTGTTGCGACTGCTGGGCAGTTGCAAAGCGGCGCATCTGCGACCGCTGGGCGGTCACACCTCCCCACATCTCCTCATTCTCACACCACAGATTCTCTCTTGCTCCCACAGAGGTGCGACCGCCGCCCCTCCTTCCGCTATCGCCTGGCAGTCGCGACTCCGGAAATTTGTAAGTTTTTCTACTTTTTCTCGATTTAGGTTTCATATATAATGTTTTAATATTAATTTTATATATTAAATTGTTAATTTAGCTTATTTAGTTTAAAATTGTTAGTTTAACTTTGCATGTGTTAGATTTAATATGTTAAAGGTTACATTTCGTAGTTTAATTAGTTTATTTAATTTAAATTTTTAGTTTAGTTTTTACATGTCTTATTTTAATGTTTACATAACTTAGAACAAATGATCCTTAGTAATCTCTAAAAATTAGAAATGATGATACCTTTAGGAAAATTTTATAACTTAGAAATGATGTTATTTTAAGGAATCTCTCCAAGTCGTATAATTGTTGGATGTTAAACCTTAATTAAGCCTTTAAAGAATCTCTATAACTTAGTAACGATTATATTTTAGAGAATTTCTATAGTCTATCAATGATCTAACTTAGATATTTCTACATAGTTCGTAGTTTACGTATAGTCGTCATGTTGGACAATCCTACACACCGGCCACGTTCGACTGGTAGGGGTCGTCTCAGACCTCAAATACGTTTTACTCATGGGGGTACTCTAGTCGGTGCCGCGACCAGTGAGCCCGCTGTCGATGCTCAGCGTCGCGCTTCAGCCCAACCACCCGTCCGGGCCAGGGCCCGGGCTCGTGGGTCGCAGGATTGATCTGCATAGTCTACTCCTCTACATCGATGCCTCTCTTTTGGAGGCGATGTTCATGCTGTTGCATCATTATCGCGCCAGGTGCCCCGTACACATTCTGGATCTAGGTCCAATCACCAGAGACCACCATCACCAGAGTCCATCATAGCTGGACCGAGTGTTAGGCCGATCGAGATCGTGACTCTAGTAGATGGAGCATCCACAGGCATGCAGGAGCGTCCCGATAGGGGACCCTCTAGAGGTGCTACGGTACTCCGAGATCAGTCGACGCGAGAGATCATTACATTGACTCCTCGGGGGCTCTTTCAGAAGAGCTCCTCAGTTTTGACGACGATCACATATCACATCAGACAGTTTATGAGCAAGTTTTATCCCTCCTACCTTTCTATGCCCGAAAAGATTAGATACGATATGTGGAAGAAATTTACGATGAGAAGTTATTACATAAGTATTTTATTTAATTTAGTGTATTATATATCATAAAACAAAATAAACTGAATAATCTTAAAAACTTGATTATAACATATATATATATATATATATGGGATTCGTAAGAGAGATTGTCGTTTGGTACATGAGGCAAACGAGGCGAAGGACAATAAGAGGTATAAGGAGTTGATCCACAACACGAAGAAGAAATACTATGCGAGGAAGGATGATCCGAAGTGGGCGGGTCGCCCAAAGACCTAGATGAACAATATGGTCGAGAAGGAAGCGATAGCGCATTGGGAGTCCGTAGGGCATTAGACGGTTTCGTGGAGAACGCAAATGAACATGAGAGAATGGATGACCCAGAGCAGATGCGACATGCACCTCTCACTTTTGTCGGTGGATCCATCGACTACGAGGAGATTAAGCGTCGCATAATATGCTTTATAAAATTTAACAGTATACTTGTAATTAAAGATTGTCTTATATGTGTAAGTTAGTTTAATGTACTCTTTATTGGAATTTGTAGGCGATGGCAAAGCCCCATCAGACCACCTATATTCAACATGATGAGGCGTACCATTTGTGCCATATGAAGAAGCCCAAGATTATGGGGCAAACTTTTGGACAGCGATCGAGTCGTGTTTGGCTTGATGACTTGTACATAGTTATTTATGTAAGTGTTTTCAATTACATCCTTGTTAATTATTCCGCTCATTCATTTAATTTCCTTATTATTATCTTAATACTGATTCTTACAAACATCACCGACATGTCTACTTACCACTATATTCCTCTTTGTATGCACCTCCATGGGTCTGATACCACCACACTCCTCTTCTATAAACAAACCGAGAGATATGAACGAACAAGTTAGTACTAATAAATAAAAAACGTGATTGATACGTAAAATTGGAATGATGACTCACTCGACCCAACCGTTCAACTCTATACAATTAAGTAACGTGTAAAGTTCAATTTACTCCCTTTCTTCGGACGTCAACTCCCTCTTCTTGTTTGATGATCCTACAGGCGCCCCTCTCTTGCGAAATATGGACAACTCATCGTCTACTCCGTACTATCTAAAGTCTCGTTCTTGTTGAGGCAGATATATTTGGTATACGTGGAGATATCCAGATATTGGGAACACAAATTGGCTAGTTATAAAAGCAGGTATGAATTGGCTATGCATCCTTCGACCCTCACTTTATTCAACACTGGCACTTAATATCAAACATACGCCCAATTCAAACAAATCATCAATTATAGATAGGTAAATAAAATAATAATAATACTTGATTAAGCTCATTAAAATTTGTACATGTCGAATGGATACATCCATCTGTAGTGGATTGGACCTCCAACTCTAGCCTCGTACGATAGGTGTATGGCCAAATTCTTCATAGAATAAAAAGAAGGAAAAAATATCCTCTCCATCTTGAACATCGTAAGCACGATAGAATCCTCCAGTTCGGGCCGCAAGAAGCGCAAATGTTCCACATTAGGGCGATTCGTAATCGAAAGTTATCCTTTCTAGAGATGTCTGCAAACCATCACTCCATAAGGCATTAAGCTCGTCAATCAGTGGTCTCAGCAATACATCCAAGTTCGTTCTGGGACTCTGTGGACCAGAAAGGATAAGGCTCAAAAATATGAACTCAGGCCTCATACAAAGATCAGAAGGGATGTTATACGAGGTGATAAAAACAGGCCAACAAGATTAATTCCTTTCAGACGCACCAAACAATGTGAATCTATCCGCACACAAACCTAGTCGTACGCTTCTGGGCTCTGCTACAAAATTCGGGTGCATTCGATTAAAGTGGCGCCATGCCACGCTCGAAGCTTGGTGAATCATTTTTATCATTTGCCTTTCAAAACTTCAAATGCCAAGTCATATGCTTTGTAGTGCCTACAGTATAATATAACCCCTGAAGACGAGGACCTAGAGGGAAGTACCACAATTTCTTCTTTGCGACCTTCGACTTCCTACCAGACTCGTATCTGTCATCCCCGCATACCAAGCCTTTTTTGAAGTCCTCACTCGCCGCCAACCCATAGAACCAGAAATACTAATCTGGATAAACATCGATTTTCTCGTACCCTAACCCTAAGGTTTGCAGTATCTTATGTATCCCTCTCCGGTCATCAGGTAACAACTTCTCAATCTCTGGGTCCATACAATCTTTAAACAACTTTAAAAACTTATTAGAACCGACATTACTCATTTTGTGCATGGTCTTGTCCTTCAACCACTCTGCAACCCACTGCAGGACAGTTTTATCCTTCTTAGGATGCATCTTCACCTGTCCAAGATGCATCAAGTCATAAAAAGCTCTTGCTTAGGGATTTGAGTCATCGTTACTCACCTCTTCCTCAACAAATCGACCACCATACGCATCCACGATCATTTGTCTAAACGAATCATTGGCGCGAGCAGGGCTATCATGGATATCGGCATATGATGGGCTGAGAATATTGGATAAATACAATGTAGATGTCCTAGTTGAATTTTCCCATGAAAAACCCAATTGAAATATCCATACGTAAATCTCGACTTATGAAGATGACCACGAACTGCGTATTCATGAAAAAACTTCGAATTGTTGCATTTCATGCATGGGCACCTAATACGTTTTCTTAGATCTTAGAAGTCCGTTTGTAGAGAAGCGTATTCTATGAATGTACAAACCCCAACCACAAAACTATCTTGCAACTAACCATTGTTATCAATACTATCATACATCAAAGATCTATCGGCGTGATAATCCATTATGGATCTAAGTTGTAAGATATAAAGCAAATGATTAATTTGTACTACTATACAATTCTCAATTTAAACGTGCTAAATACGGTATCTATCATAATGCACAACCAAAGTAACCAAGAAACGATCAACTTACTTGTTGAAGCATGATAAAACAATCCTCAAGAATGTTGTGTCCAATACGAGTACCCTCAGTGTGTTTACGACAATGTCTATCAACAACACAAATAAACAAGTTAGTATTAACTACCAGAATAACAAATTAACGTAGGAAAAAATAAATTTGAGTAACTTGAGGAAAAAACGTAGGTACCTTAAGGATTGGTGAAGCTTGAAATGAATTATGCAAGTGAATAGAGGAGGATATTTATAAGGAGGGAACACTTTAGTAGCAACCGCCGGGGGTTTGCGAAAGCCAACGACTAGTAACATTCGCGACTTCCAGGCGGTTGCAGATACCATTAGCCTTTGGCTAGTGGCATCGTTAAAGGTCATTGCAATCGCCTGGTGGTTTCAATTGATGGTCAATTGCTACCGCCAAACGGTTGCTAATAACATTCATGTTTCAAATTTATGCATTTAGGACCCAATTAAAAGCGTGTTGTTTGTTTAACTGTTAAATTACAACAATAAGAGGTACTAATAAGTTAAATGACCCAAATTAAGAGGTTTCATTGCAAACTCAAACATCATTTATAGGTAACAATCTATAATGAAGCTTCTGACTAATTTTTAATGACAACGAACGTAATGCCTACATACATGTATGTACATAATGCTTTTGATGATCTACTAATTGAACATCATAATGATATATATACTTACATTTGTAAAATAAAGGACAATCACGTAGGGCAATTATAACTACTATGTATGATCTTTAGTGTTGTAGAACATAAAATAGTTCAACCATCAATAACTCGCTCAATCACATATAATCTATTAGTTCGATAGCTTAATTACTAGTGTTCTAATCATTTATTACTTCATTCCACATGTAATAATGAGATTTGTTGTTAAAAATCACAAGCACGTAAAGATCGTTCCAAAAAATGACAAAAAAGAAAGAAACTTAAATATTATTAGTCACCGCGAGCCTGTAGGAAAAGATGGTCTTTTGCTACCGCCAAGCGGTAGCAATTAATACTCATACCATTTGGGACCACATACCTAGATTGGGGTATATTTCCGATCGCCAGGCGGTCGCAAAATGCCCCGTATTTGGCAAAAATTTTTAAATTTTCCAAAAATATGAATCTTTTACTACCGTCTGATGGTAGCGAAAACCCAAATTTGGGGGGAAATTCAAATTTTTGAAAATTCAAAATTTTCACCCAAAATTCTATATATACCCACCATTCATCCTCTCTAACTTTCACTACATTCAAAATATACTCTCCAAAATTTCCAACACCTACACTAACTCTTCTTTTATTTTCCTAAATCTACAAACTCTTAAATCCTATTTCATTTCTTTTTTCTTTATACAAAAATTATTTGTTTTTATTTTTGTTTATTCATTTCTTTTCATTTCATTTCTTCTTATGTTTTCATTTCATTTCTTTATCTATTTTCATTTCTTTCTTTTTTCTTCATTTCTTTCTCTTTACTTTTTATTTTCCTCAAAATTTTATTTGTTTTACACATGTTTTCTTTCTTTCACTCCTATTTCTTTGTTTGTTTTATCCATTTTTTATTTCTTCAAAAAACAATTATTTCGTAAATTTACCGGAATATTATTATTTTTTTATTCTGATAAATATTATTTGCTACCGCCCGGTGGTACATATTAATATTCATAATATTTACGACCGCCTGGTGGTAGCAAATACTGTGAATATTATTTGCTATCGCTAGGCGGTCGCAAATAATTGAAAAAGACATGTAGGTCAGCAAATGGTGTTCCGTTAGGGTCGACGGTTGCAACTATGCCGTCGCAGTTGCAACCACCTAGTCGTCGCAAATGGACTCGACGAGCCGCATTTGTGACCCACCTTTTGCGACCGCCAGAGGATCATTCGCAACTGGCCGGGTACGTAGTCGCAAATGACCCATTTTTCTTGTAGTGTAAGGACATGCTCTTCGACTCTTTACATCATAATTTCGCTTAATGGTGAGAAAAAATGTATGTTAAAGAAAACTAATATTTCAAGCTATTTTTATCTAAATGAATATATATATATATATATATATATATATATATATATATATATATATATATATATGTGGGTATTTTCCATATTGGGCGAGCAATGGGCTAGGCCCAGGTTTTACTTATGTCTGGGATCATTTCCGACATATATATCGAATATCACCCCCGATATTGTACAGCTCACATGTTCATCACGTGAGTGGTCTCCGCATCCCGAGACCTATAAATATCCGCTTCTCGGTAATCGAAGAGAGCATTAATTATTCGTAATTACTGTTCAATTATATCGAACCATCCCCAACATAGTATTTGATATAATACCCGATATATCCCCGATATATATATCTTCTACACCATCTTCGACATATCCAGGAGATCACTCCCGACATTGAAAATCCGATGTTGTTCCCGACATAATCCTCGATGTCATCTCCGATATATCTCTGACATCCGCCCTTGTTTTCGACGTCAGTTCGAGGTGTTCCGGACCAAGCCTATTTAAGACTAGCGTAGTTAGAGTAGGCCTAGTAAACAATATACTTGTTGTAATACTCTTGTAACTGACCCATTTATATATATACGATATATTGTCAAACTAGCGGGGCCGTCTGTGGGAACAACAAGTTCCCGAACGAGGACGTCAAGCTGCAAAGAAGGATGACCCGCTCGCATTCTATTAGACCAGTGGTTGACAATTCAATGGAAGAAATTGCACCCCTGCCGCCTATTCTGGTCCCAGCACCGAGAAGAGGACATAATGAACTCATTCAGCTTCAAGAACCGAGAGGAGTGGGACCGAAGCCTGCGGCACCTGTTGCGTTAGCACCAGAGATCGTGGCACAGATCAACGCTATGGTTCAAGCCACACTTAAGACAACCTTAGGAACCTTGATGTCTTGCCTGAATGGTAGGGGAGCAGGCGACGCGCCACTATGACCCCAGGAATCTAGGGCCAGGGGAGGACTTGCATCCAGAATTAGGGGTGAAGAGTGTGAAGATGAGAGTGACGAAATGAGGGACTGCTCTAGGGCATGGGTTCAAGAAGAGGAGAGGCATGATCTGGTAAGAGACAAAAGAAACATCACTGGAAGGATGGAGCAGCTAGACCGCGAGAGGACGGAGGTCAGTCGAAAATTGGCATTGGTAGAGGGACGCAAGACTTTGACCCTATTTTGTGTAGAGATCGAGGCAAAATTATTAGACAGGGGTGATAAGGTCCTTACCATCAAGGCTTATGACGGGATGAGCGATCCGATGGGTCATCTCCACAGTGTTGACAGTGTATTGAACTTGCATAGGTTCTCGCATGATATCAAGGCAAAAATCTTGGCCACCACCCTAACCGGGGCAACTCTGGATTGGTTCAACATAATCAAGGTAGGGTCAATCACCAATTATGAACAGATACGAGAGAAGTTAGAAAGTCAATTCTCCAGTCAGAAAATGATGAAGACTAACATGCACCATCTAAACGCCATGAATCATAGAGAGAAAGAGAGCCCAGAATAATTTATGAAGAGATTCAATGATGAACTGATGAAGGTGGATGAACTGCAGGGTGACCAGGTGGTACTCATTTTGTTCAATGCGACGACACATAAGAGACTCGCACATGAATTAATCAACTCAAGTCTCTGACTATCAATCAAATCAATGAGCTTGCTTATAATACCATATACCAGGACAATATGATGGCGATGAAGCAAACTCCACAACAAGCCGGTCGCAACAGAGGCAGAGAAGATTGGAACAAAGACAGAGGCAGCCGGGACAGGTCACCAAAAACATACACTCCCCTGAATTAGGATATTTTGACCGTATTTGCGGTAGCTCAAAGGAAGAGGTGGTTGAATCAACCGAGGAAGTTAAGAGAAATTTAGGGCACTAAATGATCAAGGAAGTACTATGAGTACCACACCGCCAGAAAGGACACGAGACTAAAGATTGTATAGATCTCAAGGATGAAATCGAGCGCCTCATTAAAGAAGGCAAGTTGATAGAGTATGTGTGGAATAATAGAGACTCTGATGATCAGGAGGATCAATCCCGCTCCCCCAGAAGGAATAATACGAAGGCCATACAGGGCCCCAATGGGCGTGGTAACGCAATAGTCAACATACCCTCTAGAGTATTGATCAATATGATCAGTGGGGGGCCAGCTAGAGCAGACTCCACCAATCAGAGGAAAAAGATTACAAGAGGACTAGGAGAAGACCGCTATATCGAATTCATGTCGCTGATGGATGAGCTGCCAGATGAGAACATTACCTTCTCGAACAAGGACCTGATGGATCTGACTCTCGAGGCAATACGGGTAGGTAAACTTGATTTTCCCTTGGTTGTTAAACCTGACATTGCCAATTATGGTGTTCGCAAGGTGCTGATAGACAACGGAAGCTCCACGAACATCATATTTGCACATGCTTTGGAGAATATGGCACTGGGCCACCACGTGGTGGAACAAGTCCACATCCCTTTAGTTGGCTTCAGAGGTGCCGAGGTGATACCACTAGGACAGGTGATTCTACCAACATCATTCAGTGAAGAGCCGCACATGAGGACCGCCAACATCCAATACACAACCGTGGATCACCCTTTCGCCTACAACATCATTATAGGCAGGCCAGCTCTCAACGCCATCCGAGCAGTGGTATCCACATACCACCAGAAGATGAAGTTACCAGCAGCATGAGGCATCAGGGGAAGTCATCGCCAATCATGAGGAAGGATGGTTGTGCTACATAACTTCCCTCACTCTCCCAAGGATCAGGTATGCCGCTGGAGGAGCCTCGAACTTAAATGACAACCACCAAGCTGCGGAGTAATGAACATAGGAAAACCATTTGGAAAACTCTTTACTTTCAGTAATGTTGAACATTTTTAAATTTCCCTAAATTGCCCCATCGTTGGGCTGGACTGTAATTAAAACAGGGGAACTACACCGGTCTGATTCCCACATAATGGAATACGTAGGCGGGATAGGATTTACCTAGCCTTCGACTGTTTTCTTTTATAACCTCATTTTTGTTCCAATCGATATACTCAATTTCGATACATATGCATGCTTTACAACAGGTATATACCCATAGAAGGGAATGAGTGACATGTGCAAACATGTACACCGACATTCAAGAATATTTTATCATATCATTATCACTTTGGCAGATATACATGTATCTCTTATACATCACAGGTACAAACAAATCTTTCTTGATAATAAGGATGATACTCTCCATTCAGTGGGACAGAACATAGACAGTGGATCTCATCCACTCATTATCTTTAATATGAAATGATTATTTCTCTGATTAACAACAGAAACAGAATATCGGTGCAATCCGAAAGGACCCGGGAGAGTCCGCTATCGAGAAAGGATAAAGATCAACAAATGCTCTGGTATAACTCTGTTATCCATCGAGATAGGCACGAGACAAGCCGGCAAATCTACAAATGCCCTAGCATAACTCCGCTATCCACCGAGATAGGCAGAAGACAAGCCGACATACGGAATTTACAAATTCCCTGGCATAACTCCGTTATCCACCGAGATAGGCAAGAGACAAGCCGGCATACGAAATCTACAAATGCCCTGGCATAAATCCGCTGTCCACCGAGATAGGCAGAAGACAAACCGGCATACGATAAATATAAATGCCTTGGCATAACTCCGTTATCCACCGAGATAGGCAGGAGACAAGCCAGCATAGGAAAAATAAAAATGCATTGGGATAATTCCCCTATCCATCAAAATAGGGAGGCAATAACCCGGGATACACAAAGAGTACAATGATCAAGGGATAACCCCCTACCCATTGCAATTGGGACAAGACACCCGATATACGGAAGGAAAAAGAAATATCAGGAATGAACCCGACACATAAAGGGCTTCACTCAACTACAGACAGTCAAGAAACGACATTGCTAAAGATCAAGGTCACTTGAGTCTTAAAGATAAATAGTTCTATTCCAAGAACATGACTGAAATTAACAGATCCCAAAAGGGGCACTATACACAATACTCTGAAATAAAAGGCAATATTATAATACGCCACAAACCCTTAGTCGGGATATTTGGGGGCACCCTTAGTATGGATCAGAACCAGACTCTTCTAGTCGAGAATCTTCTTGTAGACATCTTCTACAGAATCATCATCGATCTCCACGTCGAAATCTTTAAAAGGTTTCCCGTCAGGGCCCAATAAGGGATCTAGAAGACTAGGATCGAAGTCATCCTTGAACCCATCAAGAAGACGGATCTGACCGATGATGGAATCTTTTTGCTTCCTCTCTCTCTTGCACCCCATGTTCGGTACATATTTCCTTGAACGTCTCATTCAACAAGAAGGGTTTTGCGTTGCGAACCCTCTGCTCTCGAGTGAGCGTCTTGCATTTGTTAGCCCTCTCAGCAAGGGCCAACTGTTCTTGCACCAAAGTAAGTTCTACTTCTTCTTTCTCCCATTGCTCCTTCTCTATTGCGAGAGATACGTTAACCTCTTTAAGAGCGGCTATCAACTCCTGATTTTGGGTAAGAAGCTTACGCACATTTACTTCAGTGGCACTAAGAACGCTTAAGGCTTCATCCAGCTCTCTCGCCAAATTGGTAGTAGCAGCAGGGTCATAATCGGCCAGGCTTTCTAGAGGGCAATAGCTTCGGAAATAGATTCCACCTCGGCGACATTATTCTTACTCGCCATCTTCAGAAAGCTGGTAAGAAATTTCCTGACCTGGAAAACAAGAACATCTTAATACCGTAAGAACACCAAGAAAACATTTTTAATAATAAATGCATCCGTATGATTTTTCGAAAAGGGGGTAGGTAGCACACTTACTGATTGAAACAGGGCGCCTTGCCCAATGGTAGAACTCACTCCCTCGGTCCTTTTTCTCTCAAGGGACGGGGCGCTAGCGTTGGAGGTCCCCGAAGCTTGACTCCCACTGGGACCCTCACCAGTCCCACTCTGCGAGGGCAGGTTACCACACAGTTCCTCCCGGTTGCCACACAAACAGTTCCTTCATGCCCACGCTTCTTTATAAGTACCAGAAGCTCAGCATCACCCCATGCTGCTGTTCTTGAGACGGCATCACGTTTGGCAATCACATCCAGCCTCCGGAGCATCACGAGGGTAGCTACAAATGGACACGAACAATGTCATCAAAATAAGAACATGAAATAAAAACTGCTTGAATATCAGTAAGATAAAACCTTACCAAGGTCAAGAGGGCCTCGATAGGGTATCAGAGAGATACTGCTCGCGCCAACAACATCCTCATCACAAAGCATGGTAAGATCGTAAGGATGATCCAGCAGCTTTAGTAAAATTTTGGACCTAAATTAAGGGCGGCCAAGACCAGCAGGCCTTGTATACTTCTCTAGCGTAGACCATTATTGCGGGAGTTCATCAAACTCCCCAGATGTTTTCTCCTCTACATAAAAGTATTCGCTCTTATTCTCGAATCCATAACTAGATTGACCACCGAACATGAATTTGCGTCCATTTTGCGAATGCACAAAGAAGAAACCCTTGTCACCACCCTTCTTATTGGTGATGATCGTGAAGAGATTCCAGAACTCATTCACCCCATGAGGTATACCGAGGGCCTTTATAAGGCAAATAAAGCCCACAATACACCCAAGAGAGTTGGGCGACAGCTGCCCAAGGCAAACCCCTATACTGGCCAAAATAGCAGTAACGGCGGGATCAATAGGGAATCGCAGGCCGTTAGAAAAATACTTTACGTGCACGGTGATACAACCCTTCGGCGACGTGTGCATTCTCTCATTTTGTTGAGGGAACCTGATCTTATATCCCGCATCGATATGATACGTCGTGGAATAAAAACCAGGATGATGAGGGACATGGGACACCATGTCCTCATAACTGCCAACCGTCTTAAACTTCTTCACTTCGGGGGATATGGGCAAGCCCATTCATCACCCTCCAGTTTTGGGTCCTCAAAGGCTCGCTTGCATCCTCATCTACGCCATCACCAACGTAATTCCCAAACAACTCATCTGTACCGAAGAAATCGGTATTAGAAAAAGCAGTTCCGGAGTCTCCAGTCTCCACGTTTTGAGAATCCAGACCGGTAAAGTCAAGATCCTTCTCGCTCGCCATGATGAATACAGAGAAGAGTAAGAAACTTTGGAAAGGCTAAATCACCAAACTCGAAGTTAACCACCTCAAAAAAATCAAAGAAACAAAGAGAAAATATTAATATTAAAATACTATGTCGAAAAGCATGTTGGAGATACATCGAATGTATATCGAAAACATGTCAAAAAATATATTGAAAGTGATATCGTAGAATCCCCGACATACCGCAGCAAAGAGATAACGGGTTTTGCTAGAAGACAAAATGATCTTCTCTATCCTTCGAGTCTGCTATTTATAGACATCGGGCATCATGCACGCATTTATGGCAAAATTATATCGAACTCCAGATTCGACATGGATGTCGGGGGAAATTCGATATAATATTGAATTTAAGAATTCAAATGAGAACCTCTGACAAATCCGCAAATTTCATTGGGGAGTCCACCGATAGTTCTTCTAAACACAATAAAATCCAAAAACTCATAATTAATTTGTAAATTATTGTCTTCAAATAACAATTCACAAATTGGGGGACTACATGATATGGGTATTTCCCGTATTGAGCCAACAATGGTATAACACATGTATTCATCACGTGAGTGGTCCCTGCATCCCGATGCCTATAAATACCCGCTTCTCGATAATCGAAGAGGGCATTCATTATCCGCAATTACTATTCAATTATATCGAACCATCCCCGACATAGTATTCGATATAATACGCGATTTATATCTCCGATATATATATCGTCTGCACCATCTTCGATATATCCAGGAGATCACTACCGACATTGAAGATCCGATGTCGTCCCGACATAATCCTCGGCGTCATCTCCGATATATCTCCGACATCCGCCCTTGCATCCGACGTCAGTTCGAGGTGTTTTGTACCAAGCTTATTCAAGACTAGCTTAGTTAGAATATGCCTAGTTAACAGTATACTCGTTGTAATACTCTTGTAACTGACTCATTTATATATATACGAGATATTGTCAAACTAATATTTATATATATATATATATATATATATATATATATATATATATATATATAAAATAAAAGATTGACCTGGCCGGTAAGATACGCGTACCGTCACCACCTACCTGCATTCAGTATCCCAACTTTTCCCACTATCTTTACAAATTATAATTGTAGTATATTATATTGCATTATCAACCCCTCAAACATGTCATTCACCTTGTTTTTAATTTTTTCTTCTTCCCGTAACTACCACCACCACACCAGACACTGATCTGCAAAATCTTTTTTAACATTAAAATAGTAACTTAAAAAATATGAATAATAGCCCAAATTTGTAGTAAGCAAATATGAGAAGGGTCTTCACAATTTTTAACTATGTTCAAATTAGTAAAAGTATAAAGATATTAATTTATTCCCCCCCTTTCTAAAGCATCAGCTAGACTGGATCTGGCAAAGTTGGTTGTTTCTGGATATATGAATAAAAACTAAAGTATTTAATTGTATATAAGGAACAAATTAAAAGTAATTGGAGTATTTATGAATGCGTATTAGGTGTAAGTATTTAACAATCAATTTAACAAATTAAAGTTGACGACTTGCGGTTAAGAACCCAAATTTGAATCGCAAGGAAAAAGATACTTTCATTATAATAATACTAGCAACTTTGACACATGCGAACCGCGTGTAAACTATATAAATTATTAAAAACAATTTGATGCAACACATATTTTAATATAGTTCATAAAAATTGATGCAAATAATAAGAAAACTAAACCGTTCAGGGGCGGAGCCAGGATTCGAAACACGGGGGGGCGAGATTGAGCTATTTTTTTTTCACCATAACCGCCGCCAGGCGGTCGCCAGTTTCGGTGACCGTCGGGCGGTCACCGATTAATGTTCATGACCGCTAGGCGGTTGCAGATTCTTTCGTGACCGCCGGGCGGTCACGAGATATTGTTGGTGACCACCCGGCGGTCACGAAAGACCCTTCTTTCATGACTGCCGAGCGGTCACTAATAACATTCATATAAACGTTTTTGATTTTATGGAACGATATTGATGTGTTTATGATTTTTAACAACAAGTCTCATTACTACATGTGTATTGAAGTAATAAATACAGTTATATATATATATATGTATATTTATGACCTCAAACTTCTATATGTCAATACGACATGAAAACTTGCTACTTACTGAAATCGATAACTGATCGACTGCTAGGAGAATCGGTAAACATTCAAAGTTTTGTCGATAGAACCAAGCATCCATTGGATCAAGCAATTCAAAACTTGTAAGAGCTTGCCTTATCTGCTAAAAGTTACCTTAGACACGAGTTCAAAATTCTCTACTTACTTTATTGTTCTATCCAAATATGTGGTGAACCTTGTGGTATCATCAGCCAACTTGTTGTTGTTCGTTGTCGAACGATAACAATGAGGTCCATTAAACTGCATACTAATGAAGGATATATGACAAATTTTACCAGCTTATGATCCTTCTCATATGATTATTTAGTTTCAATGTGACAAAATATGACAAAAGCATCTTGGTTAGACTAATAGATAACTATATTATAATAATATATAACTATATCTATATAGACTAGCCATATAGATATAGCTGGTCTTCATACGTATATATTATACTATATCTAAATTTTACAGCGGTTCACATCTTTACACATATATATTATAATAAAATATATAACTATATCTATATAGACTAGCTAAGAGTAGTATTAAAATATACATTGGCAAAATGTTGGGGGGTGCGGTTGCCCCCACACGCACCCCCCGTGGCTCCGCCACTGTCTACACACATTAAGAATTGCGTAAGAATTTAAATTTGCTAAATTTGTGGAGGAATTTTAGGAGTGGTGTTAGTTAGTTATTTTAATTCCTTATTTTTTAATTGTTGAAAAGTAAAGCAGTGGTATTTTCAGAAATTCAAAATTCGATATCCAAACTTTGTTTTTAATATCGTAATAGATCTTGGGAGAATTACACAAACTATCCCTGAGATATGATGTAATTATAGAGACCACACCCTTATGTTTAAAAACTTACATAAATACCCCTCATGACCAATTTTTCCATAAGTATTATTACATTTTGTTGAATTTAAACTCATGCTCTCATTTATTTAGAAAATATAAATTCAACCTCATTTATTTCGTTTGAAAGGAGAAAAAAAAAGAATACCTTGATAGCTAAAATTGGGGAAAACGGCTTACTATGCCCATAGTATTCGCGTTTTTGCGAAGATATACCCAACCTTTCAACTTTTGCAATACTATGGTTAGCCTTTGACGTTTGGGAAAAACTATACCTGCAACTATTATCCGACCAAAAAACGTCATTTTTCGTTGCTATGACATCACCACTCAGAATTGTAAGAGGGCAAATTGGACATTTCATCTCGAATCTTATTTAGGAGGGATTTGTTGGAGGACTCAGCTCATTTCCCGCTACAATCCCCCCCAATTCCAGAACCCTAATTTCTACCTAACCAAAATCCACCTCTAATCGCTCAATTTTCTCTTCAATTCGACGCGATTCCAACTAAAAACCTCGGCAAAAAGGACGTTGCGACAATGGTGTGGAAAATCCGAGACGAAAATACTGTAATTCCAGACCGATCGTTGACACCCGACTATGGTGAGTTCACTTTTCTCGAACGCCATTTTTTTCGTTTTGGTATACGATTTTGTTGTTTATTTAGCTCTGGAGTTGGATTTTAGTCACTTATATGTGAAATGCGACTGAGTTTGTGTGGGTTTATAAATTTTTGTGTTATATATTTGCATGTGTTAGGGTTTTGGTCAACTGTGTATATTCTCAATTTATACTAGGGTTTTTTTAAGGATTGCTTTTGTTTAGGGTTTACTGGTGTCTAGGTTTAGGGTTTTTGATGATGTTGTTATTATGTATATACAGGTGGGGACAATGAATTGTTTACTATAATGATACATCATTCTGGAAAAATGATGAATCTGGGGAAACCTTGCTACTTAGAGGGCCAAATAAACTTTGTTGATGACTGCAATCCAGATGAGATGTCAAGGCTTGAGTTGATTAGTATGGTTGTTGATCTAGGATTGGGTTCTGATTGGATGTTGTTCTATAGAGATGATCCTAATGAAGTCTCTCTACATCTGGCATGTATTGTTGATGACAATGATGCATGCGCAATGGCAAGTGCTGGTTCTAAAGATAAATTGGTAGAGGTCTACCTAGTGAGGCCAGATATACCAAGTATTGATGATGAAGAAGTTGAGGGTCCAGATGATGGGGTTGGGGCTGCTGATGATGAGAAGGTTGAGGAAGTAGATCCTCTACCTCTTATTAGTGAGCCACTTGATTATGTTGGTGATGATGACGGATGTGCTGAGTTTGGTGGTGAAGAAGATCCATCTGGATTTGAAGAAGAACTGGAAAGGGTGGCAAGTCAGGTGGAAAATGCTGAGAGTGAAGGATTAGGTGGTGAAGTTGGTGTTGAAGAGTGTGATACTGTTGGGTCTAGGGGTAAGGGGAAAAGACGAAACATAGAAGAAGGACAAGAGCGACTATTAATGCTTTTGGTGAGAGGATAGATAACACATACTATGATAAAAATCATGCTGGAAATGCATCTGGGGCTACTGAAATAAATGGTACTACAGAAAGGAATGAGGAAACTGAGGCCAATGCGACTCATGCTGATGGTGGGCAGGAGAGGGTTAGAGATTTGCCAAGCTTCATTAGGGAAAATTGTGGAGAACTTGTGGCATCAATAATCATTGAGTTTCTGATATATGGTCGACATCTTATGCTCCCCTCCTCCCCACCGGGGTGCATCCAACTCCGGTTTGATCAACCTTAATGCCCTTTCGAGTGCGGGAAGATGCAACAGCCTATGCGTCTGACCGTAGGCGCACAACCTCTGAAGCAACTCCCTCTCGAAGAACAAGTTAAATTCAGGGTCATGGAAATAAAGAGACACATCCCTCTCATTTGGGAATTGCATTTTTTTCTTAAAAGAAAGAGAGAAATATACGAAGACAAATAGTTTGTTTAAGTTGATTATGAGTGTGAGATTAGGGTTGATATTTATAACCAAAGTAGTGACTCTTCATATGGACATGACCTTTCAAATTTGTACCACTTTCCAATAACCAAATAGACACAACTCACAGTTGTGCAAGTGAGCCATCATCAGTGCAACAAACACAATTATTCGAGACTAGCAATTCGGTTACATACAAACACAACACTTACAAATACATTAGAAAATTTTATTAAAGATGAAACAAACACAACATTAGAAATACATTAGAAAATTCGAAAACCAAACAAACACAACACTACAACACTACAGCTAAAATAGAGTCCAAATCACATAAATGCACACAACAAACAGTGCAAAACGAAGCACCTTCTCCTTTTTCTTGATAGAAACCAACTCATCTTCAAGCCCTCCCAACCTACGAAGCAACCCGAGAATTTGCCTAGATCTCTCACACATTGGTGGATCAATCCAAACCCAGTAATTGCAACGTTCACTTCTCTGTCGAACAATTAAATAGACACCAAAAACTCAACAAAAAAAATTGAAAATCTAAAAAAACGAGCAAAATTTCGACAAACGAGACCTACCCGAGCTTTGGTGCATTGTGAGAACCTACGACCTGGATTTTGGTTAGTCCATGATGTTTCTATCGAAGCCTTAAGCCCACAACGACACAATTGAGAATTTTCCATGATAAATCGGTCGAATTTTGAAATTTTCGTTCTGAAATTAGGGTTCACGAATTGGGGCTGAAATTGGGGATTTAAAACCAGTTGTTGCCGTTAAAGAGCCGTTGAGAACAGTGAAGTTCCAATTATACCCCTCAAAAATTTTAAAAATGGTTGCATAATAGTTGCAGGTATAGTTTTTCCCAAACGTCAAAGGCTGACCATAGTATTGCAAAAGTTGAAAGGTTGGGTATATCTTTGCAAAAACGTGAATACTATGGGCATAGTATGCCGTTTTTCCTACTAAAAATATGTATGGATTTTAGTTTTTCCTATGATTTCAAGTTGTTAAGTTTTTTTTTAATTATTTTAATTTATTTAACATAAGGGGTGTTCGTGTAAGTCTCCAAACATAAGGGGTGGTCTCTGAACACTACAAGAAAAAACAGCTCTCGCGACCGCCAAAGTGGTCGTTAATGGCCATTTTCCGGTCTCTAATTGCCATTTTGTGGTCCCTAATGGCCATTAGCGACCATTAGGTGGTCGCCATACCACCATCGCGAATACCCTTCGTGGGGAATACCTCTGCTTGCGACCGCTTGGCCGTCGCAAGGTAAGGTGGTGACCGCGAGCTGACGTCCATCGGTAGGGATAGTTCGACGGCCGCTATAGATGGTAAAATCTGTTGGTATTCGTGTGCGCACAAACATGAATATATTTATACATAAAAAAACGAACATACATATATGATGACCGATTTCTTTTCTAGAACATGTGATAAAATCAAATAAACAATCGCATAAAACATATATTGCTGAAAACTAAAATGGGACAAATAAAATAAACTGCTCAGCAATTGAATGATGATTCCATATAGCAGAATGGATGAGTTGGAAGTTTAAGATCAATTTGCCGGCTACTGCTTCAAGCCCTCATATGACAATAATCTCCCAAGGTACAACGTTTGTCACACGAAGCAGCAAGTGAAGCACAATACTGCCTCCTCAGTCGAACACGAACGGTATTTGCAGAAATTTGAATATGTGTATGCTATGTATGCTGAAAACACTTTTGTTTTTTGGATGATTTTCACTTCTGGCCAAAATCTTTCGTTTATAGGCAAAGAAAAAATGTAACAACCACTTAACAATCAATTGGAGAATTTATTTTGTTTTGACTGAATTCAAAATGCCCCTAATTTAATTGACATAATTAAATTAAAATTTTGACTCAATTCAAAACCGTCCTTGATTTACTACGAACATTAAACCAGTCAGTTAGTGTGTGAATTTTAAATATCCCAAATTTGAATATTTTAATCCATCATATTTATTTAAATAAATAAATAAATAAACTTTCCATAGAAAGATTGAAAGATCTTAGTATCTGCAATACTTGTAACTGTGTCCATTTGCACTTAGCAATAGTTGCAACTGTACACTGAAGTACAACAGACGATAGTTCTTTAACGTTTGAAAACAGTTTTTGCAGTTACAATTGCGAAAAACAGTGAAACATAAACAGTAAAGAACACAAGAGATTTTTAACGTGGTTCGGTCCAAATGGTCCTAGTCCACGGGGCTTTCACTCAAAGTTTGACTCAAACTGTTTCCTACTTAAGAATTACAATGAAGGATTTAAATCAACTCATATACTAGACTCCCTCTAACATATGCAGTTGCAACACCTAACCCTTAACTTGTTTTCAGAAACACGATTGAATCGAAGACACACTAATCTACTCCAGAGACACTCTGACTTAATGTTCTTCTCAAATGACTCGATACAAGACTGACTGCTTAATATCTTTTTCAAAGTGCCTTGTAACGATCTCGAGTCTTCTCTTTATATAGGCGCAACAGAATCTTCTATCAAATCTTCAGTTGCAATCCACTGGCGATCTTCTTTCCAAGTAAGATGAGCACGACAGCTGTTATTGTAGATTCGTGAGGCTGTCATTCCTTATTAAGGGGATTCCAGCCGATCTCAATGAACCTGCATGCTTATTAGTCCAAGTGCAATAAAGAGATAAGGAATAAAAATCATGATTTAGATAATAACATATCTTTTAAGATAAACCGATATCCTTTAAGATAATTACCAAATCAGGTTGCCTAAATCCTAATAATTTAAACAAAAAAATACCAATAAAGATAAGAGATGGGCCGCATGGTTTAGAGCCCATCCGAAGGGAATTCGGCCTTAACAATCTCCCCCTTTGATTTGTTTTGTCAAAATTATTGGCCACTCTGCACAATCGTTAGTAAG
Source organism: Linaria vulgaris (assembly GCA_948329865.1). Taxonomy (NCBI): domain Eukaryota; kingdom Viridiplantae; phylum Streptophyta; class Magnoliopsida; order Lamiales; family Plantaginaceae; genus Linaria; species Linaria vulgaris. The sequence goes on from OX415253.1 coordinate 34,932,479, forward strand.
CATTCATAAGCAAGTAGTACGCGCAGAAAAGTAGAGCAAAGAGTACGAAATGTACTGGTTGCAACAGCAGTGCAACCTTCCGCCAAAACGTTTAACAAGATATAAATTGTTCAGATTTAGTGAGGGACAAAAAAAATGTGCAACTCCCCCTAAACAAAATCTCCCCCTTTTTGAAACAACAAATCAAGGGGTACCATGCCCAGAGGATTCACCAGGCCCGGAGCGCAGTCTAGTGTGCTGCAACAGACAGTCAAGCTTGGAGGCTTGAAGGGCCATCGAGGTGCGCAACTCCTCATTGGACTGAACCAGCTCAGCTACCAGACCATTCAGCCTGGAGAGTTCCAGATGCACCCCATCAAGACTGGCGGAGGCGTCGGGAATGGAGCCGGATTGCTTCTTTGTGGAGGATCCAGTTGCAGCTGGGGAGGGCGGCACCTTGTTCAGAATTTTAGTGCTGGCACGCATGACCGGACACTCGAGACGGTCTTCCTTGTCCAGCATGATGGATGGATGTCTGGAGGCAAAGTACCTCTAAATGAGTGCAGGGAACCCAAGTGAGAGATGGAAATTTGGAAAGGTACCCCGATAAGTGCGTTCGAACACAAGTGTCCCTAGATCAATTGCAACTCCCGTGCCAACACGAAACAGTACACTGACCACCTCAGGGCGGATGGTGGAGGTTTGCGTGCACGGTAGCCAGTGGCTGACAAGGATGCAGAACAATAGGTTGTACCGGCTTGTGAGTGAGCTGGTGGGAAAAGGTTCGAGGGGCCACACGCGGATTGATCCGCCAGTCAGCTCGTATGCAACTTTGTCCATGTTGCGCTCCAGTCGCAACTCAGAGAGCCCGGTTGTGTCCACGATTGGTGCCTCCATGGCCTGGGACAGAAGCACAGCAGTAAAGGGGCAGACATTTCCCCGAAGATAGATGACATGGCGCTGTAGTGACCCTTCCACATCGAGCTGGGTCGTGAGGTTAGCATAAAACTCTTGCGCCATGACCTTGTTGTAGTTGGTGGCGTTCTGAGTTGCAACTAGCCACCCACGCTGTTCAAGGAGGTCCAGCACCCCAGTTTCTTCATAGGACTTGAGGTCCAACGGTCGTTCCACAACCATAGGACGCTTGCGTATTTCTAGCATTTTGGCTTCTGCGTCAGCAGTGTAGAAACGTTGAGAGTGCGCCCTAGCAGCTTTCAAGGAGGTAGAGATAGGAGCAACATCGGGGAGAGCGAAAGTAGACTCGGGCACAACCGGTGAGGATTTTCTTGGAGGAGCAGAAGACTTGGTTTTCTTCTTGGGGGGCTTAGGTGGAGGTGCATTGTCCTCTGACTCAGTGTCAGAGTCGGGGTGCACGTCGGCGAGCTTGTGAAGTCGTCAACGGCGGGGTGGTTGACGAACTGAAATTTTGGACCGCTTCCTGGTATTCACACCAGAGGAGGAAGGAGGAGCAGCATGAGAGGCGGGATTGTCCTGAGGTGGCGGTGATGGTGGCACAGCGGAGGCGGAGTCCACTTTGGATTTCCCTTTGGCTGGAGCAGTGGACCGCGACAGAGGAGATGGTGATCGGCGCAGCGGAGACGGGGAAGATGGTGGTGAAGGAGGTGAGGGCTGCTCAGTCGATTGGGTAGTATTACGGTCACCGCCAGTTGCAGGAGCCGTCGTAGGAGATGGAGGGTGGATCGTGCGGAGAGGAGTAAGATCAAGGGGCTCCTCTGAGAAGGTGGCATCTGGTTTACGCGCAGATCCTCCCATCCTGTGAAAGAAAATCTAAAAGACGAGAGAGAGAGAGAGAGAGAGAGAGAGAGAGAGAGAGAGAGAGAGAGAGAGAGAGAGAGAGAGAGAGAGAGAGAGAGAATCGTGAGATCTGTGGGAAGAAGGAAAAACGACATGGGATAATATAAGACAATCCAAAACCCTAGAATTTTAGGGGACAAAAAAAACCAACACTTAGCAGGCCCAAGATACTCTTTTCACAAGATAGAGGATATTAAAAGCGGAAAAGATAGAGTTTAAAACAAGTTAATATACGCAAGGTACAAATCTTAACAACTTGCCAAAAAAAACTGAACTCACAATGTGTCACTCAGTGAGGCCCAATCACGCGTAATTAGGGCTCTAGCAAGTTAAGTAGAATTGAATACAGCAACACGAGAACCAAGGTAATAAGTGGGAGAAAGTCCATCCTGTTACTGCCCACACGCAGATTTCTCCAGGCAGTTTACTAAATGGTACTTAATTGCAACTAAAATCGGGGACTGAGAGCAACTGGTAGCTTTCACACTGACACATTTGTGCACAAGGTAGCTCTATGCAATGAGTGGTCGCGTGAGATAAGAATTGCTAGCTTTCACACTTGCTGCTTCTAGGTCAGGTAGCTTTTTCCAGTTGCACCTCAAAAAAAATCCTTTCAACCCATTTTTGTGTTTTTTTTTGTTTTTTTTTTGAGAAGAGAACAACAAACATGAGGAGACTGCCTGAGATCAGTAACAGGTTAGATGATCGCCACTGGTCATGCTCAGTTGCAACCCAGTTCCTGTTGCAATTCACATAAGGCAGAGCCCTAACGCCTTGCGAAGGTGCTCAAAGCGTGACACATCCAGAGCCTTGGTAAAGATATCTGCAAGTTGTAGATCAGTGCACACATGTCGTAACTTAATAGTTTTAGCCTCAACCAGTTCCCTAATATAATGATATCGAATATCAATGTGTTTAGTACGGGAGTGTTGAACTGGATTTTTTGAGATGTTGATAGCACTAGTATTATCACAATAGAGAAGTATTTCATTTTGTAAGATACCGTAATCCTCTAGCATTTGTTTCATCCAGACCAGTGGGTGCAACTGCTCCCAGCAGCAATGTATTCGGCTTCGGCTGTGGACAATGTGATTGAGTGTTGCTTCTTGCTGAACCATGACACAAGATTTGTTCCTATGTAAAAACATCCTCCGGTGGTACTCTTCTGATCATCAGCACATCCTGCCCAATCTGCATCACTGTATCCTGCAAGAGACAGGTTATCATTAAAGTTGTAACTGAGACCAAAATCTGTTGTTCCAGAGATGTAACGTATAATTCGCTTGACGGCCTTGAGATGAGATTCTTCCGGGTTGGCCTGATATCGAGCACATACTCCAACACTGAAGCAAATATCAGGTCTGCTAGCAGTGAGGTAAAGTAGGCTTCCTATCATACTTCGGTAAAGACTGGGATCCACTGAGTTGCAACTGTCATCTTTGCTGAGGCGATCTGTAGATCCCATAGGGGTTTTCATGGGTTTGGCATGTTCCAGGCCAAAACGCTTGATAAGATTCTTAGCATACTTCGCCTGGGATATAAATATTCCATCATTTTGCTGCTTGACCTGCAAACCAAGAAAATAGGTTAGTTCACCAACCATGCTCATTTCAAATTCGTTTTTCATAACAGAAATGAAGTGTTGCAACTCATCCTGAGACGTAGAACCAAACACGATGTCATCTACATAAATCTGGGCAATGAGAATGTTTGTTCCAAAGTGTTTATAGAACAGGGTTCTTTCTCCACTCCCTCTTGTATAACCCTTTTCAAGGAGGTGCACGGTGAGTCTTTCATACCACGCCCGTGGGGCTTGCTTTAAGCCATATAGTGCTCTTTTCAATTTCAGCACGTGGTCAGGAAAGTGTGGGTCTGTGAATCCTTTAGGTTGTTCGACGAACACCTCTTCGTTAAAGTACCCATTCAGGAATGCACTCTTGACATCCATCTGGAAGATTTTAAAGTGCAAACCACATGCAACTGCGAGAAGAAGACGAATGGACTCAAGTCTTGCAACTGGGGCAAATGTGTCGTCATAGTCAACTCCTTCTACTTGCGTGTATCCCTGTGCAACTAGTCTTGCTTTGTTGTGCACTATATTTCCCAATTCGTCGGTTTTGTTCTTGAATATCCATTTGGTGCCGATGATGTTCACTTTGTCTGGTCGCGGTACAAGTGTCCAAACATCATTTCGTTCAAATTGATTCAGTTCCTCTTGCATGGCCTCTATCCAAGCTTCTTCCAGGAGTGCTTCCTTTACGTTCTTGGGTTCAATCTTGGAGGTGTAACTCACAAACCGCACCATTTGGTCATATCTCCTTCAAGGGATGTCTCGCGTTCTTATCCCGTCACTTATGTCCCCAATGATAGCATCAGGTGGGTGGTTCTTCCTGATGTGTGGTGGTGCTTGTGGGTTCTCTGTTGGCACTCCTATAATGGGGTCCGTTTATGTTGGAACTGTATCCGTCAGAGTATCCTCAGGTTGCTGGGTAACTGAGTTAGTTGCAACTGGTGGTGAAATCTTATGTGGGCGGTGTGATTCCTCTTCATCATCACCCTCTGTCAGTTCAGTGATCCGAGCTTCAGATGATGTGGCTGCAAAGTCCCTGTAATCGTCAAACTCAACATTAGATGATTCAACTACTGTCTGAGTGCGCATATTGAATGCGCGGTAAGCATGACTATACCGTGAGTACCCAACAAAAATTCCTAGGTCAGATTTGGATTGAAATTTTCCTCTAGGTTCCCTATCATTTAGAACGTAGCAAGCACAACCAAAAATATGAAAGTGTTGAACATTTGGTCTTTTACCTTTCTAGAGTTCATAGGCAGTTTTAGTTGTACCTGGTCGCAGGTAAACTCGGTTCGAGACATAGCATGCAGTGTTCACGGCTTCCGCCCAGAACTTGATGGCTAATTTTTTTGAGTTTAGCATGACTCTTGCCATTTCGACTAGTGTCCTGTTCTTCCTTTCAACAACCCCATTTTGTTGTGGTGTGATGGGGGACGAGTATTCATGAAATATACCCTTGTTAGAGCAGAATTCAACGAAGCTTGAATTTTCAAACTCCCTACCATGACCGCTTCGAATTCTTTTAACAGTTAGATCATTCTCAGTTGCAACAGTGTTGCACAAGTTTTTGAAGGAAACAAAAGATTCATTTTTGTCTTTTAGGAATTCAACCCAGGTGAATCTTGAGAAATCATCAACGCATACAAAAATGTAACGCTTACCAGAGATGCTTTCCTTTTGAATGAGACCCACAAGATCCATGTGTAGCAATTCCAGAATCCTTACCGATGGAATGTGTTGCAACTCCCTATGGCTTGCTCTTGTCTGTTTTCCCTCAAGGCATGAACCACACTTTCCAATTGGTTTTGCTCCAAGCTTTGGTAATCCTCTCACACTTTGATTGTTGAAGAGCTGTGCCAGGGATTTGTAATTGAGGTGTCCAAGCCGTTGGTGCCATAGTTCCGCAACAGATTCTTTGCTCGAGTTGCAAGTAAGTGACCTGAGGATCGGTTTACAGTTAGTCATGGTATAACAGTTTTCAGTGCTTCGTAGTCCTTTCAAGACTACATTTTGGAATTGATCTACAACTTCACATTCATCTTTGGTAAAATGAACAAAGAGATCATCGTCACACAACTGACTAATACTAATAAGATTTGCACATAGTCCATCAACATAGTGAACATCTCTTAGTTTGGGAAAGCCCTTAACACTTAGGGTTCCTCTCCCCATTATTTTTCCCTTGTTTCCATCACCGAAAACAACATCCCATTTTCGTTCATGCACATAATTGTTAAGAATGTCCTTATTTCCAGTCATATGCCTAGAACATCCGCTATCAAAGTACCAAGAGTTAGAATAAGATCCTCCTTGAGAGGTGGAGTTGCAAGCAGTAAGACATATAAGAGGGTTAGACGATTTCTTAGCCCAAACTTTTCGTGGTGGTGCGACGGTTGCAACTGTGGGTGCATCCAGTCTGATCTTCTTCTTTCTTTGGTTTCTCCTCTTCTTCTTCTGTACTTCGGGGACACTGATGGAGGGTGTGTCCTGAGGTGTCCATAGTTCATAGCAGTAAGGACGAATGTGTCCTTGGACTCCGCAGTGGTGGCAGATAGGAATGAATCTTCCTCTTGCAAACCTGTTTACGGAATTCCGGTCAGATATTGTTGCTGGCAAATTACAACTAACACGTACCTGATTGTTGGTGTTGGGATAGTCGAAGGGAATTTCAACTCCCTTGGGTATCCTTTTCTTTTTGGAAACGGATATCTTGGTATTACCAAGAAACTTTGGTGAAGTGGAATCAACATATCCTACGCCTGTTTTCCCAGTTGCAACTTTCTGGGTGTCCAGAACTTTTTCCAGATTTTCTGTGCCTGGTGTGAGCAACTTCACATTCTTGGCCAGTGTGTCCAATTCTTTCTTGGTGAGATCGCATACTTCCACGAGTGCTTTGTGGGCTTTAAGTGCCGATTCCAGATCAGGGGACACGAGATCTCTCTCCAAGGTGAGCGCGAGAACCTTTCTTTCGAGTTCGAGGATTCTGTTGTTCATTCTCACAGGACTGCCAAAGGAAGAAACAATCTTGAGTTGGGCTTCCAATTCGGAGTTTCTTCTGCAGATTGCCTCCATATCCTCTGTAAGTTCCAACTCGTCACTGTCGAGTGAGTTGCAATCGGAGTCAGAGTTGCTGCGAATTGTAACTCCCATGTTGGCTCTAAGAGGAATGAACGATGAAAATGCCATGTCATCGGCTTCTTCTGTGTCATCTTCACTGTTATCAGATTCGTCCTCACTCCATGCGAGTAATGCACGACTTTTGTTTTTCTCGAGCAGATTTGCACAGTCTGCCCTTATGTGTCCAAAGCCTTGGCATTCCCTGCATTGAATACCCTTTCCTGACCTTTTGTTGTCAAGTCTATTAGTAGCGGAAGGTTTATTATTAGATAAATCAGAGGGACTTACAACTGGGTTTGAAGAGTTACCTCTACTCCAACGTTTGTTCATTCTGTTGAACTTCTTTGTGAGGAGTGCTAGGGATTGCTCTAATTCTGAGTTGGGACTGTTCTGTGGAAGACTAGCCTGAAGTGCAACTCCTTTGGAAATGGTGTCTCCTTCTCTCTTGAGTTTCATTTCCTATGCGGTTAGTGATCCCATGAGATCAGCCAGATGTAGTGTGTTAACATCTTTTGCTTCCTCAATGGCTGAGACTTTCATTGCAAACCTTCCAGGAAGAGATCCTAGGAGTTTTAGCACGATTTTGGATTCAGGGAAGTCTGCTCCAAGGATGGTGGCTTCACTAACGAGATGCCTGAGTTTGGAGTGGAACTGAGCAATGGTATCCGTTTCTTCCATGCGTACATAGTTGAACTGGTCATTGAGTAGTTGCAACTTGGATGCGCGCACTTTGTCATTTCCTTGGTGTGCATACTCAATAGCCTGCCAAGCATCTTTTGCAATTTAACAGTTAGATATACTTTTATACTGGTCATAATCAACAACAACTAAGATAATGTTTAAAGCTGTAGAGTTATAGTTTGCCAAGAGTTCTTCGGCATCGGTCCATTTCAGCTCGGATTTCACTCGTCCTTGTTCATCTGTCGGTGGGGTCCATCCTTTTAGAATGCTCTTCCAGGCCTTCTGATCCTGCTGCTTGATGAAGTTTCGCATACGATTCTTCCAGTAGGAGTAGTTTGTAGCCGTTAGCATTGGTGGCTTGATGGTTGACAGTCCTTCCCTCATTTCTTCCATTGTAAAAAAATTAAACAAAACAAATATCTTTTTAGACCAGAATCTACACTAAGTAAGTATAGTGACCTGCTCTTGATGCCAATTGAAAGATCTTAGTATCTGCAATACTTGTAACTGTGTCCAGTTGCACTTAGCAATAGTTGCAACTGTACACTGAAGTACAACAGACGATAGTTCTTTAACGTTTGAAAACAATTTTTGCAGTTGCAATTGCGAAAAACAGTGAAACATAAACAGTAAAGAACACAAGAGATTTTTAACGTGGTTCGGTCTAAATGGTCCTAGTCCACGGGGCTTTCACCCAAAGTTTGACTCAAACTGTTTTCTACTTAAGAATTACAATGAAGGATTTAAATCAACTCGTATACTAGACTCCCTCTAACATATGCAGTTGCAACACCTAACCCTTAACTTGTTTTCAGAAACACGATTGAATCGAAGACACACTAAGCTACTCCAAAGACACTCTGACTTAATGTTCTTTTCAAATGACTCGATACAAGACTGACTGCTTAATATCTTTTTCAAAGTGCCTTGTAACGATCTCGAGTCTTCTCTTTATATAGGCGCAACATAATCTTCTATCAAATCTTTAGTTGCAATCCACTGGCGATCTTCTTTCCAAGTAAGATGAACACGACAGCTGTTCTTGTAGATCCGTGAGGCTGTCCTTCCTTATTAAGGGGATTCCAGCCGATCTCAATGAACCTGCATGCTTATTAGTCCAAGTGCAATAAAGAGATAAGGAATAAAAATCATGATTTAGATAATAACATATCTTTTAAGATAAACCGATATCCTTTAAGATAATTACCAAATCAGGTTGCCTAAATCCTAATAATTTAAACAAAACTATATCAATAAAGATAAGAGATGGGCCGCATAGTTTAGAGCCCATCCGAAGGGAATTCGGCCTTAACAAAGATATTATTGCCTTTCCGTCAGGACACGCATGACGCGATGCAACGCGACGAGGCGAGGCGTGTCGAGTCGAGATATGCAGACGACTACGACTGCGCAAAAAGTCTTTATCTTCTAGTTCACTACACTCTCAAGTAAGTGTAGGACTTTTTACAATGTGGGCCAAGGTCCCTTACTTTTCATAAAGCAATTCACATTCATACACTTACACAATTGGGCTCACTCAATTCAGCCCAAAATCTTGATTGGACTCATTTCCAATTTAATTAACTATTAGGTCTTAATGCCTTATTAGTTAATTTCTCCAAAAAATACCCCACATGAATGTAATTGATTGAAATGCACGTGAGCCTAGTAATGTTAAATGCAATTTTGGAGTTATGTGGGAACTTGATCAGCAAAAGGTGGTTTTGAGCATTGAACCTTCCTTAGTGAAATATCATTGGATATACTTGTCAACCAGTGGACGCAATACTTTGAACTGTTTGTCGTTTTGTTTATACCAAGACAATCATACTCACACAACTCATTTCAATACCATTTTGGTTCATTCATTTTTGTCCGTTTTGACCCTAAACTGCCTTGGCAATATTCATTGAATACTCAAGAGATTTAGCCATTTAATTCATCTCATAGAAGCGGTCCCCTCACATTGGACATAGGTGATCTCTCATTAAGGGTATCATGGCATGCGCCGCTTATATCAAAAGCCATGAGGATCATTAGAACCTTAAGTTCTCCTTATCCGGGTTTTCGTTTTTTAGGTTTTTAGTTTTGAAAAATCTTTCCTGTAACTTTGAACAGTAGGTATGTTGTATCTGGTTTTAAAAAATAAAATTAAATCACTAAGTTTTCAAAACCAGGAAATTTCAAAACAAAATCCGTAACTTCTATTTGCCAGATCAGATCCATGTATATCTTTGCCTTTGCACAATTGCCTTTACAGTTTAACTATTACTATCCTTGAATTATAATTGAACGGGTTACATATTTACTGCTTGCGAAAGATCTGCAATGAGCTATAATATGTTTGGATGACGTGCCGCGGTTACTCAATTTTTTTACATGCATAAATATCCATGCTAAATGACTGTTTTAATTTTCGTATTAAACCAGGCACAGTTTTGAACTTAGTCAAAATACTGATTTAATTTTGTGAATTAAATTAGGGGCATTTTGAATTCAGTCAAAACAAAATAAATCCCCAATTGATTGTTGAGTGGCTGTTACATTTTTTCTGTTGGCAATAAAAAAAACTTTCTGGCTAGTAGTGAAAATCATCCAAAAACAAAAGCATTTTCAGCATACATAGCATACACATATTCAGAATTCTCCAAATACCGTTCTTGTTCGACTGAGGAGGCAATATTGCACTTCACTTACTGATGCATGTGACGAACGTTGTACCTTGGGATATCGTTGTCATCTGAGGGCTTGAAGAGGTTGCTGAAAAATTGATCTTAATGGGAGGAGGTTAAACTTTCAACTCGTCCATTCTGCTCTAAAAACAAATTCATTCAATTGTTGAGAGGTTTATTTTATTTGTCCCAATTTAGTTTTCAGCAATATATGTTATATGCGATTGTTTATTTGATCTTATCGCATGTTCTGGAAAATAAATCGTACACCATATATCTATCTTTGTTATATATATATATATATTCATACTTGTGCGCACACAAATACCAACAATCTTAAGATCTAACGGTCAACTACCACTTCAAGCCCTCAGATGGCAACGATCTCCCAAGGTACAAAGTCTGTCACATAAAGTAACAAGTGAAGCGCAATACTGCCTCCTCAGTCGAACACAAATGGTTGCAGAACTCTAAATGTATATATGCTATGTATGCTGAAAATGCTTTTGTTTTTGGATGATTTTCACTTCGGGCCATAAACATTCTATTATAGGAAAAGAAAAAAATGTAACAGCCACTCAACAATCAATTGGGAAAATTTTATTTTGACTGAATTCAAAATGCCCCTAATTTAATTCACAAAATTAAATCGGCATTTTGACTCAATTCAACCGCCGCTGATTTAATATGAAAATTAAATTAGTCACTTAGTGTGTGAATTCTAAATATTAAATGAATAAACTTTCCCTAAAAAGATATTAGTGCCTTCCCAGCAGAAACACGCGTGACACCAATCAACGCGACGAGGCAAGGAGTGCTGAGTCGAGACGGACGGACAACTACGACTATACACTCTCAAGTATTGTTCCTCTAAATAAACAATACTAAGTGTAGGACTTTTCCAATGTGGGACAAAATCCCTTATTTTGAGTAAATCAATTCACATTCACACACTTACATAATTAAGCTCACCCAATTGAATCCAAAGTTTTAATTGGACTCATTTTCCATTTAATTAATTGTTACGCCTCAATGTCTTATTAGTTAATTTGTACAGCAAAATAATTAGCGACCGTTGGACGGTCACTAATATTCAAAAATCATTAGTTACTGTTGCGCAGTCACTAATACCCAAAAGTCAATAGCGATGGACCAACGATCACTAATAAGCCGCAAGTCGTTAACGACTATCCAAACAGTCACTATTGTAGATGAAGTCATTAGGGACCGCTGGGCGGTCGCTACTGGTGTTTAATAGAACTATAAGAAGCAAATAATATTTCGACAATTTGTGAAATTATTGAAATATTATTGTTTTCTTTTCAATAATACGAGATTTGTTGTGTTGTATGTTGAAAAAAAGGATGTTTGAAGATGTGAAAAAAATTGAAAATGTGGAAATTTTTGAAGAAATCAAATAAAGTTTTAAGATATGAAGAAAACTTGGAATACTTGAAAAATAATTTGAAGAAATGAAGTAAACTTTGAAGAAATGAAGAAATATTTGAAGATTTGAGAGGAGGAGGCGTTGGCTATTTTTGAAGATGTAAAGAAAACGTGAAGAAATGCATAATAAGTTTGAAGATTTGAAAAAAAAAGGGTTGAAGATTTGAGAATAGGAAGTGTTCGGTATTTTTTTGAAGTATAATTTGGCGATATTGAAAATGAGGGTAGAAGAGGGAGTATTTATTGATTGTAGGTGAGATTTTTGAATTTTCATATTTTTTTAGTTTCTTGCTGATTCCCGCCATTTCAGAGTTATAAGTGACGGTCAGGCCATCGCTATTATTTCAATTTTTTTAAAACTTAGATTTTCTAGATAACTCACGGTTGTTAGTGACGGCCCGGCCGTCCCAAATATTTCAATTTTTTTGAAATTTGAGTTTTTTGCCAAATTCAAGGACCACTAGCGACGGCCCGACCATCGTTAGTATGCTTGCCCAAAAGATTAGTAGTGACTGCTAGACGGACTCTTCTAATAACATTTGAAGATTAGTAGGGACCGCTCAACGGTTGCTACTGGTACTTTTTGTTTTGGTTTGCCTTAAATGGTTTTGATTGTATATATGATTTTTAGTTAAGGAACTCTTAATATATGTGAATTCAGGTAATATAGAATTAGTATTCTCGTAATTGGGATATCGAAATACTGATTTGTTGTTAACTAAATTAGTATAAACAATTTGAAATTTACGGATCGTGGATTGACACAACAACTTTGAGAGTTAAGCTGGAATTGCCTTAACACTATTGTGATCTTCTTGACTAAAATAATGTAACATGCAGCGGAATTAAAAACACAAGAAGATATAATTTTAAGAAGTTTTCAATATTATTAAAAACTTCCGAGCCTTAGGCCAAATAACCATAAAGGTTTTAACAAAAATGTTCCTCACAACAATTCACTCACGCTCTTTGTTGATCGGACTCAACGAAGCAGACAAGTAAGAACTACTTAACTTCTATGAACTAGACGTAAATAGTTGATACAAAAACTTCGCAAAAGCAAGACGAAGACAATACAAATAATGATTCATCTCTTAGATGGTTTAGCACGATTGTCTTGTCTTCATCTTGATGAACTTCACATCTTTTATAGATTTCTTGAATCTTGCACAGCAAGATGTGTTGTTCACAGTTTTGGTAACTCTTGTTATTTCCTTGTTGAATTTTTCCTTCTTTGTGAACTCGATATCTTTCTTGAATATGTGTTTCCTTTATTTCCGATCTAACAAGGTAACACATCTGCTTCAAATCGGAGAATCCTCGAAAGAATCACAGTTGCAGAGAATCCAATTTGTTTCCTTCTTTTGAAAGCGTGTTGTTGACTTATTCAACTTAGCTTGAATTATGGAAACTTCAAGTAAGGAATCTTCCATAGCTCTTCCTTATGATTAAGATACCTTCCTAGACATAAACACAAACCACTAAAACCGTGGAACTTGATTAATAGGTGAATAAAGGCAAAACTTAAATTTGGCAACTGAAGAACAGTTTTCGTACAAGCTCCCGGGTTTCAATGTTATCCTCAATGTTGTCCCAACATCGTATAACATTGATTCCAGAAAACCCTGCACTTTCAATCTCCCCATTTTTTTCCTTTCTTCACAAAACCAATACCTGTTCCAATCAAGTCCTATATCCAGAAAGTTAGAATCAACAAGAAACACATTAAACTACTAAACTACTCCCCCTCAATACAAGCTAACATATCAAAGTTAAATTAGCAAAGACAAGTATTAAGGTCATCACTACATCAAACGATGTTTAGACCCTAACATTCATCAATATTGCCTCAACATTGAAATCAGTGAGTTTCCTGCATAAAAGGTTAACCAGACAAGCAGTTCAAAATGTGCTTTCATAAGAAATAGCAGTTAGAGCAGTTCAACATTAGTAGTACTTAGTTATAGGCCATAGAAATATATCAAGGACATGTCCATTGATCAAAATAAACCAAATAGAGATAAATGTACCAGCAACACAAACATATCAGCAGTTCATAAGAAGCAAAGCATAAACTAGAAGACTGAAAAAAAAAAAAATGGAACTATTCTTCCCCTTTTTGTGAAGAAGTGAGTTTCTCCAAATTTTTCACCATGTCCTCCAGCTCCTTGAGATGCTCCTTCCTCTCCTCAATCTCCCTCTGAGTATCAGCAATTTGCCCCCTATACCAGTTCAACAGATGATCCACAAAAGTAGAGGTTATGACCATGCAATCTTCCTCTTTGGACATAGGCACTGAAGTTCGAGCAAACTCCTGAGCCTTTTTCTTCTCAGTTCTTGGTCTCACCACTCCTTTTGGGTGCCAAGGAAGGTCTCTCACTCTTGATCCAGACAAGTAGCTTGGGAGAATTGTCAGTTCAGTATCATTCTTTCTCCAGCCCACAGTAACACTTGTCTTCAATCTTTGCTTGCTAAGGATTTTGCAGATGAGTGAGGGAAAAGGCAGCATGCCATTTTTTCTTCCAGAAACTTCAGACATTGACTTTAAAATCCTCTCCCCCATGTTCACAGCTAGCCCATTCTTGATTTTGTACACCAAGAGTGCTGATTCCTTGGTCAGTACAGTGACATTCTTGCTTGGCAGCCAATTGAAGCAAGCTATCTTATGCAAGACAGCACTAAGGGAGGTGAGTTTTGTGGTTGGTAGAGCATCTCTCTAGGTTTTAACCAACCCTCCAGTCAAGTCTTCAATCACATCGTCATAGTAGGGGTCCTCAGATTCATCAGCAGTTGGGAATCCACAGATCTTGTTGATGGTGTAGGGTTCAATGTTGAAGACTCTCCCCCTCACCCAAGCTTTTCCATATTTTGGAGATTTGTAGTCCCTGATCCACTTGGAGAGATTCAGGTAGAACTCCATGACAATCTCAGGAGCATAGTCACTCAACTCCATCACTGATTGTTGCAACCCTCTTGCCTCAAGCAAGTCCATCACCTTTTGTTCCTTGAAGCTGGCCATCTCTATAGCTCTTTCAATGTGAATCTCCCTTCTCTTGAAGGAATCCCACTTCTTCTCCAACTCTGGGGAAAGATAATAAGGAGAAAAGTAGTCCTCCTCATCCTCAGGGTAGATCACATACAGCCCATCAGTGTACTCATATGTTCCTGATGTTGCCTTAACATCAGCAGCAACATCCTGCTCATCCTCAGTATTTTCCTCTTCCTTCTCTTCCTCTTCCACTTCATCCTCAACATCCACCACCTTTGTTTCCTCTTCCATCACTTGCTTTCCTTTCCTTTTTCTCTCAGCAGTAGCAGCAGCAACATACTTCCTCTCACCCGCTTGGTTCCACGAGCTTCTTCCATCCTATCTTTTCAACTTTTTCCAGGAAAAGATCAAAACCCTTCTTGATGATAAAGGATTTCTTCTTAAACTCCTATTCTCTAGATGGTGAATCGTTCTTTTTCTTCTTGCTTGATGTGGCGTTTGGTGGAGATGGTGTGGCTTCATTGTCCGAATATTAGACATCTCTAGGGCACTTGTTGCTTTTTTTTGCAAAGTAATGGTGAATTTGAACAAATAAAAAGAAATTGTGGAAGAAGATTAACTAGCATAATTATTATGGAGAGAAAAATTGGGATTTTTGACTCTTATGTTGTTGAATAATGACACATAACCAATTAATTACGTATATTTATAGTATAGTAATACATATGGGGTTAAATGGACTAGGATTTCATCATATATGTATATTTGGAGTTATAGAAATATTCAACTACATATTCATCATAATTAGGTAACTTTTGATGTATCAAATCCCGTAATTTAAACGAAAAAGAAAGAAATTATTTAAGGAAACTTATTCCCGGATCGTCTAGTAGCACCACACGTTTTCGAGAGCCGCGCAACCTAGCAGATCACGCGCCTAATGGCGGGATTTGCACCGATGTTCTAGTAGATGTGGTAGCTCGCCCTGCTAATTTCACGTCGCGCGGGTTGGGCAAGGAGCGGCACAACTCACGCCGCTTGCCGCATGACACGCGCATCCTAAAGAGAGAAAACCCGCAACCTTCGTTATTCTGCATTCTTGTTCTGTTTTCCCGTATGGACTTTTGATCCTCACTCCTTTCATAATACAAATAGTTCCTTCCCTTCCAATGTACATGCTCAAATCATTTTTCTAACAAAAACGATCAAAATTTTAAAATTAAAAGAACTAAAAAAATTAAGTCAAAATAGTAAATTTTTGGGTTGCTTCCTAAACAACGCTTAGTCTTTACGTTGCTTAATCAAAATAATAAATTTTTGGGTTTCTAAGATGTTTTAGATGGATGCACAAAATTCATTTCACTTGCCCTATTCACCCCCATGCATAATTCTTGATTTGTGGATCAGTCGAATAATTATGGGTGTTTACTTTAAAACTAACTTTTTAAAGGTTAAATTTTAAAGTTACAGTTCCACCTCTTAAATCACCGCATTAGCAGTTGCCAAAAGTGGTCTTCCTAAAATTAGTGGAAACTTATTCTTTTCACTCATTTCAATTACCAAAAAATCAGTAAGAAAAGTAAAGAACCAATTTTCTGCAAAACATCATCAATTACCCCTTTAGGGTAACTCACACTCTTATCGACTAACTGTGTAGTCAGATCAGTTTCTCTCAAGCTCGGTAATCTACTAGGAGAAGAATACAGTGGAGCAAAGTTGGTTCAGAAGACTCTCAGATCTCTTCCACCAAAGTTTGCAATCAAGGATGAGACCATTGAAGAAGCCAAGGATACCAACAATATGCCACAAGAAATCCTCATGGGATCTCTCGCAACATATGAAATGAAACTAAAACATGAGGGAGATAACGTGGCTAAAAGCATGGCACTGAAATCTAGTACGACTCCACTTCCTCAAAATGAGCAAGAAACGAATCTCATAAAATCCATGGCTTTCCAATCAAAAAACTTCAATAAGATGAACAAATCCAGCTTCCGGGGTAAGTTCTCATCGCCTCGTTTGTCTAACTCTAATTTTAATAGAAATCCTTTCGTTGCTAATGATCTTGAAATCAAAAGAGAATCAAAAGAAAGGAAAAATGTATTCAATGAAGGGAGTGATTTGGTTTCGGTCACATTAGAACAGATTGTGCAAATTTACTTGAGAAAAATAAAAATCGTGCTCTTGTCAATACATGGAGTGATGATGACTCGTGATAGAAGTAGAAGAGGAGACACCACCAAAAATGGTGTTGAATGCCAGAATTTTGTAAATTCCAACTACACCTGGTACAACAGGTACTCAAGTAGTGACAAACGAGTCAGGTGATTCTACACCCTGTAAATTGTGACAAGATATATACTACTCTAGCAAAATATGAATCTATCTTAAGAAGAATAATAGATATCGAAGAAAAACTAGGCTTCTTCTCATCTCAGGAATGTTCTCACACCTCAACACTATCCACGAAATTAAGTCACTCAAAGGATACAATGATTCTCTATCCTCAGAATTAAAATAAGCTGGGATTTCTACCAAAGAAGCACAACAGAAACTTGCATACGCATTAAATGATCTTGAATAGGTTAAAAATAATGTAAAAAATTTAAGCTCATGCCATGTCGGACCATCTGACGTGGCCTTCAACGCGGGCAACGTCGGGCTTATCGACTTGGCCCATTTTATGCCATGTCGGACTAACTTGACATAGTCTTTACGCTGCTCGAGAGTCACGTGTTATTTGTACATTGTATTGGTATGCTTTTGGTTTTGGAGGTTTGGGTGTGAATTGCCTTATCATCCCCTTAGTTATGTGTTATTATGAAAATAATTTTGCGTTTTTGAGGTGTCGTAATTAATGCACACCATAAGTCCCCCAGTTTGAGATGGGCTCAACATGGTGAGCGTATTTCAAAATAAAGAGAAAGGCTAGACATAATTACCATTCTCTTATGCAAGTCTCGTGGCTTAGAAGCCTTTGTTGACCGCACTTGTCAATTAGCAAGTCTTTTTTGGGTCGTTTTAAAGAATTTTGCAATTTTGAAAAAACAACGGGGTCAATGTGCAAATATTTTGCAAAAAAATATTTGGGTGACATTTCTTCGACCAACCCATATGTTGGATAATGTTTTGGACCTTCAGCACTTGGGCTAGAAGGAGCTGTTTGATCAATGGGCCTAAGGGTCACTTAAGCCCGCTTGGGCTCCACTAAGAGCACCCTCGATCTCCTCTCGTACTTTACGAACTTTTTTGGGCACATCATAGCATACCACGTGGCATGTTGTTTGAAACAACGTAGTCACATCGTGGCACGTCGTTTAGCACCGACGTGCTCCACATCGACCTTGGTCCGACGTAGAGTTAGACCAATAAGGTTAGCACATCGATCCACTCCGACGTGCCACGTTGGACTCCTTATGACGTGGCATGTCCAACGTGATGTGTTGGATGTACCATGTCGGGCCATTGTCTGACGTGGTCTTTTTGATGTTCCGGTCTTTCAAGTTTCCCAAAATACCTCGTTTTGCTTGGGTTTTGTGTTTCCCGTGTTCGTTTGTTTTATGGATTTCTTCCTTGATTTAACTGTTTGTGCTACTTTTTGTGCAAGTTGTAATCAAAATTGCGCATCCACATCGCCGATGCCTTTAACACTCCCCGAGACCAAGATATCATAAAACGAGGTGATATTATTCTTTACCAAGGGCCAATAGATTCTATAGGCTGATGTATTCACCTATTAGGCGACAGTGATATCCTGATCCCCGGAAGCAGTTCGAGCACTCTCTTTATATGGGTAATTTGACTACACTTACCCTCTTTAGTGTTTGAGAGTTATGGGATTAGGAAAACAGTTTCCTAGGGCATTCTTGAATGCACGTTTGGATGTAGTGTCTGATTCCGAATCTAGGTCGGGATCAGAAGGTGACGATGATGTGGTTAGTGCCTCTTGTGATGAGGTCGATAGTCATGTGGAGGATGACAATGATTTGTTAATAGATGGTGATGTTGAGAATGATGGAGCCTCTAAGTCGTCCTCTGATGGATGAGGTGATGATAATGACTATGAGTTGGACTCACATGTTGTGGGCAATGATCCTGATGTTGAGGAGTGTGTTGATGAACACATCAACCCTATCATAATATCCGATGGTGAGGACGAGGTGTATAATGAGGAGCTGGAGCGTTTTGTTCGCATGTTCTGCACATTGATTGCTTTTGATGATATCTTGTGTTGGCATCCTTCCTATAGGATACCTGCCAGTTATGGGCGACAGTTTGACATACCCGCAGGGTATAATATTTTTATGCCAGGGCTGATGATCGAATGTATCTTTCAGCAGCAGAGGGTATTACCATCTTCTTGTGATAAACTTCTGAGCATCGGGCTAAACCCTAACAAGTTTACACCCAATGGATATGCTACCATTGTAGGGATTGTTTTGAGCATGAACGCAATGGGTTTTTCATGCGACTCGAATGATTTTTGGTATCTATTTCCTATGAATTTTTAACAACAAGCGAGGTGTTAACTCCAATTTTTATTATGTTTATACTCGGGCCAATTATGCATATCTTGAAGGGGTGAACGACACTTATGGAAATCGATGGAAACATAAGTTCATTTTTGTGAAGGAAAGCACTATTTGGGAGTTTGATTGCTACAATCATGATTGGACTGATGAGCTTGAGGATTGGCCGAGGAGGCTTAGTGGAGGAGATGAGAGAGAGGATAGGTTGATTGTCCTTAAGAACGATATTACCCTGCTTTATGCCTTAATGTGATATTGAGAGCGAGTGGTGTCTCATCAGCTAGGCACTTGGGGTATACGCCTTTGGGTATAACTTTTGTAGCATTTTCATGCTTTACGTTCTTACCATTGCAATTATAATTGTTAAGTTGCTTTATGGTATTGATTTTTGTCACTTGCAGTGAGCATGGTCAGAGATAGATCTCGTGATATGGGCTGCCGCACAGGGAAAGCCAGCTACTGTCGGTGCATCTTTGCGGGGAAGAGGCAGAAGTGGTTGATGTGTAGGCCATGGTGATACTATAATACTTCATAAGGAGATGAGATATGCTCCTCTCGTTTTTGATGCTCCTATTGAGAGGAGAGTATCACCATGTAGAGAGTCTATATCTCGAGATGGTTCTCCCAAGAGGGATGTAGTTGAGAAGGAGGTTCCTCCTGTTACTCGGGATCCACCCGTAGGTGTTAATCAAGTTGGTGATGACATTGATCAAGATAAGATAGGGGCCTAGCCACCTAGTGTCGGTGTTGGTGGGATGAGTGTAGCTGGCACTTCCCGAGGTAGGGGTAGAGGAAGCCGTGGTGGAGGTCGCACCCGTGTTACTACCAAGTTTCATGTTTGCATTCCTTATGGCCCTCGAGCCAATAAATTGGCCAATGAGGCTACAACAAGGGCAAAGACCAAGGAAAAAGAAAAAAAAACAATTGTAGATGAGGGAAACAATGAGCTTGGAATGAAGAAGCAAGCTGGCACTGAGCTATCCTCGGGCTCGAGTGTTCCTATACAACGTATTCGCCATAGCGGTTGGAAGACTTCTGCCTATTTGGCCGGTGATCCCAGGGACCATCATGAAAACATAGTGCATTTGAGAATGAAGTTGGGTCCCAACGAGGAGTTGAACGACTCGTATGCTTTGAAGCTTGTGGGTAATATTATGGCAAACCTCAACGATGATGAGTTCATAGCCAACGTTGGAGGGAGAGAAGCACTGAGGTATTTTGATAGCCATTGAGACCCTTTGGTAAGCAATTGTCCTAATTTAATTATTTGTATTTTAACAATTATATCGAATTACTTGTGTTTCTTCACTTTCAGTCTATGTTTTCTACTAGGGTCCTTATCAATGATTATGATAATCTCCTTGCCAAGAAACTTGAGCATGAGAAGTCTATTGAGATGGAACAAGCCGCAGCTAAGCGGGACGATAAGAACATAGTGGATCATGATAAGAAGATCAAGGTTATGCAAAAGCACTTGGATGAGTAGATAGAAAAATCTCAAAGATTGGAAAAGCATTTAGATGCTGCAATCAAGGAGAAGGCTTCCTTAGAAGAAAATTTGTTGGCGGCCTACTCAATCCAGGAATCTAGGCAACTAACTTTTGGATGAGCGCAATGCCATTAGGTTGGAGAAAGAACTAGCAGCGCCTAAGAAGGAGCGGACCAAAGCTTACAAGAGAGGATAGTCTTATGTAAAAGACCATTCTAAAAGAGTTCTTTTTATACTTGTCTTGCTTGCATGTTACCATCTTTTATATAGATGTTTAAACTGATCTCTTCCTCACTTTTTGGCAGCCGCTGGATGATGACCGCAAGATTTTTAGTGACTGAAGAGTTCCTAGCCTCAGAGACTTGGCAGTCTATAGCCGAGAAGAGGGCTATCATTGATAACAACAAGAGCTACAAACAATGTGTAGGCAATGTTCTGTTATTTGAGGATGGCAGACCGAATTTTGATCCGACAACGTACTACTTTGGGTGCAGACTTGAAAGTGAGAAGTACTTGGTGTCCATTCATGATGAAGAGGTCGTTCCTGGCCCTGCTCCAGTCGATGGTATCCCAGAGGTACCCATGCAAAATGACTTTAGGAGGCTTAAAAGTCGACGTAGACTTTGTCTGTGTGACATAGATCCCCTAGCAGTGGATACCGATGAGGAAATTATAGAGGCATAGGACACTCTTGCTGCAGTTGTTGAGGATGCAAAGGTTCTACTTGAGGCATATGTTTCTTCTCCTAACAAGTTTATGATCTCAAGGCGTACTGAGCTTGTCGTAGCTCATACAACATCACTTGCCGCCACATTGGGCACTTCCGAGGTATATTCTATACGACTAACTCGTTCAAAATTCACTATACAAGGCATCCGTATACACTTTATATCATTCAAGCTCCACTGGGCTAAAATCTTCCGAGCCCCAAGTTACGAGATGGTTGGGTGCAGATACAGTGCACGACCAGGAAAACTTTTGTGGCATAGTGGATACTCCTACTTTTCTGAAGGATTCATAGGCAATGTTTAGAGTAGTGGGTCCAGGGGCCGCTTCCAGTAGAGCCGAGGATTCATCTTTGTACCCTCAGTTTGAACGCTTGCTGAGGTGGATTTCACGACCATGTTGGCTTGTTATTCGGCGTGTATGCCAAATTGTCTGTACATTTTATATTCTAGTATTTCTGGGATGCTTGTGGGTGTTGGAATTTATGTTTCTTCCAATGTGTGGATTTTATGGATATTTGTACTTTTCGTACTTGACCTTGGTGGCAATAGGATTTGAGAGATATTGTTCTATGCTCATCGTGATTAGTTCATGGATATTATGCATTTCGCATGATTTCCACTTCAGTCTCAGTCGAATAAGTCTTACATGCTTTGTGCTTTGCTCATTCTGATTAGTTATTGTTGACTTATCATGAAAGATTAAATGACTTTTTATTTTTATCGATCCTCGTTTAAAGAGGAGATATCTTATCGCTTCTTGGACTTGTATGTTGGCTTTACGTAACTGTAGTAATAACACCACCAGTAATCTTTGTGAAGCGTAGTCGAATGAACTAGGTTTCCTTGTGGGGGTAGTAAAAAAGTGAGGCTCGACTTTACTTCTACCGTCTTTTAAGCGTGAGGCGTAAATGCCTGCGAAGCATGAACTCATTAGTTAGTATGAGTCAGATGAGAGCTAGGCTTGATCTAGTTTAGACACCAAGTAGGTGTGTTAGTCGTGTTAGCGTGTAATGCACAACGTCCTTTTGAGAGTTGTGCTTTAGATGAGAACTAAGCTTGATCTAGTTCAGATAACAAGTAGGTGTGTTACGGGAGATTTGATCTCATATGGCATTGCTTCCGTTAGTAACTCGTGGTGTGCCGTTTATGGCTTTCTGTGGGTCTTCATGCATCGTATTACATCCATTAGCTTAGCGTGGTTTTATGCATTCCTGAGCACAACCTGGGTCTAGGATGGTGTGCACTTAAGTGCTACCAAGGTTTTTATATGGTTTTATGCCATCAAGGGCTATAAATCTTTCATATGGTTTTATGCCATCTTGGGCTACCATTCTTTCATATGGTTTTATGCCAGCTTGGGCTACCATTCTCTTGTATGGTTGTACGCCATCTTGGCCTACCATATTCGCATATGGTTTTACGCCATCTTGGGCTACCATTCTCTCACATGGTTTTACACATCTTGGGCTACATTATCTTACATGGCTTTACGCCATATTGGGCTACTATTTTTTCATTTGGTTTTACACAATCTTAGTCTACCATTCTCACATATTCGAGTATATCCATCCGCGATCCCACAACCATGTATGACATGTCACCAACGAGAAACACTGCTAGGTTATTAACCTGAGCGGGAGTGAGTTTGTGCAACAAAGGTTTTTACACCAGTACGCATTACAAGTGCAATTTACTCCAAAGGTTGTCACCCTTGCATAGCGTTTTGCATTTTTTGCTTCAAAATTTGAAGTCTTAGTAGTAGGGTGGCAGCCCTAGACGTAGGGTGCTACTTATTTTTTCCTTGGAAAATGGCATGGGAGTTGGCATAGATTTGAGTGTGGAGGTGACCCATCTATGGGGTGCTACTCCTTCATTATTTTTCTTGAAAAATGGCATGCACGTTTGAATCAAGTTGAGTGTGGAGGTGACCCAGCTGTGGAGTGCTACTCCTTCCATTTTTCCTTGAAAATGGAATAAGGGCTCATAAGTCGCATTGTTCGCTACTTCTTCTCATCTTTGGAAAGAAAGATTGAAGTCATGCACGAGACCTACTTATAGCAAAGACAAATTAGGAAAAAAAATTATTTATTAAGTTTTAGATTGCACTTGGCTTTTGACCAATTTACCTACGTATCACATGTAAACTTAGAAATCAAGTCTTCGTAGTTCATTGTTTTAATTACATCACTTTATTCGTGAAAATGCAAAAATAGGAATAAGCTATGGTGAATTCTATTTGCTAGTTGAGGCATAGAATTTCCTCAGGCTATATTCCAGGGGCGTACTAGATCACGAGTGTCCATTCCTGGAGGTAGTAGTAGCTTTTAGAGCTAGCCTTGATGACCTTGAAGGGTCATTCTGAATGGGGTTGGGGTTTTTCAACTTTCTTATGAGTCTCGAATTTCCTTAGGACCAAGTCGCCCACTTGAAACTGCCTATATCAAACTTTTTCTATCATAGTTCCTTGCCATCATGGTCTTATAAGCCTGATCTCGCCCATACGCCTGATCACGTGTCGAGCCAGTGAATTCTAAATCTTTGAACCACATTCTAGTGGCTTTTTCCTGATTATAGGTCAATATGCATTGAGTTGGCATGGCAATTTCCACCAGAATAACTGCTTTAGAAACTTATACCAACAAGAATAGTGTTTGGTCCGTAGAAGCACGTGGACTCGTGCGATATACCCACAATATTCTGGGGAGTTCTTCTATCCATGGCTCTTTGAGATCATGCATTCTCTTTTTGAGATATCCGACTAGGGTCTTATTGGTGTTCTCAACCTGCCCATTAGCTTGTGGGTGATAACCCACAATGAAATGTTGTGTTATGGTAAAATCTTTGCACCATGCCATAACTTTTCGTCTAACGAATTGGGTTCCATTGTCGAAAAAAATTACTCGCAGTATCCCAAAACGACACATGATCTGCTGCTAGATGAAGTATATTATATTACGCTCTATGATGGAGGATAGTTCTTGAACTTCATCCCATTTATTAAAGTATTTAACTGCTATGATCATA
Organism: Linaria vulgaris; assembly: GCA_948329865.1. NCBI lineage: Eukaryota > Viridiplantae > Streptophyta > Magnoliopsida > Lamiales > Plantaginaceae > Linaria > Linaria vulgaris. Next base: position 34,956,521 of record OX415253.1, read on the forward strand.
AATCTCTATTGTCCCTTTTTTGGGAAAAAGGGTCCCACGATGTTGATGCCCCATTGATTAAATGTGCATGAAGCTTGTATGGGGTTGAGAGGTTGGGCAAGAACATGTGTAAGATGGGCAAAAACTTGGCAACTTTTGCATCTCTTAACGAGAGTTAAGGCATCTCTAGGTAAGGTCGGCCAATAGTAACCTTGGCGTAGGACATTTTGAGCCAATGAGCGCCATTCTGAATGATTACCTCAAGCACCGCTGTGGATTTCTTTTAGGACAACATCTTATTGTTGAGGTGATAGGCACCGTAAGATGGTCCTTCATACGACCTTCTGTAAAGCTCATCCCTGAATATGGTGTAGCAGTGAATATTGTATATCAATCTTCGTACCGCAACCAAGTTGCTCTAAAGTTTTCCCTCTTTGAGGTATAAGTAAATCTCGTTCTTCAAGGAAGGTTCATATATAAATGGCATAACCTGTTCAACTTTCTTGAGAGTTCTAAGGTAGCGAGTCTTGCCTATGGCGGATTCCTTGGTCGCTAGTAAGACTATTATTCTTTTTGTAAATACCCCAGTTGAAGTGGCAAACTTTGAGAGTACATCGACCTTAACATTCTCACTTCTCGGCATCTAACATAAGGTAAAAATCGTAAAGGTTTTCACAATTCCTTGAGCTTATTCAGGTAGAGAATCATGGTGTTCTCTTTGTCTTCGTAGGAGTCGTTAAAATGACTTGCCATTAACTGCGAGTCTGTAAAGACTTTCAGGCATTTAACTCACTATGAGCTTACCACTGAGTTTTCGACTAGAATAACTTCATATTCTGCCTCATTGTTTGTAACAATGAAGTTAAGACTTATCGCATATTCAAATTATGTTGCACTGGGAGATCTCAAGTATACCCCTACTCTTCTGTTGTAATAAAAAACCTAGCCACCAACATGCAAAGTCCATGCGGCCTCTTCTGTTTCGACAATTGCAATCTCTGCATCTATATTTTGCGCCCTTTCTAGGTTTCTGCCACAAAGTCGGCAAGGACTTGGGCCTTAGATGTGGTTCTTGGGCGGTACTCAATTTCGTAATCACCAAGCTCTGTTACCCATTTCACAAGCCTTCCACAAGTCTCAGGCTTTGTCAACACTTTTTTGAGTTGTTTGTCTGTCACACCAGGATGGGGTGTGACTAAAAGAATGGGCACCGTTTACGTGTCGTGATGACGACAGCTTGCGCGGACCTTACTATCTCAATGTAGTTGTATTCAGCTGCTTGAAAAACTTTTCAGACGTAGTAGATGGTTTGATGGAGTATTCCTTCCTTCCATACTAAGGCAGTGCTGAAAGCATTATCAGATACGCTAGGTAGAGATACAACATTTCCCCCTCAACCAGTTTTGCTAACAACGATGGGGAGGACATATATTGCTTGAGTTGCAAGAAAGCTTATTCGCATCCCTCGGTCCATTCAAAGATTTGATTCTTCTTTAGGACTTTGAAGAACAACAAACTTTTTTCTGCTGTTGTGGAGATAAATCTCCCTAAGGCTGTCATTCGTCCAACTAGGCATTGTACATCGCGTACACTTTTGGTGAAAGTAGTTATGTTATGGCTTTGATCTTATCAGGATTTGTTTCAATGCCTCTCTGATTTACCATGTAGCCGATGAACTTGCATCAATTCACCCCGAAGGTACATTTCCCTGGGTTTAATTTCATGTCGTACTGTCTCCTTATAGAGAAGGCGGTTGTGAGATGATCAACATGACCTTCTGCTGCGATATTTTTAACAAGCATGTCGTCAATGTACACCTCCATGCTTTTACTAATGTGGTCACAAAACATCTTAGTGACTAACTTTTGAAAGGTGGCATCGATACTTTTCAAACTGAAGGGCATTACCTTGTAGCAGAACACACCTCTGTCTGTAACAAATGCGGTCTTACTCGTATCATAGACTGTCATAAGTATTATATGTAATCCTCTTTGAGCATCCATCTTGCTTAGAAGGGCGTACCCTACTGTTGAATTAACTAACAAGTGTATCATTGGTTGTGGGAACATGTCCCCAAGACAATGCTTGTTGAGATCTATATAGTCTATACACATTCAGTCTATGTTGGGCTTTGGTATGAGAACTATATTACTAAGAAATTTTGAGAAACATAATTTGTATATATGCATGGCGGCCAATTTCACGGTCACTTCTCGATCAGCTACCTAATTATTCTCTAACTGAAGTTTTATTTCTTTTGTCTAACATGTTTTGCCTCTAGGTCGACGCTCGACCTGTATACGACAATACGAGGATCTATGTCTTTTAGGTCTTGATCCATCCATGCAAAGATATCCATATTATCGCAGAGACATTGAATGAGCTTGCATTCCAGTTCTTTAGGCATGCTAGTGCCAATAGAGGTTATTTTACTCAAGTCGATAGGACATAAACATATCTCTTTCGATCTCCTAAAGGTTCAATTCTAGATGTGCTAGCCAGTTGCTTTCTGATTCTTTGGAGCCTCTTATCCTCCAACTCTAGCCATATTTCGGTCTCAATGATGCTGTTGGGAGTATTGCCATTTGTCGACCCTTGCAGGGCTAGCATTTTTCCCTTATCATCGAAAGTGTTGATCATATTAACCTCTAGGGTCAGATCTGCTTGAAGCAAAGCTAAGTAGTATGTCGAAACCACTGCTTTGAAATTGTTAAGGCCCGGTATTGTAAGCAATAGTGTGTCGACCACAAGGTACTCTAAATCATGAGTCATTCTTCTAGGAGTAGTGCCAAAAGAGGTAGGTAGTATGATAGTACTGACTACTGCAACCTTCGATCCTCCAAAGCCGTAAAGCGGAGTAACCATGGCTTTCATGTGAGTATCGCCTAATTCCATCTCCTTTAGTGCATCTAAAGAGATGACGTTTACTAAGCTTTGATTGTCAATCAAGATTATCTTGATATTGTAGTTGGCGATGTCAAGACTAACAAGTCGTGGGCAATTCAAACTTGTTGCCTCTATGGCTTGTGGTTCGAGCTTATCCTTGATAGCCTTATCAAAGGTGACTAACATCCTCGATGGTTTCAATCGTAGCAACTGCGTGAGTTATACGTTGATAATTTTCTTGTGCCAATTCGCGCGAAATACTTTTGCTTTCGTTATAAGAGTCTCCTTCCGTATGGCCTATGGAGCTCATAACAACGTTATTCAGTTTCAAGATTTTGGCTATCACATAAGCTTTCTACCTTAGGAACCATAGGGCTGCCTGAGCGGCATGCTATGCGACATCTTATTTTGTAAAGAACACTGCATTGTAAAATATTTATTCTTGTTGATTGGCCTCGTTGATGTGGAGTTTCACTTTAAAAGTGAACTCGTGAAGGTGACTCAGTGCTTCTTCTTTGTAGCATTCAAAGACTGGGGATTTCCAATGTCATATAGCACAAAACTCGTAGAGTTTGGCTAGAGATGTAGTAGCATCTGGCTCCAGCATAGCCATTCGTTTATGCGGATTCTATCTCGCCCATTATTTGATGGGGATTCTTTCTAGCATGTTTATAACTCCTTTTATGAGCATGTTATCAGTATCATCCCTTACTATAGAGGCTGATTAATCAGTTCTTTCTCAGTAGGTGAGGGTCTATCAGAATTTGAAATGGATCGCTTGTTCAAAGTTTCAAGCTGCTTATTACCTTCACATATTATGCTAGGTGGTCTTCGTTTATCAAACATTTTATTTCAGCATATAGAACACGACATTTCGAGGTATCATGACCAACTGGTCGTGGTATTTGCAATATTACTTCGACTTACGAGTTTCATCCATTTCATGGATCTTTCTCGGAGTATTGAGGAGATTTTGCTTTTTAGCCACGTTGTAGATATTTCGCATGCTTGTAGTTATCGAGAGTTTTTCTATTAGAGAAGATATTTTGCGCTTATTACCACTCTTGTCACTTGGTTTACGAACGAAAGTCATTTTTCTTTGATTGACTGTTATCATTGCGGACATTTCCAATTTTGTTTTGTTCCTCAATATCTATATCGCACTAAGCCATCATATTGATCTGTTTAATAGTTTGCAGTTTCTCACTTAGGAGCTCACTAGCTAACAACCTATTTTCTAAGGTGCTGAACAACACGCTTTGAGCGGATGACATTTCAAATCGAAACATTTCGATATTAAAGAGTCTAATCTAGTCTCTAGTTGATTCATCATTACCTTGCATGATAGTTTTTAGACATTCTTGCGTCAACTGAGTTCGCTTCTCAGTGGAAAACTCTGACTTGAACATTGTTCTCAACTGATCATAGGTGTATATCAAAATAAAAGGTATCCTCGATAACCAATTTTGGGCGACGTTGACCAAAGTTATGGCGAACAGTCATGCTTGTATGTCCTTACTGTGACCTGCCAGGTTTAGAATTTCATCAAGGAGATGCAAGTGAGCACTAGGGTCCCTATTGCCATCATAAGTAGGCATTTTTGGAATTTTACGGCCTCAACTAAGCATAATACGTTGTAGTTCAGGAGAAAACAAAGATTTCTCATCAACAAAGTCATCCACTGCCCGCATACTCCTCCTAGCAATGAGGTCAGGTGGATTTACTCGAGCGAGATCTCCATTTCTCTTCTCTTGTAGCGAAGGCTCCATCCTTCCGACACGGTTTCCCCTTACTTTCTATTTTGCGGTTATCATGTTGTAGAGGCAGCAGAGCTTGATGGCAATGGTGTCGAAAAAGTTCTCCTTCCACGAGGATGTATATGATCCTCAAAAGGTATAACAATTGTGTTAGTTCTTCTTTCACAAGAACGTCCCCTAAGGCTCAAATCTTAGGAATGATCCTCAATTTGGCCTTAAATCGTAACACGTATCATTGGTGGTGAAATCTGATTGCTCACTAAACTTTGCCTAACTATATTCATCAACTGTTCGATTTACAATGCTGCCAAAGGCGGCGCACTAGTAGTTACTTGTAGTATTTCATGTTTGAGCATTTTCCGCCTCAGGAATTATCTGTTGTCCGAAATTTTGTTGTTGATTTTGACTACTTGTTCCTCCGACAACACCGGGAATTAGTAACAGAGTCGAACGTGAGGTTCCGCTTCCTCTATGTATACTAGTCATATCGTCCCTCACACAATGCGTCAAGTGGTTTCCCACATACGGCTCCTCTGGTGCGGGGTGTTTTAGTTAATGCCGAGACGGCTCCCTCACCAGACTCTCTCGCACCTTATAAGCAATACAAGAAGAGCTTTTGGTTTGATACAACCTGCACTAAGAGAGACAAAGTTAGATGTAAACAGTTAATAGGAAAGTAAATCTAGTCTAGCGGAGGATAGGGGTATTTTATGCTTGTGACCGGGCTCAACGCTAAGTCAAGATACCTACGTATCTCTCTGAGAATAAAGAATCAAGTTGGTCGTAGTTCATTATTCCATTGTGCCCGCTGGAGGGTCTTAGATGGTATCACGCTAGCTCTGAAGCTATCTGCATTATTCACACCCGTAGGTTTGGTTGGACAACCCTTTAGGGTGTTCGTCTCATAGACGAGGCCCTGATGGCGTTGCATTATCCTAGGAGCGCGTTTAGTCTCATTTAGAGATCATTCGGTCGGCCTAACAATGATATTTGTTCATCAAGCTCCTTTGAGGCTTGGGATCGTGACATTGAGTAATTTGTACTACGGAGTAGTCATATCATTAGTCAAAGTTCATATTGTTTACTTGTGAGTCGAATTCGTCTTATACTTAGTCCAATTGTCGACTTTATCATGTCTATGGAAAATTACAGATAAAATAGTTTATGCGCTTAGGTTGAGTGCCACGAGTTGATGTGGTCATATTGACGTGTCATAGGTTGACGTGGACATATTGACGTGCAAAGGTTGATGTTCCACTAGTTGACGTGCCACAAGTTAACGTGCCACAAGTTAATGGGCCACGAGTTGACATGCAACGTGTTGATGTGTTTTTCTAGAGAGAGAAAGCAACCACACACTTAGAGCTCCCAAAAGTCCAACATTTCAAATGAAGGAATCAAGAGGTATTTATAGAGGTAGGGGAAGGCCTAGGTGGTGGGGACCACCCAATGAGGCAAGAGATAAGGGAGTTCGTTGGTTGTTTGACGTGCTCCCACCGTGTCGGTCGATTGACAGATGTGGTTAGATCGATGTCGGTGTTGACCAGCAAGCCGACCGACGTAGCCGATTGACGTGCCACGTCGGTTAGGCTAACGTTGTCATGGCCAACCCGACAGGCCACATTGGTTGGCCCAATGTGACGCCTTAGATTTCCACCCGATGTGCCCCTAAACTGGTGGAACGCGTGGCCTGACCTTCCATGTCAGTTTTGACCGATGTGTCGCACACCAGGCCACACTGGACCATTCAACGTGCCCTCCAAAGTAGGCCACATCGGGCTTCCTGACATGGCCCATTACATGCCATATTGGACGAACGCGATATGGTCATTAGTCATTACGCCGCTCGACAATCATGTCGCTTGGACATCATCTTGGTATATTTTCGGTGTTGGAGGTTTGGGCGTGAACTGACTTTTCATCACATTTGTTTCATGTTATTCAAAACATGATTGTGTTTTTGAGGTATCGTAATTATGGCACACCAAACGATGTGGCCAACTTTGATCGGCATGGTCAACCTTCTGACGTGGCACGTCGGTGGTCCGACATAGCAACTCATGGATAAATTGACATGCCCCCTTTTGGGGGCACGAGATGTCCAACGTGTCACTCTGGAATACTAACCGATGCGCCCTTGTTGTGGGCAAATAATGTCTGACATGGCACGTCAGAATACGAACTGATGTGCCTCAAAAAAGGGCTAGTGCGGTCCTACGTTGCACGTCTGTAGGCCGACGAGGAACGTTGGTGGGGTTTACGTTGGTTTTACCAACGTGGCCCCAAATTTTGCCACGCGGCATCGTGTCGATTGGACATCGTCTCGGCATTTTATGGGGACACCAGATCGGGAGGGTATTGCATTTTTGTACCCTTAGTTCCAGGTTTTTGTCAAATTGACATTGCATTTATGAGGTGTCATAATTATGGCACACCATACATCATCATTCAATTGTGAAAGTGCAGGGTTTTCTGGAATCAATGTTATACGATGTTGGGACAACATTGAGGATAACATTGAAACCCGAGAGCTTGTACGAAGACTGTTCTTTAGGTGCCAAATTTAAGTTTTGCATTTATTCACCTATTAATCAAGTTCCACGGTTTTAGTTGTTTGTGTTTATGTCTAGAAAGGTATCTTAATCATAAGGAAGAGCTATGGAAGATTCCTTACTTGAAGTTTCCAAAATTCAAGCTAAGTTGAATAAGTCAACAACACGCTTTCAAAACAAGGAAACAAATTGGATTCTCTGCAACTGTGATTCTTTCCAGGATTCTCCGATTTGAAGAAGATGTGTTACCTTGTTAGATCGATAATAAAAGAAACACATATTCAAGAAAGATATCGAGTTCACAAAGAAGGAAAAATTCAACAAGGAAACAACAAGAGTTACCAAAACTGTGAACAACACACCTTGGCATGCAAGATTCAAGAAATCTATAAAAGATATAAAGTTCATCAAGATGAAGAAAAGACAATCGTGCTAAACAATCTAAGAGATTAATCATTATTTGTATTGTCTTCGTCTTGCTTTTGCGAAGTTTTTGTATCAACTATTTACGTCTAGTTCATAGAAGTTAAGTAGTTCTTACTTGTCTGCTTCTTTGAGTCCTATCAACAAAGAGCGTGAGTGAATTGTTGTGAGGAACATTTTTGTTAAAATCTTTATGGTTATTTGGCCTAAGGCTCAGAAGTTTTTAATAATATTGAAAACTTCTTAAAATTATATCTTCTTGTGTTTTTAATTCCTCTGCATGTTACATTATTTTAGTCAAGAAGATCAAAATAGAGTTAAGGCAATTCCAGCTTAACTCTCAAAGTTGTTGTGTCAATCCACGATCCGAAAATTTCAATTGGCGTCAGAGCCAAACACCGACTACACTGGTGGTTTAGAGGTGATACAACACCATGGATAGTGTCAATCCTAATACCAACATGATTCCAGTTTTGGATGGCTCCAATTATGCATACTAGAAGATCAGGATGAGGTCTCACATCAAAATTATTGATATTCAAGCCTGGCAATCCGTGATCAATGGATACTCTCTTCCAACATTACCAAGAGATGGTGAAGGTGATCTAGTACCAAAACCAGAAGCAGATTCGACAGCAGCAGAGGTAAGTCTCTATAACTCTAATGAAAAAGCTCTTAATGCTATATTTAGTTGGGTTAATCATCACATGTTAAAGTTAATCCAGACTTGTACAAAAATCAAACATGCTTGGGATATACTTGAATTACATTGTGAATGAGATTCTACTATTAAAGATTCTAAATATAGACAACTGCTTCAGCAATTTGAAAACTTGAGATGGGTGAAGATGAAAGTGTTGACAGTTATTTTGAGAAAATTCTTGATATTGCTAACCAATGTGAAAACCTAGGTTTTGCTATAACTAATCAAGAAATGGTTTATAAAGCTATGAGAACACTGTCATCTAAATTTGCTCTCAAGAAAATTGCAATGAGTGAATCTAGGAACCTTGCTAATCTACAGTTTCAAGTCTTGATGAATACTCTTAGAGAATTTAAGATGGAGCTTGCCTCACAACCTAGCAGAATTAAGGCTGTTGCTTTAAGAGGATCAAGTCTTGACAATGAAAGTGATGATGAATATGAATTGATTTCTTCAAACTATGGTAAAATTTCTAACAAGTTCAATAGGTTGAACCTTAAAGGAAAAGGTAAAGAAAAGAATCTTAGTTATAGTTCCCCAGGTTATAAGAAATTACCTCATAAACCCCTTGTGGGTGCCTCAGTTGGTTAAAGAGGATAGTTTCTCTCTCCTTGGTCTGAGGTTCGAATCCCATTGGGAGCGAAAAAATTCTGATTCTATGCCTTCTGAGTCTGATTCTATCACACATGGTTAGCCTAGTGTGGTTTAACTCGGTTGGCGAGGTTTGCAGGCTATTTTGTCGACCCGGGGGTTTACCCAGTGCGCACCCGAAGGGTAGCGGCTGAGGGTTCCCACGTCATCCAAAAAACAAAATTTACCTCATAAGTTTGTGAAGTACATGGCATCAAAACCTACTCCTTTAGAAGCTGATAAGTTAAAAGATGTTCAATGTTCTGAATGTAAAGGATATGGTCATATGGCTAATGAATGTGCTAACACTCTTAGAAAAAGAGGAAATTCTCGTTGGGTTTGTGTAGATGATTTCAATGAAGACGACTTCAGTTTTGTAGAAGCTGAAGAACAATCAGAAGAGATTCAAACTGCTTCGGATCTCAATTGGACACCAGAAGACTCCCTGAACTACTTCGGATCTCAATGTTACCCCAACATTCAGGATCCAACATCAGAACATAAGACCTTCTTTGCAGATTGGGATGAATATGATACTGATACTGAACCTTATCTTGCATTCTACTTTGATGAATCTAACTTTGGTTGTTTTCATGGCTCAGTGGATCTAGATGAAGAATAATTCTTTAAGGGTGAAATGTCCCAGGAGGAAATCATTGAAGACCTAAAGTCTATCTACCATAAACTGCTGCTTAAGAATCACAAACTCATCAAGAGCAACAAAAGACTGAAGGAAGAGATTGGATGCATGAAGGAGATGTTGTAACTGTATGAAAAATACTTTGACAAAACTGAGGCTGAGCTGAAAGAGGTAAAGGTAAAATTAGATAAAGCTGAACATACCATTGACAAATGGAACTCTTCTACATCTATGCTTGATGAAGTGCTGAGTATGGGAAATCAAGGTAAAAATGGTTTGGGCTATGTTGAGAAACCCGCCTCTAAAGATGTTGATTCTGCCTATTTAATAGCTGGTTCTATCAAGGAAAGTAGTAGTGTGAGTAGTGAAATTCCTGTCAACACTGTGAAAAAGCCTACTTTTATCTGTCAATATTGTTTTCAACATGGTCACATTAAGCCTTATTGCAAAAATTCAGAAGTGTGATTGAGAAGAAAACATGAATTAATAGCAGTACCAATGTTAGGAGAACCTCTGATCTGAATGTTATTCCAACATTAGGTAACAAAGCTGACGAACATAAAAGTAGAACTTGGATTGAAAAGATAAAAACTCCTAAGGTTAAGATTATTTGCAATGTTGTCTTTCTAACGTTCCAGGTAAGTGGTATTTTGACAGTGGATGTTCAAGGCACATGAGGGAAACATTGACAACCTAAAAGATGTAACCCCTTTGACTATTGGAACAATTATCTATGGAGGAGGCACAAAAGGGAAAATCATTGGAAAAGGATTACTGGATGTTGAAGGATTTTCACCACTCAAGGATGTGTTGTTGGTTGAAGGATTAAAAGCAAATTTAATTAGCATAAGTCAACTTTGTGATGATAACTTGCTAGTTACTTTTGATAAAAGTTCATGTGATGTGTTTAATAGTGACAATGTCCGTGTCATGACAGGTACAAGATCAAATGATAACTGCTATCGTGCTCAAGATGAAGCTGAATGCTACCATGCTAAGGTAGATGAATCTGTCATGTGGCACAAGAAGTAGGACATGTGCGCTATAGAAATCTGGAGAAACTACAGAAGTTAGAGGCTGTGAGAGGACTTCCTAAGTTGACTAGCCCAGGTAAAATTATTTGTGAAGACTGCCTGAAAGATAAACAAACAAAAGCTGTCCATCCACCACTTCAGGTACAGAGTACTAACCCTAGAACTAATAAGTGCTTTGATTTGCTACATACGGATCTCATGGGTCCTATTGAGGTTAGTAGCCTGAATGGTAAGAAGTATGCTTTTGTTATTGTTGATGATTTTTCAAGATATACCTGGATTATGTTTTTGAAAGAAAAATCAGAGGCATTCAACACATTCAAGATTTTACATGCTAGCATTAAAAATCTGTATGGCACTTCTGTAGGAAGAATTAGGTCTGACCATGGGAAAGAGTTTGAAATTAAATCTTTGCTAATTTTTGTGAAACTAAAGGCATTTTTCATGAATTCTCTGCACCTAAGACACCTCACCAAAATGTGATTGCTGAGAGGAAGAATAGAACACTTCAAGAGATGGCTAGAGTAATGTTGAATTCTAGAAACCTATCTAAGAAACTCTGGGCTGAAGCTTTGAATACTGCATGTCATATTAGTAATAGAGTTTATCTTAGACCTGGTACTACTATGACACCTTATGAAATCTTGAAGGGTTCAGAACCAACAATAGCACACTTTCATGAATTAAATTAACTACTATTTACTAAAAGATAAAGACTATTTGAGAAAATTTGTTCCCAAAAGTAAAAAGTGTATATTTGTTGGATGTTCTCCTAATAGTGCTGCTTTCAGAGTCTACAATCCAAGATTGCATACTATTCAAGAATCAGTGAATGTCATTTTTGGTGATTTAACTGTTTCTGCAGGTACTGAAGAAGTCACTGGTTCAGATGTTGCTCCAACATTGGACTCAACATTGAACACAGAAGCTAGAAATGCTGAACTGGAAACTGGAACAAATGATGACCTAACACCAGAAACTCCCAATGTTAGGCCAACATATGTACTGTCAGATTCTGAAGATGAAACAGTTCCAGTAGCCAGAAGAGATCCTCCTGCTAGGATACAAAGAGACTATCCAGCCACTCAAGTAATTGGACAAATTACTGAGAGAGTTAGAACGCGCAATAAATAAAGGGTTAATTACAATGATATGGTTAAATTGTGTGTTTGTATGTCTTCTTCTTGTACTGCTGATAATGCATCCTGTTTTGTTTCCTCCATTGAACCTAAGAATGTAACTGAAGCTTTTAAGGATAGTTACTGGATTAATGCCATGCAAGAGGAACTCTTACAATTCACCAAAAACAGAGTTTGGAATCTAGTACCTAGGCCATCACATGTGAATGTAATAGGTACAAAATCGATTTTCAAAAATAAAACTGATGAGAATAGTGTAATTATGAGGAACAAAGCTAGGTTGGTTGCACAAGGTTATACTCAGGTGGAAGGTATAGATTTTGACGAGACTTTTGCTCCAGTAGCTCGGATAGAATCAATTAGATTACTTCTTGCTATTGCTTGCTATGTTAGGATTAAACTTTACCAAATGGATGTTAAAGGTGCCTTTCTGAATGGTTTAATCGACAAAGAGGTTTATGTAGAACAACGTAAAGGCTTTGCTGATCCTAAACATCCTGACCATGTGTACAAACTTGAGAAGGCTTTGTATGGCTTAAAACAGGCTCCTAGAGCTTGGTATGAGAGGCTAACTGATTTTCTGTTAGGCCTAGGTTTCAATAGAGGAGATGGAGATAGAACATTGTTTGTCCTTAGAAAAAGCTCTGATATATGCATTTCTCAAATTTATGTGGATGATATTGTATTTGGCTCTACTAACAAGTCTACCTTAGACAAGTTTGTTGAGTCTATGACAGGTACATTTGTGATGAGCATGATTGGTGCGCTCAACTACTTTCTGGGACTACAAGTTAAGCAGTTGGATGATGGTATCTTCCTGAACCAGTAGAAGTATGCAAGGAATCTGGTAAAGAGATTTGAGCTACAAGAGTGCAAGCCTTGCAAAACTCCTATGTCCTCTTCAGTGAAGATAACAAAAGATGGCACTGGCAGCAATGTTGACCCAACATTGTACAGATCCATGATTGGTAGTTTGCTATATCTCTCTGCCTCTAGACCAGATATCATGTTTTCAGTATGTGTTTGTGCTAAGTACCAAGCTGAGCCCAGTCAATCTCACTTGATTGCTGTGAAGAGGATTCTTAGATATATCTCTGGAACTTCACCTTTAGGCATTTGGTATTCTTATGACACTAACACTAACTTGGTTGGTTTTAGTGACTCTCACTGGGCAGGTGATGTGGATGACAGGAAATCCACAAGTGGAGGCTGTTTTTATTTGGGGAATAATTTGGTCTCCTGGTATAGCAAGAAGCAGACCTGTGTTTCATTATCAACAGCTGAATCAGAATATGTAGCTGTTGGCGGCTGTGTTACCCAACTTGTGTGGCTCAAACACATGCTTTCAGATTATGGGCTAGATAGTGATACACTTCTCATGTTCTGTGACAATATAAGTGCCATAAGTATCTCTAGGAATCCTGTCCAACATTCTAGAACTAAGAATATAGACATAAGGCATCATTTCCTAAGAGATATGGTAGAGGACAAAGTGATCAACATTGAACATATTGAGATAACAAATCAGCTTGTTGATATGTTTACAAAACCTTTAGATAGTGAGAGATTCTTCAGTTTGACGAAATCTCTTGGCATGTGCAATATGTGAAAATGTTGAGGTAACCAGTGTTGACATAACACCACTGTCTAGCATTGGTATATTGGTTGTGGTGTATTAGGTTCTCTGTTGTTTTTCTTTTGTTGAATTTATTTCCTTGTGAGTCTTATTTAATCTTTGTTTTGTCATATTTGGTTTGTGTGGTTGAACTCTTTGATTAACAACTCTTTCTAGCTATCAGTTTCACATCTTTGTTTTGAAAAAGTAATAAAACTCTTCTGTTTGTCTAAGGTTGTGATAGCCTAGCATATGAAGAAGCTGGGGTACACAAAGTTCACTACTTTGATGTCTATTCAGATGTGTCTTATTCATATAAAAGGTGTACAGGACATGTGGAGAAGTTGGGGTACATGATGTTGACAGCTTCAATGTTACTCAATTGTGCTTATTTACATGTTTCTGTTTGTTAGGCCAAGGAACACATGAGGGTGTTTGAGGTTTAGATTTCATTCATTTAGTAGCATTGATCACTTGGTGATTCTCTTGAATGTAGGTTGGTAAACAAGTATGCATAAGGAATTGGGGTGTTGGGTGCATGATAAGTGAATTGCCAACATTCAAGGCCTTTGTACTTGCCAAACTTGCTGCTGTTAATGTTATTACTGGGGTGTGTGAAGTCCAGGCTACCCTTATTCAGTAGTGACATTAACCTTATGTTTAGCAACCTTCATCTTTTGGTTCAAATGAGTTATGAAAATAATAAAGATTAGAAAGAGATGTGTACTGTGCTAGTTTGAGGAGTTTTTCATATGTGTTTACCATCTGCCTACTTGACATTACATTGTTGCATTCATGTAGAACTGAATTGTTTTTCTTTCTGGTTGTTGAGTTGTGTCGGTCTAGGTTAGGGGGAGTAGAATTCATGTGTTGAGGCATACAATTTGGGTGACATACTGCAGGTAACACACTTTTCTGTGACTTTCTATGATGTGGAAGTGAATTTCTCCTTGAATTCATAACTGTTGATCCTTGTGTGTTTCTTGTTATCTATGTTGCTTACTCATGATCTTGATCTGAACAATATGTCTGAGGTACTCACTTGCTATATTGGTTAAGTTTCAGATGTATTTTTGGATGTATCTCAAGCTCTCACATGAATCTGCCTTGGTGAAGCCTGTACCTCCACCTTCTGGTTTGAATGTTATTGAATGTTATCCCACCATTGTGCACTATCGCAGGCCAACATTGAAAACAGAAACTTATAAGTTTTTCAAATTTTTGAAAACTGCTCTGGTTAACTGTTGATATGGGCATTTCCCGTATATTGGCCATGGCCCAAATCAGGCCCATATTAGGCCATATCGGGGATCACTTTCGATATCATATAGGTAATAATTACCGATATGTTACTGTGGTCCCCGGATCCCGAGGTCTATAAATACCCAGCGCCCGGATCCTAAAATAAGCAATAATTATCCCTCAGCTACCGTGCATCATATCGAAACACATCCCCGATATCACTTCCGATATCTCATTCGATATCGGGGTTATCTCGTGCACCTATGAGACGTCACACCACATCATCACCGATATCACGTCGGGGGTCATCCTCGATATCACATTGAAGACAATCAACGACGTACATTCGATCTAGTACCGGTTTTCCACTCCCATCCAAGCATCGAGGCGTTGGTTCGAGGTGTTCCGGACCAAGTCTACACGAGATACGTAGTGTAGGCCTGATTTGAGATAGACTCGTTGTATCGCTAGACCATACACTTGTAATCGACACTCATATATATATAAAACGATCTATTGTAAAATCAGTGGCGCCGTCTGTGGGAAACCTATTTCACGGACTAGGACGCTAAGATGCAAGGAAGGAGGACCCGATCTGAATTTAACGGAGTTGTGACTAGGAGCGCCAGGATGAAGGACACGCAACTCCCCCAACACCCAACTGACCAAGAACTGACAGTGGCACAAGCCGAGATGGAGCTTCTTCCAGCACAGAACGAGCCACGACGAAGGCGCGGGCCCGGGAGGTCACCGCGAGCCACAAATACAGGTCCAACCCTTGTCGCACCAGATAATGCGGAACCCTCGACTGAGGGCCCAACCACTGAGAACCCTACGGCAGATGTTCCGATGACCGAGGCGCCAGATGCGGAGTTTCCCAGCCCGGAGGAGACAATGCCCGTGGGACGAAGCACCTTTCACCCCGCTGCTATAACCCCGGAGATGCTAGCGCAGATCGACCCCTTTGTAAGAGCGGCGCTGGACTCTACATTGGAGACTTTGCTTCCACGACTGGCGGAGAAAAGAACAGAGGACATTCGGGCAAGGCCCCGTGAATCTGGAGCGGGTGAAGGAAGGGCGAGGCAAGGATATAATGAGCAGGAGGATACAGGGGACTCCTTCAGAGATATATCGCCCACAACTTACGACAGGGCGGAGAGATAGGGCCCCGGGGGCCTGGATCGAGAGGTAGCGAGAAAGATTGAACGACTTGACCGCGAGAGGGCGGAAGTAATCCGGAGAATAGAACGTGGTCGTGACCGCGCTGAGATGAATTGTTCAAGAGATGAGGATGTAGAAATATCGCGGGTAATCTCTAGGAGGATGGAACAACTAGACCGCGAGAGGGCGGAGTTAACAAGGAAGGTGACTCAGAGTCATGGGAAGGGTCGCAGTAGGACCCCGTTTTCGGATGAGATAGAGGCAGAGGTACTGCGCAGAGGAGACAAGATTCCAACCATAAAACTGTATGATGGGAAAAGTGATCTGAGGGATCACATCACACCGTGGAGAGTCTCTTGAACCTACAAGATTTTTCCGAGGGCATTGAGGCAAAAATAATGGCGACAACACTGATAGGAGCAGCATTAGACTGGTTTAACAGAATCGAAGTATGATCTATTTCGAGCTTCGAGCAGATGAAGGAGAGGTTGGAGAACCACTTTTCCAGTCAGAAACGAATGAAGACAAGCATGTACCATCTGGAAGCGGTGAAACAGAGAGAGAGAGAAACTCTCGGCGAGTTCATGAACAGATTCAATGGGGAGCTACTGAAGGTGGACAACCCCTACGGGGGACATGTGTTGCATACCCTGTTCAGGGCAACGACACACAATAGATTTGCCAAAGAGTTGATCAAGCTCGCGGACCCTACCATCAATCGAATAAACGAGCTGGCACATACTATGATTTACAAAGACGCGATGATGGCAGCCAAGTTCAGACCCCAGGAATCCGGCCGGGAAAGGGGTAGAGAGCTATGGAACAAGAGCAGGAGAGGAAGAGACAAGTCTCCAAAGAGATATACCCCCCCAATCAGGACATTCGCACTATATTGGCCGTCGCGCAAAGCAGGAATTGGCTAAGCGCGCCTCGGAAATCAAGGAGACGGAGTTCACCAAGAAATCTAGACGTTACTGCGAGTATCACCGCCAAAAAGGCCATGACACGAAGGACTGCTATGACCTGAAGGATGAGATTGAGAGATTGATTAAGGACGAGAGGTTAATAGAGTTCGTTAAGGCGAGCGGGCAGTATGCTGCAGCAAGAGAGCGGTCCCAGTCCCCAAGAAAGGAGGGCCTTAGGGCAATTGAGAGTGAACAAGGATGCAATGCGATAAATAATACGCCTTCGAGGGGGTGATTAATATGATAAGCGGTGGGACTGCGGGGGCGGATTCTACCAACCAGAGGAAGTAGATAACTCGTGGGTAGAACGAGGACCGATTCGTCGGATTCACGACGTTGATTGAGGAGCTTCCAGACGAGGTTATCACGTTTTCCAGCAGGGACCTCTTAGATCTCAGCCCCGAAGCCATCCAGGCAGGCGAGCTCGACTGTCCCCTAGTTGTTCAGCTTGATATCGCTAACTACGTTGTACACAAGGTACTTATAGACAACGGTAGCTCCACCAACGTTATTTTTGCGCATGCTTTGGAGAAGATGGCACTCGGCCACCACGTAGTTGAACAGGTCCGTACTCCACTGGTAGGATTTGGTGGGGCAGAGACAATTCCCCTAGGGCAAGTGAACCTTCCCACATCATTTGGACAAGAACCGCACATGCGAACTATTAATGTTCGATACACAATCGTGGACCAACCATTTGCATACAATGTCATAATCGACAGGCCGGCCCTGAACGCGATAAGAGCGGTGGTATCCACGTTCCATCAGAAGATGAAATTCCCAGCAGGAGGAGGGGTCGGAGAAGTGGTCGCTAACCAGGAGGAAGCTTTGGTTCTACTACATCACTTCTCTTACGTTGCCAAGAATTAGAGAAGTGGAGGAAAAACAATCGGACCAAATCAGGATCGGCAAGATATGGAATGATCACCATGAGGAGCAAACAGAGCAATAGTTTAAATTTCAGCAGTTTTTAAATTATGTTCGAACAACGGTAACATTGCCCCATCGTGGGTTGGTCTGTAAACTTAAAACAGGGGGAACTACGTCGGTCTGATTCCCCACTCAACGGGATACGTAGGCGGGTTAGGTTTACCTAGCCCTCGACCACTATCTCTTATTTTACCCCATCGTGGGTTGGTCTGTAAACTTAAAACAGGGGGAACTACGCCGGTCTGATTCCCCACTCAACGGGATACGTAGGCGGGTTAGGTTTACCTAGCCCTCGACCACTATCTCTTATTTTGCCCCTTCGTGGGTCGGTATGTAACTTAAGATAGGGGGAACTACGCTGGTCTGATTCCCCATTCAACGGGATACGTAGGCGGGTTAGGTTTACCTAGCCTTCGACCATTATCCGTTATTACCTTTTTATTTGTTGCTTGGCGCAATCTCATATTTCATGCAGGGATATATCCTAAGCGGACATTATAGAGGTGCAGAGAACGGCACAAAGAGTTGGGGAATGTTCCCCTAGATATATGTTTAACACGTCGCCCTCTTACAGGTACATGTTCAAAGGGTCGCACATCACTATATCCGAAAAGGATATAGAGAATATCGAAAGGGAAATTCAGGGGGCATTGCCCCAGATTATTCAATATTATCTATTCAAACAGGTACAACAGCTACAAACAGGTACAACAGGCATGATAGAGCACAATGGAAACATTGTTTCTCGTATAAAACTGATATTCCCAAATTGAGGGAACATCCTGCAGATAACACATGCACATCATTTCGTGCTTTCATATCAGTTTTCACGTCTAAAATTTTCTTGTCTATGTTGTTTTACAGGGCTTAATGACCTACAGATTCAACGACGGCAGAGTTACCAAGGTCGATCAAAAACAATTCAACGGTAGTGGGTTCCCTGTGATATCGGGATGCACCCCTACCCACAAAAATATCCCATGTGATAACGGGGTCAATCAAAAACAATTCAACGGTAGTGGGTTCCCTGTGATAACGGGATGCACCCCTACCCACAAAAATATTCTCAGTGATAACGGGGTCGATCAAAAAACAATTCAACGGTAGTGGGTTCCCTGTGATAACGGGATGCACCCCTACCCACAAAAATATCCCCTGTGATAACGGGATCGATCAAAAAACAATTCAACGGTAGTGGATTCCCTGTGATAACGGGATGCACCCCTACCCACAAAAATATTCTCAGTGATAACGGGGTCGACCAAGAAAAAATTCCCTGTGATAACGGGACCGACACAAGAAAAATATCCCCTGTGATAACGGGGTCGACCAAGAAAAAATTCCCTGTGATAACGGGGCCGACACAAGAAAAATATCCCCTGTGATAACGGGGTCGACCAAGAAAAAATTCCGTGTGATAACGGGGCCGACATAAGAAAAATATCCCCTGTGATAACGGGGTCGACCAAGAAAAAGTTCTCTATGATAACGGGGCCAACACAAGAAAAATACCCCCTGTGATAACGGGGTCGATCAATAAAAAATTCCCTGTGATAACGGGGCCGACACAAGAAAAATATCCCCTGTGATAATGGGGTCGACCAAGAAAAAATTTCCTGTGATAACGGGGCCGACACAAGAAAAATATCCCCTGTGATAACGGGGTCGACCAAGAAAAACTTCCATGTGATAACGGGGCCGACACAAGAAAAATATCCTATGTGATAACGGGGTCGACCAAGAAAAAATTCCCTGTGATAACGGGGCCAACACAAGAAAAATATCCCCTGTGATAACGGGGTCGACCAAGAAATAATTCCCTATGATAACGGGCCGCACTTTGACACTTCAAGGAGGGGTAACAGTAACACAAGCAATCATACCATGGAATATGTATGAACAAATATATATCAGGACACGCAGAAAAGATCGATTGAATTAACGGGTAAAACTATGAGTCATATACAGAGGCAACTGCGCAAAAAGAAAAAATACAGATTTCTAAACTCTCAACTAGGATAACGAGGGGCACCTTTAATGTGGATTAGGGCCAAACTCTTCTGCTTGATGATCTCGCGGTACTCCGCCTCTGGTTCTAAATCCTCGTCGTCATCGTCGGAGTCCTCAGGAAATTCCCCGTCCGGCCCCTTCAACGGATTTATGGCCGAAGGGTCGTAACCGTCCTTGAAACCACCTTCCAGTTGAATTTGACATATGACAGAGGCCTTGGCTTCCTCCCGCTCGAGCAAGCCCCGCTCAGCACACATCATCTTATACGACCGACTCAGAAGGAACTGTTTGGTCGCACTGGTCAATTGACTTTTGCTTAGCGGCATGCACCGTATGTGCCTTTCAGCCTGGGCTAATTGGTCCTTCAGAATTGCGACCTCAACTTCAAGTGCCTCCCAACGAGATGCCTCTTGACCAGTGATAAGTCGAGACACGAGCTCTGCGATCAACCTTTTATTATCATTTAACAGGCCTCCCACATTACTCTCGCTGGCCTTCAAAATATCCATGGCCTCGTCTCGTTTTCGGAGTATACGGTTCCACCCTCTTCAAAATTCATCTCAGGCAAACCTGCGCCAACACTGTCCCTAGCAAATGACATATTAACGCACTAAAGGATGAAAGTCAAGATCGAACGTGATATCGGAGAAGGTATCAAGTTCGATAGCGAAAATTAAAATCAAAGGAAGATATCGAAACTGAGGTTGAATTCTATATCGAAAGTCAAATTCGACGTGTTTTTCTAAGGGACAACGAAGTTTCGCTAAAAGCCAAAGTGGGTTTTCACCTTTCTGACAGCCTATTTATAGATATCGGAGATACTAGATTGAAACACAATTTCGATCTCACATTGGTATTAATATTCGATATAGATAAAGGACGTGGGGACGGACAGGCGCACATGGGAGATCATCCGACCTACATACAGACGCTTTAACCACATCGAAAGATACTTTCGATATGATATCGAATATGAGTCTCGACATACTATCAAAGATGAAACCCGACATCCTACCCAAGTATGCGAAGAGCCGCGAGAATATAACAACTGCCCCGACAACCCCATCACAATTCTCAAAGGCAATCCCCATAGTTATGAGAAATTCAACTCCAGAGAACACAGAATTCAAACGAGGACATCAAATTATGCGCCCACTGCATTAGGGCATATTTGATCTCCGTCATTTGAACTGGCGGGACGGAGGGTACATGTAACCCAGAAATTTAAAATTAAATTTGGGAATTCTTATCTCTAAGACAAGAATCCCCAAATTGGGAGACTACATGATATGGGCATTTCCCGCATATTAGGCCTAGCCCAAATCAGGCCCATATTAGGGCATATCGAGGATCACTTTCGATATCATATTGGTAATAATTACCGATATGTTACTGTGGTCCCCGGATCCCGAGGTCTATAAATACGCAGCGCCCGGATCCCAAAACAAGCAATAATTATCCCTCAGCTACCGTGCATCATATCGAAACACATCCCCGATATCACTTCTGATATCTCATTCGATATCGGGGTTATCTCGTGCACCTCTGAGACGTCACACCACATCATCATCGATATCACGTCGGGGGTCATCCTCCATATCACATCGAAGACAATCACCGACGTACATTCGATCTAGTACCGGTTTTCCACTCCCATCCAAGCATCGAGGCGTTGGTTCGAGGTGTTCCGGACCAAGTCTACACGAGATACGTTGTGTAAGCCTGATTTGAGATAGACTCGTTGTATCGCTAGACCATACACTTGTAACCGACACTCATATATATATAAAATGATCTATTGTCAAATCAACTGTTAATTAAACATCAAAGCGTGTGCACAAAAAAACATAGTGGGAAGATTTTATTTGGTTCAAATTTAGTAACTGCCCACTAACATTCATTCTCTTTCCTTATTCACGGTTATTTCAGATATCAAAACCCTAATATCCTTAATTGTGCTTGCAATTTCCTTATTTGTGCTTACTCTGCAAAATTACTCTCTCTACTCTCAAATTATCTCGATTTTCTCCGCAAATTTTCTCAAATCTTTTTTACTAACAATGGCAAACAAGTCTCCCATGCAAACTCTTGCAGATGTTGCCCTGGGAAGTGAACCCACTGCTGTACGCACCCGATCTCACACTAGGGGTACTGCTACAAAATTAGATGATGCTCCAGTTGCTGTTAAAAGGAAGGCGATCCCCTACGTACGACGAGGAAAGAAGTCCAAACAAGGAGAATCGACCTCCAATGTTGAGTCAACTGCTAAGTCAACCACTCCCACCATCAATGAGCCTGAAATTAAGGTAAACAATGTTGAACCCAACCATGAAATTGAAGTTGATTTAACTGTTGAGGGGGAGGGTAGTGGATCTGTTGATAAATCTGTGGATAAAGCAGTGAATAAGTGGATTAGGGCTCAAAAGAAAAAGAGCAAGGGTGCAGGGGAGAAGTTGAGAAATATGTCTGAGGCTAGGAAAAGACAATGATGAGAGACTAGCTGAGGCTAGGAAAAGACAAGCTGAGAGACTAGCTAGGAAGAGGGCTGCTGAAGTCGAGAAGAAGGCTAAGGTGTTGGAGTTCTACAGCAATGCAAGTTATCCATTGAAGGATCACGTGATGGTGAGAGAGAAGAAGGTGGCGATTACAGCAGATGTAATTAATGAATATTATTTTCTCGACAATGGTACGGTTTAGTGGGATAGCCAAGATATACTGAGAAGCTCTCATTTCCGGTATTTAGGCCCCATACTGCAGAAGGATGGAGAGTTAGATGACGATGTCAAACGCCGCATCCAAGCTAGATGGAAAAAGTGGAAGAGTGCAACATGGATCTTGTGCGATCATAACCTTATTTTAAAGCTTAAAGTAAAGTTCTATCGTACATCTATTAGACCTACTTTTCTTTATGGCTTCAAGTGCTGGGCTATTAAGCAAAGTCATGCATAGAAGATGAACGTTACAGAGATGCGCATGCTACGGTGGATGTGCGGCAACACCAAGAGAGATAAGCTGCACAATGAAGATATTCAGCATAAATTGAGGGTGGCGTCTATGACAAGAAGATGCGAGAAAACCACTTAAGCACCATTACGATGCATTGAAGATTTCAACTTAGGACGGACGACTAGATCTTGTGGGAGACTGAAGAGTGGATAAAGGTCATACGGAAGGACATGGAGCTCAAAGATCTAAATGAAGATATGATCTTCAACCGAAACGTTTGAAGATAAAGGATTCATGTTCACGACTCGACGTGATAAATGAAGGCGAGTATCAAGTGCAAGAGGCGAGGCTCAAGTAAGAGGTCGTACAAAATGTGTCATATCCATGCATGAGTTTACACACGGATTCGAGTCGAGAACCTTACATTATGTATTCGAGATTGTTGCCAAAAGTTAGAGCATGCTACAATTTCACATTCTCGTGCATACTGCCCACATATTATTTGATGATTGTGCCATAGACTAAATGAAAGCTACTTCCATGGATTCACGATGGTTTCTGTATGAATGTAGTAGAAGAGATTATGTCATCAATCAACCACTTTAGATAGTTTGAGGGATTCTACATGGAGGATTTATTACAAAACTATTCAAGAAAGCAAGAGTTCTCTCACGACCGTCTGATAAGAAGGTAGAAGTGAAACAAATAATTTCACATAAACAACTTACTGGCCATGCAAGAAAAGTGAGGGAGAGGATTAGCCGAATAAACCAATGGTCATTGAAGTAGTAGTGCAAGAAGCTTTGGTGGAACACATAAAACAAATCAATGTGTTTTTTAAAGTAGAAGTTGTTGCGGTTTGTGAAGACATAGATGCACTATGGAATGATGTCATGCAGAAGTTGAACGAGAAAAACAGAGAAGTATCCAGCACGGCACCTTCAACCACACTAGAGATATAAAATGATACCACATGAGTCCTCTGTATTTAATCCTCTCTTTATTATTTTTGGTGGACTCAATGAGGACATTGATAAGTTTGAGTTTGGGGTGGGGTGGGGTGGGGTGGGGTGGGGTGGGTGTGAATAGCTTTGCTATTATGTTAGTTTCACTCCAAGTTCTTTTGTTTTTAAAGTCTGTTGAGAGTCAAATTTGAGTAATATAAACATCCATGAGTTACGATCAATGATAATATATGTCTAATATAGAAGAAAGTTGGGATAATTGGATTATAATTGTATTTAGAGTTCACCTTGTTTAATCTTGTTAGAAGCATGTTTATTTCATATACACTATTCAAAATGTTGCATGACGAGAAATATTGAGACAATTGTACTGGTTTCATGCGAAAGTAGAGAATTGCATAGAAATAATGAATCTTAGGTGATTTACTCTATTGTTTTTTGAAAGAATTATGAATTTTGCACGTTGAGAAAATGTCTTTTTCTATATGCGTTTGAGTCTTTTCAATCCCAAATCCTTTACAAATAAAGTATATCCCCAGAACACCACTGAAGCCTTTTCTGTAAAGCTTTTTGTTACTTACCCTTAAGCCAATGAATACATTACCCTGCCCTTTTCTAGAGATGTTGATAAAATCTAAAGAAAAGAAATGAGGAATAAGGATAAGATGTGAAAAACAAAAGCATGAGCCTAAAAGGAAAAACAAAAAAGGCTGAAAAATCAAAAGGGGGATGAGCATAATCGATAGCATCAAATAACCATATGCAAAACTATAAGTTTGAAGGTGCATCTCAAAAATCAATGAACTATATGGGGGGTTGAACTTGCGTAAATGCAAACGTAAGGAAACTATCAAAGAACCTATCAGAATGTAAAGGCCAAGAAAAAATAAAATGGGGGAGGAAAAAAATGAGTTGGGTTTATGAAACATCTCTACCAGTATGATTCTATCTATTCCATTTTCCAAGTTATGTGGCATTCTGAGATTAAATCTAGATTTGTGTATGTTGGCATTATTATAACTTGATTTCTTTTGTTTGGACTTTTGATCAAGGACGAGCAATTGTTTAAGTTTTGGGGTATTTGATAAGCGTTTATTTACCGTGATTTCAATACCTGTTTTCTTATACTTTTGTTTACTCCTTGTAGCATTTTTTATTGGTTTTGGTCTTGTTTTATTATTTAATAGTTTTAAGTCGAGTCGGAACAAAGCAATGCATAATTGAAGGAAAATAATCATGAAATAGCACAAAGAGAAAAAATGAGTAATTTGGCGAGGCCAGCAGCGATATCAGCACCACGACTCAGCCTGTGCAATAAACATTAGGAGGTAGTGCGACAGCAAGCATGAGCCGCGACCTGCGCAGATAAGACATGAGGCGGAATGACCAGTGTCAGGAGCTACGTGACCCGCGCGGCATGACCAGAAGGTGGTGCGACATGCCCCACTACATGTGTGCCTCGTTCGGTACGAACGCGTGGCACACATGTGCCTGACGAATAGAAGGCGGCGCGACCCACGCGACCTGCACCACTGCACGTGCGACTTGACGCGCAACATATGTGTGACCTAAAAAGTTCGACGACTAATTTGAAGCCCGACAGAAAAACGTTATGGGCCAGAAAACTATAAATAGGAAGAGAAATTCAGCAGCTAGGGCATCGCGTTCTTAACCTACTATCACTTTCATCACTAACGTTACATCCATTTTTTCGTTCACTATTCCACATAATAATCCACCGTTC
This sequence comes from Linaria vulgaris, assembly GCA_948329865.1. Classification (NCBI taxonomy): domain Eukaryota; kingdom Viridiplantae; phylum Streptophyta; class Magnoliopsida; order Lamiales; family Plantaginaceae; genus Linaria; species Linaria vulgaris. Next base: position 34,981,842 of record OX415253.1, read on the forward strand.
GAGTATTGCGATCAAAGTTCGAGGAGAATGGTGATCAATCAAAGTACATAATTATCAAGAGTAGAGCAAAACTGAATCAAAGAGAAGACACGTCGACATGTCACCGAGATCAGGAGTTTAATATTTTCTCTTTCTTTCTTGCAATATTTTATGATGAATTATTGTTGTGAAACATCGGTCATGAGTACCTAAATTCCCCATTGTGCGGGATATGATGTAGTTATCTGAGTGAATGCAACTTGAACCTATGCTTTGATTATGTCTATTGAAGACTTTATTTTATTGAATTATGCTTAGGAGATTGTTAATGCAACAATTGCATAATAGATTATACAAACCAATCTCTAGACCTTCTTTAGGTGATATAAAAGTGCGCTTAACTTATCACGCCAACTTGAGAACGAAATAATATTCAATAGGACAAAGCATTACATACGGTCATTGGTATTTTGGCTATGAAATACCTATATTCGAGACTAGCGAGTTTTGATTCCTAGATATGTTTTCCTTAATATGCATAACAACCTAATTAATCAATCTATCAATTAATTATGTTTCTGACTTAAATTATATTTTCATTCTTAGAATTAATTTACATTGTTTTTTTATTTCATTGCCCAAAGTAATAGTTTCACTAGATCTCAACATTGAATTGTCAAACCAGATAACTACTCTTGCAGGATATAATACCTAGTTTGTAACGGAACTTGTCATTTTATATTAGTTGACCGTGCACTTGAAAACGTGTAGTAGTATTACTATTGCATTGTAATACACGCAAGGTATGGTTGTAGGATCTTCTAGGTAAACTAGGAAAAGGGTAGACAAATAGTATTCTATGCGGTGATTGTCATGGTGCTATTTTATTAGTTAAGAATCTAGCTTTTCATTCGAGGGCAAAGCATATTGAATTGAAGTATCACTACATACAATATATTTTAGGAGAAGACGACTTTCTAACTTGTGACGATTCTGTAAATAATAATCATGTTGAAATGCTGACTAAGATTGTGGCCTTGAACAAGTTGCAGTTATGAATTATTTCGACTAGCCTTGAGACTTGAAGAGTTCGTGGATGGCGTCGTTATTGTTGATGGATTACTGTATTGAAGAACAAAAGTGTGGTTATAGTGAGTTTAATCTCCAAGTGGAAGATTGTTAGGTCGTAGAGCCTATAGATACTATGATCAAGCATGACACTGTAAATCAAGTCAGTTAGCCATGATCCAACTCAAACACATTGTGATTATGGTTGAGCTTAATATAAATAACCATCTGATATAATTGTAATCTACGACTCAAACGCATAGTAAGAAATCCTGGCTTAATTAGAGACACCCTCAAAGTAGTCATAAGCAAATGTATCTTTTGCTTTTCGTATTTTATGATTATTTTTTATTATTGGGATTGCTACGCAACGAACTTTTGGAGAGCGAAAAACATAAGCATATAAAAAAATAATCAAAAATAAGAAGACGGTTCGATAAAAGACTATGGGTCAATACATGAAAATACTGACGGTGACACTAATATTGCCTACTTAACCATGTTATTATATGACATCCTAATGAGATGAAATTCTAAAGTTTCAATAATACATGATGAATGCCTTAGTGGGTCCTAGTTTGTGCATTTGTATTGTTTTAGCGCCAATATGAGGTGTGTAGTGAATTTTATGTTGATTGGTGTAACTTCTAGGAGAGCCGAATATGAGTTGCACGATGCAATTATTTTCGACATTAGTTGAGTTGGATATGCTTTTTTTTTTTCTTTTTGATGAGTGAGTTGGATATGCTTACTACAAACTTATTCTGAGTGTTTGTGTTATAGTGGAGTGTGTTCATTCTTTATGGTGAGAATTATGAGTGTGTTGTAGTGATTCCCAAGCTTGAATATCAGAGTGATTTTGGTGTTGCCGAGGGCCAAAATAAAGTTGATGCTGAAAATATAATTTGATTACTAATCAGATCTTTAATATTAAGATAGTAAGCGCATACTAAGTTGCATTAATATAACTAATGAATCTTTTTATGCAAATCGTACTTTGGTCTATGAAGTTTTATAAATTTCATTTTGGTCCAAAAAAATTGCTATGGATAGGTTCGTTTAGGTTGAAGAAAACCATCCAAACAAGAGTCACTTCTAGTATTCTCTCAATTTTTGACAGTTTCACATTGTGCAAGGTGTATATCAATAAGCGTTGCTAATGATAAGACTTCGTAGTGGGTGAGACAATTGTGTATTGTCAAAGTTCTCTTCACAGTGCATTTGCACTATGATCTTATTTTTTGTTTTTTTCCTCCTGATTCTAAAATATTTGCGTTAAATCCATGTGTCAAAACTACTGTCATTTTTTATTGTTAATTTTCATTTTCACAATTGGTGAATTGTGGGGTGGATATTTATTGGCTCAAATTCCTAACAATTCACTCTATCATCGTCATTTGCGAAGTTCGATTTTCACAAGCAACTAGGTATTTCTAATTAGGATCAACTAAAAATAGTCATGCATATGGTTGAACGGATTAAGGAGGCAATCCACGATAAACGTGAGATTACATTGTTGGCCGATGTCAATGACTGCCACATGGCTAAAATAACTTCTCCTAAATGAATGGCTAAGAAGAGGAAAATGAAACATGTATGTATACAGCATTTAAGAGCTTAGAAAAATTATTAATCCCAGGACCACACCGCGACCATGAAAGATGAAAGCACCATTTAAACTGCACAAAAGATGTTTATTTTAGAGGTAGCATAGACATAACCGGTATGGTATATAAATGCTGGAAAGCTAAAAACATTTAAGGCCCAAAAAAAAAATGAAAATGCAGATGGACACTAGAGTTAGTAGTTAGTACTTAGTATGGCAATGTAAAGTAACTGCAGACAAAATATTCAGATTTCAGGATATAACTAAGGGATGAGCTTTTGCCAATACTTAGTTAAAAGCGGCACCGTACGTACGAACCGCATTTTTTAAATCATATATAAAATTAAATCTTGAAGGGGATTTGTCCAGTCCACATACTTATGAACTGTTAAATAAAGTTTGTGCTTTTCTAAGTTTAAAGTAACTAAGTATGAGGGCTTTTTTTTTTTTTTTTGATAAGAGTTTTGATCGCTTATACTTTTTAAAAGTAAAGAGAAGGTGAGATATAGTTGAGAGTCTAGAAGCTTATGTACTACTACATCGCTAAAAAACTAACTAAAAGGGAGTAGATGAAAAATCGATTCTAACAAAAACTATGTTACGTCAAAGTGGATAACCTCTCGCTCTCTCTATGTATCAAAGTATAAGACATGTGTGAAGTGTTTGCAGTAACACAAGGAAAGGAATCAACGATATTAAGTATTTGGCAAAATTTGGGGATGTTACCAAAATTCAAGAAAACGAGCAGTGGCAAGCTAATGTTCAGTTGCTTTTGTGTGTTTTCCATTCGGTGGTGCCTGGATGTTAGGAGGAGAAGAGGACCCAGCACTTAAATTTGCATTTTTCTCTTCTGCAATTTGTATATGTAGCATTGCTATTGATATAAAGGAAATCATTTTTAGAAAGAAGATGAAGAAGAAAATAAAAGAACTCTATGGTTTAACGCCTCATTTCATAAATCAGGAAGCCTATCTTTTCCATTCATCCATCAAATTAAAGAAGAAAATCAGAAGGTTCATTCTTGCTTCTTTCTTTCACTAATATTCTCCGAAAAGACAGGAGAGGGAAGCTTCAAAAGATATAAGATGCATGTTATGTAATTTTGCAAATTGTACTCGATGACATAGCAAGCAATGAAACTCCTTGTAAAGATAAATTTCAGGGTAGATAACTAGTCTTGTGAGATTGTTGAAATTAAGAACTTCCACAAATACAAGACAAGAGTTCTACTGCTGATAAGTTACGACGCCTCTCGACCAATCAAATATTTCGTAAAGCTGAGAGACGATCTGCTCCCTCTCAAGTTAATAGCTAAAAAACAGAACTTTCACCACTATTAATGTTATGTCGAATGGCGCTCAAGATGGAACAACAGATCTACTACTCGACAGGGTTCTGTAAATTGCTTGGATAGTGTGTGGAGTTGTTCTGCAGCAACCTCCCACAAGAGATGCTCCAACTTCACACCATTTGTTTACATACGAAACAAAATTTTTATCTGTAACTCCTGTATTCTGCTGCAATATGAAACAATATATTTTCATAATTAGATTGATTGCAGTAGTACATGTTTTTCAGCTCATTCAAAAATGGGTGGAGCTTTACTATTTTCTGAGTAACATACAGTTGTTAAAATGTTTCTATTCAAATAGCATATACAAATATGCCAATATGCCCAATCACTTTATGTACTTTGTGCACATAAGGAACCATAGGGGAGTCGTAGTTCCAGATTTTCCCTAAATTTCAATAGACGTAAACAACTCAAGCTTATTTATTGAAAATTCAAAAATTATGATTGATGCTACGTGACTAATACAAGAATAAACTGAAGACATAAAGTAAAGTACTCACCACCCACTCCTTCCTGACAGGATCGTAACTTTCACCACTATTTGGGTAAATAAGTATCGGTTTATTAGTCACCTGAAGTATAAACAAGTCAAGTTAAAATGATGAGAATATGGTATCATTGCTAATATACAGAGATCGTGTCACATATTCAGGCGAATATGAAGTAAAGAAACAAAAACTTGACATCATACAACCTAAATAACTTTCAAATGTATCAGCAAAAGTAGAACAACCTAGCCTGACATAATTAGAATAGCCTTAACCTGTAATGTCAATTAACCAGGGTAGTTTATATGAAGCAGTTTAAAACAAGTTGGACCGAATAAGTTAAAACGTCTTTCTCTACTCATTCGGCTGAGTAGAACATCTTTATTTAGTCTTATGAGTGTCATGTCGTTTCGTATTATCGACATCTTCATGTTCATAGGTGAATCTTGTGCTCTATATGTTTCCCCTAAATCGAAAAATTTCAACATGTCATATGAGTGCACCAATAGAAGTACGCTTCACAGGACCAAACCATCAGAATCGATTTTCTATCATCTCTCATTGAGCGCTACACTTCACTTGGAACTTTTTCCATCTTTTCACTTCTCATGTTATCGCATGTTTCCAAATTCCAAGTTATCTATATGACCAGGACTTCATGAGCAAGTTAGCTCTTCATGTCACTGGATGATAAGTTGACTAATCCTTGTGAAGAAAAGCATAATATAATAGCCATATTTTCAAACTCTCGACACATAAAGGTGGAGATAAAAAATCACCTGAAATAGCGTATGAAAGATAACAATGATTACCTTCTTGATGGATAAGATCAGGTCATGGATAAATCTTGGTGGAGTGCAATTAATTCCTACAGCAACAATTCTTTTGGATGATTCAGCAATGGATACACACCCGGGCAAGGAATCACCACTAACCACATTGATACCATCCTTAGAGTTGAAGGACAGCCACGCAGGAATGTTAATGCCTTCTTCTTCAAGAAGCTGCACAAATGCCTGGGCGAACAAAATCATCATCAATGTCAAAGGTAACCAAGAGAACTCAATAGCATAATATTATGCAAAATCGCACCCAACAAATATCTTTAGTTGAGAAATCTAGAGTATCCTCCATCTTCTAGTGGTGGAATGTTTGCAAAATTCAATTTTAAAACAGTCTATTGTGTCATTTACTGATGGTATAAAATCAAAGTTAAACCTCCAATTCTGAAGAAAAAATTAAGTGGCGGGATCAATAAATTTTCCGCACCTGAGCTTCCAGTTTATTTGGTATTGTTTCAAAGGCTATAAGATCAGGACCAGCGTCTGCAAGAACCTTAACCCTCCTTCGATGAAAATTCTTTAGGTACTCCAGATCCATAGCATCTCCATACTCGCCACTTCAAGTCAAAAGGTAGAAGGAAAAATTGTCTAGTGTGTAAATTGATTCACAAAGATTACAGTTAGCTTCCATAAATCCTAAGCATAGGAAGATGTAGCACCAGTGCATTTTTCAGTTGTTGGGTATGTGAAAAAATAAAATGGAAACTTTTTGGAGATAACTAAAGCCATACAAGAAAGAGAAGTGCAAACAGAGGTTAAAATTTGACAGGCATGCTTAACGAAGGGATGTACGTATACCCACTTCGCTCTAGCTAAATAAATATATCATAAAACCAAAGCAAGCATGTTGTGTAGAGACTAAAATGTTGAGTTAAAGCTACCTATACTCCGATCCATCAGCTAAATAAGCCCCATAACTCCCAACAGATGCTGCAACCAAAATTGGCCGCTGCTTGAGGATCCTACCATCAGGAGTAGGATAGGCTGAGGTTTCCTGGCACCTACTGTGATATATATCTCGTGCCTCAAGTGCAATTTCAACACTTTTTCGGAGCAAATTCTCACTTTCTTCAGTTGAGTACCCTTTGCTTTCAAATCCTTGTATGGTAGCCTGTGCAATTAAGATTTGGTATACATCAGCTTCACCTATTCACACATATAGCAAAGCAATTATTAATAAACAACAAATAAGAAATGCATACCTGATAAGATGCTGTAATTATTATATCTGAACCAGCTTCCAAGTAATCAAGATGAACCTGGTTATAGAGATAAGTCTTCAGTATTTCCATTAGAAAGTTTAGGTGTGTTCCTTCCAAGTAATGTAATCTTGTGAATCAATTTACGAGAGATATCACTAAGTCGAAACATTTAAAACAACATAAGGTCAAAACTTGAACCTCTAAACATCATCATATTCCGTCAATTTTATGTTATGGGGGTACTTGTGACGTGATTCGTAATGCTATAGATTCTTGAGATGTGAGTTACCATAAAGAAGTTGTTGCAATTAAAAAGGCTATTAATGGTTTTTAGTGGAAGCATGCGTGTGGATCCATTAGCCAGCCATGCCTATTACTGAAAGTTCTAAAAGCAAGAGATAAGGAGTGAGGAGTGGCAGGCTCACACAAATTCAATTAATTCATCAACACTTGAAGAAGATTCACCCAGAACAGAAGAGAATGAAATGATCCCATTGAAGTGAATAATAGAATAATAGGGTCCCAGAAAAAGCCAAAAGAATAATAAGATTAAAAGTGGGGTTGGCAGTAAGTAAAGCCAAGCCACCAGTCCACCACCATACTGGTTCAGTAATTACAACACGTGACTGGACAAAGATGGATAATTTTCCCACTATCGTGGTCGGTCCTATCTATTCATTTTCCCTTTCATAACAACGCACACACTTAAAAGCATCACTGCAAACTTCTGAACTACCAAGCTCAGAATTAAATTAAAAAAATTACTTACAGCTCACAGGATAATAATATTAATAAACCTCTTTTTGTCACTATATGGAAAACTATTTTTTTAAGGCTCCATCAAAAAAACATTAAGCCCTAAACACTCGATTTGCAAATGTAATTAATACAATAACAACCAAAATGGCAAGTGAATCAATTGGGTTTTTTAACCTAGAAACAATGGCCCCACACAAGGGAATAAATATTAGGGACGGATAAATAAATCTCCAAAATGCGTAAACAGGGGAATAAATATCGAGGAAGGAAGGAAGAAATAAATAAAAGAATGGGGTGCGTACGGATCGGATGAGGTGAGGAGAGGTGAGGAGGCATTTGGCGCTCCAAAGAGGATCGTTGAGATCGGCTCCGTGTCGTTCCAGCTCCGTCGCTAGTCCGCCGTCGATCACTGCCACGCCGCCGCACTCACGGAGGAAATCCGACATTGAGGAGGAGGAGTTCTCTTGGGGTCCCATTCGTGCTGTTGCCTGTTTGAGAGTATTGTTTTCAATGGGTTTTTACTTTTAGGGGTTCAAAGACGATGATGAGATAAATGAATCACAATCTTATTTCATTTTTATTTATAGAAGATGTGGCCTTTAACTATTTTTATGGTGGTTATTATTATTATTTAACTGTAAGAGAATATATATTATTATTGTAAAAACTATGGGTAGCTAGATTCTGTGGTTTATCTTATATCTTATATAATCTATTACTATATTAAAAACAAAGCCCTCCCACTCACAAAAAAACAGTTGAGATACCAACTTTTGATTTTCCAAAAATACCCCTACTCTTCTAAATTCAAATAAAAGAATAAAAGAAATATATTATTACTTTACTCACTTGAATTAACTGCAATTCTAAAAAATAACTATTAACCTAATTTTTTAAAATTTAGTTTTTAAAATTAAAATAACTTGCACGCAGTCCCCGCGTGTCAAATTTCTAGTATATATTTAATGAAAGACAAAGACTATCTTCAATCTTCATATATAGTGCATGTATCGCATCAATTATTCAATTATACTTAAATTCTTCTTTACAAATATCTATACTAATATAGAAAAAATGCCATGTCAAGTCATGTTCACACCAACTTTTTAATTTCTTTTTTTTTTTTAGGTATCTTTTTAATTTCTTTATTTACACTTAGACATACTATTAAATTTTGTTATTAATATCATATGAATGTACTTCATTTTGTTTTTATCTTTATTTAAATATTTTCCTTAAAGAAAATAATTAGTACCTAGTTCTATCTTACATAAAAAAAATGTTAATAAATATATATATGATAATACGAGGAAATGTGAATACTTTTACGAAGCGGTATTTAATTAATGTATTAAAGCTAACAAGGAGCCCCTCGAAAATTTTATCACGTACACATTAAAGATTGAGCTGACAAGAAGCCCCTGGAAAATCTTATTATGTTTCAAGATTAGAATGTTTTAAAGATGGAGCTGACAAAGAACCCCTCGAAAATCTTATCACATTTCAAGATTAGTAAGCATTCAAGCCAAAGCTGACTCAGGAGTTCTCGAAATTATTATCTCCTCGTCAAGACCCACGCTACGTGTCAAAATCTGATTAGAGTTGGCTCTCGCCGCCATTCGAGGACATTTACCTACGAGCCTTTTCCGAAAGGCCTATATATATGGCCCCCCACTCTTCTTTGTAATTCAAGGACTTCGGTCCGCCATGTATTATTACTTATGAAATAAACACTTAAATTATTCTTCTCTTTTATTCATGAATTTTAATCTTTGAACCTGGAAAATACCGATCCTTCGTACACAACGTTATAATTCACATATCATCAATATAGTTTTTGTATCCATATTTAAGCTATAATCTTTACAATATTGATTAATTATATTATACTTAAAATATAGGTTAATCACGAGGGGGCGCATATCAATGTTTCTAGTATTAGAAATACGCATAGTTTAGATGCTTGTATGTATATTTAACAACGATTTATGAATTACAAATTATTATATGATATAAGCCAATGAGCATTGTTCATATACCGTTGTTAACTAGGGTCGACTAGGAATAATAGAATGTTGATTAATTGGTAATAAATTGGCTTTTATTTATTTATTTAGTGTTGTTCAATGTTGATTGTTGATACTTAGCAATTTTTCAAATCGCGGTATAATTAATTAAAAGTGTTTGTTGAATGTTGATCATCTATCAGCCGACTTTTGCATGCATCGGCCAAGAATTTGATTCAATGGTTTACGAAATTGACATTTTGATATTAAATCGTCTGTTATTTAATCAAACCACGAAGGACCATTACATGGTGTTTTTCTTTGTTGTTAAAGGAAATGAAAGCAGTTGTTCTTTTAAAGACTATTTTTGTAGTTCGCTATAGAAATTTGAGGTGTAGATAGCTATTATCATTTTTAACCATCAAAAATCTTTTTATGGTTTCCGGGATTATTATTCACATCGTCATATATTCAACAAAGAAAACATGATTAGGATTTATTGTAGGATGGACTGCTCAGTTTCACCAAATGATCGGTTCAGCTTTGGAAGGGATGTCCGGTTTAGCTTCCTTCCTAAAGCAAAATATAAATCAAATTATGTGTCAAACCAGTGTTTTTAGACACGCCCCAGTCACAGAACTGGTGAGACTACTGTGTAGTGAGTTAGTTGGTCGAACCGGTCGAACTACTAGTTGGACCGGTTTATTCAACGGTCAATAAAAAATATAATATAAAAATTAATTGTATTAAAAAATTATAAGCACGTGAGAAATATTTTAAATTACTAATATTTTGTTATATAATAAGAAAAATAAAAATAAGGTGATCACAATACTATGACTTGAGCACTTGACCTCCAACAAAATAAGTTTGTGAAAAGTAGTGAAAGGCGTTGAGCTACCCAAAAATATAATAAATAATCCAACAAATTATATATTTAATACAAGATAAAAGATTGTTTTGATTTCTAAATGTTGACCAACCGTATCACAAAATTCAATAAAAGGACAACAATATGTGACAATAAAATCTGAAAAATGAACTTAGCATCAGACAAAATACTATGCATGAAATTCTCGAATGTATGCTCGTTTTGCTTCAAAATCAAATTAAGGATGGAAAACACCGCTTATTTTTTTTTGAAAATTGCTTGGCCCAAATAAAAAAAAATGTCCAAAACAGACGCTTCTACGCAAAGTAATGACCTTTCAAAGGTTTGCATTTCTTTTTCTTTCTTCATTTTCAATTTTCGACGCAGGTTTGTAATTGTCAAAAAAAAAAAAAAAAAAAAAAGACAGACCGGTTCTAGGCCGAACCGGTTCACCGAGATTTTCCGGTCGGCTCACTGGGGCCTTGCAGCCTAGTATAGCTGCAGAACCGGCCCGACAAGGCCACGGTTGATCCGGACCGAGTCTAAAAACAGTGTGTCAAACGGTTTTGGTCCAAGTTAAATCTACATCATTTTGATCTGATTTGTCCTGGTTTTGGTTAAATCAAAAGTACAAAATCAAAAACGTCATTGTAATAATAAATGTCTTTCAACATTTTTTTCTCTTAAACAATACAAAATCTATAGCCATACATGCCTATAACTTTTTATGCATTTGAAACGTCACAGTAATACTTTCTTTTTATTATTATATACAAGTTACAATCGTTTATACATAAACTACATTTTTTTTTTCTTTTTTAGACTCGAGCTACGTATTTATCTTTATTTATTATTTGTGCCAAACTTGAATTTAATAGATTGACTACTAGAGTACTAGGGTATTATATTATTAAATAGTTAGGCTAAAAACATTAGTGCAATTTTAGTTTCGTTCGATAAAATCGAAACCAAACTATAAATAGTTTTGATTTTGACTGGCAAATCATATACCAAATTTATGCAAAGGTTCCAGCTTTTTGCCCGGTCCTAGTTTATTGGCAACAACTGATTAGGCAGGTACCCATTTATTTTGTTTTCCAAAATATTGTCATAACTCATAATAGCTAGGGTGAGCAAATTAGATGAGGTTTTAAGGAAATCTATGACCTTGAGTGAATGAATCAAACGGAAAGTTACACATCATGGCTCCAAGGTCATCTAGATTAGGTAATCAACAGTTAAGGAAATAATTTAGTCACTCAGTGGGATTAATCAACAAATTTATGAGTTTTTGGCACAATATTCCTAAATATTATGTTAACTGGGAGCATTATTCCATATGGGAAAAAAAATAGTAGACAACACTCATGCGTGGTGACAAATCGATTACGTGTTAAACAGGTTCTCTATGAAAAATATATGGACAAATTAAAGATTCATTATAATATTACTAGCAAATGTAGCACGCGGTTCCCGCGAGCATAATTCTTTTTTTAATGTCATTCTATGTGGGTTAAAGAAGAAGATTTATCTAGATAACATGTCCCATTAATTCTGAGTAGAACAATGGAAGAAAAGCAGATTATGGGAAAAGTAAGTCATTAATTATAATTAGTAATATAATTAATTAGTCTAACTTAATTTGTAAGGCTATTTTGGGGATTTAATAAGAAATTTTCACAATATAGCTAAAACACAAAGGTTAAAATTGGAAATCAAAAAATTGGTGTCACAATGGATTTCTTTATATAATAGTATATAGAAAATGGGTACGTAGTTTGCCTATCATATTGGTAATGTAAATATTTAATATGACAGATAGCATAATTTATTAAAAAAGAAATAAAATCAATGTAACGACGTGCCGAAGCATGCGCTATTCTTGAAGAATCTGCAGTTCTGCACCCAGATTAAAACTAAATACATTTTTTGGAGTTCAAAAGTTGTGTAATGAATGCAGAGACGAGAGCTCGTATTGTTTCTAATGAGATTCTCCTTAATTTGTTTTTGGTAAGATTTTTTTTTTTTTTTTTGAGTAAGAGAGATTCTCCTTAATTACAGGTTTTCTCGATCGTGCTTATTATTCTTTGTGGATAACTATGTAAATGCACCGTGCACATGCATACTCGCGCCAATACCAAGATACTTAGTACGAAAAAATAACTAGTCGTTGCATATAAAAAAAATTAAGTAATTAAAAGATCTAGCGTGTGCAAAATCATATTATCGTATTAATGATTCGCTTTTTGGATATATTGTTTTGTTCGATAATTTTAAAACTCGAATCGTTTGCCAAATCAAATTCTTTCGAAACGATTCAGTAAGTATCGATTTTGAATTCGGTACTTTCGATCGATTTGGTATTTTTGCCAAACTTTTCTAAAGATTTTTCATTGCAAAAACAAAACAACTAAGGATGAAAAAAATGCATTATTATAACGGTTTAAAACACTACTAGTCGAACTGAGAAAAACATATGACAAATATAGGAAATATATTTTCAAGAACTCAACAAGATATCATTAATTTAACTCTAAACTTCTATACACTTTAACACTTAATACATCTTAAATATCACATGACATTCAACAAAAAAAAAAAAAAAAAACAAGCATGAAATCATCACAATCAAGATATAATAAATTCATCATTGATCCATAAAAAATAATGTGTATTCTCCAATTTTAAATGGGTCTTAAATATAAGTACGCACACTCTAAAATCTAAATCAATTAATTACTTTAATGATAAAAAATACACATGCTTAAGAGTTGAAGTCCCCGACTTTAACATATAAATAGTATATATATATATATATAATAATAATAATAATTCGGTAATTCGGTACAATTCGGTAATCGACATATAAAATCAAATATCGTATCAAACTATAATTTGGTATTTTACATCGGACCGTTTTAATGATTTGGTAAATGATCGTACCAATTGATACGATTATTAATGATTTGATCGATTAGGGTTGTTTTGCACACACCTAAAAATATCAAACCCCCAACCTATTGCCTCTTTTGCAATTTGCCTTGAACTAAGTTTATCAGCATTTTGTCCCTTCACCTTTGTATCGTCTATTCGATGTGCCCTACCAGTGTATTTTTGGTTGTTTTTGACAGAAATGCCCCCTCCTTCCCGCGACTCATACGTGTTGTACTAGATGCATTTTAACAGTTGGTGACAAAAATAGGTGAAAAACACCCAAAAATGAAATTATTCTGGCTAAAAAAGGCCGGAAATACACTTGTGGGGAAAATCGGACAGACGATACAAAAATGAAGGAGCAAAGTGCTGGTAAACTTAGTTCAGGAGGTAAGTCGCAAAACAGACAATAGTTTAGGGGGTTTGATGTTTTTATCCAAAAAGTTAATGTACAATACCTTACGGTTTACAACGAATTCAAAAGTGGGATATATATGATAAAGATGTAAGATAGTATTCTTAATTGTGTGCTATTTGTATATAAATATGCACATTATACGCTAAGTAATTCGGTATAATTTTGTTTGGGTTACACGAAATAGAACAAAAGTACAAACTATAAATTACACCAAACTATGTTAATCTATTATAAGAAATGACGAGCTATCCGGAACACCCTTAAAGCACGGAAGAATATGTAAAATGACTCAAACATTCAATGGTCTCGAAATTGGGCCTCTTGACACTGATATATGTCCATATGCGGGAGTATCAAATTATGCATGTATCGAAAGGGTGCACTGTCAAAATAGAGATGTGTCGAAATGCATGAGTCTCGATACTACACATGCGGGACCAAGGTGTCTCGAAACTTCAGGTGTATAGAATGATCTCTCTCGAATTCAGTCTCGAAATACACATTCGATACAAGAGCGGGTAGCCGCTATAGTATTAATGATGTACGTGCCTCTCGGGATCCAGGATATTTATAGGGCTCAGTTTACAGGCCCATTTCCCCGATTTTCCTGAAAAAGTATCAAAATTCATGAGTATCGGAAATTTTCTTTTGATACGAGTGTAACAGTTTCTCCAAATATACTTTCGAGACTCTTTTTGATAGACCTTTAATTGGGCAGGTCGGCCCAAATCTTTGTTTTGGGTCAGCAGAATAAGCCAATACCATATAGTCACTCCATTTGGGAGCCGTTCTTGTAAAGAGCAGGTGTCAAATTAATTCTCGTGGCTTGCTAAGAGCTTTTTAGCAATGAGGCGTATATTTTTTGTTTCAAAATATGTCACCCATTTGGGAGCAGTTCTCCGAAGGATTGGGTGCCAAATAAGATTTTCTGGCTTCAACGTATATCCCCCATTTGGGAGTTGTAATCCGAAGGTCGGGTGACAAATGTAAATTATTGGCTTCAATTTTTATTTTTATTTTGTTTTTTGTATCTAAATATTATTTTCGATATCATTTATGTTGTATCGAAATATTATTTCGATGTTGATTGTCTGGAAACTGACATTAAATGATAGAACTGATTCCGAGGGCCGTGGGGGTAGGCTATAAATAGATTCCCTGCTCACTTGTTATTTTTAATTATCTGGCCAAACTATGCTCATTTTGCTCTTGTATTGAAAGTTTGGAGCTTCGAATTACTGATCTATCGAATTTGTATTTATAAACTGAAATTGTTTTGATTCACAAGAGTTTCAAGACACAAAAGTTTTGACATATAGTATTTTTGATACTTCTTAACGACCTTAATAAAATTTAGCGAATGGCTTGTGGAAAAATCAAGGCCCGTAGGAAAGTTGTACGGTCACTGCGCAACATGGTGGTGGTAGAATGTCGTGGGAAAATGCCAGGTTCTAGTCCCTTAATGGAGGTCCCGTCCTCGAGTGGGCCAGCACCTTCTGAGGTCCCAGTTGGTGGACCATCCACAAGTTCAGTGTCGGCTAATGATGAGCGTTTATTTAGCGTTATTTTAGTACTCATTTACGTAGGCTTTTGTAAAATTCTTAGTGCACATGTATTGACTTTAGTATTTTTTCGTATTTCATAGGATTTTATCGAGTCACGATAAAATGAAGCTAAAAGAGCACAAAATATGGGGGGTTTTAATAACAAGGCATCACGACACTACTTCAAGGGCTACGATGCTACGTTAAGGAGGCAACCCTTAATTGTCACACGTGAAGAAGCCCAAAAGTTGGCCCAAGTCGAGGATGGAACGGCATGATACATGGGAGCTGCACGACAACACCACTGAAGCGGAAGGTAGCGCGAGCAACAGAAGGAAGCAGAACGTAGCAAAGTAGAAACAAAGAGTGGCGTGACGGGGTAAAAAAGTAGCACGAGTCGCATTGGTAGCGGCGCGACACAACAGGTCGCGCGACTCTAAGGCATCACCAACTTTTCCTGCAATTTAAGTTGTGGTTGTTCACAAAATTATGGTATCAAGACTTTCCTATATATAGTGGAGGACGACCAACACTCAAAAAATCATCACGAACGAAGGCTTTACATTGTGAATAAAGCGTTTAAAGCACTCAAAACTACGTATATTGTTTTCAAAAAAAACACCATTGAAGTTCTATTCTAGTTTAGTTTTAGGGAAAATTACACAATCATAGCCAAACTTTGGACTTTTTGCACTTTCATTGCTGAACTTTGAGCTTTCGCACTTGGGTATCCAAACTTTCATTCGAGCAGCACTTGTGTATGCCAACTTTGTAAAACTGAAATTCGGGCAACAAAACGTCACTCTTCGACCAAGTGGCATAATTATTCAAGGGCAAAATTACAGAATCATAGCCAAACTTTGGACTTTTTTGCACTTCTATTGCTGAACTTTGAACTTTTGCCCTTGCAAAATTACGTCACTTTGTCGAAGAGTGACGTTTTGTTGCTCAAAATCGCCCGAATTTTAGCTTTTCAAATATGGGATACACTGGTGCTGCCCGAATGAAAGTTTGGATAACCAAGTGCAAAGGTTTAAAGTTCAGTCATGGATGCGCAAAAAAGTTCAAAGTTTGGTTATGATTCTGTAATTTTCTCTTAGTTTTATCATTGTTTGAGAGTCAAGAGTTCATAAAGAAGATAGCACGTATGAGTCAAGAAGATAACAAAATAGTCAACGTTCCTCCGGATCGGAGAAGCTTTCCTCTATGTCTTTACTTTGTGTATGTTATTCTATTTTTTGTTGATTGTTGAATTCATGACTATGGGGAGCTAACCTACTCGTTAGTTTAGAGTATGGGAGTAACTCTGATTTATGAATATATTTATTATTTCCTTTGATGTGTGTTTGATAAAATTCTATGTCTAGATTGAGTAGCTATTTACGTTATATAACTAGTCCCACTCTAACTGGAATAACAAATGTACTACCTTGGGATCGTCAGCGTGTAGATGTCAAGATGGTTATATATACATGTAATTTGTAACATTGGTACGCTAACGTAACTTATGTACAACTCCTAGATCACACTAAATCAATCTTGATTATTCATGTTTATGTTAACACGACTCAGATGAGTTAATTGGATTGCAGGTTTGATATCTCTACTACAGTAACTGACGGTTGGGCTGAATGTAGGTTATTAGAGACTCATTTATTCTAAAGTTATGATCAGTCCAACTATAGGTCGCGGATCCATTCGACATACAAGCCTCGAACTATCATCAAACATCTTAAATAAAAATAGGTACTTTATCTATGAACTATTATGGTTAATCAGTTCTGAAACCCAACCTCTAAACAATCATTTATTCTATTGTTTACAACTTAAGCATTCACCCAATCAATCTTCTTAAATTTTGTTTATTTACTTTCTTGCATTTAGCTTTAATTCATTCTTTGAATTCAAACTATTCTTTTTCATCATTCTCATTGTTTTCGTTGCATATTAGTTTATTTATTCTCTGCATCCAAAACTATATTCATAAAAGTTGCACTTACCGTTTTCTACATTAAAAGCATCATGCATTCATCAGGCAAACATAAGAGAAAGCACATGTGACAAACGTTAGTGTTTTGCATATAAGTGATTTACTCATTCATCCAACAGTTCTCTTGGGACACGATACTTTGTTCATAACTATACTTACCATTTTATTATTACTTGATTCGTGCACTTGCACGAATAGGAATCTAGGTGTAAAAAAATTTTGGCGTCGTTACCGGGGAGTAACGGTATTGTTGTGTTTAAATCATCAAGCTCATATGCTTCAGCACTAACCTATGTGTTGGCTGTGTAGGGATAAAAGATGATTCCATCTTTGAACCCAAGTTCTGTTAAGAAAGGACATAAGGTACCAACGAGTACTCTGAGAGCACTCTTTCTATCAAAAGTTGCACAAGCAATATGCCCAACCACACTGGTAGAAGAGAAAGAAATTAACGAGTAAATGCACATATTGTTCAGCAGACAAGCTGGAAAGTATCAATTTGATAGAGACCAAGATGAAGATCTGGTGCAACATGTTACACAATTTGAGAGTTTGTATAATAGTCTCATTCACCATAATTCACCACAAAAACTGATGGTATTCCCTATGTCCATGTCGGGGATAGCAGCCAATGGTTTTACCAAGACCATGACAGATGATACAACATGGGAAACACTAGTTGAAGAATTCAAGGGGAAATTCTCGCAGACCTCTAAAGAAATGGAGGAAGAGATGAGAATTCTTAACTAAGAAGATGCAGGCGAGACAATCCTACAAGCTTGGAAAAAGTTCAAAGAATTAATCACGAAGGCTGAACCGACATTTAGGATACCAAAGGTAACAATGATGCAAGTGTCCTGTTACTGAATGAGTATAAAGAATAAACTATTACTGGACTACACGGTACAAGGAGACATAATTTTTGGGAAAACACGAAGATGAAACCTTTAAAATTTTGGAAACTTTTGAATAAGTCCTAGCAAGGTTCCCTAAGTATTTGCTATCCAACTGCTACAGCAAAAATAATGTATTCGCTCTAGAAGAAGTCCACCTTATGTCGAAGAAGAGGAGAAAGACCAAGGTACAAAAGGTGCACACAAGGGCCTTTGATTCCTCAACTTAGTATCGAGATAACCGACAATAAACTTAAGTGATGCGTGGGAGGCAACCTACAATAGTAATTTTTTTTTTTTGAGTCTTGTATTTAGTCCTAGTTTTAGAGAATTTTTGGTTTTGAGTCATATATATGAATATAATTTTCAATGTGTTTTTGAGCTAACCGTTGAGATAGGAAAAAAAATAAAGTGAAAGGAGCTACAAAGTAGAAAAACAAATAGTAAAAGAACTAGATGACATTTGACCAAGGTGCAGGCAGCACAAAACAGGCGGAATAGTGCAGTTTTTTCAGAAAGCAGCGCGAGTCATGCCATTTTTTGTGTAGGTTGCGCAACCTTTTCCAGTGAACGATGCGACTGGCACTGCAATTAGAAGACGTTGCGCATCTTTTCCAGTGAGTAGCACGTGCAGCACATCAAAAGAATTCATTGCACAACAGTCACACGACATGCATCACAAGCTTACAAATGCGCGTGCCTCACAGTATTTGCTACTACCTCATCTTGTGTTTCACTACAATGAAGATGGACGGTTGGAGGCAAACTACGAAGATCTTCAAGCAATCTGTAAGGAGCTATATCTGGTCATTAATTCTCATATACTTTTGCCAGATCACAAAGGAAAAGTTTCATGGAACAAGCAAAAATTATGATCTCTATAAAAAATAGGAGATACTCCTAACATTAGAGAAATCGTAGTTAAGGCTATTGGAGATCACATTGCTGATGGTCCACCACGACTGTTGTATTTTGGAGCACTTAAGATTGCATTCTGTATCAAAGGAGGTTGTCCCGAACTTTATATAGATACTCATCACCAAAATATATATCCCATCAATCACATTGCGTGACAAGTGCTGAAAACGACTTTCCACAGTAACGAGTCATCAATAATTGTATCCATTGAAGAAACCATGTCGTCAATGCATAAGAAACGAAAGGCGTTTCAAGAATAACTGCAAAAAGCGAAGCAACAAATTGAGAAAGACAATACTGGTTAGTGAACAAATTGAAGGATATCAATGAGCAAGTATGGAGCAACAGCAGCCATCATTGGATGGAGTTGAGATATATGGTAAGGAAACTGACAAATGAAGAAAGCACCAACACTAACAGCGCAATCAGTGTCCTTGGAGCTCGATCAGGGGAATACTCTCATCTATGCTTTAAATTCGTTTTAAGTTAGAACGATGTGGACATCGTAGAATTTTAAGTTGAGGGTGTGGGTGCTTCGCTTTTTGTCATCTATGTTATATATTTATCCTTTTTTAGAGTTGTTAACATGATGATAATTCACCTGCTTGAAATAAACAATGAATCAATTATTGGAATTAACAAATATATTATTATATGATTATGCGACCTGCCTCCACGATACAGGTATCACACCTCAAAATATCCCTCGGAGCACATCTCCAACACAACAAATACTGGAGCAGAAGCAACAGGAGGAATACAAGACCAAGACGGAGTCTCACAGACTAACTGCTATCGGAACTCCTTCAGTATTGGGCGAATACTCCGCCAAGCCCACTAGAGCCATCGGGCCCCAATGGACTTCCAGTCCTAGAACCATGACAAAAACACTTCCTTACTATACACTCCTAGCACAAACTCTCTCGGAACACTACTTCTGTCGACCAACCCAGAGATCAGAACTTCACAATGATGCAACAACTACAGAACGACACTCTCCGGGCACTCGGAAAAAGAAAGCACCTACCCACGATCACTAAGAGAACCTCTCGGAGATCAACCCATGAACGTACACCCCCTCGGAGAATACCTTGAAGCAAAAACTCCAGAATACACACCTCTCGGAGAAGCACTATCACTAAGAAAACACTCAGACTCGGCCCTCGAGTCACCATATGAAGCAATGAGCTCTCGGAAGCAAAGAAGACAATCTACCCCTTATCATAAAGAAGACAAAAGCTCTCGGAAAAAGATGAAATGATACAGTCAGCAAGATAGACGTTATCTTATTGGTTAAAAGACTATTGTAACGCGTGTAAAGCACCACCACATGCATAACGACACCTGTAAACACATGCATAGCGACACCTGTCCCTAAAAACTCTATATAAACAAAAGAAGAAGGGAAAGAAAGAGAGGTCGGACAATTGGAAAAAAATACACCTATAGACTCGGAGAATACGAGGAAGGACTCGGAAAAGAGAGTGGAATATAGTTAATAAAAGGAAGGAAGGTTCTTGTCAATTTTTCTCTCTTGTTAGCATAGCATTTAGTTTTTGAACCACGGGCAAAGGCGTTCCAACCCAAATAAATAATTCAGTTAATAGGAAATAATTCAAAACCCGTTAACAAAATGGCGCCGTCTGTGGGAACACCATGAGATTTGTCTCCAAGAACATCCAAAAAAGACGCGAGTCAGGGAAAGTTTACTCTCGTGATCATTAAACCCTTGAGAAGGTTTTTGTTCGATCGTTGCCATAACCAAAAGGGGAAGCAGGTGCTACAGCAATAAAACTACGCATCAAAGATAAGTATCCTTCTTTCACTTGTTGTAGTATGAGTTAGATTATGGTATCTTCGTAAAGAAACCATAAGATTCTATAATTTGCTATGTAAATACTTTGGGGGAAGGAAGGAAAACAGAGCCCAGAAACCTAGGAGAATATTTCCGAGAGCGGTTACTCTAGGAAGCCTCACTCGTACTCTCTAGCCAAAGGCTTTTCGAAAGTCTAAATAAGTAAAAGAGACAAGGATATGAACAATTCTACTAGGAATGATTCTTTAAAGGACGTGAAAATATTCACTAAACTCTAAGCATCTATGCATACTCACGACCCTTCCTCAAATAATTGAATTAAGATTGAGCTGCCTAAAGCATACTATAATAGGCTACGAGGGCGTGCCCGGGGATACTCCTATTTAGGAAAGTATATTCCCCCAAACTTGCACTGCAAATAGACACGCTATGCTAAGAAAGTTGCTTGGCCAGTAAGAATGGGATGCTCTCTCATTTCTGTAAACTCAATCTCAGAATTCTACGATTAAAGGAAAGGAACTAAGTATCCATAATATGCTAAAAAGTTATGTGACTATGAACACGGGAAAAAAGCTTTGTTCCAAATGAGAAATGGTTCATTCCAAATAAAAATAAGTACCATTACATAGAAATATAAAAAGTACAATGATAGAAAAACGAATTAAAAACCCATAAGACAAGGGGGTTGAGCACTTGAGGAATCAGGAGTTGGCTCGGTGGTAGGAGGAGTAGGAGCACCCGCAGGAGGAGGAACACCAGAGGAGGTAGCCTGGACCCCAACTTGGAGAGGGGAGTGCGCTGAGGACCGCGGAAGGATAGCAGTAAAAGGCACCCGATTCGGGGAAGAGGAGGAGGGAGGAAGTCGGGAGCTGCTCTTTTGGAAGAGGTCGTAGGCTTCCTCCAAAGTTGGCCTCTTCATCTCCGCGATATTAATTACCCGTGGGTCTAAGTTACGATCCACCTTCTGTCGTACCTGCCCAAAGCACTGAAGGAATCCCCACATAGCAGATCCTGCTATGTACCCTGGATGCTTGCTGAGGTACAGATCCCTTACCCGAAGAGTAGTTTCCTCTCGGGCCTGCTTAACAGCAACATCCACCCGTTGCTGCACTTCCTCAGGAAGAATACCCCCCGGAGCCTTGGCTCGTGCCAACTCCTCGTTGAAAGTGTCCACCTGGCCCAGCGCCTCCGACAGATGTTGCTCCAACTCTTTCTGTTTGGCCTCCCAAGCAATTTTTTCCCCCTCAAAGGAGGTCACCTTCTCCTTTAGCACGACCCTGGAAGCCTCCATCTTCTTTACAGAAGAGAGGAGCTGCTTATTCTCCTCCCTCAAATCGTAGTTTTGTTTCAAAATACTGACCCACGCCTCGTTATACTTCCCCATTCTCTCCCGCAAATCCTTGTTCTCATCCTCTAGCCTCCGAGACTTCTCTTCAGCCGCACTCGTCAGCTTTTGCAGCTTCTCGACCTCGAGTAACAGAAGAGGAAGCATTTTAGGTGCCTAAGAAAGCAAAACAGAAGAATAAAGATCCCGACATAGGATCTTAAACGAATTAGATGAATAAAAACTTACCAACATAGCCACGTTGTTGGTACAAGCTCGGACAAATTGCCACCCGTCCGCTGGTAGAGAATTGGCGGCCGACAAGTATCGGGTGACCGTTTCAAGTGCCGCCTGGGCATCCTCCGAGCTGGGCTCCCCCTCTGAAACGGGAGCTTTAGAAGAGGAGGGCCTCTCAGGAGGTACCACCCCCGGCAGTGGAACCTGGGTGATTATAGGGCTATCGGACTGGATAGCCACGAAAGGTCTCGGGGAAGGAGCACTCGTAAGCGGGGGACCCGCGGCCAAAATCTCATCCAGCAAACTCATGGTATCGAATGCTGGAGGGAGAGCAGGGTCGGCAGGAAGGGATCCCCCTTCCAAACCAAAAAAATCTTCATCTCCTACAAAATCAGAAAGTTATCTAAGTAAAAATATCCTTTTGGCTATCTAAAGCATACTCCTATACTAATAAAAGAAATACTATCTCTCTACTGTTTAAAGACTAGAAACACGTACCTTTCGGAGGGGTCGCCAACAGGGCGTAAGAATCCCCCGATAACTCCGATGATGAGGGTATGTGGATGACACCAGGGGCTGGTGGAACCATCCCCTCTATCCCAACCTCGTCTTCCCCATCCCCTATGGTGAATACCCCCGTAGGACCTGCATCGGCAGAGGTCACGGCTAGCTCAGCTTCCTCAAGGGTATCGGAAGTCCCGCTAGACGACCGGGATGTAACTGCAGCAACCTTTGAAGGAGTTCCTCCTTGCTCTCCTTCCGTAGCCTCAACAGTTCTACCCTCTCCTAGGGTAGACTTCCCCTTCTTGCTCACCACGACCTCACTCTCCACCATAAACGGTCGTAGGATATTCACTACCAAGACAGTCACAAGTTAGAAAAAATAAAAGAAAAACCCGTAAGATAAGAGATATAAGGGTAAGAGACTCACCAAATGTATCAAACAACTTCTCTGGGACAGCCAAAGGAGTTTCAATTCTGTCTATCGGGGAGATGTACTTCAATCCTGCGGTCCGATAGAGACGAATAAAGTCCTTTGACTCCACGAGAGGCTTTGCGGAGAACACCGGTGAAAACACCAGTGTGTCGTCCATCACTCTGTCAGGGAAAGTAGGCACCCTCCAGGTCATAGGTATGTCCCACGACCCTACAACAGGATTAATAAAGAAGAACTTGTTCTTCCACGAGCTGTGGGAGGTGACCATACCCTCGGAAATCCTGCCGTCCTTATCTCGGTGAGTAAAGCAGTAAAAAGGACCTCCCCCGGGAGACTGCTTCAACTCGAAAATAGCAAAGAATCTGTCCCTCGTGCACTCGATGCCTCTCACCAGGCACCAAAATACGAACAAAGCCAGTGCCGTAAACGAATTCGGGGCAAGCTGACTCGGACAAAGGTTGCAGTAATTGAAGATATCGCAGTAAAAGGGCGGGAAAAAAGTGCGCAGCCCCGCCTTTAGCTGCGGGTAATACACCGTCAGGTATCCTGGCGGAGGAGCATCACCCCGGTGGTGGGCCTCCGGCACCGTTATTTCAATATTACGGCCGGAAGCGCTATGCTCCTTGAACAAATTCTTAATTTCCTTCTCGGTGGCGGTGCTAGCCATGTCACCCACCTTCTGGGTGGCTCGCGGAGCGCCGCCTTTGTCAGCCTTTTTCTTCATCTTCTTTGATTTTCCAGCACCGCCACTGCCGCTCGCCCCCACCGCCGCAACACTCCTCTTTCGCGAAACTTAAAACCCTAACCCCGCCGCTCCTTCGGTACCAGAAGCAGCCGAAACCAGATTGGTGTTAGATTGCGACGCCATTAGAAAGAATTTTTGAAGGAAAAGAATACTTTAGCAGAAATATGTTGCAGAGAAAGAGAGTATGCGCTTAGCAGAGAGAGAATATTATTTGCTCAAAATTTGCAAGTGATGGTGATGGGTGAAGAAGAGGGTTTTTAAAACCCTACGCCCACTAAGCGTCTTAAAAGACCACTAAGCGTGCCCACGCCCCACGATTGAAAGTCGTGTTTAATGACACGTCTCCTCGGTTAACGAAAGTATAACGGTCAAGACGCTTCGATTCTCGCATCCAACTTAAACGTGGCATTAAAATCGCCACTAACTGCATTTAAATCGCAGTTAATTAAATTATAATTAATGCTCCAATAATGACCTACGAGGGCACATTTGGGAAATACGACGGGATCACTCGGAGAGAGTAATTACTATACTCCTCGCCTTTTTAAAGGTAATGCCAAGAACGAGGGAAACGTCGAACAAAACATAAATGTCACTGACGAGTGTTTACGACATCCCTGAAGAGTTCTACGAGGCCTTGTGAAACCTTCCCCGTATACTTGACAAGATGCACGATACTAGAACTCTGGTACCCTTTAAAATATTAAAGTTTCTAGTGCAGTAATGATAACTAACTGCACTACAAACTTGGGGGGGGGGGGGGGGGGTTGTTAACAGGATGATAATTCACCTGCTTGAAATAAACAATGAATCAATTATTGGAATTAACAAATATATTATTATATGATTATGCGACCTGCCTCCACGATACATGTATCACGCCTCAAAATATCCCTCGGAGCACATCTCCAACACAACAAATACTGGAGCAGAAGCAACATGAGGAATACAAGACCAAGACGGAGTCTCACAGACTAACTGCTATCGGAACTCCTTCAGTATTGGGCGAATACTCCGCCAAGCCCACTAGAGCCATCGGGTCCCAATGGACTTCCAGTCCCAGAACCATGACAAAAACACTTCCTTACTATACACTCCTAGCACAAACTCTCTCGGAACACTACTTCTGTCGACCAACCCAGAGGTCAGAATTTCACAATGACGCAACAACTACAGAACGACACTCTCCGGGCACTCGGAAAAAGAAAGCACCTACCCACGATCACTAAGAGAACCTCTCGGAGATCAACCCATGAACGTACACCCCCTCGGAGAATACCTTGAAGCAAAAACTCCAGAATACACACCTCTCGGAGAAGCACTATCACTAAGAAAACACTCAGACTCGGCCCTCGAGTCACCATATGAAGCAATGAGCTCTCGGAAGCAAAGAAGACAATCTACCCCTTATCATAAAGAAGACAAAAGCTCTCGGAAAAAGATGAAATGATACAGTCAGCAAGATAGACGTTATCTTATTGGTTAAAAGACTATTATAACGCGTGTAAAGCACCACCACATGCATAACGACACCTGTAAACACATGCATAGCGACACCTGTCCCTAAAAACTCTATATAAACAAAAGAAGAAGGGAAAGAAAGAGAGGTCGGACAATTGGAAAAAAATACACCTATAGACTCGGAGAATACGAGGAAGGACTCGGAAAAGAGAGTGGAATATAGTTAATAAAAGGAAGGAAGGTTCTTGTCAATTTTTCTCTCTTGTTAGCATAGCATTTAGTTTTTGAACCACGGGCAAAGGCGTTCCAACCCAAATAAATAATTCAGTTAATAGGAAATAATTCAAAACCCGTTAACAAGAGTCTTACTTTTTTTTAGGATTGAGTCATTAGAATCAAGTTAAAAGCATGAAAGCATGAGTAAATGTGGATCAAGGATGATATATGCATAATATAGTACAAATTTGAGATAAAAAATACATAAATGGCACTTAGTACATTCTAAGTAATATTATTAAAAAGCATGTTTTCTTGATTGTTGGAAGAGAAAGCTCTTTGCTTGTACGTAAATCCCAAAGTTTGCCCCAAGCCTCTTCTCTTTTTTCTACTTCAATGGGAGAGAGATCACCAATTTCTCCTTTGAGATTACTAGAGTATTAAATTAAAATTGACTAGTATTGTAAAAATAAGTATAATGAAAAAGACAGGGAAGAAAAAAGAAGAAGAATATTTAAGGTTTAAAGTTGAAGATTTCAAGATTGGAAGGTTTGAATGTTCGAAGATTTGAAGATTTTAAGGTTTGGTGATTTGAAGATTTAAAAATTTAACTAATGGAAGAATTAAAGGTTTGAAAATCTGAATGTTTGAAGATGGATTTGAAGATCTCAAGATGATGGTGTGAGTGTATGAAAGATTTGAAGATGATGGTGTCATTATAGGTTTGAAGTGTTGAAAGAGTTGTTGGGGGTATTGTATTTATAAAGGTTGGGGTGAAAAATAAAATACTTTTAAGCCGGACGCCAAAAACAATTGTTGAAAATTATGGAATGCGGGTTTTTGCATTCCATGATATTGATTTTTTTTTTAATTTTATAGTATGGAACAACAAATATTCGCATTCCAGCATCCGTACACAGCTTGGAATGCGAATTTTTGCATTCCATGCTTTTCCTCGACAATGGGATGCGAATTTTTGCATCTCATGTTTGCATATTTGGGATGAAGAGTCACAACTGTCATGTCTTCATGCAAAGGTTAATACATATTGTCTTTCAAGATTTTCTACCAGATGCAGTATGGGGGACACTCATAGAGATTAACATCTTCTTTCAAGCTTTGTGCACCACATAGATTAAAAAGTCTGACATGGTAATATTGAAGCAATTGACTGTGATAACTATGAGCAAATTAGAGAAGAAATTTTTGAGGACATTTTTTTTTAATTTTATTGAGCACTTAGTGATACATCTCCACTACGCAGTAAGGGATGGTGGCCCCCTTCAGTATCATTGAATGTATCCGTTCGAGAGGTAAGAATTTATGTATATATATATATATATATATATGTATAAGATATTTAGTTATTTATTTGAGATATATTGATTATTGAAATCTAATGTCAAATTGTAATTGTTTCATTGCAGAAGAATGCTTGTGTTGAAAAAATCCGTGTTGAACAAAGCTCAAGTTAATATGCCTATATCTTGTAGAGATCACTTTAGCAACAAACAATTTTAAGTCTTTATAATAGAAGACAAAAAAAGTACAAATAAATCTAATAATCCTCTCATTATTTTCTGATCTTAAAACTTGGTTGGACTTGAAGGCGGAATTGACTTTGATCGCTTCCACGTGATTTTGACTTAAACGTTAATCCAAGGGCTTTTGAGCTTGATCTTGAATCAACAATTTACTTGAGTTGATTTTTTGCGACAAAAATTTGATCTTCGTCTCGACTTTATTTGTTGAATTTAAAGCTCAAACATGGATTTATTTCGCTTAATTATTCATCAAAAAAACTTTTTGATTTAGTGGAATACATCTGTAGACAAATTAATTTTGTCTCCTCCAATTAAATATTGACAAGTGTCAAATTAAATTTTTAGAAATTAAATTAATTATTTCTATTTTTAATTTGGAATTTTACTAAATTAAATTCCAATTATTAATAGGTTAATTAATTAATTTTTTAATATCTATTTGATTGGCCAATCAAATAAAGCCACGTGGAAAAGATGGAGTATTTCAACCAATCACATTATTACATGTGGAAATATGATGTGTTTCTTGATAAACAAGCCAAATTAAATTCATTCTTATCTTGAAAATAATACCGACCAATCACAAGCAAGGAGCTCTAGGTTTTTACAACTATAAACAAAGGCCCTTTCATAAAGAAAAAAGACACAAAATATTCACAAGTTGAAGAGGAAAAAGCTCTAAGTTTTTCGCTCCACCAAGTTCATCCATCTTCAAGCGTTCTTCGCGGGATTAAAGGCGTTCTTCGCGAAAACCTCCGTTTGATCCGTCATCAAGCTTCAAGTCCATCAAATAACCATTTTTGAAGACCGCACTTGTGCCGAGGAAGATCGAGCTTCAACAAATTCAAATCAAGTTCATATCGTTCTTCAACAATCTTCAAGTCAAAAGTCCGTTTGATTTGAGATCAAGTCACAAGACCCTCGAAAAACCATTTTTGAAGATTCAAGTCCTTTTCAAAGAGGATCAAAGTCCACATATTCGAAGAACTAAAGACGAAGATCATATCGTTCTTCATCAACCTTCAAAACAAATTCCAAATCAAATTTCCGTTCGATCCGGGATCAAGCTGCCAAGCCCTCGCATCAACGTTTGTCAAGCATCCAAGTATTTTGAAGATCAAGATTCTTCTAAAGAAGATTGACGTTCAACAAGTTCAACAAGTCAAGACGAAGATCAAATTGTTCTCGCGAAGCTCAAGTCAAATTGTTAATTCAAGATCAAGCTCAAAAGCCCTTGGATTAACGTTCAACTTAAACCACGTGGAAGCGATCAAAGTCAATTCCGCCGCCAAGTCAACCAAGTTTCATAATTAGAAAAGAATCAGAGGATTACTAGAGATTGTAACCCCATATTCATTGGAATAAATAAAAATTATTTGTACTTAATTTCTCTTGTCTTTTATTTTAAAGACTTAGAATTTTTAACGCTACAACATCATATTTTCCACAGGTATTAATATGATTGGTCGAAATACATCATCTTCCCACATGACTTTATTTGATTGGTCGAAACACATCATCCTCCCCCATGACTTTATTTGATTGGCCAAAGACATCATCTTTTCTATGTGGCTTATTTGATTGGTCGACAAAAATATTTAGAAAAACCAGTTAACTTAACTATTTCTTTTGGAATTAAATTTAGTAATTTTTTAAGTTGAAATAGTAAGTATTCATGTCTAGAATATTAATTATACCATACCATAAAATTTAGGTGTCCACAATCAGTAATTTGTGTTCTCACTATTTTGACACTAGTGTACAAACAAGATCCAACAACCTATATCGGAATGAAACTGAAACATATGGTGATGTGATTACTCATGGAAACTATCCATTTTTTTAATTGAGAAAAAACGTTGAATCCAAAAACTAATGAACAATATCTTACTGTCGAGGACCACAATCTTATTGAGTTGTAAGCGTTGTTGAATTGTCTTGAAGTCGACGGTTAGGGCAGGTAAATATATTTTTCTTGTATATATTTCTAGTTTTTCTTGTATATAATCTTGAGGTTGAATTATGAGATAATCTTGATAGGTTATTCGAGAATCTATGTTGTAGCAATCTTAGTCCGCAACAAAAAAAAGGAAGAATAAAGAGTTCATTTCGTGGTTTGGAAAAACTGCCATGTTTGGAGAATATGATGTACATCCACGCCTCTACGGTCTAGTTCATGGTCCAGCGTCAACAGCGCAAGGGTACAACAGCTACATATATAATGGTTTAAGATTTCACATTGACATGCATAGTGAGAGAAAAAAACTACTGCACCAGTGTATATATGAAAGTTACAAGAGAAGTACAAAGCACAATTTTTTACGGGATAATCAAATATATAATTAAGATTGTTTATTGAGGTGGCGATAAGATTCGATTGTTTTGTTCAAATGTGTATGGTACGATATCAATGGCAGTATATTAGTACACAAGGTGTACGAATTGGTAGAGACTTTTTTTTTTTTTTTGGACACGAAAAGAATTTTATAAATAAGCAAACGGGGTGCTTAACCCACTGTTACAGTCATATGTAAGTTCCTCAACAAAAATTAACTCAAGCACTCTCTCGGATTACAAAACCAATCCGTGAATGACTATATAAAGGAATTATGTTTAGCTTTAATCCAGGCCCATAATCTACATGGCGTCAACCACATTATTTATATTTAGTTTTGTCTCTTCGATCCACACTTTATTCTTTTAATTTTAGATGCCCCAAGTAACAACAAACTAGATACTCTCTTCCTCTTTGATTCTTTTATTTGTGAGTAGCTTTCGACAGATTGGTAGAGATTAACCCAAAACAATCTCTCGCGACCAATGATCCTTTATATTTGTCAACAATGCCCTACAAGTGTATCATACACCTTATCCAGCGCAACAACGCAAGACGTATGGACTACGAATGGGTGTTGGGTTGTTTGTCCTATTCGTGCAAGGACCATCATTGATACATCATCATTCCAAGAGGAAAACGATAAGCCTATTCCATCCCCAAAATTATTCCAAGATAGTAACTCTCATGGGCTTAAATTATTCGTAATTTTGAGCGGTTTCAACCTTCAAGGCCAGTTGGCTGATGATGAGTTTCACATGGCAGAAGAAAATTGAGAAATAATTATGGCGGTGATTCAAATAAAGGTGGCAAGAAGGTTGGTGATTTTTATGTTGACGAAACGTTATCATAATTACTTGTACTTATTATTCATATATATGTTGCGTTCATTTATCAAGCTTGTAATGCCTACACATTATTGGAATTTGGTTTATTTGCACCTTATATTAAAACTCATATGTTGTTATTAATTAAAATTTATAGATGCCAAGTAAAACTCATACGAATAATAATGCATAATACGATAACATAAAAAAAACGTTAAACAACACTTAACAACACAAAAAAAACACTTAACAAAACAACAAATAGTGATAAAATCAACAAACGCTTAACAAAACAACAAATACTTACAACAAACACTTAACACTGCATCAGTCTTCATCGTCAATGACGTCCTAGGCTGGGTTTGACACATTTGTGCAGCGGCTTGCTCCACCCTTTGCATCATTACGATCAGGTTCGCAGATAATGATGCCCTGAGTTGATCTATCACCACTAGGAGAAGAAAACACCCAGTCTTTTATGTTGTAGTAATCACCTCGTCTTCAATATTCCACTGGAAGGAGGGTGGTTGGAAGTGTACTTGAGGCCCAAGCTCGAGACGATGGACATGTTCAGGTGACAATTAAGTCTGAAGCGGCGATGAGTTTTGGATGGTTTGGATCCGTATTCACCTACTAACGGTCCGACGTTTCGCAGCCCTCAGTACAATACCAATGATGTGTGGCCATCAATATTGTTCAAACTGCGGCAAAATCGCAGTTTACCGTGACATTATCTTCTCTTTTTTTTGATGTAGGACAATTTATATTTTTTCTTCTTTTGTCTTTTAGCCTTATTTTTTTTAGTTTTGTAACTACTTATGATTGTTGTTATTGCCGACCGAAATTCGGTCGGCAATATTAGGGTTTAGGGTTTAGGGTCGGGTTTAGCGTTTATGGTTTAGGCGTATTGGCGATCGATTTTTGGTAGTGAATAATATTCATATTGTTAATTTCACAATTTCGCTCTCTATTTTAGATAAATCGTTGATTTAATGATCAAGTACATCAATATTAGTTATATATTACTGAAAAAATCAAAAAAAAAATTAGTTGCACGTTGATGAATCGTTCGAAGCGTCGATTCATATTGTCACTTATAAATAGACTGGTATATGTAGCTGCTAATAACGTAACTACTTACGATTATGTTAAACATATGTTAATATATATCACAATTAGCCTCTCTATACTAACGTTTGTAACAAATGTTAATCGCCAATTGGGAATGCTCTATATTACGTATGCTTAATATATGTAAAACTTCAAACTAACTTAACTTATATGTTAATTTATACTAATTTCATAATTAAATGAACATTAAACTAATTAAATATTAGTTCAATTAATGTATTTAGTGAGATTTTATAGTTATACTTAACAAACACATCAAGATTTTTCAAAAGATCGAAAAAAAGTAAAATTTACTCTTTTTTTTCGACCGAAAATCGGTTGGGAAAAATATTCAAACTAATTCCCGACCGAAAATCGGTCAGGAAAAATATTCAAACACATTTCCGACCGGAATTCGGTCGGGAATAATATTCAAAGTTAATGTCGACCAAAATGCGGTCGGCATTGACCGCGTATCTGGGCTAAAAGAATTGCCGACCGAAATTCGGTCGGCAAATGTTGAAAATTTGGCGGGTAGGCCAAATTTTAAACTTTTTCCGACCGAAATTCGATCGGGAATACTCGCAAAAATTGGCGGGACTTGGGGGGAAATTCAAATTTTCCGAAAATCCAAAAATTTTCAACTTTTTTTATAAATACACTTCATTACTCTCCTCATTTTTTCTTCAACTTTCTCTTCATTTCAAGACCTTTTTTTCTACAAACACAATTTATTCTTTCATCTTCAAACACTTTTTTCCACAAAAGCTAAATTTTTTACTTCAACTTTCAACAATTTTTCCTCTTATTTCTTCAACTTTTAACAAGCATTTTTTTCCTTTTAAATAAACACTCATTTAACTTTTTTTTGCTTTAGATTGGGCAATAATCCAAAATTTAATTGCCCATTTAAAACACAAAAAAGCTAAAGAATGTTTTAGATTGGGTAATAAAATATTTCAAAATATTAAAAATAATAATATTTCGGTAATTATTATCGAAATATTACTTTCTTTTTATTCTGACGAGTGTTATTCCCGACTGAATTTCGGTCGAAAATAACATAAATATTACTCCCGACCGAATTTTGGTCGGGAATAATATAAATATTATTCCCGACCGAAGTGCGGTCGGGAAAACGTAAAACATAATTCCTGACCGGGCTCCGATCGGGTTTAGGGGCACCGGTATTTCCGACCGATACTACTATTTCTGACCGGACCCCGGTCGGGAAGAAAGTTACGGTATTCCCGATCGGGCCTCGGTCGGAAACGCCAAAAATAATTTTTTGACCGAAGTCCGGTCGGACGTGACTTTTCCGACCGCAATACGGTCGGGATGGTTCCCGACTGGACTTCAGTCGGGAACCTTGGGCCCGACCGACTTGCGATCGGGAAACTCCCGACTGATTTTCGGTCGGGATGGACCGGTCGGGAAAAAACCCGGGTCGACCGAACTTTGGTTGGGAAAAAATATTCGACCGAAGCAATGCCGACAGGCCCACCACGACCGAAAATCGGTCGAGAAAGGGTCATTCCCGACCGACTTTGCGGTCGAGAATGACCCAAAAATCTTGTAGTGAATTCCATCATTGCCTATAGGAAAAAGTCATTGTTGATGGCGTTGTCTGTCAGCAATGACCTCTGACGGTGGGCCATCGGTAAATGCTTCGTTCCCTTCGAATTTTGTTAGAGTGATAAACCTAGTATACGCCACCCTCCATGAAAAAGAGGTTTTTGTGGAGAGTTATGAAACCACCAAGAAATTTTGTGTAGAGTTTCTAAAATCACTAAGGGGGTTTTAGATCACGAACAGACCCAAAAAACTATTTTATCCCCGGCTACAATAAGAAGATAACCAAAGGGTTGTCATACGTCTCGATTTTTTATTCTCTTAAATTTTTTTAGAATCTTTTTTTTTTCATAAATAAGATATAGATCATACAAGGAGTTTACAAGAACTTTGGACTGAAAAAATATTTTTTAAGTGTATAAATTATAAAGAATAAGAATATATGAACTAAGACTATGATCAAACAACAAGATGGTTTCCTGAAGATTTTTGAGATTATTTTTTAGAATATCCGGGGTTTTATGTGTTTTTCCATATAACCACCCAAAATGTAAGTGGTTCCGCTCATCGGAACTGTACTCCGGAAGGCCGAAACTAATACATGTTTTTTGATGAATTCCCGAAACAAATATTCAAACTGGCTAATTCTGAGTTATATTTTAAGACAAGGGTTTTAATATAGGTTCCGCTCATCGATACATTTTTGTGGTAAACTTAGAGAGACCAAAATACATTACAATCAACATAAAATAAAGCACTGAAACAATAAGCATCTATATGTATTCCTTGTGATTTGAAAATATAAAAATAATTAAAATGGTTCTAGCTAACAAATGGGATGATTGAGAAAGCACTTGGGTGAGGTGCGATTGTGAGCAGAGAGCATATATTTTCTCATGTGTCAAGTATCCAATTAAGACAAATAAATTAATTTTTGAGAACCGAATCTCAGGACCTGAACTTAATCTGTTATGGTAGGTATAGTTTAACTAAATTGATCAGAGGAGGAGAACAAGAATCATTAACAAAATGCTTCTTGCTCATGCATATGCCCATCTTTGGTTTATGCTGCTTATGAATATGCTTACTTCACCACTTGCGTTGCATCACATCTTTGGACGCTAAAGTAAAACTTATTTCACATTTAAGGTGAAGCATCTATTCCAGAAGACATATTTAGTTACACTTTCTTGTTTTCTTACAATAAGCACAGACACCTCGTATCTTTTCCGAAGCACAAATTTCATGTGCCGGATAATTATTAAGAGATACAAAAGTGGAGATGTATCTCAAAATTTGATCCAGATTCGATACCTTGTCGACCATTTAAACAGGTACTAATTAAAGAAATGAATAAGTTATGCTAGTCATGGGCCACGAACAGTTCTCATACAAAAGCAACTGTTAATCTGATCTTCTGGTATCATTCCACCACCCTGGCTAGTGTCCAATGCTTCTAACATTCTTACTACCTCGTCCATCTCAGGGCGGTTTTCTGGATTCGAATCCCAACACTTGCGCATGATGCTTGCTAATGGACTTGGACAACATCTAGGGATATGGGGTCTCAAGTTCTGCCATATTAGAAATGCATATGACTTCATTAACATTGGAGATGCACAAATGATATACTTGTAAAAAGAAGTTCTATGAATATACGATTTCTTCTAAAAGGTGATTCAATGCTGAACATGCCTTTGCTGTATTTGTTACTCAAACAAATAAAAATTGTTACGATAAACTTAGATGGTAGAAAACAGTTCACCTTACTATAAATCTAAAAGAAGCAAGCTCGCTGTTTTCAAGCAATCAGCGTAACAGAATGAGTAAACAGTTTTAAACATAAGAATTAGAAACGAACAGCGTAAAGAATTTCTGTGGACGAGACAAACCTGCTGAACTACTGCAGAGGAAACTTCAGCAAAGCTTAAATCAGGATAAGGCATGTCGCAGCAGTATATTTCCCACAAACATATGCCAAAGCTATACACATCGCATTTTCTGTTGTAAGGCTTTCCGTCAAGGACCTAAACGTTAAACCGTTAGCTTTTCCTTGCCGTGTGATAGCAATAACCAAATAAACCTTAGTAAACAAACAACAACTTTGTTTGATTGCAAATAGTATATAATGTACCTCTGGTGCCATGTAACCAAGAGTTCCAGTATTCCCAGTCATGTCCCTTGGATTCTGAGCCTCAACCCGAGCAACACCAAAGTCGGCAATTTTCAGGGTTCTATTGACATCCAATAACATGTTCTCGGTTTTGACATCACGATGTACAATTTTCTTAGAATGGAGGTAACTCAAACTGCAGAAAATAGAGGAGATGACGAAAATAGGATAATCCATTTGTGTTATTCAAATAGTATAAAAAGTATTGTTCTCACCCTCGAGCAAGATCAAGTGCAAGTTGAATCACGACCTTGAACGCGAGTTTTTTCCTGCAGTTCCTAATCAAGAACTTTTTTAGCGTTCCCCCAGCAATGTACTCTACCACGACACAGCATGCTCTGGAGGGAAGCGAGTTGCAACTATCAGGCAAAATCCCTTCAACGGGTATCTTGAGATTTGATGTTCCCATCGAAGCACCAATAAACTAGAAATCCAAAAAGAATAAAAAATATCAGGCTATCATTTCAAGCATCAAATTGTAAACATATTAGCAAACACCATCATTTCTCAAATGCAGTGTGCAAATATGAGCCCTGCTATTAACACTAAGTCTGGTAATGAAGTACAAAGAGCTTCTAGTATGAGATAAAAACAAATTAAATTGAAATCAGAAGTTTATGCATCAGAGTTTGTTCAACTAAGTTAATATGCCAGAGAGGTTTTGAACGCGCCTAATCGCAAAAGGAACGGTACCATATATATGTTGAAATATTAAAAGAAAAACCATTCACCTTTGTGACATTTGGGTGGTCAAGCTTATGCCAAACGGCTACCTCTTGACGAAAAGATGCACGAAGAGCAGTGGTTTCAGAAGCTGTGTTGATGCCATCTTGCCCCCAGTCCAGTACCTTCACTATGTAATTAACAAGTTCTATTGTTGTCAGGTTCTCGATCGTAGATTAATATGGAAGAAAAAATATGTAGTCATCTGCACCTGGTATTACATAATCATACACAATTACTCATAAACAGTAGAACAATAAAACTAGTTGTCATTATTTAAGACATTGTCCACTAAGTAAGAGCTCGAAGTCCAATTCCATAAAATCCTCACTACAATGAGACTCATTACAATACAACTGTTCAAGCGGTAGATGAACAAAATCAAACGACTAACATGTTACGTGATCCAAGATACAGGGGAGCTAAAGAGAGTTGCAAGAAAAAAAATGAAAAATATACCTGCAACATGTTGGCCATCATAAAGACCTTTATAAACAGTAC
This sequence comes from Linaria vulgaris, assembly GCA_948329865.1. Lineage (NCBI taxonomy): Eukaryota > Viridiplantae > Streptophyta > Magnoliopsida > Lamiales > Plantaginaceae > Linaria > Linaria vulgaris. The sequence continues at coordinate 35,018,235 of OX415253.1, forward strand.
CATAGGTTCCATGAGCTATAACATTCTTGATGTCCAACTTAGCCAAATCGATCTCCCATACTTGGGTTTTGGTATACGCCGCCAGTTCGGTGTCCGTGTCTCTACACCACGCCCGACTCAAATGTGTCTCCAACTGCACATCCCAAGCCTTGAAATCAATCTTGTCAGCCCTCAAATACACGCTAGTACTCCCACCATTTACACCACCAACATCCTCCTCTTCCACTCTAAATTCCAAGTCCCCTTTTGTCCAATGCTTAAGACTACTACTACTACTACTACTCTTCAAGTCCATTTTTTACTATAGCATTCAACTCAAATATTAAATGATACAATGGTTTGTTTTTATTTAAGTAAGCAAGAAAGAATATAAGCATAACAAAAAAAAAAGGGAACAAGTGTTTGGTAGTTGTTAAATTGTTGGAAAAGAAGAATGAGATATAGAGATAGTGAGTGACAGAGAGTAGGGAATAGAAGCTGTATAGCTTTTGAAGTTGAAAGCAGAGAAAAAGACACGTCATCAGCTTTTGAAGTTGAAAGCAGAGAAAAAAAACACGTCATCATAATCATATATATGAGAAATATATAAAAAGTGACACAAGATTGAGAGGTTGAGGAGTTGCCCGTGTGTTGTGGACCAGATTTAATTCAACGGAAAAGCGCGGGTAAACTCTTAAATAAATTATGTGAATAATCATAATCATATATACATTATTTAAGTTGGATGCTGCTCAACTCATTGAGGAAACTGCAAATCACTCGTTCTGGTCCTCTCATGAAGATCTCATGAAGATCAGATCAATTTGGAACTCATTCTCTCAATGGGGCATTCGTAAAATACCTCGGCTTGGGAATAAAGATGCTCACAACTTTGCAAAATGGGCAAAAAACAAAGTCTGGAAGGGTGTCATTAACTTTTCATCCCTACCCCCTAACTTTTTTGATGTACCCCCTGCCTTAAATTCTTCCTTTTGTGATGCTTGTAAGGACATGAACATTTGATTGAGTTATTCAAGTTACCTTTTACCAAAAAAAAAAAAAAATAGAGATGAAAAGTTAGAAAAAAAAATGAAATCTATCTTAATCAAATGGAGGGATAATTAGTGAGTATCCGTGCAAAGTGCAAAAGAAAAGACGTTGGTAGACTTGTTGATACTTGCGTGTTATATCCATGGACCAAGCATGCAAGTTATATATATATATATATATATATATATATATCCAAGATTAATTTGCTACTAAGTATTCTCTTAGCAAGTTCAACTATGTGCAACGTGCCGGCTAAATTCTCTTCTCTGGCTTTTTCTGATCTCAATTAGTTAGTTAAACAAAAAAACTAGAGCTGTGTTTGTTTTTTAGGAATAATAATTTAGCTGCATCGAATGGTACTCATCAGGCTAAGCTAAACATGTTGAATAGTTGTGACAAATTGGTGGCCTAAGTATATCACAATAGAAACGAATTCTCTAAAACTTTATTTTCAAATTAATATCAGCGCCAATCAAATTACACGATCGACGTGGCCAAAAAGGGAAGTGACTGGTTTTAGAGTGATGAGTGGTGAATTCAGTTTCGAGAATCGTTGATATAACAGCGTATCATCTGGTTATTTAAGTGGTCCTACTCCTTCCTACTACAATATAATAAATTAATAATGTACATTTAGTCACCATCGATTTGGCTGTATAGTACTGCACATCTGCATGGGATGCTAAATTCAGGCATACTTCACATCAACCTCAAACCAACGTACAATGCACCATCATCACTTTACTGAATTCATAATAAATTAATTACTCAAACGGTGATTTAGGCATGCAGTTTCCTTTTATTTCTTTCCGTTTTTCGTTAACTTTGTTGACGATATGTATATTATATTGTATAGTTACAATTACACTCTTGAGGTTTATTAGTCTAATTAATAAAGATATATCCTAGTGCTCAAACATCCACTTTAATATGAAAAAAATTAAAGAAACATTGTAGTAGGTTTCCTTGAAGTCAGAACAATGACAAATATATGTACCGACTACAACTTGAAAATATTATAAATAAAAGTTTCTTAATTTTACGTGTACTATTTCCAGTAAAATTTGTTGCAGCCTTCAGATTTGCAAACCGTACTGAGGCAAGGAAACATATAGGACGAGATTGTGAGTTGTGACCACAAGTAACATGAGGCAGAAAATGAACCGACTTACAGTAAAAAAGGATTTTGGGTAATAATATATCCATCTTTTTGGCGGAGAAAGAGGACAATGGATAAATGTGTTAATAATTTAATTGGTTCTGAACCTGGCCTTTCCGAAAGTGTTTTTACTAGGTTCTCTGTAAATATTGACTTTAATGGGCTTGCTATTGATGGGCCTACTGCCGACCTGACCTGACTACTCGAGATTATTTAAAGTCAATTAAATGCAAAATATAAGAACAACAATGGGCCTTGTTAGCACATGGACCAGAAGTGATCGATTAATGTACAAGTTAGAAAAATGCAATGAACATGGCGCGGAATATTCTGGTAACAACTTGTGGAATTTTGGGGGGTAAAAAATCGTTTGGTCCCATAAGTTAGACACCCTCATGTATTTGGTCTCGTAAGTTGTCACCCTAGGCATATGGTTCCGTAAGTTGGTAAAAGTGCTTAATTTTAGTCCCGCCTCGCCTGAGTTCAATAAAGTCACCGAATTTTGCTGACGTGGCTCTAGTTTGACTCAAAACTTAGGAATTTTGACCCGAAAAAAATACCCAATTACATGGCATGCCACCTAGACGCCATTGTAATCAATTGGGTATTTTTTTCCGGGTCAAAATCCTTACATTTTGAGTCAAACCAGAGCCACGTTAGCAAAATCTGGTGATTTTATTGAACTCAGGCGAAGCGGGACTAAAATTGAGTATTTTTTCCAACTTACGGGACCAAACGCATGGGGTGACAACCTACGTGACCAAATGCGTGAGGGTGCCAACTTATGGGACCAAACGAATTTTTATCTCGAATTTTGGTTTGAGAGGTCTTCAATTCATAGTGTATTTCTTAGTATACATGAACATATCAAATTAGCAATTAGCTGTTGAAATTTTGCAAGCTAATTAAGCCACTAATACTTCAATCTAAGGGAATCTCAAGCGAGTACTCTTTTTCGATCTTTTGGCATCGCTAATTATTACAGTGGGGCATCGGAGAAATAATTAAGGCACATGCATAAATCGTATCCTTTGCTCTGGTGGGGTAAGTTGCTTCTTCAGTATCAACTTTAATTTCTACTCGTGAATGTGCTCTTCCACGAGCAGATATTCTACACTAAAATTATCAAGTACAAGAATTTTAAATTTAAGGATATCCTAATATTAACCGATTTAGATCGAGCCAGTAACACACTTTTGTACTGCCACTTATAAAAACAAGTTGGTTAAGCTTTAACCATGTATGCAGTGCAGAAGTTCAAAGAGTCCTTTTGGTATTAAGCTGCGTACGGACCGTTATATTTAATAGTATAGTGTGATCATTCTAAAGCTCTGAGGATCGCTAATACCGTACACATGAGAATGCATTTTCATTAAAGTCATGGGACATGTCGGCCAAATTCAGGGCTTTAAGGATTTGTGAATTGTGATGTATCCGTATATTCTTGTAGTGAGCCCGCTCATTCAGAAACAAAAAGGAAAAACATATGCCCTCAAGGCCTAAACCAAGGTTAGGGTGTTTGTTGTTGGGTATTTGAACTAGGGGTGTTTGGGCCGGGTCGCGAGCTTGGAATTCGACCCGACCCGGCGGGTTTTCCCCGAGCCGGGGAAAACCCGATCAGTTCCCTCCCGGTCAAATCGGGAATTTGCTCCCGGTTTGACTCCCGCCGGGAGGTAACGGGATCCGAATCGGATCCCGTTACCTCCCACGGGATCCCGGGAGACATTTGCACCTGAGGTTGCAGCTGTGGGGTAGGAGTACGGCGGTGGATTGGAGGTTGCAGGTTAGCGTACTTCGGCTGCTGTTGTGGTAGCGGTACGGAGGTGGTTGCGGCGGATAGGTGTGGCTGTGTGGGGTGGGTATATATATATATATATATATATATATATATGTATCTATATATATAACTCGATTGTATATATATATATGTATCTATATATCAAATTTGTATGTATATATATGAACTATGTGTGTGTGTGTGTTTTAGCTCAACTGTGTGTGTGTGTTTTAGCTCAAATGTGTGTGTGTGTGTGTGTTTTAGCTCAAAAAGGGGGCTGGAAATTTCCAGCTCCTTCTCCTTGTTGACGGACCGTCGGGACTCGGGATTCCTCCCGTCCTGGCGGGAATCCCGTTCCGCCGGGAATACTGTTCCCGGCGGGAGGAATGGGAGCTGCCATCTAGCTCCCGCCCCGGCAGAACCCGATGGGCCGGGGTCCCGACCCGGCGGGTCCCCGGCCCATAACACCCCTAATTTGAACCATATCAAATACCACTCCCATGGTTTTCTCACGAGGTATAGGAAGTAATATGAATAAAACGTTGACGATAGTAACAACATTAGAATTTAACGTATAAACTTCAAAATTCAAAGAGAAAACAGGGGGATCCGAGAAAAATTCACTATGCAGAAAAATTGTACAATTAAATAATTTTCACTCACCACAACGACCTCTGTAACGACAAATTCTTGAATTCAAAAAAAAAAAAAAAAAAAAAGATTACAAGATAAATTTGAATAAATTTAAAGTACAATTGCGGTCCAATCTCTATTAATCATTTGAGTGGATTTGATTTTGATCTCTTCCACGTGTATTTGAATTGAACGTTAATCCAAGGGCCTTGAACTTGATCTTGAATTGACGATCTACTTGACTTGATATTTGCGACGAACAATTTGATCTTCGTCTTGAACTTGTTGAATGTCAATCTCCTTTGGAGGAATCTTGATCTTCAAAGTACTTGGATATTTGACAAACGCTGATTTGAGGGCTTTATGGCTTGATCTCGGATCGAACAAAAACTTGATTTGGAATTTGATTTGAAGGTTGATGAAGATTGGTATGATCTTCGTCCTCTGTTCTTTGGATTTTTTGGGGCTTTGATCTTCTTGAATGGACTTCAATCTTCAAAAACGGTTTTTCGAGGGTCTTAAGACTTGATTTCAGATTAAACGAATTTTTGACTTGAAGACGAATGAAGAATGGTATGAACTTGGTTTTGGATTGTTGAACTTCTTGGAGTTTGGTCTTTCTCGGCAGAAGTCTTCAAAAATGGTTTTTGGATGGAGTTGAGACTTGACGACGGATTGAAATAAGTTCTTTACGAAGAACACCTTGAAGATTGTTGAAAAATGCCTTTAATGCCGCGAAGAACGTTTAAAGATGGATGAATTTGGTGGAGCAAAAAACTTAAGTGTTTTTCCCTCTTCAACTTGTAAATATTTTGTTTGTCCTTTTTCTTTTTGAGAGGGTCTCTATTTATAGTTGTAAAAACCTAGAACTCCTTGCTTGTGATTGGTCGATTTTATTTTCAAGATAAGCATGGATTTAATTTGGCTTGATTATCAAAAAACACATCATATTTGCACATGTCTTAACATCATTGGTTGAAATACTCCATCTTTTCCACATGACTTTGTTTGATTGGTCAACAAAATATGAATTAGAAAGTCAATTAATAAATTTATTTTCTATTGAAATTTAATTTTGTAAAATTCCAAATTTAAAATAGAAATAATTAATTTAATTTCTAATAATTATTTTGACACTTGTCAATATTCAATTGGAGGAGACAAATTTTGTTTGTCTACAAATGCCCCTTGCGACTTGTCACGAATAACATTAAAAGAATGCGTTTTGAAGTGAATACGTCGCAACATATCTCTTTTTTGTGGCATCAATGAGATTGATAGAAGATTGTGTGCCTTTACTCTAATAGTCAAAGCTTTGGTGGGCCTCCATGACAATTGCTTTAGGGACCATAATGAAAATTTGGCACCAAACTCACTTTGTGCATCTTACAGGTTCCTCTTTTTTCTTTTATTTTTTTTCTTTAACTGGTGGTCCATGTAGACCCATCACACTAGAGTGTTCCCTTAGTCATCTTCCTCCAAACAAACACATTCGCACGGAATTCTGCATATTTGAGTTCTTTTTCAACTTGATTTCTTCTTTAACTAAAATAGTGGGAGAAGAGCTCTAATCCAACACCAATTAAAATACTTAAAGTTTCAATAGAATTTAATCTTCCCGGTGACAAATCTATATAAGAGACCAACACCACTCTTTTATTCATCCTCGATTTATTTCTTCGTCTCAAATTTGTTAAATCCAGCAAACGAATCGCAAGACATTACGCAACAGAATTCTCCAGCTTTATCGACCGCAACTTGCAAGCTCTTTCAGGATTTTTTTTTTCAATCGACATATTCAATATGTCCGACCCATTGATTTTAAGTTTTGATTTGTTTTCCTTTTGTAAAGTGGACACTTGCGACACCAATTCCAAGTCGTGGATTTTGGCAATTGGAAATCATGTGAAGTTGCGGCCAACATTGATGAACTCCGGTCAATGGACTAACGAAGTTGTGGCAAATATTGACGAACTCCTATCAATTGAAAGAATGACATAACGAGTATGAACAGTCCTCCAACCGTTCTTCACCGTTGTTCGTGCTGCGTTATTCTCATCATCGAGTATCAAACAAAAATTCTTTCTTTGATCATTGGAGAGACACATTGCCAATAGAAGATGCTACGGAAAGAAGACATCCTCCGTTCGTGCAATAGACAATGACCTCCACAGAGATACATGGCAACCCTTACGTTCATATTCAAGCAAATTGCAACTTGGAGATTGTGAAAGCTTAAAGGGCGTAGAATTCCTTGATAAAATCCGGATCTATTGCAAGCAAAGGAAGAGCACACTCCAACCTTAATCAACACAACCTCATTAGTGAGCTTGATGGAGAAGACATTCATGTCACAACTCGACATCAAAGAAACTTTGACGGATGAGACATTCATTCGACGACTCGGCATCAAAGAAGCCTTAAAGGAGACATTATTTTCATGACTTGGCATCAAAGAAACCTTGAAGGAGACATCGTCTTCAAGACTTGGCTTCAAAAGGCATCCTAAAAGGAAGAATTTCTTTCAAGACTTAGCATCAAAGACATTCATCGGGATTGGACTTGTCTTCAAGGCTTGGCGTCAAAGACATTTAGCAGGAGTCGACTTGTTTTCAAGACTTGGCATCAAAAGGCATCCGAAAGGAAGATATTTACTTTAAAGACTTGGTTGCGCACTCATACTCATGTGTTCTTCTTGTTGCACTCCACCCCGATTTTCCAAAGAACCTAGCCGATATGGGGGTAGTCAAACGATGTACTTGTCAAACTCTATTCCATCTTATTGAAGGACTTCTCTAGTTAAACATGCAAGGCATATCCTTTTCGTAGTTGGAATGACAGTTTGGAAGTATCGACTTTGATCAAACAACACAGAAGTGTCTCGTTAGTGATCAAATGAGCTGGGAGCATGGTTGCAGCTATCCTCTTGGAGCAAAGTGATTGAACATTAAAATCAAGGCACACATTAAAGCATCATATTGAAGTTTGCAGTATCAACTCAAGAAACGCTCAAAAGCTTGGAGCACGATTTCGAAGTCAACATTCAAAGCATTGGTGTTCTTTTTTCCTACTTGACGGAAGCTTTACTCGTCTTCACTGGAACATCACATCTCAAGGAGCTTCATGTAACATCTTCGACTCAAGATAGCTTGGTGAAAGGATATGATAGAACTCAGAATTTCTGAGCTGCCTACGTATCCAACAAAGGAATCAAGTCACGACGTAGTTCAAAGTACATCAAATCTGATTTAGAGATGGTGCAATTTATACTCATGCAAGCCAGGAGTAACGTGTAGTTTAGACTCTTGCGGCATGGAGCAATTGACTTGAAGACTTGGACACTTGAAGAATATGCAGACCTTTTTGCTCGTGCCTAGGAGGACTTGAATACTTGAAGGATTTGCAGACTCTCAACGTGTCTGGAAGACTTAACGTATTTGATTTGAAGACTTGAAGAATTTACTTTGAATTCAAATATGCAAACAGTTTATACTCGTGTTAAGGAGAATGTTGGTAGTTTATACTCTTATCAAGGAGTACATATTTTGGCGCTTACTTTGAAGATTTGGGATAGTTTAAGCTCGTATCAAGGAGCATATTGGTTGTAATGAAATTTGATGTCACACCCTCATCATCGTCGGTGTCATCCATATCATCACCTTCAGTATCAAGGACACGAATTGAGCTTTCTTCTTTAGTAGATGTCATACTTGTTTCAATGTCATGCGCACGCGTCGCCAACTCTTCAGAGTTTCTTGGTTTGATTCCTTGAAGTACGTAAGAGAGACTCCAATTCATCCCTTGAATGCAAATCTCCATGGCGAACGTTTCAGACAGTTTCTCTTTACAACTCAAGGATAGACTTCTCCACCTATTGATGTACCGAATCACTGGTTCATCTTATTATTGATGAGAATTTGCAAGTTCAATCATGCTTACAGTACGCCAAGTGCTATAAAAGCGATTGAAGAATTCGGTTTGTAGATCGTTCCAACTGTCAATGGAGTTTGGTTTAAGATTAATGTATCAATCAAAGGCAAAGTCTTCTAAGGATCGAACGAATTGCTTGACTAGATGATCTCCATAAGTTATAGCACGATCGCACGTCTCAATGAAGTGAGCAACATGTTGTATTGGGTCTCCAGTCCCATCGAATCTTTGAAACATCGGAGGTTGTAGCTTTTCGGCATTTGCAATTGCTCTATTCTTTGAGTATAAGGCTTCGTGTACGCTTTGGTCATTGTAGGTTGAGCTTTTAAATCCTTTGCAACTTCTTCAATAAGCTTCTTCAATTGATCGACAGAGACAAGGCCTTGCAAGGAAACTTGGATTTGTTTGCTTGAAGACTTAGAATCTTCTCCAACTTCAACATCTTAAATGTTTTTCTAAGCAAACTTTGTGTGCATCATGGCGCATTGCTCTTCCTTCCTTGATAAATTTGGCTTGTGGAAAAGAGAAGTGGCTTGGATTCTTTTACTTAAGACTTCATCAAACTCTTGAGCTTCAACTCCTTGAGTAGCATTTTCATGTGCCATGCTTTGATCGCCGCTTTTCACGAGTTTTTGCTTTTGGAGATGAGGTGACACTTCAACTTCGTTGATTGTAGTCTTGATGCATCCTTGAACTCCAATGTTGTTGGTGACTTCTTCGGAATTTTCAACTCCTTCTTTGCGCTCTAGCTTTTGGAGAAGGCGATTCAAGTGGTCTTCACGTTTTTGAGCTTGAGTTGTGAGATTCACAATGGCTTTTGTCAGCACTGCAACTTGCTCTTCTTGTGATGATGCTCGATCATCTTCTTTAGCATCATGTCTTGCACCCGGTGTGAATGTATCTTTCATCATCGGTTGCGAAGAACCTCCGCTTGTTGCCCCCATTGACTTGTCCATTGTTGAGCAACATTGACTTCTTGTAATTTCAAATTTGAGACTTGCTGGAAAAGAGATGAGAGGTAGAGATGGTCCCACTGGCCGTGCCAAATTTGTAACGACAAATTCTTGAATTCTAAAAGTAAAAGAGAAGAAAAGATTACAAGATAAATTTGAATAAATTTAAAGTACAATTGCGGTGCAATCTCTATTATTCCTGTGATTCTTTTCTCAAATAAATGAATTTGAGATTTTGTTGACTTGAGTGGATTTGATTTTGATTTCTTCCACATGTATTTGAGTTGAACGTTAATCCAAGGGCTTTGAGCTTGATATTGAATTGACGATCTACTTGACTTGATATTTGCGACGAACAATTTAATATTCGTCTTGAACTTGTTGAATGTCAATCTCATTTGGAGGAATCTTGATCTTCAAAGTACTTGGATATTTGACAAACGTTGATTCAAGAGCTTTAAGGCTTGATCTCGGATTGAACGGAAACTTCATTTGGAATTTAATTTGGAGGTTGATGAAGATTGGTATGATCTTCGTCTTCAGTTCTTTGGATTGTTTTGGGTTTTGATCTTCTTTAATGGACTTCAATCTTCAAAAATAATTTTTCGAGGGTCTTAGGGCTTGATCTCGGATTAACCGGATTTGTAACTTGAAGGCGAATGAAGAACGGTATGAACTTGGTTTTGGATTGTTGAACTTCTTGGAGTTTGATCTTTTTCGACAGAAGTGCAATCTTCAAAAACGGTTTTTCGATGGAGTTGAAACTTGACGGCGGATTGAAATGAGTTATTTACGAAGAACACCCTGAAGATTGTTGAAGAATGCATTGAATGCCGCGAAGAACGCTTGAAGATGGATGAATTTGGTGGAGCGAAAAACTTAGAGTTTTTCCCTCTTCAACTTGTGAATATTTTGTGTGTCCTTTTTCTTTATGAGAGAGCCTTTATTTATAGTTGTAAAAACCTAGAGCTCTTTGCTTGTGATCGGTCGATTTTATTTCAATATAAACATGGATTTTATTAAAGCTACCTTTATTTTCTTAATTTCTTGTCACTCGCTCACTCTTAAAAAAATTCTCGTTAAGTCATCAAATACTTGATCTTTTGTTTCTTTTTATCATTCTTAAAATTTATTTATATTACCTAGATTTCTTGTGGATAAATAAAGAGGAATTTACTATCTTATATGCGCATATGATTTTGGATAGCTAGACCTCTAATTAAATGTTGTTTTTGAGTTGTTTTTTTTATTATAATTTGAAACCTGATGGTCACCATAGGCGTTTTCATAGTTATTGGTGTACGTAGGGGGAGAAATCACTTTTGGTCCCTTCTTGTGGCAGAGTTACCGTTTTGGTCCCTTATTGTAGCTTTGTCCACATTTAGTCACATATTGTGTCTTTCTGTTCCACATTTAGTCCAACGTCCACTATTTCCGGCCAAAATCGCACGTGATCGCACGTGCCGGCTAAATTTAGGGATTTGGACCCCGCACGTGTGACGCTTTGACACAGTTTCTTTTTTTAAAAGAAATTCATAAATCTAATAATTAACCTTTAATAAAAAAAAGTAATTAAATTTAAAAAAATGTAATTAAAACCCGATCCGCCCCACCCATATTCAGTCAAAATTTTAATTAAAGTTGTTTATTTTAATTAATTTTTTTATAAAATTAAATAAAATAAAAAAACTTTAATTAAGATTTTGACTGAATATGGGTGGGTTTTTTTATTTAATTAAAATTTTAACTGAATATGGGTGGGGCGGGTCGGGTTTTATTTTACATTTTTTAAAAAAAATTAATTATTTTTTTTAAAAATTTAATTATATTTTTTTATTTAATTAAAATTTTGACTGAATATGGGCGGGGTGGGGCGGGTTTTAATAACATTTTTTTATTTTAATAAATTCTTTTAAAATTTAATTATAATTTTTTATTTAATTAAAGTTTTGACTCAATATGGGTGAGGCGGGTTGGGTTTTAATTACATTTTTTTAAAAAAAGAATTAAAATTTTGACTGAATTAAGGTGGGGCGGGTCAGGTTTTAATTTCAATTTTTTTTATTAAAGGTTAATTATTAGATTTATGATTTTTTTTTAAAAAAGAAACTGTGTCAAAGCGTCACACGTGCGGGGTCAAAATCCCCAAATTTTGGCCGGCACGTGCGATCACGTGCAATTTTGGCCCAAAATAGTGGTCGTGGGACTAAATGTGGAACAAACAGACACAATATGGGACTAAATGTGGACAAAGCCACAATAAGAGACCAAAACGATAATTCTGTCACAATAAGGGACCAAAAGTGATTTTTTCCCGTTTATGTAGCTAGATCATTCTACACTATTTTATATTATGGAATCATTAGTAGATAATTCCACCTTCCATTCCCTTGTTGAAAAGGTCGAAACAATATTATTAGCTAACCATCATTGAAAATGAGAAATACAGGAAAAAAAACATAAGTATAAAGTTATGTACTACGTGGTACACGTGGCACCATAAATACCGTCAGCCTACCCACGGCCATCTAAGCCGCCGTGGGGGACCCCGTTTTTCAAAAGCGTGTAACTGGAATGGCAGCGTGTCTTAAAGAGGAGAAGTACCCTCATAAGATCTCTTTCTGATCTTCAAAGAATAAAATAAAATATACTATAGAGGGCCGTTTTTGCAAAAAGGTATATTGAGAGTGTAATGTAATGCGACCTTTTTCTTTTTGGGCCACATTGCAGCCTTAATAAAAGTGAAAGGCAAAAGAAAATAAAAACCTTAAGACTAGAATGAGTGGGATTTGCAGTCTTTAGTTAAGTTAAATAAGGCATGAATAGTAATAAAAAAAAAGAACATTAAGTAGAAGAATTTTATTTCTGTGCAAAATCCTTCCGATATATCATCATAACATTTTGCTGTCCCGTAAACAAAAACATGAGTAAATACTAAATACTATCTTTACTTACCAACCAAATATTAAAGTAAGAAAGTAATGATTATAATCATCAAAACCCCGACTTTTGACCGATTGGGTAGTTGAAATATATATGGATCAATGTCACAATCCTTTGCGGTAATTGCGGTCTCTAGTGTCCTGCTTTTTTATAAATTATGGAGGAATTTATAAAAATGCACATTATGTTTGTTATTTTGATGAAAATGCTCAAAAGAATCTCGGGTTTATAAAATGCACTCTAACTATGGGTACCTCTGCTAAAAATGCTCAATGGCTCTTATTCGGGTTACTTGGCCTACGTGACTGCCATATCGTCGCCACGTGGAATTTTTAGGGCATTTTCATCAAAACAGCAAACACAATGGGCATTTTTAATAATTTGTTCATAATAAAATAATAAAATTTCAGAACTACCTTTGTAATTTTAAAATTACTTTTTGCACCCCAACATATAAGAAAAGTATTATTTTTATATTTTTTATTTTTTATATTCATATCTTAAAAACTAAACTACTAGTATTTATATTTATATCTTATATTTATTAATATTATACTATTTGAAAACCTAATAAAAATATAAAAAAGTAGAATTACATTAATTAAACTAGATTTTTTAAGTAATAATTTTAAATAAAAATTTCATCTTTATCAAATGATATATATTTTCAGAAATTAAATTTTTGCAACAAACCTAATTTATATTTATAATTTAAATTTTTTTGCTACTTCAAAAATATTCAAAACATTAAAAAGTAATGACCTCTAACTCATATAATTATAGAGTAATGTTTTCTTGTTTACAAATTTAATACTAAATATTATAAATTGTTTAATAGAAATGTGTCTTCATATGGCATATATTTTCTACCTTAAAAAAATTGACATGTACCTTCAGAAATTAAATATTTTCAACAAACATAATTAGTAGTCTATTAAGCATGACTTTATTAAGCTTGATGTTTTAATTAGTAATAATTCAAAACTTCAAAAATCAAAAAATCAAAAAAGGAAAAAAAGAAAAGAAAAGAAAAGAAACTTCATCTTCTCCACACCCTCACCCACCCTACGTACCTTTATTCATCCCCAACCAAATTAATGAAATTCTATTTATTTTGAATTTTCTTTTTTCATCTGGTTTTTAAATAGTATAATATTAAAAAATTTAAGATATAAATACAAATACTGCCAGTTTAGTTTTTAAGATATAAATATAAAAAATTAAACAAAATAATGAATTTACTTTTCTTATATGTTTTGGGGTGCAAAATGCAAATTTAAAATTATAAGGGTAGTTCTAAAATTTTATTATTCTATAATGCACGAATTATTAAAAATGTCCATGATGTTTGTCGTTTTGATGAAAATGCCCAAAAAGAATTTCTACGTGGCGATGATGTGGCAGCTACGTAGGCCAAATAGCCCGAATAAGAGTCATTGAACATTTTTAGCAGAGGGTACCCACAGTTACGGTGCATTTTTTAAGCCCGAAATTCTTTTGGACATATTCATCAAAATGACAAACATAATGTACATTTTCATAAATTCCTCCATAAATTATTATAGTGTATTAATCATATGGTATATATTTTGCAATCCCAAAGCTGAAAACTATAACAAGAAAAAGAAAAAGGAGCTTGAGTATCCCAATGACTACTAGTATATATTTGTTTAAGAAAAGAGGCATTTATTTTCGGAAAGTAAGTAAGCATGTGAATCAAAGAATTGCAATATGAACTCACTTAAATATAATATTGAAGTCCCCTTAGTCAATTTCGTGTTTTTTTTTTCTTTCACCGTTTTGAGAAAGACAGTTCCTCAACGGCTCAAGTAGTGTCAGCAAAATAATCACAGCACAGCACATACACTTACTTAACTAAACATACAAAGCAGCAAACATAATTGCTTTCCAAAAAAGAATAAAGGTGCAAGAGAGAAAGTAATTGGACTGAGTGAATGATCTGAAACAGCAAATGGGGTCATTCAGACAACTTATTTGTACATGCCAGTATGTATTTCTTTTGTTCTTTTCTACCTGCCTATGTGAATCTTTGCACTTGTTATTCTGAGGTGAATGTATTATGGTTCCTATAGTTTTTGTTCATCTTTTGCTACTATAACTTATGATATCTTGTGCATCATCAGGTGACTATTTTGATGATTTTCCCTAGAGGGCGCCATCACCTTTGTTAATTAGTTGGGTCTTGAATTGTATCAATCAGGTATTAAGTTCCCTTCCTTTGATCTTAAGCTTTTTGATCACTTAACTATTTTTGTTCAGTTTATACTAATAATAAACTGTTGGAGTTCTTTCTACCAGGAACACAACTAAAAGTTTTTCTTGTTTCAACTGACTTGATTCTTTGCTTTGCTTTCTTTATTCCTGTTCAAATTTGTTATACTTTGTTTATGACAAATTCCTCACGGCTGCCACTGAAGGTCTGCTGCTAGTCGGCATGGCATCGGAAACTACGGCGAGATTGTCGAACTCGGACTCTAGAAGAATGTACTCCTGGTGGTGGGATAGTCACATTAGCCCCAAAAACTCAAAATGGCTCCAGGAAAATCTCACAGGTATATCGTTTTTGAAACTTTGCATTCACCTTTTCTTGTAACTGATTGAGATCAATTGTAGTCAGAAGTTTCATTACTTAGTGATAGAGGCGGCGTGTGCATCGTAGAGGAACACATCCTTGTATTCGTGCTGGTCTTCCTTGTATTAGTACTAAAAGTTTCATTTCTGTTTTCAAGATATGGATGCAAAAGTCAAAGTTATGATAAAGCTCATTGAAGAAGATGCCGATTCCTTTGCCAGAAGGGCAGAGATGTACTATAAAAAACGCCCTGAGCTAATGAAACTGGTCGAGGAATTCTACCGAGCCTATCGTGCATTAGCTGAAAGATATGATCATGCAACCGGTGTAATACGGCATGCCCATCTTACTATGTCTGAAGCTTTTCCAAATCAAGTTCCCTCGTTTGCTGATGATTCCCCTGCAAATTCAGTTTCTAGAATTGAGCCTAAAACGCCTGAAACGTCAATCCAGGTAAATAAATTGTGTGAAGATGTCTACAGGAAAATATAGTTCATAACTTCCATTCATTTGTTTCTCGTGCTGTCAAACAGAATAGAGAATTTATTGATGAGTCCGACTTTGTCGCTAGAAGTCAGCCTTCCACTTATCGGGTGAGAAGGAGCCTGAACTTTGCCAACGCAAAGGAAAAAGAACCAAGCATGTCAAGCAATGAGAATGACCAAAGATTGCCAGGAACCAACAATGCAAGTGATTCCAATGAGATTCTGATGTTGAAGGAAGCCATTTCCAAATTGGAAGTAGAGAAGGAAGCTGGCTTTTCTCAGTACCAAAAGAGTTTGGATGAACTCTCTCAGCTTGAAGCAGAGATCTACCAAACGCAGGAGAAACTAAGAGCGCTTAGTGATCGTGCAACTCAAGCTGAAAATGAAGTAATTTCCCTAAAGAAATCTTTGTCCACATTAGATACTGAAAAGGAATCTAAACTTCAGGAGTACCAACAATACTTGGACAGAATATCTGATCTGCAGAGTACTGTAGCTTCTTCCCGAGTGAATGCCAAGATACTTGATGAAAGAGCTTGTAATGCTGAAAGTCGAGCACAAACCTTGCAAGATGAACTGAATACGTTAGCTGTTGAAAAGGATGCAGCGCTTAGTCGTTACATGGAATCATTGGATTTGATCTCACACCTGGAGAACAAATTACGACTCACTGAGGAAGATGCGAGAAGGTTGAAAGGGAGAGCAGAGAATGCTGAAACTGAAATTGAAATCCTCAAACAAACAATTTCAAAATTGGAAAATTCAAACAAGTCTCTTCGCTCTGAGTTGGAGTCTTTGATGTCGAAGATGGGAACTCAAACTCAAGAGCTTACTGAAAAGCAGAAGGAACTAGGAAGATTCTGGGATTGCATACAAGAAGAACGATTGCATTTTGTGGAGGCTGAAACTGATTTTCAAACTTTGAAGCATTCGCATACTCAGATGCAGGAAGATCTGCGATCCATGGCTTCTGAGCTGCAGAAAAGGGCTCAACTTTTGAAGGTTGCGGAGACGCGTAATCATAGTTTGCATGAGGAAGTTCTTCAGGTCAAGGAGGAGAATAAACACCTTGATGAGCTCAACGCATTATCGATAAAGGGCATGCAAAAGGAGATCTCTAGCTTAAGGGAATCAAAAGGAAAACTTGTGAAGGAATTTGAACTTATACTTAAAGAACGGAATGCACTGCAGCAAGATATATATCACTTGAAAGAAGAACTCCATAATTTCGAGGAGGAGAACTCCAATCTCAAAGAAACTTGCCATAACGGAATTGATAAAGAACCTCTCCTGGAGAAACTGGAACTCATAAGGCAGCTTCTTGAGAAAAATTCCACTCTGGAGAACTCCTTGTCTGATTTAAATGATGAATTAGAGGCTGTCAGATGGAAGATAGAAGCATTGGAGGAAACTTGTGAATCTCTTTCAAATGAGAAATGCACTCTTGTCGATGAGAAAGCCACTCTCATGACTCAACTAAAGGAAACAAACAAGAACCTGGAAAAACTCTCAGAGAATAACACTGTTCTAGTGAGTTCACTTTCTGCGGCTCGCCGTCAAGTTGAAATTTTAAAGGCAAAATCAAAAATCTTGGAAGATTCATGCCAACTTCTTGTAAATGAGAAGGAGGCTTTAGGTAGTGAAAAGGATGGTTTAACTTCTCTTCTTGATATCACAAGGAAAAGGCTAGAAGATCTTGTGAAAATCTATGGAAAACTGCAAGGGAGATGCAAAACTCTAGAAAAAGAGAAAGAATCAGCGCTTCGTAAAGTTGAAGAGCTGCAGATGTCTTTGGATGTACAGAGGCAGGAATCTTCAAGTTATATTCATATGAATGAAACACGGTTCTCCAGCATTGAATCTGAGATGAAATTATTGCTCCAAGAAAGTCAAGGAAGAAAGAGAGAACTTGATCAAGTGATAGATAATGCTGTCAATAACGAAATTGAGATAATTGTCTTGCGTTTAACTGCCCAAGAGCTGGCCAAAAATAATCGCTGCATCCTAGTTAAGAATCAGAATCTCTTGGAAAATTTGAGTCTGACAGAAAACACGATCTCACTGTTACAGAAAACTAAATGTGAACAAGAAGTCCAAATCAAGTCTTTGTCTGATCAGCTTGAGTTCAAGGTCAGTACTGAGCAGCTCGTGGCATCGCAGAGCGAGGTCCTCATACTCCTGGACCAAAATGAAGAGTTAAGGTCAAAACTGAGGGAGGAAGATTGCAATAGGGAAACGCTAATGGCTCACGTTGAGGATTTAAACAGGAAGCTGGCAGAAATTCACGATACTCTAGAGGTCTGGCAAAGAGAAAATTCAGAAACTTTTGCCGAGAAAAGATCCTTGACGAGGAAATTCCTACTCTTGGAGGAAAACAATAATGTTCTGGAAGAGGAAAATTATTCTTTATGCAGTAAAGTGTTAGCTCTACATAATTTCTCCATGATTCTCCGAAACTGCACTGTTGAGAAACTTAAGGTACTGAGAGAATTTAGTGACAATTTGAACAAGCTACATGATACAAATGCAGCTCTTATGGAAAGGTTGAGCTTGGCAGAGGCGAAGTTGGAAGAATCAAAAACTGAAAATCTTCATATCCAGGAGAGGTTGCAACAGCTGGAGGACGTCGCTACAATCAAAGATCAGTTGAGTATTGAGATTGAAAATGTGAAGGAATTGTTGCATCAAATGGAACTACAACTTCAAGAAGTGGAGAATAAGTTAAGTATAGCAGAAAAGAAGAAACTAGAGTTGCATGGAAGTGTAGAACGTCTGAGAATGGAGTGTACCAATGCCAAAATGGTTCAAGATAGCCAAGAGGATCAGATTTTCAAGATGTCCGCAGATAATGATAGTTTGATCAACGAAAATAAGTGCTTGTATAAAGCAATTCAAGTAAAGGAAGTTGAGTTGCATAAATTGCATGAAGAGTGTAATGAGAGGAAAATCCGAGAAGTGAATTTGCAATATGAGGTGCAAACTAAAACAAATACGATACACAAGTTGGAGTCTGAGGCCGCTTCAGCTTTTGGTCAACTTCAGTACTCCATGGTCATTGAGCTTCTTTATGAGCAGAAGTTTCGTGAGCTTCACGAAGCTTGTCTGGGCTATATAGGTCAGATTGAAGATCTTAAAAATAAACTTGCAGCATACGGTCCAGAAATTGAATGCCTGAAAGAATGTGTATCATCCCTAGAGGACCACACTGGGACACACAGCAAGTTACAAGATCCTGACAATGAAGACCTGCAGGTAATGTTTATTACAGCAAATATGTGAAAACTTGCTCATCTGACTGCCCATGTGGTCAATTAGTAAGCCGTATTAAGACGCCATTGTACCTTTATCATGAAAATTACTGCATCTTGAATATATTCTTACTTTACCTACAGTCCTACATATGGTGTTAAGATGAAACCCCACTTAAAACAACCTCATATAGATTTTTAATTTTAGTCTCTTTATTTTTTCTTTAATTAGAAATTATATGGATTAAAATTTTTGGTTCAACACAGCTTGTTTACTTTTCAAACCTTAATCTCTTCTTATATGTTCATGTTAGGGTGCTCATGTTACGAAAGATGCACAGAAAAGCATTCTGAATAACAACCCGAAAGCATCGATGCCAAGCACATTTTCTGACCTGCATGATCTGAGGTATAGGCTTCAAGCCATTGAGAAGGCAGCAGTTGAGATAAAGGAGCTAACAGTTCATGAAAACTTTGATCTGCGTTCCAAGCTAGATGCTGCAATGAGGAAACTTGACCTGATACAGCATGGGAGTGGACGACACAGGAGAAATTCAAAGCCAACATCTGAAATCACTGAGGCAGACAACACAGTTTTGACAAAAGACATCATGCTCGATCAGGTGTCTGATAGTTCATATAATGGCTTGAACAAGAGAGAACCTGTCGATTCAGAAAATCAAATCATTGAGTTATGGGAAACTGCTGATCCAAATGGCACCATTGGCCTCACTGTTGGCAAGTCAAAGAAAACAGTTTCACCATCCAAATTTGATAAGCCTGATCTTCATCGTGTTAGATCAGTTAAGAAACAGAAAGGCAGGTTTCCCATTCCAGATGAACAGGTTGATAAAGAGTTGAGCATTGACAAGTTGGAGATCTACAACAGATCATACACGCCGGTTCAGGAAGGGGGGAACAAGAGAAAGATTTTAGAAAGGCTCGACTCAGATGTTCAGAAATTGGCTAATCTGCAAATTACGGTTCAAGACTTGAGGAGGAAACTTGCGGTTACTGAGAAGGGCAAGCGAGGAAAAGCCGTTCTTGAGTGTGAGGCACTAAAGCTACAGCTTGAAGAAGCTGACATAGCCATCATGAAGTTGTTCGATCTTAATGGAAGATTGACAAAAAGTATGGAGGACGGCAGTTCTTTCATTGAATTAAAGTCTTCCTTTGATTTGGAAAATGACGGAAGTGTCCGGAGGAGGAGAGTATCCGAGCAGGCACGAAGAGTGTCTGAAAAAATCGGAAGGCTGCAGTTAGAGGTACAGAAATTTCAGTTCGTCTTGCTCAAAATGGACAATGAAAAGGGAGTAAAAGTTAACGTGCCTGAAACAAGAAGAAGACTTCTTCTACGGGACTTCATCTATGGAGGGGCAAGACCGAGTCAAAGGCGTAAGAAAACACAATGCTGTGTATGCGTCCAGCCTTCGACCAACGAAGATTGAATATTTTTTCTTTTGTAATGTGTTTTTCAGAAGACAATGCTTTAGCATCACCTAGTTATTTTTCTCTCTGCATACAAATGTTTCTTTTAGGATGTAATGTATCCACATATTCCTCCCCCCAGTATCCTGTATATTTTCAAATGCTTGCCATTCTCATATGTGCCTCTATTTCTGTTAATCTTCTCTGCTTAATAATACTGCAACAAATAAGAAATAAATAGACTTGAAAGTGTTTTATTAACTTCACTACCAGTTCACCAAGTTCAAATATAGTACATGTAGGTTAGTTTGAAAAGAATCATTCATCTTACCACTCAAGTGAAAGCATAGGCAGAACTCTGTGAAGTGTTTGTTCTAGATTCAATTAGCACGACATATAAAAGTGCAAATCGAGTGACTCTTTGGTGAGTAAATAGAAACTCATCACCTTCTGCATTTCACTAATAACTGTAATCAGCTCTAATTGGTTATAAAGCATAACCAAGTCAATTATTCAACAAATAAACAAAACACCTTTCGCTTTTCTCGATACGTTTCGAATACACTCCACATATTCACATAGTATAAGAAGGTCAATTCACCAGTAACTACTTGGCTGGTAGCAACAATTTGCATTCAGGGATGAATTTCCAGAAGAACCAAAAAAAAAAAAAAAAAACTCATTATTAATCAGAAGTTCTTCTTTAAGAATGGCTATCCAAACTTTTGCATATGAGCAATCTGCCCACTATATTTCTTGCATGTAGCAAAAATCGAACTCTGGAGTGCTTGAATGACGCACACGACTTAGCAGTGTATCCTCATTTCTTCATCAATCCATACAAACATGTCTCCTTTTTCCATTTTTGATCTTAATGTCAGCACTTCATAATTTATAAGGATTGGAAAACTAAGATAAAGAGTTCTTCCGACGATAAATAGAAGTGGTTATAATATGGATTAGCATATCAGGACCAGAAAACATTTCTGATCAAAATGAATTCTTTTCCCTCCACTTGAGCTTTGTCCTCAGGAAGATAAATAAATAACACAAGATACATTAATGTCATACTCTTACACAACACCTTAAAAAACTAAATATGGCTTTCTTCTCCTCTACTGTCCCACTTAATATTGGTATCGCCTGCATTTGCAAGGTGAACATTGATACAAAGTCAAAAGAATTGTCCCACAGAAGTAAAAGAGATTCCATGTAACCATTCTGATTCCAAGTTAAATCATCCAACCAGCAATTCGGGTTTAAACACAGAGAAGTGTATCGAGAAATCACCAAGCTTTCTTATCCTATATAACAGATACAAGTTTCTTTCCCACAGAATAATTATAGAAAGAGAAGCATTTGGGATGAATACAAATTATAGAACCTAAACAAAACACGTTACATACAATTAAAGCCATCTCTCATCCGAGGAAAGAATGCCTAGCCAACTTTTCCCGAACTTTCCTTCCTTCTGCATCAACTTGCTTACAAATTTGTCCTTTATAGTCGGGATCATGATGGCCAGACAAGGCAACATCAGGATGCAATCTATCTCCACAATCGATGATGATATTATGAAGTAAACAGCAGACCAAGATAATACTAGGTAGCTTCCTCTTATCAGGTCTCCACATTACCTTATTAAGGATTCTCCAACCTCCCTTCAGCATCAAAAATGCCTGAACAGCAGCAGATCTTGCAGTTTCAAGCCTCGTATTCAACACAGACATGGACTCATCGCCTCCGCATGAAGTTATAAGCCACGGAAGAAGAGGGTAACTAGCTCCACCAACTACATACTCTCGAATCTCCTCCCCGTTGGATGAAATGCCCACACTTCCATTCAACCGTTTCCCACTTTCACAAAGTTTGTAAAATCCAGAAAACTTCAATAGTCTGGACATTGGCATGCCCCCAGGCCACCCTGTCACGATGTCAAGAAATCTCATCTGAAAGTCAACAACCCCCTGCACAAACATACTGTAATTCTTCTCTTGGTCGCACCAATCGTCAGACGTTTCAACAGCCGGAAGGGTCATAACAATGTGAGTGGAATCTATGGCACCACAACAATTAGGCAACCCGGAGGACGCTTCAAAACCAGATTTGATCCTGTCCATTTGATTGGAATCGGGCCACTTAAGGTGGTGCCTTGCGCGTTCTTCCATTGCCTCGATAAATCTCCACGTAACCTGAGAAACGGTAGATTGGCCGACGCCAAAGGAGGCTCCAACAGAAACTTGGGATTCACCAGAAGCCAATCTTCTCAAAGCAATAGCCACTTGTTTCTCGACACTGAGAAGCCTTCCCTCAATGTTGATGAGGCCCGAAGGAGGTCGGGATATAAGATCCTCTCTTACAAGAGAACATATGTACTCAAAGGTTTTCATCGAAACTCGAAAGAAATGTTTGAAATCTTCCTCCTCATTGGAGGGAGCATTTGAAACTGAGAAGACAATAAGCCCAAAATTGCAACTCAAGAAATGGGTACATAAATAAAAAAAAAACCCAAAATAAATTAATAGCCTTTTAGCACAATAACCTTAAAGAAGCTTGCCAATTAGAGCTCAATTTCAAATATAAAGAAATAAAATGAGGGAGAGGGAGAGGGAGAGGGGAAGAATACCGTGAGGAGGAGGAGGAGAGTTCTTGTTCCAGAAAATTTCCCACCATTCAGAATCAATAGCTTTGTTGTCAACTGGACCGCTGTTGTTATTACTATTATTATTCTTGTTCTTGTTCTTGTTCTTGGTTTTCTTCTTCTTCTTCTTCTTGATTTTGTTGCCTTTCTTTGAATCTTTTTTCATAATTTCATTATTATTGGGTTTCTTCTTTGGAGGAGCCATAGAGCATTACTGGTGAGGGCGAGTAGAGAAGTGGCAAACAAAATAGGTAAAATTCCTCATAAAAAAAAAGAAAAAGAAAAAGGTTAAGTTTTGAGTATCAACTATCAAGAGTTAAATATTAGTCAACTTAGCTAATCTTTGTTACTTTACCAATGGCCTAACAAGTGTATTTTTAAACTTTTTTTTATCGAAATAATTCAGTCGCCTCAGGCTGAATATTCTAGTGAAAAATAGCTGAACATGTACTGGTGGGGTAAATCGCACAAGCTGACAAATATTAGGTGTATAATAGTTGAAAATTTTGTTTGGGAACAAGTCCCAATGAACCAATATTAGAGGGTTTGATGTTCTTATCCCTTTTTTTTTCATTTTCTATTATATCTATTACTACCAAAGAAGCTAAATTATTGTTTGTTTTTCAGTTACCCCTTAATTTTTATTTTTATTTTATTAGATACGTTGGCACGCGGTACTCGCGTGATTAAGAATTTATTATAATTTGTATGATAAAAAAAATTAACTTAAATGAGTAAAAATTAAATATAAATATATTATATAGAAAGTTTCAAATTTTGGAAAACTAAATCTCCAATCACCATAATTATTGTAATTAATGATTCCACTTAAATTTTAAGGCTAAATTAAGTATTTAATAATAAAATATCATGCTAACTCTAAAATTATAATATTAAAATCGAAAATAAAAATTTTGGTATTACATTTTGCCTTTTTTATATAATAGTATAGATGGCTAAAGGTAACAGCTAGACTCTAGCAAATCAATTTCAGTTTGCTTGATTCATTTACTCAATAATATCAATTTTTTTTTGTTTAGAGAAACTGATGATCTTCTCATTTGTTTTTTACTTGCATTCTCCAGCCAATCCATCTGAAACAAATACCAATTTAACAAGAATTATGACGGGGTTTCAAAATAAGGGAAAATAATCAAATTTTAAAGAAAATAACAACAAACTGAGGGAGCTAGCTTACAGGCTACAACTAAAAAGTTTGAAGACATCGAAAAAGTTACAGATACTTTTTATTAGACTAGCAAATGTAGCACGCGGTTCCCGCGAGCATAATTCTTTTTTCAATGTCATTCTATGTGGGTTAAAGAAGAAGATTTATCTAGATAACATGTCCCATTAATTCTGAGTGGAAGAAAAACATTATGGGAAAAGTAAGTCATTAATTATAATTAGTAATATAATTAATTAGTCTAACTTAATTTGTAAGGCTATTTTGGGGATTTAATAAGAAATTTTCACAATATAGCTAAAACACAAAGGTTAAAGTTGGAAATCAAAAGATTGGTGTCACAATGGGTTTCTTTATATAATAGTATATAGATTATTGTTTTTCAACATCTTACTATTAAACTAAAAATGCAACAAAAACTATTTAGAAAGTGCCGTATACTTTTGCTCTAATTTGACACTTTATCATATATTTTTTAATTAAACTTCGAATTTCTCTATCATGGGCTCATGGGACATGTACAATGGTTGTGTTTGGATTAGGGTTGTTAAACCCTTTAAGTTCAGCCAAAAGAAGTGTTTTGGACTTGAGAAGACTTCTTTTAGACTCACAAAAGGTTTTGAGGTAGGATTAGATTGGGGGTAAAGATACCGAAGCAAGTGACTGCACTCCTAGTCGGAACACAGGAACAATAATTGTTACTTTGTTGCTCACACACGCAGGACTACTAGTCGTAAAATACCAATGATATTGTAATCTATCACATGATCTTATCTTCTCCACCGTAACTACTCCCACTTTTGTAACCAACTCGCAATTCTATCTATAACTAGGGGAAATTGTGCTTCCGCTCACACTTGAGCCTAGTTAACATAATAATAATGCGCTAGCTATGTACAACCCTCTCTTTGCAACCATTAAATTTATGAGTCAATTGTACATAGGTTGACGACCGCGCCCCATGAGTCGCGTTCCGATTCGAGTTGGTTCGGTGCTGGCCAGACACTTTACTCAGTTCAGACTAAAACACGTCTCGTAGGAAGGGTAGGATCAACCATACACATAATGATATAAAAAATAACTTTAATGTACATAAAGGAAGTCTTGGAAATACAATAATTTGATAACTTTAATGATTACGTACTGATGATAATCCATTTTCAATTACACAACTATTCCAAAATGCAAGATTGGCAAAATTATTCATGTGATCCATGCTGCCACGTCAGTCGTATCTTGACGAATGGACAGATAGGAGAAACGAGGAATAAGTATTTGATGACTTAGTGAGATTCATACAAAACAACTAGCAATGCAAGAATTAACATTGATTCAATTGATATATTTATAAGAGTGATCTTTCCAATAGAAACAGTGTAACAAGATAATTTGATGTAGCATAGTATCGAAATATTCTTAGAATACTTTATGAACATGTGCTTAACAGTAAACAAATCCAACCTTATGTCTTCCAAATACTACCTTATACCTCCCAACGAGGAGCGACCTCGCAAACAAAACATGCGACATGCTCGAGGACACACCGATCCAGCACGCGGGTTACAGCCAACTGCTGACTGCAAGCAGCGCATAGATAATTGGGTATCAAGCGAAATTGCTTAAACCGACAGTCCTTACTGGCCGGCAGCAAATCGACACAATCCTAGGTTCAACTCCCAATGGGGGATAAACAAATAAGCTAGTAAACCGGATTATATCCGTTGCTTCTTGAGCTACATGTCCCGAACATAATTTGTTGCTCTTTGCAAAGTTCAAGAACCAACATATGAGATAATTGACGAATTACCATAATTATGAATTAATATGTGATAAATAATTAATGGTTGAGTGTGATTTAACGATGAGTAAGAAAATCATATTATGAGACGAGATGAGATGCGAAAATAGGAATACAGTGAATAATATAGGTTGTTCGTGATTTGGTAACGGGGTAATGTCTTTTTTGTCCAAGTTCCTCTGGCCGGATGCCAAACTGGGCTAAAACAAAATCAGAAATCGAACCTCACCTTTATTTGTACGGAGAATCTTGCCCGTCGTTGATTTATTTGTCAGACCTTTAATAGATTAAGATAATATCAATTAACTGAACAATCATAATTCACCACAATAATTATATGTTCTTTTTCAATTTTCGTGTTGATGAAATTTGAGAAGATTCTTGTTAAAATAGTAGCCAATACTAATTTAAGTAAATAACACATATCATCGATGGCAGTCTTATGTGATAAACTTGATATCATACGGTTAAGTTAAATATCAAACATCTTTTGTATACGTATCTATTGATGCCCAATGAATCATTAAAATATACTACTTAACTAACTTTATGAAAGATATTATTTAAGCCTATAATCAATCCAAAATTTTCTATAATCACGACTTCAAATAAATATTCTATGAAGTAACACTCTACAATGTAAAACTTAATTAAGCAATATTTTGTTTCAAGACTATTATTTTAAATTACACAACATGGTTTTTATAACTTATAAAAATATAAATATGTAAACCTAATCAAAATAAATGTTCAAGAAATATTTTTGTTTTTATAAATAATCATGATTAGACCATGAAAGTAGCTTAAAAAACATTTATCTAAGGATATGTTAAACATGATAAATATACTATTTATATGTTATTGAAAAATCTCAAAAATATTAATTTATGATTACAAATTGTAATAAAGTAATTCTAATCGTTGTTATATCATTTAGGAGTCATGTGTGAGTGATCAATAATGTAATGAGATGATTACTTTCAATCATAAACTAAAAATATAAAGTCATGCAAAATAAGCTGAAAATCGTCGCAGTCTCGGGTTTACATTTGATCGGATATCCAAATGAACTTTTTTTCAAATATTTTTGCGGCAACTGATCCTTAACATCACGAGGAACATGTGTACCCAAATTGGAAGGAAAACACAAAGGTTTGCTATGCTAAATAATTGTTGTAAACATAGAGCCTCTTTCGAATTTTTGGACAACAGTCTACGATTTATGCATTACGACCCTCTAAATCACATTATTTGAGAAACATGACTTATAGAAAAGTTACAGGATATCATGGAGAGTATATGGCCGAAGACCTTGCTTAAAAATATGTTTTCTACAATTAGTTATGATTTTTCTAAGGTGCAAGGCCGAATAGACAATTTCTGCGCATCAAAAGTTTTGGGGTGTTTTTGGGTAGAAAAAGATAAAATAAAAACTTGGGATGAATTTTTCTTGAAAGCACACTCAAAAATGAAGATATTGATGGGAAGAAAGAATGTATAAACCGAAATGGTTTAGGTGTGAAAATTGTTGGAAGAAAGCCTACTATTTATAACTAAAATATCAAATTAAAATACTTTTGATTAAGGTCCCACCCATTTATTTATCATTGGCCCCCTAATGAAGATTATAGTCAGATAAATGGGAGATGGGGCTGATTCTTGTTCCACAACTTATAATATGACATGTTTAATTAAAACAAAAAAATATATAAATATATACATATTTATTCTTTCTTACATGTTAAAACAATTTAGGTTAATATCCCACTTTAATTTTTTTAACAACTAATCACCAAAACATCATTTCAATTGTTGCAAGAGTGATGTGGCTGAATTCAAAACTATTCACCTATGATGTGATATTATTCTTGTTGTTTGTAAAATCAAATATAAATAAATAGATATTTTTACACATATTTACTTATGTTAGTTTTTCTAAGTAAAAATCTTCAAGATCAATATGTACATGCAAAATATATTTCTTAAAGATATTTGAAGCATATAAGTCAAAAAGAATGGTTAATTTTCGTTGAAGAACTAAAATACAATTTTTCTCAAACGTTTGGGGTCAAAATTATATTTTAAAAAGTTTAAGAACTAAACTGTAAATTTATAATTTTGTCCAAATTTCAGGGGCGTTACTCATAGGTTATTGAAAATGATTTGTGACATCACTGATTGGCAAAAAATCTGATTTTTTTTAAGTCAACAAATATATTTCAAAGCGCAAGAGAGCCACAAATTGTCAATACAATCAAAGAATGCCTTCTATCGAAAAAATAATTAAAACTAAGCAACACCTTAGTGTTCCGCAAAAGTAAACTATGAAGATCATGTAAATCTCCCAATGACGTGCGGGCTAAGTTATGCGCCATCGTGTTAGCATCTCGCCCAATCCACCTAATGGAAAAGTCACTTCGTGGCACAAACAGACGAAGAAAATTCGCAATGATATTAACATAGCTTGCATCTTCTTGGGTCCGAAAAAGAATGTCGTGGATAATATTAAGGCAGTCGCCCTCAAACACCACTTGCTTCCAATCCATTCCTACCGCCAGTTTAATAGCCCATAATGCCGCCTAAGCCTCAATACCCGATGGGGCCAGTGTAGCCGTAAGCCTCTTTTGAACCCTTGCTAAAGTGCGACCACTATGATCTCGAACAACAACTCCTATTCCCACTTCCCAATCCTCCTCAAAACGTGTACCATCGAAATTGATCTTAAACCAATCATCACGTGGCGCCTCCCACCCCGTTCCTCCAGTCTGCGCTACACCATTTGATTCCTGTCTCAATTCCCGCCACGTCGCCGCGTACTGCAATGTGAACTCCACGATCTCTGCTGCACTGTGATGTTCCTCGCCCCCAAAAATCAAGTTCCTATTATGCCATATGGCATCGCAAAGTGTAATTGCGATACTTACCACTCATTCCCTTCTTCACGCCAAATTGTATGAAACCATTAAAGCAATCACTCATTATAATTACGTTTGGATTTCATAGAAAAATTTGCCAACGCCCATGCTTGCCTTGCCACATGACAATCAAAGAAAAGATGTTTCAGGGTCTCGTCTCTTTCATTACACAACACACACAATATGCAATCTCCAACTTTTCGCTGCGAGTCGCCACCAAAACAGTTTGATCTTATTCGCACACCCCAACCTCCAAATCTTCTTCCAGCAATGCTGATCACTCGAGCTCGCAACCTCCCAACTCCCGCGAGCAGTCAACCCTTGCGTCATTATCATGTGGTATGCACTCTAAATCATTAACCGCCCGTGTTTCTCATAATGCCAAATTTGGCGATCCTCGTGCTCCAAGCTACCCAACGGAATAGCCAACACAATGTTAGCATCCACTTCCCATAGTGTATTTCAAACCAACTCCGCATCCCACCGCCGTGTCTCCAAGTTAATAAGATCACTCACTTTATCCACTCCCGCATGCGGACCGCGCGTAGTAATAGGGCAGAACGTGATCGGTCAAGGCAGCCACGGATCATCCCATACCAAAATTGACGTACCATTCCCTACTAGCCATCGAAAACCTCTTTTAATAACCACGACCGTCTTCCAAATACATCTCCACGAGAAAGAGGGATTACTCCCAATCCTAGCCTCTTAAAAAGACGTACCCAGAAAATACTTAGCTTTAAAAAGCCGTCTAACAAAGTTCTCCGGATTATGAAAGATGCGCTGCGCTTGTTTCGCAAGCAACGCCATATTGAACGCTTTGAGGTTCCAAAATCCAAGTCCTCCATCTTCTTTCTTTTTGCACAACATGCTTGCGAAAATTTTGATCTTACTACTAACATCTTATTGGTGAGGTGATGCTTTACAGATTGTTGGATCATAAAAATCTGTGGCAATTTATTTTTTGCCCAAGCAAACACGACATACGTATACTTAGACTCGTGGATTAGAAAGAGGCTTCAGTAGAAATAATAGTTCATTGAAAAAACAGAAGACACAAAAGTACTTTTCAGTTAATCTGGTAAAAAAGTAGTTCAGTGATTAGTTCTGGAGCTTCGATTTTAGAAGTAATAATTACATTGATCCAATTTGTGCTATTCTTCCTTGTTCATGAGCTTCCAAATTAACCTTAGTAGAAGAGGTCCATCACAAATGCCACAGAAAAAGCTGACTGAAGGTTCAAACTTGCTCTCTGAATGATTGAACCACATCCTTTGCCTTCTTAATTTTTAAAGCTAGCCGATATACAACCACCTAATACATAATCTAAAAGAAAAAAAAAAATCCACCTTTGTGGATTAAATTCAACTACTACACCATCAAATCAAATAGGAAACTATATGCAACAACATCCAACACGTTGCGTTGTACACTCTAATGGGTAGCACGATGCTTACACATTGCTGCTATACTTTTCTGATTGATCGGTTGGCTTGTAAGTGTGAAGCATGTAATTGCAGGCTCCAACAGCCTCACCGACTGTCAAGAAGATCCATTCCTGCCCTAATGTTTCCAGGAATTTCGCCTTGTCCAATTTCTTCATCACCTCAGCGCCTGGATTCGCCAACACTAGCTGCAAATGCCAGAAAAAGAGTTGAATAAGTAAGTTACTTTATTCATTCAAATAGTGCTGCTATGACTTAGTATATGAAGATTGAGAAAATGAACTAACCTTGAGATGTCTCCGATCAAGAACCTTCTTGACCTCTTCAAACATGCTAATGCCACTTGTGTCGATGTTTCCAACGGCTGCGATATCGAACATTTAGAGTAAATGATTAGTACTTTAAATATATATAAATAGCTTATCCACATTCGACTAATTTACTAACTAAGAAGTTCAACACTCACCACTCATGTCGAGTATAATGTACTGCAAGCCCATCTCTCCCGATAACTTTATCCTGTCTTCCTCGTCATCAATCCATCTTGAAATCCTGACAAAAAAGGGTAAACAAAAAAATGATTTTAGTCCCTCTACAATTACTCCGTGATCACGACTAGAAACAACTTCTTTTCATACGTATGGATGGTTGATTCTGTTTTTCTTACCTTTCTCTCAAGTAGCTTGAATTGGCAAAGTAAATGGGAGCATCAATCTCTAGAATCAGAACTCCCGGTACATTATTCGTATTTGTATACTGATCGACGTTTCTGTACACCCTAGTGTCCGGAATGTTACCAAGAACTATCGTTTTTGGTCGTGCAACAAATAGTAGTAACCTCAGAATCGATAGTCCAATCTGCATAAACATCAAAACAATCACTCATGTTAGTTTTCACATTCGTTCAGTTAATTAACAATTTGTCACTAACATAATCACAATATATAGTTAGTTATACTTACTGCCAAGATTAAGCCAATCTGAATGCTGCCAAATACAACTCCAACGTATGCACTCATGCAGACTAGGAAATCGAATTTGTCAACATGCCATAGATGGATTGCTGCTTCGTAGTCAATGAGACCGAGCATGGCGGCAACTATGATTGATGATAGAACGACAATCGGAGTGTAGTGAAACAACGGAGTTAGGCATAACAACGTTATCATAACTGCAATTGCCATCACTATGTTTGAAACTGCAGTCTTGCATCCTGCATTAAAATTCACTGCTGATCGAGAAAATGGACCTGAAAAATAACAATTATGATATATTAGCAATTGATATAATTTAATATACTATGCAATTTCATTCCATGTAGTATCAATTTAATTAAAGCTAATGGCAAATATGAAATAACTTATAGTTAGTCATAATCACATATCATATGTAATGCTCATCAGTTACCACTTTTAGGCCCATTACTAAAGTGGGCTTTTCATTATACTTATTAAAGATACCATTATTAGGCCCATTAATTTGCACAAATATAATTTGTTTTTGAAAAGGCCCATATATATCATATATGTACCTGTAGTGAGGTAACAAGATGTGCAAGAACCAATAACGTTCATGGTTCCAATAGCAATCATTTCTTTGTTGCCGTCAATGTTGTAATTTTTGAACATGGCAAAGCTTCTGCCAACTGCAATACCTTCCTGTTTATAACCACAGCCACACGCATATATATAGTTAGAACATTTATTTGTTGGTGTGTGGCAATCAATAACCATCAAACAAAAGGACATTGAACTAACAGCTGTCTATCAATCATTCATTTAATTGTTGGTTCACGTGAACAAACAACGACTTGTCATTCTTCTTTGCTTGAGTGTAGTAGTCACTAGCTATTATTGATTAAATGTTGCGCCTTATTAAGATAATTAGCCACTCAATATCATTAGTCATATAAACATGTATATATAATAATAGAGATTTTGTGGCAAGCACGCCAATGTAAGGAAATAATGGTCACTTTAAAGTTTTAAGTATAAACATACTTAAGTCATTTTTTTTTTTTTTGATTTTCATACTTAAGTCATTTAAGTAAGGCAAATTATAACTCAAAGACCTCCTATTGTCGATATGAAATTAATAATTAATTATATACTTACGGCGAGAGAGATAATGCCGGTGATAATGCCAGTTTTGATTGCAGTTGGGAGATACTTGGAATCAAAGTTGAGATCCATAACTGAAAGTGGGTTTATCCCTTTCTTCAGATGTCCTATCTGCAAAAAAAAAAAAAAAAAAGAGGCACATTTTTAGTTTTAAAAAATGTTCCTATGTAAATTCAACCAAAATCGCGTTTAAACATGTCAGGACATATAACGAAATGTGACATTTCAATTATTTGGGGTTGGAGTACCCCTTGTACTCCTTTCTTTCTATTATTTTATTACATTTGCATACCAAAAAAAAGACATATTACAAATTAAGAACAACCTATTTAGGTTGACTTACGTAATATTTCACTATTATAGTCCATAGATTTTGATTTTATTTTATTTTGGCAAAAAGAGCCCTCTCAGTTAATTTTCTATTTGTAAATAAGAGTGGCAAATTTCATACAACATATCACACTTAATTTGAACTCACAATAAAGTAAATGCATCTTAATTTCCAGGTCATTTTGGTCATTTCGTAATAAGTACATCACATGAAAAGACAAACTGAATATTGTAATTTTGGAAATCAGAATGATTTGTCTTTTCTTTTCTTCAAATAAAATAGCCTGCCTACGAATGTAACAGGTGTTTGCTATTAGCTCATATACTATATATTTCTGATCACATGGTGTTGGTTCTCATGCATGTGTGGAAAACTAATATTCTTGTCATATTCATTTATTGGGTTCAAGTCAAAATAAAGATATTATTCGCACTTCATTACCAAACAAAATAAAAAGCAACAAATTAAAGAGGGATGATAATAAGTATGAAAGGAAGAGGGGCTCACCACTTGAACTCCATGTTTCTCAGCATGTGTAAGGTACACCAAAACACTTCCCAGTATCACGGATGTCAATGGAGCCATTGCTGATATCCAGAACATATTTGGCTTCTTTTTGCTCTGCATCATCAATTACTCGATATTTAATTTAATTTTATAACCTCCTTAAAAAATTATGATGCAAATTCAATTAATTGGGGAAATTGGTAGTAAAAACGAATAATCAGTTTTCTCTTTTTTTCTTCCAAATTAATACATAAACGCTAACGGGCATAGTAACATGCCGCCTACAAAATATTATTTTTTCATGTATGTAATTTAACAGATACAATTGACAGATATACGTCACTATAATATACTCAATCTAGAAACGGATTACGTGTAACTCAGTTCGTAGCTAGGGACCGATTTCAACATGGATGTTTTTAGTCTTAGAAGTCATATTAATTGGCTAAGCCATGCTACTTCTTGTAAGATAACATAGAAGACATATATAATTGTACATTTAAACACATAATTAACTACAATATAATTATGTAGGCATATAATACTTTAGTTATATGTATGAATCTAAATAAGAACCGCCCAAACACTTTTCCGCATCTATAAGGTACATAGATGAACTAATAATCTTTTATTTTTTCCACATATGTGCGAAAAGTGTAACGTGACGGAATTATTATTGAATAATGTAGCAAGGATATTTCGTAGAAGTAGGTTTAATATCAACTTACAAAGTATCTGGCCAATAAGAGGTAGAAAAGAAAAACAAATCCGAGAACAGCACTTTCCCATCTCCACTGCAAAAGATAAAACGTATGTGGTAAAACGTCAAAAAGAGGCCAATTAACATTATTAAATTGTCTCGCTGACTGCACCTTTTACACAATGATACTATTTATTTCACCACTTTCCTAAATCATTACCATTCTCAATTATCGATTATGTACATTAAAATAATTAAAAAAAATTATATACTATGGAAGATACGCGAATGTGATGCACCGATACCGATACCAAGACGACTATGCAGTACCCGATACATATCAATACCGATTCAGATACCGATACCAGTTCTGACGTATCCGATATGCCACGTGGCGTATCCCTTAATTTTAAAATTAAAAAAATCTTGATACATATCCGATACGTTTTTTAGGCGTATCGGAACTATTATGGATCTTTTTTATAAACTTTTAATATTTGATTGGTTAAATATTTAAATATAAATTCCACCAAATATAAAATAAAATAAAAAAATAAAAATCTCTTTATCAAGGGCACGATTAAGGTCTCATTATTTTTATAATTATACTTTTCTTTTTCTATTCATAATCATCTCCACCACCATGCGCCATCTTCACCCCACCACCATGTGCCACCACAGTTATACTTTTCTTTCTCTATTCTAATCACCACCACCACCACCATGCACCATCTTCAAGCTTGTTATGTTGTTGTTTAACTTATTAGTCATAAATAATTCTGTTTATATGTCTTTTTTCATATTTGATGCATGACTTTTTTTAGTGTTAAACCTTCTTTTGTATATTTCTAATTTTTCTTGTTTAAGTTTTAAATTTTATTCCTTGTTAAAAATAAAAAACACATATAATAAATATTAATATTATCTATATATAAACGTATCCTTGCCGTACCGGTATCGGCTGTTTTTAAAAAATGCCGTATCGACATATCCGTACCATACAGTACCCGTACCGCCGTACCCGAACCCGTGCAACGTAGCATAGCGTACTCTTTTTATAGGAAAAAATAAATCAGTCTACAAATAATTGAAGTTACAAGAAACACATATATATATATATATATTATATATGGACGCAATTACGAAAAATCAAAAAAAGCTCATTTCTCTCTACTTTACCCCTCTGTTACACCATTCCAAACAAACCAAGAAAGTTAAAACTTAAAACTTTCTATGAACTTAATTATTTATACGATATATAACCATAATTAACTTTTCAAAACTTAAAGGGGTACGTACCTCATGAGTTTGTGTAAAAACAGAGCGCATGACCGAGATGACGTCAGTGGCGTGGGTAAATTTTTCAAGGCCTAATATTCCTTTTAGCTGTTGAAGGCTCACCACCGTTGCTGCTCCTCCCATGAACCCTACTATCGTCGCATGCGACAAGAAATCCACTATAAAACCAAGCCTGCATGCCCATAACAATATATATTATTGTTATGAAATATATATCAGAAAATTCTTTTATATTAGTTACTCTGGAGAATTAATGTAGCAACACTAATTAAATGAATGTGACAAAAAATTATTACCTGAAAATGCCTAGGCCAAGTTCAAATAGTCCAGCAAATAAAGTGGCAGTAAATGCAAGATGCATATACAGTTGTGGATTCTCATTTACATTCACCACGTCACCTAACATCGAACCAATCAGCAGCGACCCAACCGCCACTGTGCCAACTGCCAAATCCCTCGAACTCCCCATCACAGCATAAATCAAAGGCGGAACAAAGCTCGAATCTGACGTCACAATATATATTTTCAAAAATTAATTTATTACAACATAACATATATTGTTATAATAACAAAAAGTTGTTATGCCTCGAAATGTGTTACTTACAAAGTCCAAGAATTGGCGGCAAGTTAGCCAGCTTGGCGTAACTAATCCCCTGCGGAATGGCTAAGCTCGCTATGGTGATCCCTGCAATGAGGTCAGCTTTGAAGAACTGCAACGTGTAACGCGGGCCCCACTCCAAGATAGGGAAAAAATATTGCATGCCTAGTATGAATCTTTTCTTAGGGGGTTGGTTTTTGAACTGCCTGAGAGGGTCGTCGGGGAAAAAAGTTTCTTTCAAGTTTGTTTTTAAGGGATTTTATGAAGGGCTGCGGCGGAGGAATGGCCACGCGGCGATGGTTTGTGTCGAGGGTGTAGCGGTTTTCCGGTGGATACATTTGATCGGCGTTGCCCATTTTTTTTTAAGGTTGTAATGAAATGTGTTTTATAAGTGTTGTGATAAGATTGATGTTTTGTTGTAAGAATCTTATTTAGTTGTTGTGTTTAAATGAATGATGGATTGGTATGCTTTTATAGTTGAGAGATTGAGTTTGTACAATGAGTTTGAGTGCGTTGATGGGCCGTGGGAAAGGAACAAGTGATACACGTATAGGGGTGGAGGTGGGTGGGCACAGAAGATTTTTTTTTTTTGCTGATGTGTGTGATGAAATTATTGAAATAAAATATTGAAAACAATTAAAGGTGTGGTCAAACGAGATTTTGTTGTTGTTACAAGTTAGAGAGTTAAGCACTATAGAGGAAATTTCTTTCGATGCTACATATCCACTGATCATTAATCGCTAATGCTAATAATCTGTTGCTCTCGCTTCTACCTCTTTGGGACACGTTTTCAACTATTTGGGAAATTAAACACGGCTGCGTGCCGACGTACATTTGTTACTAGTTCTGCCTGAGATTCAGAATCCAAGTTAATGGTTCAATTTAATCAATGATTTGAGCAGCGCAGTTTGTTTGTTTGAGAAAAACCAAAACAACGGATAGACGCTACCAATTATAAAAGTCTTTAGGTTGGTGGGCCATAACTGTAAAACTGATCTACTGCGACATCACTATAAATACAAAAATTGTTAGTGAACAATATAAATCATAAACTGATAGAATTAGTGCGAGGCACTAAGAGGGGATTATCGAGTGATTAAGATGGAATTAGTAATATTCTTCTCGTAGTAACTAGAGAAGTCACTGAATTGTTTACAGGGACTGATAGACGAAATATCTAAATGAATTCATAAGGAAGTGAAAATTAGTTAACTTGTCCATTAGAAATGAGCTGATGTGTATATATAGTGTTCATAGGGGTTCTTTTCCTTTATGTCGTGCAATTTGACTTCCATTTAGAGAGGGCCTGACTATGTTTAATATTAATCCAAAGTTTGACAGATCTGCTGACAACCTTAAATTTGGGCCGCTCATAGAATAAACGCCATCTAGCTGAGCTGTGATGGTCGAATAATACATCCACTTTCAAGTGAGCCTTTGTAGCGCCAAATCTTATTAGTTTTGTAGAACATAGCATTAGGTCTTCGAACGAGACTCTTATGTGGTCACGAGGCCAACTGGGGTTTTCTGACAAAGGACTCTGAAAGTGCAAGTGTCGCAGTGAAATGTTAATCCAACATTCTGGTAACTTGTGTTGGCACAACATTAAACTTAATACACTGCACTGTCCGATTATTTTTAATTGCTATATTTAATTTTGCCTTTATTTATAAACTCATCTAGTTCCACAAGTTGTGATCATGTTTGATGTATTTCAGGATATCATGAAATCTAGGTTTCGTGTGGATTAAAACTTGAAGAAAGAAGATAAAGTCGAAGGAGATTAAGATAGAATCAGAAGATCTTTTTAAGATAAACATCAAAGGACATTTCGAGATTATCCAAGTAATCAGAGAACAATCAATCACATCTACAAGAAGGGACGGACAAACTCTATAAGAAGAAGTGTTCGACATCAAGCTAAATAACGAGACTAAAACATAGGTTCTAAGAGATTATAAACATTCTTGTCAAAGTTGTTTAGTCTTGTTTTTGCTGAGTTTTATCTAACGAAGCTATAAACTCAATAGCTTGTAGTGAGTTAGTGTTAGTATTGAGCTCCTTAACAACTGCGTTTTGTAAGATCATTAAAGTCATATTTAGTGTTTGTTTTGTAACTGTTTGTTCTATTCCGCTGCACTTTACTCTTTAGTGCTGCTGGGACAACATCGAATACAATCGGTGTTGGCACAACATTTCAATTTAACACAGCGTGTGAATCAAAAAGAGTACCAATCCCGATCCATACATTAACAATTGGCGTCAGAGCCAAGCACTTAATTCATTGGTGTTTGAATTTGGTACTAAGTCATGGATAATGCGAATCCCAACACAAACAACAGGCTACCAGTGCTGGATGGGACCAACTATGCCTACCGGAGATCAGGCTCAGACAATACATCTAATCCATAGACCAACGGGCATGTAAATCAATCATTGATGGTTACACTCCACCAATGACGGCAAGAGACAAAGACAATGATGTCAATTTGAAGCCTGAAGCTGATTGGACTCCAACAAAAGTCAATGAAGCAGTCTTCAATGAGAAAGTACTCAATGCCATCTTTAGTAAGGTTGATCCACATATGTTCAAGTTGATACAGCTCTACACAACTACAAAACAAGTCTGGACGTTTCTTCAAAGCCAATGTGAGGGAGATGTAAGTGTTAATGAATCTAGACTTCAAATTGCGTTACAGAAATTTGATAGTATTAGGATGGGTGATGTTGAGACTGTTACCTCTTAGTTTGAGAAACTGATGGATATTTCAAATGAATGTCAAAGTTTAGGTGATTGTGTATATAGCCATGAAAACACCGTCTCCTAAGTTCAAAGTTAAGAAAATAGCTATGCAAGAGGCCATACACATGTCCACACTTAACTTTCATACTCTCTTAAATGTCTTACAAGAATTTGAAATGAATCTGGAGCCTACTAACAAACAGAGAGGAGTTGCTCTTAAAGCCATTGAAGAGAAAGTAGATGATGAAACTGAAATAAGTGCTTACTTAGGTTTTGTTGTTAGAAAGTTCAATAAGATTGCCTTGAATGATAGAGTCAGAAAAGAAAAGAACGTGCCTTCTAATCTGAGAAAGAGTTTTCCTTGTAAAATGGTAAAGTATACTTTCAAAAAGCCCTCTGATAGCGACACTAAGAAAATGAAAGAAATCCATTGCTATGAGTGCAAAGGTTTTGGTCACTTGGCTTATGAATGTGCTAATGCATTGAGAAACAAAGGTAACTCTAACTGGGTGTGCATAGATGATATTTATGATGAGATAGGTTTGGAGGAAATGCCAGATGAACAAGAATCTGAAGAAATACATACAACAGCCTTGTCTGCTCAGGTGAACTGGACAGAATGTCAGGACAACATTGTGACTGACAAATGTGCGCTCAACATCAGATAGAAGCGGAAGAACATAAAGAATACTTTGACAACTGGGAGGATGAAGACCCAATATCTAACTCTCAAAGTCTCATTACTGATATAAATGAATCTGAGGAACATTTTAACTTTGTTTATTTTGGTGGCTCTGTAGATTTGGATGAAGAGTATTTCTTTGAAGGAGAAATGGATCAAGGTGAAATCATTGATGAACTTAAGGTTGTCTACAAAGAGCTGCTAGATGATGTAAAGAAGATCATTAGAAGGGAAAATGAGCTCATAAGAGAAAACAGTTTCTTAATTGAAACTGTGACTGAACTCGAAAAGAACTTCACCAGAAAGGAATGTCAACTGGAAAAGATGCAGATAAAACTTGAAGAATCTAAAAGAACAATTGCCAAATGGAACTCATGTACAAGTAAGACGGTTGAACTATGAAGTACTTAGTGTTGGCAATGAAGGTATGACTGGTTTAGGATACCAATAATGGTCAAGTAAGTCTGAAACTATTATTCATGGTTTTGGTAAAGCTGATGGTAATTCTCATAAAACTAAGAAAATGACTTATATTTGCCAATATTGCTATCAACCTGGCCATTTGAAACCGTACTTCTTTAAGTACAAAAAGTTTTGTGAGAAATACAAGTATGAAAATAGTGATTTTGCGTCTGATGTTAGGTCAACATCACAGATTTTCGATGTTGGCTCAACATTCAGAAACAACACCAGTTAACAGAATAACAGTTTTAGAAAAAGCAAAATGTGCTCTCCTAAGATCAAGATTATCTGTAATGTTGTTTTCTCTACTATTCATACTCTTACTAGTGATTGGTACTTTGACAGTGGTTGTTCTTAACATATGACAAGTACCAAGACTAATCTCATGGAGTTTGTAAATTTGACTACTAGTACTGTCACATATGGTGGAGGCAGTAAATTAAAGATAATAGGAAAGGGGGTTCTTAATGTTAATGGTTTTCCACATCTTAAGGATGTACTTTTGGTAGAAGGGTTGGGTGCTCATCTCATCAACATTAGCCAAATCTGTGACGACAATTTAGTTGTTAAATTGGATAAGTACTCATGTGATGTGTTTGACAATAATGATGCTTGTATTATGACAGGAAAGAGATCAAAGGACAATTGCTACTTAGTGGATGAAGATTCTCAATGCCTTCATGTCAAGGTGGATGATTCAGTTGTATGTCACATGAGACTTGGTCATGTTCACTATAGGAATCTGAAAAAAATCATCAAACTAGAAGCTGTAAGAGGGATACCAAAACTGATCAGTCCAGGTAAACTAATATGTGGTGAGCAAACCAAAGCTACACATGCTCCAATACATGTAGAAGGTCGGATTTCTAGAACTTCAAAATGCTTTGAACTGTTTTACATGGATCTAATGGGTCCTATTAAAGTTTGTAGCATTGCTGGTAAGAAATATGCCCATGTAATTGTCGATGACATTTCTAGGTATACTTGAGTTAAGTTCTTGAGAGAAAAATATGGCCAGTAGAGACATTCAAGATACTAGCTGATAGTATAAAAATGCTCTATAATGCATGTGTAATTATGAGTTGATCAGATCATGGTAGGGAATTTGAAAATAAAAAATTTGATGATATTTGTGATTCTAGGGGCATCTCTCATTAATATTTTGCTCATATCACTCCCCAACAAAATGGTGTAGCTGAAAGGAAAACAGAACTTTGCAAGAAATGGCTAGGGTAATGTTAAACTCTAGAAAAATAACTAAAAAACTTTGCGTTGAAGCACTTAGTACTGCTTGTTATATTTCTAACAGAGTTTATCTATGACCAAGTACAACCATGACTCCATATGTAATAATCAAGAAAATTAAACCTAATCCGAGTCATTTCATGAGTTTGGCTGTGTTTGCTACATCCTAAAAGATAGACAACAATTAGGTAAATTTGATGCTAAGAGTGAGAAATACATTTTTGTTGGATACTCTGTGAACAGTAGTGCCTATAGAGTGTTTAATCTCAGATTAAACACACTACAAGAGTTAGTGGATATTGTGTTTGATGATGAATCTAATCTTGTAGGTACCAGTGTTGATCAGCATGTTCTGTCTTAGATAGAAAATATTGAGCCCACTTCATCAACTGACAATGTGGACTCAACATCAGTGACTGGTCAAGAACCAACAACAGCAACAGGTGTTGAGCCAACACCTGCTGATCCTGATGTTTCCGCAACACCAGAGTACACATATTCTGACACATAAGAGTTTGTTGGTGAAAATGTGAGAAGAGACACACGTGCCATAACTCAGAAGAATCATCCCTCTTCACAGGTTATAGGAGAACCCTCAGAAGGAGTAAGAACTAGAAACAAAGAAAGAGTCAACTATAAAGATATGGTTAAACTTAGTGTGTGCATGTCTTCTGTGTATAACAATGTTTCTTGTTCTGTATCTGCTGTTGAACTTAAAAATGTGAATGAAGCCCTGAAAGACTCATATTGGATAAATGTTATGCAAGAAGAAGTCATGCAATTCACCAAAAACAAGGTTTGGAAATTAATTCGTAGGCCTGCTCATGCAAATATAATAGGAACTAAGTGGATTTTCAAAAATAAAAGTGATGAAAATGTTGTAATTGTTAGAAATAAGGCTAGACTAGTAGCTCAAGGGTATACACATGTTGAAGGAATTGATTTTAATGAAACTTTTGCTCATGTGGGTAGAAATGAGTCTATTAGGCAGTTACTTGCTATAACATGTTTTCTAAAAATTAAATTGTTTCAAATGGATGTTAAGGGAGCATTTTAAAATGGTTACATTGACAAAGAAGCTTATGTAAAGCAACTCAAAGGGTTCATTGATCCTTATCATCATGACCATGTTTACAAAACTTGAAAAAGCACTCTATGGTTTGAAACCAGCTCCAAGAGCTTGGTATGAAAGGTTGACAAAGTTGTTACTGTGTTTTGGATTTTCTAGAGGTGAAGGTGATAGAACACTGTTCATTATGAAAAATAACAAAGATGTTTACATTGATCTGATATATGTAGATGACATTGTATTTGGATCTTCTAATAAGTCCATTTTGGACAAATTTGTGAGTACAATGACATGTACATTTGAAATGAGTATGATATGGGAACTCTCCTTCTAGGACTACAAGTAAAACAGAAGGAATCTGATATGTTTCTGTCTCACGAGAAATATGCTAGGAACTTGGTGAAGATATTCGGTCTACTGGAGTCTAAACCCAACAAAACACCTATGCCCACTACTGTGAAGATTGAGAAGGATGAAGCTGGAGAAGATGTTGACTCAACACTTTATAGATCAATGATAAGCAGTCTATTGTACTTATCAACCACCATACCTGGCATCATGTATTCAGTATGTGTGTGTGCCAGGTATAGTCAACACCCAAGGTATCTCACTAAAATGCAGTAAATAGAATTTCGAAATACATATCTGGGATTGCTGATTTAGGAATATGGTATCCACATGATACAAATTCTAATCAGGCTTT
Organism: Linaria vulgaris; assembly: GCA_948329865.1. NCBI lineage: Eukaryota > Viridiplantae > Streptophyta > Magnoliopsida > Lamiales > Plantaginaceae > Linaria > Linaria vulgaris. The sequence goes on from OX415253.1 coordinate 35,060,857, forward strand.
AGTGACTCAGACTGGGTTAGGGATCTAGATGATAGGAAATCTACTAATGGAGGTTGTTTTTATCTAGGAAATAATTTAGTTTCTTGGTATAGTAAGAAACATAAATGTGTTTCACTTTCAACTGCCGAATCTAAGTATGTTGCAGCTGACAGTTGTGTTACCCAACTAATATGGCTAAAACATATGCTACATGATTATGGGATAACTACTAATACTCTTTTGATGTTATGTGACAACCTCAGTGCTATAAGCATATAAGAAGATCTTGTTAAACACTCCAGAACTAAATACATTGATATAAGACATCAGTTCTTGAGAGACTTGGTTGAGGATAAGACTATCATGATTGAACACATAGAAAAAAACAACCAACTTGCTGATATGTTCACTAAACTATTAGACAAGGAGAGATTCTTCAGTTTGACGAAGGCTCTCGGTATGAGTGTGTTGTGAACACGCAGTGCAAACATGTGTTGCCTTAACATCACAGGCTAACACTGGTGACTGGTTGTGATGTAAATAGATTGTTCTCTTATTTTGGTTGGTTGGTCTTGTGTTCTCCTTATTCACTGATGTCTGTTAGTCTGCATATCTGAATCTTGTGAGCCTTACTAGTTTGCCAGTATGCTATGGATACTTTTCTATTTACAAATGTTTCTTAAAAGGCTTAAACTAACTTTCTTTGCTTTGAGGTAGTAACTTAACTTGGAGAAGCTGGGGTACATAGAGCTGACTGCTATGCTGTATTCAGATGTGTCATATTCAGGTCTAAGATACACAAAACAATATGAAGAAGTTGGGGTACACAGAGTGGAAAACTATGTTGTATCAGTTATGTCTTATTTATATTTTTTTGCTTGCAAAAGGGGCATAGGATAGTGAATTCTTATACTGGGGTGTCTGGGGTGAAGCACTGCCTTCCATTCAGTATATTTGTTCACGTGGTGCTAAAACGTTCTTTATGATTGCTCAATAAACAAGTACGAGTTTGGAAACTGGTGTTGGGTTCATGTACTACCTGCATCAAGCCATATGTACTTACATGTGCATCTGCATTGATTATATTGAAATTGGGGTGTTAGGGGTCCTGTTATTGACTACATTCAGTGAAATCATAATCCTTTCTTTGCCTCAAAGTGTATTGCTTGAAAGTTTTATTTAAATTCTAGTTCTAAAATTGTAAAGTAAAGAGTTAGTATCATTGTCTGCTGACCAAGTATGTTGGGACAACACACTACTCATTTATGTTGGCCGAACATTCATCTTATGTTTTTATTATTTTTCCTTCTTTCTTGCTCATCATGGGCTGAGCGGTCATGGTCTTAAGAAGAGTATATCTATTTATCATCAGGTCATGGTCTCTTATCAAAGGAATATCTTTTGGGTTGTTAGCTGCCAGTAACACACAAGCTGTTTCTCACTACAAATGAAGCTTAGTTATCTCTGTGACGTTAACTTCTTTCCTTATCTTAGTGTGTTTCTTGTTATCTAACTTCCCATTCCTCCACAAATCTAAGTTAAGCTACTGGTTTATGAATGATTCCATCTAAATCTTGAGTTCCAGGTATCTTGCTCAGATTCTACTTGTGCCTTTATGTGAAGAAGACCTTGGTAAGACCCATACCACATAGAGAGTTGCCTCAATACTGACAGGATGTTGTGACAAAATTGTTCACTCCGGATGTTGCCTCAACACTTGCTTCTACATTGTGACTTACAAGTTATTTTATTAACTGCTCTGGTCACGTGTCAAGGCAATACGACTGCATGTGTGGACCCAACAAGGCGGGAATTACACACATTCACAACATTTACCCACCCACGACTTCTAATTCATCTCCACTTTCTTCTTTTTCACCTCCTTGAATTGTTGCTTAGATTCTGAAAATTATATTAAACCCTAAATTTATTATCCTCCTTATTTACCTGCGCACATTACATAATGGTGAAGAAGTCTACAATTGCTGACCTTGCCAGCGTTGCTGCAGCCATGGCATCAGATGCAGGGGAAGTACAACCTTGAAGATGCACACGCTCACACACCACTGTGGTTGCGCCTGAACCTCCTAAAAGAAAGGCTCATATCTATGTCAGGAGGAATGTGAAATCAAAGAAGGGTGCATCTACTAGTGCTGCTCCAAAACTTGTTGTGGAAGATGTTGTGCCAACACAGGAACTCGTGGATGTTGGCGCAACACAGAGTCCTAAAAATATCGGCGCGACGCTGGAATTGGCCAACATCACTTAGGATGTTCCTCAAAACGAGAAGTCGACGAGCACAATGGCTGAAGAACCTGAGGAGACACAACCACCTTCCCCACCTGCTGAAGTTGAGGGGGAGAAAGAAATAGAAAAGGTTCAAGGGAAAGAAGACGATATTGCCGTTGGTGAGAACGAGGAATCCTCTGAGGGGAGGACTCTGATGATGAAGATGAGGAGGAGGGTCCAGATGATGAAGAATGTGATGACGAAGAGGAAGCAACAGAGGATGACGAGAAAGCTGATGATCCAAACCAGCTTGATGTTATGCCAACATCGGGAGATCCCAACACCTGCATACCAGGATGTTGATCCAACACCTACAGACCAGGATGTCGACCCAACACTGGAATCTGTAGAAGAATCAGAGGAAAAGGCACCAGATACTTTTGAAGCAGATTTTCCTACTGAGCCATTCAATAGGTATTTCTTGACCAAATCTGCAAGTAAGTACTATGATCTTATACGATATAGGAAAATCTGGGCTGAAAGAACTTTAGTTGTTGATGACTTTAAAAAACATAAAGTGTCTGAGTTCCTAGAGTCCAGGAGTCTGCTGTATTCTCTTGTTGATATCGGATGTACAGTGTATAAGAATAATAAAAGCTTACCTTGATTAGCGGAACCCTAGTATTTATAGACCTTGGGATGTGGGGACCGCACACGTGACATACACGTGATCTGTACTATATCGAATATTACATCCGATATACATATCATGGGCCATCCCCGATATAGCTGAAGATGGGCTTAGCCCATGGGCCAACCCAATACGGGAATTACCCATATCATGTAGTCCCCCAGTTTAAGAGTTATCATTGTAGATGATAATTCGTAAACTTGATTTATATGCTCGAGTATTTTATTGAGGGATACCCTTCACTTCCTCAAGTTTTCAAGTTGCATGAACAACGAATTGGGATAGTAAAAATAAAGCTCGGATACTCCCCCATTTTCCTGGACAATTTTATTAAGATGGAAGTCGAAAATTTAGTGATATCAGGTAGATATCGAATATGCATTTTTGATAGCTCCCCAATATCGAAGGCATCTATTGCCGCCAGAGCCTAAGTGTGGTTATTATATAAGTCCCCTTCATTTGTACGGATGCAAATATTTTTTGATGTGGTTTATAGTTAACGTCCTTGACCAAGACGGTGTTGATGGCGTTACTGGAGACCGGCAACGGGTACGTAGAGGTCGTAAACTCTATTTGTAAATGTGTTTGCAAAAGATATAATGTACAATTACTTGATGTCGAGGATTGGCTCTCGATGCGATGATCTTTAAATTTATAGACGGCCATCAAGATTGTTGCCATTCGATGAGATTTTTGAGACGTGATACTTTAAAATGCATTGCTGCTCTATACTCACCTAATGAAATGCATTTCGAGTAACATGCCCATATCCGATGCAAATGACGATATAGAGGTGGACGCGACATGTGGTCGCAAGTGGGCTACGTCGAATAACGTGTGTACGGAGGTGGGTGCTTGACCATTTCATGTGATTCGTTGATGGGCAAGAGGGCCCATAATAATATAGGGGCAAATATTTCTTAGTCTGGAGTAGTGTAGAACACGAGGAGGTTGTTCTCCGCACGAGACCGTCATGGCCCCAAAAGCGTTACTGCTAGAGATAAATTGGACCGCTTGGGGTCTTATATGTGCAATGCTTGCGTGTATTATTGTTATTATAGCTTGCGATTGTGTATACGTGATTGTTTATGAAAATCAGGTTTTTACCAACCTTGTGTTAGGTTGACAAGTGAATGAAAGTCTCAGGGTCACTGATGAGAGCGCTCTTTATTGCTTATTACGATTTTACCCTCATAATAATTTTGGATATGTGAAAATATTTGAATGTTCTAGCCCGGCCATAGCATTAGTGTGGCTGGGTCTCGCGGTGGAGAGGTGGGTACGTAACTAACTAAAACTTTGTAGATACCTCTTGAGTTATTCGAGTACTTTAGCAGATGTAGTATCTGACGACGCTTCTGTTACCTTTATAGGTAGACGTAGTTGACATTGTATCACAAACGATACTTGTCATACCTTGTGAGGTATGATCTATGATAACATGCTCAATATGCCCTACGACATAAATACCATGTAGAGAATATTGCATTGTATCATTAGAGGTAAATGTCTTGGATACCGCATAAGGTATGTTTTACCATACCATTATTAGGCAGTTTCTAGCTGAAGCTATTGTAGAATGTAGCTTCAAATATTTTTACATCTCATGGGTGGTTTTGAGCTATCACCAGTGCTGAGTGTATGTATGATAATGCTGAGCCTGTTGGCGTTGTCGAGATTCTCAAGAAAAAAAATCTCGTGTTGATTGGCATGAAGTGTGGGCCGTAGTGACCAAACTGAGAGTAGGAGGAGCACTATGTTGCCTTTGTTGTGGTTGTCTAATAACCTTTAGATAATCGTAATCTTTGTTTGCTATTCTATTTGATTTCTAGCATTTGCTGCTATATTTTGTATGGTTGCTATTGTTCACGATAGGAGACATCATTTGCTTGGGTAGGAATTTATTGTCGTGCACTTTAGGATAAGTATGTCGGTTAAGCTATTTGCTGCCATATCACATAGGATAGGAGATAAGACGACATGTTAAGGTATTCTCGGCTATCTTACTGTAAGATAAGAGATTCGTTTACCCATTAGGATATTGTTTATCATTTCCCGTAGGATATGAGATATCATTTACCATTTGAGGTATTTTCTGTTTTTTTCCGTCGGCGAATCAACTGATAGTAAAATGCTTGAAGTCAAGCAAGGTTGCCGCGAGAACAAAAATCATATGAAACATCATTTGGAAATGTTAAAGCCCGTCATGACGGACTGGAGACTCCCCATGCCAATGTTTGTAAATGACGGTTTACGTCCATATCATTTATAGGTCCAATGAGAGATGTCAAAATTTCTTCCATGTAACTTAAGCATACGCTTTGTCAATCTTAAAGAGGATAAGATAGGTAATGAGCGAGAAGTCATCGTAAGGAAGGTTCTCGGCTATAGTAATTGTGAAAATGATGAATGCGATGATGGGCGCAGAGAAGTTTCTTCACATTCTTAGGTATGCGCCTAGTGTGTATCAGATCATTTGCTTGCGCTACTAAGGGGTGTAGGTTGGTCACTCTTTGAGTAAGTTGTATAGTTTATGATGATGTAAAGTGTAGCATATTATGCTGGTTGGAATAATCTTCCGGTTAACACTTCTTGTGCTTTGGAGCGATTTTATTTAATCAATGCATCCTCATTTATTTGAACGGTAGTTGTTCATTTTGAACCTTGCAATATATATCTTACAGTCGCCGTGGTATTATTGGAGATCTCATTAGCGATGAGAATTTACTGTTTGTGCTGGCTTCATTTAGGAATTGACAGTATTTCAAAGGGTAAAGTCATATCGTATCACGTAGAGTGGATTGTTTTTGAATCGATTGGCCAATATGAGTAAGATGTTAACCCTGATAGTGGATATACATGTTATAATCACTGCGACTGCAACATATTTTAGAATTTGGTCTTTTTCTTGACTCGCGTCTCACACGCGATATTGAGCGTGTTTCTCGTTGTAAGATTAGTCACAGTACGGTGATGGATGTAACGCCACTGTCATAAAATTATGGTATGGATGATTTATTCAGCTAATCATGTTATCATGCTGTTTTTGAGCGTCTAGCAGTATTCTATCATTATATAGGTGTTATCTTCAATTTATTATAATTATGTAGAGTAGGCGTCTAGCTAAGAGCTTGACCTTTGCATCCTCATGCCAGATTTAGAGGAGGCATTTGGCGACGATTATATGCCCTTGAGAGTTGGGGTCTCATTTCGGTGCTTTAATGCACCTTAAGAGGCGGGGTACCGCATAGGTACTTATTTTTGTGCCGTATGAGGCGGGGATACCACGTAGGTACTAGTCGTTGTGCCTTAAGAGGCGGGTTACCGCGCTGGTACTTGATGTTGTAATTTGGTTTGTCTTTGTTCATTTTTGTATGGATTAATACAAACGTGTTATCTCATATTTGTGCGCAAATTTCTGCGATTCGCGTGGTGTCTCAAAGTAACTTATCTATTTGTAATATATAAAGGAATACTTTGTAAGGAATCATGTATTTGATTTGTTGTCATTTCAGTTAGGGTACCTCGTGGGTGTATGATTCATAGGCATTTAAGACAGGGTACCACGCAGTTACATGTTTTGTTGCCGTTTTAGGCCGGGTACCGTGTAGGTACATATGTCTCTGCCGCTATAGGCATGGTACCGCGTAGGTAAATATTCCTCTGCCAATTTAGGCATGAACATGTATAGGTAGACGTTGCTCTGCCATTTATGCATGTTACCGTGTAGGTAGATGTAACTCTTGCCATTTCTAGCATATTTCCGTAAAGGTACATGTAACTCTTGTCATTTCGATCATATTACTGTATAGGTAGTTGTTACTCTACCATTTTTGGCATGTCTCATTTGTGTTGTCGATATTGTATGTTTCCTCGTTTGAGTTCGTGAATAAAAAAAGCGTTTTAGAGTCTAGTTAAATATTTTCTACCATATCATATAGGATAGTAAATAAACAAATTATATGTTAAGGTATTTTCTGGCTTTTCCCCATAAGATATGAGATAACTCTACCAGTTTAAGGCATTTGCTATATTGTCTCGTAGGACAAAAATAAGTCTACCTGTTAAGGTAGTCTCTACCGTATCATATAGGATATGAGGTATGTTGACATGTATAAGTAGTCGAGATAACGTAACCTCTATTGTTGTATCACCGTATCCACCACGAGGGTATATGGATATTTTTCATTGTAAGTGACATGTCCTGAGGGCGAGACCTCTGTGGTGTTTTACCAGCATCTTTGCCATGGAGGCTTATGGACAGTCGCCTTTTCAAGCGATATATCTTGAGGGCGATACTTCTCTACTGTTTTACGAGCATCTTTGCCGTGGAGGCATATGGACAATAGCCTTTTCAAGCGATATGTCCTAAGGGCGATACCTCTCTGCTGTTTTACCAACATCTTTGCCGTGGAGGCTTATGGACAGACAGTCGCCTTTCAAGCGATATGTCCTCAGGGCGATACCTCTCTGTTGTTTTATCAGCATTTTTTTTGTCCTCCTTATCTCGTGGATATGAGATCTTTTTTTTGTCCTCCTTATCTCGTGGATAGGGGATCTTTTTTCTTTCTTTTGTCCTCCTTATCTCGTGGATAAGGGATATTTTTCCTTTTCTTTTGTCCTCCATAACTCGTGGATAGGGGATCTTTCTTCTAATCTTTTGTCCTCCTTGTCTCGTTGATGGAGGGTGTCTACGTTCCTATCATTTAAATGGATAACAATATATGCAACAATATATATCAATATAAAACCTCAAGATAGATAACAAGCAAGAACCGGATAGCCTCCGATTTGCATATCCTTTAGGATATGAGATACTTTTACCCTTTAAGGTATATTTCTGTCTTATCCCGTATGTTACTGTTAGCCAATCTTTTTTTATCTTTTTTTGCAAAACACCCCCCAAAATATCAGGGGTATCACATAAAAATTACAGTGACCTCGGAAAACAGGAATGTTTTCCATGATGCCAACATAAGAGGGGCACCCTATCCTACGACAAGTACTTCACAGAGTACAAATACCGCGCGAGGTATCAAAAATTTTAAATAGCTTCCCGCATACCCCTAGGGATACGATACTCTTGCACTTACCCTGTCGCTCGGATTATTTCTGGACCTCTTGGAAAAAACCTTCATTAGAAAAATCTCAGAGCGGATCCCAAGAGGGCATATCGGAAGAAACTCCTGAGAGAAAAGTCTCGGAGTAACGTACGCCCCATCCTTATTTCAAAAGAAAGGGCCTCGGAACGACACACCAATAGTTCTTATCTATTCTAGGGAGATAAGAACTCCACCCCACGTTGACTCAGCAACGCCTATCCATCGAAGCCCCATTACACTGGCATCTGGAAGTCACGTCAGATATTTCAGCGACACTTATCCATTAAAACCCGATACCCACTGGCATCCGAGAGCTGTGTCAGCTACTTCAGAGACACTTGTCTGCCCAAGGCCATTAGCACTGGTATCCAAAAGCTACTCTAGCATCTTCAGAGGCGGTTACCCTAATTAAAGTACAGAAGAAAAAGGAGACCCTACTGGTAAAAGGAAGGATCCTTCCAAAAGAAAAAGGAGAAGGGAGAAAGAGGAGGAGGGTTTTTTCTTTTCTAAAGAATTAGAGAAAAATTCACATATATTTCTTCAAACATGGGCAAGGCGTTCTAACCTATTTATAAAAGATTCCCAGAAATAAAACACCCTTAAAAAATGGCGTCGTCTGTGGGAACGCCGTAAAATTTTGCCTTCGAGAACGTTTGAAGAAAATCTCCCTATAAGGAGCCATGAGTCACTCTATTACCCCTCACAGTAATCCCCATAACTATGCTGAACCTGTGCAAGAAGAGCCCTCTGAAGCCCAATCATCTCCTACAAACGAAAGAAGGGAATTTATAAATATTCCCCGAGTCGCATTAGAGTGCCTCGTAGAAAGAGCCACCAGAAGATCCGAGCCAGAAGCAACCTATCCCCGAGAAAGACCCCCTCTCCGATCTCGTAGGGCAAGAAACGAATCGAAAGAACATGAATCCTGTCGAAGGCCCCGCTTCCAGTGAGCCTCCCAGGTTCAGGATACCTATTGCCCACACACCAGGAGGCGACCAACTCCTTTGGAGGGCAATAGGGACGGAAGGCCCCGGGATTTCGAGGGGATATAATTTTTGTATCCCCTAGAGCTTCAGTTACCGACCACACCCTTGGGAGGGGATGATTCCTTATGGAATATGGTTAACCACTTGCGAAGAGAGATGAGGGACATAAAGAAAAACATAACCCCGGGGGAAGAACTCGTCTACCATTGATCCCCTTTCATCCCAGAGACTGCCCATGCCCTGGTCCCCTCAAGGATGCGACCCAGCAACCTTCCCTTGTACACAGGGAATAAGGACGGAAGGGATCCCCGAGACCATATTCACCAGTATATAGTCACCATGGACCTAGCCTCGGCGCCCGACTTTGTCCTTTGCCGAGTATTTCGCACCACGCTGGAAGGCAGGGCCCAGGCTTGGTTCTCCCAGTTACTTCCTAGCACGATTTCTCACTTCGAGCAACTGGCATGTTTGTTTGTACGGCAGTTCGTCTGTAATCGGAGATATCCAAAATCTGCTAGTCATCTGTTTACAATCAAACAAAATAAAGATGAATCTCTTAGAGACTATATGAAGCGCTTCTCAGATGAGGCTTTAGATGTCCCAAACTCTAACCCCTCAATTATTGCGGGTATTTTACCCAAGGATTGAGGACGGGAGACTTTTTTCGATACCTTATGGGCAATCGGGTCAAATATATGAACGAACTTATGCACAAAGCGGAAACCTACATCATCATGGAAGAGGCAGAAAATTCCAAAATCCGGGCGGAAAGCAAGGACCTAGAGCGGGAGAAGGAGCACCAGAATAAAACGAAGGATGGAAAAACACCCCCGAGACGAAGGGACGACAGAGGTCCAGTAAAACGACATCTCTAACCCACGTCATTGCCTCCTTTGACTATTACTCCTGCTGAAGTTCTCAACGTTATGAGGGGAAGAGTGGACCTACAATGGCCACGACCAGTCAAAAGGCCTCATGATAAGAAAGACTCAGGTAAGTTCTGCAAATACCATAAAGCATGGGGACATGACACATATGCCTGCAATACTTTAAAAACTAAGATACACCGGCTACTCAGCGCTGGATATCTAGGAAATTACTTGAAAAAGAATACTCAACAAGTGCTCAAGCCCAACGTTTGGAAGAGAATTCGATCTGAAGGACCATCGGAGGAAAGGGGACCCGACGCGAAGTATCGTGAAGATACCCTCCACCAAGGACTTCCTCCGCCTCTGCAATCCTATGAGGAAGATCCATCCTCGGGACGAACCATAAACATTATTGAAGGAGGGGATATCTCTATATCGCCCCTCGAAAATAAGAAAAAATATTTAAAAGAAGCCCGACGTATTGGGCAAGGTCTGCCAATAAGCTCTATTCGAAGAACCAAGTTGCCTATTATCGCCTTCGGACCCGATGACCTGAAGGGCATAGTATACTCCCTTGAGGACCCGCTAGTCATCAAAGCCACAATTTTTGGCATTGAAGTCCAACACATTCTCATAGATATAGGCATCTCGGTAGATGTCCTTTTCCTACGCGCATACTTAGTGATGGGGTTGAAAAAGGAACGTTTGGAGGCAGTCGACGTTCCTCTCATTGGCTTCTTGGGAGAAGCATGCCGTACTTTGCCCATGTCCTGGGGGGAGAGCGCCCAGAGACGCACGGAGCATACCAAATTTTGGGTGGTAGAAGCTTCCTCTCGGACGTACAACGCCATATGTGGACGACCATCTATACGAACGTTTGAAGCCATTCCCTCTACCCTTCACCTGAAGGTCAAGTTCCCAACACCCTCAGGCATTGGGGAAGTCAGGGGTAACCAAGCCAATGCTCGAGAGTGCCGCATGAATGCAATACCCTCAGAAAACGAAGGCGACGCCATGGTACCCCTTAAAAAAAAAACTAGAGGAGGAGCTGAAAGTACAACCAGTGGAAGAGCTAAAGATGATTGAGATAGTAGAGGGAGACCCTACTAAGGTTGTCAAAATTGGGACGGGAATGGACCCCGGAGTAGAAGGAGGAGCGATACTCATGCTAAAACAATTTAATCATCTTTTTTCCTAGGAAGGAGGATCCCCGAGAAGGATAAACGAACGGATATGTCAACACTTCTTAAATGTCAAAACTGGAATCAAACCCGTCCAACAGAAGAAAAGAAACATGGGACCCGACATAAACAAGATTATACGTCTGCCCCAAGGATTGCTACCCCATTCCCAACATAGACCAACTAGTAGACTCCACAGCCGGATGCGCCCTATTGTCTACCATGGACAGAGACCAAGGTTACAACCAAATTCCGATGGCCACTATAGATCAAGACAAAACTAGTTTTATTACGGACACCGGCACCTTCTGTTATTTGGTAATGCCATTTGGACTGAAGAACGTGGGTGCCACATACCAACGCCTGGTAAACCTTATGTTTGTAGGGTTAATAGGAAAGTCAATGGAGGCATATGTGGATGACATGATTGTTAAAAGCCCTCAAGCAGAAGATCACCCGGAAGATCTCCGCAAGGTATTAGCCATCACGGACCAATTTGGGATGAAAATCAACCCCCGAAAATGTTCCTTTGGCATAAAGGGAGGAAAATTCCTAGGATTTATGGTAACAGAAAAAGGCATAGAAATGAACTCTGAAAAGGCCCAGGCCGTCGTAAACATGCCTACCCCTCGGACTATCAAGGATGTCCAAAAGCTTACGGGGGGGATGGCCTCCTTGAGTAGGTTCATCTCTAAATCTGCCGATAAGGGCCTACACTTCTTTAAAATCTTGAGGAACATCAAGGATTTTCAATGGACTGAGCGATGCGATGAAGCACTCACGGAGCTAAAAGATTATTTGACCCACCCCATGTTATTGGTAAAACCTACACCCAATGAAGAGTTGTTTGTATATTTGGCGGTTGGGGAGGAGGTTGTGAGCGCCGTACTAGACAAGGAACTTAATAGAGAACACCGCCCCGTGTATTACGTCAGTAAAACGCTGCAAGGAGCCGAAGGACGATACCCCCAAATTGAGAAATTAGTGTTAGCCTTAATTACCACTGCGCGTAAATTGGCCCTTATTTCCTCTCTCATCTGGTCATGGTGTTAACCAAATACCCCCTACGCACCATCCTCAATAAGCTCGAAACTTTAGGCTGGCTTATTAGGTGGGCCATTGAAATCACGGAGTGTGATATCTCCTACGCTCCTAGGCCCTCGATCAAAGCTCAAGTACTAGCCGATTTCCTTACGGAAATGACGAGCCTTGAGGTTATTCAGACTCTGCCCCTATGGCATATATTCGTAGATGGATCCGCCACGACCACACATGGCGGAGCAGGGATAATCTTGTCCAATACCGAGATAGATGAAGAAACTCTGTATTTCGCTGTCAGACTCGACTATCTTCTATCTAATAATGAAGCGGAGTACGAGGCCCTGCTAATAAGCCTGAGACTGGCCCACGAGGGGGGAATTAAAAGAGTAATAATACGTAGTGACTCCCAACTCATCGTACAACAAGTTAACAGTACCTATGAAGTAAAAGAAGAAAGGATACGCGACTATCTACAAGCAGTCCGCCAAAGGAGCTCCAGGTTTGAAAGTTGTGAAGTTAAGCAAATTCCACGTTCTGGTAACCAAGATGCGGATGCACTATCTAAGATAGCCTCCCAAACCGCCACCATACACACTCGCCATATCACACTTCTCCAAGCTCTCACCTCCGAGAAATCTGAGGCTGCGGAAGTACGTGTCGTACAACAACCCCCGAGCAGCGAATGGATGGCCCCAATACTATCTTATCTTGAACACCCGAAAGGCTATTACACCAACAAGGCCGAGCAACGGTTAATGGCCCGTAAAACTGCCCGCTACTTCCTTCACTAAGGAAAACTCTTCCACCGATCCTACTCTCATCCTCACGCTAGATGTGTAGGACACACAGAGGCAGACCAAGTTATCCAAGAAATTCACGAGGGGACTTGCGGTAGCCACACGGGGGGCGAAAGTATGACGGGATGCATCCTCCGCCAGGGTTACTATTGGCCCACGATGGAACAAGATTGCCAAGAGCATGCTAAACAATGTAAGTCATGCCAAGCTTTCGCCCGCCGAGTCCACCAACCCGTAGTTCCCTGGGTATCGGGGCCGCTTCCATGCCTTTTTGCTAACTGGGTGAAAATTTTGGACCGTGGATTGACACAACACTTTTGAGAGCCTTAGGCCAAATAACCATAAAGGTTTTATCAAAAACGTTCCTCACAAAAATTCACTCACGCTCTTTGTTGATCGGACTCAACGAAGCAGACAAGTAAGAACTACTTAACTTCTATGAACTAGACTTAAGCAGTTGATACAAAAACTTCGCAAAACAAGACGAAGACAATACAAAGAATGATTAAAATCTTAGATTATTTAGCACGATTGTCTTATCTTCATCTTGATGAACTTCACATCTTTTATAGATTTCTTGAGTCTTGAACGCCAAGATGTGTTGTTCACAATTTTGGTAACTCTTGTTGTTTCCTTGTTGATATTTGCCTTCTTTGTGAACTTCATATCTTTCCTGAGAATGTGTTTCCATTGTTACCAATTTAACAAGGTAACTCATCTTCTTCAATTCGCAGAATCTTGGAAAGAATCGCGTCGCAGAGAACAACTAGCTTGTTTCCTTCTTTTGAAACCGTGTGAGTTGACTATTCAACTTAGCTTGAGTTATGAAAACTTCAAGTAAGGAATCTTCCATAGCTCTTCCTTACGATAAAGATACCTTTCTGGACATAAACATAAACAACTAAAACCGTGGAACTTGGTTAATATGTGAATAAAGGCAAAACTTAATTTTGGTAACAAGAGAGCAGTTTTCGCACAAGGTCTCGGCTTTCAATGTTATCCTTAATGTTAACCCAACATCGTCTAACATTGCATCATCTAACATTGATTCCAGAAAGTCCTGCACTTTCAATCTCCCCCTTTTTGCCTTTCTTCACAAAACCAACACCTGTTCCAATGAAGTCTTATATCCAGAAAGTTATAATCAACAAGAAACAAATTAAACTACTAAACTGCTCCCCCTCAATACAAGATAACAAATTCAAGGTTAAAGTGGCAAGGACAAATATTAAAGTCATCACTACACCCACATATGTACATATGTTCAGACCTCAACATTCATCAATGTTGCCTCAACATTGAAACCAGTAAGTTTCCTGCATAAAAGGTTAGCTAGACAAGTAGTTCAAAATGTACTTTCATAAGCAAAAGCAGTTAGAGCAGTTCATCAATAGTACTTAGAGTTACATGCCATAGTTAGATATCAAGGACAAGCACATTGATCAAATAAAACCAATTAGAGATTAATGTACCAGCAGTTCTTAAGAAACAAAACATAAACTAGAAGACAAAAATTTAAAATTGGAACTACTCTCCCCCTTTTTGTGAAGAAGGGAGTTTCTCCAAATTTTTCACCATGTCCTCTAGCTCTTTGAGGTGTTCCTTTCTTTCCTCAATCTCCCTCTGACAATCAGCAACCTGCCCCCTATACCAGTTCAGCAAATGATCCACAAAAGCAGAAGTTATGACCATGCAGTCTTCTTCTTTGGACATAGGCACTGAAGTTCCAGCAAACTCCTGAGCCTTTTTCTTTTCAGCCCTTGGTCTCACCACTCATTTTGTGTTCCATGGAAGGTCTCTCACTCTTGATCCAGACAAGTAGCTTGGGAGAATTGTCAGTTCAGTATCATTCTTCCTCCAGCCCACAGTAACACTTGTCTTCAATCCTTGTTTGCTAAGGATTTTGCAGATGAGAGAGGGAAAATGCAGCATGCCATTTTTCCTTCCAGCAACTTCAGACATAGACTTCACAATCCTCTCACCCATGTTCACAACTAGCCCATTTTTGATTTTGTAGACTAAGATTGCTGATTCCTTAGTCAAAACAGTGACATTTTTGCTTGGCAGCCAGTTGAAGCAGGCTATCTTGTGCAAGACAGCACTCAGGGAGGTGAGTTTTGTGGTTGGCAGAGCATCTCTCCAGATTTTGACCAACTCTCCAGTCAAGTCCTCAATCACATCATCATAATAGGGGTCCTCAGATTCATCAGCAGTAGGAAATCCACAGATCTTGTTGATGGTGTAGGGGTCAATGTTGAAAACTCTCCCCCTCACCCAAGCCTTTCCAAAATTTGGAGATCTGTAGTCCCTGATCCATTTGGAGAGATTTAGGTAGAACTCCATAACAATCTCAGGAGCATAGTCACTCAACTCCATCACTGATTATTGCAACCCTCTTGCCTCAAGCAAGTCCATCACCTTGTTCTCTTTGAAACTGGCCATCTCTATAGCTCTTTCAGTGTGAATCTCCCTTCTTTTGAAAGAATCCCACTTCTTCTCCAACTCTTGAGAGAGATAGTAAGGAGAAAAGTAGCTCCCCTCATCATCAGGATAGACCGCATACAACCCATCTGTGTACTCCTCTATTCCTAATGTTGCCCCAACATCAGCAACAACATCTTGCTCCTCCTCAGTCTCCTCTTCCTTCTCCTCTTCTTCCTCTTCATTCTCAACATCCAACACCTCTACTTCCTCTTCCATCACTTGCTTTCCTTTCTTATTTCTCTCAGCAACAACATCATTCTTTTCATCCTCAACCTTCTTCTGAACCTCAGCATCCCTCTTCCTAGCTGATCTCTCAGCCAACCTTTTCCTGGCCTCAGCCCTTGCCTTAGCAGACTCAGACATATTTTTCAATTTCTCCCCATTGCCCTTTCTCTTTTTCTTTTGAGCCTTAATCCACTTCCTCACCATCTTGTCCACAGACGCATCCACGGATTTCTCCACAGATTTTTCAACGGATTCACTACCCTCCCCCTCAACAGTTAAGTCAACATCAAGTTCAGGGTTGGGTTCAGCAGTGTTTACCTCAATTTCAGGTGCATTGGTGATGGGAGTGGTTGAATCAACAGTTGGATCAACATTGGAGGTCGATTCTCCCTGTTTGGACTTCTTTCCACGTCGCACGTAGGGGATCGCCTTTCTTTTAGCAGCAACATGAGCATCAACTGTCTTTGCAGCAGCGCCTCTAGTGTGTGAACAAGTGCGTGCAGCAGTGGGTTCACTTCCTAGGGTAACATCTGCAAGAGTTTGCATGGGAGACTTGCTTGCCATTGTTAGTAGAGAAGTTTTGAAAGAAATCGCAGAGAAAATTGAGAGAGTTTGAGAGTTGCGAGAGAAATTTTGCAAAGTAAGCACAAATATGAAAATCGCAAGCATAATTAAGGAAAATAGGGTTTTGATTTTTGAAATAATCGAGAATAAGGAAAGAGAATGAATGTTAATGGGCAGTTACCAAATTTGAACCAAGTAAAACTTTCCCACTATGTTTTCCCGCGTACATGCTTTGATGTTTAATTAACAGTTAACCAGAGCGGTTTTCAAAAAACTGAAAACTTATAAGTTCCTGTTTTCAATGTTGACCTGCGACTGTGCACAATGTTGGGATAACATTCAATAACATTCAAAACCGAAGATGGAGGTACAGGCTTCACCAAGGCAAATTCATGTGAGAACTTGAGATACATCCAAAAATACATCTGAAACTTAACCAATATAGCAAGTGAGTACCACAGACTTATTGTTCAGATCAAAATCATGAGTAAGCAACATAGATAACAAGAAACACATAGAGATAAGCAGTTATGAATTCAAAGAAAAATTCACTTCCACAACATAGAAAGTCACAGAAAAGTGTGTCACCTGCAGTATGTCACCCAATTGTATGCCTCAACACATGAATTATACTCCCCCTAAGCCTAGACCGACACAACTCAACAACAAGAAAGAAAACAATGCAGTTCTACATGAATGCAACAATGTAATGTCAAATAGGCAGATGGTAAACACTTTATGAAAAACTCCTCAAACCAGCACAACACACATCTCTTAATAATCTTTATTATTTTCATAACTCATCTGAACCAAAATAGAAGGTTGCTAAACACAAAGCTAATGTCACTACTGAATGAGGGCAGCCTGAACTCCACACACCCCAGTAACAACATTAACAGCAGCAGGTTAGGCAAGTACAAAGGCCTCGAATGTTGGCAATTCATTTATCATGCACCCCAACACCCCAATTCCTTATGCATACTTGTTTACCAATCTGCATTCAAGAGAATCACCAAGTGATTAGTGCTACTAAATGTAAGAAATCTAAACCTCAAACACCCTAGTAGAAAAGATCACCCTCATGTGTTCCTTGGCCAAACAAACAGAAACATGTAAATAAGCACAACTGAGTAACAGTGAAGCTGTCAACATCATGCACCCCAGCTTCTCCACATGTCCTGTACACCTTCCATATGAATAAGACACAACTGAATAGACATCAAAGTAGTGAACTTTGTGTACCCCAACTTCTTCATATGTTGGGTAATCACAACCTCAGACAACAGAAGAGTTTTATTACTTTTTCAAAACAAAGATGTGAAACTGATAACTAGAAAGAGTGGTTAATCAAAGAGTTCACTCACACAAGCCATATATGACAAAACACAGATGAAATGAGACTCACAAGGAAATGAATTCAACAAAGGAAAACAACAGAGTACCTACTACACCACAACCAATATACCAGTGCTAGTCAGTGGTGTTATGGCCACACTGGTTTCCTCAACATTTTCACATATTGGACATGCCAAGAGATTTTCTCAAACTGAAGAATCTCTCACTATCTAAGGGTTTTGTAAACATATCAGCAAGTTGATTAGTTGTCTCAATATGTTCAATGTTGATTACTTTGTCCTCTACCATATCTCTTAGGAAATGATGTCTTATGTCTCTATGCTTAGTTCTAGAATGTTGGACAAGATTCCTAGAGATACTTATGACACTTAGATTGTTACAGAACATGAGAAGTGTATCACTATCTAGTCCATAATCTGAAAGCATGTGTTTGAGCCACACAAGTTGGGTAACACAGCTGCCAGCTGCTACATATTCTGATTTAGCAGTTGTCAATGAAACACAGTTCTGCTTCTGGCTATACCAGAAGACCAAATTATTCCCCAAATAAAAACAGCCCCCACTTGTGGATTTCCTGTCATCCACATCACCTGCCCAGTCAGAGTCAATGAAACCAACCAAGTTAGTGTTAGTGTCATAAGAATACCAAATGCTTAAAGGTGAAGTTCCAGAGATATATCTAAGAATCCTCTTCACAGCAATCAAGTGAGATTGCCTTGGCTCAGCTTGGTACCTAGCACAAACACATACTGAAAATATGATGTCAGGTCTAGAGGCAGAGAGATATAGCAAACTACCAATCATGGATCTGTACAATGTTGGGTCAACATTGCTGCCAGTGCCATCTTTTGTTATCTTCACTGAAGAGGACATGGGAGTTTTGCAAGGCTTGGACTCTTGTAGCTCAAATCTCTTCATCAGATTCCTTGCATACTTCTCCTGGTTCAGGAAGATACCATTCTCCAGCTGCTTAACTTGTAGTCCCAGAAAGTAGTTGAGCTCACCAATCATGCTCATCTCAAATGTTCCTGTCATAGACTCAACAAATTTGTCTAAAGTAGACTTGTTAGTAGAGCCAAATACAATATCATCCACATAAATTTGAGCAATGCATATATCAGAGCCTTTTCTAAGGACAAACAATGTTCTATCTCCATCTCCTCTATTGAAACCTAGGCCTAACAGAAAATCAGTTAGCCTCCCATACCAAGCTCTAGGAGCATGTTTTAAGCCATACAAAGCCTTTTCAAGTTTGTACACATGGTCAGGATGTTTAGGATCATCAAAGCCTTTAGGTTGTTCTACATAAACCTCTTTGTCAATTAAACCATTCAAAAAGGCACCTTTAACATCCATTTGGTATAGTTTAGTCCTAAGACAGCAAGCAATAGCAAAGAGTAATCTAATTGATTCTATCCTAGCTACTGGAGCAAAAGGCTCATCAAAATCTATACCTTCTACCTGAGTATAACCTTGTGCAACCAACCTAGCTTTGTTCCTCATAATTACACCATTCTCATCAGTTTTATTTTTGAAAATCCATTTTGTACCTATTACATTCACATGTGATGGCCTAGATACTAGATTCCAAACTCAGTTTTTGGTGAATTGTAAGAGTTCCTCTTGCACGGCATTAATCCAGTAACTATCCTTAAGAGCTTCAGTTACATTCTTAGGTTCAATGGAGGACACAAAACAAGATGCATTATCAATAGTACATGAAGAAGACATGCAAACACACAACTTAGCCATATCCTTGTAATTGACCCTTTCTTTGTCGCGTGTTCTAACTCTTTCAGTAATTTGTCCAATTACTTGAGAGGCTGGATGATCTCTTTGTATTCTAAGAGGAGGATCTCTTCGGGATACATGAACCACTTCATCTTCAAAATCTGACAGCACAGATGTTGGCCTAACATTGGGGGTTTCTGGTGTTAAGTCAACATTTGTTCCAGTTTCCAGTTCAACATCTCCAACGTCTGTGTTCAATGTTGAGTCCAATGTTGGAGTAACATCTGAACCAATGACTTCTTCAGTACCTATAGAAACAGTTAAATCATCAAAAATGACATTCACTGATTCTTGAACAGTATGCAATCTTGGATTGTAGACCCTGAAAGCAGCACTATTAGGAGAATATCCAACACATATACACTTTTCACTTTTGGGATCAAATTTGCTCAAATAATCTCTATCTTTTAGCAAATAGTAGTTAATACCAAATTCATAAAAGTGTGCTACTGTTGATTTTGAACCCTTCAAGATTTCATAAGGTGTCATAGTAGTACCAGGCCTAAGATAAACTCTATTACTAATATGGCATGCAATATTCAATGCTTCAACCCAAAGTTTCTTAGATAGGTTATTAGAATTCAACATAACTCTAGCCATCTCTTGAAGTGTTCTATTCTTCCTCTCAGCAATCCCATTTTACTGAGGCGTCTTAGGTGCTGAAAACTCATGGAAAATGCCTTTAGATTCACAGAAATTAGCAAAGCTTACATTTTCAAACTCCTTTCCATGGTCAGACCTAATTCTTCCTACAGAAGTACCATAGAGATTCTTAATACTAGCATGCAAAATCTTGAATGTGTTGAATGCCTCTGATTTTTCTTTCAGAAACTTAATCCATGTATATTTTGAAAAATCATCAACAATAACAAAAGCATACTTCTTACCATTCAGGCTACTAACCTCAATAGGACCCATGAGATCCATGTGTAGCAAATCAAAGCACTTATTAGTTCTAGGGTTAGTACTTTGTACCTGAAGTGGTGGATGGACAACTTTTGTTTGTTTACCTTTCAGGTAGTCTTCACAAACAATTTTACCTGGGCTAGTCAACTTAGGTAGTCCTCTTACAGCCTCTAACTTCTGTAGTTTCCCCAGATTTCTATAGTGTACATGTCCTAACTTATTGTGCCACATGACAGATTCATCTACCTTGGCATGGTAGCATTCAGCTTCATCTTGAGCAAGATAGCAATTATCCTTTGATCTTGTACCTGTCATGACACGGACATTGTCACCACATCACATGAATTTTTATCAAAAGTAACTAGCAAGTTATCATCACAAAGTTGACTTATGCTAATTAAATTTTCTTTCAATCCTTCAACCAACAACACATCCTTGAGTGGTGGAAATCCTTCAACATCCAATACTCATTTTCCAATGATTTTCCCTTTTGTGCCTCCTCCATAGGTAATTGTTCCAACAGTTAGAGGGATAACCTCTTTCAGGTTGTCAATGTTTCCAATCATGTGCCTTTAACACCCACTGTCAAAATACCACTTACCTGCAAGGTTAGAGTAAACAGTAGAAAAGACAACAATGCAAACAATTTTAACCTTAGGAGTTTTTAACTTTTCTATCTAAGTTCTACTTTTATGTCCTTCAGCGTTGTTACCTAATGTTGGGATAACATTCAGATCAGAGGTTCTCCTAACATTGGTATTGCAATTAATTACTGTATTCTTTTCAATCACAATTTTATATTTTTTACAATAAGGCTTAATGTGACCAGGTTGAAAACAATATTGATAGATAAAAGTAGGTTTTTTCACAGTGTTGGAAGGGATTTCACAACTCAAGTTATTGCTTTCCTTGATAAAACCAACTTTCAAATAGGCAGAGTTAACATCTTCAGAGGGAGGTTTCTCAACATAGCCCAAACCATTTTTACCTTGATTTCCCATACTCAGCACTTCATAAAGCAGAGATGTAGAAGAGTTCCACTTGTCAATGGTATGTTCAACTTTATTTAGTTTTACCTTTACCTCTTTCAGCTCAGCCTCAGTTTTGTCAAGGTATTTCTCATACAATTTCAGCATCGCCTTCATTCATCCAATCTCTTCCTTCAAGCTTTTGTTGCTCTTGATGAGTTTGTGATTCTCAATCAGTAGTTTGTGGTAGATAGACTTCAGGTCTTCAATGATTTCCTCCTGGGACATTTCACCTTCAAAGAAGTATTCTTCATCTAGATCCACTGTGCCATGAAAACAATCAAAGTTAGATTCTTCAAGTAGGACGCAAGATAAGGTTCAGAATCAGTATTATATTCATCCCAATCTGCAAAGAAGGTCTCCTGTTCTGATGTTGGATCCTGAATGTTGGGATAACATTGAGATCCGAAGCAGTTCAGGGAGTCTTCTGGCGTTTAGTCAATATGAGTGAGTAGCGCAGCAGTTTGAACCTCTTCTGATTGTTCTTCAGCTTCTCCAGAACTAAAGTCATCTTCATTGAAACCATCTACGCAAACCCAATGAGAATTTCCTCTTTTTCTAAGAGTGTTAGCACATTCATTAGCCATATGACCATATCCTTTACATTCCAAACATTGAACATCTTTTAACTTATCAGCTTCTAAAGGAGTAGGTTTTGATG
Source organism: Linaria vulgaris (assembly GCA_948329865.1). Lineage (NCBI taxonomy): Eukaryota > Viridiplantae > Streptophyta > Magnoliopsida > Lamiales > Plantaginaceae > Linaria > Linaria vulgaris. The sequence continues at coordinate 35,082,747 of OX415253.1, forward strand.
CCATGAACTTCACAAACTTATGAGGTAATTTCTTATAACCTGGGGAACTATTACTAAGGTTCTTTTCTTTACCTTTTCCTTTAAGATTCAGCTTATTGAACTTCTTAGTAATTTTCCCATAATTTGAAGAAATTATTTCAAAATCATCATCACTTTCATTGTCAAGATTTGAACCTCTTAAAGCAACAACCCTATGTTTGCTAGGTTGTGAGGCAAGCTCCATCTCAAATTCTCTAAGAGTATTCATCAAGACTTGAAACTGTAGATTAGCAAGGTTTCTAGATTCACTCATTGCAATTTCCTTGAGAGCAAATTTAGATGACAGTGTTCTCATAGCTTTATAAACCATTTCTTGATTAGTCATAGCAAAACCTAGGTTTTCACATTGGTTAGCAATATCAAGAATTTTCTCAAAATAACTGTCAACACTTTCATCTTCACCCATCTCAAGTTTTTCAAATTGCAAAACCAGTTGTCTATATTTAGAATCTTTTACAGCAGAATCTCCTTCACAATGTAGTTCAAGTATATCCCAGGCATGTTTGGTTTTTGTGCAATTCTGGATTAACTTGAACATGTGATGATTAACCCAACTAAATATAGCATCAAGAGCTTTTTCATTAGAGTTATAGATACTTACCTCTGCTGCTGTCCAGTCTGCTTCTGGTTTTGGAACTAGATCACCTTCACCATCTCTTGGTAATGTTGGAAGAGAGTATCCATTGATCACGGATTGCCAGGCTCGAATATCAATAGCTTTGATGTGAGACCTCATCCTGATCTTCCAATATGCACAATTGGAGCCATCCAAAACTAGAATCCTGTTGGTATTAGGATTGACACTGTCCATGGTGTTGTATCACCTCCAAACCACCAGTGTAGTCGGTGTTTGACTTTTACGCCAATTGAAAATTTTGGACCATGGATTGACACAACACTTTTGAGAGTTAAGCTGGAATTGCCTTAACTCTATTTTGATATTTTTGATAATAATAATGTGCAGCGGAAGTAAGAACTCAAGAAGATATAATTTTAAGAAGTTTTCAATATTATTAAAAACTTCCGAGCCTTAGGCCAAATAACCATAAAGGTTTTATCAAAAACGTTCCTCACAACAATTCACTCACGCTCTTTGTTGATCGGACTCAACGAAGCAGACAAGTAAGAACTACTTAACTTCTGTGAACTAGACTTAAGCAGTTGATACAAAAACTTCGCAAAACAAGACGAAGACAATACAAAGAATGATTAATCTCTTAGATTATTTAGAACGATTGTCTTGTCTTCATCTTGATGAACTTCACATCTTTTATAGATTTCTTGAGTCTTGAACGCCAAGATGTGTTGTTCACAGTTTTGGTAACTCTTGTTGTTTCCTTGTTGATATTTGCCTTCTTTGTGAACATCATATCTTTCCTGAGAATGTGTTTCCATTGTTACCGATCTAACAAGGTAACACATCTTCTTCAATTCACAGAATCCTGGAAAGAATCGTGTCGCAGAGAACAACTAGCTTGTTTCCTTCTTTTGAAACCGTGTGAGTTGACTATTCAACTTAGCTTGAATTATGGAAACTTCAAGTAAGGAATCTTCCATATCTCTTCCTTACGATAAAGATACCTTTCTGGACATAAACATAAACAACTAAAACCGTGGAACTTGGTTAATATGTGAATAAAGGCAAAACTTAATTTTGGCAACAAGAGAGCAGTTTTCGCACAAGCTCTCAAATTTCAATGTTATCGTTAATGTTAACCCAACATCGTCTAACATTGCATCATCTAATATTGATTTCAGAAAGTCCTGCACTTTCAGTGGGGAATTGATATCGTGGGACCCTTGATCCCCAACCTAGGCCAGACGAAGTTCCTGCTAGTAGCCGTGGAATACTTCACCAAGTGGGTGGAAGCATAGCCCCTAACTAAGATTACCTCAGGGACTGTTATCAACTTTTTATGGAGAAATATTATATGCCGTTTTGGCATCCCCCGGGGTTTGGTCAGCGATAACGGGCTCCAATTCACCAGCCAAGAGCTGGAAAAATGGTGTGACCACTGGGAAATCAAGCATCGCTTCGCCTTCGTAGGCTATCCCCAAACCAATGGACAGGTAGAAAGGACTTACCAAACCCTGTTGAAGAATCTAAAAGCAAGGTTAGACTGGCACAAGGCCAAATGGGTGGAAGAAATCCCAGGAATCTTATGGGCATATCGGACCACTCCGAGAACGGCCACTGGGGAAACTCCATACAGCTGGACCTACGACAGTGAAGCAATCATACCACCAGAAGTAGTAATAGAGAGGTGGAGGGTCTACGTATACGAGGAAGTAGGCAACAACTCGAATCTTGCCTTAGCCTTAGACCTCCTTGAAGAAAAAAGAGCCCGAGCATCTGTCCGCATGGAACAATATAAGGCACGCATGGCGCGATACTATAATACTCATGTCCGAACTCGGACCTTCCAAGTAGGAGATCTCGTGCTTAGAAGAGCGGAGGCCTCCAAGAATATAGGCAAACTCCAACCTAAGTGGGAAGGACCATTCAAAATAGCTAAGATCATTGGGGGGGCCACCTACCTATTGGAGAACAACGAAGGAAGAGTGTTCCCCAGCACCTGGAATGCCTATAACCTAATAAAATATTACGCTTAGCATAACTACGCTTTGTACGAGGGCATACCCTCTTTGTAAATAAATAAAACAGTCTTTACAATAGATGGTTCATGTGTTATTATTGAAAAGGGATAGCCTTGCTATTACAAAGGGCTACCGACAAACCTATCTTATTACACCATCTGTTACAAAAAAAACAAACAAATGAGGAAAAAGGACATCAAACATATATATCGTCGAAAGACGAATATAACAATTTTTACATTGTCATGTACTCTCGGACAAAGACCATGGTGTTCAGGGACCTTCACGAGGGTGTTTTCCCTCCCTGATCAATTGACGACGATGTTCCTCGGAGAGCTCCATTGGCTCAGCTAGGTCCAAGGAGGGCATGGCCAAATCTCCCAACACCGGCACCGTCTCCGAAGACATAGCCAGGTAAGTAGGGGGAAGCTCGGGCACTATATTCAGGCAAGGAATAACCAAGGTGGTAGGAAATCCAGGTAATGACCGTACAACTTCCTCACACAGCATATACCCTATGCGCACCATATCTCGGAATTCCTCCTTGAGCATGTCCCGAGGGGCTAAAGCATTGGATATATCCATAATCGCCTGAGTTCGCGCCAACACCAGCGCCACTTCATGCTTCTGCATCACCTCCAGCAGCTTCTGGGTGGCCACATCCCTCTCCGTCGAGATAAAGGAAAGTCGCTCCTCCAAAGTTCGTAGTTGACCCCGTAAATCTTCTACTCTCCCTTCCAAACATACCACTCGTGCCCACTCCAGTGATAAGCACCTATCCATATCCCGAGATTTCTCAGTTAAATCCTTTATAGTGCCATAGTGAATCTCCCACGCGACCTCATTATCAGCGTGAAGCTGCTCAACCTTCTGCCTAGCCAACAAGAGCTCTCTTTCTAAATCATCCCGATGGCGGTATATCAATTCTGCCTCGGCAAAAATCTGGTCTCTCCGAGAACCCACTGCATTTATCACCATGAAAAGCTAGGAAAGCCAACCAAAGGAAGAGTCATATATGTGTTAAATTAAATATCAAACCTCAAAATAAGATAGAAGAAAGATATACTTCACAAATATCCTTGCAGGCCAAATCTTGCTGAGACGACAAAGCAAGGGCGTTCAGCTGAGTACAATCCAACCTATTCAACAATCCACTCAAGAAAGACCGGCAGAAAAGCACATTAGGGTTGATTCTGAGAAATCGCTCTGCACTCCTTGACCCCTCCCCCTGTTCCACCCCTGCAATCGGTGGTGGCGTATTAGGGGAAGATGGCGCCTACTCCTCGGCCACGTTCACAGCATCTCTCCGAGATCCAGAGAAAGGACCCTCATCGACAGGTTGAAAATTTAACCCCAGCCAAAGCAAAGGGCTCAGAGCCACCACAGGCTCCCCCGCCCCCGAGGCCTGTCGGGAAGAAATTCCCACTTCCGCTACCTGACTCCCCGGCAAATGGGAAGAGGCTTCCCCGACCGCCTGCAAAGGATGGTAACCCGAAGCCCCACGCACCAAGGTTAATCCCATGTCGGAACACCAGGACCCCTCCCTCTCCTCAGTCTTAGGTATCCCTTCAGACCCACTGCTTGCGGATACTCCCCCAGGAGCCCTAATTGCAAAGAAATCCATCTCAGACTCTATAAAAGAAAAACAAGGTTAGGATTTATTATACCCTGAAGGACCGTAAAATGTAGTCTATTTGAAGCGTTCCTGCCCCTTTCTTGTCTTGAATCAAACGGAATTGAATAACCCTGTGTCAAAGCCAGGTAGAAACATTACGGAAAAAGAAATCAGTGTGCATCGGGCGTGGAAGCATTTCCTGCACAATCGACCCCTCTTGCAAACCGGCCAGAGTGAGGGCATCCGATAACCCTAACAAATCACATATGTCGTAACTCCCCGCAAACAGAGGAGTTCCTCGTAAAGCCTCCAACTCAGGAACACGACTTCCGGGCTTGAAACCACATATCCCAGTCCCCAATGGGTAGGCACTTCCCACAAGGAAGCAATGCTCTCATGAGGCCTCAAATAAAAGAAATGATTCTTCCAATCATCCTGAGGAGTGACACGCCTAGTGATGGTTGTAAAAGAATTGCGCTAGTCACGATATACCAAGATAAAAAAGGGCAAGCCACCCGGTAAGGGGTAAGGGGTAGGTCCAGGAGCCCGCTGCAAAGGACATAGCCCACTAAGTAGCGATACGAGTTGGGCGTAAGTTGGCTTGGACAAATTTACCAATACTGAAAAAGAGACCGCAGAAAAGGATGAAAAAACAAGCACAAACCACAACAACCTTGAACCTTGATCCGAGTATACCGTCATAAACCCTTCGGGAGGATCATATGCTCGTTGATCAGCCATAGGAAGTACCATGTCGTACACATCCAAGTCCAAGTTATATTCAACAAACAGCGCCGGTACTGAGTCCATGGACTCGATACTTCCTGCCGACCGCATTCGACCCCCGTCAATCAATGCTCGAGGGTTCATCGTGATCGTATTGAACATGGAGAAACGGTCTATCGAAAGGTATGCCACCCTATTCATAAACACTTCCCTTATCTTATGCGATAACAACATATCCGCATGAAGTTGCATTGGAGGAGGAGTGGGGGAATGACCCCTCATGGTAGGGGACAAACCCCGAGAGCGTGACATAAGAGCTTCATTTGACGTACGCCTTACCGAATATACGGACAAAGGCCTTCGAATGAGGGTAAGATCCCCTTGGTTACGAGAAGAACGAGGAAATGTCATAGTAGGACCACAAAAGGTTAGACTCTTTTCTAGTCTATCTGACACTAAAGGATTAGACAATAAAGAAATCCAAAAAGTAGAAGGACAAAAAACTCCTTTTCTAAGTAAAGACAATCAGGAGAAAAGGTGAGATATATTGGGATTTGGTGACAATGATAGTTCAGAGGAGGAAACAATATATAGTAGAGGAAAGGGACAGGCCCCTAAAAGACGAGCCACCCGGATTTAGCGGTGATCACAGCCAATCAAGAAAAGGTACGAAGGGCCACATGTCGCCTTCTCCCAAAGTCAATGGGATGATCATTCTAGCACACTTCATGCAGCGAGAGGATGAGGGCACACAGCTACTTTGTTAAACATTTAAGATAAGATCTAAGTTTTGCAAAGTCATCCAAATTATTAAAGAAGGAGCTCAAGTTCCCAAGTTTGATAAAATACAGTCCAACTACTCTATTTATGTATAAACCATCGCAACACATGGAGGAAGGCAAGAAGACAAATTTCATTAAGCAGCTGGAGAGTTTTCGGAAGATACAAAGTAGGCACTCCCTTCACATAAAAAAATTCATACTACAAAACAAAAAATAAAAAATAAAGACTCTAAGCATTGGACGGTGGGGTGGTGGTAGTAGGAGCAGCAGGAGAGGCACTCGAAGGACCCGCTATCGATCCTGAAGAAGTACTTCCCCTGACCCGGGTTAGCGGAACAACGGCCTCGAGAGGAACGACTCGGCCAAGAACAGGAGAAGGATGAGGGAAATGAGATTTGTACTTGTCAAAGAGGGCATACGCCTCCTCCAAATTGGGCTTCATCATGTTTAAAATATTCACTAGTCGCTGATCGACATTCGGGTTAATCTTCTCCCGTACTTGCCCGAAACACTGAACGAAGCCCCACATCACGTGCCCTATAAGGTACCCGTGATTCCTCTGAGCGAAGGCTGCTGGACAGTGGCGGAAAGTTTCATCCCTGGCAAACTTAGCAGCCTCTTCTAACTTCCTCTCCACTTCTTCGGGAGGAATACATCCTGACACCGGAGCCCCTGGCAACTCCTTTGTCAAAGCATCCACTCGGAGAAGGGCATGCGATAAGTTTTACTCCAACTCCTTCCTTAAAGAGATCCCCGTAGCTCTCTCCACTCCAAAAACTCCACTTTCTCCATCAAAGCTAATTTAGAGGCCTTCAGCTTCGATACTTGGTCTTGTAGGCGCTTGCTATCTGTGTCCAGCTCAAACATCCGTCGAGACGCCTTATCCCAAGCCGCTTGATGTCTCTATATCTGCTCACAGAGGGACTTGTTTTGCTCTTCCGTCTTGCGAAGCAGCTTCTCAACCTCGAGTAAAATAAGAGGAAGCACTTTAGGCGCCTAAAAAGCAAAACGAAAAAATATGGACCCAAAACATCGGACCCTAGAAGGATGAACAGAAAGAGAAGAGGCTTACCATTATGGATATCCAGTTAGTGCACGCCTGAATAAACTGCAACCCATCCATTGGCATTGAGTTGGTGGAAGCCAGGAATCTGGATATGGTCCCCAAAGCTTCATTAACCTTCTCTGCATCTGGTACTTGTCCAAAAAGGGTAAAGGTAGAAGAGGACGGACCTCTCGGGGGTTGATTCCCGAAAAGAGGAACTTGTGTTACGATCGGACTATCGGAGGAAATGGCCGCCAATGATCCGGGCATAGTGCGGTCATCGGGAGGAGGAACCGTGGCCATCAATTCCTCAAGCAGAAGGACGCCCCCATCGGAAATAGACTCCGAGAGCAAGGCACCGGGATCCAGGAGTGCGACATCCTTCCCTTGATGGAAAAACTCACCCGCTGCACATAAGCAAAGCAGGTATAAATACAATTATTCCTTAACTCAACTACACATTGTATAAAACCATATAATTTGAAAACTTACCCAAGTCAAAGGCGGCCTCTAACGAAGTAGTCCCCATCTCCCCCATCGGGGCCTTCCCTTCATCAGTCTCCATTTCCACCATCGGAGCTTTCCCTTTGTCTGTCAAAAAGTCCCCACTTAATTAACACAATATTTGGCAAATTTTGTTCAGTGTATACAAATAAAAAATAGTAAAGACACCTACCGAGGGCATGAATCGGGCTATTAGGCGGTATTGCCAAAAGCAAATCCGTCGAGTCCGCTGATGTTGCAGACTTACCCGAAGAGGATATGTCAACAATGTCAGTCGGGGCAGCAGAAGTACCCATCAGAACCTCCGAGAGAGGAGTTGCTGCTAACGGAATCGTTGCGGGAAGAGATGGCAGATGAATCCCCGCTAGTCCTACATCGCCCCCAATTCCCTCTAAAGAAAAGGTAATATCGGCCATCTCCGGGGAGTTCACATCCGAATATCTCTCCTCCGAAGCGTCAGACGTCCCGCTCGAGGATCGGGACAAGGCAGTCATAGCCCCCGTGGCACCAGAAGCTCCTATCAACACTCCCCCTCCCCCCGAGGCCCCGACAGCATCGGAAGGTCCGGCCCCACCAGCAAAATCGGCACCCTCCTTCATAAAAGGCTTCAAAGTCTCCACTGAAAGTTAAAGGAGGTTAGATATTAATAGAAACAAAATGAAGAAGTAGAAACTTACTACAAGAAAGAAAACTCACCAAAAATAGAGGCATAACTTGCGGGGATGGCCAAAGGAGTCGGAACCCTATCAATAGGTGAGATATTCCATAAGCCCGCAGTCTTGTAAAGTCCCGCGAACTTATCCGATTCCACCAAAGCTTTTGCGAAAAACACGGGCGAAAACACGAGGGTATCATCCAGAACCCTCTCAGGAAATTGAGGCCCCCTCATGAATAAGGCATGTCCCACTCTCCTCCCTCGGCGGGACAGATGTAGAAAAACTTTGCCTTCCAAGTGCTATGTGTGCTCACGTTGCCCTCGGAGATACGATCATCCTTACTCCGATGGCTGAAACAAAGAAAATGAGCTCCCCCTGGTGAAGGCTTCAACTCGAAAATTGTAAAAAATCTGTCCTTTGTACATTCGATCCCTCGAACCAAACACCAAAACACAAATAGAGCCAAAACAATGAATGAATTAGGGGTGAGCTGGCTCGGGCACACATTACAAGACTTGAAAATCTTGCAGTATAGGGGAGGAAATAAAGATCACAATCCCACCCTCACTTGCGAATAGTAAATGGTGAGGTGTTTAGCAGGAGGCGTATTACCTCGTTGATCGGCTGTCAGAATCTTCACCGACACATTTCTACCGAAAACCCCAAAATCAGTGCACAAAGCCGTCACCTCCTCCATGGTGGTAGTGCTGATAGTGTTATCCACCTTCTGCATGTTCCGAGGAACCCCGCCCTTATCAGTAAGCTGACGGGACCTCTTCGACTTCCTAGCACTACCACCGACCTCTGTCATCACCGGCGCGCTTCGCTTGCGAGAAAAACGAGCAGGAACCCCCGTTAAAGCAGGGAGATCAGAAGTAGGAGAAAAAGCAACGGCACCGAAAGCGGCGACACCAGAAGCGGAAGCAGTAGAGATTAAGTGACTTGAGGTAAAAGACGCCATTAAAGCTTTTTGCGAGAAGTGAAAATCGAGAAGGGTTTTTTGCAGAGAGAAAGGGGAAAATTAAAGTGGGAAAAGAATTAGGAATGAAGGGACTATTTATAACCCTAAAAATTAATGGGCATTAATTACCCATTAATCCTCCTTAACTCCCCACGTCATCATGTTCCCCGCACCTGGCATAGAAACCTACTCCCAATCATTAATGGCACGATGCTCTGAAAAAGTGGACCGTTACAGCCCCCGGTAAGGGACGTGACTATCCTTTACACCCAGTTCCCAGAAAACGTAGCCTTAATGGTGCCACGTCGTCAAAATAATAATAATAAATAAATAAATAAAATACCGTTAACGAGAGGAAACTGACCTATCAGAGAAGCCACGATAACTTACCCGCCAGATCCCCATTTCAAGAAAGATTCCTCTCACATCTCTTATGAGAGCGATCGGAATTGGGGGGGGGGGGCTAATGTTACCGTTAGCCAATTGTTTTTATCTTTTTTTGCAAAACACCCCCCAAAATATCAGGGGTATCACATAAAAATTACAGTAACCTCGGAGAACACGAATGTTTTCCACGATGCCGACATAAGAAGGGCACCCTATCCCACGACAAGTACTTCACAGAGTACAAATCCCGCGCGAGGTATCGGAAACTTTAAATAGCTTCCTGCATACCCTCTAGGGATACGATACTCTTGCACTTACCATGTCGCTCGAATTATTCAGGGGCCTCTTGGAAATAACCTTCAGTAGCAAAATCTCAGAGCGGATCCCGAGAGGCATATTGAAAGAAACTCCCGAGAGAAAAGTCTCAGAGTAGCGTACGCCTCATCCTTATTTCATAAGAAAGGGCCTCGGAACGACACCCCAATAGTTCTTATCTATTCCAGGGAGATAAGAACTCCACCCCTCGTTGAGTCAGCAACGCCTATCCATCGAAGCCCCATTATGCTGGCATCTGGAAGTCACTTGTCCATTAAAACCCGATACCCACTGGCATCTGAGAGCTATGTCAGAGCTACTTCAGAGACACTTGTCTGCCCCAGGCCATTAGCACTGGTATCCAAAAGCTAATCTAGCATCTTCAGAGGCTGTTACCCTAATTAATGTACAGAAGAAAAAGGAGACCCTACTGGTAAAAGGAAGGATCCCTATAAAAGAAAAAGGAGAAGGGAGAAAGAGGAGGAGGGTTTTTTCTTTTCTAAAGAATTAGAGAAAAATTCACATATATTTCTTCAAACATGGGCAAGGCGTTCTAACCTATTTTTTTCCTTCAATCAGTGTATCAATATGAAAGAGAGAGATATATAACATTCTCAAAATAAAGATTAATAGCGAATAACGGTCAAAAACCGGGTAAAGCCAAGTTCGCCTAATATGGGGGAAAGGCAATTCAGGTAAATGTAAATTGTTCCAATGTAATTAAAAGCAGAAATAATTAAGCCCAATTGATTCCTGGTAATCCCTCCGTCGAATCGGAAAAATATCGAATTTGGGATGATATCGAAAATAGACTCGATTTAGAAAATAGGCTCGACATCGAATATAGACTCGACATCGAAAAGAGATTTCAATATCAAAATAGGCTCGATACGTAGGTGAATAAGTACAACGTAATTAATTGCATAATATGCAGGTGAATTGATATGACTTATCTTGATCGACAAACCGGGGGGTATTGGGTGATCGATATGCTCCACGATTTTGATGAATGTGGGTCAACCCAGAATCGTAAGAATGAGTTTCATGTAAAGCATAGATCTGATGGCGCTCCAATCCTCCATTGTTATTGATGAACTCGATTGAATTTTAAGGTTGCGTGCTTGTTTCAAAGTACATTTCAGTGTGTTCCCACAGAAGGCGCCAATGATTTGGTGCATTATCATCTGCTGACTTGGTAGGCTGAAAAAACACTCCACATCATGCTGATTCTAGGCTACGCTGGAACCAGCTTTGTTCTTAGCACACATGTATTCCAAGCGACGCGGTGAATGGATGAATAGATCTTTCATTCAGACTGGACTCGGGTTATCCCAAGCTGCCTACGTATCCCCTTGAGGGAATCAAGCCGAATGTATTTCATTAGCGATAGGTTAATTATACAATCAAGTAGAATGATATGTCGAGTATCTTGTGGATATCAGATTTGACTTCGAAGGTGATATCGGGGACCTCCTACGTCGAGGATGATGTCCTGATAGATATCGGGCATGATGTCGGGTATGACGTTGGACATGATGTCGGATGGTATGTTGATGATATATATCGAGGATATACATCGGGTGTTATATTGAATGTGATATCGGGGATGCCCAATATCGGATGTACAATGTATGGGAATAATAAAAGCTTACCTAGATTAGCGAAACCCGAATATTTATAGACCTTGGGATGCGAGGACCGCACATGCGACGTACTCGTGATCTGTACTATATCGAATATTACATCTGATATACATATCGGGGCCCATCCCTAATATAGTTGAAGATGGGCTTAACCTGTAGGCCAGTCCAATACGAGAATTACCCATGTCAGATTACGTGATCTCTAAGCTAACCATGTTTTTTTTGCTTATTGACTGCCAATTGACGTGGTCGGTTCTTCTTAGAGAGAGTCATTCGGTCCCACTTCATTGCCATCCAACATGACTCAGAGTATCCCGTGGACTATCTATGGCACGTTTTGTTATATTTGCTCTTACAAATATACCTGTGTTATAAATATGGTTAGTGGGATATGCCTAGTGGCCATTGTTGAAAATTATGTACAAATACTATTTTATAATAGTAGTAGTTGTTGTAAATAGTGTAAGATATTGAAAATTCTTCCCTATATAAGGAGCCATCAACATGAAGAGAAAAACACCCATTCATAAGTAATATACTCCTTATTTGCTCTTCTTTCCATATGTCCTTTTAAATATATTGTTATAAATCCCAATAGTTTTAGTTTTTCTCTAACACGTTATCAGCACGATAGTGCTCGATCCAGAAGAATTCAGTTCATTCGTTAAAGAAAACGTTCAACGTTAAAAGGTACGAAAGTTTATATTTACTTGTTCATCTATCTCCATTATTATAGACAATGCAGATTACCGCCTATCTATAATTTTATGATCAGATGAAAATACTCTTTATATTTTACTGTCATCTAACTCTAACACTAACGCTAATTTTAACTTTCGTTGATGCTTGAGTTAACCCCAAGCTAGAAACTACTACTGACAATTTGTTATTATAGAAGCTTTTACCTCCTATTACTGCTGATAATTTATTATTATGGAAGGTTTTACCTCCTATTACTGTTGACAATTTATTATTATGGAAGGTTTTACCTCCTAATACTGCTGACAATTTATTATTATGGAAGGTTTGACTTCCTACTATATTGCTTATTTTATTCCATAAGCCAATGAAAGTTTTTACATAGTAATGTGGCGGAAATTATTTACTCACTTGATTCATTGCAATTATTTTACTTGTTTACATTATTCCTTAAGCCCATGAAAGTTTTTACATAGTAATGTGAAGGAAAATATATATGTATTTACTTATCGTAATATTAGTCCATATGTCAGTTAAAATATCACTAATGCAGTGGAAATTATTTTACATGTTATTCAATTAATTTTTGTTGTTAAATTATTAAAGACATTATCGTTCATAAAACATGCCAAAATGATTGTTTTTCTAACGACTATAAACGGCTACTTACATTTTTCCTCTATAAATACACAAATTTCATAACACAAATCTTCACATTATTTCTCTCATCTTGCAAAATGATCTATACAACAACAACGGTCTTGATCCTTAATTACCTTTCAATTTTTATGTTTATGCTAGTAGATGAGGACACTCTTACGTTTGTCCCTATGATATTCCTCCCTTTTATCATAATAATGCTCGAGTTCAAGATTTGGCTAGAGATGAGATAATTACATTGATTGTAATAATTGTGCTTCTATGATTATGTGTTAAATAAAATGTTTCGATCCTAATTATATTTTTTGGTTATGTATTTAGCTGGAAAAAATGTCTAACCTCACGAGTATAGTTAGTTGTATACTCAAAATCACTGGCAATAATTATGGATAATGGAAATCAGATACAAAATTGTACCTCAGATCAAGAGTATCGTTGAAACTCTTGCTGTAGTAAATACAAATACGTATCCAAAAAAATGTGAGGGTGTCATCTATATGAGAAAACATTTAGATGAAACCTTAAAGAGGGAATATCTCGATGTTACCGATCCTCATGAATTATGGACAAACCGACTGGAAAGATATGGCCATCAAAAGGAAACCATGTTGCCAAAAGCCGCTGATGATTGGAACAATTTAAGCTTCCAAGATTTTGAAACTGTAAGCACATACAACTCCGCGCTTATGGAGATTCGTTCAGATTTAATTTATTGTGGAAGAAAGCTTACCGATGGAGAAATGATAGAGAAAACACTTTCTACTTTCCATGTGTCCATGTTAAATGTCCAACAACAATACAAATTGCTGAATATTTTAAAATATCACGACTTGCAACAAAGGTTGTTAATGACAGAAAGTTACAATAACTTATTGAATAAAAATCATCAATCTCGTCCTCCTAGAGCACATGCATTACCTGAGGCAAATGCCATTAAGTTTTTAAACTCCTATAGACGAGGTAACAATGATAATGTCAATCGAGGTCGTGGTCATGGTCGAGGGGGTTTTCACAATCCCTCGCATACCAACACCGTTTTTAAGAATAAAGAAAAATATAAAAACTTTCAAGGTTATTGTTTTAAATGTGGAATGAAAGGGCATTGGGCCAACAAATGTCGTACATCAGAACATCTTTGTAAGATGTACCAAGAAAGTTGGAATGGTAAAGAAAATGAAGTTAACCTTGTCGAACAAAATCCAAATGATGATTCCACCATTATTGGGGCGACATACTTTACTGATGACTATGATGTTCGTTTGGCTTAATATGTGTTTTGTGATCTTCTGGCTGAATATGCTTAGTGTGATTTATATTTTAATTTGTATTATCTGCTTCCTGCATTTCTGTTGTGTGCTTTCAATAAAATAATATCTTTTCAAATATTTACCCTGTTTATTGCAATATTTGTTTTAATATTATTTATTTGAACTGAAACATGATATGGAGCATACCAGTGATTTCTGCCTACTTGACTGTTGTACAACTCGTACAATTCTCATAAGTAAGAAATATTTTACATATTTAGAACCCTCAAAATTTCAAGTCGGTACAATAGGAGGTCCTATTAAATTGATTGAAGGATCTGGTAGAGCTACTTTTACTTTACAAAATGGAACAAAGTTTATCATCAATGATGTCTTATTTGCCCCAAAGTCCAGAAGAAATTTATTGAGTTTTAAAGATATATATCGACATGGATATGATACTGAGCCAATGACTGTAAATAACGCTAAATATGTTTTCATTACTAAGCATATGCCATGAAAGAAACATTTTCTTGAAAAAACTACCATATATCTCATCAGGGTTGCATTATACATATATTAATTAAATCAAATCAAATATGGTAGTCAATGAAAATCCAGAATTATTGACTCTATGGCATTATCCACTAGGCCAGTTGTGCGGTTTATGTTCCAATTGCACCACCAAAGTGAACAAAAACAGAACCACAAGAAGTTTGGGAATATATGTTGGATTTGACTCACCATCAATAATCAGATATCTTGAGCCTCTAACAGGTGATGTCTTTACGGCACGTTTTGCCGATTGCCATTTTAATGAGGCAAATTTTCCAACCTTAGAGGGAGAAAAGAAGTAGTTAAAAAAAGATATATCAATGTATAATCCATCTTTGACAAGCTTTGATATGCTAACAAAGCAATGTGATTTGGATGTAAAGAAAATCTTGCATTTACAAGCTATAGCAAATCAATTACCCGATGCATTTACTGACATAAGCAGGGTAACAAAATCACATATGCCAGCTGCAAATGCTTCTGCTTATATTGTAATTTCAAAAGAAACATCAAATGATAATATCTTTGATATATCTAAGAAACGTGGACGTCCTGTTGGCTCAAAGGACAAAAATCCTCGAAAAAGAAAAGGAGCATGAAAACCTAATAATCCTATTATTGAGGAATCTATGTCTGATGAGTCGCAAAATGTGACATATGAGATACCTATAAATAAAGAGAACGTTGAAATCTCTATAAATTATATCAATACGGGTATGGTATTGGATCGAAATGAGATGGAAAATATGGATGAAATATTTTCATATTTAGTCTCTTATGAAATTGTGATGAAAATGATGATCCTGAACCCAAATCTGTAATTGAATTCCAAAATAGGAATGATTGGGATAACTGGAAAGATGCTATGCAAGCTTAATTAGATTCGCTTAATAAGCGAAATGTATTTGGACCCATTGTTCTCACACCAAAAAGTATGAAACTCGTAGGGTTCAAATGGGTCTTCGTTCGCAAACAAAATGAGAAAAATAAAATTGTAAGGTACAAAGCTCGCCTTGTCGCACAAGGTTTTTCTCAAAGACCTGGAATCGATTATAAAGAAACGTATTCTCATGTAGTGAATACGATTACATTTCAATTCTTGATCAGTCTAGTGGTCTATGAAAATATAAACATGCATCTCATGGATGTTGTCTCTGCTTATCTCTATAGATCACTTGATAATGATATTTACATGAAGGTCCCTGATGGACTTAAATTACCCACAACATCAAGTTCCAAACCTAGAGAAATGAACTCAATTAAATTGTAAAAATCATTATATGGGTTAAAGCAATCAGGTCGCATGTGGTACAATCGTTTGAGTGAATATTTATTAAAAGAAGGATATATAAATAATTCTTTGTGTCCATGCGTTTTTATTAAGAAAACATCATCTGGTTTTGCAATTATTGCAGTTTATGTAGATGATTTAAATATCATTGGCACTGATAAAGAAATTCATTCAACAATGAATTATCTAAAGGATGAATTTGAAATGAAAGATCTTGGAAAGACTAAATATTGTCTTGGTTTGCAAATTGAGCATGTTAAAAATGGAATACTTGTGCATCAATCAAATTATACTAAAAAGATATTGAAACGTTTTAACATGGATAAAGCAAAACCTTTGAACCATACTATGATTGCAAGATCATTAACTATACATAAATATCCCTTTCGTCCTTGTAAAGAAAATGAAGAAATTCTTGGTTCAGAAGTTCCGTAGTTAAGTGCCATTGGATAAAGCAACACCTTTGAACCATAAATACAAAAAGGCACTAGAAATGAATTAAATTTATTCCGTTATTTGCAAGGAACTGTGGATCTTGGTCTATTTAAGTGCCATTGGAGCTTTAATGTAACTAGCTAATTGTACCAGACCTGATATATCATTTACTGTGAATTTATTAGTTAGGTTTAGCCCATCACCCACAAAAAGGCACTGGAAATGAATTAAATATTTATTCCGTTATTTGCAAGGAACTGTGGATCTTGGTCTATTTTATCCTAACAATACAGAACAAAAATTGATTGGTTATGCAGATGCAGGTTTCCTATCAGACCCACATAAATCCAGATCGCAAACTGGATATGTATTCACGTATAGAGGCACTGCTATTTCATGGCGTTCTCAGAAACAGACACTTGTTGCAACATCATCGAATCATGCTGAGATTATTGCACTCCATGAAGCAAGCAGGAAATGTGTATGGTTACAATCAATGACACATCATATAAGAAGTACATCTGGCTTACCTATTAGAGAGGGTCCAACAACATCATATAAAGACAGTTCTGCATGTATTACACAGATGAAAGAAAGCTATGTCAAGAGTGACCGAACCAAACACATACCCCCAACATAGTTTGCCTACACTCAGAAACTCGAGAAGAACAAAGAAATTACTATCCAATATGTTCAATCATGTGACAATATGACAGATCTTTTTACAAATGCACTCCCTACTTTAACTTTTAAGAAACATGTTCAAAGTATTGCGATGCGTCACCTACGAGACTTATGAAGAATTGGAGATGCCAACTTGAGGGAGAGTTCACACGGCTGCACTCTTTTTCCCTTATTAAGGTTTTTATCCCACTGGGTTTTTTCTTATAATGTTATTAACGAGACAGTATAAGACGTGTGCAGAAGACAGATCATGTACATAACAAAATCTTCAAATGGCCAAGGGGGAGTGTTATAAATATGGTTAGTGGGATATACCTAGTGACCATTGTTGAAAATTATGTACAAATACTATTTTATAATAGTAGTAGTTGTTGTAAATAGTGTAAGATATTAGAAATTCTTTCCTATATAAGGAGCCATCAACATGAAGAGAAAAACACCAATTCACAAGTAATATACTCTTTATTTGCTCTTCTTTCCCTATGTCCTTTTAAATATATTGTTATAAACCCCAATAGTTTTAGTTTTTCTATAACAACCTGGAGTTTTTTGATTAATTGATTCATCAAGAAAACTACCTTTTGTCTTTTCTTTTTCTTCTTCTTCTTTTTTGTTTGTTTCTTTTTGTTCTTTTTTTTTGCCCTTCGACCGTGCTCCTTATGTATTTGTGGATGTAAGAAATATATTCTGTACTAATATGAGACTAGATTCGCAAAAGTTTATGCAAGAGATCTTTGATTTAGATTGCTACAAGCGCGTGCACCTAATGTTCCCAAATTTTTTAGTGCAATATTTATTACAATGAAATCCAATGGAAGATCAAATGTTACAAAGAGCGCGTCGATTGCCTAGAAGATTCGAAAGATTTTTTATGGATGGAAATTGCTGAAGTTGTACGACGCAGCAAAGGCGAAGTCGAGATTCTGTTACCTAATTATCATACTTAATTCATTTTCTTTATTTCTGTTTTTTGAGTAACAGTTGTTACCATCTTTTTCATAATTTTATTTTTTCTGTTAGTTAAGTTTAGAGAAGCAGAATCAGGATTCATATAGTTAAATATTTCTTTTCCTTTTTTGGTGTTAGGAGCCGGCAGAATAGAATATAAGTACATACATATGGTTATATTATTTTTTTTATGCATTGAATAAAGTTTCGGTTTAAGGAGATTTGGCACTTCTCAAAGCGTGCTTTGTTACTTTTCACTCTCTATTGTATTATCAAAGCTGACTCTTAAAAAAATTCAATTAAGCAATATATACTCCCACGTGTGGGTCGTTATTCAGTCTGATATTTACATTTAAGAAGTGTTCTATAACCCTGCGTATGGAATGGAACAACAAAATATTTTGGAAAGTCGAAAGCTGCCGGGTTTCTTTGAGAGCTTCATATATTAAGTTGATAATTAGTCAAAAATTTAAATTAGTTTAAGATAATTTACATGAGCCCTAGTTGCAATATGACTTATGAGTATACAAATTGATGGAGTATTTTAGGAACGACCCAATACTAATATTGGGCCGGCCCAAGGAGTAAGCTCAGCTGAAGAAGTACATCGAACATGTTAGATTCGATGTTGACCAAGCATCGAACGGGCATGGTTCGATCTAACGAAGGGATCGAGCCATCCCATTTCAATGTACTTTCCCCAATAACCAATAAGGCTCGCTGGACAGGGTTTATAAATACCCCATCCCCTGACATTCTCAGCACGCATTCCAACTAATATCAGTTCAATCAGCATCAAACCATCAGCATTCGATCGAATCTCCGAGTTCGATCGAAGCCCAAACGTTCGATATACTACACTCGATCGAAGCAGGCCGATTCGATACTCAGCAGATTTGCTCATCCTTATATCGAAGAACCCCTAGTTCGATACACTTCTAGATCGAAGGGCCTCAGTTCGATATTGCACCATTAAGCATATACCGTATCGAACCTACCCGATTCGATATATGATATATCGGACATCCCTCGTTCGATACACTTTTTGTACTTTATAATTTTATTTATTAAGCCTAGTTAACTTGAAATAAGTGTTCCGGACCAAGCTAGTCCGAAGTGTATTTGATTAGCATTATTTTGCCAATTAATCAGTCCATTGTAACCTTTTACGGTATTTTGTTACTCGAACGAAATAAGACCAAAATACCAATCATTGGAGCATTCTTTAAGTTAAGTTGAAAGCTATTTTATTAATTACTGTGTGCTGAAAAAGTTATGATGCGGCTTATTAATCACATGTTCCACGTCTTATTCAACAAAAAATTGTAATTTCGCATTTCCTTTTAGATTACTGAAATCGTTAAGTATATATCTCTACTTTCTTGCAGTTGTAAGAAAATAAAGTAATTTAAAATCTCATATATCGGCGCAAATGCTGCAATGACATTTTGATCTTATCAGAAAAAAGGTCACTCGTGATAAAATTGGTCTCAACTTTGAACTGAAAAAGTTGTATCAGCACAAATTTATGTATGCGCCAAGTTTGACGGATTTTCTGTTGGTCCACGATTATATTCATGAAGAAAAGTGGTCAATAGCAGTGGGATCAGCAAGAGACCATGAATGTTGTGCCATGTGTCTATATATGGTTAACGACTCGAGGTTAACTAACTGTGGGTAAGGGTTGTTATCCGCCTTAACCGCTATGAAACGGTCCCACTCGACCGACCCAATCCATCAATGTCATGAACAATGCGAGCTCCTGGTAACTGATGAATTCGATTCTTGATTGATGATTAGCCGTTATAATTACTCCGTCGAACATTTTAATGAACAAATTAAAGACGAGTTTGTATATTAATAAGTGATGAAGGATACTGGATATATAAGAATAGGCCTCTTCAGGGGGAGAGGGGTCTGTGGCTCAGTGCAAACATAATGAATGATCAATAAGTAAATAATGATAAAAAGGATAACTTTCAAAGTTCAATCATATCAATTTTTTTATTATATTTTGAACTATGCCTTAACATGTGTCTCGATGCATGATTGTGCCCCAAGAGTTCTACAAAACGAAACTAATAATAATATTATTAATAATAGTAAAATAACGACAAAAAAGAAAGAGATGATCAAGGTTATTCTTGCCTATCACCATCGTATTCCTGACTCTACGCTGTCGTGTCCGAAGTTTAGTTATGATTGAGGTTTTATATGATTAATGTCCAAGACCATTGAGGCATTATCCCCGAATTCATACTCTTGACCTAGAAACTCATGTAATATTGTTGCACTTAAAGAAGAAGACTAACTAGTATTAGTGATCGAAATGGAAGACTTTCCATTTTGAGAAATTATTCAAAAATTAGTTGACCTGTTGTTAACCACCTTTCCACTTTTAGTAAATTATAGTCGTTAGGTTATTAATTAGTTGGTTAATCCGGTAATTAGCTGCTAATCTAGTTGTTAATTTAATATGATTGTAACGGCTTTTAAATAGGCGAGCACACACACTTTTCACTTTTTCTCTATGCAATTCTGTAACAAAATCGAAGTGATTCAACTCGAATCATCGGTTAACATTTCTCTTCAATTATTGAATAGGATCATTCAATTTCTATTTTAGATTAACTCAACAGTTTCAATGTGGTATCATTCACCATTTTCGATCCTGCTTCCACATCTCATCATCTCTGATTGTTGATCGACGCTTAACTGACAAAATTTTCTTGTTCTTCTCTTTGTTCATTGTGTTTTTTTTGGTTTTTATCGACATATTCATACATATTTTTTAATCTTGTTGTTTCTACGAGTACTGCTTCGATTACACTGCGAATTAACAATTTGATTTGATAATGATGTCTTCTGGTACTAATTCAACTACGATTCCCCCAATTTCGTCGAAGCACCCTTGCGAGGGTTCTTCCTCTGGGTATTTTACGCAATTATGTGTCATGCGATTGGCACTTTCGATCAAGAATAAGATCTGGTTATTGACAGATCACTCCGTATCCCACCTGAATCTGATCCTATTGTTATACTTTACTATTGCACTAGACTTCTGGAATGAACTGAAAACTCGATTTGATAGGCGTTATGGATCACGATTCTACCAACTTCAAAGGTCACTATCTACTATTGCTCATGGATCTTTATCAATTACTGAGTATTACAACTCGTTTCAATCTATGTGGGATGAGTACTCTAGCCAAAGACCAATTGTTGCATGCTCTTGTGGCTTTTGCATCTCTAATGTCAATAGCCACATGATACAGGTGTAACAATATGATTGTGTGTTGAAATTATTGATAGGCTTACATGATTCTTACACTGCAATTAGGAGTCAAATCCTCTTGATTGATCCCTTGCCTAGTTTACCCAAGGTTTATGCAATGATCATGCAAGAAGAAACTCAGAGAGTGTTGTGTAATGTTTTACCTCACGGGATGTTTTGGCTATGTTTACCAGACAACATGCTAATCAGAATGCCACAACAATTTTTGCAAGGTACTAAATTAAAGGGTTTTAAACCACAACAGAAGAATAAAGAGAAACTGAGGTGCACCCATTGTGGCTACAATGGGTACACTGTTGATATTGTTTGCAATTGTATGGCTACCCACCTGGATGGGAAGGATCAAAGGGAAGAAGACCATCACCTGCTAATCCATCTGATAATGCTACCAGTTATGAGGATTCTGCACCAACTACTGCTCCACATACCTCATTGGACTTGAATGCCAACAAGTCACTTTTTAAATAATTTTAGGCATTTCAGAATGCACAGTGCATGAAGGCTTCCTCCTCAACGCCTCCACCACGAGATTCTCATTATGCAGCAACTACAAGTGTGATGCGTGGTACATCTACTCATTTATCTTTTAACTCAAACTCCTATAACAATATGCTAGTGGATCAATCTAGTTGGATCCTTGACACATGAGCCACTGACCATATGGTGTGTCACAAAAACAAGTTCATAAATCCACCTATTCATGTTAACATAAAGATCAATCAACCTAATAACAGCTGCACTTTAGCAACTCACTTTGGCTGTATATATATTCAATGGTTATGTTTTGAAGAATGTGTTATATATTCTGGCTTTTCAACATAATCTTTTATTTGTTTCCAAACTATCCATGCAATCTAACCTCTCTATGATTTTCCTGTCTTCTTTATGTGTACTGCAGGACACCAGCATTGGGAAGATGATTGGTTCTGCTAGACTTCAACATAGTCTATATATCTTAGAAACTCATTTCAATAAGTCTGCTACTTATAATAATTTTGTTTCCTTTAATAATGCCATTATTGATTCTCAATTGTGGCATTTAGACTAGGACAAACATGTTTTGACAAGGTGTACGCTTCATACATACATGTAACAAACTCTAAATCCATTACTGGTTGAGATGTTTGTCCTTTGGCAAAACAAAAGAAATTATCATTTCTATTAAGTACATATATTTTTGCTGCACCTTTGAGCTGTTGCATACTGATGTCTAGGGTCCATTCAGAGAAACTTCTCATGATGGTTTCAAATATTTTCTAACAATTGTAGATGATTACAACATGTGTACATGGATATTCCTCATGTCTCACAAGAGTAAAGTCAGAACTCGCTTAACTCACTTTCATGCTTCAATTCTAACTTAGTTCTCATGTAAAATCAAATGCATTCGTTCTGACTGTGGGACTAGATTTAAGATGCATAATTTCTCCTCTAAACATGACATTCTACACCAAACCAGTTGTGAGGAAACCCAACAATAAAATGGTTTGGTAGAACGCAAACACCAACATATTTTGTAGGTTGCAAGGGGACTGAAATTCCAGTCCAATCTACCAATATGCTACTGAAGCAAGTGCATATCAACAACATCATTCATAATTAAAAGAATGTCTTCAAAACTTCTGCAACACAAGTGTCCCTATGAGGTCTTATACAACAAGCCACCTTATTACCCAACATTGAGAGCATTTGGATATCTCACTCATGCTTCTACTCTATCAGCTCACAGGCACAAGTTCGAACCTAGAGCCACAAAGAGTATTCCCCTTGGTTATCCAAGAGGCCAAAAATGCTATCTTCCACTGAACTTACACACTTACAAAACTTTTCTTTCAATGAATGTTGTTTTTCATGAGAATATATTTCCCTTCAAGGACAATTCTCAGCATTATTCACTAACTCCTAACAGTGTACAACCACATATTTGCACAAACTCTTTCATTTCTCACAACAGGTACCAAAATATCCAAGAAAGAGTTGCCACAGTTCCTCTGACACAACCTCAACTTGCAACCTTTGAGACTCACACTCCTCAAGAATTTATGAGTTTCTTCACTCCATATCAATCCACATCTGATGCCTCCAATATGCACATAATAATGAGGCCCAGACACATGAACAATCAGTTCCACAACAAGCTGAAACTATCACTGAAGCTCAACCACAAACTCAAGCATCACTATCTCAACCACAAACTCAAGCCATCACTGAAGCTTAACCACAAACTGAAGCTCAATAACAAACGGAAGCCATCAGTTCAACTGGTGTAGTTCCTGGCACACCATGTAATGCACCAGCTACCATTCCAACTAGAAAATCTTTTAGAAGTATTAATCCACATGCTTATTTGAAAGCATGTAATTATTCTCTCCCTGAATCTCTTCATAAGGCTAACCATATCACCTCTGCTAGTCACTATAAAGGCAATAAATATCCAATTGAACATCATTTAGACACTGATTTGTTAAGCACTAAACATAAATCCTTTACTGCTGCTATTACTCAGTTAACTAAGCCAACTACATTTACTAAAGCTAACAAATCAACAGAATGGAGAGATGCCATGAAGAAAGATTTAGATGCGAAAACAAACACTTGGATATTAACCGATATGCCTCCTAATCATAATTGTATAGGTTCTAAGTTGGTCTATAAGATCAAATAAAAAGCATACGGTACTATTTAAAGGTACAAGACTAGATTGGTGACTAAAGGTACATTCAAGAGAAGGGTCCATATTACTTTGTCCATTCTCTCATGTAGCTAAACTAACCTTTGTTAGACCTATCCTTGCATTGGCTGCATCTCATAATTGGCATCTTAAGCAACTAGATGTAAATAATTCTTTTTTGCATGGTGATTCAAATGAGGAAATATATATGAAACCACCTCCTAGATATTATTCCAACAGTGACAAAAGAGCATGCCTTCTTAAGAAAAGCCTGTATGGGTTCAAGCAAGCATATAGACAATGGTTTCACAAACTCACAACTTCTTTACTCAAGCATGGCTACACTCAGACTGTATCAGATTATTCCCTATTTGTCAAGACTAAAAATGGAAAACTAACTATCCTCTGTTTTATGAAGATGACGTAATCTTTGCAGGGAATGATCTGGATGAAATAGAATCAATCAAGGGCCATTTTCACTCTGGATTCACTATAAAAGATCTTGGTAGCATAAAGTATATCCTGGGAATTGAAATGGCTCGCAGCAGAAAAGGGTTAAGCATTTTCCAAAGAAAGTATGCCTTAGACATACAGATTCAGGCTGGTTATCTTGGTTACAGGCCAAGCTCCACACCCATGGACTCCTCAACTAAGCTCGTGAATTTAGGTTCTGCTCCACTTCTTGATCCAAGTATAAATAGAGGATTAGTAGGGTGGTTGCTATACTTAACAATTACTCAGCCCGATTTGAACTTCAACATTCAATGCCTCAATCCAAATTCATGTCTTCCCAGCCTACCTCTCACTTGGCAGCAACCCACAAAGTCCTAAGATACCTAAAAGCAACACCTGGTAAAGGTTTATTTTATCAGTCACAAACTCACACTCATATGACTACATTTTGTGATAGTGGGTGGGCCACATGTCCAGAGACAAAGAAGAGTGTAACCGGTATGCAGTCTATCTTGGCAAATCTCTCATTTCTTGGAAGGCCAAAAAGCAAGCCATTGTCAGTCGATCTTGCACAGAGGCTGAATACAGAGTATTGGCCACCACAACTTGTGAAATCACATGGCTGAGTCAACTGCTTCTTGAACTTAGTTTCAAACAATCCAAGATGCCATTGATCTTCACATACAATAAATGAGCCTCTTATACAACAAATAATCTAGTCCACCATGAAAGCACGAAGCATATGCAAATTGATTGCCACTTCGTGCGAGAAAAGAATTGAGGAGAAATCAAGGTGATGCACATATCCAATGAGCATCAAGTACGAGACATCTTCACTAAATCCCTACCATCATGGAATTCAAGATGGGCCTTCACGATATCCATGACCATCTTGAGGGGGTATTAGGGGTCAAAACGGAAGACTTTCCATCTTGCGAAATTATTCAAAAATCAATTGATCGTTGTAAACCACCTTTCCACTTTTAGTAAATTATAGTCGTTAACTTAACAACAAATTGGGCCTTTTTCGTCGGGCCCGGCAATTTGGGCCGACGGTAAAGGCCCAATTTTTTCCGTCGGGCTAAATCCCGACGGTAATGGGCTTTACCGTCGGGTTTGGGCTGACAGAAAAAGTGGGCATATATAACCGTCGGCCCAAACCTGACGGTAAAGCCCATTATCGTCGGGTTTGGGCCGACGGTAATGGCCCATTTTTTTAAAAAAAATTAATTAATAAAAACAAAATTCATTTCGCCATTTTTTAAAATTTTAAAAAATAATAATAATAGTCTTTACTGTCGGCTTATAGCCGATGGAAATAGGCTTTTCCGTCGGCTTATAGCCGACGAAATAGCCCCGATCCGTGTGATTTTCATCACACGGATCGGATCGTGCCATGTCACCGATCCGTGTCAATTTTCACACGGATCGGTGACGTGGCAACCCCTTATTTTACCCCCCCTCCCCCCTTCTCCAAAATCACTATAAATACCCCTTATTTTACCCATTGAATTCATTCATTCATACAATTCTCCAAAAACTATCAACTTTCTCTCCAAAATATACTTAATAACTAACAAAAATTCTTCCATATTCATTAAATTATAATTAGAGTTTATTATTTGTTTTATTATTTCATTTCTACTTATTTTTATTCATTATCTAACTAATAATAACTATAAAAAACTTATATTGTCAAGATTTTATTTTAAATACGAAATTTTATTTATTAGAATAAATATTTTAAAAAAATCGCTCGAAAATGTGCATGTTATTATTTAAATCGATTTCTTTTAAATAAAATCGCCAAATAAACATAAAAAATTATTTAAAATCGTTTTATTTAAAAAAATTGCCAAAAAATTATAAAATAATTATTTAAAATCGATTTCTTTTAAATAAATCGCCAAAAAATCATAAATCAATTATTTTAAAATAATTTATTTTAAATCAATTATTTTAAAATAATTTATTTTAAATCTATTATTTTAAAATAATTTATTTTAAATCAATTGTTTTAAATCGTTTTTCTTTTAAATCAATTATTTAAAATTATTATTTTTTTTTAAATATTTTTTAAAGCCTTTACCGTCGGCTTTTAACCGACGAAAAAGAGTGGCTTTTCCGTCGCTTAAAGCCGACGGAAAAAAGACCTTTTCCGTCGGCTTAAAGCCGACGAAATAAAAAAAGAGCTTTTCCGTCGGTAAAAATCCGACGGAAAAAAGCTTTAGTGTCAAGCTTTTTTCCGTCGGGTTGTTTCGACGGTTTTTGCCGACGGAAAAGCCTTTTTCCGTCGGCAAATGCCCCTTTACCGTCGGTTTTTGTGCCGACGGTAAAGGCATAATCTCTTGTAGTGTAAGTTGTTAGCTAGTTAATTCTGTAATTATTAGTTGCTAATCTAGTTGTTAATTTAATCTGATTGTAACAGCCTATGAATAGGCGAGCACACACCCACACACTGTTCACTTTTTCTCCATGCAATTCTGTAACAAAGGGGGTGTTTGCAAGAGCTTTTAAAAGGAGCTTATTGACTTTAAGTCACTGAAAAGCATTTATTTTGTGTTTGCAATTCATGCTTTTGCTTCTCCTTCTCTTAAAAAAAGTCAAAAATAACCAGAAGCCCAGAAGCATGTCATGAGGTGCTTCCATAAACTGCTTCTACTTATATATTCATTAAATTTCTCCTAATATCCTATTTAAGCCTTAATTAATTAGAAAGAAATCTCATGATTTCTCTCTTTCCTCATTTACGTGATATTTTCTATAATTTTAAATTGTGGTGTTTTAATTAATAATAAAAATAATTAAAAAAAGTAATAATGAAAAAGAATGGAAAGAAATTCTTAATTTTTTTTTACTTAACAACAACATATTTATATTAACAATTTTCAGATAAAGTTATACTTTCTAAAATAAATGCTTGCATCAAATAAATTATTAAATGTAGTGTAATAAACGTATTAATTCAATTATATTAAGATTTAAATTATTTTATTTTAAATATAACCATAATTGTGTATGTGTGAGTTAAACATTAATATTATGTATATTTTAAATATAGGTAAATAAATCTTTGCATCTTAATCAATATTCAAAAGCTATTTTTCACTGGCTATTGCAAACACCACAAAACAATTTTAACTGCTTTAAGTAACTTTTAAAAATACATTTGCAAACACTCACTGCTTTAAGTCAAACGCGTCTTTAAATAACTTTAAGTAAAAGCTATGAATAAGTAGCTTTCATAAGCTCTTGCAAACACCCCCAAAATCGCAGTGATTCAACTCGAATCATTTGGTTAACAATTCTCTTCAATCGTTGAATAAGATCTTTCAAGTGCATCCATCTATATATATATATATATATATATATATATACTAATACATATAAGCGCATTCATACAAGCTTTATCAGACAAATTGGTAAACCTAATTCTTGATTACCATCTTTAACCCTATAATTTAAGTAACTGGGCGTAAAATCGAATAGTTAATTTTAAATTTTAAATTTTAAATTAATTATAATCTATATATATTACACCATATATAATAGCTAAACCAATTGTCTCAATTTAGTTTCGATAACCTCTCGCGATCGCTCATATTTGTGTTTTAATTAGACCTTATATATATATATATATATATATAAGATGAGTTATTAACTCCCTCCTTTTTTTTTTTTGGTAAATAACTTCCTCCTTCCAATTAAGTAATTTTGTATATTTTTTGACATTTAATTCTATTAACATTGTTTTCCTCTGTATGTCCAAAATATGAGATTTAAATGCCGAATGCATGATAATAAAACAAGAATAATAATCCATAGTTAAAAATGTCAAATATTTTCAAAAATATAAAATAATTGTGTTATATGACTTAAATAATAAATATAACTTTAAATGTGCGGATATAGGTGTCAATTAATATTTCAATTAAAGAAGTGAGTGATTTTTGGATAATAAGAAGCTTTGTGAATT
Organism: Linaria vulgaris; assembly: GCA_948329865.1. Classification (NCBI taxonomy): domain Eukaryota; kingdom Viridiplantae; phylum Streptophyta; class Magnoliopsida; order Lamiales; family Plantaginaceae; genus Linaria; species Linaria vulgaris. The sequence continues at coordinate 35,110,932 of OX415253.1, forward strand.
TTAGATAAATAAACGAACACCCGTACGTTTCAGTTTACCATTGATTTGCTCTTTCTCGTATAACTACAGAGAAACCAATCGTGATGGCAATTATATTGTTCTTGTAGAGTACTTACTATGTACTTATATTTATATAAGAATAATTTACTTTAATTTGGCAATAGATCGTATATTAAATGCGAAGAGCGAGGTTACCACTGTATAGGGCTACTAATTTATTAAAAACTAAGTCTCTTATCACTATTGCTAATACTAGGTAGACTTAGGTCCGGAACACCTCAAACCGACGCTTAGATGCACTGCCTAATGTCGAAGGCGATGTCGAAAGTGACGTCGAAGGTCATGTCAAAGATGGCATCGAATCTCTTGTATGTCGGGGATGTGGCCATATCGAGTGTGATGTTGGGGACAACATCGGGATGTATGTCGGGGATATATATTGGGTTGTCTGTCGAATTGTATGTCGGGTTGTATATCGGGTGTGATATTGGGTGTGATATCGAGTGCGGATTCGATATCGAGTGAATAATGTATGTAGTAACTAAAGTTTATCTTGATTAGCAGAGCTCGGATATATATAGACATCGGGATGAGGGGACTGCACACGTGACTTCAACGTGATCTGTACTATATCGAAGGTGATCTTCGATATCACCACTCATATTGGGTGCCATCAATGAACATGGGCTGATTCTGGATGGGCTTGGCGCATGTAATCGGAGCGGCCGACCCAATACAGGAATTACCCACATCATGTAGTCCCCGAGTTTGGGAGTTATTTTTGTAAATAATAACTCGTAAACTAATTTAAGTTTGAATTACCAGTACCTCTTGTCCTGCCAGTTCAAATGACGGAGCTCAGATACGTGAATTTTATTAAAGACGATGGTGGACCCGCACTATAATTTACGTATCACAGAGGTCCACGTTTGAATTATCAGAAAAAGTTGTCTCTTGCGGGGTAACTGCGCTGTTATTTCTTAAAGGATACTGAAATTGAGCTGTTATATCGAATATTTTCAACATCGATAACTGGATATCGAATTTGGGTTTCGATATGCTTTGTCATAAATACGGAATCGAAGGGCCCGATGTCTATAAATAACAGTTGAGAGGAGAGAGAAAAGTCATTTTGTCTTTTAGGGATCTCGTACGCCTTTCGATAAAGGTATGTCGGGGATCCTCGATGTATCTTTCGATATAGCCTTGATATAGCATTCGATATGGCTTTCGATGTAGTCTTCGATTTATTCCTTCGATGTCGGCTTTGATATAGCTTTTCGATATAGACTTCGATATGGCTTTCGATGCAGTATTCGATGTAGCTTTCGATATACGCTTCGATATAGTTTTCGATATACCTTGCTTCACGATATTTATCTGCATTTTGTTGTATGTTTCCATGCTCGTTTATTCGACCTGGTTATATAAATCTAATCTTTTCTGAATTTCATCTTTCAGATTTTAGTGATTTGCGTTCGTGGTGCCTTGGGAATTTTCGGGGCTTTATCGTGCTAAAACATTGGCAAAGTAACGATGTCGGGTGTAAGAGACACGAACGTATCTGATAACAACGACGACTTTGTGTCCAGACCGTAGTCTGGTAATGAGAAGGTCTTACCATCCCAATCTCCTTTCGTCTCTTATGAGATGCTCGATGTGGAGGCATTAGTAGATGATTATACGGGCGATGCCTCCGGTGATGAAGGTGATAGGGATGAGGAGCATAGCGAGGGTGAGGGTGTGAGATTGAATGAGTTTGGTATGGTCGACGTGCCAGAAGTGAAAAAATACAAAACTGCTACCAAGTATGAGGATATGGTGTCTCACGTTCCCCACTATCGCGATTACTATAGAGTTGAGTACCACATTGATGGGTATGGGATCAGATTCCCCAATCCTAGCAAACGGATGCATACGCCCCCTCAGGGTTGGATTACGGTGCATGCAAAGCATTTCGTCAATGGGATACGCTTTCCTATCGATCCGTCAATGGGAAACTCTCCCCATATTCCTTTGGTGTAATTGTGACGTTTGTGCTTGCGATGAAAGCCTTGAGGGAACCACACGGCGTTAACGAGTTCTGGGCCTTGTTCTCCATTATCACCAATAAGAAAGCTCGGGAGAGGGGTTTTTTCTTTGTGAGGGCTCAGGCTAGGCGAAAGTTATTGCAATGTGCCCAGAGCAGCTACGGCTTTTGGAACAAAACCGAGTACTTCTATATTCAAGAAAAGACTATCGGGGAATTCAAGGGTCTCTTAGAAAAATGGTCGAAAATGGAGAAGTACCAACGAAGCTATGTTATGGGCGTGCCTAAGTGGGCTGCTGGCTTTCTTGACCGCCTGATGGTGAACAAATATGATCATCCTACCCTCCTGCAAGAAGAAGTTCTTCGTGCCGGTGGTCTATCACCAAGGGCCTATCAAGGTCCATATAGCCTCAGTATGTTCTTCCATTGGTAATCATTTTAGATTTTTGTTGATTACAGGTTAACTCGTGACGAGTTGAAGGTTGGGTGTTGTTGCTTTGCAGCCCGCCGCCATTGAGACGGGTCTTAGTGTTGAACCGTTGTTGCCCGTTGTTTATAAAACTCGTGGACGGATGGGTTATTGTCGAAATCGAGGATGACCGGCGCGTCTCAAGGAGAACCGAATACCGAAGGCAGGGTCGGTGGCGTCCCTAGGGATTATATGCCCTCGCAAGCAGAGCCAGAGCGAGCTCAAGTTGGAATCCGACCTCGGAGGCCTCATGTAGGACCCCTACACAAGCTAAGAGGAGGCAGGTTGAACCCTCTCTGGCGGTTCCTGATCCGGTTGGAACTTCCAACTCAAAGGGAGGGAGTACCATTTTCCAAGCGGTAAGTTTATAGCTTGCTTCTATATCTGAGAGGTGTATTCTTCCCAGGATTTTAAGTAACCTGCATATGTCGGTAAGTTCATCTCCAATATATTGAGGGTGGCTAGCGATAACGATCCAGACAAGGCAGAGCATGTTGCACGTATGGTTGTTGATCTAGAGGCGATGGGTAATTATGACCGTGTTGCAGCGACTAAGGTGGCAGCTGAGCGTGATGACGCCATGAGCGTACTCGCTGATTGCGAAGCTAATGTCCAGACTCTCCTTAGAGATAATGAAAAGTTAACCGCCGCCCTAGATGGAGCCAATATTGATGTTCTCTCCGAGAGAGAAAAGAGAGAAACCGTGGAGGCGGAACTCCGTTGTGTCCAAGCAGAGCTTGAACGAACTGAGAGGGTTGTCCGTTACGAGGTAATGTTTCTTTTACCCGTATTAGTAGTGTTTCTTTATCAGGTATTTTTCTAATGATGCTCCGTATTGTCTCCTTAGGCGCCCACTCGAGAGCAGAAGTTGAACATTGTGAAGGGTTTCCTCCTTAGCAAGACTTATAAAGAGATATGTGTGGAAATGGGTGTTCAGGATCGAGCGGAACCCAAAGATGCCATCCTTGGTCAGGCTAGGTTGCGGAACGGTTTTAGAGATGGGTTTGATATTGATTTGCTCAATCCGTTATTGGGTCCGGATGGGGAAATTCCTGAAGATTCCGAGTCCGATGATGACAGTGACGATTGTGGTCGTGACGATTATGCTGATATTCCGCAACACAAGAGCCTAGTCCTTATTCATACTAAGGGTGCTCCTAAGTACCCCCTCTGAAGTCTGTATCTGTACTACTCCTTTGGGGTCTGTATCTGTACTCGTTGTCTTGTCTTCGTAATTTGAATAAACGCTTGTATACATGTGGTTCATGTTTGCTCATTTTAATTTTGAAGAAGCATTTTTCTCAATTGTTTCGTACTCGTCGTCTTGATAAACGAGAACCTTATCCGCCGTCAATCTCTTGTCCTCTTTATCTCGATGGATAGGGGATCATTTTATTTCCTTTTGTTCTCCTTATCTCTATGGATATGGGATCTTTTTATTTTCTTTTGTCCTCCTTATCTCAATGGATATAGGATATTTTTCTTTTCTTTTGTCCTCCTTATCTCAGTGGATAGTGGATCTTTTTCTTTTCTTTTGTCCTCCTTATCTCGGTGGATAGAGGGTCTTTTACTTTTCTTTTTTCCTCCTTATCTCGGTGGATAGGGGATCTTTTTCTTTTTTTTGTCCTCCTTATCTCGGTGGATAGGAGATTTTTTTTACCCGTTAGGTTATATTTCTGCCTTATCCCGTGGGACAAGATATATTTAACCTTAATAGGTACTCTTCCCCGTGTCTCAGAAGACATCGGATCCACTTTTCTTTGTTGACGGAAGGCCGTGTCTGTGTACCTGCCATTCAACAGATCTGCCATTGCCGTGTCTGTGTACCTGCCATTGCCAACAGATTGTCATAAAATCTGTGCCCAAAAGATAGGCATAATGAGATTCGTTTTATCCCGTGGGATAAGAAATATTCCCCCCGTCAGGGTTTATTTTTACGCTACCATATAGGGTCCTGCAAACGCGATGATATCACAGAAGAGATATATGACGATTCAAGATGAAAGTTTATAACAGATAACGGTCGAGAACTAGGTAAATTCCAATTCTCCTACGTATCCCATTGATAAGGGAATCAGACCGGCGTAGTCCCCCCTGTTTTAGTTACAGGCCAACCCACATGGGGCAATTTAGGTGAAAACATAAATTGTTCAAACATAATTGAAATTCAGAATTTAAAAAAAGACAATGGGATGGCGATACTCTGCATTTGTTGCCCTTCATTCTCCACGGCGACTGGTGCTTCAGCTTCCCGGATCCTTGGGAGTGTGAGGGAGGTTATGTAGCAAAGCCATCCTTCTGCATGATCAGCAATGATCTCACCAATCCCACCAGACGCGGGGAACTTCAATTTTTGATGGTAGGTAGAGACCACTGCCCATATAATATTCAAAGTTGGTCTTCCAATAATGATATTGTAGGCGAAAGGGTGATCCACGATCGTATATTGGATGTTGACAGTTCTTCTGCATGGTTCTTTCCTAAAGGAGGTAGGCAAGTTGACATGTCCTAATGGAATCACCTCGCCTCCCCCAAATCCCACCATGGGGGTGCGAATCTGCTCTATTACATTGTGGCCCAAGGACATCTTCTCTAAAGCGTGTGCAGATATAATATTGGTGGAACTTCCATTGTCTATCAAGACCTTGCGCACACCGTAATTGGCAACATCAAGCTTAACTACAAGAGAGAAGTCAGGCTTACCTGCTTGGATAGCCTCTGGCGACAGATCCTTCAGGTCCCTCCTTGAAAAGGTAATGATTTCATCATGCAGATCCTCCAAGTCCAGAAGCGACGGGAATCCAACGTACCAGTCCTCTTGCAATCCTGGAGTAATCCTATCCCATTGGTGGAGTCTGCACTTGTCGGTCCACCACTGATCATGTTGATTACCCCTCTAGATGGTGCGTTTACTATTGCACTTCCACGTCCGCCTGGAGCCTCAATGACTTTCTGCTTATCTCTTCAGGGGGAGCGGGATCTTTCCTCATGATCTCTTGAATCCTTGGCATTTCAAAACATATTCGACCAACTTTCCTTCGCGGATGAGCCTTTCAATCTCATCCTTTAAGTCTATGCACTCCTCCGTTTCGTGCCCCCTTTGGCGATGATATTCGCAATATCTCTTCAAGTGTTTTGTGCTGGTGGTCTGCTTCCATTTCCTCGAGTGAATCAGCCATTTCTTCATTTGCACTACTGCGAACAAAGTGAGAATATCTTGGTTCAACTGGGTATACCTCTTTGGGGATCTGTCACGGTCGTTCTTGTCTCTGTTCCAACCTTTTTTCTCTCTGGACTAGTTCTGGGCCTGGTACGGGGACTGTTTGGTAGCCATCATGTTATCTTGGTAAATAGTCTCGTCTGCTAGGGCGTTGATTTGATCGATGGTAGGAGATTTCAGTTTGATCAACTCGGCCGTGAACCTTTTATGGGAAGTCGCATTGAATAGAATGAGGGCCACATGTTCGCCCTTTGGCTAGTCCACCTTGAGTAACTCCTCGTTGAACCTCTTAATGAAGTCTTCCAAGTTCTCTTCTCCTTCTGTTGCATTTAATTCAGGTGGTTTATGCTTGTGCGCATCCTCTTCTAACTGGAGAACTGGCTCTCGAACCTCTGTCTCTTCTGCTCGTAGCTGACTATGGAACCGATCTCTATCCTTGTGAACCGATCCAGGCCTACCCCAGCAAAGTCGTGGCCAAATCATTTGCCTGCACGTTGTCGGCAAACCGGTGCAGGTACAGGATACTACTATCCACATAGTATAAGTGCTTGTGGGGGTCACTCTTCCCATCAGAAGTTTTGAGGTGAGGGGTCGTATCTCTCTTTTCCAGTACTTCAGATCTGATCTTTCGTTGAACGGGGCAACCTACGGTGACCCCTCGCCAACGCTAACTTGCGATTGACCTCTTCTTTCTCCCAGTTCAACAGCTCCATCCTCCTGCCTTTGTTTCTCCTTTCAACCATGGGGTCGGATCCCTCCCTGATAGGAGCTCTTGAAAGTGGACGATCCCTCCTGGACTCCGCCATATCTTCACGCTCACGAGCCCTGGATCCAGCTTCGAGGCCTCTTGTCCTGGATTCTTGAGGTTACAGGGGTACGTTTCCAGCACCTTGATTGATCATACGGGGTAGTAATGTCTCCTACACGGCGTTGAGAGTCGCTTGAACCATGATGTTGATCTACGTCATAATCTGTGGTGCGAGGACAATATGATCCATGGGAACGGACTCGGGTGCCACCGGAGGTTGAGGAGGCAATGGGTCTTGTTGTTGTTCAATGCTAGGTTTCGGTACTTGAATATGCGGCGGGGAATTCTCCGGTACTGAGTTATCAACAACGGGTCTGGTGCATCCTAGCGTCTTTGTCTGGGAACGTGGTGTTACCATATACGGCGCCACTAATTTTACAATAGACAGTATATAAAAATGCGAAGTGCGAGGTTACAATTGTAGGGCTACGAATCTATTATAAACTAGGTCTCCTATCACTATTGCTAGTACTAGGGAGACTTAGGTCTGGAACACCTCAAATTGACGCTTAGATGCACTGCCTGATATCGAAGGCGATGTCGAAAGTTACTTCGAAAATGATGTCGAAGATGACGTCGAATCTCTTCTATGTTGGGGATGTGGCCATATCGAGTGTGATGTCGGGGACAATATCTGGATGTATGTCGGGGATATATATTCGGATGTATGTCGAACCATATATCGGGTTGTATATAGGGTGTGATATCGGTTGTGCGATCGGGTGCGTATTCCATATCGAGTGAACAGTGTATGTAGTAATTAAAGCTTATCTTGATTAGCGGAACCCGGATATATATGGACCTCGGGATGCATGGACCACACACGTGACTTCTACGTGATATGTATTATATCAAAGGTGATCTTCAATAACACCGCTCATATCGGGTGCCATCCCCAACATCAATGAACATGGGCTAATTTTGGATAGACTTGGCCATGTAACTGGAGCGGCCGACTCAATATGGGAATTACCCATATCAGACCTCTACAAGACTTTGTTATAAAGTTAGAGTCAGTTAATTGGGTCACGTTAGCAAACTATAACATTATAATAAGTTTTTGTTTTTTAATCAAAAAAAATAAAATAGTTTGGCTTAAATTAAGCATGCAGTGTAATTTGGGTGTCTGAAAACTTAGCTTTTTACTACTTGAAACCTTATTTTAAAACTCTAACAATCTTCAAGCAGTATAGACATGCTATTAGTTTGCTGTGAAATTTATAAATAAATGAAACTACTTTTACAATCATGCCCTCTTTAACATAACTTATGCATTTGCATTCACCAAAATTCGGGAATTATGAAAGTCAATTCAGTAACCAACAAACACTACAAGAAAAAGGGGTCATTAGGGACCGCAAATTAGCGACCGCCAAACGGTCGCTAGTCTTCAGCGACCGCATTGGTCAATAGCGACCGCTTAGCGGTCGCTATTGAGGTCATTAGGGACCGCAAAATAGCGACCGTTAAGCGGTCCCTAATGACCTCAATAGGGACCGCAATATAGCGACCGCTTGACGGTCGCCATACTTTTTGATAATAGGGACCGTCTGGGCGGTCCCTAATGTAGAATAATAGGGACCGCCCAGACGGTCCCTAATTTTTACAATAGGGACCGCCCAGACGGTCCCTAATTTCTACAATAGGGACCGCTTGGCAGTCCCTACTAATATTTATACATCAAAATTATGAATTTTTCGATGGTTCGAGGTGACTCGTTGTTCGAGGTGCCACATAACAATAAGTACAACAACACATTGTATATCCAAACATTATACAAGAAGAACGAGCCGCTTTGAAGATTCTCCTACTATTTTGTACGACGAAAGACATAATGACAAATTAATTCGATCTACCTATATACGTATAATTAATGAATACTTGATCTAATGATTATGCCTCATAATCGTATATATGCTAACGTTTGTGAAGTAAATCATAAACACGGATAACAATTACAACTAACTAATGATAATTAATTAGTTGTACATTTGTGAAATATATCTTGAACGTTTATAACTCGATCAATCGCAATTAATCTATTACTTCACAACTAATCTACTATAAGGTTGGTTTTGCAATCATTTATTACTTCAATTTATATATTACAATGAGTTTGGTTGCTTACAATCACAAACACAACAACATCAATAAAAAAAAATCGATTTTTTAGTATGAATATTAGTAGGGACCGTTAAGCGGTCCCTAATGACCTCAATAGGGACCGTCTGGGCGGTCCCTAATGTAGAACATTAGGGACCGCCCAGACGGTCCCTAATTTTTTACAATAGGGACCGCTTGGGCGGTCCCTAATGTGGCACATTAGGGACCGCCCAGACGGTCCCTAATTTTTACAATAGGGACCGCTCAGGCGGTCCCTAATTTCTACAATAGGGACCGTCTGGGCGGTCCCTAATGTGCTTCAGAACTTAGCGACCGTTCAACAGTCGCTATTTTCTGAAGAAAAAATTAGGGACCGTTAGATGGTCCCTAATTTTACAATAGGGACCGTTTAACGGTCCCTACTAATATTCGTAGATTTTCTATCTGTTTGACATTAGGGACCGCTTAACGGTCCCTAAAATCGAAAATTTTAAATTTTTGGCGAATTTTTTTGGCGGAAGTGAGGGGGAAATTTGAATTTTGACCAAATCAAATCTCAACCGTCGATGAAATCCTAATCTACGGTCATAAGTACCCATCATGTCTTTAACACGGATCGCCAAAAATCGATTTTTAAGTATGAATATTAGTAGGGACCGTTAAGCGGTCCCTAATTTGACAATAGGGACCGTTAAGCGGTCCCTAATTTGAATTAGGGACCGCTTGGCAGTCCCTACTAATATTCATACATCAAAATTATGAATTTTTCGATGGTTCGAGGTGCCGCGTTGTATGTTTAGTTCATAATAACCATTGGAATAGTTAAAATAACAATAAGTACAACGACACATTGTATATCCAAACATTATACAAGGAGAACGGGCCGCTTTGAAGATTCTCCTACTATTTTGTACGACGAATGAAATAATGACAAATTAATTCGATCTACATATATACGTATAATTAATGAATATTTGATCTAATGATTATGCCTCATAATCGTATCTATGCTAACGTTTGTGAAGTAAATCATAAACACGGATAACAATTACAACTAACTAATGATAATTAATTAGTTGTACATTCGTGAAATATATCTTGAACGTTAATAACTCGATCAATCGCAATTAATCTATTATTTCACAACTAATCTACTATAAGGTTGGTTTTGCAATCATTTATTACTTAAATTTACATGGTACAATGAGTTTGGTTGCTTACAATCACAAACACAACAACATCAATAAAAAAAATCGATTTTTAAGTACGAATAGTAGTGGGGACCGTTAAGCGGTCCCTATTGTCAAATTAGTGACCGCTTAACGGTCCCTATTGTCATATTAGGGACCGCTTGGCAGTCCCTATTGTCAATTTAGGGACCGCTTAGCAGTCCCTACTAATATTCATACATCAAAATTATGAATTTTTCGATGGTTCGAGGTGCCGCGTTGTATGTTTAGTTCATAATAACCATTGGAATAGTTAAAATAACAATAAGTACAACGACACATTGTATATCCAAACATTATACAAGGAGAACGGGCCGCTTTGAAGATTCTCCTACTATTTTGTACGACGAATGACATAGTGACAAATTAATTCGATCTACATATATACGTATAATTAATGAATACTTAATTTAATGATTATGCCTAATAATCGTATCTATGCTAACGTTTGTGAAGTAAATCATAAACACGGATAACAATTACAACTAACTAATTAGTTAGTTGTACATTTGTGAAATATATCTTGAACGTTAATAACTCGATCGATCTCAATTAATCTATTATTTCACAACTAATCTACTATAAGGTTGGTTTTGCAATCATTTATTACTTAAATTTACACGGTACAATGATTTTGGTTGCTTACAATCACAAACACAACAACATCAATAAAACAAAATCGATTTTTAAGTACGAATAGTAGTAGGGACCGTTAAGCGGTCCCTATTGACATATTAGCGACCGCTTAACGGTCCCTATTGTCATATTAGGGACCGCTTGGCAGTCCCTATTGTCAATTTAGGGACCGCTTAGCAGTCCCTACTAATATTCATACATCAAAATTATGAATTTTTCGATGGTTCGAGGTGCCGCGTTGTATGTTTAGTTCATAATAACCATTGGAATAGTTAAAATAACAATAAGTACAACGACACATTGTATATCCAAACATTATACAAGGAGAACGGGCCGCTTTGAAGATTCTCCTACTATTTTGTACGACGAATGACATAGTGACAAATTAATTCGATCTACATATATACGTATAATTAATGAATACTTAATCTAATGATTATGCCTAATAATCGTATCTATGCTAACGTTTGTGAAGTAAATCATTAACACGGAGAACAATTACAACTAACTAATTAGTTAGTTGTACATTTGTGAAATATATCTTGAACGTTAATAACTCGATCGATCTCAATTAATCTATTATTTCACAACTAATCTACTATAAGGTTGGTTTTGCAATCATTTATTACTTAAATTTACACGGTACAATGAGTTTGGTTGCTTACAATCACAAACACAACAACATCAATAAAACAAAATCGATTTTTAAGTACGAATAGTAGTAGGGACCGTTAAGCGGTCCCTATTGACATATTAGCGACCGCTTAACGGTCCCTATTGTCATATTAGGGACCGCTTGGCAGTCCCTATTGTCAATTTAGGGACCGCTTAGCAGTCCCTACTAATATTCATACATCAAAATTATGAATTTTTCGATGGTTCGAGGTGCCGCGTTGTATGTTTAGCTCATAATAACCATTGGAATAGTTAAAATAACAATAAGTACAACGACACATTGTATATCCAAACATTATACAAGGAGAACGGGCCGCTTTGAAGATTCTCCTACTATTTTGTACGACGAATGACATAGTGACAAATTAATTCGATCTACATATATACGTATAATTAATGAATACTTAATCTAATGATTATGCCTAATAATCGTATCTATGCTAACGTTTGTGAAGTAAATCATAAACACGGATAACAATTACAACTAACTAATTAGTTAGTTGTACATTTGTGAAATATATCTTGAACGTTAATAACTCGATCGATCTCAATTAATCTATTATTTCACAACTAATCTACTATAAGGTTGGTTTGGCAATCATTTATTACTTAAATTTACACGGTACAATGAGTTTGGTTGCTTACAATCACAAACACAACAACATCAATAAAAAAAAAATCGATTTTTAAGTACGAATAGTAGTAGGGACCGTTAAGCGGTCCCTATTGACATATTAGCGACCGCTTAACGGTCCTTATTGTCATATTAGGGACCGCTTGGCAGTCCCTATTGTCAATTTAGGGACCGCTTAGCAGTCCCTACTAATATTCATACATCAAAATTATGAATTTTTCGATGGTTCGAGGTGCCGCGTTGTATGTTTAGTTCATAATAACCATTGGAATAGTTAAAATAACAATAAGTACAACGAGACATTGTGCATCCAAACATTATACAAGGAGAACGGGCCGCTTTGAAGATTCTCCTACTATTTTGTACGACGAATGACATAGTGACAAATTAATTCGATCTACATATATACGTATAATTAATGAATACTTAATCTAATGATTATGCCTAATAATCGTATCTATGCTAACGTTTGTGAAGTAAATCATAAACACGGATAACAATTACAACTAACTAATTAGTTAGTTGTACATTTGTGAAATATATCTTGAACGTTAATAACTCGATCGATCTCAATTAATCTATTATTTCACAACTAATCTACTATAAGGTTGGTTTTGCAATCATTTATTACTTAAATTTACACGGTACAATGATTTTGGTTGCTTACAATCACAAACACAACAACATCAATAAAACAAAATCGATTTTTAAGTACGAATAGTAGTAGGGACCGTTAAGCGGTCCCTATTGACATATTAGCGACCGCTTAACGGTCCCTATTGTCATATTAGGGACCGCTTGGCAGTCCCTATTGTCAATTTAGGGACCGCTTAGCAGTCCCTACTAATATTCATACATCAAAATTATGAATTTTTCGATGGTTCGAGGTGCCGCGTTGTATGTTTAGTTCATAATAACCATTGGAATAGTTAAAATAACAATAAGTACAACGACACATTGTATATCCAAACATTATACAAGGAGAACGGGCCGCTTTGAAGATTCTCCTACTATTTTGTACGACGAATGACATAGTGACAAATTAATTCGATCTACATATATACGTATAATTAATGAATACTTAATCTAATGATTATGCCTAATAATCGTATCTATGCTAACGTTTGTGAAGTAAATCATTAACACGGAGAACAATTACAACTAACTAATTAGTTAGTTGTACATTTGTGAAATATATCTTGAACGTTAATAACTCGATCGATCTCAATTAATCTATTATTTCACAACTAATCTACTATAAGGTTGGTTTTGCAATCATTTATTACTTAAATTTACACGGTACAATGAGTTTGGTTGCTTACAATCACAAACACAACAACATCAATAAAACAAAATCGATTTTTAAGTACGAATAGTAGTAGGGACCGTTAAGCGGTCCCTATTGACATATTAGCGACCGCTTAACGGTCCCTATTGTCATATTAGGGACCGCTTGGCAGTCCCTATTGTCAATTTAGGGACCGCTTAGCAGTCCCTACTAATATTCATACATCAAAATTATGAATTTTTCGATGGTTCGAGGTGCCGCGTTGTATGTTTAGCTCATAATAACCATTGGAATAGTTAAAATAACAATAAGTACAACGACACATTGTATATCCAAACATTATACAAGGAGAACGGGCCGCTTTGAAGATTCTCCTACTATTTTGTACGACGAATGACATAGTGACAAATTAATTCGATCTACATATATACGTATAATTAATGAATACTTAATCTAATGATTATGCCTAATAATCGTATCTATGCTAACGTTTGTGAAGTAAATCATAAACACGGATAACAATTACAACTAACTAATTAGTTAGTTGTACATTTGTGAAATATATCTTGAACGTTAATAACTCGATCGATCTCAATTAATCTATTATTTCACAACTAATCTACTATAAGGTTGGTTTGACAATCATTTATTACTTAAATTTACACGGTACAATGAGTTTGGTTGCTTACAATCACAAACACAACAACATCAATAAAAAAAAAATCGATTTTTAAGTACGAATAGTAGTAGGGACCGTTAAGCGGTCCCTATTGACATATTAGCGACCGCTTAACGGTCCTTATTGTCATATTAGGGACCGCTTGGCAGTCCCTATTGTCAATTTAGGGACCGCTTAGCAGTCCCTACTAATATTCATACATCAAAATTATGAATTTTTCGATGGTTCGAGGTGCCGCGTTGTATGTTTAGTTCATAATAACCATTGGAATAGTTAAAATAACAATAAGTACAACGAGACATTGTGCATCCAAACATTATACAAGGAGAACGGGCCGCTTTGAAGATTCTCCTACTATTTTGTACGACGAATGACATAGTGACAAATTAATTCGATCTACATATATACGTATAATTAATGAATACTTAATCTAATGATTATGCCTAATAATCGTATCTATGCTAACGTTTGTGAAGTAAATCATAAACACGGATAACAATTACAACTAACTAATTAGTTAGTTGTACATTTGTGAAATATATCTTGAACGTTAATAACTCGATCGATCTCAATTAATCTATTATTTCACAACTAATCTACTATAAGGTTGGTTTTGCAATCATTTATTACTTAAATTTACACGGTACAATGATTTTGGTTGCTTACAATCACAAACACAACAACATCAATAAAACAAAATCGATTTTTAAGTACGAATAGTAGTAGGGACCGTTAAGCGGTCCCTATTGACATATTAGCGACCGCTTAACGGTCCCTATTGTCATATTAGGGACCGCTTGGCAGTCCCTATTGTCAATTTAGGGACCGCTTAGCAGTCCCTACTAATATTCATACATCAAAATTATGAATTTTTCGATGGTTCGAGGTGCCGCGTTGTATGTTTAGTTCATAATAACCATTGGAATAGTTAAAATAACAATAAGTACAACGACACATTGTATATCCAAACATTATACAAGGAGAACGGGCCGCTTTGAAGATTCTCCTACTATTTTGTACGACGAATGACATAGTGACAAATTAATTCGATCTACATATATACGTATAATTAATGAATACTTAATCTAATGATTATGCCTAATAATCGTATCTATGCTAACGTTTGTGAAGTAAATCATTAACACGGAGAACAATTACAACTAACTAATTAGTTAGTTGTACATTTGTGAAATATATCTTGAACGTTAATAACTCGATCGATCTCAATTAATCTATTATTTCACAACTAATCTACTATAAGGTTGGTTTTGCAATCATTTATTACTTAAATTTACACGGTACAATGAGTTTGGTTGCTTACAATCACAAACACAACAACATCAATAAAACAAAATCGATTTTTAAGTACGAATAGTAGTAGGGACCGTTAAGCGGTCCCTATTGACATATTAGCGACCGCTTAACGGTCCCTATTGTCATATTAGGGACCGCTTGGCAGTCCTTATTGTCAATTTAGGGACCGCTTAGCAGTCCCTACTAATATTCATACATCAAAATTATGAATTTTTCGATGGTTCGAGGTGCCGCGTTGTATGTTTAGCTCATAATAACCATTGGAATAGTTAAAATAACAATAAGTACAACGACACATTGTATATCCAAACATTATACAAGGAGAACGGGCCACTTTGAAGATTCTCCTACTATTTTGTACGACGAATGACATAGTGACAAATTAATTCGATCTACATATATACGTATAATTAATGAATACTTAATCTAATGATTATGCCTAATAATCGTATCTATGCTAACGTTTGTGAAGTAAATCATAAACACGGATAACAATTACAACTAACTAATTAGTTAGTTGTACATTTGTGAAATATATCTTGAACGTTAATAACTCGATCGATCTCAATTAATCTATTATTTCACAACTAATCTACTATAAGGTTGGTTTTGCAATCATTTATTACTTAAATTTACACGGTACAATGATTTTGGTTGCTTACAATCACAAACACAACAACATCAATAAAAAAAATCGATTTTTAAGTACGAATATTAGTAGGGACCGCTTAACGGTCCCTAATATGGCATTAGCGACCGCTTAGCGGTCGCTATTGTCATATTAGGGACCGCTTGGCAGTCCCTATTGTCAATTTAGGGACCGCTTAGCAGTCCCTACTAATATTCATACATCAAAATTATGAATTTTTCGATTGTTCGAGGTGCCGCGTTGTATGTTTAGTTCATAATAACCATTGGAATAGTTAAAATAACAATAAGTACAACGAGACATTGTATATCCAAACATTATACAAGGAGAACGGGCCGCTTTGAAGATTCTCCTAATATTTTGTACGACGAATGACATAATGACAAATTAATTCGATCTACATATATACATATAATTAATGAATACTTAATCTAATGATTATGCCTCATAATCGTATCTATGCTAACGTTTGTGAAGTAAATCATAAACACGGATAACAATTACAACTAACTAATTAGTTAGTTGTACATTTGTGAAATATATCTTTAACGTTAATAACTCGATCGATCTCAATTAATCTATTATTTCACAACTAATCTACTATGAGGTTGGTTTTGCAATCATTTATTACTTAAATTTACATAGTACAATGAGTTTGGTTGCTTACAATCACAAACACAACAACATCAATAAAAAAATCGATTTTTAAGTACGAATATTAGTAGGGACCGCTTAACGGTCCCTATTGTGACATTAGCGACCGCTTAGCGGTCCCTATTGTCATATTAGGGACCGCTTGGCAGTCCCTATTGTTAGTTTAGGGACCGATTAGCAGTCCCTACTAATATTCATACATAAAAATTATGAATATTAGTAGGGACCGTTAAGCGGTCCCTAATTTGACATTAGGGACCGCTTAACGGTCACTATAATCGTAAATTTTGAATTTTTGGCAAAATGTTTTGGCGGAAATGAGGGGGAAATTTCAATTTCACCAAAGCAATTCTCAACCGTCGATTAAATCCTAATCTACGGTCATAAGTACCCCATCATGTCTTTAACACGGATCGCCATCTCAAACCGTCGATCATCTAAAATCATCCAACGGACAAAAACTAATTGAATCCTATATATAACCTCACCACTCTTTACACCCATTTCATTATCTCCAAAAAGTACTATCTTTTTTCTTCTTTCACCAACACAAAAACACTATCTTTTTTTCTTCTTTTCACAAACACAAAAACACTATCTTTTTTTTCTTCTTTTCACCAACACAAAAACTTTTCTTCTTTTCACCAACACAATCTTTTCTTCATTTTTTTTTCTTTCACTTTCTTTATTTTGGATTTTTTTTTTTTTTTTTGACCAATACAATCTTTTTTTCTTATACTTTTTTTTTTATTTTGGATCTCATTTACTATTCTTCACTTTTGATTTCATTCATGTTTTTTATTTCATTCATTTTATATTATTACTTATTTTATTCATATTTTCACATTCTTTTATTCTTTCATATCAATTGTCATTATATTAACTTTTTATTCATCATTTTATTGTTTTGATGTTGTTAAAATTACAATTCTACAAAAAAAAAAAAATTATATTCCGGATTTAATCCGGAATATAATGGTATATTTTTTTTCTGGAGGTCATTAGGGACCGCTTAACGGTCCCTACTAATATTCATACTATGAATATTAGTAGGGACCGTTAAGCGGTCCCTATTTTTGATATTAGGGACCATCAAACGGTCCCTGTTGTTGGTATTAGGGACCGTTCGACGGTCCCTACTAATATTCATAGAAAATCTATGAATATTAGTAGGGACCGTTAAACGGTCCCTATTGTAAAATTAGGGACCGTCTAACGGTCCCTAATTTTTTTTCAGAATATAGCGACCGTTAAGCGGTCGCTATGTTCTGAAGCACATTAGGGACCGCCCAGACGGTCCCTAATGTAGAAATTAGGGACCGCTCAAGCGGTCCCTATTGTAAATAATTAGGGACCGTCTGGGCGGTCCCTAATGTGATACAATAGGGACCGCTTGGGCGGTCCCTATTGTTAATAATTAGGGACCGTCTGGGCGGTCCCTAATGTAGAACATTAGGGACCGCCCAGACGGTCCCTAATGTAGCACATTAGGGACCGCCCAGACGGTCCCTAATTTTTACAAAAAGCCAATAGCGACCGTTAAGCGGTCCCTATTGAGGTCATTAGGGACCGCTTAACGGTCGCTAAATTGCGGTCCCTAATGACCTCAATAGGGACCGCTTAACGGTCGCTATTGGCAAGCGACCGCTGTCAATAGCGACCGCTGCTTAGCGACCGTCTAACGGTCGCTATTGGTCAATAGGGACCGCCTGGGGGGTCATTAGAGACCGCCCAGGCAGTCCCTAATGACCCATTTTTCTTGTAGTGAAACATATATTATTTAATGTAACGTACGTGAAACTTAAAAAAATACAAATTTATAATTTAGTCCTCAAACTTTTGAAAATATTATTTTGATCTTTGCATTTTAGTCCTTGAACTAAAATTAACCAATTTTTTATTATCTTATATGGTTCAAATATCTTTAAAAAGTATATTTTACATATACATAATGATCTTGGAGTTTTTAATTACCTAGAAAACCTTACATAAGTAAATATTTATACAAATATCTATTTATGTATAATTTTTTTAAATTATGAATAATAAGAAAAATGTCACATCATAATTTCATAGATTAAAGTCAGCCACATCACTCTTTTGATAATTGAAATCAGACTTTGGTGATTAGTTGTTAAGAAAATTAAAGTGGGGCCTTATAGCCTAAATTGTTTTAACATGTATAAATAAATAAATATTTATATATGTATCTATATGTATTTTGCTCTCATTAGACATCATATTATAAGTTATGGAACAAAAATCAGCCACATCTCCCATTTATCTTATTAGAATCTGAATTAGATGGTCAAATATAAAGAAATTAGGGTGGGATCTTAATCAAAAGTATTTTAACATGATTTTTTTGGCTATACATGGTAGACTTTTTCCAACAATTTTCACACCAAAACCATTTCATTTTACATTCTCTCTTCCTACCAATCTCTTTCTTTTTGAGTGTACTTTCAGGAAAAAATTCATCCTAAATCTTTATTTCATCTTCTTCTATCCGAAAATGCCCCAAAGCTGTTAGTGCGCAGAAATTGTCCATTAGAAAAATCATAACTAATTGTAGAAAAATTATTTTTGCACACCGTCTTCGGCCACATACTCTCTATGATGCCCTCAAACTTTTATACGAAGACATATTTCTCAAGTAATGCGATTTATAGGATTGTGATGCATAAACGGTAGACTGTTGTCCGAAAATTCGAAAGCAGGTTCTATATTAACAATAATTATTTAACATAACAAACCTTTGTGTTTTCTTTCCAACTCGGGTACACATACATGATGTTAGGGATCAGAAACAAGAATAATATTTAGAAACAAAGTTCATTTGGGTATCCGATCAAAGGTAAACTCGAGACTGCGATGATTTTCTATTTATTTTGCATACTTTAAGTTCTTAGTGTATGATTGAAAATAGTCATCATGACTCCATGAATGATCACTCACACCTGAATCTTATAAGATATAACAGTGATTAGAATAACTTTAATATGATTTGTATTCACGAATTAATAATTTTGAGATTTTTCTATATCATATAAATAGTATATTTATCATGTTTAACATACCCTTACATAAGTTTTATAAGATTATCATGGCTACTTTTGTGGTCTAATCATCTAATATGATTATGTATCATAAAGTAAATATTTATTGAGCATTTATCTTGATTAGGTTTACATATTAATATTTTTATAAGTTATAAATACAATGTTATGTAATTTTAATGTAATCTTGGAACAAAATATTAATTAACTAAGTTGTATATTTCAAGGCATTACTTCATGGAATATTTGCTTGATGTTGTGATTACAGAAAACTTGGATTAATTATAAGCTCAAAGAAGACTCTTTCATAAAGTTAGTTAAGTAATATATTTTGAGGATTCATTATGCATCAAATTAGACAGTTTATCACATTTTACTTGATATCATTACTTGACATCTGAAATGTTTTTCTAACAATTAAAAAATTATAGATAATTATAGTTATACATTTAGACATATGTTCGCTTAAGATAAATCTTGAGATATCGATTACGTATACAAAAGATATTTGATATTTAACTTAACCTTATGACATCGAAGTTTATCGCATAAGATTTTTCATCGATGATAAGTGTTATTTACTAAAACTAGTATTAGCTGCCATTTTTAACAAGAACTTCCTCCAATTCCATCAACACGGAAATAGAATAGTACATATGTTTATTGTGGTGAATTATGATTATTCAGTTAATTGATATTATCTTAATATTATTAAATGTTTGACAAATTAATCAACGACGAGCAAGACTCTCCATACAAATAAAAGTGAGGTTCGGTTTTTAATTTCGTCCTAGCCTCATTTGGCATCTGACCCTGAGGAACTTGGACAGAAAAGTCACAACTTTGTTACCAAACCACGAACAACCCATAATTCATCATATTCCTATTCTTGCATCTCATCTAATAACATGATTTTCTCACTCATCGTTAAATCATACACAATCATTAATTACTTATCACATATTCATTCATAATCATGGTAATTCACCAATATTATAATCTCATATGTTGGTTCTTGAACTATGCAAAGAGCATTGAACTATGTTTGGGACATGTAGCTCAAGAAGAAACGGATATTATCTGATTTACTAGCTTATTTGTTTATCACCCATTGGGACACCTTTGGAAAGTTGGGTCCAGGAATTGAGTCGACACGCTATCGGGCAGTAAGGACCGTCGATTTAAGTAATTTCACTTGATACCCATTTATCTAGGCGTCACTTGCAGTCAGGAGTTGGTTGTAACCCGCTTGCTGGATCGGCATGTACTCTAGCATGTCACATGTTTTGTTTGCGAGGTCGCTCCTCGTTGGGAGGTATAAGGTATTATTTGGAAGTCATAAGGTTGAATTTGTTTACTGTTAAGAAAATGTTCATAAACTATTCTAAATATATTCTGGCACTATTGCTACATCAAATTATCTGGTTAAACTGTTAATTTTTGCATTGCCATTTTTGGAGATCACTCCTAGAAATATATCAATTGAATCACTGTCAACTTTTGCATTGCCATTTGTTATGTATGAATCTCACTAAGTCATCAAAGACTTTTTCTCGTTTCTTCTGTTGTCCTTTCCTCAGCATAAGACTGACGTGGCAGCATTGATCACATGATTTTTGCCAATCTTGCCTTTTGGAATTTTCGTGTAATTGAAAATGGTTTATCGATCATAATTATTAAAGTTGTCAAATTATATGTATTTTCTAGACTTCCGTTGTGTAAATTAAAGTTATGTTTTTATTATAATGTGTATGGTTGATCCTGGTCAGTGACACCCCTTCCTACGAAACGTGTTTTACTCTGAGCTGGGTAAAGTATTTGGTCAGCACCGAACCAACTCGGATCAAAACGCGACTCATGGGGTGCGTATAAGAGATATTACGGATATCACATAATCTTCCAATTTCAAATCTCCTTCCGCCGATCAGAGATAGCGCGTGATTTCGTTTTATCTTGTTTCCTTTTGTAAATTATTTATTTCTTGTAGCTTAAGTTTAGTTGTGTATATATATATATATATATATATATATATATATGTATGATACAAGTCATGTAATTTTATGCCATCAATAATACAATCATATTAAACTTCTACATGGTATCAAATTGCCACACATAATCTCACAATGTCATATATATCGATCCGCATCTCATCTTCTTTTTCCTACACGCTTTGTCGCTATCTCTCTCTCTCTCTCCTTAACCTAATTAGCCGCCTCTCCATCACCATATCGAACGCCTCTCAATCCGATAACAACTCCATTGGTGGTAGCACCGCTACCTCCAACCCAAACATCTACGTCGCCCCACCCACCACCATCATCAATGTTTCGAACTATCATCATCTCACTCTCCGCCTCACACCCAGAAATTGTCTTTCATGGCGATTACAAGTCGTCTTCACTCTCACTAAACTTAACCTACTAGGTTTCCTTCACGGCACCCTCAAAAGCCTTGATCCCTCGAATGTTGCTGGCCACATGCTTTGGTTTCAACAAGACCAACTCATACTTTCTACTCTCATTGGATCCATGTCCCCAAATATTATACCGTTGATTCATTGCTCGAAGACTTCCTCAGAAGATTGGGTTCTTCTTATGGGCTCCTTTGCCCGATCCGACCGCACATGCATCATGGCGTTGAAATATGCCTTAAACAATGCCTCTCTTGGAAATCGTTCTGTGATTGAATACTTGACGGATATCAAATCTAAAGTTGATAAAATTTCTATGTTGGATCGCCCTCTCAGTCCCGATGATTTCACTCTCTACGTCCTCTATGGACTTGGCGCCAACTACCGCGACATCGATGCGTCCATTAGCCTCCAGGAACAGCCCCACTCATTTGCTGAATTTCACAATGCGCTGGTCACACATGAATCACACATCAAGTGCTTTGAGGCTAAATTTGCGACCCTTGTCGCTACCCGCCAACACTACTTCCTATGGCGCTGGACGTGGTGCTCCATTTACTCGTAGCTCCAATTCGAGGGGGTGTGGTTCGTTCACCCGTGATCATGGTCCTTCCTGTGGGGGTCGAGGTAGGCAACCCTCTGGTTATGTTACATCTAGCTTTACTAATAATTTTTAGCATAATGGTGAGCTGGCCATTTGTCATTTTTGCGGCAAACCTAATCATGTTGCTTCCCGTTGTTACAAACTTCAAAACCTGCTCAACCCCACTGCTAATGTGACTCATACGCCGCCTCATGGACCGCACAATCCTCCCTCCAACTCTTGGATGGTTGATTCCGGTGTTAACCATCATCTCACATGGGACTTAAACAACCTTGCTCAACACTTGGAATATGATAGAATCGATGAAGTTACCATTGCTAATGATTCGGGCATGCCGATAACTCATACTCATAATAGGTTTATTACTTTTCCGTCTCGGTCTTTCCTTATGAATAATGTTTTATGCGTTCCTTTTACACAGCACATTTTATTATATGTCCACCGGTTCACTAAGGATAATCACGTTTCTATGGAATTCTTTCATGGTATTTTTTATGTTAAGGATCTCATCTCGGGGGACACTTTGTTTGGTGAGCAAGTCTCATAGCTTACCATTTTTGGACTCTTCATTTACTATTTTAGCATCCTTTGCACGATGTTTTTGCTGACGTTTGGGGCCCTACTAAGACCTTATTGACGGTTTTCGCTACTATTTTTTGATTGTTGATATGTTTAGCCGTTATTGTTAGTTATTCCCTATGACTGCTAACTCACAGGTGCACTCCATCTTTTGCCAATTTCAGAATGCTTGTGGAAAAACAATTTTGCCAACAAATTGTCAATTTGTGTAGCGATAATGGAGGTGAACTCTTATCTCTCAAACAATTCTTTGTCACTAATGGCATAAGTTGGCTCACTATGGCCCCTCACACGCTGCAACAAAATGGTTTATCTGAACGTCGCCATAGGCACATTTTAGAGACGGGGCACGCACTACTTCATAGCACCAAGCTTCCAAGTACA
This sequence comes from Linaria vulgaris, assembly GCA_948329865.1. NCBI lineage: Eukaryota > Viridiplantae > Streptophyta > Magnoliopsida > Lamiales > Plantaginaceae > Linaria > Linaria vulgaris. The sequence goes on from OX415253.1 coordinate 35,134,358, forward strand.
TATGGGTCTTACCCATTCTGATCCGCGATTTATCTCATCAACCGCATGCCCTCTTACGCCATGCAATCTGCCACGCCTTACTCCATTCTTTTGGCGCGTCGCCTAACTATCTCAAGCTTCGGGTATTTGGGTGCCAGTGTTATCCTTGGCTCAAGCCTTATACTAACGAAAAACTTAACTTCACGTCTCGTCCTTGTATTTTCCTTGGCTACTCTACTTCTCAGAATGCATACAAATTCCTTGATCTCTCCACGGGCTGCATGTTTATTTCTCACAATGTTCGATTTTGCGAGACTATTTTTCCCTCCTCCAATGTCAGGGCTCCAACCTCTTCTACCATGACTTGCGCTCGGCCAGTCCTTCAAGTTAGTGCGCTTGCTATGACCCCTACTTTCCCGGCCTCCTAGTCGCCCGTTGCCTCTCTCTTCGCGTACTGCATTGGATTCTCCACCTCCTAGTCGTCCCGCGACTTTTTCTCCTACCACCACCTTGTCACCCACCGTTGCTTCGCCTGCACCGCATGTTCCGGCCGCGCCACCTCTCAACAGTTAGCACATGGTAACTCAGGCTAAAAAAATATTTTCAAGCGTAAGGCTGTCACCGTCACAGGTGCTCATCCTTTGCCACCATCTATTTAACCTACGTGTGTTTCTTCGGCAATGGAAAATCCCCATTGGCGTCTTGCTATGTCTCAAGAGTTCAATGCCCTCTTATCTCACGGCACTTGGGATCTTGCTCCCCGGCATCTGCCGTCCAACATTATTGGGTGCAAATGGGTATATCGTGTTAAACGTAATGTGAATGTCACTATTGACAAATATAAGGCTCACCTTGTCGCCAAAGGATTTCATCAACGACCAGGTCTTGACTATGTTGAAATGTTTAGTCCCGTTGTCAAACCCGTGCCAATACGCATTATCCTATCCATTGTCATCTTCAACTATTGGCCTTCGCGGCAACTTGATGTAAGAAACGCCTTTCTCCATGACACGCTTATTGAGGTTGTTTATATGCCACAACCACCCAGGTTTATTGATGCATCTCAATCTAATCATGTTTGTCGTCTTTGCAAAGCTAACTATGGACACCACTAGGCCCCATGTGAATGGTTCTGTACACTTCACACATCACTCTTGGATCTAGGGTTTATTCCGTCGAAGTCGGATTGCTCTCTCTTTATTTTTTGTAAAGATCGCACAGTTTTCTTTCTCCTTGTCTATGTTGACGATATTATTTTCACTAGGAATAATACGCCGCTTATTACTAAGCTCATATCGCAACTTAGCACTACCTTTGCTCTTAAGGATCTTGGTCATCTCTTCTTTTTCTTGGGTGTTGAAGCTATTTCTTGTTCGGATGGTCTTTTCCTCACTCAACACGATTATAGCCGTGATCTTCTCACGCGTCACAAAATGGAGGGTGCAAAGACTGTCTCTACGCCAATGGCCACTACTGAACCCCCAACTTCTTCCTCTCCGTGCCATCCTCACCTTTATCGTCAAGCCATTGGAGAACTCCAGTATCTCTCCCTTTCACGGCCGGATATAGCTTTGCCCGTTAATCGTGTCGATCAAGTTGTCTCCTCACCTCGTGAACATCATTGGACGGCTGTGAAACGCATATTTTGATATCTTAATGGTACTATTTCTCACGGCTTGCTGCTCAAGAAGCGTTCCGATAATACGCTTCGTGCCTTTTCCAACGCTAATTGGGTAGGAGATCCGCATGATCGCACTTCAATATCCGCCTACAAAATTTTCCTTGGTGCCAATCCTATTTCTTGGGTGTCACATAAGCAACATGCGGTTGCTCGCTCTTCCACAGAGGCCGAGTATCGAGCTCTTGCAACCACCACTTCTGAGGTTCAATGAATCCAACATCTTTTGTCCGAACTTCATGTCAACCTTACTACCAAGCCCACAGTGTTTTGAGATAATATTGGCGCTACTCATCTCTCATTTCATCCCGTTCTACACTCTCACATGAAACATATTGCCATCGACATTCATTACGTGCACGACATTGTAGCTAAGGGTCTTATTTCGGTCTCTCGTATCAATACCAAGGATCAACTTGCGGATGTCCTAATCAAGGCTCTCTCACACACTCGTTTTCCTTACTTCGGTCTAAAATTGCATTGGGTGATGGCACGACATATTTGAGAGGGCGTATAAAAGATATTACGGATATCACGGAATCTTCTGATTCCAAATCTCCTTCCGTCGATAAGAGATAGCGCGTGATTTAATTTTGTCTTGCTTCCTTTTGTAATTTATCTCTTTCTTGTCGCCTAAGTTTAGTTGTGTGTGTGTGTGTATATATATATATATATATATATATATATATATATATATATATATATATATGAGATAAAAGCATCAAACCCCCTGAACTATACACGTTTTTGCGATGTGCCCCTTTAGCAAATTTAATAAGCACTTTGCCCCCTAAACTATGCACATTTGTGCGATTTGCCCCCTCAGTGTATTTTCTCCCCGAATATTCCCTGTTCGAGGTGTTTTTTCGCCTACTTTTTGTCATCAACTACAAAAATACATCTAGTACAACACGTATCAGTCGGGTAGGGAGAATATTTCGGCCAAAAATGGTCGAAATACACTAAAGGGGGAAATCACGGTCCCTACCATTTTTGGTCGAAATACTCCCTGTTCGAGGTGTTTTTTTCCATACTTTTTGTCATCAACTACTAAAATACATCTAGTACATCACATATGAGTTGGGTAGGGGGGAATATTCGAGCAAAAAAATGGCCATAAATGGCCGAAAATATACTGAGGGGGCAAATCGCACAAATGTGCATAGTTTAGGGGGCAAAGTGCTTATTAAATTTGTTAAAGGGGCAAAAAAACGTTTATAGTTCAGGGGTTGATGCTTTTATCTATATATATATATATATATTGATGATACAAGTCATGTAATTTTATACCATCATTTTTTTATACGATCATATTAAACTTCTACAGCGCGGTCGTCACATTTAACCATCACCATGGATGAAAACTTGTCCAATCATATTTTTTAGTTCATTAAATTACCTAGTCATAAGAAAAAAATTAATAATCTATGAAAGTGAATGACCTTGTGAGTATGAACATGTAAGTTAATCAGTACGTCTTGCTATCATACTTATGAGGGTTTTTCCTGTTTTATAAGTTACTTACTTTTTCTAAGTTATAGGAGTTTCAATTTAGTGATATAGAGTATATAATCAAATGTAGATACTAACAAGTATATGTTATTATAGTCAACTTATAGTTAGATTCTTTTGTTGAAACATTTTACAATGAAAAAGCAGTTTTAAGTGATTTTTCGAGCTAATCTAAAGCAACGCATCAATCTTGTCACACTTGACGAAGCCATTGCCAATCTTTCCCGATTCTTTCCATTATTCAAATTACCGAATTTCTCTTTTTTACAAGAGTTTGCAAACAACTCCTTAATAATGATCGACATTTTTTTCTCAATCAGTGTTGGATATATACATGTCAACAATATAATAAGCAATTACTTGTTACAATTCTTTCGTAGGTGCTTTGAATCTTCCTATTCTTCTTTTCAATTCAGGTGATGAAATTATTAAGTTCAACGCATAAAATGTTATCAATTTGTTCATGTTGTCGTGAGAATATGCTACAGTACTATTAACAAAGTTAATTTCATATTTTACCAATTTTAGTGTTAGTGCTCTCCGTGTTGATAAATCTAACAGTACTTCATGAAAAAAGTTTATTGAATTTAGCTTCATGTTTTTTATTGCATTTTTAAGGTGGCACTTATAATTTGTAAAACTTCGACGAATATGAAAAGCACTTAATAAATATAAGACATGAGGATTGATAAAGACTGGTTCGCCAACTCCAACGTAACTTTCGCCTATAATGAATTTACTGTAAAAAGATCACGGGCACATGTTTCTTTTGGACAAATAGTGCACCTAGCACATATACGTTTAATTATTCTTTTTATCTACCAATTAATTTATATAAATATGCGTAGTAATACAATAAAAGGTCCGATTTTATACCCCCATGGTATAGCAAATTCGAAAAGTATTTGAAATTGGATAAATTTGAGCAGAAGTTGTTTTCAAATAATTCACGCACCTAACCGAGTTCTTTAAGATCAAGTTGTTCTCTTAAAAGAGTCCACTTATCGGCAGAGATTAAGCAACAGTTTTTTGTTTTTGTTTCTATATTTATTTAATTAAGTGAGCCCACGCCACATGGCCACATCGGCGCATGGACTTTTAGTCTTCATCGTCCTCTACAGTCGTAGCAAATTGTTGTTTTAATCGAATTAAAATTACGGCCAATTGATTCGAAGTACGCAATTATTATTCAACGTGTACTTGTTGCATTATACACACTTAGTCAACATACATGCACTCTGAACTTTCAAGTACCGGATAAGAAAAACTCGTGCATAAATTACACGTGGAGATCATTAAATTTGAGTACCTGATATTCCTTTACGCAGCTGTACAACAAATATATTACTACGTACGTCAACGATTAAGTTTTGAATGTCTAAGACTTTTATTGGTCTACCAATGTTTAAATATGCAGATATTAAAGGAGGGAAATTAAAGGTTTTATTATAAATAATATAGGGTATTATACAAGCGCGGTGAGGATGGAGAACCCAACCAAAATTGACCGAAAATTACATAACAAAGCAAGGGGTTATAAGCCCCATATAAGAAAGCGAGCCAAAGAAGTATGGCTTAATTCTAAACAGTTACATGACACAACAAATGAATAACATAACAAATCTTATAAAGCTCTCTAACGTCTTCCTTCGATCAAAGGAACCCCCGACGTAGAGAAGATACATCACGACTTCGTAAGTTACTGATAGTTTTTTCAACACTTTCTATGATTTCTTCTTAGGCATATTGGTAGAAGCTACCACTTTATCTTTAGCCGCTGACTTTAAAGGTGGGGACGGGTTCTGGTATATCACAAGAGGAGGATATTCGCTTTCATCATTGCCAAACGCATTGGAATACGCGATGTCACGGGCTTGCTTACTCGAGACAACTCGAGTTTTTTTTTTTTACATTTAGAATCCAAAAGCATTTTTTCATCATCATGTGTCGTTTAAAATAAGATATGCATATATTAAAGGAACCTATCATAGTGTGATCCGAATAATGTTGGAATTCATTGCCGAACCCAAGATAACTCAATATATATGCAAGAGTTACCATTATTTCGTTTAATAAGAATTCAACTGTGATAAAATTTCACGAGGTGGGTTGGCCTTTCCCCGATTCGAGGAATAGGAAGAAAGATAATGATAGCAAAGACAAAGGCCTAATATTCTCACTTTTTTGTCTAATTTTATTAGTGAGAGAAATTCCTCTCTCCAAGAAAATGAGAGATGGGGCTTTATATAGATAACTGCGGGCAGCTCGTAACTAGATCTCCTTGAATGGCGGTGTATATGTGATTGAATAAGAGTCTGGCGGGTGTCCTGAGCAGATGTGGGTCAGATGGTAGAATAATAATTTTGAGGGGCTCTTAGTCAGTTCCGTCTTTGTGTTATATTGATCTTATTGCGATAGGATAAGAATTTCGAAGGGCTTTTGGTCATCTTCGTCTTTGTCTTGGTTAAGTGCTACTTTGTACGAAATGAGGTTCTTAACTTTACTTCGAGAAGCTTTATTCCGAATATTACCAGGAGTCCCCCAATTTACCTCGTATTCGAAGAATATGAGGGAAATTTAAAGCGCTACTTTGGGAAACTCAAAAAGGGACTTTTAATGCGATGCGACTCTCTGTTTCTATATGGCTGGATTGGACGTATTGATTAAGGCTTACTTATGACGAATTCGGGTCTCTTGACGTGGTGCGACTCTTGGAATCCAATCAAACACGTGCCTTTCCACGAAACGATTCATCTATGGGCGGGATTTGAATGACATTGTTTCACCGCCTGTAAAAAGTGTGTCCCGCCTTAATTTCTTCATATCACAAAAAGATAATCTTATATCCTCTTTCTTGAGCTTTGTTCTTCTTCGCTTATAGCTTTTTCTTTTCAATTATGTTTCTTTCTCTTTTGGAGGCTTCTGGCTTCTGATACCCCCTTGTTTCGGGGATTTTTCGGAGAGGAAGGATAGAGTTTTGGGGGATACGATGTTTGTTGAAGTGGTGCCCTCAGAGATTGGGGCAGGGGTTTTTGAGCACAGTGGTTGGCGTGAATTGTCTTCTCGGCGGAGAAGACAGGGGAAGGCTGAATCCAAGCATATACCAGTGGGTGACATCCTTTCTGCTGTTTCGAACAAATTCGTGGTGGATAAGTTTGGAGAGTATGCGGTGGATTGTTTATTTGTGCGATTTAGGGGTCCTCGCTCTTCTGATCAGGCCAATGGTCCTCATGCTGGACATGTGAGAATATACGATGCGCAACTCAAGGCAGACTTACGAGATTTGATCTCTCCTTTCTTCTGCGACGTCTTTCGGGCATGTCGACGATCTCCTAGTCAGGTAGCACCCAATGGTTATACTTATTTTGCTTGCTTTGTATTTGATTGTTTGATAAAGGGGGCGATGTGCTCGGTAGAGCATGTCTTGGCAGTGTACGGGGTGAGCCTTTCTCCTTCAGGTGCTCCCTTTTACTAGTTTACTCCTCGGAAGGCTCAGTTTTGATTTTTATGCAATGCCTCATCGTTGTTTGGGAATTGGAAAATCCATTATTTTTTTGTACTTCCTCTAGGAGTAGCGTGGAAGGTTCCCTATGTATTATAGCAAAAATCCTTGGCCCAATATCTCAAACATCTGGATGCAGTGGCGAAGGAGATGCACGCTGAGGATTCTTTCACTACTATGTATGATGCCTAGAAGTTCTTTGATCCAAAGTTGCTTGGCTTTTTTTTTAATAAGAGCAACGGTCTTTCTTCGGTGAGTGCTAGTCCTTGGAGGCTTCCGCAAATGGACTTCGTCACAATCTGTAACTTTTTACGAGAGTTTTCTTCCTTAAATTTTCTTCTTTTTTTTATCGATGTACTCAGACTTAGATTCCGAGGTTGACTCGCGTGTTTTGGGTCCATGTACTCATATTTACGTGGAGTTTTGGAGCAATGAGGTGATGTGGGATCGGTGTATAAGGAGGATGACAAGGATGAGGTCAGCGACTTTGGGGGAGAATTTGATCGAATAGGGGAACTAGGGTTCATTGTGGAGGTAAAGGGTCCGCAAGAAGGGCAGAGGAAAGCGTTCCTTCAAGTTTGAGGGCTCGTTTAACGAGGTAGGTGTTGTGTCCTTCTTGAATGCCGAGGTGGAGAAGCGATTCGCGCTTCATCATGCGATACTTCAACGTTCTCTGAAGGAGGTGTTCATGGAAGCCTCGCAGTCTAGTTTTTCGGGGAATCTCTTCCTGATGTGGATTTAGGTGATGTTTTTTTGCGAGTATTGCCAAGGGTCCTCTAGTTGTTTCTTCTTCTTCACCTTCGACACTTGAGGTGAGGGAACTAGTTGAGGGAGTTGAGACGAAGTCGAGTCGAGTGTCGGGACCCGTGATGTTGAGTAGCGATGAGTCGGCAAAGAGGTTGGACCTCCGGCATAGGGGGAGGCTACTGGGGCACCAACCGAGGCTTGAGAGGTTGCGGAGTCAGGATGGGTGGTTGCTCTCCTTATTTTGGCAAAATCGTCTGCAACGGTGGGTTTGCGCCGTCGTTCGCGTCAGGCCTTCGATGAGGTAAGCTTGTTCAGGACGTTGGTTGTCTTTTCCTTCTTTTTTTGTGAATTACGAGAAGATGGAAATCCTTTGTGCCATTTTCTTGCCATACTTTCTTTTGTAGGCGTTCACTTCGATGGGGGAAGTGTAGAGCTTGTATGCTCCAGCTCGGAACGGATAAGAGAGATGGAGGGAAAGGTGCGTGTGTTGGAGAAGAAGGAGGCTCGTTATTAGGGTGTCAGCTTGGAGCATTGAGGTCGACATATGCAAGAGTACGCTGCATTAGAAGAGCACCGAGAATAGGCGGCCCAGGTAGTCGAGGCTTATAGACGCGAGTTGAAGGGAGTTGCAGCTGGCTTTGGATGTTGCGAAATTAGGGTGGGAGGAGTCTTTGGTGCAGGGCTGGCAGTTGCGTCTAGTCAACAAAGAAGTGGTCGAGGCCGCGAAGAGGCTAGCGGCGGAGGTGATTCGTCTATAGGAGGCTACGACGAAGTCCGATTTTGATGCTGAGGCGACCGCGAAGAGAGTGGAGCAAGAAATGGCCCAGTTGCATCAGAACTTTGCCGATCAATAATCTGAGTTGACCTGTATGCATGACATGCATACGCACGAGGTGGTGAAGGAGAATTCCCTAAGGATGTTGGACAAGTATAAAAGGGTCTGCAAAGCATTACTCGGCCTTTCGTCGTCACTTTGTCCAGCATGTTTTGTTTGGCTACTGGGGTTGTCGTGTAAATGGGATAGAACTTGGCTTGTGTAAGAAGGATGTTGATTTGTCCTTACTTCGACCACGGGAGCTGCATATGTCTTTCTCAAGCGGTTTATTCTTCGGGATTTAAACACATAATCTAGTGAATTTTCCCCTAGCTGCAATGAAAGTGTTTCCATCTATCTTTATAGAACGCTTATACAGCTTGCAATAGTATGGATTACCGACTCGCGAAACATCTCGGCTGGTAAATTCATGATGCGTACCCATGTTATAACGTAATCAATTTTGTCTTTGTCCGCCTGGAAATTTGGTGTCTAATTCCAAATGGATAGGAATCACCCCACAATTTTTCACGATCCTTATGTCAAATTCACAATCCTTTGGTGAGTAATATTACCTTGAAAGCAGTAGGTACCATACCCTAAATCCAATAGATCATTGCCTTCAGTAAGTTGCCACATGACGCAGAGTCTGTTCACCAAATCTGGATATTACCATGGTTTTCCCAAAATCTATATCAGCAATGTGTCTTTCAATTGATCACAAATAAATTCCTGAAGATCATCTGAGAATTCAATGATTTTGAAGGGATCTTCATTCGAAGGGGGTAAATTCCTAATTTTGTCATGCTAATACTGTTGAATTACTTATTCCATATTAGTTGGGGACTACTATGGGATTCTGTTTATTAATAATCTCTCCCTCTCCCTCTAATAAGGTCTTTTAGGGGGAAATTTGAGGGGCTCTAATTTCTACAAATATATTGTTTTAACCTAATCTATAGGTATGTCCATAGGCCAAACTTTGCTTGCATATGATAATTTTTTTTTATGTTTGCGCGATCGAATTCTCCTACTTGGTGCCATAAACTCGTAGGTTTGACGTGGACGGTTCTGTGTCACTTGTTCATCTATCGTATCCAGTCCTAGGGTTGTTTTATGCTCGAATTGATCGCAATGTTGCTGTGAGAATTGAAATATGCTTGTTGTTTGTGGCACCATAAGAACGAAATCTCTGATGCCCGTTGAAGATGATCACCCATTATCGCCACTGTTATCGCCTCACAGTATCTATTTTTTTTTTCTTCTAAGACTAACCGCGGTCCTCCTCTAAATCTATTTCTTCAGGGAAACCAAACACACTCACTAATCCTGCTGACGGGTTAATTATTAATTTTTTTATAGGAAGAATATTGGTTTTGATAAATATGAGTATATATAATAGAACATTAAAAAACGAAAGGAAAAAAAAAGGCAATACTCTGACGGTTTATTCATCGCTACTAACATTTATAAGCTCAATAGTGACTATCAGGACATTACTACTAACATTCAGACAGAATTGAAGGCGCAACGGGCACTACTGTATGTACCTTGCTGTTGAGCAGGATATTTAAATGTTCAAATAATTAAGTCATTAGTGACCGATGAGTTGTCACTGCTGATATTTGAAGGAGGAGTTCAAAGGGATTGCATTTTGGAACTATTTCAGCTCTTCTCTATAAATACCCTTCTCACACAATCAATTTCAATCTCCACACTTTCTACTCCTTTTTATATACTTCGCACGAAAAATTCTTTACACCAATAAATCTTTTCACATCATCATCTAGATTTTTTGTTTTCTTTATCTACACAGTGTCGTTTCTCATAGAAACATTTATTTTCTCCCACCATAATTTTTTTCTTTAGTTACATATATTTATGTACTGTTTCTCTCTATAATACTTTTTCTACATAAATATCATTAATATGTTCATAACTATATGTGATTAAAAACATAAGTAATGAGAATCAATAATATTTCAATAATTTTGCTAATTTCTAAAATATTATTTCTTTTTTTTTTATTTTGTCGAGTATTATTAGTGATGGCCCAGCCGTTACACGAGTAAAATTCATCGCTTGAATATTATTTGTGATGGCCGAGTCGTCACCAATACTATGAAATATAGTGAGAACTTAATTAATAGTGACAGCTTAGTCGTCGCTATATCGACGAAAGAGCTGCTAGCTGCTAATACGCAGATCAATAGTGAAGATTGAACTGTCGCTATTGATCATCCACGACGGGGTCAGTAACGATCCCTCAATAGCGGCCGCTGATACTTGCCATTAGCGACGGTTAGGCCGGTTTTTAGTGACGGGAATGGCCATTACATACGCATCTAATCTCTCACCTTTTTATTGGTATGATGCAAATCTAGTTGATATCATTGGGTTTTCAATAATATGGCTATGTGTGGATAACAAATCATTAGGGTCAGTACTTCACAATATCCACCAAAGGTTGCGGCTTTCGATATTAACAGTTAAAGCATCATATAACAAAGATTATTAAAATAATAACTTTATAACATATAGCTAGTGACTAAAGCTAAGTTATCACAAACTTCTATAATGCATGCAAGAACATCATGGAAATTAAAGTGGAGAATTAATTGTCCTTTCGATCAATGCAAAGATCAAATAATCAGATGTTCATGCGCTTATTGATGGCCTCTCAGACTCTACACTAAACTTATTGATGCTAAATAATAAAAACGTGTTAACAAATTAAAATCCCAGTGACTGTTTTATTTTAGGATAAATTAAAGTAACAGTTTTGTTCTCTTTTTCGTGTTCCTCATTTTCGCTGAATAAAGAATAACAATAATTGTGTAATTTCCAGTTAACATGAAATTCTTGGTGTATGATTATCACTACAACAAATCATATCAATTGCATAGAAAATCTTGCATCCGAATTTTTATTTTCGGATGCAAGATAGTTTGAATCGAAAAATTGCGATACAATATAATTGCATCGCAATATTTCTATGCAACAGCTGGCTTTGCATCCGAAAAATCGGATGCAAAGTTAGGCTCGGAAAGGCTGCATCCGAAAAATCGGATGCAGCCTTTGCATCCGATGATTTGGATGCAGCCACGTGGGCTGCATCCGAATTTTCGGATGCAAGTGACCCTGCATCCGAAAATTCGGATGCAAGGGCCCCTGCATCGGATAAAATCCGATGCAGAGATATAAAATATCTCTGCATCGGAATTATCGGATGCAGGATTAAAAAAATAAAAAAAAAATTGTTTTAATATTTTTGCATCGGATAAAACCGATGCAAAAATATTAAAACCTACTGCTCGTCACTCGCGCACACACACACACACACACAGACGCCGCCGCCGCACCACCGTGACCACCGTTGACCGCCGGAAATTACCCAAAACCAACGGTAAGCAATTCTACTCTTCTCAAGGATCAATTTGACGTAACTTATAGTATTTTTCATCAATTATTTATATTTGAGCAATTTTGAAATTGTTATTATAATTTTGATTTTTGTTGTTATTTGTTAATGTGAATATGATTATTGTGTTGTTATGTGTAATGTTAAAATAGTTTTGTAGTTAATTGTGATTTTAATATAATTAGGGCTTAATTGTTTAATTAATTGTGATTTTAGGGTTTAATTGCAATTTTAGGATTTAATTGGGATTTTAGGGCGTAATTGCAATTTTAGGGCTTAATTGTTTAATTAATTGCGAATTTAGGGCTTAATTTGTAGTTTAACAAAAGGTTAGGGGTATAACTTGTAGTTAACAAAACTTGAGGGTAGATAAAGTAGTTTTTAGAAAGTTATAGTCCTAATTTGAAGTTTAAAATTTTTGTGGTAATTAATTAGAAGGTTTGGGCTTGTTTGCAAATATGTATAGTATTTGGTTATTGAACTTTAGAGGTTGCTTTGTAATTTAGAAAATATTTGTTGAAACAAAATTAGGAATTAGATTATTAATTCGAAGTTTTTGTGGTTTTTTGGGGAATGAGTTAAAGTTTAAAATTTTTGTGGTGTTGAATGTATTTAATAGAGTATATTTTAGGAATAAGGTAATTAATTAGAAGGTTTGGGCTTGTTTGCAAATATGTAGAGTATTTGGTTATTGAACTTTAGAGGTTAATTTGTAATTTAGAAAATATTTGTTGAAACAAACTTAGGAATTAGATTATTAATTCGAAGTTTAAATTTATTTTTGTGTTGAATGTATTTAATAGATTATATTTTAGGAATAAGAAGGTTTGGGCTTGTTTGCAAATAAGGAGGATTATATTGATATTTTTGTCGGATAATTTAGATGGCAGATAGAGGTCGGGGATCATCTAGGGGTGGAGGAGCCCGTAGGGGGAGGCGTCCGGGGAAGGAACCTGCATCTACTAGTCAGCAGCCACGTAGACCCCCGGTCCACCCGTTTAACCCACTTGATGATGATGATGATGATATGCCGGTTCACCCTACGCACTATGATCCGTATGGGTTTATTGTTGGCTTCGAGATAGAGCCTCTTCCACCGATCAGCACTGCCACCACCGAGTTGCCGCATGCCTTAGGTTCCGACATGCCGACATCGTCTATTGCTTCAGACAGGCCGACATCGGAACGAGGGCCCGCCGATGTAGGACCATCACATTCCCCCGATGACGATGAGCCGAGAAATCTTCGAGGGCAGGGCAGAGGGGCACTTATACCAAGTGACCGCGATCATAGGCAGTGGATCACATTTTGTCCATATACTGGAGCGTTGAGGGACCAATCGGTCATTAGTGCGTCGATTTCTGCTACTTTGAAGAAGTTGTGTCAGGGCCCGTGGTTTCGATTCAAGGATTTTCCTGAACCTTATAGGAAAAGCGCATGGAATGAATTTGAAGTAAGTTTTTTTAATGAAATTTTTATTAGATATTAAAAATAGTTAATTAAAATACATAATTTTTTTTCATTTATTGTTGTTTATTTTTCATATGTTTTTGTTTTTAATTATTTATATTATTTTAAATTCGCAGAGCCAATATCAGTGGGATTAAGCCGACGAGTATAAAGTTAGGAATGTTTGGAAGACAATTGGCAACAATCGTTATAGCGAATGCTTGAACTCACTGAAGAGAATAATGTTGGCGATAAGGGACAACGGCGAAGATCGTAATAGACATGATATATGGATTCCAGAAAATCATGAGCAAGATTTCTATGATTATTGGGATGGGCCTGCACACAAGAATAGGAGCGAAAAAGCCAAGATCAACAGGAAGAAGGCGCCATTGAGGAACTGGTTTGGTGGGAGGCATTCGGGCCAAGAAATGGCCGAAAAAGTGGTATATTTTTTTTGGGTAATTGGTTCTTAAAATACATATTAGGGTGTGGTATTAAAATTTTTAGTATTAATTTTTTAATTGTTTTGTGAATCAGGCTGAAGATGAGTGTGTTACGATTAAAGAATTGCCGATAGCGAAGATATACAAGCTTGGCCGAGTGAAAGAAACAAAAGATAGCGAAGGAGTTATAACAGAAGAGTGGGTATCAGATGAAGCTCACCAGGCTTGGGTAAATAGTCTATTATTACTATGAATATAATTTAAGAGTTATAAATTCCACAGTTTACTTATTGAATTTTTGGAATTTGTCATTTTTTTTTTGCAGCTTAAATATCTGCAAGAGCTCCAGAGGAAACATGGGCCAGACAGGAGCAAATGGCCTCCATGGGACTTCGACACCTGGTTCAAGGCTCAACCAATGAAGAAAAATCAGATTAAAACATTTTCTACCACAGCAGTTGGTCCGGTTATGGGGGTACAAACCCATTCGCATTTCAGAGGTGATGCCTCTAGTAGTGCTCGTGCTTATGCGGATAGAGAGGCAGCGCACATCGCACGTTATGCAGCGATGAAGGATGAGCAGCGTCGAGCCTATGCGGCGTATCAGTCGAGGCTGAGGCAACAGTACGAGTGGTCGTTACGACAGTGGGAGCACAGCAAGCTACTCACGGATAGTCTGAGAAACATGTCGAGGCAAAACGGACAGGAGCCCCTAGATTTGCCGTACCCGGATAGACCACCGCCACCCGAGGGCCTAGACGATCCCTTTCCTGGTAATGATAGACCGGTCACTCGCTCTCCTGTAGTTATGCATAGTAGTTCGCCTACACAGCGCCACCATCCGCCGCAGCCCGCTTGGCGAGGGAGTCCTACCCAGCGTTCGCAGACTCACACTTCTCTGACCCCACGGCGTACGCATCCACCTCCTCAGGCTAGTACACAGTATACACATCGCTCGAGATCCTTCTCGCCGCATCGTGATGACTACCACCCATACCCTGAGGGCGGTATGTACTACCCAGACACGTCACATATCCTTCGTCGAGAGCGGGAGCCTGAGCATACGACATATCAGCGGACACACCATGAGTCGTCTCACCAGCACCCGCCCCATCGTACGACATATCAGCGACCACACCAGGGTCGAGGGGATGCGATGTACCATGAGATGAGTAGGCCGAGGACTCATGAGCGAGGGGAGGTGCAGTATCCGGAGGTGGGTAGACCGCGGTCTCAGGTTCGAGGAGATGTGCAGTATCAGGATGTGGGTAGGCCGAGGTCTCAGGGTCGAGGGGTTGTAAATGTAATTATTCAAAAATTGCAAAACAACTCAAATTTAACTTTTTCTACCACCAACGTCTTCTAAACCATAAGTAGGAGTGTTCTTTAAAATATAGTAAAAAATGGAATAACGAAAGACGCAAATAAACATTTTGGGTTGTAAATGTAATTATTCAAAAGTTGGAAAACAACTCAAATTTAACTTTTTCTTCCACCAACATCTTTTAAACCATAAGTAGGAGTGTTCTTTCAAATATCGTAAAAAATGGAGTAACGAAAGACACAAAGAAACATTTCGGGGTGAACAGGTAATTAGTAAAAAGTTGCAAAAAAACTCGAAATCCACTTTTTCTTCCACCAACATCTTTTATACCATATGTAGGAGTGTTCTTTCGAATATCGTAAAAAACGGAGTAATGAAAGACGCAAATAAACAATATAACACTATATGATCTTCAACTCTAAACCCTAAACCCTAAACCCTAAACCCTAAACCCTATATAAGTATACTCTATCATACTAAAATTGTATTTTCACATGTAGAGAGTGTCAATCAAGTCCTCTCGTCGATTTTTTTTTTACCATATGCTATGTTATTAAAAATATAAGTGTTCTTCAAAATTTTGTCAAAATCGGAGTATGGAAAGACGTTTAAAAAATATTTGGGGTAGAATATCTAATTATGAGAAATATGTACATTTAAGATTTGTCAAAAATACGGAACGAACAATGTTTAAAATACTTTTGGGGTCGAAAATGTAAATATAAATTTAATAAGTATGGGTCTTTTTATAAATAGTAATAATTCACGCAGCCAAGCAATATGTATTTGCATGGGAAATTTCCTATGCAATAGATGCTGCATAGGAATATTCCCATGCAGTATCCTTTGCATGGGAATTTTCCCATGCAAATATGTATTGGCATGGGAAATTTCCTATGCAATAGATGCTGCATGGGAATATTCCCATGCATTATCTGTCGCATAGGAATTTTCCGATGCAGTATCCTTTGCATGGGAAAATTCTCATGCAAATAGTATCCTTGCATCCGAATTTTCGGATGCTAATTTGCAACCTTCCCCTATAAATACTCCACTTATCATTCACTTCTCATTCATCCAATTTTCTCTTCTTTCTCTCTCTACTTCTCATTCATCCCATTTTCTCTTCTTTCTCTCTCTACTTCTTCTTTCTCTAAATTTATAATAAATATATATATACAGTAATAATAAATAGAAATAGACATACGACAAAAATAAATATAAATATAAATACAAAAAATATAAGTATATATACGAAAAATAAAAAATATAAATATTAATACAAGTTTTCATAACAAATTTTTATTAATAATACAAGTTTTAAATTTTTTGTTTTTAAAATATTAAGTATACGAAAATTTTAAAGTAACTATGTATAGATATTACTTTAAAATTTAAAAGAATGTACTTAAAATAATTTTTTATATTAATTAAAACAAAATATTTAAATAGTGGCGGATAAATTTCTGCCACTTTTTTTTTAAAAAAATTTCGTATACTTTGCATCCGAGATTTCGGATGCAAAACAGAACCTTTATACTTTGCATCCGAAATTTCGGATGCAAAACCGAACCTTTACACTTTGCATCCGAAATTTCCAATGCAAAGATTTAATAAATCTTTGCATCCGAAATTTCGGATGCAAACCTTTTTACCGAACCTCCCTCGTACCGCCACGTTGCACCTCCGCTCTCGGGTTATGCAACGAAAATTTCCGATGCAGGCTTTTGTTGCATGGGATTTTTTCGCTGCAGGACAGCTTTGCATCCGAAAATTTCTATGCATCTCTGCATAGAAAAATTTCCATGCAGCCACCTATTGCATCAGAATTTTCCGATGCAATTCTCTTGCCGGGACACCAATTGCATGGGATTTTCGCATTGGATTTTTTCCATGCAATTGATCAATTGCATGGAAAATGTACCCAATTGCATGGAATTTTTTCCATGCAATTGCTGCGTTTTGTTGTAGTGTATAAGCAATCACTATTACTTAATTGGTACATGGGATCAAGTAAATAGAATGATCTCCACCACTTACATTATAACCACGATACGTCAACTTCCGGAGGTTCAAGAAACTCGTTGGAAAAAACGAGAATGTATGTTTTCTTGATATGCAAGCTCAGGCATCATAACCTCATTTCGAAATGGTACAATAATTAAGATTCTTGTCTCAAACAAAATGAACAGAATACCACTTTATTTGCTGATGTTCTTCCATTATTGTTTTGACCTTGTGAACATTTGGGGGCAACATAAGTAGCTGCCCATTTGTTCTAAAGGGAAAGTATGTATTTTCAATAATCAATAGTGGGTGGCTACAGAAAATGTACCTGCAGTGGCCAATTGTAAGCAATTCAAGCTCAAATAATACAACATTATTTGAAGATGAAACTGTTACTCTTTTGTACATGTTGCTACACTGTTTTTGAGATATATTTAATGTTAATAATTGAAGTAACAGTCCATGTGGTTATATGGCCCCGCGATTATGCGTGAGTATACTGTTCGATTGCAACAAAGAAAAATATTTCAAGTTGTTGATGACCAGAGATTTTGCTACTTTTGTATGTGGCCACGAAAATGTTCATGGTATTCAGTTTATTTGATGGTCATGTCGATGAATTAATGCACAATCAATAGTCATTTTTGGATCCGCCGGAAATGTCTTGCATAAAAACGGTTCTTTTTTTTGGTGAAAAATCTTCTAAACCACGATTAACTGGATATAAATTACTTAATTGTGTCCATGAAGTTTAAGAGTTTATGATAACTCTGACTTAATTGAACCAGAATTGTACGACGAGATACACTACAAGAATGATCAAGTTTAACTAGCTATTAATCTGTAGCAAAACAGCAATCGCTAGCTGATTTCAAAACCAGCTAGCAAAATTACGATCTTTCGTGTTTCAATTGTTGCTGTTGAAGCTGGCAAATAGTGAGCGAAAAATAAAACACCACATCCTATGTCGGAGCCAAGAAATAATTTTCACCCGGGCTATGACAGGAAGATGAAAAATTGTTGTTAGAGCCGCATTTTTTATTTTTTTTATTTTTTTTAAATCTTACATATTTCTTAGTCCTTAAATAAAATATAAACCAAACAAGGATTTTATAGGGTTTTTATTTATTTTGGACTCAAAATGGTACGAAATCTGGTTTATAATTAAGAATAATAGGCTAAAAAAGACATAAAATACTTTTTTGCTAATAAAATTATAAAAACAAGTATAATGTGAACTTACCTTGCAAAAATCCCACCTAGGCTGAAGCCTATGTGAGATTGTACATGGCTCCGCCCCTACCTTTAGCTAGCGAAAAAATTGTTGCTAGGGTTCAGAAGAAATCAGCTAGCGAAAACTCGTTTACACTAACCACGTGATAAATAATTTAATTATCAGCTATTACGTATAGGTACTCAGTATAATACAGAACCAGGTAGCAAAATTCCGCTTGACAGTTATTTATATGTACAAAAAAATTGAAATTATATATGTATAGGTATTCAGTATTGTACAAAATCAGCTAACGAACTTCTTCTTATTACACCTCTTTATACATACCAAAAAATTAAAATTAAATACAAAAAATATTCGGCAATTATTTGCCACGTTTTTGTTTTGATAAAATTAGCTAGCTAATTTTTGCTAGCTGATTTTAGTTTCAGATTATTAAAAAATAATTGCCGCGTAATAACGCACCATTATATTAATTAAGAGCTAAATATTATGTTTATTAGTTATATATACTTATATTATATATAAACTATATACACAACTTAATTATATATATTTGTATATAAACCATTCGCAAAAGTAACAATTATACAAAATTAAGCATAAAACTAATAACAAACATAATAAAGCCTAGCAAAAGTTATAACTAAAGTATTATGTACAAACAAAGCCAAAACTATAAAGTATAACAAAAGATGAACTAGAGGAGAAAAAAAAGAAGTAGAAAGATTAATAAAAGTTTAAAAAATATGAACCAAAGTTTAAAAAATAAAGTGTAGCAAACGATAGATCAAAGTAAAAAAAAAAAAAATTAATCAAACCAAAATATGAAATACTAAGGTATGGTTACACAGACGAAAATATATCACCAAAATTACCAAAAAAAAAAGAATATAACAAATTTAAAGGGGTTAATTTAAAAATAGATGACGAATTTAGATGTAAAGGATGTGGGAGAGAACTTTTGATGAATAATGAAATGGTTGAAGTGGGGTATTTATAGGAGACCAAGATATAAAATTTGTACACATACAGTATTTAGCTAGCAATGTTTCGCTAGCCAGGTCACACGGATCGATGACTTAGCTGATGAAGAAGCACAAACTAGCACAACAGATGTGGATCGATGACGTGGTTTTTTGCAAGAAAAATTTCGGTTGAAATGTTGTCCAATGAGTAGGCAGGAAGCGATTATTCACCTTGCAGTTGTCCAACAAGTGGTTCACCAAGAAATTTTCCTTTCCAAACTTTTGTTATCCTTGTTGCATGAGATTTCCTTCTTCTTTTTCATTTCAAGCCTCATATTCCAGATCTAGAGTTTTATTTCTCTCTTATCACAAGAAAGCTCCCTCATTTATGAGATTTAAAAATAAAATCTCAACCCGTTAGTTTTTTCCTTCTCAACAAGCTCAGGTTGAAGAGGTATATTTTGTGTACGTTTTACTTTTTGCAGCTTAATTAGGATATTTTGTGAGTTTATTGTTTAATTTACGTACTTGCTTCTGAAATTGACATGAAATCCGTTCACATATGTTTATTGACATGAATTTGGGTGGTGTTTGTTGTGGTATATGTATAGATCAAAAATGTACAGCAACACAGATCGGAGTTGGATGTATGATAGAATAAGTGGTGAAAATATTAGACGTAATATCCTATGCGATGTTGAAAGCTTTCTGCAGTATGCATTCAGTCAACCCAGTCTCGTTAATCGGGGAAAGGTACTGTGTCCTTGCGCAAAATGTCATAATAACAAGTTTATGAAACCCCACGAGATTCGATGTCACTTATACAGTAAGGGGTTTGTTCCACATTATTATGTGTGGATTTGCCATAGTGAGACTACGTGGGTCAACAATACGGAGTCGAATACGTACGACATTGGACAGTCATCGGGTAATGTTAGGGGACATTTTGAAAATACGTACGACATTGTTCCTACAACCCCGGGTTATTTGAGAGACATGGTGGATGATGCATTTGGGGTGCATTTTGAAAATGTACAGTATGATATGGTTGCAATTGATGAGCCAATCGAGGAGGCAATAGCATTTTCTGAAATGTTTTAGAAAGCAGAGGAAAAAATTTACGACGATATTCAGATTACTATATTAGAATGGGTCGCCAAATTCATGACAAGCAAAATAATGCACGATATGATTGCAAGTAGTTGTGACAGGATGCTATAGTTGTCTAGAAGCTTGTTAAGTCCTGAGGATCAGCACAAAATCCTTGATACTTGTACCATTGTATGTGACTACTAAAAGATTTAGGGATAAAATGCATAAAATTGGATGTGTGTTGATTATGGTGAATACGAAGGTAATGCTTACATTGCTTGTCCTACATGTAAAACACCAAGATACAAGGATCGGATTAGTACAAGTCGTCCCCATGAAAGAAATTGTGGTACTTCCCACTCACCCCCAATTGTAGAGGTTGTACATGTCCTGTGCCACCGCAGAACACATGATGTGGCATTTGAAATGTCGAGGGGATAACGATACAATGATTCACCCTACTACTGGTGAAGTGTGGAAGTCTTTTGACGCAACATATCCCAATTACGCAGCTAAGGCAAGAAGCGTTAGGCTCGAATTTGCAGTGATTGTTTGTGTCCCTGGGGCAGAGCCAAAACGCCAAAAGCTAGATAATGAGGAGAATCCAAATGAAGCTATTGATTCAAACACACGGTGATAGAGACACATGAAGAATTAGAGGTCGTATACACATCATTGGAAATCTAAGAAAATCAGTGTTCCAATGCAACAAACGGATCTTAATTTCGACCTCTAGAAAAGAAGTTATAGCCAAATAAGTCGCGCAGAGCAAACAAAATGCAGAGAGTTCATGCGGGTGGAACGCGGCATGTAGCACGTTCTGGACAGAATATGGCACCGCTGGAGTGCGAGGTGGAGCCCTCGGCGCCTGGTTTCCGATCCTATGGGCTCAAATCAGCTCCCTAAACCTAATTTTGGGCTCATCCATGATACTTACTACATATGGACACTAAGGCTACGAATTTAGAGACATCTCATCATAATTGCACACCATTCTTCACCACACACCTCATAACACACTCCACCACCACCGTCGGGAGAAGAAGAGCAGCGGAGATGGAGAGATCATTCTATCTTTTATTATGATGTTCTATTCCATTTATATTGTTGAACTTGTTTTTGTTATGTACTAACCTTCTCCATATTTGGAGAAGGAAGTAATGACTATTTATGCACAATGAGCCTTTATTTATGAATTCATGTTGAATCTTATGTGTTTAGATGTGATTTGTTTTATATTCCACATATTTGATTGATACACTTGATGAGCTTTAACGTGCCTCATGGGTAAACTGCATGTCTGATATATGTACTAGAAGTAGGACTAACGTAACTCCCGCATAAGCTAGATCACACGGGTCAATGTCTTTGATTTAAAAAGGTCGAATTGGCTACCAAACTTTAATTCTTTTAGATTTATCTCACTTAGGTCGTTGTATATTTAGAAGGAGGCAAGGGGATTGTAGTTGTAATTAGCGTTGTATCTAGAATTCTAATAATTCATTGAACACATGAACTTAGCATGAGGAAACTATCTATGGGGAAATTGGTGGTTTGTCTATGAATCACAGATTAAGTAGTTATGAAACCAACTTCAAATACAACTTCATCAATCTGATTAAATCTTGTTATTTATTTTTTTTAGTAGTTATAATCAAAACATCTCCATTCAAATCTTATTATTATTTGTTAAATTATTTGTAATCAAAATCTCTTTATAAAATCTATTTTCTTATTTGTTTAACCGTTGTCTATTAAGCGAACACCATAGTTACACACTCTCTGTGGGATTGATACATGGTCAGTAACTATACTTATCATTTTATTATTACTTGCGAATGTGCGTATTAGAGGAATATTGCATATGAAATTTAGCACGTGAAAATACGCATCAAGTTTATTTTAGCGTAATCTCTTGTTAGCTTATCATGTGAATTAATGTACTCATGTTAGAGTGTAATATACTCCTTACTTCTCGTGGCTTGACAACTATTTAGTGGTATCTTAGACCTGGCATTATATTGCCCAGGAGAGAGCTATAGTAGACAACAACAAAGGCTATGATGAGTGCCTTGGTGATGTTGCACTGTTTAAGGAGGGTGGCCTAAGTTTCAAGGCCAGCAATTACTACTATGGGTGTAGATTGGAGCACGGTGACTATTTGGCTTCTCTTCATGAAAAGGAAGTGGTCCCTGATGTGTTATCCAGTTCTGCTATTTTCAGAGGCTCCCTCTTATGTTGCTTACAAAAGCCTGAAAGGTCGACGTAGCCTTTGGCTAAGTGACATAGACCCTGAGGAATGGATGTAGAGACAACCAATTATGCCGAAGCAGGGAGGAGTGCTATGAAGGAAGTTGAGGGAGATGATAAGGAGCGAGAGGCTACAGAGCTAGTTTCTCCTAGTACATTTGTACTGTCGGAGCGCACCGAGTTATTCATGGCACATCGCACTTGTTTCGGCACTCGATACTCCTGAGGTATATTTCTTTTGATTCTATAATTTTAGCTCCACCGTACAAGATATCCCCATTATCACAATACCTTATTCGAGCACCATTATGGCGGACATTGTGGGATCACATGTCACTAGTGAGTCGGTTTCAGAGTTAGTGCGTGAGAGGAAGAGTTACTGACGTCTGGTGGATACCCCTACTTTTCAGAAGGAGTTGGAGACAGTGTATTTGCTGGGAGAGACCGATGTAGGGATCAACACGAACAAGGTCATGGATGTTGCGAGTGAGCCTGTGATTGAGGCTTCATCTCATGTTTAGTGGTGTTGTCTTGATTGTTGTCGTATGTGCCATTTATTCATACATTTTTTTGTAATTTTGGATAATATTTGTGGGTGTTGGAACCCTTTGTTATTGCACCAATTTGTGGCGTTATGCTTGGATATTTTCATGTTGGTTGGTGTTGTTGGTGGCATTTAGGTTTGAGACATATTATGTATGCTCGTTATGACTGTGTTGTGGGTATGCATTTGCCATTTTTTCCACTTTAGTCTTGATAGATCTTTGCACAAGTATTACATGCTTTTCAGCTTTGCTTATTCTTGATTATTGTTGTCAACTTATAATGCTTGATTTAAGTGACTATTTATCTTTATCTATCCTCTTAATTAGAGGAGATGTTTTTATAAATCCTCATATGTGGAGGAGCTGTTACTTTCACCACTCTCGTATGTGGAGTAGGTGTAGTTTATCAATCTTTGTTTGTAGAAAATATGTTATTTTATTAATCCTCGTGTATAGAGGAGATGTTATTTTATCAATCCTTGTGTATAGAGGAGATGTTATTTTGTTTCTTAGACCTTAGCATTACGTAATTGAATTAACAGTACCACCAGTGGCCTTTATGAAACATGTAAGGATGCATATATCCTTGTAAGTATAGATGAGATAGGCTTGATCTTATTTGTATCACCATGTAGGTGGTTTAGGCATGTAAGCATGTATTGCACAACTTCTTCTTTAAGAAGTGTGTTTTTGAGAAGTGCTTATCACTTGTTACTGCTCTTATCATTTCATCCATACGATAAGGGTCATTGGACTTAGATTGAGAGTTGTCGATTTGGATGTTTCTCATTTTGTTATGCTCATCAATCTCATGTCACATTTTCCGATCAAATTGATCTGCTCAATGGTTTGTGATTTCTACCTCAATAGCTCGTTAGCAAGCAACTTAATCTCAAGGGGTTGAAGAGAATATTGGCAACGGGTTAAGCGAAGGGAATTTCAACCCTTAACATCACGGTAGTAAATCGTCTGATAAAAACTCTGGTCGATTCATTGGTGCCTTGAATGATAGTTTTGAGGTACTCTTGTGTTAACTAGGTTTGCTTCTGATTGGCAAACTGAGATTTGAACATAGTCCTTAACTAATCATAAGTGTGAATTGTGAGAAGGGGGATCCTCGAGAACTAGTCTTTTGCGATGTTAACCAAAGTGATGGCAAACAGTCAAGGTTGGATAGCTCTGTTACATCCTCCCAGATTTAGCATTACGTCTAGGAGATGCAAGTGAGCATTGGGGTCCCTTGTGCCATAATAAGTAGGCATTTTGGGGATTTCACGTCTACGCCCAAGCGTGACACATTGAAATTATAGAGAGAATGGTGATGCCATATCAATCAGTTCATCATATACATGTAGGACGTCCTAGCATTAAGGTAAGGTGGAACAGTTCTAGGTGGATCACCTTCTCTTGTTTTCTGGAGCAAAGGTTCTTCTTTCTTGATAACGACCTCTTGGGCTTGAATCCTAGGAATGGTCCTCAGTTCGACCTAGGTTCGTAACTCGGATTGGTGGTAGTGGTGGTGGCACTAGGTTATTCGCCGTATGCTCTCTCACCATGTTGGTCAATTGTTCAAATTCTTGCGGTGTTACACCCGTGGGATTTTAAGTCCCCGTGTTTTCTGCCTGAGGCCGTTTCTCACGGACATTAGATGTTTCACCTTGATCAGTATTGGGACCATAACATTGTTGAGTTTATTTTGGGATTTCACACTAAGTGGAACACGCAGGTGCTGCATTCTTACGCGTCATATCGTCCCACAAATAGTGCGTCTAGTGGTTTCCCACATACAGTATCTCTAGCGCGGGGTATTTTTGTTAGTCTCGAGATTACTACCTCACCACACTCTCTCTCTCTCACATTATAGGCAATACGAGAAGAGCTTTGGTTCTATGGAAACCTACACTTAAGAGGAAAATGTAAGAAACAAATAGTTAATAAGAAAGTAAACCTAATCTAGGGGTGGATACGGGTTTATCGTGCTTACGACTTAACTCGATAAGAGGTCAAGCTTCCTACGTATCTTTTTTAGAAGAAATAATCAAGCCGGACATAGTTCTTTATTCAGTTGTGCTCTCGTAGGGTCTTTGGAGATATAATGATTAGCTTTGAAGTTGTATGCATTTATCTAGACCTTTAGGCTTGGTTAAACAACCCCGTAGGGTGTAAGTCTCGTAGACGAGGCCTTGTTGGCTATAGAATTAACCTCGAAGGGCGTTAGTCTCATTTAGAGATCATTTGGTCGGCCTAATGGCACTTATAATCACTGAGCTCGCTTGGAGGCTCAATATTCAATTGTCGAGTGATTTGCACTACGAATTGATCAAATCATGAGTCAAAGTTCATGTCATTGACTTGGGAGTCAAGTTCATCTCGTACTTACTCCAATTGTTGACATATCAATGTATGTGGACAAGTAGAGGCAAAATGGTTGAAGTACATTTTTTTGACGTACTTTTGTTTGATGTGCTTCTTTACGTACCACATATTGACGTGCCACAAGTTGATATGCCACAAATTTACGTGCCACAAGTTGATTTGTCGTAAGAAGCAAATATGTCATCCTTATGAGGTTTGACGTGCCAACTTATGAGTTGACGTGGATGTTTGACGTGCTTTTCTAGAGAGAGAAAGCGCACACCCTTGAGCTCCCAAAAATTCAACCACTCAAATGGAGAAATGAAGGGGGTACTTATAGATGAGAAGAAGACCTTAGGGTGTGGAGACCACCCTAAGGTGGTTAGATGGGGCGTTGATCGACCCGGTCAATGTTTGACCGACATGGCAGCCAACGTTCTGACGTGTTGTGTCAGGTGCTCTGACGTGCCACAAAAATGGGGCACGTGGCTATCCGATGTGCCACGTCAATCTTTGAATCGATGTGACAATGCACGTCAAGTTTCGATCCAATGTGGCCCTTATCGATCCACGTTAGAATCCCATCCGACGTGGTACGTCGATCGTCCAATCAATGTGCCCTCTTTTGGGGGCCTATGTGGCACGTTGTTTTGGGTTGGCGCAGTCTTGTTCCGGGACATGTTCGGCCATCTGGCACAATTTTATGTCTTTTTTAGGATCGAGTCGTTCAGACATAGTATCGACATGTTCTTGGGCTTTATGGATCGAGTAAGGATTGCCTTCTCGTGCTCTTAATTTTATGTATTGCCAAATGTGACTTTGTATTTTTGAGGCGTCGTAATTATGGCACACCACTGGTCATGTTCACAAATCATTCTACCTTTTTTGCTTGAAATGGTGATTTGTGCAAAAGCAATGCATGGTACTGCTTGAGCAAGGAGTAAAAGATAACGGTTTGCAATTGGCTTCAAGATATTAAGTCTCCAAATGGTTTTGTTTCAAATTTAGCTCGTTGTGTTCAGATGCCCCAGCTTCAAATAACATGGATGAAAAGCCATGACTGTCACGTGTTCATGCAAAGGTTGATCCCTGTTGAATTTCTTTACTTCTAGCTCGTTTTCTTTTGGAAACCATTGGTTGAGGTTAGTCTTTTCTTCGAAGCTTTATATGCTTGTAGCATAAGCAGAAAGGCAACAGAGCAGTTATAGAGTTCGCTTGTGCTTACTATGTACAAATTGGAGAATGTATTTTAGCTTTGTTTTTTTATTCAATGGAACATTTGACATACACCTCACATGGGAAGCAACGGTTGGAGGTCTTGTCCAATACAGATGGATGTAACCATTTGAAAGGTATTAATATTATGTATTTTTTGGGCTTCGTATAGTTATAATTCTCTGAAACTTGTAACTTAGGTTTGTACAACTTGATTTTGGGCGAATGCGTGATTTGAAGGGATCGGTCAAAAATCACAATTTTGTGGAAGGTTCATTAAGTGAGAAGTCTCTTCTTTCATAAGTCACACAATTCCTAGAACACTATTTCAAGCCTGCGTTCGAAACAAGGAAAAATCGGTTGAACAAGAATGAAGTTGCGGTGAATACCAACTACAGTAAAGAGTTTTAAATCTTCCTTAGGAATTGATAAGTCATGGGAGTGGCAAAAAGAAAGCAATTAACAAATAGAGAGTGCAATCCGTTGAGCTATACGCACTAATAAACTGCCCAGAGCTAGAGCCTTGGTTCACGTACAGTTGCTTCGTTATTTTCTTCTATTTATTTTAGATAAATGTATTAGGCAATGTTTTAGTTATGTTAATTCCCGAATGTAGGATTTTGGATGAGCAAATGTGTCTCGGCATTCCACAAGACAAGATTCAAGCACGTCGTAATATATGTTTTTGCCAGTGGTTGAAACAAATTGTTAGGTTAGGAATCTATGATGTATATATGCGAGTTGTACATTTAGTACACAAGCCATATACGGTTGCGAGGTCATTCAATGGGTACAAGTGAACGGTTGTAGATTCCAAACTGTTGAGGGATAGAATTCGAACAAACAAACAACAGTATAATTTATGTTAAGAGAGCATCTGACGATCCAGAAGAGTTGAGTTGTTATGGAATACTTCAAAAGGTCATAGAGGTTGATTATTTGGGGAGTGGACGTGTACTAACTGTGGTTGTTTTCAAGTGCGATTGGTTTGATTTGATGACAGGGATTAGACTACACCCGATTTACAAGTTGGTTGACATTGATCCTAAGCGTCTCTCGACCAATGAATCAGAGCCATTTATTCTTGAGAGTCAAGCTCAACAAGCTTTATATTTTTCCTATGCATGCCAACGAAAACGAGCAAGAAAGGGATGGTGGTCAGTTTGTACAACATAGGAGAGGCATATTATAGACACAACGTCCTTAAATACTAACGATGATGGGATCATTGCAGACCTAGATATTTTTCAAGATAACACCCATCCAAATTTCAAAGTTGTTGCCGATTTGAGCTCATGTAATGTTCAAAACTTGACAGACAATCAGGTGTTAAATGTCAAAGACGACCCAACTTACGACAAAGAACAAGAATTTCCATAGAAGGATCACCATAATACATCTTCTAAATGTGAACCAGATGTCGGAGCACAAGAACAAGATAGCGATCCTGGCTATGATGATTAAGAAGTTTGCAGTATGTTATGTTAAATGTAAGACTCGTTGCGTACTAATTATGCACTATTTTCTAATTATGTAATAATTTCTAGATTCATGGACTCAATGTGTATTAAGTATGCACTACTGTAAAAACTCTATTTTGTTAATTATAGGGAAGAAAATGAAATTAACATTTCATCGAAAACCGAGTTAAGATAGATGTTAAACTAAATTATGGTTAGAAAACTGCAACAAAGAAGAAATTTCAAAACAACTCGGAATCCATATTTTTTTTCACCGAAAGTTGTATTTTGTTAAATACGTGTGTTACGTAGAGTTTCGTCCAAAACAGAGTTACGAAAGTCGTTAAACAAAAGGTTGGGGGAATAAAAGATTGGGGAGAAAAATATAATTAGGAGGAGTAGTTGGTGGCTATTGTATAATTAGACAGATACACGTATGCCAGCAAGAGAATATTCCCTCCCTGATTGTACATGTAGATCAGCAAGCAATATTTTGCTCGCTACATTGCCACGTGTGAATTAGCAAGTGAATTATCGGCAACAATGCTGACAGGTGTAAATTAACGAGCGAAAAAGCGCTCGTCAATCCTCCCACCTGTAAATGCAGATTTTTATTTGAAAATTTAATTAGGTAATTTAATTAATCCAATTTATTTAGGTAAATTTAATAAAGCAGAGTAATTAGGCTAAGTAATTGATCATTTTAAATAGGTCCAGTTAATTAGTATTAATTAAATTTATAATATTATTAGTCCAATTGGTTTGCAAGCGATATTTCGCTCGCAAGTCCTAGTCATCTAAGAATATTAGCAATCAGCTAGCGGTTTTTCAATTGCAAAACCATAACATTATATTTTTATGATTATTTGGTTTTCTTTTAATCCCTAAATTTTGACATACCTATTAATACACAAGAACAACAACAAATGTGCAGTCCAACAAAACAACAAAGCAACAATAATCCTACAACACAAATCGAACCATCAACATCACAACATCAAATAAAGCCAAAGTCTCCTGTGCAGTCCAAGATTAACAGTAAATTAAAGAGTTCACAATTGAAATAATTCAAAAAAAACAAAGCGATAGAGTAAGCAACAAAAAGAGTTCACTGGCGGGGATGAATGTGTGAGGTATCTACATAATAATCATCGATGAGATCCTCTGTCTGGCTTCCTGAACCACCAACGCCTCTTGCCCCCAAACTCAGTAGACATGTCCCAACCCAATTTTGCATACATCGACTTAAATTGAGCATTGGTGGTTCTCGGATCTTCTTCCATAGTTAAGTGTTCTTCTATCTTCTTTTGTTGTTCCTCAATTTGAATGTGTGAGGTATCTACATAATAATCATCGATGAGATCCTCTATCTGGCTTCCTGAACCACCAACGCCCCTTGCCCCCAAACTCAGTAGACATGTCCCAACCCAATTTTGCATACATCGACTTAAATTGAGCATTGGTGGTTCTCGGATCTTCTTCCATATTTAAGTGTTCTTCTATCTTCTTTTGTTGTTCCTCGATTTGCTTGGCTTGTACAGCAATTTGCACGTATTGGCTAGCATCTTGCAACTGGAGCTATACAATCAGGGATTCTGCTCTTTGAATGGCCGCCTTCGATGTCCCATTGTCAACGTATTTGGGGTATTTTCGAATTCCACTAAAGCCAACAATCTTGGGATCCCTACATGTAGAAAAATCAAGAACAAGACCCTTCTTTTCACCTCCTGAAGCCTCTAACCAGTGCTTCATATTTATCGGGTCACAGACATCTAGGTTAGGCCGAGGTTTCTAACGCACAACTCCAAGTACCTAAGCTAATATTAAACAAACATAGATGATAAAATTAAACAAATGTCGTACAAACAAAGAAACTAAGGACAATTTAACAATAGACCCTCCGACGTATGTGGCGCATGTTCATTTCATTCTGTTCTCTTGGGCCTTCCTTGCCCTTTCTTTGGTCTCGAGCTTCATCCAATGAAGATACAATTCTTCTAATGCGCGATTTTTATCCAAAGTTTTTCTTTGCAAAGCTTGTACTTGTCGATCGTGTATTGGCTCCACCACCTTTTTGCCTTGTTCATGCCTTCCTGAAAACGTTTTTGGGTGATTTTCTTGAAGCAGATTTTAATCAAGGTGTGGTCATCCTGCGTCCACTGGAAATGTTATTGTATAATTTATTAAAATAAATAATATCAGTACAGTGAACTTATAAAAAATAAATGAAGTATTAACAAAAATTTATTAAAACCATATAAAAAATACCTTAAACGAATACCAAGCATCCTTCTTTCCACCCTCGAGAAATTTCTCCACGTCAATTTGTTGATATTTCCATAACCCATTTCACAATATCGACCAAGGTAACAACCCATGGGGTCTGCAAAAATCTCATCCATATACAAAGTAAGCCTGAGTTTATTCGACGGGTTTAGAGGCACATACAAACTTATACCACCTCCCCTGCTCCCCGTAACCTGCTCATCAATATCTTCCACCAACTTCAACTTTTCCTCCTCTGTCATATTTGGAGCATCATCAACCATATCGTCAACAGGGTTTGTATCTGCCCTAATACCATTAAAGGCAACTCCACCTCTTCGCCCTCCACTTCATCGCAGTAGTATACCACCTTCGCAGCTAACGCCTCTAAGTAGGAGTTCTCAAAAAGTTGTTTCTCTTTCGACGGCTATGCCCCCTCATTTTGTGTCGCATGATTCGTCTTGGGCGTGGATGATGCGCCTATCGGTGTCACGGGACCCCCTTGGGCCTTAAATCCCTCAGATGGCTAGTGTGTCGGTAGTCCCCAAAACACCATGGAGTACTCCAAATGGTTGTGTCCTGGTGGCCCCCTAGGTCTTACTATATCTAGACGAGGATGTACCTTCTACTGTGGGATGGAAATAATATGGTTGAAATGTCGTTGGACTAAATCTGCCTTGAAACGGAAATGGGCCATTTGCATACATCATCGGTTGCATCATGCCACTGCCATCAAGATTGGTAACTGGTTGTGACGGCCCTCCCACATCGGTGGCAGCATAAATTGCTGGTACCCATCATCACTGGTGGCTGCATAAATGGTTGGATTCAGTCTAGGCGAAGGGGTGGGGGGTTAACTCCTAGGGATCCTGCAACAACATATATCGTCATGTGTGGTGTGCACTCACGCGACGATGAGCCGCCCGAAGCTGATCTGCTTGGCTGCAATGGAAGCTGATAAGGAAGCTCTTCTTTGTAGGGAAGAAGAGGTCGAGAAGTATTTGCTATGTTTTACAAATTCACCCAAGCTAGATTATAAACTAATATTTCACTCCATAAACCAAAATAACTACATTGTATACCACAAAAGTTTCAAAATATTACAATATTACCCAAATTTTAATCTAATCTTATATTTTCTCCAAAACATAATAACGATTATATTTTATACCCTAAACAATTACACTTTGATCAATATACTTCAATTTTCACATCAAGTTCAACCTACAATACATAATTAAGCAAATATGCACATAAATTATCCAGAAATTCCATCTTCCCCAAATTTAACCTACAATTCACCACTAAAAGCCCTAAATTATCTTAAAATTCTATTTTCCTAAATTCAACCTACAATTACAAAATTCAACCAACAATTTACCACCAAATCATCAAATTAACTACAATGGACCACTAAATCGTCATAAAAATTTAGGGGGTTCCCTAAATCCTAAACTCTAAATTACAATGCAACATCTGAGATATAAAAATTAATTACTAATTAACAACTATACTACATCACCATAGCCAAACGGGTAAGAAATTCATAACTAATTATCGAAATTTTGAATAAATGCTCAAAATCGAATCAAACTTCAACATTAATGGGTAAAAAACAAGCTAAAGGATATATTGATGTACCTTAAGTGTTAGTTGAGGTTGTTGAAACAAAATTACCAACTAGAATTCCTATTACGCGAGCAGATTAGAGGCGTGTGGTGAGCCATAATTACGACACCACCAAAATACGCGGACATCTTTGAAATAACTCGAAGTAGAGGGGGCGAAAGCCAATTTTTGCCCAATCCAATTAGACAACCAAGATACCAAATCAACGAGACCCTTAGGTCAAGACCATTAACTCCGAAAAAATTGTCTGGTATGTCAAAATGACGTGGGTAGAGTCCACGCAATCGAGCGAAATGACACGACCCCCGCACATCATACAAAGCTTGACTATGTCGGTCAAATCGAAGTGGCGTCGATTGGGTCAAGTCGACGTACCACATGGCATGTCAGTCAACGTCGAAGTGCACTGGCACGTCAGTCAACGTCGAAGTGCACTAGCACGTCGGTCAACACCGACGTGCCACGTGGTACATCGGTCAAGCTCGACGTGCCCCGTGGCATGTCGACCTCCGAGTCGCACCAGAGTCCGCTCCGGCGTGGTGCGGGTGCACTAGTCCTATGGTGCACCCTTTTCACCTATGATACCATTTAGTGTGTGGGCATGTTCTCTCATTCTTTACCTTCCACATTTTCTATAAATACCTCTTCACTTCTTTATTTGAGAGGTTGGACACTTGCGGGGTAGCTCACTTGGAAGCTTGGATGCTCTAATTTCTCTCTAGAATTCTAGTGAGAGAAAGCACGCCAATCTATTTCACGTCAATCCATGGCACGTAAATTCGTTCCACGTCAATCCATTCCACATTAATATGTGGCATGTCAATCGATCCCACTTCTATAGATTCCACGTCAGTCTTTGGCACGTCAATCGAAAGTATGTCAACATGAATACATAGAGTATTTTTCTCCTCTACTTTTCCATAGATATTCATGTCTCAACAATTGGATTAAAGTAAGAGAACCTTGACCCGAGATTTGACCACTTCTTGGTGTAAATCGCCCGAGATCATGATAAACCCAACATAGGTCAATACACCGGCCACCCGGGCCTCGACAGAGAGACAAGCATCCACCGGGATAGTTCAAATCGAGCTTAAGGGCAATGCAATGCAATAAGGTCCCAAGCTAGCATTACAACAACTAAGACGCTCTGCGGGCACAAATTAATAATAAACTACATCCGGCTTGATTCTTTGTTCTCAGAGAGATATGTAGGCAGCTTGACTCTACATCAAGCCAAGTCGTAAGATAGCAACACCCGTATCCTTCTCTAGCATAGGTTACTTACTTATATAATTTTTTACTTCTAACCATATTGTCTTTAAGTGCACGTTTCTATCGAACCAAAAGCTCTTCTTGTGTTTCCTATAAGGGGCAAGAGAGACTGGTGGGGAGGTAATCTCGAGAGTAGAAAAAACACCCCGCGCCAACGTGTATTCAGTGGGTGTTGTGTGTGTGTGTGTGTGTGTGTGTGTGTGTTTGTTTCATACGCAAATGGCTACTAAAATTGGGAAAATGGATTATATTTTTTTCGACTTGAGCATTATCGCTAACTACAGTTTTTTTTTAATTCATATATTTTAACTTTGAAAACATTTATTTGGCAATAAATAACTCATTTTTAAAAATGGGTGAGCAAAAACTTGTTAGGAGGCAAGAGCTGATGTGGTCGTCCGATGGCAGCAAGCGAAAACGTGCTAAAATGTGGTCGGTTACAAGGCTTATGTGTCCAAAATTTTGTTTCTGGGCTGACTCACTAAAATCGATCATTCTTGTAGTGATGAAAATGTCTATCTTTTTATGAACATAACTATAATTTATATCAACAACTGTATCTATGGATTTTCATATACACCCTACCCTTACTCGAATTGAGTAATTGTGAAGAAGGAAATTAAAAAGCTATTTATTCATGTTATTTGTATTCGCTATATATGTTGCATTTGCATATCATTGAGATTAAGTCAGATCGTTTTAATTGTGCTAACAAACGCACTAAGTGAAGCTTGTGGTTACAAACGTATCACGTCAGGAAAGTTCTTGTTATTGTACGTAACCAAATATATGGCATGGGGATATAATGATATATTAGTTTTTCACTAATTATGAGAATAATGAATTTGGGGTGTATATATGAATACAAGAAGTTCAATCTCAGTATTTATTTCACTGAAAATTGGGTCTCTTTACTAGGTGTTATTCCCGTGGCTTTAAGGGGTATTCACGTTTGGCATATACCTACCTTGAACGAGATCTTTGGGGATGATTATGTATTACAGTTCAGTGGAGGAACTTTAGGACACCCTTGGGGTAATGCCCCAGGTTCCAAGGGGACATGAAGAAAAAGACTATATCTTAGCCGATAGTTACCCCGTAGCATTTTATATCTCTTAGTTTCACCTTTCAGCCCTTCTTTTATAATATATTTACCATATCGTACCCAATACGAAGAGGCAATTGTAATCATTTTTGTCAATCATTTAGTTCCTTTCTTCTCCAATCCATCAGAGAGGAAATCCTAGGGGTTCCAACCTCTTTTCTATAATTTGTGTAAATGTTGAGTTTCAATCGTTAGATGCAAGGTTTATATTCAATTTGCATGGTATCATTTGCAGAGGAGCTTCCAATCCTTCGTTCCACTGCTAGTTCTCCACCTACAAAACCTTAATTGTGCCTCTCATTTCTGTGTGAAACCTTAATTTCACGATCCGCTTAGTTTCTCTTCAAGTCTGTAATTTTTCAGTGTTAATCTTGCACTATGACTACTCTTGCTTCATCATCAACAATGACTAGTTCAATTGCCTCAAGAAATTCGAGTGAAGATCCATCCTCGATCCATTATCAGGGTTATCATGACGTTCACATGTCCTCCATCATCAGCGATCAACTTAACAGCGATAATTATGTCTCTTGAGGTCAAGTTATTCAATTTGCGCTCAATATTAAGAACAAAGGTCGATTCATCGATGGTTCCTTTCCTATTCTTAAGAACGATGAAGTTCTTTGTGTTTGCTGGACTCAGGCTAACAACCTTGCTCTTACTTTGCTTATGAACTCCATCACTAAGGATTTCGTCTGAGCCTATTAATCTAGACGACTGCTCTTGAGATCTGGATAGAACTTAAAATGAGGTATGATCGTACCGATGGCTCACAAGTTTTTCAATTGTAGAAATTATTGTACACGATTTCACAGGGTAATCTCTCAATTACTCACTATAATAATGCCTTACATTCTATGTGGAATCAGTTTGTTTGCCAACGGCCTATTACTCTATGTTCATATGGTCAATGTATGTGCAATGTGAATCAACATCTGCTTCATTTACAATAACATGATTGTATGTTAGGATTCTTGATAGGATTTAACGATTGTTTTACTACTATTTGTAGTCAGATTCTTCTTATATCCCTTTGCTTTCTTTGTCAAAAGTGTACTCATTACTTTTACAAGAAGAGAATCAGCTTGCTCTCTACTCTGTTCCAACTATGGATCCCTTTGGTAAGTTCACCATGGAATATCTTACCAAGATAATCAGTCTAAGCAAATTTTCAATCCCATACCTAGTACATCTACTGCTAATCATAACCCTAATGGTTCTGGTAAAAACTTTAAACCTTATTTACAGAAACTTTAAAAAACAAAACCTTAAATGCCTTTTTTGTGGCTATTCTGGCCACACAGTTGATAAATGTTTCCAAATTATTGGGTATCCCTTGGATGGAATGGTCCATCCAAGAGGAAAAAGGTTTTTGCCTCCTGGTTTTGCTGTTGATAATCAACAGCCACCCGAATTTTCTGGCCATGCTGAGTCTTCTATTCGGAGTTTATTTGAACAATTCATGGCTTTTACTCAGTCTTAGCGCCATGTTTCTGGACTCTCTGCACAACATTCCGCTGCTACTACCATATCTGGTATAACGCCTATTTTTACTCTTAACTCTACTATTTTTTGAAATAATAAAATGACTAAGCACGCTAACACTTGGATTTTGGATATTGGTGCCACTGACCATATGGTTTGTAGTCCTTATTATTACACCTCTCCCTCTAAACTTATTCATGTTAGCATTCAACTACCCAATAATAGCAGTACCACTACTACTCTAATAGAAGATATATTCATTTCTTCTCTTCTAACTTTAAGGAATGTATTGTATGTCCCTGACTTTCGTTTCAACTTAGTCTCAGTGTTTAAGTTGAGTGCCCTCTTTGAGATATGTGTTCTCTTCTGCTCTTCTATGATGGTTTTTTGCTGGACATCAAGAACAAGATGATTGGTTCTGCTAAACTGAAGAATGGTCTTTACATTCTTGATCTCACTATTCCTTTCAATGATATTGTGAACTTTCCTACTTGCAATTTCTCTACTACTACCTAATCTGCTGACAATGATCTCTTGCATATCAGATTGGGGATCTCTCTTATTAAAAACTTTCTAAAATCTCATCTATTATCGTTTTATCTTATCAAAATAAACTGTGTGATACTTGTCATTTTTCTAAACAAAAAGGCTACTTTTTTCCTCACCGTACAACTTCAACTAATAATGTCTTTGAAATAATACATTTTGATGTTTGGGGGGCCTTCTCTGTCTTATCTCATGATGGTTTCAAATAATTTTTGGCAATAGTAGATGATTTCACAAGATGCACTTGAATTTTTGTGTTGAAACAAAAAACTAAGGTTGAAACTAAGATTGAATCCTTTTGGGCTTTAATTCACAATCAATTAAGATTCTTAGGTCTGACAATGGTACTGAATTCATCATGAAATATTTTGTGGAAACATTGGGAAAATAAATTGTGTTGAGACTTCTCAACAAAATGGTTTAGCTGGAAAAAAAACATCAACATTTGTTGCAAGTAGCATTTCTTTGAGATTTCATTCTAATCTTCCATTAATTTATTCGAGTAATTGCATATCTATTGCTGTTTTTCTCATTAACAGGCTTCCTGCCAAGACTACTCATAATAAATCGCCTTATGAAATACTCTTTCATAAACCTCATGATTATAACTTGCTCAAATCTTTTGGATGTTTATGTTTTTCTTCCACATTTATTGCTTATATTCAAAAATTTGAAGTTAGATCCATTAAATATGTTTTTCTGGGTTATCCTTTTGTGCACAAAAGGGTACCTCCTTCTCAACCTTACAACAATGAAAACTTTCACTTCTCGAGATGTAATTTTTTATGAAAATGTATTTCCTTTTAGTGATCCTAACCTTTCATCTAACACTCAAGGGCAATGCCAATACTTGCACTAGAACCTACATTGTTTTGCAGGACATTGTTGAACATGCCCATGATGTTGAGGTTATGGTTCCAAATGCACAACCAGCAGTTCCCATTATTCCACATGATAGTCCATCAATGGCTGATGTTGGCTCCCAAGTTGCCATCTCTTATATGACTTTAGAGTTGAACATTCCCCAGCTTACAGATGACCCCACTTCAGCTACCAACCGGCAACTCAGTAACCTTATTCTCCCTCCTTCACCTGCTAATTCCTTTATAATTATAATATTGTTAGGAGATCTACTAGACAAATTGCACCTCCTGCTTAGTTTAATGCTTATGATTACAATTTTCCTACACCCATACATAAGAGCAATGCCATTTCATCCACCATGCATCTTAGATATCTTATAGAGTCTTATATATCCATTGCTCAACTTAGTAATGCTCACAAGGCCTTCACATCATTTGTATCCTCTGTAGTTGAGACTAAGACTTATAAACAAGCATGCATACAACCTGAATGGCAGAAAGCCACGCGGTCTGGAATTAAGGCATTAGAAATGACTAATACCTGCGTTTTGGCTGACTTGCCCCCGGTCAAAATTGTATATGATGTAGATGATTTCATAGAGTTAAAATTAAGTCTCATGGTTTCGTTGAGATATATAAGGCTAGATTAGTTGCTAAAGGATATACTCAGAAAGAAGGCCTAGATTATTTTGACACTTTTTCTCTTATAGCCAAGTTAACCATTGTTGGAGTCCTTCAAGCCCAAATTACTTCTCCTAATTGGCATTTGCATCAACTAGATGTTAATAATGCATTCTTGCATGTGGATCCTGATGAAAAAATCTACATAACTCCCACTGGCTATTACTCTACATTTAATCCAAAGTTTGTTTACTGAAAAAGAGTCTTTATGGCCTCAAAAAGCCTCTAAACAATGGTATAACAAACTTACATCACGTTTACTTGCATATAGTTACATTCAAACTGTTTCTAGTAGCTATTTGATCATTAAATAGCATGATAAGTCTTTTACTACCTTATGTGTTTATGCTGATGATATTATTTTACCTGGTAATGATGATACAGAAATTTCTAACATCAAGAACCATTTGCATGTTAAAATTACTATCATAGATCTAGGTCCCATGAAATACATTCTTGGTATTGAAGTTACTAGGAGTAAAAATGGTATTTCATTATGCCAAAGGAAGTATGCATTAGATATACTCTCCGACTCTCGGTAGTTAGGTTCTAAACCTACTTATGTCCCTATGAAACCCGTGATACTTTTTTTAGAAATAGTATCCTTGGCTAAGTACCGTAGGCAGTTGTCTTCCAAAAGTGATCCCTCGGCATTCTCAATTGGATCAAAGCTTTTCCATATAGATAGTCTTCTGATCCATGGTCGATCAAACCTTGAAAATGATGAAATGACGTGGTCAGAAATATGCTTCGTTCCTCATATCTATAATGTTAAATTTCAATCCAATGATTCCTCTCTTCTTTAACTATGCCACTACATATAGGATATTAGTGGATCGCTTGCTATACTTAACTATAACCAGACCTTATCTGAATTATAGTATTCAGTGTCTAAGTCAATATATGGCCAATTCAATCGCCTCACATCTTGCAGCTGCTCATAAAGTTTCAAGATATATCAAGAGTAGCCGAGGTAAAGGTATTTTTTATCAAGCCACTTTTGAAACTCACTTAAAGACTTTTTGTGAGAGTGATTGTGCGAGTTGCATTGACTCACAATCACAGTGCAGCATTACTAGCTTTGTTGACTACTTGGGTGAATCTCTCATATCCTATAAGGCCAAGAAACAATCAACAATGAGTATATCTTCAACTAAGACAGAGTACGGGGCCCTCTATGCAACATGCAAAGTTCTATAGGGTCATGAAACCACTCAAGGACCTTCATGTGACTCAAACTTGCACTCCTGAAGATAACAACAAGGGTGCGACCTTCATTGCGGTCAACCCCATTCAGCACGGTCAGACCAAGCACATCCAAATAGGCTATTTTTTTGTCCGACAGAAAGTGCATCAGGGACTAGTTCAGGTTCAACACATTTCAGACGAACACCAGCTAGCCGATATCTTTACCAAATCGCTAGCTCCACGATCATTCAACAAAATGATGTCCAAGATGGAAATTGTGGATATCCATGCCCCTCTTGGGGGGAGGGGGTCTTAGCCAAAAGTTATCTCGTGTTTTTAGAGTAGCATTTTATATCTCTTAGTTTCACCTTGTAGTCCTTCATTTATAAGTTATTTGCGTATCACCCCCAATATTGATAGGCAATTGTAATTGTTGTGTCATTCATTCAGTTCTTTTCTTTACCAATCAATCAGAGAGGAAACCCTAAAGGTTCCAACCTCTCTTCTAGAATTTTTGTGAACGTTGAGTTTAAATGGTTGAATGCAAGGATTATATTTATTTTTTACTCTACCTTGTTGTGGGAAAAAGGGAGGAGAAAGACACGCCGGGAATGGAGTAAACTTCTTCAGATGCTATACCATAAGTGAACTTATATTAGTGGATGAACTTGAAAAGATAGATATTTCTTAAACATATTCAACATTTCTCTCTGTTCTCTCTCCTCCGAGTAGAACTCCCTTTTTTAGGGTTTGGTTGCTTGTCAGCCGCCGCCTCCCTCCCATCCCTCCTTTTTTTCTTTCAATCTGTCAAATCATTACTCCATTTTCACCCCTAAATTCATCTCCTTCCACAGCCATCTCGAATTGCCCCCTCTATACGCACCAAGCTTTTCAGACCTACGAACCTGCGAAGAAACAGTCGCCATGGATCCGTTCTTCTCCAGCCGCCTCCCCAGGAAAGACGAAGACATTGTTGAAACTCTCATCCCCCACTCTGTCCCACGACCAAATCACACACCCCTCACCAATTCAGCCGTTGCTCAAGCAAGTAAAATGGCGTCTGTGGAGGGTTACCCCAGAACTGGATTTTAGGGAAATGGTGCCAATGTGCCTCCATATCTCTGATTTTGCTTTGAAGTTTGGTATCTCTCTTTTTGTTGTTCCGGTGATTGAACCAAACCAGAGATGGAGGATCTCCTCTTTCATGCTTTTATTCTGTTTCTTAATTATTTATGGTTCAGTTTTCTATCTTTCTTGCTTGATATTTCTGTTATGTACTAGAATGATGGGTTGCAGGAACAGCCTATACTCTGCCTGCCTTTTGCTTTGGTTTTTCAAGTTCTCTTCAGAGGTCTTAATCGAAATTGAGACGATTGATTCATGTCTACGGAGCCACTTCTTCGTTTTAAGCCGGCGTTGTCAGCGGAAGCTACTAGAGTCGGTGATTCTCCAGAGGCTAATGGACTATATTTCCTATTCGTCAGGGAATAGCCCAAAAATTTGCTTACTTCTTCGGTATTGCAGATTGTCCTGTGTCTCGTGTTCTCGGATTCCCAATTGTTCTTTGTTCTTTGTTGAAGTGGGCCGGAGATGTTGTATCTTTAGTTTAGATTTCTGTTTTGACCCTTTGTTAGGGTATCATGATGTAACCGATCCCGTTTTTTGAATGCATAATTTCTAATTCATCAAAAAAAAACTTATATTAGTGGAAAATGGTTCAAGGAAGAAAAAAAGTGAAATATATATGGTCCACCACTCGATCGAGTGGTATATATGCATTCAAAAAATACTAACATGGACCAATCCTATGCTTGCCGAAAACTTTGAAAGTGCACAGTAAAAAGTAAAAACCACTATTATTTATTTTTTGAAAAGAAATTGTTTAAATTTTGTATATTTTGCAGTTATTAAAGGGCGCCATAATTCTATCTTTATATATTATTTTTCTCTTGATAAAAAGGGTGACATAGACACACTATAAGAACCGAGAAGTACTACCACGACTTGCTTTTTTGTGTTTTACTATAGAGCTAATTACTGAAAAACAACTTTTAACTTATATTATATTACTCTGGCACCATTTCTTTTCTTATTGTTGAAAAAGGACAAATAATTACCCTTCTGGTTTATAAATTGTTGCTCTTTTTGTAAAGTTATATATAACATACGTACCAGAACATCATATCCTTTAGTTAACTAATATTTCTCCAGTATTGGGTGACTTTTTAATTTTCTGGATCAGAAAAAGTTAATGAAACAGGAAACAGGATGTAATATATATGTATTACTAACAGATAAAGAGTAAATCCCATTTTCTGAGTAAATTATTAATTAGCTAGTCCCCGCTGTCATGTTTTTGGTAAATGATATGCATTCCCGTATAAAAGAGAAAAGAGGGTAATTGCCCTTTTCTTCAAGGGCTGTAAATTACTGAACTGTTAATTCGCTTGAACAAATAATATTTTCACTAGTTTTTATGTGTGGCTGGCGAATAGCGATGCCACCATATATGTAAATGATATCGGTATAAACTCTAAAGTGTACGAAACCAAAAAAGAGAATTATGTACATTAAAAAACATGATGCAATATTCTATTTAGCTTACATGAGTTTTCGCCTATTATTAATTGCTCAAAGAAAATAATGTACGTCGTATCGTAAGATCAGTATAGTATTGGCTTATCAACCCGCATGGATCTGTGTAGCAGTGTAGGCAAAGGAAAAATCTCGAATGTATGTTGAGCGACGGATTATTTAATAAATTTCCCCCATGTTTCACTTCCTTTTCAATAAATTATTACAGGCCACTTGTCTTCTGGGCTTTGTCCCACCCCCACCATCAACTTGGATTTATCGCTTTAGATTTGCTATGGGCAAATGGTAGAAAGTAGAAACCACATGCCAACTTTAGAAGTTGGACTTATCAACCCCCACCCACCAAAACAAAGAAACATAAAAATTGCAAACAGAATATATGCGAACATAGTCGAAAAAATAGAAGAGGTATTATTCTGAAGATAAAGTATGGAGTTGGTATGGTTACCTTTAAACAAAATTAGAGTATATTCCTATTATCTTAAAGTGGTTTCTTTTGACTTGTGAGTGAATAGTGGTTGAGGCAGTGAAACCTGTTTGACAATGTAGATCTAGATGAGAGATTTAGAACAGTTTCTTACAAATTCTAGAATCATTTTACCTGCTAAAACTTTTAGTTTCTACTGTTTTGTTTCGTGATTTCAAAATATGGCCAATTAAATTTGATCAAGTTGTACGCAAGTAAGCCTGCAAGCGAGCCCTAGTTGGTTAAAGAGTAGGGACTTTTTATCTTTGGTCTCAAGTTTGATTCCCACAAGAAGCGACTTCATAAAGTATCTTCTAGGTCTGTGCCTGTCACACATGATTAAGCCTAGTAATTTGTCTAGTTGACGAAATTTGCAAGCAATCCGCGGATTTACGGAGTGCGCACTCAAAAAGTAACGACTACGAGTTCACACGTTATAAAAAATTAAAAAATTGTACACTAGTACACAAATCCTGTTGAAGTGTCATTAAGGCTCAATCACCTCAAATTTATCGTGTATGAACTATGATACAAAACTACCACGGAAGCGAAGGCAGATATGTTAAACTTAAATATATTTGAGAATTAAAACATATCTTAATCAATTGTCCTTATAATAGTAATTGGTTCTCTATATTAATCTACGAATGACCACACATTCATGTTCAAGTGAGTCGTATCCACAGAATAAGCAAAAAGGCGTCCGTTGAAAGATAATGATATTGATAGATCACAATGAAATGTCATTAACGTTAACGCAACTTTCAATTTATTCTTTGTATTATATTGTCACTTGAAATTTTGTCATTTTTTATCAAATATT
The DNA here is from genome assembly GCA_948329865.1 of Linaria vulgaris. Classification (NCBI taxonomy): domain Eukaryota; kingdom Viridiplantae; phylum Streptophyta; class Magnoliopsida; order Lamiales; family Plantaginaceae; genus Linaria; species Linaria vulgaris. The sequence goes on from OX415253.1 coordinate 35,177,277, forward strand.
CGATGGAATATCATTATCTCTTTCTTGATGAGCTAGAAGCTAATTATTGATACACCTGATTCAAAACTGAAATTGTGGATCGGGTTGATACTTGAACGTTGTTAACTTAACCATGTTACTTTAACAACGGTCCAGAATAATTGTGCAGCGAGAATAAACAAACACAAACTTTAAGAAGTAAATATATTAATAGTAACTTCCGAGCCGTAAGCAAAATAAGTAAATAACCACGAAGGTTTTAACAAAGGTGTTTCTCACAACTCTCAAATTCCTCACTCTCGAATTGCTCGAACTCAATAAACCAGACAATAATTGTTTTCTTAATTCTAAACCTATAACTAATCTAACAACGCACAAACTTTGCAAAAGCAAGACAACACTGAACAACTTGTAAATAAATCTCTCAGATTGATTAGCTCTTGCCTTGTGTTTGTCTTGATGTACTTCACACCTATATATAGGTTCTTGACTTGTACTTCAAGGTGTGTTGTACACGGTTGGTAATTCTTCTAGTTTTTTTTTTTTTTTTTTGAACTCCTCTTCCTTGTTATCGCAGTCCTTCTTGAATAGTAGTTTCTTTGTTAGTAAACTAAGGAAAGACTCCTTCTTCAAATTAGGACTCATCTTGGATGTTTTCTAGTTGCACTCGAACACTTCTTTCCTTTTAAGTTAAGCGGTTAACCTAATTAAGGAAACTTCCCATAATGGACACTTTGAACGATCAACCTATGGTAAGTTTGTTTCCTGAATGATAATCAAAGACAATCACAACTGTGGAACTAAGTTAGTTAAGTGAATAAAGGCAAAACAATAATTAAAATATTAAAACTAGATTGGAGAAAAAGATTTTGTCAACTAATGTTACTCTAACATTGAAACATCAATGTTATCCTAACATTGTCAGAATGCTTGCACTTTCAATCTCCCCTTTTTTGCCTTACTTCACAAAACCCTAGAACTTGTTCATCCAGATCAAATATCCAGAAACAGACTTATCAAACTAAGAACAATTATTCACCAAGTAACTCCCCCTTAATTTCAGAAGAGTCTAATCACAGTGTTGTTCTAACATTGATATTTCCAGTGTTGTCATAACATCCAACCTTATCAATGTTAACTTAACATTCAAACCAGACAGATGTTCTAACATTGAATTTCTCACTGTTATCTTAACATCAGAGTTAATACAGGTAAGAAAAATGCAAGTCTTCATAAGAAGAATCACAAAAAACCAAAATGCAGTAAACTTAATTACATGCCATAACTGTAACAAGGAACATACTCATTGATCAGAATAAAGATAAAACAGGAAAACAGTAACAGTTCAACAAAAATAGAAATAGTTCAACTTAAGATAAGACACAGAAAATTTAAAGCTTAGAAATTAAAATTTGATCTACTTTCCCTCTTTTTGTGAGGAAGGCGGATCCTTAAGATGTTTGATGAGGTTGTCAATCTCCTGAAGCCTAACTTGCTTGTCAACAATCTGTGTCTTTATACTCTATGTCCAACCAAATGAGTGTTTCTTCCACAAAAACATTAGCTATCATTGAGCAGCTATCCCCACTGGAAATAGAAACTGGAGAAGCAGCAAACTTGTGAGTCTTCTTCTTCTTCTTTCTACTTGGACCAGCTTCATCTTTAGGATTCCATGGAAGATCATGTATCCTCACATGTGTGAAGTAGCTCCGGGTGATAGACATCTTGGCATTGTTTTTAATCCACCCCGCTGTCTTCAAGGTCTTGAACCCTTGTTTCACCAAGATGCTAGAGATCAGAGAGGGATATGGAATGATTCCCTTAGCTTTTTTAGTGGCTTCCTTCATTGCTCTCAGCACCTTTTCCCATATGTTGACATTAAGTCCCTTTTTTAACTTAAACACCACCTTTGCAGACTCCTTGGTCATCACTGTTGTGTTGGAAGATGGAAGTCAGTTGTAGGTAGAAATCTTGTGCAGTACAACACTCAAAGAAGTAAGCTTTGTTGTGGGAAATCTCTCATTCCACTTCATTTTCTATCCACCAGTGAGATCTGTGATGATCTCATCCATGCTTGCATTATTTGATTATTCTGAATCAGGAAGTCCCCATGCATCATTGATGGTGGAGGGGATTATGTCAAATACACTCTTCCTAACCCCAGCCTTTCCATACTTGGGAGATTTATGGTGCCACACCCATTGGGAGAGGTTCATATACAACTCTCTGATGACATCAGGGACATATAATGAGTGATTCATCACTGATCCCAGCACATCTCTTGCTTCCAGTAGCTCATAGATTCTGTTTTCCTTAAAACTTTCCTCTTCTATTTCCCTTTACTTGTGGATTCCTCTGGCCTATTAAGCTCCCCATTGTTCCTCTGCTTCCACAGACACATAGAAGTCAGAATATGGCTTCTTGGGATACTAAGCCTCCATTTCATCAAAGTACTCCTCACTCTTCTTCTCGTTCTTCTCTTCTTCTCCTTCTCCTCCTCCTTCTCCTCCTCCTCCTCCTCCTCCTCCTCCTTCTCCTCCTCCTCCTCCTTCTCCTTCTTTCGTTCTCCTTCTCCTTCTCCTTCTCCTTCTCCTCCTCATTCTCCTTCTCCTCCTTCTCCTTCTCATTCTCCTTCTTCTTCTCCTTCTCCTTCTGCTTCTCCTTCTGCTTCTCCTTCTTCTTCTTCTTCTCCTTCTCCTTCTCCTTCTCCTTCTTCTTCTCCTTCTTCTCCTTCTCCTTCTCCTTCTCCATTTCCATCTCCTCCTCCTTCTCCTCCTGTTTCTCCTCCTGCTTCTTCTACTGCTTCTTCTCCTTCTTCTTCTCCTTCTCCTTCTCCATCTCCTCCTCCTCCTTCTCCTCTTGCTTCTCCTCCTGCTTCTCCTCCTGCTTCGTCTCATGCTTCTTCTCCTTCTCCTTCTCCTTCTCCTACTCCTTCTCATTCTCCTTCTCTTTCTCCTTCTCCTTCTCCTTCTCCTTCTCCTTCTTCTTCTTCTTCCTCTTCTCCTTCTTCCTCTTCTCCTTCTTCTTCTTCCTCTTCTTCTTCTTCTTCTTCTTCTTCTTCTTCTTCTTCTTCTTCTTCTTCTTCTTCTTCTTCTTCCTCTTCTTCTTCCTCTTCTTCCCCCTCTTCTTCCCCCTCTTCTTCCCCCTCTTCCTCTTCCTCTTCCTCCTCCTCTTCTTCCTCTTCTTCTTCTTCTTCTTCTTCTTCTTCTTCTTCTTCTTCTTCTTCTTCTTCTTCTTCTTCTTCTTCTTCTTCTTCTTCTTCTTCTTCTTCAACATTGGAAAAACATGGCAGAAGGCAATGTTAGACTAACATTGGAAAAATAACAACATGGCAGAAGGCTGAAGGTGCATGGCTTCCTCCAAAACAACTTCATGTGAGAGCGTGAGATATTCATGAAACTGATCTGAAACTCCGTCAAAGCACATGAGTACACAAGACACAGTTTAAGATCGTCATTATGAGCAAGTGACACTTCTGACAGAAAAAACACACAAAGATAGTAGATATAAATATCCAAGGACAAAATTCATCCCCCCAGCATAGAAGATCACAAACCAGTGTGTGTACCTGCAGTATATCACCCAATTTGTATGCATCAACACATGAATTTGGATTATTACTCCCCCTAAGCCCAAACCGACACAAAAAAAAATGCAGAACAAGGATGAATGCAACAATGTTCAGTCAACATTGGTTGATGGTAACCAAGTACAAGCAGCTTCACTGACTAGGACATATCAATTCAAATCTTTAGCAATTTTCATAAACTCTTTTTGAACTAAAACTGAAGAATGTTAAAAAATGATAATATCATCACTAAATGTGGGCAGCACAGGACTCCACACACCCCCAACAACTTTATTATCAGCTACAGATTAGGCAAGTACAAAGGAATTGAATGAGGACAATACACTCATCATTTACGTCATCACCCCAACTTCTTATGCATACTTGTTGACAACTTGTTTACTAGAGATATACCAAGTGATCAGCGCTACTGAATGTAAGGCAGTCGAAACTCCAAAAATCCCAGTAGAAAGGATCACCATCATGCATTTTCCTTGGCCAAATATAACAAAACATGAACATAAGCACAACTGAATAACACTGAAGCTCTCAACATCATGTACCCCAACTTGTCTTCATGTCATGTCCAACCTAAACATGGATAAGTCACAACTGAATAACACCAAAGTAGTGAACTCTGTGTATCCCAACTTCTCCTGATGTTAGGTTAACATTCTCAGACCAACAACAGGCTTTTTACTTTTACAAACCTTTTGAAATGAACCTGTTCATTAGCCAATTTAGGTATCCATACAGATTAACCACACAAACCAAAACATGACTAAACAAAAATGGGATATGCAAGAAAGAAAGAATGCAAAAAGAAAAATAAACGAACTACAGACACATCACAACCAATAACTAGTTCTAGACAGTGGTATTATGTCAACATTGGTGAACTAACATTCTTACACAATGCACATGCCAAGATAATTCCTCAAACTGAAGAACCTCTCAGAATCTAAGGGCTTAATGAACATATCAGCAAGTTGATTGCTTGTCTCAATGTGTTCAATGTCAATTAACTTGTCCTGAACCATGTCTCTCAGATAATGATGCCTTATGTCTATATGCTTAGTTCTAGAATGTTGCACATGATTCTTAGAAATACTGATAGCACTAAGATTATCACAGAACATAAGTAAAGTGTCATTATCTAACCCATAATCCATCAGCATGTGTTTGAGCCATACAAGTTGGGTAACACAACTGTCTGCTGCTATGTATTCTGATTCAACAGTGGATAGAGACACACATTTTTGCTTTCTACTATACCATGAGACCAAGTTGTTCTTCAGATGAAAACATCCTCCACTTGTAGACTTCCTATCATCAATATCATCTGCCCAATCTGAGTTACTGAAACCCACATGGTTAATGTTAGTGTCATATGAATACCAGATGTCAAGGGCCAAAGTTTCAGATATGTATCTAAGGATTCTCTTCACAGCAATCAAGTGAGACTGCTTTGGACAAGCCTGGTACCTTGCACATACACAAACAGAGAACATTATATCAGGTCTAGAAGCAGATAAGTAAAGCAAACTGCCTATCATTGATATGTACAATGTTGGATCGACATTGGTTTCCGATCTATCTCTGGTAATCTTTACTGAGGCAGACATGGGAGTCTTACAAGGCTTTGAATCTGTAGTTCAAACTTTTTACCAAATTCTTTGCATACTTCTCCTGGTTCAAGAATCTGCATGTACCTGTTTGTTTCACTTAGAGGCCAAGGAAGAAAATTAATTCTCCTATCATACTCATCTCAAATGTTCCTGTCACAGATTCAACAAACTTTTCTAAAATAGAATTGTTAGTAGAACCAAAAACTATTCATCCACATAAATTTGAGCTATACAGATATCAAAATCTTTCTTCAAAAACAAATAGTGTTCTATCTCCATCACCTCTAACAAAGCCAAGACTTAAGAGAAATTATGTAAGTCTTTCATACCATGCTCTAGGAGCATGTTTAAGACCATATAGAGCTTTCTCAAGCTTATACATATGATTGGGGTACTTAGGGTCAGTGAATCCTTTAAGTTGTTCTACAAATACTTCTTTATCAATTATTCCATTTATGAAAGCCCCCTTTACATCCATTTGGTATAATTTAATATTTAGACAACATGCAATAGCTAGAAGTAGCCTAATAGATTCTATTCTAGCTACTGGAGCAAAAGTCTCATCAAAATCAACACCTTCAACTTGTGTGTACCCCTGAGCAACAATCCTAGCTTTGTTCCTAACAATTACATCATCCTCATTACTTTTGTTTTTAAAGATCCATTTAGCCCCTATTACATTTACATTAGGTGGTCTAGGTACCAAAATCCAGACACTGTTTTTAGTAAACTGTAATAGCTCATCCTGTATGGCATTAATCCAAAAGTTATCTTGGAGTGCTTCATTCACATTTTTTGTTCTATGGCCGAGACATAACATAAAGCATTACCAACTGTACATGTGAAGTTCATACAGACAACAACTTAACCATATCCCTATAATTTAGTCTTTCTTTGTTGTGTGTCCTTACCCGTTCAATGATCTCACATATTACCTGAGATGCTGGATGGTCTTTCTGAATCCTAGCTAGGAGGGGTCTCTTCTAGGTTCAACACCAACTTCATTGTCTGAGTCAGATTCTTCTACTGTTAGTCTAACATCAGGTCTGGCTGGTGTTAGTCTAACATCCATTTATGTCTCATGTTTAGTGTTTCCAGCTTCAGGTTCCAGTGCTGGAGTAACATTCTCAGCTTCCAATGTTGGTCCAACATCAGAAGTAGAGATGCCAACCGTACCTGTTTCAAGAGTGAAATCATCAAACAACACATTCACAGAATCATGAATAGTCTTTAATCTAGGATTATAGACTCTAAAGGAAGTATTGTTAGCAAAGTAACCTACAAAGATGCACTTTTCACTTTTTAGATCAAATTTACTCAGATAATCCCTGTCATTTAGCATATAACAGTCACATCCAAACTCATGAAAATATGCAATATTTGGTTTCACATCCTTCAAGATTTCATAGGGAGTCATATTAGTTCCAGGTCTAAGATACACTTTGCTACTAATGTGACATGCAGTATTTAAAGCTTCAGCCCAAAGTCTTTTAGATATGTCTTTAGCATTAAGCATAACTATGGCCATTTCTTGAAGAGTTCTATTTTTTTTTTTCTCAGCAATACCATTCTGCTGAGGAGTCTTAGGAGCTGAATATTCATGAAAAAATCCTTTAGTATTACTATAGTTATCAAAACTAGCATTCCCAAATTCTTTTCCATGATCAGACCTAATCTTAGATACAGAAGAGCCATACAAGTTTTTGATACTAGCACAAAGAATCTTGAATTAATCAAAAGCATCGGACTTTTCTCTAAGAAATTTTACCAATGTATATCGAGAGAAGTCATCTACAATAACAAAGGCATATTTCTTACCACTCAAACTACTTACCTCAATGGACCCATCAAGTCCATATGCAGCAATTCAAACACCTACTAGTTCTAGGGGTAAATGAACAGCTCTTGTTTGCTTACCTTTGAGGCAGTGACCACACACAAGCTTACCTGGACTGGTTAGCTTGGGAAAACCTCTTACATCATCAACTTTCTGTAATTTCTCTAAGTTCATGTAGTGCACATGTCACAGTTTCCTATGCCAGATAGAGGCCTCATCCACCTTAGCATGGAAACATTTTGCTTCTTCCTGAGACAGATAGCAGTTGTCTTTGGATCTAGTACATGTCATAACAAGAATATTGTCACTATCATAAACATCACAAGACACTTTGTCAAATGTAACTAGCAGATCATCATCACAGAGCTGACTAATGCTAATTAAATTTGCTTTTAACCCATCAACCAACAGAACATCCTTGAGAGGTGGAAATCCTTCGACATTGAGTACCCCTTTCCAATGATTTTCCCATTGGTGCCTCCTCCATAGGTGGCAGTTCCAACACTCAAAGGAATCATCTGTTTAAGATTTCTCTTTGTTTTCTGTCATGTGTCTTGAGCATTCACTGTCAAAGTACCACTTACCTGAAATGTTAGAGTAAACAGCAGAGAAAACAACATTGCATACAATCTTACTCTTAGGAGATTTTATCTTTTCAATCTAAGTTTTACCTTTCTGTCTAGAACCTAACGTTAGACTATCATCAGAAGCAGTTGTTGGTTTAACATTAGATACATAGGTTGTTTTCTTTCCACTTTCTTTCAAATATTTTTTTACAGAATGGCTTAATGTGGCCCGGTTGAAAACAATATTGACAGATAAAGGTAGGTATACTTTTTCCTGTGTTGATAGGTCCAGAATTCAATTTTGTAGATTTTTTGGCAAAGCTAGTTTTTAGGTAGGCATAATTCACATCAGAAGAGGAAGATTTTTCAACAAATCCTAGACCATTTGTACTTGTATTACCCAAATTCAGTACCTCATCAAGTTTATAAGTTCCTGAATTCCATTTGGCAATGATCTCACTATTTTTTTTAGTCTTTCCTTTACTTCTTTCAGCTCAACTTCTGCTTTGTCAAGATCTCTTTCATATAGTTTCATCATATTCTTCAAACAATCAATGTCATGCTTCAAGGCTTTATTACTTTTGATGAGCTTAATGTTCTATCTTTCCAATTTGAGAAATGTAGCATGCAGAACATCTATAATTTCCTCCTGGGACATTTCTCCTTCAAAGTAGTATTCCTCCTCTAGATCAACTGAACCATGAAAACAATCAAAGTTAGTATCATCACAGTCAGAGTATTCATTAGAGTTAACATTTAAGTCATTGTTGTCCCAATTTCCAAAGGAGATCTTCTGGACTATTGTTGGTTCCTCAATGTTAGAGTAACATTGTGATCCATGACAGTTTCTGGAATCTTCTCCTGACCAGTTAATCTGAGTGTACAGCTCATCAGTATTGATTTATTCTGAGTTTTCATCAGCATTTGATCCAGAGTTGAAATCAGCTTCATTGAAATCATCTACACAAACCCAATGGGAATTCTCTCTTGCTTGGAAGGTGTTAGCACATTCATTTTTAAAATGACCAAACCTTTTACATTCGTAGCATTGGACATCTTTCAATTTCTCAGCATCTTGAGGAGTGCTCTTTGATGCCATGTACTTAATGAATTTAGGGGGTAATTTCTTGTAACCAAGGCTGGTATTATCAAATTGCTTTTCTTTGCTTTTATCTTTGTAACCTAGTTTACTGAATTTCTTGGTAATATTCCCATAGTTAGAAGAGATTAATTCATACTCATCATCATCACTTCCCGGGGTATCTGAGCTAGTTCCAAGTAGAGCTATAGCAAGTTGTTTACTAGACTTACCTAGAAACTCTAGTTCAAATTCCTGTAAGTGTTCATTAAGTTTGAAACTCCATATTAGCAAGATCTCTAGACTCATTCATGGAAATCTTCTTGACAGTGAATTTAGAGGACAGGGATCTAAAAGCTTTGTAGACCATAGTTTTATTAGAGATAACAAAACCTAGGTTCTGGTACTGATGTGCTATATCAAGTAATTTTTCAAAGTAACTATCAATGCTTTCATCTTCACCCATCTCTATCTTTTCAAAGTCCTTAAGCAACTTTCTATGTTTAAAGTCCCTGACATCTACATCTCCCTCAAAGTGCAATTCAATAATATCCCATGCAGTTTTAGTTGTATTGCATGTTTGAATAAGTTTAAACATATGATTACCTACCCAGCTGAAAATATCATCGAGAGCCTTTTCATTGAAGTTATAGAGAACAATCTCATTGGCAGTCCAGTGTGCCTTGGGTTTAAGTACCAGATCAGCATCTCCATCTCTAGGTAGATAAGGGATGGTGTAGCCTTCCAGTATAGATTCACATGCTCTTAGATCAATGGATTTGATGTGAACCCTAAGTCTGATCTTCCAATAAGCATAATTGTTTGGTCCTTCCAATACTGGTAACCTGTTGGAATTGGGGTTGGTGTTGTCCATCTTGTTGTGTCAACGCCAAACACCGGTGGAGTTGGTGCTTGGGTCTGATACCAATAGAAATTGTGGATCGGGTTGATACTTGAACGTTATTAACTTAACAATGTTACTTTAACAACGGTCCAGAATAATTGTGCAGCGGAAATAAACAAACACATAATTTAAGAAGTGAATATATTAATATTAACTTCTGAGTCGTATGCAAATAACCACAAAGGTTTTAACAAATGCGTTTCTCACAACTCTCAAGTTCCTCACTCTCGGATTTCTCGAACTTAACAAAGCAGACAAGAAATGCTTTCTTAATTCTAAACCTAGAACTAGTCTAACAACTCACAAACTTTGCAAAAGTAAGACAACACTCAACAAATTGTAAATAAATCTCTCAGATTGATTAGTCCTTGTCTCGTGTTTGTTTTAATGTACTTCACACTATATATAGGTTCTTGACTTGGACTTCAAGGTGTGTTGTACACGATTGGTAATTCTTCTAGTTTCCTTTTTTTGAACTCTTCTTCCTTGTTCTCGCAGTCCTTCTTGAATAGTAGTTCATTTGTTAGTAAACTAACTAAGGAAAGACTCCTTCTTCAAATCAGGACTCATCTTGGATGTTTTATAGTTGCACTCGAACACTTCTTTCCTTTTAAGTTGAGCGGTTAACTTAATTAAGGAAACTTCCCATAATGGACACTTTGAACGATCAACCTATGGTAAGTTTGTTTCCTGAATGATAATCAAAGACAATCACAACTGTGAAACTAAGTTAGTTAAGTGAATAAAGGCAAAACAATAATTAGGATATTAAAACTAGATTGGAGAAAAAGATTATGTCAACCAATGTTACTCTAAGATTGAAACCTCAATGTTATCCTAACATTGCCAAAATTATTGCACTTTCAAAAACCTTTTTCCTTGTGCATATCAACAGGTTCCTTATCAAAAAAGTCCATACATAAGATGCCAAGAATAGTGTTTTTTTCTTATTTTTGGTGTGATTAATTATATTGGTGACTGTTCCAGGATAAAAATTGTGTCAAATTACTCATTTCGGCAGATAGGAAAATGGTCATCTCAAAGACTCATGTGGTTAATCAGTCGAGGCCACACGTCTATGTTTTCATGTTGCCTTTTACATTTCCATCTCTTTCCCTTTAATATTTGAAACATAAGTTTCAAATGGAAATCATTGTCGTGCTTCTCTTTAATGAATTATTTCAACATCAATCTCTCTATTTCCTCGCCAAATTGAACCCACTTTCTTTTTCTTTGATAAGTCTTAATCCAAAAATCAAAAAACAAAAACAGAATAGAGTACAATTTTGTTATGTATTGTATGCCTGATGTATTCAAATTCATGCGCAAACTTCTTAACATTCTCCAGTTGTGAGTCGTCAGTCGTCACTATAATGATAACTGTTAAGCCTCTTAATGCGAGCATGTCATAAGCTCATTATGCGCTCGACTACGAATCTAAGATATGAAATAACAAGACGCTTTCCCCTATTAATAAATTATTCTAATGAAATTACTAAAAAAGCTTATCATAAACATGATATTTTAGGGGATCAAAAGAAAGGATATGCTTCAATTTTTATCCTTGTATCTCCTCATACTCAGAACAAAGACATATATGACGGTCTAGCGATTAACTTATTCAATGTGAGGGGTCAGTACCAGACACGAGAAGATTTTTAACAAGTGTCTCACATACCTTATGAAAATTAATTGAGCAACATATTGAGAACGATCATGTCTTTGCAATAGATAAATAAAGAAATTTCAATTTCTATCAAGTCTTTTCATAAAATTTCATTTTATAGTTTTTGGGGAATTAGAATACTTAAGTTGCACTGCAGAGTGGAAGTTAAAAAATTAATTATTATATACAAAGATATTATATGGTGTTTTATGACTATAATGTACTCATACAAAGACATATATTACATCTTTGACAATAAATCTTGTAGGAGGGTGGACACAAATATGTAATTGGTGTCGAGAGCGATGAATGAATAACTTAGATGTAGTACCCCCATATACTTGGAGTAATCATCTTATGAATGCCAAGTTTAAAATAAATAACATGAGAAGTTGAAAATGAGCTCCCGATACAGAAAAGGAAGGAATATGTTACATGCATTTTCAAGAGTTGTTTGGATCTATACTACATAGATTTATTTTTATTTTTTTGTTAGAAGATATATACTACAATAATTTCCTAAGTTATATGAGATCACCACTCCGTAGTCAACCGTACCCTCTAATGGTAGAAATAATCTATTTGTTATGCCAAATCATCATGCTTCAGTTGCACGAAATAAATTCTTAAAAAGATTTTATCCACCATGTAACTCTACAAAAAATACCTCTTCAAACAATATTAAACAACACCAATAGTTTATTGTGAACAGTATTTACTTTCTCAAATCTCATTTTTTAAGAGGACAGTGAGAGTATTGTCAAAGCCTATAACTCGGATAATGGTCCATGCATGTTGGAGGATTTGGATAAGTGAATTTCCATTTTGTAGTCTGTTTGTTTAGGACTTGGGTCTCTATGGTGTTGGGCTATGGCCTGTGAACATGTTTATATTCCACTTGGTGTAAGAATAAGAACTAAACGAGTTTTGATGGGCAAATTCATGGGCCGGCCTGTTTATGTAATGTAAATGTTATGTATCCAGCAACTTTCAATTTAATACGTCACGGATCTTCGCATGACGACAAAAAACTTTTTCCGTCCTGTCCTATCCATATTGTCCCGTGACTTGCTTTTGTTTTTCTTTCCTAGAATAAATATATAATATTTGGGTTGGTCGGTGAAAAGGTAACGTAAATGTGATCACATTAATGAACCCAAAATAACTTCGACAAGTTAGGCTCCTTTGTATGACTTTATTTATGACCGGCTAGCAAAACTAGTAAAATGATATTGAGTTCATTAAAAAGAAAAACACAAACACATTATTGGGTTTTTTATGCAATAAGAAGAAATTGGTCGAAAGTATAAGAAGTTCGTTCACAAGGAAAAATTGTTGTCATTAAAGCAAACAATTTGCACCTTATAAAGAAAAAATTATAGAAAACACATTGAAAATCAAGTCATCAACCATACGGCAAAAGATTAGACAATCATATGTTATTTCTATACACAAATCAAAATTTTCAGTTAAGCCAACATGCTCAAAACTTACAAGTACGATAAATAAAGGTTTTAGCTCTTCAATTACCCAACACAGGGTTTTGGTTGATTATGTGAATAACAAAATATAAAGGATTTGGGTGTGTTTTATCCTGCTACATATAAGCAGAAATAGAAGTACATGTCCTCCAATTCCTTTTAGTTCTCTTGACTGTAGAATTTCTAATTCTGTAGTTATCTATCAAAAGAATAAAAATTCATAGTCACCGTAATCATTGCAGACTTTTTTTTTTAATTTAAGATATTTTAGACTAAAAAAAACTAATTACAAAAGTCCAATATTGGAAAACCACCATCACGTAAACAACATGGCGGTAAACTGGAATTCAAGAGATACGTAGAATAACCCCGATCCACAAAACACTCATTAAACTGTATTATGAACGACTCTATTAACATTATGATTAATATTTAAATCTCCATTTTGGTCAAATATTTCAAAATTTCGGAATGCAAACTATCAGTAGCTACCTTCACTGTTTTCAAAATCGGAACGGACCGACTAGTCTGACCGGTCTAACCGAGAAACAGTGCCTTGTTCGTTCCGATTCTCCCCCAAAAACGGGCGCAATGCACTGTCGAATCGACCGAGAAAGTGGCTGGTCCGACCGGTCAGCCCGGTGAACCAGTTCGGCTATCCAACCAATGTTCCCTTTTTTTCCCCTTATTTCGTGCTTTTTGATAATTACATGTCAGCCCCTCAAAGACTTTGACAAGAATTCTGATGCTCTCATAAAATTTCGTAACATTTGCCCATTTTCACTTCAATAACAACACACTGAATACAAATCTCATATTTTTTAATGAATTTTTCACATTAACGTTTAAGCAATTCAAAATATAAACTAAAGAAAAAATATTAAACCACACATATACATAAAGAAGATTAAAAAAAAGACCCAAAAAATGTTAAGAAAAAAGAAAAAGATGAAAGAAGTTTAAGAAAAGAAGAAAAAAAGAACTACGAAGGTGGCGGATGAAAAGAAGAGTTTTAGGGCTAGCATCAGCTTTTTATATGACTAATGAATATTGAGCTTTGGGAAGTTGATTTAAATTAAGAACTCAAAGGAATTGACGGGGGCCTGCACAAGCGGTGGAGCATGTGGTTTAATTCGATACAACGCGCAAAACCTTATCAGCCCTTGACATATTGTTAATGGGTTTGGAATTATTCCCTATTTAACGGAAGATATTTATATTGGGTTGGAACGCCGATCCCGACCCGAGGAGATTGTTGGTTTTTATTGATTTGCGGCTGGACTCGGATATTTTCCGAGATGCCTACGTATCCCCCGATTGGGAATCAAGCCACTCGTAGTTCTTGTTTTTTGGTGTTGGTTATTTGGTGCTTGTCGATTTTATCGGATATATTGGTTTTGTATATGTTGGAGGGTTTGTCCTAGGGGAGAAGAGTGTTCTCCTAGGGGGGAGAGTGTTCTCCGAGGGGAGGAGAGTGTTCTCCGAGGGGAGGAGAGTGTTCTCCTAGGGGAGGGAGAGAGTTCTCCGAGGGGAGGAGAGTGTTCTCCTAGGGGAGGGGAGAGAGTTCTCCGAGGGGAGGAGAGTTCTCTTAGGGAAGGAGAATGTTCTCCTAGGGGGGAGACTTCTCCGAGGGGAGGAGAGTGTTCTCCTAGGGGAGGGGAGAGAGTTCTCCGAGGGGAGGAGAGTTCTCTTAGGGAAGGAGAGTGTTCTCCTAGGGGGGGAGAGTGTTCTCCTGGGGGGGAGAGTGTTCTCCTAGGGGAGGAGAGTGTTCTCCTAGGGTAGGGGAGAGAGTTCTCCGAGGGGAGGAGAGAGTTCTCCTAGGGGAGGAGAGAGTTCTCCGAGGGGAGGAGAGAAGGAATGAGTTTTTTGTTCGCAGGTTGCGTATGTGTGTCTCTCTTTTTCTCTCCATCTTTTTTCCCTCTTTTTTCTCTCTTCTCGAACTTGTCTTTTCTTCTATGGTTCTTGTCCCCTTTTTATAGAGGTTTTTTAGGGGCAGGTGTCTTGTGCATGTAAAGATACATGTGATGTGGCCTCATTGCATGTGTGCCACTTGGTGGCTAAGTAGAGGCTTGGTACATGCATTGGCCAAGTGTTAAGTCATGATAAATGCAATGTGTTGTGCCTTGTTTGGTGCAAATGCTTTTGTAAATTTGAGTCGTATTACCGGAGCGAGTACAAAATCGTATGTGTAATAATATATCGAGTTGTGAGTCATGTTATGAATACGAGCATAAACCGGGTAGTATTTTAGCTATAAATCCGGTCGATAGTCGTGCGTCATGATTTACGATATACAAATAGTATAACTTTTGACGAATTATATCGGTATTTAAACCGTGTTATAATGCGGTATCGTTTATGAATATTAATATACCAAGTAATTTTGGTAATTTAATTATCGCTTATTTTAAGAAGGTAAATTATCATTTTGTTAACAAACCCCCCCAGTTTTTAGTGCAGTTGGTCATTATGACTGCACTAGAAACTTAATAGGTTAAAGGGTACGAGGGCTCGGGTATCGTAGATTTTGTCAGGTATACTGGGAATGTTTCACAAGGCCTCGTAGAACTCTCCAAGGATGTCGTAAACGCTCGTCAGTGACGTTTATGTTTTGTTCGACGTTTCCCTCGTTCTTGGCATTACCTTTAAAAAGGTGGGGAGTATCGTGGTTATTCTCTCCGAGTGATTCCCGTTGTATTCTGAAATGTGCCCTCGTTAGATCATCATCGAGGCATTAATTATAATTTAAAGTTATGGCATTTACTTAACTGCAGTTAATGGTGATTTTAATGCCACGTTTATGTTTGGCGCGGAGACCGAAGCGTTTCTGACCGTTTGTGTTTCTGTTAACCGAGGAGACGTGACAATTAAAGGTACTAAGCACGACTTTCAATCGTGGGATGCGAGTGGGTTTAGTGGTCATTTAAGGCATTTATTGGGAGTAGGGTTTATAAAGCTTCTTCTTTCCTAATTAACCTCACTTGCAATCTTTAAGTGAAAAACTTTTCTTTCTGCAAAAAATTCTCTGATCTTCTAACAAATCTCTTGTTATTATTTTTATGTGTAATGGTACTTTTTTGTTTGGAATGAAACATTTCTTATTTGGAACAAAACTTTTTTCCCGTGTTAATAGTCACATAACTTTTCAGCATATTATGGATACCTGGTCCCTTTCCTTCAATTGTAGAATTTTAAGATTGAGTTTACAGAAATGAGAGAGTATCTCACTCTTACTGGCCAAACAACTTTCTTAGCATAGCGTGTCTATTTGCAGTGCAAGTTTGGGGAAATATACTTTCCTAAATAGGAGTATCCCCTGACACGCCCTCGTAGCCTTTTACAGTATGCTTTGGGCAGCTCAACTTAATTCGGTTATTCGAGGAAAGGGTCCTAAGTATATATAGATGCTTAGAGTTTAGTGAATATTTTCACGTCCTTTCAAAGAATCATTCCAATAGAATTGTTTATATCCTCGTCACTTTCAATTATGCAGACTTTCGGAAAGCCTTTGGTGAGAGAGTAACTACCCTCGGAGATATTCTCCGACGTAACTGGACTATGTCTTCCCCTTTTCTCACAAGTTTTGTACTGACTTTGCGCATAATAAATTAGAGAATCTTATGATTTTTCACGAGGATATCCAAAACCGGAATCGAACTACAAATAGTGAAGGAAGGAAACTTATCTTTGGTGCGTATCGTTCCATTGTTATAGCACCTGCTTTCCCTTTTGGTTTTCGCAGCGATCTCCTTGGGCTTGCTCAAGGATTCAACAGCGTTTCCCACAGACGGCGCCACTTTGTTAACGAGTTTAGAATTATTCCCTATTTAACGGAAGATATTTATATTGGGTTGGAACGCCGATCCCGACCCGAGGAGATTGTTGGTTTTTATTGATTTGCGGCTGGACTCAGATATTTTCCGAGATGCCTACGTATCCCCCGATTGGGAATCAAGCCACTCGTAGTTCTTGTTTTTTGGTGTTGGTTATTTGGTGCTTGTCGATTTTATCGGATATATTGGTTTTGTATATGTTGGAGGGTTTGTCCTAGGGGAGAAGAGTGTTCTCCTAGGGAGGAGAGTGTTCTCCGAGGGGAGGAGAGTGTTCTCCTAGGGGAGGGAGAGAGTTCTCCGAGGGGAGGAGAGTGTTCTCCTAGGGGAGGGGAGAGAGTTCTCCGAGGGGAGGAGAGTTCTCTTAGGGAAGGAGAATGTTCTCCTAGGGGGGAGACTTCTCCGAGGGGAGGAGAGTGTTCTCCTAGGGGAGGGGAGAGAGTTCTCCGAGGGGAGGAGAGTTCTCTTAGGGAAGGAGAGTGTTCTCCTAGGGGGGGAGAGTGTTCTCCTGGGGGGGAGAGTGTTCTCCTAGGGGAGGAGAGTGTTCTCCTAGGGTAGGGGAGAGAGTTCTCCGAGGGGAGGAGAGAGTTCTCCTAGGGGAGGAGAGAGTTCTCCGAGGGGAGGAGAGAAGGAATGAGTTTTTTGTTCGCAGGTTGCGTATGTGTGTCTCTCTTTTTCTCTCCATCTTTTTTCCCTCTTTTTTCTCTCTTCTCGAACTTGTCTTTTCTTCTATGGTTCTTGTCCCCTTTTTATAGAGGTTTTTTAGGGGCAGGTGTCTTGTGCATGTAAAGATACATGTGATGTGGCCTCATTGCATGTGTGCCACTTGGTGGCTAAGTAGAGGCTTGGTACATGCATTGGCCAAGTGTTAAGTCATGATAAATGCAATGTGTTGTGCCTTGTTTGGTGCAAATGCTTTTGTAAATTTGAGTCGTATTACCGGAGCGAGTACAAAATCGTATGTGTAATAATATATCGAGTTGTGAGTCATGTTATGAATACGAGCATAAACCGGGTAGTATTTTAGCTATAAATCCGGTCGATAGTCGTGCGTCATGATTTACGATATACAAATAGTATAACTTTTGACGAATTATATCGGTATTTAAACCGTGTTATAATGCGGTATCGTTTATGAATATTAATATACCAAGTAATTTTGGTAATTTAATTATCGCTTATTTTAAGAAGGTAAATTATCATTTTGTTAACAAACCCCCCCAGTTTTTAGTGCAGTTGGTCATTATGACTGCACTAGAAACTTAATAGGTTAAAGGGTACGAGGGCTCGGGTATCGTAGATTTTGTCAGGTATACTGGGAATGTTTCACAAGGCCTCGTAGAACTCTCCAAGGATGTCGTAAACGCTCGTCAGTGACGTTTATGTTTTGTTCGACGTTTCCCTCGTTCTTGGCATTACCTTTAAAAAGGTGGGGAGTATCGTGGTTATTCTCTCCGAGTGATTCCCGTTGTATTCTGAAATGTGCCCTCGTTAGATCATCATCGAGGCATTAATTATAATTTAAAGTTATGGCATTTACTTAACTGCAGTTAATGGTGATTTTAATGCCACGTTTATGTTTGGCGCGGAGACCGAAGCGTTTCTGACCGTTTGTGTTTCTGTTAACCGAGGAGACGTGACAATTAAAGGTACTAAGCACGACTTTCAATCGTGGGATGCGAGTGGGTTTAGTGGTCATTTAAGGCATTTATTGGGAGTAGGGTTTATAAAGCTTCTTCTTTCCTAATTAACCTCACTTGCAATCTTTAAGTGAAAAACTTTTCTTTCTGCAAAAAATTCTCTGATCTTCTAACAAATCTCTTGTTATTATTTTTATGTGTAATGGTACTTTTTTGTTTGGAATGAAACATTTCTTATTTGGAACAAAACTTTTTTCCCGTGTTAATAGTCACATAACTTTTCAGCATATTATGGATACCTGGTCCCTTTCCTTCAATTGTAGAATTTTAAGATTGAGTTTACAGAAATGAGAGAGTATCTCACTCTTACTGGCCAAACAACTTTCTTAGCATAGCGTGTCTATTTGCAGTGCAAGTTTGGGGAAATATACTTTCCTAAATAGGAGTATCCCCTGACACGCCCTCGTAGCCTTTTACAGTATGCTTTGGGCAGCTCAACTTAATTCGGTTATTCGAGGAAAGGGTCCTAAGTATATATAGATGCTTAGAGTTTAGTGAATATTTTCACGTCCTTTCAAAGAATCATTCCAATAGAATTGTTTATATCCTCGTCACTTTCAATTATGCAGACTTTCGGAAAGCCTTTGGTGAGAGAGTAACTACCCTCGGAGATATTCTCCGACGTAACTGGACTATGTCTTCCCCTTTTCTCACAAGTTTTGTACTGACTTTGCGCATAATAAATTAGAGAATCTTATGATTTTTCACGAGGATATCCAAAACCGGAATCGAACTACAAATAGTGAAGGAAGGAAACTTATCTTTGGTGCGTATCGTTCCATTGTTATAGCACCTGCTTTCCCTTTTGGTTTTCGCAGCGATCTCCTTGGGCTTGCTCAAGGATTCAACAGCGTTTCCCACAAACGGCGCCACTTTGTTAACGAGTTTAGAATTATTCCCTATTTAACGGAAGATATTTATATTGGGTTGGAACGCCGATCCCGACCCGAGGAGATTGTTGGTTTTTATTGATTTGCGGCTGGACTCAGATATTTTCCGAGATGCCTACGTATCCCCCGATTGGGAATCAAGCCACTCGTAGTTCTTGTTTTTTGGTGTTGGTTATTTGGTGCTTGTCGATTTTATCGGATATATTGGTTTTGTATATGTTGGAGGGTTTGTCCTAGGGGAGAAGAGTGTTCTCCTAGGGAGGAGAGTGTTCTCCGAGGGGAGGAGAGTGTTCTCCTAGGGGAGGGAGAGAGTTCTCCGAGGGGAGGAGAGTGTTCTCCTAGGGGAGGGGAGAGAGTTCTCCGAGGGGAGGAGAGTTCTCTTAGGGAAGGAGAATGTTCTCCTAGGGGGGAGACTTCTCCGAGGGGAGGAGAGTGTTCTCCTAGGGGAGGGGAGAGAGTTCTCCGAGGGGAGGAGAGTTCTCTTAGGGAAGGAGAGTGTTCTCCTAGGGGGGGAGAGTGTTCTCCTGGGGGGGAGAGTGTTCTCCTAGGGGAGGAGAGTGTTCTCCTAGGGTAGGGGAGAGAGTTCTCCGAGGGGAGGAGAGAGTTCTCCTAGGGGAGGAGAGAGTTCTCCGAGGGGAGGAGAGAAGGAATGAGTTTTTTGTTCGCAGGTTGCGTATGTGTGTCTCTCTTTTTCTCTCCATCTTTTTTCCCTCTTTTTTCTCTCTTCTCGAACTTGTCTTTTCTTCTATGGTTCTTGTCCCCTTTTTATAGAGGTTTTTTAGGGGCAGGTGTCTTGTGCATGTAAAGATACATGTGATGTGGCCTCATTGCATGTGTGCCACTTGGTGGCTAAGTAGAGGCTTGGTACATGCATTGGCCAAGTGTTAAGTCATGATAAATGCAATGTGTTGTGCCTTGTTTGGTGCAAATGCTTTTGTAAATTTGAGTCGTATTACCGGAGCGAGTACAAAATCGTATGTGTAATAATATATCGAGTTGTGAGTCATGTTATGAATACGAGCATAAACCGGGTAGTATTTTAGCTATAAATCCGGTCGATAGTCGTGCGTCATGATTTACGATATACAAATAGTATAACTTTTGACGAATTATATCGGTATTTAAACCGTGTTATAATGCGGTATCGTTTATGAATATTAATATACCAAGTAATTTTGGTAATTTAATTATCGCTTATTTTAAGAAGGTAAATTATCATTTTGTTAACAAACCCCCCCAGTTTTTAGTGCAGTTGGTCATTATGACTGCACTAGAAACTTAATAGGTTAAAGGGTACGAGGGCTCGGGTATCGTAGATTTTGTCAGGTATACTGGGAATGTTTCACAAGGCCTCGTAGAACTCTCCAAGGATGTCGTAAACGCTCGTCAGTGACGTTTATGTTTTGTTCGACGTTTCCCTCGTTCTTGGCATTACCTTTAAAAAGGTGGGGAGTATCGTGGTTATTCTCTCCGAGTGATTCCCGTTGTATTCTGAAATGTGCCCTCGTTAGATCATCATCGAGGCATTAATTATAATTTAAAGTTATGGCATTTACTTAACTGCAGTTAATGGTGATTTTAATGCCACGTTTATGTTTGGCGCGGAGACCGAAGCGTTTCTGACCGTTTGTGTTTCTGTTAACCGAGGAGACGTGACAATTAAAGGTACTAAGCACGACTTTCAATCGTGGGATGCGAGTGGGTTTAGTGGTCATTTAAGGCATTTATTGGGAGTAGGGTTTATAAAGCTTCTTCTTTCCTAATTAACCTCACTTGCAATCTTTAAGTGAAAAACTTTTCTTTCTGCAAAAAATTCTCTGATCTTCTAACAAATCTCTTGTTATTATTTTTATGTGTAATGGTACTTTTTTGTTTGGAATGAAACATTTCTTATTTGGAACAAAACTTTTTTCCCGTGTTAATAGTCACATAACTTTTCAGCATATTATGGATACCTGGTCCCTTTCCTTCAATTGTAGAATTTTAAGATTGAGTTTACAGAAATGAGAGAGTATCTCACTCTTACTGGCCAAACAACTTTCTTAGCATAGCGTGTCTATTTGCAGTGCAAGTTTGGGGAAATATACTTTCCTAAATAGGAGTATCCCCTGACACGCCCTCGTAGCCTTTTACAGTATGCTTTGGGCAGCTCAACTTAATTCGGTTATTCGAGGAAAGGGTCCTAAGTATATATAGATGCTTAGAGTTTAGTGAATATTTTCACGTCCTTTCAAAGAATCATTCCAATAGAATTGTTTATATCCTCGTCACTTTCAATTATGCAGACTTTCGGAAAGCCTTTGGTGAGAGAGTAACTACCCTCGGAGATATTCTCCGACGTAACTGGACTATGTCTTCCCCTTTTCTCACAAGTTTTGTACTGACTTTGCGCATAATAAATTAGAGAATCTTATGATTTTTCACGAGGATATCCAAAACCGGAATCGAACTACAAATAGTGAAGGAAGGAAACTTATCTTTGGTGCGTATCGTTCCATTGTTATAGCACCTGCTTTCCCTTTTGGTTTTCGCAGCGATCTCCTTGGGCTTGCTCAAGGATTCAACAGCGTTTCCCACAGACGGCGCCACTTTGTTAACGAGTTTAGAATTATTCCCTATTTAACGGAAGATATTTATATTGGGTTGGAACGCCGATCCCGACCCGAGGAGATTGTTGGTTTTTATTGATTTGCGGCTGGACTCAGATATTTTCCGAGATGCCTACGTATCCCCCGATTGGGAATCAAGCCACTCGTAGTTCTTGTTTTTTGGTGTTGGTTATTTGGTGCTTGTCGATTTTATCGGATATATTGGTTTTGTATATGTTGGAGGGTTTGTCCTAGGGGAGAAGAGTGTTCTCCTAGGGAGGAGAGTGTTCTCCGAGGGGAGGAGAGTGTTCTCCTAGGGGAGGGAGAGAGTTCTCCGAGGGGAGGAGAGTGTTCTCCTAGGGGAGGGGAGAGAGTTCTCCGAGGGGAGGAGAGTTCTCTTAGGGAAGGAGAATGTTCTCCTAGGGGGGAGACTTCTCCGAGGGGAGGAGAGTGTTCTCCTAGGGGAGGGGAGAGAGTTCTCCGAGGGGAGGAGAGTTCTCTTAGGGAAGGAGAGTGTTCTCCTAGGGGGGGAGAGTGTTCTCCTGGGGGGGAGAGTGTTCTCCTAGGGGAGGAGAGTGTTCTCCTAGGGTAGGGGAGAGAGTTCTCCGAGGGGAGGAGAGAGTTCTCCTAGGGGAGGAGAGAGTTCTCCGAGGGGAGGAGAGAAGGAATGAGTTTTTTGTTCGCAGGTTGCGTATGTGTGTCTCTCTTTTTCTCTCCATCTTTTTTCCCTCTTTTTTCTCTCTTCTCGAACTTGTCTTTTCTTCTATGGTTCTTGTCCCCTTTTTATAGAGGTTTTTTAGGGGCAGGTGTCTTGTGCATGTAAAGATACATGTGATGTGGCCTCATTGCATGTGTGCCACTTGGTGGCTAAGTAGAGGCTTGGTACATGCATTGGCCAAGTGTTAAGTCATGATAAATGCAATGTGTTGTGCCTTGTTTGGTGCAAATGCTTTTGTAAATTTGAGTCGTATTACCGGAGCGAGTACAAAATCGTATGTGTAATAATATATCGAGTTGTGAGTCATGTTATGAATACGAGCATAAACCGGGTAGTATTTTAGCTATAAATCCGGTCGATAGTCGTGCGTCATGATTTACGATATACAAATAGTATAACTTTTGACGAATTATATCGGTATTTAAACCGTGTTATAATGCGGTATCGTTTATGAATATTAATATACCAAGTAATTTTGGTAATTTAATTATCGCTTATTTTAAGAAGGTAAATTATCATTTTGTTAACAAACCCCCCCCAGTTTTTAGTGCAGTTGGTCATTATGACTGCACTAGAAACTTAATAGGTTAAAGGGTACGAGGGCTCGGGTATCGTAGATTTTGTCAGGTATACTGGGAATGTTTCACAAGGCCTCGTAGAACTCTCCAAGGATGTCGTAAACGCTCGTCAGTGACGTTTATGTTTTGTTCGACGTTTCCCTCGTTCTTGGCATTACCTTTAAAAAGGTGGGGAGTATCGTGGTTATTCTCTCCGAGTGATTCCCGTTGTATTCTGAAATGTGCCCTCGTTAGATCATCATCGAGGCATTAATTATAATTTAAAGTTATGGCATTTACTTAACTGCAGTTAATGGTGATTTTAATGCCACGTTTATGTTTGGCGCGGAGACCGAAGCGTTTCTGACCGTTTGTGTTTCTGTTAACCGAGGAGACGTGACAATTAAAGGTACTAAGCACGACTTTCAATCGTGGGATGCGAGTGGGTTTAGTGGTCATTTAAGGCATTTATTGGGAGTAGGGTTTATAAAGCTTCTTCTTTCCTAATTAACCTCACTTGCAATCTTTAAGTGAAAAACTTTTCTTTCTGCAAAAAATTCTCTGATCTTCTAACAAATCTCTTGTTATTATTTTTATGTGTAATGGTACTTTTTTGTTTGGAATGAAACATTTCTTATTTGGAACAAAACTTTTTTCCCGTGTTAATAGTCACATAACTTTTCAGCATATTATGGATACCTGGTCCCTTTCCTTCAATTGTAGAATTTTAAGATTGAGTTTACAGAAATGAGAGAGTATCTCACTCTTACTGGCCAAACAACTTTCTTAGCATAGCGTGTCTATTTGCAGTGCAAGTTTGGGGAAATATACTTTCCTAAATAGGAGTATCCCCTGACACGCCCTCGTAGCCTTTTACAGTATGCTTTGGGCAGCTCAACTTAATTCGGTTATTCGAGGAAAGGGTCCTAAGTATATATAGATGCTTAGAGTTTAGTGAATATTTTCACGTCCTTTCAAAGAATCATTCCAATAGAATTGTTTATATCCTCGTCACTTTCAATTATGCAGACTTTCGGAAAGCCTTTGGTGAGAGAGTAACTACCCTCGGAGATATTCTCCGACGTAACTGGACTATGTCTTCCCCTTTTCTCACAAGTTTTGTACTGACTTTGCGCATAATAAATTAGAGAATCTTATGATTTTTCACGAGGATATCCAAAACCGGAATCGAACTACAAATAGTGAAGGAAGGAAACTTATCTTTGGTGCGTATCGTTCCATTGTTATAGCACCTGCTTTCCCTTTTGGTTTTCGCAGCGATCTCCTTGGGCTTGCTCAAGGATTCAACAGCGTTTCCCACAGACGGCGCCACTTTGTTAACGAGTTTAGAATTATTCCCTATTTAACGGAAGATATTTATATTGGGTTGGAACGCCGATCCCGACCCGAGGAGATTGTTGGTTTTTATTGATTTGCGGCTGGACTCAGATATTTTCCGAGATGCCTACGTATCCCCCGATTGGGAATCAAGCCACTCGTAGTTCTTGTTTTTTGGTGTTGGTTATTTGGTGCTTGTCGATTTTATCGGATATATTGGTTTTGTATATGTTGGAGGGTTTGTCCTAGGGGAGAAGAGTGTTCTCCTAGGGAGGAGAGTGTTCTCCGAGGGGAGGAGAGTGTTCTCCTAGGGGAGGGAGAGAGTTCTCCGAGGGGAGGAGAGTGTTCTCCTAGGGGAGGGGAGAGAGTTCTCCGAGGGGAGGAGAGTTCTCTTAGGGAAGGAGAATGTTCTCCTAGGGGGGAGACTTCTCCGAGGGGAGGAGAGTGTTCTCCTAGGGGAGGGGAGAGAGTTCTCCGAGGGGAGGAGAGTTCTCTTAGGGAAGGAGAGTGTTCTCCTAGGGGGGGGAGAGTGTTCTCCTGGGGGGGAGAGTGTTCTCCTAGGGGAGGAGAGTGTTCTCCTAGGGTAGGGGAGAGAGTTCTCCGAGGGGAGGAGAGAGTTCTCCTAGGGGAGGAGAGAGTTCTCCGAGGGGAGGAGAGAAGGAATGAGTTTTTTGTTCGCAGGTTGCGTATGTGTGTCTCTCTTTTTCTCTCCATCTTTTTTCCCTCTTTTTTCTCTCTTCTCGAACTTGTCTTTTCTTCTATGGTTCTTGTCCCCTTTTTATAGAGGTTTTTTAGGGGCAGGTGTCTTGTGCATGTAAAGATACATGTGATGTGGCCTCATTGCATGTGTGCCACTTGGTGGCTAAGTAGAGGCTTGGTACATGCATTGGCCAAGTGTTAAGTCATGATAAATGCAATGTGTTGTGCCTTGTTTGGTGCAAATGCTTTTGTAAATTTGAGTCGTATTACCGGAGCGAGTACAAAATCGTATGTGTAATAATATATCGAGTTGTGAGTCATGTTATGAATACGAGCATAAACCGGGTAGTATTTTAGCTATAAATCCGGTCGATAGTCGTGCGTCATGATTTACGATATACAAATAGTATAACTTTTGACGAATTATATCGGTATTTAAACCGTGTTATAATGCGGTATCGTTTATGAATATTAATATACCAAGTAATTTTGGTAATTTAATTATCGCTTATTTTAAGAAGGTAAATTATCATTTTGTTAACAAACCCCCCCCAGTTTTTAGTGCAGTTGGTCATTATGACTGCACTAGAAACTTAATAGGTTAAAGGGTACGAGGGCTCGGGTATCGTAGATTTTGTCAGGTATACTGGGAATGTTTCACAAGGCCTCGTAGAACTCTCCAAGGATGTCGTAAACGCTCGTCAGTGACGTTTATGTTTTGTTCGACGTTTCCCTCGTTCTTGGCATTACCTTTAAAAAGGTGGGGAGTATCGTGGTTATTCTCTCCGAGTGATTCCCGTTGTATTCTGAAATGTGCCCTCGTTAGATCATCATCGAGGCATTAATTATAATTTAAAGTTATGGCATTTACTTAACTGCAGTTAATGGTGATTTTAATGCCACGTTTATGTTTGGCGCGGAGACCGAAGCGTTTCTGACCGTTTGTGTTTCTGTTAACCGAGGAGACGTGACAATTAAAGGTACTAAGCACGACTTTCAATCGTGGGATGCGAGTGGGTTTAGTGGTCATTTAAGGCATTTATTGGGAGTAGGGTTTATAAAGCTTCTTCTTTCCTAATTAACCTCACTTGCAATCTTTAAGTGAAAAACTTTTCTTTCTGCAAAAAATTCTCTGATCTTCTAACAAATCTCTTGTTATTATTTTTATGTGTAATGGTACTTTTTTGTTTGGAATGAAACATTTCTTATTTGGAACAAAACTTTTTTCCCGTGTTAATAGTCACATAACTTTTCAGCATATTATGGATACCTGGTCCCTTTCCTTCAATTGTAGAATTTTAAGATTGAGTTTACAGAAATGAGAGAGTATCTCACTCTTACTGGCCAAACAACTTTCTTAGCATAGCGTGTCTATTTGCAGTGCAAGTTTGGGGAAATATACTTTCCTAAATAGGAGTATCCCCTGACACGCCCTCGTAGCCTTTTACAGTATGCTTTGGGCAGCTCAACTTAATTCGGTTATTCGAGGAAAGGGTCCTAAGTATATATAGATGCTTAGAGTTTAGTGAATATTTTCACGTCCTTTCAAAGAATCATTCCAATAGAATTGTTTATATCCTCGTCACTTTCAATTATGCAGACTTTCGGAAAGCCTTTGGTGAGAGAGTAACTACCCTCGGAGATATTCTCCGACGTAACTGGACTATGTCTTCCCCTTTTCTCACAAGTTTTGTACTGACTTTGCGCATAATAAATTAGAGAATCTTATGATTTTTCACGAGGATATCCAAAACCGGAATCGAACTACAAATAGTGAAGGAAGGAAACTTATCTTTGGTGCGTATCGTTCCATTGTTATAGCACCTGCTTTCCCTTTTGGTTTTCGCAGCGATCTCCTTGGGCTTGCTCAAGGATTCAACAGCGTTTCCCACAGACGGCGCCACTTTGTTAACGAGTTTAGAATTATTCCCTATTTAACGGAAGATATTTATATTGGGTTGGAACGCCGATCCCGACCCGAGGAGATTGTTGGTTTTTATTGATTTGCGGCTGGACTCAGATATTTTCCGAGATGCCTACGTATCCCCCGATTGGGAATCAAGCCACTCGTAGTTCTTGTTTTTTGGTGTTGGTTATTTGGTGCTTGTCGATTTTATCGGATATATTGGTTTTGTATATGTTGGAGGGTTTGTCCTAGGGGAGAAGAGTGTTCTCCTAGGGAGGAGAGTGTTCTCCGAGGGGAGGAGAGTGTTCTCCTAGGGGAGGGAGAGAGTTCTCCGAGGGGAGGAGAGTGTTCTCCTAGGGGAGGGGAGAGAGTTCTCCGAGGGGAGGAGAGTTCTCTTAGGGAAGGAGAATGTTCTCCTAGGGGGGAGACTTCTCCGAGGGGAGGAGAGTGTTCTCCTAGGGGAGGGGAGAGAGTTCTCCGAGGGGAGGAGAGTTCTCTTAGGGAAGGAGAGTGTTCTCCTAGGGGGGGAGAGTGTTCTCCTGGGGGGGAGAGTGTTCTCCTAGGGGAGGAGAGTGTTCTCCTAGGGTAGGGGAGAGAGTTCTCCGAGGGGAGGAGAGAGTTCTCCTAGGGGAGGAGAGAGTTCTCCGAGGGGAGGAGAGAAGGAATGAGTTTTTTGTTCGCAGGTTGCGTATGTGTGTCTCTCTTTTTCTCTCCATCTTTTTTCCCTCTTTTTTCTCTCTTCTCGAACTTGTCTTTTCTTCTATGGTTCTTGTCCCCTTTTTATAGAGGTTTTTTAGGGGCAGGTGTCTTGTGCATGTAAAGATACATGTGATGTGGCCTCATTGCATGTGTGCCACTTGGTGGCTAAGTAGAGGCTTGGTACATGCATTGGCCAAGTGTTAAGTCATGATAAATGCAATGTGTTGTGCCTTGTTTGGTGCAAATGCTTTTGTAAATTTGAGTCGTATTACCGGAGCGAGTACAAAATCGTATGTGTAATAATATATCGAGTTGTGAGTCATGTTATGAATACGAGCATAAACCGGGTAGTATTTTAGCTATAAATCCGGTCGATAGTCGTGCGTCATGATTTACGATATACAAATAGTATAACTTTTGACGAATTATATCGGTATTTAAACCGTGTTATAATGCGGTATCGTTTATGAATATTAATATACCAAGTAATTTTGGTAATTTAATTATCGCTTATTTTAAGAAGGTAAATTATCATTTTGTTAACAAACCCCCCCAGTTTTTAGTGCAGTTGGTCATTATGACTGCACTAGAAACTTAATAGGTTAAAGGGTACGAGGGCTCGGGTATCGTAGATTTTGTCAGGTATACTGGGAATGTTTCACAAGGCCTCGTAGAACTCTCCAAGGATGTCGTAAACGCTCGTCAGTGACGTTTATGTTTTGTTCGACGTTTCCCTCGTTCTTGGCATTACCTTTAAAAAGGTGGGGAGTATCGTGGTTATTCTCTCCGAGTGATTCCCGTTGTATTCTGAAATGTGCCCTCGTTAGATCATCATCGAGGCATTAATTATAATTTAAAGTTATGGCATTTACTTAACTGCAGTTAATGGTGATTTTAATGCCACGTTTATGTTTGGCGCGGAGACCGAAGCGTTTCTGACCGTTTGTGTTTCTGTTAACCGAGGAGACGTGACAATTAAAGGTACTAAGCACGACTTTCAATCGTGGGATGCGAGTGGGTTTAGTGGTCATTTAAGGCATTTATTGGGAGTAGGGTTTATAAAGCTTCTTCTTTCCTAATTAACCTCACTTGCAATCTTTAAGTGAAAAACTTTTCTTTCTGCAAAAAATTCTCTGATCTTCTAACAAATCTCTTGTTATTATTTTTATGTGTAATGGTACTTTTTTGTTTGGAATGAAACATTTCTTATTTGGAACAAAACTTTTTTCCCGTGTTAATAGTCACATAACTTTTCAGCATATTATGGATACCTGGTCCCTTTCCTTCAATTGTAGAATTTTAAGATTGAGTTTACAGAAATGAGAGAGTATCTCACTCTTACTGGCCAAACAACTTTCTTAGCATAGCGTGTCTATTTGCAGTGCAAGTTTGGGGAAATATACTTTCCTAAATAGGAGTATCCCCTGACACGCCCTCGTAGCCTTTTACAGTATGCTTTGGGCAGCTCAACTTAATTCGGTTATTCGAGGAAAGGGTCCTAAGTATATATAGATGCTTAGAGTTTAGTGAATATTTTCACGTCCTTTCAAAGAATCATTCCAATAGAATTGTTTATATCCTCGTCACTTTCAATTATGCAGACTTTCGGAAAGCCTTTGGTGAGAGAGTAACTACCCTCGGAGATATTCTCCGACGTAACTGGACTATGTCTTCCCCTTTTCTCACAAGTTTTGTACTGACTTTGCGCATAATAAATTAGAGAATCTTATGATTTTTCACGAGGATATCCAAAACCGGAATCGAACTACAAATAGTGAAGGAAGGAAACTTATCTTTGGTGCGTATCGTTCCATTGTTATAGCACCTGCTTTCCCTTTTGGTTTTCGCAGCGATCTCCTTGGGCTTGCTCAAGGATTCAACAGCGTTTCCCACAGACGGCGCCACTTTGTTAACGAGTTTAGAATTATTCCCTATTTAACGGAAGATATTTATATTGGGTTGGAACGCCGATCCCGACCCGAGGAGATTGTTGGTTTTTATTGATTTGCGGCTGGACTCGGATATTTTCCGAGATGCCTACGTATCCCCCGATTGGGAATCAAGCCACTTGTAGTTCTTGTTTTTTGGTGTTGGTTATTTGGTGCTTGTCGATTTTATCGGATATATTGGTTTTGTATATGTTGGAGGGTTTGTCCTAGGGGAGAAGAGTGTTCTCCTAGGGGGGAGAGTGTTCTCCGAGGGGAGGAGAGTGTTCTCCGAGGGGAGGAGAGTGTTCTCCTAGGGGAGGGAGAGAGTTCTCCGAGGGGAGGAGAGTGTTCTCCTAGGGGAGGGGAGAGAGTTCTCCGAGGGGAGGAGAGTTCTCTTAGGGAAGGAGAATTCTCCTAGGGGGGAGACTTCTCCGAGGGGAGGAGAGTGTTCTCCTAGGGGAGGGGAGAGAGTTCTCCGAGGGGAGGAGAGTTCTCTTAGGGAAGGAGAGTGTTCTCCTAGGGGGGGAGAGTGTTCTCCTGGGGGGGAGAGTGTTCTCCTAGGGGAGGAGAGTGTTCTCCTAGGGTAGGGGAGAGAGTTCTCCGAGGGGAGGAGAGAGTTCTCCTAGGGGAGGAGAGAGTTCTCCGAGGGGAGGAGAGAAGGAATGAGTTTTTTGTTCGCAGGTTGCGTATGTGTGTCTCTCTTTTTCTCTCCATCTTTTTTCCCTCTTTTTTCTCTCTTCTCGAACTTGTCTTTTCTTCTATGGTTCTTGTCCCCTTTTTATAGAGGTTTTTTAGGGGCAGGTGTCTTGTGCATGTAAAGATACATGTGATGTGGCCTCATTGCATGTGTGCCACTTGGTGGCTAAGTAGAGGCTTGGTACATGCATTGGCCAAGTGTTAAGTCATGATAAATGCAATGTGTTGTGCCTTGTTTGGTGCAAATGCTTTTGTAAATTTGAGTCGTATTACCGGAGCGAGTACAAAATCGTATGTGTAATAATATATCGAGTTGTGAGTCATGTTATGAATACGAGCATAAACCGGGTAGTATTTTAGCTATAAATCCGGTCGATAGTCGTGCGTCATGATTTACGATATACAAATAGTATAACTTTTGACGAATTATATCGGTATTTAAACCGTGTTATAATGCGGTATCGTTTATGAATATTAATATACCAAGTAATTTTGGTAATTTAATTATCGCTTATTTTAAGAAGGTAAATTATCATTTTGTTAACAAACCCCCCCCAGTTTTTAGTGCAGTTGGTCATTATGACTGCACTAGAAACTTAATAGGTTAAAGGGTACGAGGGCTCGGGTATCGTAGATTTTGTCAGGTATACTGGGAATGTTTCACAAGGCCTCGTAGAACTCTCCAAGGATGTCGTAAACGCTCGTCAGTGACGTTTATGTTTTGTTCGACGTTTCCCTCGTTCTTGGCATTACCTTTAAAAAGGTGGGGAGTATCGTGGTTATTCTCTCCGAGTGATTCCCGTTGTATTCTGAAATGTGCCCTCGTTAGATCATCATCGAGGCATTAATTATAATTTAAAGTTATGGCATTTACTTAACTACAGTTAATGGTGATTTTAATGCCACGTTTATGTTTGGCGCGGAGACCGAAGCGTTTCTGACCGTTTGTGTTTCTGTTAACCGAGGAGACGTGACAATTAAAGGTACTAAGCACGACTTTCAATCGTGGGATGCGAGTGGGTTTAGTGGTCATTTAAGGCATTTATTGGGAGTAGGGTTTATAAAGCTTCTTCTTTCCTAATTAACCTCACTTGCAATCTTTAAGTGAAAAACTTTTCTTTCTGCAAAAAATTCTCTGATCTTCTAACAAATCTCTTGTTATTATTTTTATGTGTAATGGTACTTTTTTGTTTGGAATGAAACATTTCTTATTTGGAACAAAACTTTTTTCCCGTGTTAATAGTCACATAACTTTTCAGCATATTATGGATACCTGGTCCCTTTCCTTCAATTGTAGAATTTTAAGATTGAGTTTACAGAAATGAGAGAGTATCTCACTCTTACTGGCCAAACAACTTTCTTAGCATAGCGTGTCTATTTGCAGTGCAAGTTTGGGGAAATATACTTTCCTAAATAGGAGTATCCCCTGACACGCCCTCGTAGCCTTTTACAGTATGCTTTGGGCAGCTCAACTTAATTCGGTTATTCGAGGAAAGGGTCCTAAGTATATATAGATGCTTAGAGTTTAGTGAATATTTTCACGTCCTTTCAAAGAATCATTCCAATAGAATTGTTTATATCCTCGTCACTTTCAATTATGCAGACTTTCGGAAAGCCTTTGGTGAGAGAGTAACTACCCTCGGAGATATTCTCCGACGTAACTGGACTATGTCTTCCCCTTTTCTCACAAGTTTTGTACTGACTTTGCGCATAATAAATTAGAGAATCTTATGATTTTTCACGAGGATATCCAAAACCGGAATCGAACTACAAATAGTGAAGGAAGGAAACTTATCTTTGGTGCGTATCGTTCCATTGTTATAGCACCTGCTTTCCCTTTTGGTTTTCGCAGCGATCTCCTTGGGCTTGCTCAAGGATTCAACAGCGTTTCCCACAGACGGCGCCACTTTGTTAACGAGTTTAGAATTATTCCCTATTTAACGGAAGATATTTATATTGGGTTGGAACGCCGATCCCGACCCGAGGAGATTGTTGGTTTTTATTGATTTGCGGCTGGACTCAGATATTTTCCGAGATGCCTACGTATCCCCCGATTGGGAATCAAGCCACTCGTAGTTCTTGTTTTTTGGTGTTGGTTATTTGGTGCTTGTCGATTTTATCGGATATATTGGTTTTGTATATGTTGGAGGGTTTGTCCTAGGGGAGAAGAGTGTTCTCCTAGGGAGGAGAGTGTTCTCCGAGGGGAGGAGAGTGTTCTCCTAGGGGAGGGAGAGAGTTCTCCGAGGGGAGGAGAGTGTTCTCCTAGGGGAGGGGAGAGAGTTCTCCGAGGGGAGGAGAGTTCTCTTAGGGAAGGAGAATGTTCTCCTAGGGGGGAGACTTCTCCGAGGGGAGGAGAGTGTTCTCCTAGGGGAGGGGAGAGAGTTCTCCGAGGGGAGGAGAGTTCTCTTAGGGAAGGAGAGTGTTCTCCTAGGGGGGGAGAGTGTTCTCCTGGGGGGGAGAGTGTTCTCCTAGGGGAGGAGAGAGTTCTCCGAGGGGAGGAGAGAAGGAATGAGTTTTTTGTTCGCATGTTGCGTATGTGTGTCTCTCTTTTTCTCTCCATCTTTTTTCCCTCTTTTTTCTCTCTTCTCGAACTTGTCTTTTCTTCTATGGTTCTTGTCCCCTTTTTATAGAGGTTTTTTAGGGGCAGGTGTCTTGTGCATGTAAAGATACATGTGATGTGGCCTCATTGCATGTGTGCCACTTGGTGGCTAAGTAGAGGCTTGGTACATGCATTGGCCAAGTGTTAAGTCATGATAAATGCAATGTGTTGTGCCTTGTTTGGTGCAAATGCTTTTGTAAATTTGAGTCGTATTACCGGAGCGAGTACAAAATCGTACGTGTAATAATATATCGAGTTGTGAGTCATGTTATGAATACGAGCATAAACCGGGTAGTATTTTAGCTATAAATCCGGTCGATAGTCGTGCGTCATGATTTACGATATACAAATAGTATAACTTTTGACGAATTATACCGGTATTTAAACCGTGTTATAATGCGGTATCGTTTATGAATATTAATATACCAAGTAATTTTGGTAATTCAATTATCGCTTATTTTAAGAAGGTAAATTATCATTTTGTTAACACATATGAACAACAAAACCTGTCCTTAACGGGATGGTACTGACTTTCATACAAGTGTTGCATGGCTGTCGTTAGCTCGTGTCGTGAGATGTTTGGTCAAGTCCTATAACGAGTGAAATCCGCGTTTTGTGTTGCTGAGACATGCGCCTAAGGAGAAAGTCTTTGCAACCGAAGTGAGCCGAGGAACCGAGTGACGTGCCAGCGCTACTAATTGAGTGCCAACACGTAGCTGTGCTGTCAGTAATAAGGTAGCCGGCGCTTTTCGAAGCACTTTCTAGTTAGCGCTTTAGTTTGATTGCACCTAGCGCTGCTAGAGTACTTTAGTTTTAAACATTACATTCTTTCACACATATATGTAAAATATTAAATCGTATATATATATATATATATATATATATATATATATATATATAAGAGGAACCAGATCATTATAACAATTATATATATATATATATCTTAAACAAATTTAGTATTTTGACTATAACATAGAAATCTAATACTTATTTCGTTTCGTTTTATTTCTAAAGACAAATTTGAAGAATATATTTTATCGGTTCGATCAGTGATTCGACAGGTCCGACCAACTGAACCACTAACCACTAACTTCATCGGTTCAATGATCGGTCCCATTCTTAAACGCTATATTATTTTTAAAGACAAAGCATATACCACCGTACTCCGTAACATGTTTCTTCGGCCGAAAACCTTGCGATCAAAGACAAATCAGATTATGAATCACAAATCATTCCAAATCAAGTGGATGCTGATTTCAACAATAAAACTGATAATCCACATTACCTACCCAAAATTTTCCTAGTGCACGGATGAACCAGATATCCATTATTATATTCTATGCAAAGGATAATAATTTGCTGAAATATAAGTGCCCCACCAACACTATTCGGTTCTGTACATATATTGCGTAGGTCTGCTGTCTTTTTCTAAGAATCTCAAGAACCAAAGCACAACAATTAATTTATCAAAAAAAAAAAAAGCACAACAAAACAAGATTTACAAACAAGTATTGGCAAGTGGCAATAGTTTTTTTTTTCTGATATTGACGCCCCCTCCCATTATATATATATATATATATATATATATATATATATGATGTTTTGGCAAATTAGCCCTGTAGTATGCTCAAGTGGCGAATTACCCTACATGAAGAATAAATTGACAAGAGATATCAAAATCCGATATATTACCCCTTATGCATTTAGGTGAAATGTACTACTTGGTGGAGGCTATATTTTGTGTATATCGGTTGGCTATAAGAAAATGTGTGTGTTTTGCTTTTATTATTCTTTAAAGTATAACATAATAGAGATTAATTTAATATTAAGATTAATATAGAAAGTTAAAATGCTTTAATTCTTAGAAAGTTAAAATGCTTTAATTCTTAGGATACAAACTCCTAATAATAGAGATGAGAATGAAAGAATTCTAAAATAAATAATTTTAATTTCTTCTTGTTTTCTGAATGAGGTTACATTGTCCATATAAATACAAATGAAATGATCCATGATTCTCCTTAATTGACCATTACTCTCTAACTTATCCACTAACTACAATTAAGGAACTAATATTTGACTAGGAATCATAAGTGGCACGTTTTGTGCTATTGGAATTACATGAGGAAATTAAATTACATAAATCAAATAAAAACCTATTAATAATATAAATAAACCAAACTAATCTTGAGTTGTGCCCTTAACATTAAAACTTATATCTCGTTTGTATATTTATAAAAGATAGAAGAAAGTAGTCTCATTATACAAAACAAAAGAGCAAATGACAAATTACCCCATGTAATCTATGAAATAGACGCATTACCCCCTGTAATCTTAAAATATGCGAATTACCCTCTTGTAATCCTTAAATTGATGCACACTGTCGAATTTTTTATGTAATTGTACTTATATTTTGTCAAATTCTATTATTCAAATATCCATTTATTTTTGTTTATGTAGTAAATTAGTGAAATATTATATCATCTTAGTGAAAATAAATCAAACAACTTAGATTTGTAAGAGGAAATGATAAGAAGAAAGTAATCTCTCACATTTTGGCAATTGAGTTACACCTTCTTTCATAAAGGGGTATATTGCACCATTTTAAAATTACAGAAAAGATAATATATTTATTTATTTTTTTAAAAAGGATAATTCGCCTATTTTGCACGTTAAATGGGGGCAACCCCCCCTCCCCCAAAAAAATAGTGAAGAATATTTGAGTGAAAATTATAATATAGAAAAAACTTATTGAATAGGTGGTGGTGCGGTGTGAGTGTGACATCACAAGTGGTATCATCCTGCAAAACGAAAACATCCATTGGGGTGAATGAACAATTTAACATAACACGAGGGGAGGGGGTCTAATTATGTATTTTAAAATCTCGAGAACCAACCGCTCACCAACGCAACGATCATAAAACAAAACAGTTTTATTTCGTCTGATTTTTGACTCTTTCACTCACTCCCATTATTTATATAATATTGTAAAAAGAACCCCAAACCGTGCCAGGTACATACAGTGTAGTAGTGTACACACTTGAGTCACAATCAAGTCTCTTTCTCCCCTCCTGCTCTGCACAAAAGTAGTAGTAGTAGACAGTAGTAGTGGGGTACCATTTCTTTTTTCTTTATCTTTCTTTTTGTGTTTTTTGTCGGGAGGGATTTGAATATTATTAATTAATATATTATTAATCAAAATCTCATCCTTTTTTTGTTCTCTCACTTGACTGAGCTCAAAGATCTGCATTTTTCATCGCCACAGGTAAAAATCAAATTAGGATTCATATCAATTTCTTGCTTTTATACTGTTTAGAAGATTTGTAGTGAAATTAAAATTAGGGGTAATGTAATACTAATATGTGTACTTTTTCGAGACGAGATGAAATTTCTTTTTCAATCAAAGGGAAACCTTCAAACTTCATCACATTGACACCACACATGGGTTTTGCTTAAAATGAGTGTACTGCTTTGGGCTTTCTCTGTTCACGAGAAAAAAACTTAGGTCATTTACTTTTTCTTCTTCATAGTAAAAAGTGAGTTTGTCAGTTGTGTTTTATTAGTTGGGATTATTACATTTTGCCTCGCCATCCAAGATTATATATATATATATATATAATCTCTTTATTAATTAATGTCACTCTGCAAAGTTACAATCGCATGCCAATAAAGAGATCTTTATTTCTTTAAATGCATTTCATTTTTCTGCTTCTTTGACTATATTGGATTTAAGTTTGTGAGTTTCTTGAAGTGTTGTGCAAAATGGAGAACTATGATATATTGGAGCAGATTGGTAAAGGTTCTTTTGGTTCCGCTCTGCTTGTTCGCCATAAACAAGAGAAGAAGAAGTAAGCAAGCCAGCCAAGGGAACTATTTTATTTAATTTTATGTTTGCAACTTGTAACTCTTGCTGATTCATTCATTATCTTAAAGGTATGTCATGAAGAAAATTCGCCTTGCTCGCCAGACTAATCGAACCCGCAGATCTGCTCACCAGGAGGTGATTTACTTATTTTTCTTGTATTTTTAGAAACTGAAATTAGAAACTGAAATATTTGTTTGGCTTATCTAATCTAATAATGTATTATGTGGTATTTTGACATCTGCATCTTTTTGCAGATGGAGCTTATTTCGAAAGTGCAGAATCCATATATAGTGGAGTACAAAGATTCTTGGGTGGAAAGGGTACGTGCACAGCATGTTGGAAACTGTAGGAACTGGTATCTGACTATCAGCTGTAATATATGACACCAGGACATATTTCCTTTATGCTTCCAACTTGTAATGGTATTCATACATTCTACTAGTGCATAAAAGGATATGGCTATGCTCAGTTGAAGAGTTTAAATGCCAATTTCTGTTTTCTGATTTAACATGAAATTGTGGTCAAAATAGTGTGTTAAAGCCTTCTTGTAACCAAGTTTGCCTTGGCATCATGCTTTTATATGATCATTACTTTTAAGCCTTGCTATGTGCGGGTACGTCTCTAGCTTATGGGAAGTTTTTGTCATTGCTGAGTTTGTTTTACCGTCCCATCACTAAGTAATTTTATTATTTTACAGGGTTGTTATGTGTGCATTGTGATAGGGTATTGCGAAGGAGGGGACATGTAAGTTGTATTGTTGCGCACGTAATATAATTGCTAGCACTTGGTACACCTCATAAGTGGAGTAGTATGTTCTGTAGCTTGTGATATTTTTCTTTCTTCTTTATGTGCAGGGCAGAAGCTATAAAGAAGACGAATGGAGTTCATTTCTCCGAGGAGGTTGTGTACAATCTAGTTTATTCTCATGTTTCATAGTCTGCGTTTCTTCTTTTAAGCTTAAATTGAATCTAATTTTTTTTACATATGATAATCAAATTTCATTCTTGAGCAGAAGCTTTGCAAATGGTTGGTTCAGCTGTTATTGGCACTCGATTACTTGCATACAAATCATATACTCCATCGTGATGTGAAGGTATGTTAAATCTTTGTTTGAATGTGTAAATATGTGAGCTCGATACTGCCTATGTTAAGACTCCTGAACTTATTCTATCTATCTTATTTTTCAGTGTTCAAATATATTTTTGACAAAAGATCACGACATACGCCTAGGTAACTATCATTTGTTATATTTGTGAATTTGTAATCATTTTCTCGGATTTTTACCAGTACTCATCTCTACTTATGTGATCTATATGTTTAATTAGCTTTTATCCTGATATATCTTTAGGTGATTTTGGTCTTGCTAAAGTATTGATCTCGGATGATCTAGCTTCCTCTGTAAGTGTAAAGGCTACGATCAGGATTAGTTATTTCTATATTTCCTGCTCTTCTCAGTTATCGAATGAATTTAATGTATCTTATTTGATTTTAGGTCGTGGGTACACCGAGTTATATGTGCCCAGAGCTTCTAGCAGACATACCTTATGGTTCCAAGTCTGACATTTGGTCCTTGGGTAACCCTCTTAACACCTCCGGAGTCTTGAATCTTGCTACTTCTGTTACATTCTTTTTCTAAATACATACAAACTTCGACTTGTCTTGTTCAGGATGCTGTATATATGAAATGGCTGCACACAGGGCTGCATTTAAAGCCTTTGTAAGCCACTTTCTCTTGTGTCTTGTCATACTTTTTATGTTTATAGATGGCACTTAATTCAGGCACTTTAAACCTTGCACCATTTTGATACGTGAGATTTTGAAAGCGTTCATCAAAACGAAAATTCTGTAGAGTAAATGGGTTCTTTTTTTTTTTTTTTTTTGGGGGGGGGGGGGGGGGGGGACTAGAATAGCTTGTTTACTTGTGTACATAGAGATGCCATTTTACTTTCTACTGATTGTATTTTGTTTAATGAACAGGACATACAAGGTCTGATCAACAAAATAAATAAATCGATTGTCTCTCCACTTCCGACCATGTATTCTGGTCCATTGTGAGTCCAGTACCTGAATCATGCATATATTTCTAGGATACTGAAATTAACCTTCCTTTGCTTTCTCTTGTTTCTTACTTCTTATCTTTCCTTCCAGACGTGGGCTAATCAAGAGTATGCTAAGAAAAAATCCAGAGCATAGACCAAGTGTATGAACAATTTCATTTTACTTGCTCTTCCCACCATAACACTCACAGAGACTGGCACTAACAGTAGCCAATATCTGACATTATCTTATGTGGGTTCAGGCTGCAGATTTGTTGAAGCATTCACATCTTCGTCCTTATGTTCTGAGTGTTCATCTAAAGTCTATCAACCCCAGACGCCAAACTCTTCCTGCCCAATCATCAAATATCAATTCTGTTAAGAAAACAAGATTTGTTGAACATCAAGCTTTCAAAACGGAGAAAAGGCTATCATTTGGCAACAATAGGGCCTTGAATCCTAGCATATCTGGAAATGACCTGGACTCTCCATGTTCTTCTCGGAGAGCAGAATATTCTTCCAGGTGCTTGAATGATAGGTTCCCGGGATTGTCTACTGGTGGCAGCGTTGACGAAGAGGCAGTCATCAGAAAGTCTGTGACAACAAAGTTGAGCGCTGCCAAAACACCTGGAGTGACTACAGTAAAGGCTTCCACTTATGTGAGAAGACAGTGTACTCCGTCGAAGATATCAAACCCTGGCTCAACTCGTGAATTGGTTAGATCTCAAACTTAAAATTGCATTGTTTGTATAATTTCAACTTAATATTGCATTGTTTGTTAAATTTCTTAGGCAAAACTTAAATGCATCTTCAGTTTCACAACTTTTATCAATTAATTTTAGGGATAATTTATACCGCATGACGTATGGTTTGGCAACTTTTCCTAAGCTTTGAATAATTACTACGTCAGTCCCTCAAACTTTAAAATTAGTATA
Source organism: Linaria vulgaris (assembly GCA_948329865.1). Lineage (NCBI taxonomy): Eukaryota > Viridiplantae > Streptophyta > Magnoliopsida > Lamiales > Plantaginaceae > Linaria > Linaria vulgaris. The sequence goes on from OX415253.1 coordinate 35,216,965, forward strand.
TTTTAGGGTCTGTATGAGATGTTAATCAAAACTTTAGGGGTGTCTGTAGTTATTCAAACTTGAGTAGCTATCTGTGGTAACGTTGTTTCAACTTTGAAGGGTTGTTTATGCAGTTTATCATGTTGGAAGTTCTCTATAACTAAGTCAATCTTAGAGAGTGTTACTATAATTCTCCCTATATCTTGAAATTGACTTGTTTTTGTTGCTTTACTTGTACATGCAGCTTCCAGTATCGCATACCCCAGCTCGAAAATCTTCCTTCTCGACACGCCGAGCTTCTCTTCCACTCTCCACAAGAACCTCTCCCACCATCCCCTACGAGAACAGCCTCGGTCTAGTTCACAGCGTGCAGTCCCCCAACGTCTCTGTGAATGCTCCACGAATCGATAAGATGGTTGAGTTTCATTTGACATCATCGGAAGAACCTCTACTACCCACTCGTAGAACTTCATCAATATCTGCTCAGTGCTCTTCTACCTCACCATACAGTGGGGATCGTTCAATCACAAAGGACAAATGCACAGTTCTTGATAGAACCTTTGTTCAATACAATGGAAGTGAATGCTCGGAACATAACCCGGAAAGTGGTGGCGGTTCAAGCCGATCTTCTGAATCTCGGCTGCGCAAGTTTGATACCTCGTCGTACCAGCAGCGGGCCGAAGCTCTGGAGGGGTTGCTTGAGTTTAGTGCGCAACTACTGCAACAAGACAGGTTTGGCGAGCTTCAAGTGCTTTTGAGACCATTTGGCCCAGAAAAAGTTTCACCTAGGGAAACCGCCATTTGGCTGACCAAGAGTTTCAAGGAGAATGCAGCGTGATGAGAACCCTGCAAGGATTACCGTAACTGTTGACTTTCGATTAACCTACTGTGGACACTAACACGGGCTGGAGGCCTACTCTTCATCAATTATTGCTTTTGTAGTTAATAGCTACCATCTAAGGTCTTTATCTGATTCCACGCGTAGCGAATGTGCACGAACCACTTGTTCGTTGGTGAGTTGGAACAAAACATGATGCTGTTTAATGTGTCTTTTAACATCTTTTGTTCCTGTCACCATAGTATGCCATCAGCCATTTCAGAGAATTTGTTTTGGGGGTGGTAGAATCTTTTCATTCTACTCTTCAGGATGAACGAAGTAAAAGCTGTATTACCAACATGCACAGATCCTATTTAATACTTAGGAGTGTTATTTATTAGTGTCCGTAAATAGGAATCAAAATCCTAATTTAAGCGATATAAGTTTCAATTTGGACGAGTGGAACTGGGATGTCTTGAATTCGTTGAGTTTGATTGGGACAAGGGATGTTACGTAGTTAACTCGTTTCCGAACTTCCTAGTATGATAATATGATGCTCCTTTTTCCTATAAATAAAAAAGAAAGAAAGAAAGAAAGAAAGATGATACTCCTTTTGGTCATACGAAAAAAAAATATGAAAATTAGTTTATTGTGTAAAGGAGTACATTCAGCTCATTTTTGGGTCCATTTCGTTTGAGTTGGAGTGATTTACGATGACATTGGCATTTAGCAAAATAAGTTCCAAGGTTTAAAAGTCATAAATCTCCTATTATATGCCGTTTTGCGTCACCTATAATTTAAAAGATCTAATTTATTATTGATTTATTGGACATGTAAGAAGTGCTTTCGATCAATTTCTAAGCTTAAATATGCCATTCCTCTTGATTTAACTGTAAGTTCAATAAATAGTCTTTATTTTTCCTTCAACTTTTGTTACAAATCCTAATTTTCAAACCCTAGTTTCACGAATAAAGATGAATTGGACGGGAAAAGGCTCTATATTGCTGTGAAGGCTCAACATGAATCCTCAAAATTATGCTTAATGTTTTGCTGGAAAAATAATAAAAATTTTGTTTTTAGCTAAATTATTCGGCCGAAAAGTTGACTAGAAGTAACTAGCAAGAAATAACAAAACAAAGTGGTATGTTATTCTACGGTGCACAATCCCCATATATAAGAATGAGAGGCGGATAGTTTGCGCTTCACCTTTGGGTTGTTCCAAACCTTCCAAGTGGTATGTTATCTTCGTCCTCCACCTGTTTCATTGGTCTTCCCGATCAAACTCCCAAGTTTGAAGATAATATTGTTTGTAGTTTGAATGGGGCATGGTTCTAGCTAGATGAGCAAGGGCTCATATATCAGGATTCTCTCCTAGAGTTATGGAGCTTGGTTCAATATTTATGATACTTTGTATAGCTCCAAGCCCTAGGCGGGGATAAAGGAACATAATTTTGTATGTCTAATAGATTTAATAGACATGTCTCTTCTATGAGTATGGATTTTTCAACTATTCTTATCAAATCATCTAGCTTAGTGGCCGAGTCCCCCACAAAGGAGTCGGAAAACTTCTTATTCCATAATCCATGAGAGACAATGCCTAAAAGCATAGCTGCATTATTAACTTGTAAAACATCAAAAACTTTGTTAGCTGTTTAATGCGTATACTCCAAGAGGCCCTTCCAATGAAATAATGTATAAACAACTCACTTAGTTGTTCAAACTTTTTGTATGTTGCCAGGAGGAAGTTAAGAGAACTAGGCTTGGGCTTGTCCTAGAACGGTGCATGGGGTGAAAGAAGCTACATAGTATGTGGTTCAAGGAGGGTACCAAATTAATAACGGCTCAATATTCAAAGAAGTGACCTTGAGTAACCCTTCTTGCATTTTCTCATATGTACGATGCCAAAGCACGTAAATTAATATCATGTGGCATCACGGCTGAAAAGATATGGTGCACAAAAGGGCTCTCCCTATGGACGGGTATCACGTGGGGCTGTATGATCTCTTTTAGCCCCTCGATTTACCTTCACAAATGGACCGGGTCATATTTTGTACGTCGCAACATGTGATCATTAAAGGCCTCTAGTCATCATTGTGAGTGAATTGAGGTGAGTTTGACCGAGTATGCAGTGTCGAGGGTGACCTCGCACATACCTTCCGTATCCAAGTTCACCAAAAGTGGTAACTTTGTATGAGTCGTTGAAAGTTTTAAGAAGGTCCAAGTGTACATCTTTGAAGAAGCCTTCAGAGTTCATGATTTTGTCGCGATCCGCATGAGGTTTTCTAAATTAGACTTGATGAGGTCAATCGTGTCAGCGAAGACTCTTTCTAGGTGGAACATCGTATCCTTGCTTTCATATGGCTCTTGATTCTTATCAAGGCTCTCCCTCATCTGGAGGCTCCATTCTTATTGCATGATGTTGGTGACATGTGTTATTGATTCTTTTGTTGTCGATGATGACTTTTGTCTTCAATCCTTATTTTTAGGCTTTCCTGAGGGAACTCTTTAATTTTGCACATATGTTGCCATTATAATCCATTTAGATTCACAATGGTAAAGAAATGATTGCATGAAACTTAACGGTCTTGTGTGCAAGTCAAACATGCAAATCTTTAGTCTTGTACATATCTTATGATCAAAAGAAAAGAATCATGGTTGAGTATGCAGTTTTAAAAGACGCTAGAGCTTTACTGCATGGATGCTACCTGGGAAAAAATCACATTTCATACCATAACTTGGCACTTTTCCATTTTTGGTACCATAAGTTGGCAGCCATCAAGTTTGGTACCTCAACTTGGCTACCCTTAACAATTTCAATACCATATGTTTATTCCGCCCAAATCGCCGCCTAAATCACTTACCTGGCTCGCCGCTGACTAAAACAATTGGGGATTTTGACTTCTTATTCCACGTGGCTGCCAACTCGGCCAAAAAAAAAAAATGAAATAAAACCAACAGTCACCTCACTCCCTCCAAAATAAAAGTCCATTCCCCTCAACGGTCACAACACCCACACAACTCGGTTCATCTCCCTCGCATTTCCAGATCTTCTCCTCTCAAATCCAAGGTAAGTTCTCTTCATACCTGTCACAATAGATCTTTTTCTTCGTTGCACAATTATCTATTTCTTCGTTGAAAAATTTTCTTCAAAGTTTGGTAGAGGCCGATTTAGGGTTTTATGCAAAACAGTGGATTTTGGTATTTGATTTAGAATTTGGTTTTACTTCAGTGCATGTCTTAAGTTCGAACGGCTAGAAAACATGTGATTTTTTGGGTAGATGATTCACTCCTAAAACATATTGAATGCTTCTGATTGTAGATGAATCACCCCTATGAACTACCCAGCTATTGTGGTCGAGGAATGATGCGTTATTTTAGGGCCAGTGCTGTTGCTAAGTACCCTGGTAGATACTTATATATATGTCCGGCTAATGTTCAACATAAGGATTTCATAGTGTGGGATGATTCTGTGCATGAGGCAAGGTATTCGCGTTACCATAGCATAATATTTGGTAGTAACTCAAATACAAACACTCAGAACTCTGAACCCTCAAGAAATCTGAAGAAAAGGGCTACTAAAAATGCTGAATCATGTATGGAATCTCACCAACCCTCTCTCAGTCTTGGCTCAAACAGGCATACCATGGTAGAGAACCAAAGTGGATACATGACTACCACTGCACTCATTGACACTATGAAGACTGTTGATCCAACCAAGGCTGCTCTTTTATGTTGTTGTTTAGCTTGGTGGTTGTTGATTGTAATGTCTTGTGTGTTTGTTGCTGTTCTTGTTGCTGTCTATTACAAGATGTAATAGTTAATATGACTCCTTTGCAATTCTATTCTATTTTAGTCTTGTTGTTAAGTTTCCTAGTACTGTTATTTGATTCCTATGTAACCTATAAGACAATGGGATTACCCCTGTTTGGTTTGCTATGTTAAGGATTTCTTAAGTTTTAATGTTGTTTTGTTTATGATAATTTTTATTCATTTAATTTTTGATGATAATAGAATGGTTATTACTACAAGTTCTCAAAAGTTGAGACTTAGTGTGTTCTTGGACAAAGAGTTATCCTATCATGGCCAATGAGTGTTTCTGGAAGCTATGGTTAACTACGGTAAGAGGCACATATTGAGCAACATTAAGATACTGGCTAGGGCTCTTAAGGTGGTTAGTGGTGAGTTATTAATTAGGCTCAGGGTAGGATACATTACCTACAGACTTAGGAAGACCATTTGTCTGTTGAGGAACAAGTTTAACCAATTCAGGAGGTTCATTGCCATCCCTGGTGTTATCTGTGCTCCAAACTTTGACATCAGTACCACTCCAGAGTATATGGCTCATTCTGCTAAGGTACATTACAGAATTTGTTCTTTATTTAGTTTTGTTTAATTAGATTTTCTGTTATTTAAAGGTCTTGTTTTTTTGTAGGAGACTGAAGAACAAATGTACTTCAGAAATTTTGGATTGGACCATGCTGAGTTGATGTTCCAGCTATTTGAAGGACATAATGTTGCATTGTTCCCTGAAGAGCGCCACAGAACTGCTGAAGATCCCATGGTGATTGAGGATGAATCTGAAGAAGAGGTGGAGGCTGAGGTAGTGATTCTGGAGTAGGTGTAGGAAGTGTGATTTTGTTAAGAACTGAGTGGGGGAAGACTTAGCGTTAGTATGAGCAGGATTGCGATGAGACTGATTTTTGTTTAGATGATGTAATGGATATAATCAGAACTCATTGCTAATTTTGTTTGGATTCTATTTGCTGATGATCCCAGCTGTTAGTGTATTTGGTTTCAATTACATTTTATGATGCAAATTACACACACATAAAAAAAAGCAACCAGCCAAAGCCAAAATATATACCAAAGAGAATACTCAATCAGTCATACATCTTAAAGGTACCAATCACTTGGAAATTACCAGACATCTTACAATCAACCATCAGACATCTTACATTACACTAAGTACTGAGTTTGCAAGTTCAACACCTGCCAAAATTGTTCAACATCTATGTAATCAAAGTACATGGCAGAGTAATACAAAACACCATGAATCTAGCAGCTAAAATGAATAATTAGTTCATACTAATTTGTCATCTATTTTAACTACTTCAAAAAATCCCCTTCAAGTCTGGAACAACATCTTTGAGGTCTTAGAAGATCACTTTGGGTTCTTTCCAGTGTGGAACAACATCTTTTGCCCTTTGACATGCATCACACTAACATTTGTTGTTGGAAGCAGTCATAGACCTTGCAATTGTTCTGAATTAGAAGGTGGTGGCAGAACCTTTGTAGTTTTAGAAGTTGAGCTTGATTCAGCAGTTTTATTGGATCTCTTGTCATTGTTTGGCTTTGGTTGTTCATTCTCACCAGCAGTTGTTTCACCCCCTTCTGCAGCTGGTTGTCCCAATTTAGCAGCAGATGAAGCAGCAGCAGTAGCAGCTTCTTCCATTGCTTGTTCCTCTTCAGCTTTTCTTTTTAAACATCCCCTGGCATTGTGACCTAACACTTTACAGTAACCACACTGTACTGTTTTTTGCTGTCTTTTGAGCTGATCAGGCTTTTGGGCCAATGGTTTACATGGTTTCCCTCTATATTTTCTCTTTTTCTTGACCATTGCCTCATCTGGCTCTCTCCTCCTCACAGCCTCTGGCCTCCCAACAACCCTTCCTTCATTAGGTGGGGTTGGAGCAGCAAATCCAGTTTGCTTCCATTCTTTCCTTCCATTCATAGGCATTATAGGACTGTGGTAAGCAGCCATATAAGTTTCAACACTGAAGCAGGGGTCAATAAAGTCAAGAGGGTCCAGACCTTGTGCAGATATTGCATTCACAACATGAATGCAAGGGATTCCACTTATGTCCCACTTCCTACAACCACAGGTCTTGTTTGCAAGATTAACTGCCCATACACTGTTGTCCCAGCAAGTAATCATGTAATTGTCATCATCAGATTTTGTTGGGTAACAATGATTACCGTGAGTACCAATGAACTCATCCATAATTAGCCTGATTTTAGGACACCATATCCTCTTCCACTTTTCTTTTGCTCTGTCTCTATTTCTTTGGTGCCTAGTCATTACATATTGTATCAACCACTCCAGCATGGACAAGTTTGGCATATCTCTAGCATCTAGAATCACTGAATTGAATGATTCACAACCATTGTTCAGAAGCATGTCACATTTGATTGATGGGTTGAAGTGTGATCTGCTCCAGTGTTCAGGAAGCTTGTCTTCAAGCCACTTCTTGGCTTTAGGGTTCAGTTTCTCTAAAGCAGCTACCCTAAACTTGAACTCATTTTCAGTAGTGGCTCTTGCAGCTTTCCATAATGCATCTTTCAATGCATCACCTGTGAACCCTGCTTTCTTGAAGTTCCCATGAAGATTCCTCACACAGAACCTGTGATCAGCCCCTGGGAACACTAGTTCAAAGGCCTGTAGCAAGCCTTTCTGCTTATCAGACATAAAGGTCCATTCTTTGGTACTTTCAATACCAAGATCAAGCTTTAGCACATGTATAAACCAAATCCAGTTGTCTCCATTCTCCTTCTCAACAATAGCCCATGCTATTGGGTATATATTGTTGTTGGGATCTATCCCAACAACAGTCAGTAATACCCCCTTGTGGGGACCTTTTAAATGTGCCCCATCAATCCCTATAAGCTTTCTGCAACCTGCAAGAAACCCCTTCTTAAGTGCCCCCAAACACATGTACAGCCTCTCAAATATGTTGTCATTATTGGAATGATCAAGGCCAATGATAACAATACTGTCTGGATTTGTTCTCTCAATTTCACTTTTGAAATCCCAAAGAGCTGCATACTGTTCCACCGAATTGCCATTAAGTAGCATGAGTGAATGTTTCTTAGCCCTGTATGCCTATTGAGTAGACCAGTTGTTGTTTAAGTCTTTTTTTTACATCCAAATGAAACCCCTTGACACTCCTCTTTGGGTCACTTTGAAACTGTTGCATGTACCTCTCCCCAACCCACTTAGATGTTAAGTTTTTACTTCTGGAATTCTGGGGACACGTGTGTTTCTTCCTGTAGTAACAGATTTTAAATGTACCAACCTCACCAGCCACCTTCACTGCATTTATCCTCCATCTGCACCTCATACCTTGACACTTAATATACATCCTTCTTGTGTCATTGGTAGTCACTCTCACATATCTCTGGTCAAGGATTGCTAGAGATTTTGCAGCTTTTCTTAGTATCTTCTTTGAAGTAAACTTCATGCCCAGTTTCAATGTTGGGTTCATTACATCTTTTTCATCAAAGATTACCCCATACCCACTAAGACCATGATCCTCATCAGAATCATCGCTAAGTAGGTAATTATCCTCTGCATTTATGTCACACTCTCCAGTGTCAGATTCTGTGTCATCTTCAAGATCATCATCTGCAACTTGCTTTTCCCCTCTATTCTTTGTCTTTTTTTTTGGTTTTCTTCCTTGTTCTTCGTGCACTAGGTTCTGGAATTCCATTGTCTTCTCTAGGTGCAGCATTTTGAGTTCCACCTTGCGTCTCAAACATATTATCAACCACCCTGCGGTTTAGCTGAGGACCCTGTTCAATGTCACTGTCCATCCCATAAGAACCATCACTAAAGTCATCCAACTCAATCTCTTCTGCATCTTCTTCTTCAACATCAGTCACATTGTTAACTTCAACCTCAGGCTGCAAGAATTCATCTCCCTCAAACATGGACCGTTGCTGTTTATCAACCCTTCCCTCACAAGTAAGATAAACATCCATGCACCTATCAGCTTGCTTGGACAGAAACATAGCAGTAAGTGACCTATCATCTCTCACAAGCACAAAACCACCACTATGTTTTAAATAGAAACCCCTCAACCCAAAGAAACCCAACTCACTACAAACTGCCATAAGCCTATCCAGTGACATATCATCAGGCCCAAGGTAGTCCACTGTTATCTTAGACCCATCCTCATACTCAATCAAGGGGTCAAACCCAAAGCTGCCACCATAGTTGAACCTTACAGAGATTAAGAGCTTATCTGAACCTGCACATTGGAAAGGTTGAGATATTAGTCATAAATATTTCGAAAGTAAGGGTCTAAATTTTGGGAATTAGGGTATTAGGGTTTCTGTTTTTTGAAAATTGGACCCTAAATTATGAGATTTAGAGTTTTAGGGTTTATGATGCTGAATAATTGGGGAAAATCATGGGAAATCTAAATTGGGCGTACAATTTGGGGTTTTAACTCATAACACAACAAACTTACGTCAAATTTAGGGGAAATCGGCAAATTAGGGTTCGCGTTTTGGGGGAAAATTGGGGAAATCAGAAAAACCCAACAACAACACAATTAACAGTCGCGTATGTACGGCTAATCGCACCAGCAACAACCTAAACTTCAAAAACTAAGCTCATTACAGTCAATTGATGAAGAAATTGAGAGTACTAACCGTAAAATGGGGGCGGGTCGTCGTCATTAGCGGGATGGCGTGCCCTCAGCTTGGATCGCCGGTTCACCATCGTTACTGGTGTGGAAAGCTTGCGATTGTGACGATTTTGGTGGTTTTGGTGGTGAGTGTTTTTTGGAAATGGTGCAGAGAGAGTGAGAGAGAAGTTGGAAATGGCGGGACGAGTGAGGTGAGGGTTTTTTACATATCTATTTTTTTGGGCTGAGTTGGCAGCCACGTGGAATAAGAAGTCAAAATTCCCAATTGTTTTAGTCAACGACGAGCCAGGTAAGTGATTTAGGCGGCGATTTGGGCGGAATAAACATATGGTATTGAAATTGATAAGGGTAGCCAAGTTGAGGTACCAAACTTGATAGCTGCCAACTTATGGTACCAAAAATGGAAAAGTGCCAAGTTATGGTATGAAAAGTGATTTTTTCCCGATGCTACCCTATTTATCCACGAGTAAGGTGGTCCAGAAATCATACATTTTCAACTTGTGTGTCCATGTTGAGGTCATTTATAATTGTTGGGCGGACGAATGAGGTTGGGGTTAAATTGACTTTGTCCTTAGTGTCCATTGAAGTCTTCTTTTGTCACGTGCGAGAAAGACTAGTGGTGTCAAAAAGTGCATAATACTCACAAAAAGTTATTCTTAAAACACATACCACTTATATACTACACAAAAGTTATACTTTAATTGTGCCCGACGTTGCCTCGTGGCGCAAAATTCATCAATTATAGAATCAAAAATCAATATTTTTAAGCAACTCTTTTAACATATATCATCTCTAAAAATATGTGTTCTGTTATTACGGTTGAAACAAAATGAGTTAAAACAAGACGAATTATCATGTCAATCAAGTGGTAATCTCGTGCCTTATTTGTCTTGGCTGTTTTTTGACACAATTCTTAAATTGTTGAAATACTGCAAAATTTCTTGTGTCCAAGAATGTCCAACTCATAATGTCTCAATTGAATACTCTGATGATGCATTTATGGTCTAGGAAAATCAGTTGGATAAAATTTTCGAACAAGACACATATACGATCAACATTGAACAACTTGAAAAAAAATAAAAATAGGTTCCAAAGCAGATCTAAGCTTCAAAAGTTCAACCGCATCATCATTTAATCTTCTAATGAGCTCCACAATTTGAAAATTTATTGTAGCATGAAATAAATAATAGTGGTAATGTTGCTCAATTGTGATTGGGTCCTTTTTATGTCAACCTCTTATTGCTTTACAATAATCCCCCATATTAGGTATCTCAATATCATGCTTTTCACAATTCTCAGAAGCATAAGGACACAGTCAAAACCTTTTTCTCATCTTAATGTTTGAAACAAAGTTTTTATGGTAAAAAGATCCATTGCATTTACAATATCAAGAGACTTCATTTTGGAAGCTTCACAAAGCATATTTATTATTCTCATCACTTTATGCATGAAGTATAAATTCAATACAAAATTATAAGATTTTATCTCAGTCAAACAACCACATGCTTCTCTCTCAGTATGGAGTTACCTTTCATCTACATTATTTCTTAAACTTTAATCACATCACCATACATATTAATTAAATTGCACATTGAATCAAAATGAAAACTCCAATGAGTCTTCCCAAAACAAACTTGATTAGCCCCAGTACTAGTTGCACATTCACCATTAGCTATATCTCGTTAAATTTTAATAACTTGTGCATAATGTAATCCACTATTACTTTTCGGAAAAGCACAAAGAAGATTAGCTATAGTATTTAGTTTGAAAAAATGCAACAAAACAGACATTTCTTTTTCTGCAGTCCAAAACCAATACCAATTATAATCGATGAGCAAACATGAACTCTTTCCTTTTTCCAGCTAGAGATGCAGCATGTTCAGGTTTTCCGATCCAAGAGCAGAATGGTGTATATAGTACATCCAGGTTACGAGGTTCTACTACTGTAAGAATCTAGCGATACCCCTCCCGGTGGGACAAGCAATAGTATGATTCAAGGGAATTGAAGACTACGAATTATGACTTGTGGGGAAGGGGGTTTATACCATGTGGCACGTTGTACGAAACGACGTGGCCACGTGGCACATTGATTCGATCAATGTGGCCACGTCGATGTTTGTCGACATGATATGCGTCGATCGCATTGAGTCATTCACGTCGGATTTGGACCCATGTCTGTTCGAACTAACATGGTGACATCACCACCTCGATGTGGTGAAGTCATTTAATCGATGTGCCACATCGGGTTCGACCAACATGGCATTGTCGTCGCGGCTCATCACCCCGGTTGTGGTGAGATTTGGGGCATCTTTGTAGAGATTAGTCTATTTTTCAGGGCAATTTGTACCTCAGAGGTTTTGGCAACCGATATGGAGCGACTGGAGAAACCATTTATTATTACGATGCGCAAAATGGAGAGGATCTTTCCACCTCATTTTTTGACTCTATGGAGCATTTAGCCATACACCTCCCGTACGAGGCCAGAGTTGGAGGTCCGTTCCACTATATATGGATGTATCCATTCATGAGGTACTATTTTATATTTTTTAAATTGATTATTTATCTAACTAAATATTTCTATGAATTATGTGTATGTTCAACATGAAGGGTTCAATATTGGATAAGGCGAGGGTCGAAGGATCCATAGCCAATTCGTACCTACTTTCAGAGCTGGCCAATTTGTGTTCTCAATATCTGGATGTCTCTGTTCAGACTAGATATAACCACCTCAACAGGAACGAGACGTTAGATAGCACGGAGTGGGATGATGAACGTCCAATATTTCAAAGGAAAGCGGCGCTAGTATGGCCACTAAACAAAAGGTAACGCTTGACTTTCGATGAAATCAACCAGATAGAGCTTTATATGCTACTTAACTGTCCAGAGCTTGACGAATGGGTCGAGTAAGGTAATGTTATTTGTAATCATGGCAGGATTAAAACGCTATAATGACTTCAGAGTACTAACTTGTTTTTTACTACACAAGTTATTTGAAGATGATGAGTGCGGTGGACTCAGTACTATGGAGGTACAATCCAAGAGGAACCAAGATTACGTAGCATGGTTCAAACAGACGTATTCATGTGGGCGCTACAAGAGCGGCGTACAAATAGATCCTCTATTCACTGGTCTAGCTAATATAGTGGCGACTTACGATGGATACATTGTGAATGGGTTTAGATTTCACACTGAGATGACGTTGGGCCTGGAGAAGAGTTGTTGTAGTGGTGTTTATGTTAAGGGAAACATGGGAGGATCCGAGGCCTCCAACTTTTACGAAACGTTGAAAGACGTAATACATGTAGAATATTTAGGACAAAGAAGACCGCTTTACATTGTGTTGTTCAAATGTTTGTGGTATGATATACACGCAGGTACGAAGGTGCACTCAATGTACATGTTGGTTGATATAAACTCGCGACGTACCCTCGCCACCAATGAGCCGTTCGTCTTTGTTAACCAAGCATTACTGGCTTACTATGCTCCATACTCAAAGAAGACGACGAGCCGTCAAGGTGGCAACATATGGTTGGCTATATCCACCATTCCCGCCAAGTAAACTCTTTTATATATGCATGTCAAGTACAACTAAAACACGATTGTGTATAATAAGTACAATTAAACTAGTACTAAAATAAAACATTTACATGAAATCTACATATACATAAATTCATTACATAAACATAAATGAATTACAATAACATGTCCAATAACATAACTTAAATACTCCAACAGTAAGCAGTTGGAACTTAATTACATGAAAACTACATAACACAAATTCATTACAAAATAAAAAGTAACAACTAATACTACTAGTCGACATAATCATCATTACCAAATCCGAAGGTACTCATAATAGAGCCTCCACCACCATCGCCACCATCACGACTAGGAGGATCATCACCACCAATACCAGCATCATCACCATCAAGAATATCCTCATAATCCTTAGCCGCCTCATCGTCATCATCCTTATACTCAGGCGCATACATTGGCGCAATCGAAGACGAAGTAGCAAATTGATCACGTGCGGGCGGCGGGGGCGGGATGCCTCACACCTCGATGTCATCAAGGCTATGTAGGCCTCCTATTCATTTTGTAAATAATTGTATGTAATTAATAATGCAAAAGTTAATATAGAAACCGGTAGATAGATTACAATTAAACACTTTAAGATACTTACGTAGATAACCGTGTACGCGAGGTCCAACCAAACATGGCAACGTGGAGCTCTAGATAGCAGATCATCCACCACATATATATGCTGGAAATGATACGCCTCATCGTGTCGAGGAGGTCTCTCCCGACGCGGTTTTGCGAGCATCTATATATTAACATAAAAAGTACGTTAAACTTTATAAACTTAAGACAAAAGTTATTCGTATATGACCGAGTTAATTAAGACATACCGTCCTACGACGAATCTCTGTGTAGCTGATGGATCCACCGGCATGAGTGGGACGTGCACGAGGGCACTGCTCAGGGGTCTCTCCTCCTCTCCCGTTCTTTTGTGCTCTCTCGAATCGCTGCCTATGACCCCTGACTCCCAATATTGTACAAACTCACTCTCCAACTTGTCGTTCATCCACCCAGTCTTTGGACGACCCGTCCACTTCAGATCATTCTTTCTCGCATAGTAGTTCTTTTTCGCATTGTGTACCACTTCTTTATACCTCTTTATAGCCTTCTCCTCGTAGGATATAAATGTCGTACCCCAATCGTCTTGATGAATATTGTATGTTTTCTGCAAATAACTAAGGTTTTTATATTCTAAGACTTGGTTTTAAATACGCTTCGTTAAATAAAATACTTACACACACACACACACACACACACACACACACACATATATATATATATATATATATATATATAATAACTTCTCACCGTAAATTCAATCCACATATAGTCTCTAATAGGCTGCTCCAGATCATTGTACGATGGACCACAAGTCGTCATAAAGCTTCTAATGATCTCTGTAATCGTCGTCAATATCCGACGCCCACCCACAAAAAGTCCATGCTCATCCAAAGAAAGGGCATGACGAACTCTACCATCAGGCAGTACATGAGCGCCTCTAGATAGGCCCGTATCAAGTTGGTACTGCGTGCTTGTAGATGATCCTGCACCGGCGGAGTCTGTCGGCATACTATTCAGTTCAGCTCCAGTGGACTCAGTAGATGGTGGCCTATGTGCACTAAGCCTCGATTCAGATGATGTATGGGGGCGTCGATCCTACGTGATGGTCATCTAATCGATGTGAAACCGCTGCCTCTAGTGGAGTACCTTCACTTGATCTACCCTGGGACCCACGAGGCTGAGAAGTGGCAGGGGCCTCGACACAAGCGGGCGGTGTAGTACCCGAATGAACTATCTGGAGGTGAGGATCGACACTGCGTCCAACTCCACGCCCCTTCTTCGAGGGGTGGTCACCGCGAGTGAAACTCGACGAGCTATATGGCTTTTCTAAAGGCATGGACGATGTTTTAAAAACTATTATTTCTACGATATCTAACAACAATTTCTAAAGGCAACGTCATAATAACTTTGAATTCAACTAACTAAACTAACATACATAAAAACAATATAAAACCATATAATTCTAAGATGGATAAGAATTTATAAAGCTACAATAATATTTACAAAAATACATTATTAAAATCATTACATGTAAGACAAGTTAGAAGAAATCTATTATAGATACTAAATTAGAGAGATTCCCTAAAAAAAATTTCTGAAGTATCATCATTTCTAGATTATAAGAGTTCCCTAAAAGCATCGATTCTTAATTTATAAATCGATCCTTAATTTATAGATCGATTCTCTAAAAACATAAATTGCAGAGATTCCCTAAAGAGAGATTTCTAAAAGTATAATCATCTCTAATTTATAGAAATTCCCTAAAAGTATTATGATTTCTAATTTATAAATCGATTCTCTAAAAGTATAAGTATTTTCTAATTAAAGGCATAAACGATGGTGAAAGCCTAACAATTCTACAATATCTAACAATTCCTTTATCATGAATAATATTAAAATATAACAATTCCTAGAGCCTAATAATTATTTCAATATCTAACAATCCTAACAATCTTACATATAAAATTAGTATTAAACAATAGTTATAATACATTAATTGAGGAAAAAGAAACAAAACTTATCGGATTTGGGTTTCTGACCGAAACCCGATGACTAAAGAGGTGTCTACGGTCGCAAGTGAGAGGAGAGGAAAAGAGAGTGAGTTGTGGGAAGGAGAGAAGAATACCTCCCATAGCGATCGGGATGCGGTCGCTAATATGGGTATTAGCGACCGCAACCTAGTCGCTAGTTTCGGCCCAACTGGCAGAAACTAGGGCAACACCTTTGGCTGAACATTGTCCCACCAAAGGTTTGGACTGGGTTCCAGTCGCAAATGCGGGTTGCGACTGGAATCCAGTCGTAGATGGACGTGCGACTGGATTTCGGTCGCAAAAACTTGCGACCGCATTTCGGTTGGAAAAGGGCACCCAACCTTGTAGCTATATATATATATATATATAGGACAAATTAATATTTCTGTCCTGTAACTTTACACCGTTAAAAAAAGTGCCCAGTAACTATTAAATCTATAAAACTAACCTACGAATTGGCTTTTTTCGAATTTTTCTGCCCACCGCTTGCCACATCACAAAAAATGCCTACGTGTCATCCGATATGGCAATTTTGGCACACGCCCAATAAAAAGCGCGCCCTCCACGTCTAAATTCCCACTTATACAAAATGTTTTTGCCCTTATAATAACAACATTCCAACAATAAATCTTTTTAAAAAATCAATTCCCCCAAATCGACAAAGAACCCTAACCCTAATTCTCAATTCGAAAATGCCCGAATCGACCATGAGCTCTCATCTGGTATGCAATTGTGGAAGACCCGCTTTCGTGCGCGTGTCCATGACCGATGGGAACCCTGGACGAAGGTTCCATGGGTGTCCGCGATGGCCCCTTGGGTGTCGACTATGCATTTGGGAAGATCCGCCCGTCTGCTCATATGCTAGGGCTGTGATTCTAATTTTGCGCAGAAGAATCGAGAGGGTGCAGTGTAGAGTTAAGGGACTTGAAGAAGAAGTTGCGTCGAAGAAGGAAACAAAAGATGTAACAATGTAGTCGTTATACTAGACAACCAAGAAGGAGCAAGAAGAGAAAATCCAGGATTTGCAGATTCAGAACACAAAATTGTCCATAAGGGTTAGACTTTGTTACATGATCATTATCATATTGGTTATGGTTGTTGTAAGGTTGTATTGAAGCCATTGTTTTTGGCTTATTAGGATGTGTGGTAATTTGATCCACATTAGGTGTGTTTTTCATTAGAATTTGTTGCTGGTAGTATTAAGGGTGGTGGTTAAGATCTTGATCAGTTTGATTAAGGTTGTGTTGGCATAAGTTTCATCAGTTTGAGTATCCTTGTTGATGTTGATGTTGTTCAAGTAATGAATGGTTGTATCCTTGTTACCCGTGTGTTTTTTTGTGTTTGATTTTGATGTTGTTGATGTTTTGTTAACCATTTTGAATTTTAGCCTTTTCGAATTTCCTTTGTATGGATTGTTTTGTAAAAGATTATATTAAATGTATGGACATCTTTATAGCATAAATATGTCTGTTGGGTTAAACTGACACTACTACAGACCATTTCATTCCCAATGTACATGACTGTTGGTGTAAACAAGGAAGAAATTTTGATGCGTGTTCATGTTTGTGAAGTTTGTTACACGTGCCCTATATGTTTGTGAAGTTTGTAAAAAATGCCCTTTAAGTATGGTTGTTAATAAACAAAAATGCCCTTTAAGTATGGTTGTAATTAACAAAAATGCCCTTCAAGTATTGATTTTTCTAAAAACATGCCCTTTAAGTATTATTATTTTAAAAAATTCCCTTTTTGTATGGTTGTAATTATAAAAAATGCCTTTTTGATTTGGAAAAAAAATGCCCATTTTTGGGCAGATGCAATGGTTTAGTTAGTGGTTGGAAAAAAAAATATTGAGCAATTAGAGTCAATTCGACTCTCGTGTCAGGAGGAGTGTTGAGATGGTTAATTATGTATTAATGAAGTCTATTCATTTACCTTTCATCAAACCATAAGCATTCTTCAGCGTGAGCAATCTCCAATTTGAAACCCTCCCAAAAAAAAGTAAGTTCAGTTGTCATGGCCGCCTCAAATGCCAGCGTCTTGAAGGAGTACTATGACACAACACAGGTAGAAAGATCCACTACCCCCTCTGTTTTCTTTGAAGCCATACTCTTCTGAACCACTAAAACCTATTCTCGACATTTTTTTGTTTTGCAGGATACCTTGTTGGATCCTTTCATGAAATTTAGTGATTTCACAGAGGGTGATGAAACCTTCATATTGCGCAAGCTGTCTTCTCTTATTGGGGAAGGTATTAGGTTTAACGCTACGCAGCTGGAGGAGATGCATGCGAAGATCGCAAAAGCGCTATCTGTTCGCAAGAAGAAGGAGATCACGCCTTTCATGGTTAAGGAGAGGTTGATGATTATGAAGTGCCGCCTGAAACTTTTCCAGAGATTTTGGGCCCATCCTGGGGTGCAGTTCAACATCAAGACTGGAACTGTGAGGCTACACCCGCTGAAGTATGTGCAATTCATGAAACAAGTAGGTGTTTAATTTGACTCATTATATTGTCATCAGAGTACCAAATTGTGGGACGAATTCCTTTTTCTTTCGCTTGTTAATAAGAGAAATTTATGTTCTTTCAGCCCATCCCGATCGACAAACAGTTTGCTGAGAAAGGTTTCCAGCATTATGGCCAATTCTGCTACTGCCTCCAAGTTAAGAAGCTACATATTGAGAAGATTATAGTGGTCACGAAGTTTGACCGCTTTGACATGGGGCTTTATGACTCGGTGTAGTGAGGATAGGTTTTTATGTAGTTGTTTGGTTGTTTGTTTTAATGCTTTTTGAACAATTTGAAATCTTTTGTTTGTAAATGTTTTGAAGTTGTATGAACTGCTTTTGTTTGTAAATGTTTTGAAGTTGGTTGTGTATGTTGCGTAGTAGCAGTCCTCAGAGAGAAAAAAGACATTTTGATTCATTCTCGTAGCTATCATTCTAGAACTGTATTGCAATTTTGCAGCCAAAATATAAATGTTTACAGAGCATATAATGCTCATATTACATTGGAAATATTTTAGCCTCAAAATAAACCTGGTAACCAGTTCATCATCTACTCCATTGTAACAAAATATTGGATAAACCATAAGCACACATCTAACTTCACAAAATATGCAACACTATTACACAACTGTTAACCATAGTCCAATATGGTCTAAAACTTTTCATTCCATTTCCTGCTGAGACCTTTCTTCTTTGATTCATTTACCTTCTTACTCTCTCTGCCCACCTCATCTCCATCATTGATTTTACTAATCAAAGCAGCCAAATTTGAAATCTTCACATATTTCCTGCTAATCCCTTCATATGGATTAATCCTGTCTTTCTGTGAGCCTAAAGCTTCGAAGCAATCACTTAATTGGTCTGTGATTTTTGGTGGAGCCTTAGATGGCTTCTTGTTCATCAAAGTAGTGACCCATCCATCATCTCTTATCTCATCTGCAGATTCCTCTTCGAGTACTTCAACAGGTATTGGTGGAGCAATACCATTCGCAACAGTCACATACTGTATATTACATAAATAGTTGCAAACAAGATCACTTTAAATTGTATAACATATTGATTCATTTAGTAATGTAGTAATACATTTTTCTTCATTTGTCTTTTATTCCTTCTGGCAGTCCTTGATGATTCCAGAACTTCATTGAGAGTTACATTGTCAACATCAACAATGCCTTCATCAGTCATCTTTTCAACATTTTGGCTATTAACAACATATTCTTGCATCAAATTTTCCACATCCACTTTATTACCAACCCTTTTTCTCAGTCTTCTGTTCCTCCTAGCAGTCCTAGATGACTCAAATAGGGTTTCATTTTCGTCGTCTTCATCTATTTCTTGATAGTCCTGTTCAACTTCTTTATTTATTTCTTTAGCATTCTGCACATCATCCTGGCTGCCAACATAGGAATTATTCCTGAGATTATCTGCCTCCATGACCCTTTGCCTTTTGTTCCTCCTAGCAGTCCTAGATGATTGTAGAAACTCTGCCAAAGTTTCAGTATCCACTTTTTCATTCACCCCTTCCTGTATATCCTGGTCATCATCTACTCCATTGTCTTGAGGTTCCTCTACTATTGTCTAGACAATTCATAACAGCTTTCATCAACAAGATGAACAACAAAAACTAATTATAAAGATTTATTTCATCCCTTACCTCCAGAAAAGTGAGTTTTCTTCTACTGCTAGCAGAGATTGTAGACTCCTCCAAGTTTTCTTGTTCAGAAGTCACCTGAGTTGGAACAAGTGTAGGAGTAGATCTCAGTCTTTTACTCCTTCTCAAATTCATATTTGTCTCTACAGCAGTGTTAGGTGAAGCTGGAGCACAACTTGATGTATCTATTGTCTCTTGCTGAGTTGCCGCATCTTCAGCAGCCTAAAATTTACAAAATATATATGTTATTTTAGCAGCATTTACATGTATAATGCTTCATTTTAGTTAAAAAGATTGATATTGCACCTTATTGTTTATCTGTCTAGTACTTCTTCTTTCATTTTCACTAGTGGCCTTATTTGTACCCTCCGTGCTACTTCTTCTATTCCTCCGCCTTCCTTGTCTCGATGACTCTCCATCCGTTTCAGGGTTCCTGCTATCACTCTTCTCATTTTTAGAGTACTTCTTTTTTTGATAAGTCCGAGCATTGTGCCCATCATCACCCACTTGCCACATTTACTTGGGCCTTGGATCCTCCTACACCTGGTAACTATGTACTTATTACCCTTTCCTTCCCTCTTCTGTAATTTGCCAGTTCTGGGTTCCTCCTCACCTCTCTTTCTTGCCTTCTTTGGTCTTCCAGCTTGTCTGCCAAAATTGGGTGGGAGTGGAGGGACATAGTTTTCACCAATCCAAATTTCGTCACCAGGAATTGGATAAATTGCAAAATTGTACATGAGCTGATATTGTTCTAGTGTATAAAAATCTGAAACATAGTCGGCTATTTGCCCTCCACTATACAAGATAGCACAGGCAGCATGTTTGCATGGAATACATGTCAGATCCCAAACCCTACAGCTGCACTTCCAATCTCTCAAGTTCACAGTATGTTGGGATTTGTCAAACCCATTGATTTGATAGTCAAACTCAGTTGACTTGATTGGAAAATAATCAGATTGATCACGATCTTCTTGGGCAACCAAATGTTGGATGTTGGGGGGTAAAGCCTTTTGTTGATCTTCTGGAATCTGCTTTTGCCACTTGTTTCTAGCCAATTCTCTTCCCTTTGTCATTTTAACCATTAGATATTCCCTTATCCATTCACATAATGACAGAATTGGCCTACCTCTCGCAGGGATCAGTACACCATTCCAAGTCTCACATAAATTGTTCAAGATAAGATCAACACAACAATTTGGCTTGAAACCAGACATAGACCAATGTTCTTTTGGTTTGTCATTGAACCATCTTGCAAAGTTCCCACCCAATTTTTCCTCCATCACCTTCATCGACTTCTCAAACTCAGGAACGGTTGTCTTGTAGGTAGCATCCCATATGGCCTTCTCATAGTCATCTCCTTTGAATCCAGCTCTATTAGCATTCCTAATCAAATGCCTTACACAATATCTATGTGTGACATATGGGAATACATCATGGAAGGCATTGATCAATCCCTTCTGCTTATCTGAAATAAAGGTCAGGTTTGAATGATCATGTAGCTCCAAATCTTCTTTCAATAATGACAAGAACCACGACCAATTGGCCTGGTTCTCAACTGCCACAACAGCAAATGCTAATGGAAATATACTGTTTGCCGGGTCAACTCCCACAGCTGTCAAAATGGTTCCTTTATTTGGGCCTGTTAGGTGTGCTCCATCTACACCAATAAAAGGCCTACAACCAGCCTTATAACCATCCTTCATTGCCTGGTATATATACATGCTCTTGAAAGTAGTCACACCACCAATTTCTTCTGTGTGAATTGCAACAGATGTACCAGGATTGGTTCTCTTCAATTCAGCTTGATAATCCCAAAGTCTGGAAAACTGGTAAGCTGGAGTGCCTTCCAACTGAGTTGTTGCTGTTCTTTTGGCACAATAAGCCTGATTCTTGGTAACATCAACTCTCAGATGTCTGATTGAATCCAATCTAAAAGCCTCATGGTTCCTGTTGGGATCTGTTTTGAAGACTTCAATAAATCTTTTAGCAAGCCAGGGGGCCTTCAAATTCCTTACACCAAACCTCTTACCACATGTGTGCTGTGGATTCTATTGCCTTATTTTCCAGGTTTCCTCAAGATCAACTTTCAGTCCATGAAGCCTCCATGGACAACCAGCATGAACACATTTGAAATAAATCCTTGTTTTGTCACTCTTATCAACATAGACACTTCTTCTGTTGTTGATCGCATCTGACTGCACAACCTTTCTGAGTTGATCTATAATGTTGAATAGCATTTTTAACTTGAAAGTAGGATTCCATTTGTCCCTACTGTCAAATACATCTAGGGATTCACTGTCATCATCTTTTTCTTCATAGGGCAGTGGATTGATATGCACCCTTTTGATGTTACTGACCACATCAAGCTCTTCTTCATATTCAACATCAGTCTCATTGGCATGACCTTCCAAAACCTCCCTAACCTGTGGACCCCCTGGTAAATTGGCATCAGTATTCAAAAGAGGGATTGGTGGTGGATTCATAGATGCATTCACACTAACATTGATATTGTCTTCTTCTTCAACATCTTCAACATTTTCATTAAAATCAGTTTCATCAGTATACTCACTCTCTTCCTCGTAGCTAGGATCATCACTTTCATCCTCATAATCTTCTACTATGATCCCCTTCCCTTTATCTTGCACTTCACTTGTTCTTCCTTCACCACTCATACCCACTCCTACTTCACTTACACCTACATCGATGTGACTACCAGACACTTGTTGTCTTTCATCAAAAAAAATTTCAGTCATAACATCCCTCACATCTTCTTGAATTATTTCACCTTGCTCATCATCTCCAATTTTCTCTTGCACTTCTGACTCATCATAAAAATCAACATTTTCTTCAAAGTCTGTGACATCAGAGTACTCACTCTCTTCCTCATAGGCTTCATCATCACTATCACTAGGTATGTCCTCAATCATCACAACAATAGTGTCACCATTTTCATAAACCACTTCTTGGTCAACAACACCAATACTAGGAATCACATTATGTGCTTCATCACTTACTTCATCAACATTCTCATCAAAATCTTCATCATCAGAATACTCACTTTCTACCTCATATGTTTCATCTTCACTGTCAGAACCATCATCTCCTATAGTAATTGGATCATCTTTGTCTCCCAACCTAGTATAGTCAGAACCCCCATCCTCATTGCTTGGTTCTACTCTTGGATCACCAGCAGGTGTAACTTCTTCCAATACCCTTAATCTTGTATTCTCATTGTCACTAACCCCATCAACATTACCTGACATACTATCCTCACTGACCAATATTGTATTAGCCATACCAGGTGTTACTAAAAGCCTTTCATCCACAGCAACATCAGGATCTGAAGGCATGTCTGAAAATGGTGGATCAATCTCGAAATCACAATAGATATCAAACTCCCTGGTTGGCAGTGCTTCTTTGAGAGCTTTTTTCAGGAGCTTGTTATCCTCTATGACTTTATACCAACCTTGCCTAACAAAGTAGAATTTTCTTTCACTCTCAGCATTCATATTATCTGTATACAGGTTCAGAAGCTTCATGTTTATCTCTTTAATGTCTGAGTAGTCAAACTTCATCACTCCACCACCAACATAAGTATCAAATGGATTGGACTGTAATCTCCCTCCATAATGGACATTGAGTGTAATAAGATTGGATCTGGGATCTGCATATATCATGAAAGTAGCATATTGAGCTTAAATTATAAAGGAGAACTTATACTTAGTATAAAGGAGAACTTATACTTCTTATATGAAGTATAAAGTACATGAATCAATTTTATATTATGCTTTAAGTACTAGACCTACAATCCAAGAAAGATTGGGACCATTTTTTTTCACAGGCATCCATTGACAGCAAATTTTTAAACAAATATCACTACAACAGACTCCACAAAAATGTTGAGGGGACCATTTCGAGTGATATCCACAAAACCCATCCATATTTTGGCATAATAAGACACAAAATCGACAAAATAACATTCAAAGAACCTGAATCCAAAAACCCTAACTCTGCAGTGTCTTAGACCGGCCACTAAACTACTTAAGCACACAACTTTGAACTATAGCAGAAACCTTTTCTCACTACAACTCACAAAACTACTATTACTTTGTCGACATGCAAAAATAACTAACCAAACCAAAGTAAAACTTACGATAAATTGGCGAGGGCATGTCATGGTAAAAGGGGGACCGCAACTTCGGCATTATCGCGCTTGCAGTACACGACCACATCTACTAATGATGTGTATCAAAGTTTTGGATGGTGAGAAAGGACTGTTGGGGTTCAATTTTAGGGTTTAGTTCGCGATTTTGGTATGGAATGAAAACCCCGTGCGACGAATTACTAATGTGAACTCTTCAAATGATGTGAATCGACGACAAAATCGCCAATTTTGGTTTCGAGATTTAGGGTTTCGGGTATGAACACAAATGGGGGAAATATTGTCTGAAAATAATTCTAAGTGTTGGAGTGTTGTTATTATAAGGGCAAAAACGTTTTGTATAAGTAGGAATTCAGACGTGGAGGGCGCGCTTTTTATTGGGCGTGTGCCAAAATTGCCATATCGAATGACACGTAGGCATTTTTGTGATGTGGCAAGCTGTGGGCAGAAAAATTCGAAAAAAGCCAATTCGTAGGTTAGTTTTATCGATTTAATAGTTACTGGGCACTTTTTTTAACGGTGTAAAGTTACAGGGCAGAAATATTAATTTGTCCATATATATATATATATATATATCTTGAATATTAAATATCATAACTTGCGAGGTTTACACCTCGTCTTTTGGGATACAAAACGTCTCGCCTTACTCTTCGTCTTTTAAAATACTAATCTACATACTTGAAATTGAAATTTATTGCCAGTGAAAATGGAATAATTATTCAAGTGAGTCTGACATCAAAAGACCACTTCCATTATATTGGTGTTTACGTAAGCTTTGAAAGTTCTTTTTACCATTTTATTAACTTCAACTTTAAGAGAAAGTTTGCCTACAAATTAAGCTTAGATTTCAAATATATCTAACTATCGTAAAAACCGATCACCATCATTAAATTTTATTTCGTCTGTTTTTCTTAACTGAACCCAATTATGTATATATGTAATATCAATTCGGAACAATAAACGTGATCTTTCCAATAGTGATCCTAAGTCGAAAGATTCAAAGAAAATATGTGCACATGCAAAAGGGCTTATGCGGTTCGATGTTTTAATTTTGATAAGAAGAAAAGTAGGTGAATAATTACAACTGAAAAAACTGAAAAAGAGATTGGCAGTGCGATGATTTGAAGTGCTGAGGCAAATGGAATAAAGGAGTTCTTTTTTACTGTCCAGAAGTTGTGGTCCATTTCTGATATTTAAAAAGAGACGCTGAGTGCTTTTCTCTAAAAGAATAAAATCTGTTCATTTGGAATTATTTTGAAATGCAATTGATTAAATTGAATAGTACTACGTGTGCAGATAAATGGAGAGGACTTTAGGAGATGATGATGATGATGATATGAGGGAGAGCATGCACATTATGACGATTATATTTCAGGCACGCCTCTTTGATTATTACTGCAGAATAGATGTTTGGGCTTCAAAATCAAAACAAGGTTGGTCGGGCCGTGATGTTGCCAATTCTTAGTACAGTCAAGGAGACAAACTTACAACACAACAGTCTCATTTTTTGGTTGTATCGTAGTCTCGATATTCTTTGACTAGTCACAAATTGGAATTTTTAGATGGACTAGATTAGATAATGCACTAACAATATACGACAAGATTCAATCAATTCATATATACTAACCGGTTTAGAAATTGACCTTGAAATTTGAGTGTTTTCTTTATGCAGTAACAACGTAGATTATATTTTTGCTTAAAACTATTTAAAAGTTATTTTCAATCAAAATCTTGTGAAGAAGTTATTAAAGCATGAAATACGTTTCCACTTTTCAGAATGTTTGAGCGATAAGTAGCTTTTTCCATTTAGAAATTTCCCGACATACTATGACTTCAGACTAACAGTTTTAGAAGCACTTCTAACTAAACTTGCCTTAATAATTGCTTATATGAATTTAAAAAGCAATAAATTATTTTCACGAGTTTAATGGACAAATAGCATTATAGGTACTTCAAGGTTCAAAGTTGTTTTAAATCTAACGAAACTGACATGACACTTCATGCGGTTTTGAAATTAACTAAAATGATAAGGTATTTCCTGTCCGATCAAATTCATATTCGATAGACCTGCGAGAAACGATTTGCACTAAAGAACAGTGCATATTGTATTAGGCGGATCGGGTTGCAAATCTAAGGATACGTAATGCTTGATCAATTTAAGGAGCACTCTCAATCACTGCTTTCAGAACTGGACCGGACTGGTCGGACCAAAGGATTCGAACGGAAACCGGCGGTGTTGTCGATCCGGTTCTGCCTTATTTCTGAGTTGTTGCGCTTCAACGAGCCAATCGGCAAAACCGGTTCGGCTCGCGAACCGGTCTGACTTTTTCTTGGCTTTTGATCAATTGCGAACCAGCTCCAATTTTTTTTTTGTCAATTACAAAGTTGCCTTGAAAACTGAAAAAAAAAGAAAGAAAACAAAATGCAAAACTTTAAAAGGCCATAACTTTGCGTAGAAGCGCCCGTTTTGGACGATTATTTTTTTTGATTTGGGCTATATCGAGAAGATCTATCCATTGCAAATAGCCTACGATGGTTTGGGCCAACAAATCTTTAAAAAAACTTCGTTTTCCTTCTTTAATTCCATTTTGAAGCAAAACGAGCATACATCCTACAATTTCATACCTAGTAATTGATTCAATGCGAAGTTCATTTTCTCGATTTTAGTGTCATATATTGTTGTTATTGTATTGAATTTTGTGATACAATTGACCAACATTTAAAAATCCAAATTTTTTTTTTAGTTTTTATTAAATATATGGTTTGTTGGATTATTTATTATATTGTTGTATAGCTTAATGGTTTCCACTACTTTTCAAGAACTTATTTTGTTGAAGGTCACGTGTTCAAGTCCTAGTATTGTGGTAACCATATTCTTATTTTTCTTATAATATAACAAAATATTAGTGACTTAGAATATTTCTCGCGGTGTTATACAAATTTAGTATTTTGTTATGTCATTGAAGTTTGAATTATATATTTTGTTGACCGTTCAGTAAACCGGTTCAACCAGTGGTCCAACCTACTGACACACTAATGAGTAGCCTCACCGGTTCTGTGACTGGGCCGAGTTTGAAAATAGTGCTCTCAATGTTGATTTTCAAATAAACGTTCTAAACAATTACATTTAGTTTTAAATTTAACCTTATTATATTGCACCATGGTAACTACACTGCTTATCTCAATTTGATTAAAATCAAGGGTTTTTGGCACAACACCCCTGTAATATAGGAAAGAGCGCATTACCCCCTGTAAAAAAAATCATGCATATTACCCCATGTGATATACGAAATAGGCGCATTACCCCATGTAAAAAACCAAATATGCAAATTACCCCCTTATAATATGTGAAATAGGTACATTACCCCCATATAATTTTAAAAAGTTGTACACCATCCCCTTAATACATGTGTATAAGAAGGGTGAATTTTGCATCGTATAAAAATAAACAAGGGAGTAATGTGCCTACTTAACATAACACATGGGGGTAATTTACCTATTTTACTATTACATGAGGGTAATATGTCCATTTTATATATCATAGGGGGATAATATTCCCTTTGCTTTTTTATAGGGGTAATGTGCCTATTTCCCATATTACACGAGGGTATTATGCAAAAAACTCTATATAATTTTTCTATATTACATCTATTGGCGTTTAAGTAGTTCATCCTCGTGTTAAAGAGATGAAGGAATAATTTCAACCAAAGACATCATTTTTCCCCACCACCAAAAACCTAACCACAAGACTTTGTCACACGAACGGCCTATTGACATATATATAAAGGCCCTACTATACTTACCCCTCAAATCATCAACAAGTGACTAAGTATGCCACACAGTCAATCCATCCTGACCTCCCCACTGCGGTGTCGCCACCACCTTTGTTATATATGACAGTTCGAGCATCCTCACAACCAAGAAGAGTATTGGATACCTTTAAATGCCTAAATATCCATGTCCATGCATTAAGCAAACTCTTTCATCTCAGCTACAAATATCTCAGGGTCAATTGAGTGCTTGATCATATATGCTCACCTCCCCCACAATGGCACCTACAATCTTGGGCACATACCATCTTAGAAATATTCCTTGTATGCAACAAAACAAGTCTTCAAAACGCACACTAAGAACAAGATGTGTGTATTTCATGCCTTGGTTAGTCAAGGCCGATTTGTTCGCACTATATTGAAAATTATTAGCTAAAGGCTTCGATACCTTGGCCACAATCTAGAATCATCCGCTTTCACGTAATGGAAAACTTTAAACCTTTAGTGCTCGCATGCCTTGTCTACCACAAGACCAATTAGCTCAAGTGCTTGCACACGCCTTAGCAAATACAAAGTATATCTATAAGACTCTCTTGGAGTGTAGTTTCTAAATCACAAAGCAATGTGTAATTTCGACCTTCAACTAGGAGTTATAGAAAAATTGGTGAAGTCTAGCAGTTCTGGGAGGACGTGACACATGTTTGACCTATCACATTCATTCCATACATTGTAATGTATCTTATACCTCAAGAGAGAGCCTCCTGGATTCTAGTTTTCGAGTTAAAAATGGTTTACAAATTCAACACCCAGATTAACTGTTATAGCTTAAATGTCTCTGATTAACTGTTATAGCTTAAATGACGAGACAGGGCAAAGCTCAACATAAGCTAATATTCGACCTATTTTGTTAATATTTTACCTTTTGACCGTTTTTGGCCTATTTTCCATCACAAGAGCGATATTTGTTCTACCCGAGTACTAATTTGACGGGTGGATTAAATTTTCAGGTGAATCCTACAAACGTATCCGTCATCAACCTTCACAAAAGATACAATGATTTAAGTTCGTTTGACTTCTTAAATAGGATATGTTGGTAACTTGGCTTGACCCAAGTTTAGTCTGAAATTAACAGACTCCCCGATTTTGTCCTAGATATGATCAATGTTCCAATTGCTCTGAACTAGGAATCTCAACAACTTAATCATTAAAAGGCTTACTATGAGTTTGTCTCTAGTATACTTCATATATGTTGTTGGAAGTGTAAGAGTGGAAACAAAACTTATTCAAATGCAATTTTGGACCAGCTTGATGTGGAGTGTTGGAGAAAAATATACCAACTTTGATACCATAACATCGACATTTTTTTTAAGTACTATAACGTGGTAGTTCTTGATTTTGGTACTTCAACTTGGCCCCAACCGTCAATTTTGGTATCACCCGCGGTGTAGCGCCCAAGTTATTGCTAAATGATCTACGTGGTTCGTTGATAAACTACAATTTGAGGATTTTGACCAATGTTTTTCTCTCTAATTTACATGGTGTGTCCATATTGGCAAGTGTTTAATCCCACTTATAACTCTGGGGTTAACTTGTGAATATTTGTGTGTGTGTATGTGTGTGTGTGAGAGAGAGAGAGGCGTCGAGGGTGGAAGAAAAACAAAGGGTTTTTTTGTGTGCTTTTCCCTATCTGTTCCTTTTTCTTTTTGTTTTCTTGGAGAAGGATTTTTTTTTAAATAAAGAAAATGACATGTCAGTAGTCAAGTGTTTATGTTGGGTCAAAATTTTCAAATTTGTGGTCAACAGCGAGACACATGTCAAATTGAGGGGTGGCATTTGGGACGCTCCTGCCGTGTGGATACCAAAATTGATGGTCAGAGCCAAAGTTGAAGTATCAAAATCGAGGTCTACCAAGCTATGATATCAAAATAAAAAAACGTATCAAGTCAGCAAACCAAAATAACCCCGCATCATAATTTATATTGGTAATACTTCTAATTCTTAATTCATTTATTCAACATGTGTTAGTTTATTTGGTTGGCTCAAAAGTCCAATAACTCCTTGTATGCCCTAATATAGTTTTGTAAACTCTAGATTCCAAGACAAGCTTCTTTGTGTAAGCCACAATATTTTCTATCTTAGTGGGAGAAATAAAGGGAGATAGAGAGAAGAGAGAAAAAAATGAGTCTATGTGGGTTTTCTTCTTCCTCCTGTTCACCTAAACACTTAGCGTGTGTGTGTGCGGAGAGGAGAGAGAGAGAGAGAGAGAGAGAGGAGAGAGAGAGAGGAGAGAGAGAGAGAGAGAGAGAGAGAGAGAGAGAGAGAGATCTACTTTGTGTGGGCTTATCAATTGGTGTAGACCTTGAGGTCTTGGTGGTGCACTTGAGAGGAGCAAAAAACCGAGACGAGGGTTTCTGAGTCAGAATGAGTGAGAACAACGTACACTCAACCAGTGGCATCAGAGATGTAGGGTCGTTTTTTTGTCATTACATCGTCACTCTATCGTTGGCCCCACATCACTGTTGTTGTGCTGCCACATCACTGAACAACCGCTACCCGCTTCTGCTCCCGTGCAGTTAGGTTGCGCATAGGTAAGTTAATATTCCTTTTTTGAGATCCTGCTCGAATAAATTGGCGATAAACCCCCCCTTAGTACTGATGTGATTCCAGTTTTTATCTTAGCAATTTATTTTTGGCATTGTTTATACCGGTGTGAATTCGGTTGTGTGTCTTAGCTTCGGTACAATTCCGATTATGTATCTTGGCTTTGGTGTGATTCCGATTGTGCGCCTTAGTTTCATGTGCTTTTGTGTTATTTATTTGATGTCATGTCATCCTCCGTGAGTCATTATGGTATGACCTCATTTAATGGATAAACTAATTTTAATGCAAATGATTAAATGTGTTTTAATCCAACAAAAAACTTTTAGAGCGATAACTGAAAAGTACTTAGAAATCAAAGACATTGCTAAGACTGTCGAATTAAATGAAGAGCACGTCTCATTGTTTACTTGAACTTATTTGACTCAGTGATCAGAAAAGTTGGTATTTCGGATTTTGTCAAGTTGCTTCGGGATAAACTTGATAGTTTGTATACGATTACTTCCTTGCCATGAAAGATGTTCTTACTTAAAAAATTCTTTCGTTTTAAACTGGACTTGAACAAAGAAATTGATAAGAATTTTTATGTGTTTAATAAGCTTATTCAAAATATTAAGCAAGTCGGTGATAACATATAGATTATTATACTCTTATTGTGTGTTGAATGTCATTCCTGATTGATATAATAATGTAAAATCTGCTATTAAGTATGGTATAGATGATATTACTATTGATATTGTTGTAAATGGATTCAGAAGTAAAAAACTTGACTTAAAGCATTATAGGGTAGGGAATAATCAGTCTCAAGATTCTGGTGATGTTATGCATGTGAGGGGGAGATCTCAAAATAGATTACAAAAATAAAAGCATGATAACAATAGTACAACAATAGAAGTTGTTATAATTGTGGTAATTCTGGACATTTTACCATGGATTGAACTAATCCCAAGAAGAATGAGCATGCTGATGTAGCTATTGATTTGGGTGGTGTTTATATGATGTGTGATCATATGAACTTTTTGCCTAGTTCTATATCTGAACATGAGTGGTTAGTTAATTCTGGATACTTCTACTATATGTCTCCTTTTAGAAACCTGTTTTCTAGTTATAGAGAGTTCGAGCATGGCTATGTGTCATTAGCAAATGATAAGAAGTGCAATGTGTTAGAATTGGTGATATATGTATTAAATTTTCAAGTGGTTCTATGTTTTCCTTGAAAAATGTGAGAGATGTGCTTGATTTTTGCCATAATTTGCTATTTTTTGCTGCTCTTTAGAATGATGGTTTGGGGGGAAGGTGGGGAAAAGGGATATGAAGATCTTGAAAAATTCACTTGTTTTGTTTGAGGCTAAAAAGAGAAATAACTTGTATGTTTGTTGTGCGAAACCTATTTCTGAATTCGTGAATGATGTGAAAGATGATAAATATATTTTATGGCATAACAGGTTTGTCCATATGATTAATAAAAGCCTTAACATTTTGCATATGGGTGTTCATTTCGATAATGATAATGTGTCCTTTTTGCCTTTTTGTGAATCATGTATTATAGGTAAACAACATAAGGTTTCATTCCATGTTTCCATTTACCCTAATCAGCCTAAGTGTCTTGATGTGCTTGAATATATTCATGTTGATGTGCGGGGTCCTGCTAGTGTATGTACTCATTGATAAAAAAAGTATTTTTTGACCTTGATTGATGATTTTTCTAGAAAAGTTTGTGTTTGTTTGTTGAAGCTAGAATTTGATGTTTTTTTTAAGAGTTTAAAAACTAGAAAACTTTGGTCGAAAATTAAACAGGAAAGAAAACCAAGATGGGTAGAACTGATAATGGACTTGAATTATGTAATAAGGAACTTGATCATTATGTGTTTTATGTGGTATTAAGCGTCATAAAAACCGTTCTTTATACACCTCAGCAAAATGGTGTTGCTGAAATAATGTATATAACACTTTTAGAGAAAGGGAGGAGTTTGTTGTCCTCATATGGGCTCTCTACGAAGTCTTAGGGTGAAGCCGTGTGTGTTGCTACTAATCGATTGGTCACCATCTGTCCCTTTGGGAGGGAACTGCCCAGAAATGGTTACACGGGGAATTCGTTTGATTTGTCTAATTTGAGAGTATTTGGTTATACTGCTTATGTGCATCAAAGTGGTGATGAAATTGAACCTAAGTCTAAGAAATGTGTTTTCTTGGGGTAACATGATGAGGTTAAAGGCTATAGATTGTGGTATAGAAGTGTAACTGGGCTTTAAAGTTATGATAAGTAGAGATGTGATATTCAATGAAAGTGAATTTTCGTGCTTATCTGTCTCATTGCTTGTGCTGATTCTTAATCAGATGATGCTTATTTTGACGTGGAGCATGTACCTACTTTTTGTTAACGTGTTCAACATGTTGAATATGATAACCTCTAGAGATGCATGATAATTTAAGTGATTTACATGTTAACAATCAAGATGAGACCACCTCAAGTTAGGTGGACCATGTGTTGCATGATATGCATTTGTTGTATAATGAGCATGTTGAGCATGATGTTCATGATGAACTTAGTATTCAAGAGTACCGACTCATTAGAGATAGAGATAAAAGGGACATTGTGAAAAAAGGCTGATAAAATGTCTGATTTTGCTTTTAATATGTTTCAAATGTCCACATTTGGCTTTAATGTGTTTGAATCTCTTGCATGCAATGAACCGAGGCCTTATAGTGAAGCCTTAGAATCTGAACAATGTTAAAAATGGCTTTGTGCTATGAAAAGTAAGATAGTCTCCTTGCATGTTAACCAAACTTATATACTTGTTCCTAAACTTGCTAAATGCTCTGTTGTTGAATGTAAATGGTTATTTAAAATGAAAAAGAAATCTAAAAATGTTAGATTTAAGACTAGGCTTGTTGTTAAAGGATTTACTCAAAAGGAGAGAATCAATGATGCTCAAATCTTTACTCTTGTGATCAAATTCACTACAGTTAGAATTATGCTTGCTTTAGTAGTTCATTTTGATTGGGAAATGAAATAAATGGACGTGACTACTGCTTTCTTACATGGTGATCTTACCGAGATATAAAACAACTTGAGGGATTTGTAGATCACAAGAAGCCTGATTGTGTTTGAAGAAGGCTATGTATGGCCGAGAAAAGTCACCTAGGTAATGGACCATTAAGTTTGACAAATGCATGATGTCCTTGAATTTTGTCAAAAGTGCTTATGATCATTTCTTGTATTTTAAGAATAGTGCTTTTGTGCATGTGTTTCTGTTAATCTATGTGGATGGTATGTTGATTATCAGTATGTGCCTTAAGTCTGTTGTGCACGTGCAAAAATCTCTTTGTGAAGATTTTGCAATTAAAGACTTGGGTGATGCTAAAACGATACAATGAGGGATATTAATAAATCTACTCTTTTGTTTAACCATATCTCATATGTTAAAAAGGTTTTGAGTAAATTTAACATATCTTCTGCTAAGCCCGAGAATATGCCGCTTGCCTCTCAATTTGCATTAAGTAATAAGGATCAATCTCCCCAGATTGAAATTGAAATTGAGAAAATGAAGAGTGTGCCATATGCTAGTGCTATCAGTTCTGTCGTGTACTTGATGGTTAGTTCTAAACTTGACAATGTTTATTATGTGATTTGCTTGAGTAGATACATGTCTAATCATGGTGTGCCTCATTGGAATGCTTTGAAATGGCTTCCAAGATATTTGAGATCATTAGTGAAGTATGGTTTGACTTTTTCTAAATGCCCTGATGGTGTGAAGCTCGTTGGCTATGTTGATTCAGATTATGCAAATGATAGGGATATTAGAAAGTCTACTACTTCTTATGTGTTTACCTCTTGTGGTGCGTGCGAAGTTGGAAATCTAAATTACAATCTATTGTTGCTTTGTCTACTACTGAGTCTGAGTATCTAGCTAATACTGAAGCTTTCAAATATGTTTTTTGGTTAAAGAGTCTTGTGTCAAAACAAAATGTGATTGAATTTTTTGATAGTCAATCTACTACAAACTATGTATGAATCATGTGTTTCATGATAGAACTAAACATATTGATGTGAGGTTCCTCTTTATTCGTGACATAGTTGAAAATGGGCTTATATTAAGTTAAACATAATTTCTTCTGAGTTTAATCCTGCTGATTTGGGTACTAAGTGTTTTCCTGTTGAAAGGTTAACTTCATGTCAAAGGATTTCGAACTTTAGCTAAGGGTGATTTATGTGATATGTACTATATCTATAAGATGCTTGTTATGTGCTTGCCTACATAGTGATAACATTTTATGACATGTGTGGTCAGAAGTTTGCTTTAGGTATCCTCCATTGTCACTTGCATTTTCTATGAGTACTTGTAGGTGCTCGGTGATGATGATTCCTCTAGTTTCGACGTCCTTAGTGCACCATCTTGGGCGAAAAGTGGATATTGTTGGTTTATTTGGTTGGTCCAAAGCTCAATAAAGCCCAACTCCTTGTATACCCTAATATAGTCTTGTGAACCATAGTCTCCATTAGGGGTGGGAGGGCCGGGTCGAATTCCCGCGACCCGACCCGACCCGAGCGCGAGAAAAATCCGCTCAAAGCTCCGACCCACATCTATGGGATTTCACTCCCAAGACTGCTCCCGCGGGTCGGGGTCGGGAGCTAGGGTCGGATTCTGATCCGACCCGAGCTCCCGAAAATTCCAGGGAGTAGCCTACAACATATATTTTTTTATGTTTCTTTACTTATACGTTTCAGTTACAGTTAATTTTTTTTAAACTCTCTCTCTTCTTCTCAAACGCTGCCGCGACTCCCTTCACCAAACTTTGAAACTCCGACACCGGCGACCAACTCGTCTTCTCTGGCAACGACGCTAACAGTCCGCCACTCCGCCGCTCCGCCGCTCCAATCTAAGTATAATTTTTTCTCCAACTTTTAAAATTGAATCAAAATTCCTTGTTACTTTGTTAAATTGATTAAGCCATTGGTCTTATTTAACTTGTTATTGTTTGAAATCATTAAAATTATGAAAAACTCAATGTATTCTTTTTCGAATTAGGGTTTCAAATTAGGGGTTTTCAAATTTGGCCCAATTAGAGGATATTATTGTAAGTAGTGGTAATATTTGGTAATAATTGATTGACAATTAACATCAAAACGCCAAAATAATTATTGATTGTCAATTTGACTTGAAGTGTATGGTATTCTTTGATAATTTCTTGTAATGTTGTGAAATTGCTTGTAATTTCTTGTAATGTTGTGAAATTGATAATTGGATTTGAAGTGTATGGTATCCTTTGATAATAGGATCAAGTATTGAAAAGTATATTTTCTTTTATTTGGGTGGTTGCATTAGTAAATCATATGTGTTCGTGGTTTTTTGTAGAAATGGTAAACAAGAGTGGCAATGGTAGTCGTGGTGGTGGTCGTTCACCGTCCAAAGTAGCTTCAACAAGTACACCTTCCACACTTACTCCCCGCCGAAGTCCTCTTAAACGTGACAAGGGAAAGGAGAATGCACCAAATACTTCACGGTGTAAAGGAAAGGCACCGGTAATGTCACGTGATAAGGGGAAGGCACCGGTAACGTCACGTGATAAGGGGAAATCACCGGATACTTCACGAGGTAAAGGAAAGGCTCCGGATACTTCACGGGGTAAAGAAAATAAATCGACGATTTTGGCATCTCAAAGGAAGGCGAAAAATAAGGCTCGTGAACCGGAGGATGGACATGAATCCCCCCCAATAGATACAATAATGATTATTCACATGGGGAGTGGGAGGATCATCTACATACTATTAATGAAGATGAAGAAAATGATGTAGATATGACCGATGATATGAATCAGTCGGAAGATAGAATAGATGAGGAAGACGAGGGGGTACAAGAGGATGTGGAAGAGGATGGAGAGGAGGATGATGAAGAGGATGAAGAAGAGGATGGAGAAGAGGAAGAACAAGAAGAGAAAGTGCACAAGACCATTATTACTTTCCACACTAAAAAAATGGATGGTAAAATCACAAAATGGCAAAAACTCCACCATCTTACATCCCCGTATTGGGCAACATTTGAACCTTTCCAATGCCCTATAAATAAATACGTGAAAGGACGGTGTATTAATTGCGGCAAGGAGATCGCTGCAGATGGACATCAACACGACACGGAAGGTCTTCAAAGTCATAGTAAGAGGTGTCCAAAACAAGTTGACAAAAATGTCAAAACACAAGGCTGGTGGAAAGTGGAAGTTAATGGTTCGGTGGCGAATTGGAAATTTAATAAAGAGTGGGTCTTGGAGGGTGTGGTGATGTTTTTGATTGACAACGAGATGTCGTTCATCACCGTTGAGAAGCCTTCTTTTCGGCGTATGATAAAACGAACATGCCCGCATTTGAGATTGCCATGTCGAAAGACCATCACCAATGCATGCTACGAGTTATATCTTAATGAGAGAACTCGGTTGATTGAGTTTGTAAAGGAAAATGCTCACAGTGTGTGCCTCACAACCGACACATGAACTTCAATTGCCAAGGACAACTACATGTGTGTAACTATGCACTTCATTGACAATCAATGGAATTTGAAGAAAAAAATTATTAGTTTAGCTTGATTTCGGGGCATAAGGGGATAGACATAGCACGTGATGTCAACAAGGTGGTGGTTAGAGATTATAAGATAAACAAGGTCTTCACAATTATGGTTGACAACGCGGCGGCAAATGATGTGGCTATTGATGAATTGGTCACCAAGTGGTCGGCCCGGGGGTTCATTACGAAAGAGAATGGGAAACACATCCATATTAGATGCATTGCTCACATCTTAAATCTCGTGGTGCAAGATGGGTTTAAGACGAGGGGCGGTGATTGCACGATAGAACGCATTCGTGCTTGCATTCATTATATCAAAGCCACTCCCTCCCGATATACAAAATTCAAAGAAACCGTATCGGAAATTGGGATCGAAAGTAAAAAGTTACTAAGTTTGGATGTTCCGACACGGTGCAATTCTACGTATATCATGCTTGAAGCCGCCCTTGAGTTGAGAGGTGTATTTGATATTTATGAGCATGTTGAGTCAAACTATGGGAAGGATATGAAAGACGATATGCCAACGGAGGAGGATTGGAAGAAGGCTCAAATTTATGTGGATTTCCTAAAACCTTTCAAGGTTTTGACCAAATTTGTCTCTGGCACCACATATGTGACATCAAACAAGGTTCTAACACAACTGATTTGCATTGATGAAGTTTTCGGTAGGTGGTTGAGCCATCCGGATGACGAGGTGACCGGGGAACCCGACGATTTGAAAGCAATGGATGGCTAATGAAAGATAAATATGGGTACAAACGGGAAGATGAACCCTTTACTTTACTATGCCGCCATTGTGGATCCCCGTTTGAAGTGGGCGTACGTTGAGGCTATGTTAGACTATGATATAGGGTTGCGGCAGACAGTGAGGGATGGCTTTTTGGCTTTATTTGACGAGTATAGGGAATGGTACGACGAATGTTCAACTATTAGGCCTACTCAAAGGTCTACTCCTGTATCTACTTTTCCTCGGATCCCAGAAAACCTATTGTCGTCGAAGCATGACATTTATTTTAGGTAATTTTTAATTTTGTCGAATTAAACGATGATTTACTTATAATACACTTTGTTACTTTCGTATTTATTACCGGTCGAATATCACTTTTGTTAGGGCGTTGGAGGTTGATGAAACTGCAACGAAGCACGAATGGGAGAAGTATTTTGAAGATAGAGTCGAGCCATATAGTCCAAACTTCGACATATTGAATTGGTGGAAAAAAAAACTCCGAACACTATCCAATAATTGGCAAAATGGCTCGAGACTTATTGACGATTCTGGTCTCCACCGTTGCTTCTGAATCCGCGTTCAGTACGAGAGGACGCGTCCTTGATCAGTTTAGGAGCTCGTTGATGCCGAGAATAGTTCAAGGATTAGTTTGCTCGCAAGATTGGCTACAAGACGATGATACGGCGATTCAGATCGAGGAGTGTTTAATGGAGTTGGAGGCTCGTGATAGAGATATGTAAAGTTAACTTAATAGTTAACAAATACTTGTCTATTTTTTTTTTACTATCAATGAATTAGACATTGATTAGTTTTTGTTATTTTCGTGTAGAATTTGCGGATATGGGTGAAGATGCAACTTTACTAGATGAATGAGTGGAAACAAAGGTATAACAAAGATGATATATTAGCGGTTGATGAGTTCCCGTTGTTGTCTTGTGAACCTTTTGAGACTATTTTTTTAATTATGTTTGATTGTGCGCATTGATATGTTTTGAATATTGGACCTTAATTTGGTGTTGTTGGATGGTTGTTTTTTTTGGTGATGAGTTCCCGTTGTTGGATGGATGTTTTACTTATGTTTGATGCCAGTTTGGTGATGAGTTCCTTTTTTTTTTTTTTTTGGTTTGTTAACACACTTACAGCTGATTGAGTGATTCGAGGGACCAAAATTGGTCCCTGGTTCGGGATCCCTACTCCTGCGGGCCTCCCGCATTAGCGGCAGTTTCGCTAACGCGGGGCAGATCGGGAGCCACCGCGTTGCTCCCGATCCCGCCATAATCTGTGGGCCGGGGTCCCGATCCCGCGGACTCCCGGCCCACCTCAGGACTAGTCTCCATGACAACCTTCTTTGTGTAAGTCACCATATTTTCTATCTTAGTGAGAGAAATGCTGGGAGATAGAGAGAAGAGAAAAAGAGAGTCTTTGTGTGTACTCTTCACACTTGTGAGTTTTCTTCTTCACTCTCTTCACCTAAACACTTAGTGTGTGTGTGCGCATGTGAGAGAGAGAGAGAGAGAGAGAGAGAGAGAGAGAGCTACTTTGTGTAGTGAGCTACTTTGTGTGGCTTATCAGTTGGTGTAGACCTTGAGGTCTTGGTGGTGAACTTGAGAGGAGCAAAAAATTGGAACGAGAGTTTCTGAGCCGGAACGAATGAGAAGAACGTAGCCTCAACAATATGTATAACTAGTGCGTTCCATTATGATAACTGTTAAATGCGCGAGTATCGTTAGTAAATATAAAACAAAATAGATTCCACTTGATAATACTTAAGTCCTAGTGACGTCTAGCCCATAGTTCTTGCTTAAACTGATAATCTCTCGTAAATAGAAGTGTGTTTTTTTACATAATGTAATGGTCCAATTTTGAATGAATCATGAAAAAGGTAATGTTTCTTTTTTAAATCTAAGCTCAATCATGATTGTGATTTGTGAATGATCCTCCTAAACATAATTCTGAGAAATAGTAGTTAGAAAAAGATGTGACAGAAACAGAATTGAGCGGGTTGGGATCCCAAAGCAATTCAAGGTTAAATCAATCAGTTTATCTCGAATTATAGCTGTCGTACCCTTTTCCTTGATCAAAACAAAACCTAATAAAGAAAAAGCAACACAAACCATAGAGGAGGATCGCACTTTTTCTTTTCCCTCCTTTCCTTCTTTACTAAAGCCTGATTTTACCACCCTTTTTTACAGCTCAAATGAGATAAAAACGACTAGTAAAACACGATTATGAAGCTGGAAACACAGGAACTAACTGCAGGCAAAGTTACCGCAGGGAAACAGCACCTTTGCCAAAAAGAACACTGGTGGTACTTTGGAACAGAGGCCAGCGTCATTGACTGCAGCACCAAAATCCCAGACCATTATTGACCAATTGGGTCGGGTCATGGGTCATCTTAAACCCGGCCCGAAACCCATTTAAAATAACAAATCACCCTATAAATAATACACAATACAACACTTAACACAAAAAGCAAGCACCAACCAACCAACCAACCAACCAAGCACAGCACCATGCACACTAACAAAATGGATCAACTGTGGGCTGAGAAGGGTCCGAACGGAGAAATTCAGCTGCCGGAAAGCCCACGAGGCCCAATGGAGTTCCTGTCGAGGTCGTGGAGCGCTTCTGCTTTTCATGTCTCAAAAGCATTGACACCTCTAAACACGTCATCCTCCTCGTCAACGGTGCCAAAAACTAGTAATGCAAATATCGCAAATGTTGTTGGGATACCGGAAAACGTACAGGGAGAAGCAGAAGAAGAATCAGCCAAGCTTTCTGGAAATACCTTCTCTTTTGCTTCTTCAGCCACTTCTCAGCTCATTTTAGAACGCATCATGGCTCAATCTGTAAGTTCATTTTTTGTTAACTTTATGTAATAATCATGCACGTTAATCGTTTCTTGTTAATGGGATTCAAGAAAAAAATGGATCTTTACACTCTGCATTTCTTTTAGTTAGTAATTATGGAAATGTTAGTTCATTTTTTGCACTCTGTTTCTTGAACAGAGTCTACGTGTTTTTGTTAACTTTATAAAAAAGATTAGAAGAAACATAGAATGGAATCACGTTCGTTGTCATTGTTTGTTAATGGGATTCATTCAATAAAGTTGCATTCTTTTTTTCTTTTTCCATTTTGGTGTTAAGATTTTGTATTTGTGTGCAGGAAATATCACCATTAACATCGGGAAGACTTTCTCACAGCAGCGGACCGTTGACTGGTTGTCTTGCTGAAGACATTGAGAGCCCTCCAATTTCACCTTCGGATGAGTACGAGGATGTAGTTAAGGTACCGTTAATTAATTGTCGTACAGATTCTATGTTTTAGGAACTGGTTTTGTTGTGTTGTTTTTTTTAATTTTGTTTGAGAAACTTCAGCATGACAGTGTGGAAAGTGTTTCTTTTTCTTTTTCTTTTTGAACTTTTATTTTGTTAGCTTAACCCTTTTTTTGTTTATGGTTTTGCTTTAGATTGTAATTACGAGATGAGAATACTATACAAGTTAGAGGTGATGATTAGTGAATGACTGGGTCATTATAAGAATAAAAGTTTTGTAGTGCATAGGGATTAAAACACAATGGCGGGGTCATTATTTTGCAAAATAAATAAAGTTAGAAACATGAGTCTGCTTTTGTCACTCTCGAAGTTTGCTTTTGTTTTTTTCTTTTACAAAAAATGCTTTAGCCGTTCCACATTTGTCTTTTGACTTTACTAAGGCGCTTATTCACACACTTCCACTAGACTAGTTAGAGTAGAGACTAGCTGTTTAAGCTAATGTGAACAGATGATCCTAAACATTCTTTCATCACTTTATTCAATAGATCAGATGGTGACTAATAGGAAAAAGGAACTAGATAAAGATGTTTAATTACATCAAAGACTAAAGAAAGAAAGTGAAAAAGGGAGAAGATAAAACATGTCTATGGTAATAAATTCATAATAAACCAAAGAGCATTTGACTGTTCAAACTTTAGCCAAACATTTTTGCCTAAAAGAAGAGAGCTAGTACATATGGTCATGTAAAGCATCAAGTCCCAATATGGATATCCAGCCTTCACCTAGTCTACTTTCACAATGGAGAAAAATGATTATACATTCCATTATGATCTCATTAGTTCCAAGAAAAGAATGACAAATCATCTATCTATTCTAACCAAGTAGCTGCTACTCCTTTATGCATACATAAGAAAAGAAAAAGAGTAGCTACTCCTTTAATATTTATACATAAAGAAAGCATCACTAGAAATATACTTCACCTGCATTTTTTATCACCATTTCATGCTTATGCTTACATCTGCGCACAAAATCAGGTTGAGTGAACAAGTGTAAAAAATTAATTACATCTGAAAAAAAAACTCTGGTTTAAAGCTGTTGCTTCAAATGTTGTCAGACTGAACTTGCCATTTACATGTTAACTGGCTTCTGAACTCACAGTTTTCCTCATAAACACGAAAGCCAGTCTCAGCATTTAATACACTCCCATTTTGTCTATAAGCAGTAACTTTTTCGTCTTTTTGTGAAGTTTTCACTTTTATGGAAACTCCAGTAACTAAGTGTAATCACTAGCATTTCAGAACACACCCCAAAGCGGATTATTTGGCCAAGTGCCCAAGTACGTAGTAATATTTTGTGTTAACTCACTTTATATTGCAGTAAATGGATCATTTCCTATTTCTTATATTTTGTTGAAGTGTAATCAATATTATATTACTTAGGAACATAACCAAAACCAAATTATAATACCAAGAAGCAATTTTTGGGTTAGTGCACTTTTCATTGCAGTCCAAGTATTTTTTCCGACTCCATTAATTTGACAAAGTGTAAATTTGTAATAGCATCTAGGATAATACCCCAAGAACCAATAATATTTTTATATTAAGAATTTATATATTGTTGTTAAAATGTCTAGAGGAATATTGTTAATAGGCATAAGCCCAAAAATCATTCTCAAATATGTGGAATAATCTCAAGATAATTCTTAATAAACGAAAACACGGTCATTTTGCAGTATCTACGTGCAAACACCAGTCTACAACCCTTATTCACCGCCACCCGTGGCGGTTACAATGCTGGTGGTGCGGGTGGTGCTAACACCCCAGGTGGCAAGACGGTGGGGAGGTGGTTGAAGGAGCGGAGGGAGAAGAAGAAAGAAGAGACTAGAACACAAAATGCACAGCTCCATGCAGCTGTTTCAGTGGCTGGAGTTGCTTCAGCTGTGGCTGCCATAGCAGCGGCAACAGCGGCTGCTTCTTCAAAAGGAAAAGATGAGCAGATTGCCAAAACAAATATGGCGGTAGCTTCAGCCGCCACTTTAGTGGCTGCACAGTGTGTTGAGGCGGCTGAGGCAATGGGAGCTGATCGCGATCACCTCATGTCAGCCATTGGCTCTGCTGTCAATGTTCGATCACACGGAGACATATCAACTCTTACCGCTGCAGCAGCCACAGGTGAAAATATAAGCAGCATAGTCCATTTTTCTAAGTGCTGTGAAAGGAGTGTTTCCATGTTAAGGTCTCTATTCAAGAAACCTTTGTGATAA
The DNA here is from genome assembly GCA_948329865.1 of Linaria vulgaris. Taxonomy (NCBI): domain Eukaryota; kingdom Viridiplantae; phylum Streptophyta; class Magnoliopsida; order Lamiales; family Plantaginaceae; genus Linaria; species Linaria vulgaris. Next base: position 35,259,864 of record OX415253.1, read on the forward strand.
TTATCTGTTTGTATTTTGAAGCTTTGCGTGGTGTGGCAACTTTGAAGGCACGAGCTCTGAAAGAAGTGTGGAATGTTGCAGCAGCAATTCCAATAGAAAGAGGGCTTAGTTTGGGTGGAAATAACAGCAGCAGTAACAGCTCAGGAAGCTACGGTGATGAACTGGTTCCGGAAGAGAACTTTCTCGCAGCCTGTAATCAAGAAATGCTTGCTCGTGGTGGTGAACTTCTCAAACGAACTCGTACAGGTATCGTCTTCACTTGACAAGTTGGATAGGTGTATACCGGTCCGTCTAATGAAAATAGTATACTGATTCAGTGGCATATGTTTTAGGTGAACTTCACTGGAAGATTGTTTCTGTTTATATCCACCGAACTGGAAATGTAAGAGTGTTGCTATTTTCATCACTCAGAAAAAGTTTTCTTCTTTCTTTTTTCCTGCTCTTAAGAATCGATTCAATGTTCTGCAGGTAATGCTGAAGATGAAGAGCAAACATGTTGGAAAAACCATCACCAAGAAGAAGAAAAGTAATTAGTTTTTCAACTCTACATGTGCATATTAAACGATACTATGTATCTTCTGACATATTGGATGTTTCGAATAATTATCTTTGAAATTGCATTTGCAGATGTGGTTTTAGATGTTTGTAAAGACATGCCGGCATGGCCTGGAAGACATTTGTTTGAGGATGGTGAGCAAAGAAGATATTTTGGGCTAAAGACACTAGCACGTGGTGTAGTGGAGTTCGAGTGCAAGAATGCAAAAGAATATGACATGTGGACACAAGGTGTCTCCAGGCTTCTTCATATTGTCTCTGAAAGGAAGAGAAAGCATCACAAGTAGCTCTTGCTATTCAAGTCTGAATGACATAACTGTGTTTGTTGAGTTAATTAGAAATGAGTATTCGCCTGTAATTTTCGACCCTTACTCGTTGATGATTGATTTGCATTTAAGTTTTTGAGTATCAGCACATGATTGTTCTTATAACCTTCTCGTACAAAAAATGCAGCAAGACTAGCTGTCGTAAGCAGCGTTTAATTTTACATGCAAAATATATACAACGAGAACTAGTACAATGATTCAAAAGTGAACAATCATAGTTGTTGTAATCACTTTAACTACGATTAATGGCCCCCAAAACTTGCAGCAGACGCACAAATAGGTTGAGGATATCCAAATAAAGGGAAACCGAAGCCCAGATGTAATCGTCGTAAGAGTTTCGCTTGATCAGAGTAGCAGTATCGTAAATGATGTATGCACAGAACACAACTGCAGGAAGTCCGCCCCATTTGATCTCGAATACGTTTCCCCAAGGGAAGAAAATCTGTGAAATAAGAAGAGTTAAATGCTGCGGCGATTCTTAACATCTGTTAGAAAAGGGATATGAAAGTAAACAAACCTGGAATATAATGAATATCACAAGTATAACTAGAATGCTCCACAAGAACGGAACGAGGAACTTGAAATCATGATCTCGTTATGTGCCCAGAATGTGTATATGGTGAGAGTTGAGACTGATGACCACTGCTGCTGTTGCGGTTACCGTCTCCCAGAAGCCCTGCAATATAAATATGCAATATAAATATATATAAGAGAAAAGTGCAAAACTAGATCCAACCTATAGGTCTTTTTGCGAAACTATACTCAAAGTTTAAAAAGTTGTAAAAATATACCCAACCTTTGCATTTAGTTCGTAACTATACCTAACGTTTATTTCCGGCTCAAAAACGTCATATATCGATGTTATGACGTCATTACTCCGATTCCGTTGAGGGCAATATAGTCATTTCATCTCTGATTGGTATTTAGGTGGGAATTGGTTGATCACGTCATTTACTCCCGCTCAAAATTGGGGATTTCTCAAAACCCTAAAATTCCAATTCGAAAACCCAAAATTCTCCCAATTGAACGCAAATTTCACAGCGATTTTGGTTAAACTCGTCATCTCCGAGGACGCGAAGTCGATGGCGTGGAAAATACGAGACGACAACACAATAATTCCACCGTCATCCTTAATTTCCGACTATAGTGGGTGGATTTTTCTTATAATTGTCATTTTATCCTTCCCTAATGAGAATGGAGTTGTTTATTAAGCAATAGGGTTAGTTTTATGGCAGTTAATTGAGTAGTGTAGCTGATGTTTAGTTGGTTTTTCTATTTCATGATTTTTTGACAATTATTGTACTGTTTTTGCTTGTTTTTTTGGCCAATGTGTTCACCGTAAGGCAAAATGGTGTGTACTTTACAAATAATATGTTGCATGGGTTTTTTTATTCGGGTTCTACTCCACAGTACTAGGGTTTATTTTAAGATTAGAGTTTTAATGGTATTCTTTTGTATATGCAGGTAATGACAATGAATTTTTTACTATAATGATACATCATTATGGTAATATGGTGTTTTTGGGAGAACCTACATACTTAGAGGGACAAATAAGTTTTATTGACTACTGCACTGCATATACGATGTCCAGAATTGAGTTGATTAGTATGTCTGTTGAGTTAGGGTTGGGTGATGATTGGATGACTTTTTACAGAGATGATCCTGATAATCCATCACTACTTTTGGCCTGCATCACTAATGACAGTGATGGTTGTTTCATGGCTGAAATTGGTACTGAAAAGAGGATTGTGGAGGTTTACCTAATTAAACCAAATGCACCCACTACTGCATCTGAGTTAGATGATGAGGTAGTTGAGATTGCTGATGATGTATATGTGGAAGAAGTAGATCCTTTCCCTCCTATCAGTGAACCACTTGACTATGTTGGTGATGATGAAGGTTGTTCTAATTTTGGAGGTGAAGAAGATCCTGGTGGTTTTGAAGTAGAACTAGAAAGAGTTGCAAGTCAAGTGGAGTGTGGTGATTGTGTTGAAACTAATAAGGCTGCTAAAACTGCCAAGGCTGATGAACCTACTGATAAGGGCAAAGGGAAAAAGCTCCAAGGAAGAAGAAGAACAAGAGCAAAGATAAATGCGTTTGGAGAAAGAATTGATAATACTTACAGAGACTTGGATGATGCTGCTAATGCAGCTGGTGCTACTAACAACAATGATCAGCCTGATTTAAATGGCAGAGAGAAGCCTGATTTAAATGGCAGAGAAGAGAGTGTTAGAGATTTACCAACCTGGATAAAGGAGAACCGTGGACCATTAGTGGCATCTATTATTGACTTAGAGAATAGTGATGATAGTGGAGGGGAGGTATCTGTGGGGTCAGATTTTGAGTATTCTGATGGATATGTAGATCCTGACAATGATGCATTTAAAGATGATAATCTTGATGCTATAGATGTTGATCTCGAGAGACCTATTGAAGATGTAAATGCTCCTCCTTCTGCTACTAGTAATGCAAATGGTGCTGCACATGCTACTTATGGAGAGACTTCAAATGTCAATGAAAGTGATACTGAAACTACTGGAGGGCCCTCTGTTGATGCAAATAATACTGGAGGGCCATCATGGGTTTCTGATGGTCCCATTGCATCTACCATCTGTAGAGAATTAAGGGTGAGGCAGAGAAATACTATTGTAATAAGAGAGCCTGCCAGAGAGAAGTACAGAAATCATGATGTTTTTAACCCTGCTGTTGACACGAACAAGGTTGTATTCAAACTTCAGATGTGCTTCAAGACTCCTGATCATTTCAAGGATGCACTTGTCAAATATGCAATTGATGAGAGAAGACCATTTAGGAAGATGAAGAGTTCCAAGGAGAAGATAAGTGCAAGGTGTGCAGATATTGAATGTCCCTGGTATATCTATGCTCAAAGGTGTCAGGGGAGAACGCAATGATGATCAAAACATTAATAGAACCCCATGATTGTGTAAGGCAAGACACTATTACACAAGCTACCTCTGTATGGGTGGCAAAGAAATACTATGACAAGCTGGTTTCTGATCCAAACTGGCCAGTGCAATCCATGTTGACTGTACTGAGAAGAGAATGCAATATGGTATTCAGCAAGCATTAAATGTACATAGCCAAACACCAGGTTTTTAAGATGGGCCAGGGAGATGATGTAGATCAATATTCCCAACTTTGGAGGTATGCTGAGGAGATGATGAAGTCCAATCCAGGAACAACAGTAAAGATCAAATGCAAGTTGTTTGGTGATATCTGTAAATTTAAAAGGATGTACATCTGCTGGGGGGCTTTAAAAAATGGGTTGCTGGATAGTTGAAGACCTATTATATGCTTGGATGGTACTCATCTAAAGACCAAAAAGGGTGGAATTCTTCTCTCTACTGTTGGTATTGATGCAAACAATTGCACATATCCATTTTGTTATGCGGTTGTTGAGAAAGAAAAGACTAAGACATGGAGATGGTTTATTTAGATTCTGATTAAAGATCTAAATATTCAGAATAGCTCCCATTGGACCATTATGAGTGACAAGCAGAAGGGTCTTGTTGATGCTGTTGAACAATTATTACCTAATTGTGAGCATAGATTCTGTGTTTTACATTTATGGGCAAATATGAGGCTTATACACAAGGGTTTGACACTGAAACACTTGCTTCTTCAACAAGGAAAGTAGGTTATGAAAGATACATGGGTGAGCTGAGGGAGCAGGATTCTAGGGCACATGCTTGGTTAGTTGAAAGACCACCAAAACATTGGTGTAGAGCATATTTCCAAACCCATTGTAAAAGTGATTTGACCCTCAATAACATGTCAGAGAGTTGAAATGCTTTATTAGTGAAAGCAAGGGCAATGCCAATCATAGAAATGTAGGAACACATTCGGATGTTGTTGATGAAGAGGATTGGTGTGAGAAGGAGGGTTATGGAGAAGGATGGCTCATTTTTATGTCCCAATATTGCAGAACTTCTTGCCAAGGCTGAGGTTGATTCTATGCAATGGATACCTCATTGGGATGGAAGTAACCAATTTCAATTACATGGTCCGTTTGGGCATACCAGAGTAGTGGATCTTAGTGGCCAAACATGCAGCTGCAATAGATGGCAACTCACTAGAATCCCATGTGTTCATGCCATAAGTGCAATGAAATGGATGAAGTATAAAGATATTGAACAGAGAGTTCATCCTTGCTATCACAAATCTACTTATATGAACATATATGGACATTTTATGATGCCAATGGAAGGAAAAGAAGCATGGCCCTTACCCTGCCATACTTCAGCAAGATTGGTTCCCCCAGAGCCAGTTACCATGCCAGGTAGGCCAAAGAAAGGGAAAAGGAATTCAAAGAATGATGAAAAAAGATAGAAAAACTTGATGAAAGATGCAGAGACTGGAAAACTGGGAAGAGCTGGAATGGACATGACATGTAGGTTTTGTGCAAGAAAGGGCCATAATGTTAGAACTTGTGAGCTTAGAAAAGCAAACCCATTGGCTGGACCTATTAAGAAGAAAACCAATAAGAAGTCCACTACACAATTGGCTGATCATAGTGGAGAGGTATTTCCATCTTTCTTTGTGGTATAATGCTGACTGTGTGTTACACTTATAATAACAATTGGTGGTTTATCGATGTGTTAGAATGAGCAGGTTGTTGAGACACAGAGTAGTACAGTCAATCATACTTGATCATATTTTGTGACCACAAAATGTCTGTGTTTTTGATCTTATTTTGGTGTATTTTGATGTAAATGTATGTGATCTTCGACAGTTACATTTTGGTGATCAAATCTACTATTTTGGTTTTGTTATCTTGATACTTTACTAGTTGTTGATGTTTCATTGAAAAGTTTGACAGAAACATTGGCAAAAAACAGGGATTTGATTAGTTCATAAGTTGTTGATTACAAGACAGTTACTTCATGACTTTAACAACTAAAAACATCAACTTCTACACTATTAACAAATGTGCCTCTATGCCTTGCATACTCCATTTCTTGCAAGCTTCTATTCGGATGCGGAGGTCTAAATGTAGCGAACACCTCTTCTGGAGTTCAACATCAACTTCTAAATCGTTCCATAACATCCAAATGCCTCCAAACATATCCCTCGTTGGTGCAATCTCCTAACAATTGAAACCCAAGTAAGGAACAATGTCCCAACATTCGTCTTCGGTTACACGAGTTTCCAAAATGAATACCACACTTGGATGATGAATCTTAACATACTTACGAAAGTCTTTTCGAAAATATTGAACTAGACCTGCTCCATGACAATTCCATGAAACGACCTTAAAGGAAGAATGAAAGATGTGTTCCGGGTAAACAGGATTGCTTATTGGTAAACCAAACAACGACGACAACAATTGCTGCCCAATATCCAATGTTAAGACACGCTGTCGCATTATTTCCCATTGAGTGCGATAGATATGATGCCACCATTTGTGATTGCCATCATCCTGATTCAATCGTTTCACTCCAATTTTAAATTTCCAAGTAGAAGCAGGAATCGTCGTCACCAATAGTTGTCTCTCCCAGGTCTCTATTGCTGAAATCAAACAGTGGCCTCGAAAAGTGTTGAAGAAAGTATCATAACCCCATGCATCATTCTCATCAGCTGCCACGATTTCATTATGAGCATTCATCCTTCTCAATTTGCAATTTTTATGTTTATGTGGTGGTAATGATGGAATAAGAAGTTCAAGTATTTATAAGAGTTAGAATTACTATGTAATTGGTGACTCTTCGTTTACCCGTGTCTTTTCAAATACTCAACTAACACATTTTCCATTAATCAATGTTTTTAAAGGATTCAGGCGTGCGACTGTTCGAGAAATAACCATAAACCGATGTTCATAAAACCATAACAAGATTATTCATAAAAACAGAACAAGGAACGAAACCTAACAGACCATAGGACTGAAACCTCACAACAAAAACACAAAACAACCAATTGCAACATAACAAGAAAATAACAAGAAACAGGGGCACTAAAACAGGGGTAACAAAACAAGAAACATAACAACCAAACACACTAAAACTCTAGAGTCAGTCATCCTCATCCCAATTGCAACAGGGGCACTTCACTGCTGGCAACCATCCCATCCACTTCATCACAAACAGGTCATGGAGCAACGCCGCGTTCTCACAACCGTAAAGGCGAAAATACTTCTCCTCATCACTCTCCTACAAAACAAAGTAGTTAATCAAAATCAGCAATATAGTTAAGAAAATTAAGGCAATAAAAGGAAAACATTTACAAAGATATACTTGGCGAGGTATGGCATGATAAGGAGCCGATATGGTAAAATCGGGCGCATGAGCACGAACCCCCGGCTTTCCAAGGAACCCCATGAATGAGTAAAATTTCTGCCTCAAATCATAGATCTTTTTGTAGATAACGTCCATATCCCACTCTCCTCCATCCCAACACATCCGATCCAACTCTGGTTTGACGGTGCCTCCTACCATACTCCACCAACTTTGTCAAGAGTTGCGTCTCAAAGTGTTGATTAAAATTCCCATCATGATACAATAAGGACACATCGTTGTGGTTAGGAATCTCCATTGCTTTTTTCGGCTACTTTAAAACAGGGAAGGGAATAGAGAAATATAGAAAGTGAAATAATGTCGATGAAAGAGTTGATTAAGGTTTAGGGGTTTTTATAGCCCAACATGGTGACCCTTCATATGGGCTTCACAATTCGGACCAATCAAGACCCTTTCCAACACAATAAATTACCAATTACTAAAAGACAAATTCCATTGAAAAGGCAACAAACACAGTTACATGCATTGGTCAGTTCAAAGACATAAACAAACAACAGCAACAAACAAACACAAGACATGACAAACACAAAACATTACACCCGTGACTAAATAGTGCCTTCAACATGTGATATGATCAAATCAACCATATGTTGCAATGCTTGACTAAAACAGTGACCATACGACATACATATTGACAACAAATAATGCAACCCTCAACGTCTTCTCCCTTTTCTTATTCCTAACAAGTTTTTCTTCAAGCACATTCACTTTTCGAAGCAAACCGGGGATAATTTGCCTCGATCGATCACACATTGGTGGATCAATCCAAACCCAATAGTTGCAACGTTCAATTCTCTGCCATAAATGCGACAAAATCAAAAAACAAAAAAAAAAAAACAAAATCTCCCAAAATTTTCAAAATCGCGATATACCCAATGTTTGGGGCATTGTGAGAACCTACGCCCTGGATTAAGGTTAGTCTACGATATTTCAGTCGACGCCTTCAACCCACAACGGCACAATTGAGGATTTTCCATTCGAAATCGAACGAATTTTCGTAAATTAGGGTTCTGGAATTAGAATTTGGGGAAAATTTGGAGCTCTAAAAAACCTGCTGAGAGCCGTTAGAGAGCCGTTAGCTACAGTGGAGTGACGGATTTGCCCCTTCGAAATTTAAAAAATGGTCAGAAATAACGTTAGGTATAGTTAAGAACTAAACGCAAAGGTTGGGTATAGTTTTGCAACATTTTAAACGTTGGGTATAGTTTCGCAAAAAAACCTATAAATTGGGTCTAATTTTGCACTTTTCTCTCTATATAAATAAAAGCTTGTTCTTCTTATAAATGTGTATATAGGAATTCTGTAAGCTACTCGAGTGCACCATTGGAACTCAACTTAAAATAATCACCACCAGTTAAAAATCTGGTGGCTGCTTAAAAACGAAAGAAACACGACTCCAATCAAATTCAAGCTTACAATTACGGTCAAAATAATCTCTCTTACGATGAAGAGGCACAAGCATAATCGAACAGGAATTGTTAAACATAGCTTGTGGTTTATAAACTTATCAAAATACGCAACTCGTTGTTCATGTATAATGTAACAAAAATGAGCATTGTTAACATAACGACCATGTCATACAAAATTCTCAACTCTAGACGATAAAAGGATCTTCGTTTTAAAAAAGAATACAATTTAGAAGGAAAAAAATACTTGAAAATGGATTCAATTTCAACTTCTCAAGGACAACTCGGACAAATTTTCCTCCACAGAAATTAACTTCACTATGCTACACCACATTATTATCAGAGTATAATAATGAGCATCAACATTCAAAACGGCAATTGCTCAGAACGAGGAAACAAGCAAATACACACGCAAGGATACATCAGCAAAAAATTTCAAATCATCGTGAATTAAGTGTGACATACAACTGGATTGGTACAACTCAAAATGCTGGGAAGTAAATGTTCTTTACTCCAACAAACACACAACGACCACTATATACACTATATTGAATACCTAAAGGCAAGAGAAGTAACTACATCGACGAGTATAACACCAACTGTTTAGTTATCTGCAGCTCTGAAAACGGTCAGCAGAGACAGGAACAGGTTGATGACATCTAAATACAGTGCAACAGCAGCCCAAATGTACTCATCGTAAGTATATCGCTTGATGAGATTGTCGGTGTCGTAAACTATGTAGCCACAGAAAATTATTGATGCCAGACAGCCATAAATCATTACACTTATCCTGCCCAAGGGGAAGAAAATCTGCAAGATAAAATATTTAGACAATCAGTTTCGTCCCACTCGTACTTAGATGTGTATACACAAGTTAAAACAAGAAATTGTCAAATGCAAAAACAATACATATATTTCAGTACCTGAATTATAGCAAACAGCATGAGAACGACTAGAGCGCCAAATAAGAAAGGTCCCAGGAAATTGAAATCATGACCTCTCTTTACAGCCCAAAATGTGTATAGAGTAAGAGCAACAACTACAGCAGCTGTCAGGATCACAGCTTCCAGAATGACTTTTCCTGCAACCCATCAAACCATAAAACATTAGAACTAACAGATCATTAACAAAAGTTTCAAAAGGTATGGAGCATACCCACACAAGGAGTAATAGAGGAGGTGTTTGGGCTTCAACAATAATTTGTGACAACAAAAGAAACAACAGGCGCAAAAGGGAAACAAATGTATAGTTGGTTACTTTAACAGATACTTCAGAACCAAAGAAGGTTAGCAATAACTTCTTACGAGCAGCTATACCAGAACCTGCCTGAGCCAACGTATTTTAATAGCTCCAAATGCATCAGGCCTACGATAGAACCCCAACTTTTGTAGACCTAAATTAAGGTATGGCTGTGGCAATATATCCCTTTCAAAACAATCTCTGAAGGAGATTTATGGACTATAACTCTGTGCTAGGAGTTCCTAATATAGCCTGAAGTATTCCTTCATATTCATTACTCATTTACATGATATATATATATATAGTCCGATTATTCTTGCTCCCATATTTGCAGATAGACGTATGTATATGGAGCCTCATACATACTCTGCACCCAGAAAACATACAGAAAAAGCAATATCATATACTTGATATCTTCACGCTTTCAATGATACACAATTGGACTGGGATGGCCAGAGAAAAATGCACCAGAAATGAGAAGAAATGTGGTCACAAACAAAACAAAACAAAGCTACGGGAAAGAAAATTGAAACTGAAAATGAAAATAAAGAGATGACAACCATCCATTTTGATTCAACTGATAAAAAAGGAATAATAATGAACTCAAAGAGATGTTTTAATTATGGTGACATAGCAAGAACTGAGTGTACGTACAAGTAACGAAAGATAAACTTAATACGACGGTGACCGCAATTCTCGCTTACTGTTAAGAGTTATAAATTAATGCGGCGGCTGACACAAAAGCTTTGTTCTACTAGTGCCAAATCAAATTCCAACTTTGATGGAAACTCATACCGCACATCATGGAATCATTTGTGCCGCGTGATCATCACAATTAAATAACCCTAAATTCCAAAAACAATCTCAAACCCCTTGGTAGGACAGTAGTACATAAGGGGATCTCAACTAATTCAATTGAAATTCTGAATTTAAAGCATCATATTAAGTAACAAGTTACTAAATTCCAATTCAGACAATAAACCATATATATGTATAATTAATCAGAATAAGTCTGACTCACCACTAGTGTAGGCACACGTCAAGCCGACAGCGAAGGCAAGCGAGACAGTGAATATCCCAAGCAGCAAATAATTGACAGGGTGCCTCTGGTAATAGTAATACAAAGGGAATAAAACTGCATAAAATAAAACCAAACAAAAAAACTCATTTCAACAACAAATAAATACCCAACAGAATAAACAAACAAACAAACAAACCCATACCGATGAAAGGGGTGATGATGAGAAGAATATAGAGCGCCAAACCAGCACCAGTAGTAGTAAAGAATCGCGCAATCGGGTGAACGGTTACAACGACAGAAGCAACGGCGATAGTGAGAAGCAACTGAATACTCACAATTGTGTATATTTTCCGAATAAAAGACCAACGGAGTTCGGGGCTTTCCAGCATCATCGGGTACAACGGACGCCGCCCCGATTCCACGTCATCTTTACCAAAAGATTGCCCCCACATTTTCTTTTATCTTATCTTATCTTATCTTTCGTGCGCTACAAGAACGAAGAGAGAGAACAAATGGATGGATTCGAAGAGGGTTTGGAATTGGATTTTGCTTAATGGGGGAGGAAAGGGATATATATGTATATATATATATATATATATGGTAGTATATTTATTGTTGGTAGGAGAAGAAGAAGAAAGTTCGTGATGTGTCGAATGGGAAGCGTGTCGTGAATGGCCACACGTGTTACGTTTTTGGAAAACCAAACAGGATTCCAGACTTGTCCCGATTGGCCCCTCCCCACAACATTTCATAATAATAACTAGTGTATAAATGATTTAAGGAAAAAGGTAAAATATTGATCCATACCATTTTGGTCTCATAAAAATCATTTTCATTTTGGTCGTCTACCTGATAATAGGGCTGTGCAAAAAAATCGGATCAATCGAATCATGAAAGTAAAATATTGATCCATACATGTCTAGTAAATATGCGAAAGGTTGATTTGAAAAACAATCATCTTTGTACGCTCCATTTTGAAGTAACTTTTTCTTTGTGATATGGGTATTTTTCGTGTTTTTATCTATGTCGGGATAGTACCCGACATACACATCAAATATGACCTTCGATATAGTACAACTCACGTGTTTACCACGTGAGTGGTCCCAACATCCCAACGCCTATAAATACTCGCATTTCGATAATTAAGGTAATCTTTAATTATCTGTTGTGCAGAAAAACAGGTGGCTCAATGAGCCTAGGAAGCTGAGGGAGAGCAAATGAATGAAATTCTTCGGGAAGTACTGTGAATATCACCGCCAAATGGGGCAAGAAACAGAGGAGTATACCGATTTGAAGAACGAGATTGAGAGGCTCATTAAGGAGGGCAAGTTAGCGGAGTTAGTTAGAAACTCAAAGAATGATCGCCGAGGGGATGCCAAATCCCGTTCACCTCGCAGGGACAATTACTGCTCCCCTAAGAGAGATAAACAAAAGGCAATTAAAGCTCTAGTCGAGTGTGGAAGGGCCATTGTCAATGCCCCAGTTCGAGGAATGATCAATGTGAACAACGGAGGACCGATAGGTGCTAATTCAGCAAGAGGACGGGAGAGAATAACTCGCTGGATGCAGGTCGGGACATATATAGGCTATACTGCCTCAGTTGTGTAGGAGGGTTTCCTAAATCAGGAGATTTCATTCACAAAGAAGGATCTGGAACAGCTTACGTCGCAGGCGCTGGAGGCAGGTAAACTTGATTGCTTACAATTGATGTAGCTGAATATCAGGTACGAAAAGCCATCACCGACAATGGTAGCTCCTCCAATATTATCTTTGCACATGTCCTAGAGAAAATGGCTTTGCCCCATAACAGGATGGAGACGGTCTTAACCCCATTAACTGCTTTGGAGGAGGATAAGTAATTCTAGTATGACAGATAATATTGCCCACATCATTCGGGGAGGAACCGTGCATGAGGACAATTGCAGTGAGATACACCGTGGTCGACCTTTTTTTCCCCTACAATGCTATCATTGGGTGTCCCGCCCTCAACGAAATGAGAGCCGTGGTATCAACCTACCACCAGAAGATGAAATTTCCTACCCAGGATGGAATCGGTGAAATCACATGAGACCAGAAGCAGGGTTGGATGTGCTATGTGGCCTTGCTGAGACTTCCTAGAATTAGAGAGATACAAGAGTTGGAAGCATCCGAGCACGAATACATGCCAGATACGGAGTAGTCACCTCTCTTCAACTAGAAGCCCCGACCTTCAGTCTACTTACTGTCTCCTACTATTCCTAGAACAATTGCGTTATGTCCTTTTGAACAATTTCAATTCTCTAAATTGCCCCATCGTTGGGCTGGACTGTAACTAAAACAGGGGGAACTACGCCGGTCTGATTCCCATACACGGGATACATAGGCGGGTTAGGATCTACCTAGCCTTCGACCGTTATCTATCGTTATCTCTTATCATTCAAACTGATATAACTGCATTACAAAATTCGTAACTCATTGCAAGGAATATCCTACGGGATATGACAATAACGTGCCTCAATAGCAGGTATCAAGTAAGCATGCCCATAAGGCACACTGATTTGAAGATATCCCTCATAAGATACCCTATGTTATAAGGGCAATGTTGCCACATTTCTTTGCTAAAACAACTATTCCCTATCTAAAGTAGGTACAATCACATAGCCTGTCAAGGGCAGGGGAGAACATAAGTTCCACCTTTCGGGACAAAATGAATAGCCTGAAATTCATTTCCCAAACTCTTCTTATCAATATTTTCAGATATGTATTGTGTTTTATTGTCCAAACAACAGGAAAGTAACTTCTACAAATCCTACGGGATATCGACCACCGATGAGTGACGAAAACTCTACAAATCCTACTGGATATTGACCACCGATGAATAACTAAGCTTCTACAAATCCTACGGGATATCAACCACCGATGAGTGATGAAGACTCTACAAATCCTATGGGATATCGACCACCGTTGAGTGGCAAAGACTCTACAAATCCTATGGGTTATCGACCACCGATGAGTGACGAAAAATCTACAAATCCTATGGGATACTGCCTATCGATAAGTGGAGCAGAATCTACAAATCCTACGGGTTTATAACTCCCTTATCCACCGCGATAGGTAGGAGAGCACCCGAAAGGGGCGAACATCTATAAGTCCAGGGGCATAACTCCCCTATCCACGATGATAAGCCGGAGAGCACCCGGGATGAAAACAACACACCTCACAGGGTCATAACTCCCCTATCCACCGCTATAGGCTGGAGAGCAACCAAAAGATACGAGTCCTACAAATCTCTACAGTGTAACTCTCCTATCCACTGCGACCATAGGAGAAGAACCCTATAAAGGCAGGAGAGCACCCCGACATGCGCAACTATCTACATTTCTTGTGACATAACTCCCATATCCATCGTGATAGGCGAAAAAGACCCGGACAAAACATAGCAACCTACACATTCAACGGGATCTCAAACGAACAAAGAGCGTATATATCTAACGAATCATACTCATGGAAACATGGAGGAAAGCAATAGAAAAATCACTCAAACGAGGAACACAATGAAACACATCCACAAGACTAAAAGTAGCATTATTCATACAATTATTACACAACCAAATGAACGACAGGGCGATGCAACGCCAATATGAACCCATGCAACTTAGCTCAGGCAGGACCATTTCCCTTAAATAGGGAAGAAAACGGGTCCGGCTGCTCAGAGGCAACATCCATAGACTTCCTCAAGGGGTAGACCATCCGGGCCACAGATGACATCGAGTTCCATGAACTTGAACCCTTCTTTGAATCCCTCTTTGGCAGTTACCTGCCCTATCAATGCCTGGAAGGCCTCTTCCCGTTCCATCACAGCGCGCTCATCAAGGAGCTGTTGATAAGTCCCACTTGCCAAAAATTTCTTAGCAACCCGCATCAAGACCTCAGGAGACTCATCCTATAGAGACGACACATTAACTAGAAATCTCAACATAAGAGAATATTGCACATGAAAGACACGCGGACTTACCACTCTCTCCAGAACAGCTTGAGCCTTCGCAAGCTCAGACAGCAAATGCTTATTTTCTGCTTTTACCTTCGCAAGCTCACTTTTGGCCCCGCGACGGCCGTCCTGCTCTTTGAGAGCATGCTTCTTATACTAATCAGAGAGGACTACCATCTTCTCGTGCTGAGCACAAGCATCATCATATGCGTTCTTCATCAGTCGTCCTCGAGCTGAGCAATAATAACATCTTATCACCCTCAGACTGACTGAAAGTCTTCATGGAGGTCACCAGTATTTTCCCGAGATGCAAAAACACCGACCATAAAAATAAAGCACTCGCGAAAAATATAAGAAACACTGCAAGATATCAACAAATCATACTCTAGTAGACGTGCATATTGCGACACACATTCTACGTCCGCTCCATTTTGGTCAAGACAGGGACCTTAGCCAGCAGACGGAATGCCAGCGTCATGCCGCGGACCGCATCAGCTTCCTGGAATTCCACACTTTTACCTTGGACACTAGGTCCACGACTCACTCGCCCTTGCCCATTAGTGGAATGTGGCAATGAGGAACCCTCTTCTCGAGTCCTCTTTCGCCCAGATTGAGAAGTTGTGGGGCGTTCGGAGTAGACGAACTTTTAGCAGGGTTAACCCCAAAGCCTTGAGAAGAAGGCATCTGTGAAGCAACGCTTATAGCAGGACCCTTTCCTTTAGCCGCACCAGCGACCCGATCAGGAGTATCTTCATCCAGTGATATGGGGATCTTAGATGAACCCCCCAATTATGCCTCATCACTTTCCGTGACGGGCATAGCTCCGTCCGCAACCCTTACGGATACAGGATTACTCTTCACAGGAGGACCAACTGCAGCTGTGGGTAGAACAGCGGGGGGACGGATTTTAGTTTGCTACATCAGTGGAGGCCAAACTTCGGAGGACATAGCAGCACCCTTGGCCATAGAAATCGCTTTAAGCAAAGCATCAGCTCCGGCCACACCCTTCACAATGTCAAGAACCCTCTCACCACCAGCTTTGGTGGCCCAAGAGGCGATCCCCTCCCCAACATTAATACTCCCTACATGAGATTGACCGCCATTAGGCACGGATGTCCCAACGATTGAAATAGTTTGTCTCACGCTCGCCGGAGACACGACCATGCCCTCTGAAACACCAACTTTCACTCCAGAGTCAGACGAAGCTTTATCTTCTCTCGTTGTCGGTGCAACAGTTTCCTAAGCATGATGCTCCATAATTCTCTGCATGCGGGCACGAATTCCAGACATGTCACTTGAAAATAAGGAAACACTCAAGCAAAGGTTGCAGGATCTGCAAAAATAATAAATAAACATCGAATGTCATATCGAAAAACATATCGAGAAATATATCAAAATTTATATCGGGTATCCCCGACATACTTGCCTGAAGAAGATTTGAACACGCTAAAAGACGAATGAACTCTTCTCTCTCCAAGCAAGCTACTATTTATAGGCGCAAAATGACGGATATGAATTAAATATCCACCATATCGAATGTGAAATTCGACATACATATCGGAAATAATTCGATATCAAAAGAACAGTCTACCTTCCCATCATGGTGCTCTTTTACTTACAATACGCACATAATCACCATAAGTTCGAATAAGGACCTCTTGAACACGCAAATTATACGGGGGGTCCACTGGCATTTTTAGTAAAATTCTCGTGTATGTGCTCCGTTATCCAAGCTAGCGAGACGAGAGGTACTGGTAACACAAAAGTACATTTAATTTGCAGATTATTATCATCTTCGAATAATAATTCTTAAATTGGGGGACTACATGATATGGGTATTTTCCGTATTGGGCCGTCCATGGGCCAGGCCCATGTTTTTACCTATGTCGGGGATAATACACGATATACACATCAAATGTGACCTTCAATATAGTACAACTCACGTGTTTACCACGTGAGTGGTCCCTGCATCGCGAGGCCTATAAATACCCGTATTTCAGTAATCAAGGTAAGATTTAATTTTCGCAATGATTGTACATCTGTATCGAGCCTCACCCGATATAGTATTCTACATAATACCCGATATATATCTCCGATATATATCACCTACGTCATTCTCGACGTAAGCAGGAGATCATTTTCGACATAGAAGGCTCTGATGTCAACCCTGACATAACCTTCGACGTCACTTTCGATATACTTTCGATATTCTCCCTTGCATATAACGTTAGTTTAAGGTGTTCCATACCAAGCCTACTCGAGACTAGCATAGTTAGGGTAGGTCTAGTTTAGCAATAGACCCAATTCTATATATACGATCTATTGTTAAATTACTTTGGCTATGTTTTGTCATATGAAGCCTTCATATGTTTCATTGTGTCCTATTTTTCTTTTTTCAAATTAAATAATAGGTCTGTGAAAATTTTAAATCTCTTTTCAGCCCAAAATCATAAGTTCTGTGAGTCGATGACCAAAACTGAACATTTTGCATTATAAAGGACAAAATTTGTCATTGTTACAAATTGAACTTAGAGTATGCCTTTTGACTTCTTTTTTTGCAATGGTTATGTATTTGATATCTTGTAATAAAACATGAGATTATAATTTTCATGTTTCATAGTTTTGGGATTTTTGTCTTTGTAGTCCTCTATAGTAATTACCTTTCAAAATTAGTCATTTATAGTACCTCATGCCATTTTTTATTCTCTAAAGTAATCAAGGTTTATTTTTTGGTCCTCCGACACCAGAATTATGCGTGTGTCGCGCATGTGACTTCGAATCTCAGTTGCTTTTCATTTTGTTAACCCTAAAAAATAAATAAGGGATTATACGAGTTAAACAAAAGATTAACCCTTAAATTAGGGATTAATCCCATGGACGATATTGTCGTCACAAACACTCTCGTATGTCACATACCCGATTACGGTATGACGTGGCACCCGAAGAGATACTAGAGCCCCTCGGACCTCACATACCCGATTGTGGTACGACGTGACATCCGAGCGGGCACCAAAGCGTCCCTTGGAAAGTCAAGATGAATAAAAATAAGATATCAACGTGGCATCGGAAAAAGAGTAAACCCCGGTGGACCCACGCGACCCCGATATCCATCATTGCGCCAAGAGGGACCATCGTACGAGAATACTTCCTTGCTGAACACTCCCACGGAAAAAGCCCTCGGAACCGTCACCCCAAAGGCTGAACTCACAGAACAGTGCCTTACTCAAAGCACAAATCATCAAAGTCACTTACCACGAAGACCCGAGCCGAGAAAGTTACTTAGCCCAGGCCAGGAAGCCCTCGGAGAATTATTCCAGAAGGAATTACTACCCTACTGACGACAAAAAGCGCTCGGAACCCATGCCAGGGAGATCCAGGCGCAAGAGCACAGCCTTATTTGCATATTGAAGCCCTCGGAGCCCCCATCACGAGCAGGAACAAGCAAATTTGTCTCTCGGAAACCCTTACCAAAGAAGACGATTAGAAAATAACCACCCCCGGAGCTGTAACCTCCTCGGACGACCACTTCACTTCAGCTAGTGAACCTCCCCAAGAAATCCAAACCCTCGGAAAGAAGAAAACAGAAGGTCCTGTCCACCAAAGAGAAGAAAACAAAAGGAACAACCCCTCGGAACTCACTGGAGCCCTCGGAAAGGATAGAATTTATCCTCATCAGCGCCCTGTCAACAGATATACCTTATCTTATAGAAGGACACTTGTAACACATGCAACACTACACTTGTAACACATGCATAATGACACAAGCACCCTCCCATGCACCCTACAAGAAATCCTATATAAGGGAAAATTAGAGGGGAGGAGAGAGGAGGAGGAAAAAGGAATACATGGCGTGCACACAAACTCACTCGGAAAAAAGTATAAGGTCATACTTATGATCATCAGGAGTGAGAAGTTCAGTGAATAAAGGAAGGATATTCTCGTAATTTTCCATAATAGTCATTTACTCTCTTTGAACCACGGATAACGACGTTCCGAACTTACAAATAATTCAGTTAATCGGGTATTATTCCAAACCTGTTAACACATTTTTCATCCGAAAATTTTATATAACTACACTCACGCACCAATATTTTTTAAATAAGCATAATCGGCTCAAAATTTGAGTCTGTTTTTTTCATTTTGTTCATATATTTCATATAATTACACTTAAATCCAATTAAAGAAATCTTGAATTAATATTTTCAATTCATTTAATGTTTTACTAATTAACAAATTAACAAAAAAAGGAAGAAAAGTATTTCCAAATTTTATCTTAAAATAAATTTAACATACTCCAGATTACCCTCTAAATAAAAAATAATTAATATAAGCCATTCTTTCATTTTGGAATATAATAATTTAATCATGTATTATTTAAATTAATAAATAAAGCATTAGTTATTCTCTTAAAACTTAAGATAAACATTAATACTATATATTTTATTAAAAACAACAAAATGCCCTACGATGATTTTTTTTCATATAATAATATGAATAATCGTATTCAATATTATGTTAGTAATAAAAATTAATTATAAATTTTATCTTATTTAGTTTTAGAAAACAACTTATCTTATTCAACCCCCACCCCAACCCCCAACCCCCAACCCGTCTCTACACCCTCACACACCTCCACCAAAACCACCACCCACCCTGCACCACCCCATCCCCCCAACTTGTCCCTCCACCACCGCACACCTCCACCAAAACCACCACCAACCCATGCACAACCCCTACCTCGCCCCTGCACCACCACCCACCTCCACCAAAACCACCACCACTCACCCAAAAATATAATCGCGCCTCCATTACACCCCACCACCAAACCATCCATCACCCCAAACGGCCGATCCGATTTGTGTTACAAGATATGTGGGAGTGAATGATGAACTTTATTAATCACACTTGTATTTATAATGCATACAAAGATATCTACAGAAGAGATAAAACTAAATATACTAAACAGGGAGAGTATACAACAAGAATAATATTCTGTCTAATACGCCCCTGCAAAATTGATGTGCCATCAGCTACGCATATTTTGGAACGAAGAAGAGAGAATCGGGAGCGTACAAGAGGTTTGGTAAGAATGTCCGCAAGTTGGTCGAGTGTGTTGACATACGACACACGAATAAGGCATTTAGTGACAAGATCACGAACAAAGTAGAGATCCACCGATATATGTTGCATGCCCGAGTATTGAACGGGATAGAGCGAGAGACGGAGAGCTTCCATATTATCACAACATATGAGGGGTGACGAGGGAAGTAACACACCAATTTTGCCAAAAATATGTTACAACCAACACACCTCGGTGGAGACCGAAGCGACGACACGATATTCAACCTCAATAGAGGACCGAGCGACTGCCTTTTGCTTTCGAGAGGACCAAGAAATAGGAATATGCCCGAGAAAAATAATAAATGTCGAGGTAGAGGTGCCTGTCAAGGAATCACTCGCCCAATTTGAATCCAAAAAAAGCGTCAACGAGAGAGGGGAGTCTCGTCGAAGGAGGATGTCAAATGTAAGTGTTACCTTAAGATACTGAAGAACACGCTTAAGTGTTGTCCAATCTGCTTCAACAGGGGCAGCCATGCGTTGGGCTAGCCGGTTAACCGAGAATGCAATGTTAGGGCGCGTTAGGGCGAGATATTGGAGAGTGGAGACCGCCGATAGCTTGACAGAATTCAGTTGCATCAACATGTGGAGAAGGCGATACATAAGAAGGATTGGTGGCCATAGATATCGCAAGTGGTTTGGAGCCTTCCATCTTTTGCCGAGACAATATGTCATGGATATTTTTTTTTTTGACACAAGAATAACCCCTCGCGGCAACGCACAACTTCAACACCCAAAAAGTAGGAAAGAGCTCCCATATCCTTAACGGTAAACTTCGTAGATAGTTGCAGAATAAGTGAGGAGATCATGGAGTCGTAAGAGCCGGTGACGAAGATGTCATCAACGTACACTAGAACAAAAAGTCGAATGGAATCCCGAGCAAAGACAAAAAGAGAGGTGTCCGACTTTGTTTGACTAAATCCGAACAAAATGAGCTCTTCGCTAAGGGCTATATACCACGCCCGTGGCGCTTGCTTCAGGCCATAAATTGACTTATGAAGATTGCAAAAATGTCCCGGATGTGCTTTATCAACAAACCCTGAATGTTGTCATATAAACAGTTTCAGTCAAATTTCCATGAAGAAAAGCGTTGCTAACGTCCAAATGGCGCAAAATCCAATTATTCATCACATATAAAGAAAGAATAGTTTGAATAGTTATCGGTTTAACAACTGGACTGAACGTTTCTTTGTAGTCAACTCCGGGCCGTCAATGAAAATCTTTGGCCACAAGGCACTCCTTATATTTCTCAATGGAGTCCTCAGGACGTCGTTTTATGCGAAAGACCCATTTTGAGACAACAATGCCACGATCAGAGGGTGGAGAAACCAACGTCCATGTTTCATGTTTGGTACGAGCCGTGGTTTCTTCAGCCATGCCGGCCCGCCACTTCGGATAAATCATAGCTTGGGTTGCGCACGTTGGTTCAATCGGGCTAAGAAGAGGATACTTGGTAGCAAGATTGATAACTTTAGACTTGAATATATTATTGTGCAACCTTGTTATCATATGATGAGGATGATCCAAAGGGAGATCCAGAGAGGGAGGAGCGGAAGCATGAGGAACCACAGAAGAGGGTGGTACATTAGCCAAGGCCAAGGGCAATGTAGACGAGGTAGGCTCAATAGACACTAAAGGGACAATCGTTAAAGTTGGCAGAGACAGAGGTGGCGGAGTTGGAGCAGCAAGCATAGGAACAGGCAGTGGTGAAGGCAGCGGAATAGTGAGAGTCGAAGTAGGGATGCGTGGAGACGAAACAGGCATCCGAGTACCCACAAAAACCAATTCCACAAACTGTACATGTCGCGAAATAAAAAGCCGGCATGTAGCAATTTCCATACACTTGTAAGCGACTTGAGAAGTGGAGTATCCAACAAAGACACACTCCCGAGAAGGAGGTGTTAGATTTTCCGGAAAATATGGTCGCGGGTGTGGATAGCAAGGACATCCAAAAACCCTGAGATAGAGGTAATTTGAAGTGCGATCAAAAAGTACTTCAAACGGAAATTTGTGACGCAAAACCGGAGTTGGCAACCGATTAAATAAATTGGCAGCAGTCAGAAATGCATGATCACAATATTCTGGTGGAAGACGAGCGCGAGTAAGTAGGGTACAACCTATTGTAACAGTACTGCAGTGACGTCGTTCACTTGTACCATTTTGTTGAGGGGTATGCGGGGTGGTCATGAGCCAACTAATACCATGCAAACACAAGTAGTCACGAAGTGCTAGGAATTCTCCACCACTGTTCGAGTAAAAGTTTCTAATAGTTGATCTAAATTTCTTTTCTACATGCGCACAAAATTGCACAAAAATCATGTGAACTTCAGATTTAGCAGATAACATGTAAACCTAAGAGCACTTTGTAAAATGATCAACAAGGATTAATAGTAATGTGCACCAGTAACAGAAACCACGAAAGAAGGACCCCAAACATCACCATAAATATACTGTAAAGCATGATCCGAGATAAGGGACAGTGAATGAAAAACCAATTGTCGACTTTTATTCAAAACACATGAGCTACAATGCTCAAAATCCAAAGTACTAGAAGGTAAACATGGTAAATTATTTTTGCTTAAAATTAAAGAACTGATCTTCAAATATGGGTGTCCAAAACGGTCGTGCCAGCACGCCTTAGCTACTTGGTCTCCAACAAATGCGGTAAGAGACGAACTCAAAGCTCTGGGAAACGTAAAGCTGGTACACCCCATCCACGCAAGCACCCTGAATTAGTTTAGCCCCTCGTCTGCGATCCTTAACAATAAAGTGATACATGTGAAACTCAATAAACATGTCATTCGCCTTAGTAAACACATGGACAGATATAATATTACGCTGGAAATATGGCACACATAAAATATTGTCAAGAATAAACGTGCGATTGAGATAAACAATACGATAACAACCAATGTGATAGATAGCCAAACCTAAGCCATCTGCAATAGATACTCCATCTAGACCCTCATATTTTGAATGAATAGTAAGGTAACGGATATCGGATGTCAAAGTATGAGAAGCCCCAAAATCGACCAGCCAATCCATATTAGGCGCATTCTAACCCGATGGAGTGGTGGCAAGGTGCACACTCAGTGGAAATTTACGACACGTGCGAGCCCCATGGCCACAGATGCCACACATTTGACAAGTAATATTCAGACATGGATTGGCAGAACCTGAGGGACGTGTATGATGAGACAAGGATCCCTAAGTAGCATTGGAGTAACCACGGTTATGGCCGTGCTGCTACCCCCTATTCGAACCAGGATGGCCGCAGTTAGACCTGCGAGAGTGAGAACGCTGCTGTAAGGAGGCCATATTAACAGTGGCTACAAGTTGTGACTTGTGAGGCATCGAATTCAAGGAGGCGTAGATAGGTTTCGTGACCAATAAGAAGGTCATGAAGCTTGGGAAATTAAATCAAATTCTCACGTGTACGGATAGGGTTTGCTATGTCCCGATAAGCAGTGCAAGGTCGTTGAGCACATATAGGGTAATGTCGTCATCTTTGAGAGGTCCATCAATAATGGTGAGTTCATCCTTTTTGGACTTTACCAATTGGAGAAACTCAGACACCGACTTAGAACCTATTCGAAGAGAGTTTAGGAGTTGCATAACCCGCGAACGAGAGTGATTTGCATAGGTATGTTGTAGGGTATCCCACGCCTCAGTCGAGGTTTTGGCGTAAGAGAACAATTTCGCAAGCGAGACATGAACATATGCAAACAAGGTAGAGATGATGAGTAAGTCCTGACGCATCCAAAACATGTGCACTGCCAAACTTTTCGGGGTTGAACCGAGAGGAGGGCAAGGAGTTGAGCCATCCAAATAGCTAAAAAAATATGTATTTGTAGAAGCGATGACGAACTTGAGAACGCCACGAGGCATAATTGTTTCCGTCAAGTTGCAACTGAAGTTGCTAATGAGCGTTGATCGGAATCAACGATTGACCGTCAAAGGATAGCCATGCCGCAAGACGAGCGGGACGTGAGAGCGAGTTTAATGATGAAGCATCCCTATGGTCGCCGCTGCCAAAAGTTGAATCGGGCAGAGTGGAGTCATCATTATGGTTAGTCATTTGATCGAGAATCTCGAGAGATGGTTTGGCCTCTTGATACCATATAAGGGTTACAAGATATGTGGGAGTGAATGATTAACTCTAATAATCACACTTGTATTTATACTACATACAAAGATATTTACGGAAGAGATAAAATCAAATATACAAAACAAGGTGAATATACAACAAGAATAATATTCTATCTAATACGATTCGTCGATTTAGGTTTTGGGGATAGTTTAGAAATTGGTGTCGCATTCGAAGTCCTAGGGGAAGGAGATATTACTTTGATGTTCTTTTTGGGTGTGGGGTTGTCAGAGGGAGTGTCTATGGTCTCTTGGGAAGAGACGGTGTTGATTTGGTGAAAATGAACGGCCAGAGGAGATGAGGAAGAGAAATGGTTGTTGATTTGGAGATGAGAAAGAGATATTTGGTGCTGGTGTGTATTACCGCCATTGTTGACGGAACTCGGTAGCGGTAAGGTCTGATTTTAGATGTGGGTGGGGTGGAGGAGATGGGTTTTGTAGGGAAGATGTTTGTTTTTAGTTTTTTTATTTTTTAACCATAAAACAAAGAGAAACCCATCATATGTTATTAGTTTTTAGTTTGAAAAATATTTTATATAAGTTATTTCATTTTTTTTTAATTGAAGGTAACATTTAATATGCTAAGCTCATATCATTTCAAGAAGTTTTATTTTATTTTATTTATAAGGTAACTTTATAAGCAAATTGAGTTTAATAAATATTTAGGATAAAATTATAAAACTCGCAGAAATTTAATTCAACCCGGGGGAGCACAACTTTCTGGTATACCCCCAAAAATTACAAAATAAAGGCCCTCAGGCCACAAAATAATCCCTAATGCTCCCTACCACTGATCGGTCGGGAGAGAAGCCCCCGGGCCAAAAGAGTGGGTGGGAGAGCTCGGGCTAGCAGCAGGCATTCCAGCACGAATCAAGCCCAGTGTTACTTTTGGGGTCGGGGGATAGACCATCTTTTGGGAAGCCAGCATCCGAAGATCCACTCATTCGCGAAACACGCTGAGCTACGACCCGAATATTTGCAAGCCTTGAATCCCCACAAGAGATGCCCAAAAAAATATTGGCTAAGTCGTTGATGGAAGTCCTCCTCTAAAACCGACTTCTGAGTGGCCATCTTTTTATCGTATTCCAAAATGTTGGTAGAAATCGCCCCGCGCAACGATTTCACCAGCTGGTTGGACTTCTGTCGTTCACGAGCCATCTCCGCCTCCTTCTCAAGAATGAACTCGTTCATGTTCTCTGACTCCAACAGCTGGACCCTCAACAGGAGTTCTGACCCTTCTAGCTCCTTTATACGAGTCCCCTGACCTTTGGCTTCCGCGGATAGTTCTGAGCAACGAAGGGAGTGAGCCTGGATGATCCCCTTAGTTTTCCCCAACCTCTCTCGCAGCAAGTCCCGTTCACGAGACACTTTGTTGAAAGAGCTTACGAGCCCCTTTGCACCCACGGTGCCTACAAACAAATATGAATGTCCCTAATCAACACTTAGCCATAATCAAAGAAAAGAAAAAGATAACCAAAAGAAAAAATGCTCACCAAAATCGACGCCAAATGCATCATATGGCCATAACATTTTGGGTTAAAGGAAGAGGAGGTCAGAGAGGCCAATAAGGTCGCTACTTGACTAGACATCTCCAAAGATCTCTCACCCAAGCCTGCATCACCCTCCAGGAGAGAGTGCAAAGAGTACGGCACAATCGTCCCGCGAGTAAGAGAAGCCCATGCTGGAGACGTTAACCTCGGCAACACTGTTGGATTGGGAGAACCTTCACCATGATTCAAAGGCAATACTACCCCTTCCCCCCTCCCCTCGGACTCTTCTTAATAATTCGAAGGTCTACTTCTCCCTCTTAATCAGAACCAAGAATATCCCATAGCTAATGTGTCTCAGCTTCACTCTTCGAAACTTCGGGGAGTTCATCAGAAATCGAGAATCTCCCTGACTCACTTCCTTACGAGTCGGAAAACCCTTTTCCTTGTTCGATTCAAGCATGTGGTTCATAACACCTTTCAATCTAACCTCTGGATGGTCTACAAGAAGAGTCGGGCCTGAGGGACAGACATCCTTCCTACTCTTCTGGCTCGATTTTGTCCGGATCTCACATTGCATAAACTACATGCGGTATAAAGAGACATAAAGGTGTTGCCTTTCATGATCTATTTCCAATAAAAACCATTGGGCAAAGAACTTCTTAGCCTCAAGCTGGGCCAAATTACCCTCTGGGTCATACCACCCTGGAACTTGGGATCCTCGTTCTAGCCCATAGTAATATCGCACAATGTTCGCTAATCCTTGGGCTAGACAAAAAACAAATTATCCTTCCAACTACTGTGAGATCTCGGGAGGTTATGTAGGACTCGGGAAGTCCCCTTCTACGTCACAAAAGTGTAAAAAAGGGAGCTCCCATTGGAAGCGAACTTTTTGAAAGAAAAAAGGAAAAAAGAAAGAGAGGGAAAACAAAAAAGGTTAGATCCCGTATAGAGTAGAGACAAAAAGTCGAGTCTCTGATTTATAAGAGGAGAAGGTCAATCGTCATGACAAGACACGTGGACAGCTAAGCGCCACGTGGTCAACGTTGGACCACTACCTCAGGGTACACGATAGCACGTCACTCTCTTAGTTCCCAGTGATTTCTACAAAATACACTAGGAACTCGGGGGACTCTGATGATGCATATTCGTAAATATAGTTAAAATCCACTCAAAAGGGAAAAACGGGTACCCTACAAAGATAACTATGAGCCTACTTAAAAGAGAATACTTGGTCTACCGGAGGCACTGGGAATATCAGGTCACAGGCCTCCGAGTATTCACCCAGATACATCTCGGGGTTGAGGACCCCATATGACTATCTCGCCCAGTTAACCAGTATCCACTACGACCCATTCCGCAGGAAGCTTGGAGTATCACCTTAGTCGTACACAACCTCAGCATACAGTGAGCTTTCCTCAGCATTCAAATAGTTGGCACCCATTGTCCAACACTTAGCCAAACTAAGAGTTCACAATGAGAAGAGAAGCAGTGCAAAATAACAAGAAGATGATGGATACAAGATAGGTCGTAACTAAGGGAATCCATTGTACTACCCGCAGAGCGCAAGGCTTGCCCTCGTGGAAGGATCCTCATAGGGATGCCACATAACTAGCATCATTAAAGATAACTCACAACTACTCACCATCAAGATATACGACTTTACTCGATTGGTCTAAGACTCTGATTGGACCCCCAAACGATCAGCCACATTGGTCCTCCCTCACCAAATACAACCATTAGAGCAGAACAAACCTACCCCCATTGGCTCAAAATGCCCATCAAGGAGATTGGAGCAGACGCATTTAACACCTGATCAGAAAAGCTTCGTCAAACCTACACCATTGGGCACTCTCTACCGACCACCCCTCGTTGGCACAGAAAATATCTCCCAGCATTGGCCACCTTCATTTTCGCAAGTAATGAAGGAAGATTAACGATTATTGGGCAAATAACTCCAACATACTTCTATAAATAGTATCCCATCCAACAGCCAAGGACAAAGCCAACAAGCTCACAAAATCCACTCTCAGCAATCACATTAGGCAATCTTTGTACTTAGACTAAAATCACAATTCTCTATTGTCTCTTGAAAGAAACCCCTCCCCCATATACACGACCCACATTGTAATCCATGCCTGCTCCTTTAGTAAAAATAACACTCCCTTCTCTCTCTCTCAATCTCGGGATCGACTTTCCAAAAAATTAACTTGATTGTATCTCCGATGTCACCCCTCATTGGGTCCCCGGGTGATATTACATTACCAAAGGTAAATAAGAAAAGATCAAAAATTTGGTGTCAACGTGAGTTCCTTTATATAAAAGTATAAATATCTATAAAGTACATATTGTGATTAACTATATATAGACACGATAATATATAAAGCACCGTAGAAAGAATTTCATTTTTTATAGTAGAATAATTTTGTTGTGCTCCTGTCCAGGCGCCAGAATGATATCTAATGATTTTTCTTGGTTATCAATTATATGTTTAAGAATACCACCATATCCTGATTCAGACGCATATGTATGTACTATTTTAGGGGTATTTGGGTGACAAATAGATAAACACAGTAGTATTTTTACCTTGGATTTAATTTCTCTAACAATTTGAGTATATACTTGAGATAAAGAAGTGGTTTCTAGAAAACAAGCGTTTCAACAAAACTGCAGGCCAGATATCTCCCGCGGCAGTCGAAAAACATGAAGAATTCCTAGTCATGAAACAAAGTTTGCAAACACAAACAACGGTTGCCACCTCTTTGGAAGAGGTCAAAAGACTACTACAAAATGCAAGTGATGAAGAGAGATCGTCAACCTCAGTTCATCTAGTTGATGACAATGAAGACGATTGCAACAATATAATTTTCCCAATTTTTCGCAAATAATTTAAGATGTAATTTCCAATTTACAAAATTCACTGATGTAATTTTCAGTTTACAAAAAAAAAAGTACAAAAAAAAAATGAAAAAATTCAAATAACAAAGTATTCAAAAAAAACAACGAAAATAGCCAGCCGACACAAAAGAAAAAAGAAAAAAACGGGCTAATTGAAAAAAAATAAGAATATACTACTCTGAAAAGCAAAAAAGATTCGAAGTCAGTTTCCTCTACTCTGAAAAGCAAAGTCAGAAGAAAAAGACAAAGTGGGTCCTACCTCCATCATGGTGTATTGGAAAAACTGCCATCAACCACCACCTCGGACTTGAAATATCCAATTTCAAATCCGTAACAGTGGAAGAGTTCTGCCTATATATAGGGACATTTAAGAAGAGAAGAGGCCATCAATCCTCAAAGTCTAAAAATATTTTCATTTTTATAGCTTTCAGTGAGAGTTTAATTAGAGTCTAAATAGTTAGAAAAAATAAGTGAGAGTTTGATTGCAATGTTTGTTCATGGAGAAATCAACGTTGTACAATAATTTGAGATATCAATAACTCCTTACAAGTTATAAACTTCATCAAGTAAACTCTCTGTACTTTCCTTTGTATTTACAAATTTTACAAGTTTATGGATCTTTTAATTCCACATATATATAGGTA
The DNA here is from genome assembly GCA_948329865.1 of Linaria vulgaris. Taxonomy (NCBI): domain Eukaryota; kingdom Viridiplantae; phylum Streptophyta; class Magnoliopsida; order Lamiales; family Plantaginaceae; genus Linaria; species Linaria vulgaris. The sequence goes on from OX415253.1 coordinate 35,288,982, forward strand.
TATGTATCTATTTCAACCGTGGGTGGGGGCGGCGGCCCCTGACTGGCGCCCATTACCTTTCCCTGCACGAGGATGACTAACTCATACAATATCCCGTAGTCAACTAATAAGTAATCAACCAACGTAAACAAGTCTTCAATAAAATGACAATTAAATTGTGATATATCAAAGACGAAGAAAATTTTACGTCCACAAAGAAATACTTACCTGACCAAATTAATCACAAAGATGTATTATGATTGGAAAATAAGTGAGGACTGAGAGAAGCATTACCAGCCTTCTTATACCATAATATAATATTGCATAGTTGCAAGAGTTTTCTCAACTTCTCCCATTTCTCATATTAGCCTCATATATCTTTATCTTATTCTTTCATATTCCTATATATGCACCCCAACAGAATTCATTTGAACTTCAATCTCTGAGAAAAAATGGTGCTGGTGATGATGTTTCTTTACATAGTATACACTACAAGAATGTATCTATTTAGCTGGGAAATTTAGCTAGCGAAATTTCTGAAACAAGGCTTCTAAAGGTTTGTAACGGCATAATCGCTAGCTAAAGTGGAATTCCCTTGCTAATATTCAGCGAGAAAGTTTGCTAGCAAAAAACGACTCAACAATACATTTGTTGAAATATATTCGCTCGCAAAATAGGAATAACTAGCCACATCAGCTTTTGGGTTAAATTAAAAATATACTCCTTATTCAAAATTGTTTAATTAAATTGTCTTATAAGAAAAGTCTAATTAAAATTACCTACTTGGAAACATAATCGTTAATTAAAATTATTTAATCCTTAAAAAAGAATAATTAAAACCAATAATGTAATCCTTAACTAAAATTGTTTAATTATGATTTTCTAATTATAAAAGACAAGTGAAAATGACCCCATAAATTTAAGGGAGTAAAATTGCTTTATTGAAGTTGGCTAATTAAAGTGTCTAATTAAAATCGACTAATCAAATTCCATACTTAAAATGGTAAGAAGAAGTTTTCTAATTAAAATATCTTACTAGAAATGGTATAATTATAGTTGATTAATTAAAATTTTCATTTAAATTAATTAATTAAATATGACAACGGTAGCGATTAGATAATCGCTAGCTAAGTCCACGTAATAACTGAGCAAGCGAAATTTTGGAAGCAAACTTGTCCACGTCAGCGACACCTAAGAGAACATTCGCTAGCTAAGCTGACGGCTCTTTAGCTAGTGAAAATTGCTTGCAATAGAAAAATTACAAAACAGTTGCAACAAAAACATCGCTAGCTAAATGCTGATTGTACAGCATTGTTATGGAGAAATCGCTAGCCAAGTTGCACATCATCGTTCAGCACCTGGAGATATTTTAGAGGTGTTTTTTAACTTTTATATATTTGTATTTTTCTCCCAAATGTTTGTTTAAAGTATTTTGTAACTCCGTTTCTTACGAAAATTTAAAAAACTTGCATATTAATCATGAAAAAGATCCTGGTAAAAAATCATTAAATTTGGATGTGTTTTCAAACTTTTTAATATTCATATTTTAACCCTCAATCGTTTTATTACGGTCCGGCATTGCTCCGTTTTCGATGAAATTTTACAGAGAACACATTCTTATCATAAAAATGATTTTGGTAAAAAATAATTAAATTTAGAGGTGTTTTCATACTTTAGTATATTATATTTTTGCCCCCAAATATTTATTTACCGTCTTTCGTTTCCCCGTTTTCGATAAAATTTTACAAAACACACATATTTAACATAAAAAAAGTCCTGGTAAAAATTTATTAAATTTGGAGGTGTTTTAGAGGTGTTTCTAGAATTTTGTATATTTGTATTTTTCTCCCCAATGGTTTGTTTACCGCCTTCCGTTGCTCTGTTTTCAATGAACTTTTACAGACCACACATTCGTATCATAAAAAAGATTCTGGTAAAAAATCATTAAATTTGGAGGTGGTTTGAAGGTATTTTTAATTATTTATTTGAAGAGATCAACATTTGAGTTACACTAGAGAATAATTATAGGGCTTAACATTTATGGTTTAGGGGTTAAAGGTGCAAGTGTTTTTGAGCTTACTTCTTGCCAATCGTTTGTTTAAATTTTTTCGTAACTCTCTTTATAATAAAAATTTAGAAAACTTGCATATTAATCATGAAAAAGATTCTGGTAAAAAATCATTAAATTTGGATATGTTTTAATACTTTTTAATATTTATATTTTTCTCTCCAATCGTTTTACTACGGTCCACACTCCCACCATTTTCGATGAAATTTTGCAGAGCACGCATTCTTGCCATAAAAAAGATTCTCGTAAAAAATCATTAAATTTGGATGTAATTTCATATTTTAGCATATTATATTTACCCCCCCCCCCCCGCCATTTATTTATTTACGAACATATATTTTTCCCCCATTTATAAAGGGAACAAACATCTTGCAAAAGAGAATTTGCTAGCTATTTGCTGACTGGACAGGTTTACAAGCAAGAATTCGCTAGCTGATAGCTGACTGGATATATTTGCAATCAAAAATTCGCTAGCAGAATCCACGTCATCGATCTGCACCTCTGAATTTGGAGGTAGTTTCATACTTTAGTATATTATATTTTTGCCCCTAAATATTTATTTACCGTCTTTCGCTTCCCCGTTTTTGATAAAATTTTACAAAACACCCAATTTAACATAAAAAAGGTCCTCGTAAAATTCTTTTAAATTTGGAGGTGTTTCAGAGGTGTTTCTAGAATTTTGTATATTTGTATTTTTCTCCTTAATGGTTCGTTTACCGTCTTTCGTTGCTCTGTTTTCAATGAACTTTTACAGAGCACACATTCGTATCATAAAAAAGATTCTGGTAAAAAATCATTAAATTTGGAGGTGTTTTGAAGGTAATTTTAATTATTTATTTGAAGAGATCAAGATTTGAGTTACACTAGAGAATAGTTATAGGGTTTAACATTTATGGTTTAGGGGTTAAAGGTGTAAGTGTTTTTAAGCTTACTTCTTGCCAATCGTTTGTTTAAATTCTTTCGTAACTCTCTTTATAATGAAAATTTAGAAAATTTGCATATTAATCATGAAAAAGATTTTGGTAAAAAATCATTAAATTTGGATATGTTTTAATACTTTTTAATATTAATATTTTTCTCTCCAATCGTTTTATTACGGTCCACACTCCCATGATTTTCGATGAAATTTTGCAGAGCACGCATTCTTGCCATAAAAAGGATTCTCGTAAAAAATCATTAAATTTGGAGTTAGTTTCATACTTTAGTATATTATATTTTTGCCCCTAAATATTTATTTACCGTCTTTCGTTTCCCCGTTTTTGATAAAATTTTACAAAACACACATATTTAACATAAAAAAGGTCCTGGTAAAAATTTATTAAATTTGGAGGTGTTTCAGAGGTGTTTCTAGAATTTTGTATATTTGTATTTTTCTCCTCAATTGTTCGTTAACCGTCTTTCGTTGCTCTGTTTTCAATGAACTTCTACAGAGCACACATTCGTATCATAAAAAAGATTCTGGTAAAAAATCATTAAATTTGGAGGTGTTTCGAAGGTATTTTTAATTATTTATTTGAAGAGATCAACGTTTGAGTTACACTAGAGAATAGTTATAGGGTTTAACATTTATGGTTTAGGGGTTAAAGGTGTAAGTGTTTTTGAGCTTACTTCTTACCAATCGTTTGTTTAAATTCTTTCGTAACTCTCTTTATAATGAAAATTTAGAAAACTTGCATATTAATCATGAAAAAGATTATGGTAAAAAATCATTAAATTTGGATATGTTTTAATACTTTTTAATATTTATATTTTTCTCTCCAATCGATTTATTACGGTCCACACTCCCACCATTTTCGATGAAATTTTGCAGAGCATGCATTCTTGCCATAAAAAAAATTCTCGTAAAAAATCATTAAATTTGGATGTAATTTCATACTTTAGCATATTATATTTACCCCCCCCCCCCCCCAATTTATTTATTTACGAACATATATTTTCACCCCATTATAAAGAGAACAAACATCTTGCAAAAGAGAATTTGCTAGCTATTTGCTGACTGTACATGTTTACAAGCAAGAATTCGCTAGCTGATAGCTGACTGGATATATTTGCAATCAAAAATTCGCTAGCAGAATCCACGTCATCGATCCGCACCTAATCTCATGTTGTGTTTCTTTCTTGACCATGTCAGCGATCCGCGTGACATGGCAAGCGGAAAATCGCTAGCTAAATTTGTCAGTAGTACGAAATTTCGTCATTCTTCCCTATAAATACTACACTCCCACCATTTCATTCTTTATCACATCTAAATTCTTCATCTATCTCCTCCTTCACTTTTTCTTTATTTTTTAAGTTTTGGTTCATCTTTTCTTACCCTTTATTTGTTTAAACTTTGATGTATCTTTTATTGCAGTTTATATTTTTTTTCTTTGATTCATCTTATGCTATATTTTATTTTTAAAACTTTGGTTCATCTCATGTTTCTACATTTGTTTTTACTTTAGTTCATCTTTTGCTATATATACTTTATAGTTATTGTTAATTGTTTCCCAATAATACTTTTGTTATGTTAAATGTATAATTGTTACTTTTACTAATATATATGGTTTATACAATTTTAATGTAATTAGGAATATAGTTAATATATAATATAAGTATTATTTATTAATATATATGGTTTATACAATTATAATGTAATTAGGAATATAATTGGGCGGCAATTTTTTTTTTTTTATTAATCTGGAACAATATCAGCTAGCGAAATTTCGCTAGCTGATGTTATTCAAAATTTCCATTTACCGCGTTAATATTCGTATGAAGTTTCAATATTATACAATCTGGAACAATATCAGCTAGCGCATTTTTGCTAGCTGATTCCCTAGCAAGTGCCACGTAGGAAGGTTTTGCTACTTAGTTTTCGCTAGCTGATTTTGCGTAAGCACAACAGATAGGATAAAACTGCATACAAAATTTCCCTAGCTAAGTTCCACGTAAGATATGTTTCGTGCGGGGGTTCGCTTGCAAACATCCACGTAGGACAAAGATCTTTCATCCAAAGTTTCGCTCGCTAATTCGCCAGCTAACTTTGTAGCTAAAATATCGCTCGCTGAATGTTAGCCTCGACACCAACTGCTTCGAAACGTGGCAATCGAATTTTCGCTAGCTAATTTCAGAATCAGCTAGCGAATTTGGCCTTTGGCTATGAATTTCGAGCAAGCCAAATGGCTACATTCTTGTAGCTCTATCGGTGATCATCATTTTGCTAGTCCCAAAGCGCAACAAGAGAGTGGCTACTAATCACCCTCCCAGTCCACCTAGCCTCCCTTTCATAGGTAACTTGCACCAAATTGATAGTTCAAATATTCTTCTCAGCTTAACACAACTTTCTAAGAAGAGTTTTTGGCATAATACCCCCCTGTAATATGAGAAATAGGCGTATTACCCCCCTTGTAAAAAAAGAAAGGGCATATTACCCCCCTGTGATATACGAAATAGGCATATTACCCCCTTGTAATAATAAAATAGGCAGATTACCCCCATGTGTTATGTTTAATAGGCACATTACCCCCTTGTGTATTTTTATACAGTACAAAACACCTCCTTTTTTATACACATGTACTAAGGGGATAATGTGCAACTTTTTAAAAATTATAGGGGGGTAATGTACCTATTTCATATATTACAGGGGGGTAATTTGCCTATTTATTTTTTACAGGGGGGTAATGCGCCTATTTCGTATATCACAGGGGGGTAATATGCCCTTTCTTTTTTTACAGGGGAGTAATGCGCCTCTTTCCTATATTACAGGGGGGTATTGTGCCAAAAACCCTTCTAAGAAATATGGCCCCCTCATCTCCCTAAAGTTTGGGAATAAACCACAACTCGTGATATCGTCAGCGAAAATGGCCAAACTGGCCCTTAAGGACAATGATCTTGCCTTCTCAGGCCGAGTGCGTACCACACCCTCAAAAAGGTTGTCATATGACAACCGTGACATCGTCTCCTCAAGTTATACTCCCTTCTGGAGAGACATGAGAAAACTCGTAGTTCTCCACCTTTTCACACTCAAGCAAGTGCGTTCTTCTCGCCCCATTCGCGAAGCTGAAGTCTCGTCCATGATACAAGAAATATCAAAACGTTCTGAATCGGGTGAAGTTATTGACTTGAGCGAAGCTCTGATGTCTTTCTCTAGTGGACTTGTGTGTAGAATTGCATTCGGAAAGAAGTACAACGACAGTAGAAGGTTCGATAAACTTCTTTACGAAGTTCACAACATGTTTGTGATCGTCTTTATGGGCGATCATTTTCCGTTGTTGAGGTGGTTCGATAAACTTAGCGGCAAAGTGTCGAGACTTGAGAAGGTATTTAAGGACTTAGATTCCTTTTATGAAGAACTTATAGAAGAGCATCTTGATCCAAATAGGCCGGAGTCTATGAACGGCGACATTCTTGATATATTGATTCATTTGAGAAACGAAAAAAAATCTTCATCACTTTCTATTGATTGGAACCATATTAAGGCAATCCTTATGGTACGTATATTACTAATCCTTTTATTTGTCTCTTTCTTGACGTAAAATTATTTCCAATAAAAATATTTTTCCTCTTAAATTGAGGGGTTTCTAGATGTTAGTTAATTACAGATACCTTAAAAAATCCATAGGACCAAGAAGCTTCCTTTACTGGCTTCTTTTACTCTAAGACCATGTCAATGAGTTCAAAATCAGCAATATTAAGATTTACCTAAATACATAACCCCTTCACCTAAATTATTATTTATTTGGAAATTCTTGATATAATGTAATCTTCGCAGAATGTATTCGTTGCTGGAACGGACACAACTTCCGCCACAATAACTTGGGCAATGACAGCTCTAGCAAAAAATCCTAGAGTGATGAAGAGAGCACAAGAAGAAATAAGAAGTTTGATTGGAAATAAAGAGTTAGTTGATGAAGATAACATTGAAAAACTTCCATATCTGAAGGCAATCGTGAAAGAAACTTTTAGACTTTATCCACCTGCTCCACTTTCAGTTCCAAGGGAAACAATAGAAAGATGTACCATAGATGGGTACGATATACAATCCAAAACAACTGTGTTTGTGAATGTGTGGGCAATTGGTAGAGATCCAGAGTACTGGAAAAATCCCGAGGAGTTCTTGCCCGAGCGATTCTTGAATAATGATATTGACTTTAAGGGACAAGATTTTGGTTTGCTTCCATTTGGTTCAGGCAGAAGAAGTTGCCCCGGACTGGCTTTAGGAGCCGCAACAGTTGAACTTGCACTTGCCAATCTTCTTCACTCGTTCGACTGGGAGTTGCCTACTGGAATGCGAGCAGACGATATTGACACACAAGCATTAATAGGCCTTGCCGCGCATAAGAAGAACGCTTTGTGCCTTATGGCCAAGAGTTACGCATAGTTATTTCATGTTGATAAGGATTAATATTTATAGAATCAAAATGGATTGTCTATATATAATGGCACAATGAAGCACTATGCTGCTATTCGACATTTGTAGAACTGTCTTCTAGATCTTGCAATCTGGATATGGTACTGTCATGTAGCATTCAATTTGAATGTAAAATTATAGATAACAGATTAATGCTAACATACAGAAAAAGAAGTAAATGTTCCAGAAAAAAGAAAGTATATATTTCTATAGGACAAAGCTGAACTAGAAGGCCAATTGATACGACGGTCAACAGCCAACAGATCCATGTCCAGATTTTCAGAGTTGTGACTAATATAAAGTCCAAGTCAAGGAAAGGGAAAGCAGTAATATAAAAATTTGTAAGCCATTGATGTTGGCCATTGTATTTGGAAATTAATAAATTGGCCAAAATATAACGTCGAAGAATAGAGTTTTTAACTCTATGCCAGCAAAAGATGCATGAAGAATAGAATATTGAAGCTAAGCTTGTTCCAAATACAGTGTCTTTGTTGCTGGTTACTTTAGTTAAGGACTGGAGTTTATGCATTTTAACCACTTATTCATTTGTTCGTTTGTTTATGCATTTTAGCCACTTATTCATTTGTTCGTTTTCATTATTTTTACAGTGTCAAATTACCAGGTGAACGTGGTGAAATTGGCTTCATAGTGCAAGGCCATCAACTTTGCATTGAAACTTTAATTATATAGACAAAAGTACAAAATCCAGGGGAAAGACGGAATAGGGCAAAGTTGCATTAAGGTTGCGCCTACTTGGTATAAAGCGAATTCTACAGACTAACAAGGTGGTGTGAGATTTCACTTTTTTTTCACATTAATTTTCTTCTACCATGTGGCAGATGGATCCTCTTTCAAGGCTCTTGGGTGTTGACACGGCTGTGAAGTTCCAGCATCTCTTGGTGGTTGGGGTCGACCGAAAGAGCAGCTCTACAGTCTCTTAAGGCACCCATCACATCACCTATGTGCTCATGAAATGCAGCACGCAGGTGAAGGAGATGAAGGTCTGCCTTGAACGCGATAGCTCTTGAAAGTTCTGCAATGGCTTCCTTCTCCTTGTGGTTGTCCATCAAAACTGCAAGTAACAGAAGACACCTTCTGAGTCTTTTATGAATAGTTGAAACTCCAATAAGCTAAACTCAAAAAAGGCGAACTCAAAAAAGTTTTTAGTAACCATTCCAGCACACTCTATATCTCTCTCTCTCTCTAGGCTTACTAGTGAGAGTTGCTGCCATTGTTTTAACTATCTAAGGACAATATTATAAATAGCAACCACAAGTAGAGATAAACATGACATCAACCTGAGTAATATCAAGTGATGGGGGACATTATTCTGTTTATATTCCACCAACCGGCGACAAACCAAGATACGTGTTGATTGTTAAATATAGCATTCAAAAGAAATTGCACCCAATCCCAAGTTCACTGATAAATAAATGAATTGGCATTTCATTAACCAGGAAATCCTTGGCAATCTCAAAATACGACACTCACTCCTTTCTTTGGTGAAACCAAGAACATTAAAAAAAAAAAAAAAAAACATTTATGAAGCACTTCACTTTTCTTGGTCAGTGTTCTTCATTACAGACGAAAACACCCAATCCTGAGAATGACACACTTCCATATATTGTTGTTCGAAACTAGTTTCGAGACCTCCAAAAAATTAGTTGTATCAAGGCTTAACTGCATCGTTATATGCTTTACATAATAATGATATTATCTATGATCTCCAATATAATATATAATGTTTATTTACTGGAGGGAGTGAAGAACTTTTAATCATTGAAGTAAAAACTTTTATTTGGCATATGCATAGAGAAAAATATTGTTAACTAAGGAATAAAGTTCCACACTGTTAGCCAAGGATCACAAATTGCGGGGGCGGCGGGGTAAGTTATCCCTGACACTCTTAAGGAGACAGGAAACAAAATTGATTGAAGGCCAATAAGCTAACACAATCCCAAAAATTTGTATTGAAATAGATAATTAGCAAAAACTGGAGCGAACAGCTGTGAATGTAGAAATTTATTCAACTGAAAGGAAAAAAAAAACTGACCTGCAGCTCGATATCTGTATGGATAAACCCGAAGGGGATCTAGGCGAGTCACCATCTCAAGATCTTCCTTTGTGAGTTCGCGCTCACAGTATTCGGACCGTTTCTCATATGCAGATGCATTGCTTCTTGCCTTCTCAATCAGTTTCGTCATCTCAGCATATGCTGCACATTTATCATTTCTCAGGAAATGAACACGGGCAAGACCCTGGTGGGCTCTGGTATGTCGGATCTTGAGGGCATTGATGTAGCAATCGGCTGCCGCATCTAGCTTTCCACAGTCGACATAGACACTTCCGAGATTGTTGAGTGCCTAGTGAAGTAGGAAATGATTACGAAAGTTTCATAAGTACAACTTTCTCAGACAACTCACGTATATGGAGCTTGTCATATCCATTCTAACATTTGCTGGGCATTACATCACAAAAAGCAGTTTCTTTTCTTCGAGTGTTTCCAACGCATATTGGAAAAAAAATCATACCTGGCCTTTACGCAGTCTATCTGAAGGACACTTCAACGCTTCTTCCAAAAGAGATATAACAATAGTTGAACAAGATGGATCTTGACTAGAGTCCGCTAAAGCATAAGCTTTCAAGAAAAAAGCTTCAAAGGACCTCTGAAGGCTAATGGACTCCTCAGCTTTTCTTAGCCCTTCTTCACAATGACCAGTATCGTATAAAATCCATCCCTCGTAAACCAGCCTTTCGGGCTCACTTGATGAATGCTGGCGAGCTAGCTGTAAACTCCTCATGGCTGCTTCAGGACAATTGAGCCTGATCACAAATAAAACAAAAAATTAGAATTTCAATACATTCTATTTCCAAACTATTCATGAATGATTCAAGAATAAGTCAAAACTCTTGGCAATAGCAGAAACACTGCTCCTTAGTCACTAAGGACAGGAAAATTCTTGGAGGTTAAGGAAGATATAGACTACCCAGCAATTTTAAGGAGTGGAAAGAGAATAGTAGAAACAAAGACAGTTTTAATGCAGCTGCATCAGAAAAACAATAACATGGTATAAGGGCATCAACATTATCCACCTCACATATATTGTCCGGTTCATAGAAAAGTTAAGTGCACGGACAAAGTCTCACATACCTCAGGAGAAGCAACGACTGTCTGAAGTATAGGACTCCCTTCGCTGCATCAGACTCAAGCATCTGATATATTACAGAAAGTGAACCAATATCGTCGACTAAAGACCATCTATCGTAGAGCTGGAGCCAACAATCGGCTGTTGTCCAATTCTCAACATGCTCACGAACAAGCATACGAAGTTGAGTTGCTGCAACTCGTCCATCAAACATCCTGTACTCTGGACGAAGCGTGAGAATTGCCTGAATATCGCAAAGTGCTGATTTGTAATCTTCAAGAGCAAGATAGAAGCAAAATCTCAGCTCCAAGCACTCTAATGCTAGTTTGAATCCTAGAACCCTGTTGATTTCTGCAAGGGCTAATTGAACATCCTGTTTTCTCATCAAGGACGCAGCTCGATACATATAGGGGTAAGTTAAGGTTGGATCCAGTTCAGTTGCTTTCTCAAGGTCTGAGTTCCTTTTATCACCATCACAGTATAATGACCTCTCTTGATACATCCATCCAAGTGGAGTGTAAGAGGTAATAACATTGCTCATCTTCTCGTACGACCAATCTTTATAACCCTTGATGTGACTTAATCTGGCCAACCCAATTACAGAATAAACATGTCCTTCACTAAGAGCAGCCTCAAACTTAGATTCAGCTTCATCATATTCTTTTCTAAAAAGTCTAACACATCCCAGCTGATGAAGTGCTACCATTTTCTGACGGCTGGTTGTCGCACATTCTACTAACTGTTTTGTGAAAAGAACAGCTCTTTCTGAAGACGGATTAGAGTTGATTGCAACTTCAGCCAACAAAGAATAGAGAGAAAATGAGGAGGGCCCGACAATAATTGACCGATGTTTCCTATCCAAACTGCTTAACAGAGAAATTACATGTTCATCGTTCAATGAGTCAGGCAGCTCATGTAGAAACACTTGCAAACAAGAAGCAGCAAGTACAGAGGAATTCTCTTCTAGAGCACATTCCATGAGATCGATGGCATCTTGTCTGGTGGAAACCAAAGAAGCAAGCTTTTTGTCACAAGCATCCTTCAAACTTTCACAACAAAATCTATTAGCAAAGACCAAGATTTCTATCAAAAGACAGGGGGCGAGTTCACCCAAACTTCCTGTTTTACTGAAATCACTGATAGCTCTCATTCCAGAAGGGGAAATGTTATTCTCAGAAAGATCAATTTCGTCTCTATTTGATTCTGTGAAGCACCCATTAAGCATAGCGTGAAATGGTGTGGAAAGTCTAGCAATTTTGTTCCTGTCACATATGATTTTCTCATCTCCAATTTGAAAAGAAACAAGACGTGACAAATGATTGGTGCTCAACAAGTTACAAATACGTGCAGATTCGTCCGCAGGAAATTCGGAGGCAATATCTATCGCTCCAAACTCCTTACTAGGCCATTTACCGCAAGACGAAAGCAAGTCAGAGACAATATCTTCGCCATGCTTCTCGTATTTCAACCATGCCCCAAAGACAAGTTTCTCATAAACGGTGGTCGCCTTCAGCCAAGCGGAGCGAAGGCTTCTCCGCATCAATTTTACTTCTCCAAGTCCCTTAAAGACTTGATACTGCAACAAATAGAGATTCGACCTCTCTTCGGGGGGACATGACTCAAGCTCTTCGTGAATTTGAGCTAAAACTTGTACATAGTCAACAGGCTTATAGCATGGAAGAATGGGAGGTTCGGGAACCTTGATAAGAGATTCTCTACAAAATATAGTTCAATATGAGAAATGGGCATGCATTCTTAACACTCTTCCATTATATAAGACTTTGAGAAAGACTACTTACATTGAAGATGCAGAGTGGTGAGCAAATTTCGAAAGTTTCCCTCTTTCGACTTGGAGCCAAGACTGTGGATTGATAGCATTGAGCTGTGGTTCTTTACAAGATTCAGAAGGAAAAAGAGTCCTCATGGGACAAAAAAGTTGAAAAAGCTCCCAGATCTCCACAATAGCAAGATTGGATTTTTCCCTCAAATTCTACCACAATAATATTACAAAAAAAAAAAAAAAACCCCACAATCAATCCCTTGAGCAATTCACATGAGAATCACCACATCCTACCGTAAAAAGTATAAAGATGCAAGCTTTGCAGGTAAATTCAAATAAATTCAAACAAACAGTACCTAATAATACAACCCTCAAAATGTTGGGTTTTTCTTACAGGAACACTTGAAGTCGAATAAACTACAAAAATGAGAAAAGCCCAGATACAGTTAGTTACTACCTAAGATCTCTACCAAAACCACACTTATTAAAGCCAACAAATTTATCTCCAATAATAATAATATTAAGTTAAATAAAGCAACTACCCCACTGAAAAAAAAATTGAAATGCTGAACAAACCCACTAATCTGAGCTACAGCGTGTGGATCAACGGATATGGGGAATCCAAAGGGGTGAAATAAAAACTGCACATTTTCACTTTTTTTTTTCTTTTGTTGTTTGGTAAAAGGAAAAGTTTTTACCTTTTCCCCTCTGTCTTTTTTTTTTCTTTTATATATTTGGGAAAAAAGTAAAAGGTTTATTTTATTGTATCCGTTGGATGACAGAACGCTCCCTGGTTAGTGAGTGAGAGTGAGTGAGTAGAGAAATGAAATGAAATTTGATTTGAGTATGAGTTTTTTTTTTTTATAAATAATTTGAATAGAATTATTGAGTATTGGCGTATCTCAAAGCGACAGGTAAATGATGTCGTTTTCATTATTAGATTGCTAATACACAAATGAAATCTGTCATGAAATGATTATTCGTGTAAGGTGATATATGGGGTGGGTCCTCCTCAAGAGAAATGAAAGATTTTGGTGTGTCAAATTAACAATGATGTGTGGTAGGGTCGTAGCTAAGAACTTTATTGTTGTGGAAAATAGTGAATGAGTTGAGTATCTATGATTGAAACTTAATTCAAATTGTGGAGAAACTCACTTATTTGATTAAATTAAATAAATGTGAACTATTTGATATTAAAAACTGTCCCTTACGTTTGGATAATTACACGGACATCCATAAAACATGGAATGGTAGGAACACTCGTTTTAAATATTTTCACAAAGGTGTCTGGGTAACTATTCATTCCAACATGGAAATGTCTCTAATATTTTCAAATTGCGATGTTGTAATCATTTTAAAAGTATATGTGGTACGTAAAGTATGTCGAAAGTTGGAATCCAAGTTTTCTTGTCTACTCGATAAATTTTGAATTCGACAGCATTTGAAAATCATTTTAGCTAATGCGAGTATTTCATCTAATTAAATCCTAACTTTGTACTAAAAGTGTAACTTGTACGGATGCTTATATAGTTAAATTTCGCCAAGTTCAATAATACTTTTTTATCAAAACATAAGACAGAGTGAATCAATGCTTAAAAGAAAAAATAGATCTGAATTTGGGAGACTTTTGTTCAAACTTAAATTAACGTCGATAATAATAGAATCCTAGCATTTCAAAAATAAATCATGAGAGCGCTCTTTCGTACAAAAGTAGATCAATACGAAGAGAAAGACGATGCCGACAAATACGTCTTGAAAGTCCTATCATATTTAAAGATCAACACGAAGAGAAAGACTATACTGACAAAGACGCCTCGATAGTCTTATCATGTTTAAAGATCAACACAAACTTGATACTCCGATATGACACTTGTCAGAAACTCATTCGATCACACGTCTGCCGTCATTCGAGGGAACCAAGATACGAGTCGTTCACATCATCTATATGAAGGCACCCCCCCCCCCATTCTTTCACAAAAACAAATTGGTGAAAAGAAAAATAGATGAAGAAAATTAGTATATTTTTAATGTCATCATTTGCTTTATTCTCCAATCCGAGAATAGGCCAGCCCACCATAATATAAATCATTCTTCCATTATTTCATACACACATAAAATCAATCATCCAATGGTGTCGTCTCTGAAAATATTTTTCGGCCTTACGATCCCTAAGAGAAGACCCGCATGAGTAAATGAGAGAAATTATGGTTTTTAATAGAGAAATTATGGTCGCAGGAGTAAATGAAACTGGCGACATCGCGATGCAAGTTTACTTTCTTGCCTAGAGAGTAGACTTCATAATCTCCCACCTAGAAGGATGAACAACCCCAAAGAGAACGTATCTTCTAGCGAAGTTTGACGCCCTCCGAAGTTCTCCCCTTCGAAATATGAAAAGAAACCTAAATCGACGGGGCCACCACCCCGAGCGTAAGTTCGCTACTAAAGCCAAGTGCGCTAAAAGACTCATCCCCTTAGTAAAAGAAAAATATGGAATATGCCAAAAAAAGAAAACGAACAAAAGACAGGATTGAATAAGAAAGATAAAAAAATAAAAAAAATAAAAAAAAAAACAAAGCCTTCAAACCGTGTGCACGATTGAAGGGATTAAAGCGAGCGTCCCGATGAATATCCCATAGGATAAGCCAAGGAAGTGAGTGCACACACAAAATAAGGGAGAGAGAGTACAAACAAAAGACACCATACATACCCAACCATTTTATACATAGATCCTCAAAACCCTCTTACGTGACAGATGGAATGTCGCTATATAACACAACCCACCTACCCCTCCCACATAAACCTAAATTATAAAATTCTTTACATACAAAGAAACTAAACTCCCGATGCACAAATGGGGATAGTCGAAGCTTGCATAATTGCGATGATCCCAAGAACTTTACTCTTAGTTAGAGACACAACGCTTTCCTTCTCGTACGGAGGCTCGACGCACGTTATCAGACGCCTCTGGCGTAGGGACCCTTAAGGGGATAGATCCCAAGGGGACATCGACGTCAAATTCAAACCAACTTGATCTACTCAAGCCCGCCGATGTCAGGATCCGAGGATCTGTAGGCCTGGAAGGAGGAGGATCAACCACTAATTTAGAAATCACCAAGTCAACAGAAAAACTAGGCATCGACTGGACCACATCCTAGCAAATACCATATCCCATCAACAATAGTTGTCGTGCTCCCTCACTAAAAAAGTTATCTAATGTTCCATTCCCAGTGCTCCAAGTTCGATATGTCTTGAGCCTTAGCCAATTTCTCCCCAAAACGTCGATCTAAATCCATCAGAAGGCGTCTATACTCATCTCTTTCCGCTCTAGCAGTCCGAAAAAGCTCTCCCGACTGGTAGAGGCAAAAAAGCAAACTTTCCAACCATTTCTCCGCCTGAGTCGACCTCTCATGCATGGTCTCCAAATTCCTTTCTAGCACCTCTTTACTCCCGTCGAAACTCCAAGTATTCATAGCGTGAAGAATTTTTATCTCCATGTCCTTCTGCTCCAATTGATCGCGAGCCTCCCCCAAAGCAAACTCCAGCTCCAAATAGCGTCGTCGTAACACCGGTAATTTGAAGGGAGTAGTCCGGAACGCTCCCCCATAGCCTCCACCAAAAGTGAAAATTGTTTACATTTGAACCTGGAGCGGGTGAGTAACTCAAATGGGAAGAACGAGCCTTAAAAGATCATGCACTCGAATAAAACAATGAGGAGAAAGGCATACCATGCATGCATTCTTACTAAAGACATCTTGCAAAGCAGAAAAATAGAAAGGAAGTAAAAACCCCATATCCCTCTCATTGTGCAACCCGCATAGGTATGATCGACAATAATTTAAACTCCCCGGCATCACCGTAAAAAGGAAAAGTCCATCTTTAGGCCCAAAAGAGAAGAATAACCCAACGCCTCAGTCCTTACGCCCGACGAGCGTAAAGCATGACTAAAACCCTCGCCTGACAGCTGAGAGGGAATGCTCTCCAAGCTAGGAAAATATCGAGTCAATCCTAACGAAAAGCCAATGAGTCCCCTAACGGAAGGGATATGAGAGGAAAGATGAATGTTATCTGATCAGCCTCCCTAAAAAATAGCTCGATCACACCCTCGTCTGTAGGACACAACAACGAAGGCAAAGGGTCCACTAAAAAAGCTATCCGAGCATGGACGTCCATTCCAGACCATGAAACCACAAGATTAGGGCCAAGACTAAAGGGTTGAAAAAAAAGTGAAGAGATAAAGGAGGTCAGCTTACTGAACAAGGAGCTCGCATGGAGATGACCTTCACGGAACTCGGACACTTTGGCTGCTTGTTGAAGCTCGGCCATGATCATACCACTGGATAGTTTAGCATGAAAGCACGTTGTAGCGACCTAAGTATAAGCCTTTTCTCTCCAAATCCTAGCTTGCATGCCCTTTTAAAGATGACAACACTCGTACTAAGCCCATACCCCATGGAGTTCGAGTCACCCATTCAGCAATCGCAAAATTACGAGAGCCTGAATAGAAAAAATCCTCCTCCAGACATCCCCCGCCCCCTCATAGGGTCCCCCACTTCGAGGAAGAAATGAGGCCCCATCGGTTCAAAATAAACAAAAGGGGGGTCCGAAGACGCCACCCACAAAGAAAAGGCCGCCGAGAACTGAAAAGGGGAACACTCAATGTTTAATAACCCGCAACACAACACAAACCCTATGATATACTGAAAAGACGAAGGAAGCAATTGGCTCGGGCAAACCAGCAGAAATTGGAACATATGTCAAACGAATGGGTGAAAGAACCAATGAAGATCGCAATAAACTTGCTCCGCATATACTGTTAAAAACCCCGTGGGAGGATCGTACGCTCATTGATCTGACGTAGGGATTATCACGTCAAATTGGGACATATCCAAAGATAGCCCTAACAAACGGCACACATACTCCCCTATTATGGAGCTAGAGATACTCCATATCCTCCCCACGTTCACTAAAGAGCCCGACTTAAAATGCCCTGACACCGATTCAGCCTCGAAATCAGGAGTATTATAAGGTTCATCATGCAAAAAAGTCGCCATCACATCATCAATAGCCCTAGAAGAAGCTGACACAAAAGAGACACATTTATCCAAAGTATCACCGCCCACTTCTTTCGGCCCATAACTATGATGAGTACGACACCTTCTGGCCATGGATACCAAGCGAGTCGCTTACTGACAACGAGTCCTCAAAGCCTCACTCGAATCCAGTAACACCGCTTCTCCCCATCCCTCTACCGAGCGCCGGCAAAAACTTTGCCCTACTTTTACTAAAAAAGGAGAAAACGTCATAAGCAAACTTTGTGTACTAGTAGAGTCGGATTCGCCGGTCAAAGGATTGGAAACTTCCAAAATCGCAAGTTCCATGATAATTTCGTTCAAACGAAAACGTAAAAATGAAAGGTGGAAAGATCTTGTTCAAACGGTCGAGAAAAAAAGAAAATATGTGCGTCACCTATAAGAAAAGAGCGGAATTATAGTGGAAGAAAATATGCTAACACTGCTATTTATAGGCTACCTCCAAAGGTGCACTTCAGTTCAACACTAACACACCCCTTCGAAGAGACGACCACGACCTCTTAATAGACGTGGGTAGATTGTGGATGAGCAACAAAAATCCATATGGCCTAACCGACAAACGACCATAGAGAACCATAAATGCTCTTAATGGACGAAGTTATGATATGCATATCCTAAAAATGTGGCATCCAAGTAGAGCGTACGTCTCGGGGATTATACTGCCAACATGGAAAATCTGCCAAAGCCACGCGTCACCACAAGGATTGCCCGACTGGGCCCTCGAGAAGAAAGACCTTCCTCGACAAAAAAGAAAACCTTCCTCGACAAAAAAATACCTCCCTCGAAAAGAAAGAACTTCTCAACAAAAATGTCATTCATCAAAAAGAAGGACTTTCCACAGAGAGAACGACATGTCGCATCAATGAAAAGAAAAACACCTCCTACAAAAGGATTATGCGACCATATAAGGAGCTTAGACTTCCCCGACAAAGTCTACCTAAAACGACACTACTTCTCCCTCGGAGACCCCCCACCCCTTAACAAGAAAGAAATGTTAGACTTTCCCCTCAGAATCTACGTTGCTTTTGTAAGACTCTCTATCTTCTATCAACATCATGGCCCACTTTGAAGGTTATCATCCTTCCCTAAGCCAAACAAACACACAAACAATTCTAAAGAAGATTCACGACTCCAATAGAATCCATCCACTCTAAGGCACCACTTAGTCCTGGAACTAGTTCAAAGGGGACAACGATCTCCGAGAAACACACTTTACGAAGGGGTCTCGCGGTTCTTGGGACGGTTTGAGGGCACCTCCTTACACCCAAAAAAGCTCTCACGTGCAAAAATATAAAGATGGGTGAGTAAATTACCCACAACACAACGGAGGGACACTATAAATCCCAAAAACTGCCTTTAAGGGGGACTCGTGACCCCTATTAAAGCCCTTTAACCGTAACACGTTTTGCAAGCGACACATACGAGCCTCTTGACGAGTAAAAGAAAGGCAAGTCCATCCGACTTTAGTCATATCACATCATTAAAAACTTATTTATCAAAAAAATCAATATATTTCCCTTCCTCTCCTGTCACGACTGGATGGTGATCACCAAGGTCCTTATAAGCACTTTAGCTTTACAAGGCCCGCTCATTTACCCATTGTCCCCCTTTCCAAAACCAATTATGTAGGATAACCTAACTCCTAGGATTAACTTTCAATAACCTACATTTATTTCTAAACGAGGAAAAATATCACCATGTAACTTGCTTCAAAACTTACTGCCTCTATGTTACCCATTTTCCTTCAAAACAAATGCCCACGTATGAGCTAAGTGTAGAGTGGCACGCCTCGAACTACCCCTTCTTTCAAGAAACATAAATATACGAGCCTTTGTAAGTATACACTGGTGTTAGCAAAACACAAACTAACTTTCATTCATCCAAAAAACGAAGTACATGAACAATCCGACTCGTCCCACATCGAGCACAAAATATCCGCAAAAAAAACACATGCACAAAGAAAATAACAACAATGTAGCAAATTTCTAAGCAGTCGGGCTCCTCTCCGCCCTAGCCTGCCTTACATAGTCTTCTCTTGTTAGCAATCCTCCTCTGTCTCCCTCTTCCTTTCCTCATCTACGGGCTCTGAAGCCAAGGGAACTGACGAAGTAACCTTCGTCGGTACGGGCGCGGGATTAGACGAGCTACCACAATGCCCTAACAACTTCAAAACATCGTCAATAGATTTCTCCATGGCGAGATCCTTTGGCCGAAGTAAGGACAAATCAGCATCCTCCATATAAAGACCGAGCTCTTTTCCTCTTTCCCGACAACCCCAATAGCCAAACACAACATGCCCTATGAAGTGGCGGCAAAAAGTTGAATAATGCTTAGAAGATCCCTTATACTTGTCCAATGCCCTCAAGACTGACTCTTTTACTATTTAAAATAAGTGGTGGTCACGTTTCCAAAACCATTATGCCTTTTTGTCGACGAACTCTTGATGGAACTCATCCCTCTCCTAGGCTACTCGTTCAGCCGCGACTTCGACTTCCAAACGGGCCTTGGTTAGTGCTTCTTGTAAACGAGCCACTTTTGTGGCCTGCTCTTTTGAAGTCCGAATTAGTTCATTATTTTCCTGACGCAATCGCCTGCCCTCCATCGAAGCCTCTTCTTGCCCCAACTTGGCAGCCTCCAGCGTTAGTCGTAACTGTTCTAAATGTTTTTTGTAGGCCTCTACCCTTTGCTCTTCTACCTCCGCATATATATCCCAATGCTCCAGATTGACGCCCCTATAACGAGCTCACTTGCTTCCAACACCCGTACCCTCTCCTCCAACTAACCCTTACAAAGAAAAAGAGAGAGAAATCACGAAGGTTGAAAGACCATGTCACTTCACATATTGCGAACAGTATACGAAAATTAAAATAGGAAAATAATCCCAAACGAACATTCACCTCATCAAAAGCCTATCGCGAACAGCGACGCAAATCCTTTAACTTGCACGGCCCGACCGAGGGACGAGAAATGGCTAACCACCTAGGTCGTCAGCACCATCTGCACTCGCTCGTACCATCGATGCCTCTCCCTGCACAGCAGGCCTAACCCCACCTTCTGACTTATCACTACTCATTACCAAAGCCCCGAACACCGAATCACGTGGTGCCCCGACATCTTCCCTTGATCTTCTCGTCTCCCTCACTGCTGCTAGAGAAGGAAAATGAGAAGTAACGAGAGGACCTTTAGCAATGTTGGCAAATACATCACCCATATTCTCCTTCAAAAAAGACCCCCCCCAAATCTGGACCGAGGAGCCTCTGCAAACGCTTCCTCAAGAGAACGATGAAAGGCCTCTTGTTGGCGCTCCCTCCAAACTAGGCTCAATAACAATCCTTTTTGTTGCTGCCTCCGGGTTCAGAGGAATACTTTTCTTCGCCCTCCGCGACGATTCTATACTGTCTGGCCCAACATTAATCGTAGAATTACCCCCGAAGGACACCATCTTCCTCTTTCTATATCCCTTCTTATTCTTCTTCTTATTCTCACTCGGACCCGCAACCTCCCTCGCAACAATGTTTCCTTCCCTTCGTTTAGAATCCCCCATCAAAGCTCCTTCGTCCTTGTCCTCTTCCTCAATATACGTTGACTCCTTACCACTCCCCTGCTTCAACAACTGTATGTCGAAGCGAGCACCTAAAGATACGAAAGGAAACCTCAAACCCAGATATGAACGTCGAAGAAGAGTAAAGAAAAATTAAAACACAAAGGAAAATGGCCTTTATAAACACTTACAAATCTCTTGAGAATCAACTTGAGGAAGCCTCCAAGAATCTGTGTTCACCAAAGAAGGCTACTCTTCTCGTAGAAAAATCCTATCATCTTCGCGTCCAAAAACTATGAGGCATCATACAAGGTGTCGAAGAAACCCTCAGCGTGCATCTCCTTTGCCACCACGTCCAAACGTTTGGAATCTTGAACCAATGGCTTCTGCTATCACTCATAGGGAATCACCCACGCCTTACCAAAGGGACGAAGGAAGAAATAATGGGTCTTCTAATTCCCAAACGACGATGAAGTATTGCCCCAAACATGGAAATTCGAATTCTGAGGGGTAAAATAATAAAAGGGAACCCCCGAGGGCAAGAGACTTACCCTATACACCGCCAAGAAATGCTCCATTGAGCATACGACCCCCTTCATCAAACACACAAAATGAAGCATGCCAAGAAGATGTAACCATTATGCGTCACCTGACTAGGGCACAACTCGCAGGCTTGGAATATGTCGCAAAAGAAAGCAGGGATTAGAGCTCATAAACCTGCCTTGATATGTGCCTCATAGATAGTAACGTACCCATCCAGGGGAATTTGCCTACTCGGAGGAAAGAGGAATCTTAAACTCCACCACAGACGCATCCACAACGTATTGCTTAAATTTATCCCTTACATACTTATCCGAGGCAGCCGAAGGAATACTGCCCACTGGAGCGTGCTTAAGCTCTGCATGCATGTCTTCTTCTTCCTTGAGGATGACCCACGACGACCGCTCTGCCCCAGAACCTCCTCCGCAACTCTGGAAGTCACGTCCTCAAGCATCACAATACTTATTAAAGCCAGATGCTCTCCCTCAAAAGAAATCGCAGCGGCAGAAATTCCAAAAGTCATTGAATCTCACAAGAGAAAATTTTAATCGGAGAGAAAAGTTATAAGCAAGGAGGAGAAAGCTTTGGGAGACAAGTTTTGGATATGAAAAAAGTTGCGGCTCAAAAACTCTTTATATAGGCAGCAAAAATACATCATTAATTCTCGACTAAAAAATGGTCGTTTCGAAAAAAAGGCACGTGTTTGATCAAATTCCAAAGGTCACACCACATCAAAAGAGCCACAATTGACCCTAAAGATGAAGAGAACAGTCGTCAAAAGATGAAGAGTTACGATGCATTAAAACCCACACGTTCTCCAAGCAACGCTTTAAATTCCCCTCATATTCTACGATTACGAGGAGAATTGCGGGACTTCTGATAATAGTAGAATACTAGCATCTCGAAAATAAATTATGAAATCGCCCTTTCGTACAAAAATAGATCAACACAAAGAGAAAGACGATGCTAACAAAGATTCCTCGAAAGTCTTATCATGTTTAAAGATTAACACAAAGAGAAAGACGATGCTGACAAAGTCCTATCATGTTTAAAGATCAACAAAAAAGCGACACTCCCAAGGGACACCTGTTAGTATTAGAAGTGGGAACGGGTAAGGGAATTCCCTTACCCACCGGACCCGCGGGAAATTTCCCGTCAATTTCTTTTCCCGGCAATCCGTCGGGAACGGGATTCCCGTCACCAATGGGACGGGAACGGGAATCAGTTTTCGATTCCTGCAGAAGGCGGGAATCCCGCCAAAAAATAGTAGGCTAAATGTTTTGAGGATTTTTTAATATAGGGAGGGGTATGTGGTATAAAAAAAATATAACTGGGATAGTTTTAGAATATAAAAACTGCGGGGCCAAAAAGAAAAAAAGAAAAACCATCTTATACCCTCAAAATTAAACATTCACAAATCACACTCTCCAATCTCAATTCTGACAAATCACGCTTTGCCGCTCCACCACTCTCAATGTCTCTCAAAATCGCACCACTACTGCACGACCCTCAATGCTGCCGCCACACACCAGTCTTCACTCTCTCTCTCTCTGTCTCACGCACGTCGCGCACCAGTTTCCACTCTCTCTCACACACGCCACCACCACCACCACATAGTATTTTTTCCCATTTTTCTTTTTAACTAATAATTGTTGTTAAAAACTTATAATTGTTGATTTAGATTGTTGATTGTTGAATTAGGATTCAAGATTTTTGAATTAGGGTTATGAATTAGGGCTTTTGAATTAGGATTTAGGGCTATTGAATTAGATGGAAATTTGTGAAATTAGACTACCATTGATGCATTATTGATGAATATTGGTGAATATTAGTGCTTTTGCTTGAGCAATTTTGCGACATTACAACAATATTGAGGAGTTTTATTAATCTTAGTGTACTTTTGCTTTATATTATTTAATTAGATACTCGAAATTGAGTTGTGACTTGATAAGTGACTAGTGAGTTGATTGTGAATTGTGAATTGAGATTGTGAATAGATGCTTAAAGTTGAAGGTGACTTGAGACTTGAAATTGAGTTGAGACTTAGATGTGAGTTGAGACTTGAGACTTGAAATTGAAATTGAATTGTGATTAGTTGATTGAGATTTGAGTTGCTTTAATAATTTTTGTTAGTTAACTTGAGCCTTGATAATTGGTATTACATATTGATTGTTCGCCGTGGATTGTGATTGATGTAGAAATGAAGAAATAAATAGCAATGAAGAAACAAGTACCTAAAAAGATTTCCCATTCTCGCACCATTACCGATGTTTATACTTCCATACCGGATGCTTCAACGACATCAACACGTCCTTCATCTTCAAATGCTTGGACTCAGCCAGAGGCGCCTACTTCGCCATATAATTCGTGGAGCGAGTACATCCATCCGTAAATTTAAGTTGAAGGTCTCCTTGAGTCACAACCCCCAATTTCGCAACCACCTACTTCACAACCACCACAACCACAAGTGGAGGGGCCTTCAACTTGGGCTCGTATGACAATAAGGGTGATTCATATTTCATATAGATTATGTGAACGACTCGTATCTTGAGCCCCTCCAATGACGGAAGACTTGTGATCGAATAAGGCTACTGGGAATCCCTCCACGACGGGATCCCGCTTTCACATAATCTATATGAATCCCCCTTATTCTCTCATAAAAAGGAGGAGAAAAGAAAAATAGATAAACGCCAAGTATTTCTAACACAGACTCAACTTAACTGTTCTCCGTAATTATGCTATGCACATAATATATAAAATTAGGTTTGACAAATATACGACAAATATTTCTATGCCCAGAAACTTAGATATGTGTCCTTACTAGTATCAAAGGATGTAGTATGTACAAGTACGCCGTTCCTAAAAGTAGGGACTAACTCCTTGTTTGATCAAAAAATAAAATATACTGAAGTAACGGGTAGTTGCCTAAAATGTGATGCTATGTCTCTAGACTCTTGAATTAGTGAAGTCACAATATCGGTTGCTGTTCACTGGATGGTGTTAGTCAACTCTTCATCAAGATATTCGTGCAAGACGAGGTTCAAAGGTTTAATCACGGAGAATTTGAAACTTTTCTTGAGAAGGACAAATGGACGAAGATTGCAAAAGATCGATCATCCCACACTTTCAAATTAACTTGCACCAACTATACTGATAAAAAACACCCAGTTTATTAGGCTAAAGCTCAACTGGCAAGCCCATTTCCATAAACATTAAAATCTATCAATCAGGTGACAAATTGTTATAACTAATCTTAAATTCGTGTTTATGCTCATGGGTTTACTTAATTACTTCTTCGTTAAAAATAAAAATAAAAATAACAAAATGCTTTCATTTCCTTTTCGGTTTGCGATATCCAATTCCAGACACAATGTTTTTGTTACAGATTTACTTTTGTGCCTGCGAATTACTTTCGACTAAGGTCATAATTCGAACTATAGTTATCTTATCGCAATACATAAAAACCAGAACTTTACAAAATAAATGGTGTCCGACAGCATATTCCGTAATCCGAAATGTCTGCTGAGTCGTGCAAAAGAACATACCAAATTTCTTCTACATGTGCATTGGCCAACTGCTTTACGCAAAATCCCAAAAACTACATCCAGGAGCATTTATGCTACAAAGTAAAGTTAAAAACTCAAAACCACAAGGGGGTCCCCTCACTCCTTACCCCCACCTAATGAGTTATTAATAAATAAACAAAAAAAGAATCATCAATATGATACAGTATGACAAATAATAACAGAAGGGGACGAACTGAAACACTATCGTCGAGTGTCTAAACTGAAACACCGCTCTATTATTTACACGTACAGATCATAAGGATCATGCTGACAAGACTGACTTTGGAGTCATTACCTTTGTCTCTATTCTTCATTCTGTTCCTCGTAGCTTTTCAGAAAAAGCGTTGCCATGCACTTCTTATCAATTCCTTCCCTTCCTTTCTGAATACACGGCAAGTGCAAAGAACAAGTAATTTTTTAATCTGATTCACTGTCTTCAATAAGCTGATTCAGCATTTTCGTGATGCATGAGAACGTTGATTGTGAGATTTAGTGTGGATCCTTTTAATAGCAAGCCGTTCCACTATTTAAACTTACGTCTGCACAAAGCTGCAGGATAACATGGGAGATGGGACCGAGATAATCTCCACAAAACTTGGGATCTATTGTTGGATGCAAAACATTTACCGACTCAAACTGAGATTTAAAATGTACCCAAGCATCCTCAAGTGAGATGCAAACTGCAAGCTTTCCAGTGTTTCGGCATTCGGTCCTCCGGATATGGAAAGGTAATTAA
The DNA here is from genome assembly GCA_948329865.1 of Linaria vulgaris. Taxonomy (NCBI): domain Eukaryota; kingdom Viridiplantae; phylum Streptophyta; class Magnoliopsida; order Lamiales; family Plantaginaceae; genus Linaria; species Linaria vulgaris. Next base: position 35,314,820 of record OX415253.1, read on the forward strand.
TTGCATCTTCAGGAGGTATTGAACCTGTGGCTTACAATGAAAGAGTTTAAGAGCGTACTTCTCCGTCTGAGGAATGACAATTCAACCACAACTCGTTGAAGCAAAACCCAACCCGCCACCACCATCAGTGAGGCAAAACATACATATAGCATCAAGTGTAGCCTGTCCTCAATCAAGAATGTGAGAAATATGGATGCCTCAGCGCATCATCAACACTTAGTCGGTCCTCCTGAAGAATTGACAAACAAAGGGGTTGAAGTTAAAGGGTTAGTGTTTAATTGCTTCTACTGAAAAAAGAAAACGACGCAGATCCCAGAAGCCATTTACATTATTATCTAAATATTCAATTAAATATCAAAGGCAAGTTAAAAAGAGAATTTTATAACCAAAACTTACAGGATCCCAACGTAATAAGTCTCGCACTAAACGCAAAGCCCATACATTTGGAAACCTAAAGTAGATTTCGAAATAGGGAAGAATGAAAGCAGTGAGCTACCTGTTAAGAACATATGTAACAATGCAGGAAAAGTGAATGAAAGACGAACCCCAGCTTAAGAGGATCTCTATTCTTTATTTGATATGAAAAGTACTCTTCAGAGCACTTCCATGGAACTGGTGATGCAGAACCCTGTATCCAAATACACCATCTCAATGTCCAAATGCAAGTACAACTAACATATAAGATACATTAAACATTAATTATATAACATATAATCCCTGGAAAGGAAATACTAAGTCTTTGTTTATCATCCTCAGAAACGAGTATCATATTGAGAAGGCAGGCGTGTCCAATGACTTAACACGACATGCTTGGTTTATGGACTGAATTAATCAACCATGGAACATCGTTGTAAAGATTTATCTAACGCTTACCATAATAAATGTACATTATGTTTCCTGGCCAAGATGCCATACAGAAGCAGTCATAATCTTTAAAAGAAGCAATTCATCAACTATAGATTATTGCCCAAATTACAAATTTTGAATAATGCACAACTGGTCATTCAACACCAACTCATTTATTCTTCCAATATATGCTCTCTTACATTTTTTCTTTCCCTAAATATATTAACACTATGCAAGATCATTACTGTTTATAAGGGCAGTACAGTGATGGCCCTTAAGATTTGGCTCAAAAATCTACTCTTAAGGATTTTCATAGAGCCCAAAAAAAGCCCTACAGCAACAGACAGTCCAAAAGACCGTCTATTTTACTCCTACTTAATTTAAATTCCCAAGTACCATAAAAGTTGCAAAGGTAAATTTAGAACATTAAATACAAAAATTGTGTAAAATATAAAACTTGATCAACCCAAAATACTTAACAGGTCAGCACAATTTATTTATTTCATAACAATGAAACCTTCGCACCTATTTCCTGAAAGCATAGAAACAACCCCTTTTAATAAATCTTTTTAACAAGAAACCACAAACAAAGTACTCAAATTAAAAGATTAAATTTGTATTATCCTAAATCGATTTTTTTTTTACTAAGCTTGAGAATTTAATGATACAATTAAAGTTAAAAATACAAACTAACTATAGTCAAAAAATAATAAAGAATTGAACAACCATTAACGGGCTAATTTTTTAGTAATAAAACTAAACTATCTTAAATCAAAAAAGCTCTGAAAATATTTCTATTCATAGTTACACCCTGCACAAAGGATAGCAGTTTAGCCATAAATCCTAATTGATGACATAACTAAAAATTCCATAGAGTTTTCAGATAGTTGGACCCATTTCACAATATGAATCAACAAACCGCAGAAGATGTGAATGTTATTGTTGGAATTGCATAAGCGTTTAATTTTAGCCTAGTAACAAATTGTCTGTCAACTTACTTTCCACATCTTTCGGATGACACAGGCAATTAAAGGGCTCAAAAATAGCCATAATGTATGGTCTCACCAAATATCAATTATGACCACTGCAAGCACGAAATAGATCATGCCCTCTGTTCATCCCCTTAAATTGCCTTATTAAGGGGAATTCACTTTATATACTGTAGCTTAGATGCATACGTGTGTACCTATGGAGTGGAGGGCTCAACTCAAAAGCTGCATTTTGAGCATCTAGCTAGCTCACGATGACGCACTAGAAGCCCTTATAGTCGTGAGAAAATAAAAGAATCCGTCATAGTTAATGCATCAGTGGCCATTTAAGTACTTAAAGACATTGTCAGGGTATTTAAGGGTGCCTCGAGTCCATGCTGGAGTAATTTCTCCAAGTATCAATAGTAAAAAGTTAAAAAAGTTCACACTGCATCACGTGTCGAACGCAATTTTTTTGGCAAACACAAGACGAAAACATATCATTTCACATAGAAAAGTCCAAAACATTTCGTGAGCTCAGTGCTGGTGACAAGAAAGCCAGTTACAGATGGAGTCAGTATAACTTCTGAAGTGTTACATCTACCCAGAAAAAAATTCTATTCATAGTATCGACTAAGCATAAAAAAAAGGGCAGCCCGGTGCACGAAAGCATCCCCGCAATGCGAGGGTCCGGGGAAGAGTCCCACCACAAGGGTGTATAAGGGGCAAGCCTTCCCCTGTCAAATTTGACAAGAGGCCGCTCCCAGGACTTGAACCCGTGACCTCTCGGTCACACAACAATACCTTTACCGGTGCGCCAAGGCTCCCCTCCATAGTATCGACTAAGCATACCGATTGATAAAAAAGCAACAAGATATTAGTTCCTAGGCATAGATTCATCATTCAGCATCTAGCATAACAGGCTCAGAGTAGTGTTTGATGTTTACCAAGACAAAAGAGACCATATTATTTAACTTCAATCTTTGCAGTAAAAGATCATTCAAAATAAAAAAAACTCACCTGGCCATTTGTACCCGAATCTTGGCGTAGCTTTGAGAAACTACCAGGAATTAAGATACACAATTCCATCAACGCTCGAAGTCTAGCACCAAAAACATAGCAAGTGTTAACGCTAGTGCATATCGATGTTCGTGTCTATAGCTTTTATCCCATAAATCCAATAGACATCAAGCAGAACATAATCGTAACAATACCGATTGTACTTTTTCCACTCTCCCATTCGGAGTACAAAACTCCAAAACGGGATGTGTCTCATAGTTTTCAAATTTGGCGTATTTAAAGAGGAGAAAGTAAGGAATATGTATTTTGAATGGAAGCAATCTTTGGCTTCATTAAACTTGGCAAAGTCAACACTTGGAATGTGAAAGATGGAACTTCCTTCTCTACAACAATAATTATTTCTAAATCCATTTGAATAGCCAAATCTTGAAAAAACAAAACTGTTCATCTGTGCATATTCTTTCACTGACATTTATAACAAAATATGGGGGAGACAATCTTGTTTCAGCTGCTCTCATCTCAATCATGGAATTCCAAATTCCAAATCCCAAGGAAAATCACACATTCCTAAACTAACAGTGTAGCACATAACGTACAAAATTATAGATTGTCCAAAATGATCAAGTTGACACATTATCATCAAATATAGACCGGGTATGTATATATAGGTCGTGTTATTTGACACAGAATGAAACATCACAAATTCTTCAAATAAATAGGACTTTCTCAGAAGTCATCGTGCAATTTCAGTAATCCAGGTTTCACTAGTCGCGCTAGACTTTTTAATAAGTTTAAGGAATGACTTACAATCATACAAGTAAACGTAATAAAGCCATCTGATAATAACTTCGCTAACTAGGTTTGCATTTCAACCAAGATATCAACCTTCTTACAATTGCCTATCAATGATCATCAAAAGAGTCTACCAACTAAACCTCCAGTTACTAAGGCATCATAATTCACATGCTATGAACAGCCCATGACAGTATGTTTTGCTTTTAAGCACCAAACATACAATAATTACATAATAAATATCATGGAAATGCATCAAACTTCAGTCACAATGATAACCATGAAAAATATCTAAATGCATCAAAATTCCGTTACAACAATTACATATTAAATATCATGTAATGTATGCCCTTGAACCTACTTGTAAGCAAGCTCCTTCAAGGTATTGTTCCAACCCTTAAGGTGCTGATCCAGAAGAACTTGAGTGATGGAATTTATTTGAAAGACATTTGGTGAACCTAAAATAAATTCCAGGATCACAACGCCAACACTCCACATGTCATACCTGTTCAGCAAAGCAATATTTTGTAAATCATCTTGTGAGCAATAAACGAAAATGAGACATAAACTTCTTAGTAGCACTCCATAGTCTTAAGGTCAAGCCATAGCCCAGTTAAAATGAAACGCCGGTTATCTCTAGACGGCAGATAACATTTTCAATCACAATTGATTGTGAACCTTTACCAAGTGCATCAAACTTTGAAGGCCCTGGTCTCCTTCAGTAATGTTTCATTTCCTTAAATAAAGTGGTTTCAGAATAATATTCTGCCTCAAAGCTGAATAGTCAGTGGCACATAGAACCAACAACCTAATAACTTGCAGAAAACCAACACCAATTTTGTTCAGGGAAGAGATTGAACATACTTTGCAGTAACGCTAGATGGCCCATGATACCAACTGACATTTAAAAAAGATTCTGGAGGAGCATATCCAGCAGTTTGTTCAGCACTACAGAACAAAAAGTAGATACAAGTTAATATTGCAATAAGGCCCAAAGAGAGGAATCTGCATCTAAGTTATAATAATTAGAGTTAACCCACTTCAACAAGCCAAATGAAGGTTTTCAAAGATAGAATTTTAATCTCAACTGCTGCAACAATCCAACCAATAAGAAATTTTCAACCGTTTGCAGTAGAAAGTATTTCCTCAAAACCATCTTACTAATTAAGTCAAAGGCACCAAAAGTCTGATGAGGAAAACCATGAAGTCCAGCAGCTGCCCTGGGACTCAGAATTAGTTTTATTATAATGTTTGAGAAATTAATCTTAGTTAGGTGACAGCAGGTTTTTGCAGGGGTTACTTTTTGTTCCCAGGGAGGTTGATTAAGCACAGATACCCGTGGCTAAAAGACTGCACTACTGTGTAAACAGGCCACATTCAGCTAAATGACTACAAAAGTTATTGTTTTCATGCCTCTGCTTATGATTTGTAGCGATGTGCCAAGAAAATTTGATACCTAGATGGTCCGACAGACCCATATAAGTGTTTCACCGTGAAACCATTCACCGCACTGCCAAAGTCAATGATGCGCCTGAAAATTGATAGGGGAAAGGCATTAAAAATTACTGCACAGAGCAAAAACCGATTGAATATAAACACCCTATTAAACATTATCAAACAAGGGATGTACCACTGCACTTCTTTCGTCAATTACAAAAGGTCCAAAGCCAAACGGCCTCTGGACCAAACTTGGCACCCAACTCAATAATTTCTCAGCAACTAAAATTTAATTTCAATATGACAAAACATCCGAAGATATGGCTAGAGTAAAATGACCAATGTTCAGCAATTATAAAGGCCATTAACAATAAGATATATCAGTAGTACATTTTAGTAGTATAATTCTTATCTCCACTCGGACTTCTGCTCAAGCAGCTTCCTGAGTCCCTATCTTCAAAGCAAATGACCATGTTTTCTAACACGACAAAAATAAAATATGTTCAGTTATCGCTGAGTGTGTATAAACGACTATGTGCAAGTTCAGGTGTCTCCTTACCTGGTTTAATATCTCTATGAGTTATATTCCGGTCGTGGCAGGACTTAAGCGCCATCAACTGCGCAAATTATCAAATAGTATGATATGATGTTGTTTAAAGAATGTCTAGGGGAAAAGGTCACAAGCGTTCTAATCACCCTCCCCAGTATAACAATGGAAGTTTCAGCTTTTCAATTACCTCCTCTCCCCCCCCCCCCCCCCACTCCACCCCACCAACCCCCAAACAGCCCCTAACTGATTGCTCCAAAACAAATTTATATTTTGACAGATACTTTTATCAAATCTCTATAACAACCTATATAAGTAACTATGAGAAGCCATTATCTGATGATGTTTATTGTAAACCCTCAATGAAAATCTTGGGAATATAAAGGAATCACAGATGTTGGTGTACCCACAACAGAGGAAAGTTAGAGCGAATAATATCAACATACCAACTGCTTTATTATTTTACGAAATTCCTCTTGGCCTGCTTCTGTTGTTTTCAACCAATGCCACCATTTTGACGGACGTAAAATTTGAACACGTTTGCCATGCTCATTCTCAGCATCAGTTACCACTTCTTCAGCAGTATAAAGAAGTTTTGACAAGGAAATGCCCTCATGCTGAAATACAAGCCATATCTCATTAGACCTTGATTCAAAGGACTCAATGTATCTTGCAATATGATTCAGTCCTTCTTCCAAGGCAGCTCCATGCAGTATTCTATCCTTAAACATCATATCCTCAAGATCTAATGCTTCATCGATCTCTTGCTCAACTGATTTGTTTACATTTTCAAAGTCATGAGCTTTGGATTTTGATGTTTTCAGGAAGAACTCTGATGCTCCGGAAAATGGCGAACTTTGTATGCTGCTAGAGGCATTTAGAAAAAGTTCACCAAAATATTTCTCCCGCAATCCACTCAAATAAACTGCAATTCCCCTTTCCACCTGTTTGCAGCAGGCCCTATGATTCATTAGTTAAGCATTTGACAGTTACAACAACTGAGAAGTTCCAATTTCTAGATTCATTTTGCAAATATAATGTAAAAAGACAAAAATCTCAACTATAAAATATCAGCTTGCCAATATAAATGAGATTATTTTGTAGTTTCTAAAAACTTTAGATAATAAATAACCAGAACTTTGTAATTTATCATGGCAACACCTGCCATGATTTTAAAGTCCTTCTATTACTTGCAATTATAATACAGTACATCATTTATACTATTATATACAGTTCATTAGTTATGATGAGACACAATATTGCAGAAAAATGAGATTTGTTCTGGCTAAAACTTCAATAATTCAGAATTATTTCGTTATCCTAAATTATTTATGTTGCACCTATATCCACTTGAGAAGGCTGAATAATCCGCCTCGTTATTGTAGCATCCATGTATGAATCTATTAGTATTGCCACTAATATATTATAAAGTCCTATTACATGCAATTATAATACAAAAACACTGAAAGTACCCGATACCCGAAAATTTCATCATTTATACTATTATATACAGTTTATTAGTTATTATGAGACTTATTATTGCAGAATAATGAAGATTTGTTCTGGGTAAAACTCAAAAATAACACAACTATTTCGTTATCCTAACTTATTTATGTTGCACGTATATCCCCTTAAGAAGGTATAAATCTATTAGTATTACCACTACTTAGCTGCATAATGTGATCTCTACTATTGAATTGAGTGGCAGCATTGATTGCAAGAGGCTGCTTGACCTCTTTGGGGTTCAGCAGGTTATTGTCTATTCATAATTATGGAACTTCGAAAGAAGTATGCCTAGTATTTAAACATATTTTCATTGAACCCATAAAGGTACAAGCAAAGAAGACTGTGTGAAAGTACTATTTACCATTATACGTTTCAAAATAAACATATTGTCGTTGGAATGGCCGAAACCGCAACCTTCAGAGAATGTACTTGTATGAAGATTTTCACCATATGCTCCTACATCCTCATTTTTGTATAAAACACTCTCATGCCCCCTTTTAAGATCTTTCCCAACTTGAGAACAGTTCCAATTAAAAGCAAGCCAAACTTCTCCATACCCTCCACGGTCAAACTTCTTCTTCAATATGTACCTAACATGGAATTATTTTACTTGCAAAAGATTCAAGCTGAAACCAAGATTAATAAATAATATTAATGGATGAAACTATTGAGCTACGAGACTAAATCAGGGAAAAAAATAATATATCGAAGCACCTTTTTCAGGCTGAAACCATACAGACTCTTTCTAGAACAAATCTGATATTTCTAAAAAGTGTGCACAGACACATAGTTAATGGCCAGGTTCACAACAAAAGACCAACCAGTACATCATCTGCATTTCGGACCTCCTGCTTAGAAAGAACCTTACTCACAAGAAACAAATTTCTTGGATCTACCCACACATAAATTTAAGAACATATGAATAAGAACAATAAAATGCAAACCAATGGCAGCTAATTTCTAAGTTGAAACGCCAAAAAATGCACTCACGCAGACATGCTTAAAATCATTTTCAGGTACTTATAGTTGAAACTCAGTAGATCAAAGTCAAGAATGGTTAGTGGCGGGCTGCTCTCAGTCAAATATTATCACTGGCTTATAAGAAACATTTTGAAAAATCATTCCAGCAGTTAATAATATTTTTACAATAAGACCCTTGGACATTCAATTCCTTGAATGAGGAAAGCACAAGGTTCTCGAACAACATCATTATTATATGGACAAGAACCTGTCTGGTATAAGCTTATTAATAACTCAAATCAGCATTACCAACTAATCACAAATCTTCTGACATACTTCCTGACATATGCATTAACGCAGCAGCGGAAATTTCTTTTACCAGGAAATTAATATACCTTGTATCTGATTTCGTCTGCTCGCTATGGCCAGAACTGTGGAAAGGAATTGATTGCAGCAAGCCTAGGAATCTCGCAAAGCCATCAGAGTTCATGCAGTGATCTTTATCCTCATCAATAGACATTCTAAAGTGCATACAGATGTGTTGATCATTGTATATATCTAAAGGTCCACCTGAATTAGAAAGTAAAAGGAAGGAATTTACTCATCAATCTGACTACAGGTGCCCAGCATGCAACCAAGAGTTTGAAAATAATCAAGACGGGGTTGCAAAAGTCAAACGACAAGTCCATTTTTGAAAGCAAGTTCCCATGAAGTAAATTATTTAAATTAATTAAGGAAAAGAATAGGCACCGGTTAATGCATATTCCGGATTCACTGATTCCTTCTCGTCTTTATGAATCCAAAATGTGTAATCATCATTCACATCAAGGTTTTCGGATAGATAAAAGCATCCAAAGCTGTTCTGCTTTCCCTCAACCTGCATCAAGATAAACACATTAAAATTGTATAATTGACAACAAATCTATCTAGAGAAGATTGACATGAACCAATTTCAGAATGGATACACTGAAACTCCAATGACAATTGGCACGTTGTAAATGTTAGTTCCTCAACAATACTGTTTAATAATCACACATGAAACTTCCATTCAGACAAGTTGCTCTTCCAAAACATTCAAATGACAGAATGAGCGGCACAAGGACCAAAAAATAAGTTCATCGAAGTCACAATGTACAAATAATAAGATGTAATTTTCCTCTTTTTTATTTTATTTTTGATCAACAAATAATAAGATGTAATAATACAAGTATTTGCAGGTGTATTATGCTGCTTATTCTTCTAAATGAAATATCGCTTTCATGATCCTGAACTAGACTCTTACATATTAAATATAAATCAGCAATCAGTAAGCCAAAATATAAAAAGATACAAAAATTAATAATGGGGATTTAGTTTTAAGCATTGGAAATAGTTTAAAAATCTTTCTAAATGATGCCATTTCATTAAATCAGCAGATTGACAACTGGGGGAGCAAAATTTAGGTTTCTTCTCTGTATGAACAATACAGAATCCAAACTACAAAATTTTATCAAAAACTCTCCATCTGGGATGTTCAAAACATAAATTCATTTGTGTTACCTATAATGTTGATTAAAGATATGGAATTATAAATCTTTATCTAATGATGCAAACTCGGAACAATAAAAGATAAATAAAATTTCAAGAAACAAGATGAGGTTAGATAGGAATATATGCATGCCTAAGCATGCATACATGGACATGTATTATGATACTTTTCTCAGTCCTTATAATGGGAATCAAGAATGGACTTGATCCATGTATTCGTCAGGCAAAATACTGAACCAAATACCCCTATTTTGGAACCTCCAAAACCCATACATTTACAAGATCAAACTCACCATTTATACACCTCTAGAGTTGTCTAATACCAAATGTCCTAGGGGACCTCTCAACATATTCCACCACCTATGGCGTTCATAATTCAAATTTACTGTGAAGTAACTACATCAACTTATCCAGCATTTTAGAGTAATATCTTGACTTGTTTCATGAATTTGCTCACAACTCGAATTAACAGAGCTGTCAATAGCATTAAGCTGAAGAGGGTAAGTCCGAGGTCACAGGTCAGATCACATAACAGTCTAGTTTTAGAACTAGGAACATGTCACCAACAGTGTTGCCATCATTTTGCAGAGTAAACTGTACAAGGCATAATACATCAATTTAAACCACTTTCTGCGGAATCATCAATATTGAAAATTCACGTGGAAGAGTATAAAAATATGTTTTCCTGAACTAGACTATATGCACATGTGAGATACAAATTGAAGCCAGCCCCAAACACAAAGGAGAATTAACAGATAGAGAAAACATAAGCTGCTCATTCTCAACTTTACCAATAATCTGTCAAACTTGGCGACATCTGCATGAGGTCGTAGTCCCATGAGTGCTGAAGTGTTGGCATCAACTAACATGAGTATGGCATAGGTTGAATTATCAGAAACATGTCTAGGTAAAGGTATAAATTCAAATTTGAAAAATGCGGATGACAAACAGAGTATCATTCAGTTGCCTTGTAATATCTCCAATACAACCACAAAACACATCAACTATAAATCGCATGGGCTAAAAAGAGAAATAGACCGGTTGAGAGCAAAAACTACATAAACTGGAGATCTCTGAGTATGGTGAAACATACTTCAGTTGCAGTAATTTATGCAACAGGTAGAACCACCAGAACTCTACTCCTCTAAAACAATAAAAAAGCGAACTAAGACATCCTTAGAAAAGTAAGTTTCAAGAGATTATTTCCCGTTCAAGAGGAGAACATTTTTGAAAAAATGCATATTCTGCAAAGGCAAACATCAAGATCGATCTAGTTATTTTAAGGGGAAGAATCAGAACTAACTCAAACCTTATCCCAAAAATTTATAGCAGATTCATTACCTTAATCATTTTTAGAAGCAGCTTGAGTTTTAATCTCATGTGATGATGAACAAATAAGATTATTTCATTTAGCTTAAATATATGATTTACTAACTGAAATTAATTATAAGTCTTTTAAACTATGTCGTGAACAAGGGATTGACAGATTCTGAGAAATTTATGGGATTTGTTGAATAGAAACATCTTAGAGTCATTTTCAAGACAATCATATCCTTCAAAGTGAAGACTTTAGTTAAGTAAATTTGAGATGCTGTGAGTTATTCTTCACTTCACAATGTCTAAACTCTGAAATCTTATTTTGAACATGTTCTGAACTCCTACTTGGCATGCTTTTTATCACCATATATAATGACATGCTGATTTAAAACTAAACGAGCAGAGTAATCACCTGAGTTTTCATAGAACTGGCTTTGATATCCTAGTTCCAAGTAATCAGCTTTCCTCACTCTATAACTTCTGCCCTTCATCAAAGGTTCAAAATAACCCGACTCCCTTAGTGGAAGAACTATTGCTGCTAAGTTATCAGTACTCCCTCCCTCAAAAGCGGTATGCACTATGCAATCAGCTAATGAATGTGAACATGAGGAATTAAGTTCTGGTGGGATAGTGAAACGACTAAGTGGTTCCCACAACATATCACAGATATCTTGGGGGCTAAGTTTGTCAAAAACACCATCAGTTGCAGCAATCACATAGCTATCATTGGCCGTTAAATGTTGCCAATCTGTCACCTCGGGCTCTGATGTTACACCATAACTGTCAGCATTTAATGACATATAAGAAGGCAGTTTCCAACTATGCTTATCGAATCAGAAAGTACAAGTCCAAACGATATATTTACAGCATTGTCAGTATCAAATAATTTCATACAAGAAGTTAGCAGTTCGAAACTTAATATTCTCACCTTTTAAAGTGTATGTCTCCAATTGCTCTGGATACAGCCAACTGGCCATTGACTCGAGCTACACCACCCCACTCAGATATATGACCTCCAGAAGATTCCACCCGGGACTTTTCATCATCTCTATCAAGATGGTGATCTTTTGTCAGTTCCTTAGCAACCAAAAACACCCATCCTTTTGAAGCTTCTGACTTCAACTGAAAGTAATCTCTGACGGATGAAGAAGTACCGCTGGTTCTTCCCTGCCTGACTACTCTAAACACAGTTGCTGCAATTTGGAAGGCCAAGTATCATAAAAAAACCATTACATATGCATGTTTGAAGAGATACCAACTGAAAAGAAAATCATGTCTAGATGCTATCCCATAATTTTGGTCAACATTAAGAGTAACCTATCGTCTGAAATAAAGTCTTACGGCCTAAAACATATCGGGATGTGCCTCCTAACTTATTACCAGCCTAACTTTGCAGACTGATTCTTTGCAACTTTAGAACAAGGCAAGAAAGAATCTGACCTTTGGCCTCAGATGGAGACTGATATACCTCAGAGCATAGAAATGCCTTTGAATCACCTATATTGGCAACTAGAATCTGACTATTTGCTAGGAGCACAACTGTAGCCGTAGTGCCAGAATTGAGTTTGTATTTAGATGCGTCCTTCATAAATGGTATACCAACATAAGCAAAAACGAGAATTCGGGTGCCTTAAGAAATCTTCGATCACAAAAAGAAGTAATAGAGCTCCTACCTTAGAGAATGATGCATCAATATCACGAATGGCTCTTAGCAATGCTTCCTTAAGTATTTCAAGGGGAAAAGATCCATCTAAAATTGATGACAAGGTCACCTTGAACCTACAACAGATTTCTAATTATATATACAACATATAAAAGAATATCTAATATATCCAGCATTTGCTCCATTCTGAAAGTAAACAACAAAAGAAACAGACCGTATTCCCTGGACATTGATTTTGTTAAAGCTTTGGTACGTGGCACATTAGCCTCTTATAACTCGCTTAAGCAAATGAAACTTAGTTTGACTAAAACCTACCATCTGCATTTTGCAGAAATTTCAAAAAACAATAAAGAAACATACAGACAGACAGCTTTTAAATGTGGTAAAAAAAGAGAAAGACCTTCCGAGATCCAACAATTCGCGATTGAGGTCCTCGTTCCACCCCCCAATCTTATTAAATGCACTGTCCTGTCCTTTGTTTGGCAGCTGTCTTATTAGCTTCCTCGACAAAATGGAGTAAGTAGTGTCGAGAAGAAAATAAGTATGCAAAACGAAATACTGAAACAGCAAATTGGAAGCCATTTCACTAGCTTCAGCACCATTGTGGCCATCAAAAACCGCCATGAGTCCAACCTCGACTTGTTCAATTCCATACGGACCTGCAAAATTAAGGCAGGTGAGATCACCCACAAGACAACTATGCAGAAAATAATATTCAGAATCTGTTTAATTTAATTTACCTGGGAAGGGAATGTGAAGGTCGAAAGCACAGAGCGTACGATCCTCCTGTGAGCTCCGGCGACCTTGGAGCATGGCGGAGTGACAGGTGGCCGCCGCACGGTTAGGGTTTGATTCGAAATTCGATAACGTCCAGCGAGGGCATTTCGGGGATCGGAACACCGCCGGAGCTCCGCCTTCTCTGTAGACCGTCAAGCACGTCGGCGATTCTCCGGCGACGGTGTATAACGCCGCAACCGTTAACACTATTATTAACAACGACTCATACTGGCTGAAATTCATCCTTATCAATTACAAATTACTAGAGAAGAGATAAATCACCATTATTAGACAAGCCAAATTACGATTTTGAAAGAGGGGTTGGGTATATATATATTTATTATGGAGAATTACACAAACTACCCCTCAATTATGGGATAAGTACACATACACCCGCTATATTTGAAAAATTACACAAATTACCCTTATGGCCTATTTTTTGCATTATTTTTTTACATTGATTGAATGTAAATTCATATTTTTCATATACTTTACAAAAAAAAAAAATTGTTGCACTAAACCTCGTTTATCTCGTTCAAAAAGACAAAAAAAAATTAAAATCAAATAATATCCTCAAAGAAAAAATAAAATATTTGCGAATTCTAGTTTCGGCTATGATTTAAAATTGAAAGGTTATCTTAATTATTTTAATTTTTTCGGCTAAAAGGGTAGTTTGTGTAATTTTCTAAACAGAAGGGGTAGTTTGTGTAATTACCCCATAATTGAGGGATAGTTTGTGTAATTATCCCTACTTATTAATAGACTCCTTTTGGTATCCGTAATTTTGGCGCTCATTATACTTCTTGTTAATCAGCAAGTTATGGTTTAGAATTACACTTTTGATCTACTTGTTGGTTAATTAATTTATCTTAATTACGGCAAAATATAAATATAATATATATATATATATATATATATTAGCTAGAGTTTATAACACTTTATTATGATTGGTGTGCTGACAATATAATAGTCAATACATATCCCCTGCCTTTACAAATTACAATCTCCTTTTCTTCTCTCCTTTTTTACTATATATATAAATAAATAGCACAACCCGTCCTCCCACTCATTAAAAGCTTTTGCACTGCAACTTCAACAGTTCTAATTAGGATTTGCGAATTAATAATTTATAACGCTGACGGCATTCACCAGTTTCCTTCTACACATACACGATTTGTACGTAGTTAATTATAGATTGGAGTAAAGATGATCAGAACAACTTTCATCGTCGTACTATTATTATTACTTGGGCTATGCCTATGCTCAATTCAAGTTAGTGGAGGAGGAGGAGGAGTAATAATACCTCATTCGTGTCTCAAGATATACGACGAAGGTGGAGCTGATGGTGTTTTGAGGTCAGAAGAATGTTGTTCTCGTTGGAGCAATGTCACCACATTTGGCCTCGATCAACATGATAATTGTCAATTCAATACAACTAAAGGCAGAAGGAGATATCAAGAAGATCGCATCACTTGCAATCTTGATTTGAAAATACCATTGGAAGGTAATGTATGGCCACTTGTTTACAATTCATTCATGCCTTATATATATATAATCAAGATTGGAGAGAAAGCTAAGGGTTGTTTGTTTGGTATTATTAAACTCTCGAGAGAACCCTCAACTTAAAACTTAATCTCAAGAACAAGTTGTTAATTAAGGTAAAAAAAAAAAAGGATCAAGTCATATATATCAACTCCATACATGTACTTTATATTATCACTGTGAGGTCGATCCAAGTCTCGCACATTATATTGTAACTAGAATCATAACAATACACCATACTCAAAGCTCGCAAACTATAATTATAATTACATGCAAATTATAATTTAGAAATTGTGGCATATATCGAACTTGAAAGAATACGAATGATAGGAGTTGGCATGTTTTGTAGGTACCTATAGCTCCAATAATGAGGTCACTTTAGGGGTTTTGGCGGTTTTCGATGGACACATTGGTGTACATGCCAGTGCAATGGCTTCAAGGTTATTCATGGATTACTTTAAGTTACACACCTTGTTTGGAATCCACAAAGAAAGAGCATCTACTATCAATGAAAATGGCATGGTAGTAGACGAGAGGTATCTTTCTTTTGCTATATAAACCAATTAATTATAACTGTTTGTGAAAGCATATCTTTAGTTGAAATTTTACTTTTCAAATCCACAAAATGGAGATGTTCATCTAACTTATAATAAAACATATCTTATTAATTGATATTAAATTAATCTCATCATGTACCAAAAAATGACAGTCTTAACAAGTCAAAAATTATGGCCATCGCAAAGAACGCACTTGCGAGGACAATATATGACATTGACAATTCTTTCACCAAGGCAAGTAAACCTTCTATTCTTTTTTAATTATGTATATGCTTGATTAAATTAGTATTTAAGCATAAATATGAATAGCCTGGTAATTAATGTTTAAATTTGCAGAAAGCTCTAGAATATGATTTTTATGCAGGAACTACAGCTGTAACGACAATCTTGTTTGACGACCATATATTAGTTGCAAATGTGGGAGATTCGAAGGCCTTTTTATGCTCTAAAAAGATGAATTCTAGCAAAGGTACATGTCTATCTTTTTTTAATGTATCAATCATATACTTTCAGTTAGTATGAGGTATTATTGATACATAGAATTGATATGTTAATAAATGATTATCACGCTCATACATTTTTTTTATAGTTTCAAGCATGCGTGTAAAAATATTATCTTTAGAACCTTCAATGGTGGATTTTTTCTGTCTCCGTGTTTCATTTTCTGTTACTAACTCTGATTCTTTCTGAAACAAACAGGTGATGTTACTTTGCATACCATTGAACTTACAAGAGATCATACCGCAAATATACCTGAGGAAAGAGCAAGGATAGAAAGAGCGGGTGGTATTGTTACACAATCATCATTTGGTCCTTTAATAAATGGCCATTTTCCCATGACACGTGCGATTGGCGACGTCCCTCTAAAACGGTGCGGTTATGCTCGTTTATGTTTGTCTTACTTAAAGCGTTGTTTTCTTTGTATATTGTACCATCATATTGATTCTAAATTGAAGCTTTTTTTACCTTTTCCTTACTTCAGGGTTGGTATTATCCCGGATCCAGAAGTAACTGATTGGCGGATTCTAACTGACAGAGACCGCTATTTGGTGGTGTCATCTGATGGGATTTTCGAAAGCTTATCTCCAGACGACGTTTGCAGTCTTCTTCAAGACAAGTGTGCCGTGGACTTGGAGCAATCACCTCCTGAATGCATTAGTAGAATAGCATTTGAGAGGAAGAGCACCGATAATCTATCGGTGATTGTGGTTCCTTTGAACGAGATTCGTAACACATATCAAGTATCTTCAAAGAACGATGAGTTATGATGTCTTCTATGCGTCATATTTTCAGCATTTGCAAGATATACTATAAATTTAATTAGTTGGTTTTTTGTAAGGTATTCTATCATGAGCTAGATATACGTGGTCAGAAGATACGAAGCATTACTTTTGGATCCTGAATTTTGCCACTTTAACTTATCAAAGGTTTAGAGAAGTCGTAACTTAATTTCCATGTCAACAAACAAGTACAAGGATATGCTAAATTGCTAAGCATTAAGTCATAACTGCGCATGTAATCTTAACTTGAAGATAATTAAGTTGTATGGAAAATCTTATTCATGCAACATTACTTTCAGGCTTCAACTCATAATTGGCTAGCAGTCATAAAATAACCGGATCTCATCACCGGAATGTGAAATAATTTGTTCGGTGTGTTCCATAATAATGTTGGGCCGGCCACCAATTCAGACTGAAAGTCCAAACATACGAGTGAGATTAGCTAATTTATCTATGGGCCCTTTTAGCCCAAATTTTGAATTGCATATGAATATGAAAATCGTTGCTTTTAAACTTCTAGTAACTTCTAAGAAGGAAGTAAGTAATTATTATATTGTTGATTTGCAGAACAAGGAGAGAGCGAGAGAGTGCCAATATACGTCAGTTAGTGATTCAATGCATTATTATGTGTGATGACACTGCCAATGGTCCTAAATGTTTTGGATTTTGTGCTTTTGAAATAATTTTCGTGTACTAAAATCTAATAAAAGTGTGCAAGAAAAGAATATAAATATGTTTCTTCTACTAAAGCACCAAAAGTGTCACGGCCAGCTGTACGGATATGGTATATTCTAGTGCAACTTGTAACCAAGTTATTGGGTGACTGGGATTCTCTATGGTTGAGTACACGCGTTGGCTGCCGCTAGTGGACACGCAATAAAAGTTAGTAAAAGCGATGTATGCGTGGGCTTTTCCTAAATCAGTCGTAACAAAATTATGTTTAAGTTAAGAAATGGAGTTCCGTAATTAGGTTGGAAATTATCTTGAGCAGTTGTTTATGTGAGTCTACTACTTTGTAGATAAAATAACTCTTGCGTATGTACGCATCTTTTAATATTTGTTAGCTACTTTGATTTTTAAAGAATCAGTTAATTAAAAGTTTATTTTTGGTTAGATACAAGTTTTAGGTGTCAATTAAGTAATTCGACATACTTCAGTCTAATTAAAGAGGTATAAACTATTTAACTTTTATTCCTAAATGCAAAAATTACAGAATGGGCATAATAACTACTCGCTTTTTCTTTTCTTTCACTTCATAGTTTATGTTAAAATTAGGCGTATCATATCAATCCATTTATTCACAAAAAATAAAATTAATCCATTTATTAATACAAATGTATATGGCTATTTGAGCATCTATATATATATATATATATATATATATATATATATATATATAAAAGTAATTATATAAAGGAAGTCACGTGAAGCAATGTTGACACCAATCTTTAGATTTTCTTATTTTCCCTTAGACATATTATTAAATTTTGTCATTAGTTAGAATATAATTGTATTTTTTTTTGGGTTTTACCATTATTTAAACCTTTTCATTAAAAGAAACAATTGTTACCTAATTCTCTCTTACATGTATATAGATTATATATTCATATTTAAGTTATAATTTTCACAAAACAAATAAATTATTTTATACTTAAAATAAATGTTAATCACGCGAGAACCGCGTGCCAACTTTTCTAGTATATCATTACAACAAAACACTTATTCTTGCTTGAGTGTAATATTCTCTTAATTTTTTAGTCTATTTAAATAAAAAGAATCATCCATTAATTGGAAAGTGACTCGTATTCAGCGTTACGAATCTAGATAAATACGTTTTAATAGCACAATATTCAATTGCGTATCTAAGAATTTTATATGTAGTTCGCTAATTTAAAGAACAACGTTTTTTATGTTAAAGTTTGACGTAACACGTCCAAAAGTTCACAATACAAAAAGAAATTCATACCATTAGTATACATAATAAAAAATCATACCATTAGTATACACAATAAAAATACGCCTTCTCTGTAGACCGTCAAGCACGTCGGTGATTCTCCGACGACGGTGTATAACTCTGCAACCGTTAACCCGATTAACAACGACGCACACTGACTGAAATTCATCCTTTTGGTTATAGCAATGTCGACTGGTTTTGGGATTCTGGTAATCATGTAACCTTCCTATATCAAGAACCAAATGTCTGTCTGAGCGGCGTGCTCTGTGGCATCTTCTTTCGTGAAGAACACAACACTGTAAAATTCGTATTCTTGTTGATCCGCCTGGTTGATGCGGAGGTGGCTCGGTCCCTCTTCCTTGTAGCATTCAAAGACTAGGGACTTCCAATGTCATATAGCACAAAGCTCATAGAGCTTGGTTCGAGATGTGGTAGCACCTAACCATCTGTTTATGCAGATTCTGTCTCGCCGATTCTTTGATGGAGATTTCTGCAATCATGTTTATAATTCCTTAACGGGCATGTTATCAGTCTTTTCCATTACTATATGGGTTGATTAAATCATTCTTCTCTCCGCTGGATAGGGTGTGTCGGAATTGGAATTGGATTGTTTGTTCCAACTCTCGGGCTGCTTATTACCTTTCACATATTCTGCTAGGTGGCCTTCTTTTATCAAACGTTCTATCTTAGCATATAAACACGACATTTTGAGGTATCATGACCATATTGCTCGTGGTATTTTCAATAGTACTTCGATTTATGAGTTTCTTCCATTTCACGGATCTTTCTTGGAGTATTGAGAAGATTCTTCTTTTTAGCTACACTGTAGATATCACGCATGCTTGTAGTAATCGGAAGTTTTTCTCTTAACATAAATCTCACATGCTTATTACCACCCTAATCACTTGGCTTACAAAACGAGTTATTTTTTAAGCGGACGACAACTCAACCTGCAACATTTTGGTATTAAACCATCGAATATAATTCCTGGTCGATTCGTCATTACCTTGCATGATAGTTCTTAGATATTCTTGCGTCAACTTAGTTTGCTTATGCATAGCAAATTGTGACTTGAGCATTGTTCTCAACTGATCATAGGTGTATATCGTAAGAGGAGGTATCCCCGAGAACCAATCTTAGGAGACATCGACCAAAGTTATGGCAAATAGGCGTGCTTGTATGCCCTTACTGTCACGTGCCATGTTTAGCATTCTGTCTGGGAGACGCAAGTGAGCACTAGGGTCCCCATTGTCATCATAAATAGGCATTTTGGGATTTCACGGCCCCGACCAAGCACAATACGCTGCAAATCAGGAGAAAACAAATAGGCCTTATCAATAAAATCATCCATTGCCATAAGGTTTCTCCTAGCATTGAGGTCGGGTGGAGTTATTCTAGTGGGATCTCCCCCTCTCCTCTCTTGTAGCAAAGGCTACGGCCTTCCGGCGCGTTGTTGCCCCTACCATTTTGTTTCACGGTTATCAGGTGACCTAGCACGAGCCGTAGATGCGGTAGAGCGTGACAACGATGGTGTCGGCAAAGTTCTCCTTCCACGAGGATGTCTATGATCGTAAGAGGGTATTGCGGTTGTGTTTGTTCTCCTTTCACGTGAACGTTAGCTCGGGCTCAAATCCTCGGAATGATCCAAAGTTCGACCTAAATTTGTAACACATATTGGAGGTGGGAATCAAATTGCTCGTCAAATTTTGCCTAACCATATTCACTTATTGTTCAAACTGTTGTGGTGTTAAAGGCGGCGCACTAGAAGATGAAATCTTAGCTGTTTGAGCATTATTCCCCGGGAGAGGGTTGCCCAAATTTATTCGGTGCATTCCCCCGCCAATGCCGAGAATAACTAACAGAGTCAAACGCGAGGTCCCCATTCCTCTACGTGTAGTTGTCATATCGTCAATTCTCGTAGTGCTTCTAGTGGTTTCTCACAGACAGCTCCTCTGGCTCGAGGTGTTTCTGCTAGTCTAGAGATTACTCATTCACCAGACTCTCTCGCACCTTATGGGCCATACAAGAAGAGCTTTTAGTTCGATAGAGACCTGCACTAAGATAGACAAAGTTAGACGTAAAAAGTTAATAAAAAAGTAAATCTAATCTAGGGTAGGATACGGGTATTTTATGCTTGCAACTAGGCTGAACACGGAGTCAAGTTGCCTACATATCTCTCTGAGAAGAAAGAACCAAATCGGACGTAGTTCATTATTCAATTGTGCCTGCTGGAGGGTCTTAGATGGGATCACGCTAGCTTTAAAATTTATATGCGTTTATTCTTGCCCTTAGGCTCAGTTGGACGACCCTTAGGGTGGACGTCTCGTAGACGAGGCACAGGTGGCCGTAGTTTCTACCCCTAGTGGGCGTAAGTTTCGTAGAGATCATTTTGTTGGCCTAGTGGCGCTATTTATTCTTCGAGCTCTTTAGAGGCCCGAGATCGTAACATCGAGTGATTTGGACTACTAGGTAGTCAAATCGTGAGTCAAAGTTCTCTCGAATAGACGTGCTCGACTTATATTGTTATACATCTCTCACTTAGTCCAATTTTGGACACAAGAATGTCTATGGAGATGGGATGTGCTAAGCTTGTAACACTTTGCATGATGTACTTAAGTTGACGTGCTTATGTTGACGTACTTGCATAGATGTACTAGTGTTGACGACTAGCACTGACGTACTTGTGTTGATGTGCTTTTCTAGAGAGAGAAAACAATCACACACTTAGAGCTCCCAAAAGTCTGACCCTTCAAATGATGGGATAAAGGGGTATTTATATAGGTAGGGGAATGGCTAGGTAGTGGGGACCACCCAATGAAGCAGGAGAGAAATGAGGAGGCGTTGGTCTTTAGACATGCTCCCACCACGTTGGTTGTTTGACCGACGCGGTCGGGCGTTGACGGTTGACCAACGTGCCACGCCGATTAAGGACCGACGTGGTCAGGCGTTGACGATGTACCAACGTGCCACGTCGATCAATGACCCGACGTGGCCAAATCATCACGCCACGTCGAAAAAGTCCGACGTGGCCAAAACGACACGATGTCCGACGTGGCCGAACCGAAGTGGATGTCCGACGTGGCCAGACCGAAGCGCCACATTGGGCGTTGTTCGACGTGGTTGGTCCAACGTGGACCTTATCTGGGGGCCACCTCGTTTATGCGGATGTGGTCCTTTGTCTCGCCACGTTGGGTATTTCCGACACGATTTTACTGTCGCATTGAGAGTCACGTTGTTCGAACATCGTCTAGGCATGTTCTTAGTATCGATGGTACATGCATGAATTGCATTTTCATCCCTTTAGTTCTGTGTTATTGTGGAAATTATTTCGTACTTTTGAGGTGTCGTAATTATGGAACACCAATTTTGTTAACAACTATTATTTTAAGAAAGTAACATATTTTTTTAGGAGTAGTTCTCGCTGAATACCTAGAGTCCGTCGTTTACTACTAAAATCATAAAGTATATTGTTTTAATTTTATGCCATGCTCGGCATATTGTACCCTCAAGTATTGGAATTGGTCATAAATTTATCCAGACAAAGAAATCGCTGTGACTTAAAAGTATCTTTGAATCCTTGACATAGTCTAGTGGTGGAGTGGATAACTGGATACCACTAATCTACTGGTCACAAATTAAATCAGCCAATCATAACTCTTAAATTTAATAAGTCAACAAGTGTGGGTTCCACAGCACTTTCCCATGCCTCTTCATTTCCTTTTGAAGAGATATTTATCTCAAGTCTGGATTAAGTCCTGCAAAAAATTGTGGCTACAAATAATTTATGTATTATTATCATGAACTTTTATAACTGTATCGTACATAAATATTTCAGTCAGTTTGGAATGTTGTGACACAACTGCAACCGCATATTCTGTGAAGCTAATTTAATTTAGACAAGAGTTCACTGTTTAAAATTGAAACCTTTATTTTAATTTCATAACAAATCCTTTTATTATGCATAAAGTTATTCAAATATTCTATATAATTTATGATGTATTTTATTTACTTTGCGCTGCCGGTTTCGTAAAACAAATTATTCGAATCCAATGTGCAACTTCTTCTTCTTCTCACACCAAAATTCTAGAACTTTCCAATCAACCTCCTATCTGACTCAGCTAAACAAGAGCGGACAAACTACACCACTTATTCCCACAAAAGAGCAAATAAAAAAATGCCTAGTGGGCATCAAATAATACAAGTGGACAATACAAGTAATAATAAAATATTAACAATTGGCAATAAAATAACGACAGAAATATGAATAGAAGGTGCGACTTCTAAACGCTCTAAGAGTCTAGAAGTTTCCATAGTCGAAAATCAAAATCCACATCATAAATAAATTAATACCAAAATACACCTATTTAGCGATGTATGTCAGTTGACAATGCTCACACACTCCTCACTCTCTTTTACCTACCAACTTCATAACCGCAAAGTAACTAACTACTTTCCAAAACGAGAAAGCTTTCTACTTTCATACTATCTTTTCCATTTTCTTACAACCAAAACAACAACAACATTGTCTCAAAACTAATGCTACCTCCGAAAATAACAAATTCCTCTGTTTTTCATCAACATCATCTCTTTGATCATAGTCAACTTCAAAAATAAAACCCATCAAGAACTATATATATATGTATGGATCCGATATTTCCATTCAATAAAGAGTACAATAATGAGGGAGGATCGGGATCGGGTTCGAGTTCGTGGATTGTGGAACAGCAAGACGGGGGGGCGGTGGTGGAGCGGCAGCCGAGGCCAATGGAAGGGCTGAATGAAATGGGACCGCCGCCTTTTTTAACCAAGACTTTCGATATGGTCGATGATTTGAGCACTGACTGCGTTGTATCTTGGAGCAGAGGAGGCCACACGTTTGCGGTGTGGGACCCGCACGCCTTTTCGAATAGTGTTCTGCCCAAATACTTCAAGCACAACAACTTCTCAAGCTTTGTTAGGCAGCTCAATACTTATGTAAGTATTATTTGTTGTTTATTGATTGATTGATCTCCATTTTGATATTTATGCTCGGGGGAGTTCAATACAATTAATTAATTGATGGAAGGAAGAAAGGAGTAAAATTTCCAATTTTGTCCCAATATGGTTGGATTTGGGAATTTTGACTCTTTAATTGCAATTGACTTATGTGCATATTTCTTGGTAGTAGTAACATCAGTTTAGGGCAATTCCATTAATCTTCTAGATAAATATTGAAATTGGTGTTTTGTTGAATGTAATGTCAAAGTCCTTGACTAAAGAATGATTGAACATTGCTTCTTCCAATTTCAAACTCCCTTACAGCAGCAATTAAAGTTATATATGATATGATGCTAAATATAGAAAAATTGAAATGTTAGTCCCTTCACAATACTTTCCTTCCTCTTCCTAAAGGTTCTCTGAATGTGGAAAAGATTCTACACTGCTGAACAATCAAATACTACAAGATGATGAACATGCATGAGAAGCCTTTTCACTTCAGTGATCACCAAATTCTGAAAGGTATTCAATTTTTCATTTCAAGAATTTACTCAAAAAAGTTCCTGGAATTTTGGCTCTGCAGGGATTTAGAAAGGTTGATCCTGACAAATGGGAATTTGCTAACGATTCGTTTCTTCGTGGCCAAAAGCATCTCTTGAAGAACATTCGTCGACGTAAAGCCCCTCCTCAACCTCTCGTGGTGCAACCGCCCTTCGCTGCTTGTGTCGAGTTAGGCAGGTTTGGACAAGATGCGGAAATTGATCGACTTAGGCGCGACAAACAAGCTTTGGTAATGGAACTTGTGAATCTTAGGCAGCAACAGAATAATACGAGAGCTTATCTCCGAGAAATGGATACAAGGCTGCAGAACACAGAGAAGAAACAGCAACAGATGATGAGTTTCTTGGCGCGTGCAATGCAGAATCCGGAGTTTGTTCAACAGTTGGTCCAGCATAAGGAGAAGAGGAAAGAACTTGAGGAGGTTGTTAGTAAGAAACGGCGTAGGCCGATTAATGAAGCTGGAGAATCGAGCAGGAGGAATGAAGGGATGACGAGGCCTGTGAAAGCTGAGCCACTAGATTTTTGTTATGGCGATGCTTATGGATTTGGAGTGTCGGAACTTGAGGCACTCGCGTTGGAAATGCAGGGGTTTGGCAAGGCAAAACTCGAGCAAGACGGAGAGAGTGAAGAAATAGAAGGGCTGGGTAGTGGCGATAAAGAACTTGACGCGGGATTCTGGGAGGAGTTGTTGAATGAAGGATTTGATGAGGAACAAAACGAAGAAGGTGGAGAAGAAAATGTGGACGTGCTGGCGAATAGATTAGGATTCTTGGGTTCGAGTCCTAAGTGAAAAGTTCGTGGCTTTTGTGTTCTTACAATCTGGAATCCCAATAAAAACAGCCGATTAAAGAAAATTTCCAGATTCGTTCTTTCTTTAGCTTAGTTTTGTCCTAAGGCTGTGAATGCTTGTTGCTAGTTTTGATAAATTTTGTATTTCCGGTAGGCTGTGACTAATTGGAGTAGGATTTCACAAAGAACTTGACGCGGGATTCTGGGAGGAGTCGTTGAATGAAGGATTTGATGAGGAACAAAACGAAGAAGGTGGGGAAGAAAATGTGGACGTGCTGGCGAATAGATTAGGATTCTTGGGTTCGAGTCCTAAGTGAAAAGTTCATGGCTTTTGTGTTCTTACGATCTGGAATCCCAATAAAAACAGCCGAACCAAGAAAATTTCCAGATTTGTTCTTTAGCTTAGTTTTGTCCAAAGGCTGTGAATGCTTGTTGCTAGTTTTGATAAGTTTTGTATTTCCCAGTAGGCTGTGACTAATTGGAGTAGGATTTCACAGTTTTTTCTTGCTAGATCAGATTGTGTTACTTTGCAGTGGTGTACAAACATTTGACATTTTTGAATCTTTGTAATTCTGTTTATGACTTGAAGATCTTTTAGTAGTTACATTTGTTACGTATAGGGAAGAATGAAAAAGTGCTTTCGATTCTTCTCTTAGTTATGCCTTGTTATTGGATTATGGAGATACTCTTTCTGTTATGAAATTGTGCTTAATTAGCAAAAGTTTATAATGACCAACAATTTTGTATCGTATACTCTCAAATAATCATATCAACAGCAAGTTCCGGCAATAATTTTTCATATATTTGGCTTGGTCATTCTTGCTAGTAGTTAACCTTGGGACTGCGATAATGTGACCGTGATAATGTGGGGGGTTCGCAATCTGCGACATCATGGAATGCTTGCTATATCTTATAACTTGAAACAAATGAAATCAAAAAGAGACAGTTGCATTCAAAACTGCCTAATAATCTCATTGTCGAAAACGTAGAGTAACAGAATGAATGTGTCTGTTTGGTCATCTAAAATATAATAGCCAGTTAGCAACGCGTAAAATTTTGTCATGCAAAATACCAATGATATGTTCCAACCGTATCAGTGGTTTTCCTTCTTTCAGTTGTTGTCCAAAGCTGCTGGTTTTTAATCTATAAAAAAGAAAGCTGCTTGTTTTTGCCTTGAGATTTCTTCAAGAAAGGGAATCCTAGCTAGCTAGCAATTGGATAATATTATTATTTACCATTCTTGATAATGGAGAGCTGGCTCTATCTGCAATTCTGCTCATATCGGCGCCGGCCTTAGTTTTGGCATTACATTTTGAATTGACTTGATTAGTCAAATGCAAATGGAACGAAACACGGTAAAATCTTGTCTGTATTTTGCCAACAAATTCTTTTTCATTATTTAAACGACAATGTGTTAAGGCTACATAGGCAGCACTCACCACGTGTCAACTGTCTTAAATCTTATATATGTTCTGTATATAAAGGCTACTTTAGGTAGAGTCACCACGTGTCGACTATCTTGAAATATGTTAATTGTTCTGACTCTGGGTTTTCAGCAAAGTCAGAATAAATCAAAAATTGATTAAAATGTTTAAGGAAGCAACTCATACTTTAGTCATAGTAATCAACTGACTAAACAAGTTAACTTTAGATGTGTTCTATAAGAAAGCCTAATTACGTCTTAACATTCCAAGCAGCCAATTGAGAAGGTAAAATGCAATTGAATCTATGAGGCCTAAAAGATAAAAAGTCTCAAAGGAAATCTATATTTAAGATTTATTTCTTTCGCTTCTTTTGAATAACATCTTATTCATAATTTTGCAATCAACTGAAAAATCACCAAGCAGTATATGCTGAAATTCTTTCGGCAGCTCTAATTATTAATTAACACAAATTTATTGCCAAAAGTATACATTGGTCCTTCGTTTATTTGTATCTAAAGTCAGGACATTCATAAAAAAAATAAAAAAAACTTAGGTGCCCTCTATCTAGGGGTGTTATGGGCCGGGATCACGCGGGTTCGGGACCCCGGCCCCCTGGAGTAGCATGGGATGGGATCTGGTAACCAGATCTCGTTCCCTCCCGCCGGGAACGGAAGTCCCGGCGGGGCGGGATCCCGACGGGAACGGAAATCCCGCCGGGAGTCCCGTGTCATTAATTAGGGTATTAACTCTCCCCTTCTTCAATCTCGAGGACAATCGAGTTCATCGTCTTCCCCATTTGTACGACCAAAAACTCAGCTCCCTCCAAATCTTGATCGGAGAATTGTATCTGAGAGATGTAATCCTCATCGTCTTATGCCAAAGAGTGATCGGAGAATGTTGTTGTTGTCGATCGCGGACGGCGGCGCCGTGGGTGGAGGAGCGAATGACAGTTGGTGAGTGAGGTGCGGGTGACAGACTGGTGTGGGTGAGGTGAGGACTGTTGGTGACGGACTTTTGGGTGACAAGGTGAGTGAGGTGAGGAGAAAGAAAAATAGAGTGTTGAGCGTGTGAGGAGAAAGAAAAAAAAGAGAAAGAAAGGTTCTGGACGAGGTGAGGAGAAAGGAAAAAAAGAAAAAAGGTGAGGGGAAAAAAATTAGGAATGTGGTCTGGTCAACGGGACCCCGCGGGTCGGGAACAGGATCCAGTCGGATCCCGTCCCCGACCCGCGGGGTCAGTCAACGGGATTTTTTTCACGGTTGACTGGGTCGGGGAACTGGCGGGTCGGGTTCGGGGGTCCCGACCCGGCCCACACACCCCTACCTCTATCGCCGTCATTTTCTTAGCCCATCAATGTTCAAGCCCACATTCATTTTTGTATCAACCCAGAACAGACTAAAGATCATCAATGTTTTTGTCTTTGTTCCTTTCTGAAGTAAACACACTTTTCACTTACATTTCATTTTAGACATTAGACGTGCGTTTTGAAAAAAAAAGGCGACGTTTAAGCCCGTACACGCGGTTGGAAATGAAGTTTACAATTAGCGCGAGGTGTTTTCGCTAAACTCGAGTAACTTTTTCCCACCAAATTCTCTCGCACCTTATAAGCTCCAAGAAGACCTTTTCGATGGAAAGCTGCACTGCAAGAAACAAAGTAAGATGATAACAATTAATGAGTAAGTAAAATAAACTAACGGGGGATACGGGATTTTGTATGCGTATGCGCGAGTGACTGAACTTGATACGGGTCAAGCTGCCTACATATCTCCCTGAGAACAGACAATCAAGTCAGACATAATTCATTATTAAGATTTGCTTGTGAGAGGGTCTTTGTTGAGATCATCATCGGTATGGAGCGTTTGAGTGTTTATCGACCCTTAGGGCTCAGTTAGACGACCCTGCATGATGTTCCTTTCATAGTCGAGGCCCTTTTGGCTGTTGAAATAACCCGTAGGTTGTAAGTCTCATAAAAAGAGCTTTTTTGTATCACTAGAGTACTAATTAGACGTCGATATCCTCAGAGGCTCAATATTAGAGGGCATCAAGTGATTGATCTGGTAGATAATCTAATCACGAACCAAAGTACATAATGCAAATGTATTTGTTATATTCACCTTGTCCTACTTTCAATTGTTGACCCGGATCGGTCTATGGAATAGTAGACGTGAAAAGGTAGAACATGGATTGCCAACGTGATTGTTAGACGTGGAATTGCCTACATGAAATGTAGACGTGAAATGCCTACCTGAAAGGTAGACGTGAAATGCTTACGTGCTTTCTAGAGAGAGAGAAAGTAGGTGTTCTGAGCTCTCAAGTGTCCAACCTCTAAATAAGAGGGGGTGAAGGGGTATTTATAGGCACGAGGGAATGCCTTGGTGGGCCTTGGGTGGCGGGACCTAGCCCAGCAAAAGAACCATGGCATGCCACATTGGCAATGCCGATGTGGTGCCATATGGGCGACATATGCGCCGCATCGAACCTTGGCTGGTGTGGCGCGTCAGCCACTAAGGGACAACGTAGTTTGTTTGCCACGTTCTTCCGCATCAGCCTTGCCGACGTGGCACCTCTTTAAGACCACGTCGACGTCGACGTGGCCCTATTCTTGCCACGTTGGAGCATTTAGATGTGGCTTAGTTGCTATGTAGCAAAGCGAGTCGATAGGAATTCGTCTCAACATTTTTTAGGATATTTGTTCGAGTATGGTTATGTCTTTTTGCCCCCTCGATTTCGAACAAATTTGGCGTTAGTTTTGCATTTTTGAAGTATCATAATTATGGCACACCATAGGTCTCCAAGTTTGAGATGGGCTCGCCTTGGTATGCGTATTTCAAAGTATAAGAGGAAAGACATAATAACTATTCTCGTATGAGAATTTTGCGGCTAGGTAGTCTTTTTGGGCCTTACTAGGTGATTAGTGTTTTGTGACCATTTTGGGGATTTTTATGCAATTACGGAAAATTGCACATATTTATGACAATGTTTTTTTGAAAACACTTCTTTATCATCCCAAAATGTTGGGTGATGTATTAGGCCTTGAAACTTTGAATTTCATGGTGTTTTAGGCTCAATGGGCCTCTTAGGCAACATACGCCCATTAGGGTTTGCATATAAATAGGACTTAGCCTCCACTTCACAGCTCATTCCAGAGAGAGAAATTTTACAATTTTCTTGAGGGAGGTGGGGTTTTGACACACAATGTGGATCTCAGAGCATCTTTAAGCATACCTGAATATTTATGGACGTTTCATGAAATTTTTGGACTGATGTGGTCGCTTCCTTTGCGCCACGTCAGATTTTGGCCAACATGGTACTTATGACCTTTTGGGTTCCCTCTTTGAAATTGTAGGACCGTGGATTGACACAACACTTTTTGAGAGTTAAGCTGGAATTGCCTTAACTCTTATTTTGATCTTCTTGATAATAATAATGTGCAGCGGAAGTAAGAACACAAAAATATATAATTTTAAGAACTTTTCAATATTATTAAAAACTTTCGAGCCTTAGGCGAAATAACCATAAAGGTTTTATCAAAAACGTTCCTCACAACAATTCACTCACGCTCTTTGTTGATCGGACTCAGCGAAGCAGACAAGTAAGAACTACTTAACTTCTATGAACTAGACTTAAGCAGTTGATACAAAAACTTCGCAAAACAAAATGAAGACAATACAAAGTATGATTAATCTCTTGGATTATTGGCACGATTGTCTTGTCTTCATCTTGATGAATTTCACATCTTTTATAGATTTCTTGAGTCTTGAACGCCAAGATGTGTTGTTCACAGTTTTGGTAACTCTTGTTGTTTCCTTGTTGAAAATTGCCTTCTTTGTGAACTTCATATCTTTCCAGAATATGTGTTTCCTTCATTACTGATTCAGCAAGGTAACACATCTTCTTCAATCGGAGAATCCTGAAAAGAATCGCGTTGCAAAGAACAGCTCACTTGTTTCCTTCTTTTGAAAGCGTGTGAGTTGACTATTCAACTTAGCTTGAATTATGGAAACTTCAAGTAAGGAATCTTCCAAAGTTCTTCCTTATGTTTAAGATACTTTCCTGGACATAAACATAAACAACCAAAACCGTGGAACTTGATTAATAAGTGAATAAAGGCAAAACTTAATTTTGGCAACTAAAGAACAGTTTTCGCACAAGCTCTCGGCTTTCAATGTTATCCTCAATGTTATCTCAACATCGTCTAACATTTCACTGTCTAACATTGTTTCCAGAAAACCTGCACTTTCAATCTCCACCTTTTTGCCTTTCTTCACAAAACCAATACATGTTCCAATCAAGTCTTATATCCAGAAAGTTATAATCAACAAGAAACAAATTAAACTACTAAACTGCTCCCCCTTAATACAAGATATCATATTCAATGTTAAATTAACCAAGACAAGCATTAAGGTCATCACTACATTCACATATGTACACATGTTCAGACCTCAACATTCATCAATGTTGCCTCAACATTGAAACCAGTAAGTTTCCTGCATAAAGGTTATCCAGACAAATAGTTCAACATGCTCCTTCATAAGAAATAGCAATTAAGGTTAGTTATAGCAGTTCAACAGCTGTACTTAGATTTACAGGCCATAGCTAAAATATCAAGGACATATCCCTTGATCAAATAAAACCAAAATGTACCAACAGTTCAAAGAGATTAGCAGTTCATAGAAACAGACCATAAACTAGAAGACTAAAATTAAAATTGGAACTACTCTCCCTCTTTTTGTGAAGAAGGGAGTTCCTCCAATTTTTTCACAATGTCCTCCAGTTCTTTGAGGTGTTCCTTCCTCTCCTCGATCTCCCTCTGAGTGTCAGCAATCTGCCCCCTATACCAGTTCAGCATATGATCCACAAAAGCAGAAGTAATGACCATGCAATCTTCCTCCTTGGACATAGGCACTGAAGTTCTAGCAAACTCCCGAGCCTTCTTCCTTTCAGCCCTTGGTCTCACCACTCCTTTTGGGTTCGATGGAAGGTCTCTCACTCTTGATCCAGACAAGTAGCTTGGGAGAATAGTTAATTCAGAATCATTCTTCCTCCAGCCCACAGTGACACTTGTCTTCAATCCTTGACTGCCAAGGATTTTGCAGATGAGTGAGGGATAGGGTAGCATCCCATTCTTCCTTCTAGCAACTTCAGACATAGACTTCACAATCCTCTCCCCCATGTTTACAGCTAACCCATTCTTGATTTTGTACACCAAGATTGCTGATTCCTTGGTAAGTACAATCACATTCTTGCTTGGCAGCCAATTGAAACAAGCTATCTTGTGTAAGACAGCACTCATGGAGGTGAGTTTTGTGGTTGGCAGAGCATCTCTCCAGATTTTGACCAACCCTCCAGTCAAGTCTTCCATTACATCATCATAGTAGGGGTCCTCAGATTCATCAGTAGTAGGGAATCCACAAATCTTGTTGATGGTGTAGGGGTCAATGTTGAAGACTCTCCCCCTCACCCAAACCTTTCCAAATTTTGGAGATCTGTAGTCCCTGATCCATTTGGAGAGATTAAGGTAGAACTCCATGACAATCTCAGGAGCATAGTCCACTCAGCTCCATCACTGACTGTTGCAGCCCTCTTGCCTCAAGCAAGTCCATCACCTTGTTCTCTTTGAAACTGGCCATCTCTATAGCTCTCTCAGTGTGAATCTCCCTTCTTTTAAAGGAATCCCACTTCTTCTCCAGCTCTTGAGAGAGATAGTAGGGAGAATATCAGTTCTCCTCCTCCTCAGGGTAGACCACATATAGCCCATCTGTATACTCCTCTGTTCCTGATGTTGCCCCAACATCAGCAACAACATCCTGCTCCTCATCAGTCTCCTCTTCCTTCTGCTCTTCTTCTTCCTCATCCTCAACATCTACCACCTCAGTTTCCTCTTCTATTACTTGCTTTCCTTTCCTCTTTTTCTCAGCAGCAGCAACAGCCTTCTTCTCTTCCTCAGCAGCCTTCTTCCTAACTGATCTCTCAGCCTGTCTTTTCCTGGCCTCAGCCCTAGCCTTAGCAGACTCAGACATATTTTTCAATTTCTCCCCATTGCCCTTTCTCTTTTTCTTTTGAGCCCTAATCCACTTCCTC
Source organism: Linaria vulgaris (assembly GCA_948329865.1). Taxonomy (NCBI): domain Eukaryota; kingdom Viridiplantae; phylum Streptophyta; class Magnoliopsida; order Lamiales; family Plantaginaceae; genus Linaria; species Linaria vulgaris. Next base: position 35,347,342 of record OX415253.1, read on the forward strand.
ACCATCTTGTCAACATACACATCCGCGAATATCTCCACAGATTTTTCAACAGAGCCACTACTCTCCCCCTCAACAGGTATATCAACATCAAATTCAGGGATGGGTTCAACAGTGTTTACCTCAGTTTCAGGCTCATTGGTGATGGGAGTGGTTGTTTCCACTGTTGGCTCAACATTGGAGGTTGATTCTCTCTGTTTGGTCTTCTTTCCTCGTCGCACATAGGGAATCGCCTTCCTCTTAGCAGCAACATGAACCTCAACTGTTTTTGCAGCAGCACCTCTAGTATGTGAGCGAGTGCGTGCGGCAGTGGGTTCACTTCCTAGAGCAACATCTGCAAGAGTTTGCATGGGAGACTTGCTTGCCATTGTTAGTAGAGACGTTTTGAAAGAAATTTGCAGAGAAAAATTTTAGAAAATTTGAGAGTTGAGAGAGTAAATTTGCAGTTTAAGCACAAATAATAACCTTGCAAGAACAAATAAGGAAAGTAGGGTTTTGATTTTTGAATTAGTCATGAATTAAGGAAAGGGAATGAATATTAGTGGGCAGTTACCAAATTTGAACCATGTAAAACTTTCCCACTATGTTTTCCCGCGCACATGCTTTGATGTTTAATTAATAGTTAACCAGAGCGGTTTTCAGAAAAAAACTGAAAACTTATAAGTTCCTGTTTTCAATGTTGACCTGCGACTGTGCATAATGTTGGAATAACATTTGATAACATTCAAAACCAAAGGTGGAGGTACAGGCTTCACCAAGGCAAATTCATGTGAGAGCTTGAGATACATCCAAAAATACATCTGAAACTTAACCAATATAGCAAGTGAGTACCTCAGACATATTGTTCAGATCAAAATCATGAGTAAGCAACATAGATAACAAGAAACACACAGAGATAAGCAGTTATGAATTCAAGTAACAATTCACTTCCACAACATAGAAAGTCACAGAACAGTGTGTCACCTGCAGTATGTCACCCAAATTGTATGCCTCAACACATGAATTATACTCCCCCTAAGCCTAAACCGACACAACTCACAAACAAGAAAGAAAGCAATGCAGTCCTATATGAATGCAACAATGTAAAGTCAAATAGGCAGATGGTAAGCACTAATGAAAAAAACTCCTCAGACCAGCACAACACACATCTCTTTAAAATCTTTATTATTTTCATAACTTATCTGAACCAAAAACTGAAGGTTGCTAAACACAAAGCTAATGTCACAACTGAATGAGGGCAGCCTGAACTCCACACACCCCAGTAACAACATTAACAGCAGCAAGTTAGGCAAGTACAAAGGCCTTGAATTTTGGCAATTCATTTATCATGCACCCCAACACCCCAATTCCTTATGCATACTTGTTTACCAACCTGCATTCAAGAGAATCACCAAGTGATCAGTGCTACTAAATGTAAGAAATCGAAACCTCAAACACCCTAGTAGAAAGGATCACCCTCATGTGTTCTTTGGCCAAACAAACAGAGACAAGTAAATAAGCACAACTGAGTAACAATGAAGCTGTCAACATCATGCACCCCAGCTTCTCCACATGTCCTGTACACATTCCATATGAATAAGACACAACTGAATAGACATCAAAGTAGTGAACTTTGTGTACCCCAGCTTCTCCATATGTTAGGTAATCACAACCTCAGACAACAGAAGAGTTTTATTAACTTTTTCAAAACAAAGATGTGAAACTGATAACTAGAAAGAGTTGTTCATCAAAGAGTTCAACCACACAAACCAAATATGACAAAACAAGGATTAAATGAGACTAAAAAAGAAATGCAACTCAACAAAGGAATAACAACAGAATACCTACTACACCACAACCAATATACCAGTGCTAGTCAGTGGTGTTATGACACCACTGGTTTTCTCAACATTTTCACATATCACACATGCCAAGAGATTTCCTCAAGCTGAAGAATCTCTCACTATCTAAAGGTTTTGTAAACATATCAGCTAGCTGATTTGTTGTCTCAATATGTTCAATGTTGATTACTTTGTCCTCTACCATATCTCTTAGGAAATGATGCCTTATGTCTATACGCGTAGTTCTAGAATGTTGGACAGGATTCCTAGAGATACTTATGGCACTTAGATTGTCACAGAACATGAGAAGTGTATCACTATCTAGCCCATAATCTGAAAGCATGTGTTTGAGCCACACAAGTTGGGTAACACAGCTGCCAACTGCTACATATTCTGATTCAGCAGTTGATAATGAAACACAGTTCTACTTCTTGCTATACCAAGAGACCAAAGTATTCCCCAAATAAAAACAGCCCCCACTTGTGGATTTCCTGTAATCCACATCACCTGCCCAGTCAGAGTCACTGAAACCAACCAAGTTAGTGTTAGTGTCATAAGAGTACCAAAGGCCTAAAGGTGAAGTTCCAGAGATATATCTAAGAATCCTCTTCACAACAATCAAGTGAGATTGCTTTGGATCAGCTTGGTACCTAGCACAAACACATACTCGAAACATGATGTCAGGTGTAGAGGCAGAGAGATATAGCAAACTACCAATCATGGATCTGTACAATGTTGGGTCAACATTGCTACCAGTGCCATCTTTTGTTATCTTCACTGAAGAGGACATAGGAGTTTTGCAAGGCTTTGACTCTTGTAGCTCAAATCTCTTCACCAGATTCCTTGCATACTTCTCTTGGTTCAGGAAGATACCATTCTCCAGCTGCTTGACTTGTAGTCCCAGAAAGTAGTTAAGCTCACCAATCATGCTCATCTCAAATGTTCCTGTCATATACTCAACAAATTTGTCTAAAGTAGAATTGTTAGTAGAGCCAAATACTATATCATCCACATATATTTGAGCAATGCATATATCAGAGCTTTTTCTAAGGACAAACAATGTTCTATCTCCATCTCCTCTATTGAAACCTTGGCCTAACAGAAAATCAGTTAGCCTCTCATACCAAGCTCTAGGGGCCTGTTTTAAGCCATACAAAGCCTTTTCAAGTTTGTACACATGGTCAGGATGGGTCAGCAAAGCCTTTAGGTTGTTCTACATAAATCTCTTTGTCAATTAAACCATTCAGAAAGGCACCCTTAATATCCATTTGGTAAAGTTTAATCCTAAGACAGCAAGCAATAGCAAGGAGTAATCTAATTGATTTTATCCTAGCTACTGGAGCAAAAGTCTCATCAAAATCTATACCTTCTACCTGAGTATAACCTTGTGCAACCAACCTAGCTTTGTTCCTCATAATTACACCATTCTCATCAGTTTTATTTTTGAAAATCCATTTTGTACCTATTACATTCACATGTGATGGCCTAGGTACTAGATTCCAAACTCTGTTTTTGGTGAATTGTAAGAGTTCCTCTTGCATGGCGTTAATCCAGTAACTATCCTTAAGAGCTTCAGTTACATTCTTAGGTTCAATGGAGGACACAAAACAAGATGCATTTTCAACAGTACATGAAGAAGACATACAAACACACAACTTAGCCATATCCTTGTAATTTACCCTTTCTTTGTTGCGTGTTCTAACTCTTTCAGTAATTTGACCAATTACTTGAGAGGCTGGATGATCTCTTTGTATTCTACGAGGGGGATCTCTTCTGGATACATGGACCATTTCATCTTCAGAATCTGACAGCACAGATGTTGGCCTAACATTGGGGGTTTCTGGTGTTAAGTCAACATATGTTCCAGTTTCCAGTTCAGCATCTCCAGCGTCTGTGTTCAATGTTGAGTCCAATGTTGGAGTAACATCTGAACCAGTGACTTCTTCAGTACCTGGAGAAACAGTTAAATCATCAAATATGACATTCATTGATTCTTGAACAGTATGCAATCTTGGATTGTAGACCCTGAAAGCAGCACTATTAGGAGAATATCCAACAAATATACACTTTTCACTTTTGGGATCAAATTTGCTCAAATAGTCTCTATCTGTTAGCAAATAGCAGTTAATACCAAATTCATGAAAGTGTGCTACTGTTGGTTTTGAACCCTTCAAGATTTCATAAGGTGTCATAGTAGTACCAGGTCTAAGATAAACTCTATTACTAATATGACATGCAGTATTCAAAGCTTCAGCCCAGAGTTTCTTAGATAGGTTTTTAGAATTCAACATAACTCTAGCCATCTCTTGAAGTGTTCTATTCTTCCTCTCAGCAATCCTATTTTGCTGAGGTGTCTTAGGTGCAGAGAACTCATGGAAAATGCCTTTAGATTCACATAAATTAGCAAAGCTTACATTTTCAAACTCTTTTCCATGGTCAGACCTAATTCTTCCTACAGAAGTGCCATAAAGATTCTTAATACTAGCATGCAGAATTTTGAAAGTGTTGAATGCCTCTGATTTTTCTTTCAAAAATTTAATCCATGTATATCTTGAAAAATCATCAACAATAACAAAAGCATACTTCTTACCATTCAGGCTACTAACCTCAATAGGACCCATGAGATCCATATGTAGCAATTCAAAGCACTTATTAGTTCTAGGGTTAGTACTCTGTACCTGAAGTGGTGGATGAACAACTTTTGTTTGTTTACCTTTTAGGCAGTCTTCACAAACAATTTTACCTGGGCTAGTCAACTTAGGCAGTCCTCTTACAGCCTCTAACTTCTGTAGTTTCTCCAGATTCCTATAATGCACATGTCCTAACTTCTTGTGCCACATGATAGATTCATCTACCTTGGCATGGTAGCATTCTGCTTCATCTTGAGCAAGATAGCAGTTATCCTTTGATATTGTACCTGTCATGACACGGACATTGTCACTATTAAACACATCACATGAACTTTTATCAAAAGTAACTAGCAGATTGTCATCACAAAGTTGACTTATGCTAATTAAATTTGCTTTCAATCCTTCAACCAACAACACATCCTTGAGTGGTGGAAATCCTTCAACATCCAGTACTCCTTTTCCAATGATTTTCCCTTTAGTGCCTCCTCCATAGGTAACTGTTCCAACAGTCAAAGGGATTATATTTTTCAGGTTGTCAATGTTTCCAGTCATGTGCCTTGAACATCCACGGTCAAAATACCACTTACCTGCAAGGTTAGAGTAAACAGCAGAAAACACAACATTGCAAAAAATTTTAACCTTAGGAGTTTTTAACTTTTCAATCCAAGTTCTACTTTTATGTCCTCCAGCTTTGTTACCTAATGTTGGGATAACATTCAGATCAGAGGTTCTCCTAAGATTGGTATTGCAATTAATTACTGTTTTCTTCTCAATCACAATTTTATATTTTTTACAATAAGGCTTAATGTGACCAGGTTGAAAACAATATTGACAGATAAAAGTAGGCTTTTTCACAGTATTAGAAGGGATTTCACAACTCAAGTTATTGCTATCCTTGATAAAACCATCTTTCAAGTAGGTAGAATTAACATCTTCAGAGGGAGGTTTCTCAACATAGCCCAAACCATTTTTACCTTGATTTCCCATACACAGCACTTCATCAAGCAGAGATGTAGAAGAGTTCCATTTGTTAATGGTATGTTCAGCTTTATCTAATTTTACCTTTACCTCTTTCAGCTCAGCTTCAGTTTTGTCAAGGTCTTTCTCATACAGTTTCAGCATCTCCTTCATGCATCCAATCTCTTCCTTCAAGCTTTTGTTGCTCTTGATGAGTTTGTGATTCTCAAGCAGCAGTTTGTGGTAGATAGACTTCAGGTCTTCAATGATTTCCTCCTGGGACATTTCTCCTTCAAAGAAGTATTCTTCATCTAGATCCACTGTGCCATGAAAACAATCAAAGTTAGATTCATCAAAGTAGGACGCAAGATAAGGTTCAGAATCAGTATCATATTCATCCCAATCTGCAAAGAAGGTCTCATGTTCTGATGTTGGATCCTGAATGTTGGGGTAACATTGAGATCTGAAGCAATTCAGGGAGTCTTCTGATGTTCAGTCAATCTGAGTGAGTAGCGCAGCAGTTTGAACCTCTTCTGATTGTTCTTCAGTTTCTCCAGAACTAAAGTCATCTTCATTGAAATCATCTACACAAACCCAATGAGAATTTCCTCTTTTTCTAAGAGTGTTAGCACATTCATTAGCCATATGACCATATCCTTTACATTCAAAACATTGAACATCTTTTAACTTATCAGCTTCTAAAGGAGTAGGTTTTGATGCCATGTACTTCACAAACTTAGGAGGTAATTTCTTATAACCTGTGGAACTATTACTAAGGTTCTTTTCTTTACCTTTTCCTTTAAAGTTCAGTTTATTGAATTTCTTAGTAATTTTCCCATAGTTTGAAGAGATTAGTTCACACTCATCATCACTTTCATTGTCAAGACTAGATCCTCTTAAAGCAACAGCCCTATGTTTGCTAGGTTGTGAGGCAAGCTCCATCTCAAATTCTCTAAGAGTATTCATCAAGACTTGAAACTGTAGATTAGCAAGGTTTCTAGATTCACTCATTACAATTTTCTTGAGAGCAAATTTAGATGACAGTGTTCTCATAACTTTATACACCATTTCTTGATTAGTCATAGCAAAACCTAGATTTTCACATTGGTTAGCAATATCAAGATTTTTTTCAAAATAACTGTCAACACTTTCATCTTCTCCCATCTCAAGTTTTTCAAATTGCAAAAGCAGTTGTCTATATTTAGAATCTTTAACAGCAGAATCTCCTTCACAATGTAATTCAAGTATATCCCAAGCATGTTTGGCTTTCGTACAATTCTGGATTAACTTGAACATGTGATGATTAACCCAACTAAAGATAGCATTAAGAGATTTCTCATTAGAGTTATAGAGACTTACCTCTGCTGCTGTCCAATCTGCTTCTGGTTTTGGTACTAGATCACCTTCACCATCTCTTGGTAATTTTGGAAGAGAGTATCCATTGATCACGGATTGCCAGGCTCGAATATCAATAGCTTTGATATGAGACCTCATCCTGATCTTCCAATATGCATAATTGGAGCCATCAAAAACTGGAATCCTGTTGGTGTTAGGATTGACACTGTCCATGGTGTTGTATCACCTCCAAACCACCAGTGTAGTCGGTGTTTGGCTCTGACGCCAATTGAAATTGTAGGACCGTGGATTGACACAACACTTTTTGAGAGTTAAGCTGGAATTGCCTTAACTCTTATTTTGATCTTCTTGATAATAATAATGTGCAGCGGAAGTAAGAACACAAGAAGATATAATTTTAAGAAGTTTTCAATATTATTAAAAACTTCCGAGCCTTAGGCGAAATAACCATAAAGGTTTTATCAAAAACGTTCCTCACAACAATTCACTCACGCTCTTTGTTGATCGGACTCAGCGAAGCAGACAAGTAAGAACTACTTAACTTCTATGAACTAGACTTAAGCAGTTGATACAAAAACTTCGCAAAACAAAATGAAGACAATACAAAGTATGATTAATCTCTTGGATTATTGGCACGATTGTCTTGTCTTCATCTTGATGAACTTCACATCTTTTATAGATTTCTTGAGTCTTGAACGCCAAGATGTGTTGTTCACAGTTTTGGTAACTCTTGTTGTTTCCTTGTTGAAAATTGCCTTCTTTGTGAACTTCATATCTTTTCAGAATATGTGTTTCCTTCATTACTGATTTAGCAAGGTAACACATCTTCTTCAATTCGGAGAATCCTAAAAAGAATCGCGTTGCAAAGAACAACTCACTTGTTTCCTTCTTTTGAAAGCGTGTGAGTTGACTATTCAACTTAGCTTGAATTATGGAAACTTCAAGTAAGGAATCTTCCAAAGCTCTTCCTTATGTTTAAGATACTTTCCTGGACATAAACATAAACAACCAAAACCGTGGAACTTGATTAATAAGTGAATAAAGGCAAAACTTAATTTTGGTAACTAAAGAACAGTTTTCGCACAAGCTCTCGACTTTCAATGTTATCCTCAATGTTATCTCAACATCGTCTAACATTTCACTGTCTAACATTGATTCCAGAAAACCTGCACTTTCACTCTTTTTATTGAGTCTATACATTCTCGTATGTGTTTGTGGATTTTATACCTAGTTTTGTCTATTTTCTGAACTTTGGAGAGCAGATTTAGCCAAGATTGGGTATCCACGTAGCCGTCGTTCGAATTATTCCACGAGATAGAGGATCATGATACGAGGCATTATCCACCATATCCTTGCGTGGACATGCATGTTAGACTGAGACGTTCGTCATCGAGGCGGTCAAAGTACAAGGGCCCTCGTAAGGCTTTCAAGTAATCGTCATACACGGGTAATTAATCCAACTACCTATTCGTTGTTTACCATGGCATTTAGAAAGCATATTTCATTATGACATATTAGTGCGGGTAGCAGTAGCGAGTCTAAGTAAGGTTTCAGATCTGAGAATGCTAGTGACCATTCATTTAGGGAGTGGTTATGCTTGTTCTAGGAGTAATGATAGGGAGTCATTGGATATTACTGGTGTTGATGAGGGTGAGAGCTCTGTGGGTGGTTCATCCGTGGAAGATGATAGTGATTATGAGGTTGAGGCTAATGATGAGGGCGATAATGCCACTGCTATGGATGATGTCGTGTTGGAGGTAAATGTTGATGGAGCTTTTTCACGTGGAGAAGAATCAGAAGATGAGGAGGATGATGGGAGTATGAGTGTCCCTTTGTGATCTTTCGTACTCTGATTACCTTTGACCAGATCTTGAGTAAGCATCCGTTGTATTGCATAACTGATTCTTATAGGAAGGATTTATACATGCCATCCGATGCTAGAATGCATCTTCCTACGCCAAGGTGTATCACTATCTTTGCCATGTACTTGCCTAACGAACTAAGGTTTCCGATAATACCCGAGGTTATAGCTATCTTGTTCAGTATTGGTTTGAACTTAGCCTAGTTCACGCCCAATGGCTATGCAACCATTATTGGGTTTGTTGTGGTCATGAAGATATTGGGCATATCTCATATATTGAATGATTTTTGGTATTTGTACCGCATGCACTCCAACAAGAAGGGAGGTGACGACTTGGGCTTTTACAACATATCAGCCAGGTTGAAGTGCTCCTTCTTAGATGGAGCACGCAACAGTTATAGCTCGAGATGAAAGCACGAAATCATGTTTATTAAGGAGAGGGAACATGGTGAGTTCGACCTCTTCAGTCATCATTGGATATATGATATCAAGAGAAAGCCTGCCTGCCGAATGATGTCGACGGTAGGAGGAAAGACTAATTGTCCTTTAGTTCCATGGTTTTGCATTGTTACCCTTGTTGTCGAACGATATACTAATGACGAGTGAGGTCTCATCAGTGGCGTATACCAGGGTCTAGACTTTGGGTATTATTTAATATTACTTGCATTATGGCATTACTTTGAAGACAACTAGCCATTATTTCAACTTATGATGTGAATATGGTTATAGAGAGGATCCAGGAGATGAGGGCTCTTGATGCTTCGAAGGGAAAGAAGGCCCATTGGGGTAGCTAGAGAAAAGGAGCATGAAATGCTGACATTGGAGGTCGTGGATGAGTAAGAGGCGGGTGAGTCGGTTCTTGAGGCCCTACTATTATGGATTTAGAGGATGATCACATGATGGATGCACCTCTATTTGTTGATGTTCCTACTCAGAGGAGAGATTTTCCATTGAGGGATGATCCACCTTGTGGCGTTGCCTCAATGATGGATGTTAGGGAGAAGGTTTCCTCTGCTGCTATTATGGATCTCATAGGGAACACAAACTTTGTTGATGATGACCTTGAGCCAGGTGAGATAGGGGTGAACCGCCTACCGTAGAGGTTGAGATTACATGTGTTGCTAGTGCTTCCCGTGGTGGAGGAGGATCACAGAGTGGTACTTGCATTATAGCAAAGTATACTGCTAGAGTGCTTGTTTTTCATAGAGCTAAGAAGCTAGAAGCCGAGGCTGCTGCATGGGCTAAGGCCAAGAAGAAAGGTAATGCTTATGTTGAGAAGAATGTCAATGACTCTGTGAAGAAGAAGAGATCTAGAAAGGAGCCGACTTAGGGCTCTAACAACTAGGCTGACGCATTTTTTGGAGTGGTTGGAGGACAGTAGGGTCCCTTTGGCTATAAGTCACGCTTTATACTTCTCAATGGAGCCATCTGTACGATGTTTTAGGCGAAATACCCACTTGGACCCAATAATATTCTTCCATAATGAAGAAGGAACCAAATCCCAAGTACCGTGTTGCATAAGAGCCGTAAACTCCTCAGCCATAGCGGCAAGCCAAAGAAGATCCTTCAAAGCTTGAGAGACACAAGTAGGTGCAACGAGACCTAAAACATGGTGTATAGAGGCCAAGTTGACTTGCTTGGGTTTGAAGATATTGTTCATCGCTCGTGTAGTAATGATATAAGTACGAAGAGTAGTGTCATGCTTTGAGGATGGGAACGGTGTAGTCGAAGGCTGAGTGGAGGCAGGCGGTGAGCTGCCAGAAGAACCGCTAGAGAAAAGGGAGCGACGGGGCCCCACAGTCCATTGGGTCAAAATCCTAACATGTTGTTGGGCCCCACGGCCTATTGGGTCAGACCTAAGAGGAGGGGGGTCCGGCCCATTAGGTAGAATCAGAAGTGGGGCAGAGACAACGTGGGGCAGCTCGGGTCTAGGGTTAGCCGCACGGGATTGAAACCCTGGAAACTCATCCTCCATGAAGCGAACATGCCTAGACACATAAAGGCAGTCCGTTTGAATATCCAAGCAACGGTAGGCACTTTGAGACACACTATAGCCCGAAAAGACACAAGCCCAAGATGGAGGTGTGATCTTGCCCGAGAGATAAGGACAAAGCTACGAGAAACACAAACACCCGAATGTCCTTAGCTTGAGATAGTTCGGATCACGCCCAAATAATACACCAAAGGGAGACTTGCGGCGAAGAACCACTGTAGGGAGACGATTTTAGAGATAAACCGCAGTGGAGCAGATGGAATCTTAAAAGGAGATAGGGAGGGCCGATTGCTGCAAGAGAATACACCCAAAAGTAATGACATGGCGATGACGCCGTTCAACTGTGCCGTTCTATTGCGGAGTATGAGGGGGTAGTGGTAAGCCAACTTATCCTACGTTCAGATAAGTAAGGGTGTATAGCAACAAACTCGGCGCCATTGTCAGAATATAAGTTCTTAATTGAGAACCCGAATTGTTTTTCAAATAGTGTGTGAAATTAGCGAAACACTAGCAATCTGATACTTGTGAGTCAAAGGAAAGAACCAGCAATACTTCGAAAAAATGATCAACCAACAACAAGTAATAGCGATAACCATCCATAGAGGGAGCCGACGAGGGACCCCAACCATCATCATAGATATATTCCAACATAGTAGTGGAAACAAGAGATGTAGCAGTGAACGCAACTGAGTACTCTTATTAGATAAACAAAAATGACAAAACTTTAAATCCTTGGAACAATGTAAATTACAAGGTAAATTAAACTTGCTAAACAAAAAGAAACTAATATCCGAAGACGGATGACCTAAACGACTATGCTAATTTTCTCTATTAGTGCGAACACCAACAAACGCCGTTGGACTGAAGGTTGTCGTGGCTTCACGTCCAAGTGATAGACTCCCTTACTTCATTCCCCTCACATGAGTTTCGCCCCCGTGGTTTGATCCTTTACAAAAATGCACCAAGGATGAAATTCAAGAATGACATTGTTAGCAAGACAAGATTTATGCACTGATAACAGGTTCCGTTGAGACGATGGAACACATAAGATGGGAGATAACGACCAAACTTGGTAATAGAAGTAGAACCAACGTGGGTGATAGGCAAACATGAACCTTTAGCTGTAGTAACATCCATCCCATCATACTCAGAGTGAACCATTAGATTCTGAATGTCGGAGGTAAGGTGGTGAGAGGCCCCGGAGTCAACAAGCCAATTGTTATTATTCGGTGGTGTGGTAGGCGGAGTAAACGCTATGTTGGCAATGGGTTGCTGAAGACAGCGGCAAGTTCGAGCCCCAGGACCATAAATACCGCAAATTTGACACGTGATGTCATGACCCATTGGAACCCGAACAATGGTTGTTATTGTTGCGGTTATTCTGATTGGCACCGCGATTGGAAGAGTTTCCACAATTGTAATTTCGGTTTGGCCTCCCACGGTTGTAGTTGTTGTTGCCGCCACGCTGCCCGAAATTGTTTTGATAGGAAACAACATTGGCAGAGGTAACAAGGGAGGTAGATTGAGCCTCAAGGAGCTTGACATAGATTTCATGAGCGACCAACTTATCATGGAGCTCTAGAAACGAGAGAGGTTGATCACGAGCATGAATCTGGGTCGCAATATCACGATATGATGCCCCTAAGACATTCAGAACGAATAGGGTAACGTCATCATCCGAGAGGCGGTGATCGATGATGGGAAGCTCATCGATCTTCACCTTGACTTGTTGAAGGAATTTGTACACCAATTTGGAGCCAATGGTCATCTGAGAGAGAGATTCCATCAACTGCAATGACACGAACACGAGACTTATTTTCAAACGTGTCTTGCAAGGTTTTCCACATGGTGGACAATGTCTTTTCACTGGAGATGAGATGCATGGCATCAGCTGAAAGGGAATCAAAGAGGGTGGATATAATAAGAGCATCTTGACGCGTCCAGTGAACAAACGCAATGATGGATTCAGGGGTCTCACCGCAAGGAGGGCAGGGGGTCGTGCCATCCAAATAGCCAAGAAGGCCATAGCCATAAAACAGATGGAAAACCTAAGCATTCCAGGAGGTATAGTTCCCGGATTTTAACTGCAGAGGTAGATGAGTATGTGCATTGATAGGCACAAGGGGAGGACCATCGGGACCATTCGGTGGGATCACGAGCAAAAGTTCCGAACCTGCAAGAGAGAGCGGAGAGGGGGACGACTGCATGACCAGAGCCGACGATGAGGCGGTCGGTGACGACAAGGTGGTCGAGGAGGCGGAGTTGTTAGGGTTAGTAGAGGAAGACATGTAGAGGAAGACATGAGGATCTTACTTTCTCTTTAAAGATATTTTCCTACTGATACCATATAAGATTTATGAAGTAATGATTTTATTCTTCACTCAATGGTAGTATTTATACTAAGTACAAGTTACAATTCTATAAGGAGATGAATACCAAAGGAAATAATTACAAGGAATATTTTTCTTAATGACTAAGCCCGTACACGCGTATTTTGGTCTTATTTTGTCCGGGTTACAATACACTTGTTAACTGTTACCATGGGCCTGATTTATGCAAAAATAATGCTAATCGAATATAAAATCAAACTAGCTTGATCCGAACACCTTATAAAAGCTGACTAGACAGTACAAATATAAGTACAATTAATTTAATGAAGATTGAATCACAAAGGTTCGATCGAGGTATATCTCGAATCAACCGGGATGTCGAATCGTTCTTATTAGAGACAAGCGAGCCTCGAATTGATGGTAAATTGGATTGGTCGTAACTCGAATTGGATGAGTGTCGAATCAGATGGCTTCGATTGAGTGAAGCTCAAATTGGTCAATGTCGAATCAGATGGCTTCGATCGAGTGAAGGTGTAATCGCTGAGTATCGAATCTCCAAGTTCGATCTTGAGTTGCTGTGTGATAGTAATAAATGTGCCTTGGTAATATCAGGGGATGGGGTATTTATAGGCCCTATCTTGTGGGCCCCAATGGTAGTTGAGGAATGAATATCAAATCTTGCCCATTAGATCTTCCCTTCAATGTCGAATTCCCTCTATTCAATATTCAATTTTATGGGCATTTCTCTTGTGGGATGGCCCAATATAATTATTGGGCCTTCTTAAAATACCCCCATCATATAGTCCCCCAGTTTGGAAGTCGGTGCCAAACTCTAAAAGTTTGCGTTGACTTAGTCGCCAAGTATCTGCTAAGTGTTTGACTGTTGAAAATCCTCCCCCCAATTGGGAGCCAAGATTTGGAGAACGTGGGTACCAAATATTTGTTGTGGATCCCTTAGTTCAATTTTAAGAACGCAAGTTGGAATTCGATTGATTGATAGTGTCGAATTTGCGGATTCGATGTTTAATTTTGCCGAATGTATACATGTATTATATATTAATGTAAAGTCTGGGTTATTACTGTCGATTGAATGAAGTCAGATTCGATTTTGGTTAGTAAATCAAATAGCAGGTGATTTGATCGTTATTTCGCCTTGTATTTGGTATAGATCGAATGTTGTTCATTCAGTCTTGTTTGTAAACGAATTCGTGCGATATATTCTTTCTGATGGGCCTTATGGGCCGTTCCCCCTCTATATACATGGGAAGAGGGGTGGAGGATCTCATTCGCGTCTTTGGAGAGCTCTAGCTGCATCTTAAGTAGTATCAAACGGGCACCATTCAATACTCCCTGTATCGAACATAGCTTATTCGATACATGGTGTACCGAACGTTAGGTCATTCGACCTAATGCCTTAGAAAAGATTTCCTAGATTTTCATGAAAAGCTAATTTTCTCGTTTCTGACTTCGTTTATGTTTCTCTTTTTGTGCAGTGTTATTCCGTAATCAATTTGGTGATTTTGCAATTTTAATCATGGTAGTGGACTGTTTGCTTTATTTGCCTCTTGTTATTTTGTATTAGCTTATGTGTGCCTCTAACGTATCGCGTCGTTGTCGTAAGTATCGGGAGTGACGTACATCCGTAGTCAGCTTTTTTTTTTTTTTTTTTATTTATTTCAGTTTGTGTCGATCAAGATGGTGAGTTCAGAGTCTTCGTCTAGGAGCGAGTCTAGTGGCGCCTCAAGCTCTGACTCTGTTAATTCAATAGCGGGTCCTCGAGGTGGTCCTGCAGGTTCAAACTTGGTTGAATGAGATGGTTATGTGGCCATTGATATAGAGGCGTTTGATTTTGCGAGGGATGATGATCAGGATGAGGATGATGATCAGCCCGCTCCGCATGCCGGGGTGGATGATTCGCCCCCACCCCCTGTAGAGGATAATCGCGCTGACAGTGAAACAGGCAAAGAAAATGAGGTCATTGATAGGGACTTTGATAACTATGGAGAAGTCCCAGGGATGGCGTACACTGCATATGTGTCATGTCTACAGCATAGTCTCCCATTCCTGCGCGAAACGTATAACATAGAGAATAACTATAAGTTAGTGATTCATTTCGATCACCTCACTGTCTTTGTCGGGCAATTGGCTAACGGGTTATGGTTTCCCATGTACGCCGAAGTCAGACGTATCTTAATGTCTATCAGATTGGTACCAAGCCAGCTAACACCAAATTCGATCGGGCATATTGTTGGATTTATCATCGTCATGAAAGTCTTTGGCATACCGTGCGGGTCCAATGAGTTTAGGCTTTGTTTGAGGTGTAAAAAAGGGAAAAGGGTTCTATCATATAAAGGCAGTGAGGCATTACAAATTTTGAAGAGGCGAATTCTCCGGGTACGGGAAGGATTGGAAAAAGAGATATTTTTATATCAAGAAAAGTTCTGCCGAGGTGTTTTCCGTATACCGTCGGGACTGGGTGGATGTTCTGAAAATCGCAATTCCTCGTGGGGTAGGGTTGTCTAGGTGGGATGATCAATTTAGGCCGCACCTAGTTCATAACCACCAATTTAATTTAAGAAAGCTTGTTGAGAAACATGTTTTATCACTTGCGAGGTTGTCCCAGGTCCCGTATACGGGCAGCATTACTCTCGCTATATATTTTTGTGTTCGCAACTACTAGTGCCTTTTTATTTTAATTTCGATTTGTTCCTAACGTTCGGTTTTCTCTTTTTTAGGATACTTCATCATGAACCGCCACGCTCGTATGAGTCAGGTCTTGGTTGCAAATGCTGAGGGTTCACGAATAACAATTCCTATTCCCGTGCCTCCTCCCAGGAAGAGGAAAGATAAGGCAAAAAAACCAGCATGCGAGGCTTCTGCATCCGCCTGTGCCAATGCACCGCACGATCCCTTTGAGGAGCCCCTTGGTGGGGGTTGCGACAACTTACCTCCTCTCGCTGAGTTTAGTCAGGCGGAAGGGTTTGACGGACCAACCACCAATGATGTGGAGGCAGCAAAACGAATAGAAGTTGCCGCACTGGCTAAAAGAAGAAGGGTACCCCAAACTCGTTCTCAAACTAGAGGTATTATCCCCCCTGTGCTGCGTACCCCTAGTCCTTTACCCGCTGGTGGTTCCGTTCCCCCTACTAGGGTAAGTGCTAGGGCTAAAACTAGCCAAGGTTTGTGGGCCCGCGTCGCGGATTATCAAAATTTCGAAGAGGAAGCCATCAATGCCTTGAAGGTGGTCCTTCCTAATCTCGCAGTGGCTTTTCCAGCGTCCACCGAGGAAAGGAAGAAGATGGAGCGTCACACACTCCATAAAATCAGCGCAATAACTAGACTTTTCAGTCCAATATCGTTTGCGATTTATGCTTAATTGCTTAATTTTTGTTGTTTCTTTTCCAAACAAGAGGGGTCGTAGACGCGATGATTGAGGGTTTGAAGCGGGCCCACAAGAAGAGGATGAATGGGCTTGACCGCCTGCGGGCGAAGAAAGAAAAGGCCTTGCAGCAAGCGAGAGATTATGCTCTTCGGGCTAGCGGGGATAGGGAAGCCGTGAAACTCGCGTAGGAGACCGTTGAGCGGATCGAGGTGCAGGTAGATAAAATGCGGAGCAGTAATACTACGCTAGAAAAGCAATTCGCAGAGCTCAAGAAGGAGCTCTCCGCTGAGAAGGAGAGAGCTGGCAAGGCCGAAGAGGTCGGATACGCCTGCGGTACTTTGCCTGTTTTTCTCTTGTCTTATTAAATATAATTTGATATTCTACCTTGTTAATCTTGTCTTGTTGTTTGAGTAGGTTCCTACGACGTAACAGCAGGTGGATGATGCCAAGGAGTTTCTTCAAAGTAATACCTTTCAAGAGATCAGTGCTCGGTGACAGGACTAAGATGCGAGGAAAGCTCAAGTTCTTACAGTGCAGCAAATCCACATCACTCGCTATCTGCGTGGTGGGTTCAATCCGCAGTGGTTGGATTTGTCGCTGAATCCTAATTGGGAACCTCTGCCATTGGCTGTTGAGGACGTGCCTGCCGTTACGGACGAGTTCGCCGGCTTACTTGAAATTGAAAACCTGGTTTATTGAGGAACGTCACCGCCTCCGCCAATGTCTGCCACCTATCCTTCCTCAGAGGTTGAGGATGATGCCGAAGGCTAAAGGCCTTGGTTTATATTTCTACTTTTAAGAACAATTCATTTTATTTGGTTTGGCGCTGCGTCGCCTTTTCATTTTGAACAATTTAAATGCTTTGAACTCCATTTCCGAATATCTATTGCTTAATTTTCACGTTTGTATTAATCGCTTAATATATTGCATTTCCTGCTTGCCTTTTCTTTCAAATGCGAGTTCCGCAATTTACTTCTTATTTTGACTATCTCAATGCCGTATTATGTTGTAGAGTTGCTTTTGCATTTGTCTTAATGCCTTTTTCAATATTCATAGGCTTTTTATTACGATTGCCTTATTATTGGCTATGCGTCTTTTTACCTTGTTGCGAGATTACTCGCAGAATGTCTTTTTCCTTTCTTCTAATCTGCAGCGAATTTTTTTTGATTAGCACTTGCCATTTCAGGCGAAGTGTCCATCCCTCTTCTATGTTCTTCTTCTATGTTCTGCTGGGATTTGTGGTTAGCACTTGCCGTTTCTAGGCAGAGTGTCACTCCTTATCCTTCATCGTCGCATGATTTTCGATTAGCACTTGTCGTTTTAGACAGAATGTCCATCTATTTTCTTCGTCTTCGAGGGATTTGCGGTTATCACTTGTCATTTAGACAGAGTGTCCGTCCACTTTTCTTCATTTTTGAGGGATTTTCGGTTATCACTTGTCGTTTTAGACAGAGTGTCAGTCCTATTTTCTTCGTTTTTGAGGGATATTCGGTTATCACTTGTCGTTTTAAACAGAGTGTCCGACCCTTTTCTTCGTCTTCGAGGGATTGTGGTTAGTACTTGTCGTTTTAGACAGAGTGTCTGTCCCATTTTCTTTGTTTTTGAGGAATTTCGGTTATCACATGTCATTTTAGACACAATGTCTGACCCTTTTCTTCGTCTTCGAGGGATTTGTGGTTAGAACTTGTCGTTTTAGACAGAGTGTCCATCCTATTTTCTTTGTTTTTGAGGGATTTTAGGTTATCACTTGTCATTTTAGACAGAGTGTCTGACCCTTTTCTTCATCTTCGAGGGATTTGCGGTCAACACTTGTCATTTTAGACAGAGTGTTCGACCCTTTTCTTTGTCTTCGAGGGATTTGCGGTTAGCACTTGTCATTTTAGACAGAGTGTCTGTCCCCCCTTTTTTACATATGCGACTCTCCTTTTAGTCCTGCAATATGTTAGTGTTATGCGTTGAATCTTGCAACACGGGATTTCGCCGATAATTGGGGTGCGGGTCATTTTGATGATTCTCTAGTTAAGTGTTCTACCACGAGGCTCGGTGGCGTTAGCGCTGCTAGTCGGGTGCCCATTGTGAGAGATTTTGAACATCACGAGAATGTTGTCCCATGGAGATTGGTGATGACGCCTCCTATCGCCACTGGTGGACGTATCAAGGTTGGGACTAATCGTCAGATCCGGATAATGGAAGAGATGATGCGGAAGATGAGAGAATTGCTGCCAATTTGGCTAGATTTAATGCATCTCATCCCGCATTCAGGAACGTACGGAATACTAATGTAGCGAGTTCCTCCCGTTCAGGGGGTGAGAATTGGTACGCGTCTGCTAAGAGGAAATTGGCGGAGGATAAATCTGCTCGAAAAGCTCAAGACATCTCTCTGCCCCCACTTAGGCGTCCTCGACCCTTGGGGAACCCGAGATCGGCCCCTCCAGGGAGCCTTGTTAATTATGATTTTCCTAATGATGAAAATACAGAATCGTTGAGCGCTACACTTGGCGGATACAGGTTGAGAGAGGAGCAGGCAGAAGATATAATGCGTAGTCTATGGCCTCAATTGTATCGTCAAGCCGTAATAGATCGGTTAGGATATCAGGATCTGGCTCGCTTTGGACGCTTATTCTTTGTTGCTATTATTGTAGCAGTATATCGACTGTGCAGGGATTATATCGATTTGGTTGAGGTTCAGAGCCAACATAATGTTGTCGTCGATAACCTACACGCCAATATTCACAGTGGCGATTATAGCTGACGCAATGCACTGAAACGCGCCAGAGAGGCAGAAAAAATGGCAACTAAGGCTGCACACAATGCACATGATGTTGAAGTTAAGGCTAAGAAAATTGAAGAAAATGTTGATGCATTGCGTTCTGAAATAGCTGCACTGAAAAAGGAGATTGATTCTTTGAAGCGTGAGATTTCTTCTCTTAAAACGTCGAGTGCTGCCGCGGACAATATCATTGCCAATTTGGGTCGTCGAATTCAACATTTCGGTTCGAAGGATTATAAATGTTCCATTGCTCAAAATTTCATGCAGGGTAATGTTTATAAATTTCTTGAATTACTCTGTGGTGCTACGGACATGAAATATGGAATGGAACTTGGTGTTGATCAAGCTGGTCATCTTGGCTACCTCGGAGAGGGTTTCCAAAAAGATATGCTAGATGTGAGTCGTGGTCCGAGAATGGATATCCCAAAGGTTAGCGGTGATGATAATGATGATTTACATACCCCGAAGCCTGGTGATTCATATTATGCCGTATGGCGGGATCGTAAAAGCAAAAACGTGAGTAGCTCAAGTTCTTTGAGACCGAGTTCACCTTTGACGCTAAAAGTAAAAGATAAATGCACTCCTAGAGCTATTTTGAGCGAATCGAAGAGGATTAAAAGGGCCATTCGCGACGTTTTTGGTCAAAGTGATGATGAAGCCGAATTGCCTCTAAAAATGTCCAGGTCTACGATTTTCCTGTCGAATCCGGGTCTTGAAAGCATGTCTGATGTGGCTACGAATAAAGGAAATAAGGTGAAACATGTATTGACAATTTCTGGTCCAATAATGATTTCGCCGACTAGAATGTATCCTTCTCGAGATGTTGGATTTTCTATGACGGAGGGTAACGTGCCTGATCAATCGCTCAATGATCAGAATTTGATTTCTCCGAGCAGATATCAACTTGATGATCCCTATGAAAGAAATGAACTTATTTTTCCCGAGGGTTGGGCACAAGCAGATGATTTAGTTCCCACAGAGGATCAAATTCAAGGAAATTGTGCCAATTTTGCACGTTCCATGGGTGTGATCCTTCGTCCAGAGTCCCCCCGGGCTTCGACTGAGTAACTGTATTTGGTTACTTGATTTTGATGTTATTAGGCCTTTTTATTTTGTATACAAGCTTTTGTAACTTTCTCGCAACGTTTCTTGATAGAAACCGATTCAGTCGCTTGATATCATAATTTTATTCGCACAACTTTTTCTCTCTAATCCATTCCAAGGCATGTTTGATCGTTCTTTGCCTGCTGTCGATTTCATAGTTATTTTATGTTTTACAGTGGTTTTAGATGTCATTTGGCATATCCATTATAATGATTGCGTTTGATATGGAAAGTTGAGCATTTTGGGCATTTCATGCTACCGTTAGGGTGTTTGTGTTATACCTGAGAGATCGAGCCACTTAGGGCCTCTTATCCCACCGTCATGATGCTTCCGTCGTGCATGAGGGTTGGACCTCGTCGGGCCTCTTATCCCACCGCCATGACACTCTTGTTGCTTCCGTCGTGCATTAGGGGTTGGACCTCGTTGGGCCTCTTATCCCACCGCCATGACGCTCGTGTTGCTTCCGCCGTGCATGAGGGGTTGGAACTCGTTGGGCCTCTTATCCCACCGTCATGACACTCGTGTTGCCTCCGTCGTGCATGAGGGGTTGGACCTCATTGGGCCTCTTATCCCACCGTCATGACGCTCGTGTTGCCTCCGTCGTGCATAAGGGGTTGGACCTCGTTGGGCCTCTTGTCCCACCATCATCTCCACCTGCGTCATTTGATGGATAGAAATTATAATTAGTAACTATATAAGGATTAATAATGATATTTATCGAGGCGCCTACGTTTCCCATTTTGCATGGGACTCATGTCTTTATAGTTCATACAATTATCTGTGCATCAGATGAAATTGACTTAATTTTTATGCATAATAACGCCTAAGATGTTGCACATTCCATGGACTCTTCTGTTGAACCTCTTTTAGATTTTCCAAGTAATAATATCCTCGTGAACTTGCTCGTATAACTCTGAAAGGCCCTTCCCATTTTAGTTCGAGCTTTCCGATATGTTGTTTTGCTGCAATGATTCTTAGGACCAGATCACCTACTTCGAAATTTTGGAATTGAACCCTTTTATCATAGCTTTTAGCCATTGCTGCCTTAAAAGAAACTATACGTTGATATGCATCATCCTTCGCCGATCCTATCATATCGAGATCCATTTGTCTTAATCGGGCCGGCTGCTCTGGGTCATAATCAATAATCTTGCGCGTCGGCATTCTTGTTTCCGCAGGTAAAACAACCTCGGTACCGTAGACAAGAACAAATGGAGTCTCCCTTGTAAATGTTCTTGAAGTTGTTCTATATGCCCATAATATTCCTTGAAGCTCTTCCCGCCATGTTTTCCTATGTTTCTCACCCTCCTTTCAAGATAATCCTTCAATGTTTTGTTGGTGGATTCCGTTTGACCATTGGACTGGGGATGATATACTGAGGTCAGATTGTGTGATATCTTTAATTCCGCGAACCATGATTTAATCTCCTTTTCGCTGAATTGTGTTCCATTGTCACATACAATAGCCCTCGGAATCCCGAAACGACATATGATGTATTTCCAGATAAACTCGATCATATTCTTCTTTGTGATTGATGACATAGCCTCTGTCTCGACCCATTTGGTATAATACTCAACTGCCACTACCAAATATCACTTTTGACCTTTGGCCAGGGGGAAAGGTCCTACAATATCAATTCCCCATTGGTCAAATGGACATTCGATGGGTTGTAGCTGGTGTGCAGGTCTATGAATGAGACGAGCGTGGTACTGACAGCTGTCACATTTCCTCGAAAAGGCTGTCGCATCTTGTAATAGAGTTGGCCAATTATATCCTTGGCGCAATATCCGCTAAGCCAAAACTCGTCCCCCGGAGTGATTTCCACAACACCCTGCATGGATTTCTTTCATGACATATTCGTCTTGAATTAGAGTCAAACATCTCAGCAATGGTCCTTTGAAAGATCTTTTGTATAGCTCTCCATTGCTGATAGTAAATCTGTATGCCTTATATCGCATTCTGCTCTGTGCATTCGGACTTGCCGGAAGAATACCATGTTGAAGATAAATCATAATCTCGTCCTTGCAAGATGGGTCTTCTTGTATTGCCAATATGAACTCCGTGGCATTATATTTTGATATTCCGATCGAAGGTTTGTCAGCGGCCATGAGTGTGATTCGCTTTTCTACCACTATCTCCGAAGAACTCGCGAATTTAAAAAGCACATCTGCTTTTGCATTGTCTTCCCTTGGGATCTGAGTAATGTCAAAGAATTTGAAATTATTTGCCAATTCTTTTACCTTTGCGGCATACAATTTCATTGTCTCCTCTCGCATCTCATACTTTCCCGAAAAATGACTTGCCACCAAGAGCGAGTCGGTGAGTATATCCAAATGTTCAATGTTGAGTCCGACATCCATTTTGACATCGGTAATAACTACTTCATATTCGGCTTCATTATTCGTTACCATGTAATTCAGGCTGATAGCGAATTCAAATTCTCTTTGCTCCGGGGATAGAAAGTGGATTCCAATTCCTCCTCCGTGAGTGGTTGCAGATCCATCGGTGTGTAATATCCATGTTGTGGTCTTGCGATATCAGATACACTGTTTCCTAGAGTCTCGGCCATGAAATCCGCTAAAGCATGTGCTTTGATTGCAGTTCGCGGCTTAAACTCCAATCTGAATTCATTGAGCTCGATTGCCCATTTAACCAATCTGACAGAGGTTTCAGGCCTTGCCAGCACTTGCTTCAATGGTTTATCGGTCACCACCGTGATTAAGTGAGATTGAAAATATGGTTTCAGTTTCCGTGCGGTAACAACAATTGCTAATGCGAACAACTCTATTTCCAAGTAATTTCTTCCTGTCCCCTGTAGAACTCTACTCACAAAGTGAATGGGTAATTACTGAGCTCCCTTTTGCTTGAGTAGTATCGTACAGATGGCATGCGAGGATACCGCAAGATTTAGATATAGCATTTCATCTTCCTCCGGTTTGGCTAACAATGGTGGGCTCACCAAATAATTTTTCATTTGTCTGAAAGCCTCCTCACATTTTGGCGTCCAAATAAAATCTTTGATTCGCTTCATCACCTTAAAGAAGGGAAGGTTCTTTTCTGCAGATGTCGATATGAACCTTCCCAAAGCTGTCAAACGGCCCACCAGACATTGTACGTCCCTCACTGTTCTTGGTGATGGTAGATCCAATACTGTCTTTATTTTATCAGGATTGGCTTCAATTCCTCTTTCATTCACCACATAACCTAAAACGTTTCCCGCCGTTACACCAAAAGCGCATTTCTTGGGGTTTAATTTCATCCTGTAGGTTCTCATGATGGCGAAAGCCTCATCCAGATGCCGCACATGCTCCTCGGCCTTGAGAATCTTCACTAGAATGTCGTTAATATACACTTCCATTGACTTTCCAATTTGATGGTAAAATATTTTGGCTACCAGTCTTTGAAATGTTGCTCCTGCATTCCTGAATCTGAATGGCATTACCCTATAACAGTACACTCCAGTATCCATGACAAAAGTTGTTTTGCTCTAGTCTTGCACTGCCATGAGTATCTGGTGAAAACCACTTTTCGCATCCATCATGCTTAGCAACGCACATCCTGCAGTCGAATCAACCAGTAGGTCTATCCGAGGTAATGGAAAATGATCCCTAGGACAGTGCTTGTTCAAGTCTGCATAATCCACGCACATTCTCCAAGTCCCTTCTTTTTTCAAGACTAAAACGATATTGCTCAACCATTCTGAGAATCTTATCGCATAAATGTGTCGTGCTGCTAAGAGTTCTTGTACCTCTTTTTCAGCGGCTTCATTTTTTTTTTCTTGCTAAAATTCCGTCTTTTTTGCCGTATCGGTTTTGCGCTATTGTCTACATTCAAGCGATGTACTATGATCATAGAGTCTATCCTGAGTTGATTGAAGTCAGACCATGCAAATATATCTGAATTACGCCTAAGACAGTCCACCATAGCTGCCTTTATTATTCGGTCCATTCCTGCCCCAATTTTTATTATTTTCTCGGTGCTCTCCCTAAATAGCTGCACAATCTTGAATTCCCCTAAAGGCTCCATCTTACATTCTTGCCACTGTTTTAATAATGGACTCTCTTCTTTGTCCCGCACCTGCTCTTTAGGCTCGAATAGCTTTCCATTTTCGCCTGTCTCCATTTTGATCTTCTTTCATGTTTCCCTCTTTTCATCCGCAAACATATGACATTTATTTTTCATCGTAGCTACTCATATCTAAATACAATCCAAATGGCGTTCCCACAGACGGTGCCAATATTTTGGTCTTATTTCATCAAGGTAACAGAACACAGTAAATAATACAATTGGAATACAAATAACCAAAATAATGCTAATCCAATATAATAAACGGACTAACTTGGTCCGGAACACCTACTGTCTATTACAAGTATTGAATTGCTTTAGATATCCTAATAGGACAAATTAACGTGTATATCGAATTCAGAATGTTCGATGTGCGCCTCGAACGAGACTGGTTCGATGTGGATATACTTCAATGATAATTGGTTCGATACCGTTGTATCGAATCTTAGTGATTCGACATTGATGTAACTCGAACATGACTGATTCGATCTTGGTATAGTTGTATCGAATCTCAATGTTGAATGGTATGTAGTATCGAACGATAAAGCGTGTCTAATGAGGATGTTCGATATGGTAGTGGTTGGTACCGGGTTCGATCTCTCTCCTGGAAGGTCAAGAGGCGAGGATAGACCCCGTCACGTGGGGCCCTCCAAATGCAGGAAAGTCCTAATTGAATTGTTGTGATTCGATGCGGGAACCGCATCGATCAATACATGTTCGATGCTCTCTTATGAAATGGGCCTTACAGCTAGGCTGGCCCAATTGCGGATCTGGACCTATCTTAAATTCTCCCCACAGTGAAGATTCTGTTTACTGCAATCAAGCATCACCGACGTGCTTGAACTCCTGCACTTCCCCTCGTACACTATGCAACTTCCTCCATCGGCCGCCTCGAGTGTTATGTAGTGAATTGTTCTGGCCACCGTCTGCTGCTTCACGTTCGTTACCTTCTTCAATTCCAACACCGCGTTCTGAAAAAAAGGGGGGGAGCGAATTTCAGATCGGAGTAAATGAGAATTAAAAAATGTAAGTAAACCGATCAGGAAATTAGGGTCTATACAATTTTCTTATTGTGATCATCGACGACGAATCGAGCGAGTTCATCAATTTTGAGGCTCTTGTGAGGTCCTTCAACATGACGAACGCTTCCAGTTGCCGCCATTAGAGTATAGAAAATAAGCCAATAGAGCTTTTTGATTTTTGATTTTTGGAAGGGGAAAACTTAGGTAGGGGTGGGCCCGTCCCGTTCTGGGGAAAATTTCCCTTTCTGTTCCCATCACGGCTTGCGGGACGGGATTTTGTCAACCGCGAGACGGGAACGAAAATTGTTTTTGGGTTCCAACGGTAGAGGGAATCTCGCTGATTTCTAGTGCTATGCAATTTAGAGGGAGTTTGGGGGTTAGTTGCTAAAATAAATTAAAAAGGGGGGGGGGGGGAGTATAAGGAGATAAATAAAACATTAGAGTATAATAGTTAGACAATTTTTGACTTTTGAGTAGCGAAGATTTAATTTTTTTGCGATTTGTGATAGCGACTGTGATTCATCGTGAATGTAATTCATATTGAATTGTGATTCGTATTAATAGGTTGTTACCTGTTAATGTCGAAAATAATACATTTTCTTCTAAGAAGTATTCAGAAGTGCGATTGGCGAAGGAAAAAAGTGAGGAAATATTTTCCCACCTTTTCCCCCCATTTGTGTTCTAAAAATTGGTGGGGTCCCCGCAGGAATCCCGCCAACAATGGGATCCCATCTTGTTAACGGCGAGATCCCGCGTAGACGGGATCCCATCCACAACAGGATAAAAACGGGAATGGGTTTCCCATTCTTGTGTACACGTGATCCCGTGGAACGAGATCCTATGGGATAGGATCCTGTCCCATTCCCACCCATAGGGAAAAGCTGAGTGATATAGTGAAACGAAGGAGCAGTGGCCTTTATTTATAGGAGAGTTGTGTCATTCAAAGTTATCCACAATTACAAACGGGTGTCAACGAACGGTCGAGAATTACGGTACTTTCGTCTTGAATTTTCCACCCTATTGTCTTAGTGTCCCCCTTAGATGAGTTGTTTAGCCGGAATCATGAGGAATTGGGGAGAAATTTGGGTGAATTTTGAGTGATTTTGGAGTTGTCGGTTTTAGGGTTTGTGTGTTCTCCCCAAATTTGAACGGAAATAATGACACATCACCCTTCAGTTCCCTACTAAATCAGGAGCATAGAGGAAATGCCTATTTTTCCCTCCTTGGATGTTGTCTGTTGACGCCATAACGTCGTATTATGGCATTTTTTGCCGGATAATAGGTGTGGGTATCACAGTTTTCAAATGTCAAAGGTGGGGTGCAGCATTGCAAAAAAATAAAGTTGGGTATAGCTTCAAAAAGCGCAAATATGTTGGGTCTAGTTTGCTGTGTTTCCCAAGAATAAAACCATACTAGTCCCAGAATAGACAAGAAACAGGTATCAAATATATTAGAAGTTGAAGAGCAAAACAAAGGCACAAGTGCCAAAAAGTAAAGCCAATAGGGCCACCTTCCACTCTCGAAAAGCCTGACCACCATTCGCATCGTCATCTTATCCCGCAGAAGTAGCACCTTTCACGACTTCTATCGCATGAATAAGGCAGAGCTCCACTATAGAACCACCACCAACAAGAACTTTGAAAGACTTACAACGCGGTCCTCACCTCTTTTTTCTCAATGCATGCATGATCCTTAACAATGAAGCCAATCCAATTGTCTTTGAGACACAATTCGGCACCTGCAAGAAGATTCACATTGGGTGACTAACCAGTTACCTTCAGATCCTTCATTAGAGCACCAGTTGGAGCAGTAGCCAATGCTGCCTTAGAGGTGGCGAATGTCTCATGAATAATCAAGGGAGGAACCACTGCAGCTACTATCTCTACAAGAGCAACGGTAGAAAGAGCGGCAGCCAGCTCAATCTCTAAGGCAGTAATAGGAAAAACAACATTGTCAGATGCCACGACATCAATGAGAGGAAGGGTGACATCAGCAGCAATAGCCACTTTAGTCGCAAGTTGTTCCTTCAAATCCGCGATGATCACCGTCGACTTATGATCTTCCTCCACATACGCCTTATTGGCTGCTTAGTGTTGGTTGAGGGTGTTATCTAACCTACCGAGCCTATCCACGACATACTTATGATCAATCTGAGAGCGGACTCAAGCTCTTCTTTGGCTTTAGTTGCCTCATCAACGACCTCCTCACATATTTAACTTTTCTCCTTGGCCACAACCCGAGCCTCCTCGCATAATATCTTCTGCTCCTCAGCAGCAGCTTGTGCTTTTTTGCACAGTATCTTCGACATCCTATGCTACCCTCTTGGCCTCTTACTGAGGCTCTAAGCATACCTCATTCTGCTCCTAAAGTGCTCTAACCACAAGAAGCTTTACCTCTTCGACATAGAGAGCATGTTCGACATCAAGATTGACAATATAGCTTTGACCTATTGTGGTTTCAACCTATTTTAGCACTATTTCAAGAATGCAAATTACGGCTTTTCAATTGTATAAGTTTGCAAGGCGCTCGTTGGCTCCGACCACCTTACAAACTAGGAGATTTATGTTGTACCATAATTTGGAACTAATATAATGACCAATTATAACTTGATAAGTGGCAAACACGATGAAATATACAATGCGACGAGATTTAGCGGCCTAAATCAATCATGATAGTTTGAGCCCACCAACTGGCCCATGAACAATATCTTTTGGCCATAAACAATCTATTTTCCCGTGAACAATCTCTTTGGCCATGAACAATCTCTTTTGTCTATGAAGAATCTCTTTAGGGGCCCAACCCATGTGATTTGGCAATAGATCGTATTATATATGTATGTGTGTCGGTTACAAGTGTATGATCGAATCATATAACGAGTCTATCTCAAATCAGGCCTACAATATGTATCTCACGTAGACTTGGTCCGGAACACCCCGAACTAACGCCTCGATGCTTGGATGGTGATGGTATATCGGTGACTAGATCAGTTGTATATCGGTGATCGTCGTCGACATGATATCGAGGATTCCCCTCGATGCTTGGATGGCAATGGCATATCGGTGACTAGATCAGTTGTATGTCGGTGATCTTCTTCGATATGATATCGAAGATTCCCCTCGATGTGAGATCGGTAGTGTGGTGGTATGACATATCAGAGGAACATAAGGTAGTCCTGATATCGAATGCGATATCAAGAGTGAGATCGGGGATGTATTTCGATGTGATGCGTTGTAGCTGAAGGATAATAACTGCTTACTTTGGGATCCGGGTACCGCGTATTTATAGACCTCGGGATCCGGGGACCACAGTAACATATCGGTGATTATTACCGATATGATATCGAAAGTGGTCCCCAATATGCTCAAATAGGGGCCTGGTTTGGGCCAGGCCCAATATGCGGGAAATGCCCATATCATGTAGTCCCCCAATTTGGGGATTCTTATCTTAGAGATAAGAATTCGCAAATTTTAATTTTAAATTTCTGGGTTACCTGTACCCTTCGTCCCGCCAGTTCAAATGACGGAGATCAAATTTGTGAGAAATGCACCTTGTGAAGAACTTCGATGGGTCCCCTAATGCAGTGAACGCCTAGTTTGAGGTCCTCGTTTGAATTATACGTTTCTTGGGATTTGAGTTTCTTATAAATATGGGAATTGCACTTTGAGAATTGTGACGGAGTCCTTTATACACGTGTACTCCAAGCGACGTGGTGAGGGGACGGATGGATCGTTGATGATTTCGGACTGAACTCGGGTTATCCCAAGCTGCCTACGTATCCCTTTGGGGGAATCAAGTCGTACGTAGTTCATTTGTCTATTCTGTACTGCGCGGCTTTACGGTTTTGGCCATATCTCCTTGCAGGATGGTCCAAATCTCAAGCCGCTTCTTGATATGGAAAGTAGACTCATTTAGCTTTCCAAGCATATAAGGTAAATATTGGGGAGATAAGTATATCGGTAGTGACATCCGATATAAGATCGGGTATTCTTTCTGGCACATCAGAGTTATGTCGAGGTTCCACCATATCGGCCATATCTCGAGATCAGTATATCGAAACCTTGATCTGCTTCTTTCTATGGGTAGTTGACACATGTAGCTTTCCATACATATATTATACATGTCGAATGGATAAGTACATCGGTAGTTATGTTCGATATAATATCAGGTATTGTAGTATGTCGAAGGTATGTCGAAGGTATGTCGGGAATCTATGTCGAATATGGCATATCGGGGATGATATGCGATGTACATTTCGATATAGACATGATGGGGTGATCCCTAGGTGTTTTTCACTCTTGTATTTAATAGAGTTCAATTTGTAGGAACGTCGTCGTGATCTCCTCCGGGTTGGAGCGGAGAGGTTTATGGAAAGCTCGAGCTTCCGAAATCTAATTTCAAAGGTTCGAAAGGCAGCATTTCATGCTTGTGTAGGGCAAGTATTGAGCAAGGACGGTTTCAAGGACTTCCTCTAGTTGAGTGGGTTGAACCCAAGGCATGATTATAACGACATGCCGATTGGTGGCCTAGATGAGGTGGAGGATGGTCCGGTCAGCCCTGATGTGTTTTCCGAGGTCGTTGAGAAGAAGACTGAAGGGTCCTTGTGGGAGTAGCTGTTTTGTTGCTCTTACTGTAATTCAAATTTATCCCTTTCCGGACTATTTCAAATTCGTGGTTCTGTAACTGAATGTTTATTTCTCTATTATCTTCATAATCTGTGACTCTGCGTGATCTCGTTGTCTAAGAACTTGTTGATTTTTATTGTCGTAATGATAGAGTGTGCGGTATTTCGATATCTGACAATGCATTCATTTCGTTCTCGTATCGATGAGATTTCTTTGCTTTGCTTGTTGTCAATAAAGGATGATTTGAATTCCCTCGGTGTTGGTGGAAACATGTGTAATCTGCCATCACTCATTGGCGGGAGCCCATCCTGTTATCACAGGGAAACCTTTATTGCTTGAATGTTTATGATCGGCCCCGTTATCACAGGGGATATTTTTCTCGTGGTTAGGGGCGCATCCCGTTATCCCAGGGAAACCGCTACCGTTGAAATGCTTACGGTCGACCCCGTTATCACATGAGATATTTTTCTTGGATCGACCCTGTTATCACATGGGAATTTTTCTTGGATCGACCCCGTTATCACAGGGGGTTTTTTCTTGGATCGACCCCGTTATCACAGGAGATTTTTTCTTGGATCGGCCCCGTTATCACAGGGGATTTTTTCTTGGATCGGCCCCGTTATCACAGGGAATTTTTTCTTGGATCGACCCCGTTATAACAGGGGATTTTTTCTTGGATCGACCCCGTTATCACAGGGGATTTTTTCTGGATTTTTTCTTGGATCGGCCCCGTTATCACAGGGAATTGTTTTTTCTTGGATCGACCCCGTTATCACAGGAGATTTTTTCTTGGATCGACCCCGTTATCACAGGGGATTTTTTCTTGGATCGGCCCCGTTATCACAGGGGATTTTTTCTTGGATCGACCCCGTTATCACAGGAGATTTTTTCTTGGATCGGCCCCGTTATCACAGGGAATTTTTTTTTCTTGGATCGACCCCGTTATCACAGGGGATTTTTTCTTGGATCGACCCTGTTATCACAGGGGAGTTTTTCTTGGATCGGCCCCGTTATCACAGGGAATTTTTTCTTGGATCGACCCCGTTATCACAGGGGATTTTTTCTTGGATTGGCCCCGTTATCACAGGGGATTTTTTCTTGGATCGACCCCGTTATCACAAGGGATTTTTTCTTGGATCGGCCCCGTTATCACAAGGGATTTTTTCTTGGATCGGCCCCGTTATCACAGGGGATTTTTTCTTGGATCGGCCCCGTTATCACAGGGGATTTTTTCTTGGATCGACCCCGTTATCACAGGGGATTATTTCTTGGATCGGCCCCGTTATCACAAGGAAGTTTTTCTTGGATCGACCCCGTTATGACAGGGGATTTTTTCTTTGATCGACCATGTTATCACAGGGGATTTTTCTCACTTAGCGCCTCAGTATGTCGTTCGCCGAGAACAGTGTTGGCTCAACTTTGCTCGAGATGGATTTCGAAGAGATCGGAGTAGGATTTTCTGAAAACGAGATGTTCGGGTCTGACCAGTTGATTGGCGACCAGTCTGGTGCTGAATTCTCTTCTCCGCCGGAAGCTGATGGTCCCAATGTGGGTGAATGGGGCTTGGGGATCAGGCCCCCGAAATATAAGACCTCGGAGAAGTACGAGGATATGACGTCTCATGTTCCTCATCATGCTGGTTATTACTCCGACGAGTATGACATCCCTGAGGGGTATAAGGTCATATTCCCTCGTGCGGATCAACGAATGCATACTCCACCGAAAGGCTGCATTACGGTTAATGCCAAGCATTTTAAGAACGGACTGCGCTTCCCAATTGATCCTGCGGTTAGTGCTATCATAGCGAGCATCGGGGTCTGCTTGGGGCAGTTATCCCCCAATTCTCTGGGGTACATCGTGGCTTTCATTTGTGTCATGAGAGCGTTGGGTGCCCCTTGCGGAGTTAATGAGTTCTGGCAACTCTTTAGTGTCATGGTCAACAGGAAGGGCGGTGACAAGGGGTTCTTTTGCGTGTGGGCCCAGGCGGGTCTTAGGTTCGTGCAATATACTCAATCCAGTTATGGATTTGGAAATAAGTGTGAGTATATGTACATCCAGGAGAGGACGGCTGGTGAGTTTGATGTGCTTCCTAGTGTGTGGTGCGAAGTCACCAAATATGAGAGACGAGCCGTTGTCGGGATAACTGCACATAGCCTCGAATTTCGGAGGAATCTGATTAACCATCTGTACGACAGTACCCTGCGTTGCAGTGACATAGTTTTGCGAGCAAGTAGGATATCTCATGTACGTTATAACGGTCCCTCTACTCTCAGTAAGTGTTATATCTTTACAAATCGATAGCTTCCTCCCGACTTATCTCTTGATCTTATGTTTCATGTATCTTGCAATCGATTTGGTAGAGTACTGTAGTCTGGACGTGACAGCGGAACGTAGACAACTGGGGGCCGAAGCCGCTACAGATGACGCACCTCCACTTATCAAGAAGAGGGGTCGTGAGGGCGTACGCAAGAATGCAAAGAAGCTTGTTCCCTCATCGAGTGGTAATACTGCCGGGGTGGGTAGTGCCTCGCAGTCTCAACATGACGTTGATGTTGGGATGTCCACGGGGCGAAAAAGAAAAAGGGAAGGGGGTAGTTCAAGTGGGGATCACTCCGTGCGCGGAATGTATTCTTGGTGTGGGACTTGTATTTCATGTCTTCTTCTGATTTTAGGGTGCTTCAGCGAGTCCACATAGCACATCCATCCTTGTACCTGGTCACCTAGAATTTCGCCGACTCCTTGAGGTATCGGGAATTTGATCTTCTGGTAATAAGTAGAGACCACTGCCCTGATCTGGTTGAGTGCCGGTCGGCCAATGATGGCGTGGTAGGGGAATGGGATGTCGACTATTGTGTAATTTATCGGTGTCACCCGGGTGCGTGGGTTTCTCCTAAACACTGTGGGAAATATAACTTGTCCGAGTGGAACTACCTCTGCTCCGCCGGATCCGATCAATGGGGTGGATATCGACTCTAGCCTTCCCGGGGCTATCATCATGTGCTCGTAGGCTTTTGAGAATATCAGGTTTGCGGAGCTTCCGTTGCGGTCAGGGCCAACGGACTAAGTTGCTCCAAGTCTCTCCTGGTGAAAGAGATCTTCTGCTCCAAGTACGCTTCTGGTATGATTGCATTTGTGTACCCAATGTAGGCTCCGCCCTGGACTCTTCGTGTTATAGTTTCTTGACCACGAGCAGTGTCGCTCCCAAGGCTCCTCCATTGATCGTGTTTATGACGCCTCTACTTAGGGCATTCACTATAGCCCTACCACACTCCTCGGGTGCCTCAATCATCTTCTGCTTTCCTCTCCTGCGTGAGTAATCTCTTCTAGGGGATAAAAAATGTTATGTCCCCTTAGCATCTTCCTTGGCATTTCTAACAAACTCGACCAAGTTTCCTTCTTTAATCAATATTTCAATTTCATTCCTCAGGTGCGTACAATCCTCCATCCTGTGTCCAGGTTGACGGTGGTACGCGCAGTATTTATCCGACGACTTCATCCTGGGAGTCTCATTCAATGGCCTGGTTTCCGTCAACTATATGTTTCTTTTTGCCACGGCCATCACTTCCAGAATGCCTCTATTCAACGGTGTGTACGTCCTTGGGGGCCTTTCTCTGTTGCGATCTCTGTCCGCATTCCTATTGGGAAATGAACCTTGACGCGTTGCCATCATCTCGTCCTCATAAACATTTGGTTCGCGAGCATGTTGATCTATGCTAGGTGGGCTCAGTCAATTTGATTAACTCGCCGGCGAACCTGCGATGGGTCGTACCCTTGAACAACATCATCATGACCTGCCTGCCATGTGGCTCATCCACTTTCAACAATTCATCATTGAACCTCTTCATATATTCCCGGAGATTCTCCCTTTCCCTCTGCTGCACTGCGCCGAGGTGTAACAGGTTGGCCTTCATTCTCTTTTGCCTAGAGAACTGGTTCTCAAACTTTTCCCTTAGTTGCTCGTAGTCCGTTATGGATCTGGCCTCCAGCCTAGCAAACCAATCCAGTGCAGCGCCTGTTAAAGTGGTGGATAGGATCTTCGCCTTTATGTTTCTTGAGTAGTTGTGCAGATTCAAAATGCTATCGACCTGATGGAGATGATCTGTAGGATCACTTCTTCCGTCGTATGGCTTGATCACTGGGATCTTGTCCCCTCTTTGCAATACCTCAGCCTCTATCTCATTCGAAAACAGGGTCCTGCTGCGACCCTTCCAATGACTCTGAGTCACCTTCCTCGTCAACTCCGCCCTCTCGCGGTCTAGTTGTTCCATCCTCCTCGATATTACCTACAGTACTTCTGCATCCTCATTTTTTGAATGTACAGTCTCAGCGCGGTCGCAACCGCGTTTCATTCTCCTGATTATTTCCGCCCTCTGCGGTCATGTCGTTCCATCCTTCTTGCTATCTCTCGGTCCAGGGTCCTAGGGTCCCGTCTCTCTGACCTGTCGTAAGCAGCGAGCGATATCTCTCTGAATGAGTCCCTTGTATCCTCATGTTCATCATATCCTTTCCTTGCCCTTCTTTCCCCGCTCGGGATTCATGGGGCCTTGCCCGAATGTCCCTTGTCCTTTGTTCCGCCAGTCGTGGAAGCAAAGTCTCCAATGTAGTGTCAAGTGCCACTTTTACAAAAGCGTTGATATGCGCTAGCATATCCAGGGTTATGGCGGCAGGGGGAATGGTGCTCTGATCTGCAGCCATCGTCTCCTCTGAGCCGGAAAGATCTGCGTTTGGCACCTCGGTCATCGGGACATCCGCCACCGGGTTTTCAGTGGTCGGGCCCTCAGTAGCAGGTTCCGCCGTATTTGGTATGGCAGTGGTTGGACCAGAATTCGTGGCTCGCGGTGGTCTCCTGGGCCCGCGCCTACGTCGCGGTTCATCCTGTGCTGGAGGAAGCTCCATCTCGGCTTGGGTCATTGTCTGTTCTTGGTCAGTCGCTGTCGAGGGGGTGGTGTGTCCTCAATCCTCGTGTTTCTAGTCACCACTCTGTTAAACTCGGATCGGGTCCTCCTTCCTTGCATCTTGGCGTCCTCGTCCGTGAACTGGTGTTCCCATAGACGGCGCCACTGATTTGGAAATAGATTGTATTATATATGTATGTGTGTCGGTTACAAGTGTATGATCGAATAATATAATTAGTCTATCTCAAATCAGGCCTACACTATGTATCTCGCGTAGACTTGGTCCGGAACACCCCGAACTAACGTCTTGATGCTTGGATGGCAATGGTATATCGGTGACTAGATCAGTTGTATATCGGTGATCGTCTTTGACATGATATCGAGGATTCCCCTCGATGCTTGGATGGAAATGGCATATCGGTGACTAGATCAGTTGTATGTCGGTGATCGTCTTCGATATGATATCGAGGATTCCCCTCGATGTGAGATCGGTAGTGTGGTGGTATGACATATCAGAGGAACACAAGGTAGTCCCGATATCGAATGCGATATCGAGAGTGAGATCGGGGATGTATTTCGATGTGATGCGTGGTAGCTGAGGGATAATAACTGCTTACTTTGGGATCCGGGTACCGCGTATTTATAGACCTCGGGATCCGGGGACCACAGTAACATATCGGTGATTATTACCGATATGATATCGAAAGTGGTCCCCGATATGGTCAAATAGGGGCCTGGTTTGGGCCAGGCCCAATATGCGGGAAATGCCCATATCACCATGCAAGGCCCACCATCTAGCCTATAAATGCCCCCTCAAATATTCATTATAGAGGAGATTCTTTGCAATGCACAATCTCTCTGTGCACAATCTCTTCGTGTACAATCTATTTGTGCATAATCTCTTTACGCACAATCTCTGTGTACACTATCTCTTTGAGTTTTGTCTTAACTAATATTCGATGTGCAAAGGCCTGACCTCGGAGATTCGACCTCAGTGGTCTGACCTTTGCCTGCACCCACGACCGATAACTACAGGGAAATAACGAACTTCGTTCGACTTGATTCTCTAAATGGGATACGTAGGGAGCTTGGCTTAGTCCTAAGTTCAGTCTGAAATCAATAAAATCTCAATCCCCATTAGCCGCTTTCTACTGACCTATCAGATATGTTAGACTTACTTAACTATTTTCCATCTACATCGTATTTGAGCAATAAATTTTTTATTGTCTAACCTCTCAACGGGCATTAACTAAATTAGGCCTCAAAGTGCCTACGACGGGTCAGTCCCGACCTAGTTTATGTGTCGTATTTTTCAGTGTAGGCTTCCTGAACTCAAAGCTAGCTCAGGACCAATAAGAAGCTTGGGTTAGTATGACGTATAGTGCTTAGTCAGCAGACGAAATCACCCCGCATCATATACGGTGTTTTAAAAAGAATTAGATTTGGTGGTGAGTTCAAATGCCTTGTTTACGTTAGCTACAAAGATATAGAGATTGTTTGTGTAATTTACTACGCACGGGTTGTATTAATAATCATCTAATGCATAATTCATGCAATACAAGACAGTCTAACATCACTACTTAGGCTTCTCAGAAACCCGCACGTGTTAATCCTATCATATACCAAACGAACAAGATTCAACAAAGACTCAAAATCAATTCAAGGTGCATCACATGATAACTAAATCATATCCCAAAACTGGGTAATTTAGTTACTCATGATCGAAGATTCAAAATAATAACTCATTTGAAACAACACAAGAAAAGTAAAGGAAAGATTTTCCCTTGATTTTCCTTTGTTTTGCTCTGAATGATTATGATTTTGATTTAATAACATTTCTCCCAAGTCCCAAACTATGTGAACTGTGGTGTACGTTTTGATCTTGATGTTCGTGATACCTAATGTGACGGTTGACCTTGCCCTATTATAGATTTTCTTTGTATCAATGGATGGATGGATTGCACTATTGATGCGGTACCAGGCTAGTTTCTTTGCCTGTTTTTGCATTTCTCTTGTTTTTGCAATTGTAGCTTGTTTCTCATGCAGCTGTTTCTTGACTGTTTTTGGGCATATTCTGCTGAAATTTATTTCTCAAAAAAAAAATCTCAAGATGGGAAAAGCATAAGAATAATACATTCTTTTGAAAAAGTAAATAAGGGTCAGTAAAAGCAGCAATAGAGTACAGAATGACAAAGTCAAAACAACACTCTTCTTTTTTCACAGTTCGTCTTTGCTCTGAAGGTTCTTAAGCTATTGTTTTTTCTTCGAAGAGATAGTTATGTATCGTCTTTACTTAGAAATACCCGTGCATGTCTTAGTAAACAAATATATATATATATATATATATATATATGTATATATATAAATCTTATGAATAAAGAAAATTGTAAAGCGACGCGTCAAGTTTCTCTAGTCTAGTAGTGTAGACTTAAAGAATCTAACAATATAGAAATATTGGGTTATTGAATTCTTGAGGCGGTTCATCGAAAATAGTCGTAGGGATGCGAAATGGTTTTTAAGAGAGTCTTGACGCAATCTGCGCTCATCCCAACAATTTTACTTGATCTTTGTTGGTAATTTTATAACGTATTAATGTTTGAGGTAAATTTCATCCAACGAGAAACTAGTGTAATATTTTTTTTAAATGTCATTCTGTTATGTGGTAATTTTGTGTATAGAGACACAACACTCTCTTGAATGTATCGTGCATGGGATAAATTAGAAAAATAGTGAAACACGATGTGACCAAAGCCCTGATTATACACCCCACCCACCAGAACAAGTCAGCCATCTAGCAGTTCCATCGCTACAGATAATTGGCAATATTTCCTGCCTTGATAATTGAAAGTGGGGTATCTGTTTTAGTATCAGAAACATTTTCTCTAAATGTTCAAAAGGTGAATCACTGACTTTTATATAATCCTATCTCATAAAAAAAAAAGAAGTAAAGATAACATGAGTCATTCATTATGATCCTCTACAAAGATAGGATCACAGGGGTTTAACTAATTAGAGCCAAAAATGGATTAAGAATTTAAGAGATACGATTCTTAGAACATAAAGTATATATATGAACGCGATGAGTTTCGAGAATGCTGGCTGCTAGGACTCGTGCTAGATATAAGGTTGATAATAGGGATCTACGATCCAATTAAAGTAAATTAAATTTTAATTAAAAATTAGTAAGATAATAGTTAAATGTAAAGAAAGTTATTGTATATAAGTGAAGAAAATGTAATACTCAATGTCTTCTTCTTTTTTATAACAATATAAATACTCAATCTCTTCTCTTCCTGGCAAAAAAAGAGGTACATTGGAGGATGAATGTGTTTATACGCATAAAATGAATTATGAATGTACACGGACAAAGTTGTGAAGGAGATCTAAAAGCGGCCCAAATCCCCCATGTTGGCCGGTGGGGTTGGGCTTTGAGAAGTGAGAATATAAAGTTACATGACCACGACGAAATGACAAATTAATTGGAGGATAAATTGACAAAAATGGGATCCAACAATCAAGTTAGTTGATTATAAACTTGCACCAAACTTTCTCCCTTCCCGTATGATTGTGTCTTTAGTTCCGTTTTCCACACATATTAACTGAAAAACATGAAAATTTAATTACATTGACGTACAAATTATATATAATCATTATACTAATGTACAATACCACTCATTGTTTTGGTCTTATTTCGTCACGGTAATAGAACACAGTAATACAGTACAAAATGAGATTAAACAATGCTATCCAATATTATTAACGGACTAGCTTGGTCCGGAACACTTAATACAAGCTTTCTAGATAGAAATAACTAAATTACAGAATAAATATGGCGTGTCGAATTTGCTGTATTCGAGGTTGTCGTGTCGAATGAGGGGCAGTTCGATACGGGATAGTTATCACTAGGTAAAAGTCACTTTGGAGGTATCGAATTCGAAGTGTCCTGCAGATATCGAATTCGATGCGTACTGGCGTATCGAATGGAAATGTGATGTTCTGAACGTATCGAATGGAGGATAATTCGATATGCCTCGTTTCGAATGGAGTCGATTCGATGATGACTGTGCTGAGCTGGTTCAGATCCAAAAAAGCCCTTTGAACACAAGGGGACGGGCTATTTATAGAACCCGTCCCGTGGAACCCACACTCTAATATAGAAAGTCGCATCAAATCATCGTTGTTCGATACGCGCATCGAATCAGGTGTATTCGATGCGCTGTTGGGCTGGCCCAATGAGGAAGGACTATACTGCTGATTCGATGCGCGCATCGAATTGTCCCCATTCGATGCGCTTATGGGCCGGCCCAATGATGTTATATTGGGCCAATCCTAAATTACACCCATCATATAGTCCCCCCAGTTTGGGAGACGATATCAATTTAGAGATCGTCTTCCAAACTTTGAAAAATATATTTGTACTGGTTTGAGATATTTCTAATCATAGTAAAATCGGATCGGTTCACTGTTCTTGTAATAGTAAGATAATTTTTGACGCATCGAATTGTGAGCTATTCGATGCGTGAAATTGCACGCATCGAATTCTAGCTATTCGATGCGGTTATTCGATGCGGCAGCATAGTTGGGCCTGATGGGCCTCTCGCTCCCTATATAAGGGGGGTGCTGCATCGGCGCGATCATTATTCTGCCAACAGACTCTGCTCTTCAGGTAAGACGCATCGAATTCGCGTCATTCGATGCGTCCCGCATCGAACGATAAGTTATTCGATACGATCAGCATCGAATTGTAAAAATTCGATGCGTTAAAATTTTCGCTCATCCCTGATATAAGCCTACCGTTGCGTGTTTTTGATTTGTTGTTTTACTTTGTGTAGGATATAAGCAACCAAGCAAGACTTTCTTTTACCGAGAATATACTTAAGGTAAAAAAAAATCTGTTATTTATTGCGCCTTGTCGTTTAGTTTTTTAACACGTTCAGTATATATATGAGTGATATACGAGAGTGTGTAGTGACGTATGCGTCCTTAGTCAGTCTCTTTTTTTTTTTTTTAAATATATTTCAGTTAACTCTCATCAAAGATGGTGAGCATTGAGACCCATTCCGGGAGTGATTCGAGTTCAGGCTCTAGTGCCAGTTCGATTAACAAAGAGAATCCGTCAAACGCACCCGCAGTTCCGACCACAGGCGATGCAGATGTCTATGATTTAATAGACAGAATAACCATTGATTCCCCCGCGGATAATAATCCTGCTCCAGAGTTGAATCCAACAACTGAGGTCAATAGCAATGAATCTTCGCCCTATAGAGATAATCGTGCTCCGAGCGAGGGTGAGGAAGATGTAGATTACATAAATAGGGAATTCGACGATCATATCGAGGTCCCAGGAATGACCTATGATCAATACGTGTCTCGTCTCCAGCATAATCGTAGGGGATTGCGCGAAAAATTTAATATTCCCGACAAGTATAAAATCGTCATTCCTGGCCCAAATGATCGGATGCATACTCCACCACCCGGTCATATTACTGTGTTTGTCGGACAGCTTTTGAACGGATTGCGTTTTCCAATTCCTTATGAGCTGAGATGGCTTCTGCGGAAGATAAATGTCGTTCCTGCTCAACTCACGCCAAATTCTTACGAGAGCATGATTGGTTTCATCATAGCGATGAAGGCTTTGGGCGAACGACACAGTCCTAATGAATTCTACTCGTTATTCGAGATTGCGAGACGCGAAGAAGGTTTCTACCATGTAAAGGCTCAAACTAACCGAAAATTTTTAAACGGTGGAGCAACCGGGTACGGGAAGGATTGGAAAAGAAGATACTTTTTCATTAAGGAGAGTTATGAAAACGAGTTCTTGGGATTCCGCCGGGAGTGGTTCACTGGTACAAGGGTAACAATCCCCAGTGGAGTTGCCATAACCCTGTGGAATTGCGAGTTTATTCCCACTCTAGTTAGAGAACATCAATTTGATGTTAAAAAACTCGTTGAAAATCGAGTCCTTTCTTGGGTTGTCTCCAGTGAAATACAAGGGAGAAATGACCCTTGGTATATATCTGATCTTTCTGAGATTCTTGTTTATGTTTATTATGCATTCTAATGATTTGTCTTTGTTGCAGAAAAATACTTCATGAGTCGGCACGCAAGGATGAATCGGGTTGTTGCTGCGGACATGGAAAGCTCCCAGACCGAGACCGTGCGTGAAATTCCTCCTCCTCGGAAGAGAAAGAGTAAGGGTAAGAAGAAGGTTTCTGAACCCTCAACTGCTACTGCTGCTGCTGCGGCTAGTGTTCTGCCAGTTGACCCTTTCGAGGACTTATTGGGAAATAATCCTGAGGGTAATCCAGACGGTGGCGAAGAGTCGGAAAACAGAGCAACCGAGACTGGAGAGGATGTCGACAATCTCATTCAACGTAAAAGACGAAGAATGCCGCAAAATTTGTCGCAAACCGCAGGGGTTGCTGCTACGATTAGCCAAATTACCAGGCCAAGTGCCTCTAACCCTCCTGCCGGTGCATCTGGTCCAAGTCACGCGGCCGGACCTAGCCAGTGTCCTCGAGCTCGAGCCGCTGGATATCATCTCTCGGAGGCCGAAGCCATCGAGCATTTGAAGGCACTATTGCCTGGTTTATCCGTCCCTCTTCCAATTTCTGACGAAGAGAGGAAAAGGCTGGAGCGAAATACACTGCATCTGCTGTCAGCGGTAATGTTGTCTTATTTGACTTACTTTTTCTGTGATTTTGCTTTGTAAATTTTTATCTAACCGTTCGTTTGTTGTCAGGCGGGCGGTTTCGTGGATGTTATGGCCTCAGCCTTAATGGATTTCAAGGAGACCGCCAGTAACGCTGATAATTCTGCACTTCAAGCTGCTCTCGATGCCAAAGAAAAAGCTTTGCAAACGGCAAAAGATGCTCGAGAGGAAGCTAAAAAACTTGAAGAAGATCTCAATCAACAAATTTCTGCGCTGAAGAATGAGGTTGCTGCAGCCAAAGAGGAAGCCCACAATGCTGACTTCAATGGCTACATTCGAGGCCTCAAAGATGTAAGATATATTATTCTTACAATTTGGCACCTATTCTCTTATTTTTAATCTCATTAATATCTTTTTTTACCCCTGTAAAAGGTTTCCCCCGAGCAAACATTGGAAATTGCTGAAAGGTTCCTCCGGGGCAATACGTTTCAAGAGTTGTGCACTCGTCGAGATGATCATGTGGCTCAAAATGCTCAAGCTCTCACGGTGCATCAGTTCTATGCTACAACCTATGTTCGTGGCAAATTTCAACCAGAATGGTTGGACCTGTCCCTGGGACCAAATTTGAAGAAACGCCCACCTCGTCAAACTTCTGAGGCTACACAACCTGATGAGTTTGCCTCTCTGCTGGATAGGGAGGATCTCATTCTCGAAGGGTTATCACCGCCGCTAGAAATGCCTGAACCATATCCCTCATCAGAAGATGAAGAATAAGACTGAACGTTGCTCAGGCTGTTAATTATTTCTCCGTTTATAAACAATTTTCATTTGTAATTTAATTTGTGTAGGGCGCTGCGTCGCTCTAATGTGCTTGAAACAATTTAATATCCGTTGCTTAATTTGTGGGATATTGACTGTTGTCTTTTCTTTCAATTTCTTATCTCAGTCCTTTACTTTATTTTGACAACCTGCTGGTTCATTATTATTTAGTGAAAATTGTTTATCAATATTCTTCGTAATATCTGCCTCCTACCTCAATGACCTCAGTCATTTTGGAGCAAATTGTTTGTTTCAATTTGTTGTTCGTGATCTTCCGAGTTTGTCGCAGTATAGCGCGTCCCTCCCTTATTTTGTTCTAGGAGTTTATGGTACCTCATGCCATTTTGGGGCAGTTTCCCATCCTTTTTGTCTTGAACTTTTATCGGTATCTCGTGCCTCTTTGGGGCAGAGTCTCCGTTCTTTATGTCGTCTTTGACTTCTACCGGTATCTCGTGCCACTTTGGGACAGAGTATCCGTTTTCTTGATTGATTTAGGGATTTTCGGTATCTCGTGCCACTTTGGGGCAGAGTTTCCGTCCCTTTGTTGCCTCTGGCTTCTTTCGGTATCTCTTGCCACTTTGGGGCAGAGTTTTCGTTCTTCTGATTTCTTCGGGGATTTTCGGTATCTCGTGCCACTTTGGGGCAGAGTTTCCGTTCTTCTGATTTCTTCTGGGATTTTCGGTATCTCGTGCCACTTTGGGGCAGAGTTTCCGTTCTTCTGATTTCTTCTGGGATTTTCGGTATCTCTTGCCACTTTGGGGCAGAGTTTTCGTTCTTCTGATTTTTTTAGAGATTTTCGGTATCTCTTGCCACTTTGGGGCATAGTTTCCGTTCTTCTGATTTTTTCTGAGATTTTCGGTATCTCTTGCCACTTTGGGGCAGAGTTTCCGTTCTTCTGATTTTTTAGACCTGCACTGATTACATTATGCAAAGTATATAAAATTTATGCAAATCAAATAATTCGACATAATCTTCTTTGAATAACTCAAATTAGATTATGTAAATAGAATCTGAGCTTTTATCATTGCTCATTCGCATGACTTCCAGTGCTGTCCTTCAGATCCAGGATTTGAGGTACCTGTTTTAAGTTCATACATTCTTGTCCCTCATGCGTGTTATAGCAGAGAGAACGAATAAAAACTTGTTCAAAATATTCAAAATGCTAAAAATGCTTGTAAACTTCAACAGAATATTTATTCAATATGCTCCATACGCCCCGGAGCCAAGGCTATTGCTGCGTTTTCTTCTGGTTGCGACCGCGTCCGAAGCGAGTTTACATAACACTTCCAACCTTCAATGTGATCTGCAATGACTTCTCATGTGCCAGCAATGGTGGGGAATTTTATCATCCGATGGTAGGTTGATGGTAGCGCTCGAAATGCATTCAATGCCGGTCTTCCTATGATTTCGTTGTACGCGAAGTGCATGTCAACGATTACATAGTTGTCCAAAATTGTCGTTCTCTTTGGAGCTGTCCCCAATGAAGTTGGGAGCTTGATCATTCCTAGTGGCACTATCGCTGGACCTCCAAAACCATGAAGCGGTGTTCTCACCGGTTCTAGTGCCTGGTTGTTCAATCCCATTTTGAGCAACGTAGAGTTGAATAGTACATTTACGGAACTCCCATGGTCCACAAGCATTTTGGTGACTCCGAAATTAGCTATATCAACAGTTATCACCAAAGGGCAATTTAAATTTGACATATGTATAG
This sequence comes from Linaria vulgaris, assembly GCA_948329865.1. Lineage (NCBI taxonomy): Eukaryota > Viridiplantae > Streptophyta > Magnoliopsida > Lamiales > Plantaginaceae > Linaria > Linaria vulgaris. Next base: position 35,391,328 of record OX415253.1, read on the forward strand.
CTTGTGCACTTAGTTTCCGTAGGTCTGCAGTGGAGAACGTTATCTCTTCGTGTGGCATTTCTTCGATTCTCAGCATATTAGCCATATGAACAAAATTATCTGCTTCAATAAACCTTGTGATCCTTCTACGACCGTTGGTAGAATCTGCTCCTCCTGGTCCTCCTGCTATCATATTGATGATGCCTCTCCTGGTGTTTCCGTCCTCAATCTGGGGGTATTGAAAAAGTTGCGGTTCATCGATTGCCCTCTGCTTATCTTTCCTATGAGATGGAGTTCTCTTACGGTTGGAATTGTTTTCTTGTTCTTGCACCTTCTTGACAAACTCCACCAATTTGCCATCCTTTATCAACCGCTCAATTTCATCCTTCAAATTTATGCATTCCTCTGTATTGTGCCCCTTCTGATTGTGGTACTGGCAGAATTGACTTGAGTACATCGTAGCCTTGGACTCTCTCATTGGTCTGGGATCCTTTAACCATCCTTTTTTCTTTGCTGCCCCAAATACTGCCATAATGTGAGCATTCAGTGGGGTGTACCTTCGAGGCGAACTGTCCCTTTTGTACGTGATCTCGGGGATCAGATTTCCCGTTGTATGTTTTTAATTCCGGGATTTTATCTCCTTGCCCTAGAATCTCCGACTCTATCTCTCGGCAAAAAGGACTGCGATTCATAGAATTGTCCTTCCTTGTCGTTTGAGTCTCGGCTATTGCTTTCCCCTTTTCCAATCTTCCAACGTTTCGGCTTACTGTGTTATGCTTGCCACGCAAATCAAGACCTTCTAACTGTCTTCGGTCATCTCTACGTTTTCTTCTTCGCGATTCCTCTCTTTGATCCTCTTCCTCATCCCTTTCCTTTTCTGGAATCACGGCTCTCCGACCGTCTTCTGTCTTCTCTTCTAGTTCGTTCAGCAGCACATTCTGCCTCTCTTTCCTTCTCATGAGGCCTTTTTGACTGTATCTCAACAGATACTAGCTTCTTTCCTCGCTCTTCATGAACTGACTTCCCTTTGCTGTTTGTCCTCTCCGAAGTATGTTTACTTCTTCGGTCGTCTTGCTGTGACTTTTCCTTTTCTTTTCCCTTCTGCTTTCGGATAGCTGAACCTTGTTCTCTCAAGTTCTCAGAATATTCAACAGGAGATGGTATCATAGCGGGAAGTGCGGTAGGAAGCACCTCAGCCACGACCGCTTTTATCATTGCGAATAATTCACTCTTGAATTTATCTGGAATTGCAGCACTCGTTGCTGAAGCTCTAGTCACCTCGGCTTCATTAATGGGTACCTTCTCAGCTTGAGGTCCTTGATTTTCTTTCCTAGCCGGAGTTGGTACCGCTGGGGGTAACGTTGATGGTCCAACTATATCTGGCATACCCCGTTCCGGTGTATCCGGTCGTTCTTCTCCCGTATTACCTTCTAGAGCTCTACTCTTGGACCGAGTTATTCTAGTCCTACTGCCTATCAAGCTAATATAGTTTGTGTTCCCACAGATGGCGCAAATGTTTTGGTCTTATTTCGTCACGGTAATAGAACACAATAATACAGTACAAAATGAGATTAAACAATGCTATCCAATATTATTAACGGACTAGCTTGGTCCGGAACACTTAATACAAGCTTTCTAGATAGAAATAACTAAATTACAGAATAAATATGGCGTGTCAAATTTGCTGTATTCGAGGCTGTCGTGTCGAATGAGGGGCAGTTCGATACGGGATAGTTATCACTAGGTAAAAGTCACTTTGGAGGTATCAAATTCGAAGTGTCCTGCAGATATCGAATTCGATGCGTACTGGCGTATCGAATGGAAATGTGATGTTCTGAACGTATCGAATGGAGGATAATTCGATATGCCTCGTTTCGAATGGAGTCGATTCGATGATGACTGTGCTGAGCTGGTTCAGATCCAAAAAAGCCCTTTGAACACAAGGGGACGGGCTATTTATAGAACCCGTCCCGTGGAACCCACACTCCAATATAGAAAGTCGCATCGAATCATCGTTGTTCGATACGCGCATCGAATCAGGTGTATTCGATGCGCTGTTGGGCTTGCCCAATGAGGAAGGACTATACTGCTGATTCGATGCGCGCATCGAATTGTCCCCATTCGATGCGCTTATGGGCCGGCCCAATGATGTTATATTGGGCCAATCCTAAATTACACCATCACTCATGTACCAAATTTATATCCTATTCTGGAAAGTTAATATGTGAATTAGACTACTAAAGTACAATGACTATTACACACACACGCACACACACACACACACACGCACATATATATATATATATATATATATATATATATATATATATATATATACTGAAGTATTAGAATCATAAAAAAAACTCAAAAGTTTGAATTTCAGAAGTTTCCGATCATTATCTCTTAATTCGGGCCTCTTAGTTTTGTGTCTTCTTACACACTTCAAGCCTTGTTGACTATGAAAAGGCAAATATGTCATCAAAAGCAAAATAAATACTTTCCTATCCCTCCCTTAGCGAAATCATTTTATTCCGGGAATAGAAAGAGCAAAACTTACTACTACTTTCGGACTAAGAATGATTACAAATATCTCTAGTCTTTCTTAAATAAAGAAAATTATATATACTTTTTCACTTAGATTGACAAAGACATGATTTCTTTAAGCTGAGCATTGTCAATTTGATAATTTAATAATGATAACAAGCTGTGGGGGCTACACAAAGGTGGGCTTAAGCTATAGAGAGGCGCCCGAAAACTTTAATGCTTTATCAACCTTTGGGCTTTTTACCTCTATATTTTCCTTCAGCTTTTAAGTTCTCGCAATTTCTTCTTAACTATATCTACTTTTAATGTGAATCAGAACCCTTTTTAGGATTTGGGTGTTTTATAGCAGGAACAAAAGAAATGACACAAAATGCAACCTCAGCTTTCAAATTTAAATATATATATATATACACTTTTTTCTCAATAACAACTAAAAGAGTATCCTATAATTCATACGTATTACAATTGTTTTGGGGCATGTCACTCTTAGTTAGTAGAATTCTTGAGTGTTTTCTCCTTTTGGGTGCCATTTGCTTATCAGGTATTTATATATTGAAGCGGGGGTAACATTATTTTTTGAAAGCAGTCTAATCAAAACTCCTTATTGGTCCTAAGCAATTTTGAACTTCGAAAACTTGGACTGAAAAATATAGAAATTATGTCAGAGTTGACCCGACGTAGACACTCTGATGTCTAAGTCAGTTAATGTCCATCAATAGATGAGACTTTGAGCACCAGGTTACAGCCAAAATAAGTACATAATGCCAGGTTAGGTCGATTATATGGATAAATCAAGTATTTGAGACAAACTCGAGCAAATAGGCCATGTCGATCATAACTACTAGCTCGACCATCGTTGGCAAGTCGGCTGAGCTGACCAAGTTGGTCGTTGACCAGTCAAAGCAGAGTTGAGAGGAGTCGATCTAAGATAATTGATGTCTCAAACGTTGTGAAAATGTACATTTAATAATGATTCAAATGATATTTATAGGCTAATTAACCATGATTAATGGAGTTTTATGGGCTGGCTTTTTATAGGCTGAGCCTCCGACTCGACCAATCATTTCAGTCACTAGGCGGTCGGTCAGTCGTGGTCAGGCAGGATGGCCGACCTGGTCTGGTTGATATGGTGTGTTTTGCACCTGCTCCTTGCGTGGCATTTGTAGCCAGTTTATTGCATTGTTATTAGTTCGTGTGAACGCTCCAAATTATGGCACGCCGTGTATATATATATATATATATATATATATATATATATATATAAAGTCTTTGACCGCCACTATAATATTCTTTACACCATTTGATAATTTTTTTTCTTATACTAGAAATTTGACACATACGGGGACTGCGTGTAAATTATATTAATATTTTAAAAAATAAGATTTGAAAGATAGATGCACGAAAATATGAATTGCTATTTTATAGGGTAGGTAGTTGAGCAAAATATGAAAATTGATTATATTGCTCTGATGATATGCTTTTATTTAAAGAGAGAAAAGGAGGGGTATTTTAGGAAATATAAAAATTGGTATTCAAACTGACGTTTTGTGAGTGAGAGGGCTTTGCTTTTAATATAGTAATAGAAATATAGTAATAGATATGCAACGTGTCAACCCTTCTTCAATTAATAAATAAACCTTTCATTGCTGACTCCTTAGTTACTTCTTATTGTTGCAATTGCATGGCGCTATGTTTTGAACATACGCTAGCAATACTCTTTTAGTTTTTTTCCTATTATAAAAACACACAAAATTAAATAATTTTTACCACCCGTCTGATCGAGCAGTGTTTTCTTGTTACTAAATTTTCACCTAATACCACTTGTAATTAACTAAAATGTATCTGTACAGATTATAAGTTTGGGATTCACCTTAATTATTTCGGGCCGGGTTGTTTTTCTTACACGTGTCTGTTTCAGTTCAAGGACTTTAAAGAGGGTTTGTTACAATTAGTTTTAAAACAAGCCAGCTCTTTCTTATTTGTCTATAGTTCAAGAATACAAACAAAGTTTAAAAAAGCAGTGGGTGTGGTTGTTTTCTCCTGTATTGTGTCTCTTCTCAAAAAGCTAGCTAGCCATGTTTCATTCCGTCGTCATGTCCAATTCAACTTGTGTCTCTGAGGAACCAAACATTTCTTCTGGCCCTAGGGTTCAAGATTTTGGTACCTTAACTCATAAAAGTCCCATGTTACACAATTCAATCGCGACAAATCAAGAGCAGCCGTCACAAAAAACCAAGAAGAAGAGAAACCTCCCCGGAAATCCAGGTTTCTTATATACACACAAATCCATCAACTTAATTTATTATCTCATGTATTTATTGATTTATTATTTATTCACATATATATATATATGTTCTTTTCTTTGAAATGTATATCCAGACCCTGATGCAGAAGTGATTGCCCTATCTCCAACGACTCTTTTGGCGACAAACAGATTTGTTTGCGAGATCTGCAACAAGGGGTTTCAGAGAGATCAAAATCTTCAACTTCATCGAAGAGGCCACAATCTTCCGTGGAAGCTGAAGCAGAGAAACGCCAAAGATCTGAACAAGAAGAGAGCATATGTTTGCCCCGAAGCAACGTGTGTGCATCACCATCCGTCGAGGGCTTTAGGTGACTTGACCGGGATCAAGAAACACTACTGCAGGAAACATGGGGAGAAGAAATGGAAATGCGACAAATGCTCGAAGATTTACGCGGTTCAATCCGATTGGAAAGCGCATTCTAAGACATGTGGAACGAGGGAGTACAGATGTGATTGTGGAACCATTTTCTCCAGGTAATTAGTTTTTGGTTCTTTTTCACTGATTTTAGTTTTGAAGGTCTCTAATTTAATTCACTTTGTTTTTCGTTGATGATATACGTTTAAATGCTTGTTTGTTTTGGATTAATCTTTTATTATGTAGATATGTGTGTATATCACAGTGATATATGGTTTTATCTCTGATTAAATGTTCATTACTAGTAAATAGTAACTAATATATATGTACTGGCTGAAATATATATATATATGTATATATATATATATTTGTCACTTTATAAACATACAATTAATTCACGTGTCTGCAACGTTGCAATCTTTTTTTCTCATGAAAAATATCAAATCAATATAATAGTGAATTTGTAATCATTTCACGAGAAAAGAATTTGTAATCATTTTCAAATTGGAATAATTAAAGAAATGATTGAAGTCTCTGCAATATTTCTAACATGCAGTAACTTACAACAATTATGTAAAACATATAAGATATGCATTTCTCAATGTCTCACATCCATTACGAATCTATCAATTACTATATCAATAATTTACTTTCTTTATGGTGCAGCACGTAGGTAGTCTATAGTCCATATGATTATAACCAAAACTTTTTAGTGTGGGCAAACTGGAAATACCATTTGCATGCAAAGAGTCACTTTTTTTCTAATTGCGTGAACTTATTGATGGAAATAAAAGGAATCCGGCCGGGTCGTAAAGATAATGATGAGTTTCTACTCTCGTTCACAAGAAAGTTACCAAAGCTTGAATGCTTTTGTGTAATCATCATGGTCGAGAATCTCTGCAAAAATAAATAAATCATGGAGGGTGTATATATGTCGTAATAATTCACTGACACACTGCATGTAATTCTGAAGTTATAATGATCATCAATATATACAGATAAATTTGCACAACTCATCACTGGGGGCCATGTTTAAAGTGTGTGCGTCCATGCATGACTTATAATTTCTAAAAGCTTTCGTCATTGTAAAACTATTCATGGAAACTTTAGGCAAGATCTGCAGCCATTTTTGCATGCAACACATCTCAAACCATGCCTTTTGATTTCTTTTACTCTACTACACACACACATTAAAATTACACTGTGGGGTGTTTAGCATTAGTACAGCTTTTTCCTACATGGCTCATACATTATATACTTCAAAAATAATCTCTCTGATGTTTCCCGTATGTATCATTTCATACTTCGACACTTCAATATTGATCTTTTGCTTACCCAAAAAAAAAAAAAAATACATCATTTTTGTATGATCTCTATGCTGAACAACATCTTTGGTGATTGCACAATAAATTGTATTTTTTGACGTTGACTAAACTTTATACATTACTTTTCAACAAATTAAAGATTGAATTATAATTAATGTGTTATATAATACATTGACTAATTAAATTGTTTAGATTAGTGAATTAAATCACATAATTCATGTTGTACACTTTAGTCTTGTATCCATCTCTTTGAATATTATGTTGTACCATTACACGTATATGGTACAATATCGACATCTACGTAGCCATAATTATTTTAAAACTTTAATTTGACCAAAAATGATGCATACCAGTAAATGTGTCAGCTTTAGAATATGAAAGGATAATATGTGCTTGAATTTTACTAAACAATGTACCCGTAGTTAGAACAGTAAGAGATACATCTTTACGATGATTATTGCTCATGTGTCATGAGTCCAACGTTAACACCGAAGTTCTTTCTTTTATGCTATTTTATTTTGACATGAAATGAGAAAAGTTAACTATGGCGCATGGAATATTTCATTTTGTTATTGCAGGAAGGACAGTTTCATCACTCACAGGGCATTCTGTGATGCATTAGCTGAAGAAAGTGCTAGAATCTCTGCAGCCACAATAACAAACTCATTAATCCCTAGAAATAACACCATCCAATCCACCACCTTCCATTTTAACCACCACCATAACCCGCCTCCGCCATTGCCATCACTCTTCCCTTTATCCCCCCACCGCCACTTTCCGAGCCCGTGGGACTCACCTCCCCTAAACCCTAGTTCTCATGCACACAACCAATTAGTACAAATCAAACAAGAAATTCCCCTCTCGTCACCAGTACTCTACCAAGAAAGGAGCACGATAACATCTCCATATGGAAACCTCCACATTGGCACCAGCATGCCACCTCTTTCCGCCACTGCCTTACTCCAAAAGGCGGCCACAGTGGGACTCGCTGCTCGTCATCGCAGCTCCACAATGGCCCACCTCGACATGCACTCCACGTGGCACAAGAATGATCACTTCACCAGGGATTTCCTGGGGCTGACCGGATCAGTTGATCAATGTGATGGAAGTGGCAGTGCCAATATGAGGGACCAGCTGTTTAAGCATCAAGGAGGGTTTGAATTTGCTGAAGCCTGCCCGGGAACTAATCATTGGGGCAATTGTTAAGACAAAACCATTTGCTAAGAATTTAGACTACCTTTTCATGTTTTGTCATATTTAAGACATTATTCATTTGCTTAATTTATGTTACTTAGCACCGGAGACTCGGACTGTTTTATTGCTGGATTTTTCAGAGAACCTTTTTCCATGAGACTGCATTTTTCTACTTTGAGTTCATCTTTGGACATTGGCTCATTAGAGATATTATTTATTATGGCAATATGTGGATTGTCAGTATGCATGTGTTACACTTATAGATTTGCGTCATCGTTTAGACCAGGTGCACGTAATATAAGCTTGTTAATTACAAGGATTTCATGGGTCGAAAACAATTGATAAATGATATTCTAAGCTCAAAGAATACGAACACAACACCAGGTAGTTATCAAACTCGAAAGGGAGCAATGGGCCAAATGACAAAAGTACGCGCCTCTTACTAATTTTCCATTTAATTAATCATTTGAATACGTCAATATTCTCCTCTAATGAATACCTAATTAGTCAGTAAGATGTTTCGTGGTCTCCAGTGTCAAGGTTAGTGTTAAACACCCCGGTTATCTTCTTGCCACATAAATTCAACAAAGATGTTGTTAGGACCACCGGTATCAATGGCGAATATATAGTTCATTGAGTGGTTTTGATTCATGTATATATTAATGAGTCATGACATATTTGACTTAAGGATCTCATCTCTACAAATGATGGTCACGGAGACAACAAATGAAAAATAAACACGAAAAAGCAAATACAGGGTACTTTGCTCGAGTTTGTGGTGAAGTTAGGTTTTCAAAACCTTGAAACATATTCTTCCTCGTCCCTTTATTTCTGATGATGTATTAAGAAGAATAACTGAAAGGAATAGGTGAATTAAAAAGCAGCATAACCTTTTCTAAAGCGGGAATAGAGGCTGTAAAACCCTGCAGTAAGCGTGAGTGCAAAAGGGGACTAAGTTGATTCTCTGTATGTGTTTTTGTGCAATCGCTAGTGGTGGTCCGATAAATCAGTGGTACAAACAACCCAAAAAGAAGAGAAATAAGGAGAGAGAAAACAAATAGAGGAAAAGAAAAAGGTCAACGGTTTTTACCTAAAAGACAATGGTTTCAACTTTCAACAGAGAAAAAGTTTTGGGATTACCATGCTCAATTTTCTTTTCCACCTCGAGCTTCTTTCTCAAACTCTACTTGTTAAATATAGCATCTCAAGTTCTCAACACAAAGTATTACTATATTTGACAAAACATGTACATACGCGACCATAATGCAATGTATTAAGTAACTTAAGTTCATACGGTCATACCTACATTGTTCATCTAAACCAGAGTAACTGTTAATCCGCAGCCCAGCAAGAATAACTGCATGCTTTAAGAGGGTATATTCAGCACTTCTGAGTGAATAAAAGCATCACTAAAGGTAAAAAAAAAAAAAAAAAATGGACCCCTAATTATCCCACTAACTTTATGAGGTGTATATTCACCCCACCCCCACCCCAACTAAGAGAAAGATAAATGGACCAAAGAATAACTGAAAGAGGCTGTAAGGTATATACCAAGCTTTTCTAAAGTAACATATGTAAGTTGCAAAATTAAGGTACAATACATACCATTTGCCGTGTAGAAAAGATAATTTCTTTCTATCTTACCATGAAGCACAACCAGATAAATCAAAAGCTTCGATTCTCTCTATCTAAAATTCTTGCTGCATATGTCATGCTTTCATAGGAATCTCATCTACACAGACCTAGCTTTTAGTCCTTTTCTCCCTTTGTTCCAAAACCAATAATTATCAAACCTTCTTTCCTATGCTTTTATCTTTTTTTCCCTGCTGCTGCAAATCCCCATGCAAGCTAGTACTCCCTCTTTTCCACAAACCCTTTGAGTGTCACCGCGGCAATGAATAAAGAAGAAGATAAATATTCAACCCTGATTCAACACATTGTTATGGTCAATATTGGCTCCATCTGCAACAAGAAAAGGACTGCTTCACAGGATATGCATATTCTCGTAGCTTTGAGGGTTCTCAAAAGTGCGCAAGGAATAAAGCAATATTCTTTAGATAATAAGTTGAATATGATGAACAAAGAATATATAGCCTATAATCCCATTAATTGGGGTAGGCCATCATAAGATGCGACGGAGGTCTACGATGGTTGTAACAAGCACTACAACATCCTCGTTTACCCTGGCTTGAGACATTGCATTGTACGTGTTGAGTGTATTAACAGTTGAAAATGTCATGCTGAGAGTTACAACTAGAAATATTACCATATTAATAAGAAATACCATCTGTATTCAGTATCAGAAGTATACGTTCATAAAAATGTGAAATCGATTAGCCTAAAAACTAAAGTTAGGAGTTCATGGCATTACTTATAAGAGATTGTCCAGATTCGTCATCTCATTAACATCAAATATTTTGACTTAAAGATATCGTATCTTTCTCAATGAAGTGCACCTATCATATTGCCAACCTGAACACATTATTAACCTAATTATTGATAAACTTTCAGCACTTTTTATCTTTACATCCACATCAAATACAAAGTTTTAAGGTCTTCCTGTGTTGTAATCTTCGATTTCATCATAATATCTTTCAATAGTCCATTTAACTTTGACATCCCTTTTGGATACTCATACTTGACACAAAATGTTTCAAAGGTCTCTTTGACGAGCATAAGGAATCTTGATGCTAAAACTTGCAAGCTTATATGTATGATTGACGTCCAAATCATAGCTAACTCAAATATATAGTAGCTGTCTTTACACAGATTTAGGCTTCACTTTATTTAGAACGCAACAAAGTAGAAAGATACTACAGAACAAACTCACAATGTAAGTGGTGAGAGACGTAAATGTATAATCTGAAGGAAAGATGAGCCCCAAAAGTGATTCAAAAACTGAGCCTAGTAAAGATCCAAATATCAGGATATAATCAGCAGCAGTTGATGACTTATCCAACCAATGGATTTGAACCATCAAAGTCAACTCCCAAATATCGAACGAGTACATTCCTGAATGCCTGTTGTGAGAAAAAAGGGAAAAATCCCAATTAGAAAAACCTACGACTTCATCTAACACAAACATAACCCATATCAATATATTTTAAGGTTGTAAGAAAGTTTCATTTACTTACATATACACCACATATATATTATATACATACATACATTATATATACGTATATATAACTTTGCAATCAAAAACTATATATAAGCATGCACGGAAGACTAGCACATACATTGAAATGTAGCCAAAATAACACAAAAAGCGAAAGAAGGCAAGCAAAAAAGAAAAAGGGAACTTCCAACATGTGTAAGGATAAAGTAAAACTGCATTATAGCGTACCAAGTACTGATAGTTGTTCAACCAAAAAACGACACATGGGAAGAAAAACTTATAAGAACTCAATTGGATTTCAGTTCAATCGTCACAAAATTGGAGAGGAGACCATCTACAGAATCACTTCATTGCTTTTAGCCTAAAAAGTTAGATTGCAAGTGACCCACAATTTCCTTCTTAAATAGACATTGGAAATCTTCAGATATGAGTTTAAAATTATCTTCATATCCCTGGACAGCTACGCATAAGAGCCCCCTGATAATATAAAGGGAGTTTTTGAGGATCACGGAACCATTAAGGATCTAGACAAATTCCTTTGATAACTCAAAATATATCTCTTAAAAAGGGCTAGCAATGACTGCAAACACTTTTTAGAAAGATGATTGACTTACAAAAACATATGTTTCAGCTCTTCACAATTTACATCAGTAAATAACTTGGGATGCTGAAAGGGCGCGGGTTGTCACATTAATTTAAGCAATGGAACACAATGAACCTCTAAAGACAAACACTGCCCATAGTTTGATCCCTACCTCAATGGGAGCACTCGGGGGAAGGATGAGAGACAGATAGAAGCCGTGGTGAAAAGCTTAAAAAAAGTTCTCCAATAGCAAGGCAATGGAGCTGTATCACAATAGCAGTTCAACCAAGAAAAATAAAAAAATACCTGACGTGCAAATGACTCTTTTGCATTCAGAATAGCATCCATGGCAACTGATTGATCATCAAACACATTATATAATTTCTGATAAAATTGACTCCTGAGAACATTAAAGAGATAAGCCAAATGGATATCCTACTCTTACAGAAAACAAGTAATCATGATGTAACAAGGCAGATACATACTGAGTATCTGATGCGGTCAATTGATCCATCTGCTCAAACTTCCTGGTAAGAACTTCTGCACCAACAGGGGAGAGAGCATGCAATATAAAAGCCTCCAGTGTCCTTGGAAAATTGTGCTGGAAAATGTAGAGTTAATAACTAACAGGGAGAGTGTGGAAGATTAAAGATAAAAAATATTCTGGTCTCCAGTATACTCATTGATTTTGAGAAAAGATGGGAAAAGCAGCGAGCCTATAGCAGTTTACAGAACATCATCTCATAAATACAGCAGGAGAGTTGAACAAGCAAACAAATTTCTTCTGGACCAAAAAGCAAGGATAATAATACAGAACAGAAGAAAACAAAAGAGAAAGCTTCTAATTTGTCGTCCAACGATTCGTCCATCAGTTCAGAAGCTGAGTCATACAACTTGATTGGTGTCATTTCTTAAAATATCATTCAGAACAAATTTCGTGTAAATGACAAAAACGTAGTGGTTATTAATTTTGTTTCGTGTAAATGACAAAAACATTCGTAAGCATGCAGGCGATTTCCAACATCAATTTAAAATATCATCAGGTAAAGAATGCATTTCAGGATGACATTATTTCCTCAGATCGAAGAAACGAATATTTTTTTAATTTGATCACTTAAATTTCATATTTGAACAAAAGTTATGGTTCCATGCTGAACTGGCTTTTCCTTTTAGTCCAACCACTTGTAAAATTTTATGTCAAGGCTAAATGGTCCGTACACATCACATCTATTTGTCTGGCTGCTAGTTCTAAAGACGAATATAGAAAAAGAAAAGGAAGCAGGACCATACCTTAAACTAAAGCATATACTGGCAAATAAATATTCTTGCTGTAGGAAAGAAAGAGGGAATAAAATTTTGAAAGGTAACGAGAGCTTACTGCCATAGCAAGAAAGACACTTTGGAAGGTATAAGGTTTGAGAGTCCAAATAATATTAGCAATAGGATCTTCTTCCAAGTTAAAAAAACTTGTCTTGGTGATTTTTTTGACTTCAATTTCCTCGTCAGTGACAGATGGATTTGCTGAGGTGTTGCCTATTGGGTGGCTTAGGTTGACACAATCATGAACTAATGAAACAAGTTCTTGGAGATACTGGAGTGCATTTGGTTCCAGTTCATGCAACTGAAACCTTTGCTCTGGCTCTTGTCCTATCAACTTGACAATTTGGCAGTTCAGATCCAAATCTTGATCTACATTCAGTTCGAAAATAAATTATGATTATAAAAACCAAATTATTTTCACATCAACTGAAATAGATAAGCACAAGAAACTCCTGAAAGTAACACAAACAAAGGAAATTAAAATATAACCTGCATGGCCATGATTAGACTGGGCACTTGCGTTCATCATATTTTTATCCACTGTCGTCGAATGCACACGTAGAATTTGATTCTGTCCTGATCAGAAAAGAGAAATCTGAATCTTGGTGGTAATAACCTTCTAATCAAGGATAGAAAGAGTAAGCCGAAGAAAAAAAAAAAGTTCCTGCTCCGCAGGTAAGAGTACATAAATAACATGCCAAAAATGGGCTCAATCTGATGCAGTAGTTTTGTGATAAAACTATTAAGGTTCTTATAAGACATTATTAAATTTGTCTTATGAGATGCAACAAAAGAATCAGTTCGAAAGACCTTAGGATAGAACAAGTTAGATATTTACACCCAGTGAGACTGCACTTGAACCACACACCGCTGATTATCAGTTCCATATACTAATTTCTATGTTATATATCATGAAAGATAACATTTCGTCAAACCCCTTGGTTTTTATATTTTCACTTCCAATTAAAAGACCACTGTACAAACAAAGACTCCATTCATTGTAAATCAGTGGTTCTGCTATCAACTGGAAATTAAACATCAAAAAAGTAAGATGTCTTGCAACCTCCACATAGACAATAACTAAAACCATTGTAAAGAACTTAAGGGAATCAACTATGCAAGAAAATAACAGCACAGAAATGTCAAACTAAAATGTTATAAGGCAGTAATACTGATGTTAAACTGTGAAACGTAATAGACACCTAGTCTAAACATAACCATCATCAATATATCACCAACAAATCTTTTCACCGATGCATTTCCTTTCAAAATAATGCCCTCGATAATCCAGTGCTCATGGTTAATCTGTTCCTCATAAGTGGAATAACTGATCGCAGACCAGACAATCCAGAATCTTGCAAGAAAAATCTCAATGTCTCTCTAACTATTACACCAAATACCACAAAAAGATTCATCATATATTGATATCCATTTCATGAGCAAACTCCACAAAGATTTTTGTGGTTTCACAGATCACACCCATTGGTCCACAAAGCATGGCTGTCCAGCTTATCTTTATCAGTTTCTCTTATCATACAGGCCAAACAACATATAAAGATACCGATTCTGAGTTCACTATTAACTTATTTGTTACCCTGCTTTCAAATCTGATCTGCCATGAACCATTGATGAAAATCTATTTTCCACAAAAGTAGAAGATAAATGGAAACATGATGTCACGGCATATCAGAAAGACAACATTTATGTGAGGTAATCTTCACTAATAAATCAGCAATGCAGAAAATTAAAACCAAGCAATAATGAGTTTCCATGAAACAGATGAGTAGTGAAATTTACTCACCATTTCTTTGTCAGTTAGTCTTCAAATTTGAATTAAATGGCACACAAACAAGAGGGAAAAGGTGTTAGTTTATGCCTTGTATTAACGTTTCAACATAAGCCTACCAAAAGAAAGAGTGCAGAAAAACCTTTTCAATATCCTACGCATGTAATAAGCATCCATGTGTTCCAACATGCCAGAATCCATTTCAGAACGCCACCAGAAATTTACAGCTATAGTCACATTTCCACTGTCCACTTGGTGAAACCTGAGTAGGAATTGAAAGGGCATATTTTGAGACACATTATTAGAAAGTATTAAACAAACTTCGGTGAATGGTTATTGGAGGAACTACCCATCAAATAAATGAGTAATTTGATATGCACATCGGTAGGCAACATGGAGAAATTTGCTTTGAGGATTTAACTGGCAATAGTCTAAGTAACTCTTATCTATATTAGTTTCAGCACTTCCTCACTAAATCCAACTCTCAATATCATCCCAAGAAGCTGAATCCATAGTGCCATTGGTACTCTTCTTTTCATAGCTCGGAACAAGTTCTACCATCATTATTTAACACATTCAAATTGTTGAAGGGCGAGGCGAAAACCAAAACAGAATACAGTCAGTTTAAATTGTAGTCCGAGTGTTGAAGTAAAAAAGTGCAAAAGGAGCTAATGGAAAACTCATAGCTACTTTGGTCGCATTTAACCTATAATCACATTTTTGGTATGTTAATTTTTTTCCAAAGAAACAGCTCAACCTCACATTTTAAAATTCCTTATTTCCTTTAAATTTAAGCTGCCAGGCGAGGTGTAATCCTTGACCACCATCTACTAAGAAAGTATACTTCCTTTCCCTAAGGATACATGAACCTCACTGACCAGCAGCAACCCTAATATAACTGAGAACATATCAACAAGCATCAATCTGAGACAGAACCCCACCCCCCCCCCCTTCCCTAGGTAATATATTAAGGTCCTTAACATCCACTAAAAATTGATTAAGCCGATTGAACTACATGCTATCAAGCTGGATGTTCAAGAACAGTAGTTCTCTGTCCGAAAAAGGATAAAAATAGAAAGCTGGCGTACCACCCCTCAGGAATGTACAGAGCATCGCCTGCATGAAGAATAACCTTTTGGGAGTACTCATCCAAACACCTTGCCCTAGGATAGGTATGAAAATCGGGGCTCTCTAAGGCAATGGCACTGGCAAGATGGCAATGTGAGTGACCATTAAAAGAAAACTTCAAGCAACATAGAAAGTAGAATTGTAAGTTAAAAACGTTACTCTATTTTAAAGAAGCAACGGACAATCGTCGGCTGAAAAGTGAATACCTGTGGTTTGAAGCTTCTCCATATAATGGCAATGGATATAAGAAGGGGGTTGCAGAAGGAGGCCACAAAACAACTGGTAGTGCAATATTTCATTCAGGCAAATCATGCATAAGTAAGAAGCATACAAGTTAGAATATACAAGATATTTTGGCAGGCATACGCAAAATGAATGCTTCAGCAACACAGATAATAGTATTTGGAAAAAAACGAAGGATACAAATAGTATAGTCTTCATAATCCTGTTATAGACACGAAAGTACCTTTCACATGATATATCAATAATAATTCGTTAATCTTTATCTAATTAGGCCCAGATATCATGGGGTTAACTGGGGTAGAGAAGACCGTTTCATCGCTTTCTTAGGCTGCTATGAGCGCGAAGACTTAGTTTACAAGCAATGCCCTTTGTAACATGACCTTCACAGAGCTAAATTGATAGATACAGAGATTTGATAAAGGAGCAAAAAGAAGAAAAAGATAAACACGCTCACAGACAACCAACCAAGGTTTTACTTTCAATTTAAACAACAATAGACAACTTGAGTAAACTCAACAGTTACTACTGAATGTAATAATTTGGTAGAGTCTATTTTTTCTTTGAGCTGCAGAGCAACTTAGAGAAGCAACTCTCAAAAGATTTCAGATTTAAAAAGAGTTACTTGAAAATACTCCTAAAAAGCTAAATCAAAATATTACAGGTCCCACGAACACAGAGTGGATCTGCTTAATTAATGTTACTAATCCTTTTTTATCTTAATCTTCTCACTGAGATGGAAATTTCAACTCTTGTTGCCAGACAATAATATTACTAACCATGTGAAATCAATGGAAGCACAAACGGTTATCAAGCACAATCTTCAAATACCCATGCAACAGTTCAATACCCACTGAAATGATACTATGATAAAAGTTTGCCTGCACTCTATGGCAAATAATTTGATATAATCATACAACCATCCCCAATGGTGGCCTTATATCTCCCAGTGCAACTTGTTATGCGAAAAGTAATGAAATAATAGCACGAACTACTCAATAACAGTAATGCTACAGTTTTCTCTGGAATTTAGTACCTTCTTTATGTCCACAAATTATGCATAGAAGGTTGTGGTGAGGATCATAGTGAGTGCTAGATCTAGACCTAGCATTGTTCATCCACAAATTCACAGAAGCCAATATTTTACCCTTCAGAAACGCAGGCTGTTCAAAGTAAGAAAATATATTAACGAGTCTATCAGAGAGAAATATAAACTAGTAAGAGAAAAAGTCGATAATGAGGTTATCAGCAAAAACAATCAAAAAAAAATAAAAAGTGCTATGAGATAGAGGCCAAACAAAAAAAAACGAAAGGCAATACACCCTTTATGTTTTGCATAAGTTGCAAAGAGGACACCCTTGTGATGGATAAATAGGCAAACAACCCTTCTGTCCGTACAAAATAAGAGCGAGATTTGTTTTCGCCCTGCACAGGGTGTATTTGCCTGTTTATCTATCATGGGGTCTTCTTTGCAATTTATGAAAAACACATGGATTTTTTGTCAATTGTCTTTTTATAAGCAAGAGAATTCTGCCTCTATCAACACCAGGGTTTTTTTACAATTAACTCCAATGGAGAAGTGAATATGGACATCTATGAAAATGATATGCGCACCGTTTGAATGTCTTCTCTTAAGCCTTCTAACTGAACCTTCTCCGCATTCTCATTATTTCGAATGGGTACCTTATTAATCCAACACGTCAAGATAGGAAGCACTATCAACACCAAAACAACCAAAAGACAGAATAACTAAATACACACAGAGCAGGTGGTGTTAAAAACAATCGAGTCATTAAAGCTGTAAAAACCAAATGAAAGAACGGAACATGAAAACTCAATCAGATATAGCCTAAGCTTATTATTATTTCATCACCTCAGACTCAAGTTATATATTATTACATGCTTCAGGCTAGTTAAACGCAAGCTCATAAGCATATACCAACATTCATAAAAAACTAACAGAATATCAACTCACTGCACATGCAGAAACTATGTATTCAGCCTTAAAGCATAACTCTTTTCCTACAAGTTTTGCATAATTTGTCTCATGTGAAGTATAGTTAGAGTAACTAGTGCAATAAAGTTACAAATGTGAATCTTCTGCTATGGAGTGTAACTAGCTTCAAAGTGGGTCCCAGTAAGGTTTTCACATTATATTGATCTGTGGTAAACAATCCCATCCTACGAGCCACTCTTGACTCCCATCTACTTGAGGTCAAGTCCTGGTCTTAAAAGTGTTATCTAACTACGAGAAGGTTGCGCATAATAGCGAGGAAGCAGGTATCTATCTAACTTACCTGTGCTAGATAAATTTGTTGAGGAGCTTCTTCGAGAATAAGAGGATGATGATCATCAAGTCCCACTGGGTGATGGTTGTGAGGGTCGTCCCCATATCGCAAAAGATCTTTGCAGTAACCAACAAACGTAGAAAATGGCAACAGAACCTATGAAAACCAGATTATATATATATATATATATATATATATATATATATAAAGATGAATGAATGAATGAAGGAATTGGGAGGGAGTTGTTAATTATGTACTTGTAACTAACTAGAGATCAATTAATTACCCTTTGATGACTTCTTATGTCTCCATAGAATACAGGAGCTGATCTGGATAGCATTGCCTCGACAACTGATGAGCCCACAAGTTCCTACAATGAAGAGAGACACTTGATAATTCTTCTGTAATTACATAAAGAGAGAGAGAGAGACACTAACTAACTAACTAACTACAGTTGGAGCAATAATCGAGGAGATTATTATAATTAATTCCCAACCAATTTACCTGCAAGTAGTCGAGGCCGCCTTCTGAAACATTCCATTTGGAAATTGCTTCCCAGTCCTTTACGCAACCATGAAACACCGCGGGAACATTTTTGGGTTCAATTTCAGAAGCGAATTCTTCTGCCGATGGAATTTCATCGAAACGGAGAATTTGCGGACCACCTTCTTCCATTTTTCTCTTTCTGGAGCTCTCTCCAAGTTCAACAATGTTCAGCTTACATTCCACTGAAAGCGTCGATTAACTTCAAACCCACGCTTTTACTGTGAAGGTTTTTAGGGTTTCCTATGATTTAAGTTTATTTTTGATATGTGGTGATTGATGTGCAAAAAATAAACTCCCTCGAAAAAAGACCAAATTACGTTCAAGTTACTAATACGATTTGCGCCATCTACGACTCTGGCTCAGTATCTCTAGTGTTTTAAGATAAGGATAATCAGAAGCATGATGGGGGGGACAATTACGACACCCCAAGAGGAAGGATTAGATGTCTTACTCGTTTGAACCGTGTTGATACTTCCCATATGTGGCAGACATGCTATCTCCCGAATTTTACTTATACAAGGTCCATAGTGGAGACAAGCACCACATTTTAAGCGGGTTTGGACTTACGAGTCAATTTCGTTTGTGAGAATCTTAATACTTCCAGCGTGCTTGCATCCAAGCTACCCAAGCCAATCCAATTGATCATATGGACGAAGTTACCGGTGAACATATACAAATTAAACACTGATGGTTGCTATAAGTATAACCCGTGTTTTGTAGCCGGGGGTGGTGCTCTAAGAGATTATTTGGGACATGTTTTCAATTAGCCCTCACAGACATGTCTAATGTGGAAGTTGAGATTATTGTCATTAACAAAGGTTTTCATATCTGTATGAAATGGGGCATCCACAATATTATTATGGAAACGGATACCTTGGTCACTAAGCAGATTATTGAACAAATGAGTTGCAGCAATTGGAAGACGTCCAATCACATTAGGGATATCCGATTATGACTCACAACATAGAAACCTCTATTGTGCATACTATTTGTGAAGGCAACTGGTTGCTGATTGGCTAACTAATGGAGCCTATCTTAGATCGTGGCGGTTCAATGCTGATCCAATTAGCCTGAAGATTAAAACATTGATTGAAATGGACAGGCAACAATGGCCCAATTTCAAATTCAAATGACATATAGGTATGGCTTTTACGTTTAAGTACTCCCCTCCCGTCCTCATTATTTTTTACTTTTTACAACTGCAATTGTATTTCTACATGCGGGTTTTGAAATTGTTAATTAACCTTGACAATGCAGCACCCCCTTTTGATTTTATTTTAGCTCACACGCCTTCACTTTTCCTTGCTTTGATTCGAATACCTTTTAAAATTGTTCTCATGAAAACTGGCATAGTTAATAGGATGCACACTCGCACCCAAGCACAATGCAATTCTGGTTAAGGGTCTGTGTAATAGCTCATTGCACCGTACTATGTGAACCTGAGGCTTGATTGGCATTATGACATCATTGTCACTCAAAAGCAGAATAACTTTACTAGGTTTGAGACAAAAATCCAATAGCCACGGTTGTGTCCTTTTGAGTGGGCACTCTTAGTGCTTCTTCCCCACTTTCTTTTTCCCTTTTCAAACCGCTTTAGTCTTTCTAGCCTTTGCTTCTCCCCCTCCTCTTTCTTGGTCTCTTAGGATGTGGCTATTTCACTTGTCATTTAATCATGACAAAGTCACTTATGTTTTTTACTTTCCCCTTATTTCCCACGCCATGCATTATGGCTTAATTTTTTCATCCTTTGAATCTCCACACATTCCACATGGGCACCTATGGGTTGTCTTTTTCTTACATTCGTGCATGGAAACTCTTTGCACACTACCGTCAGCTTCAGATTCAAAAAGGTGGACATTACCTTTGCAATATCTAACAAATACTTACAGAATGCAAGACTTCTCACTTTGAGGAGTACAAGCCTCAAAGCCCATTTCTTGCATTTTGGAGAGTGTTCAACAGAGATAGAGACATTCAGTCGTGTTACCAAGGACAACTCCTTCGTGGTGGGCTCAAACACCCTATTTTGTCAATCAAAACCAAGGGTAACATGAGTCACATACATCTTGGTCATGAGCCCTATTTTGTCACCCTATTTTGTCATTCAGCCGTGTGACTTAACTATTTTCCATCTACCCTAAACCCATAACAGATATACTACTTCAATCTTTTCCACATTAAAGTCCCTACTCTTGACTATTGGCAAAACGCATATGCATACTAGTTCAAATCAAAGAAGAGCTTGCAGTCAAGCCACATTCGGTCTCTCGTCTCACTTCTTTTTACGTTGTATCTTGGGCAGCCTGTAATGACTCACGTCATAGAGCTATACCCATGACTAGTGTTTGGACTCACAAACGCATTGGTGCTTATATTCGAGATTTATTTTCCCCAAGTACCAAAAATTGAAGGTCACGGAAATAAGTTATTCATGTTGCTAGTATTTTTAGCTTGGGGTTAGCAAGCCTAAACCTAAAGCTTTTCAATAAGTCAGATGGAAAACACCACCCAACTTTATGTTCAAACTTTATTCGGGTGGTTGCTCTAAGGAAAACCCGCGTGTTGTTGGTGGAGGTGGCATACTAAGAAACCATCATGGCCAAGTTCTTTGGGCACTCGCTTGAAGAAATGACTAATGTGGAAGCGGAGATTATTGCTATCCAATAACTGCAAAACTTATGTGGAACGGGACATTCAAATTGGCATAGTAGAAACGAGTGTGACGGTAACCAAGCAAATCATGAACAAAAAAGATGTGGCATCTGGAAAATTGTCATCCCCATTGGAGCAACCGGACTTTGGCTACATAGCCTTCATGGGAAGATTGAACACACATTTGGGGAAGTCAGCTATGTTGTGGATTGGTTAGCCAACGAAGCTTGTTTAACCGGTCTATAGAATTTCTTAATGAGAATCGATTTAATTTGAAAGTCAAGACCTTGGTGGAAATGGATCGACAACGATGACCTAACTTTAGTTTTTTGAAAGACACATAGGTTTGGCTTTTTATATATACGTCATTTCCGATATTTTCTTGCTTTTAGTTATGACCACAATAATATTTCTAGCACCAGCTTCTGCTCCTCCCTTTGGTCTTATAGGATGTGGTCCTTGGATCTGTCAATTAATCTTGGCATCACACGAGTTACCCTCGCTTGTGCTTCAGCTTTCACGCCTTTTCACGCCTTACACACCCCTGGTTGATTTAAACATATTTTATGTTTGTTCTCATGGAAACTAGGTTTGTATATAGGTTCCACCCTTTGCACACGAGCATTATGCTTTCTTTTGTGAGGGAATGTATGAGGTAGATCTATGGACCCCGCGTATTTGATCTTATTTATGATGGGGATGTGGACAACTTGAATGATCGTAAGCAAAGTTTTGAAACTGACATACAAATATTTACAATAGTGAATAGTATCAATGGTCTCATGGTATTAACAAAGAGAATATGTTGGTCTGGTATTATGTTATGCCTCACAACTTTCTCTCGTTATCATTTTGCCACAGTAGTGTTTCGAGCCTTTGCGTATCTCCCATATTTTGGTCTCTTAGGTGGTGGATTTCTAACTTATCACTTAATCATGACAAGTCACTTGTGCTCCTGTTTACTCCTTTTTGTTACATTATCCGCTTGGCCATCATGCTTATCACACGAGCACCCCTCGATCTGATCCCTTCTGTAATGATGCATAGTAGATCCATGCACATTACATGCCTTGGGAATTTCATTGAAGAGGATTGAATTCACCATCCCATAAGCAAAAAAACATTATTGTGAGGGGGCACCACCTTGCAAAGACGTTTGTGCATTAGGTGGTGATTGGTTCAGACTTGATTGAATTCTATCAAACATGTCTCTCTCTCTCTCTCTTGGCAATTTTTCAAAGGTGTGTTCAAACACCAGACAAGTTATTTTGATGCAGTGCTTAAAACCAGCCAATGTGTCTTCTCTCATTGGGAAAAATACCATTTATGTTATATGAAGACCAAGAGAAAGGGTCACTTCACTGGAAACATTTCCCTCATATCTTGTCATTTTGAAATTTTGTAATAGTTATCATGGCACTTATATGTACGCCATTTGTTGGTCTTGTAATCAGCTCGATACTTTGCTTTTTTATTCTTAGTAGTTTTTTCTTTATATTTACTAGGGTGCCCAGTTTCGGGTATGCCTTTGCTTGTAATAGAGTAGGGCCTTGGATTCACATCCCCTTATTTTGTGATCAAGACCGTAAGATCATGAGTGAGACTACATTTGGACAGCAAAAGAGGCACTCTTCAAAGCCAGGCAGGTAAACATTAAGAATAGAAATAATTGAGAGCCACACCGAACTCAAAAGGGTTAGACCATAACGGAAGACCATGTACTAAATGGAAGAATCTTAGATCATGCTTTTGAAAGAATAAATCATCTAGGTTTTTACTAACTTTAATTTCTTTGGCCACATGTTTAGGCCTCTTTAGATTTTATAGTCTTTCCAATACTCCGAGTGATTATGGTTTATTCGCCTCATCACTCGTTTGATTTGTAATAGCACATTTTTCTTGTATGACATGCCTAATATTTGCTATTATCGCTACTCGAGATTGTTCAGGGGATTTGCCTTTTAGATTTGGACTTCTACCATGGTCCACCACATTCAAAATGGTGACATCAATTCGTAACTAAACCATTAAGCCATATAATTTTTTTCTGATAAGGAACTAATCAGAAGAAAAGAACTAGTCATGTCCTTTGGAAAGACTTTTTGCCATAGAGCTTAATCTTGCCAATGAAGTTGAAAAAAATGAATATGTTGGACACATTTAACATGAATTCTAACTACATATGATATAGATATAAGAAGGCAAAGTTGCCCTTGTTAGTTTGGACACCTCTGCTTATAATCTTGTGGTTGGCGCCTTTCATTAGGCATATTGGAATATGCAGGGAAAACACAACCATTGTAGATTTCTCTGGTTTCTACATGGTTAATGTTGATGACTTTATAAAGATCAACGCTGCTTTCCTTGGAATCTTGCTAGATATAAATGCAACCTTCGGTATGAGCACACAAAATACGGGACTCCATCTCTTAGGACGATGCCATCCACTCAACCTTTCGCAAATTTGAGGCCAAGTCTTACAATATCTTCACATGCAACTACTAATGATTTGTGGCTAATTGCCTCAACTGTCTCTGCTACGAGGAATCAATGAATTAGAACATGGTCAGCTCTTGTGCTATCTAAGCAAAAATGGGTTGATGCCTTTCTATCTTAAGATCGTTTTCCTTTGATGGTGGTGCTTCACTTTGGAGTACTTATGGGTGGATGTCTTTTTACCATTGTATTTTTGTCATTTTTTTTACTACACATGTGATGGTTTTTACTGGGTACTTGCTGTCATAAAATATTATAAACTGTTAGATTCTAATGTTTTTTCGTTGGAGTGTTGGATAATCTATTTGATGGGAATGAACTTTCAGTGGACTAAAAATGTAGTTATGCTACTACTACTACTACTACTTAGTTGACGCATCCACAACATACCCACACACAATTATGTACTCTCTCTATCTCTCTCTTACACACACACACATTGCAAAATTTTCAATGACAGACACGGCAAAAGACACATTGGAGCAAAACTCCCCAAAATCTCATTGAACACAATTAATGCATTTTTGGTACTTTCATATTTGTTGGAAGACTTCAATTAGGGTATTCATCAATAGGAAGAGGAAGATGAACAAAAAATGGTCATTTAGGAGGCGATTTATAAGGAGGAATGAAAAATGAGTTGTGGAAAATTATGAGGGTGTGAACTGACTATCAACGGTTTTCCAAAGCACCGTGGATTAAGCTCGGTGCATGAAGACCACATGCCTATTATCACACTAGATCCACTAGATCCAGGGCAACAACTCGGACTCAGGCTTGGACCCAAGCTCAGGAGCAGGCCCTAAGGCACCAAAGAAGATTAAAGCAGGAGAACATCTAGTGGAGAATGACCTGCTGCAATAATTTTTAACGATCTAACTTGCAATGCTTGTTATTGAGAAAGAACAATACATAAGAGAAATTCGTGTGTTTGGAACACCATTGTCTTCTACAACACCTATCAATGATTCTGAGGATGGAGAAGACTCTTATGAGCTTTTGGTCTCTCACCTCGGGTATGTTAATGATTACATCATCTTCATTTCTGGACCAATGATAATATTCACAAGCTCATGGATCTTCTCCTCCTCTACGGAATGGTGCCAGGATAAAAGTTTAATAATCAAAGGAGTTGCTTCATTATGAGTACAAAAGTGAGTTCGAAGCTTGTAAAAAATATGGCTAACCTTACCAACTTCTCTGCAGGTACCTTCTCTCGGGATTACCTTGGTGAAGTTCGTTGAAACGCTATGATGGCCTCAAAAGCACGTTGGCACAAAGATAAATCTTAATTGAGATGGTGATTGGAATTGAACAAGCTCACATAGGATGAAGATACGAAGTAGTGAGATTCACTAGTTAGGGATGATGGTTTGAAGTAGTGAAAGTCACTTGATTTGAACAAACCCCTGTTTTAGTTTAAACTCGTAAATAAACAATATATTATTCAATTAAGTATTAATATGTGTAACTTAGCTTTTTGTGATGATTTACTTTATTTAGAGGGGTTTGTTATGAGTAGATTCATATATATCGCAAAATATTGAGTAGAAGACTCTTGCTACCACCAAGTACCAAGACAAAAGAAAAAGGGCTAGAGAGGGATTTTTGTAAAATACGCTATTTTCTCTCTCATCCCAAGCTTTTCAACCATAAGTGAAGTTTATCTCTCTACACTCAAAGCAAAAAGCTCTATCGGATCGCTCTGTTCTCTCTCCTGAGTAGAACTTCCCAACTGGGTTCCATTTCTTTGGTCCTTCTCTTCCAATCTCTCCCTTCTTCTCTTTCTCCTAGAGTTCTTCTCCCCCATTCAGCCATGACCATCATCAAAAGCCATAAAAATATTACTATTGGAGATCCTTCAGATTACCCCTCAAATCCCCAAAATCCTCTAAATCCTCCCTCCTCTAAAACCCTTGTTGTAAAAGTCCTCACTTCGAAAATCATTCCAATCCAACCCCTGAGAAATACTCCCCTCTAAGCATGGGGAATTCGAACCAGATCTGAGACAAACCGAATCCAAAACAACATATTTTCTTTCGTTCTCGATCACCTTGTGGATTTGGACAAAATCATCAAACTAGGTCCATGGAATTTTAAGGGGTTTCATATCACAGTGACCATTTGGCCACTCGAAAAAGCTTTCGACGACCTCGATCTTTCAGCTAGTCCCATCTGGATCCAAGCATTCGGTATTCCTATCTCCTTCATTAGTGCTCGAGCTCTTGAATCAATTGGTAATGTTGTGGGAATATTTCTTTATTCCGACCCCCATGAGGATAAAAAATGGAATCGTTTTGTCCGGATCAGAATTGAGCTTAACACCGACATACCTCTTACCGATTACTGCATGCTCCAGATAGCAAATTGCCAAGAGTTCAAGGTTAACCTAAAATATGAAAGGTTGGGGGAATTCCATTTCCACTGCGGCAGCCTCAGGCATCGAATACATGTATGCAACCTTCTAACTAATCCTAGGGAAACTTCTGAATCATTTGCATTTGGTCCTTGGTTAAAAGTGGAGAACTATCTTGAACGGCCCAAGCTACCTCCCATCCCCAAATCGTATACCTTTGCCGCCATTGATAACCTCCCCCTGAATACCCTAACCCTAACCAAGATTACCCAAGAGAATATCTCAGCTGAACCAATTTTCATGGAACACGTGGATTCCACCATCCTTAAAATTGCCTCTTCTGAAAATGAGTCCCATGAGAGCTCTGACAGCTTTACTTTGCCATCTACTAAAAAGCAGAACTTAGACAACAAAAGTATCTTTGAGCCCATCCTCCAACTCACTTTACCTTCCACACAACTGTCCAAACCTGACATTGAAAGGAATAACACTCTCATGCTCCCAAATCCCCCTAATCAAAATAACAAAGGAATCTTCACATGTGATTCTTCCACTACTAAACACAAAAATACTACAGCCACCGAGGGACATATCCCTACAAAACAAAATCTTGACCATACCTTCCCCTATCCTAGATATCATAAAAAGCATACTTTCCAGCTCCATACCCCTGACACCACTCTCTCAACCATCCTATCTCTGAATCTTAATTTACACTCATATCCAGTCAACTCCCCCCTTCATCTCCATTAACTAAGGACCAAAATACATCTAATCTAGATGTCACAGGTTTAGCAAACAATGTTACTCGAAACATTCAATCTTTCAAGGCCAAAGCTATCATTAAAAAAGAAGGTACCTCAACCAATGATAAAAGTTACCCTACTCTCTCAAACTCTACTAAATCCACAGCCCCAAAGGGGGTAAAAGAATGATTCATCTCAAGATTATTGCATGGAACTGCCAAGGGTTAGGAAAACCCGAGGCAGTTGGAGCTCTTGAAACTCTCCTCTCTCTGAACAAATCGGATATTCTTTTTCTATCTGAAATCAAAACAAGCAATGTTCTCCCTGTTTTCTCTGTCCTAAAGTCTTTTAAGCTAGTTAAATTATGTTTCTCTCCCCCCATTGGCATTTCAGGAGGCATTTGCCTCTCATGGACTGCTAATATCTCTTTGCAACCTCTCATTATCAATCAATGGTACATTCATTGCTCCATATTTTCCTTCTCCATCCCTCTCTCATGGCACTTCACTGGTGTTTATTGCCCCTGTAAATTGGATCTCAAACATCTTTTATGGAACTCCATTAGTAATTTGCATATGGATGCTGATCAACCATGGCCGTTATTAGGTGATTTTAACTCTATTTTGAACCAAGATGAGAAATGTGGAGGTAATATTTTTACCAGCTGCTCCAACAACATTTTTGCCACCTATCTCATATTCCTTAATCTAACAGATATTGGTTTTAATGGCTCCCCTTTTACCTGGAATAATAACAGACATGATGAGGATAATATCCAACTCAGATTAGATAGAGGCATTGCCTCAACCCCCTGGTGCACCTCATTTCCTAAATCTTCCATCCACCATCTTTCTGCCATTGGTAGTGATCACAAACCCCTTCTTCTCCTTACTGATATCATTTCTCCTCAAGGCCATAAACCCTTTAGATTTGAAAACATGTGGACCCTTGATAAATCCTACTTCTCCACTGTTAAAGCCAACTGGCATTTGTTTTGTTACCATTCTTCCCCTTTTAACCTCATGTCCAATTTCAGATCTACCAGAAAAGCATTGAATATCTGGAATAAACTCTCTTTTGGTAACTGTTTGTCTGATATGAAAGATACTATTAAAAAGATTGATGTTTTGCAGGACCAGGTTTACTCATCTGCCACCAAATACCATATCAAAACCCTACAGTCCAACCTGGAATCCCTTAGGAAGAAATCCAAAATGTTGTGGAGGCAAAAAGCTAAGGTCAAGTGGATTGAGGAAGGGGATGCTAACACCAGATTTCTCCACCTCTCAGCAAACTTCAGGGGTAAGGTTAATAGGATTCATTCTCTCACAGACATATCAAGTAACCTCCTCACATCTTAGAATGATATTGGTCTAGCTTTTCAAACTTATTTAATGAATATTTTTAAGTCTGATCAGCCTGCTGACTCCCCTCCCCCTTTCCCCTCCAATCTTGACAACCTATTCCATCCAATTATCTCTCATGATGATAATCAGCTTCTCTGTACTATCCCCTCTAATAACTATATCAATCAGATTTTCTTTAACATGGACTCTAACTCTAGTCCAGGACCTGAAGGGTTCACTCCCCTATTCTTCAAGCACCACAGGCCTATCATAGGCAGAGACATTTGTCTCACTGTAAAGAACTTCTTTCTAGGCAAATCCATGCCAAGAGCTTTCTTCCATACCTTTATTGCTCTGATTCTTAAATCTGATAATGACAATAAACATGAACTATTTAGGGCTATTAGTATTTGCAATGTGCTTTACAAATGTATTTCTAACTTTTTTTTTCCTGAAAGATTAAAAGGACACATAAACAACTTCATCCCCCCCACCCAATCTGCTTTCATTATTGGGCGCAATATCCAAGATAACAACATTATTTCCCATGAGCTAATGCATTACCTTAATACTAAGAAATGTACTAACACTTTCATGGCTGTAAAACTGGACTTAGTTAAGGCTTTTGATAGAGTTGAGTGGCCCTTACTCATCTGCATTCTCCAACATCTTGGATTTTGTTCCTCATTCATCAATTGGATTCATCTATGTATCTCCTCTACCTATTTTTCTATCTTTATCAATGGAAACCAGCATGGGTTCTTCAAACCTAGTAGAGGTATAAGACAAGGGGACCCTCTCTCCCCTTATCTCTTCCTCATATATGCTGAAACCATCTCCAGAATTCTTTCTCTAGAGGAACAGAATGGTAATCTTAGTGGTGTGAAAATCTCAAGGCTCAGTCCCTCTATCACTCATCTGCTTTATGCAGATGATCTCACCATCTACTCTAAAGCCAACTCTGTTAATGCACTCTCTATAAAATCATGTTTTGATAAAATTAGTCCCTGGACTAGTTAAATCATGAGTGCTTCCAAGTCTTTCATCCATTTCAGATCTAACTCTACTCAGGATAACAAGAACATTATCCTCTTCATTCTTAACATTCATGAGTGCTCCCACACTGCCAAACACTTAGGCATTCACTTCTGCAGAACAACTTACAAGAAACCTACAATGCTTCCTGTTCTTGACTCCCTTAACTCCAGACTTTCTGGATGGAAAGGTAAGAACCTCTCCCTGGCAGGCAAAGCAATTCTGATCAAATCTTCTGCTCAAGCCTCCTCTGTTTATCCTATGTCTATATTCTCTCTTCCTGCCCACATCTGTGAGAAAATGGATAGCATCATGATGAGATTTTGGTGGGGTGAAACTCCAAACCAGAATATACTTCCTTTTAAAAGTTGGGATGCCTTGTGTAGGCCCAAAAGTCAAGGAGCGCAGGGCTTTAGAAAAATGAGAGATTACAATGATGCCTTGCTCTCTAAACTCACTTGGCATGTGGCCAACAACTCTAATAAATTGTGGGTCAAACTCTTGAGATCTAAATATGTTAAAAACAACAATTTTCTTACCATGACTTGCTCCACTCCCAATTCCTCTTGGATATGGAGCGACTTATTCAAGCTCAGACCCATTATTCTTTCTGGAGCTTGTTACAATACTACCTCTACTTCCTCTCTGTCTATCTAGAATGATCATTGGATCCCAACCATCCCTTCTTTCAAACCTGATCCCATCCCTAACTACTCTCCTACCTCCAATCCCCCCTGATCATCTCTGATCTCATCTCTCAGAATTCAGGTTTCTGGAACTTCAATACTCTCTCCAAGATTTTTAGTTCTGAAACTGCTAAAGAGATTATGAAAATTCCTATTACCTACTCCCCTGACCCACCCTCTCTCATTTGGACATCCTCTAAGTTAGGATCATTTTCCTCCAAAAGTGCTTTCCTTTCTATCACTTTTCAGAAACCCCTCTCCCCCTATTGGGAACTCTATCTGGAATGCTCAAATCCACAATAGGCTCAAAATGCTCCTCTGGAGAATAGCTTCTGATATTCTCCCATCTAGAACTAGGCTTAATAAATTGTTCAACATTAATGATGTCTCTTGTCCTCTCTACTCTACTGGTTCTGAAACTTTAAAACATATTTTTATTAAGTGCAAATTTGTTCAACTAACTATGTTCTCTATCAAGTGGTCTTTTAGGATTGTGGACTTTAATACTTATTCCATTTCTGACTGGATTATTTTTTTTCCTTGATTTCAGATTTCCAGGTTGTCACAGTGATATTCAAGCTTTGGAATTCAAGAATTTTTGTGCTATCACCTTGGAACACATCTGGGTTACTCAAAATAAAATCATACACCTCATTCCTACTTTGGAGCTAAAGGAGCTTGCTATCATTATAGACAGGGAGGCTGAAATATCCCTATTGCTGCCTCAAAACCATATCCTCCCCCCTCCATCTGGAAGAAACCTAAACCAAGCTGGATCAAAATCAATACTAATGCAGCATTCAATACATCTAATGTTGCCACAATATCAGTCTGGAGAAATTGCAATGAATTTGTTATCTTGGCATCTGCTAATAACCAACTTTGTATTGACTCAACTGCTGCCGAAGCTAGAGCTATTCTGGAGGCCTGTAAATTAGCTCATGACAGGGGAATCAAGAAAATTATTTTTGAATCAGACAATCTCAACGTCATCAAAATGATTCATGAACCCCTTATTTGCCTCAACTGGTATGCCAATCCGTTCACTGAAGAAATACGAAAGTTCTGGGTTTGTTGGCCAACTTGGGTGTTTAAATTATGTCCTAGATTAACTAACCAGGCAGCCCACAACCTTGCTGCATGGGCCTCTTTTTATAATTGGGTCAAAATTATCCACGAACTTTCCCTCCCGTTATCTGTATTTTGTGATAGGGGTTACCCCATCACCAACTATTTGCATTATTAATTCATTCTCTAATTCATCAAAAAAAAAAAAAGCTTTTCAACCACGACGGTTCATAGTCACCTCCTCTTAAAAATCTATCTTCCTCATTGTATTTGACCATCTTACATGTCATTCCTCAAGCCTTACACCACATACTGCCTTCTTTCCCATTATTTTTATGTGCTTTCCTTCTTTTTTTCTCTCATTTTTGCTTGCCACCCCCACTTTCTCTTCGTTTTTGAGACTTATTTTCACTAGAGTGCACTAATAGGGTGGTTAGCTCTCTCTTTGTGTGCGGTTTATTTCTGTTGTAAATTATAAGTGAAGTTCTTGGAGTTCTTCATATTTATTCTCTCGAATTTTCCCTTTTATCATTTCCTAAGTCTTGTTTGCGAAATATAATTTGGCCATGGTGCCAAACATAGAATAAAACACTTTATGAAAAAATTGTTTGGGTCAGTTTTGGGATTATCGGTTCATGTGACTGAACCAACACTTATAGTTTGGAATGTTATTCTAAAATGCATTTTTGAAATTCTTTTGTTTTTGTGATTAAGCATACATCTCGAAGAATGAACTTCTTCCTTGTTATACATTTTATCACCTTCTGTATGATACATTATTTTATATTTTTTGACTTGTGAATAATTTTTTTTCTCTTGAATAAGAGCGAATAGTCAAAATAATGTTACTAAAAAAATTTACTATCAAACTTTCATTGTTAAGAAAAATCTTAAACTATCATTTTTTTAACATAATAATTCAAATATAACATTTTTGTTTGGTCAAGTAAATAATAAAAACACAACTCATCCGAATATACACGATTATTTGCTATATATAAACACACACACATATAAAAATCTATACTTTCTGTGAAACTATGACGAAAAACTATTAAAATAAGCCTATAACAAAAATTTAAAAAGATAGACGTGTCTTTCTTATCAATCCCCAATCTCCACCCAACGTACACGCACGCCCAACCTCTCTGCTGGAATCGCATAACTTGTTGTACTTTCTTTAGTACTGTAACAAAATTTATTAAAATAAGCTAAATTAAAAATTTAAAAGATAGACTTGTCTTCCTTACCAATCGCCAATCTCCACCCCACGTGCACCTCCTCACAATTAAAATTACATAGTCCATTGAAAGAGAACCTATTTATAGTGCGTGTCTTATTCTCCCACATAATCACGTATATTATGGTGGATAAGTACTCGAGATTTATCAACTTGATGGAGCACTCGGTTCACATCACTTCACTAACGCCAAAATGCATAGATGTTCAATTGGTTACAATAATCTAAAAAGTAGACGTTTAACGAAAGCGTAAGACCATGACATTGCATAATAAACTACGCGGTGAACACCTTAATTTTTGTGTGGATATTCGTCTCCACATATACCTCCGGTTAAATTTGTTAGCCGAGATGCATTGGCTGAGTAGGAGCATGGGTGAGGTTGGGTGATTGGTTTAGAAAGATGAGTAATTTATTTTTTTCTTTAGAAAATATTTTACAAGTATAATTGTGCTTTTGTTAATTCTTTTGTAATGAAATTGATATGAAGTTGTTTTATTTCACAAATATTTTTACACTGTTTACGTTAAACATTCACAAAAGGAATATTTACGATGAATATCTACAGAAGGTATGCTATGGTTTAAAAATTGTACTTTAATTTTTTAAAATATTAAATATGCAACATAATCAAATCATAATTCAATATGTATTTATTACAAGATATCAGTACATAGTACTACCTAATAAGCTAAACAATAAAATAATTAAAGAAACAAACCAAACAACTCTACTTTGAAAGACCTACTATTTTTTTGTCTTCAAAACAACATTTTGTCATGAATCTACATTTTTACTATGAAAGAAGGACCCGAACTCAGGCTTAAAGAAGAAAGAGAGTTGCGCAATCAAATATGAAGCTCCAAGGATGTTGTTTTTGTTAAAACAAAAAGTAAATGAATTTGACACGTGGCATGAGTTGATTGGCAGAAATTAAAACCTATCTTTTTTTTTGTGAAAACTATCATTACTTGAAGAATGACGAAAGCATCGCGTGACTCTGTTGTGTTCCAACTTCTATTCTATTTTCATTTATTAGTTGTCGTTGTTTCTATTTCTCCGTTTTAATTTACAAAATAGTATTATTTCTTTATTTTATCTTTTTTGTTAGGCCTATGGTATATATGTGACAGAGGATGTACTATTTAAAACAAAGAAATGAAAAAATTTGAATTTCTCTCAACCCAATTTTTTTAATTTTCTACCCCTTCTTTCTATTTCCTCATCCCCTTCACCTTCTTTGAATTCATTTATTTTATTTTATCTGCAATGTTTTGTAGGTATCATGGAAACAAAATCATGACATATTACGAGCATGCATCAAAACAGATTACAAAAATAGAGAAAATTTCAAAAACAATTTTTTTCCCCCAAAAGATCATTTCTCAAAAGTGCTACAGTAAAGTCCTAAAAGTCTAATTTATTGTGTAGCATTAATATATTGATAGAGAGAGTGACTAAAAATTAAAAAGTTTCCGATGCCGGGAATCGAACCCGGGTCTCCTGGGTGAAAGCCAGATATCCTAACCGCTGGACGACATCGGAATTGTTGAAATCCAATTGGATTAAAAAAACTTATTTAGAGTTGGAAAGTAATAGCTTTATCTCATGCAGAAGCAGAAGACAGAGAAAGGCAAGAGATATGGCCATTAGCTTCAGCACAGCTTTAACCTCAAGGCCAACTTCCTCTTTCAATTTCAACAAGACCCCACCTTCCAAAATCTCCCGAAAACCCACCAGCTTACAAGAATCATATTTCTCACTCACCAAAGAATTAGTTTCACCCAATCCAAACAAATGCTTAGATGAAGCTTACTCATTAGTTCTTGATCATTGTACTGCCCAAACCTCGTTGTCAATAGGCAAACAAATTCATACCCACATACTAAAACGCAACTATGCAACTGATATTGTATTCCTGTGCACCAAACTCGTGCTCATGTACGGGAAATGTGGTTCCTTATCGGATGCCGAAGACGTGTTCGATGAAATGTTTGAAAGAAGTGTTTTTTCCTACAATGCTATGCTTGGTGCTTATGTGTCCAATTGGGATCCTTGGTCGGCTATTGAATTGTACGGAAACATGCGTTTTTTGGATATTCCTGTGGATGCACATACTTGTAGTTGTGTTTTAAAGGCGAGTGCCGAGGCTGAAGATTTATGTTGTGGGAGGGAGATTCATGGATTTTTGATGAAGCTTGGGCTTCTTGGTAACAATGTTGTCCTTAATTCGCTTGCGAGCATGTATGCCAGGTGCAATGATCTTAACGCGGTGGCATTGTTGTTTGATAAAATGAGTGGAGGAGGAGATGTTGTGTTGTGGAATTTGATGATTTCAGCGTATGCTACCCATGGGATGAGTATGGAAGCGTTGGAGGTTTTTCGGGAAATGCTGAAAGCTGGTGTGGCACCCAGTACGTATACGTTTGTGGCTGCTCTTCAAGCGTGTGATGTGTTATTGATTGGGATGCAAATTCATGCTGTTACAGTGAAGTCTAGTCATCATTTTGATAGATATGTTTCAAATGCTTTGCTTGTTATGTACTCGCAATGCTGTAGAATAGATGAAGCTGCAAGTGTCTTTTATGGCATGAAAGAGAGGGATAATGTTTCCAGGAATTCTATGTTGGCTGCTTATGTTCAAAATGGTCTTTATGATAAATCACTGGACTGTTTCCGTGAGATATCAATTTCTGGTCATCAACCTGACCAAGTTTCAGTTATTAGTATTCTTTCAGCATGTGGCAGATCTCGGAACTTGTTGAATGGGATGGAAGCTCATGCATTTGCCTTGAGAAATGGGATAGAACTAGACCTTCAAGTTAGCAATACAATCATAGACATGTATGCAAAGTGTTCTAAGATGAGTTTCATGGAATCTTCTTTTCGAAGAATTCCTGAGAAAGACTACATATCCTGGACTACAATGATAGCAGGCTATGTTCAGAATAATTGCTACATGAAGGCGTTGCTATCATTCCAGGAAGTGCAGTTGGCAGGGATTGATATTGACAAAATGATGATTGAAAGTCTTCTCTTAGCTTGTCGTGGTCTGAGATGCATTTCAATTGCGAAAGAGATCCACGGTTACATCTTGAGAAAAGAAATATCCGACACTGTTCTGCAAAACACTTTACTGGATGTATATGGAGAGAGTGGAGAAGTAGATTATGCAAGAAATATCTTTGAACTAATTAAAGACAAAAATGTTATATCGTGGACGGCCATGATGGATTGTTATGTCCACAATGGACTTGCAAATGAAGCCCTTGAACTTTCTTTGCGTATGGTTACAGCAAATGTTCAGCTGGATGCTATTGCACTTTTGAGTTTTCTCTCAGCTGCTGCTAATTTATCAGCGCTGCGGAAAGGTAAAGAGGTTCATGGCTATGTTCTTAGGAAGTGCTTGCATTTTGAAGAATCCTTTGCAAGCTCACTTGTGGATATGTATTCTAGTTGTGGTGCTGTGGATTACTCATATAAAGTTTTCAACTCTGTCCCAAATAAAGATCTAGTTTTGTGGACAAGCATGATTAATGCATATGGAATGCATGGCCATGGGATTGCAGCTATTGAATTATTTAAGCAAATGGAGGCTGAAAATGTTTTTCCTGATCATATTGCGTTTCTGGCTCTTCTCTACGCTTGCAGTCACTCTGCATTGGTTGAGGAAGGTAAAAGAATTTTTTATGTTATGCAACATGAGCATGGCTTAGAACCATGGCATGAACACTATGTTTGTATGGTCGATCTGCTTGGTCGGGCAAATTATTTGGAAGAAGCATACGCAGTTGTGAAAGGTATGAAAATGAAGCCAACAGCTGCTGTTTGGTGTGCTCTACTTGGTGCTTGCAGAACTCATTCTAACATGGAAATAGGAGAAATAGCGGCCAGAAGTCTTCTAGAAGTGGAACCAGAGAATCCGGGAAATTATGTGCTTGTATCTAATATGTACGCTGCGGCTGAGAGATGGAACGATGTGGAAGAGGTTAGGATGAAAATGAAAGTTAAGGGACTGAAAAAGGAGCCTGCTTGTAGTTGGATTGAGGTAGGAAATAAGGTTCATACATTTATGTCAAGTGATAAGTCACATCCGAAGTCCGATGAAATTTACAAAAAACTATCTACAATCATAGAGAAAATAGAGAGAAATGGAGGCTATAAGGCGCAAACTAATTATGTGTTGCATAATGTGGATGAGAACGAGAAGGTGAAAATGCTTCATGGGCATAGTGAAAGGCTGGCGATAGCGTACGGTCTGCTTAGTACTAGGAAGAATATGCCAATACGGATCACAAAGAATTTAAGAGTCTGTGGGGATTGCCACAATTTCACGAAACTCATTTCCAAGTTTTGTGAGCGAGAAATAATTGTAAGGGATGCCAACAGATTTCATCATTTCAGGGATGGATTCTGTTCTTGTGGAGATTTCTGGTAATTTCGAACTCTTTTAAGAACATAGCTCTAAAGAGCTGAGATCAGACTACAATGGTAATGATTTTGGCAAGAAGATAAATGTTTAGCAACGTACATGATACGGATGGAAGAATTAGTAGTATTTATATTATATTGTTTATTGTATTGTTAGTATTGTATTATTAGTGTTTTTAATATTAGTGTATTATATATATTATTTTGGATATAATTAGTAGAAGTTGCATATTAGTAGGAGGTTATCCTATATTATTGGGAAGTTATTATCTACTAACTTCTCTCGTAGGATTATATTTATATTTCTTATCATTTGTAATACTAGAAATTTGACACACGCGGAGACTGCGTGTAAATTATATTAATATTTTAAAAAATAAAATTTAAAAGATAGATGCACAAAAATATGAATTGTTATTTTAGAGGGTGGGTAGTTGAGCAAAATATGAAAAATAATAATATTGCTATGATATGCTTTTATTTAAAGAGAAAAAAGAGGGGTATTTTAGGAAATACAAAAATTGGTATCCCAACTGTTTTTTTGTGAGTGGGACGGCTTTGCTTTTAATATAGCAATAGATGAAGGCTATGAAGAAATATATTGAAGTTTGTTCTCTTCTTCTTTCTGAATTTCTTTGGAGTTCCGTTCCGACTCGAATAGGAACAATTAACCTTATGGTTCGTTTCATTGGTGTTCTCGTTGAGAGGTGAAAGATGTCACCTAAACTTGTGATTGCTACTTTGTACGATGTTATCGCAGAGATCGCAAAAGGAGTTGATTTATGTGCACTCACGAAATCTTTACAAACACGCATCGACAACGCAATTCTGGAGATCCAAGCCAAATG
This sequence comes from Linaria vulgaris, assembly GCA_948329865.1. Taxonomy (NCBI): domain Eukaryota; kingdom Viridiplantae; phylum Streptophyta; class Magnoliopsida; order Lamiales; family Plantaginaceae; genus Linaria; species Linaria vulgaris. The sequence goes on from OX415253.1 coordinate 35,428,943, forward strand.
GGAACAAAAGTTGGACACGGTGATCGCAAATTCTCAGAAAATGTAAACGTTTAGTCCACACGTTACCGAGGCTCGGGAAATGTTGGTAACCAAATTAAAGAAACGTTGACATCCCATTAGAATCACGTGTCGTCGGAACACCAAATTGATACACCTAAACTCTTTCGTTGCAGTTTGATGAATTCAAATCGTTTGGAAAGGGGTTTCAGGCAGATGGGTCTTTGTCATTTTACAAAATCAACGTTGGCCTTGTTGATGGTGTGGAGTTGCGGAAAAATAATCGAGACTTAGATACTTGCGAGTTTGCTCATTTTTTTATGAATTTGCATCGAAGAGGCACGTTTTTGAAGTAGTTGCGAAGTTGGTTGTCAAGAGAGTATTATCGTTCCCTCACTAAAGGATATGCTGGAAAGTATCATTCCACAAATCGATCCAGATCCTTACTACCATAATTATACAAAAGTCGTGCAGTATCCAATAAATGTTGCAAATGAGAATTATTCTACCATCATTAAGGGCCAAGACTCATGTACGTTACTGCAGCAAATGAAAGGGAAGATAATTGTTGAAGCCTCAACCGGCATCCATGATGGATCATTGTTAATGATATTTGCAAATAAGGGTCTTCTCTTTCAAATGGTTCTTGTGAAGTCCACTAACTTTTGGGTCTTGAGGACAAGACCCTTCTATGGGGAAAGGAATGATACGGATGGAAGAATTAGTAATATTTATATTATATTGTTTATTGTATTGTTAGTATTGTATTATTAGTGTTTTTAATATTAGTGTATTATATATTATTTTGGATAGAATTAGTAGAAGTTGCATATTAGTAGGAAGTTATCCTATATTATTGGGAAGTTATCCACTAACTTCTCTCGTAGGATTTTATTTATATTTCTTATCATTTGTAATATGAAGGCTATGAAGAAATATATTGAAGTTTGTTCTCTTCTTCTTTTTGATCTTCTTTGGAGTTCCGTTCCGACTCGAATAGGAACAATTAACCTTACGGTTCATTTCAGTACATGTACGCCGTGGCAATACAATCAAGCCCTTAGAGCATCTTCCTGGTGCGTGAGGCCATTAAGGAGCTCTTTTTTTCATGGCCTTGTACACATGATATGCAGGGGCTCTGCCTATGTAATTATCTCATGATTTATTAGAATATGTAACTATAGTTATAGTTTTTATAAACTGTTAAGTATCAGAGTTTTTCAAACAATATGAAGCTGAAAGAGCTAAAAACATGAAGCGGTGTCGATCTTGCGAGCTGTTTCAGAGAGACAAATTCGAGAGGCCTTTACATTGGCTTTTTTATCTTTTGGATATTTGAAGATTGTCACGCAGAGAACATTTTGTGTCATTTTACCAATTTTCAAACTTAGTAGTTGTGTTTTCCTGCATTCGCTGATGAACTATGTGAAGCGTTTTTGTATATTGAATCTGCTCAAGGCCTTTGGCGCAAACTTAAAACTCATTTTGGATCCAGTAATGGTCCATTGATCTATCAATTACAACATGATGTTGCTTCCATATCTAAGGGGTACTCTTACTGTATCTGAGTATTATACCACACTTAAACGACTTTGGGATGAATTATCCTGTTTAGTCCCCCTATAACATGTCATTATATTGCTGCTAGTCTTTGCTCTTGCAATCTGAGCCATCATGCTTTAGATTCTACTTCTTTTACCATGTTGAGGCCTTTTTTGATGGGGTGTACTGATGCTTTTGATGCTGTGAGGAGCCAAATTCTTGTGTTAGAACCCATCCAACTAGTTGAAAAGGCCTACTCCATGGTCCCGAGAGTTGAAAAACAGAAAGAAGATCATTTTTGTATTGCTGAGTCCCATGATCATTCTGCTCTACTGGCTAAATTCCCTACTCACTCTCAGTCCAGACCTTATTTTGTTCATATCGGTCTTCTTTTGGTAAGGATTCCAAGAAGAAAGCAAATGACAGGTTTTGTGATTTCTGTCAAGGCAAAGGTCATACTAGGGAGACTTGCTTCAAGCTCACATGTGTACCTGACTATTACAAAGAACTGAAAGAGAGAATTGGTTCTGGTGCCATAAACTTTTCTCACTCTGCCTCTGCTCGAAACTCACTGGACTCTGGTTCCATTTCTAACGGTGCCGGTTTCACTCAACCTACCGCCAATCCACCAACTAATCAGTTTCAGCAAGAATTCATGAGAATGATGAAACACCTCATGCAACAACCTCCGTCCACCTGTTTTCACAACTTAGACAATCCCAAAGTTAACTTTGCACATTTTGGGGAGTTTGCTGATACAAACTTTTGTCTCTATACTATTTCCAAACTGAATACTTCCGTGTGTGTTATAGACACTGGAGCTTCAAATCACATGACCATGAGTCTGATCTCCTTTACCACTGTTAAACCGTGAATTCTTATACACCTGTTTGTCTACCTGATGGATATATTAATATAGTTACTTAGACACATACAACTTACACCTAACATCACTCTTCAATATATGCTTCATATACCTGAATTCAAATTTAAACCGATATATGTGCCTAAACTCACTAAGAATGCCAACATTAAATTCACATTATTTCTCGATGTTTGTATATTGCAGGACCTACAAACTGAGGAGATTTTAGTTGTTGGTCACACCTTTTACAATCTTTACATTCTTGATCCTAACAATTGTTCTGTGAATTCCATTAAACCAGACTTTACTAGTTTACTTACCACTTCTCCTAGTAAATGTCTTTCTTCAATTGTAACTCACAAAAGTGATTCACATGATTCAATAAAATTGTGGCACAACAGGTTGGTCATGCTTCTTATAATGCTCTCAAACATCTTGAATGCATTTTTGTTTCTAAACTTGATCCATGTAAATTCAGTGCTTGTGATATTTATCATATGGCCAAGCAATCTAGACTACCTTTCACACATAACACTAGTTGTTTTGATACTTTGCTTGGCTTAATTCATGTGGATCTATGGGGTCATTACATATTGCCTCACATAACAATTACTTTATGACAATTGTTGAAGACAAGAGTAGATGCACTTGGACTTTCATGATGCATTCTAAAACTCAAGTTTCTGATATTTTAGATGCTTTTATTACTATGGTCAAGACTCAATTCAAATGCAACATTTTCACTCTCAAAAGTGACAATGGATCTGAATTTACCAGTAACGCGTGCCAGACTATCTTACAGTCTAATGGGAACACTCATCATAAATATACTCCATATACTCCTCAACAGAATGGAGTAGTAGAAAGGAAGCATAGACACTTGTTACAAGTTATAAGAGCCTTACTCTATTAGGCTAATTTGCCTCTAAAATTCTGGGGTTATGCAGTTCTAATGGCAACATATCTCATCAATAGAACTCTTACTGCTACCCTGGACTGGAAAACTCCTTTTGAGATTCTAAATGGTCATTCAGTTGATTTGAACAACTTGAGGATATTTGGCTGCCTGTGCTTCTTTGAAAATACCAATCCTTGTAAGAATAAACTCACTCCCATAGGTTTTAAAGGCTGTTTTTCGGGATTCTCTCCAGGTCAAAAGGCTTACAAAATATACTAATTTCAAACTAAGTATGTAAAAATAAGTAGGGATGTCATTTTTTATGAGAATCAATTCCCTTTTACATCATACACTACTGATAATAACTCTACTCCTCTCCCAACCGTATATCTTGATAACCCATACAACTCCTTATCTTATACAGACTCCTCATATGAGCCTCTACCAGATATTCCCTCTACACAAAACCTTACTTCCTCTTCACCTTTTGAACATAATTCTCATGTTTCCTCTCTTGTTCCTGCCACTACTCCTCACCCCTCTCCACCTGCACCTCTTAGGAGAAGTTCAAGACTTATCTTCTTACCATCACATCTCAAAGACTTTGTCTTATCTTGTCAAACTGATACCATTGCTCCCTTCATACAACCACCTACCATCTCCATTTAATATACTCTACCTACTTTACCTTTCACTTATCTCTCTCATTTTACTCCCTCATACCTTTCTTTCTTAGCCAACCTCAATATCACTCAATCCTCTTCTTACTCTCATGAATGCAAGAATCCACACTAGATATCTACTATGCAAACATAGCCCAATGATCTTGAATCCAAGGACACATGTGAGCTTCTGCCTCTACCTAATGGTAAGAATCACATTGGTTCTAAATGGGTGTTCAAAGTGAAGTTAAGCCCTGATGGAAAAGTGGAAAGGTACAAGGCCCACTTGGTTGCAAAGGGATAAAACCAAGTGTTTGGCTTAGACTATAATGATAACTTTTCACCTGTTGTCAAATTGGTTATAGTGAGAATTCTCATTGTTGTTGCCACTCATTATCAATGGCCTTTACAACACATCAATAATGCCTTTTTGCATGGATTTCTTGATTAGGACATTTACATTGTCCCTCATCAAGGCTACACTAAGACTGGACCATGCCTGTTTTGCAAGCTAAAAAAGTCACTCTATGGCCTAAAATAGGCTTTTAGGCAATGGCATCTTGATTTTACCAAGTATTTGTTGGCCTATTGGTTTCCATTAGTCTTCATTGACGATTGCCTCTTTACTATGGGCTCTGGTTCCTTCTTTGTGGCCCTTTTTGACTATGTTGATGATGTGTCCTTCACTTGCCTTACACTCTTATGTCAAGAGTCACCTACACAAAGCTTTCACTATAAAGGATATTGGCGATGCCAAATATTTCCTTGGCCTAGAAATACTGTGCACTCCTTATGGTACTTACATTCATTAAAGGAAATACACATTTGACATCATTGCAGATGCTGGTTTAACTGGTGCAAAACCTTTAAGGGTCTCAAGTTATCTTGTAATGGAGAGTTTTTTCCTCATCCTAACCAGTATAAGCACCTCATAGGCTGCCTTTTCTACCTTAACATGCCTAGGCCTGATGTATGTTACATCATAAATCAACTGAGCCAATTCATGCAGGCTCCAACACAGTCACATTGGGATGTTGCTCACTTAGTTCTCTTGTATCTTAAAGGCACTCCCTCACTTGGATTTTATTATGATGCTTCCATTCCCCTGCAGCTCACAAGCTATTCTGATGCTGACTAGGCATGCTGTTCAGATACAAGGCAGTCCATCATTGGATATGCAATCTTTCTTGGTCATTCTCTCATAAGTTGGAAGATAAAGAAGCAGGTCATTGTCTCTAGATCATCTACTAAGGCTGAGTACTGCAACATGGCAAGCACAATGTGTGAACTTAAATGGATAAGCTATGTTCTCAATGAGTTACTTGTTCCTCATGCCCTTCATATTCCCTGTATTGTGATAATAAGGTAGCAGTTCACATCTCTCAAAACCCTGTCTTTCATGAGCGCATCAAGCACCTCGACATGGACTGTCATGTAGTGAGGGACTCATTTAAAGATGGTTTTGTGCTTCCTCAGCATTTTCTTGCTTTCCTCCAGTTGGCTGACTTTTTTACAAAGCCCCTTACAGCTCCATCATTTTCACACTGGATTTTCAAGTTGTATTTGGTAGATCCCTACCAAGATACAACTTGAGAGGAGGCAATTAGAGTATACTAATAGCTCACAAACATTTTTATCATTATGTATTTATTAATTTGTTAATAGTGATGTTAGTTAGTTAGTTAGCTGATTAGTCACTAAGCTAGAGTTAGTTAGCATCTTAGTTGAATTATATATACAGCTGTCTGTAACAAAATTGTATACACTTTTCATACTTCGCTTTTCACCATTAATGAAATCTTGAGTTGCAATAGACTTAGTCATGGTCTTAGAAATTCTTTTCTTTATTTTTATACTTATCCAAAAGGAGCATTGTATTGGAATTTAATTATTATTTAATTTTAATTTTTAATACTATAGCAATGCATACTTCATTATGAGAAATTTACAATTTGAAATATAATCTCCGCAAGCTTAGATTTACAATATGTACCTTTCCTTCCGGAAGTAGTACTTTTCTAATTAATTATCTCACCAAAAAAATATAAAAAAAAATTCACCTGAGGGGGCATGTTGAGAAAATATCCCACATTGCTTGGGTATAGTTTTGGATTATGCTTAATAAAGAGAAGTTCCCATTCCATTTAAAAGAGTCTTTTAAGTGGAGAAATATGGACGCCAATTTCCATCATGGTATCAGAGCTTAGGCCAAAGAGGTCCTGGGTTTAAATCTCATTGCCACTCAATTATCAAATAGTGTTCCGTAACAGAAGTAACAAAAAATATTACATAGCCTACACGTGAGGGGGCCTGTTGGAGATTAAGAATACTATGTTTAAGTAACTAAGTTGATAAATCATTTGTTGAGATTCGAAAGAATGTTACAGAATAATCAAAGCATTGATTTATGATCAATTCCTCGTCTACACAATTTGGGCAGAGAGTGTTCTCAAATTAAATGGAAAGAGGTTTTGCCAATTGCTATATGCTATATAAAACTAGGGAATGTTAAATAAAGAAAAACGAAAGATATCATAAAGGCCGAAAAGTTCGAAAGGAAAATAGATATTTACACTTTAATACTCAAGTCTAACAATAGCATTGTTGACTTCAACAGTTTTTTTCTTTTCTTGCGTATTAGTCCTAGAACTTATAATTAGTCTTTCATAAATTTTATGTACTTCATTGATATATCTCTTACAAGTTCAAATATTAACCTTAACTAGTGAATTATCTAGAAATATTTAACATTAGAAAATATATTTATTATTAACTACATATTGTTAATTTATTTATTATATTTCTTTATTGATTTATGAATCAATGAAACCCCAAGATTGCAACCCTCTAGATAGTCATGTCCATTCACCGTTGATGGGCGATTATGGAGTCTTCGACTATATATATTTCATTTGGTCCCCATAATTCATTTAACACTCTCATTAAGTAATATATCTCATACACCATTAATTGAGAGAGAGTAACGAATAAGAATTTGGAAGACCAAAAGGAACGAAACTCGCCATTGCGGAAACGTCTCAAAGCTTCGCTTACGTTTAACAATGGCAGGAGGTACACCGATCTTTCACTTCTGCATTTATGTGATTATATATTTTAACATGATCACATTAGAACTCTTACAGTTGGCATCAGAGCATGTATATTTGCCTCTGCTTTATTTTTCAATTTTTTGAAAAGTTACGTTCATGAAGTTTTGATTGGTCTTTCGATTCTATCATTAAAACTTGGGTTTTTATGTAAGAAATCATCCGTAAATTTTATTTCTAGTAAGTATGTACTTTAAAACGCTATTTTTGATGTGAAAATGAGGGAGAACGAGTCGGGTCATATCATGGGGTCGTACCGGGTCGATTTTGACCCGGTTGAAGGTTGAAGACGATTTAAAAAAAAAAACTTATTTCGCCTGGGACTCGAACCGGCGCCTCTCCTATTCATGTTGACATGCTTAGCCAATAGACCAACAATGTATTGTTGTGAAGTTAGAGAACTTACATATTTATCTGTATAAATGGGCAACCACAGATTAAGTACCAAAATTATGGGGTTTGAGGAATTCGAACCCAGAACATTTGTAACTTCTCCTTCAATACTGAACCGTTGGGCTACTTTTGCATCAAAATATAAATAATATCAAGAAAAGATTCGATCACGGGTTTCTGTTTTTCTAGGAACGTGGCATTGAACCATTGGAACAATTGAATTATTGTTTGACCGAACCGTTGTTTATTCAAACATTTCTAAGTACATTAACAAAAAAAAAATGAATTTGGCCAAGTTCCGAACCTGCAACCTCCTAGTAAACATTATGGGCTTAAACCGCTTGGCCAACACTATTATATGTTCATATATGCAGACTATGTTTTATTTGACTTAATCAGATTCTGGTTATGTTTCTAATTAAATATATTAGCATGCTTAGATTTTTTTATCTGATTTATATTTACTGTTTAAAGCAGTAATTATGCATGTTATATATTTGATTCAAATGTTTGTGATTTTTATGTTTTTATTTAGTTAAAGAGTAGCCACAACATCTTTAATTATATAGAAGCATGTATTAGGAATAAAATCATGTAGAAACATTAGTTGTGATTAATTGCACATGGTATAATAAAGTTTATCCCACGGGGAATTTAATTATATTTTGTGTAGTTAATTAGAATAAAATGTCAAAATTATATTTCTTAATATACCCACACGAATTAAGGAAAGGAAATTAGTTTTGATAGTTTTATTGGTCTTTAGAATAAATTTAATTGAATATAGCTTTACCCACATGCAAGTTTTATGTCTGTAGATTTATTTATATGCTTTACATTTGGTCACGCATAATAGGGTTAATTTTGTCTCAAAATATTAAGTCGAGTATGTATGAATTATATTTGCAGCGTCACATTCTATGAATATTAATGATCTCAAAATACAAGTTCCTGAACTAAATGGTGAAAACTATACCGTTTGGAAGGAGAGAGTTCTTCTTCATTTAGGAGTGGCTGATATTGACTATCCTATCTGTAAGGATGAACCACCAGCCATTGGGAAATCCAACACTCATGCTGATATAGAACATTATGAATGGTGGGAGAGGTCTAACTGTCTCCATGTCATATTCATAAAGACTCATATATCTGCTGGATTAAGGAGCTCGGTGGAGAAGTATATCGATGTTCGTATGTTACTTAAGGCAATTGAGGAACAGTTCCAAACTTCTGAAAAGGCACTTGCTAGTACACTCATTGGGAGGTTTTCGCCACTTAAGCTAACCGGTCTCGGAGGTGTGCGCGAGCACATCATGAGCATGAGGGACATTGCGGCTAAACTGAAAACATTGGGAGTTGAGATGTCGAATACTTTTCTAGTCCATTATATCCTTAATACCCTTTCATATCAATTCGGGTCATTTAAGATATCCTATAACACACATAAAGATAAGTGGTCTATGAATGAGCTTTTAACCATGTGTGTTCAAGAGGAGAGCCGATTGATGATGGAACATGGAGAAACTGTATTGTTGGCTACCAACAAGAAAAAGAACAAGCACTCCAAGGATAAAGAAAAGGATAAAGTTCCCATTCAAGGTGGAATTACTAAGAAATCCAAGTGTTATTTCTATAAAAAGAAAGGACATATGAAGAAGGATTATCTGAAATTCCAAAAGCGGCAACATGAAAAAGGTAACTTTGTCTCCCTAGTTTGTTATGAATCTAATATGTCTGATGTTCATTGTAACACATGGTGGATTGACTCTGGTTCTTCAATCCATGTTTCAACATCCTTACAGGGTATGACAAACCTGAGGAAACTAGCGGGAAATGAGCATAACATTTATTCAGGAAACAAAATGCGCTCAACTGGTGAATTTGTTGGAACGTGCCAAATTACATTAACTACTGGCTTTACTTTGTATTTACATAATGTATTTTATGTACTTGGGTTTTCCAGGAATTTAATTTCTGTATCTAGACTTACACCTATGGGATTTGAATATAATTTCCATAAAACATCATTTAGTTTATTATATAATTCAAATGTTGTCGGAAATGGCATTTTGTGTAATGGTCTATTTATGCTTAATATACAAAGTAACACTGGTAATTTAGTAATGTATGTTAAAACTGACATGAAAAGATGTGTTAATAATGAAGAATCTTCTATGTTGTGGCACCGGAGATTGGGACATATTTCTAAGGATAGAATCAAGAGGTTAGTGAATGATGGAGTATTTAGTACTTTGGACTTTGCTGACTTTGAGATTTGTGTGGATTGCATAAAGGGAAAGCAAATCAAAATATCTAAAAAGGGTGCGCACAGAAGTTCTGAATTACTTGAAATCATCCATTCAGATATTTGCTGTCCAGGCATGGATATGCAAAGTGGTCTAAAAAACTTTATCACCTTTATTGACGACTTCTCACGTTACATATATGTTTATTTACTTCATCATAAAAGTGAAGCTTTTAATGCCTTTAAGGTCTTTAAGGCAGAAGTAGAAAAACAATGTGGAAAACAAATAAAAATTGTGAGAACTGATAGAGGAGGAGAGTATTATGGTAGATACACAGAAGGTGGTCAAGCACCTGGTCCATTTGCTATGTTTCTTCAAGAGCACAGAATCGTAGCTCAATACACCAATCCAAGATCTCCTAGTGAGAATGGTGTGGCTGAAAGAAGAAACCGGACATTGATGGAGATGGTTAGGAGTATGTGCAGTAATGCTAATCTCCCAATAACCTTGTGGACTGAAGCTCTTAAGACGACATTGTACATATTAAACCGTGTTCCAACAAAGGTTGTCCCTAAGACACCATTTGAGTTATTCAAGGGTTAGAAAATGAGTTTGAATCACGTACGCATTTGGGGATGTCCGTCTGAAGTAAGAGTGTATAACCCACAAGAGAAGAATCTTGATCCTATGACCATTAGTGGATATTTAGTTGGATATGCTAAACAGTCTAAAGGATACAGATTCTACTGTCCATCTTATATCACTAGATTTGTGGAATCGAGAAACGCAAAATTTGTTGAAAATGACATAATCAGTGGGAGTGATCATTTACAAAATTCTATTTCTGATGGTGATCGTGTTGGTACACAACCCTCGTCGTTCATTTCATAAGCTGATATTGATTTAGTAGATCAAGTTGTTTAAGAATCACCTTTGGTGGCTGAACAACAAGTTGATCAACAAGATCCTCAGGAGATTGTTGATACAACCTTAAGGAAGTCTACTAGAATAAGGAAATCAGCAATACCTAGTGACTATCACGTGTATCTACAAGAGTCAGACTTTAACATTGGAGCTGAGAATGATCCCGAGATGTTTTCACAAGCCATGAGTAGTAATGAACCAAATTTGTGGTATGATGCTATGACTGATGAGATAAATTCTATGGCATCAAACGAAATATGAGATCTTGTTGAGTTACCTAAAGGGGCGAAAGCCATTGGATGCAAGTGGGTCTTTAAAATAAAGAAAGACTCATTAGGTAACATTGAGAGACACAAGGCCAGACTCGTTGCTAAATGATTCACTCAGAAAGAAGGAATCGACTACAAAGAGACTTTCTCCCCTGTATTAAAAAAGGATTCCCTTCGAATCATCATGGAATTAGTTGCACATTTTAATTTAGAATTACAACAAATGGATGTGAAAACAACCTTTCTAAATGGAGAATTGGAGGAAGAGGTATACATGAAACAACCTGAAGGATTTCCATCCAATAATGGTGAACACTTAGTTTGCAAGCTTAAGAAATCTATATACGGATTGAAACAAGCCTCACATTAGTGGTATTTAAAATTTCATGATGTTGTGTCTTCATTTGATTTTGAAGAGAACGTTATGGATAATTGTACATACCAGAAGGTTAGTGGGATCAGGATTTGTTTCTTAATTCTATATGTAGATGATATTTTGCTTGCAAGTAATAACAAGGATATGATATATGAGGTGAAACATTTTCTCTCTAAGAACTTTGATATGAAGGATATAGGCGATGCATCTTATGTCATCGGGATTAAGATACATCGCGATAGGGCTTGTTGTGCTATGAGTATATCTCAAGAGACATACATAAACAAAGCTTTAGAGAGATTTCGGATGAAAAATTGTTCACCTAGTATAGCTCCCATTGTTAAGGGTGATAAACTGAAATTGAGTCAGTGCCCGAAGAATGATTTAGAACATGAACAAATGAAAAATATTCCATATGCTTCTGTTGTTGGAAGCTTGATGTATGCCCAGGTTTGCACTAGACCTGACATTGCATTTGTTGTTGGGGTATTGGGGAGATATCAAAGTAATCCAGGCACTGAGCATTGGAAAGCTGCAAAGAAGGAATTAAGATACCTTAAGGGGACTAGAGATTACATGCTCGTATATAGACGTTCAAACCATTTGGAAGTAATGGGATACTCAGATTCAGACTTTGCTAGCTGTGTTGATTTGAGAAAATCAACTTCTGGTTACATTTTTATGTTGGCTGGTGGAGCTGTTTCGTGGAGGAGTGCAAAACAAACTTTAACTGCTACTTCTACCATGGAAGCTGAGTTAGTGTCTTGTTTTGAGGCAACTTCTCAAGGTGTATGGATTAAGAGTTTCATATCAAGGCTTAGAATCTTGGATTCTATTAGTAGACCCCTGAAATTATACTGTGACAATTCAGCTGCTGTCTTCGTGGCTAAAAATAATAAAATCGGGAGTCGAAGCAAACATATCGACATTAAGTATTTAGCCATAAGAGAGCGTATCAAGGATAAATCAGTCATCATTGAACATATAAGGACTGATAAAATGATTGCTGATCCTCTAACTAAAGGCATGCCTCCCAGAAAATTTGAGGATCATGTTAAAAGTATGGGACTTGGTTCCCTTATGTAACTTTTCGTTGTAAGAACAATGTTTAATGAAATTCTTAATGTAATGTATTCTCATATTGATTTGGCGATAGATCGTATTATATATATATGTGAGTCGGTTACAAGTGAGTGATCTAATAATACAACGAATCTATCTCAAATCAGGCCTACACTATTTATCTCGCGTAGACTTGGTCCGGAACACCTCGAACTAACGCTTCGATGCTTGGACGACAGTGGTATATCGGTGACTAGATCAGACGTATATCGGTGATTGTCTTCGACATGATATCGAGGACGCCCCTCGATGTGATATCGGTAGTGTGGTTGTATGACGTATCAGTAGAGCACCAGGTTATCCCGATATCGAGTACGACATCGAGAGTGAGATCGGGGATTTGTTTCGATGTGATGCGTGATAGCTGAGGGATAATAATTGCCTACTTTGGGATCCGGGTACCGCGTATTTATAGACCTCGGGATCCGGGGACCACAGTAACATATCGGTGATTATTACCGATATGATATCGGAAGTGGTCCCCGATATGGTCAAATATGGGCCTGGTTTGGGCCAGACCCAATATGCGGGAAATGCCCATATCACATATTTAGTGGTGTGCACATTTGGATATATCATATCTTGATATATCATGAGAATATTTTTTGTTATGGACCAAGAATAATCATTGGGTTTATTCATTAAGTTTTTGGTTGTTGACGGGGAGCACAATGCATTGTGATACATGGGAGATACTACTTGTTTTTCGTCAAAGGACCTATCGCCATGATCCATGTTTTTGTTTCTTATTGTTGGGGATTGTGATCCAGGTAGATCAAGTGGGAGAATGTTAATTTATTTATTATATTTTTTTATTGATCTATGAATCAATGCAACCCCAAGATTGCAACCCTCTAGATAATCATGTCCATTCACCATTGATGGACGGTTATGGAGTCTTCCACTATATATATTCCATTTGGTCCCCATAATTTATTTAACACTCTCATTAAGTAATATATCTCATACACCATTAATTGAGAGAGTAACGAATAAGAATTTGGAAGACCAAAAGGAACGGAACTCGCCACTACGGAAATGTCGCAAAGCTTCGCTTACCTTTAACAGTGGCAGTAGGTACGCCGATCTTTCGCTTCCTTATTTATGAGATTATATATTTGAACATGATCACATTAGAACTCTTACACACACATATATATATGTATGTATTTCAATTATAACTAAATAAGAAATAGTAACATCTTGAATTAGTGATGAATCAAATATTAGTTACCATTTGAATGATTGAGATTATATACTATTTGATTAATTATAAAAAAATCAAGGACGGGGCATATTGGTTAATTATCCATTTTTTATGGGAAAAATTCGAAACTAGTCCTTTATTGTGTACTAGTTACAATTTCCATCATTTATTGTGTCCTTGTTTTATTTTGGTCCTTTATTATGTATTTTATTACGATTTTGGTCCTTAGGAAGAAGTCTGAGTTGAAAAATATCACGTGGGAACACTTGCCGATCAAAATAAAAACTTTTTTAATTTCCACATGCAAATTCACATGTGGAAACGTTGGTTTCAAATTTTTTAATTTTATTTATTTAAAATTCTGACCCGGCCAACCCGATTTGACCGGGTTATCCGGATCAGATGGGTCAAAATTTAAAAAAAAAAATTTTAAAATTGTTGTTCCACATGCGAATTTTCTTGTGGAAAATTTTAAAAAAATTGAATTTAGGGTGGCACGTTCTCCTACATGACATTTTCGGCTGAGATTCCATCCGAATGACCAAAATCGTAGTGAAACACACAATAAATGACCAAAATAAAACAATGACACAATAAAGAACTAAAACTGTAACCAGGACACAATAAATGACCAATTTCGATTTTTTCCCATTTTTTTAATTATAAATAAGAGCAATTTCATTCAACAATTTCTACACGCTAAACCATTTCGATTTAGTTAAAATTCCTAAGATCAAAGTTCTTCTTTTTTTTAGTCCAGATTTAGCAAGAAAATATCAAGAACTTTTATCTCATTTTTTTCTGCACAAAAATATCGAAACACTATTATATCACACACATCATTAAGTTGTACTTGAAGAGGAAAGTATTGGATTGTGGCTAAACCATAAGATTGACTAAGTGAAAACAAGTTCTAATAAATATTTTATCATGCTTGGTTGCTATTGGTAATAACTCAAAGTGAAGTGGTCCTGTATCTTGCTTTTTGGAAGCAGTTGTTAACAACGTACATTCAAACAAAGCGACTTTTTTAAAACCATCCAGGGCATGTTATCAGTTTCAAAAGAACCTGTCATTAGCCTTTGTCCCACCCGTTTGTCTTCTTTCGTCCTATGGTCGAGCTGTCTCACTTCTTGTTGCATAGAATTAAAAAAGAGGATAGTCATTATTGAGCGTAAAATTATAATATATAGTAGAAATCTGATTTCTGCTATCCCTGTTTCAACGACATGCTCTCTATGAGGTCTTCAACTTTCTCACATGAAGATATCATTTCCAATTAATGTGCTTTGAAAGTCCGTAATATGTAAAACATCCATTATTCTCTAAAAATCCGAGAACAACATGTAAGTTTCAAATACTATTTAGAATCACAAGCTTTTGTATTTTCATCTAATTCTGGATCCAAGTGTTCCTTGTGATGTTTGGGAACAGAATCCTCAATAAAGTTGGGATTCCATCTATTTGAATATATCCGATCATAGGTAAAAATCGACACTACAATAATTCTTAGCTTTATTTAAACTTTAGATTCTTAATTTACAATTAAAATGATCATCCTAATTCATAAATTGATTACACGTGATTTTATTATAGCATATTATTGGTTAAAACTAGTTAACTGTAATTCGTAATAAAGAATTAACGCAATTTGTGACTTTTTTTTATAACATTTAAGTGGTACATGAGAGGACCGTTGGTCAAAGAATAGGTAAGGTCCTGATTCCAGGACGGAACCGTATGACGCGAGAGGGTCACATACGGTTTCACTGAGAAGGGTTAATAAAGAATTAACATAATTTGTGACTTTTTTTTATAACATTTAAGTGGTACATTTTCTATGTTTCACATATCCTTTACTTCAATTTTACGGGGTAATCATAAATACTTTTAAGATTATTTAACATAAAATATGAGTTAAAATCACCTTAAGATATCAATATGTATTTGCTATGATGAATATTTAACGTTTAACTTTTTATGTATCCATGTTTATTATCTTTAATATATATTATTAGATATTATTGTATATCCTAGTTTATCTTGTTTCCATAGTTATCGTATCATAGAGATCTTGTATAGTTAGCACTTACTTTATCTTGCACATTGTAATTGTATTTATACATCCATTGATTAATGAGAATGACACACAGAATATTATATTCCTACATGGTATCAAGCCTTCCTTTTTTCTCTCCTCTTTTTTTTCCAAATGACCAACCCTAACGATCCTACCCTAGAGTCGGCCGCCACCTCACTCTCTTCCGCCTCCACCGCCACCCAACAGCCACCAATGACCACCACAAAAATTTTCCCAGCCCTCACGGTCACCAATATTAAAAATTTTATCCCCATCACTCTCGACATTGAGAGCAGCCACTATAACTCTTGGTCGGAACTCTTCAAAATCCATGCTCGAGCCTATCAAGTTCTCGACCATATTATTCCCCCTAAAAGTGGCATTTCTCCCCCTCTTGCCGACTCTGACGCCGAAATTTGGGACCGCCTCGATGCCATTGTCCTCCAGTGGATCTATGGCACCATATCCAATGATCTCCTTCATACGATCATTGAACCCGATTCCACAACGATGGGTGCATGGAATCGTTTGGCCGACATCTATCAGGACAACAAGAACTCCCGTGCAGTTCACCTTGAACATCAATTTTCGCACACAACCCTAGATGAGTTCCCTATTGTTGGAGCCTACTGTCAGAAATTGAAGATGATCGCGGACCAACTTGCCAACGTTGGTTCTCCTGTGTCCAACCAACGTTTGGTGTTGCAACTTGTCGCGGGTTTGAATGATAATTTTAGTGGGGTCGCCACTCTCATCCAACAAAGTGACCCCCTGCCTCTTTTCTCTAAAGCTCGGTCGATGCTCGAGTTGGAGGAAACCAGCATCAACAAAAGAGCCGCCCGTCAAGCCGAGTCCGCCCTTGTGTCACAAGCTCCACCGCCCGGACCCGACAATGCAACCACCGCCCATCCACAACAGCGGTCATCTGCCCCTCGCGGTCGCGGCTCCGCAGGCTGCAGACGCGGTCTAGGGCGCGGACTGCCTCCATGGGCCTGGCCAAACCCATGGGCCGCTTACGGTTCGCAGCAGTCGTGGGTCACCCCACCGTCGCCTTACCCCATGGCCCCATACAGCCCACAACCCTCTCCTCCGCCCCTGGCCCGGCAGCAAGACATTCTCGACCCATGCCCTAATCACGCCTATCATGCCGCCGCCTCTACCATTGGCTTTGCTCCGACTGACCTTGACACAACTTTCAGCACCATGTCTCTAAATCCACCCGATGAGCAATGGTACATGGATTCGGGGGCATCTTCACATATGACGGCAAATAACGGTACTCTTACGTCTTATTTTAATTTGAGTAAGTCTAATGGTATTACTGTAGGTAATGGCAATTCTATTCCAGTTGTTGGTACGGGTAATGCGTCGCTTCCCTCACCTTTTCCTCCCTTATCTTTATCTAATGTTCTACATGCACCTAAAATTGTCAAAAACCTTATCTCTGTTCGTAAATTCACCATTGATAATTCTGTTTCTATTGAATTTGATCCTTGGGGTTTTTCTGTGAAGGATCTACGGACGTGCAAACATCTTATGAGATGCACTAGTTCCGGCGACCTCTACCCACTGTCACCGTCGCCTCCCTCATCCCGTAACTCCTCTTTTGTCGCCCTCCCCGCCGACCATCGGCATGCTCGTCTCGGCCATCCCGGCCCCGCCGTCCTTGCCTCTCTCCGTCAAGCCAATCACATCTCTTGCTCATCGGCGCCGTCTTCCTTTTGTCCATCTTGTCCGTTAGGAAAGCATGTTAGGTTACCTTTTTCGTCATCTACTTCTCGCACTTTACTTCCGTTTGACATTGTTCACAGTGACCTTTGGACTTCCCCCGTTTTGGGATCCTCGGGTCATCGTTATTATGTGTTGTTTTTGGACAATTTTTCTAATTATTTATGGACTTTTCCCATTGCTAATAAGTCACAAGTTTTTTCTACATTTTTAGCTTTTCGCGCACTTATAAAACTCAATTTGAACGCGAAATTAAAAGCTTTCAATGTGATAACGGAAAAGAATATAACAATGCTCTTTTTCATCAATTTTGTGCTAAAAATGGGATGACTTTTCGCTTCTCTTGTCCATATACATCTTCTTAAAATGGAAAGTCCGAAAGAAAAATATGCACCATAAATAATATAATCCGTACTCTACTATCTCACGCCTCCCTTCCCCCCGTTTTTTGGCCTCACGCCCTCCACATGGCCACATATTTATCAAATATTCTTCCCACTAAATTACTTAACTTCTCCTCCCCTCTACAACTACTTTACCAAAAAATTCCCTCTTACACTCATCTACGCATTTTTGGGTGTCTATGTTTTCCCCTATTTCCCTCATCTACTATAAACAAATTACAAGCCCGCTCCACACCTTGCATATTTTTGGGCTACCCATCCAACCAACGTGGCTACAAATGTCTCGACATTAAAACAAACCACATAATTATATGTCATCACGTCGTGTTTGATGAAAATACTTTTCCCTTCCACCAAATAAATAAACCACAACCCTCCTCATACACGTTCCTTGACTCGGACGTCTATCCCCTCGTCCACCACCATATGCAGCACACGCCTAACGTGCCACATGGTCTTCATGCCGACCCTTCCTCTCCTCCCCCACCATCACCCGACGGCGCCGTCTCTCCTCCTTCACCACCACCGCCTCCTCTCTCCTCACCTCCCCTTACTCCCGGCCCCTCTCATCAAATGGTGACTCGTAGTCTCCATGACATCTACAAACCTAAACGTATCTTCGACTTAAACACTACCATGTCCCCCTCTCCACTCCCTCGCTCTCCCTCGGTCGCTCTATCCGACCACAATTGGAAACTTGCCATGCTTGATGAATATAATGCTCTTATTAATAATAATACGTGGGAGCTCGTTCCTCGTCCGTGTAATGTTAATGTCATTCGTTCCATGTGGATTTTTAGACATAAATTTAACTCTGACGGTTCTTTTGAGCGGCATAAAGCCCGTCTTGTTGGTGATGGCAGGTCTCAACAGGTTGGAGTGGATTGTGACGAGTCTTTCAGTCCAGTGGTCAAACCAGCTACCATTAGGACTGTCTTAAGTGTTTCTCTTTCTCACTCTTGGGACATACATCAGCTGGACGTCAAGAATGCCTTTTTACACGGTAAGCTTAATGAAACCGTTTATATGCATCAAACAATGGGCTTTTGTGACTCTCGCTTTCCTGATCATGTATGCTTACTCAAGAAGTCTCTTTATGGCCTTAAACAAGCCCCTCGGGCTTGGTATCAGCGGTTCGCCGACTATGTAGCTACTATTGGTTTCATTCATAGCTCTTCAGATCATTCCTTGTTTATTTATCGTCGTGGGGGTGACACATCATATTTATTATTGTATGTGGATGACATTATCTTAACGGCCTCAACTCCCACTTTACGTCAATCTCTTATGTCTCTTCTTGGGTCCGAGTTTGCTATGAAAGATTTGGGGCCACTTAGTTATTTTTTAGGCATTGCTGTCTCTCAGGTTTCTAGTGGTCTTTTCCTATCTCAAAGGAAATACGCCGAGAGCATTATTGAGCGCGCGGGTATGAGTTCTTGCAAGCCGTGTGCAACACCAGTAGACACCTCCTCCAAGTTGGGGGGGGGGGGGATGGCCAGCCCTCCTGTTTCCGACCCACACTGTTTCGGAGTCTTGCGGGTGCCCTTCAATATCTGACATTCACACGTCCGGATATCTCTTATGCGGTTCATCAGATTTGCTTGTCTATGCACGACCTTCGGGATTCTCACATGCAAGCACTGAAACGCATCATTCGATATCTTCAGGGGACATTAGACAATGGTTTATTGCTATCCCGTTCCACGGTTTCCGACCTTATTGCTTACTCCGACGCTGATTGGGGTGGCTGCCCGGATACTCGGCGTTCTACCTCGGGTTACTGTGTTTATTTTGGGGACAATCTTATATCCTGGTCCGCCAAACGTCAGCCCACTCTCTATCGCTCCAGTGCTGAGGCGGAGTATCACGGGGTTGCTAATGTGGTATCCGAAGCTTGTTGGCTTCGAAATTTGCTTCTTGAGCTTCACTGTCCCATCACAAAAGCCACCTTGGTCTATTGTGACAACATCAGTGCTATTTACTTATCGGGTAATCCGGTTCAACACCAACGAACCAAACATATTGAGATGGATATTCACTTTGTTCGTGAGAAGGTTGCTCGTGGCCTCATTCGGGTTCTTCACGTCCCGTCTCGGTACCAAGTCGCCGATATTTTCACGAAGGGCCTTCCACGTGTTCTTTTTGAAGACTTTCGTTCCAGTCTCAACGTCCGGCCTCCTCCCGTTTCAACTGAGGGGGTGTATTAGATATTATTGTATATCCTAGTTTATCTTGTTTCCATAGTTATCGTATCATAGAGATCTTGTATAGTTAGCACTTACTTTATCTTGCACATTGTAATTGTATTTATACATCCATTGATTAATGAGAATGACACACAGAATATTATATTCCTACATATATGATTCTAGTTTCCTCTCATCTCTTAAATATTTGGATAAAGTGAACTCATGTGATACGGTTGAAACTATCAACAAAACTTCTTTATAGGATTTCATGAAATTTCATAATTTTTTTTTATAATGATGAATTGTGATTATTTAGTTAAATCATCTTTTCTTATTAAATGTTAAAAAATATTATCAGCGTTAATCACGATTCTTCTTATCGATATATGTGAAATTTGATTTCTAGTGTATTCAAGCCTCGTTTGGCACCAGGCCTTTAGGAACTTGGCCAAAAAAGTTTTGAGCATTTGTTTCCAAATCACGAGCAATTTACACTTCTTTTTTTTGTGTTTTTAAATTACATATTTGATATATGATCACGTTATATGGCTTCCTTACCTAATTTTCAGTTACATGCAATGATTAATTAATCACCATATAATTGTTGATTAATAACCCTTGTGTTGCTTCTTAAGCCGTACATAAAGCAACAAACTATGTTCTGAACGTATGTGTTAACCCAAAAATAAAATAAAGAAGATTACTCTTACTCGGAAAAAACAATAAATGGACAATACTATTGTCACGAGTACTTCCGATGAGATGTACATATAAAGAAAACCTCTCGGAGGATTGCCCTACCTTTCAGTCACTGACCCGAAAAGGTTTACAAGAGCACCCGAGGAGGAACATAAGTGTCCCTTGGAAAGTCAAACGGTGAATAAAAAAACAGATATCAGCACGGCATCGGAAAAAGAGCGAACCCCGATGGACTCGTACGACTCCGATATCCACCAATGCGCCAAGAGGGACCACAACGGACCCCGAGTCCCATGAACTTACAAGAAAACTTCCTTGCTGAACACTCCTCGGAAAAGACGCCCCTCGGACCATCGCCCGAGGACTCATTCTCGGAGAAAAATCAGAAGTAAATAACAGAGTGCCCATATAACATATTCCGAGGACTTAGATGAAAAAATACCATTTCAAAAGGAGAAAATTCAGCCCTCGGAGATCAAATTATGCCCTCGGAGATTACTCCTGATCATTAAAGAACGGACCCAAATCAAGAAAGAGAAAAAGAGTCCCTCGGAAGAATCGCTCTATCAAAACAATCCACATCAAAGGCCCTCGGAGCTATCAAAAAAGATGGAGATTAAATCTAGTCAGCGCTTAGTCGATAAAAGATAAACTTTATCCTTATTTTAAACACTTGTATCAAGGTAACGACAACACCTGTCCTTACCAAAGCACATGCACAATAACACCTGTCCCTACTAGAGTCTATATAAGGGAAGGTGATCCGTAGAAGAAAAACAAAAAAAGATAACTCAGTTTACTTACTACAACTTGACATTCAAATACATAAAAAGAAAGAAAGGAGGAAAAGTTCAGTGAATAAAGGAAGGGAATATTCTTGCAGCTATTCTTATTATTTCCACTTGTCATTGCCTCTGAATCACGGACAGGGCGTTCCGACCCAAATAAATATCTTCCGTTAAATAGGGAATAATTCCAAACCCGTTAACAAAGTGGCGCCGTCTGTGGGAACGCCATAATATCTGTCCTCGAGAGAATTCAAGCAGATGTCAGCTAGGATGGACGATCTTTTTGAAAGTGACAACCATCCTTTCTCGAACAGCGACTCAGAAGAAACTTTGTCCAATTACGAACCAGGTACTAGAGATTTTATTAATATTCCCCGATCTGTTTACGAAAGACTTATAAATGCTGCACGAACACCCCGAAGGAATGAACCTATCGGACAAGCATCCTCTGTGCTCTTCGATAATGGGAATTCCCCCTCGGAGGGAGATGTACCTCCGATGGTGTGGAATCCAAATTCGAATCCTTGGCAACGAGAATCCCGACAGATGCCTCGAAGGTATGTGTGCCAGGAAAGAATTCCAGAGAGGGGTAGAGAAGAAATTTCTCGCCCCTCAGAGTATCAAGGAGAGGTTGAACATTCCTTATGGGGAATGATGGATGATTTACGAAAAGAATTAGGTGACCTAAAGAAGACCATGGTCCCTGAAGAGGACCCTACCTTCAAGACCACTCCTTTCATTCCCGAAATCGCTTCAGCTTCTATCCCCTCGGGGATGCGACCTGTCAATATCCCATTATACACTGGAGAAGCTGATGGAAAGGACCCACAGGATCACATCCATCAATATCTGGTTGGAATGGACCTCTCTTCTGCCCCTGACCACGTGTTATGCCGCGTGTTTCCTGTTACCCTCGAAGGGCGGGCCCAAGCCTGGTTTACTCACCTTCCACCTTGTTCCATTACGAGCTTTGATCGATTAGCCCATTTGTTCGTGTGACAATTCGCCTGCAATCGAAGGTACCCTAAATCTGCCACACACCTATTCACTATTAAACAGAAAAAAGATGAAACCTTACGAGAGTATATAAAGCGCTTCACGGATGAAGCACTTGATGTTCCCAACGTTAGTCCGACCATTATGGCGGACATATTAACTCAGGGACTCCGAACGGGGGATTTCTTCAGATACCTTATGGGAAATCGGATCACGGACATGAATGAACTAATGCAAAAGGCAGAAATCCATATATTGATGGAAGAGGCAGAGGGAACAAAAAAGCAAATGGAGCAGGAGGATAAGGAACACCTAGAGCGCGTCGAGAAAGAGGCAAAGGCTAAAGAAAAGAATAAGGAAGGAAAATCTCTTCAGCGCAAGGACGAATGAGGAGTGGTTAAGAAGTTCCTCCGACCCGTGCACCTACCTCCGATGACTGTTACCCCACCAGAAGTGCTCAATATAATGAGGGGTAGCAACGAGTTACACTGGCCCAGACCGACTAAATTCCCTAACCGAGACAAGGACACGGGGAAATATTGTAAGTACCATAAAACTTACGGGCACACTACGGAAGAATGTACTACCCTTCGTTTAGAGGTGCTCCGCCTGTTAGAAATAGGGTATTTGAAGAATTACCTCAAGGAAAATAACCCCGAGGAGCCCAAAGCTCATGTTTGGAAGAGATCACGAGGAGAGGAGGAAGAACAAGAAAGGGAAGAAAGGATACTTAGTCGGAAGTCACGAGAAGGGACAACTGGATGTCTCCGATCCCAAGAGAGAATTAAAGATCGTCGGCAAAATTCACGAGAGAAAACGACAGGGTATTAGAGTTTGCCTCCTCCACCTAACTCTTACAAAAACAACCCCCCAACAGGGAGAACGATCAATATGATTGAAGGGGGTGAAATTTCCATGATACCTCAGGGTAAAAAGAAGAAATATTTGAAAGAAGCCCGACGAGCAGAACAAGGATTGTCTGTCTGCTCCATTCAAGGATCAAATCTGCCTAGCATCACTTTTGGGCCCGAGGATCTTATGGACGTAATATACCCTCATGAAGATCCATTGGTTATTTCTGCTGTCATCTACGGGTATGAGATCCAACGGATCCTTATAGATACGGGTAGCTCCGTGGATGTACTCTTCTTACCTACCTATCTGGCTATGAGGTTGAAACAAGAAACATTGGAAACCGTTGAGGTCCCGCTAGTAGGATTCTCGGGAGAAGCCTGTCAAACCCTTGGAACTGTTACTCTGCCAATGTCATGGGGGAAAGGAGCCCTTCGAAGAACGGAATCTATTAAGTTTTGGGTAGTGGAAGCTTCCTCACGAACATATAATGTCATCTGCGGAAGACCATCTATTCGGGCCTTTGAGGCTATCCCCTCCACTCTGCATCTTAAAGTGAAATTCCCCACCTCTTCGGGAATCGGAGAAGTCCGAGGAAGTCAGTCGAAAGCCAGAGAATGCTGCATGAATGCCATTCCCTCAGAAGAGAACGAACACTCACTCGGAAAGAACAAAAAGTGTAAAACCGAGGAAACACGAGTCCAACCTGTGGAAGAGTTAAAAATGGTGGAATTAGTAGAAGGAAGCCCCGAGAAAGTAATCAAAATCGGCACCCATATGGCTCCAATCATAGAAGGTCAACTGATCTCTCTCCTCAAACAGTTTCATCACCTCTTTGCATGGGAAGGTGGACCACCCGGGCGAATCAGCAATAAGGTATGCCAACACTTTCTTAACGTAAAGCCCGGGGCTAAACCTGTCCAACAGAAGAAAAGGAAAATGGGACCCGAGCGCAACAAGATTATCCGATCGGAAATACAACGCCTTCTTAGTTTGAAGCAAATTCGAGAAGTCATTTATCCCGAATGGCTAGCTAATGTCGTGCTAGTACCCAAGCATGGAGGAAGATGGCGAATGTGTGTTGACTTTACCAACCTTAATGAAGCCTGCCCAAAAGATTGTTATCCCTTACCGAGCATAGACCAGCTAGTTGATTCTACCGCAGGGTGCGCGCTACTATCAACTTTAGATGGAGACCAAGGGTATAACCAAATCCCAATGGTGACTATTGACCAAGATAAGACCAGCTTCATCACAGATGCAGGCACATTTTGTTATTTAGTTATGCCATTTGGGCTGAAGAATGCGGGAGCTACCTACCAAAGGTTAGTAAGTCTTATGTTCACAGGACTTATTGGGAAATCAGTAGAGGTTTACGTAGATGATACTGTAGTTAAAAGTAACACTGCCGAAGAACATCCCGAGGACCTACGGAAAGCGTTGGTCATTATGAACAACTTTGGCATGAAAGTTAACCCTCGGAAGTGCTCTTTTGGTATCCGAGGAGGAAAAGTTTTGGGATTTATGGTTACGGAGAAGGGAATCGAAGTAAACCCCGAAAAAACAGAAGCTATCATGGGATTTCCTACCCCTAGGACGGTGAAAGATGTCCAAAAATTAACTGGAAGAATGGCCTCGTTGAGTCGATTTGTCTCCAAGTCTGCAGAGAAAGGGCTTCCCTTCTTCAAGATACTTCGAAATGTCAAGGAATTTCAGTGGACCCCTCAATGCGAGGAAGCTCTCGAAGAATTGAAAAGATATATGTTGAAACCACCTTTGCTGGTAAAACCTATACCCCAAGAAGAGTTGTTTCTGTATTTATCAGTCGGAGAAGAGGCTATTAGCGCTGTCTTAGTCAAAGAACAGGAGGGGGAACATCACCCGGTATATTACGTCAGCAAAACCCTCCTCGGAGCCGAAACCCGATATACCCTAACTGAGAAACTAGTTCTAGCATTGGTTACCACGGCTCGTAAGCTACGTCCCTACTTTCTATCTCATCCAATTACCGTGCTAACTAAGCACCCCCTGAGGGCAATTCTTAACAAGCCTGAATCATCAGGAAGACTGATAAAATGGGCCGTAGAGCTTACTGAGTACGATATTTCCTATGCTCCGAGACCATCAATCAAAGCGCAAGTTCTGGCGGACTTTGTAACAGAACTTACGAGCATAAGACCCGAGGAAAAGGAGCCACGGTGGCATGTATATGTGAACGGATCCTCGGTAAGTACACATGGGGGGGCTGGAATAGTTTTAGTAAACCAAGAAGGGGAGGAGGAAAGACTTCATTTTGCGGTTAGAATAGATTACCCCCTTTCTAACAATGAAGCCGAGTATGAAGCTATCCTTATCGGTATGAGACTAGCAAGGGAAGGGGGAATGAAGAGAGTACTCCTCCATAGTGACTCCCAACTGATTGTTCAGCAAATTAAGGGGTCATATGAGGCAAAGGAAGAAAGAATGCAAGAGTACCTCCGAGTTGTTCGTCAAAGATCCGAATGGTTTGAAGAGTATGATATAATTCAAATTCCCCGAAAAGAAAACCAAGAGGCGAACTCTTTGTCCAAAATGGCTACACAAACAGTTGCAATACATACTCGGAAGATTACTCTACTGCATGTCAATGAATCTGAAAAGAGCGAAGGCCAAGAGGTGAATACCATTTCAGATCCCTCATCTAGCTGGGTGACCCCTATCAAAGCCTATTTGCAGAATCCCGATGGATACTCCTCGAACAAGAATATTCAGCGAATGATGTTCAGAAAAACCCTCCGATACTTCCTCAAAGATGGGATACTCTTCCGAAGGACATACTCATGTCCCCATGCTCGATGCCTTAATGAAGAGGAGGCACAACTAGCTTTAGCAGAAACTCACGAGGGGGTATGCGGAAGCCATACCAGCAGTGAAAGCATGGTCGGACGCTTGATCCGACAAGGCTATTACTGGCCCACAATGACCAAAGATAGCAAAATCCATGCCGAAAGATGTAAATCCTGCCAAGCATACGCCCCTCGGACCCATCAACCTACAGCTCCTTGGGAACCCCATTTGAGCCCTTGCCCATTCTCCAAGTGGGGTATTGATATACTGGGACCTCTTATTCCCGATGCCGGTCAAAAGAAATTTCTATTAGTAGCCGTTGACTACTTCACCAAATGGGTGGAAGCGGAACCCCTGGCTAGAGTAACTGCAGGGGCAGTCATCAATTTTCTCTGGAGGAGTATTATTTGTCGCTTTGGTGTCCCTCGGAGCCTGGTAAGTGACAACGGTTTGCAGTTTACTGACCAAGGATTACAAAAATGGTGCGATCATTGGGAGATAAAACATCGCTTTGCCTCCGTGGGATACCCTCAAGCAAATGGCCAAGTAGAAAGAACCAACAGAACCCTCTTGAAGAACATGAAGGCCCGGCTTGATTGGCATAAAGCTAAGTGGGTGGAGGAGATACCCGGGATATTGTGGGCCTATCGGACCACGCAAAGTGTTGCTACGGGCGAAACCCCTTTTAGTCTATCCTACGGGTGTGAAGCTGTTTTGCCCTCGGAGGTCTCCATAGAAAGCTGGCGAGTCAAAGAATACGAGGAAGTGGCCCATGGCTCAAACTTAGCCCTTGCCCTTGATCTTCTCGAAGAAAAAAGAACCCGAGTCGCCCTCCGAATGGAAGAATACAAGGCTCGGATGTCACGATATTACAATACCAAGGTAAAACCCCGAACCTTTCAAGTTGGAGATTTAGTGATGAAACGAGTCGGGGCCTCTAAGAATGTGGGTAAACTAGATCCACGATGGGAAGGACCCTACAAGATAGTGGAAATTGTGGGACCGACGACTTATCGGCTTGCCACCTCCGAGGAGGCAATACTTCGCAACACATGGAACGCAAGCAATCTTAGGAAGTACTATGCTTAATGTAATAATCATGCATGAATAAAGAGAGTGTTCATATACGAGGGGATATAGTACAAAAAAGAGTTGTCCGACAGAATGATGGCTCTATATATGAGACATCGAGGCAACCCGATAATAATAAAAACCCTCTGTATTATGAACTAAACTATATAACATTCATCTACAAACTAAGACCCTCCCATGGGACGTTTCCCCTCTCTGATGAGTCTTCTGCGTTGCTCCTCGGAAAGAGAGAAGGGGTCATCACAGAACACAGTTCCGGTCGCAAAATCTCCACTAGGTGAAGGTAGAAACTCCTCGGAGACTTGACGGATGTTGAGTTCCGGAAGGAGCAAGCCCGAAGGGAACTCTGGCAAAGCTTGCACGGCGTCTTGGCACAATTTATAGCCTATATGCACTAAATCACGCATCTCACCCCGAAGAGACTCACGAGGATTGGATGGACCCACCACCTCCAGCACAGCTTGGACTCGGGCCATAACCACCTCTACCGCATGAGAACGAGTTATTCCCAGCAACTGCTGACTCAAGGCATCTCTCTCCATCGTAACCTGTGTTAGTTGCTCCTCCGAGGACCGCATTTGGCCACGTAACACCTCAATGCTCCTCCCTAAATTCAATACACGAGCTCTTTCAAGCACTAATTGGCGTTCTAATTCCCACGCCTTATCCTTCTCGGATTGTAACGCATGGATATGAGTCTCCTGAGCGGACTCGTAAACTTCCTTCAAATGAGTTATCTCCACTTGAGCCTCCAAGAGACCTTGCTCTAACTCGTCCCGACGACGGTATACCAAACCTGGATCTGAAGAAGAGCTTCCGTAAGAACCAAGAGCATCCAACACCATATAAATCTCGTCAAAAAACAAAGCAAGGGGCATCAGACCGGAAGACAGGTTAGTATTAAATAAAATGAATAAATACCTCACACAGGTCTTTACAGGCTAAATCCTGGAGAACGGGTACCGAAAGGGTTTTTATCAGTTCACAATCTGTTACGTTCAATAAACCGCTGAGAAAGTTTTGGCAAAATCCCACCTCTGATCCAAGAAGAGAAACATCCCGACTATCCCCGGGGGGAAGAGTTCTCCCGAGGGAAGGGTGCTCCTCGGGCGGTGGTACAGGAATACGATCAGGGATATCTTCCCGGGGCGGCAAGACCTCTGTGTCAGGGGAGAGAAAATACTCCTCTAACACGCTCACCATGGCAGGGCTACGAGGACTAGGCTGTGACACTATAGGATTCCCGTGAAAATCTGCTGGGGAAAGAACCGCTATCGTATCTGACGGCCCCGGAGGAATTATATAACTGACTGGGGGGGGCTGCTACAGGTTTCTCCTCCTCCGAGGAAATCTCAACCATGCCCTCATTCACGAGAGGAACGGAATTACCAATCTCCACCATTCCGGGACTACCGTGCAATGCTCTCCCAAGGAAAACGTCGGTAGAAGACCCGAGGGAAAATGCTCCCATCTCCGCTCCTGCAAAAGATATTAGTAGGAAAATGGTCCGAGGGCACTTATGAAATTTACAAGTTAAAGAATGATTAATAGAACTTACGAAAATGAAAGTTACTGTGAAGAGGACGAGAAACAGGAGTATATCCCTCCACCCCCTCTTGTAAACCTGCCAAAATCAAGGTTGGGAGCAATATATCCCAGACCCCATCGGATGGGTACCCCCCATGATCTGGCTGACTGACCTCTCGGACGGACGAAGAAAAATCTCCGCCTCCAATCCCCTCTATAAGAATGGGAGCTGGATACACGAGTGAAGATATTTTCCTTGTCCCTATAGGTCAAGCTAAAAAAGGGAGTCCCCTCTGAGCAAGGTCGAAGGGTAAATATTGTTCCCACCCGATAGGGGGACATTGGAAGGTTTAAAAGCTCACTACGAAGGATGTACCCCACCAGATGACTATAAGAACTTGGTGTTAACTGACTCGGACACACCTGCCAATACCGAAAAAGTATTTGGAAAAAGGGGTGAAAAAACATCCGCAACCCGCAACGCATCTGTTCGGCGTAAACGGTCATATAACCCGAGGGGGGGTGCGTAAGCCCTTTGGCCCGAGGAAGGCACTATTATATCATAATATTCGAAATCTAAGTTATAACCAGTGAAAAGAGATCTTACCGAGGTCTCACATTCTGTACTCATAGTGGATCCTACACGTCCTCTACCTATCAATCTTGATGGATTAAGAGGAATCAAATCGAACTCCGAAGACTCATCCGCCAAAGGATATGGCTCCCTACTCATAAATATCTCCCTGATATAGTTGACTCTACGTGAATTTGTAGATGGAGTCCTACGAGCCACTCCAAGAGAGGAACTAGCACCAAGTGTCGCTTGATTTTCGGATGGATTGTCCCTCGGGGGGACCCTTGATGATCCAGAAGGACTCCGAGCGGTATCTCGAGAAGAACTACAAGACGAAGCTGAACCGCTTCTTCTATAATAAGGAGGCATCATCGTATCAGGTAAGTATTATCTTCGTACTTGCAATTGTGAAAGAAAATTAATGGTTAATTATGATTACAAAAGTAGAGATAAGTGCATAATTGGTAAAAAGCTTAAGTATATATATACTCTCTAAACTCGTGGTTAAAAGAAGAAGTTTAGATTCTTATTATGTTAAAAAAGGGACACGTGTTGAAACTTTTTTTAATTAAGAGTGACACGTACCCTACTTAACCATGCAAAGCAACACCTCCTACTTAGAAAGCTTACTTAGTCATCAACCTTATAAGAATTGTCATTATCTGATTTAGTTAAATTTTAATTATAAAACCAAAAAATAGAAAAAGGAAATTGAACAAAATATTTATTTAAGCTGAAGAGCCCTCGGAAGGGTAATAGATACAAAGAACATTCTTGCAAAAAAAAAAAAAAAAAAAAAAAGACTAAGCTCCCGTGGAAGGAGGGAGGGGAGAAATTGTCTCTTCAGCAGAAGTACCCAATGGAGCGAGGCGGGAAATTGGAGAAAATACCCCCCGGAACCACTAGCCATCGGACTCGGACTAGTGGCAGATCGCATCGGAGAAGGTGCTGGAGAATCCCGAGAAGATAGTAAACCCCCAAATCTCCCCACAAAGTACTGGCAATCATCGGGAGTTGGCCTCTTCAGCTTACGAAGGTCAAAAGACTTTGAGAAGTCAACCTCCGACCTTATCAAAGACTTAGCCAACCTAGCACACTCCAGATAACCCCATAAAAGGTGGCCTGTCAAGAGCTCGTGAGAAGGCATCTCGGATACTCCTGATTGCTGTCGTGAAATCTCCCGCTGAGCGAATTGAACGGCTGCATCCACCTTAGCTTGCACGTCCTCGGGAGATAGAAAGTTTACCAACTTCTCTTCAGCTGACTCAGCCCTATCAGTAACTTGGCCCAATGTCTCCTGGAGAACCCTCTCTCTCTCATTCCCGTCCGCTACCCGCCTTCTCGAGAGCCGCAATACGAGCAGTAAAGACCCCCTCAGACTCCTTCCTTTCCTTCTCCAGAAGAGCTATCTTAGCTGCTGCAGCCTTCTCGGACGCCTCCATCTTTTTGTAAGCTGACTCAGCAGCGTTTAAGTTACCTTGCAAATCCGCCCTCGTCTTCTCTACTTCATTAAGAGCAAATTCGTAGTCGGAAATCCTGGTTTGAAGAAGGTCCTCCCTAGTTTGACTCTCTTTGTCTCGGACTAAGAGAGGTGCCAATTGCGCCCGGAGTACTTCTAACTCCTCTAGGTCTTTCCGACCGTGCTCTTCAACGGCAGTGACCGCCTCCCGAGTCTTTCCAATCTACATAGAAGTCAACAATAAAGAATTTAACATAGAGATATCATGTAATTTCAGAGGATTAATTTAGAGAAGCTTACCATGAGCCCCAGCCAGTTAAGACTGGTGTGCAAAAATTGGTACCCCTCGGCGGGTGTTGAACTGGAGGAGGCGAAAAATCGAAGAATATCCTGATAAGCTTCACCCACCGTCCGAGACGAGAACTGCCCTCCGGATCCACTGGGAGGAGCGGCCTCCTGGAATGTATGACCCCTCGGAGACAAAGTCACCGGAACATGCCCCCTCGGAGGAGTCGCATCCTTTATGGGAGTCATCACTTCTGAATTCGTAAAAACGGCCCGAGAACCACCAACTGTTGTGGGTGGACTAGTCTTACCCAACAGTGAATTAAGAATCCCCTCCTTCACATCTCTGTCTTCGGAAGAAGGATCGAACTCCCCTTGAGTATCCTCGGAATCCCCTCGTAAACCTTCCTGCTCGGGAATGTTGAATTGGGCCAGAAATTCTTCCTCTACAAAAGATACACACTGTCAGTGAGAAAAAGAATGAAACTAGAAAAAATTATGGAAAAAGGGTGAATAACGGATACTCACCATATAATGAAGGCTCTTCTACCATCGGAGCTTTTCCTTTATCCATAGCTACTACATCAAAAGGAAAAGTGTCAACACATCAGCGAATGTCACGAGTAAGGTATGAAAATCTCATTAAAATCTCATAGAAACTCACCACGAGGAGCGGATTCGGAAACTATCGGAGGCTGAGGAGAAGGACCCTCGGAAGATAAGTCTATTACTTCAGTAACCTTCTGAGCAGATTCTTCCTCGGTAACACTCGGAAAGATCCCCTCCTCGGAAACTCTCGGAGAAGTTCCTATATTAGATTCAGAAGTAGGTAAATTCCCCGACTCGGATTTGGAAACGGGCACCAAAGCCAAATCCCAATGAGCTACTTGACGCAAGGGAACATCGCTCCTCACGACCCCCGTCATATCCATGCATAGAAGAGAATGGTCCTCGTGAAATTCACCCTTCTCTGAACCCATATGCCTACTCTCGGGAGCATTAACCTCCTCCTCCTCGTGATCACCCTCCTCTGGTATCTCAGAAACACCACTAGGAGTAGGCTCCCTCGGACTCGACTGCAGATAGTAGTTCGCCATGACCTCCCCTGCGTCAACCCACCGATAATGTGTATAAGCACAATTTATTACTGTACTCGGAGAAAGAATAAAAGAATAAAAGAATAAATAAAAGGACTTACGAAAGAGACTCCTCGCATCGGGAGACAAAGATAAAGGCCTCTCCTCGGCGTCGTCGGTAAAAACTACGTAGTGAAGACCGGAGGTCTCGTACAACATTGTGAAATCCTCTGATTCCATCAATTTGTGCTGAGAAATTATAGGAGATAACACCACCTCCTGGTCCAGAGCGTGCACAGGAGTAGTACCCTCTCGCCAATCGAAGGGCACATCCCACTCACCCTTAACAGGTCCCACGAAGAAATATCTATTCTTCCAGACGCTATGTGAGGTAATAGCAGCACCCAAGATCCTCTTCGTGGAATCCCCCGTGTTGTCCCGATGATGAACATTATAGAACGGATACCCCCCGGGTGATACCGCCACATCAAAGATCGAAAGAAAATGATTCACCGAGCACTCTAGCCCACTCACTTGGCACCAAAAGACATAAATACAAATAGCGGCAAACCCGTTCGGCACCATTTGACTCGGGCAGATATTACAAGTCTTGAAAAGCTCACAGAAAAAAGGTGACATGAATGAACGCCACCCGTACTTCACCTGGGCAAAAAATACTGTCAACATACCCGGAGGAGGATAACATGCCCTCTCATCCTTTGTCGGGATTCGGAATACCATATTCTTCTGAAGGACCCCGGTTGAGGTAAACAGATCCGCTACCTGCTTACGAGTAGCAATATTCCGCATATTTTCCACCTTAGCGAAAGTCCGAAGAGGCGGTTCCTTTGATTTGGGAACCCTAGCTTTCTTCGAGGAAGTGGCGCCGCCCTCAGCAGCAGCAGCAATTTCTCCCTTGCGTTTACGAGTAACAACTCCCACCGGAATACTCCTCACGCTCGAAGAAGTGTCAATCGGAGCAATGACTTCCGAGGAGGTAACAGCAGCAATAGGGTTCACGTTGGCAGAAGAAGCCATGGATATAAAAAGAGGAAAGTTTTTTTTAGTGGGTAAACCTACTGGAACTTAGAGTTGCAAGAGAATAGAGAATAAGAGAAGAAATTTGTGGCTCTGAGAGAAAATTATCGCAGATTATACTTGAGTGAATGAAGAAAAGAAGAGGCAACAATGTCCTATTTATAACCAAAGGCTACAACGGTCAGATGCCCATAAAGACGTGGCATTTATTCAAGACTCCACGTAACCGTCGCCCGCTCACGCCACGCCGTCAAGATTCTGACCGTTGCCAACGGTCAGATGCTCCAAATTTCGAAACTAGTCAAACGGTAACCCGCAACCTGCGCCTCCGAGATTCTCGCGTGCTTAACGATGATGCCCTAATGGTATTCAGGTAAAATCACTTGCAAAACTCTGAATATATATATTTACCCCTCGGACAAATATCAAAAAATAAGTACAGGGACACTAAAACAAAAAATAACCCCTCGCCTCACTGAGGATGATGATTTAAAATTCCGCTTGTCTCTACGAGGACAATCGAAATTTGGGGGGGCTAGTGTTAACCCAAAAATAAAATAAAGAAGATTACTCTTACTCGGAAAAAACAATAAATGGACAATACTATTGTCACGAGTACTTCCGATGAGATGTACATATAAAGAAAACCCCTCGGAGGATTGCCCTACCTTTCAGTCACTGACCCGAAAAGGTTTACAAGAGCACCCGAGGAGGAACATAAGTGTCCCTTGGAAAGTCAAACGGTGAATAAAAAAACAGATATCAGCACGACATCGGAAAAAGAGCGAACCCCGATGGACTCGTACGACTCCGATATCCACCAATGCGCCAAGAGGGACCACAACGGACCCCGAGTCCCATGAACTTACAAGAAAACTTCCTTGCTGAACACTCCTCGGAAAAGACGCCCCTCGGACCATCGCCCGAGGACTCATTCTCGGAGAAAAATCAGAAGTAAATAACAGAGTGCCCATATAACATATTCCGAGGACTTAGATGAAAAAATACCATTTCAAAAGGAGCAAATTCAGCCCTCGGAGATCAAATTATGCCCTCGGAGATTACTCCTGATCATTAAAGAACGGACCCAAATCAAGAAAGAGAAAAAGAGTCCCTCGGAAGAATCGCTCTATCAAAACAATCCACATCAAAGGCCCTCGGAGCTATCAAAAAAGATGGAGATTAAATCTAGTCAGCGCTTAGTCGATAAAAGATAAACTTTATCCTTATTTTAAATACTTGTATCAAGGTAACGACAACACCTGTCCTTACCAAAGCACATGCACAATAACACCTGTCCCTACCAGAGTCTATATAAGGGAAGGTGATCCGTAGAAGAAAAACAAAAAAAGATAACTCAGTTTACTTACTACAACTTGACATTCAAATACATAAAAAGAAAGAAAGGAGGAAAAGTTCAGTGAATAAAGGAAGGGAATATTCTTGCAGCTATTCTTATTATTTCCACTTGTCATTGCCTCTGAATCACGGACAGGGCGTTCCGACCCAAATAAATATCTTCCGTTAAATAGGGAATAATTCCAAACCCGTTAACAGTATGCTCAAAGAACAACAAATATTATCTAGTTTACTAGCTAAGCTATTTATTATACCTATTTGGACATATTTAGGTAGTTGGGCCAGAGACTGAGTCGATTTGCTGCTGAATAGTAAGGGTTGTCAGGTTAAGTAATTTACTTGATACCCACCCATCTAGGTTATGCTTGCAGTCAAAAGTTGGCTTCAATTCGCGTGCATGATAGGCATGTACTTGAGCATGTCTATTGATATTTTTGCAAGGTTGCTCAACATTGGGAGGTATAAAGTAGTATACGGGGATTCGTAAGGTTTGATCTGTTTCATGTTAAACATAAGTTCATCATTAACCTATTCTGCAAATGTTCTAGTATTGTTGG
Organism: Linaria vulgaris; assembly: GCA_948329865.1. NCBI lineage: Eukaryota > Viridiplantae > Streptophyta > Magnoliopsida > Lamiales > Plantaginaceae > Linaria > Linaria vulgaris. Next base: position 35,464,080 of record OX415253.1, read on the forward strand.
TACAACTTATTATCTGGTTATATCATTTTAACATCATTTTAACAGATAAAATCAGTGCTCCAAATATACCCATTAAATTACAATTATTTGTTTCTTTTGTATAAATCTCACAAAAAGTCATTGAAGACTTATTCATCTTTTGTTATGTCTATTCTTTTTTCCCCGAAGCAAAGACAACATAACAACATGATAAAGTGGATAGTCGGCAAGCTTTTGGAATATTGCATGGTGATCTCTTTTATAATGTTTTATTACTAAACCATGAAATTAAAAGTTGTGATATGTGTTAGAAATTTTATTTGTATCCTTATACATATGGTTTTGATCCTACCAATGAGTCTTATTCAGGAGGGTTATGTTTCAGTCTAAGCTCCGTAAAATAACTGGCCATCACTAAACAAACTCGGATAAGAGTGGCTCATGGGGCACCGCTCTCACATATTTAGACATTATTTATTTATATTTTTTATCACAGAAGAGCATATTAGAAATAGTTAAATATTTGTTCTAGTTCTTATAATCTTTGCTTTGACAATATCGTAACTTAACTTATTTTGTTTCAACTCATATGGTTCACATAATCCAAGGCACCAAAAATTGACAACAAGAGTAAAGTATACTTTTTAGAATTCCCCAATCCATGTCTAAAAAAAGAGATTGATATATTATCTTAGTTCATAAACTTTCTTAAAATTAAATATTGTAATCTTTCCTTACCAATAAAGTAAAAATATCCAAACACCCAAGCATTGCTTTGTATAACATTGTAATTTTAAGTTAGTCTAGGGCTCTTGTAACTTATTTTAGAACTAATTTTCAAGTCAACAAATACCATAAGTTATATGACTTGGTATTATGAGAGAATCTCTTCCATAGGAACACTATCCTTATTTCTTTCTAAAAATCTGCTAACCCAGTTTTATTGGATTCCACCAAGATTTTTGTGCAAACATCTACTCTCAGTTGCTCACCCTTTTATGATGACCAACTCTTTTATGATGACAAACTCTAGTTTTCGATGAACCTCTTATGTCTATTAATGCTATACTAATTTCTTTGTGCAACTTAAAATGCTACACCTTCTAGGAGGCACCGTGTGTTTATCATTTGTTATGCTATGAAATCAGTCTACTTATATGATACTATAATGTATTAATGTCCCAATGAGACAATGAGTTTTCATTATCGCCTTCATTCATTGGACGAGACAAAACATATCATTCTTTAAATCGTACTTGAGGTCTTTATAGCAGACCAAATGGCAAGTGTGAGAGCAGTTCCCCTCTTGACAACTACCATTTTTTCTCAAACAATCAAGATTTCGGCTCACACCGAGGACACAGCCAAATAGAGGCTTTGGAGTCTGGAAACTACCACCTACAAGTAATACATTTTCTTTCAAACTAGGGGTGCCTACATGCCCAACCTGCCCAACTTCATTCTTGTGACTCAAGGTTGTAAAAGCCAAAAACTACCCCATGATTATATTCTTCTCACATGAGCAAAGAGTCACCACAACTAAGGTTGAAAGGTGTTAAGTTGGTGATGCCATGTTTACCTGCTTTAATGCAATTTTATGGAGACTATTTTTGATGGGCCTTGTCCACAAAAGTTCAATTCTTTGCGTTTAATGTACATATTATTCTTTTCCAGCCTAACCTTTCCATGTTCTTCACAAAATTGAATGTGAACCAGTAAATCAAATCCATCATTTAGCTCCCAAGACATGTCAAACTCCATACCAAAGAGAACATGTTAGCATGGCACCTTATACCTAACCCTAACTACCCATTATGCAACCACAACCCAGAAACTATAGAACATATATTCTTCTACACCCCACCACTAAAGTTGGCATCTATAATATTTTACCAGTCCATGAACCCACACTCACCAACGTCTACTAATCCACATCACCTATGACCAACCTCAAATATCATGGTCAATCCTCATTTCGACCATATGAAAATCAACAACCTCGTGTTCGAGAATGTTTTTTTCAGCACACTAGCCACCTACCACTATCTATTAAGCAACTTGCGTACCTTGATGTAATTGTAATAGCCCAATCTATGTTATGTATTGATAGATCTAACCGACTTCTGGGCTACCTCATCGTGCAACAGTTACACGAAATAATTTCTCCCTCCTCAAATTGCAAACCCCAACTAATGGTTTTTTCACAACTTAACATGGACGGATCCTACAATGTTTAACTCAGGTACTACATTAGTCTTATCATTTGAGACTTGATTGGGAATTTTATTACAACTTTTACTACCTTGGTCTGCTACTCTACTAACAACACGACTAAATTTTGGGAACTTACGCTAGTAAATTTACAAATTACCCATGTTATTGTTGTTTAGACTCTATTTATTTGTGTTGCATAACTCACATTGTCTTATTTGAACACATGATGTTTTTGTTTGCTTCCTGAGATCCAAACTTGACTTGTTAATGTCATCACAATGTAGCTTGAAATCATCCGTCATTGGAAAATCAATAAAAAAGGATATTTTTATCAGAATTGGAGCTACATTCTACTACTCAACGATCACGATGACCATCCTACTGTAGCAACATAATGAGTTAGGATCGTTGGCACAATGGCGCAATCATTCATGAAACCATATCTAAGGCACATAACCAAACTAGTTATAACAGATAGGTGCTTTATAATTATTTTCAAAGTTGTATCACACACTTCTGGATCTGCTATGATATACATATTTATATTATATAAAGTTACTATTTAGATGGAATTCAGAATAGCGCAATCGTATTTTTTAGAAAAATATAAATTAAATGGTTCTAGCTAGACAACAATTAAAGATGTGGATGAGACGGTGTTGTGCAACTGCAACAAGCAATTAGGCAACATATAGAGACTATGGTTGTCACTTTTTGATGGACAATAGTGCCTTTCAATATTATGGGCGAATAGTTTAGTGGATCTTAGGTAATTCATTTCAAAAAAGAAAAAAGAAAAAAAAGAAGTAGAAATAGAAGACCTCGTTTTGATGTATTTACATTAATTTGGTTTGGTTCGTTCTGGTTTGGGTGTTTTAAAAAAATTTTGAAAAACGTGTGGAAAGCTTAAAAAATGATTTGTATATAATTTGAGTATTTGATTGTTAGAAAGAAAAGTAGGTATAAAAATATCAAATCAATGTGGTAAATAGGTATACAAGTAATATTTTATTTAGTAATGTTGAATAATAATATTTAGATATTATATAAAGGGGAACTAATGTTCTTTCTTGAACATGAGTATATCAGAAGAGGCTAGGAGCTCGTTTGGTTACTTTTTAACTGTGGAAGTCATTTAATTTTAATTCCTACTATAATCCATATTAGCACTCTTTTACATAGCTTTGGTTGACACTTAAGCCGCCGATTTTCACTGTAGCTTCCTTCCTTTATTTTGGTTTGGTTGTTCTTTTTCAACCCCATTTTAACACACATTATGGTGAAATTGCCATTTTAACCTTCCCTTTTCAATCATAACTCACTTTCAAGGAACGGCGGAAAAGGTTGAAACACGATGGAACAAAAATGGACCAGAATCAAACGACGTGAAATTTCAAGAGGAACTCAAAAAGCACAACCAAAAAGGACGCAAAATAGAGGAAGAGGACCGGCTTTCCGAAAAATCAACCAACCCCGACAAGAAAAATACGAAACTCGACGGAATCCAACAAAACCACCACCAAAAGGTTCGTAATCGTGAGAGGATCACGAAAACTAACCTCAAAAGAGACGTGAAGAGGTGGAGGATCCTCGACTTTGAGAGAAACCAACAAAGAAATCGAAGCTCTCGACCCAACAAAGAAGACGAAAGGATTCTCAAGGTGAGAATCACTTGTTTCAACGGCCGAATAGGAGAGGAAACGACGACCTAAGTTTGAACAAGAGGGGAGAGAAGATAGTATGTTATTACTGAAGAAAATTGGGGGTAAGGTCAATTTTCAGGGACAAATTGGTATTTTCAAGGGCCTTAATTTTTTACTGTAGAAGTCGTTTTCCCAAAACGACCACTTTTGGGCCAGCTATTTCATGTATGAAGCTTGGGGCTCCTGTTTTAAGTAGAAGAAACCCTGGATTAAAAAGTGGCAACCAAAGCAAATAATTGTACTGTTAAAGTCACTCAAAAACCCCTTATTGTATGACCAACCAAACGACCCTAGGATTTTTCCTAGGGAAATCAATGCGCAAATCCTTTTAAAAATAAGGAATTGCTGTTAGGTAGTGATCCAAAGTTTTCTAAGTTCTAACCATCATTGTAAAACTATAAAAGCAATAAAAAAATTAGAAAATATTTATCTTACTACTCCTAGGAGAAATTCAAGCAAATAAAATTGATATTTATCACATTAAAATAGAATAATTATCTTGTCTTATGGTAGCTTATCAACAAAATCATCGCCCCCCTTCCCCATATTAGAAATTTCTACAAGATTTCCAGGTCTTTTGCGACCGGAAATCTGCAACCGCATTTGCGGTTGCAAAATTTGCAACCGCAATGCGGTTGCAAATTCTTATTGGAGGGCATTTGCAACCGCATCGCGGTTGCAAATACTTTGCAACCGCAATGCGGTTGCAAAGTCCTATAGGAGGGCATTTGCAACCGCATCGCGGTTGCAAATACTTTGCAACCGCAATGCGGTTGCAAATTCCTATAGGAGGGCATTTGCAACCGCATTGCGGTTGCAAATTCCTATAGGAGGGTCTTTTGCAACCGCATTGCGGTTGCAAAAGCTAGTATTTGCAACCGCAATGCGGTTGCTGAAAACATTCATACTTTTAAAATGCCATTTTTTTATGATTTGAGGTGCCACATTGTTATTTTGGTTGATAACTATCCTAATAATGATAAAAACAACCATAATTACAATCCTCATAACAATTTCAAGCATTATATATGTGGGACAAGCCGTGATATCTATGATTTCAAACGATAACGTTCATATACACACATATATAAATATCATCACTAGATACATATAGAAATAAAAGTAATGTGAAAAAATTATCTATTAATTCAATCAATTAATCATATTATTAGTGAAGCAAATCATAATAACAAGAAGAAATATGATGATGAGTAGTAAATAGAACATACAATATGTTCATGCATGGTCTAATAACTCATTCGATCATATTATTGGGACCGCAAAGCGGTTGCAAAAGCCAGTAATTGCAACCGCAATGCGGTTGCAAATTCCTATAGGAGGGCATTTGCAACCGCTTTGCGGTTGCAAATTGTTCAAAATTTTTGAAAATTTGGGCGGCCTACGGGGGGAAATTTGAATTTTCGCGAAAATTCAAATTTTCACCCCATTTTCTATATATACCCACCAACACTTCTCTTCTTTTTCCAAATCCATATACCCACCAACACTTCTCTTCTTTTTCCAAATCCAAAAAATCACCAACACTTCTCTTCTTTTTCCAAATCCAAAAAATCACCAACACTTCTCTTATTTTTCCAAATCCAAAAAATCACCAACACTCCTCTTCTTTTTCCAAATCCAAAAAATCACCAACACTTCTCTTTTTTTTCCAAATCCAAAAAATAAAAAACAAACCAACACTTTTCTTCTTTTCTTTTCCAAATCCAAAAAATTAAAAAACACCAACACTTTTCTTCTTTTCTTTTTAAAATCCAAAACAAATAACTCCTAACACTTCATTTTTTGCTTTTTTATTTCTCTTCTTCTTTATGTTTTTTTGTTCAACTTTTTTTCATTTTTCATTTCATTTTATTCATTGTTTTTCGTTATTTAATTACATTTGTTCTTGTATATTCACTATAATGATTTGCTTCCATTATCTATTTGTAATTTTAACAAAAACCAATAATATTTCGGTAAATTACCGGAATATTATTGGTTTTTTTTTTTTTTTTCGTTCGCAGGTCATTTGCAACCGCAACGCGGTTGCAAATGGTTAGAATATAATCTGCAACCGCATTGCGGTTGCAGAATCTGCAACCTCAATGCGGTTGCAAAATCTGCAACTGCATCGCGGTTGCAGAATCTGCAACCGCAATGCGGTTGCAAAATCGTGTTTAAGAAAGACTCGTAGTTCAGTTACTCATTTAACGGCTAAGTAACTTGAATAAGATATGCTAGTATTCAAACATAACTAAATTAAAATTTCAATCTATCTTAAAATTCCAGTTTTGTGCGAATTTAAACAAGTAGTATCCTTAATAATAGGCGGTTTATTACATAATTCAAGGGAATTATTTACAATAATTTTAATTATACTAATATAATCTGCTTACACAAATTTTAATATAGTACTAAATCTCGTTTTTTGTTTTTCTCATTTTCGATATGTGTAAATCTAAATTCTAATTACATTGCTTAAACTCTTACAAGAAATTTGCGGGACTAAAGTTGATCTTATCAAAGTAGTCAAAAATTGAAATATAAAAAATAATAAAGGAATCTATTTTTTTGTGATAAATAATTTACTTAAGAAAAACCTGATACTCTAGCTCAGATTATAAGCACTTAAAGGAAAGAAAAAAAAAGTTCTCTACATATATACAAAAAATATTTTTTGGATGTATCTTCATCAATTGTTCATTTTTGTTTAGGTTGTATAAAATAATATTTTGATTAAGATAGTTATTTGTTGATTAATAATATTTGAATATTATTATTTGAAAATTGTGATTCATATTATTTTTTCTTTGATGAAACAAATATTTTATTGTCTCTTATTTATCCTTTTCAATTAGCGACTGTAATATATAATAGTTCTTAAATTCTTTATTCACTTAATCTACACTCCCTGATTTTGGCAAATGATACATATAGCAATTTCCACAATAACCGAGCAATATGCTACAAAGCTTCAAATTTAAATTTGTAAAACTGAGCAAAACATATTGGCTTACGTTTTTTCTCTAAATGAATTATATTTTATAATTTAATAATATCTAAAGTGCATGTGTGGTTAAAAGCCACTTGTTTGGATTTTAAATAGTACTGCGAAATATAATACATGATATGTAAAATAAAGATATAAGATAGATACAAAATATAAGTTGATAAAAAAAGTTGGATTTGTTTTTTCTTTTATTTTTCACATGTTATGACCATGTGAGCTCGGGATTCAAGATAAAAATAAAACACATGCAATACAGTTGACAATTTGACAATCTTTGAAAAATGCTGAAAGTGATTAGCCTAAACAAGTTTCAATGTCCCAAAAATTAAATGTGTGTTACAAACCTAATTTAGCTAAAAATTAAATGTGTGTTACAAACATAATTTAGCTAATAAAACCTTGAAACACTTGTGTGAAAAGTGATCCAAACAAGCCTTATTCTTCTTAGATCAAACTTGAAAGTCATATTACTTTATGTGTCTTGTTCTTAATGTGTATTTAATATTTATGTAATGAGTTTAATTAATTATAGATTTAATAAAAAATGAATAACTTATATATATATATATACTGTGCATTATGTAATGAGTTTAACTAATTATCAATTCAGCAAAAAATACTCAGTAACTTAATTGATAAGAATTGTTTTATTATCTTTATATAAAGCTAATCCCACAATATGATGGTTGCGTAATTATAAGAGAAATATATTGCAATCAAACTTTTATAGATTTTGCTCATAATTGGCAGGGAAGAAAAACAAATTACTTAATCAATATAAACTGTTTGAAGACTAATATATTCATACGTATTAATTTGAGTATTTGAGGTTAGCTGCTATAATTAAGGGATACTAACCCGAAAACATGATTAAAAGATAAATTAGTTACAGAATTTCCTATGCTTCTTTTGGAGAATCACACCTACGTAAAATCCAAATCCAAACATATATACAAATATATAAATATATTAAATTATATAAAAGAAAACATTAGTGAAAAACAAAAATCATTAAAGCATAAAAATTGGAGTCAAATAAAAATTGAAAAAGATGGCTAGCTCAGAAATTTGAAATGGGCCAAAAAGATTTCAATGTCTAAATATTGAAAAGGGTTCCAAATGACATCCAAACAGACCCGAAGAGTTTGGTGTTAGATTCTGGGAGATTGTCTTTTTGGGCCTGAGTGAGACGGTGTCGGTGTATGATGCATGCCATTATTACATGTTAGCATACCAAGACAAAAAGATCGAATAGGTTACTGTTCTGTTCTGCTCTATCTTCAAAAGCAGAAATGATGGGACAACTCATTTTTACTGCGCCTAATCTAGGATTTCATCTAGACTCTATTCATATGCATTAAAGACTTTTCTGTAGAGATACAGATACTATACTATCTTGCAACAGATGTCATTGACCCTCACAATCTTAATTTATATGACAAATTTCTAACGTCCTTTCTTTGATCTGTTACCATTTTTCATTGTTCTTTTGTTTTATATTCTAGTCCAAAGAAATATTGTCACGGTTCACAAAACTAGTACATTTTTGTCATACTCGTCAACTTTTCTTTTTTTGTTTGCATTTCTATACATATATATACTCACATGTATATTCGAAGCTTGAAATTGTGAATGAGGAATTCTGTAAATTATTTCTACTTGGGTAAGAAGGTCATATAATATAATATATATAGTTCACTTTAATTGACATAATCCTTTTGTTTGTCTCTGTACTTGAAACTTATAACCTTACAGAAAATAATTCGATAACGGAGAAAAATGAAAAGCTCTTGTTTTACCTTTTGAGTTTTTCACTCATTTTTCATTACACCGTGTTAATTTAAACACTTATGCTAGCTACCTTTTTTTTTTTTTTTTTTTATATACAGAGACTGATGCTAGCTACCTTAATTAATTCCATTGACAGTGCTAAATTTTAATTTAAACTTTAAACACCCAGCCGCCCCTATATGTGCTCCTAACAACCTGCAAGGTATACTTATTATAAATGTAATATATTTGACCAAAAACAATAAAAACAAAAAATGAGTACCTATATTCACACCTATATATAGAATAGCTTCTTACTGCCCACAATCACGTGACCCGGCTTTTAATTCACTGCTATGGTATGTTAGCGTCTCCAGTACTACTCTAATTTCCGATATAATATTTTCCCCATTTTTTATCTTTTGGATTTCTGCTATAAATAACTAGCAATTTTTCCATCTCATTTATCAATCAGCAAGTGTGTGAGAGTTTAAGTTAAGCAGCCCTACACAATAAGAGAGAAAATCATTTTCAAACCTTTTCCATTCAAACAATATTTTCTTTATTGAGTCGTTACCAATTTATGGTACGTTATTTTAAGCCATGCTTGTTAATTAGGAAACAAGTAATGGCAGCCAACGAGACGAGGAAATTCACGACTTCAAGGGGAACAAGTGAAGCTGCCAGCATGATCTATCACAGGGATCGAATTGAAATAGATAATATGATGGTAAAATAAAACATATTATTCTGACCCTCGATAGGTCATGCTGTGACAGCCTCACTCCTTCCTACTTGAAGGTCTTAACGTATGTGTGCAGATTCAAAATTAGATCATACTTTCTTCTTTTGTGCACTTAATATGTAAATATTCTAATTACAGAAAAAGTCCCAGTTAGTATATTATTCTATTTGAGCTAATACAATATGGCATTGGACTACTTGTACTAATTCTGCTTATAGTTTAGTCCTATCTATTTTTCCCTCATATGTTTCGTTGCACTTTTTTCTAGTTCATTTTCAAGTTAAACTATTTTACTGGAACACGTAACTGGCTTTTGTCTTTTGTTTATTAGCAGATAGATAGATCAGAAACAGATGAAGGGTCTTTTTTGGAGGATCTTAGATATAATAAATCCATGGAGCTGGTATTTACTAGGAATTAAATACTGGTTCTATAGTTTTATATTTTTAATTTTTTCTTCGTAAATTAATGAATACCTCTCTACATTTGTTTTTATGTCAATTGCAGGTCCAGCCGTCAAGATATCAAGTTTTATGCCAATGTAGTACCACTTAAAGACAAATCGGCAATTCATGCCACTTTGTAATGGACATATGATGGACATTTTTGTCTTGTTATAAAAAAGTAAAATATTGTACATCCTGTCACTTTGTATGAGCTTTGTAGTAAATATGATCCTCGTGTTTTTAAAATAACCCTTAGTCTAATATAATTCTAGTATCATTTCTACACACACACACACACATATATGTATATATATATCTGTAGCTATTCTTTAGATTTGATCTTCGAGTTCTAATTATGATGGATAGGTTGTTTTTATAATGAATTACAACAAGGTATATGATTAATACCAGTGTTTTTAGACCCAGCCCATCACAGACGCACTGAAGTTATTGGGTAGATGGTCAACATGTTGGACTAGTCGGATTGCTTATTCGATTGGTGCGTTGACATTAGTCAACGATTCAATAAAATATATAATAAATATTCACATAATTAAGAAAATTTATAAAAAAAATCAATTTTATAAGAAAAGTCGTAACAAAATACTCAATTTTTTAACTTTTAAATTTCAAATTAATGTATCATGCTAATATCACAATTTATCTTAAATAAACAAATAAAATAATAAATAATTTTAATTCTAGTTCCAAATCTCGAATTCATTAGATCAAAAAAATATAGTACCAATAAAAATACAAAATATTCTACCATTAAGAAACTCAAAGTCTCAAACACATAATTCTAAAATTTAAAGTTTAGCAAGCCAAAATAAACACAAATAAAAAAATTGCAACAAGGCAGCATTCATCATGAGGCCTCGTGATCATCCGCACCAACATCTTTATAATTAGACACCATCCCATAAGACCCATACAATCCGAAATCAACTTCATCATTCACCGCTACACTTGCACTTGCAAAACATGTCTCCCCAACAAATCATCAATATCCTCATCAGTAAAGTCTCTGCTTGTATCTTCTTCTAATACCTATTCGTCGACTTTATCAATATGCATCAATGGGATCATATGTTTGATTTTCTTCTAGCCTCTACAAATAACATCAAGTAATAAATTATACTTACTAATAAAATAAAACACACAATGAAACAAAAGAAAAACAATAATTAAAACTTTAAAGTCATAACGCATCTTCAAACGTAAGTTATAATGCACAAACAAAAGATTATTCAACCTCTCATGTTCCAACCTATTCCGCTTCTTTGTGTGTATAGTTCAAACACACTCTAATTGCGCTCACATCCAGAAGAGACTCATGCTTGACTTAAAATTTTAGTGGCAACCTTTTTGCAAATGTGGGGCATCACCACCAAATAGGCTCCACCAAATATCTAAACAATTATATCATATTAGGAGTCGTTTAATAGCCTATAGTAGTCCCATATTAAGGGATATTACTTCGGGTTTTAAGCACTTTTACATCATTTGGTATGACTTATTATAGATGCAGGCCGGATGGATGTAATTTAGCCGGTACTCATTTCGTGTCATATTATAATCCGTCCATTCTTGGTGGATTGCTTAATCCACCGAAATTGGGATATATAAATGTCTACTAAACGTCAATTTAATCATGCAACTAGCAAATTATAATATGCATCTATTATAATCCAGACACATTCCTTACTTTCTTATCAAACGACTACTTAAGAATAACGCAATCCTTATTAGTACATATCTTATCAAACCAAATATATAAGAATAAACAAAATTCAACTTCTATAACAAAAATTACCTGAAGTAGAAGTTTGAGTACCCAACATGGCATACTTTATTCCAAAACTCCCTCGCCGCTCTTGAAACATGTTCACTTCCTTCACCACATCCGGCTGATATGGGATAAGCTTCTCTAAGACATCCCACACAACCCTCATGACCTCAGTACTCTGTATAAGATTACCATCGGCGTATTGAAAAGCGAGATTAAACCAATAAGCCGCCGTATGGAGATTTTTTCGCAACATTTTATCCCATCTGGAATCAACAATGTCAGTATACTATTTGTAATGAGTTGCTCTATTGCCAAAAACTTTATTTATCCCATTTATTGCCCTTGCCATTCCGTCATAAACATAACCTAAAGAAAGGTTCTCATCAGAATCACATAGACGTAGCAACCTCATAATAGGAGACATAACCTGAACAACGGCATTAACATTGGCCCAAAACATGTCATCACTACAAGATTTGAGGCCCTTTTGGGACCGCAAAGCGGTTGCAAAAACCATTCAGCGACTGGTTTTTGCAACCGCATTGCGGTTGCAAATTTTGCAACCGCTTTGCGGTTGCAAAAACCATTCAGGGACCGCAACACGGTCCCTGAATGTCCATTGAGCATCTGCAACCGCAATGCGGTTGCAGAATCAGCAACCGCACTGCGGTTGCAAATACTAGTTGAGCATCTGCAACCGCAATGCGGTTGCTGAAAATATTCATACTTCAAAATGATTTTTTTGAAGATTTGAGGTACCATGTTGTTAGTTTAGTTAATAACTATCCTAATAATTATAAAAACAACCATAATTTCAATATCTCATAACAATTTCAAGCGTTATATATGTGGGACAAGAAGAAATATGATGATGAGTAGTAAATAGAACATACAATATGTTCATGCATGGTCTAATAACTCATTCGATCATTTCAGATTCAATCTACTCTTTCATTCCTCAATTACTTGTTTTGTAACCATTTATTAGTTTATATCATATGTAGCATTGAAGTTTGTTGTTAAAAATCAGAAACGCAATGAAAAAGTCCCATAAAATTGCGATTTAAATGTATTAATATTTTTTGCAACCGCACTGCGGTTGCAGAAAGTGTCTATTGCAACCGCGTTGCGGTTGCAAAAGCTAGTATCTGCAACCGCAATGCGGTTGCTGAAAATATTCATACTTCAAAATGACTTTTTTTGATGATTTGAGGTACCATGTTGTTAGTTTAGTTGATAACTATCCTAATAATTATAAAAACAACCATAATTTCAATATCTCATAACAATTTCAAGCGTTATATATGTGGGACAAGAAGAAATATGATGATGAGTAGTAAATAGAACATACAATATGTTAATGCATGGTCTAATAACTCATTTGATCATTTTAGATTCAATCTACTCTTTCATTCCTCAATTACTTGTTTTGTAACCATTTATCAGTTTATATCATATGTAGCATTGAAGTTTGTTGTTAAAAATCAGAAACGCAATGAGAAAGTCCCATAAAATTGCGATTTAAATGTATTAATATTTTTTGCAACCGCACTGCGGTTGCAGAAAGTGTCTATTGCAACCGCATTGCGGTTGCAAAAGCTAGTATTTGCAACCGCAATGCGGTTGCTGAAAATATTTATCCTTCAAAATGACTTTTTTTGATAATTTGAGGTACCATGTTGTTAGTTTAGTTGATAACTATCCTAATAATTATAAAAACAACCATAATTTCAATACCTCATAACAATTTCAAGCGTTATATATGTGGGACAAGAAGAAATATGATGATGAGTAGTAAATAGAACATACAATATGTTCATGCATGGTCTAATAACTCATTCGATCATTTCAGATACAATCTACTCTTTCATTCCTCAATTACTTGTTTTGTAACCATTTATTAGTTTATATCACATGTAGCATTGAAGTTTGTTGTTAAAAAACAGAAACGCAATGAGAAAGTCCCATAAAATTGCGATTTAAATGTATTAATATTTTTTGCAACCGCACTGCGGTTGCAGAAAGTGTCTATTGCAACCGCATCGCGGTTGCAAAAGCTAGTATTTGCAACCGCATTCCGGTTGCAAATACTAGTTGAGCATCTGCAACCGCAATGCGGTTGCAAAATCTAGTATCTGCAACCGCAATGCGGTTGCAGATACTATTTTTTTAAATTTGTAAAACTTTCAGCAACCGCTTTGGGGTTGCAAATGCTTCAAAAATTTTGAAAATTTGGGCGGCCTAGGGGGGGAAATTTGAATTTTCACGAAAATTCAAATTTTCACCCCATTTTTTATATATACCCACCAACACTTCTCTTCTTTTTCCAAATCCAAAAAATCACCAACACTTCTCTTCTTTTTTCAAATCCAAAAAATCACCAACACTTCTCTTCTTTTTCCAAATCCAAAAAATCACCAACACTCCTCTTCTTTTTCCAAATCCAAAAAATCACCAACACTTCTCTTCTTTTTCAAAATTCAAAAAATCACCAACACTCCTCTTCTTTTTCCAAATCCAAAAAATCACCAACACTTCTCTTTTTTTTTTTTCAAATCCAAAAAATAAAAAACAAACCAACACTTTTCTTCTTTTCTTTTCCAAATCTAAAAAATTAAAAAACACCAACACTTCTCTTCTTTTCTTTTTCAAATCCAAAACAAATAACTCCTAACACTTCATTTTTTGCTTTTTTATTTCTCTTCTTCTTTATGTTTTTTTGTTCAACTTTTTTTTTCATTTTTCATTTCATTTTATTCATTGTTTTTCGTTATTTAATTACATTTGTTCTTGTATATTCACTATAATGATTTGCTTCCATTATCTATTTGTAATTTTAACAAAAACCAATAATATTTCGGTAAATTACCGGAATATTATTGGTTTTTTTTTTATTTTCGTTCGCAGGTCATTTGCAACCGCAACGCGGTTGCAAATGGTTTGAATATAATCTGCAACCGCAATGCGGTTGCAGATTATCTGGTCGCAGATGAGCATCTGCAACCGCGATGCGGTCGCGGATGACAAGTAACCGAGACTTTACGAGACCTCGTCATCTGCAACCGCATCGCGGTTGCAAATGCCTATCTGCAACCGGATTTGGGCCTTTTGCAACCGCAAATGCGGTTGCAAAAGATCCTGCAATCTTGTAGTGCATCCACAACAATAACCCTTAGTTGATTTCCTTTAACCTCTTTCCGAAACTTTTCAAAGCCCGAATCAGCCACCAATGGATTCAAAAAACTTCTCTCATATAAACTGCTCAATGCTATAAATACCGTGCCAAAACGCGTAGCACCATGAGAAATTATTTCTGTCCACCCCTCATTTTTACTCAACCAAGCAAGTACCCATTTACGGTTATAAACAAAGGAAGTGACTTTAGCACCATCTTATGCCAATTGTTTAACAAGCGGAAGTTCACAAATATCTTTCATTATTAAACTAATACAATGGGCAGCACAAGGTGATCAAAACAATGAAGGATATTTTTCTTCAAGCAAAGTACCAGTTTTTTTATAATTAACTGCACTGTCGATAACTACATGCAACATATTTTCAACACCAACCATGTGACAATATATATAACAGGACAATTAATATTTTTATATGTTCGTTTAAAATTGTATTCGATATACCATATAAATGACGCATGTATTTTGATAAACTGTGCCAGATGTCTTTACATTACAACAAATATTAGATTTTGTGACAATTAAAAGTAGGAACAATTTCGAAGTTTTGAAGTCGTCCTTCAGTTTTTATTTGGAGCATTTATTTATAAGTCTGAATAAGTATTTTATTAAATATATTACATGAGCAACTGGAAATCTCTTCTTTTATATTGGCCAGTAGAAAAATTGGATTGAAAGCTATGTTGCACAGCTACGTGGTGCATCTTAATTAAAATTTAAATACAAATAATAATAGTATGTTATCTAAAGTTTGTCGATTCTTACACTTGGCCAAACCTTAAAACGTGATATTCGTTTGTTTAAAGTTTGCTCATGCATCACTTAGCTATCTTAACTGTGTAAAATCACTATCTCGGTCAAAAATTCGTCACTTTTTGACTTCATGACATACAACTCATGTCATTAAGAAAGGCAATTTTGGCATTTTATAGATTAAGCAGTATAATGCTAAATGTATAATAAATTAATATTATTTAAATTTCATTCTCTTATGGATGATGTATGATCCGTCACGCCTTGGAACATGAGGAAAACAGGGCACCCCACAAAAAAAAACAACTGCTCGTCTAGCAGAAGGGTACGTTCAAGACACGCCCAACCGCGACCCAAATGAGGGTAATGGTCTGGGATTCGAAGAAGGTATACCCGGGTCACGACCAGCTAACACCCCACCGAGGGTTCTCGGTCCAAACACCCGGAGAAGGTACTCTCGAGTTTCGTCCGATTGGCACCCTCAAAAGAGAATGCGATTCGGACCCAAAGACTCGGACACACCCTTCCCAACTTTAGGCACCCTTAAAATAGGCAGAAATGTCAAAAATGCCCTATATTTTTTGCCAACTTTAGTTTTTGCCCGATATCTTTTTAGCCGTGGTTTATGCCCTGTAACTTTGCTAAAATGCCCGAAACACTATTTGATGCCTAGTGGCAGCCATGTCATCAAATTTTGGCATATGTGGCCAAAATTTGGCTCCCATGTCATAAAATGTGTAATTATTAATTATCTTTATTATATAAATTATAAAACTCATTTTATAATTCTATTTTAAATTTTTAAATTTTTAATAACTAAAATTTTTTAAAAAACAAAAAAATAAAAAAGTTAAATCTTTATAAATAACTTTATTATTTAAATTTTAAAAACTTACTCTATAATATATTCTTTTAATATAATAAAATTTATTCATTTAAATTATAAAAACTTTATATATAAATCTAATTTCAATTACTTAATTTTTTAAAAATTAAAAAACTTTTTAAAAAAATGAAAAAAATAAGTCGTCACTTCCACAACCTTCCCTTCTCTTCCGCCCCATAGCCCACCACCACCTCCACCTGCACCGCCACCGCCATCACTCTCAACCAAATCCTTCTCAATAAACCACTTCTCCCACTCCCAATCCAAGCTCAATCCCCAAAACCCATCACCAAACCGATCAAAAAATCGACGGCAACAGCTGCGCAAAACTTGGAGGTGGAGACGGGGTGGGCAGAGACGGGGTAGTGGTGGGCGGAGAAAGGAGAGGGAGCAGGAGACGGGGTGGTGGTGGTGGGCGGGGTGGGGGTAGGGGTAGTGATGACCTGGGTTTTTTTTTTCTTTCATTTCTCTATTTTTAAAAAAAGTTTTTTAATATTTTGTTTATTAATATATGTTTTTTAATTTATAAGTTATTAAAAAAAATTTACTTTAGAGTTATATATAACACAAAAATATAAATGGGGGGGGGGGGGTGTATTTACTTTTTTCTGTTTTTTTTTAAATTTTATTAGTTATTAAAAGTTAATATTTTTACATCAAAATTATAATATTTTGTTTTTTAATATATGTTTTTTTATTTTTATAATATAGTTATTTATATAAATATATAGAAATGAAAAAATGACATGGTAGCCACATATGACGCGATTTGATGATTTGGCGGACACATGACAATGAATAGTGTATCAGGCATTTTGGACAAAGTTACAGGGCATAAACGACGTCTAAAAAATATATCAGGCAAAAACTAAAGTTGGCAAAAGATATAGGACATTTTTGACATTTCTGCCTTTAAAATAAAAGAAGGCAGCAACAACATCTCCCCCTAATTATCTGCCCTATCTCCCCTTGGTGTTAGAACCAAATCAATACTCAAGAGGGTCCTGGCATGCGGCTTTGCATGCGGGAAATAAGGACATTGAAGGCCTCCGAAACAGCTTACATCTTTTCGTGATTGGAGTTGAGTTGAGCAAGTTCCATCTGGATGCCTTCAAAACTGACATCGATAAAGAGAAGTGCATTGCGTTTATTCATGGGCTGGCTGGTTGATGCACCAGTTGCCTTGTGAGCAGGGGAGGCAGGTTCTGAGAGTGAAAATGGGTTCACTGTCATCATTGGACATATTTTGCTCATTAAGAACCCTGTAAATCAAAGAAGGGTAACCCAAGGATAGCTTGATCTTAGAGGGAAATGCCTCAAGATATATACGTTCAAAGACCCATTTGCCAAGGTTAACTGGCTGGTTCATTCCAATTCGATACAACAGATGCAACAGTAGGATTCCCAGAGGATTTGTGAGAGCTTGGCATCCAGTGAGAAATTAAAATCTTGAACACCAAGTTGTACTGAACTGTTAGAGCAATTGTTGTAAGGGCAACCTATTGGGCCAATTGGCCACTGCGTGCATATCAATGTTAGTGAGCCCTGATGTAACATCATCCAAGTCCAGTTCTAACTGGAGTTTAGACTTTATGTTAGTCTTGACATCGAATGTGAATATGTGGATATTGAGCAGAGTAGGGCTGACATCACACACATGGCCAAGAACATACACCTTGTACTATTGAGGAGAACGATGGGCACACAACTGCTTAGACATGTTAGCGTAAGATTCGTATCCAATGGTGGGCACAAAAACATCAGCCTTCATGGTCGACTTAAGGAATTTTTGTTCATCACGAAATTTAGTGGTACTAGATCAACCATAAGAGCGTAGAACCATGGGTCGCTCAGGAACAATGGTGTGTGTCGTGAGAGAGATACAGAGCCTAGGGTTTACAAGCGTGAAGAGTGGTGATAAAATGATTCTTAAGTGTCAACAAGAGAAGTGGGCTTAGCTGGTAGTGATCTGAAGTCGCATTTGAGTTAGATAAACGCGAGACAAAAGTGTTGGCCAAAATTAGGGGGTAGTCTCATAATTTCCTTTTTCACATTTCTGATTTTTCTATTTCTTTTTCCTTATTTTTATGTTGTCATCATGACGTCAGCTAGCACATGCGTACTACGAGTAAGTGTCAGTAGTTTGTTACATATAGTGGACCTGAGCTCATTTGTAAGGCATGTTTTTTGGATGATATACAATTTATCTCTCTATTCTTTTAATCTAATATTCTCTAAGATTCTTCTTCTTCTTCTTCCCCAAGCTTCCTCTTCTTCACCAATTAAACCTGAAAATACCAAAACAATTATCAGTTAATTTCATTCATAACATTTGGCTTCAGAGCTATAAATCCTGTGCGCACACTCTGATATCAAATCATGGCTAAAATGAACAACACACAACTAATCAAAGGACTGGAAATAGGTCAACAAGAGCTCAACGATGGTGTTTTAGACCTCCAGAACAAAATGAGTAATATAACAGACATAGTGAACCAACTTTTGCAAATGATGCAAGCAGATAAGAGTGTTGCAGCTGCAACTGGTGAGTCTTCGAAACAAACACCCTTACCCATGCAATCACCTCTTACTGTGGGTCAGAATTCAGGAGGAGGATGTATCTTACCTCCTCGTAACGGTGTCATTACAACTCGACCGAGGTATGATTTCCCTAGGTTTGATGGGACTGATTTGAGAGGTTGGGCTCAAAAATGCCAGCGGTACTTTATGTTGAACAACATGTCTGGTTATGATAAGGTTATAACAATAAGAATATACATGGATGGTATTGCAGACCATTGGTATCTCGATAATATTGAAGGGCGTGAAGCTATTGGGTGGCCACGATTTCTGGAGCTTGTGAGTGAAAGGTTCACCCATGCTAGAGGGGAAAATTTAATTGGGGAGTTTAAGAAATTAAAGCAGATGGGGACAGTGGATGAGTACATCCAAAAGTTTTAAGAGCTTAAGGCTTTTATGAGCAGCAGGCACATGCAGTTAGATGAGGATTATTTTGTTAAAAGTTTCATCAGTGGGTTGAAGGATGACATTAAACACATGGTGGAGATATTGACCCTTGTTACACTCAATCAAGTCATCTATATGGCTAGAAAACTGGAGGCAAATTTAGAGGTTATGAAGGTGCATAGATAGGCTCTTAAACCCACAACTACTGGGTTTAAAGGTAAGGTTCCATTTGGAATCCTTGACCCCAGTAGAGTGAGTGTAGGAGCTGAAAAATACCCCCCCCCCCCCCCTCATTAAGTGATTGAGTCCAGAAGAGATGGAAATGAGAAGGAGGAATAAATTGTGTTTTAATTGTGATGAGCTTTACCATGTTGTGCATAAGTGCAAAAAGTTGTTTTTGATAGTGGGAACAAGAGGAGATGAGAGGACAGAGAGTGAGTCTGAAGAAGACGAGGAGGTTAAGACCTACAAGATAACAGTGCATGCCTTGAGGGGGAGAAGTCATCTAAGACTATCAGAGTCTTAAGTGAAAGGGCAATAGATCAGTATACTCTTGGACACTGGAAGCACTCATAGCTTCCTTGATTATAACACTGCTAAGCAACTTAAGTGCAAGCTGGAGCAGACTAGACCTATGCTGGTTACTGTAGCAGGAGGGGGGACAACTTGATTGTCACAATAAGTGCCCAGATTTTAGATGGAGTATGGGGGTTAACCACTACCAAGCTACTATCAGTATCATTAAGATATGAGGTTGTGATATGGTTCTGGGAGTGGACTGGTTGAGCAAACTAGGGCTTCGTGCTTTTGATTTTGCTAACCAGAGATTATACTCTCTCAGGGATGGTGAATGGAATGTGTTGCAAGGCAACAAACCTAAGCCAAGAGTGGAGATGATGGTAGAGAAGCAGGTTGCAAAATTGATACAAGGAGAAGGGCATACTATGTTGGGGTGCTTACTTATGATCATGCCTGTAACATAGAAAAATCAGAAGTGATACCTGATGAGTTGCAGGGGCTTATCAAGGGGTACAAGGAATTATTTGAGGAGTCAAGAGCTTTACCACCTAAGAGAGGAAAGGACCACAATATCACTTTGATACCTGGGGCTACTTTAAACAATAGCCCTATAGATACCCTTACATTCAAAGGGAAGAAATCAAAAAATTAGTGAAGGAAATGCTTGAAGCTGGGCTGATTCAGACCAGTAACAACCCATTTGCATCTCCAGTCCTTCTAGTCAAGGAGAAGGACAGCAGCTGGAGGTTCTGTGTTGATTACAAACAACTTAATGCACTGACAATTAAAGACAACTTTCCTATCCCACTAATTGAGGGCCTTTTAGATGGACTTACTCATGCTAAGGTATTTTCAAAGATTGATCTGAGGGCCGGGTACCACCAAATCAGAATGAAGGAAGAAACTATTCCCAAAACTGCTTTTGTGACCTCTTTAGGACACTATGAATTCAAGGTTATGCTCTTTGGCTTAACCAATGCCCCAGCAACCTTCCAAGCTATTATGAATGAAGTGTTTAAGAGTGAACTGAGGAAGACATTGTAGGACTTCTTTGATGACATACTAGTCTTTAGTAATAACATAGAGGAACATAGGGAACATTTGTAGCTGGTTTTTGAGAAATTGAGGAAGAATCAGTTGTTGGCTAAAATGTCTAAGTGTACTTTTGGCCAAGCTACTATTGAGTACTTGGGACATGTGATTGGAGGGGGGAAAGTAGGAGCAGATCCCACTAAGATACATTGTATGGTTGACTGGCCTAGACCTAAGATCATTAAAGCATTGAGGAGGTTCTTAGGTTTAACAGGCTACTACAGGAAGGTTGTTAGACACTATGGTATAATTGCAAAACCTTTGAATGAAATGACAAAGAAATGGGGATTCAGTTGGACTGAGAGAGGGGAGGAGGCTTTCATTAAGTTGAAACATGCTATGGTGGAGGCCCCTGTACTCCAACTACCTGATTTTCAAAAGCCTTTTGTGTGGAAACAGATGCATGCTACCAAGGCTTGGGAGTTGTGCTAAGTTAGGAGGGACATCTCATTGCTTTTATTAGCAAAGGATTAGGTCCAAGGAATTTAAGACTCTCAGTTTATGGGAAGGAGTTCCTTGCCATTATCATGGCAGTGGAGAAATGGAGACCTTATCTCATTCAAACCCAGTTCACTATAAAAACAGACCAACAAAGTTTGAAATATTTGTTGAATCAAAAAATAACCACCCCTCTTCAGCAGAAGTACATGACTAAACTGCTAGGGTATGATTATAAAATTGAATATAGGAAGGGAAAGGACAATGCGGCAACTGATGCCGTGTCCAGATTAGCAGAAGAGGAGGGGAGTTGCATCAGTATTAGCACTGTTGTACCATAGTGGATGAGAGAGCTACATGACAGTTACATTGATGATCCTAATGCTCAAAATTTCATTGCTGAACAAGTGCTAATGCCTTATAATGTGTCTTACTACACTTACAAGGATCAAGTATTGAGGTACAAGGTAGGCTATATGTGGGGAATAACACGGGCTTCAGGGATCAGGTGGTGAGTTTGATGCATAACAACAGCATTGGAGGGCACTCTGGTGCATTGGGAACTTACCAAAGGGTTCAATCTACTTTTCTATGGCCTGGAATGAGGTAATTTATTCAAGAATTTGTGGCTAAGTGTGGGGTATGCCAGTTATGTAAGCATGAGAATGTTAAACAACCTGGGATGTTGGTTCCACTAGTTCTACCTGATGGAGCTTGTTAACACATCTGTATGGATTTTATTGAGAAATTACCTAAGGCTGGAGGAAAAGACACAACCTGGGTTATTTTTGACAGGTTCACTAAGGTTTCTCACTCCATACCTTTGTCTCACCCCTACAAGGCATCACATCTAGCTACTATATTCCTAGATAATGTATACATGTTGCATGGTCTTCCTCAGAGTATCACCTCTGACAGGGACAAGATATTTGTTAGCTCATTTTGGAAGGAGTTATGGTCTCCTTTGGGAGTGAAGCAAAATTTAAGCACAGCTTACCACCCCCAGACAGATGGGCAGACTGAGAAAGTCAACCAATGTTTGGAGGCATATTTAAGGTGTATGACAGGGAGCCAGCCTAAGGGATGGACTAAATGGCTCCCTATGGTAGAATGGTGGTATAATACTACACACCACACTACCCTGAGTACCACTCCATTTGAAGCCTTATACGGATACCAACCTCCTCAGATTAGCATAGGCCCATACAAGGAATTCAATGTAGAGGGAGGGGAGGAATTGGTCCTCAACAGACAGCAAATTATATCACAACTTAAGGAACAACTTAAGAGAGCACAAACACGAATGAAAGCTAATGCAAATAAGGGGACAAATGAAAGAATATTCACGGTAGGAGAGTGGGTCTACCTTAAGATTAAACCTTACAGACAACACACACTAAGACAAAGCCATACATGGAAACTAGGGCCCAAGTATGCTGGCCCTTTCGAAATAACAGAGAGGGTAGGAGAAGTGGCGTACCGCCTGAACTTACCCACGACGGCGCGTGTGCATCCCGTGTTTCATGTTTCTGTCCTTAAGAAATGCATCGGCGCACTGGACTCCACCATTCCCTCGATTCCAGACCTATGTCACGACAATAACCAGGAGTTAGAACCAGAAACGTACTAGCTCGGTGCATTATTAAACGTCACAACACAACACATATCCAATGGTTGATAAAATGAAAGGGTTTATCGTATGAAGAGGCCACATGGATAGACTGGGGGAGGTGGGACGGCGTTATCCTGAGTTCCAAGCTTGAGGTCAAGCTTATCTGAAGGGGGAGCAATGTCGTGAGAGAGATACAGATCCTAGGTTTTACAAGCGTGAAGAGTGGTGATGAAATGATTCTAAGTGTCAACAAGAGAAGTGGGCTTAGCTGGTAGTGATCTGAAGTCGCATTTGAGTTAGATAAACGCGAGACAAAAGTGTTGGCTGAAATTAGGGGGGTAGTCTCGTTATTTCCTTTTTCGCATTTCTGATTTTTCTATTTCTTTTTCCTTATTTTTATGTTATCATCATGACGTCAGCTAGCACATGCAGGCAACGAGTGAGTGTCGGTAGTTTGTTACATATAGTGGAGCTGAGCTCATTTGTAAGGCATGTTTTTTGGATGATATACAATTTATCTCTTTATTCTATTAATCTAATATTCTCTAAGATTCTTCTTTTTCTTCCCCAAGCTTCCCTTCTTCATCAATTAAACCTGAAAATACCATAAACAATTATCAGTTAATTTCATTCATAACAGTGTGCTTGAGTAATTCATTATACTTTTGTACTTGCTTCAACAGTAAAGAAGTGATAAGAGAATCTCTTACCCAGATCACATGGTTTGAGTGAAGGCTTCACACGAGGAGGAGAAGCAAAGGCTCTATCTTTTGGTAACTCAAGACCAGAGTCAAGAAGAACTATCTAAGTGGTTATCGCAATAACACCTCTGCATTTCTTGGTAGGAGGGATAACATGAGATGTCACCTTAGAGGGAAGTTCAGAAACTTTGCTCGTTGTGGGAAGAATCTTTCAACGAGGAGTAACTAACACTAGCTTCTTTCTAGCAAAGAGGAGTGGAGGAGGCAAATTTAGTTGCCTTAGATGATTCTGGTGTAACTGGAGTTGTGGCTGGAGAAGATTCTCCAACCTTCTCTTTACCCTTTTTGGATGGTACTCCCACTGTGATGAGTGGCTCGGGCTTATCATCCATGGGTTGTTTCGTGGGTCGTAGCAACGATGATTTCTCAAGAACAAAGGAATTATGGTTTTTGTTTTTTTGCCAAAGAACATGGACATCATTATCGTAATCAGACCCGTAATCAATTGGAAGTTGAACATACTTTCCTATGGAAGACATCTTTGCAAGGGATTAAGAAAATGAGAGAGTATTAGGGAAGAAGATACTACACAATCCTTTTCCCATGATTAGCATATTCTAGTTAATCTTGTACCTTATTTAGATAGAATATTCTCTCCTTGATTTATGTCTTTCTAAGTGTATATAATCTTGTACCTTTTACATTATTCATTCAATGAAATACAATATTCTTTGAACATTTACATGGTATCAAGAGCTCACTAAAAGATCATAAGAACACAAATCGATCCACCATAAATTTTTTTCAGCCGCCACCATCACCATGTCGAACGAGTCGACCACCTCATCTGGTGTCGCCCGCGAACAGAACCCCACCGCGGATCAGCACGCTGCACAACCCCTCAATCTCACGGCCCCACCTCCTTCAAACACGCCACTCACTCCCACCGCTTCCCACTCAAGCTCACCACGACCAACTATCTCTCATGGCGGCTACAAGTGGTCTCTCAACTTAATGGCCTCAACCTACTAGGCTACCTTCAAGGCACGTTTCCATGCCCCAATCCATCCGACATCGCAACCGACACATTGTGGTTTCAACAAGATTCACTTCTTCTTGGATCCCTCGTCGGATCAATTTTGGATGACCTCCTCCCACTCATGCATAATGCAAAATCCTCATCCGAAGCATGGGTTCTCCTCATACATAACTTTGCACAACCATATTGTGCTCGTGTCTGGCACTTAAAGATGCCTTAAACTCGGCCACCATAGGCTCCCGATCAGTCACGGCTTTCCTCATCGACATTAAAGCCAAAGTTGACGAAATAACCATGATTGATCGCCCCTTGCATCCGAATGACATCACTCTTTATGTCCTCAACGGACTTGGCGCAACATATAGGGATATCGCCACCTTGATCCGCCTCCGTGAGACACCACTCACCTTTGCCGAGCTTTATAGTGCACTTGTCTCTCATGAAGCCTATGTTCGTCGTCTTGAACAAGACACAAACACCCTTGTTGCAACCGCTAACACGGCCGCCCACCATCATGCACCGCGCGGATCTGCTCTATATCAGTCCAACCGTGCCCCTCAATTCTGTGGTCGTGGCTTTCAACAATCACGAGGCCGCAACCCTCGTGGTTGCAATCGAGGTAATAATTATTTCGCGTCGAATCATTCGAACTCACATACCTCTAACGTGCAATGTCAGATTTGCGGCCGTCATGGGCACACCGCCCTTCGGTGTTATCAACTTGGATCGGTGGCACCAACTGCCAATGTCGCGCGCACACCACCAGCGTCTCAAACGCGCCCCAGAATTGGATCGTGGCTTGTTGATTCTGACGCCTCCCACAACTTAACTTCGGACCTCAATAATCTCAATTATCACTCAGAATATGATGGGACGGATGAAGTACAGATTGCCGACGGTCATGGTATGCAAATTACTCATGTTGGTTCATCTAAATTAAATTTTCCATCTCGTACATTTACTCTATCCAACGTTTTGAGGGTTCCCTCGTCACATCATAATCTATTATCAGTGCATCTGTTTACACGAGATAATAATATGTCCATGGAGTTTTTTCATGATTATTTTGTTATTAAGGATCAACCTTCGGGGGACCCGCTGGCGACGGGACTTTGTAGTGATGGTGTGTACCATATTCGACCTCCTTCATATTATATGAAATCCGCTGCTCGTTTGGCTACCTTGGAGGTTCGAACAACTTACCATACCTGGCACACACGTCTTGGCCTCCAAGACAAGTTCATCTTTAATTTCTGCATTTAATTTACATATGGACACTAAATCCTCTGCGCATGACTTATTTTGTGATTCTTGACATGGTAGCAAGTCTCATCGTTTACCATTTCTGTACTCATCATTTACTGTTTTTCATCCATTGCACTATATTTTTATGGACGTTTGGGGGCCCACTGTGCCTTCGCTTGATGGTTTTCGATATTATGTTATCTTTGTGGATTTATACACTCGCTATTGTTGATTTTTTCTGATGGTTGCAAAATCACAGGTGCATGATATTTTTATCCACTTCAAGCCTTTGGTGGAAAACAATTTTCTCAAACCATCAAGAATTCTTATAGTGACAATGGCGGCAAATTATTTGCTCTAAAAACATGTTTTGCAAAATCGGGCATAAGCTGGCTTACAACTGCACCTCATACACCGCAACAAAATGGGATTTCTGAACGGCGTCATCGTTACATAGTTGAAACGGAAAGGGCACTATTACATCATGATAAATTACATGATATATTTTGGTCTTTTGCACTACAAACGGCGGTTTATCTTATCAATCGAATGCCTTGCTCCGCCATTGCCAATATGTCACCGTTTCAAAAATTATTTGGCACGTCTCCCAATTATCTCAAGTTGCGTGTTTTTGGGTGTCTTTGCTATCCTTGGCTCCGACCTTATGAACCGGGCAAGCTATTTTTTCCGTCTCGACCGTGCTTATTTCTTGGGTACTCTAGTTTACAAAGTGCTTACAAATGTTGGAACACTTCCACAAATAAATTATTCATCTCGAGGCATGTTCGCTTTTGCGAGTCCAAATTTCCATCATATGGTGAGAAGCCGAAGTGCACCACCTCCGGGCCGCCATCTTTAACGGTCATTAATGTTCTCCCGGGCCAGCCCATACAACCATTGCCAAACCCATCGGCCGTAAGCTCAGCACCAAATGCTCATTCGCCAACTCAGCGTGCACTATCGCCCGCACCGCGCACTGCATCTACGCCTGCACATGCTCCCTCGCCTACTCTTTCTCTTGAGCCACTAATTGCGCCACCTCCCATTTTGGAGTTACCATAAACCGATTCAAGGCATCATATGGTCACGCACTCCAAGAATAATATCTTTAAGCTGAAAGTGGTCAATCTCGCTACAAAATATCCGCTTGAGTTATCTCTTGAACCGACCAGTGTCTCAGTTGCACTCAAAGATCCACAATGGCGTGATGCCATGTCCTCTGAAATCAATGCTCTTCTTCTGCATGGTACTTGGGAACTCGTCCCTTCTCATCAAGCCTCCAACTTCGTTGGTTGCAAATGGGTCTTTCGTATTAAGTGAAATCCCGATGGCTCAGTTGATAAATACAAGGCCCGCCTTGTTGCTAAAAGCTTCCATCAACGGTCTGGCATTGACTAGACCGAGACCTTCAGTCCAGTAGATAAGCTCGTCACTATTTGACTCGTTCTCTCTTTCGCCGTCATGAACTCTTGGCCTATTCGTCAACTCGATGTGAGCAACGCCTTTCTCTATGGTGATCTCTCTGAAGTAGTGTTTATGGAACAACCATTGGGTTTCATTGATGATTCTCAGCCTACGCATGTCTGTCGCCTTTGAAAATCTATTTATGGACTCAAGCAAGCTCCCCGTGCTTGGTTTCAAGCACTTCGTGACGTGCTCCTTCATTTTGGCTTTCTTCAGTCCAAATCCAATATTTCCTTATTCATATTTCGTCGTGACTCCACCGTACTGTTTCTCTTAGTCTATGTTGACGACGCTATCTTTACGGGCACAGACTCTGGGCTGATTTCATTCTTTATCAGTCGACTTCAGTCATCTTTTGCGGTTAGGATCTTGGTTTCTTATCCTATTTTCTCGGCATCGAGGCGCTACCTTGCAAGGAAGGTCTTATGTTGTCCCAGCACAAATATATTCACAATATTCTACATCGTCATCACATGGACGGGGCCAAGGCCGTATCCACACCTATGGCCTCCAACGCTGCTTCTACATTCTGAGAATCCTCCTTTAAATGCGATCCACATGTTTTATCGGCAGGCTATTGGCGCACTCCAGTATCTCGCTCTCACACGGCCCGACATTGCCTTCTTCGTCAACCGTCTCGCTCAATTCATCTCTAATCCCACCGAGCTGCATTGGGCTTGGGTCAAGAGGATCCTACGGTATCTAAAGGGCGCTCTCACTCACGACTTGCTCATTCATCGTGACTTTCCGCTTACTCTTCGAGGTTACCCCGATGCGGATTGGGCAGGGGATCCACTTGACCGTTCATCCACCACGGCGTTCATCATATTTCTAGGCCACAACCCAATCTCATGGAGTTCTTGCAAACATCGTGCTATTGCTCGCTCCTCCACCGAATCCGAATATCGAGCACTTGCCACCGCCACATCTGAAGTTCGATGGATTCAAAATCTAATGTCCAAACTTCATGTGTCACCTCGCACGCCTCCTACCATCTACGGCGACAACATTGGTGCCACTCATCTCTCCTTGCATCTGGTCTTACATTCTCGTATGAAACACATAGCTATTGATATCCACTTTGTTCGAGATGTCGTCTCGAAGGGCCTTCTTCATGTGTCTCATATCAGTACTCACGACCAGCTTGCCGACATTCTCACAAAGGCACTACATCGCACGCGGTTTCTTTTTTTACGTTCCAAAATTGCCTTAGTCGATGGAATGACAATTTTGAGGGGGCGTATTAGGGAAGAAGATACTACACAGTCCTCTTCTCATGATTAGCATATTCTAGTTAATCTTGTACCTTATTTAGATTAAATATTCCCTTCTTGATTTATGTCTTTCTAAGTGTATATAATCTTGTAATACCTTGTACATTATTCATTCAATGAAATACAACATTTACATAGAGAATCGCAAGTGAAAGACAATGAAAACGGTGAGACTGATGAATAAAGAAAACCATTCAAGTCCCGTATTTATAATGAACGTGACAAGAAATGTTTATGGTAATTGATGCAACACGGGGAAACTGAATCTCAAGTAGTTATCTTATGCAAAAACTAAAAATCCCACCCAATCTTAACCAATCTTAGCGATTCACCTTCCAAATTAATTAAAGGTAAGAAGTTAGTTCAGCATGAAAGTGTAGAGCTGCAACTTTCATGAAAAACGAGTGGCTAGAAAAAGTTAAACTAATATTCTATAATTATGTTGACGCGACAATGCACTGATAAATCATCCCACAGACATCAGATGCGACAACTGCCAAGAGTGAATGCAGCAACAGAAGAGGCACACTATATGTGCACAATTAATGATCAATTTTCAAAAATTATAACCTTTAACAAATTCAAAATCAAGTTTTAAACATGAGTGTCACAACACCACCACCTATGCTGATAAGAAGCTAACACTTGATACAACACATGCTAGCTTTCACTCTAACATATTTTAAGGTGATGCAACTCTTTTGAATGTCACGACGCGTGGGATTAAATTCATAACTTTCACACTCACACCTTTTAGGCTAGGTAGTTTTTTCTAGTGACAAGTGATTTTTTGAATGAAAAGCACTACTAGAGTGAACTAACCTGAATCAACATTTTTAAGCACATAAACAATAGGTGTATTGGCATTCAAGGTTCCTCGTCCAACAATCTTCCATGTGTTGCCATCTCCGGAGACAACATTCCCTTTCATTTCATGAACATATTTGCTAAGCATGCTTCTGTCTCCCGTCATGTGGCAGGATCATCCACGTTCAAAGAACCAAAAGTTGAAAATGATTGATTACTTACAAAACAATTAATATTAGGTCGTTCAACCCAATTTTGTTTCGTAGGGGATGTCTTTGCTGTTACAACATGTAGTGTTGTAGTATGACATCTTGCTGAAACTTTGTTTCTCATTTTCTTTCTTGATTTGGCAGGTCATTGATTAATTCTTTGTGGAAAAGTATTGTCATTATCCCACAGTTGGTAGTAGTATGGTCTAATGTGTTCTTTGATTCCACGGTGATGGCCTACTGGCACAAACTTTTGAGGATTAGTAAAAAGGGATTTATTTGAAAAGCCTTGATTCATACCCGAGTATCGCTTAGAGACCAGAGGTTGTTGATTTACATTTTGTTGTCTAAAATTCTCTTATGGGTACACATTGGAATTCATTTCCTCTTCTCTCGCGTTGTTGTTATATTTCCTGGTGAATCTTGGGTTTTCCTAGATGTGAGGATCGTTGATTGGTTGCCTGGTGCCAAATGCAATTGTCTAAGAGCTTAATGTTTCATCTGACCATTGAATCCTACACCTGCACAATCTGATCCTTGTCGCTGAGTATCAAGAACTTCATCAAGTTTTTCCTTTTTGGAAATAAGTAATTTGACATTGCTCATGACAGACTCAAGATCACTCGGCGTCCTTAGCCACTACTTTAGCAATCTCTAGTTTCTTGCAAAGGGATTCATTTTCTTTATCAGGGATTCCAGTTTTCCTCTCAAGATCCTTGATGTGTGAATCCATCCTGAAAGCACTTTCGTGAGCATCAATGAGTCTCACTTGAGCTTATAGCTCTAAAATTATCTTTGTGACAACTTCACATTTTGCGAGAGTGTCATTGATCTTATCTTGACTCACAACAAATGATTCTTTTGTCTCTGATTCGAGGCCAGATTATGTAAGAACAGATGTTGCAACAGTAGGTGTCGTAACAAGTGATTTTGATGGTGCAACAACTTTGATAATTAAGGCGAAATCATATCTTCCTTCTTCTTCACTGTCGTCATATTCGTCATTGCTCTGAGTCGAACATGAGCTCTGTTTTTTTGTTCTTTTAGAAGATTTCCATAGTCTACATGAATACAACCAAAGCCTTGGCATTCCATGCATTGGATCATTAGCAGATGAGGGTTTTTTATTTATTTAATTATTAAAATCCGAGTTGGATGAACTAGGAAGGATATATTTACCTTTGTTCCTGGATATGTTCATCTTCTTGAAGTGTTTCGTCAGAAGTGGTATAGATTAATGAAGTTCAGTTCCTTGGTCATTCTGAGGCAGGGGTTGGGTTGTGGACTGAAGAGCCAGACTTTTAGCCACACTGTCTTCTTTATGCTTCAACTTCATTTTATAAGTGGCAAGGGATCCCATAAGTATTTCACTAGGCATATTATCTGTGACCTTTGCTTCTTCAATTGCTTCGGCCTTCATTGCAAACTTTGTTGGCAGGGATCTGAGAGTCTTGTGAACTAGCTTTGCATCATCTTACTCTTCACCAAGCAGGGCAACCTCTGTTGCAACACGTCGGAGTTTTGCATTGTATTCGATAATAGTCTTATTGTCCTGCATTTTCATTTCTTCAAACTGAGTGGTTAGAAGTTGTAACATCGACATGCAGACCCGTGATGTACGTTCATGGGCAACACGATAATATCCCATGTTTCTTTAGCTAATTCACAACTAGAAATAATATTATCTTGATTCATGTCAACAACACTCAAAATAATATTCAAAGCAGTAGAATTTTATTTCACAAGAAGGTCTTCCTCATTTGTCCAAGTAAGTTCATCATTATCATATCATATGTGCCAACAAAAAGAGACCAGCCTCTCAAATATACCTTTTCAAGCTTTCTGTCCCTAATATTTAATTAAGCTTGATGCGTATTTTTCACTTGTTATAAATCTAAGTATAATACACACTTTTCACAAGTATACGAGTTAAGTAACAATAAACGGTAAGTAAGTATAATTGTATAAGTATCGAATCCCAAAAGTGTATGGATCTTTTGGTAGCAGTCCAAATTGTGGAACTTTGTGAATGAAACAATGCTTTGAATATCTTAAATGAAATAGAAAGATTAAAAATAAATAAAGACAAGCCTATTCTACTAGCAAATGTAAAACAAACTTTATTTAATTGATTGACTGGGTTTTGGTTGTAAAACAGATTAAGGTAAATGTATATAGGAGGTGAATTTCGTTAATCTCGGATGTGGGGTATTTTATAGACAAAATACCAATGATTCCTATGTAGCCTCTTTCTATTGATCCGTGCTTTGTTCTCACGATGTCTGATTAATTAAGCGTACTTTTGTATCACTTAAAGAACCCTCTAATTTCTATTTATGCCAGGCTGTTAGGCACTTTCCCCTGAGTTTTTCATGTCATAGGATCCATACAGAGTTTTAGAAGAGAATTAAAGTTGACAACTATAACTTAGATTCCCCGGTGAACTCTGGTGCCGAAGGTCTAGAGAATTATTGGCATGATCTACTATGCTAGTGGTGCGTTAACAATCTCTTGTGCATAATGCAAGATAATACAAAGTATCTCAACACCACTATAATTATTCAAAGAAAGATGTGTGTCAATCATACCAAGTAGCATAAGAAACAAATAAAATCTATCAAAACAAAGTCATAGAATTAATCAAAACACAGGTTCAAGGTGCATCCATATGAGATAACTACGTCCTCTCTCAGACACTGAGAGGTTTAGCTGCTCATGATAGTAACGTAAGAACAATAAATCATATTCAAGTTAAGTAGTAAAGAAAATAAGAGATTAAACTCTTGACCTCAATAAGATTTCGAGGTGGCTTCTCCCTCATTGCTCTTTCATTTCCTCATTCTCTTGATTTCTTGATCTTTTGATCACCTCCTCCTTTTAACAACGATTGTATTACTTTGAAGATGAAATTCTTGCTATGAATGTGTTTTATTCGCTGTAATCGTGGTATACGATGTAATCGTGTGTGTCTTCTAGGTCTTGGTCATCAACTTCTATTTATAATAGTGTTTTGTTGCCCTAGTTTCGTGAACAGTTGCAACTTAAACTGTAGAGTAAGTCGGTGTTGCCTTAGAGTCGCGCGACCTGGCGTTTCACGCTGCTAGCTGCACGGCTCGTGCCAATCCTTGTATCACCTCCGTGGTGTTCCACATTTCTGCTGTGTTGGTGGTGTGACCTCTTGGTCCTCCTGCGTTGTAGCGCTTCTTCCTTGTGTCGTGCTAAAATCCCTCTAATAAGCCTCATTTTGCTTTGACACGACTAGAACTACTAAAATGATAATACGAGACTAAAACAAGTAAAAATGACACAAAGATTATGCAAAAGTATAAGAAATCTGGTACTAAAATTTCTATAATGTATCGCTCATCAAGATTCTTGATACGGTTTTTTCCTAGTAGGAGTAGTTGGTGTTGGTGAGCATATGTGGATTGTTTGTGAAAAAACCTTCTTTTATTTCTTCCTTTCTTGAAAGAAATATCTTACATACCAGAAATCTCACTAAATCAAACATTAGTCACCTGCTCTGATACCAATTCTAAGATCTTACGTTCGTATTACTTAAGCCAAAGAACAAGTTCGAACATGTAATTGTCAAAACAGTAAGTAAAACACAACACATGAAATTTTATAGTGGTAGCATCTCAACAGAGTTAATCCACTTGGTTTTCACCTCAAAGTCAACTCAAGTCTCTTTCGATCAGTACATAACTTACTCACTCAGGTTTTACACGCACTAGTAATCTAGGCTCCGTTTAATTACTTTCTTATCACTTGACATGACACCTTACTAACTTACTTTACTTGAATCTGGAAATCAACAATTTAACACGAAACCCTTGGACCTGATGATTTCGTAGTCAATGGATCCAAAACATTTTGACTCAATAAACAAATGAAAAGCGCTCTTAGACTTAAAATGTTTTAAGCTGCTCTTCTTTGCCATTGGGTCTCTTGCATTTATGGAGTGCAGTGCCTCCTGGAAGATAGTTGTTGTATGAATCAAATCTCCAGGTTGCAACCTTCCATAAACATCTGATTTTCCTGCAATCAAAATGAGATAGAATATTCTACGTACAAGATACTACAATATGTCTAAATTCATTGAAATATAAACAGATTTAAACAAAGACAAAGATTGAAATTCGAATATAAGAAATACTTCTTTCTTAAAATAACCTATTTTGACATAATTTTACTAAGCATGAAAAATTTAAGTAAATCTACCAGAATCTCACCAAATTCTTTTCCTTATATATCCTGATTCAACATGATTAATGCAACTAAGTAAAGATATAGGAAATAATATCAAAACATAATAATAATTATACTTATAATACTTGGTTAATTAGGCCAAAAATCGGTTATAAAAGAAAAATTAGAGTTTTTTAATATACATTCAATTTATTAAACTTGAAAACGATAACTGTAATTGGTGCACAACTAATTCCTATATGATTGGTAAATGAGGAGAGGACAATGATGTACTGTTGTTAGTTAGCCAATTGAGCTTTTCAGTTATGCAAGACAAGGGGATTTTAAGGTTATAATTCTGCAGTTAATTCCATTAAATTTGTAGAAGCCGACGTATTTTTTTCGTACAATTAGTTTTAAATGGAAAACAAGAACAGAAGACAAAGATGCGCCATTTTGAGTTTGAACTTGTGGATCGGGTTGATACGTTGTTGATGTTAACTTAACACTGAAGTTCTAACAGCAGTTTGTGTTCGCTGTTAGTTCGACGATGTTACTTTAACAGCAGACCAGAGTAACAGTTTGCAGCGGAATAAACAAACACGAATTTAAGAAGTGAATATAGGATTATATTAACTTCCGAGCCGTAGGCAAAATACCACAAGGGTTTAACAAAGGCGTTCTCAC
The DNA here is from genome assembly GCA_948329865.1 of Linaria vulgaris. Lineage (NCBI taxonomy): Eukaryota > Viridiplantae > Streptophyta > Magnoliopsida > Lamiales > Plantaginaceae > Linaria > Linaria vulgaris. The sequence continues at coordinate 35,498,817 of OX415253.1, forward strand.
AACTCTCAAGCTCCTCACTCTCGAATTGTTCAAACTAAGCAAAGCACACAAGAGTTGCTTCGACTATCTCTAAAAGCTCCTCACTCTTAGATCTATTCTAACAACTTAAAAACTTTGCTAAAGCAAGACAACACTCAACAACTGTAAATTAATCTCTCGGATTGATTAGCTCTTGTCTCGTTGTTTGTCTTGATGTACTTCACACCTATATATAGGTTCTTGATCTTCGACTTCAAGGTGTGTTGTACACGGTTGGTAATTCTCTTTGTTTCCTTCTCGAACTCCTCTTCCTTGTTCTCGCAGTCCTTCTTGAATAAAAGTTCCTTCGCCAGTGATCTAGCTAAGGAAAGACTCCTTCTTCAATTCAGGACTTTCCCTTGGAAGCTTTCCTAGTCGCACTAGACTTCTTCTTTCCTTTTATAAGCCGTTTGCTTTAATTAAGGAAACTTCTCATCTTGGAAACTTTGAGCGTCCAACCTAATGCAAGTTTGTTTCCTGAATAATAATCAAAGACAACTACAACTGTGGAACTCAGTTAGTTAAGTGAATAAGGCAAAACAATAATAATAATAATAACTAGATTGTAAAATAGTTTCTGGACGTGCAATGTTACTCTAACATTGAAAATCTCAATGTTATCCTAACATCCAGAAAACTTGCACTTTCAATCTCCCCCTTTTTGCCTTAATCACAAAACCTAAGAAACAGTTCTTATCAGATCAAATTATTCAGAAAAACTTCATTATATCATAACAATGAAGAACTAAGTACTCTCCCCCTGAATATCAGAAGGGACTAATCCAATGTTATTCTAACACTGATACTCTCGATGTTATAACATCCAGCTTTATCAATGTTGGTTTAACATCAGAAAGTTAACACCTGCAAAACAGAGTTAGTACCAGTAATCACAGTTCAATAATAGCATAAGCAGAAACACTAAGTACCCAAAATTAAAAAGAATTACAGTCCACACTAGCAGCAAGGAACAGACTCCTTGATCAGAATAAAAAGAAAACAATTGTTCAAAAGACATTAGAAACAGAAACTAAAAAACTTGCAGGAAATTTTGAAATTTGATCTACTCTCCTCCTTTTTGTGAGGAAGGCAGATCCTTCAAGTGTTTCCTCAAGCTGTCCAGTTCCTGCAGTCTGACTTTCTTGTCAGCTATTTCCCTCTGGGTGTCCTTGTACTCCCTATCCAGCCAGACCAAGGTTTCCTCAACAAAAGCATCTGCAATCACTGAGCAGCTGTCACCACTGCTCACTGGAACTGAAGAAGCAGCAAACTTGTGTGCCTTCTTCTTCTTCTTCCTGCTGGGACCAGCTTCTCCTTGAGGGTTCCAAGGCAAATCCTGGATCCTCACATTAGTGAAGTAGCTCCTGGTGATTGACATTACAGCCTTGTTGCTGATCCATCCTTCAGTCTTCTTGGTTTTGAAGCCTTGCTTCACCAATAGGCATGAGATCAGAGAGGGATAGGGAAGGATTTCTTTGGGCTTTGTAGTGACTTCCTTCATGTGTCTCAGCACTTTTTCACCAATGTTTACACTCAGTCCATTCTTCAGCTTGTACACCAACTTTGCTGACTCTTTTGTCATCACAGTAGTGTTGGAAGAAGGAAGCCAATTGTAAGTGCTGATTTTGTGAAGGATGGCACTAAGAGAAGTCAGCCTGGTTGTGGGAAAGCTCTCTCTCCATTGCCTAGTGAGACCACCTGTAAGATCAGTGATGATCTCCTCCATAGTAGGATCCTCAGACTCTTCAGGATCAGGAAGCCCCCAAGCCTCATTGATCATGGCAGGAGTGATGTCATAGATCTTCTTCCTAACCCAAGCCTTCCCATACTTAGGAGAATCTAGGTTGATCACCCACTCAGAGAGATTCATGTAGAACTCTCTCACTACATCAGGAACATATGCAGACAGATTCTGCACAGAGCCCAAGACTCCTCTAGCCTCAAGCAACTCAAACACCCTGTTTTCTTTGAAAATACCCTCCTCAATAGCCCTTTCCTTGTGGATTACCCTGGCTTGGTATGCCTCCCATTGCTCCTCAGCATCAGGAGACACATAGAAGTCAGAGTAAGCTTCATGTGAATACTCTTTCATCATCAGATCAGTAAACTGATCATCATCTGATGTTAGAGTAACATCAGCTTCCTCTGGCTCATCAGCCACAAGCTCTTCTTCCTCAACTTCCTCTTCCTCTTCCTCCTCAACCTCTTCTTCTTCTTTTTCTTCTTCTGACTCATCCTCAGAAGACTCAGCCATCACCTCCTTACCCATCCTCTTCCTGGCAGCATTTGCAAGGGCAGCCAAGGAAAGGTTTTCATCCTCATCCTCTTCTTCTCCTTCAACCTCAGCTGGTTGATCACTCACAACAGCTTGGTTACCTTCAGTAGTAACCCCATTATTTACACCAAGATTGCCATCAGCAGCAATCTCCTCAGACAAATCCTCATCATGCTCACCAGTAGCATGTCCACTCTCCTCATCAGCAGCAAGCTCATCATCATTAGCCTCATTAGGCTCAACAGAACTAGCCACAGTTGGCTCCACCACTTCCTCAACCACATTAGCCTCAGCTGGCTCAATCACAGCACTACCCAACCCAATCACAGGGGCCTCATTCTCCCCCTCAATACCAACATCAACATCAGCAGGTATACTCGGAGTAGGGTTAGCCATTGTTACCTCGATTTCAGGATTGGTGGGAGCAGGGGCTTGCTCGACAGCATCTGATGTTGAACCAACATCTTTCTTTGAAATCTTTTTGCCCTTGCGCCGTTGAGTGGTAGCTTTCCTCTTTGGAGAGGCGGCGACTGTGGTTTCAGCGGCGGTGCGTCTGGTACTGCGTCGTGGCGCTCGCTCGATTTGCGCAGCTGCTTCTGCAAGAGCATCAATATTGGACTTGCGTGCCATTGTTAGAGTAACTTTGAGATAAAAGATTGAAGATTTTGAAAATTTAGAGAGTAATTTGCTTTGCACAGTTGTTAGCGTTAGAATGAAGAAGAAATTAGGGCAAATTACATATATGATTCAGATGAAGAGCATGGAATAGTGGTGTTGTAACATGTTACCATAATAATCTGACCACTATCACACGTCCCCTACATGTTATTCTTACCACGTGTCAGTGTTAGGTTAACACGTAACTAGAGCAGTCTTCATACCTGAAAACTTATAAGTTACACTGTTACAATGTTGGACTAACATTGGCAAGTTAACATCAGGGAGGGAAGTAGGAGGTGCAGGGCTTCATCCAAAGTAGCATCATCTTGTGAGAGCGTGAGATATTCCTGTACTAATCTGAAGCTTCAACCACGTACACAGGTACAATGACAAAGCTTAAGATCATCAGTATAAGCAAATGACAAATCAAACAGGGAAAAACACAGAGGATATACTTATCCAGGGAAAGGATTTTCCCACAGCAAGAAGATCACAAAACATAGTGCTTTTACCTGTAGCTGGTCACCCAAGAAGTATGCCTCAACACAAGATACTTAACTACTCCCCCTAAGCCCAAACCGACAAAAGGAAATATGCAAAACTAGAATGAATGCAACCATGTTAGATTAACATTTGAGAGATGGTAACCACATACAAACCGCCTTGGTAACTGGGATCAGGACATATCAATTTATCTTTAACTTTCACTATTTTTAGAAACTCTTTTGAATAAAAAACTGATGAATGTTAAAGGACAGTCTCATCACTGAATGTGGGCAGCACAGGACTCCACACACCCCAGCAACTTAACCATCAGCTACAGATCAGGCAAGTACAAAGAAATTGAATGAAGACAACACTTTTATCAAATATTTCTCCACCCCAACTCCTCATGCATACTTGTTTACTAACCTGTTTATCAAGGAAATACTAAGTAACCAATGTTACTGAATGCACACAGTCTAAACTTTATACACCCCAGTAGGAAAGATCACTATCATGTAAAAACCTTGGCCATAGACAAAAATATGAAAATAAGCACAACTCAATGACAATGAGGCCTTCAACATCATGTACCCCAGCTTCTCTTCATACCTTGTCAAACCTAACATGGATAAGTCACAACTGAATAGCATCAGAGTAGTGAGCTCTGTGTATCCCAGCTTCTCCCATGATGTTAGGTTAACATTCACAGACTAACATCAGAGTTATTTCTTTCCAAAACTCTTGATATGTACCTGTTCACCAATCACCTTAGCTATTCATACAGATTAACCACACAACCAACAGTTTCTCTAACAAAGATGTAATATCCAAGAAAGAAGAATGCAAAAAAGGAACATAAAAGAATTACAGCTACACCACAACCAATAACCAATGCTAGACAGTGGTGTTATGTCAACACTGGTGAACTAACATCTCTAAACAATGCACATGCCAAGAGAGTTCCTCAGACTGAAGAACCTCTCAGTATCTAATGGTTTAGTGAACATATCAGCAAGCTGATTGTTAGTTTCTATATGTTCAATGTCAATAAGCTTGTCTTCTACCATGTTTCTCAGAAAGTGATGCCTAGTGTCTATATGTTTTGTCCTAGAATGCTGAACAGGATTCTTAGAGATGCTTATAGCACTAAGGTTATCACAAAACATAAGTAAGGTATCACTGTCCAACCCATAGTCCAGTAGCATATGTTTGAGCCATACCAACTGGGTGACACAACTACCTGCTGCAATGTATTCAGCCTCAGCAATGGATAGTGACACACAGTTTTGCTTTCTACTGTACCATGAGACCAAGTTGTTCCCCAGATAAAAACATCCTCCACTTGTAGACTTCCTGTCATCAGTATCACCTGCCCAATCTGAGTCACTGAAACCTACAAGATTTGTGTTAGTATCATAAGAGTACCATATGCCAAGGGCCAAAGTGCCAGATATGTATCTAAGTATTCTCTTCACAGCAATCAGATGTGACTGCTTTGGACATGCCTGGTACCTTGCACATACACACACAGAGAACATAATATCAGGTCTTGAAGCAGACAAGTATAACAAGCTTCCTATCATTGAACGGTACAATGTTGGATCAACATTGACACCAGTATCATCCCTGGCCATCTTCACTGCAGATGCCATGGGAGTCTTACAAGGCTTTGAATCTGCTAATTCAAACCTTTTTACCAAATTCTTTGCATACTTTTCCTGACAAAGGAATATGCCAGTGCCTGTTTGTTTCACTTGAAGACCAAGGAAGAAATTCAATTCTCCCATCATACTCATTTCAAACTGCCATGTCATTGATTCAACAAACTTTTCTAACATAGAATTGTTAGTTGAGCCAAACACAATATCATCAACATAGATTTGAGCAATACAGATATGAGAATCTTTCTTTAAAACAAACAGAGTTCTATCTCCTCCACCTCTAACAAAACCAAGACTTAATAGAAATTCTGTAAGCCTTTCATACCATGCTCTGGGTGCTTGTTTAAGACCATAAAGGGCTTTTTCAAGCTTGTACACATGGTTTGGATACTTAGGATCTGTGAATCCCTTAGGTTGTTCAACATATACTTCCTTATCAATCAGCCCATTAAGAAAAGCACCCTTAACATCCATTTGGTATAGTTTTATCTTAAGACAGCATGCAATGGCTAAGAGTAATCTAATAGATTCTATCCTAGCAACTGGAGCAAAAGTCTCATCAAAATCTACACCTTCAACCTGAGTGTATCCCTGAGCAGCCAGTCTAGCTTTGTTCCTAACTATGACTCCTTCCTCATTACTTTTGTTTTTAAAGATCCATTTAGTTCCTATTACATTTACACTAGGTGGTCTAGGTACCAACTTCCAAACACAGTTCTTAGTAAACTGTAATAGTTCATCCTGCATGGCATTAATCCAAAAGTTATCAAGAAGGGCTTCAGTCACATTCTTAGGTTCAATAGAGGAAACAAAACATGAGGCATTGTCAACAGTACAAGTGAAATTCATGCAGACACACATCTTGACCATATCACTATAGTCAATTCTTTCTTTGTTGCGTGTCCTTACCCGTTCAGTGATCTCACCTATTACCTGTGATGCTGGATGGTCTTTCTGAATCCTAGCTGGAGGGTCCCTTCTAGATCCAGTGACAGCTTCAACTTCAAAGTCAGAATCTTCTGTTGTTAGTCTAACATCAGATCTAGCTGGTGTTAGTCTAACATTGGGTTCTGTCTCCTGTTCTGCATTTCCAGCTTCATGGTCCAATGTTGGAGTACCATTGGAAGGAGTAACATCATCAATCTCCACTGTAGGTTCAACATTGGAGACATTAATATTACCAGTACATGTATCAAGTATGAAATCCTCAAACACAACATTCACTGATTCCTGAATTGTCTTCAATCTAGGATTGTAGACTCTAAAGGAAGTACTATTGGCAGAGTATCCTACAAAGATGCATTTTTCACTTTTTGGATCAAATTTATTAAGATAATCCCTGTCATTTAGCAGATAACAGTCACATCCAAATTCATGAAAATGTGCAATATTTGGTTTCACACCCTTCAAGAGTTCATATGGAGTCATGTTAGTTCCAGGTCTGAGGTACACCCGGTTACTAATATGACAAGCAGTGTTTAAAGCTTCAGCCCAGAGTCTCTTGGATATATTTTTGGCATTCAGCATGACTCTGGCCATCTCTTGAAGTGTCCTGTTCTTCCTTTCAGCAATCCCATTCTGCTGAGGTGTCTTAGGTGCTGAGTATTCATGGAAAATTCCTTTAACATTGCAATAGTTATCAAAACTAGCATTCTCAAATTCTTTACCATGGTCAGACCTAATTTTAGTCACAGAAGAGCCATATAAGTTTTTAATACTAGCACAAAGAATTTTGAACTGATCAAAAGCTTCTGACTTTTCTTTAAGAAACTTTACCCAAGTATATCTAGAGAAGTCATCTACAATAACAAAGGCAAATTTCTTACCATTCAGACTACTCACCTCAATGGGACCCATCAAGTCCATATGTAACAGTTCAAAGCACCTACTAGATCTAGGATTAGCATTCTGTACCTGTAGGGGGCATGAACTGCTCTAGTTTGTTTACCCTTGAGACAATCACCACAGACAAGCTTACCTGGGCAAGATAGCTTAGGTAAGCCTCTTACAGCATCAACTTTTTGCAATTTCTCAAGGTTCCTGTAGTGAACATGTCCAAGTTTCCTATGCCATATAGATGCTTCATCTATTTTAGCATGGAAACACTCTGCTTCCTCTTGAGCTAGGTAGCAGTTGTCCTTGGACCGAGTACCTGTCATAACAAGTACATTATCACTATCATAAACATCACAAGATGAACTGTCAAATGTAACCAGCAAGTCATCATCACATAGTTGACTGATGCTGATTAAGTTTGCCTGTAGCCCATCAACCAACAACACATCCTTCAGGGGTGGAAATCCATCAACATTCAGTGTCCCCTTTCCAATGATTTTCCCTTTTGTACCACCACCATAGGTCACAGTGCCAGTACTCAAGGAAACCATATTCACAAGATTGTCAATGTTGCCTGTCATGTGTCTTGAGCATCCACTGTCGAAGTACCACTTACCTGAAAGGTTAGAATACACAGCAGAGAAAACAACATTGCAAACAACTTTAATCTTAGGGGTCTTAACTTTTTCTACCCAAGTTCTACCTTTCTGTCCTGAACCTAATGTTGGTCTAACATCAGAAACTGCTGTTGTTCTAACATTGGGTTCAGTAACTGTTTTCTTACCACATTCTCTTATAAATTTTCTACAGAATGGTTTTATGTGGCCTGGTTGGTAACAGTATTGACAGATAAAAGTAGGTTTACTTCTCACAGTGTTGATGGTACCTAAACTCTTAGAATCAGATTCTTTAACAAAGTTAGAAGATAGATAGGCAGAATTTACAATAGAAGAGGAAGGTTTCTCAACAAATCCCAGACCACATGAACCTGAATTTCCCATGCTTAGTACCTCATCAAGTTTGGAAGTACCTGCATTCCATTTAGCTATGATCTGTGTGTCTTTCTTGAGTTTATCCTTTACCTCTTTCAACTCAGCTTCAGCTTTGTCAAGATCTCTTTCATAGAGTTTCAACATGTTTTTCAGACACTCGATGTCATGAGTCAGTGCTTTGTTCTTCTTTATGAGTTTCACATTCTCTCTCTCAAGCCTGAGGAATGTTGTGTGCAGATCATCAAGAATCTCCTCCTGGGATAATTCTTCTTCTTGGGAGTACTCTTCTTCTAGATCAACTGTACCATGAAAACAGTCAAAGTTAGTATCATCACAATCAGAGAGTTCATCAGAGATAACCTGGGAATCATTGCTGTTCCAGTCTCCAAAAAAGATTTCCTGCTTTGCTGTTGGTTCACCAATGTTAGAGTAACATTGTGATCCTAGGCAATTTCTGGAGTCTTCATTGGTCTAGGTGATCCTTGTGCATAGCGCAGCAGTTTTGATTTCCTCTGAGTGTTCTTCGGTACTTGTTCCAGATTCAAAATCATCTTCATTGAAGTCATCTACACAAACCCAATGAGAATTCCCTCTTGTTCTGAGGGTGTTAGCACATTCATGTTTATAGTGACCATACCCCTTACATTCATAGCACTGAACATCCTTTAATTTTTCTACATCTTGAGGTGTGCTCTTAGATGCCATGTACTTAACAAATTTAGGGGGCAATTTCTTGTAACCGGGGCCATCATTACCAGTTAGTTTTTCTTTCTGTTTACCTTTGAAACCTAATTTACTAAACTTTTTGGTAATATTGCCATAGTTAGAAGAGATCAACTCATATTCATCCTCATCACTACCTGCAGAATCTGAACTAGTTCCAAGAAGGGCTAAAGCTAATTGCTTGCTAGACTTTCCTAGGAATTCTAATTCAAATTCTTTCATAGTGTTCATCAAGGTCTGGAAACTCATGTTGGCAAGATCTTTAGACTCATTCATAGCAATTCTTTTGACTGTAAACTTAGAAGATAGTGTTCTAAAGGCTTTATACACCATGGTCTGATTAGGAATCACAAAACCTAAGTTCTGACATTGATTAGATATATCAAGAAGTTTCTCAAAATAACTATCAATAGTTTCCTCTTCTCCCATCTCAATCTTCTCAAAGTCTCTCAAAAGTTTCCTATACTTAGAATCCCTCACAGCCACATCACCCTCACAATGTAACTCAAGTGTTTCCCATGCAGCTTTAGCAGTATCACAAGTTTGAACAAGTTTAAACATATGATTACCTATCCAGCTAAAAATTGCATTGAGAGCCTTCTCATTGTAGTTGTAGAGAGCAATTTCAGCGGCTGTCCATTGTCCCCTTGGCTTTGGCACCAGGTCAGCATCTCCATCTTTTGGCAGATAAGGGATGGTATAGCCTTCTAGTACAGCTTCCCAAGCTTTGAGGTCGATGGATTTGATGTGGACTCTGAGTCTGATCTTCCAGTAGGCATAGTTGTTGGGACCTTCCAATACTGGCAACCTGCTGGTATTGGGGTTGGAGCTGCCCATCTTGTCGTATCAACGCCAAACACCGGTGAAGTTGGTGCTTGGCTCTGATACCAATTGAACTTGTGGATCAGGTTGATACGTTGTTGATGTTAACTTAACACTGAAGTTCTAACAGCAGTTTGTGTTCGCTGTTAGTTCGACGATGTTACTTTAACAGCAGACCAGAGTAACAGTTTGCAGCGGAATAAACAAACACGAATTTAAGAAGTGAATATAGGATTATATTAACTTTCGAGCCGTAGGCAAAATACCACAAGGGTTTAACAAAGGCGTTCTCACAACTCTCAAGCTCCTCACTCTCGAATTGTTCAAACTAAGCAAAGCACACAAGAGTTGCTTCGACTATCTCTAAAAGCTCCTCACTCTTAGATCTATTCTAACAACTTAAAAACTTTGCTAAAGCAAGACAACACTCAACAACTGTAAATTAATCTCTCGGATTGATTAGCTCTTGTCTCGTTGTTTGTCTTGATGTACTTCACACCTATATATAGGTTCTTGATCTTCGACTTCAAGGTGTGTTGTACACGGTTGGTAATTCTCTTTGTTTCCTTCTCGAACTCCTCTTCCTTGTTCTCGCAAGTCCTTCTTGAATAAAAGTTCCTTCGCCATTGATCTAGCTAAGGAAAGACTCCTTCTTCAATTCAGGACTTTCCCTTGGAAGCTTTCCTAGTCGCACTAGACTTCTTCTTTCCTTTTATAAGCCGTTTGCTTTAATTAAGGAAACTTCTCATCTTGGAAACTTTGAGCGTCCAACCTAATGCAAGTTTGTTTCCTGAATAATAATCAAAGACAACTACAATTGTGGAACTCAGTTAGTTAAGTGAATAAGGCAAAACAATAATAATAATAATAACTAGATTGTAAAACAGTTTCTGGACGTGCAATGTTACTCTAACATTGAAAATCTCAATGTTATCCTAACATCCAGAAAACTTGCACTTTCAGAGTTAATTGAATTATTCAGAAAAAACAGAGCATTTTTTTTTTGAAATAAAAACCTTGAATAATCCGAAAGTTATTCATACTCAATGAATCCCACGTATCAACACAACTTCTTCATGCAAGCCCTAACTCCGTCTTCGAAATTGAATCCGACAAATTTCAACCCTGGAGTCACCGAATTTGTTCCGCCAGACTTAGATCTCGGGAACACAAGAAATCAGAAACGCCATAGGCAAGGAGAGGAGATCTCATTCAATATCAGAATGTCCCCAACACCGATCTCGATATCCCCAGAGAAGCGGCAGACACCCCCCACTTCTTTCGTCGGGCTATTCAAATAGAGGAATGCGCACGTAAGGATGGATGAAGAAGATACCTCTATGGAAGATGGGTTGATATTCACACAGGCCCCGACTGAGGCTATGCCTTTCAAGAATGTGGATGTGCGCTTGAACTTGATGAGATGATTGCAGAAGAGTGGAAGGATGCAATAATCATACAGATCCTCAGGAAACCGTGGTATTACCCAGCCCTAGTCACGAAACTCGACGCGATGTGGAACTTAAGAAATGAATTCGAGCTTGTGGATCTAGGGTATAATTGCTACCTTCTTACAAGGAGTCGACCGATTGATAAGGGAAAAAAGATACTCACGGAAGGACCTTGGCAACTAGCGGGGAGTTTCTAATCTATACAGAAATATTATCCAGAATTTCGGGCGGACACGGATAAAATACACAGCACTATAACGTGGGTAAGAATTCTCAACTTGCCTTTGGGTTATTTTTGAACAACAGTAATCAAGGCCTTAGCTAAGTGCATCGGGGATCCAATAAAAATTGACGAAAACACCGCTAATGCCAAGAGAGGGAGATTCGCATGTGTTTGCGTGCAAGTACGTACCTATGTACCGTTCGAGCTTGGCGTTAGTGTGAAAGGGAAGGCATACCAAGTGGTGTATGAGAACTTACCATCATTATGCCACAAGTGTGGGAGAGTTGGCTACATGGCCACGACATGCGAGAAACCAGTGGACAACAGCGTACAAATTAATGTGGACAGGGGAAAAGAAATTATGATGGAAGAGTCACAAAGCGAAGGAGTAGAAGGTAAGAAGTATGGAAGTACAAACAGTCCATTTTGGTTGATTGAAAATGGGAAGAAGAAAGAATACGGGGACTGGATCGAGGTTCAATACCGTAAGGGCAAGGGCTTGTCGCTACGTGGACGATATTCAAAAGGAGAGACTAGTCGAGCAATGGACAGTAGAAAAGAAAACAAGGAAAAAATGGAAAGAGTCTGATCCGAGCAGACCTTATCGTTCAAGGCTGATAATTCGTTTAGAGTAACAAAAGAGGTACATGGAAAGAGAGTGTTGCCCAAGTCTACCACTAAACTTGGAAATAAAGATGATTATGGCAATAAGAAGTCTGATGCCCCTAGAATTCTAAAGAAAAAAACTAGTGATATAATTAATAGGAAGGAAAGTTCAGGGAATACCTTTAATTCGTTTGAGGTACTGGCAGAAGGAATAAATTGTTTTAACACGACGGAGCAGCCCCCAACTTCTCGAAATAACAGCGATAGACATGAGGGACGTGAGAATATTTTGGCGACACGAGGGTATGGTAATCGCGTGGGAGGAGGAGCCAAGGTTCAACACGGTAATACACCTCTTCTGCGGCATCTCAAGGACATTACGAACCTTGCGAGAGGAGAGGATAGTTCGAGTTTTGAAAATTCCAGCCACGGTTTGGAAAGTATAAACAAAAATAATTCGGAAGGCGAGAGCGAACATACCGATTGCATGGTGGAATCGAACAGCTGTGAGAGTCTGGGAGGCGAGAAGACAGATGGCTTTATTGTTGGAAATGCTAAAACAATTAGCGGCGATGTTGTTGGGATGTCCTTTTGACAACCCCGTCCGTCCGTACCATCTAACTAATTTTTCTATGAAGATAGTTTCTTGGAATTGCCAAGGGGCGGGGAACGACAACTTTAGCAGAAACTTTCGTGAGCTGGTGCGAATTCATGCACCCACTGTCATTTTTGTGGTTGAAACAAGGGTAAGTGTTGATCAAGCAAATGAAATTATTCCTACCTTGGGGTATACGAATCATGTAAAGGCTCCGACAACGGGTATGATGGGAGAGGTATGGATGTTGTGGAATGAAGCCGAGCTGGTGGTAGAAATTAAAAGCATAGAGGACCAATTGATTCACTCAGTAATTAGACCTCATGGGGCTGATATGTGGAGACTGACGGGGTTATACGCTCAACCAAGGAAGGTGGATAAGGTAAGGGCCTTTGACAATCTTGTAAAAACAGCGGCGGACGTGGATAAGCCTTAGCTCGTCACCGGTGACTTTAACGAGGTTGGTCTAACGAATGAGAGGCAGGGGGGGTGCATACCATCTGTAAGGAGACTCCAATTTTTTTAGAACTATATGGATAGATGTGGTCTCATAGATTTGGGGTTTCACGGCCCCGCGTTCACATGGACTAACAAACGCGAGGATGGCGCGAATATAAAAGCGCGCATTGACTGCGCCTTAGCCAACCAAAGTTGGATAGACCTTTTTCTAGAAAATACAGTGATTCATCTACCGAGGACACATGCTGACCACCACCCAATCATCACACTGCCATGGTACAAATTTAAATGGGGGAAGAAGGCCGTTTAGATTTGAAGCGGTGTGGCTTCGGAATGAGGAGTATAAAAATCTGCTACGGTCCATTTGGAAGAGGAAATCCGACATGATTGAGGCGATTGATGAAGTGCCATGGGTCCTCATACCGTGGAACAAAGAAAGGTTTGGCAATATCTTTTACAAAAAGAAAAAACTGCTCGCAAGACTTGAAGGGATCCAATGAGCAAATTGTCGGGGAAGAAACGAGTTCCTTAATGACCTTGAGAATGGGCTGATCCATGAGTATAATGAAATCCTCTTACAAGAGGAAATATTTTGGTTACAAAAGTCGAGGATTAAGTGGATCCGTGGAGGGGATAGCAATACCAAATTCTTCCACCGTTCTACAATTGCTAGGCGGCAAAAAAATAAAATCGTTTTGTTGAAGGTGGATGATATGTGGGAGAATGATAATCAGCGGTTACAAACCCATGCGAGGGCATTTTTTCGAAAGTTGTTCACGTCGGGGGAGAATAATCAACTCACGGCCATGCTTCCATCGCCAAATTATCAGGTGACTTTAGACACGGATGAGGTGAACAACTTATGCCGCGTTATAACCGAATAGGAATTAAAAGATGTGGTGTTCGCACTTCACCCCCTCAAGGCGCCGGGTCCGGATGGCTTATAAGCCATTTTTTATCAAAGTAACTGGGAATGGATAAAAGAACCGTTGTTGAAGTTTGCGAAGGATGTCTTCACTAATAGCTGCTTTCATAAACGAATTTGTGAGGCATTTTTATGCCTCATTCCCAAGACCCCGAACCCAAAAACTATTGCTCAATTCCGACCCATCTCCTTATGCAACGTCCTTTATAAATTCATAACGAAAAGCATAACGATGAGGTTGAGAGAGACTATGCCCCGGATTATCGCTCCCACCCAATCGAGCTTTATCAAGGGTAGGAGTACCCAATATAACATCTTTCTTCTCCAAGAAGTCCTTCACTCATTACGTGGCAAGAAAAAAAATAAAACGGGAGTCATGGTCATGAAATTAGACCTGGAGAAGGCGTACGACAAGGTGAGTTGGTCTTTTCTTCAAGATATGTTGAGGAGTTTTGCCTTCCCAGAGTCGCTTACAGATCTGATTATGTTTTGCGCGACACATGCGTCGACTAGAATCTTATGGAACAGAACCCCGTTAGAAGGTTTTAATCACTCATGTGGGTTGCGCCAAGGGCATCCCCACTCCCCGTATTTATTCGTGTTATGTGTCGAGCGCCTTTTCTATATGATTCAGGAACAGGTGGATAAAAACAGATGGAGTGCGGTGGTTCCATGTCGAGGGGGCCTAAAATTTCTCATATTTTCTTCGCGGATGACCTCGTGTTGTTGGGGAAGGCGACGAATGCTATGGCTAAGGAAATCAAAAAAGTGTTGGATAGTTTCTGTGCGGCCTCGGGCCTGCGGGTAAGCCCCTCTAAATCTAAAATATTTTTTTTCGATGAATGGGGGCACGAGTATTAAGCGAACTATTTGTGAGAGGCTCGGATTTGCACAAACTGGTGACTTGGGTAAATACTTAGGGGTGAATCTTGTGCATGGCCGAATGGACAAGAGTAAATTTGCCGAACTATTGGATAGGGTGATGGATAGATTTAGGGGATGGAAAAAACAATTGCTCTCGCTAGAGGGTCGGGCGACGCCCATCCAGTCTGTTACATCGGCCTTGTCGTTATATCACATGTAAGCGGCGTGGCTTCCCGAAAGTGTTTGTGAAAGACTTGATAAGTTGAATAGCGACTTTTTATGGTCAACTAATATTGAAGAAAAGAAGATTCATTTAGTTGGATGGGAAAATGTGACAAAGCCGAAGAAAGATGGGGGTTTGGGGATTAGAACTTGCCGCACCAGCAACGAAGCACTGTTGGGGAAGATAGCATGGAAGATTTTAAAAGAAGAGAATACGGTGTGGAGCTCTTTATTTCAGGTGAAATATTTAAAAGGGACTTCAATCCTAAAACATAACCTGAAGAGCTATACGAGCGCGACGTGGAAAGGTGTAATGCGATGTATGATCTTGATGAAACCTTTTTTAAGGTGGAAGATTGGGAATGGGAAGAACACGTCGTTTTGGTTCGATAACTGGTTGGGGGAGTCACGGATGTGCGATATAGTCCAAAATATAGCGCTGGAAGATCGGGAGATGCGGGTTTGTGATGTGCTTGATGAATTCGGTCAATGGAGATTCGATAGGCTGGGTACGGTGATTACGCAAGATATTAAAAATGTGTTGGCTAGTCGGATGATCAATTTAAAGGAGCAAGAGGACGTAATCTTATGGAATGAATCGGGAGATGGCGTGTTCTCTTGTAACTCGGCGTATAAAGCTTTCCGTAATTTTTATAGAGTTACGGAGAGGGGAAATTGTAAATGGGATTGGATTTGGAAGTCACGGCTAAGCAACAAGGTGAAACATTTATCTTTTGAGGAGGACTAGACGACTTACATATTTAGCAATGTGTCCGGCATGTATCGAGTCGGATGAATCAGTCATCCACTTTTTGAAGAATTGCGTTGCAGCACGGGATGTCTAGAGAAAAATCTTGAACATGGAGGAGCTTTGGGAATTCCATGCCATTAGAGAGGGGGACTGGATCCGAACGAATTTACAAAAGAATAAATATTCGTGCGCATACTTGAAGGATATACCGTGGGAGTACATATTCGCTGCAGCACTGTGGATTATTTGGTGTGCGCGTAATCACCTTGTGTTTCGTGGCGAGTTTGATTCGATCCAGACTTGCATCGCCTCTGTCAAGCGACTTAGTCACGAGTTATGGATTGCGGGGAAGAGGAATGGCACCGTGAAAGAGAAGATCAAGTGGGAGAAACCGAAGGTTGGGTGGTTTAAGTTAAATGTGGATGGGGGCTATCGAACCAACACGAACAATGGAACTGCAGCGGGGGTGCTGAGATCGAGTGACGGGAATTGGTTGTGGGGATTTAAATTGGATCTTGAGGTATCAACGATAGACGAGTCAGAGTTGTGCGCACTTCGGAGAGGTCTACAAATAGCTTGGGAGAAAAGACTTAACAATATCGAAGTGGAGACGGACTTAGAGGCTTATTACCGTTTGGCTTCGGGTATTAGGGAGCCGAACGTTGGGTTTAAGAAACTGGTGCAAGAGTGTCGTGAGTTGCTCCACCTGCCGTGGAATGTGGAAATTAGGAAGATTGCTCGAGATTCTAACAAAGTTGCGGATCGCCTTATCAAAGTGGAGTTAAAGGGAAGAGTTCGGGAAGTTTTTTGGGAAACGCCCCCGAATATCGTACTTAGTCTGCTACAAATGGATGTAGCCTAACTGTTTGATTGTGTTTAGTTTTGTTTCGTTGCTCACCAAAAAATAAAATGAATCCCACGTAAAGTCGGGCAATTTAAAGGATTTCCTGGATTGAGTGAAAAAATAAAAGGATTTTGTTTGCCAAAAACTCGACAAGGAAATGAAAAATAACGCACAATCAATGTGAGAATTGCCTCTTCTCATTTACTAAATGTATCAGAATTACACTTCTAGTTCTTAAAATGTGAGAATTACTTTCTACCACTACAAGAATTGGGCACTTTTCCTGACCAGAATCCAGTCGGGAATTTTTCGACCGCTTTCGATCGGTTCTGATCAAAAATGAGATTTCCGATCGGGATTCGGTCGAAAATCTTATTATAAAATTTCTCGACTGAACCCCGGTTGGGAAATTTATTTCCGACTGGGATCCATTCGAGAATACTCCCGGTCGGGACCCTTTGGTGGGAAAAATTCCCGCCAAAGGCGCCGCCCTAAACTCGGCCCAACTAGGACGCACAGCTGGGCTGTCGACCGCACTGCGATCGGAAGTGAGGGAGGTATTTTTATAAATACCTCCTTCCTCCTTCTCATTTCTCACACCCCTCTCTCTCTCTCTCTCTCTCTCTCTCTCTCTCTCTCTCTCTCTCTCTCTCCCCCTCCCATTTTCGACCGCCCAACCCCTTTTCCCTACCGGTTTTTGGTCAAAAATCCGGATCCGGTCAAAATATTTACCACTGGACTCCGGTGAGGAAAGAATGTTCTGACCGTAGTTCTGTCGGAAAACCGGTCGGGAAAAGTCCCGACTGAAGGCCGGTTGGAAAACATGATTTCTCACCGGATTCTGGTCGAAAAAAATTTTCCGACCGAAGCATCCTCGATCGGACTTTTTCGACCGGAATGCAGTCGGGAAAATGTCTTTCTCGACCGAATTCGAGTTATTTCCGACCGGAGTTCCGATTGAAAATGACCTGATTTTCTTGTAGTGTATCCTATGAAAATACCCTCGAGTTTATCTTGTGGAAAGGGTGACACCTTTTAAGGAGTATCTGCATAAATTAATATAAAGTTGACCAATAGACAAATCTTACATAATTGGGACGCCGATGGTGTTAATTTTTATTTTTTCTTTTTAGTTGACAAGAGCAAAAAGGGTATATGTTTGTTCGGAAATCTGACCTGAAGAAAAAAAAGGGAAAAAATTAGTTAACCCCCTATACTTTTGCCCTTTTTTCACTTCACCTCCCGAACTTTAGATTTTATCGCTTAACCCCTCAAATTTCGCTAATCATGTCACGCTACTCTAATCTGCATAATTAATCAAAATAAGGGTATAATGGATATTTTGCTAGAAAAATAATATTTTTATTATAAATGAGATAAATATAACTTAAAATTTTATTTTTTTTAATTAGTATTATTAAATAAAAAATATCATCTTCATCTATCTCACCACCACCATGGCCGCCACCACCATTTTTTTTTACCCCCTCCTCTCCTCCCCCACCCACCAGCCACCACAACACCACCACCACCACCACCATTTTTTTTTCTTTTTTCTATTTTTCTCCCTCCTCTCCTCCCCCACCAACACCAACACCAATTATTTTTTTCCCATTTTTCTCTCCCCCTCTTCTCCACCACTACTACCGCCATTTTTTTCTTTTTTCTCCGCCTCCTCTCCTCCCCCACCCACCACCACCATTTTCTTTTTTTCTTTTTTCTCTCTTTCCCTCCTCTCCTCCCCATCAACACCACCACCATTTTCTGTTTTCATTTTCCTCTCCCCTTCCTCTCCACCACCACCACCACCACCATTTTCTTTTTCTTTTTTCAAAAAAATAACCTCATTACCAACAAACAGTCTGGACGAAACACAACCCATTCTTAGTGCAGACAATCACTAAAATTGTAAAATTAGTCCGAAAACGAATACACAAAATAAGAATTCTTAACTTTTATCAATGTCCAATACCTAATTTTAACTGACTCAACGACATTCTTAGGATCTGGGTTTTCACTCTTAATCAAAACTATGTTCCTTTTCTACCTTAATCGCCCATAAGCATTCAACTTCCTTAACTTTTCTTTTACTCATCAACAGTTATGTGCATCGTAGCAACTGAGCTTATGATGTTTCTTAAACTCCCCCACGTTATCGTGCTGGTCTATACTAGCATGGACGATACGAAGTGCACATAATGATGACGCCTTCAACAACCAACACATTACCGTTCCAAACATCCAAGCTAAATGTAGGTACCACCACCTCAATTTTCTGCGTAAACACCACCAAGCTGATCAGGCAAACTACAACCCCTCCATGTCCATTATTTACCTTAAATGGCTACCACCACTCATCGATTTTGTCCAACTAAATGCCGATAGCTCATCATATTGTAGCTCAGGTCAAGCAGGGATTGGTGGTATAATGCGTGATTCCTCAAAACTTTATATCGGCATTCTCTGTATCAATGGGCCATACTACTAATAACCAGGCAGAGTTTTGGACTCTAAGGGATGGTCTCATCTTAGCTCAGGCATTGAGGATCACTCACTTCATCGTTTCATCGGGCTTATTGTTTTTTATGATTGTCTTTCCAAGACACATTCTTCACCGGTTCACCTAAGTGGGCTACTTCAGGGAATTCAAATTAAAGTGGCTTGTTTTCAGGAAGTTACTGGTACCTTTTATTACAGAGATCAATCAAACATCGGATTTTCTTGCTAAGTTGGGAGTATCACTTATGAACACATAAGCTATTGGGACTCCATGGTAGTATTTGTATTACATCTCTAAACTGCTTTCAACCTTTATTGTTTTGTGATTGCAATAATGTTGTTTCTCGTTCTTCAAATTCTACTATACTCTGTATTAAAACTATTTGCTTGCATTAAATAAATTAACTTCGATCTGAAAAGAAAAAAAAAGAAAAAAAAAGAACTCCAAGACAGGCATGAAAATAACTAAACCAGCATACCGGTTAAAAATGTATACGAGCATAATAAATTATTGCAAGTACCAAGATTAAAATAACTAAACCAACATACATAGATTTTCTTCGTACTATTCTAATTAAGTGCGTCTGTACTTTCCCAAAGCAGTTCCACTACCAATTAATTGTATATGAGCATATTAAATTAGAAAAAATAATAATCATAAATCCTACTCAATGACATGTTTATATATATATGACAAAATTCGTATTGTGCACAGTTTTGTGAATGCGCAGTTCAGGCCAATATTATATTGTTGAGTACTGTTGGTCCCAATATTGTCTTTCTCCTCACATTTTGATACAGTAAATATCGTGCTTGCATCCAAACCAGTTGCCTCCATATGCTAAAGGAATAAAAAAGACAAGTTGTAAGCGAACAACAGAATGTCAATTCACAGACTTGTTTTTATAGTTATTTTTTTGGCTTTACTTGTATCATCAGATAAATTTCCCGTTAGAGATGTAGTCGTATCCACAAACTGAACAGAGCCTTCGGTTTATTAGAGAAGTGCTTCTTTTATGCATATGTGACAACATTTGACTGATGGTATTTCATGTTTGTACTATAAAACAGTTATCCTCATTGAACAGAGAGAATATACAAGACCAGTGGTAACACTGTGATATTATATAGTATTACATTACACAATACCTGTGAGTATGTGTGGGTTGTGGGGGGGTTGAGCTAGCTGTAGAGTCACATGGGCGTGTTAGGTGAGAGAGGCCTTCTACTTTCGCGTACGTATATAAGAAACAAGCCACCCAAATGGTCCCCTGCTTATGAGCTTGACATTGTTGTATATACTGTCGTTTGTTTAGGTAATTTACGTGATTTTTCTTTTTCTTTTGTGTCCAAGTTTCTTTTGCCTTTGATAGAAGAAATGATTCTTTTATGAACTCATAATCATAATTCATATAGTTGTAGCATAAATGAATAGGATGTTTGCATTTATTGGAAAATTTGTGATAAACACCCTATATATGTATTTATTGGAAAATGTGTGATACACATGCTTTGTATTCCAAAAACGCTTTGTGGAAGCTGGTTTCATATTTAGGGGAAACTATTGCAATTGCAAATAAGAAGATTATATTGTATGTATATTCAATGTTTCAATGAAGACTTGTTATTTTCCTTTTCTTCAGTTCTCCCATCAATGTGTCTAAGTTCCTGTTAATGTCCCCCAAGCCATGTGCACAAAAGCCTATTTTTAAGCACCACTCCTAATTCAGTTACTATTTTCTGATATGAGACAGAATAATATATATATGATATTAGTAATACTTTTACCGTGGGAAAGTTGGAGAATGGAGAGTTAAAAATACCAACTTTACTTAAAAGTTGACTCCACTTAATTGGCAGTTTGTCACTTTTTTTTTTCTTTCTTTCTATGTGCAAAGATGCATGTATCTGTATGTGCAGTAAAAAATTTAATAAAGATAGTAAGTAGCTAAGTCAAATGAATATATATACAGGAAGCTAAATATAAGTCACACACATGCACGCTGGCTTTGTCCGCATGGTATAGTGGCGTGAGCGTGACAATATTCAACTTGTCTCACTTAAATGGACCACTGCCATCTGTATAACAATTCATAACAACCTCCAAATAAAAATAAACACTATTACGTATATACTAAACAAAACTCCATATATACTAAACATCTATATCTATATATGCACACACATTCTCCTCCAAAGTTCTCACTTATTCTTGTGTATTTTTTCTTCTATATTATTATCAAACTCCACCGGTGCGACGAATAATATTATATGTGCTCATATTAATTGAATCGTGAGGCAGCAATAGTTGAAGCTGCCAGCGTGATCTTAACTTCGTCTTTCCAATTATATTGCTTAAGGGAAGATCAGATCATGTGGTTGCTTCACCTCTTGATGCCATCATGAACAATTCAAAATTAGTTTTTTTTTTTTTTGGATCGAGAAAAGAGAAATTCATTAAATAAAAAAGGAAGAGCACAAGAGATACTCTCCAAAGTGATACATCAAATGTTACAGAACAAAGGTGACATAGACAATTCAAAATTGTATGCTCCACATCCTGCAGCTGGCCTCCTTTATTGAATTAACTTGTGTTTATTCTCTTGTGTCTCTCTTACTTAATTAATTATGTGCACCTGTTCGTTGTGAATGTTATTGATTTTCAAGTTTAATTCCTAAGTTTCTTCATTGTGCAGTGTGACCAAGACTATTATGGTACTACATAATTCATAGATAATGTGATTTTGAGATATATCGCAAATTCTGTTATCCAAATTGATTTTTGGGTTCTTCTTTTGTCAGAAATGTTTAAACAAGCAACGAAAACCTTTTTAATCTTGAGTTGAGAATCTTCGAGGAAATTGTGTTACAACTGTTGGTGATAGAATTTCGTGTCAAACTTTTTTTTCTCTCTCAAGGTGTCTGGACTTCTTTGGTGCTTTTGAGATTCTCTAATCCTTTAAAAAAAAATAAAAAACTAACTAACGAACTATTCCTTGTGTTCTTTTCTGCATAGCCTATGAATACGTGATTAGTGGTTGTCGTTAGCAGTCTATCTTTTTGTTTTTATTTTGTGTGTTCAGAATTTTGCCCAAGCACGAACGTTTTGATTTGTTAAACTAACAAATTAATATAAGCAAATAAAAAGTAAGAAAAGGTTCTCTTGTTTGAGTGTTTCCATTCTCGTCTGTCTTTTTCCGCCTGTTTCATGCGTGTGAGACGAATAACTGCGTGGCTTGTATCGAGCTCTTACATACCAATTTTTAAGTACTGATTGATTAATTGCCCAGTATTGGATCGATGAGATCTTTCATTCTTCCAAATTCTGTTTCTGTACCAGTAACGCCGTGATTGTTATTCCCCACCCCCAGTTTAATATTTTAAGAGTTCTAACATTATTGGGAGCTGAAAATGTAAAAGGTTTAGAGATATTATTGGAAGTAATTAAATAGGACAAACGTAGAAATAGTACAACCTTAAATAAAGTTCCAGCACAGCCAAACTGAATGATAAGTTTCACACAGGAAAAATAACACCCATCAAGAGAGGAAAAAAATCTGAATCATCTCAAGTATAAATTAATCACCCTAAAACCATGAAGAAAGAAACAGGGTTGAAACCCTCACTAACTGTCCTAAAAATACACCACCCATGTATCACCAGCTATAAACCCAAAACTGAAGTCTAAACCAATAACTTATCGTGAATTAAAATTTATGGAACACTTATTCCCGGTGTTCTGCTAATGTTACAGATGTTACATCGGAGCAAAAGTTTGGTGTCCCTTGAGTTGAACTTGAACTAAAACTCAAGTAGAGAATTTCTTCGAGATATTTAATGGCAGGATGAAGCTTCACAGGAGAATTCCAGTTGAAAGATTCAAGAAGAGTCGTGCAGTCTCATCAAAGGCCGTCATCACCTATATCTTATAATTGTTTATATAAATCACTCTACAACTCTTTACCATTATGGAATTTGCGGCAGCTACCGTTTTGCTTCAACATTTTACCTTGATCAGGATATTAGTTACCTGTTAACAAGATCATCAGGATACTAAAACTGGAAAATCAATCTAGGATTACATCACAATTTGATTTTTTTCTCATCTTTGGGCAACAAGAAATCATATCCAATGTATCCCATGACTTAAACAAATTTGCCTAGTTACAAATCCTTTAATGACTAGACTTTATATAATATTCAAAAATCAAGTTGTAATGCTTCAATGTGAAACTAGTCCAATAAAACTTGAACTGAAGATTCAAGAGGTAGTAATTTGAGATCTTCGTAGTAAAATGATGATCTTTTCAAAATATTAGAGGTTCTTCAGACTATTCCAAAAACAAATGAAGAAAGCCTGTGTCGTATTCATACAAATTTTATTTATGATTCTTTAGATTGAGCTGAAAGTGAAACACTACTGACTTTCATACAGACGTACCAGGAACTGAAAAACACCCCGCAAATTCTTGAAACAAAAAATAAATAAAAAAGACTCACTCAATTTTGACTAAGTTTCTCACAAACGCATTTACAAACAAAAATGCATATTGAAAAAAGCCAAGGTCCCATTATCTCACCCTTGGAGAGGAATTATCTTTATAAGTCTATAATTGATTGTTTCATATGCTCGATAAACCTCACGTAGTTTGAAGCAAGACTGACCAACTCATGAGGGTAAAATTAAATTGTTTCCAGTCACCTGTACTCTGGTACTTATGCAATGGCCCTGCAGATCACTAACGGAGGGGTCCTAATTTCCAATGACTATTCAATTTATTTGAAAAAGAAAAAAAAAATTGACCTGACCTCAAAATGTCATATAGATGCAAAAGCATCTAGTGGTATTATCACAAAGGTATCTCTTGTACAAGCAATTTACAAGAAAATTCTGGTCCGAATACTTAAGACATAGGAAAGACAGAGACAACGTTAATTTCTCCAACTCGCATGTATCACATGGAATGCATAAATATGATAACCACCATACAAAACTAATGAGAGTTTCCAGTGTTTATGCACCTTGTTGGATTTGCCGGCTCAATTGCAAGATCCAGTCAGCATAGCCATTTGCACCACCAACCGAGTCTTCTACTAGATTCGTGAGTAAGAAAAAACCCTCTCTCGGTTGTTCACCTTGCCTCACAAGATGGCACAGTTGATAGTATGATGGGTCCTCATCCCTAAATTTATTCAGTATCTTCATCAGATTTCTAGAAGTTTGGTTGTCTCGCGGAGTAAGCCCAACCTGGATTCAGCAGCAAATAAGAAAGAAATACTAAAGTGGGAGTTTTTAATCAGCGGAGACCGCTTAAAAGAATATGCATGCAGAAACATGAGATCACCAAATCTAAGGTCATCTGTATATCTGGATGAGAAAAAATTTACGACTTCAAGAGTATTCTCATGCTTAAACTCAATATATTGGATAAGTAGACCTGCCTCCTTGAAGCCAAGGTCGTATATCTTAAGCGATGTCAAAATTTTCTCTTGCATGAAACAACTAGCAACTCCAACAAATGTAGTTTCCTAATCCAGAAAATAAGCAGGTCTTCTAAAACATGTTTATTAACCCAATTAGAAACAAGCTCAGTTAAAATAGTATGATATGTGCAGGGCCATAAAGAACTGAAAGATCAACAACTTATGAGAAATTATATTTAGATGGTAAATAGGGCACACCTTTGAGTAGTCTGAAGCAGAACCATCTCCGAGTAAATTCCTAGATAAATCAGGTGACGCCGATTGGCCAATCCATACGACAAACCGGAAACCATCATCAAAGATATAGATACCTCTGGTATCTAAGCTTTCTGCAGTAAGTGGTAGCCTCTGGGAGATGTTGTCAATATCACCAGTCTGAAGAGATACCTGCACGGTGGTAAAAGGTGCATTTCAGAATTCGATAAATACCAAAACAAAGGTGTTGAGAGATGTTCCACATTGCTCCACAATGCTTGGGAATATTCAGCACAACTACATGAAGAGTCTTTCCCTCTCCCATAAACAAGGTATTTTAAGGCAATAAATAAAGCGCTTATCTCACTACATGGTATCAAAGCCCACCCAAGTTCAATGTGTTTGTGACAGCATGGTACCGAAGAAGTTAATAACGGGCCGCATGCGCGAGAGCATGTTATATCTATCTCACGTTGCTTGGAAACTAAGGGCAATGTCATTTGAAGAATTTTTTTTCCTTATTAAGTCTTTTTAAGTGAATGCATGAAGGGGATGCGAGTTTCTACAAAAAGGAAAGGGAAATGCTAACACTTACTTTTAGAAGCGCATCATCTACACGAACCAGATTAGGATAGAGAAGCTTCAGCAATTTTTTTACAGGTAAAGCCATCATAGTATAGCCAGCAGCACATCGCTCATCAAGCTGTGCATCAGAATATCCTCCTCGAAGTGGTGTTGATTTACTTAATGTCAATCCGTACAAGGGTAAGAACTTCAATGATTCAGGATAAATCATCCTTCCACTCAGTCGATGCTGGACAGCATAAAGGTTTCTGTACTCTTTCAGTGCTTTGACAATCCTAAGTTGAACAGCATTCCGAGCATCTTCCAACTTGTACGACAAGGTTTTTTCAATTGCTGCAGAGCAATTAGAAATTTTCATTTCATATTTTCATCCACATCAATCTTCTCCTTATTACTAAAATCAAGTAAAAACACCAGATACCTCTAACTTTTCATGCTCTCCCTCTAATGCGGGAGGGGTGGTTAAAAGAGGTATATGAACAGTAATAGAGGAAATAACTTCTTTACCTATCCTGGAAAGTAAAGAAACAATTGCTCCAGTGTCGGCTAACCGATACATTTCACCTAGATCTGTAACAACAGGAACTGCTGCAGTGTGTACCCTGATACGTCTTTCTCCACATGATGATGTGTATCTTTAAGATGGTTAAGAATTAATTTCTATAAACTAAATATTAGCTAGCAAGAGTCTGAAATAATGGGAATAGAGATAATAGCACAAAACCCGACTTGCTAATATTCAATGACCTAAACAGTATTTCAAAATGTAACTTTACTGTAAAACCTTGAACAAATTAGAAGAAATCCTCGAAAACATGAAGGTGAGATTCACAAAAACAAAAAGGGATCAGTTTCAGCTAAGCAATAGAAAGGGCGGGAACTTAGGTGTAATCACCATTAACTAATAAAAGAGAGACACAAATGATGCACATAGACAAGGACCGCAACTATGTATTAATTTACACGACAAGGATACAACAATGCAACTTGGAAGTACACCGTCTGCGTTGACAATAGCGTTTCTTCGAGTGACAACTGTGCAGCATAAGCTTTATCACAGTCCACAGCAGGAAGTGCTACCAAGTCTGTGGATCTTAACATAAAGTTCCCATGATAAGATGTAAACCGCACCCCTACATACCAAAAAACACAAACTTTAAATATCAGGACTTTATCCACTAATGTCAAAACAATATCTTTCCGAGAAATAACTTTCACTCTTGCGGCCTGCAATGTTATGTTACCTTTTCCACATCTTATCCGCATGACCGATTCCCAAGCAGTCTCTCTAGTAAGATCTCTGGCTAACTCATGTCTCAACTTATCCCCATGGATACTGGACTGGAAACTTGGGTAATAATACACCTGACCACCAGTATATTTTGCAAGCGTTCCTACAAGGAATTAGACGATTGCAATTTAAGTTTACTCTAAACAGTACAAAGTAAGTGATGACTCAAGTTCTATCACTAAGTAACAATCTGTTTAAATGATTTACAAAAATGAAACAGTCCAACAAAACATATCAATCAACCAGGTATCATCCCAATGCTCATTTCTTATTCATTTGAAATCATCCGATAATACCAATTAAAACTAACGCTACATCTGAATATCAAGTCGACTAACTCTCAATTATCTGTAATGCTTTACAACTAGCAATTAAAAATAAGCATACCACAATTTTCACATTCTAAGTCCTTTAATGATAAGTCATGAATAAATCAAAAGGTATTTATATACATTCATAAGATAAGCCAGTAGGTTCAAGTAAGCAACAAAATGTTACGCATCTCCTCTATATTTTCGAAATCTTACTGAACTAAGTATAATGTTGGAAGAAGGCGACGAGAACTGTCCATGCCACCAATTGCTACTACACGAGTATACATATGAAACCTCCCTTAAAATTGATTTTCAATTATCAATATATCATATACAGATTCGACATGATGCATTTGCAAGTAACAGCCTATTGCATGTTAACAATTCTAGTTTGTTTTTCCTTATAGCTTTTTTAGCCATAGCATATTGGTCCATCCAGTATCTAGTCAATATCTCTAACACAAATAGAAGTGAGGGGATGTCTTAAATGTCTCTACTTTTATGAGACAGAACACAACAAATGGAATTCTAAGTCAACAAATGTTATAGAATGCACCATGCACAAAGATCTAACTATGATGGAAACCAACCACTTCATCTTCCAGTTACGTAATCCAAAATGGGAAGAAAAGGTCGAATAAGGTAAGAGTGTACCTAAGGATGGTACATCCGTGTACTTATCACTGAAAGCATATACATTCACAGCGATTTGATGCTTCGTTAAATCAGCAGCCATCTGCTTATAAAATGGATCTTCGGGTACCCGTGTTGTGTGCTCCTTATCTGTACCATACACTCGAACATCATCTCCCCGCAATCTAAGACGTCCGACACCAAGTGATGGCAGGGTACTCTGGAAAATCAACATTTTTCCACCAAGTTGACTCTGAAAAATACACAAGAACGGTAAATTGGAGCCAAGCCAAATGTAAACCAACTTCGTAGAGGTAAGGCCAACCAAGAAACAAAAAGTACGAAGTACTACAGCCATATATGATAGAGATGATAAACAATCCGATAACATAACAAGCAAGTTAAATTCCAAAGTTGGGCATATAAAATAATCATACACACCATGACCATGAATGCAGATTTAAGAGCTGGTCCAAATGCTGATTCCACATTCATATTGTCCTGGAACATGGACGGCAAGCTATCGAGGAATGCTTCAACCACATTTCTAGATTCTGACAAGTTGACTAGAAGATCATCCGGCAATGGAACAAATAGGTCATCCAAATCCGAGACAACCATCATCTGAGGCTGCATCAAAGACGACTGATGCAAGAGAAAGCCACTAGTTAATCAAAGCGCTGGTAATAAATTACATACATGACACTTTGATGGATCACTTGCCTTCATATTGTAGAAATGTACAGTGCTATCGTATGTTATGAAGCCAATCTGGGTTCTCGAAGAACCAGGCAAGCTGTCCAGACAGGACTTAATAGTTTGTGACATAACCTGCACAAATATAATGCAATTGGTTTAGAGAAGCACAAGATAGGAATGGAAAAGCAATTAACCAGTGCTATACTAAAATTTCCGAGAAATAGATCAACTTCGGCCCAATATTCTCGATAAATTCATGTGCAGGAAAAACTAAGGATGAAGGTAGAAATTTCAGGTTTTAATTCTGCAGATGTATATTAAGTCACGTCAAGAATCCATCACATATTGTCTATGCACAGGGAAAGCACCAGATTAAAAGCTGGTCTGAGTGATTACAGAAACAGAGAGAAGAAGTATTTGATAAGAACTATATAAGACATCATGAAAGCTATCCTATTCAGGATATACTCTGATCATCCAGTTCCGAGCATATATAAAACAGCCCAAAACATTGAAAGGATTATATAGTAGTTTTTGAATACCAAAATATTTCAAAATGGAGATAACAAAATGATTCGGTAAAAGAATTTCACCCGCAATCAAAATCGCAATTTCCGTTGCACTGGTTGCAATTACCAAAAGTAGACTCCCGACTATACAAACCTTAAAGTATTCCCAAATCTCATATCCCATTTAACTGCAAACAACTACTTGTATCTGTTTGTTTGTAAAAGTAACAAACTAATGCACATTTTTGGATACTGAAGTAATAAACAAGAAACGATATATAACCGTTAAGAAAAGTTCCAAACAGTAGCCTCCTATCTCAATCAACCCATTATGTGGTAAAGTCACGAAGGCTATGCAAGCATCTTCAGTACATAGATCAGATTCGTAATTCCAATAATCACATGAGATACAATATTTATTCTATTCAGAGAAGATACCTCAAGCATTCCACTTTTAACTGCAGATACCGATACATCGATGAGAAAAAAGAACAGTGGTGGCATTGGAGGGCGGATCATGTATTCCGCTGGTGCAATGAACTCAACGCTACCTTTTGTAAGTTCGGGCCTTTGATCCAAATCAACTCTTCTTCCAGTAGCATCCAGAGGTGCAAAATAATCACCGGATACTGTGTATGAGAAGCTTATATGCTTAGCCATCTTCACGAATACAAAGCGGAATAAATCTACCTTGAGGCTGAGGATAGACAGCGTCTTTTTTAAGATTTAACAATTTCAGAGGATAGATGGTGTCGTGTACATTAAGTTTTTTAGAATGTTATGAAATAGACAACTAGGTTTCCAGTGAGAGAGAGAAAGGGGTACTAATCTTGACGAGTTCAAAATTAAGCAGTCGTATTTTTACAAGTTTAGCAGCCTTACCCGCACAGCAAGGCAGGCGAGATACTAAGATGTTTGATTCCCTAAGTACCATCAGATGCTTGAGAAAAAAACTATTGTTTAAAAGAGGAAAACGATATGTAATGCCATCAAAGCAAAATAAACCCAGTATAAATCCACAAGCATCGAGAAAAAAAGCCACCCACAAACGGAAAATGCACCAAACATGAACATCAAGAAGGGACTTGATCAGCATGCAATTTCTCTGTCTTCTTTATAAATTATCAAAAGAGATATTACCAGCACTAGCAAACAAAATATAGTTGAGGTAAAAGCTTAGAACTTTTGGGAGATAGAACTACCAACAAAAAGATAAAATGACTCAACACCACAATGTAAAATTAGCTGATAATAAAAATAAATATCTATGCCAGCATTCACAGTTTAATGTGAATTTACCGTCATTGAGTAACGTGCATATATTGCACTTCCACCTTTTTCCATGATCTGTAAAGGTGACATATGGATTAACATAAGTTCGGCACCTTCTACAACGAACGATCCCGGTTGTGGCATAATTTACTATTGGAACTTCCTCCTGAACATAAAACAAGCGAAAGTAAAGCAAACTGAGTTGCAGAACAGATCTCATAACCAAAAATAAAAAGAAACAGATCCAAGCTCCCAAACTCAAGGGAAACTAACCCCAGCAGGAGCTTCTGCGAGAGGACAAACGACAGCCCCAAGAGGCAAATGCCACCGTGATGCCAAGGACTGAGAATTTGGTAACCCACTTGTCGTCAGTCGTAAATATCTTGAACTACAATTCATGTGGTACCCCTCAGGCAAAGAAGTTGGTTCTACATCACCATCCAATGGCCTTGGCAAGGATGCAGCAACAAGCCCTGTATCAAAAGATCCTGGTACAGATCCAACGGACAGTGAACTGAAATCTTCTGCTAAACCCTGTGAACCGGCATCAGGAGGTTTAACACCATGTTGAAATTGATTTCCTAAAGTGAAGCCTGATGGAGCCGCCATCGGTGGGCCAGGCACATGCCCTCTCTGTTGAGCATAAAAAGGAGTTGGAGGTGCTTGTGGAGCGTAGCCACCTTGCTGTAAAGGGAAAGAGGCAGGCTGCGGGGTTGGAGCTTGTACAAAAGAATTTGGTTGGGTATTAGCATAAGCTTGAAAAGCTGGTTGAAAGGTACCCCTGACAGCGGAATAAGATGAGCCGGTTGGTGGTGAAGAAGGTTGGAAGGTTGGGTTAGGAGGCGAGAATGGTCGATCGGCAGAAGGAGCAATGTTTGGATTGGATTGTCCAGTATTAGCGTTATGAGGCGGGGATCCCATGGGTATCGAAGGTGGTTGGGGTTGTGATAGAAGAGCAATGGGAGGAGACGATACAGGACCTCCAGGAGGTCTAGTTTGCGGTGGGGGTACTTGACCTGTTGAGGGCAATGATGGAGTTGGGAAACGCTGGAACCCGGAAGTTACTTGACCTGTTGAGGGCAATGATGGAGTTGGGAAACGCTGGAACCCGGAAGTTTGAGAGCCATACGGTGGTGAGGATAGAGGTGGGGGCCTAAACAGTTCATTAGACCTGCCAGGCATTGGAGGTCTAAACGTAGGTGCCAGAGACTGAGAGGAAGGTGGTGCAGGCCTAACCCCAGATGCAGGACCAGATGATAAAAAAGGTGATGTACTTTGCATGGCAGCAAATGGTGTTGGAGCAGGTCTTAGAGGATAATATGGACGGTTAGGATCTTCAGTCCCCATGATAAGTTCAACTTGCGTCTGAAAGGAGCGTGCACAAAAAATGGATTGGCATAACGAAAACCAATAATTGACAAACATTACATGATAAAATAAACTGAAGTAGATAATACATCATAATGTACCACATTGGCAACTTAATAAACCATTATCAAAATAATGCAGAGCAATCAAATCTGATGTACCTATATTGACCCATGAACGATGTCACTCTAGTCTATTTACAGTAGCATTGTTAAAGTGTGAATCTAAAGCTTCGAGAGGTTCCTATCAGAACACTTCACAGAGATCGTCTCAAAGAAGCGCATCTGCTTTTTAAACAAGACAAGATGTATTACATCCTCTGAACAAATCCAAAATCCGTGATTGCAAGCAACAAGCTACTGCAAATCGCAAACGTGTCTCCTAGTGATCTAACATCAAAAACAAACTATAAACACACAAAAATCGTGTTAAAGTTGCATTATTTTTCTCTCCTAAACACTTAATTTCTCAAAACACAGCTTAAAAACAATCAAAACGAGCTTCTTTTAGCAAACAGAACCCGGAAAAAAAAAAGATTCAGGTAATCAAGTAACATCAACAAAAAAAAAAGACCTACAGAAGAGCCCAGCAGCAAAATTCCACCATTACCAATCGAATCACAGTGAATCGGCAATTATAGGGTTAAGAAAAAACACAGTTAAAACTGAATTGAATAATTAATGAAACTAAATAAATAAAAGAGTGGTTACCTTATTTGAGAAGATCTATCTTCGCCGGCAGAGCAGAGAGCGGAATCGAAGAGCCGGCGATCGGGCAGGCAGAGGGTGGGTGGATATTTAATATTTTAAATTCCTTCTTTTCTTTTTCAATTTTTATGTACAGAACAGACTGTAAAAATAAGAAGATTACGATGATAATAATATTAAAATTATTTAATGAAAGCTTTTGAACAAGATTTATCTCAACACGTCTTCTCTTCCTCTTTTATTTAACTTTAACCCTCACTGCTAGACGCTAGTAGTGCTAACTAATTATATTAATATATATTATATTATAAGCACTAATCTTTTTAAGTGCGGGATTGATTAGATGTTAATTTAATTTTATTAGAATGCTATACATTCTTCCGATTATAAAAACTTAAACATACTACTAATATATAATCGCAATTTCAAGAAACATTCTTCCATGTTTATAACAAATTGCAAT
Organism: Linaria vulgaris; assembly: GCA_948329865.1. Classification (NCBI taxonomy): domain Eukaryota; kingdom Viridiplantae; phylum Streptophyta; class Magnoliopsida; order Lamiales; family Plantaginaceae; genus Linaria; species Linaria vulgaris. The sequence continues at coordinate 35,531,249 of OX415253.1, forward strand.
ATTTTATGTAAAATATATTAATACAATTTTATAATATTGTGAATTTACCAGATGAATACAATTCACATACATATGCTTCTGATTTTTTTTCCTTATTAGTTTTATTTTCGTTAGTAACACCACTAATTTTGCGGGAAAAAGAAAAGAGAAGCGGTGATAAAAATAAATAAACTTGTGAAAAAAAGTAATGAAATCTTGAATTTAAAATTATGTATTACTTCAAAAAAAATGTTGGAACTCAATAGATAAACGAGTTATACGTTGTGGTGATCGTCACTTATAGTTATCCAAGAAAAACTCGTTGCAACGCAATTCTATTGCTTCAACTTAGCATTTCATAAGCGAAGACACAATAAAGTGCCCCTAATAAAGACGTTTAATATATCCCCTTGATTCAACACGCTTTCAATGTGGTGTTCGAGTAGATAGAGATACTTTCGCCGAACCACAGTAATATGATTTCATGATTATATTATTTATTTATCTTGTTTCTCTTGAATTATATTCAATGTTCATCTCGACGCAGGTCTTCTTTTTGGAGATCTACAATCATTATGTGGCACATGGATTTTTCTATACGATCTAAATTTTCTTGGAGGTACTTTTGTAGGGTTTTTTTTATTATGAGTTTTTGATTATTTTTTTTTCTTGCAATTTATGTGTTAAATTGTAAATAATAAATTTATAAGGGTCGGCAAACGCCTCATAGCCTACGCTCCACCTTTATACCATTAAGATGTCTTGCCTTACGTCCAATGTCTTTAACAACATTGATTTTTTTTTTTAAGCTTTTAAGTTATGTGGAATTTAAATTTTTTTTACAAAGTTTTGGGTCTTAAACTGGTAATAATAAACTTTATAACGACAAATGGGCAAAATATTTGCATGTCCTCTGCATCCAGGTCATGCAAGATAGTTGCAACTCTTGAACTTGACTAGTTGACGTCTTTGAGTCGTTCATCTTGAAGTCCATAAATTTGTTGACGATGAGCTTCTTTAACCCAACATCTTCGATTATGTACTTCTTGCCAAGGGACGTCCAGAGTTCCTTTAATATTTTGATTGCACAGTACACGTTGTAGAGTGAATTGTCCAATCCATTCAAGATGTATTTTATGCACAGAAAATCACTCTGACTCCATGCCTTGAATGCATCCCTTGGACGAAGATCAGACTCATCTTCTAGCACCGTAGGGGCATCCTCGGACATCATTCATGACAGGGTCAAGGTCGTAAGGTAGAACAACATCTTCTGTTGCCACCTTTTGAAATCAATGCTATAAAACTTCTTTGACTTTTTCCCTGCTGTGAATAGCCGATATCCTCACCATCTTTTTCCGAAATACACAAACTGAATATTGTTTTGAATTGTGGAGAGTAAAAGTTGTAACTCAGAATGACAAACAGAATTTAAAGTTGAGGCAAGAGTTGGACTCTTTCTTTTCAAAATTATATTGGCCCCGCTCGGTGCTTACGGTTTATTCGACAATTATTTCTCAAGATGCAACGACTAAAGTTTTAATATAGTAGCCCTATAAATATCAAGAACGGTTAATCAACAGAATATTTTGAACTCTCGGAACAAAACAGAAAGATAAGAAGAGAATGTATAAATGAGTGGTTTTAGAAGAAGTAGGAGGGTCTATGTGTAGAATATGAAAGTTGGACTGGTCGAACATATAATTTTTACTTCACAACTTTCTCGCAAGATTTCACCCAATTTTTGGGCTGACTGTGCACCAATTCGTGTTGACATGTGACTGTTTTCTATTGATGGGGGTGTGTAGGTGATTGTTCGCTAACTCGAGTTTTCCACCAGATTTTTAGTCTATTGAACACACTGATTCGACAAATTTTTACACCTCATCATGTTTTATTAATTATTAATTTTAAAAAAATTAATTAAATACTTAATTAATTTTTGACAAAAAAGAATAGTATTTGATAGAAAAAATCAAGTTTAAGTATAGGCCCACGACCCGTGCCCCTTGACCCTGATGGGCCCAAATTCTTTACCTCATAGGACCCAAACCCTTTACCAAAAACACAACAAATAAAGTACAAATGTTAACTCGAATTATTCATTTGGGATGGTGATTTTTCACATTTCCACCCATTTCATTTTCCTTTATTCAAGACAACTTATTTCAACTAGCTACTTTGAACATTTAATTTCTCATTTATCCCAAATTGATTTTAAGTAATCAAATATAAGCTAGAGAAATTCTAATTTTATTAAATAAAACTTATGCAAATAAATTGTCAACTATTGGTACAAAATTAAACTTTTCAACTCAAATAAATTATCCCACGAACATCCTCTACAATATATTTGGCTCCTGCATAAAACATCAAGGAACAAAAATAAATGCTTGTAAACAATGCATTTGAAATAAATTGTGTACAGAGCATTATTCTTTAAACTTGTTAAAATTTGTCATGTAAATATATGCCTGCCATTGTATAATGCATTTGCTAAATGGATTGGTTTTGATTTAAGGTGTGGTTTTAATTCTAAGGACATAATTTTATTTTTGAGGAGAGGTAATTGTGACACGGTTGATGAAAAAATGGGAGCGTAGTGGGAAGGTTTCAAACCGTTGTTTGGGCCGTTTCCTAACATACAAGAAGAAAAATGTGAAAATCAAAGATTAGATTTTGTTTTTTTTTTATCCAAAGCTTAGCTTGTTTCACGTAAAAATAAATTGATGAGAGCTGACTATGAAGCTCTTTAATAAGAGATAAGAAATAATATGCTAACCCTAGCGGCTACCCCCCCCCCCCCCCAACGTTTTTCGGCCAACTAAACTCTGACGCCACCGAGTTTGAACCCCCTGACCCAGGAGACACAAACATTAGGATGCAAAAACGATCTCGACAGGAAGGTGAAACTGTATTCACTTTCAACGCGCAACAAAAGGTGTAAAGCCCCGAAATTTAAACTAAACAAATAACCAAGTTAACGTTCAACTAGGAATTCATAAAGGTACAATAGTCTTAAATGCCTGAAAGTTTGGCTACAAAACGACAATATCCAAAGACAAAAACGGGAACCCAACAATACTGAATGATAACTAAGTCCAACATTACAGTCTTGAAACAAGAAGAAGAACTCTAAAATGAAACCAAAACAAGTGCAACTGAGCCTTAAGCTTCCTTAGTCACCTCTCTCCATCGATCCCAAGATCCTACATCAAACTAGAAGGAAGGGGCAGACAAGTGAGATAAAAATCCCAGTGGTGCTACGAGTGTGTGCAAGTGTACAAGATAATAAGACAATTAAATGCAACAGGTTAGGCAGACAAGCACATACTCACGTTCATAGACATCTCAGAGAGCGTTAATCGTTACCAAGTCGTTGTAATCATCCCACCTTATAACCCCACGTTCGTTACCTTGTCACTCCGTTCAAGGAGCGACCTTGAAAACGTTCACGCATGCCTAGGTACATGCTCGTTGATCCCCTCAAAAGCAACGAACTCCCGATGCTTATGAGGGAAAGGGGCAAGGCGTCACGAGATCCCACCGACAGCCCGTCGCTGCCCAGTAGTACCCCGTGCTGACCAAGCCGTGGATCCAGTCAATACCAAAAACGTTCGATATTCAAAATCATGACACCCACGTAGCAAGTTGCACAAATACAATAACAGCCGATCATGATAACGAATGAGCACATTTACTATGTAAATATAAACACATGCACAGCTATGATGAAACATTTAGCACATACCCTTCCAGCTTTTCGAAAATAAGTTTAGTACGTATATATATATATATACACGCACCTGTAAAGCACAATAGAAGAGCGAGACGAGTTATGAGAACGCCTAACGTTCACTCCCTATAAGCCAGAAGAATTTATAATAAGCATTTATAGCAGGAAATCAGTCTCGCTAAACAAATCAGACAACTGGTGCAGTATATATGACCTATCTACTGATAAGTACCTATGATGAATTATCCTACTGATTACTACAACAATTCATTCTTTAACTCTAATCTATTTTAGGTGAATGAATATTTGTTATGCTTACATTGACATGGCTGCCCAACGCCTGCATATGCAACATTTCATGATGCAGTTCTTCATGTTACCTTATAATACGAATAAAATAATCTATTCATCACTTTCTACTAATCCTAACAGTTAATGTGCAAGGTAATGATATAAATCCTATTCTTAAATCATGATGTGATCTATATATGACGTTCCAATTCCTCACTTGATTAACCAAATATTCTACAAGTTACATGTTGTAATTAATGAAATCTGATACTCTTTCATGGCCAATCAAAGTGCTGGAAAAGATTACAATAATATATAATGCTACTAGAACTATATATGTGCATGCGATCCAATTCTGCTACCTTGTATACTAAATATAATAAGGCTCCACGCGATTACTAATCAATCAACATGGTAAATCGCATTATCTCTAAGAAATTAATGGAAGAAAGCAACAATTACCTTTGCGAGAGAGAGAGTGAGGCGGCAGAGGAGAAAACAAGTAAATAACCAATCTAAGGCTGCGTTATGTTTTAATGAGGAACTTTAACCCTCAAGTCTGATTATTATATAGTAGGGTTTTTAAGTGCAGCAGAGTTTTAAGGTAATTACTAATAATACACGGTTCCTAATTAACCTATAACTGCACTTATTAATTAACATAACCATAATATACCCATATATATATATATATATATACATGACACCCTTTATTGATCTAATTATATAATTTAATTATGCGAAGCTTATTAATAATAATAACAAGAATCCTACGAATTTATGAAAAAAAAATCGGGGTGTTACAATTTACCCCCTTAAAGGAATTTGGTCCCCAAATTCTCACCTTCGTTGACAAATAGCTCTGCATGATATCTTCGCATCTCATCTTCACGCTCCCATGTGGCCTCTTCAAGCTTGTGGTTTCTCCATAACACTTTCACTAGGGGAACTTGCTTGGTACGAAGTTGTTTGATACATCGACCTAAGATTTGGACGGGTTGTTCCACATAAGACAGGTCCTCTTGGATAGGTAGCTCATTGTACTGTAGAATATGTGAAGGGTCTGGGTGATACATTTTTAGTTGAGACACATGGAAGACGTTATGTAACCTCCCAAGATTTTGCGGTAGGTGTAGTCGGTAAGCCACGACTCCAATCCTCTCTAGTATCTCAAAAGGGCCAACAAATCGAGGGTTCAATTTTCCTCCTTTTCCAATCCTTGTAAACCCCTTTCTTGGGTTTACTTTCAGAAATACTTGGTCGCCCACCTGAAACTCCAAATCCTTTCGTCTAGTATCCGCATAACTCTTTTGTCTACTTTGTGCCGCTCGCATTCTTTGCTTAATCCGATGGATCTTATCGATTGTATCGTGAATGAATTCTGGTTTAATTGCCCCACCGCTCTCTTGGAGTTCTATTGTTCGATATTCATCCAAATCCCAATGCAACGGCGATCGACACTTCCTTCCATATAAAGCTTCATACGGAGCCATCTGAATAGTTGCTTGATAGCTATTGTTGTAAGCGAATTCAATCAACGGAAGATATTTAATCCACTCACCCCCGTGATCTAGTACACAAGCCCTTAGCATATCTTCCAATAACTGTATTGTACGCTCTGATTGTCCATCTGTCTGTGGATGGGCTGCGGTGCTAAAGTTTAGCCTTGTCCCCAAACTTTCCTGAATTTGCCGCCAGAGTCTAGAGACAAATTTGGGGTCTCGATCAGATACAATACTGAGAGGTACACCATGCAATCGTATTACCTGATCCTGGTAAACTTGGGCTAACGTCTCCACTGTGTGCGTTGTCTTAACTGGTAAGAAATGAGCAGACTTAGTCAATCTGTCGACTATCACCCAAATACTGTCATATCCTCCTCTAGCCTTTGGTAACCCGGTGACAAAATCCATAGCTATCATATCCCATTTCCATCTGGGTATATCTAGTGGTTGAAGCAGTCCAGCTGGTCGTTGATGTTCTGCTTTAACTTGTTGGCATGTGAGACACCTTTGCACAAAGTCAGCAACATCTTTCTTCATATTAACCCACCAATAGTGCCTTTTCAGATCTTGATACATCTTACTACCACCTGGGTGGACTGCATACTTCGATTTATGAGCTTCATCCAAGATCTCACGTCTCAACTCTTTGTTGTTTGGTACACAGATTCGATTCTTATACCTCAAGGCGCCATCCGTATCAACTGAGTATCTTTCACTAGAAGAGCTTCCTAAACTCGTAATAACTTCTTTGAGACTGTCGTCGACCTCTTGTGCTTCTTTGATCCTTTGGAATATCTGCGGCCTGAGTGTAAGGTTGGCAAAAAGGATTGTTGTGGTAGCAAGTGCAGAATTCTTAATATCATCATACTCATTGCGACCATGCTCTTGGGTCCTGAGATTTGATACATGTACCTTACGACTTAAGGCATCCGCGACCACATTTGCCTTTCCCGGGTGGTATTGAATAGAGCAATCATAATCTTCTAAGAATTCCATCCAGCGACGTTGTCTCATATTGAGGTCTTTCTGAGAGAAGAGGTACTTTAAACTTTTGTGGTCAGTGAACACCACAAACTTGACTCCATAAAGATAATGCCTCCATTTAGCCAAAGAGAATACTATGGCTGCTAGTTCCAAATCGTGAGTAGGATAGTTCTGCTCATACGATTTTAGCTTTCTCGAAGCATAGGCTATTACCTTGTCCCTCTGCATCAATACACACCCCAAACCTTCTTTCGACGCGTCTGTATAAACAATAAAGTTATCAAGTCCTTCGGGAAGTGCAAGTATAGGTGCTGAAGTTAACATTTTCTTAAGCTCTTGAAAACTAGTTTCACACTTCTCTGTCCAAGAAAACTTTGCGTTCTTCTGGGTTAAAGAAGACAACGGTCCTGCAATCTTCGAGAAGTCTTGAACAAATCTTCGATAGTATCCAGCCAAGCCCAAGAAACTTCTGACTTCTGTCACTGTTTCGGGTCGTTTCCAGCTTAAAACGGCTTCGACTTTTGATGGATCAACTGTGACTCCTTGTCCCGATATTACGTGTCCCAAAAAGGTGACTTTGTCTAACCAAAACTCACACTTACTGAATTTGGCATAAAGTTTCTTTTCTCGAAGCGTCTGCAACACAATTTGTAAGTGCTCTTTATGCTCATCCTCTGATTTGGAATAAACCAGTATGTCATCAATAAAAATCACCACAAAACGGTCAAGATATGGGCGAAATACTCGATGCATGAGATCCATGAAAGCTGCTGGTGCATTAGTTAGCCCAAAAGGCATCACCACAAACTCAAAGTGCCCATAACGAGAATTAAGTGCAGTCTTGGGTACGTCTTCTTCTCTAACCTTCAACTGGTAGTAACCTTGTCGAAGATCCAGCTTAGAGTACACACACGACCCTTGTAACTGGTCAAACAACTCTTCAATTCGAGGTAGAGGGTACTTATTTTTGATGGTGACGTTATTCAATCCCCGATAATCAATGCACATTCTGAGGCTTCCATCCTTCTTCTTCACAAAAAGTACTGGAGCTCCCCAAGGTGAAGAACTCGGTCTGATGTATCCATGGTCGAGTAACTCTTGCAATTGAGTCTTCAGCTCTTTCAGTTCAGCTGGTGCCATTCGATACGGCGTTTTAGAAATCGGACTTGCACCTGGTGATATTTCAATTGTAAACTCTATTTCCCTATCTGGCGGTAACGAAGTCAACTCTTCTGGAAACACATCCTGAAAGTTTGCCACAACAGGTACCTCGTCAATCTTAATATGGTCTTTTGGCTTGTTTATCAAGAAAGCCAAATGACCGATGGCACCACTCAATAAAGCTTTTCTTGCCTTGATGGATGAGATGAACGTGATTCCCTTTTTCCTACGATCCCCATTAAACTCCACTACTGGTTTTCCAGGTTCACAAAATGTGATAACCTTAGCATGACAGTCTACAAGTGCATAGTGCTTTGCTAGCCAATTCATACACAGGATGACATCGTAACCCTCAAGTGGTAGCAGGATTAGATCAGCAAGAAAAAGCTTACCGTTTATATTAAGCTTGCACTCTTTACAATATAGATCACATAACATACTAGTGCCCATAGGAGTGCAAACTTCCAAATTATAAGGTAGTTGATCATAAGACAAATTCAGTGAATTAGCAAATCGCATAGAAATGAAGGAGTGAGTTGCCCCAGGGTCAAATAAAGCTTTTGCATTATTCTGAGAGACGAGAATTGTACCTTCCACAACTGCATTAGGGTCTGGCACATCCCCACCTTCCAGGGCATAAACCCTTGCCTGAACCTTTGGTTTGTTGCTGTTATTGCCTTGATTTCCTGCTCCTTTCTGGTGGTTGCCTTGGTTACTAGCGCCACTATTGTTACCATTGACCCTCATTTGATTCCCCGGCCGACCTCTATTTCTCGGACAATCTTGCCTCACATGTTGATCACTGCCGCAGATAAAGCAGCGACCTTGTTTCTTCCAACAATTGTGTTAACAGGTTTGGAATTATTCCCTATTTAACGGAAGATATTTATTTGGGTCGAAACGCCCTGTCCGTGATTCAAAGGCAACGCGAGATGGACAGTATGAGATTAATTGCAAGAATATTCCCTTCCTTTATTCACTGAACATTTCCTCCTCTTTTTATCTTATGTATTTGAGTGATAGATTGTAGTAAGTAAGCTTAATTGCTTCAGCTTGTTCAGCTTGTCTCTATTGATCACCTCCTTTTATATAGACTTTGGTAGGGGCAGGTGTCATTGTGCATGTGTTTTGGTAAGGACAGGTGTTATTGTTACCTTGATACAGGTGTGAAAATTAGGATAAGGTTTATCGTTTGTCTACTAGGCGCTGACTGGATTAGCTTTTGTATCTTCTGATATCTCCGAGGGCTTCTGATGTAGACTATTTCTGATAGAGCTATTCTTCCGAGGGCCTTTATTTCTCCTTCTTGATTCGGGTATTATCTTCAACAGTCAGGAGTGATCTCTGAGGGTGGAAACGTGATCTCCGAGGACTTGGTATGACTTCCGAGGACTGTGATTTTGTGTCCGAGGGCTGTTTTTGCTTTATTGAAAGTGAAATTTCTTCACCAGAGTGCTCGGAATGTATTCGCTGGGTGTTCCTGTATTGACTTCTTCCAAAATTGTGTTCTCGGATAAGTCCGAGTGTTGCCTTTTCCGAGGAGTGTTCAGCAAGGAAGTTTTCTTGTAAGTTCATAGGACTCGGGGTCCCTCTTGGTCCCTCTTGGCGCATTTGGTGGATATCGGAGTCATACGGGTCCATCGGGGTTTGCTCTTTTTCCGATGCCGTGTTGATATCTGTTTTTCATTCACCGTTTGACTTTCCAAGGGACGCTTGCGTTTCTCCTCGGATGCTTTTATAAACCTTTTCGGGTCAGTGACCGAGAGGTAGGGCAATCCTCCGAGGGGTTTTCTTTATAGGTACATCTCATCGGACGTACTCGTGACAATAGTATTGTCCATATATCCTCCGAGGGGTTTTCTTTATAGGTACATCTCATCGGACGTACTCGTGACAATAGTATTGTCCATATATCCTCCGAGGGGTTTTCTTTATAGGTACATCTCATCGGACGTACTCGTGACAATAGTATTGTCCACATATTATTTTTCCCGAGTAGGAGTGATCTCCTCTATTTTATTTTTTAGGGTTAACACTAGCCCCCCCAAATTTCGATTGTCCTCGTAGAGACAAGCGGAATTTTAAATCATCGTCCTCAGTGAGGTGAGGGGTTATTTTTTGCTTAGTGTCCCTATATTTATTTTTTTCCTTTTTTGATATTTACTCAATACGTATATATATTTAGAATTTACAAGGATTTTACCTGAATACCCTTAGGGTATCGTTATTAAGCACGCGGAGATCTCGGGGCGCAGGTGGCGGACTGTTGTTGACCAGCTTGGAGATTTGAACTATCTGACCGTTGGCAACGGTCAGAATGGGGACGGCGTGGCACAATCAAGTGGCAGTTACGTGGAGCTTTAAATAAGTTCCACGTTTTCAAAATTCTTGACCGTTGTCACCTTCGGTTATAAATAGGACACTGTTGCTTCTTTTTTCTTCATTCACTCAATCCGTCTTTGTGGTAATTTCCTCTCAGAGCAAAAAAGAAATCTCTTTCCTTAATCTTTATTCTTCATCTTTTGCAATTCAAATTCCCAGCAGACTTACCCGTTCCTCTTCTCTCTTTCAAAAACATTCCTCTTTTATTGTATCCATGGCTTCTTCCGCCAACACTGACTCTATTGCCGCCGCTATCTCCTCGGAAGTCACTGCTCCGATTAATTCTTCTACGAGTGTGAGAGGTATTCCAGTGGGAGTTATTACTCGCAAGCGTAAGGGAGAAATTGCTGCTGCTGCTGAGGGCGGCGCCACTTCCTCGAAAAAAGCTAGGGTTCCCAAATCAAAGGAGCCACCTCTTCGGACCTTTGCTAAGGTGGAAAAGATGAGGAATATTGCTACTCGTAAACAGGTAGCGGATCTGTTTACCTCAACCGGAGTCCTTCAGAAGAATATGGTCTTCCGAATCCCGACGAAGGATGAGAGGGCATGCTATCCTCCTCCGGGTATGTTGACAGTATTTTTCGCTCAAGTGAAGTATGGGTGGCGCTCGTTTATGTCCCCTTTTTTCTGCGAGCTCTTTAAAACTTGTAATATCAGCCCAAGTCAGATGGTACCAAATGGATTTGCTGCTATCTGTATTTATGTATTTTGGTGCCACGTGAATGGGCTAGAGTGTTCGGTGGATCACTTTCTTTCAATCTTTGACGTGGCGGTATCACCCGGGGGGTATCCTTTCTATAACGTTCGTCATCGGGATAACTCGGGGGATTCCACGAAGAGGATCTTGGGGGCTGCTATTACCTCACATAGCGTCTGGAAGAACAGGTATTTCTTCGTGGGCCCTGTCAACGGCGAGTGGGATGTGCCCTTTGATTGGCGAGAGGGTACTACTCCCGTGCATGCTCTGGATCAGGAGGCGGTGCTATCTCCTATAATTTCTCAGCACAAATTGATGGAATCAGAGGACTTCACTATGTTGTACGAGACTTCTGGTCTTCACCACGTAGTTTTTACCGACGACGCAGTGGAACGTCCTTTGTCTTTATCTCCCGAGGCGAGGAGTTTCTTTCGTAAGTCTCCTCATTCGTTCTTTTAATCCTTTATTCTTTCTCCGAGTACCGTGGTAGATTGTGCTTATACGTGTTATTGGTGGGATGATGCAGGGGATGTCATGGCAAACTATTATTTGCAGTCGAGTCCGAGGGAGCCTACTCCTAGTGGTGTCTCGGAGATACCGGAGGAGGGTGATCACGAGGAGGAGGAGGTTAATGCTCCCGAGAGTAGGTATACGGGTTCAGAGAAGGGTGGATTCCACGAAGACCATTCTCTTCTATGCATGGATGCGATGGGGGTCGTTAGGAGCGCTGTTCCCCTGCGTCAAGTAGCACCTTGGGATTTGGCTTTAGTGCCCGTTTCCAAATCGGAGTCAGGGAATTTACCTGCTTCCGAATCTAATATGGGAATATCTCCGAGAGGTTCCGAGGAGGGTATCTTTCCGAGTGGTGCGGAGGATGAATCTGCTCGGAAGGATGCTGAAGTAATAGACCTGTCTTCTGAGGATCCTTCTCCTAGGCTTCCGACAGTTCCTGAATCTGCTCCTCGGGGTAAGTTTTCACGAGTTTTTAATGAGATTTTCATATCTTTATCTGCAATATTTGCTGATGTGTTGACACCTTTTCTTTTGATGTAGTGGCTATGGATAAAGGGAAAGCTCCGATGGTAGAAGAGTCTTCATTATATGGTGAGTATTCGTCATTTGCCTTTTTTCCATAATTTTTTCTAGTTTCATCCTTTCAATCACTGACAGTTCGTATCTGTTGCAGAGGAGGATTTTCTGGCCCAATTTAACATTCCCGAGCAAGAAGGTTTACGAGGGGACTCCGAAGACACCCAAGGGGAATTTGATCCTTCTTCAGAGGACCGAGATTTGAAGGAAGGAATTCTGCAATCACTATTAGGAAAGACCAGCCCCTCCACAACAGTAGGTGGTTCACGGGCCATATTTACAAATTCAGAAGTGACGACTCCGGTAAAGGATACGACTCCTCCGAGGGGACATGTCCCGGTGACTTTGTCTCCGAGGGGTCATACATTTCAGGAGCCTATTCCTCCCAGCGGATCCGGGGGGGAATTTTCATCTCGTTCAGTGGGGGAGGCTTATCAAGATATCCTCCGATTTTTCGCCTCCTCCAGTTCAGCACCCGCCGAGGGGTATCAATTTTTGTACACCAGTCTTAACTGGTTGGGGCTTATGGTAAGCTTCTCTGCCTTAGTCTTCTGAAATTACACAATACACCTCTGTTAAATCTTTTATTGTTGACTCTTCTGTAGATTGGAAAGACTCGAGAGGCAGTTACTGCCGTTGAAGAGCACGGTCGGAAAGCCAAAGAAGAGTTAGAAGTAATCCGAGCGCAACTGGCGCCTCTCGTGGCTCGGGATAAGGAGAGTCAGATTAGGGAGGATATTCTTCATACCAAGATTTCTGACTACGACTTTGCTCTTAAAGAGTCAGAGAAGGCAAGGGCGAATTTGCAGGGTAATTTAAGTGCTGCCGAGTCCGCTTATATGAAGAGGGAGAAGGAATGGAAAGATTCCGAGGGGGTCTTTACTGCTCGTATTGCGGTTCTCGAGAAGGCGGTGGCGGACGGGAATGAGAGAGAGAGAGTTCTCCAGGAGACACTGGGCCAAGTTACTGATAGGGCAGAATCAGCCGAGGGGAAGTTAGCAAGTTTTCTATCTCCCGAGGACGTGCAGGCTAAGGTGGATGCAGCTGTTCAATTTGCCCAGCGAGAGATCTCACGGCAGCAATCAGGAGCATCCGAGGAGCCTTCTCATGAGCTCTTGATGGGCCATCTTCTGTGGGGTTATTTGGAGTGTGCGAAGGTGGCGAAATCTTTGATAAGGTCGGATGTTAACTTCTCCAAGTCTTTCGATCTTCGGAAATTAAAGAAGCCAACTCCCGATGACTGCCATTATTTTGTGGGGAGGTTTGGGGGTTTGCTATCCTCTCGGGATTCTCCGACACCATCTCCAATGCGCTCCGCCACGAGTCCGAGTCCAAGGGCTAGCGGTTCTGGGGGAGTATTTTCTCCAATCTCTCGTCTTGCTCCATTGGGTACTTCCGCAGAAGAGACAACTTCTTCTCTCCCTCCTTCCACGGGAGCTTAGTCTAGTTCTTTGTAATTTTTTACTTTGAAAATAAACGCTCTTTGTACTTATTATCCCTTCCGAGGGCTATCCGTCTTAAATAAATATTTTGTGCAATCTTCCTATTTTATTTCCACTGTTTAATTAAAATGGATAATGATAATTCTTATATGGATGCTGACTAAGTAAAATTTCTAAGTAGGAGGTGTTACTTTGCATGGTTAAATAGGATACGTGTCCTCCTTAATCAAAAAGTTTTCCAACACGTGTCCCTTAGTTAACGTACTAAGAGTTTAAACTTCTACTTTTAACTCTAATTTAAAGAGTATATATGCACGTAGGATCTTTATCAATTATGCACTTATCTCCTAATTTTTATTAGTCTTTGATTTTCTTTCGAGTTTACTCATAATTGCAAGTACGAAGATAGTACTTACCAGATAAGATGTTGCCTCCTTATTATAGAAGAAGTGGTTCGACTTCATCTTGTGGTTCTTCTCGGGATACCGCTCGGAGTCCTTCTGAATCATCCAGAGTTCCTCCGAGGGGCAATTTATCCGAAAACCAGGCGACACTTGGCGCTAGTTCCTCTCTTGGGGTAATTCGTAGACTCCCATCTATAAATTCACGTAGGATCAATCATATCAGAGAAATATTCATGGGTAGGGAGCCATACTCTTTGGCGGATGAGTCTTCGGAGTTTGATCTGATTCCTCTTAACCCGTCTCGATTAATAGGTAGAGGACGTGTAGGATCCACCACAAGTATTGAGAGTGAGAACTCGGTAAGATCTCTTTTCAGCGGCTATAACCTTGATTTTGAGAATTATGACATACTAGTACCTTCTGCGGGCCAGAAGGCTTACGCACCCCCCTCGGGTTACATGACCGTTTATACCGAACAAATGCGTTGTGGTTTACGGACCTTTTTTCATCCCTTTTTCCAGATACTTTTTCGGTATTGGCAGGTGTGTCCGAGTCAGTTAACACCAAGTTCCTATAGCCATTTGGTGGGATATGTCCTTCGTAGTGAGCTTTTAAACCTTCCAATGTCCCCTTATCGGGTGGGGACAATATTTACCCTTCAACCTTGCTCAGAGGGGACTCCCTTTTTTAGCTTGACCTATCGGGACAAGGAAAATATCTTCACTCGTGTATCCAGTTCCCACTCTAGTAGAGGGGATTGGAGGCGGAGATTTTTCTTTATCCGTCCGAGAGGCCAGTCAGCCAGATCGTGGGGTGTACCCATCCAATGGGGTCTGGGGTATATTGCACCCAACACCGAAACACGAGGACAAGTGAGGGAGATATTGCTTCACTCGGGACTTTTCTCTGGTTCTTATGACATATCAGGGTTACTGGATTTCCCCGAGGCCTTAATTTTGGCAGGTTTACAAGAGGGGGTGGAAGGATGCATCCCTGTTTCTCGTCCTCTTCACAGTAATTTTCATTTTCGTAAGTTCTACTAATCATTTTCTAACTTGTAACCTTTATTGGTGTCCTCGGACTGTTTTCCTACTGACATCTTTTGCAGGAGCGGAGATGGGAGCATTTTTTCTCGGGTCTTCTACCGACGTTTTCTTGGGGAGGGCACTGCATGGCGTTCCCGGGGGGACGAAGGTTGGTGATTTTCCTCTCCTCGTGAGTGAGGCAATGGTTGAAATTTCCTCAGATGAGGAGGAACCGATTGCAGCCCCCCCAGTCAATTATATAGTTCCTTCTGGATCGTCGGATCTAATAGCAACTCTTTCTCAAACGGATTTTCACCTGAGTCCCGTACTATCACAGCCCATTCCTCATAATTCTACCGTGGTAAATGTATTGGAGGAGTATCTTCACTCTTCTAGTACAGAGGATATGCAGCCCCGGCAAGATATCCCTGGTCGTATTCCTGCCCCACCGCCTGAGGAGCACCCTTCTCTCGAGAGAGCTCTTCCCCCCGGGGGTAATCAGGATGTTTCTCCTCTCGGATCAGCAGTGGGATTTTGCCGAAACTTTCTTAGTGGGTTATTGAACGTAACAGATTGTGAACTGATAAAAACCCTTTCGGTACCCGTTCTCCAAGATTTAGCCTGCAAAGACCTGTGTGAGGTATCTATTCATTTTATTTAATACTAACCTGTCTTCTGATCTGATGCCATTCGTTTTTTGAGCAGATTTATATGGTGTTGGACGCCCTCGGGTCTTACGGGAGTTCTTCCTCAGATCCGGGTTTAGTATACCGTCGTCGGGACGGGTTAGAGCGAGGTCTCTGGGAGGCTCAAGGGGAGGTAGCTCGTTTGAAAGAAGTTCACGAGTCAGCTCAGGAGACTCATACCCGTGCGTTGCAATCCGAGAAGGATAAGGCGTGGGAATTGGAACGCCAATTAGTGCTTGAAAAAGCACGTGTCTTGAGCTTAGACCGGAGAATTGAGGAGTTACGTGGCCAAATGCGGTCCTCGGAGGAGCAGTTAACACAGGCTACGCTGGAAAGAGACGCCTTGAGTCAGCAACTGCTAGGGATAACTCGTTCTCATGCGATAGAGGTGGTCATGGCCCAAGTCCAAGCTGTGTTGGAGGCGGTGGGTCCATCCAGTCTTCGTGAATCCCTTCGGGGAGAGATGCGTGACTTAGTGTATATAGGCTATAAGTTGTGCCAAGATGCCGTTCAAGCTTTGCCAGAGTTCCCCTCGGGCTTGCTCCTTCCTGAACTCAACATTCGTCAGGTCTCCGAGGAGCTTTCTCCTTCACCTATTAAAGATTTTGCAGTCGGAACTGTGTTCTTGGATGATCCAGTCTCTCTTTCCGAGGAGCAGCGCCGAAGACTTATCCGAGAGGGGAAACGTCCTATGGGAGGGTCTTAGCTTGTTGAAAAATAGTATACAACTTAGTTCATAATACGGAGGGTGTTTAACGTTATTGGGTTGTCTTGATGTCTCATATGTATAGCCATCATTTTGCCAGACAACTCTAGTTTCTTTTGTACTGTACCCCCTCATATATGAACGCTCTTTTTATTCATGTATAACTATTACATTAAGCATAATATTTTCTAAGGTTACTTGCGTTCCACGTGTTGCGAAGTATTGCCTCCTCGGAGTTAGCAAGCCGATAAGTCGCCGGTCCCACGATTTCCACTATCTTGTAGGGTCCTTCCCATCGTGGATCTAGTTTACCCACATTCTTGGAGGCCCCTACTCGTTTCATTACTAAATCTCCAACTTGAAAGGTTCGGAGTCTTACCTTGGTATTATAATATCGTGACATCCGAGCCTTGTACTCTTCCATTCGGAGGGCTACTCGGGTCCTTTTTTCCTCGAGGAGGTCAAGGGCAAGGGCTAGATTTGAGCCATTGGCCACTTCTTCATATTCTTTGACTCGCCAGCTTTCTAGGGAGACCTCCGAGGGCAACACAGCCTCACATCCGTAGGATAGACTAAAAGGGGTTTCGCCCGTAGCAACACTCTGCGTGGTCCGATAGGCCCACAATATCCCGGGTATCTCCTCAACCCACTTAGCTTTATGCCAATCAAGCCGGGCCTTCATGTTCTTCAGGAGGGTTCTGTTGGTTCTTTCTACTTGGCCATTTGCTTGAGGGTATCCCACGGAGGCAAAGCGATGTTTTATCTCCCAATGATCACACCACTTTTGCAACCCTTGATCAGTAAACTGCAAACCGTTATCACTTACCAGGCTCCGAGGGACACCAAAGCGACAAATAATATTTCTCCAGAGAAAATTGATAACGGCCCCCGCGGTTACCCTAGCTAGGGGTTCCGCTTCCACCCATTTGGTGAAGTAGTCAACGGCTACTAGCAGAAATTTCTTTTGACCGGCATCAGGGACGAGGGGTCCAAGTATGTCAATACCCCACTTAGAGAATGGGCAGGGGTTCAAAGAGGGTTCCCAAGGGGCTGCGGGTAGATGTGTCCGATGGGCGTAAACTTGGCATGGTTTACATCTTTCGGCGTGGCTTTTGCTATCTTTGGCCATCGTGGGCCAATAGTAGCCTTGTCTGATTAAGCGTCCAACCATGCTTTCGCCACTAGTATGGCTCCCACATACTCCCTCGTGAGTTTCTGCTAAGGCTAGCTGGGCCTCTTCTTCTTTAAGGCATCGAGCATGAGGATATGAGTATGTCCTTCGGAAGAGTATCCCGTCTTTGAGGAAGTATCGGAGGGTTTTTCTGAACATCATTCGCTGAATATTTTTGTCCGAGGAGTATCCCTCGGGATTCTGCAAATAGGCTTTGATAGGAGTCACCCAGCTAGATGAAGGATCTGAAACTGTGTTCACTTCTCGGCCTTCACCCTTTTCAGATTCATTAACATGCAGTAGAGTAATCTTCCGAGTATGTATTACAGCTGTTTGTGTAGCCATTTTGGACAAAGCGTCCGCCTCTTGATTTTCTTTTCGAGGAATTTGAACTATATCATATTCTTCAAACCATTCGGACCTCTGGCGAACAACTCGGAGGTACTCTTGCATTCTTTCTTCTTTGGCCTCATATGACCCCTTAACTTGTTGAACAATCAATTGGAAATCACTATGGAGGAGTACTCTCTTCATTTCCCCTTCTTTTGCTAGCCTCATACCGATAAGGAGAGCTTCATACTCGGCTTCATTGTTAGAGAGGGGATAATCTATTCTAACTGCAAAATGGAGCCTTTCCTCCTCTCCTTCTTGATTTACCAAGACTATTCCGGCCCCCCCATGGGTACTCACCGAGGATCCATCTACATATACGTGCCATCGCGGCTCCTTTTCTTCGGATCCAACACCCGTGAGCTCTGTCACAAAGTCCGCCAGAACTTGCGCTTTGATTGATGGTCTCGGAGCATAGGAAATATCGTACTCAGTAAGCTCTACGGCCCATTTTATCAGTCTCCCTGATGATTCCGGCTTATTAAGAATTGTTCTCAGGGGATGCTTAGTAAGCACGGTAGTTGGGTGGGATAAAAAGTAGGGGCGTAGCTTACGAGCCGTAGTAACCAATGCTAGAACGAGTTTCTCAGTTAGGGTATATCGGGTTTCGGCTCCGAGGAGAGTTTTGCTGACGTAATATACCGGGTGATGTTCTCCGTCTTGTTCTTTAACTAAGACAGCACTAATAGCTTCTTCTCCGACCGATAAATACAGGAACAACTCTTCTTGGGGTATAGGTTTTACCAGCAAAGGTGGTTTCAACATGTACCTTTTCAATTCTTCGAGAGCTTCCTCGCATTGGGGGGTCCACTGAAATTCCTTGATATTCCGAAGTATCTTGAAGAAGGGAAGCCCTTTTTCTGCAGACTTGGAGACAAACCGACTCAACGAGGCCATTCTTCCAGTTAACTTTTGAACATCCTTTACCGTCCTCGGGGTAGGTAATCCCATGATAGCTTCTGCTTTTTCGGGATTTACTTCAATTCCCTTCTCCGTAACCATGAATCCCAAAAATTTTCCTCCTCGGATACCAAAAGAACACTTCCGAGGGTTGACCTTCATGCCAAAGTTGTTCATAATGACCAACGCTTTTCGTAGGTCCTCGGGATGTTCTTCAGCAGTGTTACTTTTAACTACAGTATCATCTACATAAACCTCTACTGATTTCCCAATAAGTCCTGAAAACATAAGGCTTACTAACCGTTGATAGGTAGATCCAGCATTCTTTAATCCAAAGGGCATGACTAGATAACAAAAGGTGCCTGCATCCGTGATAAAGCTGGTCTTATCTTGATCAATAGCCGCCATCGGGATTTGGTTATACCCTTGATCTCCATCTACAGTTGATAGTAGCGCACATCCTGCGGTAGAATCAACTAGCTGATCTATGCTCGGTAAAGGATAACAATCCTTGGGGCATGCTTCATTGAGGTTAGTAAAGTCAACACACATTCTCCATCTTCCTCCGTGCTTGGGAACTAGCACGACATTAGCCAACCACTCGGGGTAAATAACTTCTCGTATTTGCTTTAATTGGAGAAGGCGTTGTATTTCCGAGCGGATGATCTTATTGCGCTCGGGGCCCATTTTCCTCTTTTTCTGTTGGACAGGTTTAGTTCCAGGCTTCACATTAAGGAAATGTTGACATACCTTGTTGCTGATTCGTCCGGGCGGCCCCCCTTCCCATGCAAAGAGGTGATGAAATTGTTTGAGAAGAGAAATCAATTGGCCTTCTATGATTGGAGTCATATGGGTGCCCATTTTGATTACTTTCTCGGGGCTTCCTTCTACTAATTCCACCATTTTTAATTCTTCCACAGGTTGGACTCGTGTTTCCTCGGTTCTACACTTTTTGTTATTTCCAAGTGAAGGTCCGTCCTCTTCTGAGGGAATGGCATTCATGCAGCATTCTCTAGCTTTTGACTGACTTCCTCGGACTTCTCCGATTCCCGAGGAGGTGGGGAATTTCACTTTAAGATGCAAAGTAGAAGGAATAGCCTCAAAGGCCCGAATAGACGGTCTTCCGCAGATGACATTATACGTTCGCGAAGAGGCCTCCACTACCCAAAACTTAATAGATTCCGTTCTTCGAAGGGCTCCTTTCCCCCATGACATTGGGAGAGTAATAGTTCCGAGGGTTTGACATGCTTCCCCGGAGAATCCTACTAACGAGACCTCAGCGGTTTCCAACGTTTCTTGTTTCAATCTCATAGCGAGGTAGGTCGGTAGGAAGAGTACATCCACAGAGCTGCCCGTATCTATGAGAATACGTTGGATTTCATACCCGTAGATGACGGCAGATATAACCAAGGGATCTTCGTGAGGGTATATTACGTCAGTAAGGTCCTCGGGTCCGAAAGTGATACTAGGTAGATTTGATCCTTGAATAGAACAGACAGACAATCCTTGTTCTGCTCGTCGGGCTTCTTTCAAATATTTCTTCTTTTTACCCTGAGGCGCCATGGAGATTTCACCCCCTTCTATCATATTGATGGTTCTCCCTGTTGGGGGGTTGTCTTTGTAAGAGTTAGGTGGAGGAGGCAAACTCTGATACCCTGTCGTTTTCTCTCGCGAATTTCGCCGGCGGTCCTTACTTCTCTCTCGGGGTCGGAGACGTCTAGTGGTCCCCTCTCGTGACTTCCGGCTAGGCGTCCTTTCTTCCCTTTCTTGCTCTTCCTCTTCCCTTCGTGATCTCTTCCAAACATTTGCCTTGGGCTCTTCAGGGTTATTTTCCTTAAGGTAGTTCTTCAAGTACCCTATCTCCAATAGGCGAAGCACCTCTAAACGAAGGGTAGTACATTCTTCCGTAGTGTGCCCGTAAGTTTTATGGTACTTACAATACTTCCCAGTATCCTTGTCTCGGTTAGGAAATTTAGTCGGTCTGGGCCAGTGCAACTCGTTGCTACCCCTCATTATGTTGAGCACTTCTGGTGGAGTAACAGTCATCGGAGGTAAGTGCACGGGTCGGAGGAATTTCTTAACCACTCCTCCTTCATCTTTGCGTTGAGGAGGTTTTCCTTCCTTACTTTTTTCTTTGACCTTCGCTTCTTTCTCGGCACGCTCTAAGTGTTCACTATCCTCCTGCTCCATCTGCTTCTTTGTTCCCTCGGCTTCTTCCATCAAAATGTGTACTTCCGCCTTTTGCATTAACTCATTCATATCCGTAATACGATTTCCCATAAGGTATCTAAAGAAATCCCCCGCTCGGAGTCCCTGAGTTAATATGTCCGCCATAATGGTTGGGCTAACATTTGGAACATCGAGTGCTTCATCCGTGAAGCGCTTTATATATTCTCGTAAGGATTCATCCTTCTTCTGTTTAATAGTAAAAAGATGCGTAGCAGATTTAGGGTACCTTCGGTTGCAGACGAATTGTCGTACAAACAAATGAGCTAATCGGTCAAAGCTCGTGATGGAACAAGGTGGAAGATGAGTAAACCAGGCTTGGGCCCGCCCGCCAAGGGTAACAGGGAATACACGACATAATACATGATCAGGGGCGGAAGAGAGGTCCATTCCTGCCAGGTATTGATGGACGTGATCTTGTGGGTCCCTTCCATCAGCTTCTCCGGTATATAGCGGGATATTAACAGGTCGCATCCCCGAGGGGATAGAAGCTGAAGCAATTTCGGGGATGAAAGGAGAGGTTTTGAATGTAGGATCTTCCTCGGGAGCCATGGTCTTCTTGAGATCACCTAATTCTTTCCGTAAATTATCCATCATTCCCCATAGGGAATGTTCAACTCCTCCTCGATACTCCGAGGGGCGAGAAATTTCTTCCTGACCCCTCACGGGAGTCCTTTCATGACATACATACCTTCGAGGACTTTGTCGGGGTGCCTGTTGCCAAGGATTCCAATTTGGGTTCCACGTTCTCGGGGGTGCCTCTTCTTCCGAGGGGAAATATCCATTCTCGGAGAGCACGGGGGACGTGCGTCCGGGGGGATCATCCCTCCAGGGTGTTCGTTCAGCATATATAAGTCTTTCATAAACAGCTCGAGGAATACTAATAAAATCTCCTGTACCTGATTCATAATTGGACAAGGTTTCTTCTGAGTCGTTGTTCGGGAAAGGAAGGTTGTCATTTTCGAAAAGACCATCCATCCTAGCTGACGTGTGCCTGAATTCTCTCGAAGACAGATGTTGTGACGTTCCCACAGACGGCGCCACTTTGTTAACAGGTTTGGAATTATTCCCTATTTAACGGAAGATATTTATTTGGGTCGAAACTCCCTGTCCGTGATTCAAAGGCAACGCGAGATGGACAGTATGAGATTAATTGCAAGAATATTCCCTTCCTTTATTCACTGAACATTTCCTCCTCTTTTTATCTTATGTATTTGAGTGATAGATTGTAGTAAGTAAGCTTAATTGCTTCAGCTTGTTCAGCTTGTCTCTATTGATCACCTCCCTTTATATAGACTTTGGTAGGGGCAGGTGTCATTGTGCATGTGTTTTGGTAAGGACAGGTGTTATTGTTACCTTGATACAGGTGTGAAAATTAGGATAAGGTTTATCGTTTGTCTACTAGGCGCTGACTGGATTAGCTTTTGTATCTTCTGATATCTCCGAGGGCTTCTGATGTAGACTATTTCTGATAGAGCTATTCTTCCGAGGGCCTTTATTTCTCCTTCTTGATTCGGGTATTATCTTCAACAGTCAGGAGTGATCTCTGAGGGTGGAAACGTGATCTCCGAGGACTTGGTATGACTTCCGAGGACTGTGATTTTGTGTCCAAGGGCTGTTTTTGCTTTATTGAAAGTGAAATTTCTTCACCAGAGTGCTCGGAATGTATTCGCTGGGTGTTCCTGTATTGACTTCTTCCAAAATTGTGTTCTCGGATAAGTCCGAGTGTTGCCTTTTCCGAGGAGTGTTCAACAAGGAAGTTTTCTTGTAAGTTCATAGGACTCGGGGTCCCTCTTGGTCCCTCTTGGCGCATTTGGTGGATATCGGAGTCATACGGGTCCATCGGGGTTTGCTCTTTTTCCGATGCCGTGTTGATATCTGTTTTTCATTCACCGTTTGACTTTCCAAGGGACGCTTGCGTTTCTCCTCGGATGCTTTTATAAACCTTTTCGGGTCAGTGACCGAGAGGTAGGGCAATCCTCCGAGGGGTTTTCTTTATAGGTACATCTCATCGGACGTACTCGTGACAATAGTATTGTCCATATATCCTCCGAGGGGTTTTCTTTATAGGTACATCTCATCGGACGTACTCGTGACAATAGTATTGTCCATATATCCTCCGAGGGGTTTTCTTTATAGGTACATCTCATCGGACGTACTCGTGACAATAGTATTGTCCACATATTATTTTTCCCGAGTAGGAGTGATCTCCTCTATTTTATTTTTTAGGGTTAACAAATTGGTTTCATCGTGCTTAGCTTTACCACAAAATCCACAGCCACGACCTTGTTGGCCAACATTACTCTGCATCGTAGGGTGATTGGCCTTATTCTGAGAACTAGGCTTGTATCGTTGTAACGGTTTTGGCGCCATAACTTGATTTGCCGCTACTTGTATGTCATTCTGAGTTGTACGAGCCTTCTTCTCCGGTGGACAGATAGTGTCTAACTCTGCAAGTCCAGCCTCCATCTTCCATGCTTTTTCCACAGCAGTGGAATAGTTTGGGATGTCCATTGCTAGGAGTCCTCTCTGGATACTTGGGCGAAGTCCTTTCACAAACTTTCGAACGAGTCTCTCCTCATCGTTGTGCATATATGGCACATACTTGACAAGCCTGGTAAACTCTGCATCGTATTGCGCAACGCTGAGGTTCCTCTGTAGTAGTTGATTAAATTCATCTTCTCGGCATTCACGAACAATCTGCGGCATGTACTTGTCATTAAACTCTCTCGAGAAATTCTCCCAAGTCCTCGTGGTGGCACGTTGTACCCATTTGATTTCAATCGAGTTCCACCAGTGTCGGGCTGCTCCATCCAATAGAAAGGTCGTAAGTCTCACTTTCTGCTCGTCGTTGTAATCCAAAGCTCTGAAGATGTTCTCAATTCCCTCCAGCCATGATTCTGCAATCTGATCATCTGGTTCACCAAGGAAACGTTTTGGCTGAAAGCGTAGGAACCGTTCCAAAGTCTGGTCCGCAGGGGGTTCCTCCCCTCCTCTACCCTGGTTTTGCAATGTTTGGACCAATTGTTGCAATGCTGTGGCGAATTGGTTTGTTGTTTCATTTCCCGCCGGTTGTGCCTCGCTAGGAGCTTGTGCGGGTGGTCCTTGTTGTTCCTCATTCTGAACGTTATTGTTGCGTTGACGATATGCTGTAAGTGGTACGTTATCCTCTGAAGCTCGGGGAGCGTTAGCCTGTCTCCTACTTCGGCGACGTCTGTTCTCCATTAGGGCGTATGGGGTCTATAAGTAAAATGTCGTTTCTCAGATACTATCAATACTAAACTATCCGGGCTATAATCCAAACTAATTCTCATGCAAGGTTTCACTATGTAAGGTCTAACGAAGTTGTAGAATGCTAAATCATGTAATTCATAACAATAAACAACTCATCAGGTAGCACGTAACGAATGAGCGAGAAACTTAGCGCATTTAATTCATGAATTCAAATTGGACAGATATTCAAAATCAACTCAAAAAAAAAAAAAATTATCCAGAGATAATTTACCAAGGAATGGTATGAATAAACTATAAGACAATTATCAAGCAAGTCAAGTAGCACGGTTATAACTAAATGAAAGACCAAGTAACGAAGTCCATCAGATCATTTCTTAAACCGACTCTCTAAAGATGGGTTGGTACTTCACACCTTGGTTCGCAATGGATTATCAAAGGTCGGCCGCCCAACGATAATACATCAACCCTTGGTATTTAGTACGCCCTATGCGGAAGCTCTAATGGTAGGTCAAACAATTCTAACTAGGTCCGAAGATCCTATCCTGACAAAGCCTGGGTGGTTATTAACCCAAGCTCTGATACCAACTGTAAAGCCCCGAAATTTAAACTAAACAAATAACCAAGTTAACGTTCAACTAGGAATTCATAAAGGTACAATATTCTTAAATGCCTGAAAGTTTGGCTACAAAACGACAATATCCAAAGACAAAAACGGGAACCCAACAATACTGAATGATAACTAAGTCCAACATTACAGTCTTCAAACAAGAAGAAAAACTCTAAAATAAAACCAAAACAAGTGCAACTGAGCCTTAAGCTTCCTTAGTCACCTCTCTCCGTCGATCCCAAGATCCTACATCAAACTAGAAGGAAGGGGCAGACAAGTGAGATAAAAATCTCAGTGGTGCTACGAGTGTGTGCAAGTGTACAAGATAATAAGACAATTAAATGCAACAGGTTAGGCAGACAAGCACATACTCACGTTCATAGACATCTCAGAGAGCGTTAATCGTTACTAAGTCGTTGTAATCATCCCACCTTATAACCCCACGTTCGTTACCTTGTCACTCCGTTCAAGGAGCGACCTTGAAAACGTTCACGCATGCCTAGGTACATGCTCGTTGATCCCCTCAAAAGCAACGAACTCCCGATGCTTATGAGGGAAAGGGGCAAGGCGTCACGAGATCCCACCGACAGCCCGCCGCTGCCCAGTAGTACCCCGTGTTGACCAAGCCGTGGATCCAGTCAATACCAAAAACGTTCGATATTCAAAATCATGACACCCACGTAGCAAGTTGCACAAATACAATAACAGCCGATCATGATAACGAATGAGCACATTTACTATGTAAATATAAACACATGCACAGCTATGATGAAACATTTAGCACATACCCTTCCAACTTTTCGAAAATAAGTTTAGTACGTATATATATATATATATACACGCACCTGTAAAGCACAATAGAAGAGCGAGACGAGTTATGAGAACGCCTAACGTTCACTCCCTATAAGCCAGAAGAATTTATAATAAGCATTTATAGCAGGAAATCAGTCTCGCTAAACAAATCAGACAACTGGTGCAGTATATATGACCTATCTACTGATAAGTACCTATGATGAATTATCCTACTGATTACTACAACAATTCATTCTTTAACTCTAATCTATTTTAGGTGAATGAATATTTGTTATGCTTACATTGACATGGCTGCCCAACGCCTGCATATGCAACATTACATGATGCAGTTCTTCATGTTACCTTATAATACGAATAAAATAATCTATTCATCACTTTCTACTAATCCTAACAGTTAATGTGCAAGGTAATGATATAAATCCTATTCTTAAATCATGATGTGATCTATATATGACGTTCCAATTCCTCACTTGATTAACCAAATATTCTACAAGTTACATGTTGTAATTAATGAAATCTGATACTCTTTCATGGCCAATCAAAGTGCTGGAAAAGATTACAATAATATATAATGCTACTAGAACTATATATGTGCATGCGATCCAATTCTGCTACCTTGTATACTAAATATAATAAGGCTCCACGCGATTACTAATCAATCAACATGGTAAATCGCATTATCTCTAAGAAATTAATGGAAGAAAGCAACAATTACCTTTGCGAGAGAGAGAGTGAGGCGGCAGAGGAGAAAACAAGTAAATAACCAATCTAAGGCTGCGTTATGTTTTAATGAGGAACTTTAACCCTCAAGTCTGATTATTATATAGTAGGGTTTTTAAGTGCAGCAGAGTTTTAAGGTAATTACTAATAATACACGGTTCCTAATTAACCTATAACTGCACTTATTAATTAACATAACCATAATATACCCATATATATATATATATACATGACACCCTTTATTGATCTAATTATATAATTTAATTATGCGAAGCTTATTAATAATAATAACAAGAATCCTACGAATTTATGAAAAAAAATTCGGGGTGTTACAAAAGGACTATACGGAAACGGTGACTCCATGCTCGCAACCGCAATCTTTTGTGGGACTTTTTAAGCAAAGAGCACAACATGTTCGTGTCGACGATGACGATGACGACACATCGGATGAGGATTGCCGTATATTCACAGCCCTGCCCACGGAGGACATGCCATACAAACAAGTCACCTTTGCGCCAAAGCTACAAGCCATAATTGACGAACCTTGGAAAGACGCAATAGTTATCAGAATTCTGGGCAGCAAATGGTACTACCCAGCTTTGGTGACCAAGCTAAACACAATGTGGAAACTCCACAATGAGTTCGAGATGCTAGATCTTGGATACGGCTGTTTCTGCATGCGAGGCTTTAGTACCGCAAATAGAGAGAAATCCTCACGGAAGGGCTGTGGCAATTGGCGGGGAGTTTTCTCTCGATTAGGAAATGGTCACCGGACTTCGATGCAGCAACAAAAATGGTCGATACCGCGATCACATGGATAAGAATCCTTAATTTACTATGTCAGTTCCTCCGTCGATCCGTAATCAAATGAATCGCAAGATGTGTAGGCGACCCGATTAAAATTGCAAGATGCGGATTAAGAGTTATTCCAAATTTAGTCAATGTGTAAGACGAGTATGAGAGAGAGAGAGAGAGAGAGAGAGAGAGAGAGAGAGAGAGAGATTGAAATTGAAATTGAAATAATTTTGTGTTGGATATATTAATAAAAGTAGATATTGGAAAATTTAAAAGGTCAATAAAGGTTCATGTTTGAGCTAGTGAGAGGTCAATTTTTTGTGTAGCTTATAAGTGTATGCATTATTGAAAATTTAGAGGTGAAACCCTATATAGGTCTATAACTTACACATTTATCGACTCACTTACTTCGTAAATTAGAACCAACAAAATCGAAAATCGTCTATTACTCATTACTCCTGTGTCCAGCCTACTGCCTCATATAAAATTGCATAAGGGTCGAAAATCGTCTTTATTATTATTATTATACAGTCATGGCTCGTGATGTAGTTCACACATCATCTCTATTTTCTACATATTAATGTTAGTTTTTTTTTAACAAACAAACTTTTATTTATTTAAGGACGAATTATAAAAAATGCCCGCTAACTTTGGCCATTAACTTAAAATGCCCGATTTTTCGAGACCTGTTGAAAATGCCTGTTAAGTTCTTACTTTTCTAACAAAAATGCCTGAAATGAAATTTTCGGACAAAAAAGCCTACGTGGCTGCCTAATCAAAAAGTCGCGTTGCCTAATAAAAAGTCGCGTTCACTGTTCACTATCTGAAAAATGCTTCTCCTTATATATATGTAACTAATGTATATATATATATATATATATATATGTTAATAATAATAAAGATATATATATATATAATAATAATAAACAATTCAACCAAAAAAATTATAAAAATAAATAAAAAATCATCATCATCATCTTCAGATCGCGACACCCCCCCCCAACACACTGCACCGTGGTGCAACGGCGTCCCCCCCTCCCCCCCCCCCCCCCCCGTCAGATCGCGACCACCACCCTGCAACCCCCTCCCCCCACCACATCGCTGCAACTCGCCGTTGCAGCGGTGGCGGCATCGACTGACGCTGTCGGATTTACATTTCGAAAACTCCGACGGGGTGGTGGTACTCGAATCGGAAATCGGACGCCTCCGATGGGTGGCGGTGCACTGTTCGCCGATCACTGTTCACCGTGAACAGTGAACAGTGAACAGTGCACCGGCGCTGCACGGTGGGGGGGGGGGGTGAGAAACGTTTTATTAATGTATTTTTTTTTAATTTGTTTTTACATTTTTTAGAAATGATTAGAAACGTTTTTTCGGACAAAAAAATCTTAGGTGTCAGACGCGATTCTTTGATTCAGCAGCGCGCCTCTTTGATTCGGATGCCACATCGGATAAAATGTCCGATTTTTTCAAATCGGGCATTTTTGTTAGAAAAGTTAGAACTTAACGGGCATTTTCAGCAGGTCTGGGAAAATCGAGCATTTCAAGTTAAAGGCCAAATTTATCGGGCATTTTTGATAATTCGTCCTTTATTTAACTATTAATGTTATTGTTAAAGTCATCATTTCAAGTAATTTTGATTCCAAAAAAAGTCATGGTAATACTTTTCACCCAAACAATTAGTAATGCTCAAAACAATGTCTAGTTGACCCATGTCTTCCTTCTTCCCTGATTCTTTCTTTTACTAAATAGTAATATAGTATGAAGTGAAGCTCCTTCTAGAGTCACTGTGACAACCATTTTATAGTAACTTCTTATAATAATAATAATAATAATAATAATAATAATAATAATAATAATAATAATAACATAAGAACATAAAAAAAAACTCTCGTCAAGATAAAGTCGGCATCATCCTCACAAATTCTTCGTAGCTAACCATGCCATCTCCATCAAAATCAGCTTCTCTGATCATTTGTTCAGCTTCTTCCTCGCTAAGCTTTTCTCCCATATTTAACATCACATTTCTCAACTGCACACTCCAAGAAATAGTCATGTTACACATACTATCCCGCAACGAAAGTCTAATACACCCTAAAAGGAAACTGTAGAAATTAGAGCCCCCACATATTTCCCCTTAAAAGGCCTTATTAGAAAGAGAGGGGAAAATTATTAATAAACATAAGCCCATGGTAGTCCCCAACTAATATGAGATAAGTAATTCAACATAAACATTTTCATCAAAATTATAAAAAGTGCATATATCTACGTAACATACTCTTTATTGTCCATGTTAATTCTTATGACAAGAAATTGAACATTGACTTCATCTGTAGTGAAAGTCAAGTAAGCAACTAATGAATTAGTTGATAGTTCAAAAATTATATAAGTTCACCTCAATAGCAGATATGAATCCATCTTGATCCTGGTCAAAAACTTTGAAAGCTTCCTTAAGCTCCTCTGCTCCATTTTTCTATATAATTAATCCATCAAATTGATTATCATAAAACTATTAATTTTAATCATATATTTTCGGATGTAATAATTATTTATAGAAAATTCAAACCTTGGTATTTCTTGCCATAATACCCAAAAACTCTTGGAAATTTATGACGCCATCGGCATCAGCCTCTTTCACCATTTCATGAATTTCTTCCTTCGTTGGAAGTTCAATAAAAGATTGAATTGCCCAAGCCAGTTCTTCCACAGTAATGACCCCTTCAAACGAAATAAATAAATAAGATTAATTTTAAATAAATTAACAATAAGCTTGTTTTTGTACATGACTTGAGAGTGCGGTTAAAATGGGAATGAGTTTGAGCTTTGTGATTTTTACGCATAACATGACCATAATAATATGTATCTCATGTTACACAAATAGTTACAATAAGGTAATATAAAGGTTAAGATTTAAAACACAAATCACATAGTTGCAAAGGAAAAAAGGGAAACAAAATAAATTATCTGTTGTGTGATTTGCTAGTCAGTTAATCACACACACACACACAAAAAAAAAAAAAAAACTGGCTACCTAGAGAGAGCAGTGTGACACCACTTCAAAATTACATCAAAACTTAATTAATTGGTTCTCTTATATTTTGTTTCAAAAGAAATCATTGGAGGCAATCGGGTTGCAATTGTCATTGAGCTTGGCTCTAACATTACTTACTAATAACTTGTGCAATTAATTACACAAGTAGTAAGCAAATAATTAAACAGCAGGAAATTACTCACCATCGCAATCTCTATCGATGAGGCAAAATGCCTCCCTGAACTCAGCAATCTGCTCTTCTGTAAGTGCACTCGACATTTACGTACAGTACGTGCAAGACTCTATTTCAATTTTATGACGAAGAAAAATAAAATCCTATGTCAGATTTAATTTCAATTCCAAAACTAAGGGAAGAAAGAGAGAGCACTTTTCTTTTAGAGCAGAGCTGATGACTGCGAAGGTTTGAAATATATATATATATATAAGAGAGAATAGAGATGATATATATATATATGTATATATATATATACATACATACATATAGAGAAAGAAATTCCTAATTCCTGGGATTTTTTTTGTAGTTCACCCCTTCTAAGTTAGGAAGCAAATCTATCTTTCCTTTTACTTTCTTAATTTCTCCAAACCTTCCAAATATTCTGTATTAATGATGATTAATTGAGATTCTCGTCTAATTTTTATGCATGTATGATGAACGTGATTTCTTTGCTAAAGTTACTTAAATCGTACAAAAAGTGAAAGGCTTGAGTTATGTCAATACTTAGTATTTGTTTACATGCTCTTTATATGTTTTGAAATTGGAATAGAAGAAAACTTCAGATAATTTAACTAATGAATAGAGTAACATGAATTCGCCTTTTGATTAAATTTAAAAGAATATATCCTCTAAAATAACAATTTATTGATAATCAATCATTATAAAGAGAGGTAAACTCAAAGACAATTTCCGAGTTTTTCTTGTTTTTAATTAATATTTAAATCAATCCATTAAGAGGTGATAATGAGATCATTATTTAAAGACCAATGACATAATTGTTTCATTGTTCTCAATTATACCCTTTCGTAACAAATATTCAACTAATATTTCGTATCAATTAAAGATTAATTAGCAGATCTGTTACAAATTTGAAAATATCTTATATACTTTCCTATTCGCAAGATTTTTCTTTAAATAAAATATTCAATGCATTCCTCACAAAAACCTAAGCATATTCAGTTTTAGATTATTTTAAGCTTATTACGTGTTAATTGTCTTTAATTCTTTTTTAAACTTGAAAATGAAAGGCACATTGTTCTGTCATCTACATACAACTTTTCGCGGATAATATTATTTATAGTTGATAACTATGTAAAGAATATACAAATCAATATTCCAATAATTATTTATTTAGCATAGCATATGGTTTATAGCAGAATAATAATTTGTAAAGGCGCATCAAATGCTGTACTGAACTCTGTTTCACAAGGTAATAATCCCATTGCCTCTCTTAACAACTCGATTAGTGACTCCAACATCGAGAATAGAAACAACATTCTGAAAAGGGATCGGCGGGACGAGGCTCTTGATATTTGGGATTTTGGCAAGAAGATAGGTGTTTGTCATAAGAATAATGAGTCTGAAATCATTAGCAGACTCGAGAAAATGGAAGAAAGAGACAAGACGGCTTTCATGGTTAGAAAGGATAAACAAGCAGAAGTGGTGGAAGAGGATGTTGGGGCGGTTCATTTTGATAATGTATAGTGCAGCAAACATTATCAAAATGGGGCGGTTATGGTGCAACACTAATTGATTAGTGCAAGATTTGATTATCTAGCATTATTTTAGTTGAAATGTTAGCCTATAAATACCAATCCCCTTCCCCATTCTAAACCATCTCAACATTTAGAGTTATTTAGCATATAATTCTCTTCTTTCCTCTTGTAATATTATATATATTTGTGCGAGGTTTATTCGGGGAGTGTTGCAGTATAAAGGCTCTGTGGGGATCGGTTGGGTTGAGCGAGAAATTGTGTAGTTGTAACAATTTTCTACATAATGTATTTTCGTTCGGGCCCCGTGGTTTTTCTCCGGTTTTTGGAGTTTCCACGTTAAATCCTTGTGTCGTTACGATCGTCATATTTTATTCGTATTTGCTTCGTATATCCACAATGGGCAAAATCTGGGGGCGCGTATTTGTCGACTCAAATACCTAACAAGTGGTATCAGAGCCCGGGTACTGCTGGAGGTGGAGCTTTTGTTGGGGTGGAGCTCTGGTGTGATAGTAGTGTGAATACGCGCTGATAAAGGCGGTTCTGTCAAAGGTAATTGGTTATTAAGCGGGACCGCTGTGACCCCACCAATTACCTGGGAACCTTGAAATCCTGTCTGGAAAGACGAGCTATCTCTTTCCGGGGGTTTACTTTGTGCTATTCAGATCTACTTGAAATTCACCAAGGCTCACTGGTGCAATGTCAGGAAGCAAGGGTACGAGTGCGGTGAGATTTGACGTTGAAAAATTTGACGGAAAAATCAACTTTGGCTTGTGGCAAGTTCAAGTCAGGGATGTGTTGATTCAGTCAGGGTTACACAAGGCTTTAAAAGGAAGGGTCGCTAAAGGTAGCGGCACTACTAGCACGAGTTCCGAAGCAGCTGGTATAAAAGCTGTGGTGGACGATGATGAGTGGGAGGATCTAGATTTGCGAGCTGCGAGCGCAATTCGTCTGTGTCTGGCCAAAAATATTCTTGCGAACGTGCATGGAATTTCTTCGGCTAAGGGACTCTGGGAAAAATTAGAGGAGTTGTACCAGGCGAAGGGCGTGTCGAATCACGTGTACCTGAAGGAGCAGTTTCATACACTGCGAATGGCAGAGGGTGCGAGTATCTCAGATCATCTGAGTGTTCTGAACGGAATCATTGCTGAGCTTGAATCCATTGGAGTTGCAATTGATGAGGAGGATCAAGCCTTGAGACTCATCTGGTCTCTTCCAAGTTCGTACGAACACATGAAACCGATATTGATTCATGGGAAAGAGAAAATCAATCTCTCTGAAGTTACGGGCAAGCTTCTGTCTGAAGAGAGGAGGCTTAGCGGGGGTAACGGTTCACATGTAAACAATGCATTGGTGACTTACGATGGCAGGAAGACAAACTCTAGGACGAAAGTGTGTTGGCGGTGTGGACAATCTGGCCACGTTAGAAGAAATTGTCCAACAAGGGGAGCCGGTTCGGCAAATGGCTCCGAGGCATCAAAGGGAAACACTGGAGGAGATACTAACATTGCTTATTGCAGTGACTCTGAAGTTCTGTAAGCGGCATGCGCGTCCTGATGGCATGAGACCCTAAAAGTTGCCATGAGACAAGACGTTAATGTTAGTGGGTCTAGTGTGCACACGAGCATTGCTTTTGGCGTTAATGCAATGTGTGGTATATACATGTCGGCGGGCTGATGACTTCCGGAGGAGACAAAAGTGGAAGTTGCACCATCCTATCAGCAGGTTAATGTTCGACATGGGCCGAAAAGGGAAATTCTCGGAATTGTTTATTCTGAGTGGTTATGCTTTATGGTGGAGCATGGTACTTCTAAAAGTACGACTGCGATTGCAGTGATAGCGGGAGTTATGGAGATCTTCTGAGGCGGAGTGGGTATGCGATTGCCCAAGGCCGGAGTGAAGATGATTTTGAAGACGTGATTAGTCACTAATAATCACATCTTCAAGGTGGAGATTGTTGGGGCGGTTCATTTTGATAATGTATAGTGCAGCAAACATTATCAAAATGGGGCGGTTATGGTGCAACACTAATTGATTAGTGCAAGATTTGATTATCTAGCATTATTTTAGTTGAAATGTTAGCCTATAAATACCAATCCCCTTCCCCATTCTAAACCATCTCAACATTTAGAGTTATTTAGCATATAATTCTCTTCTTTCCTCTTGTAATATTATATATATTTGTGCGAGGTTTATTCGGGGAGTGTTGCAGTATAAAGGCTCTGTGGGGATCGGTTGGGTTGAGCGAGAAATTGTGTAGTTGTAACAATTTTCTACATAGTGTATTTTCGTTCGGGCCCCGTGGTTTTTCTCCGGTTTTTGGAGTTTCCACGTTAAATCCTTGTGTCGTTACGATCGTCATATTTTATTCGTATTTGCTTCGTATATCCACAATGGGCAAAATCTGGGGGCGCGTATTTGTCGACTCAAATACCTAACAGAGGATAAAGTTTTCCCATGATTATTTCATCATTCAACATTAGTGGGTGTGGTGGGCTTGGTAAAAATAGAGAAATCAGTAATCTTGTGTGGAGATATAAAATTGATTTGCTAGCCATCCAGGAGACTAAGGCTCATAATTTGGAGTCGAAAGATGTTTTTGCAATCTGGGGTAACAAAAATTGTGATTGGGTCTCGTCAAATGCTGTGGGACTTGCAGGTGGCTTGTTAGTTATCTCTGGAAAAAGGATATTTTCTCCTTTGTTTCAGTCACTTATGGGGAGGGATTTATTTTCTTGATTGGCGATTGGGGGCCTAACAAAAAGAGATGCTATATAGTGAATGTTTACTCTCCATGTAGTATTGCCGATAAAAGGATGTTGTAGGCTAACCTCATCGGTATCAAACATCAATTTCAGCATGGTAGATGGTGTGTAATGGGGGACTTTAATTCCATTCGGGCGCCCCATGAACGAAGAGGTACCGTTGACATCCAGAACTCATCTAGAGAAATGCATGATTTCGATAAGTTC
This sequence comes from Linaria vulgaris, assembly GCA_948329865.1. Taxonomy (NCBI): domain Eukaryota; kingdom Viridiplantae; phylum Streptophyta; class Magnoliopsida; order Lamiales; family Plantaginaceae; genus Linaria; species Linaria vulgaris. Next base: position 35,565,923 of record OX415253.1, read on the forward strand.
ATTTGTGACATGAATCTGATTGACATCCCTCTATGTGGGCGTAAATTTACGTGGGTAAGATCTGACGGATCTTGTACGAGTCGCCTGGATAGATTTCTTTTGTCTGATGAATGGATCGAAGAGTGGAGCAATCCGGTGCAATATGGTCTCACAAGCACTATCTCAGATCATGGACTTATTATCATGAAATCAAACTTCCAGGATTGGGGTGCCAAACCATTTAAAATTATGGATTGCTGGTACAGTGATAACTCATTTTCCTCTTTTGTGGCTGAACAATGGAACAAAGCTGATTTTCAGGGAAGGGCAGGGTTCATACTCAAAGAAAAACTCAAGGAAGTTAAGAGAGCTCTTAAATCATGGAATAAGTCTTCCTTTGGTAACTACGATGAGAAAATCATCAAGGCTAAAGATGTTATTGCAGATATTGATAAGAAAGGGGAATCAGCTGCTCTTTCACCGGAAGATATCATGACAAGAAAGCAAATGGTTGGGGAGATGTGGCAGGCCATTAAATATAGAGAAATATCGCTACACCAAAAAGCTAGATCAAAGTGGTTGAAAGAAGGTGATACAAACTCTCGATATTTCCACTCTTGCATCAAGAGAAGACAATTTTTAAATGATATTCGGGGACTATATATCGAGGGGCAATGGTCTGAGGATGTTACAAATATTCATAAAGGCGTTAGAGATTTCTTCTTTAACCTTTTCAGTGACCAGCAATGGGACATGTCATTTCTTGGCATTGCCGAAGGTGATAAAATCAGCCATCAAGACAATATTTTCCTTACCGAAGCATTCTCAGAAGCAGAAATCAAAGAAGCCATTTGGAGCTGCGACGGGTCCAAAAGCCCAGGTCCAGATGGGTTCAACATCAAATTTTACAAAAAGTTTTAGAGCCTGGTCAAGAAGGAAGTCGTCGACTTTATTGACGAATTTCGCACAAATGGTAAACTTGTTCGTGGCATTAATCCTTCTTTCATTGTTTTACTCCCTAAGAAACCCAACCCGCGGAGCCTTAAGGAGTACAGGCCTATTTCTCTCATAGGCAGTCCCTACAAAATTCTTGCCAAACTCCTGGCCTCAAGACTTGGTAGAGTGATTAACAAGGTAATTTCTTTTGAACAATCAGCCTTCCTCAAAGGGAGAATCATTCTCGATAGCATTCTCTCGGCTAATGAAGTCGTTGATTGGGTCAAGAAGAAAAAGACTCAAGGTCTGATTTTCAAAGTCGATTTTGAGAAAGCGTTCGATTGTGTGGACTGGGGTTATCTCTTAAAGATGATGGATTTGCTTGGTTTCTGTTCAAAGTGGAGAAATTGGGTGAAAGAATGCATCCAGTCATCATCTGTCTCCGTTCTTGTCAATGGAAGTCCTACGAACCAGTTTTATCCCAATCGAGGATTGAGGCAGGGGGACCCCTTGTCTCCCCTGCTCTTTATCATCGCGGTTGAGGGCCTTAGCAGAATGCTTAAAGTTGCAAAGCAGGAAAATCTTTTCCAAGGAATCCCGATTGGTGACAATGGCCTGGAGATTACACATCTCCAATTTGCTGATGATACATTGATCTTCTGCAATAATTCTCTTTCAAGTGTCAGGGCAATTAAAGCGATTCTCCGCAACTTCGAGCTGGTTTCGGGTCTCAAAGTTAATTTCTTAAAGAGTAGCATTGTTGGGATTAATATAGAGCAAGACGTGATTGACGACTATGCAGATATTCTTAATTGTAGGATTGAAGGCTTTCCTCTTAATTATCTTGGGATTCCCATTGGAGCAAACCTGAGGCGTGCTATTACTTGGAGACCGGCAATCGACACCCTTAAAAGGAAGCTTCCCCAATCAAATAAGCATATTTCTTTTGGTGGGAGAATTGTTTTTCTGAATTCAGCTTTTTCAAACCTACCTCTGTATTATCTCTCTTTTTACAGAGCACCGAAGTTGATTATCAAGGAGATTTCAAGAATTCAAAGGAAATTTATGTGGGGGGGCAGCGCCAATGGAAATAAAATCTCTTGGTTAAAATGGGAGCATGTTTGTCAGAATAAAGAATCGGGTGGACTTGGCATCAAAGACATGCAACGTTTCAACCTTTCTCTTCTTTTTAAATGGAAATGGCGCATTCTCCAAGGCGGCAAGTCGTTATGGTTGAATATTATTAATGCTAAATACGGCTCATTTCGTAATCCCTCGGATTTTAGCATTGTTAGAAGTAGACAGTCTTTGGCCTCAACATGGTGGAAAGATTTAATGAAGCTTGATAGTGATTGTGGTAGTGCAGCGTGGTTCTGCGATGGTATTACCAAGCAGGTGGGAAATGGAAGCGAGACTCTTTTCTGGAAAGACAAATGGTCGGGGAATGAACCTTTCTTAACAAAATTCAGCAGGCTTTTTACTATAGCTACCGATAAGAATGCTACCATGGCCGAAAATGGTGAATGGGTTGGAGGCACTTGGAGATGGAAATGGCATTGGAGACGTGGCCTCTTCGACTGGGAAGTCTCTTTGCTTAATGATCTCTGTAATCTCATCTGTGCATTTTCTCCCCAAGAGGGAAAATCTGATCGTTGGGTTTGGAATCGGGAAGGTTCGGGTGCTTTTTCGGTTAAATCGACTTACTCTTCTCTCTCTTTGCAAAGCGCTGTTCCAACAGATTTTTTGTTGAAATCACTTTGGAAATGTGATACACCCTTAAAAATGAAAGCGCTGGTGTGGAGAGTTGTTCGGAACAAGATCGCCACGAGGTGTAATCTACTCCACAGAAAAGCATTATCACCAGGTGATACTACATGTTGCCCTTTTTGTAACTTCGACACCGAAGACTCCGATCACCTCTTTTGTAGATGTTGTTTCTCCACTTCTATATGGTCTGGCATCCTCAATTGGGTGGGTATCAATTCAGCGCTTGCGGGAACCCCGAGAGCTCTTCTTTCTCAGCTTTTCGAGATCATTACAGCTACCAAAAATAGGTTGTTTTGGAAAAGCGTTTGGATTTTTGCCTTTTGGGAAATCTGGTTAGCAAGAAACAATATATGCTTCAATGACAAGCAACCATCACCTAATGATACTTTGGAAACGATAAAGGGGAAGACATGGAGTTGGATCAAAGCAAGACATCAAGGCTTTTCTTTTTCTTTCTTTGAATGGTCTACTTCTCCTCTTTTATGTAATTTTGAATGATGCTTTGGAGTATTGCTCATACTCCCTTTAATAAATTTCTTTTTTTCCGACCAAAAAAAAATAGATATATATATATATATATATATATATATCTATACTATTATATAAAGAAGACAAACCGTGACACCAAATTTTTTATTTCCGGTTTTAGCCTTAGAAGTTTAGTAATGGAACAATAATTTATTATTAAGTTCCTAATCTAGACTCAATTTAAATAGAACAATTACTACAATCATTATTGTGATTGGAAATTTTTCCCAAAATTTAGAACTTTCTATATAAATTCTCTATCCTTATATATAATATTTACTTATTTAATTTAAGTTGTTTTTTTTACTATACAAATTAAAATAAATTGTAATCATGCGGGGACCGCGTGCCAATGTTTCTAGTATATATATATATATATATAAACATCCAAATAATGGACCACGATATTAATAAACTTAGCTGACATGTTGCTGCAATTTATATAAGACGTGTGCTCACTATGGAATAAATTTACGATTGATTGAATCCAGGTGCGGATCTAGGTTTGGGCTTACATGCGCTCTAGTCCATGTAGATTTTTTTTTTGCAAATTTAGTACAAATAATACTAATCACTAAAAGAATATTTCATGCTTTTTTATCCCACTATTTCTTCATCATAAATCAAAACTTCTATAATTTTCGGCACAAATTACATAAAGTCTTTAGTAATATTCTTGTTTAATTTATATTTTATTGACAGACTAAAAAAGTATGTATGATTTTAAAATATATCAATATATTCAAAATCTATAACGAGACGGTTGTAACAACATTTTACCCATCTCTCGTCCTAAGGGTAAAATAACTTTCTGGCTTCACCTTGGTTGAATCTTATTTTATACCGCAATTGAATATATAACTAATTAATAAGACTTGCATAAATTAAATATACATAACAAAATATAATTATAAAACATTAGCTTAAAAATTAAATAAAAAATGCTTCTGTTGAATATATAACTTAAGAAAACTTGCATAAATAAAAAAATATAAATAACATAAATGTAAACCATTAGTTAAGTACTCAACCTACTGGAACACTACCTAGCAATACATAAACAAATTCTAGAAAACAAGTGAAAGTGGTCTTGTTGAGGAAGATGAAACTTCAGAACCAATGGTGAAGGAGAACTATCCATCAATTCCATATCCTTTGAGAATTCATCACATGGAACAATTTGATGCGGTTTTCAAAAATCTACCGGGATCAAGGACACTTGAAGAAGCAATGAGACAAGTACCAGAATCTAAGTATTTGGGAGACACAAAAGTAGTCAAGAGCAAAATAGATGAGATCGGGATTCACAAAGCTTTTACACTTCCAGCAATTAAAAGACTGCCAACAAAGCTTAAGGATCAAGGGAGTTTTACTATACCTTGCACTATTAATAATAATTTGCTTGAACATTCTCTATGTGATTTAGGCGCTAGTATAAATCTCATGCCACACACTATTTATGAACGTCTGAAATTACATACTTTACAAACAACTGATCTAATAATTCAACTCGCTGATAGGAGTATTAATTATCTTAAGGGGGTAATAGAAGATGTTATGGTTAAGATTGGTAAATTTACTTTTTCGACTGGTTTTGTGGTTATTGACATGAGTGAAAAGTATAAGTTTCCATTAGTTCTAGGAAGACCATTCTTAGCGACTGCTAATGCTTTGATTATGTAGGAGAGGGAATTGTCACTTTAAAAGTTAACAATGAGCATGTTAGTATTAACTATTAAGATCGAAAAAATGGTTTATCCAAAAGAACCACAAATCAAGAAGCTAGCTTGGGGAGAAAATTTGGTGCATCCAGTATAACGGAGCGATTGATATACCTTAGAATTAGTAGCATCGGGTAGACGACGTAAAAACTAATAGCTGTTTGGGGGGCAACCAAACTTTTTTTATAGTTTTCGAGTCATTTATTTAAATTATTATTTGATTTTTCAAATTTGATTGTTCTATAGAGAAAAATTGGGAACGAAGTGAGGAGTTAGAATTATACAAGATCAAAAGGAGTCAGATTTTTGACGAAAATCTAATAGCAACAGTTTTTTCAAATAGGGGGTGGCGCAATTTGGCACATATCACGTGCCTCTGGAAACTTTTGGGCGATGCATATTTTGTGCACTATGATTGCGGAATCTACTGGAAAATACATAGATCAACTTCTTACCACAACTAGATTGCACCTCACGCGCGATTGGGGCGCAATGGGCCGATTGTGCGGCAACATCAACGCGTTTTCTGTACACTACTTACGTGAATAAGTTTCCTTACTTATTTAATACCTTTTGATGATGCATAATCCGACCCGCCCTCTAGAATATGCAAAATGGGTGCCCCACAAAAACGACCAAGAGCCAGAAAAACTGTAGCCCCCGGTCATGACCAACTAACGCCCTGCTGAGGGTATACAATCTAGACAAAAAGACCCGGGTACACCTCTCCTAAACCGCCCAGAGTCATTCCCATTTTGGGGTACCCCAAAAGAAGTCACAAGAGCCACCCCACCTCGAGCCAATAAACGACCCACCAACAAGCTAACTCCACTACCTAAATCTCACGATACCGGTAATAAGGGACCACCAGGTGTTAGCGCGCAACACTTAGCTAAAGAACCCTTTGCGAAAGGAAATCAGTACAAAATAATAAGGGAACAAGTGAATACAAGGAAGGTTCATAAAAAGAAGACCTCTCATCCACGACCTCAACAAACACGGAAGCAGACGTGACTCAGAAGATCTCACAACTACTCGGACATAATACGACTCGAAGGACCCTCTCAGGTCACACGGAGATAAACGCAACTCGGAGGATTTTATCGCCCAAAGATTGGAAACAAGCACGACTATGGCACGACCTGACTCAAAAGGAGTGTCAACTATCCATGTTAAAACAGCTCCCAACCACCCGCTATTATGAAGAATGACCTCGCCTCATTAGTTCAAGACTGCCATTGGGGCAGTAGGCGACAAACCTTACCGCCCCCTCCTGCCCAGAACGGCTATTGAAGCAGAGCCAACTCGCTCTCATGGACTCAGAGAGCCTCTCAAGATGATTGGAGCAGAAATAATCAATCTGGTCAGAAGGACCCAATCAAGCTCACATTATTGGGCATCTCTCACCGACCGACCCTCATTGGTGCAGATAACCTTCTACAACATTGGTCACCGCCGCCACCCAAAATTATGAGGGAAGACCAACCCTCATTGGACAGAAGACCTTCGGACCAGCACTATAAATAGCACCCCACTCAACACTAAATGAACAAGTGAACTCTCGCAAAATTCACTATATGCATCTTTGTACTTAGAAAAATACCAAAAAAGCATTCTCTGTAGTGGATGAAATTATCCCATACGACCCCCTTGTAATGCACTCTAATCCCTTAATAAAATGATATTGCTTCCTTTCTCAAACTCGGGGTAGGCGTTCTGAACAATATCAGTGATCATATCCCCGAATTCCCCCATTTTATCGGACCTCAAACGATATTGCATCACCACCTTTCATCGAGTATTCCTGGATTTTATATATTAACATGTTGCCTAATTGTATTTACTTTGTGAGGGAATGGTTGAATTTACCTATATGGTGTATTCCCAGTCCATCTATACCTATATGTATTACTATACTATATATTTGGTTAAATTCAAAGTTTAGGTCATTATTTCCCCACACAAGTTAAAATCCCAAGCTGTTATTCTTCATCATTATTCTTTTTTCTCTTCCACACTTATTCTACTTGTTCAAAACACCATGACATTGCAGAAAAACACCAATAAGGGCCTTAGGGATGTTTCAAGTTCCGATGAGGAGGAATCACCACCATCATCTCCTTGCGCCCAACCATGCAAGAAAAAGACCAAGGATGATGCACCAACAAAGAAGCAAAAACTCATGATAATATTATTCATCATTAAGAGATATTTTGACGTTTTCACGCTAAAATCAAATACATGGGGTGGACGACGTTTGCTAAACAACCATGAGAGTTAAAAAAACTATGGTGATTGAATTATTTACAAATGAAACTGCACCTATAACGTGACCGATTTAATTAAAAGGGAAAAATTTACATATCTCCACAAAGATTATCAATGAACACTACAAGTTAGACTTATAGAAGATTGCGGATAGGGAGCACTAGACATGAGAATCATCTATGTCACAGTAGCATTGAAGGACGTGGTTATCCCATACACCGTTGTGCGAGAGTCAAACTCAACTAATTTATCTTTTATAATAAACTTGTGCAAGAATATAAGACTTGGCATAATTTCATAATTTCATGTATTGCGCCTACTAACCACATGACAGATGCACACTGGGATAGAGTAAAGTATTTGGCATGGATAAGCGATGGAATCCATATAGATGTGAGGCAAAAAATTATGAATCTGATTAACACTTTCGCTACAGAAAGAACACTAGAAGTTATCCCACATGGAGGGCTAATCACAAGGATTTGTAGAGCAGCGGAAGTTCCGGTTAAACAATTCAATAAGAAGGAGTTTATTAAAGATGTCATTACAAGGAAGCAGATTGATGGATATGGGAAAGAAAAAGTAACACCGCCAAAGCCGATGATTCTAGAGGAGTTGGTGAAGAAAGTAATGGAAGAGCAGACAAAACAATTAAAGGACTTCATCCGAACTGAGATTCAAGCAAGTTTGTGAAGATATTTTTGAATTATGGAAGACAGTTATGGAAAGGTTGAACAAGGTGAAAGAGGAAGCATTCGACACAACACTAGATAACACGTAGGAAGAATAAAATTTCAAGGGTAGTCCTCTGTTTTTAATTCTTTTTCTTTCGTTTTTCTTTTTAGAAAGTTGTTCAATGAAGACATTGAACAAGTTAAGTTTTTTTTGGGGGGTGGGGAGGGGGTTGAATAGCTTCGCTATTTAAGTTGGTTTTACTCCATTTTTGTTCGTTTTAGAGTCTATTTTAGTTATTTTTAGAGTCTGTCTCTTAGGATAAAAATTTAAAGTAATAAAAGCATGAAAGAGTTAGTATCTATGATGATACATGTCTAATATAGGAAGATTTCGGGAGAAATAGATTATGTATGGATGATAGGAGTACACTTTGTTTAATTTGGTTGAAAGCATGATTATTTCATATACACCATTCACGATGAGCATGAGTAGAAAATGTTGAGATAATTGTATGAGATTTATGAGAAAAGGGATTTTACATAGAAATTATCAATCTTAAGTGACTTACTCTATTATTGTTTGTAGTAAATGTGAGTTTTAATGGTTGAAGAAATGAAATATGCCATCTTTTCTTTATTTTGATTTGAGAATTTCAAGCCCAAAACTCTTTATGAAAAAATAGGATAAATCACTACAAGATTGGGGCGGTTTTCGAGACAGCCCCTTAGCAACCGCGCCACGGTTGCTGGGCATCTGAGACCGCCCAGCAACCACGTTGCAGTCCCAACTCAATTGGGACCATGTCGTGGTCCCACGTTAGGGCCAAAAGTTGGGCCCAAAATTAGGGCATTTTAACTTAATTTTGGGCGCCTCCCTCGGGATTGCCGAGGGAGGCCATCAGTGACCGCGCCGCAGTCGCTGATGCTCCTTATATAAAAAATATTGCAGCCTTTTTTTATTTTCTCTCTTATCTTCTCTCCCTCTCCAATTCTCTCCGCCCCGACCCGCCTAAAAATAGCCCCAATCGACGCCAAAACAGGGACCCAACTTCACCGCCTCAACCGCGTAGCCATTTCGCCACCTCCGGTTCCATTTTCTTTGACCGCCACCACCTATCCGCCACCGCTGCACCGTCTCTCCGCCATCCGTCCGTTCTCTACGTCACTCCTCCATCGTCGCCCATAGCTTCGTCAAAAAATTGTTAGTTTTTCGATTTGTTTTCTCAATCTATGTTATAATATGTTTAATTGTTATTAGTTTTGTTAATTTTATGTTTATTTGTTAGTTTAATTGGGTAATTGGTAGACTAAATTGAAGATTGATTAGTTTAAAATTAAGAATTGTTAGTTTAGTTGTTAAATTATTAGTTTAGTTGTTAATTAAAGTGTTAGTTTAGTTTAATTAAAGAGATGATGATTAGTGTAAATTGAATAAGGATTAGTTTAAATTGATGAATGATTAGTGTTGAAATGTTAGTCTAAATGTGTAATTGTTAGATTAAAGTGAAGTTTGATTAGTTTAAAGTGAAGAACTGTTAGTTTGGTTGTTAAATTATTAGTTTAGATGTTAATTAAAGTGTTAGTTTAGTTTAAATAAAGGGATGATGAGTAGTTTAAATTGAATAATGATTAGTTTTGAAATTAGAGTTTAAATGTGTAATTGTTAGATTAAAGTGAAGTTTGGTAGTTTAAAGTGAAGAATTGTTAGTTTAGTTGTTAAAGTGTTAGTATAGATGTTAATTAAAGTGTTGGTTTAGTTTAAATTAATGGTTTAATTAGTTTACATAACTTAGAACAAATGATCTTTAATTAAAGTGTAGAAAATCTATGGGGTCCGTTACTTGGAGTTGGACACCGTGCAGAAGGCATTCGTTAAGAAGGCGAAGGGGTGTCGCAAGCGTTTGATGAGCAACACAAAGGCCACCTACTTTAAGAATGTAGAAAAACCGGAGTATAGCGGAGGCGGAGGTGGCCATTCACTGGGGGACCGAGGCTCATCATAGGCTTTTCGAGAGGACACATATCGCTAGGCGAGGAGGACGCGATCCAGCCGATTTGCCTCAGGCACCGCCCACTTTTTTCGCTGGTTCCGTCGATTACGAGCAGATCAAGCGCATGATGGTATGCTTTATTTGAATCATCAATATAATATCTAGACTAAATTTAAGATTCTTAATTTTAACGTACTTTTTCCTTAACATTGTAGGCTAGGAATCAGCCAAACTGCACAACACCTATTCGACACGATGAGATGTACAAGGTTGGCCATAAGAAGAGGGTGTCCGGTACTAGCGGGCGTACATGTGTCCTATTGAGGCGGGAGTGGGTGGATGACGGTTTCAGACTTACTTACGTAAGTGTTTTCAATTTTGTACTCGTTAGTTTTTGTGAATTCAATCCTTTTTATATTCTAATTACTGATTCTAATTTTCCTTTCTAATTTCCTTTCTTATATCAAGAGAAGAAGTACATGAGGGAACTTAGAAAGAGATATCTGGAGCCAGCAAAGTTGCCCGAGTGGGATGCCGCGTGTTGGAAGAAGGCCATAGGGAAAGTGAAGAAGGGGAAGGCGAAGGGGATACCGACTAATGTCGATCCGATGGACTTTGATTTGCCGTACATGAGGGAGGCAGACTACACGCCAGGCTACGTCAGGCAGTTGGCGAGGGAGAACCAGGAGTTGAGGACGACCCAGGATCCGAGAGTGGACATCCTCCTGGACTTCATGAAGGACTTTTGACAGGATGTGGCTACGAGTACATGTCGGTCGATGCACGAGCTTCCCGATGAGATATTCATGGGCTCATCTATTAGGACCGGATCGGGGTTCAGGGTTCCGAGGATGCCACTTCCGACACGAGATCAATTTGCTCCCTGTTCTTCCACATCGCCAGAGTTTGTCGATGACATGATAATGCAAGCTCGATGTACTCCGATACCGCACATGAGGGCCATGATGATATTCAGAACCTAGATGGTGACGATGAGAGGGCAGATGCCGCAGATCCATTGGCGATCGTGGATGATACTTATGTTGTGGGGCTGAGTTCTGGTGATGAGGGGGTGAGTACCCGGAGAGTGATCACCCGAGTGAGTTTTCATGTGGCGATTGAGTTATTGTTGAACAATTTATTATTGTTGTACTTTTATTAATGTTGGACTATTAATTAATATGTAATTTTCTTTTTTAATTTGTTTATGTTGAGTGGAAGTTGAATGTGGAACCAAACTAGTTTATTTTCTTTGTAATGTCGGTAAATTTTGTTTGTTAATCGTTATTTGCATGTTGGGTTAATTTTTGTATATTTTAGATTAAATTGTGTGTTGTTCTTGCCATTTCAAAAAGCAATACATTATTTCACAAAAATAATGTCGAAATGGAATTGAAAAAAAAAAGTGCAAACTCTAGACTACTAACGTATAAAGTTTTACAAAAAAAAAAAACTATTCAAATATCAATACATCTTATTATAAATCTAATCTTCAACTAAATATTCATGGTTTTCCTAATAATGTAAATATTTGATAAATACAATTAATATGTATTAAAAAAATGTGCCAACTTATTTTGGCTAAGCTTTCTCTTTTCTTCTCGATTTTCATCATTTTTACATAAAGAACTATCCTTTTTAGACCTTAAATTCTTCATAAATTCAGAATTACAATATAAGGATATTCACAAATAAATTCAAAATACTAATGTGTCAAACATATTCAACAATAATATTAAAGAGTTTTTTGAGATTGTGACTATCTGTTGCTTTTTGAGACCGCGTGGCGGTTGCAATTGTAAGTATTTGTGATCGACGCGTGGTAACGAATAATCTTCATACTTTAAAATGACGTGTTTTCGATGATTTAAGGTACCACGTTGTTAGTTTAGTTGATAACTATCCTAATAATAGTAAAAAAAATCCATAATTTCAATGTCTCGTTACAAATCCGAGCATTATATATGTGGGACATGCTGTTATGAAGATTTTTACAATTTCGAACGACAACGATATATATATATATATAGATATATATATATATATATATCATGCCTAGATACGTATAGATAGAAACGTAATGTGTAAGATGATCTACAAATTAAATCGATTAAAGATATTTATACTTTAATTTGTGAAGAAAATCATAATACAAAATCAACAAAGTGTGTATGATGATGAGTTGTAAATAGAACATAAATAAGTTCAACAATAATAACTCGCTCATATCACATTCAATCTACTATTTCATACCTCAATTACTTATTTCGTAACCATTTATTAGTTCATTTCACATGCAGTATTGATGTTTGTTGCTAAAAATCACAAACATATTGAGATCGTTCCATAAAATAGCAATTTAGAAGTATGAATATTATTTGAGACCGCGTGGCGGTCACAAATAGGGATTTTTGAGTCCGCGCAGCGGTTGCAATTGCTATTATTTGTGACCGCCGCATGGTCACGGATAATATTCATACTTCAAAATGACGTGTGTTCGATGATTTGAGGTACCACGTTGTTAGTTTAGTTAATAACTATCCTAATAATTGTAAAAACAACCATAATTTCAATGTCTCATTACAAATCCGAGCATTATATATGTGGGACACGCCGTTATGAGGATTCTTAAGATTTCAAACGACAACGATCGTATATATATGTCATGCCTAGATACATATAGATATAAACGTAATGTGTAGATGATCTACTAATTAAATCTATTAATGATATTTATACTTTAATTTATGAAGGAAATCGTAATAACATATCAACAAGGTGTGTATGATGAGAAGTTGTAGATAAAACATAAAATAAGTTCAACACTAATAACTCGCTCGATCACATTCAATCTACTATTTTATACCTCTATTACTTGTTTCGTAAACATTTATTAGTTTATTTCACATGTAGTATTGATGTTTGTTGCTAAAAATCACAAACACATTGAGATAGTTCCATAAAATAGCGATTTAGAAGTATGAATATTATTTGAGACCCCGTGGGGTCACAAATAGGGATTTTTGAGACCGCGCAGCGGTTGCAATTACTATTATATGTGACCGCCGCGCGGTCACGAATAATATTCATACTTCAAAATGACATGTGCTTGATGATTTGAGGTACCACATTGTTAATTTAGTTGATAACTATCCTGATATGGGCATTTCCCGCATATTGGGCCTGGCCCAAACCAGGCCCGTATTGGACCATATCGGGGGCCACTTTCGATGTAATATCGGTAATAATCACCGATATGTTACTGTGGTCCCCGGATCCCGAAGTCTATAAATACGCGGTACCCGGATCCCAAAGTAAGCAATTATTATCCCTCAGCTACCACGCATCACATCGAAATACATCCCCGATCTCACTCTCGATATCGCATTCGATATCGGGATTACCTCGTGTACCTTTGATACGTCACACCACCACATCACCGATATCACGTCGGAGGGCATCCTCGATATCATGTCGAAGACAATCACCGACATACATCCGATCTAGTCACCGATATCCCACTGCCATCCAAGCATCGAGACGTTAGTTCGAGGTGTTCCGGATCAAGTCTACGCGAGATACATAGTGTAGACCTGATTTGAGATAGACTCATTGTATTACTAGACCATTCACTTGTAACCGACACGCATATATATATATATATATATAATACGATCTATTGTCAAATCACCGACATACATCCGATCTAGTCACCGATATCCCATTGCCATCCAAGCATCGAGACGTTAGTTCGAGGTGTTCCGGACCAAGTCTACGCGAGATACATAGTGTAGGCCTGATTTGAGATAGACTCGTTGTATTACTAGACCATTCACTTGTAACCGACACGCATATATATATAATATGATCTATTGTCAAATCAGTGGCGCCGTCTATGGGAACACCATTTCACGGACAAGGACGCCAAGATGCAAGGAAGGAGGACCCAATCCGAATTTAACGGGGTTGTGACTAGGAATGCCAGGATGGAGGACACGCAACTCTCTCAGCACCCGACTGACCAAGAACAGACAGCGACCCAAGCCGAGATGGAGCTTCCTCCAGCACAGAACGAGTCGCGACAAAGACGCGGGCCCGGGAGGCCGCTGCGAGCCACGAACGCAGGTGCAACCTTCGCCGCACCAAATACGGCGGAACCCACGGCTGAGGGCCCGACCACTGAGAACCCCGCGGCAGACGTTCCAATGGCCGAGGCGCCAAATGCGAACTTTCCCGGCTCGGAGGAGACAATGGTCGCGGGACGAAGCGCCCTTCCCCCTGCCGCCATAACCCCGGAGATGCAAGCGCAGATCAACGCCTCTGTGAAAGCAGCGCTGGACACTACATGGGAGACTTTGCTTCCACGACTAGCTGAACAAATGGCAAAGGGCATTCGGGCGAGGCCCCATGAATCCGGAGTGGGTGAGAGAAGGGCAAGGCAAGAATATGAGGAACATGGGGATACGTGGGACTCCTTCAGAGAGATATCGCCCACTGCTTACGACAGGTCGGAGAGACGGGACCCCAGGACCCTGGATCGAGAGATAGCGAGAAAGATGGAACGACTTGACTGCGAGAGGGCGGAAGTAATCTGGAGAATGGAACACGGTTGCGACCATGCCGAGATTGCATATTCAAAGAATAAGGATGTAGAAATACTGCGGGTAATATCAAGGAGGATGGAACAGCTAGACCGCGAGGGGGCGGAGTTGACGAGGAAGGTGACTCAGAGTCATGGGAAGGGTCACAGTAGGACCCCGTTTTCGGATGAGATAGAGGCTGAGGTATTGCAAAGAGGGGACAAGATCCCAATGATCAAGCCATACGGCGGAAGAAGTGATCCTACAGATCATCTCCATCAGGCCGATAGCATTTTGAACCTGCACAACTACTCGAGAAACATAAAGGCAAAGATCTTATCCACCACTTTAACGGGCGCTGCACTGGATTGGTTCGCTAGGCTGGAGGCCAGATCCATAACGGAGTACGAGCAACTAAGGGAAAAATTTGAGAACCAATTCTCTAGCCAAAAGAGAATGAAGACCAACCTGCTACACCTCGACGCTGTGCAGCAGAGTGAAAGGGAGAACCTCCGGGACTATATGAAGAGGTTCAATGATGAATTGTTGAAGGTGGATGAGCCGCATGGCGGGCAGGTCATGATGATGCTGTTCAAGGGTACGACCCATCGCAGGTTCGCCGGGGAGCTAATCAAATTGACTGAGCCCACCATAGCACAGATCAACATGCTCGCAAACCAAATGGTTTAAGAGGACGAGATGATGGCAACGCGTCAGGGTTCGTTTTCCAGCAGGAACGCATACAGAGATCACAACAGGGAAAGGCCCCCAAGGACGTACACCCCGTTAAATAGAGGCATTCTGGAGGTGATGGCCATGGCAAAAAGAAACAGATGGTTAACAGAACCCAGGCCGTTGAATGAGACTCCCGGGATGAAGTCATCGGGCAAATACTGTGCGTACCACCGTCAACCTGGACACAGGACGGAGGACTGTACGCACCTGAGGAATGAAATCGAAAGATTGATTAAAGAAGAGAAATTGGTCGAGTTTGTCAGGAGCGCCGAGGAAGATGCTAGAGGGGCAGAACATTCCTTATCCCCTAGAAGAGATTACTCACCCAAGAGAGGAAAGCAGAAGATGATTGAGGCATCCGAAGAGCGTGGTAGGACCATAGTGAATGCCTCGAGCAGAGGCATTATAAACGTGATCAACGGAGGAAGCTTGGGAGCTGACACGACTCACGGCCGAGAAACCATAACACGGAGACTCCAGGGTGGAGCCTACATTGGGTACACCAATGCAATCATGCCGGAAGCGTACTTGGAGCAGGAGATATCTTTCACCAAGAGAGACTTGGAGCAACTTAATCCGTTGGCCTTAACCGCAGGTAGACTAGATTGCCCATTGGTTATTACTATTAATGTGGATGAATATCAGGTGCATAAAACGCTGGTGGATAGCAGAAGCTCCGCAAACCTGATATTCTCAAAAGCCTACGAGTAGATGAGGACAACCTCGGACCGGATGAAACTGATATCCACCCCATTGACCGGATTCGGCAGAGTAGAGGTAGTGCCACTTGGACAAGTTATATTGCCCACCATGTTTGGCAGAAGCCCACGCACCCGGGTGACGCCGATAAAATACACAATTGTCGACATCCCGTTTCCCTACCACGCCATCATTGGCCGACCGGCGCTCAACCAGATCAGGGCAGTGGTCTCTACTTATTACCAGAAGATTAAATTCCCAACGCCTCAGGGAGTTGGCGAGATTCTAGGTGACCAGATACAAGGATGGATGTGCTATGTGGACTCGCTGAAGCACCCAAGAATCAGAAGAAGACAGAAAATACAAGTCCCACACCAAGAATACATTCCGCGCACGGAGTGATCACCCTGAGGAGCAAAGAGAACAATATTTTAAATTTCAGTAGTTTTTAAATTATGCTCGAACAATTGAAACATTGCCCCATCGCGGGTTAGTCTGTAAACTTAAAACAGGGGGAACTACGCCGGTCTGATTCCCCATTCATCGGGATACGTAGGCGGGTTAGGTTTACCTAGCCTTCGACCGTTATCTCTTATTTTGCCCATTCGTGGGTCGTCATGTAACTTAAAACAGGGGGAACTACGCCGGTCTGATTCCCCATTCAACGGGATACGTAGGCGGGTTAGGTTTACCTAGCCTTCGACCGTTATCCGTCATTACCTTTTTATTTGTTGCTTTGTGGAATCTCATATTTCATGCAGGGATATGTCCTAATCGGACATTACGGAAGTGCAGAGAATTGCACGAAGAATCTGGGAGTATTCCCATAGATATGTGTTTAGCACATCGCCCTCTTATAGGTACATAAGTCAAAGGACCACACATCACTATATCCGAAAAGGACATAGGCAATATTAAACCCTCGCTTTTTAAAATGAGGGATTCAGGGGGCATTGCCCCAGATTATCCAATATTATCCATCTAAACAGGTACAACAGGTACAAACAGGTACAACATGCCCGTTAGAACACAATGGAAACACCTTTTCTTGCATAAAACTGAAATTCCCAGATTGAGGGAACATTCCGCAGATAACACATGCGCATCATTTCGTGCTTTCATATTAGCTTTTACATCGAAAATCTTTCTTGTCTGTGATGTTTTATAGGGCTTAATGACCCATAGACTCTACGACGACAGAGTCACCAAGGGACATAGACAAAAAGACAAAGAAAAGGCTCCTACCCATGAGCGGTAGCGGGTTCCTCTATGATAACGGGCGGGCTCCTACCCATGAGTGGTAACTGGTCACCTACAACAAGAAGAATATCCCCTGTGATAACGGGGTCGATCATAAACATTTCAACGGTAGCGGGTTCCCTGTGATAACGGGATGCGCCCCTACCCACAAGAAGAATACCCCATGTGATAACGGGGTCGATCATAAACATTTCAACGATAGCGGGTTCCCTATGATAACGGGATGTGCCCCTACCCACTAGAAAAATATCCCCTGTGATAACGGGGTCGATCATAAACATTTCAACGGTAGCGGGTTCCCTGTGATAACGGGATGCGCCCCTACCCACAAGAAAAATATCCCCTGTGATAACGGGGTTGATCATAAACATTTCAACGGTAGCGGGTTCCCTGTGATAACGGGATGTGCCCCTACCCACAAGAAAAATATCCCCTGTGATAACGGGGTCGATCATAAACATTTCAACGGTAGCGGGTTCCCTGTGATAACGGGATGTGCCCCTACCCACAAGAAAAATATCCCATGTGATAACGGGGTCGATCATAAACATTTCAACGGTAGCGGGTTCCCTGTGATAACGGGATGCGCCCCTACCCACAAGAAGAATACCCCCTGTGATAACGGGGTCGATCATAAATATTTCAACGGTAGCGGGTTCCCTGTGATAACGGGATGCGCCCTACCCACAAGAAAAATATCCCCTGTGATAACGGGGTTGATCATAAACATTTCAACGGTAGCGGGTTCCCTGTGATAACGGGATGCGCCCCTACACACAAGAAAAATATCCCCTGTGATAACGGGGTCGATCATAAACATTTCAACGGTAGCGGGTTCCCTGTGATAACGGGATGTGCCCCTACCCACAAGAAAAATATCTCATGTGATAACAGGGTCGATCATAAACATTTCAACGGTAGCGGGTTCCCTGTGATAACGGGATGCGCCCCTACCCACAAGAAAAATATCCCCTGTGATAACGGGGTCGATCATAAACATTTCAACGGTAGCGGGTTCCCTGTGATAACGGGATGTGCCCCTACCCACAAGAAAAATATCACCTATGATAACGGGGTTGACCATAAACATTGCAACGGTAGCGGGTTCCCTGTGATAACGGGATGGGCCCCTAACCACAAGAAGAATATCCCCTGTGATAACGGGGTGGATCCTAAACACATAAGCAGTGGCAGATTACCCATGTTTCTACCAACCCCGAGGAAATTCTAATCATTCCTTGTTGACAACAAACAAATTAAAGAAATCTCATCAAATACGAGAACGAAATGAATGCAGCTCATATATCGGAATACTGCATACTCTATATCATGACAATAAAAAAATGAACAAGTTATCAGACAACAAGGCCACGAAGAGTCACATATTATGAAGACAACAGAGAAATAAATATTCAGTTACAGAACCACGAATTGGAGATAGTCCGTAAAGGGATAAATTCAAGTTACAACAAAGGCAGCAAACAGCTACTCCCACAGGGACCCTTCAGTCTTCTTCTCAACGACCTCGAAAAACACGTCAGGGTCGGTCGTACCCTCCTCCACCTCGTCTAACCCACAAATCGGCATGTCGTTATGATCGTGCCTTGGGTTCAACCCACTCAACTCGAGGGAGTCCTTGAAACCATCATTTCTCAATACCTGCCCCACGCAAGCATGAAATGCCGCCTCCTGAACCTTCAAAACTAAGTCTCGAAAGCTCGAGCTTTCCATAAACTTCTCCACTCCAGCCCGGAGGAGATCAGGACGACGCTCCTACAAATTGAACTCTATTAAAAACAGCAGGAAAAAACAGAAGCAGATATCATAAACAGGATATATACCAAGTCTAAGGGAGCTAATTTGGCAGTGGAGAGCTCCAACGAGAGACGTTCGTTAGCAGCCTTCACTGCCACCACCTCAGCCTTCAGTTTCTCCAGCTCCCTGTTGGCCGCAAGTTCACGCGCCTTTCCATGGTCAATCTCGGTCACTAATGTTTTGAAGTTGCCCTTCAACAAATCATACTCCTCCCGGAGCTTACGACATGTCTTCAACACATCCTCCTTTTCGGACTCCAACTTCTCTAACACCATGGGGTTGACCTCCCCCATCCTCAAGATATCAGCCTCGAGATCGGCAGAAACAGCATCAGGGTCACCCTTGGACTCGCGAATTGTCTTCAAACATGAGACCGCCAGCTTTGCAGTCTGCACAAGACAATACGTAACATTATGCTAAACAGTCAAATAAAATCAATCGAAGTCGTGTTTAGATACGTACACTCTGAAACAGGTGAGTGTTGCGGCATATATTCTGGGCCTGCTCAAATTCTGTGAGCACCCGCACATTTGCAGGAGGAGGAAAAGCCTGCATCATGCCCCGTACATCATCTACTTCAGGGAATTCTACTCACTTTGAGGGTTTGACTGCACCCGCCTTCCGGGGGCCCGAACTTGAAGACGAGTAGACACTGCGGACAGTCCCCTCACGAGACCTTTTATTACCTGATATCCTAGTCAGGTCAACGGCATGCTTCGTAACCGGAATCTCAGGAAAAATAGAGGCAAAGCCCCCCAATGTCGAGGGCTCCTGCAGTGGCCCTTTACCCTTGTCGGTCATACCTGAAACGGTCACTTTTCCCTTGCCACTAATAGGGTTCGGGCTGGAAGAACTCGACCCTACAGTAAAAGGCGCATCCACAGAGTCACCCAAGTTGACATGGGTATTCGATTCCAAACCTCCAACGTTCTCGATCAAAGGAATGTTGGTCAACGACTCAGAACGTGGAGCGACGTATTCACCAGAAGGAGACCTCGCAACTGGTCTCTCTATCGACACAGCCTTGTCAGGCGAAGGAACCACACCCTCCTGTTTCGAGGTCAACACCTCAAAGAGGGTGGCCGCGCCATCCAGGCCGCCCACCACATCAAGGATGTCCTGGCTAAGGGACCCAAACGTTGCAGGAACATTGTTAAAACATTCTTCATTAATACGTTCAGGCACTACAATGCTAGGGGGAGGTTGCTCGACTCCCGACGCCTCTGCCAGAAACTCAGCGGCTGCATTATTCAGGTCAAAGCTAGACGCAGACCCTATTTCAGGCGCCACCGCGACTGCCGCCGTTTCAGCAGCCTTCTGAGCATCACGATCGGCTTGAAGTTTACACATCAATTGTCTAAACCCCATTCTAACGGAGTATCCCAGAAAAAGATAATGCACCTGCAGAATAATCAGAGTATCAGCATGAGAAAATAATAATAAATAATTCAAGTACAACGCCGAGGTCGAAATACACGTCAGGACATATATCGAATATGATTACCGATATACATACCGATGTGGTTACACTAAACGACAGAGAAAACGCAGAAAACTATGACCTTCAAAGTCTCTTACAAGCCCTACTTATAGACGGAGGCCTTAACTACATCGAAATATACTTTCGACATCATATCGAATATGCGTTTCGACGTGATATCGACGATGAACCCCGATATCCTATCCTATTACGCAAAAAGGCCTCGAAGTGCAACTCCCATATTTATAAGAAATTCAACTCCAAAGAACACAGAATTCAAACGAGGACCTCAAACTATGCGCCCACTGCATTACGGGGCCGATCGAAGCTCATTACAAAGCGCATGCCCCGCATATTTGATCTCCGTCATTTGAACTGGCGGGACGAAGGGTACAGGTAACCCAGAAATTTAAAATTAAATTTGCGAATTCTTATCTCTAAGACAAGAATCCCCAAATTGGGGGACTACATGAATGGGCATTTCCCGCATATTGGGCCTGGCCCAAACCAGGCCCATAATGGACCAAATTGGGGGCCACTTTCGATGTCATATCGGTAATAATCACCGATATGTTACTGTGGTCCCCGGATCCCGAGGTCTATAAATACGCGGTACCCGTTCCCCAAACTAAGCAATTATTATACATCAGCTACCACGCATCACATCAAAATACATCCCCGATCTCACTCTCGATATCGCACTCGATATCGGAATTACCTCGTGTACCTTTGATACGTCACACCACCACATCACCGATATCACGTCGGGGGGCATCCTCGATATCATGTCAAAGACAATCACCGACATACATCCGATCTAGTCACCGATATCCCACTGCCATCCAAGCATCGAGACGTTAGTTCGCTGTGTTCCGGACCAAGTCTACGCGAGATACATAGTGTAGGCCTGATTTGAGATAGACTAGTTGTATTACTAGACCATTCACTTGTAACCGACACGCACATATATATATAATATGATCTATTGTCAAATCAGTGGCGCCGTCTATGGGAACACATTGAGATCGTTCCATAAAATAGCTATTTATAAGTATGAATATTATTTGAGACCGCGTGACAGTCATAAATAGAGATTGTTGGGACCGCGCAGGGGTTGCAATTGCTATTATTTGTGAGCGCCGAGCGGTCACGAATAATATTCATACTTCAAAATGACGTCTGTTCGATGATTTGAGGTATAACGTTGTTAGTTTAGTTTATAACTATCCTAATAATAGTAAAAAAACCACAATTTCAATGTCTTGTTACAAATCCAAGCATTATATATGTGGGACAAGCTGTTATGATGATTCTTATGATTTCGAACGACAACGATCATATATATATATATGTATATATATATCATGCCTAGATACATATAGATAGAAACGTAATGTGTAAGATGATCTACTAATTAAAAGGATTAATGATATTTATACTTTAATTTTTGAAGGAAATCATAATACAAAATCAATAAGGTGTGTATAATTATGACTTGTAGATAGAACATAAAATAAGTTCAACAATAATAACTCACTCGATCACATCCAATCTACTGTTTCATACCTCAATTACTTGTTTTGTAACCATTTACTAGGTCATTTCACATGTAGTATTGGTGTTTGTTGCTAAAAAGCACAAACACATTGAGACTGTTCCATAAAATAGCGATTTAGAAGTATGAATATTATTGGCTAGTGAGTTATTAAAAAAAAGAGAAAAAAAAAACTAGCTAGTGAGCAGTGTACCACCACTTCAAAACGTAATTGGTTCTCTTATTTTGTTTCAAAGGACAGCGATTTGCCAATTCTCATTGAGCTTTTTTAGCATTGGCTTTAGTTCGTTATTGAATTAATTTCAATAAAACCATGGTTAGTCACACAATTATTAATTTAGCAAATAAGTAAAAGACTGGAAACTCGCCGTCGGAATCTCTATCGATGAGGCAAAATGCCTCCTTGAACTCAGCAATCTGCTCTTCTGTAAGTGCACTCGCCATTTTGTTATTACAGTGCCTCTATTTCAGTTTTTGAATGAAGAAAAAGAAAGTCTTGTTAAAAATTTCAATTCGAGAATAAAGGGAAGAAAGATAGAGCACTTTTCTTGTAGAGCAGACGTCTGATGCACTGCGAAGGTTTGAAATATATATTAAGGCAAACTGCTTTTCTTTCCGTGGCAAAAGTGTTAGTAATAAACAGTAAGATCAGTCAAATCTCCGTGTAGAAAAACTATAGTATTTTTCGGGTCCAAAATCAACGGTTGACTTGAAAATAGATCGCCATGACAAAATTATTATATATATTGGCTAATGACATAATGAAGGGGCAGAGAAATTGAAATCTATCGATTGAAGGTCTTAAGGATTATAAATTTCTTTCGCCTTTTGACTTTTTTTTTTTTTCTTTTCTTTCTATTTGGGTTGTGGTTTGTAAATTGTACGTGGCATTCAGTACTACTGTACTAGTACGTACGCATTCAGGTATATATATTCAAGTCTAAAGAAAGAAATTATATGCGCATATTTTCTAAAGAGCAATTAGTTATCATTAATGAAAGATAACCTAACAGTGTAAAAGAGTTCAACTTTAGAATTTAAAGTTTTAAACGCTACATAATACTCTTTTTATTGCACGAGTTCTTTATAAAGACTGATGACCAATAGTCATTCAAAGAACCAAGAGAACGTTGAGTATATAAATAAAATGTTGTGTTTAAAAATAGAAAAAGAGGTGAAGAGCCTTTTTTTTGTGATAAAGAGGCTTCCATATCACTAATAAATATTAAAAAAGATGGAATTTAAATAGAAATCCTGCATCACAACCACAAATACATTTGCAGGTGACGTAAAGTGATTTCTTTTGTTGGCTAATCATTTCACGTCAGACTAACTCAAACTCATAATAAGTACTGTTAGCTTTGGGTTCGAAAAATCTACACTAAAAAACATGGCACGTGTACCAGGCTGGGACTGACGCAGTGTCATGGACCGACTCTTTTGTAACACAGCAGAATGATTTTGCGCATGTGCGGCACACAAGTCCCCTATACAAACTTGTGCGACGTCTTACTATCGAGGTTGTACACATAACCCATCATGTGAGGCCCCATAACGCACCCGCATTCAACAACTAGATGCAGACTTATGCCCCGAGAGCACACGCCTCTCCATAGTCTCACTGTATAGAGTTCACTAACGTCGATCTTAAGAAAGCTTGATCGGCATCGCACCAAAGGTAGCAACTCTCGCCCATTCAAAGGACCATTCGGTCATAGTTCCCCCTTTGGAATTCTATGCCTAGCCAACATTTTGCCTTGCATGGCAACCATCTTGGGTTTCACTTAAGTCCCCACTCTCGATAGCAATAGAAGCTCCAACTAGCTTTGCAGATAAGTTGAAGGTCTCCAAGCACAACCAAATCCTCGCACTCAACATTTCGATCTCAATACTCGGAGTCAACCGTAGTCCCTCATATCGTTCACTCGTGTCGCTTGTGATAAGGATGATGTTTGGATCCTAAGCCCACATGATATGCTATCGCATTAGCCTTGTGCATTGTCGTCCCAACGATACACGCCTTAGCTTTCAGACCCCCGTAGAAGGACTTGAACCCTTAGTCCCAACTACGAGTAGATCATAAGACTCTTGAAATGCTTATCTTATGATATTATTGACTTAGTGTCATTCTCCTTCCTCAAACCCGTACCGTATAGCGGTTCCTATGTATAGTGTAACCACCATCGTCAAAGGAGTGCCAAACGAAGAGCCGATAGGCTCAACATTGCCCATTCAGTTCCTAGACTAAAACAGGGACTAAGACTGGTTCTTCATGATGCCCTTAGCTAGCTCTTGGTTCCTTGACAGTCCCAAGAGAGTGCCATTTAGTACATTTTATTGCTACTTAGTACGGGGGAAACTAGCTGCTTGCTCAACAATGTTGTCTCCCTTACTAGTGTTTTGCCCATGTCGCTACAACTGCCTGCAATAGGGTTACCCTTTTCACTAACAACTTGTAGAGCGAAACTTCTTCTCTGGAGAACCGATTACTCCCAAACTTTGTGAACATACTTCCTATATGTTCTAAGACATTCTTACCAAGAACCAGCTCATTCCAAGCGTAGGATGTCCTTCCTTCCTTGCACCCAACAACAATTAGTGTTAGTGATAGAGATCAGAAATATGGGTCTCTCTTGATCGAAAATAACCAACTCGAGGTTCAAGCGAGTCGAGGTTTGACCAAAAAGTCAACGGAGCCCTTTTTTTGACAAAAGATACCACTTTTCGAAGGGGAAATAGCCTCCTGAGCAAAATGAAAAGACTAAAGTCTTTACGCCCACGTGAGTTTAAGCAAATTCAAAGGTTTAGAGGGTTAAACATGCAGCTTATTATTTCCAACCGAATTTTTATGTTTTATTTAGTTATTAAGAGTCTTTTGTAATTTTGGCATATTTCTTAGTTAGGGTTTTCACTTCATAAGTTAGTCATCTTTGAGTCATTGTATTAAGTTGTTGAATAAATAAACAACCTAAACTTGAGAGTTTTCTCAGTTTTTAATCAATTTTCTCGGTATTCTGCGGAATCAACGAGTCTTTGATTCTTGTGTTGTTTCATCTTTTCTCATACCTTCCGCTCGCTACATCAGTTGGTATTAGAGCCAGGTTCGTTCCTTCACCATGTCGGCAAGGAGAAACCCTGAAGTCCATCATGTACATGCAGAAGAAGATAGATGTGATGATTACATAATGTTTTGTCGACAAATTGACTTGTTGACACAACAAATAGCTGTGATGGTTGCTCGACAGCCTGAACTCGCACCGACACCTAGAGCCCCATTATTTGTGGATTTCAAGGAGAATCCGTTTGTACCACTAGAACAGTCATTGGATCCGCCAATTCACCGAAAACAAGATGATCTAAAGGAGAAACATTGGGAATCAGGGTTTCAAGGCGATATTTTAAATTTACATGGTGATTATGAAGAGGATTGTGAATATTAATAGCTTTCATAGAGGGTGTGGACGAGAAGATCACGGTGGATAATCTAATAAAAGAGATGAAAATGTTGGAAAAGTACGAGGTTTCCAAGAAAAGCGATTGCTTTGAAGGTTTTGTGGTAGAAAAGAAGAACGTAGGTGCGGCAGTGGTGGATGGCGAGAAGAAGCACGTTTCTATTATTGCTGCCACAATTGAAGATGTTCATCCTAACGGTTTTGATATTTTTTTATGTTACTAGTCATATTTTGTCTTATGGTGATAAGTTCTTAGTTACTAAACACAATTCAGATTTGAGGTCAAAAATCTTTTTCAACGAGAGGAGAATGATAGAGATCAGAAATATGGGTCTCTCTTGATCAAAAATAAGCAACAAGGGGTTCAAGCGAGTCGAAGTTTGACCCAAAAGTCAACAGAGCCCGTCTTTTACAAAAGATAACACTTTTCCAAGTGGAAACGACCTCTTGAGCAAAATGTGAAGACTAAAAGTCTTTACACCCACGTGATTTTAGGCAAATTAGAAGGTTTAGAGGGTTAAATATGCAGTTTATTATTTCCAGCGGGATTTTTATGTTTTATTTAGTTATTTTAAGAGTCTTTTGTAATTTTGGCATTTTTCTTAGTTAGGGTTTTCACTTTATAAGTTAGTCGTCTTTGATTGTAGTAAGTTGTTGAATGAATAAAATACCTAACCTTGAGAGTTTTCTAAGTTTTTCATCAATTTTCATGGTATTCTGCGAAATCAACGAGTCTTTGATTCTTGTGTTGTTTCATCTTGTCGTATGTCTTCCGATCGCTACATCAGTTAGCCAACGAACCGCCGACATAAGTCCCAATTGGCTTTGTCATTCTTCTTCAAACTTTGTGGACACCATCCCGAGATATCGAAGAAGCTTCCCACCAAGTTTCATCCAATTAGCACGTGGAGAAATTATTTAGATCTTTGCCCAAGACACAGTTTGCGCGTCTCCATGGACCGCCAACCAAACTCCCAAATAGCTTAATCATTTCCCATGAAACTTTGTGGAAATTTTGCCAACACCCCTACAGACCTTACCCTCAAATATCATCTCATTTAGATGATGAAAAGTCCTTTAAACCAATGCACAAAGTCGAGGGTTACATGCAGTCACCCTGGCGTCCAATGCCCCAGCTTTCGTCCTAGTACCCAACGTCCGCCCTGGTATCCAGCGCCCTATCCAGTCCATAGTTTGGCCAGCACTCGCCATAGTGCCCAACCATCATTCATTCTTTGTGCCCTGCCTTGCATCCGACCATCCCATCGACCGGTGCCGAAGTCGACACCCAGTCTTTCCTTGATGTCAACGCCCTGCTTAGCGTCTGTCCCTTCAACCACCAGTTATGATCAAAGTGGTGACCTATAACTTCCTACCCCACTCGACTTGTAAACGTCCTCATTTACGCAGCCCAACTTGCTTCAAAGTCGTCACTAAGAAATCCGTCTAAATGTCGACAACCAAGGCTGAATTCACAGATTGAATGTTAATCAAGGCCCTCAATGACCAATTCTCTACAAAGTCTCCACAGACTTGCATTTCAACACATCATCCAAGGCTCCAAATTTAAATTTATGCAAAGTCCCATGACTTTCTCTTCAAACACATCCACGACCCCAATGGCCAATTCACAACAATGTTCCGACACCCTGATTTTTCCCCATGATACAAGGACCAATCGCTTGACATCAAGGTCTGCACACAAGCATGACACACGATCGTTCCACAAGGCCATCAAAAAGGCTCCAAGCATGCCATCTCCCCAGACTTGCATCTCAACACATCATCCAAGGCTCCAAATTTAAATTTATGCAAAGTCCCATGACTTTCTCTACAAACACATCCACGACCCCAATGGCCAATTTACAGCAAGGTTCCGACACCCTGTTTTTCCCCATGATAGAAGGACATATCGTTTGACATCAAGGTCTGCACACAAGCCTGCCATCACGATCGTTCCACAAAGCCATCAAAAAGTGGCCACCACATTGACCCATCAGCATGTGTTGTCTTCTCAAAATGAACACACCTTCAACCGCATCATGACTTGTTGCGGACTTCATCACGCTAGCCACCAGTCTGACTTCAATACCTTGGTGCCATCCAAGTCGTGTCATAGGTACATAGCTGCAAACCTAACGACACTCCCTCCCCCAAGGGCTGCCAAAACATCCCTCAATGACAAGCACCATTTGCACAAGACAGAGCCATATTATCTCTAGCATAAGGCACCTCAAAACTTCCAACACACAAATCAGCTCAATTGTGTACTCTGCACGAGCACATATTCATTCAACTTTGGATATACATTGTACGACGCGTCGCTCGACGGCTTCTCAGTATGATATCGCCATCTTTTGATGCGTCACTTGAACATACACCGTCATTCCACCCACTCGTGGTGATTCTCCAAATTGATACCATGTTCCCTGACATACCCCCATCATCTGTTATTCCCCCTCCTCGTGGTTCCAATACGGTCCAATAAGAAGATCCATATTGCTTTGCTACACGCAAAGAATTCCTTTTAATTGGACTCCAAAGTCCACGCCCAATCCAATAACACTTCCACAACACTGGCCACCATCGGTGCCAAACGAGACCAACACTACATCATACCACCGAATTCTTATCTCGCAAACTCGACCTTTACCATACAATCTCTACATACTTTGAGTCATCTCGTAAGATTGACGTCACATTCCAACCTACTTTTCCCAACCCAAAGGCTTCTCTCGATCATGGACCCCACGTCCAATCCTCAATCCTACAGCTAAAAATTCCACTCCTTGTAGCCCACAGGGTGGCTATTCCATATATTAGGCCTCTACTTAGCACTCGCCATGGCTTCATCGCCAAATTCACCTCTCAATCTCCATCCAAGAGAACTGAAATGTATAATATGAAAAGTTTTGTTACTCCACTCCTTGGTAACCGTAACCGTTTTTTGGATCAACATTCTAATCTCACAAGGAAAACACAATTGTCGTTGCCTCTTGCAAACAGACTATCAAGCCTCCATTACTTGAACAAACTGCAAATCCATTTTTTTGCTACAAACATATCTCCAAAGGTAGTCGCGAACAAGCATGAACCAAATTCGAGAAATATTGACGTCCAACCCAACTGCTAAGTCCATCACTGAAGACTTCACGAATCTCATCAACAACTGCCAACAACCTTGTACTCACAATTGTCGAACTTAGGCAACAAGTGCAAGAATATCAGGCACATTTAAGCAAGCCCAAACTAACTCCAACTCAAGATATACTAAGCTTTGAAATCGGATCACAACGTCCACTACGCCAAAGGGTGCATAAGATCCAACACTATGCACGCACCCACAAAATCTCATCAAATCAACGTGGCTTGTCTGAAGCATATTTAAAGACATCTTATACAGTTCGCAACAGCGTACTGAAGCATTATTAAACCTTGAAGGTTCGCAACAGCTAAAGACCCCCAGTCCATCAACCGACGTATTCCGTCTTGAGTCTTATGATCAAAATCCACTTTCGCTTCAACTTCTACAAGTTCAGCGGTATCTGGGTTCACAGAAGATTCCAAACATATTAGATAAACACAACTCATGCGCCTTTAACTATTCCAAAGGAATGATATCAAAGTTCTGATACCAACTATCATAGGCCGACTCTGCTATAACACAACGGAATGATTTTTCACATGTGCAGCGCACAAGTTCCGTATCCAAACTTGTGTTACGCCTTATTTTCGAGGTTGTACATATAACACATCCTGTGATACGCCCTATAACACACCCGTATTTGATAACCAGATGCAGACTTATGCCCTAAGAGCATATGCCTCTGCTTAGTCTTACTGCATAGCGCTCACTAGTGTCGATCTTAAGAAAGCTTTCTGACATCGCACCAAAGGTAGCAGCGCTTGCCCATTCGAAGGACCATTCGGCCATAGTTCCCTCTTTGGAGTTCTACGCCTAGCCAGGGTTTTGCCTTGCATGGAAAACATATTGGGATTCACTTAAGTCCCCACTCTCGATAGCAATAGAAGCTTCAACTAGCTTCGAAGCTAAGTTGAAGGTCTCCAAGAACCTACGACCGAATCCTCACGCTCAACATTCGATCTCAACACTCGGAGTCAACCGTAGTCCCTTATATCGTTCACGCGTGTCTCACTCGAGACAAGGACCATGTTGTGATGCTAAACCCACATGATATGCTACCGCATTAGCCTTGTGCACCGTCGTCCCAACGATACACGCCTTAGGTTTCGGACCCCCGTAGAAGGACTTGGACCCTTAGTCCCAACTACGAGTAGATCATAAGACTCTTGAATGCTTGTTGTATGATCTTATTGACTTACTGGCATTCTTGTTCCTTAAAAATGTACCGCATAGTGGGGATTAAGACTCGTTCTCCACGATTCACTTAGCCAGCTCTTGGTTCCTTGATGGTCCCAAGAGAGTGCTCATTTAGTACCTTATATTGCTACTTATTACGGGGGAGGTTGGCTGCTTGTGCAGCAATGTTGTCTCCATTACTAGTGTTCTGCCCATTTTGCTATAACTGACTAACAACTTATAGAGCGAAACTTCTTATCTGGAGAACCGATTACTCCCAATCTTTCTGAACATACTTCCTATATTTTCTAAGACATTCCTACCAAGAATCATCCCATTCTAAACGTAGGAAGTATTTCCGTACTTTGCACCCAACCGCAGTTAGTGTTAGCCAACAGACCGCCAACCTAACTCTTAAGAGGCTTAGTCATTCTTGTTCAAACTTTGTGGAAACCGTCCTCAGATGTCTGAGAAGCTTCCTACCAAGTTTCATCCAATTCGCACAATGAGAAGTTCTTTAGATCTTTGCCCAAGATGCAGTTTGCGCGTCTCCATGGACCGTCAACCAAACCCTCAAATAGCTCAGTCATTTCCCTTGAAACGTTTTGGAGATGTTGCCAATAGCCCCACGGACCTTACTCTCAAATATCATCTCATTTGGATGAGGGAAAATCCTTCAAACCAACGCACAAAGTCGAGGCTTCTGTGTAGTCACCTTGGTGCCCAGGCTGGCGCCCAGCGTCTGTCCTAGCGCAGCCCGGCGCCCAGCGCCCCATCCAGTCCATAGTTTGGCCATCACTCGTCATAGTGCCCAACCATCATTCATCTTTGGTGCCTTTCTTGGCATCCGACTATCCTATTGATCGGCTCCAAAACCAGCGCTCAGTCTTTCCTTGTTGTCAACGCCATGCCCAGTGTTCGTTCCTTGAACCGCCAGTTATGGTCAAAGCGGCAACCTATAACACGCAGTGAAGACACTCAGAGTCCTATGTCAGTTGATGTTTATTGATGGGTGATTATAAGTAGTTATTGCTCATGTAATAAAGCGGGTAACAATAGTAGAGAATAAATAGGCTCGCACGTCGGACATTGCATAAATGAGACCGGAGGTGTCACATCTATTTTTCCATGTTGGTCATAACAAGTCAGCAAATCAGCAGTAATAGGTTGGTGGTTTAATAAGTTAACTTTGTGTGTCTGGCATGAAATAGGTGATGTTACTTGAGAGTTCTGAAAAATATCCCTTTTCATTATAATTAGTTAAGTACTTATAAGCTGATTACCCTCTTAGTTATCGGAGTGCAATGGTCTTGTTTTTTTTTTTTTGGATTAGGCCACCAGGTCGGCCCTTGGGGATGATGCTTATGTTTGGCACGTCAACCCTAATGAGGTGTCACATGTTGACTTGTTAGAGACGACGTGACACATGTAGTCTCATTTACGTCTTGTCTTATGTGACATTTATAACATTGGAGCTTGTTTATTCTCTGCTATTGTTATCCACTTTATTACTTCAGATATAACTTCTTATAGTCTTACCCATCAACGGACATCAACTGACTTAGTCATTGAACTGCTTTTGTTGGGTCAACCCCAGTCTAGTTCACTTCATCACTTGCCATGTTTTTTACCCATAGCTAGTTTAGTGAAAATTAGAAGATTGTGTTATTCTAACATGGATTGATTAGTCAACATGCAAGATCACCTCGCATCAGTGGCACCATTTGTGGGAAACCACTATATGCACTGTAGAATAAACACTCAGCATCTACCCACGATGATAAACCCAACAAACAGCTGAACAACAAACTCAAAAGTAAAAACATCTCATGTTGCACAATTAATCAACCCAAAAAGAAAAAAGAGCTCCGGCTCATGACACAAGATATCACAAACAATGAAAAGGTGACCCGCTACATTGTCATTTTATACAACCCGAAAAAACTCATCCATATGCACATCACAAGACACAGCATGGATCATTCAAACTTTACAAATGGATGTAGATGAAAATACTTCACAAAGATAGTTAGATTGCCGAGATGCTAATGCATTGTCACATCCATAAGTGTCAACATTATCTCAGTTGGGATATGGAGCTAGGAACTCGCCATATGATCGAAATAGATAGCACATATTGTTGCGGCTATGCATGTGATGCATGGCGAGCGTGTGCAGTCTTTATGATGTATACAATAACAACTATGTCTACATATTTGCAAGTGCACGATCAAGTAATTAAAAAATAGAAAGTAAATTACATCCCAATAATTGAATCCCAACGGAGTGGATGATTAATTTTTGCTAACTTAAATGCGAAGACAAAACAAAGAATGTGAATTAAACTATTTCAAATACAACTACCTATGGAAGTTAATGAAAAGTTATTCTTGTAGACAATATTGAAGAAGATTGATCATTGGTTGAATATGGTTGTAAAGAAATTGATTGACAAATGTATTTAGAGTTCGGTTTCTCCACAGATTCACTTAGTAGTTCATACACAAACCACCTATATTTTTTTAACCTATTGAGTCTTGTTGAGCTCTTCCATGTCTAATGGATCCGCGACCTACAATTGGAGTTGTCTGCATTATAAATCCTTAGGTCTCTTAGAGCGTTAGCACGAACAACCTGGCTGTCAATCGTTTTAGAAGAGAGATTAGGTCTACAATTCAATTTACTATTCTGCTAGCGTTAAAGAAGCATACCTGGTAAAGATATGTATTTGTGTGATGTAAGTATTGTGCATGGATTCACACTAATTAGCCATATTCCCAAAATCAATTAAAAATGAATAGCTTAACACCACTACTTTGGCTTTGTAGAAATCCGCATTAGTTAGTCCTATCATGCACCCTATAAATAAATTATTCTAAACACTTTGTAACTCAAAAAATACTCAAATAAATCAATGAAAATATTCATAAATCCAAGCACTCCCTACTCCAAACACTGATTAGTTTGGCTACTCATAATCTCAAGTTCAACAGCGGGTAAAGAATTAAATAACAAAATGAAAGGTAAAAGATTAAGAAAAGTCTTTGATCTGGTGGAATATTGATGCTTTTAATCTTCAGATCTCCTTTGCTTTGTCTTCTTTTTCACAACTCTTGACTCTCTTGGCTCTAAGAATAAAAAAAAAATAGAAGAAGAGTTGATTTGGTGTTTCTCTCATACCCTCTCTTCACATTTTTCTTTACCTTTTTTTTTTCTGTCAAATCACTCAATTTCCACCCGTTTTGACCTAGACCAGCCCCTGCTCTTTTTAGATATAATGTGTTGCCCTAGGGTTGATCTTCAGTCGTCATTTAAATTTCGTGAATTAACATTTTTTCCTTGGTCGTGCTGTGTTCGATCGCCCAGCCTGCTTGCGCTACATTTTACTTTGGTCTCGTGTCGCATCACTATCATGCATTGGTCGCTCTCCTCTCAGGCTGCACATCGCGACTAGTGCTGCTTTGCCAACACGACTCACGCTCCTCCTAGCGGCTAGGTGAAGTCTAGGGTTGATCTCTTCATTGTGATGTAGCGCCACTTCGTTGCGTTGTGGTGCCTCATGTGCAGCCCCTTTTTGTCCATAAACTCGTATCATCATGTTTTCCTCCATTACATGCTCTAAATCCATTGTTTAGTCTCCACTCGACTCTAAACTACAAAATAACAAAACCTAGCATAAAACACCAGGAATCCTACTAAGTTAAACAAAAGAACAAGTTAAAAGAATACTAAAACCACATCACTTAGACACTCATCAGCGTGTAACAATGATAACACATGCGACAAACATGCCATGCATTGCAACAACTCTTTTGAAATAACTATTTGAAATAAAAATATTGATCTACTTAAACACTTGACTTTAGATCTTGCTTAATATTAGTAAAGTCCCATTCAAAGGATAATTGTTCTTATCTTTCTCTGAGTTAATATCAATGTAAGACCTACCGAAATAAACTAGGTAAAGAGCCTATTGGGTGAAGGTTCCACAAAGTAGGCCACCGACGTAAGCCCTACTAAAATAAACTAGGTTAATAGCATATTGGGTGAAGTTCCCCTCAAGTAGGCCATCAACGTAAGTCGTACCAAAATAAACTAGGTGGAGGTGGTGTTTGCAAACTCTAAAATAAAGCAAAAATTAACGTTTGACTTAAATTAAAGCAGTTGGTGTTTGCGAAAGTAGCTTGTGCTATTTATAAACTTATTTTAAACTAAAAACTTTCTCAATCTTGAAGTGTCGTCCTGCTTCTAGCTTATGATAGCATTTTTAAATAAATTAAGATTTAATTGTAAAATGATATCCTTCTATTTATTTACAAATCTTATCATCTAATAAAAGTGAAAAGCATATAATGACATTTAGTAACTTAAAAAATTATATGCATGATGATGAGGTTTTGTTTAATGATACTAATATCTTAATTTCTCATTATCCACTGTAATTCAATTTATGATTTATAAAATTGAATTTTTATATTTGTACCTTAAGAACTTATGTATACACTTACAATTTCAATTTGAATAAAGTCAAATCTCCTAGAAAAATAATTTTTACGTCATAATACTTCAGATCAAAATATAATATTTTATTTAACTAATAATATTATAGACATAAACATGTAACTTTGGAAAGCATATATTTATGAAGACTTTTTGTTGTTATACCTTAGCCAATACTTGGTATTTTTTAAAACTGTAATCCATTTATGGTATTAGAAAGTGAGGATAGAAAATCAATTCACAAGAAGATCAGTAAAATCATTTTTTTTAACACTCTACCTGGAAAAATCAGCTTTTAACTCATTTTAACAAACACCATCAACTTTAATTTAAAGTTGTATTTAAGTACTTTAATTTGAATTATGAGCTTTTACTTTTCCAAAAGAGTTTACAAGCACCATCGAAGAGCTCATTGAGCGAATATCTCCTAAAGTATGCTATCAATGTGTGCCCTATCAAAATTAACTAGGTGAAAAGCCTATTGAATGAATATCACATAAAGTGGGCCATCAACATAAGCTCTACCAAAATAAACTAAGTGGAGTGCCTATTGAGCAAATATCCCATAAAGTAGGACATCAACGTAAATCCTACCGAAATAAACTACGTGTAGTGCATGTTAGGCGAAATTCCCATAAAGTAGACCATCAACGAAAGCCATGCCAAAATAAACTAGGTGAATAGTCTATTGAGCGCATATCCCTGAAAGTAGGCCATCAACGTAAGTCCTACCGAAATAAACTAGATGAATAGCTTATTGGGCGAATATCTCATAAAGTATGCAATAACGTAAGTCCTACCGACGGTGACCAAATAAAAACATTTGAAGACAAAGGCAAGCAAGGTACAACAAGACTAACAAAATATGAGGCGATGATGATAACACTCCGAACCCAACAATGAGTCTATGAAGATAGTATAACATGCCATTTAGAACTTGTCAAAAATCAAGAAGGGTCATCCAATCAGTCAAAAGCCTACACCATCAAATATTCAAGGAACGTGAAGAAAGCCATTGAGGCAAAGGTGCATCAATTAATACAATTATCCTTAAAGTAGTAAAAAGAGATAGGGGAGGCAAATGCGCCAAGTCAAAGCCAACATGGCCATGTATCAAATAAACCAACATAAAGCATTTGCACCTCCATCACTATCTCGATCACCTGCAACTAGTAGTGTATCCATGAATTTCGTTTTGGGGGAAGGGGAGGGATGTTAATCCAAATAACAATATATATTAAAAAATGGAAAAGTTAACTTAATAAAAAAAGCATCAAAAAATGCATAATGCTCAACAAAAGTTATTGTTAAAGTCATGCCAATAATATACTACTCAAAAATCCTACTTCATGACATAGAATTCATCAACTATCGAGTTTGAATCAATATTTTCAGCCAACTCTTTTTCAATGTATACAATCATAAAATTCGACAAAAACTTTGCATCCATTTTATTACGATGAACAATTTTCACCTGTTTCATCGCTGAAAATGTGCGGTCTACTGTTGCAGTGGAAACATGAAGAGTTAAAAAAAGACGAACTGACCTGTCAATCAAGTGGTAGTCTTGTGCCTTTTTGGTCGTGGTTAATTTTTGACATAATTATGAAATTGCTAAAATACTCCAAAACTTTCATGTCCAAGAATGTCCAACTCATAATACCTTAACTAAGATCTCAAATGATGCATTTCTTGTCTAGCAAATTCGGGTTTATGAGCAATGAGACATATACGATAAATGTTGAACAACTTGAAATTTTCTTTGGATTCCAAAGTAGAGCTTTGCTTCAAGAGTTGAATCTCGTCCTCATTAAGTCTTCTATTGAGCTCCGCCACTTGAAAATCGATTGCAGTATGACATACATCAAAGTGGTAATGATGCTCAATTGTGATTTGATCCTTTGGATGACACCACTAACTGCTTTGTGATAATCCTCCATATTAGGTATCTCCATATCATGTTTTTCACCAACTATTCTCGCAAGCATAAGGACAAAATCAAAATCTTCTTCTCCTCTGAATGTTTGAAACAAAGCATTTTGGTAGAAACAAGATCCATTGCATTTAAAATATCAAGAGACTTTGTTTTCAAAGCATATTTGTTATCTCCACTTATGAGTAGAGTATAAATTGAATACAAAATCATAAGATTTTATCTCAATCAAACAACCATGTGCTTCTCCCTATATGGAGTGTGAGAACCTTTTACCTATCATTATTTGCAAAACTTTAATCACGACACCATACATATCAACTAAACTGCAAACTGAATCAAAATGGGTACTCCAATGAGTCTTCCCAGCACGCTGTAATATATCAACTTGATTAGCTCTAGTACAAGTTGCACGTTCACCATTAGCTATCTCTTGTTCAATTTCAATAACTTGTGCAAAATGCAATTCACTATTACACTTAGAGTAGCACAATGAATATTAGCTATAGTGTTTAATTTGAAAAATAATAACCAAACAAACATTTCTTTTTTAGCAGCCCCAACCAATACCAATTGTAATTGATGTGCAAAGCAATGTATATGGTAAGTATATGGACAATCCCTCCAAGAAAGGGCTTGCAAGCCATTCCAAGAGCCATTCTTATTACTAGCTTCATCATATCATTGACCTTTCATATCGAATGTATAAGTTATGTCGAACAATTTATTCTTTAAGAGTCATAGCACAAGTGTGAATGACACGAGCAATTTCAAAAAACACGTTCTCACAAAACACCGACAACGTCAACAAATTTCAATACAATAGCCATTTGCTCCTTATTTGATATATCTTTAGATTCATCAACTTAAACACAAAACTTTGCATCTCCAATTTCATTATGGATTTTGGTTCTCACGTTGTTAGTAGTAATATTCAAAATGTAATTTTGAATCGATGGGCGTGCTATGTACTTAGAATTTTCAAAAGCATTCCCTAACACAACACCATCAATCTTAGAATTCATTCTTCCTAAAATTTTGATCAACTCAATGAAATTGCCTCGATTTTTAGAAGATAGAGATTCATCATGTCCTCTAGATGTACATTCTTGAAAAGTAATGTATCAATTGGTTTCTATTGTTGTCTTGATTCATAATTTTATCAATACGGCAAACTGGATTTCTTAAAGCATTAAGAGATTTCACAACATTACTATGCTGTGAAGTATGACCCCCACGTGCTTGAGAAAAGCACATGTAGTTCCATTTTTTACTTTTCAATTCTTAAATCCATTAATAGTAAATGAATGGTAACAATCCTCTTTTTTTTTTGTTTCTAAAAGATGACATAGGGAGCAAACGCTTCATTTTTGGTCACATAGTAATCTAACCACCAAAATTGGTCAAACCATGAGCTTTATAACATGTGATCTGATTTCCATCATTAGTTAATGGGTACTCGTCAATAGCAAGTTGATGTGGACCCATCATGATATCAGCTCGTCTTATGTCTCTTTCATTAACATGATATTGAGATATTAGAGTTCGTAAACCTAGGGTTTAAACTTACCCTACAAGTCCATTCGGCTTGATAATCTCTACCTTCAATCAGTCATCACTGAGATCCAAAATTGCCTTCAAAGAGGGCATGTTATCTTGCCACACAACCACCTCCGCGTGGGACTTTCTTGTGTCATTGGCCGACTTCTCACTGCCACATGTGCATCGACAAGCTCTAGCTCATATTGAACTTCCTCAGTCAACCGCATTCCTTTGGTATAAATTGCGACATTGTTGTGAGCAATTTTGTCAGCATTCTTGAAAGATTATATAGTCGCTTGGAGGTCAACTTTAGCCTTTCAAGCTTTGGCTTCATTCTTCTTCCCTTCAACTGAGTAGAGGGTAGTCCTGTACCGCCCCTGAAATTTGAATAAAAATATAAATTTATAGCTTAGTTCTAAAACTTTTAGAAATAGCATTTTTGACCCCAAACGTTTGAGAAAAATTGCATTTTAGTCCTTGAACAAAAATTAACCATTTTTTATTATCTTATATGCTTCAAATATCTCTAAGAAATATATTTTACATGTACATATTGATCTTGGAGTTTTTTTTACCTAGAAAGACTTACATAAGTTAATTGTGTAAAAATATCTATCTATTCAATTTTTTTATTATAAACAACAAGAATAATATCACATCATAGGTGAATGGTTTTGAAATCAGCCACATCACCCTTATGACAATTGAAGTCAGATTTTGGTGATTAGTTATTAAAGAAAGTAAGGTGGGACCTTAGTTAAATTGTTTTAACATGTATAAATAAATAAATATGTATTTATATGAATTTTGTTTGAATTAGACATATCATATTTTAAGTTATGGAAGAAAAATCAGCCACATCTCCCTATTATCATATTAGAGTCTTTATTAGTTGGCCAAGGATAAAGAAATTATAGTGGGACCTTAATCAAAAGTATTTTAATTTGATTTTTTGGCTATAAATAGTAGGTTTTCTTCCAATAATTCTCACACCCAAAATCATTTCGGTTGTTCCTTCTTTATTCTTATCAATCTTTTCATTTTGAGTCTACTTTTAGGATAAAATCATCCCAAGTTCTTATTTTATCTTTTTCTACCCGAAAATACCCCAAAACTTTTATTGCGTAGAAATTATCCATTCGGCCCTGCACCTTAGAAAAATCATAACTAATTGTAGAAAAATCCTTTTTAATCAAGGCCAACGGCTGAATACTCCTCATGATGTCCTTGTGAATACCAAATCACGAACAACCTATAATTCATCGTATTCCTATTTTTGCATCCTATCTCGTCTCATAACATGATTTCCTTACTCAGCGTTAAATCATACTCAACCATTAATTATTTATCACATATTAATTCATAATAATGGTAATTCGTCATTATCTCGTCTGCTGGTTGTTGAACTGTGCAAAGAGCAATGAACTATGTTCGGGACATGTAGCTCAAGGAGCAACGAATATTATCCTTGGCTTATTTGGTTATCACCCATTGGGACGCCTTTGGGAAGTTGGGCCCATGGATTGAGTCGATTTACTGCCGGGCAGTAAGGACTGTCGGTTTAAGTAATTTCGCTTGATACCCATTTATCTAGGTGTCGCTTGCAGTTAGGAGTTGGCTGTAACCCGCGTGCTAGATCGACATGTACTCGAGCATGTCGCATGTTTTGTTTGCGAGGTCGCTCCTCGTTGGAAGGTATAAGGTAGTATTTGAAAGTATAAGGTTGGATTGGTTTACTGTTAATGCACATTTGCATAAACTATTTTCAGAATATTCCGGTACCATTGTTTCAACAA
The DNA here is from genome assembly GCA_948329865.1 of Linaria vulgaris. Lineage (NCBI taxonomy): Eukaryota > Viridiplantae > Streptophyta > Magnoliopsida > Lamiales > Plantaginaceae > Linaria > Linaria vulgaris. The sequence continues at coordinate 35,605,455 of OX415253.1, forward strand.
ATTATCTTGTTAAATTGTTTCTATCGGTAAGATCATTCCTAGAAATATATCAATTGAATCACTGTTAATTCTTGCATTGCTACTTGTTTTTGTATGAATCTCACTAAGTTATTAAAGACTTATTCCTCATTTTTTCCTGTCTGTCCATTCCTCAGGATAAGTTCGACGTGACAACATGGATCACATGAATAATTTTGCCAATCTTGCATTTTGGAATATTCATGTAATTGAAATTGATTAATCATCGGTACGTAATTATTAAAGTGTCAAATTATTTGTATTTTCCAAACTTACGTTGTGTATATTAAAGTCAATTTTTATCATTATGTGTATGGTTGATCTTGGACAGTGACACCCCTTCCTACGAGATGTGTTTTAGTCTGAGCTAGGTTAAGTGTCTCGCCAATGCTCAACCAACTCCGATCGGAACGCGACTCATGGGGCGCGGCCGTCACAGTATGGTATCAGAGCCATATACTAAAAAATATGATATACGCTAGTTTTCAAATATCTTTTACAAACTATTCTTAAAGATAAACAAAGATTTTTTTGCATTGAGCACTAGCCATCATAAATTTTTACATTAAAATAGTCACAACCGGGGTATCGTATTTAAATCTATTTTACATTTCTTACTACTACTATTATTACTACGAGTACTACTACTACTATTGCTCCTAGTCGTCTGCCAGTTAGTTTCTGACAATATGGGATCTACATTCTGTACATATGCTTTAAGTTTGTCAATCAATTCATTGGTAGTATATGCAAATATTAGAATCTTACGAGCCGACAGCTTCATAAACTCCTGCTCCACACAATGATCTAGAAACGACAACAATCCGTTATAGAAGCATTAACGTTGTACAATCTTATAGGTTTTCGATGCATGTTTAATTGAGCCCATGAAGCTATGCAAGAAATATCTTTTAGTGTTCCTAATCCCCCAGGTAATGTTATATAAGCATCAGAATTATACAACATAGGTACTATAAGCTCTTCACATATGGTTGGACCATCGGGATTCATGTCAGCTAACGATTTTGGTATGATTCCTAACACTTTACCACCTATAGAAAATGCGCTTTTTGCTACACACTCCATTAGCCCTAAACTTCCTCCTCCGTAGACTAGCTTTATATTTCTCTATATCAATATATTTCCCAAGCTTCTTGCTACCTATAGAAACTCAGAATCTTTCCCGAAACTAGATCCACAAAAGACACAAATAGTATTTATCTCTCGAATTGAAGATTTTTCCATCTGAAATTATTTTTCTTCATGTATAATGTGGTATATGTTAGTGTGAGGTTCTCATCTGTATACAAAGCGGTATTTATAAGAAAAAATATAGTAAGCGTATGAGGAAAGCTTTGAAAGAAAAAAAATAGATTAATATAATATCTTCAAATAAAAATAATAAATAACTGAATAGCGTGTTGTACAATCTATCTCTTGTGACTTGAAACGTGTCTTCTTAATTAATCTTCATCTTACACTAGTACCTTAGATAATTATATTATTATTGTTGCAGTTCTTCATTTGAAAGTTTTGCAAAATATATAAAATAGTTTTGTCAATCAAAACTCTTCAGTTACATAATTTTTCTACATGAGTTACTTTTGAATATTTGAAAAGAAAAATGAAGATTTTCAAACCCACTAGAACTTTTTCAACATTAGTTTATATTTTTCATCACTTATGTACTCAAGTACATAGATTATATTTTAAAATTCATTTCACAAAATAATCTGCTCCAACATCTTATGTCAAAATCCAAAATAATTTTTGAGAGTGTCGAGGAAGTTTTAGAAGGATTGTGTCTTATTTCAAAAGCTTCTTATATAATTCACATTTTATAGTTTAATTTGACCAATCTAGGTAACCGCGTTCACACTATTTTACTTCATCATATTTTCCTTCTATCAAAAACAAAATATTTAAGATCCTTAAGTTTTCTTTTATTAAAGAAGAAATGTTTACATAAATTTTAATATAGACGCTTTAGAGAAAATTTGAATTTGTTTACTACCTTGTTTTTCTCTTGAATTTTCCCTTGGTGAGATTGCAAATTATTCATTAATAAGTAAACTCAAAACTTCAACGAATTCTAATTATTTTACAAATATATTTCCTCATGTTCTCAATAGTAGTTGTGAATTTTCTTAACAATAATCATTCAAAAGGAAAGACATCGACCAAAAAGAAATATTTTTATTCTAGTATTTTTTTTCGCAGAAAGTTAAAACTATATTAAGAAGCCCAACTCGGAGAAGTTTACAGAAGGGGGATACACCCCAATGAAAGCAATGCCACATGCGGCAAAAACCAACTGATCAAGACCATCAGGCCAGGAATTTCCGTGCTCTAGACTAGGTCCATTACACTAGAAAAAGCCTACATTCACTACAACACTCATGCCCACTCCATTGGGTGTCCATCTTGATGGCTTGAGGCAGCTACCTTCCCCTGGCTCCAGCCTAGGGCTGTGACCAATCCACAAGCTGTCCAAGTGCAGTGATTGTTGCCTTCAATAAGGATGGTTTGCTTCCTCTTGACCAGTTTACTCCTTTGGGGGATTAAAGGTAGAGAGAAAACTTACCAAAGTCATAACACAGGCTGCCCTAATCCCTGCCTCCTACTCTGCACAAGTCAGTACAAGAACCATCTACACTAGGAGTTAGTAATCAAATCAATTATTTATATGTTGTAATTTTTGACAGATAACTTTCGTTAATCTATTTGCTCTTACTTTCTTACCCCCTTTTGTCTGAATTCTGCATATAAGGGTATTGGCAATATGGTTGCTTACCTCTTTGACTTCCTGTTTCTTACCCTCAAAAATGCTTTTATTCCTTGCTCTCCATATGGCTGCTACTATCTCCCCGAGTGCTGCAGCTCTGATTTGATAAATTGCACTTTTCTTTGTTTTTGAATTTTTGAAAAGCTGTATCCATCCCTCCATTTCCCTAAGGCCTGTGTTAAGTCCTGTACATTTAAGGACCCTGCACAAAATATCATAGGACCAAGAGCACTGAAAAAACAAGTGTCTATGAGTCTCATTATGTTTCCCACACAACACACAGTTTTTATCTGTAATATTCACAAACTTACTCAACCTGTCTTTTGTTGCTAGCCTCCTCTGCACAGCTAACCAGTGTATGATAGCAGTTTTAGGTAAGTTCAAATGGTTCCATACCTGGGTCCACCAGCTCACCTCTGGATTGGGAGGTACAAATTGAGAGTAAATTGCCTTTGCCCCCTTTTTGTTGCCTAATCTTATTTCTCCTCTCTGTTCCACCTCAGGCATCATTTCTTTGATCTTGTCTCTTAGCTCCAACAAGTTTTTCCACCATGGGGAGTCACTGGTCTTCTGCACCACTTCCCATATGCTTTGTTCTTTCAGTTTGTAAGCTCTTATCCACTTTTGCCATATGGTTTGCGGTCCCTCTGTTGCATGCAGTTTCATGACCTGCATGGCTAGAACAGTTTTATTCCATCCCAAGACCTCCTTAATTTGAAGTCCCCCATTCTGATACTCCTGACACACTATTTTCCATGCTATCAAGTTTTTCCTTCCCTCTTCCTTTCCAACCCATAGGAAGTTTCTGCAGATCCTCTCTATCTTCTTGATAACTCCTAATGGTATAGCAAAAATATGGCTCCAGAAGTTCTGGATACTTGTCAACACTGCTTTCACCAAATGTAATCTCCCTGCATAGCTTAGGGTTTTCCCCATCCAGCTCTGAACCCTGCTAATCATCTTGCTCACCAGTGTATCATAATCTGCTATATTTAAAGTCTTAGGGCTCAGAGGTATGCCAAGGTATCTAATGGGGAACTTCCCTTCCTGGAACCCCCAAAGCTGTTGTTGACTCCAACAAGAAAAATATTACTTTTTGTTGCACTTATCTTAAGGCCAGACATCTCTGAAAATTCCTGAACAATATCCTTCAGTATCTTCATAGATTCCCAGTCTCCTCTGCAAAATAAAAGAAGGTCATCAGCAAATGCCATGTGACATAATTTTATTCTACTACATTTAGGATGAAAGTGAAACTTGTTATTCATGTCAGTTCTGCACTTAATCAATCTAGCAAGGTAATCCATACAAATGACAAACAAGTAAGGGGATATAGGATCCCCTTGCCTCAGTCCTTGTTTTCCCTCTAAATTCCCCTCTAAGCTACCATTGATACAAAAGGAGAACCTAGGGCATGTCACCCCCAACATGATCAGCTTGGTGAACTTGGGGTCAAGGTTGTAGCTATTAAGCACATTTTCCAGAAAATTCCAATTCACAGTGTCATAGGCCTTTTGAATATCAATTTTGAGCATGCCTCTAGGAGAAATATTTTTCCTACCATAACCTCTAACTAACTCTTGGGCCAGAAAAATATTTTGATAGATGTCTCTACCATTTACAAAAGCAGACTGACTAGGAAGAATAATGTCAGGCATAATATTTTTCAGTCTATTAGCTAGGACTTTAGTAAAAAGCTTGTAGATGACATTACAACATGCAATAGGTCTGAACTCAGTTATTTTGGTGGGGTGCATAATCTTAGGAATAAGGCAAACAGCAGTAGTATTAATTTGTTTAAGTATCTTCCCTGTTTGAAATATTTCCTTAATGGCTTCTGTGACTAAGCCCCCTGTGATACTCCAACTTGTCTTGTAGAATCCAGTGTTCATCCCATCAGGCCCTGGGCTCTTCATATCACTCATCTGGAATAGGGCTTTCTTGATTTCCTCGCATGTGCATTGTTGTTGTAGTTTGGCATTCATTTCATCTGTAATCTTGGGCCCAAACTCACTTACTTCTCTATCAATCTCCTGGACTTCATGGTCCGTTCCTAGCAAACCTGCATAGAACATTAGGATGTGGTTAATAATGTCTTCTCTCTTAGTTAACAGTTTATCATCAATATCAAGTAAAGAAAAAATGCTATTATTCTTCCTTCTACTTTTGATACTATTAAAAAAGAGCCTAGAGCTACTATCTCCATCCTTAATCCAGTCAATCTTTGCAGCTTGGGCTATCTGACTCATAAGAAGCCTTCTCTTCTCTTCATACTCCTCTCTTAATTCCTTAATGTTGATGGCACCTGTGAGGGGATTATTTAATATTGTTTCCTGGGCCTTATGCAGGTTGTTGAGGCTGATACCAACTTGTTTTTCTAGGCAATGGAATTTTCTGATGTTGAGTTGTTTCATCTTTTCCTTGACTTTTTGTTGCTTCTTGATCAGCTGGAACATCTCACATCCTGTTACTCTATGCTCCCAGGCTTCTTTAACCAGGTTGATATATTCCTTGTCTTGAGTCCATATGTTTTTGAACCTGAAAGGGATATTCCTTTTGTAGCTCTCTCTAGCAATACTGACACACCCCATGGCATGGTCTGACACCCCAGGAGGAAGGAAAACAACATCTGATTCAAAAGGGGAGTCCTCCCAAGCTTGATTGACCATCACTCTGTCCAATTTACAGAAAGTATGCCCATTAGACCAGGTATAAGTAGGTCCACAATATTTGTGATCTCTAATATCCAGCTTATCAATAGCAGTCTTCAGTTCATCTCCAATAGGTATCTCTCCTCTCTCCTCGCTCCACTTCTCCTCCTGAGATAGAACAACATTCCAATCACCAATGAGAATCCAAGGTTGGGTAATTTGTTTACCCATATCTTCTAGCTCTTTCCACAACACCTTTCTCTCCTCCATTCTATTCTGAGCATATATGAAGGTGCAAGTAAACTCAATCTTCTTATCTTTAGATAAGACTTTACTGTGAATCATTTGATCAGACTTTTTCAAAATAGTGATGTCCACTTTGTCTTCCTCCCAGACGAGGATGATTCTACAATTCTTTCCCTCCTTGATGTTGCTCTCAACTCTCCAGGAGTTTTCCAACTTATTTTTTTATTTTATCATAGTTATCTTGTCTTATTCTAGTTTCCAGAGCTGCTCCAAAACAACAGTTATTATCTTTCATTGCTTGTCTCCAAGCAGCCTGCTTGAGAGGATCATTCATTCCTCTCAAGTTCCATCCACAAAATTTGAAGCTATCCATTAGGGCCTGAAGCCCTTTTGTTTCCACCCTCAGTTGTGCCTTGGTCTTGTTTCCCATTCTTCCCTGCTTTGTATTTTTCAATTCTCTTTGACTTCTTTGTGCCAACTTTGTTCCACTCCTCTCCTGTTGTCTCCTGGTTCTTAGTTGTTGTATGTCCTCTTGCTTTGTTATCCTCCACCACCATAGGTTCTTTGGTGGTTTCTTGTCTCTGAACCTTTTCTTCTTGTTGTGTTCCTCTCTCCATACTTTTGGAGGCCTTATTCTGACTAAGTGGACTTTTCATTTGTCCCCTCTGTTGAGTTTCAGTATTTGTTGCTTCTCTGATAGGAGTGGTATAGTGATCTCCATTCTTTGGAGATTTGGTCTCATTCTCTCTTTCATTCTTCTGTCCCTCATCTGGTAGGTGGATGTTCTGATCTCCTTTTTCCTGATCCTTCTCTTCTTGTGCGCTTGCTTTAACGACCCATTCCTGCTTTGGTCCACAATTCCTAGCATTATGCCCAAACTTATGGCATTTGAAGCACTGGTAGGGTCTTCTTTCATAGACTACCTTCTGTTCATATATTTCTCCATTAGGTCCTTTTAGTTGAATCTTATCTATTAACTCTTCTCCAGATTGTAACTCAATCATGATTCTAGCATAAGCCAATCTCTCCCTGTTTGTAGTCATCTTGTCAATGAAGCAGGGCTTGCCTATGAGACTAGCTATTCTTCCCAACATCTTAGGTGACCAGAATTGAAGATCTAGTCCAGGCAGTTGCACCCAAGTAGGGTAGTCTTTCAATGTAGTAGGATCTAACACCAATCCAGGCTCCCATTTTTTGAGCATAAGAAGATAATTTCCCTTAACCATCCAAGGCCCTCCCCCAAATATTTCCATCATTTGTTCTTCATTCTCAAATCTAAAAACATATGTTCCCTTACCTGCTACATGAATTGAGGGTTGGTGATTCCATCTAGCTTGTACATACCTCCTTATTGCCTCGTAGGGAACACTCAGTCCCACTACCGTACCATACAGTGCATACTGCCAGAAGTTCCTGTTCTCTTGCACCTCCTCCGTCGTGAATTCCATTGTTCTCCTGTCATCTGGTTTGGTGTAGTGAACTCTACATCCATTCTCCGGTCGCCGGTTCCCCGCAAACAACTCGTTCCATCTTTTGGTCTTCCTCTCTGGGATGCGTCCCACGTCGATTTTCCCATGCGATTCTGGATAGATATCATGATATTCTGCCTCTTGACGGATTTCTGTCATCTCATCAATCCCTAATTTCTCAGATTCCTTTTCTACTCTCTTCCCCAATTTTGCCCTAATTTCTTCGTTGTGTCCCTCGATCTGAAGTTCGCCTTCTGACTCCTCATTCTCTTCTCGGATTCCCCTCATTTCCTCTTCAGCCATGTTTAGTGTTCGCTTCTTCGCCATCTCTGGCGAAGGAATTGGTGTTCCGATCAGAATCGCACCTAAATCGCACTTTTAGTGTGTTTTTTAGGCGCGTGTAGTATTTTTAAAAGTACTAAGAGGGTGTTTGGTTTGATGTATTAAGTGATATTAGCAATATAATATCACTTAATATCGCGTTTGGTTTGTGTGATAAATTTTCGGGCTTTTTAGCTAATAACCAAAAGCCCGGTACGGATCTGTACAAACTCAACTTAAAAGTGATATTATAATCTCTACCCCCACCTGTTACTATTTTATATCAATTATAAGATGCTTTTTAAGACTCATTTTAAAAAACTTTGTATTACATAATATCAAAACCAAACACTCTCTAATTGAAATAGTTTTTTGACTACTTTCAAACATGTTCTCGTTTTATAATTTCAAAACATAAATTCACCTTTCTTACATAAACAAAAGATATATCCGTCCACTCTTAATTATTAAAAAACTTATTTGAATTAAAAAAAAATACGTTTCTCTCTGAACGCCTATAAATGGCTACATTAGCCATAAATTTTTTTATATACAAATTAGTTTATATTACAAAATACACACTCATATTCATCTTATTTCTCCCTCCCAAAAATGGATTAATTTAATGGAGTTACGTATTTCTTGTAGTAAACTTTATAAATCTCTATTTGATTTTCTTCTAACCGAGGGAAAACACTACCACATGATTTGCTTTTGTATTTTTAAGGCTCGCAACAATTTTTTTCTATATTTTCTTTTGAAATGAGTTTATAATTGTGTAAGTTAGATTAAGGTATTGCATCTTGATTTATAACACATCTTGTGAGTATGTGTTTTCTCTCCCTTATAATTATAGCCCTTATAATGTTAAAACCGTCAAAGTTTGATTTACACATTCTTATTTTTAGCAAATGAAATCAAAACAAATCTGACACTCGTATTTTTCAAAGACAAGCCAAAAAAAAAAGATCTTCTACTTAAATCATTTTTGAAATTATAAACATTGACCTTGTCATTTGCATTAACCAATTTTATTTTCTTACTTTTGATATTATTCGGATTTATAACTTACCTTTTTCTAGTTATAAAATTATTTATTTGAGAGCTTTCAACTTAAATTATGAATATCTTTATTGAGAAAGTATTGATTCAACCAAAGATGTGAGGATTTCTTGTAACGATAGTCTAAGGAAAAATTTGATTTTTAAGTTTAGATTGAAGAATTTATTTCATCGATTGAATGTTTCAAAAGTCTGAGAATCAAATTTTAATATTATAGAATATACTAGCATGAATCACTAGTCGGAGAGAATTACACTGATTTTGAAAAATAAAAGATGAAACAATAACATTTTATTTTCAAAATAATCGAAGTAAGAATCTAGGGACCAGATTCTTTTAAGGAGTGGAGATTGTAACGCCCCAGAAATTTGAACAAAAATATAAATTTGTAGTTTAGTTCTCAAACTTTTGAAGATAGTATTTTTGACCCCAAACGTTTGAGAAAAATTGTATTTTAGTCGTTGAACAAAAAATAACCATTTTTTATTATCTTATATGCTTCAAATATCTTTAAGAAATAAATTTTTTATGTACATATTGATCTTGGAGTTTTTTTACCAGAACATTAAGAACAACGACCACTATATCTACACAAAATCAAAATTAGAACCTCGTAAGTAGAAGGACATGCAAAGCATAAAGTTACCTATAAAGTTACTTAAAATGCTAAATTTCCCCAAAAAATATGTACATGTATAAATTCAGAGCTTGGAAAAAGGAGACAACCCTTGAAATTCTAAATTTCGCCTAAAATATTAAGCATTTGTATAACTTTACAGTTCAAAAAGGCCTCAACCATTAAATAATCCAATTGAAAAATTGTTAGGATATTTGAAGTGACAAGTTCACGAGGGAGGACTGTATATATGTAATTTTGTATAGATAATAGCAGAGCATTTATCATCTCTGTGAAGTTGATAAGGTTCTGCAATTTAGGTTCTGCAATTTTGTGAGGTGAGGAACAAAATCATGTGGAGGGTGATAAGGTTCTGCAACTTAGGTTTTGCAGTTTTGTGAGGTGAGGAACATAATCATGTGGAGGGAGGATATTTTAGTATTTGGTTGAGAGGGTATAATCATCTTTTCACGAAGCTGTTGAGGAAAGTCTAGCTCCTGCTTGATTGTGATATATCAACCGTGGAGTAGAAATGTAGCCCACAAATATACTTTATATAGACCACATCCAAAAAAGGAAACATGAGGAATCCTGAACAAATACAGTAAATTAATTAATACAAAGAAAGCTAAGAAACCTTGAAATGCTAAATTTCCACAAAAAATATGTACATGTATAATTTCAGAGCTTGGAAAAGGGAGACAACTCTTGAAATTCTAAATTTCGCCCAAAATATTATGCATTTGTATAACTCTACAGTTAAAAAAGGCCTCAACCGTTAAATAATCCAATTGAAATTTTGTTTGGATATTTGAAGTGACAACTTCACGAGAGAGGACTGTATATATGTAATTTTGTATGGATAATAGCAGAGCATTTATCATCTCCGTGAAGTTGAGAAGGTTCTGCAATTTAGTATTTAAAGTTGAGAGGGTATAATCATCTTTTCACGAAGGTGTTGAGGAAAGTTTAGCTTGACAACTCATGAAGTTGAGAAGGTTCTGCAATTTAGTATTTGAAGTTGAGAGGATATTATCGTCTTTTCACGAAGGTGTTGGCAACTCATTTTTATTGAATTGTAATAAATGTAATAAATAGATAATATATATTAGTAAAAATTACTCAAGAATATTGGTCAGAATCCTTGCCAAAAAAGAGAAAGTGTCCTCACACTCACTCAATCAGTGATACTTATATTCCTAAAATCCGCCGACTGCTGTTGAGAAATCAGTATTCGGCTCCATCCAGGTATGTGCTTGTTGTACTCTTGCTAGGGTTTAGGGTTTTAGTTCTGTACCCACAGCAATTCATTATTGAGCTGCCTCGATTTGTTGTACCCACAGCATTCATTCCAGATTTAATCTTCTTGTTTCAGATTAGTTTTACATGTGCTCTTCTTATACCTATTTACAACCTTATAAAGCCACAAAGACATTTATATATATATGTTTTAAATAATGTTTTATTCATCATATATACTTTTAACGCCTGTGGTATTTCAGAGCAGATAATATGAAGAAAACCAAGAACCCACTGGTTTTCTTGGATGTCTCTATTGATGGCTTACCTGCTGAAAAAATCGTTATCGAGGTACATATCATTCATTACCTTGAGATGCTTTTAGCACTGACTTGTTTTATTAACTTCTCTTGTCTCGTTTATGTCGGATGCAGCTGTTTGCGGATGTTGTCCCTAAGACCGCTGAAAACTTTCGTGCACTCTGCACAGGTAAATTGCATTACCACATGTTTGACTTTGAGTCGGACATATATTTATGATGGTTGATTTGTAGGGATCTTCGTTGTCTTGGATGATTTATGTTAGTTTTCCTTCTTTTTCTTGTTAAGTTGTTGATGTACAATGTATTACTTCCCACATCCATATTTTTGCATATGGTCGACGCTGAGGTTGGATTTTATATGTAGGTAAATGTCATCCTTTTATACTTCCAAAGCTTGAACATATACGGAGTTGCGGATAGTTTTGTGCATGGCTTTTAAGTAAATATATATGTTGAAAATTGCTACCTGATTTACAGCTGATGCCCACCTATTGTATGGATATTTGTTGCGTCGCATCAAGCCCTTATTACAAACCAGAAAAGGGTATTTATGCAAGTTAGGGTTTGCTATAAGACGGACATCTATTTCATATAGACATTTGGCATTCTAGACGGTTATGATGGAACTGTGGTTGTGAGCTACTCGTCAGTAATAGTTCTTTTGCTATCATGGTTTTAGTAAACGAGGCTTAGTAAAGCACCAACTCAACCTATGCCATGAACAAGTTCTTTGAACCAAAACAACACTGTTCCCCTCCATGCCTCTGTCCACTTGCACCTTTAGTGGGGTTTGTTGTGATCACCATAAAGCAACCTGAGTGTCAAATATAGAGGATTCATATTCTGTGGATGCAGAAACATTGTTTTTGCTGTTCTTGTAATTCTTAGTTTTAAGTTCTTTTCTCTTCCTATGTTGGAATGAACACGGATGGTGTCAATGGTAGCTTCACTTGTATCTGCAATTTCCTTACCAGTTTTTCACTTCTGTTTGCAGGAGAGAAAGGTATTGGGAAATCAACAGGGAAACTGCTGCACTTCAAAGGCTCCACATTTCACCGTATAATTAAAGGGTTTATGGCACAGGTGTGTTGTTCATATACTTAAAAGAACATCTTTTGGTGGGAGAAAGCTTAAGTTCTGCTTCTTTCTACTTATGTAATTTTCTATGAATTAGGCTGGGTGTTTTATCTTAACATTTAACCAGCTACAATAATGTCTAATAGTTTTACATATATCTAAAAAGAATCATGGACTAATTACATCCCTATATATCCCCGGGCTTCACTCTTCATTGTAAACCTGAAAGGCTCCATTAAGACTAAGAATTTCCCTAGCACCTGTGGTTGCTATGCATTTCTCTTACCATATCATGGTGGGTTCACAATTGTTCTTTTTGTTAGATGGGCTGAAATTTCACAATTTTACTTACCGTTGAATTTTATGTGGAGAGAGGCTGAACTTAGTAGGTCATTTGATTTTAATTGAACTTTTCTTTTGATGAACTTGATGCACTGAAAGGTCATCTTTGGTTAAACTTAAGAACAAATGAGTTAGATCTGCTCTCCTGAAGTGCATTTACTGAAAGCATATGATGTCACTTAAGAGCAATTATAATTGAACCAACCTGTGCTAATTTTTTTTAAAATTATTCATGTAACAAAAAGAAAGTCACTTTCTTATCGTAGTGTTTTTTTAATGTAGTTACATTCAACATTGTTAGTTTGTCACTGATTTTTAGGAGCTAGTACACTTCTTGTGGGTGCTATTGGGAACTTCGTAATTATTAGCTTAAGAATGCTATTATGTATTTCTTAGCTTGACTCGGAACGTAAGAAAGAACAATGTAGTCTCACTGCATCTTCTCTTTAACAATTCTGCCACTCACCTAAATATTTCTCGACTCCTATTTCGAGCTGCATCTACACTTTAACATCCTCCAACATCTTCAATATTTGGCTTTTTCACTGTATTAATAGCTCTTCTTCGAGTTTTCAGTCTTTAGTCTTTCATACGGCCCTCATCCTCCACATGTTGATCAAGTACTACCAAAAGCTATTAGTTAGCTCTGCACACATGACCAACCTACAACAAAAACCGTCTGTAATCTCAATTTATTGGGGTAGGCTTTGTGAGTTGTGAGTAGTACGTATTCACTGAGGCTTCTAAGCTTCATGTCTTTATGGCCTCCATCTACGTTTTTCTCGATAGTTCTTGTGCGCTTTCTATCTTTTCAAAGTCGAAGATTTCAATGAGTTGTACTGTTGGATCTATAAATGACTTTCTCACATCTTCTCGTCGACGGATGCCACATCTAATTTATGACAAATATTATTCCGTTCTCTTACTTTTATCTTTTTTAAGTCTACCACACATCTGCCTTATCCTTTGCATTTTGGTTCTGCTCATCTTATTCTGGTTAATAGCCAAGTCATATGTAGAGCTATATAGCGGTGTATTCTTGATAAGAGTTCGGAAAAACTTACTCTAACTTTAGTGGGTACATAGGATGGCGCACGATTCCTGTGACCCTTTTCCATTTTGCCAAACCTACTTGAATGTGATCGTTGACATCACATCTGTTTTTGCATCAGCCTGGGTATTGAAACTTTTAGCTTCTCGGTATCTCTTGGACATCAAGCGCGATCCTACTATTATCATTTCTCCGTTGTTTACAAAACTTGCACTTGAGATAGTATCTTTTTGTTCGACTTAGTTGAAAACCTCTGGATTCCAAAGTTTGTCTCCATATTTTAATTTGTTGTTACTCCACCCTCGTCTCGTCAATGAGGACAATATCATTGCAAACGACATATACCTGGTCTTGAGAGCTCGGGCGATTTCGTTTGTCACAATAGCAAACCAAAGTAGCTCAATGGTGTAAGCCAATTGTAATAAGGAATTTATTTGGCGTTCGTCAACCACCATGAACACTTGTCACCACATTCTTAACATATTTTTAATGATACTGATGGATTTAATGAATGCTTCCTTTTTACCAAAGTTCACTCTAGACACTTTATCATGTGCGTTTTCTAAGTCGATAATTTTCTGTCAATACTTGAACAACATAAATAAGGTAAATTTGATTTAAAAAGCTGATATTTGTGTGAATATTATAAGCTTCTCATAGTTGTATTATACATATCCATTGCTGGTTTTTAGCTGTTTTAGAAGTAATCTAGACTTTGTTTGGCTCATTGTGGAAATTGGGAAGTAGTGATTGGTTACTTGTACTGGTTATTGTAGAAGATGTGATAAGATGAACAATGATTGTACCGTTTTTCCTGAGAAACTAGCAGTCTGGGAATACGAGAGGAGGAGAAACAATGGAAGGGGAATTCAAGCTGGTAGATGAAGCTAGCAAATTACTACCTTAGAACATGCTCTTTGTTTGGGGGTGCCTTGGAGGATACATATACACAATTTAGAAAATAATATTAATGTATTTTGTACTTACAAGGCATGAATGCTGTTTGTTATACTTGTTCCACAAACCACTGCTTTATTTATGAATTTACTTGATGTTTCCTTGTGGTCTGCTTTATTTATTAATTGTTTGATGTCCTCTTGTGGTTTTATTTGTCACGCAGTTTGCTCTGTTGTGCCTGGAAGTTATTTTTTAAGTTAGTTGGGGGTAGGATCTGTTTCTACTTAATGCTTTGCTTTCTCAGAAAATGCTTTCCCTAATTTATTTCTCTCTTCTTTTATCTGAAGGGAGGTGACTTTTCGAAAGGAGATGGTATGTATTTCTTCTTCTGGATCTTGTACTTTCATTTGGTGCTGATGCTCTCCATATGTAACTTGCATTTTCATGCTCATAATTGTAAGACACGACCTTTAATTGATTTGCAGGTACTGGTGGAGAAAGTATCTACGGAGGAAAATTTGCTGGTGGGCATTTTTCTATTTGATGCCTCACCCAGTGCTCGTGTTTTAGTTCCTTACTAAATTGAATCCTATCCTTTTTTGCAGATGAAAACTTTAAGTTAAAACATAGCGGGCCTGGTTTTCTCTCTATGGCTAATGCAGGTGTGAACACAAATGGATCGCAGTTCTTTATAATATTTAAGCCCCAGCCTCATCTTGATCGGTATGCATCTCTCTGTCTGGTTATGCCAAATCTTATACACTTCATTTCATATGTTTATTCATTACAAGTCTTAGCTCCAAATTTGTTTATCATTGTGTAATATCCCACCCCCCCCCCCCCCCCCCCCCCCTCCTCTCTCTCCCTGTTGCAGAAAACATGTTGTGTTTGGAAAAGTTGTGAAGGGAATGGATGTTATCAAGAAAATGGAGGAGGTGGGTACAGCTGATGGGGCACCTACCGGACCTGTAAAAGTGGTAGATTGTGGTGTGATGTCTGAGACTAAAATTCAAAGTTCAGCAGGAGCTGAGGAGAAAGGTAGTTTCTCCAGCTGGGGTGTACGGTATATATTGTTTTCTGGATCTTTTGTAGAATTTATTTGACATTACTGCTTGTGGTCTGTTTTAGGCAAGAAGAAGAAATCACAGAGACGCTTTTCATCTGATGATGATTCTGACAGTGTGGCAAAAGGAAAGCAGAAACCATCTCTGAAAGGGAAACGGAGAAAGCGGAGCTACTCTTCATCTGATTCTTATAGCTCTGGATCAGATTCTGATTCATATTCATCTGAGACAGACTCAGACTCTGATTCTTCATCGGGCTCTTATTCTTCATCTTCATCTAGTGATGGAAGGCGAAGGAAGAAAAGGAAGTTGACCAGAAAAGCAGGCCGCCAACTTGGGAAAAAAAGGAGGGGTGCACAAAAGGGTAAACGAAGAGCGAAGAGCGATAGAAGATCTAGGCGGAAGTCTAAAAGGTCTCTTTCTCATAATTTTCCCTCATTGACTGTGGTGATTTCACTCGCATCACTTATCCTTTTCAAAATTCGTACCTGTTTTGTATATAATGTATGCCATTATTGTCTCTTGAACCGTCATATTTCTCATATTTCTTGCTTTACCATGTAGGCTTGTGGCAAAATGCATGTTATAGTATTAATATGTTTGATTGTACCAACCTTTCGGGTTTTTATGTAGTTATTCAAGACCCTAGTTCTATACTATAAAGTAAAGTAATATCTTTGTCTCTATTTTTTTCTTCTTTTTCGTTACGAATTATAGAAATTCTGGAATTCTAGACATGCATTTCACCCGCATCACTTATCCTTTTCAAAGTTCGTACTTGTTATTATGTATATAATCCATTATTGTCTCTTGAACCATCATATTCTTACTTTACCATCTAGGCTTGTGGAAAAATGCAGGTCTCAGTATAATGTGTTTGATTGAACCTACCCTTTGGGTTTTCTTGTAGGTATTCAATCCTATATTTTTATTTTACTATAAAACCAAATTGATTTCTTGTTTTCTGTTTTTTGTTTTAAATGCGGAGTCTAGGAATTCTGGAAGTTCTAGTGATACTGATAGTACTATGAGCAGTAGTAGCCGAAGCAGCACTTCCGATGAGGAAAATGGTCACAAGGGAAAATCTGTACGTAAAACAAACACCAGTAGCAAAGTTGAGCAGCAGCCAATTCAGCGCCTTGGTACCAATCGTTTTCATTCCATTAGTTGGTTTAAGTTTTGATCGTGTCTCTTTGAGTTAATGCATGCTATATTTCACATTTTTCCTGTGACTGAAAATTGAAGGGAAGGAAAAAGCGTTGTTAACTCCACCCTTGGGATCTGAGGGACCAGAAAGAAGTGATAAACGGAAAGAAAATGGGGATTCTCATGAAGAGGGTGATGTTTCTCAAAAGAAAGACAACCTACGAAACAATGGACAGGGGCGAGGTGTCAATGGTAATCAAGCCACTGGAATACTGCATCAATCTGATGAACCGAGCAGATCAAGGTTTTTACCTTAGTTTACATTTGCTGGCAACATTATATTTTTCTGTTGTATTTATTTTCCTTTAAACTTCCGTACAAGCCTTAACTTGAATATATTTAATGGTCTGTTCTTATCTTATGGGGAGGTATTAATGACTGATTTTTCACTTCTGCTGAGACTTATTATTGCACTTACTTTTGGACTAGCAGGAGTCTGACTCCGACTCCTGGTGGGAGGCAAAAGACTAGTCCTTTGAGCAGTCCAAGTAGAAGTCCTGGACTTCCAAACAGCAGAAAGATTCCTAAAGAACCTGGTTTGCAAGTTGAGGATATTCTTCCAAGCAAGCCGGCCCAGCCTTCTGCTCCTAATCATGGTCGTAATTTATCTCGAAGCCGCTCTCCAGATGGAACTCAGAAGCGCGTCAGGAAAGGGCGGGGCTTCACAGAACGATATGCTTTTGTTAGAAAATATCGTACACCCTCTCCAGAACCTTCATTGGATAGACCTTTTCGTTTTGGTGGAAGAAATGTTGAGAGGAACCACGACAGGTAGTATCCGATGCCTGCTTCGTAGTATGGTTTGTTTTATATATTTGCTTAACACATGTCTGTGATTTGGTCTGTGTGTGACATGTCATGTGGTCAGTTAATGTACTGGATCTAAATGACGCCTAGATACACCACAAGTTTTGCGTCTTTGATATGTCCAAGAGTTCAGGACCACATTCTCACTGTGATTGCAGTTTGACGTTAAAAACAAATCAATTATGTATGCTTTCAAAGTTTCTTCCTGAAAAGTTTATTTGGTATCTCCGTGCAATCCAGGATTTTCAGGTCCTCTTTTGGTTTCTTTTTCATTTGCTTTGTTTTTCATGCTGATTAACAATTTTTGGTGTAATTTAACATCTCTCTACATTAAATCCATGTATTAGATAATCTCCTGCTGTTTTCTTCTGTAAAAGCTTATTTTTGCTTTTTCCCTACCTTACTGTTTCTTACAAGGGAAAGATAGCGTTGATTTTTTCACGTAGTTCCACTAGGATGAACTAAGAAGAGTTTATCGATTGCCTATTCAATTTGAGATTGGCAACTGCTTGGCCTTAAACGGCTTCTATGATATTCTGAACTCGCTTGTTGTAAAGGCAGTCCAAGCTAGTGTTGTTTCAAAATGGTGGAACATTGCTCGGACAATTTGTGATGTTGCATGTGTGCTTTAAATTTTTATGTTCACACTGTATATAAGTATATTTGCTGATAATGATACATATAGGTACCCAAGTTACAGAAATAGAGTCGAACGCTCACCGCAAAGACGCTACAGGAGTCCACCCAGGTCTCTCTCTCTCTCTCTCTCTCTCTCTCACACACACACACACACACACACGTGCATATTCCTGTTTATCAATGATAATACATTAATACTAACCCTGTGCACATGGCTTCATTATCATGCTTCCATGAAACTCTGTTTAACCCCCTCATGTACTGATAATATACTCTGAGGGTTTGCATGGCCCTTGAGACTGAATTATTTTCGTATTCCTTCATAACTTAAGTTAGTTTGTTTACATTTCTTTGTTGCCAGATACGAACGTAAGAGGAGTCGGGGCAGAACTGTTTCTCGAAGCCCTCCCTCATACCGTGGTCGTGAAAGGCACCGTAGCAGGAGCCCCGTGCGTAGTCCTAGTCCTGCTGATAGCCGTCCTGTGATTAGCGACAGACTCAAATCTCGTCTAGGCCCAAAAACAAATGACCAGGCTCCTCGAGGTCGGGGAAGATCTATTTCGCGCTCCAGGAGCACCAGCTCATCCAGATCAAAATCTCCTGACCCTTCTTCAAGAAGACGTCCACGAAAAAGTTCATCACCTTCTCCTGCCAGTTCCAGATCCATATCTCCTGTTGGACAACGGGGTTTAGTATCATATGACGATATCAGTCCCAGTAATGCGTTAAAATAGTGATATATCCAAATGGATTGTGGGTTTGAAATTTGAATCGTGAAATATCCTTGCACTTGAAACTTGGTACGAGAATTCTGTTTCTGAGGATTTATTAGCACTGGATTTCGGTTGTAACCATATTGTGGGTTCCTGAAATGCCCTTGCTTACTGAAAATTTGACATTCATATTTCTTTTTTGAAGGACTTATTAGCACCGAATCAGATATTTGGAGATTCATATCTAAAAGTAGATCTGTAGTAGACATCGTTGGTGCAGTTGTCCATGCACTGAACTTTTGCCCATAATTATATTATGTATCTAATATTATGAATTTTAGGGATGATTCGATAAGATTCAGTTAGAAGTAACCTTAATCTAGTCGAGAATCATCTATGTTGTCATGCATATTACAAACTACTAGAAAAAAATTATAATATTAGAAAAGATAATGTAAATCGGGCACCATTGGCACCATTTACAGGAATGGGACTAATTTTAATTTCTAAAAGCAGTCATCTGCTGGCTTCCCTCTGAAATTGAAGATCGAGAGTGAGTTCGTCATTGGTCACGGCCACTTTGGCAATATAAAGCCACTATTATGGAGTCTAAGGTGGCCATATTAGATGCTTAAAATAAATTAGCTGCATAGGAAAGATGTCGATGATACCCGGTAGTAACAAAACGAAGTGTACAGATCATTACAATTTTACAGAATTCTAATGCAGAAAAAAGTTGATCCAAGTAACAAGGATTTAAACCATGAACAACTCATTTTGCTGATCTTAGTTCTCAACAGCAAAGCTACACGAAACTCTGAAACAAGGTCATTGTCTGCAACAAAGAACATAGTGGAAAATTTTCAGCAGGTTGATTACAGTTATATCGGTTGACCTTTGGGAACAATTTGATCTTTAAGCCACATGTAGATGGGAACCAACACGTAGTAAGTTCCAGCCATGGCACCAAGAATAAAGCGCACCAGAAATACAAAAGGGTTAACAGGTTCAGATACATCCTCTTCTTTGGGGCCAAGCTGCAAAACGAATTAGGATAAAGGTTTAATATTCGCCAGGTACCATATAATTAATACTGCAAAAGGACACATAATCTTTTTTCTCTAGACACAAAAATATACTTGTTCTCAACATTTATCAAGAAATAGCTGGTAATCCGTGCATTTGTTAGGGTCGTTATTTCAATCAACATGAGAATTCTTTGAGTTTGATCAAATGGAAAGTACAAAAGAAAGAACAAGAAACAAGAGAGAAAAATGATTAATATACAATTACTTTGAGGATGTAAAAACTTAAACAATGAATTATCAAGTACATATCTTGACAGGATTCGATACAAACAATTATTGAAGAGTGTATAGAGGAGTATGATATAAATGCTAAATTGCTTATACACGTAGGAGACTTGAAATTTACTAGAAAAAAACGCGTAACCGAAAATAGAGAACACTTGTGACGAATCAACCAAAAATCTCGTCGATATAAGAAATCTTGTATAATCCAAGTTTCAAATAATATTAGGTCAACAAATAAATAAATTCTTTTCTAAACATGTACAGGAAATGAATATAATTATTAAAGACCAGCTCTATGAAGTGAACACTATCAACAAAAAGCAATAACTGAAAGTAGAAGCTTCAAGAGGATACCCACAGTAACTACAAAATGACACAGAAAACACTTTTGAGAGAAGGCTACTGTAATATATTTCAGCGAGAAGAAAATTCTCTTCGTTACATTTTTTAGACAAGAGAAGTCAACTTAGAGCAATAAGTTTAAGCAGAGAAGTAAAAGAGTGCAATATTGCATTTAATTTTACCTGTAGAGGTGAATCCCCAGATGCAGGTTTTACACCTGTAACAGAACATCCCATAATCAGCCCATGTCTGCGAACCCCACGATACCATTTTGGACCAATCCTTTTCAGTTGGACATCCTTGAATCCTGCTTTTTCAAACCACTCAATATACTCTTCCTCCTTTGGGAAGAGCATCCAAGCATCTGCAAAGAAGCGAGATAACCAAAATGTTGGATACACAGGACCGATCAAGCATGCCTTCCCTCCAAGTCTCAGCACCCTGTACGCTTCCCTGATCCCACGTTGGGGGTCTGGCCAGTACTCTATACTGCAAAGATGCACAAAATATACGAACCTTTGTCAGATATACCAGGTCAAGTATGTCTACCATATTAGTAATAGTTATGAATCATGTATTGGTTCGACCTTATAGATATAGAAATCACTCATGAACCATTCAACCGCATCTGCATGTAGAGCAATACTAGAAATTACTCGTTTCTAATTCTACTCGGGAAGGCACAACATTACTTACAATGTACAAAGAGTTGGAACAGATGAAAGGAGATAAACATGAACTAAGCAAAATCCGTAGTCCTGTAAGCAAGCCTATAGTCCTATACATGGTAGGCTAAACTTTCATAGTCAAAGAAGTTGAAAGAACGACACAATAGCCTGTGATACATGGAGGAAGCATTTAACTATAACCATGAACTGATGAACATAACAACACAAACTCAAGTTCTAGACGGTCCAATAAAAGCATGCCCCCCCCCCCCCCCAATTCAAGCTGATTTCTGGACAATAATACAACATGCAATGTTAGTTGATCAATCAATTGAACACCAAACACTGAAAGAACATAATATACCTTCCAGCAGACACATATCTATCAGCATAATCAGTGCTGAACGGGAGATCCTCGGCATCCCCTTCGATAATCTTGCATTCCTTCAAAGGCTCCTTCTCCTTAGCCTTAGCAAGCTGGTGCGGCGACTGATCAAGAATAGTAACATTCTTGGCATCCACATGCTCCACAATCCCCAGGGTAGTGAACCCAGTGCCCCCACCAACATCCACCACGGTCAGACTCCGGCTGTTCAAATCAGCGGGCTCCAAGGCGTCGTCCCTCATGTCCTCAGTCCAATGCCCAGGGTTAATAACATGGTCATACACAATTGACAGAAACCTGTAAAACCAAAAAGCCTCTTTCTTGTGCTGTATGAATCTGAGCTGAGAGGCAGGTCTAGGAGCTGAAATGCTGCATTTGGGGGTGAGGGCTATTCTTTTATTGTTGGTGGCCCTGATGGAGATTTTGCCACAAGAAACTGAACCTAAATTGGGGAAATTTTTGCCATGAAAATCTGAGCCAAGAAAACCTAACCCTTTTGGAAATGGGGCAACCCCTCTCATGGGAGTGAAGGTTTCAGCTCCATAAAGCATTGCAGAAGCCATTAGAGGACTGAACTGAGAGAACCCACAAGGAAAAATGCAATCTTTGGGGCAACTTTACTATAATATACTTACTATATAGTAAACTCCGAAGTAAGTGACTGTTGACTAAGAGAAAACAATGAGTGCGAGAGGAGTGTGTGTGTGTGTGTGTTAATTTGGAGGTAAGGGACCTTTGTGGACCCCAGTAAAAAACCACGACAAGAGTAAGAGCGAAAATTAGACCCTGGTGGTACCACCACTGGTGGTACCACACACATACACATATATGTATATGTATATATATATGTGTATGTGTGTGGTACCACCAGTGGTGGTACCACCAGGGTCGAATTGACCGAGTAAGAGCCGCTGGAAGGTAATTCAGCCATGAATAAATTGTATCAATACGACGTGAAAATCAAATACGTGTTTGTTTATGGACTCTAGTGTGTTTGATTGGTTTACTTTCATTGAAAAATAACAATTAATTTGTACCGAAAATGAAATAAATATCTGATAATTTTAAATATTTACATATAAAGGAATATTTATTAACAAATTGAACTATTGAATTTATACGTATATATTAACTGACATTATACTATATACACGCATAATTTGTTAATTAAATTAACATGTATAAATAAGACTAAAAAAAGGCCATAGAAAAGTGAGGTCTTGTCAAATTTGCTCAAGATAAAATTAATGATGGATGACAAAACGGCGTTCTTACATAAATTATTATAATGTATCTTTTCTAAACCTTAACCTCATTTAAAAAAAAAAAAAAAAATTAGGTGCAGTCGTTGCGCAACAAGGTGATACATTCAGTTGGTTATTGGCTTGTTGCTATTAATAAACGGTGTAAGAGGGTGTTATGGGTGGTTATTTCCTATAAATTAGAAAATACTTTTAATCTCAACCGTTGGTTGCAACAGTGTTTTCAGAATCGGATCGAATATAGAACCGGTGAATTTACTGGTGACACGTGGTTGAACCGGTAAAAGGTACATCTAAAAATATATTTATCCAAATAAATGAAATAAATTATTAGATATTTTATGTGCAAAAGTATATTAAGGTTCCGTGGACTTTTAAATGAGTTGGCCCACTTTTTGCTAATTTAAGTATTTTGTGGGTGCAATTTGAGGCCTGGTTAGGAACGAAAGCCCAGAGCTTCGGTCATTTTTTTATTTTTTTGGTAAATAATGACATTAAACTAGGCAAATTAGCCCGAGATCAAATTACAAAAAATAATTAAGCTGGGAAGGTGGGCTCTCCCAAAAAAATTCTCTTCTCAAAACCCCAAAGCGTTCTTTCGCTAGCGTGTGTGCCAGTTTGTTCGCCTCGCGAGGAATCCACCTAAACTTGATATTCCATGGTATGTGCACTAATCTTCTGCAATCTTCTACTAATAAGTTGAATTGATCTTGATCCTCTTGCTCGCCATTGATGAGTTTGAAAGCCACAAGTGAGTCTGTTTCCACTTCAATTCGCGGTATTCCTTTCCAACCTCTTTTGATTGCCACTAATTCAGCTTCGTCTGTAGTAGGTGCTTCCAAGTCCATCCCTTACTCCCAAATCCGCTTACCCTCGGCTGTGCGGAGGACACCAGCAGCTGCGCCATGATTTTCTCTCACGTTATAGAATCCGTCTATATTTAACTTGACCTAGTCATGCATAGGTTTGCACCATTGGTGTTCCCTATCACTCTTCTTCCTTTTGCGACTACCTGATGCCATGTCTTTGCTAAACACTTTAATCTAGAACAGACACGCGTCCAGATTCTCCATTTTCTTTTTGAACACCTTGGCGTTCCTATTTTTCCAGATTATCCAAAGAGTTGTCGCATAAACATATTGCTAGTCCACATCTACTATGTTGCTTTTCATCTCTTTATTTTTCATGATAAATTTCAGCCAATCTTCATCCAGCTTACCATCAAATTTTGCTAAGTGCTCGCTCGATACAACCTTCCTCCAGATCGCCCATGCTCGCCTGTTATGTGGAGGACTAATTTTGTATGTGAACTGCACACATGACACACATATGACATAGTAATGCCACGAGCGTTCAATAGTTGATTCGTATCAATTATGTCTTGCGATGCGAGCCACAAAAGTGTTGTATTTTGCTGGTAACATTCGTTCCGGTAACCCAATTTACATCAACACACGAATGAGATTCCTCTGAATACTTTTGAAGGAACGTTTTGTACGCCGATTGGCAAGTAAATATGCAATTCGACGTTTCACTCCAAAGGATAGTATCCGCTCTTGGCGCGAGGTTGATTCTTGTTCTTTTAATTTCATCCTTTAGAGTTGATGGGTTGTTGAAGCCAAACCTTCCAAATTTCAGTTTCCCTCCCCGTCAATGAGGTCATGGAGTGTGAGATTAGATTCTGCTGGATCAATAGAGCAATCTTCCTCGCATACACGAGTGGCACCCAACCAAACATCATACCAAACGAAGATATTTTGACCATTCCCTATTTTTCGTATGAGAAAAAAGACGCATTAAATCGAAACAACACAAAATACCTTTCCAAGTTGGACTGTCCGTCGGTTTAGCAATCCAACTCCGTGGGCTGGTATTCCGCAAGTATTTAGCCTCTATAAATTTGCTTAAAACTGTCTCCTCTCCTCCGAGGGCATTGGTCATTTAGTTATGTAAATAAGAAGAAATATAATTTTTTAAACCTAATTATTTTTCCACCACTTATGTTGGCCGCTTTTCAAAATTTCCATATCTAATTTCCTTTGTCTTCTTTATTGTACATTACTTTTCTTTTAATTTCTTTTTCATCCTCTATACTTTTGACTTTTCCCATCTTGTAATTTAGATACAATTTCTATTTCTTCATTTCTATTAATTCTGCATGAATAAAAGTTTATTGATGTTGGGGTGCTTATGAACGATATCAATCAACATCAATTTATGTTATCACATAAGTAGTAAAAATGGCAAAATGGGTTAGTTAGAGGTCCGAGTCGCCGAATTACCCCGATTTTGACTGGTTCATGTCGATCTGACTCGCTTTTATTCTAGACCGATTTGTAGGGGCTCTCTGGATCGGACAAGACTCTGGTCGACGTTCTGTAGGGGCTATCTGATACGCAACGTGGCGTATTCATTAATTTTCAAACACAAAATTCCGTTGCGTATCCAATACATTTTTTAGGCGTATCGAACATATTCTTGGTCTTTTTTGCAACATTTTGATACGTATCTGAAGAAGTTAATAAAGAGCCAGTACCATATCTTGATGTTTAATTGAAACTTCTCAGTGATTTACTTTCAACTATTGTTAATTTATTTTTTTATTATGGGTTTACGTAGTAAAGTATTTTGTATATTTTTATTTACAAAATGTTTTACATATTCTTATGAATAGCACATATAGATTTAAAAAATTACAAGGTTTGTTATTATATCTGAAATTGTAGAATCGGGTTTGTACAAAGTAAGCTCTAAGTTAAGCTGGCGTTGCCTTAACTTGATCACAATTAATCTTCTTGACAGAGTATAATGCAGCGGAATTTAAAGAACACAAGAAGATATTTTTTAGAAGTTTATATGTGATTATAAGCTTTCTAGCCTTAGGCGAAATAACCAATAAAGGTTTGAACCAAGATGTTCCTCACAACAAAATCACTCACGCTCTCTTGTTGCTCGGACTCAGCAAAGCAGAAAAAGACTCTCTCCTTAAACGTATTATCTGGATTTAATTTGCTAGTCTAAAAACTTCGCAAAGCAAGACAAAACAATCCAACTCTAATGATCTAATCACTCATATTCTTTTAGCTCTATTGTGTTGTATTTGTCTTGATGAACTTTACAACTATATATATTTCTTGAAACTTGATCTTCAAGGTGTGTTGTTCACAACTTCAGGTAACTCTTGTTGTTTCCTTGATGAATTCTACTTCCTTGTGAACTCGGTCTCCTTTTTGAATAATTGTTCCCTTTATTAGAGTTTTAATAAGGATATACACCTTCTTCAATTCAGAGTTAAGAGTTAATACTGGAAAGATACATAGTTGCAGTAGATCTTCAACTGTTTTCTTCCTTAAAACCGCGTTGTGTTGACCATTCTTCTCAACTTGAATTATGGAAACTTCAAGCAAGGAAACTTGTAATGCTCTTCCTTATGATTAAGATACGTTCCTGGATATAATCAAAGACAACTAAAATTGTGAAACTTGATTAATCGGTGAATAAAGGCAAAACTCAAATAAAGCAGTTTTAAACAGATTGCTGCAGAGTTTTTGTTTACAATGTTATCTTCTGATGTTACCATATCATTATTTACAGAATACTTTGCACTTTCAATCTCCCTCGTTTTGTCTTTCTTCAAAAACCAATAATCTGTTCCAATGAAGTAATATATCCAAAAGTAAAATTCAATAAGACCAAATCAAAACTACTAAACTGCTCCCCCTTAATGCAAACTATCAAAATCCAAAGTTGGCATAATAAAGACATTTATCAAAGTCATCGACACATCAAACTTTCTTCAATGTTATCATAACATGGAGTCCAGTGCGTTGTTCAAACTTTAACATTTATCAATGCTGTCCTAACATTGAAAACATAAAGTACATACACAAAAGTTAAACAGAGAACCAACAGTTGTAAGATGTCTTCATAAGCAAAAACATTAAGAGTAATTCAATAGTAGTTAGTAATACTTATTATAGACCCAAGGCAATAACAAGGAACACACTCCTTGATCAAATCAAAATAAACTAAGTAAATGTACCAACAATAATCAAAACAACAGTTCAAAAGCAAAAACAGAAAAAGCAAGAGCAAAAATAAAAAAAAAAATCAGATTACTCTCCCCCTTTTTGTTTTTATGAAGAATGGAGTTTCTCCATGTTCTTTAATCAAAGTTTCCAGTTCCTTCAAGTGCTCCTTCTTGTCCTCAATCTCCCTTTGGGTTTCAGCATAATTCCTCATGTACCAAGCAAGTTGATGTTCAATAAAGGAAGTGGTAATGACCTTGTATTTTTTTTTCTTTAGACGTAGGCACTGAAGTTCCTACAAACTCCTGAGCCCTCTTCTTTGTTTTACTAGGTCCAATACCACCTATTGAGTTCCAAGGAAGATCTCTCATATTTTTTCTACTAAAATAGCTCGAGAGGATGATAAATTCAGTTTCATTCTTGGTCCACCCCAATCTGACTTGTAACATCCATATAATTTCGAGATAAACTATACAATATCAGAGCAACTATTACATGTCTAAATGTTAAATATCTGAATCAAATACACTCAAAGTACTAAACTAATGAAAAAGAAACATAAACTTAACTAACTCCAAACCCTAGTGAACTCTAAACGCTACCCAATACCAAAGGCTCCCAGGTCATGACTCAGTAGTAGCCTAGTTTGTCTTAATCTGGAAGAAAGGAAAAAAAAAACATAAAATTTTACGTGAGATAAAAATCTCAGTGAATGCTCATGTGTGGGTGCAAGTGTTGCATTTTCTTTCACTAATTTGAAGACAGTTTAACAAATGAACTTAAACGCACACAAATGTCATGCAATATAATCGTAAAATCTCAAGCATTTGTGGTTTAATAAGAATCCTTTAACAAAAGAACAGCTTCACATTTGAAGATCGGTGTCCACGTTATTCTGCTAATGCAGCCAGCCTTATCACCTCACAACAATAATCCTTATCTCCCCGTTCAAGGCGCGACCTTGGAATCAAGAACGTATACCATGGTACATACGAAAATCCTACGACCCAACAAAGACACAACCTCTTCCTGTTATGTCTGATAGGGAATGGGCCCACAGAGACAACAAGAACGTATGCCATGGTACATACGTATGCTCGGCGGTACCCCCTGCACTCCCACGCCAAACACTGAATCCTGTAACTAATCAATTCCGAATATAACCCAACGGGACACCATTCATCATATCGCTTCCAATCATTTAAAACAATTAACCAATGTGCGGATAACTTGCTTTTACAAAATTGAACAGTTTGAATATCCAATTTACAGAAACTTTATTTCAAGAAACGAACAGTTCCAGAGACAACTTTCTTTGAAGAAATGACCGTTCAATATGCAGAAAATCGTGTTTATATATATAGATGCATACATAGATATACATGCAGTTTTTCAAAATAATAGATTTTAGAAACACTCACCTGAAATACGACTACAAACAAAAAAGGGAGCAATTATGCGACGACGCCTAGTTGTTATCACCTAAGAGGCCAAAGAATATCAATGAACTCAAATTTATATATTCATGATTCTAACTTAAGGCAATTTCAATTATAAATAATCTTAATCTAGTTATGATATCAATCGTTTACCGTTTCCATTAACTCTAGTTAATATATCAAACTATTATAACATATATATCAGTTATCATTTCCAATCGTGTCGTAGTCTCCACAGTTGTACTAATTATGCTTGAAGTTCTATTTCTATATCATAATTAAGGTTGTACTAATTATGCTTGAAGTTCTATTTCTATATCATAATTAAGGTTCATAACATGATAGTACTCCACTACCTAGAATGAAGTGTACATCTATGTACATAATTATGTGAAACATATATAATATGTATAGATACATCAAAAGTTGCCTATTTTATTTATGTTAACATTCTCAATTTCTAAGCATAGTTAAAATTTCCGCAAGTTTACATATATGCAAGGATGAGCTTTTAATAATCATATCATATCCCCACTTTACATGTTAATATCTACGAATTTAAGTGCAATCAACATTATTATAGTTTAAAATTTTACATACTTAAACCGTTGGAAAATTGGTAAATGAAATAGATTTGTACAACAAACTTCGGTTCAAATTTTGAGTGGGCCTCACTTGTCGTTTTGACGAGTTCAAGACGGGGACGTGCTCTCCTATGTGAGATCTTCGAAACGATATATTACACGCTCAAAATGGTACACGAGTGAATGAAAAATTGATGTTCAAAGTTAGCTACACAAAGCTGAAAATATTGGGAAAAATGAGAAAAAACATAAAAGAAAAGGGCACTTGAAAAAAAGAGCACTTTCTTTGGAGTTTATCAATGGGAATGCATTCTTAGCATTGTAAAAATGTGTTGGCTAGTGCCTCCTTCCTCTCCTACGCGCGCGCAGGGGGGGGGTGCAAATCTTGGGCCAAAAATCCATCGGACTAGTGTGACTCGGGCTCGCGTGACGACGTACACGTCGAATGTCGATCCGTTTGGCCTGTTGGGCTCCTGCTCGCGTGGACCTTGTTTTGCAATTCCAATTCCAATATTTCTTTTTTTTTTTGTTTTGTTTAACATAATTATTTATTTTCTGATATATATAAAATATAGAAAATTGGTAGCATCATTTTGGTAATTAAAATTATCTTACGAAATAAAATATTTCGTGATTCAGTTTTAACTGAAAACGTGTTTAGTTGATGACCAAGTCGTCCAACCCTCTCCCAAACTAGTATATAAAGGGGTCGCTCCCCATAGGTTTTAATCATCCAAAAATACTTTGCATACACGAAAAGAAAAAAGGCTTTTGCGCAGCCAAATATTTTTTATCATGGTGTGGTGGTGAAGAAAGTTTTTGTGCGAGTTCACCGTATAAGACTTGTGTTTGTATGGTGTATACGTGATGATTCCAATGATAAGAAGAACAGACATATATAGTTACAAGAGAATCTATAACTAAGGAAAACAACTAATCTAGGAGCTATAAACAAGGTAACAGTATAATCTAAATACAACAATATATATTAACATAAATAGATTAGTCTATCCAATACGCCCCCGCAAAATAGACGTTCCGTCGGTAACGGAGATTTTGGAACGAAGAAGGCAAAATCGTGAGCGAGCGAGGGGCTTAGTGAGGAAATCGACAAGCTGATCAAGGGTGTTAACATAAGACACCCGAATGAGACCTTTAGCGACAAGATCCCGAACAAAGTGAACATCCACTGAAATGTGTTTCATGCGAGAATGTTGGACCAGATGTAAGGATAGGCGAAGGGTCCACATGTTGTCGCAACGGATGAGAGGCACTGACGGGGAGGAGAGACCAATCTCCCCGAAGAGATGTTGCAACCAACGAACTTCAGCGGAGACTGTAGCAAGGGCACGATACTCAGCTTCTGTGGATGAACGGGCAACTGCCTTCTGCTTGCGAGAGGACCAAGAAATAGGATTGCCACCAAGGAAAACAATGTAAGCGGAAGTAGAGGTGCCGGTTTGAGCGTCGCCGGCCCAATCTGAATCTGAGTAAGCTGTGAGAGTAAAAGACCTTTCTCGTCGAAAGAGGACACCAAAGGTGAGAGTGCCCTTGAGATAGCGAAGGATGCGTTTGAGGGCAGTCTAGTCCGAGGCAGTGGGAAAGACCATCCGTTGAGCCAAACGATTCACAACAAACGCAATATCGGGCGGTGTGATGGCAAGATACTGAAGACCACCGATAACTTGCTGAAACTCTGTCGCATCGGTAGGATCCGAAGAATATGAGGCCAGTGGGTTAGTGGCCATAGGTGTAGCGAGAGGTTTAGCACCATCCATCTTGTGATGCGAAAGCAAGTCGTGAATATACTTTTGTTGAGACAAGAACAACCCTTCACGACAACGAATAACCTTAACACCCCAAAAGTAAGAAAGTGCACCCATGTCCTTAACCGCAAACTTTGTGGCAAGATGAGTCACGAGAGTTGAGATCATGGAGTCACTTGAGTCAGGAACAATAATGTCATCTACATAGACAAGGACGAAGATTTGGACTGCAGACCGAGAGAAGACAAAGAGTGACGTATCTGATAAGGTCTGGACGAAACCAAAGGAGATAAGAACAGCACTAAGGGCAAGGTACCATGCACGAGGTGCCTGCTTAAGACCATAGAGTGTCTTATGGAGGAGACAAACGTGATTAGGAGCTGACTTATCCACAAAACCAGATGGTTACCGCATATAGACAGTTTCAGTCAAATCACCATGCAAGAAGGCATTACTGATATCCATTTGGAGGAGAGACCAGCAATGCATAATAGATAAGGACAAAATAAGCTGAATAGTCACTGGTTTGACGACAGGGCTAAAATTTTCCTTATAATCGATGCCAGGACGCTGATGGAAGCCTTTTGCAACGAGAGGAGCCTTGTACCGATCAATAGACCCATCAGGATGACGCTTTATACAAAATACCCATTTAGAGCCAATAATACTTTGGTCAGAGGGAGGAGCAACTAAGGACCAAGTACCATGATCGGTAAGAGCCGTAATTTCTTCCGCCATAGCCGCACGCCACTTCGGATTGCTCATGGCTTGAGTCGCACAAGTAGGTTCGATTGGACCAGCAATGGGATGCTTAGTGACCATATTGAGGACCTTAGGTTTAAAGATGTTGTTACGCGACCGAGTAACCATAGTGTGAGTGCATTCTGGAGGTGGTGGAACATGAGGGACTGGTGAAGCTGGCAAGGCCGACGGAGATAACGAGGCAGTCGGGGATGGAGGCTCACAAGGCACTGGTGGCTCAGGGATAGAGATAGGCGGTGGTGCCAAGATAGGTAACGGAGATGGCAGCGGAAGAGAGAACTTTGCACTGTCAAGGCCAAGAGAAGGTGAGACCCGCGGCTGAGTATCAGGGAACACATACTCCACGAAGCGAACATGGCGAGAAATAAAGATACGGCCCGAGACAGGGTCAAGACACTTATATGCAGCCTGTGAGGTCGAGTACCCAATAAAAATACACGCCAAGGATGGCGAAGTTAATTTTCCCTAGAGATAAGGACGTAAATACGGATAACACAAGCAGCCAAATACCCGTAGTCGGAGATAATTGGGCGCACGACCAAGAAGCATCTCGAAAGGAGACCTATGATGCAAGACAGGTGTGGGAAGCCTATTATGGAGATAAGCAGCCGTGAGAAAGGCATAATCCCAATAATCAGGGGAGAGATTGGCTCGTGTAAGCAGAGTACGACCCATGGTGACAATATGACGATGGCGACGTTCACTAGTGCCATTCTGTTGAGGAGTATGGGGCGCAGTAGTTAACCAACTGATGCCATTATCAGAGAAATAACCACGCAAGGACAAACATTCTCCACCATTATCAGAATAAAAATTCTTGATTGACGTATTAAACCGTTTCTCAACAAGAGCGCGAAATTGCATAAAGATTCGAGAGACTTCAGATTTTGCAGATAGCACATAAACCCAACAATATTTTGTAAAGTGGTCAACAAGGATCAAGTAGTAACGTGCACCCAAAACAGATATAACCGGGGAAGGACCCCAAACATCACATATATTGTAAAACATGATCCGCAATAAGCGACATACTATGATAAACCAATTGTTGACTCTTGTTCAAAAAATAAGAACTACAGTGCTCAAAACCCAAATTATTCGACGATAAAGTTGGTAAATTAAACTTCTGCAAAATTAAAGAACTAATCTTTAAAGATGGATGACCAATGCGCTCGTGCCAACAATCCTTGCGAACCCGTTTGCCAACCAAAGCTGTTACTAGTGGGCACAATACTTTAGGAAAGCGAACACAATACACCCCATCCATGCATGCTCCCTAGATCAGCTCAGCCCCCGATCTGCGATCCTTTACAACAAAATAGGATGGGGAAAATTCAACAGAAACATTATTCGCTGTGGTAAATTGATGAACAGATAGGAGATTGCGTCGCGAGTGCGACACACATAAAAGATTATCAAGCTTAAACGTGCGATCAACATAAACAACACGAGAAGAACCAGAATGTGTTATAGCCAAACCTGTACCATCGGCAGTGTTAACCTCGTCGGGCCCCTCATATTCGGAATGTACCGAGAGATTACGAAGGTCGGATGTCAAGTTGTGAGATACCCCAGAATCAACGAGCCATTCACTGTTGGATGATGGTGGTGCCGAGGAGGCAAGATTGGCACTCGGATTCGGAAACTTATGACACACACGAGCACCATGCCCGTAAATCCCACAAAGCTGGTGTAGACACTTAAAATTTGTGTCTAATTAAATCTCGACACGTGGAGAATAGTATATTAATTTTCAATTTATTTTTCTATTTTATTTTGGATTTATAATAAATTTATTTCCAAAGTAAAGTAGTTAAATTTATTAACTTTAATATATATGATGGATAAATTGAATAATGTCTTATTTATTAATTGGAGTTAAATTATCCAATTAAATTAAATAATGGCAAGTCTTGTAGAGCAAGAAAAGAAAATAAATATATATTATTTAATCCTAATATTTTAAAGGGTTAAATAAATATATTCATCAAATCTCCACAAGGAAAGAATTCTCCACCAAATCTCCACAAGAAAAGAATTCCCCACCAAGCCTAAATTTTCAAGAGATGGAAAGAAGATTCTCTTAGATAAAGTCTTCCATATCAAGAAATTGTAGACGCGATCACAACCGTTCATCTCATCAGGAGATTCTAATTGAGATTCACTCCACAACTATAAATAGAGGTGGTCTTGAAGAAGAAAAAAGACACACAAATATTCACAAGTTGAAGAGGGAAAAACTCCAAGTTTTTCGCTCCACCAAGTTCATCAATCTTCAAGGGCGTTCTTCGCGGGATTCAAGGCGTTCTTCGCGAAAACCTCCATTTAATCCGGCGTCAAGCTCCAAGTCCATCAAATAACCATTTTTGAAGATCGCACTTCTGCCGAGGAAGATCGAGCTTCAACAAATTCAACAAATTCAATTCAAGTTCATACCGTTCTCCGACAATCTTCAAGCAAGAAAGTTCGTTTGATTCGAGAACAAGCTGCAAGGCCCTCGACAAACTGTTATTGAAGATCAAGTCCCTTTTAAAGAAGATCAAAGTCCATATATCCGAAGAACTGAAGACGAAGATCATATCGTTCTTCAACAATCTTCAACCAAATTTGAAGTCAAAAGTCCGTTCGATCCAAGATCAAGCTGTCAAGCCCTCGCATCAACGTTTGTCAAGCATCCAAGTATTTTGAAGATCAAGATTCTTCTAAAGAAGATTGACGTTCAACAAGTTCAACAAATCAAGACGAAGATCAAATTGTTCGTCGCGAAGATCAAGTCAAATTGTTAATTCAAGATCAAGCTCAAAGCCTTTGGATTAACGTTCAACTTAAATCACGTGGAAACGATCAAAGTCAATTCCGCCTTCAAGTCAACCAAGTTTCAAAATTAGAAAAGAATCAGAGGATTGCTAGAGATTGTAACCCCATATTCATTTGAATAAATAAAAAATTATTTGTACTTAAATTTTTTTGTCTTTATTTTAAAGATTTAGAATTTTTAACGCTACAAATTTTGGCACGCCCAGTGGGACCATCTCTACCTCTCATCTCTTTTCTAGCAAGTCTACAAGTTTTAAGTCACAAGAAGTCAACGTTGCTCAACAATGGACAAGTCAATGGGGGCAACAAGCGGAGGCTCTTCTCGACCGATGATGGAAGCTACACTCGCATCGGGGGCAAGACACAAAGCTAAGGAAAAGAGTCAAGCACCTTCAATGGAGGAGCGAGTTGCTGCGCTGGCGAGAGCTATTGAGAGCTTCACAACACAAGTGCATAGACGTGAAGAGCGCTTGAATTGCCTTCTCCAAAAGCTAGAGATCCAAGAAGGAAATCACAACATTGAAGAAGTCATTGACAAAGTCAAAGTTCAAGGATGCATCAAACCTTCAAGCGACGTAATCGAAGTTGCAACTCATCCCAACGAACAAGAAGATGTAAAAAGTGACGGTCAAGGCATGACATATGTAAAGGCTATTCATGGAGTTGAAGCTCAAGAATTCGATGGAGTCCAAGTCACTTCTCTTTTCCAAAAGTCAAATTTCTCAAGGAAGGAAGAGCAAGGCATCATGGCGCACACAAAGCCTTCTAAAGAAATCATTCAAGATGCGGAAGTTGGAGAATACTCTAAGTCCTCACGCCAGCAAATTCAAGTTTCCTCACAAGGCCTTGTCTCTGCCAATCAATTGAAGAAGTTCATCAAGGAAGTTGCAAAGGAACATGTAGCCCAACACAAGACTTTCAAACCTTACATGAAGCCTTATACTCAAAGGATAGAGAAATTGCAAATGCCTCAAAGTTTCAAAGATTCGATGGAAAAGGAGACCCAAGACAACATGTTGCTCACTTTGTCAAAACATGCAGTAGCGCCGGAACTGATGGAGATCTTCTAGTCAAGCAATTTGTTCGATCCTTAGAAGACGTCGCTTTTGATTGGTATATTAATCTTGAGCCAAAATCCATTGACAACTGGAAAGATCTACAAAGTGCATTCTTCAATCGTTTTTATAGCACTCGACGCACTGTGAGCATGATAGAGCTTGCGAATTCACATCAACAAGAAGATGAGCTAGCGATTGAGTACGTCAATAGATGGAGAAATCTATAATTGTCTGAAACTTCAGCCATAGAGATTTGCATCCAAGGGATGGATTGGGGTCTCGCATACATACTTCAAGGAATCAAACCAAGAACCTTTGAAGAGTTGGCGACGCGTGCGCATGACATTGAAACAAGCATGAACTCTACTAAAGAAGAAAGCTCGACTCACGTCCTTGATACTGAAGGTGATGATACAGATGACACCGACGATGAAGAGGGCGCAACATCAAATTTCATTACAGCCAATATGCTCCTTGATACGAGCTTAAACTATCTAAAATCTTCAAATTAAGTGTCAGATCATGTACTCCTTGATAAGAGTATAAACTATCAACATTCTCCTTAACACGAGTATAAACTGTTTACATTTTGAAGTCAAAACAAATCCTTCAAATCCAAGTCTTCAAGCAAATCCTTCAAATCTTCAAGTCCTCCTAGACACGAGCCAAAAGGTCTACAAATCCTTCAAGTCTTCAAACCAAATGCGCAAGTCTTCTAAACATGTTGAAGGTCTGCAAATCCTTCAAGTCTTCAAGTCCTCCTAGGCACGAGCAAAAAGGTCTGCATGTTCTTCAAGTGTCCAAGTCTTCAAGTCTTCAAGTCAATTGCTCCATGACGCACGAGTCTAAACTGCACGTTACTCCTGGCTTGCATGAGTATAAATTGCACCATCTCTAAATCAAATTTGATATGCTTTGAACTACGTTGTGACTTGATTCCTTTGTTGGATACGTAAGCAGCTCAGAAATTTTGAGTTCAGTCATATCCTTTCACCAAGTTATCTTGAGTCGACGATGCTACATGAAGCTCTTTGAGATGTGATGATCCAGTGAAGACGAGTAAAGCTTCCGTCAAGTGGGAAAAACAGAACACCAATGCTTTGAATGTTGACCTCGAGATCATGCTGCAAGCTTTTGAGCTCTTCTTGAGTTGATACTACAAAGTTCAATTCCAATCTTCAATCCCTTCGCTCCAAGAGGATAGCTGCAATCTTGCTCCAAGCTCACTTGATCGTTAACTAGACGCCTTTGTGTTGTTAAATCAAAGTCGATAACTCCAAACTACCATTCCAATCATGAAAAGGATATGCCTTGCATGTTTAACTAGAGAAGTCCTTTAAGAAGATGGAACGTAGTTTGACAAGTATGTCGTTTGACCACTCCCATATCGGCGAGGTTCTTTGAAAATTCAGGGTGGAGTGCAACAAGTACGCCATTCCGCTTTGCCCAACGAAGAGAATTTGCGAAGTTCTCCAAGAGGTTAGTCATCTTGAATGTTTCTTTGACGAATGAAGCTGACATCTTTAATGGGAAGAACGCATGAGTATGACCAAAGAGATGGGTGCGCATGTGTTTGAAGCCAAGTCTCGTCATTGAAGTCGTCTTTGATGCCAAGTCATGAAAACAATGTCTTCTCCCTCCAGATGTCTTTGATGTAGGGTTGTTGAAACAAGCCCACTCCCGCTGAATGTCTTTGGCGCCAAGCCTTGAAAACAAGTCCACTCCTGCTGAACGTCTTTGACGCCAAGTCTCGAGAACGAGTCTGCTCTTGCTGATTGTCTTTGACGCCAAGTCTCGAAAGCAAGTCTCTTCTTTTCGGATGCCTTTTGAAGCCAAGTCTTGAGGATAATGTCTCCTTCGAGGTTTTTTTGATGCCGAGTCGTGAAAAGAATGTCTCCTCATTCAAGCTCACCAATGATGTTGCGTCCATTGAGGTTTGAGTGTGCTCCTCCTCTCCTTGCAAGAGATCTGGAATTTGTCAAGTATCGCTACGCGCATAAAGCTTTCATGATCTCCAAGTTCCAAATTATCATCTCCTTTGGCAATGCGTCTCCCCCAAAGTTTTGAAGGGATGATCATCGTTTGATACTCGATGGTGAGAAGAACAAAGCATGAAAATGGTGAAGATTGACTAGAGGATCGCGAATACTCTATGTGTCATTCGTTTATTGATCGGTGTTCAAGATTGTGTTCCGCTTGGTTGATCGGTTCGCCCCGTCGATGATGATCAAATTCACTGGCCGTAACCATTGCGCTAAATCTGGAAAAGAAAAAAGAGATAGAAAAGAAAGAGTTAATCAGTTTACATAAACAGGAAGCAAGCCAAAGTAGAAGAAAAGAAAGAAAGAAAAAGAAAAAGAAAAAGAAAAGGGGGCGGTCTGATTTGTAATCGCTTTGGACGTACTACGGCACCGGTAGATATCTAAATGATGTCGAAAGATTTTCACGAACTTGATGTATATGCTGCAAAGCCGCGGGCAAACATACTAAAAAAAAGCTGAAGGGAAATTAAGAAGCGAAGCTGCAGAAACTTCTTTTCGTGGACGAATTAACTCAAGCCTCGGCTCTCATTTTATAGGCAAGAACCATAGGCTGATATCACAAATTGCCTTCTGTGCAGAATCTTGAGAACGAAACAAGAGTATGTGCGACAAGATTTTCTATCCAGAGAAGTATTTGCCGCTCAAGGAAGTAAAGGATATTTTCTATCCAAGGAAGTATTTGGAGGCGTAGTAGTTTCCATCCAAATAATAATTGAGGCACAAGAAATTCCTTGCAACAGAAGAAATTTCATTCTGCAAATATTTCCGTTAATTTCAAAGTTCAAACTGAGAAGAAAGAAAAGAGATCTTAATGCTCTGTTTTGGAAGGTAGAGCGCTGCACCTAATTACTAAAAGGAAAAAAAAAAAGAAGCACAAGGGAAAAACAGCATACCACAAGTTTTTCCTACCAGGAAATAGTTCCATGCTATAATCTAGAAGAAGGAAATCGAGAACCGTGGGCAACAAGAATTTCCTTTTGAAAAAAAAAATAGATTGCAGCGTGCAAAAAAAAAAGGGGAAGTCTCTGTTTTAAAAGGAAAGATCTGTTAGTTTTAAACAAGGAAGATGAAGGATTAGAACGAAATCTTCTATAACATGCTAATGAAAGGAAAGGAGTAGGCAGCAAGAACTACCATTTAAAATTGGCGCATGAAGCCTTGGAGAAAAAGAAATCTTGATGCAGGTCTATGTTTTGGAAGAAAAGAGTAAAGATCCGTTATTTTCAAATGGAAGAGATGGTGGAATTATCCACTAGCGTTGGTCTACATACACCACATACGGCGGGCCCCACAAAAAACAAAAAAAAAGGAAAAAGAGAAGGCTGCTAATGCTATCGGTATGTATGTATATACATATATATTATATATTATATATTGATGGCTGCACATTTTTGGGCTTCATGAAATTGGGCCTAAATTATTTAGCAAGAAAACAACTTTGTTGTGAAATTGTTCTTTAAGCACCAAATGAAAATTGTGACTCGTCCACGACATGTTTCACGACGATTCCGCGAACAAGTCACAAGGGGGCAATTTGTAGACACTTAAAATTTGCGTCTAATTAAATCCCGACACGTGGAGAATAGTATATTAATTTTCAATTTATTTTTCTATTTTATTTTGGATTTATAATAAATTTATTTCCAAAGTAAAGTAGTTAAATTTATTAACTTTAATATATATGATGGATAAATTGAATAATGTCTTATTTATTAATTGGAGTTAAATTATCTAATTAAATTAAATAATGACAAGTCTTGTAGAGCAAGAAAAGAAAATAAATATATATTATTTAATTCTAATATTTTAAAGGGTTAAATAAATATATTCATCAAATCTCCACGAGGAAAGAATTCTCCACCAAATCTCCACAAGGAAAGAATTCCCCACCAAGTCTAAATTTTCAAGAGATGGAAAGAAGATTCTCTTAGATAAAGTCTTCCATATCAAGAAATTGTAGACGCGATCACAACCGTTCATCTCATCAGGAGATTCTAATTGAGATTCACTCCACAACTATAAATAGAGGTGGTCTTGAAGAAGAAAAAAGACGCACAAATATTCACAAGTTGAAGAGGGAAAAGCTCCAAGTTTTTCGCTCCACCAAGTTCATCAATCTTCAAGGGCGTTCTTCGCGGGATTCAAGGCGTTCTTCGCGAAAACCTCCATTTAATCCGGCGTCAAGCTCCAAGTCCATCAAATAACCGTTTTTGAAGATCGCACTTCTGCCGAGGAAGATCGAGCTTCAACAAATTCAATTCAAGTTCATACCGTTCTCCGACAATCTTCAAGCAAGAAAGTTCGTTTGATTCGAGAACAAGCTGCAAGGCCCTCGACAAACTGTTATTGAAGATCAAGTTCTTTTTAAAGAAGATCAAAGTCCATATATCCGAAGAACTGAAGACGAAGATCATATCGTTCTTCAACAATCTTCAACCAAATTTGAAGTCAAAAGTCCGTTCGATCCGAGATCAAGCTGTCAAGCCCTCGCATCAACGTTTGTCAAGCATCCAAGTATTTTGAAGATCAAGATTCTTCTAAAGAAGATTGACGTTCAACAAGTTCAACAAATCAAGACGAAGATCAAATTGTTCGTCGCGAAGATCAAGTCAAATTGTTAATTCAAGATCAAGCTCAAAGCCCTTGGATTAACGTTCAACTTAAATCACGTGGAAGCGATCAAAGTCAATTCCGCCTTCAAGTCAACCGAGTTTCAAAATTAGAAAAGAATCAGAGGATTGCTAGAGATTGTAACCCCATATTCATTTGAATAAATAAAAAATTATTTGTACTTAAATTTTCTTGTCTTTATTTTAAAGATTTAGAATTTTTAACGCTACAGCTGGTAGGTGATAGGGGGCGGTTATCGAATGAGCGCCCCCGAGAGGGATGTCCGCCAGTGGAGGAGGTGCCGCGGTAGAGCTGCGACGACCCGCGACTGTAGTTGGGCTGCTGCGCGCGGAACTATTGCTGTCCGCGGTTGTTGCAGCCTGAACTGCGACTGTTGGAGCGGGGCTGCGACGCCGCAACATTGGCAGAGGCGACGAGAGTCGCAACATTGGCGTCCAGGCGATGCAAGTAGGACTCGTGCGTGACCAACAAGTCATGGAGTTCGTGACCAGGCGAATAGATCTGGTGATATCCCGATAGGCAGATTCGAGGCTGTTTAGAACATATAGGGTGATGTCGTCGGGCTTGAGAGGGCCATCGATGATGGCTAATTCATCCGTCTTTGACTTCACCATTTGAGGAAATTCCAAAACTGATTTCGAGCCAAGCTTGAGTGTGTTCAAATCATCTTTCAACTGCATCACTCTTGATCGAGAGCGATTGGCGTAGGTCCGTTGAAGAATGCCCCACGCTTCAGCCGATGTTTCAACGTTGGAGATGAGTTGAACGATCTCCAATGAGCACGAACCAAAAAGGGCAGAGATAAGGAGCAAGTCTTGTCGCCTCCAGTAGGCATGAGCAGCCACAATTTCCAGTGTAGTACCCGGAGGAGGTGATGGGATCGAGCCATCCAAAAAACCAAAGAGTCCGTACCCGTATAGGAGGTGTCAGACTTGTGATCGCCATGAGGCGTAGTTACTCCCGTTGAGTTGGAGGGGGATTTGTTGATGGGCGTTGATAGGAATCAACGCTTGGTTGTGAAGAGAAGAGCCTGCCGCGATGGATAGTGGACGAGAGTGGGATGCGGACGTGTTGTCCATGGCTCCACCGTCGGTGTTGGCATCGGACGGGGAGGAGGATGATCCGGTGGTGGGGTTAGTCGTGGATCAAAAATATCGTTAGATATTGTGACGTCTTGATACCATATAAGACTTGTGTTTGTATGGTGTATAAGTGATGATTCCATTGATAAAAAGAACATACATATATAGTTACAAGAGAATCTATAACTAAGGAAAGCAGCTAATCTAGGAGCTATAAACAAGGTAACGGTATAATCTTAATACAACAATATATATTAACATAAATAGATTAGTCTATCCAATACGTCAGAACTATTTTACGAGTGCTAGTAATCCAGTTCGTAGGTCGTTTTATCCTGGGAGGTGGTGGTCCAACGTTCTCAGCACGATAGAGAATGACTAATCTGCTTTAAGGAAATTGAAAGAGACTCAACCATCTTCACGTTCGATTCATTAAGGTTGAGGTTACAATTTCTAACTTTCTCTTATTATAATATTTTTGATTGCTTATTTATTCGTCAATATATATTATATTTGTCCGTTTCCGTGCTACTTGTCTAACAATCTTAAAGCAGATTATCTATTGAGACGAACAAGTTACAATATTGACGATTTTTTTTTTCTGAAAAATAATTTTTGTTCAAAACTTGGTTTATTAAACCGTAGTATTTTTTTCGTTACAAAAAAATAAATATATTATTTTCTGGAAAAGCTTTCTTAAATATAAAATTATAGTTTTTATTCGTGTAGGATTGTTGGTATCCTCACCTACTATAATGAGAATTTCTTTTCGAATTTTTTCAAAGCAACTGTGAAGAATTTTCGTAATTCTCCTGTTTTCTAATATCAATTTTTTTTGAAATGTCTCAGATATGTCTGAAAACAACAACTCGTCGGATATGGTTATTAATGATACCAATCTGAAGATGGCTGATACGTTGAAATCACAAGTCTCTGGTTCTGTTCTAAAACCTCAGCCTCTGAGTATGGCGAGTTTGGAGACTTCGACTGTTCCCACGGTTCCTATGAGCCATAATGAGAAACTGGTGAAATTCGATGGAGCGAATTTCAAAACCTGGCAACAAAAGATGTTGTTTTATCTCACCATGCTGAATCTTGCGAGATTCTTGAAAGATGATCCTCTTTCTGTTAGATAGGATGAAATTAATGCACAATCACAGACTACAATTGATGCGTGGAAGCACTCTGAGTTTCTTTGTCGAAATCTGATTCTGAACGGTTTGACAGACACGTTGTATCAAGTATATAGCGTGAAAAAAATGGCAAAAGAATTGTGTGAATTCTTGGATCATAACTATAAGACTGGAGATGCTGGTGCCATGAAATTTAGTGGGTCAATTCTTGGACTAGAAGATGAAAGACTCGAAGACTATTATTAGTCAAGTGCAAGAGCTTCAATTGATTCTCCATGGAATTCATGCGGAGGGAATGGTCTTGAGTGAATCTTTCCAGGTAGCTTGTATCATCGAAAAGTTACCACCTGGTTGGAAGGATTTCAAGAACTATCTAAAGCCTAAACGAAAGGAGATGAGTATTGAAGATTTGATTGTCAGACTTCGTATAGAAGAGAACAACAAGGGTGGAGATAAAAGGTATTTCAATGCTGTTGTTAACACCAACACTGCTAGGGCCTAGGGTAAACGTGGTGGAGCATGACAAAGGCTCGAAAAACAAGAAGCATAAACCTGGGTCGAAGACTGGACCGAAGGGTGGAATTTTTAAGGGGAAGAAATTCGTGGGGAAGTGCTATAACTGCAACAAAGCGGGGCGCAAGTCGTCTGACTGCAGAATGTCGAAGAAGAAAGGCAAAGAGACTAACGAGGCCAGTCTGATGGACACTGCTGCTCGGGATGTGTCTGATATGGACCTATGTGCTGTGATATCTGAAATGAACCTGATGGATGCCAATCCAAAGGAATGGTGGCTTGATACTGGAGCAACACGTCACGTCTATGTTGAAAAATCGAGCTTCTCCGGGCTTACTCTTGTTGAAACTGGGGAGAAGATCTACATGGGCAACTCTGCTTCCTCTGAGATCAAGGGAAAAGGAACAATGCGCCTTAAGATGACTTCTGGAAAGGAGAATGTGTTGTATGTGCCAGACATTCGTAGGAATCTAATTTCTGGATACTTGCTAGACACTCATGACTTCAAGATGGTGTTTGAATTGCAGAAAGTTTTGATTTCCAAATATGATGTTCATATTGGAAAGGGTTATGTGAAAGAAGGGATGTGGAAAATGAATGTAATGGCTGTTAAGCCCACTTCTTTTAATTCTGAAATAAAACTTCTACTTCCATTTATTTGCTTGAGTCTTCTAATCTACGGCATGGTAGATTAGGACATGTTAATTATAATTCTTTACGTAGACTAATTAACATGAATCACATACCAACGTTTAAAATTGATTCCAAACATAAGTGTGAAACTTGTGTAGAGGAAAAACTAACGAGAACATCGTTCCCAACTGTTAAAAGAAATACAGAACCTCTTGATTTAATTCACAGTGACGCATGTGATTTAAAATTTGCACAAACAAGAGGTGGATATAAGTATTTTATAACTTTCATTGATGATAGTACAAAATACTGTTATGTATATTTCCTAAAATGTAAAGATGAAGTTATAGACAAATTCGTTCTATACAAGCAATAAGTCGAAAACCAACTTAATAAGAAAATTAAGATGGTTAGAAGTGATCGTGGTGGTGAATATGTTGAACCATTTGGTGAATTTTGTTCAAAACATGGAATTATTCACGAGGTTACTGCATCATATTCTCCTCAATCCAATGTGATGGCTGAAAGGAAAAATCGAACCTTAAAATACATGATGAATGCCATATTATTAAGTTCTGGATTGCTGCAAAACATGTGGGGTGAAGCCATTTTGCCAGCTAACTATATTTTAAATAAGATACCCAAAAAGAAAGAAGAAAAGACTCCTTATGAATTGTGGAAAGGTCGAGAACCTTGCTACAAATACTTAAAAGTGTGGGGGGTGTCTTGCTAAGGTGTCATCACCTTTGCCTAAGAAAATGAAAATAGGTCCAAAGACGGTGGATTATATTTTCACTGGCTATGCTCACCATAGCATTGCTTATCGGTTTCTTGTGCATGAATCTAAAAACCTTGAGATTCATAAAAACACGATAATGGAATCAAGGAATGCGAAGTTCTTTGAACATATATTTCCTTGTAAATCCACTATGGCTGGACCAAGCTCTTCAAAACGAACTTTCGAGGATATTGACAATAGTCAAGATCAAGAAGAGATTGAAGAAACTAGCGAGGTCGAAGAAGAGCCGAGAAGAAGCAAAAGGGTAAGGACAAAAAATTCTTTTGGACTAGATTTTCTAACTTATATGATAGAGATTGAGCCTCAAACTTATAAGGAAGCTGTAAGGTCAGCTGAAGGTCCTTTATGGAAAGAAGCCATATAAAGTGAGATTGATTCCATCTTACACAATCACACGTGGGAAATGGTAGGCATTCCTCTGGGATGTAAACCATTAGGTTCCAAGTGGGTTTTCAAACGAAAAAATGAAAACGAATGGAATAATTGAAAAGTATAAGACTAGACTTGTGTCGAAAGGATACAAGCAACAAGAAGATCATGATTACTTTGATACTTATTCTCATGTAACAAGAATAAATTCAATACATATGATTTTGGCGATTGCTTCTCTCTGAAATCTTGTTGTACATCAAATGGATGTAAAGACTGCTTTTCTAAATGGAGATCTCGATTAAGAAATCTATATACTCGAGGGTTATGTAGCTCCTGGAAAAGAAAAGAAAGTCTGTAAATTGGTGAAGTCTCTGTACGAACTTAAACAAGCAACAAAAAAATGGCACGAGAAATTTGACAACGTCATGTTGACAAATGACTTTAGAATCAATGAGTGCGACAAGTGTGTCTATGTCAAAACTACAGAAGAAGGATATTTGATTCTCTGTCTGTATGTTGACGACATACTCATTGTGGGAAGCAACGACCGAATGGTAAACTCCATTAAAAGTTTGCTTAATTCAAGGTTTGATATGAAGGACATGAGGCTCGCCGATGTAATCTTA
Organism: Linaria vulgaris; assembly: GCA_948329865.1. Lineage (NCBI taxonomy): Eukaryota > Viridiplantae > Streptophyta > Magnoliopsida > Lamiales > Plantaginaceae > Linaria > Linaria vulgaris. The sequence goes on from OX415253.1 coordinate 35,650,235, forward strand.
GGAATTACGATAAGAAGATCGCCAGAGGGTCTCATATTAACTCAGTCACGCTATGTGGACAAGATTCTTGAAAAATTCAGCAAGGGTGATTCTGGTGTAGCCAGAACTCCAATTGACACGAGTCAACACTTGTCTAAGAATAAGGGAGAAAGTGTTGATCAAGTGAAATATGCTAGAGTGATAGGAAGTCTGATGTACTTAATGAGCTGTACACAAACAAACATTGCCTATACAATTAGCATGTTGAGTAGATTCACGAGTAACCCAGGGCAGGCATGAGCACTGGAAATCAATTGTTAGAGTACTTAGGTACTTACGTTATACTCGTGATTACGAGTTGCATTATACGAGGGATCTGCTGTGCTTGAAGATTATACCGGCGTAAGCTGGATATCTGATATACAAGACTCCAAGGCAACAAGTGGATACATATTCAATATAGGAGGTGCAGTCGTGTCATGGAAATCTTCAAGACAAATGGTTATAACTAGATCCACGATGGAATCTGAGTTTGTGGCATTAGACAAATGCAGTGAAGAAGCCGAATGGCTTCGTAACTTCTTGGAAGATATTCCTGAGTGGCCCAAACCCGTGCCAGCAATATGCATAAATTGCGATAACCAATCTACAATTGGAAAGGCACATAATGTTTTATACAACGGGAAGTCTAGACATATACGTCGGCGACATAACACCGTTAGAAAACTGATCTCGACAGGGGTTATCACCCTTGACTACGTGAAGTCAAAAGATAACATTGCAGATCCACTAACCAAAGGGTTAAACCGAGATCAAGTTGAAAAGACATCGAGAGGAATGGGACTTAAGCCTATTGAATAATAATGTTCTTATGAAGGAAAACCCAACCATGCTGACTGGAGATCCCAAGATCTTAGTTCAATGGGACAACCTAATTGTAAGAACTTTGCATGGTCACTGTGGGGGTCAACCCTTGTCCATTCCTAGATGAAACAGTGATACCTGTAATTGGAAATGTTAAGCATTGTGCTTTTAATGGTTCTTAAGCATTGAAAATCCGAGCGGAGTAATGCGGGTTACTCTTAGATAAAAAATCACTTATGTGAGAGAGAAGAGGGGCCGCCTCTGAGGAAAATTGGAGGCTTAGTTTTCTGGAAAACTCTTGCAGAACCAGGCGTATGACCAGGGCCGAAATGGACATAAACCATGAGAACCGCAACGGTAACAAGAATATACTTGTGTTGAGATTTATGGAGGGTTTGCACAAATGACGGATAGTTCAAAGACATCAAGATCATATTATCGGCTAGCAAATCCAGTATTTCTCACAAGGGAAGGTCAAGGGCGTGTCGTACCTATCCTATGCAGGCATAGACCGTAGAACTCTACCACCACATGATGTATGCATGATCATTCAATTTCATTCATGTGGGAGATTGTTGGAAAATTGGTAAATGAAATGGGTTTGTACAGCTGACTTCAGGTCAGATTTTGAGCGGGTTCCACTTGTCGTTTTGACGAGTTCAAGATGGGGACGTGCTCTCCTATGTGAGAGCTTCGAAATGATATATTAGACGCTCAAAATGATACACGGGTGAATGAGAAATTGATGCTCGAAGTTAGCTACACAAAGCTGAAAATATTGGGAAAAATGAGAAAAAACTTAAAAGGAAAGGGGGTCATCCCGCATGGGAAAAAGAACACTTTCTTTTGGGGTTTATCAATGGGAATGCATTCTTAGCATTGTAAGAATGTGTTGGTTAGTGTCTCCTCCCTCTCCTTCGCGCGCGCAGGGCGGGTGCAAATCTTGGGCAAAAAATCCATCGGATTAGTGCAACTCGGGCTCGCGCACACGATGACGTACGCGTCGAATGTCGATCCGTTTGACTGTTTGGATTCTGCTCGCATGAGCCTTGTTTTGCAATTTCAATATTTCTTTTTCTGTTTTGTTTAAGAGAATTATTTATTTTCTGATATATATAAAATATAGAAAATTCGTAGCATCATTTTGGTAATTAAAATTACCTTACGAAATAAAATATTTCGTGATTCAATTTTAACTGAAAACGTGTCCAAGTTCATCCGAGATCTTTGCGAGATCTGTACTTATCTTAATTACACGATTCGTAATTACCTTAACTACAGATTCATAATTATCTTTTAACTCGTTTACTTGATGACCAAGTCGTCCAACCCTCTCCCAAACTAGTATATAAAGGGGTCTCTCCCCATAGGTTTTAATCATCCAAAAATACTTTGCATACACGAAAAGAAAAATGCTTTTGCGCAATCAAATATTTTTTTATCATTGTGTGGTGGTGATAAAAGTTATTGTGCGAGTTCGCGAGAACTGTTTTACCCAGTTCGTAGGTCGTTTTATCCTGGGAGGTGGTGATCCAATGTTCTCAGCACGGTAGAGAAGGACTAATCTGCATTAAGGAAATTGAAAGAGACTCGACCATGTTCACGTTCGATTCACCACGGTTGAGGTTATAATTTCTAACTTCCTCTTATTATAATATTTATATTGCTTATTTATTCGTCAATATATATTATATTTGTTTATTTCCGTGTTACTTGTCTAACATAAATTACTGTTAACTTTTTTTTTTATTTCATCATTATCACCCATTCATGAGTTGGTAGTAATATAATAATGACAAAACTCTAGTTTTCCATATCATTTAGGCCCGCCTGTAACTACACTAAATTCCAAGTTAATGATAATGCATTAAAACGGTGATTAGGATGTGTTTACCTTAGTGCCTACATCAACTTCTTATATGTGCGCTTAAGTCAAGATAAAACAAGATTTAAGTAAACAATTTACCTTATGATATACCATGGTCCATCAGCCAAGAGAAGGAAAAGAGGAAAGAATCACACCCGTCGTTTTTGAAGTAAATAGATAGAATTAGGGGTGGGTTCGGGTAACTTCGGGTAGGGTACCCGGTTTTTCGGGTAGGGTACCCTAATATACGGGTAGGGGAAAACCCCTACCAGATACCCTATCCCCAAATGGGTTATCCGATCGGATCGGATACCCTAAAATTCGGGTACCCTAACATTCGGGTTTAGGGTACCCGAACGTCAACAAAAAAGGAAAAAAATGGCGAAAAAACGGGTAGGGTACCCCAAAAATTCGGGTAGGGTACCCCAAACTTTGGGGTACCCGAAGTCTGTTCAGGGTAAAAAAAAAAAAAAAGTTTTTTTTTTTTATGTATAATCGGGTATTCGGATACCCTAATTTTTTCAAAATCTCTACCCGAACCCGTACCCGAAATACCCTAATCGGTTAGGGTATCCAAATATTCGGATACGGTTCGGGTATTAATACCCGGAATTCGGGTAAAACCCGACCGGATAGGGTAGGGTACCCGAATTTCGAGTTTACTTACCCACCCCTAGATAGAATGTGGTTTTGAAGAATATCAAAGTCCTAAGGTAAAATATATACCTCAACCGACTTAGATGAGAGGGCCACAATTATGGGCTTATAGTGGACATAGGTTTGTGCTAATTATTATTAAAGGCCCAAAATCTTCTATTGTGTATAGCTTAAATTCGAATAACTACTATCTAATTTTATCATACAATTACTAAGAATGTCTAGTTATATACACCGAGTTTTAATGCAGAAAAAAAAAAGAATCGTGGTACTACACCCCAAATTCCGTTTGACAAATAATGAAAAACATGAATGATATTATGAACGTTTCCGTGTGTGTGTGTATATATATATATATATATATATATATATATATAATATGACTTTCGAATTAATAAAGACAATAATTTAAACGAGCGAAGCTGAATTTATATTTAAACTATAAATTTAAACTTATAATCACGTAACGAGGCAGAGCGTTGCATGGCTGGTCTTCAAACCTTTATTTAGCAAAATTGTTGAAATCAGTGAGGGAAATGCTAGAATTCCTTGTTTTCTCCCAGCAACTTCATACATAACCTTTAAGATATTCTCCCCCATATTCACTGCCAACAAATTCTTTAGCTTGTAGACTAGGATAACAGACTCCTTAGTCAACACATCAATATTCTTACTAGGCAGTCAGTTGAATGTTGCAATTTTATGCAAGATAGCACTAAGGGAGGTAAGTTTAGGTAAGCAGACATCTTGCCAGACTTTGACCATCCCACCAGTTACATCTTTGACCATGTCATCTTGATCAGGATTCTAAGATTCCTCAACATCAGGAAGTCCCCATTCTTTGTTGATTGTAGAAGGCCTGATATCAAACACTTTCCCTCTAACCCAAGCCTTATCATACTTAGGAGACCTCACACCTCTTACCAATTTAGACAGATTCATGTATAATTCATAGATAATCTCTGGAGCAAACTCACTCAGCTCCATTATAGATTTATGGACATCCTCTTGCTTCAAGAAAGTCAAGCACTTTGTTCTCTTTGAAGCTGGTAATCTTCATAGCTCTCTCATTGTGGAACTCCCTACCTCTTAAAGTATCCCACTTCTCCTCAATTACCTTAGACATGTAGTACTATGAGTAAAAGTCCTCTTTATCTTTAGGGTATGCTACCCAAAGGTCATGCCAATATTCCTCTTTCTTCCCTTGTTGTTGGCTCAACATTGCCCTCATCAGTAGTTTTCTCTTCATCAACCTCCTTCTCCTTTTCTTTCTACCCCTATTTCTCAGCTTCTACCTCAGTTTCTAGCTCAATTTCCTTATCAATAACCTATTTTCCCCTTTCTCTTCTTCTCAACATCAGCTTTCTTCTCACCAACATATTTTTTCTCAGCAATCCTCTCCACTTGTCTATTTCTAGCACTAGCAGCCATCTTATCCCTATCCGACATCTTAGTCTTCTTCTTACTCCTCTCAGACATAATCCAATTATCCACCATTCTATCCACATAATCTGAACCCTTCCCCTCAACAGAATCACTATCAATTTCATTATGTTTAGGATCAACCATATTTACCATAAATTCAGGCTCATTGTTGATAGGAGTGGTTGTCTCAGGTGCTGGTGGAACATTCAAAGTCGACTCTCCGTTCTTTGATTTCTTCACCCGTCGTTCATAAGGAATCGCCTTTTGTTTTGCGGTAACTAGAGCATCATCAGATTGCATCGCTTCACGCTGTGTGTGGGATTGCGTACGAGCTGCTCTTTGCTCACTGTTAATGGTAACATCTGCAAGAATCTCCATTGGAGACTTCCTTGCAATTGTTAGTTTTTGAGATCTGTAGAGAAAAATTGAAGAGAGAATTCAGGTATCAGAAATATCAAAACTTAGCACAATAAATGGAAACTAGGGAAAAAATCTCAATTATAATCGTGAAGAGTGGAGAGAGAATGAATGTGAGTGGTATTATGGGAAGTTACCAATCAAAATCAGCCCACTACTCTTTTCCCGTGTACAAAACATAACATGTGTCAGGTTTAAAATAACAAGTGGCCATAGCGGTCTCCAATTTTTGAAAACTTATAAGTCACTCAGTTCAATGTGGGACTAACACTGTATGTAAAGTTGGGATAACATTCAAAATATAAGGTGGAGGTACATGGATTCACCAAGGCAAATTCATATGAGAGCTTGAGATAAATCCAAAATTATATATGAAACTTAACCAATATAGCAAGTGAGTACCACATATATAATGTTTAGATCAAAATCATGAATATGCAACATAGATAACAGGAACACACAGAGATAAGCAGTTATGAACTAGAAAAATAGTCCACTTCCACATCATAGAAAGTCACAAAAAGTGTGTCACCTGCAGCATGTCACCCAAAGTATATGCCTTAAGACACGAATTAGGCACTATATACTCCCTCCTAAGCCCAAATCGACACAACCAAATAAAAAGACGAAAACTAATGCAGTTCTAGCATGAACGCAACAATGTCATGACAAATTGGAATATGGTAAACATTTATGAAAAACTTCTCAAACCAGCAATAGTTCACATCACATCAAATCTTAATTATTTTCATAACTCATCTGAACCAAAACCGAAGGTGCTTAAGCAAAAAGATAATGACGCTACTAAATGAGGGCATCACTAGACTCCACACACCCCAGTAACAACATTACCAACAACAAGTCATGCAAGTATAAAGGCCTTGGATGTTGGCAATACAGGACCCCGACACCCCAATTCCTCATGCATACTTGTTTACCAACCTGCATTTAAGAGAGCTCACCAAGTGATCAGTGCTACTAAGAGCAGACAATTTAAACCCCAAACACCTTATTATAAGGGACCACTATCATGTGTCCCTTGGCTAAAAAAGAAACATGTAAATAAGCACAACTGAATATTACTGAAGCTGTCAACATCATGAATCCCAGCTTCTCCACATGTCATGTAAAACCTTTTCATATGAATAAGACACACCTGAATAAACATCACAACAATGAACTTTGTGTACCCTAACTTCTCCATATGTTAGGCTAACGACCCCATACAAATAGAAGAATTTTATTAGTTTTTCAAAACAAAGATGTGAATCTGATCACTAGAAAAATTTGTTCATCACAGAGTTCAACCACACAAACCGAAAAAGACAAGACAAGGATGAATGAGACTCACAAAGAAAAAAAATAAAACAAAGAAAACAAAAAGAATTACAGGCTACACCACAAGAAGAAACCAGTGCTAGATAATGGTGTTATGTCAATACTGGGTGTTCCAACATTTTCACATATTGCACATGCTGAGAGACTTCCTGAAACTGAAGAATCTATCACTATCTAAAGGTTTTGTAAATATATCACCAAGCTGATTATTAGTCTCAATATGTTCAATGTTGATCACTTTATCCTCTACCATGTCTCAAGTAATGATATCTTATATCTATATGCTTTATCCTAGAATGCTAAACATGATCCTTGGGATACTAATGACACTAAGATTATCACACAACATGAGGAGTGTATCACTATCTAACCCATAATCTAGCAACATGTGTTTAAGCCATACAAGCTGGGTAACACAGCTGCCAACAACTACATATTTAGATTCAAATGTATATGATGACACACAATTCTGTTTCCTGCTGTACCATGAAACCAAATTATTTCCCAAATAGAAACAATCCCCACTTGTGGATTTCCTATCATCCAAGTCACCTACCCAATCAGAGTCACTAAAACCCACAAGATTAGTATTTGTGTCATATGAATACCAAGTGCCCAAAGATGAAGTTCTAGATATATATCTTAAGATTCTCTTCATAACAATCAAGTGAGATTACTTTGGATCAGCCTGGTATGTAGCACAAACACAAACATAAAACATAATAGCTAGTCTAGAAGTAGAAAGATACAACAAATTACCAATCATAGATCCGTACAATGTTGGGTCAACATTGGTTCCAACGCCATCTAGTAATCTTCACAGAAGAAGACATGGGAGTCTTGCAAGGTTTTGACTCATGTAACTCAAACATTTTCACCATGTTCCTTGCATACTTCTCCTGGTTCAGGAAGATACAACTCTCCATTTGCTTCACTTGTAGCCCAAGAAAGAAGTTCAGCTCTCCAGTCATGCTCATTTCAAAGGTACCAGTCATGGACTCAAAAACAATGTCATCAACATATATTTGAGCAATGCAAACATCAGAGTCCTTTCTTAAGATAAACAAGGTTATGTCTACATCTCCCCTAGTGAACCAAAACCCTAACAAAAATTCAGCCAACCTTTCAATCTAAGCTTTTGGCGCCTGTTTCAAACCTTACAGAACTTTCTCAAGTTTATACACATAATTAGGATATTTAGGATTAGCAGAACCTTTAGGTTGTTCAACATACACTTCTTTATCAATCAAACCATTAAGGAAATCTGGTAGAGTTTTATTTTAAGGCAACATGCAATAGCAAGAAGTAATTTAATAAATTCTATTATAGGTACATGTGCAAATGTCTCATCAAAGTCTATGCCCTCTACCTGTGTATAACCTTGTGCAACCAACCTATCTTTGTTTCTTACAGTCACACCATTTTCATCACTTTTGTTCTTGAAAATCCACCTTGTTCCTATAAAATTCACATTTGAAGGCCTAGGTACAAGATTCCAGACTTTATTTTTGGTGAATTGTAACAGTATATCTTGCATACCATTAATCCATTAACTATCTTTAAAGGCCTCATTCACATTCTTAGGTTCAATGGTGGACACAATACATGAAGCATTCTCTACAGTACATGTGGTAGCCATAAAATCATAAAACCTTACCATATCCCTATAATTTAACCTTTATTTGTTGCGTAATCTCATCCTTTTAGTCATTTGACCAATCACCTGAGTAGTTGAATGGTCCTTCTGAATCCTGGTAGGGGCATCTCTTCCAGATTCATGAACATTTTCTTCTTGTGAATTAGACTGTGTAGATGTTGGCCTAACATTAGATCTCTCTAGTGTTAAGTCAACATTTATTCCAGTCTTCAATTCAACATCTCCAACTTCTGTGTTTGATGTTGAAGTATTCTCTGTTTCAAATGTTGGAGTAACATATTAGAAACTTCCTTAGTACCTGCTTCAATGGTCAAATCATCAAAACCCACATTAATTGATTCTTGAACATTATGCAATTTGGGATTAATTATCCTAAAAGCAGTAATGTTTGGAGAATAGCCAACAAATATACACTTTTCACTCTTTGGATCAAACTTGCTCAAATAATCTCTATTGTTAACCCTAAAAAATAAATAAGGGATTATACAAGTTAAACAAAAGATTAACCCTTAAATTAGGGATTAATCCCAAGGGCGATATTATCGTCACGAACACTCTCGTATGTCACATACCCTACTATGGTATGACGTGGCACCCGAAGAGATAATAGTCCCTCGGAATTCACATATCCTACTAGGATACGACGTGGCACCCGAGTGAACACCCAAGCATCCCTTGGAAAGTCAAGATGAACAAAAATAAGATATTAACGTGGCATCGGAAAAAGAGTAAACCCCGATGGATCCACGCGACCCTGATATCCATCACTGCGCCAAGAGGGACCACTATACGAGAATACTTCCTTACTGAACACTCCCAAAGCCCTCAGAATCATCACCCCGAAGGCTAAAATTCATAAAACAACGTCCTACTCAAAGCACCAATCACCAAAGTCACTTACCCCGAAAGCCCAAGCCAAGAAGGTTACTCAGCCAAAGACAGGAAGCCCTCGGAAAACGATTCCCGAAGGAGCCACTACTTTCACGATGACCAGAAACGCTCGGAACCCATCCATATACAAGAATACAGTCTTACATGCAAATTGACACTCTCGGAGCCCACCTCACAAGCCTAGAGAAACAAATATGCCCCTCGGAGAACTCTACCAGAGAAGTCGACGAGGAAATAGCTGTCCCCGGAATAGAGACCTCCTCGGACACCCACTCCACTTCAACTCGTGAACCTCCTCATGAAATCCAGCCCCTCGGAGAAAAGAAAACAGAAGACTCAGTCCCTCAAAGAAAAGAAAACAGAAGAAGCAACCCCTCGGAACTCCCCGCAGTCCTCGGACAAGATAAGGATCAGCCTAGTCAGCGCCTTGTCAACAAGATATACCTTATCTTATAGAAGGACACTTGTAATACAGGCAACATTACACTTGTAACACATGCAGCGCATGCATAGTGACACTAAAACCCTCCCGTACCTATATAAGGGAAAAGGAGAACAAGAAAAAAGGACAGGATATACACTAAAACTCACTCAGAAAAAGCGTAAGATCATATTTATACTCCTCGGGAGTAAGGAATTCAGTGAATAAAGGAAGGATATTTTCGTAATTTTCCCTAATAGTCAATTACTTTCTTTGAACCACGGATAACGGCGTTCCGAACTCATATATAAATCGGTTAATCGGGTATTATTCCAAACCTGTTAACACTTATGACTTTTCTTTCAAAAATTTAATCCATTTTTATCTTGAATAATCATCAACAATGATAAAAACATATTTCTTACCATTCATGCTGCTAACCTCAATAGGACCCATGAGATCCATATGTAGCAGTTCAAAACACTTGTTAGTTTTAGGAGTAGTACTTTGTACCTAAAGTGGTGTATGAATAACTTTGGTTTGCTTACCTTTTAGGCAGTCTTCACAAACAATTTTACTTGGGCTAGTCAACTTTGGTAGTCCTCTTACAATATCTAACTTCTGTAGTTTCTCTAAGTTTCTATAGTGCACATGTCCAAGCTTCTTGTGCCATATGACAGATTCATCCACTATGGCATGAAAACATTTCGCTTCATCTTGAGCAAGATAATAATTGCCCTTTGATCTTATACATGTCATAACACGAACATTGTCACTATTAAACACATCACATGAACTTTTATCAAAAGTAACTAGCAAGTTATCATCAAAAAGCTGACTAATGCTAATTCAATTTGCTTTCAATCCATCAACCAACATCACATCATTGAGAGGCGGAAATCCTTCAACATTTAGAACTCATTTTCCAATGATTTTTCCATTGGTGCCTCCTCCATAGGTGATAATTCCAACAGTCAAGGGAATCACATATTTCATATTATCCTTATTTCCAGTCATGTGTCTTGGGCATCCACTGTCAAAATACCACTTACCTGCAAGGTTAGAGTACAACGGAAAACACAACATTACGAACAATGTTAATCTTGAGAGTTCTTAATTTTTCAATCCAAGTTCGACTTTTATGTCATGTAGCTTTATCACCTAATTTTGAGATAACATTGAAATAATTTTGAGATAACATTGAAATAAGTTGTCCTAACATTGTTACTGCTATCAATAATTGTTTTCTTCTTTATCACCCTTTTATATTTTTTGTAATAAGTCTTAATGTGACCAAGTTGAAAACAACATTGATAGATATAAGTAGTTTTTCTTTCCATGTTGGTAGGAACTACACAAGTCAAGCTTTTACTTTCATTGACAAAACCTGCTTTTAGATAGACAGAAGTAACAACTTCAGAGGAAGGTTTCTCAGCATAGCCCATACCATTTACACCTTGATTCTCCTAACTCAGAACCTCATCAAGTTTAGAAGTACCTGAGTTCCATTTGGCAATAGTGTGTTAAACCGTTTCAAGGTTTACCTTAACTTCTTTCAGTTCAACCTCACTTTTGTCAAGGTCTCTTTCATACAGTTTCGACATCTCCTTCATGCATCCACTCTCTTTTTTCGGACTTTTATTGCTCTTGATGAGTTTGTGATTCTCAATCAACAATTTGTGATAGGTGGACTTTAGGTCTTCAATGATTTCCTCTTGGGACATTTCACCTTCAAAGAAATATTCTTCATCTAGATCAACTGAGCCATGAAAACAATCAAAGTTCAATTCATCATTGTTAGACAAAAGATCAGAATTAATTTGAGAACTATATTCATTCCAATCTTCAAAGAAAATCTCTTGTTCTGGTGTTGGATCCTAAGTGTTAGAGTAACATTGAGGTCCGTAGCAATTCTGGGAATCTTCTTTTGTCCACTCAATCTGAGTGAATAATGCAACAATGTGAATCTCTTCTGAATGTTCTTCAGCATCAACACTTGGTCCAGAGATAAAGTCATCTTCATTAAAGTCATCTACACAAACCCAAGGAGAATTTTCTCTTTTGCCAAGAGTGTTAGCACACTCATTTGTCATATACCCAAAACCTTTGCATTCATAACATTGAGCATCTTTTAACTTGTTACCTTCTAGAGGAGTAGGGTTAGATGCAATGTACTTGACATATTTGGGGGTAATTTCTTGTAACCAGAGGATGTATTACGAGGATTTGTATCTTTAGATTTACTTTTAAAGTTTAACCTATTGAACTTCCTAGTAATATTACCATAGTTTGAATAAATTATCTCACACTCATCATCACTCTCATTATTCTCAAGACTTGATTGTCTCAAAGGAATAACTTTATGTTTACTTGACTGTGAGGCAATTTCCATCTCAAATTCTCTAAGAGTGTTCATCAAAACTTGTAATTGAAGATTAACAATGTTTCCAGATTCTCCCATGACAATTTTCTCGAGAGCAAACTTAGAGAATAGTGTTCTATATACTTTATACACCATATCTTGATTAGTCATGGAAAAACCAAGATTTTCACATTGATTAGCAATATCAAAAACAATCTCAAGATAACTGTCAACACTTTCATCCTCAACCATCTCAAGTTTTTCAAATTGCTGAAGCTGTTGTCTATGTTTTGAATCTTTTACAACAATATCTCCTTCACAGTGTAATTCAAGGATATCCAAGGCATGTTTAGATTTAGTACAATTATGAATTAGCTTGAACATATGATGATTCACCCAACTGAAAATAACATTAAGAGCTTTTTCATTGGAGTTATAGAGACTTACCTCTGCTATTGTCCAATATGACTTCTGGTTTTGGCATAAGACCACCTTCTCCATCACGTGGCAACATAGGAAGAGAGTATCCATTGATCACATATTTCCAGGCTCTCACATTAGTGGATTTGATGGGTGTTCTAAGTCTAATTTTCCAATATGCATAGTTGGAGCCATACAAAACAGGTATCCTATTGGCATTGTGATTGATGTTGTCCATCGTGTTGTATCAACTCCAAACACCAGTGTAACCGGTGCTTGGCTATGACGCCAATTGAAATTGTAGGATTGGGATTGATATGTTGTACGCTCTAAGTTAAGCCGGCGTTGCCTTAACTTGATCACAATTAATGTTCTCGACATAGTATAATGCAGCAGAATCTAAAGAACACAAGAAGATATTTTTTAGAAGTTTATAAGTGATTATAAACTTTATATTACTTATAAAATTCATCATTGTTAGACAAAAGATCAGAATTAATTTGAGAACTATATTCATTCCAATCTTCAAAGAAAATCTCTTGTTCTGGTGTTGGATCCTAAGTGTTAGAGTAACATTGAGGTCCGTAGCAATTCTGGGAATCTTCTTTTGTCCAGTCAATCTGAGTGAATAGCGCAGCATTGTGAATCTCTTCTGAATGTTCTTCAGCATCAACACTTGGTCCAGAGATAAAGTCATCTACACAAACCCAAGAGATACTTTTGTAATATTACTTGTTTTTCAACACACCACGTGTTTATTTGTTTAATTTCATTACATGCGTAAATACATAATATAAATACTAATACAGATTTATATAGACGTATCCATGTCGTATCTGTATTGCCTATTATTAATTTTAAAATTTTCATCCATGTCTTATTCTCATCCGTGTAACATAGCTTCTACTAGACACCCATATTATTAATTTTAAAATTTTCGTCTTCTTTCTTTTGCTTTTTCTTTCTTATTCTTTTTCGTTTCTTTTTTTGCCTCTTCTCTTATACTTTCTCTTGAGGTAACAAATTCTTTTATTCAACACAAAAATATCTTACAATACTCAAAAGTTTAAACTGATCACTCTCACTTTACTCTCCTTTATTTGTATTTGTTTCTCTTAGTGATGATGAAAATATAAAGACACCCCAATGTAATATCTAACGAACTAATTATATTTATCACATAATTAACACATACTATGTAACGCCCCAAAAAAAAAAAAAATTTATACTTTAGTCGTTGAACTTTTAAAAATTTCTACTTTTGACCTTAAATGTTCAGAAAATTTTACCTTTTAGTCCATGAACTTAAAAAAATAGTCTTTTATTATTTTTATAGGTCTCTAATCCTAAAACATATATTTCAATTTCAAAGATTAACCAAGATGATAGAATTACCAAGAAAAATTACATTAGAAAATATGTATATAATAAAGAATCTAATTATACCTATTTGAATTTTAATTATAAATAATTGAGGGACTTAATATGCAATTAACCTAATTGATGAGGTAAGTCATGACACCTTTAAGAGAACGATTGAGTGCAGTTTTTTTGTAGTTTATTATAAAAAATATGGTGGGACATGAAATTTAATGATTAGACTACTATTTTTGCTTATAAATACTCACCATTATTCAACATTTTATACAGCCCAAAATAATTTGATTCTGCAAAAGTTCCCTGAAATAAAAGTTGTTTCTTTTTGTGTTTTTCTTCGGAAAACAACTCTCCAAATTTTTATCTGTTATTTTCTATCCAAAAAGGTGCCAAAACTTTTACTGTGCAGGATATGTCGATTCTGCCTCTACACCTTAGAAAAATCATATCAAATAGTAGACACATTATTTTACTACCTATTTTCGGATGTATACTCTCCTTGTTGACTTCTATCTTTTGTATGAAGACATCTTTCTCAAACAATATGATCTAGGAGGTCGTAATCCATAAACAGTAAACTGCTGCCAAAAAATCTGATAGCAACTCTTATGTTGCAAGAATTATTTATCATAGCAAACATTTGTATTTTCATAAAATCTTAGATATACACATTCATCATGACATTATGAATCAGAAACCATAAAAGGATTTAAAAACAAAGTTCATTTGGATGTCCGATCAAAGGTAAAACCGAAACTGCGGTGATTTATTAGTTTATTTGGCACAACCTTTATTTTCTTTGTTTATAAACTTAAATCAACATCATAATTTAAGTATTTATCACACACATGAATTTAACATGGAATAATATTAGTTATAATTAGATTATTATGATTTATAATCATGAAATGACATTTTTGTGATTTTATTTATAGCATTTAAATGATAGATTTACCATGTTTAATATACTACTTTCATAATTCTTACAATATTATTCTTGCCACTTCATGATTTAACCATCAAATAAGATTATTATCACAATAAACATTCCTTATCACATGTTTTTGATAAATTTCCCATGTTTATATCTTTATATTTAAGTTATAAAATAAGTATATGCATTTTAAACTTTCTATGTAAAATAAAGTAATAAATGACTAATTTATACCTTTTAAGGTGTTACTTCATATGATACTTATTTGGTGTGTGGTTAATTAAAAGTTTGGAATTTATTAAAGACTAAAAAGACGAGTTTTCTTAAAGTTAGCTAAGTAATATATTTTAAAAAGTGATTATGCATCAAATTAGATAGATAATCAAGTTTTTACTTGTTACGGTTACTTGTTCTTGGAAATGACTTTAACATGAAAATAGGAATACTTACAATTATAAGTTTGAACATATTTTTGTTTAAGATAATTTTTTGATATCAATAAGGTGGTTACTATAATTGATATTTGATATTTAACCGAACCTTACGGTTTTCCAATTCATCATCTAAGATTTTCATGTTTAGTGTAATGACATGAACTAAGCTTATGTGTTCTTTACTAAGATTTACATCGTAACTAGCATCCTTAACAAGAACGTTCTCAATTTCACCAACATCACAACTGAAGAAAAAGTACTAATATTTGTTGTGGTGAATTATAAATTCAGTTGATTAATATTATTTAAATTTGTTAAAGGTTTGACGAACTAATCAACGCCATCAAGGTTCCCCGTACAAGTAAAGATGAGGTTCAATTTCTGATTTGTTCTAGCCCCGTTTGGCATCCAGCCCTGAGAATCTTGTACTGAAAAGCCACTACTCTGTTACCAAATCTCGAACAACCTGTATTTTATCATAATCTCATTTTTTATCTCATCTAACATGATTTTCTTACTCATCGTTAAATCGTATCCAATTATTTATTATTTATCATATTGATTCATAATCATGGTAATTTCCCGATATTTTAATCTCATCTTCTGGTTCTCGAACTGTGCAAAGAGCAACGAACTATGTTTAGGACATGTAGCTCAAGGAGCAACGAATATTATCCGGTGTACTAGCTTATTTGTTTATCTGTTATATCCATTGGGACGCCTTTGGGAAGTTGGGCCCAAGGATTGAGTCGAGTTACTGCCGGGCAGTGAGGACTGTCGGTTTAAGTTATTTTTCTTGATACCCATCTATCTAGGCGCCGCTTGCTGTCAGGAGTTGGCTGTAATCCGCGTGCTGGATCAACATGTACTTGAGCATGCGTCTTGATTTGTTCGCGAGGTTGCTCATCGTCGGGGGGGTGGGGGGGGTGGGGGTGGGGGGGGGGGAGGGGAGTATAAGGTAGAATATTAGAAGTCATAAGGTTGGATTCGTTTATTGTTAAGCACAAGTTCATAAACTATTCTATGAAAACTCCAGTACCATTGCAAAATCAAATTATCTAGTTGAACTATTTCTACCTGTAAGACAACTCTTCGAAATGTATCCATTAAATCATAGTAAATTCTTGCATTGCTAGTTCTTTTATATGAATCTCACTAAGTTATTGAAGACGTATTCCTCGTTTATTCTGACCATTACTTAGGATAAAAAATCAACATGGCAGCATTGTTCAAGTGAATAATTGTTCAAGCGTGCATTTTAGAATATTCGTGTTTTGTCACTAGTGCGTAACCATTAAAAAATTCACATTGTTTGTAATACAAGACTTCCGATGTATATATCAAAATATATTTTATAAAACGCGTATGATTTTGATCCTGAACAAGTGAGACCCCATCCTTTGAGTTACGCTTTAGTCTGAGTTGGGTAAAGTGACTGATCACCACCGAACCAACTCGGATCGGAGCATGGCTCGTGGGGCGCGGTCGTCACATACTAAAAATCCTATCAACACTTTGTTGAATGATTTAGAGGTCTTTAGATGATTGGTATCTTGTGTGGACGAAACACAATGGCTGAGGCTGGTGATATTCAACAATCTCCCTCTCCAGTCTTAGTTCATATATTCGTTGTTCTTCCTCGAATTATTTACCTTTTTTCTTTTGTTTGGAACACAATCTTTTGATTGCATGGGATAATTTCTTGGAACAAATTCATATGTACGGGGTGAACATTACCCCTTCACAAAAATTTCATGAAGAAAGCAAACAACCATGATATACCTTATTTCCATATACCAAATATTTCTCTGAATAACCGTGATGAAAGGCAACCTATCTCTTTCTTTTAAGAACCCTAGAGAAAGGAAATACATTTATTGGGATATAATTATTCTTCGTATACCATCATTGTCTTTTTATGAATCAACAAAGGAGAATAAAAAACCATTGTAAAGAATATACTATTTATACTCGTATGTTTTTTCAAAATACTATAGAGAAAGTATACAATCTTCTTGTGAACTATGCCACATCATCAAATATGATGATCATTGCATCACGGCTCTCTTGTTTATTATTTGACTGCTTTGTGCTTTTTTCAACAATTTCTTCTCATGTGACTCTCCATGTCACAATGATAAAATATCAACGTATTTTCATAATAAAATATGCCATTTGTAACGTTGTCCCACTCTTGTGGTTCATCTTCACTAAACCGACCTCTAGTACCTATTCATCCTCACCTGCCTCCTTCTCTATGCTCATAAACAAGGGCATACGACTTGATTGTATGATTCTCTTTTCCTTGGGATCTTATAGATACTTTACCACCAAGAGCAGAGTTACTAAGAGTGATGGCAAGAATCTCCTAGTAACCCGGTATAGAACTTTGAAGCAATATAACTTGTTCTTCATCTTTGAGACCTCATTCAACGACATCAATCTGGTTCACAAGGTCTTGAAATTGACGCTTGCTCCGCTATAGATGTACCACTCCTTAGCTTGTTTTTACTAAGCGTCTCATCACCAGAATCTTGTTGTGTGTCATCTTTAATATATACATATTACAAAGAATTACCACACCATATAGACACTTTGTCCTTGTGCAACATATTAAAACACATTGTGGTCAGTCCATTGATGAAATAAAAAAAATGGTCTCCTTATTCTTTTTTGTCCATTTGACATCCGTTTTTTCTTTGGTCTCACGCTTTAATTCTCGATTGGGTCTGCCAGGTCCTTCAAATTTAGCAAATGTTCTATGTGAGGCTTTTACATGCTATAATGTGTTGGTGTCAGACGAATCATGGTATTCGACATTGAATTTTCTATAATGAAATTAAACTAATTTTCTTTTACTACCATCTAGGAGCATAATTAGGACAACAAAGCTCGCTGATGCATCTAAAATGATAGAAAACCTTGGAAACCAGTCTGATCTTGTTGAAAGGGATAAAAAACAAACTAAATCAAGCTAAAACGAATTGTAAGAGATTGAACCATTCACCTCAATTTCGACCAATTTTCAACAAGGACATGACGATCAAAAACCTTCAGAACTAGTCGGACCGTATTTAAAATCGATCAAAAATACGGTGAAATGGGTTAACAACGATTGTAAAATATTCTAGTGTGACCAGTTGATTGGTTGAACTGGGTTTTAGGTTGTGTT
Source organism: Linaria vulgaris (assembly GCA_948329865.1). Taxonomy (NCBI): domain Eukaryota; kingdom Viridiplantae; phylum Streptophyta; class Magnoliopsida; order Lamiales; family Plantaginaceae; genus Linaria; species Linaria vulgaris. The sequence continues at coordinate 35,668,450 of OX415253.1, forward strand.
AGAATATGAATCAGGTGGATATGGGTCTAGACTTCAACTTCTTCACTCTCCTAACGAGTTGGGCAAAGTTGACTCGCCGGCTATTGAGTTAGCGTAAAATGGTAGCTTTAAACATTCTAAAACTCCAAAATATTGATATTCAAAGTCCTCGCGATAGGAGCTTCACAACCGTGATAGTAAAATACAGCTTCAGAACAAAATTATGGTAAAAAATTATAGAAACTACAAGAATCGTTACCTAAGCTCTTGATACCACTTTGAATTGACGAACTCTTAATTTAACTCACAGAACACTTTACTGCACTTTAAAGTTTGGATTGATCACTCGAACTTCACTCTATTTTAAATGTGTTTGTTTCCCTTAGCGATGAAAACATAAGAAGACAACCCAATTTTTAAGGCTAATTTAATATTTGATGAGCTTATCATATTTATTACAGGATTAACACATACCACAATTCCTACCAATACTTTGTTGAATGATGTGGACGTTATTGGATGATCGATATCTTGTATGGACGAACCCAACTGTTGATGATGGAAATATTCAACACTTCCATGTTTAGAGGGTGTTTGCAAGAGCTTTATAAGCTACTTATGGCATTTATAAGCTACAATGTTTGCAATGGTTGCTTTTGTTTCTCCTTCTTTTAGAAAAAGTTGAAAAAATAAAAATAAAAACTCAAAAGCTGATCATGAGGTGCTTATATAAGAAACTTCCACTCACTTCTATCTTAAATTTCTCTAAAAATCATATTTTTATCTCAATTACGTGGAATAAAATCCCTTGACTTTTTTCTTTCCTCATATACGTGATTTTCTCTATAATTTTAGATTTGACATTTTTTAGAGTAATAAACTAATAATGGAAAAACAGTTCAAGAGAAGTTATTAATGAAAAATAATAGAAAAAATATTTTTTTGAAAAATGTATACTTAACAACAACATGTGTGCCATTATTTTTTTAACATGTTTTAGATATAATTATAATTTCTAAAAGATAAATCCTTGCACAAAGAAAAAAAAATTATGCTTTGTAACGTTATAAATGCATATATTGATGCGGCTATGTTAAAATATAAATTATTATATTTTTAAATATACCTATCCATACCATGGTTGTGTAAATGCAACCGAAAAGTAAATTTTGTTTACTTTGAATAAGTGCAATCAAATCTCATTACTTCTAATTATATTGAAAAGATATTTTCACTAATTATTGCAAACACCACAAAACTAGTATTAGCCGCTTTAAGTTGCTTTTAGAAAGGGTTTGCAAACACTGATTACTTTAAGTTAAACGCTCTTGTAACTAACTTAAGAGGAAGTAGCTTTCATAAGCTCTTGCAACACCCTCTTATTTCATTTTTCTCTTTTGATTGCACCTTTACCTTTTTAGATCCATGAAACTAGTTCTTGTACGAAAGTTCTATTTCTAAATTCTAAAATAAACTATAACATAGGATATAATTTTACTTTTCAAGACTTTTCTTTGTGGAAGTTGTTGCTTCCATTTTCGCACTGTCATATAGGGTACAATAATCAGTCTGAGTGACTGATTAAACCTGGTTGAACTTGGGTTTGTGGTGTAGTGGATTGCTTGAAGAGAACTCCGGTTTTCTCCCTCTTCTGAACTGTATTAAGGTCTGACAATTGGTTGAATAGTTGAACTGGTCAGACCGATTGGTCCAATTTTTAAAACATTAATTTATCCTGATTTCTATGTATTTAGCTTCAGAGATGGGCATTAGGGGGATGGGGGTTACCCATATCGGGTAATTTTGGGGTCGCATAAATTGAAATATCCTCCCAAATCCGACCCAGATCAGGCTGGTTACTCGATTGCGGGTACCTCGATCGGGTACATGCGGGTATTCGGGGTACCCACATGCCCCTGTTTCAATTTGCACCAGTTTTCAGTTTTAGGTTACATTTTTTGTAATCTAAAACAAGGGTGTTAAAAAAACAAAAAAGAATTCAAATAACATCAATCTAAAATGGCATACTAACTCAAGGCAAAAACTGATCAAGTATCAACAATTACAATTCTTGAATTTAAAAAAAATCCATCCAATCTCGCATAAGTCACAAGTTCAACTAAAATCCTCATTTCTTCATTGCTCCAACAATTTTTAGTTTTCATACGAAGAATTAACAAAGAATATTAGTTATGGAGCTTGGGATTAAAATTTAGTCGTAAAGACCAAAGATCGAGACAAAACCTTCTTCAATAGGGCCGATGTCATCAATTTTTCCTCCACCACATGCGCATTCATCCGTTGAGGTTTTTTTTTCTTGCATGTCGTATAGTGCCTTTTAAGAGCGCCATTTCTGTGCTTTATTGGATCTACCTTTATTGCTCTATCACAGTAATTGCACATTCCTTTACGTATCTTATCTTTTTTGCAAAATAACATCTTAAAATGATTTCATATGCCTGAAGAACCACCTTCCATTTTGCCTAACCAAAATCCACAAACAAAGAACATATAGTATTAGTTAAACTAATAATATAACATCTTACATAAGTTGTCCTAAATTTCTAATCGTCAAATTTTTAGATTCTTAGATCTTAGATTCTCATTTGGATTTAGACAAACACGATTCGTCCATACCAATTTCTTAAATAAGTTTACAAAGCTGTATAATCTACCATTACAGTTTAACCAAACACTATTACAATCTATCAAGTTAGTAGTTACAATTCATGAAATCATATCACAAAATGAAAATAATTAGCCAATTAGGCATTTAGAGTCATACCTATTTCAAGGGAAGTGACTTGAGAGGTTGAACCTATGGTGGTGGAGAGGTGGCATCGCGGCAAAGTTGTGGCGGATAACGAATTTGTCGAGAGAGAGTGGTGTGAGGTGCATGAGTTGAGGGGGAGGAGCGAGATGGAAGAAATTGAGGAACGTAGAGAGTTTGAAAGCCTTACCCATGGCGTTGTGGCCCACAGTGGTCACCATACGGGGGGGGGGGGGGGGGTGGCGGTACGGGACGAGTGAAAAGGTTAGTATTAGTTAAGGAAAAAGAATTATTCATAGTATAATATATTTGTAAAAATAATAATAATATATATAATAGGGTATCCGATCAGGGTCGGGTAGGGTCGGGTATCTGAACTTTTCTACCTGACCCCGATCGGATACCCAAAATACCCTTGTAATCGGATACCCTAACCCGTTTTCCCGAATTGATCATATAATACCCGATCGGGTCAGTTACGGGAATAGGGCACCCGAAAGAAATGCCCACCCCTATTTAGTTTGTATAGTGTACAACCTAATTTGAAGGTGTACTTATACTTTAGAGTTTAAAATAAACAAACTTGAAGTAGAATAGAATCGTAAAATTTTAAAAAACTTGCGTTATATTAGTGAAGAATGATTCTAGAATTTACCTAAGTTTTACATCAAAATTTGGAATAGATTTCTAAATTTATTAAAAATACATAAAAGAATGACAATAATAAACATGTGGTTTATGTAAAACTCATAAAATCTAAACAAATAATAATAGAAAACAACTAGTCTAATTGAAAAAGAAACAAAATCATAATTAAAAAATAAACTTATAACTTGCTCAACAAGACTAATTACTCTCGCAGTTGACCTAAACGATGTGTTTTAGACCCGAGATGGGATGATACACATGCCTCTCCTAAGAACTCACAAGGCACATAAAGACGTTTAATTTGATAAACTATAGGGCGAAAAAATTTTATATGTTAAAAACTATGTTGCATAGACACGGACAAGGAAAGATACAAACACGGGGACACGAATTTCGTAAAAGTTTTTCACTGCCAAGGCACGACTATATTTTTATATTAAAATATGTTAAATATCACTAAAACTATCTTTAAACACAATTAGTAACTTATAACATCAAAAGTAATTATCACTTACTCACTAGTTATTAACCAAAATAAAGTTAAATAAGACGCTGGATAAGTTCAAGTATTAATGTCATGACTCATGAAACACAAATACAAACTAAGAATTATACAATACTGAAAAAAACATACATACTATGCAATCCAAAATCATGCATTAATTAAAAAATTTACGTTTAAACCTTTTACTGAATTCGTTAAGTTTCAATTTTTTTTAACTCTTTTATCTTTTAATTGTTCATATACAATATGTTTCTTTTTAATACGCTTTATAACACAACCTATTAAAATATACAATTTTCTCTGAAACATGTCTAAAACATATTGGATATACACTTCTTAAGCCTCCGACACGCCACTCTCAAGTGTTAGACATAGGTGTCGGTATTAATTTTTATTTATTTTAATAAAGACACGCCATGTGGCGTGTCAGACGAGTGTCGGTGAGCATCAAATGAGTGTCGGGTGTCATATACGTGTCGGGCACAAGCACGACTGATGTATTGAAGTGTCGTTGCATCATAGTTTAAAAGTTATGTCCATTTATGTAGGATGTGTTTGCAAATGCTTTTAAAAGTAGTTTATGGGCTTTAATACTAGTGAGAAGCTATAAATAAAAGTTTGAAAATAAGGGTTTTCCTTCTCCTTATCTTAAAATAAGTCAAAAAACAAAAACAAAAAACAAAAACAAAAACACAAGCCCAAAAGCAAGGTGGGGCTGCTTCTATGAGCAATTTTTAATTATTATTATTTTAAATATTTCTCTCACCTAATCCTCTCAAAAGTGTCGTTTATACCCTTAGAATTAGGAAAACAAATCTTCTCAATTTTTTCCCATTAGAATTAGGAAAAAAAATAATCTTCTCTAATCAATTTTTTCATGTTGAACGTGATTATCTTGGACTCAATTTACTTAACCACAACAAATAATATATTAAAAAATTAACATTTGTAAATAGCATATATTGTTTTAGAAGATAGAGTATTCGATTGGTGTAATTATACAAATAATAATGCATTTTGATGTAACAATCATAAAGATTGATTAAACTATATCAAAACGATTTATTATATTTTTAAATATATATTTAACTGAACATATACTTGCCTAAATTAGCTGCACATTAATTATTTGTATGCTTGATAAATAAGGGTATTTAAGTATTATTGCATTATAAAAGCTGCTTTTCACTTATTATTGCAAACACCATAAAAATCAATTTTAACTGCTTTAAGCTACTTTTTTTAAAAAGGTCTGCAAACACTTTTTGCTTTAAATTAAAGTTGCTTTAAGTGACTTTAAGTAAAACTTGGAAGAATGAGCTTCTAAACTCTTACAAATACCCTTGTAGTTAGGTCATTCAACTTGACTAGATGTCTTGGGTGGAGGTTAATGCATCACCCCTGACACACATTTTGAAGTCTTTGTCGGGCTTACCCGTCGAAGTATTGCAATGACTTGCAACAAACGGACCAAGATTGGAGATTGAAAGAAGACTTCGTAATATTGTAGGCATTATAATATTTTGTGTACTTGTTTAGGTTTGTAGTGTTTGTTACTAGAACAAACGTTTTTTTGTGTGTTAAGTATACTGTAAGAGGAAAGAGTGAAAAGTTGAAATCAACTTTTAAGATCACAATATTAGACAATAGCGCATCTTAGGAAATATTATTTTTGTATCTTTTCTATCTTAGATTAGATGATCATATCTTTGTATATCTTTCGTAATTATCTATGTAACTTGTATAAATATGTAATCTATTAATCAATAATATTATTCACTTTCCACAATATTTATATCTCTTATATTGTATCAAGACGCCAATCTTTCTAACGAGATCTTGATCCTATGACGAACCCTTCCGACGACTCCACCACGTCCGGCAACTCCACGGCTGAAGGTCATATCGACGCCTCAGTATCCTCGTCGCAGCTGCGTCTGCTCCATGTAACGGCCATCCCCTCTTTCGGTGGTTAGGCATTGATTCCGATCAATGCTAATCAACAACTACCGTGGCAACTCAATGGAGAAAATTTCGCCTCATGGTGTTCCCAAGTTCGTCACCTTCTCTATGGGTACAGACTTTTTGTCTTCCTAGATGGTACAATCCCCTGCCCTCCTATGGGCTCACTCCAGAAAGTATGGCGGCATACGAGTACTAGACACGTCAGGACTCTCTTCTTATTTCTGCCTTGATGGGATCCTGCACTCCTCCGATCGTGCGTTTGTTCTAAAATGCCAAATCTTCGGCAGATGCATGGGATATTCTCCAATGTTCCTATGCGAATCATTCACAATCGAGGGTGATGCAACTCAGGGATGATTTGCAAAATATGAAGTTGGGCTCAAATTCTATCTCTGAATTTCTCCAACTAGTCAAATCAAAGGAGGATGGATTGTGATCATCGATGGACCTCTCAAAGATGATGATATCACACTCTATGTACTCAATGATCTCGGCTTTGCGTACCGTGACATAGCAGGCCCATCTGTGCAAGGGAACATCCAATTCAATTCTCGGAACTTTAGGATTTGCTCCTTAGTGAAGAAGCTTATTTGCGCCTTCTTGAGCAAGAAGCATGGACTCTCATTGCCACTATGAATGAGGCTTCCACACAGCCGCCCTCTAACTCTCGTGGATCAAGCCGTAGTCGTGGTGGCCCTGCATGTGGTTAACAACATGGTCAGTAGCGCGGGTATTCTAACCCTGCGTGAGGCTCGTCGACCCCTTATCAGCCGCCTCATTCACGTTCCGCTGGACAACCACAACACTCTCGACCTAATATCACTTGTCAACTCTGTGGTATTTACGGTCATGGTGCACGCACATGTCGCCGTTAGGCACCACCGCACGCTCACTTTGTTACATCCCCTATGGCCCACTCTCCTCCCAATACGGATTGGCTCGTTGACTAGGGCCCCTCTCATAATCTCACATCGGATCTCCAGGACCTCACTGTTCACTCTGAGTATGAAGGTCCTGATGAGGTTTCCACTGCGGGTGGTACAGGTTTGCCTATATCTCATATTGGTACCTCTCATTTTGTTTTGGTTGAACGTACATTTACACTCGATAATCTGTTATGTGTTCCCCAATCATGCCAGAATATTCTGTCTGTTCATCAGTTTACAAAGGCGAACAATGTTGTTATTGAATTTCACCCATACTACTTTCTTGTTAAGGATCGCAAGTCGTGGGCTAATCTATTCAGGGGAGCATTTGTTGATGGAGTGTATCACGTTCGATTACCAAGGGTTTTGAGGCTGCGGTTTACAATGTTAGTTGGGGAGCGTGCTCACAAAGGTTGTTGGCATGAACATTTTGGGCACCCTTCGTCGAAGAATAGTTCATTTATTTTGAATAAAAACAATTTACTTTATTTTTCGCCTAGTGATTTGGATTTTGATCATTGTAGTTCATGTTTTTTGAACAAAAGCCAACATCTCGTTTTTAATAAATCATCTCTTGTTTCGGATCATGCTTTGCAATTTATTTATGGTGATGTTTGGGGGACTTCTCCAGTTGTGTCTGTTACTTAATCCTTGTTGATCATTTTACTAAGTATTGTTGGGTGTATATGTTTTCTGCAAAATCCGAGGTCTCTACAGTGTTTATTCAATTTTGCACTCTAGTTGAAAAAAAAAATTGCCACCTCAATCAAGAATTTTTACTCGGATAATGGCGAGGAGTTTTTGGCTCTATGGGGTTAATTCTCTATGAATGACATTAGCTGGCTAACCACTGCCCCGCATACGCCTCAACAAAATGGCATAAGTGAGTGGCGTCACCATCACATAGTTACAATTGGTCGCATGCTTCTTACGCTAGGCTTCCGCCGAGATATTGGGATTATGCATTTCTTACTGCGGCTTATTTATATAATAGGCTCCCTACTCTAGTCTTGCAAAATAGCTCACCCTTTGATGCATTATTTGGTTCGCACTCCTAATTATCTCCATCTCTGAGTTTTTGGGTGCTTATGCTACCCCTATTTACGGCCTTATATTTTGGGCAAGTTATCACCTCCTTTTTGGTCTTGTGTGTTTGTTGGATATTCCACATCTCAGGCAGCCTACAAGTGTCTTGATCTTGGTACATGACGGTTATTCATCTCCAGACATGTTTGTTTTGTTGAATACTTCCTTGAGTGAATCAACACCTCATCTGGTTTTTCCCATCACTTCACCGCTGGTAGCTCCTCGCAAGGTTTCTGTCCCTCTGGATAGTTTAGCTCCATGTTCTGTTTCTAATGTTGGGTTCAATGTTGGGCAACATTGCAACCAGAAACTCTGGCACCTGTCTTTAGACATTCTATTCCCAATGTTAGGTTCAATGTTGGGGCAACATTGCAACTAGAGGCTTCGGCACCCATCTCTACACCTTTTGTTCCTAGTGTTGGGTCCAATGTTGGGGCAACATTGCAACCAGAAGCTTTGGTGCCAAACTATGCACCTTCTGTTCCCAATGTTGGGGCAACATTGCAACCATAGACTATTGTCCTGGCCCGTTCAACCCGCAAACTCGCATTCGGATCGTGCTCATTCAATGATCACACGTTCTCGCAACAATATATTTAAACCTAAGGTTTATTCAACGGTTACCAACCATCCAGTTCTTGGTCCGGTTGAACCTACTTGCGTCTCTCATGCTATTGCGGATCCCAAATGGCGTACGACAATGGATGAAGAATTTACTGCCCTCACTTCACATGGCACTTGGTCCTTACTTCCCCCGCTCTCTGATCGTGGAATTATTGGATCAAAGTGGGTATTTCGCATTAAGAGGCATCCTGATGGTTCTATTGACCGATTTAAGGCACGCCTTGTAGCCAGTGGCGTTCATCAACGACCCGGCCTTGACTACAAGGAGACTTTCAGCCGGCGATTAAACCTATCACAATATGAATTATTCTCTCTTTATCTCTCATGCACAACTGGACGCTTCGTCAACTGGACGTTAGCAATGCTTTCCTTCATGGCGCTCTCTCGAAAAAAGTATTTATGCGACAGCTTACAAACGCGTCATTGATTCGACTCGTCCTCATCATGTATGTCTTCTTCATAAGTATATTTATGGCCTTAAACAGGCTCTCTGTGCATGGTATCTTACTCTAAATGCGGCACTTATCTCATTTGGTTTTGTTCAAACTAAATCCCATACGTCACTCTTTGTGCTCCTGCGAGATTCGATTTGTATCTTTGTGCTTGTGTATGTGGATGACATAATTGTCACCGGCTCATGTGATAGATTGGTTTCTTCTCTTATCACACATCTTGCAACCAAGTTTAAGGTCAAGGACATGGGAATTCTCTCATATTTTTTGGGTGTAGAAGTAGTGCGTTGTCGTGAAGGTCTGTTTTTGTCTCAACTGAAATATATTCATGATTTGTTGTCGCGACACAAGATGGATGGTGCCAAACCTCTTACGACCCCTATGTCCACTAATCCTCTTGCCTCAACGTCTACCGAAATTGTTGATGCTACGGAGTTTCGCCAAATTGTTGGTGGCCTACAATATCTTGCCGTTACTCGTCCCGATGTCGCATTCTCTGTCAACCGCTTGGCTCAGCGTATGGCGTCTCCCATCGCCACAGACTGGACATCCCTTAAATGTGTGCTCCGTTATCTCAAGGGCTCTCTCACACATGGTGTTCTCCTTCACCGCCCAGTTTCTCTTTTGCTTATGGCCTTTTCTGACTCAAATTGGGCGGGAGATAATCTCACGGGCACTTCTACTACTTCCTTTATTGTTTTTCTTGGCGCTAACCCGATTTTCTGGTCGTCACGCAAGCAAAAGGTCGTTGCTCGTTCCTCAACTGAAGCGGAATATCGTGCTCTTGCTTCTGTCTCGGCTGAAGTTCGCTGGTTACAACATCTTTTTGGCGAAATCGGTATCACGCTTCCAACTGCACCTCTTATCCGTTGTGATAACATGTGAGCTCTGCGTCTCTCCTTACATCTTGTGCAACACTCGAGAATGAAACATATTTCTGTGGATCTTCATTTTGTTCGTGACCTTGTTCACAAGGGTCTCATTTGAATTTTCTATGTTAATACTCGGGATCAACTTGCGGATCTCCTCACGAAACGGCTAGCTCAGTCACGGTTCTTACTGCTACGCTCCAAAATTTATGTTGTTGATGGCACGTCTATTTTGAGGGAGCGTATTAGGCAATAATGTATCTTAGAAAATATTCTTGTTGTATCTTTCCTATCTTAGATTAGATGGTCATATCTTTGTATATCTTCCATAATTATCTTCCGTAATTATCTCTGTAACTTGTATAAATATGTAATCTCTTGATCATCGGTTCGTGTTCCGCTTCCAAAAGTAAGTTAACGGGTGTGGAATTACGACCTAATTAACTGAATTATTTATTTGGGTTGGAACGCCTTTGTCCGTGGTTCAAAAACTAAATGCTATTTAACGGAAGAGAAAAACTGACAAAAACATTCCTTCCTTTTATTCACTATGATCCACTCTCTTTTCCGAGTCGATATGCGTATTTCCGAGTCTATACGTGTGTTTTTCCTTAATTGTCCGACCTCCTTCTCTTTCCCTTCTTCCTCTGTTTATATAGAGTTTTTAGGGACAGGTGTCGTTATGCATGTTTTTACAAGTGTCGTTATGCATGTGGTGGTGTTCTACACGTGTTACAATGTTCATTTAACCAATAAGATAACGTGTCTATCTTAAGTGCTGACTGTATCTTTTCTTCTTCCGAGGGCTTTGGTCTTCATTATGATAAGGGGTAGACTGTCTTCTTTGCTTCCGAGAGCTCATTGCTTCTAATGGTGACTCGAGGGCCGAGTCTGAGTGTTCTCTTAGTGACAATGCTTCTCCGATAGGTGTGCATTCTGGTGTGTTTGTTTCAGGATATTCTCCGAGGGGGTGTTCGTTCATGGGTTAATCTCCGAGAGGTTTTTAGCTATCGTGGGTAGGTGTTTTCTTTCTCCGAGTGCCAGGAGAGTGTTGTTCTGTAGTTGTTGCGTTATTGTGAAGTTTCGTCCTCTGGGTTGGTCAACTGGAGTAATGTTCCGAGAGCATTTGTGCTGGGAGTACGTAGCAGGGAAGCACTGGGGTAGTGTTCCGAGAGCGTTTGTGTTGGGAGTGCATAGCAAGGAAGTGTTTTTGTCAAGGTTCTGGGACTCTGTTGATTTCCGATAGCTCCAATGGGCTTTGATAGGTTGGTTCTGTAATCCATCCTTTCCGAGGGTTCATACTTTTCGGAGGGGCAGAATGAGTGGGGCGGAGTGTTTGTCCGATGCTGCTGTAGTTCCGATAGCGGTTAGTCTGTAGAATGCTTTCTTCAGATGTATATTCCGATAGGTATCTGCCTTGTTTCGGATTCCTCCTGTTGGGCCATTAGGCACGACTTTGCTCCAGTATTTGATGTTTGGAGATGTGCTCCGAGGGATACTTGGGGTGTGATACCTGTATCGTGAATGCAGATCGCATAATCCTATAATAATACCTGGTAATTCCAGTAATTGATTTATTGTTTATTTCAAGCAGGTGAATTATCATCCTGTTAACATAGTATTATTCACTTTCCACATTAATTAAATTTCTTATACACAACATGGTAATTGGTAAATTTACTTCTCACTTGAAGATAATGTGAAATTAAACATAATATACATGGAGGAAATTTGCCAAACACTCAAAGTTAAAATTAATAGGATACTTGGCCTAGGGCTTAGGAATTTTGTTCTTCTGTCGTGAACTTCGTGGCCGAAGAAGTTCCATTTTCCTTTTATTTTTGGTTCTCCACAATCTCATCATTGATACTTATTCATGAAAACTAAAACAACAAGACAAACAGAGTCAGCCAAACGATAGATACTCTTTAATTAATTAACAACTATGTGACCTTTTATCATAAAAATATATCATACGATAAAATAACAATACATGTTTTCTTAATTATTATCCTAATGTGAAAGTTCCCGTAGGAACAACCAATGTAAAGATACAAGGAAAACCACCTGTCAGATATTTGATTCTCCCCAAGAATTTCACTCGCACCAATTTGGATTCTCCGTCCACAAAAATTGTCGCAACTCTTAAACCTCAATTTTAATAAGTAGAAAACAAACTACATAATCAACATACCAACTCCTACCTTGTTCTATAAGTCATCAGGCCTTAATATTATATAAAGACTGTAAGCTTCGCTAATCAGCTTCACACATTATAACTTCACCTCTCTTAACTAGCTTCATACATACTTATTCGTTGTCAAACCTTTTATTTTCAAAAATAATGGATCCAAGATACGCCTGGTTACCACCAAACCTCATCCCAGACGCCGCAAATCCCGAATGGATGAACAAAGGCGACAACGCATGGCAACTCACCGCGGCCACAATGGTGGGCCTCCAGAGCATTCCAGGCCTCGTGATCTTGTACGGTAGCATCGTGAAAAAGAAATGGGCAGTGAACTCGGCTTTCATGGCCCTTTATGCCTTTGCTGCGGTCTTGGTTTGTTGGGTTGGGTGGGGCTACCAATTGTCGTTCGGGCACACCTTTTTACCATTTCTCGGTAAAATCGACGATGCATTGGACCAACACGTTTTGTTGAAACAGGCGTTCGCGTACAAGTTCCCTAACGCGACTATGGTGTACTTTCAGTTCGTGTTTGCGGCGATCACTCTGATTTTGATAGCGGGGGCTTTGCTTGGGAGGATGAATTTTATTGCATGGATGCTGTTTGTGCCGCTCTGGCTTACGTTTTCGTATACGGTTGGCGCGTTTAGTATATGGTGTCCGAACGGGTGGTTGTCGAAGATGGGACTTATCGATTACTCGGGCGGGTTCGTCATCCATCTGTCGTCTGGAGTTGCGGGCTTCACTGCAGCTTACTGGGTAAAATTCTTACAGAATAACAGAACAAAATATGATTTTTCATACATATTGCAAGAGAAATTAGAGAACATAGGCACATCAAGATCATGTCTTTGCAAACATTTTCTTTTCCATAAGTGGATTAATTGGCACACGAATCCAAATAAGCAAAATACGAAAATTAAATAAAAAAGATCCTCAATTGTTTTATACAAAGTTGACGCCCTGTTTTGTAGGATACACAAAGTTAATTTCACTTATGGAACGTGGGTTGCATTTGATTTTAATGTTTTAATAGGCTTTTATATTCCTATGTTTTTTTTTAAAGATAAATGCAATTAATTTGTACACCTAACAATATAGAAAAACAATACAATTTGAACTCTATAAAGGCACAAATTACCCAAACTAGAAAATAAATAAAAAAGATTCAAAAGATATCAATTTTTATTACTAATATCACTTTTATCAGTTTCAAGTAAAATTACATGAACAATAAAATAAAGAGGCATTTTATTCCTTTAAAATTATATCAAGGTTATTTATTTCTTTAGATAGTTATCTAGTTGTCAGGCAAGGAATATTTTTCTGTTAGCTCTGTTTATATATCATTATTTCATGGATTAATTTGTAGGAGATTAATGTGACATACAATTTTCAGGTAGGACCAAGAACGGCAAAGGACCGTGAAAGGTTCCCGCCAAACAACATTTTGCTGATGCTTGCCGGGGCAGGGCTACTATGGATGGGTTGGACAGGTTTCAATGGCGGAGATCCTTACATGGCCAGCATCGATGCATCACTTGCGGTGCTCAACACCCATATCTGTGCCGCGACAAGCCTTCTCACCTGGCTCTTGCTCGACATTCTTTTCTTCGAAAAGCCCTCCGTCATAGGCGCTACTCAAGGAATGATCACTGGCTTAGTTTGCATTACCCCTGCTGCAGGTGAAGCTTCTTTAAACAAAGTCCATTTCAATCACGGTCTGTCATTTAATCACATTGTAAGGATTGAATTTTTTGTCGCAAAACTTAGATAAATATAATTTGAGCATGACAAGTTTTCAGTTAACAACATTATATATAACTCTTCGTTTTCTCTTAAGAAGAACTTTTAAGCAAATGAATAAAACACGAAAATCAAGTTTCAACATGTCATCATTACAACGTATGTTCTTAAAGTCGGACGTGATCGACCGGTATACTGAAACTCAACATTTCAAAATATGACCAATTTTCCCCCCTTTTTTTGGAATTTTACGAGAAATTACAATAACGTCCCTTTGAAGATTTGAATTTGAAACCAGAACTTAAAAAGATAACACAATTAATGAAACCGAAATTTGGTAATTATACGTAAGGAGAAAGAGTTATAATCATTAATTGGTGAAGAAATCGTGAACTGGGCCAATTTTTAGAAAATTGAAAAGTATTAAAGTGAAAAATAAAATGGTCTTGGTCATTATATTAATGAATGACATAATAAACAATTGAGAAATGATGAATTTATTTAGAAACTAGATAGTAATAATAAAATAAAAAAGAGAAAATATTGGGATTTTCTTTCTCTCTAACTAGTTAATATAGGACATGGAGAAACGGAATTCTATAATTATGAATTAATTATTTTAATTAAAAATCTTTAGAAAATATGCATAGTTTTATTAATGTATAATGAGCTTAGTTTTTTTTTTGTTGTTGAAATTATTCAGGTTACTAAGTGTATTTACTTATGTAAATTTACATATAATTATGTAAATAATTTGTGCTTCTTGTGTATCTGTTGACTGTTAGTGTATAAATGTTTATAAATAAAGAAATGATAATACTAGATATATATTTAGACATATAATATATAGTTCGACCAATTGTTTGACCGATTCCACTAATCAAACTGGCAACCAATGAGGTCGTCTATTCTGTATTCGTTCTGTTTCTAAATGCACTTATCTAACAAAATGTACTTAAATTTCGAGTAGGCGTGGTTCAAGGGTGGGCTGCCATCATAATGGGGCTAATGTCCGGGAGCCTGCCGTGGTTCACTATGATGGTCCTCCACAAAAAAATATGGTTCCTCAAACAAGTCGACGACACCTTAGCCGTCTTCCACACCCATGCTGTGGCAGGGACACTTGGCGGCCTCCTCACTGGCTTCTTCGCCAACCCAAAACTCAGCAGACTCTTTTACTTGGTCGACACTTGGGAACATTACATTGGTTTAGCATATGGAATCCACGATGGTCGTATCGGGGCAGGACTAAAGCAAATGGGGATTCAGATGTTGGGAGTTTTATTTATTGTTGGCCTAAATCTTGTAATGACGAGTTTGATATGTTTGTTGATTAGGCTAGTGGTGCCTTTACGGTTGTCGGACGAGGAACTCGAAAGTGGAGATGATGCTGTGCATGGGGAGGAGGCTTATGCGTTGTGGGGTGATGGTGAGAAGTTTGAGAAGACCGGACACGTTGAAATGGCGCATAGGGATCGGAGTGATGGTCAGTATGTTGTTTGATTAATGTTTGTGTGTGTTTTTTATTTAATTATTATAAAATTAGTATAATTTTGGAGATAAATGGCGTGTGATCTCTGAAATACGACATGGGATTACATAATGCATTGGAGAGGGGAAATTATTGCTTCTCTATTTTGTAATTGTATCTTTAATAGTTTAATTTCACCCGAGCAGTGGTGGTACTCAATAATCTTTGATATTTCAATTTGTGTTTTTTGGTCCATTATTATAAACCAGAAACGTTGGCACACGATCCCCGCGTGAATATATTTTTAATTAATTTGTATAGAGCAGAATATAACTTTAATGAGAAAAAACCTACATATATAAGGATATATAATTTATATAAAAAGATCCAAATTTTGGAAAACTAAATCACCAATCATTTTAATTATTGTAATTAATGATTATACTTAAATTATAAGGCTAGATTAGGAATTTAATAATAATTTTTATGTGCAACACCAAAATTATAAGACTAAAACTGAAAATCAAAAGTTTGGTGTAACAATTTAACTTTCTCTATATAATAGTATAGATGGTTGGTAAATAGTCACAGATTCTTTTTATACGTTGAGATCGATGCGACGAAATACTGGCAAAATCAATGCAAAATCATCTCAATAAGGCTCCTAAATTTATGTCATTCTTCCTTTTTGTGTCGTGATTATGCTAATCAATTTTATTATTAACGTTCGATTTTGTTGGTAAACAATGCTTGATTTTATATGGCTGGATTGTACTTGATGACTTTCAATATTTTGTTAGCCTATTTTGTTAGTAATTTGACCACTCTCAAAAACATGGCAACGGCAATACAATAAAATTTAATTTTCTGTATTTTGCCACTCAAATAGAAATGTAACCATTAATTTGGAAACTAATTACCTTACTTACCTTATATCTTAATTTCAAATTCAGCATTATATACCAAAATAAATTACTAGAATCATATACATGATTCATCTACTTTTATTCCATAAAAAACATAGTTATTCTTCAATTTTGTTGTTGTGAATCTTTCATATTCTTCCAATGGTGAAAAAGTGACTATTTTTCAGGAGCTATTCAAAACGTTACAAGCAAACCGAAAGAAAAGCAACACCCTTCACTAAGTATCACCATTACCAAAGAATATACCAACCAACAATAAATTCAAAAAAGATTCCCTATATATATTTAAAACCTTAAACTCTTCACACACCTCTTCTATCTATCAGCATCACAACAACAACAACAGGGATCGATCCTTCTCACATCGATCAGACCCCTGTTGAAAATCGAATCGAATCGAATCAAATCAAATCAACGGTCAGGATGTCAGCTCAAGTCCTCCCAGCTAATCTACTCCCCGACGAGGCCAACCCGGCTTGGATGAACAAAGGCGACAACGCCTGGCAGCTAACAGCTGCTACCCTCGTTGGCCTACAGAGCGTCCCGGGCCTCGTGATCCTCTATGGGGGTATCGTGAAAAAGAAATGGGCCGTAAACTCGGCATTCATGGCCCTTTACGCTTTTGCTTCGGTGCTCGTGTGTTGGGTGGTGTGGGGATACAGAATGTCGTTTGGTACGAAAATGCTGCCGTTCTGGGGGGTCCCGAATACGGCATTGGACCAGGGTTATCTTTTTGAGAAGGCGTTTTTGGGCTCGTTTCCAAATGCGACGATGGTGTTCTTCCAGTTCGTGTTTGCGGCGATAACGCTGATATTGATAGCGGGGGCGTTGTTGGGGAGGATGAACTTTTACGCGTGGATGATGTTTGTGCCGTTGTGGTTGACGTTTTCGTATACGATTAGTGCGTTTAGTATTTGGAATCCGGAAGGGTGGTTGGCGAAGATGGGGATTATTGATTTTGCGGGAGGGTATGTGATTCATGTCTCCGCTGGTGTTGCAGGCTTCACTGCTGCCTTTTGGGTGCGTACTTTTTATTTTTCTCAACTTTTTTATTTGTGATTTTTGTTTTGTTTATATATATATATATATATATATATAATTTTCACGAAAAATTTGAAGCAAATCACCTTGCGAATTGTTGTTTTATCAACAGAAATATAAACGATTTGCAATGAACATTAGACACATTGTGCTCGTGTGGAAATGAGTGTATCAAATATGAATTTGGAAACTAGCACGCCACAATTTTCGTAGTTTTTTCTTTTTTTTCTTTTGGTAGAATTGACAAAAATGTTATTTTGGTTGAAATAGAAGTATAAGTTTCCACTTAATTTTGTTTCAGGAAAGCAACGTGCTTAAACAAGGTGATAATTTGTTATTGGATCTTATAGCATATAAGGATGGGGTTGTCCATTTGCTAAAAAAGTAGCGACGAATCAAAAATAATTGTAAAGTGCGTATAACATGTAAAATGCGTCACATATAAATTCACGATGTAACAATTTTTTTTTTTAAATTTTGATTCTCAGATGGAAGTTAATTGTGTTAATGCTATATTGAAGGGATTGGATTCAAAAGTTTATGGGATTTAATTTCATATCATAATATGTCAGTTAAACTTCATTAGACACCTCATGCATTTAGCCACCAATTTATCTGATGATATATATTGAATTTCACAGGTTGGGCCAAGGTCAGTTAGGGACAGACAAGCGTTCACCCCGAACAATATCATGTCTATGTTGACTGGTGCCGGGTTACTATGGATGGGCTGGACCGGATTCAATGGTGGAGGACCCTTCGCCGCCAGTATGGATTCATCTTTGGCAATCTTAAACACGCACGTGTGCACTGCTACGAGTTTGATTACTTGGCTCACACTCGACATTATCGTCTTCAAGAAACCCACAGTTTTTGGAGTCACACAAGGCATCATCACTGGCTTAGTGTGCATCACCCCCGCCGCAGGCAATTCAACTATCCCTTTACAAGCATTCCTTTTCATGATAATTCGTTAACCAGAAGTTAAATTCATCATATTATCTAAAAACTTAAGCTCGTAAAATTTTTGTTACTTATATTGTTGCAATATGTTCCTCAGCGCGGACACTTGACATTTTTTTTTATGAATGTGTGACATTGAGATTCAACTGCCATATATATCTCTTTCCAATTGTTAGCTCTGATAACATATGTTTAATATTTATACTTTTACATATGTTGTGTGTTGCAGGAGTCGTGCAAGGATGGGCGGCAATACTAATGGGAGTTCTATCGGGAAGCATCCCATGGTTCACAATGATGATCCTTCAGAAAAAGTCTTCCACCCTTAATAAGATCGATGACACACTGGGCGTTCTTCACACTCATGCTATTGCTGGAATATTGGGAGGCGTACTCACCGGACTTTTAGCAGAGCCCAAGTTGTGCCGCCTTTTCTTCATGGTGCCGGAGTGGGAACACTATACGGGGTTGTTCTACAGCTTTAAAGATGGGAACTCAGGTGCAGGGGCGCGGCAATTGGGAATTCAGGTTCTCGGAGTTACCTTCGTGATTATCTTGAACATTGTGATGACGAGCGTGATCTGTTTGTTGATCAAGTTGGTGGTTCCGTTGAGATTGAGCGACGAGATTATCGAGAAGGGTGATGAATCTGTGCATGGAGAGGAGGCGTATGCGTTGTATGGAGATGGGGAGAAGCATGGGAGTGACAAACAACACAATGCTTATGGATTTGCTTAAGTTTGTTTAAGAGTCAAGTAAGTAGTTTTGTTTCCTTTGAGTTTAGATTTATGCATTGTTCTTAGACTCGATTGTTTGAGAGTTGAAAGTGGAGTTTAAAGTTTATACAACTCACCCACTTTCAATATGTTTGGGAATCATTTTAGGGAGCTTGAGTGTCGCAGCCTTTAGTTTTTTGTACATATCGTTTAAATCTTTTTTTTTTAACTTTCTTTTTTTAGTCTTTTGAATTATATCATCAGTCATAACTATGCTACAGGAGTGTAGAATGTTTGGTTTGTGTGATTTATTACTTGATTTAGTTCTTGAAATATGTTTGTTGGATAACTATGATGCACGGTATGGATTCGCTGATACGGTACGGCACGACATTGATTCAACGATATGGTTTATTCAAGAAATTGACGATACGAATACGAGATGGATACGTATATATGTATATATATAATGCATTTGTACATGTAATTAAATTTAAAAAATCTAACATGCACAAAAGAAAACATACAAACGCGGTTTCCGATACGCCTAAAATATATATCGGATACATATCAAGATTTTTTAATTTTTTAAAATTAATTGATATGACATGTGGCATATTTGATACATTTGATGCAAGTATCGGAATCGTATCGATATTGAAAACGTATTCGATACAACATGGTCTACTTGTTGAAGTATCGATGCATCACATTTGGATAATTAATAAAAAGTGTTAGCACCAAAAGTGCTTGCACTAAAAACGTTAATTCAGAATTAGTAGGGAAAGATTCGTGCTTAACAAGTGGAAATCGTATTGCCACTTAGAAAGCAGAAATCCTCTCTCAAAATATGTTTGAACTAACCTCGTGGCTACAAATATTAAAGTATGTTTGAATTAACCTCGTTACTACACATATTAGGTAAAAAAAAAACTTCATTATACTTAGAACATTGAATTTAGGTACAAACTGAACTTGTACCTAAGTTTAAGTACACGTTAAATGTACTTAAATATAGGTGCAGATTGCAAATTGTTCCAATATTTAATTTTGAATTTTCTTGAGAAGTCATTCTATTTTGGAAAAAGTAAAAAAGGGAAAAGAGAATTAGGGGGGAAAAAAAACACAACGCTGGTCCATTAAGTTGCCGCTTGTTCAATTTTACTCCGTTAATTAGGTAGACCTCCCGTTTTGCCAAAATTCTCAATTGAAGTTTGGTGCCAACACTAGTCCATTAACTTGACACAAAACTTCAATTTTGGTCCATTTTTTACAGTGTTTTCGGACCCGGCCTGGTTACAGATCCGGTGAGGCTAGTGGGTAGTGTTTCAACAGGTCAAACCTGTCGAACCATTGGTTGGACCAGTTTGTTGACTTTAGTCAACATTCAATAAAATATCTAATTAAAAGTTTCAAACTTCAATTGTATAACAAAGTCATAACAATATACTCAAATCCTCACCTACAAAATCTCTAAATAAATATATCATGCTATTATATTATCACAACTAATCACTATTAAAAAGAATAAGTAAAATTTTAAAAATTATTTATAATTCACATATATCATTTTGTAATTCAAGAAAGTTAGAATAAATTGATTATACTTAAAGAAGAGATTTATCTTCTTGAAACATCTAAAATAAAAGACTCCATTAATGGTAAAGTGTAACAGATTAGAAATCAAAATGTTTTAAAAGAAAAAGTTTAAAATGTTGATTACGAATGAAACAAGCAATTTTTTTTATTGTAAACAAATTAAATTAGATTATCACGGTCAAATTAACTAGTTTCCCTCAATAAATAGGAAAAAAAGTTAATCTCTTATTCTTTTAAATACTCTTCCCTAATTCTATGCCTTATTTTTAGTAGCCAAAAAGTCTCCATATTTAAACAATTAAAATTTGATACGGATGCATTAAATATAATTAATGAATTTCCCTAAATAATGGTTCACTAATTTTATGGCTTATTTTTAGTAGCCAACAACCATCATATATATAAAAAAATTATACGAATTTCACTAATTAATTAAGGATTTTGCCTAAATAAATATAAAAATCAAATTACATATAAATATACAAATCAAATTACATATAAATCTCTTCTCATCCATAAATATTAAATATCCCGTCCTAATCTTTTGTCTTAATTTTTGGTAACTTTCCACGTAACCAACCAATCAAATAACTTACATCTTCATTTCTCAATAAATTTATATCTTTCACTCTTTCTTCTCTACGCCCCCCTTTTCTTTCGCTTATTTTTTTCTTTTGTTTATTCTTCTTCCTACAACGTTTTTTTGTGGAAATTAACGATAATACATCACTGTGGAGATGGACGCCGTTCGGATGGTGTATTATGTTTTCTAATATGCGTTTATTTGTTTCTGAATTTTGCAAAGGGAAAGTGAGGCGTTCTAGTAATTGACAAAAAGGAAAAAAAAAATAAAAGAAATAGGGGGTACATGCCGATTCGCTAGTGAAACCGGTCGACTGGGTGGCCGGGCGAACCGGCCGAATTCGCCAATTCGTCCGCTGATAGCTAGCAGCCTATTTTTTGAACAGATTCGGATCAGTATGGACACCGATTCCCCGCCGGACCGGCCGGTCCGGTCTGTGGGTCTGAAAATAGTGTTTTTTACCAAGATTATCAATTTATGTTGGAAAAGTCTTACTTGGTCGTCGTTGACCCAATTAAAGCTATTTTGACAAAATTTTGAGGCAATAGTTACACCTAGCACCTAAGTGCATTGCATAAAAGCTTTACGGTCCCAACCACTCTTCATACATTTGCGTTGAGCCCTGTTACTGGTCTAAGGCCCATGATCTCATGGGGTTGCATTCCCCTGAGATACTTCTGTAGGGGCACCACCAGACGGTGTCGCACTCGTTTCGGATGTCCCTTCATATGAAGAAGGTGCTACACCCGCACTCGAGCCACGGCTAGTAGATCCTCAACAAGCCTTTGCGGCTTGCTTTACAAAATTAAGATACCACTGATTATCTGGCATATTAGGACCAAAAAATGAGGTGATACACCCGTTCTCTATATGGATGAGATGCCCTCTCCCTTTTCGAATTAGTGAGATCCTCGACAATGCAATGACTAAAATAGTCGATCATAACTAGCCGACATAACTTGTCCACTTCCCAAGCAAAATGCTGCCACTAGTCACTGAAGGTTGCAATACCATATTTTTCGTCTCAAAATTTTCCTGCCATTCATAAGACCAAACAAGTGGTACACAAACATGGCCGAGATCCCTGGCCCCAACATACTTGCACTCATATGAGGATTTTCAATGGGAGCCTCACCGACGCTACTACCCGAAGCCATAGAACCTCCTATCGGAGCCTTACGAGTTGTATCTCTCATTCTACCGGTGGACCCATCACACCGGGCAAAACAACACGCTTACTATGAGCCATCTTCTTAACTCGTTCCATTACCTAAATAAAATAACAATCGACGCCTCTAATTGCTCGACGTCAAACAACATTTTGACGTGTTTTGACTTCTCTCAAAAACTCTCTCCTCTCCGATTATAATAATGCAAGTAGGAGGCCAACCTATATATATTTCCGAGCCTTTCTAACAATGTCAAAGCATTTATTACACCTATGTCGAATATAACATGTTTATTCAAAACTTCGACATGGTTTCCTACATCACACATGTTGAGTCTCAAAACTTCGACATAATTGTCACTTAACCAGGAAATGCATAATTTATACCCAGAAGATTGTCATTGGACACGGCGAGGGGAGGCTGCTCAAATAACCCCTCTGGGCGTCCAGACCTAATACGCCCGAGCCGTTGGAGTCATAATCCATTAGGGGACGTCAAGTATCCATTTGATCTTCGGAGGCCTCTTCAGTGGGAACCTCAATATCTTTGCTAACGCTCTACTAAGTATTGAACCTTAACGTTTTTGAAGCACCAAAAGAACTCGGAAAAGTCTTCACCATTCCGCTTCAAGAAATGTCATTACTTATTGTTAGACCAATTTAGAAAGAATAAAAAAAGAAAACTTTTGTTATAAGGTCGAGCTTTTAGGGAAAGATTCTTTTATTTGGGCAGGGATGGCACTCAATAGCTCTACTATGCCCGAGCTCCTACTTTGGGCCGTTTTTCACTCTCTCCCAGCCTATAAATTTGGGGGAGAAATTTACACCGACGTTACATTCGAAAAGCAAAGCTACTTGAAAGCTAGATACAAATTTGGAAAATGATATCTACTATAACGACTTCCAAATTAGAGGTTTACATGATATGGGATATTATTTACGTCCAATACATATGGACCATCCCAATAAACAAGGCTAAGGTTCTTGAACATGTCGAGTATAAATACTCGACATCCCTGTAACATGTCAAATATTTATATTCGACATGTCCCTATATTTGACATACCCGAGTAATTTGGGAATAGGTCCTGCATCCCGAAGTCTATCAATACCCGTGTCTTAGTATTCAAGGCAAGTCATTAATCGCGGATTATTGTTCACCCATACACGTCGTGCATCCATACTTGACATATTCGCTCAACATAATTACATTTGACATACCATACTCGATGTATCCATACACGTCTATGGATACTCGCCATCAATATTCGACATCTTGCGAAATTCGACGTGTCCATTCAACTTTATATTGTCAGAGTCTCAGGTGTGCCGAACAAAGCTAGTCGAATATGAGGGAAAAAATCGAAACTAGTCCTTTATTGTGTCCTAGTTACAGTTTTGGTCCTTTATTGTGTCCTTGTTTTATTTTGGTCCTTTATTGTGTATTTCACTACAATTTTGGTCCTTCAGATGGAATCTCAGCCGAAAATGTCATGTACGAGCACGTGTTGCCCTCAATTCAATTTTTTTGAATTCTACACTACAATATTCGCATGTTGGAACAACAATTTTAATTTTTTTATTTAAAATTTTGACCCGTCCGATCCGGATAACCCGGTCAAATCGGGTTGGCCGGGTCAGAATTTTAAATAAAAAAAATAAAAAAAAATTGAAACCAGCATTTCCACATGTGAATTTGCATGTGGGAATTAAAAAAGTTTTTATTTTGGCCGGCAAGTGCTCCCACGTGATATTTTCGACTCTGACTTTTTCCTGAGGACCAAAATTGTAGTGAAATACACAATAAAGGACCAAAATAAAACAAGGACACAATAAAGGACCAAAACTGTAACTAGGACACAATAAAGGACTAGTTTCGATTTTTTCCCCGAATATGAGGACAAGTAGCTTAGATTAGCATAGTTAGTGTACTCAGTCTATCTTGTAATTGCTTACGACTTACGAGTAGCCCAGACAAAATTGTACAACACTAATGGTGATAGAATATAAAACGTTGGCTTGATCCCACTACACTTTTTTTAAGAGTGATAGTTGGCACCATGCGATAATTTATGAAGCATAACCATCCTTATGAATAAAAAGTAGGTCCAATTATCAAAAACTAGAAGCACATCTCCACCTTTTCAACAATCTGTATTTGAATAAGTGAAGTATTATTCGATTTGGATGATTCAAATTCTTTGATACGTATTTATCTCATATAAGTTCTATCTTCATCAATCCCATATAACTTATTGATGACATGGGTGTTGTTGATGTGAACTAACTTACATATTGGTTCCCGAAATGAGTTTTATAATGTGAGTGTAATACTCAGAAGCCAAGCTCTTCACATGTATGTGTTTCTTAGCCAATTTCCTCATCCAAGATTTTCAATTGTCTCGGAACATAATGTGGCTTGTTTTTCCCATGAACTATTTTACTTTTATAGCTCTCGGTTTTTTTCTATTAAATTAAACTTTGATTAAAAAAATATCATCTAATGGATAGGCTTGTCACCCGTGGTTACAATCACTAGGTTGAGTACAACTACCTCTAGTCCTTCCTAAATTGGATGCTGGTGGTACCACCACTGGTGGTACCACACTCATACCCAATATACATACACATGTGTATGTATATGTATGAGTGTGGTACCACCAGTGGTGGTACCACCAGCATCTAATTCACCCTAGTCTTTGAATTCATACTTTTAAAACAGAAAGAGAGAGCTTATCAAACACTTTGGGTGCACACTTAATATTTGTGTGTAAGTGGATATAATAAGGATAAATATATTATAAAGCTCTACAAAACATCTATGTTATTACAATGAAAGAGTATTAATATTTTTTAGGCTAACTATATAGCAACAGCTCAAGTCTAGAATGACTGGTGGTGTTTTTTTAATCTTTTCTTCCTTTTGTTTTTTGGAAAGCAAATCTACGCAAATAATGGTTGTTTGGATAAAGTTTATTGTTAAGAGGTGCTACGGATGATTTAATAGATATGTCGGTTACTTTGGTTAGTTGAGGTCTATTTTTTTACACTATTGTGTCTCTACTAACATGTTCGAAGCAAATTTAGTCTCTTATATACACATGTCGGTCTATAGGTAACATCACAATTATGTTATTCACTTTTAGTTAATGTAATGGTATGGGATTATTTAGTCGGCATAAGAGAAATGAACTTGGGCTGAATCGGCTTAAGAAAAGCCCAACGAAGGATATCTCAAAAGTCAGGTTGATATATCTTTGCCTTAATATCTTGAAAGCTCATTTCGAAACACCACAATTTCAACTTACTCGTAAAATTTGGATATTGGTCTTGCATCCCTCGCACTATAAATATCCTAGACCCAATTATCAAGGCAGTTCATTTATCACTGTAGTAACCTCGAGCTCTTTTACCGAGATAACTATTTTGACACAAGGCTTTCGACTTATAACTTTTTTGGAGTTATAAGTCATATCGAGTTATAGCATCCACAAGTCATAGTTTTAACCCACTCCCACTTTCGTGAGGATGATCCTTTCGAGAGATCTCTGATATCAAGAGACAACCCGTTTCGAGGGACTTCCAGCTTTGAGAGATTTTTATTTTGAGAGACCTCCACTTTTGAAAGACCCTCATATTCGACATTCCAGCATTTCGAGTTATTGGAAGATTCAACTTATCATACTAGTTCGATTGTGCATCAGGTGTGTTAGGACAAAGCTAGTCTACTACATACTAGAACATAGTTTAACGTAATTTACGGCCATTTGTACTCTAGTTTATACTGTGTGTAACCTAGACGAATTACTACCAAATTATTGGCACCGTATGTGGGAACATCGTGGGCATGGACCTAAGCGCAACTATGATGAGAATTACCCGATCTCAATTACAAAGGAAGTCAAGAACTCAACTGCAGAGAGTCACCGGCTCGTAGAACCAGGACCAAAGGTTGGACAACGAGTACCTGCTCACATTCCTCCTCATGAGCCCGAGACTTTGGAAATACCAAAGGCCGTTGTGAAGACCGAGTCGCAAGCTGCGCCGGTCTAATGGATCATTTTATGGCCATGGTAGAGGCCGTAATAGCTACCAACATCTAGGCAATGCTGGAACTAACCTTGCTAGGAAAGTCCCGTAGGCCAAAGTTTTTGCGACTCGAGCTAATAGAAAAGGAAACAAGGTTAAGCACTCACCTGACAAATCCGAGGCACGCTCGCCACTTGAGGAGGTGGAGTCACGCCATGCGGGCGGGCGCGCGAGAGAAGATAATAGTCATGCCAATTAGGCTGAGGCGTCCAAGGCTGACTTGAGTGAGATCGCTAGACGACTAAAAAGATTGAATCAAGAAAGAGAAGTAGTGCAGCACAAGGTGGTAAGGCCATGTAGGGTCACCCCATTCTGTATGGAGATTGATGCAGAGGTTCTGGACCGAGGAGAGAAGATATCACAGTTGAAGACCTATTGATGAACGCTTATTTAGCGTGATTAAGTACTTGTTTTCTTATACTTTTGAATAATCCTTGGTGCATGTTTATTGATTTTCGTATTGTCTTGTCATTTTATACGTCTTAGTTGAGTTAAGGCAAAAGGATTGAGAAAGAGCACAAAATGGATGCTTCTGGAAGGGATTTCAATTATAGTGCTACGGTACCACGCCAAACAATGCAACCCTATCGCATGAATTTGAAGATGCCCAACAACCGGACCAATAGACTATAGAGTTGTGCAACCCACGCGCCCTGACTGAGAGACGCACACCTTCAATATAATGCAGAACGACCAACGGGCACCAGCCAGAGATCGGCGCGCCCTCAGGCAACTTGACCCATGCAACCTGCCACGACGCACGTTTCCAAGGACAAATCTGTTATGTTCACCTGTTTAAGTAATGGATTACTTACGAACTAAGGCGCCACACCTAGCCTATATAAAGAGGTGGGTGACCAACACTTAAGGAATTGAATTTTACACATATAGTGAGTGATTTTACAACATATAGTCTTATATTAGAGTTGTGAGAAATTTGTGAAAAGAAAAGAGAAGAGAAAAAACGCCATTGAAACTTCTTTTCTGGTTTTGTCTTCATATTCAAGAGTTAACAGTTCGTGAGGAAGAAGATAACATGAAAGAGTTGAGAAGATAACAAGACGTCAATGTTCCACCAGATCTGAGAAACTTTTCTAATATCCTTTATTTTTGTTTATGTTATTCAATTCTTTATTTGTCGTTGAACTAAAAACTATGAGTGGCTAAATTATTCGGTGTTTGGAGTAGGGGGTAGATCTTATTTATGAATATGTTTACTTATTTTGTTTGATGTGTGTTTGAGGGTTCATGTGTCTAGATTGATTAGTTCTTACTCTACACGATTAGTATTATTCTCGATGAATAAACAGAAACACTACTCTAGGACCGCCAAAGTGTAGGGTTAACCTAATTGTGTATAGATGTGATTTGTGACTTTTGTACGCTAACGCAACTGATGCGCAACCCCTAGATCACACTCAATCAATCTTAGTTATGTTTGTTACATTAAAATGAACATTGAATTACAAACTTAATCTCTCTTTTAAAATAATTGGCACATGAACTGATTTTGCTAATGCACTAGGTAATTAGAGACTTTAGGATTTATAGTTAGGATAACTCCATCTATGGGTCACGGATCTATTAGGCACACAGAACTCCAGCATATATCAAGCATCTCAAGAAACATATGTAGTTTGTCTATGAACTATGATGTTCAAGTGAGTAGTGAAATCTAACCTCCAAACATCTTTTAATCATCTGTTTACAACAAAAGCAATCAACTATTAATTATCTTAAATCCTATCTTATTTAATTTTGCTTTTAGTTAATAATTAGTTTTTCGCCAACTCAATACATTCATAATCTAATTTCTCTACATTCATTCCTGATTAGATTAATTGCATTCAACTGTTTTCTTGCATCAAAACCATTTTCATTACATTTACATTGTTTTCATTGCATTCTAGTTTATTAGTTCCTTATTCAAAACTGTTTTCCAGAACCTGCATTCATAGTTCACTACTTTCACAAAATATTTATCCTACAAACATAAAAGATAACAATTGTGATGAACATTAGTGCTTCTAGATTTAAGTGATTCTAGTATTCATCCACCACTCCCTTGGAACACGATACTTAGTTTGTCACCATTTTATTATTACTTGACTCATGCACTTGCGAAAAGGAACATAGGTATAGCATTTTAATTGCTAATGAGTTTTCTCATATTGCACGTGATTCCACACACATCACCTATGATGGAAAGCATGATCCGCTCGAACAAAAGTTTTACTTAGATGGAATTTTATTAGTGTATGGTTTCACTGAT
Organism: Linaria vulgaris; assembly: GCA_948329865.1. Lineage (NCBI taxonomy): Eukaryota > Viridiplantae > Streptophyta > Magnoliopsida > Lamiales > Plantaginaceae > Linaria > Linaria vulgaris. Next base: position 35,697,036 of record OX415253.1, read on the forward strand.
AAAGTGTAGGCTCGAATTTTTGCCACAACATTCACAGGTGTAGACCTCGACTAGCTCTCCTGAATCCCATCAGAAACAATTACAAGTTATGAAGGCACGAGGAAGACAATTGAGAATCAGTTCTCGAGCCAGAAAATGACTATTATGGACCACAACCATTTGTACTCTATTAAATAAGAGGAAAATGAGTCGTTGAAAGATTTCATGAAGATATTCAACTCTGAGCTACTAAATATTCACAATTCAAAGGGAGAAATCATGGCGAACATAGTATTCCAAGCCACCAGGAATCACGGTTTTGCCACCATGCTACTAGCAGAGAACTTGAAATTAATTTACAAGATCAATGAACTCGTCCACATGGTTGTACACCTGGAAGAGACGACGGCCACCAAAGTTGTTGAAAACCCCTCGCATAGTAGAGGAAGGGTAAAATATGATAAAAGTTGGAAGAAGAACATGAATGATCGACCCCAGAACTCATCTCCAAGACACTACATGCCACTCAATACTTACATTATGACCATTTTCCGCATCACGAGAAAGTTGGGTTGGCTCAATGAACTGAGGAGAATGAATGACCCCTAACCATTATGCCATCAAAGAAGTATTGCAAGTACCACCGCTAGAACCGAGGACATTGAACGCCTCATAAGTGAAGGAAAGTTAGCAGAATACGTGAGGGATCAGATCCTTACCTCGGTCTCGATCTCTACAGAAATGACAAACAAAAATCTATAGAGGCTCCACACCGCTATGACAATTCTCAAATGATTGATAACCAACCCCGGAGAGAGATAATCAACTTGATTTCTGGCGGACCGGTAGGAGCAGGTTTGGTCAAGGGATGAAAAAGGGTCACTCGCGAGATCAACGCCAACATATATGTAGGTTTCATTAAAATTTAGCAAATTAAGAAGATGGGGGCCGAAGAAATCACATTCACCATGTTTGACTTTTTGGTGCTCATCCCTCAATCCATATAAGATGGTAAGTTGAATGGTTCTCTAGTATATGGTGTGATGAAAGTATTTATGGACAACGAAAGCTTAGCCAATATAATCTTCGCACAGACTCTCCGACAAATGGCTCTTAGTGAAAATAATATAGAGACGGGCAACACTCCACTGCATGGCTTCGGCGGGGCAGAAATGCTACCGGAGGGTTAAGTCACCCTACCCACCTCACTTGGCGCCTACCCTATAAGAAGACCTTAAACATCAACTGTCTGGTGGTCAACGAGCCATTCTCCTACAATGCCATAATTGGTCACATAGCTCTCAATGTATTCAGAGCCATAGTTTCTACCTACCATCAGAAGATGAAGTTCCCCACACTTAGAGGTAAAGGCGAATTGGTAGAAAATCACAGAAAAGATTGGCTTTGCTATGTGGTGTCCCTCAAACCGCAACACAGATAGGATGATGTGACCCTCATTGCTTTAGCTCTAGGAAAACAGTTGAGGTTGGAATAATCATCCATATGCATTTCTACTATTATCCTTTTATGATACTTAAACAATGAACTATGTTTTCTATTCCCTAAAGTGCCCCGTCTTGAGGGTTGGACTGCAATGCTTTAATATGAACTACAAAGGCTAGAGTCCTGACAACTCTTGGAGGGGACATATGCAACTCGAATTTTTTCCGAGATAAGCCCTATCTTTAATGGTTATTCAATCTTTTCATTTTTAAGCAACCTGTAATATTTGCCAAAATTAGCTACAAGTATTTTCTTCAAAGAAAAGATATAGATATCAACCTAATATGGACTGCTGTAAACTTAAAATCTCAAGAGAAGAGCATCAGCCCAATGTGACGTGATCCAAAGTGACACGAGATGGACATTAGCCTAATACAGACTGACCAAACCTAAATTTTCAAAAGAAGGGCATCAACCCGATATAATTTAGTCAAAAATCTCAACATGTGGTCATCAATACATTACAAACACATAGATTGGAGATCAATTTATGATCCTAGGAGACAGCTACTAGCCTCACTCCTTGTAAATCTCGTCACAATCACCATTCGAGATATCAGCGAGTCACAATTGACTCCACACTATAACATTATCTTAAGATAGACACAAAGAACGCATATCACATTTCCACAAATAATGCATTCCATTAAAGACAAGGCCGCCATGTCGGCGTGCACAATCCTAAAAGTATTAAGAGTAGAGTTCAACAAGCCAGATGGCGACGCAACACCCAAATCAAATCAAATCAAATTTAATTTATTCAATAAACGGGAAAAAATCACGTTTGGTACCTTAATTTGGCCTTTGTTTCTTTTTGGTACCTTAATTTGTTCAACCAACTTTTTGGTACCCTATGTTTGCAAAGCTAATCACGATTGGTACCTCCCTGGCGGCATCCCCAATTTAACCACCGCGATGTCTATGTGGCTCACCGTTGACCCGCCCAGACTCGATTTTGACCCAATTTAACACACGTGGACAAGCTGACTGGATTTAAAAAAAAATCATATAACTATTCCAGTTGGTATCTCTCTCCCCCACGCTCAACTGAGATCAGCTCCCACAAACTCTCTCTCTCTCTCTCTCTCTCTCTCTCTCTCTCTCTCTCTCTCTCTCTCTCTCTCTCTCTCTCCCTCAATTTTCTCCATTGTTGCTTATCTCGCCATTGTTGAAAAGGGTTACTAGGCGCTCGAAGCTCAGAGCTCAACATCCCTCGAAGCAGGAACTTCCTCCACCTCATTATGGTAAAAAAAATCACACACAAAAATTCATTTTGCATGTTACTAAAATTAGGTAGATTTTCTTCAAATGTCGTGTTGCGTGTTACTATTAATGGATCTTCTTACTTTCACCCAAAAGTTTCGTACAAAAACCGCATTTGACGAAATTCCCTAATTTCAGAATTCCCCAAATTTTAGAAAACCCTAATTTCACAATTTACGATCCCTATTTTAGTATTACAACCCCGTTTTCTAAAATTATAACCCTAATTTCATAATTTGAAACCCAAGTTTCCAAATTCAAAATCCTAATTTCAAAATTCGAAACCCTAATTTCAAAATTACTTAACTCTTAATTTTAATTTTTTTGGCATTTTTTTTTCAGGGCCCCGCGAATTGTATGTTACTCTACAATTTTTTTATGGAGGAAAATTTGGGTAGAACCCCTATTGAGTACCAGGGAGACAATAAGATGGTGCTGGATTATATGGGGCCTGGTGATATAAGCTTGGACATGCTATTCACCATTTGCACAGATTTGGGATGCATGGGGGTCAAGGGGTTTTATTTAAAAAATGAGGTTAGGTTTCTGCTGGTTGTGTTGGGAATGAAGTTTACATCCAAAAAACAGTTGAAGGATGCAATTCAATCACTGGCAGTCATTGGTAGAAGAATTGTTTGGTTTGCAAGAAATGACAAGATGAGGATATGGGCCAAGTGTGTTGACAATAAAAGGTGTAAGTGGAGGATTAATGCAACTAAGGTGGCTAGTGAGATAGGCACTTTCAGGATTGTATATTTCAAGCAACCTCATAAGTGCCCTCAAGTGAGCAGAAGTAAGAATCTGACTTGAACATGGGTTGGGAAGAAATATGTTCCATTGTTTTAGAGTGATCCAAAGAGGAGTGTTAAGGGGTTCCATGATGATATTGGTTAGGCACTTAACACTAAGTGGTCAGTCCAAGAGGCTTATAGAGCTAAGAGGATATCACTTAACATTATGAGGGATCATCCACAGATCAGTATGCTGCTTTATGGGGTTATCAGGGGGAGATTGAGAGAACCAATCCAGGCAGCACAGTCATATTGGGTATTGACCAGAGGGAGCAGGATAACAAGTTTGAAAGGATGTACATTTGTTTTGGGGCTTTGAAGAAGGGTTTTCTAGCAGCGTGCAAAAAGGTAATTGGGGTAGATGAGGCTCATCAAAAGGGCCCTCATAAAGGGGTTTTATTGATTGTTGTAGGTATAGATCCTAATAACAATATTTACCTAATAGCATGGGTTGTGGTGGATAAGGAGAATGGTGACAAGTGGATATAGTCCCTACATATTTTGAGGCTTGATCTGCAAATCCAGAGAAATGAATTGTGGACATTTGTTTCTGACAAGCAAAAGGGTTTGTTGCAAGAATTTGATTTGGTATTTCCAGGAGCTGATCATAGGTTCTGTGTAAGGCGCTTGCATGGGAACTTGAAAAGGGTTAGGTTCACTGGTGATACAATAAAAGATGATGTATGGAAGGCTGAAAGGGCTACAACAAAGGTAGAGTTCAAATATAGAATGGCTGTTTTGGAAAGATTAAGTCCAGGTGCTAAACAATGGCTTGCTGACAAACCTCTAGAACATTGGAGTAGATCACACTTCAGCGCTAGACCTAAGTGTGACATCCTGCTAAATAATGGCCATGAGTCCTTCAATTCCGTGATACTTAAATAATGGACCAAGACTTTGATGTTGGGAGATAAAAGCATCCTAGTGGATGTTGACTCCTCAAGAAAGAAGAAAGGGCAGAAGTAGAGCATTAGTAATATGGTTATTTTGAGCAACATGTTTTATTTGTAAACATTGCTGCTGTATTTTGATGATCTTTTGTTGGATGAACCATCAAGTGTCTGATATGATCAAGTTTCTGATTTTGTAGAGTGCAACTTTTAATCAGTTAATGTTGATCAGGAGATGTTGATCAGTTAATGTTGCTTCTGTTAATGTTGCAGTTTACAAAATGAGACATTAATTGGAGAACTTGTAGAACTTGTAGGATATTATCATTATGTAGAACCAAAATGAGCCACCAATTTACAAAATTAAACCAAGACATAAACCCAATAAACATTAACTGGAGAGCTTGTAGGATATTGTCATTATGTAGAACCAAAATGAGCCACCAGTTTACAAAATAAAACCAAGACATAACATCTTAACAAAGTAAAATATCCTCCTCAAAACCCCAAAAACAAATGAAACACTACTGGTTCTAATCATGACAACACCCTAGCAACTTAATCCAACCTTAATCAAGGACAATTATTTCAGGCTCCACTTGCTCTTCTTCCTGAATGGATTCAACATCAATTGCATCTTCTGCATCTTGGTTGGCTTCTTCAGGGAACTTGGCACACTTGAGGTCAACAAAAAGTCTATGCATTAGTAAGGTATTCTCCAACCCAAATAATCTAAAGTACTTATCCTCTCTAGTTTCCTGCCAAAATGAAGAAACGGTTAAATGACATAATAATGAAATACCTCAACATGTAGATATTAAAGAAGCAAAAAGAATACCCTCTGGATGTGAGATGCATAGTCTGGACCAATGATCAGGTGGTACTCTTGATCACAATGCACTCCTGGCAGCTCTACAAACCTCATGAACAACTTGTACTTATTCCTCATCTGGATCACCTTCCTCCTAAGATGATACCAGTAGTAGCTTGTCTTCCATATAGTACTGAACTCACCAGTTAACACCTTGGTGGCTCTATGCAAGGCTTTAATGTTACTCAGTCTATGCCTCTCCCCATATTTAATCTTTAATCAACTTCTCTAAGATCGGTGTCTCTCCTTGTCTAGGAAAGTCGTGATCAAGGAACACAGTAGCCCTCAATTGTTGGGATGTACTCAACACCACCATTATCTTAATTATTATAACACCACACCACACCACACCAACATGAAAAATAAAATAAACCAAAAACGTGGAATTTCATTAATCCAATAGTCTGGAATTTCATATTACATGGAATTGAAACTTGAAAACACAACTGAAAGGAAAAAACATCAAGATAAAATGAACAACGTACTTAAACAATTACATCTTATAATAAATTTCCACCAACAGAACCACTAACAACATAGTAACAATAGACAACAGGCCCCATGCCAACAGACAACAAAAAATGGCAGCCTTTGTTGGATCTATTTTGTTCAGGGACTCAATCATAGCCTGAGTAGTTGTGGTATTTCCAGGGCTGGTATGATCATGGCTAACTGAGTAGTGTAGTGGCTCAGATGATGTTGATCCAGAGGTTTTAGAGTAGTCTTTTTCTTCATATTGGGTAGCCATTTTCTTCATATTGGGTGAGGAAGCAGTTGTTTCACAGTTTGAGTGAGAGGTTTTAGAGTATATTATAGAATGGAACCTCTTATATCTAAGCTCATGCACAGAGTCTGCCCAAATAAACCAATCTAAATGGTGCAGTGAGGCAGGGCATTTGTAGAAAAATCTACCAGAGTAGTCTTTGGTTTTTGACATGAGATAAATCTTGTTGCCATTTCCACACAAGCATGGTAAACCATAGGGATGCACCATCATCTACAAATGATCAAAATTTGGCAGATTCAAATCAAATTAAAGCCTAATTACCCATGCAATTACCAAGTTGAACTCACTATCAAACTAATTGAAAAAATCAGAAAGTATATACATTAAATTCACAAAATAAACACAGAATATAAACAATATATACAGTTCCACAGAAACTCAAAAACCCTACAAATATCTGCATACACAGTCATTACACTACAAAAAACCCACAAAACCCACAAACAAGTGTGAGAAACGTGGCTAACCTTGCGTCAGAGAAGAAGTGTGAGAAATGTGTGTTTTGTGGTAGTGAAATGAAACACACAAAACCTACAATGATTAACCTAACCTAGTATGACTGCGTGCATTTCTACAGTGGATCGTGAAGTAAGAAATGTGACTAACCTTACGTCGGAGAAGAAGAACGGAGACAGAGATTTTGGATGCGTGCGCCTGTGACTTTTGGGTGAAGAGAAAAGTTGGGAAGTAAATTGTGACCGTTGAAGTGGAAGGGGATGGTTTTTATTGGAGGGAGATGACAAGTCTCGTCTTTCTAGTTTTTTTTTTTTAAATCCAGTCAGCTTGTCCACGTGTGTTAAATTGGGTCAAAACCGAGTCTAGGCGGGTCAATGGTGAGTCACATAGACATCGCGGTGGTTAAATTGGGGACGCCGCCAGGGAGGTACCAACCGTGATTAACTTTGCAAACATAGGGTACCAAAAAGTTGGTTGGACAAATTAAGGTACCAAAAAGAAACAAAGGACAAATTAAGGTACCAAATGTATTTTTTTCCCTTCAAAAAACCTGTAAAATTGTTCAAAAGTACTCATGCCTAAGCCGCGCGGTTACCATTTACATAGTTGTTGACGACGACAAGCGGGTTGTCTTATTTCTTGTCAAGCTTATCAAAAGGAAGAGGGAGGGTAGAGCAAGAGGCATCTCAATCATTACAAGTTCTTGGTTTTGGAGCAACGACGCGATGTCATCAAGAGCAGCACTATCAACTTCATTGTCTGAATCCTCCAAAAGGCTCTATACATAAGGGCCCAAATTGAGGTTCATGCTCCGCATGTCAACACCAGCCTTCAAGTAGCCCATGGTGTGGATTTGTCCAACAGTTACCGCTAAGGCTTTCTGCAAGTCCACTATGCCTCGGTCCATGCTGATCTTGTGGAAAGTGCGATTGAACTCAAAGTCTTCAACCAATGCTCGCCTCCGCTCGGCTGTAAGAGGATGCATTTGAAGGGACATAATGAACGCTCAAAAATTGCAACTTAAGTGTTAGGATTTCAGCAACACTACTTACCTCTTTGATGCCTGAGGAGCAACCCTGGACTTTTGACACTTCATATCCTCCTTTAATTGAGTCATGGTGCCCTCCACCTCCTGGACCTTGGCAGCAAGCTGATCTTTGTCTCGCCTCAGCTTGATGACTTTCTCTTGAAACTTCTTCTTTGAATTCTAAGAAATGAGCGCCACCTTACGGTCAGCAATGACTATTTATAGGACCTCCTTGGCATGCTTTAATGCCTTTTTCTTCTCCACATTTTCTGCCCTAACTTGTTCAGGATCCTCGCCCCGGAGCCTACCAGTCTCTTTATGTATCCTTCTCATTTCCTCTTCATGCTCTTCTTCTATCTCATATATGATCTGAGCCATGGTATCCAAAGTCCCACAAACCTGCATCAACACACAAATCGTTACACATCTTGACACAAAGAAACCGCAAACAATAATGGAAACATGACTCGTCGTGGTCATCATATGCAACGCAACTCGCTGTAACCTATTCAACATCGATTATCGCTGAAATAGCGTCAAGAGCATCATCCCAGTCTTACAAAGCACCTCTTCCTTTGTCATCACATGACCTACAAATTGAACAACGAGGCTTCTAGCTCATTACCCAATGGAAGCTCAATCTGTAGAGGAACCACCATGCCGTAATTCACGACCCACATCGTTAGGTACCAGACATGGACCACCTCCTCTCTCAGTCAACACGAAGGGATTGGGTCTACGTCTAGCATCCACATCCTCAGACCTTGGAGCATCGGGCTGGCTCCTCTTTTGCCCAATGATCTACGTAGTTTTAGCATCATCCCCAAAATCTACCACAGGAGTCGACCCTAATCCGCATGTGAACGCTCGAATCCTTGATTGGACTCGTGCTCGCACAAGCCTACTCCCTAGTTTCCCCCAACGCCAAAGACATCACCAACGGGGTTAGGCTGAAGCCATGCACTCCTTACCTCCCTCGCACCTTCTTTAGAGGCAGAGCCAAAACCTGCTATGCAACAGTATCTTATGCCCGAGCAGCATCTGCCAACAACATCTTCCTCATCCAAAACTGACACCCCATCACTAACGTTTTCGCAAGCCAAAGAAATCACCTGTTAGATTACTCACAAATTAAAGACAATATCGCAACATATTAGTACTACACAACAAAATATACCCAAAGATGCATTTCTATTATAAGGGACATGGGATAGACCCCTAGCCCTGATAATGTAATCTTTGACTAAGAGCGTCATATCGAACTCATGATTCTAAATCATATTATCTTTAAATCCCTCTCCCCGCCCCGTTCTCCCTATTCCACGAGGGATATTAATCTTGGGTGATAAAACCCATTGCCGACGATACTCAGCGAATTCTCGAGGGGTACTCTCTTAAATAAAGAAGTACATCCATTTTCATTCCCTTCCGTACCCACTTTGGGCACCAATGAGAAACCTATAATTCTTGTGTGCCTTCACAAAGTAAAACCCTTACTCTAAATTCAGAAGAGACTCCATAACTCTGCAAGCCCATAAGGGCCCCCAGTGCTTTCATCACAACAATAAAAAAGATGATGGAGCCTATTTCCTTCAGAGCCAGTTAACTCAGACACACGCCGATACTCTGAATTATAGCACGTATTGGCTCAGAAATCAAAAAGTACAAACCATTAACAAAATGCCCCACGGACACCTTCATCCATCCTAAAGGTGGTGTATGCATTTTCCCATGCTTCTCTCGCATGCATAGAGCATAATCTTTGCTAATGTTATACGGTTTACGATAGTTTTTACAGTCTTTCGGCACCAAAGATACTTGATCCTTGTAAGGTTAATCGATCTCTTTTCTTCCAGGGTTGCTGGTGCAATGATCTCCTCGCTCTCATGAGACGTGCTCGTCAACTGTTATTCGTCGCTTCACACCAGGAGTGGGTCCATCAAGTCTTACTACTCCTCAATCAAAACTATATTGGGACACTGCCTCCTTAGCGATTCCTACTTTCAAAGTTGACCTTATTGTCATTCTGGTAGTGCACGAATGACCTACACTACTATAATCCGAGCCTGACTACTCAACCCACTACTTTAAACACTTTTAACCTCACTGGCATTATGCTTTCCTTAATTAGACACACTACAAATAAAAACAAACAACCTTAAAGGTGTATACCAGCATACATGAAAATTAATGAAAAATGTAAAGTATTACATGCACTTAGGTTGCCAAAAGACCTTGGGGGTAAAAGAGCACCCTGAAAATGAGAAAAGTCAAAAATAGAAGAAAAAAATCATAAGGCATATATATCAAAAGTTGAGTATCACGAAAAGTCATTTCAACCTACCAAAAATTCGAGCTACGAAAGTTTTGAGATGAAGAATTTCGAGATAAGAGCGTTTCTCGCAAAAATTGTCCGGAAGTAAGAATGAGCGAGTTTGCTAGAGGTGTAAACTGGGTCGGTCTGGTCTAACTCAACCCAGTCCAGTTTGAATGCAGCCCGAACCTAGAACCCAAATTTTGAAGCCCAAGTCCAACCCACTTTTCATGCCGAGCTAAACTGGTCCTCAAATCTGAGCATGGTCGGTCCTCGACTGAGCTTGAAGACCCCCTAATTAGTTTCTTCATTTTTTTTTAATAATATAGCCCAGAATTTAAACCTGGCCAAACACCTAATTTGGGCCTTTCTAATTTGGCATGACTTGCTTTTTAGGGTGCAGATTTTCCCCCCAAATTCTTTTTTTATTATTTCTTTTTCTATTTTCTAAAAGTACTCCCTTCTTTATCTTTTGCATCAATCTTTCCACCTTTTTCAATAATTTACTCACCATAGTTAAAATATGATATCATCATAATTTTTAGAATATTTTTTAAGTTTACCTTTTAAGTTTTTCTTTCTAAAATAGAAGTACTTATATTAAGTTTATTTTTTATATTAAATCTAAGTTCGATTTTATGTGATTTACATAAGTCTGCAATTGATATTTATAAAAGTTTTTCATTTACATCTTGTATCAATATTTATAGGCATCGACCCAACCCCTCACCATATTTGATGTCGATATATCGAAATAGTGTTATGATATATTCTGAAACTTTTTATATATCGAGTTCGACTTATGCTCGATTCTGCAAATCTCCACATATTTATCTGGAAAACGAATTTTGAGATAAAAATTAGTACATCTCGAAATAAATTTTTGAGGCAAAAGGCAGGAATTTAGTAAGGCACCCGATCTTTACGGGAACGACTCCCAAATGGGAGGCATGCGTCACTTCATGTACGACAAAGCAAAAAATTTGATTTGGCACCAGATCTTTAAAGCAATGGCTCCCAAATGAGGAGGGGCATGCGTTATACTTATTTCACGTATGGAAAGCCAATAATTTAATTTGGCAAATGGGGGAGGGGGGCTATATGGTATGGGCTTATTTAGTTGGCCAATGATAAATATATTTGGGCCGAATCGGCCCAAGAAAAGCCCAGTAAATGATATCACGAAAGTCTATTTTGAGATATCTTCGCCTTTATATCTCAAAAGTTTATTTCGGGACACCATATTTTGGACTTACCCATGAAATCCATAAAGTAGTCTCGCATCCCTAAAACTATAAATACCATGGACCCAATAATCAAGGCAAGTCATTTACTCGAGCTTTTATATCGAGAGAACGGTTTCGACATAAGGCTTTCGTATTATAACTTGTTTCGAGTTATAAGTCATCTTGAGTTATAGCATCCTTGGGTCATAGTTTTGACTCATTCCCACTTTCGAGAGACCTCCGGTTTCAAAGGACAGACTGTTTCGAGAGACCTCTAGTTTTGAGAGATTTATATTTCAAAAGACCTCCAGTTTCGAGAAGCCCATGATTTAACATTCCAGCATTTCAAGTTATTGGAAGATCAACCTATCATTGTGGTTCGATTGTGCATCTGGTGTGTTCCAGACAAAGCTGATCTACTGCAAATTATTTTAGCATAATTTGTGTAATTTAATTTGTACTCTAGTTTATCCTACGTGTACTCCAGACGAATTATTACCAGATTACATAATATAAATTCACTTACCACTTGTAGTACTTTTAACAATTAAAATTTACTTAAATGGGTTAAATTTTCCTTTGATCTTTTATCTTCATAACGAACTGCCTAATTAGTGTAAGTTGGACAAATTATTTAAATTGTATTTTAACATATTAAGCCCTCATCATGCACTAGATTGGGTTCCCCTTCAAACCAGTGTTCTTAAAACCGAACCGGACCGGACCAGCCGGTCGAACGTAACCGATAATCGGCCATTGCTCCTATCCAATTGCTACTCAAACCAGTGTCTCATTTTGAACCGTTTTGAACCAGTTAAAACCAGCCCAAAACCGTCGTCCGGTGTACCGGTGGATCGGACCAGTCCACTTTTGAACCAAGAAATGACCTTTTCGTTATAAAACAAAAAAAAAACTAAATATACCTTTTCTATTATAATCTGTTAAGTAAAAAGAGAAAAGGAAAAGAAAAACCTGCTGCATAATTTGGAAAATGAGAGAAGAGAAACTAATTTGAAGGAGAATATTGTATAAACATTCCCAATATTCTTCTTCAAAATATTGAAAGAGAAAAGTCATTTCAAATTGTAATGTATGTGTTCGAGTAACTTGGGTTTGTGATTTCAAAATCTTTTTGACTTTTTTTTGTTAATATTTAAATATGTACCATTTTGAGATTGAAATATTTATTTACCTTTTATACTCAACAATTATATTGACTAATTTACCTTGAATAATAATGAATCCCATAATTGTAGAGATTGAAAGATGAAAGATCCATAAAATTATTCTTATTATTTCCTCCACATTTAGTTTAAGTAATTTTAGAATTGTAAAAGATAGTCAAAATTGTTTCTTTGCATTTTTGTTTTCTCTTTACTTATATTGACTTAAGTGCGTGATTTCATGGATTAAAATTTTGGTTTCGGATTATGTTTCGATGAATCAAACATTAAAAACGTTTCGAAAATTTTTGGAAACGTTTTGAAAAGTTTCAAATGTTTCGAAATATATAGTAACATATATTGTAAGTAGTATCAGAATATACAAGATATAAAATAAGATTTGCTAAAACTATACAAAAGAAAACATTATAAAATTTACTTTTTAAAAGTTAATAATTATTAATTATCACAGTTTTTATCTGTTACCTAAAATTTAATAATATTTTTTTAAATTCTATGAAGTTCAATTACAGTATCAAACACTTGCACATACATGACCAACAAAAAATAATATTAAAAAATTTATAAACATTAAAATCAGTGGATGTGCATGCATGTTATCAATCATTTATTACACATACATGCATACAAGCCCACTTTTGTTTCGATGGATCAGAAGGAGAGTCAATAAAAAATTTATTTCTTAAACTGAATATATAATTGTGCATATCTATGATTTCGAAAATGTTGTTGCGTTTCGTTATTGTGAAAACCGAATTTATTCGGCCGTTTCGTACGAAACGGCGTGAATTTTCAATCTATGCGTGATTTCACTTATTTGAGAACTTTATTGGATGTGTGATTTAGTATTTACCTTATAAAAAGAAAGGTTTGCTTGTTAGATATTTTGTATATACATATATATATATATAATTAGCTTAATTTCTCTTTATGCATTTGGAATTAATCAATTCAACCATGTTTAAAAAAAATGTATAAATAAATCCTACAACACGATTATGATATACCATTACAAGATTGGGGGCATTTGCAACCCCTCCCTCCAACCGCCCAGCGACCGTCAAGCGGTCGTCCAACGGAGATGGCGACCGCTTAGCGGTCGCTACTTGTATTTCAAGTGGTGGCGACAGCCCAGCTGTCGCCATATGGGCCGGAGCGACGGCCCAGTTCGTCGCAACGGCCCACTAGGGTTAAAACCCTAGGGGGCGACCGCTTGGCTGCCGCCACCACTGCGACCTACCTCCGTCACCACCACACCATCGCGCTCCCACCTCCGTCACCACGCCATCACCGCGACCTCACACCATGCCATTAATCACCACCACCATCGCCGCCAAATAGCTATCTTCGGATTTTTGTAAATTGCCCCAATTTTGTATTTTTTTTATATATATGATTATATGTATTTGTCGAATTTATAGGTAAGATTTATATTGTAGTTTATCGGATTTCCTCGATTATACGAAATTGTGTGATTGTATGTATATTTCGTCGGATTTGTGTGGTACGAATTGTTGTAAGTTGGATCGTTTATATGAATTTCAATATTAACTTTGATATGATGATATGAATTTGGATATGAATGTTTCGTCGGATTTGTGTTGTACGAATTGTTGTAAGTTGGATCGTTTATATGAATTTGGATATGAACGTTGATATGAGCTTTGATATGAATTTGGATATGAGCTTTGATATGAATTTGGATATGAACTTTGATATGATGATATGAACTTTGATTATATTCTTGTTTATATTGTTGTAAGTTGGATCGTTTATATGAATTTTGATATGAACTTTGATATGATGATATGATGTTAAATGATAAGTTGGATATTTTTGTAAGTGAGTTTTTCTCGTTGGATTAATCGTTTATATATATGAATTTGTATATGATGATATGTGCGATTTTCCCGTCGAATTATTATTTTGAAATTGTATGTTGTTGAGGAATGATTATGAGTTTATTTGTCGACACGTTTAGGGATCATGTCAGGCGATACTTCACGTAAGAGGCCACGTTCGTCAGGCAGTGCTCGTTCTCGTGTTGTTGGTTCTAGTAGTGAGATTCAGGGTAGTCTCAGGCCTCGGCTAGCTAGTGACGATGATGTTCCGGTCGAGCATCCCACCCAGGCAGAGACTCAGACATCACGCGAGGGATCTACCGGGGTGACTCCCTTGCCACATCGGAGCCTTTTTGACGACTCTGATGCCCCAGCTGCAGCAGCGCCTCTACGTACTTCGTCTGGTTCAAGGGCTAGACCACCATCGGTAGAGTCCACTGGAGCACATAGACCACCATCTGCTGAGTCTAGCCGAGCCCATATACCACCACCTGCAGGGTCCGATGGCGCTAGCCCGAGCGGGAGGATTGACGGAGCTGGTCCGAGCCAGAGGGTGACCGAGATTCCAGCATCGAGGGTATGCACAGACACGCAGACACGTCCCGATAGGGGACCGTCGCTTGGTGTTCAAAACCCCACTACTCCGAGTAAGAGGCCAGTTATTCGATTGGATGGGAGGGGCCTATTTCAGCATCCCCCATCTACCGAGGTGGTGACGACGATCATTGAGTTGATTCGGCAGTTCATGTCCAAGTTTCACAAGTCATATTATAAGGTGCTGAAGAAGAAACGAGATGAAATGTGGATTGCGTTCATGGTGAGAAATTATTAAATAAATATATTATTGAAGTTATGTATTAATAAATCAAGTGACAATATAAACTATCTTAAATACTAACTAAATTATTTTGCAGGATAAATTTGCGATCCACAAAGATGATTGGCTCAAGGTACATGAGTTGTACGAAAAAAAGGCCCCGAATTGTTACAAGTATTTGATGCATCGCACGAAGAATCGATATTTTGAAAATAAGGATAAACCGGAGTTGGCTGATAAACAGAAGACGTGGATGAACTCAAAGGTGCAGAAGATGGCGATAAAGCATTGGACGAATGAGGAAACCAAGAAACAAGCATTGCAGGCTCGGAAAAATCGGAGGGGAGGCGTGGACCCCGAGATTATGAAGAAAGCACCTGCTACTATTTTCGGTGGATCCATAGACTTGGAGGAGATTAAGCGTCGTTTCGTAAGTTATATTATAATTAAAAATTTAGTCTTAATTTCACTTAAAAATATATGTGTAATTGAGTATACTTACTTTTTTTTTTCAAATTTGTAGGCTAAGGTGGATCCCAACCGCACGATGCGTATTCGGCATGATGAGGCGTTCAAGTATGGATTTACGAAGCAGGTCGATGGTACGGGCGGGAAAACCAATGTGCCGGCGAAGCGCGAGTGGATAGATCAGGGCGATAAAATGATTTACGTGAGTGAATTAACATACAAATTCATTTTTTTCTACTAATTCGTTAAATCTCCTTATTCATTTATTTTCTTATTATAAATACTAATTCTTTCACAATTAACAGAAGAAGTACATGAAGCTGATGAGGACCCAATATGGCAAGAACAAGTTGGTGTGGCCCGAGATTGATGGGCCACTATGGAAAAAGGCCCAAGGGAAAATCAAGAAGGGGAAGGCGAGGGGTATACATGGAGGCTCAGCTCTAGAGGCATAAGATATTGAGTTCATGAAGAAGTCAGACTACATGAGGGCCTACGCCAAGGAGTTGGAGGAGACGAATAAGGAGTTGGAGCAGACGAATAAGGAGTTGGAGGCTAGCCAGAGAGATCCGCGAGTGGACGACATTCTTACAATTTTGCAGGGCTGGAAGACGAAGCGTATTCTATGAACGAACAAATGCCAAACACAAAACTTTCTTGTAAATAACCATCGCTATCGAACATATTGTACATCCAAGATTTATCGGCTTGATATTCCATTATTTATCTAAGTTGAAATAAAAGAAATAAATATTTATAATTTACACTACTAACAATATTCAATTTAATTAAAAGTAGCACACACATAATTAACTATAAACAAATAAAATAACAACGTGCCTCTTGTAGAGTAAACAAACGAATGTTATAACAATTTTCAAGAATGTTGTGTCCACGAAAACAAGCCCCACGATAGTGTTTCGACAATACCTATAAACAAATGAAATAAATAAACAAGTAAGCATTAATTAAATAGTTATAAATAGAAATTTTATAACATTTAAATAAAATAAGACATTACTAATATTATTAAGGGAGAAAACGTATGTACCTTAAGAATAAGTGGTGGTGGGAATGAATTATGCAAGTGAAGTGGGGAGGTAATTATAACAAAAAATCTGCTACTTCGCAACCGCCGGGCGGTTGCAGATAACAACGGCTAGTAGATCTTGCAACTGCCAAAACGGTCGCCCAGTTATATATCCATTGGACTAAAGCGACCACCAAGCGGTCGCCATGAACAATCGCGACCGCCTAGCGATTGCAACTGTTGGACGCGACCGTTAAGCGGTTGAAAAAGCGTTGAGCGACCGCCTAGCGGTCGCGGATACTGGGTATCTGCAACCGCTAGGCGGTTGCAGATAATATTCATACTAGAGTTTTTACTATTTCGGATGATTCGTTTTGGCGCTATGTTTGATCAATTGCTAATTAACCTAATGATAGTTAAAATAACTGCAATTATAAGGTTTATCTGCAAAATCAAGCTAACATTAAGGACTAAATATGATGATTAGTTGTTGAACATAATATATATATATATATATATATATATATACCGTGTGTCATTGATAACTCGCCTAATCACGTCAAATCTACTATTTTACTAACTCAATTACTAGTGTTGTAATCTTTTACTACTAGTATTCACATGTAATAACAATATTTGAGTTTACTAAACATCAACACATCAAGATACTTAACAAAAATTAATAATTTCAAATATGAACATAATCTGCAACCGCTAGACGGTTGCAGATAACCAGAATCAGCGACCGCTAGGCGGTCGTGGTACCCTATTGCAACCGTTAGGCGGTCGCTTCGTCCCATAGCGACCGTCCTAGTGGTTGCTGATGCTGGTCATTTGCAACCGACATGCGGTTGCAAATAATATTCATAATTGGATTTTTACTATTTTGGTTGATTCATTGTGATGGGTTGTTTGATCAATTGATAATTACATTAAAATAGTCAAAACAAGCTAAATTATATGGTTTCATTGCAAAATTAATCTTGGGGACAACATTATGGGCTAATTATGATGATTAGTTTAACATAATATATAGGTGTATCGTTGATAACTCGCCTAATCAATCCTAATCTACTATTTTACTAACTCAAGCAATAATTTTGTAGTCATTTATTACTGATTTTGGGGTTAATAATGATATTTCTTATCTATAAACACAAACTTATCAAGATACTTGCCAAAAATCACTAATTTTAAACATATAATTAAAAATTCCATCAAGAAATACAGTCCAAGAAAAGACCGATATCACGTAATCTCCTCAGTTGCAACTTTGCATACGATCACACACACAAACTTTGCATACGACCACACGCAACTGGTAGCTTTCACTCTGACACATTTGTGAACAAGGTAGCTATTTTCAATGAGTGGACGCGTGGGATATAAATTGATAGCTTTCACACTTATTTCTTGCAGGTCAGGTAGCTTTTTCCAGTTACAACTGAAAGCCAGTGTGACTAGCTCAAAAATAAATCACCTTTCGGTGTTTGTCTCATTCATTTTGAAAGTAATTTTTGAGACAATCGCTGTTTTTTTTTCTTTTTTTGTGTCAACAAAGATTAACTGAGGAGAAAAACATGTATACCAAATCAAAACATGGGACTACAAAGCTCAGTGGAATAAATAATTAAGTCCATAAAAGTCACCCTTGGTTGCAACAGTGTCCTTGATGCAATTTACATAAGGTAGAGACCCAACGACTTACGAAGGTGCTCAAATCGTGTAACATCGAGAGCCTTTGTAAAGATGTCTGCAAGTTGAAGGTCAGTACACACATGATGTAACTGAACAGTCTTGTGTTCTACCAATTCTCTAATGTAGTGATATCTTATGTCAATATGCTTAGTGCGTGAGTGTTGAACGTGATTGTTGGAGATATTAATGGCAAAAGTAATATCACAAAACACTATAAGTTCATGTTGTATAATACCATAATCCTTGAGCATTTGTTTCATCCAAATCACTTGAGTGCAACACCTTCCAGCGGCGATGTATTCAGCCTCAACTGTGGAAAGTGTAATGGAATATTGCTTCCTAAACAAAAACACCCACCAGTTGTGCTTTTCCTTTCATCAGCGCAACCTGTCCAATTTGCATCACTATAACCTGCAAAATGAGCATTATCGTTATAGTTGTAATTGAGACCAAAAATAGCTATTCGATAAATGTATCTAATGGTTCTTTTGACCTCTGTTGTGAAAGGCGCGCCCGGGGCTCGCCCAGGGTGAATTTGGCCTTAAAACGCCCTTGGGCGCTGTATTGGGGCACCACCTTTGTGGGGCATACGCCTCAAACGTTGGGGCGTACGCCCGAAGCCCAAAAAACGCATGGGCGAGCGCCCAAGATGATTGCAAACGGCCCCACAGACTTGGTTGTATTTTTCTTTCTTTTCTTAATTACCAAGCTGACAAGTGAATAAAAAACATAAAATTGGCCAACTCTAAAAACTTTAGACCAAAAAAGATAAGTAAAAAAAACAAAAAAACAAGGGATTACAATGTGATTTGTGAAAGAACATGATAAGTCCTATGTGACCTGAGTTTTCTACTTTTCTTCTTCAATTTTTTTCCTTCTATTATTTTAAGGTTTCTTTCATAAGGTGATCATATCAAAATATGATATGAATATGATCACATTTTTTGCTTAATTCCCAAGGAGCGCGCGAACTACATCATTTCTTCTCGTATGATTTTTTTGTGAAAGCATTTATCTATAAATACTCTTTGTGACGTGCGAGGAGTTCACTAATTTTTGGATTTTTGCATATGAGCAACTTGATTTTAAGTTTTAACTCATATATATTTTGAATATTTTCAAGGTTGTAAGTTTATTTTTGGTTTTATTGCAAATTTCTTTGTATTATTATATATTCATTTTATAATATTATGCATTAAATAAATTAAAATATTAATATTTATTGGGCTTACGCCCCACGCCTTGAGGCTTACGCCTCGCCTCTAACTATGAAAAACGCCTCACTTACGCCCAACGCCTTTAACAACACTGCTTTTGACAGCTTTGAGACGAGGTTCATTGGGCATGCACGATATCGTGCACACACTCCTACACTGAAACAAATATCGGGCCAACTTGTAGTGAGATAAAGCAAACTTCTGATCATGCTTCTGTAAGGACTTGGATCAATGGAGTTGTAACTATCATCTTTGCAAAGTCGACCAGTCAATCTCATGGGAGTCTTCATTGGTATAACATGGTCAAGAAAAAATCTTTTCACAAGATTCCCTGCATACTTTGCCTGTGAGATGAAGATTCCAATGTGATCTTGTTTGACCGTTTGAATTGGCTCGACTAAATTCATGTGAAGCAGTTCTAGGATCCTTTCAGAAGGTGTGTGTTGCAACTCTGTATGACTAGTCTTCTTTTGCTTTTCTCCCAGGCTGTCTCCACATTTACCGTCACCAAAGAAGACATTCATGAACTTTCTTAGGATGTTTTTGTCTCCCGTCATGTGCCTGGAGCAACCACTATCAAGGAACCATGAGTTAATAGAACTTTTAGAAGTAGAGTTGCAAGTAACAAGGCAATTAATTGTTTTAGCAGTTTTTTCAACCCATATTTTATTTACAGATTTTATAGGTGCAACAGTGGGTGCTGTTTTCTTTGCCTTCTTTCTTTTATTCTCCTTCCTTTTCTTTTGAACCATTGGGGTAGGTTCGCAAGGTGTAGGGTCCCAAAGCTGGTAGCAGTATGGTCTAATATGCCCTTTCACTCCACAATGATGGCATGTTGGAACAAATCTGCTTCTCTGTGACCTGTCAACAAAACATGGTAAATAGTTAGTGTTGTTCAAGTTGCAACTAGGATTTACCTGAGAATTTTGTTGATGAATGTTTGAGTAATTCAATAGAGTATCCACTTCTCTAGGTATTCGTTTCTTCTTTGACATTTTAACATTTGCGTTTTGAAGAAACTTTGGTTCACCGATATCAACAAATCCAACTCCAATTCATCCAGTTGCAACTTGTTTGGTGTCAAGAACTTTCCCCAACTTCTCAGTTCCAGGAGTTAGTGGCTTCACACTCTTCGTGGCTGATTCTAATTCCTTTTGAGTGAGAATCAGAACTTTATTTAGTGCCTTTTGAGCTGCAAGTGCTTTATCAAGATCTTCAGAGATGTGATCTTTTTCCATTGAAAGGGTGAGCACTTTTCTCTCAAGTTCTAGACATTGTTTCTTCATTTGAACTGGACTACCATATGATTGCAGAGTCTTGAACTGAGCTTCAAGTTCAATACTTCGTTGGCACATGGCTTTATACTTTGTCAAGGCAACCTCAATCACCTTGTGATTTGACTCTGACTCATCACTATCGGATTCAGTCAGAATGTCAGTTGCAACAGTAGTATTTTCTCTTGGTGAAAACATAGATGTAAATGCAACATCACCCATTTCTTCGGTTTCTTCATCGCTGTTGTCAGTTTCATCGTGGCTTAATGATTATAGCAATGCTCGACTTTTGTTTTTCTCTAGCAAGTTTCCACAATCAGCATCGATGTGACCAAATCCTTGACATTCCCTACATTGAATACCTTTCCCATATCTCTTGTTTTCAAGTCTATTAGTAGCGGTAGGTTTTTTAAATGAATCAGAGGGACTTGTAACAATGTGAGAATTTTTACCTTTATTCATTTTGTTGAACCGATTCGCAAGGAGAGACATGGATTGTGTGAGTTCCATGTTTGGAATGTTTTGCACAAGACTTGCTTGAAACGCAACTCCTTTGGAAAATCTGTCATCTTCTTGTTCCAACTTCATTTCCCATGCCGTGAGTGATCCCATCAGTTCCCCAAGAGAAAGAGTTTCAATATCCTTGGCTTCTTCAATGGCTGCAACCTTCATTGCGAACCTCCCGGGTAGAGATCTCAACATCTTCTAAACAATACGTGAATCTGGAAAGTCTGCTCCAAGCATGGTAGCCTCAGTTGCAATATGCCTGAGTTTTGAGTGAAATTGAGCAATCGTTTCCAATTCTCCCATCAACATGAATTCGAATTGATCATTCAGAAGTTGCAACTTAGATGCGCGAACTTTGGAGTTTCTTTCATGAGCATTCGTGATGGCCTCCCACGCATCCTTAGCAATTTCAAAATTAGCAATACTTTTATATTGATCATAATCGACAGAAACAAGAATGATATTTAAAGCAGTAGAATTATGTTTTGCGAGGAGTTCCTCTGCATCGGTCCACTCAAGTTCAGATTTTACTCTGCCCTTGTCATCTATTGGATGGCTCCACCCTTTAAGAATGTTTTTCCACGCCTTTTGATCCTGCTGTTTAATGAGATTCCGCATGCGATTTTTCCAGTAGGAGTAATTGGTTGCAGTTAGCATTAGTGGTCTTGTGATCGAGAGACCTACTCTCATTTCTTCCATCAATAAAAAAAACAAAAACAAAAAAGATCTTTTTAACCAGAATCTACACTATTAAGAAATAGTGACCCGCTCTTGATGCCAATTGAAAGATCTTGGATCTATATTACTTATAACCAAATACAGTTGAACGTGACAATAGTTGCAACTGTACTCGTAAGTAAGATAGACGATAGTTCTTTAACGTTTAAAACTTATTTTACTGTTGCAACTGTTAAAAGACAGTTAAACATAAAACGATAAAGAACACAAAGATTTTTTACGTGGTTCGGTCCAAATGGTCCTAGTCCACGGGGTTTGCACCCAAATGATGACTCAAACAGTATCCTACTTAAGATTTACAATGTAGGTTTTACATCAACCCAAAACTTAGACTTCCTCTAATATTTGCGGTTGCAACACCTATCCCTTAACTTATTTTCGGAATACTCGATTGAATCGAAGAACACACTAAGCTACTCCAGAGTTTCTCTGACTTAATGCTCTTAAAAAACCTTTGACTCGATACAGTACTCACTCACTAATATATTTTTCAAAGTTTGTCTCCTCATTTTGTCGAGTCTTCTCCTTATATAGGCATGAGCAGAATCTCTGCAGATCTTCAGTTGCAACCCTCGTATATCTTCTTTCCTTAACAGATAAGATCTACATATCTCCAGTTGCAATCTGCAAGATATCTTATTTCCTTATAGATAAGTGCGTCTGATTATCCGGTTGCAACCCGATTATATTTTCTTGCCTTATCCGAGAGATCCTGCAATATCATACAAGATATCCAATTGTATATGCTACCTAAATATGTCTAGATGCATGATAAGGAGATATGGTAAATATCTAGTAGGATAATCTTAAAGATAGAATGATATCTTCTAAAGATAAGGAAATAATATTAAGATAATTATCATCTAAAAGATTAACTTATCATAATGATTTAACAAAACAATATCAATTTAAACCCTAGTTGGGCCGATCCGAATTGAGCCCAAATCGGATAGAAAAACGGCCCTAACACTTTTCATTGATGGATTTTTCTTATTAAGATTTCAGTGGGCATGATGTCGCATGCATGGCGGGTGTTACAAATATTCCCCAGTTTTTATAGGTATAATTATTGGCTGTCTAAACTCCATATAATATGAAGACTTTTTTTTTGAGAAGAAAAGAAACACATATCATTAAGTAACAGCAAAAGGGGCAATTAAGCCAGAGTTATTACAATCCTCACAAAGAGGTAAATGACTAAAATCACCCAAACAAAAAGATGCAACAGGAGCTGAAACACAACACACAAAGCCATTCCAATTGTTTAGATTCGCCCATTTTGCAAGGTTGTGGGCAGCTTTGTTTGCGAGACGAGGAACTTTCCGAACCTTCCAAAGCGGATAAAGGCCAAGGGTACAACCAATGTGCTTGAGTTCCTCAGAACAGGCCCATGAAGAGGTTGAAGAACCATGATGGATGAGGCTAACAGCGTTCGATGAGTCAGATTCAAGAATCAGCTTGTCCCACTTCAAATCATGAGCAATAGAAATTGCTTTGGCGATAGCAAGGAGCTCAGCGGTGTTAGCATCAAAAGTAATATCCGCACAAGAGAAAGCTCGAACAACAGCACCACAATGGTTGCGAAAGATAACACTCAGCATAGCATTGCCATCAACAAACGCAGCATCGGTATTTGCTTTAATCCAGCCTTTGCGAGGTGGAATCCAATCAGAGCTCAAAGGTAAAGCCTGGTGCAAAGTTCTCTTGTTAGCCTGCGCAAACAGATGGTTAGAAGCCTGTTTTTGGGCCCTGTCAATGATCTGTTGCTCTGTCAAAACAGGTGAGCCATGGAGAATCGAATTTCGATTAATCCAGATAAGTGACATGGCACAAAAACAGAAAGTATAAAACTCCAACTGGATAGAAGGAGAGGGGAAAAGGTTGCTGTTCTTGTCAAGGAGTTTAACAAACCAATCATGTAATTGAAAATCAATGAAAGGACTCAGATTGAATTGCCACTTGGACATGAGAAAAATCTTGATCGTGAAAGGGCATTCCAAGAACAAATGTTTGATGGTCTCGGTGTGGTGATGGCAGAACATGCAAGTGGAGTCAATAGATCCAAAAATAGGTGCTAGTTTGGCACGCGTGGGAAGAATGTTCCAAGCAACTTTCCAAGCAAAAAGCTTGAGTCTGTCATGTAACCAAGAGGCCCAAATACATTTCCAAGCTGAGGAAAGAGGGTGATTAGGAGCGGAGAATCTATCCTTTTGATCAGTGAGGTACGCACTTTTTGGAGTGAGAAGACCTGATCTGCTTGGAGCCCAAAATGACTTTCTAGGTTCCCTGGAGATGGGAATTTTGATCTTCAGAATTTCTTTAACCACAAAAGGTGGGAAAATATTTCTGAGAAGAGGGATATTCCAACTATTAGAAGAGTTGAGTTGGAGATCAGCAACAAAGGGGGTACCAGTGGTTGCAAAAGAGTATTGACCAAGAGGTTTATTGAGTAAAGAAGGGATCCAAACATCATCCCAAGTGCGCACATCCGATGAACGAGAAATTTTGAGACAGAGGCCTTTGGCAATGAGGGAGCGAGTAGAGCAGATGCTTTTCCAACCCCATGAATCAGAGGATTTAATGTCGAGAGTAAGGAAATCCTTGTGACGAATATATTTGGAGTTGAGGGCAATGACCCACGGCTTTTTAGAGTTTGTCACAATATCCCAGGATAGTTTAGAGAGCAACGCACGGTTAAAATCAGCTGTTCTTTTGAAACCAAGGCCTCCATTAGATTTAGGTTGGCAAATACCACTCCAACTTTTGAGGAAAAGAGGCTTGGAGGAGAAATCTGCTTTCCACCAAAAATTTCTCATGATTTGGTCAAGGCGTGTCGAGACATAATTAGGAATTAGCTGAGATGACATGATATAAACAGAGAGACTTTGGCCAACAGATTTGATGAGCACGGTTCTACCCGCCTGAGAAAGATATTGAGTTTTCCAGGTTGCAAGGTTGGATTCAAGCTTAACGATCTGATCATCAAAATGTTTAGCACTTCGGGAGGTAGTGCAGAAGGAAAAGCCCAAATGCTTGATGTTATGAGGGCACTGTTTCATCCCCAGAACATCAGAGATTGCAGTACGATCATGAGACTGACAAGAAGGGCTGAAGTGAACAACAGATTTATCAAAATTGATCTTTTGACCAGACCAGCTCATGAACTTATTAATGCATCCAATAACCTGAGAAGCATCACAAACAGAGGCACTACAGAAGATAGTTAGGTCATCGGCATAAAACAAATGAGAAATAGGGATTCCCCCAGGGTTGAGCTTAATGCCATGAATAAGATTCATATGTTCGGCTTTGGAAATGATCCGAGAGAGAAGACCCATATATAAGACAAAGAGAAATGGAGAGATTGGGTCTCCTTGACGGATGCCGCGGGAAGGACAGAAGCTACCAAATTGAGAACCGTTCACAAGGATGGAGAAAGAGGTTGATGAGATACATTGGTAGACAAGGTTAATAAAGACTTGACAGAAGCCAAAACATTTAAGGATAGAGGCAAGTACACTCCATTCGACTCTGTCAAACGCCTTGGCCAAATCAATTTTTATGGCCATAAGATCAAGGTGGTTGCGTTTGTTATTAACACGATGGATGAGTTCATGAGTCAGAATGGTATTATCGGCTATGTTGCGACCAGGAACAAAGGCAGATTGATAGGGTGTAATGAGTTTGTCCAACATAGGTTTCAAACGAGACGCCAAAATTTTGGATATAATTTTGTAAAAGGTGTTGCACAGGCTAATGGGGCGAAAAGAATCAACAGAGGTGGCATTAGCAATTTTGGGGATAAGGGTGATAAAGGTATGGTTGTGGGAGCTGAGAATATAACCTGAATCAAAAAAGTGAACAACAGCTTTGACAACATCATGCTCAATGATATCCCAAAAGTTTTTAAAGAAAATTGGCGCAAACCCATCGGGTCCAGGACTCTTAAGTGATTCCATATCAAAAACAGCTTTTTTAATCTCCACGGGGGTCGGGGTAGCAACTAAACACGAGTTATCAGCATCAGTGATCAAAAGAGGAATAAGACCATCAAAATCTAAGGGGTGGACAGGGGAAACCGTACTAAACAGATTTTTAAAGTGCTTTTCAAAAACCAAGCCAATTTCATGCCAATCACTAACAATATTACCGCTACATGGATCAAGAACATGAAAAATGCGATTAGCTCGAGCACGTAAAAGGGTAGAGTGGTGAAAGTACCTAGTATTGGCATCGCCAAATTTAAACCAGTTTTGCTTAGCTCTTTGTCTCCAAAGCATTTCCTCTTGAAGCCGAAGCTCGTCAAGTTGGAGTTGCAAAGCTGCTTCCAGTGCTAAAGAGTCTGTCGAGTGGTTCCCACCTTGAAGAGACTGAATAAGGCTTTGAATATGAGGAATTTTCTTAAGGCAATTGCCAAAGTGGAATTTATTCCAGGAGCACAAAGCTTTTTTGGTTGCTGTGATTTTATGCAAAAGGGTAGCTTGGGGGGAGCGGCCAGAAGGAGGATTCCAGGCTCTAACAATGGTATCAAGACATGAGGTATTAGAGATCCACATGGATTCAAATCTGAATGGACGCGGCCCAGGGGTTGGTATAGTATCAGTGAGAAGGAGAAGTGGGCAATGGTCAGATTGCTCAGCCGTAAGATGGTTAATGTGGGCAAAGGGATAAAGAAGGTTCCATTGGGTATTCGCTAAACCTCTGTCAATACGCGTGGCAATGTTATACGAATCAGGTTGGCCATTGTTCCAAGTAAAGGGATTGCCCGTAAATCTGATATCAGAAAGGCCAGCAATATCAATAAGAGCATGCATCGGACAAGTAGTTGAGGAGGCAAAAGGGAGTCCTCCCTGTTTATCTTGTTGTGAAAGGATCGCATTTAAGTCACCCAAAACCAACCAAGGATCGTTGATGGAAGAACCGAGGTTGTGCATGTCGTCCCAAAAAAGGTGTTTTTCCACCGTGGTGCAAGGAGCATGAGCGAGAGTAAGGAACCAGGGGTTGATACTATTCACAGAGAGGTGGAAGAATCGATTGCTAGAAGAGAGAATTGAAATTGAAATATCTGATCTCCAGGCTACACAAATGCCGCCGGCATAGCCAAGAGAGGGAGCAAAACGTTGGTGGATAAGGTCAGCGGATGAAAGGATGGAAGAAATAGGCCTGGAGTTTGAGGTTTTAAGTTCACATAAGAAAATAACATCGGGTCTTTTTGTATGTACAAGTGCCCTAAGGGATCTTCTTGTCTTGGACCGGGCGAGTCCTCGACAATTCCACGCGATTATCCTCATGGTGTTACTTGTTGAGCCCCCTAGGGCCATCGTCTTTTTCTAGAGGAGTGGGAGATTTGTCATTGTTGCTGGCCGAAGAGCTTGAAGGAGAGTGGCGTGCCATTTTTTTAATTTGGCGGATAGTTTTGCCTTTGAGAGTGGGGGCAGGCTCAGTGAAGAGGTTAGGAGGGAGAGTAGTCTCTGGATTAACAAAGTTGATGACAGTAGATACGGTGGGTGGTGGTGGTGGTGGAGGAGGTGGTGGGCAAGGTGATGGGAGGGAGTGTGAGCTTATTTGCTGATATGGGTTTAGTTTATTGGGCTCAAACTTAATTTTCTTTTCAGAGATTTCTGCAGGTACCCCATAGGTTTCAGAAATTAAAGAGAAAGTGCGTTTGGGCCTAGCTCCAGTAAGAGGTTTCTTGGGAAAATGACTTATGGTTTGGATGGCTGGGCCATCCGAATGGGCCGAATTGGGGAAAATAGTCAGACTATGGGCATTAGAAAGATGGGCTTTGACAGCTATCCAGTTAAAGGGGTCAACATCTGGAGATTGTGTAGAAAAGTAAGGTTTAGAAGAGAGAGAGGGGTAAGTGGGAATTGATAGAGGATTGAGAGGTGCAGTGACAGTGGGATTACTGTTTGTTTCAGACACGTCTGGATCTGTCATCTCAATATGGGGGTTGAGAGCAGTTGAGTTCGGCGCAAGTGTCAGAGGGGATAATGAGTAATTAGATAGTAGAGTATGGGGTTGACTTAGGGGAGTAGGGGTAGGGGTATTGACGTAATTAATCTGGGGAAGAGTACTGGTGGAATTTTGCTGGGATGGGGGGTTAGAGTGAGGAGAGGTGATCGAGTACTGGAGAGGAGGATTAGCAAAATTCTGGGATGGATTCACGAGAAGAGGGTCGGGAGGGAAGAGTGGGGGATGAAGATGTGGGTTGTGGGTGAGCTTGCTTTCAAATTTTAACCAAGGGCCAAAATAGGGAAGGGTTTTTGGATTTGGTTGAGGGGAATAACAGTTTGAGATTTTGTGGCCAAAGATTCCACATGAGAAGCATAAGTCTGGTAGTCTTTCATACCTTATTTCATGGAGAAGAGAGTTATGACCTGGAGGGGTCCAGCGAATTTGATCAAAGAGAGGTAGGAAAAACTCAATCTGGACCCTTATACGGATGGACCTGGACCATCGTTTATGCACACCCTGAATATCTGCTTCAATGAACTTCCCTATTAAGTTCCCAATGACCATGCAATTTTGGGTGTTAGCAAAGACGACTGGAATGTTGAACACGTGAATCCAGAAAGGGGAGCTTGTGAAAACAAGCTCATTAAAGGCTCTATTGTCTGGCCATTCTTTAATGCAAACATGATAGCCTCTAAATGACCAGGGAGAATTTGAGAGCACTTTAATAACATCTTCACGGCTGTTGAAGATAAAGGCAATGGTATTTGACCCAAGAAAATTTGTGAAAACTTGAGAACGTGGGTTCCATGCTCTTATGAGGGTTTCTTTAGTGGCTTGCAAATTGAAGTCTTTGTCTGTGATGACTTTGGCAACAAGAGTGAGGGAATTTGGTTGATGGGGTGGGACATGTTTGTCTTTGACATGGCAAGAGAGGTGGTTGGTGAGAGAAGTTAATTCATCCATGAAGGAGAGGAGTGAAAAAGAGACAGAAAGAAGGTGGGAAACAACAAAGGAACACTTTAGCAGGGGAAGAGCTCTACGTCTTTGGAGAGAGAGAGCAGAGCAGCCTAATTGTTGTGTGATTGGGCAAAGTTTTTTTTTTTTTTTTTTTTTTTTTTTTTTTTGCTTTAACGTTTTGGATTGATTATATGCCCGATGTATGGATACTTTTTGTCATTGGTTTCATAGCTCCATTCAGCATAAAATTATATTTTCTATTATTATACAATAAACCTCACTATACTATGGTAAAAGATGGGCTAGGCTTTATTTTTCTGCAAGCGCCACGTAGTACTACGTAGCCCAAATCAAGCCCAATACTCGATCTTTATAACCCCAATCTCAATTTCACTGCTTACGAAGTACAATTATGATTTGCGTATGGGCCTAACATTGTAGGAAGTACAATAATGCTTCAGTATGGGCCTAACATTGTAGGCAGTACAATAATGCTTCAGTATGGGCCTTGTTTCCAAGTACAACAGTTGATAATGATACCTTTTCATTTATTCCAACAAGTGCAATTATTGTCATAGCTTCTATATCAGACAGGGCCAAAAGCCTATAAATGCACACACTGATGCATAAGGACCTAAGGTGACCAGTCCCCGGGTTTTGAAGTAGTGATAATGAAGTATGATGTATCTTTTATCGTACATTTAACTGTCTATAACTCTATATGCTTAATTGTAATTACTAAATTGATGAAAGAAAATAGTAATTGTTAAATGCAGAAAGCTACTAATAAGATTCATGTGATGTCCAGTTCGATATGCTAACTCACTATATTAATTGGATCCGGATCCGGATCCGGAGCCGAATCCGGTGAGTTCCTTCAACAGCCCAACTGGGCAAGAGGGACGTAACCTAAAATGTATACGTTACACATTTAATAAATAAACATGTAATTAACAAGTAATAAAGTACTGGTAGTCGGCAATCAATTTGCTGCAAATTCTAAGACAATCGAATTCTGCAACATGACTGGCAATGATGTCACCCTAGTTTAAGCTCAGAAGATTAAGAATAAAAAATTTATTTTTTAATGTCTTTTTTTCTGACACTTAAAAGGAATAACTTACGGCTAAATGTACTTGGCCTTGTGAGGACATAATAGCATTTGCCGTTAGGAGCTGCATTGGCATATGAACCAAACAATTATAAATTTCGTGGGAGTAATAAAAGTTGGCCAACTTGCCGTTTGTTATATACATACGAACTCCATTACCAAGGGGCCTCGGGAAATAAGATAGATTTTGTCTAATCGAGATATTACCTAAAATCTTACCTTAGATCTTTTGGCTTAGATTTATATAAAACTACAGAAGTAAGAAGGGGTATTTAAAGTTGGGAGTCCATAATATACTAACGCTGTGTCAATCTAGTCCGTCTAGTATCAATTTCTATATTAATTACAAAAAAGTGGCTGAATATTTTCTTTGGATTCTTTTATAGTAAGATCAAACAACATAATTAATGTTCTGATTAATAGCGGCTTACGGCTTACCTCTAGTACTCTATTAATATATGAATACAAGTTTATTAATTGTGTAAAATAATACTTAACATCCTTAATTACATTACAGCAAGTGCATAAAGTTGGAATAGATGAAGTTGAACTTCATCAAACACGCACAAAGAGCAATGAGTTGGGCCATTGCTTTAGGCAGCAGCATATAAATTACGATTCCCTAGTATAGTGGAGAACCTTAGCTACTTACTACAACTAGCTAGTGATGTATTCAACCCCCCCAATTTCTCGTAATTAAACAACACACAGTACATGCATATTTATTAGTGCTGAAACCTAAGAGGACCGTTAAGCACCGCCTTCTACGTACTATCGACCTTTTATATTTTGTCCTCCTTCGGGCCGTACAATTGATTTTTTGATGTTAATCCTCTTTAATTTAATTTAACTAAATTTAATCCATTAGTTTTCCTAGGACAACGTACCCGCATGTCACGTTACGCCATCCGGTCTTTTTCTCTCGTCCTTTTGCCCCACTAACCCAATCCATATCCAATCTATATTCCATGTATCTAATATCTATCTTACTTTAAAACAAAACATAAATATTTAAAGTTTTTTATATATTATTAATAGAGAGATGGATCGAGCAAAATGCAACTTATACATAACAACATATTATATACACTTCAAAAGAAATAAACACCTTACTAAAAACTATAATGCTAATGAAATGCAAAACATGATCTTACCTTAAATTAAATCATTTAGTTTCTCTGACCTGTGAACTGGTCTTAGAGATGTTTTTGAATTGGAAAATGGAACTCGATAACTTGGGCGGGTTTATATCATTGGACTTAAAGTTGTAGACCGTGAAGAAAAATATGCATGCTTTTGAAAGAGAAAGATGCATTTAAAAATTATATGTATGTGGTTCCACAATAGTTTATAGTTGTATCATGTATGGTTCCGGTTTAGCTATAGGAATTGTTAACACAAGGTTTTTTTATTATCAAATGTGAATTATCGGAACGCCCTGTCTAAATTTTCTCCATTAGATATAGACTTTTTTCTTAGCTATTTTTTTAATTACAGCGTTCTTTCCTTTCTATTTTACTCTCCTCGCTTTCACCTGTCCTCTCTTCTGCTTACAATTGTGTTTTTTTATAGGTTTACAAGTGGGTGCACCTGTCACCATGCATGAATTTGGGGGACACTCGGCCTTTTCGAGTGCTGATGATTCTTTTAATTTTGTGACAACTAGCTTGCTCCAGCTGTGGGTGGTAGGACATGGGCAGCTGGTACATCATCTTGCTTACTTAGCTTGCAGCGTGTTCAGGTGGCAGCTTTTGTAAGTCGTAATTTATCATCGGGGATCGCTGGAGTATCGGGGCTGGATTTCACCATCGGGTGATAACTATCGAGATCATCGGTGATCATATATTTAGGCATCGTATGTTCATTTAAGACTCGTATTGCCGCGTGGATCTGATGCTCTGTGAGTTAGAACCCTGCCATTGGAACATGCGGTTTGGGCCATCTAAGTCCCTCGAGGCTAGATTCCGATAGTGTCTCCCCTGTTTGAGCTTAATTTTGTGTGACGTAATACACCTTTTATTCAATCCACGATGCCCATTGGTGGAGGGGGTTAACACCAGTCCCCCGCAATTCTTTTTGCATTCATGAGAATCGAGAGAAACTTCATCAGTTTGCTGCAAAAGCCTCAATGGTCTTTGGGCATCGGGGAATTGGGGTTATCGGGGTGGTTCATTACTTAATCACTCACTTAGTGGGGAGGTCATATGGCATAACGACTCATTATTTTTCGGGAGTCGTACGCATTAAGTATGTGGGATAATAAATCCCACTCCCCTACTAACTGCCTTTATTGCTCTAGGGTTATAAATTCCCACCTTCTTCTATATTCACTCACCTCTTCCAATTTTCTACAATCTTTTCTCGGTTTTCTTCGTTTTCTCCGCAACCTTTTTCTATTCAACAATGGCAACTTCCGACATGACTATGGAGCTGGTGTTAGCGGCGTCTGCTACTGGGCAGTCACTTTTGCTCTTGCTGCAGACGTGTCGGCGGTGACTGGTGCAGGCATTTCTTCCAGCAAAAGAAAAGTAGAGCTAAGGCTGCTGGTGGGGATGAGGAAATTATGGTGGCTCCCAAGAAAGCAAAGAAGTTTGGCAAAACTGCGCCCAAAAATACCAAAAAGTGGATGACGTTATAAGTACTGCTACTGAGGAAGAAATTGTCGCTCTATTTAAGGAGTACAAGGCTTCTTCCAGAAATTTGGATCCTCGAATTCCCACTGTTGACGAAACAGGCGATAGTCCCCCCGCTAAGTTTTACTCCATTTTTTTAAAGAGTTTATACTTCGTAACTTAATTTTCTTTCCTTGCCATTGTGTTTAAATGAGGAACTGCCTGGTGAGGTGAAACTTCCATCGGAGGCGCCTCTATCAATCGAGGATTTGTTCTTGGAGGAGGCTTCTCTTTCTCTTTCTGCTAGGAGAGCACAGTCCCCTTCGTCGACTCCTCATCTGGGACGCACGCACTTGGCTCTTCTAGATGACGTTCTCCCCTTTCTAGTAGCCAAAAGTGTTTGGGTTTCCACTGAAATCCCTTCCGTTGTCTTTACAGATTCCCAACACACTTCTTATACTATTCAACCCCATCGAGAGGGAATGTCTTTCTCGAGTCGGTTTACTATGCCAGGTTCCCTTTACTTCATTCACACCACTAGAGAGAAAGGTACTTCCAACACCAGGTATGTGGCATCGGAGATTGACGATGTTATGGACGGGGTTACACGAAATCTGAACACTACCTACGCCCTCACCCGCCATAGCGAAGGGGTGGCTCGATTCTGCTCCGAGTGGATTGTTCAAATGGTATTTCCTTCTTTATCTTTGATGCCTTCTCTTACGGACAACATATCAACATTTTTACTGTTTTTCTTTTTCTAAGGCTCCGAAGATTGTACCCTCCATTTGGCATAAGGTAGACGCTGCTCAAGAGGCAGCAATTTTTATGATGGAAGATCTAAAGGAAAGGGATCAAGCTCTTAAGGACGCCAAGGAAGAAATCGAGCAACTATGTTCTAATTTTGCTCAGTGTTTAGTCACAGAGAAGACTTTAGCTGATGAGATGGCGGGGGTGAAGGAATCATTGAAGAATAGTCAGTCTGAGCATGCTTCTTTAGAGGATGAGCTGATCATTCTGAAGGATGAAAAGGCGTCATGGGCTGCGAAAGAAGAAGGCTTGAAGACCGAGTTGACTAAGGTCTACGGTCAGGTAGACATGTTGTAGGAAGAACTGAAGAAAACTCATGTTGCGCCCTCTGGGTTTATCTCTCCCAAGGAGTTACAATTGAAGTTAGAGAGTGCGATTCAGATGGTGAAGGATGAAACCTTCAAACACTGCGAGGAGGAGCTCCGGAACCGTCAGCAGGGATATTTGATGGGACATCTCTTATATGGGTTCCTGAGATGTGTAAATAAGTGCCGGGAAGATAGGTTATTCATCCGGGAGGACAGTTGGAGGTATCTGAACCCCCATGTCCTTCTATCGAAGCCTCCTGCAATGGGTGAGGCTTACGAGACTTTCCGTCGGGCAGTTGCTCAATCTCCTTCGCCTTCAGCTTCCAACCTTCTTCCACTTTCTTTGGTTATTCCCCGGTCTCCGACGTCACGTGTTTCCTAGACTCTTAATATTCCCGTGCCGGGATTCATTGGCGCTACTATACTTTGGATACCATCAAGGAAATATTCGGAGATGTGGCCCCTTCCCAAGATGCTTATGGCGATCTTTTGACTCCTCCGTTTGGTCCGGCTTCTACATCGCCTCCGCCACCACTTCCCCATTGATGCTTGATTTATTTTCGTTTTCTTGTGTACTGTTTTTTTATGACATGTATTTTTGCATCTTTTAAATATTTGAACTATCGTTGTGCTCCTCGATGGTTATGCTATTGTACCCTTACCTTCCTTTGTAATGAATTTCATTTTGCCGAATCCGATGACTATAGTGTAATAGTTTTGCTTCTTTCTATTATCGTACTTAGTTTATATGGGAGTTGTATACCACTTTATGTTGCATTTAAGGTAAACTGTCACTTCTGCCCATCTGACATTGGCATTTATTTCCGTGTTTACACCTCACATCAGGGAATGTCGCCCGCTATTGGAGACATTCTCCCGCACGTGGTTGCATGGTAAGTTGCATGTGTGTTTGATTGGACACGGGTGAAAACTTTCCCTCAACGTGTCAATAGTATAGATTTCCCCAAGTGTCTTTTTCTCCCTATAAATAGGGGGTCAATCATTCTACTTGCTCACTTCCACAAAAAACTCACTTTTGTCTTCTTTCTTCTTTCTTTTGCAGTCTTTCCTTAGGTCAATTGATAACTTTCATATGTTTTTGTAGCTTTTCCTAAAGAAAAATATGACTCCTCCTACCTCTCGTTCCCTTCATGTTTCACGAAATCCTTCTCCGAGAAGTTCCCTTCTTCGCCGAATTAACTATAATTCTCCTCAAGCTGCTGCTCATGCCATAAGAAATGTTGGTGGGGTTGTCAATGATTTACCAAGGCTCTTCTGCATTGACCCGTGTTTCTCCTTTTCGTAAGGATTCTTCTCTTCTCGACGCATTGCGCTTGACTTTCCTTCGTAGGGAACCTTATCTTCCAGTGGATAGCCTTTCCACCTTCAATACTTCCCCTTTGAATGTCGGAGCCATGATTGGGGGTGGAAGAGTTAGATCTTGCTCAAGCATTGAATCACATGACTCGGTTTCCCCTTTGTTACTGAAGCATCGCTTGAACCCTGATGAGTAAGATATCGTCATTCCTCGCCGTCACCATCATACCTTTTGATATGCCGATGGGTTTCTGACTGTATACTCGGATCAAATCCGTTGCGATCTGCGTCTATTTTTCCATCCTTTTATTCAATCCATTTTTAAGTATTGGTAGATTTGCCCTAGTTAACTAACATCGAACTCTTTTTGTCATCTCGTGGGGTACATTCTATGTTGCCTATTGTTAAATGTTCTAATGACCACCTATCACGTAGGTGCTACTTTCATCCTCCGTCCTTACCCCAATGGTCTATCTTTCTTCAGATTGGTGCATCGAGATCATCGGCGAAGTTTTAGCTCCGTTCCTCGCTGTCTTACCTTCTCGGTTGACTGGAAAAAAAGATACTTCTTTATCAAACCTACGAGGGTTTCCGCCGGGGTGTGGGATGTGTCCCTCTGTTGGGGTTTAGGTTATGTGCTCCCTAACCCTGATAATTATGTTCATGAGATGTCTTACCTTTCTTTTACAGGACTATACTCAGGCTTCTACAATATGTGTGCTTTATTGGAGAATTCTGAGGCTTTGGCGATGACAGGCTTACAAAATAGACCCAACGGCATGAATCTTCTTCAAGAGCCCTTGCACTCCAACCCTATTAAAAGTGTTACTTGCTTATGTTTTCTTTTGTATTTCAGGAACTGAGATGGACATGTATGCGATAGAGCCTTTCACAAGGGAGTTTATAAGTCCCTTATTTGCTATCGTTCCACTTTCTGATGGTTCTGAGTCTTCTTCTTCTAAGTATGAGTTTATAGCTTCTCGGCTAGGCCCTAATGACTATTTCGTGGTATCATGATCCAATTCGTTAACTTGGGAGACCGAACCTTTACCTATAGATGGGTTCTTTAACGCCCCTGAAAGTTGAACAAAAATATAAATTTACAGTTTAGTCTTCAAACTTTTGGAAATAGCAATTTTTACCCCCCAAACGTTTGAGAAAAATTGCATTTTAGTCCTTGAACGATAATTAACTATTTTTTATTATCTTATATGCTTCAAATATCTTTAAAAAATATATTTTACATGTACACGTTGGTGTTGGAGTTTTTTTTACCTAGAAAACCTTACATAAGTAAATATGTGTAAAAATATCTATTTATTCATTTTTTTTATTATAAACAACAAGAATTATATCACATCATAGGTGAATGATTTTGAAATGAGCCACATCACCCTTATGACAATTGAAATCAGACTTTGGTGATTAGTTGTTAAAGAAAGTAAGGTGGGACCTTAGTTAAATTATTTTAACATGTAAAATAAATAAATATATATTTATATGTATTTTGTTTGAATTAGAAATATCATATTTTAAGTTATGAAAGAAAAATCACCCACATCTCCCTATTATCAGATTAGAGTCTTCATTAGTTGGCCAAGGATAAAGAAATTAAAGTGGGACCTTAATCAAAAGTATTTTAATTTGATTTTTTGGCTATATATAGTAGGCTTTCTTCCAACAATTTTCACAACCAAAATCATTTCGGCTTTTCCTTCTTTCGCCTTATGAATCTTTAAGTTAGTAAGTCTACTTTCAGGAAAAATTCATCCCAAGTTCTTATTTCATCATTTGCTTCCCGAAAATACCTCAAAACTTTTATTGCGCAAAAATTATCCATTTGGCCCTGCACCTTAGAAAAATCATAACTAATTGTAAAAAAATATTTTTTGATCAAGGCCAATGGTTGAATACTCCTTATGATATCCTCTAACTTTTATATAAAGAATTTTTTTTCAAATAAGGTGATTTAGACGGTCAAAATTCTGAAATCGTAAACTGTTGTCTGAAAATCCAAAAATAGGTTCTATATTTTCAAGAATTATTTAGCATATCAAACCTTTAGATATTCCTTCCTATTTGGGTACACATGTTCCTAGTGATGTTAGGGATCAGTTGCCACAAAAATATTTGGAAACAAAGTTCATTTGGATATCTGATCAAAGGTAAACTCGAAATTACGATGATTTTAGCTTATTTTACATACTTTAAGTTCTTTGTTTATGATTGAAAATAATCATCATAATTCCATGATTGATCACTCACACATGACTCTTATAAGATATAACAATCATTAGAATCACTTTAATATTATTTGTATTCATGAATTAATATTTTTGAGATTTTTCAATAGTATATAATTAGTATAATTATCATGTTTAACATATCCTTACATAAGTTTAATAAGATTATTATATATACTTTTGAGGTATAATCCTCTTATGTGATTATGTAGCGTAACTTAAACATTCTTTGACCATTTACCTTGATTAGGTTTACGTATTAATATTTTTATAAGTTATAAATACAATGTTATGCAATTTAAGATAATCTTGAAACAAAATAATATTAACTAAGTTATACAAATTACTGGATTGCTTCATAAGGTAATTGTTTGATGTCATGATTCCTGAAATTTTGGATGTACGAGAGACTTAAAGAACGATGTTCCATAAATCACATAAGTAATATATTTTGAAGATTTATGCATCAAATTAAATAGTTTATCAAACTATACTTGATATTACTGTATACTTACCATTTGAAATGATGTTCTAACATTAGAAAAATTATAACTACAATTATAATTATAAATATATGGTTGCTTTAAATAAATCTTGAGATATAAATTACGTATATAAAGTATATTTGATATTTAATTTAACCTTACGACATCAAAGTTTATTGCGTAAGATTTTCATCAATGATATGTGTTGTTTACTTAAATTAGTATCCTCAAAATTCATCAACACGAAAGTTGAATAGTACATATGTTTATAGTGGTAAGTTATGATTATTCAGTTAACTGATATTATCTTAATGATAGTAAAGGTTTGACAAATTAATCAACGACGTGCAAGATTCTCCGTACAAATAAAGGTGAGGTTCGATTTCTGGTTTTGTTCTGGCCCAGTTTGGCATCCGGCCTGAGGAACTTGGACAAAAAAAAAATTAGCCTGTACCAAATCACGAACAACCTATTATTCACCGTATTCCTATTTTTGTATCTTATCTCGTCCCATAACATGATTTCCTTACTCATCGTTAAGTCATACTCAACCATTAATTATTTATCACATATTAATTCATAATCATGGTAATTCATCATTATGTCGTCTGCTAGTTCTTGAACTGTGCAAAGAGCAACGAACTATGCTCGGGACATGTAGCTTAAGGAGCAACGAATATTATTCTGTTTACTAGCTTATTTGGTTATCACCCATTGGGACGCCTTTGGGAAGTTGGGCCATAGATTGAGTCGATTTACTGTCGGGTAGTAAGGACTGTTGGTTTAAGTAATTTCACTTGATACCTATTTATCTAGGCGCCGCTTGCAATCAGGAGTTGGTTGTAACCCACGTGCTGGATCGACATGTACTCGAGCATGTCGCCTGTTTTGTTTGCGAGGCCGCTCCTCGTTGGGAGGTATAATGTCGTATTTAGAAGTATAAAGTTGTATTGGTTTACCGTTAACGCACATGTTCATAAACTATTTTCAGAATATTCCGGTACTATTGTTACATCAAATTATCTTAAATTGTTTCTATCGATAAGATCACTCCTAGAAATATATTAATTGAATCACTGATAATTCTTGCATTGCCACTTGTTTTGTATGAATCTCACTAAGTCATCAAAGACTTATTCCTCGTTTTTTTCCTGTCTGTCCATTCCAGGATAAGATCGACGTGGTAGCATGGATCACATGAATAATTTTGCCAATCTTGCCTTATAGAATATTCATGTAATTGAAAATGATTAATCATATGTACGTAATTATTAAAGTGTCAAATTATTTGTATTTTTCAGACTTCCGCTGTGTATATTAAAGTCAATTTTTATCATTATGTGTATGGTTGATCCTAGACAGTGACACCCCTTCCTACGAGACGTATTTTAGTCTGAGCTGGGTAAAGTGTCTGGCCAATGCTGAACCAACTCGGATCGGAATGCGACTCATGGGGCGCGGCCGTCACAGGTTCTTTGGGGACATAGCTCAAATCACAGCTTATAACGACGCCATCGTTCACCTCCCTATTTCCCCGGGTTTGAATTTATCCCTCAGGCCTTTCCCAGCTCCCGGGTTCGTAAACATGGTAAACGAGAATCTTCCCTCATCACCCCCACTCATGGCCCCTCCTACTGGCGAAGGAACCAGCCATGGTCGCATGGATTCGCCTTTGGTGGCCTCAGATGTTCGCTTTTGTCATAATTTTATGAGTGGTTTATTGAACCAAACAAATTGTGAGTCACTAAGTACATTTCGATGTCCACCCTTCGCGATAGACTTTCTCGGGATCTCTGTGAAGTATGAGTATTTTATTTTCTTATTTTCGTGGGGGTTTCTCAAGAAGGTTTCAACATAATTTCTTGTATCTCTTCACGTATTCATGATAGCTGAGCTCTAGGATCATAGAAGGATTACTCCTCGGAGAACGTGGGCTTTCTGTTTCGCCATCTGGATGACTTGGAGAAAGATCTTTTCGAGGCTGAGCGAAAAGTTGAACATCTGAAGGTACATGTGGAGGCTGACCAATGTGTGTTGGAGGGATTTTTGAAGGATGCCAAGGAGAGGTCGTGAGACTTAGAGCGTCTCCTTCCCTCGAGCGAGACCATTCTTTAGACCTTGAGGAGAGTATTGGTAATCTTCAGGCACAAATTAAGACTTTTGATGACTTGATTGTGTCGCTTATGATCGATAAAGATGCTGCCCGTCGTAAGATTGAGGAAATGCATAAGTCACATGAGGTGGCTTTACTGATAGCTCGCATATAAGCAATGATGGTTGTCCCCAGCCTTTCTCAGATGCATGAAACCCTTCATGGGGATATGCGAGAGATGGTTTTGATTGGTTATCGCATATGCGAAGGGGTAGTATGATCTCTTTCTGAATTTCCATATGGCTTAACCATCCTTGATCTAGACATCGTATGTCCGTTACTAGCGGGAGTTCTCTGTCCCTTCCTCTCCGTCAGACCATCGTCCCGACGGTGACTCTTATGGATCATGTAGACTTGACTTTCGAGCAGCGCTGCCAAATTATTCGAGAGGGGAAAGGCCCCTTATTAGACTAATGTTATTGTTCTGTGTTTTTGTATATACCTTTGTGTGATATTCTCCCTATCTTGAGTTATGTGTATATAAATAAGTCGTGGTTAAGATGGACATTGTGGTATCTAGGTGAATAGGTTGTAGTAGTGCGCAGTTTTCATTTAGCAGAGTTGTAATATCTTAAACATTTATTGTAACCATTTTCCTAATAAAACACCATCTTTATTAACCACGGTTTATTTACATGTACATCCATGGTAACTTTAACGGATCACTTATCCCTATTTATTAAGCATAGTACTTCCTTGATTGATGGCATTCCAGGTTTTAGTAAATATATTACCTTCTACATTGCACATCTATTAGATGGTTGGACCTACGACCTTAAACACCTTGTAGGGGCCTTTTCATTTTGGCTATAATTTAGCCGAATTCCTCATGGCTTCGATTCTTTTGAGTACAAGATCTTCCACTTGAAAAGTTCTGATTTTAACTCTACCATTGTAGTGTCTTGCCATACGGGCTTTGTAACCTTCCATCCATACTGTCGCGCGGGTTCTCCTTTCTTCTAGTTAATCCAAGGCGAGGGCTGGGTTCGAGCTATTGCTCACCTGCTTATATTCCTTAATGCGCCAGCTTTCTGCTATTATTTTTGGTGGTATCACGGCTTCGCATCCATAAGCCATGCTATACAGAGTTTCTCCGGTGGCTGAGCTCAGCGTAGTGTGATAGGCACACAAGATACCAGGAATCTCCTCCACTCATCGGGCTTTGTGCTTATCGAGGTGAGCTTTCATGTTCTTGAGTAGCGTCTGGTTGGTCTTATATACTTGTCCGTTACCTTGGGGATACCATACGGAGGCGAATCGATTCTTGAATTCCCAGTTAGTGCACCATTTTTTCCAGTTCTTAGCGAACGAATTGGAGCCCGTTATCACTGACCAGCAATCGGGGATACCAAACTGACAAAGTATGTTCCTCCACAAGAAATTGATGAGTGCTATGAAGGTTATTTTCGCTAATAGTTCCACCTCTACCCACTAAGTGAAGTAATCGACTGCCTCTAAGAGGAATTTCTTTTGTCCTGCATTCGGAATGAGTGGTCCTACCAAATCAATTCCCCATTTTGCAAAGGGGCATGCTAAGAGGTTGGGTTCCAAGGGGTCAGCGGGCAGATGGATTTGTGAGGCATGGATCTGACAGGCTTGACATCGTTGAGCGTACTCCTTGCAGTCTTGTACCATGGTAGGCCAATAGTATCCTTGTGGGATGATTCGATTTTCCATGCTTGCACCTCTCGAGTGATTTCCACATGTCCCTTTGTGCGTCTCTTTCATTACCGCTTTCGCTTCTTGCTCGCTGAGGCATGTGGTATGCGGGTTGAAGTAACATCTTCCGAATAAACTTCCTTCGTGTAGAAAGTAACGGGCTACTTTTCTCTCCATTGTCTGCCTCTCCCTTCTATCGCCTGCAAACCGTTCAGGATTTTCTAGGTAGGTTTTGATGTCTACCATCCATCCTCCTGTGACAGGGCCCACGATGGCTCCCGTCATTTCTGACTCTTCTTTTTCAGATCTTGTAACTTGTAAGAGGGTAGTTCGTCATGTTATTACTACAGACTGGGTAGCTATTTTTGACAAAGCGTCTGCCTCTTGATTCTCTAATCGTGGTACTTGGATTATTTGGAATTCTTTAAACAAATCCTTCCTTCGTTAAACTGTTTGTGCATATGTTTTCATTCTTTCGTCTTGGTTTAAAAATTCTTTATAACTTGTTGCACGATTAACAATGAATCGCAATGGACTACTAATCGCTTAATTTCCACGCCTTGACCCAACCTCATGCCAATTAACAGTGCTTCATTCAGC
The DNA here is from genome assembly GCA_948329865.1 of Linaria vulgaris. Lineage (NCBI taxonomy): Eukaryota > Viridiplantae > Streptophyta > Magnoliopsida > Lamiales > Plantaginaceae > Linaria > Linaria vulgaris. The sequence goes on from OX415253.1 coordinate 35,739,129, forward strand.
TTCGTTATTGGATAGGGGATAGTCAATTCTTACGACAAAATGGCGTATTTACCCTTCGGCCTCCATGTTTTAAATACTATACCATCACCTCTGTGTTTTCCCATCGAAGATCTATCCATAAAGTCATGCCACAAGGGTTAGCTATTTCCCGGTTCTGGCTCTAGTGTTTCTACAACAAAGTCGGCGAGTACCTGCGCTTTGATGGCGGGTCGTGGAGCGTAAGATAGAACATATTCGTTTAGCACTATTGCCCATTTAATCAACCTTCCCGAAGCCTCGGGTCGATTGAGAATATTTCTCAAAGGGTATCATGTAAGGACAATAACTTGATAGGAGAGGAAATGTGAGCGTAGCTTTCTTGCAGCGGTTATTAGCACCAATACTAATCTTTACATTTGTGTGTACCTCTTTTCGGCTCCCTATAATGTTTTACTGACATAGTAAATGGGTAAGTGTTCCCTTACCTGCTCTTTTACTAGTACAACGCTAATTGCTTCCTCTCCTGCTGACAAGTACATGAGTAAATTATCTCCAGGTATCGGTTTTACTAGTAGCGGCGGGCTTACCAAGTATTTTTTTCAAATCATCAAAAGACTTCTCCCATTGAGAGTCCCATTGGAAATCTTTGATGTTTCTCAAGATTTTGAAAAATGGTAGCCCTTTCTCCCCGGATCTAGAGACAAATCGGCTAAGTGATGCTTTTGTTCCTGTGAGTTTCTGGACATCTCTGACCGTCTCATGTGCTTTCATTTCTATTATGGCTTTGGCTTTTTCGTGATTTACTTCTATTCCTCTTTTGGTCACCATAAAACCTAGGAATTTTCCACCCCTGATTCCAAACGAACATTTTTTAGGATTTATTTTCATTTTGAATCTATCCATGTTGGCAAATGCCCTCTTCAAGTCTCGAGGGTGGTCCCTCTCGTCTTTGCTCTTAATAATCATATCATCCACATACACTTCAATGGTTTCCCCTATAAGTTGAAAACATTAGGTTTACTAACCTTTGATAAGTGGCTCCGGAATTTTTAAGTCCGAATGGCATTACCAAGTAGCAGAAGGTTCTGGCGTCCGTAATGAAACTAGTCTTTTCTTGATCTATTTTCGCCATTGGTATTTGATTATATCCCTGATCCCCATCCATCGTAGATAAGAGTGCGCATCCCGCAGTGAAATCTTCTAGCTGATCGATGTTTGGTAATGGGTAACAATCTTTTGGGCGGACATCATTTAGGTTAGTGAAATCGATGCACATTCGTCATCTTCCGCCCGCCTTTGGGACTAGCACCTCATTTGACAGCCATTCTAGGTATATTACTTCCCTTATCTGGCGTAGGTTTAGCAATCGCTGTATTTCAGATCTGATTATCTTGTTTCTTTCGGGGCTCATATTTCATTTCTTTTGTCGTATATGCTTGGCCATGGGTTTCATTTTGAGATAATGTTGACATATCTCGGGGTTGATTCACCCTGGGGTTCCTCCTTCCCAAGCGAAGAGATGACTATATTCTTTTAAGATGATAATCACTTCTTGTTCTATCACCGAGTCCATTTTTGTTCCCAGTTTAACTTTCTTGCTACTGTCGTTTTCTACGAGTTCTATGATCATTAGCTCCTCCACTAGTTGCACCCTGGCTTCTTTCATTTTCCGTTTCTTGCCTGGAGCAATGATCTCTTCTTAAATTCTAGGTGGAATGGCATTCATGCGGCACTCTCTGCCTTTGACTTGGCTCCCTCTTACCTCCCCGATCCCAGACATGGTAGGAAACTTGATCTTAAGGTGGAGGGTAGAAGGGGTTGCTTCTAATGCGTGTATCGAGGGCCTTCCACATATTGCATTATAGGTCCGTAAAGACGCCTCCACTACCCAGAATTTTATATGCTATGTGCACCGCAAGGCTCCATCTCCCCATGACATGGGCAACATTACAGTTCCCAATGTGCGACTGGATTCTCCGAAGAAGCCTACCGATGGTATTTTTGTTGGTTCCAAGTAAACCTTTTTAATCCCATTGCGTTGAAGGTCGGTGTGAACAACACATCTATGGAACTGCCCGTATCAATTAATATTCTTTGAACCTCTATCCCCATAACCACTGTGGTTATTACTAAGGGGTCCTCGTGTGGATACACAATGCCCTTCAAATCTTCTAGTCCGAAGGAAATGACTGGGAGTCGAACTCCTTGTAGTGAGAAAACTGGCAATCCTTGCTCTATTTTTTAGGCCTCTTTAAGATACTTTTTTCTTTTTCCCGGGTGGAATGGTCGAGATGTCTTTTCCTTCTATCATATTGACCGTTCTTCCCGAAGGGGGATTGTATTCATATGACTCTAGGGGAGGAGGTAGTCGATGCATATAATCTTCCTCCTCTACCTTCACTTGTTGGTTATCTTTGGTGGTCTCCTCCTCCTCGTTCCTGGCTTTCTTTCGAGTGTCGGGTATCCGATTACTCCTATTTTCACTTAGATAATCTCTCAAATACCCCCAGGTCCAGCAAACGATGTATTTTTTCCAGGTGGTACAACTATCTATAGTATTCCCGTATGCCTTATGATACTTACAAAATTTTCCTGTATCATTCTTTTTGTAAGGTTGTCGGACGGATAAGGGCCAGGCAAAGTCTTTATGGCCTTTCATCATGTTTAACACTTCTGTCGGGGTAATAGTTGTGGCAGGTAAAGGGACCGGTTTGAGGTGCCTTTTCACTATTCCTGGGTTATCCCTTCGTTGTGACGATATCTTGTCTTCTTTCTCCTTCCCTTTATTGACAATGTCTGCATTCTCTGCTTTTATCTTAGTATCCCCTACTTTCTCCATAAGAATATACGTCTCGGATTTTTGCATGAGTTCATTCATATCTCTTACCTGATTTCCAATCAAGTACCGAAAGAAATTTCTCGGCCTTAGGCTATGTGCTAGTATATCGGCTATCATAGACGGCTCCACGTTGGGTACATCGAGGTCTTCATCCAAAAATTGCTTCATGAAGTCCCTTAAGGACTCGTCCTTCTGTTGTTTAATAGTGAATAAATGGCATGCGGATTTTGGGTATCGTCTTTTACATGCAAACTGTCTGACAAAAAGACAGCCTAGCTGTTCGAAGTTAGAAATCGTACCTGGGGTATTTGCATGAACCACGATTGCGCTCGTCCTGTCAAAGTGGTGTGGAATACTATGTAAAAAGCATAATCAGGTGCCGATGCTATGTCCATCGTGGCTATGTATTGATTGACATGGTCTTGTGGATCTCTTCCATCTTTTTCTCCCGAGTATAGTGGCAAGTTGGCTGGTCTCAAATTGAGAGAACTATTACTTGTGCAATCTCGATGATATAAGGGGATCCATGGTACACGGGTTCCTCCCCAGGGGTAATAGTTCTTTTCATATCATGTATTTTCACGTCTTAAGTGATTGATGATATCCCACAAAGTAGGTTCTCCAATGGGATAGTTGAAAGGATTTTGGATGTGCCTTTGGGGCATCTCTTCCATCCGATCGATCATTGGGTTCTATGGTCTTCCAGGGTATCTCCTATCTCCTCGTGGGTAAGCATGTGCCCGATGAGGTGACATGCACAAGGGAGTTTGAGTCATGCGTGATCCTTGTTCTTCCATATGGTATCTCCCTCCGTATGGTTGTATTGGTTGCGGTTCCCTAGATCTTTCTTCGGCATGGTGTGCCCTTCTTAGGGGTGCATCCATCAGATCCTCAAACACGGCTCTTGGGATTTTCATGAAATCTGTATTGGGCACTGATCATGGAGTAGTTGGAGTTTGCTCCCTCGCATATATTTCTTCATTGAGTTTGGTGCTCCCCCGTCTGAACTCAACGGATTATTCCATTAAGTTTATTTTTACCAGGTGAATTTTCCTACGTTCAAACTCCAATTTTATTGTGATGTAACTCGAAAGAGGTTTTTAACCCGATTCGACAATATCTGATTCAACGCACACTACACTCGAACAACAATGATTCGATATTCAATCGATCTAACCTTAGTGATTTGATCGACATTAAATTTATTGTATTTCTACTTGTATTGCCAAGTCAGCTTGTATTAGGTGTTCCAGACCAAGCTAGTCCAATTTATATCCGATTAATATTATTTTGGCATCTATCAGGCTCATTGTAACAGTAACAGGTGTATTGTAACTTGTAACCCAGGCAAAATAAGACCAAAATATTGGCGCCGTCTGTGGGAACACCACATTTCCCGGTTTATTAGGCATGGCACCTAGAAGGACCAGATCACAGAGTAGAGCAGTGGAAAGTAACAATGCTGAAATAGAACGAGCAACGGCAAATCATACTATCCCAGCATCTGAAGGACCGTCAACATTACCCGAGAGGCGGGACTTGCCTAGACAATTGGGAGAATATCAGCCTATGTGGGATGCAGTTACAGCATGGGCGACAACTATGACAGATTCGATGCCAAGTGCTCTCAAAGGTGAAATTTTGCCAATGGTCCGATCAGCAATGGCTGCGGCACTGCCAGCACCACCAGTGCAAACGCCGCCACCCGCGGTTCGCCGTAAGGGCCTACGGGAGCAACGATTTGTGGTTAAGGGCCCAGATGTAAGAAACCGAGATAAATCCCAAGTGGACGACCGTAGGGGAAGATCTAACTCAATAGAAGTGCATTCTAAGAGGCACCACGACACAAGGGGAAGAGAGAGAAGCCGATACGACGACCTGAGAAGCCGAGAATAGAACAATATGAGGAGACACGAGGAGAGTCGTAGCAATAAATCCAGAAGGGAATAAGCCAAAGTAACGAGGAAGTTAGAAAGGCTCGAGAGAGAAAAATCGGTCATAGAGAATAGAATTGAGCGATTGGGAAGTACTCTCCAGAGTACTCCTTTTTGTGAAGAGACAGAGGCGGACATTTTGGGACATGGTGAGAATATACCTGCGCTGAAACCTTACGATGGAAAGACGGATCCCTACGATCATCTTTTCCAACTGGACACAACGTTAACTTTGTACGGGTTTAAAGAGAACATGCAGGCCAGAATTTGCCACTACCTTGGTCGGGGTAGCACTGAATTGGTTTACCCGAATTCCTCCAGGAATGATTAAAACTTACAAGCAGATGAGAAAGATGTTTGAGAATCAATTCTCAAGTCAGTCAAGATACTGAGGATCTCCCCCCTAATCTTAGATAGGGATCAAAACTTCTCCCACCTAGACCTTTCTTTTTCAGCACGGCTTCTGACTCGTCCATCACTCAAGGTGCAAGAGAAACCTTGAAGGACTTCATGAGTTGCTTCAACGGGGAACTGCTAAGGATAGATTGCCCCGAAGGAGAGGTCATCATGAGCATAATCTTTCGTGCGACCAACAATGTGGCCTTCAGCGAGGACCTACTCAGGTTGGAGCCCAAGAGGATTGAGGAGATAAACAAGATCGCGCAGCAAGTGGTGCACCGCGAGGATATGATGGCCAACAAGGCAGTTGTTGTTGCACGCCCAAAAGAAAAAAAGAGAGGAATAGATGAGCAGAACCGCAACAGGAACAAGAATAACAGGTAAGGGATACGTCGCCGAGACGGTATACGCCCCTTAATGCTAACATCATGACAGTATTTGGGACGACAAAGAGGAAATGTTGGCTGAAGGAGCCAAGACAGATGAGTAGGGGTGGGAGGGCCGGGTCGGATTCCCGCGACCCGACCCGACCCGATCGGATTTTTCCCGGGGCGGGAAAAATCCGATCATCTTCCCGACCCGTTGTTGCGGGAATTATCTCCCACAGCAACTACCGCGGATCGGATCAGGAGTTGGGGTTGGAATCCGATCCGATCCGCTGATTCCTTATTCCAGCCATAGCCGGTGATTTCGAGCTCAGGGCCGAGGCGATTTTTCCAGGTAACAAGGTTTTTTTTTCCTTATTCCACCCTAGTTATGGATTCCTTAATGTTGTTGAGATTGCCACTAACCCCCAAAAACCACCACCAGTCACCACTAACCCCCAAAACCACCACGGTCAGTCACCACTCACCACCAAAACACACACACACACACACACACTCCCTGTCAGTCACCACGCAACACCGCTGCTCCGCGCGAATAACCACCACGGTCCAGGACCACCGCGTCGCCGCTGCTCCACCGCCCCTCAACTCCCGAGCTTAGCTCTCATTCAAGTTCATAGTACATAAACTGAGAAATCACCGCCGGACCACCACCACAACCATGTGCAGCTGCTCCGTCGCCGTTGTTGCGGGATCCCGCGCAGGATCCCGCCTCCCGCGAGACTCCCGTACATGCGGGAGTTCCGCACTCCACGGTGCGGATCGGGAGCTCGCGGCGAGCTCCCGATCCCGTCGATTCCCGGGGGCCGGATTCCCGATCCCCGCGGCAATCCAGCCCAACTCACCCCTACAGATGAGAGACTCCAAGACAACGAGGTTGTCAACCCATTACTGTAAATACAACAAACAGAATGGCCATGAGACCAAGGATTTCAAAGATGTAAATGACGAGATCGAGCGATTGATCAAGGATGGCAAACTCATGGAGTATGTCAGAAATCTGAAAGAGCTGGAGGATAATACAGATAGAGATAGATCTCGTTCTCCGAGAAAAGACAAGTAGAAGGTGATCGACATGCCGTAGGTGATGGATTATCCCTAGACAGCAACATCAGAAAAGGAATTATACATACGATTTCAGGAGGTCCGGTCGGAGCAGATTCTTTAAAGGGCCAAAAAAAGATCACGAGGGATATCGAATCAAACCGCTTTATTGGTTTCGTAGATCTTTTGAGAATTGAAGAAATGCCACAGAAAGATGTCACCTTCTCAATGGCAGATATGCGCAAGTTGAGCGCTTAAGCCATTCATGCAGGAAAATTGAACTGTCCATTGGTGATAACGGTGGATATAGCCAATTTTGGTGTGATAAAAGTGTTGGTGGACCAGGGCAACTCCTAAATGTACTAATGAGGTCAAAATGGGAAAAAATGGGTTTGGGAGACCAAAGATTAGAGCCGGCCAGAACCCTGTTTCACGGTTTTTGGCAGCAAAAAAATAGTGCCATGTGGTATGGTTTCACTCCCGACTTCGCTGGGAACTGCACCCCATAGAAGAACACTGCTTGATGATTATGTCGTGATTGATTTGCCTTCCCTACAACGCCATTCTGGAAAGGCCAGCGTTGAACGCCTTTCGAGCACTACCATCAACCTACCATCATATGGTAAAATTCTCGACACCTGTAAGAATGGCGAGGTTATAGCGGATCACATGGACGGTTGAAAATGTTATGTGGCATAGCTCAAATTGCGGCCGCAGGAAGAACAAGAAACGTTGAACGCTCTGGGACCCATGGAGATGGAGCAGATTGATTTAATTGCTCTTTTCTCATTTTTGCAAGTCTTAGGTTTTCTGCACATTTTGAACAACTTTTACTCATCCTCTCTACCTTGATAAGTATGAGGGGTTGCCATGTACTAACCTAAAACAGGGACATCGAAGACTTGAGTCCCGAGGACACCCTCGGGAAACATAGGCAAATGAGCTTAAAAGTCGAGCTCTGACCTATTTTTAATATGATTATATCTCCACACAAGATACTTTTTATCTGATTTGTTGGAATATTGTCGTAACAAATGCAGAAAATGCAGAATCCCGTATCGCAAGGTTGAATACGTAGCATTGATGAATTGCAGGACCCAAGGATGCTCCAAGACGAAGAAAAGGGACTGACACTCTGTCTGAAATGACAAGTGCTAACCGTAAATTCCTCAAAGACGAAGAAAATGGACAGACACTTTGTCTAAAATGACAAGTGCTAATCGAAAATCACTCAAAGGCGAAGAAAAGGGACGGAACGATAGTTGGTAACTATAAATCCCTCAACGAGGAAAAGGGATGGACACTCTATCTAAAATGACAAGTGCTAATCGTGAATCCCTAAAAGACAAAGAAACGGGACGGACACTCTGTCTAAAACGACAAATGCTAACCGTGAATCCCTAAAAGACAAAGAAACGACACGAACACTCTGTCAAAAATTACAAGTGTTAACCGTAAATCTCTCAAAGACAAAGAAAATGGACGGACACTCTGTCTAAAACGACAAGTGCTAACCGTGATTCCCTAAAAGACGAAGAAACGGGATGGACACTTTGTCTAAAACGACAAGTGCTAACCGTAAATTCCTAAAGACGAGGAAATGGGACGGACACTCTGTCTAAAACGACAAGAGCTAACCGAAAATCCCACGGCAATCGAGAGTAAAAATTAACACAACGCCCGATGCAGCAAAAAGGCATTAAAACGAATGCACAAGCCATTCTACAGTACAATATGGCATATAAATTGTCAAAATAAGAAGTAAATTGTGAAAATCACATTTGAAACAAAAAGCAAGCTAGAAATGCAAATAGATAAGCGATTAAACGACTGCAACAAATAAACAAAATATACAAAAAGGAGTTCAAAGCAGCAAATTGTTCAAAACGAAGGGCGACGCAACGCCAAACAAATTTCAACGAATTGTTCATAAAAGCAGAAAATTAAATTCAAGGCCTTCAGCCTTCTGCGTCATCTTCATCCTCTGAGGAGAGATACGTGGTAGGCATTGGAGGAGGCGGAGATATTTTTCGATAAACAAGGGTATTGCTTTCAAGAAGGCTCACGAATTCGTCTGTAATGGCAGGCGGATCCTCGACGGCCAACGACAAAGGTTCCCTATTAGGACCCAGGGACAAGTCCAACCACTGCGGGTTGAACCCACCACGCAGGTAGCGAGTGTTGTGGATTTGTTGCACTATGAGCACTTGGGATCTCTTTGCATTTCGAGCCTCTCGTCAAGCAATGATTTCTTGGAAGGTGATGCTCCGAAGAAACTCCTCGACAATATCCACCCTTTGTTGCTCATTAGGAACCTAATCAAGCAACAAAACAAGACTAACAAGGAAGAATAGAAAAATATATATTAAAAATCAAAGAAAAGAGCCAAGTACCTGGCTTAAACCGCTGGTATATCCAACCTCTTCGGCCTCTGCAGTCCTCTCCTTCTCAGCGGCGAGCTCCTTCTCAAGCTCGGTGACTCGCTTTTTCAGCACAATCTTACAATTTTACACGTTGGTGACCAGCGACTCGAGTCGATCAACAGTCTCATGCGCGAGTTTCACCGCATCCCTGTCTCTGCTAGCCCGGGCAGCATAATCCCTCACTTGCTGCAAGGCCTTCTCCTTCTATGCCAACGCAACCCTTAGTGCATCGGGATCACTATCCCAGAATTCAGTCCTCAAGCGTTCTAACCCGCTCACCCTATCCTCGTGGGCCTACTTCAACCCTTCAATCATTGCATCCACAACCCCTCAAGTCTAGAAAAGAAACAGCCAAAAATTAAGTAACGAAGCATAAATCAATAATTAATATCAGACTAGATGATCATATTACCGAGTTGATCAAGTGGCGTGAATGCCGCTCCACTCTCTTCCTTTCCTCGACAGATATCGCGAAGGGCACTGCGAGATTTGGGAGGATCACCTTCAGAGCATTGATCGCCTCCTCCTCAGAATGATGATGATCTGCGACGCGGGCCCGTGGACCTTGACTGGACTGAGCTCTAGCACTTGCCCCAGTAATGGGAATCGGACCACCAGCAGGCACTGGACCGGGAGTACGCGGGACAGGGGGGATAACAACTCATGTTTGAGAGTGAGTCTAGGGTGATTTCCTTCTTTTAGTCGGCGAGGCAACCTCAGTATGTTCACCAGTCGCGCTCTCATCCATAGCAGGTCCATCAAAACCTCTCGCCTGACTAAACTCAGTGGGGGGAGGCAAATTTTCACGACCCCCGCCGATAAGATCCTCAAAGGGATCACGTGGTGCGTCGGCCCGGGTAGATGCAGTAGCTTCACCTGTAGGTTTCTTTCCCTTGGCTTTCCTCTTCCTAGGGGGTGGCACGAGAATATGAGCAGTTGTGTGGGAACCCTCACCGTCTGCGGCCAGTACTCAACTAATACGGGCGTGGCGGTTCATGATGAAATCACCTGAGATAAAGAGAAACAGAACATTATTAACATATCAAAATTGAAACAAAAGACACCATATGTTAAGAATGCAGAATTTATAACAAGAGTGTGTTTCCAATATACCGAACATGAGACAACCTCGCTAATGACAACATGCGATTTTCGATAAGTTTTCTAAGATTAAATTAGTGGTTATGTATCAGGTTCGCCATAAAATGTTCACTCCACCTAGGAAAACCCACACCTGGGGAATCGCGACTTTTGGAACATCTTCCCAGTCCCGGCGATATACAGAGAACTCATTCGCAGAACTTTCCTTGACATAGAAGTATCATTTCTTCCAGTCTTTCCCGTAGCCATAGAATTCTCCTCTCAAACATTTATGAGGCCTCAGTGCTTTTATGTGATAGAAGCCTATCTCCCTTTTACACACCTCAAGCAACACCCAAAACTCATTGGGCCTTCACGACACGCCTAAGCCTTTCATGATAGTGATAAAATCAACTATATGCCCGAACGAATTTGGTGTCAGCTGGCTCGGCACCAGTCCAATAGACATTAGAATACGTCTGACTTCAGCGGGCACGGGAAAGTAATCCGTTGACCAATTACCCGACAAAGATAGTGAGGTGACCAGGAGGAGCAGTGTGCATACGCTGGTCTGGACTAGGAATCACTAACTTATAATTATTTCTTATGCTATACGTTTCGCGCAAGAAAAGGCGACTATGATGCAGACGAGACACATAAGTAGTGTACGCTATCCCTCGAACCTCTTCATTGTCATCAAACTCCCTATCAATAAACTCATTTTGTTTGCCTGCTTCACTGTCAGCACGATTATCCTTCGCATGTTGAGGGGGCGAGTCGTCCCGCCCAGCTTGCGGTGCGGGATGATCATCATCCTCCTCATGATCATCATCCATTGCCCAATCAACTGCCTCTATATCAATGGTTGTATAACCATCTCTTTCAGCTAAATTCGAACCTATAAGACCGTATCTAGGACCCACTACTGAGTTGACAGAATTGGAGCTTGAGGCGCTACTAGACTCACTCCCAGACGAAGACTCTAAACTCACCATCTTGATCGACACAAACTAAAAAAAAAACAAAAAGCTAACTACGCATATACGTCACTTTTGATACTTACGACAACTACACGATATGCTAAAAGCACACATAAACTAATAAGAATAACGAGAGGCAAAATTAAGCAAACCGTCAACTACCTTGATTAAAACTGCAAAATCACGAAATTGGTTGCGGGATAACACTGCGCAAAAGAGAAAAGAAAGCGAAGTCAGAATCAAAAGAACAATTTTTTTCAGAAAAGATTGATTTTTTTTTAAGGCATTAGGTTGAATAAACTAACGCCCGATACACCTTGTATTGAATCAGTTACATTCGATACAGGGAGTATCGAACCGTGCCCGTTCGATGCTACTCACATGTCAGCCGAAACTCTATAAAGACAAGAATGAGGTTCTCCGCCTATCTTCTCCTTTATATAGAGGGAAAAAGCCCATTAGGCCCATCAGAAAGAATGTCGAATCGGGCGCATTCGACATAGCAAGCAAGCTCGAATGTCAATGATTCGATCGATGCCAGAAAAATACGAAATATCGATCGAATCATCTGACATTTGATTTAAGACCCAAAATCGAATCCGACTCATTCGATCGGCGGTAATAACCTAAAATTTTAAGTTAATATATGTGTAAATTATAATGCATGTATGTAAAAATAACTGCAAAACGAACCACATAATTCGACATGGTTTAAAGTCGAATTCAAGCTTGCGTTCCTAAGATCGAAACAAGAGATCCAAAACAAATATTTGGAATCCAAGTTCTCCAAATCCTAGCTCCCATTAAGGGGCATAATTTTCAATAGTAACACAACCAGTAAATAATTGGCGACATAGTCATCGCAAACTTTTAGAGTTTGGTACCCGCTCTCTGGCCGAGACCGACTCCCAAATTAGGGGGGACTATATGATGATTGTATTTTAGGAAAGGCCCAATATAAATATTGGGTCGGTCCAAAAAAAAGGCCCAGAAAAATTGTAGATCGAACAGAAGGAATTCGACTTTAAACGAATATCGAATGCACATGATTCTATCTAAGAGGTAGATCAAATCAGCACGATTCGATATTCATTCCCCAACTACCCATGGAGCCCACGGGACGGGGTCTATAAATACCCCGTCCTCTGACATTATCAGCACGCATTCAAGACTATCTCACAACTACTCAATATCGAAGCTTCCCAATTCAATACATAACAATTCGATCTTCATTCGCTCAAAGATTCCCCTTTCGATACACAACAGTTCGATCATCACTGTATCGAAGCTTTAGGATTCGATATAAACCAATTCAACATACACTGTATCGAAGCTGCCCGAATAACCAAATAAGACCAAAATAAAGGATAAACCAAATATAATTATGGTACTTGATTTTTCTCCACAGCAATTTTTTCTTTCGGCCCAGTACTGTTTTTGTTTGGATGCTTAGCTCGTCAGGGTATCATTAAACTACATGGTACAGATTCAGAGAACATGGTACTGATGATAACGTTGCTATCTTCCTAGTGATATATAATGACGTAATATTTTTCAGATTCATCGAGTTGCTATCTGGTCATCCGATCCGGACAAAACTGATTAATCTCGATGAAGGTAAAATAAAATTTTGAAAGTAATCCCTTCATTATGTGCAAAATGTAAATATATCTATGTAAAAACTAAAGTGACCAAAACATCATTTTTTGTGTGTAATAGGTAAAAATCTATTCAAAATAAAAATAGATAAAAACAACAATAATGTATGTTAAAAAGTAAATCGCCACTTTTTTTGAGAGGCACAAGTAAATTTTGTCTTGTTCTTTTTCTATATGGATGCTTTTGGCCAATTATATACTATAGTGACTTCTTTCTTTCTTACTTTTATTTTATTTTATTGTGGGAGGTGTTCTTTAATAAGGGTGTAAAGTGTAAACTAACACAAAGATTAACTGAAGTCACGTGAGACTTTTATCTATTTGATTGGTTACGACCTCGGTCACATAATTCTCCTATTACCCGTGACGCAATTGACGCACTTGCGCACTAGTTGTGAACTAGCAAATTTAGTGCATATGCTCGACTTAAAGGAGAACTACGAATCCTTAAATATCGAACTAAGAATTCTTACACAGTTTGTGCACTTTTAAAGCATTTATTGTGAATTTGGTGAGTTCTATGAATATTTGTCTTTTTCGATAAAAATGAGAGCGAAAGAATACATTGTGGGATCAAGATACTAAGAAATAAATATCAAATTACATAATAACTAAATATATAAGATTCTTATTCAATTAATAAATGAATCAGAGCTTAAATTTAGCATATTTTAACACAATAATTTTTTTTTTTTGCAGCCATGCGGTTGAGATTAGCAAGATTTAGTTAGAATAACTAGTTTTAAAAAATAAAAGTGGATTTATAAAATGAATTTTAATAATTTAAATTATTATAATACAGTTAATCACAATTTAGATTTGAAAAAACATATTTTGACAACATCTCAATATTTATTTTTGATTTTTATATTACATTTGTTACATTTCAAAATATATTGTTAGCTGATTATTTGGCATCAATGTGGCAAAAGTATATTATTATATTATAATTTTGGATCAGAATCAGAGATTTTTTGGTCAGCAGGGCACCAACTAGACAAAATCCGGAGAATTTTAAAATTTTGGCAAGAAATGACTAAAATGGAGCGAAATTGCTAACTTAGAGAACTATATTAATGGAGTTACAATTTCACGGACCAAATTGACGAGGGAGCCAAGCTAATGGACGAAAAAGAATTTTATCCCTGATATCCCAATTGTAGTTACTTTCTCAATGAAAAATCATAAATTTTAATATTCTCTTAGAAATTCAGTAATGTATGTTTACAATTTTCTGTTACTTTATAATTTAAGAAAATATGTTACTTGCAAGTAAGTAGAAATATTTCGTTTGGAAGTAAGAGTAATTTAGTTCTTTGGCAATGATATAAATAAAAATATTAAAAAATTTAACCAAGGGAATGTGCGTGGGCAAAGTTTTTAAAATCGTAAGAGGTTTTAAACAATTATCAAATCACAATAGAGCTTTGTGGATGTTTTTCAAACCAGGGGTGTAGGTTGATATCTCGCTAATATATAGAAATTGAACATTTGCTATAAGAAGAAAATGAATAAAAAGTGATCAAACATAAAAAAACAGTGAAAAAAACACCATTTACACAAAGAAAAATAAGCAAAGGCTCATCGTTAAATGGCAAAAGAGAAAACAATGCAAAGTTACAATCTTTATCGTATATCAATTGTTGAACAGAGTTCTCAACAACTAATATTATCACAGAAACACAAAGATAAAAAAACATATGGTTAGGGAGAGACAAGATTAATCTAAATCCATGCACACTGGTAATTACTAAATTAAGATCCACGTGATAAGAGAAAGCAAGATTTAACATAAAAGAGATAAAGACATGCTTCTGGACTGTAAACTGCAAAAAGACTTTAGGCATCTTATTTAATTTGTCACATGAGTTTTTTTCCTTTTTTTATTAATATCATAGTGCAATAAGGAAATAAGAAAAAGGCACAAAGATATGTCGTATGCATGTTCAGCCATATATACAATATTCTGCTTTTTCTCAATCAAATAGTTTTTTTCTTTTCATATTCTGACTGTTGTCGGACCCAAAAAAACACTTGTTCTATCAATTGAATTTGGTATTTGACCGAGATATAATTGAAGATAAGCTCACTTTAATTCAGATTTGGATCTGGCGTTACATGACAAATTGACCACTAATCTTAAATCTGGATTAAAGAGTCAGTAGCAAAACAATAACCCCTGTGTAATTTCTTTAATTTAGCAAATACTCATGCGTACGTAGTTTAATTTAAAACTTATTTATCAAAGAGTCCACCATTATATTCGCTTTATCTTCTCATGCTCTTCACTTAATTAGAAAAGTTTAATTGTGCCCGTTGATGACTCAATCATCTATTTACCTAATTTCTAAATTTAAGTTGAATATATTATTACAATAACTATCTGGGCATTAAAGTTTATATGTGCCTAAAAAGATTTTATAGATATTTGAAAAAACAGAATGAAAATATTTTCTAAAAAGATTTTTATTTTAATTTAAAAAGCAACATTTATTTGGTAAAATGTTGCTAATGTCTAAAACGTAACGAGCTTAGCTATCGGTTCAATTATGCACATATCATATAAGTGTAGGGGTACTATGTATTAATACTGAAATTCCAACAAGATATATATGCTAATAAGATATCACCTTTGAGTTAATTGTCAATTAAAAACGTTAGGCATACTTTATGCAAATTACCCACGGATTAACCTTCCCCGCTACTTGACAAAAAATGACAACTAATCGATCAGAGCGCAGGCGGTAATTGCTTAGCTTGTAATCAAATTAAATTTTATTAAACAAATAAATCACGAGATATATCACCATATGGTGGCCAGCAATGAGTATTGGCGATTACTGATTCCTATATATGTCTCGATAGATTAAAGTCTAGTCAAATATTCCTAACTGATTTTTACACGCATTGAATCCAGGCAAAATTTGTAGTTTCCTGTGTTCGAACAAGCTTTTTAAGAGTGTCTCTCTGCCATTGCTGGAGTTTAAATGGCAATTGGAAAGTAAATTTAGAATTATTGTTTTCCCACACCAAATTTCTTTTGTAAAAACAAAATAGAAAATAAGAACTTGTGAATAATCTAATCCCAATTTTAATTTCCAATTCAGGCGAAATTTCTCTGTCATACTTTTAGAAAGTTGGTGTAGTGTGGATACCATTGAGTTATGTGCTAATCAGCAACAGGTTTAAGATAAATTCTTTCCTTTTTTTTTTGGATACGGCAGCCGGTTTAAGATGTTAAGTCCTAAAATGTGATTAGGACTCCTCAAGCTCTATTATAAGCTTTACTGCAATATTAATGATTGTATTGGTTCCCACCAACAAATGTTGGTATTAGTTTGAATTATACTTTTATTTCAATTTGGTGTACTAACATAACTTTTGTCACAGATTTACTGGATTAGCTTTCTTGTATTAACAATTTTCTTGTTTGCAATTGGAAACCAAAAAGTACTATAACCCTATTTATATCCATGAAAAATATATTATTTACAGGAGTTCTAGCTACAATAATGCAAAATTCTTCAAAAGTTTGTAATAAGACGTAGATATATATATATATATATATATATGATAGAAATGTTTCAAATGATAATCTAATAATAACTTACTTTTAAAAAAAATGTAAACTGATTAAAACCAAAAGATGCAGATCTAATCAACTCTTTTATAAATAAATATATAACGCGCGGAGTCATAAGCGCCAAAAGGCTAACAAAATGGAGTAGTAAATACTAAATAGCGTTTAATCCCACAACTGGTTCACGATTGTCGGCATAAAACTAAGGAGAAGAAATACTGTCGCTTTGAACATATGTAAATTGTTTGTGCGTACAGTGAAATGCCCAACTTTACAGCTTTAATATATTGCGGAAGTAGGCGGAACAAATGCCTGCTTGTGTTCCACTAACAAAATTAAATATATATATATATATATATATATATTTTTTCTCTATAATTAAAAGGAAGCATATAACATTTTAAATAAAAGTCCGTATGCCGACCCCAAAAAAAAATAAAAATATATATATATATATAAAAGTCCGTACGAAAGACGACAAATTCATGGATAGGTGAAATGAGCTAGCGGTTCAGTTTAACTTAAATTAACTAGGTTATTAGCAACAGCATTATTTGAACATATAGTTAATTTTCACCAAAACCTAGAACATAATACAAAATTACAAATATAGGGAGCCACTAAAAATAAAATTTTACTATTATCAATTTTAATTATTATAGTTGTATATATGCACAATACTGTCAGATGAAGCGGCAGTGTTCAAATGGTCCAAGTACTGAAACCCAGATATATCTATATATAAGTATATAACTATGAACACACAACATATATAGGATAATAACACTTCAATCACTAAAAAGAAATTAATATCTTTGATCCCTTTAGAATTTGAAAATAAATAACCACTTCAGCTCCCAAGATTAAAGCTTAATAAAAAGCATTTACCCCGTGTGGGGGACTTTCGTCGCAAATCTCATGACCTCTTTCTCATGATACATTGTTTACCAGAAGGCAATAATGTGCTAATATCTTGGTGATGACTGAACGCTTATTTAGTTATTTTAGGTACAAAGTGCTGTCTCGTCATTATTTAGTTTTAATAGGATATAATATACATACTTTTATTGCATATCGCAAAATATCATGAGGATGAGGAATATTTTACATATCATTTTATACTTTTACTAGCTTAAAATAGGCACAAAAGAAATAACTAAGTTTAACTAATATTATTGCACAGCACGACTTTTTTTACACCCATCAAACTTATCCCGTCAAACGAAATGTTATTTGATGTATACTTCGGGTAAAAATAATTAATCGGGGCAAGTTAGCCATAAAAAACGGCAGATCAACCTTCTTCTCGTCCACTTCTTATTAATTAATAAAAGTAGTGGCAAATCATCTTTAAGGCTTTTATTGTTTCGGCTGCACAAACGAACTTCTTGTGTTATAATCCGTTTTACTTTCGTTATATAATTGATGATGGCCTTAATTTGACATGAAAATCGTCCTTTAAAAATTGATCATATTGTTTTAAAAAGTAATAGGCAAACAAATATATTTAGTCATTATATTTAAGATCAAGAACATCTCCCTCAGAACGCATTGCTCCAAAAAATACCCGGACTTGTCATAAACTCATAATCTCTTGGACCTTCATATTTAAATTATATAGCACTTTGGTCCCTAAAGTTTTGTTACACCAAAATACGTACGGTTTCTTATTTTTGTTTAAGAAGCAATGTCTTATGTTGTTTAAATTTGCAGGAGTAGAGTGTTTAGTCTTACACTCTTACTTAAAATGTCACGGGCAAAAGGCTAATATTTATGTTTTGATATTATATAATATATATATATATATATTATAGGCTAGAGTGAGAGAGAGAGAGAGAGAGAGAGAGAGAGAGAGAGAGAATCCCCATCCTTGTTCATGATTGATTCAGCATTCCCAAATCCATCTCAACCCAATCACCACAATTCTAGCCATATAAAAATATGAAGTTGCAGTAAAAGGATTCCCCTCAGCATGTGGGATGGGATGGGTGTGTTGTGTGAAGATCAGGACACATAATATTTTTCTCTGACCTTCATCAACCCAACACATTTTCTAATATAATATCTGCCCACTACTGTACATTAGATTGTTCTATATTTCCAGGCTTTGAACGGCAGTGTGATAAATATCTCTAACATAAGTGGGTAATTCGAGAAACATTTAACAATCTATTATTACATTATAACTGATACAAGAAATGAGGAATATTTGATTAGATAAGCTAGAGAATGTGGGAGCTGCTCTTCAGGTTGAAGTTGGAGAATAGGTTTACGTTAGGGTCAGAATAAGCATTGGAACTTGAATACGAATATTGCGAGAGACATTTATTTATTCTTATTTTTTTGTCTTTATTTCTTTCTTCTTAGAATTAATTTGTAATTTACATTGTAATTTGTAATGATATATATATTTGACCACCTACTAAAGTACATCTACTTGAACAAGTACTAATTAAAGTACATCTTCAATGGTGGGTATTGGTTTTCATTTTATGTTAATATAAATTGGTCTTTACCTACAAAAAAGAATAAAAAGACATTAATAAAATAATAATTTAAGATGTTTTAAAAAATAAATTACAAGAAAACACTTAATTAGCCAACAAAGTTAGAAAAAACACACACATTTTTTATAACTGATTTTAATTGACATATTGCGTGAGAATGATCGTAGAGATATATTTTGCACATTAATGTATATTAACCACTAAAAACGTAACTAAGAAAACCCACAATAGAATTTTATAATTTTTTTTAATCTATATGATTATAACCTATAGAACAAAATAATGGTTTTCACATTTACAAAAGATCTTGTAAAGAATATCTATTATTTCTTTAAAAAAGAAAAAAAAAGAGGTTATTTGTGCCAAAACAATTTCTAGAAAAAAAAGAAGATAAAAACTTATAAATAACAGACAAAAAATTGTATATTTTGGCTCAAAAATTTATCATTTTGGGGTACAAAAGACTTGTATTTGCCTTTAAACCTAAGCACCGTAAAAGTTAAGTTCGGAAGAATCGCTTCAAGAGTTTAGGCCTTCGGGGCCAGAATAGACCTAATTAAACGGGGAAGAAATATTTTATGCATTCGTTGCATAGCTTATGTGGTGCAACCAATGGTCTAAATTAAATACAGATTTAACTTTCGCTTGAATGTAAGAAATAACTAACCCCATAACTTCATCCCCATTGTGTGTATTGGTAGTGGTTGTAACTTGCACTATGTCAGCAATACAACGGTTGCATGAAATACTTTCTCCTAAACGAGACCTAGGGATTCTTGAAACGAGTTTTAAAACCCTAACAAGAACTAAATCACTACATGCAAATTCTTGTTTTCAAGCTAATTTTCTACAGAATTAAAAGTAGAATGCATATATATATATATATATGGTCAATACTTAAGGATTTAAGTCACCACGTGAATTAAAATAAACTTAGCTGAAATCTAACTACCATCTTCAATATGGCGAGATACGATAAATTTTCTTCTTTTAGAAAATTTCTTGGAAATACGCAAAATTGTTAAGACCAAGATATAGTCGTACAATTGAATTCAGCTATTTGCACATTTGATGATTTAAGAAGCAAAGTAGTACCAAGAGTAAAAACTCAATGTGGTTAAAGTAAAGCAACTTTCCCATCAATCCATGGCTAAATTGGGGATGATGTCGAGGCAAACTAAAAGCTAACAACAAGAAACCAACTATATTAATTTCTCGAATAATTGCAAATCAGTACTTTTCTAACGTTTTAGTACCAAGCCAACTCTTCGAGAACTTCGATTCACAAATAATATTGTTCACGGGTCTAATCTAGAAAGGTTGTAAGATTTTATTTATTTTGCAATGTTTGTGCAAACTGTATATATGATTTATTCAATTCTAGAAGTTTTTTTTTTCTCTACTTGCTTTAAGAATTATACCGTTATAGTAGCATGCACACTCTCTTCACTATAGAAAATGGTAATAACCAGTGATGCACCGATACCGATACCAAGACGGTTATGCAGTACCTGATACATATCGATACCGATTCAGATACCGATACAAGTTCTAACGTATCCGATACGCCACGTGACGTATCATTTAATTTTGAAATTAAAAAAATTTCGATACATATTCGATACGTTTTTTAGGCGTATCGAAACTATTATGGGTTTTTTTATAAACTTTTAATATTTGAAGGGTTAAATATTTAAATATAAATTCTACCAAATATAAAAATAAATGAAAATCTCTTTATCAAGGGCAAGATTCAGGTCTTATTATTTGTACAATTATATATATTTTTTTTCTATTCATAAGCACCACCACCACCATGCGCCATCTCCACCCCCACCACCATGCGCCACCACAATTGTACTTTTCTTTTTCTATTCATAATCACCACCACCACCATGCGCCATCTGCAAACTTGTTATGTTGTTGTTTAACTTATTAGTCATAAATAATTTACGTTTATATGTCTTTGATACATGACTTTTTTTAATGTTAAACATGTTTTTGTGTATTTCTAATTTTTCTTGTTTAACTTTTAAATTTTATTGCTTGTTAAAAATAAAAAATACATATAATAAATATTAATAATTATTTATATATAGACGTATACTTGCCGTATCGGTATTAGCTGTTTTTGAAAAATGTCGTATCGGCATATCAGTACCGTACCGTACCCGTACCGCCGTACCCGATCCCGTGCAACGTAGGTAATAAGTAATAACGCACACTTCTTGATGCCAAAAACAATGAATCTAATATGATTTTGATATATATTTTAAAATTCAATGTCTTTTCAAGGTTTCCGCAAATTTAAGTTCAATTTTGATGAGTGCAAGGACTATATATCTGAATTCTGAATTCTGAAACAAGACAATAAATTCGTTATGGTATAAAGTTTTCATACATATTGGACATTTTCCTTTGATACAACATTTGAAAGAGTGTAGGCTCATTGTCAGAGAGTAAGTCAGGAAAATGTGGTCCTAAAAAAGCTTGCATTTATTACATTATATTTTTCACAGAAATAGGAAGATTGTGTGATATCAAGAACACAGCGCTTCGGTTGAAACTACAGTATTTAACATCGTTTGAGTCATTTTTTTTTTCAGGCTTGTAAGATCCCTCTGTCGGCATTATTTTTCCCCCGCAAAGGGCTAAACATTTTCACTCAACAATCTAGGACGTTTGACGAAGTTGTGCATGGATTTTTAGGAGACTAGGTAAAAAGGACAATAAATTTAACTTTTGTTGGGTGGTAAATTACTTATGTTTATAAAAAAACTGATAATAGACTTGTTGCGTAAATAAGTTTCTTGATCCTAACTTAATTACTTTAATTACCTCTACTTTTTGTTCCATGATAAGAAATTGCAAGACAAAAAAGCTATTATCAAATTTTCTCCACACCCTATATATGTGAATTGATATACCAATGTTAATTCTTCAGATATTTTGGTCCCAATAATATGATATAATATTTCATGAGAATTAATATAAGCCTACGAGAACTCCTTTGAGTTTCACGGTTTTTTTTTCTCTAAACAATGAGAGATTCCCCTCACAAGCACAGTCACACACACACGCACGCACACACACACACACACACACACACACATATATATATAAAACTTGTCCTGTTACCGAAAAAAGAAATTTCGAGTTTATTAAACACTAAAATATAATTATATTGGGATAGACTTATTTTTCACACTCCAGTTAAATTGTCTAAACTTATTCACTAGATAGAATACAATATATTTAAGTAAATATTTTGTTTTCAACATGAGTATTTATAAAAAAATGCCACTTGTGATCTCACCCGAATTTTGACAAGTATGACAGAGACTATATATATACGATCTCTCATGGCATTTTACACTTGCATCGCTCTGCACTTTCTACGTAGGAAAGAAAAGTCCGTGTTACTATTGGCTAAATTATAACAAGCTAGCCAGTCGCTGGAAACACAAAATCTCCAGCTAAATTTTGCTGCAATAATCTTTTTATTTTAGTTGAATTAAATTGAGAAAAACTTGTCGACAATTGTTTCATGCATGCCGCAACCCACATGCAGTATTATATTAGGGGTTCGATCCAGGGCATTTGTATCAAATTATTAAACATTATTTACTCCCTCTGACGTACGTGTCAATAACAGTGTTTCTTAATTCCGCATCATTGATTGGGCGACTCTAATCCATTTCCAATATATAGTTTTAATTAATAGCAATTCATAATGCAGAAAATGATAAACTACTTGCTATTTCCATGTGATCCTGTTACGTTAGTGGTTAATTAGGAATCCAGATTCGGACATCCAGATAAGATGATTTCTGGAATTTATATAGACGACTCGACATGTGTTTCACAATAATGAGTGAATGAGATTTATTTGTAGACCATGGACCAGCTAAATATCGCACTACGTGTTATAATTACACTACTACTAGAGATTACCAAGTTCGAAAACTGCACAGGTGAAAAGCCTAATGCCTAGTGACAATTAATCAAAAAACAGCACAAAAACAAAATAACATTGCTAGTGAGAATGATTGATTTAATGGCGGGATTATGAAATACTAGAAATGGTGAACACACAAATTGGTATTTTTAATTAAAATTGTTCAACCCTAGGAAACCTGGGACCATCAAGGATTGTCGACATTTATCGTGATTTTTCAGGTATTGTATAGTGGACAGTGGTGTATCCAGGAATCGAATCTTTAAGAGAGGAGGGGGGGGGGTAATTTTTTTTTAAAGATCACAAGATTAGATATAAGAGGAGAAATAATCGAACTATGAATCCGTAGAAGAATTCTAAAGAAAAATAAATTCATACAAGAGTTTTTGGTTTAAAGAAGATGAATGCATGCAAGATTTTTATTATGCATTTCATTTTATTTATCAATAACTAATCCGTGTTGTATTTTTGTTTTAACATACTTTTAAACTAATCTTTTCTTCACAAAAATGATAACATGGTATGTGCATCTTTAATTTGAGCAACATTAATTATTTATGTGTCAAATAAATAAGGTAAAGATTTGATGCGCGTGCATATTAATTAAGGGTAGTACGAGGTTGATTGCTATTTTTTAACATCACAATGATATTTTTTGCTAAATTATAATTAGAAAAAGAGTTTTTTTTTTACTTGATGTAAAAAGAAAAGGAAGTTTTGGCAATTTACTATACTTTAAAGCTTTCAAATTCAAATACTAAAAGATATGCATGTGAAGCTTTGTAAATTATACGTTAAATATCTTGGGAAAAAAATAATTTATAAGTTAAAGCTTGCCAATTCAAATATTACATGATATACATCCGTAGCTTTGTAATTAAATATCTCATTTGTAGTTATCATTTTTTAAGAATATTTGTAGTTATCTCTTTTAGTATTTGATCATTATTGTAGTTATCTCTTTGTAATTGTCTAATAGATAATTGAGCCGTTAGTATTTCACTTCTCTTTACAATACATATAGGTAGATTCTTTTTTTCAAAAATATGAGGTGGAGAGGGAGGCTACTAGCCCCTTAATAGATATGTCCATGGTAGTGGGAGCCTTCTCCGAGATAGGGGGAGCAACCACTGACTATCGCTGAACTTCAGATTATTCGTCAAAGAGTACTTACCGCTTTAAAGTTTTTCATTTCTCATCTGGTTATCGATACTGATTCTGAATTTATTTTTTGCAGCCTTACTAGGATGCGCGCCATTACAGCCTCGACAAAGATACAAAGTACAAACACTCCTCTGACAAATATGGTGGAGTGGAGTAGGTTTTCGCAGTTGCACGTTTGATGTATATCTCACTTACATAGCAAGAGACGAACAATGTTGCGAATGTGATAGC
Organism: Linaria vulgaris; assembly: GCA_948329865.1. Classification (NCBI taxonomy): domain Eukaryota; kingdom Viridiplantae; phylum Streptophyta; class Magnoliopsida; order Lamiales; family Plantaginaceae; genus Linaria; species Linaria vulgaris. The sequence continues at coordinate 35,763,291 of OX415253.1, forward strand.
TCGATTATGATCCAGTCGAGCATTAGAGGAATGTCCGATGCAGCCCTCTTTTTTTTGCCACATGCAATAGTAGTCCCTCCTGACTGGAATCATTTGTTTTGTACAATACATAATGTATCCTATGTACTTTACTTGGTTGTGTCCATAAATAAATAAAAGCAATATGTTTGTTAAGGAAAAAAAAGGATTTGGTATTGCTAAAGTGAGAAAATAAGTTCATGATGAACTTTCGACATATATTAAATATATTATTATAATACAAAAGAATGAATAACTACTATTAAATCTCAAGATAAAATTGATTAAAAGTAGTGATATCCTTCAAATATGGAACTAAACAGACTTGGTTGATTTATGCATGAATGAAGAATCAATCATGAACTTAGGCCACTGATGGGTGTGATTTAAGATTGGCCCAATACTTTGTTACTGGATCGGCCCATAAGCGCATCGAATCGACAGGATTCGATGCGCATTTCTATAATGGGATGTGGGACCCACGGGCCGTTAGCTATAAATAGCTCGTCCCCTCGTAATCTGGGCACGTTTTGAGAAGACAACTACTGCAGCACAGTCAGCATCGAATCACTATTCATTCGATACGCATCGAATCGAACAGTCCTCATTCGACACATGATCAAACAGTGTTTGTTTCGTTCGATACGACAAAGTACGCATCGAATTCGACACCCTTAAACATGCATCGAATTCGATACCATCAAATACAACTTCAAATCAGTGTTAGTTATTCCGCATCGAACAAAGGCATTCGACACATTCGTATCGAACACAGAGGATTCGATACGTTATATTAATCTTGTAATTAGTTTATTCTACCTAGTAGGCTTGTAATAAGTGTTCCGGACCAAGCTAGTCCGATAATAAAGTTGGATAGCATTATTTTGGTTATTTATATCTCATTTTGTATTGTTTTACCGTGTTCTATTACCGTGATGAAATAAGACCAAAATATTGGCGCCGTCTGTGGGAACACTAAATTTTATTAGTTTATTAGGCATCATGTCTAGAGTTGCCCGGTCACGCAGTAAAGCTTTGGAGGGAACTATGGGAGAAGCAGAGTTAAATACTCCTGAATAGATGACGCAGGATAATGCGGGACCGTCAACAGTACTCGCTGCAGTACCAACACCAGCGAGAAGGGAAAATCAAGGACCTCAAGGTGTGGAGGTACCGGGCACTGAAGCAAGTGCAACTGGAGCGACAACAACGAGTGCTTCGATTCCAGATAATATAAAGAATGAACTATTGGTAATGGTAAAAGCCGCGTTGGCCGAAGTACTGACTCCAGCACCGCCTGTATTGATACCATCTCCTATTGAACATCAGGAAGCTTTAAGGGAACAAGGTTCTGTTGCCCGAATATTGAAGGTAAAGGAGAAAGAAAAATCCCGACATAATGATAGAAGAAGTAGACATGAGTCGGAGGAAATAAAAAGTAAGGGAAAATCCACCCGTGATGATCAAGGAAAGAAGTTAGTGTCGGTCGAGGTACAATCAAGAAGACATCTTGAGAGGAGAGAAAGGGAAAAGGAGGAAGACCGCGTTACAGAACGGAGAAGAAGAGAAGATAGAAGACGATCAGAGAGTCATGATTCCAGAAGGGAACGGAATGAGGAAGAAGATCAAAGAGAAGAACTACGAAGAAGGAAAGATAGAGAAGACAGAAGACATCCAGACGGTCATGATTCACAAAGCGAGCGTGATAAAATGGCCAGAAATATAGGAAGGATGGAGAAAGGAAAAGCAACAGTTGAGGCTCAAATAGTACATGAGGACAATACTATAACCGTAGTCCATTTTGTCAAGAGATAGAGTCAGAGATCTTGGGACAAGGGGAAAAGATCCCAGAACCGAAGACTTACGATGGAAAGTCTGACCCGCGAGATCATCTTTTTCAATTGGATAGAAAATTGTCCCTTCACGGTTTTAAAGACAATATCCAAGCCAGGATATTTGTAACAACTCTGTCAGGGGTAATTGTGGATTGGTTTAATCGGATTCCTCCAGGACTGATCAAAAGCTACAACCAATTGAGAAAAATGTTTGAAGATCAATTCTCTAGTCAATCTAGATTGGTTTTGGATCAGTCCCATCTCTATACAATGAAACAAGAAACTAATGAAAGTCTGAAGGACTTTATGAAACGTTTCAATACGGAGCTACTAAGGATTGATAGCCCATCAGGAGAGATGATTATGAGTATACTTTTCCGAGCAACCACCAATACAATGTTCAGCGGGGACCTACTCAAACGTAAGCCCACCACAATTGAAGAGATCAACAAAATAGCACAAGAGGTGGTTCATTTTGAGGAAATGATGGCGACTAAAGTACATGTTATTACAACTGTGAAAGATAAGGAAAGAGGTAGAGAAGATCACAACCGTAATAACTACAACAACAGGAACAAGAATTACAAAAGGGAGAGTTCGCCTAGACGGTACACACCGTTAAATGCTCACATCATGACTGTCTTTGGGGCAGCAAAGAGGAAAGGTTGGTTAAAAGATCCTAAACCGATGAGGGAATCCAAGGCAACGATGTATTCAAATCAATTCTGCAAGTATCACAATCAGAAGGGTCATGATACTGAAGAATGTATATGTTTACAAGATGGAAATTCACGTGCTTAAAATAGACAATAAATCAATTACTAGAATTGCCAGATATATCATTATGCGACCTGCATTCACGATACATGTATCACACCCCAAGTATCCCTCGGAAGACCCCCGAGGATCGACAAACGAGAACAACACTCAAATATCTCCTAGCTACATCAAGCGCCCTCGGAACACATCTCCAAACATCAAATACTGGAGCAAAGTCGTGCCTAATGGCCCAACAAGCAGAATCTGTAACCAAGGCAGACACCTATCGGAATACACATCCGAAGAAAGCATTCCACATACTAACCGCTATTGGAACTACCGCAGCATCGGACAAACACTCCGCCCCACTCATTATGCTTCTCCGAGAAGTATGAACCCTCGGAAAGGATGAGTTAAAAGAACCAACCTATCAAAGCCCATTGGAGCTGTCAGAGGTCAATAGAGTCCCGAACCTTGACAAAAACACTTCCTTGCTATGCACTCCCAACACAAATGCTCTTGGAACACTACCCCAGTCGACCAACCCAGAGGACGGAACTTCACAATAACGTAAGAACTACAGAACAACACTTTCCGGGCACTCGGAGAAAGAAAACACCTACCCACGATAGCTAAAAACCCCTCGGAGATCAACCCATGAACAAACACCCCCTCGGAGAATATCCTGAACCACTCACTCCAGAATACACACCTATCGGAGAAGCACTGTAACTAAGGGAACAACCAAACTTTGCCCTCAAGTCACCGTTAGAAGCAATGAGCCCTCGGAAGCAAAGAAGGCAGTCTACCCCTTATCATAAAGGAGACCAAAGCCCTCGGAAGAAGATAAAATGATACAATCAGCACTTAGTGAATCAAGATAGACGTTATCTTATTGGTTAAAATAAACATTGTAACACGTGTAAAGCAACAACACCTGTAAAACCATGCATATCGACACATGTCCCTAAAAACTCTATATAAACAGAGGAAGAAGGGAAAGAAAGAGAGGTCGGACAATTGGGGAAAACACACGTATAGACTCGAAAATACGCATATCGACTCGGAAAAAGAGTGGATCATAGTGAATAAAAGGAAGGAATGTTCTTGTCATTTTTTCTCTCCTTTTAAAATAGCACTTAGTTTTTGAACCATGGGCAAAGGCGTTCCAACCCAAATAAATAATTCAGTTAATTAGGTCGTAATTCCAAACCTGTTAGTAAAGGATGAAATTGAACGGTTAGTAAAGGATGGCAAACTCGTGGAGTATGTCAAGAAGGTGCAAGAACAAGAAAACAATTTCAACCGGAATAGAACTCCATCTCCCATAAAGGATAAGCAAAGGGTAGTCGATGAACCGCATCTTTTCCAATATTCTCAGATTGAAGATGGAAATGCCAGGAAAGGAATGATCAATATGATATCAGAAGGACCAGTGGGAGCGGATTCCACCAACGAACGGAAAAGGATCACAAGACTGGTTGAGTCGGATAATTTCGTCAATATGGCCAGTATACTGAGAATTGAGGAGATGCCGCATGAAGAAGTCACTTTCTCTACATCAGACCTAAGGAAGCTGAGCGCACAGGCTATACAAATGTCCAATTTAAATTGCCCTTTGGTAATAACGGTGGATATAGCTAATTATGGAGTCACCAAGATGCTAGTGGACCATGGAAGCTCAGTAAATGTGTTGTTCAGTTCTACATTGATTAAAATGGGATTAAATAATTAGACACTAGAACCAGTGAGAACATCTCTTCATGGATTTGGAGGTCCAGAGATAGTCCCACTCGGAATGCTTAAGCTCCCAACATCATTGGGTACAGCGCCACAAAGAAAGACACTTCTGGAGAACTATGTGATCGTTGACATGCATTTCGCATACAACGGAATCATATGAAGACCAGCAATGAATGCTTTCCGAGCTTTACCGTCGACTTATCATCAAATGGTGAAATTTCCTACCTCTAACGGAACAGGCGAAGTCATAGCAGACCATATTGAAGGTTGGAAGTGCTATGTAACTTCGCTCCGAACACGGCCACAACAGGAAGAAGACGCAACAAGGGCATTGGCTCCTAGGCAAATGGAGCATATTGATTAGAAGATTCCGCTTCAATTTACAAGAGTCCTTAGCATTTTGAATATTTTGAACAATTTATATTCGTTCTCTCTGCTATGACATGCATGAGGTACAAACATGTATGAACTTAAAACAGGCACGCCAAAACATGAATCTGGAGGACAACACAGGAAGTCAGGGCAAATGAGCAATGACTCAAGCTCCGATCTGTTCACATAATCTGATTTGGTTTATCCAGGAAGGTTACTTTTAATTAATTGATTTGTTTGAATTCTGTCTAATCTGCATAATAAAAATATATGCAGGACCGAAAATCCCTAAGGCAACTAGAAGAACAGAAACTCTGCCCAAAGTGGCACGAGATACCGAAAAAAGCTAGAGGCAACAAAAGGGACGGAAACTCTATCCGAAGTGGCACGAGATACCGAAAATCCCTAAGACAACCAGAAGAATGGAAACTCTGCCCAAAGTGGCATGAGATACCGAAAAAAGTCAGAGGCAACAAAAGGGACGGAAACTCTGTCCGAAGTGGCACGAGATACCGAAAATCCCTAAGGTAACGAAAGGAACGGAGACTCTGTCCGAAGTGGCAAAGATACCGAGAATCCCTAGTGCGACCAAAAGAACGGAGACTCTGCTCATCATGGCACAAAATACCGCAATTCCCTGGAATACAATCTAGAAGCACAAAGGCTCTATCCAATGTGATACGAGACACCGCAATTCCCAAAGAATATTAAGAAGGGACGAATGATTCTCTCCGGAATGGCAACTGTTACCACGATTGCTTAGAATAACAAGCAAGGAACAGACACTACTTATAATGCTGTAAGTGCTTGTTAAAACCCACAATTTGAGAAAACATGAACGAAACTCTCAGGAGACGAGTTACAACAACTAAGCTATGTTCAAAAAGGCAAGCAAAACCTTTTCCTAAATGGAATAATAATAAATAGGACGATTATATTTGTGTAAGGAATAACCTTATTCAACTCTTCATCGCAAATTGAACAATAAAGAACCAACAGGTTGTCAAAATAAAGTAAAAAAACCAATACAGGAAATTGAAATAAAAGGCAGCAGTCATGAGCATATATAATGAAACAGTTCAAAAAGAGGATTCATAAACATTATATCGCAGAAAATCAAATTGTTCAAATGCATAAGAGCGACGCAGCGCCACGAATAAAACAAAATTAAAATTACAAATTGTTCATAAGCATCAAAAAGCTAAAAAATGCATTAGGGTTGCTGGTTCAATTTTCTTCCTCATCCTCCGAGGAGGGATACGGATCAGGCATGGGAGGCGGTGTTGAGAGCCCTTGGAGGATAAGATTATCACTCTCGAGCAGTGAGGCGAACTGATCAGGTTTGGCAGGCTCATAAGCTGTACGGGGCGGGAGAGGTTCTCGATTGGGCCCTAGAGAGAGGCTCAACCAGTCTGGTTTAAAACCGCCACGCACATACTGTGTCGCATAAAACTGACACACAGTCAGAACTTGAGCGTTGCGAGCTTTGAGATCGCCTCAGCGAGTGCAAATCTCTCAAAAAGTGTTGCTCCTCAGAAATTCTTCGGCAATCTCCATTTTTTGCTGAGTTGAAACCTACATGGCCATGAAGTTATTAATAAAATAAAATACAAAAGGAGCATAAAACACCAGAAATGGGAATATTTTACCTCGGCAAGACCGCACTGATATCCAATGTTGTCAGCATTATATGCCTCTTCTCTAGCAACCGCCAATTCCCGTTTGAGCTCAGTGATTTGTTTGGTCAGCTCTTCTTTGAGCTGATCAGCCTCCTCTCGCGCATTTTTCGCTGCCTCTCTATCGGCGTGTGCCCTTGCGGCATAATCACTGACTTTTTGCAACGCCTTTTCCTTGTCATCAAGGGCAGCTTTAAAGGTAGCAGAATCACCACCAGTGATCATTTCCCGAATCTCCATCAGCGCCGCATACATAGTGTCCACGAAACCGCCCGCCTAACAATTAGTGTTAACCGTATAAAAGAAAATACGAGATTAAAGAGAATATTAGTCCTAAATCATAAGGATTAATAACTGGACAAAACTATTGTCACAAGTACCTCCGATGAGTTGTACCCACTCCCAACGAGGAGGCCCATCGGACGTGTCCAATACCGCTCGGTTACTAACCCAAAGCGGTAGGAATGGCCCTCCGACGAGGGCACCTAGCGTCCCTCGGAAAATTACGATGACTCAAAACTAGATATCAGGGTGGCATCGGATAAAAAGCAAACCCGGATGGATCCACCTGATTCAGATATCCATCACGACACCGAGCAGGGCCCCAATGGACTCCCAAGTCCCAGAACCTTGACAAAAACACTTCCTTACTATGCACTCCCAACTCAAACACTCTCGGAACATTACTCATGTCGACCAACCCAGAGGTCAGAACTTCACAATAACGCAACAACTACAGAACAACTCTCTCCGTGCACTCAGAGGAAGAAAACACCTACTCACGATAGCAAAAAACCTCTCAGAGATCAACCCATGAACGAACACCCCCTCGGAGAATACCCTGAAGCAAACACCCCAGAATACACACCCCTCGGAGAAGCACTGCCACTAAGAGAAACTCAGATTCAGCCCTCGAGTCACCATTTGACGTAATGAACTCTCGGAAACAAAGAAGGCAGTCTACCCCTTATCATGAAGAAGACTAAAGCCCTCGGAAGAAGAAATAATACAGTCAGCACTTTTAGATAAACACGTTATCTTATTGGTTAAATGAACATTGTAACACGTGTAGATCACCACCACATGCATAGCGACACCTGTAAAAACATGCATGAAGACACCTGTCCCCGAAAACTCTATATAAACAGGGAAGGTCGGGAAGTAAGAAGGAGGAGGAGAGACTCGGAAATAGACATATTGACTCAGAAAAGAGAGTGGATCATAGTGAATAAAATGAAGGAATGCTTTTGTTAAGTTTACTCTCTCGTTAAATAGCATTTAGTTTTTGGACCACAGACAAAGGCGTTCCAACCCCAACAAATAATTCAGTTAATTAGGTCGTAATTCCAAACCCGTTAACAATTAATGAGCAATCAAATCAACATATAAAATTCGAGTTAAACAAAGATTAGCTCGAAGGACAGGAATAATTACCGTTGTCAGCAGATGAAGCATATTCCACTCCACCATCCTCCTCTCTTCAACCGAAATTGGGAGAGGAACAGCTAGACCAGGCAAGAGCACCTTCAAATTGTTGATAGCTTCGGCCTCTGAGATTTCGAACCCACCGACCCGAGCACGAGGGCCTTGGCTAGATCCAATTCCTGTGCTTGGCCCAGTCGCATGGGTCGGGGCGTTGGCAGCGCTAGGCCTACATGTTCGGACGACTGGTGGAATAGCCCCTCCGGTTTGTGACCGAGTTTAGGGCATTTTTCTCTTTTTGCTCTGGGCGACGCCTTTTATATTGTCACCTGGACCACCTGCCAGGCCCTCAGAAGCTTCAGCACCACCTTGCATACTGTCGCGGTTTTCCCCCAATATATCCTCGAAAGGATCGACTGCAGAATCAGCAGCGACCACAATAGAAGGACCGGCAATGTTTTTCTTGCCCTTACTCTTTCTCTTTCGAGGGGGGAATATCAGTAACAATGTTGGTCTGAGAGCTCGCCTGATCAGCAGCAACAGCCCGGTTTATCCTCGCGTGACGCTCCATAATATAATTAACTGCAAGAAAATTATATTATTAGAATACTTAACGAGACGTAAATCAAAAAATATTAAGAAAGTTGCGCAGTTATACCAAGGGTCATCCTCCCATTATATTTCACTGGGGATAAACCAGCTAACGAGAGTCCTCGATTTTCAACTAGTTTTTTAACATCAAATTGATGTTCTCGAACTAAAGTCGGGATAAACTTGCAATCCCATGAAGTTATGGACACGCCGCCAGGTATCTTTACCCTTGACCCAGTATACCATTCACAGCGGTACAGCCTAAACTCCTCTTCATAACTCTCTTCAATATAAAAATATTGTCTCTTCCAATCTTTCCTATATCTAGTCGCCCCACCATTCAAGAACTTGCGATTCATTTGTGCTTTGACATGATAAAATCCCTCTTCACGCCTCGCAATCTCGAACAACGCGTAAAATTCATTGGGACTTTGTGGTTTGCGCAACGCCTTCATGACAATAATAAAGCCAATCAAATTCCCATAAGAGTTTGGCGTGAGTTGAGCGGGCACAAGATCTATCATCCTCAGAAGCCATCTTAGCTCAAAAGGGATTGGAAAACGAAGACTGTTGAAGATCTGACCAACAAACACAGTCATATGACCGGGCGGCGGGGTATGCATCCGATCATTGGGCCCGGGGAGGACGATCTTATACTTATCGGGTATATCGAACTTAACTCGCATCCCCTTACGACTATGTTGGAGGTGCGAAACATACTGATCATAGGCCATTCCTGGGACCTCAACATGATCATCGAACTCTCTATTGATATAACTTCTTTACCCTCACTGGGAGCGCGATTATCCCGATAAGATGACATGAGCGAGCTATCACTTTCAATTTCAGGCACTGGTTGTTCAATGTTTGCATCGGGATTGTTACCCACGAGTGAATCAATTTTGTCTATATCTATTAAATCAAATTCATTTACTTCAACTGGGCTCAAACCCGCGGGAGCATTAGAAGGTTCCCCCTTATTAATGGAACTGGAGCTCGAGCTAGTACTCGACTCACTCCCAGAAGTTGACTCATTGATCACCATCATTGACGAGAGCGAACTAAAATAAATTAAAAATGGAGGCTGACTAAGGACGAACACGTCACTCTAGGCTCTCGCAATATCTCTCGAACATACGAAAAAAGGGAATTATTTGAAAAGAAAATACAACAAAATAAGGACAAATTATTTACCTTAAGTGAATTTCCGGAAGAGAGAGCTTTCATTTGATAAATTTTTATATCCTAAGCAGAACATAGAAACAAGTTAAAAATGCCCATACAAACGTTAAAATGTGGGCTTTTTATAATTTCTGCCCGTTAATTTCCACCAACTTCACCTTTTGCCCTTTTTTGGACCGGGCTTTATTTTTGCCCGGTAATTGTTTTAATTTTTTTAAAAAATGCCCGACGGGCTTGATCAAAGCCTAGAGTTGAGCCCGTCGGGCATTTAAAAAAAACAATTACCGGGCAAAAATTATAAGTTGGTGGAAATTAACGGGCAGAAATTATAAAAAGAGAAAATGTTGATGGATTCACCCCGCACTTTGTCTAATTGCTTAGAATTAATTACCTATATTGGTCATGGAGTTAGATAAAATCTATGAAGAATATATATGTGTGGCTAATTCTGTGTTAAACGCCTCTCGATGGTTTTCTTCCTTAATTAACAGGACTTTTTTACTTGCTTACTGATTTACCCTTGTCAACATCAAAACCTCCTCTACCCTGCCGCCGCCACCACCACCTCCCCTCCCCTGTTTGATTGACCCATTTCATCAAACACCTCAACTGCAAAACCGAAAAAGAGAATTTCAAAGAGAAATGGCACTAGCCAAAGCAAGGGCTTCTTGCCAGAGAACGGCCAACCGATGCTAGGTCTAAGAAGACGCCAAAAGAGCTCCGAACACGAGCTCCGTCCCTTTTAACCGAATCCCTTCGTATACTAATTTATCCCCAAATTCAAAGTGATGGCTACAAATGCCATCAAATTACGCCTGTCAACAATAAGTTTTCATCGGCAAATAATTAAATTCCTCTGATGGTGATATGGAAAACTGCCAAATGAACGAAAGCTCACCGGATTTGGAGTCTTTGGTTCATGATCCGAGTGAAAATTATGCAACTTGCAACAAAAATCTGGATACATCATTAAACAAGAAGAGTTGAGAGCGTATAATAATAGTCGGAATTACCAAGAATATCTCCAAACGCCACCCTCATTTCCCGTAAGGGCTTTTTATAATTTATTCCCGTTAATTTTCACCAACTTATAATTTTTGCCCGGTAATAAATTTTTTTGTTTAAAAATGCCCGACGGGCTCAACTCTGGGCTTCGACCAAGCCCGTCGGGCATTTTTTAAAAAAATTAAAACAATTACCGGGCAAAAATAAAGCCCGGTCCAAAAAAGGGCAAAAGGTGAAGTGGATGGAAATTATCGGGCATAAATTATAAAATGCCCTTAAAATATCGGGGCGCAACAGCTAAAACTTTGTATACCACCGCATCGAACAAACACGATTCGATGCTGATCGCATCGAATCGGTATTGTTCGATGCGAAACGCATCGAATGACGCCAATTCGATGCGTCTTACCTGAGAAGCGGAGTGCGTGAGGAGCAGAATGAGCTCTTCAAGGCAGACTTGACTTTATATAGGGAGTGTTAACCCTAAAAATAAAATAAAGAATATTACTACTACTCGGAGAAAGCAATACATGGACAATACTATTGTCACGAGTACTTCCGATGAGATGTGCCTATAAAGAGAAACCCCTTAGAGGATTGCCCTACCTTTCGGTCACCGACCCGAAAAGGTTTACAAGAGCACACGAGGAGGAACATAAGTGTCCCTTGGAAAGTCAAACGGTGAATAAAAAACAGATATCAGCATGGCATCGGAAAAAGAGCAAACCCCGATGAACTCGTACGACTCCGATATCCACCAATGCGCTAAGAGGGACCACAACGGACCCCGAGTCCCACGAACTTACAAGAAAACTTCCTTGCTGAGCACTCCTCAATCTGAACTGCCCTCGGACCATCACCCGAGGACCCATTTTCGGAGAAAAATCAGAAGTGAATAACAGAGTGCCCAGATAACATATTCGAGGACTTAGATGAAAAAATACCCTTTCAAAAGGAGCAAATCCAGTCCTCGGAGATCCTATTAAACCCTCGGAGATCATACCACGCCCTCGGAGATCAAATTATGCCCTCAGAGATTACTCCTAATCATTGAAAAACGTACCCGAATCAAGAAAAGAGGAATAGAGTCCCTCGGAAGAATAGCTCTACCACAACAATCGTACCTCAAAAGCCCTCGGAAATATCAGAAGACACAAAGACCAATCCAGTCAGCGCCTAGTAGATAAGAGATAAACATTATCCTAATTTTCACACCTGTATCAAGGTAACAACAACACTTGTCCTTACCAAAACACATGCACAATGACACCTGCCCTTACCAAAGTCTATATAAAGGGAGGTAATCAACAGAAAGAGGAGGGACAACTTAACTTAACTTACTAAATACAATTGGATACTCATGTACACAGAAAGAGAAGAGGAAAAGTTCAGTGAATAAAGGAAGGGAATATTCTTGCAAATATTGTTATCATTTCCACCTATCATTATCTCTGAATCACGGACAGGGCGTTCTAACCCAAATAAATATCTTCCGTTAAGTAGGGAATAATTCCAAACCCGTTAACAAAGTGGCGCCGTCTGTGGGAACGCCATAACATCTGTCCTCGAGATAATTCAGCAGACGTCAGCTAGGATGGATGATCTTTTCGAAAGTGACAACCTTCCTTTCTCGAACAGCGACTCAGAAGAAACTTTGTCCAATTACGAATCAGGTACTAGAGATTTTATTAATATTCCCCGATCTGTTTATAAAAGACTTATAGATGCTGCACGAATACCCCGGAGGGGTGAACCTTTCGGACATATGTCCTCAATACTCCCCGAGACCAGGAATTTCCCCTCGGAAGGAGACGCACCTCCAATGGCGTGGGACCCAAATTCGAATCCGTGGAAACAGGTACCCCGACAAACGCCTCGAAGGTATGTATGTCGTGAAGGAACTCCAGTGAGGAGTTGGGAAGAAATTTCTCGCCCCTCGGAGTATCGAGGAGAGGTTGAACATTCCTTATGGGGAATGATGGATGATTTAGGAAAAGAATTAGGTGACCTCAAGAAGACCATGGTCCCTGAGGAGGATCCTACATTCAAGACCACTCATTTCATTCCCGAAATCGCTTCAGCTTCTATCCCCTCGGGGATGCGACCTATCAATATCCCGTTATATACCGGAGAAGCTGACGGAAGGGACCCGCAGGATCACATCCATCAATATCTGGCCGGAATGGACCTCTCTTCTGCCCCTGACCACGTGTTATGCCGCGTGTTTCCTGTTACCCTCGGAGGGTGGGCCCAAGCCTGGTTTACTCACCTTCCACCTTGTTTCATTACGAGTTTTGATCGATTAGCCCATTTGTTCGTACGACAATTCGCCTGCAATCGAAGGTACCCTAAATCTGCCACACACCTTTTCACTATTAAACAGGAAAAGGATGAATCCTTACGAGAGTATATAAAGCGCTTCACGGATGAGGCACTCGATGTTCCCAACGTTAGCCCGACCATCATGGCGGACATATTAACTCAGGGACTCCGAACGGGGGATTTCTTTAGATACCTTATGGGAAATCGGATCACGGGCATGAATGAACTAATGCAAAAGGCAGAAATCCATATCTTGATGGAAGAGGCCGAAGGAACAAAGAAGCAAATGGAGCAGGAGGATAATGAACACCTAGAGCGCGTCGAGAAAGAAGCAAAGACCAAAGAAAAGAATAAGGAAGGAAAACCTCTTCAGCGCAAGGACGAAGGAGGAGTGGTTAAGAAATTTCTCCGACCCGTGCACCTGCCTCCGATGACTGTTACCCCACCAGAAGTGCTCAATATAATGAGGGGTAGCAACGAGTTACACTGGCCCAGGCCGACTAAATTCCCTAACCGAGACAAGGACACTGGGAAATATTGTAAGTACCATAAAACTTACGGGCACACTACGGAAGAATGTACTACCCTTCGTTTAGAGGTGCTCCGCCTGTTAGAAATATGGTATTTGAAGAATTACCTCAAGGAAAATAACCCCGAGGAGCCCAAAGCACATGTTTGGAAGAGATCACGAAGAGAGGAGGAGGAACAAGAAAGGGAAGAAAGGATGCCTAGTCGGAAGTCACGAGAAGGGACAACTGGACGCCTCCGATCCCAAGAGAGAATTAAAGACCGTCGGCAAAATTCACGAGAGAAAACGACAGGGTATCAGAGTTTGCCTCCTCCACCTAACTCTTATAAAAACAACCCCCCAACAGGGAGAACGATCAATATGATTGAAGGGGGTGAAATTTCCATGACACCTTAGGGTAAAAAGAAGAAATATTTGAAAGAAGTCCGACGAGCAGAACAAGGATTGTCTATCTGCTCCATTCAAGGATCAAATCTGCCTAGCATCACTTTCGGGCCCGAGGACCTTATGGACGTAATATACCCTCACGAAGATCCATTGGTTATTTCTGCTGTCATCTACGAGTATGAAATCCAACGAATCCTTATAGATACGGGTAGCTCCGTGGATGTGCTCTTCTTGCCTACCTATCTTGCTATGAGATTGAAATAAGAAACGTTGGAAACTGTTGAAGTCCCGTTAGTAGGATTCTCAGGGGAAGCCTGCCAAACCCTCGGAACGGTGACTCTTCCAATGTCATGGGGGAAGGGAGCCCTTCGAAGGACGGAGCCTATCAAGTTTTGGGTAGTAGAGGCCTCTTCACGAACGTATAATGTTATCTGCGGAAGACCATTCATTCGGGCCTTCGAGGCTATCCCCTCTACTTTACATCTTAAAGTGAAATTCCCCACTTCTTCGGGAATTGGAGAAGTCCGAGGAAGTCAGTCAAAAGCCAGAGAATGCTGCATGAATGCCATTCCCTCGGAAGAACCCTCACTCGGAAAGAGCAAAAAGTGTAAAACCGAGGAAACCCGAGTCCAACCTGTGGAAGAATTAAAGATGGTGGAATTAGTAGAAGGAAGCCCTGAGAAAGTAATCAAAATGGGTACCCACATGGCTTCGGCCATAGAAGGTCAACTGATCTCTCTCCTCAAACAGTTTCATCACCTCTTTGCATGGGAAGGTGGATCGCCCGGGTGAATCAGCAATAAGGTATGCCAACACTTTCTTAACGTAAAGCCCGGGGCTAAACCTGTCCAACAGAAGAAAAGGAAAATGGGACCCGAGCGCAACAAGATTATCCGCTCGGAAATACAACGCTTTCTTAGTTTGAAACAAATTCGAGAAGTCATTTATCCCGAATGGTTAGCTAATGTCGTGCTAGTACCCAAGCACGGAGGAAGATGGCGAATGTGTGTTGACTTTACCAACCTCAATGAAGCATGCCCAAAAGATGCTTTAGATGGAGACCAAGGGTATAACCAAATCCCAATGGCGACTATTGACCAAGATAAGACCAGTTTCATCACAGATGCAGGCACATTTTGTTATCTAGTCATGCCATTTGGGCTGAAGAATGCGGGAGCTACCTACCAAAGGTTAGTAAGTCTTATGTTCGCAGGACTTATTGGGAAATCAGTAGAGGTTTACGTAGATGATACTGTAGTTAAAAGTAACACTGCCGAAGAACATCCCGAGGACCTACGGAAAGCGTTGGTCATTATGAACAATTTTGGTATGAAAGTTAACCCTCGAAAATGTTCCTTTGGTATCCGGGGAGGAAAGTTTTTGGGATTTATGGTTACGGAGAAGGGAATAGAAGTAAACCCCGAGAAAGCAGAAGCTATCATGGGGTTACCTACCCCTAGGACGGTGAAAGATGTCCAAAAATTAACTGGAAGAATGGCCTCGTTGAGTCGATTCGTCTCCAAGTCTGCAGAAAAAGGGCTTCCCTTCTTCAAGATACTTCGAAATGTCAAGGAATTTCAGTGGACCCCCCAATGCGAGGAAGCTCTCGAAGAGTTGAAAAGGTATATGTTGAAACCACCTTTGCTGGTAAAACCTATACCTCAAGAAGAGCTATTGCTGTATTTATCGGTCGGAGAAGAGGCTGTTAGCACCGTCTTAGTCAAGGAACAAGACGGAGAACATCATCCGGTATATTACGTCAGCAAAACTCTCCTCGGAGCCGAAACCAGATATACCCTAACTGAGAAACTCGTCCTAGCATTGGTTATTACGGCTCGAAAGCTACGTCCCTACTTTCTATCCCATCCAATTACCGTGCTAACTAAGCACCCTCTGAGGGCAATTCTTAACAAACCTGAATCATCAGGGAGATTGATAAAATGGGCCGTAGAGCTTACTGAATACGATATTTCCTATGCTCCGAGACCATCGATTAAAGCGCAAGTTCTGGCGGACTTTGTAACAGAACTTACGAGCATTGGATCCGAGGAGAAAGAATCGCTGTGGCACGCATATGTAGATGGATCTTCGGTAAGTACACATGGGGGGGCTGGAATAGTTTTTGTAAATCGAGAAGGAGAGGAAGAAAGACTCCACTTTGCAGTCAGAATAGATTACCCCCTCTCTAATAATGAAGCTGAATATGAAGCACTCCTTATTGGTATGAGACTAGCAAATGAAGGGGGAATGAAGAGAGTACTCCTCCATAGTGATTCCCAATTAATCGTCCAGCAAGTTAAAGGATCATATGAAGCAAAAGAAGAAAGAATGCAAGAGTACCTCCGAGTTGTTTGTCAAAGGTCCGAATGGTTTGAAGAATATGATATAGTTCAAATTCCCCGAAAAGAAAACCAAGAGGCGGACGCCTTATCCAAAATGGCTACTCAAACAGCCGTTGTACGTACTCGGAAGATTACTCTACTTCATGTCAATGAATCTGAAAAGAGTGAAGGCCAAGAGGTGAATACCATTTCAGATCCCTCATCTAGCTGGGTGACCCCTATCAAGGCTTATTTGCAGAATCCCGAGGGATACTCCTCGGACAAGAATATTCAGCGAATGATGTTCAGAAAAACTCTCCGATACTTCCTCAAAGACGGGATACTCTTCCGAAGAACCTATTCATGTCCTCATGCTCGATGCCTTAATGAAGAGGAGGCCCAACTAGCTTTAGCAGAAACTCACGAAGGGGTATGCGGAAGCCATACCAGCAGTGAAAGCATGGTCGGACGCTTGATTCGAAAATGCTACTACTGGCCCACGATGGCCAAAGACAGCAAAAGCCATGCCGAAAGGTGTAAATCCTGCCAAGCTTACGCCCATCGGACGCATCAACCCATAGCTCCTTGGGAACCCCATCTGACCCCTTGCCCATTCTCCAAGTGGGGTATTGATATACTGGGACCCCTTATTCCCGATGCCGGTCAAAAGAAATTTCTACTAGTAGTCGTTGACTACTTCACCAAATGGGTGGAAGCGGAACCCCTGGCTAGAGTAACCACATGGGCTGTTATCAATTTTCTTTGGAGAAGCATTATTTGTCGCTTTGGAATCCCTCGGAGTTTGGTAAGTGACAACGGTTTGCAGTTTACAGATCAAGGGTTACAAAAATGGTGCGATCATTGGGAAATAAAACACCGCTTTGCTTCAGTGGGATACCCTCAAGCAAATGGCCAAGTAGAAAGAACCAACAGAACCCTCTTGAAAAACATGAAATCCCGGCTTGATTAGCACAAAGCCAAGTGGGTTGAAGAAATACCCGGGATATTTTGGGCCTATCGGACCACGCAAAGCGTTGCTACGGGTGAAACCCCTTTCAGTCTATCCTACGGATGTGAAGCTGTCTTACCCTCGGAGGTCTCAATAGAAAGTTGGCGAGTGAAGGAATACGAGGAAGTAACCAACGGCTCGAATCTAGCCCTCGCCCTTGATTTGCTCGAAGAAAAGAGAACCCGAGTAGCCCTCCGAATGGAAGAGTACAAGGCTCGGATGTCACGATATTACAATGCCAAGGTAAAACCCCGAACCTTTCAAGTTGGATATTTAGTGATGAAACGAGTAGGGTTTCCAAGAATGTGGGCAAATTAGATCCACGATGGGAAGGACCCTATAAGATAGTGGAAATTGTAGGGCCGACAACTTATCGTCTCGCCAACTCCGAGGAGGCAATACTTCGCAACACGTGGAACTCAAGCAACCTTAGAAAGTACTATGCTTAATGTAATAATCATACATGAATAAAAAGAGTGTTCATATACGAGGGGCTATAGTACAAAAGAAATTAGAGTTGTCCGACAAAATGATGGCTCTATATATGAGACATCGGGACAACCCGATAACACTAAAAACCCTCTGTATTATGAACTAAACTATATAACATTCATCTACAAGCTAAGTCCCTCCCATGGGACGCTTTCCCTCTCGGATAAGACGTCGGCGCTGCTCCTCGGAAAGAAAGATTGGGTCATCAAGGAACACAGTTCCGACTGCAGAATCTCTAATGGGTGAGGAAGGAAACTCTTCAGAGATATGACGAATGTTGAGCTCGGGAAGAAGCAAGCCCGAGGGAAACTCCGGCAAAGCCTGTACGGCATCTTGGCACAATCTATAGCCTATATGCACTAAATCACGCATCTCACCCCGAAGAGATTCACGAAGATTGGATGGACCCACTACTTCCAAAATGGCCTGGACTCGGGCCATAACCATCTCTACTGCATGGGAACGAGTTATCCCTAGTAGCTGCTGACTCAAGGCATCCCTTTCCATCATAGCCTGCATTAGTTGCTCCTCCGAGGACCGTATTTGGCTACGTAACTCCTCAAGACTCCTTCCTAAATTCAGTACACGGGCTCTTTCAAGCACTAATTGGCGTTCCAATTCCCACGCCTTATCCTTCTCGGATTGTAACGCATGGATATGAGTCTCCTGAGCGGACTCGTGAACTTCCTTCAAATGAGTTATCTCCACTTGAGCCTCCAAGAGACCTCGCTCTAACTCGTCCCGACGACGATATACTAAGCCTGGATCTGAAGAAGAACTTCCGTAAGAACCGAGAGCATCTAGCACCATATAAATCTGCTCGAAAAACAAAGCGAATGGCATCAGACCGGACGACAGGTTAGTATTAAATAAAATGAATAAATACCTCACACAGGTCTTTACAAGCTAAATCTTGGAGAACGGGCACCGAAAGGGTTTTTATCAGCTCACAATCTGTTACGTTCAATAAACCGCTGAGAAAGTTTCGGCAAAATCCCACCTCTGATCCAAGAAGAGAAACATCCTGACTATCCCCGGGGGGAAGAGTTCTCCCGAGGGAAGGGTGCTCATCGGGTGGTGGTACAGGAATACGATCAGGGATATCTTCCCGGGGCTGCAAGACCTCTGTGCCAGGGGAGAGAAGATACTCCTCTAACACATTCACCATGGCAGAGCTACGAGGAATAGGCTGTGACACTATAGGATTCCCGTGAAAGTCTGATTGGGAAAGAGCTACTATCGTATCTGACGGCCCGGAGGAATTATATAACTGACTGGGGGGGCTGCTACAGGTTCCTCCTCCTCCGAGGAAATCTCAACCATGCCCTCATTCACGAGAGGAACGGAATTACCAACCTCCGCCATCCCGGGACTACCATGCAATGCTCTCCCAAGGAAAACGTCAGTAGAAGATCCGAGGGAAAAGGCTCCCATCTCCGCTCCTGCAAAAAGATATCAGTAGAAAAACGGTCTGAAGGCACCCATAAAGTTTACAAGTTAAAGAAAGGTTAGTAAAACTTACGAAAATGAAAGTTACTGTGAAGAGGACGAGAAGTAGGGGCACATCCCTCCACCCCCTCTTGTAAACCTGCCAAAATCAGGGCCTCGGGGAAATCCAGTAGCCCGGATATGTCATAAGAACCAGAAAAAAGTCCCGAGTGAAGCAATATCTCCCTCACTTGCCCTTGTGTTTCAAGGTTGGGAGCAATATATCCCAGACCCCATCGGATGGGTACCCCTCATGATCTGGCTGACTGACCTCTCGGACGGACGAAGAAAAATCTCCGCCTCCAATCCCCTCTACAAGAGTGGGAACTGGATACACGAGTGAAGGTATTTTCCTTGTCCCTATTGGTCAAGCTAAAAAAAGGAGTCCCCTCTGAGCAAGGTCGAAGGGTAAATATTGTTCCCACCCGATAAGGGGACATTGGAAGGTTTAAAAGCTCACTACGAAGGACGTACCCCACCAAATGGCTATAGGAACTTGGTGTTAACTGACTCGGACACACCTGCCAATACCGAAAAAGTATTTGGAAAAAGGGGTGAAAAAACATCCGCAACCCGCAACGCATCTGTTCGGTATAAACGGTCATGTAACCCGAGGGGGGTGCGTAAGCCCTTTGGCCCGAGGAAGGCACTATTATGTCATAATCTTCGAAATCCAAGTTATAACCAGTGAAAAGAGATCTTACCGAGTTCTCACATTCTGTACTCATAGTGGATCCTACACGTCCTCTACCTATCAATCTGGACGGGTTAAGAGGAATCAAATCGAACTCCGAAGACTCATCCGCCAAAGGGTATGGCTCCCTACCCATGAATATCTCCCTGATATGATTGACTCTACGTGAATTTGTAGATGGAATCCTACGAGCTACCCCAAGAGAGGAACTAGCACCAAGTGTCGCCTGATTTTCGAATAGATTGTCCCTCGGAGGAACCCTTGATGATCCAGAAGGACTCCGAGCGGTATCCCGAGAAGAACCGCAAGACGAAACTGAACCACTTCTTCTATAGTAAGGAGGCATCATCTTGTCAGGTAAGTATTATTCTCGTACTTGCAACTATGGACAAATTTGGAAGAAGATTAAAGACTAGCTATGATTATAAGATTAGAGATAGATGCATAATTGGTAAAGGGCCTAATTGCATATATACTCTTTAAATCTTGGTTAAAAGAAGAAGTTTAGACTCTTATTATGTTAACTAAGGGACACGTGTTGAAAAACTTTTTGATTAAAAATGACACGTACCCTATTTAACCATGCAAAGCAACACCTCCTACTTAAGAAGTTTACTTAGTCATCAACCTTATAACAATTATCATTATTTGATTTAATTGAATTTTAACTATAAAAACAAAAAGTAGAAAAAGGAAATTGAACAAAAATATTTATTTATTTAAGCCGAAGAGCCCTCGGAAGGGGTAATAGATACAAAGAACATTTATTTAAAAAACAAAAAATAAAGAGAGCAAGACTAAGCCCCCGTGGAAGGAGGGAGGGGAGAAGTTGTCTCTTCGGCGGAAGTACCCAAGGGAGCGAGACGAGAAATTGGAGAAAATACCCCCCGGAATTGCTAGCCCTCGGACTTGAACTAGTGGCAGAGCGCATCGGAGACGGTGCCGGAGAATCCCGAGTAGATAACAAACCCCCAAATCTCCCCACAAAGTACTGGCAATCATCGGGAGTTGGCCTCTTCAACTTACGAAGGTCAAAAGACTTTGAGAAGTCAATCTCCGACCTTATCAAAGACTTAGCCAATCTAGCACACTCCAAATAACCCCACAAAAGGTGGCCTGTCAAGAACTCGTGAGAAGGCGTCTCGGAAACCTTAGAATGCTGCCTTGATGTTTCTTACTGGGCGAATAGAATTGCAGCATCAACCTTAGCCTGCACTTCCTCGGGAGAAAGAAAGTTTGATAACTTCCCCTCGGCTGATTCAGCTCTGTCAGTAACTTGGCTCAGCGTCTCTTGGAGACTCCTTTCCCTTTCACCACCTTCTGCCACGGCCTTCTCAAGATCAGCGATACGAGCGGTGAACATCCTCTCGGATTCCTCCCTTTCCTTCTTTAAAAGAGCTATTTGGGCCATTGCCGCCTTCTCGGATGCCTCCACCTCCTTGTAAGCGGACTCGGCAGCGTTCAAGTTATGTTGCAAATCCTCTTTCGCCTTCTCTGTTTCATTAAGAGCGAATTCGTAGTCGGAAATCTTGGTTTGAAGAATGTCCTCCCTAGTTTGACTCTCTTTATCCCGGACTAAGAGAGGTGCCAATTGCGCTCGGAGTACTTCTAACTCCTCTATGTCTTTCCGACCGCGCTCTTCAACGGCAGTGACCGCCTCCCGAGTCTTTCCAATCTGCGAAGAAGTCAATAAGAAAAAAGTTAACATGAATACATCAGATAACCCCAGAAGAATAGTACAGAAAAACTTACCATGAGGCCCAACCAGTTAAGGCTGGTGTACAGAAACCGGTACCCCTCAACGGGTGTTGAACTAGAAGAAGCAAAGAATCGGAGAATATCCTGGTAAGCTTCCCCTACCGTCCGAGAGGAGAATTTCCCTTCGGACCCGCTAGGAGGAATGGGCGCCTGGAAGGTGTGACCTCTCGGAGAAAGAGTCACGGGAACAGAAGAAGAGCCTGGAATACGACTCCCCGAAAGAGTAGCTCTGGGTACTGGAGTCATCACTTCCGAATTTGTGAACACAGCCCGAGAACCACCAACTGTTGCGGACGGACCAGTTACTCCCAACAGTGAATTCAGAATCCCTTCCTTCACATCTCTGTCTTCGGAAGAAGGATCGAACTCCCCTTGAGTATCCTCGAAATCCCCTCGTAAAGCTTCCTACTCGGGAATGTTGAACTGTGCCAGAAAATCCTCCTCTACAAAAGGTACTCACTGTCAGTAATAAAGAGAATGAAACTAGAAAAAATTATGGAAAGAGGACGAATAATGGATACTCACCGTATAATGAAGGCTCTTCTACCATCGGAGCTTTTCCCTTATCTATAGCCACTACATCAAAAGAAAAAGCGTCAACACATGAACAAGTGTTACGAGTAAGATATGAAAATCACATTAAAACCTTACAAGAACTTACCGTGAGGAGCAGATTCGGAAACTGTCGGAGGCTGAGGAGAAGGACCCTCGGAAGACAAGTCTATTATTTCAATAACCTTCTGAGCGGATTCTTCCTCGGTAACACTCGGAAAGATCCCCTCCTCGGAAACTCTCGGAGAAGTTCCTATATTAGATTCAGAAGCAGGTAAATTCCCTGACTCGGATTTGGAAACGGGCACCAAAGCTAAATCCCAAGAAGCAGGAGCTACTTGGCGCAAGGGAACAACGCTCCTGATGACCCCCGTCATATCCATGCATAGAAGGGAATGGTCCTCGTGAACTCCACCCTTCTCTGAACCCATATGCCTACTCTCGGGAGCATTAACCTCATCCTCCTCGTGATCACCCTCCTCTGGTATCTCGGAGACACCACTAGGAGTAGGCTCCCTCGGACTCGACTGCAGATAGTAGTTCGCCATGACCTCCCCTGCATCAACCCCACAAATAACGTGTATAAGCATAATTTACTGCTGTACTCGGAGAAAGAATAAAAGAATAAATAGAGGGACTTACGAAAAAGACTCCTCGCATCGGGAGACAAAGACAAAGGCCTCTCCACGGCGTCGTCGGTAAAAACTACGTAGTGGAGACCGGAGGTCTCATATAACATTGTGAAGTCCTCTGATTCCATCAATTTGTGCTAAGAAATTATAGGAGATAAAACCACCTCCTGGTCCAAAGCACGCACGGGAGTAGTACCCTCTCGCCAGTCGAAGGGCACATCCCATTCACCCTTAACAGGTCCCACGAAGAAGTATCTATTCTTCCAGACGCTGTGTGAGGAAATTGCCGCACCCAAAATTCTCTTCGTGGAATCCCCCGTGTTGTCCCGGTGACGAACGTTATAGAAAGGATACCCCCCGGGTGACACCGCCACATCAAAGATCGAAAGAAAATGGTCCACCGTGCACTCTAGTCCATTCACTTGACACCAGAAGACATAAATGCAAATAGCGGCAAAACCGTTCGGCACCATTTGACTCGGGCAGATATTACAAGTCTTGAAAAGCTCACAGAAAAAAGGTGACATGAATGAACGCCACCCGTACTTCACCTGGGCAAAAAACACTGTCAGCATACCCGGAGGAGGATAACATGCCCTCTCATCCTTCGTCGGGATTCGGAATACCATATTCTTCTGAAGGACCCCGGTTGAGGTAAATAGATCCGCCACCTGCTTACGGGTAGCAATATTTGGCATTTTTTCCACTTTGGCGAAAGTCCGAAGAGGCGGCTCCTTCGATTTGGGAACCCTAGCTTTTTTCGAGGAGGTGGCGCCGCCCTCGGCAGCAGCAGCCATCTCTCCCTTGCGTTTACGAGTAACAACTCCCACCGGAATACTCCTCACACTCGTAGAAGTGTTAATCGGAGCAGTAACTTCCGAGGAGGTAACAGCAGCAACATGGTTCATGTTGACAGAAGAAGCCATGGATATAAAAAGAGGAAAGTTTTTTTAAAGAATAAGAAAAGAGCGAGTAAATCTACTGGAACTTTGAGTTGCAAGAGAATAGAGGATAAGAGAAGAAATTTGTGGCTCTGAGAGAAAATTATCACAGATTACACTTGAGTGAATGAAGAAAAGAAGAGGCAACAATGTCCTATTTATAACCAAAGGCTACAACGGTCAGATGCCCATAAAGACGTGGCATTTATTCAAGACTCCACGTAACCGTCGCCTTCTCACGCCACGCCGTCAAGATTCTGACCGTTGCCAACGGTCAGATACTCCAAATTTCGAAACTGGTCAAACGGTAACCCGCAACCTGCGCCTCCGAGATCCTCGCGTGCTTAACAATGATGCCCTAAGGGTAATCAGGTAAAATCCTTGCAAAACTTTGAATTTATTTATTTTTATCTCTCTAACAAATATCAAAAAATAAACATAGGGACACTAGGACAAAAAATAACCCCTCGCCTCACTGAGGACGATGGTTTAAAATTCCGTTTGTCTCTACGAGGACAATCGAAATTTGGGGGGGCTAGTGTTAACCCTAAAAATAAAATAAAGAATATTACTACTACTCGGAGAAAGCAATACATGGACAATACTATTGTCACGAGTACTTCCGATGAGATGTGCCTATAAAGAGAAACCCCTTGGAGGATTGCCCTACCTTTCGGTCACCGACCCGAAAAGGTTTACAAGAGCACACGAGGAGGAACATAAGTGTCCCTTGGAAAGTCAAACGGTGAATAAAAAACAGATATCAGCACGGCATCGGAAAAAGAGCAAACCCCGATGGACTCGTACGACTCCGATATCCACCAATGCGCCAAGAGGGACCACAACGGACCCCGAGTCCCACGAACTTACAAGAAAACTTCCTTGCTGAACACTCCTCAATCTGAACTGCCCTCGGACCATCACCCGAGGACCCATTTTCGGAGAAAAATCAGAAGTGAATAACAGCGTGCCCAGATAACATATTCCGAGGACTTAGATGAAAAAATACCCTTTCAAAAGGAGCAAATCCAGTCCTCGGAGATCCTATTAAACCCTCGGAGATCATACCACACCCTCAGAGATCAAATTATGCCCTCGGAGATTACTCCTGATCATTGAAGAACGTACCCGAATCAAGGAAAGAGGAATAGAGTCCCTCGGAAGAATAGCTCTACCACAACAATCGTACCTCAAAAGCCCTCGGAAATATCAGAAGACACAAAGACCAATTCAGTCAGCGCCTAGTAGATAAGAGATAAACATTATCCTAATTTTCACACCTGTATCAAGGTAACAACAACACTTGTCCTTACCAAAACACATGCACAATGACACCTGCCCTTACCAAAGTCTATATAAAGGGAGGTAATCAGCAGAAAGAGGAGGGACAACTTAACTTAACTTACTAAATACAATTGGATACTCATGTACACAGAAAGAGAGGAGGAAAAGTTCAGTGAATAAAGGAAGGGAATATTCTTGCAAATATTGTTATCATTTCCACCTATCATTATCTCTGAATCACGGACAGGGCGTTCTAACCCAAATAAATATCTTCTGTTAAGTAGGGAATAATTCCAAACCCGTTAACAGGGAGTGAGAGGCCCATCATGCCCAATTTAGTTAACGCATCGAATAAGTGTATCGAACGTACATCGTTCGATGCGATCTATCTGACGCATCGAACAACTGTTGTTCGATGCGTTTTGTTAATGTTCATAGAACTATCGTGAACCGTTCCGGAATGACATATGATTAGGAATATCCCAAATCAGTAAAAAATTTGGTAATATGTATAAAAGTTTTATTAAAATGGTACGGCGCAGACTGTTCAGAGCAATTCCAAAAGTATGCTTTAAGTTTGGAAGACGATCTTCACCTTGACATTGTTTCCCAAACTGGGGGGACTATATGATGGCAGTGATTTAAGATTGACCCAATACTTTGTTACTGGGCCGGCCCATAAGCGGATCGAATCGAAAAGATTCGATGCGCTCTCGACTCGATGCGCGCATCGAATCGACAGGATTCGATGCCCATTTCTATAATGGGTTGTGGGACCCACGGGACGTTAGCTATAAATAGCTCGTTCCCTCGTAATCCGAACACGTTTTGAGAAGACAACTACTTCAGCACAGTCAGCATCGAATCACTATTCATTCGATACGCATCGGATCGAACAGTCCTCATTCGACACGTGATCAAACAGTGTTTGTTTCGTTCGATACGGCAAAGTGCGCATCGAATTCGACACCCTTAAACACGCATCAAATTTGATACCATCAAATACAACTTCGAATCAGTGTTAGTTATTCCGCATCGAACAAAGGCATTCGACATGTCCGCATCGAACACAGAGGATTCGATACATTATATTAATTTTATAATTAGTTTATTCTACCTAGTAAGTTTGTAATAAGTGTTCCGGACCAAGCTAGTCCGATAATAAAGTTGGATAGCATTATTTTGGTTATTTATATCTTATTTTGTATTGTTTTACAGTATTCTATTACCGTGACGAAATAAGACTAAAATAGCCACAATTATAATGACTCCTCGAGTTGCATAATATATTATTTAGTCATATATAAACTGCATGCTTCATATGCAATAAAATGGCCATCCTCCATATTTATTAACGACTAGAGTAGGTTCATTTATATATGATGAGTAGGATTTGATGTAGCATGTGAATGCATTGATGAAGTTTCTTAATTTTACGGAAAAGCTCTTTGCAAGCAAAGTATAAGTAAAAACATGTCACTACTCACTACTCTCTATGGTGTTCGAGGCCTACTTGCCATTAGTAGAAAATATCTCTAACCATGTGGGTATAACAGTCATGATAGAAATCAATTCTTTGTGTGGTATGAATTCAGGTTTAAACTATTTTCTCTTATTCGTAAATCTGGAATTTCTCTGTCAAGTGATGCGTCGATTCATTAATTTACAAAATGTGCATATATAATTATATATAGAAGCAAAAGTTTAAACACAAAAGATGATATATCTCAAATTTATTTAAATATTGTATATATGTAGTAATAGAGTCGCAAAAGATGGAACACACAACTGTCGACACATGGTGAAATGGATTTTAAATTTTAATTCATTTGTCAAAGCCTCAAAGGCAAACAGAAAATGCAGGAATTATTTGTTAAATTACCTATAAAGATAAAGCAGGCAGCAATAGCACAGTGTCGCAGAATAACTGTTGTTTAGTTGGTTAATTAATGACGATAAACGTGGTAAAGATTTATCGGGAATAACAAAAAATGAATTTAATTTTTATTTCAACCATTTTTCTAATCTAAAAGACATGGTGTTCAAACTTCAAATGTTGTAAATATTTAAATAAAATATAATCTAATAATTTAATGATGGCGGGAAACGCCCTATGTTAATTAAGATTTATGCTATGCATTGATCAATTAGATAGATTGAATAAGAGTCTGCGCATAAACTATGTTCGTCAACCAAGTTTGTTCAGTGCTTTCTTTTGTATGACTCCTAGAATAAGCAGCGGAATCTTGAAGCACCACCACGAACGCTACCGCTCTTCTTAACCACCGATGTAGCTTGTGAATGAACATGCTTCCTCACCCTTCTGTTTCTTTCTATATACTTGGTCTGAACCTTGTTTTTAGATTCCTATATCAGGGTCTTGATCAACCATCTGACCTACACCATGCCTGTAGTAACCCGCAATAGGTCTCATAGATCCTAGTTGACCATTTTCACTCATCAGTCTTCATCTTCATTGAGAAATAAGTTCAACATATGAAAATGTTCTCATCCTCAACAAATTTCTTGCCCTCGAGTAAACACTGTAAAAGTGTTATTTGTCTTTATTGTTGTTTCTATTTTTCTTCTGCAAAAGAAAATTACCTTAGCTAGTTTTTTTTTCCGGTAAATTTTGCTTAATGTAAGTTAAATCCTTAAAAGTTAGTAAATATATTATATTGAGATATTTTTATTTTACAAATTGAATGCCTAACACCCTAGATGTACATTAGAATTGACTTTTATTCTTAATCTTTTAGAACCCCTGCTAAAGTATATATTCTTTTCAAATAATGAATAAAATAAAATGTTCTTAAAAGCTTGATTTGAACTTTGTAATGCTTATTATCAAAAAAAAAAAAAAACTTTGTAATGCTTGAAAGCTTATCACTCGAAATCTTTGTTCCAAGTAAACCGATAGCAAACTTGTTCCAATATACATTTCTTTGGAGCGAAATATCGCTTCATTAGATACACCATTGATGCTTTTTCAATCCTAGTAAAACTTATTGAATTGTCATCTTATCTAAAAGTTTAAAATATTAGAGAGGTTAGATATTTAATATTTATATATTATCTCCAACACGCTCCCTCATATGCAGGCTATAAATCTTTTGTTACGCCTGCCACGTGACACTTTTTTGATAATCGGGTGGTGGTAGGATTCAAACCAGGACCTCCTCCTTTGCCTGAGCTCTGATATTATATTGAATTGTCATCTCATCTAGAAGGTTAAGCTCTTAGTTAGGTAGACATTTAATATTTATATATCATCTCCAACATACGTATGTTGGGCTCCGTGACCTACCCACGTGATGGCACCGAATATAATTATCGGGTCACATGTGAGAGGGCGTGTTGAGAAATATTGTTCCACATCGCTTGGGTTTGGTCTTGGATTAATGTTAATAAAGAGAAGTTCCACCTCCACTTAACAAGGACTTTTTAAGTGGAGAATGATGGGCCTCTGATTTCTATCATGGTATCAGAGCTAACCCAAGACGTATGTTGGGCTTTGCGACCTACCCACATGATGGCACCAGAGATAATTACAGGGCCACACGTGAGGGGGCGTGTTGAGAAATATTGACCCCACATCTATTGGGTTTGGTCTTGGATTAATGTTAATAAAGAGAAGATACACCTCCACTTAATAAGGCCTTTTAAATATCGGTGAACCAAAGTTTCTTCAAAACACAAAAGTTACAATGTCAAGGAAGAAATGAATACCTAAAGGAGTGGAAACTCCATTGAATTACTCAAACATTCACCAACAGAATTCTCAGGTAAATCCTAGTGCAACTTGAACAATGCTAAATATTTACCGTTTTCTGTTGACAGGTCACAGAGAACCAGATTTGTTCCAACATGTCATCATTGTGCAGTGAAAGGGCATATTAGATCATACTGCTACCAGCTTTGGGAATCACAATTTCCTACACCTTGCGAACCTACCCCAATGGTTAAAAAAAAAATGAAGAATAATAAAAGAAAGAAGGCAAAGAAAAGTGCACCCACTGTTGCGCCTGTAAAATCCGTAAAGAAAATATGGGTTGAAAAAACTGCCAAAACAATTAATTGCCTTGTTACTTGCAACTCTGCTTCTAAAAATTCTATTAACTCATTGTTCCTTGATAGTGGTTGCTCTAGGCACATGACGTGAGACAAAAGCATCCTAAGTAAGCTCATGGATGACAAGGGAGATGTCATCTTTGGTGACGGTAAATGTGGAGACAGCATGGGAGGAAAGCAAAAGAAGACTAGTCATACATAGTTGCAACACACACCTTCTGAAAGGATCCTAGAATTTCTTCACATGGATTTAATCGGGCCAATTCAAACGGTCAAAAAAGATCACATTGGAATCTTCATCTCACAGGCAAAGTATGCAGGGAATCTTGTGAAAAGATTTGTTCTTGACCACGTTATACCGATGAAGACTCACATGAGATCGACTGGTCGACTTAGCAAAGATGATAGTTGCAACTCCATAGATCCAAGTCTTTACAGAAGCATGATCAGAAGTTTGCTTTATCTCACTACAATGTGTCCCGTTATTAGTTTCAATGTTTTAGTGATGCAGGTTGTGTAGATGATAGGAAAAGCACCACTGTAGGGTGTTTTTATTTAAGAACCAACTTGGTCTCCTGGTTTAGCATGAAGCAACATTGCACTACACTTTCCACTCTTGAGGCTGGATACATTGCCGCTGGAAGTTGTTGCACTCAACTGATTTGGATGAAACAAATGCTTAAGGATTACGGTATTATACAACATGAACATACCATGTTTGATATTACCAGTGCCATTAACATATCTAAAAATCCAGCCCAACACTCACGCACTAAGCATATTGACATAAGATATCACTACATTAGAGAATTTGTACTGGTTTGAGATATTCTTAATCATAAGTTTCTTCTGAGCGGATCCCATTATATCAGTTTGTAAGCTCCGAATTGAAGTTAAGCTTGTCGTCGAACGCATTGGGTTCGATGTTCAACTGCATCGAACGGTGATAGTTCGATGCGGATTCTGCCTGGATCCATCGTGGATCGAACCAGGGGTGCTCGATGCTGAATTATGTGTCGAATCATGGCGATTCGATACGCTTCTCTAATAGGCTTGATGGGCTTTTTGCTGCCCATATAAGGGGGAAAGGGTGGTGCGAAGCTCATTACTCTTCTGACCAACTTACACACAAAGGTAAGTAACATCGAACGGGTACAGTTCGATGCGGGATGCATAGAACATCTTCCGTTCGATGCGAGATGAATCGAACGGGGAGTGTTCGACCTAATGCCTTAGAAAAAATACTGCTATTTTTAGCGAACTATATAGGTTTTGCACCTCATTTTTTATATTGATTTTTCTGTTTTTAGGCAAATTGTCCGAATAATCGCTTTTGCTCTTCCACCGTTAATTAAGGTAATTTATTACGTGCTTACTTGTGAGGTTGATTTATAATTGCTTAGCATGTAGTCTTGTTAGATATGTCACGTTAGTGTTGCGAGAGGCGAGAGTGACGTATTCGCTCGTAGTCAGCTTTTTCTCTTTTATTTTATTTCAGTTTTTCTCGACCAAGATGGTGAATTCTGAGTCAACTCCTAGGAGTAAATCGAGTAGCGGCTCGAGCTCTGGTTCAACGAACTCTGTGGTGGGCCCTTCTAGTGCTCCAGCGGGTTCGAGTATGGCTCTAAGCGGCGACTATGAGCCTATTGACATAGATTATGCTGGTTCACCCGTGGATAATAGTCCAGGTGTTGTTGTTGGACAATCATTCTCTCGGGATGAAGATAATGACTCGTAAACATTTTCGTCTGAAGATAACCGTGCCTCTAGTGAGGCTGGTGAAGATATTGAGCTCATCAATAGGGAGTTTGATGATTACATGGAGGTGCCAGGGATGGCATATAATATGTACGCGTCACGCTTGCAGCATAGTCGTTCAACTTTGTGAGAAACTTAACATCCCGAATAGGTATAAGTTAGTCATTCCTAGTCCAAATGACCGCATGGATACGCCGCCACCGGGGCATTTGACAGTGTTTGTGGGCCAGCTCCTGAATAGGTTGCGATTCCCGATACCAGTTGAGGTAAAGATGCTACTGAGTCAATTGATCTTGTGCCAGGACAGCTTACGCCAAATTCATTTGGCCATATCATAGGTTTCATCATCGTAATGAAGGCCTTACGCGAGCCTTAGGGTCCCAATGAGTTCTGGGCTTTTTTGAGGTTGCTCGAAGGGAGGAAGGTTTCTATCATGTTAAGACGATGAGGAATCGCAAGTTTTTGAATATCGAAGCCACTAGCTATGGAAAGAACCGGAAGAGATGTTATTTTTATATCAAAGAGAGTTACGAAGATGAGGTTTTGGCTTATCGTCGCGACTGGTTTACCGGTTCTAGGGTTGCGATACCACCCGGTGTTGCCCCGACCTCATGGGATTGCGATTTTATCCCAAACTTACCAATTTGACGTTAAAAAATTAGTGGAGAGTCATGTTTTGTCTTTAGCTGGTCTGTCCCCAGTTCCGTATAACGGAAGGTTTACACTTGGTATAATATTGAGTTTTTAGTTGACTTTCTAGTTCGTGTTAATATTATGACGATTCTGACAGTGTGACATTTTTACAGTCGACTATATCATGGATCGACACGCCCGCATGAATCGAGTCGTTGCTGTTGATCAAGAGACTTCTCAGACTACCGTTGTTCCCCTGATACCTCCCCCAAGGAAGAGGAAGAATAAGGGTAAGAAAATAGCAGCCGAGGCATCGGCGTCGGCCCATGTTGAAGCTCCAAGTGATCCTTTTGAGGATATTCTGGGACAGGATCGTGATACTGCGCCTCCTACTACTGATTTTAGCCAAGCGGAATGTTCAGAAAGTATGGCGGCTAACCGAGGTGATAGTACCGAGGTAGCTACCCAGGCCAAGAGGAGAAGAGTTCATCAGACTCGTTCTCAAACTGGGGGGAGGGGGGTTGTCCCCCTCTGCTGCGCGGACGTTTGGTCCGGATGTTGGGAGTGGCCCTTGTCTTACGGAGGAGCCGAATGTTGGGGTGGGACCTAGCCACGATCCACGTGCCCACGTAGGTGGGTATGAAATTTTGGAGGCTGCTTCCATTGATGACCTGAAAGTCCTTCTTCTCAATCTTGATGTGTCTCACCCAGTTTCTGCGAAGGAATGAAAAATGGTGGAGCAGAATGCTCTTCATTTGCTAATAGCGGTAATATATGTTTCTTTTTCAGTGAATTATTGTATAACTGGTTCGTGAATGTTGATTTCTTTGGTTATTGTCTCTTAGGGTGGCGGAATAGTGGACGCCATGTTTGCGGCCCTGGTCTAAGCTCACGTAATGACCACGAGTGGATAGCTACAGGGCAAAGATGAGTTCCACGGTGGAGACGCCGAAACCTTAAGGTCTGCTCTTGACGCGAAGGACAAGGCCTTGCAAAACGTCAAGGAGTATGCCGCGAGAGCCCACGTCGACAAAGAGGCGGTGAGACACGCGAATGAGGCTGTTGATCAACTCCAATCGCAGGTATCCAATCTTTCAGCTAGCAAAGGAGAGCTGGCCAAGCGAGTCCCTGAGCTCGAGAAAGAGGTGGCTCCCGAGAAAGAGAAGGTTGGACACGCCGAGGGTGTTGGCTACTCCCATGGCCTTAATGAGATAAAAAAATTTAATTCCTTTGTATATTTATATTCTTTTATTCTTTCTTCTTAATTTCCTTTGTGCTCGTATAGGTTTCCGCTCAGCAGAGAGTGTAAATTGCCGAGGCGTTCCTTCGGAGCAATACTTTTGAAGACATTAATGCTCGGAGGTGTGCCCGTGAAGCCCGTAAGGCTCAGGTCCTTATTGTGCATCAATTCTACAACAACAAGTACGTTCAAGGGAAGGGGGCTTCAACCCTGAATGGATGGATCTAAATTTGGGGCTTAATTGAGAAGTTTTGCCGCCCCGAGTGGGTGATCGGTCTGTTTCTTCAGATGAGTTTATCATGCTTCTTGAGGACAACAGCCTCGTCCTTGGTGGACTCTCGCCGCTGCCTCCTATGCCTTCTGTTTATTCTTCTTTCGAGTATGAAGATGATGCTGACGCCTAAGGGCATTGGTTTTTATTCTATTTTGTAATGAACTATTTCTATTTTGTTTTTTATAGCGTTGCATCGCCTATTAATGAGTTGAATAATTTGATTAATTGCATGATTGTTTTTCATGAATTTTTGCGTTGGTTTGTTTGATCTAATACTCGTATTCGTTGTCTTTTCTTTCAATTGTTAATGTTGCTCTTTTACTTTATTTTGAAAACTTGAGCATTCTGCTATATTCGTGGAAAGTGGTCCGTTTCGTTTCGAATCATATGGTTATTATTTTATTCAACAGGGTTATAACCGCTCTGCTTAGCGTTATTCCTCGTGGGGATAGGTATTGTTTGTCGTTTTTAGACAAAGTATCCTTGTTTTTCGTATTTTCGGATGGTCGGTATCATTCACCTTTTTGGACGGAATATCCGTTTCTTTTTCTGTATTGCGAGATTCGTGGTAACACTTGTAACTTTGTACGTAGTGTTTATCCCTTTCTACAATCTAGGGATTTTCGGTATCACTTGCCACTTTGGATAGAGTGTCCGGCCCTTTTCATTGTGTTTTGGGATTTGCGGTATCTCGTGCCACTTTGGACAGAGTTACCATCCCTCTTCATCGTCTTTTGATATTTGCGGTATCTCGTGCCACTTTGGACAGAGTTTTCGTCCCTCTTCGTCGTCTTTTGGGATTTGCGGTATCTCGTGCCACTTTGGACAGAGTTTTCGTCCCTCTTCATCGTCTTTTGGGATTTGCAGTATCTCGTACCGCTTTGAACAGAGTTTCCGTCTCTCTTCATCGTCTTTTGGGATTTGCGGTATCTCATGCCACTTTGGACAGAGTTTCCATTCCGTTTGTTAGAGTGAATCATCTTGAGTCCTACATTGCCATCTGTGACCTAATGTTCATCCTTATGCATCGTATCTAACATTATTATGTCCTGCATAAAGGTTGATTACGCAATTTGAATGGATTTCATATAGATGGATTAATCAAAAGAATTTCTCTTGGAAACGAATTTAAATAATGGAACTAGGGCGGAGCTTGATTTTATAGCTCGTTCTACTTTGCTTCCCAATATAGCCCTCCGGGCTAAAGTCCTCAGTGTCCCTATTTTAAGTTAATACGCGTTTGCCCCTCATACTCGTCATGGCAGAGGGGAAGAATAAATGTTGTTCAAAATATTCGGGGGTACTAAGAACTTGCAAAAAATTAAACTGGATCACTTCAGTCAATGTGCTCCATCTGCATGGGAGCCAATGCCTCCACTGCTTCTTTTACCTGCTGTGGTCGCGTCCAGAGCGAGGTCACGTAGTATTTCCATCCTTCAATATGGTCAGCTATCACTTCACATGTGCCGACAAGAGGCTATCACTTCACATGTGCCGACAAGAGTAGGGAATTTCACCCTTTGGTGGTAGGTCGATGGTAATGCTCGGAATGCATTCAGTGTGGGCCTTCCTATGATGTTGTTGTATGCGAAATGCATGTTGACAATTACATATTTTGCCAGTAGTGTTTTTATTTGCGGCGCTGTACCTAACAAGGTATGAAGCATAAACATTCCAAGAGGGACTATCTCCGGACCTCCGAATCCGTGAAGTAACATTCTCACTGGTTCCAATGTCTGGCTGTTTAATACTATTTTGGTCAGAGTAAAGCTAAATAGCACGTTAACTGAGCCACCGTGATCCACCAGCATTTTCGTGACTCCATGATTGTCTATGTCCACAGTTATCACCAACGGGCAATCCAGTTTTGACATTTGAATGGCTTGGGCACTTAATTTTCGTAGGTCTGTGGTCGAGAAGGTGATCTCTTCCTGCGGCATTTCCTCGATCCTTAGTATGCTGGCCATGTTGACAAAATTATCTGATTCAACGAGCCACAAAATCTTCTTCCGGCCATTGGTGGAATCTGCCCCCTAGGCCTCCTGATATCACGTTTATCATGGCTTTCCTGATGTTGCCATTCTCAATCTGAGGATAGTCGAACAAATGTGGTTCATCAACTATTCTTTGTTTATCCTTCCTTGGCGATGGTGTTTTATTTCTGCGGCGCTGTCCTCTTGCTCCTGCATCTTTTTGACAAACTCGGCGAGTTTGTCATCCTTCAGTAGTCGTTCAATCTTATCCTTGAGATCTTTGCAATCTTCGGTTTCATGTCCCTTATAATTATGGTACATGCAGAAGCGGGTTGAAAACCTTGTTGCCTTGGAATCCTTCATCTGTCTAGGCTCTTTCAGCCACCCTTTCCTTTTTGTCACCCCGAATACTGTCATGATGTTAGCATTCAGAGGCGTGTACCGCTTAGGCGAAGCATCCCGGTACATGTTGTTCCTGTTCCTGTTGTTGTTGTTGTTGTTGTTGTTGTTGTTGTTGTTGTTGTTGTTGCAGTTTTGGTCTTCCCTTCCTCGTTCCTTCTCTTTTGGGGGTGCGACGATGGGCACTTTGGTTGCCATCATCTCCTCAAAGTGGACCACCTTCTGCGCTATTTTGTTAATTTCTTCGATAGTGGTGGGTTTGCGTCTGAGTAAATCCCCGCCACAGACTGTGTTGTTGGTCGCTCGGAAGAGTATACTCATTATCATCTCTCCAGATGGGTTGTGTATCCTCAACAACTCCTCATTGAAACGTCTCATGAAGTCCTTCAGACTTTCATTGGTTTTCTGCTTCATGGTATACATATGGGAGTGATTCAAGACCAATCTAGCTTGACTTGAAAATTGATCTTCAAACATTTTCCTTAGTTGTTTGCAGCTTTTGATTGATCCTGGAGTAATCCGAGTAAACTAGTCCATTGCTACCCCTGATAGGGTTGTTGCGAATATTCTGGCCTGAATGTTCTCTTTAAACCTATACAAAGACAGTTTTCTGTCCAAATGGAAGAGGTGACCGTGGGGGATCAGGCTTTCCATCGTAAGTTTTCAGAACATGGATCTTCTCCCCGTGTCCTAAGATCTTTGCTTCTATCTCTTCGGAGAAAAGGCTGCTTCTTGGAGCATCGTCTCCTTGTCCTATCCGGCCTTCAATTGCAGCTTTCTCTCTCTCAAGCCTGTCCAGTTTCCTGGTGATTTCATCATATTCCCTTCTGAAGTCATGACTCTCCGCACGTCTCATGTCGTCCTTATCCTCTCTCCTTCTCGGTTCATCCTTTGGATTTCCTACATTTTCTTTCTTTCTTGTCTCGTGGTGCCTTCTCGATTGCACCTCGATTGACTTAGGCCTTCCTCTCTGGTCATCGCGGACTAACTTTTCTTTGTTCTGTTGTTCTCAAGATGCAGGTTTGCTCCTTCTGTCGTCCTGCCGCGACTTCTCCTTGTCCGCTCCTCTCGGAGCCCTGACCGCGAAACCTTGCTCCCATATAGCCTCTGCATGCTCGACAGGCGGCGATGTCTGCATGGGCGGCGCGGGGGTCAGCACTTCTGCCAGTGCGGCCTTAACCATTGCCATGATTTTGTTTCTTAAGTTATTCGGGATCGAAACACTAGTTGTTGTTGCCCCAGTTACACCTGCTTCAGCTCTCGGTGCCTCCTTGCCTTGGGGCCCTGTCATTTCTTGCCTTACGGGCATTTGCACTCCATCGGGTATTGTCGATGGTCTCACGTTGTTCGAGATGGTCTTGTCAGGGGTCGCTCGCTCGACTTCTTCATTCTGGCCCTCTGCAGCTCTGTGAGATCGGGTAATTCTAGAAGTCATGCCTAATAACTAAAAAAATATGATGTTCCCACAGACGACGCCAATATTTTGGTCATATTTTGTCCAGGTAATTAAACACTATAAAACGTTACAATTAGAGTATAAATAGCCAAAATCATGCTAATCAATTAACAATCGGACTACATTGGTCCGGAACACCTAATGCAAGCTTACTAGGTAAAATAAGTAAATTACAAAGTAAAAGTTGTGTATCGAATCGGTTGCATTCGATATTGGCGTGTCGAACCGTGGTCGTTCGATACTGAATATATTGTAGTGGTCCCGTGTCGAACTGGAGTGTATCGAATTGGCCTGATTTGATGTGGTGTTGAGTGTCGAATGCAGGGTCTTCGATATGGTGTTGTATCGAATGCTCTGAGTTCGATCTAAGGGCGTATCGAATGCTCGAAGTTCGATGTTGGGTAGGTTCGAATGAGCCTTGAATGCGTGCTTAGATTGTCAGGGGACGTGGTATATATAACCACCGTCATGCGGGCCCCATTGACAGTTGGGAAAAGTGCATCGACCCGAAGCGGTGATGCTCATTCCACGTCGAACATGCCTTTGTTCGATGTATAAAAGGGGTAAATATAAGGCTTTTGTTCGAATGAGTCTTGAATGCGTGCTCAGATTGTCAGGGGACGGAGTATATATAACCACCGTCCCGCGGGCCCCATTGATAGTTGGGAAAAGTGCATCGAATCGAAGCGGTTCGATGCTCATTCCACGTCGAACAGGCCTTTGTTCGATGTACTATTCAACAAGTTTGTGTTGCTGGGCCGACCCAATACATGATATTGGGCCAATCCTAAAATATCCTCATCATATATACATATGAGATATCGTGAACCTAAAGGTCTAATGCGTATACTTTAGTATTGAAAAGTGTATGAATTATTGTGTTGAATACCAGAAAAACAACTAGTTAATTTACTAATAATGAATATACATAAATATGAACACTGATGACAATGCCAATGAGTATTTTTATTGGGTCTAGGAATCGAGTAGAAAAATTTCCTTTTTTACACCATATTAGATTTTTTTTAGTACAAGGTAGTTGTGGTACATGCACTCGTATCCCCAAGCAACCCACAGTGAGTAAGAAACTAAGAATAATTCGAGGGTTACGAGTTTGAGCGCCTGTATCCATTATTGATATCTATGTTAACGAAATGAGGTGTGTTGTTTGTCTCAACAATATATTTACTGATACATAATGTAGTTTTTACAAGTATAATATAATTAGGGATATGGGGCGGTATCATAGCATAAAGTGAAAATATGACCAAATAAACATAAATATCCTCTCCTTTACTTCGCGATGCAAACACATTAGTCGATGTGCTGGCACGACAGGGATTCGATCGGCCAGAGTGGACTGCACCCTGCAGCCACCGTTTTCTACAGTCTGGTTAGACTGCTCGCCTGAGATGGCGCATTTTGCTTTGTCTAATTTGCATATAGTACTTACTATCTCGCACCCTGTTGTCTAGTTGTTGGACTCGGTCTTAGTTATATAAATAATGTGCTCCTGTAAAAAAAAAAAAAACAAAACACGTAAGTATCCTCTAATGAATGACTTGACTAATCTATTTTTCCTTCAACCAAAAAAAAAAAAAAAGGTTGGGTAACATGTACACACAAAAGGCTCTGGGTTGGGGGCAAAATAGTAAATCTGACATTCAACTTTCAAACTTACAGAGTCCAAGAACGCAAGTATGTGACACGTAGAACAGTTACCCACGGACGGTCGGTCACCCTCTCAGAAATGAGAAAGCCAAGCCTTACGTACTCGTTCCTTTTCATTTATTAAGGGACTAAAATGTCAATTTCAGGAGGAGCAAAAATGACCTACTGGTGAAGTTAGCAAAACCCTCCCCACTCCTCCATTACTCCGTCCACCCTTTAAAATAGCAGAAAGCGGGAGAGTTGGCAGATGAAAAAGTGAAAAGAGAGGGAGAGTGAGTGAGAGAGAGAGAGAGAAAAACCACTTTTCGTCAATTAGAGATTTTAGATTTAATAACACACCAAATGTGACGTTAACATCATCAGTAGGAACAAAAAAAGAAAAGGAAAAAGAGTGAGCAGCGAGTGTAGTGTGTGTTAGTGTGTGTGAGAGAAGAAAAGAAGATTGAATGACGACAGGTATGGTGAAAGAGCAGAATCTTGAGAAGCAGATGGGTTGTATGGCTGGTTTCTTCCAACTCTTCGATCGCCACCAGATACTGACCGGCAAACGCCTCTATTCCCCCAAGCGCCTCCCTCCTCCTCCTCCTTCTTCACCTCTTCTAGTACTAGTAAGCACAACAAATCATCATATTAAGTTTCTTAAATTAAATGTCGCATTTATTTATTTATTTACTTAACAACAGCAACAACATTTCTTTCAGGTTGCCGCCGATACGACGTCGGAATCTGAGAAATCAGCTCCACCTTCTCCTCCTCAATGGAAGAACGATTTACCCCCTCCTAAATCGCCTCTAACCCTCTCGATACTCGATTTGAAGCAAGGCGGCACCACTAAATCCTCCTGGAAATTCGGCAAAGAAGCACCGAGGCTATCGCTCGACAGTAGAGCCACCACCGATGCCAAAGGAGGTCTTCACCCTAAAGAGATCCGGACCACTACTTCCGCCGCCGCTATTATTAATCGATGCGACAGTGCCACCAATGACAGCCACAGCCAACAACAACACCACCAGTCTCCCAGCGTCATCGCCAGGCTCATGGGCCTCGAGCCGCTGCCTAATTCATCCGAGGACAAGCCGCCGGAGCTTCGTAGATCCGCATCCGAATCCAGAGTCTCCAGAGATCTCTTCCAATCCAGATTCGTTACGGATCACCATTATTCCAAACAACCACCTCAAACTAATGTCGATTCCGATTCCAGGACTTTTCATCATCAGAAGAAGAATGCTGCTAGAGGAGGTACTGAACCACATCACCACCACCATCATCATCATCATCATCAGCAGCAGCAGCCTAAAGGACTGAATTCTTCTACGCCGCCGTGGAAATTGCCACAGCAGCACCGGAAGGGATTCTTTGATTCGGGCGATGTGTTCCCGGATCCCAAGCACAATGTGTCCATTTACGGCGAGATTGAGAAGAGGTTGAAGATGAGGGGAATCGACGAGCCGTCCAAGGATTTGGAGACGTTGAAACAAATCCTTGAAGCTCTGCAGCTCAAAGGACTACTCCACACTAGGAAAGAGCAGCAGACTCATCGTAACTTTGTTTACGACGAATCGTCGCCTATTGTGTTGATGAAGCCTTCTAGAATGTCCACTCAATCGCCGATCAACCGGAGGATCGGAAACGATTGTTCACCGTCGACGAATGGTGGTGTCCGACGTGTCACTGGAGAACATTCTCCCTCGATTAGTCCTCGTCGCGAAAGGATGGTGC
Organism: Linaria vulgaris; assembly: GCA_948329865.1. NCBI lineage: Eukaryota > Viridiplantae > Streptophyta > Magnoliopsida > Lamiales > Plantaginaceae > Linaria > Linaria vulgaris. Next base: position 35,803,497 of record OX415253.1, read on the forward strand.
GGAGTCCGAACAGAGCAGGTAGTAGTCCACCGATTAACCGAAGTGAGGGTGGTAATGGTAATGCCGGTGCGAGTGCGAGTGCGAGGCGGTCATCAAACTCGCTGGTTAAACCTAAACAGTTGAGCGTCGAGACGCAGAGGAGAACGAACCAATCGATTGAGAATCGACGACGAGTATCTCCGATTAACTCTCCGAGGAGAGCGGCGTCACCTGCTGCTGATCCAACCGTCGTCAACAATCGATCATCATCATCATCATCATCGCCTAAGAGGAAGAAAGCAACGTACCAGAAACAGAAAGCGGAGGATGAATCTTCATCCATTTCTGGAAGCAGCATTACTACCTCAACTGATACAGAGGTAGCTACATTTTGATTGATTTAAGTTAATTAGTAGTGTTCTTATCAATTTTGTTTTGTTTAAATTCAGAGGTCAAAAACAGAAGAATATAAAGATGGAAGGACTCTACTGCAAAGGTGTGATAAGCTGCTTAACAGCATAGCAGAGATGAGTAACAATGCGAGTGATATGCAACAACCAAGTCCCGTATCTGTTCTCGATTCATCATTCTACAAAGACGAGTCATTGACTCCTTCCCCTGTTACCACCAAACGCACCATTGATTTCAAAGGTACGAACGAAACAAATTAATTTGGATTTTCTGTCAATAAAAATCTTTATTTTTTTATTTTTCCCGATAGTTAGTTAGTTAATGCGAGGGCTACCTACAGGTTTAGGTCCTAGTTTGACTTATTAGGCTATAAGCTAGAAAATTGACAGTTTTCCTACTATTCCTGGTATAATTTTAAATGTTGGTTAAATGATGGGTGAAGTTTTTTGATTGGAGGAGAAATGGGAATGGGGTTTTAGGCTTTATTAATTCAAAGTCACGTGGAGTGGACCGAGTCCCTATGTATCTTCTATGTATGTAATGTAAAGCGAATCGTCAACCTCGTTCGTTCAATTTATGTTGTTTGTACTATTGACGCCGGCGAGTTATGGGTACTCAGAGGGTCCATGTCATTGCGGTTGGGGACTGTATGTAATTAATGGTACTCACAGTGTTTTATCTGGAAATATTGACTCATGGTATTGCTTCTTTTTGGCTAAATTATTATTTTTCTTATCAACGGGTGGTGGTAGTATTAAAATCTCATTCTTTTACAGGTGAGGTAAAATTATGATTATTTACTCTTCTTAACATTATAATAATATAAAAGTCCTATTTACACTTGTTTCGGCTTTGCCATTTTATTTTGAGTAAACTAAACCCAAATACTTATCCTGATACCAATGATGTGAAGCCGATTTTAATGCTTTGAATCATGCATTTCTTTCTACTCTTAGGAAGAGCTTGCATTCTGGCATGTAGTTTTTTAGGGAAATCGTATGTGATGCTTTTGCCTGTTTGATATGTGGTATTGTACTGTTGATATGAGACCAATCTGATCTCAATAAATTTGTTCGATTGTATACTAATCAATAAAAGCCTCAAGACCACAATTTATTTTCTTTGTGGTCCTTACCCGAGTGTGTACTATAACTGCATCACTGAACTTGAACAAGTGAATCATATGATATGAAGAGGGGGGGTAGGGGTGCTTGGTTTGGATTTTATGAAGACAGTTCCTGGTAATGAAAATGATAGTAGAATGCCTTTTCCCTTTTATCGAAGTACCAAGCTGCCACAGTACATCAATGCTTCAATTTTTTTAGTTCTTCATTACTTGGACTAATAATTAGAAATGAACACTTCTCTGCACTAATAATTGTCTCTCATTCAATAATTCTGATGTTAAACAAACTTAACAGATCACTCTGGTGGTGAACTGGACGACGAACTATGGAGCCCTATGATCTCGCCAATTCGGTCCAAATGTGAAGAAATATCAGAGGATTGGGATTTCTTATACATATCTGATATCTTGAGAGCATCCCATTACCTCCCAGAGGATTCCGACGTGTTTTTGTTACTAGAGAAGCAACAATACCTCAAAGGGAAGGACACTTCTAAAGTCTCGAGGCTACAAAGGAAGCTAATATTTGACACGGTCAGCGAAATTCTCAACAGGAACAAACGGTTACCGCCATGGAAGATTGTCTCGTGGACAGATGATAGTATCACAAAGCCATCCCTCGACAGGGTCTGGTCGGAATTTCAGAAAATTCGAGAGCGTGACTCTGCTGAAGATTTGTTCGAGACTGTTTGTGGTGTCCTGAAGAAAGACTTAGCTGGGGATTCGGTCACTGGATGGGGTGATTGTCTGGTTGAGTCATCCGAGGCTATATTGGACATCGAACGGCTCATATTCAAAGACTTAATAGGCGAGTCTATTCGAGATCTTGCGGAATTGGCATCTAGTGCTACTACATCATCATCGCTCTTTAGGAGGAAGTTGGTTTTCTGAAGTCTTAGTTGTGTAGCAAACAGGGCACTTGTCTGAATTTTGTGGGTTTTTGGCTTACTTGGAGAGTACTAGTGTTTGGCTTTGTTTAATGTTCTTTTCTTTTCTTCTATTTATTTTCCTAAACTTTTCTTTTGTTAATGCTGATTACTGGTAAAGATGTCTAACGGTCACTTTTCTATCTAGCTGTAAAAGAACAAAAAGCAAGAATGAAGGAACTTTTATTTCTGTGAATTGCATGTGTGATGTTGGCCGTGGGATATGATGGATGCGTCAATTCATGTGCTGTAGATTTAATTATCTTGGAAAACTGCAAAAGTGAAAGTAGAAAAATATAATATAGAACTTTGCAAAAGTTAACGTGGAAAAATATTAGACAGTTCCAACTTTTAGGACCAAGCTGTCTAAGTTGCTTTCATTTATAAGCTCTACATGTTCATGTTAATGATTTGATCGAGTTGAGGTTTACGCCTGAAAATGATGGCGGGGGTGGGGGGTCCCGTTCCCTTGTCTTTGGGCATGCCTCCTGAATCCAAATTGGTCATCATTTTGAGAGGGATACTGAAGCGGCTCTACATGTTTCATCATGACTATGGTACTAAATCTAACAACAATTAAATTTACAATTCTGGAGCCTTTGTCTATCTGTAAGACTTTTCTTGTGTGTTTCGAACAACGACAAAGGCATTTATTAAAATTTAACAAAAATTTAGAGGGCTTATTTATCATTTCTTTTTTTGAAAGTATATCTCAAATTATTTATCATGTGTGTCGCGAAGTAGGACAAAAATGAAGAGTCTTCCGGAATTGCACACATATCCTTGAATTCAAGGTAATTCTCAAATCCAAGTAGAGGTACGTGATCTACTACTTGTAAGCTTCAATTTGAAGTAATGCTTGTTGAGTGTTATCCCTTATTTTTCTTTGTTTAATAGTTGTACAAATCGACAAATTATGTATCTTTTTGTTTGTATTTTCTTTATTATACTTGTTTTTAAGAATGAATTTGCATTAGTAGTTGTTATGGCTTTACATATTTATGTTATTTAGGGGCGTAAATGTAATTATGATTAGTAATAGGACTTAACGGAGTTGCCTTTAATTTAGGCACTACAAGAAAACATGTCATTAGAGACCATAATTTTGGTCGATAATGACATGTTTTTCGTTGCTAATGACATGTTACTATTGACTTGTCAATCATTAACGATCGCTAAGTGGTCACTAGCAATCTGGACACATTAGTGACAGTCCACGCAAGTCATTAGTGACCGATGGGCAACCACCAATGACTCTAGACTCATTAGTGATATCCTAGCGGTCACGATTAATAATGTTCATACGATTAGTGCTAGTCGGGAGGTTGTTAATAACGTTCAATAAAAAAAATCGAAATATTATTTTTTTTTGTTTCAACAATACGAGAATTATTGTGTAGTGTGTCGGGAAGAAGAATGTTTGAAGATGTAAAAAAAAAAGAATGTTTGAATATGTGGAGAAAAGTATTTAAAGATGTGAAAAGTGTTGAAGATGTGAAGAAAAGTGTTTGAAGATGTGAAGATGTGAAAAACATGTTTGAAGATGTGAAGAAAATGTTTAAAGATGTGTAAAAGTGTTTGAAGATGTGAAGAAAACTTTGAAGATATGAAGAAAGGGTTAAAGATTGAGGAGGAAGAAATGTCGGGAGTCTTTGAAGATATAATTTTGAGATAGTGAAAATGATGGTGGGAGAAGGGTGTATTGTAGATTGTAGGTTAAAGCATTTAAATTTTCAATTTTTTTTTTACTTTCTCGCCGATTCCTGCCATTTGAAATATCATTAGCGATAGTCGGACCGTCACTAATTTTATATTTTTTGAAATTTTGAATTTGTCCGCCCAATTTCAAGGGTGAGTAGCGACTGCATGGCTGCCACAACTGTGTTTGCCAAGACTTAGCGACGACCAGGCTGTCGCTGCTAATATATTTTGTTTTTTTTGTTTTTTTTTGGTTGCATTATATTGTTTTGATATATATATATATATATATGTGTGTGTGTGTGTATGTGTATTTTAGTTAAGAAACTAATTAAGTTCAAGTAATATATAATTAGTATACTAATTATTTGGTTATCGAAATACAAATTTATTGGTAATCAACTAAGTTAGATATGATAGAAGTAATAATGTAATTATATATTCGTTATTGGTCTTATATTGATCTTATTAAGCTAGTATCATACCTCATATATAATTGATATTTCATTACTTAACAACTATAGTAGTACCACTACGCACGATTGCAAGTGCACAAGTCAAGTAATAATGAAATGGTTAGTAAGGTTACTTATTAAGTATCGTATTCCTAGAGAGTATGTATCTTACTTTAGCAATTAGGTTGTTGAACTTAATTAAACTTGTGACTTTGGTCGAATGAGAATAGAAAGGACAATTGTAACTCAAGATATAACTACTTAAAGTAAAAACAAAGACTGAATTGAATTGATTGATTGGTTGATTGGGTTGTAAAACATACTAAGGAAAATGTATCTAAGGATTGGATTCCTTTAATCCCGAACACGGATATTTTATAGACAAATACTAATGACTCCATGTAAGACTTCTTTCTATCGACTATTGTTTCGCTCTTAAGTTGCCATGATAAATTAGGCGCACTCTCGCATTGCCTAAAGAACCCCATAACTTCTAATGATGTCAGACCGTTACGCACTTTCCCATCTCTTGAAGTTTACTTGTCAGGGATCCATACAAAGTTTTTGAAGAAAGCTAGAGTTTGTTCACTTAACCTAGATTCATCGGTAGATGGTAGTGCCGAAGGTCTAAAAATTTATTTGCTTGATCTACTATACAAGTATTGCGTTAACAATCTCCTATGCATAATTCAACATAATACTAGGTAATTCAAAATCACTAGTTTGATTCTTAGAAACACGTGCAAAAAATATGAGATTTTTGACTTTTTAGTCTTTTATAGTAACTAACTTTTAAAATTAGTCATTTATAGCACCTTGGGCCATTTTTAGTCATCTAAAGTTATGTGGTTAGCTCAACCTGTTCATGGTAGCCAGGGTTTCAAATCCAAAATCAGAAATCGCAAAATTATTTTAATTCACCTTTTTATTCCTCAAATCACTGATATTCAATTATTCACAATAAAATCTCAAAGTTAATGCGAAAATTGGTAAGTAGGTTATTGAGTTGGAGATCCGTATGGTCGAAGTGGTGGAAGTTGGAGCTCCATTTGCTGGAGTCCTTGGTGGTAGGTTTGGTGGCTGAGATGGGGAATAGGCGGCGACATGGTGGGCGGACAGATGACGGTGGGGTGAAGGGGGTAATGCGGGTGTTTTTTTTTTTCAATTATATTTAGAAATAATTAATGTTAGAAAAAAGCTTAATAAATCTAAATTACAAATTAGTTAATTCAAATAAATTTCTTTTTCTAAAAAAAGTAATAACTACTAAACTATTAAGCTTCTAGTTTAAATTATACAAAATAGTTTTTGCAATTGATGTAATAAAATAGTTTTTTTACAATTTAAGAAAACATAGACCAGTTTAAGATAAAAAGAATTATCTTTATTCTTCAAGTTAAGAAATATATTTATGCTTATTTAAAAGAAATTGGGTTAGAGTGTTATTATATAAAATATTGGAACACAATCAAAAAAATAGGCTCAAATTTGGAGGCAAATATGCTTATTTAAATAAATTTGGGGTGTGAGTGCAGTTATATAAAGTCTGTAGATGGAAAATGCAAAAAGAAACAAGTCATGTGCATGGCACATGCATAATTCTTGGAGAAAATGGAATATTCCGCTGCCGGAGGACCAAAAATGAAACTCATGTTACTTTAGATGACTAAAATGGTCCGCGGTACTATCGATGACTAATTTTGAAATGTGGTTACTATAAAGGACTAAAAAGTCAGAAATTCCCAAAAATACCAAGTAGCTTAAGCAACAAATTCAATTCAACAAAACAAAGTTTTAGCATAAATAATCAACACATATGTTCAAGGTGCATTCATTGAGATAACTACATACTATCCCATGCACTGGGAGAATTAACTACTCAAGATCAATGTTTCACAATTTTAATACATAAAAGAGTAATGCAGTAAGGAAATGAACGATTAAACTCTTGATCTCAATGGGATGTCGGCGTGTCTTTCTCTGACTTATCCCTTTCTCAAGTCAGGAGAATGCGTGCTTGGATTGATCACCTTTCTTCCCTGACTTTGATCGCAATGCTTCAAACATTGAAATTTGATGTGGAATAGCGATGGAGGATGGTGTGATGTGTTTTTGAGCTATTATTCGCGATGCCCTGAACATCTTTCCCGATATATAATTTTAGGCCCATAAAGTATAGCCCTAGGGTTTATGTTCACAGCTAGAAATCTTCGTGTCGCGCATCGTGTTGCGCGTCGGCCTGTGCACGTCGTGCATTTAGCGGCAATGTCGCATGTGTCTCTGGTCGTCCAGCTGGGTGGCTCATGTTACTAAATCAGTCGCTGCTCGCGCGGTCTGTTCTACACCCGCATTGTTTCATATTTTTTGCTGCATGTGCTGAGTCGTGGTGCTGATCCCGCTGCTGATTTTGCCATCTTGCTCATTTTCTTCCTCTATTCCATTCCATGCTCATTTTTCCTCTAAAATGTCTAATTTTGCACCGACTCGACTCAAAACTCTAAAATGATAAAACAAGACTAAAACCAATAAAAATGCTACATGGAGTGATCAAAAGTATAATAAAGTAGGTACTTAAATCAAGATAATTAAACGCTCATCATAGGGTTTAGGGTATATTTGTAACTTTTTCATTAATTATATTTTTCTCCCAAAAGTTTGTTTATCGTCTTTCTTAGCTCCATTTTTTTTTTATGAAATTTGAAGAAACACAACTACTCGTAGTTTAAATGTTTTTTATAACAGGAGGCATATCTCCTCTAGCCACTCCCTTAGGAGGCCGCACCTGTGGATTAGGTGAATCACTAGCTGATCCAACGGGTGCTTGTGTCGACCTACTGGGTCCTACTCCGGACGACCCATTGGATGATGGCCTCCTTATACTACGCCTAGCTCTAAACGATATAGCAGGTCTGTCATCTCGACGGTAAGGGGTGATCTAATCGAGTATGCACTGCATCAGGCTGATCTAAGTTGTAGGGAATATGTGGCTCAAGAAGAGTAGATGATGTAGATCCACCATGTGACTCACGAGGCGAAGACGTTCCTAACGGATGTGGGGTTGTAGTGAATAGATGTGGCTTTCGAGGAGTGCCTCGACATCATAACGAATTGTATCTAGAGTTGTAGACTGTGACTCGGATCTAGTGGATCCACGACAACAAAAAGTTAGATCAAACGTGACCGTGTAGGATCATCTAACATCGAAGATCTACTACTATTTTAAAATATCTAAGTTAGATCAAACTACTTTAATATCCTACACATCTAATATTAGAAATATAGAGATTCCCTAAAATATCATTATTTATAAGATATACTACTATTTGTAAATATGTAATAGTAGAAATAATAATTCCTAAAAATATTACAATTTTTTATTTTCTCGATGTTTAAAACTAATAATTTTTAATTTTTAATTTTTAAATATTACAATTTGTAATTTTTAATTCCTAAAGTCATAGATGTTTAAAACTAATAATTATATGAGATCTAACTATTTCTAAGGCCAAAGACTACAAGAACATAATACATTTATAAAACTAATTAAACTTATATTAAAATATTTCGGGGGGACTCCATATAGTGAGCTTGATATTGCATTTGCTAATCTTCCCCTATTTAAAGGAATTTTTAGAGGATAATTCTACGAGATCTAACAACATTCTAAAGATATAAAACATTTCTACAACTAAAAGTGACATACATCAAAATTAACATTTAAACGTACACAATTACGACTCTTCGGTTTGAGACTGCCCGACGACTGCAAATGAGGGTGGGGGTGCGATATGGGGAAGAGGAGAGGGATTTAAGTGCGTGAAAAAAAATAAGAGAAGGCGAATGTACTGGGAATTAGACAATGATAAATCTTATCTGGTGATGTAATATCATCTGGGGATCCGGGGAGGGGCGAAATCGGAGATACAATCAAGTGAGTCTTTTCAGAACGTCGATCCCGAGCTTGAGAGAAAAAAAGTAGTGTTATTTTATTATAGGAGTAGAGACGGTTTACAAGAATGGGGTCGTCTATATGGGGTGGAATTTCTTTTCGAGGCTCACAGAGGGCTACAAATTTTATCTAAGTGTTAGGATTATTTGAGCGTTGAGAGTAAACTACTATAATTTTCTTCGGCCTAGACTTGTCTTTGGCTGTTGGATGGGGTGCTATTTATAGGAGTCTTCTGGGATCCTTTGCCCAAGGGTTGTTTAGTCTTCCACAATTACTTCTGGAACTAGAGAGGACCAATACCGAGGGGTGTTTTCTGCGCTAATCGAGGGAATGCTAGTAGAGAGTGCCCAATAGTATAGGTTTGGCGAAGCTTTCCTTGCCAGATGTTAAATGCGCCTGCTCCAGTCCTCTTACGGGGCATTCTGAGCAAATGGGATAGGCTCCTTTTGCTCCAATAGTTGTATGCGGTGTGGGAGGTCCAATGTAGCAGATCGTTAGGGGGTCCAATCGGAGCCATGACCAATCGAATGAAGTTGTATATCTTGATGATGGGTAGTTGGGAGTTGTTATAAATGTTGTTAGTTACGTGAGATCTCTCCGACGGTCCTTCCCCGAGGGTAAGTGGTACGTCCCCCAGATAGTACGACTGATTCCCCTGGTTACGACCCTTCTTGTATCCATGTTTTCCTTGTTATTTTGCAGTGCCTTTCTTGTCCTAGCATGTTGAATTTTAAATTGCTGATTTTCTTTTTTCTAAAACAACAAAAAAACCTTAGAAATCCATAATGATGCTGAATTTTCACACATTCTTACAAATAGAAGTTTAAAAAAGATCACAAATATCAGTGAGAATCAAAGCACATTTTGAATCTTTAGACCTTAAATAACTTTATATGAAATATATACATATTTATATATATATGTATATATATATATTTGTGATCGTAATGGATGTAATTCAGAAAAACAAAATAGAAATTTAAAATCGAGGCAAGAGTTGAACTTTTTCTTTAAAACGATATTTTTCCGCTAGGTGCTTACAGTTTAATCGACAATCGGTTCCCACGATGCAATGACTATCTTCTTTGTATAGCATCACTTCAAATACTAAGAATGGCAAATCGAAAAAATATTTTGAACTCTCAGAACAAAACAGAAAAAAAAATGTATTGAATTGAATGAAAAATAAAGAAGTATGGGGGTCTATTTATAGATTACAAAAGTTGGCATGGGGGTGACTCGAGGAACACATCATTTCACGTCACAACTTTTCTGCCAGATCTCGCACAATTTGAGTTGATTGTCACCTATTCGTGCTAACTAGGTGTTGTGGTTGTTCGCTGCTGACTGGATTTTCCCACAAGATATTTGCCTACACCTAATCATGTTTTATTGTTTATTTATTTGTTGTTAATTAATTTTGAACTTAGTTAATTTTGGTCCGAAAAGAATAGTATTTGATAGGAAATATCCAAGTCCAAGATTAGGCCCACGACACATTACCCATGACCCCGGGCCGAAGGAACGGCGGTGGCGGTGGCGGTGGTAGTGCGCCTGTGGGCTTTGAAACATGACTCATAGCATCTAGGTCTTCTCACTTTCAAAGACATGTGGTACCCCAAGTGATCCAAACCCTTATACAAAAAAGCAAGGAATAAGGTGTACAATTTTAGCTCCAACTTCACATGTGGTCTTTAATTTCTTCAATGTAACTTATTTAAACTAGCTAACTTTAACATTTAATTTTCCATTCTTCTCCAATTAATTTTGAACAATTAAATATACTTGATTCACGTAGATTTCACTAAGCTAAACAAATTAACTCCATAAAATGAAATATATCAAAATAAACTAACAAAAATTGCTTACAACTAATATTTTTCTAACATAAACTGTCAAGCGCAAATATCTCGAATTTATGCGTCTCTTTTTGTACTAAGCTTAACGAACCATTATTAGATATGATGAATACACGTATTGCCAATATATTTTAATTCTTGACTTCTTGTTTCCTGAGAACCATATAAATATATTATATATAAGATTATAAGTTCTTCCGTTTACATACTATTTTCTTCTTCATATTAGACTTGCGTACTAGGTGATCTCTTGAAGTTTATAGAGATAAAAGAAAAAATAGAACGCATTCTTGTGACGCGTATACCATGATTATAATCAGTATGAATTGCTCGAAGATTCTATCAATAATTTTTGCGCAATTGAATATGTACAATATCAAACTTTTCATTTTAATGCGTCTGATTTGTGCGATGGATGGCAATAAATATTGGTTTAAGATCGTCTACAAGAGAACGTGACAGGGTGTTTCCAAATGTCCTTCAAACTCTAGGACTTACGTACATGTCTTGAGTTTCATGGAATTGTAGGGCATATTATACAGGGTTTGTCCAATAATCTCAAACTACCGTTAAAATTATTTCTATCAGAATCGAGTTGATGTAATTGTAGAGAAATATTATGATTGTATTTCTTGATAATTTACAATATACAAGAGTCCTAGATATATAATACAAGGAGTCTTAGCCTACAAGTAAAGGATAGACTTTACAAGATATAGATAAGATACAATCTATAAGAAGATAGAAATAAATCAAGCGCTATCTCTTATCGGGAGAAGGAGAATTCGTAGATGTGGTAATATCCCTAATACGCACCGTCAAAAGTGCCGTGCCATCAGCCAAGACAATTTTGGACCGAAGGAGCGTGAAATGAGAGCGAGACAACGCCTTAGTGAGTAAATCAGCAAGCTGGTCCTTAGTGCTGATGTGCGAGACAGAGAGAAGTCCCTTAGCTACGATGTCACGTACAAAGTGAATGTCGATGGCAATATGCTTCATGCGAGAGTGTAGCACTGGGTGTAGGGAGAGATGAGTAGCACCAATGTTGTCGCAGAAGACGGTTGGTTTGGAAGCCAGTTGGACGTGTAATTCCGAGAGGAGATGTTGAATCCACCTAACTTCCGAGGTAGTTGTAGCAAGTGCGCAATCTTCAACCTCAGTGGAAGAGCGAGCAACAACACATTGTTTGCGAGAAGCCCAAGAGACAGGGTTGTCACCAAGAAAAATGATATAAGCCAAAGTCGATGTTCGGTCAAGCGGATCACCCGCCCAGTCAGCATCATAGAAGGCCTGAAGAGTGTTGGAAGACCGTTTGCGGAGAAGAAGACCGTGAGATATGGTACCCTTAAGGTAGCGGAGGATGCACTTGACCGCCGTCCAGTGGTGCTCAAAAGGAGAAGAGACGGCCTGAGCGAGGCGGTTGACGGGAAAAGCAATGTCGGGCCGAGTTAGAGCAAGATATTGTAGTTCGCCAATAGCTTGGCGGTAAAGGTGCGGGTCGCACGGAGTAGTAGACGTAGGCGGATCAGTGGTGGCCAGAGGAGTGGAGACGGTTTTGGCACCGTCCATCTTATGGCGAGTGAGGAGGTCCCGTATATAGTGATGTTGTGTGAGGAAGAGACCCTCAGAACAAGGAATGGCCTCAACACCGAGAAAGAATGATAGGTGACCAAGATCCTTAAGTGCAAACGTGGCACTGAGCTGTAGGATGAGTTTGTTAATCCGCGAGGTGTTGTTTTCTGTAAAAATAATGTCGTCAACATAGACAAGTAGGAATAGAATAGTGCGGTCCTGCTGAAAGATGAAAAGGGAGCAGTCGGACTTGGACTGAGAGAAACCGAGAGTCACGAGGGCCGCGCAAAGGGCCCGGAACCATTCGTGAGGTGCTTGCTTAAGGCCATAGACCGCCTTACGGAGGCAACAAACGTGGTCAGTTTTAGAATCGTCAATGAAGCCGGGAGGTTGTTACATGTAGACCACTTCACTGAGAGTGCCATGTAGAAAGGCATTGCTAACATCGAGTTAGCGTAGGGGCCAAGAGTTGGACACAGCAATAGTCAGGATAATGCGAATTGTGACTGGCGTGACCACGGGACTGAAAGTTTCAGTGTAGTCTAGGCCCGGACGTTGGTGAAACTCTTTGGCAACAAGTCGGGCTTTGTATTTGGCAATGGACCCATCAGCGTGACGTTTGACCCGATAGACCCATTTGCAACCAATTATATTAGAGGCGAGGTGTCGAGGGACAAGATCCCAAGTCCCATGAGAGATAAGGGCGTTATATTCCTGAGACATAGCGAGACGCCAATGAGGGTTATCCATAGCAGTGGAGACACAAGTGGGCTCAATAGAAGGCGGGAGTGGGTGAACACTGGTGGCAGATAAAGATTTTGGCTTGAATATGTTGTTCTTGGCCTGAGTGACCATCGGGTGGACCGGGGCCGCGGATGCGGTCAAGGTTGGCGGGTCCGGTTGGGCGACCGGTGGAGACGCGGTCGGGCTGACCACGGGGAGCTCGGGAGCTGCGGGCGGAGTTGAATCCGCGGGCGGGCTAGGCAGGTGAGCGGCAGCAACGGGGCTGGGCTGCGGGTCGACCCGAGATGGGGAGATATGGGCCGCGGGTGGATGGCCTGGGGGGAGCGGGACAGTGGGCCGAGGCCGCAGTTGGATTGGAGCCGTGCGCCGGGGCCGCGGTAGGGCGCCAAACTGAAGCACCGGTTGGGCCGGTGCGGGAATGGGCCGCGGTGGCGAGATGGTGACCGTGGGCAATGATGAAGGGAAGACGTCCTCAAAAAATCGAACATGGCGAGATAGATACATTCGACCCGTTGAGAGATCAAGACACTTATATGCACTTTGAGAAGTGGAGTACCCCAAAAATATACACGGGCGAGATGTAAACTCAAGTTTGCCATTGTTGTAGGGCTTCAGCCAAGGATAGCATTGACACCCAAAGACTCGTAATTTGAGATTGTTTGGCGCCGCGCCAAATAGAATAGAGTATGGTGTTGCTGATTTTAAGACAGACGAGGGCATGCGGTTGATAAGATATATGGCCGTTTGAAACGCATAAGACCAATAAGACAGCGGAAATTTGGCATGACGGAGTAGTGCACGACCTGTTTCTAAAATATGCCTATGTCGTCGTTCAGGGAGACCATTTTGTTGAGGTGTGTGAGACGTTGTAGTTAGCTAACTTATCCCATTAGTGACAAAATAGTTTTTAAGTGAGAGAAATTCCCCGCCATTGTCGCTATAGAAATTAACAATATTGTGGAGAAATTGATTTTCCACAAGTTCTTTGTATTGGCAAAATATAGAATGCACCTGTGCTTTTGCAGTCATAGGAAAAAGCCAACAACAACGACTGAACAAGTCCACAATAAGCAAATAATAGCGAAAACCATCAACTGAGGCCTCAACAGAACCCCAAATGTCTGCATAAACAAAGTGCAAAGGATGCAAAGCAACAAAGGAAGAGTCCATAAAGGGCAAACGATGAGACTTGCTAACCAAACATGAATCACAAAAACTACCCTTCGCAGAGGGTTTTGAAACTAACGGCAAAGCATAACTAGAAATTAATAAAGAGCTAGTCTTGGGAGCTGGGTGCCCAAGACGAGCATGCCATCCATCCGCCGACGTGCGTACTCCCAACAAAGCAAAATTCTTCGGATATCTGAGGTAATGGGCTGGAGGGTGGATGTGGTAGGTACCATTAGTGCATGTCCCGGTTGCCAGAGTGTCCCCCGACATGAGATCCTTAACAAGAAAATTATCCGGAAAAAATTCCATAGAGACGTTATTATCACGAGTAAAGCGGTGGACATATAATAAGTTATGCTTCGAAGCAGGAGCACATAGTACATTATTCACACGAAACGTACGGGACGGAAACTTAATAAAAGATGTACCAGTATGAGTAATAGGCATGCCCGATCCATTGGCTATAGCGACTTCATCAGTCCCATCATACTCAGAGTGTTGAGTAAGGTTGTGAATATCTCCAGTGAGATGATGATTGGCACCAGAATCCACCATCCAAGAGTTGGAGGCCACGTGTGTTTGGCTATTGGGGGCGTGTGAGCCACGTTAGCAGTGACATTCAAGTTGGGGTCAAGGAGACCTTGCAACTTGTAGCATCGAGAAGCGACATGATTCGGTGTCCCACAGAATTGACACACCACCTGATGGTGATTATTGCCCAAAAAAGGATTAGTAACATAAGAAGGGCCATAACCAGAAGGAGGCCTACCTCGACCACCACGAGACGGACCACGACCGCGGGAAAAAGCACCACGGCCCTAGGGGTTGGATCTGCGCGGCGAACCGCGGGCGGAGGCATAAGAGGCCGTGTTGGCCGTGGCGACGAGGGTCGCGGATTCAGTCTCAAACCGCTTGATGTAAGCCTCGTGCGTGACAAGGGTGTTGTGGAGCTCAGCAAAGGACAGTGGTTGCTAACAGAGGCGGATGGTAGAGGCAATGTCACGGTAATTAGCACCTAGGCCATTTAGCACATAAAGGGTCACATCGTCAGCGTTGAGGGGACGATCGAGCAATGCAATTTCATCCACCTTGGATTTGATGTCAGTCAGGTACTCAGTGATGGATCGACCTCCAAGGGTGGTGTTGTTGAGGGCGTCCTTAAGCGCCATGATTCGGGTGCGGTCCGACCGAGCGAAGGCGGCCATGAGAAAGACCCACGACTCTGAGGACGTTTTGCACATGTGGATGAAATGGATGATCTCCGGTGACATGGATCCAATCAACACGGAGAGGATGAGCTAGTCTTGTTGATACCAGAAACGATGCCCGACTACATCGATGGGAGGAGGGCGTGGATGAGTGCCCTGCAAGTAACCAAGGAGGTTCATGCCAGCAAGAGTGGAAACAACTTGGAGGCGCCATGAAAGGTAATTTGTGTGCGTGAGGCGGAGAGTGAGATGATGATGGTTGGAGACATACACAATGGTGGAGGGGACGGTGGGGTCGGGTTGTGGTTGGGAGGAGGCGGTATCACCACCGGCCGATCCATTGTCGGAGTTGTTTGATTGTTGAGACATGTTCTTTTTTTTTTTTTGATTTAGAAGGCGGCAGCCGAATGAGGGTTATGAGAGGGGGGGGGGGGGGGTGGCGGATGTGTATGATAATGAGAGGATCGTGATGATAATTGTTAGATTATTGTAGGTTTCTAGATACCATGTAGAGAAATATTATGATTGTATTTTTTGATAATTTACAATGTACAAGAGTACTAGATATATAATACAAGGAGTCTTAGCCTACAAGTAAAGGATAGACTTTACAAGATATAGATAAGATACAATCTATAAGAAGATAGAAATAAATCAAGCGCTATCTCTTATCGGGAGAAGGAGAATCCGTAGATGTGGTAATATCCCTAATAGTAATAACGGAATACTACCTGCAGACAAATAGGAGATATACTTTATATACCCCTATTTTATATATATATATATATATATATATATATATATATATACACATACATACATGTTTATTAAAAACATTTAAGTTTAATTAATTTCACGAGATGTATTTGTGATTATTCATGTCTCAAGAGGATTTTTGTAATCAGGCAATTGTTTAGGACTTTATATGTATTAGAGCACAAAATGGACATAGTTTCCATTTTGGGCAAAGATCTTAAATTTTGTTAATTAATTTTATGAACGACTTTCTATTTTTATCTAATTTTTGCGGTGATCACTACAACAAAACACAACATTACATTGTAATCAAAAATTACAAGGAAAATTAAATTTTCGATTCAAATGGATTGAATCGCAAAATCGACTCAATAGACTAAAAAGTAACTTGCAACAAGGCTGAGTTCGATTTTTTCCACGCAAGACATGCTGCATCGCATTTTATCGATGCATAGCGGAAAAAAACCCGACAATCAACTCTACTCTTCTCAAGGATCGTTTTGATGTAAAAAAAATGAATTTCATCCGTTAATTTTCAAAGTCACGTGTTTCGATTAATTTTATTTCTATTGTAAATATAGTAGTTGCTATTGTTTGTTATTGTTGTTATTGTTGATTTTCGATTACTTGGATATGATGATTGTTGTGTTAGTTTTGATTTATAAATTAGTTTAGGTATTTTTAGAAATATTATGTTTTTAAGGGTTAATTTATAGTTTAAAATAAGATATAGGGTAGAAAATATAGTTAGTTTAGTTGATAAAAAGAATTGGATTAAGTTGTCAAGAATAAAGTTTATTTGGAGTAGAAATATCATTTAGTTAGAGTTTCTTGGAAGAATTAGGTATTTAGAACCTTTAGGCTAAGTTGCAATTATTTAGTAAGTTCTTCTTGTAGTAAGTTGTTAATTTGCAATTATTGTGATTATAGTAGTTGTTATTGTTGATTTTCGGTTACTTGGGTATGATTATTGTTGTGTTAGATTCGATTTTTGAATAAATTTGGGGTATCTTTAGAGATATTATGCTTTTAGGGGTTAATTTGGTAGAAAATGTAGTTAGGTTAGGGGGCGTTTGGTTGGATTATTATATTTTGTGACATAATTGGAGTAGTTACTAAAAGTCAAAGTTGACGGCCTGAAATTTATTAATGTTACTTTTGTAACTCATTTGGCAAGCAAAAAACGGAAAGTTATAACTTAATAATTGGGCCTAATACACCATTTGGTTTAACATATTACGAGTATTTCGTTATTATATTCTGTGAATTTCCCATGCTACCCCTCGACCTTATATCCTCTTTAATGGCTCCTATTGCCACACAATATTCATCTTCCAGCACACAAAAAAAAAAGAAAAAAAAAGAGGGGTGAGTCGAAACTCAGGCAAATCCATGACATAGATAGACATCATTCCACCAATTTGTACATTCAAGAAATCACCAATTCTAAGCCATCCATTAACCTATCTGTAATTCATACATTATCGATTAAGTTAAACTGCTTGATCTAATTTCTCTAAATTGCGTATGGCAGATATGCTATAGATATTCCTTGCATTTATGATTTCCAGTATTCCTTCTAGGGAGTGTGACCTATTTACACAAATGAGGAATTAATAGATGTATATGAATGTCTCTTTTTTGTTTTTTTGGATCTATGTACATGATATCTTGGAAATGAAATTCTCATAGATTTATTGGGTAGAATGGTGTCGGCTCAACTACCTAGAGTCTATCATAAAACATAACTCCTAGATCAATGCATGTTGGAGTCAATCCATTCACTTCGTTTGGAACAGATTTGATCAATCATGCATTTGATCTTGAAAAGACACATAGAGTAGGCGAATCGGTGAAAATCAGGGCGGGGAGTTGAACGACATTTACTAGGTGTATTTTCAAATCTAATAAACTGTTGATTTTAATTGGACACTAAACTACTATAAATACAACTAATCTACTCCCATCTTCAGTCATTATTCACAAATCCTAATTTAACTGTAACAATACTTTAACAAAGAATGACAGAAGGCGGCATTGTTTTGAAGGAAGTGTATAACGCTACGACGGTAACATGCAACGAGTTCATTATGTTACTAATTTCAGGGATTATTTTTTTTATTTTGAAAAGTTGAGATGGTTTTATTTTTGTAGGAGCACGTCGAATCTGTGTTCCTAAACTTTGTGGATTTCTCAGAAGACGATGAGTACATTCTGTTATCTGAACTCCATCACAACCTGGAGCGCTCCATATGGTTCTCTTCAGAGATGATGGAGGGCATCTATGAGGAACTTGCAGGGGTACTCACGGAGTTGAAAGGGAGGGTAGTTACTCAGGACATGATCAAGGATCGCGTCTGGATAATCAAAACTCGGTTCCTCCTCTTCAACCCATTTTTGAAGTGCTCGGGGGTGAAGTTTGACGAGGCAACAGGCGTAGTGGAGGTGAATCATGTGAAATATTATATTCTCATGAAACAGGTGAGTTTAATTCACCTATGTAGAGGATTCGTTATTTAGTAATTGTTTAATTTTTAGTTTTTGTTTATAATAAATTTTTTCAACCATTGCAGCCAAACCCCATCGATAAGAGGTTCACGGAGAGGGCATTCCTCCACTTTGACCTTATGTAGTATTGCTTCTATGTCAAGGAACTTCCGATCCCTGAGACTAGGGTGCTGTCATTGATGGATATTTTGTATTCTGAGGATGGAGAGTTTTGAACAATTTTTTTGTTGGTTTATTATGTTTTGGGTTTTGGGGAGATGCTCCCCGTGAATATGTTTTTAGGGTTATATCCCATGTACTGATTGTGGTTTGTTGGATTTTTATTTCTTGTTTTATGCACTTGAATTATGGTTGCATTTTTTTTTATGTTTACTTCTGTTTATGGGGTATATCCCCTTTAATGCTTATGGTTAATTTATGTATTGATGTATGTTATGCTCTTCTTTTGTGGGTTCTTGATTATCGATTTTGTTCATATAGAATATTGACCATACAGTTTAGTCATGATGTAACATATTCTAACAAAATTGAGGAGGAGATGTTGTTGGTTATTTTGCTTCATTGGATGCAGGTACATAGATCAGGGAGAGCTAAAGATGAAGAGGACAACACCCAAAGTAATGGCATAGAATTGTGACAATGACAGTGAAGATTCTCTATAGAAGTAGTTTCATGCCTTCTCGTGCTTAGGATGCCAAATTGTAATAGATTCAACATGACTTCTCTCATATTGTAATACTAGTTAAGTCTGAAATAATATATTTATTTTTGTTTAGCGTAGCATGCAAATATGATCTTTTATCATGTGAACCTTACTTATAACACAAAGCCTCAAATTACATAAACAAAGCAACACATCATCGATAAAACCACACGTACTATGATGCATTTCATCAGCCTGAACAAAGTACCACATCACTTACTACATGTTCCGATCACATCTAGGGTATCCCGCAAAAGCGATCATTCATAATTCATCACAAGGTTACAAACCATAATAAAAATCAAACCGATGTTCGATTGAAAAAAGTACAAAACATCTCCTTAATAAGTAGCAAAGATCATCATAGTAAGCATGTGAAAACCACACTATATCAAGGCATTCACATTGATCAGTTCAGGCACTATATTACCCATACCATCAACATTGTCTTCCCAAAGAACATTGACAAGTGCTTCGCGGTGTCCAAACACTTCATCCCAAGTCTCATAGTAAGAAAACTGCTTCTCTATGTACCTCTCACAGTAAGGGTGATCCTGAATAAAAAAAAAGGCATTTATTACTACAATGTTGATTTAATAAGGACGATGCTAAAATTGGTAACTACATGCAAATTAGTTGGTTGGTAATACCTTCACACAATCGTTCCACGATCCATAATCAGAACCTCAATTGTGTGAGAGAAACTGTTGAACCATGCTGCTCCTATAATGTTTTTAAACATCTGGTGGAGGTGATGATAACACTTTTTCCAGACAATTAACTTGGACTTGATGTGTGAAAATGCATTAATACCATTATCAAGCAGTAGCTCCCTTGCCCTAACTTCGAAACCTTGAAGGTATCCAGCTCTAATGTGATTGATCACGTGACCTTGTTCGTTGAGTTGTTCTCTTAATGTCCATGCCAGTGCCTCCCCCTCCAGCCTAGTCCATGCGTGTCGTGCAGTTGCCATCTACCAAATCATGATTCATGTGGATGTCATGCATAAGACAACTAGAGTTAGCAATAATCAAGTGTAGTGGTACTAATTATCAACTCAACTAGAGTTAGCAATAATCACTATAGTAATGGTACTGATTATCAACTCAACTAGAGTAAGCACTAATCATCAACATGCATGTAGACATATAGTAGAACAAACCAAAAGTAATGCAACTAAACCGTGGCCAATTTAAATAGAACAAAGTGATTTCACAGCCATTAACAGTAATTGCAATAGTTAAAATGTGTGTAATCAGTATGGGTTCTACCTAAATGCACGTAAAAGGGGGATTTTTTTTGCATTTTTCCTAATCATATCCATGATCTACAGGGTGCGAAATAGGGTTCGCAGTTGAGTGCAATAATACATGACAAGATGAATAATTCTGGCAGAGGAAGTATACCTTAGTAGGTAAACACGAAGAACAACCTAATTTTGGGAGTTTAGATACGCGAATCGATAATCTGCACCAATGAAATCAAAAAATATAATAAAATCTAGGCATCAAGAATAACACATGCCATGGATCTATCAAGAATTAGAAGAAATGGGCAGCAATAATAAATTAATTGGGGAATCGTGGTGCTAAATTAGGGTTCGAGCTACTTACATTTCAGCAGAATAGCGCCCAATTTGTTGGTCAAATGATTGAATTGTGCTTTACAATGATTTTATGAAGTTGCTGTGAATCGAGACAAATAAAAAACACTTTCATAAGTTGTTAACGCGTTTGTTAAAAGTAAGGGTAATGTAGTCTTTTTGCATGGGGTGATTTAGTAACTGAACTCATCTTACATAATTGCACGCCGAGGGGGGGGGGAGCGATTACTATCCGAGTTATTGAGTTGAACAGTGGTGGGCCGCCTGACTTTTTGGTCCAGGCCCAAGTCCTCTTTCTCGCGAACCATACTTCTTATTAAGTCAAATAAGACCCCTTATTTCACCTAATATGCGGAACCAAACGCCCCCTTAGTTGATAAAAAAATTGGATTCAATTGTCAATAATAAAGTTTATTTGGGACATAGATGTGATTTAGTTAGAGTTTCATGAGAGAATAGGGTGTTTAGAACCTTTGAGCTAATTTGCAATTATTTATCAAGTTAAGAAAAAATAAGGGTAGAAAATATAAATAGATATCCTATTAAGACGCAATTGTCAAGAATAAACTTTTTCTTGATTTGAAATATAATTTATTGATAATCAGATAGAATGTTTTGTAGGAAGTTTTAGATGGCTGGTAGAGATGAGGGACAGTCTTCTAGGAGAGGTAGGGCAAGGGGGAAGGCACCATCTAGCGCTAGAGGGGGAGGTAGATCGGGGACTACGAGATGTCGCAGAACAATATGTTAGTCCAGGGCTTAGTGGACCGATGGGCGTTTATGTGTGGGGTACCAAAGCTATCGGAGTCCAGCATTACATCATTTGAGTCACCCCATATCTCGTCTCACTCTTCACCTACTGATATATGATTGCAACACGTCTCTAGTAGTTCCCCATGGCCGACGAGATCGTCAGCAGGCGCAGCCGACGCAATACCCTCCCAGCCCCCTGTGGCCGATCTGGAGGCAATACACGATCTTGAAAATGACGTGACTAGCACAGTGCGTGGTCAGCGCTTGAGGGTACCTATTCTCAGGAATATGGATCAAATTCGATCCGCACACAGGATCGTGGATTGACGAGCATAAAATTGTTGGATCTATTTTAGCCACTTTGAAGCAGAAGTTGAAGGACAAATGTACATCTTAAGGAATGGTCGTCGCTAGAACGTGAGGATTGTTGGGGCACATTTATGACAATTTCATTTAAATCGATTATCAAAGTATTATAATTTAATTAAAATGGTATTTTTTTAGAACTTTTGTTTTAATCGTTTCATTTATTTTTATTAAAAAGAAACAATGTAAGTGACAATGTTGGACATATTAGACATTTGTGGAAAAATACAAGCAGCAAACATTTTTGCCAAGTCTTGAACAATCTCTAGGCAATATTCAAAAAGATAGCTGCAAGGCCTGAATTAAAAGAGCAGTACAAGATATGGATTCCAGACGATTGGCATGACGAGTTCCAAGATTACTAGCACGGTGAAGAACATCATAAGAGGGTATGATCGACGAAGAAGAACAGGGACTTGGGAAAGAAGGCTACTTGGTACGGTGGGAGGTGTTCTAGCAAGGAGCTTTCGAGAAAAGAGGTAACGTTTAAATTTAATTGTTTAATTATTCGTTCTAATTTGTTAGTCTTAAAATAATAATAAGATTGTTTTATTAATTTGTTAATCGTGCTTGGAAGGCTCGCCGATTGGGCGTTTCGGTGAAAGACTTGCCTATCGTTTTTATTTACCCTTGCCCGAACGAAAAAGAACAAAAACAGAAGGGATATTTGGGCAAACCCAAAACGGAACAAGAATACTAGTCATATAATGAATTTAATTTACAAGTTCCAAATTATTATATAGTATAATTACATAACATTTTATTCTTTCTTTATGAGTGAGATATCTTGATCGTGTTGCGAAGAAGACGTGGGTCAAACCCTTCCAACGGCCGAGATGGGACATTGAGGCGTGGCTGAAGGTTCAAGCCATGAAGAAAGATCAGGTTAGGATGTTCTCATCTACTCATGATGGTAGTAGATTAGGGGTTTAGATACGCGTATATCAGTGTGGTGGTGCCTCGTCTAGTGGCATCACAGACTATGAGGCGGCGCATTAGGACGAGATCGCTGCTCTGAAGCAGACACATGAGGTAGAGGTCAGCCGGGCACATAAGGCAAAGATGCGTACCAACCAGAGTCTATAGCTCGTGCTAAACACATTTGGATCTTTCGCGTCTGACAACAACATATGGCCACAAACGATAACACACATACCTTCGCCCAGAGTGGTCTATCCCGTCATCGCAGCAGACGCAGCCTACTTGGCTGGGGATGACTACAACACTGTTGCACCAATAGTGGAGTCATCCTGCAGCTCAGTTCACACAGCCTACTGAGCCCCCTCTTCGGCCCAATGCACAGTATACACAGCCGGTTGGGTCATACCCATTCACTACTACACAACTCTCTAAGGCATATAGACCAGACACTTCAAGGTTGTTCCCGCCGTCGTACACCCACACGGAGGACGTACCAGCAGATGCGCCCAATGATGGCATACGCGATGACACCATAAGTACAACACCAGGGGATGCAGATGTGGGGATTTCATTTGCTTGGGATGCAACCTACTAGTACTCAGGGATAGGGGACACGGGGTAGGACCCTAGAGCAGTAGTTTTTGCAGAGTCACAATATGGTATAGGCATGGTATATGCAACATCCCTAAATTTTCCTTATATATATATATATATATATATATATATATATATATATATATATAAAGAAAACAAGTCATATAGATACTTCTTAAAGAAAAAAATATTATTTGGTCAATTGTCTTTTATTCCTTCATCTTTTAAAAATCATTATTTGGCCCCAAATATTTTAATATATTGATTTAATCCTTTTAATTTAAATTTAGATAAAATAATAAAAATAAATAATTATTGAAATCAGATTTTTTTCTTCATTAGGACCCCTAGAAGTAATGGTGGAGACATGAAGGACCATAATAGGCCCAAACATTAAAAGAATGGAGGAAAAAGTCTTCATAATAATAATTTCATATAATTTATAATAAGATATATTTAAATAAAATATTGTTACATCAAAGTTGACTGAAAATTCTGGAAAAAATGCATTTAATTACTTGAATATAATAATCTAAATAGTATCTAAATAGTTGATAATTTAATTGCCTCAATCATGTAAGTTTGCATATAAATACAAGTCATTTCTTTGTAAAAATTCCACACCAAGATTTCCTATGAGTTTGCATATGATGTTTTCACCAAAGTTCTCCTAATTTTCGTCCTCTACTCATATAAATTATTTCCACAAGTTTCTAAACTCAAAAATTGTGAGAAAAAGCTTAAATTCCAATTTTACCCAAAAAATCCAGTTTTACCCTTAAACTTGAAAAATTTAGAAAAAATACCTAGGCTTAATATTTTGTAAAACTGCTCTTTACATATCTTCCTAAGTGTCTTTAGTACGAAAGCCCCAAAAACTATTTGGAATTGCAGTTGATCAGAAGGGTCGATTAAAGGTAAATTAAGCTTGCTGCAATTTTCAGCCCTAAATAACATATCTCTCTTGATAACATCTCTTTTGATTCTTCAAATTAATTTATGCATAATGATACTAATTTTAAAATTGATCATATGTAGTAGTTAATGAAGTCATGAGGATATGTTAAATTCTATTTATTATAAGTTTTAGTCAAGTATAGGTATTAATTATAATTTGTTTTAATTACATGTTGTAGGAAATATATTCATACTTAATTTCTCCTTAATTCCAAATCAAAGTGTGAAATTGTGTTATGATCTAAGTCATAACCTGATTATATAACCTTGTTTCCAAGTTAATAATTAAAGCTTCATCTTAAATTAATTCTACGAAATTATATCTTTGTGACTCCTTATATATGTAACAATTTGAATTGTTAACAAGTAGTAAGCCTAAAAAATTCTATAAATGATTAGATACGAGTCTCATGTTAAAATAAAGAGTTTATAACTAATAATTAACCTTAAAATAAAATAAGTATGCCTAAATAGTTCATACATGTGAGAACCGAGTTAAAATGTGATTATTTGTCCTATTTCTATTTCTTAACTTGGTTGTAATCAAAGATAATAAGGACATACGAGAAAATATAACAAACTATAAAAGTTAATTATTATTTTAAACTTATTAACGCATTTAAATTTATTTAGGAGACGGCGCAGAATTTCCAGAATACAAAGTTATTGTTGCAGGTGAGATTATAATACTTTTAAGCCATGTTTGGCACCCGGCCTGAGGAACTTGGACGGAGTACTTGTGATTGAGAACAACTTATTCTTCCATCAAAATCGTTTTCTTTTATGACCTTATTTCGTAACCTAATCATTTTGCTTACTGTTGAAATATTTTTGGACCATGAGTACTTAATCCTTTTTCATAATTACTATAATTTCTCCAATATGATAATCCACATGTTAGTTCTTGAACAGTGCAACGAGCAACGAACTATGTTCGGGACATGTAGCTCAAGAGTAACGGACATTGTCTGGGTTACTAGCTTATTGTTTATCTGTTATACCCATTGGGACGCATTTGAAAGTTGGGACCAGGGATTGATACAGTTTACTGCTGGGCAGCAAGAGTTGTCGGTTTAAGTAAATTCGCTCGATACCCATTTATCTAGGCGCCGCTTGCAGTCAGGAGTTGGCTGTAACCGCGTTCTAGGTTGACATGTACTCGAGCATGTCCCTTGATCTATTTGCGAGGTTGCTCCTCGTTGGGAGGTAAAATGTAGTATATTGGATGAAATAAGATTGAATTTGTTATATGAAGTGTACGAGTTCATTATCTTATTGTTCGTTTGCTATTCTTTACCTCTCAGTTCTAATGTTTTTTTTATACCATATCAAGTTTTATATATTTGTTACATCTATTATTGTTACTAAAAATCTCACTAAGTCACCAAAGACTTACATCTCCTGTCATTTTCTTTGTCCATTCCTCAGAATAAGCAAGGCGAATGGATTAAACTAATGTGGACGTGTGGGATTTTAAATAAATCAAAAGAGTGATAATAAAAACAAATACCCTATAATTATGTATTTTATTACGTATTCAGTGGTTTAAATTTCGTGTGGATTGTAATAATAAACTCTATAAATCTTGAAAGCTTCCGCTGTAGTAAATAAGTTTGTATTTGGCTTTATTATGGTTCCATTTTATTGAGCCTCTCTGCGGTAGCATTAAGGTTTGAATAGGAAATCTGCAAGTCCTATTCGGGGACCTAAACGAGACTTTAGAGTTTGGGACCTCACAATAGTGGTATCAGAGCCGGTACATGTTTCTGGAAAAAATAAAAAATAAATAATAATAATAATAATAATAATAATAATAATAATAATAATACTAAACAAATTGATGTGTTAAAAGTATTGATATCATTGTGAATTAAATCTTAGGTATTTTGGCAAAGATGGACACACATAATAACTTGTACGTAGATGGTCTACCATTGACAAATGGTCATCAGGAACCGTTATATGTTCTTAGAGATGACCCAGCGCACACACATCATTTTACTGGTGCAGGCTCATTGGACTCTATCCTGACCGGGTAGTTAAAGATCTAGAGGATGATCGAGATCGTATCTTACATGAAAGGGACGAGGCAAGATTTTCGGCATCTGAACTAAATCATCACCTGATTGAGATGTCCGTTGAAAACCAGGCACTACGTAGAGAGAATATTAAGGAGCCCATTACCACTAGACCCAAATATTAAGGATTGGTTGATCCAAGAAATTAATATTATTGATGATATAATCTCACATGGATATGGGTCGGTTATGGAAAGAGTATAGCCATTCTCCATGAATGTTTTTCCTGCTAATTTTGTAAATGGGTTACCTAGGGAGGCTATGGATGGTAGCGGTATACCGCACGTTGATGGCTCAACAGGGATACCCGTAAATCCTGAAGAAGACCAGAAGAGGAACCTGAGGAAGAGCCAGAAGAGGAACGAGGAATATCCCAACACCTGGCTCTTAGAGAAACATGACGAAAATATGAATTCGTGAATGGCTCCACGGTCCTTAGATACCTAAGAAGTGTGTTAGTACACGTAGTACTTAATAAAGTGTGTACAATATTATATTTGTCTTACTGTATGATGCCTAATAACTTAAACTCCCTTTGTAATATGTGACTTATGTGCAAGTGTGAAAATATGTAAAATAAAATGATGTAATATTGTGAAATAATGATCTTATTATTTATGCAAGAATATTTTGTGACCATAACTTATATAAAATAAACGAATCACATGTATAAATCTAATGTAGAATGAGTAGCCCCAGTGGAAGGAACAACATGAGAGGAATATGACACTTGACGCCACAAAATAGCAATGACGAGTCCTCTCACCCCGACAGTACCACCAAGGGTCAAACAACTGAAACGCAAATGCGTCCAGAGCATGGCCAAACTGTTCCACCAATGTATGCAATGATGCAAAACCAACTTATGCAGATAGGACAAATTCAAACTCAGAAGACCAACAGTTTGAAAGGTTCCTTCGCCTTCAATCGCCTATGTTTTTAGGGGAGCCTGATGACCGCATAGCTAAATCTTGGATCGAATAGATGGAAAAGATCTTTGGTATTACCAATTATACTAAAGAGAAGAAAGTAAATTTTGCCGCTTTTCGCCTCGAGGATGTTGCACGTTACTGGTGGCGCATATTAGATCAACGATGGAAGAATGATAGAACTCCACGCACTTGGAATAACTTTTTCAAAGAGTTCTACAACAAGTATATTCCTCAAGTGGTGCGAACTCGTCGAGAGAAGGAATTCTTAGATTTAATCCAAGGATCGATGATTGTTTCTCCATATGAGGCTAAATTTACTCGGTTAACTCAATACGCGACACACTATCTGGGAGATGAAGAGCAAAAGGTAAAAAGGTTTATTGAAGGGCTGAAATTAGAAATCCGTTGGGTAATGATTTTAGTCGTTTTAACTACCTATAATGTGGTGGTAGAAAAAGCACTTCATGTGGAAGCCGAGATAAAATAACTTGTGAGGATTGAAGAGAGAGTAAAAAGAAACCGATCAAATGATGGAAAACCTCAAGGTGAAGGAAAACTTAGCCATGGTAATAAGCATCCCCACAACAACCAAACCAAACCAATCAACTCGGCGCAACAAGCTCCATTGTCTCAGGCAAATGCATCTCCAAAAGGGCCTTGTGTGTTATGTGGAAATCTGAACCATAACGAGGTAGCATGCTGGAAGATGCATTGCATGTGGTAGTGATCAACACCTTATTAAGGATTACCCTAAATGAGCGAACTCCAATTGCTCCATCGCAATCTGAGAAGCCAAAAACTCAAGCCCGTGCATGCGCTTTAGAAGCAACTAAAGTGGAGGTTGACCCAAATGCAGTAGTTGAAGGTAACATTCTAATACTCGACCAAGTCTGGAAAGTTTTATATGATCCTGGAGCTACCCATTCTTTTATTACGTTATCTTTTACTAAACGCTTATCTCTTCAAAGTGGGTGTTACCATACCTAATTGAGATAAGCACATCAGTGGGTGCTAGTTTGGTAACTGATATCATGTATAAAGAATGTCGGACCTGATAAATGGGATTGAGTATCTCGATAATCTATTACAGTTTCCAATGTACAAGTATGACGTAATCGTAGGAATGGATTGGTTGTACAATTATCGACCTGAGGTAAATTGTTACACTAAGGAGATAAAGCTGGGTTTGGATCAATCTTCAGAGTCCACTTCAATTTCTAGTATCTCATTTGTTGGAGCTAAAAGATTCATTCGAGCTGGGGCTTTTGGATTTGTAGTTTATCTAATAAATAACCCAATAATACATATAAGCTAGAAAATGTACCGGTGCCTAAGGAATATCCATAGGTATTCTCTGAAGAATTAGATTCTCTCACTTCTGATCGAGAGATAGAGTTTGTTATTGAGTTACTTTAGAATACCACACTTATTTCAAAAACTCCATACCGTATGGCTCCGGCAGAATTAAAGGAGTTAAAAATCCAGTTACAAGATCTTCTGGAACAAGGATTTATACTGCTGAGTACATCACCCTGGCGTGCACCAGTCTTCTTTGTCAAAAAGAAAGATGGGACACTAAGACTGTGTATTGACTATCGCAGTCTTAATAGTGTTACCATCAAAAATAAGTATCCTCTACTTCATATCGACGAGTTATTCGATCTATTATAAGGATAATTTTCTTCCAAATTGGATTTGAGGCAAGGTTACTACCAATTAAAGATTTGGGAGGAGGATATCCCCAAGACTGCATTCAATTCCAAATATAGTCACTTTGAGTTTGTCGTTATGCCATTTGGGCTTACGAATGCTCCTACATGCTGCAGCCTTCATGGATATGATGCATAGGATTTTGTGACCATATTTTGATAAATTTGTGGTTATCTTTATTGATGATATTTTGGTGTTCTTGACCATGCACACCATTTAAGAATTGTGCTGCAAGTTCTGAAAGACAACAAGCTTTATGCCAAATTTAGTAAATGTGAGTTTTGGTTAGAACGAGTAGCTTTATTGGGGCATGTGATCTCTGAAAGAGGAGTAGAAGTTGATCCTTCTAAGATTGAATCTATACTAAACTGGAAACAACCCAAAAATGTTACAAAAATTCGTAGCTTTTTAGGTTTGATAGGATACTATAAAAGATTTGTTAAGGAGTTTTCAAAGATAGCTGCACCACTCACCCCGATTAACTCAAAAGAACGAACCTTTCCATTGGGATGAAAAGTGTGAGGCAAGATTTCAAGAGTTGAAAGTGAGATTGACTTCAGCACCAGTTTTAGCCCTACCTGAAGGCTACAAAGAGTTTGTGATTTACACAGACGCATCTAAAGAGAGTTTAGGGTGTGTACTAATGCAAAATGAGAAAGTCATTGCTGATGCATTGAGAAAGCTGAAGCCAACTGAGCAAAACTACCCGATGCATGATTTGGAACTAGGAGCAATAATGTTTGCTTTAACAAAGTGGAGACACTATATGTATGGACAACTTTTGAGGTATATGCAGACCATAAAAGTTTGAAACACATTTACCCAAAAAGATTTGAATATGAGACAATGGCGGTGGATGGAATTTCTAGAAGATTATGATTGTTCCATCTTGTATCACCCTGGGAAGGCCAACGTGGCAGCAAACGCTTCGAGTAGAAAAGCAAAAAATAGACCACTTGATGGTAAGGAAAGAAGGCATTATGATCCAATCACAAGCACACATAGTAGGGTTGATAATTCAACCAGAGTTCCAAATGGAGATTTTAAAAGTCTAACAGGGAGACGAGGAAATTGAAAAATAGAAGTCTTTGATGGAATCTAAGAAAGACTCTGAATTCCAAATTGGTCCTATGGGGTTGTTGATGTACCAAAGTCGCATATGTGTACCCTATAAAATACAGACTAAATTACTATAAGAAGCTCATAAGTCCAAGTATACGGTACATCATAGAGGTACCAAGATGTGTCAAGATCTTAAAAGACATTTCTGGTGGAATATATTAAAGAAAGATGTTGCAGACTTCGTAAAAAAATGCATGACTTTCCAGTTAATCAAGGTCCAGCATCAACACCCAGCCGGGAAACTGCAACCCCTTTCTATACCCGATTGGAAGTGGGAACGCAACACTATGGACTTTGTAACTGGCCTTCCTACTCTCAGAGGAGGTTATGATAGCATTTAGGTTATTATGGATAAACTCACCAAGTCAGCCCATTTCCTGCCAGTTGGAACCCATTATAAAGTGGAGGTATTGGCCGATCTATATAAAAGAGAGATAATTAGACTGCATGGGATCCCAATAAGTATTGTGTCTGACATGGATCCCAAGCTCCCATCGCGACTACGAAAACAATTACACGAGAGTCTTGGGACTAAGCTTAAATTTAGCACCGAGTCCCATCCTCAGACAGATGGACAATCTGAGCGCACAATTTGTTTCCTAGTAGACATATTGTGGGCATGTGTACTTGACTTTAAAGGAGCCTGGAATAAACATCTACCTTTGGTAGAGTTTGCCTACAACAATAGTTATCAGGCTTCTATCCAAATGGCCCCATATGAAGCTATATACGGTAGAAAATGTAGATCGCCAATTCACTGGGACTTGGATGAACGCCAAACTATTCATGATGGTCTTCATCGGCTTACGAGGCATGAGATTATACATGACGCTATTGATAAAGTCCAACTAATCAAACAGCGGATCAAGGTATCTCAAGATCGCCAAAAGAGTTATGCCGACAAGTGAAGGAGAGACCTTGATTTTGAGGTTGAAGATCATGTTTTTCTCAAAGTATCACCTCGGAAAGGATTCAAAAGAATTGGTAAAAGGGGAAAGTTAAGCCCACGCTATGTAGGACCCTTTGAGGTCTCAAAAAGGATTGGAGACTTAGCTTATCGATTGATACTTCCTCAAAATATAACAGGAATTCATGATGTGTTTCACGTATCTCAGTTGAAGAAGTATTATCCTGATGAATCTCATATTATTACTCATGATGCTATTCAAATCGAGAGTGACTTGTCCTACAAGGAGAAAATCATCAAGATTCTTGATAAAAAGTTTCAAGAACTCCGGAATCGAAGAATTCTAGTTGTGAATGTTCTATGGAGAAACCATCATGTTGAAGAACTTAACTGAGAGCTTGAGCAAGATATGCAAAAACATTACCCATTCCTCTTCGAACATTCAGGTTAGAAATCCCGGGACAAGATCTTTTTAGGAGGGGAAATTGTAACATCCCTAAGTTTTTCTAGTACACACACAAACACACACACACACACACACACATATATATATATACATATATATATATATATATATGTATATGTATATATATAAGAATATATGTATCATATAGATACTTCTTAAAGAAAAAAAAATAGTATTTGGGTAATTGCCTTTTAGCCCATCATCTTTTAAAAATTATTATTTGGCCCCAAATATTTTAATATATTGATTTAATCCTTTTAATTTAAATTTAGATAAAATAATAAAAACAAATAATTATTGAATCAGATTGTTTTCTCAACTAGGATCCCAATAAGTAATGGTGAAGACATGAAGGACCATAATAGGCCCAAACATTAAAAGAATAGAGGAAAAAGTCTTCATAATAATAATTTCATATAATTTATAATAAAATATATTTTAATAAAATATTGTTACATCAAAGTTGGCTGAAAATTCTGAAAAAAGTGCAGTAAATTACTTGAATATAATAATCTAAATAGTTGATAATTTAATTGCTCAATCATGTAAGTTTGCATATAAATACAAGTCATTTCTTTGTAAATCCATATGAGTTTGCATATGATTTTTTCACCAAAGTTCTCCCAATTTTTGTCCTCTACTCATATAAATTTTTTCAAGAAGTTCCTAAACTCAAAAATTGTGAGAAAAAGCTCAAATTCCAATTTTATCCAAAAAAATCCAATTTTACCCTTAAACTTGAAAAATATAGGAAAAGTACCAAGGCTTAATATTTTGTAAAACTGCTCTTTACACATCTTCCTTAGTGTGTTTAGTACGAAAGCCCTAAAAATATTTGAAATTGCAATTGATTAGAAGGGTCGATTAAAGGTAAATTAAGCTTGCTGCAATTTTCATCCCTAAATAGCATATCTCTTTTGATTCTTCAAATTAACTTATGCATAATGATACTAATTTTAAATTTGATCATATGTAGTAGTTAATGAAGTCATGAGGATATGTTAACACCCATTTATTATAAGTTTTAGTCAAGTATAGGTATTAATTATAATTTTTCTTTTAATTACATGTTGTAGGAAATATATTCATACTTAATTTCTCCTTAATTCCAAATCAAAGTGTGAAATTGTGTTATGATCTAAGTTATAACCTGATTATATAACCTTGTTTCCAAGTTAATAATTAAAGCTTTATCTTAAATTAATTCTTCGAAATTATATCTTTGTGACTCCTTATATATGTAACAATATGTATTGTTAATAAGTAGTAAGCCTAGGAAATTCTATAAATTATTAGATATGAGTCTTACGTTAAAATAAAGAGTTTATAACTAATAATTAACTTTAAAATAAAATAAGTATGCCTAAATAGTTCATACATGGATTTTATTAAGAAACTAATAACCTTACGGTGAAATCGTGAGAACCGAGTTAAAATGTGATTATTTGTCATGTTTCTATTTCTTGACTTGGTTTTAATCAAAGATAAGAAGGACGTATGAGAAAATATAACAAACTATAAAAGCTAATTATTATTTTAAACTTATTAACGCATTTAAATTTATTTAGGAGACGTCACAAAATTTTCTGAACACGAAGTTACTGTCGCATGTGAGATTATAATACTTTTAAGCCCTGTTTGGCACCCGACCTGAGGAACTTGGATTGAGTAATTATGATTCTTGGTTCTAAATGGAAAACAACTTATTCTTTCAACAAAATAAGGTTGAATATGTTATATGAAATGCACGAGTTCATTACCTCATTGTTCATTTGCTATTCTTTACCTCTCAGTTCTAATGTTTTATTTTCATACCATATCAAATTTCATATATTTTTTACATCTATTATTATTACTAAAAATCTCACTAAGTCACCAAAGACTTACATCTACTGTCATTTTCTCTATACATTCCTCAAAATAAGCAAGGCGACTGAATTAAACTACTGTGGACATGTGAGATTTTAAATAAATCAAAAGTGTGTGACAATAAAAATAAATCCCCAATAATTGTGTGTTTTATTACGTATTCAGTGGTTTGAGTTTCGTCTGAATTGTAATATAAATCTTGAAAGTTTTTGCTGTAATAAACAAGTTTGTATTTGGCTTTATTATGGTTTTATGCCTTTTATTACACAATTACATTTATCTTAGGGTTTTTGGCAAATTACGTCCTTGTGAAAAATAAGTTGGCCAAATACCTCCCCGTGATGTCAAAAGTTGGCATTTTACTCCCTTATGCATTGAGGTGTAGTTCACTCTCCCTTAAATGAGAGTGAGAGTTAGATTTCTTTTTTAAAAAAAGACCTGTATACCCCTATTGCTCTAAGACAATATTATATCTTTTAGTTTGATATTTTAAACTATCAAAATTATAAAACTAAATTAAAATTCGAAATAAAAATCTAAGATATATACATGTAATGCTTGTTCCTTAAACCTTTTTTGTATATAGAAATCAAAAAATACGATAAAATCAAATTCGAGATTACACAAATGAAATTATTAGTATTAATAAGGGCATTTTAGTCTTTTAATATAAAATTTACAATACAAAGTTTTCACGGAGGCGGTGTGCCAACTTTTGAGATCATAAGGTAGTATTCGACCAACTTATTTTTCACGGGGAGGTAACTTGCCAATTTACCATAACACATGGAGGTAATTTACCAAAAACCCTTTATCTTATCGTTATATTCTGTTATTTATGTTGTAATATGTTGTACCAACACGAGCATCATATAGTTAGAAATGTTCAAAATGGAACCTTATAAGATTAAATATAACAAATTAAACACTTAAAGACATATCCCAAACAATCCAAATGCAACTACTTTGAATTTCAGGTTTGAAATACAACAAACAAAATTGAATACTTGTAAAGATAGTTAAAAAAAACTACTCATAATCTGGGTCGCTACTATCATCATCTTCGACCTCATCCTGCCCATCCTCTCTTCTACTTCATCTTCATCTTCCCTGTCATCTTCGTCACTGCTCACTACAATAGGCTCGTTCTCAGTTGCAACTTGGACACATTCACCCTCCATGGCTAACTAAGTCACATTGCAAGAAGTTAGGTTAACAACCAATACCATCAAAAGAACGTTTTCTTCTTGGTACACAGTTTTAGGAACTCCTGGAACAATAGTCTTTTTACTCATAGAACCCATGTCAACGTCGTGTCTATCACGTGTGTGAAACACAGCAGGCCATCCCCTTCGTTATCTATTTTTTTGGCAAGGATATAGAGTGTAGTACACTTGTTGTGTTTGGATGGCCAAAATAAATGGTTCTGCTTCACCTGATGGGAGATGTCGGCGTGGATCTAGCTCAACCAAACGGTACGTAGGGTGGATTTGCATCCCACGATCACTGGTATCATACCATATGCACTTGAACAACATGACAGACGACACATTAGAGTAAACTAGCTCAATCACCTCACTTAAAGTCTTGTTGAAGTAAGTGTGACCCTCCTCACCGCTGCACCACTTGACGCATCCTACAGTGTTCATTTTTTTCAAACTATATTGCTCAATGTGAAAATAAATATTGTTAATCATGTAGCCATTTTTCCAAGATATCACTGAGATCTCTAGACCAAGAGTTAATGCTAGTAGGCGTGGATAGAGTATACCATTTCCTTGAACCATTTACAAAATGTCCATTGCCTCTCTGGTGGATCTCATATCCATCAATTCTAATGCACATCTCATCGTCAAAAACACTGATACAATACAAATTTGGTCACATTGATGAGTTATTACGAAACACTACAAATTGATATCAAAATATTGAACAAATAACTAACGAAATTGCAAAATTAGAATAATGATCACTATTGTATCCAACGATCGACCCTCAGGGAAATTAAGAGGATTCAATCTGGCGGCTGCGTTCGTCGCGGGTTAAGTGTCACTTTCCAGCAGCTTGACCGACTGGCTCCCCAGTTTTTCGAAACACGGATATATGAAAAGAAGAGATTGGATAAATCTTTGTTTCATTTTGATTCAAGCGGGTTCTTCGTGTATCAAAATCGTGCTCAAAATAGTGATCATAGAAGTTTCTCATTTCAATAGTTAGGTGCACCTCATCAATAGACCCACAATCCTTGCCTTGTTGCCAACACTGCCCTTGACAACGAATATATATATGCACAAACAAAAAGAATCTGCCAAATTTTTCTTCCCACGGTAAATGAATCACTAGATGCTTCATGGAGTAAAAGAACGAGCGAGGAGATATCATCTCTAGTTTACACATTATTTCCACAATCGACCTCTCAACATGGGCCATATTAGATTTGTGAATGTTAGTGGCACACAATGCTCTAAAGATATTGTTAACCTCCCCTAGTGTCCCTCAAACATCATCCGGTGAGAAATCTCTAAAATCAATATGAATGAGCCTTTGCGTGAAAACGTGCCAGTCATGGCTCTTTATACCGGTTACTTTTAAACATTGCATTTGGACACAACGATCGATATCATAAGCATGCTTGTATGGAAACTTCAAACTACATAACCATTCACATAAAATCCTATTTTGATCATTTGTTAGACGATAAACAGCATAAGGTTTGTAATCTTTACCATCCGGACAAGTCACTAAAAACAAGTCACTTTGCTTCGTGTACAATCTCAAATCCTCTCGAGCCTTTATGTTGTCTTTGGTCTTGTCAGCGTCGTTCATTATTATGTTCTTTATGTTTTCAATGAAGTTCTTCTTACAATGCATCACATTTGGGTTATGTCCTATCAAGTTTGTTGACCAATACAGGAGCTCTAAAAATATACTCATATGATTCCAGTTGTGGCGCGTTCCAAAACCTTGGATGGTTTTTCTACTTTCTCCAAAGCCCACGTTAGGTATATGTTCGATGTGACGTTCTATTTCTGCCTCTGTCCTCCTACGTAGTGGTGGTTCTATTTTCACTCTGTCCTTGTAGAATTTTGTATCATTGTTCCTCAAATCGTAGTCCATCGGTAGGAATCTACGGTGATAGTCAAATAAACTGATTTTCCTAGCTTGCGATAGCTAGAATGATTTAGTGTACTCTATAAAGCAAGGGCACGACAACCTTCTATCCATACTCCACTTAGACAACATCCCATCTGCCGAGAAACTACTTGTACTTCAACGAACACATGTTCGTAACTGAAAGTTCTACCGTCTAAAGCTATCGAAAGTTCAAGCATCATCTTGCCATAGAGAAAGTAGTTTGTCAATCAAAGGCTGAAAGAACACATTAATGTTCTTACCCAGGTTGTTATGACAAAAAATGAGAAAACTGAGAAATACGTACTCGTGCCTCATGCAAAGATTAGGGGGCAAATTGTACGATGTTACAAAAATGGGCCAACAAGAATAAGGACCTGAAGAGCTACCCCACGAGGTGAATCGGTCCGTGTAAAGTCAAAGTCTTACATTTCTAGAATCTAGGGTAAAATAAGGATGACGCGCATCAAAGTATTTTAAGTCATCCCCGGCTACGGGATGAATTATATGATCCCTGCCTCTCGGCAGTTGGTATGTCACGTCATGTACTTGGTAATTGAGCGAGACATGTACATTCGTTGGAGTCTAGGAGTCAATAGAAAGTACCAGAACTTCTTACGTGGAATGGGTTTGTTTCTATTGTTTAGATTTTGGAACGGTTCGTAACAAGGATGATTAAATTCGGGACACGACGTATACTCGAGAGACTCAAAGTTTCCATAGAATAAGAAACAATTATTTACGCACGCTTCATAAGTCTTGACACCTAGTCCCAAACTCTTCATAAGTTTTTTCACGTGTTAAAGAGCAACTGATAATTTAGCATGAAGTTCAGGGGACAACAGTTGGTGAACCAATTTTATTGTTTTGTCACAAGAAACGGTACTCAGCTAGAGCGTTATCTTGTTCGACATAAATTGAGAAACCCATATAAATATAGTGGTTGGACTACCTATGTTTACCGGTTCCTTTGATGCACTTAGCATTTTAAAGAAAGTCTTTGCATCACTATTGGGCTCCACTATTGCACTACCCATATCAGAAGTAAAGTTTAGAAATTGATCATCGAATGCATCATTTACCATATTCCTCATTTGGTCATCTCCCTCACCTCTGAGACTATGTGTCAAGGACTTATCTTTGGCATGTTATTTAATATTACCCCCAGAGGCGTTACCCATCTCACCGTGTGAATTCCATACTGTATAGCGAGGTACGAAACCCCATTTATACAAGTGCATATGAATGGCATCCTTTGAAAATATTTTCTATAGTTGGATTTTCAACATGGACATCGAATTCTTCCACGAAACAAGTTACTACTTTGCGAGAATGCGAAATCGACAAATTTCAACACACCAACCTCAAAATGACTATTCAAATTGTTGTTTTCGTCCAGTCTATCGTACATCCAACTCCGATCGTTATTGTTATACATTTTTCGTGTAATTTATAATATAATAACAACGACATAAGAGATTAATATCCAACTAAATAATTCATTAATAACTAACTTTAAAAATACAATTAATAAAGGTTAAAATGATGTACATACCTTCGTAGGACTAAAATTAAGCTTCAATGATTTGCAATACAGATACCAAATATACTATTTTTGGGAATTATGAGGAAGAAGTGGTGAGTGATTCAATAGAGAAGTGGGTGAATATATATACAGAGGAAGAGTTATATTAGATGTAAGGAAAACTTTCACGCCAAAGTAACATGCAAAGAAATATTTCTTTCCAAATATAAGCATTGAAACCAAAATTTTCGATGCAATAACTATGAGAGAAAATCTTTTGTTGCATGAAAAGGCAATAAAACACAAAAGAAATCGATGCAAAACAACATGGCATGGAAAATTTCGATGCAGTGTGCAATGGAATTTTGCATTTCAGCATAAAAAGCTAGTATAATAAAATAATTAAAAAACCTTTGGAGAGAAAAATGAAATTATAAAAAAGTTGCAAAGCAACTCCAAACTCACTTCTTTTCACCAGTATTTTCACAATATTAAATAGGTGTTTCTTTCAAAATTCGTCAAAAATAACTTAACAAAGACGTTAAAAACACATTTGGGGCTTAAAAGAAACTTATGTTAAAGTTGCAATACAACTCCGAATTCACTATTTTTTTCACCGATATTTTCACAACACAAGTGTGTTATTTTAGATTTCGTCAAAAAAAAAAACTTAAAAAAAGATGTTAAACAAACCTTTGGGGAGGAAACTAAAATTATGAAAAAGTTGCAAAGCAACTCTGGGTTTACTTTTTCTCTAACCATTATTTTAACAACACTAGGTAGGCGTGTTTTTTCAAATTTCGTCAAAAATGGAGTAACTAAGGACATTAAACAAACATTTGGGGAGAAAAATTAAATTATAAAAAATTATAAAACAACTCTAAATTCACCTTTTCTTTCACTGATAATTTCACATTAAGTAGGTGTGCTCTTTCAAATTGCTCTTAAAAATGGAGTAGCGAAAGACATTAAACAAACGTTATAACTCTTAAAAATGGAGTAGCGAAAGACATTTAAGCCTAAACCTTAAAACCCCAAATTCTACTAAACCAAAAATGTTTAATCATATGTACAAGTTTCCAAACACATTCAATCCTCTGTTTTTGTTACCATACACCATGTTATTAAAAATAGTGTTCTTCCAAAATTCGTCAAAAACACGGAGTAACAAAAGAAGTTTAAAAAAGATTTGGGAAAGTTTGTGAAACTATGCGAAAGATGCAAAACAACTCTAAAATTACTTGTTCTTTTACTCATTCAAAATACTAAGTAGGCGTATAATTTCAAATTTCGTTAAAAACGGAGTAAAGAAAGACGTTTAAATAACTTTTGGGGCAGAAAATATAATTATGCAAAACCTGCAATAAACTACATATTCATTTTTTCTTTCACCACTATCATCAAAACACTAAGTAGACGTGTTCTATCAATTTTTGTCAAAAATAGAGTAACGAAAGACGTTTAAACAAATTTGAGTAGAAAATATAATTACAAAATGTAGTGAGAATGGAGAATTTTGCAAATACCTATATTGGATGAAAGGCAATTCTTTAATACAAATTAGTACACAATAAAATATTTTCTTGCAAATGTACAAATTTTCAATGCAATATCCTATGCAAGGGAATATTTCGATGCCATGTATTGGATGACTCCAAAAATTCCCTTGCAGGATGACGTGGAAGGGAAAATTTCATTGCAAAGACAAGTCTGCGAGGAAATTTTCGGTCCCAAAGGTACTTTTGCAAGAGAATTTTTAATGCGGGGTAAATAACTTTCTCCTATAAATACCCATCTCCACACCATTCATTTCACATCTTCACCTCATTCATTTTCTCCTCTCCTCACCACCTTCACTCTTCCTTCTCTCTCAAAAATTATGAAATTAGAATCTTATTTTTATTTTATTATTTTTAGAAGATATATAATTATATCACCTTGAGTAATAATTGCAATTTTGTTAATCAACAACTAATTTATCTAAAATAACTACGAGTAATTATACGAAACACACATATATATACATATATATGTAATTTATACTAAAGTTAAAATTATAAAGTTTAATAAAGTCATAAGGTAATACAATTTTTATAATTACTAAATATAAAATAAACTAGATACAAGAAATAAAAATAAAAATGAATTTATTTAAATGTGGGGAATCCCTCCACATTTTTGTTTAAATATTTCAAAAACGTATTGTATCGAAAAATTTCATGCAATATTGATTCAGGTCAGGCTAGCAAGTAAAGTTTTCGATGCATGAGCTTTTCAAGGGAAAAATCGGATGCAAGCTCTGAACCAATGAGAAGTTGCAATGACATGCTGCTTCTGTTTTTGGCATAAAGCAATCTATGTTCGATTTTTTCGCTTCAGCGTGGATCTTGAATCCGATTTTTCCTCTCCACGTTGGCTCTGCAACCAATGTTTGCGCTCCATCCCTTTAATTGTCTGCAACCCATTTTTTCCTTCATAAGTTTTGCATCCAATTTAGTCGATTCAAATGCTTGCAACGACCCTCTTTGGAGCAGATTGTAGATCGAAAATCGGGCTTTTTGTATCGAAGATTTTCCCTTCAATTGCTCAGTTTTGTTGTAGTTGATAACTTTTCTCGCAAACTATACCAATTCATCTCGAATGTAAGAGTTAAAGTTGCACATTTTCAATTCTCTTTTAATGGAAAGTTTAGTTTGATTCGTTTATTAATATGTACTTCTATCTATTAAAAAAACATATACGCCATATTTAATTCACGTGGATCTACAATATATATATATATATATATATATATATATATATATTACAGGCATTTGATCGTCTGTTGCTAAAAAAATTGTTTTGTTGTTCTACATAGTAAAATTACTTGCTAAGGATATATTGAATATGCATGAAATGCGAATACCAATTCGTGGTTAGTAGTATTCAAACTAACTCGTCTTCATGTTTAATAGAAAGATATGTGTAATGTAAGTTGTGTTGAGAATATATTATCCCACATCGTTTTGGTATGGTCTTGGACTAGTGTTAATAAATAAGAGTTCCTCCTTCATTTAACAAAACTTTTTAAGAGTGATATGGACTTCAATTTCTATCATGGTACCAGAGTCAACCCAAGACGTATGTTGAGCTCCGCGACTTACCGACCTGATGGTACCGAAGATAATTACCGAGTCACACGTGAGGGAGCGTGTTGAGAATATATTATCCTACATGGCTTGGGTATGGTCTTGGATTAATGTTAATAAAGATAAGTCTCTCCCCCCCCCCCCCCCCCTCCATTTACCAAGATGTTTTAAGTTGAGTGATATGGGCCTCCGATTTCTATCATGGTATCAGAGCCAACACAAGACGTATGTTGGGCTACGCGACATACCTACGTGATGGCACCGAAGATAATTACCTGGCCACACGTGAGGGGGCGTGCTGAGAATATATTATCCCACATCGCTTGGGTATGGTCTTGGATTAGTGTTAACAAAAAAGAGTTTCTCTTTCATTTAAGACATTTTAAGTGGAGTGATATGGGCTTCAATTTCTATCAAGTTGTTCTCTTGATCTACATATATATATATATATATATATATATATATCCGCATAATTACTTCGCAAAAAGAGATCAAAGACCTTACTTAAGTAATTACCCGATTATCTTTTTGTATAAGCTTAAATACCAACATAACATTCCGATAAAGTTGGCAACCCATTCTCTTAAGAATTCTTGAAGCCTTTGTTCCTAATACCAACATAACATTTATCTCTTGATTGAGCAATTGCAAGCAAATCAAAAGCAAAAAACGAAAAAATAAAATAAAAATGATATGTAGATTAGATTCACTCACTCACATGATTAGGCTAGCGTAATGATAAAACTGGACCTACACAGCAACAGGTAGCAAAGACCTTACATGGGGCTACCATGAACCATGTGAAGTAAACAAATAAAGTGCTTACTGGCTGGGGAAGCTATAAGCACTTTTTAGCTATTATTGTTTTTGCTTCAAAAAGGAGATAATGAACCATGCCGAAATTGCTTTAATCACAATATAAAGCACGAGGGTGGGAGCTCAAATTGTGTACTTAATTAATGTATTTGTACTCGAAGTACAATGGCTAAATTTATTAACGCCTTTACCACGTGCATATAATATCGAAGAGCAGACTTATTTAAATAATAGCTTATTGTTAAATGAGCAATGCATTGGTAATTTGTGAAATAAATATCTAGTTAGAGAAATCATAGGACTTATCGGAAATCAAAATATAAAAATTCATAGGCCAAGACCACGACGATTGACAAGATAATTTCAAATTTGTTGGGCGCTGCATAGTGCCTAAATGGGGGTGAATTGGAGTCAAGTACTGTGGGGTTTTGGGGCAATATTATTTTATTAGATTTTTATCCTTTTAAATGACGCATTCCCAGAATAATTAAGTGATTGATGCCATAATATGGTGGGGTTAATGTGGTGAGGCCTAAAAGGGGAATAAGACAATATATATGAGGATGGAACTGTGTTTGCATGTGGTGAGTGGGCTACCCTTCTTTTTAGATTATGGATTGTCCTTATACTTCTTGAATGGCCCATCTTACCCAATCTCGTTCAAGGGCCGCCACATCTCAATGTCTAAAATAACCCCACCTCTCGCTCAACAAATCTCTAAAACTTAATTTGCATCAATAACAGTTAAGATATCTTTATTAGTTTCTAACTTTCTTTATTTCACCAAAATTAAAGTTTAGATATATATATATATATATTCAAAAAATTATATCTGCATAATGATCAACACGTTAATTCTCATATGCTAAATATTAGTTTGTGTAGTTAAATTCCATGAAGCATAGGTATCTATATACTATTATATAAAAAAACCCATCGTGACACCAATCTTTTGATTTCCAACTTTAACCTTTGAGTTTTAGCTATATTGTAAAAGTATATTATTAAATCCCCAAAATAACCTTACAAATTAAGTTAGACTAATTAATTACACTATTCATTGTAATTAATGATTTACTTTCCCTATAATATATTTTTCTTCCATTGTTATACTCTAAATTTATGGCACATGTTATTTAGATAAATGTTCTTATTTAATCCACATAAAATGACATTGAAAAAATAATTATGCTCGCGGGAACCGCGTGCTCCATTTGCTAGTTATAATAAAATATTGTGATAAATAAGCACATGCTTAAGCATATTTTCTCGAAAATTGTGTTTTATCCGCTATATATAACTATATAAGTATGTTCTTTATTAACGGTGCCTCATTTTAATTCTAATATGCATGTTATACCATTAGTGGTATTAATTAAAATATTAAATTTGTTCTTTCTTACAATATGTTTTTACTTAAAAAATATTAAGTTCATTATTTCTTACATAATATAATCTTAAGTTCTTTTTTATTTTTCATTTTTTTGTAAGGAATTTGATTTCTAATATGTACGATAAAAGGGACATGAATATTTTTTTAATTTTCATACTTATGTTAGAGTTATATACATAAAACATTCATGAGTATTTTAAATATTTTAAACTTTCCTATTTATATCTTCTCATATTTCTAATGTATTTGTACTATCTTTCTATCTTGAATAACGTAATCATGTCCCTTATAATAGGTAAGAACAAGACTTATTCAAGTCTTAAAGATTCTAATTATCAAAAAAAAAAGTCTTAAAGATTCTATTAATCTTGGGAGTGATTTTGATTTTCCATAGAAGTAAAAAGATGGATTTAATTATTCTTTTATAAAAGGGTATAATAAACATAACAAAAACTTTGCTCTATTTTTAAGGATTTTGCTCCGCCTATATCATTTGACAAAATGGAGTAGTCCAAAACAAATTCAACATGAAAATCTTGTTGAAATTTATGATAAAAGTAAACTTTACATAAGGACCCTATATTAGTTATTTGGGATCAAATTTTACACCTTTCAACTCGTATGATCAATATCTACCACACTACTTGCCGGAAATCACTTGAGTTATTTTTTTATATCCTAGCACGATAAGTACTTCATATATTTTTGCTAGCTGTCTCACACTATTTTAACTGAGAGAACTACAAATTTAATTTATTCAATTCAAG
Source organism: Linaria vulgaris (assembly GCA_948329865.1). Classification (NCBI taxonomy): domain Eukaryota; kingdom Viridiplantae; phylum Streptophyta; class Magnoliopsida; order Lamiales; family Plantaginaceae; genus Linaria; species Linaria vulgaris. The sequence goes on from OX415253.1 coordinate 35,847,600, forward strand.
ATGACATGAAAAAACCTATTTAAAAGTTATTTTAACCAGTAACCACCACACATTTGAACACGTGTTTCTGGTATATAATTTATCTCTGATATGATATCTCACTACTAAAATCAATAAAATCAATCAGATATTAACTGGCTTACATGGGATTAACATATTAGTTGATTGAATAGGTGTTTGCAAAATTTATGTAACTTGTCCACTTTTCCTGGTAAAACTCAATGTTACTTTTACTATAAAGTTGGAAGTGTGTGTTAATCTTTCAAAAACGTTAATTAAGAAGTGTTAGTATTAATTAATAACAGGTAGCTTTTTATTCCAAAACTTTTATTAGATAGTATTTTCATAACAAGGATTGAGAAGCACCATAAACTCAAACTCTACTACTTGTATTTTTATGACTCTTTTAAGATAAGCAAAACCACAAGGCAACATTAGACACTCAAAAAGTGCTTAAAATGGACAAAAAGCCAATACCGTTTTGGTACAAACACCACTTTAAAACACTTGTTAATTATGTGCGTAATGAAAGAGGATAATTTGTACAAGTACATGTTGCCCGCGTCAATATCCCATGAAATGATTCAATGCATCCTTCCGGACCCAATAAAAATCCTTGAATTTCTATAACAATGGCAAGGATTGGGCCCTATATACGCACCAACTCTGCCATTAGCACATGCCACTGAATTGTGCACTCTTGTTGTAATTCATGATGGCTACACATTTCACTCCACAAAAACTCCATAGGTTGTTTCAAATTCAACGAATATATTTAAAATAGTGAGGCTTACTAGAAAATTACTTTACCCTACGACTAGTCACGGTGATGGTCCAAATACAATTGGTGTTTTTAAACCAGTTGAGCTAATAAAAGTTGTGCGGATGTTCGAATATTAGGACACTAATTATAACAGAAATTATGAGTTCGACAAAAACAATTATGTTTGTTGTCACTATTCAACCCTCTCTGCCTTTTGTAACCAATCAAAAGAAAACGCCGATGCATTTTAAGTCCAAAATATCCTTGAGCCTGTCTTTTCTTTGTACTGGAAAATAATTTCACTTTCTGACACTTCATTGGAACCTTTCCAGATGAAAAAATATTTGACCAAAAAATTATGTGAATATATGTCATCATTGGAAGTGGATTTTTCTGGCTTGGACTTATACAGATATGGAAGTTTTGATTGCCTAAGGGAATAGAAATAAGACATGAGTTTACATGCAAATGGGATTTTTGTGAAATTTAGTTCTTTATTTCTTACTATCAAAAAGGAGTTAGATACTTGGCCAGAAGTAGAAGTGCAATCTTTGCTGATGAAATACAAAACTCACTGAAGTTTTCATTTACCTAATATTTTGTCTGTTTTTCTCTTTTTGATTTGATCTTTGATAAATTGGAGCATTCATCATCGTTCTTTGGTTTCACATAGTTCTACTTTTGCAGTATACATGTGTGAGAGGACGTTCTCTGTTTGATATAAGTCTGGCTAAACTTTTTGTTACTTGAAGAGAATATTACGAGTTTATTTTTTCCTTTTTCTGAAAAAATTCTTGGCACTGATTCTAATAGTTTTTTTTTAACACAACTAGAAACGCTGGCACGCGGTCCCCGCGTGATTAAGAATTTATTTTAATTTATATGATAAAAGAATAATTTGAATAAGTAAAGATTAAATAAATAAGGATAGAGACTTTATATACAAAGTTTTAAATTTTGGGAAACTAAATATTCAATCACAATAATTACTATAGTTATTGATTCTACTTAAATTATAAGGCTAAATTAGGAACTCAATAATTACACTATTGTACTAACAATAAAATTATAAGGCTAAAATCGGAAATCAAAAGTTTGGTGTCACAGTTTGTCATTCTTTATATAATAGTATAGATTCTAAGAGTTCTTTTCAATATTAAGCAGAGTAAAGTAACTCGGCATCCGAAAGTTATTTGCCCTCTTACTATTGATGGATATCTGAAGTATTACTATTGCTTGTAGATGACTAGATATCATTATTTGATTGGTTAGACGGGTTATTATGGGTTACTAACTAATTTATTTATACAAAGGTTTTGTTCTATAAATATATATATAGAAAATAATTCATGACGTATGAATAACTATTTAGACACAATATATATGACATTCTAATTTTTTTTTTTTCAAACTTGTCATGTTAGATTAATAGCTAACATCACACACTTAAACTTATATATTCACAATTTAGAAATTGTTGTGCTTTTTTTGGTGATTATTTTTAGATAAATATAGTGACACAATTTTACACTTGAACTGGTAAATTCGTTCTCAACCGATAACCTGCAATTTTAGACTAAATTATAAGGTAGAAATGTCAAAAATGCCCATTATCTTTTGCCAACTTTACTTTTTGCCCGTTATCTTTTTAAGCTGCCGAAAATGCCCGCTATCTTTGCCAAAAATGCCCGATTCACTGTTCATTACCATTTGTCCGCCAAATCATCCAATCTTGTCCTACGTGGCTACCATGTCATCTTTAAATTAACATCGCTGAGTTAACAACATACCAAATTGTTGTTAACACTCCAGTGTTAAGTTAACAACAACAACGTATCAACCCGATCCGCAATTTCAAGCATCATGACGAAATATGGACTATGCATGGACTATGCATGGACTGAACGCATATACACACGTTGGTCGAGCACAATGTTATGAAAAACTATTAGCAACAACGCATTGTTCTTTTGGCCGTCTCTTAACTCTTTGAATTATTCTAGCTTGGGGAGTTAACCTCTAAGCTTATAAATTATAGTCCCAATTGAACTTTGTAAATAATTGCACCAAAAACAAAGTACGATAGTGTTCATGGTGAATTGGACATTGTAGCTTACATGGATACGAATCCAATACTTGGTCCACTGAAAACAATCGATCCAAGCCTTATATGCAATTCAATCTAACGTTCCAATATGACGGTTTCATACAAAAGCAACCCGTGGGCTTGGTCTACAATTGACAACTTCCGGCAAAGTACTTTTCTGTAGTTATCGTTCATTTTAGATAGCCCCGCAAGTATTTGTCTGGGCGATATGTTATTAATTGTAGCCTAAACTTATAAAAGAGTTTCTTATGGGCCGTCATAGTTTAATTTTAAGATGGCTGTGAATTGTGATTGTAATTCTAAATAGGGAAAATTATAAATTAGTATCTAAAGTTTGATGGTTTGTGCACTTACAAGGCCAAACTTTAAAACTTTACATCCAACTATCTAAAGTTTGCTCCGATGACACATTTCTATCCAAACTTTGAAACATAAGTTACATCATTTTTCGGTATTGTGACGTACAAGTTGTTGCACTTTACTATTCAAACGTTCATTTTTTTGGCACTCGCCTATATGCCGAAAAGTGATGTCACTTTAGTTTAGATAGCAAAGTGTCACCCGAGCAAACTTCAGATAGTCGAATGCAACACTTTGAAGTTTGTTCATGTACTGCAACAGAGGCATAACTTCGGATACAAATTTGATTTCCCCTTCTAAATATCAAGGTTACTTTTGTTGACATTTGGGTAAGATATTATTGAAAAGGTACCCATCCCAATATGACAAGTAAATATGCAATATATAAGATTCCAGAACATGCTTGTTTTCTTGCGCATGAACGATTGAAAACTAAAAATATGTTAGCACAGATATGCCTCGATACAGACACAACGACACGAATTTTCAAAATTACAGAATATATTACGGCATGGACACGTATAAATCTTTAATGTATTACATTAATATATGTGTAACAACATCAAAACAAGACATGGAGAAATTATATTTTAAATTTTATTCACGAATGAATTTCAAGTGTGTAAATTGATTAAATTTGAACCATACAAATATAAGGATAAAAACATCAAACACCCAACCTATTCGCCATTTTGCAATTTGCGTCCTAAACTATTTTTATCGGCAATAACCCCCTTAACCTTTGACAACTTGTTCCATTTACCATTTTTTTGCTGGTATCATTTCAGTTTGGGGTGTTTTTTCGCCTATTTGTCACGTGTGGAGGAATATTCTAGTCAAAAATAATCTGAAATACACTGGTGGGTAAATGGAACAATTTGACAATGTTTAGGGGAGGTAGGGCTGATAAGAATTGTTCAGGGGGCAAGTCGCAAAAAGGCCAATATGTTAGGAAATTTAATGTTTGTATCTCAAAAATAAATTGGCAAACTAAAATAGTGTATCACATGTTTTTCAGAAGTTGTATTTCAAAACCTTGTATCCAGAATTACTGAATTAAAAGCAATTGAAGTTGAATGAGCAATTAACTTAGCTTAACAAATTAAAGTTTATATACAAGAAATTGAATTAACAAAAGAAAAAAAAGGAATCAAAACTTTAATTCTCACTTCAAGTTGATAAAGAAATGGTTGACGCGCTACATATAAAGAAATCGGAGTTTTTTAACTTTATTTTTAGTTAATTATAACTTCTTAAGTAACATATTAAGGTAGTAAGTTCGATTTTCATAGTCTTTTATATTAACACACAATACTTTTGATCGTATATAAATAAACACAAATGTGTCATAATATGGCGAACACACATACGAAAAGTATTCGACACGCATGTTCGAAACTTTTATATATTAATTATAGACAAGTCACTTGGCGTGTCGAACTCGTGTCCAAGGCGTGTCGATTTTCCTTGTGTATCCGATACTGTATTTCTTAAAATTTCACATATATTTCAAATTGACTTGAAAAGAAACTATAGATGGACCTAAAAGTGAAATTTCTGAACTTGAAATTATTTAACCGAGTTGGAAAAGTATTTCTTTCTAAAGATACAATGTTACATAATAATTAATATCGGCTCCCCCTAGTAACACGATATTTATAGCATTCTGAAAAGATAGCACAAAAAATGATAATTCGATCAACTGTATTTTTTTAAAAAATAATTGTTAAGTGGGAGACAGACACTATTTAGGGCCATCCATGCTCGCTTTATACCCTACAGCAAATATTGAGTCAAGCCACTTTTACAGGCAAAGAAATAAAATTGCCTTCTCTCCATTAATCTAGATAATTAAGTTCAGCAATATTAGTCTATTATGAATCATCAACATATATTAAGGAAAATGCATAGAACATACATTCAAGAATGATGGTAACTTTCATCGTATTAGTCGATAATGCTGTCGATTTCACAATGATTCTTTATGAAATCATCGAAATCTTGACCATAATGTCTTGTTTAACCTTGTGGTGTGGATCTTATTATTTGATTAGATGAAATAATAATCGTGTAATTTTCCTTGACAAGCTGTTTTTCCATGATGACCAAATTGTTAACTTTAATGTTGAAAATATTATGGTGGACAAGAATCAATCATGGTGCCATCATCACTAATTCTTGTACTGTGTTGGCGCCATAAATACCTATCCCATTATGGCTTCGTTCTGTTTAGAATAGTTTGAACTCTGTTAATTTGTGCAGATCTTCTGGTGCCTATTGACTGCCTTACCTGCAAGGTTCGTCAAAAAACACAACGTCGTTCATTAACAAAAAAAAAAATCCTACATATTCAATAAAAACATAATTAAATGGATGAATTATTAAAGCATTACATTGCTTGTAACATGGCTGTGTGAATGCTGGATCAAGGGATCTTGGTGGAGGCTCTTGCCCAAATATCATTTCACAGCTCATATCATCAAAATCTGCAACAACAAAAAAGAAAGAAATAACAACTCATTGAGAAGCGTTTCATTATCATTTTAAATTCCAATTAGCAAAAGGATTCTGTAAATCTTGAACATAAATTGATGGACAAATTAATATTCCTGCCCTGTAACTTTACACCGTTAAAAAAAGTGTCCAGTAACTATTAAATCTATAAAAATAACCTACGAATTGGCTTTTTTTGATTTTTTCTGCCCACCCCGCTGCCACATCAGAAAAAAGCCTACGTGTCAGCCAAGTTGGTTTTTTTGGCACACGTCATGGCTGCCACATGGAATATATTTATGACAAAAATATATTTATATTCAGAATATATATAAATATATAAAAAAATATCTTTGTGTATTAAAATATATCAAATATATAAAAATATATATAAAAAAATAGAAAAATTATAAATATTATTTTTATTACTGAAATTAAAAAATATATATATCAACTATATATATAAAAAAAGGAAAAAATAATTTTTATTACTGAAATTAAAAAAAAATAAAAAAAACTAAAAAGAAAATTGAACCCCCCCCCCCCCCCCCCAACCCCGCCGCTGCAATTGCAGTGGTGGCGGCGTCAATCGATGCCGCCACCACTGCTGCAACCGCGAGTTGCAGCGGTGGCGACGTTGATTGATGCCACCACCGTTGTAACCGCGTGTTGCAGTGGTGGTGGCGTCGATTGATGCCGCCACCGCTGCAACCGCGTGTTGCAGTGGTGGTGGCGTCGATTGACGCCGCCACCGTTGCAACCGCGAGTTGCAGCGGGGTGGGAGGTGGGGGGGTTGTCGGGCGTGGTGGGGGTGGTCATTTTTTTTTTGTTTTTTGTTTTTTATTTTATTTTAGTAATAATAAATAATATATATGATTTTTCCAGTTTTTATATATATTTGATATTTGTTTTTTAATTTCAGTAATAATAAATAATATTTACGATTTTTGCCTTTTTTATATATATATATATTTATATATATATATTTTTTTAATTTCAGTAATAATAAATAATATTTATTATATATATTTATATTTATTTTTAATTTCAGTAATAATAAATAATATTTATGATTTTCCCTTTTTTCATATATATTTATATATATTAGATATATTTTAATACATAAATATATATATTTTATATATTTATATATATTCTGGATATAAATATATTTTTATTTTAAATATATTCCATGTGGCAGCCACCTAGCACAAAAAATATATTTTTGTTTTAAATATATTAATGTGGCGTGTGCCAAAAAAGCCAACTCGACTGACACGTAGGATTTTTTTTCTGATGTGGCAACGGGTGGGCAGAAAAAATCAAAAAAAGCCAATTCGTAGGTTATTTTTATAGATTTAATAGTTACTGGGCACTTTTTTTAACGGTGTAAAGTTACAGGGCAGAAATATTAATTTGTCCTAAATTGATCATAAAGTAGTAGCCGAAAAATCAACGTTTATTTTGTGCATATACATGCATTGACTTGGCATATCATAGAGTTTTGCACAATTCATGAACTATATAGGCCAAACTATTTGTGTAATGAAAGGGTATATACAATTTGGACAATTATGTATCAACCTTTTACACGTTACTCTCTAATCTATTATTTTTATAGCTTGTTTCTCAATTTATAGAAAATGTGTGACTTGTCCCTTGAATCGTTGATCAACCATCCATTCTGGACACATTTTAGACGCATGTCCACATTACATCTGTTAAATTTGCCCCGACTTGGCAAGTTGCACCTTAGGCATTAATTATTGGGGAACAAATTGTAAAAGTACAAGTATTAGGTTGGAGGATTTAATGCTTTTTACCCATCAATTTTTGTCTCCAAGTTAGTTTTTAATTGTAGATGCTAGGTTATAGTAGTGCAAGAAAAATATGCAAGTTTGATATATAACTTCAATGTTTGAGGGCTACCAAGTTTCAGTTAGGCAAATATCGGTGCTCCTAGCTTGCATCATTAAGACATGGGTACTCCCACCATTCAGTCATTTTGTTTTGCTAAGCCTCCACAGATTTAGTGCCTATATTATTGTATTATGATTCTTCTTTTCCCGGCCGGTTCATCATTTGTTCCTTCAAAGTTCTCTCATATAGTCATGTAGATTTTTGGAGTAAGTTAAATTTGGATTATTAAATCTGGTAATTTCTGGAAAAATATGTACTCATCAATTTGATCGTGTCTCTTTCAAATATCAACAGTATTATTATATGACCGCGTCCTTACGTATGCAAATGATAATCTTTTCCCCAAAACAACTTGAAAGAATTAATTATATGTTAGAAAAAGTAAGAAGTTAGTTAGTGAACAAGAACAACTTACTGGGGACCATGTTGACAGGCACTCCAAGAGACTCTTTAATGAAAGTTTGAGATGGCACCTTGCAAAGGTTAGTGCATATTCCTACACAATTTGTCGCCTCTAGCAACCTATATAGATACGTTATTTTAGATAGAATCAGAATTTGTATCCAGCGATAATGTGAGCCTAATCGTGATGATTTCTTTCCAATGAATGTAATATTTTTATTTTTATTTTGATAATTATGTAATTTTTTTATGAATAAATATGTAATATTCTTTCTAATTGAGAAACTTGCCTTCGTAATAATACATACGATACAAGTGCGATTATCGGTACCTGCATTTTGGTATATACACGACATTGTTCTCTCTTCGTCCTTCAATTTCCGACTCTTTTACCTTACATCAAATGACAGAATGACAATGTTATTTCCCATAATGCACGTTTTTTATGCCAAATGCTATATCCACAAATGATAGCTAGACGGATTTGTAAAGTTTGTAACTTTAATTTATCATATACTCCAAAAAAATTATAAAATTCAATATGTTTTGGAATGGTGGATATGTAATGTACCTCACAGGGGCCAACAAGCCATGCAAAGAAAATTGTTGTGAAGAGAGCAAAATACTCCCTTGCAAATTTAGATGGTGGCAGCAGTGTCTTGATCTGATGATAAAAAGAAATTATGTTAACTTCCATATTGTAATAAACAAAATATTCTAAATAATCTTAACGTGTCGCTACTTCTTTTTCTGTATTGGTACTTTTAGCAAATCATTAACATCTGACTTTCCTATTAATGAAGCCAAAATTTTAATCTACACCCTTAAATTCAATACTTCTACTGTTTTGCACAATCAAAATAAAACCTTATCTTTGAATAATCTCGCGCAATGTGATTTTAGTTAGAATTTGCGTCCAACCTATCATAAATTTGATTATGGTGATGAGTGATCCATCTCTTGTTGTGATGCGTTACTTTGTAGAAGCATATGTTTGCGCATAAATAACATGGTTAACAAGACCAACTCCCTTAAGACGGTTATACAAAACATACACACATAAAGCATGAGAAGTAAATGCTTACAATAATCTGATATTTAAACGTATAAAAAGACTAAAAGATGACCAATTTAACTTTAAGACGACACCACCAAAGTTAGAACTTAGAGTTGCTTTTTTTTTTTTTTCCTAAACGACAAATCAAGAAAGCTACTGCATCAATTAAATAACTAGATAAATTTAAGGTTGATCTTTTGCCGTCAGGCTATAAGTAAGTTTGTGTCTATCAACACTGAAAAATATTGATATTAAAAGGCACTTATTACAAATGAATACACTTCGATCTAGTTTTTATTAATGTTTGACTCAAGTACTTAATTGCTAAAAAAAAACAGGACAGACAATGTTAAACTATCACAAACTTGCATGGAAATGAGTAAGGACTCCTGTAGCATAAGGAGAACTAAGTTAGTTGATATATAGGAGTTCATTGGAGGTACTTGCCAAAGATAGAATAGGTTTAGGGAAGGCCGTCGAAAGAGTTTGCATGGCGAGTTCGCTTTGTTCTGTTGGAGTGAAGCGCTGCGACACCATTCTTGTCGTTTCTACCAGGCCATCATACCCGCTCATCACCCTACTCAGCCCTGCATACGTATATGTTTCACATAGCGTCAATATATAGTTTTTAGTGACATAACAGTGTCACAAAAAGATTGTCTTTTGTGAGACTGCCAGATCACTGCTAAGTGCTAACGATTTAGACCGTTACATAGGTCGGTCTGGTTAAGGAGATTTGTATGACAATTTATATAATTCTAGGAATAAAACTAGGTAACAAACAGTTTAGACTGAAAGAACCTGTGGAAGCTTGGAAGCTGTTAGAGAGGTGGTTAATGGCGAGACGATCAAACCAGTTGTCGTTGTAAACTACAGGTTCCGAGGAGTGGTCATGACTCGAAGACGATGATCTATTCGTGTTGTTTTCTGCGATCAATGAAACAATGAAACGGACACGTTTGGGATTATGTATGGTGATTCTCCGTTTGATTCCCAATGGCTGAAAATTAAAACTCTTGTATGGCTGAACAATTATAGCTTCCATAGCTCGACTATGTGTACTACGGATTGTGTGTGTGTGTGTGTGTGTGTGTGTGTGTGTGTGTGTGTGTGTGACAGTGTGAGACAGAGGATGAGAGTAAGGAGAAAGGAACTGAAACAACAAACGTGTATTATAGGCTATTATTTCAAGGATCCCCTGCCTTTTGATGCTAATTAATACTATACGGAGACTTTAATAAAAAGTCTTTTCCATTTTTTTATATTTTGCCTTGTAAGAGTCACAAGAATTTATATACATGAACTTCACTTTGGGCGAATATATATGTCACTCATCATCAAAATATAAAAATGAAAATAACGGAGAAATAGTCTTATGGTGAACAAAATATTGATGGAATAATAAGGGTTGCAGTTTGTGGAGAAATTCATGCCTTGCCTAAAGATACCTTTTTGTCTGGAAGCACCTTTTTTTTTTTTTTTTTTGTTTGGAAGCACCTTCCAAAGAGAATATCTTGGCTAGTACACGTCCAAGGAACACTCATATTAAGAATTATAATGAAAACAGGGCTTCTATATATGACTAGATTCACAAATGTAATTTTTTCTTCATTTTTTATTTTTGTGGTTAATCTTTTATTTTGAACATCTCGGTGCATGTAATTGAAGAAATAAGTATCTATGATGAATCTAAATGATAAACAAATATTTTGTGTTGGCTACTAGTTGAATAGGTTGATCATTTTGAGAGCTTGTTTGAATGAAAGGTGACTGATAATAACATCCAAGGGATTTGAATATATATAAGTTAAATTTTTTTATAAACTCGATTAGCAAATGTATAATATGTATTGTAGTATTTTAAGATTTTATGACTCAAACAAAACAAAAGAAGAATTACATATTGAGCTAGCTACAAGAATATTCGTTAAAAGCAATGTTAAGTTTGGACAATTATCAAATGTACCCTTTTTTGTCTTATCAACATAGACACGTGATGCCTGTATAAGAAACAAAAATCTACTATAAAACAATACAAAGCAAGTCATCATGTGTAAGCATTTCACCTAATAATAAATCTGCAAGCTTAATGATGGGGAGAGTTTAAGGTGGGTCCAAATCCAAATTTGGGCCAGCCCAGCAGTTAGGCCTATTTAATGCGAGAGCATCGAACATGTTTTGTTCGATGTTTAAATACAAGAGTATCGAACAGGTTTTGTTCGATGCGATACTCGCATCGAACTACAGCTGTTCGATGCTGATACTCTAGCATTTGGAGGGTCCCACAGGACGAGGTCTAAAAATACCCCGTCCCTAGACCTTCCAAAGAGAGATCGGATCCTATTCCAATTACTGCCACATCGAACGCCCTTATTCGACACGCTTTATCGCTCGATACTACATAGCATTCGACACAGACATCACTGATCCAAACCAAGATCGAATCAGTCCTCATTCGAGTTATAGTAACATTGAATCATTGAGATTCGATACAACCGCATCGAACCAACCACATTCTATCTACATCAGCATCGAACCAGTCTCGTTCAAGCGTACATTGAACGTCCCCAATTCTATATACACGTTAATTTGTCTTATTAGGATATCTAAGGCAATTCAATACTTGTAATAGACAGTAGGTGTTCCGGACCAAGTTAGTCCGTTTATTATATTGGATTAGCATTATTTTGGTTATTTACATTCTAATTATATTATTTTACTGTGTTCTATTACCTAGACGAAATAAGACCAAAATATTAGCGTTGTCTGTGGGAACACCATTTATATTGTATTTAGATATAAGTAGCTAGGATGACAAAGAAACGTCGTACGCTGTCGGATGAGAAGAAGGAAGCAAGAAAGAAAATCAAAATGGAAACAAGCAAAGATGGGAAACAATTCGAGCCTGAGGAGTAGGTGTGAGATAAAGCAGAGAGCCAGTTATTAAAACAGTGACAAGAATGTAAGATGGAACCCTTAGGGGAATTCAAAATTGTGCAGCTATTTAGAGAGAGCACCGAGAGAATAATAAAGATGGGGGCAGAAATGGACCGAATAATATAGGCAGCTTTGGTGGACTGTCTCAGGCGCAATTTAGATATATTTGCATGGTTTGATTCCGATTTACTTGGGATAGACTCTAGGATCATAGTACATCGCTTGAACGTAGACAAGAGCGCAAAACCGATACGACAAAAGAAACAGAATTTTAGCAAGGAGAAGAATGAAGCAGCTGAAAAAGAGGTACAAGAACTCTTAGCAGCACGACACATTTATGCGATAAGGTTCTCAAAATGGTTGAGCAATATCGTTTTAGTTATGAAATAAGAAGTGACATGAAAAATGTGCATGGATTATACGAACTTGTACAAGCATTGTCCCAGGGATCCTTTTCCATTACCTCGGATAGACCTACTGGTTGATTCGACTGCATGATGTGCGTTGCTGAGCATGATGGATGCAAAAAGTGAATTTCATCAGATATTCATGGCAGTGCAAGATCAGAGCAAAAAAAACTTTTGTCACGGATACCAGAGTGTACTGTTACAGGGTAATGCCGTTCGGGTTGAAGAATGCAGGAGAAACATTTCAAAGACTGGTGGCCAAAATGTTTTACCATCAAATTGGAAAGTCAATGGAGGTGTATATTGACGACATGCTTGTGAAGAGTCTCAAGGCCGCAAAGCATGTGCGACATTTAGATGAGGCTTTCGCCATCATGAGAACCTACGAAATGAAATTAAACCCCAAGAAATGCGCTTTTGGGGTAACAGCGGGGAAGTTCCTAAGTTATGTGGTGAATGAAAGAGGAATCGAAGCCAATCCTAATAAAATAAAGGTAGTATTGGATCTATCATCACCAAGAATAGTGCGAGACGCCCAATGTCCGGTGCGCCGATTGACAGCCTTGGGAAGATTCATATCGACATCTGCAGAAAAGAACCTTCCTTTCTTTAAAGTCATGAAGCGAAGTAAAGATTTCGTTTGGACGCCAGAATGTGAGGAGGCTTTCAGACAAATGAAAAACTATTTAGTGAGCCCATCATTGTTAGCTAAACCGGAGAAAAATGAAATGTTGTACCTATATCTAGCGGTATCCTCGCACGCCATCAATACGGTGCTACTCAAGCAAAAGAGAACTCAGCAATTACCCATCCACTATGTGAGTAGAGTTCTACAAGGGGCAGAAAGGAATTACTTGGAAATAGAATTGTTCGCATTAGCAATTATTGTTACCGCAAGGAAACTGAAACCATATTTTCAATCTCACCCTATCACGTTGGTGACAAACAAACCTTTGAAGCAAGTGCTGGCGAGGCCCGAAACCTCTGGCAGATTGGCTAAATGGGCAATTGAGCTCAGTAAATTCGGATTAGAGTTTAAGCCGCGAACTGCAATCAAAGCACAAGCTTTAGCGGATTTTATGGTTGAGACTCTTGAAAACAGTGTATCCGAGACCGCAAGTTGTGTCTTTTCTATATCAGACCAAGTCGGAACCAGCAGGGCAACTACAACGTGGATATTACACACGGATGGATCCACAACCACTCATGTATGAGGGATTGGGATCCACTTTCTGTCCCCGGAGCGAAGAGAATTTGAATTCACTATCAACCTAAATTACATGGTAACGAATAACAAAGCAGAGTATGAAACAGTTATTACCGGTGTCAAAATGGCTCTCGGACTCAACATTGAACATTTGGATATATTCACCGACTCTCTCTTAGTGGCAAATCATTTTTCGGGAAAATATGAGACGCGAGAGGAGACAATGAAATTGTATGCCTCAAAGTTAAAAGAATTGGCAAAGAATTTCAAATTCTTTGACATTACTCAAATCCCAAGGGACGACAACGCAAAAGCGGATGCGCTTTCTAAATTCATGAGTTCTTCGGAGATTCTGATAGAGTAGAGAATCACACTCATGGTCGTTGGCAAGCTTTCGGTAGGAATATCAAAATATAATGCCACGGAGGAGCGGGTGGAATTCATATTGGCAGAACAAGAAGACCCATCTTGGAAGGACGAGATTGTGATTTATCTTCAGCAGGGCATACTCCCGACAGGTCCAAATGCACAACACAGAATGTGATATAAGGCCTACAGATTTACTATCAGCAATGGAGAGCTATACAAAAGATCTTTCGAAGGACCACTGCTGAGATGCTTGACTCCAACCCAAGCTGAATATGTCATGAAAGAAATTCATGCAGTGTGTTGTGGAAATCATTCCGGGGGACGAGCTTTGGCTCAGCGAATATTGCGCCAGGGATATTATTGGCCAACTCTATTAAAAGACGCGACAACTTTTTCGAGAAAATGTGACAGCTGTCAGTACCATGCTCATCTCATTCATAGACCATCACAACAGCTACAACCCATCGACGTGGCATGTCCATTTGACTAATGGAGAATTGATATTGTAGGACATTTCCCCCCGCCAAAGGTCAAAAGCGATATTTGGAAGTGGCAGTTGAGTATTATACCATATGGGTCAAAGCGGAGGCTATGGCATCAATCATAGAGAAGAATATGATCGAGTTTATCTGAAAATACATCATATGTCGTTTTGGAATTCTGAGGTCTATTGTATGTGACAATGGCACGCAATTCAGCGGAAAGGAGATTAAATCATGGTTGGCGCAACTAAAGATATCCCACAATCTGACCTTAGTCTATCATCCCTAGTCTAATGGCCAAAAGGAATCCACCAACAAAACATTGAAGGATTATTTTGAAAGGAGGGTGAGAAGCACAGGAAAAACATGGCAGGAAGAGCTTCAAGGAATATGGGCATATAGAACAACTCCAAGAATATCAACATGGGAGACTCCATTTGTTCTTGTCTACGGCACCGAGGCTGTTTTGCCTGCAGAGATAGGTATGCCGACGCGAAGGATTGATGATTACGACCCAGAACAGTCGGCCCGATTAAGACAAATGAATCTCGATATGATAGGATCGGCGAGGGATGATGCGTATCAACAATGGCCAAAAAGCTATAATAAAAGGGTTTAATTCCGAAACTTTGAAGTAGGTGATTTGGTCCTAAGGAGCATTACGGTAAAACAACATATCGGAAATCTCGAATCGAAATGAGAAGGACCTTTAAGAGTCATACGAGCAAGTTTGCGAGGATACTATTGCTTGGAAAATCTACAAGGGATTCAACAGAAGCGTTCGTGGAATGTGCAACATCTTAGACGTTATTATGCATAAAAATTGAAACAATTTCATCTGGTGCTCAAATAACTGTGTGAACTACAAAGGCCTGAGTCCCATGCAAAATGGGAAACATAGGCACCTCGTAAAATATCAATCTTAATCTTTCTTTGAGTTACTAATTATAACTTATATCCACCAAATAACACAGGTGGGAATGACAGCAGGATAAGAGGCCCAACGAGGTCCAACCCCTCATGCACAACACCAACACCATGACGGCGAGATAAGAGGCCCAACGAGGTCCAACCCTCATGCATGATAACAACATCATGACGGCGGGATAAGAGGCCCAACGAGGTCCAACCCCTCATGCATGACAACAACATCATGACGACGGGATAAGAAGCCCAACGAGGTCCAACCCCTCAGCATGACAACAACATTATGACGGCGGGATAAGAGGCCCAACGAGGTCCAACCCTCATGCACGACAACAACATCATGACGGCGAGATAAGAGGCACAACGAGGTCTAACCCCTCATGCAAGAAACAAACATCATGACAGTGGAATAAGAGGCCCAAAGTGGTCTGATCCCTCGGGTATAGTACGAACGCCCTAACGGTAGTATGAAGTGCCCAAAATGCTCAAACTTTTCATATCAAACGCAACCATTATAACAGATATGCAAAATGACATCGAAAACGACTATAAAACATAAAATAACTCTGAAATAGACAACAGACAAAGAACGGTCAAACATTCCTTAAAATGGATTAGAGAGAAAAAGTTATGCGAATAAAATATAAATCAATAATATGATATCAAACGGCAGAATCAGTTTCTATCAAGAACCACTGCGAGCTAGGTACAAAGATTGTGTACACAACAAAAAATGCCTAATATCATCAAAATAATGTAACCTAAATACTGCTACTCAGTAGAAGACTAGAGGGACTCTGGACGAAGGATCACACCCATGGAACGTGCAAAATTGGGACAATTTCATTGAATTTGATCCTCTGTAAGAATCAGATCTTCCGATTGCGCCCAGCCGTCGAGCAAAATAACTTCATCCCTTTCAGAGGCATTGTCAAATTGATATCTGCTCGGAGAAATCAAATTTTGATCATTGAGCGATTGATTGGGCACATTATCTTTCATCATAGAAACTCCAACATCTCGAGAATGATACATTCTAGTTGGCAAAATCAATGTTGGACCAGGAATCTTCAACACATGCTTCGCCTTTTTTCCTTTATTCGCAGCCACAACATACATGCTTTCAAAACCCGACGCCTTGGGAGGACTAGACAGAAAAATCGTAGACCTGGACGTTTTTGAAGGCAGATCGGCTTTGTCATCACTTTGACCAAAAACGTCGTGAAGGGCTTTATTGATCCTCTCCGACTCGCTCAAAGTAGCACTAGAAGCATATTTATCTTTTCCTTTTTGCGTCAAAGGCGAACTCGTTTTCAAAGAACTAGAGCCTGTCACGCTTTTCTTTTTGCGATCACGCTATACGGCATAAAATGGATCACCAGGTTTAAGGGTCAGTAAATCATCGTCATCATCACCGTTAGCCTCCGGGATCTCCATTCTAGGACCACGACTCGCGTCTAGCATATCTTTTCAGAAACCTTCTCCGAGGTATCCAAGATAACTAGCTTGATCGACGCCAAGTTCCATGCCATATTTCATGTCCGCAGCACCATGGAGTAACTCAAGAAATTTATAAACGTTACTCTACATGAAAGATTGGGCAATGGAACCCTTATAATCCTCCGACTCGAGATTTTGGATTCGGTGACCCAAACCGGCAACATTTTCTTCAGTTTTGTTAGCATTTACTCCAGCATCATGTGCATCGCGTATAGCCTTAGCTGGCATTTTTTCAGCCTCTCTGGCACGTTTCAGTGCATTGCGTCGACTATAATCGTCGCTACGAATATCGACGCTTAGCCTGTTGACAACGAAATTGTGTTGACTCTGAACCTCAGCCATGCCACTATAATCCCAGCACAGTCGATATACTACTACAATAATAGCAGCAAAAAATAAGCGCCCAAATCGAGCCAGATCCCGGTATCCTAACCTATCTATTACGGCTTGCCGGTCCAATTGAGGCCATAGACTCTACATTATCTCTGTCGCATGTTCCTCCCTCAGTCGATATCTGCCTAGAGTAGCGCTCAATAATTCTGAATTCTCGTCATTAAGAAAATCATAATTTAAAAAGGCTCCCAGGAGGGGCCGGTCTGGGATTCCCCGAAGGACGAGGACACCTAAGTGGGGGCGGAGAAATATCTTGAGCCTCTCGAGCCGATTCTTCCTCCGTCAATTTCCTCTTAGCAGCGGTGTAGAGAGGAACACGCTACATTAGTATTTCGCACGCTCCTGAACGTGGGATTTGATGCATTGAATCTAGCCAAATTGGCAGCAATTCTCTCGTCTTCCGCATTAATTTCTTCCATTATTCCAATCTGACATTTAGTCCCAACCTTAACGCGTCCACTAGTGGCGATTGGCGTCATCACCAATCTCCGTGGGGAACATCCTCATGTCGTTCAAAATCGCTCACAATAGGCACCCGGGTAGCAGCGCTAACGCCACCGAGCCTTGTGGTAGAACGATCAACTGGAGCAGCATCGAAATCACCCGCACCCCAATTATCGGATACAGTTCCAGGGGCCTTAGTCGCAGATTCGTTTCATCCAGTCTCAACCGGGTTTCCTTCCAAAGAAACACTGGCAAATGACGGCCCAAATCAGAGGCCTCTTTTACCTCACTCCTTCTCCGAGCATCATAAATATCCTCGGGTGATACCACAGATTAACTCCGATTACTAGACTTTGTCCTTGCCATGTCAGGTCAATTATGGGGTAATATATGGATCGTTGTGGCAAGAACACGTTATATGCGCATCGAATCCCTGAAATTCGATTCGGCGGGTAGGTCGAACACTGACGGTTCGATGTTAACTGTGTCGAACGCTGGCGATTCGATGTTGCGAGTGTCGAATACGCACCGTTCGATGCAGCCTGAAGAGCGGCTCAAAAACTCCCATGGGAAAGAAAATAACAATGAGGTGGAAATTAGTCCCTTATATAGGGCCGTACACCGCCAACTGTTACGACCGCATCGAACAGACCTCATTCGATACGCCCGCATCGAATTCAACCAATTCGATATTTGCACCAACATGCGTCGAACTGCAACTGTTCGATGCGCACGCATCGAATTCCCAAAATTTCCATGCTGCCATCTATTGCACAGAACGGCCGGATTTCGTCGTACTCAAAATCTTACCGTCAATGAAAAACGAAACGCGAGACTTTTTAAGTTTGGCATCGACACTGTCTCCCAAACTGGGGGGACTATGTGATGGGGAGAATTTAAGGTGGGCCCGAATCCAAATTTGGGTTAGCCCAGCAATAAGGCTCATTTAATGCGAGAGCATCAAACAGGTTTTGTTCGATGCGCTTTAATACAAGAGCATCGAACAGGTTTTGTACGATGCGATACCCGCATCGAACTACAGTTGTTCGATGCTGATACTCCAGCATTTAGAGGGTCCCACTGGACGGGGTCTATAAATACCCCGCCCATAGACCTTCCAAAGAGAGATCTGATCATATTCCAATTACTACCACATCGAACGCCCCTATTCGACATGCTTTATCGTTCGATACTACATAGCATTCGACACTGACATCACTGATCCAAACCAAGATCGAATCAGTCCTCATTCGAGTTACTGTAACATCGAATCATTGAGATTCGATACAACCGCGTCGAACCAACCACATTCTATCTACATCAGCATCGAACCAGTCCCGTTCGAGACGCACATCGAAAGTTCTCAATTCAATATACATGTTAATTTGTCTTATTATGATATATAAGGAAATTCAATACTTGTAATAGACAGTAGGTGTTCTGGACCAAGTTAGTCCGTTTATTATATTGGATTAGCATTATTTTGGTTATTTACATTTCAATTGTATTATTTTACTATGTTCTATTACCTAGACGAAATAAGACCAAAATACTTAATTTTGTTCTCCTTTCTCTTTCATTTACTTTAGTTGTTCCTTGCTCCTAATAACTAAAGAAAAAAAAAATCCATTGCAAATAGAGAATAATTTAAACAAGGATTTATCATCATGTCACTGAATGTTGAAGGACCACACCTAAAAGTTCAAACAGTTGAACTCGCCTATCCTAAGGTTAACGACACTAAACAAATGACAATACAATCTAAAAAAGTCTAAAACATAACCATCGTGCAAGAAGAAGCAAATATAATAAAAGTAAAATCATTTATTTTGGTTTTATTTCATCACGGTAATAGAACATGATAAAATAATACAAATGAGATATAAATAACCAAAATAATGCTATCCAGCTTTATTATCGGACTAGCTTGGTCCGGAACACTTATTACAAGCTTACTAGGTAAAATAAAATAATTACAAGATTGATATAGCGTATCGAATCCTCAGTGTTCGATGCTGACGTGTCGAATGCCTCTGTTCGATGTGAAATATATGACAATGATTCGATGTTGTACTTAATGGTATCGAATTCGATGCGTGCTTAACGGTATCGAATTCGATGCGTGCTTAACGGTATCGAATTCGATGCGTGCTTAACGGTATCGAATTCGATGCGTGCTTAACGGTATCGAATTCGATGCGTACTTTGTCGTATCGAATGGGACGAATACTGTTTGATCACGTGTCGAATGTAGACCGTTCGATCCGATGCGTCTCGAATGAATAGTGATTCGATGATGACTGTGCTAAAGTGATTGTCCTCTCAAAACGTGCACAGATTACAAGGGGACGGGCTATATATAGCTGCCATCCCGTGGGTACCATTGACCAATACGGAAAGGCGCATCGAATCTTGCCGATTCGATGCACTTATGGGCCAGCCCAGTAACGAAGTATTGGGCCAATCTTAAATTACACCCATCATATAGTCCCCCAGTTTGGGAGACGATGTCAATGGTGAGATCGTCTTTCAAACTTAAAGAATAAAATTTCTACGCATTTTGCCATGTTTTTTCACTGGTTTGGAATATTCCTAATCATATGTTTCTTCAGAGCGGATCCCAATAGTTCTATGGAAATTAATTAAACGCATCAAACAGCAATGGTTCGATGCGTTAGTTAGATCGCATCGAACAATGTACGTTCGATGCGCTTGTTCGATGCGTTCACTGAAATGGGCCTGGTGGGCCTTTCGCTCCCTATATAAAGGCAGGGTTGCCGCAAGGAGCTCATTCTGCTCTTCAAGCATTCCACTTCTCAGGTAAAGCGCATCGAATTGGCACTATTCGATGCAACCTGCATCGAATAATATCGATTCGATGCGATCGGCATCGAATCGTGATTGTTTGATGCGGTATTATATAAATTTTTAGCCGTTCTGCCCCGATATTTTAATGTTTGTACGGGCTTTTTTAACTTGGTTCTTTGTTCTGATTAGGATATATAAATTAATCAAGCGAAAATTCTCTCTTCCGGAAATTCATTTAAGGTAAATAACTTGTCCTCATTTTGCTGGATTTTTCTTTTCAATAAATTCCCTTTTTATGTATGTTTGAGAGATATGCGAGAGCCTAGAGTGACGTGTTCGTCCTTAGTCATCATCCGTTTTTTATGCATGTCAACGATCACATAGTTCTCCAGAAGTGTCTTTCTCTGTGGCACTGTTCCCAATGATGTTGAAAGCTTAAGCATTCCAAGTGGGACTATCTCTGGACCTCCAAATCCGTGAAGAGATGTTCTCACTGGTTCCAGTGTTTGGTTATTCAATCCCATTTTAACCAGTGTAGAACTGAACATCACATTTACAGAGCTTATATGGTCCACTAACATCTTGGTGACTCCATAATTATTTATATCCACCGTTATTACCAAAGGACAATTTAAATTGGACATTTGAATAGCCTGTGCGATCAGTTTCCTTAAGTCTGTTGTAGAGAGTGATTTCCTTATGCGGCATCTCTTCAATTCTCAGTATGCTGGCCATATTGACAAAGTTATCCGACTCAACCAGCCTTGTGATCCTTCTACGTCCGTTGGTGGAATCTGTTCCCCCCGATCCTCCTGATATCATGTTGATCATTCATTTTCTGGAATTTCCATCTTCAATCTGAGGATACTGCGATTCATCAACTACCATTTGCTTATCCTTTCTAGGGGATGGAGTTCTCTTCTGGTTGAAATTGTTTTCTTGCTCCTGCACCTTTTTGACATACTCCACAAGTTTGCCATCCTTTACTAATCGTTCAATTTCATCCTTCAAATTTATACAATCTTCAGTATCATGACCCTTTTGGTTGTGATACTTGCAGAATTGATTTGAATACATCGTAGCTTTGGATTCCCTCGTCGGTTTAGGATCCTTTAACCAAACCTTCCTCTTTGTTGCCCCAAAGACTGCCATAATGTGAGCATTTAACGGCGTGTACCGTCTAGACAAACTCTCCCTTTTGTAATTCTTGTTCCTGTTGTTGTAATTATTATGGTTGTGATCTTTTTTTGCCTCTTTCTCTATCTTTCACAATGGCAATAACAGGTACTTCAGTCGCCATCATTTTCTCAAAATGAACCACCTCTTGTGCTATTTTGTTGATCTCTTCGATGGTGGTGGGCTTGCGTCTGAGTAGGTCCCCACTGAACATTGTGTTGGTGGTTGCTCGGAAAAGTATACTCACAATCATCTCTCCAGACGGGCTATCAATCCTTAGCAGCTCCGTATTGAAACGTCTCATAAAGTCCTTCAGACTTTCATTGGTTTCTTGTTTCATCGTATAGAGATGTGAGTGATCCAAAACCAATCTAGATTGACTAGAGAATTGATCTTCAAACATCTTTCTCAATTGGTTATAGCTTCTGATCAGTCCTGGAGAAATCCGATTAAACCAATCCACAACTACTCCTGATAGAGTTGTTGCAAATATCCTGGCTTGGATATTGTCTTTAAAACCATAAAGGGACAATTTCCTATCCAATTGAAAAAGATGATCTCGGGGATCAGACTTTCCATCGTAAGTTTTAAGTTCTGGGATCTTTTCCCCTTGTCCCAAGATCTCTGACTCTATCTCTTGACAAAATGGCCTACGGTTATAAGTATTGTCCTCATGTAACATTTGAGCCTCAACTGTTGCTTTCTCTTTCTTCAGCCTTTCTATATTTCTGGCAATTTTATCACGCTCGCTTCGTGAATCATGACCGTTTGGATGTCTTCTGTCATCTCTATCTTTCCTTCTTCGTAGTTCTTCTCTTTGGTCTTCTTCCTCATTACGTTCCCTTCTGGAATCATGACTCTCTGATCGTCTCTTATCTTCTCTTCTTCTCCGTTCAGTAACGCGGTCTTCCTCCTTTTCTCTTTCTCTCCCCTCAAGATGTCTTCTTGATTGTACCTCGACCGACAGTAACTTCTTTCCTTGACCATCACGGGTAGATTTTCCCTTACTTTTCATTTCCTCCGATGCATGTCTACTTCTTCTATCATCCTGCCGGGATTTTTCTTTCTCCTTTCCCTTCAATATTCGGGCAACAGAACCTTGTTCCCTTAATGCTTCTGGATCTTCAATAGGAGATGGTATCAATACAGGCGGTGCTGGAGTCAGTACTTCGGCCAACACGACTTTTACCATTGCCATGAGTTCATTCTTCATATTGTCTAGAATCGAAGCACTCGTCGATGTCGCTCCAGTTGCACCTGCTTCAGTGCCCGGTACCTCCACACCTTGAGGTCCTTGATTTTTCCTTCTTGCTGGTGTTGGTACTGCAGCGGGTACTGTTGATGGTCCCGCATTATCCTGCATCATCCGTTCAGGTGTATTTTGTTCTGCTTCTCCCATAGTTCCCTCCAGAGCTTTACTGCGTGATCGGGTAACTCTAGACATGATGTCTAATAAACTAATAAAACTTAGTGTTCCCACAGACGACGTCAATATTTTGGTCTTATTTCGTCACGGTAATAGAACACGATAAAATAATACAAATGAGATATAAATAACCAAAATAATGCTATCCAACTTTATTATCGGACTCGCTTGGTCCGGAACACTTATTACAACCTTACTATGTAAAATAAACTAATTACAAGATTGATATAGCGTATCGAATCTTCTGTGTTCGATGCTGACGTGTCGAATGCCTCTGTTCGATGTGAAATATATGACAATGATTCGATGTTGTACTTAACGGTATCGAATTCGATGCGTGCTTAACGGTATCGAATTCGATGCGTGCTTAAGGGTATCGAATTTGATGCGTACTTTGTCGTATCGAATGGGACGAATACTGTTTGATCACGTGTCGAATGTGGACCGTTCGATCTGATGCGTCTTGAATGAATAGTGATTCGATGCTGACTGTGCTGAAGTGATTGTCCTCTCAAAACGTGCACGGATTACAAGGGGACGGGCTATTTATAGCTACCGTCCCGTGGGTCCTATTGACCAATACGGAAAGGCGTATTGAATCTTGCCGATTCAATGCACGCATCGAACATTGCACGTTCGATGCGCTTATGGGCCGACCCAGTAACGAAGTATTGGGTCAATCTTAAATTACACACATCATCATTCTTTGGTGGTTTTGTTGATGAGGGATTTGTGAATGTGAGGAATGGCACCACCACCGGCAATGGTTCCCTTGATAAGGGTATCTAGCTCCTCATCACCACGAATGGCAAGCTGCAACAAGTGCCTTGGTGTTATCCTCTTAACTTTGAGATCTTTGCTAGCATTTCCAGCCAACTCAAGCACTTGAGCAGTCAAATATTCTAAAATCGCAGCAGAGGAAACAGCTGCGTGTTGTGGCTCCAACTCTGCCGTGGGCACTGGTCCTAGTCTTCAACTGACGGTGAATCCTATTCCTACCCACAGGAAACTATCAAACCATGATTGTGTGAGTTAACTTGGACTTTAAAATACAATATAGCAAGAGTGTGGATTAATTTAATTCAGCGTAATGGAACAACATTGTGGTTTGCTTTCTGTCGTCTATTATTTCTTGTTTGAGTTTTTGCTTACTCCTTAGTCCTTACCGTTATCCAGAGCAAGAGGAAAAGGTCAAGCAAGTTGCTCTTTATGTTTGTTTATCAGTTGGTTGGTTGGTTCATTCGATTAATAGGTCTAACAATTCCAATTTAACCCTAAAGGAGAGCATAAACACACACACTTATAAGTTATATAACTTAGAAAATGAAATTCAGCCACAGAACTTACTAAAAAAAAAATCATCATCAAATAAATCAGCCAGGTATACCTGAGATATATATTGGACAGAAGCGGAAGAATTGGACAAGAGAAAAAACAGCAGATGTGTGTGTGTATGGTAGGTAAATAGAGGAGGATTGATAGATTTATTGCTTTAGTTTGAAGGTTGGTTTTGAAAGTGGAGGGAGATTGGGTACTTTTTGGCGGTTGCTTGCTTTTCGAAGTTTGAGGAAATATCATCAATCAAATATTATTATGCTTTTGCCGCTGTCTGTCGAGTTAAGTTAAGTAGCTACGTTGGGCTTTGTAAGAATCAAAAATACTACGTTGGGCCTAAAACTGAATTATATATTCTCTGTCTACTTGTGTTGTGTGACTCAAAACTTTTTTTCTAAAGATAAAAAACCACTATCGAATAATTTTTAAATTTAAATGCAGTATTTCTCTGCAGGGTACTTCCAAATGTATTAAATTTATTGCATTGAACTCAATATTTATTGATTTTGGAGAGTTTTGCCTCTTTGGACGCAAAGTACAAACACTTGCGCAAATCCAATGACGATTTTGGAGAGTTTTGCCTCTTTGGACGAAAAGTACAAATACTTGTGCAAATCCAACGCCTAGTTAGTAACCTTGGGCAGTTATCAAAATCAATAAATTGAGGGTTTAGAACAACTTTTCATACATGTAGGTAGCACTTTGTAAAGGGAACCATAGGTTAGAAGATTTAATGTTTTTAACCCTACTTTTTACTTACATGTTAAGTATAACGTATCAAATTCATTTAATCAACTAATTATTTGAATCAAATAGACCTGGCCACAATTATGAATTGGGTAACGTGTAAAACTAAACGTTTGTACAGAGGATTGATAGTTTTTTTAATTTAGATATATTCTTTTCAATACATGATGAGTGTAAATCTCTTTATTACATTTGGCAATTAATGTTTTTTGATAAGTTAGTGACGGTGAGGCTCAAATTTAAAACTTTTTCTTGTCCTAAAATTTGATCTCATATTAAATTTTATCTTATTAGTTTATATATATATATATATATATATATATTTTTATATATATATTTGCATAGACACATACATATATACTAACAGTAGCAGTTGGGCCTAGTACTCACAGTAACATATGAAACAACAACAACCAATCCTATAATCCCAATTAAATTAGAGTAAACTATATGAACCATGAATGAATCACGTCGAGTCGTGAACATGAATCTCCAGCCTCCATATATTTCGATTGACGAGCATGTCTTCATTTAGATCTTTTAGCTCCATGTCGTTCCGTATGACCTCTATCCACGTCTTTTTCGGTCTCCCACGAGCTCTAGCCGTCTGTCCTAAGTCGAGATTTCAACTCGTCGTACTGGTGCATCTATTGGTCTGCGTTTAACATGTTCAAACAATCTTACACGGTTTTCTCGCATTTTCTCGTCGATGGCCGCCACACCCAATTTATACCGAATATCTTCATTGCGCACCTTATCTCTCCTGGTGTTACTGCACATCCACTGAAGCATGCGCATCTCTGTAATGTTCATTTTCTGTGCATGACTTTGCTTAATAGCCAAATACTCGAAGCCACAAAGCAAAGCAGGTCTAATAGTCGTACGATAGAACTTTCCTTTAAGCTTTAAAGGAAAGTTACGATCGCACAGGATCCCTGTTGCACTCTTCCACTTTGTCCATCCAGCTTGGATGATATGGTTGACATCTCCGTCTAACTCTCCATCCATCTGTAGTATGGAGCCTAAATACCGAAAATGCGTACTTCTCGGTATCTCTTGTCCATCCAACTAAACCCTGCCATCGTTGTTTCTTCGTTGTTTGCTAAACTTGCATTCGAGGTACTCTGTTTTTGTTCGACTTAGTCGAAATCCTCGTGCTTCTAATATCTGTCTTCATCGTTCTAATTTAGCGTTAACTCTCATCTTGTCTCATCGATGAGGACAGTATCATCTGCAAACAACATACACCATGGGACTCGGTCTTGGATGGTTATGGTGATTTCATCAATTACAATGGCAAACAAAAATGGGCTCAAAGCTGACCCCTGATGTAAGCCAATTGTAATTGGGAAGGCGTTTGTTAAACCGCCACAAGTTCGGACACTTGTCACCACATTCTCATACATATATTTTATGATGTTGATATATTTAATGGGTACCCTCTTCTTCACCAAGGTCCACCATAATACCTCTCGAGGTACTTTGTCATATGCCTTTTCTAAGTCAATAAAGACCATATGCAAATCTTTACTCTTTTCTCGAAAGCGTTTAATGAGATAACGAATCAAATGGATGGCCTCTATGGTCGACCTTCCGAGCATAATTCCAAATTGGTTCTCCGATATGGGAACAAATTGTCTCAGTCGGTGTTCGATCACCCTCTCCCATACTCGTGCTTCTAATGCTTGTCTCCGTCGTTCGAATTTAGCATTAACTCCCATTCTTGTCTCATCGATGAGGACAATATCGTCTGCAAACAACATAACCATAAGACTCGGTCTTGGATGGTTCTGGTGATTTCATCGATTACCATGGCAAACAAAAATGGGCTCAAAGCTGACCCCTAATGTAAGCCAACTGTAATTGGGAAGGCGTCTCTTAAATCGCCACAAGTTCGGATACTTGTCACCTCATTCTCATACATATCTTTTATGATATTGATATATTTAATGGGTACACCCTTCTTCACCAAGGTCCACCATAATACCTCTCGGGGTACTTTGTCATATGCCTTTTCTAAGTCGATAAAGACCATATGCAAATCTTTACTATTTTCTCGAAAGCATTCAATGAGTTGACGAATCAAATGGATGGCCTCTATGGTCGACCTTCTGGGCATAATTCCAAATTGGTTCTCAAATATGGGAACAATTTTCTCAATCGGTGTTCGATCACCCTCTCCCATAGCTTCATGGTATGAGACATAAGCTTTATCCCACGATAGTTAGAACAGTTTTGGACATCGCCTTTATTATTATATAGAGGTATTAGCGTACTCTTCCTCCACTCTTCTGGTATTTTATTTGTTTGCCATATTTTGTTAAAGAGGTCCGTCAACCAGGTCAACCCTATCTCTCCCATGCTTCTCCAAGCCTCGATAGGGATACCATCTAGGCCAACAGCTTTTCGAGTCTTCATCCTCTTCAAAGCATCTTTGACTTCCGACCTTCTAATACGGCGCATAAAATTGCGGTTCAGGTCCTGAAGGGACTGCGATATGTCACCCACTGTTTGGGTAGGGCCTCCATTGAACAAACCCTCGAAGTACTCCCTCCACCGTGCTTTGACCTGATCCTCATGCACCAATATAGACTGACCTTCATCATTGATGCATTTCACTGCACCTAGGTCTATAGTATTCTTCTCTCTAATGCGAGCAATTTTGTATATATCCTTCTCGGCCTCCTTGCTATCCCTCTTCTCATAAATTTCCTTGTACACAGCCTCTCGTGCTAGTCGAACAACTTTCTTTGCTTTTTTCCTGGCTAGCTTATACTTTTCAAAGCTTGCTCCATCATAGTTTTTCTTCAAAACCCTGTAGTAATCCCGTTTGGCCTTGATTGCCGCCTTCACTTCTTCATTCCACCATAACGTATCTTTACATGTCAGGCTACTACCTCGGGATTCTCCTAAGAGGTCTTTAGCTACCTTCTTGATACAACAAGTCATTTTGGTCCAAGTTGCATCTGCATCGTCCTCAATCTTCCATCTACCTCTTGAACCACTCGCTCCACGAAGGCCTTTTGGGTAGACTGCTTAAGCCGCCACCACTTAATTCTAGGTTCCACTCGGCGCCTACTTCTCTTCAATCCTTGCCAAAGTTTAATATCCAACACCAAAAGCCTATGTTGCGTAACCACACTTTCTCTGGGGATGACCTTGCAATCTAAGCAACGACTTCTATCCGCCCTCCTAGCTAAGAAGAAATCTATCTGGCTCTTATTTGGCCCACTCCGATAAGTGACCAAATGAGATTCTAAGTATTTGCTACAAGAAAATCATAGGAGTGGGCGAAGTCTAAGATAGCGTTGCCCAGCTCATTGCGATCCCCAAAGCTATACCAGTTGTGGATGTCCTCGAACCCATCACGACTAGATCCTACATGACCATTAAAGTCACCTCCAATGAAGAGTTTCTAGCTACTAGGGATCATTTGTACCATCTCGTCCAAATCTTACCAAAACTTACGTTTCACAACTTCGTTTAGTCCTATCTGTGGTGCATAGGCACTAATGACATTCAAGATATTCTCGCATATGACCAACTTGACCAATAGATAATGTCGTTATTCCTTCTGACCTCCACTACGTCCTTGAGCCAAAGCTTATCTATGATGATCCCAACACCATTTCGGTTCTTCTCTGTCCCGGTATACCAAAGCTTACAACCTCACGGGTCTTCTACTTTGGCCTTCTCACCAACCCACTTGGTCTCATGCACGCATAAGATGTTGATCCTCCCCATGGACATTGCCTCAGCTAACTCGGCCAATCTTCATATGAGTGACCCCACATTCCACGATGCAAGGCGAACTCGTTGTTCCTGGACTAACTTCTTTACTCACCCGTCCTAGAAGGTGAGGGAACAATTGCTCATTTGACACCACACCTGGGCGTCGATGTGGCGCGTCACTTCAGGGCGATGACCTAGCAACCCTTGCCCATTTATCACTACACCCAGGGTCCGATGTAGTGCGTCTCTGAGTAGGGAACGCCCCAACAAAATTCATAGTATGGTTCATATCATAGGATGTGACGGGGTTTTTACGTTGGCTGTCACAAGCCTACCACAGCCCTCCTCATTTATCCTGGCTTGGGACAGGTAGTGAAAGTTCACTGGCGGAGTTCACAGTAACATATGAAAACCTAGTGGATATGCACATAACCTAAATAATATACACTCGATGAGTGTGTGAAATACTTCATTATTGTGCTATCTTATATATACTTTGGATTCTCACTGTGGCATTTTTATTGGTTTTGACCTTGTTTTGTTATTTTGTAGTTTGAAGTAGAGTCGAAGCAAAATAAAACAGAATAGACTGGATGAATCGAGCTTACAAAAGATACAAGGGCAAAACAGTACCAGCACCAGTAGATTCGCGAGAGTTTGTTGCCCTAATTAAGATAACCAATCACCTGAAAAAAAGCGCAATCAGCGTCTGGTAAGGCGCACGATACACGGTTGGAACAGAGAAAAGCGCAAGTAGCACCTACCCTTGGGGTAGAAAAAGGCACAAGCACACCTGGACGAGGCCCGACATGGATGAATTGACCGTTGAGGCTAAACCATAGTGCAACAATTGTACTAAAGGTAATCTATAATAAAAGGAGGGTGTGGGTCTCAGAGGGGCATCACAGATTCGTAGGCAACCACAATCGATCACATTCAGTTGCAAAACACACACTATAAGTACAAAAATGCATCCATTCATTCATACATCATTATGATCAGAGTTTGGAAGTAAGGTGATTAAAGCAATGATAAGAGGAGAATTATAGTGAATTAAGTACCTGATTTCTTAGACTTTTTGTACAATCCTGGTGGCAATGTTACTTGGTTTAGTGTCATTTCATTGTTTTTGTAGTTTGAGTCGATTCAGAGCAAAACGATGCTTTTACGGAGGATTTCAACACTTTTTAGTAACGAAGGGGAATAGAGCTACCGCTCTACCAACCGCGCTACTAAAGGAGCCACAAAATAGAAAGCAGAGCAAGCAAAATGACGATCGCGCAAGAAAACTGAAGAAACAGAGAGTCGCGCGATCAGCTGTACGCCGCGCGTCTGGCGCGCGATTTGACCAAAATCTGAGTCGATGCCAGGAACTCTAAAATGAAGCACAAGATGAAGAAAAACTATTAAAATAAGGCTGGCTAAGTTCGATACTTGGGCAGTAATCTTACTTTTTATTTTATTGTTACTTAATTCGTGCACTTGCAATATAGTGGAACTTAGGTGTAGCAATTATGTGATGAGATATATTCTATTCTATTACACATAATAAACAACCCCATTAAGTTTTTGCCACCGTTGCTGGGAAGTAACGGTACATTTGTTAGCGATTACTAAAATTGTTGTTATGTAAGAAACACTTTCTCCTGCATTATTATTTCAGGTGTCAGCAGTGCATAACAAGAAGATACACCATAACACCACTACTATTTGGTCCTGAGATAGAGAGAACCTTCAGACGTAACTGAAAAGAAACAAAAAGTATGTCGAACACTAAAGACGGGGGAACTCCACCAATAGGAACACCACAAGGGCAACAAACTAAAAGAAATAATGATCAACACTTGGGAGGAGAATACTTCATTCGACCTCAAAGACAATAAGTCTTACCAACACTTGAAGGCAATGGATCATGTATTGTTAGATCATGAACCAATTAGGTCAGCTATAGTCTCTGTGATCGGCCATAATCAATTGGGGGGAGGAAGTAATGAAGATCCATTGTTAGATTATGAACCAATTAGGTCAGCTATATTCTCTGTGATCGACCATAATCAATTGGGGGGGAGGAAGTAATGAAGATCCAATGACATGTCTCAAAGACTTTATTGGGACATGTAAAGTATTTCAACTCAGTATTTCAACTCAGATCTGATTCAGCCAAAATTGAAGTTATTTCCATTTTCTTTGAATGGAGTAGCTAAGAGGTGGCTATATGAACTACCAAATAACAACATCATAACATGGGAACAGATGGCACAACAATTTTTACAACAACTTTTCCCACCGTCAAAGACAATAAAGATTGAAAATTGTCGGATCGTGGATTGACAGAACAACTTTGAGAGTTAAGCTGGCGTTGCCTTAACTCTATTGTGATCTTCTTGATTAGAGTAACATGCAGCGTAATTAAGAACACAAGAAGATATAATTTTAAGAAGCTTTCAATATTATTAAAAACTTCCGAGCCTTATGCCAAATAACCATAAATGTTTTAACAAAAATGTTCCTCACAACAATTCACTCACGCTCTTTGTTGATCAGACTCAACGAAGCAGACAAGTACGAACTACTTAACCTCTATGAACTAGACGTAAATAGTTGATACAAAAACTTCGCAAAAGCAAGACGAAGACAATACAAATAATTTAGTCTCTCAGATTATTTAGCACTATTGTCTTGTCTTCATCTTGATGAACTTCACATATTTTATAGATTTCATGAGACTTGCACGCCAAGATGTGTTGTTCACAGTTTTGGTAACTCTTGTTGTTTCCTTGTTGAATTTTTCCTTCTTTGTGAACTTCATATCTTTCCTGAATATGTGTTTCCTTTATTACCAATCTAACAAGGTAACACATCTTCTTCAAATCGGAGAATCCTGGAAAGAATCAATGTTGCAGAGAATCCAATTTGTTTCCTTCTTTTGAAAGTGTGTTGAGTTGACTAATTCAACTTAGCTTGAATTATGGAAACTTCAAGTAAGGAATCATCCATAGCTCTTCTTTATGATTAAGATACCTTCCTGGACATAAACATAAACAACTAAAACCGTGGAACTTCATTAATAGGTGAATAAAAGCAAAACTTAAATTTGGCAACTAAAGCACAGTTTTCGCACAGACTCTCGGCTTTCAATGTTATCCTCAATGTTGACCCAACATCGTCTAACATTGATTCCAGAAAACCTTGCACTTTCAATCTCCCCCTTTTTGCCTTTCTTCACAAAACCAACACCTGTTCCAATCAAGTCTTATATCCAGAGGTTAGAATCAACAAAAAATAAATTAAACTACTAAATTGCTCCCCCTCAATACAAACTAATATTGTTAACATGGTAGAAAATCATCTGCTTAAAATAAGCGATAATTCAATTACCAAAATTACTTGGTATATTAATATTCATAAACGATACCGCATTATAACACGGTTCAAATACTGGTATACTTCATTAAAAATTATACTATTTGTATATCGTAAATCACGACACACAGCTATTGGCCGAATTTATAACTAAAATACTACCCGGATTATGCTCGACTCGGTATATTATTACGCGTACGATTTTATATTCGTCCTGGTAACATGACTCATATTCACATAATAACAGAGAACACAACACGTGTCTGCTGACACAACTTAAATAGATAAGTTACTTATTGTGCTGCTTGAACAGATAAATAACAGTACAGATAATAACATAAAATAACTAATATTAAACTAATAAAGCTTCCAAACTTAGGGAGCAAGACTGGATTTCTATAAAAGGGGACAAGAGCAGCAGAAGAAAGACAAGTCCAAAAGAAAGGCAACAACTTCTTTTCTCTACGGGTAGAAAACCTTTTCTCCCTCCCCTCGGATTTATCTCTCTCTCTCTAAATATTTCACGAGGGCAACCCCTACAACATATACAAAACCAATATATCCGATAAAATCGACAAACACCAAATATTCAACACCAAAAACAAGAACTACGAGTGGATTGATTCCCAATCGGGGGATACGTAGGCATCTCGGAAAATATCCGAGTCCAGCCGCAAAACAATAAAAACCAACAATCTCCTCGGGTCGGGATCGGCGTTCCAACCCAATATAAATATCTTCCGTTAAATAGGGAATAATTCCAAACCCGTTAACAAAGTGGCGCCGTCTGTGGGAAACGCCGTTGAATCCTTGAGCAAGCCCGAGGAGATCGCTGCCAAAACCAAAAGGGAAAGCAGGTGCTACAGCCACGGGGCGATACGCTCCGAAGCTAAGTTTTCCTTTCTTCACAACTCGCGTGATTCGATTCCAATCTTAGATATCTCCTTGAAAATCATAAGATTTTCTAATTGCTATATAAGTATATATAAGTGTATATATGCGAAGTCTGTAAAAGACTTGGGTAGGAGTTGAAAGAAATTCTTAGATATGTGAATTCTTTTGCCTACTGCTTGAGAGTTGCAGAGAAAGAATAAACAGAGAAGAATGAAAGAAAAGGAGAGAACAGAGAAGAAGAAAAGAAAATAAAAGAAAGGAAAGAATTTGAACTATGAAAGAGACAAGTGTCCCACACTGTTGCTTTTGATAAAAACGTGTCACACTATCGCTGGGTGAGTTGAGTTATAAAATATATATATATATATATATATATATATATATGTTAATCAACTCATTAATGGCTAATATGTGTAATTAAAAAAGGGGCTAGTCTAGTATAAATACGAAAATAAACGAATTTATAACCAAAATAGAGATGTAGCCTAGTGGTCCTCGGAGAGCATCTCCGAGGACCCGGGTTCGAGTCCCACCCCCGATGCCTTCTTTTTTTTTATTATGGAAAGCCATAATATAACAATAATAACAAAAAAGCTCTTGTTATTAACAAGAGGAAGAGCTGGTCCAGTGGTCCTCAGAGACGCCTCCGAGGGCATTTGAACGAAGCACCCGGGTTCGAATCCATTTTCCGAATGCTTTATTTTTATATGAAGAGCAAATATAATAAAAACGATAAAGAGGTCGTGTTTAAAACAAAAAGGGATGTGGTCAAGCGGTCCTCGGAGCTGCTCTCCGAGGGCATCTCTCTGAGGACCCGAGATCGAATCCCACTCACGATAGAATTTTTCTTTTGCTGCCATCATATAATAATAAATAAAAGAGTCTCTTGCTGTTAAACAGGAAGAAGAGCTGGTCCAGTGGCTTCGGAGAAGGTCCCCGAGGGCTTCAACTGGAGGAACCAGGGATCGATTCCAACATCCGATGGCATTTTTTATTAAAACGCTTCCATAATATAATAAAAATAATAAAAGATCTTTTGTAAACAAAAAGATGAGTTGGTCCAGCGGTCCTCGGAGCTGCTCTCTGAGGGAAGCACCCGAGTTCGATCCCATCTCCGAGCAGTTTTTTTAATTATTAAGGTGCTACCATAGTATAATAATAAAGAAAAAAAGCTTTTCTCATCCCAAAAGGGGACGTGGTCCAGTGGTAGGAGAATAGTTTCCAATGGCATCTAACTGAAGGACCCGGGTTCGAGTTCTCTCGCGAGCCTTTTTATTAATTATTAATACCTGCTGCAAATATGTAGAAAACATTATTCTTGCTATAGTCAATAGCAGGCATAGCCCAGTGGTGTCGGAGAAGTGATCCGAGTGCTTTTCTTCCAGATGACCAGTGTTCGATCCTTGCAACCGAAAGCTTCTTTTATTATTAATCAGTGATATGGTGTTTTCCATTAAATACTAAAATAATAAGAAAATAC
Organism: Linaria vulgaris; assembly: GCA_948329865.1. Taxonomy (NCBI): domain Eukaryota; kingdom Viridiplantae; phylum Streptophyta; class Magnoliopsida; order Lamiales; family Plantaginaceae; genus Linaria; species Linaria vulgaris. Next base: position 35,882,329 of record OX415253.1, read on the forward strand.
ACCAAAAGGTGCGGTGGCCTAGTGGCCTTGAAAGCATGATCCGACATAAGAAACCCGAGTTCGAATCCCCGATGGGGGATTTTATTTTTGTTCTTTCCAGCAAAAACAAAATAAAAATAAAGAAGTTTCTACGAGGGGAGTTTGAACATGAGACCTCTCTAATAAAATTTCCTGCTCATACCAGTGGGACAAGTTTCTATTGCTTTATAACAATACTAAACCCTAGATTTAGGAGTAAAGTTTATTAACCTCTTATGATACTCACGAGTATCCGTGTATGAAATAGAACTTTTCTAAGTGTGGTAGCTTTGAGCATCGGAACAAGGACTAAGCACTCTCAGGGCATGGCACTTACGAACACTCAAAACGGGAGCTCGCGATGACCCCTACCCACGAGGTAAACGGGAGCTCGCAACAACCCCGACCACGAGGTTCGCAGGTGACCACCCCCAAAGGAGTCAATATATATATATATATATATATATATAAAATACGATGACTACGGCTACCCACGCGGGAAATCGAGAGTGATTCACGGGTATTTACACGAGGAATCAAAAACTCTCTAAATATGGCGGAAAAAGTGCAAATTATTGCCAATATGTATTTCTTCCCAAACCAAATACAACGGGTCTTATTCTCGGACTTTACGAGGAATACGCACCCATTCACCAAGATTGTTGTATAATTTTATCATGAGATAAATAGTTTTTCCATCGGAAACACGAAGAGAGTACAAATATACGTAAAATCGATAATCCGTGAGGTCTTCGTGCTTAAATATGGACTATGCTCTATATATTTTTGAACACTGACGTTGCTGGAGGAAACTTCGAGCAAAGCTAGCTATTTGTTTAAGCTACATGCATGCATTATAGAACCTCAGATGTAGCGTGACGAACGCCATATAGAAGAAAGGGGTTTCGAAGGGAGTTCCGAGGAGAATTCCTTGATAATTAGCACGCATGGAATGAGGAGGCATCTGGACTCAGATAAGTGCTACGAACCTCTTATGCAATTTTGATTTCGATAAACTTATACTCTAAGTATAAAACTCAACAGGGAGACATAACTTTACCTTTCCAAACAAGCAAACTCCAAAAGTGAAAGCTTGCAACGGAAACCTTTAGGATTAAGTGAAAACATTCACTAATCCCAATATATATACTAAGGGAATATCCCAAAAGATTTATAAACAAAATAAAAGATAAAACGGTGGCGTAAGAGGCCTACGATGCCTCAAAAAGCCTTACGGTGTCTTAAAGCGTGCCCCCTCCGGGTAGGAAGACCCTACTCAGAGGACCGCACGGTCTTGAACAAACAAACTATAATATATTTTTCCAAGGCATTGCCTGCACAAAATAACGGGAATGTAAAACTCCCCGAAGAAAGAAATGAGTAAACAACTCGGCTGAAAAAGATTTTTTGGAAGTAAGTGAGAATATTCACTAAACTCCAAAGCACCTATATATACTTAGGAATCTTTCCTTGGATAACCGAGTTAAGCTTGAGTTGTCCAAGCTATATTACAGCCACGGTTACGTATCGGGTGATACCTCTATTCAGAGAAGAATCTCCAAAGTTTGCACTGCAAACGAACACGTCATGCTAAGTAATTTGCTTGGCCAGTAAGAATGGGATACTATCTCATCTCTTTAAACTCAATCTTAAATCCTACAATTAAAGGAGAGAGTCCAAGTATTTATAAGTGCTGAAAAGTTATGATGAATATTAGCACGAAAAAGACAAAATAATTGGGCATTTATCCGAAGTCGAGGACTCCTCGGAGAACTGCTTACAAAGCATGAAAAGTAATTACAAACGCTAAAATGCGAAGTAAGAACCCAAAACATAAACGTTATTAACCCAAGGACGATACTATCGTTCCACTCCCGATGAGAAGCTATACTCCCGATAAGGAAGCTTCTCGAGTGTCACCTACCCGAGTGCGGTACGGCACCCGAGGAAATACTAAATTCCATCGAATGCCGCATACCCGAGGCGGTACGGCGTGGCATTCGAAGAGGCACTGAAACATTCCTTGAAAAGTCGCGACAGATAAAATATCAACGAAGGCATCGTAAAAAACTTCCCGCCTCGAAGAAGGCAACCACGATATACCCCTCGCCTCTTCTAAGGCCCTCGCCTCTTCTAAGGCAAGCAAAAACTGGGGGGACTCGTGTTAAACGGATATAAACATCGAACGACGAGGGTCTACGATACCCCAAAATAGTTCCCCGATACCTTACCAAGGCTTTCCGAGTCCTATATGAGACTCGAATGCCTTTCGAGGATCTACGATGCAATAACCGACAAGGACTTACAAGGTTCTAAATAATTCTACGATACCTGAAAAGAACGTTAAAACGTTAATAGCTATCGGGCACACACTATAATATCTCCGACCAGAAAAAGCGAGAAAGACGTATACTTTAATAGGCTCGAAAGTCGAAACCAACGCCTTAAAACGACTCCGATACAAGAGGCTACGATACCTCTCTAAAAAATCCACGATACTCGAACCATCGTAACTATCGACTTTTTTAAGTTTCTAGTGCAGTCATAATGACCGACTACACTAAAAACTGGGGGGCTTTGTTAACAGGGTAGAAAATCACCTGCTTAAAATAAGCGATAATTCAACTACCAAAATTACTTGGTATATTAATATTCATAAACGATGCCGCATTATAACACGGTTCAAATACTGGTATACTTCGTTAAAAATTATACTATTCGTATATCGTAAATCACGACACACAGCTAGAGGCCGAATTTATAACTAAAATACTACCCGAATTATGCTCGACTCATTATATTATTACGCGTACGATTTTATATTCGTCCTGGTAACATGACTCATATTCACATAATAACAGAGAACACAACACGTGTCTGCTGACACAGCTTAAATAGATAAGTTACTTATTGTGCTGCTTGAACAGATAAATAACAGTACAGATAATAACATAAAAATAACTAATATTAAACTAATAAAGATTCCAAACTTAGGGAGCAAGACTGGATTTCTATAAAAGGGGACAAGAGCAGCAGAAGAAAGACAAGTCCAAAAAAAAGGCAACAACTTCTTTTCTCTACGGGTATAAAACCTTTTCTCCCTCCCCTCGGATTTATCTCTCTCTCTCTCTCTCTAAATATTTCACGAGGGCAACCCCTCCAACATATACAAAACCAATATATCCGATAAAATCGACAAACACCAAATATTCAACACCAAAAACAAGAACTACGAGTGGCTTGATTCCCAATCGGGGGATACGTAGGCATCTCGGAAAATATCCGAGTCCAGCCGCAAAACAATAAAAACCAACAATATCCTCGGGTCGGGATTGGCGTTCCAACCCAATATAAATATCTTCCGTTAAATAGGGAATAATTCCAAACCCGTTAACAAACATATTCAAAGTTAAATCAGCAAAGACAAGTATTAAGGTCATCGCTACATCAGAAGATGTTCAGCCCCCAACATTCATCAATGTTGCCTCAACATTGAAACTAGTGAGTTTCCTGCATAAAAGGTTAACGAGACAAGCAGTTCAAAATGTACTTTCATAAGTAATAGCAGTTAGAGCAGTTCAACAGTAGTAGTACTTAGAGTTACATGCCATCGCTAAATATCAAGGACATGTCCCTTGATCAAATAAAACCACATAGAGATAAATGTACCAGCAACACAAACACATCAGTAGTTCATAAGAAACAAAACATAAACTAAAAGACTAAAGTTTAAAAACTTGGACTACTCTCCCCCTTTTTGTGAAGAAGGGAGTTTCTCCAAATTTTTCACCATGTCCTCCAGCTCTTTGAGATGTTCCTTCCTTTCCTCAATCTCCCCCTGAGTATCTGCAATTTGCCCCCTATACCAGTTCATCAGATGATCCACAAAAGTTGAGGTAATGACCATGCAATCTTCCTCTTTGGACATAGGCACTGAAGTTCCAGCAAACTCCTGAGCCTTTTTCTTCTCAGTTCTTGGTCTCACCACTCCTTTTGGGTTCCAAGGAAGATCTCTCACTCTTGATCCAGACAAGTAGCTTGGGAGAATTGCCAGTTCAGTATCATTCTTCCTCCAGCCCATAGTGACACTTGTCTTCAATCATTGCTTGTTAAGGATTTTGCAGATGAGTGAGGGAAAAATCAGCATGCCATTCTTACTTCCAGCAACTTCTGACATTGACTTCACAATCCTCTCCCACATGTTCACATCTAGCCCATTCTTGATTTTGTAGACTAAGAGTGCTGATTCCTTAGTCAATACAGTGACATTTTTGCTTGGCAGCCAGTTGAAACAAGCTATCTTATGCAAGACAGCACTAAGGGAGGTGAGTTTTGTGGTTGGCAGAGCATCTCTCCAGGTTTTAACCAACCCTCCAGTCAAGTCTTCCATCACATCATCAAGGTAGGGGTCCTCAGATTCATCAGCAGTGGGGAATCAGCAGATCTTGTTGATGGTGTAGGGTTCAATGTTGAAGACTCTCCCCCTCACCCAAGCCTTTCCATATTTGGGAGATATGTAGTCCATGATCCACTTGGAGAGATTCAGGTAGAACTCCATGACAATCTCAGGAGCATAGTCATTCAACTCCATCACTGATTGTTGCAACCCTCTTGCCTCAAGCAAGCCCATCACCTTGTTTTCTTTGAAGCTGGCCATCTCTACAGCTCTTTCAGTGTGAATCTCCCTTCTTTTGAAGGAATTCCACTTCTTCTCCAACTCTTGTGGAAGATAGTAAGGAGAAAAGTAGTCCCCCTCATCCTTAGGGAAGATCACATATAGCCCATCTATGTACTCTTCTGTCCATGATGTTGCCTTAACATCAACATCAACATCTTGTTCTTCCTCAGTCCTCAGTCTTTTCCTCTTCCTTCTCCTTCTCTTCCTCTTCATCCTCAACATCCAACACCTCTACTTCCTCTTCCATCACTTGCTTTCCTTTCCTCTTTCTCTCAGCAGCAGCAGCATCAACTTTCCTTTCTTCCTCAGCCTTCTTCTCGGCTTCAGCAACCCTCTTCCTAGCTAATCTTCCAGCTTGTCTTTTCCTAGCCTCAGCACGTTGCTTAGCAGTCTCAGACATAGTGCTCAACATATCCCCAGTGCCCTTGCTCTTTTTCTTTTGAGCCCTAATCCACTTCCTCACCGCTTTGTCCACAGACTTATCCACGGACTTCTCCATAGATTTATCAGCAGATCCACTACCATCCCCCTCAACAGTTATATCAACATCAATTTCAGGGTTGGGTTCAGCAATGTTTACCTCAATTTCAGGCTCATTGATGATGGGAGCGGTTGATTCAACAGTTGGCTCAACGTTGGAGGTCGATCCTCCCTGTTTGGACATCTTCCCTCGTCGCACGTAGGGAATCACCTTCCTTTTGGCAGCAACAGGAGCATCATCTGATTTTGCAGCAACACCTCTAGTGTGTGAACGGGTGCGTGTGGCAGTGGGTTCACTTCCCATGGCAATATCTGCAAGAGTTTGCATGGGAGACTTGCTTGCCATTGTTAGTAAAGAAGATTTGAGAGAATTTGTAGAGAAAGAACGAGAGAATTTGAGAGTAAATCGAGTAATTTTGCAGAGTAAGCACAAATAAGGAAATAGTAAGCACAATTAAGGATATTAGAGTTAAGATTTCTAAAATAACCGTGAATAAGGAAAAAGAATGAATGTAAGTGGGCAGTTACTAATTTTGAATCAAATAAAACCTTCCCACAATGTTTTCCCGCGCACATGCTTTGATGTTTAATTAATAGGTAACTAGAGCGGTTTTCAAAAATTCGAAAACTTATAAGTTCTTGTTTTCAATGTTGGCCTGCGGCAGTGCACAATGTTGGGATAACATTCAATAACAGTCAAACAAGAAGGTGGAGGTACAGGCTTCACCAAAGCAAATTCATGTGAGAATTAGAGATACATCCAAACATACATCTGAAACTTAACCAATATAGCAAGTGAGTACCTCAGACATATTGTTCAGATCAAGATCATGAGTAACCAACATAGATAACAAGAAACACACAGAGATAAGCAGTTATGAATTCAAGGAAAAATTCACTTCCACAGCATAGAAAGTCACAGAAAAGTGTGTCACCGGCAGTATGTCACCCAAATTGTATGCCTCAACACATGAATTATACTCCCCCTAAGCCTAGACCGACACAACTTAACAACAAGAAAGAAAAACAATGCAGTTCTACATGAATGCAACAATGTAATGTCAAATAGGTAGATGGTAAACACATATGAAAGACTCCTCAAACCAGCACAACATACATCCCTTTATAATCTTTATTAATTTCATAACTCATCTGAACCAAAAGCTGAAGGTTGCTAAAACACAATGCTATGTCACTACTGAATGAGGGCAGCCTGAACTCCACACACCCCAGTAATAACATTAACATCAGCAAGCTAGGCAAGTACAAAGGTCTTGAATGTTGGCAATTCATTTATCATGCACCCCAACACCCCAATTCCTTATGCATACTTGTTTACTAACCTGCATTCAAGAGAATCACCAAATGACCAGTGCTACTAAATGTAAGAAATCTAAACCTCAAACACCCTAGTAGACAGGATCACCCTCATGTGTTCCTTGGCCAAACAAACAGGAACATATAAATAAGCACAACTGACTAACACTGAAGCTGTCAACATCATGCACCCCAGCTTCTCCACATGTCATGTACACAACTGAATAGACATCAAAGTAGTGAACTTTGTGTACCCCAGCTTCTCCATATGTTAGGCTATCACAACCTCAGACAAACAGAAGAGTTTTATTACTTTTTCAAAACAAAGATGTGAAACTGATAACTAGAAAGAGTTGTTAATCACAGAGTCCAACCACACAAACCAAAACTGACAAAACAAAGATGAAATGAGACTCACAAGAAAATAAGTTCATCAAAGGAAAACAACAGAATACCTACTACACCACAACCAATATACCAGTGCTAGACAGTGGTGTTATGTCAACACTGGTTTCCTCAACATTCTTACATATTGCACATGCCAAGAGATTTCCTTAAGCTGAAGAATCTCTCACTATCTAAAGGTTTTGTAAACATATCAGCAAGCTGATTAGTTGTCTCAATATGTTCAATGTTGATCACTTTGTCCTCTACCATATCTCTCAGGAAATGATGCCTTATGTCTATATGCTTAGTTCTAGAATGTTGGACAGGATTCCTAGAGATACTTATGGCACTTAGATTGTCACAGAACATGAGGAGTGTATCACTATCTAGCCCATAATCTGAAAGCATGTGTTTGAGCCACACAAGTTGGGTAACACAGCTGCCAGCTGCTACATATTTTGATTCATCAGTTGATAATGAAACACAGTTCTGCTTCTTGCTATACCAGGAGACCAAATTATTCCCTAAATAAAACAGCCCCCACTTGTGGATTTCTTGTCATCCACATCACCTGCCCAGTCAGAGTCACTGAAACCAACCAAGTTAGTGTTAGTGTCATAAGAATACCAAATGCCTAAAGGTGAAGTTCCAGAGATATATCTAAGAATCCTCTTCACAACAATCAAGTGATATTGCCTTGGCTCAGCTTGGTACCTAGCACAAACACACACTGAAAACATGATGTCAGGTCTAGAGGCAGAGCGATATATCAAACTACCAATCATGGATATGTACAATGTTGGATCAACATTGCTGCCAGTGCCATCTTTTGTTATCTTCACTGAAGAGGACATAGGAGTTTTACAAGGCTTGGACTCTTGTAGCTCAAATCTCTTCACCAGATTTCTTGCATACTTCTCCTGGTTCAGGAAGATACCATTCTCCAGCTGCTTAACTTGTAATCCCAGAAAGTAATTGAGCTCACCAATCATGCTCATCTCAAATGTTCCTGTCATAGACTCAACAAATTTGTCTAAGGTAGACTTGTTAGTAGAGCCAAATACAATATTGTCCACATAAAATTGAGCAATGCATATATCAGAGCTTTTTCTAAGGACAAACAATGTTCTATCACCATCCCCTCTATTGAAACCTAGGCCTAACAGAAAGTCAGTTAGCCTCTCATACCAAGCTCTAGGAGCCTGTTTTAAGCCATACAAAGCCTTTTCAAGTTTGTACACATGGTCAGGATGTTTAGGATCAGCAAAGCCTTTAGGTTATTCTACATAAAACTCTTTGTCAATTAAACCATTCAGAAAGGCACATTTAACATCCATTTGGTAAAGTTTAATCCTAAGACAGCAAGCAATAGCAAGAATTAATCTAATTGATTCTATCCTAGCTACTGGAGCAAAAGTCTCATCAAAATCTATACCTTCTACCTGAGTATAACCTTGTGCAACCAACCTAGCTTTGTTCCTCATAATTACACCATTCTCATCAGTTTTATTTTTGAAAATCCATTTTGTACCTATTACATTCACATGTGATGGCCTAGACACTAGATTCCAAACTCTGTTTTTGGTGAATTGTAAGAGTTCCTCTTGCATGGCATTGATCCAGTAACTATCCTTAAGGGCTTCAGTTACATTCTTAGGTTCAATGGAGGACATAAAACAAGATGCATTATCAATAGTACATGAAGAAGACATGCAAACACACAACTTAGCCATATCCTTGTAATTGACTATTTCTTTGTTGCGTGTTCTAACTCTTTCAGTAATTTGTCCAATTACTTGAGAGGCTGGATGATCTCTTTGTATCCTAAGAGGAGGATCTCTTCTGGATACAGGAACAACTTCATCTTCAGAATCTGACAGCACAGATGTTGGCCTAACATTGGGGGTTTCTGGTGTTAAGTCAACATTTGTTCCAGTTTCCAGTTCAGCATCTCCAGCGTCTGTGTTCAATGTTGAGTCCAATGTTGGAGCAACATCTGAACCAGTGACTTCTTCAGTACCTGCAGAAACAGTTAAATCATCAAAAATGACATTCACTGATTCTTGAACAGTATGCAATCTTGGATTGTAGACCCTGGAAGAAGCACTATTAGGAGAATATCCAACAAATATACACTTTTCACTTTTGGGATCAAATTTGCTCAAATAGTCTATATCCTTTAGCAAATAGCAGTTAATACTAAATTCATGAAAGTGTGCTACTGTTGGTTTTGAACCCTTCAAGATTTCATAAGGTGTCATAGTAGTACCAGGTCTAAGATAAACTCTATTACTAATATGACATGCAGTATTCAAAGCTTCAGCCCAGAGTTTCTTAGATAGGTTTCTAGAATTCAGCATTACTCTAGCCATCTCTTGAAGTGTTTTATTCTTCCTCTCAACAATCCCATTTTGCTGAGGTGTTTTAGGTGCAGAGAACTCATGGAAAATGCCTTTAGTTTCACAAAAATTAGCAAAGCTTACATTTTCAAACTCTTTTCCATGGTCAGACCTAATTCTTCCTACAAAAGTGCCATACATATTTTTAATACTAGCATGCAAAATCTTGAATGTGTTGAATGCCTCTGATTTTTCTTTTAAAAACTTAATCCAGGTATATCTTGAAAAATCATCAACAATCACAAAAGCATACTTCTTTCCATTCAGGCTACTAACCTCAATAGGACCCATGAGATCAATATGTAGCAAATCAAAGCACTTATTGGTTCTAAGGTTAGTACTTTGTACCTGAAGTGGTGGATGGACAACTTTTGTTTGTTTACCTTACACGCAGTCTTCACAAACAATTTTACCTGGGCTAGTCAACTTAGGCAGTCTTCTCACAACCTATAACTTCTGTAGTTTCTCCAGATTTCTATAGTGCACATGTCCTAACTTCTTGTGCCACATGACAGATTCATCTACCTTGGCACGGTAGCATTCAGCTTCATCTTGAGCAAGATAGCAGTTATCCTTTGATCTTGTACCTGCCATGACACGGACATTGTCACTATTAAATACATCACATGAACTTTTATCAAAAGTAACTAGCAAGTTATCATCACAAAGTTGACTTATGCTAATTAAATTTGCTTTCAATCCTTCAACCAACAACACATCCTTGAGTGGTGGAAATCCTTCAACATCTAGTACTCCTTTTCCAATGATTTTCCCATTTGTGCCTCCTCCATAGGTAACTGTTCCAACAGTCAAAGGGATTACATCTTTGAGGTTATCAATGTTTGCAGTCATGTGCCTTGAGCATCCACTGTCAAAATACCACTTACCTGCAAGATTCAGTAAACGGCAGAGAAGACAACATTGCAAACAATTTTAACCTTAGGAGTTTTTAACTTTTCTATCCAAGTTCTACTTTTATGTCCTTCAGCTTTGTTTCCTACTGTTGGGATAACATCCAGATCAGAGGTTCTCCTAACATTGGTACTGCTATTAATTCCTGTTTTCTTCTCAATCACACTTCTGATTTTTTTACAATAAGGCTTAATGTGACCAGGTTGAAAACAATATTGACAGATAAAAGTATGATTTTTTACAGTGTTGACAGGAATTTCACTACTCACACTACTACTTTCCTTGATAAAACTAGCTATTAAATAGGCAGACTCAACATCTTCAGAGGAAGGTTTCTCAACATAGCCCAAACCATTTTTACCTTGATTTCCCATACTCAGCACTTCATCAAACATAGATGTAGAGGAGTTCCATTTGTCAATGGTTTGTTCAGCTTTATCTAATTTTACCTTTACCTCTTTCAGTTCAGCCTCAGTTTTGTCAAGGTCTTTCTCATACAGTTTCAGCATCTCCTTCATGCATCCAATCTCTTCCTTCAAGCTTTTGTTGCTCTTGATGAGATTGTGATTCTCAAGCAGCAGTTTGTGGTAGACTTCAGGTCTTCAATGATTTCCTCCTAGGACATTTCTCCTTCAAACAATTCTTCATCTAGATTCACTGAGCCATGAAAACAATCAAAGTTAGATTCATCAAAGTAAGACGCAAGATAAGGTTCAATATCAGTATCATATTCATCCCAATATGCAAAGAATGTATCCTATTCAGATGTTGGATCATGAATGTTGGGGTAACATTGAGATCTGAAGCAGTTCAGGGAGTCTTCTGGCGTCCAGTCAATCTGAGTGAGTAGCGCAGCAGTTTGAACCTCTTCTGATTGTTCTTCAGCTTCTCCAGAACTAAAGTCATCTTCATTGAAATCATCTACACAAACCCAGTGAGAATTTCCTCTTTTTATAAGAGTGTTAGCACATTCATTAGCCATATGACCATATCCTTTACATTCACAACATTGAACATCTTTTAACTTATCAGCTTCTAAAGGAGTAGGTTTTGATGCCATGTACTTTACAAACTTAGGAGGTAATTTCTTATAACCTGGGGAACTATTACTAAGATTCTTTTCTTTACCTTTTCCTTTAAGGTTCGGCTTATTGAACTTCTTAGTAATTTTACCATAGTTTGAAGAAATTAATTCATAATCATCATCACTTTCATTGTCAAGACTTGATCCTCTTAAAGCAACAGCCCTATGTTCGCTAGGTTGTGAGGCAAGCTCCATCTCAAATTCTCTAAGAGTATTCATCAAGACTTGATTAACAAGGTTCCTAGATTCACTCATTGCAATTTTCTTGAGAGCAAATTTAGATGACAGTGTTCTCATAGCTTTATAAACCATTTCTTGATTAGTCATAGCAAAACCTAGATGTTCACATTGGTTAGCAATATCAAGAATTTTCTGAAAATAACTGTCAACACTTTCATCTTCACCCATCTCAAGTTTTTCAAATTGCAGAAGCAGTTGTCTATATTTAGAATCTTTAACAGCAGAATCTCCTTCACAATGTAATTCAAGTATATCCCAAGCATGTTTGGCTTTTGTACAATTCTGGACTAACTTGAACATGTGATGATTAATCCAACTAAAGATAGCATTAAGAGCATTTTCATTAGAGTTATAAAGACTTACCTCTGTTGCTGTCCAGTCTGCTTCTGGTTTTGGTACTAGATCACCTTCACCATCTCTTGGTAATGTTGGAAGAGAGTATCCATTGATCACGGATTGCCAAGCACGAATATCAATAGCTTTGATGTGAGACCTCATCCTGATCTTCCAATATGCATAATTGGAGCCATCTAAAAATGGAATCATGTTGGTATTAGGATTGACACTGTCCATGGTGTTGTATCACCTCCAAACCACCAGTATAGTCGGTGTTTGGCTCTGATACCAATTGAAAATTGTCGGATCGTGGATTGATACAACAACTTTGAGAGTTAAGCTGGCGTTGCCTTAAATCTATTGTGATCTTCTTGATTAGAGCAACATGCAGCGAAATTAAGAACACAAGAAGATATAATTTTAAAAAGTTTTCAATATTATTAAAAACTTTCGAGCCTTAGGCCAAATAACCATAAATGTTTTAACAAAAATGTTCTTCACAACAATTCACTCACGCTCTTTGTTGATCGGCTCAACAAAGTAGACAAGTACGAACTACTTAACCTCTATGAACTAGACGTAAATAGTTGATACAAAAACTTCGCAAAAGAAAGATGAAGAAAATACAAAGAATTTAATCTCTCGGATTATTTAGCACTATTGTCTTGTCTTCATCTTGATGAACTTCACATCTTTTATAGATTTCATGAAGACTTGCACGCCAAGATGTGTTGTTCACAGTTTTGGTAACTCTTGTTGTTTCCTTGTTGAATTTTGCCTTCTTTGTGAACTTCATATCTTTCATGAATATGTGTTTCCTTTATTACCAATCTAACAAGGTAACACATCTTCTTCAAATCGGAGAATCCTAGAAAGAATCAAAGTTGCAGAGAATCCAATTTGTTTCCTTCTTTTGAAAGCGTGTTGAGTTGACTAATTCAACTTAGCTTGCATTATGGAAACTTCAAGTAAGAAATCATCCATAGCTCTTCCTTATGATTAAGATACCTTCTTGGGCATAAACCTAAACAACTATAACCGTGGAACTTGATTAATAGGTGAATAAAGGCAAAACTTAAATTTGGCAACTAAAGCACAATTTTCGCACAGACTCTCGGCTTTCAATGTTATCCTCAATGTTGACCCAACATCGTCTAACATTGCATCGTCTAACATTGATTCGTGAAAACCCTGCACTTTCAAAGATGATAAGTAAGATAATTAATTTTCTACAAATGGATGCTAAATCATTGTCTGAAGCATGGGATTGATTCAAAGACATGACAAAGCGATGTCTACAAGACAACTTCACATATGGAAACGATTCAAAGAACGACGAGGATGCGTTTGCTCTACTAGAGACAACTGCATCGACCATCTCAAAATGGAATAGATCGGGGTCCAAGCAAGAGAACAATGGGGGTTCATGAGATCGACACTATAACCCAGCTATCCACACAAGTGGACGCCATTAATACCAAATTGAAGCATATGAATGTAAATTCACGAATTATGTATGCAATAATTGTGGAGGAAATCACCAAACTAATGAATGCAAATGCGTAAATTTAGCCATGTATGAAGAAATTAACTATGCTGGTAACTACTCGAGGCAAAACCATCGAGATTTGATATACACGGCCATATGCACCGTACCGAGGGGCAAATCACATGTCAATCATCATGCGATAGGGCCCCCCATGAGCTACGTGTATCTTATCCCGAATCACATACCGGGAGTCAGTTTCCCTATGGCTCAAGAATTTTATGTGCAAGCAGAAAGACGCGTGATGCAGTCCAGATTCACGCTTGTAACCACCACTTTTAATATATAGTTGTGTTTTGCCTCTTTTGGTACCAGGAAACGAACCACCGTCCTCTTAAGCTGTCAACGACCAAAGACTTCAAAATATTCCTGACCTTCTGATGAGGATTATATGCTGGAATGTTAGGGGCGCAAATCACCATGAATTATTGACCGATGTGTAGACACTAATCAGACAACATAGCCATATTGTGTTAATACTCATAGAGACCCACCACACTAACTACGCCCGTCACATTATTGGCCAACTCTCATTTGACAGTTGCAGCGTAGTCCACCCCGTAGGATACTCTGGAAGTATTTGGGTTCTATACTACATGCAACAGACCATACTCCAGACACTGACTACACACGCTCCATACACATGAAAGCCGTCTTTCACTCGGATCAGACCTCTCGTTTTAGTGCTATTTACAACCCTCCGCAGCCCGCCCAACAAGACCAGGTATGAGATGCTCTTACATTAGACACTTCTACTGTTACATCGCCTAGGTTATTTATTGAGGCTTTTAATGCAGTCTTATCTCACAACGAAAAATATGGCGGTGGACCTAAAACATGGTCATCCATGTCTCGGTTCCATTCTTGTATTGAAACATGTGGCCTCTCGGACATCGATTTCTCTAGGCACCCTTTCACCTGGACGAACCGTCGTTTAGGCTGGTCTTTCATTTGTGAAAGATTGGACTAGTTCTTTGCTAATGTAGCTTGGGTGAACGTATTCCCCTCAGCACAGGTTCGCCATTTGGCATCCCACACATCAGATCATTCCCCGATTCTTCTGGATCTTCTTTCCCCAAAATCCATCCTGACCTAGCTGTTTTGTTATGAGATGGCCTGGGATCTTCAATAGACCTTTTTGGCGGTAGTCGGGTGCATCTAAGAGACTCTAGCTAGTTTGACATACCCGTCCTCCAATAATTGTCACCGCTTTGTAGCGGCATCCCACCATTGGAAACGCACGCAGTACGGTAACCTTGACTCCAAATTTCTTAATACCAATCCCAACTCTCTGATATTCTACCCCAGTTTAATCACTAATCATGTTCCACAAACCTTTTTTGCGGGCACACTCTTTGCAAAGCGATTTCCTGAGGCCTAGCCCAAAAAGAACTCTATTGAGCCCAGTGCTCCCGATAACACTGGATCTTGGACGCGGATAACAACATAAAGTTTTACCATGCCTATGCGTCGCACTTTCGTCGTATGAATAAAATCCAGGCATTCGCCTTGGAACTGGTCATTGGGTCCACACTACGGGAAAAATTGTGCAAGAATTTTGCAACTACTTCCAAACGTATGTGTCCTCTCCACCTCCGGCCCCTTCCCAATTCTTCGTTGCGCCCCTCCTCCCCCTTGACCCCTCATTTCACCCTAAACTTCTTCGACCAGTCGAAGAGGCAGAAACTCGTGAAACAACATTCAACATAGGCCCCACCAAGGCCCCAGGCCCTGATAGCCTCAATGACCATTTTTTCCAGCACTGTTGGAGCGGGCTTCAACCCACATTGCGACCATGGTGAATGGTTTTTTCAACACAAACCATATGCCATCCAATATCAGTCAAACCACCATCGTCCTCATCCCTAAAAAGAAACAGACTCACCTACCACAACACTATCGAACAATTAGCATTTGTAATGTGATTTACAAAATCATCTCCAAGCTATTGGTCGTGTGGCTTCGTCCTGCGATGAATTCCATCATCTCTCCCTACCAAAATGCCTTTGTCCTGCACCACTCCATAACGAACAATGTCCTCATCGCCCAAAAATTGATCCACACCATCAATAACAACAGAGTGGGAACCGTGGCCTCCATGCAATTAAGATTGATCTAGCTAAGGCATACAACCACGTGAATTGGTCCTTCATTGAGTTCACAATTACCCAATTCCACTTTCCCCCTACACTCATTATATGGCTCATGGAATGAGTGCGGTCGGTAGAATTCAATGTCAGTGTGAATGGTGCAAGGTCCGCGGGGTGGCACCCAAATCAGGGCCTCTGCCAAGGCGAACCCCTTTCCCCTTATCTTTTTATATTGTGCATGGAACTCCTCATTGTCACATTTGTTCAGGCCACTGGGCCATGCCCATTTTTGTGCCACTCGGGCCAATCGACGTAGTCCACTCATTCCCATCCTCAACTTCATAGATCACTATTTTATCTTCTACGAGGATCATCTGGGCACTATTTAACTTTTACTTGAGTCACGCGACTCATTCCACGCTATGGAAGGTCCCAGAGGGAGATACGACACATCTCGGGTACTCTTTTCCCCCAACATCCCAAACAGAAGGCGTTGCACCCTCCTCTGCCTCCTAGGTATGGAACCTATGACCAACACTGATAAATATCTCGGTATCCCGATATGGCGGGGTCGTTTATGCTCTGTATTCTTTGACCCATTCTCGAACGCTTCGAGCGGCGCATTGGTGCTTGGCATACGCGATATCTATCCTATGTTGGTCGTCTCCTTTACCCCGTTCCGTCATTACTAACTTTACAAAACTGTCCAAATGGAATGCGAACAGAAATGGCCACCATAAGGGCATGTGGGTGTGGCAGATTATATGTCTCCCACCTACCAAGGGGACTAGAATTCAGACACCTCGAACAACTGAACATGGCGTATATGCTCAAATTTGGCTTGAGACTTCTCTAGTCTGCACACACTCACTAGGCGCGCGTCTTGTGTGCCAAATACTTCCCAGAGTGCTACCCGATCACAACCCAGTTTCCCCCACTTCTAGCCGTTCAAAGAAATTCATCGCCCATCTTTTTCCTAGTATCCTCAATTCAACGCGATGGATTGTGAGAAATATGACCTCTATTAACTTATGGCATTCTCGATGGCTAAGCTGTTTCACTACTGCAGAACATGTCCCCTCCATTCAAGCCCCTCTTATATCCCTCATAGTGTTAGATGTCATTCGTACACCTGACACATGGGACATTTCAAGAATAGGCCATCTACTTCCAACCAACATTGTGGCCCGTATTCGGGGAATTCCCCTACCAATTGACGACGTGCCTGACTCCACTGGTTGGGCATGGAACTTTGGAGGAGAATTCACAATCAAACCGGCTTACGAATGGTTGGCCCACAAAGCTTACGAGACACCAATGCTCAGTCTAGCTTGGTCGCCCCTCTGGCAAGCACGTGCTCTACCCCGCATTAAATTCTTTATCTGGTTATGGGGACATAACGACCTTTTCGCTCGCGAATGCCTCTCGCACCGACATGTCCCCGTTTCTCCCGTATGCCCTCTTTGTCACTCAGCCACGGAAACGGTAAAACACTTATTTGTTGTCTGCCTCCTCTTTGCAGACGTGCGCCGCGACTTTCCCATCTTTAACCCCCTCAAAATAGAAACAACATTATTCCGCATCTTCTTCACCTTCTAAACCCAATCGTCACCCTTGTAGGGTGCTGGGCTATCTGAAGGGCTCAGAATGAATTCCTCTACAAATGATATTCCATCTCTACAATGCTCATCTCACGACAAATCTTAAAAACTTTCGTGGAAAGTCCATCTTGCTTCCCTCCTCGACCCTCCAAATCTTACATGTTATCAATCCGGTGGATCCTACCCCCAAGAAGAGTCTTCAGACTTAACATAGGCAGGTCATCACTACCAACCCAGGCTCGTCAGGTATTAGTGGATTGACAAACGATTTTGCAGGCACCATAGTTGGTGCTTTTTCCGAAGCGACGAGATGTAGCACCAACAACATAGCGGAACTCTGGACTATTCGCCAGAGAATCCTGCTTTCATTACGTCTTTCTATTCTTGCTATACTTATTCAAACCAACTTGGAGGGAACATTTAACTCTCTCACTAGGATGCGGGGCCGTATGTGCTTGGTTGAATCGAAAGCCCTCTTCCATGAAATAAGAAGGTTAGGAGAATGCCCCCACCCTGTTCATCTTCTGCATATATCGTGAGACGAACAGGTTAGCGGATGTGCTAGTGAAGCACATATCCAACCATGCTTGTATATGAAAGATCTTGGATCTATATTACTTATAACCAAATACAGTTGCACTTGACAATAGTTGCAACTGTACTCGTAAGTAAGACATATGATATAGTTCTTTAACGTTTAAAGCATGTTTGACTATTGCAATTGTTAACTGTGCAGTTGCAATACCTAACCCTTAACTATTTTCGGTGTACTTGATTGAGTTAAAGAACACATCAAGATACTCCAAAGTTCCTTTGACTTGATGCTCTTCACTAAAATACTTTGACTCGATACAGGACTAAAATGACAAACTATCCTTTTCAAAGTGTCCTTCAATTGTGTCGAGTCTTCTCCTTATATAGGCATGAGCAGAATCTTCAACAGATCTTTGGTTGCAATCCTCAGAATATCTTCTTTCTTATATGATAAGCACGCCGATAATTCTGTTGCAATCCGAACATTATTTTGCATGATCATCAAAGATATCCAACGAATATGCCTAATATTATGTCTAAGTACATAGATATAAGATATAGTTAATATCTTGCAAGTTAATTCTTAAGATAGAATAATATCTAATAAAGATAAGGTAATAAAATCAAGATAATTACCATCTAAAATATTAACTTATCCTAATGATATAAACAAAACAATATCAATTTAAACCCTAGTTGGGTCGAGTCGTATTGAGCCCAATTACTAAAGAATTCGGCCCTAACAATCTCCCCATTTGATTTGTTTTGTCAAAATCATTTACTCATCTGCACAAGTGGTTAGAACAAGGCATGCATGAAAAATTCATAATAAACCGAAGTGCAGACATAGTAACAGTTGCAACATCGGTGCAACCAAAACCAAGGGGTGCTCCCCCTTACTTGCAACTCCCCCTCAACTCGTTCTCCCCCTTTTTTGATACAACAAATCAAGGGGTGCCTGACTGTTGCAGCATGCGGTGAAGCTTGGAGTCCATTAGGGCCATGGATGTGCTCATCTCCTCATGTGACTTGCTCAAGCTCTCAACCAAACTGTTCAAGGTGAGAGTTCCATGTGGACACCCTCAACTCTAGCAGATGCATCTGGCAGCGAATCGACGCCCTTCTTGGAAGAACTCCTAGTTGCAACTGGGGAAGGCGACTGCTTGTTTAGAACCTTGGAAGAACTCCCAATTCTTGACTGAACTACCCATCTGGAGAGATAAACTTGCAAAAAAATGTGAGATTTGCTTAAGAGAATAGTAAGAGAGATGATGAGAGTTGTGATGGGAAGAGATGATTTATGAGCAATAAATAGAGACCCTAAGACCTAGAATTTAGGAGGGGAACTTTCCCACCAAAACACAATCTCATATCCTAACCCGATCCAATCTTTCCTAGTAAGCATAAATCGTGAGATATGTATACAAGAGAGAAAAGATAGACACAAATCTTGTTGAGATAATCATAAGGCAACACCATCTTATCATAACAAACATAAAAAAATATCCTATGGTCACACGAAAGGAAACACAACCGAGAGAAAACTAGGACACAACAAATTACGTAAAATTGAAACCAACGACATAGAGTCCAAAAGGAAAGAAATTAACCAAAGATAATTAAAAATTCCATCAAGAATCTGAGTCCAACTAAAGATCGATATCACGTAATCTCCTCAGTTGCAACTTGTCATAAGACCACAAACGCAACTGGTAGCTTTCACTCTGACATATTTGTTAACAAGGAAGCTCTTTCCAATGAGTAGACGCGTGGGATATGAATTGATAGCTTTCACACTGGTTTCTTGTAGGCCAGGTAGTTTTTTTCAGCTGCAACTGAAAGCCGGTGTGACTAGCTTGAATCACCTTTTGGTGTTTGTCTCCTTCATCTTTTTTTGAAAATAATTTTGAGACAATCGTTGTTCTTCCTCTATTTTTGTGTCAACCATGATTCACTGAGGAGAAACATGTATACCAAATCAAAAAACAAGGGACTACAAATCTCAGTGGAATAAATAATTTAGTCCAGATAAGTCACCCTTGGTTGCAACAGTGTCCCTGTTGCAATTCACATAAGGCAGAGGCCCAACGACTTACGAAGGTGCTCAAATCGTGTAACATCAAGACCCTTGGTAAAGATGTCTGCAAGTTGAAGGTCAGTACACACATGATGTAACTCAACAGTCTTGGCTTCTACCAATTCTCTAATGTAGTGATATCTTATGTCAATATGCTTAGTGCGAGAATGTTGGACTTATTTTTTGATATGTTTATTGCACTGGTATTATCACAATATAGAAGAATTTCATTTTGAGAAATATCATAGTCTTGCAACATTTGTTACATCCAAACCAACTGAGTGTAATAGTTACCTGCAACAATATATTCAGCCTTTACTGCAGAAAAAGTTATAGAGTGTTGTTTCTTACTAAACCATGAAACAAGGTTGGTTCCAAGATAGAAACATCCTCCCGTTGTACTCTTTCGATCATCAGCACATCCAGCCCAATCGGCGTCACTATAACCTACAAGAGAGAGGTTATTGTTAAAGTTGTAGCTGAGACCAAAGTCAGTTGTACCAGAAATGTGTCGAATGATCCTTTTAACAGCCTTGAGATGCGACTCCTTTGGGACAACCTGATAACGTGCACACACTCCAACGTTGAAACATATGTCGGGGCGACTAGCAGTGAGATATAATAGGCTCCCAATCATGCTTCTGTGCAGGCTGGGATCCACCGAGTTGCAACTTTCATCCTTGCTGAGTCGGTCAGTAGATCCCATGGGGGTTTTAATAAGTTTGGCATGTTCAAGACCAAGTCATTTGATTAGGTTCTTGGCATACTTAGTCTTAGATATAAATATTCCATCAACATGTTTCTTAACCTGTAGACTAAGGAAATACGTAAGTTCACCAACCCTACTCATTTCAAACTCATTTTTCATAACAGAGACGAAGTGTTGCAACTCGCTAGGGGACGTGGAGCTAAACACTATGTCATCTACACATATTTGTGCAATAAATATGAGTTCCAAAATGCTTATAAAACGTAGTGCGGTCTACACTTCCACTAGTATAACCCTCTTCTAGAAGATGAATGGTGAGTCTTTCATACCAAGCACGGGGTGCTTGTTTGAGACCGTAAAGTACTCTTTTAAGTTTCAAAACATGAGTGGGGAAATGGAGATCAATGAACCCTTTGGGTTGTTCAACGAAAACTTCTTCATTAAGAAACCCATTTAGAAAATAACTTTTGACATCCATTTGAAAAAACTTAAACCGTAAGACACATGCAATAACAAGTAAGAGAATAATAGATTCCAGTTTTGCAACTGGTGCAAATGTATCATCATAGTCTACTCCTTCCACTTGAGTGTAGCCTTGTGCAACAAGCCTTGCTTTATTGAGAAAGATGTTTTCAAGCTCATCGGTCTTATTCTTGAATATCCACTTGGTACCAATGATGTTTACATTTGGAGGTCTTGGCACCAGTTCCCAGACATCGTTTCTTTCAAACTGGTTTAGTTCCTCCTGCATGGCCTCAATCCATGCTTCTTTCAGCAGCGCTCCCTTCACATTCTTAGGCTCAATTTTGGAAGTGTAACTCACAAAATGTACCATCTGGTCATACCTTTTCCTTAGAAGATCCCGAGTTCTAATACCTTCACTCATCTCACCAATGACTGCTTCGGGTGGATGATTCTTCTTAATGTGAGGAGGAGCCTCCAGGTGCTCCACTCTTTCATTCTTCTCTGGCAAAGGGTTAGTAGCTTTTGCCACCTCATCCGTAGTTACAACTGGCGGTACCACAGGTTCGGGTGCAGCTGGTGGTGTGGGTCTGGAATTCATTGGCCTTAACTCATCTTCTTCCTCTGACTCAATCAGCTCAGTGATTTCAACTTATGAGGAGGTTGAGGCAAAATCCTTGTAATCATCGAATTCAATGTTAGATGACTCAACAATAGTTTGGGTGCGTATATTAAACATGTTGTATGAATGACTGTTGCGGGAGTAACCAAAGATACCCAAGTCAGATTTGGATTGGAACTTACCTCTGGATTCTCTATCATTGAGTACATAACAAGCACAACCAAAAATGCGAAAGTGATGAACACTAAGACGTTTACTTGCTAGATCTCATAAGATGTCTTAGTTGTACATGGGCGTAGATACACATGGTTGGTAACATAACATGCAGTATTCACTGCTTCTGCCCAGAACTTAAGAGAAAGCTTCTTCGAGTTTAGCATGCCTCGAGCCATTTCAACAAGTGTCATGTTTTTTCTTTCTACTACACCATTTTGTTGTGGTGTAATTGGTGATGAGTATTCATGAAATATTCCCTTATCATAGCAGAAGTTGTGAAAGTTGGAATTTTCAAATTCTTTCCCGTGATCACTTCAGATTCTTTTGATTGTTAAATCTTTTTCAGATGAAATAGTGTTGCAAATGTTTTTTAAAAACACAAAAGATTCATTTTTTTCTTTCAGAAATTCAACCCAGGTGAAACGTGAGAAATCATCAACACAAGATCCATGTGAAGAAGTTCAATGATTCTTGCAGATGGGGTATGTTGCAATACTGTGTGACTAATCTTCTTCTGTTTTCCTTCCAAGCATAAACCACACTTACCTAGTGGTTTTGGACCAAGTTTAGGTAGTCCCCTTATGGCTTGATTTTTGAAGATATTGGTAAGGGATTTAAAGTTGATGTGCCCAAGCCTTTGGTGCTAAAGATCTGTAACATTATCTGTACTAAAGTTGCAAGTTGGTGACCTAATAACATCTATAATTTGTCATAGTATAGCAATTTTCAGTACTCCTTAGTCTATGTAGTACTCGATTCTCAAACTGATCAATAACCTCACATTCATCTTTCGTGGAACAAACATAGCAATTATCATCACATAACTGTCTTATACTAATTAAGTTAACATGCAAACCATCAACATAAAAGACATCCCTGAGTTTAAGAAAAGCTTTCACGTTTAGGGTTCCCTTTCCAAGGATCTTCCCTCGGTTACCATCTCCGAAAACAACTTCTCTTTTTCGTTCATGAATGAAATTGCTCAAAATGCCTTTATCTCCTATCACGTGCCTAAAGCAACCACTATTAAAAAATCAAGAGTTAGAATAAGAAGCACGTTGTGAAGTAGAATTGCAAGCAGTAAGGCATGTAAGAGTTTTGGCTGATTTCTCAACCCAAACTTGTTTTACTGATTTCTTAGTTGCAACAGAGGATGCGCTTTGCTTGGTTTTCTTCTTCTTCTGATTCCTCTTTTTCTCTTTTGAACCACATCAGGTTGGTTGATTTGAATGGGATTTTGAGTTTCCCACAGCTGATAGCAGTATGGTCTAATATGTCCTTGAACACCACAATGGTGGCAAGTTGGAACAAACCGCCCTCTTTGATGACTGTCAAAAGGAGCAGAGTTAGAGACATGTATACGTGAGTTGCAACTAGG
The DNA here is from genome assembly GCA_948329865.1 of Linaria vulgaris. Lineage (NCBI taxonomy): Eukaryota > Viridiplantae > Streptophyta > Magnoliopsida > Lamiales > Plantaginaceae > Linaria > Linaria vulgaris. Next base: position 35,905,415 of record OX415253.1, read on the forward strand.
ATATACCTGATTCTGAGACTGCTGGATCTGAGAATAGTCAAGTAGAATTTCAACTCCCTTAGGTGTCCATTTCTTCTTTGATATATAGATTTTAGTATCTCCAAGAAACTTTGGGTTGACAGGATCAACATAACCAGCTATTATTTTCCCAGTTGGAACTTTCTGAGTGTCCAGAACCTTTTCCAGATTGTCAGTACCTGGGGTGAGTAATTTCACATTCTTCATTACGGCTTCCAACTCATTTTGAGTGAGATCAGACACATCCTCTAATGCTTTGTTAGCCTTGATGGCTGTATCCAAGTCAGCAGAGAGAAGATCTCTTTCCCTATTAAGTGAGAGAACTTTCCTTTCTAGTTCCATGATTTTGTTTTTCATTTTGACTAGGCTTCCAAATGTTGAAACGATTTCGAACTGTGGCTCAAGTTCAAATTTTCTTTCGCATATAGCTTCCATATCCACCAATGGACTGAGCTCTTCATCCAAAGCATTACTGTCAAGTGAGTCGCAATCGAAATCTGTCAAGTTCTGAATTGCAACAACCCTGTTGGCTCTGGCGAACGGAATGAAGGATGAGAATGCAACATCAACAAATTCTTTCGTGTGCTCCTTGCTATCTTCTGATTCGTCATCACTCCATACGGGTAGAGCTTTATTCTTGTTTTTCTCAAAAAGGTTCGCACAGTCTGCTCTTATGTGTCCAAATCCTTAGCATACCCTGCATTGAATACATTTTCTAGACATTTTGTTGTCGAGTCTATTAGTAGCGGAAGGCTTTTTAAAATTATCAGAGGGACTTGAAACAGGACTAAAAGAGTTACCTTTACTCCAATGTTTGTTCATTTTATTGAACCTTTTTATGAGGAGAGCCAATGATTAGACCAAGTCAGTGTTGGGACTGCTCTGATGGAAATTTGCCTGTAGTGCCACTCCTTTGGCAATAATGTCTCCTTCCCTTTTGAGCTTCATTTCCCATGCGGAGAGGGATCCCATGAGGTCAGCAAGCGACAGAGTGTCAATTTCCTTCGCTTCTTCAGTTACTGAGACTTCCATTGCAAATCTTCTTGGGAGAGATCTCAGGAGTTTTAGCACGATTTTAGATTTTGGAAAGTCAGCACCAAGGATGGTGGCTTCACTCGCAATGTGTTTGAGCTTGTAATGAAACTGAGCAATGGTATCAGTCTCTTCCATGAGGACAAATTCAAACTGGTCGTTCAACAGTTGCAACTTGGACACTCAAACTTTTGCATTTCCTTGGACCATTCTCAATAGCCTGCCAAGCATCTCTTACAACTTCACAGTTAGATATAGTCTTATATTGATCATAATCAACTGGAACTAAAATAATATTTAAAGTAGTAGAATTATAATTTGCAAGAAGGTACTATGCATCGGTCCATTCTAGTTCGAATTTGACTATACCCTGGTCATCTACTGGGGACTCCACCCTTTTAGAATGCTTTTCCACACCTTCTAATCCTGCTGTTTGATGAAGTTTCACATCTGATTCTTCCAGTATGAGTAGTTGGTCGCGGTCAGCATCGGTGGCTTTATGGTCGACATACCTTCTCTCATTTCCTCCATAAGAAAAACAAATTAACAAAACAAAGATCTTGTAAACCAGAATCTACACTATAAAATATAGTGACCCACTCCTGATGTCAATTGAAAGATTTTGGATCTATATTACTTATAACCAAATACAGTTGCACTTGACAATAGTTGCAATTGTACTCATAAGTAAGACAGATGATAGTTCTTTAACGTTTAAAACCTGTTTGACTTTTGCAATTGTTAGAAGGTAGTTAAACATAAAGCGATAAAGAACATAAAGGTTTTTACGTGGTTCGTTCCAAATGGTCCTAGTCCACGGGGTTTGCACCCAAATATTGACTCAAACAGTACCTTACTTAAGAATTACAATGAAAGGATTTACTTCAACTCAAATCTAGACTCCCTCTAATTTGCAGTTACAATACCTAACCCTTAACTATTTTCGGTGTACTCGATTGAGTCGAAGAACGCATCAAGATACTCCAAAGTTCTTTTGACTTAATGCTCTTCACTAAAAGACTTTGATTCGATACCGAACTGAAATCACAAACTATCATTTTCAAAGTGTCCTTCAATTGTGTCGAGTCTTCTCCTTATATAGGCATGGGCAGAATCTTCAACTGATCTTTGGTTGCAATCCTCAGAATATCTTCTTTCTTATATGATAAGCACGCCGATAATTCTGTTGCAATCCGAACATTATTTTGCATGATCATCAAAGATATCCAACGAATATGCCTAATATTATGTCTAAGTACACATATATGAGATATAGTTAATATCTTGCAAGTTAATCTTTAAGATAGAATAATATCTAATAAAGATAAGGTAATAAAATCAAGATGATTACCATCTAAAAGATTAACTTATTCTAATGATTTAAACAAAACAATATCAATTTAATCCTAGTTGGGTCGAGTCGTATTGAGCCCAATTACTAGAGAGTTCAGCCCTAACAGTATAGACTGCTTTTGCGCATACTAGCTAGGTCGTCTGCCCAAATTGGAAGAGTTTGTTTTATGTGATATTAGTTGTATATATACGGGATTCTTTCGTTAGTCCCGACCCTGCACTTCACTGTATATTTTATGACTTCGACCTAATTTATATATAAAGCTACTGTTAAAAAATAATACCAAAGTCCAATAAGTAAACAAAAGCCCATAGACTCCGACCCAAAATCAATAAATTGCGACTGCGTTTCGAGCAAAAGTTCCAGAGAGAATGATGTGCATAAAGTGGGGCTGGTTAATTCGCCAAATTTACTTTATCTCATAAAAAGAAAAAAAAAATAGAGATTTGTTCTTAACCGTTGGATTTAACAAATCGTACACTACACAAATCTTGGCGACTAAGTAAAAGTTATTTCTTGTCAAATCAATTAAAACTAGGCACAGTTTAATTGACAAAGATGTGACACCTACCTATATTGACCGGAAGCAAACAACTTTTTACCTTTCGTTCTTAAATTACTGTTGTACCTTTTTTGCTTTTCTTAACACACGACAAAATCTCTAGAAGATTTTTTTTTTGATCTACTGGAAGAATTAATTAAAGAGAGGGAATTTGGATATATTTATAAAAGCAAGTTAAAAACTTTTCCAAAAAGAGAATATAACTGAGTATTAGATTTTGTTTAGCTAAGCTTTTTAGAAGTCATGCAGTTAATATCACAATGATCCACTGATTAACTTCAGTAGCTCATCACGAAAAGTAAGTTTCAACATATCAAATTTAATAATTGAAATATCACAACCTAACATGGCAAGGTATGCAATATAATAGTAAGTTAGGTAGGATAACTTGATAATTACATGACATTATTGTTGAAAAGTGGACTATCATATAGACCCTCAGATAAATAAAACTTAAAAAATTACTCATAAGTTGGTTAAAAAGTTTTAATTTCTAAAAATATAATTCATTGTAAGACACATTTTCTCAAGAGAAGTTATAATATTTACTATTAAATTTGTAAATAAAAGAAATTACTTTATATTTAAATGAGTTAGAGTTTATTAGTTTTTTTTTAATATTTTTGAAGTTAAAAAAATAAAAAATATAATTTGTTAACCATGAAAAATAAAGTACGAGATTAATTAGTCATAAATATAAGAATTAATATATGGACAAAACTATTGCCACGAGTACTTCCGATGAGAAGAACCCGCTCCCGATGAGGAGGCCCATCGGATGTTACCACACTCCTCGGTCATTGACCCGAAGCGGTATGAAGGAACACCCGATGAGGCACCTAAGCGTCCCTTGGAAAGTCAAGATGAATTAAGAATAAGATATCAACGCGGCATCGAAAAAAGAGTACGACCCGATGGATCCGCGCGACTCTAATATCCATCAATGCGCTAAGAGGGACCACAACGGACTCCGAGTCCCAGATTCTCACGAGAACACTTCTTTACTGAACAGTCCTCCACTTAAACTGCCCTCAGAACTTCACTCCGAAGGTCAAATCCGAAGGACAACGCCCGATCTACACTCAAGAACTACTGGAGGGCTCACTACGAAGATATAGACAGGAAAGCACTACTCCGCGAGGACAAAAAGCCCTCGGAGTCCAAATCACGAACGGAAACACCCTTCAGAAAGCATATCCAGAAGCTAATGCACTAGGATGAACCCTTGTTAGACCAACAACATCACCAGAAGAACATCCTAACTTGTCCATCAAGTCACCACCGAACATAGGACCCCTCGAAAAACAGAATCTGGAGTAGCAACCCATCGGAGATCCGAAGAGCTATAAGGAAAAACAAAGACCATCCTAGTTAGCGCCTAGTAGATTAAAGATATACCTTATCTTATCCTTTTACAATATTGCGACACATGTAACACATGCATAACGACACATGTCCCTAACAAACTCTATATAAATGGAGGTGATCTTACAATTGAGGAGGACAGGCTAAAACATAATTATATACAAGAAACTCAGAGTGAAGTTCAGTGAATAAAAGAAGGAATATTCTCGTATCTTTGTTCTCTTTTGTAATATCATTACTTTTTGAGTCACAGGCAAGGCGTTCTAACTCTAAATAATTCAGTTAAATATGTTATAACTCTAAACATGTTAACAAAATGGCGTCGTCTGTGGGAATGCCATATAATCTGTCTTCGAGCGAGCTCAACGAAGCAATGCCTATTATGGAGAATCTATTTTACAGTGAAAGTTGTCCGACTCAACAAAGAGATTCTGAAGAAACTCTGTCAGACCGTCGATCCGAAGGGTGAGATTTTATCAACGTTCCTCGTTCTATCTTTAAGAGATTTATGGAATCGAAGGCTCGGAGATCCCCACGGGGATACGGGAGCCCTTGGAATGCACCCTCCCACTCCCTCCGCCGGAGAGGCCTCCACGCGAAAAAAGACTAGCCTCGGACGAGTTGGAGCCCGACCTCCGACCGCTGGCATCACATACCTCCGCAGGGTCCCCAGATGCGCTACGATTACCAAGAAACGCCGATGGCTGACCATCAAAGGGAGGGACCATTCCCCTTCGACTGCCCTACGCCACTCCCTTTCGTGGACGAAAATCAAACCCTATGGGGAATCCTTGACGACCTCCGCAAGGAAATGGGTGACATTAAGAAGACTATGGGCCCTAAGGAGGATCCTACCTTCAAAACCTCCCTCTTTATCCCCGAGATCGCTCTAGCCTCTGTCCCCTCGGGGATGAGGCCTGTTAACGTTCCTTTATACACTGGAGAAGCGGATGGGAAAGATCCGCAGGATCACATACACCAATACCTGGTCGGAATGGATCTCAATTCTGCCCCATACCATGTCCTTTGCGTGTTCCCTGTTACCCTCGGAGGCCGGGCGCAAGCGTGGTTTACCCACCTCCCACCTAACTCCATCGATAGCTTTGATCGATTGGCCCACTTATTTTTGAGGTAATTTGCCTGTAATCGGCGATACCCAAAATCAGCCACGCACCTCTTTACTGTTAAGCAACAAAAGAACGAATCCCTACGAGAATACATAAAGCGCTTCATTGATGAAGCATTGGATGTTCCGAATGTTAGCACCACCATCTTAGCTGACATACTCACTCAAGGACTCCGAACGGGTGAATTCTTTCGATACCTCATGGGAAATCATATTACGGATATGACTGAACTCATGCAACAAGCAGAAACCTACATCCTAATGGAGGAAGCTGAAGGTATGAAGAGGCGTATGGAAAATGATGAACCTCACGAGCACACCGAACAGTAAATAAAAGTTAGAGAAAAGAATAAAGAAGAGAAGCCGCCCCAGCGCAAAGACAATGGCGGTACGGTCAAGAAGTTTCCCTGGCCAGTGCCCCTGCCTCCGATGACTGTGGCCCCCATACAAATACTTAACGTGATGAGGGGCAATGAAGAGTTACGCTGGCCCAGGCGCGCCAAGTTCCCTGATAGAGAAAAAAGCAAGGGTAAGTATTGTAAATTCCATAAAACGTATGGGCATACTACCGAGGAATGCACTACTCTACAAAGGGAAATCCTTCGCCTCTTAGAGGCAGGATATTTGAAAAACTATCTAAGGATGAACAATCTCGAAGAGCCTAAGCAGAATGTATGGAAGAGACCACGAGAGGCAAGAGAGGAAAAGGAAGAAGAAGAAGAAGAAGAAGAAGAGATGGCTCCTAATCGGAAGCCACGAGAAAAGACCATGGGGCAAGGGAATCCACCTCCTCCTCTCGAGACCTATGAAGATAACGCCCCATCGGGACGGACTATTAACATGATAGAAAGAGGAGACCTTTCAATAACACCCCAAAGTAAAAAGAAAAAGTACTTGAAAGAAGCAAGGCGGGCTGAGCAAGGCCTCTCCGTGTGTTCCGTGCAAGGATCCAAACTGCCTAGTATCACGTTTGGACCCGAGGACTTAAAGGGTGTGATATACCCCCCCCCCCCGAAGACCCCTTAGTGATCGAAGCCATCATTCAGGGATTCGAAATCCAAAGAATCATTATCGACACGGGTAGCTCCGTGGACGTCTTATTCCTACCCACGTACCTTGCCATGGGATTGAGGAAGGAGCAACTAGAAATGGATGAAGTCCCCCTCATAGGTTTCTTAGGAGAAGCTTTCAATACCCTCGTAACTGTTATCCTTCCGATGTCATGGGGAGAAGAAGCCCTTCAAAGAACGGAACCCATCAAATTCAGGGTGGTGGAGGCCTCGTCATGGGCGTACAACGCTATATGCGGAAGTAGGCATGGCAATGGGCAGGGTCTTACCCTACCTTTACCTTGAAAATGAGCTCAGGATCTAGACCCTTACCCTGATTTCAGGGTAAGGGTCAAGACCCAGACCCTACCCTGTAATTTTTGAAACTCAACTCAGGGTAAGGGTAGGGTCTGGGTCTTGACCCTTACTCTTAAAAGTTCATTAAATCACATTAAACGATGTATTTTTTCCTCAAAATATTTTTTTGTGAATGTTGCGAGATTTGTTATCGACAAAAAAAAAATTGACACGGGCGAAATTTATTAACGGGTCTAGTAACAGGGTAGGGTAAGGACCATACCCATTTAACATGTTAGGGTCTGGGTCCTGAAAACAAGGTCTTCACTGGGTCTTGGTCAGGACAGGGTAAAGGACCCTACCCAGGATTAAACACAGGGTCTTGGCAGGGTTTGGGTAAGGGTAGGGTAAAACCCTGCCCATTGCCATGCCTATGCGGAAGGCCATCCATCCGAGCTTTCGAAGCCATTCCCTCTACCCTTCATCTTAAGGTGAAAATTCCCACCTTCTCAGGTATCAGAGAAGTCCGAGGAAGTCAATATAAGGCTAGAGAATGCCGCATGACTGTTATCCCCAGGAAGAAGGCGAGCTCTCCCTCGGGAATAATAAAAAGCGTAAAGTAGAAGAGGCGCGGGTTCAACCAGTAAAAGAATTAAAGATGGTGGAGTTGGTAGACGAAAGTCCCGAGAAAGTGATTAAAATGGGTACCAATATGGAACCAGCAATAGAAGCTCAACTAACTTCTGTCCTCAAACAATTCCATCAACTCTTCGCCTAGGAAGGAGGACCGCCCAGACGAATCAGTGATAAGGTGTGTCAACACTTTCTTAATGTGAAACCGGGGGTTAAACCGGTTCAGCAAAAAAGAGAAAGATGGGACCTGAGCGCAACAAAATCATTCGGTCGGAGATACAACGACTCCTTAGCCTCAAGAAAATTAGGGAGGTCATATACCCCGAATGGCTGGCTAATATAGTGCTAGTCCCCAAGCATTGAGGGAGATGGCGGATGTGTGTGGACTTTACCAACCTCAACGATGCCTGTCGGAAAGATTGCTACCCTCTGCCTAGTATAGATCAACTAGTCGACTCTACCGCTGGATGCGCGTTGTTGTCAACCCTAGATGGAGATCAAGGATACAACCAAATCCCAATGGCCACAGTTGACCAGGACAAAACTAGCTTTATCACCGACGCAAGCACCTTCTGCTACTTAGTAATGCCCTTCGGGCTCAAGAACGCCAGAGCTACTTACCAAAGACTGGTAAGTCTTATGTTTGCATGACTCATCGGAAAGTCGGTGGAAGTCTACGTGGACGACACAGTGGTTAAAAGTAACACCGCGAAAGGCCATCCCGAGGACCTGCGAAAGGCACTAGTCAACATGGAAAAATTTGGTATGAAAGTTAACCCTAGAAAATGTTCTTTTGGCATCCGAGGAGGAAAGTTCTTGGGAGTTGGGATTTATGGTCATGGAAAAGGTAATAGAAGTCAACCCCGAAAAGGCTGAGGCCATCGTGGGACTACCCACTCCGAAGACCATAAAAGACATTCAAAAGTTAACAAGCCGAATGGCCTCCTTGAGCCGATTTGTTTCTAAATCGGCAGAAAAGGGACTTTCCTTTTTTAAGATACTTCGAAACATCAAGGAGTTCCGATGGACCCCCCAGTGCCAAGAAGCCCTCGAAGAGCTAAAAAGGTATATGGTAAGCCCGCCCCTGCTGGTCAAACCATCTCCCCAAGAAGAGCTCTTCATCTACATGTTCGTCGGGGAAGAGGTCGTCAGTGCCGTACTAGTCAAAGAACAGGACGGAGAACATCATCATGTATACTATGTCAGCAAGACTCTCCTTGGAGTAGAGACCCGGTATACCCTAACTGAAAAACTCGTCTTGACCTTGGTTACTACGGCACGAAAGCTGCGCCCATACTTCCTATCACACCCGATCACCGTGTTGACCAAACACCCCCTGAGGGCGATTCTCAATAAACCCGAGTCATCGGGAAGATTGATAAAATGGGCCTTAGAGCTCACCGAATACGATATTTCCTACGCTCTGAGGCCCTCCATTAAAGCACAAGTACTGGCGGACTTCGTAATGGAGCTAACAGGCATTGAGGCCGAGGAAAAAGACCCCATATGGTACGCCTATGTAGATGGCTCCTCTGTAAGCATACACGGGGGAGCCAGAATTGTTTTTGTAAATCAAGAAGTGGAAGACGAAAGGCTCCACTTCGCAGTCAGGATTGATTACCCTATTTCCAACAACGAGGCTGAATATAAAGCCCTTCTCATCGGCATGAGACTTGCAAAAGAAGGAGGAATAAGGAAAATACTCCTCCACAACGATTCTCAATTGATCGTACAACAAGTCAATGGCTCGTACGAAGCCAAAGAAGAGAGAATGCAGGAATACCTTCAGACGGTTCATCAAAGACAAGAGTGGTTTGATGATTATAAGATAGTCCAAATTCCACAAAAATAAAACCAAGAGGCGGAAGCTTTGTCTAAAATGGCCACTTAAACAGCTGACATCCATACCCGAAGAATCACCCTACTCCATGTCAAAGGGTCCGAGAAGACCGAGGGCAAAGAAATAAATGTCACCATGGATCCCCCATCCAGTTGGGTAACTCCAATCAAAGCCTACTTGCAGGATCCAGAGGGATACTCCACAGACAAGGCCGTACAACGGATAATGTCCAAGAAAACTATTCGGTACTTCCTCAAAGACGGGATACTATTCCGAAGGACATACTCCTGCCCCCACTCCTGATGCCTGAATGAAGAAGAAGCGCAACTAGCTCTAACGGAAACTCACGGGGGAACATGCGGAAGCCACACCAGCGACAAAAGCATGGTTGGGCGCCTGATTCATCAAGGCTATTACTGGGCCACGATGGCTAAAGATAGTAAGAGCCATGCCAAAAGGTGTAAACCATGCCAAGCTTACGCCCCTCGGGTCCATCAGCCCGCAGCTCCGTGGGAACCCCACCTGACCCCTTGTCCGTTCTCCAAATGGGGCACATATATAGTGGGCCCACTCATTCCCGACGCCGACCAAAATAAGTTCCTACTTGTAGCGGTGGACTACATCACCAAATGGGTAGAGGAGGAACCCCTAGCTCGAGTCACCGCGGGCGCCATCGTCAACTTTCTATGGAGGAATATCATGTGCCGCTTTGGCATCCCTCGGAACCTGGTAAGCGATAACGGCATGCAGTTCACGAACCAAGAATTAGAAAAGTGGTGTGACCACTGGGAAATCAAACACCACTTTGCCTTGGTGGGATACCCCCAAGCAAACGGACAAGTGGAAAGAACCAACCGAACCCTCTTAAAAACATGAAAGCTCGACTCGACTGGCATAAAGCCAAGTGGGTTGAAGAAATACCTGGCATACTCTGGGCCTATCGGACCACGCAAAGCACCGCCACATGCGAAACTCCTTTCAGCCTGGCCTTCGGTTGCGAAGCAATCGTGCCCTCGGAAGTCTCCATAGAGAGCTGGCAAGTCCGAGAATATGAAGAAGTCACCAACAGCTCCAACCTAGCCCTGACCCTTGATCTTCTCGAAGAAAGGAGGGCACGAGCTGCCATCCGGATTGAAGAGTAAAAGGCTCTGATGGCACGTTACTACAACGCTAAGGTGAAACCTAGAACTTTTCAAGTTGGAGATTTAGTGATGAAACGGGTCGGAGCTTCCAAGAATGTAGGCAAGCTCGATCCCCGATGGGAAGGACCCTACAAGATAGCGGGAATCGTCGGACCCGCAACCTACCTTCTCGCCAACTCCGAAGGCGCATAACTCCACAACACCTGGAACTCGCTCAACCTTAGAAAATACTATGCTTAATGTAATGCAACAATTTGTACATAAATAAAAAGTTGTTTATATAAATAAATGGTTCCCTTACAATGCAAAAAGAAATAAGGTTGCCCGACAAAATGATGACTCTATATGTAAGTCATCTTAGCAACCCAACCCGAGGGACCATTTGATACAAACAATGAAGCCCCACACACTATAGGTATATCGGACCATATCCTATACAAAGGCCCTTATACCAACAAAACAAAAAAAAACCCTTACACAAACTAAGTGCTCCCCATCGGACGCTTTCCTTCTCTGATTATAGGGCGGCGTTGTTCCACGGACAAACTAAGGGGGTCATCTAGCGATACGGCCGGATCCTCCGTCGGAGAAACCTATGAAAATACCTGGCGAAGGCTCAGCTTAGGAACAGCCAGACCCGAAGGGAATTCTGGCAAAGCTTGCACGTCATACAAGTAAAAGAAGGAGAGAAAAGTTTAAACCTACCATAAGCCCCATCTAGTTAAAACTGGTGTATGGAAATTGGAACCCCTCGACAGGCATGGAATTGGAAGAGGCGAAGAACTGGAGAATCTCCCGATACGCATCCCCCACAGTCCGAGACGAGGGCTGCTCCTCTGGTTTGCGAGGAGGCACGGGCATCTGAAAGGTATGCCCCATCGGAGACAAAGTCATCGAAACATGAGCCGTCGGAGGAAAAGTTGCCGCACTCGGAGTAGTAGTAGTCACCTCCGTGAATAAGGCCTGAGGAGCCCCGATGGTGACCGAAGGACCAACTCCTCCCAAAATCGAGCTCAAAAGCTCCTTCTGCATGATCAGGTCCTCGGGCTGCACGTTTGGCACCTTTAGAACCTCCTCGGAGTCACCTAGTGATAACTCCGAGTGGGAACGGAGGAGCTACGCCAACAATGCATTCTCTACAAGAATAAAGGAGACAAATTAAGAAACTATCCTATGATAAACTAATTTAAACAAAGCAGTTAAAAGACCAACTAAGTACCTGACAAGGGCGTAACCTCCTCTTCTATCATTGGAGATTTCCCCTTATCTACGCCAACTGGAAAAACGAGAAACCGCCTGATTAATAGAGGTACTACGCTACAAAACAAAAAAGAGAAAAACGATAAACTTACCGGGAGTCGACTTCTCCTCGTGAGAAGGGGACAGAGAAGGATCCTCTGAGGAGATGTCCACTACTTCATGCGCAGCAATCCCTACTTCCTCTTCTGCAGCCCTCAGAGATGGACTCCTCTCCCTTGGGTGACCTCCCTCTGATGTAAACTCACCCCCAGAAGTCCTATGGGATATCCCAATAAACGAACCTTGACCCGTCACCGGGACCATAGCAACCCGCAGATCAAAACTGGCCAGAGGAACGGCTATGATGGCACCATCCTCCCCAATGATAAAGGAGTGTGGTCCTCCGTCCTCGCGTACCCCGACTGGTGCATGCCCTCATCCTTGGGAGAGTTAACCTCCTCGTAAGCAGAATCCCCCTCCTCAGGGACCTCAGATGTATCACTCGATGATTGGGCCGAAGAAGACGCCTGAGCTCTGAAACTTAACTGACCACCCTTAGGTGGAACCTCCTGCTCCGATAACGCCGCCATAACTAAGGATTCCAAGGGACCATTGCTCGAAAAATAGTGCAACAAAACTCCCCCTATGTCACGCAAAACAACATTAGAATAGCAAAAATTAACATTATCACTGAAGGGGCATACAAATATCAAGGAAAGGAAAGAAACAACTTACTCAGGACCTTCAACTCATCGGAAAGAAGAGAGAGAGGCTCGAGAATGGCGTCATCGGAGAACACCACCCTATGCAACCCCGACACCCTGTACAATTTATTAAAATCTTCCGACTCCATTAGAGACTTTTGAAGAATCACAGGGGCAAAGGTCATCCCCGAATCTAGAGGAGGTATCGGAGCCTTGACCAGCTTAGTATCCATCCTCCACACAAAAGGCACGTCCCACTTGCCCCCGACAGACTTCACGAAAACATACTTATCTTTCCAGGTGCTATGGGAGCTGAGCGTCTCGTCTAAAATCTTCCTCGTAAGATTCTTTGTGCTGTCCCGGTGTCGGAAATGATAAAAGGGACCACCTCCCGCCGCCACAATGTCAAAAATGGAGAAAAACCTGTCCAGCGTACAACTAATTTGCTTCACCTGACACCAAAATATGAAGATACATAACGCCGCAAAGCTATTCGGAGTGATCTCACTCGGGCAAACGTTGCATGCGCTAAAAATTCGCAGAAAAAGGGGGGCATAAAGGACCTCCACCCAAACTTCATCTGGGCGAAATATACTGTAAGATAGCCCTCGGGGGGAGAGTTAGCCCTTTCATCCACCTTCGGAATTTGTAACGTCATGCTTTTCTGACACGCCCCCAGCGTCTTGAACAAAGATGACACTTGACTTCGAGTAGCGGTACTCGCCGTCTTCAAAACCGTCAGAAGATTTCGGTTCTTGAACTTGTTGGGCTTTGAAGCCCTAACCTTCTTAGAAGGGGTAGCGCCCCCCTCCTCCCCCACGGAACCACTTACCTTCCGCTTAAGAGTACAAAAAGTTGGGCCTCCCGCGACGGCGCCACCAGAAACCCCCGGTGACTCAACGACGAAAGTGAAAGCCACCACCCCCGAAGCGGACGCAGCGGTGGTGAGATCTGTAGCTGCAGAAGACGCCATCGTATTTGAGGAGAAAAGTTAAAAGTATTTGCGATGAAATTTGAAAAACGACTTGTGAGATTAAGAGAAAGAATAGAGAGTTTTCTTGGCTCGGTAAAATTTGCTGATTTTTTTTTAAAGTATGAAGAATGATGAAGAAGAGTACGGATGCTCTTATTTATAGAGGAAACCGTTGAAAACGTTCCCCGTCTTCCACGCCCCACGTGGCCCACTCAAAATGACACGTGCCCCACCACGTACTAGCCGTTAGAAGATTTCAACGGATGGATTTCAACTAGCCATTAAATAATCTAACGGCTAAAAGAGAACCGTTACGAATCGGACCACTATTTGAACCATAACTCTCCAGGGACTAAAAGGTAATTTTCATACGTGATTTTTAAATAAATATTTATAATACCCCCGGGAAGTGGTGGAAAAAATAGAAAAGGGATGGGAAAATTCCCCTACCCTCGAAAAATTGCCAAAAAAAAGAAAATGGATGGGAAAAATTCCCTACCCTCGGAAAATTGCCAATTGACAAAGGAAAAAAAAAAGAAAAAAGCCCCTTACCTCACAGAGGGCACGATAAATTTCCCTCGCCTCTACGAAGGCAATCGAAATTTGGGGGGGCTAGTGTTAACCATGAAAAATAAAGTACGAGATTAAAGAGAATATTAGTCCTAAATATAGAAATTAATATATGGACAAAACTATTGTCACGAGTACTTCCGATGAGAAGAATCCGTTCCCGATGAGGAGGCCCATCAGATGTTACCACACCCCTCGGTTATTGACCCGAAGTGGTATGAAGGAACACCCGAGGAGGCACCTAAGCGTTCCTTAGAAAGTCAAGATCAATTAAGAATAAGATATCAACGCGACATCGGAAAAAGAGTACGACTCGATGGATCCGCACGACTCCGATATCCATCAATGAACCAAGAGGGACCACGACGGACCCCGAGTCCCAGATTCTCACGAGAACACTTCTTTACTGAACACTCCTTCACTTAAACTGACCTCAGAACTTCACTCCGAAGGTCAAATCCGAAGGACAACGCCCGATCTACATACAAGAACTACTGGAGGGCGCACTACGAAGATATAGACGGGAAAGCACTACTCCGCGAGGAAAAAAAGCCCTCGGATTCCAAATCACGAACGGAAACACCCCTCGGAAAGCATATCCAGAAGCTAATGCACTAGAATGAACCCTTGTTAGACCAACAACATCACCAGAAGAACATCCTAACTTGTCCATCAAGTCACCACCGAACATAGGACCCATCGGAAAACATAATCTGGAGTAGCAACCCATCGGAGATCCGAAGAGCTATCAGGAAAAACAAAGACCATCCTAGTCAGCGCCTAGTAGATTAAAGATATACCTTATCTTATCCTTTTACACATATTGTGACACATGTAACACATGCATAACGACACATGTCCCTAACAAACTCTATATAGAGGGAGGTGATCTTACAATTGAGGAGGACATGCTAACACATAATCATATACAAGAAACTCAGAGTGAAGTTCAGTGAATAAAACAAGGAATATTCTCATATGTTTGTTCTCTTTTGTAATATCATTACTTTTTGAGTCACGGGCACGGCGTTCCAACTCTAAATAATTCAGTTAAATATGTTATAATTCTAAACCTGTTAACATAAATGTATAATAAAATAAAATTTAGGGTGTATGAATTAATTATACATATTGCACTACACTCCATAATATGTAAAATGATGAAATTACCTCCTCTAATGATGTCATCGTGATATCACAAAGCTTAAAAGTGACGTTTTTTAGCCGAGATAGATCAAAATGAAAGTTTAAACCGCCGATTGTTAAAAAAGTAAAAATTTTGATTGTAAAGTGTCAAAATTATAAGTTTAGATAGTTAAATGTCAACGGGGCCAAAAATTTTCAATAAAACAAATCACGCCATTTGTATACTTTTTTATATTAACAAAATAATGGGGTTTGGTAAAATTTGTTACCGCACATGGACTGTGCCTAAAAAGTAAAACAGTTGCATTTAGTAAAAAGTAAAAAAAAAAAAACGCAACAACCACGTACGTAATTGGTTGGTGGTAAGAAAAAGCAGGGGTAGTTTCGGTATTACAGACATACCCCTCAACGCTTTTCCCCATATAGACGTGGCGTCGTGTGACCGCGATCGGTAGCTCAAACCCTCCTAGATCTCGCGACACGTGCTGCGCCAGCGTGGCACCATCAGTCCTAGTCAGCAATCTTCACTCATAAAACCCCTCATATCCTCTTTCGCTTTCACATTTTGCACACAACAATTGATTTGATCACACCAAACAAACAGACAAACACCTCTTCACACATTTGGCGTGTACTCTTTTTCTCTTTTCAAAATATAGTCGCCGGAAATGGAGATTCCGGCTTCCGATGATCGGATTTTTGATTGCTTCACAAGTGACGTCATGCTTTTAGGCTTTTCTGTCTACTTTTCCCTAATTTTTGTGTGATTGTGAGGTTCTTTTTTTTTCCGTTTTCGAAAACCTGAAGCAAAGGCTAAGAGATTTTGGATTTGTACGTTGCGGAGTTTAGAAGTTATACCTTGCTTGTTCCGTTAGATTTTTCAGATTATCTTTATATTATAACAGATAATGATAATCCTCGGGATAAACGTGTGCGATTATCTCAACTTGTTTGGCAAAGCAGCGGATTTTTAGCCTAATCTCGGTTTCGTAAACGCTTTTCCTCTTTTTTTTTTTTTTTTTTTAAAGTTTCTTCCTTTGCTTTTTTATTTTTGAGGCGGCTTTTGTTTGATCGATTTAGCTTAGTTAGTCACTGTTCAATCTTTCAGTGTTTTTTTCTCTGATGGATATGATATATAATATAGCAAAGGCTGTTAGAAATTTGTGAAAACTCATGTGTGTTGTGTAAAATTTGTGATGCCTAATCCTGTGAGAATTCAACCGATTGAGTTTAATGCATCACCGGATAAAGTCGAAGCGGTTGGGAAGCCAATATTGGTCAAATCTTCTAGGTTTAAGCGTCTTTTCGAAAAGCAGTTCACAAGCGTGTTGAGGACCGATAAGCCGCTGCTGAAGGATGGTACTACTGATGAGCTTGAGCTTGAGCTTGAGCCGAGCTCTGTGTGCCTTGATAGAATGGTTCAGAATTTTATGGAGGAGAGCAACGATAAATCGCAGCAGCAGAGGTGCGGAAGAAATCGGTGCAATTGCTTCAATGGTTATGGAACGGAGAGCTCCAACGAGGAGACGGAAACGGAAGGTTTCGTTTCTGATGCGTGTGACGTTCTCAAGGTAGAGTTTGCAATTTTCATGTGATTCTGTGGTCTGTGATGATAACTATAACTGATAACTGTTCCCTGTTTTAAGCAGCGTTTGGTGCTCTGTTTGTTTGTTTCCGAAAGAAATCTGTTGGCTGATGTTGCCAAAATCGTTGACAGAAACCGGATTGCTATGCGTAAAGACCGTTTTTGCAGAAAAATTGTGACGGATGAACTGGTAGCTTTGGGGTATAACGCCAGCATCTGCAAATCAAAATGGGAGAAATCACCTTCTTTTCCGGCCGGTAAAAATAAATAAATGCTGCCTGCATAGTTTTCATCTTCGTAGCGAAAGAATTTTAGTTTCGCTACTGGTGCTTGCTATCAATGGTATTTCATTTTTGTGTTGTGTTTTTGTACAGGTGAGTATGAGTATGTGGATGTTATAATTGAAGGTGAGAGGCTGATAATTGACATAGATTTTCGATCAGAGTTTGAGATTGCAAGGTCCACCAAGGCATACAAACAGCTTCTTCAAACACTGCCTGAGATGTTCGTTGGAAAATCAGATCGCCTCGAGAAGATTATAGGCATTGTTTCACAAGCAGCTAACCAGAGCTTGAAGAAGAAAGGGATGCCCTGTCCTCCTTGGCGCAGAGAAGGATATATGAGGGCGAAGTGGATTTCCCCATTTTCTCGAATTGGAGGCCCAACACCAAGCTTGTTGACCCCTACAATGGATGATGAGTTTAGCATAAGGAGTCAGCAAGAAGAAGCTTGTATAAGAAAAAGTGTGTCTTGTGATAATGGCCTTGATTTACTTTTTGGGGAAGCTTGCTCGACTGTGGAGGAAGTTTATAGCGATGGGCGTGACGTTTTGATTTCGACTAACGATAACAAAAACAGCACAACTGAAAAGAAGGGCCAGACCCCTTCGGTGAAGCAATGGGTGCTACCGGAGATAAAGCCCAGGAGTTT
Organism: Linaria vulgaris; assembly: GCA_948329865.1. Taxonomy (NCBI): domain Eukaryota; kingdom Viridiplantae; phylum Streptophyta; class Magnoliopsida; order Lamiales; family Plantaginaceae; genus Linaria; species Linaria vulgaris. Next base: position 35,922,980 of record OX415253.1, read on the forward strand.
TCTAAAAGGTGTGAAGATTGTAACTGGTTTAGCTTCTGTGATGGAAGATTAGCCGTATAAATTTTGGTCTTTTTTTTTGTTTTGGGGGTCTTTTTTGTGCAGCACTAGAACGGAGTACCTTCAGACCTATTATACAGAGGGTACAGTTATTTACCGTTACCTGGTTAGTTGGAATTCCCTTCGCCTTTTATGTAAGGGTATGAATAGCTGATGTCCACTAATATTGGAGATGACTTGTGTTCATGTAGATTGGTTATATCCACTGATATGTTTATGTCAATAAGTATTGGGGGAGAGTTGTGATCATTCAGTATGTTTGTTTTCATGAATTTCCCTTGTAATCCATGTGATGATGAAACGAGGGGCCGAAACTGCAATGGACAGAGGTTTCAGTTTTTTCCCCACTGTAATTCTCTAACTTCCTTTGTTTTGGAGGTGAATGGTGGCTCTTTTCGGTAGTAGTGGAGTATTACTGGATCTTTAACATGCTTGGAATATTACTGGAGTATTGCGATATATGGATAGCTTGTTTTATGTATTTCTGAAGTTACTGGCTCAATTTCATTAGGTTTTGCTTGTTTTATGTATTCTGAAGTTATCTGTTCAATGTGGTTAGATTGGTTCACGGCTCGTTTATTGTATTGTTAAGGTTTTATTAGTCGAAAGATGGTCGATTCCTTGCGAGCAATCAATTCTCGAGTTCGATCACAGGCCTCAGAGTAGCTTGTTAATAGTCTAAGCATCGAAGTGTTACAGGCCTCAGAGTAGATTGGTACTTTGTTGCTTCACGCGAACTTTCTTGTTATAGTCTCATGTGTTTTGCGAACTTTCTCGTCGTAGTCTCATGTGTTTTGTGTCTTTCTGGTCGCAGGGTTTTGTGAATGGGTTTTGTGAATTTCCAGGTTGTGGTAATCTCAGTGGTTTTGCTGTGAACTTTCAGGTCGTAGTCGGAAAATTCTTGTATGGACCGAGTCCATACAAGTTACAACTATGTGACTGTAATTTCACCACATGATTTATTTATTAATAAAATAAACAAATATGCTTTTAAAAATATATTTGTGGTGAAATTACAGCCACAAGGTGCATGTAACTTGTATGAACTTGGTCTATACAAGAATTTTCCGTCGTAGTCTCAGCTTAGACGGGGTGGGGTTGGGGGGTGGGTTGAGAAGGGGCCAAATTACAAAAGCATTGATTGAAACGGGTCAATAACACGGGTCCAGGGATCGCGTAATCACACGAGGTTTTCTTTCTCCTAAGAAGACTCGAGTTAGACATCAAAGCAGGGGTGGAGGATGGGGGGTCACTACAAGGAAAAGAGGCTTTACCGACGGCTCAAAAATCGTCGGTAAAGGGTCTTTTGCCGACGAAAATACCTTTTTCCATCGGCAAAAGTCGTCGGTAAAACCCGACGGAAAAAAGCTCGTCGGTAAAGCTTTTTTCCGTCGGATTTTTACCGACGGAAAAGCATTTTTCCTATTCCGTCGGCTTAAAGCCTACGGAAAAGGGGTTTTTTCCGTCGGCTTTAAGCCGACGGAATAGCTTCCCTTTACCGTCGGCTTTAGGTTTAAAAATATTAAAAAAAATAAAAAAAACGATTTAAAAAAATGATTTAAAAAAAACGATTTAAAACAATTGATTTAAAAGAAATGATTTTAAATAAATTTTGTATGTTTATTTGGCGATTTAATTTAAAAGAAATCGATTTAAATAATAACATTCACATTTTCGAGCAATTTTTTTAAATTATTAATTATAATAAATAAAATTTCGTATTTAAAATAAAATCTTGATAATATAAGTTTTTTATAGTTATTATTAGTTAGATAATGAATAAAACATAAGTAGAAATAAAATAATAAAACAAATAATAAACTCTAATTATAAGTTAGTGAATATGGATAAATTTTTGTTAGTTATTAAGAATTTTTGGGAGAGAAAGTAGATAGTTTTTGGAGAATGAGAAGAATGAATGAATTAAGTGGGTAGAATAAGGGGTATTTATAGATATTTAGGAGGAGTAGGGGTTAAGTTAAAAAAAACAAAAAAAGGGGGTGGGGCGTGCCACGTCAGCGATCCGTGTGAATTATCACACGGATCGCTGACATGGCGTGATCTGATCCGTGTGATTTTTATCACACGGATCAGATCATTACCGTCGGCTCAAAGCCGACGGTGTCGAAATCATTTTTTAATTTTTTTTAATAAAATGGGCCATTACCGGTAATGGGCTTTACCGTCGGGTTTAGGCCGACGGTAAAGCCAGCCTATTTTTACCGTCGGCCCAAAGTCGACGGTAAAACCCTTTACCGTCGGGATTGGGCCCGACGGTGATAATTGGGCCTTTACCGTCGGCCCAAATTGACGGGCCCGACAGTAAAAGCCCAATCTGTTGGAGTGGGTGCAGCCCAACGGGGGCGGCTGCACGCCTTCACCCCAAACTAATTACATATTAGTATTACGAAGACACGATAAATAATTGTAATCAGGTAAGGTTCCCCCCAACTTAATATTTCGATCACACGTCGTTCAGTAATGCAAAATGGCCACTTTCATTACCATTATTATCAATACAATATAATAAAAATGGCTTTTCGGACCAATTTTTTCTCAACAGCTACGGAATTTTCGAGCCACTTTTTTTTCCATCCTCTCACAGCTTAAGAATTTCCAAGCCTACTTATTTCTCCATATCCAATTTTACTGTTGGTTCATTACTTCATTTAGAAACTCAAGAATAACAAAAGCCCCAAAAGAATTAAAAGTGTGCCACGTTTTTTATTAAAAAAGAAGAAAGAAAAAAATACTAATGGCTAAAGTATTTAACAACTCTACCCCATTCCTATTTTCCACTCCATCAATCCATCTCTTCTTCGGCTCTCTCCATTCTTTCTCCTTGTTTGCACTAATTAACATTTGTTCTGTTTTGTGTATTTGTTTCAAATTGCAATCGTGTTCAGTGAGGTAGCGCAAGGACGTGGACGGAAAAGGCGGTTGGTCCATAACAAAGGGTGAGCCATCTTTGTGCCTATTTTGTTTTCTCTTAGTTTATCTTTTGCTTTTTTATAGATATAACAATGATAGGTTGAGGAGCATCGCCAACTGGCGTAACGATGCTCGAATGGTGTTTGGCTGTTTGATGAACTCCAGCCACCTTGTTGCTCAGTCTTTCCCTTTTCCATCATTTTATTTTACAATTCTGTATTGGTTTATGGAAGACGTTTTATTGTTCATGTATCCCAATTATATAGGTTCGACTATGTTTAATTATTCTTTGTGCATTTGCTTATATCTTGATTATATAGATGTATAGCACCTTTGTTTCCTGGAAATTTCTGATCGCCTGTCAAAACTCCTTGTATTTATAAACATGTATAACCGGTGAACAAGTATTGGATCATCCTATAAAATGTTCTGATACTTAATTAAAACAAAGATGACAAATGAATCTGATGGCGCGAGGGAAAAACAATATTTTGTAGAAAAGGAGATATACTTTGTGGTTGTGTATCAATATTTAGATTTGGTGGCATATGTCTCCATAACCATTTGTGAGAAGTTTCATATATTTCTGAGGAAAATGTGTAATTATTATGGTGTTGCATCATGCCTAACAGGTAACAGGCTTTTGACGTCTATGGAGTGCGGAACAAAATAAATATTAATTAAGCCTCTAAAGATTAGATTAATAAGGCTCTGAAATTTAACAATTTAGTTACATTATAATGGCAGATAATCGTTTGTGGTGTGAGGGAGGTAGTTGATATCCATAGAGAAATTATCTAAATGGTTAAAAGAGAGGTAAATATTCACGTAGAAAAATATTTGCGGAGATATGTGCCTCTACAGGATAAAAGAAGATAACTTAAAGAGGGAGGGATATTGTTGTTTTCTACTATGCATTTCCGAATAGATTTTCGACGTCTGCTTTCAATGCACTCCTATAATTTTAGTCTTTGAAATTTTAACAAGATCATCACACTTTCTATTTGTATCGTGGTAAGACTATCTTTGATATTGAAAAGGTTTTTAGCAATTCATTTCGATCAATTAATTTTTTTTGTATTTAATATTTTCTGTACGGATAAAGCTTATGAACGAATTCCGAATCCTCGTAACTTGTACATCCATTCTCTAATTTCAAAAAACAAAATGGAATTTTAGTTGAAAAACCCAAAGGGAAAAATGTAAAGCTAAAACTTGAAACCAAGAAGCGAAGATATACGGTTGTTTTGTTTTTGTCGTCAAAGGCTATTGAAAATCTAAGGGCTATAGTTTGACTTCATTGAATTTGAAAATATTGTTAAATTTTATAGTAGGCAATAGGTTCAATATTTACGCGTAGGCATACGTTACTGAAACTTAGTGTCTTTTTTACTTTTTTATGAGCACTGAAACTTAGTTTCGTCATCATAGATAACAAGAAGTTTCATTTGCATAGTATTTTTGCCAAAACCTTCATAGAAAAGATTTGTTGGAATAATACAACCAAAATAATAAAGTTTAGGCTGGAAGAAATCTGTCAAATCATATTTCTAAGATTTATTAGGAGATAAGGCAAGGGGATTTTATTTTGTGTATGACAAAGTCAACACCCAAATAGGTTAAATAAATCAGCTTTTCTTTTGTTTGATAAATAGCTATGGAAGATAAAGCAGTTTTTTTCTTTTTTCTGTTTGTACTTGGGAACATAAATCCGTTTAGTATTATTCTGAAGGATAAAGTTATAGATTGATAGATTATGGCTCTGATATTTCGCTTTAAATATATCAGACTTCCTTGAATATCTTAAGCACAAATAATTAAATGGATAAAGTTATAAATTGATAGATTATGGCTCTGAGATTTCGCTTTAAATATATCAGACTTCCTTGAATATCTTAAGCACAAATGATTAAATGATGTATAATTTCACAATGATATCCGAAATGTATCAAACGATGAGATATATGTTTGTTCTCATTTCGGTTAAAAGTTCAAATGCTTATTTGATTAAGTTTTTCATCTACTGTGGAAAGCAAGGAGTAAGAAAGTGTTTCGGAACATTGAACTTAATCTTACGAGAGTTATTGATCATATTAAGGCGACTACGTGGACTTAAATCAAGTCAAAAATCAAAGTATCTGTTTTTCTTTTGTAGATTGTTCTACTTGCCTTTTCTCGATACTTTTATGTCTTGTGGGGTTTTGAATATTTTTTGTACTCTTTTCTTATATCACTCATTTCTCTTAATAAATTTTTTTGCCGATTAAAAGAAAATATTGCGGAATCTTAATAGAATTCTTATATTGTTGTTAAATGTAGACGTTTATTCGGGTCGTGGTACTATCTCCATTTCTTCTAATACGTATAATTCTTGATGACTTAGATATATTATATATAATTGTCGAAGATCTAACTTGGCAGACATTCATATGCGCAATTTGTTCAGAAGTTTCGTTTATTTATGAGCACAGTTTTAAGTAAGATGCTGCAGGCTCCAACACGATTTCGATATGGAGTATGAAATAAAACAAATTAATGAAGCCCATAAACGATTAGATTAATAAGATCTCAACTTTAAGAATTTTAGTTACGTTAAAATGCTATTTTTTTTGTTTTATAATGCTTTGTATTATCCAAAAATATTTGCAAAGAGATGTAAATCCACAAAGGTGAGCTGTAGGGGTGTGCATTTGGATCGGATTGAATCGAATCGAGGCTGGAAGTCGATTTTGATCATGGAGAAATGAGGATCGAAATCAAATCAATTTAAAACGATCCGATTCAATCCAAAATCATTCGATTTCGATCTTTTTTTTCTTATTTAATTTAATATCAATGGAACCAACCACAACATTTAAACAAAATTACTGAATTACAAAACTCACTTTCATATGGTGAGAGAAAGGTGTTACAAATTTACAATTGTATATGTTTTCCAAAGACAGAAACGTGGCTTTCAAATGGATCAAGAAAAAGATGTTAGGTAGGTGTATATATAAAAATATAATATTGGCATTATATATAAAAATATCTTAGTAGCATTAATAGATTTAGCTTTATAGATAAAAATATAATATTATATATACTATTATATATTTATTTATTTTTAAAAGATAAGATGCGTATTCAATCCGATCCGATTCTCAGCCTCTAAAATCGAGGATCGAATCAAATGGGGATTCGATCCTAAGGCAAAAATCAAAAGTCGGATCAAATATTCGATCCGTGATCGGATCATTCGATCGATTTTCACCTGATTCGATCAATACGATTCTTTTTGCACAGCCCTAGTGAGCTGTGAGGGAGAGAGAGATGTTTTATAATGGTTTTTAACATCATTGCACGTATTTTAAACTAATTAATCTTTTTAGTATGTGTAACAATTCACTCCACGTGTAAGAGTGAATTGTCAAAATAACACAATCTACGAAACTTATTGTCAAAATAACACACTCTTAAAACTTATTGTCAAAATAACACACTCTTGCCACATGTATACAAAACTTATTGTCAAAATAACACCATTTTTAAAACTTATTGTCAAATTAACACACCCTTACCGCATGTACTGCCATGTGTATACAAGATATTTAAATTCTTTATTTTTTTCAATTAAGTGAAACATACTATTCTATCATTATAATTGTAGCATATTTTTTGTATAAAAAAACAAGAATTGCAAATATTTTCTTAATAAACTATATTAAAGCCGAAATATTTTCTTTTTTAAAAAAATATTCTCTAGGCACACAAGTATAATATATGCACATTTAAATTGTCATTTATGCATTTTCAATTAAAAAAAGTCTATAAGTGTTTGTACACATACCCTGTAATTTATTTACCGTAAATCTCGTATTGTTGTTCTTTTACAAAACAAAGATGCCCTAAATTTGAAAAAAGAAAAAGAAAAAAAAGACTAAAATAAAATGAATAAATTAATAAAAATACATAGAACAGAGGTGGGCGGTGCGGGTCTCATCTCTTATTCTAAGAAATAAATAAAATTATTCCGTTTCTCTCTCTCAAACTCTACACCCCTCCACCCACACAACTCACATCGTCTTCTTCTCATAAAATTCACAACATTTACAGTCGACATTTTTTTTTATCTTTTTTTGTTGCAGTTAATTAAGTTCTTATTTTAGGGCATTTTTGTTTTGCAAAAGAAACAATGATATGAGATTTATGGCTAAAAAAATAGTGTTATTTTGAATATGGCAGTACATGTGGTAGTACATGTGGCAAGAACATGTTATTTTAACACTAACTTTTAGAAATATTGCTATTTTGACAATAAGTTTTGTGCACTTGTGGCAAGCGTGTGTTATTTTGATAATAAGTTTTGAGAGTGTGTTATTTTGACAATAAGTTTCGTAGAATGTGTTAGTTTGACAATTCACTCCACGTGTAAGATACATGTAATAATAAATGAATGCAGAATTCTTGTAACTTGTACATTCGTTCTAAGATGTAAAGTATATCTTTCGTTGAAAGAACCAAAAGGAAACTTATAACTTGAAAAACGGGTTGAAAGAACCAAAAGGAAACTTATAACTTGAAAAACGGATTTTTTTTCCCCGTTAGGCATATTGAAACTCCAATTTATTTTATAAGTTTCAGTGGAAAAAATGTAATTTTACCCTGACAATAGCTACAATATTTTCACATGTGCATTGGTTACTGAGATTTAGTGCCGTTAAAAAACTTCAAAATAATATGTTGGATTAGTTCAACTAGAAGGATAAAGCTTGGAGAAAAATGAGTGATATTATAAAATAAGAATTGTAAAATATATTGTAAGAGAGATTATGTGTTTTGTATGTTCATATTACGGAAAGATCATCTTATGAGTCAATCAATTTATATATTAAAAGTTAAAACATTGCATGTAAGGATTTTTGGTAAGTTACCTCCTTGTGTAATGAACATAGCCATAATAAAAAGGTTCTCTTGTAAAGATGTGTAATATTATTGCTTTGACACTACAAGACTTGAGGGCCATCTGCAACCGCCCGGGCGGTTGCAGAAGGCCCATGGGCGGTCGCCCGAAGGGTATCCGCGACCGCCGGGGCAGTCGCCGCGTCGGTCGCGGATACCCCTCGTCGTGGGCCCCTTGCGACCGCCGAGCGGTCGCCCTTACACCAAGGCGACCGCCTAGCGGTCGCTAAAAGAAGGGGCGACCGCTAGACGGTCGCCATGTAAAGGGGCGACCGCTAGCCGGTCGCCATGTAAAGGGGCGACCGCTAGGCGGTCGCCAAGACACGGGGCGACCGCTAGGCGGTCGCCATATAATGGGGCGACCCGTAATGGGTGACCGCTTGGCGGTCGCAAACTATAGGGCGACCGCCAAGCGGTCGCCAACTGAAGGGCGACCGCACAGCGGTTGCCACCCAGAAGGGGCGACCGCCACACGGTTGCTATTTTATTTACGGACATGGCAACCGCTAAGCGGTTGCGAAGTCCTTCATAAAATGGCAACCGCCTGGCGGTTGCGAGTTAAAGCTCGCAACTGCCAGGCGGTTGCAAATAATATTCTTCAAAAAAAAAAAAAAAAAACAATAATATTTCGTGAAATTTCCGAAATATTATTGTTTTTTTGTCGAAATAAAAAAACAATACTGAAAAACATACAAACATAAAGAAGTGAAACAAAAGTAAGTGAAACAAAAAGATAAGAATTGAAAAAAGTGTTTGGTGTTTTGTTTTGGGGATGAAAGAGAGGTAATTTGGGTTTTGGTGGATTGGAAAAAAATGGTGTTTGGTATTTTGTTATGAAGATAAAAGAAAGTGATTGGATTTTTGTTTGAGATATAAAATAAAAGAAAGTAGTTGGATGTTTTGTTGAAGATATAAATTCAAGAAGTTCTTGAGTTTTTGTGGATTGAAAAAAAAAGTGTTTGGTATTTTGTTGGAGATAAAAAAGAAGAGAGTGTTTAGGTGTTTTGTTGAAGATATAAAGGAAAAAAAGTGTTTGATTATTTTGTTTTGTAGATAAGAAGAAGCTTTTGGATTTTTTTGTGGATTGGAATAGAAGAGTTCATCCACGTCTTCTGTTTATCAGCCAACTCCGGTTTATCCTTATTATCAAAATATTGTTTCTTCGTGCGATGCATCAAATACTTGTAACAATTCGGGGCCTTTTTTTCGTACAACTCATGTACTTTGAGCCAATCATTTTTGTGGATCGCAAATTTTTCCTGAAAAAAAATTTAGTTAGTGTTTAAGATAGTTTATATTGTCACTTGATTTATTAATACAATAAGTTCAATAATATATTCATTTAATAGTTTCTCACCGTGAACGAAATCCACATTGCATCTCGTTTCTCCTTCGGCACCTTATAATATGACTTGTAAAACTTGGACATGAAGGTCCGAATCAACTCAGTGATCGTCGTCACCACCTCATGAGACTTTGGATGCTGAAATAGGCCCCTCTGATCCAATCGAATAACTGGCCTCTTACTCGGACTAGTGGGGTTTTGAACACCAAGCGATGGTCCCCTACCGGGACGTTTTTGCGTGTCTGTGCATACCCCCGATGCTGGAATCTCGGTCACCCTCTGGCTCGGGCCAGCTACGTCGGTCCTCCCACTCGGGCTAGCGCCATCGGACCCTGCAAATGGTGGTATATGGGCTCGGCTAGACTCGGCAGATGATGGTCTATGTGCTTCAGTGGACTCTGTCGATGGTGGTCTAGCCCTTGAACCAGATGAAGTACGTAGAGGTGCTGCTGCAGCTGGGGCATCAGAGTCGTCAAAAAGCCGTCGCTGTGGCAAGGGAGTCACCCCGGTAGATCCCTCGCGCGATGTCTGAGTCTCTGCCTGGGTGGGAAGCTCGACCGGAACAACATCGTCACTAGCTAGCCGAGGCCTGAGACTACCCCGAATCTCACTACTAGAACCAACAACTTGAGAACGAACACTGCTTGACGAACGTGGCCTCTTACGTGAACTATTGCCTGACATGATCCCTAAACGTGTCGACAAATAAACTCATAATCATTCCTCAATAACATACAATTTCAAAATAATAATTCGAAAAGAAAATCTCATCATCATATGCAAGTTCATATATATAAACGATTAATCCAACGAGAAAAACTAACTTCCAAAAATAATGAACTTATTATCATATCATCATATCCAAATTCATATCATCATATCAAAGTTTATATACAAATTCATATAAATTACAGCAATATAAACGACAATATAATCAAAGTTCATATCATCATATCAAAGTCCATATCCAAATTCATCTCAAAGTTCATATCCAAATTCATATCATCATATCAAGTTCATATCCAAATTCATATCATCATATCAACGTTCATATCCAAATTCATATAAACGATCCAACTTACAACAATATAAACTACAATATAATCAAAGTTAATATCATCATATCAAAGTTCATATCAAAATTCATATCAAAGTTCATATCATCATATCAACATTCATATCCTAATTCATATCATCATATCAAAGCTAATATCCAAATTTATATAAACGATCCAACTTACAACAATTCGCACTACACAAATCCGACGAAATATACATATAATCACATATATAAATCTTACCTATAAATTCGGCAAATACGATAAACAAGAATATAAATTCAACAAATACGTACATATAATCATAAATAAAAAAAATTTAAAATTGGGACAACTTACAAAAATCCGAAGATAGCTAATTGGCCGCGGTGATGGCGTGGTGGCGAGGGTGGGCGCGCGACGGTGTGATGGTGACGGAGGAACGGTCGGAGTGGCGGCGTTGTGACCGCGCGGGCGGTCGTGATGGTGGCGTGGTGACGGATGTGCGGTCGCGGTGTGGTGGTGGTGACGTGGTAGGCACGCGGTGGTGGCGTCGTGACGTGGTGACGGAGGTTGGTTGGTGGGGTGGCACGGTGGCGTGACGACGCGGAGGAGGCGGTGGTGGTGACGCGACGGAGGTGAGGCGTGGTGGCGACGCGACGGAGGTGAGGCGTGGTGGCGTGGCGACCGAATGGAGGTCGCGTGGTGGCGTGTGGCGACGGAGGTGAGGTCGCGTGGTGGGGGGGCGACGGAGATGAGGTCGCGTGGTGGTGGTGGATAGATCGGGTCGGGTAGGGGTATGTGTTGGTGGGTGGGTATTGAGGAGAGAAGAGAAGAAGAAGAAAAATGGAAGAAAAAATAAAGAGGAAGAGGAGAAGAAGAGAGAGGGGGCGGGCGGGGCGGAGCGGGGCGGGTCGGGGGGGCGACGGCCGGGCGGTCGCTCCACTAGGGTTTTAACCCTAGTGGGCCGACGCGACGGATGGGCCGTCGCTCCGGCCCACTTGGCGACAGCTGGGCCGTCGCCATATGATAGATGGCGACGGCCCAGCCGTCGCCAAGTTCTTTTTTGTTGGTGGCGACCGCCTAGCGGTCGCCACCCCTTATGGGCGACCGCTTGGCGGTCGCTGGGCGGTCGCCGATAATAGCGACCGCCGTGGCGGTTGGGGGGGGGGGGCGGTTGCGGATGCCCCCCAAATCTTGTAGTGTGAGTGTAAACTAGATACACAAAGCCGAGTGATATTATGGTCGCCAAAATAAACAAGAATATAAACGATAAAAAGTAACAATACAAGCAAAAAAGTGCATGGTTATTTGAAACTAATAACATAAAGTTTTAACTAATAGAGTTATAACTTTAGTGTTGTATCCAACTCTTCTTGTTTGTTGTTGTTGTTGATGCCGTTATTCATAGCTTCATTGGTGACTTGTCGTAAGTGTGGGTCGGGATGAGATACATAAACTTCCATAAGATCAATCATTTGCTCAGGATCAGGAGAGGATAGGATCAAATTGGCTGCTGGTTTGATGAACTCATGTACAAAACAATGATTAAGAAATGACATGAGTCCATCGTAGAAGCCATTGATATTTAGTAATCCTATAGGTTTTTTATGGAGGCCTTTCTAAGCGCATGATATAATGCAAAATATCTCCTCCATTGTTCCAAAACCACCAGGTAGCGCCATAAAAGCATCAGCATTGTGCAACATAGTCGCTATCCTCTCATGAATGTTGGGTACTTTCAACTCATCGCCCAAGATTGGATCTCCAGATTTCCTTTCAGCTAAGTCCTTTTGTATGATGCCTAACACTTTACCATTATTTGAGTGTACATTGCTCGCAACACATCCTGTCAAACCCGAATTCCCTCCTCCGTATACTACCTTGATATTCCTTGCAGCGAGTAGATTACCCAAAGTATTTGCAATTTCAAAATATTGTCCATCTTTTCCTGGACTAGAACCACCAAAGACTCAAATGATTTTTATTGTTTGAGTTTTTGCTTCCATCGCAACTTTTTTCTTTAGATGTTGTTGATAGTGATCACTTGAGTATTTTAGCAGTATTTATAAGGCATAAAATATCTGTCAATCTAGATTCTGAAAGATAGGTATCAAGCCTTGTCTTAAAAAAACTATATGATAAGTATACTAATAATTTAATTTTTCTCAACATGTATTTATTGTCTCTGAATTCCTTGAGAATCAGTGTCAATATTATTGCTCTGAATTTTTTGAAAAATGTTATGGCCCTTTATGATCCATGAAAAACTTTGAAACTTGCTGTTGTGGGATTTTCAAATAGATATGCCTTTGAATTATTGTGTCTATGGCAAAAGTTTAATTTTTTTTATTTCATATTTAGATTGACTTGATATATATACATATATACATTAAATTACCATAAAAGAAACCGTAACATATTTTTTTTCTAAATTTGTTTCGAAAGAATCTATCAATAACTAAGCCAATTTATTCCAAAAGATTTATTACATATATTGTCTCCGAGGCCCCATATATTGGCCTACTTTCGAAATATTTGTGACATCATTCATATAGCTTCGAGTACTGCAATCAATTGTTTAATGTACCTTTTGGAAAGGAAACTGTCTAATTTTATCGTCTGTATTTATTGTCGTTGAACCTTTTAAGAGTTGAGAGTGGTTTCAAAATTGATGTAACATGCTATATGACTTCTAGAATTGCCTTATTACCTTTTAATTGTTAAGAAATCACAAAACTTTACAAATCCAACTTCATTGAATAAAACAATCGTATAAAATATGCTCCTATCAGAAATATGAAAAAGTTGAAAACCTCCTACGTAATAAGTCGATAATCGCACGTGCAGAGCACGTTCTCGGATCGACAAGTATATATATATATATATATATATATATAACCATTGCTCGCCACCATCTGAGAAGCAAAAAGTTCGAGAATCTAGACTGAAAATACGTGCAAAGAAGATAGTGGTCTAATGTTAAGGCTGACGACGAAAACTTGGGACGGAGCCGTATGAGGCAGGACCCACTAATATTTAACAACTTAAAAGTTAAAACCACAACTCAATCCAATAAGTATAGAAAGTTGAAGATTGTTCCTAAAATTCCTACTCAAAATTTAAGCGACATGCATATTTCATATTTAGTTTAATACTTGTTTGTTATGTTAGTTTATTACATGTTATGTTAATTTATTGCATAAGAGAAACAAATTCGAAAATGTATATGTATATATACATGTAAATAAAATATTTATTAAAATTTTATTTATTGAGGCGTAAGTTCAATTGGGTACAAAAGACATGTCTTTTATGCTCCGAATACGAGCTCGGTGACAACTAAGCTTTACGAGTTGCAGCATTAGTGTAATCTCGCCCTCCCTCTAAAATTTTGTTCGCCCCTGCATCAAAGGCTCAGAAGTTTCTCTGTGCGCAATAGAATACCCACATGTCACAAACATGCATAAACAAATAAGACATATCCACCAATCGACAACGACGCAATGTGACATGCATTCATCATCCCGTGAAAATATCCTTCATAACAAATAATAGCAAAGGGGTGTTTTATATAAGCTATTTATGGGCTTTAGGTCATTTCGTTTTTGCTTGTCGTCCTTCTATTAAAGAAAGTCATGAAGAAGAAAAAAAAAAGAGCACACAAGCTGGCTATGAGGTGTCTGCATAAGAAGCTTCTACTTATCTATTCATTAAATTTCTCTAGACGTCCTACTTTAACCTTAATTGAGCGGAAATTCACGTATCTCATGATTTATCTATTTTCTCGTTTACATGATCTTTCGGTAATTTTTAGAGTAATAAATGAATAAAGGTACGATAATTCTAAAAAATTTAATAATGAAAAAGAATAGAAAAAATTATCTTTAGAAACTATCTTTAGAAACGTTAACTTAAAAACAACATGTACAAGATTATTATATTAACATCTTTTGGATAAAGTTATTTTTAGAAAATATATGCCTACATAAAATAAATTGTGTATTGTAATGTAATAAATGTATATATTGGTTCAACTATATTAAAATTTAAATGAGTCTTTTTTTTTCTTTTTATAAATACAAGAATTCATCTCATAATTGTATAAATGTGAGTAAAACATTAATATTTTGTATACTTTAAGTCAAAGCAGTTAAATCTTAATGCATTTTTATTATTATTCAAAAGTTGTCTCTCACTAGCTATTGCACACCACAATATTAGTTTCAACTGCTTAAAGTTACTTCTAAAAACATGTTTACAAACATTCACTGCTTCAAATCACACGTAACTTTAAGCAAAAGTTATAAAAAAATAATTTTCATAAGCTCTTGCAAACACCTACTAGTGAGACATAAAATAAATTATGTATTGTAATGTAATAAACGTATATATTGGTTCAACTATATTAAAATTTAAATGAGTCTTTTTTTTCTTTTTATAAATACAAGAATTCATCTCATGATTGTATAAATGTGAGTAAAACATTAATATTTTGTAGTATAAAGTCAAAGCAGTTAAATCTTAATGCATTTTTATTAATATTCAAAAGTTGTCTCTCACTAGCTATTGCACACCACAATATTAGTTTCAACTGCTTAAAGTTACTTCTAAAAACATGTTTACAAACATTCACTGCTTCAAATCACACGTAACTTTAAGTAAAAGTTATAAAGAAATAATTTTCATAAGCTCTTGTAAACACCTACTAGTGAGAAGAAAAAAGCTCTCGATTTATAAAGATAGTTTGTTGTTGCCTGTTAGTGATTCCTTTACACGTTATTTGAATCTATTCAGTCACGTAGGTGTGAAATACCCGTCGGTCATGCTTTTATTTATCTTCCACTTTCTTTTTTAATGTCACTTGGTACAAAGCACTTTCAAAGAAAAAAGAGTATTTTGTTAAGTCGACTTTTGAGTATCTTAATTACGAACTTATGTGAATAATGTCTCTAGCCTATAATATGTGAAGAGTGTCTCCAACTTATTGGAATCAGATAGCCGTTGATCGAAAGCATACGTGGAAGCATTTCCAGATCTAGTAGTATTAACTTATTAAGAACTAACAGGCACACTTTAATTCTATGTTGGCCCCTTATGTGTAATATTTTTCTTTGACATGGATCTTTTTTTCATTGTCTCCAAATTTGATTAGTTTTGTATGACGCAACCCCTCAATGTATCGGATGTGTTTGACTTAACCCCTAAAACAAACAGATTATGTTAGATGTATCTACCTAAGGTGTAGAGAATTTGTATCACTCATTTATTCTATGTAAGAGCCACATAATTTTATCATCTAATTGTCTGATGTAACAACTTCATCCTAAATTCTCAAAATCATTACACAACTTAAAATTGTAACACATTAAAACAACGTGTTCAAGACTATTTCATCACATAATTATATAGAATTTTTACCCATAACATTATAAAAAAGCAACTTTGATGTGATCTTACACCTTTAGCTTTTCTTTTTTCTTATCACCAATATCACTCTTCTTCACATGCAACTTACTTTTCATTGAATGATTTAAATTTTAGTTGTTTGAGTTGGTTGAGTATTCATACTTATTGTAGTTGTTCTCTCCTAAACTATCTATTCCCCATTTACGTTACTGTTCACAGAGAATTTGCTAGCTGCCTTCTTCCAAGTTTCTTCTTCTTTTGACTTAGAAGCGAGGTTCTTCTTGACCATTCTTTGAAGTAAGGGAAACCTTACCAGTAGGAAAAAGAACAAAAGCCTTTTGAGTTAAAACAAGAATTTCTTCAACACTTTTAGAACATTTTTAAACATATGAAATAAGGCAAGTGTTGTTTCCTTGGCTTTTTCTTTGTTCAGCACCACTACTTCTTTGTTGCTTTCTTCTGCAAGGTCGGTAGGACACTGCAACAACTTATGGATTACTCTCCACCACATTTTTGTTAGTTAGATTGGTTTTATTATTTTCTTCACTTGGTGACAACTCTCTGATGCCTTGTTTCTTCATTAAAGCCAACATTCTCCTGATTGACAAACACAACAAACACAAACATACAACATGCTCATGCATTCAAACATTACTAGGTCGAAGTAGTGAATGCCAATATGAAACTCAACATCACATTATCTTGGTGTGCATGGTATAATGATATCTGGTGCAAGCACTCTAGTCTTCCTATACTAGTTTTTTTTTTTCTTCCGCCCCCCCCCCCCCCCCCCCTTTGTCTACCTATAAGAATAGAGTTAGTATTCAAATCACATGCAAGTTAAGAAAGCTTGAAGCAAACAAACCTGGGGCCCTTCATCTCTTCATTGACACTACACGAAGGATACAACGCAAAAGTTAATCAAAAAGGCAAAAAAGATCAAGGGAAAACATGTTCTGAACCTAGAGCATGGCCTGTATACATCTTCAAAAAAGAGGGCCAATGGAATTATTATAGGAGATAAGGAATTATTGGCTGCTGCGTAGCCTCGTTAGTCTTAAGGAATATCTTATACTAGAATTCCCAGGGTGTGGAATAATACCACACAAATGTATGGAGATCACAATTCTAACATTTACGTGGTGTAATAGTTGGTTCGCCCCATTCCAACACGGCAAAGGCTTGATCGGACTACCGCAAATATTAAATGTTAATTATGTATTTATCTACGCTCAAGTTTAAGTGTTTGTTACTTTGGGTCATTCAACTCAACTCGGCTTAGAGATTTGTATCTAGAAAGGGAACGCTAGTTAGATCCATGATTTTTTTTATATGAAGTGGCTTGCGTGAAGAATGCATACCTAAAGCATTGGGTATATGGTGTGTGCCAGGTAGCGGGGAGGCCAAATCAAAATCATGGGATAGTTTGGGTCTTTAATAGAGCATCGAGTGATGATTTCCAACATCAAATCGAAAATACAAAGGCACAATCCAAGAACTATGTTAGGGAAGTCTTGACCTCAACTAAGAAAGAAGAGGACCAACTCCACCATTAGCTAAAAACGCTTCTAGATAGAAAGGAATTGCATTATAAATTAAAAAACAGGGTACACTGATCACAGGAAAGAGATAGGAATACATTATCTTTTTCACTGACAAGCGAATAAACATTAGAAAATAAGGTGCCCGGTATGCAATAGGGTAAGGTAATTAAGATTAGAGATGTTCAAAAGCCATAGTAAACATATTTTGCACTTTTATCATTCTTGACTGTCACCAGACGAAGAAATTGATGATGTTACATGTTGTATTACATCAAGAATCACCCAGCATATGAATTAACAGTTAATGCAATCGTAATCCCTAGAGAAGGTAACATGTGCTCTCTTCCGTATGTAATGATGCATGTATTACAATGTAGAAATAATAGTACTACGTGTGAAGTAACAAAGTGGTTCTTAGATTAAGCTCCAAGTATCATATCCCATGAGAACTATGAATCAACCTCATCACTTCTATTCTATGTTGGAGAGGTTAATAAGAAAGAGCTCAAGGCTTTATAAACTAATCAAATAACACTTTGATTGAATTAATGTTGGATAGATGTTTAGAGGTCCACTTTAATTAGATTTCTCCGAGAGAAAAAAAATCAAAAATAGTCCTTTTTCTGCTGAGTAACCAGCATAGTCTCATATCGTGGCTTTGTCCATGTTTAGTCCCTTATATATTGTGTATTTCTGTCAAATTTTAGTCCTTCAGTCGATTTCTTCACCGTGAATTACACGTCCCGACAAAAAATGGGGAGTAAAATGGTCCCTTATTGTGGTTGAGTTACCACTTTGACCATATATAGTCTCTTATTGCTTATTTCCGTCCAATTTTAGTCCTCATATCAATATTTTTGTAGTGAATTGCACGTGACAACATGTTCAAACAAATTGGGGTATTTTGGTCTCCACACGTGCAAATTCAGACCAACATGAGGAAAAGCAAAGTCCACTTGCTATGGATGGTGATGTTATTATAACTGATTTTGGCAGAATTGAATATCAAAGGCTCAACGTTGTAAAACCAAAAGAAATTCAAAAATTAGGAAAACAAGCACAGCTTCATACAAACGACAAAAAGATATCCATACATGTGTTGCGTATGAAACAATTAAGTAAGCAAATAAAGAGTTTCTTATCATGACTTGAAACCGAGGAGAAAGTGTCGTCGGTATTCAAAGAAAAGCAAAGAAAAATACAAATGCAGGAAAAGACATGAAAAGCATCAGAACCTAGTTCGAAAATAAGTTATTTCAACGAAGGTAAGCCTGAAAACTCAAACTCATTAAGCGACAGTCATATAGAATTCAGGAATAAAGTTATTCCTGAAAGTTTTGTTAAGTAAGAGGCAAAAGGCATATGGGAATTTGGCAAGCAACTGTGTATGTTGTGCAAAAGTAATGATGTTGAAATATTGTCTAAGCTTATTGAAATGGAAAACAGGGACAAGACATTTTTTTTTTGAGAAAATACACAATACGAGAGAAGATGTTATCGCAATCGGTGATAAATGATAATATTTTTTTCTTTTGTGGGGTGGAATGGATTGTGGTGGGTGGTGGTCAATACAACCGAGAACTACTTCGGGGACATTATTTATACATGGAAATAGGAAGGTTTGAGAGGACAATCGTGGGGGATTTCTCAACTACATCCAAGTGGGGGATTTTTTCTGAAATGGTCCCATAATGTGTAGCCATTCCAATATTGGTCCCATAATGATACTTTTTACAATTTTAGTCCCACAGTGTACTAATCGTCCAATTTTAGTCCCATTTCTGCTAATCCGTCCAATAAACAGCACGTGGCCCCACGTGACCCTCTAATCCCCTTAATTAGGCCCTTAATAATTTAAATTTTTATTTATATTTTTGAGAAAAATCTGATAGCCAAATGATTAAACAAATTCAAAATAAAAGGACTTATTTGCAAATACCCTTAATCTCTTTTACTTTCAAAAGTCTTCTTCTCCGACTAACCCTCCGCCGCAACTCCGGCGAACTCACCACGCCGCCATCAGACAAAGATATTACTGTCGACCAACAAATTTGAGTGCTTCAAATCACCGTGAATTATTTTGTGCGAGTGTAAAATTCTAGTCCGCTCAACACCTTGTGGCAGATTTTGGCTAAGATCGATCCGGTGAAAAAGACGCTTTGGCACTTGATGACGTGCGGCGAGTCGGTGCGGCGGAGGATGGCGACCTCGCGGAGGATCTGGTGGCGGAAGGAGTGGTCGATGTCGCCGTGGACGATTTTCAAGGCGTAGATCTGGGAGGTTGCCGTCGTTGCCATGGCCGAGTAAGGTACAGTGTCCTAAAGTCGTTACATTAGCAGTATTTTCAAGGCGTAGATCTGGGATTTTTTCATGGCGGAAACAGAGGCGTAGAATATCTTTGTCTGATGGTGGCGTGGTGAGTTCGTCGGAGTTGCGGCGGAGGGTTAGTCGGAGAAGAAGACTTTTGAAAGTAAAAGAGATTAAGGGTATTTGCAAATAAGTCCTTTTATTTTGAATTTGTTTAATCATTTGGCTATCAGATTTTTCTCAAAAATATAAATAAAAATTTAAATTATTAAGGGCCTAATTAAGGGGATTAGAGGGTCACGTGGGGCCACGTGCTGTTTATTGGACGGATTAGCAGAAATGGGACTAAAATTGGACGATTAGTACATTGTGGGACTAAAATTGTAAAAATTATCATTATGGGACCAATATTGGAATGACTACACATTATGGGACCATTTCAGAAAAAATCCCATCCAAGTGGACACATTTGTGGAGTGAAGTATTTTGGACTCAAGTAGCGATGGTACAAACGTAAAGAGTACAATCGTCCATTGTACATGAATGATATAGAAAGATCAACTTTGTTCGGTGGGATAGGGTTATCTTTTCAGAAAAGTGTCTACATGGTACTTTATGTTTTGATTTTTTGGAACATTAGAAAAAACTTGTGTCAAAAGGATTTGAATAGGATACTCGAGAATTTTGGGGTTGGACTGATTTCAGATTAGAGATGGTGAAGGACTTTGTCATAATTATGTTTTTCGTAGGTTGTAATTTGAATTTGGAGCACTTCGTATGCTTATTTTCCTTTTTTCTCTTCTATATAACTGTTTTTGTGATAAAAAAAAACATTAAGGTATGTCAGTTGAACAATAATTAGCTTAGCTATGATCAAGCCTAAATTAAGCTACTTATTGGTATGTTTCACTTATGTTGACTTAAATAGAAGAGAGCATTGTGATAGTCTGAGACAGGGGCGGAGCCACCAAGGGGCCTTGGGTGGGCTCCAGCCTGGGGTCGATTTTTGACTTCGCCTATAACAGGTATCTTTCGGAAAAAAAAATGCCTTCAAATAAGAGAAATAAAGTGTGTAAGGACAATATATGTAAAAGTTTGTTTGTGGCAATGGTAATGCCTTACTCTTGGATCTACAAGTCTTGAGTTCGTATCTAGATAGATACATTTTAGTTTTTGTTGACTTTTCCTTAAACCCAATATGACCAAAATGAAATCTCAATTTTGGTACATGTTTTCTTAAAAAATCCAAATGACAATCAAAATCAATATTCCCTAACTGAAATCTCAATTCATTATTGATTACTTTTTTTCTTAAAGTTTTCTTTAAAAAGTTCTAAAGACTAACAAAATCAATAAATATAAGAAAGAATTCCAGCTTTAAATCTCTTTACACTTAAAAAAATCGATCTCTTTTACTCTCAAATCGATACCGAATCTTGAAAATTTTAGTAAAGCTATACTAAATTATATTATTCTACACAAAAAGTATACTAAATTTTATGCTTAAATTTATTTTCAAGTATAGTTTTGTGTATTCAGCCAAAAAATATTATTTGTTGGAGCTTTAAAGTAAGACTATTAAAGTTTTTGTATACGTCTAGTAAAGTTTTCTTCTGTTTTAGTTTTCTTCTGTTTTAGTATAGACAGGCGAATATACTAATTAAAGGAAGACTATGTATAATCCTAAAAGCTCGTGTACAAGCGTTACATTTTTTGACCATGTTAGCCCAAAACATAATATATATAGCACCTTGAGAAACCTCAATGGTACAAACCTTCCAACACCCAACAAAACACCTATCCCCCACGACAGATATCTCACAGAGTACAAATACCGCGCGAGATGTCAGGAACTTTAAATAGCTTCCCGAAACATCCCCCAGGTATACTCTACTCTTGCACCTATCGTGTCATTTAGATATACTCACATAGTACAAATACCGCGCGAGATGTCAGGAACTTTAAATAGCTTCCCAAAACATCCCCCAGGTATACGCTACTCTTGCACATATCGTGTCATTTAGATATACTTGCTATGCCTACCTCCTTTCAAGGAGCCCTCGGAGAAATATGTCTATCACCTTTCAAGGAGCCCTCAGAGCAATATGCCTACCTCCTTTCAAGGAGCCCTCGGAGCAATATGCCTACCTCCTTTCAAGAAGCCCTCGGAGCAATATGCCTACCTCTTTTCAAGGAGCCCTCGGAGAAATATGCCTATCACCTTTTAAAGAGCCCTCGGAGCGATGCTTCTCCCCCACTATGAAAGAAGCCCTCGGAGCACACGTGCCATCCTTATCCCGATAGACGGATATGAATCTCCTCAAGAAGCCACACCAGCTCCTTCGAAATATCTACCCCTTTCTCGAAGCATCTAGAAATCATGACAGTTGTTTGTCCTTATCAAAAGGAAGATGATACCCGTACAAAAATGACACATGTAAATCACTTACTTGGATCCTACGAAACCTCCTTCTATAAAAAGGAGAAGAAAACTAAGACAAAAGGGATACGGTTTTTCCAGGAATAGAGCACAATATCAAAAATCTCTTCAAGCCTAGGCAAAAACAATCTTTCCCACCCCCCAAAATAAACTACAAAATAATAATACCGTTAACAAAATGGAGCCGTCTGTGGGAAATGCCTTATAACTTTGCCTTTGAGAACGTTTGAAGAGATCTTTTGTGAGAAAAGAGTCGTCATGAGTAATTACCCTAACTCTACACGCTCAGGGAACCAACAAAATTCCACAGAATCCGTACCAAGAGAACATTCGGAAACACATTCGTCCCCATCTATGGAAAGAGGGGATTACATAAATATCCCTCGATCCGTGTTTGAACGCTTCGTAGAGGGAGTAACCCGAAGGGATAGGCCGGAAACAACTTACCCCCGTAACGAATTCTCTTCTAGGAACCACAGAGAACGTACCTACTCGGAAGCATACGTGTCCTGCCCAAGATCCCATTTTCAATTGGTTCCTCCTCGCCGGGATACCGTCCCTCTAGCCAAGGAACGACGAACTCCCTTCGAAGACACTAGGGGCAGGACACCCCGAAGCCTAGAAGGAACAAACTTCCCCTACCCTCGAGAATACCAGTTACCCGCTGTTTCCCCCGCTGGTGACCACTCCCTATGGAGTATCGTCACCAACCTAAGGAGGGAAATGAGGAACCTACAAAGGAATCTAGCCCCGGGTGAGAAGGTTGTGTACCATGGGTCCCCCTTCGTTCCTGAAAAGCTCGCGCTCTAGTTCCACCCGGGATGCGCCCCAGCAACCTCCCCCTATACATGGGAGAAAAGGATGGGAGAGATCCCCAAGATCACATCCATCAGTATATTGCTACCATGGACCTAGCTTCCGCGCCGAATTTTGTTTTGTGCCGGGTATTTCGTACCACTCTGGCAGGTAGAGCTCAAGCTTGGTTCTCCCAGCTGATGTCTAGCACAATCTCCTGTTTTGATTAGTTAGCATGCTTGTTTGTACGCCAATTCGCTTGTAATAGGAGGTACCCAAAATCGTCTAGTCACATGTTCACAATAAAACAAGGAAAATATGAGCCTCTTAGAGAATATATGAAACGCTTCTCGGATGAGGCCTTAGACGTGCCAAATACTCATTCGTCCATTATAGCGGATATCTTGACTCAAGGACTTAGAGCGGGTGACTTTTTCCAATACCTTATGGGCAATCAAGTTAAAGATATGAATGAGCTTATGCATAAAGCAGAGACCTACATCATCATGGAGAAAGCAGAAAATTCCAAAATCCGGACAGAGCGTCATGATTTAGAACATGAAAAGACAACCCCAGATAAATCTAAGGAAGGAAAAGCACCACCGAAGAGAAATGAAGAAGGGAGGCCAGTAAAACGACATCTCCAGCCTGCGCCTTTACCCCTTAACTATCACTCCAGCAGAAGTACTCAATGTTATGAGAGGAAGTGTTGATCTCCAATGGCCCCGCCCCGTCAGGAGACCCCATGATAAAAAAGAGTCCGACATATTTTGTAAATACCATAAAGCATGGGGGCACGATACTAACGCTTGCACCACCCTGAAAACTGAAATACACCGACTTTTCGGCGCCGGGTATTTGGGAAATTATTTACAAGAAAATAATCAAGAAATCCCCAAACCCAATGTGTGGAAGAGACTTCGATCCGAAGGAATTACGGAGGAAAGAGGATCCGATACTCGGAAGCGAGAGGACACCCCTCGCCAAAGGTTACCACCCCCTCCTGAATCCTATGAGGATAATCCTCCCTCTGGGCGAACAATTAATATGATAGAGGGAGGAGACATCTATGTATCCCCTCCTGGAAAAAAGAAGAAATATTTAAAGGAGGCAAGACGGGTAGAACAAGGACCACTCGTATGCTCCGTACTGGGAGCCATGTTGCCCCCTATCGCCTTTGGACCGGAAGACTTGAAAGGTATCGTGTACCCTCACGAGGATCCTATGGTCATAGAAGCCACGATATTCGGCGTTGAAGTCCAGCGTATCCTAATTGACACGGGCAGTTCTGTGGATGTTCTCTTCTTCCCGACCTATTTAGCTATGGGATTAAGGAAAGACCGCCTGGAAGCGGCTGAAGTGCCCCTTGTCGGATTCTCAGGTGATGCGTGTCATACCCTAGGAACTATCATTTTACCTATGTCTTGGGGAGAGGGCGCCACGAGACGCACCGAATCGACCAAATTTTGGGTAGTAGAGGCTTCCTCTAGAACGTATAATGCGATATGCGGACGACCTTCAATACGAACTTTTGAGGCCATCCCCTCTACCCTACACTTGAAGGTCAAATTCCCCACCCCCTCAGGCATCGGGGGAGTTCGGGGTAGTCAAGTCAAAGCCCAAGAATGCCGCATGAATGTTATCCCATCCGAAAACGAAGAAGGGATCCCCCTGCTGGCCAAAAAATAAAGAATAGAGGAGGAGTTGAAAGTACAGCCCGTAGAAGAGCTAAAGATGATTGAAATAGTGGAAGGAACCCCCACTAAGACTGTTAAGATAGGGACAGGCATGAATCCAGGAGTGGAAGAGGGGGTGACCCTTATACTTAAAGAGTTCAATCATCTCTTCGCATGGGAGGGTGGGCCTCCGGGAAGGATAAGTAATCAAGTATGTCAACACTTCCTCAATGTCAAAACCGGAGCCAAACCCATACAACAAAAGAAAAGGAATATGGGACCGGACAGAAATAAAATTATACGGTTCGAAATTCAGCGCCTGCTCAACTTACATCAAATTCGGAAAGTGCATTACCCCGAGTGGTTAGCTAACGTGGTTCTTGTACCCAAGACATGAGG
The DNA here is from genome assembly GCA_948329865.1 of Linaria vulgaris. Classification (NCBI taxonomy): domain Eukaryota; kingdom Viridiplantae; phylum Streptophyta; class Magnoliopsida; order Lamiales; family Plantaginaceae; genus Linaria; species Linaria vulgaris. Next base: position 35,947,861 of record OX415253.1, read on the forward strand.
AAGATGGCGTATGTGTGTTGATTTTACCAACTTGAACGAAGCTTGCCCCAAGGATTGTTATCCCCTACCAAGCATAGATCAACTGATAGACTCTACAGCTGGATGCGCACTACTATCCACGATGGACGGGGATCAGGGATACAACCAGATACCCATGGCCGCCATAGACCAAGACAAAACCAGCTTCATTACTGAGGCAGGCACCTTTTGCTATCTGGTAATGCCGTTTGGACTAAAGAACGCCAGTGCCACCTACCAAAGACTCGTAAATTTAATGTTCGATGGGCCTAATCGAAAAGTCGATGGAGGTATATGTGGATGATATGATTCTCAAAAGCCCTCGGGCTGAAGATCACCCAGAAGATCTCCGTAAGGCGTTAGCCATTATGGACCAATTTGGAATGAAAATCAATCCTCGGAAGTGCTCTTTCGGAATAAAATGGGGTAAGTTCTTAGGATTTATGGTTATTGAAAAAGGAATAGAAATGAATCCCAAAAAAGCCCAGGCCATCCTAGATATGCCTACTCCTAAAACGATCAAAGATGTCCAAAAGCTCACAGGAAGAATGGCATCTCTAAGCAGATTCATCTCCAAATCAGCTGAAAAAGGGCTACCTTTCTTCAAAATCCTAAGAAATATTAAAGATTTCAAATGGACTGAACGATGCGAGGGAGCTCTAAGGGAGTTAAAAGATTACCTAACTCGCCCTCCATTGCTAATGAAACCCACCCCCCAAGAAGATTTGTTTGTATACCTAGCCATCGGGCAAGAAGCCGTAAGTGTGGTGCTACTCAAGGAACATAATAGGGAACATCACCCGATATATTATGTTAGTAAAACATTGCAAGGGGCAGAAGGGCGATACACTCAAACCGAAAAGTTAGTACTGACTCTCGTCACTACTGCACGGAAGTTACGTCCTTACTTCCTTTGCCACCCCATAACAGTGTTAACTAAGTATCCCTTACGAACCATCCTTAACAAGCCTGCAACCTCGGGCCGACTCATCAAATGGGCCATCGAGCTCACCGAATACGATATCACCTATGCCCCCCGTCCCGCCATTAAAGCCCAAGTCTTGGCGGATTTCTTGGTAGAAATGACAGGCATGGAGGTTACTCCAAATCCCCAGTGTGGCACATATTTTGTGGATGGATCCGCCACGACTGCTCATGGTGGAGCAGGAATAGTCCTATCTAACACGGAAGTAGAAGACGAAACTCTATACTTCGTTGTTAGACTCGACTACCCGCTATCCAACAATGAAGACGAATATGAGGCCCTATTGATAGGATTAAGACTATCCCGAGATGCAGAGATTAAAAAAATAGTGATGCATAGTGACTCCTAACTCATCGTGCAACAAATAAAAGGTACCTACGAGGCCCGAGAAGAAAGAATGCTAGAGTCAAACAGGATTTGGTCCAGTTTAGTTCCTTCCAACTTGTTTCGACGCGGTTCAACTTATTTTTCGTCGGTGTTCGATAAGGTTAGAGCGGTTCTCAAGGTTTTGAACCGTTTCGGATTCAACTGTGCGCTCTACTTGCCCAGATTCTGCTCCAAAATAGCAATGAAAGCAAACTTTTTGTGGAAACTACGTTGGAAAGTGGTGATGCGATGGCCACTAGCTTTGATAAGGTGGCATAGTTCGTACGTGAGGGTATACCTTTCTCTATAGTGATGTTGGAGAGAGACAGAACGAAAGAGTATTGTGATTAAATTCTCTATGATAGTTTTCCTATTCTCGTGGTTAAGTCGAGAAAAGAGAATGACGGTGTACGGAGTATAATTATCTCCATGATTGTATTTCCTTTCTCTATGGGTTTTCGGAGAAAGAGATAAGTGTTTGTGTTCCTTTCTTCAGGGTCATTCGAAGAAAGATCGGGTATACGAAAATTATAGATATTTCCATGATCGTCTACCTTTTTTCACGGTTATTCGTAAAAATATTGGGCGGAGGTACTGTATATCTCCACGTTTATTTGCCTTTCTTCAAGGGATTACGGAGAAAGAGTAGTTTTTAGCAAGGGGGAGCGTTTGCCCCTACATATGAAGTCGTTCGAGGAATGAGCATAGACATGCGACAAATTGTGTTCCTCTATTGAAAATAGAAGAAACAAGAGAGTAAAATAAGGGTGCAGCTGGAGGGGGAGATTGTTGAGGGTGCAAAGAAGTCCAGCCCGGCAACCTTGAATGGCATGTTTCACGCCCCCGACATCTCGCATCGGTTCATCAAAGCTCTGATTTGGACGTTTCAACTTTCTTCCATCTTCTATAAACAGGTTGCAAAGCGAGAGAAGAATAACAACAAGAGAGAACAAAAAGAAAACAAGAGAAAAATGTAACGAGAGAGAGAAAATGTAATACTTATTGTGTGGGTGAAAATATCAGTATTTGAGTGTTTGTAAATTGTGATGTGTGTAATTAAAAGAGTGTGCTTAAACCCAACATGGCATACCCCAATGAAAGCAAAGTCTCAATCGACATAACACTCAACTGATTACACCATCTAGCTTGGGAATATCTAAGCTCTAATTACATTTAAAGAAAAGATGCTCATGTGTTTCATCACTGGTATTACATAGCACACACTTTTTATCGGGCAAAGTTATATATTTACTAATCCCATATTTAGTTGCAAGCCTGTTTTGTAGTAACAGCCAGTGACAAAAAGAAGCTTTAGGTGTAGTAAACTTGTTCCATACCTGTCTCCACCACCTTACCTCAGGGTTTGTATTGACAAAGCATCTGTAGAGTACCTTTTTCTCATCTTTAATGGCCCCTCCTTGTTCAATATTTGGTAGTTTTCCTCTCACAATGTCTCTTAGGCCTAGCATGTATTTCCACCATGGTGAATCACTTTGTTTCACTTCAATCTCCCACATGTTCTTATCCTTGAGTTTGTATGCCTGCACCCATCTCTGCCAAATTGTTAGTGAGTTTCTTATAGCATTAAGCATGAGGAATTGCATGATTAGGACTGATTTATTCCACCCTAGCACCTCCTCAATTTGTAGCCCCCCATTTTGATATTATTGGCACACATTCTTCCATGCTATCACACTTTTCTTGCCTTCTTCCTTCCCAGCCACAAGTAATTCCTACATGCTTTCTCAATCATTTTGACAACTCCTACAGGCATGGCAAATCTGTGGCTCCAAAAATTTTGGATACTCAATAGCACGACTTTGACTAATTGCAGTCTCCCTGCATAACTCAGTTTCTTGGCCTGCCAACTCTAGATTTTCCCCACTATTTTCCTTACTAAGCTTTCATATTCTTCAATTTTGAGTGTCTTAGGGCTCAAGGCTATCCCCAAATACCTGATAGGGAATTTGCCTTCCTAAAATCCCCATAACCCCTTTAGTTGTTCCTTGGTTGTGTTACTAACCCCTCCCAAGAAAATGTTGCTTTTGGGCTCACTGATCCTCAATCCTGACACACTAGAGAACTCTTGCAAAGTGTCTTTGAGCAATTTTATAGATTCCATATATGCCATGTAAAACAGCAGTAAGTCATCAACAAATGTCATATGACATAATTGAATTTTTCCACATTTAGGGTGATAATGAAATTTATTTATATTAGTCTTATATTTAAGCAATCTAGCTAAGTAATCCATGCACAAGACAAATAAGTAGGGGGAGATTGGATCCCATGTCTCAATCCTTGTTTATCCTCCATATTTCCTTCAAGGTTTCCATTAATACAGAAAGAAAACTCGGGGCTAGTCACACATATCATTGTAAGGTGCACAAAATGAGAATCAAATCCATACCCACGCAAAATATTTTCAAGAAATGTCCAGTTCAAAGTATCATAAGCTTTTTGAATATCAATTTTAAGCATTGCTCTAGGTGATGTGTTCTTTCTACCATAGCCTCTAACTAGTTCTTGGGCCAGAAAGATGTTTTGAAATATGTCTCTACCTTTAACAAAAGCAGATTGACTGGGTAACACAAGCTCTGGCATCATTCCCATTAACATATTAGAAAGCACCCTAGTAATAATTGTGTACACTACATTACAGCATGCAATACGCCTGTACTCACTAATTCTACAGGGATTGCTAATCTTAGGAATTAAACACACTGAAGTAGAGTTAATTTGTTTAAGAAGCTTCTCTTTATTGTAGACTTCCTTGATTGCATCACTGACTAGAGCTCTTGTGATTTGCCAGCTAGTTTTAAAGAAACCTGCACTCATTCCATCAGGACCAAGACTCTTTTGGTCACTTACTGAAACACTGCTTCCCTGATCTCCTTATCCATGAATTGAGGCTGCAGGTAATGGTTTATAGCCCTGCTAACCATGGGCCCTTATTTGATAACATTCTAATCAATCTCCCTCACCTTATATTATGTCCCCAGCAGTTGCTTATAGAAGTCTAGGATGTGCTTAATGATGCCCCCTTTGTTATTTAGAATGTTCCCTTCAGAATTCTTGTGCAGTTGTCTCCCTTCTTGATCCACTCCATTTAGCTGATTGTCTAGTCTGATTCATCAGATTTCCTCTTTGCTCCTCATACTGCTGCTTCATGACTGTGAGTTCCTTTTGTCCCTCTCTCTCTCTAGGATCCTTCATCACTTCTTCTTGCTTCTTGTTCAAGGACCAGTAGCTATCATACACTTACTTTTCCAAGTCTCTGAATTTTATGGTGTTCAAACTTTGTATTTTATCCTTCACTTTTTGTATCTTTCTCACCAATTGGAACATATTGCAACCCTTAATATGTGTGCTCCATGCTTCTTGAATCAACTTTGTGTATTCTTTATCTTTGGCCCATATGATCTTGAATCTAAAATGGATCTTCATTTTCCTGTTATCATTCCCCATCCTAATGTAGGACAATGCATGATCTGATATACCAGGTGGTAGGAAGGCTACACTGGATTCCTCAATCTGAGTTTCCCATGCCTGATTGATGAGTACTATGTATTGTTTACATTATGTGTGGCCATTGGTCCATGTATATGTGGGCCCACAAAACTCGTGATCCACTAAGTTCAAATCTTCCATAGCCTCCTTTAGCTCTTTTCATACCTGGCTTCTCTCGTTATTATCATTCCATTTCTCCTCCTAGCTTAGGACCACATTCCAATCACCTACTAGTATCCAGAGAGAGGTAATAGTGCTAGCAAGCCTCTTCAGATCTTTCCACATCTGTTTCCTATCCTCCATATTGTTATGAGCATAAATAAAGGTGCACATGAACTCTTTCTTTCTATCTTTTATATTCACTTTGCAGTGAATGAATTGGTCTATTTTTTCCATGCTAGTTATTTTAATTGTGTCTTCATTCCACACGATCATTATTCTGCAATTCTTACTTTTCTCAAAGTTGCTATCTATCTTCCATATTCTCAAAGCTTTTCCTGATCTTGTCAAAAGATTCTTTCCTTATTATGGTTTCTAAAATTGCTCCAAAGCTGCATTTATTTATCCTCATGGCTTGCTTCCAAGCCTCTTGCTTGAGAGGGTCATTCAACCCTCTCAAGTTCCATCCACATAAATTGAGGCTATCCATTAGGGCAATTTGCCCTTCTGGCTCCTCTTCCACACTCTCTTTGAGCCTGTTTCCCACCTCTATCAACCTTATAGTTTGCGATCCTCTTGGATTTCTTTGTGCCAACCTCCTGTCAGTCTTCTTGAGCAGTATTGTTCCCTGTTGTTCCGCTCTTAGTCTTTTCCTTAGCCCCTCCTAATTCCTCAGTATTCTCTTGTCTTATAATTTTTTTAACTTCCTGCTCTTCAATCTATCTGTTATCATTTATATCACTATTTTGCATAGTACTTTGTATATGCTCCTGTTTTAGTCCCCTTTGTGGTTAGTTTTTGTTCCTCAGTGTCCGTCTCATCTATTCTTTCTCCTTCATGTGGTCTTGTTGTTTTTCCTATCTGTTCCTCTGTCTCTATGACTTTCCTCACCCATTTTTTATTTTTTCCTACAATCCTTTGCCTCATGCCCAGATTTAAGACAATTAAAGCATCGATAAGGCCTGCCTTCATACACCACTCTCTGCTCATACTTCTCCATTTTTGGTCCTTTTAGAGTTATGTTCTCAATCAGTTTTTCACCTGCCTGTAGTTCAACCATCACTCTAGCATATCCAAGTCTTTCTTTATTGGTGGTCATCTTGTCTATGTAGCAAGGCTTACCTATGAGACTGGATATCTTACCTAGCATGGTTGGTGACCAAAATCGAAGGTCCAGCTCAGGCAGTTGAACCCAGGGGGGATAGTTCTTCAATGTAGATGGGTCCAATATAATGTTACTCTAGGCTCCCATTTCTTTATCATCAACAAGTATGTGCCCTTCACCATCCAAGGTCCACCCCCATAGACTGTTTGCATTTGCTCTTAGGACTCGAACCGGAACACATATACCCATTTGTTTGCAACATGTGTAGTTGGCCTGTAAGGCCATCTTACCTCCCAAACCTCTTCATAGCCTCCAATGGTATGTGCAGCCCTATCACAGTGCCATATAGTGCAAAACCCCAATAATCACTATTCTCTTTCACATCATCCTCTGTAAATTCAAGTACCTCTCTATCCTCTGGTTTGGTGTACTGAACTCTGCACCCATTTTCAGGCAGCCTATTCCCAGCAAAGAGTTCGTTCCACCGTTTGGTTTGCCGTGGCGGTAGGTACCCCACATCATCGTTACCTTCCAGGCCTGGGTCGACATCTTGATAGTTCTCGTGCATCTGTTCCATGACTCCATCAATTTCCAGTTCCTCGTCGTTTTCCCCAAATTCGAGCTCGAATTCTGCCCTAATTTCCTCATTTCGATTCTCTCTGTTCTGGTTCATATTTGTTACCGTGAATTTCCCCTGATTTTCATTTGCCTCCGCGTCGAGCGTCTCTTTGATTCTCTTCTTCGCCATCTCCGGTGAAGGGATTTTGATTGCTGTCAGAATCGCACCAGCAGTGCACCTGGTGTGTGTTTTAGGGCGCATGGCGCGCGTTACTAATCGTATAATTAATTAGCCAGGGTAATTAGTTAATCTTATGTTGTTAAGATACATAATAATTAATTAGTCAGGGTAATTAGTACCTGCATATTCTGATTTTTGGATGGGGATAAAGATACATAATAATGTAGTAGTAATTTAAAGTAGCATGCACACACGTGATAACCTATGTTAAGATTAACCGAATAATGGCTAATTAATGTTACTGCTCATGACCCAGCATATTCTGGCTTCATTTCCTCCCCCCCATAATTACAAAATAAGTTTCTGTATAATACTTTACATTTATTTATTTTATTACATGCTATATACGTTTTACTCTATTCTATTACAAATTTACAATACCAATTATTGCAATCATGCAAGCGTGAAAGTTAGAATGTGCATCTTGAACCAAGTATGATTGAAAGTATATTTCATCTTTTGAAAAGAATTCTGTTTATATGTTATGGAAAAAAATATTATCTTTCTAGAATTTTAAACCTTTTCTTTTTCTTTTTCCTTGGGAGAAGAGGTGAGGTTTCAACTTTGAAGAGAACCCCAGAAACTGCAAAGAATAAATAAGGTAATGGGAAAGCAACGTGCGATTTACTTTAGCTCATTGCGCCCACTTTTATCCCTGCTATAATAATAAGGGAGGATAGTTGCTCCTCATCAACCAATTTTTTTCTTCCTTTTTTGTCCCTGTAAATTGTAGAATGCCCTATTAATTTTTAACTCTTTCTATTTTGCCCCTAAAATTTTCTATTATTTACTTATGCGCCCCACGGTAAATTGCAAAATAGTCCTTTAACATTTATTTATTTTATCTTTGGCCCACTCTAAGTTGCCAAATAGTCCTTGCAGTTTTCAATTTGATAGAAACTAGAATAAATGGTGAGAAAGTAATAATAAATTCAGATTGCTACTATAACACGTTTTCCGCATCGGGTTGCTTGGTGATGTATGATTTTAACGTATGAAACTTGTCAAAGATTCTTCATATCCCTTCCACTTCAAACAATCTCTCTGACATCAACTTTTCACATAACAAGTTATTATATTAAAATGGACTTCAGAGACATTGAATTAGTCTTGCTTCACTTCAGATTTAGGCATATAATATGAGTAATTTTACACGAAATGACTTTTTCAAATTTCACTCGATGAAAATTCAATGACTACAACAACAACAACAACAACCAAGCCTGTAATCCCAATTAAATTGGGGTAGGCTATATGAACCATGAATGAATCACGTCGAGTCGTGAACATGAATCTTCTGCCTCCATAGGTTTCGGTTGACGAGCATGTCTTCATTTAGATCTTTTAGCTTCATGTCGTTCCGTATGACCTCCATCCACGTCTTTTTCGGTCTCCCACGAGCTCTAGCCGTCTGTCCTAAGTCGAGATCTTCAACTCGTCGTACCGGTGCATCTATGGGTCTGCGTTTAACATGCCCAAACCATCTTAAACGATTTTCTCGCATTTTCTCGTCAATGGCCGCCACACCCAATTTATGCCGAATATCTTCATTGCGCACTCTATCTCTCCTAGTGTTACCGCACATCCACCGAAGCATGCGCATCTCTGTAACGTTCATTTTCTGTGCATGACTTTGCTTAATAGCCCAGCACTCGGAGCCATAAAGCAAAGCAGGTCTAATAGCCGTACGATAGAACTTTCCTTTAAGCTTTAAAGGAAAGTTACGATCGCACAGAATCCCTGTCGCACTCTTCCACTTTGTCCATCCAGCTTGGATGCGGTGGTTGACGTCTCCATCTAACTCTCCATCCATCTGCAGTATGGAGCCTAAATACCGAAAATGCGCACTTCTCGGTATCTCTTGGCCATCCAACTGAACCGTGCCATCGTTGTTTCTTAGTTGTTTGCTAAACTTGCATTCGAGGTACTCTGTTTTTGTTCGACTTAGTCGAAATCCTCGTGCTTCTAATGTTTGTCTCCATCGTTCTAATTTAGCGTTAACTCCCATTCTCGTCTCATCGATGAGGACAATATCGTCTGCAAACAACATACACCATGGGACTCGGTCTTGGATGGCTCTGGTGATTTCATCAATTACAATGGCAAACAAAAATGGGCTCAAAGCTGACCCCTGATGTAAGCCAATTGTAATTGGAAAGGCGTCTGTTAAACCGCCACAAGTTCGGACACTTGTCACCACATTCTCATACATATCTTTTATGATGTTGATATATTTAATGGGTACCCCCTTCTTCACCAAGGTCCACCATAATACATCTCGAGGTACTTTGTCATATGCCTTTTCTAAGTCGATAAAGACCATATGCAAATCTCTACTCTTTTCTCGAAAGCGCTCAATGAGCTGACGAATCAAATGGATGGCCTCTATGGTCGACCTTCCGGACATAAATCCAAATTGGTTCTCAGATATGGGAACAATTTGTCTCAATCGGTGTTCGATCACCCTCTCCCATAGCTTCATGGTATGAGACATAAGCTTTATCCCACGATAGTTAGAACAGTTTTGGACATCGCCCTTGTTCTTATATAGAGGTATTAGCGTACTCTTCCTCCACTCTTCTGGTATTTTATTTGTTCGCCATATTTTGTTAAAGAGGTCCGTCAACCAGGTCTCCCCTATCTCTCTCATGCTTCTCCAAGCCTCAATAGGGATACCATCTGGGCCAACGGCTTTTCGAGTCTTCATCCTCTTCAAGGCATCTTTGACTTCCGACCTTCTAATACAGCGCATAAAATCGCGGTTCAGGTCCTGAGGGGACTGCGAGATGTCACTCACTGCTTGGGTGGGGCCTCCATTGAACAGGCCCTCAAAGTACTCCATCCACCGTGCTTTGACCTGATCCTCACGCACTAAGACAGACTGACCTTCATCTTTGATGCATTTCACTGCACCTAGGTCTCTAGTCTTCCTCTCTCTAATGCGAGCAATTTTGTATATATCCTTCTCGACCTCCTTGCTATCCCTCTTCTCATAAATTTCCTTGTACACAGCCTCTCGCGCTAGTCCAACAGCTTTCTTTGCTTCTTTCCTGGCTAGCTTATACTTTTCAAAGCTTGCTCCATCATGGTTCTTCTTCAAATCCCTGTAGCAATCCCGTTTGGCCTTGATTGCCGCCTTTACTTCTTCATTCCACCATGACGTGTCTTTACCTATCAGGCTACTACCTCGGGATTCACCTAAGAGGTCTTTAGCTACCTTCTTAATACAACAAGCCATTCAATGATTATATAATTTTTTTTAATACGGTCTCACCTGACATGTTACAAAATATTCTTTCTATTAATAATGAAGATCTGCAGGGAATTTCACTATATATATTGCACCGGTGCGTTGCAATCTAGTGACTTGAATTGTGACTGCATGCACACATTTGTATTGACTTTAAATTTTTCTACTATAATGCGCTTTCATCAAAACATATTTAATTTTGATTATATCAACATAGTTTTAGATTCCTTCTTAGCTTGTTAGTCTTTATATTTTAACAAAGAAAGTCACATTTTATCTCATTGGGAGGAAATTCACTTGGTATAAATCTGATAGTACTGCCAAGAGTCGGCTTGACAGATTTCTCCTCTCGGAAGAGTGGATAAACTAGTGGAGAAACCAATCTCAAATCGGTCTTCAAAGATCATTTTCTGATCAAAGTCTGATTCTTCTTAAATCGTATGATGAAAATTGGGGCACGGAGCCATTTAGAGCGCTGGATTGTTGGTTTGATCATAGTGGATTTGAACCCTTTGTTAGGGACCACTGGAACAATTTATCAATTGAAGGGTGGGGAGAATTTTTTCTAAAAGAAAAACTCAAATCTTTAAAGCACGCTCTCAAAGAGTGGAATAAAAATGTCTTTGGAGAGATTGATACAAATATTGGGGAAGCCAAAAATCGAATTGCTTCAATCGATGAAAAAGAAGAGTTGGTTCAGATTACAAACTCAGATGTGGAACAGAGAAAAACAGCATTTGCTGAACTATGGCAGAATTATAGCCGAAAATAAAGCCTATTTTTTAAAAAAGCCAGAACTCGATGGATCCGAGAGGGAGACACGAACTCTAAATACTTCCACCGATGTATTCAAAGAAGAAATATCACAAATTGTATTCAAGGTTTTTATAACAACAACATCTGGATTGACAACGTCCTTGAGGTGAAACACGAGATTATAGATTACTTCTCAAAATTATATGAAGAACCCTTAGATGGTCGGCCTACTTTTGGTGACTTGAATCTCAGATTTGTTAGTGAAGCCCAAAACTCATTGTTGATGAGTCCTTTCTCAGAAGAGGAAATTAGAGCTGATGTGTGGGGATGTGACGGCACAAAAAGTCCAAGTCCAGATGGTTTTAACCTTAACTTTATCAAAAGTTAATGGAGGAGTGGACGAAGTTGATGGTAGAGTTCATGGATGTTAGCCTGGCGCGACGGAAAGTAGAGAACAAATGTATTCGTTGGGGTCTTACAAAGCATTCCTATTGTCTGTATTCAACTCTGTTTTTGATCCACAAGAAAGAAAATGAAGGACTTCAAACGATCTCACAAGAGATATTGTTGATTTTAGAGGATTTGTCAATTACATGGATGTTCTTGACCTCCCTCTCATTGGGAGGAAATTCACTTGGTATAAATCTGATGGTACTGCCAAGAGTCGGCTTGACAGATTTCTCCTCTCGGAAGAGTGGCTAAACCAGTGGAGAAACCAATCTCAAATCGGTCTTCAAAGATCAGTTTCTGATCAAACTCCGATTCTATTCAAATCATATGATGAAAATTGGGGCACCAAGCCATTTAGAGCGCTGGATTGTTGGTTTGATCATAGTGGATTTGAACCCTTTGTTAGGGATTACTGGAACAATTTATCAATTGAAGGGTGGGGAGGATTTGTTCTGAAAGAAAAACTCAAATCTTTAAAGCACGCTCTGAAAGAGTGGAATAAAAATGTCTTTGGAGAGATTGATACAAATATTGGGGAAGCCAAAAATCGAATTGCTTCAATCGATGAAAAAGAAGAGTTGGTTCAGATTACAAACTCAGATGTGGAACAGAGAAGAACTGCATTTGTTGAACTATGGCAGAATTATAGGCGAAAAGAAAGCCTTCTTTTCCAAAAACCCAGAACTCGATGGATCCGAGAGGGAGTTCCACTACTGTATTCAAAGAAGAAATATCACAAATTGTATTCAAGGTTTTTATAACAACAACATTTGGATTGACAACGTCCTTGAAGTGAAACACGAGATTAGAGATTACTTCTCAAAATTATATGAAGAACCCCTGGATGGTCGGCCTACTTTTGGTGACCTGAATCTCAGATTTGTTAGTGAAGCCCAAAGCACATCGTTGATGAGTCCTTTCTCAGAAGAGGAAATAAGAGCTGATGTGTGGAGATGTGACGGCACAAAAAGTCTAGGTCCAGATGGCTTTAACCATAACTTTATCAAAAGTTAATGGAGGAGTGGAGGAAGTTGATGATAGAGTTCATGGATGTTAGCCTGGCGCGAGCAAAAGTAGAGAACAAATGTATTCGTATTATTTTGGATGCTCTGAAGGTGGATCGATGGGGTCTTACAAAGCATTCCTATTGTCTGTATTTAACTCTGTTTTTGATCCACAAGAAAGAAAATGAAGTACTTCAAACGATCTCACAAGAGATATTGTTGATTTTAGAGGATTTGTCAATGACATGGTTGTTCTTGACCTCCCTCTCATTGGGAGGAAATTCACTTGGTATGAATCTGATGGTACTGCCAAGAGTCGGCTTGACAGATTTCTCCTCTCGGAAGAGTGGCTAAACCAGTGGAGAAACCAATCTCAAATCGGTCTTCAAAGATTAGTTTCTGATCAAACTCCGATTCTTCTCAAATCATATGATGAAAATTGGGGCACCAAGCCATTTAGAGCGCTGGATTGTTGGTTTGATCATAGTGGATTTGAACCCTTTGTTAGGGATCACTGGAACAATTTATCAATTGAAGGGTGGGGAGGATTTGTTCTGAAAGAAAAACTCAAATCTTTAAAGCACGCTCTGAAAGAGTGGAATAAAAATGTCTTTGGAGAGATTGATACAAATATTGGGGAAGCCAAAAATCGAATTGCTTCAATCGATGAAAAAGAAGAGTTGGTTCAGATTACAAACTCAGATGTGGAACAGAGAAGAACTGCATTTGTTGAACTATGGCAGAATTATAGGCGAAAAGAAAGCCTTCTTTTCCAAAAACCCAGAACTCGATGGATCCGAGAGGGAGTTCCACCAATGTATTCAAAGAAGAAATATCACAAATTGTATTCAAGGTTTTTATAACAACAACATTTGGATTGACAACGTCCTTGAAGTGAAACACGAGATTAGAGATTACTTCTCAAAATTATATGAAGAACCCCTGGATGGTCGGCCTACTTTTGGTGACCTGAATCTCAGATTTGTTAGTGAAGCCCAAAGCACATCGTTGATGAGTCCTTTCTCAGAAGAGGAAATTAGAGCTGATGTGTGGAGATGTGACGGCACAAAAAGTCTAGGTCCAGATGGCTTTAACCATAACTTTATCAAAAGTTAATGGAGGAGTGGAGGAAGTTGATGATAGAGTTCATGGATGTTAGCCTGGCGCGAGCAAAAGTAGAGAACAAATGTATTCGTATTATTTTGGATGCTCTGAAGGTGGATCGATGGGGTCTTACAAAGCATTTCTATTGTCTGTATTTAACTCTGTTTTTGATCCACAAGAAAGAAAATGAAGGACTTCAAACGATCTCACAAGAGATATTGTTGATTTTAGAGGATTTGTCAATGACATGGTTGTTCTTGACCTCCCTCTCATTGGGAGGAAATTCACTTGGTATAAATCTGATGGTACTGCTAAGAGTCGGCTTGACAGATTTCTCCTCTCGGAAGAGTGGCTAAACCAGTGGAGAAACCAATCTCAAATCGTTCTTCAAAGATTAGTTTCTGATCAAACTCCGATTCTTCTCAAATCATATGATGAAAATTGGGGCACCAAGCCATTTAGAGCGTTGGATTGTTGGTTTGATCATAGTGGATTTGAACCCTTTGTTAGGGATCACTGGAACAATTTATCAATTGAAGGGTGGGGAGGATTTGTTTTGAAAGAAAAACTCAAATCTTTAAAGCACGCTCTGAAAGAGTGGAATAAAAATGTCTTTGGAGAGATTGATACAAATATTGGGGAAGCCAAAAATCGAATTGCTTCAATCGATGAAAAAGAAGAGTTGGTTCAGATTACAAACTCAGATGTGGAACAGAGAAGAACTGCATTTGTTGAACTATGGCAGAATTATAGGCGAAAAGAAAGCCTTCTTTTCCAAAAACCCAGAACTCGATGGATCCGAGAGGGAGTTCCACCAATGTATTCAAAGAAGAAATATCACAAATTGTATTCAAGGTTTTTATAACAACAACATTTGGATTGACAACGTCCTTGAAGTGAAACACGAGATTAGAGATTACTTCTCAAAATTATATGAAGAACCCCTGGATGGTCGGCCTACTTTTGGTGACCTGAATCTCAGATTTGTTAGTGAAGCCCAAAGCACATCGTTGATGAGTCCTTTCTCAGAAGAGGAAATTAGAGCTGATGTGTGGAGATGTGACGGCACAAAAAGTCTAGGTCCAGATGGCTTTAACCATAACTTTATCAAAAGTTAATGGAGGAGTGGAGGAAGTTGATGATAGAGTTCATGGATGTTAGCCTGGCGCGAGCAAAAGTAGAGAACAAATGTATTCGTATTATTTTGGATGCTCTGAAGGTGGATCGATGGGGTCTTACAAAGCATTCCTATTGTCTGTATTTAACTCTGTTTTTGATCCACAAGAAAGAAAATGAAGGACTTCAAACGATCTCACAAGAGATATTGTTGATTTTAGAGGATTTGTCAATGACATGGTTGTTCTTGACCTCCCTCTCATTGGGAGGAAATTCACTTGGTATAAATCTGATGGTACTGCTAAGAGTCGGCTTGACAGATTTCTCCTCTCGGAAGAGTGGCTAAACCAGTGGAGAAACCAATCTCAAATCGTTCTTCAAAGATTAGTTTCTGATCAAACTCCGATTCTTCTCAAATCATATGATGAAAATTGGGGCACCAAGCCATTTAGAGCGTTGGATTGTTGGTTTGATCATAGTGGATTTGAACCCTTTGTTAGGGATCACTGGAACAATTTATCAATTGAAGGGTGGGAAGGATTTGTTCTGAAAGAAAAACTCAAATCTTTAAAGCACGCTCTGAAAGAGTGGAATAAAAATGTCTTTGGAGAGATTGATACAAATATTGGGGAAGCCAAAAATCGAATTGCTTCAATCGATGAAAAAGAAGAGTTGGTTCAGATTACAAACTCAGATGTGGAACAGAGAAGAACTGCATTTGTTGAACTATGGCAGAATTATAGGCGAAAAGAAAGCCTTCTTTTCCAAAAACCCAGAACTCGATGGATCCGAGAGGGAGTTCCACCAATGTATTCAAAGAAGAAATATCACAAATTGTATTCAAGGTTTTTATAACAACAACATTTGGATTGACAACGTCCTTGAGGTGAAACACGAGATTAGAGATTACTTCTCAAAATTATATGAAGAACCCCTCGATGGTCGGCCTACTTTTGGTGACCTGAATCTCAGATTTGTTAGTGAAGCCCAAAACACATCGTTGATGAGTCCTTTCTCAGAAGAGGAAATTAGAGATGATGTGTGGAGATGTGACGGCACAAAAAGTCTAGGTCCAGATGGCTTTAACCTTAACTTTATCAAAAGTTAATGGAGGAAGTTGATGATAGAGTTCATGGATGTTAGCCTGGCGCGAGCAAAAGTAGAGAACAAATGTATTCGTATTATTTTGGATGCTCTAAAGGTGGATCGATGGGGTCTTACAAAGCATTCCTATTGTCTGTATTTAACTCTGTTTTTGATCCACAAGAAAGAAAATGAAGGACTTCAAACGATCTCACAAGAGATATTGTTGATTTTAGAGGATTTGTCAATGACATGGTTGTTCTTGACCTCCCTCTCATTGGGAGGAAATTCACTTGGTATGAATCTGATGGTACTGCCAAGAGTCGGCTTGACAGATTTCTCCTCTCGGAAGAGTGGCTAAACCAGTGGAGAAACCAATCTCAAATCGGTCTTCAAAGATTAGTTTCTGATCAAACTCTGATTCTTCTCAAATCATATGATGAAAATTGGGGCACCAAGCCATTTAGAGCGCTGGATTGTTGGTTTGATCATAGTGGATTTGAACCCTTTGTTAGGGATCACTGGAACAATTTATCAATTGAAGGGTGGGGAGGATTTGTTCTGAAAGAAAAACTCAAATCTTTAAAGCACGCTCTGAAAGAGTGGAATAAAAATGTATTTGGAGAGATTGATACAAATATTGGGGAAGCCAAAAATCGAATTGCTTCAATCGATGAAAAAGAAGAGTTGGTTCAGATTACAAACTCAGATGTGGAACAGAGAAGAACTGCATTTGTTGAACTATGGCAGAATTATAGGCGAAAAGAAAGCCTTCTTTTCCAAAAACCCATAACTCGATGGATCCGAGAGGGAGTTCCACCAATGTATTCAAAGAAGAAATATCACAAATTGTATTCAAGGTTTTTATAACAACAACATTTGGATTGACAACGTCCTTGAAGTGAAACACGAGATTAGAGATTCCTTCTCAAAATTATATGAAGAACCCCTGTATGGTCGGCCTACTTTTGGTGACCTGAATCTCAGATTTGTTAGTGAAGCCCAAAGCACATCGTTGATGAGTCCTTTCTCAGAAGAGGAAATTAGAGCTGATGTGTGGAGATGTGACGGCACAAAAAGTCTAGGTCCAGATGGCTTTAACCATAACTTTATCAAAAGTTAATGGAGGAAGTTGATGATAGAGTTCATGGATGTTAGCCTGGCGCGAGCAAAAGTAGAGAACAAATGTATTCGTATTATTTTGGATGCTCTAAAGGTGGATCGATGGGGTCTTACAAAGCATTCCTATTGTCTGTATTTAACTCTGTTTTTCATCCACAAGAAAGAAAATGAAGGACTTCAAACGATCTCACAAGAGATATTGTTGATTTTAGAGGATTTGTCAATGACATGGTTGTTCTTGACCTCCCTCTCATTGGGAGGAAATTCACTTGGTATGAATCTGATGGTACTGCCAAGAGTCGGCTTGACAGATTTCTCCTCTCGGAAGAGTGGCTAAACTAGTGGAGAAACCAATCTCAAATCGGTCTTCAAAGATTAGTTTCTGATCAAACTCTGATTCTTCTCAAATCATATGATGAAAATTGGGGCACCAAGCCATTTAGAGCGCTGGATTGTTGGTTTGATCATAGTGGATTTGAACCCTTTGTTAGGGATCACTGGAACAATTTATCAATTGAAGGGTGGGGAGGATTTGTTCTGAAAGAAAAACTCAAATCTTTAAAGCACGCTCTGAAAGAGTGGAATAAAAATGTATTTGGAGAGATTGATACAAATATTGGGGAAGCCAAAAATCGAATTGCTTCAATCGATGAAAAAGAAGAGTTGGTTCAGATTACAAACTCAGATGTGGAACAGAGAAGAACTGCATTTGTTGAACTATGGCAGAATTATAGGCGAAAAGAAAGCCTTCTTTTCCAAAAACCCAGAACTCGATGGATCCGAGAGGGAGTTCCACCAATGTATTCAAAGAAGAAATATCACAAATTGTATTCAAGGTTTTTATAACAACAACATTTGGATTGACAACGTCCTTGAAGTGAAACACGAGATTAGAGATTCCTTCTCAAAATTATATGAAGAACCCCTGTATGGTCGGCCTACTTTTGGTGACCTGAATCTCAGATTTGTTAGTGAAGCCCAAAGCACATCGTTGATGAGTCCTTTCTCAGAAGAGGAAATTAGAGCTGATGTGTGGAGATGTGACGGCACAAAAAGTCTAGGTCCAGATGGCTTTAACCATAACTTTATCAAAAGTTAATGGAGGAAGTTGATGATAGAGTTCATGGATGTTAGCCTGGCGCGAGCAAAAGTAGAGAACAAATGTATTCGTATTATTTTGGATGCTCTAAAGGTGGATCGATGGGGTCTTACAAAGCATTCCTATTGTCTGTATTTAACTCTGTTTTTGATCCACAAGAAAGAAAATGAAGGACTTCAAACGATCTCACAAGAGATATTGTTGATTTTAGAGGATTTGTCAATGACATGGTTGTTCTTGACCTCCCTCTCATTGGGAGGAAATTCACTTGGTATGAATCTGATGGTACTGCCAAGAGTCGGCTTGACAGATTTCTCCTCTCGGAAGAGTGGCTAAACCAGTGGAGAAACCAATCTCAAATCGGTCTTCAAAGATTAGTTTCTGATCAAACTCTGATTCTTCTCAAATCATATGATGAAAATTGGGGCACCAAGCCATTTAGAGCGCTGGATTGTTGGTTTGATCATAGTGGATTTGAACCCTTTGTTAGGGATCACTGGAACAATTTATCAATTGAAGGGTGGGGAGGATTTGTTCTGAAAGAAAAACTCAAATCTTTAAAGCACGCTCTGAAAGAGTGGAATAAAAATGTCTTTGGAGAGATTGATACAAATATTGGGGAAGCCAAAAATCGAATTGCTTCAATCGATGAAAAAGAAGAGTTGGTTCAGATTACAAACTCAGATGTGGAACAGAGAAGAACTGCATTTGTTGAACTATGGCAGAATTATAGGCGAAAAGAAAGCCTTCTTTTCCAAAAACCCAGAACTCGATGGATCCGAGAGGGAGTTCCACCAATGTATTCAAAGAAGAAATATCACAAATTGTATTCAAGGTTTTTATAACAACAACATTTGGATTGACAACGTCCTTGAAGTGAAACACGAGATTAGAGATTCCTTCTCAAAATTATATGAAGAACCCCTGTATGGTCGGCCTACTTTTGGTGACCTGAATCTCAGATTTGTTAGTGAAGCCCAAAGCACATCGTTGATGAGTCCTTTCTCAGAAGAGGAAATTAGAGCTGATGTGTGGAGATGTGACGGCACAAAAAGTCTAGGTCCAGATGGCTTTAACCATAACTTTATCAAAAGTTAATGGAGGAGTGGAGGAAGTTGATGATAGAGTTCATGGATGTTAGCCTGGCGCGAGCAAAAGTAGAGAACAAATGTATTCGTATTATTTTGGATGCTCTGAAGGTGGATCGATGGGGTCTTACAAAGCATTCCTATTGTCTGTATTTAACTCTGTTTTTGATCCACAAGAAAGAAAATGAAGGACTTCAAACGATCTCACAAGAGATATTGTTGATTTTAGAGGATTTGTCAATGACATGGTTGTTCTTGACCTCCCTCTCATTGGGAGGAAATTCACTTGGTATAAATCTGATGGTACTGCTAAGAGTCGGCTTGACAGATTTCTCCTCTCGGAAGAGTGGCTAAACCAGTGGAGAAACCAATCTCAAATCGTTCTTCAAAGATTAGTTTCTGATCAAACTCCGATTCTTCTCAAATCATATGATGAAAATTGGGGCACCAAGCCATTTAGAGCGTTGGATTGTTGGTTTGATCATAGTGGATTTGAACCCTTTGTTAGGGATCACTGGAACAATTTATCAATTGAAGGGTGGGGAGGATTTGTTCTGAAAGAAAAACTCAAATCTTTAAAGCACGCTCTGAAAGAGTGGAATAAAAATGTCTTTGGAGAGATTGATACAAATATTGGGGAAGCCAAAAATCGAATTGCTTCAATCGATGAAAAAGAAGAGTTGGTTCAGATTACAAACTCAGATGTGGAACAGAGAAGAACTGCATTTGTTGAACTATGGCAGAATTATAGGCGAAAAGAAAGCCTTCTTTTCCAAAAACCCAGAACTCGATGGATCCGAGAGGGAGTTCCACCAATGTATTCAAAGAAGAAATATCACAAATTGTATTCAAGGTTTTTATAACAACAACATTTGGATTGACAACGTCCTTGAGGTGAAACACGAGATTAGAGATTACTTCTCAAAATTATATGAAGAACCCCTCGATGGTCGGCCTACTTTTGGTGACCTGAATCTCAGATTTGTTAGTGAAGCCCAAAACACATCGTTGATGAGTCCTTTCTCAGAAGAGGAAATTAGAGATGATGTGTGGAGATGTGACGGCACAAAAAGTCTAGGTCCAGATGGCTTTAACCTTAACTTTATCAAAAGTTAATGGAGGAAGTTGATGATAGAGTTCATGGATGTTAGCCTGGCGCGAGCAAAAGTAGAGAACAAATGTATTCGTATTATTTTGGATGCTCTAAAGGTGGATCGATGGGGTCTTACAAAGCATTCCTATTGTGAGTATTCAACTCTGTTTTTGATCCACAAGAAAGAAAATGAAGGATTTCAAACGATCTCACAAGAGATATTTTTGATTTTCGAGGATTTGTCAATGACATGGATGTTCTTGACCTCCCTCTCATTGGGAGGAAATTCACTTGGTATAAATCTGATTTTACTGCCAAGAGTCGGCTTGACAGATTTCTCCTCTCGGAAGAGTGGCTAAACCAGTGGAGAAACCAATCTCAAATCGGTCTTCAAAGATCAGTTTCTGATCAAACTCCGATTCTTCTCAAATCATATGATGAAAATTGGGGCACCAAGCCATTTAGAGCGCTGGATTATTGGTTTGATCGTAGTGGATTTGAACCCTTTGTTAGGGATCACTGGAACAATTTATCAATTGAAGGGTGGGGAGAATTTGTTCTAAAAGAAAAACTCAAATCTTTAAAGCACGCTCTCAAAGAGTGGAATAAAAATGTCTTTGGAGAGATTGAATCAAATATTGGGGAAGCCAAAAATCGAATTGCTTCAATCGATGAAAAAGAAGAATTGGTTCAGATTACAAACTCAGATGTGGAACAGAGAAGAACTGCATTTGTTGAACTATGGCAGAATTATAGGCGAAAAGAAAGCCTTCTTTTCCAAAAACCCAGAACTCGATGGATCCGAGAGGGAGTTCCACCAATGTATTCAAAGAAGAAATATCACAAATTGTATTCAAGGTTTTTATAACAACAACATTTGGATTGACAACGTCCTTGAGGTGAAACACGAGATTAGAGATTACTTCTCAAAATTATATGAAGAACCCCTAGATGGTTGGCCTACTTTTGGTGACCTGAATCTCAGATTTGTTAGTGAAGCCCAAAACACATCGTTGATGAGTCCTTTCTCAGAAGAGGAAATTAGAGATGATGTGTGGAGTTGTGACGGCACAAAAAGTCTAGGTCCAGATGGCTTTAACCTTAACTTTATCAAAAGTTAATGGAGGAAGTTGATGATAGAGTTCATGGATGTTAGCCTGGCGCGAGCAAAAGTAGAGAACAAATGTATTCGTATTATTTTGGATGCTCTAAAGGTGGATCGATGGGGTCTTACAAAGCATTCCCATTGTGAGTATTCAACTCTGTTTTTGATCCACAAGAAAGAAAATGAAGGATTTCAAACGATCTCACAAGAGATATTTTTGATTTTCGAGGATTTGTCAATGACATGGATGTTCTTGACCTCCCTCTCATTGGGAGGAAATTCACTTGGTATAAATCTGATGGTACTGCCAAGAGTCGGCTTGACAGATTTCTCCTCTCGGAAGAGTGGCTAAACCAGTGGAGAAACCAATCTCAAATCGGTCTTCAAAGATCAGTTTCTGATCAAACTCCGATTCTTCTCAAATCATATGATGAAAATTGGGGCACCAAGCCATTTAGAGCGCTGGATTATTGGTTTGATCGTAGTGGATTTGAACCCTTTGTTAGGGATCACTGGAACAATTTATCAATTGAAGGGTGGGGAGAATTTGTTCTAAAAGAAAAACTCAAATCTTTAAAGCACGCTCTCAAAGAGTGGAATAAAAATGTCTTTGGAGAGATTGAATCAAATATTGGGGAAGCCAAAAATCGAATTGCTTCAATCGATGAAAAAGAAGAATTGGTTCAGATTACAAACTCAGATGTGGAACAGAGAAGAACTGCATTTGTTGAACTATGGCAGAATTATAGGCGAAAAGAAAGCATTCTTTTCCAAAAACCCAGAACTCGATGGATCCGAGAGGGAGTTCCACCAATGTATTCAAAGAAGAAATATCACAAATTGTATTCAAGGTTTTTATAACAACAACATTTGGATTGACAACGTCCTTGAGGTGAAACACGAGATTAGAGATTACTTCTCAAAATTATATGAAGAACCCCTAGATGGTCGGCCTACTTTTGGTGACCTGAATCTCAGATTTGTTAGTGAAGCCCAAAACACATCGTTGATGAGTCCTTTCTCAGAAGAGGAAATTAGAGATGATGTGTGGAGATGTGACGGCACAAAAAGTCTAGGTCCAGATGGCTTTAACCTTAACTTTATCAAAAGTTAATGGAGGAAGTTGATGATAGAGTTCATGGATGTTAGCCTGGCGCGAGCAAAAGTAGAGAACAAATGTATTCGTATTATTTTGGATACTCTGAAGGTGGATCGATGGGGTCTTACAAAGCATTCCTATTGTGAGTATTCAACTCTGTTTTTGATCCACAAGAAAGAAAATGAAGGATTTCAAACGATCTCACCATAGATATTTTTGATTTTAGAGGATTTGTCAATGACATGGATGTTCTTGACCTCCCTCTCATTGGGAAGAAATTCACTTGGTATAAATCTGATGGTACTGCCAAGAGTCGGCTTGACAGATTTCTCCTCTCGGAAGAGTGGCGAAACCAGTGGAGAAACCAATCTCAAATCGGTCTTCAAAGATCAGTTTCTGATCAAACTCCAATTCTATTCAAATCATATGATGAAAATTGGGGCACCAAGCCATTTAGAGCGCTGGATTATTGGTTTGATCGTAGTGGATTTGAACCCTTTGTTAGGGATCACTGGAACAATTTATCAATTGAAGGGTGGGGAGAATTTGTTCTAAAAGAAAAACTCAAATCTTTAAAACACGCTCTCAAAGAGTGGAATAAAAATGTCTTTGGAGAAATTGAATCAAATATTGGGGAAGCCAAAAATCGAATTGCTTCAATCGATGAAAAAGAAGAATTGGTTCAGATTACAAACTCAGATGTGGAACAGAGAAGAACTGCATTTGTTGAACTATGGCAGAATTATAGGCGAAAAGAAAGCCTTCTTTTCCAAAAACCCAGAACTCGATGGATCCGAGAGGGAGTTCCACCAATGTATTCAAAGAAGAAATATCACAAATTGTATTCAAGGTTTTTATAACAACAACATTTGGATTGACAACGTCCTTGAGGTGAAACACGAGATTAGAGATTACTTCTCAAAATTATATGAAGAACCCCTAGATGGTCGGCCTACTTTTGGTGACCTGAATCTCAGATTTGTTAGTGAAGCCCAAAACACATCGTTGATGAGTCCTTTCTCAGAAGAGGAAATTAGAGATGATGTGTGGAGATGTGACGGCACAAAAAGTCTAGGTCCAGATGGCTTTAACCTTAACTTTATCAAAAGTTAATGGAGGAAGTTGATGATAGAGTTCATGGATGTTAGCCTGGCGCGAGCAAAAGTAGAGAACAAATGTATTCGTATTATTTTGGATACTCTGAAGGTGGATCGATGGGGTCTTACAAAGCATTCCTATTGTGAGTATTCAACTCTGTTTTTGATCCACAAGAAAGAAAATGAAGGATTTCAAACGATCTCACCAGAGATATTTTTGATTTTAGAGGATTTGTCAATGACATGGATGTTCTTGACCTCCCTCTCATTGGGAGGAAATTAACTTGGTATAAATCTGATGGTACTGCCAAGAGTCGGCTTGACAGATTTCTCCTCTCGGAAGAGTGGCTAAACCAGTAGAGAAACCAATCTCAAATCGGTCTTCAAAGATCAGTTTCTGATCAAACTCCGATTCTTCTCAAATCATATGATGAAAATTGGGGCACCAAGCCATTTAGAGCGCTGGATTATTGGTTTGATCGTAGTGGATTTGAACCCTTTGTTAGGGATCACTGGTACAATTTATCAATTGAAGGGTGGGGAGAATTTGTTCTAAAAGAAAAACTCAAATCTTTAAAGCACGCTCTCAAAGAGTGGAATAAAAATGTCTTTGGAGAGATTGAATCAAATATTGGGGAAGCCAAAAATCGAATTGCTTCAATCGATGAAAAAGAAGAATTGGTTCAGATTACAAACTCCGATGTGGAACAGAGAAGAACTGCATTTGTTGAACTATGGCAGAATTATAGGCGAAAAGAAAGCCTTCTTTTCCAAAAACCCAGAACTCGATGGATCCGAGAGGGAGTTCCACCAATGTATTCAAAGAAGAAATATCACAAATTGTATTCAAGGTTTTTATAACAACAACATTTGGATTGACAACGTCCTTGAGGTGAAACACGAGATTAGAGATTACTTCTCAAAATTATATGAAGAACCCCTAGATGGTCGGCCTACTTTTGGTGACCTGAATCTCAGATTTGTTAGTGAAGCCCAAAACACATCGTTGATGAGTCCTTTCTCAGAAGAGGAAATTAGAGATGATGTGTGGAGATGTGACGGCACAAAAAGTCTAGGTCCAGATGGCTTTAACCTTAACTTTATCAAAAGTTAATGGAGGAAGTTGATGATAGAGTTCATGGATGTTAGCCTGGCGCGAGCAAAAGTAGAGAACAAATGTATTCGTATTATTTTGGATACTCTGAAGGTGGATCGATGGGGTCTTACAAAGCATTCCTATTGTGAGTATTCAACTCTGTTTTTGATCCACAAGAAAGAAAATGAAGGATTTCAAACGATCTCACCAGAGATATTTTTGATTTTAGAGGATTTGTCAATGACATGGATGTTCTTGACCTCCCTCTCATTGGGAAGAAATTCACTTGGTATAAATCTGATGGTACTGCCAAGAGTCGGCTTGACAGATTTCTCCTCTCGGAAGAGTGGCGAAACCAGTGGAGAAACCAATCTCAAATCGGTCTTCAAAGATCAGTTTCTGATCAAACTCCGATTCTATTCAAATCATATGATGAAAATTGGGGCACCAAGCCATTTAGAGCGCTGGATTATTGGTTTGATCGTAGTGGATTTGAACCCTTTGTTAGGGATCACTGGAACAATTTATCAATTGAAGGGTGGGGAGAATTTGTTCTAAAAGAAAAACTCAAATCTTTAAAACACGCTCTCAAAGAGTGGAATAAAAATGTCTTTGGAGAGATTGAATCAAATATTGGGGAAGCCAAAAATCGAATTGCTTCAATCGATGAAAAAGAAGAATTGGTTCAGATTACAAACTCAGATGTGGAACAGAGAAGAATTGCATTTGTTGAACTATGGCAGAATTATAGGCGAAAAGAAAGCCTTCTTTTCCAAAAACCTAGAACTCGATGGATCCGAGAGGGAGTTCCACCAATGTATTCAAAGAAGAAATATCACAAATTGTATTCAAGGTTTTTATAACAACAACATTTGGATTGACAACGTCCTTGAGGTGAAACACGAGATTAGAGATTACTTCTCAAAATTATATGAAGAACCCCTAGATGGTCGGCCTACTTTTGGTGACCTGGATCTCAGATTTGTTAGTGAAGCCCAAAACACATCGTTGATGAGTCCTTTCTCAGAAGAGGAAATTAGAGATGATGTGTGGAGATGTGACGGCACAAAAAGTCTAGGTCCAGATGGCTTTAACCTTAACTTTATCAAAAGTTAATGGAGGAAGTTGATGATAGAGTTCATGGATGTTAGCCTGGCGCGAGCAAAAGTAGAGAACAAATGTATTCGTATTATTTTGGATACTCTGAAGGTGGATCGATGGGGTCTTACAAAGCATTCCTATTGTGAGTATTCAACTCTGTTTTTGATCCACAAGAAAGAAAATGAAGGATTTCAAACGATCTCACCAGAGATATTTTTGATTTTAGAGGATTTGTCAATGACATGGATGTTCTTGACCTCCCTCTCATTGGGAGGAAATTCACTTGGTATAAATCTGATGGTACTGCCAAGAGTCGGCTTGACAGATATCTCCTCTCGGAAGAGTGGCTAAACCAGTGGAGAAACCAATCTCAAATCGGTCTTCAAAGATCAGTTTCTGATCAAACTCCGATTCTTCTCAAATCATATGATGAAAATTGGGGCACCAAGCCATTTAGAGCGTTGGATTATTGGTTTGATCGTAGAGGATTTGAACCCTTTGTTAGGGATCACTAGAACAATTTATCAATTGAAGGGTGGGGAGAATTTGTTCTAAAAGAAAAACTCAAATCTTTAAAGCACGCTCTCAAAGAGTGGAATAAAAATGTCTTTGGAGAGATTGAATCAAATATTGGGGAAGCCAAAAATCGAATTGCTTCAATCGATGAAAAAGAAGAATTGGTTCAGATTACAAACTCCGATGTGGAACAGAGAAGAACTGCATTTGTTGAACTATGGCAGAATTATAGGCGAAAAGAAAGCCTTCTTTTCCAAAAACCCAGAACTTGATGGATCCGAGAGGGAGTTCCACCAATGTATTCAAAGAAGAAATATCACAAATTGTATTCAAGGTTTTTATAACAACAACATTTGGATTGACAACGTCCTTGAGGTGAAACACGAGATTAGAGATTACTTCTCAAAATTATATGAAGAACCCCTAGATGGTCGGCCTACTTTTGGTGACCAGAATCTCAGATTTGTTAGTGAAGCCCAAAACACATCGTTGATGAGTCCTTTCTCAGAAGAGGAAATTAGAGATGATGTGTGGAGATGTGACGGCACAAAAAGTCTAGGTCCAGATGGCTTTAACCTTAACTTTATCAAAAGTTAATGGAGGAAGTTGATGATAGAGTTCATGGATGTTAGCCTGGCGCGAGCAAAAGTAGAGAACAAATGTATTCGTATTATTTTGGATACTCTGAAGGTGGATCGATGGGGTCTTACAAAGCATTCCTATTGTGAGTATTCAACTCTGTTTTTGATCCACAAGAAAGAAAATGAAGGATTTCAAACGATCTCACCAGAGATATTTTTGATTTTAGAGGATTTGTCAATGACATGGATGTTCTTGACCTCCCTCTCATTGGGAGGAAATTAACTTGGTATAAATCTGATGGTACTTCCAAGAGTCGGCTTGACAGATTTCTCCTCTCGGAAGAGTAGCTAAACCAGTGGAGAAACCAATCTCAAATCGGTCTTCAAAGATCAGTTTCTGATCAAACTCCGATTCTTCTCAAATCATATGATGAAAATTAGGGCACCAAGCCATTTAGAGCGCTGGATTATTGGTTTGATCATAGTGGACTTGAACCCTTTGTTAGGGATCACTGGAACAATTTATCAATTGAAGGGTGGGGAGAATTTGTTCTAAAAGAAAAACTCAAATCTTTAAAGCACGCTCTCAAAGAGTGGAATAAAAATGTCTTTGGAGAGATTGAATCAAATATTGGGGAAGCCAAAAATCGAATTGCTTCAATCGATGAAAAAGAAGAATTGGTTCAGATTACAAACTCAGATGTGGAACAGAGAAGAATTGCATTTGTTGAACTATGGCAGAATTATAGGCGAAAAGAAAGCTTTCTTTTCCAAAAACCCAGAACTCGATGGATCCGAGAGGGAGTTCCACCAATGTATTCAAAGAAGAAATATCACAAATTGTATTAAAGGTTTTTATAACAACAACATTTGGATTGACAACGTCCTTGAGGTGAAACACGAGATTAGAGATTACTTCTCAAAATTATATGAAGAACCCCTAGATGGTCGGCCTACTTTTGGTGACCTGAATCTCAGATTTGTTAGTGAAGCCCAAAACACATCGTTGATGAGTCCTTTCTCAGAAGAGGAAATTAGAGATGATGTGTGGAGATGTGACGGCACAAAAAGTCTAGGTCCAGATGGCTTTAACCTTAACTTTATCAAAAGTTAATGGAGGAAGTTGATGATAGAGTTCATGGATGTTAGCCTGGCGCGAGCAAAAGTAGAGAACAAATGTATTCGTATTATTTTGGATACTCTGAAGGTGGATCGATGGGGTCTTACAAAGCATTCCTATTGTGAGTATTCAACTCTGTTTTAGATCCACAAGAAAGAAAATGAAGGATTTCAAACGATCTCACCAGAGATATTTTTGATTTTAGAGGATTTGTCAATGACATGGATGTTCTTGACCTCCCTCTCATTGGGAGGAAATTCACTTGGTATAAATCTGATGGTACTGCCAAGAGTCGGCTTGACAGATTTCTCCTCTCGGAAGAGTGGCTAAACCAGTGGAGAAACCAATCTCAAATCGGTCTTCAAAGATCAGTTTCTGATCAAACTCCGATTCTTCTCAAATCATATGATGAAAATTGGGGCACCAAGCCATTTAGAGCGCTGGATTATTGGTTTGATCGTAGTGGATTTGAACCCTTTGTTAGGGATCACTGGAACAATTTATCAATTGAAGGGTGGGGAGAATTTGTTCTAAAAGAAAAACTCAAATCTTTAAAGCACGCTCTCAAAGAGTGGAATAAAAATGTCTTTGGAGAGATTGAATCAAATATTGTGGAAGCCAAAAATCGAATTGCTTCAATCG
The DNA here is from genome assembly GCA_948329865.1 of Linaria vulgaris. Classification (NCBI taxonomy): domain Eukaryota; kingdom Viridiplantae; phylum Streptophyta; class Magnoliopsida; order Lamiales; family Plantaginaceae; genus Linaria; species Linaria vulgaris. The sequence goes on from OX415253.1 coordinate 35,976,325, forward strand.
ATGAAAAAGAAGAATTGGTTCAGATTACAAACTCAGATGTGGAACAGAGAAGAACTGCATTTGTTGAACTATGGCAGAATTATAGGCGAAAAGAAAGCCTTCTTTTCCAAAATCCCAGAACTCGATGGATCCGAGAGGGAGTTCCACCAATGTAATCAAAGAAGAAATATCACAAATTGTATTCAAGGTTTTTATAACAACAACATTTGGATTGACAACGTCCTTGAGGTGAAACACGAGATTAGAGATTACTTCTCAAAATTATATGAAGAACCCCTAGATGGTCGGCCTACTTTTGGTGACTTGAATCTCAGATTTGTTAGTGAAGCCCAAAACACATCGTTGATGAGTCCTTTCTCAGAAGAGGAAATTAGAGATGATGTGTGGAGATGTGACGGCACAAAAAGTGTAGGTCCAGATGGCTTTAACCTTAACTTTATCAAAAGTTAATGGAGGAAGTTGATGATAGAGTTCATGGATGTTAGCCTGGCGCGAGCAAAAGTAGAGAACAAATGTATTCGTATTATTTTGGATACTCTGAAGGTGGATCGATGGGGTCTTACAAAGCATTCCTATTGTGAGTATTCAACTCTGTTTTTGATCCACAAGAAAGAAAATGAAGGATTTCAAACGATCTCACCAGAGATATTTTTGATTTTAGAGGATTTGTCAATGACATGGATGTTCTTGACCTCCCTCTCATTGGGAGGAAATTCACTTGGTATAAATCTGATGGTACTGCCAAGAGTCGGCTTGACAGATTTCTCCTCTCGGAAGAGTGGCTAAACCAGTGGAGAAACCAATCTCAAATCGGTCTTCAAAGATCAGTTTCTGATCAAACTCCGATTCTTCTCAAATCATATGATGAAAATTGGGGCACCAAGCCATTTAGAGCGCTGGATTATTGGTTTGATCGTAGTAGATTTGAACCCTTTGTTAGGGATCACTGGAACAATTTATCAATTGAAGGGTGGGGAGAATTTGTTCTAAAAGAAAAACTCAAATCTTTAAAGCACGCTCTCAAAGAGTGGAATAAAAATGTCTTTGGAGAGATTGAATCAAATATTGGGGAAGCCAAAAATCGAATTGCTTCAATCGATGAAAAAGAAGAATTGGTTCAGATTACAAACTCAGATGTGGAACAGAGAAGAACTGCATTTGTTGAACTATGGCAGAATTATAGGCGAAAAGAAAGCCTTGTTTTCCAAAAACCCAGAACTCGATGGATCCGAGAGGGAGTTCCACCAATGTATTCAAAGAAGAAATATCACAAATTGTATTCAAGGTTTTTATAACAACAACATTTGGATTGACAACGTCCTTGAGGTGAAACACGAGATTAGAGATTACTTCTCAAAATTATATGAAGAACCCCTAGATGGTTGGCCTACTTTTGGTGACTTGAATCTCAGATTTGTTAGTGAAGCCCAAAACACATCGTTGATGAGTCCTTTCTCAGAAGAGGAAATTAGAGATGATGTGTGGAGATGTGACGGCACAAAAAGTCTAGGTCCAGATGGCTTTAACCTTAACTTTATCAAAAGTTAATGGAGGAAGTTGATGATAGAGTTCATGGATGTTAGCCTGGCGCGAGCAAAAGTAGAGAACAAATGTATTCGTATTATTTTGGATACTCTGAAGGTGGATCGATGGGGTCTTACAAAGCATTCCTATTGTGAGCATTCAACTCTGTTTTTGATCCACAAGAAAGAAAATGAAGGATTTCAAACGATCTCACCATAGATATTTTTGATTTTAGAGGATTTGTCAATGACATGGATGTTCTTGACCTCCCTATCATTGGGAGGAAATTCACTTGGTATAAATCTGATGGTACTGCCAAGAGTCGGCTTGACAGATTTCTCCTCTCGGAAGAGTGGCTAAACTAGTGGAGAAACCAATCTCAAATCGGTCTTCAAAGATCAGTTTCTGATCAAACTCCGATTCTTCTCAAATCATATGATGAAAATTGGGGCACCAAGCAATTTAGAGCGCTGGATTATTGGTTTGATCGTAGTGGATTTGAACCCTTTGTTAGGGATCACTGGAACAATTTATCAATTGAAGGGTGGGGAGAATTTGTTCTAAAAGAAAAACTCAAATCTTTAAAGCACGCTCTCAAAGAGTGGAATAAAAATGTCTTTGTAGAGATTGAATCAAATATTAGGGAAGCCAAAAATCGAATTGCTTCAATCGATGAAAAAGAAGAATTGGTTCAGATTACAAACTCAGATGTGGAAAAGAGAAGAACTGCATTTGTTGAACTATGGCAGAATTATAGGCGAAAAGAAAGCCTTCTTTTCCAAAAACCCAGAACTCGATGGATCCGAGAGGGAGTTCCACCAATGTATTCAAAGAAGAAATATCACAAATTGTATTCAAGGTTTTTATAACAACAACATTTGGATTGACAACGTCCTTGAGGTGAAACACGAGATTAGAGATTACTTCTCAAAATTATATGAAGAACCCCTAGATGGTCGGCCTACTTTTGGTGACCTGACTCTCAGATTTGTTAGTGAAGCCCAAAACACATCGTTGATGAGTCCTTTCTCAGAAGAGGAAATTAGAGATGATGTGTGGAGATGTGACGGCACAAAAAGTGTAGGTCCAGATGGCTTTAACCTTAACTTTATCAAAAGTTAATGGAGGAAGTTGATGATAGAGTTCATGGATGTTAGCCTGGCGCGAGCAAAAGTAGAGAACAAATGTATTCGTATTATTTTGGATACTCTGAAGGTGGATCGATGGGGTCTTACAAAGCATTCCTATTGTGAGTATTCAACTCTGTTTTAGATCCACAAGAAAGAAAATGAAGGATTTCAAACGATCTCACCAGAGATATTTTTGATTTTAGAGGATTTGTCAATGACATGGATGTTCTTGACCTCCCTCTCATTGGGAGGAAATTCACTTGGTATAAATCTGATGGTACTGCCAAGAGTCGGCTTGACAGATTTCTCCTCTCGGAAGAGTGGCTAAACCAGTGGAGAAACCAATCTCAAATCGGTCTTCAAAGATCAGTTTCTGATCAAACTCCGATTCTTCTCAAATCATATGATGAAAATTGGGGCACCAAGCCATTTAGAGCGCTGGATTATTGGTTTGATCGTAGTGGATTTGAACCCTTTGTTAGGGATCACTGGAACAATTTATCAATTGAAGGGTGGGGAGAATTTGTTCTAAAAGAAAAACTCAAATCTTTAAAGCACGCTCTCAAAGAGTGGAATAAAAATGTCTTTGGAGAGATTGAATCAAATATTGTGGAAGCCAAAAATCGAATTGCTTCAATCGATGAAAAAGAAGAATTGGTTCAGATTACAAACTCAGATGTGGAACAGAGAAGAACTGCATTTGTTGAACTATGGCAGAATTATAGGCGAAAAGAAAGCCTTCTTTTCCAAAAACCCAGAACTCGATGGATCCGAGAGGGAGTTCCACCAATGTATTCAAAGAAGAAATATCACAAATTGTATTCAAGGTTTTTATAACAACAACATTTGGATTGACAACGTCCTTGAGGTGAAACACGAGATTAGAGATTACTTCTCAAAATTATATGAAGAACCCCTAGATGGTCGGCCTACTTTTGGTGACTTGAATCTCAGATTTGTTAGTGAAGCCCAAAACACATCGTTGATGAGTCCTTTCTCAGAAGAGGAAATTAGAGATGATGTGTGGAGATGTGACGGCACAAAAAGTGTAGGTCCAGATGGCTTTAACCTTAACTTTATCAAAAGTTAATGGAGGAAGTTGATGATAGAGTTCATGGATGTTAGCCTGGCGCGAGCAAAAGTAGAGAACAAATGTATTCGTATTATTTTGGATACTCTGAAGGTGGATCGATGGGGTCTTACATAGCATTCCTATTGTGAGTATTCAACTCTGTTTTTGATCCACAAGAAAGAAAATGAAGGATTTCAAACGATCTCACCAGAGATATTTTTGATTTTAGAGGATTTGTCAATGACATGGATGTTCTTGACCTCCCTCTCATTGGGAGGAAATTCACTTGGTATAAATCTGATGGTACTGCCAAGAGTCGGCTTGACAGATTTCTCCTCTCGGAAGAGTGGCTAAACCAGTGGAGAAACCAATCTCAAAACGGTCTTCAAAGATCAGTTTCTGATCAAACTCCGATTCTTCTCAAATCATATGATGAAAATTGGGGCACCAAGCCATTTAGAGCGCTGGATTATTGGTTTGATCGTAGTAGATTTGAACCCTTTGTTAGGGATCACTGGAACAATTTATCAATTGAAGGGTGGGGAGAATTTGTTCTAAAAGAAAAACTCAAATCTTTAAAGCACGCTCTCAAAGAGTGGAATAAAAATGTCTTTGGAGAGATTGAATCAAATATTGGGGAAGCCAAAAATCGAATTGCTTCAATCGATGAAAAAGAAGAATTGGTTCAGATTACAAACTCCGATGTGGAACAGAGAAGAACTGCATTTGTTGAACTATGGCAGAATTATAGGCGAAAAGAAAGCCTTCTTTTCAAAAAACCCAGAACTCGATGGATCCGAGAGGGAGTTCCACCAATGTATTCAAAGAAGAAATATCACAAATTGTATTCAAGGTTTTTATAACAACAACATTTGGATTGACAACGTCCTTGAGGTGAAACACGAGATTAGAGATTACTTCTCAAAATTATATGAAGAACCCCTAGATGGTCGGCCTACTTTTGGTGACTTGAATCTCAGATTTGTTAGTGAAGCCCAAAACACATCGTTGATGAGTCCTTTCTCAGAAGAGGAAATTAGAGATGATGTGTGGAGATGTGACGGCACAAAAAGTGTAGGTCCAGATGGCTTTAACCTTAACTTTATCAAAAGTTAATGGAGGAAGTTGATGATAGAGTTCATGGATGTTAGCCTGGCGCGAGCAAAAGTAGAGAACAAATGTATTCGTATTATTTTGGATACTCTGAAGGTGGATCGATGGGGTCTTACAAAGCATTCCTATTGTGAGTATTCAACTCTGTTTTTGATCCACAAGAAAGAAAATGAAGGATTTCAAACGATCTCACCAGAGATATTTTTGATTTTAGAGGATTTGTCAATGACATGGATGTTCTTGACCTCCCTCTCATTGGGAGGAAATTCACTTGGTATAAATCTGATGGTACTGCCAAGAGTCGGCTTGACAGATTTCTCCTCTCGGAAGAGTGGCTAAACCAGTGGAGAAACCAATCTCAAATCGGTCTTCAAAGATCAGTTTCTGATCAAACTCCGATTCTTCTCAAATCATATGATGAAAATTGGGGCACCAAGCCATTTAGAGCGCTGGATTATTGGTTTGATCGTAGTAGATTTGAACCCTTTGTTAGGGATCACTGGAACAATTTATCAATTGAAGGGTGGGGAGAATTTGTTCTAAAAGAAAAACTCAAATCTTTAAAGCACGCTCTCAAAGAGTGGAATAAAAATGTCTTTGGAGAGATTGAATCAAATATTGGGGAAGCCAAAAATCGAATTGCTTCAATCGATGAAAAAGAAGAATTGGTTCAGATTACAAACTCAGATGTGGAACAGAGAAGAACTGCATTTGTTGAACTATGGCAGAATTATAGGCGAAAAGAAAGCCTTCTTTTCCAAAAACCCAGAACTCGATGGATCCGAGAGGGAGTTCCACCAATGTATTCAAAGAAGAAATATCACAAATTGTATTCAAGGTTTTTATAACAACAACATTTGGATTGACAACGTCCTTGAGGTGAAACACGAGATTAGAGATTACTTCTCAAAATTATATGAAGAACCCCTAGATGGTCGGCCTACTTTTGGTGACCTGAATCTCAGATTTGTTAGTGAAGCCCAAAACACATCGTTGATGAGTCCTTTCTCAGAAGAGGAAATTAGAGATGATGTGTGGAGATGTGACGGCACAAAAAGTCTAGGTCCAGATGGCTTTAACCTTAACTTTATCAAAAGTTAATGGAGGAAGTTGATGATAGAGTTCATGGATGTTAGCCTGGCGCGAGCAAAAGTAGAGAACAAATGTATTCGTATTATTTTGGATACTCTGAAGGTGGATCGATGGGGTCTTACAAAGCATTCCTATTGTGAGTATTTAACTCTGTTTTTGATCCACAAGAAAGAAAATGAAGGATTTCAAACGATCTCACCAGAGATATTTTTGATTTTAGAGGATTTGTCAATGACATGGATGTTCTTGACCTCCCTCTCATTGGGAGGAAATTCACTTGGTATAAATCTGATGGTACTGCCAAGAGTCGGCTTGACAGATTTCTCCTCTCGGAAGAGTGGCTAAACCAGTGGAGAAACCAATCTCAAAACGGTCTTCAAAGATCAGTTTCTGATCAAACTCCGATTCTTCTCAAATCATATGATGAAAATTGGGGCACCAAGCCATTTAGAGCGCTGGATTATTGGTTTGATCGTAGTAGATTTGAACCCTTTGTTAGGGATCACTGGAACAATTTATCAATTGAAGGGTGGGGAGAATTTGTTCTAAAAGAAAAACTCAAATCTTTAAAGCACGCTCTCAAAGAGTGGAATAAAAATGTCTTTGGAGAGATTGAATCAAATATTGTGGAAGCCAAAAATCGAATTGCTTCAATCGATGAAAAAGAAGAATTGGTTCAGATTACAAACTCAGATGTGGAACAGAGAAGAACTGCATTTGTTGAACTATGGCAGAATTATAGGCGAAAAGAAAGCCTTCTTTTCCAAAAACCCAGAACTCGATGGATCCGAGAGGGAGTTCCACCAATGTATTCAAAGAAGAAATATCACAAATTGTATTCAAGGTTTTTATAACAACAACATTTGGATTGACAACGTCCTTGAGGTGAAACACGAGATTAGAGATTACTTCTCAAAATTATATGAAGAACCCCTAGATGGTCGGCCTACTTTTGGTGACCTGAATCTCAGATTTGTTAGTGAAGCCCAAAACACATCGTTGATGAGTCCTTTCTCAGAAGAGGAAATTAGAGATGATGTGTGGAGATGTGACGGCACAAAAAGTCTAGGTCCAGATGGCTTTAACCTTAACTTTATCAAAAGTTAATGGAGGAAGTTGATGATAGAGTTCATGGATGTTAGCCTGGCGCGAGCAAAAGTAGAGAACAAATGTATTCGTATTATTTTGGATACTCTGAAGGTGGATCGATGGGGTCTTACAAAGCATTCCTATTGTGAGTATTTAACTCTGTTTTTGATCCACAAGAAAGAAAATGAAGGATTTCAAACGATCTCACCAGAGATATTTTTGATTTTAGAGGATTTGTCAATGACATGGATGTTCTTGACCTCCCTCTCATTGGGAGGAAATTCACTTGGTATAAATCTGATGGTACTGCCAAGAGTCGGCTTGACAGATTTCTCCTCTCGGAAGAGTGGCTAAACCAGTGGAGAAACCAATCTCAAATCGGTCTTCAAAGATCAGTTTCTGATCAAACTCCGATTCTTCTCAAATCATATGATGAAAATTGGGGCACCAAGCCATTTAGAGCGCTGGATTATTGGTTTGATCGTAGTAGATTTGAACCCTTTGTTAGGGATCACTGGAACAATTTATCAATTGAAGGGTGGGGAGAATTTGTTCTAAAAGAAAAACTCAAATCTTTAAAGCACGCTCTCAAAGAGTGGAATAAAAATGTCTTTGGAGAGATTGAATCAAATATTGGGGAAGCCAAAAATCGAATTGCTTCAATCGATGAAAAAGAAGAATTGGTTCAGATTACAAACTCAGATGTGGAACAGAGAAGAACTGCATTTGTTGAACTATGGCAGAATTATAGGCGAAAAGAAAGCCTTCTTTTCCAAAAACCCAGAACTCGATGGATCCGAGAGGGAGTTCCACCAATGTATTCAAAGAAGAAATATCACAAATTGTATTCAAGGTTTTTATAACAACAACATTTGGATTGACAACGTCCTTGAGGTGAAACACGAGATTAGAGATTACTTCTCAAAATTATATGAAGAACCCCTAGATGGTCGGCCTACTTTTGGTGACCTGACTCTCAGATTTGTTAGTGAAGCCCAAAACACATCGTTGATGAGTCCTTTCTCAGAAGAGGAAATTAGAGATGATGTGTGGAGATGTGACGGCACAAAAAGTGTAGGTCCAGATGGCTTTAACCTTAACTTTATCAAAAGTTAATGGAGGAAGTTGATGATAGAGTTCATGGATGTTAGCCTGGCGCGAGCAAAAGTAGAGAACAAATGTATTCGTATTATTTTGGATACTCTGAAGGTGGATCGATGGGGTCTTACAAAGCATTCCTATTGTGAGTATTCAACTCTGTTTTAGATCCACAAGAAAGAAAATGAAGGATTTCAAACGATCTCACCAGAGATATTTTTGATTTTAGAGGATTTGTCAATGACATGGATGTTCTTGACCTCCCTCTCATTGGGAGGAAATTCACTTGGTATAAATCTGATGGTACTGCCAAGAGTCGGCTTGACAGATTTCTCCTCTCGGAAGAGTGGCTAAACCAGTGGAGAAACCAATCTCAAATCGGTCTTCAAAGATCAGTTTCTGATCAAACTCCGATTCTTCTCAAATCATATGATGAAAATTGGGGCACCAAGCCATTTAGAGCGCTGGATTATTGGTTTGATCGTAGTGGATTTGAACCCTTTGTTAGGGATCACTGGAACAATTTATCAATTGAAGGGTGGGGAGAATTTGTTCTAAAAGAAAAACTCAAATCTTTAAAGCACGCTCTCAAAGAGTGGAATAAAAATGTCTTTGGAGAGATTGAATCAAATATTGTGGAAGCCAAAAATCGAATTGCTTCAATCGATGAAAAAGAAGAATTGGTTCAGATTACAAACTCAGATGTGGAACAGAGAAGAACTGCATTTGTTGAACTATGGCAGAATTATAGGCGAAAAGAAAGCCTTCTTTTCCAAAAACCCAGAACTCGATGGATCCGAGAGGGAGTTCCACCAATGTATTCAAAGAAGAAATATCACAAATTGTATTCAAGGTTTTTATAACAACAACATTTGGATTGACAACGTCCTTGAGGTGAAACACGAGATTAGAGATTACTTCTCAAAATTATATGAAGAACCCCTAGATGGTCGGCCTACTTTTGGTGACCTGAATCTCAGATTTGTTAGTGAAGCCCAAAACACATCGTTGATGAGTCCTTTCTCAGAAGAGGAAATTAGAGATGATGTGTGGAGATGTGACGGCACAAAAAGTCTAGGTCCAGATGGCTTTAACCTTAACTTTATCAAAAGTTAATGGAGGAAGTTGATGATAGAGTTCATGGATGTTAGCCTGGCGCGAGCAAAAGTAGAGAACAAATGTATTCGTATTATTTTGGATACTCTGAAGGTGGATCGATGGGGTCTTACAAAGCATTCCTATTGTGAGTATTTAACTCTGTTTTTGATCCACAAGAAAGAAAATGAAGGATTTCAAACGATCTCACCAGAGATATTTTTGATTTTAGAGGATTTGTCAATGACATGGATGTTCTTGACCTCCCTCTCATTGGGAGGAAATTCACTTGGTATAAATCTGATGGTACTGCCAAGAGTCGGCTTGACAGATTTCTCCTCTCGGAAGAGTGGCTAAACCAGTGGAGAAACCAATCTCAAAACGGTCTTCAAAGATCAGTTTCTGATCAAACTCCGATTCTTCTCAAATCATATGATGAAAATTGGGGCACCAAGCCATTTAGAGCGCTGGATTATTGGTTTGATCGTAGTAGATTTGAACCCTTTGTTAGGGATCACTGGAACAATTTATCAATTGAAGGGTGGGGAGAATTTGTTCTAAAAGAAAAACTCAAATCTTTAAAGCACGCTCTCAAAGAGTGGAATAAAAATGTCTTTGGAGAGATTGAATCAAATATTGGGGAAGCCAAAAATCGAATTGCTTCAATCGATGAAAAAGAAGAATTGGTTCAGATTACAAACTCAGATGTGGAACAGAGAAGAACTGCATTTGTTGAACTATGGCAGAATTATAGGCGAAAAGAAAGCCTTCTTTTCCAAAAACCCAGAACTCGATGGATCCGAGAGGGAGTTCCACCAATGTATTCAAAGAAGAAATATCACAAATTGTATTCAAGGTTTTTATAACAACAACATTTGGATTGACAACGTCCTTGAGGTGAAACACGAGATTAGAGATTACTTCTCAAAATTATATGAAGAACCCCTAGATGGTCGGCCTACTTTTGGTGACTTGAATCTCAGATTTGTTAGTGAAGCCCAAAACACATCGTTGATGAGTCCTTTCTCAGAAGAGGAAATTAGAGATGATGTGTGGAGATGTGACGGCACAAAAAGTCTAGGTCCAGATGGCTTTAACCTTAACTTTATCAAAAGTTAATGGAGGAAGTTGATGATAGAGTTCATGGATGTTAGCCTGGCGCGAGCAAAAGTAGAGAACAAATGTATTCGTATTATTTTGGATACTCTGAAGGTGGATCGATGGGGTCTTACAAAGCATTCCTATTGTGAGTATTCAACTCTGTTTTTGATCCACAAGAAAGAAAATGAAGGATTTCAAACGATCTCACCATAGATATTTTTGATTTTAGAGGATTTGTCAATGACATGGATGTTCTTGACCTCCCTCTCATTGGGAGGAAATTCACTTGGTATAAATCTGATGGTACTGCCAAGAGTCGGCTTGACAGATTTCTCCTCTCGGAAGAGTGGCTAAACCAGTGGAGAAACCAATCTCAAATCGGTCTTCAAAGATCAGTTTCTGATCAGACTCCGATTCTTCTCAAATCATATGATGAAAATTGGGGCACCAAGCCATTTAGAGCGCTGGATTATTGGTTTGATCGTAGTGGATTTGAACCCTTTGTTAGGGATCACTGGAACAATTTATCAATTGAAGGGTGGGGAGAATTTGTTCTAAAAGAAAAACTCAAATCTTTAAAGCACGCTCTCAAAGAGTGGAATAAAAATGTCTTTGTAAAGATTGAATCAAATATTAGGGAAGCCAAAAATCGAATTGCTTCAATCGATGAAAAAGAAGAATTGGTTCAGATTACAAACTCAGATGTGGAAAAGAGAAGAACTGCATTTGTTGAACTATGGCAGAATTATAGGCGAAAAGAAAGCCTTCTTTTCAAAAAACCCAGAACTCGATGGATCCGAGAGGGAGTTCCACCAATGTATTCAAAGAAGAAATATCACAAATTGTATTCAAGGTTTTTATAACAACAACATTTGGATTGACAACGTCCTTGAGGTGAAACACGAGATTAGAGATTACTTCTCAAAATTATATGAAGAACCCCTAGATGGTCGGCCTACTTTTGGTGACCTGACTCTCAGATTTGTTAGTGAAGCCCAAAACACATCGTTGATGAGTCCTTTCTCAGAAGAGGAAATTAGAGATGATGTGTGGAGATGTGACGGCACAAAAAGTCTAGGTCCAGATGGCTTTAACCTTAACTTTATCAAAAGTTAATGGAGGAAGTTGATGATAGAGTTCATGGATGTTAGCCTGGCGCGAGCAAAAGTAGAGAACAAATGTATTCGTATTATTTTGGATACTCTGAAGGTGGATCGATGGGGTCTTACAAAGCATTCCTATTGTGAGTATTCAACTCTATTTTTGATCCACAAGAAAGAAAATGAAGGATTTCAAACGATCTCACCAGAGATATTTTTGATTTTAGAGGATTTGTCAATGGCATGGATGTTCTTGACCTCCCTCTCATTGGGAGGAAATTCACTTGGTATAAATCTGATGGTACTGCCAAGAGTCGGCTTGACAGATTTCTCCTCTCTGAAGAGTGGCGAAACCAGTGGAGAAACCAATCTCAAATCGGTCTTCAAAGATCAGTTTCTGATCAAACTCCGATTCTTCTCAAATCATATGATGAAAATTGGGGCACCAAGCCATTTAGAGCGCTGGATTATTGGTTTGATCGTAGTGGATTTGAACCCTTTGTTAGGGATCACTGGAACAATTTATCAATTGAAGGGTGGGGAGAATTTGTTCTAAAAGAAAAACTCAAATCTTTAAAGCACGCTCTCAAAGAGTGGAATAAAAATGTCTTTGGAGAGATTGAATCAAATATTGGGGAAGCCAAAAATCGAATTGCTTCAATCGATGAAAAAGAAGAATTGGTTCAGATTACAAACTCAGATGTGGAACAGAGAAGAACTGCATTTGTTGAACTATGGCAGAATTATAGGCGAAAAGAAAGCCTTCTTTTCAAAAAACCCAGAACTCGATGGATCCGAGAGGGAGTTCCACCAATGTATTCAAAGAAGAAATATCACAAATTGTATTCAAGGTTTTTATAACAACATTTGGATTGACAACGTCCTTGAGGTGAAACACGAGATTAGAGATTACTTCTCAAAATTATATGAAGAACCCCTAGATGGTCGGCCTACTTTTGGTGACCTGACTCTCAAATTTGTTAGTGAAGCCCAAAACACATCGTTGATGAGTCCTTTCTCAGAAGAGGAAATTAGAGATGATGTGTGGAGATGTGACGGCACAAAAAGTCTAGGTCCAGATGGCTTTAACCTTAACTTTATCAAAAGTTAATGGAGGAAGTTGATGATAGAGTTCATGGATGTTAGCCTGGCGCGAGCAAAAGTAGAGAACAAATGTATTCGTATTATTTTGGATACTCTGAAGGTGGATCGATGGGGTCTTACAAAGCATTCCTATTGTGAGTATTCAACTCTGTTTTTGATCCACAAGAAAGAAAATGAAGGATTTCAAACGATCTCACCAGAGATATTTTTGATTTTAGAGGATTTGTCAATGGCATGGATGTTCTTGACCTCCCTCTCATTGGGAGGAAATTCACTTGGTATAAATCTGATGGTACTGCCAAGAGTCGGCTTGACAGATTTCTCCTCTCTGAAGAGTGGCGAAACCAGTGGAGAAACCAATCTCAAATCGGTCTTCAAAGATCAGTTTCTGATCAAACTCCGATTCTTCTCAAATCATATGATGAAAATTGGGGCACCAAGCCATTTAGAGCGCTGGATTATTGGTTTGATCGTAGTGGATTTGAACCCTTTGTTAGGGATCACTGGAACAATTTATCAATTGAAGGGTGGGGAGAATTTGTTCTAAAAGAAAAACTCAAATCTTTAAAGCACGCTCTCAAAGAGTGGAATAAAAATGTCTTTGGAGAGATTGAATCAAATATTGGGGAAGCCAAAAATCGAATTGCTTCAATCGATGAAAAAGAAGAATTGGTTCAGATTACAAACTCAGATGTGGAACAGAGAAGAACTGCATTTGTTGAACTATGGCAGAATTATAGGCGAAAAGAAAGCCTTCTTTTCCAAAAACCCAGAACTCGATGGATCCGAGAGGGAGTTCCACCAATGTATTCAAAGAAGAAATATCACAAATTGTATTCAAGGTTTTTATAACAACAACATTTGGATTGACAACTTCCTTGAGGTGAAACACGAGATTAGAGATTACTTCTCAAAATTATATGAAGAACCCCTAGATGGTCGGCCTACTTTTGGTGACCTGAATCTCAGATTTGTTAGTGAAGCCCAAAACACATCGTTGATGAGTCCTTTCTCAGAAGAGGAAATTAGAGATGATGTGTGCAGATGTGACGGCACAAAAAGTCTAGGTCCAGATGGCTTTAACCTTAACTTTATCAAAAGTTAATGGAGGAAGTTGATGATAGAGTTCATGGATGTTAGCCTGGCGCGAGCAAAAGTAGAGAACAAATGTATTCGTATTATTTTGGATACTCTGAAGGTGGATCGATGGGGTCTTACAAAGCATTCCTATTGTGAGTATTCAACTCTGTTTTTGATCTACAAGAAAGAAAATGAAGGATTTCAAACGATCTTACAAAAGATATTTTTAATTTTAGAGGATTTGTCAATGACATGGATGTTCTTGACCTCCCTCTCATTGGGAGGAAATTCACTTGGTATAAATCTGATGGTACTGCCAAGAGTCGGCTTGACAGATTTCTCCTCTCGGAAGAGTGGCTAAATCAGTGGAGAAACCAATCTCAAATCGGTCTTCAAAGATCAGTTTCTGATCAAACTCCGATTCTTCTCAAATCATATGATGAAAATTGGGGCACCAAGCCATTTAGAGCGTTGGATTATTGGTTTGATCGTAGTGGATTTGAACCCTTTGTTAGGGATCACTAGAACAATTTATCAATTGAAGGGTGGGGAGAATTTGTTCTAAAAGAAAAACTCAAATCTTTAAAGCACGCTCTCAAAGAGTGGAATAAAAATGTCTTTGGAGAGATTGATACAAATATTGGGGAAGCCAAAAATCGAATTGCTTCAATCGATGAAAAAGAAGAGTTGGTTCAGATTACAAACTCAGATGTGGAACAGAGAAAAACAGTATTTGCTGAACTATGGCAGAATTATAGCCGGAAATAAAGCCTATTTTTTCAAAAAGCCAGAACTCGATGGATCCGAGAGGGAGACACAAACTCTAAATACTTCCACCAATGTATTCAAAGGCAGAAATATCACAAATTGTATTCAAGGTTTTTATAACAACAACATTTGGATTGACAACGTCCTTGAGGTGAAACACGAGATTAGAGATTACTTCTCAAAATTATATGACAAACCCCTGGATGGTCGACCTACTTTTGGTGACCTGAATCTCAGATTTGTTAGTGAAGCCCAAAACACATCGTTGATGAGTCCTTTCTCAGAAGAGGAAATTAGAGATGATGTGTGGAGATGTGACGGCACAAAAAGTCTAGGTCCAGATGGCTTTAACCTTAACTTTATCAAAAGTTAATGGAGGAAGTTGATGATAGAGTTCATGGATGTTAGCCTGGCGCGAGCAAAAGTAGAGAACAAATGTATTCGTATTATTTTGGATGCTCTGAAGGTGGATCGATGGGGTCTTACAAAGCATTCCTATTGTGAGTATTCAACTCTGTTTTTGATCCACAAGAAAGAAAATGAAGGATTTCAAACGATCTTACAAGAGATATTTTTAATTTTAGAGGATTTGTCAATGACATGGATGTTCTTGACCTCCCTCTCATTGGGAGGAAATTCACTTGGTATAAATCTGATGGTACTGCCAAGAGTCGGCTTGACAGATTTCTCCTCTCGGAAGAGTGGCTAAACCAGTGGAGAAACCAATCTCAAATCGGTCTTCAAAGATCAGTTTCTGATCAAACTCCGATTCTTCTCAAATCATATGATGAAAATTGGGGCACCAAGCCATTTAGAGCGCTGGATTATTGGTTTGATCGTAGTGGATTTGAACCCTTTGTTAGGGATCACTGGAACAATTTATCAATTGAAGGGTGGGGAGAATTTGTTCTAAAAGAAAAACTCAAATCTTTAAAGCACGCTCTCAAAGAGTGGAATAAAAATGTCTTTGGAGAGATTGATACAAATATTGGGGAAGCCAAAAATCGAATTGCTTCAATAGATGAAAAAGAAGAGTTGGTTCAGATTACAAACTAAGATGTGGAACAGAGAAAAACAGCATTTGCTGAACTATGGCAGAATTATAGCCGGAAATAAAGCCTTCTTTTCCAAAAAGCTAGAACTCGATGGATCCGAGAGGGAGACACGAACTCTAAATACTTTGACCAATGTATTCAAAGAAGAAGTATCACAAATTGTATTCAAGGTTTTTATAACAACAACATTTGGATTGACAACGTCCTTGAGGTGAAACACGAGATTAGAGATTACTTCTCAAAATTATATGAAGAACCCCTGGATGGTCGGCCTACTTTTGGTGACCTGGATCTCAGATTTGTTAGTGAAGCCCAAAACTCATCGTTGATGAGTCCTTTCTCAGAAGAGGAAATTAGAGCTGATGTGTGGGGATGTGACGACACAAAAAGTCTAGGTCCAGATGGCTTTAACATTAACTTTATCAAAAGGTTCTGGGATGACTTAAAGCCTTATATTATCAGATTTCTCTCTGAATCTCATTCTCATGGTAGGCTGGTTCGTGGTATTAATTCATCCTTCATTGTTCTTGTTCCAAAAAAGATCAATCCAGTGGCAATATGTGAGTATAGGCATATTTCCTTGATTGGCAGCATCTATAAAATATTGGCAAAGATTCTGGCGGCATAACTTAGTAAGGTTCTTGAAATAATTATCTCTTCTGAACAATCGGTCTTCATAAAAAATCGTCATTTTGTTGACTGCATCCTTGCTTCAAACGAGATTACTGGCGATGTGAAAAGAATGAAAAAACGATGTTTGCTCTTTAAAGTTGACTTTGAGAAGGCGTTCGATAGTGTTAATTGGAATTATCTCGACCATATCATGTGTCTTGTGGGTTTCAGCGATCAATGGCGAAGATGGATTCAAGAATGCGTAAACTTTGCCGCCATCTCAATTCTTGTAAATGGATGCCCAAATAAGGAATTTAAAATGTCACGAAGGCTACGTCAGGGAGATCCCTTATCTTCACTTCTTTTTCTTCTTGTCGCGGAAGGTTTTGCCAACCTTATCTCAAAAGCTAAGCAATACCATCTTTTTCAGGGTATTCAGATTGGGAATGATAATTTGGATGTTTCTCATTTGCAATATGCTTACGATACCATGATTTTTAGTGAAGATTCAGTGAACAACATCCATGCTATCAAGAGCATCCTACTTATTTTTTAGCTAATCTCTGGCTTGAAAGTTAACTTTATGAAAAGTAGTCTGATCGGGATAAATATTGAAGAGCAGACTTTGAACTCGTACTCCTCTATCTTTAACTGTAAAGCTGAGAAGATTCCGTTTAAATATTTAGGAATCCCAATAGGTGCAAACCCAAGACTTTCCTCTACCTGGAGCTTGATCTTTGACTCTTTGCATAACAGATTTGGTTCCTTGAAGAGTAGCCATATTTCTTTTGGGGGAAAGCTGACTCTTCTCAAATCAGTTTTCACATGCTTACCGATTTATTTTCTCTCCTTCTACAAGGCTCCCAAGAAAGTCATCGATAAGTTCACAATAATTCTTCGAAGATTCCTTTGGGGAGATGGAGAAGAAGGAAGAAAACTCTCATGGGTTAATTGGGATCTGATATGTAAACGTTACACCAATGGTGGATTAGGCGTTAAAAATCTTTCTCAGTTTAATGTGGCTCTAATCTCGAAGTGGATGTGGAAACTCCTTCATGTTAATTCATCTCTTTGGCAAAAAGTTATCTTTTCAAAATACGGAATAACTCACCCATTACTTTTTGCAAATTTCGACAGTTCTCAACTTGCCAATGCTTCTATATGGTGGAGAGATATTGTCAGGTGTGCTAAGCTTAATGATTGGTTCATTGATGGGGTGCAAAGAATTGTGGAGAACGAGATGCACACAAAATTTTGGCTTGACAAATGGATTTGTGAAGAACCATTGTGCACTCGGTTTCAGCGGCTTTACCTCATAAGCCTTGACAAAAATGACACTATTGCAGAAAAAGGTGAATGGGTTGAAGGAGGATAGATGTGGAAATGGAGGTGGCGGCGAAGATTATTTGTTTGGGAAGAGAATCTGGTTTCTGATTTGCAGTGCCTTATTGAAAATTTTAGACCAGACACGAACCGAGTGGATAGCTGGAAGTGGAAAGCAGACCAAACATGGAGTTTTACAGTTAAATCGGCATACAATACTCTAAACGAAGTAAACATCAACAATAACTTTGTCTTCTCGCGTAACTTTTGGAATGTGGAGGCACCTCTTAAGATGATGGCATTTTCTTGGAGAGCTATCATGGACAAAATACCTACAAAAAACAACTTAATCGGGAGATGCATTTCTTTCGATTCAAGCAACTCCTCTTGTTGTTGTTGTGGCAGTGTCGTGGAATATGTATTGCATATTTTTTACCACTGTCAGTATACATACCAAGTTTGGATGGAAATACTTTGTTGGTTTGGTATCAACTCTGTTTTACCGAACAACCTCGAAAACCATCTCGTTCAGTTTAGAAATCTCCTTCAACCGAATTATGCATCTAATGAGTGGACTTGGTGTGGTTCTTCAGTGTTTGGAAAATTTGGATAACAAGAAACAAAGTTATCTTTCATGGAGATCAAATGAACATCGATAAAGTCACGGAAGCGGTGAAGATCAAGAATTGGCTTTGGATAAATGGCAGAAAAAAGGATTCATTTACCCTTTTGTTAATTGGAGATGCCAACCTCTTATGTGCTTGTAACTTTTGTACGCTCTATGTATCTTTCTCTTTTGGGAATATTCATGATACTCTCCTTCAATAAAAGTTTTTTCCAATAAAATAAACTTTATGCTTTAGGACTGTTTTTTTTTGTTGTTATGTGGTACGTGTCCTTGGGCGGCTTATTTTGATTCTAGTGGCAACTTATTATGTGCTATTTGGAGAATGCTATTTTGGAGGTTTAGCAACCTTATTTTGAAGGTCGCATTCTCGATCCTCCATTGATTAATTGTGTTTTGTAACCCTGGTATTGTATGGACTGGCTTAGAAACTTTTGTTTTCTATTTATCAATTTCTGCATAACGTAACCCTAGTCACCATTTAAAGTTGTGCTCACTAGTGATTCATTTGATTGTCTAAAATGATTATTATGGGCAACATAACAATTTGATTAAAAGTTTTGTAAAAAAGATATGAATTGTTTGTCATCCTCATATCTTCAAGTGAGACAACAATCGCTCTATAGAACAAATGATTGCTCGCTTTTGAGATAGATCAACACTTCCCCGTGATTTATGCAACTAACGATCTAGATTTTATACATGTTTAAATTTTTCTATAATTTAGGAAATAACCACCCTCATCACTTCATCCCAATCGTGTATTGGTAGTGGTTGCACCACGTCAGCAATACAACAATTGTATGAAATAATTTCTCCTCCATAAATCTTTCAATATATCTTGACATCTTTAGAATCAATGTTAGTAGAAAACACCTCACGCAACATTTGGCTATAACAATAAAACAAACATGAAACGAATTACATGTACTAACATAGACTACATATGAATATCCTTGATGCCCAAACGTGTCCATCCACACCAAAAAACACATCAATACACAAAATTTTAACTCAAATATGTAGTCAACTAAAAACTCAACAACAAACAATAAAAAATACATTGACTAGGTGCCTACTCACCCTGAGCAACACACTACATGAGTTGCTAGTAAAACTGATAACGAAAAAACAAAAAGCAATAACATAACTCAAAATAACGAGCTTTCAAACCTAAAGACTCAAGTTAATTCACAAGGTTAACTCGGTAAACCGAACATCAAGTCAACTCACAAGGTTAACTCGGTAATCAAATATGAAGTTAGCTCACACGACTAATTCAAAAAACTAGACATAAAGTTAGTTCACAAGACTAACCCGGGCACCGAGAGATGGCAAACAACAGCGATGTGGGTGGTTAGAAGATTGATTGTCGGCAACTGCCTTTAGAATTCAACAACATTTGTTTTAGCTTGAGAGAAAAAAAAAACTTGAAGTTTAGAGGCCACGCTGATGGGGATATTTTAGGATTGGCCCAATATCGCATATTGGGTCGGCCTAGCAGCATCAACCTGCTTTATAGTACATCGAACAGGCTCTTGTTCGATGCGAAATAAGCATCGAACCGCTTCGATTCAATGTACATTTCGCAGCTGACAGTGGGACCCGCAGGATGGTGGTTATATATACCCCGTCCCCTAGTAGTCTATACACATTTTGGACAGACATTCAGATCCACTCAATATCGAACATAGAGCATTCGACATACACATTTTGGACAGACATAGAGATCGAACATAGTGCATTCGATATTCATCTTGATTGAACGTGGAATATTCGACACGCCATTGAATAAAGGATATTGGATTCGATACTTAACACAGCATCGAATCTGTCAGATTCGATACATCATAATTCGACAAGTGACCACTACTGCACATCTAGTATCGAACGACAGCGATTCGACATGTCAGCATCGAACGCCATAGATTCGATATGTTGCATTAACTTTGTAATTTACTTGTTTTACATAGTAAGCTTGTATTAGGTGTTCCAGACCAAGCTAGTCCGATTATTTATTGATTAGCATTATTTTGGCTATTTGTACTCCAATTGTATTATTTTACAGTGTTCAGTGTTCTGTTACCTTGATGAAATAAGACAAAAATATTGGCGTCGTCTGTGGGAACACCGCATATTTACAATTTACTAGGTATGGCATCTAGAATTACTACTCGGTCAAAAAGTAGACCTGTAGAAGGTATGAATGAGGAAGTCGATGGGGCTTCAGCAAGCCGAACGGTTCCAGACAATGAGTAACCGCCGACTGTGCCCGCATGAGTGCCAACACCAGCGAGAAGGGAGGCACCAATAGAAGAGGTACCGAGAGAGGCTGCTGGTGCAACAGGGGCAACTGCAACGATAACATCAGCCCCGAACATGACGAGAGAAGAGATCATGGACGTGGTGAAGACTGTTATGGCTGAATTTTGGGCACATGCACCGCAAGTACAGGCGTCACCACCGGCAGCGCATGTGGGGGTTGTAAATGAACAAGGTTCTGTTGCTAGAGCTTCGAAGGAAGCTGAGAAAGAGGAGGGCAGGGTAGAGAAAAATCGGTCCGCAGGGACAAAGGGGAAAGCCCAAGTCAATAGAGGTGCAGTCGAGAACGCACCGTGAGACAAGGAGGAAAGAAAAGAGAGGAAGTCATCAAGAACAACCCACATGGAGGGAACAAAATGAAGACAGGAGACGTGAAGAGAGTCACGACTCCAAGAAAGAATATGATGAGATGACAAGGAGAGTGGAAAGGCTTGAAAGAGAGAAAGCCGCGGTTGAAGGCCGGATGCAGACAGGAGGAAGAGTTCTGAGGAGCAGTCCATTTTTCGAAGAGATCGAAGCTGTGATCTTGGGACAGGGAGAGAAGATCCCTGAATTGAAAACCTACGACGGGAAATCTGATCCCCACGATCATCTGTTTCACTTGGACAAGAAACTGTCTTTGTATGGTTTCAAAGAAGTCATGCAATCTAGGATATTCGCAACCACCCTAACTGGGGTGGCAATGGGTTGGTTTATTCGGATTGCATCGGGATCGATCAATGACTACAAAGAGCTGAGGGGAATTTTCAAAGATCAATTCTCGAGTCAGGCCAGATTGGTTTTGGATCACTCCCATCTTTACGCCATGAAGCAGGGGACCAACGAGAGCTTGAAGGACTTCATGCGATGCTTCAACAAGAAGCTACAAAGGGTAGACAACCCAAGTGGGGAGATAGTGATGAGTATTCTCTTCCAAGAGACTAACAACACCACTTTCGGAGGGGATTTGATCAGACATAAACCCACCACAATCGAAGCTATCAATAAGATAGCGCAGGGTGTGGTTCATTTGGAAGAAATGATGGCGACTAAATCGCCCAATGTCGTGCCTACGAAAGAGAAGGAGCGGGGAAGGGAAGACCAAAGCTGCAACTACAGCAACAACAACAGGAACAGGAACAATAGGTACCAGGACGCATCTCTCAAGCGGTACACGCCTCTGAATGCAAATATCATGACAGTTTTCAGAGTGGCCAAAAAAAAGGCGGCTAAAGAGCCCAGACAATGAAGAACTCAAAGGAAAAAAGATACTCGACCCACTACTGCAAATATCACAATCAAAAGGGGCACGACACAGAGTATTGCAAGGATCTCAAGGATGAGATTGAACGATTATTGAAGGATGGAAAACTAGTGGAGTTTGTCAGAAGAATGAAAGAACGTGATGATAGTACGGACAGAGAGAGGACACCCTCCCCCAGAAAGGACAAGCAAAAGATGATCGAACAGCCGCAGTCGTTCGAGTATCTACAAATTGCATTCCGGGCACTGCCCTCGACTTACCATCAGATGGTGAAATTTCCTACTCCTGCAGGTACAGGTGAAGTGATCGGAGATCACATTGAAGGATGGAAGTGCTACGTGAATTCACTTCGTTCACAACCGCGGCAGGAACAAGAGGCGGTAGAGGCATTGGCCCCCATGCAGATGGAGCACATCGATTAAAGGGCTCCGATTTATTTTTTGCAAGTTGTTAGTACCCTGAATATTTTTGAACAACATTAATTTGTCCTCTCAGCCATGACAAGCTTGAGGGGAAGAATATGTAATAACTTAAAACAGGTACATTAAAGACTTGAGCCCAAGGGCTAATACTCGAAAACATAGCAGGCCGAGCCTTTGAATTAAGCTCCGCTCTACTCCCATTACTTAAATTCGTCTCCAAGAGAGACACTTTCAAAAAACTATCTCAAACCACATAAATTGCCCGATTGAATCTCCACGAGATATTACGTCATTAAATATTATTTAAAAAGGGACGGAGACTCTGTCTAAAACGGTACGAGATACCGCACTCCCTCAAAAATGAAAAGGGGACGGAGACTCTGTCTAAAATGGCACGAGATACCGCACTCCCTCAAAAATGAAAAAGGGACGGAGACTTTATCTAAAACGGCATGAGATACCGCACTCCCTCAAAAATGAAAAAGGGACGAAGAATCTGTCTAAAATGGCATGAGATACCGCACTCCCTAAAGGGACGGAGACTATGTCTAACACGGCACGAGATACCGCACTCCCTCAACAATTAAAAAGGGATGGAGACTTTGTCTAAAACGGCACGAGATACCGCACTCCCTAAAGGAACGGAAACTCTGTCTAAAATGACACGAGGTACCTCAACAACTAAAAAGGGACGGAGACTCTGTCTAAAACGACACGAGATACCGCACTCCTTCAACTATTAGAAAGGGACGGAAATTTTGTCTAAAAACGACACGAGACACCGCGATTCCCTAAATAATAATAAGACATATAGAAATAACGCTTTTTTAAATGGTTCTAATTCAACCAAGTCGAACCATAGGCCCATACCATAAAGCAAAACAAAAACTATCATGGTTGTGAAAGGATGCTCACGTTGTCAAAATAAAGTAAAAAGCGACGACAACAATTGAAAGAAAAGACAGCAATATGTGCCCCGGATCAAGAAAATAGTAGAAAAAGTCAAAGCAGACAAACATAGGATTGTTAAGAATAGTTCAAACACATAAAAGGCGACGCAGCGCCACAAAATAGTAAATTAAAAATTATTCATTATAAAGCAGAACAAATATGAAAGGCTTCAGGCATCAGCCTCAGTTTCATCCTCGTCCTCCAAGGAAGGATACGTTGCTGGCATAGGGGGCGGTGGCGATAGACCGCAAAGGACAAGGTTTTCATCCTCCAGAAGCACGACGAACTCATCTGACGACTCAGACTGAGCACTCGTTGGGGGCGGCAGACTTTCTAGGTTAGGCCCCAGAGTAAGATCCAACCAATCCGGCTTGAAACCACCACGGACGTACTTCTTCTTGTAGAATTGGTGGACAGTCAGGACCTAAGCCTTGCGAGCCTCGCAAGCTCACCGACGAGCAATAATCTCTTGGAATGAGCTGCTGCGAAGGAACACCTCGGTAATTTTCACCCTCTGCTGAGCGGAAACCTATACGAGCACAAAGAAAATTAACAAGAAATAATATAAAACAAAATAATACAAAAATACAAAGAGTCAAAATTCTTTACCTCGTTAAGGCCGCGCAAATATCCACCACCATCGACGTGATAAGCTTTCTCCTTCTCCACCGCCACCTCTATCTCAAGCTCGTTGACTCGTTTGGTCAGCTCCCCTTTGTTGGCCGAGAGATTGGAGACTTGCAATTGGAGTTGATCAACAGCCTCCTGAGCATGCTTCACCGCCTCTCTATCGACATGGGCCCTCGCGGCGTACTCCTTGACCTTTTGCAAGGCTTTCTCTTTCGCATCAAGAGCAGCCTTTAAGGCTTCAGCATCTCCACCATGGAACTCGCCTATGTTCTGTGGCTGTCCACTTGTGGTCGTTTCATGAGCTTGGACCAGTGCCGCAAATGTTGCGTCCACTATTCCGCCACCCTAAAAGATAATAAGCAAACAAATCAACATTCACACAACAAGCCCAAGAACAATTCACTCAGGAAGAAGTTTTTATTACCGCCGTCAACAAATGAAGAGCGTTGCGCTCCACCATTTTCCTCTCTTCGGCAGAGACCAGATAAGGCACAGCAAGGTTGGGAAGAAGAATCTTTAGAGCGTCAATAGACGCAGCCTCAGAGATTTCGTATCCCCCAACGTGGGCACGTGGACCGTGACTAGATCCAACCTCGACATTTGGCCCAATTGCATGAGCAGGGCCACTCCCAGCACACGGACCACCTGCATGAGCAACAGTAGGGATAGCCCCTCCAGTTTGAGAGCAGGTCTGGTGGACTCTTCTCCTTTTGGCATGGGTAACGCCTTCGGTATTATCACCCAGACCAGCCGCCATGCTTTCAGAAGCTTCGGCATGGCTAAACTCAGCTGCAGCTGGTGCAGTATTGCGATTCTCTCCCAGAACATCCTCAAAAGGATCGACATGGGAATCGGCAGCGGAAACTGTCGAAGGCTCGACAATGTTTTTCTTTCCCTTGTTCTTCCTTTTCTTTGGAGGGGGAATTTCCCGAACATTGGCAGTTTGAGAGCTTGCCTGCTCAGCAGCAATGGCTCAGTTCATGCGTGCGTGGTGATCCATGAAAAATTGGCCTGCAAAAATATCACATCATTAGGATATTCATATTATTAACACAAAACAAAATATCGTAAAAGATGAAAATTATACCAAGAGTAAATCTCTCGTTATACGGAGCCGGGGACAAACCAGCTAAAGATAACACTCGACTTTCTACCAGTTTTTTAACATCAAACTGTTGATGTCGCACTAAATTCGGGATAAAATTGCAATCACATGACGTCGCGGGTATCGCCACCCTTGATCCGGTATACCACTCACGACAATAATGCCTAAATTCACCCTTGTAGCTCTCTTCGATATAGAAATATCACCTTTTCCAATCTTTTCCATACCCAGTAGCTTCGTCGTTCAGAAATTTACAACGTCGTTGCGCTTTGATATGACAAAACCCTTCCTCTCGCCTAGCGATCTCAAACAGAGCATAAAACTCGTTGGGACTTTAAGATTCGCGTAGCGCTTTTAGTACAATAATGAAACCTATCATATGGCCATATGGATTCGGCGTAAGTTGTCCTGGCACGAGATTAATAGACCTTAGGAGCATTCTCAGCTCAGCGGGTATCGGGAACCGGAGCCCATTCAAAAGCTGGCCTACAAAAACTGTCATATGCCCGGGCGGAGGAATATGCATGCGGTCATTTGGACCGGGAAGAACTATTTTGTATCTATTCGGTATATTAAATTTCTCGCGAAGTTCTTTGCGGCTATGCTGCAGGCGCGAGACATGCATATGATACGCCATCCCTGTCACCTCGACGTTATCATCAAATTCCATGTTGATGAATTTTGCATCCTCGTCGGCATCACTAGAGGCACGGTTATCCGAAGATGACGACGATTGTGAATCTACTTTCATTTTGAGGTGCACGCATGCTCAACGTTAGCACCAGGATTATTACCCGCGAGTGAACCAGTAGCTTCTATGTCAATTTGGCTCGTACTCATTTACTACGACTATGTTCGAACCCGCGGGAACACTAGATGGGCCCACCACAGAGTTCCTCGAACCAGAGCTCGAGCCGCTACTCGACTCACTCCCAGAAGTTGACTCATAATTCACCATCGTGGACGAGAAAGAACTGAAATAAATTAAAAAGAAAAGCTAACTGCGAGCGAATACATCACTCTCGGCTCTTATAACACTACTGCAACATATCTATAGTGGCTACTTATTGAAAAGTTATAAAACATCTAGCAAATGAGAACATATAAATTACCTTGATCGAGTATACTGTTGAGAATATATTATCCCACATCGCTTGGAGATGGTCTTGGATTAATGTTAATAAAGAGAAGTTCCCTCTCCACTTAACAAGGCCTTTTAAGTGGAGTAACATGGGCTTCAATTTCTATCATGGTATCAGAGCCAACCCAAGACGTATGTTGGGCTCTGCGACCTACCCACGTGATGGCACCGAAGATAATTACCGGGCCACACGTGAGGGGGCATGTTGAGAATATATTATCCCACATCGCTTGGAGATGGTCTTGGATTAATGTTAATAAAGAGAAGTTCCTTCTCCGCTTAACAAGGGCTTTTAAGTGGAGTAACATGGGCTTCAATTTCTATCATATACGAAGGCAACAACTTTTGTTTGATTGATTCGCCTGATAAAAGAAAACAATGAAAGAAATGTTAAAATTGCAGGAAAAAATATCAGTATATCACGCTATAACAGAAAAATATATCATAAGGCACTAGATCGAAAGCTTGTCATTCGATGCAAAGAGCATCGAATCGTAGGTGTTCGATGTAGCCCTTATCGAACAAGCTCTGTTCGATGTTACTTACGCGAGTGAGTAAGTTGGCAAGGAAGGAAATGACCTTCTCGCAGCACTCTCCCCTTTATATAGGCAGTGAAAAGCCCATCAGGCCCATATCAAATTAAGCATCGAATGGGCACCGTTCGATGCGTTCCCGCATCGAACACATCTGGTTCGATCTATTGTTCAAGAAGCATCGAATGGGAACCATACGATGCCCCCCCCCCCCCCATCGAACACATCTGGTTCGATCTATTGTTCAAGAAGCATCGAATGGGAACCGTTCGATGCGCCCACCCCCCCCCCCCCCCCCATCGAACACATCTGGTTCGATCTATCATTTGCGAAGAACAAATCGAGCATCGAACAGCACCATTCGACACGCTCGCACATCAAACACACCATGTTCGATGCGCAACATCAATTTTCATTGAAAAATTACGAACTATATATATTGTAATCCGTTCAGAAGAAACATATGATTAAGAATATTCCAAACCAATACAAAAAACCTTATCAAAGTTGTACGCAGCCGACCGCTTCCAAATCAAGGACTTATTTTTTAAGTTTGGAAGTCGCTCTCTACTCGACACCGTCTCCCAAACCGGGGGGACTATGTGATGGGAATATTTTAGGATTGACCCAATATCGCATATTGGGCCGGCCCAGCAGCATCAGGCTGCTTTATAGTACATCGAACATGCCCTATTCGATGTTAAATGTGCATCGAACGGCTCTTGTTCGATGCGGAATAAGCATCGAACCGCTTTGATTAGATGTACGTTCCGCAGCTGACAGTGGGACCCGCGGGACGGTGGTTATATATACCCCATCGCCTAGTAGTTTGTACACATTTTGGAGAGACATTCAGATCCACTCAATATCGAACATAGAGCATTTGACACTCACCTAAATTGAACATAGTGTATTCGATATTCATCTTGATTGAACGTGGAATATTCGACATGGCATTGAATAAAGGATATTGGACTCGATACTTAACACAACATCGAATCTGTCAGATTCGATACATCATAATTCGACAAGTGACCACTACTGCACATTTAGTATCAAACGACAGCGATTCGACACATCAGCATCGAACGCCATAGATTCGATACGTTGCATTAACTTTGTAATTTACTTATTTTACCTAGTAAACTTGTATTAGGTGTTCCGGACCAAGCTAGTCCGATTATTTATTGATTAGCATTATTTTGGCTATTTGTACTCCAATTGTATTATTTTACAGTGTTCTATTACTTTAACGAAATAAGACAAAAATACACGCATACTGGTTTATGCTAACTACCATAGGAAATGCATACATAGATATAACAATAACAAAAGGGGATTGGAATCTTTCATATTCTTTTGTACTCTGCTCTCGGCTTTATGCATACATGATCAGATCCGAACAAAAATGTATGCCGTGTGCCTTGTGTTGGGGTTTTCAAGTAAACTCTTTCTATTCAATGAAATAGATTCATAAAACTAGTTATGACAACTAATCCCAATTAAGAATGATGCCGCATTTTTATAGCTTCAGTTTTGATTACAAGGATGAGGTCCCCATTTTTTGTAGTGTCAAGTCGAAAGATCGAAGAGCATCCCACATGAACTATACTTTACTTCAATATATCCTTTTATACAGCCTATTCAATATGATTTCTAGACTTGCTTTTATAAATCACGGGAATCAGCTCAGTCTGTTATGCTGCATCTGATCATATGATTTCTAGACTTGTTTTTCCCGAGGATTGCGTCAACATTTGCAACAATATATTTCCGAACAACGCTCCCATAAACAGCCATTTCATAATCTCAAGTTGTTTGTTGTTAATATTACAATAGTAACCTTCCAGCGATCTTTGGTCAATGACATTCGTGTAAGACTCCAACTTATTTACTTTGGTCTGAAGAATCTGATAATTGTCCTCTACCGACTCACCGCCTCTGGAGAAGGGAACTATATGGTCGTAGTCAAAGCAGAGGCAGCCCTGACAGATGTGGAGACATTTGCAAACGACATTTCCCGTTGCATCTACTCGCCACCTCTCAGGTCTGGACCTGGGACCTGCTTACTTTATTCCAACAAATCTTCCTCTGTGTAGCTGCTTCTGCTGCCATCACCCCAATGATTCTGAATAGAATAAAGTTAAGGATTATACACAAGAATCTTATCCACTATCTCTTAAGTTTAGGAGTCCTAAACAACATGACGTGAAGGTGGATCCTTCCGATTCAACTGAAACAACATGATATGAATGTGCTGAGGAAATTCTTGATATGACAGAGATGAAGTAAGCTCTACTTCCTTCCCCGCTTAGTTGAAGAAGTCAGCACAAAGACTAAAAACCTAGTCATCTCTCAACTCTGAAAACTTTAGACAAATTACCTTTTATGGTTTGGTATTGGCATAGAATTATACAATACGCACATAAAACCAGATATGAAAACCATATACTTGTGTGGTAAACATACTTTAACAGAAATTCATCATTTACTAGATTATTCATAAATAAAACAATTAAGACAAACAGTTCTAAAAATATTTCAACATCTCAAACTATATTTTAATATTCTTCAGCTTCATCAATTCTGAAGACAATATATGGATCTAGTTAGCCTCCACTGCTCTTAGCTCCACCTAATTTGCAGTGATGACTGATGAAGGCAGTGATTGAGGGCGATTGGGAACCAATAAGTTTTTGCTTTATCCTTTGATTTTGTCGTGAAAACTTCAATATGGAAATTTGGCCCTACTAATTCAATTTTGAATATAGCAAGTCTCAAGCATTTCCTCTAAATACAATTTTCTAGGTTTATTATTTTTATAGGAATTTTCTAGGTTGTTTGTCTAAGTTTAATATACGCCGAAATAGACAATATATGTCAACTTCTTCCAACATATGTACCTATTTAACTATTCAAATAATAGAAGGGGATACATACCCAGCTTCAGGACGTAATGTGGAAGGAACAGATAACTGCATTTCCACCGAACTAGACTTGGTTAATCACATAAACTTTTACTATTTAGAAATTGATACAGAAAACACCTCACTGAACGTTCAAAATCATGTAAGAGCAAGGAGTCTATGTTTAAAATTTTCCAAATTCACAATGTTCTTATTCAAACTATAGGAGATATTTCATAATTAGACCAAAATGGCAGAGGTGTAAAAGTAATTATCCACATAATTTATGGAACAGAGGAAAGATTAAGAAAACCCACCACAGTACAATAGATGCTTAACCGTAGTGCCCTTGAAGATAAATCATTTCCTTTTTGATCTTCTACTTCCCCATCATGATGTCTGGGCTTAAAATATTGTTCGGGCCAACTCATTAGACCACCATGCTCTCTACCAGCAGACTCGGAAGGATGAACCATGGAATGCAGTAAACTTGAAGATGGATGGTGCCTACTCCCACTCTCAAACACAGCAATATCAAGTACAACTACCCTTGCCCTCGTCTGAACTTGATATGATGACACTTCCCAAAAGGAACTTCCTGCTCTCCAACCTAAACTTAGAAGAAGACTAAATGAGCAACTTTTTGCCAAGTCATAAAAATTAACAAGATGATCAAACTTTGATCATGAAATTGATTAAAGAAAAAAAATGAAATATTATCACCAAACTTAACATCTAAAGATGTTACGTTGAGTGCAGTGCACCATTCATACGGTCCATCCTTTTCAAAGTGCTACATGATGCTTTTAACTCATTTATTGCATATAGCAGGCAAAAAGTCATTGGTTGGATACTACTAGACCAATCATAAACTGAAGAGACATAATTTACGGAAAAAACATAACTCTGGAGTTTTCTCCTTCAGCAAGTGCAACAAGACAAGTTTGTCAGAATACCACCATGATAAGTTAAAACATCTGAAAAAGGCAGGGAAGAGAATGTGGGAAAGGGAAACCCTAGAATGGATGGTAAGTCTCCTCTCATACTAACAAATAAGTATATCTGGCCTCATCAACATCAGTAAATACAATTAGCACAGCAGTTGGTGTTTTACCATTATTGATAGACTGCTGCCTCCTGACTTAATGCCAAATTCTACAGCAGTCACAAATCACAAGCAAACAAGTGGCAACAGAACTATGAGAGAATCAATATCAAAGAATGTAGCACAGATGGAGAAGCATAAAAGATGAGTAAAATGCAAAAACCACCCATTTGTTATCTCTAATTGACAAAAATTTATTAGCCAAAAAACGCCGTGTCATTTAGTAAAAGGAAAAATACCCCCTATAGCCCCAAGGTGCACTGCCCGCGCTTTATATGTGTGTGGTTACGAGATTTTTGATGTTAAATTACATCGGCAACCTCAATTCTCTATTTAATTTGAGTTTTGAAAAAGAATAATAAGAAAGCCTGTCCATCTGCACAGCGCAGCCCTCCTCCCCTGAGCCGTAACGTCCGCGCGGCGATCGAAACAGGCCACCAGAGATGGAAAACGAAGAAAAACTCGACAGGGTACAGGTACTTAAACAAAAAAAAAAAAAATCATCATTACACCAAAGTAAAAACGAAAACTTTGAAAATCATTTCCCCTGTTTGTGAATCTCAATTTGAACACCGCATAATCCATGTTTACGCCGTCGATGGCAAACCTGGAGAAGCTGAATTTAAACCAAGCATATATTAAAAAGGGTTTCTTTCAACTTTATATTTAAAATTGAATTATATGAATAAAAAAATATTTTAGTTTTTGAGACCTGATAACAAAATTTGAACGAGTAGAGGCTTCTGCATAAGGATGAAAATGATATTTCATATTGAGTCAAAGCAAAAAACTAGTCTGGGTGCAGCGTGCTAATTATTTAGTAACAGGGGGGGTTCTGCCAATTAAAATAACACAGGTTTTTTTTTGCCAAATTTGAGATAACACGGGTGGTTTTTGCATTACTCCATAAAAGATTGCAGTAGCATTACATTCTTGGTTAGTTAAAAGCAAATAATATCAACTTTAGCATAATCTATTACAAACCCACAATGTATGGATGATATCATGATAAGCAAAAGGGTCGTACCCAATGTTCCCGACCGACGAAAATTTAGATCACCACCTGGCAATATTGCTGCAGGAGCTGCAATCATCTCTTCGTCTAGCCCACTGTGCATTTTTATGAATCCTTCTAATAGAAAACCAACACAATGATTATACAGTTGAAAAGTCTCTCCCCTCATATATATATTCATCGTCGACCTTTCTGCAATAAGTACTCTTATATCTTGCACTGCCATTCTCTCAAACATCTGAGGAAGCATGAGTTTAGCAATGACAATGATACTTTCCTGCAGAAGGGCGGGCGACAAGTAACAGTTAAAGGAACAACCTCGAAAAGACCACTTGAATTCAAATAAATGCCTGATCCAATGAGGTGGAAAATAAATGACACCCTAAAAAGTATGTCTCAAAAGGATGCTTCCTACTTTTTTATTTCCTTTTTCCCACCAAAAGCATGTGGAAGACAGCATGCGCAGGAACTAAGCTTTGAGTTTAATATGGCATACAAGCTAAAACAAATGCAACCAATTCCATACCTGCCAAAAGAAATCTTCCACTGCGGGATCAGACCTCAATAGAGAAAGTATCTTTTCAGTCTCAATAAAGAAGTAGACTACCGCAGAGTCCATGATGATATCACAGATGTAAGGCCTTTGAGTAAGAATTTCATACAAGCCCAAAGTGCTCCCATGAGTAAAAGTCGGTTGCAGTAAAGGCTCATTGTTTATATTTTTACTGGACTGCCAATCAGACATATTCATTCATCAGACAATTATAATCAATAGATGAAAATTTAAATACAGCGCACGGATGCTAAAAAAACATTCCAAGAAACCTTTACTACTCCACTCGTTATTAGCCAGATGCCCATTGGCTGGGATCCCTCCTTATAAAGTGTTGCTCCACGTACATCCATTACTTCTTTTGCCGATTCAACGAGTGTTTCACGCATTGAAGAAGGTAGGGCTCCTAGAAAAGGGTTGGCATTTATCAAACTAGTTCCTTCTGGAATATTCACTAAAAGTGGGTTTCGTAATAGGTTTTCCAAGTCAGTCTGCAACAAATTTCAGGTTTATAGTCAACACACTTTCAAAATGTTAACACTTAGATACCCATGACAACAAATTACATCACTGTTATTTACCTGGACTGCATCACGAAGATGGCTCGTCTCTTTTTCGTCCAATAAACAAATCTTATCAAGATTATGAACATAATCCATCAAGTGATTCAGCACCAAATATATGCCTTGTCTTGTTTTGATAACACGCAACATCTGAGATTTAAATTTTAAGCATTTCTCATTAGATATAGCAATACTATAACTTCAGTAACTCATGGTCAACAACTCAACATTCCAAATTTCCAAATCAACATACCTCAGGAAACTTAACACGAACATCATCTAGGAACTTCCGTGCTTCCTCCCCTTCTTGTTCACTTTCACTAATTACAATGGCTGCAAACTTGCTGTCTCCTGAAGTGCATAAACAAGAAACTAAAGTGGGAATTTGTTTCTTCAACAGAATAGAATTCTGGCTTACGATTTATTAAGCCTACTGCGAGAAGAAAAGGGCAAAAAACAGGAAGAATACTCTCAAAGCACACAGTAGATGTTTCATTTGACTAGACACAAAGTTTTAGATGATAGTTGAAGAAGAAGTGTGAGATTTTAGTATATCTCTAATTTTAGCTTTAACTGTGTCCCCTCTGTTGAAATTTGTGCCCTTTGCACCAGTGATGTTTGGAGTTATCAAAAGATTTATGAGATACAGGCTACTGTCCTTTTGGTATTATTGTAGGTAGCCCTATGATGTTCGTTATATAATTCCAAGATTCTTATTCATTGTGTGTGTAACTTTATAATATGTATATGAGTCGTGAAGATGAGAGGAACGAGTATGAAGCTTATTAGTTAACTTAATGAGATATGGAGCGGCGAGATCCAAATTTGAAGAAAAGAAAATTTTGTATGGATATTTCTGTCTGTACAAGTTTACTTCTGCTGGGCTACATATATACAGATTCAGAGATGAATAAGGTAACTTAACTATATGTTAAAATATTTAAAACATCAATCAGATCCAAATTCTTATACCTAACTCGAGGAAAAAAAACATGTTCGTATGTACAGGAATATATCCTTAATCACATCCTTCGTTCTAAGAAAAAGAATATTCACAAATCGAGGAAGTCAGATACAGACTAGTAATTATACATCATTCATGACTACTTGCCAATAATATCCTGCAATGTGATACTCTCAAGCTTCTTTGTAAAAGCATATACAAGTTAACCTCTTGCTGGGAACATGTTGCCAATAAATCCACTTTCCGAGGTTTCCTTGATATATTACTTATCTTGATGTATTTAGTCTGCTTGCGCTACACTGGATTGTGTTAAATGCTCACAGCAGACTTATAGTCACCGAAGAGTCTCATCGGTTCACTCTATTGATCTTCAGATCCTCCGATATAAGCTTCATTATAATAACTCACATACTACATGAGCCATTGCTCTGTACTTAACTTCTCCTTACTCCTTAATCCCTGCAGTTCATTGAGCCATTTCTCGGGCCATGAATGAGCAAGACAATCAACTTCCACTAATCTATGGTAAAATTTTCGGTCTACAACTTGTTCTCTCATACTCTAAGTCTGATTTGCTCTATGGGGGTTGTAACCGGTGCTCACCCAACATTCTTCTCTTTCTCAGATCTATAACATACTTCTACAAGAGATGGAAATTCCTTCCCTAGAATGAACTTCACATCATTTCCCAATAAACACTTCAATCTCCAACTCTTTTATCTAGAACCTCCGGAGAAGACATCGTGTTAGGTTTATATTTCGGGCTCACCATTATAACGATTATGTTACCCGCGTACACTATCATGGATGTATTTGATAAATATTGTATCACCATGACTTTTTTAATTAGTATTAGTTAATTCCCAAAAGACAGTATGGGTGGCTGTTGCAGGCTATAAATGACTTTTCCCTGTTGATATATATTAATTACTCAATTATACCACATCCGGGGTGAAAAATATCATATAAATTCCTTCTTTCAGATCATTGTGAAGAAAAGCATTCTTCACATAATACAGATGTCAGTCCCAGGCAAGATTGGTAGGTAATAACAAAAGACCACAACAGTGTTCATTATAGCCACTAGTCAAATATATCTTGCTAATCAACTCCAGAGATTTGAGCATCGAGCTTTTCTTTATAGCACCCAAAGGATACATTTGCCTTTAATTGCGATGAGAAAATCCACTTACATCCTGCCGTCATCTCAAATTAACTAAAAGAGATGACCTTCTCATCTCATTTTAAAAACCTCCAATCAACTTTTGTGAGGCACTAATTGTGATTGTTTCAATAGAAACCTAGTGAAGTGTTCAAAGGTGCTTCACAAGTTAGCGAAGAAGATGACCACCACAATCTTCTTGTAAAAAACTCAATCAACGTTTAGGAGAGAAACAAATTAAAGTGTTCGCAAGAGATCAATACTTTAAGAAAAATGGCATTTAGTTGAGGTGTTCTCTGATATAATGCAACGTAAAATGCACCTGCGATTTCAACCGGAGGAAACGGCTGCACAAACGTAAATTTTTCACCTAAAAATTAAGGCAAATGAAGTGCATAACAAATCTTGAAGATAATCTTACCAATTAACTCATGTAATTGCTGCCTTCCAATTCTATGGGCATGTAGAAAGGCAGCACAAGTACAACATGCAGGCTCTAATCTTTGAAGACTCAAGTATGTAACGAGCTTTTCAGGGACGATTCTTGACTGAAGAAACTTGTAGTAATATGGCATGTGGATATAAGATCTTAAACCAATCCAATCACACAACACCTTATGAGATACCAACTCAATTGCTTCAGCAACAGATCGCATCAAAAGATTGGCAGTAGTTTGAGTGATTCTGCCCTCAGCGAGCATCACCCGATAAGCTTCTTGAACACCTATAATAAAATTATTTACATCAACTTAGATATTATTCATTCATACCCCATAGGACACAACACACCTTGCTGAAATCACATAAAAGACCATCCATGTATTTAGTCTGAAGACTGAACCAAATAGGTCTCCATCTATAAATTTTTTATTTTTTTACCTCGCGTTTGCCAATAAAGAGCATTTCACCTAAAAAAATCTTTACGGTTCGAAGTGGCAATTCCAAGAGGAATTGATAGAACTCACCTCAGGCGTGTCCTACATGGTTTGGACATGCAGGGGTTTTTCTTTAAATTATAAAAGTAAATCAATAAATGATGTTCAAACTCAAAACCCCTTTTTTTCTTTTATTGCGTTAAACTTGAATCAGTTAAGGTTTTCCGTTTTTGAATTTCATCAATTTTCCGTAGGAACAAACCAAAGTTAAAACTTTGTTGATTCTTGAAATGGTTAAAATAATAGATACTTCTATCCTATCATGAGTAGACACTATGCCTACAATCTATAATTATATTTAATAGATGGTTTTCTGACAGTATTTGATAGTTACACGAAAATATGTATTATTGTGTTCACACAGTACCAAATCTGTATCTGTACATCATAGACCTCCCGTCATATCTAGTCCCACATGTGTATAAGTTAATTAAAAGCGCCACTCAGTTACAATATTTGATTTTCTATTCTTTGCCTCCTGCTCAATTGTTCAATGTAAGCTTTCAAGCTTTTGGAAACTAATTCCTCTCACTAAGTACTTACGTTATTCACTGTTTGGTATTTGAAGATGATGATCATGACCTTGAGCATCACCACATTTTCGTAAATAAACTTGTTACTACCCAAAACCCTGGTTTTGTGTTTACTATGAAAAAAAGAGGATCAAGAAGCAACAGGGTTAAGGTACTGCATATTTCATATGAATCATACATTTAAAAGGAGTTGGACAAAAATCTGATATTTCATAGCCCAAACCTTTACCAGTGCCATCACATGCCTTGTTCTACCCTAAGCTTCAAACTAAAAACTAGCTTCAACTGGTTTGGTGTTTTCCTTTACCTACATCATTTCCACTGCAAAGTAGGTGCAATTGTAAACATAAACAAGCTAACTAGAATACTCAATCACACATTACTGATTGAATTGATGTTAGACTTATTTTTTCCGAGAGTACTAGTTATATTATTACTTTTCTCGAGATAATGTGAGAAACAAAAACATTCGCAAGAAAACAGGTATAGTGCCAGTAGGGGAGAAGGTGCAAGAAAATTGTTTCAATGAATGGTCACGAGGAGCAGGCCTATGAATGCACAAACTGGAGGCCTTGAAATTCTAAATTTTAAGACAAATGTATAGAGCTCGAAGACAGCCGAATAAAATTTGGATCAAGGACATACGAAGTGATAAAGTCACCAATTGACTAGATGAAGATGACTTATTAACGAGAACCAAAAAGAGGACTAGAATTTATTAAATGTATTTGATAGAAATGAACCAAAAAGAGGAATAGAATTTATATGATTGCATCAATTTGATTCTCATTTAGTTCATATAGCAAACCTTAATTGATGGGAGCTTAGGGCCCAGTAGTTTCTATGTTGTGTTTACAAAAAGAAAATTACGACAAATCAAAAAAGGTTATGCAGCAGTCATATCCATGATTTGTACATCGAGAACTTTTCATTATATGTGCCACAAAATAATTAGAGTTATTTTATCCCGAGGTTTCCAACTAAGTCGAACCAAAACCGGGTATCTCCAGTGCAAATTCAATGAACAAACGATCTACGACGGATGGACAACAGATATCGAAAAGCATCCGGTTTCTGGTAATCTGGCTCTATATTTCTGAACGAAGAGATATTATGCTAACCATCACATTCAAGCTAATTGGGTGGATGAATTGGAAGAGGCTGTATAAATACCATAGCAAATAATTATACTTCAACCTAAAGGAGACTTCTTATTCGATTCCTAACACCTGCATTTTCTAAATGACTCTGTATGTTAAGCTACTGCGCACCGTCATGACCACAAAATGATTA
This sequence comes from Linaria vulgaris, assembly GCA_948329865.1. Taxonomy (NCBI): domain Eukaryota; kingdom Viridiplantae; phylum Streptophyta; class Magnoliopsida; order Lamiales; family Plantaginaceae; genus Linaria; species Linaria vulgaris. The sequence continues at coordinate 36,013,682 of OX415253.1, forward strand.
TAACTGAAAATTCACATGTTATATTGACTGTCCGAAAACACCAGGAGAGGCGCGATATTACAAAATAAGATTCGCAAAAAATTAGACTTGACACCCATCAACAAAAAGATATGAGAAAATTATTGATGATAGATCAATAAAGAGAAACTAAGAACCCTAGGCGTACTAGTACAACCGTTGAAACTTTTAATTTAAGGCAAATGGATAGAGCACAACAACAATTCAAGAGAAGATAAATTTCAGAAGCCGAAACAACGGTAATTTTACTCAACTGAAAAAGTGGAGAAGGGTAAATAATCATATGGCATATCCCAATTAATTGGAAATACCATGTGTCATAGTATAATTTCTAGAACCATCCTCATACGCCAAAGATAACATCTTTCTATCTTGTAGAGCACAAACATCCAATAACTTAATAAAATGAAATAAAAACACAAACATCCAATTGTGACATCGAAATGTAAGTTTATGCGTATCATTAATGAACAAGCTTTCGCGTACAATGTTACACCTGGTTGTCATACAAGAGAAGAACAAAATGTAGAAGACTACTTTCCAGAAATCTGGCTGCTAATTAGCCAAAAAAATTCGAGATAGCCAATACTTGACAACCTAGCACATATTAAAATTTTAGTAAAGAACGTAAAGGCTACACAGTCAGGGAAAGAAGAGGAAGAGTAGCAATGAACCAACATGTTTTGTTAGACAGAATAAAAATAAATAAAATAGAACAAACATCTTTCATAATTTTTGATAAAATCAAAATGCAGAAGTAAGATGGCTGACCGTTTAAGAAGCGAACTCGAGTGTCTGTCAAATTCATACGATGAAAGTGATCATCACTATTAGATAAAAATTGACGGGGAGCTTCTTCAACATTGACATCATTTAAGGTCGTAATGTATCGTTTGACAGTGGGCCAGTCAACGGGCCCTAGGTCCTCATCATCTCCCAGCTTACCAAAGGCCTCTAAAGCTTCGTTCAACATTTCATACTTTGCATAATCTAATATCCGCTTCTGCCAACAATACCACATAAGATATAAAGGTCTGTACATGGTTAACATCCTAAAGTTATAGTAGACAGACTTACATAACTTTGCCACAATTCATATGTAGATTGCAACAAAGCATGTGAACATTTTAGTCAGGTAAATATTAATGAATGAATACTTCATATAAAAGCTTAAGCTCTCATAGAGGATTTGGACACGAGCTTGCTCCAGTACCACATTGAACAACTTCATCTAAAAGCACACGTTGGTACTTAGAACCGTTGGATATATAGCATCCCTAAAAACGTATAAAGTACAATATGGAGCATTGATAAAAATAGGCACAAGCTAAAAAACACATCCATAGGGACAAAAGTAACTTGCATAATTATTATGATAAGTAGCAACCACTACAACCATCCACACAAAGACCATTGACCACTGATGTACTACTAAACAGACGGAAAAAAAAACTTGGGAACAATATACAAGGATAGAAACAACTGTCATTGATTGTTAGATAGGTTCTGATGTTCTTTCTCCAGAAAGGTATGATGCTGTTAATGCGGATCATATTTAGAGCTGCACATACACTAACTCCATCTCAAAACTCTCCCGAATTACTTAATTTTATTTTATTTTAATAAGAATTACTTGAACTTTATATACGAAAAAGAAAAAAGTATGTGCATCCCAGGCAGGACAAAAAGAAAAACAAAATAAAGCAAAACTAAATCCCAGCTTCTGTCGCAGCCCCACACCTCCATGTACTTGGCTCAACCACTTCAGATCCGCCAAGAACCAAACTTAGATCCTTCTATTTTCCAAAACCAAGACAAAAGAGCGGCCCTAGAACCTTAGATCCAGGGGCAGTTCACTATTACCAGTGTTGCCTCATTTACGTGAACACTTTTCACCGTTAACATGGCACAGTTGCGTATCTCCCCAATCAGTCAGCATGGTAAGCATCAACAACGACATGCTCAACTCATACTTGAATTTAAAGAACAATAATGGATCCAATCCAATTCATTCTAAGATGTCTATAAGTACATGCTTTACCCGAGAACAAATTATAAATATAATGTCTTGTTCAAAATATGAGGGATGCTTTTATTGGTTGTGTTAATTCTTGAACTTATGCCACATGAACTCTGAGGCTTATCTGTTCCCCAAAACATTAAGGTATTGTACTAGAACATCTGGAAGTGTTCAAACATCACATGGGATAAATAACATCCATCAAACAATGTATATCCTATTGATTTTGAGGAAAGGGTCATTTGCCGAAGTGAGAACATGCTAATTGCAGTAACATGCAACTCAGCCAAGTAGATCGGCCAAATCTGCTAGAGAAAAATGGAGTAACTGCAAAATCTTATGCTAGTTTATCCTCAGCACATGGGACATAGACCGCAATTGACTTTCAAGGAAAAGCTTGAATGTTTACAATTGTTCTTGAGGCATGCACCCCTTGTCAACAAGTATAACCAGCAACAGAATTGCATGCGAGACAGGATACAGACCTATCAGAAGGGATATAGCCAGATTTTACAAGAGATTCAACTTAGGCATTCAATGATGCATGTAGCGTGTCACTCGATGATGGTTCTAATACAAATTACATCATAATTTAACAAAGTTCACAGAGGTAAAAAGGGCCAGCATAACTTTACCTTCGCTGCTGATTCCTTATCCATCTTTAGAATATGTAAAATAAACTGAGTAGTTGATCCATTCACAACAAGTGTCAGCAATACAATTCCTCCAGTTAAAAATACAAACTGCAAAAGCAGGATTCGTGATTACATTCTAACACATCGAAAACATCAGAAACAGAAGCACATGTATACCAATGTGACATCAGTGCATTTGAACTTTCATCAACGTAGAGTGATCTTGTTGAAATTTCAAGTAAAATTATCTTAAAGTGGCGTACCAGAGTTCCAGTATCAGAAGTGATATATGACGAGCTGTCACTGGAACGCTGAAACACCAAAGAATACCAAATTACTAATGGTCAAAGGGGCACCCAATATTACGTCTAAAAGCTAGGGTATGAGATTTCCAAATCAAGATATGGGAATTACTGAGTAGAAATTAATTAAGACGGGAACATAAACATATTATGTTGCATTGAGTTAAAACTGCACCTTTAGTTTCACGCAAGAAATACAGAGCAAACGAAAAACTTCCTGTTATAACTCCTGTTTCAAAGATCATTCTTGCAATCTCCTCCATACTAAAATCCACAAATCAGGCAATATAAAATTTTCCTAACTTACTAATAAAATCAACATTCCTACTTTCCTTGCTCCTCTAGACCTAGTAAATAGGATCTCCATTTCCAACAACAAAATAATGGTCTAATACATATGAGAATTTAGTCATTTAGTAGAATTGTTTTGCACAATATGGAACTAAAATTGGAATAAATACACAATATGGTACGAAAATTGGACTTTTTATCTTTATGAAGTACAATTGTAAACACGACACATTATGGGACCAATTCAAAAAGTTCCCAATAAAATATTTAACTTTTCATAAATCTTCTTAACGTGCATAAAATATGTCAGAAGTGATTGCACTAGTTGCTCCAATCAATGGAACACAATACAAGTTCCGTAAATACGAGAAAAGTTACCCTTAAAGAAATACAAGAATTCCAAGCATTCCATCAAGGCTTTTACAAGTTCACAATGACTAAGTCACCAACCGGCTCAGTATCAATTGGTATCCTTATATGCACGAATAAGCGTGAAGGGCCTTTTGTAGAGTTCTAAGAAAGATAAATCACATTGTATCTCACAGGGGTTGAAACCTGCAACTTATATACCAGTGAGACTAAGAAGTTCTCAAGGATAAGGACGAACAAAGAGTCACTTAATCAGAGGACCCTACGTCCTAGAAGGCAACAACAAATATAAGATCCTGACTAACTTGGAAAATAGTGTAAATAACAGTACAATATTCCTACACTCCTCAAGCTGAATTATAAATTTTGACATGGAATTAGTAACAACAAGTTGTTGAGACATCATTGTTTTCAATCTTCTCACAAATGAAATGACAATCTATTTCAATAAATTTTATATAATCATGATTTACGGGAATCCATGATATGCTGATAATGCCTTGGTAAAATAGTAAGGTGATAGAACCAGACACCGTGACTTTAAGTTAAGATAACAGTTCTTTTAACCACATCCCGTCACACGTCACGTGAGCTTCAGAACAGAACTCAACTTCAGTGCTAATTCTAACTGTTTCTTGCTCCTCCAAGTGACCAAATTTCCCCACATAAATGCACAGTACCCTGAAGTTAACCTCCTAGCAGTCAAGAACCTCGCCCAGTCTGCATTGGTGAACACTTTTCGAAACAGCAGAGTCCACTTGCAAGAACAATAGACCCTTTTTGGAGTACCTTTTAGGTAACATCCCATATTTCTTATTATTAGTAGATATATATGGTTGTCATAACCTTTAAAGTGAAATCAGGAGGTGAAGCTCTTGAGAAGACTTAGAAAAATCATGATTTACAACTTATGGATAGAACAAACCTCCCTAGTGACATGGGTAAGGCTGTAGAAGAAAACATGAAGACAAATATATCCAAAATACCAACAGATTCATATCTTTAGTAGAAGAGACCAGGACTGCAGTTCTGACAGTTCCCTATTACACTTTAGGGACTTCATGTGCATTCTTTCTCAAATCATGTCCCTACATACTCTAAAAACAGATTAATTAAACAGTAGAGAAGATATCATGAGAAGGAAAAAGAGTACAGATCAGTAAGCAAACATTATAACTTGCAATACCATAATAACTTGAGAGAGAGAGAGAGCAAATAAAGGCGATAGAATAACTTACCTTAACAGACAGTGAAAGTGCCAATGAAACAGGCCCTCGCAGACCAGACCAAACAAGGATAATAATTTCTTTCCAGTCTAGGCCATAACCAAAATATTGCAGAAACGGAAAAAATACTCCGATAACGACCAACCGAGCTACTTGCACAATCACGTATAGAAGAAATAGGTAGCCCCAAGAATGTTCTGCGGGATAAATTACTAAATGAAGAACTTAAAGAGACTGTCGACAGCATATGTCAGTGGCATAACACTTGCGTTCTTGAATTAAATGTAATACGGAAAAAAAAAAATGGAGATGGAACATGTTCACATGATATTTAGAAAGTTTAATACAGCTGAATACTAAACAAGTTATATTGTTTTCAGGTGAAACTGAGAAGAACGCAACATTTGTACAACTATGTTAATCTATTGACATATTACAGAGATGCATTTTAAGAAAAAAATTGTTGTTAAAAGGCTTGAACTTACAAAGAGCAGAATACCTGTTTTTAGTAAAGTCCTAAGATGTTGACAATTTAAATTGAAGAATAAAAGCACCATAATACTCGATTGTGAAATACTAAAAAACATATACTAGACATGCAAACATGTGTGTAAGCCCAATTGTATGAAGTCGAGAAACTAAACCTACGACTTGCAGGTTCCAATATCACACTTTGAAGCTCGATGGACAGTTAAACGACATTCCATCAATAAAATAAGGAAGACAGAAGTATTCTCTTTCCAAATCACTCCCAAACCCACCTCACTCCAAATTAACATTAACAACACCACGTGTTTCTTTTGCACATTAAGGAAAAAGAATGTAGAAAAAGAATCACTCCTTTATTGTTTCTTTCATCTTAATAGCGAAAGAGCGTACAGAGCTCAAGAAAAGAAGCTACCACAGAGATGGCCTCATTGGTAATGGACTATGGTGGCAGGAACTACAATGGCGGAAGGAGTGAGACAGCAGCACCACAGCAGCTAGTGATTCCTCCATATGATTTTTTCTTCTGAACTACGGTTGGTCTCATACCAATTTAATAATATATTTCTCGACGATTAAATTACAATTACAATTCTAAGCCAATCTAACAAATCTAGAACTCGAGGATACACCAACTAGGCTAGAACTTTGATTCCTTATTGACAAACTTGATTTAATTATACAAAGTTTCCTGTTTTACTTTGCAATAGTTGCAATAATTTTGGAAGTCATCCTTATTTATTTTCTCTTCATATTTTATCAAAAGATCTTGTCTTTTTTTAAAAGAACTTGTTAAACGTATCATATCTATCTCTTTTGATGTTTCACCAAACTTTAATTGAAATCTTGTTGGGACCCGTTAACTTTTTTTGTGTGTGTTCATCTTTTTTGAAGTATCTTTTCACTTCAATTCTTTGTATTCTTTGCATAAGATTGACGATCACATCTTGCAATGAAAAGGTGATGTCACCCAAGTCGTATGTAAAACTTCTGTCAAACAATCTATCAAAATACACGCTCAACCTATCTTTGATCAGACCATCGTGGACAAACTAAAATCTCTTCATTCATCTATACACACTAAACAGACCACGTCCCCATTCTCCGTCCCTTATGCAAGCAATTATGCTTATAATGTTTACCATCTCTCCCTTTTTCTTCCGACAATGTTTATGGTCTTTCTAATATCCAACTTCTTGGAAATTCTTGGTTAACTTTATTTTGTGCAAGTCGGAACCACCCTCTAAACTATAAAAGCTCTTTTCATCATAGTTTTTTCCGAAGTTTCAGAAAACCAAGATTTTTCTCAAAGTGACACAAGAAAACACGAAGGGAAGAAAAGCCATAACAAAACAACCGGTCTGAGGTTTAGCTACTGTAGGTATAGCAGACCAATGGCGGCAAAAATAGCTCGAATTGGTGCTGAGCATGAACAGCGCCAGAAAGGCACAATTTGGACAGCTAGATTTCAAAGGAAACTTCAGGATTTGGCCAAAAAATGAAGTCGACAATGGATAAGAGGTTTGCTGGAGGTCAACTGTGTGAGGCAGAGGCAGGGTGCGACGACGGATCAGGGTTTCGCAAGAAACTGACTACATTTCGATTTTATTTTTGTGATTCTTCGTTTTGGAGAATAGAAAATAGTAATTATCAGCAAAAAGTGTTCTAAATTAAACTATGTAAATTTGAAATATATAGGAGGCACTAGATACCTTGTTAGATATAATGAGACGGATAACATATGAAAGGGCAGGAAAGAGAGAAAATGCGAGTTAATCTTGAATGACTAACACTACTTGCATATATATTATGAATCTCTATTACAATTACCAAGCTATAAGCAACGTTTCCAATTTCCAAAGAACAACATAATGGCGATGCAAACATGGCATGTCAAATAGTATTGTTATATTTCATTTTAAGGAAGAAAAAAGAGAACTTTTCACTTTATATTTTATAGTTAAGAGAGAAAGAAGAGAATCTACCATGGGTTTTGAATATACTATCATTTGTGAGAACACTTTCAGCTATAACAACTCCACTGCAAAGACAAAAGGCATAGACGACCAATGAATTTCGTAATAGTTCAACCACGGGTATGATGTCTGCTAAAATCAAGTTTCAGGAACATAGATGCTATTTTTGCTTTTTCATGAAAAAACAAAGATGCACGAAATTTTAAATTAAAAAGCATATGCACTTTTTGAAACGACCTGAAAAATGCTTTAAACAATTTCAACTTGAAACGAATTTAACAATATATTAGCAATGGAAACGCATCTCATTTCAGACAGTTAAAAAATAATGCATGAAACTTCCCAAATAAACTGCTGAAAATTATTAAGAAACAACATGACAGTGCTTAAACCATTCTGTACCTTAAGATGAAGATTAAGGTATTAGCAATATAAGCGACCGTCTCCCTGAAGAAACATTACAAATCATAAAAATTCAGTTCCTTTCTATATGAGCATTACTGTAGTCAAATAAATTAATAAGGCATAGCAGATAATGAGGAAATTTTGCTTATAACTGAGATGCTTGAACTCAAGCACGTGCCTCAGGGTTTCAAAAGCAAGGCCAGAAACAAGATTGGTGGCCTTATAGGCTACTTGTTCGGCTTACACAAAGAAAATATGAAAAGGGGACATTGAGTCTTACCTCTAAAGCGGCACAAATAGACTCAAAAAGTCAACAATTAAATCCCATGTCCTAGAAAAAACAAAGTCTAAACATCGAAAATGGTCCAAAGTGAAATGCAGACAGATAAGAGCCTACACCATATAGGCCTCCAAAGAATTGCAACTAAGTTCAAGTCAATAAAGACGCTCCGCCAACAGATAATGAGGCCTAATGGAGTATTTACTTTGGGAAAGACAAAAAACTCTCTCTCTAAACACTCAATAAATTTCATCTACTCCCAGCCCAAAAGAAGACCACACGCTGATTACGCCTGTAACATGGTCATCAACACTATAATCACAGCACTATTCCAAAAATAGAAGATCAGAGAGGCAGCCTCCAATAAGATCCTAAGATAGACAAAAGACAGGTCAGTATCAACAGCACTCCAGAGGAATTGCAGATTATGGTCACAACTGGTGATAATCTGTCATACAGGTGAAGATGGCATATTTCCAGTGGAGAACATAAACTGTGAAGAAGTGCATGTTGTTCACTGAAGAAGAAAAAGAAACAAAGAGAGGTATAAAGTGCTCGGGTTCAGAAAAACCATTAAGTGGACTGCGAAAAATATGAAGTGCTGGGAGATTGGGAGGGCGGTGCATCCCTCCAAGAAAAGGGAACCCGCGTGATTACCAAGAGGAACGAGAAAAAGAAATGTAATAAAAGAGAACGTAATACTCTGAGAAAAGGTAAATGACCCAAGAAAATTAAGACAGGATACATAAAAAAACTCAAGCTTAAAATCTCCCATCAAGTTCAAACTCTGAGCCAGTGTTCTGAAATCCTCACTTTGAACAAAGTCTAATCAAAAGAATTTTAGTAGAATGATCACCTAGCGTGTTAAACAGAACTGAAAAATGACAAATGCACGGTGGAGCTGAGGATTGGTTTATTACGTTCATTTTCAACCATATGAAAGCCTCATTTGATGGCTATATGTTGAGGAATATGCAAAAATCACCCTTGTTATGTCTAAGTGGCAAAATAGAATCACCCATGTTAAAAATTACTTGGCAAAACCCCTGCATACATATTGTGTTGGTTAAATTACACAATATAGAACAGTTTAGGTAGACTAAAACTGAAGAACATCATCCCATCGTTCAACGCAAAGAAACGATAACATATATGTAACGAAGTATTTGCTAATCAAACTAATATAGGACCTTTTTTTGGTTAATTAAGGATAATAACAAGAAGCTGTTTGCTTTTATCTTAAAATTGTAATAACTGGGGGTAATATGATCTTTTTCACAAAAAAAAAAAAAGACAACAATATGTATTGAGGGGTTTTTTGCATTTAATTATGAACAAAGGGTGATATATGCTAATAACAATAACAAAGGGTTCCCTGCCAAACAGACATTACAAAGGGATGGCTTTTGCATATACCTCGCTGTGTGTTACTACCTTTAGAGTACTCATCTCTGAGTACTTTAGCTTAGTTTGGAGCCAAAACTGCTTGCAGACTTCGCGGATAAAGCTCCCACAAGTATATCTTACTATTACCGGTAGATGAAAAATGTTCTAAATCCCAACATGGTCTCGGAGCAAACCCTAGCATAAGAAAATCTTAAATTCTGGAAGACAACAGATAGATAGATACACAGAGTGACAAGAGAGTAAACTGCAAGAATCACACATACATTTGCTATTTGACAAACACTTCCAGCATAACACTAATAAGCAATTACTGTTGAATCTAAATAAAGCAAATGACACCCCCAGCCTCATTCACTAGATTCAGTACAACGATACCGATGATGTTAAGCATAAAATTTTATATTAAATGAGTATCCAAATTAGCTGAAAGTTTGCTAGAGATTTTAGAATTAGTGCTTTGTACTGAGCCATCATAATCACACACATAAATCCATAAATCCTCCCTAGAAACTTGAACTTTTAGATGAGATGGTTTACCAAGTGCCCAATTGAAGGGTGGCGGGAACGGGTTCCTACGTCATAAATAAAAAAGAAAAAAGAGAGAGAGATTGATGGTAATTCAATATTTATTAGAACCTACCCAAAACAACATTGGATCAGCAACCTAAACCAAGTAATAGAATCTTATGATCATTCTGGCTCACACCTGAGGGGCATGTTAATCTATCCAAAAATGCTTATGAATGAACTCAAGTTTCTGTATATCAATAACCTCCCTTTCTCTCCCTCTCTCCTTGGACTTATAAGCAAAACATGAGGGGCCTCAAAACTTTAATAAATACATTTGGCGAGATTTCTGAGGGGACAAATGCTAATAAGAATTTCGTTGTGGGTGTCTACCACATACGAAACACATATAGCTGGTTTTCGCAATTTCCCGTTCTAATCTTGAAGGAGATCCAAGTAAGTTATTGCAACTCAATTAAACATCCCAACAGGTCCAATTGTCCTTTGTTCTTTTAAGAAAGATTAGGTTATGCCAGTCTTGATCTTCATCCGAAGTCTTAGGATCTACTAGCTAGCTGATTTGAAAATTAAATTGGACGAATTATTATTTGTGTCCTGTATGTTTCATTTTTTTATGAAAATGCCCGTTATCTTTCGAATTATTGAAAATGCCCCGGATCTTTGCCATTTTTTGTAAAAAATGCCCTTTGAGTGCCACATGTGAAATTCGGGCGACGTGGCATCCACCGTGGAGGAGACGTGGCAGCCACATGTAATAAACATATATATATATATATATATATAAAAATAAAAATAAAATAAAAATCCTCATCACCACCACCGTTGCCCCTGCCCCCCCCCCCCCCCCCCACGCACGCACCCACCCCCGCCGCCCTCCGCCACCTCCGCCGCATATCAGCCATTCGATCCAACACCTCCAACACCTCCTCCTTCACATTCCCCTACTTCAATTTCAACACTGTGAACCTCGCCGCCGATCCAGGCCGAATCTCCGCCGCGCCGGCAAAATCCTGTTCGGGGTGGTCGGTGTAGGTGGCGAGATCCGGTTTCGATCTGTACCGGGAGTGGAGCATGTGGGTGAAGGTTAGGGTTTTGGACACGCAGCGGGTGAAGGGGGCGGCGAAGATGTGGAGGACGGAGTCGAGGGAGGTGAGGGAGTTGAGGTTGTTGAGCATGGCGGTGATGGCGGAGGGCTCGGCGGAGGGTTTGACTTTGAAGAGGACGATGTGTTCGATTAGTTGATGTGGGGTGGTGGAGGAGGAGGATGACGTCATTCTGACGACGAAGGGCTTGCGGTGGCGGAGGGCGGCGGGGGTGGGGGTGCGTGGGGGGGAGGGGCAACGGTGGTGATGATTAGTTTTTTATTTTTTTTATTTTTTTTATATAATTATATATATATATATGTTTATTACATGTGGCTGCCACGTCTCCTCCACGGTGGATGCCACGTTGCCCAAATTTCACCTGTGGCACTCAAAGGGCATTTTCTACAAAAAAAAATAGCAAAGATCCCGGGCATTTTCAATAATTCGAAAGACAACGGGCATTTTCATAAAAAATTGAAACATACAGGGCACAAATAATAATTCGTCCAATTAAATTCTCTTTCTCTTTCTTCGTTTCTCTCGGTTTTTTTCCTTTAGTTTTTAATTAGTTTCCAACAGATTTATCCATCCCTACTGTATATTTTCTTTATATTTTTAGAATAAACCAACAACAAGAACTGCTTTTCTTCCCTTAAACTTTCCGTGTATGACAACTAGTTGTTGGCTTCCTAATCTGGAAGTACTATTTCTGCTAAAGACTACTCTGATAGAAACAAAGTTAAAAACCAATCACTGGGTTGAGCTTTCAATTACTGCCATCACATTTAATATTGTTTCCAGAATTGATTTCAGTGTTTCACATACATTATTTTCTTTTTATGTTCCAGTGCTTCAAAGAAGTGAATTTGGTTGTTAACAATGATAGGATATACTTCAGAGAAAACAATAGAAATAGTTCAGCTATTAGTTAGACAAGGAAAGAAGGATAGCCATAAACAGCAAGTAAATTAACCAAACACAAAAGATGTCACTGAAATTCAGCAGAGAGCAAGTACCAGAAATGATGCAAGCTTTCTTGACTTTCGCCCTTGAAAGCTGTTTGAGCCACAGCAGAGTAGAACCTGCGCGGGCAACTTATTTTAGAACGGCTGCTTATACAATTTGTATAATAAATCATATAAAAATAATTAGACCTACATCCCTAAAGCCATGACGGTCAAAATTCCAGAAACCGCAGCTCCTTCTTGAGACTGTGATAAACCACAAGTCAGTTGCCTCAGTCACTAAACCCATGAGCTGGTCCATATAAAAAGGAAAAAATGGAGTTGATCTCAACTCTTCTAAACAAAAAGAAACAAATGGTACTGAACGCCATCTACCAACATTAACATGACAAATTCAGAATCAAAATGCAGCACAGCAGCTCAAGAATAAGACACGCCTGGCATATTTTTTGTACACAATATAAGCTGAGAATGTAAGCTACAAGGATTACTACATAATTTACTCAAAGCTAGTTGGACTAAAATTGGGTAAACCAACCAGTAGTCCATTGCTGATCAGAGTACCTCTTTTAGTCCTCCAAGTGGCAGTTGCAACTCAAAAGTTACTAATATGATTATGTCCGTGTCAATCCAATGCAAAGGAAGTGGTCAATAATGAATAGAATATTTCACTTTCAGACACCTATGCTCCATTGTGAAGACTAAGTTGGATAAAACAAGAGTGGGGTTCATTCTAATACCCGATGACTCGACTGATATCAAAAGGAAAATGGAAACACAGGGACCAAAGAAAGGTGACACTGTTCCTGCATTAGTTTGGTTACCAAATTGATGTAGCATCGTAGAGGGTCCTTCTGCATAGAATAAACTAGGGCAATTCATGTAATGACAATTGAAAGTTTTCCTTGTGATACTACTTGTATCCATTGAAAACGATTTAGGAAAAAACTCAGTTAGATTCCCAGAAACCAAAATAAATATCATTGATTATTTTGACTTTTTATGATAAGATCAGCCATACACGATCTCCAAAAGCTTTTGAGATAAAGCTGGTGTAATCAATACTCAGTGTACAAAGATTTAGGACTAATGTTGACGTCGGAGCTAGAATCAAGAAATCACTTTAAGTTTGTTTTGAAAGTAGGAAGTAGGAACAAGGAAACAGAGTCAGAGTTCATAGGGCTTTTTTTTCTTCCACCTCATTCATTTCAAGTTGAGACCCAAAATGATAAATGTGTATCCATTTTGGAATGAAATCACACCTTTTTAAAAAAAAAATCCAGGTTTATTAATAAACTTATTAATATAAAACATACATATATACTTACACGTAAATACAAACATGTGTATATTTTATAACTTTAAGTATTCTTTGTTCAAGCAAATTATGAGAGGAAATATTAGTAATACAGTGTTTAACTATTCATCCAATTAGAACAAATTAAAAATTATTAAATATACATTTTTTTTTAATTAGACACCACTACCCTAAAAACGGAACGTGGCACATATGTTCCCCAAACGCACGCATCCAAAATTATCCGAACATATGTTCTTTATTAGAAAATCTACTAACTTATTAAATTATATGATTAGCTTATGAATAATCCACTCAACATTCAAAAACCCGATGGAATTGTGCATACATCTTTTCGTAATCAAAAAATGTTCAAAAAGAGACCAAATTCAATCCAAACAAGTCCATAAGAGTTTATCCCATAAGCTAGAGAAAGAACAAAAACTGATCATGATACCCAATGCAGAACTTGAATCTCTATTATATTAATAATTGGTCTGAGGATGAGCCTAGTAAAAAAGAGAATATCAACAGTATCGCAAAACTATATTGTATAGCACGTTACGTATTAAGTTTGACTGAGTTTTTCTTCGATAAATTAACATCACCAACCAAATCAATATAATTCATCAAAATTTTCGATACATGAAGAACAATATTAAACTGATAAGCATTCATGAGGTACGTACGGTGAAGTAGGCAATATAGCTCACAGCAAAGGTAACCGTAATTTCAGTAAAGGTGTCCTTGAATATGAATCTCAGCCACAGGATCGACAATGTTCCAAAAGCAAGACCAATGCCAACGCTGTACCCATGAAAGAGAAAATAAGCCATAAATTAAATGCAATATCGATTGCATTAAGTATAAAAACATACGCTCCAAGAGATGCTCGTGACAAAAAGCTGAATAATGCTCCCCACTCGAAGCTCCATCCATGGAGCATCCGATAGAATAATTGATAAACCACCATTGCGACCCTGAGAGCACACATGTACTTAAGAATAAGAAAGACAAATGGATATTAACAAAATCTCCAGAAGGTAACATCAAATCCTCAAAATTCTGGTTCGACCAACTAGAAAGGATCCATAAAGAAACATACCCGTCATTCATCATGGATTCTCCTTCAATTATGGTACTCAGTTTTTTGCTAGTGCCGAGCTCTTTTAAGAGAGCAACAACAGCCACAGGATCAGTTGCACTAAGTAGAGCACCGAGCAGTAAGCATGTGTTCCAGCTCCAGTTATAGGGAAGAGCAAGCTACAGTTATAAATTAATTGAGAACGACGAAAGACAAAAGCCAGCTGCCAGCAGCAGCAGGTAAAGACGAAATAACCTTAATGGCAGATCCAAGACAAAAAGTTGAAAGGAATACTCCAGGGCCAGCAAGTAGAATCATTTGAACCATACACTTCTGGTGGGAAAAGCAAAACGCAAAATTATTAAACGGACAGGTGTAACGGCTGAAAGGAAGAAAGAAAAAGTTTTTTTTTTAAGTAGATGAACCAGCCTTTATTTGGTGGGAATCCATAGAAAAGGAACCCTCAAAAAGAAGTGGAGGAAGGAAAACAGCCAAGAGAAGATCAGGATCAATATTAGCCCCTACAGACAATAATAATAATAATAATAATAAAGTTTCATCACATTTGGGAAGGGTATGTATGTATGTATAATCATAAGAAAATGGATTAGCAGACATACAAAGACGAATTCCATCTCCAATCTTCCCTAAGCCTTGATGTGTCCCATATTCTGCAAGCAAAGAGTTGATTCATTTTGCAGGAGTTTAAACAAACAGTTGGAGGACATACAATGAAATGAAATGAAATGAAGCACAATTCACTCGACAAACCTAAGGCTCCAATAGCAATACCGAGAAACAGCAAAACGACGGTGTAAGGGACACGTGTTCCCTTGACGGCGGAGCGAGACGCCATCCCCAACAACAAACTCATCCCAACGACGAACGTCATCACCGTTGCACTACTACTACTACTACTACTACTATCATCCGCCATAGCGCCTCCACGCACAAACCGGACCGGGTATCAATTCTCTTGCGGGTTTTTTAGGCCGGTAATTTACCGCCAAAATTGGACCGTAGTCAGCTGAACGGTCAATGTTGAAATCATTACTGTTATATATTTCAGTATATTGTAATTAGTTAGAAATAGAGGGACCTATTTATAAATAGCATTAGCGAGTTAGTTACTTAGCTCACTAGTCACCCTCTAACAATTCATTTTACTCAATAATAACAGAAATTTCGCTTCACTCTTTCTCTCTCTTCTCTCTCATTAGTATGAGATTTATCATGGTATCAGTCGCCTAAAATCGATCTGATCTCCGATTTCGCTACAGATTTCTCCTTGATTCGCGTCGGGATCACTTTATGTAGCTCATTTTCAGCTTCGATTGAAGTTTTTTCCGGATTTGAGCTATGACGAACTCTACTTCGAGCTCGATTACGTCCGATTCAGCTCCGACCGCCGGCATCGCCGCCGCCGCTGGTCGCCGCACTACCAGTGCTCTGCACTTTCATACTTCGGATAATCCAAATATGTCTCTTACTTCAATGTCGCTCAATGGCATTGCGAATTGGCTCCCCTGGAGTAGATCTGTTCGAATCGCTCTTGGTGCGAAACGAAGGCTTGGATTCATCACTGGATCTGAACCAAAACCGGATCCAACGCATCCTGACTACGAGGAGTGGATGCGGGTGGATTGCATGGTGATATCGTGGTTACTGCACTCGATATCAGATGAACTACATGATGCATTTATGCTCACTGATTGTGCTATGGCGCTATGGAAGCAGCTCGAATCACATTTTGGCATGAGTAATGGTCCCTTCCTCTAACAGATCCAGCGTGAAATAGCTTCAATTTCACAAAGTGTTGCTTCTGTCTCTAGCTACTATACAAAATTGAAGAAACTTTAGGATGAACTGAACTGTTTAATGCATGTGCTTGTGTGCCATTGTACTGCTGCTAGCTTGTGTACTTGTCAAATTGCCAAACACTCTGTTGATTTTAACTCACAAACTAGACTTATGCAATTTCTTATGGGATTAAATGATGATTTTGAAGCTGCAAGAAGTCAGATTCTCAGCTTTGATCCCTTACCCCTTGTAGATTCTTAGTGTTGAGAAATAAAAACAGGTTCAACTTCAAATCACAGTACCCCCTGAGCATACAGCTTTACTAGCAAAATCTACTTTTAATTCATATCCCTCCCAAGGCTCTCTCAGCAAGGAATCAAAGAAAAATAAATCTGACAAGTTTTGTGATTTTTGCAAGAAACAAGGGCACATTAAAGATACATGTTTCAAGTTGGTAGGGGTTCCAAATTGGTACAACGATTTGAAGAATAGTAAGAAGCCCGTTCTAGTGGTAATGGTGGTAAGATATATGCAAATGTTGTTGAACCTCCTCCAGTGATATGATACCTCCAGCTAATTTCCAGTCGGATTTCTACAAGTTCATGCATCACATGATGGCTCAGAATCAACTGTCTATGCCTGGTAGCTCCAAGGATTCTAGTATGGTCAACTTTGCTAGCTTTTGATACTTTGCTGGTATTATTCCTTCCCCTTCACTTTTGAGTCATGGGTGTTAGGTGTTGGACACAGGGGCTTCAAATCATATGGTTTCTGATGCTAAAACCATGACTGGTATTTTTTCTCTTTCACCTCCTTCGTATGTGTCATTACCTGGGGGAACTATAAAGCTGGTATATCACAAAGGACATGTGCCACTCATATCACACATCACTCTACTAAGTGCCCGACACATGTCTGATTTCAAGTTCAACTTGATCTTAATATCTAAACTCACTAAAGATTCTCATTTGAAATGAATTTTCGCTCCTACTGAATGTGTTTTACAGGACCTACAAACTAGCTTCACTATAGCAGAGGGCAAGCTGAGTGGCTCTCTTTACCTATTGGATCCAAAAGCTTGTTCTCCTCTCAATGTGGCTTGCTTTACTTCCACTACTTCTAGTGGTATTTTACATAAAAATAATGACTTGTATGCTCTCTGGCATATAAGATTAGTTCATGCACCCCATGAAAGTATTAAGCATTTAGCTTGTTTACAAAACACTCACTTGGAGTCTAGTCAACCTTGTGACATATGATATAAATCCAAGCAACATAGAGTTTCCTTTCCATTGCGTCAGTCATGTAGCACAAAGATTTTTGAATTGGTTCACATTGATTTGTGGGGTCCTTATAGAGTGGCAACTGTGTTTGGAGCTCATTATATGCTTACTATAGTAGAGGATTTTTCTAAAAGCACTTGGGCTTTTCTTCTCAACAATAAAACTCAAGTTGTTCAAACTTTACAAAACTTCATTTCTTATGTTGGCACTCAGTTCAACACTGATATCCTTAAGATAAGGACGGATAATGGTACTGAATTCACAAATGCTCAATTCTCATGGGATTACACATCAGAGAGCATGCCCCTGCACACCACAACAAAATGGTGTTGTAAAGAGGAAGTATATGCACTTGTTGCTGTTAGTAACTTGTATTGCACATAGACATGTTTATATAAACATGAACATAGACAATAGCATATGATTAAATTTTCAGAACACATAAACAATAACATAAAACATGTATTGCAAAAGTGAAATTAAAATACAACAATAAAATAAATTTGACTTCTCAGCAACTGTAGGAAAATCCTTGGAGTGGATTAGACGAGTCAGAAAATCCCGTCGAAGCATCGGACGAGTTGGAAGTTTAACCTCCTCCCCTTAAGATCAATTTTCCCGGCTACCCTTCAAGCCCTCAGTGGGAAACGACCTCCCAAGGTACAACGTCCTCACACAATAAGGTAGTAAGTGAAGGACAATACTACCTTCTCAAATTGGACACTCAAAGTATTTTGCAGAACTCTTAGAATCGAAAATGCTATATGTTTTTGTATGAAAAAAAAAATATTTTGATGAAAGATGGTTTTTCCTTCTGCAGAAGGCCACCTTTTATAGGAGAAAAAACCATGTACAACCATTACACCATTAAGGGGAGGAATTAATTCAGTCAAATGAATTAATAGACCATTGAGTGTGATTTAAATAAATTTAAATATTTATCATGAATTTATTTACTCAATAAATAAATTCACTACATTTTTTCACAACATATATTAAAAATATACATGTAAAATGTAGCATTATTTTAGCTTCTCAATAAGCCAATGTAATTCACACTCTTAAATTATTTGGACTCAATTCCAAATTTTAATTCCATTTTGTCTCAATACAAAATTAGGAATTTCTCCAACAATCCCCCACATGAATGTAATTGGCTGAAATGCACGTGAGCCTAGCAATGCTATATGCAATTCGAGAGTTCTGCCGGAACTTGTTGCATCAGGATAGGTGGTTTTCGGCCTTGAACCTTCCTTAGTGAAATACCATCGGATATACTTGCCAACCAGTGGACGTGATGCCTTGAACTGTTCGGCGTTTTGTGTATACCAAGACAATGGTACTCACACAACTCATTCCAATACCATATTGGTCCTCGTTGTTGTCCGTTTCGGCCCTGGACTGCCTTGGCAAATTCATCGAATGCTCTAGAGATTTAGCCCTTTAACTCATCTCAACGAAGCGGCCCCTTCACATTCGACATAGGTGATCTCTCATTAAGAGTATCCTGCAATACCCTGCTTGTGTTCACAAGACATAAGGATCATTAGAACCTCAAGTTCTCCTTAACCTGTACAGGTCCATCACTCTTTCATCCTAGAAATGGGTTGGGAACTCAATTTCCCGAGTGTTTTGTTCGACTCGCCCCCACAATTCGGTTGTCCCTTTGAACCTGCAAATTGGGGTTTACAATTCAGGTAGGGTTGCCATCATGGGGGTGATGTCTTATTGGTGGGCTCAGATTTCCCATTTCCCTCGATGAATTTGCTACTTAGTCTCTCGCTAGACCTTTCGTCAATCGCCTCCAATATTTTCTTTAACCTTTTAAAGTATTCGGAAAATATTATGATTATTATTCAACTTAAAAGTTTGGAATAATCTTAACTAACACTTTCTTCTTCAAGCCCCCACATTTCTTTCTTTTCCTCAAGAAAAAAAATGTCTCTAGCCTTCAAGAAATTACTTTTTCAGAATTTATTTTGTTTGCGTACTTCGCGTCTTACATCAAATAAATCTGAATATTTAATCTATTTAGTAAAATAAATAGTATTAAATCTCACTTGCTTCTCACTAAGCAATTTAATTTACACACTTATATTTGGACTCAATTCCAAATATTTCAAACACACACACACACACACACACACACACACACACACACACATATATATATATATATATATGTAATAAAATACAAGTCTTCGCACTTGGTTTTATTTTCTACAAATATATATAACATACAAGTCTCACACTTGTGTTATTCTCAACAAATATATATATATATATATATATATTATACAAGTCTCACACTTGTATTTCCTACAAATATATATACATATATATATACACACAATATACAAGTCTCGCACTTGTATTATTTTTCCATAAAGACGTCACAAGTAATCGAAATAATTATAATCTTTGCCTCATATGCAACTTCGATTATATTTATTCGTAAAATTAGTCTCCTCACACGAGACTTTCAAACTTGAACACTAGCCTCAGTACTAGCCTTACCCTTAGGTGACATGGTCATAACAAACATCTTAAAAAGATTCTTAGACCAAAATTTCTTTCCTACAAAGGTTCCACCCTTAGACAGAATAACCTTGTCTGACTCAAAGACAAGTGTGAACCCTTTCTAGTTCAATATTAGATTCGTGAGAATCTCTGAAACATGAAGCACCTCGTTTAGGGTCAACTCTTTCCTCGAGGTCCTCTTTAGCACAAATGTCCCCCTGCCTTCAACTTTTGAGATTGCAGAGTTTCCCAAGAACACTGCTTGTTCTCCACAAGTTGATAGGTCGTGAACATCCACTTGTTCGTACAGATGTGGTCGAGTAGCCCCAATGTCTACTTACCATTCGTTCGAGTTGTTGTTTGAATTTTCAGCCGCCATAACTAATTAAATAATTCACACAATTAATTTTATTAGTATCGCTGAGAATTCTCAACCGAACTATTTATACAGATATTCCGAGGCCAGTGGAGGGACAATACCTCTTTAAAATGCACCTTTCTGCGACAGAATATTAGGTTCCCAGGCCAGTGGAGGGACAAGTCCGCTTACACTCCACCTTTCTGCGATAGAACCGTCAGTATAAATATTCTCACTTAGAATATCTTCGAATAATTCATAAGTCTCAATACTTAGAATTATTTTCATTTTGAATTTCTTTTCGAATAATTCACAAGTCTCAATACTTAGAATTATTCTAATTATGAATTTTCTTCAAATAATTCACAAGTCTCAATACTTAGAATTATTTTCATTTTTTTTTAATTTCTTTTCGAATAATTCACAAGTCTCAATACTTAGAATTATTCTAATTATGATTTTTCTTCAAATAATTCACAAGTCTCAATACTTAGAATTATTTTCATTTTTTTTCCCGAATAATTCACAAGTCTCAGTACTTAGAATTATTTTGAAATTCTTTTCGGTTTCTCTAGTTGAGAATATGACATCTAATGGTTCAAAAAAAATCGGTACTACGGTCTCAATACCGTTAGCTCTTTGATTTAGCGTGACAACCTCAACGTCGCCCGCCATTAGAAAGGTCTCAATGTTCGCGACATTGTTGTTAGAGCTCTCACTAGCCATATCTCTAAACAATTCACAAGTCTCTCACTTAGAATTATTTAAAGTTTTCGTATCGGACACTTGCAATTTTATATTTTCCACATATTCAATTGCAATTTATTTTTACTACTCACATAGCCATGCTCAACATAAAAACACACATTTAAATCGTATTTACTCAACATATATAATTTAAATATATTTATAGCATGGATATATTAATCATATTACTCAAATAATAAACTGCCGCACGTTAAGTCAAGTATAAAATAACGCATAGATTTATTATCAATTAATGTCTGGCCCAGCGGATAAAGCTCAGAACTGATAAGGGAGAGGTTGCAGGTTCGAATTCCACTTGTAACGTTTTGGAATTAAACATGCTCAGCAATAAATTAACCACGGAATTCCAGCATGTATTAAATATGCAACCGAACAACTTAACACACAACAATCATAACGCTCAAGTGGTAAAGACAATGGCTGGCAAACAGAGGGACTCGGGTTCGATCCTCAGCAGTTACACTTCAACATTTTTGCAATTAAATTCACAAAATGAAATATGCAATAAATATGTAACTGATCAATTAAATCACCAAGAAGTAACGCAGCCTAACGGTCAAGCAAACAGGCATGGACTTGGGCGGAGCAGGGTTCGAATCCTAGGTGTACCAATAAAATTTTGAAAACCTTCTATTTTATTTTTTCCACATTCCAGCAGCTTTGCTTCAGGAAAAGAAAACCGTACAGAAGCTTGCAACACTCTCAAATAGTAGCAGCAACAGCAGCACAAAACAAAACCAGAAAAAAATATAATCTCACGGCAATTTAAAAGGTACTGGAGAGATTAACATCTCTTTAGGCAAAAAGCAAACTAAACAGATTATCATATTATCAAAACAGAACAATTTCTGGAAATTAAACCACCTATACGTGCAACACATAATACGAGTATATAAATTGATCTTAAGATTGTTAGTAACTTGTATTGCACATAGACATGTTTATATAAACATGAACATAGACAATAGCATATGATTAAATTTTCAGAACACATAAACAATAACATATAACATGTATTGCAAAAGTGAAATTAAAGTACGATAATAAAATAAATTTGACCTCTCAGCAACTGTAGGAAAATCCTTGGAGTGGATTAGACGAGTCAGAAAATCCCGTCGAAGCATCGGACGAGTTGGAAGTTTAACATCCTCCCCTTAAGATCAATTTTCCCGGCTACCCTTCAAGCCCTCAGTGGGAAACGACCTCCCAAGGTACAACGTCCTCACACAATAAGGTAGTAAGTGAAGGACAATACTACCTTCTCAAATTGGACACTCAAAGTATTTTGCAGAACTCTTAGAATCGAAAATGCTATATGTTTTTGTATGAAAAAAAAAAATTTTTGATGAAAGATGGTTTTTCCTTCTGCAGAAGGCCACCTTTTATAGGAGAAAAAACCATGTACAACCATTACACCATTAAGGGGAGGAATTAATTCAGTCAAATGAATTAATAGACCATTGAGTGTGATTTAAATAAATTTAAATATTTATCATGAATTTATTTACTCAATAAATAAATTCACTACATTTTTTCACAACATATATTAAAAATATACATGTAAAATGTAGCATTATTTTAGCTTCTCAATAAGCCAATGTAATTCACACTCTTAAATTATTTGGACTCAATTCCAAATTTTAATTCCATTTTGTCTCAATACAAAATTAGGAATTTCTCCAACAGTTGCAACTTACAAGAGCACTGTTATTTGAAGCAAATCTACCTGTTCATTTCTGGGGGCATGCAATTCTCATGGCAACTTATCTCATCAATAGAACTCCTAGCAAGTCTCTAAACTCGCTGACTCCATATGAGCTACTTCAAAATAAACCACCTGGTCTATCACAACTGAAGGTATTTGGTTGCTTGTGCTATTTTGCAAATACAAATCCTCATAAAGACAAGCTAGAACCAAGAGGTTTTAAGGGTTATTTTCTGGGATATGTCCCTGGACAGAAAGCATTCAAGGTATATGGTTTTCATAATCACAAAGTTATATCCAACAAGGATGTTGCTTTTCATGAAACACACTTTCCATTTGACTCCTACACTGGCATACATATACCTACTCCTATTCCTCTTATCTCTCACTCAGAAACTACTGTTGACTCACCCTTAGTTTTTGATCCTTTTCTTCCTGTTGATAACCCTGCACCATCATTCCCACAAGTATCTCCTCATATCACTCCTCACTCCTCTCCTACCCCTTCATCTGAACCTTGTTTACCTACTACTTCTACCTCCCCTACTTCACCTACATTGCCACCCCCTGTAAGAAGGAGTACCAGAACCAACATTAAACCAGCCACCTAAAGGATTTTCTTCTTGGATGTGTTGCTGATCCATTAAGCTCTACTGCTTCCTCTTACACTATACAATCTCATCATTTTCCAAACACTTTTCCTTTTGTCATAAATCCCTCTATCTCACCCTCATACATTAACTTTCTTGGAAATGTCTCCTTACATACTGAACCTACCACTTACAGAGAATCATGCTCTAATGAGCATTGGGTTACAGCCATGAACTCAGAAAAAACTGCTCTAGAAAAAAATGATACATGGTCCCTAGTTGATTTGCCACCTGGGAAACATCCCATTGGTTCTAAATGGGTGTTTAAATTGAAATTGAATCCTGATGGTACTGTTGAAAGGCATAAGGCAAGATTGGTAACCAAAGGTTATAACCAAGTCTTTGGTTTAGACTATGTAGATAACTTCTCTCTTGTTGTGAAATTGGTAACTGTGAGAATTCTCCTAGATGTTGCTACTCATTTCAATTGGCATCTCCACCAGCTAGACATAAATAATGCCTTTCTACATGGCTTATCTACTTAACTCCTCCTGAGAGTTATACTAAGGGTACTCTAGGACAGTATGCAAACTGAAAAAGTCTCTCTATGGGCTTAAGCAAGCTTCCAGACAGTGGAACCTTGAGTTCACTAAGTGTCTAATTGCTTATGGCTTTGTCCAATCAAAATTTGATGACTGTTTATTCATTAAGGGAACATGTGCATGTTTTCTGGCATTGCTAGTATATGTTGATGATGTATTGATAGTTGGTTCTGACATAAAGGTTATTAATGTTGTCAAAGTTCATCTTGATTCCACCTTCACTATCAAGGATCCTGGAATTGCCAAGTACTTCCTTGGTCTTGAACTGCTGAGAACTTCACAGGGTTTGTACATAAATCAAACGAAATATGTTCTAGACATTGTCAAAGATACATGGTTAATTAATGCCAAACATCACTTTATTTTTTGTCCAAAAGGACTTAAACTCATTGATGAAGGCACCCCTCTACTCCAGCCTCATAAGTACAGAAGACTGGTTGGGAAGTTGTTGTGTCTCAACATGACAAGACCTAATGTATGCTACATAGTTAATCAGCTGAGTCAGTTCCTTCAAGCCCCTACTACACAACATTGGGATGCAGCCTTGGATGTACTTATTTATCTCAAGAACACAGCTTCTTTGGGACTCTATTATGCTGCCTCACCCATACTCAACTTGGTTTCTTACAGTGATGCTGACTGGGCATCTTGTCCAGACACCAGAAGATCAATCACGGAATTTTGTGTGTTTTTTAGTAACTCTCTGATCAGCTGGAAGACCAAGAAATAAACCATTATTTCTAGATCATCCAATGAGGATGAATACAGAAGTATGGCTCACATAGCATGTGAGCTCAAATGGATCTCCTATGTTTTACAAGAGTTCTCAGTTCAAGCTTCTTTGCATATTCCTTTCAACTGTGACAACAATTCTGCTGTACATATCACAAGGAATTCCATCTTTCATGAGAAAACCAAACATTTGGAGATTGATTGCCACCTTGTTAGAGATTGCTTCAAAAGTGGCTTCCTTCTCCCTCAACACTGTCTAGGATCACAACAACTTGCTCACTTATTTACCAAGCCTCTAGTTGCTCCTCTTTTCAGTTTCTGGCTCTCCAAGATGTACTTAGTTGATCCCCACCAAAGTCCATCTTGAGGGAGAATGTTAAGTTATATTTCAGTATATTATAATTAGTTAGAAATAGAGGACCTATTTATAAATAACATTAGTTAGTTACTTACTTAGCTCACTAATCAGCTTGTAACAATTCATTTTACTCAATAATAACAGAAAATTCGTTTCACTCTTTCTCTCTCTTCTCTCTCATGAGAGTATGAGATTTATCAATTACACGCCCTACTGCTTGGATGAGGGTTTTTTTTTCTTTTTTTTTAGAATCCTTGGACGAGGGATTGAGAGGGTATATTCATCCAAAAAATTAATGCATCTTTTAAACACTATGTTTGGTTTTCATTTCAGAGATATTTTTCAGAAAACAATTCATTTTGAGAGATATTAGGCTTCTTAGAAAAAATAATTTCAGCCCATTAACAACATTTTTAGGCGGCAATTGAAATTAGTTTAATAAAAAAAATATAGCATTTCGCCTAAATCGAGGTGCTGCTGTGACATAAAGCAACTGATAAAGGTGTTGCTTTATTTGGCTAATGATTACATGACTGACATGATTAAATTTTTAAAAACGGTTGCTTCATTTTTAAAAAAATAAACGGTTGGTTTGCCTCCAATTTTTGAATACCTTTTTAAATGCCCCACTTTGTGCCACATTTTTGAATTTTATGTCCTTGTGTTCATGCTTGAATATTTAAATAATTACATAATCAAAATACACTGAATATAATTGTCTCCAA
This sequence comes from Linaria vulgaris, assembly GCA_948329865.1. Classification (NCBI taxonomy): domain Eukaryota; kingdom Viridiplantae; phylum Streptophyta; class Magnoliopsida; order Lamiales; family Plantaginaceae; genus Linaria; species Linaria vulgaris. The sequence goes on from OX415253.1 coordinate 36,039,497, forward strand.
AATGTTATATTTTTTATCCATAAATTTAATATTATATTTGGTACAAGCAAATAAAGTTTAATAGATACATATATATCACCATAAGTAACAAAACAAACATAATTTATATTATCCCATTACTCATATATTGAGTTTACGTTTGTCACAATATTAAATTAACTATTCCAAATAATGCATGCCATATTCAGTCTTGACCTCCTCAAATTCTAAATCCTGGTACCAACTGTGCCTCTGCCTTATCATTTTATCTAGGGCAATGTAGGCGCATTTATCGCCGAATATGGATTCCATCAACTCGTAGTCCGGCAACCCAAAATTGCGGAAGAATTTCCTATCGGTGTATTCTTGCACGTTTATTTCAAATTATAAGTAGACATAGCTAGTCCGTATACACAATTTACTTATCAAAATGAGTATATGGGGAGCCATTACACACCTTCAACCCGTGCGACAATTCGTATTCTTTTGTTGTGCTGACCCGCTTTGTTTGTCGGTTGAAACTTACCCCGAGCAAGTTTATGAACTCCATAAAATCCTGGTATCGCATTTAAATAGTCTGGTACTGTCTGTAAACTAACACATAGTTTATTTCAGTCATTGGATGAATCTCGCATAGAATAAAGTGGATGCGATCTAAAGCACTTTCTAGACCGTCTGGGGTTGAAATGTCAATCTCTTTGGCTACGCTTTGTAACGTCCTTATGTAGCTCTCGTCCAACAAACGGTATAAAAAATCTTTGTATATAGATAAATGGTCTCCCCGTTTAAGTTGAGCGCCGGTCTGAATTTGTAGTATATATAGACATGATTCAAAGTTACATTCAATATTTTTGATCAAAGTAAAGTTTACTGGAAACAATGTTATATCGATGTTTAGCCAACATCCCGCCAACATTAAAAGCATAATTTTTCCAAACTATCTTTTGTAACTGTATTTTTGAACTTGATGCCTTTTTCCCTTTCTGCAGATGTTGACTGTTTTAAGCATCTTTGAACATGATCAGAGGTCTGTAGACACTTAAAATTTGTGTCTAATTAAATCTCGACACGTGGAGAATAATATATTAATTTTAATTTATTTTTCTATTTTATTTTGGATTTATAAAAAATTTATTTTCAAAGTAAAGTGGTTAAATTTATTAATTTTAATATATATGATGGATAAATTGAATAATGTCTTATTTATTAATTGGAGTTGAATTATCCAATTAAATTAAATAATAACAAGTCTTGTAGAGCAAGAAAAGGAAAATAAATATATTATTTAATCCTAATATTTTAAAAGGGTTAAATAAATATATTATCAAATATCACGACAAGGAAAGTCTTCTCCTCCAAGGTTGAATATTCAAGAGATATTAATCACGTCTTCCATATCAAGAAATTGTAGACGCGATCACAACCGTTCATCTCATCAGGAGATTCTGATTGAGATTCACTCCACAGCTATAAATAGAGGTGGTCTTGAAGAAGAGAAAAAAGACACAAATATTCACAAGTTGAAGAGGAAAAAGTTCCAAATTTTTCGCTCCACCAAGTTCATCAATCTTCAAGGCGTTCTTCGCGGGATTCAAGGCGTTCTTCGCGAAAACCTCCATTTGATCCGGCGTCAAGCTCAAAGTCCATCAAATAACCGTTTTTGAAGATCGCACTTCTGCCGAGGAAGATCGAGCTTCAAAAAATTCAACAAATCCAAATCAAGTTCATATCGTTCTTCAACGATCTTCAAGTCCAAAATCTGTTTGATTCGAGAACAAGCTGCAAGGCCCTCGACAAACTGTTATTGAAGATCAAGTCCCTTTCAAAGAAGATCAAAGTCCATATATCCGAAGAACTGAAGACGAAGATCATATCGTTCTTCAACAATCTTCAAACCAAATTCAAAGCCAAAAGTCCGTTCGATCCGAGATCAAGCTGCCAAGCCCTCGCATCAACGTTTGTCAAGCATCCAAGTATTTTGAAGATCAAGATTCTTCAAAGAAGGTTGACGTTCAACAAGTTCAACAATTCAAGACGAAGATCAAATTGTTCGTCGCGAAGATCAAGTCAAATTGTTAATTCAAGATCAAGCTCAAAAGCCCTTGGATTAACGTTCAACTTAAACCACGTGGAAGCGATCAAGGTCAATTCCGCCGTCAAGTCAACCAAGTTTCATGATTAGAAAAGAATCAGAGGATTACTAGAGATTGTAACCCCATATTCATTTGAATAAATAAAAATTATTTGTACTTAATTTTTCTTGTCTTTTATTTTAAAGACTTAGAATTTTTAACGCTACAAGGTCATAAAGAATATTATTACATGCAGGTTTCTGTGATGAACGAAGCCGCTAATGCGAAGAACATTAAATATGTCCTGCCCATCTGATGCTACTTGTATTTATTCATATCATAAGAGTTTTGGTAAGATATAGCACGTATTTCCAGGGTCGTGATCAAGTTCGTTCAAGAATGAGTGTAGAGTTCAAGTTTTAAAAAATATATGTTAGCCGATCTGTCTATTCATGTACCTTTTTTAACCTTTCGTCCAACCGAGGGTTGATGATAAGACTTTTGTGTTGCCATTACTACACACAACTGCCACTACATATATGATACATATAAAATGTGGTAACCATTAATTACGTAGTAGCCAACTCTTCATGTAATTTATTTAATGCAATCTTGTAAATCTATTGACGGGATTGCTATGGATACTTTATAATTGTGAATCCCCCAGTCCATCAATGAACTTTGTTAATAGGGTAGTAACCATGTTGTGGTGGCAGTGTTCCCACCTAATTAAATATCCAAATCAACTAAATTGATTGTTATCGTCAAATCTAATTTACAAACCTCCATTTTCTTGTTTGTCATGCACTTGGTCTAAGCATTACGATATAAGCATACAGAAAAATAATTTTGACAATACATTTCCTTGGATATTATGACAACTTATATCTCCTTAATTTAATGCACCATTTTATTAACTTATGGGACATTTTTAATTACTCGTATCTTGAGATTATATTATCGCTTTGAAAATTGAAGTTCTAGTTTTATCCGGCTCAGTGAAATTTATTTTGATTTGCCTGTCTTTTGTTGCAAGGTTGGTCGCGTAGTATTTTGTTTCATTTTGCAAAAAACTTAAATAAGTTGGTATTTGTAATAGGGGCGGTAACTCACACGCAAAAAGTTAATTTCAGTAGCATAGTGTCATCCCATCGTAGTGGGATTAATCAAAACAATACATAAGGTGGTTTCAATATTCTCTTGCCGCACTGGATTCACTGATCACAAAAACATAGGTGCGACCAATATATATTAAGAACTACGTTATATGCGGCAGATACCATTCGAGCATGATAATAATATAAACTGGTGATGGAGCCGCAAAACGTTGCTCGATTGCCTGACTACAACGGTCCTATCTTAATAATTCTTTGGAGGCTGCGCATCTCATTCCCCGAAAATGAACTCCATTAAGGCGTAAGCGTCAAACCTTAATTGCGAAAAAACTTCCTCCTCGTGTTATCCTACGCAAACAGAAAAATAAAGTTAAACTATGAATCCCTGGCGTCTATATTATTATGTTAAGTTCAATTGCTCTCGAGACCGTTACCTCTATGCCATTCTTTCGATGCTGTGATTTTGATACGGTAACACGGTTGGTCGTATGGTTGAAGGTTACGCCCGGTTATCGAATGTACTCCTGGAAGTCGCCATACCTTCTGCACAGTGTCCGATACTGATCGATTACATCAATAATCGTGATGTCGAGTGTGGGACGAGAATGGCATAGCATGAAGTGAACGCGGTTTAGTGCGTCACTGACATCATGTCGCGTTGATACGTCGACCTCTTTCGCAACGCAGTACAAGGTGTTTATATACCACTCATCCAATGAACGGTTCCAGCCCCACTTGTATATAGCCAAGTCGGTTCACATAGTACGCATCCCGCGTGACTGCCAAAATTTTAAAATGGACTTATGATTAACATAAGCACCAGCCCAAATAAAAAGAAAATAGAAAGTTTACGTGGCATGCAATGAAACGTAATATAATGAAATGCACCTTCCTCGCGGTATGGCTAGTGCTAACTTCCATTTAAATTGGCCACATTACCTGTATTTTGGGGAAAATCTGCATAAGAGGGTCCGAGCTACCTCATCCATATTCGAAGTTCTTGATCATGTACTCGCCATTTTCTTTTGGCTCCATTGGTGCGTAGTCTCTAATTTTTGATTTACAAATTTACGAGTAATTTGGGTCAATGCCCACGATCATGTGGTGTGAATGCATTTTATAAGGCATTGCATGTCCCATCAGGTTACCCCCTCCAGCGATAGTGCTATTATTATCCATGCATCCAATAGGTTGATTTAATTAATAAATGTGGCTAAGCATTGAAACCCTGTTTAATTAATGCCCACACAGTTCCTGTAACTTATTATATGGTCACGTTAATAACCCTATTAAAAATTTGGTCCAAAACTACGTTTTACTTTTTCGACCGCAAGTGTTTGACTTTTTCGTGTAACAACGGCCTTTTATATTGACTATTTACTTCTACTATCAATCTATGTTGACTCGCGTAAGTTAATGTGTCGTACCACAACCTATAATCTGGAGTAACTATAGGGATTAGTGGGCCTCCCTATTATTGGTTTACCCAGACTTACCTTGATTATTTACTAGTTTCATTACATGTCGAGAAATTTGTAATTTTTTTCATGTGAAATTTCAGAAATATAGGAAGTGTGGAATTTTGATAAGATGAAATAAAAGTTAGCAACAATTACGTTATACGGATTCTTCATCGATATTTCATATATACTATATAGTAAACTATGACATATGGGTTTTTTTTAATGCAAGAAAACGTGACATATGGCAGAAGATATCACAACCATACCTCTATGAGTCTCTAATAAACTTCCATGTTAACGAATTAGCCCAGTTGTCAGTTGTTTTAGAAGAGATATCAAATCTGCTATTCAATTAACTCATCCGAATCGTGTTAACAAAACGTACATGATCAAGATTGATCTAGTGTGATCTAAAGGTTGTGCATCAGCTGCTTTCGCAAGTCCAAAGTCACAAATCACACACACACACACATACACACACATATATATATATATATATATATATATATATATATATATGTATATAACTACCCTTAACATTTTACACTTCGGGCGGCCCCACGCGAGTGCTTCCGTTTTATTCCAGTGAGAGTAAGGTCAATCATACAACATAAGTAACTATTCAATCTAGACATTCAAAATCATCAAACACACATCAAGTAAAACAAATAAACATATTCATAAATGAGAGTAACTCCCCTACTCTAAACAACAAGTATGTTAGCTCCTTATAGTCATGAGTTCAACAATCAACAATGAAGTAAATATCATAGACAAAGTAAAGAGATAAAGAAAAGTTTCTCGGATCTGGTGGAACGTTGTTGCTTGACTCTCTTCTTAACTCACTTGTGTTTTCTTCTTCTTCACAAACTATTTTCTCTCAAGCAATGACTCAACTAAACTAGAACAAGACCTTCATGATTTTTTCTCTCTAATGACACACTCTCACGGTTTCTATGTTGAAAAGTGGCTGTAAGTGATTGTGAATGGTGAAAAAGTTGTGTGAAGGCAGAGAGAGTTGTACCCTAACTGCTGAACGTAGCCTTTATATATAGTTTTTCTCCGCTCTGGGCTTCATTTTAGGGTTTTTGATGTCAACCCACTTTTTGTTTGCATCACATGCCCCTAGAGCGCGATCGGCCATAGCGTGCCTCGGATCACTCTGGCTTTTGTTTCTCCATGCGGTCTCCTAATGTCTTCATCTTCAATTGCTCTATCTTTGATATTTCGCCTTAGTCTATTGTCGTAGTGCTTCCATAGCGCCTGAACATCTCGAAATAGTGTCTAAACTCATTGTTGCCTAAAAACATCAATTTTGACCTCTTTTAGCCTCATTTCATCTTGACTCTATAAAATCCTAAGAAAACATGAAAGCATACTAAGACAAGTAAATATGTCATCATTAAGTATTCAAAAGTATAAGAAAATATATACTTAAATCACGCTAAATAAATGCTCATCACTAAGCATTGCACATCTTTTACATTTCTTGGTGAGGGCACGTCTAATACTGCCATCTTATTTGGGTTTGTTTGATTCCTCAATCGTTTACCACATAGCTTAGGAACTTTCCTGCGGTGATCCCGAAAGTACACCTTTTCGGGTTGAGCTTCATGCCATGGTTCTTCATAATTGAGAAAGCCTCATCAAGGTGTTAAATATGATCCTCCGCCTTATACTTTTTACTAGCATGTCGTTGATATACACCTCCATTGATTTTCAAATCAAAGAATAAAGCATCTTAGCCACTAGCCTATAGAAAGTCGATCTGGCGTTCTTCAAACCAAATGGCATCACTCTAAATAGTATACTCAAAAGTTAGTCATGAAAGCAGTCTTGCTCTGATCTTGAGTCGCCATGAAAATCTGGTTAAAACCACTCTTGGCATCCATCATACTGAGCAAAGTGTAACCCTTCGTGGAATCCACGAGCAAGTCTATCCTCAGAAGTAGGAAAGGATCACGAGGGCAATGTGTGTGTGTGCGGTTCTATATAGTCTACACACATTCTCCATGTCGCCTCATTTTTTTAACACTAATACTATTCTACTTAACCATTCTGAATATCAAATTTCGTAGATATGTCTGCCCGCCAGCAATTCGGTTACCTCAATCTATGTTGCATCATTATTTTTCTTACTAAAGTTTCATTTTTTTTGTCTTATTGATTTAGCTTCTAGGCCCTCATTAAGTCGATGTACTCTAATTTTTGGGTCATTGCCTTGTATATCAACATATGTCCAAGCGAATATATCTGCATTACGCCTAAAGCATTCGATTAGAGCCAACTCCATATGGAAGGCTAATGCCATCCCAATCCTTATAGATTTAGTGTTGTCCTCTGGAAATAACGGTATCGCTTTGAATTCTCCCAACGGTTTCATTTTTTATTCATCTAGTTGTCATAGAATTTGGCGCTCGCATTTGTCCATGATCTGCTTCCTATACTCGGAGCCTTGCCCTGTTGCAACCTTCTCTACCCTAGCCTTCTTGCTGGTCAACCCTTCCCCAGCAAGGGCCGTTCTTCTGTTTGTCATCCTATCGACTCAGCTGTCATCCTGTACAGATCGCAGTGTTCCCACACACGGCGCCAATAGTTTGGTATAATTTCATCTCGGTTATACGAAAGATAGCAAAAGTACAATATGGGCCTGAAATACACATATCTATATTAGTTTATTACAAGAATTGACTAGCTTAGTCTGGAACGTCTATAAAACATGTAAAAACTAGTCTAAACGGACTTGGATCTCCAAAAGTCTCTAACCTGAAATTGTCGAATTGATCCAATATCAAACTAGAGGGTATCGAATTGGTCGCCCTTGAATGGAAATGCTAACCAAATACCAATCTGTCGAATGGGGTGTATCAAACACTGAACGGTATCGAATAAGTTCAACTTCGACACTGTTGAACTAGAGTATTGAATATAGCGTTCGATCTAATAGCGGATAAGCTATAGTAATTAATGACATGCGTAATTCTCAGGATCCGAGTTATTTATAGACCTTGAATCGCGGACCTCGTATCCCGAATTTCTCGGAATAAGATCGAATTGGACATTCGGTACTAGCTCAGTATCGAATTGGGTATTCAATACTTGCCCAAAATAGTATTGAATTGCCATTTCAATACTCTTTTTGTTGGGTCCTATTTGTTTGGGCCGACCCAATTCTTTACGTTGGCCAGTCTAATTAGTCCCCACCAGATTTAATGTTGTTGGGCATGACACTTTACAAATATTGAACTTCTAAATTATTAAGATGCAAAACACATTAAACACAGCTCTAAGAAGAAAAAAAAAAGTTCTTAGACATATCTTCCGTTTATTTCTTATGAAAACAAAATTCATTAACGTCCTATCAAGATATAATTTTTTTTTACTTTTTTTTTCTCACTGGTGTCCGCTTATGCGACTAATCCAGCCGAGCACTTGGGTCCTTTTTAACGAGGCGACTCTCCCAGCACTTGATACTAGGCACATGTAAGTTTCTTAAAGTTAAGTAACAAACACATGAGTTTCACACAACATTTGATTCAACCTGAGATGGAAAACAAAATCCTATGCCAAGCGCTCTCGCAAAATTACCATGTACTGTTTCGAAGGGTAGTATCACGAATACTCGTTCAATTCAATCTGTGTTTCTTTTGTTACACCTCCATAAGTTTAAGGTCTTCTGGATACGCACCCAAACAAGGAAATCTAACAACTAATTAGATTGTCACGCGAGTGATGTAGAACCAAGAAGTGGTCATTCGACTCACCTCATTTTTTTTGCTTAAACTATTTTTAGTTTCCAACTTTCTATGGCACACGCAACCCATTGCTGAATTGAAATTTCCTATCGTGATAGGTCTACACTGAACTTATCTAACAACACTGTTCTATTATAATGCAATTTTTAGTTATTGTAAGACGAAGTTGACAATTGAGACCTTAACATCTTATATTTCAAAACAAGCAATTAAAAACCAGTTCACCATTTCATATGAATTTACAAAAATTGACCCATCTTCTTCGAGTCTTTTAATAATATCATGCACCTTAGAACCCGTCAATATTTCTGGAACACCAAGTCACCAAACCACAAACAATTCAAACATGCCTCTCATCATTTCATTAAACTCCCTCAAAATTCTTTCACCACAACAAAGCAATCTCTTCTCTTACAACAACATGGCAACAATGACACAACATACACTCAACCCAATCCAATTCATCGAAGACGCACTCTTCTGCACTACAACACAACCCGCACTATCGTACTCCGACCCGGATCAAAAATGGATCATCCGACAACACCTCATTCCCCTGTTCCAAGACTTCCCTTCTCTCAAACCCGCCATAGGTTCCTTCACACACAACGACGGCACGGAGGTCAAACTCTTCAACATCAGCGGCAACTTACACGTTTCATGTAACGCCTCCGACGTCCCCGTGATCATTTGGGTACACGAACTTTACCCGCAAATGGCTCCCATTGTGTACGTAAACGTAAACGTAAAAGAATCCGTTTACGAGAACCACCCGTTCGTCGATTCCTCCGGCTGCATTGTTTGTTCTTACCTGATCAATTGGAAATTCATGAAGTGTAGTATTTCGGGTCTTGTCCGTAGTTTGACGAAGCTGTTTTCGATCAATCACCCGTCTTACATTTCATCGATGGTTACGAAAACAGAGATAACGGACCAGCTCACGCGCACGATATACTACGACACGATTGCGATGGCGTCGAGAACTGAGGAAGAAATCGAACGGCTGTCGATGGTGCAGTCCGAATTGGTGAAAAGAGCTGAAATTGCTGGTTTTTTTGTGAATGAGCTACAATGTGAGAGGGAGAATTTGGAGGGCAGAGTGAAAGAAGTGAGTGGTGAATGTGATAAGCTGCGGATGTGGTTAAAAGAGAATGATGACAGGGGATTTGCTTTTGCTGATTCAATTGATGATGATGCGTTTGAAGCGTTCGATGAAATGTCTGAGAGAATGATTCATTTGAAAGCGGCTGATAACGCGATAGAGGATTTGATGTATGCGTTGGATAAGGCAGTGGAGGAAGGTGTTGTGGATTTTAAGGATTATGTTAAGCAGGTGAGGCTTTTGGCGAGGGAGCAGTTCTTGCACAGAGCTAGGGTTGTTGAAGTTGAAAATATGGGATTTTTGTCGTTTGCTGTCTCAACTTGAGAGTGTCTCTCACTTGTAAATTTTGTTGGTTTTTTATATGTAAAATGTAAAGAAACTCTTTTGCTTCTAAAATTTTGATTAGTGTAGTGATGAGATTAGTCCTAATAAAGTGCACATTGCTCTCGAGTGTTCCGAGTGTTTTTTTCTTTTTAAAAACTATATTTACTCTACCCCCGTCATTCTTAGAAATGTACCCCCGCACCCCAACATTTTCGAAAGAAATACAATTTTTTTACCCTTTTTATATTACATATTAAAACTACATTTTATAAATTATATTTTCAATCTTGTTTCGTGACAATATGCTTTCCTTTTTCATGTAAAATTACGAAAAATACGTAAACATTCTCACTTGAATCCTTGAAGTAAAATAAAGCTTAACATCCTCATCATGATGAGTTTCAATATAGCCCAGTTGTAATGTTATCATGTTAATGGGTCGTTTGGTAAGGCCTTATATGACCTATAAGGGGGTTATAACACGATTGAACAGTACAATTTTCAAGTTTGGTTGGAAGTTGCTAATCCAGGGTAGTATGGATGACCCGGTATTCAAGCTGCAAAATAGCAGGGACTCCAGCCTTCGTTTTGGGAAAACGGATTGAACAGTATATTTTCACTTTACGCGAAAAGATATATCAACCCCTAAAACTACATGTAATCTTCCAACACTAACCTCAAAATTCTCAAACTCAACTGCACATGAGGAGCTACTCTACTCTCTGCAAATATAATTCAATCAACATAAATATGGCTATGTTCCTTCGTCACCATCATCAAATAATAAACAAAGCACGTTAAAAAAAAAAAAAAAAAAAAGAATTCCATTATTCAAACGAGCAAAATTAGATCATCGTTCATCACCATTATTCAAACCTCCATCTCTCCCAGTACAATTCTCAAATCCATTACGAGAATTAGAAAAAAAAAATCTATATAAAGTACAATTAGATCACACCTATTTGTTCAACCTCTTCAAATCCCAACAGAAGTACCTCAAACTTCAAATCGAAACGAGAATTGTAAAAATATACATGTGAAGAGCACCACGGCAACAAAGCATGCAGATTTTGGATTATAAATGACAAATTAGCTACATAAATCCATTACCTTTTCTTAAAATAAAATTAGTAGAGAAGAATTGAGAGAAACAAAAATGCATCTCTCTCTGTTAATATTGTAAATGCAAAAGCATGCAAACTCATCCTATATATATGAATGTTTGTGGGTGTATTTATTTGGTAAGATTTTAAAAAAGAAGACGGAAGGGTTTAATAAAAGGAATGGAGAAGTTGACTGCAAAAGTGTAACATGATTTGAGAGAATAAATACCTTAATTTAAGTTAACCCAAATAAATTGTTTTATTCCATCTGGTATATTTTTTGCTAAATGTATAACATGATTTGAGAGAATAAAAAGGGTGTAGTGGGGATTTTACTCCTAATATGAGTTAAAGTGGGTGAATAAAATTGTTACCAAAGAAAATAATGTGATGCGGTCCACATAATAAGAGGAGTACAATATGACCAACCAAAGTTGATAAATCTACCATAATATGGGACTTAGTAGGCACTAATATGAAGAGACATATTAGTGCCTCTTGCAACCAAACGAGCTCTAAACATGTTTAGACGTCGAGTTAAATGAAATTTATTCCATATAATGGCTTCACGAACATGTCTACCAACACCGTCAATATAATTTTCGTGATTGTCTCTTTCGTCATATGAAACACAATACTATGCGACAAAGACAAATGTACCACGCTCGTGGCACTTTTGTCTATAGTACAATCCAATATGTACTGTACGTGTAATTCTTGATCCGCGTCCTTCAAAACTTATAATGCTAACTATTCGATTAATGATTTTTACCTACTCTAATCATACTCAACTTGAAGCTCTAAGGCCAATTTATAAGAACTATATTGTCTATTTTGGGTCCAAACATCTCACAATTTTAATTTTTTGAGCTTTATTCTCTATGAAGATACTATAAATCTTATAAACCGAGTACAACTCCTTCACATATTTCATGGAGCACCCTTGTTTGCACGAACAAATCGCTCACATACAAAGCGTCATTGAAATTCTCATACGATGGCTCACGCGTTTGGGGTTTCGCCACCTTTTCATTTGCTCTTAGCATATTGTGATCCCCCCCCCCCCCCCCCTCCAATGTTTTCCTTAAACAAAAGACCACAAACCTCCCATGAGGTGCTCACCACCTATGTGCATATCTTTAAGCCGGATCGCCTTATCTCTCGGGAACACCTACATGATTAGAAGTATGACTTTGATACCAATTGTTAGGGTATTTGTTGGAAATAATTAAACGGGTCGCCCGTGAGGGCTAAACCCGACCCGTGAATTTAAAATTCAAATAAAGAGGGGGAGAGTAATTTTTCCCCTAATTTTAAATTAGGGAAACCACCCAAGTTTTCCTCCTCTCTCCTACATCATTTTCAGCTTTTCTTTTGAAGAAAACAAGACATAACTTATTTTCGTAGGAAAAATAAGAAAAAAAATAGAAAAGCCATTTTTGATCAATTTCATCACAATTTAATTTTTGCAACTTGGCTCTTAGGTTGTGGCTACAATTCCATTCTATTTGTGACTGGAATTCGACCAAATTGGAGCACAAATAAAGGAGAAGCAGTCATGGAATCGAACTGGATTATTTAACGTTCATGGGAGCAACTTTGGGATACATTTAACATGGATCAAAGGTTAATATGTTTCTTCATTGGTATCAGAGCCTTATGCCTCGATTTTTGACTTTTTAGAACATGTATGAACATGTATACATGCTCCTTATGCAAGTGTTATTTATGTTATCCCGAAATCAAAAGCTTCATGATCATCAATGGTGATTTTTTGATTTCTTCGATTTATGCCTTCAAATTTTTGTTGTAGAATGCCAATATGATGTTTATCATTTCTACAAAATTTTGTAACAAATGGCTTTGTGGTTTGTGAGATATTACGAAGTCTTTGCGTTTTACCCGAAACTTTGACTACATGCTGCGATTTTATTTCAACGAATTTTGGCATGAATCTTGCGGGGTTAGAAACTACATGTAAAGAGATTTAAAGCTTTATAAAGAACGTTAAATTTGTCCAAGAATTGAGAGAGTTATGGCACTTTCAATTTTTTGCCAAAATTAAGCTTTTCTGCGATTTTTGGAGAAGATGCATATAAACGCGACATGTGGCATGGAGTTCATAACTTGCGTGGGGGCGCGTGAGAAGCCTACGATGGTCCATTTTTGTATCCGAAAATTGTGTTATTCTCACAATTGGATTTCTTATTTTTCTGTAATTTAAAATAATTTCTTCAGAGTTCAAAAATATTTTTCATTGGATTTTTTACCTTTTAATGCAAGGATAATTTCGGGAAAAAAAAAATCATTTTTTGGAAAAGTCTGGAAATTTTATTTAGACTCTGGTAATTATCTAAAGTGGGCCAAGTGGGAGTGTATGGACATTTATGTGAGCCATAATTAATTTTGTTTAACTTGAAATTTTAGTTTTTCTTTGATAGTTGAGACAAAATTGGGCATTTAATGTCGTATTATGGTCTCGAGTATCATACAACGTACTCAAAATTGTCTTATGGATATATGTTATTTTGCCAACTAAAGTAAATGTGTGTATACACTCCATTGTGTTGAAATTTTGCAATTTTAAACACGATGAGATGTTCGAGAAGAAAACCTCGAGCTTGGAAGCTCGTAGTTCTAGATGGATGTTGGAAAACTTTAGAAATCCTAAAAGAGATCTATTTGCGCACTTAGTAGGCTATAATTTGGATCGGGGATTTAAATGTTACCGAAGGTATGATTGAGATTTGATGATTGGATTTGGTTTTGGAATAATCACATGTAAACATGAAGATAATTAGTTTAATTATTTCATATGACGTGATGTATTTCGTAGTTTTGTGACGAAAGCATGTATTAAAAAAATGTATGATTATGTTTAATCCTTTTTGGTTCGTGTAGTATACATGTTTGTTTCTTTAGGTGCAATTGTTTTGAGCATGTAATTTCATATTTTACATGGTGTGTGCACACTAAGTTATTAGCTAAGTGGGAGTTCTATGGTTGGCAGAATTTTAGAAATTCTCACCTTGAACTTAGAAATTAATTTTGTGATAATGAACGTTGGGATATCGATGATGATAGGCCACTTTGTGACCTCTTCGATTCTGTGCCTTATGGTTGATTATCATGAATGTTAATTTGCTAGATATAAAACCTAACTTGTATAAGCAATGGACATTTAAGAAGATATCTCTAGAAAATGATAGATCATGGCAACCAAGTCGATCACGTTTATAGAATCAAATAAGTGCTAGCAAAGCACTTATTGTGAATTGAACTGACTGTTAACTTCTATAGTTTAGTATCAGGATAAGACAGTTAGATACCCCCAACAACATCGATTAAATCACTCCAAACCTTTTCGTAAGGTCACTCTACTATTTGGATATAGATATAAGGGCATACAGATGATTTAATTCTGGTGCATGTGCCATTATTTATAGCAATGTGATTGATGATCTATATAGATGGTGTACTTTTATATGTAAAATATTAATGTACGACCAACTCGTGTTTTAGACACTGACTAACAATAATGGCGCATTTGTTAAATTCTGATTGATCATGACTATAATTTTGCTCAAGTGTGATAGATAATTTTAGTCAGTTAACACGCATGGAGTAATATGCTCAAGAATTAAACCCAGTATCATTCTCATCATCACTCATTTGAACATCCGTTTATCTTTTAGATTGATTGTTCAAATGATCATGTCAACTTTAAACTTAAGATGAACAATATTTATGTTGTTATCTATGTTGATATGTTTAAAGTTATTTCTAGGTTCACAAGAACTTCGAGAGAAAACTTTTAAGTTTTAATTATACGCTGGACTGGAACATAAGGCAATGACGAAATGACTATTGATATGGTTAGAGAATGATTTAATGTGTTTGATCAAGGATTAACATTGTTGAGATTGTCGTGTTGATATTACCTTCTAAATGCTAATCTTTTGATTGCTTTGCATTGGTAAATAACACTTAAATAGATTTCTATGAACTTGTGTCACCTCTATGGTTATGCTACAAATCTTGTCCTACGTGGATTTTGGATTTACGATAACTTGAGACTTGAAATTGTTGATCGGGTTGATACTTGTTTGTTGTTAACTTCACAATGTTACTTTAACAACGTTTCAGAATAATGGTGCAGCAAAAAATAAACAAACACGGAATTTAAGAAGTGGATATATTAATATTAACTTCTGAGCCGTAGGCAAAATACCACAAGGGTTTAACAAAGGTGTTTCTCACAACTCTCAAGCTACTCACTCTCGAATTGCTCGAACTCAACAAAGCAGACAAGAATTGCTTTCTCAATTCTAAACCTAGAACTAATCGAACAACTCACAAACTTTGCAAAAGCAAGACAACACTCAACAACTTGTAAATAAATCTCTCAGATTGATTAGCTCTTGTCTCGTGTTTGTCTTTATGTACTTCACACCTATATATAGGTTCCTGACTTGGACTTCAAGGTGTGTTGTACACGGTTGGTAATTCCTCTAGTTTCCTTGTCGAACTCCTCTTCCTTGTTCTCGCAGTCCTTCTTGAATAATAGTTTCTTTGTTAGTAAACTAACTTAGGAAAGACTCCTTCTTCAAATCAGAACTCATCTTGGATGTTTCCTAGTTGCACTCGAACACTTATTTTCTTATATGTTGAGCGGTTAACTTAATTAAGAAAACTTTCCATAATGGAAACTTTGAACGATCAACCTATGTTAAGTTTGTTTCCTAAATAGTAACCAAAGACAATCACAAATGTGGAACTAGATTAGATAAGTGAATAATGCAAAACAATAATTAAGATATTAAAAACAAGACTGTAAAGAGGATTCTGCCAACCAATGTTACTCTAACATTGAACTTTCAATGTTATCTTAACATTGCCAGAATACTTGCACTTTCAAGATTGAATAATACTTAAGTAAATCTAACTAGTTCATGCACACATATGAATTAGCAAGATGTGGGAGGAAATGCGAGGTCATTCCTAAAAAGAGTTAGTGCATACAAATTTATTTGTGTCACGACTGAATCTTTTTCTACATTCTACCATATGTGAGATGAAGAGGTAAGACTTGAGTCAAAGAATTATTATTCTTTGAATAGTCATTGACTTGAGCGAGTTTGTGACTTAGTTGGAACATGTTTTTGTATGTAGCATTTGGTGGCTTAGACATCTTTTCTTGCTTTTTTTCTCTATGAGCGTCAATATGTGACTAAAGAAATATTTTACTCAATGCATTAATTGTTGGGAACAATTAATGCAATTTTTTATGGAGTAGTGAAAACATTGATGTAGTGTACTTGATACACGTCTTTGAGTTACATCGGGCAAAACAAACATTGGTTATGGTGTAACACCTAAGTGGTCCACTTTCTTGTTTGACCCACTTGTTTGAATCTTCTTTATTGAAAATGTTGACACAAGAATCATCTTGATAGATGATTTAGACTGAGTTTCCTTGAGAAATCTCCCGTAGTTTTCTATGATTTAACTAATCCAAAGGCAAGGCATAAAGCCATTTTTTTCATTACAATTAACGTTTATATTGTGCGTTTCTCGTTGATGTTTAACTGTTGACAAATCTGAGATACGTAAGTGTCTTAGATGTTGTAGAATTAAGATCCAATTGGTAGGATTGTAATGGTACTTAGGACTGGGTTAATGCGCAAAACATGTAATGGAAGGGACATCTCACTAATAAGTAATAACTTATGATTTCTTCGCACGTTTATATGTTGGGTGTTGCCATTAGAAGAGAGGGGAAGTTGCAAGCGATGAGAAGTCCATAGAGACTTGAGTTGTAAGATTGATTTCCTTGGAAGGAGATTCTTTCTCGACAAAAGTCTATATTATATGCACAATTGCCTTAGTATTCACTTTACTCTTTATGTTAGACTAGATTGAGTGGAAGACACGATCTAATCAGCCTAGGACATTGGAATAAATAACTTTTGCATACTCATTTCACTGTAGTTGAGAAGTATTGTTTCAATTGTTAATGCATGTTCGTATGGTATACACCAATTGGTTGTGGTGTATTTGCCCATCATAAACATGTGAAGTAAGAGTAACTGAGATTAAATCGTGGAATCTTATTATTTCAGGTATGACTTTTTTGCTAAGACAACTAAGAGGTAATGGCTTGATTGTGATTAATTAATTTAGCTATGGTTTGGTCGATTGATTACTTGAGATCTAAGCTTCAGAGCTTCACGACTCAAGTGGGAGCCTTGTGGGGTAAATCAATTGATACATGACTAAAATTAAATTCAGTACAAGTACTAAATAATATATGTTCAAGTATATGCCACATTAGAACAATATTGATTTCCTTTTTCTATCTCGAAGAGATAGATGAAATTCAAGCGACAAGCAACTCCATGTCCTATCTTATAAAGGTTTCTCAAATAAGTGAGATGGAACAAGTTTTTTTTTGAGTTCGTATGTCAATATGTCGAACTGTGTACATCGCTACATGTACTAGTTGACTTATGATTAAGGCATAAGATATTTGAGGACTAATGTATTCTCAAAATTATACTAAGATTGCGCATATCTTTAAGAAGTATAAGTTTTTTCTCTTCAAAAGGAACATGTTGTTTATGGACAACAACTTCACTTTTGGAGGTGAAACTCTACTAATTGACTGTTCATTGATAGATATGAATTTTATGATTATTTTTCATGAACCTTGAGGTTGCATTTCCCGATTGAGATTTGAGTACATAAATCCATGTAAAAGTTACTTGATTTTGTACTAAAGGCATGGATAACCAAGTTTAAATACTTTATGTTGGTCTATGGCCTTAGACATTATTTTCGACTATGATTTATGGGATCCATCGAAATGTAATCTCAAACAAGCTTTGATGCATGGTGTTCTCACATTAATATCAGAGAGATGATTAAATGTGAAGCTCACTCGGAACAATCTTTGTCTTTATGATGAAAAGTTATAGACCGTGTTTTGATTAGACTATGGTAGATGAGAATCATTTTGGGAATGATTTCATTAGTCTTTCTTTGTAAAAGTGTAATACCATTTTGTTTATCAGATTTCGGTGCTTATGAAACACTAAGAAGTGATTCTATTTTATTTAATCATGAAAGACTTGGCAGATGCCTAAAATATTGTGTGATTCATTTAAAATAATAACTCTATCAAATATTAATGATGTCTTGATGATTAGGATTGTGAGAAGTATGTTTCAACCATTTAGAGATGGTCATTCTTCTATTCTTTGAATAAAGAGTGAACTTGAGGTAACTGTACCTATTAATGTTCAAATTCATAGAAATCATTCAATTTCTTGATGCTTTGCATCTTGAGCTGCATGGAGTGAGTTAAAATGAACTTTGAGGAAACTGGTAGTCCTTACAATGGTGTATATCTTGAGCTTTAGAATTTACGGAGACTATATTTAGTAAGTTGTTTAAACTTTTGTTGGTGAAATCTCTTCGACGATTGATATTTACTGTGCTCACCATCTATCTTGATATATGTCATGACATGGGTCTGGTCATTAACTATAGCCCAATTCTTAAGAGTAGAATTTGGACAATATTGATATAGGATTCTGAACTCCTATACATACTGCATATTAGTCAACTCAATAATAATTTTGGTCATTACTGATCAAAACACACTTATAGTTTTACAAGAGGTGATTTGACTTGGAGTAAATCGACCTATTACTTTGCTTCTTCATTAAATGATGATGTTGTTTGTTAGAATAGCTGGAAGCAAATGGATGTGTGGATGTGCGAATGAATGAAAATTTATAGCACTCGTTGTTGCAGTATAATGTGTTTGGTCAAAGAGACTAGTTTATCATTTGATACAGTAAGTAAAGTGGGAGCCGTTGTGTGCTTTATGATGACATGCGTCAATTGCTTACAAGAGAGTCTCAAATGGATAAAAACAAACACCCAATCACAAAAGGTTTATTTTGTGAAGAGATATGTGTGCAAAGAAAAAAGTAACTTTGCTGTGTAGATCTATGCATTAGTGATGGTTAGTTTGATAACTTAACCTTGACCTGGAGATACGCTCTTGAATTGTTAGAATCTCAATGTTTGCGTAGAATCTAACCTAATTGGATGAGATGATATCCAGTTATTTATGTCCATGAGTTCAAGACTTGAATGTTATATAAGCAAATGCTTTTATGGTAAGAGCATTAAAGTCCCAAAGTATGTCTGACAAGTATAGATTAGCTCTCTCACACAAGCAAACGCCTCTAACATTAAGAAGTGTGCAGAGATGAGACAATTATGATTTTGTTTGGATATAAAGTTATTTTATATTATGATGTCGCCTTGATACATGATCAAGATGAGATTATTGTTGTATCATTAAGTAATCGTTATGGATTCTCACCATCCATTATACTTGTCCTAGAGCAAGATGTCAGTTTTCTTGTGATTGGTGTTTGTAGAGGACTTATAAGGAGAAAACTCAAGTTAAGTGTTAAGGACACTTAAATTAAGATCTGTACGATGCATATTACTTTTAAATGTGGCATACGCTTCCGAGGAGCAAGACAAACATCGTAGCATGTGTTTCATACCACATGTGCTTTTGTGACCGTTGGGATAATGAATGAATAGATCCTTCTTTCCTCATTGTGTGAGCCCAAAGGTTTATAAAACCTTATATGATACCCTTATGACTTTTAGCTTTTTCTCGAGACTTTATTTTGGTGTTGCTACTTTAGCATGCCTCCAATAGCCATGTTTGATTCGGTCATGCGGAACATGTCTAGGAAAGTAATCATTTCAATGTTAAGAGGTTTAAGTTTGAAAAGGAAGACTTTTTATGACTTGCTCCTATCTTGTATTCACCGCGATCGTAGTTATGTAGAACTTTGATGTTTGAGATGTAACTATGAATACAATGAATAGTGTTGAAAGAGAGTGTGATCTTTTCATGACAATGGATTAGAGATGCTCTTATTGATGCAAGAAAGTGAAGTCTGGGGTATAGCGAGATATATCGTCCGCATGTTGAAGAAGTTAAGCTGCTATATATCCTTAACCGGTGTATAGCTTTATGCTTAAGCGTTGAGCCGCCATATATCTTTAACCAGTGTATGGCATTGAGCTCTAGTATGCTCGCATGTCACACGATCCATTTGCATGCATGAAGTTGTGAGTATGTGAAGTTGATCTTACTAGACTGGGATCTAGCCCTCATGTGCGAGTGGGAGATGTTGAAAATAATTAAACGGATCGCCCATGAGGACTAAACACGACCCATAAATTTAAATTCAAACAAAGAGAGGGAGAGTGGTTTCTTCCCTAATTTTGAATTAGAGAAACCACCCAAGTTTCCCTCCTCCCTCCTACATCATTTTCAGTTTTTCTTTTGAAGAAAACAAGACAGAACTTTGAGAAAATTATTCCTATTTTTGTAGGAAAAATAAGAGAAAAATATAAAAGCCATTTTTATCAATTTCATCATATTTGAACTCTTGCAACTTGACTCTTGGGTTGTGGCACAATTCGTTTCCGTTTGTGATTGAAATTCGACCAAATTGGAGCACAAATAAGGGAGAAGCGGTCATAGAATCGAACGGGTTATTTAACGTTCATGGACAACTTTGGGACCCATTTAACATGGATCAAAGGTTAGTATGTTTCCTTTAGTATTTATCAAAATTAGTTCAATAATGTGACATATTTATAATTTTTATTCCGTGGTAAAATAAATAAAGTACAATTTGAGTCTCATAATGTGCTATGCTTCTAACTTTTATCCAAATCACCAGAATTTTGGCTAAACAAACCAGATTTGACACGTGGTTTGCAAGAGGGTTTAAAATTCGAAGATATTTTTATTGAAATTTGCACCTTAGTGTGACCTACTTACAATTATCATTAGGGGTGGGCGTCATCGAGTACCTGTTTCGGGTGAACTCAGGATCGGGAATTTGAAAAATGTCTCCCAACCCCGTACTCGACTCAATCGGGTTCCCCAATGGGTACTCGTGGTATCTGCATGCCCCTGTTTTCAGTTTTGCAAACTCAAAACATGGGGAAATAGGGGAAAGCTCCATGTCTATTTTCAGCCCATTTTATCCACATTATACACAACTAAACTCGTTACATATGCATAATTTCCTCATATAACGATATACGTTCAATGATTCAAATAAAATCTCAACCTCGAAACAACAAACAC
Source organism: Linaria vulgaris (assembly GCA_948329865.1). Classification (NCBI taxonomy): domain Eukaryota; kingdom Viridiplantae; phylum Streptophyta; class Magnoliopsida; order Lamiales; family Plantaginaceae; genus Linaria; species Linaria vulgaris. The sequence continues at coordinate 36,060,611 of OX415253.1, forward strand.
GACAAATCACAATATTTTATCATAATTCAAACATCCATAATTCCACATCCAAAGGGATCAAATCATGGCTAAACATCAGCAAAATATTTAAAAGTATGACACATAAACGTAATGAAAATAGGAAAAATACATAGGTAATATATATATATATATATAATGTTTTTAAAATACATACATATACAAGTAACAAGGTACCCCAATTCGGATCGGGTATAAAAACTTTTCTTCCAGATCCCGACCAGATATTTCGGGTACCCTTCACCCCATTTTCCTCGATGCGACCAAGCAATATCTGACCGAGGCAAGTTCGAGAATAGGGTACCCAACATTAACGTACACCCCCAATTTTCATTCTTACATTAAAAAAAAAAATCGGTTTTAGCCCCCATTATGTGCATTTCTTTCAATTAGCAAATAAATCGGGTTTTTCTTCCTAATCTCGCCCCACGCACGTGCAAAGCACGATTGTTTCTCAATTTTTCTTTAGTTAAATAACTCGAATATGGATCTCACCATATATAAATCTAAATTCGGACTAGGTTAAGGTACACTCATGACACGACTTTTCGTGCAAGGAAAACGACATCAAAGAGATCTCTATTCGCCACAATGTATCGGTGCACTCAACACATACGCATTGAATCGCACACTCACCATCATGGCGGCCCACCTCGTAGCTAACTCATGGATCTACTTCGACACACTCACAGGGATATTGTCCTCTCAAATTTAGGTTAGGATGAAAGGGAAAGTTTGGATACAACTCAATAGTCAATACCAGTGCTGTAGAACTGAAATAGGAGCTTTTTTATTAGGAAACAAAAACTGTTAACAAGTTACTTTGATGGACCATTTTTGATAAATTCGATCTCTATAATAATTTGATATATTCTTCTTTCAAGTTTCAAGTAAAGAATAGAGGTTGCAATTGGGCATATTAAAGATGAAATGAAAGAGTAAAAGGGAAAAACATTCCACTCATCATTAAAGGTGCAACAAAACATAAACAGCCAAAGATAAATCATACTTTATAACTAATACTGAAATTCACATACTATTTTTGTTTCTACACCTTTGCAAGTAAGCTTTATTTTGGATTACTATTCGATGATCAAACATTACAGAATGTGCGTAAAGATACTAAGATCATATTAATATAGGGCTAAACGCCATATAGAATGAAATGGGCATGAATGAATGGAGGTAAACAACACATTACATGCATAATAATATTTGAGTTTAGCATCCGATCATAGTTCAGAAAAAATCATTTTGTTTCTTCCAATAACTCAAACTATCCTATCCATCTCCAGCCCTCAGAGCCAACAAAATGAAGTTCCATGTAAAATGAAACAGCCTAAACTGCAGACTGTGTGATTCAACACAGCACTCCCTGTATTAAATTGACAGATCATAGTTTTACATTTCACAGCAATTGTTACAACACAGAGACATGGAGCAGCCAACTTTTCTTAGACCTTCCAAAGTCTCTATTACTTTAAAATTTAATCGATATATAGGGCCGATGACACACGTGCTCTGTTTTCTAAAAAATTAAAAGCACGTGAGACTCGTGAATATAACAGTACCATATGCTCCAGAATCGAGTTTCTATCATTCCGATCTTCTATGGTCTTTCTGATTGTTGTATACAGGTAATATCCAATTGGAGCCATGTTTTCTCCTCCCATAACATCGCCAATAAAGCACCAATATTGCAGCCACAACACCAAGAGGGATCGCCCATCTGAAATTGAATCAAACATCATGGCTGTTACTATAATAATTCCTAGTATAAACTCAGGTTTCTAAGCCTTTGCTGTAATTTTGTCTGTTCCCACATATCTGACAGTTTAACAGTACTTAAATCATTATCATTACCATCTTTTTCGTAAGAGTTTCTTTTTAACCATTTCTTTCTGAACAAAATATACACAATACAGTTTTTTTATTATCCAGGAATTGTTATAACTCTATTTTGGATTGTTCCAAAGATGAAGAAAATATATTTAACACATGTCCAAAGCTCATCTAGCCACAATCTTTTCATTTATTACCTACATAATAGTTCTAAAAGGCGATTAAGTGTTCTTCCTAGCAACACGGAATAAATACACACACACATACAAACACACACATATATATGTATATATATATATAGATGAAGTTCTTACCTGTCTAAATCAAGGATAGGGCTATAGACAAGATTTTCCCAAGTCGCCACAATAACATGCCATACTGGGTTGTAATAAAGAGATTCCGCGGACCAGAACATACGTGTATACGTCTCTAAGAATATGAAGAGTATCCAAGCTCCAATCTCAATCAAAATAAACTTTATAATAAACCGACCAACCACAACCATGGCAAGCGCAAAGGCTACCAACCAGTTGAAGAGTCTGTGGTTGTATTCCTTGATAAATAGAGATTTTGACTTCCCCAACATCTGAATCCAGAGAATGTGTTACAAAAATACCATTTAATAGAAATAACACGAATTATAAGAAAAAATAGTCATGAAGACATATGAAACTTGTTAGCTTGCAAAAAAGGGACCATTCTTCTTTTAACCCCAAATATTAGTTCATAGTTCAATTCGTATGTCTGCTCATATAATTAGCTCAAAACATGAGACACCACGGCATCAAAGGTCTGCTACAGAAGGATACAATCTTTAACCCAACACCAGCAAATCAGGCTAGCTCAAACAGGTAAGGTGGAAGATTAAGGCGTCATACAGATTTCAAAGTACTCGAGTTGCAAGACATGAATCCAGAAGACATAAAATGTGAGAAAGGTTATCATTAATTCTACTCATCTTCGACAATATTTGCATAGATAAGTACACAAAAGAATGGGCATGTTGTAACCAATTTAAAAATCTATTTAAATTACTCGAAATCAAGTGCAAAATATATATTGCTCAACCCTGATCAATTAACGAAAAGGGAGCCAAACAAGAAGTAAAAAAGCAGAAACGATCACAACCAACTACAAAAATTATATACACAGATTAAATTTTTATTGGAAGAGAAGTAAAAATGGTGGTTATTTACTGATATTTTCAGCGGAAAACTTAAGCATGCTCCTTCATGCAACTTGTTCTAGTTATGCTAGTGTACAAATCCCACCCCCCCCCCCCCCCAACAAAAAAACCCCGTTTACAAAAAAACTGCCACATAGCTCTTTTTTTTCAGTTGTAAATCTTTTGACTGCAGCCAAGTCTCAATCACTTGCTTCTGCTGTATTTCTTGCCATTTTAATGAGTTTTTACAATACCCGTATAGTACAACAACAACAACAACCAAGCCGTATATCAAGTATTTTGTATATTTTACTTCACTAATACTTCTAAACCTGTCCTCACAAGCATGCCAACAAGACATACAGGAGACAGCAAACAGAATCAAAAGAAAACACATATCAGCTAGAAGTTATGTTAATGTGCTCACCTTAGCCATCCTAAGCTCATAGCTACTTTTAGAAGGTCCAACACATTCACTTTCAAAACTTTGGTTGCACTGCGTGAACCCTGCATTGAATTTGGCCATTGATGGAAGTTTGAGGACTTGCAGCTGGTCCATCTTGTCCTCGCAGCTTGTATATAGTGACTCACATAGCTTGGAGGATTGATATTCATTAGCCAATACATAATTCTTGTAAACCTGCATCAATTTATATATAAGGACAAGAACATTAAAAGTTTCCAGCTTTTGATTTTTATTCAGAGAAATGTACCTTCTCAATTTCTTCAATCAACGTCTCAGCTGATCTTTTTGCATGATGACGCCCAAAATGTTGCTCATCAAAAGCTAGCATTGCTGCATCTTTGGAAGCTTGATGAGCTTGTTGCAGAGACTCCTCTGGTGTGGGAAATCCCAGGTTACCCATACGATCCCCGTATAGTTTCAAGCAGCGTTCCAAGATGCCCTTATTGAAGACCTCCACGAGGGAGCCTGTTGATGGAATCTCACCTTTATTCAAGGCCTCGAGAATCTGAAATTAAAAAATTATCAATTGATGAATAATACGAATTGAGATAGTAAGGCCTCCAAACCTTGTATTGGAAGCGTTGAACCCTACATTTATAATATATGCTCAACTATTTGCACCAACCATGGCCAGCACCCTCTCAAGGAATGTAGATTTAAAAGAAAAGGATAGTTACATTTACGACCCTTAAGGTGTTGACTAAATTATAGAGGCCTCCTCTAATGTATGAATAATTACAGACAGGCCTTGAAGCTTTGATAAACTGAAAAGAGAGGAGGTATGTTTTATGTCTTCCAAACTTCAGGAGGCGTCTGTAATCATCCAAACCTTGAGGGAGTCTATCTGTGAACTTTATAAAATTTAAAGGGATGTTCTATAATTATTCAAAATAGTCGGGGATGTTTCTGCAATTAGACCTAATCTCAGATGTATCCCTCTTGAGAACATTTGAACAAGAACCTGCAAGAAAGGTACCTGCTCCAAAAAGGCTACGAATTGCTTTCCGTTGAGAGTTTTGCCCTGGACAATCTTTGGACGGATTATGGATGAAACAACTGCTTTCAACTGCTCCCTCTTCTTAACATAAGAAGGATCAAGCTCATCATCCTTCATGTCACAGAGCTTTGTGCGTTGAAGATGCGGCTGTACCAAAGGTCAGATTGTGCTGTTAATTCATTCTATTACAAGTGCATGCATGATGTCAGCAAAGACTAAGCTAAAGCAGATAACAGATAAAGGTACTAGCCGTGGAGAAGGCGTATGAACTCAGTATTTACAATGCACATCGAAGTAGATGCTTATTCCTGACAACTTTTCCGAGAAATATAGGTCAGTGACGAGAAGATAACTACTCAAAGTTCATTACCAGAATCAGATGGTGTTGTATAACATGAGGCAATGTCATACTGTTGTGTGTTACAAAGGTTATATGTGAAAAATTGCACCTCTTTCGGTGGAAAGAATCCTGAATAGTAGTGAAACAGAAGAAGAGACGCAGTGAATTGCTTCCCCTACTTATACATGAAGAGGCACAAAAAGGTGCTAGCTTAGTTGCTTGCAGAGGGTGTAACTTATGGATCACACATTCTTGAGAAGAGATGAAGAACTGGAGTGGACCACTAGCATTAAGCGCTCAAAAAGGATAAAAGTGAAAAACAAAAAAATCGCAAAAACAACAAACCATGTGCATTCTGCCTAATATATAATTTTGTTCTCCAGACATCATTTCTTCCATTGTTACATTTTAAGAACAAATATCCTTTGGATTTGGTGATAATTGACTTGAAGAAATTCTGGAAGTAAGTAAAATTGTATTTTTGCAACAGATTAACATGATTGCATGTTCTGCTGAATTCAGGAGTACTTCTAGCATAAGTTATCAGACTGGAACTATCTCACAGGTACTTATAACAGACACAGAACTACTAGAGACCCTCACTCAACTGTATGGTGTAGTACTTAGATTGCTCACAGAAATAACACACGCTGCATCAAACAGCAAATTTTCTTCATTTGGAGATGGAGTTTAAAGAGAGGCTCTAAAAGAAGTAAAATTTGGTGACCTATATTTATGGAAAAGTAGATCATGTGGTGTATATAATATATCAATATTTATGTGACAGCAAAGAAGTAAGAGATTTGGAACACTTGTTCTTGACAGAGGTCAACAAACTACATATTGTTATCAATTTCATTCCTTCACATGTTACTTAATACTCTAGGTTCATTGTTCGTACGCCCGACAGTTTGAGATACTTATTTTTTCAAGTTAATAGTACAAGGTGAAGATGCTACATATCTTGCTCAGGTACCTAAGAAATTGTGTAGAATACAGAAATCGATCTCGACAACGGTCTTCTTTCAAGGACAGACATGTAACATTCTCTTCCCAAACCCTACTTCATCCACCTAATCACATAATATTTGAATCACGTGATCAATATAACTTAAAACCAAATTGCCAAAACCGTAAAAACTCTACAATCCTGCTTAATAAAATCCATGTTCCAAAAAAAAGACTATACGCCAAAAAACTTTGCCAGAATGCAAGCATTCAACCACTAGAAAAAACAATAGAAAGGTTGCTAAGTGAAAAGGCAGTAACCATGTACCTGTGGCAAGCTAAAGGCTGTGCTATTGTCACCCATGACAGCCAAAGACTCGCGAATCTGGTTAACCTGGATAAAGAGCCCAAAAACATGACGTGTATTCTACCATGACAATATTCAAAATTTCAGTTTTAATTGGATATCATCACAAATTTTAATTACTCGGGAAATTAGAGATAAAAATACCTGAGCGATATTCTTGTCTCCTGTTCAATAAGAAGCCCCATAATTACTTTTATAATTAGTCAAACTCTAAAAAGAATAGTTCCAAAGACAATATGGTGGAAGAGGAAACCAACCTTCAACATTAGGGACTCGTTGTAGGGCCTCATCCACCATTTGTTGTACTGACTTTCCTTCTAAAATGCCAACAATAAGCATCAAATCAAAATTGAAAAATTTAAAAATGAGAATAATAAAAAAGAAGCTGTTCTACAGGGAAACCCACACCAATAAGAGCAAGATGATTAATTCAGTTATAGTCATTAAGGGCTAAGTCTGATCTATTTAAAGTAATTTTGTGTCAATCGTTACTTTAATGAAGTACCATTCATAAAAAGTTTTGTCGAAAGACTTACGCAGAAAATCACGCTGGATAAGCCATAACAATTTAGCAGGTTCAAAAGCCACATCTTGTCCCTGCAGAAATAAATCAATGGGAGTATTTAACCTCTTAGTATTATTGTTCTATTTTAGCCAAAAATTACCAAAAAAATTAATGAGAAAATTTGTCCAGGAAATAGCATAATTACCTTTACTCTGTTCCACAAGCATCCCAGAAACAAACCCATGAGACGAACCATAATCAGAACAAAAACAGAGAATGAAAAGCCAAATTAAATAAAAAAGATCGAAAAAGGGTGCACAGAAGACTTCCAAGGGAACATGCTAGATTACCAACCTTCCATAAAATTCCTCAGCAAGCTCAACTGCGAATGACAACCTAGAGATGTCTGCTTCACGTATCTAAGCACAAAGCAACAATTTAATAAAGAGCATGGAACAGCATAACAGAATACAACAAAATTCTAGAATACTGAGGTTTTTAAACTCCAACGTGAACACCAGAGAAAGAGCTCATTACCTAATATTAACCTGAATTTTAAAAGCTTCTGCTAAACGTAAGATCTATAAACACTGATTTATATATATATATATGTGTGTGTGTGTGTATGTTTTCTTAAAAAGTTTACCTAATTAATGCTTGTGAATGTGACAATGGATGCAATTTTTTGGGGAGGTAAAAAACGTATTAATGCTTATGAAAGTGACAACAGACTTCAATAGTTACAACTATTTAAAAATATCAATCAGAACATTTTACCTCTTGGATTTTGTTATTATCCATGTTGTAAGGCATAATAGCCTCGTAGTTGTATCCTAGTCCAAGACAGTAGTAAATTTGAGCATGACTGATGGTTCCAACTATATTGGCCCCTAAGCTTAAAGGCATACTATCTTAACTGAAAGAAGCTACTATAAACATTGATTCGTTTGTCATAGCTTCCGATTCCATAATCTCATAATATAATATTATGGCAATTATGTCCCTAAGGAACATTTTGCATTCGTCTAGGTAATATATCTACAGTAGGGTATAACAAGAGTGAAATAGTTACGGGTAGAGTAACAAACCGTCTCAGGCAAATTATAGACAAGCACGGAACTCATTACAGCGGCCAGGGCGAAAATCCTGTGAAAACAAGCACATTGTAAATGCCATTCATAAAGTGCATGATTAATCATTGCAATCTAATAAAACTGAAACTTTTTGGTGAATTACCTGTCATCATATACATTCGATTTTCCAATACTTTCAAATCCCTCAGTGTCAAGATAGAAGACTGAAGTTTTAACTCCATCAATATCCATTTCCAATGGAGTTCCCCAAACCCAAATACCTAAAGAAACATAAGAAAAGTTCGAGTAAGGTCAAGATAAAATATTGCCGGCATCACATTAACAGAATTCATGATCTGAACAAGCTAGGATATACCTTTAGTTTTAGTATCACGCATGTGCCCGACACCAAAGCCTGCCATGTTTCAGGTCCAAGGTCAGGAACTCAAAGTAACAAAATGCAGTACATTGGCAACAATACACGACATGGCAAATTAGAGACGCACCTTCGTAACATGATAGAGACAAAAGCTGATTTAGTAGAAAAGATTTTCCTGAACGATAAGGACCTATAACCTGGAAATAAAGCAGCAAATGGTCTCAGAAAGGTGGGGTGGGGGGGGGGGGAGGGATGCACGTGAGGTTACAAGACGAATGGGAAGAAGAAATTTTGAAGCACCAGATATCATAAGATAAGATTCTCTAAAGAATGCCGGAGATTAATATTTCAGCTATTCCTACTTAGTTAAAGTTCAGGAAGGATTTGCCTTGCATGTATAAACAACTTTCAGTGACAAATTGCATGTGAAAATCCTAATGGCTTACCGCAACTGCTGCAATAGGGGTGGTGATTCTCTCAATCGCCTTCAGACCTTCTCTTGAAAGGCGAAGCTTTGTGTGACCAGGATCAGGTTCTATAATAGGAAACCTACACAAATGAAAAGGAAAATCACTGAAACTACTTGACAATGTGATCCACGGGCATATGCCATAGATATATGTAGAGAACGGTTATTAAAATGAAGGCAAAGGTATAATAAGAAAGGGGGGGCGTGTGAGTAAATTTGAAATAAGAAGAGCATGAAATGAACAGAGCATTGAGCAACAACATGGTAGGTAGCTCATGGGATTCTCTTACTCTTTGTTTGTTTTAACTTATCAATCAAATAATACTAGCACAAGTTCCTGGACAGGAAAACTGACATTTTTGAACCTCAAAAACACAATTTTCTAACAAAAATACATGTTCTTCTTATTATCTAAAGAAAAGAGGAAAATCGTCTACTCGGAAACTAGTAAAGTAGTTGTATTTACAACAGGAACACACACAGAAACATTCATTCGATTGACCAATAATAATAATAAAAAGCATCAATTTTCATAAAAGTGGATCCAACAATAGGGCAAATGCTCTGTAATCGGCAGAAAAGAGAAAAATAATAATTTACGGGAACTCACGCTTGACGAAAATCTTGAATGGAGAGTGATCCACAAAAGAATAATGAAATAAATATTGAAAAAACGGCAACCGGGTTGAAATTCCGCATCTCTGATCTGCGTGCGTATGTATATATTGGTGGATAATAATAATGCAGAACCTAGTAGTGATTTGTACGAGGAACTAATAATAATAACTACACATTAGGGTAATAATGTAGTAATAATGTCACGAGAAAGAAAAAGGAAAGGAAAGCAAAGAAAATAACGGAAGACAAGGAAAGATTTTGAAAGAGGCGAAGAGTGGTAAGTGTGAAGGAGGGAGGGTGGGGATCTCAAGAAACCATGAGTGCTGGTGCAGGTTAAGAATCGTGGTAAACCCGCTTATACAGGGAGGATTAATTTAATTAATTAAGTAGTAATAATAATAAGAAAGAAAGTAACAGTTATTATTATTATTATTATTATCGTGTTGAAGTTTCCATTTATATATTTTGGAGGATCTTGTGTGTGAGAAAAGTAAAAGGTAAACCAGTTTGGGAGGGAGACGAGACGGGATATGTTGAGTTTTCTTTTGGGGGAAAGAGTAAGACAGACAGACTCCAATGGGCCGCAAAGCAGGAGATTCCTCCCCCTCTTCACAAGTTTTGTTAAGACGCGATTTTTTATTTTTGGTTTTCTATTGTACTAAAGGCGCTGTTAACCTTAGAGGTGCGCCTTTAGACTTTAGAGTAAGTAAATACTGGTCTTGACTCTTCAACCACTACAATTTTGGATTTGGATGATAATACATAATAGTCGCCTGCATTTACTAGTCTACTTATAATTCATCGAAACCAAAACCTTAAATTTAACAACACTGTGTAATGTGTATTGGGATGTAGTCTATGGTAGGGGTACCACTGTACCCCTTGCTTAGATGATGCCACATGGCAAGGGCCACTTGTAACTTATTTACTTCGTTAAATACTTAATTTCGAAAATTTCAATTTTAGCTCAAAAGTTTGTTACTTATTTAATTTTTAGATCGCGTAACTTAATTGGTATCGGAGCCTAGGTTTATTTATTAAATGTGGAAATTTATTTATTATGTTAACACATAACCACCTCATGAGGGGAGTAATTTATAATTATGAGTTTGAGCGGAAGTTCGAGATATATTCTCAACATGGAGTCTTCCGAGCAATTGGAAAACACAAAACAAATTATAGTGATAGTTGGAAACTATCGCACAAGATGAGTAATTTGGCCCTACCAAATTTTCACGAACTTGAGACCGATGGCTCTAAGTTGTCTCAGGACTTTAGAGAAATTCAGAAAACGGTCCAATCATATGGTAACCATCAATACCATATGCCCGAGCACCTTCAAGAAATCCAGGCCAAACTGGAGACTATGTCCCGACGCCAGAAGGAGATATTTGAGACTCTTCAAGAGATCCAGCGACGAATGAAGAACTTGGAATCCCTTCCAATATCATCAAAAATAAGGAAAGGAGGATGGTTACCACCATCTTTTGGAAGTGAGCCCTTACTACACCAGAAGGGTAAAGCGGTTGAGGTCAAAAGAGAATTAACAAGAAACGAGAAGCTAGAGGCCTTAATACGGGGGAACCCAGTACTCTTTAAGATTATGTCCAGAATCAAGCTGGATGAGATCAACTACGGAGATCTGCAAGATCTTTCTGATCTAGCAGAATCATTTTCGGGTTTAAAACTCGTTAATGTTCATGCCCTGGAGGATGCAATTGTGCCAAGACATGAGCAGTCAACAGTAACCGAAAGTTTTGGATCTTATAATCTAAATCAAAATCTAATTCGAGATGAACCCATGCCACATCAGAACGATTTTGTGGCAGGATCGATGTTAACGGTGGTGCCAACCATATCAAGACCACGGAGACCGGACATTCATGGGACACCATACGGAAGATCCCAACTCGATCTGATTCATCCTTATGGGCTCATGCTCAATCTGGATATATTAGATTTCAAAAACCGAGAAATATTGATCGTTGAATGGGCATCGACCATGAGAATTGCAGCAGCAACGCTGGAACTCAACAAGGAAGAGTTCATAATGATGTTACAAATGAGCCTTGAGGGATCAGTCAAACTCGGATGGGAACATGCCACTCTAGAAGTTAGAGACGGTGTTCTATTCGGTGAGGCCCTCAAAGACATTGTTGACAGGATGGCCAACCTTTTCAAAATCTACTTCATCAGAGAAGGATATTTTATTGATCCCCAAACCGGAGAAGGTGACCAAGAAAGGCCAAAAGATACGAGCAAGCCTTGTATAGCTTGGAGTTACATGATATATGTAACGTCGATTTATATATCAAGCTCTTTACTGAGTACAAATGGAAGAGTATAATTAACAAGAAATGGCGATCCATTGTTCTTCGCCAAAATACCAAGTCCATGGCGAGAGATGTTATTGCGAGAATATACACCTTTCGGGATGGATACTATAGCTCGAAGGATGTCCTTTCTCAAGGTAAAGTTGAGCGAGTGGTGCCAAAAAACAGCATTCCAGAACAATTCCAAGAGACTGGGAGGAGTCAACAAATCAGTTTGTCTTTGCTGTGACGATAATGACATCCCAATGATCATAGGAGCACCCGAAAGACACAAGAAAAAGAAGCATAGGGATCACCTCTATGAACAAAGAAGAAATAGGTTCACCAGAAAGACCAAGGAGATTCTGGTCAAAACAAAAGGCTCGAAGTTACAAATCAAGGTAAAGAACATGACCTAGCCGTGGGAGGACATCTTCTAGTCAAGGAAGTACAAGCAGAGCACCAACGAGGAGGACTTTCAAAAGAGCACATACACGTGCCAATGAGAGTTTCAAAGACTGTAACTGTTGGACATGTGGTGCCAAGGGACACATCTCAACAGGTTGTCCAGATAACCAAATAAGAGGAGTTAGACAGTTCGAGGCTACACCAGGATTCGAAGAAGCTGTCTATTTTCATTACCTCGTTCAAGTGTACCAGTTTGAGGATATTCCTTCAGACGAAAGTATATATGGAGAAGATGAGGGCCAAGATGAGTCTTCAAAACCTGAATCAGAATCAAACTAAAGACGAGGAGATCTTTTGCCAGGAAGTACAAGAAGATCTGTCAAGATTTTTCTCACAAACAAGCATATCGCACAAGGGATTGATGAGGATTATGCGAGAAGACCCAAAGCTCCAAGTTTACAATGGGTTTACGATCGAAAAAATGGAGAGAGCCTTAGCCCAGCTAAGCCAGACATCATCTACAAGGTTACGGCGGGAGAATTAGCGATCTCGATGGAGCTAGCAAGTAATGTAATGGAAATGCAACTGGTTCTTATGAATAAAATAAAGGAGGAACTAAGTCGACTCAATACAGAGGTTGCTCAGAAGATGTCATGGATCCATATCGGAGCCATAAGAATCTTGATCAAGGCAATATTCAAAGAAGGAATCAATTTGCCAATTGATATTGCCATCTTTGACATAAGAATTCAAAACCTACGGGACGCATGTCTTGGATGAATATCAAGGAATCTATTTGCTGAAAAGGTGGCAACGTTCGTTTATCCAAAGATTGCATATAATCTGGCCGATCTAGATTTCAACAAGGTTCTTACTCTACACCAGGATTTCAAGAACAAGGAGTTAATGAAGGAAGGAAATAGGCCATACTCCATCACCTACAGTATCTCTTATGCCCTTTTCAATACTCATCATTCTGACCTTTTTCGAAGAAAAGAGTTTGTGGAGATACCTGAAATCTTTGATAAAGTTGCCCATACAGTCAAATCAGAGATTTTCGATCTTACTCATATCAATGAGATGGATATGATAATACGAGATCAACCGGTATTCAACAAGAATACTAGTTAGGGGTTCGAGCCCATGAGAGTTTCTTTCCAGAAAAATAGGATGCACATCCTAACATAGGGAAAGAAACCAATTGTTAAAGTTGTAATCGAACAAAGAAGAATTACTACTAAAAGAGAACTCCAATGTCCAAGAGGTTGGTGCGAGGTCGAGGTAATCTTTGACATCACTCAGAAGGATAATAACCCTTCCTTGTGGCGCCTTATATTATCTGAAGCAGCCCTTAGTGGAAATATATCAAGGAAACCTAAAATTAGGTGGAATATATTTCACCATAAGTGGGCGAGCAGGGAAAACCCCAGAACAACTAATTATGGGAATAGAATTTCTTGAGGATCACAAACCTTGGGAAAGATTATCGGACGGAATGGAATTCACAGTGGATGGGAAGAGATACATATTCAAATGACCACTAGTCCATTCTCAATATACATCCACTAAGAATGTTGTACGAGAAATTTCGAGTCGAATACTTCGCGGCGTATATCGAATCAGGAGCTGGTATTTGCACAGCCAAACCAAGAGTTTTTGCCGAAGATATCGGAGAAAATTTACCAGCAGTCGCCGGAAGAGATTTCTCGAAGAAGATTATTATCTTCAAAAGAGGAATAAAACAAGCTGAAATATTGATTGGTGGAGCGGGAGGTACCCCATGGTACAAGGTAAAGACGCCACCAATTTATTTTCATGAAACCAGAGCCAATATTTTACTTGGCAACAATTTCCTGCAAATGTTCAAACGTTTTACCCAGGATAATGAAACAAGACGCCTTATCCTCACAACACTTTGTGACCATAAGATCTTGGTGCAACGATTGATGCAGGCATTTTACAGAAAATTGGCAATTCAATTTCGCAGCAAGAGTAGTGATGAAGGACAACTTCGTCACCCAAAGATGAGCGACCAGAGGAAATATGGCAAAGCAATCTTACAGCTTAGGATTGATAGTCTGGGTGGCCAAAAATATGAAAGGATCAAAAACAAAATAATCGAGATCCTAAAGGCCAGCTTAGAACCAACTCCTCACTTGAACATCACTAACGAAGAACAGATCTCGCTAGAAGATGTCAAAACCAAGATCCGAAGAAACTTCAACGAAGATCCTTTGGCATGGTGGAACAAGAACGAACTTAAAGCATCCTTAAAAATCAAAAAAGGAATGGGAAATGAGTTTGTTAAATACAAGCCCATCCTAATGAATCGATCGTAAGGATATGCAAAAAATTCTTAAGGAGCATCTTGACCTTAAGATAATCTCACCAGGAGTCTCTCCTTACAGCAGTCCCAGATTCTTAGTCAGGAACCATGGAGAAATTAAAAGAGAAAAGCCGAGATTAGCAATCAACTACCAAGGAATCAACAAAATCTTGGAATTTTACGGTTACTATATCCCGAGCAGAGAACACATGATCAACTGCGTCCAAAACGCAAAGGTCTTCTCAAAGTTCGATTGCAAGTCAGACTTTTATCAAATCAAGATGGAAGAAGAAAGCAAGAAATATACGGCTTTCTCCACACAACAAGGACACTATATTTGGAATGTTATACCAATGGGATTGGCTAATGCACCCCGGATATATAAAAAAAATGGATAATCTCTTCAAGGATTATTTCGGATTCATGTTCGTGTATGTCAATGACATCCTGATCGCCTCAAGGAATATCAAAGAGCATATTAGACATCTGGAAATATTCTCAGATGTTTGTCATAAAGAAGGATTGGTGCTATCTAAAAAAAAGGCAGTGATCCTAACAAGGTAGATTGAATTCCTTGGAATAGAGATTAATGAATCAGGTATCATCCTTCAAAACTATTTGGATGAAAAGGTACGCGATTTTCCTGACGATCTCAAAATTGTTAAACAACTCAAGAGTTTTATGGGGTTAGTTAATTTTGCTGGAAATGTTTATTAACAACCTGGCAAGTTACAGGAAAGTGTTTAGTCCATTGCTTAAAAACAATGCAGAGTTCTGATAGACGGAAGAGCATAAGGGAACGGTGCAACGTCTTAAAGACATATGTCAGAACCTTCCCAAACTAGCAATACATAATGACGAAGATGATCTGATACTCTATACATATACCAATGATCATTGGTGGGCGACGGTTCTAACGAAAGTTGAACCAAAAGGAGAAGTCCCTTGCAGTGGACTCTTTGCTGATAATGAAACAACAAGATGGCACATCAATGAGAAGGAATTCTTTGCAGTTCGAAAGGCTTTTAAAAAAATTGTCGTTATTTCTACTTGCTAAGAAATTCACGTTGAAAATTGATAACACGAGCGTCAAAGATTTCTTGAAAAATAAAATTGAAAGTAAACCTGATAAAGCTAGATTTTTAAGATGGCAGGTTGAATGTCAATATTATGATTTTGATGTTTTAGTAATTAAATCTCACGAAAATATTCTTGCAGCTTTCCTAACAAGGGATGGAGGCACATGAAACTGATACCATTCTAACAAGATGGAGGCACCACAGGGAAAACCTGGAGGAACTCAGGAAGGCGATGGATAGTCTGGCTTCCGGTTATGTACAGGAAAGGGATCTTAATAAGGTCCAAAACGCGATGAAAGCTACTTGGTTAGGTAGCACGAGTCTTTGGAAAAGCATTATGGCCCCAATATTACGAGATGCCTCCACATCAAAGGTAAAATTCGAGCTACAAGTGATAACGCTTGATGATGGAAATTCAAGTTCCATTAACACAGGTCCGGTTGGTGATCTTTTTGAGGAAAACACCGATGAGCAAGTCGATTCAAAGGTGGAAACACCTAAAGAATCAAAAGATACCTCAGAAATTAAAGAGGACGAGATTAATCTTAGGCCCAGAATAGGGACTTCTAAGATTGATAAAAACGAGCAGAAAGCGCCTTTGATTGAATATCAGAGGACATGAGACATGCTATACACTAGAATGGGACTTATCCCAGGAAAATTCGTGGCCGATTCGTCAGGAAAATATCCGAGAATTTGAATACTACCAGATTCAAAGCCTGAGAGCGTATGAGAATGGTTCGACTTTGGCTGCATAGCTTCAGTCTTTACCACATCACCAGGATTTCTGGAAATTCTAAATTGCCAGAATGGATTCACGAGAAAGTTTACGAGACTTGGAAAAACAATCCTTCACTAGAAAGAGGAGATGTTTTGGAGTTAAAGTTTATTTCAGCAGCTCCAGAAATTATAGGAAAGGGTTTCCATCCAAGCTTCCATTTCATCAAGCTGCAGAGACCCAACATGAAGGCTATGGATTATATCAAGCCACCACCAGAAGGACGATTCTTAGTCACCCCAATTTCTGAGGATGATATTTCGACCAGAAGAGCGTGGGGACTTTGGGTCTGTCTCACGGAGATGGACAAAGTCAAGTATTCGTTCAAGATCTTTCAAAAATCAGAGAACGGATTGTTTATGCTGAATAGCATGACGAATAATACCACGCGATTTGCAGACATAATCTTTGAAAACAAAAGGCAAATGCCGTGGAAAAACGAGATTCCAACAACGGAAGAAACTAGCCGAAAATTTTGCAATATGATGCACGACATACGATGGAAGGAACGTATCTGTACAAAATGTCCCGATCATAAAGAGCCAATTTTTGGAAAGGGATTCCGAGTAAAACGAGACAAATGGGAAAACGACAGAGAAGGCCCCTCAAGACATGGAAAGGTTACGCATGCTGGAAAGTGGACAAATTCTACTGGCAAAGCAAAAAGAGCCATGTGATAAGGGCCAGGACCACCTCCACTAAATTTCAGATTGATAATGGAGGGACCACGAGCTTTAGTGGAGGGAAACGTAAGCAGTGACAATTTCACTATCCAATGTAGCTGAAGTCCGCATTTGAAATTTAGGGCTTCACCTATATATTGACAAGCTGAAGAAAGCAAATGGCATCGAGCATTCCCCATTTTTTTCTTACAAAAAATAAAAAAGTCTAAATAGTATGTAATAAGTCGAGTGTTTATATTTTCTAAATTCTGTTGTAAAATTCTAAGTGTATGTGTGTAGGAAACAAGGCTACTATGTGTAGCTAAATATGTAACTCCTCTCTAAAGGGGTTATAGTTGTTATGTAATAACTAAGTTTTAACTTATAAATAAAATATGGGCTTTTGCCTAAGTGTGTTAAAGCAGCGTGTTCTTAACATTCATTCTGAATTATATCTCTTACACCTGGAGTAGGAAATGAACCAGGGTTGCGCTGTTTATCGTTGAAGGAACCATTGCAGAACCATCGGTTGCGATCGAGTGGTTGAAGGTCGGCGGTCTTTGTAAAATCTGGTGGGATACCCGACGATATCACGGTCAAAACGAGGTATTTTTAGAACTTATGTTCTTAAGTCATTGATACGGAAGCATGATGGGCCTGATATGGTCGTAATGGACTAATTCTGTTATTTATGGGGTCTAAATTAAAAATAATACAAACTAAAGGCTAGACTTTTAAATCGCACTTTAAAGCCACTTAAAATGGGACACTTGGCATGATCATAAGGAATGAGGACCACTGGTCCTCCCCCCACCATAGACCTCACCGTGTACTAGACAGGTTACCAATGTGTCTTAAATAGGCTGGACTGACTAAGTTAGTGTTTCTAAAAAGCCCAAAGAAAAAACAATTTTTTTTTCTGTTTAAATAAATTTAAAAGGAAAGTTAATATATTTGCAGATTATTCTCAAAAGTTCTTTGACTTAAAAAAAAAGATTATTCTCAAAAGTTGAGTTTTTGCTTTGTTCTGAAAAAGAAGTCACTAATAATTCTCATAAATAAGAGCCTTAAACGTGTAAAAATAGATAAAAAAAACTTTCACATAATTACAAAGTGTCTCCTGGGACTTTATTTTGTTACCTCACTACGATAATTATAATATATATATATATATATATATATATTGAAAGTTTTGACGCAAGTTAGAAATTTATGATCCATTTTCATAAAAAAAAAATTTAAATGGGGCGAAAGAGAAAAAATTTATTAAGTATAGTCGTTGTATTGATGATGAATAAGGTTTGAGATTAAAAGTGTTTTCCTTTTTATAAGGTTTGAGATTAAAAGTGTTTTCCTTTTTATAGGGAATTACCACTCATAACATTCATCGATATCGTATATTAGTAGCAGTAACCATCTGAATGTACTATCTCATCGTGTAGTGGCTGCACCTAATAATCTCTCGCGAAAGAGGCAGAAGTGGATTGGATGACAAGTTTAAGGCGCGTATGGTTGGCTGTATTAATCCCACATTAGCTACTTAAATATGGCCCAATATGGGACGGAGGGACGGAGGGTTGATTGGTTGGAAATATTCAATCTCGGGTCATGCTGCTCCAATCCTTTTGACTCGGGTTAACTCAACACAAATAATCCGTTGTCCCCCCTCCCCCACCCCCCAAATTAATAATTTGCCTTTAATCTGCTCCATTACTTACTAAGTAAATTTACTTTCGTACCCTCCAAAAGAATTTTTACCTCCTCGCTAGGGTAAATTCAGAACATGCTCTCATTTATTTCTGTGCAGCTTCGTTTCCCGCTAAAAACCTTTCGAGAAACAATAATGGCGCACTAATTAATCTTGAGACATATTCCAAATATTTGTCTAGACCTATCCAAGCTCAGGTATTGGTTAATTTTTCTTGTCTTAGTTATGTAATTATTTTTCGTATATTGAACTATTTTCCTAAACCTTTTTCGACGAATCTTTACATGTAGTTACAATCGGTGTGGGTTACCTCTTGGTTGATGAAGCTTACGTTAGCGATCGGGTTGTGCTGGTAGCGAGTACGAGAAACCTTTTATTCTCATCAGATTTCTCACAATTGTAAGTCGTTTATGTGGTTCATGGTTTTGTTTGAAATAGATCTGAAATTGAGGCATCTTATTTATGCTAGATTTGAGTTATTTAGCTACTTAGTGCTTTAGTCAATTTCAGTTTTGAAGTATTTATGTCTATTTTGAAGTTATATTTCCACGATGAGTTAAGCAACTTACATTCTATTTTACTAGTTATGGCCAACTTAAATCGATGCTTTTTAACTTTTTTGGTGGGTTAGAAATTCAACACGTGCCTTATTTACTCATTTGGAGGTTGTCCAACAAAAATTGAGTTGCTGAATATGATACTGCCACATAATTGTCATCTTGGTGTTTAATCTCACAAAATCATATAGGTTAAAACTATCCAATGGATTGGAGGACCAAAGTGCTGCTACCCAAATGGTGGTGCTACAAATAAGAATGCTCGTTGTGTTCTTGTGTTTAATTCTTCTTAGATGTCATCGTCATAATATCAAAAAAGCAAAAGCACGGGTATCATTATAGTATGGTCAATAAAATGCCCGAGCAAATTAAATATTTGTGTAAACTAGTATAGTTAAATGATTATTATTGCGTTGAGAATTAACGTATGGATCGAAATACATTTCATATGCTATGTCTTCCTTGGAAAATGTCAGTGGTTTAACTCACTCTAAGTATGTATCTATACAAGAGTAGACCGCTATGTTCTTACTCATTTTGGCCTACCATCAAAAAATGCGAGTCATTAAGTTCGATTTTAGTAGGTCAGGGCAAATCGTTAGTTTTTTCTTCACTAGAACCCTTGAAGCCTTACTCAAAAATCAAAATGAATGACCTGTTATTTGTTAAGCTTATCCCTATTTCAGAAGATTGCTTGGACGAGCTTTGAACTGTTTTCAGGTAATTGTTGCAAATTTGTGTGCTACACTTATGTATTATGTTGCATGCACTATAATTCATTTGTGTTTTGTTATTCCAACAAAAAACTAGGGGTGCCTTAGTGCTTTAGATGACACTTACATAAAAATTAGAGTTCTGAAAGCCGATCAAAATAGATACCGCACCGAAAAGGAGACCTTAGTACAAATGTCCTAGGGGTATGCGACAAAAACATGAATTTTGTTTACGTTTTCGCTGGGTGGGAGAGATCTGTGAGTGATATGCGAGTTCTATGTGACGCAATCTCGAGGTCTACCGGTTTAAAAGTGCCAACAAGTTCTTTGTTTGTCGTTAAAATTACATGACTCATTAGTCTATACCAAATTTTGTGTATGCGTTAGCAACAAACAATGTGTTCGTGTGTGTAGGAAATTATTACCTATGCGACAACAGGTACACAAATGGTGAAGGTTTTCCAATACCGTATAAGAGTCGACATTATCACCAAAATGAATGGGGTGATGGAAATGTTCGTCCTCAAGACCACGAAGAATTTTTCAATATGAAACATAGTAGGACACGAAATTCTATAGAGCGAACATTTGGTTTACTTAAAGGGAGATGGGATATTTTACATAGCAACACCTTTTACTCTGTCAAAAAGCAAAGGAGAATCATCATGGCTTGTGCTCTACTCCACAACTTCATCCGCCTCCACATGACTATAGACCCGATGTCCTTAGAAGACATCCAACAATATATTGATCCTTTAGACGACCTGGAATATATTGATATAATTGAGCCATCGGCGGAGTGGCATACTTCTAGAGACAACTTGGCAATAACAATGTTCAATAACCATCATCACATGCATGGCTGATTAAAACACCAGATGCACTTGAACACAATTACTATTTTGTTAGAACTTAAGTTGATGTATCACTATTGCAGCTTGTAAAGACATATTTATGGTTTAAGCAATATCTTTTGTTCAATTTGGTTGTATGAATTAAATCTAGTTATTGCTTAGTGGAAACATAGAATGTATGACTACTTCGTTTAATGAGATGGTGAATATAGAATGAGTTATGAAATATGTGTTTTTTCTTGTTTATCTACAGTCTTTAACCCCTCACGTTGAACTGGTATTTCCATTTATTTACTTTGCAGTAATACTTTTTCAGGTAACAAATGGAAGGAACATGATGTAATTTTCGTAATAAGCGTCCACGAGATGAGACAGCTGCTACTAAACGTCGCTACTGGACTAAAGCTGAAGAGTTGGCATTGATTGCCACGGTGAAAGAACTAATTATCGAAGGGTGGAAACGTGACCAGGCTTTTATAAATAGGTTGAAAGAAGGCTTCTAGTTGATGTTCCAGGTTGTAACATTCAAGGAGAACCACTCGTTAATCAAAATTAACTGTCTAGAAAAAGGGCTACAACAACTTGTCTGGTCTGTTCGGCAAAACTGGTCAAGGACTGGACCCTTTTGATCTCTATATTAATATAGTTGGCACGGAGACTTGGGAAACTAACGTTCGAGTAATTTTTCAACAATCATTTAAATCAAATACCATTTAAATTAATAGCTTACCAGAGTTTTTTTTCTCAAGTGAATCCTGAAATTCTTAAGATGAAAGGGAAATCTTATCCTTTATAAGAACACTGGTGCCAAGTATTTGGTAAGGACCGTGCTAACGATGAGGACGCAGAAGATGTCAGCGAAGCAGTCGAGGAAATAAGGAACAATCAAAATGCACAAGGCGAAGGTGTGCATGCCCCTTCTATTGTTTGTGACTTCCCAATCCCTCATGTGGATGTCGAAGAGGAAGCCTAAGATGCTGAATCCGTGATAAAAGAAACAAGTAACACTTCAGGACCAAATCCGATCAAGGGGAAGAGGCGTAAGTCGAAAAGCTCATTTGCGGATGATCCGTTGGTAGGAATGATGGGCATGTATATGGCTGAGTCGAGTGACGTTATTATTGACCTTTCAAATGCCATCAGATCTCTCAAAGATGTTGACCCTACTGTTTCTAAGGTATTCATGGAGCTTGAAAAAATACCAGGTTGCACCATCGGCAATCGCGTCGTGGCAGCACGCAAGATTATTGCTTCCCCTACTATCGTAGCTTTGTTTTTTAGCTTGACCGGTAAGGGGAAAGCAAGTTACATGCTCAACATTCTCTGTGGCGAAATATGATTGTAGGGGTACCCTATTGAAGCATATATATATATATATATATATATATATATGTAATTATGTAGACTGAAGACTTTAAAGGTTGTTATTTGGTGATCCTGAAATTGGGTAAAATAAAACTTTTGTTGCCTCATGTGAGAGTGACATTATATGGAAGTTAGTTGGTTGCCTTTTTTGGATTTTAGAAAACTCATAGTGCCTCATATGCGAGTGACACTATATGGACGCCAGTAGGCTACTTTTTTTGGGTTTTACTCAATGTAGCTCAATGTAAATTTGAATGTTTAAGTATCAAGAACTGGTATTTTGCACATATATTTGACTCGTGTTGCATTAGGTAAGTATGTTTTGATTATAAAATGTTATTTTAAATATCCAAAGCATATAATATGAGAATAACTAATGGTATGATGTTTTAATTAGTACAACTAATGGAATATCCATGTTTTAATTAGTAATGCAGGTAAAGTTCTCACTGGATAGCAGAAAGTTTTGCAATGATATGATGTTTGTGTTTTTTACACTTGGTTTTCGCATTCTGGTTATGAAATATGGTGCTTAGTGGTGTAGTGGACTTCCATAATGCTTTTATATTGTGCTATGTATTCACTTCCTGTTTCATAACATTTTTTAACCCTTGCCTATGTCGACAGATCACTGGATAGTGGATATAATATAGGTCAAAAGGACATTGTTGATGTGTTCCTATTACAGAATAGTGTCCCCTTTTCTCCAGTGGATGCATCATGATTGGGAATTGCCTCGAGCTGATGCATCAACTATAATTATGTGCATTTGTGTAGGGCAATTAGATTATGGCACTGAAAATATAAGGACGAGGTCGGTTTTTCAATCGTTGCGTATTAATTGTGTTTATATTGTGATAGAAAACGTGCGATTTTCATAATAACTTGTTTAGATTGGGATAATAGCACTATTTAACTCATAGCTCAAGGAAATTTGCATGGTGAAGTAGAAAATTGCATGAATTTTATGTCTAGTTTCTGAAATTAGGTTTACTGTTTGTTTCTTATTGTAATAGCTTGTGATCTTCACATGAAAAGGAAATCATATACTTAATCCCACATGTGTTGTTATTTTCGTGATTGAAAAATACTTAAGAGTATGTTATGTGATGTTGTGACAAGTTTATCTCTTGTGATTTTCTGCCTTTAGGTTTACTTGTCATTATTCATATTGCATATAGTATAACCATATTTTTGTTTTTCTTCTATCAGGTTTTGAGCTGCTCAACAAGTATTTGCACTACAATACTCGAGATTCCAAGAAGCAAGCCTACTCAGAGAATTCGTTCTGGAAAATTACTTGTTGGACCTCGTAGTCCCAATGAGGACCAGCACATAAGGAACGATGTCGTGTCTACCCCAATACAACAACTTAGATGAAGGACAACGCTGTTAGGTTTCGTGTTTGAGGATGTCGAATTGCCTCAAACATCTGAGGATCAAGACATTGTTGCTTTTTAAAGACCAGGAATGAGATTTTGCATGTGGGAGGAGGCACGTAAGAGGCTGCATAACTTACGTGAAGGCAATTAATAACAGATGAAGAAACATAACATTATTCTTGTGTAGTGTCCAAACTCTAGAAGGCAGCAAAGATTTTTCGTACAAATTGTTTATTGATATGGGGAGTATCACATCAGTATTGTGATTAATTTAGGACCCCGATAAAGTTTAGATTAGAAAATCACCTATTTTTTAGAGTTAGTGTGTTCTACAATTTTGGCGGCTTGATGATTTTGTTGTGAAAGAAACTATTCATTATGGTTCAATTTTGACAGTTTTGCTGAGTGTTTTTGTTGCTTGGAAAATTAGACATCTGCTTATTTAATTATGGTATGATATTTTCATATTGAGATCGAAAGTTTGTGTTGTTTTTACACTCATATGTTGATAAAATTGCAGTGATGGGGGTTGAATGCTCATCCATTCACCAGTTGTTGTTCTCAACTAGACATGTTAAGATGGGTTCCGTTGAACTGCTTCCGTAACTTTTCCTTATAGCATTTTTATACTCTGCAGATATGTAACAAATGTGAAACGAAAAGTGCAACGGGATTTATTTTTTGCAGAGTATTTTTGTTCACATATAAATCCTTGAGAAAAATTCAAACTTTTGGGTGGATAAGTACATTTTAATCAATAATCTTTGGTAAATTTTACAGTAACTTTACTTGAAGAGTCTCCACTGCCTACGGGCAAAAATTTACAGTAACTTTACTTGAAGAGTCTCCATATATAGGTCAAGTTTTTTGTTGCAAAGTAATTCTTCCTTAAGTAAACAATTAAGCAATAATTTTTTTAAGTGTTGTGAAAATTAGTTTGGAGAGAGAACAAGAAGTGAGTGTACTAATCAAGTAAGTAAAGGAGAGGGCTTCTTTTGACCCAAGACCAAAACAGAAACCTCCAACTTCTTCACTTAGCTCATCACAATAGCCATTTTTGGTTCTTGAATAACTAGTGCTTCAACTTCAACTTGCCCACACGTAACTCTCCATAAAGTTTGAATCTTTACAAGCATGTCATAGTAACATTCATAAAAAACCAAAAACAAAAAAACACAATAATTCCAACTAAAAAACTAGGATCAACCTCCTTGTTTGGCTGGATCAACCTAGGATCATCCTCCCAAATATATGGGTCGGCGAAGATGAACTGAAGGTCATTTCGCCGGCTTCGAGGCAACGCTCGACATTAGGTTTCATCTAGGACAAATAAGAGTGTGAAGCACAAGTTATTTATCATTACGAAAACAAAAAGTAAAACTAAATAGCATGGTTGCACTACATGAATATATCAACTTACGTGTAACATCGCCATTTTGATATAAATGGTACTTTTATTTTGTCAGTCTTACTGTCCCACGCGACACCATAGGGAACTCAATGATGAAATCAAACAACTCCTATGGTTTCTTAAGTTGGCCGATATGGAACTCAAAGAAAGTTTTTTCATATGAGTAAATAAAACGGGACGTCATGATAGTGGTGATGACTTCTAGAACGACGTCGACGAATTCAACGTCGTCAAATTTGACACACTTCATAGTCTCCAGTATCTCTTCGATGAACACCATAAGTTGTTGCCTATCCCAAAGGATGGGGCCTAAGTCAGCTTGCAAGTTCACATCCATGGGCGTAGTTATAATAGGCATTATGAGAAACGGAGAGAATTGTAATAATATGGTGATTTTGTATGTGAAGTCGGCTTTCTTTTTATAGACAATGTTAACAAAATATGATGGTAGGTAAGATGTATATATTTTTTGATGAAACTAAGTAGACATTAATTTCAGAAAAGACGTGCAATACGGGGATTACTGGATATGAGTTTTGCTACAATTGATTCAAATGCCAGATTTATTTTCATATGCATCTAATGGCCATTATTTTGACGGTTTTCTTTTGATAAGTATTGCCATATTTTTGGTGGTTACTTAAAGCAATTATTTTGCAAGTAAATCTTTACATAGCTGCTATTCTAGTGGATTTGATAAGATATTTAATGATGATTCCTTTATTTTATGAAGATATCCACACACAATTTTCGTTTTTTTTTCATATGATAATCATGATTACCTTCTGTGAGTATGGGATATACAGAAATGAGAAAATCCTCCAACTTCAGAAAATTAAAACATTACAGGAACTCAACTCCTTCACATACTACAAAACATCAAGCAAAATTTATTAAACAAGTTTAGATAAGACGCATTCCTATCACACAAATTTAAAGGACTTTAACCACAGTACTAATGAAAATATCGCTACTCCGAGATGAAAATTAGCGGCACACTATAATGCGCTTATTAAGAACAATAGTTAAATAAACATGTGTTCATAACACTTGAGATCTGACACTATGTCATGCTATAAACATCGTTACGGATGTCGCAATAGAGAGGGACATGAACTGCATCGGCCTCATTACCATACGCAGTTTTAGGGACATTGTTGACATCCATATATGCTAGCTTTGAAGAAGGATGGTAAACTCTAGGATCATGAACATTTTCCACTGGAATGACGAATAAATACTTGAGTGTCTCCCACAACGACTCTCTTGTACGAAAGTGGCGTTGGGTTCTTGGATTGAGCTGCACTTTTATGTTTTAACACTTTTAACAAAGCATGTAGTATCGATCAGAAGAAAAGTCTTGAATGTTAAATATACCAAATATGAAACATAACATATATATGTACCTAATAAAGTTGTTTACATGGAGGATAGATATCTCAATTTCTGATGGCATGGTAATTGTATTTGCAGCGGCGTTGTGGTTGACATATGGAAAGTTAACCACATAGTTGAACAAATCATACCGCGTTTTGTATATATCAAAATGCTCGCGTAAAAAGTGAATGTTGTAAGGAAAGTTGAACTCTTCGGTCATAACACCCATAAAATATTAAGAACCAGATCAACGACTTCGATGCAGTGTAACAGAATAAACTTTCTGGCCACGTGTAACTTATTAAGAAATCGAGTTTCTTCATTATCACCCCATTCCATAACTCCCCAACTACCATAGAGTCTGGCCCTTCCAAAATCATTTTCTACAGATACACGAGAGGGAACAAGCATGCTATAATGTGAGAAATTGTTCAACTGAAGAGTTTGAGTTATGGGTTACACCCTTGTGTGTACCTCATACTTATAGGTACAAGAGCATTGATCCATTTAATGAGGTTCAATTCTGGAACAAAATATCATGGCCCATTCTGTGCAAAAAGCAAATTTTCGTAGACTTTGTGATCCTGATTACAGTAGTAAGAATTGAATTTTAGTGGTTGTGTGATGGGTGTAATTAAATGTATTATTTACAGTCACTTGTACACTTGTACAAATTCTTGACCATTGACATCGAAATTATTAGCTCCAGTAGGTGGCCTGGAATTTCAAATGGCCTGGAATTTCAAACAATGCTTAGTTGTGCTCCTTAATGATAAAATAAACATCACTTATATTTATTTGTAGAACATCCAGTTTACAAGATTAAACATACTCTAGCATTACGAACAGTAGCATTACAAGAAAATCATAACAATAAAAACAACAAAACATGCATAAGGACACACATTAACCACCCAATGACATGCTTACTTCAACACATGAAGCATAATTTTCAAAAGATACTTTAAAAGCTTTTAATACACCATCCTTCATACGTGCCCTAAAACTGGTAACTCATATTACCTTATTTATTCATAAATACGTAAGAGCGCACCATACTCACATCTCCCTTGAAATTCCATTTACAGAGCAAGATGCTTGGGAACTTGGTAACTCGTCTTTCTCACCGTTGGCCGATGAGGTGTTGGTACTAAAATGCGCGTAAGAAAATGTCGAACGACCTCCATACGGAGTTGCATTAGAAGAAGGTGTTCTGGAAAGTAGCGTGCAACTATTTGCCTCTTCACTGTTGGAAAAGTTTCCTGAAAAAACAGCACCAATAAAATAAATAGAATCATAACAAGTGATAAATAATTATATATGCAAAACCAATTATTTTAAGAACACACCATATTATTGTAAGGAGTCGCTATGATCAGAGGAGATTTCAATAACCGACGTATTTTGTGGTCCTTTCACATCTCCCTTTCCAAATATCCTTTTTAGGTATTCTTAAAATAGGTTCGCCCATTGCGCGATATGCAACGACCAACCATTTGCTCTGAATTCATATGTAAAATTTCATCACATAAATTATTTGTCGAGCAAAAAATAACATATAAGATAATGGATAATTAATCATTACCATGCATATCGCATCCCAGGTTCTTTTCGAGGCGTGCAACAAGTTATTATCCGAGTCATATTGAAAGCCATGCAACGAGATTAAGTATTTGAAAGTTTGGTAACACTTCTCCAAGTTTTCAAATTTCCCGTAACAATATTCATCAGTAAAGGCTTTAACAAACACCTTACTAACTTCATGACCAGCGCGCTTGATGCTTATATGAGAATCCTTAGTTAGGGTATGGCCAAGGCAAGTAGGTTCTTTCTCAACACTTAGGCAAAAATCATGGAGAACCTGCCTCTTAAATAGAATGTGACAAGCTAGTAGGTTGTCTCATGTATATCATGAACTGCACTCGTTTGGACGTTGCTTGCTCAATCATAAAACTAAGTAGATTTACGAGTAATCTACACAGAAATCATTGGAAGGCACTAATTAGAATACTTAGGTATTTAAAGCACACCTAAAATTACTGATTACATTATAGTAGATATCCAGCTGTATTAGAGAGATCATTGGAAGGCACCAATTAGAATACTTAGGTACTTAAAGCACACCTAAAATTACGGATTACATTATAGTAGATATCCAGCTATATTAGAATGATGCAGCGATGCTGACTGGATATCAGATACTAAGGACACTAAATCCACCAGTGGTTATGTCTTTACCATTGGAGGTGGAGTTGTGTCCTGGAGGTCCTCAAAACAAACTCGTATAGTTCGTTCCATAATGAAATCCAAGTTTATTGCTTTAGATAAAGCTGATGAATAAGCATAATGGCTTCATCACTTTCTTGAGGACATTCCTTGTTAGAACAAAATAACGCTTACAATTATGATACATTGCGACATCCAATCAATTATTGGAAGGGAACAAAGTGGTATGTATAATGTAAAGTCTAGACATATACGTCCTAGACATAATACCATAAGGCAATTGATCTCTAATGGTGTCATTTCCATTGATTATGTAAAGTCAAAAGAAAACAAGGCATACGTAGATATCAACCATACTGTTTATCGAGGGGAAATAGTTTAAAATCATACACTAAAGAATTTTTATGATGGAACCCAACCATGTTGATTGAAGATCCAAAGATCTTGGTTCAATGAGACAACGAAATTTTAAGGATTTAGAAATAGCACATTGGAGTTAACTATAACTCATTCCATGTACGATAAATGTGCTACCTATAGAAAGGGGAAGGTTAAGTTGAACTTTTAATGATACCTAAGCTTAATTAAGTAGAGTATGACATGATACTCTTTAAAAAAGACCACCTATGTAACTGAGAATTTTGGCCACTTCATAAGAAAACACTTATGAACCCCAAGAGCTATCCAGGGCCAAAACGGACACAACCATGAAAATCAAAATATGTTAGGGAAGTTACTGTGTGGATACAATTGTCTTGGTTTACACCAACAACGATTCAAGACATCACATTCACTGATCAGCTAAGTAAATCCGATGTATTCCAGTATAGAAGGTTCAAAACCAAAAGATACCTTACCTTATGCAGTAAGCATTCCGCCTAAACTCTCTCGAGCGTACGCATTGGATTTTCGTTCATGTTGGGGATTGTTGAAAACATTGATTTTTCTCAAAGTTTGATAATTTATTTTAATGAGTAATTCCTTTAGCTTAATGAAATCTACGTTTTCTGTAGAGGAATCTAGTATATTTAATTACTCAAAACTAATTTGAGATTAATGAGAAATTAAGTCCTAAAGTTAGCTAGTTGAAATAAGTTGTCTTGAAAAAAGAAAAGAAAATGGGTGAAAATCCCACATGAAATGGTGGAACTAAAACTGTACACCTCATTTGTTATTTTTTGGTATAAGGGTTTGGACCATTTGGGGTACCACATGTCGTTGAAGGGGAAAGACCTAAGATGTTATGAGCCATGCTTCAAAGCACACATGCGCGCACGCGAGCCACCGCTGTTGTCCGTCCGACATGGGCTTGGGTCAGGGTCGTGGGTCACGTGCCATAGACCTAGGTCTGGATCGTGGGTCTGGGCTTGAGCTTCGGCTTTCTCTACAATATTAATCTTTTGGGACAAAGTTTAATTAAGTAATTAAATAATTATCTGAAAATTAATAAGCAACAAATTAAATAATTAATTAAAACGTGTTTACGTGTAAGAATATGCCAAATAAGTGTGTCAAGTAGGTTGAAAATATAGCGGAAAAATCCAGCCAGTGAGCTACACACCCAGTCAGCAGAAAACAACTACCTTTCACACGAATGGGTGCACAAGCAACCCAAAATGGTGTGAAATCTGATACGAAATTTGTGACGTGGAAATGACGTGTCTGTCCAGTCACCCCCTAGACCAACTTTCGTAATCTATAAATAGACCCCCATACTTCTCTTTTATTTTTCATTCATTCAATACATTCTCTTTTTTCTTTCTGCTTTGTTTTGAGAGTTCAAAATATTCTTTTGGTTAGTCGTTCTTAATATTTGTAGTGCTATTATATTAAGAGTTAGTCATTGCATCTTGGAAAACGACTACTGAATAAGCCGTAAGCATCGAGCGGGGCAAGTATCACTTTAAAAAGAAGTAGTCCAACTCTTGCCTCGCCTTTATATTCTGTTTATTTATCTGAATCACACCCGTGACGTGCATTGAGAATCACATAGTTGAAATTATTGATGACAAGACGGAAGATGATATATCGATATAATTCTTCAACAACCAAACCACTTGAAACCCCGACCCAAATCACAATATTTTTACAAATATAGGACACAGAGCACTCATGAACTCTAAAATCCTAGTTCTAACGATGTGGAGGGAGAAACAATTTGAATTGGTAATCCTCTATGTCTATGTAATCGAAATATGAAGAATAACAAATTTAGAGGTTTTTGCAAAGTTGTGATTTAATATTCCATGGTTCTATTACAATTTGCAGATTGGTGATATCTTGGCTTTTATTTTTGATGTTGAGCAATTCTTTGAATTTAATGAAATTGCTAAAAATCAACAAACAAAACGTGCACCTCATAATTTAAGAGCAACTCGAGTGTTTGATGAGAAATGTTACAAACGCGTAGGAAACATGGATAAAGCACTAATACAATCTAGCGAAACATACGATGTGAATCGATTGTTACCACTATGCAATGTTTTTTTTTCAAAGTTACATAAATTGTTCCCACGACTACGTATTGATGAAAGAATATTCATAAGAGTGGTTAGAGTTAGTATACACTAAATTTTTTAGCGAATTACAAAGTGCGTGAATTTTTGATACTTTATTGGTCATGAATTAAACATATTTATCGTGTTAAAAATGTAAAATTTAGAAGAAATGACGTAAATTGTAATAGAATGTGTTGCACAACCAAGAATACGAGGTCGTGAATACAAAGATACAAAAATGATGTCACAAATTCTTAAAATTACAAGATACGATACAACATAGACACGTCATTTCTTTCTTTCAATATTTTATACTAATATAGATAAACAACAACATCAAGACAACATATGTGTTAGTTGCATGTTTAAATTCATTCAAAAATGAATGTCAAATATGTGTAAATTGATTAAAGCGGACCAATCAAAAAACAAATTGACAAACTAAATTTAGTGTATTACATACTTTTCATAAAAAAAAATATTAAAATGAGGAGCAATTAAATTTGAATAACAATCAAACTTAGTGTAACAAATTAAGATTTAGAAATAAAATCAAGGAATTCAAACATTGATTCTCTCTTAGAATTGGGAACAACGGCTATACGAGAAGAAAGTGATTATTTTAACTTTATTTTTACTTGTGCTTCAAGCAAATTAAGTTATTGAGTTTAAATTTATTAATAATATATTTTAATCAACACAATTTTCGAATATATAGTAAATAGTAAAATAAACTCAAACATGTCAAATTCACATAGAAAAGTGTCTAACACGTGTGTCCAACTGTTTTATATTCACTACGTCACGTGGCATGTCCAATGCGTGTTCTAACTTCTAAGTGTAGATGTCACGTGGCATGTCGGATGCGTGGTTTAAGTGTGGATGTGTGAGTGTGAGTGAGTGAGTCCACGCAATTTTTTTTTTTTTAAATTTTGATGATTCCGTGCGACATTTGTAAATTGTAACACTGACACTCTAAAACCACAACATAAATCTTCTTATTTCCTACCAATTTGCATTTGGTAAGAGCCCTAATTTTAATTTGACACCAATAATAATTCCATGGACGGGCACTCGTCGCATTTGACAGCTCCGGTCCGTTCCCGGAGTTCACAATCTGCCTCCCCTTCCCACTCCGCCTCGGCCTCCGCCACGTCATCAATCCGCAAGCGCAAGCT
Source organism: Linaria vulgaris (assembly GCA_948329865.1). Classification (NCBI taxonomy): domain Eukaryota; kingdom Viridiplantae; phylum Streptophyta; class Magnoliopsida; order Lamiales; family Plantaginaceae; genus Linaria; species Linaria vulgaris. The sequence continues at coordinate 36,092,632 of OX415253.1, forward strand.
GGCTCCCGACGATCACGCGCCGCCCTTCCCTCCCTCTTTCTCCGACACGCGCGACGGCGCCCTGACGTCGAACGATGACCTCGAGAGCATCAGCGCGCGCGGCGCCGATTCCGACTCCGACGAGGAGTCCGAGGAGGTCGTGGACGACGAGGAGGAAGAGTACGACAATTCCTCCATGCGCAACTTCACCGCGTCTCGCTTGGAGAACACCGCCGCCGCCAGGAACCCCAAAATCAAAGCGGAGAATTCCGTTGTGAAAATCGAGCCTGCTGACGTGGCGAAAGACGGTGGGAATGGTAATACGGTTAATAATGGGGCGTCAATGGGGGCGAATAGCTCGGTGCCGGGTGCTGTGCTGAAGGAGGATCCGGTGAAGAATATTTTTACGGATAATATACAGGCGAGCGGAGCTTACAGTGCAAGGGAAGAGAGCTTGAAGAGGGAGGTAATGACAGATTGTCTGTTATTTGCTTAGAAATCCTTATGTGATCGTACTTTCGACTATGCCATCACCCTTATACATGTTCAGTTTTTCCTAGTTATACGTGTTTTAGAGTCATTTAAGTAGGAACTTGGTATGACTGTTCTTTTGCTTCCTAGAGTGGTGCTGTGATTCAGTTACTGAAAGGAAAGGATACTACTGTTTGTATATCGATAACAATGGAGCTTCAGAGTTACTAACAGATACTATTGGAGTATATTGATTACAAATGGAGCTTCATGCTCCCTCAACATCTACATTTAAGTTTAGAATAGAACTGTAATCGCTAGTAGCTTGATAGGTTGAAGCCTGATTGTCCACCACTGTTGCTTTTGCTGTGTATGCGCTGTAATCTGTTTCGTTTGATCTAAAGGTTTTCATATTCTCCTTCATCTCTTCTTTCCTTGTTTCCCTAAACCACAACATAAGCAGACTTGAGCAGTTGATATGCACCAATTTTCGTGAAAATTTTCAGGAAGAAGCAGGAAAACTCCAATTTGTATGTGCTTCAAATGATTGCATTGACAAACACATGATATGGTATCTACTCTACACTCTCCTTAGAAAGCATATCTATTTACTCGATGATCTATTAAAAATTTCTCTCCTTTGTTTTTACCTTCTCTTAGCTCAAATTTCTCATATCACTCCATCAAGTTCTCTCAGGTTCAATTTTAAATCTATGCTTATTTTTTGGTTTAGGTTGATAGGATTAAAGAATATTTTTGCCAGGCAACTGCCTAATATGCCGCGGGAGTATATTGTTCGTCTTGTAATGGACAGGTAAGCCTCTGGTGGGGAATTTAATGGATTAGCTTGATTATCATATTTGAATGTGTCCCAGCTTGTTAACAGCTTTTGCTCCAGACACTGTCTTCTGTGTATACCTTTGTATACACTAATTGTTTAACAAGTTACTCATACCAATTGATGCAGGAAAACCGTTAATTTGCATTCAAGCGTTGACCTCCTTAATTCCTCATGTAGTTAGCCACGTTCAGTAGTAACTCCTGTATATCCTTTTTCTATGGGCTTTATAGCGCTGGACGGGCAAAAATAGTTATTTTATAGAGTAACTCAATCAGATCTGTCCTACGAAGTCTCTTATGAGGCTCAGTCTGTCCACTGTTTATTATCGTTTTGCTTAATTATTAATGATGTAATTTATATATTAGTTACATTTATATCAGCCTTTCGAATACATGATCTTTTCTCTTGATCTCATCAAGAACCTAGTTACCCATGTAAAATACTTCTGAAATAATTTTTTTCTTTTTCTTTTTTGGTTACATGGTACAGAACCCACAAATCAGTGATGGTCGTCAGAGGAAATATAGTGGTTGGTGGAATTACATATCGGCCCTATATCAGGTATTATTCTTCATGGCATTTTGTGGACCAGAACAAATGATTTTATGTGTTATCTTGTCACGTGTGGGATATATTTTCATTATGCTTCGCTGCTGTACTAAACATATTCATCTTGATGTCTTCAACCTTTGTTATGGACTCACCCTATGATATAGTTCTGCTATCATAATGTTATCCTCTAAAATATAGAACTTAAAGGTGATATAGATTAAATTAGACTCGAAAGGAAATTTATGCTAGTTGTTATGTGTTGAACTGAGTTGTGCTCGAGTCCTAAATGTGTTTGTATACTGAACTCTTCGTGTAGCCAAAAGTTTGGAGAAATAGCCTTCTGCGCAATCACAGCGGATGAACAAGTGAAGGGTTATGGCACCAGGCTAATGAATCACTTAAAGCAGCATGCACGTGATGTGGATGGCCTGACGCATTTCCTCACCTATGCTGATAATAATGCTGTTGGTTACTTTGTCAAGCAGGTAACGCTCATGTTTTGCATGCTAGCGTCATCACTTGTAATCAGTTGAAGAAATCAGTTTGGTTTCGGTGTAGTTTGATACATTTCAGCTTGATGTAATATTCTACGGACACGGAAATATTTCATTTGGCTGTTCTTTATTTAAACTGAATCTTGATTGATCACACTTTTATCAATATCTACTCTAGTACTGTTAAAAGGCAAATGATTGAGAAATCCAAGGGTTTACATACTTCGTAAATCAAGATATAGTTTCCCGTTTTTGATAGGTGCTTGAAGCTAAATAGATGGAGCTGGTATGGTGTTTGAGGAGTGTTATTTCATAGAAAACGGCACAATTACAGGAGCCAAACCATTGATGGAATTTTTGCATGTGAAGAAGCCTCTAAATTTTTGTTTTCTGGAACGGTTTTGTTCATGATATACGTTTAACTTCTGAAATATTTTCAGGGCTTTACCAAGGAAATTTTCCTGGAGAAAGATAGATGGCATGGGTATGTTCTCACCAACTGTTATACATCTACATTATTGCCTTTGTATGAGCTGTCATACTAGAAGTTGATGTCGCATATGCTCTGTGTGTTTTATCATAAAGCTCCAACCTCAACTGTAACACACATGATGGTGAGCAAGACGTCTGTTTTCTTGCAGCTACATTAAGGATTACGATGGAGGTATACTTATGGAGTGTAAAATCGATCCAAAGCTCCCGTATACTGATCTATCAACCATGATACGCCGACAGAGACAGGTAAACAATAATCCTCTTGCAGTTTGATAATTTTTTCTTGAGACTGGATTAAGGGCTGTTTTACTTGAGGTTCTTGGTTAATAATGAAGAGTAACTGGTATATAGATCTATTTTGGAAGCTGTATGCTAAAATAACAACTGTTGATTGCATTGTTTGTGATCTCTAGGCAATTGATGAAAAGATCAAAGAGCTCTCAAATTGTCATATTGTCTATCCAGGGATTGATTTCCAAAAGGTATGTAGACGTGTTAGACTTATTGTCTGTAAGACAATACACTGTCTGTTGATGCTTCTTGAATATAGTGATGTTATTTGTTAGCCGACAAATGAGGGTTTGTTTCTCTGTTATCTCGAAATTTCCAAGTTTGATCAAATAGACCATCTCAGGGAAATACATAACTTTCTTTTGAAACCTTGATGGTGTCTTTCATCTGGCCTAACAAAAGTTCCAGCAGCTGCCTATGCGTGCACCTGATATATAGGATATTTTAGGTACTTTCTAGTGTTCATGTAAAGAGGGAAGTGGAGTCTGAAGATAAGTCTAGCACGCTCAAACTTGTCAATGTAAAGGTCTCTGTAATTTAAATTCATCATCTTTGGCATCTGAAAGACCATGCGTGTATTAAAATATGTGGGTTCTAGGAGAAGTTGCTCCAGTTACGAAAGTGAAGAAGCTAATTTTCCTGTCAACATCTGGCAACTTATGGATTTAAGTGGTGTCAAGTTTAAAATGGATTGAAGGTTTGGGGAAAAGAATGTATTCTCATTGAATTTCATTGTGCATAAAAGCACGTATATAGGTGTGAATGGCAACAAAGGATGATTAATAGATACTTTCTGTAAAAGATGTAAACTTGTTCAAAGATTCGGGTTTCCAACTTTCGAATTTTTTAGATTGAGCACTATGACGATCTTTGCTCTTACATTTTTGGGTCTGTTTTGGTTTTCCACTTCATGAATAAGTTAGTTGGTTAATGTTGCTGTTTCAAAGAAGTTGATCTTAAGAACCAGCAAGGCGGCAACAAGTGGGAGATTTAGAGTTGGTAGGAATCAATTTGTCTCACAGTATAGTTGTTCTCAAGCATCGTGAGATTTCCACTTCTTAGACATGACACGTGCCTCCCTTTTTTTTCTTTATTTTTTTCCTTTATTATTATTATTATTATTATTATTATTATTTTTTTTTTTTTTAATATGAAGTAGGAGTATTTGTGCAAGATTATTTGGTTTTAAGCATTGTTCTGTTGTATTTTTTCTTTCAGAAAGAAGCTGGTGTTCCTAAAAAATCCATCAAGGTCGAGGATGTACCTGGCTTGAGTGAGTTCTTCCTTTCCTTTTAATTGATTCTACATGTCAATTTACATGTTGACGTAGTGGTAAGTCATAACAGCTTGCCTTTTTAGTTTACTGTCTTACTAAAATCAAGACTTTTTTGGTGGTTGTGATATTACTATAATCTATTATTTACTCTTTTTAACTGCAAATAACAACAACGATAATGGAACATTTGATCCGAATCCTTTGGTACATGTTATTTGAACCAAACAAAAATTACTTTGAGTTGAGCACATGAATCTCCTGCTCTCTTTTATTGGGATTGACCAATGTGTCTCCGTTGAATCCTTCGACCACATATAGTCCCTTAACATCTTCATCGAAGTTCTTTAATCATCTATTCTATTTTTTGCCCCAAATCAAAAGGTATAACGGCATATTTATGCGCTAATTCTTGTATAAGCTCAAACCTTTATTAGCACGAATTTATTCTTTCTCGCATTATCTCTTCCCATTTTGCTATACATCCAGCGGACCATTAACATTTCAACTACACCATCTTTTAGGATTTTCTTGCTTAAGAGAGCCCAACATCGAGGACCATATAATTATATTGATCTATTTGCGATTTTACAGTAATCTCAAAAGATCTTCCCCATAATTTGAATTTTCTCTTTTGGTTTCATATGTAAGTAAAATCTTTAACTTTTTGTGTGTGTGTGTGTGGGGGGGGGGGGGGGGGGGTAGTAATACCCTTTACATTCAAGTTGGAATATTCTTCGGTGTCCGTTTAGCTTGCAATGTACTCGGAAGTCCTCGCCCAAACTAAGATTTACTCGTGGGTGAAGCTCTTCTATTTTGTTCATGGTTTCTCTTGACTATACGGTTCATCTAAATGAGTGAATGAATTGCTAGAAATAGTGATTGATAATGCAGAGAAGGTTTAATTGGGCTTATATTTATCAGTATATGAGTTGGGCTAGCTTTAACCCGCCACTTCTCATCAATAGACTCATGACGTGCACAAGAGTGCAATTTACAGTCCCTGTAAAATTCTCGTTGCACTCTTTCATTTCATCTAGCCAAGCTAATTGTTGGTATCCCTTGTATAAGCATTTCAATGCTACTGTTTTGGACCCTATCATTACTGATCTTGAATTTCATATTATTTAATGAACCTACTTATTCTGAGACCGCTAGATTCCATGTTGTCTAGATAGCTCCATTTTTCTTAAACCTACTTTCTTTACATTAATTTGTAAAGTTGGCCAGCGAATAGTATATGCCTAAGTACTTGATTCTCGAATAGCTGTTGTAATTTCATCAATTAATAGGGCATACAAGAATGATATTAGCTGATCCTAGATGCAAGTTAGTGATAGAACAATGTTCTTAGAACCTGAAGTTATACAAATTTACTATGTAGGAATTTCCTTATATAGAAATACATAAATGTAATGAAAATTCCTGCATAATGGAACAGCTTAGTTATCCAAGCTAATGGAGAAATTTACTCGTCCAGGAAAAAAGTTGCGTATCTGGATCTAGGTGGTAGTGTTTACTGTAATACTTTTGGTTATTTATTATGAATACAAAGTTTTAATAAGTCGTACACCTAATATTTTTACAGGTACCTATCTTATTTTTTACTGGCTATTCTAGGTGCAATTTGTTCTCACATGTTATTTATTCCATTGTGGCTCTGTCTCCTCTGTATTTATGGGATCCTAACCTGAACTTGCTCATGACCAATTTGTCAGGAGAGGCTGGCTGGACCCCTGACCAGTATGGTCATTCTCGGTTTAAACCTGCAAATTTGTCGACAGATGCTGCATCATATCAGAAATCATTGACTGCATTCATGCGCTCGCTCTTAAAGGTAAGTTGTGAAATGCTATTTGAACCGGCTTTTCTTCCATTTTATATGTATTAGAATTTCTATACCAAATGAAGCTGCATATTAAAATTTTCATTCAGAAGATCTTTCTCGGCTATAGCTTTCCTTTCTTTAGTAGTACTAGGAAAAGTTATCTAATTTGTTTCTTCTTTGTAGTCATTTAGTTTGTCTTACAAATTATATTTTGTAATGGCAAAGAAAATCTGTACTATGGATTCTGAGTTTATTTTATCTTTTGGGCAATGTTGGTCCTATCTGTGCAGGCAATGCATGACCATCCTGATGCTTGGCCATTCAAGGAACCTGTTGATGCACGGGATGTGCCAGACTACTATGAAATCATTAAAGACCCAATGGGTACATTTCTCTAGTATACATTGATGCATAGCTTCTCTAGTTGCAGAAGTAATCTTGCTGTTTCGTAAGCTAGCACATATGTTAGCTATCTGCTACCACAAATCTTTAGCTATCTGGTTATTGATTTTATATTGTTGCTGTTGTGTGGTAGCACTTCTCTAGTAAACATTGTTCGCTTTAAATCTTTTCTTCTTCACATATAATAAAGGAAATATTAAATGGTTTATGCTTACCAGTCGCCGATATAGTTAAAACACTGGATGTATAATGCAGAAAGAACTGTCAGTGATGACTAAGTACAAATATATTGCAGAAATATTTTCCATTTTATTGTCGTCAGTGATATAGTTGAGATACATACTAAGATGTTTAGGTATGTAACATGATACATCATTATATATATATATATATATGTAGGTATATATATTATATTGATCTTTATAATAGGAAATGGAGTTTTGAGTTTGCTATATTTATTGATGAATTGTGAGCATTTACTAGTTTTTAGACGACCTGTGACTCTATTTTCTTTATTGAAAGGTTGGTTTAGCTCTACAAATTCTTTTGGATAGGGGATACAGTGCCTGTATTTTGGAATGTGTCAGTAGAGGACTTGAGTTAGCTTTTAATATATTTTGAGGTTTTTAGTGTTAAGCTTGCAGTATCGTGTTACTGTAAGTTCGTATAAGTTCTGATGATTCATCCGCGCTCCCTCTCGTTTGCAGATCTAAAGACAATGTCAAAGCGGGTAGAGTCGGAGCTATACTATGTCACCTTTGAAATGTTTGCTGCGGATGTTAAGAGAATGTTCTCGAATGCACGTACCTACAACTCACCGGAAACAATTTATTATAAATGTTCAACCAGGCATGAACTGCACCAGCCTCGATTGTTTCCAAAATTCAACTTTATATATAATTATAAATATATATATATATAATATATGTATGTATTGATCGGATATTTACCTGCCGTGGATTTGCATTTTATTTATTAAATTTGCAGATTGGAAGGACATTTCTCAAACAAGGTTCAAGCGCAGGCTGGACTTCAGTCTTGTATCAAGATTCCACCATAGTGGTTCTTTTCCATTTTTTGATGGTTAGCAAGTGTAAACTACTGTAAAGCTCATCTATTAGTATTTGTATGGATGAACATTCACAGCTTTGGTCGTGTTGGGGAATATTTTATGGCTAGCGATATTGGTAGAGGGATTATTGTTGTTGTCAAAGCAATATTTTTAAGTTCTCTAATTTGTCCTTGACACTCAAAAAATTACAAGGTTAACATTTAGAAGGTTATCTTAACTAACTATCCTTAATTGAAGTAATTCAAATAAATGTTATAATTAGAATTAGAAGAAAAATTACATTTGGATCGCTGAATTTATTGCCTGTCATCTAATTATGTGTATGACAAGATAAATAAGTCCATTTAACTGGTGTTTTCTTCTTTAAATTAATTATTATGTGATAAAAAGCTAAATTTCCTAAGTTATAAATATTAATTATTAGGATAATTAGTGAAGGTAAATAATAATTTAATTAATTATTAAGGATAAATATTAAGCACACTTTTTCGCATAAAGTTAGAATTGTTCAATTATTAATATTTGATAGTATTATATACTATCAATCAAGTCCGACGTGTAGAGAATAACTGAATTATACTGCTTAAAAAGTTGCCTTGATTTATAGTTTTTTGCTAGTATAACATATAGACTTATCAAAATTACGGAGCGAACACATTAGCAGTTAGCATATGGTACGTGATTGTTATTCGGACTGCACAGCAGCCCAGCCCCATTATTTTTTTTCCTTTTATAACTTAAGCCCCAGAAGTTTAGCTCTTTTTACAATTAAGACCCCAAATATAATTTTTCTTCTTTTATAATACTTATTTTATTAATTAGATATTTTATTTTTTTAGCTCGGTTTATTTTCTTTCTTCTTCTATATAATTCAGTCCCCAAAAATATTTTTTTTTACAATTAAGTCCACAAATAAATTATTCTTCTCTCCTAACAATTGGTTTATTTTTCTTGAATACACTTTCATAAAATTATCGGTATGCTAAATATTTTCTTAACACGTTTGTTACTTTTAAGATAAATGATTGACCCCTCAATTAGCTCCCTTATGCTTCTAATACTTTTAAAATATAACAAAAATACTTATAGATTAAAACTTTTGAATTTATAATTATTTTTGAAAGAACTCTTATAAACTAAATTCACATCGAAATAGACATTATTGTGAATTTTATTATTTTCTTGCAAGAAGTCTCCGTACCCCTATAATGTATGTAAGGAAAAAAATATATTATGACATAAAATCCTCATGATAATAGACCTTTGCACACTAATCTCTTGACATGATTTTTTTTCCACCGTCTAACCTTTTGAATACGGGTCTTATTATATCAACAAGATTTTCTTCATTAAACCCACAAATTAATTTTAAGCTACTACCATAAATACAAAGTTTAGAAAATATATTATTTTAATAAGATAAAATAACTAAGTTAGATAAGTTTTTAGAAGATAAAATCAATCTTTTTTTAAAAATAAACCGAGTTAAAAAAAATAAAATATCTAATTAATAAAATAAATATTATAAAAGAAGAAGAATTATATTTGGGGTCTTAATTGTAAAAATAGCTAAACTTCTGGGGCTTAAGTTATAAAAGGAAAAAAAATAATGGGGCTGGGCTGCTGTGCAGTTAACAGCAGCCCCGACGCTCCATTCGGTCTTGTTGCGGCTGACCGTAGTGATATTATCGTAATTATTCTCGTTAGTATTGTTTACTTTGAGAACGTTTGCTTCCTCCTATAAGCCACGATTAATTACTAAACCATCAATAATACAACGTTTGCTTGTTGTCACTACATCTCCCGCCGCCGCCGAAAAGTGGGCCAGAAAGGCCTTATCCCACGATTTACAGTCGCCACCCCCCCTGCGATTCCAAGTCGTGGTTTCATCCACACACGAATTTCCGAGACTACCCTTACTCCCTAATTTCTCCCGGCTTATTATAATTTAGGGGAAATCGACTACAATTCGGAGCTTCCATTTACAGCCATGGAAGGTACTGTCTTGGTGAACAGAAGGTACTGTCTTCCCCAACCTTCCAAACGACCACCACTGTACTAATTCTGCTCTCACCACCAATTTGACTTGTTTCCCCAATCCCATTTCAAAATCTGTTGATAAACCACAAACCCATCTCAGAATCCGACCAAAAACAACAAACCCATCTCAAAATCCTGTCAATAACAGCTTGCTTTGGATCTGATTTCAAAATGCGAGTCAATATCTTTTCAAAGTTGGAAGGACGATACACATATCGGCGGCGGACAACAGTTGCAGCAGCGGGAGGGAAGCTGATCGACGAAGAGAAGAGAGGAACTGTGTGTTGAAAGTGTGCCTAATGTGTGTGAGGGTGAAGAGGAGAAAGGGTTTCGTATCAAAAAAAGAAGAAGAGGAGAAAGGGTAGATGCTGTTTTTTGATTAGGAAAGTCAAGGGCAAAAAAGATAATATGACAAAAATGTCTCACCTAATATAAGGAAGCAAACACAATATTAACTAGTAATGACCCTTTTAAGGCAATCTAACCAAACATTATATTAATTAAATGTCATGGGACTAAGAATATGGTGATTTTGAAGCCCAAATTATGACGTGGGGGAAGCAAACGTTCTCTTTATCTTCTTCTTTTTTTGAAAGGATTGTTTAATTTATCTAGAACACCATGAACTTTATATCGCAACTATTCAGGAGTTTAATAAGCTTTGACATTCTCTAGTCACTATAAGTAATATAAGTAATACCCGTTTCTCGTTTCAGTGCAGAAGAATCCATCCTGATAATTGTTGGAAAATTGGTGTTGCACCAATATTATATAATTTATTTCGATTAATTCTTATTTATAAAATTGGAATTTCGTTAGCTCAATAAAATCTACATTTTGTGTAGATGAACATGAACCTAGTATATTTAATTGTTCAAAACCAATTTGGGATGAATGAGAAATTAAATGATAAAGTGAGCTAGTTGAGATAAAATATATTAATGAAAGAAAATGAAATAAGTGGGAATGTGAAAAGCCACTATCCCACATGGGAAAAATAGAGCTAACTTTTACACCTTATTAGTTGCTTGTTTGTGATAGGGGTTTGTGCCACAATGGGTACCACAAGTCTTTGAAGGGGAGAAGACTTAGATGTGCTATGCTTCAATTCAAGCCCACACGCACACCCCACGGGTCGTGGGTCTGGGCCTGGGCTTGAGATTGAGATTGAGATTGTGCTTCCCTATTAATTACTTATCTTTTAAGACAAAGTTTAATTAAGTAATTACAGTCAGCCGAAGTGGTGCATATTCAAAACAATCTTTTAGTTCGTCGTTTCTTAATATTCGAAGTGCTGCCATATTAAGAAGATAGTCGTTGCATCTTGGGAAGCGATTGCCGATCAAATCGTAAGCACCGAGCGGGACAAATATCGTTTTAAAGAGAAAGAGTCCAACTCTTGCCTCGACTTTAAATCTAGTTTGTTTTCTGTTTTACACCCGTTACGATCAACAATTTTAAAATGATATTTTGCTTGTGTATTTCAGAAAAAATGGTTACGATATCGCCTGTTCATGGTGGCGGTGAAAAACCGATTTTTTTTTCAAAAGGTGGCAACAGAAGATGCTGTTCTACCTTACGACCTTGAACATGTCAAGGATGCTGACCGAAGAGGCTCCTGTGGTGGCAGAAGACTGATCCTCGTCCAAGGGCTGCCTTTGGAGTCAAAGTGACTTTCTGTGTAAGAACTACATCCCGAATGGATTGGACAACTCACTGTACAACGTCTATTCCACCATCAAACGTCAAAGAAACTTTGGACGTCCCTTGACAAGAAGTACAAAATAGAAGATGCTGGGTTGAAGAAGTTCATCATAGGCAAACTTATGGACTTCAAAATGACCGACTCAAAGATGGTGACGAGTCAAGTTCAAGAGTTGCAACTGATTCTACATGACCTAGATGCAGAGGACATGAAACTCAGTGAATCCTTCCAAGTTGCTGCTATGATAGAGAAGTTGCCGCCGTCCTGGAAGGAGTTCAAGAACTATCTCAAGCACAAGCACAAGGAGATGAATCTTGAAGACTTGATAGTAAGACTTCAGATTGAAGAAGATAATCGAATGTCTGAGACTAAGCCAAAGCAGATGCAGATGGAGGCTAGAGCCAACGTGGTGGAACACAAGCCCAACTCTAAGAAGAGAAAGAATCAGGACAATAGTGGAGGGCAACAAAAGAAGAAAAAGAAGTTCAAAGGGAACTGCCACAACTGTGGAAAGCCGAACCACATGGCTAAAGACTGCCGACTCCCGAAGAAAGACAACCAGAATCCGAACCAGTCCAACCAGATTTCTGTGGTTCAGGACAAGAGCGTTCCGCTCGATATGAGTGACTTGATGCTTACTGCAGTTGTCTTCGAGGCCAACATGAAGGACCATCCAAATGAGTGGTTTGTCGACAGCGGCGCCACCCGCCACGTCTGTTCTGACCGAGACATGTTCTCCACATACTACTCGTTAAACAACCAGAAGTTGTACATGGGGAACTCTGCAACGTCTGACATCATAGGAAGTGGAAGAGTGGTGCTAAATATGACTTCGGGCAGAGAGATAACTTTGGTTGATGTACTGCATGTTTCAAATATTCGAAAGAATTTAATATCTGGTTATGCACTTGATGCAAGTGGTCTTAGACTAGTGTTTGAGTCTGGTAAATTGGTGCTCACTAAGAATGGGCAATTTATTGGTAAAGGTTACGCGGTCAACCGCATGTACAACATGAATGTAATGACTGTAAAACGTGACCTTGAAAAGAATAATAAAACTATTACTTCTGCTTACTTGGTTGCGTGTTCAGATTTATGGCATGTTAGATTAGGACATGTTAACTTTAATACTCTACGAAAACTAGTAAACTTAGAGTTATTGCCTTCATTCAATATCGAATCTCAAAATAAATGCGAGAATTGTGTAAAGGCTAAATTAACCAATTATCGTTTCCTTCTGTAGAAAGAAACACTGAACCTCTAGACTTAATTCCCACCGATATATGTGACTTAACATTTGTGCAAACTAGAGGTGGTAAAAAGTACTTCATTACTTTTATTGATGACTGCACACGATATTGCATAGTCTACTTACTAAGAAGTAAATATGAAGCTCTACAAGCTTTTAAAATCTACAAACTTGAGGTTAAAAATCAACTTGGCAAACAAATAAAAACTATCCGAAGTGATAGAGGTGGAGAATATGGAGCTCTATTTGACGAATTTTGTGCTTCTTCAGGCATCATTCATCAAACAACAACTCCTTATTCACTATAATCAAATGGAATTTCTGAACGCAAAAATCATACTCTTAAGGAGATGATGAATACCATGTTGATCAGTTCTGGTTTACCACATAATTTGTGGGGGGATGCAATCCTCTCAGCGAATCATATATTAAACAAGTTACCTCATAAAAGTAGAAATGAAACTCCTTTTGAGTTATGGAAAGGTCGAAAGCCTTCCTACAAAAACCTAAAAGTGTAGGGGTGTTTAGCAAATGTAGAAGTACCTAAACCTAAACAAGTAAAGATAGGACCTAAGACCGTTGGCTGTATATTCAATGGATATGCGCACAACAGTAGTGTCTATCGCTTCCTAGTACATAAGTCTTCAATTCCAGATGTTAATGAAAATATGATCATTGAATCAAGGAATACAATATTCTTTGAAAATATATATCCTTGCAAAGAAAGGAAAGAATCTGGTTCCCTTAAAAGAACCTATGAAGCTGCAAAGGATAATCATTAAGAAGATGAAGAACCTAGACGCAGTAAAAGGGCTAAAACAACTAAAAGCTATGGTCCTGATTTTCTGACTTATATGTTAGAAAACGAACCGAGGACAATAAGTGAAGCATTGTCCTCTCCAAAAGCTCCCTTTTGGAAAGAAGCTATCAATAGTGAAATAGAGTCTATTTTGCACAACCACACGTGGGAGTTGGTTGATCTCCCAGCGGGTAGCAAACCTTTGGGCTGCAAATGGATACTGAAGAGAAAGTATAAAGTAGATGGATCTATTGACAAGTACAAGGCCAAATTGTTGGCTAAAGGGTTTAGACAGATAGAAGACCTTGATTTTTTTGACACATATTCACCTGTGACCAGGATCACATCTATTAGAGTGCTCATTGCTATTGCTGCATTAAAAGGTCTAGAAATACATCAAATGGATGTCAAGACAACATTTCTAAATGGTGAATTAGATGAAGAAATCTATATGGAGCAACCTGAAGGGTTTGTCGCTCCAAGAAAGGAGAAAAAGGTGTATAGACTCATTAAGTCACTGTATGGGCTTAAACAAGCACCAAAGCAGTGGCACAAAAACTTTGACAGAACGATGTTGTCAAATGGTTTAAGAATTAATGAGTGTGATAAATGCGTATACGTAAAAGGCACATCTAATGATTACGTGATCGTCTGTCTATACGTAGACGATATATTAGTCATAGGAAGTAATCATGACTTAGTCATGAATACCAAGAAAATGTTGACCAAACATTTTGACATGAAAGACTTAGGGGTCGCTGATGTCATATTAGGGATTAAAATCACTAAGACATCAAATGAGATCGTATTGTCACAATCTCATTTTATTGAGACTGTACTTAAGAAGTACAATGCATATGACGGTCCTCTGGCTAAGACGTCAGTAGACTTGAGTCTACACCTAAGCAAAAAGCATGGCGAACCTGCCTCTCAAGTAGAATATGCCAGGATAATAGGCGGTCTCATGTATATCATGAACTGCACTCGTCCGGATATTGCTTACTTAGTTAATAATTTGAGTAGATTTACGAGTAATCCAAACAAAGGTCATTGGAAGGCATTAATTAGAATACTTAGGTATCTAAAATACACATTAGATTATGGATTACATTATAGTAGATATCCAACTATATTAGAAGGATATAGTGATGCGAACTGGATATCAGACTCTAATGACACTAAATCCACCAGCGGTTATGTCTTTACCATTGGAGGTGGAGCTGTGTCGTGGAAGTCCTCAAAACAAACATGTATAGCTTGCTCCACGATGGAATCCGAGTTTATTGCCTTGGATAAGGCTGGTGAAGAAGCATAATGACTTCGTAACTTTCTTGAGGACATTCCTTGTTGGAATAAGCCAGTGCCAGCTATTTTAATACACTGCGATAGCCAAGCTGCTATTGGAAGGGCACAAAGTGGCATGTACAATGGTAAGTCTAGACATATTCGTCGTAGACATAATACCATAAGACAGTTGATCTCTAATGGTGTCATTTCCATTGATTATGTGAAATCAAAGGAAAACTTATCGGACCCGTTGACTAAAGGCCTACCAAGAGATCAAACATACTGCCTATCGAGGGGAATGGGTTTAAAACCCAACACTAAAGAATCTTTATAATGGAACCCAACCATGTAGATTGGAGATCCCAAAATCTTGGTTCAATGGGACAACAAAATTGTAAGGATCCAGAAACAACACTTTGGAGTAAAAACTCCAACTCATTCATGTGTACGGTGAATGTGTTACCTGTAGAAAGGGTAAGGGTAAGTTTAACTTTTAATGATTCCTAAGCTTAAATAAGCAGAGTATGACAGGATACTCTTTGAAGGAGATCACCTATATAAGTGTGAAGTTTGGCCGCTTCATAAGAAAACACTTATGAACCCAAGAGCTGTCCAGGGCCAAAACGGACACAACTATGAGAACTAAAATTTGTTAGGGGAGTTACTGTGTGGATACAGTTGTCTTGGTTTACACCAACAACTGGACGGTTCAAGACATCACGTTCACTGATCAACTAAGTAAATCCGATGTATTTCACTAAGAAAGGTTCAAAGCCAAAAGCTACCTATCCTAATGCAGTAGGCTTTCCGCTTGAACACTCTCGAATGTACACATTGAATTTTCATTCATGTGGGGGATTGTTGGAAAATTGGTGTTGCACCAATATTATATAATTTATTTCGATTAATTACTATTTATAAAATTGGAATGTCGTTAGCTCAATGAAATATACATTTTGTGTAGATGAACCTAGTATATTTAATTGTTCAAAACCAATTTGGGATGAATGAGAAATTAAATGATAAAGTGAGCTAGTTGAGATAAAATATATTGATGGAAGAAAATAAAATAAGTGGGAAGGTGAAAAGCCACCATCCCACATGGGAAAAAGAGAGCTAACTTTTACACCTTATTAGTTGCCCCAAGGGGTACCACAAGTCTTTGAAGGGGAGAAGACTTAAATGGGCTATGCTTCAATTCAAGCCCACATGCGCGCGTGCGCGCCGCCGCCGCCGCCCGTCCTGACCGGACCTGGACCCGGGCCTGGGCTGAGGTCGGGGTCGTGGGTCGTGGGTCATGGGTCACGGGCTGTGGACCTGGGTCTGGGCTCGGGCTTGGGCTTGAGATTGAGATTGGGCTTCCCTATTAATTACTTATCTTATTAGACAAAGTTTAATTAAGTAATTAATTAATTATCTAAAAATTAATAAAGCAATAAATTAAATAATTAATTAAATCGTGATTAGGTGCAAGAATTTGGCCGATTCAGTGTGTCCAGTGGCTGAAAATTTGGCGGGAAAGTCCAGTCAACGAACAGTCACTTACGCACCCAGTCAGTAGAAACAATGCCACCTTTCCTCCAAATAGGTGTACAGTCAGCCGAACTGGTGCATATTCTGGCGGGAAAGCTATGACGTGGAAAGGATGTGTCCGTCTAGTCACCCCATAGGCCCACTTTCGACATCTATAAAAGGCAGACTCCTCCTCTTCCAAAATTATGCAATCACAAACATTCTTTCTTTCTGTCCGTTTTGTTCCGAGAGTTCAAAACAATCTTTTAGTTCATCGTTTCTTAATATTCGAAGTACTGCCATATTAAGAAGATAGTCGTTACATCTTGGGAAGCAATTGCCGATCAAACAGTAAGCACCAAACGAGGCAAATATCGTTTTAAAGAGAAAGAGTCCAACTCTTGCCTCGACTTTAAATCTGGTTTGTTTTCTGTTTTACACCCGTTACGATCAACAATAATAACTTATCACGCATAAAACAATCACCTATAATGGTAAGCAAGAAATAATGTAAAATCCAAGTGTACTGTCAACAATAAATTATTAGGTGCAGTCACTGCATGATGACACGGTATATCCAGTTAGTTATTGCTATCAATACACGGTGTGGATAAGTGTTATGGATAGCTATTTCCTAAAATTTAAGAAATACATTTAATCTCAACTCTTTGTTGCACTACGTCATTAGTACATTGTACTTAATAATTGTTTTCATTATCAATGGATTACATGAGCACTACTTGATAATATCTTTTTAATCATCAATGCACAAAAAGTGAACATATTGATTCTACATAAGGAAGTTTACAATTAATTACATTATATGTGATGATTGATGAAGCAAACAAAACTAAAATACTATTACATGTCAGAATCTGAATCACCTTAGTAATGAACGCTCTTAAATAGAGCTATCAATCGTTTCCCTAACGATTTGAAAAATTCCTTAAATCTAAAAGCGATGTTTTCTCAACCTACCTCTATGTGAAAAAAACTTTTCAATTAGTTAACGAGAAAATCACTAACTGAGAGGGTGTGAAATGGACCATCTCCTCATTAGGAATTTTCTCTTATATGACAATCAAGGCTCAAATCCGCGTAGAAGAAAGAAGATTTTGTGGTTGCTCCGCTATCTACCGTTTAGTCCCACCTCTTTCTTCGATATAACTAAAAGGATCGTGCCCTTTTCCCCCTTCGAGATAGCATTGCTGACCAATGTCAATAGATATGCAAACATAATATATATGGTAGTTAGAATTCTTATGGTAGTCAAAGATGGTAGATGGATGTAAATCATGGTAGTTGAGTATGTAAATGATAGTCGATGAAATGTATGGCTATAAAGTGGAGATCAATGAAACATTTTTAGACATTTAGCCAAATTTAGAGTACATTGACATGGTATCAGAGCCATCAATCCAAAAGGGTCTGAATTCATTTTTCCTTTTTTTTTTTCGTTTTTTCTTCTTTGGAGGACGTACTCTTAAACAGCGAATTACAAGCGATGGGTACTTTACGGCGGTCATTCCCTAAGCTCCACGCAACGGTACTTTGCCAATTAGGTTTTTATGGTGCGAAAGTGGTCTCCTGACCAGTTGGTGCATTTATTTTTTACAAAGAGGTTGCGTCAGCTTCTCTTCTTACAGTAGGCAGTGGCTGCATATCGATTTTTCCAATTTCAGCTTATTGGATTAGGCTTTGGACGGCTACAATGGGTATTGGTAATCAAATTGCGTTCTTCATTCAGATATTTGCAATTTCATTTTGCCATACTTGTTATTTCGTTAATTGCAATTTGGATAATTTCGTTTAAAGTTAGGTTCTTTACCTATTTACAAAAGGTTTCTCTTTTGATTTTCTTTGAGAAAATTGGGTTTTTATTTTGAGTATTGGAAACTTTGTGATTATCTTTTTTTGAATTCAGTGACTACTGAAAGGTTTTCTGTACGATTTACGGGGCATAATTACGCCGCATGGGAATTTTAATTTAAAATATTTTTAAAAGATAAAGAGATTTGGGAACACATTGACGTGACCACGGTTATTCTTGCAGAAATCAAAGCACTTTCTCAGTGGGAGATAAAAGATGCTCGTATCATCTCTTGGCTCTTGGGATTTGTTGAACCTAATATAGTGAACAATTTCCATTCTCTTGGCAGTGCAAAAGCAATATGGTAGTATTTGCGTCGCATATAACATCAAGATAATAATGCTCAACATTTTCAATTAAAGCTTGAGATTTCCACCTACGATTTCTTAATATGTGGAGCGAGTATCTGTTATACTATATAGCAAGGTACTGCATGTAGCTCTCCTTTCCCTTTAGGCAAGCCATGAGGATACTAGGCGCGATAAATTCCAAATGAAATTGCACTCAAAATTTGAAAATTTTCGTGCTAGCCTACTCAACTAAGATATTGTTCCCTCTTTAGACGCATGTCTTGGCGAATTACTGCGACAGGAACAATGGTTGGCCACACACACTAGTATGGTGATTTCTTTAGAGACATCTGAGGTGATGAATGTTGCTTTTGCAGCACAATAAGGTACCAAAGGACAAAAACCAAAAGTTGTTATAGATGCGAGGAGATTGGTCATATTTCTTGCACGTGCACCAAGATATTTTGTAAGTATTGTACGAAAAGTGGCCATCTTATCCAAGACTGCCAGACTCGTTTTATAAACTGTCATGCCTAAGCCTTTCAAGCTGTTGCGCCTCAGAGTCAACCTATAGTCCATAATCCTCCTCAGTCTACTCATACTCTACAGATGGTTCAAAAGATGATTCTTTCTGCATTCTCAGCATTAAGACTTCAAGGTCAATGTAAAATTGTTTTTGATCTTTGGACAGTCGATTCTGGTGTATCTAACCACATGACTTGTACTTCACACGCATAATTTGAGAAAATATACTGGTAATCAGACAATTCAAATCATTAATGGGTCATCCCTCATTTTCAACCAATTGGTGGTCTTGGACCTTCTTTTCTTGATGTGTTTATATCTTCAGCCTTATCTACTAGTTTGATTAATGTAGTCCAGTTAGTAGATAACAATTGTGTTGTGTATTTCTCTCATAATGGTTGTATTGTGAAGGATCAAGTATCGAGAAGGCTGGTCGTGAGGGGCCCTAAGGTGGGGCAAATGTTTATGTTGCAATGGTCAGTTCCTCGTTCCTTGTCTTTCCCCATTCCTTGTCTTTCGCTTGCATGAAGGTTAATAAGTCAAGAGGATTGGCATAATAGATTAGGTTATCCGAATAGTGTGATTTTATCTCATATGTTACGACATGACATATTTGGGAACTAAAGAACAAATTTCTACTAATTTTAATTGTATTGCTTGTAGGTTGGGCAAAAGTAAAACTTTGGTCTTTTCCTACTAATGGTAGTCGTGCTAC
This sequence comes from Linaria vulgaris, assembly GCA_948329865.1. Lineage (NCBI taxonomy): Eukaryota > Viridiplantae > Streptophyta > Magnoliopsida > Lamiales > Plantaginaceae > Linaria > Linaria vulgaris. The sequence continues at coordinate 36,112,322 of OX415253.1, forward strand.
TGACTGTTTTGAAATTATCCATACCGATGTTGGGGTGTTTCTCCTGTAACTTCTCATCGTCATATAAGTATTTTGTGACTTTTATTGATGGGTACAATCATTTTACTTGGACTTATTTCCTTCGTTCCAAATCAGAGGTGTTCACTATTTTTGGCTTAAAGCGAGATTCATATTTTCGCCACTATTAGAATTCTTTGCTACGATAATGGAGAGTATGTGTCAAAATCCTTTCAAGATTTTTACAAGAAAGAAGAAATTATTTTGCAGAAGTTGTGTCCTTACACCCTCAACAAAATGGGTCGGCAGAATGTAAGAATCGTTACTTTTTAGATATGGTTCACACGTTACTTATAGACTCACTTGTTCCTTCTATTTTTCAAGTAAAAGTTTTGTCCACTGCTGTGTATCTCAATAGTCTCATATCCTCTCAACAATTGAATTTTGAGTCACATTATTATCGCATTTATAAGATATTCCGGATTACAATAGTCTCGGTACCTTGGTTGTGTTGTTTTCTTTTACTACCTCCACATGATCGTAATAAGTTTTCTGCGCAATCAATGCGATGTGAATTTTTGGGATATATAAAGGGTTTATATTTTATGATGGTTGGTGTGCCATAACTACGACACTTCTAAAAATACAAGATCATCTTGAGAATAACTCGGAGTAAAGGGACCAAAATACAATTTTCTCCCAATCCGATTAGACCGCTTGAGATGGCAAATCAACGTGACCCTCAAGATAATACCGTTGACCTTGAGAAAGTAGTCCATCATGGAAAAATACCGGACCTGGAGTTTGGGCAATGAAAGTCGTGAAATGACACCAAAACTCGTGCCACGTCGGTCAAGCTGACGTGGTACGTCGGTCAAATGTGCCATATTAGTCAAACCGGCGTGGCACGTTGATCAAACCACGTGGAACGTTGGTCGGACCAGGCCATGTTTATCAAACTGATGTGGCACGTCGGGCGGTTGACCACATCAGTCAACACCGACGTTCCACGTGGCACATTAGTCTTTCAGACCACACAGGTGTTCAGTCCGGTGTGGTGATGGTGCATCGGCCTATGGTGCATCGCTTTCTCTTTTCCACCTTTAGTGTGTGTGGGCATGTTCACTCATGTCTTACTTACCCTTCTCTATTTTCAATAAATACCCCATATTTTCTCATTTGATGGGTTGGACACTTGAGGGGGTAGCTCACTTTGGAAGTTGAAGCTTGGATGCTCTGGGTTCTTTCTAGAATTTTAGTGAAGGAAAACACGCCAAGCATTCCGCATCAACAGTTTTGGCACGTCAAGTATTTTACGTTAATACGTTTGGCTCATCGACCCGAGGCTCGTCTACACGTTTTGCACGTCAATCGTGGCACGACAACCGGTTCTACGTTAATTGTTTCCACGTCAATCATTTCCGCGTCAACACTTTTGGACGTCAATAATTCCACGTCAACCAAAAGTATGTCAACCAAAACACTTAGAGTATTTCCTCCTTTACTTTTCCATAGACATAGAAACGTCAACAATTGGATTTAAGTAACGAGAAAGCTTTGACCTGGGACTTGACCACTTCGTGGTGCAAATCGCCCGAGGTCCCGATCCCGAGCCTTCGGGGCTCGACGAATTACAACGCCATTAGGCTGCCCAAATGATCTCTGATCTTGAAAACACCCAACAAGGGACAATACCTCGGCCACCCAGGCCTCGACTACGAAACATACATACTCAAGGATAGTTCAAATCGAGCTTAAGGGCCAATACAATGCATACAACTCCCGAGCTAGTATTACATCAACTAAGACCCCCCGCATGCATAATTGAATGATGAACTACGTATGGCTTGACTTTTTTTCTCAGAGTGATACATAGGAAACTCGACCCCGCGTTGAGCCCAGTCGCAAGAATACAACACCCGTATTCTTTCATAGAATATGTTACTTCCTTATATAAACTGTTTACTTCTAACCATTATATATTTAGTGCAGGTTTCCATCGAACCAACAACTCTTCTTATGTTGCCTATAAGGGGCAAGAGAGTCTGGTGGGGAGGTAATCACGAGACTAGCAAAAACATTTCGCGCCAAAGGTGTCATTTGTGGGAAACCACTGGACGCACTATCTGAACGACTTTATAGTTGCGACACGTCGACAACCTACTACTTCTCGGAACACATTTTTGACTCACTCCAACACGGCTTCACAAGTGGCAACTCATCATCAACAACCACATGCAACTGATCAACAAGCTCCTCCCATCGCGGCTACTAACGCTCAAACTGGAAATTACGCGTCAACTAGTGCGCCACCAATTCCTCTCGAGTAGTTTGATCAACTGATGAATATAGCTAGGTAACACTTGACTGCAAATTCAGAACCGCCTCCTCCGATTCGCATTCCAAACTTAGGTCAGACTGACAACAATCCCAAGGCTCAACTCCTAGGGGACACACACGTGAAAGGAGAACTACTACTACTGCATGACCTTCAGAGGACCGCAGGCACCCACATGGCAGGAGAGCTCAACTCTCACCATCTCCATCACGTTTCGCTGCACCTACTTCTTACACTAGATCACACGATGATCGTGGATATGAGAGACAAGGTCAACAATGCGCCGGAAGGTCGAAACCTTTGCTCCAAGAAAAAAAAGAAGGAGATCCCACCAGAATCACTCCTCCCAACCTCACTAGTAGGACTCTTCGACCGATTGATAAATTCGTTGATGAGGCTACTCCATTCTCACCCGACATGCAACAAATTGTGCTTGGTCGACGCCGTGAAATCCCAAAGATGCCAACCTACGATGGCAAAGGGGACCATAGTGCTCACTTTCATCTCTTAGATGGAATGCTCAACTTAGAAGGCTACTCAAAAGGCATACAATCACGTTTGTTCGCTATCACTCTCGTTGATGTAGCTCAAGAATGGTTTTCGAGGATTCCACCGCTTTCGATACATACGTATGATCAGCTCAAAACGATGTTCAAGTCACAGTTTCCTACTCAGAATCGGACTCAGCTGACATAAGAATCAACCATAGACTACATCAGACGTTTTAATACCGAGATGTTTCCGATTGAAATACCCTATGCTTAGAGCGTTGTAAGTATCTTATTCAACACCTTGAGAAACATATTGCTAGCCAACAATCTTTTGAGGTAGAAACCACAGACCATCAACATGATCGCTCAATGCGATATGGAAATTGAGTAGCGCAACAAGACGAGAAATGTCCATAACGACAATACTCAATCCAAGTAGAACCAATCACGTCGCAACAACAAAAATGACAAGAGTGGTACAAAACGATGATTCTACAATTATTAGCCACTATGAAGACGAAGAAAATAGAATTAGATTTATCATAATTGCAATAGGTCGTTGACAACCTTACTTCCATTTCCATGTCCATGTGGATTTTACTTTAATTACTAGAGAATTTGATACAACCTAGTATCGATTTATGTACTTAATTCGAGTTTAGGTGGGACTCCTAGAGTTGAGATGAGAAAATTTAGAGAAAATAATAAATTGCTTGATTAAACTTGATTAAAATGATTACAATTAGCTGAAATAAATAAGGAAAAGAGGCTGAATAATTCAACCCATGACTCCACTAATTACTCCACTAAGTAACAACTGACTTTGACCCTAAAAATATGCAAGACTCAAACGGACATAAGGAAATATAAATTAAAATAACATTCATAAAGCTGGAATTGATAAAAATAACAAATGGGCCACTAAATAGCATAATCCTCAAGCGACTTGGGCTGATTAGTGGTGCGCTTGGGCCTGCAGCTGATTTGGGCCGTAACACTCTCCCCTCCATCAAAATTAGCCTTGTCCTCAAGGCCCATATCAACATCAGCATAAAGAGGAGGTAGGGTTTGTGCATCCGCCCTATAGCCATCAACGGCTCCAGATCCTCCCACGTGGCGTCTTCAATCGGACAAGCAGCCCACTTTACTAGGGCTTGGGCAATTGAAACGCCATTTCTCACCACACTCCAAAAATCAAGCAAACGCTCCACCTCCAAAAATAATTCCCCTTCGTCCGAAATCGCTGGAACTGATGGCGGCGCAGCTGGCGGGACGCCGTAGAAAGGCCGGAGCAAGGAGACGAGAGAAATAGAGTGAATTCGAGAGCTCTCCGGCAGATCCAAGTCATACGCGACTTCTCCGATGCGACGACGGATGCGAAACGGGCCGAAGTACCGGCGACGGAGCTTTCCATGCGGCTGGTCCTTTGCGGAAACTTGACGGTAAACTCTCAACGTCAGTAACACCATATCTCCGACTTTGAACTTAATGTCTTGTCGATGCTTATTAGCTTGAAGAGACATACATATCTGACTTTGTTGTATGCTTCCCTTAATTTCTTCCAATATCTGAGAATGGGTTGTTAGTGTAGTATCATTTCATTATTTGATGAACTCCCTGAGATATATGTTGGAATGGTTGTTGGTGTTCGGCCGAATAGGGCTTTGTACGATGTTGTGCCGATTGATGAATGTGTGGTGGTGCTATACCAGAATTATGCCACTAATAAGTATCGTGACCATCGTTTTGGTTGATCTGTGCAGAAACACCGCAAATAGCATTCAAGAGTTCGGTTGACAACCTCGCTTTGACTGTCGGTTTGAGGATGGTAAGCACTACTGAACTTCAGACTTATACCTACTTGCTTAAATAATTCTTGCCAAAAATGACTTAGGAAGATGGGATCTCGATCTGATACTATGGATTTAGGTAATCCATGTATACTATAAATGTCATTTAGGAAGATAGAAGCTAAGTAACTAGCAGAGTAGTGAGTAGGTAATGAAATAAATCTGCCAAACTTGGATAATCTGTTAACTAGAACCCATATAGCCGTTTTTCCATTTGAATTAGGAAGATGTGTGATAAAATCCATAGATATATCTTCCCAAGTATTTTCAGGAATAGGTAAAGAGCTTAAAAGTCCAAAAAGGCTTACTTGTTTGGTATTTGACTTGTTGGCATATTTCACAGTGTTTAATGTACTCATGCAGATCCTCTTGATGCCTGGCCAATGGAAGGAGGCGAAAATGCGTGCAAGAGTAGATTTCAGCCCAAAATGCCCACCAATTGGAGTGTTGTGAAACTCCATCATCAATTTAGTGCGAAGCTTATCATGCTCAGGTACAAAAATCCTATCCTTGAAGTATATCAGATTGCCCTTGACATAATAGTTTTCATGACCACATCCTGACTCTATCTCTGTTTTGAATTTGAGGCCATCTGGATGGGAAGTGAAGTACTTACAGATTTGGTCAACCCACGAAATGGTGACAACTATAACAACATTGAACTCAAGTGAGATGATTCGGGATAAGGCGTCAACCACTTTGTTGTCCTTGCCTGGTTTGTAATGTACTTCATAGTTGTAGACAATCAATTTAGAAATCCATTTTTGTTGCTCCGAAGTGTGAATGGCCCGCCTTAGTATATGCCTTAGGCTTTGCTGATCTGTGAATATTCTGAATTTGTTGCCTAGCAAGTAATGATGCTATTTCTTTACAGCTTCAATAACTGCAAATAATTCCTTGTTGTAGGCAGATTGGGATTTTGGGATTGCATTCACGGTGACATTTTCCGACTGAAGTAGGCGATCAGATGATCAAGTTGTGAAAGGACAGCTCCCGCGGCAACATCAGATGCATCCGTTGTCAAATCAAAGGGCAAGTTGAAGTCTGGAAGAGTAAGGACTGACACAATCGTCATCACCATCTTTAAATTTTCAAATGCTGTTTGTGAATGTAAATCCCATGTAAACTGATCTGTTTTTAATAAATTCGTGAGAGGAGTGGCGTGAGAGGCATAGTGACGCACAAAGCGTCTATAGTACCCGGTGAGGCCGAGAAAACCCCGTAACTCAGTCACCACGGTTGGAACAGGCCAATCAACAATGGCTTGAACCTTCTCCGGATCGACTTGCACACCCTTTTCACAAATAATATGCCCAAGATAATGAACCTTAGGAACAACAAACACACACTTCCTAACCTTTGCATAAAAACGATTAGTAGCCAACAACTCAAAAACAACCTTAAGATGTTTCTCATGATCACGCCAATTAGAACTGTAAATAAGTAAATCATCAAAAAAGACAAGAACAAATTTATGCTATTGGTGCCTGAATAAGTCGTTCATGGCTGCCTAAAAACTGGATGGTGTGTTCGTGAGATCGAAAGGCATGACCACGAACTCATAATGCCCATCACAAGTTCAAAAAGCGGTTTTGTGAATGTCGTCTTTAGACACACGAATTTGATGATAAACAGATCGTAAATCAAGTTTCGTAAAAATTTTTGCACCCTTTAGTTTATCAAGTAATTCATCTAACGTTGGGATTGGAAATCTGTCCTTAACGGTGACCGTGTTCAAAGCTCTATAATCAACACAAAATCTCCAAGTCCCGTCTTTCTTTCTCACCAAAAGAACCAGTGAAGAGTATGGGCTTGTACTTGGGCGGATCACGCCTTCTTGAAGCATTTCTGCAATCATTTCCGTCATAATTGACTTTTGATAATGGGGGTAACGATAAGGCTAACGTTAACCGGCTTTGAATCAGATAGCCAATGTATGTGGTGGTCGTGAGGACAAATGGGTGGTAGGTGAACTGGCTTCATAAAAATTCCTTTATATTCCTCAAGTAAGTGTTTCAACTCAGCATGATCTTGAGAAACACCTGCAATAGGAGTGTCCAACACATTTTCTTTATCATCAGCACTAATTGTGAATAAACTACTTACAAAATCTGTTTGTAACAGCCTTTGAAATTGCTGGTGTTGAACCTCGAGCAATCTAGGTTCCCATATGAGTTTGACATTCTGCCCTTGCCAAATAAATTCCATGCGTTGATCAGGGTAATTTGTTACAATATCCCCAAGTTTTTCCATCCATTCAACTCCAAGAACCATGGCAGCTCCGTGAATTGGTAAAACCATGAGCAGTACTTTGAATTCTGTCCCCGACAAAATAAGTTGTACCTCTTCACAAATGCCGTTACACACAAGCTTTTGCCCATTGCCAACCATCACTCCAACTTCTGGTCTCTCCACAACTTTGAGTTTGAGTAACTTGGCCCATCTGGGTTGTATTATATTGTGTGTGCTCGCACCGTCAATAAGGATGCTTATTCCTATTGTTAATACGACCAGTAACACACAAGGTTTTGGGACCTTTAATCTCAACATAAGCAGCGACAAAAATATGAAAATGTACATTCTCAGATCCTGTGTTGATACTATTCAGTATAGGAGTTGAGGCATCATCTTGGTCTTCCTCCTCTATGGATTTTGAATCCCAAACATCTGTATCATCTGCCAACAAAGTCAGAAATTGAGCACCTTTGCATTTGTGTCATGGCCCATACTTTTCGTCACAATTAAAACACAATCCTTTAGCTCGCCGTGCCTGCATTTATGCATTATTAAGTCGTCGAACTGGGTATTGCGGTACTGATTTTGGCGATGGTAATGCCACAGTCGGAGCTGACAGAAGTGCACCTGCTTGCGTAACTGACCCAAGCCTTGGGTATGTGGGTCGGACCCTAGCATCTTTGATTTTGTCCTCAAGCAATTTTGCTAAGGAAATAGCTTGTTCGATTGTCGTGGGCTTGAGAATGGCCATCTCAATTCGGATTTCTTTTCTTAAGTCCGAAATAAAGCAATTCAAAATTGCTTGAGCACTGAGACCTGTGACAAAGTTGCAAATATGTTCAAATTGAACTTAATACTCATAAACATAATTAGTTTGCCTTAATTTAAAGAGTGTGGCCTGATGATTCTCATAGGATGAAGGACCAAATCGTATAGATAAATCTCGAGAAATTTTCTCCCATGTATTCAAGAGAAAATTGTGGTGCATCCATTTGTACCAGCTCAATGCATGCCCTTTCATGCGGACAGATGTTATTTGCAAACACTGTTCATTTGGAATCTATTGTTCCGCTTGGAACAACCAATCGATCAGATCAGTGCCATCGAACATGGGCAAGTCCAATTGTTGCGGTTTAGGTTGTTGGAAAATAGGGTTAGACACATGTGTGGCGTAGGAACTTGTGTTTGGAGGGCTAGAAACGTTATATGGTGGCTGTGTGGGCTGGTATGAGTTTGAGGCTGTGGGAATTTTGAGTTTCTGGTCTCTTTGAATTCTGATTTTTGAGCTCAGCCATAAAGAATTCCATGGACTCCTTATGTTGTTGTGATTGCTGCATCATGAATCGACCCAACTTGTCGCCGTGTTCTCTTGATTGAAGTGCTAACTTTTCAGTCATTGTGGCATTCAACGAGGTAGCTAGCCTATCAACCTGATCTTGCAAATCTTGTTTATTTGAATTATGCAAGCCTGTTAATTCAGCACACAAAGCTTTCAACTCCGCTTGTTGAGCTTCATCAGAACTGTGACTTTGAGCGGATTTTGGAGGCACGACTTCATTGGATGAAAGCACCAAATGATACAACCAAGTATCGATTTATGTACCTAATTCGAGTTTAGGTGGAATTCCTAGAGTTGAGACGAGAAAATTTAGAGAAAATAATAAATTACTTGATTAAACTTGATTAAAATGGTTACAATCAGCTGAAATAAATAAGGAAAGGAGGCTGAATAATTCAGCCCATGACTCCACTAATTACTCCACTAAGTAACAACTGACTTTGACCTTAAAAATATGCAAGACTCAAACGAACATAAGAAAATATAAACTAAAATAACATTCATAAAGATGGAATTGACAAAAATAACAAATGGGCCACTAAATAGCATAATCCTCAAGTCGCTGATTAGTGGTGCGCTTGGGCCTGCAGCTGATTTGGGCTGTAACAGAATTAGTTGGAGGGGTGAGCAGTGAGGACTGAGGACATTAAGTGTAATGTGTCTTGCAGAGCCTAACAAAGGCTTCATTTGTAGAAAGGAAAAAACACATCAAGCAAACAAAGTACACACATCTTTTGCTTATTTATGCATCTACTCTTGGTTCCTTAGTCATATAGGCCTTCATCATGGAAATTAGAGGATCATAAACACGAATACTAATTTAACTTTTGCATCTATTTCGTATTTCGTTGCATGAATTACTTTAACAATAAAAGTGATATTATTTCATAGATACGTACCCAACAAAATCTCAATAACTAAGGGTTATTCTTTGGGTGGCGAGGCAAAGAAACCAATTTTGACATGTTTGAATAGCGTCTAATATTTAACACATTACGTATGGTTTTGGAGTACATACAGAAATACACACGAAGCCTAGCGTGCAAATGATTCACAACGGAGATAAAAAAATGAGAAAGCTCACTCATGGACGAAAATGTTTCTATCGCCTCAAAAATCTTCACTTCATGTCGTCTTACATAAATAAATATGAAATTAATTACCAAAAAAAAAAAGGAAAAAAAAAATAAATAAATAGGAAATTCAAATATCAAAAGAATCCGAAATGAAAACAAAATAAATGAATAGACAGCAAATAACTGAATAAAACAAAACACATACACTAGTACTACGTACTTACTTATTCAACAGGTACCCAATCACACATTATTGGCACACATTATTGACACTTAGAGAGTACTAAAGTACCAAACAAGACTTAATAATGCACAATAGTTATTATTGTAACAGCGACTGACTTACTTAAAATTCCTGGACATATAATTAATATTAGAAGAATCCAACCATAATATTAATGTATGAAAGTTAAATAGTACAGACACAATCCAGCACCCTGCTCGATCCATCTCGTGCGTTTGTCACTTGTTTGTTTGTTTTTTGCCAGACCAATACTATAAATTAGGATCACTGGAGGAGCAGAATGTGGCCTCTATTTAATTTTGCTTGACTTTCCTTCAGCTTCGGTTCTTGCACTTCTCCACGGCCCTAGGTGCTGAAAAAATAACCACAAGGTTCAATTCATTTCATCAATAATATTTAATGCAATATTGTACATTTGTACCTGGTCTAGTTTGGTAAAATCATGAGCAAATTTTGATAGAGTGGACGTGTTTAAATGAGTTGTGTGGTTCAACATATATAATACGTTTAATAAAATTAGAGGCGGAAAAGTCCGATACCATTGGTGTCACTATTCTAGATAAGATTATTACATTTAAACTCTTAATATTTGGCCTATATATAGTAATTATATACATAATATTACTCTGAAGATCTAAATGATTGCAAAAGTACTTTTTGAGTTTTTTCGGATATTATAAAAGGCCAGGTGTCTCTATATTGATTGAATTCATTTTAGAAACTTTGTAATTTTTCAGATGTATAAGATTTATGATTAGACAACACCACAAGATAATTAATATGTATTTAAGACTGAGATTTCTCAGATATAAAAAAAAGACATTTACACCCTAAATTATAGGTCAAACCCCCAATATAATAATTAATGTGTTAGTTACTTTTGAGTTTTGACCAAGTCTGATGATGTTCGTCAAACTGTCAAAGCATACCTTGTGCGGTTATATTTTCCTTCCAATATGCCCAAATATTAGTCATAACATGAAAAATCAGATACTCTATAATTGATTATAATTGTATATGCACTCAGCCACTCACTTAAAAAAGAAAAAGAAAACACATGATGGAGTTAAAGTGTAGATATTATACTAACCAAGTCCAATTGCCTCTGTTCCTTTCATTATGCGCAGGCGCTTGCATGATCCAACAAACATCCTATTAAAATTCGAAATAAATTGATGTTAATTAGAACAGAATTTTGGCATAATTAGGTATGAACATATGCGAATATAGATTTAGTTAGTAAAATAAAAATCAATTAATGCAAGACTTACTCCCATGGAACGTCACCCACAAGCATCCAATCACCATCCTTATCTTCGTAAGTTGGAACATAATCAGAACTATTCAGAAGGTCCATCAGCTTACTCTCATTCATGAAGTCCAGCATTCCTTGAGAGTCGCATTTACCTACAAAATTTATAAACAGCAGAGTGTCACACTTTTTACCAATATACAACGTACCTCTAAACAAATTATATAGGGATCGAGCTCGAGTACTATATATCGTGACACTATTGCCAATTAATTTTGTTACCATTTTAGATGCCTTTTTTTTTTTAATCTTTACGTAAATTGTTATTATAAAGATTTGAAACATTAGTGATAATTACAACGGATTATTGACAAAACATTAGTTAAATACGAAACTCCTACAAATGACTTTTGATGCATATATATATAGGAGGTGGAGTAATATAACACGAGATACTTTAAAACATTGTAGTTACTTACTCATGGTGAAGGAGCTAAACATTTTGCCCAACGCATCGGACAGTTCATCATAACTCTTGTACATCTTCAGGTCAACTTTCCGGAGGTAAGGCGCCCCGTCCATGCTCACCTTCACTAAGGCGGCACCGCTCTTCTCGGTTTCATCTGAGTTGCTCCCGTTCTTTTGAACCGCCATCACATTCTTGCGGAATGATCGCACTGGTGGCCATCCAACCACCTGTGCCCTAAATTTGTTAAAAAGGATGTTAAATTATTACACATCAATATATGGTTATATATAGAATAGAAGTAAGAACAAGAACAGTGAGTTGCAAAAAGGAGAAAAAAAATCACTATATACTTTTTTGGTGCATGTAAAAGTTAAAAAGAGAAAGCAGAGGATTCGTGAAGTTACTTGGCAGGAGGCTTGAATGAATCATTAGGGCAAAGCAGAAGATTTTTAGTGGTCATCTCCTTGTTGTTTTCATCTTTAGAAGAAAGATTGAGCTTCAAATCAACAGTTTCAGCATATCCTCTTTTCCCACCGTTGATGACTTTCTCTCCGGGCAATCCTAGCCGCAGCTCTGTCTCATCAAAATCATTGTGTACTCTCACTTCAACATCACCCATTTTTTGTTGTTATAAATTGCCAGTTATTGTGTTGTGAAAAATAAAAGGTGGTGGTATGTTATATTATAAAGTGCAAAAATCAGAGTAGAGAGACTATTATAACATAAACTATATATAATATTAGCCTTGAAGTGATTATTATTATTCTAGGAGAAACGTAGAAAAAGGAGAAGAAGAGTGTGTTTGTGCAAAATGAGGGGTGTTAAATATAAGGTAAGGAATGGGCTGGAATTTGTCTTTGGTGGAGATGCTGACACGTGGATCAATCAATGAGCTGGATGCTCTAATCTTGCTGGAAAAAAGGGTAATGACATGGTGACGGTAGCCTACTTTCCCATGATTGCTTGCTGGAATTTGGTATTTGCCTCCCTTTTTTTAATTTCAATTATTATTTATCAAAAATAGTTAATTTGTTGGCAAACTAACATTTTCGGCAATATTAATTAAAGTCGTAGCTTTTCAAAGGAAAAACAATGTATTAACTAACCTAAAATATTAAAAACCGTGATATACTATGTTGCTTCTGATATGATTAACATGTGATGTGTCACATACTTGTTACATTCTTTTGTCAGGACAAAAGGTCCAACTTTATCTAATGGAAGGCTACTAGCTATTTTAGTATTTTTGCACCACAAAGAGAGGGAAATATAACTGGTCTTGCGTGGTTTGATTTAAATTCAGATCAATTATCAACAGAAGGTGTATAATTAAGTAAATTACTCATACTCGTCTTAAAGGGTACATGTGTATTCTCCCATACAAATTATATCTACTTCTTACCACCAATATGCTAATCACAAGATAATGTCACACAAAATTCCAGTCTTAAAAACATAACCCTACTATACTTAGAGCACGTTTACTTGCATAAATAAATCAAGATAAATTACAAATCAGGGGCTTATCTCGTGTTTAGTTTTTATGACTCTAAAATGAAATAAACTTGATAAGTGTCACTTCATAGGTTTGTATCCCAACTATTTATTAATCATGAACTACCCCTCTCCAACTTGTAGTTGTGCCAAGATAAGCTCTGTGATATTCCCAATATGCCCTTAAAATTGGACCAACAGTTTCTGCTAAATATCCAACAAATAAAAGGGGGAAAAGGGTGAATGTGTGCTCACTTCTTAAAATTGAAATACGAAGCTGCTTCTAGGGTTTTCAAGAGCACGACGATTCCGAGTGTACCAAAATTGTAGACTTTTTTTATCTTGTTTGTGTTAAACGATTCTTGTATATAGCGTTAATTGCGTTTCTTGTGCAAGTTATATTAACGACACATTGTTTCTCAATTACAGGTGAGTTGGGTCCACAACTTCGTGCGATTTATCTGGTAAACACCATTTCATCCTTTATAATGTTTACAAGGGGCCTATTACTTGTTTGTGCGTGGTAATTTGTAAGGTTGTACAGAGTTAGGGCTATTGCCCCAATTTGTTAAGCTGTAGTTTCGTTTTTTTGTTAATATTTGGAACTTGTTAAAACTTGTGTTAACAGTCCTTCTTTGATTGGGTGAAGGGGTCAGTGCGTTTTGGGGGTTTTATATGTATTTGATGGCTTCTTGAATTATCATTTGGTTTATCTAAATGCAGAGTGTGAGGGTGTAAATATAGAACCATCTTTATTTTTTTATGTTTACTATGATCTCTTAACAGATAGTTGACTTTGTGGTAAAATTTGTTAGGCAGTCAAAGGGCATTTTTATATTTCAGTGTATATATCATGTTGTCATCTCAGTAGTAATGACAAGGTAAGAAAAGATTTTGTAAACTTGTTGTTGGACAAAAATTGATCCTAAATTTGTTGTTTTGTGTTTTTAATTAGCATGCACGTGAATGGGTCCGATGGAGCAGATGTGGCTATCTTTTGCAATGCATCAACTAGTGTTTATGGTGTCATTTTTTTGATTTAATTGTTGTATTAATTTTCCTTTATGAGAATGGTTATCTAGGCCGTAAAGCCCGTCGTTCTGACATTTGTTATAGCATTGTCCGCCGCATTCCGTATCAAATAAATACTTAGATTAGCTACTAAACCTTGGTGACATCGGTGTTAAAAACTCTCTTAGGACGAATAGAGATTGTTTCATGAAACTGTGCTATTTGTTACATAGCTATGGTGGGTTGGAGGAAAGTAAGTACGTAGGTATTTCGTGTCAAGTTTCAATGTTCCTTCATGCTCTATCCCATCACACCAAAAACCGTATAATTGGGGGAAACTTTGTTAGATCAAGCAAAACAATTAGTCGTCATTTGGAAAGGGGTTGCTAGCTTTGTTAAAATGCCACAATATACTACTATCCACACCGGAACCAATAGGAGCAGACGATTTAGACCCAACATGAAAACCATTTTAGGTATAAATTAGGAATATATTATTTATTTCTAAAATTATTAATGTATTGGAGTAATTTAATAATTAATATTAAATTACTTTTAACAATTTAAATGTGCTGCCTTAGGGATGTCTAGGCGCACTTGATGGTACTTGTTTCAAGTATGTGTCCCACTGGTCGATCAAGGTAGATACCGAAACCGAAAGGGAATTTTGGCATCAAATCTTCTAGCTGTGTGTGATAGAAATGGGCAGTTCGTTTTCGTCCAAGCTGGGTGGGAAGGGACAGCCGTGGATAGTCGTGTGCTTCATGATGCAATCACTAGACCAAATGGATTCCATATCCCTACTGGTAATTAAGATTAGAGGTTTTGTTTAACTATATACAATTAATTACAGCTGATATATAATATTTTATATAAACTAAATTTGGTTAATTACCAATCCATTGATAGGTTGTTATTACCTCGGCGATGGCGGTTATACTAATAGTGAGGGATTCTTGTACCCTATCGCGGTGTTAGATATCACCTTAGGGATTGGGAAACTAGCACCCTAACTCCGCAAAACTACCAAGAGTATTTTAACTTGAAGTATGTCCGTGCTCGTAACATCATAGAGTGTAGTTTTGCTGCCTTGAAGGGGAAATGGAGTATTTTGTGCAAAAAACCGTGGTTCTCGTTGAAGCGGCATCACCATATAGTTATGGCATGCACTTTACTTCATAACTTCATACGGAAGAACATACCTAATTCACATTTAGAAGACGACTATCCTAGATCACCGTCAAACCACGAGCCGGGGCCTGATTACATTGATGTTGTTGAACCTTCTGAGGCGTGGACAAATTTCCGTGACAACATGACCATGAAAATGTACAACGAGTGGAATGCTCGTCGTAGGGCATAGGAAAGAATCATTATTATAATTATATTGGGCAATATCCCGTATTTTGTTGGAACAATTGTAATTGCACAATTATCATGGATCTAAATGTTGTGTAATGTAAACTCAGATTATGTTGTTGTTTTGGAGTGTATGGATCATATTTGTATTACATGTTTTCTTATTCATAAATGTTGTTGGTATTATTGTTGTATTAATTTCTGTTGTTACTTGCATTTCAACACATTAACTGGTTATTAAAATGCTGCTCTAAGTGTGTGTGATGTTGCTCGATTAATGAAGCATGGAAAAGAAATTAGTATAGCCTTATAATCATCATTACACAGTGGCTTGCTGTATTGTTTTGGTGTTTTATTTAATATATAACTAATGTCTAGTTAAATGTGCATTCTGTAATTACTGATAGACTGCACCAAGTAGATTTAATATAATTATTGCAAAACATATTATGAGAATGGACAGATTATTGCAATTAGATTATAGATATTACGAAATGGCAAAATTATCTTAAATTGGATTGGTTAGGGATTAGAACATGTGGTTTGAATTAGGATTTATTACCAGAATTAGTTTAAGGTAATGCTTAATGTTTGGTTTGGCATGCTTTGAATTTTTTTGTGGTTTTGTTTGATTGTGCAGATGAATTTCTCGTAGAGCAGTTGCCCTAGCGGTCTACCTCCTTACCGAAAACCATATGGATCTAGAAGGGTGTGGACCAAGCTTGAGGAGGTGGTTCTGATTGACGCACTCAAGGACTTGGTTGTTAACGGTTAGCGAGTGGGTAATGGGTTTCGGCCAGGATACTTAGTTGTTGTATAGCGTGAAATGGTCCAGAAATTTCTATACGGGATGCCGATGACTGAGAAACATATAAACTCCAAGCTTACGGTTTGGAAGAAAACACTTGCTAGTGTTCACCAATTGGTTAACCCGAGTGGTTTTGGCTTTGAATCTGCAAACCAGATGGTGAAAGTGGGTTCCGATGACGTATGGAAGGAATATGTAAAGGTCATTATTAAAATGGAGTAATGTTGTGTTTTAGTTGGTTAGCTATACATGGGTTCTGTTTGGGATTGAGGGATTTGACAACCTGGTAATTAATGCCTTTCAGATAATATGTTTATCACTACCACATCATTAGTTAGTACTGGATGGTTTTAATTTAGATGGCTAATAAATGTGGTGCTGCATTAGTGCTGATATTTTCTATTGTTTATGCAACAGGTACACCGGGAAGTTGAGAGTTATCTCAACAAGAGCTTTCCTTACTACGAGGATTGGTTGTATATCTATGGGACATATTGTGCAAATGGAAAAGATGCTCAAACTATTACATATGCTGTCTTAGATTTAGAGAGCCTCCACCAGATTTACGACGAGGTTTGTGACATCCATGTCGTTAGTGGGGCAAAGGGCAAAGGTAAAGTTGGGGGCACATTTGATTTCAATACTCGTCCAAGGGACACAACGCTCCAGGACCCATTTGAGAGTCAAGAGTTTAGTTCTTCAAACACTACGGGTCTGGACAACAACACTAACTCCGCTGTTGGAACAAACAACTCCGCACGCAAAAGAAAGTCACGCGAACCAACAACAATTCCCGAGCAACTTGTTCAACTCTTAGGAGGCATGTTTGAAAAGACCAACGAAAAATTGGGTGAGATAGCTAATAAGGTTATTACTAACTCGACTCCTCCGCCATTACCACCCACACCTGCTACTACACTGACCGCGGCCCCATCGAAGGGTAAAATGGTATTCGATGTGATAGCTGAAATGGGATTAATGCCACTACAACTACGTATCCTCGTTGCTCATAAGATTGTCAACAACCCTCAATCTTGTGATCTCTTCTTATGAATGGATGAGCAATGCCGGTAGGAGTGCATATCCATGGTTGTAAGCGGTGCTCTTGACCCGTCGGCTAAGAACCTGTAAATGTTAAGGTGAGACCTGGTGCATTGGCAACTCACCTATTTTGACTTGAAATAATATTGTTCACTGTCCTATTTAAGTTGTTATCATTGTTTGCTTAATTTGGTTAAATGATAACTGCCTTCTCATTTTGTAATGGTGATTGAACGCTGCTTTAGCTGGGGCACAACCCGCAATTTGATTCGTTTTTTTATTTAATATTGTAACCCTATGAGACAGAATTCACATTATATGCAATCCTTTGAGACAATTTATGCTATGAGTTTATAATTATCCTTATGTACCGCAACTACAAATTGCTTTGCTAATTTTGGTGAAAATCTCATTCAAGTCCATTGCAATACTTAATATCTCATTTGTTCTACATAAGATCAAAAATATATAATATTTACTTCTAAACTAAAGAGGTCTACCAATAAAATATTGCATAAATAAATTCGACAAACAAAATATAATTTTAATTATGAATTGTTGTTGCATTAACCAAATACATTATAATAGGCATTGCACAAGCTACAACTCTAAAATTCTAAGGGCCACCGAGACTGGAGCTTGAGCCTTCAATTTAGCATGCAAGCCAAACCAAAAGCTCCACAAAATAGGCAACACGAACGTTACATGCATATCAAACAACATTTCTAAACTACAAATAAAGCAACAACATAAACATCCGAACTTAGTGCTAAACTTATAAGCAAACAAATACTAAACAAAAGTCGCATGACAAGACACAAAATGAAATAACATAGTAGCCGATATTAGGGTAAAATTAGTTACAATGTTCCATGATCAAACAGAGCTTAGTTATCATCCTTGGTGCTTTCCCTTTCCCTTTCCCACACCGTCGGCAAATCTGGTACGCCATGGGTTAGTAACCGAACAAGAAGAACCTGGAGAGCTTGAGTGGTCGGCGGAGAAAGCGGGAGCATGTTGTGGAGGGGTGCCACCCCCATTGGACCAATTTTAATCTCGCGGATGCAGAACAACGGCCTTTGCAAACGCGCTCGGATCTCGTTCGAACCAACAATTCGTGCCGGTGGAGTCTCCTCAGTTACAACAGTAGGCGTTGAACATACGTCGGTGGAACCATTAATGACATCATCCCAGAAACCACTATTGGTATCGGAATGATGCAAATCAAATGTCTCGCGAGGGAAAACCTCGACTCCAAGAGGTGGTAGGAGTAAGTGAGGGACGGTTCATTGTTTGGCTGTGCAACCTCCAATTTGATGGGATCAGATGTCCATCATACGTCGCCATTTCCTTTCCCTTGTTAGTTATCCTCGACATCGTAAGTTATGTCAACGAAAGCACGAGTGAGATTGACTCTAGGCGAAGGTCCCACACGATCAGGCCCAAACAAGATTTGAAGTGCGCGCCATGCACTCTCGCCTTTGATCATGTACGCTTCAGTGATCTTGTATTTCTAAAGTACAACAAAAATATAGCAAAGTTTAACAATAAAACTATAGAAATAGTAAGTAATGTATAAGCATATTGTATAGTAAATTATTACCAAAACGACGTAGTCCCATACGAGGTCCTCAAAGGCATGCACGATGTTATTAGTTTCGTCATAGAAAATGGAGCTAAAACCTATGATGAAGTCGAAGACATTGTAACATATTTGGAGTTTACGGTATTGGGCAAGACATTGACGGAACGTGAAGTTCTTGTTGAGAACGCCATTAACCTTTGTTGCCGCCACCTTGATCATATCGGATACCTCGTTGGAACATTGAGTCACTTATTCCTTTCTCCTCCACCAAGCAGTCCAGAAACATACAGTCAATGGCAAAGGTCCAACTAGCGGTGTAAAAGAAAAAGGCTTGAGGGCGTGGATTTTCAGGCGCCATTCTTGCTAAAAGGAAGTTTTTTTTTTTTTTTTTTTTTTTGTAAAGTGTGTGATTGTTTTATGTTGTGATAGTATAGAGTGTAATGTGTTTGATATTTATAGAAGTCTTTGTACTCTCTCAAATATGTGTAGTCGAATCACCCATGCAGAGACTAGATTTGTAGAATCTTGTTTGTTCAACATGTAATAATGCTTCTGTATGTGAATATGTTTGGCCACTTGGCTTTGTTATAATGTGGTTATGGTGGTAGGTAATATTGCTCCCAAATAGAGGTATTGTCACTGGTTATCACAACTCCACAAAATTTAAGTTTTGGCGTGGTAGCAAACCGACAAATTGCAATATAATTAAGCCATAGTAACATATTATAATCCAATTTTCTTTTCTTAAAGTATAATCATAGATATTGCTTTAAATCTTATCTTGCATTAGAGTATCTATGACTTGTCATTCAACTTCAGAAGCTTAATCAATTAATTGTCTTCCGAAGATGAAATTAGAATGATGTTAGATTTACGGTGGTTGGTTTATTGCAAGAGGGATCACAACCACCATCTTCAATTTTATGACACAGGCGTTTGGTAGGTTTACTTATGATAATTGTTCTTTATACTTTTATTTATACAACTTTAATTTGGTGGTTGAGGAAGTTTAAATACTTTTATTCATATGATTTGCAAACTATCTAATATTGATTAGATAGTTATCTGTATTAACACCCACTTGGCATTTGATATAATATGAAGTGCTATGTGAATGTACCATGTAATAACATACCGAAGTTATTTGAAGTTATAATAGCCATTTAGGAAGTCTAAACAAATCACTTATGTATATGTCAATGCAACTACATGTAACCCAACTGTGTATATTATCCTCCATAGGATCTGCACGTTTGCATGTTAACAACCCAATATTAGAGGATTTAATCAGCAGACAGTTAACAAACTTAAGTTAACCATAACAAGCTTACTCATGATGCAATGGATCCAATTCATGTTAATTACAAGTAACATGTTTAGGGCCACAAAATGTCCATACATCAGGATCATCAGTACCACTAAATAAGAATCCATGAACATCAAAATACTAAGGCCTCTCATTCCATATGCTTAGGTACTAAAAATTTTCGTAAGGAATGAATTACTAGCACTACTAATTAGTAAGTTCTAGTTGCACCTGAACGGGATAAAGATTCAATAGAAATAACATAAGAACACGTAACATCAGTTTTTCCGATAACCATACAATACTAAAAATCAAATGCAATATCTTCTGCCTTGTATTGGAAACTGTGGGCCTCCAACTCCTCCGATGTCAGCGCTACCTTTGCATCTATGTAGAAATCGACATGTCCACGATAAATCGCGTTGTTGACAGTGTTGTAGTACCCTTGCACTTCATTTTGTATGACAGACTGAAGAAAAATTAAACTATGGTCTTTTTCATACTCAAATAGGAAGCAATGACTGAGTACTTATGATTAGAGATCTAATGGATCTTGAAGAGTACTCACATTCATCTTACGATAATGGTCAGTGAGACAATGGTCCATCTTGCCTTGGGACCAACACTCTTCCAGATCATTAACCTCAAGAAAGGTCTTGAAATGAAGGAAAAGAAGGCGACGCCTTCTAATGAGCCTTCTAATCTGATCCTCAGTTGCAACAACTTGCTTGCTTGCATAGGCAATTCTAAGAATAAGTCCATCTTCAGTGGTTACTTTGTTACTTGCACCACATGCCACCAAAACGCTGAACACCCATTCCTCTCTGTAAAGATTCCAAGTGAATCGTCGATTATGTGAAAAAGAGTGTTGTCACGTAGGAAGTAGTACATTTGTTTCTCTTCCAGGTAGGCAGCATCTTCCTCTAAGAAGAATGCGTGGTGCGAGTAGTACCCAGGGAAGGCTTCGTTGCAGAAATTCTTCTCACGGTCTGATTCCTACATAGTCGAAGATTACTATAAATATTCAATATCTAGCACAAGGCCTTAATTTGGTAACCAACTAATTAACAAAGGTTTTATATGTTGGGAGATTTTATTACCGTATCAAGATATGGTTCATATTGTGGATTGGTCGCGATGACTTCAGTCTCCGAATTGAATTGAAGCATATGAGACACAACGAAGTTCCAGTGCTCCAGGAAATTAGCCCGCATTCTTATAACTTTGTGGTGGACCTCACGCTTAGTCGAAAATTCAAGACTGCCATTACTTGTGAGAAAGTAGAATGCTGTCTCCATTGCCAATTCAAGCCCAACAACGATCCTCACTGGATTGTTGCGACAAAAGGTTTCAAGATATTTATATAGCTTCTTTTCTAAATAGGGACTCCATTGCTCCGCCTCAATATCGTCATCGTCATGGTTAACATATATACAACGATGGCTGCATAACATTTAAAAGGATATCAGATGTATGTCCTCGTTAGTATAACATAAAAAAAAGAAACATCAAGGGAGTAGCGTGAAAATTACGTATATAAACTTTATGTAAAAGCAACAGAAATGACTACATCTTAAATGATACCAAAATACCTAATTTATATCTTACTATATTCTATTTTCTGCTGTTTTCATTGCAGAATATACAAACAATGTAAGGAACTTAATCAAATGGCGTTTGGATTTCACTACTCATACTACGCCCACTTACGAGTTTAACAGAACTATTGAGCTTATTTGCAAGTGAATACTGAAATTGTTGGATCGGGACTTGATACTTGTCGTACAGTGTTAACCCTTCGGTGTTAGTCTAACACTGATCAGCTCTTCCAATGTTAAGCTGATGTTGGACTCTCGATGTTATCTTAACATCCGTTTAACAACAGTTAACGTTAGCACAAACCTACTTGATAGAGAATATTACGCAGCGGATAAATAAAGAACACAAGTAGATGTAATTTTAAGAAGATAATATATTAATATGATCTTCCGAGCCGTAGGCAAAATACCACAAGGGTTTAACAAAAGTCGTTCTCTCAATTTTCAAGCTCCTCACTCTCAAATTAATCGAACTAAGCAAAGCACACAAGAATTGCTTCGACTATCTCTAAAAGCTCCTCACTCTTAGATCTATTCTAACAACTCACAAACTTTGCTAAAGCAAGACAAAGACACTCGACTATAAATATTTCCTCACGGGAGATTTTCGCTCTTGTCTTCGTGTCTTTTTCTTGATGCCCAACATGCCTATTTATAGTGTAGTCTTCCTTGATGTCCAAGACATGTTGTGCACGTTTTTGGTTGCTATTAGATCTCCTTGTATGACTCTAATTTCGTTCATGGCAAGTCTCCTTCAATAGGGAAAGGTTTCCTTGTCCAACTTGAAGTCTTCAATGGAAAGGTTTCCTTCTTTGACTAGAAGTCTTCAATGGAAAGATTTCCTTCTTTAACTTGAAGTCTTCTAAGGAAAGTATCCTTCACCATCTTGTAGTCTTCAATGGAAAGAATCCTACTGCAAGTAATCTTCATTCCTTCTTGCAATTCACACGCCATGATCTTTCCATTGCACCGCACACATCTTTCCTTATTTAATTATGGAAAGTTCTTCTTTGGAAACTTCTCTTTGAATGGCAACTTCTCTTTAAGGAAATAGATCCTTCCTTGAAGTCTCTTGACCTGGAGCACATACAAATACCAACTACAACTCGTGGAACTAAGTTAGTAAGTGAATAAAGGCAAAACACAATTATAGTAATAAATCCCGAATGTGCAGTTTTCTGTTTTCTGTGTTCAATGTTATCCTAACATTGTAAATACACTGTTGATCTAACATTGACAAAATACTTGCACTTTCAATCTCCCCCTTTTTGCCTTTCTTCACAAAACCAAACATGTTCACAATTCATATTATGCACAGTGCTCCAGCAACACAACATCATTAATATCTTAAGCTACTCCCCCTTAGTATGACACTATTAACCAAGTAGCTTTAAGATACTAATAAGAATACAACGAGTTAAACATCACAATTATAAGCATAACTAAGACGGCATTAGCTATATAAGAATTGCAGAACCAGTAGAATAAACATGAAGATCAAATGTCTTACTTCTCCCCCTTTTTGTGAGGAAAGCAAAATCTTGACGAATCACTTCATAAGATAAAGTTCTATAGCTCTTTCTTTAGCAGCTATTTCCATTTCTCTCTATGAGAACTTTATCATTCACTGTTTCTTAAAATCCTCCATAGCCACAGTCTTATCTCCCAACAGGAAATTAAAGTTAGCTTCAATTGTAGATATTACCTCAAGTGTTACCTCTGATGTTGAGTCAACATTGTTCTCCAGCGATGTTGTTGTAACAACTAGCTCAGACTCAGCATCATCGGACTTCTCAGAACCTTCTTCCTTATCCTCTTGATCTCAACGATTTCATCGTCACCATTCTCAGTTTCCAAATCCTTTTCCTCAGAACCATCTTTTTCTTCTTCACCACTTCATCTTCATTCTCTACCTCTCTATCCTCCTCCTCTTTCTCATTCTCCTTATCACCTTGCAATCACCTAGCAGCATCAACATCTCTTTTTCTTTACAAGTACCAGCGGTATAACACTGCTCCCCCTTAATGCAAGCTATCAAACTCATTGTTGGCATAACATTGACATCTATCAATGTTGTCATAACATCAGACTGTATCAATGTTAACTTAACATTGAATCCAGAATGTTGTTCTAACATTGACGTTTATCGCTGTTGTCTTAACATTGAACCTGAATGTACCTGCACAAGAGTTTACAAAAACCAGCAATAAAACCACCATTATCACCCACATTAGTTTCTCAGCAACTAACATGTTCTCCCCCTCAATCAAATCAGCTTTCTCTGCAAAATGTTCCTCAATCACTGTCTCCTCAACTGTGTTTGAAGTACCAATAAAAACAACACCTTGTTCCTCAGTTTTAACTTGTTTTGTCTCAGCAACAATGTCCGGAACGAGTGTTGTACCTACGAAAAAGAACTACATGAGTAGGGGTGGGGTTATATCCTTGATTCACCATACCACGGGCCACAATCAAGATCAAAGATGCATGCCAAGGATTTCAAAAACAATTGCAAGTGAAAATTCATAGTATTTCAGAGAATTATGCACAAAGAGATTAGAGATTCAGAATCACAAGTGAAAAGAAGTAATGAGCGGTTTCTTAAAATAAATCATGCATAATTACCGCCTGTTGAGACAACAAGTGACACTGAGTTACTTCACACATGACCAGAGCAGTTCATAAAAAACTTATAAGTCATAATGTTTAAACCTGGATGTTGAGACAACATGCTTACAGACTGATGTTGGCACAACATTGACACCTGTTCTGAATCAACATTGGTTCTTGTGAATGTGGAGGTATTGAGCTTACCCTCAAGATATTTTCAATTAAAAACATGAGCTAGATCTGAAAACACATATCTGAAACTTAAGACATATTAGCAAATTAGTACCACAGATATATCTCAGACCTGTACATGGAAAGGAGAGTTAGTTAACAGAAAATCCAACATTTTGGGTATGAAGTTAATTAAAGGAGTTAATCTACTTCCAAGTCATAACAAGAGACAACGTAGTGTATCACCGCAGCTGAATCACCCAAAATATATGCCTTCATAACTATTTCTCCCCCTTAAGCTCAAACCGACACAGACACATCAAGGAAAGAATGAATGAATGAATGCAAGCCTAAGTGAAATGCAGAATACAGAATGCAGAATACAGAATGTTAAGTTAACATTAGTAGATGGTAACCATGGAGTATCAGCTTTATAGACTAGGAACAGATCATATCAATTCAAATCTTTATCAATTATCATGAACTCTTTTGAACAAAAACTAGTGAATGTTAAAGGATAGTTTCATCACTGAATGTGGGCAGCACAAGACCCCACACACCCCAACAACTTAACCATCAGCTACAGATTAGGCAAGTACAAAGGAACTGAATGAAGACAGTACATTTATCATATACTTCTTCACCCCAACTCCTCATGCATACTTGTTTACCAACCTGTTTACAAGAGAAATACCAAGTGAACAATGCTACTGAATGCAAGCAGTCGAAACTTCAAAGCACCCCAGTAGTAAGGATCACTATCATGCATAACCTTGGCCATAGACAAAAACACAAAAATAAGCACAACTGAATGACAATGAAGCTCTCAACATCATGTACCCCAGCTTCTCTTCATGCTTTGTCTAACCTAACATGGATAAGTCACAACTGAATAACATCAGAGTAGTGAGCTCTGTGTACCCCAGCTTCTCCCAGATGTTAGGTTAACATTCACAGACTAACAACAGAGTTCTTACTTTACAAAACTTTTGATATGAACATGTCCACCAGAATACTTAGCTAGCAATCCTGGTCAACCACACAAACCAATAATAACAACCATTCATGAAGACAAACAAGAACAAACACATAAATCAAACAGAAAAATCTAATGCAATCCTACACACCACAAACAGACTACGGTGTTAGCCAGTGGTGTTATGGCAACACCGGAATGCAACACTAAATCACAGAGCATTCAAGCCAAGAGTCTTCCTCAAATTGAAGAACCTCTCGCTATCTAATGATATTTTAAACAAATCAACTAAATGATTGTTGGTCTCTAAGTGATCAATGTTTATAACCTTGTCATCTACGAGTTTTCTCAAGAAATAATGCATAGAAAATGTATGCTTTGCTCTAGAATGATGCACCAGATTTCTTGATATGCTAATAGCACTAAGATTATCCCAAAACAATAACAATGTGTCACTCTTTATCCCATAATCATGCAACATGTGTTTAAGCCATATAAATCGGGTAACACAGCTGCAAGCTGCAAATTCAACAGTTGACAATGACACACGGTTATGTTTCTTGCTATAACATGAAGAAAGATCATTTCCCAAAGAAAAACAACCCCCACATGTAGATATTCTATCTCCTAAATCTCCAGCCCAGTCAGAATCAAAACCGGCAAGGTTTGTATTTGCATCATGTGTATACCAAACGCCTAACTCTACAGTACCAGATATATAATTCAGTGTTCGCTTCACAACAATTAAGTGAAAAGCTTTAGGTTCGGCGTAATACCTGGCACAAACACAGACACAAACCGATTTCATAATAAATGGGCTAGTGACGGATAGATATAGCAAGCTTGTGTCTCCTTTTTGAATTACCAAAGTAGAAGACATTGGAGTCTTGCTCACTTTTGACTCCTCCAACCCAATCATGCTCATCCAATCCTCCTTTTGCTTCACTTTCAAACCCAAGAAGAAATCCAGTTCACCAATCACGCCCATCACTAATGTACCTGTCAAAGCCTCAACAAACTTGTCTAGAGTAGACTTGTTAGTATAAACAAAGACAATTTCATCAGCAAATCTTTGATCTAAGCAATTATCAGAATATGTGGCAGACATACAAACACTCAACATTATCATATTTCTACAATTTACCCTTTTCTTGTTGTGTGTTTTGATGTCATTAATGATTTGAACCATAACCTGAGATGTAGGATGATTACTCTGAATCCTATCAGTTGTATCCCTCCAAACATCTTGAACTTGGACCTTTTCATGTAAGTTTGACTGCTCGAATGTTGTGTCAACATCAGGACTGGTCGATGTTGGCATAACATCAGCTTCTGGTTCATGTTCCAGTTCAGGTTCTGGATCTGCAGGTGATGTTGGAATAACATTGTCTGGAGTCAATGTTAGAGTAACATCAGAATCCAGTAGAGTTGGCACACCAGCCTCTAACTCACCTGCAACACTGAGCAAATCATCAATAACCACATTAACCGATTCTTGAACAACAATTAACCTTGGATCAAACATTCTAGTCTTGTTCAAAGAATAGCCATCAAAGATATGTTCTTCACTTTTTGGATCATATTTGCTCACAAAATCTTTGTCATTTAAAGTATAGCAAACATATCCAAATTCATGAAAATGAGCAAGATCATGTTTCTTCTTTTTCATCATCTTATAAGGAGTCATGGGAATAGAGAATTTATGAATATTTTCATTAAACACACATAAGTCAGAGAATGACCTATTTTCACATTCTCTATCATGATTTGACCAAATATTACCAAAAGAAGCATCATGTAAGTTATCAATACTAGCATGCAATGTTCTAAAGGTATTAAGAGCTTCTGATTTTTCATTGAAAGATTTAATCAAAGTATATCCAGAAAAATCATTCATAATCACACAATCATATTGCTTACCCCCAACTCTATTTACTTCAATAAGACCTAAGAGATCCATATGAAGTAGATGAAAACAATTAGAGGTACTAGTAACCTGTTCATCCACTTGGATTGGATTATGAGAAGCTTTGGTCACCTTACCTTTCGAGCAATCATAACATACCATCTTACCAGAACTCATGAGATTGGGAATGCTTCTCACGGTTTCAAGTTTCAACACTTTGCCCAGATTCTTGTTGTGCATGTGTCCAAGTCTCTTGTTCTTGGCAACCGAATAGTCCACCTTTGTTTGAAAGCAAGTCACTTGATCCCGCACCAAGTAGTTGTCTTCAAACCTCTTACCTGTCAAAACACACACATTTGCACAATCAGATACATCACAAGAATCTTTAACATACCTTACCAATAAGTCATCATCACACAGTTGACTGATGCTTATATGGTTTTCATAGAATCCATCCAACAACATCTCATCCTTCAAGGGTGGGGATCCATCAACATTCAACACTTCTTTGCCAATGATTCTTCCTTTACTTCCATCTTCATAGGTGAAAGTTCCCGTGGTTAGTGGTGCACACTTCTTCAAATTGGATTTGCTTTCTTTCCAATCATGTGTCTTAAGCAGTGTTAAAGCAATACAATCTGTTCTCAATGTTAAGGTAACATGGGTTATCCAGTGTTGTCTTAACATCGTGTATAACCGTATCAAATCAGATTTGTATCCAGCCATATGCCTCAAACATCCACTATCAGAGTACCACTTACCTGCAAAGTTAGTACGCATAGTAGGAAAGATAATATTGCACACAATATAAGTTCCAGGCACCCAAGGTCTAATGTTTCTCATCCCACTATTCTGTTCAGCAATGTTGGAACCGAATGTTAAGGTAACACTGGAATAACTAGTATTAACATTGGAATGTTCAAATTCCAGTGTTGGCTTAACACCAGCATCAGCATTGCATAAATCCCTATTCCTTTCAACTATTTTCTTTTTAAGAGACTTTCTGTATTTATAGCAATATGGTTTAAGATGTCCAAATTGAAAACAATATTGACAAATATAAGCCATTTTCTTATATTCTCTAGAAAGTACCTTTGCCTTTTCAAAACCATGAATAGGTGATTTAACAGAAGTAGTTGAGTGAGTAACTTGACTTTGATATCCTAAACCAGAATTACCATCATTGCCTAAACATAAAACTTCATCAAGTTTATAAGTACATGTTTTCCTCTTGGCAATGGTATGTTCAGCAATTTCTAGCTTAGAAGTTACCTTTTCTATTTCATCATCTTTTCTGTCCAAACTAACCTCAAGTTGAGCGATTGTAGCCTTCAAGCTTTCATTATCTTCCATAGCCTTCTCAATTCTACTCAACTTGTCCTTCTCCTTGAGCAGGTCTTGGTAGATGATCTTCAGTTCATCAAGAAACTCTTCTTGAATCAATTTACCTTCAAGGACACTATCATCTTCCAAACCTATAGAATCATGCAAATACTCAAAGTCAGAATCATCATCACACTCATCATTAACAGAAATCAAACATTCAGTGTTGTCTAAACAAATGGTTTCATCCCAATTGTCAACAAAAATCTCCTGGACTGGTGTTGTCATCTGGATGTTAACATAACATCGAGCTGTCTGGATGTTGGCAGAACACCAAGCCTTGACACCAGCAGGTATGTCCACCTTTGCACACACTGTTGTTTGAGTTTCTTCAATCGTTGGCACCTGTCCATCACCATATTCTTCAAAACCTGTCTCATCATTATCATCTACACAAACAAAATCAGATTTCCCTTTTGTTCTAAGGTTGTTACCACATTCATACGAAAAATGGCCCCAACCTTTACATTTATAACATTGAATCTTTTTGAGATGTGTATCATTATGAGGAGTAGGTTTACAAGAATATTTGGTCATCTCTTTAGAGAAATCTTTCGTTAAATCAGCAAGAATATTTTTATCACATAGACTAAGCTTATTCAACTTTTCAATCACAGTTTCATTATAAGCTTGAATTTCTTCTTCATCATCTATTTTTTCAAGATTCCTCTCAAATTCTTTCAGAGTGCAAAATAGAGAATGAAAGTCTAAGGTGTCCATATTCCTAGCTTCTTGCATAGTAATCACCTCAAATTTCTTAGAAAGAGTTCTCAGAGCTTTATACGCCAGTTGCTTATTAGACAGGGAATCACCTAAGTTTTGAATTTCATTAGCAAGATCCATCAATTTCTCAAAATAAGCAGTAATACTTTCTTGTTCCCCCATTGTTAAATTATCAAATTTGTTCAAAAACATGCGTAACTTAGTCTTTTTAGTGTACACATCACCTTCACAATGATTTTCTAAAATATCCCAAGCATGCTTTGCAGTTGAACAATTTTTAATTATCTTAAACATGTGACAATCAACCAAACTAAATATGGTATTTAGGGCTTTTTCATTGAAGAAAGCGTTACTTAGCTCAGTTTGAGTCCACTCTGATTTTGGCTTAGGAGCAGCGTCATGATCTTCATCTGGATCTACAGTGCCAAGAAAGTAATCAAAGTTAGATTCATCAATAATAGACAAGGAATCAGAATTAATACAAGAATTATATTTATTCCAAATTCTAAAGAAAAACTCCTGTTCTGGTGTTGGATCCTCGATGTCAGAGTAACATTGAGATCCGTGGCAGTTCTGGGAGTCTTCTTTTGTCCAGTAAGTATGAGTGAGTAGCGCAACTGTATGAATCTCATCTGATTGTCCTTCGACCACAGTACGTGATCCATAATTGAAATCCTCACCATCGTTATTTTGAGAATTTGAGGCTAATAATGAAAGATCTTCATCTGGAGCATACATAGGGACTGCATACCCTTTGATCACCGTCTTCCAAGCTCGCCAACCGAATGATTTAATGAGTGCACGAATTCTAACCTTCCAATAAGAATAGTTTGATCCATCCAAGACAAGCAATTTGTTGTTGTTCGGATTTCGGTTGTCCATCCTTTAATATCAAATCCAAACACCAGTGAAGTCGGTGCTTGGCTCTGATACCAATTGAAATTGTTGGATCGGGACTTGATACTTGTCGTACAGTGTTAACCCTTCGGTGTTAGTCTAACACTGATCAGCTCTTCCAATGTTAAGCTGATGTTGGACTCTCGATGTTATCTTAACATCCGTTTAACAGCAGTTAACGTTAGCACAAACCTACTTGATAGAGAATATTACGCAGCGGATAAATAAAGAACACAAGTAGATGTAATTTTAAGAAGATAATATATTAATATGATCTTCCGAGCCGTAGGCAAAATACCACAAGGGTTTAACAAAAGTCGTTCTCTCAATTTTCAAGCTCCTCACTCTCAAATTAATCGAACTAAGCAAAGCACACAAGAATTGCTTCGACTATCTCTAAAAGCTCCTCACTCTTAGATCTATTCTAACAACTCACAAACTTTGCTAAAGCAAGACAAAGACACTCGACTATAAAGATTTCCTCACGGGAGATTTTCGCTCTTGTCTTCGTGTCTTTTTCTTGATGCCCAACATGCCTATTTATAGTGTAGTCTTCCTTGATGTCTAAGACATGTTGTGCACGTTTTTGGTTGCTATTAGATCTCCTTGTATGACTCTAATTTCGTTCATGGCAAGTCTCCTTCAATAGGGAAAGGTTTCCTTGTCCAACTTGAAGTCTTCAATGGAAAGGTTTCCTTCTTTGACTAGAAGTCTTCAATGGAAAGATTTCCTTCTTTAACTTGAAGTCTTCTAAGGAAAGTATCCTTCACCATCTTGTAGTCTTCAATGGAAAGAATCCTACTGCAAGTAATCTTCATTCCTTCTTGCAATTCACACGCCATGATCTTTCCATTGCACCGCACACATCTTTCCTTATTTAATTATGGAAAGTTCTTCTTTGGAAACTTCTCTTTGAATGGCAACTTCTCTTTAAGGAAATAGATCCTTCCTTGAAGTCTCTTGACCTGGAGCACATACAAATACCAACTACAACTCGTGGAACTAAGTTAGTAAGTGAATAAAGGCAAAACACAATTATAGTAATAAATCCCGAATGTGCAGTTTTCTGTTTTCTGTGTTCAATGTTATCCTAACATTGTAAATACACTGTTGATCTAACATTGACAAAATACTTGCACTTTCAAATACCAATGGCGTAGACGTCGTAAGTAACAGAAGAATGGTACAACCCTTCAAATTTTTGATGGCAAACAACTCATACATTGCACAACTAGTCATTCACACATTTACTATAAAAAAATGAGAATTATCCCACAACAGAAGATGCCAAAACAGGGAAATAGCCATGTATTACCCAACAATCAAATTTATGAATCAGGTTAAAACAATAAATCCACACAAGATACCAATTCAAATTGTTTAAAGTAAGACATTCATTTAAACCATGCTAATTACACTCTAACATACCAATAAAAATAGGGATTACACACTAAACAATAACTAATACGAACGAGAGTAACATGATGTACTAAAGGCTCTTTTAACAATGGATTAGACCATACTAATGACTCGATCTTTACCTATTCCAAAAAAACCTTATTCAGCGCCTCCAAATTTCAGTAATCAATTAGATAGTGGCCCAATTTAACATACCTTCCTCTCTGAATGATCCTTACAAAAGAGTTGATATTTAAGAATTGGCCCATCTGTTTCATTACTATTGCACATGATACATGTTCCGGGCGGTACATCGTCGCAACACTATTCGCCGAAGGATTCTTCAACGAGGACTGATTTGCCAGAGTTACGGAACTTTGTGCGTGGCGGCTCTATATCGGAGTACATCAACATTTTTTTGTGGATAATAGATACACAAATCTGAGGGAGAACGAGGGTTTTGGGGTGAGAATTGCTTTGGGGAGGTAAATATAAAGGTTTTATTGAATGAGTATTGAAATGGTAGGTGAGGGTATTGAAGGCAATTTGTTTTATATATAATCTTATTGGGGCGAACCAAACATCAAAACAAAGATTAAACACATGGTTATCTGGCACATCCAAACGTGCTATTTGTAACAGTCGTGGGACTAATAATGACCAGACTCGAAAATGTGACACTATTTAAAGTGGGAAGCAAACGTGCTCTTAGCGTATTGGCCCCAACAAGTGACAAAGCATGCTACGTTGTTAATTTATTTCAGCTCCTCACAATGTTGTCACCACTACAATTGCCATCAATGTCCGGGCTCTTGTGCAGCTATGGATACTGATCATCTTAAAACACAAACCTACCTATGTGCTCGCATTAT
Source organism: Linaria vulgaris (assembly GCA_948329865.1). Taxonomy (NCBI): domain Eukaryota; kingdom Viridiplantae; phylum Streptophyta; class Magnoliopsida; order Lamiales; family Plantaginaceae; genus Linaria; species Linaria vulgaris. The sequence continues at coordinate 36,144,751 of OX415253.1, forward strand.
AAAAAAAAACAATCATCACTATCAAAAATATTTAAGTCAATTAACCGCTCAATTATATCTTCTCAATTTCATATGAAGGCATCTACAATCCAAAACATAGTTTGTTATATGCAACATTTTTGTATGCGGTAAAAGAAGCGTGTAATGGCCATAGAAAACAATCCCTCTTAATCTTGTGAGCCCTCGTTTGTCTGTTTTGCTACCATAAACGACATGTTTGTAGAAGTACAAATTAAAGATTTATGGATTTTTTGAGTTGTCATAATTGTAGTTAAATAAGGTGTTATCCACTCAATAAGAACTCTCTCGCATTTCGCTCGTATACTTAACTTAGACTCTATGCTTTTGACCATAAAAACTTAACAAGAATAAAATTTTGGGTGCTTGACTTGTTGTTGGGATCTTTTTGTTCAGTCTTCATGTGTATACTACTAAATTTTCTATGTATTCATCATACATAAACTTTATGTTAGATATTTTGTGTAAAATATTCTATGTGTTGTAGTATCCCACATGGAAAGAAGACAACCAAATAGAGATGCTTATTAGTAAATGCCCACTTGAATGTTTAATTCATGTGTTGGACTTTTGTATAGGGCTTTGGGCTTTGCATTTAGCCCTTATTTAAAAGTCAAGATTGGGCACTTGGGCTTTGCATATAGTAAATATTCGTTTGAATATTTTCCTCCATTTTTGAAAAGTTGCATCTGTTAGAAAGGTTGTCTTCTGGTCTATAAAAGAAAAAGATTGATGGACGAATTTAATCATCCAATTTTCTGCACTTGTCTCAAAAAATCGAATTCTTAAGCCTTGTTTATCATGTAGGCTGATTTCTTTCTAAAAACAATATAGTGCGGGAAATATTGCCTTTAGGACAGTGATTATTCACGACTCAAGGCAAACACTTATAGTTTTTCTGTTTCTGTTGCAATATTTTCTAACAATCTAAAGGCAATATATAGCAATGGAAACAGGCATGAAGCCCACCATGAAATTCCAATTTCAAGAGAAAGAATCCAACAAACTCGATCGTTTTGATGGAACAAACTACACCAGATGGCAGGACCGCATGTCATGGCTTTTGTTGCCTCTGAATCTGTACTACCTGTTGAATCCGAAACTTGAAGCAGTTGTAGAACCGGCCGCAGATGCTACTAATGAAGTCAAAAAGAAAGCAAAAACAGACAAGGAGAATCGTGAGAAGGACGAGATGTTGTGCAAGGTCTATATTCTGAATTCCCTCACCAACAGGCTGTATGATGTCTATCGTAATTACAAAACGCCAAAAGAGTTTCACAATTGAGTGAGTTGCAGATTAATGTGCCTGATATCATCCAAGTGGGGGCAATATTGTCGAAACTTCCACCCACTTGGCATGATTTCAGAAAGAAAGTACTTCATTCTTCTGAGAATTATACTATTGAAAAATTCAACACTCATTTGCAAATTGAAAGCGAGAATCGTGCGAGAGATGAGTCTTTTATGGGTTCGAAAGTGAACCATGTTTCTGAAAGTGTTCCAAATATTGGTACTTTATCTGGCACGGTTCAGGCTGTTCAAAAGAACCTTGCACCACAGAAAAAGAATTTCAAAAAATCAAATGTGAAGAAAAATCGTCATTGTTATCACTGTGGTAAAAATGGGCATTACATAAAGGAGTGTAGATTCAAGAACAATCAAGTGAATCCCAATGCAAATGGGAATTGTGGTTCGGGCAACAACAACCGATCAAACGTGGTTGAGGCTGATGGACAAGAGTTTGTTGTTATGATAACAGAATTGCATATGGCATCTGTTGCTGTATCTCCTGATTGGTGGCTTGATTCTGGTGCCACTGCTCATGTGTGCAACAATAAGAGTATGTTCAAAAACTACAACGAGTTGAAGGATTTTGAAGAAGTTCTGATGGGAAACCATGGTACTGCAAAAAGTTCTGGGGAAAGGGAATGTCGAATTAAACTTCACATCTGGACAGAAACTCACCCTCGTGAACGTGTTGCATGTCCCAGATTTGAGGAAGAATTTAGTTTCTGCTGATCTCTTATGTAAGAAAGGATTTAAGGTTGTACTAGAATCTGAAATTGTGATTGTAACTAAGAACGGAGTGTTCATAGGCAAATGATACTCTGTTGATGGCATGTTCAAGTTATCTATTAATAAAACTAATAATGTTGCTTATGTTGTTGATTCTTCTTCTATTTTATGGCATGCTAGACTAGGACACTTAAATTATGGATATTTACGTTATATGTCTAAGCATGATTATATTACTTTCAAAGATGAACGAGTTGATAAATGTGAAATTTGTGTAGAAGCCAAAATGACTAAGAAACCATTTTCTAAAGTTGAACGAAATTTTGAATTATTGGAACTTGTGCATTCTGATATTTGCGAGTTAAACGGTCAATTAACAAGGGGTGAAAAACGTTACCTCATCACGTTTATTGACGATTATTCAAGGTACACATATGTGTACTTAATAAAAACCAAGGATGAAGCCTTTGATAAATTTAAGGAGTTTAAATCCGAAGTTGAAAATCAAAAGGATAAAAAGATCAAAGTTCTTCGTAGTGATAGAGGAGGGGAATATTTTCCTCAATCCTTTAACATTTTCTGTGAAGAAAATGGTATAATTCATCAAAGAACAGCCTCTTATACTCCTCAACAAATGGGTTGGCTGAAAGAAAAAATAGATCCTTGGTTGATATGGTGAATGCAATGCTTATGAATGCAAAGTTACCTTTTAATTTATGGGGTAAAGCTTTGTTAACATCGTGCCTTATTTATAATAGAGTTCCTTTTAAGAAATTTCGTGCTTCACCTTATGAACTGTGGAATAATGGTAGAAAGCCTAACTTAAATTTTATTAAAGTGTGGGGGTGTATAGATTTTTATAAAGTTACCGATCCTTACAAAACCAAGTTAGGTCTGAGGGGAATTAAAAGTATTTTCGTTGGCTATGCACAAAATTCTAAGGCTTATAGATTGTTGGATTTAGAACCCAATGTTATTGTAGAATCTATAAATGTTGAATTCTTTGAGAATAAATTCTTGTATGATTCTGTGGAGCCTAAACCTGTTGAAAATAATGAAACATCAAGTAGTGGTGTTGATAAAGAACTCGGTGAAAAAGGGGTGCAATTAAATGAACCAAGAAGAAGCCAACGGGCTCGAAAAGAAAAACAATTGAGTTCTGATTTTGTTTCACCAGATTCTATTGTCATCCTTGTTGAAGCAAGTAGAAATGAAGTCTTTAAGGTTACACCTATGGTCATACATGTTGATGATGATCCTAAAACCTATATGGAAACTATGGCTTCAAGGGACGCTTCTTTTTGGCAAGAAGCAGTCAATGATGAGATGGACTCTATAGTGTCCAATAATACATGGGTTTTAGTAGATCTACCACTTGGTTCAAAGGCAATTGGGTGTAAATAGGTGTTCAAGAAAAAGTGCAAAACCGATGACACTATTCAAACCTTTAAAGCAAGACTAGTAGCAAAATGCTTCAAACAAAAAGAAGGTATAGATTATTTTGATACATATGCTCCAGTGGCAAGAATAGCATCAATTAGAGTACTATTTGCATTAGCATCTATTTATAAGTTATATATACATCAAATGGATGTTAAGACTGCTTTCTTGAATGGTGACTTAACTGAAGAATTGTACATGGAGCAACCTGAGGGATTTGTTCTTCTAGGAAATGAAAATAAAGTTTGTAAATTGGTTAAGTCGTTATATGGCTTAAAACAGGCTCCAAAACAATGGCATAAAAAGTTTCATTCTGTGATCTTGGCCAATGGCTTCAAGCATAACAATGCTGATAGATGCATCTATTGCAAAATGACAAGTGAATATGGAGTGATCTTATGTCTCTATGTTGATGATATGCTAATTGTTAGTACTAACATGAAAGGCATTGAAGAGACCAAAATTTATCTAACTTCTGTTTTTAAAATGAAAGATTTGAAAGAAGTAGATACTATTTTGGGAATTAAAGTTAGGAGACATGCATTAAATCAAACTCATTATATTGATAAGGTACTTGATAAGTTTAGGTATCTCAATATAAAAGAGGCGAACACTCCTTATGATTCTAGCATAAGAGTTCAAGAAAACAATGAAAAAGTTGTTGCACAACTTGAATATGCTAGTGCCATTGGAAGTCTTATGTATGCTATGCACTGTACGAGGCCAGCTATAGCTTTTGTTGTTGGCATGATGTCAAGGTTTACTAGCAAACCTAGCACTTTACACTGGAAAGCTGTTGTAAGAATCCTTGGATACCTAAAACGCACTAGAGAGTTGAGCATCATTTACAAGGATTATCCAAGTGTGCTAGATGGTTATTGTGATGCAAGTTGGATGTCTACTATAAATGAAAGTAAGTCAACCTCTGGATGGATGTTCTGTCTAGAAGGAGGGGCTATAAGTTGGGCATCTAAGAAACAAACTTGCATTGCACATTCGACCATGTAGTCAGAGTTTATAGTCCTATCTGAAGCAGGCAAAGAAGCGGAATGGCTAAGAGACTTATTGTCTGAAATAGAGTTGAGGCCACAACCAATGTCCTCCATTTCTTTGTACTGCGACAATGAAGCTACAATGTCTAGAGCGTATAGTGAAGTATATAATGGAAAACCTAGACATTTAAGCTTAAGACATGCATGTGTGCGAGAATTAATAATGAAATGGGTGATCACCATAGTTTATGTAAAATCTGGAGATAATCTCGTTGATCCTCTCACTAAGGCTCTTTCAAGAGACTTAGTGAGAAGCACTACAAGTGGTATGGGACTTAAATTGTTTATTGAGCAGCAATAACGGAAACCCAACTTTAAATTAGTAAAAGCTGATTTAAAAGTTCAAAGGGTAACAACAAATTATTGTGATTGCTCGAGAGTACTAGCAAACTTCCATAAGAAAGTTAAAAGAAGCTAGTACCAACAGTTGCGATGAAAAGAGGACGAGCTTTGTGCTTTTAATGAAGTCTATCTCACTAGATATCGTCCAAAGCAACTGAGACAGAGTTGAGACTTCACCTATGCGAACATAGGAGTTGTGCCGTTTCAATAAGAATATGTGTTATTCTTATAAATGTTCACGAGAGCAGGATTATCACATGGCCATATATGATCGTGCTAAGGTTGTGTTGAGAATCTTTTGAGACTTAAAGATATGTATTGTGTGTGCCTAGTCTTCGTTTTAACATATGGAGTCAATGTTCAATCTTCGGACACCTATGACTTTGTTAGAACTTAAGGTGTGTGCACTAACTAGAGGTCCAGATCGAGAGATACCTCTAAATATGCATAATGCAAATCAGGCAGAAGCTTTGCATACAAAATAGTGGGAGACTGTTAGATACTTTGTGTAAAATATTCTATGTGTTGTTGTATTCCACATGGGAAGAAGACAACCAAATAGAGGTGTTTATTAGTAAATGCCCACTTGAATGTTTAATTCATGTGTTGGACTTTTGTATAGGGCTTTGGCTTTGCATTTAGCCCTTATTTAAAAGTCAAGATTGGGCACTTGGGCACTTGGGGCAACTTGAGGCTTTGTTGATTAATTCAGATTAGTGTTAATATTAATTAATTAATTCGAATTAATATTACTTTTTGGATTTCAAATTAATTAATTATATTATTTAAATATGAAAAATGTATTTGTAATTTAAACGAAAAGTTGCAACTTTCTGTAGTGTTGCATTCGTTTGAATATTTCCCTCCATTTTCGAAAAGTTGCATCTGTTAGGAAGGCTGTCTTCTGGTCTATAAAAGGAAAAGATTGATGGACGAATTTAATCATCCAATTTTCTGCACTTGTCTCAAAAAATCGAATTGTTAAGCCTTGTTTATCCTGTAGGCTGATTTCTTTCTAAAAAAAATATAGTGCGGGAAATATTACCTTTAGGACAGTGATTATTCACGACTCAAGGCAAATACTTATAGTTTTTCTGTTTTCGTTGCAATATTTTCTAACACTTTAGTATATATATTTAGACCATCTTTAATCATCAATGTAATCATGAGTCTTACAATAACGCACAATTACATAATTCCCAGCAAAAGGGCATTATGTGGTGATAATGAGTTCCTACAAAAGCATAATTTGTGACATAATAAAGATTTAATTATAGGCTTTTCAGCATGGCATCCATGTAGCCCCTTTATCAACCTCGTTACCGAATGATGGTCAAAATTATAACGAACAAGTGTATAGTTCCATTTGACACGTAATTAGCATAGGTTTACTTGTTCCCCGCTAATATATAAATTTTGGTAGACATAGCATGAGAAAATATTTGAGAAAGTGAACACAAAGCATTGAGTTAGGTATTCCACAATAAGCCTAACAAGTCATAACTTCACAAGTGGACTTGTAATTGTTTAATTTAACAATAGAACTTTCATGACTAAGGAAATATAATCTAGTGTTGGGTGGAAAGCAAAACTAAAGGCGCTAATAGCCAAAACAACTTCGATTGATGTGCCTACTAGGCCAAGTACCATCATGTTTTTTTTTCTTTTGATCATGTTAAAAAAAAAGGACAAATAACTTTCATGTGAGTTGAAATGACCGTTTAAATTGTAGATCGTCCTATAATTGGTCGATGTTTGTATAATAATTTTATTTTGATTTGAACATATTTTACTTATCTATCAAAAATTTTAAATTTTTTTTTTACTTTTTTGTACTTCCAGGTGAAAAGATAAAAAACCAAATAATTTTGTGCTGGCACTCATATTCAATTCACGCACGAACTATGTTGTAGTACAAGAAACTTGTCAATTAGTTGAAATTTTCCTTTTGATAGGGATGGTAAATTGTCATTTTACTGGATAATATGGAACCTATCTACATGCAATTGGATCAGTGTTCAAAAGAGTTGATCATTTAGTAATTTTAAAATTTTGTGGCGACAATGTATATGAATTTTGAGAATTGTTATACGCCATCGAGGCCAATATACAATATGAAATTTTGATTTCCAATTGGTAGGCAAATTTACAAATGCCATTAATATTTTGCATAGATGCCTAAAATTAGTTGAAATGAAAATGGGAGGCAGAATAGAAGGAAAGATCATGTGCTAAGATTCAATTTCGTAGGGGTGGGGTCCTTAAAGTGGGCATGTGAATCTGTTGGCCGTTTGTCTCCTTAGAGTCAAACCCTATTCCATGTGCCCCGCTACAGGGCATCCCCACCTTCCCCATTCTATATTTATTACCATTTGCAGTTCATGTGTTTCGGTTTAACTTAAATTGCAGTTCCAAACCAACTATATATATAAAAAGTACATTTTTGTTGTGCGATCATAATAGTCTCAAAATAAAACCCACTATTCTACCAAAAAAATTAAAAAATAAAACCCATTACTCCGCTGCTTAGTATGTGTACATTAATAAGGTAAGAATACGAACGTGCCTTCTTAAATATGTATGATCTCCTCCACTTACGATGATCAAATATCAATATTAGTAATATTATCATTTTATTAGGACCCCTTTTATAAGTACGTATGGTAGTCTTTTACTTATTATTGTCAAAGTTGCTATTCACAAAAGCTTCTCGAATAGTAAAAAATAAAGTACGATTTCAAAAGTAATCTATAATTTATAAACTGAGTTGAAAGTTTTTTATTTATGTTAAAACTAGAAAATGTAGCACGCGGTTCCCGCGAGCATAATTCTTTTTTCAATGTCATTCTATGTGGGTTAAAAAAGAAGATTTATCTAAATAACATGTCCCATTAATTCTGAGTAGAACAATGGAAGAAAAGCAGATTATGGAAAAAGTAACTCATTAATTATAATTAGTAATATAATTAATTAGTCTAACTTAATTTGTAAGGCTATTTTGGGGATTTAATAAGAAATTTTCACAATATAGCTAAAACACAAAGGTTAAAGTTGGAAATCAAAAGATTGGTGTCACAATGGGTTTCTTTATATAATAGTATATAGATAACAAATATAAGTTCAATAGCAATTCCAGGTCTGTTTTAGATTCTGAAGAGTTTTGGCTTAAATAAAAAAGAATTGTTATATATTGAGCATGAAAATTTTATTTGATTACATGGTTATTTTGAGGATTTAGAACAAATTAGAACTCCATATGCTTTGTGCATATAGTGTAATATTATAGTGAATGGGATTTATTTTTGTTGCTTATAATCTAGAACGTCAATTCGTTGCTTATTAGTTTATAACGGATTTATATTCCTTCATTTTTTCTTATCATTCGTAAAGCATATAATGATGATGATGCTAAAATAATTACAGTGTGAACAATCTATCATGGGACGATCCAATAACAGAAAGAGATTAAGATTGCACGTTGAAGACTGGCATGTGGACGAAATATTCTTATTTTCTTAGCAATAATCGCAACTATAACTTAACTACGTAGTTTGGAAGAGTGATGCATATTCATTCATGATTGACCAACCATAATTATCCATCACAATTTAATCCTTGATGTCTCACTATTCATTGGACGGTGGTTTAAAATAATCTATCTACAGAATTTTGTCAAATTGGCAGAGCAAATATAAATTAATTATTGCTGAATTTCATTTTCATAATGGGAAAAACTATGTGTGCTGTGTGCACATTTAAATGTAAGAGAGGAAGGAAGATTTGTTTCTACATTAGATTATGTCATTAGTCTTTTCTGTATTATCCATACGAGAGTACTAATTTCTTGAGGGTGAGCAAAGAAGTAGTTAGTTATCTTTAGATACAACGAGTCAACGACGCAAGTAAAATTAGAAAGCAAATATAGTTTCTACTTTCTAGTATGTAACATAAACGCGGCAAGTTGCTCATTATATTGTATATCATATTTTCTCAATTTCATGTACAGTTTTTTTTTTCATTTTTGTCTACTATTGTTTTTTTACATTATTATAATTTCTACGTACAAGGTTGCAGTTTTCTGATTCTTTCCACTAAAAATTAAGACTCTAATATAAATTCCATCGTAATATTGGCTCCTTGACTCAACTATGATGTCCTTGACTCAACTATGATGTTTAATTGCCCAAAGACTCCCATGCCTTTCTTTACTAGTCGTTGATAGAGATCGGGAATATGGGCGTTTTTTTATCAGAAATAACCAACCTGGAGTTCAAGCGAGCCGATATTTGACCAAAAAGTCAACAGAATCCGTTTTTGACAAACGATACCACTTTTTCAAGTGAAAACGATCTCCTGAGCCAAACGTAAAGCCCACGTAATTTTAAGCAAATTCAAACGTTTAGAGGGTCAAATAGACAGTTTATTATTTCGTGCGGGAATATTATATTTTTAATTTATTTTGAGAATATTTTGTAATTTTGGTATTATTTAGTTCTAGGATTTTATCATTAGAAGTTAGTCGTCTTTGAGTGTTTGGAGTAGTTGTTGACTGAATAAAAAACTAAACTTGAGAGTGTTCTCAGTTTGCATCCATTTTCTCGGTGTTCGGCGAAATCAATGAGTCTTTAATTTTTCTTTTTTGTTATTTCATCTTTCCTTATGTCTTTCGCTCGCTACATCAATTGGCATCAGAGGTAGATTCCTTTCTCACTGAAGTCATGATATTCCGGTAGAAGAAGATAATGTGATGAATACACAAAGTTAGATCAACACATTTACTTGTTGACGCAACAAATAGCGGTGATGGTTGCTCGACAGCCTGAATTCGCCTCGACACCTGAAGCTCTATTGTTTGCAAATTTCATGAAGAATCTGTTTGTACCACTAGAACCGCTATTGAATCCGCCTATTCACCCGAGACAAGATGATATAGAGCAAAAACTTTGAGAATCAGGGTTTCAAGGTGATATTCTAAATTTACATGGTGATTATGAAGAGGATTGTGAATCTTCATATGATGTTGTTTATGATAGCAATGGTGATGATATTGTGGATGAGTTCGATATTTCTAGATTAAAAGCTTTCATAGAGGGTGTGGACGAGAAGTTCGCAGAGCAGAATCCAGTGAAAGAGACGAAGATGTTGGAAAAGTACGAGGCTGCCAAGAAATTAAATAGATTTAAAAGTTTTGTGATAGAAAAGAAAAATCTAGATATGGCAGAGGTCGATGATGAGAAGAAGCACGTTCATTTTGTTGCTGCCACAATTGAAGATGTTCTTCCTCAAGGTTTTGAATGTTTTTATGTTAATAATCTTATTTTTTCTTATGGAGATAAGTTTTTAGCTCCTAAACACGATTCAGATTCGAGGTCGAGTCTTTTTCAAATATGGAAGAATGATGGATATTAGAAATATGGGTATTTTTTTATCATAAATAACCAACCTGAAGTTCAAGAGAGTCGATGTTTGACGAGAAAGTCAACACAACCCGTTTTGTGACAAACGATACCACTTTTCCAAGTGAAAATGATCTCCTGAGCAAAACGTAAAGTCCACGTGATTTTAGGCAAATTCAAACATTATAGGGTCAAATAGGCAGTTTATTATTTCTTGCGGGAATATGATGTTTTCCAATTTATTTTGAGAGTCTTTTGTAATTTTGGTATTATTTAGTTCGAGAGTTTTATCATTATAAGATAGTCGTCTTTGAGTGTTCGGACTCAATTGTTCATTGAATAAAAAAACTAAACTTGAGAGTTTTCTCAGTTTGCATCAATTTTCTCGGTATTCGGCGGAATCAACGAGTTTTTTTTCTTATGCAGTGATCACCAATAACGAAATTACTTACTTGAACTAAATTCATGCATGGAAAAAATCTTTTGGACCGTGAAAATTTTTACCCACATAGAATTTGACTGTGCATGTGTTAGATCGAGTATTAGTCCAACACTACGTCACATAATGCGTAAACGCGAGCGTGTGCGTGTGCGCCAGTTCGCCTATTTTCAAAAATTCACTCCTTAATGCGCCTCTAGTTCGTCTATTAAAAAAATATTAAAATATAAAATATATAACATTTTATACAAATTTTAAATGTAATTTTAAAGTCTCAATGAATAATTTTGCATGTAAAGTCATCTTCAATATTTTATAATAAAATGAACCTCACGTGTGAAAAAATAAATAAAAACAACATACTTGATTAAATCCTATAAGTAATTTTAAAGGGATATTGTCCAATTTTTTACTTTTCAAACTCATGAATGGTTCAAACGTATAATAAAATCCCAACAAATGTACAATAGTTAAATGATTCAAATAAATATATTAATAATCAGGCCCACTAAAATATAACAAGTAGACTTAACAAAACCTAAATTTGTTTCCTTTATTCACTCTTCACCAGTGAACATGGCGGCTGACGGGCTGAGAGTCTAAAATCTTTTTTCTTTCTATTTTTTTTTTTACAATCTTTCATAACTTCTCTTTCTATTTTGTTTTCTTATTGAATGGGTTATGGTGACTATTAGATCCTCCATCAAATCACAATTTTTCTGGTCGTCTTCTTCACACAACTTCCATTTTTATGCCATAAGTTAAATGCGCGAATTAAGGAAAAGTAAGGCGCGAATTAAGAAAACTTAATGCATCTTAAGTCGGCACTCGCGCCCTGAATTCGCAGTCGGCAGGGGTCTCCGGCGAATTATGTAAGTATAAAGCTAATTTTCCCCCTTAAATTACATATTCATACTTAATTCACGACCTAGTAATGCTTAATGCGAGAACTATCAAGATATAAAACACGCTTCAGTATAAATAAATTCGTGAACTAGTGCTTATAAGTGCGCGAATTAATAATACTTAGTGCGCGAATTAGTATATATTAATTCGCAAATTAGTAAACATTAATTCGCACTAGAGCGCCGCACGCGCACTCATTTCGTGAGATGGCGAATCATGCGCCGGTGCGTGGGGGGGGGGGGGGGGGTGGGGTGGGGTGCGCGAATTATGTGACCTAGGTCCAACAAAGAGGTATTCATTGTTGACTTAACAATGAACTTGACACGAGAGACTATAGTTATATTATTTATTTTGCCTTTATTCACATACTAATTTAGTTCCACAAGTTTTGTAGTTTATCTTAATTGTATTTAAGGAGATTAATCTCGAGCTGATCACTTACCAAAAGATGAAGCTCCGAAAGATTAAGTCGATAAAATTACAACATAATGATGTAAAATCTCCAGAAGATAAGGCGTGTCAATACTTCACTTTAAACAAGATTGATTCAAGTGAAGATCTAAAGCTTCCAATCTAATGATTAGTCTGAAGAAGATTTTGAGACTATCTAAGAATAATCCAAGAGCAAACCACGTGTGTCTATCATGTTTTCTTCTATGCATGATATTGAGTATCTATAAAAGAGGCGTATGGACATCAAGCAATGATACAAGACGAAAGCATATAATTCAAGAGAATGAATTTAGAGAGTTGAGTGTTATTGTCTTGTTGTACTGAGTCTTTGTTTAACTAAGTTAAAACTATAATCTCTATAAATATAAGTAGTTAGATTGAAATGAGTGAAATCATTTGAATGATCTCAATTGATTTTGTACAATTATTATTAGTTTAGTGATTATTATTTGGTCCTGCGCTATATTATATTCATATAATGTGCTTAAGATTCATCAATTGAGTTCTTTAATTTCTGCTGTGCAAAGTTACTCTTACAATATATGTTGAGCCAACATTGAGTTCTTCAGCTTTTGCGTAACATTGAACTTAACATCGCGAGTAAAGTTCACAAATAGTACCGATCTTGGTCCACATGTTTACATAATTGATTTTTTTTTATTTATTTTGTGGTCATGCATAGAAAGAGAATATCCATAGTTAATGTTCTATTTTTTCGTGTTCTAATAAGTGCGTTGATTCTAATTAATTGGTTTCACAGATTCATAGTTAATGTTCATTGGTTTCACTTATTTAACTTTTGATGTGTGGCACTATTCCAAGTTTAGTCCGAAATCATAAGTATTCAACCTCTCTTGTCGCGATGCTTGGAGTGCAGGTGTGTAAATGACTAAGCTGATTCTAACACAACTATGATCAGTCTGATGTGGCGTGTCTTATCAACCTGCCAAGTCGACAGACGAAAGCACGCCAAATTAGAGACCAAGGAATTAGAAAAGAAAGATAAATAAGTGTGTTGATTCAAAAAAGCTTAAAGTAGCAAACATTGAATTACAGATTTTACGCTGTATATATCATTACCCGTTTTATTTATGATTCATGGATGATTTATGGTTAAATTTTCCTTTATACGCAATAAAAATAGCAACAAGACCCCAGAAGATACAAAACGAAGTCGGCCTTAGTACAGGCCCAAGCTGTTACATTAGCTTCTTAAACTTCAACCGGGCTAAGCTTACAGCATGAACACAAATAAAATGATGGCTTATATATTCCACATACATAAGGAAAAGCTCAAATGGATTAGGTGATAGGAATAAAATTATACTCAGGACTGTGGAATATAATGTAGGTTTTACCAAGCATTTCATGATCCTATCCAAACATAATTTAACATGGATAAATTAAAATGTGGATGTATTCAGTTAGATGGGAATATTACATTAATTGCCCATATACTCGGATAGGTGGACAGAATACTAGGAGGAAATTTTAGTAGGGCCTTTTGTGTCAAGTAAATGGGCCATAACTAACCAAAAAGTCCAAGTTCAAAGCTAAACCCACGTGTGGTAAGGCCCACACATCACCATCAGTATTAGATGCATCAGTCATCACACGTGAGAACTGTGAACTCAATATTTCCAATTTAAAGCTATGTTTTCTGTACCTTAACAAGTCCTTTTCCTTATCTTTTAACCTTACACATTTTCATATCCCAACTTTAAGGTGAGTTTAAAATTCATATGAAATAGATTTGTCATTTTTAAGCTTTGTGTTCCAATAACCATTCATCAAAAAATCAAAATAATAAAAATGAGTGGAACAAAATGGAGCAAAAATAGTTAACGCATAGTGTGCGACACGAAAATTGATAAAAGATCATTGTTGGCACAAACCACTTGAATTTGCATGTACGTGAATGTGATACTGTGTTTATTGGAAGAATATTTTCATGTAATAGATAAGACTATTCTCATGTAATCTTAGTATTCACTAGTGTAAGATCTATAATTGAATTTTACTTAAAAACGCTTTTATAGTTTGTTTTTTTTTTTTTTTGCTAGAAAAGAGATTAAAAAGGTCGTTAGACCATGTCCGCTAGATACAAACTAGAAATAAAATTTGGTGGAATACTCGGGTTGCTTGGATACCATGTGATAAAAATAAAGTAGCGGACAAGCTTGGAAAATTTCCTATTGACTCTAGTAGCTTTTATAGTTATAAGTAGGAATAATTGTAAAAGTGAAAAAAGCAATAAAAACAAAAGTTTTTACGTGGTTCGCGCCAACACGATCTAATTCATGTGGCTTTCACCAAGTTCAACTCAAAACTCTTAAACTTACTTAAGATTCACAATCTTAAGATTTATGTTCTAAGTAAACTACACTCCCTTTATTTATTGTTGTAACACCTATACATTTAACTCTTTTTAGTATATTCATTTTGAGTTTAGAAAACTTTAAGATAGCTGAAAGTTCATTTGACTTAGAAGTTTTCTTATACTTAAAATTGCTTTGACTCAATACAGGACAACAAAAGGAACACATAGAATTTCCTTTTATTATTATTATATGTTAAATGAGACCAAAAAGACGAAATAGGCAGAAATTTTTGTTTCGCAATGGAGGAAATATTATCTCTCAAAGCTTATTCTTCATCGTTCTTGAACCCTCTCCTCTTATAGGCTGGATATTCTTGGAAGATAACTGTTGTAACATATCTTATAATTCTTTGCAATATTTTCAAATTTACCCGATTCATCTTGTAACCATTCCATGTCTCTATACTACAATCACCCCAGATTAATTGGAATAAAGATGGGATCAAACGAAGACAAAGAAATCTTGGAAGATCTTGAAAGTCTATCTTAAAAGAATAAGAAAAATATGTATAATAATGTTCATATAGAAATATTTGACTTTCTATATCACATAAAATGATAGTTGATGAAGATTATTTCCTTAAAGGTCATATATCAAATTATCTTCCTAAACAAATCTTTTTTCTTCTTTCTTTTGAACCCGATTCCTTAGAGTATAAAATCAAGGAAATATTCTATTTTAGCAAATAAGCTAATTTCATCGTTGCAAAGGAGCTGGCCAAGTAATGTTGCAAACGACAGATTCACTGTTCCAAAATAGCTTGACTTTCCTCCACTAAAAGATCCTTGAAATTTTGATTTTAAGAAAAATATAAGCCAGATTCATTGAACAAGATAGAATTGGTATTAATAATCTCCCCTTTTGATTTGTTTTGACAAAACCAAATTCAATCTGCAAAACAGAGTTAGACCACATAGTAAAAAAAAACCAGCGTGGTAAAAATATCAGATAAACGTTAAAATTGTCAACTTAGATCACTCCCCCCAAGTTGTAACTCCCATTATCCTTTAGTTTTATCTCCTTTAGGCTAAACAAATCAAAGGCATCTTTGATATAGTCCATGGTGGAGGTGAGACTAACCAAGTGCCTGACAACTCCTCAATAAATTTCTGCACTAGCACTTAAATGGCACAGTTTCCCTTAACTTTGAAAAGAGAGCGGAAAGATGAAATCTAGTTAAGGGGGGAGTTTTTCTGTGACGACCGCGCCCTATGAGCCATGCTCCGATCCGAGTTGGTTCGATGGTGATCAGCCACTTTACCCAACTCAGACTAAAACGTCACTTTAGCCTACTGGATACATTTCGAGGAGTGATCTTACCGGTAGAAACAGTTCAACTAGATAATTTGATGTAGCAATGGTACTGAAATTTTCATAGAATAGTTAATAAACTTGTGCTTAACAATAAACGAATCCAACCTTATGACTTCTAATATTCTACATTATACCTTCCGACGAGGAGCGACCTCGCAAACAATCAAGAGACATGCTCGAGTACATGTCGATCCAGCACGCGGGTTACATCCAACTCCTGACTGCAAGCGGCGCCTAGATAGATGGGTATCAAGCGAAATTACTTAAACCGACAGTCCTTACTGCCCAACAGTAACTCGACTCAATCCCTGAGCCAAACTTCTCAAAGGCGTCCCAATGGGTATAAGAGATAAATAAATAAGCTAGTAAATCAGATAATATATGTTGCTCCTTAACATAGTTTGTTGCTCTTTGCACAGTTCAAGAACCAGAAGATGAGATTAAAATATCGGGGAATTACCATGATTAGGAAATAATAAATGATCGGATACGATTTCATGATGAGTAATAAAATAATATTATGAGATGAGATACAAAACGAGATTACGATAAAATAAGTAGTGGCTTTTCTGTCCAAGTTCCTCAGAGCTGGATGCCAAACGCGACTAGAACAAACCAGAAATGGAACCTCACCTTTATTTGTACGGAGAATCTTGCGCATCGTTGATTAATTTGTCAAACCTTTAATAACATTAAGATAATATCAGTTAACTGAATAGTCATAACTCACCCCTATAAACATATGTACTATTCAACTTTCGTGTTGATGAAATTTGAGGAAGTTCTTATTAAAAAAAGTAGCTAATACTAATTTAAGTAAATAACACATATCATTGATGAAAATCTTACGCGATAAACTTTGATGCGGTAAGGTTAAGTTAAATATCAAATATACTTTGTATACGCAATTTATATCTCAATATTTATCTCAAGCAACCATATATTTATAATTATAATTGTAGTTATAATTTTCCTAATGTTAGAAAATCATTTCTAATGGTAAGTATACAATAATATCAACTATAGTATGATAAACTATTTAATGCATAATAAATCTTCAAAATATATTACTTAACTGATTTATGGAAAATCGTACTTTAAGTCTCTAGTACATCCAAAAATTCCAGAAATCATGACATCAAACAATTACCTTATGAAGCAATCCATTAAATTGTATAACTTAGTTAATATTATTTTGTTCCAAGATTATCTTAAATTACACAACATTGTATTCATAACTTATAAAAATATTAATACATAAATATAATCAAGGTAAATGATCAAAGAATGTTTAAGTTATGATACATAATTATATAAGAGGATTAGACATGATAATCTTATTAAACTTATGTAAGGATATGTTAAACATGATAAATATACTATTTATATATTATTGAAAAATCTAAAAAATATTAATTCGTGAATACAAATCATATTAAAGTGATTCTAATGATTGTTATATCTTATAAGAGTCATGTGTGAGTGATCAATCATGGAATTATGATGATTGTTTTCAATCATATACAAAGAACTTAAAGTATGTAAAATAAGCTGAAAATCATCGTAGTTTCGAGTTTACATTTGATCGTATATCCAAATAAACTTCGTTTTCAAATATTTTTGTGGCAACTCATCCCTAACATCTCTAGGAACATGTGTACCCGAATGGGAAGGAAAGTCCAAAGGTTTGCTATGCTAAATAATTCTTGAAGAAAACATAGAACCTATTTTTCAGATTTTCAGACAACAGTCTACGGTTTATGAATTTCGACCTTACAAATCACATTATTTAAAAAACATTTCTTCATATGAAAGTTAGAGGACATCAAGAGGAGTATTCAGCCATTGGCCTTGATTAAAAAAGATTTTTCTACAGTTAGTTATGATTTTTCTAAGGTGCAGGGCCGAATGGATAATTTCTGCGCAATAAAAGTTTTGAGTATTTTTGGGTAGAAAATGATGAAATAAGAAATTGGGATGAATTTTGCCTGAAAGTAGACTCACTAACTTAGAGATTCATAGGAAGAAAGAAGGAAAAACCGAAATTATTTTGGGTGTAAAAATTGTTGGAAAGAAGCTTACTATTTATAGTTAAAAAATCATGTTAAAATACTTTTAATTAAGGTCTCACTTTGATTATTTTATAATAAATCACAAAAAATATGAATTTAATCATGCTCTTAAGGATGTCATGGCTTACCTCATCAAAAAGATGCCATGGCTTACTTCTTTAATTGGTAATTGCATATCAAGTCTCTCGATTATTTATAATTAAAATTCAAATAGGTATAATTAGATTTCTTTGTTACATACATATTTACTTATGTAATTTTTCTTGGTAATTCAATCAACTTGGTTAATATTTGAAATTCAAATATATGTTTTAGGATTAGAGACATGTAAATATAATAAAATACTAACTTTTAAGTTCAGGGGGGCTCAAATGCAAATTTTTCTAACCATTTAGGGTCAAAAGTTCAAGAACTAAAGTATAAATTTATTTTCTTCCTAATTTTTGGGGCGTTACATTTCCTATTAACCAAATTCTCTCCAAAAATCAAACTCAAACAAATTTTCACATGATTCACTTATATATGAATCAAAGTTGAAAAAATTTCAAAAATATGTTGAAACCAAAAACTTGCCAAGATATTACAACAACTTTTCATAAATACATTTGCGACATCGCATCTATTTTGAGAACAAGGAAAGTAAACAACATTACACATTTGGAATATGGAAGTTTTACAGCCAAACAAATACAATCTTAATCCAGCAAGATGAGTGTAGTCAAGTTCGATAACACAACACAAGCACTTTGAAATTAGATCAATTGAATCAAGAAAATATTCACCAATTTTTGTTTTGCCTTGTAACTTTCACGCTGACTCATTTTTGAGATGAGGTAGTTTTTCCAGTCGCAACAGTAATTCAACACCGTTTAATTACGAAGATTTCAATATTTAAAATGGTGAATTGCAACATGAAATAATGGCTCTGTAAACAGATTGTGCTCTCAAGTGTTCATGTACAGACTCTGATGAGAAACAACAAAAGCGGATGATTTGAATAATGTTCAAGTGTTGTAATCATTCTTGTTGCAACATCGCTGATGTAGCGACTTACATGAGGCAGATCCCCGAAGACTTTCTCAAGTGCTCAAATCTTGTAGCGTGACGGGTGTTTTGAAGTGTAATAAAATAGAATATAAGTCAACATAGAAACGCTACACCTAAATCTCACTTTGTCGCAAGTGCACGAATCAAGTACTAATAAAATGGTAAGCATAGTTATGAACCAAGTATCGTATCCCAAGGGAGTGGTGAATTAATGTATGAGTCACTTAAATAAAAAATACTAACAATTGTCATGATCTTTTCTCTTATGTTTGCAGGATGTAATGAATGCTTGTGAATGCTTTCTATACTAAAGATGCTCTGAATGCTTTTCATACTAAGAATGCTTAATCTAAAATGCAATGGAAATTTATCTAAGAATGCAGAAATAATAATTTAAATGTCTTTTTGGTTTTTGGTTTGAGTGCTATAAAACAATTAAAATAATTAAACTAAGGATGTTGGAAGAAAGGTTGATTAACTAAACTAACTAACTAAACTAAAAACATAATTTAATGATTGATTGATTGATTGATTGAATTCGGTTGTAAACAGTAATTGAGAAGATTGTTTAGAGGTCGGGTTTCACAGATTTAACCATAATAGTTCATAGATAAATTACCTATATATAGTTACAGTACTTGATAGTTATTTGATATTTTCATGTCTAATGGATCTGTGACATATGGCCGGAGTTATCCCAACCATAAACCTATGAGTCTCTAATCGTGTTAATTGATCAGCCCGGTTGTCAGTTGTTTTAGAAGAGATATCAAATCTGCAATCCAACTAACTTATTCGAATCGTGTTAACAAACGTACATAGTCAATGTTGATCTAGTATGATCTAAATGTTGTGCATCAATTGCTTTCGCAAATCCAAAGTCACAAATCACATGTATATATAACTATCCTTAGCATTCTACACTCCAGGCCACCCTGCACATGTGCTTCTGTTTTATCCCAACGAGAGTAAGGTTAGTCACACAACATAAGTAACTATTCAATATAGACATTCAAGATAATGAAGCACACATCATGTCAAGCAAATAAACATAGCCATAAATTAGAGTTACTTCCCTACTCTATACAACGAGTAGGTTAGCTCCTCATATTCATGCGTTCAATAATCAATAAAAAAGTAAATGTTATAGACAAAGTAAAGAGATAAAGAAAAGTTTCTCGGATCCGGTAGAACGTTGTTGCTTGACCCTCTTCTTACTCCCATTTGATGTCTTCTTCTTCACAAACTGTTTTCTCTCAAGCAATGACTCAACTAAACTAGAACAAGACTTTGATGATGTTTTCTCTTTGGTGACAAACTCTTAGTGGTTGAAAGTAGTGAACAGCTCGTGCTCTAACTGTTGAATGTAGCCTTATATGTGTAGTTTTCCTCTACTTTGGGTTTTGTTATAGGATTTCTGACAGTCGGCCTAAATTCTATCTTGATTGCGCGCCATTCACGCGATACGCTGACGCTCGCACGACCTTCTGATTTTCTCCTTGCGGTCTCTTGGTGTCTTCCTCTTCAATCGCGCTATCTTTGGTATTTCGCCTTTGTGTAGTGTCGTAGCGCTCCCGTAGCGCCCGAACATCCAGAAATATTGTCTTTACTCATTGTCGCCCAAAATATCTATTTTTGGCCTCTTTTTGCTCCGTTTCGTCTTGACTCTATAAAATCATAAGAAAATAAAATTATAATAAAACAAGTAAATATGTCATCATAAGTATTCAAAATAGTAAGCAAATAGATACTTAAATCAAGCTAAATAAACGCTTATCATAATGTCGAGTGCCTTTGCAAAAATGTCTGTAAGTTGAAGATCAGCACAAACATGTTTTAAGTCAACAATTTTATCCTCAACCAACTCTCGAATACAGTAATAACGTATATCAATGTGTTTAGTGCGAGAATGTTGAGCAAGATTTTAGAGATATTCATGGCACTGGTATTATCACAAAACATTATCATTTCATTTGTTTAATACCGTAATCCTTGAATTTTTTTTCATCCAAACAAGTTGAGTGCAACAACTTCCAGTTTCAATATATTCACTCGGTTATGGATATAGTAATGTAATGTTGCTTCTTGTTGAACAATGAAATCAAGTTGGTTCAAAAATAAAAACACCCTCATGTGGTGTTTTTCCTTTCATCAACGCAACTTGCCTAGTCAGCATCACTATAACCTGCACGATGAGGATTGTCGTTATAGTTGTAACTGAGACAAAAATAAGTTGATTCATAATTATATCTAACAATTATTTTAACAACTTTGAGGTGTGAATTTTTTGGACATGCTTGATAGCGTGCACACACTCTAACATTGAAGCATATATCTGGAATGTTGGCAGTGAGATGGATCATATTGCCAATCATGCTTCTGTATAAACTCGGATCAGCAGAGATGCAACTCTCATCTTTACTGAGACGTTCAATTGTCCCCATAAGAGTCTTCATTGATTTTCATGGTCTAGACCAAATATTTTCACAAGACTTCTTGCATATTTTGTCTGAAAGATAAAGATTCCATTGATTCTCTATTTGATTTGTAACCCAAGAAAATAAGTTAGTTTAACGACCATACTCATTTCAAACTTTTTTTTCATAACCGCAACAAATTATTGCAACTCTTTCTCAGAAGTGGAACCAAACACTATATCATCAACATAGATTTGTGCAATAAGTATGTGATTTCCAAAGTGTTTTGTAAAAAGAGTACGATCAACAGTTCCTCTAGAATATCCATTGTCAAGGAGATGAAGAGACAGTCTTTCAATCCAAGCCCCTGGTGCTTGCTTTAACCCATAAAGAACCTTTTTCAATTTAAGAACACGCAACGGGTAATGAGGATCAGTAAACCCCTTAGGTTGTTCAACCAAAACTTAATCATTAAGATAACCATTTACAAGTGCACTTTCTACTATTTGAAACAGTTTAAAATGTAAGACATATGTAACAGCAAGCACAAGACCAACAGATTCCAGTTTGCAACTGGAGCAAACTTTTCATCAAAGTCTACTCCCTCAACTTGAGTGTACCCTTGATAAAGAAGTCTAGATGTGTTTCTCACAATGCTTCCAAGTTCATCTATCTTGTTTTTTAAGATCCATTTTGTACCAATGATGTTTGTGTTAGATGTTCGTAGCACCAAGTCCCAAACATTGTTCATTTCGAACTGATTAAGTTCCTCTTGCATGGACTCAACCCATGCTTCTTCCAAACATGCTTGTTTGATGTTCTTTGGCTCTACTTTAAAAGTGTAACTAACAAACATTACCATTTGATTATACAGTTTCCTTGGTAGATCATGAGTGTGAATACCTTGACCAATGTTTCCAATGAAAGACTCATGATGAGGTTTTTTTTTTTTTTTTTTTCTAATGTGAGGAGGTGCTTTCTTTGGAACTAGTTCAACATCAACTCTTTCATCATCTGGGTCATCATTATTTTCCTCCACAGTTGCAACTGGAGTGTTGTCATTACATCTCCTATGATCTTCATCATTAGATTCATTCTCATGATGTTCGGATTCGACTAACTTAGTGATTTCACCTTCAGAGCATGCAGATGCAAAGTCCATGAAATCATCAAATTCAACATTAGTGGACTCAACAATAGATAAAGTGTGCATATTGTAAACACGACAAGAATGACTGTTGCGAGAGTACCTAACAAAGATTCCCAAGTCACATTTGGATTGGAATTTACCTTATTGTTCACAATCATTAAGAATATAACATGTACGTCCAAAGATGTGAAAATGATGGACATTGGGTCTTTTACCTTTCCAAACTTCATAAGCAGTCTTGTTGGTACATGGTTGTAGGTATGCTCTATTGATGATGTAACATGCAATGTTAGCTGCCTCTACACAGAATTTCAGGGCCATCTTTTTAGCATTGAGCAGAACACGAGCCATTTCAATTAGGGTTTGATTTTTCCTTTTCACAACTCCGTTTTGTTATGGCGTAATGGGTGCTGATGACTCATGAACAACTCATTTTCATTACAAAAGCTAGTTAATCATGTATTTTCAAATTCTATATCAAGATCACTTCGAATAATTTTGACTTTTAAATATTTTTCTGTTGTAACAGTGTTACATAGATTTTTTCAAAACAACAAAAGATTCTATTTTTTCTTTTAGAAAATCAACCAAAGTGAAATGAGAGAAGCCATCAACACACACAAAAATGTACCGTTTGCCAGCAATACTTTCTCTTTGTATTGGACCAATAAGGACAATGTAAATAAGTTCCAAAATGGCAAAATCCTTTTTGATGGAGTATGTTGTAACTCTGCATGACTGGACCTTTGCTTTCCTTCTAGATACAATCCGCATGTCCCTAATGGTTTAGGTCCTACCTTAGGAATACCTTTTACAACTTTGATGAGCTTTGCAAGCGTCCTGAAATTGATATGGCCCATCCGTTGATGCCATAGTTCTGTGGAACTGTGAACACTGAAGTTGCTAGTGAGAGAGTTAGAAACAAAATTATATTTAGATAGTTTATAACAATTTTCAGTATTTCTTAATCCTTGGAGAACACAGTTCACTTCACTATCTACCACTTCACACTCATCTTTGGTAAATCTTTACAAACAGGTCTTGATCACACAACTGACTTATGCTAATCAGGTTAGTTAGCGTATAGTCCATCAACATAGAAGACATCTTTGATTTGGGGGACCCTTTCACATTTGAGGTTCCTCTGCCAAGGATTTTTCCTCTATTTCCATCACCAAAGATTACATCTCCCTTCTTGTTCTCAATAATTTTCCTTAGAATGCCCTCGTCTCCTGTCATGTGCCTGGAATGTCCACTATTAATAAAGTAAGAGTTATGAAACTATAAAAAGTAGAATAACACGCAACAAGGAAAGTTTGTGTTTGTGGAGAACGTTGCACCCAAATGTTATTTACAGATTTTTTAGTTGCAACAACACTTGGTTTGGCATTTTGTTTTTTGCCTTTTTTTATGAACCGGTGGACCGTTTTTCTTGGTACATGAGCATTTGAATCCCATAGTTGACACTCCAAAACGATGACATGTTGGAATGAAGTTGTTCTTTGTAATTTTTCATGAATATGTTGATAGTTAGAACTAGTATAATTGTAAAATTGATTTACCTAACTAGGATTGATGGTGGAATAATCCGGAGGAATTTTCACTCTTTTTGGAGTTCTTTTCTTCTTTGAAATAGATATTTTCACGTTTTTTTAGAAACTTTGGTTCCGCAGAAGAAGTTCCACTAAACCAAACTCCACTCTTCCAAGTTGTAACTCGTAGGATGTCAAGGACCTGATCAAGTTTCCCAGTTCCTGGTGTTACGAGCTTGTCATTCTTCTTAACCAACTCCAGTTTTTTTCTGTGTTTTCAGTAGCTTTGCATTCGAGTGTTTGTAGCTAACAAGGCCACATGTAGTTATTCTGACACGTGATCCTTTTCTCTCGTTAGATCCAAGTTTTTTTGTACAAGATGCAAGATTTCATTGTTCATCTTAGTAGGACTTTCGTAGGATCCAAGTATTTTGAGTTGAGCTTCAAATTCATCATTTTATTTTTTGGAAAACCTCGCACTTTGTCATTGCTTCATCAAACATACTATAGTTGAGGTTTGATTTGATTTAGCATCATCTGAACCACTGTCGGATTCTGTGAGGACATTAGTTGCATCGACGATATTTTTTGTAGAAGAATGTGAAACCAGTGAACAAAATGCAACATCAACTCTCTCTTTTACTTCTTCATCATCATCATCGTCGGACTCATCGTTGCTCTAGGAGATAATAGGCGCACAACTTTTGTTGTTCTCGAGTAAGTTTCCATAGTCAACCCTGATGTGACCGAAACCTTGACAATCCTTGCATTGAACGCCTTTCCTATTCTTTTTGTTTTCAAGTCTATTAGTAGCATAATACATTTTCAGTGCGGCTTGCAAAATTATTAGAAGGTTTACCTTTAATTCAGACTTTTGTTAATTTTATTGAATCTTTTTGCAAGGAGGGACATGGACTGAATTAGATCCATAATAGGAGTACATTGTTGCAGACTTTCCTGAAGTGCAACTCCTTTGACAAATGTGTCTCCTTAATGTTTTAACTTCATTTTCCACGTAGTGAGTGATCCCATCAAGTCGCGAAGGGGGAGAGTTTCAATCTCTTTGGCTTCCTCAATAGATGCAACTTTCATTCCAAACCTTCCACGGAGGGATCTCAACATCTTCAGGAGAATTATGGAGTCAAGAAAAACTTCTCCAAGTATGGTAGCCTCATTTGCAATGTGCCTGGGTTTTGAATAGAATTGAGCAATAGTTATTGTTCCTCCATCATCATGTGCTCAAATTGATTATTCAAAAGTACAACTTTGAAGCACGAACTTTAGACGTTCTTTCATGCGAGTCCCTAATAATTTCCCAAGCATCTTCAGCAATTCCAAAGTTTGATATAATTTGATATTGATTATAATAAACATCACTAAAAACTATATTTAAGGCAGTAGAGTTGTAATTAGAGAAGAGATCATCTTCATCGGTCCATTCAAGTTCAGATTTGACTGTGCCTTTATCATCTACTGGTGGGCTCCACCCTTTCAAAATGCTCTTCCACGTCTTTTGATCTTGTTGTTTGATGAAGTTCTGCATTCGATTTTTCTAGTAGGAGTAGTTCGTTACCGTAAATATTGGTGGTTTTGTGGTCAAGAGACCTTCACTCATTTCTTCCATTTTTTTAAAAAATAGGGATAAAAACATCAAGCCCCCTGAACTATACACGTTTTTGCGACTTGCCCCTTAAAACAAAATTAATAAGCATTTCCCCCGTTAAACTATGCATGTCTATTTGATTTGCCCCCTGGCTGGGTTCTCGGTTATTTTTGAACGGAATATTCCCCGTTCGATGTGTTTTTTTGCCTACGTTTTGTCATAAACTACAAAAATACATCTAGCACAACACATATGAGTCGTGTAGGGGAAATATTCCGGCCAAAAATGGTCAAAATACAACGAAGGGGAAATCGCATTTTAGCCAGAATATGCCCCGTTCGAGGTATTTTTTCGCCTACTTTTTGTTATCAACTACCAAAATACATCTAGTACAACACATATGAGTCGGGTAAGGGGAAATATTCCGGCCAATAATAGCCAAAATTAGCCAAAAACTCGGCCAGGGGGCAAATCGAACATACATGCATAGTTTAAGGGGAAAAATGCTTATTAATTTTGTTTAAGGGGCAAGTCGCAAAAACTTGTATAGTTCAGGGGGCATGATGCTTTTATCCCTAAAAAATATCTTTGTTACCCAGAATCTCACTATTAATAATAGTGATCTGCTCTTGATGCCAATTGTAAGATCTTAGTTCAATATTACTTAAAACAATTTTATAGTTATAAGTAGGAACAATTGTAACAGCAAAAGAAAGCAATAAAGGACACAAAGGTTTTTAAGTAGTTCGCGCCAACACGACATAGTCCACGGGGCATTCACCCAAGTTCAACTCAAAACTCTTATACTTACTTAAGATTTAAATCATTAGGATTTATGTTCTAAGTAAACTAGACTCCACGTATTTACAGTTGTAACACTTAAAGATTCACTCTTTCATTATACTCCTTTTGAGTCTAAAAGACTTAAGGTATCTCAAAGTTCATTTGACTTAGAAGTTTTCTTACACTTAAACATGATTTGACTCGATACAGGACAAATGACTACCAATTATCTCTCAAAGTTTGTTTTTCACCGTTCCTGAGTCTTTTTCTTTTATAGGCTGGAGATTCCTAGAAGAAACTGATGTAACAGATCCTACGTTCCTTTGCAAATCTTCCAAATTTATTCGATTTATCATGTAATCGAAAGATACAAAAATATTCCATGCCACCATAATCATATCTAGATTAGTTGGAACAAAGATCGGATTAAACAAAGACAAAGAAATCTTGGAAGATCTTGAAAGTCTATCTTAAAAGAATAAGAAAAATATTTAGAACAATTTCCATATAAAAACATTTGACTTTGTATATCGCAAAAAATGATATTTGATGAAGATTTCTCGTTAAAGATTAGATATCAAATTATCTTTTCAAACAAATCTTTTTTTATTTTTTCTTTTGAACCTGATTTCTTAATGACAACATTAAATCAAAGAAATATTTTTTATTTTACCAAATAAGCTAATTTCGATCATTTCAACGGAGCTGACTGAGTAATGTTGCAATTGACAGATTCAGTGTTCCAAAATAACTTGACTTTTCTTCATTAAAATATCTTTGAAAATTTGATTTAAAAAACAATATCAATTAGATTCATTGAATCAAATTGAATTCGTCCTAATAACTACTTTAAATCATTGTTGGTGAATATGCGTTTAGTAGTTGATTCTGTTATAAATATGGCAAGTGGAATTTGCCTAGTGACCATTGTTGAAAATTATGTACAAATATTATTTTATAATAGTAGTAGATGTTGTAAATAGTGTAAGATGTTGAATTTTTTTTCTATATAAGGAGCCATCAAGATGAAGAGAAAAACACCAATTCACAAGTAATATACTCTTTATTTGCTCTTCTTTCCCTATGTCCTTTAAATATATTGTTATAAACCTCAATGGTTTTAGTTTTTCTTTAACACATTATCAGTACGAAGGTGCTCGGTCCGATACATTTTCTTAATATTTCTTTTTCCCTATGTACAATATATCCTTACTCTCCCAAGAAAAAAAAAGATTTAGTATAAACCCAAAATATTCATACTATTCAATGAATCCTTTGCCAAAAAATTAGTATAAACCCAAAACGAGGATTCAATGTTTCAAAATTCAGTTCCAGTCTTTAAAGACAACGTTCAACGTTATAATGTACGAAAGTTTATATTTACTTGTTCATCTATCTCCATTATTATAGACAAGCAGGATTACCGCCTATCTATAATTTTATGATTAGATGAAAATCCTATTTATATCTTACTGTCATCTAACTCTAACACTAACGCTAATTTTAACTTTCGTTGATGCTTGAGTTAACCCCAAGCTAGAAACGACTACTGACAAATTATATTTCACTGTCATCTAACTCTAACACTAACGCGAATTTTAATTTTCGTTGATGCTTGAGTTAACCCCAAGCTAGAAACGACTACTGACAATTTATTATTATGGAGGGTTTTACCTCCTATTATATTGTTTATTTTATTCCATGAGCCTATGAAAGTTTTTACATAGTAATGTGGCGAAAATTATTTAAGCACTTAATTCATTGCAATTATTTTACTTGTTTACATTATTCCTTAAGCCCATGAAAGTTTTTACATAGTAATGTGGCAAAAATTATTAACGCACTTAATTCATTGCAATTATTTTACTTGTTTACATTATTTCTTAAGCCCATGGAAGTTTTTACATAGTAATGTGGCGAAAAATATATATGTATTTACTTATCGTAATATTATTCCATATTTCCGTTAAAATATCACTAATGCGGTGAAAATTAGTTTACATGTTATTACAATTAATTTTTGTTGCTAAATTATTAAAGATATTATCGTTCATAAGACATGCCAAAATGATTGTTTTTCTAACGACTATAAACGGCTACTTACATTTTTCCTCTATAAATACAAAAATTTCATAACACAAATTTCACACAAATCTTCACATTATTTCTCTCATCTTGCAAAATGATCTCTACAATAACAACGATCTTGATCCTCATTTACCTTTTAATTTTTATGTTTATGCTAGTAGATGTGGACACTCCTATATTTGTCCCTATGATATTCCTCCCTTTTATCATAATAATGTTCGAGTTCAAGATTTGGCTAGACATGAGACAATTACATTGTATTATTGTATAATTGTGATTCTTTGATTATGTGTTAAATAAATTGTTTCGATCCTAATTATATTTTTCTTGGTTATGTATTTAGCTAGAAAAATGTCTAACCTCACGAGTACAGTTAGTTGTATACTTAATATCACTAGCAAGAATTATGGACAATGGAAATCAGATACAAAATTGTACCTCAGATCAAAGAGTATCGTTGAAACTCTTGCTGCAGTAAATACAAATAGGGATCCAGAAAAATGTGAGGTTGTGATCTATATGAGAAAACATTTAGATGAAACTTTAAAGAGGGAATATCTCGATGTTACCGATCCTCATGGATTATGGACAAACCTACTCGAAAGATATGTCCATCAAAAGGAAACCATGTTGCCAAAAGCCACTGATGATTGGAACAATTTAAGGTTCCAAGATTTTGAAACTATAAGCGCATACAACTCCGCGCTTATGGAGATTCGTTCAGATTTAATTTGTTTTGGAAGAAAGCTTAATGATAGAGATAACACTTTCTACTTTCCATGTGTCTATGATAAATGTCCAACAACAATACAGATTGCTGAATATTTCAAAATATCACGACTTGCAACAAAGGTTGTTAATGGTAGAAAGTTACAATAACTTATTGATGAAAAGTCATCAATCCCGTCCTCCTGGAGCACATGCATTACCTGAGACAAATGCCATTGATTTTTCAAACTCCTATGGACAAGGTAACAATGATAATGCCAATCGTGGCCGAGGTCGTGGTCGAGGGGGTTTTCACAACCCCTCGCATACCAACACCGTTTTTAAGAATAACCACCAGAACAAAGAAAAATATAAAATCTCTCAAGGTTATTGTTTTAATTGTGGAATGAAAGAGCATTGGGCCAACAAATGTCGTAGAGGGAATAACGCTAAATATGTTTTCATTACTAAGCATATGCCAAGAAAGAAATATTTTCTTGAAAAACTACCATATATCTCATCAGGGTTGCATTATACATATATTAATGAAATCGAATCAAATATGGTAGTCAATGAAAATCCAGAATTATTGACTTTATGGCATGATCGACTAGGCTATCCTGGTTCGACAATGATGCGAAGGATAATTGAAACTACACATGGACATTCATTAAAATAGTCCATGTGAAGCATGTTCTCTTGGAAAGCCAATTATAAAGCATTTACCAGTTAAAATTAAGACATAATTACCCACATTTTTTGAAAGAATTCAAGGTGATATATGTGGATCTATTCATCCATCATGTGGACCATTTCAATATTTTATGGTATTAATTGATGCCTCAAGTCAATGGTCACATGTCTGTCTATTGTCTACTCGCAATATGGCATTTGCTAGATTTTTGGCTCAAATAATTAAAATAAGAGCTAATTTCCTGACTATACGATCAAGAAAATGAGACTTGACAATGCTGGTGAATTCTCATCTCAAGCTTTTAATGATTATTGTATGTCAACTGAAATTACGGTTGAACATAGTGTTGCACATGTACATACTCAAAATGGTTTAGCTGAATCATTAATTAAACGTCTTCAATTAATTGTTAGACCATTGTTGATGAAAGCTAAATTACCAAGTTCTTTGTGGGGTCATGCAATTTTACATGTTGCATCACTAATTCGCATTAGATCAAGCTCGTATCATGAATATTCTCCATTCCAACTTGCTTTTGGTCATGAACCTAATATTTCTCATATAAAGATTTTTGGTTGTGCGGTTTATTTTCCAATTGCACCACCAAAACGAACAAAAATGGGACCACAAAGAAGGTTGGAAATATATGTTGAATATAACACACCATCAATAATCAAATATCTTGAGCCTCTAACAGGTGATGTCTTTACGATACGTTTTGCAGATTGACATTTTAATGAGTCAAATTTTCTAACCTTAGGGGGGAGAAAATGAGCAGTTGAAAAAATATATATCATGGTATAATACATATTTGACAAGTTTTGATATGCTAACAAAGCAATGTGATTTGGAAGTAAAGAAAATCTTGCATTTACAAGCTATTGCAAATCAATTACCCGATGCATTTACTGATATAATCAGGATAAAAAAACACACATATACCAGCTGCAAATGCTCCTGCTCATATTGTAATTCCAAAAGAAACATCAAAGGTTGATATCTTTGATATATCTAAGAGACGTGGACGTCCTGTTGGCTCAAGAGACAAAAATCCTCGAAAAAGAAAATGAGCATCAAAACCTAATGATCCTATTATTGAGGAATCTATGCCTGATGAGTTGCAAAATGTGACATATGAGATACCTCAAGAAGTTATACAATCAGATCCTGTAAATAAAGAGAACGTTGAAATCTCTATAAATTATATCAATACGGGAATGGTATTGGATCGAAATGAGATGGAAAATATGGATGAAATATTTTCATATTTAGTCGCTTATGAAATTGTGAATGAAAATGGTGATCTTGAACCCAAATATGTAATTGGATGCCAAAATAAGAATGACTGGGATAACTGGAAATATGATATGCAAGCTGAAATAGATTCACTTAATAAGCGAAAGGTATTTGGACCCATTGTTCTCACACCGAAAAGTGTGAAACCCGTAGGGTTCAAATGGGTCTTCGTTCGCAAACGAAATGAGAAAAATAAAATTATAAGGTACAAAGCCCGCCTTGTTGCACAAGGTTTTTTTCAAAGATCTGGAATCGATTATGAAGAAATGTATTCTCCTGTAATGGATACGATTACATTTTGATTCTTGATCAGTCTAGCGATCTATGAAAATCTAAACATGCATCTCATGAATGTTGTCACTGCTTATCTCTATGGATCACTTGATAATGATATTTACATGAAAGTCCCTGATGGTCTTAAATTACCCACAACATCAAGTTCCAAACATAGAGAAATGTACTCAATTAAATTGCAAAGATCATTATATGGGTTAAAGCAATCAAGTCGCTTGTGGTACAATCGTTTGGGTGAATATTTATTAAAAGAAGGATATATAAATAAATCTTTGTGTCCATGCATTTTTTATTAAGAAAACATTATCAGTTTTTGCCATTATTGCGGTTTATGTAGATGATTTAAATATCATTGACACTGACAAAGGAATTCATTCAATAATGAATTATTTAAAGAATGAATTTGAAATGAAAGATCTTGGAAAGACTAAATATTGTCTTGGATTGCAAATTGAGCATGTTAAAAATGGAATACTTTTGCATTAATCAAATTATACTAAAAAGATATTGAACGTTTTAACATGGATAAAGCAACACCTTTGAACCATCCTATGATTGCAAGATCATTAACTATAGATAAAGATCTATTTCGTCCTTGTGAAGAAAATAAAGAAATTCTTGGTTCTGAAGTTTCGTATTTAAGTGCCATTGGAGCTTTAATGTATTTAGCTAATTGTACTCTACCTGATATATCATTTACTGTGAATTTATTAGCTAGGTTTAGCTCATCACCCACAAAAAGGCACTGGAAAGGAATTAAACATTTATTCCATTATTTGCAAGGAACTGTGGATCTTGGTCCATTTTATCCTAACAATGCAGAACAATAATTGATTGGTTATGCAGATGCAGATTTTCTATCAGGCCAATATAAATCCAGATCTCAAACTGGATATGTATTCATGTATGGAGGCACTGATATTTCATGGCATTCTCAGAAACAGACACCTGTTGCAACATCATCGAATCATGTTGAGATTATTACACTCCATGAAGCAAGCAGGGAATGTGTATGATTACGATCAATGACACATAATATAAGAAGTACATGTGGCTTACCTATTAGAGAGGGTCCTACAACATTATACGAAGACAATTATACATGTATTACACAGATGAAAGAAGGCTATGTCAAGAGTGATCGAACCAAACACATACCCCCAAGATATTTTGCCTACACTCAGGAACTCGAGAAGAACAAAGAAATTAATATACAATATGTTCAATCATGTGACAAAATGACAGATCTTTTTACAAATGCACTCCCTACTGTAACTTTTAAGAAACATGTTCAAAGTATTGAGATGCGTCACCTACGAGACTTATGAAGAATTGGAGATGCCAACTTGAGGGGGAGTTCACACGACTGCACTCTTTTTCCCTTATTAAGGTTTTTATCCCACTGGGTTTTTCCTTATAAGGTTTTTAACGAGGCATCATAAGACGTGTACAGAAGACGGACCATGTACATAACAAAATCTTTAAATGGCCAAGAGGGAGTATTATAAATATGGCAAGTGGAATATACCTAGTTGCCATTGTTAAAAATTATGTACAAATACTATTTTATCGTAGTAGTAATTGTTGTAAATAGTGTAAGATGTTGGAAATTCTTTTCTATATAAGGAGCCATCAAGATGAAGAGAAAAACACATATTCACAAGTAATATACTCTTTATTTGCTCTTCTTTCCCTATGTCCTTTTAATATATTGTTATAAAATTGAATAGTTTTAGTTTTTTTATAACAGATTTGATATTATAAAACTGAAGCATTATTTCGACAAAGTTGATTATAATGGAGATTTGGTAGTTGGTAATGATAGATGTACGTTAAAAAAAATAGTTATAAAGATCACTTGAGACATTCAAAAGCACCCTTAATATGTAGAATATTATAAAGACATTTGAAACTTTTACCTTTTGTTTTTTTATGAATGCAAAATTGTGCTCGTCTTTCTGAGATATTTGCACGTACCCTCATGGAATGCGCCCAAATAACTGTACGGGTTTTATAACAGTTTTGTTTATAATGTTAGACCAAATACTGGATAAATTAAGAAAAAGTTTATCTTTAATTGTATATGCTAAGTTTGGAAAAATTGCATAATTAAAGCTGCAAATTATACAATTTTGCTATGTAGGTCCATAATATGGGATAAGGACGATATGGGTGAAGTCGGCATGGAGAAACCCCTAAAAAGTTTCAAGAAGCCAATCCTATCAGTTTTATTAAGTGGACCCTAATTTGTCTGTGGTCCTAAAAATACTTTCAAAGATATGAGCTGGTTTTGTCAATGCCGAAGAGTATACCTAACGTGACACAATTTATTTTTGTCCGATTGGTGCTACTTGAGTTGTACTTTCCACCTTCTCTGAGTTGTTTCTTTTGGTGTGTTTATTATGTGATTGTGCATTCGAATGAAGGAACTGGTAAACAAAGGTGCCCGTAGTTCAAATGGGATGTTTGGCCTTTAGGAAGCTTGAGATTATGGGCAATGTTGGAATTCGGCAGCAACCATGACAGTTGATTAGAGGCAAAACTTTAATTACAAAAATTTATAATGATAAGGAAATGGGAAGTATGGTTTACTAGTCTGATGAGGCAATTATTATATAACCTCAAAAGATTTGATGAGATGATGAGCATATATTACTTTTATCCTACTATTTTTTGTACAGCTAAGAACTCACTTGAACTACTTTTACACCTACACAAATAATTCCACCAATCAGATCGTTAATAATAATAATAAAAATCACCGTGCTGCTAGGATATTAAATCTTAAATGGTTTGTTTTTCTTGTATGAGAACTACAGCTCCCATAACAAAGTGCGTATTAGAATTTAATAAATAAAAATCTTATTTTTCTATTCTGAATTTCCTAATCCTGTACAAACGTATGCATGAAGTTTTAAATACTAAAATACGATAATATAATAATAAAATGATTGTGTTTATATCATCCCATATATAAGTCCTCTAAGTGGATATGGAAATATAATGACTGAGAAACTGACTAGACTTATCTTATTGTTGGATAAAGCTAATAATTAACATGAATTTTAACTTGGACTTAATCTTCCTAGTAAGATTTAAGGCTTGTACCAAATCACTTTGTGTTAAAATCCTTGCGAAGCAAAGGGAGTAGATTTTTTTTTCTTCATGTTTTAAACCTAAATGGCCAAAAACACCACGAGAAAAAGGACAAAAATCCCTCTTTTATTGTTCCGCAAAAGGGTTTCGGTTCTTAAACTTTTTTTTTTTTTTTTTTTTTTACAAGAAAGTTATTCCTATTAGGCCATTACACAAAACCAAAATAGATTTTGCCTCTCACATAGAGATTTTTCGTCTGTTACGCATAACAAAAAGCTTTTGTGCCAAAATCGCCGTTAATGATAATAATGCATAAGAGTTGTTTGCTAGCCAGAATTATTGGAATTAGGTCCAGTGGTTGCTTCAAGCCATCTCTAGACCTTAGCTGCTAAAAATCAATACGTCGCATCCTCAATCATTCTCACACGTGTGACTGTTTTGGTCATGTAAACCACAATTAGGGGTGATACTGATTGATATTTATGCTTTTAATTACTAATCTATTCTGTGCCTCGTTTTTCGTTGAAGCAATTATATGGCCTGAAAATCAACAAGTCAAATTCACGACATACAAGCCTCGGAGTGGCACTGCTATTTGGTTGGAAAAGATACAAACCTAGATGAGACGTAGAGCCGCGGCACTGCAATTTGGTGGGAAAAGATACAAACCTAGATGAGACGCAGAGCCAAGGGTCCGAACATGAGGATGAAATAGATGATGGTGGGTCATTTTTCACCACTTGCTACAATTTATGTTTCAACGTTACTAGAATTGTTCCCAAGGCAATCGTTAAATAACATAATATTCTAAATAATGTGTTAGGGTTAAAGTTCTATTCGAGCTAGAACGGGCTCCAAGAATATTTAGGAGAGAAGAGAGAATAAAAAGTAAAATTAACTAAGATTTATTGTTCTTGAATGAATAAAAAAATAACAAGACTTAGACTATTTATACTACTACTAATAATCTTTAACCAATTAAACCTAGACTTCTTAAAAGGAAATAACATAATTAAAGAAAGACTCCTAAATTAAGAACAAAATAACATAATTAACTACTTCCCATAATCTCTAAGCCATGTGGGCTTATGCTTTATACGACTGGGCCTAGCATTAATAGGTATAGTCTGTTGGGCCGTATCAATGCCCGCCTCTGAAGAAGAGGCCTTGTCCTCAAGGCCCAATTGCAGGTCTTCAAGCCCCAAATTGCCTTGGCCCAGTTGAAGTACATCACGGCCCAATAGGTCTTGGCCCAGTTGAAGTGAAGCACGACCCACTAGGTCTTGGCCCTCCCTTATAAAGCCTGGAGAGTCATTTTTAGGGTTTTCATTTGTTTTCCACTCCTCATCAGCAGCCGCCCCCTTCCCCATTTCACCACTCTCCCCCATGTCGCCACTTCCTTCTTCGTCCACACCCAAGGGTGAATCTTCAACCCGATTTCCGACGTCGCCATCTCGCTTGCCCAACAGCTTCTCTAATTCTCCTTCCTCAACCCTTGAAGCGTCGTCGCTGTCCGTTAGTCCGCCCACGCTAGCCGCCGCTACTTCCCTTCCCGTCATTTCCTCCGTCAACGGAGGGTCGTCACCCCGACGCACTCGACCGCTCCGTCCCTCCGCGAAAAACCGCTCCACCTCGGCCGCATCCACCCACGACGCGTCCTCACTCGACGACCCCACCCAACTCACCAAACATTCCGTCACCTTGCGTCTGTTTCTCCACACAACCCGTCGATCCAACACCCGCTCGGGCAGCGCAATCAACACGTCGTCGCTGTTCAATGGCGGTAGCGCGACTGTGCTGTCCGGAAGCGGCCCATGGTGCGGTCGGAGTAGGGAGATGTGGAAGACTCGATGGATCCGTGACCCAACTGGCAGATCGAGCTCGTATGCCACGTCCCCGATGCGACGGACCACCCGAAACGGGCCGTAGAAGCGGCGCGACAACTTGTGGAACCCCGCGCGCCGAACCGAGAGCTGCCGATTACTCCGCAATTTCAGGTATACCCACTGATTTGGTTCAAACGTGATATCAGTGCGATGCTTGTTTGCTTGCGTAGTCATTCTTTGTTGTGCGGTGTGCAAATTGTTTTTAATAGTATTGAGCATATCAGATCTGATAGTAAGGGTAAAGTCAATGGTGTGATTGTTGGATGTACCTGTGATGTATGTTGGTATCGTAAACGGGGGTCGTCCGAATAGTGCCTCAAAAGGGGAAACCTGTGTTGCTGAATGTTTGCATGAATTATACCAAAACTGAGCCATATGAAGAAATCTCGACCACTGTTTTGGTTCGTCCATACTAAAACAGCGGAGATAGCATTCCAAAGAGCGATTCACCACTTCAGTTTGGCCATCGGACTCCGGATGATAGGCCGAACTATAATGTAGATTAGTACCAAGTTGCTTGAATAGTTCAACCCAAAATTTGCTTAGAAAAATTGACCCTCGGTCTGATACAATTGAACGCAGTAACCCGTGAACACTGTATATATTCGTTAAAAAGATTGTAGCAATATATGTGGCCGAAAATTTTGTTGGTAGAGCTATAAAGCGAGCAAACTTGGTTAATCTGTCAACAATAACCCAAATTGCTGTTTTGCCATGGGACATGGGTAATTGAGTGATGAAATCCATGCTTATATCACACCACACTTGTTCTGGTATCGGTAATGGATTCAAGAGACCAAACGGCTTTGTGGTGAGATACTTTTGTTGTTGACACACGTGACATGTTTTGATGAATTCTTGAACTGTGCATTTCATATGTGGCCAAAAAAAGACACCATTGAGTCGTGATAACGTACCTGAAACTCCAGAATGTCCGCCTTGTGGTGTAGAGTGAAATTCTTGAAGTAATTGCTGTTGCACCCCGCTAGAGTCTGGAACCACTAATCTGTTTTTATAAAATAGTAACCCATCTTGCACCCTATAGTTCACGTCTGTGCTTGCTAACTGTTCGTATTCTTTGACTAACTCTAATCCCTTTTGCGAGGATCGGAAAAACTGGCGCAAGTCGGGTAGCAAGGACGAAGTGGGGATGGAGATGGCCAAGTGAACAGTCGCATCAACCCGAGACAAGGCATCAGCCACGACATTTTCTCGCCCAGGTTTGTACCGTACCTCATAATCAAACCCAAGTAATTTGATTATCCATTTTTGTTGGGCTGGTGTATGTACGGATTGAGTAAGAAGGTGCCTTAGACTTTGTTGGTCGGTATAAATGATGAATTTTCTGCATAGGAGATAATGATGCCATTTCTTTACTGCCTCGGTTAATGCAAAAAACTCTTTATTGTAGGCTGAGTCAGCACTCATGCGAGGGGACATTTTCTTGCTGAAGAACGCCAAGGGCCGCTGATTTTGGGAAAGAACGGCCCCAACAGCAACGGCATCCGTAGTTAATTCAAAAATTGTACTAAAATCAGGCAAAGTTAGCATAGGTAGATGCTGCATTTTTAATTTGAGCTCGTCAAAGGCCTGCTGAGCCTGTGTACTCCATGTAAAACTGCCCGACTTTAATAAAGAGGTGAGGGGAGCGGCGAGCGTCGCATAGTGACAAACAAAGCGACGGTAGTATCCCGTAAGCCCCAAAAATCCCCGTAGGGCCGTGAGTGACGTTGGCCTTGGCCACGAAACCATTGCATGAACCTTCTCCGGATCAACACTAACGCAACCCGAACAAATAATATGACCCAAATAATGAACTCGATGGACCGCAAAAACACACTTAGAAAGCTTAGCATAATATTGGTTAGTCAACAAAATATCAAAAACCAAAGTTAAATGCTGATAGTGACTTTC
Source organism: Linaria vulgaris (assembly GCA_948329865.1). Taxonomy (NCBI): domain Eukaryota; kingdom Viridiplantae; phylum Streptophyta; class Magnoliopsida; order Lamiales; family Plantaginaceae; genus Linaria; species Linaria vulgaris. The sequence goes on from OX415253.1 coordinate 36,183,088, forward strand.
TAATGAGGTGCTATAGATAAGGATGTCGTCAAAAAACACCAAAACGAACTTACGTAAATGCTCTCGGAACAAGTCATTCATGGCCGCTTGGAACGTAGATGGGGCATTCGTCAGACCGAAAGGCATGACGACGAATTCATAGTGCCCGTCACCTGTCCGAAATGCGGTTTTGTGAATATCCTTTGGAGCAACACGAATTTGATGATAGCCTGAACGTAAATCCAGCTTAGTGAAAATTGATGCGCTTTTCAGTTCATCCAATAACTCGTCTACTGTGGGAATGGGAAACCTATCTTTGATTGTGATAGCGTTCAAACCCCTGTAGTCAACACAAAAACGCCATGTTCCATCTTTCTTGCCCACGAGCAAAACAGGGGAAGAAAATGGACTGGTACTCGGACGAATTTGACCTGCTGCCAGCATTGCTGAAATTAATTCAGTCATGATGGCTTTTTGGTAATGAGGGTAACGGTAAGGTCGTGAGTTCACTGGCTTTGATTGCGGGGCAAGGTGAATATGATGATCATGTATACGGTGAGGAGGCAAACTCTTAGGTTCAGAGAAGATAATGTCAAAGTCCCCAATGAGTTTGGTTATCTCAGGTGTAACCTGTGATGCTGTGTCGGGTTGATTACTCTCAACCTCTTGCCTGGGAACCACCGATAACATGTGAATAGAAGCAACAGAGTCTGTTTGTACCATGCGACGTACCTGTGACGGTGTGGCTTCTGAAACCGAAGAATGTCCCTCGAGGTCAATCTGTTGCCCTCCCAATTCGAAGGAAATTTGAGGTATTGCAAAGTTAGCCTTGATTTCTCCTAACTCGCGCAACCACTCAATGCCCAAAACCAGATCTGCTCCTTGGATTGGTAAAACCAGTAAAGGAACACAAAATTCAGTGTTCTTGAGACGTAGCTTTGTGTTGGCACAACGACCCTCGCATTGTAGAAACGTTCCATTACCCACCATTACTTTGATTGGAGTTGCTTCCAAAACAGGCAACTGCAGCTGAGTAGCGAAGCGGGGCTGGATAATATTATGAGTACTACCAGTATCTATTAAAATTGTTAGGGGCTGACCTTTAATAGAGCCTATCAAATGCAATGTTTGTGGTGAAGCGAGACCCAGATATGCTGCCAATGATAGGTGAAACTGGCCGACGGGTGATTCCTCGACCACAGCATGTATGTTGTCGTGCTCTCGGAAGGAATAAGTAGTACTATCATGATCCACGACATCCTCTGGGGGGCCTTCCTCCTCCAGTAACATTAAAAACTGAGGAGTCTTACACCGATGTAGGGGTCCAAACTTTTCATCACAGTTAAAACAAAGGCCCTTCAATCTGCGTGCTTGCATCTCACTAGGAGATAAACGTCGAATTGGTAAAGGAGGCTTAGGTTGGAGTGGGGGTAAAGCGAGCGTCGGGGTAGGCAAAATCGGTTGCGAAGCTCCTTGTGGTCTGGGAACAAAGCGTGGTCTGCTGTCCAAATTTTTTTTCTCAAATAATTTAGCCAAACCAACAGCATGATGCATGGAATGAGGTTTCATAACCGTCAATTCATTACGAATTTCCGTTCGCAACCCGGAAATAAAACAATTCATGCGCGCTTCATGAGATAAACCTGTCACAAAGTTAGAAAGTTGTTCAAATTCTTTTTGATAACCATAACTGTCCCAACTTGACGTAGTTTAAAAAGCTCAGCCTGATGATTCTCGAAGGATGATGGGCCAAATCGTGAAAATAAATCTTGAACAAATGCCTCCCATGTATTGATCATCTCGTTATTAGTCATCCAATTAAACCAACTCAGGGTTGTACCTTGCATATAGAATGAAATATGCGAGATGCGGCTTTCGGGCGGAACATGGTACAGACGAAAATAATGTTGGGCTTGTGCAACCCAATCCCGAGGGTTGGAGTCATCAAAAGGTTGGAGGTGCACCTTGGGTGGCTTCGGCAGCGAATCTGGGGTAGGCGAGAAAGAATTAAAATTTTGTGAATGGGACGGACTGTGGACCTGGTATGCTGGTGTAGGTTGTCCTGTTGGTGGTGCACTTTGTTTAGCCTGCATGAGAAAATTAGTTTGATCAACAACTGTCTCCAATTTAGTTTGCATGGCTGTCATCAACTGCATCATTGACTCAAAACGTTGGCTGGTGGTTGTTTCGATTTCTGTCAATTTAGCAAGGTTGACCTCCTCGGAGGAAGTAGACCCTTCTTTGCGGGGAGGCATGATTAAAAGTGGTCAATGAAAGCACCAATTGTTACTCTCAATGAAAGCACCAATTGTTAGGGTTAAAGTTCTATTCGAGCTAGAACGGGCTCCAAGAATATTTAGGAGAGAAGAGAGAATAAAAAGTAAAATTAACTAAGATTTATTGTTCTTGAATGAATAAAAAAATAACAAGACTTAGACTATTTATACTACTACTAATAATCCTTAACCAATTAAACCTAGACTTCTTAAAAGGAAATAACATAATTAAAGAAAGACTCCTAAATTAAGAACAAAATAACATAATTAACTACTTCCCATAATCTCTAAGCCATGTGGGCTTATGCTTTATACGACTGGGCCTAGCATTAATAGGTATAGTCTGTTGGGCCGTATCATAATGGTATATATTGTTCGTTCACAACAATCTGAGTAGATGGATGCACAACACGTATCGAGGTTTGTTAGCGGGTTGACACCGTCTATGTAGGATTAAATCGGGTTGCAAGTACTTAAAAAAGGTTCAATAAGGCACATAATTTGGAGTTGAAGACAAAATTGATGGAGAATTCCTCGATTCGATTTGCTCAAGGTATGCACTTGAGTCTTTCTTACATTCTTCAACGAATCTAGACAAAAACTTTTGAGAATTAACAACTCGAGCACATGATATGGAAATGAGTGTTGATGCGTAATTTTCACATGTTATTAATCAAAGCAATACACACTTTCTTCAAGGATACAAGTCAAGTAATAGTAAAATGGTAAGTAAATATAGCTGACCAACTATAGAATCCCAAGAGAGTATGGATCTTTTGTTAGCAATCCGAATTGTTGAACATTTTAAGTGAAACAATGCTTTGAATACTTTTATGAAATATAAAGATTAATTAAACTAAAACTAACGCTACTTTACAAAACTAATCTAACGACAAAATTGGATTGACTGATTTTGGTTGTCAAACAGATTAAGAAAAATGTATCTAGGAGGTGGACTTCGTTATTCTCGAATGCGGTATATTTCATAGACTAAATACAAATTATCCCTATGTAAGCCTCTTTATATTGAATATTATTTTGTTCTCACGTTGACTTGATTAATTACGTGCACTTTTGTATCACTTAAAGAACCCTCTAATTCCAAATGATGTCAGATAGCTAGGCACTTTCTCCTCTCCAAAACTTCACCATGTCATAGGATCCATACAGAGTTTTAGAAGAGAAATAAAGTTGACAACTATAACCTAGATTCCTCGGTGAACACTAGTGCCGAAGGTCTATAGATTTATTTGTTTGATCTACTATGTTAGTGTTGTGTTAACAATCTCTTTTGCACAATTCAATATGATACTAGGTATCTCAAAGTCACTCTATAGATTCATAGAAACACTTGTGCCAATCATATCAAGTAGCATAAGTAACAAATAATATCCAACAAAACAAAGTCTTCAATAGAAGTAATTGAAACATAGATTCATTATGCATCCATATGAGATAACTACATCCTCTCCCAGACACTGAGAGGTTTAGCTACTCATGATCACATTATAAGAACAATAATTCATGCTAAAGTTGAGTAATAAAAAAAAAGATTAAGCTCTGGAACTTTGTGATATTTTGGTGTATCTTCTCCCTTTGATTCTTTGTTGCCTTCTTCTTGATTAATTACTCGCTCCTTTGATCACCTTCTCCTCTCAACATTGGTTGCTATATTTTGAACGATGAAATTTATCTATGAATGTGTTTGTGTGCCTATGTGCGTCTATGTATGCCTTTGTGTGCGTCTCTTCTAGGTCTTGGTCGTCCCCTCCTATTTATAATAAGATTTTGTTGCCCTAGTTTCACGAACAACCATAACTTAAACTGCAGGATGAGGCAGTTTTTCCCTAGATTCACCCGCCCTGGTGAGTCACTCTGCTAGATGTGGGACACCTGCTGCTTTTTCTCATCGGTGGGCCACTCTCCGTCTCTCCTCTGCGACGTTATGCAACATTGTGTCGGTGGCGCGACCTTATGTTCCTCTTGTGCTGTAGCGCAACTAGCTCTGTCGTAGCGCTTCTTTCTCGTGCGTCATTCTTGTGCTAAAATCCCTCCAATAAGCCTTGTTTTGTTCTGACTCGACTTAAACTATAAAAATGACAACAAAGTACTAAAATTGGCACCAACATTATGCAAAAGTATAAGAAATCTTGTACTTAAATCGCTATAATTTATCGCACATCAGGGACGAAAGTGAAACCAACAAAGGAGTATTTTCGAGTTCCAACCCGAATCCAAATCCGTGTTCTAAACTGACCTCTAACTTATAAGCAACTTACTCTAAAAATTTCCAACGACCAATACCCAACTTGTCGTCTTTTTTTGCAATTTCAGCATCCTCTCATTATCGGTGCAACCAACCTCATCATCGTTCTAACCTATGATGCATGGATACACCTAAAAACCTAATGATGTTGTATCAGATACGTATCCAATATCGATATGTTGCGGATACATTACCGATACGAATCTGATACGCTTCGTGGTGTATTTGTTAATTAAAAGAAAATAAAAAATTCTTGATACGTATCTGATACATATTTGGGGCGTATCGAAAATATTTTGAGTCTTTTTTTTTACAAATTTTTAAATCAATGGTAATTTCAATAAATACCACCTATGATTAAAACTTAAAACAAAATATTTTATTCTAATTAATTATCTCATGATCAAAATTCCACTTTTTTAAATTTTAATCAAAATCTCTTCTTTATTACCCTACCTCCACCAAGACACCAAATTCATGGTTGTTGCCACATTCTACCCACCCTCCACGGTGCCCCACCCCCATCACCTTCTTAATTCACTATTTTGTTATTATCACTAGTATTTTGTTATTATCACTATTTTTATATACGAATTAGTTTACTTACTATGAACGTGTCATTTAAATTTTGTAATATTAATATTAACATATATATATATATATATGTATCATTGTTGTATCTGTATCGCCTAGTTTTAAAAACTCGTATCGCCGTACCCGTACCATACCGTATCCGTACCCGTGCAACATAGGTTTTAACTTCTAACGAATGTCCTTGGCAAAAAATAGTTAATCTTGTTGAAGTGTAAGGAGACAATGGCTACGGACAAGTAGATTTTTTACGTGATGGGGCTACGTTTGCTTTAGAAATCTCTTTTTGGCAGGATCTTTCGGGTTTTTTCTTCAGATCCAATTTTCTCTCTCTCCTTATCCTTCAGAAAAGAGAAAAAGATTTTAGGATAATAAACATTATCTAGAACTTCTCTTAATGCTGAAATAACAAAAAGAGGGGGGAACAAGTTAACTCTATGGATTTTATTTATATAGGCTCATGCTTTTGTTTTTAGTGTCCTCCCTATTCCTCCATAAGATTTACTACATACCTCTCGAGAAGAAAGGGTAGGATATAATTTATGGTAGGAGTGGCAATATGGTTCAACTAGTTGAATCTGTTTGAGATCCAAAAGGTTGAGTTGAGATAGGATTGAGTTTATATTGGACCCACAAATATGGATCATATATCAACTTCAACTCAATCTCAATCAAAATCAACTTTTTCTCAATTTAAGAAGAACTTCTTAGGTTGAAATTCTCAACCCAATTTCAACACAACCTAAACTTTTGAAATTGTTCAATAGTCAAATACCCCTTAAATTTTATAAAATACATTATAATCTATAACCCCAAAATTCACTAAAAATGAAAAAAAAATCCATAATCTTAAAAAAAAAGTCCCTTTGAAAATAGAAAAACGACGTTTTCTCCCTCCAAACGTTGGAATTTGGCAAAAATCACGTCGTCGTAACGTTTTGGTCAAATGGTCGGTTCCGCTTGAAAAAGTGGTATCACTTATCGAAAACGGGCTCCGTTGACAAAAAAATCCCGATAAAAATAGAAAAATAGCGTTTTCACCATCCAAACGTTGGAATTTGGCAAAAATCACGTCGTCATAAGAATTTAGTCTTACATTTTGGTCAAATGGTCGTTTCTGCTTAAAAAAATGGTATCGCTTGTCGAAAACGGACTTCGTTGACAAAAAAATCCCGATAAAAATAGAAAAACGACGCTTTCACCCTCCAAACGTTGGAGTTATGCTTCGATTACCGTTTTCATTTGAAAAAGTAGTATTACTTGTCGAAAAAGAGTTTCTAAAAATATACAATACATAATAGTTTTTGTGAATTTTACGTTATCGTGTATCTTTTTTGGTAAATTCCGGTCGTAATGTGCGTTTTAGGTGTAGTACGTGTTTTTTCATGAATTTTGGGCGTAGTGTGTGGTTTTTATGTAATGTATATTTTTTAGGTAAATTGAGTTTTTAAAAAATAATAGAGATCTGGTTTGAGTTGATATTTAAGTTGCCTTTCAATCTGCTTCTTGTTGAAATAGATCTCAACTCAAGTGGATCTCAACTCAACCTGGTTGAGTTGTGATACATCTCAACCTTATATGGATCCAGTTCTATAAATCTAGATCAAATATAGATGATCCACATAACCAGATCCATATTGCCACCCCTAGGTGTAGGTAACTGGGGCTTCATAAGCAAAAGGCTTTCAAGAAAAGGTTCTGACGAGGTTCTGAAGATTATCTTTATTTGTAAGGGCTTTGGGCTTGAAAGGCTAAAATGTAATAGAAAGATGGCCTATTTCATTTCCTCAACACTCCAAATTCATACTTCTTTCAAATAGCATGAGAGTAAACTACTTGAAATCCATAATTTTTATGTACATTTCTACTTTCTCATAAATTCGATACAATTATCTCAATTTTCCTTCTTATGTTCATCTTGAATGGTGTAAATGAACTAAAGCAGTGCTTCTAACAAAATTAAACAAAGTATACTCCTATCATCCAAGGATAATTCATTTCTCCCAATTTTCTCTTATATTAAGCATATATCATCATAGATATTAACTTTTGCATGCTTTATTATTTCAAACTTGACTCTCAACAGACTCTAAAAATAAATACTTGGAGCAAAATAAAATATAACAGTGAAGCTATTCACACCCTACCCCCAACTCAAACATGTCAATGTCCTCATTGACTCAAAAAGAAAATGGAAAAATAAAATAAAACAAAGGATTCCCCTGGAATTAAGTTATTCTTCGGGTGTGTCTGAGGTGTTGTTCGAATGCATCTCCGTTCTTCTTTTCAATCTTATCCATGACTGCATTCCATTGTTCTTCCAAGTCATTGTAAAGCTTTTTTATTTTCAGTTGTAAGGATCTCTTTGGTTTGTCTCACGTGCTCAACCAATGCTTTCTTCACTAACTCTTCTAACTCAAAATATGTCACCTAACAGTCGCCGCCCGACTAAAAATGTCAATTTCTTCGATGCGTCATCCCCACTTTTTAACTTGACATATCCGACAAGTTATTTTTGTGTAAGGATGTCGATCACAAACTCTTTGTCAGATGGTTTGGTTGTAAATCCCGCCCTTTTACATAATTTTGTGATAAGACCTCCATGATGAATTCCTCCAGATGTCTTTGCTTCAATAAAGTGATTGATAGATGATGTAATATCTTCTCCCGAATTTATATGGACCCCTTGTTGTATCCATGTAAGCAGCTTTACTTTACTCCATAGCGCAATTGTCAAATGGTTGGTAGGCAGAATACGTGAGATTAAAAAATTGTATCGAGCTTTGTATTTCCGGTAGAAGTTGAGAATATACAATATAAGGCTCCATTGAGTTGGTTGTGTGGGAATTTGTATCTATTGCGTTCCTCTGCTCGGTGCTCGCTTTCTTTACTATTGTTCATATCCAAACGATAAAATTCATTTATTACATCTGCTGAAATTTTCACCTTCTTCCCACTTACTGTCAAGTGGTCTGCCCCAATCTTGTGTTGTTATTCTGCAAATTCATGATATCTTTGAACAAGTAAAAGAGATAGGAAGAAAACTTAATGGATGAAGGCAAAATTATAAAGAGAACTAGGGATTTCTAACATGTGTAGTAAAATAATGACACATAACTTATATTTACCCATATATATAGTATAGTAATACATGTAGGTATAGATGGACTATGTTTCCACCCTATAGGTAAATTATGAGTTATGGCAATATTTCCAACAATACATTATTAAGATTAAGTAACTTTTAACACATAAAATCTCCAAATCTAAATGATAAGGAAAGAAATAAATAAGGAACTTATTTCCAGACTAGCATTGCAGAAAATACATCTTTTGAGACGGGCGACACGCCATGCCATGCGTCAAGTTGGTCAACTTCCTACGTCGCGTGTACCTACACTGGTCACACAGGTCGTCTTCTTCTACAAAAAGAGTTAAGACACGTCAGTTTTGACTATGAGCTCGCAGCCATCAAGATTAAGAATAGTTTCCCACCTCCTAACTATTTTCTGATACCATTCGATCTCCGCCAAACATTGCTCTTTTGTGCCATGGAATGTATTGACTTTTCCTATGGTTGAAAGTCCTGCTCCCCAAGTACTACTGTATTCCATTAATGGGTCGTCATTGTTAGATGCACCTTGATCAACTGTTGAATCATCAAGATTATCAGCTTCATTGTCTTCATCATTGACTCTATTGTTGACTCCAGTTGGAATTTGTGGGTCTTTGAACTCTGACAGTTCCTCGGATGGTTCCTTCTCTGTGATTGTTGGTAATGCACTTTTTGATTGTGAAGTGATACGTAGGGTTTGTATCATGAAATACTCTTCCATCTTCACAATATAATTGTTTTCTTTACAAAATGCCACAAATGTGTCCTAGTCTTCCAAACATTTATCGAATGAGCCAAAGAGATTGCAAAATCACCGTAGTAGCATGTCCAATATGGTAAAGAGTCTTCATCGCATGCCTTCTCTCCTTCAGACATGTATGCGTCCATAGTACCTACAAGATACTCAAGGACTTAAAAAAACTCTACCAAAATTGTACAAAATAAAAGAAACTAATAGCAATTGATTGCCTAGTCAGCGGCAAAGGCGCCGAAAACTCATTCGCAAGTATATAAGTCAACTTATATAAAATAGAAAGTAAGATTACGTTCCAAGTATCATGTCTCACGAGGATTGTGTGAATTAATCTCGCTCCTTCTATTTTATTCTCAATTGGTCAAAAATTAGGATTTGTAGGTTGAATTAATAAAAAAAACCAAGATCAGACTAAGAGACTGAATTGAATTGGATCATTGGTTGAATGGTATTAAATGAGATGATGAATGGATTTTTAGAGCGTCGTGTTTTATTTGATTTCCCGTATGTTACATTCAAATGCTTTTGGTTAGGGTTTTGATCTACGTGTCCATGGCTTATTTTGAGGCCACAAGAGGACATGGTCCGACTTATCTATTCCACACACACTCAGGTTCAACTATCCCACAAAATGTAATATGATGGCATGCTAGTGACCTATCATAACTTCTAATCATTCATATATTGACCAGATACACAAAAGCATTGACATTAAGATAGATGAATAAACACATATATGAAAAAGGTCTTATCAAAACATAAGAAATCACGTAGGGTCGTCAATCCAATAACACTATAACTCTAAACAAAACAAATCAGCTACTTATGATTGCAAATTCAATATCCCAAATAGAAAAGAACATCGTAAGAAAATAGTAGAATAAAGATAAACTTCCAGTCGATGTCGCCTTGTTATTTTCTAATCGATCTCTAACTTGAGTCCTTGCTAACGATTTAAGAAAAAGCCACTTTCTTGTGTTCTTCTCGTGTGTAGAACGGCTCTTGATGTGAAGAATAGCTTGTGGTGTGTGTTGGTGAATGGAAATTTTTAACCCTAATGTCTTTATAAGACAAAAGTGGTTGTCGGGCCTCAAATAAGGTTTGGGATGTAAATTTGGGCCCATTAGCGCGTATTCGGGCCACTGGGACACAAAAACATGCGCTGGTCGCAGTACATTCTGCCTGGAGCGCGCTAGAGCACAGCCTTCTGTGGGTCGTGGCCACGCTATTTGGTCCTGCTCTGCGTTGCTTCACGATTTTGGCAATAACTTTTTCTCTGGATGTCAGAGTTGAGATCCGTTTGTTGCGTTGGAACACTAACTTCCGTGACTTTACGATTGTATGTACTACAAACTCTGATTATTCATGTTACTTCATCACCTTGTATTTTGAATCAATGGCCTTATTTGGATTCTTCTCATTGAAAAGTAGTGTCGTGAAGCCATGTTTCCTCCGTTTAAGACACTTTTAGCTTCTTTCATCTTAACTCACCAAAATCCAAAGCATACCCAAATATGCATCAATACTTATACAAAAGCATAAGAGACAAGTACTTAAACCACGTTAAATAAACGCTCATCAATGTGCTAATGATGGTTACCATTGTTATTTGCTACGGTTGGACAGTAGCTAATACCAGATGCCTTCTTATAAATACCTCTCATCTATTCATTTTGAGAATTCATTCCATTTCAACACCTTACTTTAGGTAAGGTTTTTTTTACTACTTAATTTTGTTTCTTATCTTTTTTGAACGAATATTTGTTTTTGACATTTAATTAGATTACTTATATTAACTTTTTACGTGGTTGTATGCTATTAAATATTATCATACAAAGCGGCAAGACTAGACGTGGTTGACATAGATACTTGACGATCAGGATCTGCGCGCCAACAAGTACGTATTTTATACTATACTTGTGATGTAGTTTGTTTCATATATTGTGCATATATTGTTTAATTGATGGAGTATACCGTCAAAAGGTGTGCCCCTCGAAGTGCTCGGCGCAAATGGATCTCGTCTACTCCGGGGGGGCTCAGAGGCCAAACGACGGGTGGTAGCATGGTACTAGGATAAGATCTACGAGCATCGTCCATCAATCCAACTGGAGGTGGTGGAGGTTGTTTACATGTACGCGTCTCGAATGCCTATGTCAACTCATGTATATATCTGACTACCTCTCGCCATCTTACACCGTCAGTCGCCCTAAGTTCCTCATTCTGCAACTCCAAGTCCTCAACGTACGCCTCGTCAAGTAGTGGCTCCTTTCGCCAGTTGATGCCGAAACTCTCAGGATGTGCATCCATAGGAAATCCTGACTGCTCTCCTTATTCGGGTCTTCAACCACCATGCGCCATGCATCTGGATCAAATATAGGCCAATCGTCCTAATGACTACGCTGCAACTCCTCGCAGTGTGCCCTTTGTTCATTTTTTAAATTTAAGTGATATGAGTAAGTAGTTTGATATATTTTTAAAAATAAATAACAAATATTTAAGTGAAGTGAAGATAATATACATGGATAGCCTCAAACGGCCCCTCAAGACAAATGAGTCTCGATGTCCATCCATCCCTCGCCCTCTCTATAGTCCTCATGTGCAAGGCTCTATATAACTCGTCATGTCACATTGGAGGTGCGTCCAGAGCCGTCTACAAAGGAAAACATTAAGTAAGAATATAAATATGAATTATACTTACTACAATACCACCAACTACAAGTGTGAAATTTTTTAAAAACATACCATCCTAATACTGTGCTCAGTGTAGCCAATGGATCCTCCAGCGTAAGGGGCATCCGCTTTGGGTTTCTCCTCGAGAGTCTTCCCTCATCGCCTATTCTTCTTAGCCTTCATTGACACCGCCTCAAACTCTTCCTTATCACAATATGCCACATCCTCGGCTTTTAGTTTATCGTCCATCCATGTCTTGTTGCAACTTGTCCATTTTTGGATCATCCTTCCTAGTTAGATAATTATTCTTTGCACCATGCATCATGCCCTTATACCGCTTTCTAGCCTTGTTCACGAATGCAGTGTGCGCCTTACGCCTATCGGAGAGTGAAATACTATATGTATTCTATAAATTAAAAACTTAAGGTATTGAGTTTTACAGACTTTGGTAAATAAAAAAAATATGTATATAATCGTTTGCTCGAGTCTAGTGTATGTAGGTAAGAATGTGGACAAGAAACTCTTGATGATGGTTGCAATAGTCTTGAAAATACGATGTTGATCTACGAAAACTCCCATCTCGGTCAACTATACTAGCTCACGTCGTGACCTATCTAGAGGCATCAAATCTCCTCTAGTCATTCCTCTAGGAGACCGCGTCTACGTACTCGGTGAAGCACCATCTAATCCTGCTCATGTTCTTGCCTGTGTCGGCCTCTCACTGGGTTATACTGCTATCTATGTTGGCCTATGACTATGTCCTGCTCCTCTCGAATGATTACTATGTCTAGCTCCTCACGGCCTACTACTGGGTGCCACTCATGTAGACACAGTTGATGGTGGCCTCGGTATACTAGAGAGCTTCATCTTTCTTATCGATCTAGGCTGATCTGTATGAGCGGCAACATCGTGTACCTCTAAGCCATGGGGAATTCGTGGCTCTAGTTGAGTAGATGACGTAGATCAACCTGCGACCCACAAAGCTGAGTCTGGACAGGGTTGCTGCATCAACACGAGCTGGATCTGGAGTAGTAAATGACGAATGAATCCATATGCGCGTAGGTCCCAATCTACCACCACCACAACCCCTCTTTGCAGAGGGAGGGTGTCACCGCTACCCGAACACGATCCAGTGGGATCGTCTGACATGTGGAACGTACTATACGTGCTAACTCGATTCAAGGTATCTAAGTTAGACCGTTTCTAGGTTTTAAAGATTCCTTAAAGATATAATCATTTCTAAGTTACAAAGATTCGCCAAAGATATAATCATTTCTAAGTCATAAAGATTTCCTAAGGCATATACGATGATTTCTAATGTTAACAGGTTTGGAATTATTTCCTAATTAACTGAATTATTTTTGGGTCAAAACGCCCTGTCCGTGGTTCAAAAAGCAAGACAATGAGAAAATTACGAAAATATCCCTCTTTGTATTCACTGATATCCAATCTAAAGCCTATAAGTTTTGTGTAACATTATGTCCCATTTTTCCTTCTCCAAGTGTGCCCCCCCCATTATATAGAGCTTTTTTAGGGGCAGGTGTCATTGTGCATGTAAAAATACAAGTGTCGAGATGCATGTATTGATACAGGTGTCTTCATGCGTGTGTAAGAAGATATATTCTATCTGTTTAGGATATCTGTTGACGGGGCGCTGACTAGGATAAATTTTATCATTTCCGATGACTTCAATAGACTCCGATGAGCCGGTTCTTCTGTTTTCTTCTCTCCGATGGGATAGGTTTCGTGGAAATGTTTGTTAGGTGAGGCGAGGAGTTCGTCTGAGGCTTTTGTAGTTCCGATAGCAGTTGAATTTTGTGTCGTGTTCTTTGGATTGGCACTCCGATAGATATGTTTGTACATGGTACGGGTTCCGAGGGCGTCTTCATTTAAGTAGGGTTATGTCCTCGCATTTGAGTCTTCATGAGGCGTGTTCCGATGGCTTTCGGTCTTCAATAAGGCATTAGTTCTTTAGGGATTAATGCTCCGATGGCTTATTGACTTCAACAGGGTAACGTTCTTGACTCGGACTTGTATGGAAAGTGTCTTTGATGACTTACGTACTTCAAATGAGGCGTTGTTTTTCGGGGTGAATGGTCCGATGGCTTTTTAGGCTTTAGAGTGTTTAATGAGGGGATATTCTTGCACGTTTTGGGACCCGTGGTCCATTGTGGTCTCTCTTGGCGCCTTGATGGATATCGGAGTCGCGCGGTTCCATTGGGGTTTACTATTTTTCCGATGCCGCGTTGATATCTTTTTTTTATTCATCGTGACTTTCCAAGGAACGTTTCGGTGCCTCTTCGGGTGTCACGTCATACTGCTTCGGGTCAGTGACCGAGCGGATTAGTGACATCCGATGGATTTTAGTATTTCTTCGGGTGCCACGTCGTACCGCAATCGGGTATGTGACACTCGAGAGGCTTCCTCATCGGGAGTATAACTTCCTCATTGGGATGATAGTATCGCCTCAGGTTTAATCCCTAGATTTAGGGTTAACCTTTCGTTTAACTCGTTTAATCCCTTATTTATTATTATTATTATTTTTAGGGTTAACACTAGCCCCCCCCCCCCCCAAATTTCGATCGCTCTCGTATTGACGAGGGAAATTTTATTTCGTGGCCTTAGTAAGGCAAGGGGCTTTTTTTCTGTAAAGTTTAGATAATTTTCCGAGGGGGTGGGTATATATTTTATATATATCACAAAAGCTGTAAGGGGTTACTTTCTTACCCTTGCAGCGTGATCCTCGGATGTGCATTTATTTGGCTGAGTAGCGGAGGTAACGATTTGTTCCGTAGATATTGTAACGACTCGTATTCGACCGTTTCATCATTCAAAAAACCTCTGGTCATCGACCGTTGGCGGATTTCAAGGATCCTTTTATTTGGCCTTTGACTGCTAGTAACGGCTAGTAGGACGTGCTAGGGCACGTGTCAGGCTTGGGATGACGTCTGGCGTGTGAGGTGTTACACGTTCTTCACCGCGTCGCTTATAAATAGCTTTCCATCCCTTCTTCACTATTCATTCTTCACTTTCCTCTTCACGATCAAAAGATCTCTCCTTACTTCGCAATTTTAGCAAAGTCTTTCTGCTATCTTCTTAATTTTACGAGCTCTCTCAATCTCTTTTTGCAAATACTTTCAATTCTTCACAAACTCTTTCAATCCTCCTTTCCCTCGACATGATGGCGTCTTCTGCAGCTACTGATCCCATCACCGCCGCTTCTGCCTCTAGAGTCGTGACTTTCACCCCCGCCGTCGATTTATCGGCGTTTATTGGCGGAATTGCAGCGGTGGTCCTGCTGCGGGCACTCACAAGAGAAAGGGTGTAACTCTGTGGCGCTGGGGGAGACTAAGGCTACTCCCTCAAAGAAAGTTAGGGCTTCGAAGGCCAAGAAGGTTGACAATCGAAATTTGCAGAAGATCGGGACGACGACGAGTTCAGTTACTCGGAAGCAGGTGTTAGCCCTTTTCAAAAGTTTGGGGGCGTACCAAAAGAACATGACGTTCAAGATCCCGAAGGCGGATGAGAGGGCCAATAATCCTTCGATGGGTTACCTTACAGTGTACTTTGCCCAAATGAAGTTTGGTTGGCGTTCTTTTATGCCTCCATTCTTTTGTGAAGTTTTCAAGGCGTGCAACGTCTGTCCGAGTCAGGTAACCCCAAATAGCTTTGGTGCCCTCTGCATTTTCATGTTTTGGTGCCAAGCGAAGGGCTTGAGTTGTACTGTTGATAGAATCTTTTCGATCTTTGATATGGCAATCTCGCCTGTGGGTGCTCCCTTTTATCATTTTCGCCATCGGGATAGTGCTAAGAGTGTTTCGAAGAAGATTTTGGATGAGACTCTAAGTTCTGTTAGTACTTGGAAGGATAAGTACTTCTTCGTAAAGCCGGCACATGGTGAGTGGGATATGCCTTTTGACTGGAGGGAGGCTAAGGCTCCGATGCCTTCTCTAGACCCAGGGATGAGCTTTGCTCCAGTTATCTTGCAGAAGTCTCTGATGGAGTCGGAGGACTTTGGTATTTGGTACGATGCCTCGGGATTGCATCACTATCGGAGCACATAGTTCCGGCTCTGAGTGGTCGCACAAAGTTCAAGACACCAACTACATCTTTGACTCGTTCATCTAGTGGTGCATCTGATGTTCCCGAGGAGGGGGATAAGGAGGAGAGTGCCTTTGAGGATACGGATATGCCTCCCGTAGAAGAGGAAGAGGAGGAGGAGGATCATGCGCTGTTTGTCATTGGAGAGGATGGTGTGATTTATGGGGTGGTTCCTCTGGCTATTATAGATCCTAGGTCAGCCCTTGTTCTACTAGGAGGTTCAGGTTCAGCTGCGGGGAGTTCTCCGAGGGCTTCCGGGGGAGAGTTTGCACCGAAGGAAGGTTTCTCCGCAGAAAAGAGCCCATCTCTGAGGGCTTCTGGAGGAGATTTAGTGACCGCTCCGTCCGATGTGGTGCTCTTTTCTTACGATGATCCTTCCCCTTCTCCTTCACTTGAGGCGAACCGGATTTTCGAGCCCTCTTCATTGGGTACGTTTTTTTTTCTTTGCCTCTTGTCATAAGTACTTAAATTTAAGGATATTTAGGGAACCTGTTCTTTCAGCCGCAGTGGATAAAGGCAAGGCTCCGATGATGGAGGAAGAAAGAGTTTCTTCCCCAGGTAGTAGTCTTTTGCCCCTTCTTTTTTCTCCATCTTTATCTTATGTCCTTTTGTGTTTTTCGAACTTATCTCTGTGGTCTTTATAGGGGAGGACTTGTTAGCCCAACTCCTTGGGCCCATCTCGGAAGCTTCGTTAGGCGACTCCGAGGAGATT
Organism: Linaria vulgaris; assembly: GCA_948329865.1. Lineage (NCBI taxonomy): Eukaryota > Viridiplantae > Streptophyta > Magnoliopsida > Lamiales > Plantaginaceae > Linaria > Linaria vulgaris. Next base: position 36,199,552 of record OX415253.1, read on the forward strand.
GCAGGGTTGTCTAAAGTGCATCCGAGTGATTCATCTCAACTGGGTGTTAAAGTTGAGCTTTTGGGTTCGTTTTTTGAAGAGGTAGGTTCTTCTTCTGCTGTTGGGGTTCACCAGGCTTTGTTTACCGACGCGGATAGAGTTACTCCAATCCGGGCGACCCTTCCTCCGAGTACTAGCGTTCCTGTGACCGTTTCTCTGAGGGGTATTACTTTTGAGGGTCCCTATAGCGCCACTCGTTTGGAGGACTTGCCTTCACTGCAATCTTTGGAGGAAGCTTTTCAGCATATCCTTCGTTTTTTTGCTTCTTCCACTACTCCGGCTGCTGATGGATTCCATTTTATGCATACCTGTCTTTACTTTTTCCTTTTTGTTCATCCTTTTCTAACTCTATCAGTAACTCTTCTCCTGGTAGGAAAACTTACGCTTGTATCTCTTTATTTTCATGTCGGGAAGGTTCGAGATGCGGTAACTACGATAGAACACGGCCATCGGAGGGATGAGGATGAGGCGAAGGTTCTCCGGGTGCAAGTGGCGTCTCTCCTTTCAAAAGGGCGGGAAGACCAAACAACGATGGATACTCTTCGGACGAAGATTTCCGATATCGAGTACTTGTGGGAGAAGGGTCAGAAGGAGCTAGAGGGGCAGAAGGAGGTGATGAAGAGTTTTGAGGCCTCGTATGAGAAGTTGGCAGCTTTGGAGATGGTTTCCCAGGCCCAGATTACACTTCTCCAGAAGCAAGCAAGGGTGGACGTGGCGATTAAGTTCGCTCAACAGGAAACCTCGAGACAGTGCTCGGAGTCTTTAGGGAAGCAACATCAAGAGCTCTCCATGGGTCATACATTGTGGGGCTACCTGGAATGTGCAAAGATAGCTAAGGGGTTGGTGCGGCCAGATGTAGATTTTCACAAGGCCTTCGGCGTTCGTCAGTTGAAGAAGCCTGGTTCTGACGAAGTCCGCGTCCTTTCTGAGAGGTCTAACAGTTTGTTGTCGCGTCGGACTTCTCCTGCCCCCTCTACGATGAGGTCTGTGAGTGTAATGAGTCCGGGGCATAGTGGTTCTGGAGGGATATTATCGCCAACCTCTCGTCTGGCTCCGACTACTTTGCCTTCCGAGGGGACTACTTCCATTACTTCGACTCTATCTCTTCCGACCACTGTGGTGTAGACTAGGATCTTGCTTTCCTTTTTTCCTTTATAGTTTAAATTTCTAAATTCCAAACTTTCAGAAGTTTTAATGTTTTGTAGTTATTTTCTACGCTGGGGAATGTATTCCGAGAACTTCTCGGTTTTTTCGCAAATAAACGATTATTCTGTTCTGCTTTTATTTTTATCTATATATCTGTGAACCCGACATAACAATAAACTATCCGCCCTTGCAAGTACTTAGGTTTATTCCTTTAATTATGGAGATAAGAGTGAGTCAAAATCTTTTCCTTGCTTACTAAGTGTGTAACTTAGCAGGACTTGTCGACTCGCATGGTAAGTTTAAAAGGCGTTTATCCCTAAGTAGGGTATTCTTTGACACGTGGTATAAGCATAGGTGTGATTTAGACAGCTCAAGCTCTCTTACTTATTAAGGGATTTAATTCTAAGTATAAATGTAGGCGTGTTGATAGTCATACTTATATTTATTTTAAAATTTCGTTTCAGTTTTAATAAGCTTATTATCTCTTTCGCAAAGTTACTTTCACAAAGCCAACTCTTGAGAGTTTCGCGGTTATATCGAAAATTTTGGACTAAGTACGAGAGGGATATATAACTTACTTGGAATCATGATGCCTCCATATTATAGGCGAGGAGGGTTCGTTTCATCGTGTGGCTATTCTCGGAATTCTGCTCGGACTTCTTCTGTACCATCAAGGGTCCGTTCTGTCTCCTCGGAAGGTTCTTCCCTTGGGTCGAGGGATAGTTTTATGGGAAATCGAGCAGCCTTCGCGGCGATCTCTTCATCGAGAGTGGCTCATAGACCTTCCCATGCGGATTCTCGCCAGATGGGTCATCTTAGGGGAATATTCATGGGCAGGGAGTCGTATTCTCTTGCCGATGAGTTTTCAGAATTTGATTTGATCCCTCTTAACCCTTCAAGGTTGATAGGTCGAGGGCGTGTTGGGTCCTCCGTGAGTACTTAGTATAGGGGTTCCATATCGACTCTTTTTGCAGAGTATAACTTGGATTTTGATGAATATGATGTGATCGTGCCTTCCTCGGACCAGAGGGCTTACGACCCTCCCTCGGGTTATTTGACTATATACTGTGAGCAGATGCGCTGTGGATTGCGGGTGTTTTTACACCCCTTCCTCCAAATACTCTTTCGGTACTGGCAGATATGCCCGAGTCAGTTGACGCCAAACTCATATCGTCATCTGGTGGGATGTGTCTTGTGTTGTGAGCTTTTGAACCTTCACATGTCCCCTCATCGGGTGGGGGCGATATTTATCCTTCGACCCTGTTCGTATGGGGCTCCTTTTTTCAGCCTAACCTATCGGGGCAACGAAAATGCCTTTACTCGTGCATCCAATACTCGCCCTTGTAGAAGGGACTGGAGGCGAAGGTTTTTCTTTGTCTGTTCGAGGGGTCAATCGGCTCGATCATGGGGAGTGCCCATCCGATGGGGTGTGGGATATATCACTCATAATACCGAAACGTTGGGTCGTGAGAGGGAGGTGTTGTTTCACTCTGGGCTATTTTCCGGCTCTTATGATATAACCGGGCTACTGGATTTTCCCGAGGCCCTAATTTTGGCGGGCTTACAAGAGGGGGTGGAGGGGTGCAACCCTCCATTTCATCCTCTCCATAGTAACTTCTATTTTCGTAAGTTCGTCTACCTATTACATTTTTTTTATTGGTTTGTAGGTATTCTTTATGCCCTCGGATTTATAGTATGCTTAGTGCTTTTTGTAGGCGCATAGAAGGGAGCGTTCTCCATTGAGCCTTTTGATGGCGTCTTTCTGGGGCGGGCGTTGCAAAGAAAGTCAGAGGCAATTGGTTTCGATCGGTTGGTTACTGAAGTGATAGCCGATTCTTCATCGAAGGAACATGGGGCTTCACCTGCGGCAGCCCCCCCAGTGAGCTTTGTAGCTCCCCTTAGGGTAGAAGATCCTATAGCGGCTCTCTCTCGGATGGACTTTCCTATACCTCCGTTAGCGTCACAGCCTCTTCCTTGGGGTTCCGATGTAGTGAATGTAGTAGAGGATGGTCCTCTTTCTTCTGTCGGGGTAGGGTTGCAGCTTCTTAGGGATAGTCCCGACCGTGTTTCCGCACCGCCGCTCGAAGGGAATCCTCTCCTCGTGGGGTCTCCACTCCTCGGAGGTAACAATGATTCTTCCCCCCTCGAGTCGACAGCAGGGTTTTGCCGGAACTTTCTCAGTGGTCTATTGAATATGATGGATTGTGGGCTGATGAGAACCCTTCCTTCATCCAGTCTTCAGGACTTAGCCTGTAGGAATCTGTGCGAGGTATGCAATCATTTTATCTACTTTATTTGATACTAACCTGCTATCCTTTCCCGATATAACCCGTTTTTCTTCGTGTAGATTTATATGGTGTTGGATGCCATCGGATCTCAAGGGACTTCATCTTCTGATCCTGGTTGGGTGTACCGCCACCGAGATGAATTAGAGCAAGGTCTACTGGAAGCCCATGCGGAGATAACTCGTTTGCGGGAGGATCATGAAGCCGTTCGGGAGATTCGTGATGGGGTGTTGCAAGCTGAGAAGGATAAATCGTGGGAATTTGAGCGTCAATTGGTGTTGGAGAGGGCTCGAGTGATGGGTTTAGAGGAAAGGTTGGGAGAGTTGAAAGATCAGATTCGTTCCTCCGATGGGCAGTTGTTGCTTGTTACACGGGAGTAAGACATGGCGAATCAAAGGGTGTTGGAGATAACTCGCGCTCATGAAGTAGCTTTGGTGGTAGCCCGAGTCCAGGCGGTTTTGGACATTGCTGGTCCGTCGGCTCTTCGGGATTCTATACAAGGGGAGATGGGGGATCTGGTCCGCATCGGGTACCGATTGTGTCAAGATGTAGTGCAATCTTCGCCAGAGTTTCCTGTGGGTCTGGCCATTCCCGAGCTTAACTTTCACATAGATTTTTCTGGGGCTAACCTGATAGCGTCGGAGAGTCGAATGGTGACGATGGATGATCCTCTTTCCTTATCTGCCGAGCAACGTCGCCGTCTTATCAGGGAAGGGAAGCGGACGGTGGGGGATACTTAGTTTGTAGTAGATGGCCCTTTGGGGTTCGATGATTGTTGTTTGTAGGAGATGGTTCCCTAGGGTTAGGTTGCTTGCGGTGACTCCCTATGTAAGGTCATCATTTTTGTTTTGCAAGCTTATATTTCCCTTCGGAATAGAATGTATCTCAACCATCTATTCACAAACAACTATATATTTATTTACGGGTTCACCCCTTACATTAAGCATAGTACTTCCGAAGGTTAAATGAGTTCCAGGTGTTATGGAGCATTGCGCCTTCGGAATTGGCGAGAAGATAGGTCGCGGGTCCCACGATTCTCGCTATCTTATAGGGTCATTCCCATCGTGGATCAAGCTTGTCTACGTTCTTGGAAGCTCCGACTCGTTTCATCACTAAATCTCCAACTTGAAAAGTTCTAGGTTTTACCTTAGCATTGTAGTATCGTGACATCCGGGATTTGTATTCTTCTATGCGGATGGCTACTCAGGTTATCTTCTCTTCAAGTAGATCAAGGGCTAAGGCTAAGTTGGAGATGTTGGTTACTTCCTCGTATTCTCGGACTCGCCAACTTTCTATGGAGACTTCCGAGGGCAGAACTGCTTCGCAACCATAGGCTAGGCTGAAAGGGATTTCGCCCGTAGCAGTGCCTTACGTAGTCCGATAGGCCCATAGTATGCCAGGTATTTCTTCAACCCACTTGGCCTTGTGCCAATCGAGTCGGGCCTTCAAGTTCTTCAAGAGGGTTCGATTGGTCCTTTCGACTTGTCTATTTGCTTGGGGATACCCCACCGAGGTAAAGCGGTGTTTGATTTCCCAGTGGTCACACCACTTTTCTAACTCTTGGTTCGTGAATTATAGGCCATTATCACTCACCAGGTTCCGAGGGATACCAAAGCGACACATAACGTTTCTCTATAGGAAGTTGATGACGGCGCCTGCGGTGATTCGGGCTAGGGGTTCCGCCTCTACCCATTTAGTGAAGTAGTCCACTGCCACGAGTAGGAATTTCTTTTGACCGGTGTTAACCATAAAAAATAAATATGAGACTAAAATGAAGTATTATTCCTAAATATAGGAAATAATACATGGACAATACTATTGTCACGAGTACTTCCGATGAGATGTACCCACTTCTAAAAATGAGGCCCCTCGGATGTTATCAAACCCCTTGGTCACTGACCCAAAACGGAATGAAGGAACATCCGAGGAGATACTTAAGCATCCCTTGGAAAGTCAATGATGAATAAAAAATAGATATCAACGCGGCATCGAAAAAAGAGTAAACTCGGATGGATCCGCGCGACTTCGATATCCATCAATGCGCCAAGAGGGACCACAACGGACCCCGAGTCCCATAATCTTGCGAGAATGTTTCCTTGCTGAACACTCCTCAACGTAAATCGCCCTCGGAACATCACTCCGAAGACCAAATTCAAGAATAAAGCCATGTCTAAACACAAGAAATGTTGGAAGACGTTCTACGAGGGCTTTGACACAAAAATACTATTTCACGAAGGCCAAATAAAGCCCCATGCGATCCAACCAAGCCCTCGTAGGTCAAGTCAAGCCCTCGTAGGTCAAGTCAAGCCCTCGAAGATCAAGTCAAACCCTCGGAGATCAAGTCAAGCCCTCGAAGATCAAGTCAAGACCCCAAAGATCAAATCAAACACCCCGGAAATCATGCCTAACCTACAGAACCCAAGACCAAGATGAAAATACCCCTCGGAGAACACATACAGAAGTCCCTGCACCAGAATAAACCTCTACCAAAGCAACAAGACCACCCGAAATCAATCCTAAACAGGTCCATCAGATCATCACCAAATATAGAGCCCCTCGTGAAACTAACATCTCGAAGAAACAGCCCCTCGGAGACCTTGGAAGAGGCAAAGATCAGCTTAGTCAGCATCTAGTAGACTCAAGATATACCTTATCTTATCTTTTTCACACATGTACCTATACGACACATGTACTTACTAAACACATGCATAACCACACTTGTCCCTAACAAAGTCTATATAAAGGGAGGTGATCGATTGAAGAAGAATTTTTTTCGGATACATACAATCATTAATACAAAATTGAGGAGTGAAATTCAGTGAATAAAGGAAAGAATATTCTCGCATCGTTATCTTCTATAAAATTATTGTTTTTCGAATCACGGGCAGGGCGTTCCAACCCTAAATAAATCAATCGCCATTGGGTGGTGGAGTGTTTCTAGGGGAACCCTCAGCAGATTCTTGGTATATATTTTCATCATGGTTGTCTGTCCGATCCTCAGAACGAGCTGATCCTTCCATCTGTTGAGTTGGTTGTAAATATGGCAAGCACTGAGATTCTTTTACCAGCGTAACTCAAAGGCAATAATTTATGGCGTTCCCACAGACGGCGCCATTTGTTAACTCAGGGGTATGATTTTTATAGTTTTCAATTTGAGGAACGCCTTGCCCAAATAGCCAGTAAAAGAATCTTATCAAAATAAGAAGTATTGTAATATTTTTCTGAATTTACAGAATGAATTCTCACTCCTCTCTTTTTCTTTCCTCTTTTTCCCCCCCTCTCCCTCCTTCTATTTACATCAGTATTTATAGTGTTCCTGGGATTGCATGCCTCCCTATCAGATGGCAGACACCCCAACGCTCCCCTGCTAACTCAGCTCCGAGCCAAGTGCATACTCATCCTCTCTGGTGCTGAATTGTCACTGGCGAAGATGACACCTGGTTATTTCGTAGCTGATTCACGCTATGCATGATGACACCTAGTTTTTGCCCAGCAATTGTATCAGATAAGACGACACCTGGTTTTTATTCTAGAAGTGTTTCACTTTGTATGCATTTGGATGACTCCCCATGATCTTTCAATTTAATTGCCCTAAAAATGTTATTCGTAATAGTGTCATCGGAGAATTTTTCTGGTATCGTGCCATCGGGATGTCTTCCTAATGATGCCATCGGGATGTATCCCTGGTGATACCATCGAGTACTATTATGCCTTCGGGAGGTTTTCCTCCGAGGCTTATAAACCATATTCTTTGATATGCCGTTATAGGGGTTATCCCTCGGGAAGAGCATATTTAAGGTATCTCGTTTAGAAGATTGTTCACTAACTAAAGCATCGGCGATTATTAGGCATCGTAGAGTCATCCAAGACTGGTAGTGCCTTTAGCATCGGATGCTCTGGGAGTGTAGTAATCTGTATGTCATCGAAGACAATGTTTGCGGAGAGGCAATATTATCTTTCAACGATGAACGTTATACCTTCCCCCGATAGGGAAGGTTTTACTTGCCTCTCGACTGCCATCGTTAGTTCATTCCCCGATGGCTCTGAATTCCGAGGGTTGATATTTTCTCCATAGGTTTACAATTATATTTCGTCCCGTGTCCAGGACTTCGGACGATATTGCATCACTACTCATATTGTATTTATAATTCTTTACGAATAATAATGTATCTACATTCATATTTATTCTCCGACTTATAGAATTTTTTATGCATTAACTATGATCGAACGGCCGTTTAACTAAGAGCAATGTCAGCCGTGGATCACATGTTCAATAACGGCGGTCGGAGCTGTCCCACTCTTGTTCCCTCTTTCATAAAATCAGAATAAAAGTTGCCACTATTTTCCCCGACACCAATATCTGTCCTAAGAAATTCATGTCCCTACCACCACTTGACTTGACCCTCCCTCCATCACACGCTCCTACAGACGCGTGTCTCCCACCAGCACATGCAAGTGGCCACTTACCAGGGGCGTGAGGACAGTAAGCGTGGGCCCCATCTATCACCATGTCCTGTGGTTCGTGCACACGCGGAATAACTCACCCGGATACTGTCCACCCTCTTATACCATCCTATAAAACTTTGTGCCCATTGCTAACAAACTCATTCATCTCAAATCTCACTTTACAATTCCAAAGCAATTTATTTACGAAGAAAGAACAAGGCAAAAGAAGAAAGCAAGAGCCAGCTTATTCATTCAGGCATATTTTCAAGAGAAAAAGGGAAGAAGATTAATTCAGATTCTTGTAAGAGAATGGAGACAGCATATGAAAGTGGTCTGAATCTGAAGGCAACTGAACTTAGATTGGGGTTACCTGGAACAGATAATGAATCTGAGCCACAAACTTCATGTTGTTTGAAGATCAATAACAACAAGAGAACTTCATCACAAATGGATCAAAAGAGTACCCAACAAGAAGAATCAGAATCAGCCTCCCCTGCTACAAAGTAAGTTCCAACTCTCTTACTTTTCAAGAAATAATAATTTGCATCTCTCAAGATCTCTTGTTAGCAAATCAAAAGGGTGGTTTCCTTATATTTCTTTTGTTATTTCAGGACACAGGTTATAGGCTGGCCTCCGGTTCGATCATACCGCAAAAACATCCTTCAAAAATCCGAATCCGATGGATCGGGGATGTTTGTAAAAGTAAGCATGGATGGAGCTCCTTATCTAAGGAAGATTGATCTCAAGTTTTACAACAACTACTTTGATCTGCTAAAGGCCTTGGAGAACATGTTCAAGTGCAGCATGGGAGTGTACTCAGAAAGAGAAGGATACAATGGATCCGAATTTGTGCCGACTTATGAAGACAAAGATGGAGACTGGATGTTGGTTGGAGATGTACCATGGGATATGTTTGTTACATCTTGCAAAAGGCTGAGGATCATGAAAGGCTCCGAAGCTAAAGGATTGGGGTGTATGTAAGAGGAGAGCTTCAATTCATACAGCAGGGTTTTCCTTACAAGGAGTTTAGCTTCGATCAGTCCGGCAACTGAGACTGCATAGGAATACACGTTTTTTTCCCGCTCTTTTTTAACGTTGTACATGCACAGAATTATAGTTCACTTCCACTTTCCAATCTGTCGAAGATTTGTAATGAGTTTACACAATTACACAGTATATTATTATACACAAAACATGGTTTAATGAAAGTAACGTGTTCACTTCTTTGCAGAAACTGAGGTTTCAGGCTTCATTTTTGTATTCTTCTGTGAGTGAGATCCGATTAATTGCCAGACTTTCCAACAGTTAATCAGCATAGTACTTAAACAACATGAGTTCATATTTGGAATCATAATCAAAATAAACCCCTTCGTGTTTAAGATTCGAATAAATGATTGTGGTTGCTCGGCAGGACCACAAAACAGGAAAGAATAAGAAATTATTAATCATCAATGATATACGGGTAGCAAGAAGTTAATTATGTCCTCACCCACCATATAAGACCATTAACCTAATTACGGTGTATCATTGGAAATTTGGAATAGTCAACTAAATTATAGGTTCTTTGATTCAACTCTCCACACCTTAGAACAAGTCAAATACAATATTGCAGAACCACCAACCACAAAAACTAATAGCAAGAAAGAACAACGTTTAGTATCTTTCACCATAATGTTACAAACATAAATATGATGCTATACGTAGCAACTCAGACGTGTTGTAGTAGGTGGTCAAAACTATACAGAAGAAAGTGAATTTGAAGTGAATCAAATAGCAGCAATGTGAGCTTAAAAGGGTCCCAGACTATCAGCAGACATGAAATTTACATGATTGCCCGAGCTTTGGTCATGATACAACTCCATTCTTGAATCGAGTATGGAAAGTTGTGATTTCACCCATGGTGGATTATACCTTCCTTCCACCCACAACGCTTCACCAGTATCTTTGTGCTTGAAGTCCGGATAGTTTGGGCTCCTCTATAGAACAAAATAGCGTCAGTACTTGATCTTTATTGGTATTTGAATATTATACTTGTGCTCTGTTTTCAAAAAGATTTGTGTTTATCTTTTACATTAAGAGATATTGACAATTGTGGAGGTAATGCACCATTATTGAGGAAAAACGAAGTTTTGAACTTCAGCCACACAAACCAGCAATTCGATTTGTACATAGTGTTTGAGGCATTATGACTAATTTAGAGTCCTTTTAAGCATAAAAATACCTTGTTTTTTCTGTTATCCCACCATTCCTTCGGATTAGCAAAGAAGGCTTGCCAGAGTTCTTCGGTGGAACCAGTAGAATTTGCAGAATAATTACTCTGCTTTCGACCTGCCGAGAATCACCATGAGTATTAAATCTCAAGATGTACCACACAAACAGAAGTTTACCCAAGAAAACTGTAAGGCAGAAAAGACCACAAGAGAACGAATAGCTACCTGGTGCCATGGAATTGGGTTCACCATTGTACAATGGGACAGATGAGATGCCTTTTTCTATGAAATTTAGTTGCTGCACGACAACCTGCCAAAGATAATAATAATATGTTAGAACCTAATAGCATACAAAGCTCAAAACCACGAACTGTAGATATTAAGAACATGTCGACAAACCTTGTAATACGTTTGTTGTTTCCCATCGTCGCTTTCAACAGTATCGGAAACTAGACGACCAGACACATATATTTGATGACCTTTCTCTACATGCGCAAAAGCAACATGAGCCAATTCGTCCCAGAAGGTCAAATTGATCCTGAAAAACAAAATAAATAGAACGAAAAGAAAAACATGGGTTACATCTGTTACAACGAGTTCATCTGTTAAAATTGGTGAGAGAAAACATAAAACAATAATGCAAGCAGAAATTAGACATCAACTGATCTTTCGCGTCTTATTACAGGAAATTTCTTACGAAAAAGAAATTGGGCAGAAGAAGCTAGTGTGTATTTCAAAGTTGTGGAGCCTTTTTAAATCAAGCACTTAACCGCAACTTCATCACTAGCTACAGATCCTTATCTTGCACTGCTCTTCCAAGTATCATTATTCCATGATCCAGAAAGGTGCAAGAACAGTACATGAGAATTCTTTTTATTGACTGTTGCAGTGGGTAGGGCAAAATTCAAAGCGACATCACATTGTTGCACTGCACTGCTTATAATAACTCAGTCACATGCTCCAGACCCCGAAAATAAATGGTCGAAAATGAAGCAACTTTCATACACCTCCTATCAAGTGAGTATTATTACATATCTATTCAGTTATCATTCCTATAAAGTTCATTAGCAGCTATTGCACTAGAAATATGGATGGTCTTAACAGAACCTTGTTGTTAAGTTATATTATCCGCGTAAAGGCCGGCCCAACATTAACGTATGCATCATTCACTAAATCTCGATTCGGTATTCAACACAACTAACTGTAAGAAAATGGCTCCAGCTCCACCTAAATCTGCGCAAACAATACTTTTTGAATCACACTAACATAACCAAGAACAAGATTTACACCTTTAAACTACATTTTTCGCACAATATTCCGGAGTCGTTCAATAAAAATAGAGGTATTAATTACCAAATGGTATCGGTTTGGGACTTCTTGACGGCGAGGCGGGAATAAGCTAAAACCTTTCCGGAAGGAAGGTGTTTGATTTGGAGCGGAGCGCCAACAATGCCAATGAGCTGCACCGAGTTACAGAGCTCCTTCTTCCACTGAATCTCCGTCGGCTTCGGGTACTGTGGCACCGATGTGGAGGTCGCATAACGTTCGTATTCGTATAACCCATTCGCACCACCGTTGTTGTAATCATCGTAGGAGCATCTTATCCGAGCCCTAGAAACCATTTTTTTAGTGGAGAGGGATGATATAATTGGGAAATGGGAAATTGGACGAGGGTTTTGGAACAGAAGGAATCTGTTGGGTATTGATGATATTGCTTGTTGTTCCAGCGCCATTTTGCTCAGTGCCGCAAATTTTTGTATATAGGGTTTTGGGTGAGAAAGAGATGAGAGCAGTAAATATCTTTCTTCTCGATAGATAGAGAAGAAGAAGTGAGGCTTTGATTTTGAAAGTGAATGAGTTTGAGCTGCTCTATTTTAATTGATAATTAAAATTAAAATACAAATAAATACATACATAAATCTCATTTTGATTCTGATATTCACACCAATATGAACCATAAAGCAATGCACTTTTGCAGCTTGGACTGCCACGAAACAGCTCCCCTTGCGTAAGTGAATATGTAACTTGATGTAGATTTTCTACTATCAATATTTCCTGCCATGTCGGCACGTGTGTAAACATTCAGAACTGGCTTTGCTCCCCCTTAACACAAACATAGATTAGATGTACCTCTCAGGATCCACTTAACTGTCTCCCAGTGCTCTTTCCCTGGATTTGACATATATCTACTAACAATACCAACTGCATGAGCAATATCTGGCCTAGTACACGTCATCGCGTACATCAGACTTCCCACTGCTGAAGAATATGGTATCGCCTCCATTTCTTCTTTCTCCTTCATTGTAGAAGGACAATGTATCTTGCTTCAAGTGATTTGCGAGCAGAGTTGAAACATGCTTTGTTTTATCCACGTTGAACCTTTTCAAAACCGGTTCAACATAATCTTCTTGAGATAAGTATAACTTTCTCATTTTCCTGTCTCGCGTGATCTTCATGCCGAGAATCTGTTGTGCTGCACCCAAGTCTTTCATATCAAAGAACTTGGACAAATCTATCTTCAAATTTTTGATTAGCGCCGCATCCTGGCCAACTATCAACATATCATCGACATAGAGTAAAATGATGATAAATTTACCATCAGCAAACTTCTTCAAATAAACACACTGGTCTGTCGCAGTCCTGTTATAATGGTGACTCGCCATGAAAGAGTCAAACTTCTTGTACCACTGTCTCAGAGCTTGCTTTAGGCCATACAAACTTTTTTTTCAATTTACAGACAAGATGCGCCTTGTCGCGGACTTGAAAACCTTATGGCTGCTCCATGTATATCTCTTCTTCTAGGTCACCATGAAGTAATGCAGTTTTCACGCCCATCTGTTCAAGCTCCAGATCTAAACTGGCAACCAACCCAAGTATAACACAGATGGATGTCATCTTCACCACTGGTGAGAATATTTCGTCAAAGTTGATGCCTTTCTTCTGTTGGAATCTTTTGACGACAAGCCTGACCTAATATTTTATAATATTTCCACAACCATCTTTTTTGAGTTTGAACACCCATTTATTCTTCAGTTCTCACTTTCCCTTCGGAAGTTTCACAGGCTCATAAGTTTGGTTCTTCTGCAAAGAATTCATTTCTTCTTCCATTGCCTGCCTTCAGTTTTTTGTGTCACTGTAAGATTGGGTTTCTTTGAAACTTTCACACTCCCCTTACTCGTAAAAAAGATATATTCGGATGCATGATACCTTGTTGATGGTATCGACACACGTCCAGATCGTCGAGGTTCGATTGGAATATTTTCTTCACCATCTTCTTCTAAAGGAGGTGAGAGCTCCCTTTACTCAGCACCTTCATCCTCGTCAGCATCGTCTACATTATCTTGGGTATCCTCATTTCCAGTATGAGGTTTTGGGGGCGAAGTAATTACTTCTGGAGCACTACTACATTGCCGAACATGAACTGCTGGAGTAAAGTCATAAATAGAATTGATTTTCGTAGAATGTGGCGTACACTGTCCGCAAATGGCCGGGCTAGCGAACCATTGACCCAGCTACATTGGCCATCTTCTAGGACCACAAAGAGGATAAGATGCCCTCGCAACCCGCAACAACCAAAATCACCTCTTCTACAAAGATCTCGTCATAGGAAAACCGCTTGCTAGTCGTTAACAGCCATGGTAATCATGAAGATAAGACGCTTAACCCCTGGTGGGGATTATTTCACTAAGTAGCACTGCAACCTTCCACCCAAAAGCTCACCCCTGATATGCTCGGGTGAATATTTGCAAAACAGTCGAGCCTAGTCACTGTAGGTATATCCTACCTAAAAAAGAGCATGGGATAGAACGTTTAGCGACACGCGGCCAGAAATGCTGCTTGGGAAAGGACAAAATATATATATGCTATCCACCAACGAGTGTCATACGATGATGGCCATAAAAGAATGGTATAAGAGGGAGATCTCGAGATGTCCCTTTAAGAAAGAGCGTTTTATATGTGCAAAGTCACCTTACATATTGATTTTCAAAAAACACGCATAAAATAGGGCCAAGAGGTCGTTACATAACAAAATTCGACCATAATTTTGCCTTTCGCATCGATATTTACAAAAGTCTACCTAGTGTTCCTACACCACATGCGACCCTAAAAAAAGGAGGACAACTGTAGTAGGTCCCTCCCATGGGGCAAGGGTTCGTTCTAGTCCTAAGCAGGATGCTTCCCCTCTAGCACGGCAGCTCGGTGCTTGTCGGGCGTCATATCTACCAGGTCAATCATTGACACGTTAGAAGCAGACAAGCAAATATCTTCAGGCTCAAGCAAGCCTGATTGACTTGGCCCTACATCCAGTGGGGCCCAGCGGCTTCAACTCCCTTTAGAGGGAGGGTCTATTACCAACCACAAAATCACCAGTTAGAAGGAGAACCCAACATCGAGCGTACCATATCTTGCCAAATCATGTAACCCATTATTAAAAGCTAACATGCCTCTTCACTAAAGGAGGTGTCAGGACCATCCGTCCTCCTAATGCAACCAGGGCCCAGGCCCTTGCCAACTTCTCTCCAAATAGACGCCCCAAATTCATTAATTGACGCCGATATTCATCCCATTCTACTCTAGCTTTGCGCAGAAGCTCGCATATTAAGCCAAGACGAAAAAGTAATTTTTTTAAGCATTCTTTCGCCTGAGTCGACCTCTTTTACATCAACATTAACTCTCTCTCCAACATTTCACTACTTCTCTCAATGTTCCAGACTTGCGCGGCTCGTAGGGCCTCCACCACGGCCTCCCTCTACCCTAGTTGACAACGGACCTCTTCTAACGCTAATTCTAGTTCCTGACGACGCCTTCGTAAAGTCTATATGTCAAAAAGAGCTGCTCTATAACATTGCCTTATGACTTCCACTAGAAGCGATAAATGCAAACATTCGACGAGGGTAAGGAAGAAAAGAAGGGATGTGGAGAATAGCACACAAGCTATCATATCTAAGATAAGTAAGTGGGCTACCTCACACGCATTCTTGCTAAAGACGCCATGAAGGCGGAGAAATAACAAGAATTCCATGTCCCTTTAGTTTTGTAAATTGCGCAAACACGATCGGCAATACTCCAAACTCCACTGCACCCCCATAAAATAGGAAGGCTATCCATCGCTCCCATTGAAGAAGAATATCCCAAGTCCTCCATCCATGGGTCTGATTAACGAAACGAATGGCTAGAACCCTCGTTAGACAGTCATGATGTTTTACCTGATAAATTTGAAAGGCTCTGGTTTAACACATGGGTAGACAGAGGTAACCCTTGACGGAAGGGTAGGAGAGAAAAGGATAAAAGCTATGGGATCGATCTCCCCCAAAAATGGCTCGTCAGCCATCCCTTCGTCCTGGTGCCCCAGATGAAGTAGATGATTATGGGAGAATGATACCCTAGTGTGCATGTCCATCTCAGCTCCTGAGCCAACAACGCCTCAAAGGGATAAAAGTTAGGACCGAGCGCACCAATAACTCCTAAAATAAAGTTCTCTAAAATAAAAAATGCAACTTACTAAACAAAGAATTCATGTGGAGAGGTCCCTTAGGAAATTCTAGCACCTCAGCACTTTGTTGTAGCCTCGACGTAATCATAGCAGCTGGGAAGTCCAACATCTAAGTCACGTCATAACAACCCAATTATAAACCTCGCCTCTCTAAGCATGCCTTGCTTGTTCCGCAGTGTCCGGGAGTGCTTGGACGGAACCCATGCCCCACCTCGTATGCACTCCCCATTCTACGATCAAAATATTACGAGGGTCCAAATAGAAGAACTCTCTATTCCAAGTGTAGTCAGCACCTAAAGAAGATCCCACCTCCAAGAAGAGGGACGGAACCACCGACTCAAAGTAAAAGAATGGAGGACCCGAGGGCACCACAAGCAGTGAAAATGCCACCGAGAAGTGAAAAGGAGAGCAGTGTATGTCCAACAAACCACATAATAATATGAATCCAACCACATATCAAAAAGAAGATGGGAGAAACTGACACGAACAAATCTGCCAAATATGGAGAAGCCCTCTCACGAGGTGATGAAAGAACCATCGCAACTAACTTACTCAACAAAAATTCTCAAATACCCATGGGAAGGTCATAGGCACGTTGGTCGGCAGAAGGAATTACCACATCAAATTGGGTTGCGTCTAGCGACACCCCCTCTAAACAACGACGCACTACCTTTCAGAAACTAAACTGGACATAGTTCTAATTCTCCCCCGGACCCCTATTGACCTCAGCTCAAAATAACCAGGTACCAACTCGGCCCTTGCAATGGGGAGATTATAAGATCCCCATCCCCCCGCAGAAAAAATGATTTTATGTCATCTATCGCTTGATTCAGAACGGAAGATAAAGAAGTACCCTCATTATTACCAATGACCCTCTCCTACCAACAAAGAACTACCATGATCATGACACACCTTTGCCATAGCAGTTAACCTCGCTGCTCGTTGGCAACGAGTTCGGAAAGCAACGATAGCGGTCAACAACACAGCCTCCCATTGACTTGCTGCTAAAGATCGACTACTGCATCTACCGTTGCTCACTGCAATAGGAGAAAACACGGCAAGGAGCCTAGAGGTCCCATTAGACCCCGACTCAGCAGGTACATGATCTGAAACCTCCAAGTTTGAATGATCCATAATACCTCAAACCAAAAGAGGATAACTTGGAGAGATCTAACATACTTAAAAAAATGAGAGGTAGAAACGATGAGGAATGAGAAGACAATTGAGAGTGAGCAAAAAATAAGTGATAAATGAAAGAAGTATTGTATCCCTATTTATAGGTGACTCAAAAAACAAAATAACTGGAACTCCCGCTCAAAAGATGTTTCGTTATTGAAACGACCCCAAACTTACGACCCTTCTTATTCGATTAACGTGGGTAGATCGTGAAGAAATAACTGAGATCCACGTGGCCAGGAAAATACCGACCGCAAGCAACTATAAATGTCTTGTCACAATACAAGAGACAATAACTGAGATCTACATGCTTTGTACTCCAAACTAGTCTGAATTCGATCACGTACGGAAGGGATTCGATTGCCACAATACAAGAGACAATTTTGATGAGTGTTCATGGTGAAAAATGGCTACAAAAGCCTTTTCTTTTTACCCTCAATGTTGTGTACGAAAATTGCATATTTTTCATGTGTTTATTATGATTTTCTCTCCTTAGAAAATCTTGAGATAACTTCCCTTACAAGAGGGACGAGTTTGGAGGGAAAAGGGAGAAGTTTATCCATTTCAAATAAGAGAAACTACTCCCATCAATTTTTGATTTCAAATTAAACGGGTCGGAACAGCCCACATGGGCGACCCGTATCTCAAATTTATCAGTAATAACCAATTAAATTTTGTAACCCCCACTAATGATAATTATTTGAATTTAATACGGCTGCTACCATCTTCACCCTAAAGTAAGATGTCTTAAGAGGTGATCAGGTGACACTCGCATACACGCATCAAACTTCTCAACATGTATGCATCTGTAAATACTTTTTTTTTGCTTTCAACAAAGTCTTGTTGTCTCTGTGTGATTGTGCTAATGGTTGCAAATTCCAACGTGATCAACTGGATTTTAATTTGAGACAGTGATCACCTGTAAAAACATGCACGAATTTGTTACATTTCAATTACTATGTTTGTATTTTAATTTATGTTCTTTATAAACAAATTCGTATGTAATTTATAGAATTATTGAGATTTTCCACAAAAGCAACACCTTGCATGATATGAGGATCCTCAGGAATTGTAGAATCACTACTAAAAAACTAGGAGATATGTCTCTAGGACAGTGTAACCCTTTTTGAAGCCTCTTTTAATTTATCTTTTGGTTCCATATTGTTCCGCTTGTAGAAGTAAATAAGATGAACTATTTTTTGTAGAAAAAATGAGAAGTATAGTAAATATGTTCTTTATAAACAGATTCGTATATAATTTATAGAATTATTGAGATTTTCCACAAAAGCAACACCTTGCATGATATGAGGATCCTCAGAAATTGAGGAATCACTACTAAAAAAAAACTAGGAGATATGTCTATGGCACAATGTAACCCTTTTTGAAGCATGTTTTAATTTATTTTTTGGTTCTATATTGTTTCACTTGTAGAAGTAACTAAGATAAATTGTTTTCTGTAAGGAAAAATGAGAAGTATAATAAATTTGTTATCCAAACCTTTCTACTGGCGAAATGGAGAGTTATACTAATAGCTGAATGAAACTAATGAGAAAATTATTACTAAAAAGAAGCCAAAAAAAAGATGATTGTTCAGTTGAAGGCAAGTCCATCTACCTTTTAATGAACCAAGGCTGCACCGACCCGTTATCCTTCCACATCTCAACATGTATGCATCTGTAAATACTTTTTTTTTTGCTTTCAACAAGGTCTTGTTGTCTCCGTGTGATTGTGCTAATGGTTGCAAATTCCAACGTGATCAACTGGATTTTAATTTGAGACAGTGATCACCTGTAAAAACATGCACGAATTTGTTATATTTCAACTACTATGTTTGTATTTTAATTTATGTTCTTTATAAACAAATTCGTATGTAATTTACAGAATTATTGAGATTTTCCACAAAAGCAACACCTTGCATGATATGAGGATCCTCAGAAATTGTGGAATCACTACTAAAAAAACTAAGAGATATGTCTATAGGACAGTGTAACCCTTTTTGAAGCCTCTTTTAATTTATCTTTTGGTTCCATATTGTTCCGCTTGTAGAAGTAAATAAGATGAACTATTTTTTGTAGGAAAAATGAGAAGTATAATAAATATGTTCTTTATAAACAGATTCGTATATAATTTATAAAATTATTGAGATTTTTCATAAAAGCATCACCTTGCATGATATGAGGATCCTCAGAAATTGAGGAATCACTACTAAAAAAAACTAGAAGATATGTCTATGGCACAATGTAATCCTTTTTGAAGCATGTTTTAATTTATTTTTTGGTTCTATATTGTTTCGCTTGTAGAAGTAACTAAGATAAATTATTTTCTGTAAGGAAAAATGAGAAGTATAATAAATTTGTTATCCAAATCTTTCTATTGGAGAAATGGACAGTTATACTAATAGTTGAATGAAATTGTTTTCTGTAAGGAAAAATGAGAAGTATAATAAATTTGTTATCCAAATCTTTCTATTGGAGAAATGGACAGTTATACTAATAGCTGAAACTGATGAGAAAATTATTACTAAAAAGAAGCCAAAAAAGATGATTGTTCAGTTGAAGGCAAGCCCATCTACCTTTGATGAACCAAGGCTGCACTGACCCGTTATCCTTCCACTGCAAAGAGCGGGAGGTGATCGCTGCTCTGTGAAACCAGCCTCACGCTGTGCCCTCCGCTCTAAAGGCCAGGCAGTCCATGCCTTTGCTTGGGCCGCTTGGCCTAACTCCTTGCTTGGAATGGGCAAGCCAGAATTTAGCAGAGCCAGTGGAACAGATAGCTAGGCTACCCTCATGTTCAATCATCTTGATGCCCCCACTTGGGTTACAAGCCAGTGTTGCTTGGCTCGGCGATAGTGCATGCTTTCTGCTTCAAAATGAAGAGCTCCTGCTTTTGTTCTTTAGTCGATGTGGGATATTGGCTCCTATTTTTGGTAATCTGAAAATCGGTTTCTTTCTGTATGTATTAGGATTAGTGAAGTAATAGAAAATGCTAAGAATATTAGTAAAAGTCCTGTTAGTTTCCGTAGATAATCAGAATTTCAAGAATTTCTAACTATGTGTATAAGCGTTGGAGAATTAATTATGAAGCGACACAAGAATGAAATCTGAACTGATGGTGATGACTTTAATAATATTCATGCGGTAATGAATGAATGAATTAATTAATATTTTAAGTTTAGTCGAATCATGTGGAGTTTGATAATCATATTACAAGGGATGTAATTGCTGCTAATGTATGAGAAAACCACAGAAACATATATTTTATGTATGTATTCAAGACAAAACTAGTCATAAAATGATGATAGAGTTACATTTCAATATAATTTTTCGTATATTATCAAAGAAATCATCCGACTATGGACACAATATTTCTGTTAAGATCTTCTTTGTGTTCTCGGCCTGGATTGCTCCCATTCCCATAAGTCTACCATACCACGACTTTAAATCAAGCAAAACTCTTCAATGGACGGATCCCTGTGTGTATCTAATCTTCAAAAAGTTCTTATGTGGTACCAGCTAATCATTCAGAAATCATGTGGATTGTATCAATAATATGTTACACCAAGCAAGTTCTTGGGATTGCAGAGTTTTTGACAAAAGGGAGAAGACTCCAGTAGCAAAACTCACCTATGTTTAGGTTTGTTAGTCGTGACTATTTTCAGCCTGGCGCACAAAATACCGAACGCATTAATTCTGGACTAGAGGGTGGAAACACTACAATGGTTAGGCGAGCCTAAGGCTCCTCAAATGCATGGACCTTGACCTGAGCAAGTTCGTTTTGTTGTATTTTTTGTTTCCTAATAATAATGAAAATATGTGAAACTGGGAGCTGTTGTTCTGATCGATAAGACTTTAGATACCGATGCTTAAGATCCCCGCATCATAACCTAAAAACAGATCATGCAACAAGTTGGAAGGAATACTTGCAACAAGCAGGCTAGATGCCAACTCGTGAACACGAAGACACTCGTTGATATTATGATATTGCTATTCTGTTATTTTGACAATCATGTCATGGCAAAGCAATTGTTATCTCATTACTTACGCAATCATCTCAAAGTAATCGACAAGACAATCATTGTAGAGATTGCACACACAGAAATGCATTTTCTTATTGCCGTAAATTTTGATACGTTCTACGTGCAAACTGGCCTACGACTTCCATCTGGGTTGATCACTGTCTGTTCTGTCATTATATCCACAATAAAGTAGAGAACAGGAAGAGAAAAAAATAGAAAGAAAAGTCGATATGCTCGAACGAGCCAACTCAATAAAGATAAAGAAGATAGTTTATAGGACTGACTTCAGTCTCAGATAACTATGCCATTCCATTAACAATGGAAATTAACAGTCATTACAATATGTACGCGTTCCTTTTGAGGACCAAAAATCCACTACCAAAATGGAGGCCCACATGCACTCCCACTACAAAAGTGCTTCCATCACCCACCATCACTCTATTTTTGCCCACCGATTGATAGGAAAAAGCGCAGCAGCATATCAATGAAGAGTTTGACATTTCCTTCTCCATTTGAACCAAGCAAAAAAGAACATGATGTACGTAGCCATTATTTTCAACCTTTAGTGCCAAACACCAAACTTTAAATTGACTAAGGTGGCAAGGGTACCAAAAAGGCGCAATACAGTGGCGTCTGACTAGTAATCAACTTAAAGGAGTGTGGAATCGCAAAAATTGGGCTGGATGGGACTAGGGAACTCGTCAAGCTGGAGGACTGGATTCAGGTTTCACAAGTGTGGCGGATTCTGGAGGTTGTGTATGATAGATGGCCGAGGCAAGGGATACAGGCATAATGCAGAGAGCTTTGGATTGAAGAAATTGCATGGCTGCACCAACGTTCTCTTCCATAAGTTTGGCAACTTGTCGTTCCGTGCCATCATTTGACCACTTTTCCCAGGCTGGCTCAGATATTCCTCCATCACTGCTTTCATCCTTCAACAGTAAGGCAAATTGAAAGTTAAAATAAATATTGGGAGCTGTGCCAATAGCAGAAATTCTATTTATTTACTACCTCTACTGATGATACGGGGATATCTGTCACAAGTGGTGCCACTGCGCCAGCTCCGCCCAATCGACTCATGCTCAACACCTGGAAGGTTGATGTTTATAATAATAAGTAAGGTCCAATATCAGTTTACACAAGAAATTCTTCAAAGATGACTTTTGACACTGCTTTCTCCAAAAGGAAGCCAGCCAGCTCAAAATGGATATGATGACACATACTTAATTATGCAAAGGAAGAATGGTATCTAAATTTTATTTTTTTTTCATCTTTCCGCAACAAATAGTATCAGCATGATTGCACATCTCCAAATAACTGCAGTTGATAGTAATTTTAACTGTTTGATCACATTGCACAACCTCAACATCTTAAAAAAAGAAAAGAAAAAACGAATTGCCTCTTTATATAATAATTCGAGAAAGAAAAACAAAATATTTATTCTGTTATCCCTAAATACGACATTTTAAGATTAATAAAATATCTCCTCGATAGCAAAATGCCATGTTCCATAAGTAATAAAAAAATCTCTTAAGCATCTGGTAACTACGTTGCAAAACTCCCTATTTAATTTAGGGTACTAATGGAAATATGGAGAACACCGTACCGTCATAACATCCAATATACATATTTCATACAGGAATAATGCACAAACAGATTTCATTGGTTTACCTTCACTTGGAGTCTCAGGAACTTCACATAATCCACAATTTCATCAAGCATAGCGGCTTTATCAGTCTGCATAATTTATTCAAATAAAAGTATGAGCAAGAATATCTCAAGGGTCTGTATGCCATACAAAGATACTCATAACCTAAACTGTTAAAAGGCAGGAGAATACGTTGGAGGAGAACTCGGTGTTATCATACTACGTAATAGGACTTCAAAAGAAAAGAACTAATTTTATCTTCCTAAGCTCGGGGCATTTAGCTGGCTGCATAAAAATGCATTTAATCAGGATAGGATTTCATATGTACACGTATCCACAAGAATGGACACTCACAGAGATCCCATGGGCGAATCCACATTGCAGGAACCATAATGCAAAAGTTTAAGAAACAGTGTCAGCATGCACTAGAAAAGAATTTCATAATGATTGAAGTTATAGAAGTCAACCTCCCTCTCTGTAAAAATTTACCAGCTATTAGAAAGTAGAAACACCTTATAGCTAAATAAGGCATGAATAAGATAAACAGAACAGAATTTACTTCAATATTTTGAATGGAGAAAGATGGATAGAAAGACTAAGATGAAGACATTTCCTTGTCATAGCCCAATGGCACCTCGATGAAGATGGATAGAAAGACTAATCCCTCAAAGAAAAGTACAGACTTTGATAAAAAGATTGCCAAAGTAACTGAAGCTTGTGCCTTTTTTCAATCAAACATATAATATATATGAAAAAAAAAGGTAGGTACAAAGTGGTAATCTTTTTCTCTTTAAAGAGAAAGCTGACCTTGTTGACACTGGGGACCAACTCCTGCAATGCTCTAATTCTTTCAGCTATTCTTTCTCGGCGCAACTGCAATCAAGAAAAGAAAAACATCAAAATGCTCTCTGGCTGGCTACTAGAAAGGTAAAGTTAGAAGCCATATATTATTATTATTTTTGGTGAGTAAAGTAAAATAAACAAATTACCCTTTCAGCTATGCTGTGTGGATCAGTTGCTTGGCCTCGCCTGGCACGTACCCTGGGGCGAATGGAAGGCGGATTGGAGGCGGCAGCAGGAAGAGTGTTAGAAATAGGCTGCCCATGAAAACCCTGTAAACATTGTAGTATGTACTGAATTAAAAGTGAGAAAACATTTACACTGAAACCAAAATCTAGTGAGAAAAGAAAAGATTACCGGTTTGAGAGAAGAGGAAGAGGAAGCGCGGGAATCAACGACGACGTCTCGATAGAACCTCTTCCCACTCCCGGAGGCAGCGTCTTGATCTAATTCTAAGCTGAGCCCCAACGGAAACATTCCACCTCCACCACCACCACCACCGCCATACGCGCCGCCGGCAACTCCATAGGCGTTAGCGGAGCCGAGCTGCAGCATCATAGCAGCGGAATTAGAGGCATCGACGTGTCCGGTAGTACCGTACCCTGGAAACCCTAATATCTGCTCCAAAAAGTCATCGGAGGGGGTTTCGCCTCCTGCCATTAATTGAAATTCGTGTGCAAATGATGTATTCACTGTTCACTGTGCTTGCTTTACTTGTTGCGCTGTGAAAGAGAAATGTGTGCTCGTGTATATGTACGTATAGGTGTGAGAGAGAGAGAGTGAGTGCTGCAAGTAGCAGTTTTTTGCTTTTGTTAGTTTCTACAGAGAAAGTAAAGTAGTAACAGGAAAGAAGAAAGGCAGAGTTGAAATACTTTTCGACAATTACCCCTCTTTTATGCTAAATTCGGGAATTACTCCTAGATACCTTTTTTGTGATTTTCAAATTCACCCTCCACTCAATAATTTTGTTTGTATTCTACCTTTTTGTCTTTAAGGACTAAATTTACAGTAAAAACTATCTCGATCTCTTATGTGTTATTTTGAGTGCCGTATCCCGATTACGAGAAGAATCTAAACATGTAGGCATATATCTATATTATTATAATTTCTCAACTAGCATACATTGTTTAAAATCATTGGAACGACCATGTAGTTAGTATTTGTAATGTGATAAAATCACAATAAATATCCATTTCATTATTTGATTGTATGCTCTAAACATGTGGTACGTGCTACAAAGTTATAGATAAATTATGAACCTTTCTTTTGATAAGATAAACACCAAGCCACCAACTTACACTTTATGTAATTGGGTCTTTAACGAAACTTAGTAAGGATTTTAATTTGTAAAGGAATGTTTATCAACCCAAACAAATAAAGTTATTAAAACGTAACCAAAGAACACACATGATGTAATATATATTCGTCAAATAAATTGATACTATATGCCAGATTAATGTAGATCTATCTCTATGTAGTTCTGTTTCACTTAAAAAATTCACTTAAATTCAGAACAACCAACACACAAAATATTGTTCGTCATAGATTAAATTATTAGTCATAGTCAATTATATTGGTTAGGTCAATCATGCTATACATTCGACTATTATATGAAAGACTAATACGTCAGGTATTATAACTCGTTACGACACATAAAACATGTAGGAAATATATGATCATGCAATTTGATTAAGATTTGAATTTTCTTATACTAAGAGGTAGTGGATTTTTTTTTATAAGTAAAACGTAGTGGGTTTGAATATAAGATATTACACAATATTAAATACATGTAACTTGTAACTTTCATTGTTTGATCTTTTTATTGAGCTAAACTTGCACGAAATTCACATAAGTTGGCAAAACTTAAGTCGTAAAACTATTGAACGAACTCTCAACCAAGCTCAGTCCAAGCGTGACTTAGTTGATCTTCCAAGCTGCATTGATTAGCATTTTAGCCTAGATTAAAGTAAACCCAATTACCCAATCACACCATTTACTGAGAGATTTGGTACCCTTGGCTAACTAAAAATAAACTACCAACTCTCCAATTTTAGTAACATTCAATATTTTTGTCCTAAAAATCAAAATCATGAACTAATAATTCTCTAGTTGCAAAACCCACCAAACAAATCAAAAAGGATAATCTCCTAAATATTTGAGCCGTCAAATTAGGAATCTCGAAGGCCCCTAAAGTCACCACCACAAAGCTGATTAAAGAATTCACGGCAAATATAAAATTGCAAATGAAAAAGCTTTGCTGTTTAAACAATTCATGGTATTCTGTCTTATTCGATCAACCATTTTCTTGAGAATGAATTTTGGGTACTTGTTCTGACTCCCAGTCACAAATGTCTTGTTGGAATGGTATATTCTCACGTGAAAAATAAGAATAAATGGGAACAACATAGAAAAAAAACTGCCGCAGAATGAATTTTCTCGACATGGTTGGAGATATATCTTTTTCATACATTTCAAAAGTCAAAGTCTTGGAAAATAATGAAATGAAAATCAAACGCAGCCATGATTATCTTCTCTATTGGATGGTCAAGAAATTGAAAAGAAGGACAAAAGTCCAAGGCAGTCATTGTCCAATTCCCCTTTCTTCGCATCTTTAAGATTATTCCAAAATAATTTTAATTTTTGGTTTAAAAAATTTTCATTGGGTGATGATGGGAGGGTGACACAAATATGTTTCATAATTCATACCAATACCATCATTATTAATATTGAGTAATACTATATAATACATACAACTTTTGATACACCATGGAAGCGATTATTAGTTAAATAATTTTAGCCACACCAAGACGACCAGTATTTAGATAATAATATTTAAAAAAGGAACATATTACTTTCACCTAAAAGTAAAATGCAAAGACTGTCAAAAGGAGTGAGGCTAAGCAAAAAGAAGTGGAATGAGATTCCACCAAGAATCAGAATTTAACAACACAGATTCTAGAGGAAAGTCACGTTCATAGATTATTATTATTTTGAAGAAAGGTAAAATGGATCAATTCATCAAAAAAGAAAATCAAGACGATTCAATTGAATAGACGGCTAAAAACCCTAATGTTGCGTACCCGTGCATGAGCCTAATCTCGAATCCCCTTTTCACATCGGCGATGGTGGCGCCACCTCCACCCCTGGATCCCACGCCTCATACTGATAAACGACTAAGAACTAACGGAAACTCCTCTAAAGTTGTTATGTCCGACTAGAGATGGAAATTGGGTCGGGCCGATCCAGCCCAGACCGGCCCAGGTCGGCCCCGACCCAGAGACCGCATTTTGAAACCCGGGCCCGGCCCATATTTCGACCCGGGTCGATCTGGGCCTCAAATGTGGTCCTGGTCCGGGCCGGTTCTGGGCCTGGGTTTGATTTTTTTTTTTTTTACATTTTCTGAACCTGGGCCCAGGATATGAACCTGGGCCAAAGCACCTTAATGGTGCCTATCTGATTTGGCCTGAAGGGCCAAAAATTTGGCCCTTTAGGCCAAATTAAAATAGGCACCATTAATGGTGCAGTGGTGCTTATTAGATAAAAAGGTTGCAATTTGCAACGTTCATATATTTGAATGTTGCAAATTGCAACTTTTGAATTTGTATTTTTATGGTATATATTTTTATCCCTATTTTTTTATTTTCTATTGTTTTGCTTCTTCTTTTTTCTACAAAGTATGAATATCTCTTTTAATTTTTGCACACATTTTTTATATTTAACCCCACTATAGTTAAAATATAATTTCATCATTAAAGTTTAAAAAAAACTGTAGCCCGGACCATATTCAATATGGGTCAGACCTGGACCGGCCCACTTTCGGTTCGGGCTTAGCCCGGACCGACCCACTTTAATCTGGGCCAGAACGGGCTTGGGTCGGGCAGGCCCAGCCCGACCCACTTTCCATCTCTATGTCCGACGCTCTCGACACGACTGCCATGGAACACGATGTCACCATGGACAACAATTTTCTCGATCCGAATCCATCTCCGACTACCGCTGCTGGAACCTATAAGGACAAAGCCATGGGCTCTCCACGTTCTCTCGTCGATGGGAACTCTCGTCCTACTGGACTCGTTTCACAGATTACTTATTCTCCCGAAGATGATCTGCTATGGCATGATCTTGATGAGACTTTCGCTGAATCCCTAGTTAATGAACCGATCATGACACCCTCTCAGTGGCCCCGACTACAACTTTCAGTGACTGATTGAAAGGACATGTGCTCGAACATGGCAAGGTGTTTCGTTGTCAAGCTCATGGGCAGATCGATAGCTTCGAAACTCTCGCACAACGGCTTCCATGCCTATGGACAATGAAAGGAAACTTCGAATTGATCGAACATGGCTTAGGTTTCTTCCTCGTCAAATTCCAGCGCATGGATGACTATGACGTCGTCTTGCATGGAGGACCATGGGTCCTTTTTCAGCATTACTTAACAGTACGATGTTGGACCCCGGAGTCCAAAGCGTCTGCAGCCTCCATCACGAGCACGATGGTTTGGGTTCGCCTCCCGGAAATTTCGTATCCTCTTCTATCCCAACCAAGTAAGCTTAAAGCCATTGGTGATATGATTGGAAACTTTATAAAGGTCGATGCACTCACGGCAACGGCAACCAAAGGTCGTTTTGCTAGGATAGCAGTTGAGGTGGACTTGAAGAAGCCCCTTCTCCCGAAATATTTGATTGGCAACTCGGAGTATAATATCGAATATGGGGGAATTAAGTTGATCTGTTATCACTGTGGAGTCTTTGGGCATCATCACGACGAATGCCCACTCTCGCCAACTATTATGGAAAGGAAGAATAAGGAAATTGAGACCGCGGCAGTTGCGACTCCTCATGTTGGGGACTCGACTAAAAATGACACGGGCTATGGCCCTTGGATGTTAGTGAATGCTAGACGCAAACCAAATTTGCGACGCTCAAACCTGCGGGGTGATCCCACAAAGGCTCCTGGAACATATCAAAGAAATGATACTCAACTGTCGCATAAGGGAAAGAATGTTGCAGCGAAATCCTCATTTTCCATCTTGAGAGACTTAGAAGAAGATATGCCTATCAATGAAACGATAGGTAACGTGGTCGGAAATCAAAGCACTTTGGCTGTCCCATCACGTTCAAATCCAGCAAGCCCTCGCAGCCATACGAGGCACCTTGACTCTATTCTTCTTCGACGACCGATTTCTGTCCATACGGTGCAATTTGATCACCAACAACCCCTTGCCAATGATGAGGGCGCCTTCTAGTCAGCTCAAGGGTTGGAAATTCAACAAGAGCGTTTACCTCTAGCCGACCTTACTGCAAGTGATGTGAATAGGCACAATCCCACCTCTCACGTCCAGCGGAGTTCTACCACTAATGACTCTACTAGCAAACAAAATACTCACCGCTTGATTGGCGTCAATAATAAAAGAAGCGAAAGAGGTCGCCCTTACGATAGAGGGCGTCCAACCACCTCGCACAGGGATTAATTCCCTTGTACTTCTCTCCCATGTCTGGTTTTTATTGATAGACACAATAAAATAATATTTTGGAACACTCATGGTACGGGGAATGCGAATTTTCTTCGCAATGTTAAAGAACTGATCAGATCCTATGATCCTTTTTTACTTGTTCTAGTTGAGACAAAAATCAGTGGCGTCCGTGCCGATGACATTATCCGTCACATTGGTCCTCTTGGCAACACTCGTGTCGAGGCTCGTGGATTTGCAGGAGGTATTTGGCTTATATGGCAACATGAGAGGATCAAGGTTGAGGTTATTGGCGCCTCATCTCAACTCATCCATACCCTTATTACTTTATCGGACTTTGCTTCTTTTTTGTTCACCGGTATTTATGCATCACATGTCTCTTCCCTTAGAGATGAATTTTGGGACGACATGTATAGCATTGCTAGTAAGATAGATATGCCTTGGATTGTCGGAGGTGATTTTAATGATATTAGTTCGACCGACGAGCGGCAAGGAGGGTCAGGAAATTATTATAGTAAATGTGCTTTGTTTTCAAATCGTGTGCAACATTGTGGATTGATTGACTTAGGATTTTCTGGACCTAAGTTTACTTGGCATGGGAAAATTAGGAACAACATCATTAGCTCGAGACTGGATCGGGTTCTTTCTAACGAACATTGGAATTTCTTGGCGTCGGACTCCTTTGTTCAACATTTGGCTCGCACCCATTCAGATCATAGACCGATTCTCTTTGGTTTTGGCGCTCCCCCGCAACGCTCGCAACCCCGCCGTTTCAGATTTGAAGCAGCTTGGCTGCTTCGCGATGACATAAAAGAAATTATACGTCGACATTGGAAGCAATCTGGAAATTTTGTTTCTTCCCTCACTAGTTGTGCGCATGGTCTCACTCTTTGGAATCATCAAGATTTTGGCAATATTTTCCATCGGAAACAACGGCTCCGAGCTCAAATCTTAGGCGTTCAAACTGCCCTTGAGACTAAGATCACGAGAAATCTTCTGAAACTGGAACGCTCGCTTATTCATGAATATAACGCCGTTCTTCTTCAAGAACAAGTTTATTGGTTTCAGAAATCGAAAGAGGACATTGCAACTCTTCAGGATAGAAATACTCGTTTCTTCCATTTGTCCACCATCTTTCGGCGTCAACGTTCTACTATCTCATGCCTTAAGGATAACGAGGGAAATTGGATAAACAATCCCTAACTTCTTCGGCGCATGGCTGTGAGCCATTTTACAGATATATTCACGGCGTCCGAGTGCACATCACAAAATCTGCATGCCGCTTTCCCACAGCCCACAGATTCGGAGTCGAACGATCTTGTTCGTGATATCTCTATCATCGAAGTACGAGCAGCCGTCTTTGCCATGGGCACTTATAAAAGCCCCGGACCAGACGGTTTCCAACCCGTCTTCTACCAACGTTTTTGGGATATCATTCACGGGGATCTCCACGAGCTCGTTAACTCGGCCTTCACCCACGGGTTTTTTCCAGTTGAGCTTAACGAGACGCTGCTACATCTCATCCCAAAGGTGGATCACCCCGAAACCATTCACCAATTTCGTCCGATTGGGCTCTGTAACGTCGCTTATAAGATCATCACTAAAATTCTTGCTACGCGACTTAAGCCGCTACTTATGCGAACCATCGACCCTTCCCATAGTAGTTTCCTCCCGGGTCGTTAAACACGTGACAATATAATTGTCGCCCAGGAACTCATCCATACAATGAGGAAGAAGTCAAGTCGACACGGAGTTACGGCACTAAAAATCGATTTAGAGAAAGCATTTGATCGCCTTTCTTGGTCGTTTATTGAGGAAACTCTTGTCCTTGCTGGTCTTCCTACTAAAATCATCAAGCTCATTATGCATTGTATATCCACACCGTCAATAAGACTTATATGGAATGGTGAGCTTACTGACTCCTTCAAACCGACCCGGGGAATACGACAAGGGGACTCTATATCTCCGTATATATTCATTCTTTGTATGGAGCGGCTAGCACATTTAATCCAAGCTAGGGTGGATGATAAGTCTTGGATCCCCATCGCCGCGTCTCGTAAAGGTCCTCGGGTCTCGCATCTCTTTTTTGCAGACGACCTCTTGCTTTTTGCTAGAGCAAGCACAAGACAAATGCAAGTGATTCTTCAGTGTATTAATGCTTTTGAAGGAGCTTCAAACCAAAAGGTCAATCTGCACAAGTCTTTAATTCTTTTCTCGCCGAATGTTCTGAGGTCACTTACGAGAGATATTCTCTCCCTCTCGGGAATTCCTCGGGCAGAATCTATTGGCAAATACTTGGGAATTCAGATTTGCGATGGTCGTATCATGAAGAACTTATTCTCTAATATTGTGGATCGCGTTCGTAAGAGAGCCTTTTCTTGGAGACCTCGTTTTTTTTCTCTTGCGGGAAGACATACTCTCATTCAATCGGTGAACTCCTCAATCCCGTTACATACTATGCAAACGTATAAATTACCAAAATCTATTACGAATACGCTTGATCGTATTAACAGGGATTTTCTTTGGGGAAGTAACGACACTCGTCGACCGCTTCATCCCATTAAATGGGACACAGTCTGCTCGCCGAAAGATAAAGGAGGTCTCAGCCTTTTTAAATCGGAGACTATGAATATTGTTGTTCTTATGAAATTGGCTTGGGAGCTCTTATTAAAGAAGAATACTCTTTGGGTGCAGCTATTACTTGAAAAATACACTGCAGATGGTGACATTCTCAATGCTAAGAAGCCTGCTACTTGCTCTCCAATTTGGAGACAGATTTTTGCAAGTGTTGAACAACTAAAGAGGGGAATAAAATGGATTGTGCGTAATGGACGTAATGTTAGTTTCTGGACCGACTGGTGGGTCGGCTCCCAGCCGCTTATTTACCATGCAACGCAACCAATTTCCGAGGACAACATTCATGCGTCAGTCTCGGACTTTCTCGACGACAACAACCAATGGGTTTGGACTTTATTCCATAACCTGTTACTGGCGCGCATACTTACAGAGATTTCTTCGATATTTTGTAATAGATCGTGTGAAGTCCCAGACACTCCCAGTTGGGGCCTCACTTCGAATGGAATTTTTTCGGTCAAAACCGCATGTGAGATGATCAACCACTCCGATCAACCTCGCTCTTCCTCGTGGAACCTGGCTTGGAAACTCCGTACGCGTCAGAAAGTCCGAACTTTTATTTGGTTAGCCCTGCATGATAAACATCTGAGTAATGCCCAGCGTTTTCACCGCCATATCGCCGATGATGATTCATGCCCTCGTTGCGACCATGATATGGAGACTCTTTTGCATATCTTACGCGATTGCCCGACAAGCCGTCGTATTTGGCTTAACCTTATTCCTCCAGGTGAGCATTCATCATTTTTTCATGCATCGCTCAATGATTGGCTCTGCACCAATCTTTACCAGCGCAATGCGCCCAAAGATAATGATACACCATGGGCGACTCTCTTCGCCATACCATGTTGGAAGATTTGGTTATGGCGTTGTAAGAAAGTTTTTGAGGACGAAGACATTCATTCGGGCCGTGCTACAAACCTGATCCGTCAAGTGGCCTTAGATGACACCTTAGCGTGGGGAAAAATCTTTTCTCTCCAATACCCAGGCCTCACAAAGGTTGCACGTAATCTGAGTTGGATCCGGCCTCCACCGAACATTATAAAAGTGAATGTTGATGGCAGTGCATTGGGGAACCCAGGGCTTATTTCATGTGGAGGGCTAGGACGGGATAGCGATGGTCGTTGGCTATTCGATTTTTCGGCAAATCTGGGTTTTGGCAGCATTACAGCTGCTGAAATATGGGGAGTTTACTACGGCCTTTTCGAAGCTTTTCGTCGAAATTTTCTGCATGTGTCGCTTTCTTGTGACTCGAAGATTGTGGTCCAACTTCTCACCCAAGACTTGCACGACACTCATCCACACCGCAGCCTCGTTGATGCGTGTCGTGACTTGATGGGACGATTCCTCTACTTTGACATTCGACATGATTATAGAAAGACTAACATTGTGGCGGACAAGCTCGCTAATCTTGGACATGCACAACCTTATGGCTTTCATGCTTTTGATGTTCCGCCACCGACTATATCTCATTATCTTTTGTTTGATGTTGTTGGTGGTTTTAGTACCCGTTTCATTACGGAGTAGATTTTATTTCGGGGTTTCCCCCATTCCTTTGTAACAAAAAAAAATCAAAAAGAAAATCAATCTTGTTATTGTCCAATGTCCACCAGAAAGAGCTAGGGGCTTTCGATAATTATTGGGCCAAGTTTGGATCTGGTATTATTGAGCTTTCACTTTGTTGAACCCCCGCACCTTATGAAGTTATCGATGATTCAATTCTAGTAGAATAATATTTCAGAAAAAAGATTCAAGTAGAATAAAAAAGGGCGATTTATAATTTTTGCCCATTAATTTATATAAACTTCAAGTTTTGGCCTTTTTTTACCGGGCTTTTTTTTTGCCCGTTAACTTATTTTTTTTTGTTTTAAATTTGCCCGGTGGGCTTCGAACTGGGCTGAGTCGAAGCCTGTTATACGTGGCTATTGACGTGGCCACCACGTGGCGCCACGTCATATATATATATATATATATATATATTTTTAAAAAAAAAATAACAGCTTTTTATAGACTAAAAAGAAAAAAATAATAAAAAAGAAGAAGAAGAAGAAGAAATTATAACAGCCCTACTCGTACCCCCCCCCCCTCACACCACCACCACCGCCCCTCTCCTCTGCCCCTCCACCGCCGCTCCCATCCTCCTCCAATTCGAAGGCAATTTCTTCTCTAAAGGCGAGATCGAGTTGGAATTGGGGATTTTGAATTAGGGTTGTTGCAGTTGGAATTGGGGATTTCGAGTTGGGGTTCTGATTTGGGTCGGGTTTTGGAGATTAGAGCATGGGTTGTGACGGATTGGGGGAAGATTGAGGAAAAACGGGCGCGAATTTGGGTCAGGTTTTGGAGATTAAAAACGGCGGCGGCGGGGTGGAAGATTGAGCACCACCAACACATTCTTCGAAGAGGGTTGTGAGAGGAAGAGGGAGACGGTTGGAGGGCGGCGGTGGTGGCGGCGGCGACGGCGGTGGTGGGCTTTTTTTTGGTTTAATAAATATATAATAAAATTAAATATAATTTTGAATATCAAATTATTTTTAATATTTACTAGTAAATATAAATTTAATTTAAATTTTTATTAGTAAATATAAATTTAATAAATATTTTAAGATGAACTTTTTAATAAACTTGAATTTATACAATTTTTTATGATTAAGATCAATATATAATAAAACTAAATATAATTTTGAATATCAATTTATTTTTAATTTTTACTAGTAAATAAAAATTTATTTTAATTTTTATTAATAAATATAAATTTAGCAAACATTTTAAGATAAACTTTTTAATAAACTTGAAATTATACAATTTTTTATGATTAAGATCAATATATAATAAAACTAAATATAATTTTGAATATCAATTTATTTTTAGTTTTTGGTAGTAAATATAAATTTATTTTTTATTTTTATTAGTAAATATAAATTTAGCAAACATTTTAAGACAAACTTTTTTAATAAACTTGAATTGATACTATTTGTTTTTATGATTTAGATCAATATATAATAAAAATTAAATATAATTTTGCATATCAATTTATTTTTAATTTTTACTGGTAATATAAATATATTTTTAATTTTTACTAGTTGAGTAAATAAAAAAAAATTGACGTGGCGCCACGTGATCGTCATCCGTACGCCACATGGGTTGGCACGTCGACTGGGCTTCGACTCAGCCCAGTTCGAAGCCCACCGGGCAAATTTAAAATAACAAAAATAAGTTAACGGACAAAAAATAGCCCGATAAACAAAGGGCAAAACTTGAAGTTTATATAAATTAATGGGCAAAAGTAATAAATCGCCCAATAAAAAAACTTCGTTTGAGTACTGAATGAGGAAATGGCCCAACATGTAGTAATATTTTCTTCGCAATAGAGAAAAGAGAAAGCAGGAACTTACAAGCAGAAATTGTAGCAGCCTAGTAGGTGAGGGACCCTCAAGTCCGGGAGATATTCTGAGCCTCGCGCGCAGTTTCATTGCGTCTTGGGTTGCAGCAACATCGGGACAATCTATTAGGGATCAACAACGTTCTGTTCTTGATTGGCAGTCAACCATGGATAATACAATTAAAGTGAACTTTGATGGAGCATGCTTGAA
The DNA here is from genome assembly GCA_948329865.1 of Linaria vulgaris. Classification (NCBI taxonomy): domain Eukaryota; kingdom Viridiplantae; phylum Streptophyta; class Magnoliopsida; order Lamiales; family Plantaginaceae; genus Linaria; species Linaria vulgaris. The sequence goes on from OX415253.1 coordinate 36,234,542, forward strand.
AGATCAAAACGCGTGTGGGATGGGAATTAGTGCACAGATATTCGGGTGCTATCTTGGCGTGGGTAAGAAGACGACATTAGGTGCTCCTTGATCTGATGGTACAATAAATTATTGCAGCTCATTGGGCGGTGAGGTTGGCATTGAATATGAATTGGACGAACATGGTGTTTGAGGGTAATAGCTTAAATGTCATCACGGATCTGACGCACAATAGAGACGAAGGAGCATAATATTTTAACATTGTTCCTGAAGTAAGAGATATGTGCAAGGACAAAAAGGAATTCGTCTTTCGATGGGTTTTTCGTGAGGCAAATAGCGAGGCAAGGAATGCATACACCAATTTGGAGTTTCCTTGTTCTTGTGTTTAAAGTTTTTCTAGTTTCTCTGTTTGTTTTCTTCACCAGTGATGTTAGGGGTGTACATATAACCGCCACCCGCCCGACCCGCCCGCCACCCGACCCGCCCAACCCGCAAACCCGCGGTTTAGCAAAAAATAACAAACAAAACAGTTCAAAAACTTGGTAACCCGCTGGCGGGCGGGCGGGTCGCGGGTTACTATGCCCACCCGCCCGACCCGCCTGCCACTTAATATAAAAGAAAAAAAAACATATACCCCCTTCATTAGGGTTTATTTTTCTTCAACAGACAGCCACCGTTCCCACCACTCTCCCTCTTCTTCAGCAGACAGCCGCCCCTCTTCTCTCTCACTCACTGCCGCGACGACGCCGCGCCTTGTTTCTGCAAGAACGACACAGCAACCGCGACGCCGCAATCCGCACAGCCATCACTCTCACGACTCTCACTCTTCTTCAGCAGACAGCCACCCCACTTCTCTCTCACTCACTGCCGCGACGCCGCCACGACTCGGTTCTGCACGAACGACACCGTGACCGCCGCATTCAGCACCTCCGCACCTTCGCACCGCCACCACTGCTCTGCAGTCCACACCTCCGCGCCACCACTCCACGACCGACGCAGCCACCACTGCACGACCGACTGCCGCACCTCTGCACCGCCACCACTTCTACGCAGTCCCCACCTCCGCGCCACTACTTCACGACCGACGCCGCCACGCCACCACTTTCCCCGCCTGTGTCAGTAAGTTACTTATCATTTTTTTCGTTTTCAATTTATTTCTAATTGAGATCAATACTGATGATGATGATGATGGCTACTTATGATGAATATGATTGTTGAATGTTGATGAATACTGGTGATGATGATGAATATTATTGTTAAATGTTGATTGAATACTGATGTTGGCTACTGATGATGGCTACTGATATGAATTTGTAGTGATTATGATTATGATGATAGATAATGATATGAATTTGTAGTGATTATGATTATGATGATGAATATTATGGTTTACTAAAAGAGATGATGGGATATTAGTTACTGCAGGTGGTAATGTGCAATCAATTTGCTTATTTGTTGTTCAAGAATGTTATAATTTGTTGTTGTAAATTATTTGCTGTTAGTTGTTACAAATTTCACAAATTATTTGCTTTAATGTAACCCGCCCGCCACCCGCCCGCCATCCGCTCAACCCGCAACCCCCATGGTTTGTATTTTGGTACCACCCGCATGGGTGAAAAAATTGGTAACCCGCTAAGATTGGGTATGGTGTCTTTTTTTCTTGCCACCCGCTATAACCCACCCGCGTACACCCCTAAGTGATGTATTCGACAACTAGATTATTTTTTTGCGTTAAAGCAAAGCCGTTTGGCATTTCACTAAAAAAAAATTGAAATTCATGAGTTCACCCAAAATATACACAATCAAAGTGCAAGTTTACCAATTTGGGTATTTTCTTCACCTTACTTGGATACTTCATGTCCGATCACGTATGTCGAGCTGGCTCTTCTCGATTTTGATATGGAAAACCCGGCACTCAAACAACATAGAAAACTAGACTTGGTCCCAAGTCATAAAACTTAGACTGTGTAAATCAAGAGAGAAAAAAGCATTGGCTTAAATAAAGTCATCAAAGGGAGTTTCTCCTAAATGGTTGGCCATGTATCGGTGATTTTAGATTTATTTAGAAATTTGTGAGCAAATGCATGCAATATCTGATGAGATTTATAAGTTAATTAATAAGTTGTAAGAATAAGTGTGCGGTTGTGCATGAATTGTGGAAAAAATGAGTCAAGAAAATGAGTTTATACAACTGACTTCGGGTTAGATTTTGAGCAGGTCTCATTTGTTTTTTTGACGAGTTAAAGATGGATACATGTTCTCCTATGTGAGAGATTCAAAATGCTATATTACACACACAAAATGGTACATGGGTGAATGAAAAATTGATGCTCAAAGTTGCTTACACAAAGCTGAAAATATTGGGAAATTGGTTGAAAATTCAAAAAAAAAAAAGTGGTTATCCCACATGGGAAAAAGAGCACTAATGCATTCTTAGCATTGTAAGAATGTGTTCCATAGATGCACCTTCCTCGCGCTCCCCTAATAGATTGGTAGAAATATAAGGTGTAGAAGATCGAGCTCCCTGAGGATTTGAAAAAGTCAAAAGCCCCAAAGTATCGTGCCACCATGCAATGATGGATGTACACCAGGTACATGAACACAAAAGCAGCCAACGTGGTGTACCTGGTAGGAGCCAACCGACTCTGGCACATGTTACACGCCTTAAAAACCTCACAGAAGAATGTGGGTAAAGTAAAACGACTGAAGTCCCACCTTCAGCTGCAGATAGTACATAGATAGGACGAGGCAAAGTCCCCCTCTCGTCCTCCGTCGGAATCTTAATGTCACGTGGAAGGCATCAATCCCGTAACCGGTGAGCTCGGTGTTGACCTCCCCAGTAGAGTGCACAATACTTGGCAACTCATCCGTCGAAACCATAAACAATGTAGATGATGCCGCCTTCCTTGATTTCTTCGTCGATGTTTCTGATACGCCACCAGATGCACGACGACCGCGAGAAGGTCCAGTCGCTTCCACCATAGAGGAAAGGACCACAGAAACCTGAATCCTCCGCCCTTGTCGGAGAAATTCCCATCTCTACTGCTGGAGAACCCATATCACTACATTACTTTCCAGTCACCATAACCACAAGTGAGAAAGCTTTGAAATTTTCAGAAAAAGAAAATAGAGTGAAAGTGAAAATCGGATGAAAGTGAATGAAGCTAAAAGAACCGAGCCCTCTATTTATAGCCAAAGAAGGGCAACCATCGCATTAAGACGCGTGGATAGCGATGTGCTACGTGGTCAACTTGAAACTCTAGACCAGAGAACGCGTGACATCACACTCTAGTTTTGAGTATTTTTTACGAAGCACGCTCAGAACTGGGGGGATTCTTGATGATGCATATCATAAAAGATAATTATTTTCTCCCACGAGAGGAGGCTCGGGTAATGACGAGAGATATCACAGGGGCAGTGGGTAAGATACTCGGAATACCCCTAATGACCACGCCAACAAGAAGGCATCGGATGCGCCAATTAGCATGATTTATCGACAAAAAAGGGGAAAATAAGGTGACATAACTTTTTCATATAAGTGCATGCACGTATTTTAAGAATTATACTAATATTTAGTATTTTTCAGTACAAATAAAACTTAGACGGTCTTATCTATACACACACACACACACACACACATACACATATATATATATATATATATTATTTTTGATAGGCACAAATAATAGATGATGGGGTACAACGATATGAATACGTTTTCTTAGATTGGTAAATGTCATATCATCAAAGATGGATTGTAGGGGAAGCTATTCATAAAAGATGGATTGTTGGAGACGGTATTTAATTAATTATTATTTTTAAAGATGTTGTATTATTATTATTTCAAAAGCTTCCTCGGTAAGCTTACTATATTTTATAAATAGCGATTTTATGATATCGAAAATCACACATTGACACATACCACATTATCCAGGGAAAAAATATAATTTCAGATGGAAAAATCTTCAACTCGATAGATAAATAGTATTTGTGTCTTTTGTGGATCTAGTTTCGGAAAAGATCCCGAGTTTATAGAGGTAGCAAGTAGTCTTGGGAACACATTGGGAAAGAAAAACATAAAGCTAGTCTACGGAGGAGGAAGTTGAAGGCTAATAGAATGTGTAGCAAAAAGCGCATTTTCTATAGGCGATAAAGTGTTAGGAATAATACTAAACGCCTTAGGGGACATGAATCCCGGTGGTCCAATCATAGGTGAAGAGCTAATTGAATTAGGATGCACGAAAGAATATCGACTATGTTGTATAATTATAATGCATTTATAGCATTACCTGGGGCTTAGGAACACTAGAAGAGATTTCTTACATAGCTTCATAGGCTCAATTAAACATGCATCGGAAACCTATAGGGTTGTATAATGTTAATGGTTTCTACAACAGGTTGATGTATTTTCTAGATCATTGTTTGGAGCAGGAGTTTATTAAGCCGTCGGCTCGTAAAATTCTAATCTCTGCATATACTGCAAATGAATTGATTGACAAACTTAAAGCATATGTACCAAAAGTAGATCCCATATCGTCACAAATTCAATGGCAGACAAGTAGTGATAATAGTCGTGGTAAGAAACGTGCTTCAGATGTAGATACGACACTCCTGATTGTAACTCTTTTATGTTGATCAGTGTTTGATGTAAGAATATATGTTTTAATCTAAATGAATATTTTAGTGAAAACATATTTGAGTGATTAATGTTTGTCCAAATTTTTTAACCAATGGCTCTGATACCATACTGTAACGACCGCGCCCCACGAGCCATGCTCCGATACGAGTTAGTTCAGTGGTGGCCAACCACTTTACCCAATCCAGACTAAAGCGCAACTTGTATGAAGGGGTCTCACTTGTTCATGATCAAAACCATACACGTTTTATAAAATATATTTTATATATACACCGGAAGTCTTGGTATTACAAATAATGTGACTATTTTAATAGTTATGCACTAGTGACAAGACACGAATATTCCAAAATGCACGCTTGAACAATTATTCACTTTGTCCATGCTGCCATCTTGATTTTATCTTGAGGAATGGACAGAATAAACGAGGAATACGTCTTTAATGACTTAGTGAGATTAATATAAAAGAACTGGTAATGCAAGAATTAACTGTGACCTACTGGATACATTTCGATGAGTGATCTTACCGGTAAAAACAGTTCAACTAGACAATTTGATGTAGCAATGGTACTAGAATTTCCATAGAACAGTTAATGAACTTGTGCTGAACAATAAACAAATCCAGCCTTATGACTTCTAATATTCTACCTTATACCTCCCGACGAGGAGCGACCTCCCAAACAATCAAGAGACATGCTCGAGTACATGTCGATCCAACACACGGGTTGCAACCAACTCCTGACTGCAAGCGGCGCCTAGATAGATGGGTATCAAGCGAAATTACTTAAACCGACAGTTCTTACTGTCCAACAGTAACTCGACTAATCCCTGGACCCAGCTTCCCAAATGCATTCCAATGGGTATAACATATAAACAAATAAGCTAGTAAAATGGATAGTATTCGTTGCTCCTTGAGCTACGTGTCCCGAACATAGTTCGTTGCTCTTTGCACAGTTCAAGAACCAGAAGATGAGATTAAAATATCGGGGAACTACCATGATTATGAATCAATATGATAAATAATAAATGATTGGATACGATGTAACGATGAGTAAGAAATCATGGTATGAGATGAGATGCAAAACGAGATTATGATAAAATATAGGGAAAATTTCAGTTACCTATCCAACGTTTGACCGCTTTTACAGTTTCCTATCCAACATTTCATTTTTTACACTTTGCGGTCCAACGTTTCATTTCCATCACAGTTTACGGTCTAACCTTTAATTCTGCCCTATTTTCGCCCATAAACATCACTTTACGACAAAATGACGCATCGTAGACGTCATTAAGAGGGGTATTTTTGGTACTTTACTATTTACTTTCTTAAAAATTAAATAAATTAATAAATCAAGATTATAAAGAGTTAACGCGACATTTTGTTAAATAACCCGCCAATTTCAGAAACCTTAATTTCCAAAATCGAAAGCAAATCCACGAAATCGAAGTTCAGTCTCTTGTTTTATCCACTCGATCGACAGAATCTAACAATGGTGTGAAGAGTTAGAACCCCCGTTGACGTTATTCCTGAAAGACAAATTACACCCGATTATGGTAAGAATCCCCAAATCCAAAATTTAATTTATTTCTTTGTTTGGAGTTACTTTTCGTCGTGTGGTCCTCCTTTTGGCTCCAAAATTTAATTTATTTCTTTGTTTAGAGTTAATTTTTTTTCCTTTTTAGATGTCACTCTAACTCCCACTTTTGTGCTTGTGTGATTAGTTTAAGTGTGTTTATGTATGTTAAATACTAAATAATTTTTGTCTATATTCAGCTGGAGATAGAGATGACTCATTCACCCTTATCTTGCTTCATTCTGGAAAATTAATGAATTTGGGGAAATTGGTTTATCTTGAGAGACAAGCGAGCTATATAGACTGGTGTAATGAGGATGAAATGTCCAGGCTAAATATACTGGAAATGGTGAAAGAGGTGGGTGTTAAAATAGAGGGTTGTGTGGTGAGAATATGTTACATTCAAGATTCTGCTCCAGGCGAGTATATTGAAGTAAATAATGATAAGGAGTCATTGGATATGGCACTCTATGCATCTACAAGGAAATTAGTAGATGTTTATGTTCTCATAGATGAGGTAAATGCTACTCAATCACAGAGTGAATTGCCTAATATTCCTCCAATGAGTGAAGGTTTGGATTATATTGGTGATAACAATGGAGGTGCCAATGTTGGTGAAGATGATGATGATGACAATGAAGTGCCTGATGTAGAAGATGTAGCAATTCTGTTAAGAGATATGGCCACCAAAAAAGCTAGAGCAAGTGATATACCCAACTCTTCAAGTGCCCTCCCAACTGAATCAAGAAGCCAGAGACATATACCCCAATGCTTAAGAGACAATACAAGTCCACTGTTGGAATCTATAGTTGATATAGTGGACAATGATGATAGTAATGGTGAAGTCTTATGCGGTGATGACTCTGAATTTTCAGACACTCTGCATGACAGTGACAATGATGCAGCTGATGATGAATATCTTAGGAGTTCCAGTGAGGTAGTGGGGTATGAGGAGGAAGAAGTTATTGCACCATCTGAATTTGTTCCAAATGTTGATGATGGAGTTGAAAGCTCTAGTAGACAAGCTCTTATGCAAGATGGGTTAGAAAGTAATTTAAACAAAGGGAAAGGAAAGGAAAAAGTGATAGGGAGGAAACCATAAAAGCCAATACCAAAAAGACCTACACACCAAGGTCATCAAATTTTCAATCAATTGCTTGACATGCATTATGTCACATTTGAGCTATGGATGTAGTTTGAAACAACTGAACTGTTGAGGGATGTTGTGGTTCATTTCTCAGTCACTAAGCGGAGGTTTGTTAAGTTTCCAATCAATTGTCAGATGAAGCTCCAAGAAAAGTGTGCACAGGCCAACTGTAATTGGGAGCTATATGCATCAAGACCAAACAAAGAAGACACAATGAGGATTAAGACTCTGAAGGAAACATATGAATGTGCCAGACAGAACAAAGTCAAACAAGAAGCTACCAGTTACTTGAGAAAGAAATATCATGCAAAGATAAGCAGTGATCCAAATTGGCCTGCTAGCTCCATGCTAACTATTGCTAAAATGGACTGTGGTATAGACTTCCACATAGCTCAAATGTACAGAACTAAGAAGATGGTATTTGCTGATGTTCATGGAACTGAAGCAAACCAATATTCCTTGCTATGGAGTTATGCTGAGGAGATCATGAGGACTAATCCAGGGACTACTGTTAATTTGAAGTGTAAAGTGATGGGAGAGGTGTGTAAGTTCAAAATAATATACATTTGCTAGGATGCTTTGAAGAAGGGATTTCTGAGTGGTTGCAGGACCATCATATGCTTGGATGGGACACACCTCAAGACAAAAAATGAAGGTATACTTTTGACTGCTGTTGGTGTTGGTGCTAATAATTGCACATATCTCATTGCATATGCAGTGGTTGAGAAGGAGAGGAAGAAATCATGGTATTGGTTTCTGAGTATTCTTGTGGATGATCTGAATATCACTAACATTGGACTGTTATGAGTGACAAACAGAAAGGTTTGGTTAATGTTGTTCATGAACTGTTGCCTAATTGTGAGCATAGGTTTTGTGTTTTGCACTTGTGGGAAAATTTGAAGAAGGAGCATCCAGGTCTTGCAATGAAGAATATACTTTGGGATGCTGCAAGAGTTGGTAGAGTATGTGATTTCAACAAGATCATGGCTATGCTGCAAAAGAGGAATGTGAAAGCATACGATTGGTTAGCAAGCAAGCCTCCAACTCAGTGGCCTAGAGCATTCTTTAGAACACATTGCAAAAGTGATCTTTTGTTGAATAACATGTCTGAGAGCTTCAATGCTAAAAGTCAGGGGGATGCCAATCATTGCCATGTTGGAATCTATTAGGAGAACCCTGATGAAGAGGACATGTATCAAGAAGATTGCGATAAACAAGAGCAACAAGGTTATTACTCTTAAGGTGTGGGATATTCTTGATAAGATTAGAGCAAAGTCTGGAGGTTACATGGCGCACTGGAATGGACATTTTGAGTTTGAGGTTGAGGCACCTTACAATTGTTGTGCACTTGGAGAATAAGACATGTTCATGTATGAAGTGGGATTTGACAGGTATCCCTTGTGTTCATGCCTGTGCTGCAATGAGACACATGAGTTGGAAGCCATAAGAGCACATACATGCTTATTACTCAAAGGAGACCTACATAAGGACTTACATTAACTACATGTCTCCTAAGCAAGGAAATAGTGCATGGCCTATGCCACAAACACAGAGGAACAAAATAGAACCTCCTCTTGTCCAAACTATGCCTGGTAGGCCCAAAAATAATGGTAGGAAAATATCTCCCGAAGAACTGAGAGAGATTCAGTTGAGGAATGAACTTAGTGGCAAACTAGGAAGGGGTGGACTTAAGATGCATTGTGGTTATTGCCAAGTTGAAGGTCATAATGCTAGGAGTTGTCAGGCAAGGAAGAATAACCCTCTTGGAAGTACATGGGTTCCCAAGTAAAGGGTCAATGGTAGGGGAAGAATTAAGAAAGGGAGTGGGAAGGGAATATCCAAAAAGGTAAAAAAAAAAAAAAAAAAAGAAAAAGGATCTGCTGGTGCTAGTACATCTACTGAAGTTCCTTCAAATGCAAATGTTCCTTCAGAAACAGGTGTTAGTGCACAAATTGAGGTGATTACCAGTCTTATTTCCTATTACTATCTATTCAAAATGTGAAGCCAAAGTTGGCAAATTGAACTAGTACTTTCTGTTGGTAGGTTGCTGGAACACATGAGTCTGTTGTTAATACTGGTGCTGTTAATACTGGTGCTGCTGATGATCAATGGAAATGTGAGCCCTCTCAAAGAGCAAATAAAAGGAAAAAACAGGTAATTAAGATAGAGTTAGTCATTCAATATTACTTGTCTAATTATTCTGTGATCCATTTATTGATTTGTCTAATGTTTGTCCGCTTTTACAGTTTACGTCCAACGTTTGAAAAAATTTGCACTTTAATATCCAAACTTTTAAATACCTTACACGCGACGATATAAACTTTGTCAATTATTCCATCATCAATTCTGAACTCTACCATTAATTATTTGTTTCCTTTTTTTTTTTTATAAGAATCCTATATCAAAGCAGTAGATCACGTAAAGCAATATTTTTTTCCTTGTCAATGTTTAACAACAACTGAATATATGTCAGCCAACTTTGAAAATTATTTTTTTCCTTAATTGGTATTTATGTGGTTGCTCAACTACCAATTTGTCTCGAGAAGATCATCAAGTTAAACCTGATTAGACATCGACTCAATTGTACCGTTGGATCAAATGTGCACCGGTGAAAGACATTTATTCAGCAGACGCAAACCCTAATATTTAAATACCAAGCATCAATCCAAACAGACACATGCAATCAAACCATCAAACTCTTCACTTCTCTCCTCTCTAAAAATAAAACTCTTCACTACTCTCTTCTCTTCACACTAATAATCTAATCTCCATGGAAAACTTTCATCAGTCAACCCTAAATAACTCCTACAACGAGGTAACCGAATACCTCCCCAAAATATTCATAAACTTTTTTGACTTTTTCGTCGTCGAAGAATTGGTTCTTATGGAAGAACTTCGTCGCCACGTCCAATTTGAAATTAGGTATAGTGAGGCTAGTATGCAGCGAGTTTACGAGGAACTTGCTGATGTATTCACGGAGAGGAGGGGAGTTGTAGTTACCCCGGTGGAGATTTTGGACCGTCTACGGATAATGCAGACGCGACTTGAACTCTTCACCGAGTTCTATGGGAAACCAGGGGTCACCTACAACTGGAGGACATGGAGTGTGAAGACAAACTTTGTCTATGAACGTCTCTTCAAAAATGTAAGACCATCTACCAACTTCGTATATTCTGATCATAGTTATGATATTTCACGTCTTTTAATATGTATTGCACCCCTTATGCATCCTTCCAATATGGAGTAGAGATTTGCAGCAGAGGGGTTGCTGAACTACAACATGTTGGACTATTGCTTCCGCATCAAAAAAGCTTCACATCCCACCCATTAGGACCGTGACCAGATACGACGTAGAATATGACATGATTCCCTAAGGGTTTATTTTGTAATCCCTGTTGACCCCCCACCCCCCACCCACACCCTTTTATGTCAAGGGTTTATTTTGTTTTTTTTGGGATTTTTTTTAACAATTTTTGTTATGTTTTTTCTTTGTTTTTTTTAAATGAATGGAAGTAGTTTAATTCTGTGTTTAGTCTATTTCTGCTTCATTACTTATTATGTTCATCTATTCAACTCAAAACATGCATAACGTTACAAATCTTTATTCAACACTCTCGGTTTCAACACACTTTATTCTCGAAATTAGAAAACAAAAGCCTACTTAAACAAATTAGAGTACAATACATAAAATAGGAAAAAAACAAAGGACTATCAATAATTTCTTATTTTTTGACTCTAAATTAGTAGCATGCTTTTCAAGCTTCTTCATCTTCTTCATCAGCTTCTTATTCTCTAACTCCAACTCAATGTTCTTCTACCGCATCTTAAGTTCAATTTTTCCCTTTTGGAATTCCTTCAACTTGGCTTCGGCCTTTTTGATTCTTCTCCTCAACATCGGTATAACCTCTCTTCCATGATGACAAAGTGGTTCATCAACCCAAAACCACAACCCACAACCTTTGGATCCCTTGTAACATTTCATAAATCGACGACCCAGATTTTTATCGGTTAAGGAGAGGTGGGTAACCGCTGGAAACCCGCACTTGCAAGAAGAATTCTCCATAACAGTACTCTCTAACATTACTCGATTATGATTGTGGCGTTAATTTGGTGAATTTGTTGGTAATTTTCAGATTTGGATTTTTTAGGGTTCGTGGGAAAACTCAGTTTGGGGCTGAATGTAGGTTTAAGTTGGTTTTAAAAGATTTTGAATGAGTTAGCCGTTGAAAATAGTAAAGTACCAAAAATACCTCTCTTAATGACGTCAGTGATGCGTCATTTTGTCGCAAAGTGACGTTTTTGGACGGAAATAGGGCGAAATTAAAGGTCAGACCATAAATTCTGACTGGAATGAAACGTTGGACCGCAAAGTGTAAAAAATAAAACGTTGGATAGGAAATTGTAAAAGTGGGCAAACGTTGGATAGGTAACTGAAATTTTCCCTAAAATATAGGTTGTTCGAAGTTTGGTAACGGAGTAGTGGCTTTTCTGTCCAAGTTCCTTAGGACCGGATGCCAAACGGGCCAAGAACAAATCAGAAATGGAACCTCACCTCAACTCGTACGGGGAACCTTGATGGCGTTGGTTAGTTCGTCAAACCTTTAATAAATTTAAATAATATTAATCAACTGAATTTAAAGAAGAAAAAACATATACTTAAATTGAATATCAAGTATCTATTGTTTTAACCACCTTATTTATCTCTAAAAAATATCTTAAACAACCATATTTTTTAAACTTATAACTGTGAGTATTCATGTTAAAGTCATTTCGACGACAAGTAACGGTAACAAGTAAAATTTGATAGACTATCCAATTCGATGCATAATCAATCCTTAAAAACATATTACTTAACTAACTATATGAAAACTCGTGTTTTTTTAGTCTTTAATCAATTCCAAACTTTTAATAACCACACACCAAGTGCGTATCATACGAAGTAACACCTTAAAAGGTATAACTTAGTCATTTATTACTTTATTTTACATAGTGAGTTTAAAAGGCATATACTTGTTTTATAACTTAAAGATAAAGATATAAACATGGGAGATTTATCAAAACATGTGATAAGGAATGTTTATTATGATAAATAATCATATTTGATGGTTATGTCATGAAGTGACAAGAATAATCTTGTAAGACTTATGAAAATAGTATGTTAAACATGATAAATATACCATTTGAATGTTATAAATAAAATCACAAAAATATAAGTTCATGATTATAAATCATAATAATCTAATTATAACTAATAATATATCATGTTAAATTTATGTGTGTGATAAATACTTGAATTATGATGGAGATTAAATTTATAAATCAAGAAAACAAAGGTTGTGCCAAATAAACTGAAAAATCACCGCAATTTTGGTTTTATTTTTGATCGAACATCCAAGTGAACTTGGTTTTCAAATCTTTTTATGGTTTATCTAGCATCATGAGAGATGTGGGGATCTAAGATTTTGTGAAAACACAAAGGTTTGCTATGCTAAATAATTATTACAACATAAGAGTTGCTATCGAATTTCTTGGCATCAGTTTACGATTTATGGATTATCGTCTCCTAAATCATATTATTTGAAAAATATGTCTGTATACAAAAGATAGAAGACACCAAGGAGAATATACAGCCGAAAATTGGTAGTAAAATAATGTTTCTATTAATTGATATGATTTTTCTAAGGTGCATGGCAGAATCGGCATTTCCTGCGCAGTAAAAGTTTTGGCGTCTTTTTGAGTAGAAAATGGCAAGATAAAAATCTGGAAAATTATTTTTCAAGGAAAACACGAAAAGGAACAACTTTTATTTCTAGTTACATTTGCAGAATCGGATTATTTTGGGATGTATAAAATGTTGAACAATGGTGAGTATTTATAGACGAAAATAGTAATTTAATCATAACTATTTATGTCCAACCTTGATTATTATATAATAAATCACAAAATATCTGAATTTAATCATGCTCTTAAGGATGTCATGGCTTACCTCATCAAAAAGATGTCATGGCTTACTTCATCAATTGGTTAATTGCATATCAAGTCCCTCAATTATTTATAATTAAAATTCAAATAGGTATAATTAGATTTCTTTGTTACATACATATTTACTTTATGTAATTTTTCTAGGTAATTCAATCAACTTGGTTAATATTTAAAATTGAAATATATATTTTAGGATGAGAGACCTGTAAATATAATAAAAGACTAACTTTTAAGTTCATGGACTAAAAGGCAAATTTTCTAAACAGTTAGGGTCAAAATTGTAAATTTTCAAAAGTTCAAGAATTAAAGTATAAATTTATTTTTTTCCTAATTTTTGGGGCGTTATAATAAATGTTTCACTCAAACATACACAATGATGGTTATATAACTTATATTTAAAAATAAAATAAGTTAAACTTTAATATAATTAAATTAATATGTTTATTACATTACATTGTACAATTTGTTTGGTGTAAGCATTTATTTTTAGAAAGTATTACTTCATCTGAAAGTTGTTAATATAAATATGTTGTTTTTAAGTAAAAAAAGTAATTATTTTTATTCTTTGTCATTATTACTTTTTCTTTAATTATTTTTATTATTAATTTATTACTGTTACAAATATCAAAATTTAAAAATATAGAGAATATCACGTAAATGAGGAAAGAGAGAAATTATGAGTTTTTTTTAATTAATTAAAGCTTAAATAGGATATTATGAGAAATTTAAGAAATATATAAGTAGAAGCAGCTTACGGAAGCACCTCATGACATGTTTCTGGGCTTCTGCTTATTTTTAACTTTTTTTTAAGAGAAAGAGAAGCAAAAGCATGAATTCAAACACTAAATAAATAATTTTTAGTGACTTAAAGAGCATAAGCTGCTTTTAAAAGCTCTTGCAACACCCCAAGAGTAATTTATTAGAAAAGTCAAATTTCAAAAAGCACTTACATATTTAACTTCTGTTATTTTTTGAGCAACACAATAAACCCAAACATATGGAAAAAGATCGGCAATATCCTCGGTTTTTCTGGTAATTATTGTATTAGGAAAATCATATCCTTGTCAAAAAAAGAAAAAGAAAAGCAGAACCGTACCTACCCCTAAATATGGGGAGCTGATATATCCAGAGCAAAATCTATAAATCCAGAGCAATTTTTTTATGATTCTCTGTTTTACCCTTTTTCAAATCATAAAATAAATCATAATATTTGAATTCCTTAATCATACCCTTTTATAAATTTCTATCTTATTCAAAAAGTCAACAGGAAATTTCTTTATAATATTATAAGTCGTCTTTATTAAATTTGATACCCATATTCAAGTACCACGTTACTCTTTTCAACATTTTCCTAATGTCCTTGATATTGGATTTTCTTCCTGGTAGCTTTTATTACGCTTAGCTAAAGTTTAATTATTACAGCAAGGATGTTACAGAATTTTATAAACTACGTACCACAATATATTCTCACTAAAAGATATATTATTGGAATAAGACTTAATAATTTCAAGTCACTTATTTTAAATGTTCCGAATATCTTCACATAAAATACCAATAACAACATTTATCATTTTTTTCACTACATACAATCTTACGTTTCTGTTTTGTTGTTTTCTTTCCCACAAAGGGAGGTTTTACTTTATTTTCTTATTTGTACAGAGAAAGAAGACATGAATTTGTATACTTATTTATAATTATTTCAAATTAATATTTATATATTGTAAATCATTTTTATGTTATTTTTGTTAATGCTGGTTGTGTTTTCATACACTTTTCGTATGATATTTTACTGTCTCTCTATTTAAGATCACCGTTAGAAGATTGATTTATAGATTTTAAAGATTCTCTCGCTTGTTATAGGCTGTTCCCAAAACCAAAGAGATTTTACTTCCTAATTAATTGGAGGGTATTGTAGAGAAAATCGAAATATTGCTTTGTATTGAGGGATTTTGCTCTGTCTATATCATTTTTCTAAATCTGGTCTTGCACACAAATATCTATCTTACTATTTCAATAACAAGAAATATTATCCGTTAAACCATAAATAATGTAATATATATTAAGGGTTAATTTGTGAATTTCTTCGGGTTGTAGTGGGCGTTTCTGTAGTTATTTTAAGTTAAAGATAATTACCGCTAGATTCCTGAGGTTTGGTGTGATTATAGGAACCTACCCTAAAGTTTGAAAATTGCAATAACCTCATCTCAAACTAAAGTATTAGATGTTATAACAATAAATTTCTGATTTTGCCTTGGCAAGCAAAATGTTTTAGGAGTGTAAAGGTAGTGTTAAATGAGAAGGGTGCATTTCATCATTTTCTTTTTACTAAATTATTATATTTGATTTAACTTTTTTATTATTAAAATATTAAAAGAAAATGTTTTGATAGTTTAGTGCCACTTATTAAAATGGAGAAAGTATCCGTTAGTATCTCAATATTAATTATAGAAATATTAAGTATGGTTCATCATTTATTATGAGAAACTTTTTCGATAAGACATATATGGTTAAACCGTAAAGTATTCGAATCAGTAAAAAATATAAAAGTCACATATCATGTTGACCGATAGCCACATTCAATGAGATTGGATAAAGTTATTTAGTTTTAATATCTTGTAAACTTTATCAACATTTAAAAACAATATAGTGTAATAAATATGTATAATATTATATATATATATATATATATATTATACCTTTGAAACTTAGTAACTAACAATATGAAGCACCCTCCTCTTCTTTAACCATACATCTACACGCTTTAAAATAATTATTGACCCAAGACAAAATTAGAAGTTCAATATTGTTAAGATTTTATTGTAGTGGAGATTATTATAACATTTTAAATTTTATGGGAAGTTTCTATAATTTTATGGATCTAAGTGTAAATTATATATTCCTTAATAAATTGTTATAAATACACGAAAGAGAAAAGAGAGTGAAGTTCAATACTGAATAAAAATGGCGGCTGCTCTAAAGGCGACCTGTTTTCTTCTTCAACTGAATGGCAATCACAGTCAGAATCGTCGTGGGTGTTTGGCCGCGAAATCCCTGAGATTGAAGAAGGCTCCAATGGCAGCTCTCACCACTTCTCCAGCTGTTGGACTTTCCCAGACTTTTATCAATTTAAAACAACAAGGGAAAGTAAGCATTTTTTTTTTCTTTTTCTCCCTTTAATTGAATGAATGCGTTATTGGGATTTTTTTTTTCTGATGATTCCGTTGATGGGTTTTGTAATTTGATATGGGTATGTTTGTTTTTTACATTTTGTTGATTCGAGATTGATTGATGCCTCTAATGTTGGATGTTTTTTCTTTATGAAATTTGTGCGATGGTGTTTGTTATTTCTTGGTGGTTCAAGACTTTGATTTGCCTTTACTCGTTTACTGCTTGAGCGCGGGAGGTTACGTTTCTAGTGAATTTCTAATGTTTGTTGCAAAAGAATGTAATTTCAGCGTGTAACCTCCTTGTCTTACACAGACAGTAGCTAACGAAATCTATTTCGGGTAACGTGCTGGAAACTACTAAAAAAGTTATTCGATAATCTTATTAGAATGTTTCCATGGTTGTGTAATGTTCTTCGTCATGGGAATTTTGATATCCAAATCCAATTGTAGTTCTATCTCTTTCCCGTTTCTCCCTAATCATATGAATTATGATGCTTTTGGTGCAAAAGGTGGCGCTCATTCCATACATTACAGCTGGTGATCCCGATCTTTCAACCACTGCTGCAGCATTGAAGATCCTCGACTCATGTGGCTCAGATATCATTGAACTCGGAGTCCCTTATTCAGATCCGTTGGCTGATGGTCCTGTTATCCAGGTCTGAAAATCTGGTTATCCAAAGCATACTATTTTTACGGTACAATGTGTATATCATCTTAGAATAGGTGGTCCACTGCATTAGAAGATGCTGATTTATTTCACACTCTCTTTCGACAGGCTGCTGCCACCCGTTCACTTGCAAAAGGGACCAACTTTGATAAAATCATTGCCATGTTGAAGGAAGTAAGTCATTATTACTTTTCTTTTGGGCCATTATGAAAAAGAAGCATAATCGTTTGTTAATATAACGTGGTACCAAGTGAAGTTACCTACATTATACCACTTCATTTCTTGGGACATATCTTAAACATGGGAGATAAACTACCGACATTTCAGTTAGAGATTTTGTTTTGTGTGTGAGAGAGAGTGGGTAACTTCATCAATAATAGCCGAGTGGACAGACTACTTTATGGTAGAAGAGAAAGCTTCAAGGGCAGAGAGAGGAGCATCTTTAGCGGAAGATTCATTTACAACTTTCTTGAACGATTTTGCTGTAGTTTCTTGATGTAAATTTTTGTTTTTTGCAGGTGGTGCCTGAATTATCTTGTCCAGTAGCACTATTCACATATTATAACCCAATATTAAAGCGTGGCGTGGACAAGTTCATGATTACTTTGAAAGATACTGGAGTGCAAGGCAATTGTACTTTACCCTTTTTTTGCCTTAATTTGACAAGCCGTGCCCGTTCATCTGCTCACAAAATACCCAGCTAACCTTATGAAGTACATTACTGCTTTCAGGACTTGTTGTTCCCGACGTCCCTCTGGAGGAGACTGAGATGTTGAGAAAGGAAGCTAGTAACCAAAACATAGAACTGGTTAGCCATACTGACAATTCAGTTCCAACGCTTTTTTTTCCTTTAACTTGCAAAGTTGACATTATTTCTAGAATATAAATCTTTAGTGGTTATTACCAGACTTCATCTCCCCAGCTGCATCAAAATAACAAAATGCCCCAAGAATCTTGATTCTGATTAATGACAATACTTGTTTTTTTCCCCAATAATTTGGTATACTTTTAAGTCAATCATGCAAATGACAAGAAATATGTATATAAAAAATTCAGATAACCCTGTTAAATTTCTCGTCCTTTCTAAGAATCTCTTGAAAATTAGTGGTAGCCTTTGTTTCTGATCTTGTCTTGCCTTTTGATAATTTCTTTTCATTGATGCTATAAATTTGAATAGGGTAGTATTTGTAGCATTATAGAAGTGTTTACACTGACTGAGTTATGGCCTTAGTTGGGTATGACTTTGTTGGCTCATGCTTAATTCTAGCCTGCAATATCAGGTGCTCCTGACGACACCTACTACTCCATCTGCACGAATGAAAGCGATTGTTGACGCTTCAGAAGGATTCATCTACCTTGTGAGCCTTCTACTCTTTTTTTTTTTTTTCTCAAGTACAAATATCATGCAAGTACAGATCATTACTTCTACAACGACATATTTGTTATTTATAATGCAATGTTCTCATTTTCCTCTATTACACACTGTACCCTGTTATAGTTGTTACTGGAGAATCTACCTGGGAGAAAGAGATTTTAACTGAAAAAGTGGAATAGACATCTCGAATTTTCCAGCTCATGATTTTGAGCTTCAATTAACCACAACTTACTTTTTTTTTTTTTTCATTTAATAGGTAAGTCAGGTGGGAGTCACAGGGGCACGAGCATCTGTCAGTACTAAGGTTCAATCTCTTCTACAGGAAATCAAGGAGGTAAATCTATTAAGTTTCTTTCCTGCTTCACCCTCCAACTATTAGCAGCTTTCTTGGTTACTACTCCGTTTGTCATAATCATACTGTTCGATATCTTGTTCATACCCCTGCCATGCCTTGATTTGATTTTCAAAGAGAGTTTATGAGGTAATCATGATTTGCTCTGTATAAAGCCTTTCCATGCAATTCACTATTTTGCAGGCAACAAGCAAACCTGTAGCTGTTGGTTTTGGCATATCAAACCCTGAGCAAGTTGAACAGGTCTGCATTATAACAATATATTATTTACAGTAATTACGATCTGAATGTGTCAACCAATGCATTGTTATTGGGATAGCTACGTCTACGTTCTCTGAGGTTGTTGGATTTAATTACATAAACTCCTCTAAGGTTTGAATAATTACAAACACACTCTGAAGGTTTATATACATGAAAAAAGGAGTCCGTAAGACAGTAGCATTTCTCGAAACAATGAAAGTGAGATTTTTGTAGTTAAACCAATTAGCCAAATGCAAATACTTTTATGTAACAGTTTTGGATGTTGGCGATTTCAGGTGGCCGGATGGGGAGCAGACGGTGTGATTGTTGGTAGTGCAATGGTAAAACTATTGGGTGAAGCAAAATCTCCTGAAGAAGGCTTGAAAGAACTGGAAAAATTCACCAAAAGCTTAAAGTCTGCGCTGTTGTGATAAATGGTGGTTGTTCTATTTTTGTAACTTGTTCTGAAGCTCTAGCCTCAAATACATTGCAGCAAAATTGGGTTGACTATATTTTATTTTGGTGGATCACAGTTTACGAGCTTTAATTCTCTTTCAGTTTTGACTCCAATTTTATTTGATAGTCAATGTTTTTTCTTTAAAGGTAGTCGATTGAATTTTATTTGTTTCGACTAAAGCTACAAATAGTTAATTATGTTCAGACTTGAACTAATTAAGTACATACGCATCACCCCATGCAATCATCTTTGCAACCTTAAAATGCAGCGAAGTAATAAGTAGTCAATGGCACAAAGTACATTTTGCATAACTGTCAAATATAATAGTTGGAATAACTTGATGTCTTCATTGATATGATATGAAAGAGAGCATATAAATAGGAGAAATACATAATACCAGGCCCCAATTTTATATTGGATCAAGCCCTTATTCAATCATCAGGCCCCTACTTCCCTTGACAATAACAAATACTAAAACAAAAAGCATATATCTTAGATGTAACACCAATACTGAACATATGACCCTTGTTCTGTATTTAGTTTAGTACTCTTATCATATCTTCACTATTAATTAGCAATATATGAACTGATAACAACTCCCATTCAAATTATGTGCAAGTATACATGGATTCAGGATACAGCTACATTCAAAGAAAGAAACGAGTAACAACATAATCTCTTGTTTGTCTATTTCCTTTAAAAGGCTTAGATGCAATGCAACCATTGTAAAAATCAAGAATGTACATTGGGCAATCATATATACTCGTATAGCACTGAGGCCTGAGCTGCTTAATTTTACGGATCTGATGGTTGTTAATTAGCCATTGATTAATGTAACCACAATTAACGTAACACCAGATCTGCAGATAAAAAGTAGACGTATTACATAATCGATCGTATTGCAAAGAGCCAAAGACAAATTAAATCTTAAAGTATCTGCCCGAAAATCTTAAACCCGAAACTGAAATTAGTTTGGGTCGTTAGAGCTGATAAATTAACATGTGCTGGAATAGAATCGATGATGAAATCTCTTTTTCTCGTCCACTATAGCTCTAACTACAACAAAATGTCCAAAAAAAAGTAACTTGAATTTTCGCCATTGAATAATCAACTATATACTACACACGAGGGTAGTTTATGAATTATCTAGAATTGTTTGCAAATAATTCACAACAAATTTAGTAATGGCTAGTTTTGAGTTTTGACCATGTACACACTATTTTCACACACACATATATATATATATATATATATATATATATATATATATATATATATATACGAGGGGACGTCTTGTCAGTGTCGTCTCTCTTTCTCGCTTATGAACACTGCTATATACGAGGGGGTTGTGGTATTGGATATTCGAGGTGATGAATCTCATATTATCAGGAGTCCTCCAATTCTCCTCGTAGTCAGAGAATACGAAGGGAAGTTAGAGGGTCGCGATTCTTCATTTTCGACTGTTGGATAGGACGCATTGATTAGAGTCGGTTACGTCTCTTCGAAGTAACCCGAATTTCGGGTTCCAACCTATTCTCGTGGTGCCTCTTCTTGAACCGAAGATTTTGGACGGGAATTAAATTGCCCTCGCTTTGCAGTCTATATATAAAAGGGACTTAACCTAAAGAATTTCACATCACAATTTTCATTTTGGCGATTAGCTTACAAACTTTCTTCTCGCTTTTTGGAGCAATTCTTCTTTTTCTTCTTCATTTTTTGCAATTTTTCTCCCCTTCTTTTTTTAAGAGGAATATATCTTCTTTCGTTCCTGTTGCTGTTGTATCTTCTTCAGAAGAGAGGGGGTTTATTCCGGTGAACACAAAGATGGCTTGGTTCCCACAGGCGTTTTACTAGAGGTTGTAGAGGGGTCCTCTGGGAGAGGAAAGCCTTGTGGGTCATCTAGGAAGAAGAAGAAGGTGGCAGAAACCAAACCCAAGCATGCGTTGGTGGAGGACATTCCCTCGACAGATACTGATAAGTATGTAAGGAATAAGTTTGAGGAGTTTGTTGTGGACACTTCTGTAGTGGAATTTTGAGTGCCCTTACTTGCGAAACGAGCAAAGAATTCGTCGACATGTCACGTTACTGTTTATGCATCGCAAATTAAGGCGGGACTGTGAGCCTAATTTCCCTTTCTTTTGTGAAGTTTTTCGGGCATGTGGGTTTTCTCTTAGCCAAGTGATGTCCAATGGATATATTTGCCTGGCCTGCTTTGGTTCATATGCTCAATCAAACATTTTTTGGCGGTGTATGCAGTAAGTCTTTCTTCTTCGGGTCCTCTTTTCTATTACTTCACTCC
This sequence comes from Linaria vulgaris, assembly GCA_948329865.1. Taxonomy (NCBI): domain Eukaryota; kingdom Viridiplantae; phylum Streptophyta; class Magnoliopsida; order Lamiales; family Plantaginaceae; genus Linaria; species Linaria vulgaris. The sequence continues at coordinate 36,256,414 of OX415253.1, forward strand.
TCGAAATGCCAATTTCCAGTTCTAGACAACACTTTATCTTCTTATGGGAATTAGAAGGCGCGATATTTTTGCATTCGTCCAATAAAAGTGGCATGGGCAATTCCATATACGTGGTGGCATAAGCCCTTGGCACAAGATTCAATTCATTTGGATGGGGTGGTCGAGGAGATAAATGCCGAGGGTTTTTTTTGCTATGCGTTACGACGTAGCAAAGCTTTTGGACAGGAGGACGATTGGCTTCTTTTATGAGAAGAGCGACATGTATGTGATGAACACAAGACTTTGGAGGCTTTCTCAGGTTGACTCCCATGTAATTTGTAAGTGTTCTTGGCATATTCTTCTTTCCTTACTCATATCTCCTTGTGTACTTACGGGTGAATTTGAGGTTCATTCGGAGTAACGCTATTAGGTGCTCACATAGACGTTGAACTGTTGAAGCAAGGAAATGGCAGGGAGTCAGCGTATATTGAAGAAGTAGGCGAGGGCAAAGAAGTCCCTTTGGCGGGGTCTGGACATGTTATGAAGGGTGAGACAATTGTAGAATGGAGAATATCTTTCAAGGGTGAGGCTTTTGTTAGAGAGGGGCTTGGAGAAGTGAATTCTCCAATGCAGGTGAAGGGGGCGATCAACAGGGTTTGAAGGCAATCGTTGAGGGGACCATTCGAGGAGGAGCAACCCATACTGATGTTGCAAAACGGTTGGAGAATCAGCAAAAGGCTTTTCATCGCTCTATGAAGGACATTTTTTCAAAGGTGCCCCAGTCTAGCTTTTTGGGTAGATCTCTCCCAGACAATGATTTGTTGAATGTCTTTGTGAGTATCACTAAAGAACCATCGACTACCTTGTTCCTACCCACCCTTGTTATTGTAGAAGGTGTCGAGAAGCAGACAGAGATCCCGGGGAAACTTGGGGCCCTGGTGCTGATTTTGTGGTTATTAGTAGCAGAGAGTTGGGGGACGATGGTAAGCCTTCTTTGGCTATGGGAGAATCCAGGGCTGGGCAGAAGGTTTTGAGGTAAACGAACCTTTGTGGGATCAGCCGACCCTTTCATGTCCCCTTGTTGCATCAGCATGGGTGGAGGAGCTCCAGTACCGTTCACGGCGGGGTTTTGACGAGGTAAGTGCCTTTTCGTGAAGGTGTTTTTTCTGTGACTGTAGTTCTGAAAACTTTTATACAAAGAGTGTTTGCCATATGTATTTTTGAGTGTTCTCTCTTTCTTCACGTTAGGTGACCGTGTCGATGGGAGAAATGTGGGGTCTATACGACCATATGGTGGGTCAAATTAAGGGGCTCGAAGTGAGGGTGCAGACCCTGGAGGCGAAGGAGGCGCAATATTCTTCCAAGGGGACCAACTTGGAGCACCGGGATGAGTATATGAGTGCTTATGCTTGGCTAGACAAGTAGAGACTAGAGGCAGTTCAAGCAATCGAGGAATGGGGTCAGCGTATTAAGGAGCTACAAAACATGCTAGAGGTGACAGAAGAGGAGAGGGAGAAGGACTTGGTTGAGGGGAGGTAGCTACGCTAGGCTAATAATGAGCTGGCTTGGGCCGTGGGAGAGCACATGAATGAAGTGGCTAGTATGCGCAGGCCTTCTTAAAGGTTGATCTTGATGCTAAGGCTACGACTGAGCGTATGGCCCAAGGGGTGGCCAAGTTGCACCATAATTTTGTGGATATGGGGGCGGAGATTCAACGGGAGCGTGATACTTATCTGTTTTGAATGGTGAAAGAATTTTCTATGGGTGCGTTGAACAAGTATAAAGGACCCGCTAAGCATTATTCACTTTTTGTCACCATTTCATTGGGCATGTTGTATATGGCTACTAGGCTGCCGGGAGAGGGGGAAGGAGTTGGGTCTCTATAAGGAAGATGCGGATTTATCTCTCTTGCGCCCTAAGGAACTTAAAATGCCAGAGACTCCCAATGTCGTTCTTTCGTTACTAGGATCTCGTGGTGGCTCCTCTAACCCGTCCCTGGCGACTATGAGGCCGTCTCTTCCTACGTCGCCTGTCACAACAATGCTCGCGGGGGATCAAGAAGGAGAGGAGAAGGAGGAAGGAGACAAGGGACAGGGGCCCTCATGAAGCGTGAGAAGCGTCTTAGGTGAGCTAGGGTAGGAAAGAGGCCATCTGCCTCGTACTCTAATATCGTTTTCTTATTTGTACTTAGTTGTTCGGCCTATATTTCCCTCCCCCCACCCCTATTTCTTTTATGCCATTGAGTCATGGAGATTTATTTTCGCCTTTACGTGGGTGCACGAATCTTTCTTTTGGTGTTTCCCTTTTTTTTACTATGCGAATGTTCACCGGACGTGTGTGGGAGCACTTCGCCCCTAGCACCCAACATGTTTTCGAGGGACAACGAGGGATGGCGAGCGATGATAGTTTTGGCCTTGTCTTTGCGAGTTCCTTCACTCATCATGGGTCTTTGCGGTTCTGGCTACGACCGCGCGTTTTTGTTGATTTTTTGGGCTATACGGGGGGTTTTCCTTTTGGGATATGTGCAATAGCCTTAAGTTTAGAGGCATGCTTGTTTTCCCAGTTCGAAGGCACTAACCTTGTTGGTGCCATTGAGGTGGTCAAGAATCCCCCTCATAGTTAGTTCGAGGATTCTTTGGAGTCCCTTTGTTGTGTTGTGGTAACTCACATATATATATTTTTTGTTTTAGCACGTGGTGGTTTTTTTGGGCGCCAAAAGGTGCCCTCAAACCGTCTCCAGGTTCGCGATAGTGTAGAACAAGTCTAACCTAAAAAAGTGTATTCAAAAGCGGAGCGTCTTATTTCGCACGTCATTTTTTACGGTCGTTGGGGATAGTTTTTAAGTAGTTGTACTGCTCCTCGTAGGAAGTTCATTTCCTTTTTGAGGCACGGGCTCAACTATTGATGAAGTGACACGTAGCCTTGGTTGATTTGCCACGCTCGTGGTTTCTTCTATAGGTTGTTCGATCTACTTGGATGCCACGTTTTTTAATTAAGTATGTCATAAACTTGTCCATTAAAAATATTTATAATCTCTTGCGGCCGTTTGTCTGCCTATCACGTGAATTTAAGTTACTGCTCCACGATCTACCCACGTAGATCAGACAAGAGGGGTCGTCTGTTTTGCATGCCGATTTAGCAATGAAACGTCTTTTGAGCGGGAATTCCACTTCTTCCTTTTTTAGTTTCCTATAAAAGGGGTGTTGCGTGCATCTTTTTACTTTTCTTTCTCTCACTTCTCGCCATCTTCTTGATTCAATTTTTTTTTTTTAAATTAGTTAACTTCTTTCAAATTGTCTTCTTCTTATTGGGGGTACCATGGATCGTACTGATTTCGAGGTTTCAAATCCTTCACTTGTTGAGTTGGAACATCTAGCCTTCCCACCGTGTTTTCTCCTTTTGCTGTGAATATGGGGCAAGGCGTTGGTCCCCAAGCGTAGGTCGAGGGGATGCCACGTTTTTGACTGTCAGGGTGGCTTCACGGACCCGCTGTCAATGTGCAGCGAAATAAGCGACTATAGTGCATTATGACCGTGATGGTCTTACGTTGGAAAATGAGAGGGATGCAGGTAGGGTGAGGGTATTTCCTCCACCTTTGCTCCACATTATGCTTTGGATAGCATGAGAGTGACTTTTCAGCGAGGGGAACCTTAAAATCCTCCTACTTGTGGAGTCAAGTTAATACCAGGTTACTTCCAGTCGGGGTCTATAGTGAATCCAAGAAGAATTGGGACTATGCCTAGTTTAGCCACTAAGAGGCTTGTGTACAAGATCCTTCCGCGTGATACTTAACGGTTTACTTTGAACAAGTTAATTGCGGGCTTCAGCGGTTCTGTCGTCCCTCAATAAGAGGACTATTTCAGTTTTTGTAGATTTTCCCAAGTCAGTTACTCTCTTTTTCATTTCGATATGCGGTGGGGTTTGTGTTATGTTGTGGTCTGCTGGACATAGATTGCTCTCCCATCACTTTTAGGCCGCCTTTTGTTGTGTGTAGTACCCTCATCTCCTTCCTTGTTTTATTTTGAGCCGGCTAGTCCATCATTTTTTTGGAGGTGGGATATTCTTTGGGTGTTGATGATGCCTGGAAGAAGGACTTCTTCTATTTACCTCCTTGTAATTTTTCAATTGTCGAATGGAAGGTACGCACTAGGTGAGGTATGAGTTCAACACAAGTGCTTTTACTCACAACAGAACAAGCGAGGCAAGAATTATAAAGGCGAGGATTATATTCTGCTCCTTACGATGTGATTTCTATTTTGAATTCTCTAGTGGCTATGATCATGGAGGGAATTCAACAAGCCAGTGAAGTGCTAGAATTCCCCGAGGGACCCTTTCATACAAATTCCTTATTTCATAAGTTGTCTTTTTCATTCTCTCGAAATATTTTTCTCTAAGGGTTATTTGTGTGCAGGATCTTAATTTGTAACCTTTTGGGATTTTGTTGCTGAGGGTTGAGATGGATATACACGCTCAAATACCATTCTCTAAGGATCATTTGTTTCCCTCGGGCTCAGAATGAAAAGATGGCAATCAAGCCTTTTTTGAGGGAGATCGATGCTCTAGCTTATATTCTTTATTCTCCTACTCTTTTAACCGAAGGTCATTTTAGCTCGCCCTTTGTTCCGAGCCACGGTCTTTCCAGTTTAGTGGGCCAACCATCGCAATTGTCTAGCAAAGATTCTAGCCATGCATTTTGCTCGTCAGGCCCATGGATGGCATGCTTAGGATATCCTTCTTCGATCGGTGCAACTGATGGCATTTCCTTTTTTATAGGAGTGCAATGGAGTTTGGAATATTTTCTCTTGTATATGTGCGATGTACAAATCGAGAGGAATAGTGAAATTTCACTACCCTTTTTTTTCGGCCTTGCATGATGTAGTGTCTATGCGGCTTCTATTGTTTCGACTGTAGCAACTTGGGCTTACTGGAGTTGTGCCCTTTCAAGGGTTTTTGCAACATAGTCGGCTATGACTTGTGCTTTCATAGCTGTTCTAGGGCGGTACTCAATGTCGTACTCGCCTAGCTCTATGACCCACTTAACCAGCCTTCCGGAGGTTTCGGGCTTCAAAAACACTGAAAGTAAGGACGCAGTTTTTGTGCCGTGACAACGACAGCCAATGCAAATTTATTAATCTCGATGTAGTTGTTTTCAGCAGCCTGAAACACTTTGGAGACATAGTAGATCATTTTATGGACTATGCCTTCCATGCGTATCAATAATGTGTTAGGAGCATTCTCGGATGCCACTAGGTAGAGATACAAAGTTTCTCCCTTGGCCGATTTTGTTAACAACGGTGGGGAGGCAAGATACTGCTTGATTTGCATGAAAGATTCTTCGCATTCGTCGGTCCATTCGAAGTTTTGATTCTTCTTGAGGACTTTGGAGAATGGAAAGCTTTTCTTAATCGCCGTCGAGATGAACCTTTCTAAAGTTTTCATTCGACCCACGAGGCATTGTACATCTCGCACGCTTTTTGGAGAAGGTAGATTTGCTATAGCTTTTGTCTTGTAGGGATTTTCTTCGATCCTTCTTCGGTTGACCATGTAGCCAAAGAATTTCCCTCTGTTGACTTTGAATGTGCATTTATACGAATTTAGTTTCATGCCATATTGTCTCATTATTGAGAAGTCCATTGTATGGTGATCAACGTGATTTTCATCTTTAAAGCTTTTGACAAGCATGTCATCATGTAGACCTCCATGGTTTTGCCGATGTGGTGGTAGAACATCTTGGCCACCAATTGTTGAAATGTGGCGCCGTCATTTTTTAGACCAAAACGCACGACTTTGTAGTAGAATACTCATGTGTCAGTGACAAACACAGTTTTGCTCGTATCATAGACAACCATCAGTATTTGATGAAATCCACTTTGAGCATCCATCATGCTTAGGAGTGCACATCCTGTTGTTGAGTTGACTAGCAAATCAATCTGTGGTAGAGGAAAAGGATCCCTAGGACGATGCTTGTTGAGATATGTGTAGTCTACGCACATGTGCCAATCTTGGTTGGGTTTTGGTACGAGAACTGTGTTGTTGAGCCATTCTGAGAAGCGTACATCATAGATGTGGCGAGCAACCAATTTTACAGTTACTTCCTTGCCAGCTGAAACATTCTTTTATTTGCTAAAGTTATGTTTCTTTTGTCTAACAGGTTTTGCCTCTGGATCGACATTTAACTTGTGTACAACAATACATGGATCAATACCTTTTAGGTCATTATCGCTCCATGCGAAGATATCCATATTGTCGCAGAGACATTGGATAAGCTTGTGTTCCACATCCTCTGGTATACTGGTGCCGATCCGTGTTGTTTTTGTTGAATCGGTTGGAGACAGACATATCTCTTTTAATTCACCAAGAGGTTCGACTGTAGCTGTGCTAGCCAGTTGTTGTCTGATTTTAAGAAGTCTCTTGTTCTTCATCTATGGTGATATCTCTGTTTCGATGATGTTTTCGAGAGCATTGTTGTTTGACGGATCTTGTGGTGCTAGCATTTTTCGCTTCTCATGAGAGTATTGATCATATTCACCTCTGGGGTCGGATATGCTTGAAGTGATGTCATATAACATGTCCAAGCTTCTTTATAGTCTCCATGGACTTCACCTGCACCACATTTGGTGGGAAATTTTATCTTCTGATGATAGGTCGATACCACTACCTTGAAATCATTGAGATCGGGGCGACCGGTGATTATGTTGTAAGAAAATGGTGTATCGATGACGAGGTACTCTAAGTTTTGAGTCCTTCCTTTTGGAGCAGTCCCGAAGAAGGTAGGAAGCACGACCATTTCAATTGTTGCAACTCTTGATCCTCCAAAGCCGTATAGCGGAGTTATCATTATTTTCATGTGTGTGTCGCCTAGTTCCATTTGCTCTAGTGCATTTAAAGAGATGACGTTGACCAAGCTTCCGTTGTCAATCAAGATTTCTTGATGTTGTAGTTTGCAATATATAGACTTACGACTAGCGGACAATTCAAACTCGCAGCTTCCATAGCTTGTGGACTAAGCTTATCTTCATTATCTTTATCGATTGTCATTGCATCCTCGATGGTTTCTATCGTGGTTATTGTATGAGATACACGTTTATAATTGGCAAGTGGTAGATCGCGTGTGATCCTTTTGCATATTTTATTTGAGTCTCCATCCATTGGGCCTCCAGAGATCGTAGCGATGTCGTTTGAGATTGGCATTCTGGCAGTCATGTAGCCTTCTTGCTTAAGGAACCATACAACGGCTTGTGCAGCATGTTCAACGACTTCTTTCTTTGTGAAGAATATTGAACTGTAGAATCCATACTCTTCTTGTTTGAGTTTGTTGATGCGTAGTCTCACTTTGAAAGTACTCGTGGGGGTGACTTGGGCCCTTTTCTCTGTAGTCTGGTGGTGTTGTAGTAGCATCTGGCTCTAATGTGGCCATTTGTTTGTGCATATTTTGTCTTGTCCATTCTTTGATGGTGATACTTGAAATCATATTAAAAATTCCCTTAACAGGCATATTGTCAGTATCATCCCTTATAACAGGGATATAGATTGTTTGACCTCTTTTTGTTGGAGAAGGTGTGTTGGAATTGGAGTTTGCTCGCTTGTTCTGGTCGTTGAGATGTTTGTAAACTATGACATATTCTACCAGATTGCCCTCCTTTATCAAGCGTTCTATTTCACCTTATAGTGCACGACACTTTGACGTGTCGTGGCCGTATTGCTTGTGATACTTGTAGTAGAACTTTGATTTGTGTGTTTCCTCTATTTCTCAGGTCTTTCTTGGATTGTTGAGGAAATTCTGCTTTTTGGCGACATTGTAGATGTTGCTCATGCTGGTGGTAACCTGGAGTTTTTCTCTCGGAGGAGATCAAAAACAATTGTACGATCGGAAATGCTATGCCAAACCTTCTACGTGGGAAAACTAGAATAAAAGTTCCTATATCTTCTTGATATGTCCTAATCTCATTTGATATCATCACTTAAAATCGTGTTTATTTTCTCAAGAGGTCAAGTCTAATGGATATTCTCTTACTTCCAAACCTCGTGATACTCTTACTTCAGAACGGATACCTAAGTGGATGTTTGCAAGAGCTTATAGAAGCTCCTTCTTCCAAGCTTTTACTTAAAGTCACTAAAAGCTCATTTTGACTTAAAGCAATGAGTGTTTGCAAACCTTCTTAAAAATGTAACTTAAAGCCGTTTAAATTAATTTTGTAGTGTTTGCAATAATAAGTAAGAAGCAACTTTTATAATGCAATAAGACTTAATTACCCTTATTTATCGAGCATATAAGTAATTAACATACACTTACATTAGACAAGTATACATTTTGTTAAATAAAATAAAAATATATAATTTGGGAATGACGTTGAATATGGAAGAGAAAATATTATAAATAATTTTTATTGTTGAAAATGGATGAGAAAGGTTATAGAATATTTCTTTTCCTTAATTGTAGGGATATAGGCGGCACTTTGAGGGGAATTAGGAGAGAGAAATATTTTTATAATGCTGATAATTAAAAGAAGCTTTTAAAAGCACCAATTAACGAGCTTGTGGGCTTATGCTTTTTCTTGGCTTATTTTAAGACAAGGAGAAGCAAAAACCTTATAATCAAACACTAATTTATGGCTTCTTTATAGACAAAATCCCACAAGTTCCTTTTAAAAGAATTTGCAAATACTCTCTAAACCCAAAATACATCCCGTCCAATATTGTCTGCTGAAGCATATTTAAAGACTTCTTCTTTGCGGAGTTGAAGTCGAAACGTTGAAGCACATTTTTATTGATTGTAGTTTTACTCAAAAAGTATTCTTTGCTTCTAAGCAAAATTTTAAACTTAGTGCTTTTTCCCATTAGGATTTTATATCTTGGTTGAAACTTTTATTTGATCATAACTCGGGAGTGGTTAGTTCGGCAGACCATACTGAGTTTCTTAACTTTTATATTTACACTTGCAATCTTGTATAGATTGCCAGGAACAAAGCTCTCCAATCTGGACAGTCCCAGAATGAGATTGGCATTGCCAAGAAAGCTAATGTCCATGCTTCAGAATGGCTATAAACGCAGCTGCAACGTAAAATCAACAACTCATTGGCGGCTCTGTCCTATTCGTGGAAAAATCCTCCTCTTGGTTGGCTAAAGGTTTCCAGCGACGCAGCATTCTCGGATGGCATTGCAACCATTGCTTTCATCATTCGCAACCATTGTGGAGGAGTTGTAGCTGCTTTTGCAGAACCCTTTCCAGCCGTTGATGCCAATGCAGCAGAGATTTCAGCAATCCTTTCAGCAGTCACCTTACTTGAGAAGAAAGCAATCCAGAACTCTATGTTTGAATCAGATTCAATGACTGCTGTTTGCCTGTTTCACAGATTGTTGAGGCAAACTCCCTTGCTTTTTGGTCATGTGCGGATGATGTCGACATGATAAGAAAGATTTGGAAAAAATTCCCTCGATAGAGAATTTGAAAAATCCCGAGGCTCGGTAACAAGGACGCACAAAACCTCGCGAAGTGGGATAAAGAAAATTGTTGGAAGGGGTTTTTCAATTCTGAGTCGATTCCCCCGATTTCGTTTGATTCTTCGCCCACTGTTAGGGCTGCTTTTTGTACTTCATGTTCTTCCTGTAATGACACTTTTATTTCTACTGATTAATGCATGAATTATGTTTTACCAAAAAAAAACTCGAGGGGGAACAAAGAAATCAACACATAAAAAGGACTCTAAATTCGTGACAAAACAATAACTATGACAATATGAATCAAAGCTTTTATAATAGAATTACTTTTCAGTTTTCACTGAACTTGCAAACAGTTGCCAAGTCCTAAAGTGGGTCTTGCCTCTAGTACTTCCAAAACTATGGAGAACTAAAATATGTTGTTATTATTAGTGTTAACAGATGGTTTTTGCATGTCAAATTGTCAATCATGTACCATGTTTCCCAGCTCTATTTCTCAATTTCAACAGCATAACTTTTGCCACCATACTTACGCTGCGTCCAAGCAGAAGCTCCTTTGAAGTAAGTTGCTTTGAACTAGTCCCTAAATCAGGTATGGAAAGCTTAGAAGCCACCTGAGTTTGAATTGGAGAAGATGAGGGCAGCCCCATTACCACCTGCTCAATAGTATATAGAGCTCGAGCACTTTATCCCACACAGAATACAGAGACTCGAAATTGGAATGCACAGAATTCTCAGATGGTATCTCACGCTACTATTTTCATTCTGATATATGAAAAAACATGTTTATTTCATTTCAGGTTTCAGTCAAATTTATTAATAACGACAATAGAACATTAATAAGAGTTATAGTACATGTTAAGACATAATAGCCTCTACAAAATTTATGAATTGAGCAATAAAGGTACATTGGCTCCTGAATGAAAGGGAAAATAAATTCTACAACACTTCCAATGGGTTTATATTTACTAGTTCACAATCACTGCACATTGGCGTTTTGCAGGCCTTCTCCAGTTCTTCTCATTATCTGATGGCTGCAAAAGGATAAATATATATACACCAACTGAGTATAGTTGAACTCTGTCAATCTAGTTTATATAAGAACGCATTCAAGGAAATGAGGTGATTAAAAGTTAGAAACTTCACCTGAGAACTGCAAAATAATGGAACTCGAACTCTCTTGGAACCATCAGGTAAACGTTTGGAAGGAAAATGGTTTTCTACGTCAGAAAAGTCAGCATAGACCTGCAAAGATAAATCAAAGAGTTCCAAGTGGTGTTAGCCAATGAAGTTTTTAGCAGAATGCTCAGTAATAAGGTTAAACCCAAAATATTTATTTAATTAATTTGAAGAGATTCAGTTTTGCAACTACCTGAGTCTCAATTGTTTTCACCAGCTTTCCTTTGCAATCTGATGCATGCACACTTTCCAGACTGGGGCATTGAAGTAGTAATCTCTCTGATATCACAGCAAATCAAAAATGTCAGCATAAATAAACATTAAGTTGCAAATCCAGCATCTTCGAACAAATTTATGGGAAATACCTGGATGTAAGTTTCTACAAGAGTTGAGGTTCAGATCATTCAGATGAGGGCAATTCAAGTATAATCCCTGCAACAAATATTCTTTAAGTGCTATAATATAAAAACATATGTCTAACAAAGACATCCAAAAGTGAAACAAAAGAATCTTACATCTAACCCAGAGCAACCCCATAAGCTTAATTTTTTCAACCGGTTATGCTTGATGATTAGCTTCTGGTACATAAGCTGCAACTTGCTGTTTGGTGTCATCTGTAATTCACAGTCATCATCATCAAACGAATCCCCAGAATTGGGATCACTTATTGTCATCCCACAATCCATAAGTTCAAGTCGAGGCAACTGTGCTGTCGCAAACTGAATACCACCTATGGGTACAGAAGGCCCTTTTTTAAAAGAGTGAAACAAAATTGGTTATCTATGATGGACCAAGTAGAGGATTAGACGATTACTTGAAGTGATGTTGGGGCAAAGTGCAACAAGAAGCTTTGATAGTGTCTCAGGCAAGACATTGCAAATCATTCCAATGCCAGCATCACTGATGCTAGACCTGAATAAATGCAATAGAACAAAAGGAATGTTAAAATGGTTTTCAACTGAAGGGTGCATTTTTTTTATTAAGCACATAAATATCAGGTGTTTGCTTTGCTATATTACTCGTGAAAATCATAAGAGAAATTTGTAAACAGCACAGCTAGAAACTTACCCACTTAGATCAACTAATTCCAGCTTTGAAAAGCTTTGAGTAATAGCTGCAACTGATGCATCAGTTATATCTGACCCAAGGACAAGAGAAAGCATCCGCAAACTCCTAAGACAATTAGCAAAATATTATGACAAACTTACAAAGATTGAACTCATGAAAAAACTGTATCCAGTTGCTATAACTAATACCAACCTCAAATGGGCAGCTGTAAGAGCCAGCACCGCATTATGTGAAAGCCGGGCAGAAGCAATGTGGATGTTCTGCAGCTTAGGGCAACTTCTTCCTAGGACATCCATAGCAGTAGTAAGATCAGTACTATCATTCTCTTGGCGAGAGAAATCCAAAGAGACCTCCTTCAAATTGGGACAATTTATCACCTACAATATGGAGAAATATATTGAAATCATATCATTGCAATAAAATTGAATGCCATCACATGACATGGTGAATCGAACGAGCAATTACCATCTTGGAGAGGGAGTGAAGATCAGAAAGCCAAAGTGTAGAAAGACTGGTGGAAGAGAACACAAAACCCCCAAGGTTACAGCACCCTTCCATCTTGAGACTGGTTAGGCACCTTTTATCAGCAATAAAACGACTCAACTCGTCCCTGAATGAGTTCAAACAGAGGGATTTAACTTCATTGTCAAGCCTATAAGCCAACTATACTTAATTTTCTTGATAAACCCCAAGCCAGCTAAGCAAACATATGGTGGAACAGTAATAAAATCTAATATAAATATATAAATGCACCAACTACACACACATAGAGGTAAGAACAAACTCCTTCAACCAATAGTTGTTCATAATAAATATAGTTCAATCAACCCAAGCAAACCTAGATCTGCAACCACCATGTCATACATAGCCTTCATATTTAAAAAGTCGACAAACTGAGAATTAAGAAAATTGAAGAACACACCAATTGGGGAGAATAAATCTATGACTAAACCTTGTGTAACCATGTTTCATTCTATTTAGTGATCAACAGACCAGGATCTGTTAAAGAGCTACAGAATTTCAAACCTATATATAAACTATGTAACCTTCAAACACTCAAATAAATTTGTTATACAAAAGTTAATTAATGAAATATCAAATCACAAAAGATACAGATAATTAAAATTAGTACCCAGTAATCCGATTGATAGATGAATCTGACGTTGAGATCTCCAGCGACTGCAAATTATAGCACGAGAAAGCGATGCAAGCTAGCATCGTTGCATCGAAATCACTGCAAAGCCAACGTAAACCAGTCAGATCAGTTACAGATTATTTTTCATTATACCAATGAACTTAAAATTCTCAGATCCACTGGTAGAATAAATAAGTTTGTGTGAAAAAACCAGCTGCATTGAGTATCATATACAGTGAATATACACAGATCTGTCGATTCATTAGTTAATTATATTTAATAAAACAGTGAATTCCATTTCATGCACGAGATATCAACAGATCCAGTCCACAAAACCCTAGATCTGATCGAGATCCTAACCTCTCCACCACAAGCGACAGTTTAACAAGTCCAGGACACTTCTGCAACACGGATCCAATAAATCCAATCGGAGACTTCGCCGGAACCGTAAGCCGAAGCTCCTCCGCCGCCTTCCAAAGCTTCCTCGTCGTCTCTCTCCACCCCCTACACACCATCGCCGACGCCAACAACCCCGACGGCGGCAGCCTCCGCATAACCTCCCACAGACAATTCGACGGAAGCTTACCGGACTCCAGATCCACCTCCGAATCACTCAGATCCTCCTCCAAATCCTCCTCCGCCAACCTGAACTCGTCGAACGACAGCGCCCGCCGCGGCCTCGGCGGCGGAAGCGAACGGACCGTTGACATCACAACAGTCGAGTTCGCCACCGACGAACAGGTGACGTCGGAATCGGCGGCGAGTGGAGTGGAAACAGGAGTGGAGAAATCGTCGGCGTTTTTAGTGAAAGGACACTTGTGCCCCTTCTTGGGGACGCCGCATCGGCCGCAATTGTAGTTGCCGCGCTTTTTACCTCGTTTGATAAGGAAAGCAGCGTCGGTGACGGGGGTGGCGGGGTGAGGTTGGTGGCCGTGCATTTTGTGTGTTAAATGACCGATTTACCCCCCGCCGTACAGGTAGTAGTATTAGTAGAGAGTAATTGGGTAAGGGAAGAAATGAGATTGGGGGATTGGGATTGGGATATAGAGAGAGATGAAATAAAGGGCGGGGGAGCGGAGGGAAAAGGCGCGGGAGAAACAGCAAAAATTGGCGCCTCTCTCTGCCTTTCTTTTTTTTCTTTCTTTTTTTGAATTTTACTTTTTTTTTATTTTGGAGCGTATTTGGAGGCGCGTTGTTGTTTGTTGCATGTGGGTGTGAATGGTTGCCACGTGTGCCCCCACTGTGGAAAAAGAGGAGATATTTGCTTGACCTAACTTAATAATAGTGTGAAAATTACCCGGGTTTTACTGTGGTCTTAACTCTTAATCCTTGTTTATCGGATTTTAATCTGCTCTAGTGAGAATTACACGAACACCCATATGTAAAGAGAAATTACACATGCACCACTTATGAGCTAATTTAGTATTTTTTTTTGTATGAAAATTCTTTAAATTTTTGTTAAATGTGAATTATGATGCCCCTCTTTTATTATGCATAAAAATAAGAACTACATAAAAATCCTTTTTTTTATTCTTCTTTTTAATTGTTTTTTTTCTAACCAATTTCAATTTATTAATTATTTCTTATACATGGTGAATGAGGAGATTTCATCTGCTTTCATCAAAATTTAACAGTTTTCAAACAAGTTAATAGCTCAAAAGATGTGCATGTGTAATTTATGGGGTTGTCAATGTAATAAATACCTCCTTACCTCATGGGGTGTTTATGTAATAATTCTTTGAGTGGAAAATTATATTCCTTTCATTATTTTATTTAGTGTTATGATTGTGTTAATGTTTTTCCTTCTCTTTTTTTTTTATCTTTGTCTTTCTTATATTTCGTGGGATCTTGATTTTACTTTGTTACTGTGTGTAGAGATTTTTTATAGAGTGGAAAGGATAATACGCAACTATATTTTCTGACGTAAAGATAAGGGTTTTTTTAATAATTAATTCAAATGAAATGTTGTGGAATATATTTCCTTTGTGAAAATTTATATATACATTATTTATTTTATTTATTCTTTTTTGTGATTCACTGATTTTTGATTCAAAATGTAAGAGATAACAAGTAAGAAAGTTTCGAGTGTGTTCAGATTAGAAAGTTTGTTAAATTCTTGAATAGGTTGATGAAATTTAATTTCGGATAAATTACATAGAATCTAGTGGGTACGGTATTCTCTATTTTTCGCCGAAACGTGTAATGTGGAACAAGAACTAACCAGATTTATCTAATAATGTTTTCTTAGAACAGATGCCAAACGTGTAATATCCGGAACACCTATTACACGTTAAGAAGCTTAAAATTACTAAAGTAACCCTGAACGGTCGAACTAGGAACAGTCGAACATAGGGCAGTTCGACGTTGTACAAACTGTCGGATTCCAGAAGAGTCGAACAGTTGCGGGTTCGACTCTGTAGGCTCTCGAACAGAATTAACTTATAGATAACGATCGAACTGGAAGGCATATCGATCGAACCCACAAACTATCGAACGGCCTGGTTCGATTGTTATAGGATTGGTGAACAATAATTAATGACTTGCGTGAATCTGAAGATCCGCGGGATATATAGACCCCGGAACGCAGGCCCCGCTCTGTGAAAAGGCAATAATAGTCGAACGATGATCGTTCGACTGTCCGAATTCAATCAAACAATCTACATTCGATTCTTTTCTATTTGGGCCGATAACGAGCTAGGCCGACCAGCTTATTTTTTCGCCACCTAAATCACCCCCACCATATAGTCCCCCCAATTTGGGAGTGGTCTTGATGCAAGAGCGGGTGCCAAATTTAAAAATGTTTGTCACTATGCTTGAAGCATGGACTTGGCTTCAAAATATTCCCCCCATTTTGGAGCCGTAATCCGAAGGAACGGATGTCAAATAATAAAGTCTGGCTTAAAAATATGCCCCCCATTTGGGAACCATAATCCGAACGGACGGATGTCAAATAATAATATATGGCTTCAAAATATGCCCCCCAGTTGGGAGCCGTTATCCGAAGAAACAAATGCCAAATAATAATATTTTTATAGAGAATCGAATCATCAGAGATCTGGTTGACTTGGATAGTATCGAAACCTGAAGGGTTCGACTGTTATGAATAGAGTCGAATCTTGGATGATTCGATGGTTTTGGTAGTATTGAATCCTAGGTGATTTCGTTGTT
Source organism: Linaria vulgaris (assembly GCA_948329865.1). NCBI lineage: Eukaryota > Viridiplantae > Streptophyta > Magnoliopsida > Lamiales > Plantaginaceae > Linaria > Linaria vulgaris. The sequence continues at coordinate 36,272,381 of OX415253.1, forward strand.
GTGGAGAGAATCGAATCGTATGTGATTCGATCATTATGGGAAGCATCAAATCTTGTTGGATTCGATTGTTCTGGGAAGTGTTAAATCTTACGTGATTCGAGTGTTATGGCGAGTATTGAACCTTTGACGTTCGATACTTAACTATCAAACTCGTAGAATTGAATGTGAGGACCATTCTCGAGGCGATGTCGGGGTCTATATAGAGCCCATGTCTGTTATTTGTCATTTTGTGGCAAACTTTTGTCGGTTTGAGAATAACAGTCGATCCAAGCAGAGTGTCAAACAATCGAACAATCGAACGAGGTTATCGATTGAACCAAAAAATGCCGAACAACAGGAATATCGAATGCATGCTTGGTCGAACGGCATCCGTGTTAATTTTTTGATGGCTTGACGTGTTTTATTGCGTAATGGCTCAGAATAAGTCGAGGGTTCATAGTAAGATCATGAAGCCGCTAGTGAACATTCATGCAATTGAGGTTCATGGGATAGACCGTGTGGCGGGTGACTACAGGTGGCATTTCTGGAGTTTTGATACCTGCGAGGGAGTCAAGAAGTTTATCAGCTAATTGGGGTGCGGGTCACACGATTAGTAAGGTAGAGGACATGTCCACTGAGAGGCTTGGACGAGTGTCTCAGGACTTCGGGAATATCGTGTATGTGATTTTGTGAGGCACGGAAGTTTTGAAGGACGCAGAATTGTTATGGCCCCTACCGTTAAAGGTGGGAGAGTAAATGTCGATAGCGTAGCTCAAATTAGGATGATGGAGGAAAGGGATGTTGTTGATGAGACTATTGGAGAGAACTTGGCACAATATCATGTTGAGAAACAAGCTTGGGGCCTTGGGTCCGGGACGAGTGAACCAAATGAGGCCCTAACGAGTGAGAGTGGGCGAGAATTGGTACACGGACGCTAAAAGGCGGGTCGTCAAAGCTCAAGCTGCAAATGAGGCTCGGGATTCCAACTCGGCCTTCAAACTGTTCTCTGTTGTCTAGTAATTTGAGGCATGCGACCCTGGCAGTTGGACTGATTACAGGTTCCTCAACGATGAGGAATCTGAATCTTTGAACATTAAGTTGATCGGATACAAGTTAAGAGAAGAACATGCTAATCAGATTATTAGGGGTATGTGGCCTCGGCTCGATCGTAGTATGGGGCTTGAAAACCTTGGGTATCGCGATCTAGCTTGCTTCGTTCGTCTGTTGTTGTTTCCAAGAGCATTGTCGTGTATAGGTTATGTCTTGATTACAGTGGATTGCGGGAGGTGCAGGATAAGCACAATAGGATCATTGACAAAATGGAAGAAAAAATTAGAAGAGTTGGCCGCCTTGCAGCCCACTACTGAGCTCATGATGCTGAGAAAATCAGGGCCAAGGCTGTAAAAGATGCATTTATGGCCGCAGTGAGTGCTAAGAAAGTCGAAGACGGTGTGTGTTCGCTGCGTGCCGAGATTGCCGCATACTAAAAGAAAGGGACATGCTGAAGCGGGATAGGGACTCATATAAGGAGTCGAATTCAAAAGCTAAGCTTACAGTTAGTTGGCTAAAAGCTAGGGCTCGCCAATTGTGAAGTGGTGAAGGCTTTCATGATGAGTGGTGTATATTGTTGGATTGAGCTACGTCAAGGGGTGGAGGATGTGAAGTTCGAAATGGAGCTTGGTGCCGACCAGATTGAATATCTGGGGTATTTGAGAAATTATTATATACATCTGATGTATGTACAACCGATGGTTGAGATTAAAAGAAGATCCTTAAATTGTAGAAATTACCACCCAACACCCCATCCCCACCGTGTATTGTTAGTAGATGCACATACATCGGTTGCACCTAATAATCACTTGTATTTGAGGGAGGGGTTTCGAAATAAGATTCTTCACGTGAGTCGTGGTCCTCGTGTGGAAACCCCCAAAGTTGTCGATGAAGTCGAGAAAGAATTTACTCCTCCTAGAGCAAGCGATACCTTCTATCATATTTGGCAAGAAAGAAGAGGTTTTGTTGGAAAAGTGCCCAATTTAGGGACGGGTGAGCCCGTGCACGAGGTGGTGCATGGTGAGGCGCATGTCGGAAGGGATGCCGATCTGGGTGGAGTTGCATCTGCGATCCATGATGTGATTCGTAGCGCCTTCATAGGTAATGACTACGAATAGGTGACTCTATTTGTCGTGTTAGGCGCTGATGGGTATACTTCTTTGGATACTCTCATGGATGGAACCGATGATCGCCCCAACAATGTTGTTGGTCAGATTAATGTTGGTTCTAAAAAGGCTCCACCATCTATAAGTGTTAGCTCTATCAGCGAAATAGCAATAAGGAAGTCGTTTGGACCGCCTAGGCATGTTGTGCCCGTGTCGAAAGGTTGTGTCTGAGACCGTTACTGGTTGCACATAGATTTCAACTCCTACTCACGTGGCCTCACTGGCCTCTCTAGTTAGTGATAGGATCTTGGTATCTCCGGGTATTTATTAGATTGGGGGAGGAGGAGTGGGTGATATCATTGTGGAAGATGTTGAGATTTGACCGGAGGGATGGCATGACTTTGACGGTGAGGGATTCAACATGTATGAAAGGCAAATCGAAAAGAGTTGCACGAGGTTCGCTTGATCACTCTGAATCGTATTACGACGAGATTCACCTAGGCCTATAGATTTGTGAAGTGACGGAAGGTATCCCTGTTTGGTCCCTTTATAGGTAGTGGTAGGTCTTTGATTAATTATTAACAACCTTGTCGTATTGGTTATTGGTCCATTTTTAAAATTTTCATTGCGGCGTTGTCAATCTATCTCGAGTCTTTTCTCCTCAATTTGATGAAGCATTTGTAGTTGCAATGAAATGCCTCTGTTTCTGCGAGATTGTATGTTTGCATTCGACTGTATCAAGACAAATGTTTGTCTTTCTTTCTCCTTCAGTCGACACTTGACCGCGTTGCATTTGATCTTGTCGGGTTAAATGCACATCTTTGTTTCTCGTAAAGATATTAGGTTTGCATTTGACCTTGTCAGGTCAAATATCCATCTCTCATTCTTGTGGAGATATTACGTTTGCATTTAACCATGTTGGTTCCAATGTCTATCTTTCTTTCTGATGGAGATATTAGGCTTACATTGACAATGTGAGGTCAAATGTCCATCTCTGCTTCCCGTGGAGATATTAGGCTTGCACTCGACCGTGTCAGGTCAAATGTCCATCTCACTTTATGATGGAGATATTAGGTTTGCATTTGAACTTTATCAGTTTGAAATGACCATCTATTTTGTTTAACCGCTTCGGTTCAACGGGTTGTGGTAGCCACGCTTTTGCACCTGTTTCTTTGACCGTTGCATGTCTAGGGGTCGTGAAAACCGTGTTGTTGTACCTGTAGAGTTACCGTCTGTTATGGAAAACAAATAGTAACAATAAATATCACATAAATGAGGATAGTTATTGAAATTATGATAAAGTTGAGCCCAACATAAAGCCGAGTTGCCTACGTTTCCCGAGTGGTGTCTCGGGACTCAAGTCGCCATAGTTCCTGTATTAAGTTTTACATTCCGTGTGGTAACTGCAAATCATAAGATTAGGGTTAGTAACACCTCAAGTGTTGCATGTTCGAGGGACAAGTCAATTTTTGACCCTTTTCTCCAAGTAGTAGTAGCCTCGGTTGCTTGCTTGTATGACACGAAAGGGACCGTCTCATTATGGTTGCAACTTACCCACATGCTTGCTTGCCTCAACACTCTTTAAGACCAGGTTGTCGACCTCAAAATTCCTGAAATGGACCTTCTTGTCGAAGGTCTTGGCCATGGCCACCTTAAAGGCCACAATACGCTAGTATGATTGTTCTCTTGTTGATCTGATCATATCAAGGTCCATCTGGCGTAATCTAGCTGACTGTTCTGGGTTGTAGTCATGTACTCGGTGGGTTGGTATTCCAATTTTGATTGGTAAAACTACTTTAGAGCGATACACCAATAAAGGAGTTTCTTCCGCCGACGTTTTAGGGGTACTCTTGTAGGCCCATAGGATGTCGTGCAACTCATCAGTCCAACTTCTTCATGTATCCTTTAGTCTTCATGCGAGGTAGTCTTTCAATGTCATGTTGGTTGAATCTACGTGCCAATTGTCCTGAGGATGTGACATCGACGTGACATGTTGAGAAATTTTCAGTTCCTCGCACTAAGATTTGATCTCCTTTCTTATGAATTGCCGACCGTTGTCAGATACAAAGACTCTTGGAATATCGAATCGGCATATTTTGTTCTTTCATATAAATTCAATCATGTTGCTTTCTGTGATAGTCGCCATTGCCTCCGCTTCTACCCACTTCGTATAATACTCCATGCCGCAACTAGGAATTTCTTTTTCCCTTTCGTAATTAGGAGTGGCCCAACAATGTCAATTCTCCATTGATCGAAAGGGTAAGCCACGTCCAAGGGCTGCATTGACTGAGCCGACCTATGAATCAACCTAGTGTGAAACTGGCAACTACCACATCACCGTGAAAAGGCTGTTGCATTCTTGAGAAGAGTGGCCCCGTAATATACTTGATGAAGAATGCGTTGCACCAGTGCTCGTCCCTCTGAATGACTCCCACAACTTTCCGCACAAATCTCCTTCATCGCATAGTCCACTTGTGGTGGAAACAAACATTGCAGAAGTGGTCCCTCGAATGAACGCTTATAGAGTTCACTGTTGTGAATCATAAATCTGAAAGCCTTATAGTGCAGCCTGCACCTAGCGTTAGGATCATCCGACAAGATATCGTTAGAGATGTATCAAAAAATCTCATTCTTCCACGGTGTTGACTTAAGCACATGTAGTATGTAATCCACGTGAGCCCACACATTGCTATAATTTGATATCCCAATGGCGGGCTTCTCCATTGCCAAAAGTGTGACACACTTTTGGACGTAGATTTTTGATGAGCTAGCAAATCTCAATAATGCCTCGGCCTTGGTGTTCTCGGTGCGAAGGATTTGCAGAAGGTCAAAAAAGAGAACTTACTGGCTAGATCCTTAAGCTTAACCAAATATAATATTATCGTCTTCTATTTGGCTTCATACTTGCCCAAAAAATGGTTGGCCATGAGTTGCGAGTCCGTGAGTACTTTCAAATAACCAGCATTAAGTGTTTGGGTCATGCGTATGCCCGCCAATATAGCTTTGTACCCTGCCTCGTTGTTCGTTACATGAAAGTTTAAGCTTATGGCAAATTCAAATTTGCGACGGTCGGGCGAGAGCAGATGTACCCCGACCTCTCCTCCGTAATTGGTTGCCAAACCATCCCCATGGAGCAGCCATGTGGTTGTCGCACGGCTCACGCTTGGGTAGTTGGAGATTGCCCAAATGAAATTTGTTGAGTCTGCAACTCTGTTTTCTATTGTCACTCTCTGCCATAAAGTTTGCCAATGCTTGGGGCTTTTATTGAAGTTTAGGGGGTAGAATTCCTGACCAAATGCGCTGAGCTCAATCGCCCACTTGACTAGCCGCCTGGAAGTTTCGGGTCTTTCCATCACTTGCTTCAAAGGTTTGTCAGTTATGATCGTTATAAGGTGCGACTGAAAATACGATCGCAGTTTCCTTGCCATCGCCAATATTGCAAGGGGAAACAACTTTATCTCCAAATAATTCTTTTTCGCGCCCTACAACACTCGACTCATATAATGTATCGATTGTTTCTAGGCTCCTTTATCCTTTACCAAAACTGTGTTGATGGCGTGTGAAGAAACTGCTAAATACAAATACAACATCTCTCCCTGATCGAGCTTCACAAGGAGTGGCGGGATCACCAGATACCTCTTCATCTGCTGGAAAGTTACCTCACATTTCGCTGTCCAAACAAAATTCTTATTCTTCCTCATTACCTTGAAGAATGGTAAATTCTTATCCGCTAAAGTTGATATAAATATTCCAAGAGCCGTCAGATGATCTACCATGCATTGTATGTCTTTCACTATCCTTTGTGATGGCAGCTCTAATTCTTCCCTAATCTTATCGGGGTTTGCCCTCATGCCTCTCTCATTTACAACATAGCAGGGGAACTTGCTCGCCATTACTTCGAATGTGCATTTCTTCGGGTTCAGTTTCATACAGATGTTGGATATGCTCCTCCACCATCAAGCTTTTGACCAACATGTCGTCAATGTATACCTTCATAGACATGCCAATCAAATTGTAGAACATCTTAGCAACCAATCTTTGAAACGTCCCACCAGCGTTTTTCAGGACGAATGGCACCAATGTATAACAATATACACCCGTGTCTGTTACAAATGCGGTCTTGATTTGATCATTCACAACCATACAAATTTTATGGAAACCAATCTTAGCATCCATCATACTCAATAGGGTGCATCCCATTGTCGAGTCTACGAGTAAATAAATTCTCGAAAGTGGAAAATGATCACTTGGGCAGTGCTTGTTCAAATCGGCCTAGTCAACACACATCCTCCATGTTGCAACCTTCTTGAGCACCAACACCACGTTCCTCAAAAATTCCAAAAACTGAATCTCATTAATGTGTCGAGCTGACAACAACTCATGAACTTCCTTCTCTGCTGCTTCGTTCTTCTCTTTGCTAAAAATGCGTTTCTTATGCCTGTGTGGCTTGGCATCTGGGTTAACATTCAGCATATGTACTATTATCAATTCCATGCAAGCCCAATTCCATCCATTCAAATATATCTGCATTACGCCTAAGACAATACCCAATGCAATTTCCACATGTTGGCTCAATGGTACACTACCAATCCCGAATGGTTTTTCCGTCATCCTCCCAGAATAATTTCACAGATTTGGACTCCCCTAATGGCACCATATTTGACTACTCCCACTGTCTCATAGCTAGACGCTCACATTTTCTTTGCCCTGCTCTTGGGACTTAGGGTCCCATCTCTTTCTCAAGCTTCTCAATTTTAGCCCTCTTCTTCTACATTGCACCCGCCAGAGTGGTATTCCCATTTTTAATCATTCTACCAATCTGGACTCCTTCACGTAATCGACGGTGTTCCCCCAGACGGTGCTAATAATTTGGTCTTATTTTGTGTAGGTTATAATACACAAAAATTATAGTACAAATGGGCTTGAAATAAACCAAACTATGCTAGTCAATTACAAGGAAAAGGACCAATTTTGTCCAGAACACATATTACATGTTAAGAAGCCTAAAATGACTAAGGTAACCTTGAACGGTCAAATTGGGAACAGACAAACAAAGGGCAGTTCAACGATGTAATAACTGTCAAATGCCAGAACAATTGAACAGTTGCATGTTCGACTCTGAAGACTCGCAAACGGGATTAATTGATAGATAACGGTCGAACTAGAAGAAAAATCCATCAAACCCAAGAACTCTTGAACAGTCGAATGACATGGTTCGATTGTTGTATGGTTGGTGAACAGTAATTAATGACATGCGTGAATTTCGGGATTCAGGGTATATATAGACCTCGTAAAGTGGGCCACGCTCTACAAAAATGCAATAATAGTCGTACGATGTTCGACTGTCTGGATAAAATCGATTGGTCTACGTTTGACTCCTTTCAATTTGGGCTGATAACGGGCTAGGTCGGCCCTGTTCGTTTATGGGCCACCTAAATCACCCTCACCACAATGGGTACTCTTTATTTTTCGACGAAACATGTATGGTGTTTTAGCATAATGTTGAATAAGAACTAACCGGATTTATCTAACAAAGTTTTCTTAGAATTAGTTTCTTAATAATTATTTTTATCACCTTGACCAATCCTTCAACTACAATTATTGGCCAATTAAAATACACACCGAGTTGAAGGATTGGTCAAGGTGATAAAAATAATTATCAAATCGGTGTGCAATTTGATAATATTCGTGGTGCAATAGAAGACCACATCCTCAAACCTCATACTATGTAGTAAAGGATTGATAGAGCTTGTGGTGGCGTAAGTTGGAGTACAATCTTTAATAGATCGCGGGCAACTCACATAGACATGCTCTACTTAGACCACTAAGCTCCCATTATAGATTGTTCCTCAGATGCTTATGATAGGGTCAAATGGTAGTGCCAAAAATGCTTCCATTTTGAGGTCGCGTGACAAAGCTAAGTGTAGTTGTTAATGGAACTGTGGCGAGGGAATCAGAAGACCTCATTGGTGAATAACTTAACATCAGAAAAAAGGGCACTAACCAAGTGGTATGACGTATTGGGTGCTTTAATAAGAGAGCAGATCGATAAATTAAGAGCGAGATATCGGGACTTCAGATTGGAACGATTATTGTGGCAAGGAACGCGATCTAAATCTTAAACAAGAGGTTAAACAGATGTTGGATCTGAAAGAGGTTTATTAGAAGCAACAGGGAAAAGTCCAATGGCTTAAAGAAGGAGATGGGAACACATCTATTTTCCACAACAATGCTAATGAGCGCAAGAAACGGAACGAGATTAGAGGCGTCAGAGATGGCGAAGGGAACTGGAAGGAGCAGCTACTGAGGTGGAAACATTGATTTGGGACTTTATTTCAATCCAGGCACCAAAGTTATGAGGATATCGTGGGAGTTTTGAACGTAATGCAAACCCAAGTGACTGATGAGATGAATCGTCTCTTAACCCTACCCTATGTAGTAGATGAGGTAAAACGGGCTCTTTTTCAGATGTTTCCTTTTAAATATTCAGGATTTTATGGCTTATCAACCATATTTTATAAAAAATATTGGCACATTGTTGGCCCTGACATTACTACGTTTTGCATGGAGTTACTTAATCATAACACTCTTCCTATAGGCATTAATTTTGCGAACATTGTTCTTATTTCTAAATGTGATCAGCTAGCGTACATGCACCAATTATGTCCCATAAGTAACGTGTGTTTTAAAATTGTACCCAAAGCCATTGCCAATAGATTGGAACTATTCTTACCTACTATTATCTTTGAAGCTCAATCCGCCTTTATTCCTGGACGTTTAATCACTGAAATTGTTGGGATCCGTACTTAGTACTTTAGCGCTAGGGATACGCCAACACCCACACAATGGTATCCTAACACTTACTAATAACACATAATTCTCCGGGTGGGTTAATTCTTAAATTATCGAGAATATATGCAGTTCGAATGCGATTCATGTGATTCGTAAATATAAGGTGTTTAAGTGATAGGGTTTATACGAAGGGATTTCATAATACAAAAGGCCATTAAATTTGAAAAGAGATGGAAATATGAAGAATAATTAAAGAGATATATTGTTTTGCTAAAATAAGAATACAAGTATAATGCGTGAATCTGAGTTGGTTATAATGGCGAAAATCCTCCTCTATTTATAGAATATCGGGTGTAGTTATGAGTGTAGTTACGAACCCTTTATGAGGGGCCTATTTTGAAGCGTCTTCTCAGAGCATTATGGTCTTTTCCTTTTCGGGGGTATTTATGGATTATCACTTACTTTACCTGAATGATAAAATGCATCGGAATAAATAAAAAAGTAGATATTTATTATTTTAGCATATTATATGGAATAATCTGTCGAGCTTTAGGCAAAACAATCACTATTAGATAATGATTGTACAAAAGAGTATATTAAATATTCTAAGCTCCTTCCTAAGAATACGTAACAATCGAGTGAACAAGGATGTAACTCTTTACAAGTTTAGCATCTTAACTCTAACATACTATTAGACTAAATTTACTAAACGTAAACTCAAAAAAGCAAGACAATACTCTCAGCACTAAAGACCTAATCTCTCGAATTCTTTTGCGCATGTCTTGTGTCTTCTCTATATGCACTTCATGTTTGTATATATATGTCTTTCTAAACTCCATGACATAAAGCAGCACACAGTTTCAGATTGCCTTTGATTTCCTTGTAAGCCTTTGTTTTTAATCTAAGCCATGGTCTTCATTTAAGGAAGGTTGCATTATTTAACTTTGGAGCTAGTTAAGGAAAGATCATTCTTCAGTGTCTAAGTCTTATTGGAAATAATCTACTGCATGAATCTTCTTTCCTTGTAGCATTCCGCAAGCCGTGTTCTTTACTTTTTTATTCAATTGCACGTGTCATCATAAATAAAAAAAGTGTATTGATGGAAATGTTCACTTCTAACTCGATCCTTGCATGATCCCGTCAACCTGGAGCATACACAATCAACTCAAATGTTACATAAAGTATCAAAAAAAAATCCAGATTATGCAGTGTTACAGTGTTATACTCAGTGTTGAATTAAGAGTTCACAAGTTCCGTGTTGTCATAACGCTGTGTCTAACACTTACACTTTTTGCTAACCATAAAAATAAATAAAAGGAAAAGAAGAAGGTTAATCCTAATCGGGAAATCAATAAATGGACAATACAGTTGTCACGAGTACTTCCGATGAGATGTACCCACTCTTAATAAGGAGACCCCCTCGGATGTTGCCCTACTCCTCGGTCACTGACCTAATAAAGGCATAGAAGAGCACACGAGGAGGAACATAAGCGTCCATTGGAAAGTCAAATGGTGAGTAAAAAACAGATATCAACGCGGCATCAGAAAAAGAGCAAACCCCGATGAACCCGTGCGACTCCGATATCCACCAATGCGCCAAGAGGGACCACAACGGACCCCGAGTCCCATGAACTTACAAGAAAATTTCCTTGCTGAACACTCCTCAATGTGAACTGCCCTCGGACCACACTCCTCAAAGTGAACTGCCCTCGGACCATCACCCGATGACCCATTTTCGGAGAAAAACCAGAAATGAATAACAGAGCGCCCAAAAAATATATTCTGAGGACTTAGACGGAAAAGTACCATTTCAAGCAGAGCAAATCCAGCCCTCGGAGATCATATCAAGCCTTCGGAGATCATATCACGCCCTCAGAGATCACATTACGCCATCAGAGATCCTATTACGTCATCACATTACGCCATCGGAGATCACTCCAGATCATTGAAGAACGGACCCGAGTCAAGAAAGAGAAATAAAACCCCTCGAAAGGCATATACAGCAGTCCCTACCCCCGTACGAGCATTCTCATTATGTATCAACAAAAGCATAGTCCTTAGAAGAGTAACGTCCCCAGAACAATCATTCATCGGAGATCCTCGAAGCCATCGGAAAGCACAAAAATGGGTCTAGTCAGCGTCTAGTAGATTAAGAGATAAACCTTATCCTAATTTTTACACCTGTATCAGTATAGCGACACCTGTCTTTACTAAAGTACATGCACAATGACACCTGCCCTTACTAAAGTCTATATAAAGGGAGGTGATCATTAGAAGAAAGACAACTTAATGGAACACAACTGAACAAAGAGACACAACGATAAAAGGAGGAAAAGTTCAGTGAATAAAGGAAGGGAATATTCTTGTATCTCTTGTTATTTTCAAGTAATTTCCATCTATGATTGTTTCTGAGTCACGGGCAGGGCGTTCCAACCCAAAATAAAAATATCTTCCGTTAAATAGGGGATAATTCCAAACCCGTTAACAAAGTGGCACCGTCTGTGGGAACGCCATAATATCTGTCCTCGAGAGAATTCAGCAAACATCGACTATGATGGATGATCTCTTCGAAAGTGAAAACCTTCCAATTCATTACAACGACTCGGAAGAAACTCTGTCCAATTATGATTTAGGTACGAGAAATTTTATTAATATTCTCTGATCTGTCTATGAAAGACTTGTAGATGCTACATGGGCACCCCGGAGGGGGGAACATCTCGGAAACATGTCCTCTATATCCTCCGAGGACAGAAATTTCCCTCCTGAAAGAGATACACCCCAGGCGGGGCGGAAGCCAAACTTAATCCCTTGGCATCAGGAACCCCGACAAACGCCCCGAAGGTATACTTATCCTGAAAGGACCCCAGAGAGGGGTCGGGGGGAAATTTCCCACCCCTCGGAGTATCGGGGAGATGTTGAACACTCCTTATGGGGAATGATGGATGACTTACGAAAAGAATTGGGCGATCTCAAGAAAACCATGGCCCATGAGGAGGATCCCACATTCAAGACCTCTCCTTTCATTCCCGAAATTGCTTTAGCCTCTATCCCCCCGGGGATGCGGCCCATTAATATCCCGTTATATACCGGAGAAGCTGATGGAAGAGATCCGCATGACCATATCCATCAATATCTGGTCGGAATGGACCTATCTTCCGCCCCTGACCATGTGTTATGCCACGTGTTTCCTGTTACCCTCGGAGGGCGGGCTCAGGCGTGGTTCACTCACCTTCCACCTAGTTCCATTACGAGCTTTGACCGATTAGCTCATTTGTTTGTACGACAGTTTGCTTGTAATCGAAGGTACCCCAAGTCCGCCACACATCTTTTCACTATTAAACAGAAAAAGGATGAACCCCTACGAGGGTATATAAAGCGCTTCACGAATGAAGCCCTAGATGTTCCCAACATTAGCCCGACCATCATGGCAGACATATTGACTCAAGGACTTCAAACGGGGGATTTCTTCAGATACCTTATGGGCAATCGTGTCACGGACATGAATGAACTTATGCAAAAAGCGGAAGTCTATATTCTGATGGAAGAGGCGGAAGGAACGAAGAAGCAAATGGAGCAGGAGGATAACGAACACCTAGAGCGCGCAGAGAGAGAAGCAAAGACTAAGGAGAAGGGTAAAGAGGGAAAACCTCCTCCGCGTAAAGACGAGGGCGGGGTGGTTAAGAAATTCCTCCGACCCGTGCCCTTACCTCCTATGACTATCACTCCCCTAGAAGTGCTCAATATAATGAGAGGCAGCAACAAATTGCACTGGCCCGTACCAGTTAAATTTCCTAACCGAGATAAGAACACATGGAAATACTGCAAATACCACAAAACATACGGGCACACCACTGAAGAATGTACCACCCTTCGTAGAGAAGTACTTCGTCTCCTAGAAATAGGATACTTGAAGAATTACCTCAAGGAAAATAATCTCGGGGAGCCCAAGACAAACGTATGGAAGAGGTCACGAAGAGAAGAAGAGGAAGAAGAAGAGGAAAGGATGCCCAGTCGGAGGTCATGAGAAAGGACAGTTGGACGCCTACGACCCCAAGAGAGAACCAAAGACCGTCGACAAAACTCCCGAGAAAGGACCATGGGGTATCGGAGTTTGCCTCCTCCACCTGACTCTTATAAAAACAATCCCCCGTCAGGACGAACCATCAATATGATTGAAGGAGGTGAAATTTCAATGACACCCCAAAGTAAAAAGAAGAAGTATTTGAAAGAAGCCAGACGAGCAGAGCAAGGATTCCCTGTCTGCTCTATCCAAGAGTCAAAGCTGCCCAGCATTACCTTCGGACCCGAGGATCTCACAGGCATAATATACCCTCACGAAGACCCACTAGTTATTTCAGCTGTTATTTACGGGTATGAAACCCAACGGATCCTTATAGACACGGGCAGCTCTGTGGACGTACTCTTCTTGCCTACTTATCTTGCTATGGGACTGAAACAAGAAAAATTGGAAACCGCTGAAGTCCCCTTGGTAGGATTCTCTGGGGAAACTTGTCACACCCTCGGAACTGTGACTCTTCCAATGTCATGGGGGAAAGGGAGCCCTTCGGAGAACGGAGCCCATCAAATTCTGGGTAGTGGAAGCTTCTTCACGGACATATAATGCCATTTGTGGGAGACCATCCATTCGAGCCTTTGAAGCTATCCCCTTTACCTTGCATCTTAAAGTGAAATTCCCCACCTCCTCGGGAATCGAAGAGGTCCGAGGAAGTCAATCTAAAGCCAGAGAATGTTGCATGAATGCCATCCCCTCAGAAGAAGACGAACCTTCCCTCGAAAACAATAAAAAGCGCAAGACCGAAGAAACACGAGTCCAACCTGTGGAAGAATTAAAGATGGTAGAATTGGTGGAAGGAAGCCCTGAGAAGGTGATCAAAATGGGTACCCACATGACATCAGTAATAGAGGCTCAACTGATTTCCCTCCTTAAGCAATTCCATCACCTCTTTGCATGGGAAGGAGGACCGCCTAGGAGAATCAACAATAAGGTATGTCAGCACTTTCTTAATGTGAAGCCCGGAGCTAAAGCTGTCCAACAAAAGAAAAGAAAAATAGGACCCGAGCGTAATAAAATCATTCGCTCGGAAATACAACGCCTTCTCAACTTGAAGCAAATTCGGGAAGTTATCTATCCCGAGTGGTTAGCTAATGTCGTATTAGTTCCCAAGCACGGAGGGAGATGGCGGATGTGTGTGACTTTACTAACCTTAATGAAGCATGCCGGAAGGATTGTTATCCTTTACCAAGCATAGATCAGTTAGTTGATTCCACCGCTGGATGTGCACTACTGTCAACCCTAGATGGAGACCAGGGATACAATCAAATCCCGATGGCGGCAGTGGACCAAGATAAAACTAGCTTCATTACGGATGCAGGCACATTCTGTTACCTAGTCACGCCCTTTGGGCTAAAAAACGTTGGGGCTACCTACCAAAGGTTAGTAAGTCTTATGTTCGCAGGACTTATTGGAAAGTCAGTAGAAGTTTACGTGGACGACACGGTAGTCAAAAGTAACACTGCCGAGGAACATCCCGAGGACTTACGGAAAGCGTTGGTCATTATGAATAACTTTGGCATGAAAGTTAACCCTAGGAAATGCTCTTTTGGTATCCGAGGAGGAAAATTTTTGGGGTTTATGGTTACGGAGAAGGGAATAGAAGTAAATCCCGAGAAAGCAGAAGCCATCATGGGGTTACCCACCCCAAAGACAGTGAAAGACGTTCAAAAGCTGACTGGTAGAATGGCCTCGCTGAGTCGATTCGTCTCCAAGTCAGCAGAAAAGGGGCTTCCTTTCTTCAAGATACTTCGAAATGTCAAGGAATTTCAATGGACCCCCCCCCCCCCCCAGTGCGAGGAAGCCCTCGGAGAACTAAAAAGGTACATGTTGAAACCACCCTTGCTGGTAAAACCTTTACCTCAAGAAGAGTTATTTCTATATCTGTCGGTCGGAGAAGAGGCTATTAGCGCCGTTTTAGTCAAAGAACAAGATGGAGAACATCGTCCGGTATATTACGTCAACAAAACCCTCCTCGGAGCCGAGACCAGGTATACCCTAACTGAAAAACTTGTCCTAGCATTGGTTACTACGACCCGCAAGCTACGCCCCTACTTTATTTCCCACCAAATTACAGTGCTAACAAAGCATCCCCTAAGGACAATTCTTAATAAGCCTGAATCATCGGGGAGGTTAATAAAATAGGCCGTAGAACTCACCGAGTATGACATTTCTTACGCTCCGAGACCCTCCATCAAGGCACAAGTCTTGGCGGACTTTGTAATGGAACTTACTGGCATCGAATCCGAGGGGAAAGAACCATTGTGGTACGCTTATGTAGATGGGTCCTCGGTGAGCACGCACGGGGAATAGTTTTTGTAAATCAAGAAGGGGAGGATGAAAGGCTCCATTTTGCAATCAGAATAGATTACCCCCTCTCTAACAATGAAGCAGAGTATGAAGCTCTCCTTATTGGTATGAGACTAGCAAATGAAGGAGGGATGAAGAGAATACTCCTCCATAGTGATTCTCAATTGATTGTCCAGCAGTCAAAGGATCATATGAAGCAAAAGAAGAAAGAATGCAAGAGTACCTCAGAGTTGTCCGTCAAAGGTTCGAATGGTTCGAGGAATATGATATAGTTCAAATTCCCCGAAAAGAAAACCAAGAGGCGGACGCCTTATCCAAAATGGCCACTCAAACAGCCGCCATATACACTCGGAGGATTACTCTAATTCATGTCAACGAGTCTGAAAAAAGCGAAGGCAAAGAGGTAAATACCATCTCAGATCCCTCGTCTAGCTGGGTGACCCCTATCAAGGCCTATTTGCAGGATCCCGAGGGATACTCCTCGGACAAGAGTATCCAGCGGATGATGTCCAGAAAAACCATTTGGTACTTCCTCAAAGATGGAATACTTTTCCGAAGGACGTACTCGTGTCCCCATGCTCGATGCCTTAATGAAGAAGAAGCCCAACTGGCTTTAGCGGAAACTCACGAGGGGACATGCGGGAGTCATACTAGCGGCGAAAGCATGGTCGGACGCTTGATTCGACAAGGCTACTACTGGCCCACGATGGCTAAAGACAGCAAAAGCCATGCCGAAAGGTGTAAACCGTGCCAAGCTTACGCCCCTCGGATTCATCAACCCGCGGCCCCGTGGGAACCCCATCTAACCCCTTGCCCGTTCTCCAAATGGGGCATTGACATACTTGGGCCCCTCATTCCTGACGCTGGTCAAAAGAAATTTCTACTAGTAGCCATTGACTACTTTACCAAATGGGTGGAAGCAGAACCCATAGCTAGGATAACCGCATGTGCCGTTATCAACTTTCTTTGGAGAAGTATCATTTGTCGCTTTGGTGTCCCTCGGAGCCTGGTAAGTGATAATGGTCTACAATTTACGGACCAAGGGTTACAAAAATGGTGCGACCATTGGGAAATAAAATACCGCTTCGCTTCGGTGGGATACCCTCAAGCAAACGGTCAAGTAAAAAGGACCAACAGAACCCTTTTGAAAAACATGAAAGCCCGACTCGATTGGCACAAAGCCAAGTGGGTTAAGGAAATACCCGGTATACTATAGGCCTATCGGACCACGCAAAGCACCGCTACGGGCGAAACTCCTTTCAGTTTATCCTATGGATGTGAAGCTGTCTTGCCCTCGGAGGTCTCCATAGAAAGTTAGCGAGTCAGGGAATACGAGGAAGTAACCAACAGCTCAAATCTAGCCCTCGCCCTTGATCTGCTCGAAGAAAAGAGAACCCGAGTAGCCCTCCGAGTGGAAGAATACAAGACTCGGATGTCACGATACTACAATGCCAAGGTAAAGCCCCGAACTTTTCAAGTTGGAGATCTAGTGATGAAACGAGCAGGGGCTTCCAAGAATGTAGGCAAGCTTGATCCACGATGGGAAGGACCCTATAAGATAGTGGAAATTATGGGGCCAACAACCTATCGTCTTGCCGATTCCGAGGAAATAGTGCTTCGTAATACCTGGAACTCAATCAACCTTGGAAAGTATTATGCTTAACGTAACAGTCATGCATGAATAAGAAAAGTTATTCATATACGAAGGGTTCCATTATAAAAGAAAATAGAGTTGCTTGACAAAAGGATAACTCTACATATGAGTCATCTTAGCAACCCAACAAAAAAACCCCTCGTATTATGAACTAAACTACATAATATCCTTCTACAAGTTAAGCCCCTCCTATAGGGCGTTTTCCTTCTTGAATAAGTCGTCGGCGCTGCTCCTCGGAAAGGGAAACCGGATCATCAACAAACACAATTGGAACTGAAGGATCCCTAATGGGTGAGAAAGGAAACTCCTCGAAAATCTGACGAATGTTAAGTTCTGGAATGAGCAAGCCTGGGGGAAACTCTGGCAAAGCTTGTACAACATCTCGGCACAACCGATAGCTATATGAACCAAATCACGCATCTCACCCTGGAGAGACTCACGAAGGCTAGATGGACCCACCACTTCCAACACTGCTTGGACTCGAGCCATAACCAACCCCACTGCCTGGGTGCGAGTTGCCCCTAGTATTTGTTGATTTAGGGCATCTCTTTCCTTCATGGCCTGCGTCAGTTGATCTTCCGAGGACCGCATTTGGTCACGTAACTCCTCTATTCTCCTCTATTCTCCTCTCTAAATTCAATACACGAGCTCTCTCGAGCACCAGTCGGCGTTCCAAGTCCCACGCTTTATCCCTCTCGAATTGTAACGCATTGTTGTGGATTTCCTGAGTGGACTCGTGAACTTCCTTCAATTGAGTTATCTCCGCTTGAGCCTCTAAGAAACCTTGCTCTAACTCGTCCCGACGACGATATACCAAACCAGGATCAGAAGAAGAGCTTTCGTAAGATCCGAGGGCATCTAGCACCATATAAATCTGCTCAAGAACAAAGCAAATTACATCAGACAAGGGCGACATGCTAACAGTAAATAAAATAGATAAAATAAATGAAATACCTCACACAGGTCTTTACAAGCTAAGCCCTGGAGAACGGATACCGGAAGGGTTTTCATCAGCTCGCAATCCGTCACATTCAATAAACCACTGAGAAAGTTTCGACAAAATCCCACTGCTGATCCAAGAGGAGAAACATCCTGATTATCCCCGAGGGGAAAAGATCTCCCGAGGGAAGGATTCCCCTCGGGCGGCGGTGCGGGAACACGATCAGGGACACCCTCAAAGGGCTGCAAGTCCTCCGTATCGGGAGAGAGAAGATACTCCGCTAATACATTCACCACGGCAGAACTACGGGGAAAAGGCTGTGACACCACTTGAGTCATGTGAAAGTCCGTTGGGGAGGGCACCGCTATCGGATCCGACACTCCGAGATGAATTATAAAGCTTAATGGGGGGCTGCTATAGGCGATGCCTCCAGTTTCTCCTCCTCCGAAGAAATATCAACCATTGCCTCCTTTGTGAGTGGATCGGAACCACCAACCTCCAGCAGTCCGGGACTACCATGCAACGCCCGCCCCAGAAAAACATCATTAGAAGACCCGAGGAAAAACGCTCCCATCTCTGCGCCTGCAAAAAATATCAGTGTGCAAACAGTCCGAGGACACCCAGAGAATTTACAAGTTGAACAGGTAAAGGGTGATCAGTAAAACTTACGGAAATAAAAGTTACTGTGAAGAGGACGAGATGCGGGGGTACACCCCTCCACCCCCTCTTGTAAACCCGCCAAAATCAAGGCCTCGGGGAAATCCAGCAGCCCGGATATGTCATAGGAACCAGAAAAAAGTCCTGCGTGAAGCGATACCTCCCTCTCGTGACCTTGTGTTTCGGCGTTGTGAGCAATATATCCTAGACCCCATCGGATGGGCAACCCCCATGACCTGGCTGATTGACCTCTCGGACACACAAAGAAAAATCTCCGCCTCCAATCCCCTCTACAAGAGGGGATACTGGATAAACGAGTGAAGGTATTTTCCTTGTCCCGATAGGTCAGGCTAAAAAAGGGAGTCCCCTCTGAACAGGGTCGAAGGGCAAATATTGTTCCCACCCGATAAGGGGACATTGGAAGGTTTAAAAGCTCACAACACATGACATACCCCACCAAATGACTATATGAACTTGGTGTTAGCTGACTCGGACATACCTGCCAGCACCGAAAGAGTATTTGGAAAAAAAGGGTGGAAAAACATTCGTAACCCGCAACGCATTTGTTCGTTGTAGACAGTCAGATAACCCGAGGGAGGTGCATAAGCTCTCTGACTCGAGGAAGGCACTATTACGTCATATTCTTCAAAATCCAGGTTATACCCAGTAAAAAGAGACCTTACTGAGTTCTCGCACTCCGTACTCGTAGTGGATTCCACACGTCCTCTACCTATCAATCTGGACGGATTAAGAGGAATCAAATCAAATTATGAAGACTCATCCGCCAAAGGATATGGCTCCCTACCCATGAATATCTCCCTAATATGATTTACTCTACGAGAATTTGTAGATGAAAGCCTACGAGCTACTCCCAAAGAGGAACCCGCGCCAAGTGTCGCTTGATTTCCAGACAAATTATCCCTCGGAGAGGAACTCTCACAGAGAATAGGAGGAGCCCTTGATGGTCCAGAAGGACTCCGAGCAGTGTCTCGAGAAGAACCACAATATGAAACTGAACCACTTCTCCTATAGTAAGGAGGCATCATCCTTTCAGGTAAGTATTATCCTCGTGCTTACAATTATTGGCAAAATTGAAAAGATAAGGAGATCAAGAACTAGTTATGATTGTAAGGTTAGTGGTAAAAATAACTGATGAAGAGCCTAAGTGCATATATATTCTTCACTCCTTGATTAGAAAAATAAGATTAGATCCCTATTACATAAAGTAAGGGACACGTGTCGAGAAATTTTCTTAATTAAAAGTGACACGTATCTTACATTGCCATGCAAAGCAACACCTCCTACTTAGGAGATAAACTTAGTCAGCAATCTTAAATGATTTATCATTATCCTTCTTAATTAAATTTTAACAATAAAGACAAAAGTTAGGGAAATGAAAGGTGGAAAAAATGTCTATTTATTCAAAAGCCGAAGAGCCCTCGTAAAGGGTGATATGTACAAAGGACATTTATTAAAAGCAAGAAATAAAAAACTATAAGGAATAGATTATGCCCCCGTAGTAGAAGGGTGTGAAGGAGTTGTCTCCTCAGCAGAAGTACCCAGCGGAGCAAGGCGAGAAATTGGAGAAAATACCCCCCGAAACCACTAGCCCTCGGACTCGGACTATTGGCAGAGCGCATCGGGGAAGGTATAGGAGAATCCCTAGGGGATAGTAAGCCCCCAAATCTCCCCACAAAGTAATGACAGTCATCGGGAGTTGGCTTCTTCAACTTGCGGAGGTCAAAAGACTTGGAAAAGTCCACGTCCGGCCTTAGCAAAGACTTGGCCAGCCTAGCACATTCCAAATAGCCCCACAAAAGATGGCCTGTCAAAAGCTCATGAGAAGGTGTATCGGAGACTCCCGAGTGCTGCCTAGAGACCTCTCATTGAGCAAATTGAACAGCTGCATCAATCTTAGCCTGCACCTCCTCGGGAGAGATGAAGTTTGCCAACTTTCCCTCGGCCGACTCAGCCCTGTCAGTGACCTGACCCAGTGTCTCCTAGAGTCTTCTCTCCCTCTCACAACCATCTGCCACTTCCTTCTCAAGAGCAGCGATACGAGCATTGAGGGCCCCCTCGGACTCTTTTCTTTCCTTCTCCAGAAGGGTTATCTTAGCTGTCGCAGCTTTCTCGGATGCCTCCATTTTCTTATAAGCAGACTCGGCAGCATTTAACTTATGGTGTAAACCCTCTTTCGCCTTCTCAGCTTCTTGAAGAACGAACTCGTAGTCAGAGATTTTTGTAAGGAGAACATCTTCCCTCGTCTGACTCTCTTTGTCCCAGACTAAAAGAGGTGCCAATTGCTCTCGGAGAGCTTCCAACTCCTTCACATCTTTCAGACCACGCTCCTCTACCGCAATAACTGCTTCCCGAGTCTTTCCAATCTACAAAAGATAAGCCCAAAAAGAAATTATTATGGATAAATCGTACAACCCCAATAAGTCTAGTGCGGAGAAACCTACCATGAGCCCCAACCAGTTAAGACTGGTATACAGAAATTGATATCCCTCGGCGAGTGTTGAACTAGAGGAAGCAAAGAACTGGAGAATGTCCTGATAGGCCTCCCCCACGGTCCGAGACGAGAAATGCCCCTCTGGCCCACTAGGAGGTATGGGCGCCTGAAAAGTGTGCCCTCGCAAAGATAGAGTCACGGGAATAGACAGAGACGCTGGAATGTGACCCCTCGGAGGAGTAGTTCCCGGTATTGGCGTCACCACCTCCGAATTGGCAAATACGGCCCGAGAACTGCCAGCAATGACGGACGGACCAGCCCCCTTCAGCAACGAATTCAAAATCCCCTTCTTCACATCTCTGTCCTCGGACGAGGGATCAAACTCCCATTGAGTATCCTCGGAATCCCCTCGTGAAACCTCCTGCCCGGGAACACTAAATTGTGCCAAGAAATCTTCCTCTACAAAAGGTAATATCTGGATGTAAGAAAAAGAATGAAACTAGAAAAAATTACCAGAAGAAGAAAAAGACAAGTGAAGAATGCTTACCGTATAAAGAAGGCTCTTCCACCATCGGAGCCTTACCTTTGTCCGCAATCTCTACATCAAGAAGGAAAGTATCAGCATATGAATAAATTCTTCGAGAGACGCACGGAAAATTTCATTAAAAACTCAAAAGAACTCACCACGAGGAACAGATTCAGGAACTTCCGAGGACGTAGGCTCAGTAGAATCAGGAGAAGGATCATCAGAAGACAAATCAACCACTTCAGTAGCCTTCGGAATAGATTCTTCCTCAGTCGCCCTCGGAAACATCCCTTCTTCGGAAACCCTCAGAGAATTTCCTATATCGGATCCAGAAGCGGGCAAATCTCCTGTATCGGACTTAGAGACCGGCACCAAAGCCCAAGAGGAAGAAGGAGCTACCTGGCGTAAGGGAACATCACTTCTGATAACCCCCGTCATATCTATATACAGAGGAGAATGGTCTTCGTGAGCTCCTCCCACCTCCGGAGCCGTGTGCTCGCCCTCGGGGGCATTGACCTCCTCTTCTTCGTGATCACCCTCTTCTGACACATCAGAAATACCACTCGGAGTAGGTTCACTTGGACCCGACTGCAAATAGTAATTGGCCATAACCTCCTCTACATCACCCCAAAGTCAGCATATATAAGTACAATTCACTATTATACTCAGAAAAGGAACAAAAGAAGAAAATAAGGAACTTACGAGAAAGATTCCTCGCTTCGGAAGACAGGGACAAGGGCTTTTCCACGGCATCGTCGGTAAAAACCACGTGATGAAGTCCGGATGTCTCAAACAACATCGTAAAATCCCCCGACTCCATCAACTTGTGTTGAGAAATTATAGGAGATAAAACTACCTCCGGGTCCAAAGTATGCACGGGAGTTGTGCCCTCTCTCCAATCGAAGGGCATATCTCATTCACCTTTTGCGGGCTTCACGAAAAAATATCTATTTTTCCAAACGCTATGTGAAGTGATCGCCGCACCCAGAATCCTCTTCGTGGAATTCCCCGAGTTGTCCCGATGACGAACAATGTAAAAGGGATACCCCCCGGGTGACACCCCCACATCAAAAATTGAAAGAAAATGATCTACCCCACACTCCAACCCATTCACCTGGCACCAAAAAACATAGATACAGAGAGCGGCAAACCCATTCGGAACCATTTGACTCGGGCTGATATTACAAGCCTTAAAGACCTCACAAAAGAAAGGCGGCATGAATGAACGCCACCCATATTTTACTTGGGCAAAATAAACCGTCAACATACCCGGAGGAGGATAACACGCTCTCTCGTCCTTCGTCGGGAATTGGAACACCATATTCTTTTGAAAAGCCCCAGTTGAAGTGAATAAATCCAATACTTGTTCACGAGTGGCGATATTAGGAACCCTCTCCACTTTGGCAAAATTCCGAAGAGGCGCCTTCTTCGATTTGGGAACCCTAGCTTTTTTAGAAGAAGTGGCACCAACCTCAGCGGCATTAGCAATCTCTCCTTTGCGCTTACGAGTAACTACCCCCACCAGAATACTCCTCACATTTACAGAAGAGTCAATCGGAGCAGTGACTTCAGAGGAGGTAGCGGCGACAATGGAATCAGTGTTGGTGGAAGAAGCCATCAGTACAGAAGTAAAAAAGATTTTTTTTTGAGAAGAGATAGAGAGCTTGCGAATTTACTGAAAATTGAAATAAGAGAGTGGAGAGAAAGGAAACTTTTTGCTCGTATGAATTGCTAAAAGAGAAATTGGTGAGAATGAAGAAGGGAGTAAATAGTTCTCCTATTTATAGGAGTGAGAATAACAAACGGTCACAAAATCTCAACACGTGGAGCATATTTAAAGCTCCACGTATCCCTCGCGTCCGCCAGCCACGCCGTTACATATCTGACCGTTACCAACGGTCAGATATTTTGAAGTTTGAAGCCAATCAACGGCTATCTGCAACTAATGCTCCGAAACCTCCGCGTGCGTGAGGACAGTACCCCCAGGGGTAATAAGGTAAGTTCTATATGATCCGTTTTTAAAAATAACATGTATGCATATTCCCTCGGAAAAATATCAAGAAATAAATATAGGGAAGACCAAAACATGAACTAACCCCTCGCCTCACCGAGGACGATGAATAAAATTTCCCTCGCCTCTACGAAGGCGATCAAAATTTGGGGGGGCTAGTGTTAACCATAAAAATAAATAAAAGGAAAAGAAGAAGGTTAATCCTAATCGGGAAATCAATAAATGGACAATACAGTTGTCACGAGTACTTCCAATGAGATGTACCCACTCCTAATAAGGAGACCCCCTCGGATGTTAACCTACTTGCAACATAGCAAAATTGAAAAAATCCAATCCTCAGTACGGACAAACAGCAGTCGAATCAAAATATGAGGCATGAAAGAGAGGAAAAAAAGAACACAGGACCAAGATTAGATTTAGAGAAGAGAAAACAAAGTATCAGAATGTCTAAAAATTGAACTGTTAATGTTGGGGAACGAGTAGCAAAAGGGATCGAAAAGAACCAGCAAGGCGACACACTTCAAAGTGATAAGCCGAATGACAAAGTTGACAAAAACTTGGGGAAACAGTGACATCGAAGGAGTCGTATGTCATGATGGATACACGAATGGAACAAAGAGAATCAATGATTTGAACACTCCTCAAGCTAAATCCACATTTGTATCTAATATAGCGGGCAATAAAACCCTCAAAGTACATATTAAGGAAAAAATCGAATGAGATAGAAAACAATGGCATGCTTGCATGGGGTGGAAATTGAAAGGAGACGTGCTGCCATGCAAACTGAGAAAGATTTAACAGCACATAAGAAATTTGGAGGAAAAGGTTACATAATCATCTACGATGAGAATTCAACGATGGAGGTTGCGATGCGATTCCGTTGATCCGAATGAGTATCCTAAGTTAGAACTGCTACATATTGTGGTCCCATTGGGTAGTTCAAGATTTAAGAAACCTAGCTTCTCGCTATCACCCCTCTCATTTTCTTTACCAAAGGCAGATGTAAGAATAGGAAAATAGAGGCAATTAAAAAATAACTGGATTACTTTAGTGTTGTAGTGGAGGTTTCTAGTCTTTCCGATGGCTTAGCCTTACTGAGGCATAAAGTATGTGACATGCACCTACTTAGTATGTTGAAGAACCATATCCATGCTCTGGTGCTAAATTGTAAAGAAGGTACAAATTGGAGGTTTGCGATTTTCTATGGCGAGCCAAATATGACTTATAGATTGACAACAAAGGATCTTCTTCTTCAACTATGTATGCGTCGAATAAATTGTAGGTTTGAGCATGTGACTTTAATGAGATTCTCAACCATGTTGACCTAAAGGAAAAGTAAACCACATACCGAATTAGCTCATCCGAAATTTTTGTGCAACCTTGGTTGACTCTGGATTGAGCGAGCTTGACTTCCATGGGCCTAGTCTTACATGATGTAACTAAAGACCACAGTCTGACACCGTATGGGAATGTATCAACCGAGTCCGTGTCAACACCGATTGGTGTAGTCTATTCCATATGGTCTGCGCCAAACACATAGCCACACGACATTCATACGACTTATCCATCCTTTGTTCCCTACATATTGACATGCAAAAGGATTCTAACGTGCCTAAAAGAAAGAATTTCATTCGCAAAAACCAATGTTCGACATGCCACATGTATCAATACATGAACGAAATCGAGTTATAGAGGACCATGTTTTGGGGCGCCACCCATGTTTGTCAGTAGCTTGTAAGGTAGCATTAAAGTCTCCCACAAGTAACCAAGGCGATGTAACTGTATTAGCATATGACATAAGTGATTCCCATACCTAGTCTTGTAGGGTTGACTGTTCAGGGTTGTAGATAATACTTAGGTGGAAGGTCTGATCTGCGGGAAAGTTCACCTTCATGTTTATGGACTGTGGATCGGAGGTGAGGGTCTGGAGTGTAATCTCATACTTTTGGTATATGACCCAAATACAACCAGAGTAGCCAAGAGGATGGACCAAAGTGTGACCGTCGAAAGAGAGTTTTCTAATGGGGTTCAGAGCGCGATCTTGTCAGCAACGGGTCTTAAGTAGTATCAACACAATCAGGTTCTGTTGTCGGATAAATGCACGAGCAGCCGGCAAGAACTCTGGTCGGTTGGCTCCCCTAATATTCCAACAGATGATCCGCATTGGTAACAATTTTAAAGGGGCACTGCACGATCCGGGGCCATTGAGTGGGGTAAAAGGTGGTAGACTAAGTGGCCCGCTTTCTCATCTCACGATGCACGACATGTACTGTGAAGTGGAGGTAGTGGTCACGAGTATAAACCTGTATTTCTCCACTCGTCCTTAGGGCTGCTATTGTCATTCTCGAGCCATGTGTAATATGATCTAGTGCTGATGGTTCAGAGTGAGGGAGGTTTTGATGTGTGAACTCATTGTGTATGAACTCCACATGTATGAATTGAATACATATGAACTGAATACGTATGAGTTGAATATATATAAGCCTAATACGTATGAACTGAATATGTATGATCTCAACATGTATGAAGTCAATACGTATGAACTGAATACGTATGAACCCAATAGGTATGAACTCAATATGTATGAACTGAATACCTTTGAACTTAACAAGTATGAATTGAATACGTATGAACTGATTATGTGTGAACTCAACAGGTATGAACATAAAATGTATGAACTCCGCAGGTATGAACTCAATACCCATGAACCCAATACCTATTAGCGGTGGTATTTATAGGCTAGGTGTTTCCTTAATTGTAGGAGTTAGTTGAATGGGCTTTATGTAGGTCAACCATATGAGTTTGTAGGTGGACATTTGGGCCCAATGAGTTCTTTGGTGGGCCCAAATGAGTTCGTTCATGGGCTAGTTGATGGGCCCAAAGGGCCATGACCGATTTGGGTCACTAGATTTGATTGTGTAGTCCATTTAGGCATCTTTGCCACTTTTCATGATGTAATTGGTCATCATGTAAGTCCAAATTATGGCACACTATAAGTCCAGTTTGTTAGGTGGTCGTAGCATACGGGAGCCTTGCAGACTTATGCAACCGAGAGGCCATACTTTGCATTTCAAGTATGTCCCAATATAGGTTGAAACCATAATTGGTCAAAACTCAACCGTCAGTGTTGAAACCAAACATATTCTCTTTATCGTAGAGGCAAAGTATCTTGCATAAAAGGCGTTTGAGTAGCAAAAGGAGTTATGCTTAGATCCTTATTAAAAGAGCCAAGAGAGTAACATAGGACGTCGCAAAAGAAACTGTGCAAGCTGCTGCTGAAGAGTAGAAGAAAATATATAAGGAGGCTCAAGTTGTGGCTGAGGAGCAGAGTTAGCTACGTCATAAGGTCGTTGATGAGGCATCTAAGGCCAATGAAGTGCTTGAGACTGCTGGAGCCAAACTTTTAAAGCTCCAGATTGATCATAAGTTTGTTGTGGATAGGCTTGACATGCAGGACAATACCTTCAACAAATACCTAGCGGCCAATAAGGCCTATGTGGGGAGAGACCATAAGGCGAAGGCAATCATCGCAGCTTTGAAGGAAAAACTTGTTACTGAAGTTGTTGCTGTTGATGTCACCCTTCTCTCCCGATGATGTCGTGGCATCTGACAATTTTATTTTTCCTATTGTTGCCCCTGGGATTGTGCCGACTATCACATTTTCTACGCTATTGTCGTAGAGGCAACAACTATAGTGGTTCCTCCCTTGGTTATTCCAGAGACAATCGCCACCTCTAAGACAACATTGTCTACTACTCTAACTTAATCTGTTTCCAAATCTCATCCTTCTGATCTTGTGTTGATATTTGCAATGAGTACTGGTGCTCTGATGAAGGATCTGAAGGTAACTAGTCAAATGGCCAGTGTAAATCTTCTTGTTGGTACCGATTTGTGTCTCAAAGACAATTCGGTTGGCTTCACTGCTGAGGAGCATGAATGCATGGAGAAAAAGATGAGGAATTTCGTCGCAGGTCTTCTGAAGTTCATTTTGGTGGTGTCCTTATAGAGGAGCTCTACCTTGACATTGATGCGATAGAAGTTATAGAAGGTGCTACTTCTGGGGGGAAAGATGACGCTACCAATGGTGGTCAGGCTTCTTGAGAGTGGAAGGTGGCCCTATTGGCTTTACTTTTTGACACTAGTACCTTTGTTTTGCTCTTCAACTTCTAGTACATTTGAAACTTGTTTCTTGTCTTTTCTGGAACAAGTATAGTTTTGTTCTTTGCGTTTGGTACTTTGCTTTGGTAGACATAGGTTTTTCTAGATATCTGTTTTTAACAATGAAGCATTCTTGTTTCTTTCTTCCCTCCTTGATTTTTCTTTCTCATTTTCTTGATCTTGCTCTCTTCATTTATTGATCTTGTTTTCTTCTTTTCTTGATCTTGCTTTCTTCCTTTCTTGATTTTGTTCTTCAGTTTATTTAACTCGGTAGGGCTTACGTTGGTTGCCTACTTTATGAGACATTCCCCCAATAGGCTCTTCACATAGTTTATTTCCGTAGGCTTATGTTGATTGCCTACTTTATGGGATATTCGCCCAATATGCTCTTCACCTAGTTTTTTCCGGTAGGGCTTACGTGGATTGCCTACTTTACGGGATATTCGCCCAATAGAGCACTTCTGGAGCACTTGTGGCTCTAAATATTTATTCCTCTCTACTATTTCTTATTTGCGTGTCTTGTCGAGTTTTGGTGTCTTAACCTTGTTCAATGTGCTGCTTGTACGCTTTTCAAAGGTAATCATCGTTGATTGATCCATCTGGTGTGGATTAAAAAATAATTATCTGTAGATTCTTAAGTAAAATATCAGTAATAAGTGGAAGGTTTTATATATATTTTAAGACTGCACTTGGATGCTTTTCGATTAAGTCTTGAAGAAAGTGGTAGCCTTAGTTGAATTAGTTTTGTCTTCTTGCGCTCATTAGCTAGAGTGTAGTGACAAGTGCCTCTTGTGCCTTGTAAGAAACTGCGCTCTTTTAGATCACCCAAATGGTTGTTTTCGAATAGTTGTTGACATGATGACATGGTTGTTGTATGTGTTATAGTTGTTACTTGCATAGCAACAACAATTTACATAAGCTGTTTATGCCATATAGCGAGTCCCCCAGTTCTATTTTGTAATCTATGATGAATGGATACACCTAAAAAACTAATGTTGTTGTATCCGATACGTATTCGATACTGATACACTACCAATACGAATCTGATACGCCACCTCGCATATAGGTTAAATAAAAGAAAATAAAAAATCCTAGATACGTATTCGATAATATTTGGGGCGTATCGGGAATATTTTTGATATTTTTATAAATTTTTAAATTGATGGCAACTTAAATAAATACCACCTACAATTAAAAATTAAAATATTTTTTAATCTACTTAGTAATTAACTAGCTCACGATGAAAATTTCACTTTTCTCACTTTTAATCAAAATTTCTTGTTTCTCAACCCACCTCCACCAATACACCAAATTAATGGTTGTTGTCACCTTCTACTCGCCCACCACCACCTTCGTAATTCACCATTTTGTTATTATCACATTTGTGAATTAATGTTTTTGGTATCAATTTTTACTTACGAATTAGTTTACTTACTATGAACATGTCATTTAAATTTTGTAATATTAATATTAAAATATATTTATATATATAGACATATCCTTGCCGTATCCGTATTGCTTATTTTTTGAAAATTCGTATCGATGTACCTGTACTGTACCATATCCGTATCCCCGTATCAGTACCCGTGCAACATTGCTTGTAATTAAGCAGATAATTATGGAAGCGCCAGGATATCAGCATTTCGACGACCTGATTGTGTCTTAGGGAGATTTTTATCTGCCATCCCTCTACAAAACTTGGATTATATATGGTGTGTCTTGTGATATTCGTGCAAATGCGTTCTATCAGGTTGTACAGAGTGACGTGGTAGCAAGACGCCTCTTAATTGTTGTCAGATTGTCTGTTAGGAGCTTGAGCTTATTTTCTTCCTCGGTTGATTGATGCGCAACAAGTAATGTTGTTTTTGAATATTTTGTTATGCTGCCTTTGTATTGGGGGTCAGTAGGTTCAATCTTTAGAGAGAATCCTTGACGTTATTGAGTAGTGGTGGTGAAATTGGCCTTTTCAGTTGCTCTTGATTGTTGTGACATCGTTTCTTATGAGCTTAAGCTTCTTTTCTTCCTGGGTTGAATGATTGTGCAATAAGTGATGTTGTTCCTCTTGAATTTGTTGTTCTGTTATCATTGTATTGAGGTTCTGCAAGTTCAATATCTAGAGAGGATCATTGGCGTTGTTGAGTAGTTGTGGTCGTGTTAGCCTTTACAGTTGCTCTTGATCATTGTGAGATCGTGTGTTATGAGTTTGAGCTTCTTTTCTTCCTAGGTTTATTGATTGTGTAACAAGTAATGTTGTTCCTATTGAATTTGTTGTTCTGCTGTTGTTGTATTGGCAGTCCGCAGGTTCAGTCTCTAGAGAGGATCCATGACATTATTGAGCAGTTGTGGTGGTGTTGACTTTTTCAGTTGCTCCTGTAAACCTTAGCATAGTGATGAACACTGGTGTTTATTCTACATTGCACTGAGTGGTTTCCCACAGAAGGCGCCACGGATACGGGGTAATTTCATCTACTAACTCAAAACTCTACGTCAGACTAACCCAAGCTCCTTATTGGTCCTGAGCTAGCTTTGAGTTTGGGAAACCTACACTGAAAAACACCGCACATGAACTAGGTCGGGGCTGACCCGATTCAGGAACTCTGATGTCTAAGTTAGTTGATACACGTTGAACGATTAGACTATAAACAAGTTATAGCTCAAATACGATGTAGATAGAAAATAATAAGTAAGTCGAACGTATATGATAGGTCGGGGTAGAAAGTCACTGGTCCCAATTGAGAGTTTGTTGATTTCGGTCTGAAACTGAACCTGGAGCTAAGCTAAGCTACCTATGTATCCCGTGGAGGGAATCAAGCCGAACGTAGTGCATTGTTTTTCTATGATTGTCGATCATGGTTGGATCTCTGAGGTCAGGCCCTTGCGATTGGGCCTTTGCACATCTGATATTAGTATGAACTCTTAATGTCTAAACTCATTGTGTGTGAACTCCACATGTATGGATTGAATACGTATGGAGTTAATACGTATGAGCCCAATACATATGAACACAATAAGTATGAACTCAATACATATGAATTGAATATGTATGAACTCAACATGTATGAACTGAATACGTATGAACTGATTATGTATGAACTTAATACGCATGAACTCAACAGGTATGAACTCAATACCTATTAACTGAGTAACTATGAACTAATGTTAGAGCTTAGAGAAAGAAAATCCTCATTTAATGATGATTAGAGATGGTATTTATAGGCTAGGTGTTTCTTTAATTGTATGAGTTATTTGAATGGGCTTCACGTGGGCTGGGCCCCTAAAGAGTTCGTGGGTTAGCTAAGTGAGTTCGTATGTGGGCTTTTGACCCCAATGAGTTCGTAGGTGGGCATTTTGGGCCCAATGAGTTCGTGGGTTAGCCATATGAGTTCATAGGTGGGCATTTGAGCCCAATGAGTTCGTTGGTGGGCCAATTAATAGGCCTAAAGTTCCATGATCGATTTGGGTCGCTGGATTTGATTGTGTATCCCTTTAGGCGTCGTTGCCACTTATCACGATGTAATTAGTTGTTATATAAGTTCAAATTATGGCACACCAACATCCTTCGATTTTCTGAGGAAGCAGGCTCTAGTTGATGAATATATGATTAGCGGTTTGAGTTAAATTTTTTAGCTAATATATTTGTATTGATGTAATTGATATTCTTGTTGTAATTGGATTAGAATAATTCTTAATTACCCCTATAACTGTAATTGTATAAATACCATTTATGTGTTTAATAATATTTATCACTTTTTATATCTCGTATATGGTATAAGTTTTGCCATATGATCTCTATTGGAAAATCTTGATCCTATGGTTACCCCGCCCACCGATCCGCCGTCGGTAACCCCCCTCTTGCTACATTTGGCGGCGCCATGCCTTCAGAAGTATCTTCAACGTGCGCTTCTCGTTGACGTCGTCCACCAGCTATGGTGTTTATGGCGATGATTCTCTGATCCCGATTAACGGCCATCACTATCTGCCCCTTCGTCTCACGGATTTTAATTTTCCCTCGTAGCACTCTCAATTTTGCCACCTCTTTATTGGCTACGACCTATTTGGCTTTTTTGATTGGATGACTTTGTGCCTGCCTCGGGATCCGATCCTGACTCTATAGCGACACACGTTCTATGACTACGTTAGGATTCTTTAATCCTCATGCCCGTCTTTGGCTCCGTCACACCTAAGCTCTCTCCCCTTATCTCGAATTATGACTGCTCGGATCTTGCATGGACTAAACTTCAACGCTTTATGCCAACTGACCTCGCTTCAATGTTATGAAACTCAAAAGACGATCTTGACACTATTAAGTTGTGTTCCAAGTTTGTCTCGAAATACCTTCATGCCGTCAAATCCAAGACTGGCGAACATGTCATTATCGATGGTGCTCTCAAAGATGATGACCTTACCCTCTAGATTTTGAATGGTCTCGGTTCGAGTTATCATGATATTGTTGGTTCTATTCATGCACGAGAAATCTGATACATATTGTCATACTTCATAATCTTTTGGTTAGTTATGAGAATTATTTGTGACAACTCATATATGAGAATTCGTCTCTTGTTGCAATGACGAATATGTCCGCGTCCTTCTCACGCATTTCTTTACACAATTCTCATGGTCGTGGTCATGACAACAATGGTGGCTGCAGAAATACTAACAACAACCAACGCGACCCAATTGACTCTCGTGCGTTGTCTACGCACACGCCCAACCAATCTAACTTCATACAACAACGTTCTTAAATTGTTTGTCAGCTTAGCAACATTCTGGATCATGGTGCTCGTACTTGCCGTCGATTTGGTCCGCCTAACGCTCATTATGCCACCTCTCCCCCGCCCGCTGAGCCTCTCAACACTAATTGGTTAGTTAATTCGGGTGTCTCCCATATTCTCACCTCAGACATTCAAAAGTTGTCGGTGCATTATGAGTACGATGGTCATGATCAAGTGGTTACCGCTGATGGCACATGTTTACCTATTTTTTATACTAGTTCTTCCCGTGTTTTATGTTGCGATTGCGAGCTTATTCTTGATAATATTTTGTGCGTTCAAAGTCTCGACGAAATCTATTATATGTGCATCAATATGTGCATCAATTTACCAAAGCCAACAATGTTTGTATTGTGTTTCACCCCTCTCACTTTGTTGTTAAGGATCACAGTACCGGAACTAGCTTGATTACGGGGTCGTGCATTGATGATATTTATCTATTTCACCTTCCTCGCATGTTGTAGTGCTTTCAATGCTTTGGTTGGTGAGCGAGTGAATAAATATTACTAGAATGACAGTTTGGGTCACTTTTCCTCTCGAATGAGTTCTTTAGTTATTTGCAATTTTAATTTACCTTGTACGTCTGATTCTTCAGATATTGAACGTTGCAACTCATGATTATTGAATAAAAGCCAGCAACTTGTTTTTCATAATTCATTGCTTGTGTCTAATCGTATTTTACAATTTGTGTATGGTGATGTTTGGGGTCCTGCACCTACTACTTCTTTAGACCGTTCTCGGTATTATTTGATACATGTGGATCACTCCACCAAATATTGTTCGTTGTTTTCTTTGGCTGTGAAATCCGACTTGTTTAGGGTTTTTGTTGAGTTTCGATTACTAGAGGAAAAATAGTTTGGTTGCTCCATTCTGTTTTTTTCTCCGACAATGGTGGAGAACTTGTGGCTTTGCAGCATTATTTTATGACTCATGGCATTAGTTGGCTGACTACGACACCCCACACACCACAACAAAATGGCACTAGTGAACACCTTCACCGCACTGTTGTTACTATGTGGCGGTTGCTTCTCACTCGTGCACAATTGCCTCTGGATTATTGGTCTTACGCCTTTAGCATGACCGTCTACTTATCCGCACCCCAATCATATTTTCAGGAATATATTGCCTTTTGAAGTTCTTTTTGGTGGCCCTCCGAATTATCTTCGCCTTCAAACGCTTGGTTGTCTCTGTTATCCACATTTATGGGCTTATATTTTAGATAAACTTCTTCCATCTTTACGGGCTTGTCTTTTTGTGGGATACTTAACCTGCCAAGCTGCGTATACGTGTCTTAACCTTAATTCGGGGGGTCTATATATATATATATATCCCTTCATGTCCGCTTTGTGGAGTCAGTTTCTCTTTGCATGCTGGTCTCTCTACTCATTTGGAATATTCATGCTTCGATGTTTCGGTACTTCTGCTCCGTCTGACCTCGCGATCACCCATGTCGCGTCTTTGACATCTGCCATGACTTCGTCTCTACCCTCGCCTGTGGCTACCTCCCCATATTCGGGTCCCATGGACCCTGCTTCGTCTCTTCCGGTGGATGTTCCCATTCCACCCAATCAGATACATCCCACGGTTACTCGCTCTCGTACTAATATTTTCAAGCCGAAGAAAATCCATCTCACTACGAAGCATCCTATTGAGGGCTTGCTTGAACCCACTTGTGCTTCGTATGCCTTATCTGATCCTGCTTGCGTGCTACGATGGAAGATGAGTTTACTGCCTTGACTAAGCATGGCAGTTTGACTCTTGTACTTTGTCGGAAAGATTGCAATATTATTGGCTCAAAATGGTTCTTTCGTATTAAACACAATTTCGATGACTGGATAGACAAGTACAAAGCTCAACTTGTTGCCAAAGAATTTAATCAACGTCCAGGGTTTAATAAGCTCGACTTGTTGCCAAAGGGTAGAGTGGCACGAACTGAACTTTTTTTTAAAGCTTACTAGCAAATGGAGCACGCGGTTCCAGCGAGCATAATTCTTTTTTCAATGTAATTCTATGTGGGTTAAAGAAGAAAATTTATCTAGATAACATGTGCAATAAATTTAGAGTATAACAATGGAAGAAAAATATATTATAGGGAAAGTAAATCATTAAGTACAATGAATAGTGTAATTAATTAGTCTAACTTAATTTGTAAGGTTATTTTGGGGATTTAATAGTATACTTTTACAATATAGCTAAAACTCAAAGGTTAAAATTGGAAATCAAAAGATTGGTGTCACAATGGGTTTCTTTATATAATAGTATATAGATTATTTATTAAGAAATTAAGTTTAATTATATTATAGTTATATAATAAGTTTTTACAATTTAGATAAGTAAAGTTAATTTTATTTTGAATTGAGAAAATATATATAATTTTAATGCAATTGTGTTTAATACTTAGTATAAATATAGGTTTACTATATTTTAATTAAATTGAAATTATACAATAATTTTTTTACGATTTAGATAATATATAATAAAAATAAAATAATATATTTATTAATTAAGAAAAAATATATACAATATTTTTTTTACGATTTAGATAATATATAATAAAAATAAAATAATATATTTATTAATTAAGAAAAAATATACAATGTTTTATTGTTTTTGTTGTTTAAAGTAATATTACTCTTAATTTAAGTTTACTAAATATTTTAATATAAAAGTACAAAATAAACCTTCAACTCTCCTATGTAGCATGTTACGTGTCATTCCACCTCGTAAGACATTTCGAGAGTTGGCAGCCACCTAAGAAGGAAGCCCGATCAGGCTTTCGTAAGACATTTTTAGTTGAATTTTTCTAAAGTTACAGTCCTATTTTACACCCGAAAAAGTTTCAGAGTAAAAATAACAAAAATTACAGGTCATTTTTTACATTTCTATCAAAACAAAATCTTATTAAGGATCTCGTGTTTGTACAATAGATTTTAAATATAAATATACACTTCCTCCAAAATTTTGGAAATGTATTATTATATATTCTATGAAATACAAAGCAAAGCATACAATTCACACCATTGTATAAAATATTATCTACTTGCATACAGTGTATAGCTGTTCATCTAATAATGAAATGATAGCTTAGCCAATTATCTTCACCATGACTCCAACTAATCATTTCAATTTATTTAAGCCTTATTTATTATTCACAATTTCACACAGACCACAAAATCGTTTTCATCTACTCAGTTATTTACTTGTGATGATGGGGTATTATTATCATTTATCGGTGGTGTGATCATCAAGTACCGCACGGTCTTGCTGCACCCAACGACCCTCTTTATTTCTGACCATTCCTTTGTTATGATCCTGCCTCCAGTTTGGTGGGATTTCATATTCATCTTTCAAAAAATCACACGATTTATTCACCAAAGCGTAATCTCTTCCACTTGCCAACACGAATCTCTCCCCTCTTCCATGGTATCTGCAATAGCGATTCGTCAACTTTGGCCAACATTAACTAATTAGTTAAACACAGAACTATCACTCTTAAATCAGAATTATATTTATATTAATGAATGTACTGTCATGATGTGATTGTCATGCTTAAAAATTAAAATACAAAGATTATGTGTGTTCGAGTAGGACAGTTATTGACAAATGACAATGACTATCGCCTCTTGTTCACAGCCAAATGTACAAAAAATATTTAATTACTAATCATTTGCTTGTATGATCATTTTACAAGCTAAGTAGGAAGTAAAATCCAAGCTAATAATGACCTACTCAACTTAATAGTAATTATCGTTGACGTTAGAAGTCTCCGCAAGAAAAATGGTTTGATACTTCCCAATGTAATTTTTTACGCAATTGTTGCTGAAAATTACACCGAACATTTTCTGTATGATATCTAACCCTTATCTAATATTATAAAAAATACTCGCAAACACCGGGCCTCACATGCAATGGTATAATTCATATCTATTATTAGACTTTGCGAAATCTGTTTAAGTGCATCAATCGTGGAAATCAGAAAGTGCTATATTTTTTTTTTCTTTCTAAAAAGTCATATTAGAGACCTTGATAATTATACATAGAAAATGCAAATTAGTCAATAATCGAGGTCCATGACTAAAAAGTTAGTCTATAACGCTAACAAGAAAAATCTGTAATTTTGTGAAAGAAACAAAAAAATCATATGTTCCATGACTAAAAAGTTTTGAATATAATGCAAGGACATAGTATATGAATCACATAAACAAATTCGTAAAATTGGTGAGTCGAATACGAATACACAAATACGAATACGACACAACATTGATAATCTTTCGAAAAAAAGTAGTTGCTTAACAAGTAGAAAGAAAAACGAAAGGCAAATTCGTACTAACCCATCAAGCAAGTGAAGGTGAGCTTCCAAATTATGCGCACACCCAATATCTCCATCCTCTCTCAAAAACGGCGACTTCTTATGATCCAACGCCAATTCCACTCCCGCATGCACATAACTCCACGGAAAATTCTCCGCCACCTTCATAAACGCCGGATGCACCTTCTCATTCAAGAAAAACCCCGGCGACTTTGGCACCACGTCGTGCACGTTCATCACCCTCAACACCTTCAACCCGAGCAACTCCAACCTCGCCTTAAACCTCGCGTTCCCCACCCTCGGCCCTGCAAACGTGATCGCGCACACCGTGGCCGCAGTCGAATTCCCCCGCACGTTGATCCCCGTCTCCACCACGTCGTAAGCGCTCAACAACGCCAAAGCTCCTCCCAAGCTGTGTCCTGTGATCGTCACGCTCACCTCCTCCTTCGGATAAACGTCGTTGATCAATCTATTCAGCTCGGTTAAGAGCTGCTCCCTCGCGGAGAGTTTACAGAACTTGCAACTATCATCCTTATCAGTATACAGATCAAGGAAGCCTGATTCGACTCTGACCGTCGGATCAGGCGATGGAATCTTATCGCTCGAGATAGGCCGGAGGAAATCCATTAGGTCCGAGATCCATTCGAGGCGAGTGACGGTGCCCCTCCACGCCACGCAGATGTCGCGGCGCCCGAGCTTTCGTGATGTTTCGTCGTTGGAGACCGCAATGTACCCGATCCAGTTGGCGTTCTTGCTCCACACTTTCGGCCACCGCGATTTCTTGAAAAAGTTTGGCAGGCTGATGTTGGACGTGGCGTATAGGTATCGTGTGACGTCGTATCCGGCCTCCGCCATGCCTAATTGGTGGAAAAACTCACGACGTGGGAACCTGCAGCTGCCGCAGTATTTCGAATAAGGGTCGAAGTCGAAGGCGTCGTAGCAGGCCTGTGCCTTGGCTCCGTATCGGAGTAGTTCGATACGGAGTAGAGGGTCCATTGGATCGAGTAGTCCTGCCCAATCGTCCTCCCCGAGTATTTTGCGCCAGCGTTGGGCTAACTCTGTGTCTATGTCCGTGGAGGCTGATGATTGTTCATTTTCGAGCTCGGTGATCATGGAAGATAAGGACTCGTTAGCTTTTAATATAACTTGAGTTCGAGGTGTGGTGAGTGAAAGAGTTTGGGGTTTTATCCGTCTCGATTGGTTGAAGGTTCGGGTCGAGATCGGGAGAGAATGAACAAGGTTGCGCTTGAGGAGTGTTTCTTTGAAGGTGAGTGTTGGGTTTGAAAGAGAAGTAGCCATGGATGTTCTTTGAGCTGATCAGAGAGCGGTGGAGCTGATCAGCAATAAAGAGTATGAGGCAGTTGAATAAATAATGTTCATTTGCACATTACAATACTATGGTTTCTTTATATAATATTAACAAGCAGATAATTATCTATTCATGTTTCACGTGGGATTCTAGAATTTGTCAATGTTTTCTCATTTTTCTTTTCAGTTGAAACTCCCTTTTGTTTTTTGTTGAATAAGGTATTGGTCTTGTGTTAATACTAATATAGTGTAATGTCTCTGGTTTAATTTTCACTAACAAAATTTATTTCTTAATTGCATACATCTAATCTGATACGAAAATATAAAATAACGTTTACCGCCTGTACGGGTTAAGATTTTGTAAGGATTTCCCAGACACATGATTGACTAATAACTATTGATTAATTATTTTCAGAATCCTGGTTGGTGGTAAGTGGGGTTGATTTCCTCCTACTGTTGTGTCGTGCCATAAACGCCCAGACTGTCATTAGCTAAAATCGTTTTTCATTTTGTGATGGTTCTCAAAAGCAATAAATTCATACTGTTGGTATAATTGCTTTAATTGTTTTTGACACTATATGTGATTGAGATGGGTAAGCAATATAAACTTGTAGTTTCAGAAATAGGTAACACAAAAATACTTTCGCGCGTAATACTCAAACAAATATAAAAAGGAGGTGCGAAATACTTTACCTTGAATGGAACCAAGGCAAGTCCTATGCTGGGTAAAGTTCCATTGGTTCGAAAAATGATTCAAAATTTTCTACAGGGACTTCTTGAAAAAAAAAAAAAAAAAGAAGAAGAAGAAGGAACCTATGTATGTATATTTTGCTTCTTTTCCAATATTGCGAGCCAATCACCATGCCCTAGTTAGGCAGCAGTCCTTGTAGCAATTAAGGCAGCAATTCCATTTTCCATCAGGTTTTAAGTTTTAACGTGTAGCCCATACTATCTTACCATGATCTCATTAATTACGTCGGAATTCTTTGCTAGCTAATGCTTGCACTGTCCGTCTAAAATCTTAAAAATAGTATACGACAACACACGAATCATTCGCCTCCTTGATTAGAAAAGATGCCAATTCCTACTTTTGCGTGTCACATAATCAAACATGAACGTAAATATTTTTATTGCATGTCAAAGTCAGTCACTTATATGAAACAGTCTTCACTTGTGTACCTCTGTCCTTATATACTACCATCCAATTTACGACGACTGTGAAAGTGCGAGGTACTGAGGTATAAATGTATTTATAACCTATTTGACAAGTAGTAGATTTTAATTGCTCCAAAAAGTTGAACGACTTCTATTGCGTCTTTTTTTTTAATGATACATTCCAGTTTCTCCTCCACAATTATCGGACGTATTAGGTAATGCACAAAAAAACCCATCTGCCAAATTCCAATAAGAGATTCGATCTGCCTTGGCTTTAAACACAAGCTATTACATGTATTCCGACTCGGATATTACATTTTTCTTGCCCACGTCAACTGAGATTTGGTAACACTAATAAAAAATGTTAGAACTCCTTAAGATGGTCACGATCACTTGGTCAATAAGATTCATCACTACAACATCACAATCACAACTTTTTAAAATGGTGTTCCAACTTCCAAAGCTACAACCACAATTTAAAATTAAAATCATATATACTTTGTGACCCTCGGCTGATTTTCTAAAAATATAAGGAAAAATGATAAACGAAACATTGATCAACCCACTCGCCATCTAAAGTTTACAAGAAAAAGCCTTTCAAATTGGATGATTATATTTTTGTCGTCTACGCATGTGTCCATCATATGTTCTAGATCTCTTTGGCAAAAATGACCACGTCGATAAAATAATGCACCTAACGCGGGGTCCGGCCATGCTTTAAAATTAATATTCGATTGACAGCATATAAGATTATATGGATTAAAGAAATAGATTACATAATCTTTAGAAAACATGCCGATAAAGACTTACAAACCAACATAAGTATTTAAGGGAAAAATATCTAGCCCTGGGTGTCACTGACACGAAATTACGTGCCTTGTGTATTTGCAAAGGGTAATGGACCATAATTATCAACCAAAAAAAAAAAAGGTAATGGACCACTAAATTGAATTGAAATGATAGGAACGACATCAAATAGGTTAATATAGGTTACTTGTTCAAACGATGTATCATATTTTCGAGGGTCAGTTTGGTGGAATTAGGTATTTTCACACAACAAATGATCTCAGCAGACAATCAATGTTATCTAATTAAAAGACTTCACATAAGCTACGACTATGACATACCATGTGGCCACCATTCATCATGCATTAATAATAGCAACTACAATTATACCAAAAAACTAATATCGCAGCTTTTGGACAATGTTACAAAGTGTATCCTCTATAGTTCAGTTTATCTAAGAGACTAAGAGACTAACACCAACCCAACAAAGACATTACGTCAAGAAATAGAGAGAGAATGTTTATAAATAACAACTGAAAGCATCTATAAGTCTCCTATGGACTACAAATACCACTGCCTTTATAGTGTACAAAGTGATTTAGACAATCAATCGTTCCAAAAGGAATTTATCAATAAGCAATTGAGAACTATTTTGGTATAGCGCCCAACATAAATACCTATACAAGATACAAGACGGAGTTGTGGGCTACATGATTGAGCAACAATAATTATATATACCAAAATAGAAACCAAAACCGCTTATATCTGACAAAGTGAACTTCCGTGCAGGTAAGAAAATGCATATAGAAACAGAAGAAGATACTCATGAAAATACCTTGTCATTTACATCTCTCCAATAAAATACAACCATGAGAAGGCTCCATCTCGGCAGATCCTTACGTTGTATCTCTTTTGAGTTCAACGAAACCTTCAAACACGCACAGCTGAAGACAAAATACCACAGGTTAATCTAGATGCTATACAAAATGCACCACGCGTTTCTACATAGACATGTGTACACGACGATTGATTGAGGCTATGTGGCTAACAGATTATTACAGATCCTTGAAGGTGAACTATAAGGTTTTGACCATAGAGAGCTTAATGATGGATATAATACGGTATAATCTTTTAACATTTATGCAATATCACACAAAAAATAAAGATAGAGTATAAGAGAACTATGTTGATGACATATTATCTCACCAACTACAATTTAAGCCAACTTTTCAGGGGGGATTTCAGTAGCTACGGACAAACATCATGTACCAGCAGCAGCTTTCATCCCAGAATCTGCTTTTCCCTGAAAGAATATGTTGAAAAGAAGAAACATCAGTTAGCAGCTGCACGAAATGCTGCAATCATCATAGCAAGAATGAGCAATATTACTAGACTCTCGGTTCACAGTAGGTAAATTGTAGACTAAGAACCTACTGTGAACCGAGAGTAGATGCACGAGTAAACTCGATTTTTTTATTTTGAATTGAAGATATGCCGAGATCAAAATTCATCGACCATTCTAATACACCGCAAACAATTAATTTTAAAATTCAAGGCATTTTCTACTAAATAATTATATCTACACCATTGAGATTTAGCCCGACAACAGAAATCCCCTCCCTGAGAATCCAGTAATTATAGAAACACCCCATAAAGTTTTAAAAAACTACTAGAACATAACAATTATCTGCAATATCCTTCAATTTTTATCAGACTGCTTATAATTACTCAACTTCAGTGGAATCTATCAATAATGTCCTTTAAACTTTCAAGGAGTGTTTCCATAATTGTTCAAACAGTACATTTTTCTTTCTAAAATTAGACCAGAACTCACTCCTGGCCGTTTCTGAACCCTACCTCCTTTATTGGGGTGTAAATGTTATTGTCTCCTCCTGCATACAGTTCTGACCTAACTCCTATCGATCGACAAAGTACTACTAATGGCCAATTCAGCCACTATTATAAGTTACAAGGGGTAATTATTTTATTGTTCAAAAGTTACTCCAATTTAATTGAACCTATTTTGGGACTATCCATAAGATATTTTAGAGTAAGATCTAGGTGAGGGGCTGTGGGCTCACTTCTGATGGTGTACTTCGAACCTTCCTCGTGGGTGTCCTCATGGTGACAAGCTCCTCTGCTGCTGTAGGGTGGATACCCACCGTGGCATCAAAGTCCGCCTTTGTCAAGCCAGCTTTCACAGCTACTGCAAATCCCTATAAAATCCACTCAATGATGTAAGATATAACACGCATAAAATCGCGCTAGAGCGTAAGTTGCAAAAACCCTCATTGTACTATTTCTAATCGGCCACTACCCCATTGTGTAATTTTATTGGCAATTAACCCAATGTGTTCAGTCCATGTAATATGCCCTGATTGATCCATATCAATATATATTTACTGAAAACTGATAGGAAAACTCACCCTCTTGCTTAAATTTAATGTGTAGGGATAAATATTGTTTAAAGCAAACCTTATATACCGTTTCATCAAAGGAATTGAAAATGGTGATATTTTTGGGTATTTAAAGGTTAAGATGCAACAATGATTATTGTTTTCCAAAGTTCTCAAAGGCTTGGCTAAATTCACATTTGAAACAACATTTTAATGCTTAAAAACTCAGAGCCAACTAGTTTCTAGGTTTTGCAGGATGGGTAACCACTAATAAGGATCATACAGCGGAATTTCATCCAATTAAAAATAACACACGCGTAGTTTTTCACTTGACACCCGACGAGAAAGAACATTCAGTAAACATTGATGAATAAGCTGAGTAAACATTGATGAATAAGCTGAAATGCAACCTGAATGATTTCTGGTGCATCGTCTCCACACATATGCAGACCCACAACCTTGTTCGTCTTCGCATTTACAATAAGTTTCATGAAAACCCGATCAGGGAGGCCTGACAGAGTAGCTTTTAGAGGTTTAAAGTTCGATGTATAAACATCAACATCGCCATATTCCCCGATTGCCTGCAAATTTAGTGCATTTAGTATTGCAACCAACTAAAACTTTTGCCGGTAATCAAATAACATGCTCACCTGCTCTTCGGAAAGACCAACTGTACCAATAGGTGGCTGAGAAAACACTGCAGCAGGAACAGCACTGCATAAGATGGAGAAGCATTGTCAGGCATAAGGTTAAGATATTTCATACGAAAATTGTTTCTGAAACCCCAACATAGCAGAGGAAACGATGTCTTTCTAGGCTTTCATATGTATTAATCATTATTTGATAAAGCTACCACTTCCATCGCAATCGAAAGAGTACCTGTGATCTGGTTTTGTAGGCTCATTTGCAAAAAGGGTTTTAGCCAATGCTCCTCCTTCCATCAAGGCAACGGGGGTCAAATTAATTCTATCTGTAACGTCTCCAACTGCCCAAATTGATGGAACAGAAGTCTGGGAATATTCATCAACCTACATAAATAATAAGAATGAATATTAGCGACATTATAATGTGATCAGGCACGCATCCCAGGAAGTAAGTGAAGATAAGGAACATTAGAGGGAGTACCTCGATTGCTCCATTTTTTGACAATTTCACTCCAACAGCTTCCAAACCTAAATTCTGTTGCAAAATAACAATTCATTGAAAAACAGATATTGACATCAATCAGACCGCTGGCAAATAACCAAAGCTGACTGGATATAACAGATCCAAGACTACAAGCAACCCGACAGGGATGAATGCTCTCAAAACATGGGTTTACAGATTTCAAATATAAGATGCAGTCCTCTGTAGATCAAATATAAGTAAAATAAGTGGTCCAAAACACCGGTCAATTGTGCCAAAGTAGTTATCAACTTGATTGATTAAGTTTACACTCAATAGGCAGCACTGAGAATAAAAATACCTTTGTCTTTGGCACTCGCCCTGTTGCAAACATGACATGAGAGAAGCCACCAACTGTTCCTTTGTTAGTTTTCAAAGATAGTGATCCATCCGAAGACTTGATTATTGCTTGAGGTGTCTCCTCCGGGTGAAACTCTATTTCTCTTAACGACATTTGTTCTCCAACAAAGTCCCTGATCTGCAGAGTGAGTGTGAAACTTAATTCATTTTTTTCATAAAATCGTCAAGAAGGCATCTATGTGAATGAAACAAAGCTCAACTACCTCTTCATCAAAACCTCTCAACACCTTTTTCTGCCTAATGAATACATGGACTTCACTTTTCAAGCCATTGAATATGCCAGCAAACTCCACTGCAATATAACCACCCCCAATAATAGCAATCTTCTTGGGTTTTGAAGGTAGATCTAGGGCAGCATCAGAATCTATGGCATATTCACTTCCAGGGATGTCAGGAATGAAAGGACGCCCACCAACTGCAATAAGAATATTCTTTGCAGAGTAGAGTTTCCCATTTACATCCACAGTGTGTGCATCAACAACCTGCACATAAGCCGCATAACGTAGCTAAGAGCTTGACCAAATACGAATTGTGGCTTACGAAGGAAAATCAAGCCGACAGATCTAGAGTAAACTATCATTTTACCTTTCCACGGCCTTCGATTAGAGTCACAGCAGCATTTTTCAGAATGTTTTTGTAAATGCCAGTGAGGCGCTGCAATTCAGCATTCTTATTTGCGATCAATGTGCCCCAATCATGTTTGGGTTCTGATCCATAACTCCATCCAAACCCCCCACTCTCCTCAAATTCATGAGCAAATTTGGATGCATATACCAAGAGCTTTTTGGGAACGCATCCACGAAGCACACAACTTCACAGGATTCAACAGATAAAGTTAAAACATATAAAGCGTCTTCCATGTTCATAAATATGAAGAGACTTACTAAGCTGACAACATAGGCTACGCCAAATATACTACAACCTCTAGGATCAGAAATTAAACTCAAATTTCTTC
The DNA here is from genome assembly GCA_948329865.1 of Linaria vulgaris. Classification (NCBI taxonomy): domain Eukaryota; kingdom Viridiplantae; phylum Streptophyta; class Magnoliopsida; order Lamiales; family Plantaginaceae; genus Linaria; species Linaria vulgaris. The sequence goes on from OX415253.1 coordinate 36,317,290, forward strand.
AATAAGATTACAATCTTAGAATAATCACAATATACTACTGAACTGCGCTGAATGTAAAACTAATTGAGTATCACATGATAACTCAAAACGTCATCCTAGCATTAAGATAAGCTATTAACGCTTTTTTTTTCCCAGAGCTCTTCTTTTTTGCATTTGATGATCTATTTATTCATTAACTTTATATTTCTATAAGCACAAAAAACTATTTAATTTACAGCAAATTATACAGAAGCAGGCAAATGGCATTAATTCTAAAACATGAAAACATTTAAAAAATAATTCAGTTTGGTTAAATTGACCTCTGCCTCACTGGCCGAATTCTGAATACTATATGTTCCCCTAAATGAACGATAATTTGAATGTTTCTTCCGTAGAGAGAAAATTCACTCTAGCTCTGATGATTGAAAACTTGTACAAACAAAATTACTAGCTATCTTTTCAAACATACTACTAAAATCACACAATGCCGAAATCGAATCGAAACTTACGTGCCTCCGACTCCACCAGCGGAATCAGAAGAAATGGTAGAAAAAGGAAGCTCGCAAACGGCAGCCGAGGCACCGAAACTCGTGGCAAAACGGGAAGCCCTAACGCCTCCGCTGCCAGCGCCGATGGTGAAGAGGTCAAAGTCGTACTGCTGCTGTTGAGGAGGTGTCCCGGAGCCGTTGACTGATTCGGCACGAACGGCGGTGGTGAGGAGGCGGCGGCGGGGACTGGGACTGGGAGAAGAGATGGAATGGGATGATTTAGCGGTGTGGTCAGAGAAAGAGAGGAAATAAATTGGGAATTTGCAGTTACGTAGGGTTTGGAAAGCTGAAGAAGAAGAAGAAGAAAGGGAAGAGCTCAGCCTCCTCGGCGTGCTCAGAGATGTTGCTGCCGCCATTGATTCTTCTTTTACTCATTCGCCACATATCTTTCTTTGAGAAAATATATATCAAGTATGTAAGGCAAAAATCAACTTCGATCCTCCAACTTTGCACATTTAAGATCTTAGTCCCTTATGTTAGCAGATTTCGGTTTTGGTCACTTAACTTAGCTACGCTACTCAATTTTAATCCCAAAACAAGGGTGTTCCTCAATTGCTTGCCGTAAATTGGGACTAAAATTGAGTAGTGTTGCCAAATTAAAGGGAATTTTGATATTATATTTCAAAAATTTTGATATTATATTTCGATATTATATTTCTAAAAATATAATATCGAAATTTATTTTAAAAAATATTACCAGTTTCGAAATTTTTAAAAAATTAGCAATTTTCGAAATTGATAATATTTTTTTTTATAAAAAAAATCGAAAATTTTTAAATAAATATTATCAGTTTCGAAATTTTTAAAAATAATTAGCAATTTTCGAAATTGATAATATTTTTTTATTTTCGAAATTGATAACTGTTTTTAAAAATTTAAAATTATCAAATAATTAATAAAATCAAACTTAAGAAATTATTAATTAAGTTTGTTGAAATTTTTAAATTTTTAAGTGTGAGTGCAATTATATAAATTATTTAGGGATGAAAATGCAAATATTTTATTGATATTTAGCTGAAAATGACGAAAATTTCAAATAATGCAACATATAAGACGAGAATTACAAATGATGTCAACATATAGGACTCTTTCTGTTAATGCCAACATATAGGACGGAAATTACAAATGATGTCAACATATATGACGTTTTCTGCTAAGTGTCAACATAGATGACCTTTTTTGAAAAGTGGTTAACATAAAGGACGTCTAGTGCAAAATTCCCCCAAATTAAAGGACAACAATTGTGTTTTGTTGAAATAAGAGACTAGAATTGAAAATCTATAAAACTATAGGACTATAGTTGATTTTTCAATAAAATATATGTTAGAATTTTATTTTGTTGCAACAAATAATGTGTTGGAGACAAAAAAAGAGATTAAGAGAGAGAGAGAGAAGAAGAAGAAATGGAATTGTACTATACCACTTTGTATTTCTATAAAAACACTGTAATTTTTTTTTTGTTAGGTTAGCTCAAAAGTCAAATTTTAAATAAGAGAACAGAAAATGTCAAAGTTGTCAAATTCACATATTAACTGAAAAATTCGAGTACTGAAAAGTGAAAGAAAAATTATTTACGAAACAAGCTTTTAGAAAACTTTCAAAAAAGGCTTAGTTTGACTAAAGAAAAAGTAGGGAATGACCGAATGAGCAAATAATAAGGTAAAATGACTTAAAATCGCATTATAGAGGTTCTCATACTGCTTGTAGACGTTCAAGAGTTTCACTTGTCAATCATTAGTTACGCACTATAAAGTTGTAGCGTCGAAGTAATCCAAGCACGAAAGCTAATTTGAATAAATACAACATAAATATATGTTGTTCGCAAGCTCTCAATGTTTCACAATTCACGCACCTGTTATTTGATAGATCCAGATTTTTTAAATGCGTTTTGGTCATTGTTTTGTTTGAACTTTGAACCCACTTTTACCCAAGTTTTTCAAGGTTTCCATCTTTGAATCTAGTTTTGATCAATTTTTAAATGTTTGGACATTAACTATCAAAAAAGAAATGTTTGGACATTGAAATCATTTGGCCCAAAACTAGGTCAATTGTTTCATTCATTGTTTGGATTATTAAATTTTATTGCTTGGTTTCAATTATTTCCAAGAAATAGTACCCCTTTTTTGTCTATTTTTTCTTCTCTGTTTTTGTTTTGTGAAGATTTTTTGTAACTCTATTTCGTCATCATCCGAGAACTTATCAAATATCTCCTTTTCTCAATAATGTTTTGCTTTATCCTTTTGTTTTTCTTAGTGTGAACTGTGAAGATAATTGCCCGTATCTTTTGATACGATTCCTACTTTGTTTTCTTTCCCAAATAATGAACAATGCAAATGTTATTTTGTTATTCTCTTCTACTGAGATTATTGCTAAAAGTTATTAAATTGTTGAAATCAATTGTTAAACTGCAGAATTAATTATTATCCTATGTCATACTCATACGATGAGAAACATGACAAAATCACCTGCCGACACGTGTCTATTACATTCCAAAAAGAGGGAGAAGAAGAAAAGTTAAGCTTTGGACAAAATTGGAATTTTCGAGAATCGTGATGATAATGTCTACCGAAAACGAAATTCTATATTGTCGAAAGTACTGTTCAAAGTCCAAACTTGAAAGAAACAACTTTTCATGAGCATTCACTCTCACTCAAAAACATGTCTGGGCAGAGAGAATGTTACAACCAACACCAATTTCTTTTGGCTAAGGTACAAATCGTACGGCTTAAATAACAATGCACTAACAGTAAAGAAAAAAAGGAACTGCTACCTACCAATTACCTTATAAGTTCTAACTATACCAAATTGCAACAATCACAAAACATACATAAAGATCAACGTTCCACACCACATGGTGAATCAAGCAACATGTGATTACCGGCTATCCTATTCAACAACCACTATCATTTTATTTTTTTGACAAATAATTTTTGTGAGTTCTAATATGAAATACCAGCTTGACACGCCGTCTCGGATGGAACTATTCTCATACCCACCATGAGATAGGACCTAAACCATCAGCATCAAGAGATCCCTGCCGCACAATACAAAATAAGATACATACTTATATTTTGAAAGAAAAAGAGTGCAGAAATACTTATATGAGCAACTTAAAAACGCTGACATACAGAGAAATCATGGGACCTGATGGTGGAGCTTTCACAATGTTCTTACAGCAATTAGTTTTCTATTCATATAGTACACTGCAGTCAATCTAACTATTCAGTAAATAATATACAAGAAATTTAAAGCAAATAAAGTTGGTCTCTGTAATAGCTATATGACACTAACACAGACCAATTAAAACACGAGAAGAGGTCCCGGCTGAGCCAACTTCCCAGGGTTTGAGATAGATTATTACCTTAACAGTAGACCATCAAGGCTTTGACACGAAGGACGTATTTTAAAAAAACAAAAAAATTGGGAGGATTATGATCAGGCAAAACGGGTAGGCATAATGGAAAGGAGGAGCTACTAGAGGAGCCACTGTGTCTCCTTTAGCTCCTCTATCTTTGACTACAGCAAAAGGATGTCCAATAAGCAGCAAATTCTATCTGTACGTATCAATCCTCAAAGCACTCACAAGGCCACAACGTACACATCTAAAGACACAGCCAATATCAATAGCATACTTATTTCCATCAAATACGTCTTTTGAATTCTCCCACTCTTACACAGCATTTATGTTCATCGTCACCAATAACTAAATTCAACTGAATTATCAGAGAAGAAGATGAATAAGCTCTAAAAAAGATTTGAAAGGTTCCGATGAGAATAATTGAGGTCCAATGTGTCATCAGATGGATCAGTTTATGCATAAGCGAGTGGTAATAAAGCAGATGTCAAAACCAGTTTTTCATTCAGAGAAGCCTAAGATAAGGTAAAAATGAAAAACTAAAAGGAGAATTGGTTACACTCAAACCTCGAAAGGCCAAATTCTCCTGTTTTAGTGGAAAGAGAATTAGTTAAATAGATAAAAAAACATGAGTTTGTAGACCTAAGATCAATGTGAAAGATGACACAAGAAATCCTTTGGAACCTCCTCTAGTATTTGTTTACATACCTCTTAAGCATGAATCAAGACATAGACCCTAGTTGAAATGACTCCATACCTGTAAATGACATGTATCTTTTAAGGAAAATCAATTACTTACTGTGACCACCATAGGGGCAAAATAGACTGCATCTTTCTGCTCTGGTTTGTCAGAGTCTTTCTTCTCTGAATCTGGCATGTCCAAATCTTTTCCTTGATCTAGAGGTATAGGAGGATAACTTACATTGTGAACACGGAACCTTATCTGCAATCATGAAGTTATCCAACACCATATAACAATTTCAGAATCATTCAGAAGGAATAAAAATCCATAAAAAAACAGATAAAAACCTCATCTGTTCCATCTATTGGATAATTTTCCCCCTCGTACTCCCAGACCCATCGTACCCCCTTCCTGAGACATCAAAGAGGGAAGCATTAGCAAATGCATGGGCTTAGAGTAACAATGTAGCTTTAAGAGAAATGTGAAGACACCAAATATTCTTACATATTTCCCGGATCAGGTTCAGAATGATTTGGGCTCGCCAACAAAGGAACGGGAACATAGATGTCCTCAAAAAACCCAAGCGATACTGCCATTAAAATCAATTAAATAAAACCTTGAACAAAAACATTATCGACAACTCTGTGTTATACGAGCTTTATAGCAATTTCTTCTCAAAAGGTCGGACATTAGATCATTAGACCTCTTTGTCAGCTTAGGTGTATGATGCATCGTAGCATGGAATACGACAGATCAAGACACGATTCTCATATACATCAATGCGAATTTGGCAAATGGAAAACCATAACCACGATTCCCTAAAAAATCATGTTCCGAATCAAAAAAGAAAAGAGTCTCATTTAGATCATACAAATCAAAAGAAAGTCAAACCGGTGCAACATTAAAGAAGGAACTTATGATGAGAAGCATAAGATAACACAGAATAACTTGATTATGAATTCAAAGAGAGGCGTACTACAACTTTTGCAACTAATAAGCTGATGCAAACAGGAATAGTAGACTCAAGAAGCATATAAATATATATATATATATATTCTCAAAGTGAGAAGATCGGCGTTACCACAATGCAAAACAAATTTTGCGCCCCCTTGAAAGCCAATAACTACGCACACCACGAACCCTAGATTCGTAATGACGAACATAAACATGTACAGTTCAACAAATGAAACGGCGTGGATATTAAGCTCTAGAAAGACAATGTATACCTATACAACCAACATCCTGCTTGAATTACGTTCAATTCCCCCCCAAAAAAAACCCGAAACTCCAATCGATTAACTAAACAAAAAACACAAAAAGCGGGGAATATCATATGCCTTACAGCGTAAACCATCTTTGGTAGACTCCTTGAGTCTAGCTGATATAACCTCCCCGACAAACGGGCGAAACATAACGAGCCTGAACTTTACCTACAGAAATTCATCATCAATTAAGTCTCACTCATTTAATAGAAAAACAATGGCGATATATATATATATATATATATAAATTAACAGTGTACTGTTACCGTATAGGTGGAAGCACCATCTCCTGCAAAGATTAACCCTCCGTCGATCGATCGAATATCGTAAACGGTAACGCATAAACCTAGTTTCTCAATGACCTAACAATGAGCATCATCAAATTAGAGACTAGAAGAAAGAGAGAGACAGAGAGAGAGAGAGAGAGAGAGAGAGAGAGAGAGAGAGAAATAGAAGAAGACCTTGTCTAAGAAGAGAAAATCGAGCTGGCCTTTAATGGCTTCGTCAAGTGGTTGATTAAGAAGATGAGGAGGTAATCTCAGTGTGTGTTCTATTTCGCTTAAGAAAAACATTTCCACAATTACTGATAAGTTACATTAACCAAACACGTCGGCGGGAGGAGCAATCAGGGACCGCAGCAAGAGGCGGCGAGGGTAGGTGGCAACTCGCAAGGACAGCTGCTGCAGCGCCTTTTTTTTTTTTATTATGAACGAAAGAACTGATTTGTTTATTTTTTTTTTTCGTATTCTCTCGGGAGAATTGCATAAACTAACTCCAAAAGTGCCGATAAATTGCATAAATCACATACTTTGTTTGAAAAACTACTCAATCTACTCCATGTGTTGACCTCTATTAATAAATGCACATCGTTTGGTTATACAATTTAATAAACTTTTCAATTCTACCTAAATCCTAGGTGACACCTTTAAACCCTCTTTTAATAAAACCACCACCCAACTCCCTTTTATTTTAACTTGAGTTTATTAATTTTTTTGATACATTTTTGTCCCTTTTTTGCACGAAATATGACCCAAAACCCCCTCCTTGTACATGTTCCCTTTTACCATTACAAATAACATACTCTCACCACGTCTTTCTCTTCCCCCAACTTAATTTGCAGCAACGTTTCTTTAAAAAAAATTGCAATGGCAATTCAGTAGCCTTGAGAAGGAAGTGGAGCAGCGGTTCATCATTGGTAGGTTATTAAACACCCCTTTTATTGAAATATCTCGATCCCTAACATCCCTCTTAACCTTTTCATCTAATTTCAAGATTTGGGCGACATGTGCTATGGATTACGCGCATTGTTGGCGGATCTCGTTTGTGGCGATTATTCAAAGTATGTCTTCCTTAATTCTTGCTTCGTAAGATTCCAATATATATGGTTGTAGTTTGTTGGATTGGGTTGAAATTGAAATCTTGGGCAATTGGGGAAATTATCAGATTAGACCATAAATCGAGCTATTATTTGATTATATGCCTATAGTCGCAATATTGAAGCAACAAAACGACATGAAATGATATCTCGTTGCCCTTGGCAAACTTCAAACAACCCAAGCTTCTCATATTACATTGAAGAAACTTGGCCAACAACATCGGAGAGAAGCAACGAGGCATCGCCCTCTGTGAAGCGCCGCAACGATAAGAAGAAGAAGTAAAAGTGGCTACGTTACCTTGCTAATTGCGGGTGTACGTTTTATTGAGTGAGTTTATGTGGAATACTATGAGAATGAATGTATTCTTTTATGAGTCTTGTATTCTGCATTTCTTATGGTGCAATTGGTTTTATTTATTTATTTATTATTATTGTGAATATTGTCGTGTGAGTATTTCATTATGTGATGAACAATGTAAACCACGTACATGTGTAAAAAGGATTGTATGTTGTTCAAATGAATAAAGTGTGCAAGTTGGTTTGTGAGAATATCTTGTTGTAACATTAAGTTGGGGTGACTTGTTTTCATGCTATTTTCTAAAAAAAAATAAAAAAATAATGTGTTATATTTTGAAATAATTGTTAACATTGTGAATAAATATTTTAATATTGCATAAAAATTAATTTAGGGTAGTCTTACCTTATAATAAGTCACTTGAGTTATCATATTCTATTTTGTAGGGTAGTTTAGTCATTTTACCTAAAAAGTTGGATGAAAATTAATTTAGGTGTTTGGAAAAATTCAAGCAAACACATAGTTATATTAATAAATGGCCTAATTTGATGTGTTTACAGAACACAACCATGTGCAATTTTAGCTCTTATATATATTGTATATTAAACTTGGTAATTTAATACATGGTAGTTTAATAAAAGTCAAACCAAACTAGCCCTAACAAAATTGTTGAGATTTCCATTTATGGCATTGCTATAAACATTGTAAAACAATCTTAGTTGTAAAAATAGTTACAAGAATAACTCAAATAAAACCTAAATACAAAAGAGGAAATAAGTGAACCCGCATGAGCCACCTTCACTCCTTAACCTAATACCTACCACTCTCCCTATCTACGTCGAGTGTTCGCTTAGATTTTACAGCAACAAGCGTTTTAGAATTCATGGGAGTTGTTTATATGTGATTGATGCAGTGGCAAGAAAGAAAATAAAAACAATGAACAATGATATTAAAGATGGGGAGTAGGTCAAATTTGATGATTATGGTGAGAGGGTATTTTCGATACTACAATGAAGAGCTCGTAAGGTGGGGCATGCTGAAAGACTATCTTGGCCTTCTTTTTCTTTTCTCTATTACTAAAAAAAGTTAATTATAGAAACTTATTAAGTTGTAAATAAGTTCATCTTTTAAATATTTACATTTAGGTATATTAAATTTAATTAACTACTAAAATGGTAATATGTTTAAATCTGAAAAGGTGTATGTTTTATTTGAGTTTTAACTTTGAATCGGATATGTAGTTTCTAACATTAATAAGGAAAACTTTTGATATGATTATGGAAAAGTGGATACACTTTTGTTGAGTTCATATTATTTGCTAGAGTTTAACGTCATATCTCAAGTAACTATATTGCCTAACACAAATAAGGGTCCTTGTGTAACCTCTCAAGGATGATATTGTACATTAGGGTAGTTTATCGAGTTCTCTTTATTATCTTTAATGTTTGACGTCGGTCGACAAGACCACATTTAAGTCATAGCTCTTTGACAAAAGAGGTCGAAGAAGACCCTTTTCCCCATTGAATAAAGTTTGTTGGCATAAAGCCAACTTTACGAGCAAAAGCTCGTAGGACTCTTCGCCCTTTAATATAGTATGTTGGCATAAGCCCAACTTCACGAGCAAAGGCTCGTAGGACCCTTCACCCTTAAATAAAGTATGTTGGCGTAAAGCCATCTTTATGAGCAAAAAGGCTCACATGGCTCTCGCCCTTGAATATAGTATGTTGGATAAAGCCAACTTCACGAGCAAAGGCTCGTAGGGCTTAGCCCTTGAATGAAGTATGTTCAGATCAAAGCCACGGCTATCTGTCGGGTTTAGACACTTGAGTGTGACCAACGGTTAGCCGTGTGACTAAAGTCTTAATTATTGTTGGGTTTAGGCACACAAGTACGACCAACTCTGCCTTATGGCTTTACAAGACTAGGGTCACAACCATATGTTGGGTTTAAGCACTCGAGCGCAATCAACTCTTACACATGGCTTTGCGTGACTAAAGTCACAACCATACGTTCCGTTTAGGCATTTGGGTGCAACTAGCTATTCGTCAAAGTATTACGAGACCAAAGTGACTAACATATGTTAGGTTATGCACTTGGGTGAAACCAACTCTTGAACATGGTTGTACGTGACTTGGGTCACAACCATATGTTAGGTTTAGGCACTTAGGTGCAACCAACTATTGAACATACTTTTACGTGGCCATATGTTGGTTTTAGGCACTCGAGTGCAACCAACTCTTGAACATGGTTTTAGGTGACTGGGGTCACAACCATACGATGAGTTTAGGCACTTGGGTGCAACCAACTCTTCGTCAAGGTGTTACGTGACAACCTAACGTTGGGTTTAGGCACTTGGGTACAACCAACTCTTCGTCAAGGTATGACGTAACTAAAGTCATAACCTAACATTGGATTTAGGCACTTGGGTGCAACCAACTCTTGAGCATGGCTTTACGTGACTTGGGTCACAACCATATCTTGGTTTTAGGCGCTCGGGTGCAACCAACTCTTGAACACGGTTTTACGTAACTCGGGTCACAACCATACGTTGGGTTTAGGCACTTGGGTGCGACCAACTCTTGAACATGGTTTTACGTGACTAAAATCACAACCTAACGTTGGGTTTAGACACTCGGGTGCGACCAACTCTTGAACATGGTTTTATGTGACTTGGGTCTCAACCATATGTTGGATTTAGGCGCTTGGGTTCAACTAACGATTCGCCGTGTGACTAAAGTCACTAACATATGTTGGATATAGGCACTTGGGTGCAACCATCCCTTGAACATGGCTTTACGTGACTTAGGTCACAACCATATGTTGGGTTTAGGTACTCAGGTGCAACCAACGCTTCACCGTGTGACTAAAGTATAAGAGATATAATTTGAGTGAATGAATAATATCATTAAACAATGAGATACTTAAAGGAGATTACAAGGGTACAAACGTACAATACTAATACAAGCTAGAAAATAATAAATACAATAAAATACAACAATATAATCTCATCTAATACGCCCCCGCAAAATAGACGTTCCATCAGAAACGGAGATTTTGGAACGAAGGAGTTCAAAATGGGTGCGCGCGAGCGGTTTGGTGAGAACATTCGCCAACTGATCAAGAGTGTTGACGTACGAAACACTGAGAAGACCCTTATTCACAAGATCGTGAACAAAGTGAAGATCAATAGAGATATGTTTCATGCGTGAGTGCTGAACCGGGTACAGAGAGAGACGCATGGCACCCATATTGTCACAACGAACTGTGGGAACAGAACGCAATGAGAGACCAATTTCCAAGAAGAGATGTTGAAGCCAACTCAGCAGCAGCAGACGCAAGGGCACGGTACTCGGCCTCAGTAGAAGAACGGGAAACGGCCTTTTGTTTCTGAGAGGACCACGAGATCGGGTTTGACCCCAACATAATGAGGTATGCCGAGGTTGACGTGCCGTGAAGAGTGTCACCACCCCAGTCAAAATCCGAGAAGGCCGTGAGTGTAAGATTCGCATCACGACGATGCGTGATACCGTAGGTAAGCGTGCCCTTAAGATAGCTAAAGACGCACTTCAAAGTGACCCAGTGAGGGGAGTCCGGAGCCGACATCCGTTGTGCAAGACGATTAACAGAGAAGACAATATTCGGGCGCATAAGGGTGAGATATTGTAGCCCACCAATGATTTGGCGATACACGGTTGCATCAACGGGGGTCTCAGAGGTTGGTGCAGGCGGATTCCGAGCCATAGGGGTGGAGAGAGACTTCGACCCATCCATCTTGTGGCGAGAAAGAAGATCCAAGATGTATTTGTGTTGAGAGAGTAAGAGACCATCAGTAGTCTTGTAGACCTCATCACCCAAAAAATAATTAATGACCCCTAAATCCTTTACAGCAAACCACGCACCAAGATGCGCAACGAGGGATGAGATGGTTGACGCACAAGAACCCGTAACAACAATGTCGTCGACATACACAAGTACATAGACTCGAGCCGAGCCATGCATAAGGATGAACAGCGACGTGTCCGACTTGGACTGAATAAGGCCAAACGCCACTAGAGCAGCACTGAGGGCAAGATACCATGCGCGCGGTGCTTGTTTGAGGCCATAAAGAGACTTATGAAGAAGGCACACATGGTCGGGCTTGGCTTTGTCAAGGAACCCGGGCAGTTGGCTCATGTAGATTGTCTTAGAGAGATCACCGTGTAAGAAGGCGTTACTGACATCGAGTTGGTGCAACGGCCAAGAGTGCATAACAACAAGAGACAATATGGTACGAATGGTCACGGGTTTGACCACATGACTGAACGTTTCCTTGAAGTCGACCCCGAGCCGCTGATGAAAGCCCTTGGTGACCAAGCGAGACTTGTAGCGGTCAATTGAGCCGTCAGGGTGACGTTTGATCCAAAAAACCCACTTTGATCCAACAATAGAACGTGTCCGAGGTGGTGGGACGAGGGACCAAGTACCATGAGTGGTGAGTGCAGTAAGCTCTTCAGCCATGGCCGCACGCCATAGCGGATCAGCGAGTGCTTGTTTGACAGAGGTGGGTTCAACCGCCTCAAGAACTGGGTGTTTAGTGGCCGTGTGCATCTTGGGACGAAAGATGTTGTTCTGTGACCGTGTAACCATGGAGTGCGTGCGGGTGGATGGTTGTGGAGCAACTGCAGGCAGAACAGAGGGCGAGCTAGGGTTCACGGGCGAATGCGGACCGCGGTGAAGGATGGGCCGCGGGCAAAACCCTAACTGGCCCAACCGCGGGCGATTGAGAACCCGTGGGCTGGGCCGCACGCTCATCTGGGTTGACCAAATGGGGGTCCAGAGTGACCCTGAAGGGCTCATGGGCCAAGCGGGCTGGTTTGGTGGGCTGAGTGGCAGCGGAACCCAAGAGCGGTGGATAAACCTTAAGCGGCCCGATAGGAGGCGGAACGGGCACCACGGGTTGGGCCGCAGGGTTTGTGGCCGCGGGTGATTTGAGTGACCCAGGAAACACAGTCTCAACAAAGCGGACGTGACGCGAGATATAGAGACGGCCCGTGGCGAGATCAAGGCACTTATATGCAGACTGAGACGAAGAGTAGCCAACAAATAAGCATTCCCGTGAGGGAGGCGTGAGCTTCCCAATAACATAAGGCCGAAGATGCGGAAAACACAAACAACCAAAAACCCAAAGAGCCAAGTAGTTAGGGGCACGACCAAAGAGCGCCTCAAAAGGAGAGCGAGACCCCAAAACTGGCATATGTAAACGATTATAAAGATAAACTGCCGTTGAAAAGGCATAGTCCCAGAAATCCGCAGACAATGAAGCACGACTAAGTAATGTGCGACCCATCCTGACCACAACACGATGTCGACGTTCACTAGTGCCATTTTGTTGAGGAGTGTGTGGGGCGGTGGTGAGCCAAGAGATGCCATGTGACGACAAGAACGACCGCATCGCAAGAAATTCACCGCCATTATCCGAGTAAAATTTTCTAATAGAGCACCCAAATTGCTTCTCAACAAGGACCTTAAACTGAGTAAAGACCCGAAGCGTATCCGAATTAGTACCCATCGGAAATAACCAACAATATTTTGTAAAATGGTCAATTAAAAGCAAATAATAACTATGTCCAGAACTAGAAGTTGTAGGCGACGGGCCCCAAACATCCCCATAAATAAAATGGAAAACACCATCAGAAACAAGTGATGTATCATGAAAAACTAAGTTTTGACTCTTGTTTGACAAACATGACGATCAATAACTAGAGTCCGGCGCAGCGGATGACACAACTGGTAATTGAAACTTGCGAAAAAGAAAGGACCCAACTTTTCCGGGAGGGTGGCCTAATCTATCATGCCAACATCCCAAATCCGTACATTTACCAACTAAGGCAAGGGCCGAAGGACGCCGTAGAAGAGGAAACCACAGCCGATACACACCGTCCACACACTCCCCGCAAAACAAATTACTCCTCGTATGGCAATCCTTGATCACAAAAGAATCAGAGAAAAACTCAATGGAGACACGATTAGCCTTAGTAAAGCTATGCACAAACAAAAGATTACAACGAGACATAGGAACACAAAGAATATTATCAAGCTCAAAGGTCTTATTACGAAGAGCAACGCTAGAGGAGCCAATATGCGATATAGGCAAACTTGTACCACCAGCAGTGGTCACCTCTTCCGGACCCTCATACTCAGAATGAAGTGAGAGATTGTTGAGGCTGGAGGTAAGGTGATGGGAGGCCCCGGAGTCAACAAGCCACTCATTGCGAGGTGATTCAGTAGCGGGTGGAGAAGCAACAAAATTAGCACTGGGCATGGGGAAGCGGCGACACGTGTGAGCACCATGACCCGTAACACCACAAAGCTGACACAAAATAGGGTTACGGGTGTGAGGGGCTGATAGACCCTGGAGGTAGACTGCGGCGGCGGGTACGAAAACCCTGAGCTCGGCTGACCTGAGCGTCCGCGACCACCGCGGTTCGGGTGACCGGTGGAAGGACGACCACGATGGCGATTCTAATTGTTGGGTCGTGGTTGAGAGACCACAGAGTTGGCAGTGACAGTAGTGGTGGACTGTTCAGTCTCCATGCGCCGAAGATAAAATTCTTGACTGACAAGTAGGTTGTGCAATTCCCCAAAATTAATAGGGTGTTCGCGAGCCCGGATATGACCAGCGATGTCACGATACATGGGTCCAAGGCCATTGAGGACATACAACGTGATGTCATCGTCCTTCACGGGTCCGTTAATGGCAGCTAATTCATCGGCCTTGGACTTGATGGATTGAAGGAACTCAAAAACGGTACGATTCCCAAGTTTCATATTGTTCAAATCATCTTTCAGTTGCATGACGAGAGAGCGAGAACGGTTTGCATATATACGCTCCAAGACGTTCCACGCCCCCGCAGAGGTTTGAGCGGAAGTAATTATGGTGGAGATTTCCGCAGTCACGGATCCAACCAACGCCATAACAAGAAGAGAGTCTTGACGAGTCCAGAGAGAGTACGCCGCTAGCGACTCCGGAGTATCACCCAATGGAGGGCAAGGATAGGTCTCATCAACAAAACCAAACAACCAATACCCGTAAGAAGATGGCGAATTTGACAATGCCATGATGGGTAATTCATCCCGGTCAAATGAATGGGAATTTGACTGGAGGTGATAGGAATCAGCGCCAGACCGCCGGAGGACGGCCCATGAAGGGGCGGAACGGGCGGTTGGGCGGAGATGGCCGGAGCGACAGGAAGTCTGGTGGATTCACCGGTCGCGGCGTCGACGGCGGAGCGGGTAGGAGAGCCCGATTGTGACATTAGGTCAGGATCTTAAGAGAATCTCGTTAGAGAGGAAGGTCTCTTGATACCATATAAGAGATATAATTTGACTGAATGAATAATATCATTAAACACTGAGATACTTAAAGGAGATTACAAGGGTACAAACGTACAATACTAATACAAGCTAGAAAATAATAAATACAATAAAATACAACAATATAATCTCATCTAATATAAAGTCACTAACATATATTGGTTTTAGGCACTTCTGTGCAACCAACTCTTGAACATGGCTTTACGTGACTTGGGTCACAACCATAGGTTATGTTCAGACACTTGGGTGCAACTAACTCTTGAACATGATTTTACGTGACTTGGGTTACGACCATGTATTGGTTTTAGGCACTGGGGTGCAACCAATTCTTGAACATGGTTTTACGTGACTCGAGTCACAACCATACGTAGGGTTTAGGCACTTGGGTGCAACCAACTCTTCATCAAGGTATTACGTGACTAAAGTCACAACCTAACGTTAAGTTTAGCCAATTGGGTGCAACAAACTATTTAACATGGCTTTACGTGACTTGTGTCACAACCACATGTTGGTTTTAGGAAATCAGGTGCAACAAACTCTTGAGCATGGTTTTACGTGACTCAAATAACAACCATACGTTGGGTTTAGGCACTTGGGTGCAACCAATTCTTTGTCAAGATATTATCTGACTAAAGTCACAACCTAATATTGGGTTTAAGAACGTGGGTGCAACCAACTCTTTGTCAAGGTATTACGTGACTAAAGTCACAACCTAACGTTGGGTTTAGGCACTTGGGTGCAACCAACTCTCCGTCATGGTATTACGTGACTAAACTCACAACCTAACGTTGGGTTTAGGCACTTGGGTGCAACCAACTCTTGAACATGACTTTACGCGACTTGGGTCACAACCATATGTTGGGTTTAAGCACTTGGGTGCAACCAACGCTTCACCGTGTGACTAAAGTCAACCCCATATGTTGGGTTTAAGCACTGGGGTGTTTAGGCACTTGGGTGCAACCAATTCTTCAATGTGATTTTACGTGACTAATGTCACGAACATATGTTAGGTTTAGGCACTTGAGTGCTACCAACTCTTATGTAACTTTGCTTCAAAATATGAAGTTTTAGTGGTAGCCCTAGCCATAGGGTGCTACTTCATTCTTTTTTCATCAAATAATGAGATGATCACATTTGTCTTGGTTGTATAGGTGTTACTCCTTTCTTTGATCACGACCTCATTAGGTCGTTTCATGGTGGATGTATCTCTCCACATGTCGAGTCATGATAACTCTATTTAGATGCGAGTCCCCCATTTTGAGCATGTTGGGGGCATAGGATAATCATGAGCTCAAGATGCGTAGCTAATCGATGCTCGATCTCCTTGCGGAATGATGAGAGGAGCTAATAATTGCTTTGATGGGATTATGTGTTTGATACACGACCATAATGTGGAATTATGTGCTTTAGAGTATATAGCACAACCATAGCATTTTTGATTGAATGCTTGTAGAGTTAGTCTCATGATTGTGATTCGTAGAATGTGAAAAATACGTTGTTCGTATAGATGAGAACTGGGCTTGATCTAGTTCAGACACCGAGTAGGTGTGTTGAGAGAGATTTGATCTCTTATTGTGCTTGCTTGTAACTGTGGTGTGTCGTTTATGACATTGTATGGGTCTTCATACGTTATGGTTTTACTCCTTAGC
Organism: Linaria vulgaris; assembly: GCA_948329865.1. Lineage (NCBI taxonomy): Eukaryota > Viridiplantae > Streptophyta > Magnoliopsida > Lamiales > Plantaginaceae > Linaria > Linaria vulgaris. The sequence continues at coordinate 36,333,788 of OX415253.1, forward strand.
TCCTACCAGTTGTATGTAGTTCTCTTAGGTTCTACGCAACTTGTGCTACCCCTCAAATTTAGCGTGGCTTTACGCAATCTCGAGTATAACCTATTTCAAGGATGTTACACACTCGGATGCAACCATGGCTCTGTTGATCTGATATGGTTTTACGTATCTAAGCCAACCAAATTCTTCTATGGGTTTACGCATTTAAGCAACCAAATTCTTGTATAGCTTTACGCCGCAAAGGCAGCCAAGCCTTGTGTTGTTGAAGAGCTCACATCCAAGAACCCACAACCATGTACGATATGCCACAAACAAGAAATATTCTGAGACTGTTATTATGTTATGTCCCTTGCGCAACGCGTGTACCGGCTTTGCACAGACAGAGCCTCTGGCGCAGGTTTTTTTAGCTAGTCTTGAGATTACTCTCTCACCAGACTCTCTCGCACTTTATAGGCTACATGAAGAGCTTTTGGATCGATGGAAACCTGCACTTCAAGGAACAGAGTTAGGCAATAATAGTTAACTATATAAGTACAATAAGGGGAGGATACATGATGTTGCGACTAAACTTGATACAAGGGTCAAGCTGCCTACGTATCTCTCTAGGGAGAGAGAATCAACTCGGACTAAGTTCATTATCCATGGAGCCCGCACGAGGTTGTCTCTGATATTCTGCCTGCCAGGTAACGTTAGACTGTATGTAGACCCTGTAAACTTATCCAATGACCCTCGGAGGCCTTTGGAGATGTCACGCTAACTGAGAAATTGTCTGCATTTGTATTTGGCTCTTAGGCTCGTTTTGGACGATCTTTTGGGATGTATGTCGCGTACTCGAGGCCCGGTTGACTGTAGCTTAATCCTTGTTGGGTGTCAGTCTCTTTCAGAGATCATATGAGCAGCCTAACGGCGCTGTAATTCACCGAGCCCCAGAGGCTCAGAATCGGGATCGCGGGCAATTTGCACCACGAAGTGTTCAAATCGTGTGTCAAAGCTTTCTCATACTTAAGTCCAATTGTTGACCCTTGAATGTATATGGAGAAATAGAGGAGAAAATATTCTAAATGTTTTGTTTGACGTACTTTTGATTGATGTGGAATCGGGTGATGTGGAAATGGTTGACGTGCCACAGGTTGATGTGTCTCGTGTTGACGTGAAATGGTTGACGTGCCAAAAGCATTGACGTGGAAATGATTGACATGGAATGGGTTGACGTGCTTCGGGTTGATGAGCCAAACATGTTGAGGTGGAATGCTTGACGCGCTTTCTCTCACTAGAATTCTAGAGGAAGTTAAAGTATCCAAGCTTCAACCTCCAAAGTGAGCTACCCCTGAAGTGTCAACTCATCAAGTGAAGAAGTGATGGAGTATTTATAGAAAAGTGGGAAGGGTAAGACATGAGAGAGCATGCCCCATATGTTCGGGGTGCACCATAGGTTCGGTGCACTCGGCCCACAATAGACCGGAACTCTGTGTGGCCTGATGATTGACGTGCCATATGGCACATCGAATTTTGACCGGCGTGGCCTAGGCGCTCGACATGGCGCGGGCGCTCGACGTGGAGCGGGCGACCGACGTGGCCTGGTCGCCTGACGTGTTCCACTGCCATATTGAGAATCGTGTCGCTTGGATATTGTCTCGGCATGTTTTAGGCTTATCGGGTCAGGTGTTACTTGACTTTACGCCCTCGAGAGTCGGTATAACTGTTAAAATAATTTGCATTTTTAAGGTAGCGAAATTATGGCACACCAACTAGGAAGGTGATAAGTCTAGGGGCAATGTCTCACATGCATCATGCTTACCATTTGTCTCTAAATGCTCGTCAAGTAGTTGATGATAAGTTTACTTTAAAGATAAATCCCACCAAGCCCCTTAACGTATATTGTGTTTCTCACTTTGTCCCAATAATGTTTCTAAATTAGCATTGTACCCCCCCAATATATTGATAATACCCCCTAATCGTTGACCAACACTTGATTTGGGACACGTGTTCACATTCTTGTTCGTTAGATTTAGTCCAGGGGGTATTTAGCATCGCATTGCTAATTTGAAACATTAGGAGGCCAAGCGAAAAACACGCTATACGTTAGGGGGCTTAACACAATTTACCCGATTATTTATTATCCCCCATTTTTTCCGCATTAGGTGTCATATATGGATGATCAGAAAGTAATATCAGACATACATGCTAATCAACTCAATACTACGGATCAAAATTCCTAAGAATCAAAACATAGTCACAAAGGTGCTTAATCATGCAGAGCCACAATGAACACCAGAAGACAAATAAGAGATCAAATGAGGGGCTTTCGTCGATGTTGAGTCGCCTATAAAACTACTCATCTTGTTTAAAATCGTTGTTATGTAAGGGAAAAAAAAAAGATGTTTAGCTGGGAAAAAAGAATAAATGGTGTCAAAGACAGACACTGCAAGATTTCGGGATAAACTCGTAATTATTAGTCTAAATTTTGTTATAACTTATAAACGTTCATATGTTACTTTAGTAGTGTTTTTCTTAATCATTCACATACCAAGTTGAAATAAAATACTTTTTTTTCCCTTTGACTTACATAATAAATAATTTTTTTGGATACCATAATTTACTAGTCCAAAGAAAAGATTGAGTACTGAAAAACCAGTAAATTACAAGAAGGAAATTTGTTTACAGACACATAATCAACGTAGTATTACACAAAATATAACAACCATAAAACTCCCCTTGTTGCTTCAAAGGGACAATCCTGACTCTTCATCCTCGTCAAGACCAGAAGTGTAAACAAAATAAAGAGACCAAATCAAAGCAAACACACCCAAAAGAATCCACCCCAACAGATTGTTGCTCAGACCAAATGGCAGTCCAACTCCTTCAGTGCTCATTCTCTCGTCAACCAAAGCCATCGCACCGGGGCTCGATGCAGCTGCAGCACATGCCGCGGCCATCAAAGAAGCTCCCATTCCCAACTTTGCCTCACTCTCTTGTGGCTTTGCCTCCATTGAGCACTTCACTTTCCCCACGTTCTTTGACATTGATGGAAGCCCTGTCACAAATTTGAAATTATGACACATGCTTCGGATGATTTATAGACCATTAGGGGCACAGTTATTAGTAACTCTTTGTGAGGCCTGACCAGTAAATTGCAAACAACTTCATTATCACATCCAAATTCAATGTCAATTCAGTAGAATTTACAGTTGAGACAAAGCTCAAAACCATCTAACATTAATTAAGACAAACTAGAAAGTGGGAGTTACTAGGACATTCCAATAAATTTGAACAATTTAAGAAACGTTAAGAAGATTCCTTAGACATTTGGATCATGATGAAATGATACATGAGATAAGATTTGATTTCCTTTCGACAAACAATTTGACAAAGCTTAACTTTGAGTTCAAGTTGGCAGTGAATTCTTACCAAGAACGGGAGAAAGTCGCACGGGGGACGCCTTCTGCACGAGGGCGGCGCGTGCAATTACTGAACTAGAGGTGCAGGCAGAGATGGTAGCCATTTTTGTTTTTGTTCAGTTATTGTTGAATGAACTCTCTGCTACTCTCAGCTACAAGCTTTGTGGAGAGAATTAATATTCTAAATCAATGTGAGCATAAGGGAACCACTCAGCCAGGATTACATAGATAGCCCCTCATCTGCAAAGCCGCAATCACGTTTTGCCACGTGGCAGATTATCCACTGGAAGCCACTATTTGTTGGAAAAAAAGGACTTACATAGATGCCAGCTCGAAATATTACACTGAAGCTAACATCACACGGTTATGCTTCAGCAATATGCCGAAGACTGTATTTTGATTCGGTTGGTTAAAATAACATGGTAAAATCACATGCACCTTTAAATATTTTATTTATTTACAGAGATTTAAGAGAAAGCTCCCGTAGACTTTCAACCCTCCTCCCCCACCCCCCCTTACAAAAGAAAAAAAAGATTTAAAAGTTCTACAATTATTCAAACTTTAGAAAATACTTATATAACTAAATCTAATAGTAGAGGGTGTAGATTTAATTATCCCTTACAATAATCTTAACCAACTGTAAGCATTAGTAACAATATTCAGACTTAGGAAAGTAAAAAGCAAAATATGATCCGAAGTTTCATGTCGTGTGAATGTCGCGCTACATGAGCAGTATTTACAGAACTCCAGGAAGAACCATCTCAGGGACTACCAAATTATGGCCATTATTGGTAAAATGGACTCAGCTCAGGTCCAGGTAAAAAATGGTTAAGAAAATCAAGTTGAGATTTACATGTAAAACTGTGAAAAATTAGAAAGAATGGAGTAAACTAATACAGTTCCTACATATAAGGCGATTGTCAAAAAAATAAGAAACTTCTCAAGTTGTGGGATCAAGCTATCCTTGGATATTGCACTGTTGCAGGTGAGGATGCTCATAATCGACGTGTTTCTTCCAAAAATGTTTGTACTTCTCAATTCCAATATCCAACCATGGTTTTAAAATTCCATCAAAATGTAAAACTGCGGCCTGATTTATCTCCTCCCGATTCAAACTAGAGTCGTAACCTAACCCAAGGGCTTGCCATCTTTTGTCTAAAGCTACCGTGTTTTTGTAAAAAGTGATCCAACCAATAGGTAAGCTTCCTGCTTTCCACAATGGCTTCTGAGTGCCCTGCAAGAAACATAAAAATAATGTTAATATTTGAAGATCCTCCAGATTACTAATGGTCAATATATAAAAGAATGTAACATTCAAGAAGAGTGGCATAGATTCACTAGCCAATCCTTGCAGTAAAAATCCCTAACAAAAGTTAGTCCAGCAAAGTATCTAATCTCCCATTTGTAAAGTATAATCTATTAACTCTTAAAAGCAGAGAAAGAAACTAAGGAAAAGAAAGACATGCATGTATATGGCACTTCTGGTGGTGTCACTTCAAATACGGGATAGGGTATTGTGATCCTTCTGGCAATGTGTGTAAGGCATATCAAGAATAGCAATAATCACACTTTTGCCAAAAATATTGCAACAATTTACTCACCAGGCGAAGGTATTTGTGATAAACCTCGGTTAATTTTCGCCGTCTCCATTCTTTGAGATCAAATACATTTATCCCAAAAGCCCAGGTGCACACCTTAGCATCAAACTTATTAGCTACTATAGGGTCTGTGAAATTGACTAACATATCCATACGACGGAATGAAGGTTCCCCTTCCTTACAAGTCTGGACTGCACCATTTACTTTGCTTCTCATACTAATCTTCCAGAGTTTTCTTAAATCCCTTCGCACCACGACATCATGATCAAGAAGGACAATTTTATTCAGACGAGGGAAAATATCTGGCAAGTAAAATCGAAGGTGGTTCAGCTCAGAATTATATCTTGGATCGACGGAGTCGTCCTTCCGCAGAGTTGCATTATATTTGGCGGACAACCACTGAAAGTCTTCTATGCTCTCCACATTGATCGTAGCATCGCCAGGAGGATTTGATAAGAACCACATTGTCATTGCAGGGAAGTTTAAAGCATCTGTCACTACATGAAAAACTATTTTCTCTGGTTCCTGTCAAAACCCAAAGATTTTAATTAAGATCTAGTGTTCAATTAGTATCATCATTAACCAAGATTTCAACTTGCTGGCAGCAAATATCAATTTCAGGGAAGAACTAGAAGACAGGTAGGGGGGGGGGGGAATAAAAAGGAAGGAAAGATCAAGAACTTACACTAGCAGTTGAGATTGTTGAGTTCACAACAACTGAACAAGCCAATATATTGTCAGAGAAGATAGCAAAGTGATAATGATCAGGATAATTAAGCTTAAGTTTGTTAGGTAGCTCTCGCTTCTTAGGTTCCAGCGCAAAGAACTCGGCGGTCAATCTCATAGAGAGACAGTGAAGCCCTTTCGGGATGGTTCTCGCACCAAGTTCTTTAAGAAAAGTTTCTTGACTCCTGTGAGACCGCACCTGCTCCTCAGCATTATAAGTCAAAGCACGAAGTTTTTTCACCATTGCAGCACAATCAGGGTAAATGCGACTGGCTTTTGACAAAGTAGTCTCCATGGCTTTCATCTTCTGTAGAGAACTGAAGAAGCAATGATTAAAAATCAAATACAATGCCGCTGAGGCATAATTGAAGAGTAAAACTAACGGAAAACTAAGTAGATAATGATTGGCAATAACAAGTCAAATGGAGCGAGGCTCAAAGAAGCAGAAATGAGACAACACTATCCAACTATGGTTGTTATTCGTTCAGACAGTTTGATTAGAATTGGGCTTTTAATTGAAACAAAATAAATGTTCAACTTATTCCAGGTAACGCTGAGACCATGGCAAATTCCAATTTCAACCATAAATCATAAAAAAATAAATCAAAAGAAAAACACCAACCTGAATTATCAAGTTATTCAACAGAATCAAAAAACATTGTTAACAAAGGGCTGAGGCTAATGAAATCATTGTTAAAACCATCATGAACTGCTCTTTGGTTATAATTAATTCACGTGATCCAGCAAAATATAATTTACCAGTATGATTTTTATAAAGTTCATATAAAGGTGAAATAACAAAGAAAAATATATAAATTAAAATGCTATACCTCTTAGATAACCGATGGTCTTTGTTGGTTTGACTCAAAGCTCGTTCAACCTCTTTGATCCGGAATTTCAACTCTTTTACGAAGTGAGAACTGCTATTTGCTGCTGTGAAACTTAAATATGCTTTGGCTCTAATCACCTGGTCTTTCATCTCGTTTACTTTCTCATCCAGTGTTGTCTTGGACATGGTACTTTTATCTTGATAGCGTTGCACCTCTTCTACATCCGACTCTTTCTTTATTGAACCAAAAGAAAGCACTTAGTGGAACAGAAGGAAGCAAAAGACTAGAAAGGTGCATGGAAGGAGAAAGAATGAAGCAGATATAAGAATAAAGATACATGACTAACATTAATAAGCCAGTGGCAAAACCTTCTAAACAATCAGCTACCTTGAGTAAATTAAGCAGTACACATTAATTGAAAGTGAATTAAAAAATAAACTGAACAACAGTTGTGAATAGTGATTTCATTCTTGAAAAACTTAGGTCACACATACAACAGAGTCCAAACCTCACAGAGCACTGACCAGGAAAAGAACTGGAAAACTCCAGGTCTTAATTGCTAAAAACGAACGTGCTCCAGAAACCCTTGTAGCAGAATTACATAAAAAACCCCGTAGATAGTCAAAACTCAAAAGTAACAAACCCTTTGCACCTGTGTGTCTTATACACTTGGATGGTGTAAATTAAAGATGCAAACAATTATCCTCATGTATTCCTAATCACAGAAATCCCACGTAACATTTTACAGAATTTTCTCCCAGTAAAAGCTAAATAACCAATCACTTTCTGTTTCACGATCTCATTAGTAACTGATAATATCCATGAAATGTAATTTCTCATTCTTGAACTATTATATATAACTGCTTTTAGGATCTTTTAGAACACATCAACCTATTACAGAAAATCAGAAGTAATTTTTTTCGCTTTCAAAAAGCTGAAAATAATCTTCTTCACATCCAAATAAGGCTGTCTTTTGATAATGGACAAGAACAGAGAGAGATTTTGCGATTGAGAGACTAAAGGGTTTGGGCAGTAACAAAAGGTAAAAATATAAGGTGGTGGCATGAGCAATAACAGGATTTATTTTTATAGAAGAAATAAAGAGTTGATGGGGAGGAGAGGGGTGCATCAAAAAAAGAAAAACCATAGGGAGTTCTTGCAATAAGTTCAAGTTCCAGCCCTTATTCAAGATTTTACCTATCTTGGAATATATGGTATAGACGCATCACCTCATATCAAGATACAAAAGTGACCACAAGATAAAAGCAATAAGCTAGACCGACTGGCCATATGTATCAAATAAGCAGACCACAGAACATAATAATATGTTTGAAAAGAAGACGCAAGAAAGCAGACTCTCTCAAACAGCTCAGAAAGCAAATTATACTTCGCTCTGTATAAATGCACATACAGTTTCCAGGTAAAAATCTACCAGTACACCTCTAGAATATGCAACTACATGAGCATCCACAACTTTCCACACTAAGGGCAAGGGCATAATCCTCCAAACTAAACATTGCATTGATGCATCTAACTTGATGTCCGCATTCAAATCAGCAAAATACTGAATTAAAGAATCACCAGGAAAACTTAAACATCACTATTAACTATCATGCGCTCTCCTTTATGTAGAGGTTATCAGAAGGCATTTTACCTTTGTTTCAGTCAGAGGCAACTCATCCTCCTGCAGCCTTTTCGGGCCATCCTCAGTTTTTGCATTATACGAAGTGGCTGAACTTGAAATAAGAGCCAAGGAAAATGTATCTTAAAATCATTGTTCAAAAAGCAAACTATAAGTTACAGATAAAAGCTAAAAAAAACAACACCAACCATTATTTTCAAGGAAATCGGCACCACCTACAACAACTTCACCAAGTTTTGCATCATCGTTAGAAGTGAAGAGTATCGTATCATCGTCAGAAGTGAAGTTAGTTGTAGAGTTAGAGGTATCATCATCTTCATAAACCACGAGTGGCGGTTCTCTGAAGCCTTCACGTTCTTCCTAAACCACCACAAAATCACATAAGTGAACAAAAAACAAAAACAAAAAATATCTTCCGAAAAAAGATAGATAAAGGCAGGCGATCGATCACCTGCTCGATTGCAATAAGCGATTGAGCCTCTGTTATGCGTTTCTGTATAGGAAGAAAATCGAAATCTGAATTACTAAAAAATGCAAGTTCCTCCTATTAATTAGCATGAAATCAAATCTGATAACAACAAATCCAGTTAATAATCATCGAATACACTGTGCGATTACGAGAACACGGAATCAGCAGGTTTCTGCTACTTACAATGATCGATAAATCCTTGACGAATTCCTTTGATGCTGCAACACGAGAGAGAAAATCAGATTTACAAACAAACAAAACAAGTAATATATAAAAAAGAGAATATATATAAATAGTACCATCAGAATACTGTTTGAGGCGATTCGAGACTAGAAAGACGGGAACGATAACAGAAACACAGAGTAAACAGAGGATGAAAATCCTCGAGCATTTAACAAATGCCCTCATCAAATATTTTGCCCTATCCTTCATTCAACCATTCTGCCCTAAGGTTTTTGCCTTTTTCTTTTGTTTGTTAAAGAATAAAGAAGAAGAAGATCTCAATCGAATGGGAAAATGATTTTCGCGTGTTTCTCTCTCTCTCTCTCTCTCTCTCTGTGTATGTGTGTGTGTGTGTGTGTTTTTTAATTGGAATCGTAAAATTCGATTGAATTTTTTTATTTTAGTGCAAGCGGTGAAGGCGGGGGGAGAAGAAATGCCAGCACGTTCATATCATATATTCTGTTCTTTATTTTTACTTACTCATTTATTACTGTTATTTAACTTTTTTCTTTTTTGACCTAGGTCAAAGAGTACACAACAACGGGATGCGAGTCGGCGGGGAAATCGCAAATATGTACAATGTATATCGACCACTCCAACAACATTAACGGATACGGGCATCCGTATACAAAAAAAAATAGTTGTTGTGGGCAATCTACAGATGTTCGGTTTGATCCCTACTTTGCAGTACGTTCGCTAACCTATTCACCTCGCGGTATATACAAGAGACAAATAGGGTGGATATCATTTCTCCTAAACTCCACTTATCATAGAGTAGAGTCTTCGTCGACGCCGAGATCATATGATCCCGCTTCCTGATCAGGTAAGCATATAAAACTTCAACTTTTATTTGTTTCTATTATAAATTATAGATTATAGATATAGATTTTTGTTAGGAGATTTGGAGAAAATCATGGGAATGGAATTGGTGGTGGGGACATGTGATGAAGTTCTGACGTGATGTATTGTCATTGGCTATTCAAGAATTAGAGGGACCATGACGGGTGGTCAATTTCGAATCAGTATAACCATAAATCAGCTATGGTTTTTGTTTTGCTCACATTCCCCTTTGCACTTCTGGTTCCCAGGATTTGGATTATTTGTTGATTTGTTCTCAGTTTTTTACTTGTCTCTAAAATATGAAGCTTAAGAGTTTTCATTTTATTTAAATACGTGATATAAGTTTCAATAAATTAAGCAGCCTATCCCCAAGAAAAATAAACTCTTCGCAAAATAATAAAAGCGCGATTATCTATACTATTATATAAAGAAACCCATTGTGACACCAATCTTTTGATTTCCAACTTTAACCTTTGAGTTTTAGCTACATTGTAAAAAACATATTATTAAATCCCCAAAATAGCCTTACAAATTAAGTTAGACTAATTAATTACACTATTAATTGTAATTAAATATTTACTTTCCCCATAATTTGCTTCTCTTCCATTCTTCTACTGCAAATTTATAGCACATGTTATCTAGATAAATCTTCATCATTAACCCACAGAGAATGACTTTAAAAAAAATTTATGCTCGCGGGAACCGCGTGCTCCATTTGTTAGTACAAAAAAAGCAAATTTTGACACTAAACTATTAATTTTCAATTTTAATCTTATAATTTGAGTGGTGTCACAATATTTTGTTATTAGATTCCTAATCTAGCTTAAATTTAAGTAGAATTATTAACTAAAATAATTATGGTGATTGGTGATTCAGTTTCTCAAAATTTAGAACTTTCTATTTAAATTCTATATGCTTATATATTTAATTTGTACTCAATTAAATTATTTTTTACTATTTAAAATAAAACAAATTCTTAATCACGCGGAACCGCATGTCAACGTTTCTAGTTATAGTACAGTAGAAGAGCCTTTCAATAACAAGACGCGGTTTAACTGTGTCATATATGTTGACAGAAGTTAGGCCATCACTATCCACAGTTTAATTAACAATTGAGGGAAAGTGTAAATCTCAACGCAATTTTTAATCCTTGTTTTTGAGGTCGGCAACCAAATTAATTACTTTGTAATTCTTTTTCGCTAAATTCCCGTCTTTTTTGTATGGGATCTAGAAATGGCGTGAGAATGAAACTTCATGAGTCATGGTTGAGCAGTTCACGTGACATGGCACATGGTCACGAGTAAATGCACATCTTGCTTGCAGAGTCTTGCACTTACTACTATTACTAACCGACCCCCAATCCTCTTTATTTAATAGTCTTTTTGCTAATGTAAAAGACAAAACAACACAAACATCACAGCCTTAGTGCCTTGTCACTTAATCCCACGTGACACTACCCAACTTCTCAAAACTCAAAATTTGCAATTCACAAGCGAAAAATGGGAACGAGAGCTACTAGTGTGGGGATTATTGTGTCGAGTCCTCGAAGAAGATGTTTATATATATGGGACCATCGGGTTCACAAAAATTTCAAGACTCTATATAAAACGCTAATCATTGGGTGCATATTATATATTATATATTATAGTATATAAACTCAAGTTGCTCGCAATAGAATTCAATTCTCATATGATTACTTGTACTTCTATGTGGCAAATTGGCAATTGTAGAATTCATCAAAAAAGAAAAATTGGCAACTGTATGTATCACATTGGGCATTTTGATACACACTGCATTTGAATAAGGATATTTACGTAGAGGTAGGTCTCTAGTGTCTAGTATTGTTTTGTGGGGTTTACATTAAGTATGTAATTTCCCAATATTTCTATTACTATTAGTAGAATTTTGGGTATTTTAAAATCTGTAGTTCTGAGTATTGTTTTAATATAAATTATAGTCTAAGTCAAAATATTCTTAATTATGTGCCTTTTGATGAACATTGGGGGATTAAACGTTTTATATTCTCTTTAGAACTCAGAATTTGGATCAATTAAAACAAATTAATTAATTAGGGTTAATGAGTCCAATTAAATATGGAAAAAGAGCCCACATCAAGGCCCTAATTTAGAAAAACCTGATACTAAAACTTTCTTTATAAACTAGGTAACGGGTAACCTTCAAACGACAATTTTTTATTTTTATAGAAAAACAATAAAAGCTTTTACAAGTCTAAAAATTGATATTCAAATTTTATTTTGCAAAGAATTTGCGACTATAATATTTACAACATTTTTGAAACATAATTGTTAACCGTAAAAAATAAATACGGAATTAAAGAAAATATTAGTCCTAAATATGAGAATTAATATGCGGACAATACTATTGTTACGAGTACTTCCGATGAGATGTAACACCTCCCACGAGTAGGCACTCAGAGAGTTACAAATCTGCGTGGTCACTGACCTAAAAGCAATATAAATACCCGAGGAGACACAAAACGTCTCATGGAAAGTTAACGATGAATAAAGAAAAGATATCCACATGATTGTGGCATCATGAAAATAACAACGCCCGATGAATCCATGCGACTCGGATATCCATCAAATGCGCCACGAGGGACCACAAAGGACCTCGAGTCCCATAAACTCACGAGAACACTTCTTTGCTGAAAACTCCTCAACACGAAACGCCCTCGGAACATCACTCCTGAAATCAAATCTCAGAGCAAAAACGGATCCCAACACAGAAATCATCAGAAAACCATTACGAGGACTCGGACAAGAAAATACTACTCCACGAAGGCTAAGTCAAGCCCTTGGAGATCATGTCAACTCCCCGAAGATCAAGTTAAAGCCCTCAGAGATAAAGACAAATCATCGGAGACCATGCTAAACCACTCGGACACCGAATAAAAGACTAAAACACCCCTCGGGAACTAGCATCCCAAAAAACAGTCCCTCGAAGATCCCGGAACTATCGGAAGAGAAAAAGACCAGCCTAGTCAGCATCTAGTAGACCAAGAATATATCTTATCTTATCTTGCTACACTTTTACACATATTGCAACACCTGTATTTACCAAAACACATGCATAACGACACCTGTCCCTAGCAAACTCTATATAAAGGGAAGTAGTCAGTTAAAGAAAAATAAACTGGGGTAAAAAGAAAAGACAGAGACACAAAAGGAGTGAAATTCAGTGAATAAAAGAAGAAATATTCTCGTATCTTTATTATCCTTACACAATCAACGCTTTTTGAACCTCGGGTAAAGCGTTCCAACCCCTCAATTACTCCGTTAATTAGGTTATAATATCCAACCTGTTAACAAAATGGTGCCGTCTGTGGGAACGCTATAAAACTTGCCTTTGAGCGTGTCCAACAAGCGTTGTTTACTATGGATGATTTATTTGAAAGCGAAAGTCTTCAAACCCGTCAAGGCAACTCGGAAGAGACTTTGTCCCACCACCAATCCGGTACACGAGATTTCATCAATGTCCCCCGCTCTATCTTTGAAAGGCTCATAGAAGCCACGGCTCAGAGAATACCCCGTGGACGGAGGAATCTCGGCAATCGATCCCCCGAGTCCCCCAGATGGAGGAATCCTCCCTCGAAAGAAGGGACACCCCCAACGGATGGAGCCCCTCTCCTGTCTCTTGGCGCCGTGAACCTCTACGAAAATCACCAAGGTATGATAATTTTGAGGAAACTCCGAGGACGGGCCAAGAAAGCCAAATATCCCATCCTTGGGAATACCCTAGGGTTGATAATCATGCCCTATGGGGGATGCTAGATGGTTTACGAAAATAAATGAGTGATATCAAGAAAACCATGGCCCCCAAAGAGGATCCCACTTTTAAAATTTCCCCTTTTACCCTAGAAATTTCACTAGCATCCATCCCCTCGGGGATGCGACCCGTCAACGTTCCACTATACACTAGGGACGATGATGGAAGAGACCCACAAGATCACATACACCAATACTTGGTTGGAATGGACCTATCCTCCGCCCCCGATCATGTCCTATGTCGTGTTTTTCCAGTCACCCTCGGGGGACGAGCACATGCTTGGTTTACCCACCTTCCCCCTAATTCCATAACAAGTTTCGATCGGTTAGCTCACTTATTCGTACGACAGTTTGCATGCAATCGACGATACCCTAAATCGGCCACCCATCTCTTCACGGTGAAACAACAGAAAGATGAACCCTTGCGAGGGTACATAAAACGCTTCACCGATGAAGCGTTGGATGTCCCTAATGTCAGCCCCACCATCCTAGAGGACATACTGACACAGTGACTTCGAACAGGGGATTTCTTACGATACCTCATGGGAAATCATGTCACGGACATGAATGAGCTTATGCAAAAGGCAGAAGTTTACATCCTCATGGAGGAAGCGGAAGGAACGAAAAGACGCATGGAGCATGACGACAATGAGCATCGAGAACACGTTGAACGAGAAGTGAAAACTAAAGAAAATGGAAATGAAGGAAAACCCGCCCCCCGCAACGAGGGAGGGGTAGTCAAAAAATTCCTGCGACCCGTACCCCTACCTCCGATGACTATTGCTCCCCAAGAGGTACTTAACGTAATGAGAGGCAACGATGATTTACACTGGCCTACACCGGCAAAATTTCCCAATCGGGAAAGGACCACAGGGAAGTATTGCAAATATCATAAAACCTATGGGCACACCACCGAGGAATGCACTACCCTACGCAGGGAGATACCCCACCTTCTAGAAGCGAGATACTTGCATAACTACCTCAAAGTGAATAATCCCGAGGAGCCCAAGCCGAATGTATGAAAAAGATCATGCCCAGAGCAAGAAGAGGGCGAGGCGGCTCCGAATACCGATCACGAGAAAGGACCACGGAGCGCGGTCAGTCCCGAGGATGGACCGCGGGCCAACGACAGGGTTCCCGAGAAAGAACTACGAGGCATCATAACTTACCTCCTCCCCCAGACTCATACGAGGACAACGCTCCTTCGGGCCGAACCGTCAGTATGATAGAGGGAAGAGATATCTCGATAACACCCCAAGGTAAGAAGAAAAAATATCTGAAAGAGGTCCGACGAGCAGAACAAGGGCTCCCTGTATGCTCCGTCCAAGGGGCAAAACTGCCTAGTATTACCTTCGGACCCGAGGACCTAGCAGGTATAGTTTACCCCCATGAAGACCCCTTGGTTATTTCAGCCGTTATCTACAGATGTGAAATCCAAAGGATCCTCATCGACACGGGTAGCTCTATGGACGTACTCTTCTTTCCTACCTATCTTGCTATGGGACTAAAAAGACAAAGGTTGGAGATGGCGGAAGTCCCCCTAGTAGGTTTTTCTGGAGAAGCCTGCCATACCCTCGGAATCGTGACCCTTTCGATGTCGTGGAGAGAGGGAGCCCTTCGAAGAACAGAACCCACCAAGTTTTAGGTAGTGGAAGCCTCTTCACGAACGTACAACGCCATATGCGGAAGGCCATCCATGCGAACCTTCGAAGCTATCCCCTCTACCCTTCATCTTAAGGTAAAGTTTCCCACTTTCTCAGGTATCGGAGAAGTTCGAGGAAATCAATCTAAGGCTAGAGAATGCCGCATGAATGCTATCTCTTCGAAAGAAGAGGAATTCCCCCTCTAGAATAATAAAAAGCTCAAAACCGAAGAGACACGGGTTCAACCCGTAGAAGAGTTAAAGATGGTAGAGTTGGTAGAAGGGAGTCCGGAAAAGGTGGTTAAGATGGGTACTCGCATGGAACCGGCAATAGAAGCTCAACTGACTTCCATCCTCAAGCAATTCCATCACCTCTTCGCCTGGGAAGGGGGACCGCCCGGACGAATCAGTGACAAGGTATGCCAACACTTTCTCAATATAAAACCAGGGGCTAAACCTGTCCAGCAGAAATAGAGAAAAATGGGGCCATAGCGCAATAAAATTATCCGCTCGGAGATACAACGGCTCCTTAGCTTGAGGCAAATTCGGGAAGTTATATACCCCGAATGGTTGGCTAATGTGGTTTTGGTTCCCAAACATGGAGGAAGATGGCGAATGTGTGTAGACTTTACCAACCTCAACGAAGCCTGTCCGAAAGATTGCTATCCTTTGCCTAGTATGAATCAGCTAGTGGACTCCACTGCTGGATGTGCGTTACTCTTAACCCTAGACGGAGACCAGGGATACAACCAAATCCCGATGGCAACTGCTGACCAGGACAAAACTAGCTTCATTACCGACGCTGGCACCTTCTTCTATCTAGTAATGCCCTTCGGACTCAAAAACACCGGCGCAACTTACCAGAGACTAGTAAGTCTCATGTTCGCTGGACTCATCAGAAAATCGGTAGAAGTCTATGTGGACGATACGGTGGTTAAGAGTAAAACCGCACAAGATCATCCCGAGGACCTGCGAAAAACATTGGCCATCATGGATAAGTTTGGAATGAAGGTTAATCCCATAAAGTGCTCCTTTGGCATCTGAGGAGGAAAATTCTTGGGGTTTATGGTCACAGAAAGAGGAATAGAAGTAAACCCCGAAAAAGCTGAGGCCATCGTGGGACTTCCAACTCCGAGGACAGTTAAAGATGTTCAAAAGCTCACGGGCCAGATGGCCTCCTTGAGCCGATTTGTTTCCAAATCAGCAGAGAAAGGACTCCCCTTCTTTTAAATACTCCGTAACATCAAAGAGTTCCAGTGGACCTCTTAGTGCGAAGAAACTCTCGAAGAGCTAAAAAGGTATATGGTAAAACCACCCTTGCTAGTAAAGCCTTCGCCTCAAAAGGAGCTCTTTGTATACCTATCTGTCGGAGAAGAAGCTGTCAATGCTGTGTTAGTCAAAGAACAAGATAGAGAGCACCACCCCGTATACTATGTCAGCAAAACTCTTCTCGGAGCGGAAACCAGGTATACTGTAACTGAAAAACTCATCTTAACTTTGGTTACCGCGGCACGTAAGCTACGCCCCTATTTCCTCTCACACCCGATCACTGTGTTAACAAAACACCCCTTGCGGGCAATTCTCAATAAACCCAAGTCATCGAGAAGATTGATAAAATGGACAGTAGAACTCACTGAGTACGACATTTCCTACGCTTTGAGGCCCTCAATCAAAGCGCAAGTCCTGGTGGACTTCGTAAGGGAGCTGACCAACATCGGGTCTGAGGAAAAAGAACCTCTATGGCATGCATATGTAGATGGCTCCTCTATCAGTACACACGGGGGAGCGAGAATAGTCTTGGTAAATCAAGAAGTGGAAGACGAAAGACTCCATTTCACAGTCAGGATTAATTACCCCATTTCCAACAACGAAGCTGAGTATGAAGCCCTCCTCATTGGCATGAGACTTGCAAAAGAAGGAGGAATAAGGAGAATACTCCTCCATAGCGACTTTCAATTGATTGTCCAGCAAGTTAAAGGTTCATACGAAGCAAAAGAAGAAAGGATGCAAGAGTACCTTCGAGTAGTCCATCATAGGCAAGAATGGTTAGAAGGCTATGATATAGTCCAAATTCCCCGAAAGGAAAACCAAGAGGCGGACGCCTTGTCCAAAATGACCACTCAAACGACCGCCATCCACACCCGAAGGATCACACTGCTCCATGTCAATGAATCCGAAAAATCTGAGGACAAAGAAGTAAATGCCACTATGGATCCCCCGTCTAGCTGGGTAACTCCCATCAAAGCCTACTTGCAGGATCCAGAAGGCTATTCCTCAGACAAAGCTGTACAACGAATAATGTCCAGAAAAACCGTTAGATATTTCCTCAAGGATGGAATATTGTTTCGGAGGACATATTCATGCCCCCACGCCAGATGTCTTAACGAAGAAGAAGCCCAACTATCTGTGGCAGAAACTCACGAGGGAATATGTGGGAGCCATACCAGCGGCGAAAGTATGGTCGGACGCCTGATTCGGCAAGGCTATTACTGGCCCACGATGGCTAAAGATAGCAAAAGCCACGCGGAAAGGTGTAAACCATACCAAGTTTACGCCCATCGGGTCCATCAACCCGCAGCCCCGTGGGAACCCCATCTGACCCCTTGTCCATTCTCCAAATGGGGCATTGATATAGTGGGGCCACTCATCCCCGATGCGGGCCAAAAGAAGTTCCTACTCGTAGTAGTGGATTACTTCACCAAATGGGTTGAGGCAGAACCCTTAGCCCGAATCACCGCGGGCGCCATCGTCAATTTCCTATGGAGGAATATCATGTGCCGCTTTGGCGTTCCTCGAAGCTTGGTAAGTGATAACGGCCTGCAATTCACAAATCAAGAGTTAGAAAAATGGTGTGACCACTGGAGATCAAACACCGCTTTGCTTCGGTGGGGTACCCCCAAACGAACGAACAAGTAGAAAGAACCAATCGAACCCTTCTAAAGAACATGAAAGCCCGACTTGACTGGCATAAGGCCAAGTGGGTTGAAGAAATACCCGGCATATTATGGGCCTATCGGACCACGCAAAGCACAACCACGGGTGAAACACCGTTTAGCTTATCCTACGGGTGCGAAGTGGTCCTGCCCTCAGAGGTTTCCGTTGAGAGCTGGCGAGTTCGAGAATATGAGGAAATCGCCAACAGCTCCAACCTAGCCCTGGCCCTTGATCTCCTTGAAGAAAGAAGGACACGAACTGCCATCCGGATTGAAGAATACAAAACCCGGATGTCACGATACTACAACGCTAAGGTAAAACCTCGAACTTTTCAAGTTGGAGACTTGGTGATGAAACGGATCGGAGCTTCCAAGAATGTGGGTAAGCTCGATCCCCGATGGGAAGGACCCTACAAGATAGAGGGAATTGTTGGACCTGCAACTTACCTTCTGGCCAATTCCGAAGGCGCAGTGCACCGCAACACCTGGAATTCCCTCAATCTCAGAAAATATTGTGCATGATGTAAGACAACATTTTATACATAAATAAAAAAGTCGTTTGTATATAAATGGTTCCCTTACAAAACAAAAAGAAACAGGGTTGCAAAACAAAGCGATGACTCCCTGAAAATGTCATCACAAGCAACCTAAACTCCGATGAGCCATCTAGTACAAACAACTAGTACAAAAACGGTTAGCACCTACAACAAATCCTCATCCTAAAGGGATATTGGATTACACACGATACAAAGAGATCTATGCTATCTCCGCCTACACGGAAACGTCCTCTATTGGACGCTTTCCCTCCTTGACAAGTCGGCGGCGTTTCTCTTTAGATCGTGAAACAGGGTCATCGACAACCACCATCGGAATAGCCGGATCCCCGATAATTGAGGGGGGAAGTTCTGCAAAAACTTGGCAAACGCTAAGTTCAGGGATGACCAAGCCCGAAGGAAATCCTGGTAGAGCCTGGACTGCATCTCGGCATAATTGATAACCTATGCGGACCAAATTACGCATCTTCTTATGAAGAGACTCACGAGGGCTAGATGGACCCACCACTTCCAACACTGCATGGACCTGGGCCATCACTAACGCCACCTCATGAGTACGAGTTGTCTCCAGCAGTTGTTGAGTCGCCACATCTATTTCCTTTGTAGCACGTATTAACTGCTCATTGGAGAACGTAACTTGGTCCCTTAAATCCTCTATTCTCTTCTCCAAATTCAATATGCGGGCCCTCTCAAGGACCAATCGACGCTCCAACTCCCAAGATTTATCTTTCTAGGTCTGCAAAACCCCCTTGTAAATTTCCCGAGCATCCTCCTTATCTGCGGCCATTCGGGTTATCTCCTCGTGAGCTTCAAGTAAACCCTTCTCTAGTTCATCCCGACGGCGATATATCAAGTCAGGATCAGAAGAGGACTCTCATCGGGATTCGATGGCGTTCAAAACCATGTAAATCTGCATGCCAATCAACCCGTCAGCACCAAAGGGATAACAAAGGTTAGTGCTAAATAGAACAAATGAAAAATTGCTACACCTCACACAAATCTTTACAGGCAAAATCCTGAAGACTGGATAGAGGAAAGGTCCTCATAAATTCACAGTCTGTCGCATTCAACAACCCGCTCAAGTAATTTCGGCAAAAAATTGCCATAGAGGAAGACGAAGGGGCGGAACTGCCTTCTCCGAGGGGACGAATCCCTGCTAGAAGAGGATTACCCTCAAGAGGTGGACGAACAACTCGGGCAGGACCCTCCCCGAGGGGAAGGGACCCACCCGGAACAGAAGAAGGAAAACCCTCCTCCACCACGTCCACAACATCTCCCGAAAAGGAGCGTGATACCAATCGCGGTATCGGAAAATCCGTCCGAAGAGGAACAACAGTAGGATCCTGGGAGACAGCGGAAGCTGGGGGGGCTGCGGCGAGTAAAAACCCCTGCTCTCTCCTCTCCGAGGGAGGACTCGCCACAATATCAAAGCTCGAATGATTGGAGCCACCCTCCTCCGAAAAGGCATACCCATCGTTCAGCGTCTGCGCCAAAAAGACATTGTCGAAAGGTTTTATCGCAAACGTTTGCATCTCCGAACCTATCGGGAAAACAAGTATGCTATAAACTCAAGGCAACAGAAAACATCCCATAACGACAAAGACAAGAAGAAAAACTTACGAAAGAAGAAATTGCTATAAAGCGGCTGAGCGGGGAGATTAAACATCTCTACCCCTTCTTGAAGACCTGCCAATATCAGAGACTCGGGGAACTCTAATAAGCTGCTTATGTCGTAGGTACCCGAGAACAGCCCAGAATGAGACAGCGCCTCCTCCTCACGTATCAACGACTCGGAGTTGGGAGTAACGTATCCAAGACTCCATCGGAGAGGTACTCCCCATAAATCTGCTGATTGGCCCCTCGGGCGAACAAAAAAGAACCTCTGCCTCCAATACCCTCTACGAGAACGCGGATTGGAGACACGAGTGAAGGTTCTATTGATGTCCCAATAGGCCAAGCTGAAAAAAAGGGGACCCCCCGCATAGGGGCGCAAGGCAAAAACGGCTCCCACCCGATGAGGGGACATGGGGAGGTTCAGAAGCTCACAACACAAGATGTACCCCACCAAGTGACGATACGAGTTTGGCTTCAAATGGCTAGGACATATTTGCCAATAACGGAAGAGAGTCTGAATAAAAGGGTGAAAAAACACCGGCATCCCACACCTCATTTGGTCACAGTACACCGTCAAGAATCCCGAAGGGGGATCGTAGGCCCTCTGCTCGGAGTGTGGTATGACCACATCATACTGGGTATAATCTAAACTATACTCAGCAAAGAGGGTCATAACAGACCCCTTGTGCTCGTTACTCGTAGCAGTGCCCACTTGACCGCAACCCATCAACTTTAGGGGGTTTAACGAAAGTATATCAAACTCTGAAGACTGATCCGCCAGAGTATAAGACCCCCTACCCATAAATACCTCTCGAATATGAGTCATCATGCAAGACTCAGCATTTGAGGATCTCCCAACAACTCCCCGTGAAGGACTTCCCAAAAGAACTGCTATATCATCATCCAAACAATCTCGCCTAGAGGAAAAGCTAGCTGAGGAGGCATGGCGCACTCCTAACGCCAACGGAGGAGTCCGAACCAAATTCCGAGTGGAATTATGAGAAGAAACAGACCCTCATCTCCTATAATGTGGGGGCATCATCTTCTCGGGTAAGTTTTCACTCTTCTATCTCACGAAGAACTGCGCAAAAGCTGAAAAGTGATTTTTGCAAAGAAAATCGGTGAAAGCTCTATCTAAAAGAAATTTCTCTTTCTAAAAGAAAATTGTGACAAAATTTACTACGCATTTGCTCATATATATAATGTTGCCCACAAATAAAAGCATGAGCTGCCCAAACTAGATTAATTACGAAGGCCACGTGTCCAGTAAAAAACCTATGGAAATGGTAAAACCTCATGCATGAAGACACCTCCTGCTACAAGTTTTACTTGGCCAACAAGTTTATTTGGTAAACTTATCCTTAAGCATTAAATAAACAGTTAGATAATTATGGCTGCTAAATAGTTACTAACGGAAAAGACAAAGTGGAACGGGAAAGAAATAATTTATTTACTGATAAGCCCCGAGAAGTCCTCGAAAAATGACCGTACAGTGCGGAAAAGGTCGGAAAACTAAGGAATTAAAAATTTACACTTATTAAAATAAAAAGCAAAAATAAAAGTTCTATACTATGCCCCCGTGGTTGATGGAGGCAAAGCGGGATGCGAAGGGGATGTCGCCTCAGCAAAGGTACCCATCGGAGCCAGACGTGAAATCGGTGAGAACATCCCCCCGGAGCCACTAAATCTCGGACTCGGACTACTTGGTGAATGTAGTGGAGAAGGCGCAGGAGAAACCCGAGGGGATAACACGCCACCAAATCTCCCCACGAGTACGCGGCAATCCTCGGAAGAGGGCTTCTTCAGCTTACGGAGGTCAAAGGACTTAGTGAAGTTCACGTCCGTCCGCAGTAAGGACTTCGCCACTCTAGCACACTCTAGATAACCCACAACATATGGCCCGCTAAAAGCTCGTGGGGCGGCCTCTCGAAAAGTTCCAGTTGCTGTCTAAAGGTCTCTTGTTGAGCTAATTGGGCCGCCGCATCAATTTTGGATTGTATCGCCTCGAGAGAAATAAACGTTGCCAACTTCCCCTCTGCCGGCTCCGCCCGGTCAGTGACCTGACCCAACATCTCCTGAAGTTCCCTCTCCCTCTCCAAACCCTCCGCTACCTCCTTCTCAAGAGCAGCGTTCCGAGCATTAAGAGTCCCCTCGGACTCCTTCTTTTCCTTCTCCAAAGAGCTACCCTGGCTGTTGCAGTCTTCTCGGAGGTTTCTATCTGTTTATATGCAGATTCCGCCTTTTTCAGGCTGTGGCGCAAGTCCTCGATCGTCTTCTCAGCCCTTTGCAGAGTGAATTCGAAAGCAGAGATCTTTGTAAAAAGCACTT
Source organism: Linaria vulgaris (assembly GCA_948329865.1). Taxonomy (NCBI): domain Eukaryota; kingdom Viridiplantae; phylum Streptophyta; class Magnoliopsida; order Lamiales; family Plantaginaceae; genus Linaria; species Linaria vulgaris. Next base: position 36,356,357 of record OX415253.1, read on the forward strand.
CCTCCCTTGTTTGGCTCTTCTTATCCCTGAACAGAAGAGGCACCAATTGCGCTCGGAGTGCCTCCACCTCCTTCACACTCTTTAACCCACGCTGCTCAACAGCAGCAACCGCTTCCCGAGTCTTTCCTACCTACAAAAAGAAAAGCAAAAGAAAATATTGTTAACATAGAGCATACAACACGAGGAAGCAAGTACGAATAAGAGAAGGGGAAACTTGAAACTTACCATCAACCCCATCCAGTTAAGGCTGGTGTACATGAACTGAAATTCCTCGGCAGATGTGGAATTGGAGGTAGCAAAAAATTAGAGGATTTTCCGATAAGCATCCCCCATAGTCCAGGACGAAGGCTGCCCTTACGCTCCACGAGGGGGTATGGGCGTTTGAAAAGTGTGACCCCTCGGAGATTAATGTCACCAGAACATGACCCCTCGGAGGAGTAGTCCCCGGAATTGGCGTCACCACATTCGAGTAGGTAAACATTCACTCGCCTCCCCAATTAGTGAGCTCAAAAGCTCCACCTTAGCATCCCTGTCTTCGGACGAGGGATCAAACTCCCCTTAAATATCCTCCGAGTCCCCCAAGGAAGCCTCTAGACCGGAAACATGAAATTGTGCCAAAAAGTCTTCCTCTGCACGGAATAAACGTACGTGAATAAAAGGAGAGAATGAAACTAGAAACAATTATCCTACGAAAAAGCAAATGTAGGCAGAAGAGGTTTACCGAAAGGAGCAGACTCTTCCGCCATCGGAGCCTTACCCTTATCCACGGTACCTGCGCCAGAAAAAAGAATACCAGTATATGCACAAACTCCTCAAAAGTTTAAGAGAATCTTGCTAAAGGATCAACCAGAACTTACCAAGGTGAGAAGGCCCAGACGCGGCCTTCTCCGAGAACTCCGGAGCTCCCGGAGACATGGGCTCAACTCCACGAAAAGAATCAGGAGATGGGTCCCGAGAAGATATAACCACCACCTCCACAGTATTCCGGGCAGAATCCTCCCCTGAAACCCTTGGAGAACTTCCCATATCAGACCCGGAGACTGGCACCAGAGCCCAATGACCAACCTGGCACAAGGGAATTGCATCCTGGATCACCCCCGCAACATCTATGTATAAAGTGGAATGATCATCGGGAGCTCTACCCACCTCCGAACCCATGTGCGGGCCTTCCAGAGCATTAACCTCCTCCTCGTCACCCTCCTCCGGAACATCGGAAATACCACTCGGAACGGGATCCGCAGAGCCCGAGTGCGAATAATACTTTGCTAAGACGTCCCCTGCACCACCCGAGAACCAGCAAATACAGTTATAACCTATTTCTATGCCAAAAAAGGGAATAAAACGAATCCCAGATACTTACGAAACAAGGTCACGACATTGGAAGAAAGGGACAACGGCTTCTTGACCGCATCATCAGTGAACACCACGTGATGAAGCCCAGATTCCTCGAACAACATTAGAAAATCCTCTGACTCCATCAGAAGTTGCTGTGAAATCACCGGGGACAAAACTACATCATGATCCAAAGTGTGCACGGGAGACGCGCCTTCTCTCCAATCAAAAGGCATGTCTCATACACCTTCTGCTGGTTGCACAAAGAAGTACATGTTCTTCCAGACAATGTGCGAACTTATTGAAGCTTCCAAAATCCTCTTCGTGGAATGTCTGCTATTATCCCAATGACGAACGTGGTAGAATGGGTACCTCCCGGGAGAGACCACTATGTCAAAAATAGAAAAGAACTTATCAACCCCACAGTCCAGCCCATTCACCTGACACCAGAAGACATAAATGCAGAGAGCAATGAAGCCATTCGAAACCATCTGGCTCGGACTGATATTGCACGCCTTGAACACTTCGCAGAAGAAGGGCGGCATAAATGAGCACCACCCATATCGCACATGAGCAAAGTAAACCGTCAACATCCCCGGAGGTGGATAACATGCCCTCTGATCCTTCGTAGGGATTTGAAATACCACATTCTTCTGAAAGGCTCCAGTATTGGTGAACAAATCCAGCACCTGCTCACGAGTAGCAATACTCTGAACCTTCTCGACTTCTTTGACTTAGGAACCCTAGCTTTTTTAGCGGCGGTGCTACTCTCAACGACAGTAGAAGTCTCACCCCTTTCGCTTACGAGTAATTACTCCATTCGGAGCACCCCCCATCCCCACCTATGAATCAATTGGTGCAGTAACTGCAGAGGTAGTAGAGGCGGCGATAGGATCAGTGTTGGGGGAAGAAGCCATCTGAACAGTAACGAGGAGAAAGTATTTATCCGAAAAAGGGAAAGAGAAAAAAGGGCATATGAATTTGCTGAGAATTTGAAGTGCGAAGAAAGACGAGAGACGAAGAAGCTTTTTGCTCTGGAGAAGAATTACCGCAAGAAAAAGTGGTAAAAGTGAGAAAGAGGGTGAATAGTTCTCCTATTTATAACCCTAAAACAACAACGGTCAGATGCTCTTCAAACGTGGAGCTCATTCAAAGCTCCACGTCTCCGTCGCATCCGCGTGCCACGACGTTACAAATTTGACTGTTACCAATAGTCAGATGCTTTGAAGTTTTAAACTAGTCAACGGCTACCACACCCCGAGACCTCCGCGCGCTTAAGGGCAGTACCCCTAGAGGTAACAAGGTAAATTCTATATGATCCGTTTTTAAATAATTATAAATATCTGCACGTACCCCCTCGAAAAAACACCAAAAAAAAAACAGATACCTTGAAGGGAAAAAAATGAAAAAAGCCCCTCACCCCATGGAGGGTATGAAATAAAATTTTCCTCGCCTCTACGAAGGCGATCGAAATTTGGGGGGACTAATGTTAACCGTAAAAAATAAATACGATATTAAAGAAAATATTAGTCCTAAATATGGGAATTAATATGCGGACAATACCATTGTTACGAGTACTTCCGATGAGATGTAACCATCTCCCACGATGGGGCTCCTGGAGAGTTACAAATATGCATGGTCACTGACCAAAAAGCAATATAAATACCCGATGAGACACAAAGCATCTCATGGAAAGTCAACGATGAATAAAGAAAATATATCCACGTGGCATCATGAAAATAACAACGCCCGATGAATCCATGCGACTCGGATATCCATCAAATGCGCCACAAGGGACCACAAAGGACCCCGAGTCCCATAAACTCACGAGAACACTTCTTTGCTGAAAACTCCTCAACACGAAACGCCCTCCGAACATCCCTCCTGAAATCAAATCTTAGAGCAAAAACGGATCCCAACACAGAAGTCATCAGAAAACCATTACGAGGACTCGGACAAGAAAATACTACTCCACGAAGGCTAAGTCAAGCCCTCGAAGATCATGTCAACTCCCCGAAGATCAAGTTAAAGCCCTCAGAGATAAAGACAAATCATCGGAGACCATGCCAAACCACTCGGACACCGAATAAAAGACCCATCGGGAACTAGCATCCCAAAAAACAGTCCCTCGAAGATCCCGAAACTATCGGAAGAGAAAAAGATCTGCTTAGTCAGCATCTAGTAGACCAATAATATATCTTATCTTATCTTGCTACACTTTTACGAATATTGCAACACCTGTATTTACCAAAACACATGCATAACGACACCTGTCCCTAGCAAACTCTATATAAAGGGAAGTAGTCAGTTACAGAAAAATAAACTGGGGAAAAAAGAAAAGATAGAGACATAAAATGAGTGAAATTCAGTGAATAAAAGAAGAAATATTCTTGTATCTTTATTATCCTTACACAATCAACGCTTTTTGAACCTCGGGTAAAGCGTTCCAACCCCTCAATTACTCCGTTAATTAGGTTATAATATCCAACCTGTTAACAATAATACAGTAAGTTGTTGAACTTATAGGGGTGAAATTCAAACAACGAAAGATGGACGCATATAATATATGGCGGGTCTAATGTTAATCCACGCGGATTCCTAAACTATTTATTACTGGATTACTTACAAGGGTAAAATTGGAACAACGAAAGATGGACGAGTGTAATATTTGGCGGGGCCCAATGTTAATATACTCGGACCTCAGAGCTATTATTACTAGAAAGCAAAAAACCGAAATAGTAAGTAGTTGAACTTACAAGGGCAAAGATGAACGAGTGTAATATTGACGAGATTAATATTAAGCATGGCCCACAATAATACACGCGAACCCCAACCTATTTATTACTGAAAAAAAAACAGAATATCGTAATTAGTTGAATTTATATGGACAATTTAATTTCCACATAATAATCGAGAAGAGTTATGCTATTGGTTTCTAAGTGTATCTATAACACACACACACACACACACACACACACATATATATATATATATATATATATATATAATGACACTTACTTTAAATAACATTAAAATAACAAAACAAACAAATGATATACATGTATTACGTAGACCATTATCTTATTCTATGTGACGCGGGTCCCTAAGCTATTGATTAACAATTCGCTTTATATTAGGTCAGACCCAATTGACTAATACGTGCAGGTCCACATGTTAATTTTTTTACTGCAAAATAAAATAGAATATAATAATTAACTAAACTTATAAGGGCAAAATTTGGAACAACGAAAGATGGATGATAGAAAATACTCATTATTAGGCAAAAAAAAAGAACATTTTACTACTTTTTCCAAATATACTTCTTTGTCTGAAAACTTCAAATTCAAAAGCTCTGTCGTGCCAAATATAATTCTAATGCGCATATAATTTCTAACATAATAATTAAGAAGAGTTAAGCTATTAGTTTCGGGAAAAAAATCTCAAAGTTGGTACATTAACTTGACCACGTAGCAAAAGTGGTACCCTAACTTGGTAGCACTCGCAAATGATACCTTAAGTTTACATTTTTCATCAAATTTAGTACGCTAGTGGCAGAGCTGTACAATCGTGGCCCCGGATATATACGTAGCAACCCGTTAACTAAGATATTAGGGATTTTGACTTGGTTTTGTCACATGAACATGATGACATATCTTATTTAACCAATATATATATATATATATATATATATATACACACACACACACACATATATATATATATACACAATGAAATCTGAAATTTAAAATATAAACAAATTAATTCTTACAAAAATAAAATTTTATTTCTAATAATAAATCAACGAACTATCTATTCATATTTCTACTCCTAATTAAACATAAGTTAACTACTTTTATTTTTTATTTTAATTAATTAAAGCCATCATCTTCTCCGAACCACCCAACTTCACCACACCACCGACCAGCTTCACTCTTCTTCACCCAACACCTCACTCCATCGTCTTTTAAACTCTACCGCAACAAAAGATGGACTTTGACTTTTGAGAATCAACGGCGGAGGAGAGCGGCGATCCGTTATTGTCGATCGAAATAATTCATTTGGAAAAATAGCTGGTGTTGGGGGAGAAGGGGAAATCATGTAATAAGGGGGATTTAGGGTTGGGTTTGCACAATGTTGAGGTGAAGCTCTATTTGAAGACAAAATTGAAATTCTGGTTTGTGAGAACGATGAGTGGTGTGGTGAAGTTGGACGTGGTGGAGGTGAGATGGTGCCGTCTGTCTTCCAAGGTGGTGTGGGTGTTGGGTTGGAGAAGAAGATTTTTTTTTGTTTTTTTATTACAAATTGAGTTGACATTTCTTTATTAATTTGTTAATAACTTTATCTTAGTAAAATACAATTATAAATATTTTAAAGGTACTTGGAATAATTTTATGGTATATTAATGCAAATGGAGAACAAGACCTTTCTTACTGGTATTAATATAATTTCTTTTAGAATCAGTTAACTTATAAATATGTAAGTATTTAATTAATCAGATTATCTTTTAAGAATATGAATGTAAATTGCTAAGCATTAATTTATTTATTTTGTAAGAACGAAATATAAGTTTCTAAAAATTATGTAATTTATTTTAAAAGATACAAACATAAATCATTATAATTTATTCGAAAAACATAGATCTTTCTCAAGAGGCCTCACGTTTTTTTATTTATTTTAATTTTTTAATGTTAGCATGTCCATTTGGCAAATAATAAGGTCAAAATTTCCAATATTTTAGTCAACGGGTTGCCATGTGTGAATCCAGGGTGGCGATTGCGCAGCTCCGTTACAGGGGTACCAAGTTTGATACAAACTTAATGTACCATTTGCGATGGATGGCAAGTTAATGTACCATTTTTGCTAGGTGACCAAGTTAGGATACCAACTTTGATTTTTTTCCTATTAGTTTCCAACTATATCTAGAACATATACATAACGGGGCTATTCATAAATCATAACTAACATTATATCAACAAAGTAAACAAATGATATACATGTATTGCGTGAAGTCTAATGATTTATCTTATTCTATATTTCACGGGTCCCAAAACTACTGATTACTAAGCAATATCGGAACAACAAAATATGGATAACAAAATAAATAAATGATATACATATATTACATGCACCCCAATGATTATCATATTCTATGTTACGCGGGTTCTCAAGCTACTGATTACCAATTCGTTTTATATTATGTGGGTCCCTCTTGATTAATACGCGCGGACCCACATGTATGTGTTATGCGTGTTCCCAAGCTATTGATTACTAATTCGTTTTATATTAGGTAGGACCCGATTGATTAATGCGTTTGGACCCACATGCTATTTATTATTAAAAAACAAAAAATAGAATATAGAAATTAATTGAACTTAAATGTGCAATATCAGAACAACGAAAGATGAACGATGTTTTTTAACCGTATCTATAACATATATTTAGTGGGGCTTACTTATAAATAATATTATAATAACGAAGTAACCAAACTAATAACACGAAATTAACCGGGTTTGGGTAATTCCTTAATTATCGAAGCACTTTCCGTGATTCGTAGAGAGAAAGTGTACGAATATCAGGGCTTATACGAGGAGGATTTTCGAATTACGTAGATCCTTTGAGTACAAAAGAGAGAAATAACTAGATAATAAAATGGGGCTCTATTTCTTTTAAGGTGAATATAGAGTACAATTATATTATCTCAATCTGAGTTGGTTTACGATGATGATCTATCTTTCTATTTATAGGATCCGCATATACAAGTGGGAATGGCAACATGTCCTCCATTAATGAGAATGGGTACTTATAAGTGTTGCTTCATGGTGGATAGACCTGCTCACAATGTAATAATGTGGGTTGCACGTAAGTTAAGGAGATCTTGTGCTAATAAAGTGTGCCATTCCTTTATGATACGTGATACGTGTGCAAAACATTTATATTAGACCCTTGATTATGAACGATGTAATGCCCGATCATTGGTATTTTGTGTACATTTTAGTTAGAGATAAAAGCATCAAGCCCCCTGAACTATACACGTCTTTGCGACTTGCCCCTTAAACAAAATTAATAAGCGTTTTCCCCCCTTAAAAACTATGCACGCATGTTCGATTTGCCCCCTGACCGAGTTTTTGGCTATTTTTGGCCATTCTTGGCAGGAATATTTCCCCTACCCGACTCATATGCGTTGTACTAGATGTATTTTGGTTGTTGATGACAAAAGTAGGCGAAAAAACACCTCGAACAGGGCATATTCCGTCTAAAATGCGATTTGCCCTTAGTGTATTTTTGACCATTTTCGGCCGAAATATTCCCCCTACACGACTTATATGTGTTGTGCTAGATGTATTTTAGTAGTTTATGACGAAAAGTAGGCAAAAAAAATACTTCGAACGAGGAGTATTCCGTCCAAAAATAGCCGAAAACCCGGCCAGAGGGCAAATCGAACAGACGTGCGTAGTTTAAAGGGGAAAATGCTTATTAATTTTGTTTAAGGGGCAAGTTGCAAAACGTGTATAGTTCAGGTGACTTGATGCTTTTATCCTTTTTAGTTATATTTCATTTTATCTCAGGTTTAAAGCTAGTCGAGTCAAAACATTGCAATTTAAGGTGAAATTACACGATTTTGGAGAATTCGGAGAAAACAAAGGATAACGAGGGTAGTGCAACCAGAGCGTCGTAGCGCAAGCAGGATACGAGATGAAGAATGTGGTGCGATCTAGGCGCTATGACTGACAAAACCTGAGAGTGGCGCGAGCTAAGCAGTGAACACAGAAGAGCATCACATAATGAATACATAAAGAAGTGCGATGCAATTCTAATCGCGCATGAGGCACGTGATGGGCGTGCGATGTGGCTGATTGCGTATGACAAAATTTGACGCAGGTCTTCTTGAGGTGGTCGTTAACCTAATGAGTCGTGAATAAATAATAAAAGGACAAAACAGTGCAACAACTAGAAAATACAATCGAATACACCATTCTACGACCATATTCATCAAGATAGAAACCCTTCGAATTACACCGTGCAACAAAGATTGAGAAGAATCAACAAGAGAATAAGAAATCATTGTTCAAATGAAAAGGAAGAGTCATTGTTATTGGACGGAGTAGAACAAGATCGAGAAGACTACGCAACTATCCTAGAAAAACATTCAACATGATATTTCTTCTCCATTCTCTGTTTAATTCATCTGTTACATATAATGTGGAATCTGCTTATTGAAACGATGAGTGGCTAGTACTTTATGCTTAGAGTTGAGAAGTTATTGGATTTGAAACTATGTGAAGATCTATGATTTGATTTTTTTTATTGATTGTTTGATTTATGTTTATTTATTTATCTTGTGCCCAATGCTTTATTATACCTGATCAACATGATAATGATTTGAATCTATGAGAGGTAACTAGTGTAGCCACATAACATATTTTGTGGGATAAGTGAACATGCGAGTGTGTAGAAAAGATAAGTCGGACCATGTCCACTTGTGGCATCGAAAGAAGCCATGAACATAAACATCAATTAAGAAAAGTCAACGCATTTGTAAGATCATAGTGGATATCCAGTGAACCCTAACCTCTAAGCTATTTATTTATTATAACCAATCCAAGCAACTAAATTAAATTCAGTCAAGTAGTTTAAAGCAGTAGATTAGTTAATTCAATTTATTCAACAATTCGCTTAACAAAAAAACATTTTAATTGTGACAAATTAGTGAAAAAATCACGAAATAATTAGGTGTGCAATTTAATCATAGTTCTCGTGGGATTCGATACTTGGACAGTAAACTTTACTTTCCATTTTAGGTTACTTGAGCTCGTATACTTGCGATGTAGTGTGTATTGAGATAAAATAAGAACACATACATAATATGCATCAATACGTGTGACTTTTATCCAAGTGGACTTTCTATGGGATATGTGTAAGTGTCGGTGATCTTTCGTTGGAGGTGGGCAAACTGCCGACACCCTCTCTGCCCATTGTGTCCTGATAGTGGATATGCCCACGTCTCTTTTTATTGAATGACATGTCCTCGTAGTGCCCGAGTGGATACCCACACATCTTTCTTCTTGTTAGCCACGCGCGACACATGCTTTCATCCTACCGATAGTTTTGAATAAGGGGGCGGTCGTGCGCCCTAATTTTTCAATTCAATTGTGCATAAAGGGTATGCGGCTTTATATTATTTTTTTCTGTTACTTACATAGAATCCCGTTAATTTCTCATTTTCAAGTTTACTCCAGATCTTTTTCTTTGAAGCTTTCTTCCCTCTTTCTCCCCAACTTGTGAATCGGGACCTTAATGGGGCGACAATTAGGGTTTTTTCGAATGTGAGAGAGATTGGTACCATACCTGTGCGAATCACAACGCCCTTCATTCCCATGCGCTTTCATGGAGGTGGCAAGTCTATGCCACAAATTCCCTAAAAGGATGAGGAGGAGATGAATGCCGATACAGGGGGAGGTGGAGGTTTTGGAAGTCAGTCCCACCTTGTTTCGGAGATGGTGAGGGCCATTTCTTTGGAGGAGGTGGAGAATCTCATGCTTCGTCATCACTCGCCCTCAACACTCTTAACATCAGGGTCCCTGAGGCGGGGGAACGTGCCGATGCTCCTCCAATGGAAAATCGTGAAGATGCTTCTCCTGCCCGCTACCTAATGGTTCAAGGCTTGCCCATGCCAATTTTGAACATGAATTCTTATGGGGTGTTAGCTGGCTTCCGGTTGTGTTGTCGTCTTATTGGGTTGCCTTTCTTTGCCCAAATGTTCTTCGCGACTTATCATGTGGGGACCAATACCAAGGCCACACCTATATATCATTTCTTCTCCCGTGAGAACAATAAAATCCTTGTGGAGAATCCCTCTTCGACTGGAGCATGGAAGAGCTGCTTTTTCTATGTGAATTCTAAGGGTGGGTACGTGCACGAAGACTGAGGTGTGCAGACTCGATGGAGTGCTGGGAAAGAAGGACCCCGGGACATTGTCTAAATCCCTTTACAAGGAGTTGTGCTTAGGTCCCCTATACGTGGGGGTTTTCGATCTCTTCAAGCTGAAGAAAGATCCCTTTCTGTTTATGCTAGGCGGTCTGCAACTACCTATCACCCTTCACGTCCCCCGCCCAAAGCTCATACAATGCATTTTTCCGTGAGTTTTCTTATTCTTGTTTCTTCGATATGGCTTTCATGCATTGTTGTATGTAGTTTTTTAAATCTTCCTCGTTGCAGATGAGCGGATGAAACATTATGCCCTTTCTGGCAAACCTTCCCACAGACCCCCTCCTTCTCGTGAAGGGATGGCATTCGGTTCATGGACCCTTCCTCTATGGACCCCCTCATTCTCGTGAAGGGATGGCATTCGGTTCATGGACCCTTCCTTTGTCGACTCATCCCGGGGGCCTCGAGGCGCTTTCTACTGAACAGACTAAGGGTGTTTTGGCCACGGTAGAAAAGTTTACTGCCAAGAAGAAACGAGGGGGGGTTACTTTGAAACCATCTCGCCTTATTTTACCGGGGAAATTCCTTTAAGATGCGTTGAAGGACCCCTCGAATAAGAAGAAGAAGAAAAGTCTAGCTTTCGAGTTAAGATTCTACAACGGTTTTCGAGTCCGCGATGAAGAGTGCCTCTTCTTCCAAATGCCTTCTTCAGATTTTCTGACAGGTTCCTCAAGGGAGTTTTTTTTCTTAACTTATTTGCTTCTTAGTGATAGGTGCTTCTAACATTGTTTGACTTTTTTCCTGTTGTCTTTTTAAAAAAGAGATCTTGCCCCGATGTCCTGGTATCTTCCTTAGTTTCTCGGAGTCCAGACATAGGAAATGTCTTTCATTGTCTCCTAGAGGTTAATCTGGGGGGCCTTCAGATCGGGTTGAGACGAGATTTCTCCTCTTCCTGTTGTTTTGCCTTCGAGCTTACCCCTACCTCTATTGGTGGTCCCTTCATCTTCAGCTGCTGCTTCGGCGAAATCTCCCTCCTTTGGTTTGGGGTGTTCCATCGAAGTGCTTATGGCTAGGTTGTGCGGGGGTGAATGATTTCTAAAGCGTAATTCACTCTTTCCACGAGCTTCTCCTTTCTCAGCATTGCGACTCTGCTAATAATTTGACTGCAATAGTATATTTCACTCCACATTCGTTTCTTTTCCTCTTCTTATTTGTTCTATCTGATTCAGACATTTTTACAGTTGCATGTGGTTTTGGATGACCTGGTGCGTGAAAACGAGGGATTGTCTGAACGGCTTGCTCGTTCTGAGGTAAACTTAGAGTGGCTCTCTCTAGTATTGCTGAGTTGGAGGCACTTCCTCTTGGCTCGGGTTCTTCTTATGCAGACCGTGTGTAGTAAGAGTTGGAGAAATAATGAGTTATTTCCGTCGGACTTTGAGATGATATGCGGCATGGATCAAAGTTTCGATCTGCTAAGTATGAGAAACATTTTTCAATTTTGTGATATTTTTTCGACATGTTTCAAAAAATTCCTAAAAAACGTAATTGCATATAACTTTGAAAATACATATGTGGTTCATTTCAGTAAAGTCAAAAATAGAAACATTTCGATAATTTTCGTGAAAAAGAAACTTTAATCCATGATATGCGATGGTCTCAAAAGGCGACTATGCGCGAGTCTGAAAAGGTTGGTCTCCTTCTTCGAGAAGTGGAAGTTGCTATTTTGGAGCCAAAACAACTCGTCGATTTGAAGGCTCTCCTTCAAGAGCAGGTGGTTAAGCTGTAGGCCTCATGCGATGGGTTGGCATTATCCTCCTAGGCGGCTATTTGTTCCATGGAGGCGAAGGATATCGAACTTCTCAAGTTGAAAGAGGAGTATTGGGACTTCGACCATCGGTGGAATGAACTATCCCAGTCTCATGAACGAGTAATTTAAGAAGCGGCGGCCCATGCTCTGGAGGAGTATAAGGGTCAAAGTATCACGATGAATTTTTAATCGAGGACTTTGCTGCTCACCTTCGAGAGGGTTTTGATCAGGCGTCTCATTAGTAGCAAAAGTCGCCATTTGTTGTGGAAGGCTATAACACCGACTTTATCGACATTTTTTACACCATTTCTGATGATGAGGAGTGTTCTGATGATGGATCAGCTTTGGAGGCTTCTTAGAAGGGCTAGACTCTCCCCCCTGTTTTTGTAACCTATCCTTCGTTGTAAATAAAGGAATTCCTTAGGCAATTTTTTCTTACTGTAGATCTATTTGGTTTTATAGCTAATACTATGCTCAACAACGCATTTAACTCGTCTTTTGTCAATATGTTTCAACTGGATTTAGTTTGCCAATACGCTTTTGATTCGTCTTTTGCCAATGTCTTTCAATTGGTCTTCATTTGCCAACATGCTCTCAGTCTTTTGTGCCAACGTTTTTCAGTTGGACTTATCAATTCATGTTCGATTGGTCTTCCCCTCGCCCGACGTTGCCAAAATATTTGAAGCGAGTAGTTATATGTTTTACTCAAAGTTCAGGACTTATGAGGGGGGTATCTTCTGAAGACATTGGGATTTTTCTTGCTTGGCATCGTCTCCGACTTTTGCCTCCTAAGTATCTTTAACCTTAGACTCAAAGGCAACAACTTACAATTCCTCTTTCCTTTGATCTCCAGATAGGGTTTTATGTGCCTAACTCTTCCACGTAGGCTCGGGGAGCATCTCTTAATTTTGGCCACGTACGGGGTCTCGTCTTTGCTTGCTGGCTTCCTTATGCTTCTCCAGCAGAGGATGCGTGTTCCAATAGTATGCTCGAATTTTTTGAAGAAGTTTCTTTATCTCTATTCTAAGGTGTTTTCACTCATTGGTTTCGTGTTCTCAATTTTTGTGACATTCGCAGCATTTCCCGTTGTTCCTCCTTTCTTATTCATTTTGGATTTTAAGGGGCCGTAGGCCTCTGAATACGCGGTCCCCTAGAATGGCTTGGAAAACCTAGGGTGCGAGTTGTTCTAGATTTTGGTGGGTGGTCAATCTTGTTCCTTTGGATGCCCGCGATTTGTCCGACTCCTCATTGGGTAGGGAATTTGACCTTGAGATGCGTTGTGGATATGATGCCTTCAAAGGCCTGGAGGGCTGGTCGTCCGCATATGATGTTGTATGGCACAATTTGCGTCTCTACAACATGTAAGGTGACGACTTCTGTTTGCTGGCAAATCTCATTTCCCCATATCATAGGTAGTGATATTGTCCCCCGTGTGACGAGTGGGGTTCTACAGAATCCTCTGAGTGGTATCTGCTTGGGTTCAATTTGGGACATCCTGAGTCCTAACCTCTGGAAAGTTGAAGGGCACATGATATTGATAGTGCTTCTTGTGTTTATGAGGATGTTTAAGACACGTGCATACGGAGATTGGATCTCTGTGGGGGATACATTATCCCTTTCGTATCTTCTGGTCCGAAGCTGATGATTTGCCTTCGTGGCCTGGTCTGATCTGCGACTGGGGTATGTGGGTCCTTCCTTTCCTAGCCCTCCGAGACTATGGTGATCCCATATTCTTTGATGATTCGTATCGACATCGAGAAATTGTTGAAGTTTCGGTCTATTTCAAACCCTGCTCAAGGAATTTGTCTTATAGCGTTCCCATAGATGGCACCAAAATGATAACAAGAAATTAACTGAATTTGAGTAATTCTTTAATTATTGAAAAGATGTGGTTCAGAATGCAATTTCCGTGTTTTGTATAGAGAAAGTGTATGAATATGATCTGAGTTGGTTTACAATGACGATCTATCTTCCTATTTATAGTATCCGCATATACAGGTGGGAATGGCAACATGTCTTCCATTAATGGGGAGGATGAGTGCTTATAAGTGCTGCTTTGTCGTGAATAGATCTGCTGACAATGGTTTAATATGGGTCGCCTGTGAGTTAAGGAGATCTTGTACTAATAAAGTCTGATGTTCCCTTATGTACTCGTGACTTTTCTCCAACTGGACTTTGATCTGTATAAGTATCGTTGATCCTTTGTTGAAGGTGGGTGCCCTGATGTCTCCTTCTTTGATATAGAAATTGGCCCACTATAAAAAGTGGGAACCAAACGTGCTCGTAGTAGATAAAGTATTGGGGTTTTCTGTTTACAAAGTTAATGTCTATGCTAGAACTTTCAGCCGCCGTAAACAACGGGTACACAAAATTGCTCAATATTTTTGTATTATTTTCCTTTGTTTATTACCAAGACATGTTGACTACTCAAGCTTTTTCGAATAGAGTTGAGATCAATCGCACGTATTTCTAGAATTAATTAGAGACGAGTAGAGTGTATTTTAATTTTTTCGTGAATTTTGGGATTTTATTTATTTGATGAAGTGAATTTTGGGATTTGAGGCCATTAATCTTGATACGTTTTCTTTATAGTTATCGGCAATCCATAAAGTCATTATGACAATAATTTTCTCATCGTTATTATTTTTGGATATGTTTAAAAAGAAATAGGAAAAGAGTTACTTTGGACAAACACGGATAAACTCTTTTGAAAAGATGTATCAAACATGTAATTTTTTTCTCCTTGTATGTAAATAAAACGAAGTATTTATTTTAAATGGTGATATCGATATCATTCTTTTTGTTAAGCTCTTAAAGTGATGTTTGAGTTGTCCATTGACTTATAGTTGAGTAATGTTTGTTTTGGGTTGCAAACGAACTTACCATTCAGAAACTTAGTCACTGCAGAGGATCATAAAAATCTTATTAAAAGAATGCATGAGCTGAAAAACATTGTAAATGCAACGCATTCGTATAAGGCGCCATGTCCTGATGGTTTGCAAACATTTTTTGTTTACCAAAAAAGAGTGGGAGTGGATCTGTCATTTGCTTCTTGAGTTTGCCGAGGCGGTCTTCCGAGATAGAAAATTCAACGTGAATAGTTGTGAAGCGCATCATTGTTTGATACCAAAAATTCAAAATCTGATAATGATCTCGCAATTTTGGCCTATTTCACAATGTAACATGTTGTACAAATTTGTTACTAAGTGTATTACTATGAGACTGAAAGAGATTATGCCGTGGATCATTGCCCCGACTCAATCAAGTTTTATTAAGGGTATGCGTATGATGGACATATTTTGTATGTGTTCTGATTTAACCTCAATATGCACTCTATCACAAGTATACGAATCAAGTAATAATAAAATGGAAGTATGGTTACTGACCACGTATCTATTCCACAGAGAGTAGATATTTGTAATTTTAGCATTATATTGTCGCACGCTTAATGAGTTGATTTTTTTTTTCTTTTACTGTTGAAGAAACGAATAAAGACATGGAACTATTAATTAACTAACTAACAACTAAAGATCTAAACTAAAATGCTTGAAGTAAGATTAACTAAAGATTTTAGGTGGACAGATTTGCAAAAGAACTTAAAACTAAACAAACTAACTAAAATAGAATTTAATTGATAGATGGATTGATTGCTATCTAAGGTTGTGAAATAGATTAAGTAAAAGGTATCTAAGAGATGGATTTCATTAATCTCAAATGCATGTACATCATAGTCAAAATACCAATGACTCCTATGCAAAACGCTATCTATTGATGATCGTTTTGTTTCCAAGTTGATGTAGCAAATTAGCCACCTTTCGATGTACTTAAGGATCCTCTAATCCCTAATGATGTCAGGCTGTTAAGCAGTTTCCCCTCACCAGAAACTCACCATGTCATAGGATCCATACAGTGGTTTAGAAGTAAATTAGAGTTACCACCTATGATTTAGATTCCACGAACACGCTAATGTCGAAGGTTTAAAGGTTCATCTGCCTGATCTACTATGCTAATGTTGTGTTAACAATCTCCTAAGCATCAACATAATACAAGTTTATTTAATGTCACTACCATTCCTCAAAGAAACGCGTGCATCAAAACAAACCAAGTAACATAAGCAACAAATAATATCCAACAAAACTAAATCATCAATAAACATAATGAAAACATAGGTTCAAGGTGCATCCATATGAGATTAACTACATCCTCCCTCAGATACTGAGAGAATAATCTACTCATAGTCATATTCAATCACAACAATTCA
This sequence comes from Linaria vulgaris, assembly GCA_948329865.1. Lineage (NCBI taxonomy): Eukaryota > Viridiplantae > Streptophyta > Magnoliopsida > Lamiales > Plantaginaceae > Linaria > Linaria vulgaris. The sequence continues at coordinate 36,372,682 of OX415253.1, forward strand.
TCATAGATTATTCAAATAAGGAAAAAAATTAAACTCCTGATTTCCCCACTTCTTTCCTGTACACTAATTGCTGAGTCATTTGGTTCACATTTATCCTTCAAATATAATTGTGGTGCTATGAACGGTAGAATTTATGCTCTTCTCTAACCCTAGAATGCTCTCTAGCTCTTTTTAAGTGGTTTTTTTGGACTGCAAAGACTGGTACCCTAGCTGCTGAACGTAGCCTCCTTTTTCATAGTTTTTCTTCGCATTGAGTTTCATTTTAGGGTTTCTGATGTCAGTCCACTTTTTGTCTTGATTGCGTGCCTGGCGCGCGATGAACCACTGATCGCGCGCCATTCTGTCTCTCCAGCTTTCTTGCGCGATCATGCTCTTGCTTGGCTTGCATTCTATTTTCTGGTTCTTTGTGAAGCGTGGTTGGTAGCGTCATAGATCAATTCCTCTTTGTTACCAAAAAGTGCTGAAATCCTCCAAGTGAGCATCGTTTTGCTCCGACTCGACTCAAACTATAAAAACAACAAAATAATACTAAAAAAGTGAAATTTCCACGAGGATTGTACAAAATACTAAGAAATTAGGTACTTAAATCACTATAATAATTCCTTTATCAGAGTACATAGGATAAGATGTTTGAACTTCAGGAGATATTGCACTCGATGCGTTCCAAAAAAAAATAAAGTGGGGTGCATTAATATGAAACATGATTTGGAGAAAGCATATGATAAAGTGATTTAGAACTTTGTTGAAGAAACTCTAAGAATTTTTAATTTCCCTAATGAATTTATTCAACTTATAAAGTTCTGCGTGAGAAACGGCACCACATTAGTATCACATCAAAATCACAATGTACAACATTGTCCCAATTCGAACACAAAACAACACAAAAATCTTAGAAAAGTGTTCAACAATACTTATGCATAATTATTTAAAATGATTCATTTCTAAATCTTCTCCTTGTCTTGTCTTTTGTTGATGTCATTGATTATAATTGCTGACATCTTCACATACTTTCTACCCATTGCCATGAATATTGGTGGTGAGGGTTGGATTGATTTTATTGTGTGCAAAGTGCATGTGGTGGTGACGACATATTGACATTTTATGACATAGGTGGTGCATGCGTGCAAATTTTAAGTTGTGTATGAATTAAGAGGCCTTGTTGTTTAGCCTTAGCCCTGAGCATTTTATTGATCCAACCACCACCATTAACTTGAGAGTTGTGCAAGCCATCAAGGTTATCAAAATTTTCATTTCCTTGCACTACGCTTTACCCTTGTGTTAAAACATATAATTAGTGCTCTGCGACCTAATGGAACACTAATAAAACAGGATAAAAGACTTGAAATTGTAGTATGAATACTTGTTCTTGTATTCATATTTTTTATCCTTCGTAAGCGGCAAGTTTGTCGATTTGGGACCCTTCAAACTTCCAACTTTCTTGTTTGGTTAGGACGAAGATGGTGCTGTAACAACCTGCACAAATCCATCATTAGCATGTTACAACAAGATAAAAGCTAATCACAACTAACAGAACAAAAAACTACATTAGAAGCAAATTTACTCTCTTGCTTGATCAATTTTCTCTTCTCTTGCTCTCTTGCATTGTTTACTCCTTGTTGCCATAATGTGGTTAGTTATGTTCTTATTCTTTTTAGTTGCACCTCGTTTTGAAGACTTCTATATGACTTTGTGGTGTAGAATGCAACGTTGGACCCAAAATCAGATAAAATACTTAATGATGTTTTATAAACGAAGTACACATAAACAAAACTAAACCATAGATTTGAATTCAAGTTTGTCTGAACCACAGTTGCACATAACTACATTAGTGTTCCCAATCTAATTTGGTTCCTAGAATCAAATCTAGCACATTACAATCTAAATAAACAATATCTAACTAAACAAATGTATATGAATTGCTCAAAACCTACAGTAGGTAAATCAGATTGCAAGTTACTAGCAATATGCACTTCATCTTAATTATTTTCTTAGAAAAAAAAAGCAAAACTTTATTTTTGGTTTTAATATCAAATAAAAAAGGTCACAACAATAGCAAGTTACACAAAACTTACAATGTCATTCTAGGTTGAATTGTTCTCTGAAGTATTTCTGTTAAACCTGGCTTTCTTTCTCACACATGTTTTAGTATCGTCTCTAATGTTGCAACACTTTTTACACTTCACTATTCTCTATCCTTTCTAGTCGACATGTGTTCTTACCCTTTTCCTTCTTGCACTTAATTACAACAAGCTAGTCAAGCCCTATTCTCCTTGCCTTTTTGGCATGTCTGGTTGTCTTCTAAGGTTGGGGGGAAATGAGGGATACATTCAATGGCTCCCTACTCTACAAAACCACTAACACCATAAATGGAAGGGGTATACACTTGCATATACATATCATAGGTGTTTCAATTAGACGCATATGATGATGGTTGGTCACCCTTGTGCAATATAGCACAACACACATGATTACATGTAATGTCAGTGAGACCCCACCTCCTACATATGCATTCCCTATTTTTCAAGGTTCACATAGTATTGTGAACCATCATTTAGTCTAGTAAACTGATAATGAAGGTCATCATATTGTGAACCATCATCTATTTGTTCCCTTAAGTCTCAAATTCGTCCACTTATAATTTGCCTTGTCTCTATTAGTGGTCAACTTGGGTGGTAGAGTCGTGGAAACACTTATGGATCAGGTATTCTCTAATTCACTCAAGCATAGTCAGAATTTGCTTCTCCCTAGCTATCAGAATTGTACCATTGAATGTTTCACAATAGTTGTTTAGAATTCCTTCGGGTCTTTATTGAAGCAAGCCTTGGACTTGGTTCGTTATTATTGAAATATTTAGCAAGCTTTTCAGTCATGTCCTCATCTCCTGCATGGCTTTCATAAATTCAACCTCAGTAGTGTTATTTGTTGCATATGATACCAAGTCACATTAATCCTCACCCTTGAACCCAACAAAATAGTTGTTTCTAATTAAATTCCTTACACTAAATCGATGTGTGGCATATGGAAATACATCATGAATATAATGCTAAGCTTGGCATGGACATTTAGACCTAAATCTTGCTTAAGATTTTTTTAGAAACCATACCTAGTTGTCATGATTCTCATTGGACACAAGAACATATGAAATGGTATAAATGTTGTTGTTGGGATCAACCCCAACAACTTTCCACACAATGGCAGTGTGTGGCCCTATTAGATGGCACCCATCTAACCCAATAAAAGGCCCACACTCATCCTTGAACCCATCTTTCAGACATTTAAAACCAATATACATGCATTTAAGCCTAACCTCCCTTTCACGTTAGTTAAAATAGTTGTCTCCGAGTTTGATTTCTTCAGCTCAGTAGCATAATCCCAAAGCTTAGAATAATGGTAGCATGGGGTGCGATCTAACTTATCCACAACATTTCTATTAATCCTATATGCTTGATTTTTCTATTAATCGAATCAAGCCTAAAAGCTTCTATTTTCTTCTTTAGGTTAGATTAAAACATGTTTAAGTACCTCTCAGTTAATCAAGTAGACTTCAAATTTTCACTTTGTATTGTTTACCACAATCATGTTCTTCATTTTAACTCCCTAATCTGAAATGTCTCCTCTCTTTTAACCTTCAAGGCAAGAAACTTAAAAGGCACTCATCTTTATCACATCTAACATAAATTCTCTATGGATCACTCTTTGTTATCTTTAGAATTCTTCTTGATACAATAGCAAAAGATGAAACAACTAGTTTTATTTGTCTTTCTTCTTCGAAGAACATCCTTAGCTCTAAAAAAACAAGCACCCCTCCTCCAAAAACACCTGACATATTATACATTCTAAGGCTCACACAAAATTTGATTATCATCAAAGTAAAAAGAAAAACCTATGTGATTTTTAAAGTAAGAGTACAACATCAACTTGTCTCCATCAAGTTATGATGTACGATTAATTGCAAAAGCCTTATTATCAATCAAGTCCTCAAAAATTCAAAATCAATACTTTCACCGAAGTAAATTTTTATATCTTATTCTTATTTTATGGTGAATAACTAATTCGCTGGTTGTTGTGCACTCACTTTTTTTAGTAAAAACATGATACCATTTATATTTGAAAGAACTTCACTGGAGTATGTGAAAAGTTGTTATTGAAATTGTTATTTATATTTTGTGGTTATTAATATTTTATATGATTGATATACTCTACTTTGTAGTTAGTCTTCTTTGCTGCTGTGTATAAATCACAATAGATGGTAAAAATTATTCTCGAGGTTTTACAAGTTCACCCAGTATTTAGCCAACTGAATTATCTTTCACTATCAATTTTGATAATAGAAAAATAAGAGAAGGAGATAATTGTAGTAGACAAAATGAACTCGTCGTCATCTTATATTTAAGTCTTCTCAATTTTGGAGCAATCTCAATCAATCAAATCTGTGTAGAACTTAAAAAAGAAAGCAATATTTCTTTATTGCTTTAAATTATTGCAAACCAATTTTACCAGAACATTGTTTTTGCAATTTTTAAAATAAGAAATTTATTATAGTTGATGTGGTATGTTTTTTTTGGTTGACTGAGCACACAGACTGACCAATCCACATCGGACTCATTTGGTACTGCTATGAGTCTAATAGTAGTTGTGCCATTTTAAGCACCCAAACTTTAAACAACATAAATGGTTGTGTTTTATATTTTTATAGAAGAGTTGGGTGGCCATAAGGTGTGAATAAATGAGGATGGTTGTGTTAACGGGATTGTACTTTGCTCATTGAAGACTCATGTTTCCAGATAAGAGATCGATGTCTATGAGAATTGGTTTCGAGTTAGGTTATGAGTATCCTCGTAGAGGATGAGTAAATAAGCCAAAAGATATGAATGACACATAGGGATTTATGGCGGAGATAAAAAAGCTCGTTTGCTGCAAGGACAATGATATAATTATGACTTGAGGTAGTTAATGTTTTTTTTATAGTTGCATGGGGGTTTCAGACTTTGATGACAGAGTTGTGAAGACACTATGACAAGTAAGTCATGCGACAATACATGCTTAGTTATTTATTTATAACTTATGATTTCATTTAGCGACGTTAAGATTAATCCTTTTACAAGATAATTTTATGTCTGTATTATGGTAATTGGCAAATTGATACTTGGGAGTGAAATTACTCCATGCCCTTTTGGTACTAGGCTGAATTAATTACACACCATCAAATAGTGATAGAGTATTCATTGTTATTTTGGCGGGATTGTCGATGTGCTTAAGTACTATTTTTTTTTTTGCGTGTGTGTGGCTATTTCTCTCTTTTTAATTAAATTAGCATATTTCATAATGACATGGTTTAGTAAACCTTGGCTATACTATTATATTATGATACACCAATAAATAATTTATGTGTAAAAATCTCGTAGTTCACTTCACTTTTATGTTTGTTACAAGTTTGTCCATGAAAACAAGACATGCATGTATGTTTACACTAAATTTTACACTAAACAACAATCCAAAACATTTTTTTTTTATTTTTCATAATTCTCATGGAAAAAGTCAAATTATCATCCTATTTTCTCTCCATCACTCTTTTTTTCTTTTTCAAATCAATCCTCGTTTAGTACAAAACAACAGGAGCTTCAATCACGTGTCGGGAGTTCAACGATTCAACACTGAAATTCAAACGTTTTTCACCCATTGTAGGAAAAACTATTATTAGGCTAATATAACATCAGTTCACAATATTTTTGTTGGTTGGTCTCAATAACTTTGCATCAAAAAAGTTTCTAGGGGCGATCGACGAGACGAATGAAAAATTCCTCGTCTTCGATCCCTAGATCCAAGTCGCGTAGTTGTAAAGAAGCTATTGAGATTCTGAGAAAAAAGAAAATTAAAAATAGTAACGTAAAGTTAGGAAAGAATAAATAAAATGGCATCATTCACAGGGACATTGGATAAATGCAAGGCTTGTGATAAGACAGTTTATTTTGTTGATTTGTTGTCAGCTGATGGAGTAACCTATCATAAGTCTTGCTTTAAATGCACTCATTGCAAAGGGACACTTGTGGTATGTACATATTCTTGTTAACTACCAATATCACCATAGTATTTCTTTAGCTTTTCTTCTTCATATTGTGGTTAAAATGTGGTTCATTTTATATATGTTATGAGCCTGGATTTTGATAGTTTAATTTTTAAAGGTAGTTGACGAATTAGTTACATTTATATGTCGTTTCTCGGTTTTGCACCACCGTTCCCTTTTGTTTTTATTATTTTGATAACACAATTGTTATATTTCGATCTAGAGAGACAAATACATCGTACGATTATCTTAACATTCACAATTATTTTTTTGTTCTTTAGATAAATCTTGTTTGTTTATGTGATTTGTTTATCATAGAAGTCTATTTACAACGTAACATTCCAGATGCGCTAATTAACTTTAAATGAACACGAAATGCGATATATATGGCTCAACGTTCATTTATTTTTGGAATTTATAATGGTTCATTATGGAACGGGAAACATTGGTCACGTATTGAATATTGAATTATCGAGATGTTGTATATGAGGGTTAATAATGTATAGTTTATGTTCAATGACATCATATTCAATAATAACATTGTAATCCTTTCGATCTTGTGGGCAGATGAGCAACTATTCTTCAATGGATGGAGTTCTGTACTGCAAGACTCATTTTGAACAACTTTTCAAGGAGTCGGGAAATTTTAGCAAGAATTTTCAGACTGGCCGTAAGTAAACAAAGTTTCCCACACTTTAACAATATCTTTCATTTCAAGTCTGGTACATCTTTTGCAGTTTTTGTTGTTTACTGATTTTTTTTTATTTCTTTTGTTGGCTTTTTATGAATATCTATCTACGCAGCTAAGATTGAGAGGGAAAACTCATTGGTAAGTTGCCTCTCACTAATGCACATAGAATTACACGCGTAAATTTAATTACTAATTTTTTTATCAGCCCCACTAGATTTATATGTTGTTAAATAAATATATTCTATATGCAGACAAGGACACCTAGCAAGCTCTCCGCCATGTTCTCTGGAACCCAAGAAAAATGTCCTGCTTGTAACAAAACTGTGTACCCATTTGAGAAGGTTTGTAATTCTCAAATTTAATTTCCTCTAAAATTTTCTTCAAGTAAAATAATAAATTTTAAATTGAAGTGGAAACATTTACATTGTACTAGGTGACAATGGAGGGAGAGTCATTCCACAAGCCATGCTTCAAGTGTGCCCATGCTGGATGCCCCCTCACACACTCGTCTTATGCTGCATTGGACGGAATTCTATACTGCAAGGTCCATTTTCAGCAGCTCTTTATGGAGAAAGGAAATTACCAACATGTGCTTGATTCTGCCACTAACAAAAAGACTGGCGTGGAGATAGTGGAAACTGCGCCCGAAGCTGCCAACCCTGAGAAAAAAGAAGAAAATGAAAGAGAAAAAGAAAAAGAAGAGGAAAACCCTGTTGAACTCGAATCCGTATCTGTACCAAAACCCGTTACAGAGACAGGATCTGATGATAAGACACATCAATAGTCCTAATTAAAAGTTAGATTGTTAAGTTTCAAAGTCTCATCGCATTGAAACATCGCACTGTTTCTTTTTGTCTATTACAATAATTTCATTTTATAAGAAAGTTATGATAGTTTTCAATATTAGCATATGATCACATGTTGTGGAGAATTTGTCGTGGGGTTGAACAAGTGGTGTACGTGGGATTATTCTTTTGTAAGATTGTTTTTTCATTAGATAAAAGTTTACAATATGAAACATTTTTTATGTGGGTATCACAAAATGATTGATCACAAATCAGATGCGAGCTAAGAATAGAGAAATAAGAGATGAATTCATCACAAGTCACACGCAACACAATACATATTACCTAGTTCGATTAAGATCAATGAAGTGATCTTACCTACATCCAAGGAAAAGATAAAAGAGATTTTATTTAGTGTGTATCGAATTACAATCTGGAATGGACCGAATGAATCGAAGAAGAGAAACAAATGTATATATAGATTTTAGGCTCAACAGCCCAACACGTGTAACGCTCGTGCAATAACCAACCCTCTACCACTTTCAGTTATTACAGAATTTTGAACTCCAACTTTGAAAGTACCAAAATGTCCACGACTTCAAAAAGAGTCAAATCTGAACCACTCTTCAACAATTTTTCACCTTGGTTCTTAGGTTAGTACACACAAAATCACTCTTCTACTCAGTACAACCTCAACAAGAGGCTAAGCCTTCACCAACTAAAGTAACTCCAAGCAATGGTTGAACTTATTGCTTAGAGGAACTTTTGTGATCATGTCTAAAGGATTGCCTGTAGTTGGAATAAACTTGAGCCAAAACTTCCTTCATAAAATGTAGCTTAATGTCTACATGTTTTGTTCTTTCAGGAAACACCAAATTGTTATTCAAGCGTGTAACACTCTAGTTATCACAATATGTTGTGAGTACCTGATTCTGCAACCTTAGTTTTTTAGCCAATCCTTCAAGCCATAATGCATTTTCTATAGTTTATGCTAGTGCAATGTATTCTGCTTCTTTGATTGAGCGGGCAACTACCCATTGTAGATTAACTTTCCAACTGACTATAGTACGAAATCTTGTGAATACATAACCAGTTAAAGACTTTCTTAAGTCTAAACAAACTACATAATCAAGGTCGATAAATCATTCAATACACTCTGAGTTGAAACTAATGTGATTTTACTCCACCATAGACCAATATTCTAGTCAATGTTCTTTTCACATATCCTAAGAATCATTTGAGTGCTTGGCAGTGAAATTTCCCTAAATTTTCCATGAAATTATTGTTATACTCACTGAATAAGCTAAATCAGGTTTAATGCAGACCATGACATACATCAATGACCCTACAACATTTGCACAGGGGAATTAAGACATAAACTCCTTATCATATTCATAATTTGTGCACGGCTCAGAACACCTTTCCATTTGCTTCAAACCCCTTATGTTGCTTCATCATGATTTCATCCACATTTCCATGAAGGAGAGCTGTTACATCCACCTGCTCTAGTTTTAGATCAAACTTTGTTACCATAGGCAAGATAATTCAAATGGATTTGTGTTTTACAACAGATGAAAACACTTCATTATAGTCAATTCCCTGTCTTTGAGTAAAGCCTCTAGTAACTAACATTGCTTTATATCTTCCTTCCTAAACCCCAAGCATCCTTGCTTTCTCTGAAAGATCCATTTACAACCAAGTATCTTAGAACCTTCAGTTTTCTCTATCAAATTCCATGTATGATTATCTTCAATAGACTTCATCTCCCCTGTCATGGCTGTAATCCACTTATGCTTATCTTTACATGCAAGAGTTGTTCTGTAATCCTTTGGATCTTCTTCTAAAACATTGTTAGCAATAACCAAATAGTAAGTGATCACGTAATTTGAGTACTTATTTTAATTCTGCTTTTGATTTTCCTCGTGGTATTTTTATTGGTTTTAGTCTTATTTTTTTTTTTTATTTTTTTTTTTTTGTAGTTTGGTTCAAGTCAGAACAAAACAAGACAGAATATGGGCAAATGGGCATACAAATGATGCGACGGGCAACAAGGACATTTAAATCATGAATGTTTCCCTAAATTGAACATAAATTGAACGAGACACCGCGAGGAAACCATGCACGACTCGCACTTGGTAAGTGGCGTGACGTCGCTTTTGTGGCAAAAAGTAGCGCCATCAGCAGTAGAGAAGGAGCGATGTGCGAAATAAATAGAGTGCAAGCGTGACTTATGCTGGAGCAGGGGCGTGACCAACCTTTGGAAAACATGTGCAACTTAGGAGCGCGATATAGGGGCACTCCACTTGGACTAAAATGCGGTTGTTTCTTAAACCTAGGGAAACACTGTTATGAGAGAAAATTTATAAATGGGAAGGTCAACCACCATATTAGGTATTGCAAAACTACAAATATCAATATTCATCCATCCATTCATAGAGATCATAGTTTGGGAGAAAGGTGATTCAAACAAGACTATAATCATCATGTGTAAAGCAAAGAAGAATCAAAGAGGAGACATATTGATATTCCACCGAGATAATGAGTTTAATCTTTCTTTTATTTTTCTTATTTTGTTCCTAATGAATTATTGGAGTTGACTTGTTTTATATGCTACATGATAGGATTAACCTGTGATAGTTTCTCAGAAGCCAAAGTAGTAATGTTAGACTATCTTGTATTATAAGAATCATTAGGTGATTGTTAACACAACCGGTGCATAGTTGATAACATAAATAATTTCTAAATCTTTGTGGCTAACACTTAATGAGGCGTTTAAACTTATGACCAACTCGAATTCTTTTTTGAAACTCTGTGTGAACCTGTGACACATGGAACTTAGGGAGGGCCATTTGGTCTAAAGATCTAAGAAATTGAGGAATTAGAGAATTAATTAGGTATTGCGAAAGCAAGCTCAATTAGTCACGAAAAGTTAGGAACAAGACTCAATAGAAAGAAGCATTGCATATGAATATTAGTATTTTCTCTATGAAGTACCCACATAAGATAGTAATGAACCCCTACTCCTAAGTCCAACACATGCTTTTCTCTTAATAAACAAACTAAATCAATCAATCAATTCAATTCAATTTTTTTCTCTAGTTGAAATAGTTTAATTAGTTTCAATATATTAATCAAAAGTATGTATTAGTTGTTCTTATTGTTTAGTTCTACCATTACTAAACCAAATATAAAAAAATCTATATGAGGTTTGACACTTGGGACGTAACTTACTTTTTATTTGATTTATATGCCTGTGATTATTCTTCTTTACGGCGTGCAACTTTACCTCCATAATAGGCATGTAATCTGAACGTAATGCTTGCCAAAGGTAGATAAATTTTCTGATAGAAACGATGGCTCATAATCATCACTTGACACTGATTAAACCAATCGTCGGTTACATTTGGGCCAAATAGTAATCATATTATGATAGTATATTTAGAGTGTATACCGATGTTTCAGGCAGGGAAAACTTTCACTAAAGGGTAATCGTCGACTGGTACAATTTTCCCAATAGTGCCCATTTCTTATCTGAATTAAGACGAATCTAGCCGTCACGAAGGGTGCTCTGTATCTCAAGGTTGTTGGTCCAACGTTGGTCGTCTGTAATAGTCATGATTGAAACCCTCTCTCATTTAACATTTTGGAATTTTATTTTTGATTGTTATTTGGAAAACTATTTTCCAAAACCTTTATCCCTCGTGAAAACTATTTCATAATTATTAACTCAATTCTCATAAAAAATATAAATAATCCTAATTTCTCATTTTCATAGAGAAATTACATAAATAGCCACCTTTACATTTCTTAACCACTATTCCTTCACCTACAGAAGAATAAATTCTTAGATCAAATAATAAGAGTCATTGCGATCCCGTAAGAATGACATAATTTTATTCTTACTCTTGCGATCCTTTACATTAATCTATGACTCTCACTAAGGAGTTTGATAGGGATGATTTAAGGTAGGCCCAAATCCAAGATTGGGCCGGCCCAGCAGAAAAGGCCCATTGATAGGAGAGCATCGAACAGAGGAGGTTCGATGCAAGTTCAGCATCGAACCGCGCCTATTTGATGCTATCTCTCCAGCGTTAGGAGGGTCCCATGGGACGGGCCTATAAATACACCGCCCTTTCCTTCTTAGAAGAGAGAGAACGCACAACACATATTACTACCGCATCGAACACCTTGATTCTACTTACTTTTCTGTTCAATACTACTCAATGTTCGATGTTGACCTCACTCACACTGACTAAGGTCGAACCGATCCCCATTTGAGGTTCAGCGGTGTCGAATTATCTCAGTTCGACACAACCGCATCGAACCAGAATGGTTTGACACTTCTTCAATTTAACCGACAACACTCTCAAACCGATCGAGTTTGATTTACTACAACATCGAACCAGCCATGTTCGATGCACACATTGAACACCCCCTATTCGATCTACTTGTTTATTTGTCTTATTAGGATATCTAGAGCAATTCAATACTTGTAATAGACAGTAGATGTTCCATACCAAGTTAGTCCCTTTATTATATTGGATTAGCATTATTTTGGCATTGTCAGGCCCATTTGTAATTACCTTTGATGTATTGTAACTCGGACGAAATAAGACCAAAATAGAGTTAAGTCAATCTTCAAAACAATTTATTGGATTCCTTAACTTTTTTGGCGTGGGTTCAACAAAGTTTTGAGTCGAATTTGAGTCCGATGTGTACGGAGGCCGTTGCGACTTTTATGGGCAATACATTTGGCCATTAATATAGGATGGATCGAAGTTACTTTTGAGGGGGCTTTGTTTATCGATCATTCTATTATGGTTGCCTCTGCGAATGGAGTTGAGTATCTTAACATTGTCTCTAATATTCACCGACTTTGTTCTCGCTACAAAGGTTTTATCTTTCGATGGATCTGTAGAGAGGCTAATGAGTATGCCCATCTTTTAGCTCAGACTGCTTGATCAAACTCTGAATGTCAAGTTAACTATGTCTAGAGGCGCTGGTTGTTACTGTTTGGTCTTCAATTTTAGTTTCTATTTTTACCCTGTTTTGATGATTTGTATTTGAACATTATTGGCACCTGTTTGGTGTGTTTTGAGGTTTTATGATCACTGCCATTCATTGGCTTTAAAAAAAACTTTTTGAAAAATGTTATTGTTTTCAAACATTTTGAAATGATATTAGAATTTCAAACTCACTGAACTACTAAATTAATTTCCAACAAATTTTTTTCCCAATAAATTTCAAAACACCGCTTGAAATATTGTACCCTTTTTAAACACTTTGAAATATATTTGAAATATAGATAACAATCATGCATATATTTAACATTCAATATATGTAATCAAAAAAGCAATAAACGTGCATGTTACAGAGTTAGGGACCCAACCTAAATTCCATATGACGAATTATAACATTCTCATCACACAATAACATTGCACATATAAACATTGAGAAAACATAAATAAATAAATACGCATAGAAAAATAATTGGATGATTGACCAAGTCCTACGATCGGGCAAAAAAAAAAAGTAAAGTAAAGGCCTGTCTATTACAAAAACAACGGTCTTCAATATTACCGGATATCCCATGGAACACAATCTTCGCCGCGAGCCTTTGGATGATTTGGAAATCGAGGAACATGAAAATATTCAAGGGTAAGTTGGAGAAGAAATTGTAGTCATTGGTCAAATTAAACTACTTTGCATTGATTTAGTGAAGGCTAATCAAGACAAGAATCCAAGAACAAAAAAACAATGGGAAAAGCCGCAACCGCGATGGTTCAAATTGAACGTCGATGGAAGTGTGAAGCTAAGCATCAATAGCGGTACATTCGGATGCGCGTTGAGAGATGAAGAAGGCACGTGAATTTGGGGATTTGAAGGAAGGAAAGCATGCCCCACAATTTTGGAGAACGAAGTGGAAGCGATTAAAGAAGGACTCAAGATCGCTTGGGATAGGCGTGTTGGGAAAATCATAATAGAGACTGACTCGTATGAAGCCTTCAAACTGATTACTGATAGTTAAGCTACAAATTTGGAGCTCCAAAACACTGCCGAAGAATGTCGAGTTTTGCTACACAAGCCTTGGACCAAAGAGTTTAAATGGATCTCGCGGGAGAGGAACTCGCTAGCGGATGCGATTACGAAGCTTAAAGATGTCGAGGATAGTGACCTTTGTTTTATGCAAGCACCACCTCCGAGCTTATTTCCTTTTTTGACTAAGGATGTAGCCTAAGGGCACTTTGTTTACAGTTCTTTATATTAAAATAAAAAAAAAACTCCGGCAATCTCTTCCATAGACCTTAGTTGGAATTTATAAAAACTAATCCAAGTTTTTATTTACGCAATAACAAAATAAAACCAACTAACCAATTTTTTCAGTTCAATTTGAAACACCTTTTAAATATTAATAAAAAAATTTGTTAATTGCAGTAAAAAAAATTCAATCAGACCTTTCAAGGTGTTGCCGCCTCTATTGCTACCAGAAAATGGTGGAAGCTCGGTGCAAATCAAGGAGTCCAAGAAAGCTTTTTTTTTCTTGGTAATACAAAACCGTTGATGTATTGTATAGTACACCAATAACATTTTCTTTCTATATTGGAAACAATGTGTTCTTTTTACAGCGCACAATGTGTTGAATGAAATTGTAATTAGCACTAAGAAGGAATTGGAATCAGTTATGAAGAATGTGAAGTTACATACATGAACTGAGAAATTGGAGAAAGTTCTTGACACACAACGAGTTGCAATCGGAAAGATTGGAGTAGGTTTCGTTGATGGAACTTTAACTGAACAAAAATTCATTGAGAACACGAAAATTACAGTGTCAAAGAAGAAACGGATTCCCAGAGGAGTGGGAATTCCATTGGACTACTCAAACATTGACCAGCATAATGATCAGGTACACTCTAGTTGCAACTTGGAAAATTCTAATACTCTTCCTATTTCTGTGGATAGATCACAGAGAAGCAGATTTTTTCCAACATGTCACCAATGTGGAGTCAAGAAACATATTCGTCCATACTGCTATTTGAAAGTGCAGGTATTCGGTCGATGTTAGTTTAACATTGAAAGTGCATGTATTCTGTCAATGTTAGTTTAACATTGAGAAGTCAATGTTAGAATAACATTGCTGGAGCAGAATCCGATTTACAATCTTGATTATATTCTTTATTATTGTTTTGCCTTATTCACTTAACTAACTGAGTTCCACAGTTGTAATTGTCTTTGAGTATTATTCAGGAAACAAACTTGTCATAGGTTGTACGCTCAAGTTTCCAAGAAGGAAAGTTTCCTTAATTACGCAAACCACTCTACAAGGAAAGAAGAGTTCGAGTGGAACTAGGAATGCTTTCCAAGATCAGTCCTGATTTGAAAAAGGAGTCTTTCCCTAGTTAGATCACTAACGAAGGAACTATTATTCAAGAAGGACTGCGAGAACAAAGAAGAAGAGTTCAAGAAGGAAACTAGGAGAATTACCAACCGTGTACAACACACCTTGAAGTCGAAGTCCAAGAACCTATATATAGGTGTGAAGTACATCAAGACAAACACGAGACAAGAGCCAATCAATCCGAGAGATTAATTTACAGTTGTTGAGTGTTGTCTTGCTTTAGCAAAGTTTGTGAATTGTTAGGATAGATCTAAGAGTGAGGAGTTGTTAGAGATATACGAAGCAATTCTTGTGTGCTTTGCTTAGTTCAATCAATTTAAGAGTGAGGAGCTTGAGAATTGAGAGAACGACCTTTGTTAAAACCTTTACGGGTTATTTTGCCTAAGGCTCGGAAGTTAATATAATTCTATATTCACTTCTTAAACTTGGTGTTTGTTTATTCCGCTGCACTATTATTCTGGTATGTTGTTAAAGTAACATCGCTGAGTTAACAACGTACAAATCTGCTATTAACTCTCCAGTGTTAAGCTAACAACAACAACGTATCAACCCGATCCACAATTTCACTATTAACTTTGGGAATCACAATCTCCAAATCCTTTTTAGTTCGCCCCATTATTACACAAGAAGAAGAAGAAGAAGAAGAAGAAGAAGAAGAAGAAGAAGAAAAATAGAAGAAATAAGGCAAAGCAAAGTGCAATCAATGTTGCAACTGTCAAATCTGTAAAGAAAGCTTGGGTAGATAAACCTACCAAAACACACACTTGCCTTGTTGCTTGTAATTTTGTTTTCCATAATTCATTTAACTCTCAGTTCTTCGATAATGACTATTCCAGGCACATGATAGAAGACAATAGAATTATGAGTAAGTTCATTGATGAATAGAAGGGAAATGTTATCTTAGGTGATGGAAACCAAGGAAAACCCTTGGAAGAGGAATCCTAAATGTCAAAGGTTTCCTGAACTCAAAGATGTTTTCTAAGTTGATGGACTTCGTGCTAACTTGATTAGTTAAGTCATTGATGTGATGATGACCTCTTTGTGAGATTTACTAAGGATGAGTGTGAAGTAGTTGATCAAGATGAAAACTGTGTTTTGCAGGGACTTGAAGCACTGAAAACTGCTGCACTCTAACTAAATGTAACTATGTTGTTAGGACTCTCACTTGCAACTTCAGTGTTGACAATTCTACAGAATTGTGGCATCAAAGGATAGGGCACATTGACTTCAAGAAGCTTTCTAAAATATACAACTTCAAAGCCGTGAAAGTTCTACTCAAAATTGAACCTAAGCCATCGGGAAAGTGTGGAGCATGTCTTGAAGACTAGTCATGCATTGTTGCAACACACACCTTCTGAGAGAATTCTTGAGCTTCTTCATATGGACTTGGTTGGGCCTATTCAGAAGGAAATAATTTCTAGTAAACGGTACATTTTTTTATGTGTTGATGACTTCTCCCGTTTCACATGGGTTAATTTTCTCAAAGAAAAATAATGATTCTTTTGTTGTTTTCAAAAACCCTTGTAACACTGTCACAACATAGAAAGATTTAAAAGTTAAGAGAATTAAAAGTGATCATAGGAAAGAGTTTGAAAACTCCCAATTTAATGATGTCTGCAATGATAAAGGAATCTTTCACGAGTTCTCATCATCCATTACACTATATTAAAATGGTGTTTGAACCTAAGAACATGAGTATTGTTGAAATGACTTGTGTCATGCTTAACTCCAAAAGAATGGCTCTACAATTTTGGGCATAAGTAGTTAACACTGCTGGTTACATCATCAATAGAGCATACCCGCGACTAGGTACAAACATAAATGCTTATGAGGTTTGGAAAGGTAAACACCCAAGTGTTCACCATCTACACATTCTTGTACTTGTTATGAGAGGTAAGTCTACTCAAAATGTGACTTAGACATATTTGTTGGGTACTCTTGCAACAGTCACTCGTAAAATTTATAATATGCGTACTCATACTGTTGTTGAATCCTCTAATGATGAATTTGATGATTTTAGGGACTTTTCATCTACATTTTATGAGGTTGAAATCACTGAGATGGTCGAATCCAATCACCTTGAAAAGGATTCTGATGATGAAGAACTCAGTACAAGAACATGTAACTCAGATGCTGCAACAACATTTGTACCTAACATAGAGAAAGATGAAGAACATACTGAAACGACTCCCACATAAGCTTCTCCTCATATCAAGAGGAACCATCCGTCTGAATCTGTAATTGGCGATATGGAAGAAGGTATTCGAACTAGAGACTTTCCTCGAAAAAGTATGATCAAATGGTCAAATTTGTCAGTTATACCTCCAAAATTGAGCCAAAGAATGTGAAAGAAGCACTACTCAAAGAAACATGGATTGAGACTATACAAGAAGAGCTAAATCAATTTGAAAGGAACAATGTTTGGGAACTTTTCCATGGCCTCTGAATGTGAACATTATCGACACCAAGTGGATCTTCAAAACCAAGAAAGATGAACTTGGTAACACTATGAGGAATAAGGCAAGGTTGGTTGCTCAAGGTTACACCCAAGTGGAAGGAGTAGACTATTATGACACATTACATTTGCTCCAGTTGCAAGACTTGAATCCATTCGTTTTATGCTAGTTGTTGCATGTGTCTTACGTTTTAAGCTTTTTCAAATGGATGTCAAAACTGCATTTTTAAATAATTTTCTAAATGAAGAAGTTTTTATAGGATAACCTAAAGGGTTCATTGACCCTAATTTTCCGTCACATGTTTTGAAATTAGAAATGGCTCTCTATGGGCTCAAATAGTCACCCCATGCTTCGTATGATAGACTAACTATTCATCTTCTTGAAAACTGATATTCTAGAGAGAGTGTTGATTGTACTCTCTTTCTTAGACACTTTGTAAGTCATATTCTTATCGCTCAAATTTATCTTGACGACATTGTTTTGGGTTCTACCTCTCATAGAGAGTTGCAACAGTTTGTTGCAGTTATGAAAAATGAGTTTGAAATGATTATGGTTTGGGAACTAATTTATTTACTTGGATTACAAGTCAAACAAGACGATAAAGGAATCTTCATATCTCAGGGGAAGTATGCAAAGAATCTTGTGTAGAGATTCGGACTTGATCAGGATAAACCAATGAACTCTCATGTGATAAATTGACCGACTCAGTAAAAACGACAATTGCAACTCCATTGATCCAAGTCTCTACAGAAGCATGATTGGGAGTCTGTTTTACCCTAGGTTGCACGGATACGAGTATCGGTATTCGTCGGATACAGATACGAGTATTGATATACGTCAGATACAGATACGAGTATTGATATACGTCAGATACAGATACGTGGATACGATTATTTTTAAAATTTGCAAAATACGATACATATGCGATACGTCAAATATTTGTTGTTAATAATTATATATAAGGATATAATTTATATAAAAATATTAAATAATATTATATCTAATTACTTGCAGAGTCATTAGCCACATACTATTATGAAGTATATCAAACCTTTGTGTGTTGTTTTTATATTGGTTTGAAATAGATGGTTTTTACGGTTTTATATATAATTTTCTGAAAAGATATTGCAATTTGACTCTTGTTGGGCCTTTTCTAGGTTTAGAAAACTACCACACCACTCTTATAAATTTCTTGTACATATTGGATACTCATCGGATACGCTTCACAACGTATCCGATACGTGTATCCGTCTTTTTTAATTATTTTTAATGCAGGATATGCCACTTGGCGTATCCGATACATATCCAAAGAGTATCGGTATCCGATACGTATCCGTCACTGACTGACCATATTTTTTGAGTATTCTTGCATCATAGGTTTTACCTCACTGCCAGTCGTACCGATATTTGCTTTAGTGTAGGAGTGTGTGCACGATATCAAGCTTATCCCAAAGAATCGCACCTCAAGGCTGTCAAAAGAATCATTAGATATATTTATGTTACAACAGGTTTTTATCTCAATTACAACTTTAATGAGAATGCTCTCTTGCAGGTTACAACATTGCTGACTGTGCAAACTGTGCTGATGACTGAAAAAGCACTACAGGAGGATGCTTTTATCTTGGAACTAATTTAGTTTCATCGTCTAGTAAGAAACAACACTCTATTACCCTTTCAATAGTAAATGGTGAATATATTGCTTGAGATATGTTATACTCAGTTACTTTGGATGAAGTAAATGCTAAAGAAATATGGTATTGAACAAAATGAATTTATCTTATTTTGCTATAATACTAGCGCAATCAATATCTCAAAAAATCATGTTCAACATTGATGAGTGTTTATTTATAGACATTTACGTACTTTTTTTCCTATGCTTTTGTATAATTTTTAGTGCATATTTATTGTTTTTAGTATTGCTTGTGTTTTTCTAGGATTTTATCGAGTCAAGATAAAACGGAGCTAAATGAGGCCAAAATGGATGTTTTGGGAGACAAAGAGTCGAAACACCACTTTGAAAGCCCTAGCGCTACGAGAGGCGCTATAACACCACAAATACCAAAGCTAACACAATTGTAGGAGAGCATCAGGAGACCACAGGGAAAGATAGAAGGTGGCGCGATGGCATGCACGATAGCAACACAGTTTGCGCCTAGCATGCAAGATGTTTCAGGCGCGATAGGAAAAGATCACACGCGATGAGGACTGAACGGTCTTTTACACCAATTAGGTTATGACTATTCATGAAATTAGGACACCAAGGCTCTCCTATAGAGGAGGACGACCGAAGAGCAAAATACGAAGAACTAGCTTACAAGAACTTACAAAAGCTTACAAAAACCAACAGAAACCTTGTTAGATTTTTTTTTTAGAGAGAAACACCATTGAAATCTTGTTCTAGTTTAGTTGAGTCATTATATGACAGAAAATAGTTCATGGAGAAGAAGATAGTAAAAATGAGTTAAGAAGATAGTTGAGCAACGAAGTTTCACGGGATCCGAGAAGCTTTTCTTATTCTCTTTTACTTTGTGTAGGTTATTCACTTCTTTATTCGTTGTTGAACTCATGACTATGAGGAGCTAACCTACTCGTTGTTTAGAGTAGGGGAGTAACTATGATTTATGAATATGTTTATTTCTTTTACGTGATGTACGTTTGATGAACTTGTATGTCTAGATTAAATAATTATTTATGTTGTGTGACTAGTCTTACTCTCGCTGGATGAACGGAAGTACTAACAAGGGACCGCCATAATTTAGATGCTAAGCTATATATATATATATATGTGTGTGTGTGTGTGTGTGTGTGTGTGTGTGTGTGTGATTTGTGACTTTGATATGTTAACGCAACTGATGCGCAACCCCTAGATCACACCAGATCAATCTTGATTATGTACGTTTTGTTAACAGGATTCGGATGAGTTAATTGGATTACACATTTATCTCTACTAAAATAACTGACAATTGGGCTGATCCGTTAACGCGATAGGTTATTAAAGATTCTTAGATTCTATGGTTGGGGATAACTTCTGATATATGTCACATATCCATTAGACATGGAAACATCAAATCATCTTCAAACACTGTAAGTAAATATAAGTAGTTTGTCTATGAACTACTATGGTTAAGTCATTGTGAAATCCAACCTCTAAGCAATCTTTACAATTATGGTTCACAACTAATCCAATCCAATAAATCGATCAATTTTGCTTTAATTTAGTTAGTTAGTTTAGCCTTAGCATAATCAATCTCTTTTTGCATTCTTTAGTTAATTAAATTACTTTAAATGTTTTCTTGCCTTCAAACCACCATCCTGATATTTATTGTTTTATTTGCATCTTAGTTAGATTTTCACTACATTCTTCAATAGATATTTATCATAACATACACAACATTCAAAGCATAATGATCATCCTGCAAAAACAAGAGAAAAGAAACGTGACAAGCATTAGTTTTTGCATTTAAGTGATTCATACATTAATCAAACACTCCCTTGAGAGATACTTGGATCGTAACTATACTTTCCACTTTATTATTACTGGATTGTGCACTTGTGACAAGGGAAATTTAGGTGTAACATTTATTTGTTAACTTCTATTCTTTGTAAGCTATATCAAAGTACCCATCAAACATTCTCGAACAAAGCACATTGATATAAGATATCACTATATTATAGATTTAGTTTAGGACAAAAAATGTTGAACTAAGTCATGCTTGTATTGAACTTCAACTTGCAGATATTTTTACAAAGGCACTAGAAGCTACGCGATTTGAACACTTGCGAAAGTCTTTTGGAATCTGACTCCTGTGAGTTACAACAGCGAAGCTGTTACAACCAAGGGTGATTATTCATTTTGTTTCCTATCATTCTCTCTTGATTGTTTGACCTTAAGTTTTGTCCGGGATCACTTGTGAGCACACCCTTGGTTCATAAGTTTTTGTTTATAAAAAAAAATAAAAGGCATTTCATATTGAGTGTATGATGTGATCGACTGTTGCAACTGGAAAAAGTTGTCTGATCTAAAAGAGATAAGTGTGAAAGATTCCAATTCTTATCTCACGCATCATCTCATTGAAAAGAGCTACCTTATCTCAAAAATGAGTCAGCGCAAAAGCTACCAGACAATGACGTTGTTTTTCAACCCGTGCTCCACGTGTCATGCTACTGGGCTTGATTGCACTCAATTTTGTGTTGGATATTGGAAATACTTTTGAATTATTGGATCTTGGTTGTTAAGTTGCAATCATAAGTGGATTTGCATAAGAAGGATCCTTTCTGGTCCTCTTTTGTTATGTTACAATTGTGTACGTTTTAGCAAGCGTATTTTTGGAAAACATCATGATTTTATTTTCATATAAGATGTTCTAAGCAGATTTTGTGGAATCCATATCTCTCTTGTATTTATCTTATAACAATGTACCTATATGGATCATTGGGCTTTATAGATTTGTTTTTTTGGTGTTGGAGTTTTGGTGGAAATCATACCTCCTTTTGTTGGACTTATCTGTAAAGGGAAACATGCCTATTTAACACTCAGTTGTAACTTGTTGCCCTAATTTCTCTCATCTCCCTAAAGTTGTTCCTTTTCTCTCTTATTTGGTTTTTGTTGATTCCGATGGGTGCCTCCACTTCTGTTCTTGAGCATGACAACTCTGATGAAGAAGAACAAGGGCTCAACGTTGAGTTGCTCCAGACTATTCCTATCGAAGAGCTCTATCAAAAACCAAACAATTTTGATGAGGAGACTAAAACGAACCATTCTCACGGTGAGCAAGAGGCTGCTAACTAGAATGCAATTGCTAACACCACTGCTCTGGTAACGAACCCCGAGGCCCCAGATCCACCAGCGCCGGCAACCAAGAAATGATCCTCCATTTCCGACAAGGGAAAAGCCAAGGTTGGTGAATCTTCTGGTACCTCTGCTGCTGCCTCAGTTGAACCTGCTGCTCAACACACTACTACCTCCTCTGGTGTTACGTTGGAACTAGGAACCGTCGCAAGGCTATTGCAAAAAAACCACCCAGAGCTTGCAATCTTCACAAAATTCTTGTCCATTCCTCGTTTGAGGAAAAAGAATATGAAACCATTGTTGTTGACTCCTCACCACCTCCCCCTTATGCAAAGAAGAGCATGACCGCCTCTACTGGCGCCACACCTACTGCACATGTGAAGAAGGGTAATCTTTCTTCTCTTGATGAACTTAGCATTCTTCTTGCTGTATCCCTGTATACTCTCTTAAATGTTTCTAGGGAATTCTCCCCTCGATCTTACATGGTTAAGGCTAAGGATAGTCTTAAGGAATATGTCAATCGAACTATGATGGATGAACAAGCACTGGTGATGGGAGTCGTTTGAGAACACTGATGTGCTCCCTCTTCTTATGAAAATAGGTTAGCTAATGGAAACATAACGGGCTGTGGGATATGTTAACAATATTGTCCTTGAATTATATGCCAGTCTCACCATGCAACTAAATGCTTAGGGTTTTTTTATAGCGGTACAAGGTGTATGTTCGTAATCACATCTTCACTATCGCTTCAGAGCTTCTATCCGCCACAATGGGAGTCCCTGAAGTTGACATGATGTCCATTCTTAGTTGCGTGAAAAGAACCTTGCCAAAGTTGCAACTGAACTGACTAGTGGTGCTATCACCTGCTAGCCTCGTGGCTCCTCGCTGGCTACTAGTGACCTTACAAAGGTACAATCTCCTGTTGGCAAAATCTAATCTTGTGAATTGGATATTTGATTTCAATATCTTAAAATGGAAATTATATTGGATAATTTTATCAAATCTTGTGATTGACTAATCCTTTGGTTAAAGTTATTTGATCGTATCTCATTGATTATGTATCAAGACATATTTCATGTCCCATACATAGGATATATACGTATCTTATTATTACATGATATACCGGATAAATGAGGAGGATATGCAAGGATCACAAGATAAGTTACAACAACGATCTACACGGATTCTTCAAGCCTATGAAAAAAGTAGACTTGAGACCAAAACAGAAGACTCGAGACCTAAAGAGGCACTACTAAAAAAACTTGTTTTGGTGACGCTCAAATGCATCATTAAACCAACGTATGGTGACACTTTTTTTTTTGGTGACGCTAGGTTAAAGTGTCTCATAGGTAAGCATGGTTATAGGTTATGGTGATGCTTTACATCGTCTTTAAACGTTTATGTAGCGACGCATTGTAGTGCCTTATTACATGTCAGTTGTGACACATTTGTGTGTCTTATAAAGTTTTCCAACCACTTTAATTAACAACTTGAAAAGACACCAGAAAGCGTCATTATATTCTCAATGTAAAAACTACTCCTGAGCCTTCATATAAAGATGCTTTGGGAATGAAAAATAAAAGCTCCACAAATAAATTGCATACTTATGGAGAGATTATGAACTTGTCTTAACTCCAAAGCCAATAACACAAGGTAGCAATTAACCATTCATAAACTTATTCTTAACTTGTTGATAAGAAACATATAAGTCCTTTGGTTCATGCTCTGTTAACATATAAGAGACAAATGAAATCAAATAATTTTCAAATGTTATCCTAGCAAATAATAATTGAAGTATTCAGTGACTTGTTCATTCTAATCTCAGCTTTGAAGAACATGCAGTAGTATGATATAAATATTGCAAAGTGATGTTTAGGCAAAGAACATACTATTACCGCACAACTTCATTAAAAAGAATGAGCAAAAACAATCAGTTGAAAGACAGAACATACTTCAATTTTTTCAATCACTTGAATCAAAGAATTTCTTCAATTTTTCAACGTTAAAAACATATCAAACAAACTTTCTCATCCTTTACCTAATTGATGTTGCTATTATTACTATTTCTTCAATACTCTGTTACTCTATTAAGATGATTAGATGAAGCACAAATAAACAATGTAAACAAATACTATTACCACACAAGTTCTTTGTATAATTCCATTTAGAGTTTGTATAACCTATAAGAAAAAAAGGTGAAGTATAGAAACCCACAAACTATGAAGATACTAAACAGGAAAACCAATTAAGTAAAGAAATTCGTCTAAATCCAACAGTTAGGCAAAGATAAGCAACATAATAAACATGGCTATCAAAATCCATCAAATTTGATTTGGCGATAGATCGTTTTATACATATATGAGTGTCGGTTACAAGTGTATAGTCGAGCAGTACAACGAGTCTATCTCAAATCAGGCCTACACTAGGTATCTCGTGTAGACTTGGTCCAGAACCTGTTGCTCGGGGTCGGGGCCTCACCAAACTACTTGCTGATGTCACGTTGGTTATGAGTATCGAACGAATATCGGAGAGGAGTCCCAATAAGATATCGGTGGTGAGGGGACGGATGGATCGTTGATGATTCCGGACTGAACTCGGGTTACCCCAAGCTGCCTACGTATCCCTTTGAGGGAATCAAGCCGGACGTAGTTCATTTGTCTATTCTACACTGCGTAGCTTTACGGTTTTGACCATATCTCCTTGTAGGAAGGTCCAAATCTCAAACCGCTTCTTGATATGGAAAGTAGACTCCTTTAGATTTCCAAGCATATAAGGTATATATTGGGGAGATAGGTATATCGGTAATGACATCCGATATAAGATCGCGTATTCTGGCACGTTGGAGATATGTCGAGGTTCCACCATATCGGCCATATCTCGAGATCCGTATATCGAAACCTCGATCTGCTTCTTCCTATGGGTAGCTGACACATGTAGGTTTCCGTACATATATTATACATGTTGAATGGATAAGTACATCGGTAGTTATATTCGATATAACATCAGGTATTGCAGTATGTCGAAGGTATTTCGGGGGTCTACATCGAATATGGCATATCGGGGATGATATTCGATGTACCCTTCGATACAGACATGACGGGGTGATCCCTAGGTTTTTTCCCGCATTTATGGCCAAGGGGGAGGTGTATTTATAGGCGTTGGACCCATATCGAATATGATATTTGATGTACATTCGGTATACTTTTCGATATAGTGCAGGTTCTGTGCAGTCCCACCATTTTGGGCATAACTTCCACTCCGGACCTCGGAATTGCGATCCACTTGTTGCATTGCGACCTAGATACCCGTGGCTTTCCAACGACATATCATAGAGGGCTTAGTTCGTTATATACAAATAATGGCAATCCTTCCAATTGTAGCATCCACGTGACATAACACGTATTGCTACCATATTATGTAGTATCAGTAGTCCCCCAGTTTGGAGTGTGGTCTTGGAACATGAGCATACTTCAAACTCTAATCGGATACCATATTTATGCACACCAGTAGTCCCCCAGTTTGGAGATTAGTATCTGAGGATAATGATTTGCAAATTAAATATGAGTTCTTGGATTACATGTACCTCTCGTCCCGCCAGTTCAAATGCCGGAGCTCGGATATGTGAATCTATTCAAAGATGTTGGTGGACCCCCAATGTAACTTACGTAGCCTAGAGGTCCGCATTTGAATTATCACAGAGAAAATATTTCTTATTATGAAACTTGTACGTGTAGAGGTTGCTCTGCCACTTATGGCATGTTAGCGTATAGGTAAATCTTCTTTGGCCGGAGTGACGCGGCATTCTTGCATTTTACCGTATACATTGATGGGTAGAGGTGATGTTGCCATTTCTAGCATGTTTCCTTTGTGTTGTCCGCATTGTCCGTTCCTAGGTTTGTCCTCAGATTGTCGAGGTATAGTGTCATCCGCTCTATTCTTGGGAATAAGGGATCTGTAGATAGGGGATTGCATATTGTCGACCGCACTACCGCTCGTGGAGTAGAGGCCTTGTAGATATGTGACCATCTACCGCTCGTGGGGTAAGGTCATGCCTCTTCACCTAGTTTGTTTTATGGGATTTTCATCCAATAGGCTCTTCACCTAGCTTGATTTATGGGATTTTCACCCAATAGGCTCTTCACCTAGCATAATTTTATGGGATTTCCACCCAATAGGATCTTCACCTAGCTTGATTTATGGGATTTTTACCCAATAGGCTCTTAACCTAGCGTAATTTTATGGGATTTCCACCCAATAGGCTCTTCACCTAGCTTGATTTATGGGATTTTCACCCAATAGGCTCTTCACGTAGCATAATTTTATGGGATTTCCGCCCAATAGGCTCTTAACCTAGCTTGATTTATGAGATTTTCACCCAATAGGCTCTTCACCTAGCGTAACAGTTTGCGTGGGTAGGGGCCCGTCCCATTATCACAGGGAAACCCGCTACAGTTCAAATATTTAGCTTCGACCCCGTTATCACATGGGATATTTTCCTTGTGGGTAGGGGCGCATCCCGTTATCACAGGGAACCCGCTACCGTTGAATTATTTTTGATCGACCCCGTTATCACATGGGATATTTTTTGTGGGTAGGCTAGCCTTTTCGTTGTCTTTTTGACTATGTCTCTTGGTGACTATGTCGTTGTTGTCAATAAGCCCTGTAAAACAGCACAGACAATAAATTTTTTTGATGTAAAAGTTAATACGAAAGCACGAGATGATGTGCATGTATTATCTGCGAGATGTTCCCTCAATTTGCGAATATCAGTTTTATACGAGAAACAGTGTTTCCATTGTGCTCTATCGTGCCTGTTGTACCTGTTTGTACCTGTTGTACCTGTTTGAATAGATAATATTGAATAATATGGGGCAATACCCCCTGAATCACCCTTTTAATATTCTCTATGTCTTTTTCGGATATAGTAATGTGCGATCCTTTGAGCCATGTACCTGTAAGAGGGCGATGTGCTAACATATATTTAGGGGGATACTCCCCAATTCTTTGTGTCATTCTCTGCACTTCCGTAATGTCCGCTTAGGACATATCCCTGCATGAAATATGAAATTCCACAAAGCAACAAATAAAAAGGTAATGACGGATATCGGTCGAAGGCTAGGTAAACCTAACCCGCCTACGTATCCCGTTGAATGGGGAATCAGACCGGCGTAGTTCCCCCTATTTTTTCTTGGATCGACCCCGTTATCACAGGGGATTTTATCTTGTGTTGGCCCCGTTATCACATGGAATTTTTTCTTGGATCGACCCCGTTATCACAGGGGATTTTTTCTTGTGTTGGCCCCGTTATCACAGGAAATATTTTCTTTGATCGACCCCGTTATCACAGGGGATTTTTTCTTTTGGCCCCGTTATCACGGGGAATGTTTTCTTTGATCGACCCCGTTATCACAGGGGATTTTTTCTTTTGGCCCCGTTATCACAGGGAGTATTTTCTTTGATCGACCCCGTTATCACAGGGGATTTTTTCTTTTGGCCCCGTTATCACAGGGAGTATTTTCTTTGATCGACCCCGTTATCACAGGGGATTTTTTCTTTTGGCCCCGTTATCACAGGGAATGTTTTCTTTGATCGACCCCGTTATCACAGGGAATTTTTTCTTTTGGCCCCGTTATCACAGGGAATATTTTCTTTGATCGACCCCGTTATCACTGGGGATTTTTTCTTTTGGCCCTGTTATCACAAGGAATGTTTTCTTTGATCGACCCCGTTATCACATGGATTTTTTTTTAGCACCTCAGTATGTCGTTCGCTGAGAAGGGTGTTGGCTCAGGTTTGCTCGAGATGGATTTTGAAGAGATAGGAGTGGAATTTTCTGAAAAAGAGATGTTCGGGTCTGACCCGTTGATTGGCAACCAGTCTGGTGCTGAATTCTCTTCTCCGCCGGAGGCTGGCGGTCCCAATGTAGGTGAATGGGGCTTGGGAATCAGCTCCCTGAAATATAAGACCTCGGAGAGGTACGAGGATATGACGTCTCAAGAATGCGAAGAAATCTGTTCCCTTATCGAGTGGTAATAATGCCAGGGTGGGTCGTGCCTCGCAGTCTCAGCATGACGTTGATGTTGGGATGTCCCCTGGGCGAAAAAGAAAAAAGTGGAGGGGGTAGTTCAAGTGGGGATCACTCCGTGCCCGGAATGTATTCTTGGTGTGGGACTTGTATTTCATGTCTTCTTCTGATTTTAGGGTGCTTCGGCAAGTCCACATAGCACATCCATCTTTGCACCTGGTCACCTAGAATTTTGCCGACTCCTTGAGGTTTTGGGAATTTGATCTTCTGGTAATAAGTAAAGACCACTGCCCTGATCTGATTGAGTGCCGGTCAACTAACAATGGCATGGTAGGGGCTCGCCATATATGTCCTCGAGATAATAATAACCTTTCGCGCTGGCATGGGTAACCCTGTAGGGTCCATCCCAATTGGCTTGTAGTTTCCCAACGTGTTTACTTGCTTTCACACTCTTCAACCCCAAGTCGCCCACTTGAAAGCTTCGAAGGTGCACTCGTTTATCGAAACTTTTGGCCATTGCTGCTTTGAAGGCCACTGTCCGTTGGTAAGCTTGCTCTTTTGTGGAACCAATCATTTCTAAGTCCATTTTTCATAGTCGTGCAGCGTGTTGCGGGTCATATTCCGTTATTCTGTATGTTGGCATGCCAATCTCAACTGGTACTACTGCCTCGGACCCGTATACTAGAGTGAACGGTGCCTCTCCCATGGATGTTCTGGGTGTAGTCATATATGTCCATAGAGTCCCTGGGAGTTCGTCAATCCCACTCCTTCCGGTGGCGTGCAGTCGCCGCTCCAAATATTGTTTAAGAGTCTTGTTGGTGGACTCCACTTGTCCATTTTCTTGTGGGTGAGATACTGCAGCAAAATGCTGGGATATTTTCAATTATTTGCACCATGCAACCATTATCTTTCCTCTGAATTGGGTACCATTGTCTGATACCAACACTCGGGGTAGTCCAAAATATCCTTGTCTTAATATTTTCTGGGCTAAAGCCCTTCCTCCAGAATGATTTCCGCAACTACCTGCATGTATCTCCCTCAGTATGTATTGGGCGTCAACTGGTGATATGCATCTCAGCAACGGGCCTTCAAAAGATCTCTTATAGAGTTCACCTTGGTAAATGGTAAACCTGTACGCCTTGTACTTCAGTCGTCTTTGTGCATTGAGATCAGCCGGGAGGGTTCCGTCTGCAAGGTAATTATATATCTCATCATTCCAATACGGTGTACTCGCGATAGGAAAGATAAACTCCACGTCAGCCCATTTTTTGTTGGCTTTTGTTACTCCAACTGCAGGCCTAGAAGTGGTCAGCAAGGTCACACGCTTTTCCACAAAAACGTCTGACGAACTAGCAAACTTTGATAAAGCATCGACCTTTGCATATTTCGATTGAGGTGTTTGCGTCAAATTGGATGTAGTGAACTCGGCCGCCAATTCTTTCAACTTTGCCAAGTATAAAACCATGGTTTCTTGCTTTGCTTCGAAGAATCCCGAGAAATGGTTAGCCACTAACTGCAAATCCGTGAAGACTTCCAGATGATCCGAACAGAGGGTCTTAGCCATTCTGATTCCTGCCAGAACTGCCTCATATTATGCCTCGTTGTTCGTGACAGGAAAGTTCAGACTGATAGAAAAATCAAATTCCCTACGATCTGGGGACACCAGGTGAATTCCTGCTCCGCCGCCGTTTGCTGTCGAGGAGCCATCCACATGAAGTAGCCATGCTGCGGGTTTTGAACTGGGACCCGGGTCCTGGCTTATAGGAAATATTTGGTGGCACGAATGGTCTGAGCTATTACCTAGTGCCTCTGCCATAAAATTGGCTAGCACTTGTGCTTTAATGGTCGTACGGGGACGGTACTCGATCCCCAATTCGCCCAATTCTATGGCCCATTTTACCAATCTTCCCGAGGTATCCGGATTGGTCATGATCTGGCAGAGTGGTCTGTCTGTCATGACCACTACTGGGTGAGCTTCGAAATAAGGTTTCAACTTACGAGCCGTCATGACGACGGCCAAGGCAAACAGTTCAATTTGCAGATAATTCTTTTCCGCTCCGTGAAGAACACGGCTGACGTAATGAACTGGATATTGCTTTCCGTTTGCTTCTTTCACTAATACTATGCTAATAGCATTGGCGGAGACCGCCATATATAGATAAAGCGTCTCCCCTGGATCTGGTTTCGCCCAGAGTGGTGGTGCCACCAGATACTTCTTGAACTGTTGGAACGCTCTTTCACATTCTTCGGTCCACTGTAAGTCCTTGGCCTTCTTCAAGATTTGGAAGAAAGGAAGACTTTGCTCTGCTGAGGTAGCAATAAAACATCCCAAGGTTGTTATGCGTCCGAAAAGGCACTACACATCCCATACCGAGCGTGGGGAGGCGAGATTCAATACGGCCTCTATCTTGTCCGGGTTGGCTTCAATTCCACGCTCGTTAACCATATATCCCATAAACATTCCTGCCGCCACTCCAAAGGTGCACTTATTGGGGTTGAGCTTCATCCCATAGTTTCTCATAACGGCAAACGATTTCTCCAAATGTTTTACGTGATCATGTGCCCTCAAACTTTTGATCAAAATATCGTCCACGTATACCTCCATCGACTTTCCTATTAGGCTGTAAAACATCTTCGCCACCAATCTCTGGAACGTTGCTCCGGCGTTCCTCAGACCGAAAGGCATTACACGATAACAGTACACACCCGTGTCCGTAACAAAGACTATTTTCGGTTGATCCTCCGTTGCCATAAAAATCTGGTGGAAACCGCTCTTGGCATCCATGAAACTAAATAGGGCGCACCCGGCTGTTGAATCTAGTAGAAGGTCGATCCTCGACAACGGGAAAGGATCCCGCGGGCAATGCTTGTTCAAGTCTTTGTAATCCACGCACATTCTCCACTCTGCTGCTTTCTTCAGAACTAGGACGATATTGTTGAGCTACTCCGAATAGCGCAATTCGTAAATATGGTCTGCTTTAAGCTTTTCCACAACCTCTTTCTCTGCTGCCTCGGTCTTCTCCTTGCTAAAATTCATTTTCTTCTGTCGTATCGGTTTGGCCCGTGGATCAACATTCAGCTTATGCTCTATAATCTTTGGGTCGATCCCGATCAAGTCAGAATCACTCCAGGAAAATATATCGAGATTTCTTTTTAAGCATTCAATCAATGCCTTCCGAATATCAGGCGGCATTGTAGCTCCTATTCTCAACGTGTGCTCCGGTTGTCTCGGGTCGATCTCTATCGTGACGAAATCTCCCGCCGGCTCCATTCTCGGTTCATTCTGATAAGGAATAACCGCCCTTTCCATCTCAGCGCCTTGCCCCTTATGATCAAGTCTCGACCTCTTGTCACTTTTCGCCATACTGGTATCCGTCTTGTTCAGTTCTTGCCCCTCAACACTTCTCTGCATGTTTCCTAACATCTCGTCTGATGAGCTCCCGATCTAGAGAACCTTGGTTCCCACAGACGGAGCCACTGATTTGGCGATAGATCGTTTTATACATATACGAGTGTCGGTTACAAGTGTATAGTCCAGCAGTACAACGAGTCTATCTCAAATCAGGCCTACACTAGGTATCTCGTGTAGACTTGGTCCGGAACCTGTTGCTCGGGGTCGGGGCCTTACCAAACTACTTGCTGATGTCACATTGGTGATGAGTATCGAATGAATATCAGAGAGGAGTCCCAATAAGATATCGGTGGTGAGGGGATGGATGGGTCGTTGATGATTCCGGACTGAACTCGGGTTACCCCAAGCTGCCTACGTGTCCCTTTGGGGGAATCAAGCCGGACGTAGTTCATTTGTCTATTCTGCACTGCGCAGCTTTATAGTTTTGACCATATCTCCTTGTAGGAAGGTCCAAACCTCAAACCGCTTCTTGATATGGAAATTAGACTCCTTTAAATTTCCAAGAATATAAGGTATATATTGGGGAGATAGGTATATCGGTAATGACATCCGATATAAGATCGGGTATTCTGGCACGTCGGAGATATGTCGAGGTTCCACCATATCGGCCATATCTCGAGATTGGTATATTGAAACCTCGATCTGCTTCTTCCTATGTGTAGCTGACACATGTAGGTTTCCGTACATATATTATACATGTAGAATGGATAAGTACATTGGTAGTTATATTCGATATAACATTGGGTATTGCAGTATGTCGAAGGTATGTCGGGGGTCTACATCGAATATGGCATATCAGGGATGATATTCGATGTACCCTTCGATACAGACATGACGGGGTGATCCCTAGGTTTTTTCCCGCATTTATGGCCAAGGGGGAGGTGTATTTATAGGCGTTGGACCCATATCGAATATGATATTCGATGTACATTCCATATACTTTTCGATATAGTGCAGGTTCTGTGCAGTCCCACCATTTTGGGCATAACTTCCACTCCGGACCTCAGAATTGCGATCCGCTTGTTGCATTGCGACCTAGACACCCGTAGATTTCCAACGACATATCATAGAGGGCTTAATTCGTTATATACAAATAATGGAAATCCTTCCAATTGTGGCATCCACGTGACATAACACGTATTGCTACCATATTATGTAGTATCAGTAGTCCTCCAGTTTGGAGTGTGGTCTTGGAACATGAGCATACTTCAAACTCTAATCGGATGCCATATTTATGCACACCAAAATTGAAAGGCACGAACACAAAATACGATCGAGATTTCAGAATCTCTTAGCAAGAATCACAAATATATCTCTTATACATTGAAGAAATCGAAACCCACAAACCCTAGCTAAGTTTAAACAGAGAAGAAAATTAAAGTAAGAAGGTGGAGAGAGCAAACCCCTTGCAGATTGCCTTCACTAGATTGGAGCCACTATCAAGCAATTGAGCTTTGAGAGAGTATTTTGTGAGAGAGTATTTTGTGAGAGTGATAGAGAGTTTTTTAGGCTATATTTTTTATCTGAAAATTTTCAGCGGGTAAAATGAGTGGGAAAAGGGCATTTTCATCCGGAAATTCAGCGCCTTTTTTTGGGTGTCACTAAACATAGATTTAAAGACCCTTCTAGTATTGTGTCACATTAGGCACGCCTAATTAGAAGTTTTTTTTAGTAGTGAAGACAATCTTTGAGATATATTTTGTAGCCATTCCTCATGTATCGAGTCAAAATATTTTGTTAAGAAACTTCTTGTCAAATGAACTTTTAGTTATCTTGAAGTTTCCAGACTCAAAAAGAGTATCGATATTGTTAAGGCTTAGGTGTTGCAAGAGTAAAATAGAGGGAGTCTAGTTTTACTTTCGAGTAAATCCTAAGATTGTAATTCTATAGTAAGTATACAAGAACTGAGTCAATTTTAGGTAAAGTGGACTAGGATCATTTGGACCAAACAAAATTAAAACATTGTGTTCTTTATTGCTTTAATTTAACACATACAACTATCCTTACTTGCAACATTATATTAAAGAGTTCTCAAACATTAAAGAACTAAGATCTTTCACAATCAAAGGAAAAAATAGTTGTTGTGATTGCCAAAAGTACTTATCGGGAGATTGAACGGAAGCGGCGGCTAGGGTTTTGTGTTTGACGAGAGGAGCGAGAAGAGAGAAAAGAGACGACATTTTGGAAGCAAAATATTGATTAATGAATTAATTGATTAAAATAATACATAATAGGGTATATATACCCGGTCCTAATATTGGCGATTGGATCGGCTCAAAAGACTAAAGTCTGGTTATAATATTAAATTATAGGCCCAAAGATAAAATGATAAAGCCCAATGTTTACATATCTTAAGACCCCCCCTCAAGATGGGCGTGAATGTCGAGAATGCCCATCTTGGACATCATATTCTGAAATGGTTGCGGAGCCAGAGGTTTGGTTAATATATCGGCGACTTGGTGGTGGTTAGAGACGTGAGCTACTTTGAGCGAGCCTTCGTGAACCTTCTCGCGCACAAAGTGGCAGTCTATTTGGATATGTTTCGTCCACTCGTGTTGTACTGGATTTATTGCGATGCAATAGGCGCTTTTGCTGCCCGTGAATAGAATAGGTGTACGGTTTTGGGGAACGTGAAGGTCTTTGATGAGCTGGGTGAGCCAAAGGAGCTCACATGTTGCTGTGGCAACGACGCGGTATTCCACTTCGGTGGATGATCGACTAACCGTGGATTGCTTCTTGGCTTTCCACGAGATAAGCGCGTCGCCGATGTAGATCGCATAGTCGGTTACGCTGCGGCGAGTGTCCGGACAGGCAGCCCAGTCGCTGTCACAAAGAGATTTTAAATGAGTTTCAGATGACGCATGATAAAATAACCCTTTACCAGGGGCTGATTTAATGTATCTTAACACTCGATGAGTTGCTGCTAAATGAAAAGTCGTAGGTTTAGACATATGTTGTGTTAGACATTGTATGCTAAAACATAAATCAGGACGCGTAATACTTAAATATAGCAGGCGACCAACTAGACGTCTATATTCAGTCGGGTCAGTTAACAAAGGGTGATCATTTTTATGAAGACGAGTAGAGCAAACCATTGGAGTGGAGGCAGGTTTGCACCCTATGTACCCTGACTCAGTTAAGATGTCCAGGGCGTATTTTCTTTGGCAAATAATAATGCCTTTATGACTTCTAGCGATCTCAATACCCAAAATGTATTTTAAATTGCCAAATCTTTTATAGTGAACTTTTCATCAAGGTGCTTCTTTAAAAGATTGATTTCATTAAGATCATTTCCACTCAATATAATATCGTCAACATAGACACATAGAGCAGTAAAAGAAGCACCACTACTTTTAACAAATAGAGAGCATTCAGATACAGTTTGCACATAACCAAAGGATTTAAGACAAGTGGTCAATTTATTAAACCATTGCCTAGACGCTTGTTTTAAACCATACAAACTCTTTTTCAAAAAGACACACCCGATTATCCGACGGAGAATAGTAATCGGGTGGAGGTTTCATGTAAATAGTTTCATCTAAGTCATCGTGTAAAAACGTGTTATTAACATCTAATTGATGTAAAAACCAGTTATTAGTTGCAGCTAAGGCAAGCAAGACACGCACAATGGTTAATTTAGCAACTGGTAAAAAAATGTCGAAGTAGTCAAGGCCTTCCTCTTGAGTATAGCCCTTTGCAACTAGGCAGGCTTTATATTTTTCAATAGAACCATCAGACCTATATTTTATTTTATAAACCCATTTACATCCTATACAATGTTGAGATGCAGGTAGTTCACTTAAAACCCAAGTATTGATTTTCTCTAAGGCATCTAATTCAAGTTTCATAGCATGCTTCCATTCAACAAATTTGTTAGCCTGAGTAAAGGTCCTAGGTTCGGTAGCATGTGAAATAGCAGCAGTAAAAGCTTTGTGCTTGGCACCAAGTTGAGTGACAGACAGGTAAGATCCAATGGGATACTTAACAGGAAATTCACAAGTAACAGAGTTGGCTTTATGCAAAGATTCAGGCAAATCATAATCATGTATTTTCAGATAAGCAGAAGTATTGATTTGTCTATTAGACTTCCTAACAAGAGCAGGTAAGACATGGACTTCATTAACATGAGAAGTAGATGCATGCATATGATCAGCAGATAAGTTGACAGGGACAGGAGATGAAGAACTAGCAGGCATAGTATCAATATAGTTATGAGTAGAGAGAGGAGAAGAAGGGTTGCAAACAGATGTTTGCTCATTATCACTAGAAGAGAAAGAGTGGTCCAAATCCACATCAGCCTCCAAGTGTGGGATTGGAACTTGAGAGTAACTGTCACTAGCATCCTGCTGATTTGAGGGAGCTGGCTGGATAGGGGTATCTGCAGCAGGTACCCTGGAATTCTGCAAAATAGTGAAAGAATCTGTACAAATCTGTGTATTCTCTTGTAGAGAATCACTTGTTGTTAGTGAGTTAACAGTTTTAAAGGGGAATTCATTTTCATAAAAAAATGACATTTCTAGATGTAATAATCTTGTTGGAATGCAAGTTTAACAACAGGTAGCCCTTTGTGCCCTGAGGATACCCTAAGAAAGCACATCTATGAGCCCTTGCATCAAATTTCTACCTATGTACACTTAAAGTATAGGCAAAACAAAGAGAGCCAAAGACTTTCAGTAGGGAATAATCAAGAAGCTTGTTAAACAATTTTTCAAAAGGAGTTTTGTTTCCCAACACAGAAGAGGGTAATCTATTTATGATGAATGCAGTTGTTGAAACACAGTAAGGCCAGTATGCAATAGGTAAGTTAGACTGGAATTTAAGGGATCTTGCTACTTGTAGCAAGTGCTGGTGCTTCCTCTCAACTAAGCCATTTTGTTGAGGGGTTTCAACACAGCTTTTCTGATGAACAATACCCAAATCATTGTAAATATTTTTCAAAATGAACTCAGTTCCATTGTCAGATCTGAGAGTTTTGATTTTAACTGAAAACTGGTTTTCAACCATTTTATAGAAATTCATCAGATGAGTTTGAACTTCAGATTTGTTGGCCATAAAGAAAACCCAGGTGCATCTAGTAAAATCATCTACTATGGTTAAAAAATATCTTTGACCATGAACTGAGGGCACTGAAAATGGGCCCCATACATCACAATGTATAAGCTCAAAAGCATGAAGTGAAGTAGATGTTCTAACAGGGAAAGACAGTTTCCATTGTTTAGCCAAATGACAAATATCACAAGAAACATGAGAATTACAATCACTGAAAGACAAATTTGGTAAACATGAAAGCTTCTTGGCAGAGGGATGTCCAAGTCTTTGGTGCCATAAAGAAAAATCAGGTTTTATTTTAGAAAAAGTAGCATTACAAAAAGAATTGGTTTGAAAACTTTGGTTGAAGTCCAAAACATAAAGGCCTTTGCAAATTCTAGCAAAACCAGTCATCCTCCTGGTGTTCATGTCCTGCATGACACAGACAGAAGAAAAGAAATGGAGGGAACAATTTGAAAATTTTGATAATTTTGAGACTGAAATTAGATTATAGTTGAAATCAGGAACAAGGAAGGCATCTTTCAAAAACAGAGTACCAAAAATTTGCACATCAGTAATAACAGTAGCAAAAGTAGATTGTTGGTTAGGCAAGAATATCTGAGTAGGACTAGGCAAAGCATGCTTAAACAATTTAGAATCACATATCATATGATCTGTAGCCCCAGTATCTAGAATCCATATGGCTTTACTCCTATCATGCTGACTACCATCAGAGGCCATACATGCAGAAAGGTAGGAGTTTATACCTGCCATGGATGTGACAGTGGCAGCACAATGAGGAGTTGATGAGGTAGGGATATTGGCAGCCATTTCCTGAGCCTTGTTGAATGCCATGAACTGCTCAAACAATGCCTTGTTTGACACATCAGAGGGGGCACTCCTGGTGAAGGATTCAGGGAGGACCACCTCCTCAGATTGAGAAGTAGAGTTGGCAGAGGGCCCAGAAGGGTTAGGAGCTTGCCTTTTGCCAGTTGGTCCATCCCAACCAGGGGGATAACCAATGATTTGGTAACATAGGTCTACAGTGTGGCCAGTGAACCCACAGAAGGTGCACTTCAGTTTCTTTTTATCACGAGCATGGGCCTTTGAATTCATAGGGTTCCCAGTGTATTGCTTAGGACCATCGGGGACGGATTTAGAGCGAGTGAACATTGCCAGTGGCTCATAAGACTGAGCAGAGGTGTGGAGGGACCTTTGGGCCTTTTCTTGCAATAACATGGCATATACCCGCGATAGAGAGGGAATAGGCGACAAGAGCAGAATCTGGCTGCGCACCGCAGAGAAGGAATCATTCAGCCCAATAAGGAAAGTGAGCACGCAGTTAGTTTGCTGCAAAGTCACCATAGTCTTGTTGACGTTGCAGGTACACAACCCGCAAAGAGCAGGCCACCACTGGACGTTGATTCACGTACTCATCCCAGATGGACCGAAAGGTGTTGTAGAACACAGTGATCGACATACCGCCCTGATTGAGTGTAAACAGGGATTTACGCAGTTGAAAAAACCGAGAACCATTCGTTCGCCCATACCGAGTTTTAAGTTCTTACCACAATTCAAAAGCAGACTTGATGTACAACAATGTATTGCGGATCTCACCAGTGACAGAGTTCAGGAGCCACGAGAGAACCAGATTATTAGGGCGAGTCCAGCAGAGGCGATCAAGAGCGTTGGATTCCGGCAAAATTGGAAGCGATCCGTCGATGAATCGGATCTTGTTTTTTATCGTAAGAGACATCTCGACCGCCTGACTCCATGACACATAATTGGTGCCAGAGAACTTGTCACCAACAATCGAAGAGCCAATGAAGTCGTGGTTACCAAGGAAGTAAACAGACATCGAATCCTCGCAAGGATTCTTAGCGGATGACGTAGATCCAGAAAGAAAGGACTGAGAAGAAGGCGTCGTCATCAGATCGACGAAAAAGGTGAAACCAGAGAATTAGGGTTTCGAGAGAAAGGGGGAAAAGTGGCGATTCGCGTGTTAAACGAATCGGCTAGGGTAGGGGAAGAAGAATATGTCAGCGGAATTCAAGATTTGTTAACATCTGATACCATATCGGGAGATTGAACGGAAGCGGCGGCTAGGGTTTTGTGTTTGACGAGAGGAGCGAGAAGAGTTCAAGAGACGACATTCTGGAAGCAAAATATTGATTAATGAATTAATTGATTAAAATAATACATAATAGGGTATATATACCCGGTCCTAATATTGGCGATTGGATCGGCCCAAACGACTAAATTCTGGTTATAATATTAAATTACAGGCCCAAAGATAAAATGCTAAAGCCTAATGTTTACATATCTTAAGAGTATTGTTGTCAGAATGCCTCCTTCTCTTCATTGCAAGCAATAAACTCTTTACGTGTTTTGCCTAATAAATACTTTATACAGACACATTTCATGTAACATTGGGTTATTTCTAATTTTTGTTTCTTAATATTGAAAGGGAAGATGCCACTATCAGTATTGTTCCTTCAAGAATAAAAAATCAGAGGAGATTATTGAAGAAGCAAATATTGTAATCGCCCAAGCATGATAGTGAGAGGGTAGCTGGATCAAGTCTGGTTCTGTTATCGTTGACGTTTGGAAACAATCCAAATAAGGTTTGCAGTTCATATTCTCTCTTTATTTAAGTGATAGTGGCAGTTTCGATCAATTGACTCTTTTTTTTTTTTTTTTATGAAGCCATCAATTGACGTTAACTTTGGAAAGATACTTCCCCGTGTTCCTTTATTTTTTAAAACAATAACTGAGAATTATACTTGGCTTTAGAATTTGGTTATGTTGCTATCTTGCCATGTCTACATGATAGAAATTCGCCGAAATAGTTTGAGACTAAATCTTGGTACTAGGAGAAGTATTGCGGGGTTTTGGCACAATACCCCTGTAATATGCAAAAAAGGCTCATTACTCTCCTGTAAAAAATAAATAAACATATTACTATAATCATAAAATGGTGCAAAATACTCCCTTACGGAAGGAAGTGCAACCAACTTGCCAAAAGTTGAGAGGGAATTAATTTCTTCTTTTCCTTCCTCTTAGAAATATTTTCTTTAATTATTTTTATTTAAATTACAAAAAGACAATATAATATTTCATTAACTTACTAAATAAACAAAAATAAATATTTGAATAATAAAAATTTGATAAAGTACAAGTACAAAGTGAAAAATTCGACATGGAGACAGTGTGAACCAATTTTAAGATTACATGAGGATAATGCGCCTATTTCATAGATTACATGGGTGTAGTTTACTATTTGCTCGAATTATGAATGATACTTCGTGCCTTCTTTTTGCTAAGGTAAAACTTTGATAGTACTATGTTTGTAATAGTGTTCTCACTAGGAAATCAATTTTGTTACAAGACACGGTAAGAATGAGACTATATACGTTGAGTATTTAATAATCTAGCGCATTTTGCACCGTGGTTGAGGTATGTGTTGTGATAAAATCTTGGAGTATGAGTGCGTAAAACTCTTCTCGGTTTTAGATATCTATTAAAGATGATTGAAAGATCTTGGATCTTTATTACTTGTAAACAGTTACAGTTGAACTTGGCAGTAGTTGCAACTGTATCTGAAAATAATACAGAATTAGAGTTCTTTAACGTTTAAAACCAGTTTTACTGTTGCAATTGCAATAAAAGACAGTTAAACATAAAGCGATAAAAAACACGAGGTTTTTACGTAGTTCGATCCAATTGCTCCTAGTCCACGGGGCTTGCACCCGAATTGTTGACACAAACAGTATACCTACTTAAAAATTACAATGATAGGAATCACTAGAACGTAAATCTAGACTCCCTCTAATTTACCGTTGCAACACCTAACCCTTAACTGTTTTCGGTATACTACTTTGAGTTGGAAAACTTCAAGATTATCCCAAAGTTCCTTTCACTTGGAGTTCTCACTAAAAAACTTTGACTCGATACATGATTGAAATCACTAATTATCTCTCAAAGCTTGTCTTCTAATTTTGTGGAGTCTCCTCCTTTTATTGGCATAGGCAGAATCTCTGCGAAATTCCAATTACAATCCTCGCAGATCTTCTTTCTTTCCTTATCTGATAAGTTCTGCGTATCTTCAGTTGCAATCCACGCAGATCTTCTTTCCTTATCTAATAAATTCTGCACGATCTCAAGAATATTGCTAATGTATATGTCTATTAAATATGACTAGATACATAATAAGGAGATACGATTAATATCTTAATAATCAAGTAAGTTAATCAAATAAGATAAGATAATGTAGTTTAAAGATATAAGATAACAACCATCTAAATAAGATTAACTTAACGGATATGATTTTACAAAACAAGATCAATTTAACCTAGTTGGTCCTGTAGAAATTCGGCCCTAACAGTGATCAAATTTATATGAGCATCAATGTGAGAGGCCATCCGACTTTCCGAGTATGAAGTATCCCAAAGATAACTTCTCAAATATGTACTGCTTAACTTAGCTTAGTTTAAGTAGTGTCTTTGTAAAGTTTTCTTTAGTTTGTGTTTCTGCAGTTATTCAAGCAACCAAGAAGTTTGTGGAATTAAATCAAATATCAAAGAGATACACATAATTATCCCATTACTTAAATACATCGTTCAAATATAGAACCAGATGACACATCTTATTGAAGCACGCCAACGATAGATTATTTCTAGTTCTTCACTACTACCATAAAGCGGTAACCATAACCATGTTACTTTGCAGGAAGCTCTTACTTCTACCCACGCACGGCAAGTAAACTCCCAAACA
The DNA here is from genome assembly GCA_948329865.1 of Linaria vulgaris. Lineage (NCBI taxonomy): Eukaryota > Viridiplantae > Streptophyta > Magnoliopsida > Lamiales > Plantaginaceae > Linaria > Linaria vulgaris. Next base: position 36,414,101 of record OX415253.1, read on the forward strand.
AAGCTACACAAACCACACTACTCCACAAAAGAGGAAATTTCTTTCCTATCAAAAAAGGCACCTGTTGGTCCATCATCAGGCAACAACGCGAGCCTCACTGGTGACTCGGCTCCTTCGGATGCTGTCAAGTGGCCACTGTTTTGGTTGAGATCGGTTTTCACGAAGCCTGGACACACAGAATTAATGCGAAAAGTTGGGTATTTTTTGGCTAGAATCCTTGTGAAGCCGTGTACTACTGCTTTTGAAACAATATAAGCCCCCATGAACGTAGGCCAACCTTTTGCTTCGATTGTCCCTTCCTTAAAGTCTTTAAGAAACTCGTTCAACACTTGATCGATTTTCTCTTCTGTAAGGCTTTCAGTGTCACTGAGAATACCTTTAGCCCATTCGTTGGGTATTGCCTGGCCAAACCAAAATAAAAAATAAGTAATTGTAGGACAAGGGCAGTTGTTATGTCTAAAAACAATTGTTTGATTGGCCAATAAATAATTGATATTTGCAAGATTACATTGGTGAGTGCAGTACGATATACATACCGTTAGCTTTCCCATCGTGGAAGATATATTGACAATTCTCGGTGAATTGGAGAGTTGTAGTAGGGGAAGCAACGCTTCGGTTGTTTTTGTTGTACCATAATAATTTACCTGAAAACAAGCTGATGTTGCCTCATACGTTGGAAGCCAAAGCTCATTGTAGTTAAACTTTGCTCGTTCCTCCTGCAACAACATAGTAAAGATCGATGAATTAGTGTTAAGAAAGTGAATTATCGGTATAATAGATAAATTTCGATCTTAGGAATTACCCGGAAATTAGAAGAGATTGGAAGTTAGGAACTCTTGTTTTTTTTTTTTTTTTTTTTTGTGATAGAATGCAAGTTAGGAACTCTTCTTTGAAGTATTTTTAAGCTTTTGATAGCAGTAGAAGCAAATACTTTTTGGCAGGTACATTAGAATTTTCTTATCTAACTAATTTGTGGTTTATTAAAATAGTAAATAGTATGTGAGCAACTGCTTTTTGACTCTAATGGTGACTCATGAACTCATATCTCGACCTATAATGGGAATATTATTACCTAAATAGCCTAAACATGTGTAGACAACTTGAACATACTAATGAGGTTAATGCCTTCGGACAAGGATCATATGTTCTACTTTGTTTCCACTCTGTTGTCATGGTATATGTGATCTTAATGAATAGAAAGAGGATGCATAAGCGAGATGTAAAGTGCGACATAAAATCTTTGAGTAATATTTCTCGTAACCTTCTTTTTATGCAACAGACAGGCAAACACCCTCTTTAATTAAACCACCCCAGAAAATACAATTTTGTCATCCATAACCATTGCAGAAAAGAGAAAACGGTACGGGAAAGAGATTTGATTACCCCAGTGGCCTGCATTGAACGTCTCGCAGCCTCTGGATCATCAACCTGTACCCCCATAACTCCTGCATTGTTCACCTGTCCAACTTAATCTTGTGAGTCCTCAAGAACTCACTTTCAAACTATTGTCTTGAGTTATTTAATCTTTTCAAAATCTGAAATAACAGAAAGAAATTATTTCCTAGCTTTACAGCAGGGGGAATCTATAGTAGTGTTGTGTAGCAATATATATTTGATAGCTGAGGGAAAGTCTCAATTCGTTAGTCAAGCTTTATATATGTGACTCTATTTATAATTATTGTTATAAATTTTACGTGGGCTTGTAAACAATTTCCAGAGGCTTTCAAACAAACATTTTCATTTTCAACTTTATTCAAAAATGAAACTTAACTAACAATATTTTCCACATCTACTGCAACAGATGTATATACTAATTGCGACTTCTCCCTAAAAATGCTGACTATAGATCTCAAAAAATTGCAAATGTAATTATACCTTTATATCAAAAAAAATGCAATTGTACCTAAATTAAAGTAGGTAGGATCGTTACATACCAAGATATCGAGTTTTCCCAAGTGGGCCTTAATAAAATCAGCAAAAGAAGCAATACTTGCAGAATCAGTGACGTCAAGCTGATGAAAGATAACATCAGAAACCCCAAGCCCTTTTAGTTTCTCAACAGCTTCAAGCCCTCTCTTCTCATCTCTACAGCCCAACACTACTGTGATTCCATTTGAGCCCAACTGTCTAACAATTTCGAATCCAATTCCTTTGTTTGCCCCAGTCACAACTGCATATCTGCAATAACGTTTTTTTTTTTTTTTTTTGTTCTTATCACAAGAATACCAAAAGTAGGTAAATTGCAAAATGAGTTACTAAATGTTCGATGTGAGAGGAAAAGTCCATCCTTTGTTTGTTAAGTTTCACCCCCTTGTCTAGCAATCTTTTTAGTTCTTTTGTGATACAATTAAAAGTCACCAAAAGATGAATCGAAAAGTAGAGTTATTTAAATTGATGCATGTATTGATTTAATTACCTTTTGGTTGCTTCAGGCGCCATTGTTGAATCTCGAGCTTAAAAATTTCTTTCACTCCTTGGTGTTCTTATTTAAGTAGTTGAGAGGCCTTTTATGCATACACTTGTAAGTTGTTAAAAAGTTTTATGTTGAGTTTTACTCCATATAAAAATAAAAATAAAACAGCTTGATTTTTATAATATACTTCACACCGATTAAGAACTCTCAAAAGTCAGAAATGTACAGGATATGATTCCTGACAGCCTGTAGACGTGCATGGGTTAGGTTAATTGTCAACTTCTCATGTATTTACTAATAATTGCATTAAATTACTACCTGTATCTTTTATATAGTAATTTAAGTCATGGACGGTGATGTCGAATCCATATATATCTTTTAGTTTACTGCAATTAAGCAATTCGCAATTTACTCAGCGTATATAAAACCACAACTATCTAAATTATATGCAGGAACGGGTCCGAAATATATTTTAGGGGGGCGGAATATCGTCGAAGGACTTTTTAAACTATTCAAAGAGATGAACATGGGAGATTCTTTTAAAAATTTAGTCATATACATTTTTCGGATACATTTTTTCTTTCGTTGTTATTACAGCCATTCATCTTGAAAATACAACAGTTCACCATTTAATAGGTCAACATATTGTTGTTAAATAAAATTAAAGAGCGTATAGTTTAATATAATAGATAAGAAAAACTAAATGAATTGTTATCAAACTAAACATGAATGAAACAGTTGCATATATGTGTTTAGGTGTTTTCAATAGTGTATTTTCACGAGAAATCTTATGATATATATAATCTTCTATTCTTTTACGTGATAATATTAAAAGAGAAGTCACAAATAGATTGGTATCAAAATTAAGCATTCACATAAGTCAAATGAGTAAAACAAAATATTTAGGTGCAAAATTAATTTAAATGGAGATATGTATTACTAAGCGTTACATACTGATACTTCTGTAAATAGTTGTCGTGAAATGTAATTAGCTACAACATGATTTACTTATCTTCCCGACAAATTAAAACAAAATTCGGATAATTTCTAAAAACTCTCACCGATCATCATATCTCTCACAGTGATCTCATCGAACCGACTGAAGCACTCTTTCCGCATCTCTTCTTCAAGAGTACAGTTAACTTTTTCTTACGCTAAACTTTATATTTTACATTTTTTCTTCTATTATACAATTTTCACCAGAGATTCACAAAAACGCTCACGCATACATATTATATATAGATATATATATGGGGGAGTCCTTCGTCACTAGGATTAATATTGTCACTAATATCACTATCAATATTATTAATAAGAAAACATTTAGCCCATGATTATATGTCGGACTATCTAACAAAGTCAGAATGAATTCATATTTGGACGCCGTGGCGTATTGAGCAACTGTATATGAAAATTAAAATTTTATTTGTGCTTCTTCAAACATTTCCATCAATCTCATTGCCTTCAACCAATAGGCTTTCAGACGATTCTCTTTGACTTTGAAACTTTCTTCAATTTAAGACACCACTAGAAATTAATGAATCCCCAACCACACCACTGAGATAGATCTACTAACGGATCTACTATGGGAGGCGAACACGGGCTCGTCCGTAAACCAACCTTTTTTAAAGAATAATAAGTGAAAAAACGTGTTTTGAATCTATTTTATGGGAAGTTTTAAAAAAGATGAATGTGTATAAGAACTTTTTTCTTCTTCAACTTTTGAATCGAGTCGAATCGAATCAACACTAGTATTCAGTTTTGATCCTGGCAAAACGAAGATCAAAACCAGATCAATTTAAAACGATTTGGTTCAATTCAAAATTATGCGATTTTCATATGATTTGATTTGATTTTGATCCTTTTTTTATTTTTTCCTTTTCATTTTAATATTAAAGAACAAACATTATATGCCTTTTCATTTTGCATCTAAAATTGAAACTTGAATAAACATGAATACAATGATAATTTATAACAAATTCACATATGCATTAGTGGATTTTCGCCAAAAAAAAGAAAAGAAAACATGTGTAGTGTTTTATTGAGAAAGGAAAAAGTGTGAAATGTTAATATTTTAGGTAATATATTAAGTTACCTAATAGTATCTTATTTATATGTTTTATTATTTTTTTGACTTAATTTAGTATATTATTATATATTTATTTATTTTTAAAAAAATGAGCTGAGTATTCGATTCGATTTTTAACCTATGCAATCGAAAATCAAGTCAAAGGGAGGTTCGTTTAGGCAAAAACCAAAAGTCGGATCAAATATTCGATTCAATTTTTATTTTTTGGATCAGATCATTCTATCATATTTCAACTAATTCGATCGGTCTAACTTTTTCTGCACCGCCCTACTAAACAAATGAGTTTTGCTCCATATTAAAAACAAAAAGAAAAGCTTGATTTTTATAATATACTTTATATCGATTAAGAATTCTCAAAAGTCAGAAATGTACGGGATCATACGGCATGTACATAATACACATGGGTTAACGGCAACTTATATGCAGTATTTAGTATTAACTAATAATTGCGTTACTGGAATCAGATTCCCAAGTGCAAAAAGGACACAAGAGTAAAAAAAAACCATGTCTTTAAATCCTACGATTTTCCCACCATCGGAAAGCTTGATTCCGGGGACAACGGAATTCGTGCCACCCGATCTCAACCTACCCAATGAAAGAATGCAAAAACGTTCACGATCCATGCAACCAGAGGATTCAATGGAACATAACCAATCGGCGACAATAATGGAGGGGAACCCTAACTTCCCGAAGTTAACATACGCCGCCATGCTCAATCCAAAAAACACGCATAAAGATGTGCGCATCGATGACAAGGAGACTACGGAGGAGGAGCAACACATCTGTGTTCACCCAGGCACGAGAGACTTACCGCTCATGCACGTTGAATTTTCCGACGAGTTGGAGAATGCAATGATGAATCAATGGAAGGACACAATTATAATCAAAATACTTGGGCGTCCATGGCACTACTCAGCCCTCATAACAAAACTAGATTTAATGTGGGGTCTAGGCAACGAATTTGATTTGATGGACCTTGGCTATGGCGCCTACTGTCTGAAAGGGATCAACGCTCAAAAGCGAGAGATGATTCTCACGGAGGGGCCGTGGAAACTTGCGGGTAGCTTCCTATCGATCCGCAAATGGACGTCGGGCTTCGATGCGGAAACGGACAAGGTAAAGAGCGTCATAACATGGGTTCGCATTCAAAACCTTCCGATGGAGCTGTTCAGAGAATCGATAATTAAAACACTGGCCAAATGCACCGGCGACCCGATTAAAATTGACGGCACGACATATAGTGCATCAAGAGGGAAATCCGCACGTATGTGTGTACAGGTGAGTACGGAAAAACCACTCGAATTAGGGCTGGTCATCCGCGGGAAAGTATACCGGGTCGTTTACGAAAACCTCCCCTCGCTCTGTTACGCATGTGGCAGAGTAGGACACACTGAGGGCGCATGTACACTCACCAAAAAGGCGGGTACAGAACAGGAAGATAATCCTTTTGCAAAGGAGACCAGGAAGGAAGGAGAACAAAAAAGCACAGCGGAATGGGTAACGGAGAAGGCACAAAAGAAAGAGTTTGGGGAATGGATGAAAACGTCGAGGAAAAGGAATAATAACAAAGGAAAAAATATGGCAGAAGAAACACCGAGAGTTGAGGTGTTCACTACCACGTACAGTGGCCCACAAGGTTCGGGAGTAGAGATTGGGGAAGGAAGCTGATCAAAAGAAGCAAAGGAAAGTTTCCAATCCAAAATAACAGGAAGAGGTGCACAAGGAAAGAGAATTCTTCCTAAAAGCCTAACGAAAGGAGGGAAAGGATTCCATAACTTGGGACCTAAGTCTGGGCCGAACACATTAAAAAACAGCAATAACTTTAGCCACGGCCAGGAAAAGCTGAAGATCATTGAGCCCTCAAAAAATAGATTCCATATTCTCTCGAGAGCGAAGGAGCTGCCAGAAGAGTTCTCAAATTCATCGAGCACTAAAAATCTGGAGAATCAAGATGAACGCGGACGTGAATTTTGTGAACGGGCAGTTAGTGGTGAACTGGGCAGACCAGCTGGAGTTCGTAACTCGACGTCACATATTTCAAGGCCCCTCTCGGATATTTACAAACCGAGCAATGGGAGGGACTGATCCACGTGATGGAAATACCCGCAACTATTTGGGAGGTACAAGTCTCAATGGACAAAATCCAAAACCAAGAGAATATGATCTCATGGTGGCAGAACATCAGGACGAGCGAATGGGAGACGAGGAGACAAAACACGTTGGGCTTAGAGATAATGCAACAACTGATTGCGACATGGAACGAGATGCGACCTAGCTACCCGATCACACCTATCCACCTTGTTAATTCTACAATGAGGATCATATCGTGGAACTGCCAAGGAGCGGGGGATGTAGAGTTCCGGCGAAACTTTAGAGAATTGATACGTTTGCACCAACCGAGTGTGGTTTTTATTCTAGAAACGAGAGTCAATGAGGAAAACGCACTTGAGATTGTACCAAATTTAGGATTTACTAATTATGTGGTGGCCCCAACTTTGGGTATGGGGGGAGGGATATGGATGCTTTGGAACGAAGCAGACACCGAGGTGGAAATAACGGAGGTTGAAGAGCAGGCGATACATGCGCTCATTGGACCAAGGGCACAAGAGAGATGGAGACTCACAGGTATATATGCGCAGCCTAGGCGCACATCGAAAGTGAAGGTTTTTGACCGTTTTGAAGAAATCGCAAAAAGGCCAAGAGTGCCATGGCTAGTCACGGGTGATTTTAACGAAATCGCCTACAACCATGAGAAGAAAGGTGGGAATAACAGATCACTGAGCCGGCTCCAATTTTTTCGGGGTTTTATGGATATGTGTGAGCTCACCAACTTGGGGTATGAGGGGCCAATACATATGTGGACGAATAATCGGGAAACTGGAGAGCACATTCAAGCTCGACTCGATAGAGTCCTAGCGAATCAAGAGTGGATAGCAGAATTTCCAAGGAATCAGATAGTACATCTACCCCGAACACACTCGGACCATTGCCCAGTTGCGACTCTATGCCACGGACGAGCTCAACAAAATAATAATCGACCGTTTCGCTTCGAAGAGGCGTGGTTCAGACATGACGAATGTGAGAATTTGCTGAAAACGATATGGAATAACAAGCCAAATATTGTTGATGCGATAGAGGAAGTCCCGAAGGTAATAATTCTGTGGAACCGAGATAGGTTCGGGAATATATTCAAAAGGAAGAGTAGGCTATTGGCGCGGCTGGAAGGAATTCAAAAAACTCTTGAGGTACGACCGACTTTATTTTTTCGAAACCTTAAAGATGAATTAATCACAGAATATAATGAGGTTCTAAGGCAAGAAGAAATAATGTGGTTTCAAAAATCGAGAGTACAATGGATACGAGATGGAGAACGCAACACAAAGTTTTTCCATAAGTCGACTTTGATGAGGCGAAAGAGGAACAAAATTAATGCGCTGAAAATTCTTGATGTTTGGGTGAATGAGGAGGAGGTAATTCGGGCACATGTGCGAGAGTACTATACAAGATTATTTGCTGCCACGTCAGAGTTGGGAGACACCGGGAAACTGCCAAGAACGAGATTCCAGACATTCCTCTCGGATGAGGACGCGCGGGAGCTCACCAAAATGATAGACCTGGACGAGTTGAAGAGTAATATATTTGCTATGAATCCTTTTAAGGCGCCGGGTCCGGACGGGCTACATGCGGGGTTTTACCAAAATGGATGGGAGTGGATGCAGGATTCACTTATGGAATTTGCGAAAAAAGTATTCAAGGACCGTTGTTTCGACCCGAAGATATGTGAGGCTTTTCTTTGCCTAATTCCTAAAGTCAATCACCCGAAGAAAATTTCCCAATATCGCCCAATCTCGCTTTGCAACGTGTTATATAAAATTGTGACCAAGTGCATCACGACTCGTCTGAGACACTTAATGCCAAAATTGATTGCCCCGACCCAGTCCAGTTTCATAAAGGGAAGAAGCACACAAGACAATATATTCGTGCTACAAGAGATTCTACATTCTACACGAAAAAGGAAGAAGAACAAAGTGGGAAGTATGGTGATGAAACTAGATCTCGAAAAGGCCTACGATAAGGTTAGTTGGGAATATTTAGAGGAAACTCTTCGAATTTTCAGATTTCCCGAGGAGCTTGTTGAGCTAATTATGTGGTGCGTCCGTAACGAAACTACAAGAATTCTATTGAACGGGAATCCTACCGATTCTATATCCCACTCATGCGGCCTTAGACAAGGAGACCCTCTCTCCATATCTATTTATTCTATGTGTGGAAAGGCTCTCGTACATGATAAACGAGGCGGTAGAGAGGAATAAATGGTCACCTATCATACCTTGCCGTGGAGGGCCGAAGATGTCACATCTATTTTTTGCGGATGATTTGATTCTTATGGGCAAGGCGAACCTCCCAACTGCCCGTAACATCAAGAATGTGCTCGATAAATTTTGTAACGCATCCGGATTACGCCTAAGCAATCAAAAGTCGAAGGTCTTCTTTACAAAAAGGGACGGGGCCTCGTTGAAGCGAGAGATCAGTGAAACATTAGGCTTTGGGCAAACAAATAATCTCGGAAAATACTTGGGGGTCAAGCTTGTTCACGGGCGAATAAATAGAGAAACACACTCCAATATTTTAGATAGGGTGATGGCTCGATTTAATGGCTGGAAAAGCAAATTGCTCTCTTTGGCGGGGCGCGCTACATTAATCCAATCGGTTTCCTCATCCATGCCCATATACACTATGCAATCGGCGTGGCTCCCGGAGTCGGTATGCGATAAGCTCGACCAACTCAATAGAAACTTTCTATGGTCGAATGATATTTGAAAGAAAAAACTGCACCTTGTGGGGTGGCAAAGAGTTACGAGGCCAAAGAGAGAGGGCGGCTCGGGAATCCGACGAACTCGGTTATGTAACGAGGCGTTGTTGGGGAAAATTACGTGGAGAATTCTGCCCCGTGAGAGGAATATGTGGAGTGATTTGATTGAGGCTAAGTATCTGCGAGGGGAAAGCATCACAACACTCACGGCAAAGGCAGGGGATAGCATGGTTTGGAAAGGGGTGTTGAAGTGCATGGGATTAATGCGTCCATTCACACGCTGGAAAATAGGGAAGGGAGATCGAATAAGCCTTTGGTTTGATAACTGGAATGGGTCGAAACGGTTGTGCGAGGAAGATGTAGCGATCAACCCGCTGGATGTAAATCTAAATGTAAGGGACGTGCTTAATGAATATGGGGACTGGAATTGGAACGTGTTACATACAGACATTCCCCAAAGCATTCAGGAGGATATAGAAGCAAAAGGATTTCGGCTGAATCCATGCGAAGATTGCACTATCTGGACGGAGACAGCTAATGGAATATATTCGTGCAAATCGGCATATTCCGCGTTCCTTCAGCATTACGTGACTGAGACAGAACCGAAAGGGAAGAGGGATTGGATCTGGAGAGCCGAAGTTAGCAACAAGATTAAGCATTTTTTATGGCTCGTGGCGCAAGGAAGACTAGCGACGAACCACCTCCGAAAAATTCGAGGATTGACACCGACTGCGGAGTGTGAATGATGCGGGTGGTCTGAGGAAACAGAAATTCACATATTGCGCCACTGTGGAGCAGCGAGGGAAGTGTGGGAAAATATACTCTCAGGCATAGAGCTTAGTTGGTTTGATAATTTATCAGACAAGGATTGGCTAAGGGAAAATATGGGGCGAGCGCGAATGGAGAACAGACTGAGTAATGAGTCTAATTGGGTGATTATATTTTCTGCGACACTATGGGTAATATGGAAGCAATGAAACGAACAGGTCTTTCGGGGGAAAGTGGATAAACTGAGCAGCCGATTATTTGAAATTAAATTACTAAGAGCTGATCTTGAGGCGGGAAGGCGGAAGGATAAAATCCGACAACTCAAGGCGAAGTGGACGAAACCAGATGCGGGGTGGATAGAGTTAAACGCTGACGGTAGTAGAAACATACGCGCTAACACAGGATCAGCCGCGGGGGTTCTCCGAAATGAGAAAGTAACATGGATTTGGGGGTTCCGGAAACAACTGTTGGCATGTACGGTGGATGAGGCTGAATTGACAGCAGTTTACACGGGGATGAAGGAAGCGTGGGATCGAAGGATTCAACGCATTATCATTGAAACGGATTCCCAAAGCACATATAAAGTGATCAAAGGCGAGCTTACTCCAACTGGAGAGAATGTGGAACTAGCGAAGAAATGTCATGAGCTAATACATAAGCCGTGGGAAGTAAGGATAGAATGGATCCCGAGAGAAGCAAACGGTGTAGCGGATGCATTATCGAAGTTGGATTATGGCGACAAGGAGAATGATCTGTCTTGGGACAGTCCACCCTCCCCTGTGACTAGAATAGTTAGTGCAGATATGTCATGAGCTTTTTGTAATCCCTTTTCTACCAATAAAAAATAAAAAATAATTGCGTTACCCACTTCCGCGTTACCCACTTCCCTCTATATTGAATATCCCCTCCTTTGTATAGTAATTTAAGTTAGTGGATTGTGGTGTCGCATCAATATCTTTTAGTTTACTGCAATTTGCAATATAAAAAAAAAGTTTACTGCAATTTGCAATTTACTTGGTATATATATAGACCAACAACTATCTAAATTATATTTGGGACTATTTCACAAAGAAAGAACGAATTCATATTTGAACATCGCAATTTCTTTGTTCTTATTTTAACATTTAGGTTGTTACCGATATTTCACAGTACATACGAGTCCACTTAATTTAGTAATAATTTGTATGTGTTACACGTAGGGTTACCGAGAATACAATGTGCCTAAATTACACTAAACTATGCTAATCTAGACTACTTTGAATCAACTGTATACTACTAAATGCACCGTAAAATCAAAATAGTAGATGAAATCCTCCAATAGTCGAAACTGTATGTATCTGGAAACTCGGATATCTTAAAATTAGCCATCTCTCGAAACTGTGAGCCTCTCGAAGCCGAACGTTTCTCGAAGCTGGAGGTGAGTCAAAACTATTACTCCTCGAGACAATATTGGGAAATAACTTATAACTTGAAATGAGCTATGATTCGAAACTATTGTGTCGAACATATCTCTCTATATAAGAGGTGACAGTTGTTATAGTAATGTTAACACTCGTTTTATATCACTTGGATTTTTGAGTAATTAACTTGTATTAACGCACTATCTAATTTTCGGAAGCATGCGATTATTGTAAGGCTGGCGATCGTAAATGGAGTGAATGAGAGAGAAAATGGAAGCAAAGGTGATTCTTATTCAACTTGTCCTTGAGTTATGGAGTACATTCCTTATATATATGGGGCTTCTTAGAGACATGTGTCTAGCTGTATGTAAAGTGTTTTGACATGTAGTTTATCCATGCAACTATTGACTGATTTAGCCTAATTGTTCTTCTCACAGCTGGTCCCTTTCCGGAGTGCACATGTTGTGATGTGGTATTTCACCACGTGGTCGCTAGTGAGGCACCGTATCCGATGCCCTTGCTTTTAACACCGTTTGACCATCTGGGTTCTTACGAAGCCTATCATCACAGGGGGCGTGTTTTTGAGCTTTGTACTCGTAGTACCTTGATGCATAGCTTGAAGGGTATCGTAGGTCCTATGGGGCATCGTGGGATCATCCAACACCCGTAGCGCCGAGCGCACACTTCTTGTACCCTGTAAGCCCCATCGTGATACTATGAGAAATGAGAAGGCTATGATGCCATTACGGTATCGCTGAGCCATCTAAGATTTGTGTCCCCTAAGGTGACATCGTGGCTCACAATCATTCGCCTGGGGTATCGTGTTTGAACGATAGGTGTTCCTTAGTAGCAGCATATCATTTGCGCCATCGTGGTCTGAGGTGAAAAATGCGAGGGGTAGTCCTCCAGTTCCTTTTGTATTCGTGAGAATGAAGAGGAATTACTATGCTTCGTATTGAGCCATGTGGCAAGTTTGAAACCACGCATTTTGTGGGCGCGAGAACGCATAATGACATCTAAACTTTTGGGAGACGTGCTCATTTACAGTGGGATTTATGGGTCATTAACCCCTACTAACTTGGTCATTAATTCCCGCTAAACACCCTAATTTCTAGGGTAATAAGCCCTTCCTCCGTCATTTTTCTTCCTCATATAAACATTATTACCTTTTGTGCTCTTGCGAGATTCTTTCAAATTTCTCCCAAATTTTTCTTCCTTCAAGAATCTTCTTTCGAATTGTACCAATGGAGTCTCATTCCATTGTTGACCATGTTACTGCTGCTTCTACTTCTGGTGCCATTGCGTTTCCTTCCCCCCACTGACCATACATCCGTCACCAAAGCTGCTGCATCTCCCTCTCGTAAGAGAGGTTATGCCGCGGCGATGGGCAGCAGAGGGAGTGGTCAACCAAAGAAGAAGAGGGCTCAGAAGTTGTCGGATTGTCGGAGAAAGGGGGGAGTTCCCCGAAATACTCAAAAGGTGGACACGACTATCAATACCACCACGGAGGAGGATATTAAGAAGTTATTTATATATTACGGTGCATCAGGCCGTGGCATAGAAATGGTGATGCCGGAGGCGGAACATAGGGGGAATGACCCTCTAGCGAAGCACGTCACCTTATACTATGTGCAGGTGAAGGCGGGGCTTCGGTCATTCTTTCCTCCGTTCTATTGCAAAGTTTTTAAGGCATGTAACGTATGCCCTAGAGCTTACCTCGAATAGGTTCGTTATCCTATCAGTGTTTGTGTTCTGGTGTTTACCAAAGGGTTTAGAGTGTACGGTGGCAAGGTTCTTTTCTATATCTGAGGTGTTAGTATCACCTGTTGGGGCACCCTTCTATTTCTTTGGTCATCATGACTCCAACAAGAGGATTTTGGATGGCGCCATTAACTCCCATAGCAACTGGAAGGGCAAGTTCGTCTTCGTCAAGCCAGAGGAGGAGGGTGAGTGAGATATGCCTCTTACTTGGAGAGTGTCGAAGGCTCCTTAGTATAACTTGGATGCCGCCTTGGTATTTTCGACCTTGTTTGATGCAAAACCCCTCGTGGAATATTTGTACTTTAACACTCTGTATCGGGCATCGGGTCTAAGGTTTATAACTTTTGTGGACAAGGAGGAAAACCATTGTCCTTACCCGTGGCTCCTTCATTTGGTACGTAGTAGTTCTTTTTGATGCATTCCTTGTATATTTATATGCAGTGTTTGTTTTGACTTGCTTATGGGTTTTTTGTAATCGCGTAGAAAATACTTTGAAAGGGTTCATTATTGCCCTTGCCTCTATTACTGATTTGTCTCCAAGTATCGTGCCGACTTCAAAAGGTGATCGTATACAAACATGATCAATATCAGGAGCAGATGCACTTGTCACAATAGCCTTATCGAGGTCCTCGAGTGGTGCCTCCAATGCGCCTGAGGATGATACTGTGATGGGAGTCCAGATTGGTAAGAAGCCTGCTTCCTTTACTATCGTTGATGATTCTGATGGGCTGGAGTTGGATTTTGCTTTCTTATCGGCGATCACTATTGCTTTCAAAGATCACATGGGATCTATACTCATCTCGGCTGTTGTTGCATCAATGATTGTTGTATCTTTGCCAAAAGTAATCAACCTTTCTTCCCCTCTGTCTAAGTCCTTCCACGATGGTGCGTCTACGCCTTTAGGGTAGCCTCTTTTCTAGTTCTTTCATCGGAGTCGCTCCCTACCATGCCTGATACTCTTGATGTGATGGAGGCCTCCTTTTATGAGGGATTATTCGTCTCTATTTTCGGTAGGCTTTGTGGCAGTTTTTCTCTTATCTGTCATGTGTTTTGGTTTTTTACGCATCGTGACCAGAGCATTTCCTTTCCTCGTTAGCATATAAAGGGAAGGCCTCTATGGTGCATGATGACGATGCCCTTACTCTAGGCATGTTTTATTTATTTTCTTTGGAGTCCATACCTTAAGGTATGTGCATTTCTCTTACTTGTGACATTTTGGTGGTGGCAAAGACGAAATTCGAGCGACATCAAAAAGGGGTTTTTACAGATGGGGCCATTTTTCTCTTTTCGATTTCTTTCCCGAGGGTCCTTCAAATGCGGCTACCGATGAGGTTTTAAATTCCTACGATGCTCGGGGGGACAAGTTGTCCCTTCTGGATGAGTTGTTGTCTTCTGATCCCCCGAGTGCGATAATGCATTCTTTCGGCATTAGAACTATGGCTTCGGCGGTATTGGCCGACTTGCCCCTTACATCCGCGGTTCCTCATCAGATAGGTATGCCATTTTCTAACCAATTTATCATGCATGGGTCCCCTTTTTCTCTGCCCAGGCCGCTGAGATGGGTCCAAGCAAATGTCCTACTCCTAACTCGATGGAGGTAGATAAAACGCTAGGAGTGGTACCGCAATATCGTTTAGCTACTGAAGCACTGCCAACGCATAACGAGTCTTTTGCTCGCTGTTGCACTTAATGGATGGTTGGGATGGTAAGATATTCTGGTCGTTTTGTAAGTATTTTTCCTGATTTAGCGATATTATAACTTTTCTTTTGACTTTTATTCTCCTAGGGCCCAAAATTTGATCCCGATATTTGGCAAGAAGTTGATTCAGCTCAAGCAGCGGCATTTCTGGCAGAGGACAACCTTCGGAAGAAGAATGGAGAGATAAAGGAGCTTTATATATCAATAGACATATCAAGTTGCTCCGGGAAGGAGTGTCTCGCGTATAAATAATCTGACAAGGGAAGCTACCCAATTGCAGGAGACCATCGATGCCTTAAAGGCATCTGAACTTGACCTGAAGGGCAATGTGGATGCTTTGGAAACCATAAAGGCGACATGGAGCGAAAGGGAAAAGGGTCTACAAGTGGAGCTTGAGCAGGCGCTTCGGAGGGTGGACACCGTTATTGAGGAGTTAGCAAAAGCACCCACGGTACTAGAGCGATTCATTTAACCCGAGGAACTACATCGCAAATTGGACGCAGTTGTGGCCTTTACGAAGGAATATATCTTCTACAGATGCAGGGCGACATTTGAAGATAGACTCCAAGGGTATCTTACAAGCTATCTTCTATGTGGCTTCATGAGATGTGTTAATCAAGCTCGGAAAAAGAATCTCTTTGGTCAAGGGGTTAAAGTACGCCTCATGGATGTTCGTGAGATGCTCACGAAGCCCACTAGCTATGAAGAAGGCTATGATATTTCAAGCAATCAGCTACTCGTTCTCCCTCCCCTGCGGCCTCTCCTGCGGGTTCTAGCACAGAGACAAGGATTCTAGTTGGTTCCCTCATCCGGAGGCCTTCTATTCCTAGTATCCGGTGTGATTTTGCCTCATGTACCTTTGCATGCAAGTGTTTTAGTTGTATCTCCTTCCCCTTATGCACCATCAATTTCTCCCGCTGCTGCTCCCGTGGTATCTTTGGCTGGCATTGTTTCTTGAGGACCCCTTTAGTTTTTTAGTTTTTTTATGCTTCTATTGTTTGTTCATTTTTCCTATGTACTAGAACTTTGTTTGGGATTAGGCCCCACCAGGAATTTGTTAGGGATATAGGTTCTCCTTATGTACTCCTGGTCCCATTGTGTGAATGAAATATACATTCTTGTTGTTTTGCACCATCACCAAACTTCATCCTTACAGTTGCACCTGCACTTTCATTATTTTATATTTATTTTTGAATGCCTTGGGAGCTGTCCAATCTCTTAATTTTTTGAAGTGCCACCTTTTTGGCCACTTATCAATTCTCTATCACTTTTCAAAAAATAATCAGTGTTTTTCTTTCCGAAACTTCTTTCCATCTTTTTAGGGACTGCAATGACTTCTTCTCGTTATTCTCTGTCTTCTTCTCATTCTCCTAAAAGCTCTTCTGCTTCAAGGAATGCTTCTACTTTGCATGGCGTTCGGCGTTCCTCCACCAAGATTTCTTGTAACTCTTCTCGCTCTCGCATGAAAACAAGAAGTGGGTCGTCAATTGCTCAGATATGACCTGACATTGCTTCAGCTACACCCATTTTCCGCACTAATGCTTCCTTTATTGATGATATACGATGTTTGTGACTTGTGATGGAGAAACCGTGAGTTTGAGAGGAGATTAAAGAGATTATTTTTACATTTTACAACCCTTACTTTCTTAAATTTTTCAAAATTCTCCCACCCTAATTAGGTTAGTTACAATTACACCAGTAACCCCCTCCCCCAAAAAAGTAGTCTGAAAAATAAGGATAATCTCGTATCCCGGAGCAACTGGAATTGACATAAACCATGAGAATCGAATTTGTGTCAGTAAAATATCTGAATGGGTTACATACCGTTTGCACAAACGATAGCTATGTAGTTCAAAGACATCTTGTCATACTGATCTACAAGTAAAGTAGATATTTCTCACAAGGAAAGGTTCAAAGGAGTGTCCTACCTATGCTATGCAGGTATAGACTATAGACCTCTATCACAACATGATATTTGCATGATCATTCAATTTCATTCATGTTGAGGTAAAATGATGGATAATAAATGATCGTGTGTGCAATGTATTAAAGTATGTTAGAAAAATTATATGGCAATTAGATAACTTCCAAAGCTATGTCTTAAAAGAAAGAATGCAACCGAGGGATGAGTTATATTAGATGGTCCTACTACATGGAACTCCATTCGTTATATGCTTGAGATAATAATAATTATTAGAGTTCATTCCAGCGATATGTGATTTGTGATTCAAACAAGGGTAAAGCCAGAGGAACAGAAGATAAATATAAACTAATCATAAATTTGTATCAAACGTATAATTTGATATATACATACATATTAAAATATTTAAAGTAATATAGAACCATACAATCTATAAGCAGCAAACTATCAATTATGATGTTAAAGCGAAAGTGAAGGAAAAGAATTCCAGGTCGTAATATCCATTCATAAAAAGTAAAAATAGTAAATAGAATTTAAAAAAGTAATAAACTGCATCGGGAATATATATATTATTAACTCTATAGACATATGTTACCTATAAAGGATGGGCGAGGGTACCTATACGCCCCACACTCCATTGAAACTTCTATATATTGTGCAGGTGTAGGTGTCAGTGATACCGGTAAATTGGACAACTGAGGAGGAAATACAAGAGAACGCTCAAAAATACTCTTTACTCAATGGAAATCCACCAAAAAGCGTAAAGCCACTCGTTGCCTTAAGGAATCCACCAAAAGGAAAAAGAGTTTAACAAAAGTCTAAGACTTTATCAAGGAAGTTATAATATTATTTCAATCTGAATTGTTCCAAACATTACAAGACCATCACTATTTAAAGGAGAGAAAACTAGTTCTAGAATGATTTCTTGACCTTCCAACTTCCTATGCATGAACTAACGTAAATTAACTCTTGGGAATATGAATTCTGACTCTAAATCAAGATAATAACGGACTCAACTTAAGGACTAATGGAAATAAAAGATGAAATAAATAAGGAAGACAAAAGGACTCAAACTAGATAGAATTCGAAGCAGTCTACTGAGTCTTAGTAAAACCGTCATAACTCTCTCTAGAAAATTCCAAATGACCTCTTGTTTGATTCATTAAATATAAGACTCGCAGGGCTTTCCAACCACAGGTCATAGACTTTTCGAACCTTCCCAATCAAAGCAGTTTTACAGAACAAGTTGGGCTTTCTACTGGACCGAATGCTGAAATCTCATGTTAGAACCCATAACTTTCTTGGACTTGTTTCCTTGGACAAAACTTGATAATTGAACTTGATTCTTACTTGGATCATTCGCTTCCACTGCATTTAAACTCGTCTCTGAGTTTTCTTCATCATCACCATGATATGGAGAAAGATCAGCCACGTTAAAAGTTGCAGAAACATTATAGTCTCCGGAAAGTTCAATTTTGTAGGCATTTTCCCCAACTCGTTGAAGAACTTTGAATGGACCATCAGCTCGTGGCTTCAGCTTTCCGTGCCTTCCTCTTGGAAATATTTCTTTACGTAGATGAATCCAAACTAATTCTCCTTCTTTAAAGATTGCGGGCTTGAGGTGTTTATCAGCATTTCTCTTGTATCTCTCATTTTGTTTGACAATCCTCTCATGTACTTCTTGATGCATTTTCTTGATGAGTCTAGATCTTTCATCTGCATCTCCACTACAAGAATGAGAAGTCGGGATGGGGACCAAATCCAAAGGATAATTTGGAGTGCTACTGTATACAACTTCAAATGGACAAGTTCCCGTTATTTGATTGCAGGAGCGATTGTAGGCAAACTCAGCTTGTGCAAGTGTGAGATCCCATTGCCGAATATTGCTGCGCACAAGACTCCTCAAAAGATTTCCCAAACTTCTATTAACAATTTCAATTTGTCCATCGGTTTTGGGATGGTGAGACGTACTAAACTGCAAAGTCGTTCCCATCTTTCGCCAAATAGTTCGCCAAAAATGACTCATAAATTTGGAATCTCGATCTGATATCATAGTCTTTGGAATACCATGTAGCTTAACAATTTCTCGAAATTAAAGATCTGCAATGATTGTAGCATCCATTGTCTTGTTACAAGGAACAAAATGAGCCATTTTTTAAAATCGATCAACCACCACCATAATGGAGTCTTTGTTCCTTTGAGTTCTTGGTATTCCGACAACAAAATCCAAGATCACATCTTCCCATGGGGCCATAGGGACATGTAATGGAGTGTATAAACCAGTGTTTTGACCTTGAGTTTTTGCTATGTGACAAATTCGACATCGATCCACACACCTTATGACATCCTTTTCCATCCTTGGCCAATAGAAATTTTCTTTGACAAACTGTCTCTTCCAAAATGTCCTGCAAGTCCACCACCATGAGCTTCTTTAACAATCGCCAATCTTAAAGAACCTTGGGGAATGCAAAGTTGATTATCTTTGAAAAGAAAACCGTCTTGCAACAAGAAATGATTAGAAGGACCATTTGAACAATCCTCCCATATCTTTCCAAAACTAGCATCATGTTTATATTGCTCCTTAAGAATATCGAAGCCCAAAACTTCTACTTGCAACATTGAGAATGTCTTCGACTTAGCGCATCCACCACTTGATTTGGCTTGCCTGATTTGTGCTTGAGATGAAAAGTGTAAGATTGAAGAAATTCAACCCACTTTGAATGGCGCCTATTAAGTTTATTTTGGCCATTGATGTACTTGAGGGCCTCATGATCAGAAAATAGAACAAATTCTTTGGCAATAAGATAATGATTCCAATGGCTTAAAGCCCTAACAGTTGCATAGAACTCTTTATCATAGGTTGAGTAATTTTGCCTACCCCCATTAAGCTTTTCACTAAAGAAAGCAATAGGCTTACCTTCTTGGTTAAGCACAACACCAGTTCCCACATTTGAAGCATCACAATCAACTTCAAATACTTTGTCAAAATCTGGGAGTGCAAGAATAGGAGCTTGTGTCATCATTCTTTTCACAAGATCAAAGCCATTTTGCACCTCCTTTGACCATTGAAACTTTCCTCCTTTCAAGCATTCAGTGATGGGAGCCATGATAGTGTTGAATCCTTTGATAAATCGGCGATAAAATGATGCAAGGCCATGAAAACTTCGTATGTCACGGATGTTTGTCGGAAGTAGCCAATTTTCAATCGCCTCCACTTTGCTAGGATCAACCTTGATGCCTTCACCGGATATAATAAAGCCTAAAAAGACAAGACTTTTTGCAAAGAACTCACACTTCTTCAAGTTAGCATAAAATTTTTGCTCTCTCAATGTCTTGAAAACTTCATAAAGATTCTCTAAGTATTGTCTATCATTTTTACTTAAAATCAAGATATCATCAAAATAGACAACCACAAACTTACCAATGTAAGGTTTGAAGATTTGGTTCATCAATCTCATGAATGTACTTGGAGCGTTCGAAAGACCAAATGGCATCACCATCCATTCATAAAGGCCATCTCTTCTCTTGAATGCGGTTTTACATTCATCACCGGTTCTCATTCGAATTTGATGATATCCACTCCAAATGTCAATATTTGAAAATATTGATGCACCATGGAGTTGATCGAAAAGATCATCAAGATGAAGGATAGGAAAGCGATACTTGATAGTAATTTTATTTACCGCTCTACTATCGATGCACATATGCCAAGATCCATCTTTCTTTGGGACTAGAAGTGCTAGGACAGAACAAGGGCTCATGCTTTCTCTTACCAATCCCTTATCCATAAGTTCTTGCACTTGCCGTTGCAACTCCTCATGTTCTTTAGGATTCATCCTATAAGCCGCCTTATTGGGAATTGAAGCACCAGAAATGAGGTCGATACAATGTTGAATATTTCTCATAGGTGGGAGACCGAGTGGAATCTCATTCGGAATCACATCTTGAAACTCTTGAAGAATTGACTGCATTATTGATGGAATCTCCTTCGTTTCTTCATTTTCCTCCATGATCATTAGAGCAAAAACTTTATCAGATTCTTCCATACCTTCATCAAATTGAGATTTCGACACCAACAAATTTTCTTCACCTTTAGAGGGTTTTGTTTGCACCATCCTTTTCAAAGCAATATGTGTTCTTTTTCCCATCATGGATCACCTTTCGATCATATTGCCAAGGTCGACCAAGAAGCATATGGCAAGCATCCATGGACACAACATCACACCAAACATCATCTTGGTAATTCTTGCCAATGGAGAAATGCACGAGACACCTTTTATCCACTTTTATTTTATTTCCTTTATTAAGCCATGAAAGCTTATAAGGATGTGGATGTACCTCCGTTTTGAGTCCCAACTTGTCCATCATTTTTGCGGCCACCATGTTTTCGCGACTCCCACCATCTATAATGACATTGCAAACTTTTCCCTTTGATGTACACCTAGTGTGGAAAATATTATGTCGAAGCCAATCTTCTCCCTCTTGGAAAATGCTCAAGCATTTTTGAGCCACAAGACTTTCTCCTTGATCGGCATAAGTGATCTCTTCTTCTTCGATATCTTCAAGAGATCTGTCTTCTTCTTCTTCTTCAAGTGGTTCATCTTCCTCAAGAAGTGAGACAATTCGTCTATTTGGACAATCAGCGGCAAAATGCCCAAATCCATGACATTTGAAGCATGGACGAGAGTTTGACTTCACCGTTTCATTCTTTCTTTGGGGTGCCTTTGATGGATTTGCCTTTGAGGCAAATGGAGTAGAGGTAGATGCATTCCCTTTGTTGGAATGTGCTTCTTTATTCCATGAACGAGAGAGATTTTTGGGTGCTTCGTTAAGTTGCTTTTCAACCTTCAATGAGAGCTTGATAACATTGGTATAGGTCCAATATGGCTGCAATTGGACGATGTTAGCAATTTTAGCACGCAATCCACCAAGAAAACGAGCTATGGTTTGCTCATCCAGTTCTACAATTTTGCATCTCATCAAAAGATGATCGAATTCTGTGATATATTCTTTGACATATTTTTCTCGTTGCTTGAGGTTGTGGAACTTGAGAAAAGTATCTTGTCGGTAGTTATCCGACAAGAATTTTCTCTTGAGCATCTTTTCATCTTTTCTCAAATAACAATTCGCTCTTTTCCTTTACGAAGTCATTTTTTTAAAGATTTTCTCACCATATTGAAGCGTGTTTCGTAAGCTTCATGGACACCAACTTTACTTTTTGATCTTCAGGCACTTCAGGATACTCAAAAATCCTCTCCACCGAGTGCAACTAATCAATGAAAGTTTCTAGTTGCATTCTTCCTTCGAACTCTGGAACATCGACTTTCATATTGAAGTGATTCTCAAATCTTCGCACACGTGCAACACTTTGTCTCCCGCATGAACTACTACTCGAACCACGACGATGACAAAAGGGGTTGTCCACCTCTTCATCGGTTTTATCATCACCCTCTGAATCATGATGCGACTCATCATATTCCAAAGGTTTGCGCTCCACTAGGCACTGTTGGAGTTGTTGCACTTGTCTCCTCAAGTCTTCCAACTCGGTATCACAAAGATCACGTTCTCCCCTTGGAGCATCGCCTGGAAAAATCCTATGGAGAGGGGCCATAACCTCGGCTCTGGTACCACTTTGATACCGGTAAATTGGACAATTGGGGAGGAAATACAAGAAAACACTCAAAAACACTCTTTACTCAATGAAAATCCACCAAAGAGCGTAGAGCCACTCGTTGCCTTAAGGAATTTACCAAAAGGAAAAAGAGTTTAACAAAAGTCTAAGACTTTATCAAGGAAGTTATAATATTATTTTAATCTGAATTGTCCCTAACATTACAAGACCATCACTATTTATAGGAGAAAAAACTAGTTCTAGAATGATCTCTTGACCTTCCAACTTCATATGCATGAACCAACATAAATTAATTCTTGGGAATATGAATTCTGAATCTAAATCAAAGACAAGAACGGACTCAAACTAGACAGAATTCGAAGCAGTCTGTGCAGTCTCAGTAAAACTGCCATAACTCTCTCTAGAAAATTCTAAATGACCTCTCGTTTGATCCATTGAATAGAAGATTTGTAGAGCTTTCCAACCATAGGTCACACGACTTCTAGAACCTTCCCAATCAGAACAGTTTTACAGAACAAGTTGGGATTTTTGCTGGACCGAATGCTGAATTCTAATGTTAGAACCCGTAACTTTTTTGGACTTGTTTCCATGGACAAAACTTGAGAATTGGACTTGATTCTTACTTGGATCAGTCAGGACAGTCTTTTGCTACATAGTAAATTGCGAGTTTATTTTCTTATTTAGCATTTGTTTTTTACTTATTCTTTAAGTTCCATGTTTTTAATTTGTATTTGCAGGTACTGAGGATCACCAGACTTAGAGTTGGATAAGATTAACTAAAAAAAAGTAGAGTTTATCCAACATATCATTAGAAGGAGATTGAATCCAACAAACACTCTATCAAACACTGAGATCAAGACGTGTGAAAAGATGTGAACGTGCTATATAAAAAAAAATTAACTCAAAGATCTCAAAGGATTTAAGAAGATAACGATCTATCAAGAAGATCGAGAAGATTGAATTCTTGAGTTGGAGATGAATCAGTAATCTATCAAATTAAGAAAATTAAAGCGTTTGAGCTATTGTAAACTGATTGAATGAGAACGAATCAAGATAGATGAATATCAGAAGATTGGCTATCCAGAGAAGATAAGCAAGATTAACACTAATTTATCCTCCACTCGCTTAAACACTTGTCAAGTAAAAGACCTATATGTAGGAAATATATTCTTTTATATATTTGTGAATGAATTACAATGCTAGATTACATAGGTATTTATACAACAAGGAGACTTGATGAACAAGTAAGAGATAACTACACAAGGTTATAAGTATCTTCTAAGATGGAAAGGAATCTATGTAATTTTGGTAGATAACGCTAAATCTTGAGACTCCCTAATACGCCCCCTCAAAAGTGTCGAGCCATTGGCCAAGGCGCTTTTGGAACGAAGTAGTAAGAAACGAGCACGAGGGAGCGCCTTAGTAAAAAAATCAGCGAGCTGGTCCTTATTGCTGATGTGCGAGATCGAGACGATACCATTTACCACAATATCCCAAATATAGTGAATGTCAACAACAATGTGCTTCATACGAGAGTGAAGAACGGGATTCAGGGAGAGATGTGTGGCCCCCATGCTATCGCAATAAAGAGTCGGGGGCCGATGAAGAGGGACCCGAAGTTCGGCCAATAAGTGCTGAATCCATTGAACCTCGAATGTAGTCGTGACGAGGGCTCGATACTCAGCCTCAGTGGAGGAGTGAGCAACCGCGCATTGCTTAAGAGAAGACCAAGAAATCGGAGTATCACCAAGAAAGATAAGAAAGGCTGATGTGGAAGTCCGACCAGAAGGATCACCAACCCAGTCGGCGTCAGTGTAGGCACTGGGCGTGTTAGCGGTCCGACGGCAAATGAGAAGACCATGGGAAACCGTACCCTTAAGGTATCGAAGAACACGTTTGACGGCAGTCCAATGATGCTCACGAGGGGATGAGACGGACTTAGCCCAACGGTTTACAACAAAGGCTATATCAGGGCGAGTGAAAGCGAGATACCAAAGCTCCCCAATAGCTTGACGGTAGAGACTCTCGTCAAAAGCATTGTCGTCGGATGGAGTGGCGGAAGAAGTCGACATGGGGGTGGTCACGGACTTAGCACCATCCACCTTGTGGCCTGAAAGAAGGTCTCAAATGTATTTTTGTTGAGAGAGGAAGAGACCCTCAGCACGCAGGATGGCTTCAATGCCGAGAAAAAACGAGATGGCGCCAAGATCCTTTAGCCGAAAGGTCGACCCGAGCTTGGCAATGATGGTGGCGATAAGATCTGAATCATTTCCCGTGAAAATAATGTCG
The DNA here is from genome assembly GCA_948329865.1 of Linaria vulgaris. Classification (NCBI taxonomy): domain Eukaryota; kingdom Viridiplantae; phylum Streptophyta; class Magnoliopsida; order Lamiales; family Plantaginaceae; genus Linaria; species Linaria vulgaris. The sequence continues at coordinate 36,438,886 of OX415253.1, forward strand.
TCAACGTAAACCAGTAGAAAGAGAACGGTTTGGGCTCGTCGAAAGATAAAAAGGGAGTGGTTGGACTTGAATTGAGTGAACCCAAGAGACATAAGGGACGTGCGAAGAACCCGAGACCATGCGCGAGGGGCTTGTTTCAAGCCATATATGGATTTACTAAGGCAACATACGTGAGAGGGCAAGGCCGAGTCAATACACCATGGGGGTTGCTGCATATATACTTCTTCGCTGAGAGTGCCATGAAGGAAGGCATTGCTGACATCAAGTTGATGAATTCCCCAAGAGTTGGAGACAGCAATCGTGAGAATAGCACGAACAGTGACGGGCTTGACCACGGGCGAGAAGGTTTCCATATAGTCAATGCCAGGGCGCTGGTGAAAGCCCTTAGCAACGAGACGATCCTTGTACTGAGAGATGGAACCATCGGGATTCTGTTTGAGACAAAAGACCCATTTTCACCTAATAATATTCGTGGCCTAGGAACGAGGAACAAGCTCCCAAGTACCATGAGAGACAAGAGTAGTGATTTCGTCAGACATAACGGAGCGCCAGAGGGGGTCCTTGACCGCTTGAGAGACACACGTAGGTTCCACTGAGTCAGGAAACAGGTGGTTGGTGCAAGCAGTGAAAGCCTTAGGTCAGAAGATATTATTCTTGGACCTCGTGACCATGTAGTGAGCGGGCCGAGGAGGAGAGGTCACGGCCAAGGGAGGAGTGGCATCGGATTGGGCCGCGGGTGTAGGGCTGCGGTCGTGGGCTGCATCCGGAATGGGAGCGAAGCCCGGAGCTGGGTTGAGCGTTGGGCCAAGCGCGGGGACAGGGGTTGGGCCAGGCGATGGGGCCGCGGGTTGCGGAAGGGGCTCGGCTGCAGACCTAGGCGAGAAATGGGTCGCGGATGGAGAACGGGCCGAGGAGTTGGGCGCTGGATGGGTCGCAGGTGATGGCGTTGGTCCGTGAGAGAGAACCGTGAGCAAAGGGGCCCGTGGAGCGGGCGGGGTCGGACCGGGCAGGAGAGGTGGCTCTTTAGAGGAAGGAAACACTGTCTCGCAAAAATGAACATGGGGAGATAGAAATAATCGATTGAAGGCAGGGTCAAGACACTTATAAGCACTCTGAGAAGTGGAGTAGCCTAAGAATATGCATGGTCGAGATGGAAAGAAGAGCTTGCTGTCGACATAAGGACGGAGCCAAGGATAACATAGACAACTGAAGACCCGAAGCTTGAGATAATTAGGATGGTGGTTGAATAATTTGTAGAACGTTGTTGATGACTTAAGTGCAGAAGATGGCATGCGATTAATAAGATACACGGTGGCTTGAAAAGCATAACTCCAATAAGAACTAGGTAAATTTGCCCGATGGATAAGAGCATGGCCCATCTCAGTAATATAATGGTGGCGACGTTCGGCCATAACGTTTTGTTGCAGTGTGTGCGGGGCGGACGTGAGCCAACTTATGTCGAATTGCACAAAAAATTGTTTTAAGGCAACGAATTCACCACCATTATCACTGTAAAAGTTGATTATATTATGGCGAAACTGTTTTTCCACAAGAGACTTAAATTGGCAAAAAGATTCTTGAACTTGTGATTTAGCAGTCATAGGAAAAAACCAACAGTAGCGACTAAATAGATCAACAATAACCAAGTAGAAACGAAAACCATCCACAGAAGTATCAGTTGGACCCCAAACGTCAGCAAATACATAATGCAAAGGATGAGTAGCAATAAACGAAGTATCCATAAACGGCAAACGGTGCGATTTACTCGCCAAACAAGAGTCACAAAACGTGTCCTTTCACAGAGGACTTATTCAAAAGCGGTAAAGAAAAACTAGAAATTAAAAAGGAACTCGTCTTTGAGGTCAGATGCCTAAGACGTGAATGCCAAGTGGAGGCACACGTTCGAACACCAAGATTCACGAACTTTTTAGGATGCTTGAGATAGTGCAGCGGTGGACGGATGTGGTAAGTTCCATTAGTGCAAGGCCCCGTCGCCAGTGTGTTCCCCGAACCCTGATCCTTTACATAGAAATAATCGGGAAAAAATTCCAAGGAGACATTATTATCTTTTGTGAAACGATGAACAGATAAAAGATTATGATGAGACGACGGAACGCACAGAACATTATTCAAAGAGAAATTTCTTGCGGGAAACGACATAATAGAAGAACCAGTGTGCGTAATAGGCATACCATTACCATCAGTCAACTGAACCTCATCGGTACCATCATACTCAGAGTGATAGGCGAGGTTGTTGAGATCACCCGTGACATGATGAGATGCTCCCGAGTCAACCATCCAAGACTGCGAATGAGGACGGAGACCTGCGGTCGGCGGAGTGACGGCCGAGTTGGCGGTGGGGTTCAAAAACTTTTGTAATTTGTAGCAACATGAGGCTACCTGATTCGGTTTTCCACAAAATTGACAAATAACCTGTTCGCCACTGCTTTGAGAGGAGTTAGTAAAACTGCTAGAAACAAAACCAGAAGGTGGTCTACCTCGTCCACGGTATTGACCGTGCCCACCACGGAAAGGAGCACGCCCTCTGGATGAGGAGCCTCGCGTGAAAAGAGGACCACAAGGTGATCTAGCGATGACGTTGTTGGCCGTGGCGACAAGGGCAGCGGTGTCGGCTTCAAAGCATTTGATATAGGACTCGTGGGTGACAAGGGCGTTGTGGAGTTCAGCAAATGTCAAGGGTTGTTCACGGAGACGGATAGAGGTGGCGATGTCATGGTAATTTTGACCGAGACCATTGAGGACATATATGGTGATGTTGTCAGGGTTTAGAGGGCGGTCAACCATCGCAAGCTCATCAACTTTGGACTTGATGTCCGTGAGATACTCTGTAACGGATCGGTTGCCAAGCCTTGTGGTGTTGAGCGCATCCTTAAGGGCCATGATGCGAGTGCGATCGGAACAGGCACAATGAGGTTTTGGCACAATGAACGAGCGGGATGATTTCGGGTTCCAAGGCACCAACGAGGGAAGAAATAATTAGTTGGTCCTGCTGAAACCATAGCGTGTGACCGTCAACATCGGAGCAGGGGGGACGTTGGTAAGTCCCTTGAAGGTAACCCATGAGGTTTAATCCTCTTAGGGTGGAGACGACTTGAAGTCTCCATGAAATATAGTTCGTCGGAGTAAGACGAAGGGTGAGGTGATGGTGAGAGTAGATGAGGACTATAGTGAGGGGCGCGGGGGCCGTTATTTTTTGAGAGGTGTTGGCGGCGTTGTGGTTAGACGATGCGGTGTAGCCGTCGTCATTGGAGTGGTGGGAGGCAGATGAATCGACGACCGACATTGACTAGGGTTAGGCGGCGGATCGTTAGGTTTTAATCGTTAGATAATGAGAGGCTATAGTACTTGTTCTTATATTAGTCATAGGCATGTTTTTGGTAGTTTATGTCTTGGGTTTTAGTACGTTATAGGTCAAACGTCCAAATAGTTGAAAATGAGGAAAAGCGCAACTAGGCGCGACTCACACTTGGTGCATACCCAAATGCAGAGCTCTAGGACAAAAGTCCATGATTGCTCTTACAGGGAGTGCCGCCCACCTATGTCACACATAGGTGATACTTCCCTCAATTAACATGGACTTTGGCTAGATACTTCCTCATGTTTCCTTGTTGAAGAAATAATCGAGAATTATAGGTGGCTTCAGTCCTTTGCTATCTTTCCATGACTGAATGAATAAAAGTAAGTTCATCGGATGGTTTGAGATGTGATTTTGGCACTAGGAGAAGTGATGTTGTCATGTGGATTCTTTTGCCAAGTTAAAATTTTGACGTTACGATTGTTGTTGTTTTTTTCGCATTAGCACCTTATGTTCTTCTTCCAAACTACGGTATAAGTTGAGTATATAATAATCTAGGATATTATGCAGCGTGATTTGGGTATGATGTAATAAACTCTTGGATTGTGGCTAAGTAGAATTCTTCTTAGTTTTAGATTTCAACTATCTGTGATCGAGTTTATAATTGTATCAACATGAGAGGCTTTCTTGGTATTTCCGGGACAACTTCTCAAATAAGTGCTTTAGTTGAGTCTTTGTAAAGTTTTTTTTTTTTTTTAAGTTTGTATAGCCGGCAATTATTCGAACAACCGAGAAGTTTATGTAATTAAATCAAATATAGAGTGTAAACACAATATCCCATTACTGAAATATGCGATTCAAATATATAACATGATGCCACATCTTATTAAAGCACCCAACGACAGATTATTTCAGTTCTCCACACTATAAGAATGTGGTAAACATGGCAGCCATGTTACTTTTTAGGAAGCTAAGCTTCTACTTCTGTTCGCGTTCGACAGTAGAGCTCCCCATCAAGCATCACAAATTACTACTACTCAAAAGAGGACACTTCCTTCCTAATAAAGAAGGTACCAGTTGGTCCATCATCAGGCAACAACGCTAACCTCACAGGTGATTCGGCTCCTTCGGCTGTTGTCAATTGGCCACTGTTGCAGTTGAGATCGGTTTTCACGAAGCCCGGGCACACGGAATTAATAAGAAAAGTAGGGTACTTTTTGGCTAGAATCCTTGTGAGGCCGTTGACGGCTGCTTTTGAGACAATGTAAGCACCCATGAACGTAGGCCAACCTTTGGCCTCGGTTTTCCCTTCCTTGAAGTCTTTAAGATACTCGTTCAACACTTGATCGATTTTCTCTTCTGTGAGGCTTTCAGCGTCACTCAGTATACCTTTAGCCCATTCGTTGGGTATTCCCTGATTGAACCAAAACTTAAAATATGTAATTGCAGGACATTGACATCTTTTAAATCGAAGAAAGATTGATTGAGAGCCATAACATAATTGAATATAAACTAGACTAGACAAAGGTTATAATAGGACATCAGCATGATTACATTAGTGAGTGCGGTACGATACGTACCTCTAGCTTCCCCATCATGGATGATACATTAACAATTCTTGGTGAATCAGAGAGTTGTAGTAGGGGAAGCAACGCTTCGGTTGTTTTTTTGGTACCATAATAATTTATTTGAAAACAAGATGATGCTGTCTCATATGTCGGAACCCAAATCTCGTTGTAGTTAAGTTTTGCTCGTTCTTCCTGCAACGACATAGTAATGATCGATGAACATTGGACGTTAAGAAAAATAATCATATGTATGATTGATGATTTCCTCAACTAAAACATTGATCTACCAGCATAATAAAGTATGTTTGACAGAACAGTAAAAAAAAAAAAACGCTTGGAAGATAGTTACACACACCTCACTAGCTTGAAATGAATGTCTCGCAACATCTGGATCATCGACCTGTACCCCGATAATACCTGCATTGTTCACCTGCCCAACTTATCCATATGAGTCCTCAGCAACTCAAAATATAGTTGTAAAATATTCGCCTTCAAACTATTGTCTTATTTAGATAATCTCATATAAGTTTGAAATAATAATATAACATAATATTCAAGCTTTAAACTACTAGAAAATTATAGCAGTCATTAATATTTTTGAAAGTCTGGGGAGAGCCTCCGTAGTTATTCAAACTTCAAATAATCGAGTCTATTTGCGATTATGCTTTTAAATTTAAGGGTTGTAATTGTAATTATACCAACTTAAAATAAATTAAGGGGTTTTTACTTACCAAAATATCAAGCTTTCCGAATTGGGCCTTAACAAAATCAGCAAAAGAAGCAATACTTGCAGAATCAGTGACGTCAAGCTGATGAAAGATAACATCAGAAACCCCAAGCCCTTTTAGCTTTTCAACAGCTTCAAGCCCTCTCTTGTCATCTCTACAGCCCAACACTACTGTGATTCCATTTGATGAGCCCAACTGTCTAACAATCTCAAATCCAATTCCTTTGTTTGCCCCTGTAACAACTGCGTATCTGCACTAATATTTTGTTTACTACAAGAATCTGAAAACTCGTAAATTGCTAAAAACAAAAGTACTTTGGAATCCGTCTAAGACACTAGAAGCTGTTGTTATTTTTGACTTGCAAACATAGCTAATTGTTTATATTCAAATCACATATTTGTCTCGCGAGTTTAGTCCTTCTGTTGATATAAAAAAAAATCACCAAAAGATTAATGCAGGTGTACTTGTAGTAGGCTTGTAAACACACTTGTAAAATACGTTAATTAGGAAACAAAAAATCAGTTCTCTGGAATATTAAAGAGTATAACAATTACTCATTTAAGTAATGATATATTTAATTTGCTTATAAAAATGAAGGACTCCAGGAAATGACATAAGTTGTTAATCAACTGAGATAAAAAGGATTACTTGTACAAGTTATAACATAAAAACTATTTAAACAAAGTTAATGAAGTGGGTGACTTAGCACTCTGAACAACAAAAAATTATAGAGAAAAGTTGAATAGAAAATAGTAAGTAGTAGTAGTAACACTCGTGAATTCAAAATGGTAAATGGTTCAATTACCTCTTCGTTAGTTATCAAAAAAAATTACCTCTTCGTTGCTTCAGGTGCCATTATTGTTAAATTCTTGAAGTTGGTCGTTTTAAATCAGTTGAGAGGCGTTTTACACAATTATAAAGATACTCGTGTATAATTCTCGAATGGCTAAACGGAGTCTTATACTACTAGTATTATGAGCCCACGTTATCGCCTTCAACGTTTTTCTGCGGTCGTCAAAATCCAGGCATCACTGTCCAATTGAGCTCGTGGAGCACGTGGAGCATGACCAGAGAACTGTCTCGGAGTGAAAGATGTTCTGAGAATTACACAAACATCTCTAAACTATGAAATAATTACAGGTAGACCCCTTAATTCTTGAGAAAGTTACGTACATTGTACACACTCTCGAAGATTAACTTTCGGTAGAAATAAACACACTTATGCTCTTATTTCTTTTCCCGGGGGCGTTAGGTTTCGTTATTGGTTAGTTTTACTTAATTCAATTAGTTACTAAAAGTCAGCAAAATAGACAAAGACCGTAGTAATAGCTGTATTGTAACACCTTTGGTTATGAAAATCGGAACTGTTATTATTTTAAAACTGAGTGTAATACCCGTTTTGGTTCGTAATACAACTGGGTAACTCATCTAAAATGATTTGAATTGACTACAATGCCCCTCTTACGAGTTACTTTATTTGTCCTTTTCATCTGCACATTTCCCCCAAATTCAAAACGCAATTTAGCTCCAGTGAAACCCTAGAGACAAAGGGCCGAACTTCGTATCATCGTAATCGGATCAAATTTCACCAAAAAGAACCACACATCCTTCTGAATTGGTAATATCTTCTCCCACGTTATTGAGATGTTTTCAGATTGCATTGCCCATATATTACGCGCGATTGAATGCACTATGTTGCCTTCTCTGTCAATTAATCGCCACGTAACAGCTGCGAGATGTATACTACGTAAATATCTTACATTTGTATGCCATCTTGCATGATCCCTAGTTAATTTATGAGTTTAGGGTTTGAAATTACTATTGAAAAATTTGTTTACTTTTAGTCTGCGAAATAAGGATTGAGTCTTGTTGATGTACATGACTACTGCTTGGGTATAGGTCAGAGGAAAAGTGTTTGTTCTGTTCAAATAATATTTACATAATTTGAAACAGTAATCTCAGTTGCAAAAATGTATAGAACTATTCGAGGTTGACTAGATATATTCTCAACTGGTCCAATGTAGATGGTTGCCCCTTTTGTTGTGTCGTGTACCTGTGGGTAAGGTTCGATGCTCTATCTAAGGGCTAGCAGCACTTCAACAAGACCTGGTTGTTTTTACTACAATGATTAGCATACGATGATCACCCATATTCATTTATTTGGGAGGATCATCTTAGCCTATGAAAAAACGCTCATATCGAGAGGTTCTCTAATTCGAACTTCCACCACAACTCACATAGTGGTAAGCAACCCGCCAACTCTATCACACAACCATTGTACCATCACGTCCACGACGAAACACATAGTGCGGAGAGTCAATCTGTTGAGGACATGGGTGATATGGCAATGAGTGTTCCAAGTTATTATCAAAATGTTGATGACAAGGTTCTAACCAAATCGGCTATGATATGTTGTTGTTTCGCCTGGCTACTTATTTTTTTTCTAGCATTGGTTGTTATTCCCTTTGAGATCTTGTATGCGAATAAGTGATGTTTAGATAGTAAAATTTACTATTGTAATCATGTTGTGCCATGTGACTATTTATTTGAAGACGTCGTATGTCTATTTATTGATGAATTAAATTGTGAACTGCTACTTCTTTGTGTTTCGATAATTTAATCTTGAATTGGTGTGGCTATCCTCCTCCTTCTTCAATAATGTTGAATATCATAATTATCCATATGTGTTTCTCAACATTTTAATGTAATCACTATTTTGCATTTTGGGATGGTTATTTTAACTCGAAATCAATGGCTAGTCAAAGTTTTTGAGGAGCCAGATCTAGGAAAAGATGGAAATTTGGGTGTTCTATTGTTTCTCAAAGGATTAGGTGAATAAATGGACCTCTTTGATCCACTACAGATGGACAATGCTATCATTCAAGTGTCTCTAGGCATGAAGAAAGGGACTATCAGAGATGAGAGATACGCCGTTTTGGGATGGTTATTTTAACTTTGATCATGACTCTAAGAATTTGGTCAGTGTTGGCCCAGGGTACAATCATCTAAAGAAAACGGTATAATGCATAGAATGATTGCTTGTTTCAGTTTTCATAAGATTGTTAGAACTCTAACCAATGTTACTTTGCACTTTTTAAGGAGAATCTCATTCATCGCCACTTTCGATTGAAAGGATTCCCATATGTCGATCTGTAGTACGGTGTTTTCAAGACGATGGGTGTTGCCTTACTACCTTGGAGAAGATTGATACAATCGAACAACAGTTATGCCAGAACAAGTGATATGGGGACTGTCACCGAGGACTGCTCCTATGTTTACCTCACTTGAATAATTTCATGTTATAATAATATTTTATGTTTTGGAATAATGTTAATTTTGTATATTATTGCTTGTTTTTTGTGAGTCTAGGATTCACTAGACACTTTTCCTGAGCCAATGTCCTGTTGAATGAATTATGTTGATGTGAAGCATAAATTGGCATGGTTCTCTTGAAGATTGCATCCAAAATGTGTTCACGTGCGAGGACTTGAGTGACATGATCTGAGTATCTAGAAATTTGATTTTATAGCACGCTTATTGGTACTTTTTTGTGATTATATTACGTGGTTTTTCCATGTTTTGTGAAATGCTTTGTTGAAAAAAAACCACCCTACTGCTCTTCAAGCAACACATTTCCACGGTCCTGACTGTATTGAGGACCTAGATCGCCTACTAATAGCGCTCCTTAAGGCTGAGACAGCAGCACCCACTGGTTGTGTTCCCCTAACTAATTGTGGGTTTCTCGAAATGATCCTCAACAACACTATTGATCACATAAACTACACAAAGCAGCTAAATTTCACTAGCAATGAAATCCTGTATCGATTCGAATGATTGGCCGAGCGTCATCTGTATTTTAGGAGTATACTAGCTTTGGATTATGCTACTTGGGATCTCAATGACAATACGATTCACATGCATGATGATTTGTGGGCCTCGTTCTGTTGATGTATATATATTTTTTTTTACTTTTACTAGTTGTTTAAATTTTTTGCATTTGTTGAATGAACTCTAAATGTGACTGCGTCGTAGATGCATAGATGTGGTCACTGTTATAAAGAAGAGAGGGAATTTGCATGGTGGGATCTGACATGCATTTTTGGCAAACTAACAATTGAAGCTACTATGATACCCAAAACTCATGTAAGTCGACCGCTACGAAGCGAGTAAGATCCATTACACTAACATCTATTCAATAATTGTGTCATGTGGTGACTATATTTTTGATATTTGCATGCTGCAAACAGAAACAAGGGGACCACCTGCAAGGTTTTCAATAGAGCCCCACCCTGGGGTAGCCACGAACAGCCGATTGCCAACAAATGCAGGTCAAATCAGGGTGGTTAAAATCAAAAAGGAACACAAGGGAAAAACAAAGGGAAATTGTAGCAACATAAGCTTCGTGTCTTCTTTGTCAGAAAAATTGGCCGAGTTTTAGGGCTTGTTGGGTAGATTTCATGTATTTGAATTGGCTACTCTATAATTACTATGATCTGTTGTTCACTATAATAAATATGGATGCTAAGTTAATGGAAAATAAACTAAATCAACCAATGATTTTAAAAGTAGGTAACTGATAATGCATAAACAGTGCGAGCAAAAACTAGTTTTATGGATTTGTACAAGCACTAGAATACCCAAAATATACAGACCCATACAAGGGTTCCGTCCACTCATCGAGCCTGCAAATCACAAAAGGAGTGTTCACTCATTGAACCTGGGTTTTTCACAAAATGATTGCACACTGCCCATCCACAAGCACTGTTCTGACATTAGTTAAGACTAAACAACTTAATATTCAGGCAATAACATACAACCATAGTTCAGAACTCATAAATATTTTTGTGATCATATCCTTCTTCTCAATTTGCCAGCCTTCTTCATCATGACCTTAATGTAGCTAAGACGTGCATTTGGTGGCAACCCTGCAAAGACATCAACACCCTCCTTTGAGTGGCCAAGCTTGTGGAGCATTTCAACCCTCTCCTCTTCCCCTAAACCTTCCACTTCCTATATCATTTGAATAGCCCTTTGCGCTGGGTTGAGGCGGGATCTTCCTCCACCACTACTGGTTGCACCACCAATTGTGCGATCCTCTCAACAGCACCACCTAACTTGCTCATGAAGTCGTCGACATAGGCAGTATGGGTTAATGTAGCCCCACTGGTTGCCCGTGTTCCTAACTGTCTTCTGACCCTTCTCCTTCTTTATCCTCTTCAAGAGATGCTGGGAGTGGACATGCCTCTAGGAGATGACTTAGAGGGACCTGGAGATGACCTAGAGGGACCAGACTTGGAAGGTCAATTTCTTTCAGCCCCACCTTCATCCATGTCAACATCAACATAGATGTAATAGGTTAGGGAGCTTCCAGTCCCTTCCGGTGCAGTTTGATAACTGGATGTCCCGTTACATTGGTTGTTGAGGACATCCTGAGTTCAGGGTTGATGTCCTCAGCCCCATTCCCTGTGGCTCTGTCCTTTTCAAAGATCTCAGCCCAGTTATCGAAGAACCTGAACGGCCTATTAACATAAGTCTCATAGTGGGGGGCGTACCTACAATTTTATGTCTAAGGTTTTTATTAACTTTCAGACAATATAAGCAAATAATGTGCGTCAAAATATATACCCTGATACACAAGTTGTGTTACCTTCAAGTAGTCCCTCATCCAACCATCACTTTCAAACTCTATAGTCTTGGTCAATTCGTTCAGCCAAGCTCCTCCTTTGCCCCCTTCAAATATTTGGTACAGATAAGTCTTTTTCCAAACAGTCATCTTGGATTTGATTTGCGGATTTGCCTAAGGTCAGTGTCTGGGAGTATTGCCTTCCTTTTTTTTTCAACTTTTCTAAGTAGCCAGCCCTGAAGAAGTTGTCGATCCTCAGCCCCTACCCTTCTGGTCTTTCAAAATAGTCATTAGAACATCCTCTTCCTCACTGGTTCATGCCCTGCGAGTTCCCTTAGGCTTTTTCGTCTGTGTTGCGAAACGAGTTGGTGCTGAGTTGCAACTTGAAGCAGCAGCTATATATACCTGTACACATTAAAACAAGAAGAACCTAATTTCACAACAATAGTTCCACATCTACAATGAATGTCCAAATGGAAATGAACATTATTTTCACAACCAATTTTCCCAATCAAACTGTATTCTTCATCATTACAACACAAACATACTCAATTAAGAGGTTTTTTTTTTTCAATAATGGTCATTTATCGTGGCCTCATTATGAAAATGGTCATTTATCATGGTTTTGTCCACATTTAGTCATTTGTCGTGGTTTTTCATCCAATTTTCGTCCTCGTTTCTTTTTGGTTCTTAAACTATATTTATTAGCAAAAAAAAGTCCACATGAGTTGTTTATAATTAGTAAAAAGCTCTCATTTGTTATAAATTCACCTTAAATTACATATTCACTTAAAAACGCTAAAAAGGGTATTATAATTAACAAAAAAATACATAAATACTATATATTAAAATTAAAAAAGTTTCCTTTATTAACTAATTAAATAATTTATCTTCAATTCTAAAATATAAGCCCAAAAGTTTTGTTGTATATTTATAATTTTGGAAATAATTATAATTTTATTTTTAAAATTTTAACAAAGTTAAAACGAAGATTAATACAATATATTTTTCAATTCAAACATACTTTTTTTTATTTTTTTATTATATATTAGTTTCTTTTTATAATTATATCTTCAGATATTTAATATATTTTTTGAGTATTTTTGTTATTTATATTATATTTAAAAACAATTTTATATAAATTAAAATTCACTTTAAATATATTTTTTGAGTATTTTTGTTATTTATATTATATTTAAAAACAATTTTATATAAATTAAAATTCACTTTAAATATATTTTTTGAGTATTTTTGTTATTTATATTATATTTAAAAACAATTTATATTTAGAAAAAAAATATTGATTCCATATCACTCAATTAATCTAGGTTTATTAAATATCTCAAGAGAGAATTATAAAAAAATAGAAAAAATAAATGTAAATATATACCAAAAACTAATAAAATTTTTGAATTGTGAAATATATTATATTAATCTCCGTTTTAAGTTTGTTAAAAATAAAAAAATAAAAATTATAAGTATGTCCAAAAGTATAAATATGCAACGAAACTTTTTGAGCTTATATTTTAGAATTGAAGGAAAATTATTTAATTAGTTAATAAAGGAATAAGTTTTTTATTGTAATATTTAGTATTCGTGTATTTAAGTTTATTATATATTTTTTATCTTTTTTAAAGTGAATATATAAATTTAGGTGAATATATAACAAATGGGGGCTTTTTACTAATTAAAATAATATATGTGGGTTTTTTATTAATAAATATAGTTCAAGGGGCAAAAAGAAATAAAAAAAGGGCGGTGTACCAAAATTGGATGAAAAACCACGATAGTGGACTAAATATGGACAAAACTGCGATAAATGACTATTTTCGTAATGAGCCCACGATAAAGGACAAGTTTTGAAGAAAAAAAACCCAATTAAGACACCCATTGTGTATCAAAGGGCCATGCATCACAAACATCGAATCTCACATTTAGTCGCAGACAACTATAAAACACAATAGGCATGAAAGACATAATGCGTAAAACACATTTCATATCGTTCATAAGTTTTCACGGGGAATGACAGCGATCGGCTCGCTAGTCATTCCACATCCGCATTGCAATCTCATATCTAAAATTGCCCCAAGCCGGAGTATTTTGCAGACCCTCCACGAAGTCAGTGGGAGGGTCAGTATCATCCACTTCGTCGTCCTCGTCATCTGACAAAGACGAACTTGCTTCAGGATCGTAAGTCATCTGTTGTTTGATGAAATTGTTAAGGAGAGCTTCTGCCATAACACATCTACTTTGTATTTTCAATGGGTATTGCGATTGCCTTTTTAAGATCTTCCATCTATTCTTTAACTTAGCAAAATACCTCTATATTATGCTACGTGCTCTAGAGTGCTTCATCTTAAACAACTCCTCATGATCTTGCGACACAATGCAACCGTCTCCCCATTCTTTCAAGTGGTACCTACAACCTCTATATGGGGCTAGGAAGCCATTGCTGTTAGCGTACCCAAGGTCCACCAGATAGTAGTTACCTATAATTGTCGTGGAAATGTTAATTGGTTGAAAATTCCAATAACCAACAAAAAATTAGAATAGTATAATTTCAACCTTTGATTTTTGAGAGAATTAGACCTAGTGGAACTCGGAATGCATTTAGAGGAGGCCTAAAAAGAGCATTACGTAACACCCTACCATCAACAGCAGATCCTTCCTGCCCACACAGAAGATTAACATACTGCATCTCAGTATCACAAACGGCCAATACGTTTGTTTGAGTCTTTCCTTTACGAGAACTGTACTTTATTTGATCGGCAGTAGGCACCGTGGCATCTATCATCGTTCCATCTAATGCTCACAGACAACCCTGAAAAGCAATTTAAATTAGTATTAATGAAATGTTTAATTTATCCTGAAAAAATGAGAGTAAGCCTGAATTGTGATACCTCGAAATACGACCATGGCTCGTAACAATTATTATTCTCCTCCGATATTGGTACTGGTTGTACCAACATTAGATTGTTGCACTTCAATACAGCATCCGAGGTCCACCTAAAATACAGACTAACTGTTTGACCACATCGCTTCTAGTTCATCAACGTGTCGTTGTTAGTGTCATGGTGAGCCAAGACCTTTAAGAATGTCGTAACTTGTTCACGGAGACTAGCAAACTTCTTACCGAGCAACCCATCAACCTCTCTCAATAACCAACACAACTGCAAGAAATAGTTTCGATGCATTCTTACTTATGCTATACATGTAGAATGGCTAGGAAATGTTATCTAAATTTGATACTTTTCAATTTTGTTCGTGTTTTTCAATAAGTTGTAACGAATTACCCTCCGACGTTCGCAACCACTCCTCGACTCATGATGATGCACCAAATGCAGGAACAAAAACACATAAGCACGCAAAAGCACAAGTTGCAACAACACTAGTATCATCTTTCTCCTCCATGGCTCCATCTGATAATCACTAATTTTCAATATCACAAATCCATTAGAACATACAACTTGTAATACACCTTCAATCGTTTTCCCTAAAAAGTGAAAACATATCTTAGCGACATACATGCTATACGCGCAACCATATAAGCATAATTTAACGAATTGAGCTTACTAAACCATGATATGCGCATGAATAGCTGCTCAAATGAATGCATTTACATAAGTTAAAGAAAGAAACAATAATGAGATAGGATCTAACCTTAATTTTAGTTTAAGGTGATAAATCTTGATACAAAGACCCCAACATTTCTCGGATTAAACTCCTGCAAAAGTGCAACAGGAAGTGATAAATCAACATTATCTTAAACTAATACACAAGTCATCATAGTTAAGAAGGGTATTATGTTTATTTTTTACGACAATTTTGATAAACCCCCAAATCAAAACCAGAAACCCTAATTTATAAAATTGGGGTTTCAAACACTAAAAGGCATTTGAAGCAGCCACAATATTGAAGAGAATCGATATGTACCTACCTCAAATCGCCTGTTGATGTTGCAGGACAAGCTACTGAACGCGGATTATTGTGTAGAATCTATACAAAATAAAGGAAAAACATACATTTGTGTTAACACCTTGCACGGATTAAATGAATTTTTACAAGAAGAAACAATGATTTCGAAGAATGAAGCGAAATTAACTGGAAAAAAAATAGGGTTCTACTATATTACCTCTGTGTTGAGTGCACCCAATTTTTTGGTAGAGTAATAATTTTGGAGGGAATAAGGTTGGTGGTGAATTCAGATAACTTAAGTACGAAATGAAACAACACTTTCATAAATTGTCAACGCGTTTGTTAAAATCAAGGATAATGTAGTCTTTTCGCGTGGGGTGATTTAGCAATCGAACTCAACTTATATTATCGCTAGGGGGTAGCGATTACTATTTGAGTCATTAGCATGGACAGTTGTGGGCCGCGCAATTTTTTGGTCAAAGCCCAATTTATGTATCGCACGAACTAAACTGCGTATTACGTCAAATAAGACCCCTTATTTTACCTAATATGCGGAACCAAACGTCCCCTTGATGTATTAGGCTAGATGGGAAAATAACAAATGTTAAGTTAGGATGTCAAACTATCGGTGGCGTTTTCAAAGAATTTTATAGTCGTTGGGTATTAGGAGCATTTTCATTTAAAATAAAAAAGTTAACTTACAAAATAATATGTAGTAAAAGCACACATTGCTTACAGATACTAGTTGAATCCGAGCGGCTCATAAAAAATCCAAAATCTTATATTATTTAGAAGATCAGCACAACACGAGAGACGATGTTAACAAGACGCCTAAAACTCTTATCTTATGTAGAAGATCAGCATAGATTCGACATCCACCTATGAAATTCGACACGTTCCCAAGACACTTGTCAAAATTCTATACGACCACGATATTCGAAATACAGCCACCACCCTTTGAGGAAAGGAGAATACGAATCACCCTCCACCATCTATAAAAAGCTCCCCCACTCGTGCTCAAACGAAAGGAGGGCTCCATAGAAGAAAAAACTCAGAAAAGGATTCTCCGTTTTATGCCCTTAATATGGTCCATTCAATTTCTTGTAGATTCGGGAGTAGGAGTTTCTCAATCTATGTACAACCCGCCACATCGTTCTTCTTTGTATGATCGAGCACATACGAGAGATAATATCATCAAATGGCGCCGTCTTTGGCAAATTGTCCCATACTTCTTGAGAAAAGATCGGCAGGAACGAAGGAAGCCAGGGATACCATGGTGCAGTCCACCCTATTTTGGACAAACATCACAATCCCCTGCGAAGCAAGGAGCGCCTTCCAAGTTGTCTTGTCAATTCTAAGCGCAAAACATGTCTAGAGAAGCTGAAAACCAATACAAAGTGTTTGTCTGGCAATCGAGGCAAACCCTATGGAATAAAAAGCCCCATGGCCCCCTACTAGGTATGGACCCTCGGAAGTAGTCCCCTAAGATAAATACAACAATTTAACTCCCCTGATATCGAAGTATGCCGCTAGGAGCGCCCAAAGCCAGTAAGCAATGAGCAATGCCCCCTCGTAGGATTCGATCCCCTTCGCGCTCAACAAAGAGAAGGGTTGCGACCACAAGAATCATTAGGTCACAAAGAAATCCCTTCTGAATGGACCACGCATTCACCCCTCAAGTCACTAGTAGCAGCCCCAGAAGAAGGGCGAGGAGCCCCAAAATAAGGAAGAAGGCCGACTCAAATAAAAAACTTTGATAACTCCCTTCCCAACCCTTTTAAACTCACAGAAGTATCCATAAGGCATGCACCTATAAACCCATCGCTCCTAAACCGAAACATGGAATTAGGAGTGGAGCGATTAAAAAAAGGCAAATGGCTCAATGGAGACTTGAGAGGACGACCCCTACGATTCCTCCTCAACATAAAATCGAAGGAAATGTTACTCCTTAAAGAAAAGAAAGAAATTCAAGGAATTTCAACACGTCTTGCAAGGGGTACGAGGGAGAGCGGTTCAATGATACCAATAGGCGACAAAAAGAGTAGTATAAATTCCAGGGAACTACGAGCAAGGGAAAATATACATACAAAACCATTTTACACATCAACCTTAAAAACAGGGACATTACAAAATATAGCCTAACTCCCCAACTTCATCCCCCACCCTTCTTCTAAAAAAATTATATTGGAAGGCCCCCCATGTACAAAGCACCAGTTCCTCGGACACACATTGCATATTACAGAAGGAAAAAAAAAAAAGGAAAGGGAAGGAAGCCCCAACAAAATAGTCCTGGTACCGAAGTGCCCTCCTTAGTCATGGACATAACGCTTCACCTCTCATACAACGGCCCAATGCTCATCCTCCAACACATCCATCAGATGAGATATCGAGGCGGTAATGCCCGACAAACAGGCATAGACAGACTCAAACCAACCAAATCGGCTTGAACTTGTCGCTTTCGAATTTGAGGATCCAAGAGTCCCTCCACATGAGGATCAACCACTAGCCTTGAAATCAGCAAATCGGCGAGAAAATCGGACATCGACTGTACCACCTCCTAACAAATTATGTATCCCATTAATAGTAATTATCGTGATCTCTCACCGAAAGAGTTGTCTGAAACCTCCGTTCCCAGTACCCCTAGAGTAGTCTGAGCTCAGGCCTTGGCTAGCTTCTCCACGAACAAATGCCTTAAATTCGTCAAATGGCATCGATAGTCATCACGCTTCACTCAGGTTGTACAAAGAAGCTCACCCGTCTAACCAAGACGAAAAGGCAAACTCTCTAACTACTTCTCTGCCTGATTCAATCGCTCATGCATGGCCTTTAAATTCGTTTCTAGTATCTATTTGCTACCGTCAGAACTCTAGGTGTTCATAGCTCAAAGGGTCTGTGTCTCAACTTCTTTCTGCTTCAATTGACCATGACACTCTTCCAATGCTAATTCTAGCTCATGGCAGCGCTGTCACAGAGCTGCTTCCTCGAAGGGAGCTGCCCTTATCGTTCTCCCATGGCCTCCACCAGAAGTGATATGTTATCATTTTAACCCCAAAAAACGAGTAAAAAGCTCAGAAGGAAAAAAATGATCCTTAGACAACTACACCCAAAAATAAAACACACAAGACAAAAAGAAATGTACAATACCTCGCAAGCGCTCTTGCTAAAGACATTCTGCAGCGCAAAAAAATGTGGGGGGGGGGGGGGGAGGGACAAAGTTCCGTATCCCTCTCATTTCGTAAACCGCGTAGATATAACTAGAAATATCTTACACCCCCGTAAAAAGGGAAAGACTATCCGTCATGCCCATCAAAGAAGGATAACCTAGTTCCGCCATCAGTGAAGAAGAAAAAAAAGTTATAGGTCAACCTCCCTTGAATACAGCTCGACTAACCCCTCCTCATCAGAACGACATAGCAAGGGAAACAAGTGACCCACAGAGAAGCTCAGTCGATCATGAACATCCATCTCATCCCCTTAAACCATAAAATTCACAAGGGTAAATGTTAGAACCAAAGGATTGAATAACCCCTGCAAAGGGGGGGAGGGGGGGACTTACTAAACGATGGACTCGTATGGAGAGGACCTTCAGGGAACTCCAACACCTCGATGGCCTGTTGAAGCCCCCCCATGATCATAGACACCTGATAGTTTATCATGGAGAGCACATCATAGCAACCCTAATACAAACCTCTTCTCTCTAACTCTTTCCAACATGCCCAACCACATACGGAGGTACTTGCACCAAACCCACACCTCACCGTGTACGAACCGCTCATTCAGAGATCATAATGTTATGAGGGGCTTAATAGAAAAAAAAAACCCTCCAAACAGTGCCCTCATTCCCGGTAGTTCTTACCGCCAGAAATAGAGAAGGACCGACCGACTCGAAACGAAAGAAGGGGGGATATGAAGGCGCTACACGATGGGGAAAAATGGCAAAAAAATGAAAAGGGTAACACTCTATGTTCAATAACCCGCAACACGACACCAACCCTACCACACATTGATATGACAAGGCAAGTAGTTGACTAGGACAAACCTGCGGAAATTGAAGCAAACCTCTTACGAAGGGATGAAAGAACCATCAGAGGCTGCAACGAACCTGCTCAGCATATACCGTTAAATATCTCGTTGGGGGATCATTTTCATGCTAGTCTGTTGTGGGAATTAATATCAAACTTGGACATATCCAAAGACACCCCTTCGAATAAAAGATGCACGTACTCTCATGTTACTGAGCTAGGAGTACTCCCAATCATCCCCGGGCCCACTATGGACCCCGTCTCGAAGTAACCCGACACCAATTCAGCCCCAAAAATAGGGGGATTATAGGGCTCCCCCCTAAGAAAAGCCACCCTCACATTGTCGACCATACGAGAAGGAGTTGATGCCCAAAAAATGTCATTTCAGGAAAAGGCACATGGAAAGTCTAATCGAATCTAAAGGTCACACCACGTCGAAAAGTCATAACTGATCACTAATCAATGCGACTAGTCCAGCCATCGAAAAATGAAGGGTTACGATGCTTTAAATTCCTATCCATAACAACGCTCTAAATGTCCCTCGTATTCTTAGATTTACGAGGAGAATTGGAGGACTCTTGATACTAGTAGAATCCGAGCGGCTCGTAAAAAATCCCTAAAGGTACTTTTCTACAAAATAGCACTTTGGATAACAAGAAGAGAGACGACGCTGACAAAACGCCTCAAAAATCTTATCTTATTCTGAAGATCAACACATATTCAACATTCACCTATGAAAATTCGACCCGTCCCCAAGACACTTGTCAAAATTATATACGACCACGATATACGAAATACAACCACCAACCTTTGAGGAAAGAAGAATACGAGTCACCCTCCACCATCTATAAAAAGCTCCCCAACTCGTGCTCAATATAAAGGAGAGGTCCGTGGAAGAAAAAAAAAACTCAGAAAAGAATTCCGCGTTTTATGCTCTTAATATGATCCCTTCAATTCTTTGTAGATTCGGGAGTGGGACTTTCTCAATGGTTGTCCTTTGTATGATCGAGCACAAACGAGAGATAATATCACCATCAATAATATACAAAACATAAATACAATTAAAATTGTGTTTAACGATGCCTCAATAAATATAATAATTATATATGATAAACATATGAATAATTTCTTTCAAAAAAGATTTTTTTTTTTGGTGAACAATGAAATTAAAAAAGGCCGTTAAGCCATGTCCGCAAGATACAAGCTATCAACTAGAGGAGGTGGAGACTCCCAAAAGTACTCTACTCTTCTATCAACTAAAGTAATTTTTCCTAGCAAGTCCGCTAGTTTGTTAGTCTCTCTCGGTGTCCATTGGATCCGGATCTCCCATGAAAGTCTAATAAATTCCCGACATTCCTTCACTAGCTCCGTGAACGGTTGGTGGACGTCCATCTCTCGTGTCAATTCTTTATGCGCTACGAGCGAGTCCGTCTCCAAAATAATGCGTGGATATCTTCTTTCCCAAGCTAAAGTGAGGCCTTTTTTAATTGCTTCCAATTCCGCTTCATCAATCGTAGGTGACGTGAGCTCAATTTTGTACCCTCATTCCCACTTTCCTTCGGCCGTGCGCAGCACCCTTGATCCGTGGCCTCGGTTCTCCTCATTCCACACTCCACCATCGATATTCAACTTCACCCAACCTTCTTCGGGTTTTTTCCAATTAAGCGTTGTTCGTACCTCCCGATTTCGCCCTCTATGCTCTTTTCTTCTCCCTTTGCTCAACTCGGAACTAAGGATTTTAATTTGAAACATACACGAGTTAGAGCTATCCATCCTTTGCTTAAAGATTTTCTTATTGCGATTCTTCCAAATCACCCAAAGCCCCGCCGCAAAAGTGTATTTCCATTCCTCCCCGCTCGAGAATCGACCTCTGATTTTTTTACTTACAATCGACGCTCGTAACAATTCATCATCCGGGATCTTGTCGAACAGCACTAGACAGCTCGGCTCCACCACTTTTTTCCAAATTTCTCTTGCCATAACACAATGGCGCAGCATATGTATCACATTCTCTGCATAATTCGAGCATATTGGACAAGATTCATCCGTCGGAATTCCAGTTCTCTTTCGCATCACATTGGTCGTGAGACGATCTTGCACCGCAAGCCATAAGAAGTGGCGGATTTTGTTGTTTAGATCAATACTCCAAATCCAGGCCGTGTCTTTGAAAGGAGGCGTAGTGTCGGAATAATGCTTTGCATACGTTTTATATGCTGATTGACACGAGAACTCTCCGTTGGAGTTTTCACTCCACAATATTTTGTCTTCCCCCTCTCTAAACGTCACCCGCGAGTCCAAAATCTCGCGTTTCAGTTCCTCCAGAATCTTCGAGGCGATCTCGTCGAGTCACCAATTTCCAACATCGTCCATCATGCCGCGCAGCAGTAGCTGCTTCTCCTCGGCCTCAATTTCGCAGTTTTCTTCACAAAGAATTTTACCCCCTATCCAGTTATCGTACCAAAAACGGATTTTACGCCCGTCCCCAATTTTCCAGCGAAGGAAAGGAAGAATGAGGTTGGCGCATCGGATCAAGCCTTTCCAAGTCGCACTATCGGTGTTTTGACCTTATATTCGGTGATATGGCCCTTCTTGATATATTTAGCCATAATCAAATCTCACCAAACCATTTTTTCGTCTCTCAAAATACGCCAAACCAATTTGGATAAAAGAGCTTCGTTGCACGTTCGTGCATTCCGTATTCCCAAACCCCCATCTCTTTTGGGCTTCGTAACCCTCGGCCAACCAACAAGGTGTAGCTTCCTCTTAGTCACGTCCGATGACCAAAGGAAGGCTTTATTCAAACGATCAATTTGGTCACAAATATTTTCCGGAATCCACGCCGATTGCATATGATATACGGGAAGGGCGGATGAGACGGATTGTATAAGCGTTGCGCGGCCAGCCAAAGTGAGGAGTTTGCTTTTCCAGATGGTGAATCGCTTCATAATTCGATCAAGAATATTCGCAAAGTCAGCCCTAGTAATTCTTCCATGGATTAACGAAACTCCGAGGTAACGCCCCAAATTCGTAGTTTGGCCGAAGCCAAGAATATCGCTCAAACATCGTTTGAAACCCGCTCCTCCCCTTTTAGAAAAGAAGACTTTGGATTTTTGATGACTAAGTTTCAACCCCGACGCGCCACAAAACCTTTCCAACACTCCATGAATTGCCCTCGCCGTGCTTTTTGTCGCTCTCCCCATTAACACTAAATCATTCGCAAAAAACAAATGGGATGGCCGAGGACCTCCTCTACATGGAATTAGGGGCTGCCATGTACCCTTCTCTACCTCCTCTTGGATTAAATAAGCCAACCTCTCGATACATAATACGAAAAGATAGGGAGAGAGCGGATCTCCCTGCCTTAGCCCGCCCCCGTGGCGAAAAGAGTCAAGCGGCGTCCCGTTCCATAACACTCTTGTTGCTGCGTTGCGTACGCAAAACATGATCAACTAAATAGTCTCCGTCGGGAAATTGAACGCGTGTAGCGTTTTCTCGAGAAAATCCCAATTAATTTTGTCGTATGCTTTTTCAAGATCAAGTTCCATCACCATACACCCGACCTTATTGTTTTTCTTGCTACGCAAAGAATGAAGGACCTCTTGAAGTAGGAATATATTATCCTGTGTACTACGTCCTTTAATGAAGCTCGACTGTATTGGCGATATGATCTCGGGCATGATCCCTCGCAACCGTGACGTGAGACTCTTCGTGATAAATTTATAAAATACATTGCATAGAGAGATTGGCCTGAATTGGGTAATATTTTCCGGATTTTGAACTTTCGGGATGAGGCATAAAAACGCCTCGCAAATTTTTGGGTCAAAACTTTTTTCCCGGAATACCTGTTCGGCAAAGTCGCATAAAGATTGCTGGATAACGCTCCAACTTCGTTGGTAAAACCCGGCTTGCAAGCTGTCGGGACCTGGTGATTTAAACGGATTCATCGAGAACATCACGTTTCTAACCTCTTTCAGATCTATAGTGTGCGTGAGAAGCTCTCGGAAATCTGCTGCTATAGCGACTTGAAAACGTGAGATATGCAGTCGTGATGCGACAGGAACAGCATTGCTGTTCGGATTCCCGGCGAAGAGTGTCACATAATAATTTTGAGCGTGGGGGATTAGGACTGTCTCGTCATCCGTCCAGATTCCATCAATTTTAAGGGTGCTAATTTTGTTCCTTTTCCTTCGTTCGATAGTTGAGCGGTGGAAGAACTTCGTGTTTCTGTCTCCGTCTCTAATCCATTGCACCCTCGACTTTTGATACCAAAGGACCTCCTCTTGCCTTAGCACGCCGTTGTACTCCAAGATGAGATCTCTTTCAAGTTCCATAAGAAAATTATTTGTGTGTCGAGCTAGTGATTTTTGAATTCCGTTAATTCTTGCCATCAACACACGTTTTTTCTTATATATGTTCCCAAACTTTTCTTTATTCCATGGATCTAAAACTCTCGAAACCTCCTCGATTGCTGCAAGTATACTCGGTTGAGCATCCCAAATATTTTTAATAAGAGGTAAGCAATCGTCGTGATGGAACCAAGCCGCTTCGAAGCAAAATGGTCTCTTGTTCTTGCCCCCCTTCGCACCGAAACAGTCCATCATTATCGGATGGTGGTCCGAGTGCACCTTCGGAAGGTGCAGCACATCATATTTCGGAAATAACTCCAGCCATTCTTTATTTGCTAAAGCACGGTCAAGCCTCGTTTGAATTATCGCCCCATCCTCACGCTTGTTAGACCATGTGAACGGTACTCCCCGAAACCCTGCATCAACGAAACTGCACCTTTCAATAAAGTCACGGAAGAAATTAAGTCGACTTAATGATCTTGTGCTTCCCCCCGATTTTTCATGATTATAGGCAATTTCGTTAAAATCTCCCAGCGCAAGCCACGGTAAATTCGAGCCCCTTGCCATATTTTCCATGCTCTCAAAAATCTTAACTTTAGCTGATCGACGAGGTTGTGCATACACCCCCGATACTCTCCATCTCTCGCCGAGGTTTGGATTAATTATTGCATGTATCGCTTGATTCTCCACCGATAGAATTTCCATATTAACATCTTCCTCGTTCCACAACATCCAAACTCCACCAACCATACCCTCTGTCGGGGCTAGAATATATTTTGAAAATCCCAACCTCGGAACAATCTCGTAAGCTCTATCTTCGCTCACCCTCGTCTCGCATATAAAGACGATACTCGGACGGTGTGAACGCACCAACTCCCTAAAGTTATGCCTAAAATCAACATGTTCGGCCCCTTGACAATTCCACAAAATTATCTTCATATTAACTTGATTGATATGCTGAAGTTCGATGGGATATTCAATCCCGAGACCCCTCCATGACACAATCACTTGATTCCCCGTCTCGACCGCTAGCGCAATCTGTCGTCGAAAATCCCACTCGCTCGGTCTTGTATTCAGCCACCAAGCCGCTATGTCGTCCTCTCTCTGGGTGCGATAAATCGAGGTCTCTATCTCCCAAAATAGCGGTGGTATCGTCAAAATATCTACCGCCCTCTCCTCTATGGCAATTCGTGATATCCTGGAAGGTCCGATTAACTCATGTTGACGAGTCTCGATCTCCAAGAGTTCCATATGCCCCAGTAGCAAATTGTCCCATAACTCCTCGTCCATTATGTTTATGGGACTGCTCGCTAGAATTTTCGTTGTTCACTACCAGCTCTTTGTCTTTGAAAGCTTCGAATTCTTGATCTTTTAGGCTTAAGAGAGCATCAAAATTGTTGGGACTCCTACTTTGACTCTTCTTCCCTTCTTTCAAGACTTTCCTAATTCTATTCGGCTTCTTAATACTTTCCTTTGCCATCGGTCCAATCAGCGTTTCCTTAATCCTAAGCGACGCGTTTGGATTTTTAAAGCTCTCTTTCGCTTTGTTGTTCAGTCCCACCCGAGCCCGACTGCTCTCACATGTGGTGTTCTTCGAAGTTTCCGTCGGATACAGGGTCCCCCTTTGCAAAATTCTTAGTTGCTGAGTACTCTTCTCAACATAATTCTCGGCCTTACCCTTAGCTTGTGAATTAATTCGATTTCCGCGCGACACGTTCATCCATTCTCCAAATTCCCCTTTTTGCGTTTTCTCTACGAGCCATTGAGAACGTGCAGTAGCATCCTTAGGAATTATTTCCGCAACTTCAACAACCTTCTCGGATTCTGGAGATGGGATTTCAGTGGTGCGCTCGCATCGTGCCTCGATGTGTCCCGCTTTCCCACACTTGAAGCACAAAGACGGGAGATTTTCATACACTACTTGATAGAATTTATTACGCACTCCTATCGTCATCTTGAGCGGTTTGGTCGTGCTCACTTGTACGCATACTCGTGCGAATTTACCTCGTGTCGCATTCATCGTGTTTCCATCAATCTTGATGGGGTCTCCGATCATACTAGCGAGTACATGCACAATACCCTCAGAGAGGAGTTCCATTGGAAGATTCATGATGCGTACCCCATGTGATGGCGCTATCAATTTTGTCCGTCGTAGCATCAAAATCAGGAAACCATTTGCGGATCGAAAGAAAACTACCCGCCAAGTGCCACGACCCCTCTGTTAGAATCATCTCCCGCTTGCTCTCGGAAATTTCTTTCAGGCAATAGCATCCATAGCCAAGGTCCATAAGTTCAAATTCGGCGTGGAGTGACCACATGATGTCGAGCTTTGTTTTGAGAGCCTCATAATACCATGGTCTACCTAGAATTCGGATGATGAGGTTATCTTTCCATTTGTTTTTGATACGTTCCTCCAACTCTTCTGTAAACGTGACCGTCGAAATTGGTATTTTATCCGTAGTTTCTTGGAAGATCAGATGTTGTTTAACCTCAGCGAACCGGAGTTCGAATTTCACGTCTCTAACACTACCCTTTGGTTTAGTGATAGCCGCATAGGTTGGGGCCGATTCAACAAAGTTAGGGTTTATTGGTAGTTCATCCGAATCCTGCATGTTCGTATCAATCATTGAATACTCTGCCCCATATCTCATTCGTTTCTGATTTCGAGCCGTGAAAACGAATCCGTCCGGTGGTACGAATTCTGTTGCCGCTGGTTGAATTTCCGATATTTTTGCCGCAAGAGACTCTGGAGATTGCATGGCCGCCCTCATGTATAATTACTTAGAAGAAGGTTTTTTTTGAGAAGAAGGTTTTGTTATTAACCATTATATTCGTGATCCTTTCAAAAAAGATTTGCAACATCACAACAATAAATATGTGTTTGAAGTTTTGCCCTATCAACTTGACTTCAAACAAACAAACAAACAAACAGAACCTGTGTGTGTGTGTGTGTGAGAGAAAGGATGAGCAAGAAGCGCGTGGTGATAGTTGGAGGGACAGGCTACTTGGGTCAGCATCTCTTACAATCCTTCGCCGCCGTTGATAATAATAATTATTCCCTAGCATTCACGCACCACACCGTTCCTGCTCCTCACGCGCTGCTCAATGCTTTTCCCCACGCGCTCCCTTTCCACGTCGATTTGCGCTCCGGCGATGGCCTCGATGCCATCACACACGCATTTGGCCAGGTTTGTTTTTAAATACATACTCTCACATTTTTACTTGCCTATTTTTTTTGTTTTTCTCAACTGTAAAATATTTCAGCCTGATGTGGTGATCAATTGTGCTGCTCTTTCCGTTCCTCGCGCCTGCGAATCGGATCCAGAAGCTGCCATGTCCGTCAATGTGCCCACCGCTCTCGTGAAATGGTTGTCGTCCAGCTTTCCAGTGTCTAATACTCTTCTCATTCATTTGTCCACTGATCAAGGTTAACTAATGTTTTTACAGCATTGCCATTTGGATTAATTCATAAATTATTATCATGTCGTCAATGATGATCGTGTTTTCTCTTTTAAGTTTAAATGTTCTAACCACAACATAGTGACTGATTTCGTAGTCCTGGCCTTTAGGTGTCCTGTAAACTCATTGATTTTCCGACGTCTTCCTTGCTAACCTTAATGATTTAAGTTAGTCTTTTATACCGCCAAATTCAACTGCCTGCACGCGCATGAGATTGTAGCCGAGATGCTGAATTTTTGCCTTTTGGATATCTGGTTTAACTCAACATATTAGTTGCTCTATTCACATAATCATTCACTAGTTTCTGCATGCTCTTGGCATCCAATTTGCAACAATGTTGTTGATTCTTTCATGTTTTTTTTTGGTTTAAGTCTTTTGGAACAGGAAAAAGGACTACTAACAAAATTGGAGTTGAAACACAAACAATAAATGAAGTTTATGTGATTCTATGTTGAGAACCGACTAACTTTGCTGCAGTTTATGAAGGTGTGAAATCCTTCTATAAGGAAGACGATGAGACTATTCCTGTGAATGTCTACGGGAAATCTAAGGTGGAAGCAGAACAATTTGTGTTCTTAAACTACCCAAACTTTGCGATTTTGAGAAGCAGTATCATCTACGGACCACAGACCATCTCACCTGTTCCAAAATCACTTCCAGTTCAGGTGTATATGCATCTTGCAACTTTTTCTTCCATTCCTGTAGCTTCATAAGCACAATAAACTTTAAACTTTTACCTGGATCTAGAAACTTACTTCCAGAATGTTTTTCTGTAGTTATAATCTTCTGGAATACTATTTTTTTGATTAATGGCTGACAAGCCCAATTGTTACTGTTATTGTTTCATAATGACCTATGCTTTTTATTGAACACCAAGAGAAGATGAATATATTGAGTATAGAGAAGGAAATTTTTCTCTCCTCCTCTTTGTCTACTCTAATTGGTGCATAGAATACAGTTTAAGTTTCTTGCTTTTGATGTTCAAGTGGCCTATGTATATGCTTGGTGTTTACTTCTCAAAATTTTAGTAGCTGAATCCAACATTTTCTAAAACAGTAACGTGGATTACAGAAGCTGCTCTTTCATATGCTATGCTTTGTCAAGGACTTGCGTGTGTCATTTGCATTTTGCTACTTACTGGTAATGTGAAGAACCTCTAGATGTGGAATTATCAGCCCAATCTAAAATGTAAAAATAACACTACAAATACAATAATTAATTAGCAGGATGTAACTCTTACACATTTAGTGTCCTAATCCCTAACTCTTAAGAATTCCTAACTGATAGCCGAGCAATGACTATCTGCTGCCAGAATCATTCTTTTCATCATGAGTGCTAAACACGGTCGAGGGTGTAAAGGCAACTCAAGCCTTAAAGAGTGAAATTATTTTATTCTGCTTTGATTTGTATGTTTAAAGCTTTCTCTGGTCATTAATTGATTTATAGATATATTCGCTCAGTTTTGGATATACTGAGTATTGTTTTAACTCGCAGAACTCTTAACATATTCACGAAGCAAGTATAATAAACTGTTCCATGTTAATCCTCTTTAGTTGGAGTATTTACTTTGAATTGATTATTATGGTGCAGTGGATGGACAGCGTACTTGCTAAGGGAGAGGCATTGAATTTCTTTTATGATGAGTTTCGCTGCCCTGTCTATGTTAAGGATCTTGTCAGAGTCATTGGAACTTTGACTAGCCAATGGATCTCAGGTTAGAGGCGTCTGCTTTGCATCTTTGCACGTGCACCATCTTAATTTAGCATAAGTGTGAAGAATGAGGAAGAAACTTCAAAGATTACTGTTCTCTACAAAGTTTTAGGGAGTCCAGTCCCTGGCACACGAGATCCAGATCATGAAGCATTACTGCAAGTTTTAAGCTCCAAACACGTCCTGCATCAGGATTGTGCATTTCACATGCCGCCTGTTTTTAGCATCTGTCCCCTGGCTTACGGATGCGAGAAGATAATTGATGAATTTTCTAACTCTTACCTCAAGTGTTGTTAGAAAGTTACACCATGTTACTCATTTGACAACTGGTAAAACAAAGCTACAAGTTCAAACATATCCGCAGACATTGAGCTCTTGGTGAAATGTCAAATCTTCACTCTTTAGTCTTACTTAATAGAACAACGCACTCAATTTACTCTGGATGTGTTGAATGGAGGGCTAAGAAGTACTATGGGAGCATTCTGAAAGTATTTCTGTTTCACTGACCTGCTTGATTGTCTTGGTTTAAGTCAGTAGGTAGTTTTAATATAATCTGCCTGTATTTCTTGTTAAGTGAATTTTTATTTTAATTTCCCACAATCTTAATTTCCAAAGATATATGTTGTACAACGCTTTTGACTGTATGAGTTACCTACATGGCTTCCTACTTCCTCCAAGACAAATATCTCTTTTGAAGTTCCTAACAAAGTTTGACTTTTGCCGAGATGTTTGCTGAATTTGTTTCTTTTTCATTAGATGTAATCAGAGGCTTCATTTACACCGTGTTTGACTTTATAAAATGGAATTTGTGATGCTCGTGCAGAGCATAAGCAAGTGCAGTTAGTTCTGAATGTTGGTGGGCCAGTTAGGGTATCGCGAGTGGAAATGGCAGAGTCAGTTGCTCGTGTAAGAGGTTATAATACCTCGCTGATCAGACCAGTATCTGCTGCATCGGTATGAATTAGCGGTCCAAAAGGAATATACTGGCATCTTTCTTATGATCGAGCATTCTTTTATTTCTCTAAACATCCCTTACCTGGTCATACATGTGGGATAACTACATTTACACGTCCTGAGATTTGATCTGCTTATGGAAATCTTCCATTGAAGTATGAATACATTATATATGCGCCCTTGAGATTTGAATAATTATAGACACACGCCCTTGAAGCTGGAGGGGGAAAAAAAAAACCAGATTACTGTCTCTCGATAATTATTCAACCATCATAGGAGGTGTCTGTAACTTTATCATATCTCACTGGATGTGGATAGAATTATCCTATATGTTTCTGTATACGCGAAATTCAAGCTTCACAATCAGACTACATAGTTTCACTGTATAGAGAAACTACAGTTATGCACGTCTCAAGATTACACTTGTCATCTTTCTGTTTTTGTCCGTCTTTAGTATCTTTAAACCTTACATTTCAATTATTAGGTTGATCGTGGTGTCAAATCCCCTGCTGATATTTCCATGGATATCACGAAGCTGATCCGGACTCTAGGTATCACTCCTACGCCATATACAGAAGGTGTCAGTTTGACTCTCAAAGCTGAAGCCAGTTCATAATTCAAAATGTTGGGTTCGATCCATCATACACTTTGATCTTTAGTGCATGGGTTCTCTCACGCTGCAGTTTCCTTGTTATTGGCTTGAAGGTATGACTGAAGTTCACAGTCTCTTCCCCTTTTTGCTCGCAGGGATAGGTTACCTAGGTTATTTTATGGTAGATATTGTGACCACCATTTTATGTGTAAAGGTGTAGCTACAATGATATCTTGTACACGGAATTGATACACATTGTCAGCTTTACATGTAAAAAAGGATATGCGCATGACTGCATCTTATATTGCCTGTTTATTATTACCCTTTTTTTTCTTTTTCTTTTTTTGGGGAATTGGAGGGCCCTTCGTGGTAATTGATTTTTGTGACAAATACGTGTTCCGGTGATTTAATTAAATTTTGTGATAACTACGTACTAGGTTGATTTCGAGTCCAAATCTTCTAGGTCCGGCCCTGTCTTTCGAGTTCAATTCTTTTGTATCTGTACCTTCCTCTGTACCATCAATATTATTGGGATACATGTCCCTCACAAGTCACAACAGAAACTCAACCACACTCTACAATTGTGACTTCCCTTCTGTATTCCATCGTCATCCCTTTCCACCGTTTATCTCACCGCCATCTTTCCCCATCTATTAACTGAACTTCTGTAAAACTAACTTTCTACATTAATTTTCAATGGTGTAAATATTGATTTGTAAGCTAGATTGAAGATTTTACAATTTTGCAGGTTTTTCATTAGAAGAAAAAAAGTGGTGAAATCAATGAGATCGAAGTGTTGTGTAAATACAATGTCTTTTGTTATCAATACTGATGATTCTGAGGTTAGTGTTTTTAAAGTACAAAGAGGCATGCACCAATGATATCCTTCATCTACTTGCCTGTTTCTATTTTGCTCGAAATGCTTTTTCACCTTTACTCTGCGGAGATGAGGAGGGTTATGACCAAAGATATCTCAATGAATAAAAATGCACTTATAATATAGATAGCGAGAATATATTTTGTAAGAAAACGAAGGAAGGTATAGATGAGACCGTGGAGCTGTTTCAAATATATGAGTGCGCAGAAAGACAAGTTACCTCAGCACAACACTGGATATCCGTTCGAAGGTGCAGCTCTTGTTAGAGATCTTTGCATATATTTCTGATAGTATTTTTTTTAATAAAAAAAAAGTGATTAAAGGCTAGAAGAGGGAAAAAAAATAACCAAAGAAACTTATCAATGAGGGAGAAGGAGTTTCCTTTTACAACAGTCTTGCAATCGCTATATGTTATATTAAGCTAACTGACACTCCTGTTATAACCAAAACAAATGTTATATATGGGGTCTCACGACCTTAGAATTTTCAACGTTGCACTTCTGGAAAGAATAGCTTGATGTATTCTTCATTATCCCATAGTTTAGCAAAGGTAGTCAAACTGCTATTTTCTTAAAGTTCAGCATGACTATAATTCGTGGTGGCCATTAGGGGTGTTTGGGCCGGGTCGAGAATAAGAATTCTCGCCCGACCCGTTGAATTTTTCCCGGACCGGGAAAAATTCGGTTTGCTCCCTCCCGGCCAGACCAGGAATTTACTCCCGGTCTGGGTCACGCCGAGAGGTAACAGATTCGAATCGGATCCCGTTACCTCCCGCGGGATCCCGGGAGGCAGTAGCCTACTATTTTTTTTTTCTTTCTTACATATCTTTCTCTCTTTTTTTTTCTTTCTAACAGTCTTCATTTTTTTTTCTCACACACACACAGCTTCACACAGTCAGACACACACCAGCCGCACACTCACACATACTCACACACTCACACACTAACACACACACACTAACTCACACAGTCACACACACACCAGCCACCACCGCCGCTGCACCACCACCAACAAAATTTTTTTTCTATCACTTTTTCTTTCTTTTTCCTCTAATCACGCACACACACGGTCTGACACACACACACACACAGTTTCACACACAGTCTGCCACACACACACTAACGCAATACACACACTCTCACGCCTCCACTCCGTCGCACCACCACGCCCGCCTCATCACCACCGCCGCTCCCCCTCCACTCCAACACCACCACCACCAACAATTATCAAAATTAAGAGGTAATTTTTAAGTATAGATATAGAAAACAAAAAAAAGAATTGGAATTTTCCAACCTCAAGCACTTGTAAACTGTCGGCCAGGACCCGGGATTCCTCCCGTCCCGGCCAGAAATCCCGTCCCCCAGGAACAGTGTTCTCGGCGGGAGGGAACGTGAGCTACCACGCAGCTCCCGTCCTGGCGAATTCCCGTGGCGGGACCCCGACCCATAACAGGCCTAGTGGCCATACAATGTATTAATGAAGCGAGGTGGTGTAGGATCGAGGTATGCGTTAAAGAGTGAGAAATGTTGAGAATATATATATATATATATATATATATATATATATATATATATATGTGTGTGTGTGTGTGTGTGTGTGTGTGTGATGCAGGATAATTTCGTCTGTTGATTAATCACTCAACGTTAGACTAATCTAAGCTCTTGATTGATCATAAACTAGATTTGAGTTCAGAAAACATGCACTAAGAAACACGATACGTGAACTAGGATGAGGGAGTTGACGCCCATTGGTGGGTGAGACTATAAGCAGATATAGCTCAATAGCATGTAATTCAGATAATATTTATCGTAGAGTAACGCAGTAGGTACAAAATAGTTAAGTAAGTAAGATGTATCTACTCGATCAGGTTAGAAGTAACCAATGTGAATTGGGCGTTTGCTAATTTTGGATTGGATTTGGGACTAAATCAAGCTGCCTATATATCTTATTTAAGGAGCAAACATAGTTCATTGTTTCTCAGTGGTGGACGATCGTGGTTGGTGGTGAAGGTCAGACCTTTGAGCTTTGGCCTTTGCACATCGAATATCAGTTGGTGGCTCAATATCTGTTGTTGATGATTAGGCATTGCACAGATCTACCTTTTTATCATAAATATTTCGTTAGAGGTTGGATTAACGAACCGCTTCTTGATCTTGAAACTAGACTCAAATTGATTTCACAGGTATAAACCTTGATAGGTTGAGCTTCATAATAAGTCTAATTCATATAGGTCGAACGATGCTTCAATATTCCTTGGCGTTACGATTTTGCTCATAACTCTTTCGTTAGAGGTTAGACTGACGAACCGCTTCTTGATTTGGAAACTAGACTCGAAGGCTTTCCACATGTATAAGCCTTGATAGGTCGAACTTCACTATAGGTCGAATTCACCCAAGAATAGGTTGAAATTCTTACAAATAGGTTGAATTTGCCAAAATGGTCGAACAAGCTAATTCGAGCTATTAAGATTGTCTCAAAAAATTTACCTCATTAATGATGTTTAACGGAATATTTATAGATAAAACATTTCATTAATTATCGGAATATGTTGGGCTTGATGGGCTCTAAGTCAATTTGGGCCCAAAATACGTCGAATTGGGCTAAAAATAGGTCGAATTGGGCATCGAAAATAGGTCGAAAGGCAAAAATAGGTTGAATATTAAGGACTTGTTTTCTAGCTTTGCGCAACTTTACCGTCTTGCTTATAACTTCCTTTGTATATGTTGGAATTGCAATCTGTTTTTTTGGTTGAAAATGGAACATTTGTGGCTTTCTTTTGACATAGGGCACATGGTAAGATTTGGTCTACACAAAGACTAGTGAATTTTCTAAGTTGTGCTTGAGTTTGTCTCTTAACTGTTCATCTTTATTGATACACAATTACCAACTGAGGCAATCATGTCTTATCATTTTTCAAAGCTTACACGAGCACGTTGCTTGACATGTGAGAAATACAAATTAAGGTACAACAGTGTGGAAACGAATGTCGCTATCTCTGTAAGACTACCAGAGGCATTCATACGGGTAACAAAATCAAGTGATCTTTTGGGATTAAGTCACAAGATGGTGGAACATGGAATACATCCAATAATGCCTTTGGAAGGATGATTCTAAAAATAGTTTTTATTAAAATGCATAAAAACACTGTAATTTTACAATATTGACCCCTTTATTGTCATTTAAGTACATAAAAGTCAAGTTTGTTTTAACTTTGATACATGATTAGTA
Organism: Linaria vulgaris; assembly: GCA_948329865.1. Taxonomy (NCBI): domain Eukaryota; kingdom Viridiplantae; phylum Streptophyta; class Magnoliopsida; order Lamiales; family Plantaginaceae; genus Linaria; species Linaria vulgaris. Next base: position 36,473,224 of record OX415253.1, read on the forward strand.
GTAGTAAGGCTTGTATTTTGGTTTTATTTCGTCCGGGTGACAAAACACCGTAAAATATTACAATGGGCTAATCAATTGCCAAAATAATGCTAATCAAATAGAATCCGAACTAGCTTGGTCCGGAACACCTATTACAAGTTGACTAGGCTTTATAAATGAAATTATTAAGTACATAAAGTGTATCGAACAGCTAGGGTTCGATCTATCCTGTATCGAATCGGTTATGTTCGATATGGTATATGCTTGATGGTCCAATATCGAACTCTTGCCCTTCGATCTATGAGAGTATCGAACTAGGGTCCTTTGATGTATTGGTGAGCTGATTTGTTGAGTATCGAATCGTATATGTTCGATATGGTATCTACTTGATGGTCCAATATCAAATGGTTGTTCTTCGATCGAGCGTAGTGTATCGAACGCTGGGACTTCGATCAAACTCGAAGGATTCGATTGAATAATGACGGGTTCGATGCTGATTGAATCGATGCTGACTGGAATGCGTGCTGAGAATGTCAGGGGACGGGGTATTTATAAACCCCGTCCAGCAGGCCCATTGGATGTTGGGGAAAGTGCATCGAACGGACATGGTTTGATCCACCTGTTAGATCGAACCATGTCCGTTCGATGCTCGTTCAACATCGAATTTGGCTTGTTCGATGCACTGTTCCAGTTGGGCTTGCTTCTTGGGCCGGCCCAATATTAGTATTGGGCCGTTCCTAAAATACCCGCATCATATATTTCTCCCGGTTTGGGAGACGATATCGATCAGAGGTCGGGTTCCAAACTTATAAATTATATTTTTTATTTGGCGCTCTTTTCTTTTGATAATGCTGGAAATCATGCCCACAATTGGGAGGCGTGTTCTGAAAGACGTGCATCTCAGTGTATTGTTCTTGAAGCTTTTATTAATATTGTTGTCCTAGATCGAACGCTCTTTGTTCTATCTTGCGGGCTGCATCGAACAATGATGGTTCGATGCTAATATTGTGTATTTTCGTTGTTTGATCGAACCAATGGTGTTCGATGCTGAGACTAGCATCAAATCAAGACGATTCAATGCGTATTTTAACGGGCCTGATGGGTCTTTTCAGCGTCTATATAAAGGAGGAAGATGCTAGAGAAGCTCATTTTGCCTTTTGCTGAACCCTCGCTAATTTGTAAGTAGTATCGAACAAGTGCGGTTCGATACACGCTACATCGAATGCTTCTTGTTCGATGTTAGCTGTATCGAACGATTGTTGTTCGATCGAGTGCCTTAGAAATTTTTTTGTGCTTTTTTGCTGGATGAACATGTTTCGCCTCTGGTTTTTTAACGATTTTTTGTACTTTTTTCAGGCAATTTACTTCTCAGTCGTTGCCGAATTTCCAGTTCTAAGCAAGGTAACTGATTATGCTCTTACCTTTCTGGGCACATTATTTTTGCTTTTGGAATGTTTATTTGAAACTGTCGAGTAGATGTCGTAAGTGCAGAGAGTGACGTATTCGTGTGTAGACAGTCGTTTTTCTTTTTATTTTATTTCAGTTTGTGTCGATCAAGATGGTGAGATCTGAGTCGACCCCAGGGAGTGAGTCTAGTAGCGGCTCAAGCTCAGGTTCAGTCAACTCTATGGTGGGCCCCGCAAGTGCTCCCGTGGGTCCAAGTATACCTCGCGGAAGTGAGAATGAGCTTATCGACATTGATTATGTCGATTCGCCTAGGGGTGATCATCTTGGCGATAATAATGATCCGACGTCTTCACAAGGTGGGGATGATAATTCGCAATCTTCTTCATCAGAGGATAACCGTGCGTCCAGTGAAGCATGTGAGGATATAGAAGCCATCAATAGGGAAATTGATGACTACGCGGAGGTCCCATGGATGGCATATAACATTTATGTGTCACGGCTGCAGCATAGCCGCTCGTCGCTGCGCGAAATGTTTAATATAGCCAATAGGTATAAGTTAGTTGTTCCCGGTCCGGACGAGCGCATAGACTTACCCCCGCCTGGTCATCTCACAGTTTTCGTGGGTCAACTGGCGAACAAGTTGCGATTTCCCATACCTATCGAGGTCAAATTCATTCTGAGATCCATCAGGATTGTGCCATGACAGTTGACGCCGAACTCGTTCGGGCAAATCATCGGTTTTATCATCCTTATGAAGGCCTTACACGAGCCTCAAGGTCCCAATCAGTTTTGGGCTCTCTTCGAGGTTTGTAAGAGGGAGGTAGGCTTCTACCACGTGAAGGCTCTGAGGCACCGAAAGTTTTTGAGTGGCGGGGCCTCTAGCTATGGGAAGAATTGGAAGAAACACTATTTTTACGTTCAGGAGAGCTATGAGGGAGAATTCGCGGCGTATCGCCGTGATTGATTTGGGGGTGCTGGGGTTGCAATACATAATGGTGTACGCCCACCTTCATGGGACTGCGATTTTGTCCCTAACTTAGTTCGCGATCGCTAGTTTAATGTTAAGAAACTGGTCGAGAATCACATGTTGTCTTTGGCTGGATTTTCTCTAGTTCCCTATGATGGGAGGTTTACGCTTGGTATATATTCTGCATTTTTTACTTGGTCTAGTGTTTCATTTTCATTGTTATGATAATAGTAATATGTGTTTTTATTTTCAGGAAAATTTATCATGAACCGCCACGTCAGAATCAATCAAGCTCTTGCAGCTGAGAACAAAGGTTCTTAGACAACCATTGTTCCCCCGATTCCCCCTCCAAGGAAAAGGAAAAGCAAGAGTAAGAAAACAGCAGCTGAAGGATCGGTGTTGGCGCCCGTTGAGGCTCCAAGAGATCCTTTCGAGGATATCTTGGGGCAAAGTCGCGCGACTACTCCCCCTCCTGATGATGTCTGCTATGCAGGGGGTGCTAATGAAACTGCAGCCGAACATGGCGTCAATGCTAAAGGTGCTGCTCAGGCCAAAAGAAGGAGAGTCCATCGCTCCCAAACCGGGGGTGTTATCACCCTAGCGCCATCATCAACAATAGAAATTTGAATCTCTTTCTATTTTTCAACTATGAGTACCATAGAGTATGCCTTTTCTACCAAAGGAAGTGGATCCATTCCAAGGATCTGACTTCTCACACCATCATAATCATCATTCAGTCCCATGAGGAACTGCATAAGCCCAGTGAGGGAATGAAATTGCAGTGACTGTTGAGCAATTTGACATTTACAAATTCGTGCAGCATCACAATGATAGTTAATAACTGGCACCAAACAGGTGAGTTCATCCCAAAGCTTTTTAAGCCGAGTGTAATAAGCAGAAACATTGAGAGAGGACTGTGAAATAGAGGCTACCTCTCTCTGCAGCTGATATAGGCGAGGGCCATTACTTAGTCCACAAAGTTCTTCCAGTTGTTTCCAGAGATCGAAGGCCGAAGTAGTGAAGAGGAATGCATCGGACAACTCGTCGGAAATAGATCGGAGAATCCACGATGCAACCGGACAGTCAACTCTTTCCCATTCAGCATAATCCTCATGCGATGGATCTAGTCGTCATTCTGTACCATTGATAAATCTGAGTTTGCGACGAGCACCGAGTGCTAAGTTCATCGTGGGGCTCCACGGCATGTAATTTGCGATTTCGATGAGCGGCGTTAAGGTGAGAGATGCACCAAATTGTTCATTGTTGTATAGTTGCAGTGCGCCACCAGATCTGGTGGTTCGAGAGGTAGGTGGCGCGGATTGCGTTGAATCAACCATAGAAGTAGTGTTCGTCATCGGAAAAATCCGAAATTAGGGCGGCGATCGTGCCGGAAACTCGAGCAGAGTAAAATCAGTTGCAATGAACTGAAAATGTGGGCTACATTAAGCTCAAAAATTGCGGGATCGGGTGGATCGAACCAGAAGCGAATGATGCCATGTTGTGAGAGAGAGAAAATGGAGAGCAGATTATAGAGAGAGAAAACAAAATATTGTGTATTATGAATGAATTTGTTATAGGAGAGTACATGGAGCTATATATACATATTGCCGTTGGAATGAGCTGGAAATAGTTATAACTAACTAAAAGGCTATTTACATGCTAGGCCCTAGAATACATCAGAATTGAACTAAATGCATAATATAAATAAAATGTCAATAGAGATATGTCGTTATCCGGTCGAACACCGTGTAGAATGAAGAGAATCCGCAGATTGCCTTTCGGACATACATAAGGCTCATCAATACATTTCTCAACCACTACCTTCTAGTCACGTACATCTTTGAACTGAACAACATATATTTAGTAGGCGACAATGATTTTAGAAATTTACATGATTAATAAGAATAGAATCAACTTGGGGAACTAGATGCAATGATTTTCAATTCAAATTAAACTTCGATAATAAGATTGATAAATGAGGTAAAACGATTAATTACATTCAATTACTTGGATAAATTGGCCAGAACAGTTGGTAAAACAATTAAGACTAAAAAAAAACCCCACAAGCCAACCCACACAACAACACATAGTTGATATCCTAGTTACCACCCCATCTCTACTACGACTGACTACACAATCTAACACCTTAGGAAGTACATCAGTGTGGGATATAACTATTTTTTCAGCCCTATTTGAAGTCTCTTCTGAATCATGTGTTCCAGCATTCACTGGTGAAGGCCCTCTTTAATGGGGAGGTTGAGTTGGTTGAGTGTTGTGTTGAGAGAAATGACGACGCATTGTCAATGGTTGACAGATATTGAATGACATGAACGTAACAGTTGTAGTTCAGATCATCTGCCCAGCCCAAATAAACCAGTCGATATGCCTAACGTGCTTCGGACAAATATAGTAAAATCGATTAGGGTATTTTGGCTGTTGAAATAGTGGCCATTAGATACAATATTGTGCCTTGTCCACATGTACATGACAGGACGTAAGGGCCGCCATCTATAACCTATCGTGAAAAGTATTATATCCTGGAAATCTTATACACATTCAAATGAAGAACAAAAAACACCATCCAACAATTCAAGGAACTGTCTAATCTAGCACACACAGCGGAGCGGGCGATCCATGGAATGTTTATAATTCCTAACAACAATTTAATGGAAAAAGCAAAAGTTATTCGGTTACACTGAAACATGTAACATAATGAAATAACACATTTTGAACAAAATCGAAAATTAAACATAAGTTTGCGCCTAGGTTTTCTTGAAATTTACAGTTGACTACAAATAGGAGTGAATGGATCACCTTGACTATGTAACATGAGAATCCAACCACGCACATACAAAGCGGTTCGGGGAACCAAATCCGACGAGGGAACATAAAAATTAAAGCGGCAGGTAAGAACTCGTGGTTTCCGATCGATGCAATTAGACTCGAAATATGAATAAAAGAGCAGATTGCACAAAAAACTTTCAAAATTAGTGTCAATCGAATGGGTTGTAATTTGAATTAGGATTAAATTGGGAATTACGGTTTATGGTATGCGTCGATTGGGTTTGATTTCTCTCTCTAAAGAGAATAGTGATTTCCTCCCTCTTTGTGGGGTTTTCTCGGCTGCCGCCTAAAAACGGTGGTCTTGTTTCTTCCCATTAGTTCAGATTTGTTCCTAGATCTGGCTTTTCTTCTCTTTTTCCTCCCTTTTGATCGAGTCCCTTTTCTCTCAGTTTCTCAAAGTTTGAGAAGGGCATCTACCATTTCTATCCTATCTAGAAACCAACTCTGCCCACAACTCCACCACTACCAGAAAAAACTGAATCACCCGCAGAGTGGCCGTTCCTCGCGGTCGCGACGGTCACTTACTCTCAAAAACTCAACCACCATCAAAGTTACCATGGATTGGTACCTATGGACCCTCCTCCATGCACCGGTTCTATCGGAGGGTCGCTTACTTCTGCCATTCGTGTTGTTGACGGATGGTTTCAGTTCAAGTGGTCAAAAGTTTGGCCAACTTTTGACTCTTATTTTGGGCTCACAGTGTTAAGGCTCACTTCAAATCTTTGTGCTCATTGTGTTTTTTTTATGCTTGTTTTCTTGTTATTGTTGTTTTAAGTTTATTGTATGTTGATTTACTTCTTGAGATCTATCATGTTTCGTTGTTGGTTGTGCCTGTTTGGTGGAATTAGTGTGCTCTTGGTGGTAGTTTGATTTATATGCAGGTATTCGGCGTTGAAAAAGTTGCATGGAAATCCGCTTTCTTCTCTACAGATTTGAATGTGGTTTCTATTTCCTTGTTTATTCCCAGTCATTGGGAATCCTGGTTGAAGTTATAATGGTCTTTCTGTGCGTCAAAAGAACTTTTGATTTACTCCTATCTCAAGAAGAGAGAATCTGCTATCTTCACCACCACTACTGTTGCTGTTCCCGTTGCTTACCTCAATGTCGAGCCCGTGGATCATTCCCCTATCATCTATTTCAATTGTTCTTTGGTTGTTTGTTATCTTGAGTAGGTTTATTTGCTGCAAAGTTTGTTTTGTACTTGGAGATGTTGATGTACTCAGTTCTAAACTTTGTTTAGTATTAATGAAATTATGTAATCATAAAAAAAAAAGAAAAAAAGAAATGGGGGGTCACCCTTTGGCTGGAAAAATAAAAGCAAAGTCAGAGGATAAGACTTACATGCACCTAGTTCATAATGAAACTATGCACCTTGTGGTCTCAAAAGGTTTTGGACCCACCTTCAAGCCATCATTTTCATTTAATAAATAACTCTTCAGAATTAAAATTTGACCCCAGAAGTTTTAGAATTTTCTCTATCAAGACCTCAAAGTTGGGAATAGTCCATTACGACCATATCATGCCCATCATGCTTCCGACCATTTCAATAAACTGTCAAAATTAAAATAGTACCTCTTTTTTACCAAACTACCGTCGGGTTTTCACCAGGTTTTACAGTTTCCACAACCAACCACTCGATCGCAACTGATGGTTCTGTAATGGCTCCTTCAACGGCAACTAGTACAACCCTGGTTCGTTTCCTACTCCGGGCGTAAAAAATACTATTGTGGTATTGACTGGTATTTAAATAGGGAAACATTGTTTGAAGCAAAAGCCAGGATTTTATTTATAAAATGAAACTTATTTATTACAACATCATAACCCTTATAGAGAAGAGTTACTTGTTTAGCTACTCATAGTAGCCCTGTTTCCTACACACATACACTCGTATTTAAACAACAAATTTGAAAAACCTAATACAAGCTAAGCTCAGAATATCTTTCTGATTTATTTTTAGAGTAAGAAAAAAGAGGAGGTTGTCCGATGTCTTCTGCTTCCTTCAGCTTGGATATATATAGAAGCTTACCCGGACTCCAATTTCGGACTTCACTTCTATTTTGTGGATTAATTCGTCATGGCTTACGTTTTAATCCACTAGCTCTTCTTGTCCCGTTGTCAATGGGAATCTGGTCCCTCCATTTTTTATCCTCAGTGGAGGTGGTCTTTGTCAGCTTCACATGGCCTCTTTTGCTTTTTCAGAAAAGTTTGTCCTCTTCTCCGCACGAGGTATCTTTCCTGGTCTAGTGGAGCCCTCTCTGTCGTATTCCCATTTGTCCTTTTTCACCGGGAATCCTTTGCCAAAAAGTGGTTCCTTCTGGTCAGGGCATTTTGGACAAATGTGGTTTTTCCATTTCCCAGTGTGCATCATGTTACATAATTTCCGGCTGGTTTCTGAGGTTGTCGGAATCACGTTTTTCCACAGCTTTTGCCTTTTATTTTCAAATATTGTTTCGGCAAAACGGGTAGTGGTATTTGTCATAATGTTAAGCATGAACGATCCATTTTCCGATTTTTGAAATATTTTAAACGAATACTTGACTTTGTCCATCTCAGTTAGACAGACCCAAAGTCCCCATGCTCTTCTCGTAGTAATATCATCTTCTGATATAGGAGCAACTAGAAGTTGTTCTTCTGGTGGTGGCTTTATATAATCTAAAGCCTTCATGTATGGTCTTTGCAGCTTAATGAAATGAAAGCTGGGATAAAAACTTTTTCCTGTAATTTCTAGAGCTGCTGAAACAAACTTCAGTTCCAGAGTTTCTCCTCTACAAAGTGTATTATTATTCTTCCATGTATCATACACTCCCTTGTAAATCCATTCTGGTAATTTTGAAATTTCCATAAACCCTGGGGATGTAGTGAACACAGAGGCTAGACAGCCAAAGTCAAACCATTCTCGAACATTCTCTAGTTTTGCACCTGGTAGTGTCCAGACTCGTGGGTATTTTTCAGACCAATCGGCCTGGGATTTACCTGGGACAAGTCCCATTCTCGTATATAACCTTTCCCATGTTCTTTGATATTCAATCAATGGAGATGGTTTAAGGTTATCATTAATCTTAGATTTTTCTATTTTTGGTCTAAGATTAAGCTTGTTAATGTCAGCATCTAAAGTTTTATCCCGGCCTGATTCTTTAGATGTTTCCATCTTGGAATCTTCCTCGTTCATGGAATCTTCTTCATATTCATAAGGATCCACTCCTGGATTTGGGTTAATTGTGCTTGAATCACCAACCTCAATTTTCACGTCATGTGCTCGTAGTTCAGAGACAAGTTTTGACTCTGAAGCATCTTGCATAATGGGGCCATGAAGACTATCCCATAACATGGTGCTGCAAAGCCTTGCGGCTTTCATTGCAGTTTGGACCTTGTTAAGATCCTTTTCTTGTACATGTCCTGAAGCCTTGGCATTAATAGTAAGGCTAACTATTGACTTGTTTAGTTCTTCTAGGCTATCGTTGTGATGCCTCCATCTAGTGAGGATGTTGTTGGCTTCACTTGGCTCCATCTCGTGTTAAGAAATCTGCAAGAATATTTTCATGAGATTTAATAATTACCACGTCAAAATCATAGTATTGACATTCAGCTTGCCATCTTAAAAGTCTGGCTTTCTCGGGTTTACTTTCTATTTTATTTTTTAAGAAAGCTTTAACACTTATATTATCAATTTTTAAGATAAATTTCTTTGCGAGTAGAAACAGGGGCCATTTTTTAAATGCACTGCGAACTGCAAAGAATTCCTTCTCGTTGATATGCCATCTTGCAACATTATTATCTGCAAATAATCCACTGCAATATCTGCACGGGACTTCTCTTGTTGGTTCTACTTTCGTTAGAATGGCTGCCCACCAATGATCACTAGCATATGTGTAGAGAACCAGATCGACTTCATCGTTAGGTATCGCGAGTTTAGGCAGATTTTGACACAACTTCTTTAGTTGTTGGACTGCTCATGTGTGTTCCTCTGTCCATTTAAATTCTGCATCCTTTTTAAGTAGAGGACTAAACACTTTTCTGTAACTTGCAAGATTGTTAATAAGCATTCCTGCAAAATTGACTATCCCTAAAAACTTTGAAGTTGTTTAACCGTTTTGAGATTGTTCGGGCAATCACGTACATTTTCAACCAAATGCGTTTGGAGGATGATACCTGATTTGTCAATCTCAATACCAAGGAATTCAATTTTTCTTGTTAGGATTATTGCCTTCTTTTCGGATAGCACCAATCCTTCCTTATGACAAACATCTGAGAATATTTCCAGATGTTTAACATGCTCTTTGATATTTCTTTGAAGAGATTATCCATTTTCCTCTGATATATCTGGGGTGCATTGGCCAAACCCATCGGCATAACATTCCAGATGTAATGTCCTTGTGGTGTAGAGAAAGCTGTGTACTTCTTGCTTTCTTCTTCCATCTTGATCTGATAGAATCCTGACTTACAATCAAACTTAGAGAAGACCTTTGTGTTTTGGACGCAGTTGATCAGGTGTTCTCTGCTTGGGATGTAATATCCGTCGAACTCCAAGATTTTGTTGATCCTTTGGTAGTTGATGACCAACCTCGGTTTTCCTCTTTTGATTTCTCCATGGTTCCTGACTAAGAATCCTTGACTGCTATATGGAGAAACTCCAGGTGAGATAAGCTTAAGGTCAAGATGTTCCTTAAGAATCTTCTGCATATCCTTCCGATCGTTCTGATTCATCAGGATAGGCTTATATCTTACAAACTCATTCTCCTTTTCCTTTTTGATTTTTAAGGATGCTTTGAGTTCGTTCTTGTTCCACCATGCCAAATGATCTTCATTGAAGTTTCTTTGAATCTTTGTTTTGACATCTTCTAGTGAAACTGTTCTTCATTAGTAATGTCCAAGTGAGGACTTGGTTCTAGGTTGGCCTTTAGGATCTCGATTATTTCGTTTTTGATCCTTTCATTTTTTCAGCCACCTAGGATGTCAATCCGCAGTTGAAGGATTGCCTTGCCATATCTCCTCTGATCACTCATCTTTGGGTGGCGAAGTTTTTCTTCATCACCACGCTTGCTGCGGAATTGAATTGGCAATTTTCGGTACAATGCCTGCATCAATCGCTGTACCAAGATCTTATGATCACAGAATGTTGTGAGAATAAGTCGCCTTGTTTCATTATCCTGTGTAAAACGTTTGAACGTTTGCAGGAAATTATTGCTGAGTAGGATGTCGGCTCCGGTGTCGTGAAAATAGATTGGTGGTGTTTTGACCTTGTACCATGGGGTACCGCCTGCTCCTCCAATCAATATTTCAGCTTGTTTTATTCCCCTTTTAAAGATGATAATCTTCTTCGAGAAATCTCTTCCCGCGACGCCTGGTAGATTTTCTCCAACTTCTTCAGGGAAAACCCCTGGTTTGGCTGTGCAAATACCGGCCCCCGAGTCGATATACGCTGCGAAGTATTCAGCTCGAAACTTCTCATATAACATCCCAACTGAGATGTAAATTGAAAATGGACTAGTGGTCATTTGAATCTGTATCTCTTCCCGTCCACTGTGAATTCCATTCCTTCTGGTAATCTTTCCCAAGGTTTGTGATCTTCGAGAAATTCAATCCCAAGAACTAACTATTCCGGAATCTTCCCTGCTCGCCCGTTGATGATAAATTCCATTCCACCTAGTTTTAGTGTTCCTTGATATCTCCCCACTAAGGGCTGCTTTAGATAATACAAGGCGTCACATGGAAGGGTATTATCCTTCTAAGTGATGTCGAAGATCACCTCGACCTCGCACCATCCTCCTTGACACTGAAGTTCTCCTTTAGTTGTAAATATTTTTGGTTCAATTACAACTTCAACAATTGGTTTCTTTCCCCATGTTAGGCTATGCATCCTATTTTCCTGGAAAGAGACTCTCCTAGGTTCGAACCTTTGACTAGTGTTCTTGCCGAACACTGTTGATCACGGATGATCATATCCATCTCATGGATATGTGGCAGATCAGAAATCTATGGTTTGACTGCATGAGCCACTTTGTCAAAGATTTCGGGTATCTCGACAAACTCTTTCATTCGGAAGAGTCAGAATGATGAGTATTGGAGAGGGCATAGGAGATATTGTAGGTGATTGAGTATGGCCTATTTCCTTCCTTCATTAACTCCTTGTTTTTGAAATCTTGATGCAGGGTAAGGACCCTATTGAAATCTCGATCGGCAAGATTATAGGCAATCTTTGGGTAAACAAACGTTGCCACATTTCCCGCAAATAGATTTCCTGATATTCCTCCAAGACAAGCGTCTCGTAGGTTTTGAATTCTTCTGTCAAAGATGGCGATATCAATTGGCGAGTTGATACCTTCTTTGAATGTCGCCTTGATCAAGATCCTTATGGCTCCAATATGGATCCATGACATCTTCTGGGCAACCTCGGCATTGAGTCGACTTAGTTCCTCCTTAATTTCATGCATAGAAACTAGCTGCATTTCCATCACATTATTTGTAAGTTCCATCGGGATCGCAATTTTTCCCACTGTAACTTTGTAGATGATGTGATGCTTCATTTGTCTGAGGCTCAGTTGTGCTAAGGCTCTCTCCATTTTTCCAATAGTAAAACCATCGTAAACTCGGAGCTTAGGGTCTTCTCGCATGATCCTCATCAGGGCCTTGTGAGATATGCTAGTTTGTGAGAAGAATCCTGACAGATCTTCTTGTACTTCCTGTCGGAAGATCTCATCCTCCTTAGTTTGATTCTGATTCCGATTCTGAAGACTCATCATGGCCCTCATCTTCTTCATATATACTTTCGTCTGATGAAATATCCTCAAACTGGTATACTTGATCAAGGTCTTGGAAATAGACGGCTTCTTCAAATTCTGGTGTGCCCTCGAACTGCCTAACCCCTCTTCTCTGATTCTCTGGACATTCTGTTGAAATGTGTCCCTTGGCACCACATGTCCAACAGTTACAGTCCTTAAAATTTTCATTGGCACGTGTATGTGCTCTCCTAAAAGTCCTCCTTATTGGTGGTCTGCTTGTACTTCCTTGGCTGGAAGACATTCTCCCCCGGCTAGGTCCTGGTCTCTACCCTGATTTGTAACTCCGGGCCTTTTGTTTTGACCAGAATCTTCTTGGTCTCCAGGAAGATCTTCTGGAAAACCTGTTTCTTCTTTGTTCATAGGGATGGTCCCTATGCTTCTTTCTCTTGTGTCTCTCGGGTGCTCCTATGACCGTTGGGACGTCATTGTCGTCACAGCATAGTCTGACTGATTCGTTAACCTTTCTCAGTCTCTTGTAGTTTTTCTGAGACGCTACCTTCTGGCACCACTCGCCTAGTTTTGCCTTGAGAAAAGACATCCTTCGGGCAACTTTATCAATTCCGACAGGTGCATATTCTCGTAAGAGCATTTCTCTCCATGGGCTAGGTATCTTGGCGAAGAACAATGGAATCGTCGTGTCTTCATTGATTCGACTATTCCATTTATACTCAGTAAAGAGTTTGATGTACAGATCGACGCTACATATATCATGTAACTCTAAGCTGTACAAAGCCTGCTCGTATCTCCTGGCCTTTTCTTGGTCACCTCCTCTGGTTTGGGGATCAACAAAGTATCCTTCTCAGATGAAGTAGATTTTGAAAAGTCTGGCCATTCTGTCCACAATATCTTTGAGGGCTTCGCCAGATAGAACACCATCTCTTATTTCGGGAGTGGCATGTTCCCATCCAATCTTGGCCGATTCCCCGAGGCTCATTTGTAACATTATTATGAACCCTTCCTTGTTGAGCTCCAGCGTTGCTGCTGCAATTCTCATTGCTGATGCCCATTCGTCAATAAGTGCTTCTCGATTTTTGAAATCCAGTATATCCAAATTGAGCTCTGATATCAATTTTGGGCGTGTCTAGATAAAAAATTCTTACTTAGGGTCGCAACATAATCTTACAAAGTAAAATACAGGATTAATTATTTTTAAAATTTGAGAAGCTAGGAGGCAAATAACTTTTGACAAAAGGGGTACCGATGCATACTATTCCTATGGACCTGGTTCATATAAATTTTTTCCAAAGTCAGGGGTATAAAGTTACTAATATATGCACCTATCACTACAACCAACCCCGAGGACTAAAACCTGTATTAAAATAAGTTTGCGTTTTAATAAAGTTGTGTATTAGGTAATAACAAAACCAGGCTAGGCTCTAATTATTTAGTCTAACTTAGTTTATTCTCTTAACTCATAATTGGGCCGGTTTTAAGGATATATCTCTTTTTATCCATTTTATAAGGACTCCTAATTTCGATGGTAGCCAACGAAGCTTCTTGAAATAATCGAAATAATCGTTGTTAAAAATACATATATGTAGTACGACCACGACACGAGAGAAACAACCACACAAACGCAAACGCACCAAATCAACAACACTGCGATTAATCCTTTCCATGGCTGAGCCAACCAGCAAAACTAGTACTAAAACAAAGTAATTAATTATTATTTCTTGTAATCCCACCACCCACCATTCATTTCGCTTCTTAACTCTCATTAAATCTTGGGATTAACTAAGATTAGTATTATATAAAATTGCAGGTATGCAGTAGTTACAGGGGCAAACAAGGGAATTGGATTCGAGACTGTTAGGCAGTTGGCTTCAAATGGTATCACAGTCATTTTAACTTGTAGAGATGACAACAGAGGCCTTCAAGCTCTTCAAAAACTTCAAGGCCTTGGGGTTTCTGATGTCATCTTTCATCAGCTTGACGTCACCAATTCAGCTAGTATCTCTGCTCTTGCTCAATTCGTTAAATCCCAGTTCGGAAAGCTAGATATCTTGGTACGTATGATCACAACTTAATATTTTCTTATTTGATGCATATATTAACGTATATTGTTATTTGATCTTCCAAGCCACTTTCCACTTCGCTTACATGTTGGTTGAAAATTGTGGACTACAGACATAGGTTTTTTTTCGTCGTGCAGGTTAACAATGCGGGGATCGGTGGGGCTGATGTCAAGGATACCGAGGCTCTGCGAGTTTCAGGTGAAGCTGCCAAGGAGGGGGTATGTAATATAATGTTTCTTCTTATTATATTTTGGCTCTTAGTATTCTAGCAGATCAATTCTTGTGTTCGATTTATGCGCGTTAAAAACTAATTAGGTATCTAATTAGGAGAGAGTAGTTTGACAATGTTTGTGCACTCTATATCTATCGGATAATTGTATTCTTAATATTCATTCCATGAATTACTGTGTTAGTGCAGGTAATACCAAAAATCAATTGGTCTGAGTTACTGATCCAGACCTATGACTTAGCTGAAGCATGTCGCCAGACGAATTATTACGGTGCAAAGAGAACAGTTGAAGCGCTCCTTCCCCTACTTCAGCTGTCTGATTCACCAAGGATTGTTAATGTATCTTCCGCAATGGGAAAGCTCAAGGTACAACATAATTATGTTATAGTGTGCAAATCGGATATACTCATAAGCGATTTGAGTTGGAAGTCTTTTATTGCCTCGAATATGCAGTCCAACTTTTAATTTTCCCATTCTAAATTTATGATGTACAAATTCTCATCATCTTTGTTGCTTGTTATAGAATTTGGATAATTACACTTACATCTTATAATTTTTGGTCTAACTCAATCAAAAAAATGTTAAAAATTATTAAAAGATTGGAAAGATATTACAGGTTAGTGTGGTTTGAATAGTTTTAGAGATCTGTTGAAGCTTAAGAATTGTGACAGGACTATAGGTATATATTTTCGAGCTGCAGATGTGTTTCTAGTTGTTAAAACAATGGAACAGTGGGGCTTTCTGTTTCTTGACTAAACTTCACAAAAGTTTTAATTTAGCATTTCTACTGTAGTTTTACTGGATTTGCCTTTGCGGCTTCAAGAATATTTTTTCACAACTGTAATATGATGTTTTGATAACTTTCTGATTTCAACCATTTTTTATCAGAATATACCAAGTGAGCGGGTTAAAGGGGTTTTAAGAGATGTCGAGAGCCTTACCGAAGACAAAATTGATCAAGTTCTTGAAGAATTCCTTCAAGATTTCAAGGATGGGTCATTGGAAGCAAAAGGTTGGCCTGAAAATATGGGTGCCTATATAGTCTCAAAAGCAGCCTTGAACGCATACACAAGGATTCTCTCCAAAAAGTACCCGACGTTTCTGATTAACTGTGTCTGTCCCGGGTTCGTAAAAACTGATATAAATTACAATACTGGTATATATACTGTTGAGGAAGGTGCAGAAACACCCGTGAAGGCGGCTTTGTTGCCTGATGATGGTCCAACTGGGTCGTTCATTGTTCGAAAGGAAATGTCATCTTTTGAGGAGTAACAGTTAATGAGGGTGGTTGTCAGTTTATACTTTCAAAGACGACTTGAAACTTATAGAAAGTGATAGGGTTACTACATTATAGTATTGTTGGAAAGAAATAATAAGGTTTGGGACTGTACTGTGTTTGAACTAAGTAAAATGTTTTAAGAAATTATAGTACCAGGTTCAACTAAGGATCCTTGTGATTATCCATTAAGGGTGCGTATCAACTGCTTTGCATGAATAAAATTGGATCTTTTTGAATGTTTATGAAGTGGCTTTGTTTATTGGAATTAGGTGTATTTTGGTCTTATTTCGTCTGGGTAACAAAACACCGTAAAACGTTACAAATGGCTTATCAATTGCCAAAATAAAGCTAATCAAATAGAAATCAGACTAACTTGGTCTGGAACACCTATTACAAGTTGACTAAGCAAAATAAATAAAATTACAAAGTACTGATAGTGTATCGAACTGAGGAAGTTCGATCTAAGCTGTATCGAATCGTGCTCGTTCGATATAGAGTTTGATGGTCCAATATCAAATTGGGGCCCTTCGATCTATGAGTGTATTGAATTCGGGTCCTTCGATGTAAGACTAAGTTGGTTGTCGAGTATCGAATTGGACTGTTTCGATCGAACGTCGTGTATCGAATGCGGAGACTTCGATCGAATGTTGATGGTTCGATGTTGTGAGTTGATGATGGTTGGAATGCGTGCTGAGAATGTCAAGGGACGGGGTATTTATTACCCCCGTCCCGCGGGTCCAGTGGTAGTTGGAGAAAGCGTATCGAACTGGGATGATTCGATCGACTCGTTAGATCGAATCAAGTCCGTTCGATGCTCGCTTAGTATCGAATTTCTCGTGTTCGATGTACTATTTTAGTGGGCCTTTGTTCATGGGTTGGCCCAATATTAATATTGGGTCATTCCTAAAATACCCCAATCATATAGTCCCTCCAGTCTGGGAGACGGTATCGATCAGAGAGCGGGTTCCAAACTTATAAATTGTATTT
Source organism: Linaria vulgaris (assembly GCA_948329865.1). NCBI lineage: Eukaryota > Viridiplantae > Streptophyta > Magnoliopsida > Lamiales > Plantaginaceae > Linaria > Linaria vulgaris. Next base: position 36,489,710 of record OX415253.1, read on the forward strand.
TTGACTTGTCGTTGTATGCTTGTTAGTTTGATAATGTTTAAATTATGCCCCAGATTGGAAGGCGGTCTCGAACAGAGATCGGGTGCCAGTTCTGGAGACCTGAACGCTTTTCGTTGAAAATCATGCCCCCGATTGGGAGGGGGTCTCGAACAAAGATAGGGTGCGAATTCTGGAGACCTGAACGCTTTTCGTTGAAAATCATGCCCACGATTGGGAGGCGGTCTCGAACAGATATCGAATGCCAATTCTGGAGACCTGAACGCTTTTCGTTGAAAATCATGCCCCTGATTGGAGGCGATTTCGAAACACGTGCATCTCAGTATATTGTTCCTAAGCCTTTTATTAATGTTGGTGTCGTCGATCGAATGTTCTTTGTTTGATCTTGTGGTGTGTATCGAACGTTGGTGGTTCGATGTATATATCGCTTTTTTTTGCACTTAGATCAAATCGATTGCGTTCGATACTGAAATGTATATCGAATCAGCATGATTTGATGCTTGGTTTGATGGGCCTGGCGGGCATTTCCTACGTCTATATAAAGGGGGAAGGTGGTGGTGAAGCTTGTTTTTCCTTCTGACGAACTCACGCTCAAACGTAAGCAGCATCGAACGGGCTTGGTTCGATACAGACTGCATCGAATGCTGCTTATTCGACGCTAAATGTATCGAACGATAGATCGTTCGATCTAATGCCTTAGAATTTTTTTTCCTATTTTTTGTGATTGTGTAGGTATTGCCTCTGATTTTGTTTAACATTTTTCTCACTTTTTCAAGCAATTTGCTTCTCAATCGTTGTCAATTTCCAGGTGTAACCAAGGTAAACGATCATGTGCTTACTTTGCGTGTCACATTATTTTTGCTTAGTGAATGTTTATTTGAACATGTCGCGTGGATGTCATAAGTGCCGAGAGTGACGTATTTGCGCGCAGTCTGCCGTTTTTCTTTTTTATTTTATTTCAGCTTGTGTAGATCAAGATGGTGAGATCTGAATCGACCTCAGGGAGTGAGTCTAGTAGCGGCTCAAGCTCCGGTTCAGTCAACTCTATGGTGGGCCCTGTAAGTGCTCCCGCGAGTTCGAATTTACCCCGAGGAGATGTGGATGAGCTAATTGATATTGATTCTGTCGACTCGCCTAGGGATGATCATCCAGGTGGTAACAATGATCAGTCGTCCTCGCACAGTGGGGACGATAATTCGCAATCATCTTCATCCAAGGACAATCGCGCCTCCAGTGAAGCAGGTGAAGATATAGAAGCCATCAATAGGGAGATTGATGACGATGCGAAGGTTCCAGGGATGTCGTATAATACTTACGTGTCACGGTTGCAGCATAGCCATCCTTCCTTGCGTGAAATGATTAACATAGCCAATAGGTATAAGTTAGTCATTCCCGGTCCGAACGAGCGCATGGATTCACCCCCACCTGGTTATCTCACAGTTTTTATGGGTCAGCTGGCCAACGGGTTGCGATTCCCATACCTGTAGAGGTCAAATTTATTTTGAGGTCCATTGGGATTGTGCAAAGTCAGCTGACACCGAACTCGTTCGAGCAAATTATCGGTTTTATCATCTTGATGAAGGCCTTGGGCAACCCTTAGGGTCCCAATGAATTTTGGGCCCTTTTCGAAGTTTGTAGGAGGGAAGTAGGTTTATATCATGTTAAGGCTATAGGGAATCGCTAGTTTCTGAGTGGCGGGGCCACGAGTTATGGAAAGAATTGGAAAAAAACGTTACTTATACGTTAAGGAGAGCTATGAGGGCGAATTCGCGGCGTATCGTCATGATTGTTTTGGCGGTGCTAGAGTTGCAATATCGCCGGGTGTACACCCACCTTCATAGGACTGTACTTCTGTCCCTAACTTAGTTCGCGATCACCAGTTTAATGTTAAGAGACTGGTAGAGAATCGTGTGTTATCTTTAGCTCGGTTGTCGCCAGTTCGCTATAATGGGAGACTTACGCTTAATCCAAAACAACTATTACAAATTGACTAGGCAAAATAAATAAAATTACAAAGTACTGATAGTGTATCGAACTCAAGGAGTTCGATCTAAGTTGTATCGAATCGTGCTCGATACAGAGTAAACTACTTGATGGTCCAATATCGAATTGGGGCCCTTCGATCTATGAGTGTATCGAATTCACGTCCTTCGATGTAAGACTAAGTTGGATTGCCGTGTATCGAATCGGTCTGTTCCAATCGAATGTGGGGACTTCGAGAGAATGCTGATGGTTCGATGCTGAGTGAGCTGATGATGGTTGGAATGCGTGCTGGGAATGTCAGGAGACGGGGTATTTATAACACCCGTCCTGCAGGGCCCAGTGATAGTTGGGGGAAAGTGTATCGAACTGGAATGATTCGATCGACTCGTTAGATCTAATCGAGTCCGTTCGATGTTCGTCCAGTATCCAATTTCTCATGTTCGATGTACTATTTCTTTGGGGCCTTTGTTTTTGGGCCAGCCCAATATTAATATTGGGTTATTCCTAAAATACACCCATGGGCCAGCCCAATATTAATATTGGGTTATTCCTAAAATACACCCATGGGCCAGCCCAATATTAATATTGGGTTATTCCTAAAATACACCCATCAATGTGTACTGCATGACTGCCTATGTCGTATGAAACTATAAAAGTCTAAGTTAATCAAAAATTAGGACCCCTGAAGCTTAGTGTAATTATAAGAATCTCTCTTACTGTTTACTTTATTTCTTCTTCCAAAACTTGCACAAACATTAAGATTAGGTATAGTTATTCATAATCTGGATGGAATTCACTGATGAAGCCTTAAGGACTTTTCAGTTTTTCCCCTAATGAAACTGGAATTGAATCAACTTATGGATCAAACTATCCTTCTGTTAAAGGGTGCAATAGGGTATCTGATACTATATCCAGTTTTAAGTTTTTAGAGGTTTACAATATGACATTGACACTATTCTCTTGAGAGCTCAGATTCAGACTCAAAGGGTGAGAAACAATATAAGATAATGTTATCTGACCTCCCACAGTCGCAGTACAAGTGAAAAAACATCATAAAGTCCAGCTATGTTAGAGCTTGAACAAAATTAAATTTTGAACCCATTGAAAATAACTTCTAGTCCAGCAATATTTCAAAACATGAAGGCCAAATCGAAAGTTTGATAAATGTTGAGACAGCAGTAACAACAATGAATTGAAACGTTTGCAAAAGCATGTAGTTCAATCTGTAATTGATCATTTCATATTGTAGTGACTAGTAACTTTAGTCCATTGATGATTGTTTCCATCCGCCAAGCTCCTCAACGCAAAATTCTCGGTCTCTGCTAATCTGCAATGAGGAAAATGGAAAGCAAGGCTAAATGGTATGAGGACCCAATGTTCTGATTTCAAACGCTAGAAACAATAAATAAACAAATTATACATACGCGGCGAGGTATACTAATTGTTCTCTTTTTAGGGATAGAGAACTAACAAATCATTTTTTTTTTGATTTGATTTATCTATCAAAAAAAAAAGAACTAACAAATCATTTCGCTTACACGCAAAGCTTGGTATAACGATGACACGAAGTTACCATTGCACAAATGATTTTATTATACCGATTAATGTCAGCATGAATTTACTACATTCAGGGTGTAATTACCTGAGGGAAAAACTTGAGGCCAACTTTAATCTCTCCACGGTATTCTTCATCCTTAACAACGTTGTACACAGTTGGTGGAATCACTTCTTGCTCAAGCACCGGTTCTAGAGGAATACTGTAACATCGATCAAATAATGTATCTTACCACATGTTTGAACATCAAAAGATTATCTTGTACTGGGAAAAAATGAAAAATGAGAAGGAAAATTCCTAAAATTAATTCCAGCTTAGATAGTATCAGTTATTCATAAACGTAAGAATATACAGAATTCAACAAACGATATGTTACTCACGTCACTTCTCCAAGAAAATCATCAGCAGTGAAGGTGTCTTTGTCCATGAGTTTGATTCTCAGTTCAGTGACACCAGTCGTAACAGTGAAGAGGAAGGTTTCGTTCCATTCGGGGTTCGATCCATTACCTGCACGATATTTTATTTTTTTTGCGAATTAAAAATTCTGATCTATGGAAAATGTTATAACAAGTGAAATGTACGTACTCCATGCAACAGATTTTGCTCATTTACAAATCGAAAATCATCGTGTGTCATTGAAGATATACGAAACAGCACAAATGGAACTGAAAAATGTACCTGATTGAATACTGCTTTTCTTCTCCTGAGTTCGGTAAGTAAGAATAGCATATGCATCGACACCAGCTTCCAACACCCAAAAAAAAACACAAATTTAGTCTCTAATTTTACTTTTGTTTACTAAGCAACAATGTATAAATAATAGGTTTCAAAATAAATAAAACTGGCCGGTGGTTGAGTGGTTCCGTGTAACGTATACAGTATAAGTTGCTAACTTCCTATATACACCAAACTTTAAAAATAGTACGCAAGCAACATAAATGGCATTAAGATCTGATTGATTAAAGACATCTTATATTTCGATTTCATCTTTGTACAAATAAGGTTATTTCTCCATCTTCTGAAGAAAAGAAATTAATTGTATTCAAATTTTTAATTAATTAATGAAATTTTTGACCAATCAATGGCATTAATTATTTTGACCCGTTTAGTAGGTGAGAAGTTTCAACGAAAATTTTCTTAAACTAGTAGTTTGGTAGAGTGTCATACGATTTTAAAAAATGAAAACGAAGGTGATGATAATCTTTTTGGAATGTTTCGAGAGAAAAAAAATCAAATAATGAATTATAGAATTTTTTGAACAGCAAGTCAGACATAGATATATAGCAATTGTCGAATTGTTTTTTTTTTTAACTCACAATTGTCGAATTGTTGAAGAAAGCAAAAGTGTACAAAGGTCTTGCAAAATTAATATTTAATTAAGTGAATAACTTGCCACCTTTTCCCTCAAATATAATTAGACAATTAAAGATAAATATTAACAAACGAAAACATTAAAATGCATTTAATTGTTATCCGTCCCCAAGGATGAATAGGGCAAGGGTAAAATTGATTTTCATGATACGCCAAAATACGTTCGATAAATCGGTCACCCTAGTCAACAAAAAAGTCAAAAACCTTAGAAATAACAAAAACCCAACAATGTTTTTTTTCTAAAGAAAACCTCATTATTGATCTTTCCCAAAAAAAAAAAAAAAGTCTCAGTGAAATGGATTTTGGATCAGGAGCCGAATAGCAAAAGATTTGTATACTTAAAACGAAAGAAATCACGAACAAGGCCATGTAAAGCAAAAGATTTAACAGATCAGTTTATATGAGAAAATTCATTCGTGACATAAATATAAATGAACAAGTATATTGATATATGTAAAAAAGAAGAAATCATACAGAAGAAATCAGTGTCATCGAGGCCTTTAGCGCTGACAAGAAGAACCTCAAGCGTTCCCTCTGCCATTTTTTCAGATCGGAATAAATCTTCTGAAGATTTCGGTGAAGTGCGACCGCTCTGTTGACAGTTTGTTCTGTTCTGTGTGACTGAACGATACTACCTATATATATATATATATATATATACACGAATTTTATTATTTTGATGATGTCTTAAAACCGGTTTAATTATGTCCGGACCCGGTTCTTGACGGTTCGATGTCCACCGGTTTGCTGACTTGTTAAGGACAAGTGGGAGACTACTCGTCGTGGAAGACATTTTTCGTATTAGTAATAAATATTAATAGTTCTTTCTTAGGCGCATACTGATTTCGGCTAATTAATTCTTAACAATAGTTATGGAAAATAGATTTTTCTTACTTTTTATTTTGTGACAATTGTATTTAATGATTATTACTTGATTATGTGATGCAAGAAAAGACCACTGACTACAGGGGCGTGATATGATTTTACGAATTTCTGTAATGTATTATTAGATTAAGAGTTATGTGGGATAATAAAAATTGCATTTTATTTTTATATAAATCAAGGACGAGATATGATTAAACTATGCTACAACTATAGAATATTTGCTTACAAATTAAATTAAATTCTGATCAACAAGAGGAAACAAAAGTTCCACGGCAAAGTTCTTTTTATAAGTATTGGACAAAAAAAAATTTACAGGAAACATTACCAAAAAAAAAATGACTTACTTTAATAAGACATTCCCATTGATAACTGGCTGGATGAATAAACCTTTTGCAAAACATCAATTAATAGTTGCATCGGTGATGGACCTTTAATTTGTTTTATAAAATCAATATTTATTTGACAAATCCAGCCTTCCTTGGTAGTTAGTACCTTTTTATCAAAAAAGAACCTAAAAGGTACATTATAATTAGCACGCGGTGGCAGCTAAGCACGCAGACCAAGAAGAAGCAGTCCAATAGTTTTTTTCCTGGCGGCTGCATGAAGCACATGGTTAAAAACTATTAACTCTTCCGAATCTTCATAATCTTTGGAATCTCCACTAATTTATTACTACTTGATTCAAACAATTTATTCATTATATTTAAATTACACTAATTATTACTACCAAACATGTGAAAACAACACATGCACACATGATTAAAATAAATATAGTTAAAGATATTATTCAGATTTGCTTTCATAATACAATTTACAAGTTTATTTGGTATTTCCATTAACCCGTTAACGTTCACCATTTGGGATTTACATTACATGTGTTTCTAGGTAAAATAAGCGAAAATTAGGGTGTCATCGGCTTTTCAAAAAGGGAAAAAAATTTGGGTGAGGTTTCATTTTGACTTGACTTTGAACAGAATCGAAAAATTCAGATTGTTTCTCAAAACGTATAAATTAACTCAATGAGTATCTACTATCTAGTAGAAAGATAATATATAAGTATTATGAATAAATTTCGTCAGTTTTTGATATTGAAATTTTGATTTTCTAAGTCACAAACTTATATAGAAGTATATTGTAGTTCGTAAACGTGTTCAGTTTAACGTATTATTTGAACTTATTAAAAAAAATAAAAAGAAAAAGTGTACCTTTTAACTATGTAAAATTCCAATCATCGATTAATTTAAATAAACAAAAGCTTAAAAGTAAAAAAAAAAAAAAAAAAAGAGATTTGTAGGAGCGAGTTCATTTTATCTTGTGATTGTTCAGAACACAAATACTCAACATAACAAATTCGGAATCGTACTTCTACCATGGCACCTGCGTGTGATCCTAATTCAAAATAGTGGTGGGATGAGGTGAGGTGCGCGGGTGAGGGAAAACTTTAATTGTATTAAAGAAATTGATAGACTAAATACTTAGTTAACCTTTGAATGGGTTGCTCCCTGCCCTCTTTTATTATTTTTTGCACATGAGGGTTTCCTCTTTACGAACATTGAATTTTATTTTTTTGGTCGTTTAATATATTGTATGTTTCTAACAAAAAAAATAAAGTATATGGGTTGACCGATAATCTATAATCATTGGTGTGTGCCATAATTTGGACTTATACATTACAGTGTGACAAATTGCGACGACTTCGAAATGGACTACACAACCAGATTCAGCGCCCCACACTAATCATGACAGTTTGGGCCCAACAACTGGCCTATGAACGAACTCATTTGAGCCCACATTACAAACATATTAGTGTTGGGTCAAGCCCATTAGCACTCGAGCCTATCTAATGGAGCTAGACTAAGCCATCACCACATAAGCCTATCCAATGGAGCTAGACTAAACCCATCGATACTCGAGCCTATCTAATGGCCAAATGAGGTATTTATAGACGCCCTCTCCTGAAGACAAAAATACACACAATTAAGATTTTACTTTCTCTCTCTAAGTGAGGGCTTTCTCTCTCTAGACTTTTAGAGCCCAAATCTCATTCGACGTGACCACGTTGTCTGTCGCACCATCCAGTACGGATTAGCGGCTTGTCCGACCAGCTCGGTTCGAAGACATCTTATGCAACATGGTTCATTGACACATCAAGCTCTCGTGCGATGCACCATCCAGCATGGATTGACATCCAGAGAAACAGAGAACTACGACCGGCTTGATTCCCTATACGAGATACGAAGGCAGCTTGGCCCAACCCAAGTTCAATCTGAAATCAATAAATTCCTAGTTTACGTACGATGTTTCATGGTGCAGGTTTTCCGAACTCAAAGCTAACTCAACACCAGTACGGAGCTTGGTTTATTATGACATGGAATGCTTAGCCAGCAGACGAAATCACCTCATATTAGTGGATTGTATGTGGGAAACCACTAAGTGCAATATAAAAGAAACACATGTGTTCATCACCATGACAAGGTCTACCAAATCAACTAAGAGGGCAATGCCGCTACTAAGCAACGAGAACAATCTTCTGCTAGAGCTGTTGAGAGAGTTGATGTAACGATCCCAATGCAGCAACGTGCACCTGTGATAAGTCAGTAATCGCACGCAGACCAATTTTAGGAGTTGCTACCACCACAATATGTGGCACGACTCAATCAATATCTGTAATCCACTTTCGGAGGTGCTATATCTTTTGTCCAAGTCGCACCTACTGTGCTACTGATAGTTCCAGCCAGAATAAGGGGACAAGCACAAAACTTCATTCTCGCGGCCAATCTAGAGCATATATGTTACATCATCGTTCTCCGAGATATGATGGAGAACATTCACGTTCACTATGCCATATGTCATCCAATGACCATTTCAGTATCACCTTGTCGTGATTCAAAGATAACCACACTTTCTTCATTGAATTCAGAGCATCGGTGAGCTCACTACCCAACAAAATGAGTGAGGCCTTCTCAAGCTCACTATTATGAAGCCCACAATAAGACGGTTTTGGTGGTTGGGTGGGATAACTCCCCCCATTCCTATTCAAGGTAGAAGCCTTACTGGCCCTAATCGATGGATGGGCCACTTAAAATTACGATATATGCCATGCCACCACAAGTGTCTTGACTCTATTTGATTATCTTCTTTCATGTGAGGGAATATCATCGCTTCTTCAACGTGCGTCATGGTTGGCACCATGATCCTTCTCATTCAAAGGGACGTTGGATGCCATGCTAGCATCATTGTGTGTTTGACGCCTAAATCTTGATTGGGAGCCACGCCACCACGAATCTCTTGACTCTATTTGACCCTCTTTTTCCATGCAAACGACGATCATTGCCCCTTGAATATGCGTCATTATCGGCACAATGATCCTTCTCATTCAAAGGGACGTTAGATGTCATGCTAGCATCATCGCGTGTTTGACGCCTAGGTTGATTGGGAGCCACGCCACCATGAGTCTTTTGATCATCTTCTTTCATGCGAACGATGATCATCGCACCCTTAAGATTTAGGTGGACTGTATCAAAAAAAAGTAAACCAAAATATCTAAAAAAAGTGCGCACATAAGTTTTGAATTACTTAAAATATCCATTCAGATATTTGTTGTCCAGACATGGATGTGCAAAGTGGTCCAAATACTTTATCTCTTTTATTGATGACTTCTTACTTTACATGTATGTTTACTTATTTCATCATAAAAGTGAAGCTTTTAATGCCTTCAAGGTTTTTAAGGTAGAAGTAGAAAAATAATGTGGAAAATAAATAAAAATAGGGAGAACTGGTAGAGGAAGAAAGTATTATGGTAAATAAACAAAAGGTGGCCAAGCACCTGGTCCATTTGTTATGTTTCTTCAAGAGCACGAAATAGTTGCTCAATACACCGATCCATAATCTCATATTGAGAATGATGTGGCTGAAAGAGGAAACCAGCCATTGATGGAGATAGTTAGGAGTATGTGCAGTAATGCTAATCTCCCAATAACCGTGTGGACTGAAGCTCTTAAGACGACAGTGTACATATTAAATCGTGTTCTAATAAATGTTGTACCTAAGACACCATTTGAGTTATTCAAAGGTTGGAAACCAAGTTTGAGTGATGTACGCATTTGGGATGTCCGTCTGAAGGAAGAGTGTATAATCCACAAGAGAAATAACTTGATCTTAGGACCATTAGTGGCTATTTCGTTGGATATATTGAACGGTCCAAATGATACATATTCTATTTTCTATCTTGTATCACTAGAATTGCGAAATCAAGGAACGCAAAATTTCGTGTAAATGACATGATCAGCGGGAGTGATCATTTACATAATTCTACTTCTGATAATGATCGTGTTGGTACACAACCCTCGTCATTGATTCAACATGTTGATATTGATTTAGTAGATCAAGTTGTTCGAGAAGAACATTTGGTGGCTGAACAACAAGTTGATCAACATGATCCTCAGGAGAATGTTGATACAACCTTAAGAAAATATACTAGAACAAGGAAATCAGCGATACATAGTGACTATCATGTGTATCTACAAGAGTTGGACTTTAACATTGGAGCCGAGAATCATCGTGAGACGTTTTCACAAGCCATGAGTAGTAATAAATCAAACTTGTGGTATAATGCTATGACTGATGAGATGAATTATATGGAGCCAAACGAAGTATGGGACCTTGTTTAGTTATATGGGCGAAAGGCATTGGGAGCAAATGGTTCTTTAAAACTAATAAAGACTCATTAGGTAAAATTGAGAGATACAAGGCTAGACTCGCTGCTAAAGGATTCACTCAGAAAGAAGAAATCGACTATAAAGAGACTTTCTCTCTTGTATCAAAGAAAGATTCCTTTTGAATAATCATGGCATTAGTTGCACATTTTGATTTCGAATTGCAACAAACGGATGTGAAATGGCCTTTCTAAATGGAGAATTGGAGGAGGAGGTATACATGAAACAACATGAAGGATTTCCTCGAATAACGGTGAACACTTAGTTTGCAAGCTTAAGAAATCTATATATGAATTGAGACAAGCCTCACGTCGATGGTATTTAAAATTTCATGAAGTTGTGTCTTCCTTTGGTTTTGAATAGAGTGTTATGGATTACTATATATACCAGAAGACCAACTTTTAAGTTCATGGACTAAAAGGTGATTTTTTCTAAATGTTTAGGGTGAATAGAATTTTTAAAAGTTTAAGAACTAAAGTATAAATTTATTTTCTTCCAATTTTTTGAGGCGTTACAGGAAGGGTGTTGAATTGCAGATCACCCTTAAAGAACTCACATATAAGGATGTAATTGTGGAGCCACAATCTATGGGACTAGGACTTGTCGCTTGAGCATTTGTTATAACGAGATATTAGCGCACGACTGTTAAACCCGCTACTCATGAAAACTTGATATATACTCACACTAAGTGCATGACATGTTGAAATTTGTGCCAAAGATTCATAGTTCAAGACTTATATTCACTATGTTTCTACAAATGGATGCTTGTCAATAATAAGTAAAAGTTCAACACTTTTACCTATTTCTTAGGAAATATTTATATTATCTTATTTTGAATCATGTGGGGATTGTTATATATTTATTATATATATATATATAATAATAAGGACATTGTTTATGTATATCTATTTTATAATTATATATCAATTAGATTAGATTAGATAATTCCGTTAATGTAATTAGTATTAAATATTAATTATTAGTTACTTGTAAGTGGAAAGTTTTGAGTTAGTGGGATAGTGGTAAGTTATTTTGTGTGCTTATAAATGTGGCAGCACGTGATGTAAAAAGGCAAGAAGAAAATTAATAAAATAGTTTAGTTAAATAATTCTGTTTTCTCATCTCTTTTCTTAGGAGTTTTGTTCTCACTCGGAGTAGAACAAATCCGTTAGGATCTTGAATCCTAAAAATGGTGCTTTCATCATTGAACTCGCCAAAGCCACCCAAATTCACTCAAATGCAATTGTTATCACCATCACGGTCAACTCCATCAATGCTGAAAATTCTCCGACATATTGAAAACGACGTCAAAAATATTCGCTTCGAGCATCGCCGATTTTTTGACGAATTTCAAAGTTTTCTCAACGACATGAATCTCCAATCAGTTGCTTGCAAGGCGACGACTATCACTTTCAATCAGTTAATAGTGACCTCTGCTCCACCACCACCACCTCCATCAATGTCACCCTCCAAACATGATAATGCATCTGTCCCGCACACCCTCTCTTATCAAACCCGTTCTGCCAATAACAACAAAATTACCCAACAAATCAACAACACATTGCCCAACATCCCCCAACAAATACAAATTCCAGAATGTACAAGGCGAACAACCATCTCATACAAATACCATAACCTTTCGACTACAACTCCGTGTTTTAAGACGTCTACCCAATATTTCCCCAAAACGGAACCACCACTATTCATGCCTGACTTCATTCGAGTCGACATATTGTACGACGAAGTAGAAAAGGAACTCCTCGCGAAAACTAACCAGCTGCTGGTTACGAGTACACATGCTAAACTTTTTAATTGGAGGAAACGAAAGAAATTATGGCATCCTTTAATTGCACGTCCTTCTTTTGATTTTTCATCCAATTGTTTCTTTCCAGTTTCCAGTGTTGCTGCCTATATCAATATGTCTCACTGCCTATATCAATATGTCTCACTGGCTCAACTTATGGAGGTCAAACACCATTCAAGATCATTCATCATTGGCCTACAATATTCTTCTGCATGAGTCCATCTTTATTTTGGGCCTTGAGGACAAGGCCCCTCTTAACAGGGTGGGAATTGATAAGGACATTGTTTATGTATATCTATTTTATAATTATATATCAATTAGATTAGATTAGATAATTCTGTTAATGTAATTAGTATTAAATATTAATTATTAGTTACTTGTTAGTGAGAAGTTTTGAGTTAGTGGGATAGTGGTAAGTTATTTTGTGTGCTTATAAATGTGGCAGTACGTGATGTAAAAAGGCAAGAAGAAAATTAATAAAATAGTTTAGTTAAATAATTCCGTTTTCTCATCTCTTTTCTTAGGAGTTTTGTTCTCACTCAAAGTAGAACAAATCCGTTAGGATCTTGAATCCTAACAATGGTAATGTTATGATCCTAATTGCAAGGTATGGGACTTGGATCCCACATTGATATTGTAAGATATTAGTGTGGGGTGTATATGTACTTGGGCTCTTCCACCTTAACAACTAGCTTTTGAGGTTAGGTTCTCCTAAGCCATATCAATTGGTATCAGAGCCAGCCACTACTCCCTCCCAGTTGCAATCGTGCGGCGCGGGTGGTGACGTTGATATTGCAGTGTTAGCCCGGGGCTAGATGAAACTAGCGCAAAGCCAACCCACGTGGGCGCCATGGCTGCGGAGCGTGGTGGAATGTTATGAGCCTAATTGCAAGGTATGGGACTTGGATCCCACATTGATATTGTAAGATATTAGTATGAGATGTATATGGACTTGGGCTCTTCCACCTTAACAGCTAGCTTTTGTGGTTAGGTTCTCCTAAGTCCATATCATATAACTTGATTCAAAATTAAATAGGAGTTCTTTTATTTTTCTTGTCTCCTATTGGTGGGTATCAAAAGAGAGTAGGATGCATAGAATAATATAATTCATTTGGAATCTGTTTTAAGTGCTGCGGCAGAAGGGTGAGAATTCATATATGTTTTTTAATGAAACTTAACAGAATTATTTTTAAACGAAAAATTGCATCTTTTCTCTTTTAATTTTCTGTGTGACTTGTGTCTATTCAGAATGAGTTCTTTTGTTATAAATATACAGAACCTCTGACCAAAGAATTGACCAAAAAATTACTCTTACTCATTGCTGCCCAAAAAATCACAATTCATATTTGAGACTTTGATTATTCCGCACACGTATACTTATATATATAATTGTCCAGTGATCAATTTCAGTTATATACTATTGCAAATACTTCATTTCGTCTATATCATAAATATAAGAAGGTAATTGTGGGTTATTCGGGTTCGTGGAGATTGTTGTTCGAGTGCACGTCAAGGATTTATGAAGGTTGGTTGTATCTTGGAAGTAAAGGTCAAGAGGTTGTTGCACCATAGCATTGACGGAAATTCTATCCTAAAAGAAACACGTCTTCGACGTGTGTCTCAAATCGGATTCTATCTAACATTTCTTATTTAGAATTCTTATTATTTTTCTTACTTGTGTGACTTTTGCAGGATATTCGACCAACATGCCTAAGGAGGTAGTGCAGGGAGATCCAAGTGGGTGTTTCAAGGGACCTAGAAGAGTTGTACAAGTGCATAAGGAGATCTGAAGAGGTCGTATGTGGCTTATCCCAATCTCTGCATATGCTCACTTTGTCCTAAACTACAAAATGACTTGATTTTCTTATGAAGCACATAAACGGCATAAAACTTTTCTAATTCCCACATTCCATTCCGAACACGTCCAATTTCGAGTGCACGTCAAGGATTTATGAAGGTTAGTTGTATCTTGGGAGTAAAGGTTGAGAGGTTGTTGCACCATGGTATTTGCGAAAATTCTATTCTAAAAGAAACACATTTTCGATGTGTGTCTCAAATCGGATTCTATATAACATTTCTTATTTAGAATTATTATTATTATTTTTCTTATTTGTGTGACTTTTGCAGCATATTCGACCAACATGGCCTAAGGAGGTAGTGCAGGGAGACCCAAGTGGGTGTTTCAAGAGACCTAAAAGAGTTGTACATGTGCATAAGGAGATCTAAAGAGGTCGTATGTGGCTTATCCCAATCTCTGCATATGCTCACTTTGTCCTAAACTACGAAATGACTTGATTTTCCTTATGGAGCACATAAACGGCATAAAACTTTTCTAATTCCCACATTCCATTCCGAACACGTCCACTTTACTTAAAAGACAGTTTGGTTGGGTACAGATTGGAGAATAAAGTAAAGTATCCAAATGTTTTAAGTGAATTTTGTACTTATGCCCTCGTATAATTAATTGTATTATCAATATATTAACAAATGTATTATGTCCAATTACTTCCCTAAACATAAAGAAGTTTTCCATATTTTTTGACCAGGAACTTCGTTCTTTATATTGCGGATAACATTATTATTTTTTACATATGAATGACTAAATTATTGTAGGTTGTCTAAAAAACAACTAAATTTTGAATATATAACTTTAGAATCTGGTTGATTTCCTTTTTTTTTTTTACTATGTATGGTACTTATTGGTAACATGAAACTATGTGATTAGTATGGTACATGTAGATATCTTTAATTAATGTTATGCATATTTCTAGGTTTCATGAGATTCTCCTCGGATAACATTTGAATAATAAACACTTTAGAGGTGATTAAATTTGCGTCAAAAGTAGACTATTTTGTTGTTGAATAGTTTTTAGACACTATTGTTCTAAACTACCAGGGCTAGTTTGGTTTGATGGTTTATGGTGGTTTATTTTATTAAAAGCAGATAGTAGGGCATTTGGTTATGCAATTTACTAAATTTGGGGTCTCTAAGTTAATAATCCAAAATTCTATGTGTCACCATTATCTCCCATTTTATTTAAACCACCTTCTTACCCTATTTTACTAAACTTGTTATTAACCTTTTAGGTCATTTTTGCCCCTCGTTTGGCCAAAATTTGACTAACATATCCCTCCTTGTAGAAGTAGTTACCATATGCCAGTAAAGATAACACTCTCCCCTTATCGCACATTTCCTTTTCACATTCGGTCAGCAACACTCCCTTAAAAAAAGGGAAGTTTTACCCCTTAATAAGTCACTTGATTTATCCTACTCCATTTGAAAGGGTAGTTTAGTCAATTTACCTAAATAGTTGGATGAAATTAAATTAGGAGTTTGAAAGTATTCAAGCAAACACATGGTCATATTAATAAATGGGCCTAATTTAATTGGTATACAGAACATAACCGTGTGCAATTTAAGCTCTTATATTGTATATTAAACTTGATAGTTTAATACATGGTGGTTTAGTAAATATGTAACCAAACGAGCCCTAAATAAAATGGTTATATTATGAGCCTATACTCGTTACATCTTACAATTAAATTATTTAGGGATAATTACGGTTACACTCCCTGAGGTTTGGTGTAATTACAAAGACCTCCCTTGAGGTTTGGGAATTACAATGACCTCCCCTCTAATAAGCAATTGTAAGGATGATTACAATTACACCGCATGAGGTTTGGTGTAATTACAAAGACCTCCCTCTAACTAGTAATTGTAAATGCATTTCAACTTTGCCCTTGATCAATTCTATTCTTTAAATGAATTTAAATGTCTTGTTGAAAGTACTTGATATTTTATTTAATTTCAAGAGCTTGAATGTAATACTAGATAAAATAATCACTGGACAAAAAGTATTAAATGATACACTAAATTAATTTTATTCATTCTCACATATATCTAATTTTGTTACTCATTATTTATTGACAAAACAAATCTTATTGGTGCGAGAATAAATGATAAACCCTTATGTCATATTGGTAAAAAATATTAATTGTAATTTTATATTACAAAATAACTTCTTTAATAATTTATATATTTAAATGTAGTTTGAATAACATTCCTAAAAATTGTTTAAAAGTGGAGATAACTACATTAAAGTATTTTATTAAAGAATTTATGTTGTAGTGTAAAATTACAATCAATATTTTCTACCACTATGACATAAGTGTTTATCTTTTATTCTCGCATCAATAAGTTTTTCTCGAAAGAAATATTGAATAATAAAATTAAATGTTTTTTTATAAGAGCAATTAAATTAAATATAGGTGAGAATAATTAAAAATTAACTTATTGTATTCTTTAATACTTGTTTTATTCAGTAAATAATTTATTTAATATTACATGCAAGCTCTTCAAATTAATCAACTATTTTCAACAAGGCATTTAAATTCATTTAAACAATATAATTGATCAAGTGCAAAGTTGGAAATGCATATACAATTACTAGTTAGAGGGAGGTCATTGTAATTATTCAAACTTGAGGGGAGGTCTTTGTAATTACACCAAACCTCAGGAGTGTAATTTTAACCATCCCGTATAATTGAGGGGAGGTCATTGCAATTACTCAAACCTGAGATGAGGTCTTTGTAATTGCATCAAACCACAAGGGGTGTAACTGTAATTATCCCAAAAAATTTTAGAAAAGTTTTACCCTATAATAAGTCACTTGATTTATCATATTCTATTTTAAAGGGTAGTTTAATCAATTTACGTAAATAGTTGGATGAAAATTAAATTAAGAGTTTGGAAGTATTCAAGCAAACACATAGTTATATTAATAAAATTGCCTAATTGTAAAAAACACAACCATGTGCAATTTAATCTCTTATATTGCATATAAAACTTGATAGTTTAATAGTGGTTTTGTAACCATGAGACCAAACTAGCCCTAAATGAAATGGTTGTAGAGCCTGTCCTCGTTACATCTTACATTTAAAGTATTTAACTTGAAATGGTACATAGAATAATAAGGCATACCTCTATTTTGTTTTACCTTTAAAACTTTGAATCGAAAGAGTAAGAGAGCTTTGAATTAATTATTCAACAATATAATTGGCAAACCAGATTTGAAGGAATGGGCAAAGACGAGCACTGCTATTTACGGATGAATGATTAGAGCATACATCTCATATACTTTATTTACTCTGTTGAAACAACAAGCACCAGTGGTCTAGTGGTAGAATAGTACCCTGCCACGGTACAGACCCGGGTTCGATTCCCGGCTGGTGCAAGTTTGTTAAAGGCTGTGATGATAATTGCGCCAATTGTTGACAGTTGGGTCTGTCGCCTCTTCACATCTCAGGTGTGAATAACGGCGTTGCTGAGCTTTGTTTTTTATTTTTTTTCTCTTTTCATACATAACCAGATGGCTTTTATGCTTGGCCCTTGGCAGTTACAGAATATTAAAATTATATTGAAAGTTTCACACAAACTACTTAATAAAACAGAATCACGCACACACTCTTGAGGTTAGGTATAATAATCACATGGGCTCCTCAAATGTTCCAAAAGTTATACAAACGGCAAACCTGCATGTAAGTATGTTTATCGCTGCTTCTGTCTTATATATTCAATTCCAATTAGAGAACCAACGTTGGAGACTTGGAGTGTTCGCTTTAACTTTTAACTTTTAATGGAGAAATATGTTGAACTGACAAATAATGTATATGAAAAACTCATTTTCTTCTTTGTTTAATGTGTCAGCTTGGGCGGAGCCACGGGGGGTGCGTGTGGGGGCAACCGCACCCCCAACATTTTACAAATTATTTTTTTAATACTACTGTTACTCTGTTACTCTGTTAGTGCTTAGTCTAGTCTACATAAATATAATTATATATATTATATAGAAAAATGCTTTTGTGACAGAACTTTACATGTACCCACTTTCATAGCATTAATAAATTAAAAAACACAAGAAAATAATTTCCTAATTGAACTGTACGATTACCGTCCCTTTTCATTGTTTTTTTTTTGATAAATCCCCTTTCATTGTTATTAAACACATAGACGTGCAATAAATACATTTCATATAATTAAATCCCAAGTTTCATCATAAAAATAATACTCTATATTAGGCTATTAGCTAATTCATAAATAAAGTCATTAACAAACAAGATTAGAAAATATAAGTAATGTGGAGAAACAAGTTTTGATCGGAGCGAAAATAGTATGCAAATAATCATAATAACAAGTAAATAACTTTCTTCAAATAGATAGTTGGTATAATAAAAACCGTACTTCTTGTTACAATGCTAGATTTTAACCAATACATTTATTTTGGATAACCACAAGACAGAAGGACTTGTTCTTCTTTAATCCTAAAATTATATTTTAGATAATTAAAAGATCCACTTTTAAGTTAATTAACTCACGTATCTACAACCGATTGTAATTATAAATTTACAGATCCTAGAAGATTAGCATTACTCAAAAACATATTGGCCCACTACAATTCTTTATCCTCTTAATTTTCTTTTCATATTTTGTCTATGGTTCTTTTAGATTTTAACCCACCCTACAAGAATCATATCCTGAATATGTCACTGACTAATATGTGCTATACAAATTTGTACAATAATTGGTCTAACGATCTTTTATTGTCATTATAGTTCGTATCTATTGACAGAATTTCTTGAAGATATCATCACTTAAAATCCTTTCTCCAACGTGAAAGACATATTGACTTGATATATAGCTCCTCGATTCATTTGAAAATACAATTAAAAATCTCTAGACATAAAGCACCTTGATTAAAAAAAAAAAAAAGAAGAAAAGAACACATTAAGAAAATACTTGTAAATATACACTTTATAATATACAACAAAAAAGATTATAACTCTTTTACAGTCAAAGTAATACATAATGGTATATGCATACAAATATTATCAATTAAAAGTGAAAAACATCTTTGGAGTTTATGTAATGTAGTCCATATCGATGTCTTCAATGCTTAAGGAAATAGTAATTATATTTTTAAATATTTATGTATTATAGTTAAGCTAACATATTAAATTAATTACATTATATAAGGAAATCTCTGTACTCCACTTATTGAGAAGTTAAGAGACGTTCTTGAAGAGACATTACATCTAACTATTTCGCCCCCCCAAAGCCAAAATCCTGGCTCCACCCCTGCAGCTTGGCTATATTGCACTAACAGTATTGATGTGATAATACGGGACCAAAATGGTAAGTGATGATGCATAATCTGTCTAAGGTACCCTACAAAATCGGAGAGGGGCGAAAAAATGGGTATCCTACAATTTGTTTTGTCTAAGGTCATGTGGGTTAGGACGTAATGGCCCCGACCTTCCTCCTCCCGAATACAGATGGATGGCCCAGACTCTGGAGACGGTTCCCCCGAGTCACGACCCGAAAACACCCACCAAGGGTACTCGATCTACACACTCGGAGAAAGGTATCCCAGTGCAGCCAACATCTCTTAAAGGGGTACAAAGAGGTCACGCAAGCCTAAACACGTTCCCCACAATGACCCACGACCCCTCTAAAAACAAGGGATCCACGATGAACAACTAGGAGACCCCCCAACCCCAGAGGAACGACTCCCCTCTGAGCTTTCTATACTCCACGAGACGCTTGAGGAACTATCACCAACACTTAGCCAAAATTGAGGAAATATGAGCACACAACAAACATTAAGGACACGAGTAAAGACAAGGCAAGGTCAAAAGACCCACCCTAATCTCATACCAGCTGTTCACTACCAAAGAACAGTCCCAAGTCTTCGCCGCGACGAACGACCCATACAGATAGACCAAATCAACCACGACCTCCAACTCTACCCGGAGGATGCATCATTTATTCTCAACTCCCCCAATCACCCTAATAAATGAGGAAAAACCATCTCCTATTGGTCCAACTCTGTCATTGGGACGAAAAACAACAAGCACCATTGGAGCAGAATATTCATTGGTGCAGACCGAATTGCATGCATTGGTTCAGACTGCCCCCAAAGACCATTGGGACAGAAATCATTATTACTCACTCTGACGAACCATCAGCCATTGACCACTACCAGACGAACAACCTCATTGGCGCAGAAGACCCTCGCACCATTGGGCAACAACAATGATAGCAAGACCAGCTCTCCCTTGGCTAAACACCTTTGAACCTACACTATAAATATCCCACATTTTCTCAGCAAAAGACAAGTTCAAGAAAACCTCCAACTTCAAGCACTAATCTACTCCACACAAAATAGATGTATTCTCCATTACTATGCACCTCACTCGTACTTAGAATTTATTGCATTTTTCTAGTTCTAACTCGTGTACCTCACACGACCCCTTGTACTTTACTCAAAATTCTTAATAAAAATATTGTGCCTTCTTTGTTCAAACTCGAGATTGGCATTCCGAACACAAATACTTGAGTAAGAATATCCCCTTACCCTCCGACTATCCAGGCCCGGACGATATTGCCTCACCAGTAAAAATGCGATGTTACAGTTTTTTTAAGTATTATATCCATGTCCACTGCAACTATAGTTAGTACATAAACGTTTGATGTTCAAAAAAAATATTAAATTCAATACTACATAAAGTTGATTCTTTATTTTATGTATTAATATAAATAGTTTTAGTCTAAGCGCTTAAAGTAAAAATTATAGTGTATCTAAAACTAAATCACGGTGAAGTACTAAATTACAATTTACAACTGAAAATACCTTCCGTTAAAAGTACTCATTTAATAATAGAAAAGTTTAGAATAGCCGAGTATGTTCTTCCTCTCTCTTTCGTCAAGAAGGGAAATGAGCCAATTAACTATAAAGAAACTTTGCTAACTATGTGTGGAAGATATTAATGCGTTACTGAGTGTTCGAAGTATCGACACAACATAGTCCTTGATTTAAAAAAAAAAAAACGCTAAAAACAACATAGATTTTTGATTTTATGAGAAAGCTAACTACAATGCACTTTGTTTTTCTTTCTTTTTTTAGATTTTTGACACTTTTGCGGTCTTGCCTTCTAAAAGAGTTGTTATTACCAAGTGATGGATCTTGAAAACTCGTAAATAAATATGGCGATGTAACATTTCATCTCAAAGATAAATAAAAGAATGACTAGGTGCATAACAACTTGTTGATGGAAGACGTTTTCAACTTAAAGAAGTTATTTGTGTGATATTAGCTTCTTAACTCTACATTATGGATTTTGTTATAAATATGACAAGTAAGATATGCCTAGTGGCCATTGTTGAAAATTATGTACAAATACTATTTTATAATAGTAGCAGTTGTTGTAAATAATGTAAGATGTTAAAAATTCTTTCCTATATAAGGAGCCATCAAGATGAAGAGAAAAACACTCATTCACAAGTAATATACTCTTTATTTGCTCTTCTTTCCCTATGTCATTTTAATATATTGTTATAAACCTCAATAGTTTTAGTTTTTCTATAACACGTTATCAGCACGAAGGTGCACGCTGTAGACACATTAATTTAGTGTCTAATTAAATTAAATGATGGCAACTTTTAAGATGCAAGAAATATAAAATATATTTTATTTAATCTTAATATTTTGAGGGATTAAAATAAATATATTAATTAAATCTTAAGACAAGGAAATAATTGCTCATCAAATCTCAAGGCATGGAAAGTCTTCTCCTCCAAGTCTCAATCATCAAGAGATGGAAAGAATTCTCCACAAAAT
The DNA here is from genome assembly GCA_948329865.1 of Linaria vulgaris. Lineage (NCBI taxonomy): Eukaryota > Viridiplantae > Streptophyta > Magnoliopsida > Lamiales > Plantaginaceae > Linaria > Linaria vulgaris. The sequence continues at coordinate 36,511,697 of OX415253.1, forward strand.
CTCCACAATGAAAGAATTTCCCACCAAGTCTCAATCTTCAAGAGATGGAAATAAGATTCTATTAGATAAAGTCTTCCATATCAAGGAATTGTAGACTCGATCACAACTGTTCATCTCATCAGGAGATTCTAATTGAGATTTACTCCACAACTATAAATAGAGGTGGTCTTGAAGAAGAAAAAAACACACACAAAATATTCATAAGTTGAAGAGGGAAAAGCTCTAAGTTTTTCGCTCCACCAAATTTATCCATCTTCAAGCGTTCTTCGCGTCATTCAAGGTATCCTTCAACCATCTTCAAGCATTTTTTACGGCATTCAAGGTGTCCTTCAATCATCTTCAAGGTGTTCTTCATCATGAACTCCTTTCAATCCACTATCAAGCCTCAAATTCATCCAAAAACCATTTTTTTGAAGATTGTGTCTCTATCAAGAAGATCAAATCTTCAACATATCCAGAAAAATCCAAATCAAATCCATACCATTCTTCAACAACATTCAAGCCAAAAATCCGTTTGATCCGAGATCAAGTCACAAGACCCTCAGAAAACTGTTTTTGAAGATCAAAATACGTACTAGAAATATCAAAGCCCACATATTCAAAGAACTGAGGACGAAGATCATACCATCCTTCATCAAATCCTCAAGTCAAATCATTGTTCATCAAATCCCCAAGTCAAATCGGTGTTCACCAAATCCCCAAGTCAAATATGTGTTCATCAAATCCCCAAGTCAAATCGGTGTCCATCAAATTCCCAAATCAAATCAGTGTTCATCAAATCCTCAAGTCAAATCCTCAAATCAAATGACCGTTTAATCCGAGATCAAGTCCAAGACACTCGAATTAACATTTTTCCAAGTTCAAATTATTTCAGTGAAGATCAAATTAAAGACTTTCACCACAAATTTTAATATTGTTCTTGTAGAATTGAATTAGATGATTAGATAGAGATTGAACTACAACTGTACTCTTAAATTTACTCAAATTTATTTTGTAATCTTTTCTTGTCTTTTAATTTCAAAGATCAAGAATTTGTCATTACAAATTTGGCACGCCCAGTGGGACAATCTCTACCTCTCATCTCTTTTCCAACAAGTCTCAAATTTGAAGTCACAAAAAGTAAGTGTTTCTCAACAATGAACAAGTCAATGGGGGCAACAAGCGGAGGCTCTTTGCAATCGATGTTGAAAGTTTCACTTGTACCGGGGGCAAGGCATGAAACTAAAGAAGATGGTCAAGCAAGCTCATTAGAAGAGCAAGTTACAGCGTTGACAAAAGCCATTGCGAATCTCACAACTCAAGCTCAAAAACGTGAAGACCACTTGAATCGCCTTCTCCAAAAGCTAGAGCACAAAGAATGAGTTGAAAATTACGAAGAAGTCACCAACAACATTGGAATTCAAGGATGCATCAAGACTACAATCAACGAAGTTGAAGTGTCACCTCATTTCCAAAAGCAAGAGCTCGTGGAAAGCGGCGATCAAAGCATGACATATGAAAATGCTACTCAATGAGTTGAAGCTCAAGAGTTTGATGAAGTCCCAAGTGAAAGAATCCAGGTCACTTCTCTTTTCCACAAGCCTAATTTCTCAAAGAAGGAAAAGCAATGCGCTGTGATGCACACAAAGTTGCCGAAAAAAACATTCAAGATGTTGAAGTTAGAGAAAATCCTAAGTCCTCAAGCAAACAAATCCAAGTTTCTCCGCAAGGCCTTGTCTCTACCGATCAATTGAAGAAGCTCATTGAAGAGGTTGCAAATGATCATAAAGCTCAACACAAGACTTTCAAATCTTACACGAAGCCTTACACTCAAAGAATTGAGCAATTGCAAATGCCGAGAAGTTATCAACCTCCAAAGTTTCAAACATTCGATGGGACTGGAGACCCAACACAACATGTTGCTCACTTTATTGAGACATGCAATAGTGCCGACGCTGATGGAGATCTTTTAGTCAAGCAGTTTGTTTGAACCTTAGAAGACTTTGCATTTGATTGGTACACCGATCTTGAGCCAAACTCCATTGACGGTTGGCACGATCTACAAACTAAGTTCTTCAGCCGCTTTTATAGCACTCGTCGTACTGTAAGCATGATTGAACTTGCAAATTCTCATCAACAAGAAGATAAACCAATGATTCAGTATATCAATAGGTGGAGAAGTCTATCCTTAAGTTGCAAAGAGAAACTGTCCGAAACTTCAGCCATGGAGATTTGCATTCGAGGGATGAATTGGAGTCTCTCTTACATACTTCAAGGAATCAAACCAAGAAACTTTGAAGAATTGGCAACGCGAGCGCATGACAAAGAGACAAGTGTAAACTCTATTAAAGAAGGAAACTCAACTCATGACCTTGAAATTGAAAGTGATGATACAAACGACGACGATGACAATGAAGAGAGCGCACCGTCAATTTTTGCTCCAACCAATATGTTGCTTGATACGAGCTTAAACTATCTCAAATCCTCAAATTAAGTGCCAAAATATGTACTCCTTGATAAGAGTATAAACTATCAACATTCACCTAACACGAGTATAATTTGTTTGCACATTCAAACTTAAAACAAATCCTTCAAGTCTTCAAAGCAAATGTGCAAGTCTCCTAGACACGAGCTAAAAGGTCTACAAATCCTTCAAGTCCTCAAGTCCTCCTAGACATGAGTCAAAAGGTCTACAAATCCTTGAAGTCTTCAAGTCTCTTAGACACGAGCCAAAAGGTCTACAAATCCTTCAAGTCCTCAAAGAAAATGTTCAAGTCTCCTAGACATGAGCCAAAAGGTCTACAAATCTTTCAAGTCTTCAAAACAAATGTGCAAGTCTCCTAGACACGAGCCAAAAGGTCTAAAAATCCTTCAAATTCCAAAGTCTCCTAGACACGAGCCAAAAGGTCTACAAATCCTTCAAGTCAAAGCCTCCTCGATATGAGATAAAACTGTCTACAAATGTCCAAATCAAATGCTCCATAGCGCACGAGCTTAAACTGCACGTTACTCCTGGCCCGCATGAGTAGAAACTGTGTACGGCACCCTCTTTAAATCAATCTTGGTTTATTTTGAACTACGTCATGACTTGATTCCTTCATTGGATACGTAGGCAGCTAGAAGTTCATTCTTAGCCCAATCATATCCAAAAAAAAAAAATCTCATGCAACATTCAAGTTAATGGATCCAATGATGAAGCTCACAAATGTTCTAAACTCATGAAGCGGATTTATGATGGCTGAATTGAAGCACGAGAACAAGAAGAAGAAAGATGTCGAGACTTATCCACTCATTGGTGCTTTTCAATACAAATTGTGAACAAGTCTTGAGGGGGCAATTTGTAGACACATTAATGTTGTGTCTAATTAAATTAAATGATGGTAACTCTTAATACGCAAGAAATATAAAATATAATTTATTTAATCTTAATATTTTGAGGGATTAAAATAAATATATTAATTAAATCTTAAGACAAAAAAATAATTGCTCATCAAATCTCAAGACATGGAAAGTCTTCTCCTCCAAGTCTCAATCTTCAAGAGATGTAAATAAGATTCTCTTAGATAAAGTCTTACATATCAAAGAATTATAGACGCGATCACAATCGTTCATCTTATTAGGAGATTCTAATTGAGATTCACTCCACAACTATAAATAGAGGTGGTCTTGAAGAAGAAAAAAAGACACACAAAATATTCACAAGTTGAAGAGGAAAAATCTCTAAGTTTTTCTCTCCACCAAATTCATCCATCTTCAAGCGTTCTTCGCGGCATTCAAAGTATCCTTCAACCATCTTCAAGCATTTTTTGCGGCATTCAAGGTATCCTTCAACCATCTTCAAGGTATTCTTCGTTAAGAACTCCTTTCAATCCGCTATCAAGCCTCAAATTCATCCAAAAACCATTTTTTTGAAGATCGTGTCTCTGCCAAGAAGATCAAATCTTCAACATATCCAGAAAATTCAAATAAAATCCATATCCTCAAGTCAAATCATTGTTCATCAAATCTCCAAGTCAAATCAGTGTTCATCAAATCCCCAAGTCAAATCGGTGTTCATCAAATTCCCAAGTCAAATTGGTGTCCATCAAATCCCCAAACCAAACCAGTGTTCATCAAGTCCTCAAGTCAAATCACTGTTTTTAATCCGAGATCAAGTCCAAGACCCTCGAATTAACGTTTTTTCAAGTTCAAATTATTCCAGTGAAGAACAAATTAAAGATTTTCACTACAAATTTTAATATTGTTCTTGTAGAATTGAATCAGAGGATTAGATAGAGATTGAACTACAATTGTACTTTTAAATTTACTCAAATTTATTTTGTAATCTTTTCTTGTCTTTTAATTCCAAAGATCAAGAATTTATCATTACACACACTCCGATACATTTTTCTTAATCTTTCTTTTTCCCTATGTACAATATATCCTTACTCTCCAAAGAAAAAAAATTAGTATAAACCCAAAATATTCATATTATTCAATGAATCCTTTGCCAAAAATTTAGTATAAACCAGTGTTTCAAAATTCAGTTCCAGTCTTTAAAGACAACGTTCAACATTAAAAGTTAGGAAAATGTCTAACCTCACGAGTACAATTAGTTGTATACTCAATATCACTAGCAAGAATTATGGACAATGGAAATCAGATACAAAGTGTACCTCAAATCAAAGAGTATCGTTGAAACTCTTGCTGCAGTAAATACAAATACGGATCCATAAAAATGTGAGGCTGTGATCTATATGAGAAAACATTTAGATGAAACCTTAAAGAGAGAATATCTCGATGTTACCGATCCTCATGAATTTTGGACAAACCTACTGGAAAGATATGGTCATCAAGGAAACCATGTTGCGAAAAGCCACTGATGATTGGAATAATTTAAGGTTCCAAGATTTTGAAACTGTAAGTGCATACAACTCAGCGCTTATGGAGATTCGTTCATATATAATTTATTGTGGAAGACAGCTTACTGATAGAGAAATGATAGAGAAAAAACACTTTCTACTTTTCATGTGTCTATGATAAATGTCCAACAACGATACAGATTGCTGAATATTTCAAAATATCACGACTTGCAACAAAGGTTGTTAATGGCAGAAAGTTACAATATATTAATGAAATTGAATCAAATATGGTAGCCAATGAAAATTCAGAATTATTGACTCTGGCATGATCAACTAGGTCATCATGGTTCAACAATGATGCGAAGAATAATTGAAACTACACATGAACATTCATTAAAATGATCCAAACTCAATCTGAGCAACAATAGTCCATGTGAAGCATATTCTCTTGGAAAGCTAATTAAAAGCATTTACCAGTTAAAATTAAGACAGAATTACCCACATTTCTTAAAAGAATTCAATGTGATATATGTGGACCTATTCATCCATCATGTGGACCATTTCAATATTTTATGGTATTAATTGATGCCTCAAGTCGATGGTTACATGTCTGTCTATTGTCTACTCGCAATATGACATTTGCGAGATTTTTGGCTCAAATAATTAAAATAAAAGCCAAATTTCCTGACTATACGATCAAGAAAGTCAGACTTGACAATCTTGGTGAATTCACATCTCAAGCTTTCAATGATTATTGTATGTCAACTGGAATTACGGTTGAACTGCATCACTAATTCGCATTAGACCAAACTCGTATCATGAATATTCCCTACGGTTGAACTACATCACTAATTCGCATTAAACCAAGCTCATATCATGAATATTCCCCATTACAACTTGCTTTTGGTCATGAGCCCAATATTTCTCATATAAAGATTTTTTGTTGTGCGGTTTATGTTCCTATTGCACCACCAAAGCGAATAAATATGGGACCACATAGAAGGTTGGGAATATATGTTGGATTTGACTCACCATCAATAATCAGATATCTTGAGCCTCTAACATGTGATGTAATGGGGAATATTCAACCTTAGGGGGAGAAAAGAAGTAGTTGAAAAAAGATATATCATGATATAATCCATCTTTGACAAGCTTTGATATGTTAAAAAAGTAATGTGATTTGGAAGTAAAGAAAATCTTGCATTTACAAACTATTGCAAATCAATTACCCGATGTATTTACTGACATAAGCAGGGTAACAAAATCACATATACCAGCTGCAAATGCTCCTGCTCATATTGTAATTTCAAAAGAAACATCAAAGGATGATATCTTTGATATATCTAAGAAACATGGACGTCTTGTTGGCTCAAAGGACAAAAATCCTCGAAAAAGAAAAGGAGCATCAAAACCTAATGATACTATTATTGAGGAATCTATGCCTGATGAGTCGCAAAATGTGACATATGAGATACCTCAAGAAGTTATCCAATCAGATCCTATAAATAAAGAGAACGTTGAAATCTTTATAAATTCTATCAATACGGCAATGGTATTGGATCGAAATGAGATGAAAAATATTGATGAATTATTTTCATATTTAGTCGCTTATGAAATTGTGAATGAAAATGATGATCCTGAACCCAAATCTGTAATTGGATGCCAAAATAAGATTGATTAGGATAACTGGAAAGATGCATGCAAGCTGAATTAGATTCGCTTAATAAGCGAAAGGTATTTGGACCCATTGTTCTCACACCGTAAAGTGTGAAACTCGTAGTGTTCAAATGGGTCTTCGTTTGCAAACAAAATGAGAAAAATGAAATTGTAAGGTACAAAGCTCGCCTTGTCGCACAAGGTTTTTCTCAAAGACCTGGAATCGATAATGAAGAAACGTATTCTTTTGTAATGGATACGATTACATTTTAATTCTTGATCAGTCTAGTGGTCTATGAAAATCTAAACATGTATCTCATGGATGTTGTCACTGTTTATCTCTATAGATCACTTGATAATGATATTTACATGAAGGTCCCTGATGGACTTAAATTACCCGCAACATCAAGTTCCAAACCTAGAGAAATGTACTCAATTAAATTGCAAAGATCATTATATGGGTTAAAGAAACATGTCGCATGTGGTACAATCGTTTGAGTGAATATTTATTAAAAGAAGGATATATAAATAATTATTTGTGTCCATGCGTTTTTATTAAGAAAACATCATATAGTATTGCAATTATTCCGGTTTATGTAGATGATTTAAATATCATTGGCACTGACAAAGAAATTCATTCCACAATGAATTATTTAAAGGATGAATTTGAAATAAAAGATCTTGGAAAGACTAAATATTGTCTTGGTTTGCAAATTGAGCGTGTTAAAAATGGAATATTTGTGCATCAATCAAATTATACTAAAAAGATATTGAAACGTTTTAACATGGATAAAGCAACACCTTTGAACCATCCTATGATTGTAAGATCATTAACTAGAGATAAAGATCTATTTCGTCCTTGTGAAGAAAATGAAGAAATTTTTGGTTCTGAAGTTCATTATTTAAGTGCGATTGGAGCTTTAATGTATCTAGCTAATTGTACTAGACTTGATACATCGTTTACTGTAAATTTATTAGCCAGGTTTAGCTCATCACCCACAAAAAGGCATTGGAAAGGAATTATACATTTCTTCCGTTGTTTGCAAGGAACTGTGGATCTTGGTCTATTTTATCCTAACAATGCAAAACAAGAATTGATTGGTTATGCAGATGCATGTTTTCTATCAGACCCACATAAATCCAGATCTCAAACTAGATATGTATTAATGTATGGAGGCACTACTATTTCATGGCGTTTTCAGAAACAAACAATTGTTGCAACGTCATCAAATCATGCTGAGATTATTGCACTCCATGAAGCAAGCAGAAATGTGTATGGTTACGATCAATGACACATCATATAAGAAGTACATATGGCTTACCTATTAGAGAGGGTCCTACAACATTATACGAAGACAATTCTGCATGTATTACACAGATGAAAGAAGGCTATGTCAAGAGTGATCGAACCACACACATACCCCCAAGATATCTTGCCTACACTTAGGAACTCGAGAAGAACAAAGAAACTAATATCCAATATGTTCAATCATGTGACAATATGGCAAATCTTTTTACAAAGGCACTACTTATTGTAACTTTTAAGAAACATGTTCAAAGTATTGGGATGCGTCACCTATGAGACTTATGAAGAATTGTAGATGCCAACTTGAGGGGGAGTTCACACGGCTGCACTCTTTTTTCCTTATTAAGGTTTTTATCGCACTGGGTTTTTCCTTATAAGGTTTTCAATGAGGCAACATAAGACGTATGCAGAAGACGGATCATGTACATAACAAAATCTTCAAATGACCAAGGGGGAGTGTTATAAATATGGCAAGTGGAATATGTCTAGTGGCCATTGTTGAAAATTATGTACAAATACTATTTTATAATAGTAGTAATTGTTGTAAATAGTGTATGATGTTGAAAATTCTTTCTTATATAAGGAGCCATCAAGATGAAAGGAAAAACACCAATTCACAAGTAATATACTCATTATTTTCTCTTCTTTCCCTATGTCCTTTTAATATATTGTTATAAACCTCAATATTTTTAGTTTTTCTATAACAGATTTTAGCTTTTTGAACAACTTGCGAAGACAACCTAATATTTTGTAATTTTTTGAAGTATCTCACTTGACCGATAACGCCCAATTTCTATATAAGAAGTTATACATATTAGAGATAACTACACAACACTCTAGTTCATTTATGATGTGAAAATGTAATAATTTGATGCGTATTAAGGAAATACTTTACATAAATATGGTTGAAACTCGATAATAATAATGCATAAATTGAACTTGTAAATACTATAAACATACGAAAGAAAAAACAAGAAAAATAATGAGAGGATACTTCTTAAATACGAATTGTAAACCTAGGAAGAAAAAATAGTGACCACCGGAACCTTGAGCCATCGAGGGACCAGCAAAACGTTCATTATCGAGGGACAGGTAAAGTGTTTGCCATCGGAGGAAAAGTAGAACGTTCACTATTGAAGGATAAAATTGCTTCTCAGCAAACTCTATCTACAATGACCTGCAGATTACTACACTCACAGAGCATCCGATGCTAAAGGCACTACCAGTCTTGGATGACTTTACGATGCCTAATAATCGTCGATGCTTTAGCTAGTGAACAATCTTATAAAATGGAAGCTCTAAGTGTGTTCTCTCTGAGGGGTACCCATTATAGTGATATATCTAAGAATATGTCTTACGTACCCGAGAGAAGAACATACCTAGGGTAGCAATAACCAGATTATTCGATGATACCCTTATGGAGAATGGTCTGATGACAAAGAAGTCCTTCGAGGGCAAACAAGAGACTATACCAAGCATTTCGATGGCAAAGAAGTCCTTCGAGGGCAAACAAGAGACTATACCAACCATTCCGATGGCAAAGAAGTCCTTCGAGGGCAAACAAGAGACTATACCAAGCATTCCGATGGCAAAAAGGTTCTTCGAAGGCAAACAAGAGAAATGCTTCTAGAACGAAAGCCAAGTGTCATTCTGCGAGATACACCTGCCGTGCAAAGACTAGGTATCATCATCCATATCATGAGTCAACCACAAGTTAACCAGGTGTCACTCTTGCTTGTGATGCTTCAGCACCAGAAGAGATTAGTAGTCACATCATAAGCAGCTGAGTTAGCATGTAAACGTGGGTGGATCTGCCACCCAGTAAGGGGCATGCAGTCCAAAGAGGACTATAAATACTCATATGAGGTGAAGAAGAAAGGCAGATCAAAAAAGAGGGAAAAATTAGAAGTTGAGAATCAATCTGTAAATCCAGAACATTAATACAATACTGTCTTTTCTCATTTTTGCTAAAACTCAATTACTGGCTATTTGGGCAAGGCGTTCTTCGAATTGAAAAATACGAAAGTTACTCCTATGAGTTAACAAATGGCTCCGTCTGTGGGAACGTCGTAAATTATTGCCTTCGAGTTACGCCAGTAAAAGAGTCTCAGCACTTACGATACTCACAACAAATGGACAAATCAGCTCATTCCGAGCATCGGACAGAAAACCACAGTGAGAGTATATATCAAGAATCTACAGAGAGTTCCCCTAGAAACACTCCACCACCTAATACCGACTATATCAATATCCCAAGAACAGTGTTTGAAGATCTAGTGGAAGCAGCTTTAAGAAGGGCTCAAGCTAACGAAAGACCCCCAGAACCACAACCTATACAACCGTACAGAGAGAGAGGCTCAAGAATGACGCCAACTCCACAGCGAATACCACCACCACAGCCAGGGTGTCGGCAAGAAAGGTATCCAGGAGTGATACCTCCACCTGGCAATGGTTTCGAGGATAGAATGCCTCCTTATCGCCCCAACATGTTTCCTCATTCGAGCAATGAGCCAGCTCTTTGGGAAATGTTGAATCATCTCCGACGAGAGATGCTTAGCATGAAAAAGGCTATCACACTAGAAGATGAGCCAGTATATCATGGATCTCCGTTTATACCAGATGTTGCACAAGCTATGATTCTAGCCTACATAAGAGCAGTTAACCTACCCATGTATTCAGGAGAAAAAGATGGAAAAGACCCGCAGGATCACATCAATCAATATATCGCAACGATGGATTTGCAGTCAGCCCCGGATTTCGCATTGTGTCGAATCTTTCGAGCTACACTGATAGGAAGGGCACAATCTTGGTTTACACAAATACCACCAGGCACAATATCCAACTTCTCTCAGTTGGCTAGTTTGTTTGTACGACAGTTTGCCTGTAATAGACGCTATCCCAAATCAGCATGTCATCTGTTTACCATAAAACAGCAAAAGGAGGAATCTTTAAGAGATTTCATGAAACGCTTTTCCGATGAAGTATTGGACGCCCCCAACATAGATCCGACCATGTTAGCAGACATTCTTGCTCAAGGATTGCGATCGGGGAATTTCTTCCGATACCTAGTAGGAAATTGAGTGAAGGACATGAATGAATTAATGCAGAAAGCAGAGACGTATATCCTGATGGAAGAAGCGGAAAAGTCCAAGATGAAGGCAGAAAATGCCGATGCCAATGCAAGGCCAAAAGAAAAAGAGGAATCTAAGAATCACCTGCCTCGAAGAGACAATCCTGGAGTGGTGAAAAGGCATCTTCAGCCTATACCATTACCAACTTTAACCATCACCCAGTCAGAAGTGCTAAATGTAATGCGGGGAAATAAGGATTTCTCTTGGCCTATGCCAGTAAGACAACCATACAAGAAAAAGGAGTCAGGAAAGTTCTGCAAATATCATAAGGCGTATGGCCACACAACCGATGGTTGCAAGAATCTGCGAAATGAAATTCATAGGTTGCTAGACTTGGGATATCTGAGAGACTACGTAAGCAATAACAGAGAAGATCATTCGATGGAACGAAAGAAAGCCCGGAATGAAGAAGGGGAGGTGGCCGTTGAACCCCCCTCGAGGAATGATGAACATGAGAAATTTAATCAACAATTACCACCACCACCAGATACATATCGAGATAACCCCCCATCGGGAAGAACCATCAACATGATTGAAGGAGGAGATATATCATTGTCTCCGGCTGGCAGAAAGAAGAAATATCTCAAAGAGGCCAGAAAGGTGGGACAAGGACTATCGGTTTGCACAGTGCAAGGCATGAGGCTATCAACAATGTCTTTCGGACCCGAAGATCTTTAGGGAATTGTATATCCTCATGAAGACCCGTTGGTAATTAAGGCAACCATAATGGGTATCGAGATACAACGAGTCCTCGTGGATACTGGAAGCTCAATAGATGTATTATTTACCCCAACTTTCGGAGCGATGGGGTTAAAAAGAATACATCTTGATCATACGGAGATACCTTTGGTAGGCTTCTCAGGAGAAACCAGCCGGACTTTGGGAACTGTCATACTTCTGATGTCTTGGGGGGAAGGAGCACTGCGGCATACCGAGCATGTGAAGTTTTGGGTAGTAGAAGCATCCTCACGAACGTATAATACAATATGTGGAAGGCCTTCTATTCACGCCTTCGAGGCTGTACCCTCTACTCTTCATCTCAAGGTAAAGTTCCCCACGATGTCGGGTATTGGAGAAATCTGAGGCAATCAAATCAAGGCTAGGGAATGTCATATGAATGCCATACCAACGAGTGTGGAAGAAGAACTTAGTCACCCGGGAAAAAAACAGAAAATGGAGGAAGCCCGAGTCCAACCGGTGGAAGAATTGAAACTGGTAGAACTAGAAGAGGAAAATAAGAAAGTAAAAATAGGAACAGGAATGGGACTAGCAATTGAAAAGGAAGTCATTTCCATCTTAAAGGAATACAGACACCTTTTTGCATGGGAAGGAGGCCCACCTGGAAGAATCAACCCCGGGATATGCCAACATCGTCTCAATGTCAATCCCTTCATCAAACCTATCCGGCAAAAGAAAAGAAATATGGGCCCAGAAAGAAATGGGATTATCAAGTCAGAAATACTACGCCTTCTAGGATTACAGCAAATAAGGGAAGTTATATACCCTGAATGGCTATCCAATGTTGTGTTAGTACCCAAGTCTGGTGGACGATGGCGAATGTGTGTGGATTTTACTAATTTGAACGATGCCTGCCCAAAGGATTGTTACCCCTTACCCAGCATCGACCAGTTGGTGGACTCAACGGCAGGATGCGCACTATTATCCACGATGGACGGTGACCAAGGGTATAATCAGATTCCAATGGCGGAGGAAGATCAAGAGAAAACCAGTTTCATTACAGATGTGGGTACGTATTGCTACATGGTCATGCCTTTTGGGCGTAAGAACGCTGGGGCCACTTATCAAAGGTTAGTGAATCTGATGTTCTCAGATGTCATTGGAAATACAATGGAAGTTTATGTAGATGATATGATTGTGAAAAGCAAGAGGGCAGAAGATCGTCCGAGAGACTTACGACAAGCTCTGGTCATCATGGATAAATTCGGCATGAAAATAAATCCCAAGAAATGCTCTTTCGGGATCAGGGGAGGAAAATTCCTAGGGTATATGGTAACAGAAAATGGAATAGTATCAATCCAGAAAAAGCCAAAGCCATCGTAGAGATGAAATCACCTAGAACAATAAAAGAAGTGCAAAGGCTAACGGGGAAGATGGCATCACTCAGTCGATTCATATCACGATCAGCGGAGAAAGGCTTGCCATTCTTTAAAATATTAAGGAATGTGAAGGAGTTTCAATGGACTCCCGATTGTGAAGCAGCCTTCGATAGCCTGAAGAATTATCTGGTTAGTCCTCCATTACTAGTCAAGCATGAACCTAGAGATAAGTTGTTTGTATATTTGTCGGCTGGAGATGAGGCTGTAAGTGCAGTATTAGTGAAGAATGACAGGGGTGATCATCATCATGTGTACTATGTTAGTAAAACCTTGCAAAACGCGGAAAAGAATTATGTGCAGACAGAAAAGTTGATATTAGCCCTTGTAGTAGCAGCTAAAAAGTTAAGGTCATACTTCCTAACGTATCATGTGACGATACTCACCAAATATCCGTTAAGAGCCATACTCAATCATCTAGAAACATCAGGACGAATGGTATAGTGGGCAATAGAGTTAAGTGAGTATAGTTTGGCATACGCTCCACGTCCAGCCATCAAAGCACATGTTCTATCTGACTTCATGGTAGAAATAAAAGAAATGCAAGATGAGAAGCCACCTGTATTATGGCATGTGTATGTAGACGGATCATCCGTCGGAACACACGGCGGAGCAGGAGTAGTCCTGAAGAATTACGAGGAAGAAGAAAATATATGCTTTGCCATCAGGATAAATTACCCCTTGTCTAACAATGAAGCCGAATACGAGGCCCTTCTGATCGTGATGAGGTTAGCCATGGAAGGAAACATCAGTCGAGTGGTGATTCACAGTGATTCACAACTGATAGTGCAACAAGCAATAGGAAAGTTTGAAGTAAAAGAAGAGCGATTGAAAGCCTATGCTCAAACAGTTCGGAATAGGCAAAAGATGTTTGAAGAATTCCAATTGAGACAAATTCCTAGGTTGGAGAACCAAGAAGCAGATGCATTGTCTAAAATAGCAACTCAATCTGTGGTCGGAACACGACAAATTACTTTGCTACAAGCTATGGGATCAGAACAGCAAGAGCCTCAGGAAGACATCAACACCATCGTAGCCCCGGTGACATCAGGATGGATGTCAGATATAGTTGCTTATTTAGAGGACCCTACACAATATTACTATGATGACATTGAGAGAAAGAGATTAGAAAGGAAAGCAGCGAGATACTTCTTGCATAAAGGAGTGTTGTTTCGACAATGCTACTCTAATCCTCACACTCGATGCCTGGATGAACAGGAAGCGTTGGGAGTGATAAAAGAAATGCACGAAGGGACATGTGAAAACCACTCGCAAGGTGCGAGCATGGCCAATCGTATCATAAGGCAAGGGTACTATTGGCCTACGATGATTCAAGATTGCTAGGAATACGTGAGCAGATGTCCAGCGTGCCAAGCCCACGCTTCACAAATTCATCAACCAACAGCACCGTGGGAACCGAATTTACTAGCATGCCCCTTCGCCAAATGGGGAATAGATTTAGTAGGACCCTTGATGCCTAATCCGAGGCAAAAGAGATATCCGTTGGTAGCAGTAGATTATTTCACAAAGTGGGTAGAAGCAGAGCCGATGGCCAGAATCACAGCAGGCGCTGTTATCAATTTCCTATGGCGAAGCATACTATGCCGATTCGGAATTCCTCGATACATTGTGAGCGATAACGGGCTACAGTTTGAAGACCAAAAGGTAGAAGACTGGTGTAAGCATTGGGAAATTAAGCATCGCTTTGCTTCCGTCGGGTATCCCCAAGGTAACGGTCAAGTTGAGAGAACCAATCGAACCCTATTAAAGAGCATTCATGCTAGATTGGACCATCACAAAGAACGATGGATAGAAGAAATTCCAGGTGTTTTGTGGGCATATCGTACGACTCCTAGCTCCGCCACTGGAGAGACACCATACAGCATGGCTTATGGTTGTGAGGCCGTAATCCCACCCGAGATCGTAACCGAAAGTTGGAGAATCGGAGAGTATGAAGAAGTTAGTAATAGCTCTAATCTAGCTCTAGCTTTGGACTTATTGGAAGAAAAGAGGCATCGAGCATCAGTACGCATGGAAGGGTATAAAGCTTGAATGGCCAAGCACTACAACAAAAATGTTAAGTTTAGAACATTCCAAGTCGGAGATTTGGTTCTCAAGCGAGTAGGAGCGTCAAAGAATGTTGCTAAACTGCAGCCCAAGTGGGAAGGACCATACAAGGTGAGCAAAATCATCAGACCTGCTACTTACTAGTTGAGTACCCCTGAAGGTATTGTTCTTACCCGAACTTGGAATGCATTGAATCTTAGAAAGTATTATGCTTAGTGTCTTGTAGTAATAATGTAAATAAGGGTATCACACCAGTGTACATGTAAATAAAGTCGTGGTGGAATAAAGATGGCTTTTATTTATATGGAATTCATACATAATCACAAAACTCGATTCATTCCGATACAACCATCTAACCCGACTAACTTGCATACACACATATAAATATGGCTGAACTCGAATAAGATTCTGAGATGCCTACATATCCCGGTATAAGGGAATCAAGCCACTCGTAGTTCAATTTACATGTGCCATTACAGACCTAACATACAAAAGAAAGGATTAATTTTGCATAGGACGCCTGCCCTCTCGAATTAGGCAACGACGTTGTTCTTCGGAAAGATCAACATGATCCATAATAGTTACTACTGGAACTATAGATCTTTGAGGAGAGGCAGAAGGAGCTGTAGTATTGGAAGAGGTAATGATCTCAAGGTCGCGAAGATCCAGGTGTAGAGGAAAATTAGGGAGTGTCCTCACAGCCTCCCGACAGATCTGAAAACCCATCACAACCATCTCCCGCATCTCCACACGCAAGGTTGCCCTTATTTGTTCCAAACTTGGAACCGCCAAGGTAGCCTCAGCACGGGTGATCAATGCATCCACTGCACGAGATCTCTCTAAATCCGACAACTTCGTAGCTAGCAAATCCCTTTCGGCCAACAGAGAAGATATCAAAGCATCGGAAGTACGACTTTGACTTAATAAGTTGTTTATACGAGCCTCCAATTCTCTGGCATGATCCCGCTCCAAAGTTACCAAATGTCTCATATCCAAGATGGTATCTTGGGCATCTTTTAGTAGAGCTTCCAAGATTTCCTGGTCGGAATCATAGTGAGCGTGCAGATTGGCA
Source organism: Linaria vulgaris (assembly GCA_948329865.1). NCBI lineage: Eukaryota > Viridiplantae > Streptophyta > Magnoliopsida > Lamiales > Plantaginaceae > Linaria > Linaria vulgaris. Next base: position 36,527,863 of record OX415253.1, read on the forward strand.
ATTTGATTACGAGCATCGGCTAAGTCCTTCTCCAGATCGGTGAGGTATCGACACAATAAACCGGCATTGCTGGAAGGATGTGCACCAAGGGTATTCGCGATCAAAAACACCTGCAAGAAATAAGAGGAAAATTGAAGAATTATAAGAAAGGCGCCACGAAAGAGAAACAGGAGCATGACGTACCTCACATAAATTACGGCATAATCGATCCTGGAGAATCATAGAAACAGAGCCAAGAGCTTCGCAGTTAGCCTGACTCAGCAAACCACTTAAGAAGTGCGGGAAAAAATCGAAATTGGTCCTTTATTGTGTCCTAGTTACAGTTTTGGTCCTTTATTGTGTCCTTGTTTTATTTTGGTCCTTTATTGTGTATTTCACTACAATTTTGGTCCTTCAGATGGAATCTCAGCCGAAAATGTCATGTACGAGCACGTGTTGCCCTCAATTCATTTTTTTTGAATTTTCCACAAACATATTTGCATGTTGGAACAATAATTTTAATTTTTTTATTTAAAATTTTGACCCGTCCGATCCGGATAACCCGGTCAAATCGGGTTGGCCGGGTGAGAATTTTAAATAAAAAAAATTAAAAAAAATTGAAACCAGCGTTTCCACATGTGAATTTGCATGTGGGAATTAAAAAAGTTTTTATTTTGGCCGGCAAGTGCTCCCACGTGATATTTTTGACTCTGACTTCTTCCTGAGGACCAAAATTGTAGTGAAATACACAATAAAGGACCGAAATAAAACAAGGACACAATAAAGGACCAAAACTGTAACTAGGACACAATAAAGGACTAGTTTCGATTTTTTCCCTAAGAAGTGCCGATGGTAAGAAACATCTGAAGTTAGTACAGGAAAGCTATCACAAAAATCTTCTGTAGCTATACCGCTCGTTCCCTCACCAGAAGGTGGAACCATCCTAGGAGGGGAAGGAATCACATCAGTAGGGCTTATAGGTGGCACGGTTATATTATCACCATCTATGACATTGACTGAAGGATCGTGGGAGGATCGGACAGCTAAGGTCAGTGTGAGAGGAGACGGAACGTCGAGATCCACGTTTAAGTCCTGAGGGGAAGGGTTCCCAAAGAGCGTGTCGATAGAAGGAACGGCAGAGTCCCATAAAAAATCGGGCTGCGAGAACATCAAAAGGTCGTCGGAATCAGGATAAGGATCGGGAAGATCACGTTCGATGGACGAACCCGAAGTATCCGAATACATAGGAAAGGAGACCAGAGGGACAAGCACTTCCTCGGGATAACGCCTGATAACGAATCGCTCCATTTCATATCCTAAAAGAAACAATTAAAAGTTAATCATCAGAACAAAAAGACGATGCCACTGAGGCAAGAAAATGGATAACTTACGAAAAGCAGGGTTGAGTGCAAGGGCATTGGAGGAATATTCAGCTGTTCTACACCATGTTGTAGACCAGCCATGGTTAGAGCTGAGGAGTTCGCCAGAATAGAGCATACATCGTAACTACCTAAAAACAGGCCAGTGGAAGTTAGATACTTCATTTCTCGTACAGCGGTCTCAGGACGAGGGATCACGTACCCCAAGCCCCATCGTAAAGGTATACCCCATGAATCTCCAGAAGAATCCTTCGGTTTAATCGAAAAATACCTTTTCTTCCAATCTACTACAAATGCCAAACGGCGAGGGACATGGAAACTTCTCTGCTGATCTCGATAAACTAGGCTAAAATAGGGAAGACCATTGGGACACGGACGCATAATGAAAGCAACACCTACCCGATACGGAGTTAGGGGTACGTTCAAAAGGTTACAACAGAGAACGAAGCCCACCAAATAACGAAATGAGTTAGGGGTCAGTTGACTAGGGCAAATCTGCCAGTATTGAAATAATGAGTGCATGAAAGGGTGAAAGAGCATACGCAGGCCACAACGAATTTGTTCAGAGTATAGAGTCAGATAACCCAAAGGGGGTTCAAAGGCCCTATGGAAGGGACGAGGAACGATGATACTGTACTCATCGGGATTCAAACCATATTCGCGCAACATACGAAAAATGGACTCCGACGATTCGACGTTTTGGCAAGAACCTACTCTGTTTCTCCCAATCATAGCATTAACATTTAGAGCAGAAGTGTTAAAAATAGAAAGACTATCAGGAGGGAGATAGGGTTCTCTTCGAAGGAATGTAAGACGTAGGGAATCTGCCATGCTCGAGCTAGAGCGAGATGCAGATGCTCCATGCACAGCAGGAGAACCTCTAAAAACCAAGGACAAACCACCTACGACAGATCTATCCCTTGCATGCCCATTCGAGGATTCACCCCGAGCATGAATGGGAGAAGATTCCTCAGAAGATGATGATGATCTACGGATGAAGGAAGGCATTAGGGCAAAGATATGAAAAGTAGTAGAGGAGTTATATCTACTGCAATAAAGTGCAAAAGAGAACCAAAGACAGTAAAAGGACAAGAGCAAGATTCTGCAGAGAATGCTGTTGGTTGAGAATGACGGATGGAGGAAATGATGAGAAGGCAATTTATAGAAGCACCTGAAGACAACAAGGGGGTACGTGTCAAAGTAAAATTGACATCTGGAACCCTCAAAGTATGGGTAAACAAGGATAAAGACACGTGAGAAGAATGTTGGTAATAATGGCAGACATCAGACATAAAAAGTAGTGCAGAAAGTGACAAGAAAAGACAAAACATCAGAATAAAAAAAAAGATGGGATAGTAAAACTTGTTCAATAATTCATAAGGTAATAAATAGTCATACATCCGTATAATAAGCCGATAACTTGTTCAAGAAACACAATTACAAGTTGAAAAATAAAAAGCAAAACAAGCTGAAGGACTAAACTAAGAACGACGCTCCGATGTGTGAGACAGGGAGGATGGAAAGCCAGAAGAAGATGCAGGAGAAGGAGCCCGACCCAATATCTTCTAATAGGCATCATGAGCTTCTTGGGAGGAAGGAGGTCGCATCGTCAAAGCCTGAGGGTTTAAACGCCTCCAATTCTCAGGATGAGAAAACAGTCGGTCTTCACGACATTGATTGATGCAGCCCAGATACCCGAGTATGAAGTTACCTAGTAAATGACTCTTATGCCTCTGTTGATACTTCTCCTCACAATGCCTCTGAACTTCATCTTTTGTGAGAAGAATGGCCCCGGATAGTTTGTTTTCCAATACTTCGGAAGTGATAAAACCCGAAGGAGGAGGAGGTGGCTTCTTCAGCTCTTCCTTAAGCTGATTATATTGATTTTGAAGGGTAGAAACTTCCTTCTTCAGAGTACGCTCTAGTTCTCCCCATGAACTTTTCTCTGTCGATAGCACAGAGAGTTCATCCTTAAGCTTCTTACACTCGGAAGTACGCTCGGATAGGAGGTTGGTAGTTTCATCCAGCTTGGATGTCAACATTTGTTCCCTCACTAGGCTTTGAGCAAATGCCTCACGAAAGTTCTTTAGCTCATTCTCAGCCTTCTTCAAAGCAGCATTCTGAGCAGCTAGTTCTTCCATGGACGTTTGCCCGATGGCTTGAGCTGCATCCACCTCTCGCCATATGGAAGGAATGATCTTGGGGACCTAGAAGGATATAGAGTAAAAGTTCGTAACGATAAAGTCTAAATAGGTATAACAAAGAAAGACAATCAAGAAAGTTTACCATAGCAACCATCAGCTCGGAGAAAAATCGAGCAGTGTGTTCGTCATGAGGAGTTGCCGCTGTGGTGGCGTTCAGATATTGAGTGATGAGGTCGAAAGTTGTGCGCATATCCGGAGCACTTGGTCTTGTACTAGATTCTGCTTGGACCCCAATAGTATGAATAAAGAAAGGGGAACCAGTCGGAGTAAAACGACTAGAGAACGGCATCCCCTCGAAGTAAGGAGAATACCTCATAGAAGTACCAGCAGGAATATCCGATGGCGCATTCCATACGTGTTTTTGCACCAGAGAGGGCAAGAGGTCATCCAATAGCTCCAAGTTAACTGGGCGAGGAAGAGCAGAAGAAGGAGGATCGTGGGCGTCGCCTTCGAAAACTCGACCCTCGGAGGAAAAGAGGTCATCGATGGATAGATCTTGATGAACCGAAGACGGATGCTTCTGAGCGTCCGAGGGTGAATCGCCTGCTTAAAAAGGATAAGTAAAGTAAGCACATAAACTAAGCGCAGGAAATGAAACTAACACAAAGACAATAGTAAGAGGGGTTAACCTGTTCGAACGTCCTCGTCCCCACTCTCGATCAGAATGACCTTCTCTTTGTTGGCTGCAGAATAGTAAAGGAAATAAATCACACTTCTCAAAATAACAAGCAATCTGTGAAATACTTTGGCAAATACCTAAGGGAGAACAAACCATGGGGGAGTCGGGTTTCTCTTGGATGTCAGTTGCGCCGAGCGATGACTGTGAAGGCATGAGAGGAACTTCCACAGCTTGCTCCGGATGAACAGAAGGTGAGGGTGAGGAGACTAAGGCGTCAAAGTCAGGTGGAGCCTCGTGCACCTCCTGAACAACAGTATTAGTAGGAACATCCTTCGGGAGGCTCTCGTCCTCGGTACAAGGCAAGGCGTCGAAATTCGTGGGAGCCTGGTGTACCTCTTGAGTAGCGTTGGTATCAGGAATATCCCTTTGGAGGTTCTCATCCTCGATGCCTGGTTCCGCAGATTTTTGAGATTTGGCCCCGTATGAGCCCTCGGAGTCGGAACTCGTATCGGATGCTCGAGAATCGTTGTCGGAAGGCAGTACGACCTTCTTGGATCCTTTACCCTTCGCACGTGAAGCAGCGGGATGGGGAACGTCGTTCACATCCTTCTCATGCTCCTCCAAGTAAGAAATTGCACCAGAGAAAGGTATGTGAGAAAATACAAAGTATCGAAGAGAAAAATATAAACAGGAAGATTGTTGTACAACTCACCAAATGTAGGTCGCGCCTCGTCGGAGAGATATATGAGGGTTTTCCCGCGAAGGAGGCCTCCAATGGAGCTGGAGTATTCAACCCCGCGGTATCGTACAGGGGCAAGTAATGGGCTGACTTCAGCAGAGCAGAAGCATCGAGTGCCAGAGTAAAAGAAAGAGATGAATCTGCTTTGTAAGAAGGGGCCTCGGGATGACGCCATGAGTAGGGAAAATCCCACTTACCGACGATGGGTTTAATGAAAATAAACTTATCCTTCCAACTAATATAAGATAAGGTAGTTCCTATGACTATCTTCTTCTCGGGGTCTCGATGCGAGAAGAAGTATGACGGATGACCCGTAGAAGAAACGTTAACCGTAAAAATAGAAAAAAACCTCCTCACTGTACATTCTACCCTCCTCGATAGACACCAAAAGACAAAAGAGGCCAGAATTATAAAACTATTAGGGGTTAACTGGCTAGGACACAAATCACAAGCTTTGAACACCTCACAATAGAAGGGAGGGTAGAAAGATCGGAGACCTGCACGTACCTGAACCAGATATAGGGTAACATAGCCCTCGGGAGGAGCATGTCCCCTATCGTCCTGAGAAGGAAATTCCCGATGGCTGTTCAGGGACGATACCCCAAAATCACGGAAAATGTGGTCAACTTCTTCCTTGGTAACGGTGCTAGCTACGTGCTCCACCTCTTTATAACGACGATTACCCTTCGTCTTTAATAGGGCAGCAGAAGCGTTATTAGCGGCGGCCGTCTTCCTTGACCATTTAGAAACCCGCGCCGGTTCGTCTTCCTTAGTAGCAGGAGCTTTACCCTTCCTCTTGCGGCGGTAGGTTTCAATACCAGAAGGATTAACCTCCGGTAGCTGAGCCACCGTGACGGTGGTGGCGTCCACTGCAGTAGTCAAAAGGGCGGTCGAAACAGCGGCGGACTCCGTTGGAGGTACAGATAGAGCACCACAAGCATCCACCAAGGCGGTGGTTAGGGGGAGAGTGACGGAAGAAGTTTCACTGGCCATTATTCAGAGAAAGAGAGAAGAGAAACTTAGGTTTTTTCTGAAAAAAGATAAAAAGCTTGAGGGAGAGAAAGTGGGGAAGTTAATGCACGCCTGTATTAAAGAGCGCGACTCCCCATAAATAGAAGCCGTTACAAACCCTTGGAATTCTCCCATTAATGCGGAAATAATCCATTCCCCACGTTCTCCGATGGCTATATTTCCGAAGACCATTTCACTATAAGTTCCTGTTGATTACCTATAATACACCAGGAACTGGGGGGACTGGTGTAAACCTAGGAAGAAAAAATAGTGACCACCGGAACCTTGAGCCATCGAGGGACCAGCAAAACGTTCATTATCGAGGGACAGGTAAAGTGTTTGCCATCGGAGGAAAAGTAGAACGTTCACTATTGAAGGATAAAATTGCTTCTCAGCAAACTCTATCTACAATGACCTACGGATTACTACACTCACAGAGCATCCGATGCTAAAGGCACTACCAGTCTTGGATGACTTTACGATGCCTAATAATCGCCGATGCTTTAGCTAGTGAACAATCTTATAAAATGGAAGCTCTAAGTGTGTTCTCTCCGAGGGGTACCCCTTATAGTGATATATCTAAGAATATGTCTTACGTACCCGAGAGAAGAACATACCTAGGGTAGCAATAACCAGATTATTCGATGATACCCTTATGGAGAATGGACCGATGACAAATAAGTCCTTCGAGGGCAAACAAGAGACTATACCAAGCATTTCGATGGCAAAGAAGTCCTTCGAGGGCAAACAAGAGACTATACCAAGCATTCTGATGGCAAAGAAGTCCTTCGAGGGCAAACAAGAGACTATACCAAGCATTCCGATGGCAAAAAGGTCCTTCGAAGGCAAACAAGAGAAGTGCTTCTAGAACGAAAGCCAAGTGTCATTCTGCGAGATACACCTGCCGTGCAAAGACTAAGTATCATCATCCATATCTTGAGTCAACCACAAGTTAACCAAGTGTCACTCTTGCCTGTGATGCTTCAGCACCAGAAGAGATGAGTAGTCACATCATAAGCAACTGAGTTAGCATGTAAACGTGGGTGGGTCTGCCACCCAGTAAGGGGCATGCAGTCCAAAGAGGACTATAAATACTCATATGAGGTGAAGAAGAAAGGCAGATCAAAAAAGAGGGAAAAATTAGAAGTTGAGAATCAATCTGTAAATCCAGAACATTAATACAATACTGTCTTTTCTCATTTTTGCTAAAACTCAATTACTGGCTATTTGGGCAAGGCGTTCCTCGAATTAAAAAATACGAAAGTTACTCCTATGAGTTAACACGAATAATATAGGATCATTGCAGCATATAATTTGTGTGTTTTAAAACATGGACGTTTTTTATTTTATTTGTGGTTTGATGTATAACATAACCCGTCTATCCGCACGCCAACCGCCCGCACCCGCCTAACCCGCACTCGCATGATTTTCAAAATAAATTCACCCGCCCGATTGAAAAAATTGATAAATCGTAAGTGTTGAGTATGATATCTTTTCTTATAACAACCCGCCAAAACTCGACCGCGAACCCATGAGTAAAGTTACCGAGGAGGAAGCTCTTATTCAACTCCAAACCAAATTAAAGATGGAAATGCAATGCCGGAGAAATTTGACTTTGGTTACCTTAAATAAAAATAAAGAAATTAGTTAAGGGCCAATTCAATCCTTAATTTGACCATGGACTAGAGCTATGCCATTGTTTTGTAGAGGGGAAAGAGAAAAATTAGCTAGGGTCAAGATCCACATATCTGTAGAGAATCAAATTTTATAAATTAAAGAATATACCCCAGTGGTGAAAGTCAGACGTTTAAAACGTGTAGTTAGACGTCAACCAAAGGTTAAACCACTAAACCTTAACCATTATACCTTACAATGTTTTGACATTCAAGATTCTATATAGAAGGGAAACTTATTCAATCCGAATAATTCAACCCTAATAAAATACAATACACAATGTTTGGTCTTTGTTATTTCGATCTTCGGTTTAATTTCCTCATATCTACAATTGTTTTCTCAATGAAATTTAAACTAAATGTTGACTTTTAAAAAAATATGAACTTGGAAGATGGAATTTAACCAATAGCGTCAATTTGATCCTCAACAATTTTTATGCTCCCTTGAGTTCAATCCTCAGCCGGAAGTCAACTCAAATTCGGCATTCAAAGCAGCTATGTACTTGTGGTGCCTACTAATTTGACCATAGAACAACAAGCTCCAATGGTGTCGTGGTAGAATATTATCCTGTCACGCAAATAGACCCGTGTTTGATTCACGACTGATGCAGCAACCTCTTGATAGTTGTGATGATAATCGCGCCATTTGTGATAGTTGGGTCTGTCGCCTTTCATCCTTCACCTCACATCCTTCAGATGAAGAATTTAATAAGTTAGTAAATTTTATCGTTTTAAGTTTTAACGCTCTTACTTACTGCCCCAATCTATTATATTACTCAGACTCCGAGCAAATGGTTATGTAGCTTTGTTGGATAAAATTCTAAGATAGCTGTGATGGTACTTTTACTCAGTTGCAATGTATGAGCTTATTTCGCATAAGTTTGCTTCTTCTTTTGTTGATAGATCATGAGAACGCTGGGCTGGTGCAACACTTAAAGAATCCGTTGGGCAGGCAGCAAGGGGATCAGAGTGTTTTGAGGGTCATCGGGGTAAAGCATATTTGTGAAAATATTATTCGGGACTTGGGGGACGAGAATGTAGGGAAAACAGATGTTGGTGTTTCTACAGCAGTCGCAACACGCATCAATGTGACCACGCAGCGACGAGACAATGGGATGCGACTGGTTAGGCGAGAGGAAGTCGTTACTAATACAATGGTCACGCATGAGAATATGGCTTGTAAGAAGCGGGGTTTTAATTTAGAGGAGGATACTGAGAACGTAGTGGAGAAACGGGCGCAGTTAGAGGAAAATAGAGGTCATCTGATATTGAACGTAATGGTCATCTGATATTGAGTTCTTATTGGCGGCGACTGCTGAGCAGTCCCGCCACACCCAATGAGTGTGTTAGCTTGAAACTGTCAGGGACTAGGAAACCCTTGGACAGTTCGGGAACTACGTCAGCTAGTTACCACATATCACCCCCCTCTGATTTTCTTGTCAGAAACCAAGTGTCATACAAGGAAAATAGAGGAACTCAAAAGGCGGTTTAATTATTTTGGTGTTTGTGTCGAAGTGAAAGGCCTTTCTTCACGTGGTGCAACCGGAGACCGACTCCCCACACGGTTTGGGCTAGATTGGATAAGGCGTGCGCTTCCACGGGATGGAGGGAGCTCTTCCCGCTTGCGCGCGTTGAGCATGTGATCACGTTATGGTCAGATCATCACGCACTATTGGTCCGACTTAGGGGGGATCAGGGTCGGGCTCACAGCAATAAAAGATATCGGTTTGAGGCCGCGTGGATTATGAAAACGGGATGTGAGACAATTGTAACTCAGTGTTGGAACGAAGAGGCCAACCGCGAGTTACACGAAAAATTGAAAGGGTGTCAAGGTGGGTTGGTTAAGTGGGTTAAAATCAGCGGTGTCGACACCAAACAGAGAATTGGGCATCTCCGAAAGGAATTAGGCCGACTACGTATGAGGGAGATTACACCAAACTCACGGGCGGCAGAAGTTAGATTAAGTAAGCAACTTGAGGAGCTGTTAGAGATTGAGGAGGTCTATTGGAAACAACGAGCTAAAGTTCAATGGTAGAGGGAATGAGATAGAAACACGGCTTACTTTCATCGTCGGACGAGTGAGCGTCGGAAAAAGAACGAGGTTAAGGGATTGCGAGATGATGGGGGAGAGTTGCGCACGAACCCGGATGATATTGCTAGATTGGCAGTGGAGTATTTTGGTAATATTTTTCGGTCCACATAGCCTAGCGACGAGGCAATTGAGGCTGTGCTATGGGACATCGACGCACGAGTTAGTCATGAGATGAACGACAACCTTCTTCAACCATTTACAGCGGAGGAGGTCCAAAGCGCTCTCAAAGATATGTATCCTTTTAAATCTCCGGGTCCTGATGGTTTTTCTGTGATTTTTTATCATATATTTTGGCATATTGTTGGGGTAGATGTGACTCGTTTTGTTCTTGCTTTCTTGAATGACAGGGTTTTTGACAAATCTACTAATTTTACTCACATTGTGCTTATCCCGAAAATCCCTGATCCAGAATTGATGTCCCGGTTCTGCCCTATTAGTCTCAGTAATGTGTGTTTTAAAATTGCCTCTAAAGTGCTTGATAACCATCTTAAACTTTTCTTGCCTACTATTATTTCCCCATCTCAGTCTACGTTTGTTCAAGGGCGATTAATTACTGATAATATTCTTGTGGCTTTTGAGGTCAATCATTGTCTTAAAAATAGGAGAACAGGAAAACAATGTCATGTGACGCTGAAGTTGGATATGAGTAAGGCCTACGACCGAGTCGAGTGGCCCTTTTTGGAGAAGGTAATGCTCAAGTTAGGTTTTCATGCTAACTTTGTTTCTCTAATTATGATTGGGGTCACGTATGTTTCATATTCTACTTTAATTAATGGGCGAGAGTCGGGTGTTTTTTTTTCCGAAAGGGGCATTAGGCAGGGGGATCCATTATCCCCTACCTATTCTTATTTGTTTCTGAGGTTTTTTCAGCGCTTATCTCAAAAGCGGAGGAAAGGGACGAGCTTAAAGTGGTTAAAATCAGTCGCAATGCGCCTACTGTCTCGCGTCTCCTTTTTGCCGATGATACTTTGCTTTTTTGTGATGCGGATGTGAGGTCAGCGGAGTGCATTAGAAATATTTTGGAAAAATTTGAGGCTGCGTCGGGACATAAAATAAATCTTGAGAAATCTGTGGTGGTGTTTAGCAAAAATACGGATGATCAGATAAGGCGTGAGGTTGGGGTTGTGTTGGGGGTAGCAATTACAGAGAGACACGAGAAATATTTGGGCATGCCATCCGTGGTGGGAAAATCAAAGAAGGAACTTTTTGATTACATTAGAGAACGAGTGGCGAAACGGGCACATGGTTATAAAGGAAAAATTCTCTCGGGTGCGGGGAAGGAAGTGCTTATTAAATCAGTAATGCAATCTATACCAACTTTTCTCATGAGTTGTTTTCGCCTTTCGAATTTTCTAGTTCGGGAAATTGAGTCTATTATTAGTGATTATTGGTGGAGCAGCGGGGCGCAGAATAAAATTCATTGGCTATCATGGAAAAAGATGTGTCGGCGAAAAGTTGATGGGGGACTCGGTTTTCGTGACTTGGGGGTTTTTAATTTGGCTCTTCTAGACAAACAAGTGTGGATAATAATGATGAATCCTACAAGTTTGGTGAGTCGTCTTTATAAAGCCAAATATTTTCCTCAATCGGATATTTGTGACGCTCGGTTAGGGGCGAATCCTTCTTTTTCATGGCGAAGTATTTGGGGAGCTATCACGGTTGTGAAGGAGGGAACTCGTTGGCAAGTGGGAAACGGGGAACTGATTTCCGTATGGCACGACGCGTGGATGCCTCGTTCGCGGTCGTTCAAACCGGTAACAACAGCGAGCACGGAGGAACCTGTCATGATGGTCGCAGAATTAATTGATCCGCACACGGGGTGGTGGAATGTAAAAAAACTGCGACAATTCCTATGGGAAGTGGATGTCGGGGTGGTATTAAAAATCCCGGTGGGGGATGCAAGCAACGAGGACCGAAAGGTGTGGCATTATGAGAAAAATGGCGAATTTAGTGTCTGTAGCGCATATCATTTAATTGTTGCACAAGGGCTGGGGCAAGGCGCACGAGAGGACTCATCGATCTCCATAGCTCACGTTGTGTGGAAAAAAATATGGACTGTGGAGTGCGCAAGCAAAATAAAAATCTTCTTGTGGCGTTGCTGCAATGATATCCTTCCCACGAGATGGAAATTAGAAAGAAGGGGTGTTTGTGTGGAGACGATGTGCGTTGTTTGTCACGGCGAGGTGGAGACGCTGCATCATTCGCTATTTTCCTGTCCCCTTGCGAGGCAAGCTTGGGCGTTATCAAATATCCCGTTAGTGTTTTGGAAGTCGGAGATGGAACCTATATGCGACTGGGTCGATCGTGTGATGAGGACAGCGGATGCTCAGCTATGCGGCCTTATAGCGACGGTATGTTGGACAATTTGGGGCAATCGCAATGGAGTGTTGGCGGGGGAAAAGGAAAGGAAGTCTATGGAGATGGCGTGCTTTGCTAACACATACGCAGCAACATGGTTGACACACAATGGACGAAAGGGGCGAGAAAAGATAGCGGGGAAGGAGGATTGTTGGCAAAAACCAACGGTGGATGTGATTAAAATAAATTTTGATGGCGCTCAATTTTTAGATGACGGGGCTGTGGGCATTGGATTGGTTGCGCATAACCATCACGGAGAGATTAATGCTTGGCGTCAACGTCGAGTACTCTCGCTAATGGATGCTTTATGCTTTGAAGCCTTGGCGGCGTCGGCTGCGGTTCAATGGGCGATTGAGAAGGGATGTGGTGATGTTTTGTTTGAAGGAGACTGCTTAAATGTGATTCATGATATCCTTCACGATTCCACGGGAGATGCGCGCATTTTGAATCTAGTGCGTGATGTGCGAGCAAGGTTACAGGAGAACGAGGGATTTTATTTTAGGTGGGTTCGTCGTGAGTCTAACATGGTGGCACATGAATTTGCTAGGAACGCCATTGAAGATACATATGGTTTTGATGTTTTTTAGTTGTGTTTTTGCTTGTTAGCGTTGGTTTGATTAAGGGTGTTTTTGATTCAGGAACTATGTAACGGTTTTTGCACCTTTTGGGTGTGACGATTTTTTGTTTTAATGCAAGTTTGATTTAAAAAAAAAAAAAACTACTTAATAGTCAATACAATATATATTTTTGTATATCAACTGATAGAGGAAAAACAATACAAAGATGGCGGCGCCCTGGCCAACATCTTGAACTTCGGCCTGTACTTACGATTTTGGTTTCAGAGTAGAACTAAACAGTTCAAAAAAATCTTGACTGCCCCCTCCTACCTTGTGAAGAAACGCTCATTTTTTCGTGACGTTGTAACAAACCTACAATCAAGTCAGTTTTTAAAAATCTATATTAAATTTTTGATTTCTTAACGTGATTCACGACAAAACCCACTTTTTCCAATTTAAATACGCAGTATAATTTGTTACACAAAAAATCTTGAAGGACGGACTAAACGAAAAAAAATATGTCTGTTTATTAAGTGCCGGAGGCCAACCAGCCACATGTTTTGTTTTAACTGACAAGAGCGTGTTAGACTAATTAACAACAAACAACCCAACAACCCATGTGCCGTAAACCACTACAATATATCACCACTAAAAATTATACGCAACAAAGTTCACAAATAAAAGCTTCGTAAATGTTTCGTATAGTAACAAGACCGTATCTGCTCCAAAACGGCTTGACTTCAATTCTAGCTTCTACCACTAGCGATAATACAAAATATGAGGTTTAACATTGTAATACTTTGATTGAACGCATAATAAAGATGATCCATGCGAAACAGCACAAATTCATTTGCAAAATATGTTATTATCAAATTGTTTGAGCTATACATACACCCACCACTATTTCGTTTTCTCCCAACATCACACAATAGATTACAGACATCCCTAGGCTTTGAAGAAATCGGAATATTTCACTCGAACATCTTGACTTTAAACGTGGCACAGAAGAAACGAGAAGTTCCTATAACTAACACAAACCATAAATATTTATTTATATATATATATATATATTATAAAGGGAAATATACATACAAAAACATGGAGCCATTGCTTTTGCTACTCAGCAGCTGGGGCAGATCAGAGAACTGTGTAATCTCTTATACTTCTTCACTACCACTTTGGCTCCCATTTTTCAGAATATTGAACTTACAAAGAGGGCAGGTGGCATTCATGTGTAACCACTTGTCTATGCAGGACGAGTGAAAATGGTGGCGACAGGGGAGTTCACGCAGTTCAGCTCCATCGTCATATGCACAAAGACAGATACAACATTCCTGCAATCCAGCATAAAATAAAAGAAAAAAAGAAAATGGGATAGATCAATTTACATCCCTATAAAAACTTTTCCTCCTCTTTGAATAATTACAGAAACACCTATTGAGGAAAGTTAATAACAGAACACTACTCCCTCAGATTGAGTAACTACAGAGTCCATCACCCAACATTTGAAAAATATTACAATACTCTATTATTGAGTATTTTTAGAGCTTCACAGGGTTCACTTCAATTATTCAAACTTTGAGTGTGGTTTCTATAATTAGACAAAACCTTAAGGGGTATAAAACTATAAATGTAACTATCTCTAAAAAAGTTACATGTGTTTTATAAAGTAAATTTGCAAGATTCAACTTGCTCATTTCTAAAATCAACCCGCGGAAAGAAATTCTAAATTGCATTCTTAAAAATTTGGTACATACAGCATCCTCTAGAGGAAGAACATGCTCAGTGGTCGAGTCAGTGTTGCACTCGGTCATTATTCCTCCAAATGATTCTTGAATTTCACCATTTAGCTTCTCAAAATCCCCAATTTTCCGGAACTTGTATGTAGGTAGTCTATCAATATCCTCCTTAGTTGCCCCTTCCTGTAACCAAATGCCAAAGCAAGATAAACACCAAGACTATAAGTCACCTAGCAGAAACAAGCCAGACAAATTAACAGTTCCAATTCTCATTGGTGGAGTATAAGGCACGCAGTTAGTTCTTTATGTAGATTTAAGAGAACTATGCCCATTTATTGAAAGTCAGAATTAGCACATTCCAGTAGTGGTCGTAGCAGAACTAGTAACACTGGTGTCAGGGATAATGCAGTTAAATTACATCTCAGAAAGAATACAGAAGAAATCATCAGCGCTACTTAGTTAAGCAGATTTAATTTTCTTAACTATCATTAGATGAGAGTAGTAATCCACAATTAATTATTTTTTCCTCATAAATGGAGGTCACAGCTGCCAATTCACCCATCGCTCTTCTTTAGCTTTATAGTTTTTACATGTTTCAAACAAGACAGACTATAGAAGCTGACTCAAGTCAAAATCATGGAAGTTGCTCAGTACAGCTTGTTCTAATATTGTACATGGAATGCCAGAGTCTGGCACACATAACCAGCAGCATAAGTAAATATGCACGTGGAGAGAGGGAGAGAGGGAGAGCGGGGGGTGGCGAGTATAAGATTGCTACATGAGCTACCTGATCTGCAACAGCATATAAGATTGCTATAATGCACGGTAAGCAGCAACAAACAGCAATTCCAATGACACATGCCACAAGAGCGCAAATAACAACGAATGACACGTCAAATGCCAAAAATGTGATGCAGAGCCTGCAAAGCAGATTTAGTCAAGAGTGTTCATAAAATATGTATGCTATAACTGTAACAGCACCAGTGGATGTATATTAGGCAAACCAGTAAAGCTGAGGCGATTCACTGGTCAAATCTTGGCCACCAGCCGACACCCAATAGAACCCAATTATCCACCAAATGAATGAGAACATAGTATTTGCAGACTCCAGATTCTTAGCAACACTGCCCAAAAATAATACATGGCAGTCAATTTTCTCTAAGTCAGAACCATGAAATATGGCATCCATGTCGACTGCTTGCTTGAATCAAAATTAATTACAGTCAACGTAAGACCATGAGCTGAATACTGTAAGAACCGTGCAGATCCCCGGTAAGTGTACTTATTTATTGGATCATAAACTAATTATCGTCATAGCCACAAGGGAAGAATTTGAGAGTAATTTTATAGATTTTTATGTAACAACACACATATAATAAACAAGTTGCGCTAGTTAATTTTACAGACAAAAGACGACAGTTGTTATCACCATATCGAAGCAAGAATACTAGTCCATGTGAAGCAGATAACTATTTCCACGACCGCCCCTTCATGTATCATGACTCTAAATGTACAATAAAAAAGGTAAAAGGAAAAGAGAAGTAATTTGCTCTGCTTAGAAGGAAAGAAGCACTCAGCAACTCTCATAATAATCATTCCACACTATCCACAAATCTTCTTTGCAAGCAAATCAAGCAGAAACATTAGGCGTTTGACGTCTAATTAAGTCGGGCAAAAATTTCTAATTTCCATCAAACAGAGCAGCTGCCAACGAAAAACCATTTTTCTGCTTCCCACCAAAATATGGTAACCTATATCTTCATCAATTGATAGGCTTGGACTAATTATACACGTCTACATATGAATTAATGAAGTTGAACAGTTTAATCCACACATTCGCCTAATATTCCGATTCGCCAACCAGTCCATTTATACAACACAATCGAATATCACAAATTCTCAATGTGAAAAGTCAGATTAAGCTTAAACTTAACATCACCATTCACCACCTGATGGAATTGGAAAGAACAAATATATTATCATTTCCAGGTACCTGGCTTCATCATCATCATCATCATCAGTTTGCTGGTGAGCGTAATTATAATCGGTAGAGTCCACGTCATCACTTCCCGAGCTGAGGTTGGAGTTACTTCGACTAAACCTAAACTGGCCTCTCTGGCCTCCTTCTACCGCATTCCGCTGCAAATACCTCTTATTGTACTCCGCACGCACACACACTATGTGTACAACACACTGAAGCGCGTATCCGACGATCCACAGCCTCAGCGGCACAGACGGAGACTCGTATCGACTGATTACGAGCATCGAGAGCGAGACTATAACGAAGGCGATGTTCCAGGCGACGTCGAGGACTACTATCGGCTTCGAATACGCCCAATCGCTCTGGCGCTCTTCGATTTGCTCGGCGGCGACTTCACGGACGCGGACGGAGGGCTCGCGCATCGTTCGAGCCCGGCTGCTGGCCTGCCGGAGGAACCGAGCGGCGCCGCGGAGACTCGGAGGGCGGCGGAGGAAGCGCGGCCGCTGAGGATTGTGGTAGATCTGATCGCCGAGTAACGGCGTCGTATCGACGGGGGCGGTGGTGGTGGGAGTGGATGATGACATTATTATTATTATTATTATTTCTTGTTTGGAGGGAAGAGTTCTCCGTCCTTTTGTGTGTTCTGTCAGTGTCGTTTTCTTCTTTTCTTTTAATGGGTTGGGACTTGGGTGTGTTGTGACTTGTGAGGAGGTTTTGGCAATTTGGCAAATTGTAGTTTTAGAAATGTAGTAGTAATTGACAAGTAGTTACTTATCCACATTAATTTTAAACATATATACTAGTGTGTCTTATTAAACCCCTAAACTATATGGTGTTCACAATGTGCCCCAAGTCTATTAAATAATACAAAATTGAATACAACAACCCAACCTATTGAAATCTATGCCAACTCCCTCTCCAACGTTGATAACCATTATTTTTGAGTTATATTTTCCATCGTTAAGTTTGGTCTTGAGAGGAGGAGTTGTTCGCACATTTTTCAATAAGGTAAGAAGTTGTTTTCACTTTTTAACAAAGTTTAAGAGATTTTGTGAGGAGTTTAACGAGATTTACCTTTGAATATAGCGAGCCTGTTTGGATCGGCTCCCTCCCACTTTTTTCAAAGTTTCATACGTTGGAAATTGATTTGTATTGTTTTTCAAAATTTGGTTGGCTCAAATACTTGAAATCTGTTTTGGCTTGGATATTTGGGTGTCTTTAGGTTACTTTTTTGTCGGATTACCCATCTTGCCTTTTTTTTTTCTTTTTTTAAATGGCAAGACCCGGCCATTTATTTGGTACGTTGTTTTTTTAACCTTTTTTTTAATGCTTTTTCAATCTATTTTTAAGGACCCATTTATTTGTTAAATTTCCCTATTATAATGGCAAATTATTAGAAAAGATATGTATCATTTTTTTTTCTTTCATGATTATCATCTCCTAATTCAATTATTGCAAATTTGACATAGTTTTTGTCAGTTACTTTTTTTTTCCTTCTCTTTGTTTTATTAGCGGAAGGGAGATGATTAGAGAGAGCAGAATTCCATCTTAAATTTAATATGGGAGTTATTTTAGAGAAACTCTTTAAGATTTTAGATTACTCAAATGCCGATTCCACTGAAGATTTTAGATTACTTCGAATAGGATATTTTCTTAATTATAGGCAATGATAAAAACTCCTAATTATTAAACTAGAATCCATAATATTAAAGGAAACTCATTCCACAATTATAGGTAATGATAACAACCAATATTGATTTATGATATTAATTTATAAACTTATCATATTAATTTGTAAGTAAAAATAATTATAAAAAAACCTTGAATAAACTCATTTGCCTGAGATGTTAAGAATTAATTATGGCAAATTATATAGGAAATTCCTAATTAAGCACGGAGCAAATTTTAATCTTCGAATCTTGAATACTTAACTTAATTATCTGCTCAAAATTTGAGTCTACTTTATAAAATAATATTTTTCAAGTAAAGAATTTTGCTGATTTTTTGAAAAAAGAAATTTTGTTGAGATATTTTGCCAAAAGAAATTAGCCAAGAATTCAAGCCATCAAAAAGAAAAAAAGGCGTGATCAGAGTTTAATTTATGTGGGGAGAGAGAAATAGTTAATCCTATAATCAAATGTGTAAGAAGTAGTTAATTTATGTTGGAGTTTTTTTTTGTGCTACTGAAATAAGAAATTTAAATCAAAATTACATAAATATAATTAACTCTCAAGTCAAATATGTAATAGTTAGTATATTAATTTTATAATAATCACAGCCTATGATTTGACATTTATATATTTATTTTCTCCCTATAACTCCAACACTCAAATTACATCCAAACATAATCCAAACTGCTTTGCACGTTTTTCAAAAGAATCTTCAAAAATCCCAACCAAAAATCAAATGGGCGAAACGAGTGAAATTCAATCCAAACGGGGGCAGCATATCCCACTTTGTGTGTATATAGAGAGGTTCCTTCATATAAACTTGAGAGTGGAGGAGGTGTTTATGATTATTGACATTTATCTCAAAAGATAAATGTATATTCTTGATTTTGATACTTTAAACTATGAAACAAAACATAACAAAAGGCAAAAGTTTCAAGTATATGGGGTAATTAAATGTAACAATAACGCTAAAGATGCATGAGGGAAGTGTGTAACATTTTGGGTACATAAATATTTTTGCTTATTTATTTATGTATTGGTTGCAGTTCACGATTAGACGACTCTAACTTTGGCTTACGATTAGACGACTCTAACTTTGACTTACGATTAGACGACCCTAACTTTGACTTACACGCACATGATATGTTAGTGTGCTTAAGAGAAAAAAATTGGTCATCATGATATTGCATGACTTATTAGTTGTTATGGTAGAAAAGCATGAAAATGGTTTGAAAAACACACATTATAAACTCTAATCATGGTAGAATAAAACTTTGATTTTTTTAAATTTTATATGAGTAGAACATTCTACCAAAATCTTAGTTCAAGAAATCATGCACTAGAAAATATCACACAAAGTAGATCGGATATGAGATGAAATTTGGACTTTGATGTCCAAATCAAATGATGCACATGAAGAGTGTAATTTATAGATAGACTATAAAGAAAGTACACTTGATCCAAAAGCGCAAGTCGAAAGGGCAAGCAAATCGAAAATTTAGATCGAATTTCGAGCTGTTAATTCGGATACCAAAATGCTAAGTGGAATCTCCTAATAATAATTAAGAAAACTTTTATAAATAAAATATTTTCTTAGTGGTAAAAGTGTTTTGGACAGACCTTTGATAGACATAGGTGATAAGACTGCAAGGTCGAAAGTCTAAACTACCTTTCTCAATATTTCTGTGAAATAACATTGTGGATTCTAAAGAGCAGTAAAATAGCTGATTATGCCATGTGATACTTCAGTATTAGGGTTTTTAGCTTTTTTAAGTCCTTTGTTGTAACCACTTTTTAAATTTTGTCTTTTATAATGTCAATTGTCCTTTTTGGTACTTTATAGTGTCATTCTTGGTCATTTTTCGTTGAAATTGTAAATTTACCCTTAATTTTATCAAATGATGTGCACAAGATTTCCAATTCAATTTCCCCCCTTCAATTTCCATTCAAATCTTATGAGTTATTATATTTGCACACCCAGAGTTAATAATCTATACTATTATATAAAGAAAGGCAAATTGTGACACCAAACTTTTGATTTCCGGTTTTAGCCTTATAATTTTATTGTTAGCACAATAGTTTAATTATTGAGTTCCTAATTTAGCCTTATAATTTAAGTAGAATCAATAACTATAGTAATTATTGTGATTGAATATTTAGTTTCCCAAAATTTAAAATTTTCTATATAAAGTCTCTATCCTTATTTATTTATTCTTTACTTATTTAATTTTAGGGCTGAAAACGAGCACCAATTTATGTAACCACTTTTCGTACATTATATCGAACACCGATTTATCATACCAATTTACGTACAAGTGAAGGGGCCCACGGTTTATCTTAAAAGGTATTCGTACAAGTAAAACGAGCACCAATTTATGTACCAACTTTTCGTACATTATATCGAACACCGATTCACCATACCACTTTTCGTACGGGTAAGTCGAACACCGATTTATCATATCAATTTCCGTACAAGTAAATCGAATTATCAAATTAAATATATTTTATAATTTCAAATTAAATATAGAATATTATACAAAATTATAAATTCAAATAAATATGGACTATCATGAAATGTTCTTATGAATGAAAATAAAATTGATAAAGGAAAGTCAATGGACTCGCATTCACGAGCAGCATTCACCCCTAGAACAATTTGTCCTTATTTAATAAAATATTTTGATTCTGCACTTGTTAAACCCTAGAGAATAGAGATTCACAATTTTTTTTCTTATTATTATTATATGCTTTGTTAAATCCTTAGAAGACTTTTGTTAAACATTTTTATTTTTTCATTATTTCAAATAAAGTTGGATCTATTTTGAGATTTAATAATAACTTTAAAAAGAAACCCCTATTATTATTATTATTATTATTATTATTCTCCAATTTAATTAAATTAGAGACAATCACCAAAATTAATGCTCTTATCATAACGCAATTAAGGTTATACTATTCTCCAAAAATTTTCATGTGACTCGTAATTTGAGTTTTTTTTTCTTTTCAAAATTTTTATATAATTACACTCACACCTCCTCAATTTGTTTGAGAAAGTAGACACACTTGACATTCAAAAATAGTCACCCACATTTTTCATCAAAATATAATTATATATTTTCTTAATACAAAAATTAATTTATAAATATTTTGAGATATAGTTTATAATATATATTTATTAAAAATCCTTAATAATAGTGAATTAGCTTAATTAACTTAGTTTTCAGAATAGCCACCCACATTTTCACATTTGGTTTTCTCTTTAATCTACTCAATTAACTTAGTTCCTTTTAGTAATAAATAATTAACTAAAAAAAAGTCATCTTTCCCAACCCACCACCCCGTCCCAGCCACCAAAGCCACCCCCATATCCATCCACACGAAACCAAACCACTACCCCCATCCCACCAAATTGCACCGTCTGCTTCAAACAAAGGTTATCAAAGGCGATGTCGTCGTCGCCTCTTTACAAGAATGCTCTAAACTTGTCGAACTATTCCGTACCTCAAGCGGTGTGTGAGAGAAACGACCTCAGATGCACCGCACCATCCACGAGAAAGACCCTACTAAGTATTTCTTTTTCTATAAATTGAAAATTAAGAATAATTAAGTTGACATTATATAACATTTCTTTATAATTGAAGAAATATATTACAAACCTAGTTTTGTTTTTGGAAATTATGGAAATATAGCATTTCCAAATGTTCCATGTTTTTTTTCTCCAATTTTGAGGTAATGTTTTCTTTTTTTGTTCTATAAAAAATGTAATGTTGCTAGGGCGATTACATGAAAATTTTGAGCAAAATTTGGAAAATTCCTAAATTTTGTGAGAGTTCCGGTCCAATCAATAAATGAAATGCATTGATTTCGTGATTATCTCCATTTTAGTTAAATTGGAAAATAATAATAATAATAATAATAATAATAATAATAATAATAGAAGTTTCTTTGTAAAATGTTAAATATTGGGGTGCAAATATATTAACTCAAAATATTTGAATGAAAATTGAAGGGAAAAAAACTGTATCGGAGGTCATGTGCTCATATGCGGGGTAAATTCTTAATTTCATGGAAAATGATCAACAAGGACACTATAAAATTTTCAAATTTAACACTATTGAGAACTAAAAAAAAGGTAAAATCACACTATTAGGACACATATTTCTACTAACTATGATGGCACACCAAATACATTTATTTAATCATACTCAAATTATATTGAAGTGATGTAAAAAAAAAATTGAAAATGATATCTTAGTTATATGATATCTATCGAATATATATATATATATATATATATATATATATATATATCTCACTTAACAAAACCAGAAAGAAATGAAAATATGCATCCGAACTAATATTGCAGTGGCGCCAAATTAGCCTGCAACTTCAATGACTTCCCTTTTGTAGATTACTAAAATCTGTACATAACTTATTTGCGATAATGGAGGCACCCCGTTTCTTTCTGCCCACAATTTCTTTTATGTGAAAAGTTTCCGAAGCCAGGAGGAATTGGGTTATGTTCAAATCCGTGTCTGAACGTGCCTTCCGAAACTTGAGCACCAAAGTTCCCAACATCAGACCAAAATATTCATTACTGGATGCGAACCAATATCTGGAAAAGCTGCGAAAATCTGGTCGAATCGATGAAGCTAAAAGGGTGTTTGATGAAATGCCTAAGAGAGATGAATTTACTTGGAACACAATGTTAAGTGGGTTCTCGGAATCCGGAAGGCTTGTCGATGCCAGGATACTTTTTGACCAGACGCCTAAGAAGAGTGTAATCACTTGGTCATCACTTGTTTCTGGCTACTGCAAATTCGGTTCTGATTTCGAGAGCTTCTATTTGTTCTATCAAATGCAGTATGAAGGGTACAGCCCCAGTCAGTTCACTTTAGGAAGTATACTCAGGCTATGTTCAATAAAGGGCCTTCTCTCGCGAGGCCAACAAATTCATGGTTACTCTGTCAAGACTAGCTTTGATATGGATGTTTATGTCGTCACTAGTCTTATCGATGTGTACGCTAAATGCTCGCATCTTGTGGAAGCAGAATACTTGTTTTCCGGGATGTCCAAGGGGAAAAATCATGTCACTTGGACGGCTATGATTAACGGGTATTCTCTAAATGGCGATGCCATTGGAGCTATTGAGTGTTTTCGGTGCATGAGGGCCGAAGGAATTGAGGCTAATCAGTACACGTTTCCAGGAGTATTGACAGCTTGTGGGGTTGTTTCAGATCTTGGATTTGGGGCACAGGTTCATAATTGTATTCTTCGCGGTGGTTTTGTTGCTAATGTGTTTGTTCAGAGTGCTTTAGTTGATATGTATACAAAATGCGGGGACCTGAATAATGCTTTGAAAGTGGTGGAGACTGACGATGCATATTCGTGGAATGCGCTGATTGTTGGGTGTGTGAGAAATGGTTATCCGGATAAAGCACTATCTTTGTTCAAAACAATGCACAAAAAAGATATCGAACTTGACGAATATACTTACCCTTCTGTTTTCAACTCTCTTGCCTCGATGAAGGATGTGAAGAACGGTATGTCTCTTCACTGTCTTGTTATTAAATCTGGATTTGAGGGTTGCAGACTTGTGACCAACGCCTTAATTGACATGCATGCTAAACAAAATAACTTAGATTGTGCTTTTAAATTATTCAATCTTTTGGAGGAAAAGGATGTGATCTCCTGGACCTCCCTGATCACTGGCTGCGCCCACAATTGCTGCCATGAAGAAGCGCTTATGTTGTTTTGTAAAATGAGAAGAGAAGGCACTGAACCTGACCAATTTGTTGCTGCCAGTGTTCTGAGTTCTTGCACTGAGTTGACTTTATTAGATTTAGGACGACAAGTTCATGGAAATTCTATCAAATCCCGGTTTGACACATCCTTATCCGTTAATAATTCTCTGGTTTCTTTATATGCAAATTGCGGGTGCTTGGAAAATGCAAAAAAGGTATTTAACTCAACAGAAATACGAAATGTGATATCTTGGACTGCCCTAATAGTTGGTTATGCTCAAAATGGTGAAGGAGTAGTGTCTCTGGGATTGTATGATGAGATGCTAGCTTCTGGGATAAAACCCGATTTTATTACATTTATAGGATTACTATTCGCTTGCAACCATGGAGGTCTCACTGAACTTGGTCAATATTACTTTGACTCAATGGTGAAAGATTTTGGGATAATCCCCGGCCCTGATCACTATGCTTGTATGATTGATCTTCTTAGCAGGTCTGGGAAAATTGAAGAGGCCAAGGATCTATTGAGTAAAATGCCAATCGAGCCTGATGCAACTGTATGGAAATCATTGCTTGCTTCGTGTAGAGTTCATAAGAATGTCGATTTAGCAAAGGAAGCGGCAAATGCTCTCTTTGAATTGGAACCTCAAAATGCTGCCCCTTATGTTTTATTATCAAATATTTATTCTTCGACTGGACAATGGGAGGAAGCTGCTTCAGTTAGACGATTGATGAAATCTCGGGGCGTTGGTAAAGAACCTGGAAGGAGTTGGATTGAAATGAACGGGACGGTTAGCACGTTTATGTCTGAAGATAGAAGCCACGCGGAGGCAGATGAGATTTACTCAAAAGTTGATGAAATGATCATGTTAATTAAGGAAGCTGGGTATGTTCCTGATGTGAGTTTTGCTCTTCATGATATCAATGAGGAGAATAAGGAACGGGGTCTTGCCTTTCATAGCGAGAAGTTGGCGGTGGCTTTTGGACTTCTCTATGTGCCGAAAGGGGCGCCGGTTCGGGTATATAAGAACATTCGAGTGTGTGGGGACTGCCATGCTGCCATGAAATTTGTATCGCATGTTTATCAAAGACATATCATTTTGAGGGATTCCAATTGCTTTCATCATTTTAGAGAAGGAATGTGTTCTTGCAGAGACTATTGGTAGAAGAAGTATTGTTTTCTTCACTAGACTTTATTAGGCACATTGATCTACTACAGTACCAGTTTATTTTAGGTATAAAGGCCTTTGAAATTAGGGAGAATTACACAAATTACCCCTCAGCTATTGGGTAATTACATAAACCACTCTTCATGTTTGGGAAATTATACAAATTACCCAATCCTTATTCGCTTTCATATTCCTTCAATTAAGTAAAGTAAAGACTAAAGACATGTGGCATGTAGAGGAGAAATTATTATATACATTCGCTGTATGTACAACCGATGGTTGAGATTAAAAGAAGATCTGTAGGAATAACCACCCAACATCCCATCCCCGTGTATTGATAGTGGATGCACATACTGTACCAAATAATCTTCTCAAGAGGTCCACAAAAAATGACTCATCAAATTAATTCAATTAAATAATAATATAGAATTACTTCTTTCTTTTCTCAAATAAAATTTCTTAATCTTCAATTTAATTATTTATTACCGTTGCCTTCAACTACAATGTTTTTTTTTTAATTCAATGATTGACTTGTGCAGCTTTGACCTTATATTGAAGTTGGATTTATCATTAAGTATGCTTAAGTATTATATATATGTAAATCAAACCATATCCGTCATACTCCTTTTTTTTTTTTTCCTATTTCAGATTTTATAAATTAAATCAAAAATGATAACCACGTTTTAGTTTAAAAGCTTCTATTAAAGTTTTGAAAGAATCTTTTAATATCAATTACTGAATTAAAATTGACTTTAAATGAAATTAATCCAGAGGTTAGGTAAAAAACAAAATTGCTAATATCTATAATACAAGGAATATGTAGGTAACGTGAATATTTTAGAGGATTAAGAAATAAATGTGTGTTATTTTATTTGAGAAAAGTAATAAACAATTCTATGTTATTATTTAATCACTACAAGATTTGGGGGTCTTTAGGGACCGTCCGGGCGGTCCCTAAACACCTCAGGGCGGTCCCTAAAGACCTTTAGGGACCGCCCAGCGGTCACCAAAAGGCGGTCTCGGTTGCCCTTGGTCCCCTACCCTTTGGCGACCGCTTGGCGGTCGCGGGGGACCATTTTTCGCGACCGCAAATTTAGGGACCGCCGGGCGGTCCCTAATGACTTATGGGGACCGCCGGGCGGTCCCTAATTACTTATGGGGACCGCCGAGCGGTCCCCAATAATACTCAGACTTTTAGGGACCGCTGGGCGGTCACCAGGGCTATGAATATTATTGAGGACCGCTGGGCGGTCCCTAAAAGTCTGCGGCAGAATAAAAAAAAAACCCAATAATATTTCGGAAATTTACCGGAATATTATTGGGTTTTTTTGTATAAATTGCGTGTAAATATGTGCAAAAAACATTTACAAGAACAAAAACAAACAAAATAATGATAAAAAAGTAAAATAAAATGAAAGTTAACAAAATAAAACAAAGAAAATAATGAAATAAAAGTAAAAACAAATGATAGTTATTAAAATAAACCAAAAACAATGAAAAAGAAATGAAGCAAAATAAATGAAGAACATATTGTTGGTGTTTTCTTGACATTTGTTAAAAGAAAAGAGAAGAAATGATGTGTTTTGGGATTTGAAGAAAAAAGAAAGGTTGAGAAGAAAGGAAGAAATGTTGTGTTTTGGATGATTTTTATTTTTGGGATTTATGAAGAGAAAAATGAGAAGAGAAATTTTAGAGTTAGGTGTTTTTGAAGAGTGTTGAAAAATTGGAAAGAAGAGTGGTGGTACATATAGAATTAAGTTGAAAATTTTGAATTTTCGGAAATTTCAAATTTCCCCCCCAATCCCGCCTATTTTTTAAATATTTAGGGACAGCCCGGCGGTCCCTAAATATACTTGGTGACCGCCGGGCGGTCCCTAATGACCTGTGGTGACAGCCCGGCGGTCACTAAATATGCTTTTTACGGAACGCCCGGCGGTCCCTAATAATATTCATACTCTTTTTTTTCGATTTTATGAAACGATTTCCATGTGTTTTTTATATTTAACAACAAAATTCATTATACCATGTCAATTGAAGTAACAAACGATCATAAAACCACTAATTTAGTTATTTAATTGTAGATTGAATGAGATTGAGAAAGTTTTTAACGTTAAAAATATTCTATGTTATACGTACAATTAATCATCGTATGTTGTTTCAATTTGTATGAAACTTTGTAATTTTGTTCTTTTAACTATTATTAGGATATTTATCAACTAAACAAATAACGCGACACCTTAATTGTTCCATAAAATCAAAAAACAAAATATGAATATTATTAGGGACCGCCGGGCGGTCCCTAAAGATAATTGGTGACCGCCCAGCGGTCCCCAAAGGTGGTATTAGGGACCGCCAGGCGGTCCCTAATAATATTCATACTCTTGTTTTTCGATTTTTTGAAACGATTTCAATGTGTTTTTGATATTTAACAACAAAATTCATTATAACATGTCAATTGAAGTAACAAACGATCATAAAACCACTAATTTAGTTATTTAATTGTAGATTGAATGAGATTGAGAAAGTTTTTAACGTTAAAACTATTCTATGTTATACGTACAATTAATCATCGTATGTTGTTTCAATTTGTATGAAACTTTGTAATTTTGTTCTTTTAACTATTATTAGGATATTTATCAACTAAACAAACAACGCGGCACCTTAATTGTTCCATAAAATAAAATAAAAAAGTATGAATATTATTAGGGACCGCTGGGCGGTCCCCAAAGCCACCTTTAGGGACCGCCGGGCGGTCCCTAAAGACAATTGGTGACCGCCCAGCGGTCCCCAAAAGTGGTTTTAGGGACCGCCAGGCGGTCCCTAATAATATTCATACTTTTTTTTTCGATTTTATGAAACGATTTCCATGTGTTTTTGATGTTTAGCAACAAAATTCATTATAACATGTAAATTGAAGTAACAAACGATCTTAAAACCACTAATTTAGTTATTTAATTGTAGATTGAATGAGATTGAGAAAAATTTTAACGTTGAACCTATTCTACGTTATACGTACACTTAATCATCGTATGTTATTTCAATTTGTATGAAACTTTCTAATTTTGTTCTTTGAACTATAATTATGATATTTATCAACTAAACAAACAACGTGACACCTTAATTGTTTCATAAAAAAAAGTATGAATATTATTAGGGACCGTCTGGCGGTCCCTAAAACCCGTTTTGGGTTGGGGACCGCCCAGCGGTCCCCCTTTTGGGCTGGTGACCGCCCAGCGGTCCCCATTCTGGGCTGGTGACCGCCCAGCGGTCCCCGTTTGGGATGGGGACCGCCAAGCAGTCCCCCTTTTGGGCTGGTGACCGCCCAGCGGTCCCCGTTTAGGATGGCGACCGCCCAGCGGTCCCCGTTGCTCTGGGCGGTCACCAAAAAGCTGGGGACCGCCCGACGGTCACCAGGCGGGGGTCGCGAAAACCCCCCAAAACTTGTAGTGAATTTAATTAATTTGGTGAGTTTATTTTTGTGGGCCTCTACATGCCACATATATTTACTTAATTGAAGGAATAGGGAGGAGAATAAGAATTGTGAATATAAAATTCTCACCGGATAATATTGACACATATATTACATCTCGCAAAACATTTTGAAAAGGAAAATTTAGATGTTGCTATATCAATCTTATTTCTGAACTTGGGAACAATTAACTACTACTGCAACACTTAATAGTAATACTAACTCGAATCTTAATTTTGAGGTACTTTTTTGGGTAATTCATTTTGAGACTCTTTAAATGCTTCAAATGTCTACACTTTGGCCTTGAATATATATTGAATCGAAGTACATACATATGTTTGAATGCGTAAATTGGAGTTATGCTTTGGTTTAGGTCTTACATCTTGCGTGCAATTTTTGCTTTGCCTTCGTTGATTTGCTTTTTATTTTTTTTTTCTTTAAGAAAACATAGCATTTTTTCGTTTAACTTAGGGACTATATATGTATAATTATTCTTTTTTAAATTAATGCTATAACAAAGTTAATGGAGGCCTATTAGGGCTTTGGATCATCTCCTACAAAATTGTGTTACATCTCCTCTTACATCGTTCGGATGAATGACACGTGTACACAATTCAAGATTCTTTAATACCATGTTTGCTTTGTATTAAAAAGAGTTTAATTTATTTAACAACTTGCCAAAATTAAATATATTCACCTCCAAACAAATATTTTATTTTCTTATCTTTTTGCTAGCCCGATTCTTACTAATTCGAAGATAATTTTAGCTTCCATAATTAGTTTTCTAACTAAATTAATATAAACAAGGGTTCATTCCAATTAAAGTGCATAATTAAATATGCAGCTAACAATTTATTTTTTTAGCTAAACTAATTTCTTTTAATTAACGTGAACACGTAATTACTCAGCTACCAGTACCACATTTCTTTTTCTAAATAACTCATGATATGTAAAAGAATCTCTTCTAATTAATATTGCACATATAACTACTCAATTCAAAATGTTGACGGAAGAATACACATCTCTTCAAAATGAAATATTCAATATAAAACATATATTATTATGTTTTTGTTTTCAATTTTGAAAAAAAAATGATATATCAAATACTTGCAAAAATTAACTAAAAGACAAGAAAAGAAGAATATGACAATCTTCTCAAAATCGTTGAAGAATGATTCATATACATTATTTTATTTTCGAGTATATTTTATAAAGTGTGTCAAGGTATCTATTTAATTGTATAAAATGATATTTAATAAAATTAGAATAAATGTTTACGTAAATCAAATTAGTTAGAGAAATAATTAAGG
This sequence comes from Linaria vulgaris, assembly GCA_948329865.1. NCBI lineage: Eukaryota > Viridiplantae > Streptophyta > Magnoliopsida > Lamiales > Plantaginaceae > Linaria > Linaria vulgaris. The sequence goes on from OX415253.1 coordinate 36,557,556, forward strand.
AAGTTGAATCTCTTCTATTAGCATGATCCGTGCTGCAAAGAATTTAGGAAAATGAAATTATTGTTATAGGGGGAATATGTTTAATTTGGTAAGAGTAAGATAAATATAACTCTTTTAATACAAAACAAACATGGTATTAAAGAATCTTGATTTGTGTACACGTGTCATTCATCTCGATGATGTAGCAGGAGATGTAGCACAATTTTATAGGAGATGATCCAAAGCCGCCTATTAGGAACTTTTTGATTTTGCACTAATCACTCTATTTGTAACTGATTTTAAAAGAGACTCCAAGTTGGAATTAAATTTGTAGGCTAATTCTTTTGTGCTTATACTTAGGTCTACTATAATTTCTTTTTATATACTCAGATTCTTAATATGATAGTTTAGTTATTAGAGAGTGCAATTCCACTATGTACTCCCAAACATTTTGGTTTTATCTGTTCTATATTGTCTTTTAAGCAAAATTAATTTACTTCTTTACTATTTCCTTTAAATGATGGATGACTATTTTATCATTTGTGTTATTTTCTTAAAAGTGTCTAATTTTATTTTGCAGGCTTCTTGGATGATGCTTCAAAACTCTTGAGAGGAGATGTGTTGTTGATACTAGAGGATCTCAAGTTTGATGTTAGAAAGTACCTATGGTTCTCAATTTTTTAAAAAACTGACAAAAAAATATCAAAAAGTAACACAATAGTCTTGATTTTTTGCAAATACGATTAATATGCAATGCGCATATTGTATATTTTAGTAGTAGAAACTTAATAATGTGCATCACGAACTTATTACATTATATTACTTTTCAAGAGAACGTTGCACGCGGTCCTCGGGTGCACGTGATTGCTAGTACGAAATACCAGAGAACTAAATGAGTCGGTGCTACTTTCCCATTCCATGATCTAGAAATAATGAAAATAAATTAAACATTCTTGTTCGGCAACACCATCAGGCAGAATGCATGTAAGAAAGATCAAGTGACACGGGCTATATTCGGTTGGGTCGTGGCTATGTGAAGCCCACACGTATTAAGCACTCACCTGCTTGGAATAAAGACTATATTTTAACTAAGTAGTACTAGGAGTGTACACGGGCGGGTTATAGTAGGTGACAACGAAAATAGACACCATACCCAATCTTGGTGGGTTACCAATTTTTTTACCCGTGCGGGTAGTAACAATATAGAAACCATGCGGGTTGCGGATTGTGCGGGTTGGGCGGGTGGCGGGCGGGTGACGGGCGGGTTGCATTACAACATACTCCGATTTAAACAGGATTAAGATTTAAAAGCTATAAACACCTAGCACACAGATCACGATTAAGATGAATTCATCCATTCACAAATCACATTAAGTCAAAGTCGGAGCAAACAACATATCTGAAAAAGTAAGCTAAACTACGAATAAATTAGTTGCAATTAACGATCATGAAAGCAAATAGAGATGAGTTCAGAATCTGAATTACACAATTTACCTTTCCTTTATGGTATAGATGAATGAATTCAATGGACGAAAGAGGGGTTTTTCACTTCACCCGTCGTCACACACTAAGCATAACAATCCTAACTAATAAGCATACAAGCATAGATTATAAGCATACAAGTCACACTTTACAGAATCAAAATTTACACTTTTGCAAAATTTACATGTTAACCCTAAAAACTAATATAGGGATTAACCGAAGCGTTAACCCTAAAAAACAGGGATTAACCTAAGGATGGTACTACCGACACCTAACTCCCGATGCCACGTAGTATCGGGAGGGCCCACCGAATGCCACAAACCCAAAGTTGTAAAAAGCGACACTCGCGAAGAGGCACCTATGTGTCCCTTGGAAAGTCACGATGAATAAAAATAAGATACCCACGCGGCATCGAAAAAATAATAAATCACGATAAGTCCTCGAGAACTCGATATCCATCAAGACGCCAAGAGGGACCACTGCAAATATAAGGACCTCGAGTCCCCGAATACGAGAACATCCCCATGCTGAGAAACCCGATGGCCACGGACCATCGGAGTACATACTACGAAGACTAAAACACAAAAATGGACCCCTATCAGGATCAAAAAGATATCAGACGAGCACCCAGCCTCACCTATGAAGCTTTCCCGAGAGTCCTAGCCTATCAGATAAAGAATTCAAGAATCACCTTATCTGGGCCCCTTGAAAGCTATCAGAAAGGATAGAAGATCATCCTAGTCATGTCCTAGTAGATAAAGGACCCCAAGATAAAGTATAACTTATCCACTCACGCACATTGCGACACCTGTACTTTACTAAATTCATACATAGTGACACATGTCCCCAAATACCTCTATATAAGGGGTACCCCCACTGTCAATTCAATTCAGATTCGATTCAACTCAACACAAGCAAGACATAAAATTCTCAGTGAATAAAAACAGGGATGTTTTCATCATAAGCACACTTTTGAACTTCCGGACAAGGCGTTCTAACCCTTATAAACTCGTTAATTAGGTTAAAATAACAAACCTGTTAACAAAATGGCGCCGTCTGTGGGAACGCCATAAAACGTGTCTTTGAGCACGTTCAACACGCGTTGTACATTATGGAAGACTTGTTTGGCAGCAATAGTCCTTGGACCCACCAAGGAAATTCGGAAACTACCCCCTTAGTACGTCGGTCCGAGGACACAGTTTTTATCAACGTCCTTCGGTTCGTCTTCGAAAGGCTCGTAGAAGCCAGAACTCGAAGAACGCCACGAAGACCTGAGAATTCCCGTAACCCACCCTATCGGAGAAATTACTTTTTGAAAGGAAGGGAATTCCGTGCAAGATGGAGCCATGCCCCCGCCTCTTGGCACCGCGAACCCCTGCGGGAACCACAAATGTATTATAACTACGAGGAAGCCTTGAGGGCCGGTCAGAGGGAGGAAAGGCCATATCCCTTGGATTACCCAGTGCCCTTCCCCCTTACGGGATAAGATCACACCCTATGGGGAATACTCGATGGTCTACGCAAGAAGATGGGCGACATCAAGAAGACTATGGCCCCCAAGGAGAATTCGACATATAAGACCTCCCCATTTGTCTCCGAGATCCCCTTGGCCTCGATCCCTTCGGGGATGCGGCCCATCAATGTCCCCTTGTACATGGGAGACACTGACGGGAGAGATCCATAGGATCACATCCACCAATACTTGGTAGGAATGGACCTGTCCTCCGCCCCCGATCATGCCTTATGCTGCGTGTTCCCAGTTACCCTTGGAGGATGGGCTCAAGCTTGGTTTACCCATCTTCCACCTAACTCTATAGTTAGCTTTGACCGATTGGCCAACCTGTTTGTGCGATAGTTTTCCTGTAATCGACGATACCCTAAATCTGCTACGCACCTCTTTACTGTTAAGCAGCAGAAGGATGAACCCTTGCAAGGATATATAAAACGCTTCTCCGATGAAGCGTTAGATGTCCCGAATGTTAGCCCAATTGTCTTAGCCGACATATTGACCCAGGGACTCCGAACATGAGATTTCTTCCGATACCTTATGGGTAACCATGTTACGGACATGAACGAGCTTATGCAAAAAGCAGAAACTTATATCCTCATGGAGGAGGCTGAAAACTCAAAGAGGCGCCTGGAGAATGATGACAACGAATGCCATGAACGCACCGAACGCGAGGCGAAGGCTAAAGAGAAGGGTAAGGAAGGGAAGCCATCTCAACGCAAGGACGATGGCAGCATGGTCAAAAAATACATGCGACCTGTACCCCTGCCCCCAATGACCATAGCCCCCGAAGAGGTACTAAATGTGATGAGAGGTAATAACGAATTACGCTGGCCCCTTCCGGCTAAGTTTCCCTACAAAGATAAGAACTCGGGGAAGTACTGCAAGTACCACAAAACCTATATACATACCATAGAGGAATGCACCGCCCTAAAAAGGCAAGTGCTCCGTCTCCTAGAGGTTGGATACTTGAAAAACTACTTAAAAGAGAACAACCCCGATGAGCCAAGACTGAATGTGTGGAAAAGGCCACGAGGGGAGTGGGGGGAGGAAGAGGTGACCCCTAGCCAGCGGTCACGAGAAAGAACTGTGGGGCATCGGAGCCTGCCTCCCCCCCAGAATCTTACAAGGATAACGCTCATTCGGGGCGAACGATTAACATGATATAAGGGGAGACATTCTGACACCTCAAGGTAAGAAGAAGAAATATATAAAGGAAGCGAGGCGAATGGAACAAGGACTCCCCGTTTTCTCCGTTCAAGGAGCAAGGTTACTCAACATCACCTTTGGACCCGAGGACCTGAAGGGTATAATCTACCCTCACGAAGATCCCTTGGTGATTAAAGCTACCATTCATGGACTTGAGATCCAGCGAATCCTCATCGACACAGGCAGTTCAGTGGATGTCCTGTTCCTACCTACCTACCTTGTTATGGGACTAAAGAAAGAACGACTAGAGGTGACGGAGGTCCCCCTAGTAGGATTTTCGTGAGAAGCCTGTAATACCATTGGGACCGTGATTCTTCCCATGTCATGAGGGGAGGGAGCCCTACGAAGAACAAAACCCATCAAATTCTGGGTGGTGGAGGTCAGGACGTACAATGCTATATGTGGACGACCCTCCATTCTAACCTTCAAAACAATTCCCTCCACCCTTCACCTTAAGGTAAAATTCCCCACATGTTCAGATATCGGAGAAGTCGGGGGGAGGCAAGCCAAAGCCAAGGAGTGCGGAAGAAGACAAACCAGCCCTCGGCAACAACAAAAGGCGCAAGATAGAAGAAATACGGGTTCAACTCGTGAAAGAACTAAAGATGGTAGAACTCGTAGAAGGGGATCCCGAAAAGGTGATTAAGATGGGCACAAACATGGAGCCTGAAGTAGAAGCCCAACTAACTTCTGTTCTAAAGCAATTTCATCACCTCTTCGCATGGGAAGGAGGACTGCCTGGGCGAATCAACAACAAGGTATGCCAACATTTTCTTAACATGAAACCTGGGGCTAAACCAGTCCAACAAAATAAGAGAAAGATGGGACCTGAGCGCAACAAGATTATTCGGTCGGAGATACAACGACTCCTTAGCCTAAAACAAATTAGAGAAGTCATATACCCCGAATGGCTGGCTAATGTTGTCCTATTCCCCAAACATGGGGGAAGATGGAGGATGTGTGTGGACTTCACAAATCTCAATGAGCTTGTCCGAAGGATTGTTATCCCCTACCAAGCATAGACCAACTGGTCGACTCCACCGCCGATTGCACGCTTTTGTCAGCCCTAGACGAAAATCAGGGATACAACCAAATCCCGATGGCAGTGGTCAATCAGGATAAAACTAGCTTCATCACCGACGCGGGTACCTTATGCTATTTAGTAATGCCCTTTGGACTCAAGAATGCCGAGGCCACTTACCAGTGATTGGTGAGCCTCATGTTCGTCGGACTCATCGAAAAATTGGTAGAAGTCTATGTGGACGACATGGTTGTTAAAATCCACACAACAGAAGACCTACGAAAGGCATTGGTAATCATGGATAACTTCGGGATGAAGGTTAACCCTCAGAAATGCTCATTTGGCATCTGAGGAGGAAATTTTCTAGGCTTCATAGTCACAGAAAAAGGGATAGAGGTCAACCCCAAAAGGCCAAAGCCATAATGGGATTGCCCACTCCGAAGACGATAAACGACATCCAGAAATTGACCGGAAGAATGGCCTCGTTGAGCCGGTTCATTTCCAAATCAGTGGAAAAGGGACTCCTCTTTTTCGGGATACTCTGAAATAGTAAAGAGTTCCAGTGGACCGCACAGTGCGAAGAAGCCCTCAATGAGCTAAAGAGTTACATGGTAAAACCACCCTTGTTGGTAAAACCATCACCTCAAGAGGAGCTCTTCGTTTACTTGTCAGTCGGGGAGGAGGACGTCATCGTTGTACTGGTCAAAGAATAGGACATGGAGCATCACCCCGTATACTATGTTAGCAAAACTCTCATCAGAGCCAAAACCAGGTATACCCTAATTGAGAAACTTGTCTTTACTCTGATTACTACGGAAGCTGCACCCATACTTCCTATCCCATTCAATCACTTTTTTGACTAAACACCCACTGTGTGCGATCCTCAATAAACTCGAGTCATCGGGGAGACTGATAAAGTGGGCAATAGAGCTCATGGAGTATGATATTTTCTATGCCCCGAGGCCTTCCATCAAAGCACAAGTCCTAGCGGACTTTGTGACGGAACTAACGGGATGGCACGCCTACGTGGATGGCTCCTCCGTAAGCACATAAGGGGGGAGGAGATAGTTCTGATAAACAAGGAAAGGGAAGAGGAAGTGTTCCACTTCGCAGTTATAATCGATTACCCCTTATCCAATAACGAGGCCAAAAACGAAGCCCTTCTCACCGGAATGAGACTAGCACATGAAGGTGGAATAAAAAGGTTACTCGTCGATAGTGACTCTTAGCTAATTGTTCAACAAGTTAACGGATCTTACGAAGCTAAACAGGAAAGAATGCAATCTTACCTTCGGGTAGTCCACCAAAGACAAGGATGGTTTGATGAGTGCAAAGTTGTCCAGATACCCCGAGGAGAAAACCAAGAGGCAGACGCCCTGTCCAAGATGGCTACTCAAACAGCCACCATCCATACCCGAAGGATCACCCTACTCCATGTGGGAGAGTTGGAGAAGGCGGAGAGCAAAGAGATAAACTCCACGTTAGATCCCCCAATGAGCTGGATAACTCCCATTAAAGCCTATCTGCAAGACCCCGAAGGCTATTCCGAGGACAAGTCCATGCGCCGGGTTATATCTAGGAAAACAATCTGATATTTTCTAAACTACGGGATATTGATCCGAAGAACATACTCTTGTCCTCATGCCCGATGCCTCAATGAGGAAGAGGCCCAACAAGTCTTATCGTAAATTCACGAAGGAACTTGTGGAAGTCACGCTGGAGGTGAAAGCATGGCCGGGCGCTTAATTCAGCAAGGCTACTACTGGCCCACGATGGCTAGAGATTGCAAAAGGCACGCTGAAAAATGCAAAACTTGCCAAACTTACGCCCCACAAACCCACCAACCCGCGTCTTCCTGGGAGCCTAGTCTAACCCCGTGCCCTTTTTCAAAATAAGGTATCGATATAGTGGGACCCCTGATCCCCGGTGTTGGGAAAAATAAATTCCTGCTGGTGGCGGTGGATTACTTCACCAAATGGGTGGAGGTAGAACCCCTAGCCTGAGTCACCGCAGGCGCAGTCATCAACTTCCTATGGAGGCATATCATGTGACGATTCGGCATTCCTAGAAGCCTTGTAAGTGACAATGGGCTTCAGTTTACAAGCAAAGAATTAGAAGACTAGTGTGACCATTGGGAGATCAAACATCATTTCAATTCGGTAGGGTATCCCCAAGCGAACGGCCAAGTAGAGAGGACCAACCAAACCCCCCTTAAAAATATGAAGGCCAGACTAGATTGGTATAAGGCCAAATAGGTCGAGAAGATACTTGGTATTCTTTGGGCCTATCGGACGGCACAAAGAATGACCACGGGCGAAACCCCCTATAGCATAGCCTATGGCAGCGAGGCGGTTTTACCCCCCGAAGTGGTAGTGGAAAATTGGCGAGTCAAGGAATATAAAAAAGTCACCAATAGCTCCAACTTGGCCCTTTCCCTAGATCTCTTGGAGGAAAGAAGAGCACGAGACGCCGTCCGAATGGAGGAATACAAAGCCTGGATGTCACGATATTACAACACCAAGGTAAAGCCTAGGGCCTTCCAAGTAGGAGACCTAGTGCTAAAAAGAGTCGGAGCTTCCAAGAATGTGGGAAAGCTTGAACCCCGATGGGAAGGACCCTACAAAATCTCGGGAATCGTTGGACCCACGACTTACCAACTTGCCAACTCCAAAGGCGTGGTACTCCACAATACCTGGAACGCATTTAACCTTGGCGGATACTGAGCTCGGGGATAACCAGGCTCAAAGAAAACCCTGGTAAATCTTGAACGGCATCTCGGCACCGCCGATACCCGATGCGAACCAAGTCACGCATCGCCCTTGTAAGGACTCGCAAAGAATAGACGAGCCCAAAATGTCCAACACTTCCTGGACTTGGGCCATCATCGTGGCCACCTCGTGCGCCTGACCACTCTCCAATATCCTCTGATTTGCCGTGTCTCTCTCTCCCGTGACGCGCAGTAACTGTTCATCAGAGGATCGGACTTGGTCCCTTAGGCTCCCAATCCTCTCCTCTAAACTCACTACCCGTGCCTTCTCAAGTGCCAACATGCGCTTCAAATTCCCAGACTTTTTCCTCTCACCCTGCAACATCCCATCGTAAGCGTTCTGAGTGGTCTCGCGATCCGCCTTCAGTTGGGATATCTCTTCTTGTGCCTCCAGCATACCCATCTCCAACTCGTCCCGATGGCAATACACTAAATTGGTGTTGGACGAGCAATTCCCTCGGGTGCCAATGGCGTTCAACACCATATAAATCTACGCAAACCAAACCCATCACCACAAAGAAGGTATGAAGGTCAGTGTTAAGTAGAACGAATAGAAGAATGTTATACCTCGCATAAATCTTTGCAAGCCAAATCCTGAAGGGTGGATAAGGGGAGAGACCTCATCAGTTCACAATCCATCATGTTCAGTAAGCCACACAAATAATTCCAGCAAAAATCCATCCCGGGAATAGCCACGGCTGAAATGACCGGAGGTCCTACAGGATCGGGACTTCCCCCGAGGGGCTGGGATCCTTCTAGAGTAGGAGAAGAAAGACCCTCCTCCACCACGATCACTGCACCAGAAACAACATCTTCTTCGGAAAATGACCGAGACACCAAAAGTGGCTTAGGAGGATCCATCCGAAGAACGGTGGCCATCGGATCCTCTGGCAGGATAGGCTCCAAGGAATTTACTAGGGGGCTGCGATGGGCAAAACTATTGGATCTCCCACCTCCGAAGAAGAAGGACTTGTCACCACCTCAAAACTCGACTGTTAGGAACCCTCCTCCTCCAAAAAGGCGTATCCCCCGTTCAATAGCTGCATCAGAAAAGTCTTGTCGAAAGGCTTTATAGTGAACATCTCCATCTCCGCACCTATCATAAGTATATCATGGATTCGAGATATTGGGAAATACCATAAACAGAGAAGAGGAGGAAGAACTTACGGAAAAAGAAGTTACTATGCAAGGACTGAAGGGGGAGATTGAATATCTCAGTCCCCTCCTGAAGACCTGCGAGGATTAGGGACTCGGGCAGCGCCAACAAGCTATTGATGTCATAGGTACCTGAAAACAACCCACTGCCGGATAGGACCTCCCACTCACGCACCGGTGTTTCGGGATTAGGAATGACAATCCTAAACCCTATCGGATAGGTACCCCCCTAAACTAGCCGACAAGCCCTTCGGACGAACGAAAAAGAACCTCCGCCTCCAATCCCCTCGATTAGAACGATGGTTGGAGACATGCGTAAAGGCCCGACTATTATCCCGATAGGGCAGGCTGAAAATGGGAGGACCTCCCAAATAAGGGTGCAGGATAAAAATCGCTCCCACCTGATAAGGAGACATAAGGAGGTTCAAAAGCTTACAACACAAAATATACCCCACCAAGTGACGGTAAGAATCAGACGTCAGTTGACAATTTTGGTAATAGAGTCGAAAAATGCTCTATTAGATTAGATTAGTCTTCCCTTGCTTTTCCCGAAATGTCTATTAGATTAGTCTTCCCTTGCTTTTCATCGGATGAGCCTTATGCTTGTATATGACATTTTCTTTTACATACCTGATTCTGTTGTCAAGGTTTGCTTCTTTAGGCTGGTGTCGCTTATGACACCATGGGCAAGGTTTTTAAGCAAATGGTTGCCGAGAAGGGTAAATTTGATCTTAAGCTGCACAATAAGCATCATTTATATTGCCAAGCAGACGATGCTCGATTGAAATCCCTCAAGGAGACTATAACAATGTGAGCTGATCTCACGGAGAAGAAAGAGTTGTGCTAGGAGACGTCATACATGTATAAAGCATCTATGTTTTGCCCCTTACTACTGATAAAATATCGCTCAAATTATGAGTATTCTGTAATTTCTGTTTATCTTAGTTAGACATTTATGTTATCAGGTTTTGTGGACGATCGAGTTAATACATTGCTAAAAAAGGCACAATTATAGTGAATTATAACTAGTTGGTTGTTCAAGCCGAAGAAGACAACAGAGAGCTATGCGACAACAACATTAGCAGCACGAGCTGCGCTACTGGAACCGAGAGTTGTGTGACCTGAGCCAGAAAGTTGTCAGAGCAGTGGAGAACAGATAGAATGTAGAGCAGGCAGCAACACATTGTATACCATTGTAAAAAGATTACAGTGAGTAGTGCGATCGCGAAAAAAAGTGGCATGAGCCGTGCAGATAGCGGCGAAACATGAGCGATGCGACACAATAGGTCGTGTGACTCCAATTTTTGCGCGATGAAAGTTTGGTGGATTTCTGACCGAATGGGCCTGAAGGAAAAGTATAAAAGAAACGCATGAGCCGTCAAAGAGACACACAGCTTTTACCACACAAAAAGGAAACACAAAAACAAGGGATCATCAACAACAAGAAGAGAAGTCATCGATAAAAAAACGAGGAACCCTTATTCATTGTAATCGGAGTAAAGAAGGGGAATTGGAAGAGAAGAAGCTGCAACTATCCTACAGACTCACTTCAATAAGATATTTCTTCTCATCTCTACATTTGCTTCTATTGTGTGATTTATGATGTTAGACTTGTCATTTGAAACGATAAGTGGCTAGTTCTTTGCCTCAAACACGTTGGACTATATGGCTCTTTAACGTGAGTCCAGAGATATGAGTGGGGCTACAGAAAGATGTATCTTCATGCATCAGAGAAATATTTGGGGCTCCTGGAGTATTCCTCCTTTGATATGGCAAATCAAACTCCTCGCTCCTATGAAAATCCTTCAGAAGAACCCTCAGACCCAACACCCATCTGAGGTGTTGATTTTCCTACCGATGCTTATGCATCATGAGTTGACTATTGTCCTTGTTGGATGGGAGATCTGATGGAGCCTCAAGAGATATGAAAGTACAGTGAGGAGGGCGAATGGGAGGAAAAAGAGGCGTATGACCAGGACAACGTTGCAGTAGATGAGTGTCTAAATTATGCATTATTAGACCTCATGCAAGGAGTTAAATGTAGAATAGTGCATTTTCGTGTATTTCAGGTTCTTAGAGTCGTTTAGTGAAAACGTAGCATTTTAGTGGGAAAGCAAACTAAAAGAGAATGAATGCAAACAAGGATACATACGAGTATAAAATGCAGAGTCCAATACATGAGACGATAAGTGATTCAGGCAAGGAGCAAAAGAGGTTGAGCCGAAGCACCAAAAGTACACAATCAGGAGAAGCAGAGTAATGCTATGAATTCAAAGACATGGTGACAGAATTTAAGGAAGAATTACAAGTCGTGCTTAATATCATTGGAAATCCACAAATGTATGTGTTCCAACTCAAAAGGTGGGTCTTGATTCTGACATCCAAAGTAGAAGTTATAGCCAAAACCGTGAAGGCGCGTAGGGCAGAAGAAAGTAGTGTGACATGAGCCACGCGACTCGCGCTGCTCATGCAGAACACCTCGCTACCAGCTTCCAATATTGCGCGACTCATACCCCGCTGAAAGAGACGCACTACATGGCCCAGAATTGTCCAGAAACCCTTCTTGCGATCGAGAAACTACTTGTACCTATAAATAACACTAGGGTTGCACGTTTTATCAGTATATCTGAAGGCTTACACTACAATAAGCACATTTTTTGAGATCAAGAAGAAGAGGATTCAAGCCAAGATTCAGTAGAAAGCAGAGTGATGGAGATTGAAGACAAAGACACCAAATCCCTTCGGGATTGAGATTTTATCTTTTCTTTACTCTTTTATTATGAAGTTCTTTTCTGAGTTGTTGAACTTGAAATCGTTATGTGATAATCTTCTTCGTATTTGGAGAACGAATTAATAATATTTATGCACAATAAAGCTTTAGTTATGAATTCATGTTGAGTCTTATGTGTTTAGATGTGATTCGTTTTATATGTTACATGTGTGATTTATACACTTAATGAGCGCTAACTTGACTTGTGGCTAAACTACATGTTAGGTTTATGTGCTAAAAGTAGGCTAACGCAACTCGTGCGTAAGCTAGATCACCTAAATCCATGTCTTTGATTATTCAATAGGGTTAACACTCGAGAATGTTGAATTGGTTATCAAACTTTAATTCTTTCAGATTAATCGCCTTACAAGCAGATCTTTAAAAGGAGGCGAGAGGATTTTATGTGCCACTAACGTAGCACTAGAATTCTGGTAATTCATTGAATACATATGAGTTTAACATGATGAGACTAACTAAAGGAAATTTAAAGTTTGACTATGAATCACATAATAATAATTATGAACCCAATCTTCAAATACACTAGTTACTTAAATGCTTTGAATTATTTAAATCGTTTTTATTTTTTGTTTAACTATTATTTATTAAGAAAACACTATACTTGAAACGTAATTTATTCTCCATGTTTATTATTGCTTGACTGTAACACATTGACAAAACTATTCACTAGAAAGACGTGAAAGAAAAAAAATATTATCCACAAATATCACAAACACAGAAACACCTAACTAACTTTTTAATATTTATAAACACCTCATCATGATGTGGGAGGAAGACAAACTGGATGTGCTGATTAACAACAAGACTGATCAGATGATTAACTGTGAAGTGAGATCTAAGGATAAAAACTGGGAATTCAATTGTACTTTTATCTATGCCCACAATATCTAGAGAGAATCAAGAACACTATAAAAACTCCTTGGGTGCTTATAGGAGATTGGAATGTTGTTCTTAGTGAAGAGGAGAAATGGAATGAGAGCAAGGAGAATAACTTAGTGGGAGAAGAGTTAAAGGAGGTGCTGGATAAGATAAACCTTCAAGACCAAAAATATTGTGGCCCTAAATTCACCTGGACAACTAGACACACTTATTATAAATTGAACATGGTTCTTATTAACCAGGATTGGATACTCAAGAATTAGGATTCTAGTGTTGTGCTCCTTCCACCAGGGGTCTCAGACCACACTGTGAGCTAGAGAGACAATGCAAAAAGGAACATTCCTTTTAGATTTAAGAATATGTGGGCAAAAGATGAGGAGTACTTGCCTCTTGTGTTCTGCATGGATTACCTAGCTAGATTGATTAGGAACATAACTGAAGATGATGGAAATTTTAACTTTCACCTTAAGTGCAATAAAATAAATCTCTTTCATATGACATTTGCCGATGATTTACTTCTTTTCTGCAGGGGGGATGTGGAATCCATGAAGATAATGAAGGGAGCTTTAAAATATTTCTCAGACATGTCAGGCCTAAAGATTAGTGAAGGAAAAAGTAACATTTTCTTGGCGGGAGTGAGTGAGGATATAAAAGAAGAATTGATCAGATTATGGGGTTTCAAGGAGGGAAAATTTCCTATAAGGTATCTGGGGATCCCATTGAGCCCTAAGACCTTGAAAATCCAGGAATATGATACTCTCATCCAGAAGAAATCATAGGATGGAACAAAACTGTACTTGCACTGCAAATTCTGAAACTTAGCAGATCTGAGGGGACATCTATAGTGTGGCATGAATGGGTAAAAGCTTACAAGCTAAAAGGAAAAACAATTTGGGATACAGAAGCTAAACCAAGTGATTCCCCATGGTGGAGGTATATTGTAAAGCTGAAGGACAAAGTCATGGAACCATACCCCAACAATAGTACATGAGGGGAAAAAAAAAAGATGAGATGATAGCCCTATACTACACATTTGTTCCTGAATACCCTAGGGTAATGTGGTGGCACCAAGTATGGAACTCATTCTCTAGTCCTAAAGCTGCTTTTCTTAATTGGATTGTTGTACAAAGTAGACTAGCTACTAAGGATAGGATTAGTAAATTTGTAAATCTTCCTAATATTTTGTGTGTACTATGTGGAAATCATAATGAGGATCATAATCATCTATACATTAAATGTGAATGGACTTACAAAGTTCTATGTAGAATGATGATGTGATGATCGCGTCCCACGAGCTATGCTCCGATCCAAGTTGGTTCAGTGGTGGCCAACCACTTTACCCAATCCAGACTAAAGCGCAACTCATAGGAAGGGGTCTCACTTGTTCAGGATCAAAATCATACACGTTTTACAAATTATATGTTGATATATACAGCGTAAGTCTTGGTATTACAAATAATGTGACTATTTTAATGGTTATGCACTAGTGAGAAAACACGAATATTCCAAAATGCACGCTTGAACAATTATTCATTTGGGTCATTCTGCCATATTGATTTTATCATGAGGAATGGACAGAAAAAATAAGGAATAAGTCTTTAATGACTTAGTGACATTCATATAAAAGAACTGGTAATGCAAGAATTAACTGTGACCTACTAGATACATTTCAGGAGTGATCTTACCGGTAGAAACAGTTCAACTAGACAATTTGATGTAGCAATGGTAGTGGAGTTTTCATAGAATAGTTAATGAATTTGTGCTTAACAATAAAAAAATCCAGCCTTTTGACTTCTACTATTCTGTTTTATACCTCCCGACGAGGAGCGACCTCGCAAACAATTAAGAGACATGCTTGAGTACATGTCGATCCAACACGCTAGTTACAGCCAACTCCTGACTGCAAGCGGCACCTTGATAGATGGGTATCAAGCGAAATTACTTAAACCGACAGTCCTTACTGCCCGGCAGTAACTCGACTCAATCCCTGGGCCCAACTTTCCAAAGGCGTCCCAATGGGTATAACAGATAAACAAATAAGCTAGTAAACCAGATAATATCCGTTGGTCTTTGAGCTACATGTCTCGAACATCGTTTGTTACTCTTTGCACAGTTCAAGAACCAACATATGAGATTATATCAGAGAATTATCATGATTATGAATCAATATGATTAATAAATGATTGTATATGATTTAAGGACGCGTAATAAAATAATGTTATGAGATGAGACACAAAAATAGAAATATGATGAAATATAGGTTGTTCGAGGTTTGGTAATGGAGTAGTGACTTTTCTGTCCAAGTTCCTCAGGGCCGGATGCCAAACGGAGCTAGAACAAATCAGAAATGGAACCTCACCTTAACTCGAACGGAGAACCTTGATGGCGTTGATTAGTTCGTCAAACCTTTGATCGGACATCCAAATGAACTTGATTTTCAAATATTTTTATGGTTTATGTTTTCTAGCATCATGAGAGATGTGGGAATCCAAGATTTTGTGAAAATACAAAGGTTTGCTATGCTAAATAATTCTTGAAAACATAGAACCTATTTTTGGATTTTCAGACAGCAGTCTACGATTTTAGAATTTTGATCTTCTAAATCCCTTTATTTGAAAAACATTTCTTCATATGAAAGGTAGAGGACATCATGAGGAGTATTCAACCATTAGCCTTGATCAAAAAGGATTTTTCTACAATTGGTTATGATTTTTCTAAGGTGCAGAGCCGAATGGATAATATTTGCGCAATAAAAGTTTTGGGGTATTTTCGGGTAGAAAATGATGAAATAAGAACTTGGGATGAATTTTTCCTGAACACAGACTCACTAACTTAGAGATTCATAGGAAGAAAGAAGGAAAAACAGAAATGATTTTGGGTGTGAAAATTGTTGGAAGAAATGCTACTATTTATAGGCAAAAATCATGTTAAAATACATTTAATTAAGGTCCCACTTTGATTATTTTATAATAAATCACAAAAATCTTTTAATCATGCTCTTATGGATGTCATGGCTTACCTCATCAAAAATATATCATGGCTTACTTCATCAATTGCTTAATTGCATATCAAGTCCCTCAATTATTTATAATTAAAATTCAAATAGGTATAATTAGATTTCTTTGTTACATACATATTTATTTATGTAATTTTCTAGATAATTCGATCCTCTTGGTTAAAATTTGAAATTGAAATATATGTTTTAGGATTAGAGACCTATAAAAATAATAAAAGACTAACTTTTAAGTTTAGGGACTAAAATACAAATTTTTCTAAACATTTAGGGTCAAAAATATAAATTTTTAAAAGTTCAAGGACTAAAGTATAAATTTATTTTCTTTCTAATTTTTTGCCCCCCAAAGGAATTTGGTCCCCAGATTCGTACCTGAATTGTTTTGAAGATAAAGTATTACGATTTCACCTCTTTTTTTCTTTCTTCATCGGATTTTCTTTAATTAGTGATCCGTCCTGATAAACTTGCAGCATAAAGACTTTTCGGTCTTTCTAATTTATGTAATCTTAAATTATTAAAAGCTATGAAAGCTCAATAAACTTATTCCATATATATTTCCGTCTTCTCAAACTTATTATACATTCCACCCCAAATTATCAATTTTTCTCTTTAACCTTTGCTTCAAGAATCCTCATATCTTTAATTGAATAAATACTTTGACAATGAACATATATATCCATAACTTGACTCACCTCTAACTCAAATTATAATGTATGTTCTAAAAGATTATCAATCCACTATCAACGTGTGAGTATAATAATCTCAAAATCACCTAGATAATTATTCGCGTAAGGTTTTAATCCATTTCCTATATCTCAAATTTACCTTTCACCTTCAAATTGTCAGTCTGGTATCCACTATTTAAATTTAACAAACTTATATCCATTAACTAGATCGAATAGTCAATCCATATTCCAAAGTGAATATCTCTTTGTAATTGATATCTAAACCCCCCCTCCCCCCTTTTTTTTTGAACAATACTAACGTATCCCAAAAGAGAAGTATTTTTAACCGCTATTTCGATTAATTTTATCCTTAAGGACTAATACTTAACACCATAGGAAGTTGTAAACCCATTTTATCGAAAGAAGAAAATTAATCTCTTATGATTCTTGTCTAATAATAATTGAGAGTTTTTTTTTTATTAGCTTAATATAATTATGCAATTCAAGTTTTTGACGTTTCACACATTATAACAACTATATAGGTAAAAGAAGACTACTCAAATAAATGTCTTATTATCCAAGATGCAATATTTCAATTGAACTTACATAATAGTAGTAAACTCATACCAAGAGCAAGAAATAAGAAAGGTATTGCGAATCCTAAAAATACAATAGAAAATTCAAATGATGTTTCTTCATCATTTAGAAGAAAAATAAAAATAAAAATAATAAAAATTACAACAAGAATTACTTGAACCAAATGATCAATTTTTGGAAGAGAGAAGTTAGATGAAGATGAGTGTGTGTTTTTTAGTATTAAATGATGTATTTATAGAAGGAGATATGACCATTATAACCGTTTATAACCGTTGGGAAGATTTTTTATTTTTTTTGAATGGTGTGATGATTGGGACGAAAATTAAGATTAGAAGTATGTGACTTATTTGTGGAAGATATGTTAGTAAACAAAATTCTAACTAACGAGCATAATATAGAGTAATTGGAATTATTTTTAATATTTTTAAAATT
Organism: Linaria vulgaris; assembly: GCA_948329865.1. Lineage (NCBI taxonomy): Eukaryota > Viridiplantae > Streptophyta > Magnoliopsida > Lamiales > Plantaginaceae > Linaria > Linaria vulgaris. The sequence goes on from OX415253.1 coordinate 36,575,050, forward strand.
TTGAGTACCAAAAATTTTAATCCAATTTTTTTTTTGTCAATAAATCATGCTAATTAATATTTTATTTATTTTTTAAAAAATAACTACCACAAAGAACACGAGTAATTTAATTGTAACATAACATAGAAGTTTTTGTGATTTATTATTATTGATGATATTATTATTATTTTGAAAATTTTGTATTCAAATGAATAAATCTGGATACTTAGACAAAACACAGGAGAAAAATAAGGTAACATAATTTTTCCTTATAAGTGCATGCACGTATTTTAAAATAATGCAAATATTTAGTTTTTTTTAGTACAAATAAAACTTAGATGGTCTTATCTATACACACACACACACACACACACACATATATATATATATATATATATATATATATATATTATTTTTAATAGGCACAAATAATAGATGATGGGGTACAACGATATGAATGCGTTTTCTTAGATTGGTAAATATGATATCATCAAAGATGGATTGTAGGGGAAGTTATTCATAAAAGATGGATTGTTGGAGACGCTATTTAATTAATTATTATTATTAAGGTGTTGTATTATTATTGTTTCAAAAGCTTCCTCGGTACACCTACTATGTTTTCTTATAAATAGCGATTTTATGATATCGAATATCACACATTGGCACATACCACATTATCAGAGAAAAAAAATAGATGGGAAAATCTTCAACTCGAGAAATAAAATCTATTTGTGTCTTTTGTGAGTCTAGTACAGGAAAAGATCGAGAGTTTCTAGAGGTATCAAGTAGTTTGGGAAACATATTGGCTGCGAGAAAGATTAAGTTGGTGTATGGGGGAGGAAGTTTAGGGTTAATGGGGTGTGTTGCGACTAGTGCATTTTCAAATAAAGGTAGTGTGTTAGGGATCATATCAAAAGCCTTAGCTGACATGAATTCTGATGGTCCAATCTTATGGGAGGAGGTTATAGTACATAACATGGATGAAAGAATAGCTAATATGTTGTATAATTCTGATGCTTTTATTGCATTACCTGGGGGGTTAGGAACACTGGAAGAAATTTTCTGCATAGCTTCATGGACACGGTTAAACATGCATAAAAAATCTATAGGGCTCTACAATGTCAATAGTTTCTATGATGGATTGTTGGCTTTTCTAGATCATTGCGTGGAGCAGGAGTTTATGAAGCCAACGACTCGTGAAATTTTCATCTTTGCACATACTGCAAATGAATTGATTGACAAACTTAAAGCATATGTACAAAAAGTAGATCCCATATCTTCACAAATTCAATGGCAGACAAGTAATGACAATAGTCGTGGTAAGAAACGTGCTTTAGATGTAGATACGACACTCTGATTGTAACTCTTATATGTTAAGAGTATATATTTTAATCTGTATGAATATTTTAGTGAAACATCTTTGAGTGATTAATGTTTGTCCAAATATTTTAACCAATGGCTCTGATACCATATTGTGACGACCGCGCCCCACGAGCCATGCTCTGATCCGAGTTGGTACAGTGGTGGCCAGCCACTTTACCCAATCCAGACTAAATCGCAACTCATAGGAAGGGGTCTCACTTGTTCAGGATCAAAACCATACATGTTTTATTAATTATATTTTGATATATACAGCGGAAGTTTTCGTATTACAAATAATGTGACTATTTTAATGGTTATGCACTAGTGACAAAACATGAATATTCCAAAATACACGCTTGAACAATTATTCACTTGGTCCATGCTGCCATATTGATTTTATCCTGAGGAATGGACAGAAGAAACGAGGAATAAGTCGTTAATGACTTAGTGAGATTCATATAAAAGAACTGGCAATGCAAGAATTAACTGTGACCTACTGGATACATTTCGGGAGTGACGTACCGGTAGAAACAGTTCAACTAGACAATTTGATGTAGCAATGGTACTGGAGTTTTCATAGAATAGTTAATGAACTTGTGCTTAACAATAAACAAATCCAGCCTTATGACTTCTATTATTCTAGCTTATACCTCCCGACGAGGAGCGACCTCGCAAACAATCAAGAGACATGCTTGAGTACATGTCGATCCAACACGCTGGTTACATCCAACTCCTGACTGCAAGCGGCGCCTAGATAGATGGGTATCAAGCGAAATTACTTAAACCGACGGTCTTTCCCGCCCGGCAGTTAGGGGTGTTTTGGGCCGGGGTCCCGCCGGGACGGGACCCTGGCCCACGGGAATTTGCCGGGACGGGAGCTGCTGGCAGCTCCCGCTCCCTCCCGCCGGGAATGATACTCCCGGCGGCCGGGATTCCCGGCCGGGACGGGATTTATCCCGTGTCCCGGCCGGCAGTGGGCTGGAGTGGGGCTGGAAATTTTCCAGCCCTTTTTTTTTTATAAAATTACCTCTAAGCGGCGGTGGCGTGGTGGTGACTGGTGAGGCGCAGCGGCGGCGTGGTGGTGGTGACTGGTGAGGCGCGGGGTGGTGATTGGCTCTACGCCGTGTGTGTGGTGTGAGTTGTGTGTGTGTGTGTTTCGCTGTGTGTGTGTGTGTGTGTTTCGCTGTGTGTGTGTGGGTGTGTGTGTTTCGTTGTGTATGTGTGTGTTTAAAAAACAAAACTTAAAAACTAAACTAACAAAAAAATAAGAGGCAGCAGCAGAGCATAACATGAAGAAAAAAAAAAAAAAAAAAAGACACTGGTCCCCGGGATCCTGCGGGAGGGAACGGGATCCGGTTGGATCCCGTTCCCTCCCGGCGGGAGCCAGACCGGGAGGGAAATAGCCGGGTTTTTCCCGGCTCGGGAAAAACCCGGCGGGTCGGGCGGGAGTCCAAACTCCCGACCCGGCCCAAACAGCCCTACCGGCAGTAACTCGACTCAATCTCTGGGCCCAATTTCCCAAAGGCGTCCCAATGGGTATAACAGATAAACAATTAAGCTAGTAAACCAGATAATATCCGTTACTCTTTGAGCTACATGTCCCAAACATCGTTCGTTGCTCTTTGCACAGTTCAAAAACCAACATATGAGATTATATCAGAGAATTGCCATGATTATGAATCAATATGATTAATAAATGATTGTATATGATTTAAGGATGAGTAAGAAAATAATGTTATGAGATGAGACACAAAAACAGAAATATGATGAAATATAGGTTGTTCGAGGTTTGGTAATGGAGCAGTGACTTTTCTGTCCAAGTTCCTCAGGGTCGGATGCCAAACGGGGCTAGAACAAATCAGAAATAGAATCTCACCTTAACTCGTACGGGAAACCTTGATGGCATTGATTAGTTCGTCAAACCTTTGATCGAACATCCAAATGAACTTGGTTTTTAAATCATTTTATGGTTTATGGTTTCCAACATCATGAGAGATGTGGGAATCCAAGATTTTGTGAAAATACAAAGGTTTGCTATGCTAAATAATTCTTGAAAACATAGAACCTATTTTCGGATTTTCAGACAACAGTCTACGGTTTAGGAATTGCGATCTTCTAAATCACATTATTTGAAAAATATTTCTTCATTTGAAAGTTAGAGGACATCATGAGGAGGATTCAGTCGTTGGCGTTGATCAAAAAAGATTTTTCTACAATTAGTTATGATTTTTTCTAAGGTGCAGGGCCGAATGGATAATTTCTGCGCAATAAATGTTTTGGGGTATTTTCGGGTAGAAAATGATGAAATAAGAATTTGGGATGAATTTTTTCTGAAAGTAGACTCACTAACTTAAAGATTCATAGGAAAAAAGAAGGAAAAACCGAAATGATTTTGAGTGTGAAAATTGTTGGAAGAAAGGCTACTATTTGCAAAAATCATGTTAAAATACTTTTAATTAAGGTCCCACTTTGATTATTTTATAATAAATCACAAGAATCTTTTAATCATGCTCTTAAGGATGTCATGACTTATCTCATCAAAAATATGTCATGGCTTACTTCATCAATTAATTAATTGCATATCAAATGCCTCAATTATTTATAAATAAAATTCAAATAAGTATAATTAGATTTCTTTGTTACATACACATTTATTTATGTAATTTTCTAGATAATTCGATCATCTTGGTTAAGATTTGAAATTAAAATATATGTTTTAGGATTAGAGACCTATAAAAATAATAAAAGACTAACTTTTAAATTTAGGGACTAAAATGCAAATTTTTCTAAATATTTTGGGTCAAAAATATAAGTTTTCAAAAGTTCAAGGATTAAAGTATAAATTTATTTTCTTTCTAATTTTTTTGGGCGTTACAGATGAGATGCACATGGATAAGATATTGCCAAGATGACATGAGAAGATGTAATACAGTGTTTGCACAATTAGAGGCCAAAGAATCTAGTATCTATCTATCAAATAAGGGCAGCAACTATGGGAGAAATAGTAGCAGCAATTTGGAAAACTAGGAACAAAATGATATTTGAAGGAGCAAAGATAGCAGATGAACAGGTCAGCAAAGATATTGCTTTTACAAAGCAAAGGTAAAAAGAGGAATAGAGTAACTAAAGCAATCACTGGCAGACTTAACAAACTTTAGCATGTTGGACTTGATTTTTCTACTGAGGTCAGTAATACTAATTGCACCTGGTGTAGGAAACTTTGGTGTTTTGGCTTAGTTTAATGCAGGTACAGGAAAGCACAAGGACAAATTGACAAAAGGAAAAGTGGGTACATTTTTAACTACTCACCATTCCAACCCCCCAAAAGGAGAACAACTGAAGGGAGGAAAGCTAATCATCAAGAAAAGGCTATTCAAACTTGCACTTAGATAGCCAGGAAAAATGGTCACAGTCGTGGACTGGAACCACTTGAAGAGGGCTAACTAAGCCGAGATGCTGAGGAAGGACACTTAGAGGGGATGAATGAAATGTTGCTAAGTTTGTGGACTTTATTCTTAGTAATAGACCTAGTCTAGAGCTAGAATATTCATGAGCCAGATGGTACTTCAGTTGCATTGTATTATCTGCCATTGTTGGCTTTGCTTTCTATTGGGGCCTTGGCCCATTTTCTTGTAAAACACTCCAAGTTTGGTTCTATGTTATTTTAATTGGTTGCGAAAAAAAATTATAAACACCATCGACTTTTAGTTATAGGTAACTTTTAATCAACAGCAACCAATAATAACACAAAAGCCGGTTAATTTTCTAAAGTAAACACGTATAAAAACCAATTAATCAAGTAAGACTGATTCCAAATGTACTGAAAGACTTAAATGACGAATCAAAATTCTAGTCCCTACTCAAAACGTGTTTTGATGGTCTTTCCTTCAACATATCGAATCTAAATCAAAATTTATTAACACGTCAGGAGGAAAACAAAAACAAACAGGTAGGTAGTTATCTACTATATATCTTACGCAAAAATTCCACTGCCAGACATATAGCAACTGCTCTAGCAATCGGAACTGCCACCAAATTAGACTATGATGACATTCGGTTCACAACTAGAAAGTGTCAATATTTCTGGAGCATTGTCAAGTAAAAGGGTAAAAGTTCGAGAAAAGCAAGCTGCCAAGGAAAATGTATGCTGCACAGTATGCCCATATTATATGTCCCCATCCCTTGAAGATACCAGGAGATCCCATCATCTGAGAGGCAAACCAGTACAGCAACGGGCTAGCAGATAAGAAACGAGTCGACACCTGGCATTTAGCCATTCAAAAACCAAAACATTAACCAGTCAACAGGTTATCAAACCTAGAAAACAATTTTAATCCTAAATAAAATATTGGGATAACTTATTTGCACCCCTTAAATTTTGGTCTAATTAAATGGTAGCAACAGTTTAAATTATTGTAGAGACACTTTGAATTTTAGAGAAAAACATTAGTAGTCTCACTAAGGTTGAGTAGTTACAAGGACACCCCCTGAAGTTTGAAAAACAATACAAATAGGCTCCCTATTTCTCCATGCAGGAAAAAACTATTTCGGCACTAATGCTGACAGGCCTCACATATTGAATAGTCCAGATAAACTTAGTCAAAGATGATCGCTGTGCGCGTAGATACCAACTAAAAATTCACATGCATAGGCTCTTTCCACCTAAAGTATTGCATTTCTAGCCTAATGGCTAATGTACACGTCATGATGATATCTCTTAGAAGCAAACTGCAAACAAAAGGTGGGTAATAGGCAGAGAGAAATATAAACGATACTAACAAAGAAGCACTCTAATTCTTAATCCTCTTCACCCCAACTGGCACATTGCTAACGACTCATGTAGATATCGTAACTAACATGAAGTGATGGCAACTGTTCCAAGCCATCTCTATGACATCTCCTCTCAACACTTCCTAGCCTTGTTCTCTCTTTCAATTCCAAAGTTGCATTCGAAACATGATGTTTATAGTTACTTTACATATATATATATATATATATATATATATATATATATATGGCATTTTTCTCCCCTGTAGAAGGAAAAAAATCTGCTATAAATTGTGCAACATAAACAATTTAAAAAGAAAAATCAGCAGATTCCATACGCAAAATATAATTCGATAAAAGAAATGCAGATACAAACTTAGGGTGCTTACCTGCACATGCATGACAAAAAATGCTGTGGCGATCATGAAGCTCAAGTGTAGAACAAAAGGAAGAATAACAAGAGGAATGTCTTGTATGCTGTCCAATGCTTCGTTTCTTGATGGCCGTGCGACCAAATTTTCTCTGTTGTTAGTCTTTTTCCTCATTCTAACAGCCCGATTATCTGAGTTAGGTTCCCACTCAAGTAAGATGACCAATTACTTGCATTATAAAGAATAAATCAATTGGATGCACTGCATCATGTCTTTCAAGTATAATATTGTCATCCAATAGAGTTTGTATCATAAGAAGGGTCTAAGATAAGAGCAAGAACTCATAAGACAAAGAGAAATGGGTTACTAGAAATCTTAACTACATAAATGCCATCCAAGCTATATAATTTTAACAGCACCAAGCGACAGAGCAGTACGCCTTTGATGCTTAAGTTCATTTGAAAATTAAATACCAGTTTTCTCGATTTAGAATACTGCATCTACATTTTACTTGAAGTCAACCGAACTAACTTCCTAAAACATTTTAACCAAGGAAATGAGATGTACCAATCCAATAAGATCTCAATAAAAAATCCGTGGAGGACAGTGCATGAATAGGCTCGACTGAGAATACTGTATAGGATAGGTAAAGCAATTATCGTGTTCAGAATTTACAAACTTAGTCAGATCAACAGTATTCTATACAGTCTAGACTATCTATCATTATCTTTGGTCAATCAATGTTCAATAAGCACAGCCTTTCAACATGAATAAACAAGGAATTATCCAAGATCACAATAATATTATTATGATATCAATTCGAAGGGGTGATTGCTCAACTTGTAAGACACTGTTACATCTTAAGAGTATCGTGAGTTTATGATCAATAATCCAAACTAATGTTACCAAAACCTACATAGAATCGTCAATTTACTAGAGAATGTACAAAGTGGTACCTTGCAGGGCATTAGAAGCAACATTCTCCGAAAAATCAGGGCTTGGTCTTGTCTGGGCACCTATATCTGATGGGGAAACAACAAATTCTTTCTCCAGCAAAGAAGCCCGGAAGCCAAGTGAGAGAAAAACCTCAGGCCGTAGCTTCACATAATAGACAACTGAAGAAAGTGCAATTGACAATATTGGGGATGCAAGAAGAAAATTAGGCAACTGTTTAACTTGAAAATATCTCAGAAAACCCACTCCCCTGAAGAAGAATAAAAACAGAAATCATGAGAAGTCAATAAACTATTTTGTAGTATTTAAGGGATCACAAGCTGGCATAAAGTGAACTTGACTCAACAACCATTCTTATCCTAGGACAAAAAGTATATAAAAAAAATGTCCAAGGGTAAAAACTACTAATTTCTTCTGAAATCGTCTTGTAACTCAACAATTTTAGGACAAGAGAGGTAGACTAGATACAAGAACGGGGATTGAACATTCTATATCCTCCGTCTTATGGAAATAGAGTTGGCTTTTAATAACCATTACCCTAGAGGGGTAAGGAAAATCTTAATCATCTTCACTAATAACAAGAATTTGTAATAACCCTAGAAACCTAAATTCCAAAGCTAATTATTAAGGTGGGACAACAAAACCATATGTATCCCTCTCATTAGTACTACAATAACTGGTGCAGTGTCCAAGTCCATCATACCAATCCAACCACACACCAGGGTGTGCTCATATTATAGTTTGGCTAGTCGGACCTAGTCTTAAATGAGCAATTTAGTCCCAGAGCCACCGCATGAGCAGCACAATTGCAACTAGAAGATAATAGTGGACAAGTCTGTTTATCAATTAACATGATCTTAAGACAAGCCTACCTGAAAAGTTAGCTATTATGGGGCCAGAGTTCAGAGCTATATAAATTAAACCTAATTACCATAGATACAGATGCTGGATCCAGATTGTATGGATTGCGAATGAGAATTAGAACGATTACATTCCGAGATCTTCCTTATGCAAATTTTATATACAGTAAAAAGACAAAAAAAAAAAAAAAGAAAAAAAAATTAGGATCATGACTCTATTTTTTTTGGTAATTTAACTGACTATATGTTGATTTGTAGCAAAATCTCCATGTCTACAAACTAGACTAGATGATACAGAGTAAAAACACAAAAGATACATACATACATATATATATATATATATATAAGTATATAATAGACAAAATTTTAACATACCAATAGTGGCTTTGAATATAATTGTACAGTAAAGGAAGTCTTGCCTTGCACCACGGGCTCAGTTCATCCGAAGAAAGCCCCATGCAAATATTGAAGTATCCATATACTTGAAAAGAGATAAATGGAGTTAAAATGCACAAGCTTCGCAAAGCCCCACCTCCGAGAACCTTCAGTGTCAGCTGGCATGCATAAAATACTTCTCAATAACAAATAGTTACAAGAACAAGACTAGGATTGAATGATCAGGAGCTCGAATCTCTAAAATTAAAACTACAAGAAACATTGTTATCTAACTTTCCAGCTGCTAAGCTTCTAAGATCCTGAATAAATAAAAGATAGTATCCCAGATATCTTTGGGACAAATATCAGAAATGGCTCTTATTTTAAGATGAAAGTTAGTGAACACCAGGAAAACATTCAACACCAAAGAATAATCTTCCTTCATTCAGATTACTAGCAACATTTCTCTCATGGATTGGAGTGTCTACTCAGGTTAGTTTCTCAATGTCTAGCAAAAGAGTCAGATGTCATTGAGTAAACAGATTCAAATGACTCGTTTATCCTGAAAAGACTTAATATCTAGTCAAACCACCTATGTAGGGTAATTATATTAATTGGACCATGAAGGAGGGGAACCAGAAACTCACATAAGAACGATTTGTAGAGAAAAAAGCTTTATGTGCTTGTAGCATCGTACGGAAGCAAATATATCCTGCATTAAGAATCCCATTTGAACGTGACAAACCAGAAAGCGCTAGCCAGATCGAGGCATAATAATCACAGCCGCTCAGGAAATAATATAATCCTCCAAATGATAAAAACGCATACAGGCTCTCAGAGTATCTGCGGATAACGAAGGCCAACAATTGTCAGTTTAGCCCTGACATTGCAAACACTGTAGTACATAAAGGCTTCAGACATACACTGATGAGTAGAATATGGAAGCTGGATTAAAGCAAAACAAAATCGATGCTCTCAATGCTACATCTTTTTTCTGTAGAACAAAATGTGAAAGCCTGCAAGGAAGGAATACAATTCAATGTCAGAATCGCAAGAAAAATCCCATACTTGAGGTATTGTGTGCTACCTACAACTAAATCCGAGTACGTAGATGCAAAAAGGGTATTTGAGGCTTATTAATGAAATCTCAAATAAATAAAAGCTCAATTAAATCCAATTTGTGCCATTTGATCACACACACGTTTACACTGACCGGTATAAGAATAGCGCGGAAAACACAAAGGCAATGTTGTTGAGCAGATAACCAGACAGTCCGAGTACAGCCCTGTGTCCAATCACAGGTACTAAGGGCGAGAAAACTGCATCGAGAAGTACAAACATTGAACATGTATGTCATCACTATTCATTTTTCTCTAAGCTAATCTGTTAACTAAATAAATCCTCGGTGGTTTAAAATGATAAATGAAATCACACAGTAAAAGGGCAGGGGAGGGCAGAAAAAAGAACAGCACCTGTAGCGGAGAGTGCGGAAATGCAGAGAGGAAGTAACGGCAGGAAAGCGTATGACTGTTCGTATTCGTATCCGCACTCCGCAATGCGTACAAAATACACGCCGTCCCATACGATGCTGCTCTCGATGGCGGAGGCCACGCGGGGGAGAAGCTGCGCGTGAGCATTTGAGGAGTTATTATTGGAGGAGAGGCAGGGGAGGTTAATTGAAGCGGAGGTGTCGTAAGGGCTGAGAAGAGATCGCCACAGGATTATTAGGGTTACGAGCAGGAGCCGAGATCCGACGGCGTAACGGAGGATCAGGCGCTCATCGGCTGCGGCGGCTGATGACGACGGCGTCATTCCGGTCATGGACAATACTACTTTGAATGATGTGATGATGATTGTTGACAGAACAAATCACCTGACCTGATGTAATAATAATGATACTTCAAAAGCACATTTTGGAGAAATTTAGGTGGTCTTTGCAAGGTGTCCAAAAAAAGCTAAAATCTATTTTTTAATTTAAGATTCACAAACACAAATACCTTTTGTAAGCTGAAAATTTCTCATATGATCCCAGCTGCTACTATTCAGTATTCACATTATTTTATTTTTAGCTTGGGGGTAGTGTAATTAATTATTAATGTGATTCCCTAATTTTTTTTATGGACTTTTAAATACTTTTTTCAAAAGGTTCCCCCGATTGGGAGTTGTGACTTTAAATATATTGATGATGCGTAACATCCTTCAAACAGGAATAAAGGTTACGCCACACTTCGGATACGTACAAGGCCATGCCACATTACGGATGCGAGTGGAGACTACGCCACACTCCGAATACGAACAAGGTTATGCATTATGAATACCCCCAACCCCGGCGTATAGAATGTTTCAAGCGATCTCTTGTGCAAGTACAAACAAGGTTATGCCTTATGAAACCCAATAATCTATGCTGTGTGGATACTTCGAAACACTCCCTAATTGATACTTTCTTTATAGAGAAAACAAAGATTATATGTAGTTAATTGGTCCATTTCCCCTGATCCAGTCCGCTACTTAATACTTTTCATTATTACATATTACATGAGTATTCTAGTGGAAGGAATTTTTACTTGCAATTTAGTAATTCATTGTAAATTGGTTCTTGATTCACTATAAATATTATGCTAAGTATTCAGATTATATTGTTTATATTAATAAATACAATAAATAGTCAAGTTCATGTAGTAATAAAAATATCATTCCAAAGGATATATTACCGCTTTGTTCATGTATTATCACATGATCCATACCCCTTGCAATATAGCCAAGCACACATTAAACGAAGAAAACAAGAAGTTTGTCACTTCAGCATTTTCGCCATTAAAAGTTAAGGCTAGTTCTCCAATTGAATATATAAGACCTGAGTTTTTTAGTAGTGATAAACATAAGATTTGTGTAAGTTTTGGAATATTAGGGATGCCCATGTACTTATACCATACCTCAGAGTATTTGGATTATTGTGTTTTATTTAAGTAGTTTGTGCGACCTTCAAAAAAAAAAAAAAAAAAAGGGTTTCTGTGAAAAATACAATTTTAATAGCTTGTAGCTGCCGAGTGCCAACCATAAAATTCATTAGGATTTTGAAGAGCTGAAATAGGTTGCGTAAAAACGAGGGGGGGAAAAGGAAAAAAAGAAAGTAGTTTGTGCGACCTTCAAAAAAAAAAAGGATTTATGTGAAAATTACAGTTTTAATAGCTTGTAGCTGCCGAGTGCCAACCATAAAATTCATTAGGATTTTGAAGAGCTGAAATAGGCTGCGTAAAAACGAGGGGGAAAAAAGGAAAAAAATAAAGCTCAGCAACACCGTTATTCACCTGAGAGATGAAGACGCAACAGACCCAACTGTCACAATTGGCGCAATTATCATCACAGCTTTATAAACCTTGCACCATAAAAAAGAAAGCTCAGCAACGCCGTTATTTACCTGAGAGATGAAGAGGCTTTATTTAAGTAGTTTGTGCGACCTTCAAAAAAAAAAAAAAAGGATTTCTGTGAAAATTACAGTTTTAATAGCTTGTAGCTGCAGAGTGCCAACCATAAAATTCATTAGGATTTTGAAGAGCTGAAATAGGCTGCGTAAAAACGAGGGGGGAAAAAAGGAAAAAAAGAAAGCTCAGCAACGCCGTTATTTACCTGAGAGATGAAGAGGCTTTATTTAAGTAGTTTGTGCGACCTTCAAAAAAAAAAAAAGGATTTCTGTAAAAATTACAGTTTTAATAGCTTGTAGCTGCCGAGTGCCAACCATAAAATTCATTAGGATTTTGAAGAGCTGAAATAGGCTGCGTAAAAACGAGGGGGGAAAAAAGGAAAAAAAGAAAGCTCAGCAACGCCATTATTTACCTGAGAGATGAAGAGGCTTTATTTAAGTAGTTTGTGCGACCTTAAAAAAAAAAAAAGGATTTCTGTGAAAATTACAGTTTTAATAGCTTGTAGCTGCCGAGTGCCAACCATAAAATTCATTAGGATTTTGAAGAGCTGAAATAGGCTGCGTAAAAACGAGGGGGGAAAAAAGGAAAAAAAGAAAGCTCAGCAACGCCATTATTTACCTGAGAGATGAAGAGGCTTTATTTAAGTAGTTTGTGCGACCTTCAAAAAAAAAAAGGATTTATGTGAAAATTACAGTTTTAATAGCTTGTAGCTGCCGAGTGCCAACCATAAAATTCATTAGGATTTTGAAGAGCTGAAATAGGCTGCGTAAAAACGAGGGGGGAAAAAGGAAAAAAATAAAGCTCAGCAACACCGTTATTCACCTGAGAGATGAAGACGCAACAGACCCAACTGTCACAATTGGCGCAATTATCATCACAGCTTTATAAACCTTGCACCATAAAAAAGAAAGCTCAGCAACGCCGTTATTTACCTGAGAGATGAAGAGGCTTTATTTAAGTAGTTTGTGCGACCTTCAAAAAAAAAAAAAAGGATTTCTGTGAAAATTACAGTTTTAATAGCTTGTAGCTGCCGAGTGCCAACCATAAAATTCATTAGGATTTTGAAGAGCTGAAATAGGCTGCGTAAAAACGAGGGGGGAAAAAAGGAAAAAAAGAAAGCTCAGCAACGCCATTATTTACCTGAGAGATGAAGAGGCTTTATTTAAGTAGTTTGTGCGACCTTCAAAAAAAAAAAGGATTTATGTGAAAATTACAGTTTTAATAGCTTGTAGCTGCCGAGTGCCAACCATAAAATTCATTAGGATTTTGAAGAGCTGAAATAGGCTGCGTAAAAACGAGGGGGGAAAAAGGAAAAAAATAAAGCTCAGCAACACCGTTATTCACCTGAGAGATGAAGACGCAACAGACCCAACTGTCACAATTGGCGCAATTATCATCACAGCTTTATAAACCTTGCACCATAAAAAAGAAAGCTCAGCAACGCCGTTATTTACCTGAGAGATGAAGAGGCTTTATTTAAGTAGTTTGTGCGACCTTCAAAAAAAAAAAAAAAGGATTTCTGTGAAAATTACAGTTTTAATAGCTTGTAGCTGCCGAGTGCCAACCATAAAATTCATTAGGATTTTGAAGAGCTGAAATAGGCTGCGTAAAAACGAGGGGGGAAAAAAGGAAAAAAAGAAAGCTCAGCAACGCCATTATTTACCTGAGAGATGAAGAGGCTTCATTTAAGTAGTTTGTGCGACCTTCAAAAAAAAAAAAAGGATTTCTGTGAAAATTACAGTTTTAATAGCTTGTAGCTGCCGAGTGCCAACCATAAAATTCATTAGGATTTTGAAGAGCTGAAATAGGCTGCGTAAAAACGAGGGGGGAAAAAGGAAAAAAAGAAAGCTCAGCAACGCCATTATTTACCTGAGAGATGAAGAGGCTTTATTTAAGTAGTTTGTGCGACCTTCAAAAAAAAAAAAAAAGGATTTCTGTGAAAATTACAGTTTTAATAGCTTGTAGCTGCCGAGTGCCAACCATAAAATTCATTAGGATTTTGAAGAGCTGAAATAGGCTGCGTAAAAACGAGGGGGAAAAAAGGAAAAAAATAAAGCTCAGCAACACCGTTATTCACTTGAGAGATGAAGACGCAACAGACCCAACTGTCACAATTGGCGCAATTATCATCACAGCTTTATAAACCTTGCACCATAAAAAAGAAAGCTCAGCAACGCCGTTATTTACCTGAGAGATGAAGAGGCTTTATTTAAGTAGTTTGTGCGACCTTCAAAAAAAAAAAAAAGGATTTCTGTGAAAATTACAGTTTTAATAGCTTGTAGTTGCCGAGTGCCAACCATAAAATTCATTAGGATTTTGAAGAGCTGAAATAGGCTGCGTAAAAACGAGGGGGGAAAAAAGGAAAAAAAGAAAGCTCAGCAACGCCATTATTCACCTGAGAGATGAAGAGGCTTTATTTAAGTAGTTTGTGCGACCTTCAAAAAAAAAAAAAGGATTTCTGTGAAAATTACAGTTTTAATAGCTTGTAGCTGCCGAGTGCCAACCATAAAATTCATTAGGATTTTGAAGAGCTGAAATAGGCTGCGTAAAAACGAGGGGGGAAAAAAGGAAAAAAAGAAAGCTCAGCAACGCCATTATTTACCTGAGAGATGAAGAGGCTTTATTTAAGTAGTTTGTGCGACCTTCAAAAAAAAAAAGGATTTATGTGAAAATTACAGTTTTAATAGCTTGTAGCTGCCGAGTGCCAACCATAAAATTCATTAGGATTTTGAAGAGCTGAAATAGGCTGCGTAAAAACGAGGGGGAAAAAAGGAAAAAAATAAAGCTCAGCAACACCGTTATTCACCTGAGAGATGAAGACGCAACAGACCCAACTGTCACAATTGGCGCAATTATCATCACAGCTTTATAAACCTTGCACCATAAAAAAGAAAGCTCAGCAACGCCGTTATTTACCTGAGAGATGAAGAGGCTTTATTTAAGTAGTTTGTGCGACCTTCAAAAAAAAAAAAAAAAGGATTTCTGTGAAAATTACAGTTTTAATAGCTTGTAGCTGCCGAGTGCCAACCATAAAATTCATTAGGATTTTGAAGAGCTGAAATAGGCTGCGTAAAAACGAGGGGGGAAAAAAGGAAAAAAAGAAAGCTCAGCAACGCCATTATTTACCTGAGAGATGAAGAGGCTTTATTTAAGTAGTTTGTGCGACCTTAAAAAAAAAAAAAGGATTTCTGTGAAAATTACAGTTTTAATAGCTTGTAGCTGCCGAGTGCCAACCATAAAATTCATTAGGATTTTGAAGAGCTGAAATAGGCTGCGTAAAAACGAGGGGGGAAAAAAGGAAAAAAAGAAAGCTCAGCAACGCCATTATTTACCTGAGAGATGAAGAGGCTTTATTTAAGTAGTTTGTGCGACCTTCAAAAAAAAAAAGGATTTATGTGAAAATTACAGTTTTAATAGCTTGTAGCTGCCGAGTGCCAACCATAAAATTCATTAGGATTTTGAAGAGCTGAAATAGGCTGCGTAAAAACGAGGGGGGAAAAAGGAAAAAAATAAAGCTCAGCAACACCGTTATTCACCTGAGAGATGAAGACGCAACAGACCCAACTGTCACAATTGGCGCAATTATCATCACAGCTTTATAAACCTTGCACCATAAAAAAGAAAGCTCAGCAACGCCGTTATTTACCTGAGAGATGAAGAGGCTTTATTTAAGTAGTTTGTGCGACCTTCAAAAAAAAAAAAAAAAGGATTTCTGTGAAAATTACAGTTTTAATAGCTTGTAGCTGCCGAGTGCCAACCATAAAATTCATTAGGATTTTGAAGAGCTGAAATAGGCTGCGTAAAAACGAGGGGGGAAAAAAGGAAAAAAAGAAAGCTCAGCAACGCCATTATTTACCTGAGAGATGAAGAGGCTTCATTTAAGTAGTTTGTGCGACCTTCAAAAAAAAAAAAAGGATTTCTGTGAAAATTACAGTTTTAATAGCTTGTAGCTGCCGAGTGCCAACCATAAAATTCATTAGGATTTTGAAGAGCTGAAATAGGCTGCGTAAAAACGAGGGGGGAAAAAGGAAAAAAAGAAAGCTCAGCAACGCCATTATTTACCTGAGAGATGAAGAGGCTTTATTTAAGTAGTTTGTGCGACCTTCAAAAAAAAAAAAAGGATTTCTGTGAAAATTACAGTTTTAATAGCTTGTAGCTGCCGAGTGCCAACCATAAAATTCATTAGAATTTTGAAGAGCTGAAATAGGCTGCGTAAAAACGAGGGGGGAAAAAAGGAAAAAAAGAAAGCTCAGCAACGCCATTATTTACCTGAGAGATGAAGAGGCTTTATTTAAGTAGTTTGTGCGACCTTCAAAAAAAAAAAAAGGATTTCTGTGAAAATTACAGTTTTAATAGCTTGTAGCTGCCGAGTGCCAACCATAAAATTCATTAGAATTTTGAAGAGCTGAAATAGGCTGCGTAAAAACGAGGGGGGAAAAAGGAAAAAAATAAAGCTCAGCAACACCGTTATTCACTTGAGAGATGAAGACGCAACAGACCCAACTGTCACAATTGGCGCAATTATCATCACAGCTTTATAAACCTTGCACCATAAAAAAGAAAGCTCAGCAACGCCGTTATTTACCTGAGAGATGAAGAGGCTTTATTTAAGTAGTTTGTGCGACCTTCAAAAAAAAAAAAAAGGATTTCTGTGAAAATTAGAGTTTTAATAGCTTGTAGTTGCCGAGTGCCAACCATAAAATTCATTAGGATTTTGAAGAGCTGAAATAGGCTGCGTAAAAACGAGGGGGGAAAAAAGGAAAAAAAGAAAGCTCAGCAACGGCATTATTTACCTGAGAGATGAAGAGGCTTTATTTAAGTAGTTTGTGCGACCTTCAAAAAAAAAAAAAGGATTTCTGTGAAAATTACAGTTTTAATAGCTTGTAGCTGCCGAGTGCCAACCATAAAATTCATTAGAATTTTGAAGAGCTGAAATAGGCTGCGTAAAAACGAGGGGGGAAAAAAGGAAAAAAAGAAAGCTCAGCAACGCCATTATTTACCTGAGAGATGAAGAGGCTTTATTTAAGTAGTTTGTGCGACCTTCAAAAAAAAAAAGGATTTATGTGAAAATTACAGTTTTAATAGCTTGTAGCTGCCGAGTGCCAACCATAAAATTCATTAGGATTTTGAAGAGCTGAAATAGGCTGCGTAAAAACGAGGGGGAAAAAAGGAAAAAAATAAAGCTCAGCAACACCGTTATTCACCTGAGAGATGAAGACGCAACAGACCCAACTGTCACAATTGGCGCAATTATCATCACAGCTTTATAAACCTTGCACCATAAAAAAGAAAGCTCAGCAACGCCGTTATTTACCTGAGAGATGAAGAGGCTTTATTTAAGTAGTTTGTGCGACCTTCAAAAAAAAAAAAAAAAGGATTTCTGTGAAAATTACAGTTTTAATAGCTTGTAGCTGCCGAGTGCCAACCATAAAATTCATTAGGATTTTGAAGAGCTGAAATAGGCTGCGTAAAAACGAGGGGGAAAAAAGGAAAAAAAGAAAGCTCAGCAACGCCATTATTTACCTGAGTGATGAAGAGGCTTCATTTAAGTAGTTTGTGCGACCTTCAAAAAAAAAAAAAGGATTTCTGTGAAAATTACAGTTTTAATAGCTTGTAGCTGCCGAGTGCCAACCATAAAATTCATTAGGATTTTGAAGAGCTGAAATAGGTTGCGTAAAAACGAGGGGGGAAAAAGGAAAAAAAGAAAGCTCAGCA
The DNA here is from genome assembly GCA_948329865.1 of Linaria vulgaris. Taxonomy (NCBI): domain Eukaryota; kingdom Viridiplantae; phylum Streptophyta; class Magnoliopsida; order Lamiales; family Plantaginaceae; genus Linaria; species Linaria vulgaris. The sequence goes on from OX415253.1 coordinate 36,592,855, forward strand.
ACGCCATTATTTACCTGAGAGATGAAGAGGCTTTATTTAAGTAGTTTGTGCGACCTTCAAAAAAAAAAAAAAAAAGGATTTCTGTGAAAATTACAGTTTTAATAGCTTGTAGCTGCCGAGTGCCAACCATAAAATTCATTAGGATTTTGAAGAGCTGAAATAGGCTGCGTAAAAACGAGGGGGAAAAAAGGAAAAAAATAAAGCTCAGCAACACCGTTATTCACCTGAGAGATGAAGACGCAACAGACCCAACTGTCACAATTGGCGCAATTATCATCACAGCTTTATAAACCTTGCACCATAAAAAAGAAAGCTCAGCAACGCCGTTATTTACCTGAGAGATGAAGAGGCTTTATTTAAGTAGTTTGTGCGACCTTCAAAAAAAAAAAAAAGGATTTCTGTGAAAATTACAGTTTTAATAGCTTGTAGCTGCCGAGTGCCAACCATAAAATTCATTAGGATTTTGAAGAGCTGAAATAGGCTGCGTAAAAACGAGGGGGGAAAAAAGGAAAAAAAGAAAGCTCAGCAACGCCATTATTTACCTGAGAGATGAAGAGGCTTTATTTAAGTAGTTTGTGCGACCTTCAAAAAAAAAAAGGATTTATGTGAAAATTACAGTTTTAATAGCTTGTAGCTGCCGAGTGCCAACCATAAAATTCATTAGGATTTTGAAGAGCTGAAATAGGCTGCGTAAAAACGAGGGGGGAAAAAGGAAAAAAATAAAGCTCAGCAACACCGTTATTCACCTGAGAGATGAAGACGCAACAGACCCAACTGTCACAATTGGCGCAATTATCATCACAGCTTTATAAACCTTGCACCATAAAAAAGAAAGCTCAGCAACGCCGTTATTTACCTGAGAGATGAAGAGGCTTTATTTAAGTAGTTTGTGCGACCTTCAAAAAAAAAAAAAAAGGATTTCTGTGAAAATTACAGTTTTAATAGCTTGTAGCTGCCGAGTGCCAACCATAAAATTCATTAGGATTTTGAAGAGCTGAAATAGGCTGCGTAAAAACGAGGGGGGAAAAAAGGAAAAAAAGAAAGCTCAGCAACGCCATTATTTACCTGAGAGATGAAGAGGCTTCATTTAAGTAGTTTGTGCGACCTTCAAAAAAAAAAAAAGGATTTCTGTGAAAATTACAGTTTTAATAGCTTGTAGCTGCCGAGTGCCAACCATAAAATTCATTAGGATTTTGAAGAGCTGAAATAGGCTGCGTAAAAACGAGGGGGGAAAAAGGAAAAAAAGAAAGCTCAGCAACGCCATTATTTACCTGAGAGATGAAGAGGCTTTATTTAAGTAGTTTGTGCGACCTTCAAAAAAAAAAAAAAAGGATTTCTGTGAAAATTACAGTTTTAATAGCTTGTAGCTGCCGAGTGCCAACCATAAAATTCATTAGGATTTTGAAGAGCTGAAATAGGCTGCGTAAAAACGAGGGGGAAAAAAGGAAAAAAATAAAGCTCAGCAACACCGTTATTCACTTGAGAGATGAAGACGCAACAGACCCAACTGTCACAATTGGCGCAATTATCATCACAGCTTTATAAACCTTGCACCATAAAAAAGAAAGCTCAGCAACGCCGTTATTTACCTGAGAGATGAAGAGGCTTTATTTAAGTAGTTTGTGCGACCTTCAAAAAAAAAAAAAAGGATTTCTGTGAAAATTACAGTTTTAATAGCTTGTAGTTGCCGAGTGCCAACCATAAAATTCATTAGGATTTTGAAGAGCTGAAATAGGCTGCGTAAAAACGAGGGGGGAAAAAAGGAAAAAAAGAAAGCTCAGCAACGCCATTATTCACCTGAGAGATGAAGAGGCTTTATTTAAGTAGTTTGTGCGACCTTCAAAAAAAAAAAAAGGATTTCTGTGAAAATTACAGTTTTAATAGCTTGTAGCTGCCGAGTGCCAACCATAAAATTCATTAGGATTTTGAAGAGCTGAAATAGGCTGCGTAAAAACGAGGGGGGAAAAAAGGAAAAAAAGAAAGCTCAGCAACGCCATTATTTACCTGAGAGATGAAGAGGCTTTATTTAAGTAGTTTGTGCGACCTTCAAAAAAAAAAAGGATTTATGTGAAAATTACAGTTTTAATAGCTTGTAGCTGCCGAGTGCCAACCATAAAATTCATTAGGATTTTGAAGAGCTGAAATAGGCTGCGTAAAAACGAGGGGGAAAAAAGGAAAAAAATAAAGCTCAGCAACACCGTTATTCACCTGAGAGATGAAGACGCAACAGACCCAACTGTCACAATTGGCGCAATTATCATCACAGCTTTATAAACCTTGCACCATAAAAAAGAAAGCTCAGCAACGCCGTTATTTACCTGAGAGATGAAGAGGCTTTATTTAAGTAGTTTGTGCGACCTTCAAAAAAAAAAAAAAAAGGATTTCTGTGAAAATTACAGTTTTAATAGCTTGTAGCTGCCGAGTGCCAACCATAAAATTCATTAGGATTTTGAAGAGCTGAAATAGGCTGCGTAAAAACGAGGGGGAAAAAAGGAAAAAAAGAAAGCTCAGCAACGCCATTATTTACCTGAGTGATGAAGAGGCTTCATTTAAGTAGTTTGTGCGACCTTCAAAAAAAAAAAAAGGATTTCTGTGAAAATTACAGTTTTAATAGCTTGTAGCTGCCGAGTGCCAACCATAAAATTCATTAGGATTTTGAAGAGCTGAAATAGGCTGCGTAAAAACGAGGGGGGAAAAAGGAAAAAAAGAAAGCTCAGCAACGCCATTATTTACCTGAGAGATGAAGAGGCTTTATTTAAGTAGTTTGTGCGACCTTCAAAAAAAAAAAAAAAAAGGATTTCTGTGAAAATTACAGTTTTAATAGCTTGTAGCTGCCGAGTGCCAACCATAAAATTCATTAGGATTTTGAAGAGCTGAAATAGGCTGCGTAAAAACGAGGGGGAAAAAAGGAAAAAAATAAAGCTCAGCAACACCGTTATTCACCTGAGAGATGAAGACGCAACAGACCCAACTGTCACAATTGGCGCAATTATCATCACAGCTTTATAAACCTTGCACCATAAAAAAGAAAGCTCAGCAACGCCGTTATTTACCTGAGAGATGAAGAGGCTTTATTTAAGTAGTTTGTGCGACCTTCAAAAAAAAAAAAAAGGATTTCTGTGAAAATTACAGTTTTAATAGCTTGTAGCTGCCGAGTGCCAACCATAAAATTCATTAGGATTTTGAAGAGCTGAAATAGGCTGCGTAAAAACGAGGGGGAAAAAAGGAAAAAAATAAAGCTCAGCAACACCATTATTCACCTGAGAGATGAAGGACGCAACAGACCCAACTGTCACAATTGGCGCAATTATCATCACAGATTTATAAACCTTGCACCAGCCGGGAATCGAACCCGGGTCTGTACCGTGGCAGGGTACTATTCTACCACCAGACCACTGGTGCTTGTTGTTATACAATCAAATTTGACTTATCTAACTTTATGTACAGACCGAAGGCAAACAAGATTACAAGAAATGGAAGATTTAATGAACTCAACTGAAAATCTTTATTTCTTATTTATCAAATGATGAAAAGATTATTCCAATCTCAATAATTTATGTAAATACATATACTAAATACTCAGTTAATTTTATAGTTGAATAATAATAACTAGAATGTGCATTATATGTTAAGACAAAGTGCACTAACATAATTCTGAATATACGAAATATTAATCAAGAGTATAGAAAATATATAAATAAATGAATTTCGTATCACCTCACATTTTGCCAAATTAATATCCTAGAAATATTGACTATTGTACTTGATTTTAAGCACGGAATTTAGCTATATTTAACAGAAACGAAATTTAAATATTTAACTTTCTTCAACAAATACTGCTTCCTTTTTGGTAGTTTTTAGCACACGATTTTGAAGAAAGTAGCACAAGAAACCAGAGAATAGATGTATATATTTCTAAAAAATATATGCAGTACAATAATCAACGTAATACCCGAATTGTACGCATTAGGTATGTGTGTCATAGAGAGTAATGCAATTAAATGTGCATTGTTATGGCTTAATTACGAAAAAAAAAACTCTGTGTTGAACATGTATGTTAGAAAAATAATGTTAGTCCTTTCATGGTAAAAGAATTCAAATGAGATTATGTAAACTTGAGCAATATTCTCAAACTTTTACCTAGAGATTACCGAGAGAGATTCTTCGTTATAGAGATAAAAACATATGTACACACCAACCTATTATTTTTTGCGCGAGTAGTTACTCCTCATGCTATTGTAATTCATTCTTAAAATCTCTAATAAGGAATTCAATATTATAAACTATTTTATTCAATTAGAAACACAAATAGTTGCGTAGTTATTATTATCTAAAACTTACAAATAATTTATCGATTTAATTTTAATTTAGATAAAAAGTTTCTCTCAAAACGTATTTAAAATAAGTTAAAATGCAAAATAAATTTGCTATGAGAGAGTTTTACAAACTAAAAATTTATCTAAAATCTTTAATAAATAACAGTAAAAAGTTATAAAATTGTATCATCTTTCTCCCTCACCTACTCTACCTCGTCTTGCATCCAGCTCCACTCCACCTCCATCGCCTCTACAAAATTTCCTTCTCTTGAACAACACTATTTTATTGCGTAACCGAGTTACTAGCTGAATCAAGTTGTGCTGACAAGAGTTTGGTGAATGTAAGATAAAATATATCTCACCACAACTGTGAATGAGTCGGACATTTTATATATCTAATAAATAAAAACATCAAGGAAAGTCATAAAAAAAAAAAAATACATCTAAATATTTCTAATACCCCCCCCCCCCCCCCCCCCCCCCGGGAGTAGCTAGACGTATGGGGAATACCAACACGAAGCTTGAAAAGAAATAAATCAAACAAAGGGCGAGAAAGTGCTTTCGTGAAAACATATGCAAGCTTAAGCGATGTCGAAATGTGACGAACAATAAGACGCCTAGATGAGACCAACTCACGAATACAATGATAATTCAAGTCAATATGCTTAGCACGTTCATGAGCAACTGGATTTTGAGCCATGAACAACGCGTTTTGATTGTCACAGAAAATGAGAGGTGTAGAAGGCAGCTGCAAGCGAAGTTCATGAAGGAGATTAACGAACCAAATGAGTTCAAAAGCCGTATTAGCAAAGGTCATATATTCAAATTCACAACTTGAGCGCGCAACTGTAGGTTGCTTCTTAGCACCCAAGAAAGTAAGTTATCACCAAGAAAAATAGCATAACCATAAGTAGAACGACGAGTATCCATGCAACGCGCCCAATCGGCATCACGATAGTCGAGAAAAGTCGGAGAAGATGATTTGCAAAGTGAAGGCCAAAGTACTGAGTGCCCCGAACATAACGTGGAATCAACTTCACTGCCTAAAAATGCTCAACGATACGTTGTTGGAGAAACTAACTAACGTGTTGATGACAAACAACAAATCCAGACGAGTGATCGTGAGATACTAGAGACCACCAATTAAAGAACAATATAGAGTGAGATCAGAGAAAGGTGAGCCATCATAAACGAAGTTAGAACCAACAGCCAACTAAGTATCAAGAAAGTTTGCATCAATCATCTAAGCCCATGAGAGCAAGTTACGAGCATACTTGGATCGACTCAAGAATAACCCATCAGGTGTATAGGTAACCTCAAGACCGAGGATATAACCCAATTTTCCCAAGTGTTTTGCCGCAAACTCGGAATCCATCTGAGTAATAAAATGAGAAATAGACAAGGAACCATTCCTCGTGAGAATAATGTCATCGACATAAAAGAGAAAATAAAGAACGACCTTGCCACGAAAAAATAAGAAGAGAGACGGATCAACGCGACTGCAAGTAAGATCCAACTAGAATAAAAAAGAACTGAGGCGCTGGAACCAAGCGCGATGAGCTTGCTTCAGTCCGTATAACGCCTAATTGAGTCGACAAACATGAAAAGGGAACTTAGGATCAATAAAACCAGGTGGTTGCTCCATATACACAATTTCACTAAGGTTTCCATGAAGAAACTCATTCATAGTGTCCAATTGATGGAGCGACCAACCATGAAGAACCGCAAGAGATAAAATCACATGAACAGTAGTGGCCTTAACAACAGGACTGAACTTGAGAGAAAAATCAAAGCCAGGAACTTGAGTGAAACTCTGAGCCAGTAAATGCACTTTCAAGCACTCAACATAACCATCACTTTTAAATTTAGTACGAACAACCCACTTATTGCCGACCACATTGGCATCGAAAGGTCGAGACATTAGAGTCAGAGTGTTATTTGAGTGCAAGGCCGATACTTTCTCCTCCATGGCAGCGAGAAATTGTAGTTGCTTCAAGGCAGATTTGAAACCATTTGGCTCAACATCGGGATTGAGAGCCATAATAAGGGCAGTAGGTGCAGAAGTAGCAAGGGCATAACGAAGATTTGGGCGAACAATACCGTCTTGTGTAGTGTACGCATGCGATGTGGAATTGGGAAAATTCTCGGAGGTAGCACAACCAGAAGAGGAGACACGTGAGAATGATCAGTCGGAGCAGTAGTGTGAGGTGACAGTAGAGTAGGATGATCAAGAGCCAAACCAAAGGAGGCTTCGGAACCTCGCATGAAGCACACGACATTGAGCACGAACCCAAAGAAGTGACAAAAGTCGAAGGAGGTAACTCAGGCGAAAGACGTGCGACAAAAGGGTCCAGAAAAAGAAGTCACATCGGAAGAAGTGACCTCAATAGATGAGGTATTTCTCGAAAATCAAAAAGTAGTTCATCAAATTGAGCACGACGATATAGATGTGAAAAGCGATAGGATTAAGACGCTTAAACCCTTTGTGTTGGCTTCTATAACCCAAGAGAATACATGGCAAGCTGCACGGACTAAATTTGCATAAGGGCGAAGGTAGGGAAACACCCTACATCCAAAAGGGCACAAATTAGCATAATTTGGCACCACATGAAATAAATCTCAAAAGATGATGAGTCTAAGAGAGAGAGAGAGAGAGAGAGAGAGAGAGAGAGAGAGAGAGAGAGAGAGAGAGAGAGAGAGAGAGAGAGAGAGAGAGAGAGAGAGAGAGAGAGAGGCTTCACTAAAACCCGATTTAAAATATAGACAAACGTGTTAAATGCTTCAACCTAATAACCATGCGGAACATAAGATGATAGAGCATAGAAAGACCAAGCTCAACTATATGCTGATGTTTACGCTCAACGCGACCATTTTGTGCCTGAGTATATCGACATGAAAACCAATGAAAAATACCCGAAGAGGAAAATAGTTGCTACACTTTGTTGTTCGTAAATTCAGTGCCATTGTCACTTTGAAAAACCTTTATATGACAATCAAATTGATTTTCCACGAAGGTCTTAAAGTGCAGTAACACATCAAAGATTTTGACAGGCGTAGGTCCCCACAAGTCACAATAAACAAGATCCAGAACGACCAAAGCACGTTTCTTGTTATCATGAAAAACTAACATTTGTTCTTAGCTAGCTGACAAGCAGTACAACTAACTCGCGTAGGCAAAGCAAAAGAAACTGACAAATGACCTTGCTTATTTAATTAAGAAATAACATCAAGATTTACATGGCCTAATCTAGAGTGCCAAAGTCAAAAGATCCATGAACGCGCTATGACATAAGAGCTACAATCAAAGGTTGAACTCCACACTCGGGAACATAAAGCCCGTTTTCACATCGTCCCTTAGCTAGAATGACTCATGCTTTTCGACTCTAAAGAATAAATGAGCCATCCAAAAAATAGCTTCCGTAACATTGTCTTTAGTCAACTTGATAATAGAAATTAGATTTTTAGTAATATAAGGTGCAACCAAAAAATCCGACCAGTTAACAAAGTCATTAATAGAACTAGAGCCAACATGAGTAATATTTAATGCAACACCATTCCCACGAGAACACGTTCATTACCAGTATAAGATCGAGATTCGGTTAGCCAAGATGAGGAAGACGCAACGTGGGGAGTCGCACCTCTATCAAGATACCAGTCAGATTGATCGGATGAATTGAGAGAAAAATTTACCGCAAAGTATTAAACCAAGTTGGTATATTTAGTTGGTTTATCCCAATGGGACGGGCACTTATCAGCATAATGACTTTGTTCACGACAAATTTTACAACAATGAACATATGAATGACTCCCCTAATTGCCAACGTGATGACCGCGACCGCAACCAAACCTGGGATAGCTTTGACCACAAGAACTGCTACCATGAGAGGGCTGATATACGGCGAAAGAGCAAGTGGCCCAGTGAGCAACAAAGGCGGCAACGGGTGGCGTAGCGGAATCATCAAGAGGGGCTTGGAAAATAGCATGACCTTCGACTTTGGAGAGAATATTACCAAACGATGGTAGCGGAAATTGACCAATTTAACCGGTGGAAAAAATGGAACACGTGGGTCCCAAACCTCGAAAGACCCAATGAACATTGTCATCCTTTGCAACCGAAGAGCCAATCGCAGCCAGTTGCATACCGTACAGAAGTGATTATCGTAATCCGTAACTATTTTGCCCTACGCCTCATCAATTGCAATTGATCACGAAGGCGAAGTTCATGGGCCATATTGCGTAAACTATAGGCTATAAGAAGTGCATCCCAAACTCCCTTTGCAGAGTTATGTTTGAGAGTCTCAAAAGGCGCCTCGTCAATCAAGGTAGAAAGTAAGAGACTAATGACGTTTCGTTCCTGAGACTGCCATGCAGCGGATTTTGGGTTGGGCATGGGTTTTTGCTAATGAATAGGACTAGCAGTGGAAGCAAAGGTATGAGGAATAAATGCCACAAGAGAAGCGATGGAACCATCGACAAAGTGAAGTAGATTTTGAGAACGAAGCAGGGATTCAACTTGCTTCTTCTATAGAAGAAAAATTGTAGAGGAGAGACGAATTGTGATCATGTGAGTCATGACCGCAAACGGCATCAATGTGGAAGAGAGTTCGTCGGCCATGGGGAGAATGGGAACGCTTGTGGATTAGAGAGGGATGACGTCTAGTGTTAGAGACTCGTATGCTGATACCATGTGAGATAAAATAAATCTCATCACAATTGTGAATGAGTTGGACATCTTATTATATAAGAAATAAATAATCAAGGAAAGTCATAAAAGAAGAAATAAATAAATACATCTAAATATTTCTAATATTGAATAAGCGAGCAAAGATGGCTGGGAAGGGAATGAGTAGGCGGTTGGTTTGGAGAGGTAAAGTGTGGAGACGGAGGCGACAAAGGTGGAGCGGATGTGAATTTGGGGTTAGGTGGGTAGAGCAAGAAGATGACTTTCAAAAAAAAAAAATGTTATTAATTTTAATATTTTAAAGGTTTGAAATTTACAAAAAGAAAAAAAAAATTAAAACTATTTTTGTATAATTTAATTAGTATTAATTATTAAGTAGCAAACATCTCTTGGTAAGTTTTAGTTGTAAAATTCTTAAATTGTAAATTTATTTAATAATCCTTTTTTATTTTAAATAAGTATTTTATATATAATAATTAGAAAATTATGCGATGAACTGAATAAAATAATCTATATTATTAAGTTTAAATTTGTTAGAGATTTTAAGATTAATTGCAAAATGATGAGGTGCAACTCGCTCAAAAACAATCGATTAAGGGTAGTGTTACTATGTCAAACTTGTTAACGGATGATAATTTATTTGGGGAAAGCACGTGCCAAGCACGTGGAGGGAATATTTCGTTTATTTTTTGTGGAAATAATAGATTCAGATAAATCGTGAAAACTGAATAAAGTTAGGGAACAAAGTGGTGAACAAAAAAATATAAGGATGTAATGTGAAATAGATTATAGTATGAGGGGTTTGATGCTTCTATTCATGCTATTATTGTTTCCACCAACTGCAAGTCCAAACTTGCATTAGGTATTGGCAGCGGCGGCCTATGAACCTCGAAGCCATCGCATAGGCGCACTCGTGTACTGCTACGAGTTGGGTGTTCTCGATACTGAGGCGTTGCTCCTTTAAGGAAGGTGATGGAAGGGCACCTAAGTTGATGGAGATAGAATTCCTTATCCCTAATATGCAAGTTATCTAAGCGAAGTTGGTCGTTGTCTTGTCTGAGCAACGAGTTCTCGTTGCGTTCGACTTATGACTGGTGGTGCAATCAATGAACAAAATTTCCTCAAACATTTGCTCAACCAAACATCAAAGAAACTAGAAAAATGGAATGAAGTAAAATGCTATTTTTACCTTCACGTGAGTTCTTCTCTTCTGAAACCAAAACTTTATTTGCCTTAGTTTCGAGGTTGAGTCTCCTGCTAAGGTCCAATTTTTTTTTTTATTTTTGAGGGCACTCCTTGAAAAGACTAAAGAAAAAAAAATCAAAACAAATAAGAAAGACTATATTGCTTCATATTAATTAGTACTTATGGTATAAATTGAATAAAATCATCTATAATACTAAATTTAAATTTATTAGAGCCTTTAAGGTTAAATTGCAAAATGATGAGTTCCAACTCGCACAAAATAGTAAGTTAGGGATAGTATTGCTATGTCAAACTTGTTAAGAGATGTAAATATGTTCAAGTACAACACGTGCCACACACGTGGAGGGAATATTTTGTATATTTTTGGCCAAAAGATGAGAATGGATTGGGCTAAAATCTCAAAAGCTGCCAAAAAATATCGAACAAATACCAAATGAGTTATAGTATAAGCGGTTTATGGTTATATCCTTTTAATATAAGAGAATGTGTTTTATCTTATTTTGCTTCTAAACAAGAGCTACAGCTTTCTTAAAAAAAAGGGATACATTAGAAAAGTAATGAAATATTGCCCTGAATTTGAAATTGTTGTTGAATTTTGTTAAATATTAGCTTCAGTATAAAATCTTCTTTAGCGTGGCTTTGGACGTTATCTTTTTGTGTACTAAGTTAAGAAAGGACGTCCTACAAAGGCTGGAACTTTGTGACACCAAAACTTAAGTTTCTCCGTCATAAATTAAAACTTTGCAAAAATACATTTGCGTTTGCGAAGGCTTCTCAAAGAAGAACCTTATAGAAAAATATAAGGTAATTTGATTTCAGTTATAATGCACGTATGATGTACGAAAGCTCAAAAAACTAGTTTTTAATTACAATACACCAAAACTACCATTTTTTTTTCTTTTTTTAACTATTGTACACCTGACAATCGAGAAAATCACACAAGGGTCCTTGTTGTCGTGTCCTTGACATAGGGAAAAAATCAACTTTGGTACCCTAACGTGGAAGCTTGGCAGAAATGGTACCCTAACTTGACAATAATTGCATTTAGTACCTTAAATTTGGATTTTTCATCAAAAGTGGTACCCCGCGACGGAGCTTCAAAATCGTCGTCCCGGATTCATATGTGGCACCTCATTGACCAAAGATTTAGGAATTTTGACCTTTATTTGGCCAACTAAACACGCTGAAAAAGGATAATAAAATATTTTGTTATGTATGTTATATTTTTAAAACATAAATTAATTAACTTCAACCTTTGTATTTGTATCTTTAAAACATAAAATTTTAACAAAATGATAATAAAAATTTACATTAAAATAGCAATTTTTTTCTAAAACAAAAAACCACATCTTCTTCCCCAACCCTTACCCCCCCCCCCCCCCAAAAAAAAAAAACCACCCCTACCCAACTTCACCACACCACCGTCACCCAAAATCCAATTTCACCACACTATCGACACGCGCCTTCCCCCGACGTCCAAACCCATTTCACTTTCGCTCGCTCCACCCAACACCTTACTACACCGTCTTCTAAACTCCGCCACTGAAAAAGATGGATTTATAGAAGCAGCGGCGGCGAACTTCAGTGATCCGATCAATGGAAACAATTCGTCTTCAGAGATGAGTTAGATCTACAATTAGGCGGTGTGGTGAAGTTGGAGGAGGTGGAGGTGGTATGGTGTCGTCCGTCTTCCGAGGTGGGGTGGGGTGGGGGTGAGAGGGTGACGGATTGTTGGGCTTGGAAGAGAAGCAATTTTTTTTTTCACAAATTAAATTAACATTCTTTATTATTTTGGTAACAATTTTATTTTTGTAAAATGCAACTTAAATATTAAATGTTACTTGAACTGATTTAATGGGATATGACGAAATATTAAAACTGCCCTATAACTTTTTTTCAAAACTTAAAATGCCCGTTTTTTTCGGGCCTTGCGAAAATGCCCCATAAGTCTTGTTAAATCTTGAGAAAATACCCGTTTGCCTTAATCGGGCTAAAAATGCCGACGTGGCGGTACAGTGGCGGCCACGTCAACAAGTTGTATTTGCACCCCAAAACCCTTGTAACTTTAAATATTGTATTTGCACCCCAAAATAAATTGCATTTTGCCCCCCAAAATATATATATATATATGTATATATAATAATAAACATATATATATATATATATAATCATTTGTAAAAGTAAAACATATATTATATATAAATAATAATATCAACATATATTATTATTTATACTAATTTATAAAATAATAAATATCTTAATATTATATAAAATAAATAAAAAACAAAAAAAAATATTCCATCCCCCGCCGGTTACCCCCCACACCCCCCCACCCCCGCCCGCTGTCGAATCGCCGGAACCCCACCCCCCCCGCCCCGCCCCGCCACCACTGCCAAATCGCAGTGGTGGCGACCACGATTGCAGTGGTGGTGGCGTCGATTTGACGCCACCACCACTGCAAATCGCGGCGGTGGTGGTGGCTCCACCACTGCGATTTGCAGTGGTGGTGGCGGGGCGGGGTCCGGCGATTCGACAGCGACGGGGGATGATGGGTGGCGGGGGGTGTGTGTGTGTGGGGGGGGGGGGGGGGGGTGGGGGGGGTCGGGGGGGTGTGCGGTAGGGTTTTTTTAATTTTTTTTTTTTGTATTTTTTTTGTATTTTTTTGTTATTTATATATATATAAATATATATATATGTTTATTATTATTTATATATATATATATCTTTATTATTTATATATCTATGTTTATTACTATTTATATATATATATATCTTTATTATTTATATATCTGTTTATTACTATTTATATATATATATATATATATCTTTATTATTTATATATATATCTTTATTATTTATATATCTATGTTTATTACTATTTATATATATATATGTTTATTATTTTTATTTATATATATTTATTATTATTGGCTGAAAATATGACGTGGCGGAGCTATTTTATGACGTGGCGTTGACTGTACCGCCACATAGGCATTTTTGGCCCAAATAAGGCAAACGGGCATTTTCTCAAGATTTTACAAGACTTACGGGGCATTTTTACAAGGCCCGAAAAAACGGGCATTTTAAGTTTTGAAAAAAAGTTATAGGGCAGTTTTAATATTTCGTCCAATGGGATATTATTACAAATGGAGAAGAAGGTATTTTGTAGGTACCTTATAAATATATAAATATTTAATTAATCATATTATATTTTAAGGATATAAATATAAATTGCCAAGAGTTATTAATTCATTTTGTAAGATAGAATAAAAGTTTTTAAAAATAATTTAATTTATTTTAAAGATACAAACATAAATCTTTATAATTTATTTTGCAAACATAAATCTTTCTAAAGGGCCTCACACCTTCTATTTATTAATTGTTTTTTTAATTTTTCTCACACCTTCTATTTATTAATTGTTTTTTTTTTATTTTCCATGTCACTATGTCCATTTGACAACGTGCAAATCAAAATTCTCAAAATATCAACGGGTTGCCACGTGTGAATTCGGGGCGGCGGTTTTGAAGCTCCGCCACGGGATACCACTTTTGATGAAAAATCCAAACTTAAGGTATCAAATGCGATCATTGCCAAGTTAGGGTACCATTTCTGCTAAGCTGACAAGTTAGGGTACCAAAGTTGATTTTTTCCCATTTGACAACTAGTATAATTAAAAACCAGTATAATTAAAAACCATGTGGTCGTGTACTGAGTTTTAAAATATATCGAAAGAGCTGGCGCCAAAAATGCAGGTTTGGGTTGTTGCATTTCGTCATTCCTTTACATTTAAAAGAATGATTGACACTATAGGAATTAAAGGACATAAAATTAAATTAAAGGAGAGATCTCATAAACCAAATCAGCCATCAGTCTATAAAAACCAATAGCCAACAAAACATTGTAATCTGTAGTCTGGGGACTAAAAAACGAAAAACAATTGCAAATAAATCTTCCAACATCTACTTGAGCCAACTCAAGGGTTACATCCCTGAGTCAATACCCGAACCACCACCCTTGCACTGCACGAAGGCTGCTGCCCCTGCCGCCACCACAACACCAAGACGGGTGACTTTGACCCCACATCACCGAGCAAGGATCGTATTCACGCGGTTCGTTCTTGACTCACCCCCTGTTACGAACGGTTATTAGCCCAAGTAGACCTGCATTTCCAACATAAAAAATGCCCACCCCCCGCCCTGGCCTCTTCTAAACTGTGCAAACTTATCACACACAAACACAAAATAAACGCCTGACGGCGCAATAAAAAAAAATGTGGTTCTTCAAAGTTCAAACAGAAAATATAACGATATGACTATAAAATCTCATGAGCGCCCTCCAATCAGCCCTCCAAGTGAAGAGCAGCCTTGATCTTGTGAACTGTGCATGAGATGAGATTGTTGACGGTCTCCATGGATTCTACAGTTAGATTGGCATTAGGGGGACTATCCACCAGTATTTGAAAGTTCACCGTCAAGAGAGACCCGGCCACCCTATTGCTCGCCTCTCCGTTAGTAGTAGGTCCATTATTGCTCAACCCGTTCAAGCCCCATCCATCCGGTACAATCGCAAAACCTGAAGGAAGCATCACCACATAGGCAGAATCACCACCGTTCATCACTGCATGCATTGCCGGGATGTGCACAGGTGCATACACCACAAGCAACCCCGCCGCGTCTATGCACGTCTCCTGCAGTATCATGATGCTGCTCTGGTTGCCAATCGTCCCCTGCATCCAAAATTCAAATATATTCCTTATATAACCGTTAAAAAAGAAATTACTGCCACTGTATGCATTCCTAAAATACAGCATGTAACATTCTGCATATTAAACAATTAATTTTATTTTATGAAACTACATGTAGCCAACAATTTCTAATAGGGTCAACCCAAATGGACTTAAAACAAAATCGATACTGACCCCATAACGTTGGCAGATTTTATGTGAGTTTTGACTTTTAATATGTTTACAAAAAAAAAAAAAAAAAATCTCTCTCTTGCGGGTCGACTTCTATGATAATTCCAAAATCCAAAATTGTCTTATCAATTCAGAGCCCATTTCTGTAATGTACATAGAACCTGACACTAAGATTTTATGCCCACATACGTTAATTTAACTTTTTTCAGCTCTTATGTTTTGAAAACATGTAATAATGAATCCTAAGAGCATGAATGGTTGACAGAAGCCTACAGAAATATTTGGACCACACAAATTTGCCCATGCCTTCATGTCGATAAAAAATTAAAACGAACTATGAATATGACATGTAACACACTATACTAAATCCTCGTTGTAATTTTTCATTTCAATGAATCTTTTCACTTAAATAGATAGCTAATTCCAAACTTGCATTATTATAACTATAAGGGAAATAAGTCCTCAGCAAAATGATAGTTAGGCATCGTTATAGTACCTTACGGTTTACCACATTATACTTTTGTTAAGATTTACATTTTAAATTCAATAGTGATACCCATTTAATAACTGAACAAATATTGCACAAATTACCATGATTAAAGTTCAAAATGAAAACTGCACTAAATTGCGGAGAAGAGAGACTTACGCTTGATCCTAGGATTGAAACGCAATTGCCATGATCTTGGCCTTTGGCGATGTGCGCCACTTCTTGCATGGGATCACCATCCGATAAAACGTCCCACTCACTCCTCCACTGTTCGTCGCGGAGGAAATTGAAGAGTTTCTGCGGCGATACTGGCAACCACACGGAAGTGGTGGCGCTCAGGACTGTTCCTGATGGTTCCCCATGGTCGACGCTCTTCCTTGTCATGAAGCGGACACCCTCGTGAACATTGTCCGCAGTAAGATTGTTCCAATCGTAAGTCGAGGCGCAAACCCCCGCGCAGAAATTGCTCGTCATGCGCTGCGCTAGCTTCAACATGCTCCTCCGTCCACCAGCACTTATTGCTGCATGGGAAATCAACTTAATTAGATATATAGTATTCACCAAAACAAGAAAAATAAAAGGAATGTTGGCTTGGCTCAAATGTTGAGTTTTACCCGGATGATCTGCAGAGGGTGTGTTAGATGACAAGAGGATCGCGAGGCACTCAGATTCTCTTTGAAGAGCGGCCACCCACCGCTGAGCGCCGAAGCCCATTCCACTATTAACTAGTGGTCGATAGAGTGGGTGAACCGCGCTCTCATCATACTGAGCATGTTCCACCCATGTAACCTGTAGTTAAAATCAAAAAGGACCAATTAAGAATTTTCAGGAATATTGCACTTAAAGTTGAATTATATTTTTGTGCCATCAACTTCTGTTATATTGCTGCTTTTCGCAACATTGTTGCGCATATGTCTATTAATTTTTACATGATACAAAACTTTCGCGCGTACAGATTATCGCATTCCAAATAAGCATACATACAACATAGATTCGATAATTATGACAACATTGTTACAACTTTAACTTGGAAAAGTAATGCTGATTTAACTCTTCAATTGTTAAAAATGGTTGGTCAAGTCCAACATGGAGAGGCTACATACACTAAAAGCCTATAGTGTATAAACTAAAAGCATGGGCTACACAAAATTATGCAAGATTTGGAGGCACGAGGTGGGTAAGACATAGGGATGTGATGTTCTAAATAAGTCACTAAGGGTCAGATGCTCACGTGATAACAACATATACCCAGTCTTGGGGGTTTGACTATTAGGTCTAAATTGATTAGAAAAACAAACACATCATGAGGCTGTAACCAGAGATATTAGGATTGAGACAGCATCAGTCATCAGAAATCGGAATAGAACCATCAAATTCATTGTTTATGCTACCTATATGCTTTCAAGATTACATGCATTGATTTCTAAATCATACGAAATTAATGTGTCCCAAGGAGCAAATATAGGAGTCACAAGAGGAATCTCTTCATTAAATTAAACCGGTAAACCTCGATTTCCCCTTACTAACTGTAATAATATTAATATTCATCTTAAGCAAGAATGATTAAGAAATCGAAGGTTAATATATGATTTTGCGGTATGAAAAGCATCTTTTCGAAGATCAATAAAACTCTAGGATGCTTCAATTATGCAATTAATTTGTTCATGATCAACTTTTATAATTTCTTGAATTATGATTTAAGCAAATTGCACATTGTCTTGAGCCTCTAGTGATTTACTACTACCAAAACAAATAAAAGAGAAAGATATTCAACAATTAAATGCATGAACTATATACCTATATACACATATATTGTGACGTGATAACGCGCAGCCGCTAACATATGCGAAAAAATTATTTAATCGAAAAGCTTTACTACCAGATCAAAAAAAAAAAGAAAAAAAAAAGAGAGATCTATATGTTCTTTGATTCAAAATTCAAATAACTTAAACCAGCTGTAAATTAAATATCTTCAGCTAATAAGTTCCAAAGGTGCAGTAGCCTCAACAAACTTATTAAACACAAAACGGTGAAGTAATACCAACCCTATTAAATGTGGAAGCAAAAAACGGTGTGGAGCTGTGTGATGATAAGCAAACAACAGATGCACGTGTGGTTGGGAAGGAGAAAATTTAATACCTTGGAATAACCATTGGGCATATCCTGCACCACACAACCGGATGGCAGCCTCCGGCAGCTCGGCCCACGGGAAGTTTCTCCGGCAATGGTATCTATCGCAACGTCGACGACAGCCCACAGACCCTCGGCGTGCTGCTTGCAAAATCGGAGAAAATTGACATCCCGAACGGGCACCAGTGGAGATAGAACTTGCAGTTCGGCTTGCATCTAACCATCAGTAAACAATCGTGAATAATGTCGCAATTTTAGATCAATTAATAAATACAACGCTTAATACAAACAAATTACCAGATGAAGTGCTCCATTTCTCGTTCCTTCCATACCATTTGAGATCACCTCTGTAGTTGAAGCCCTTGCGACAACACATGGGAACATATCTGCCCATTTGTACTAACAAACACGGCACAAACTCCATTAATCATAATGCACAAATCAACTTAATAAGTAAATAGATTAACTTATATAGAAAGTGTTATAAAGTCACTCACAGGGTCCATTAGTGTCTCCACAAGAGCCACACTGTTGATAATAACCATTCCAGATTCTCTTGAAGCCTCTGTTACAAAACCATTAGGCTTCGTCCCAACACAAGGAGGAAATGTCCTTTGATATTCCTCATGGTTAAGTACTTCTTTCCCACCCTCCAAGCTCTTTACCCATAATGGTTCGTCGTAGTGAGCCATTCTCACCAGCTCATCCATGGCGGACAATGCAAGCTCCAACCACATAGACCTCTCCGATGACCTATCGAATGAATCCGTCACGCTGATCGAGGATCTAGACGGAGTAATGCTAGGCTCAGGACTCGAAATCGCAAGTCCAAATTCAATCGGATATAAGGGGTTTCCATTCAAATCAACTAACACTTCTCCTCCAAATACATTATCAATGATCTCACCGACCGCAAGTTCCAAACCGGCATTAGGCATTGGCGGTGGCGGCAATGGGCGGCCTATGAACCCGGAAGCCATTGCGGAGACGCGCTCGAGTTCCTCTCTCAGTTGGGCGTTCTCGATTCTGAGGCGTTGCTCCTCTGAGGAAGGTTCGGGCATTATCGCAGGGCCACCGCAGTTGACGCAGATGGGGTTCCTGGTCGCCTCACTTATCTGCAAGTTATTGGAGCGAAGCCTGTCGTTGTCTTGCCGGAGCAAAGAGTTCTCTTGGCGTTCGACTTGTGACTGGCAGTGCAAATGTGCAATCAATCAACAACTCCTCAGACATTAATTTACTCAACCAAATAACAATCGACATTATTTATATTTCTATTACCTTCATTTGAGTTCTTCTATTCTGAAACCAAAACTTGATTTGCCTAGTTTCCAAGTTGAGTCTCCTGCTAAGTTCCAATCTTTGATTTTCATCAGGGTGAGGGCACTCCTTGAAAAGGCTGAAACAAGAAATTCATATCAAAAAAACATATTAGAAAGACTAAATTTGTTAATTATTAACGAGGATTTTAGATCGATAATAAATGCTTACGCCTCGAGTTCTTGGATTTGCTGAGGAGTGTGTCGATGGAATCGTTTCTTCCTGGCGGGGGAGGCGTCCAGCTGATCGTCGTCTCCAGAGGCTTCTGCGTCCATGTTATCGCTGTCGGATCTGCTTCTGTTATTATTATTAGAAGTCCCTGCGACTTCTTCAGCATCCCTTGTTCTTCTTTCACCAACAACATTGTTACCATTGTTGTCGTCATTGTTAAAAGCGCTGGTTGAAGCATGATTCTCAGCCGCTCCTTGTCCTTCAGTAGTATTTGTTTGCCCTTCCATATCCGGTTGCTGCCCAACAAAAAAAAAAGGATTAAATCAATTTTATCTATAAACAAAAATGATGATATATATACATAATATTATAAAAGGGGTTGGTGTTGGATTGTTACAAGGGCGAGAGAAAGGCCCGGGGTTTTGAAGATGGTTTTTGAAGGCCGATGACCAAATGGCATACTATATGGTGCGCCACCATCGAGATAATCACCAAAGTTCATCATCAAATATTTATATATGTATGTATATGCACACTAATGGCTCAAATATAGATATATAGTAATGAAAATCGACTCTTCTCCTCGCAAAAAAAAACAAAAAAAAACAAGTAGAGACAAAGTTGTGGAGATGTTTCTTTTTCTTTTTCTTAATTTGGTAGAGGATGAAAGAGCAACAGTTGCAGTAACAGGATCACTCCAATTAAATTTAGCTACACACAAAATTTCATTCACCACACATGGTCGCATACATATCACACAGCACACGTTTAGTTAGTTACTTAATTATATGAGAGTTATTCTTTTTCGCAGGTAAAAAGGAAAAAGGAAAAACAGCTGTAAGAACACAAGAAAAATGCTAACTTTGATAAAAATAAAAATAAAAAATAAAAAGAGAGAGGAAGAGGAGACACAAGGCCCAAATCCAAATGTCTCAAACAGTTCCTCTCTATAGATTTACTGAGAAAGACAGAGAAAAATGGCCAGCACAAATACAGATAACCAAAAAATAAAAAAATAAAAAACATCCTTCCTTTTTTTTTCCTGCTTAACACTTCTTTCTCTATCTTTCTCACCCAAAAAAAATATTCCAATCTTTACAACTTGAAGATGAAGATAAGAAGAAAAAGTTGGAGAGGGCAAAAAAAAGAGAGGAGAAAACCCTAGAGCTTTGAGGGCTTTTCTATTTTTGCATGCTTGACTTACAAAAGGGAACCTTTAATGTCAACATATATAAAACCAGAGAGAGACAGGTAAACACAAAAAAAATAAAAAATCATTTCAATGGGCTTTTATTTTATTATATTTTTTAACTGAGTCAGAGATGGATATAGAGAGAGAGAGAGAGAGAGAGAAAATGGAAGATAAATTTATACCAATGTGTGGAGTCTACAAAAGAAATTAGCCTGGTTACGTTGACTCTCTCTCACAGTCACACTCAAATATTATTGTTTATTAGATCTGCAGCAGTGATGGCAGTGAAGAAAACTGACCTTTCTCTGTTTAGTTGCTACAGTGCTAAGTAATATGAAATATCAACACTACTGGTGGTGGTTATTTATAATATTTTTCAGACCTCCTGGAACCTTCTCTCACTTGCTTTTTCCTGTTTTAAAAGGACGAAATTACCCTTGACCCACCCCAAAAAAGTTCCCAACAAGAAAAAGATATTTTTGGGCTCTATTTTTATTACTTCTTTGTGTATTGTTACATTATGAAAACTATTCCATAAAAAAATTAGTGCATATTTTTTGGCAATGCAAATAAAGCTGGTTTAGGTTCTCTTGAAATAATCATTTCTATACTCACTTTTGTGAGTTCATAACGTGTGACATGTACTATTATCTAAGCACTTTTGCATCTTACTATAAATATTATTGAGTTTCTAATCCTAATTTATTCGAAAAAGTTAAATGTGAACTGCATCGGATCTATCATATATATTGTCGCAATAAATTCTTGTCAACGTATATTTGGGTTACGAGTCTTACGACAAGATTGTCACAGATATACGACAAAGTTTCAGTGTCGGGACTTTGTCACCCGTATACGACAAACGTTCGTTAGTTAAGATCATTTAAATAAATAAAATGTACGGCGTTGTTTGTGTACGGTTGCACGTGGCCCACAAATTGAATTCTATATATACACATATATGCTGGCATAAATTTATATATATGTACATTAATTTAGTGAGCAATCTTTTAACTTTTAACCATAATATAATCACAATTCATTATCGATAAATCAACGCATATATGACTAAATTTATGGTACAAATTGCATATTATTATATTATTAAGATAAAATAAGATAAGAACAACCTGACACTTCTTTTTTCTAACTTTAACCCCTCACACATGTATTTCTTTTTCTAATAATTGCATTATATTTTTTCCCTCTATAGATTAGATGGTGTAATCTGGATATATGATTGTGATAATATTGACATATATATTACATCTCATTTCAATATTTCATACATTGTGCTGATAAAACGTATTACTAATTGTAAAAAAAGGATTTATATTATATTTCATCATCGTTTTCCTCAAAGTCTTGGTAAGTGGTGATTTTAGTTGCTGTGCTTGGAAATATTTGAGTAATTGATACTTACCGTAGTCAGTAAATTGTCTTTTAGCACCATCCTCTCTGGCTATGGGATAAAGTTTCCATGTCAGTGTATTAAAGTGTTTGGTGAATTTATTTATTTTTGAACAAGAAGTGTTTGGTGAATTAGTTGTTGATTTTTTAAAATTTTCTCGGTATGCGCATTACAGTTACGAGAAGCTTTTATTATCCCCGGATTCTACAACACAAGTCAAAGGGATAATTGCAAAGAACCCCCCATGAGGTTTAAAATATTACAGTAACGATCTTCAAACGTTGTAGACGAATTGATGATGTCATTCAATATTATAATAAACTTTAGGTTAGGTCCCTTTAATTAGCGGAGGTCGTGGCTGCACTTAACTTCATGTGCAGCCAAGGCCCAATTTTACATTAATACCCTCAACTTATTTAAGTTGAGGGTATTATTAATGTATTATGTTTATTTTTTTTTTTAAATTACAAGTATTGTTTATGAGATGTTATTTAAAGATGTCAACAATATTTATGCTAATTTGAAGCTATGAAATAAACGAAAAATATATTTTTGTAATATATATATATATGTTCCCAACAAAAGGATTTATCTAAGAGCACAAAAAAATACGTATATATATATATGTTCCCAACAAAAAGATTTATCTAAGAGCACAAAAAAATACGTATATATATATATATATATATATATATATATATATATATAAAGATTCCTTTTGTTGGGAACATATATATATACGTATTTTTTGTGCTCTTAGATAAATTCTTTTGTTGGGAACATATATATATATATATATATATATATATATATATATATTACAGAAACATATTTTTCGTTTATTTCATAGCTTCAAATTAGCATAAATATTGTTGACATCTTTAAATAACATCTCATAAACAATACTTGCAATTTTAAAAAAAATAAACATAATACATTAATAATACCCTCAACTTAAATAAGTTGAGGGTATTAATGTAAAATTGGGCCTTGGCTGCACATGAAGTTAAGTGCAGCCACGACATCCCCCTTTAATTAATACATTAGAAGATATTATATTATACAAGAGTGTGTAACTCACATATATACTATATTCATGTTTAATTATCATATTTCACTTTTGAAATAAAAAAACTAATGTTCCAAGAAGAAGGTTATTGTCGCTTTTTAAAAACATGAAACAAAAAAATTAAAATAATTTTTGTTTTCCAATTTGAATAACATATATTAACAATAAATGTAGGGAAGATTTATTTGAATTGCGGTTTTATACAGTTTTTAAATGGGTTTTAGTTGTATCTACTATCTAGAGGTTTTAAGACAATATTATTTTGTATAACATTAGACTTCCATGTTCAGAAACTTAATTATTAATTTGATATAGTAAGCCACATACTATTATATAATGTACGAGCGGAAATTTTTAGTCGACTATAGACAAAACTGAAAGCCTATTGTAATATAACAATAACATCATTATATCCACATTAATTCATGTATTTGTAGTCTTTTTTTTAATAACAATAGTCTTAAGTTTAAGGAGACGTAATTGTAATGTTTCAAACATAAAAAAAAAAATGTTGTTGTAGGTATAACAAACCCGTCAAGGTGTAATAGTATTCCGCAATTTATTGATCTTTCTGAATTTTCTGAAAACGTTGAATAATTCTATTTTATGTACAAGGAGTCACTACAAGAAAACATAGCAATTGGATCCCTTTTTTATGCATGGAAAATTGAAATTCGATCCAAAATAAGTTGGATCAAATATTTTGGACCCATCCAAGTCAAATTCGATCCATAATGGGCCTGCAAAGAAAAAATGCGATCCAAAAAAAGCCCGCATTGAGTTAATTCGACGCAGCCCACAAGGCTGGGTCGAATATAAGTGATGCTGGCGTGGCATCACTTATTTTCGACCCAGCCTACATGGCTGCGTTGTAAATATGCCACGCGGGACATACTGGGTCGAAATAATTCGACCCATAAGCCATGTGGCGTCGAATTATTTCGACCCAGAACTTAAAGGGGAATATCCCTCTTGCTCCTCCATTGACAGACGACAGACTAACTGCCAAAGCTCTTCCGTGTCGCCGTGGACCGCTCTCACGCTGCCGTGGACCGCCGATTCTTCAATCTAAAATCGGTAATCAAATCCTCTCCTCACAAGGAACACTATGATATCCTTCAATTCGTTTTTCATCTCGTAATTTTCGTAGCCCTAATTTCGATTTTGTTTTGTTTAAGTTAGTGATTTACGCAATTGCAACTAACGCACGCCGCACTGTACGCCGCTGTGGACCGCCGCTTCTTCAAACAAAAACAGTTAATCAAAAAGAGCTCTTTCAATTCGTTTTTTTTTTTTTTGAATTCTAGACTTTTTTCAAATTTGTATGATTACAAATTATGCAATTTGCACGTATCAGTGCAATATCTAAATCACATATTTGAATGGGGCACATGAAATTTGTGTTGACTTTAGCTTGAAGACTTGGCAATAGTACATTTTTTACAACATATGAAGGTTTAGCATATGAAGCTTTTAACTGGGAGTTTGAATGTTTCTGTTTTTAGCTGCTGTTAGTTCGTGATTTAGCTAGGAGTTCATATGAAGCTTTAGCATATGAAGCTTTTAATCGGTGCAATATCTAAATCACGTATCGCTGTTAGTTTGAATGGTTCTGTTTTTAGCTGCTGTTAGTTTGAATGGTTCTATAAAATAGGCTTGTCCCATTATGAGGTTTCATCCAATGTAGAGTTTGTTGATAGTACTGCATTACGACGAATCAATGTGAAATTATGGCAATATAGTAGAGAATCATAGTGGATTTTAACACCAATTTTAGACAGTTTTGTAAGTGATAATATCTCAAATGTATCTAGCTTGAAAATGTTGCATTCTTGAAGCAATTATGCAGTCTTGTGAAATTGTGGAAGTTATTGAAATGTTTAAACACAGAACCCGAGCAGTCGGTTTCGGGGTTTAATTGCGCTTTGATTGGAGTTTTGGTGTTTGATGCCATTTCTAGAACCAAAATGAGAAGGAATTTTTGTTTAACGAAGGTTTACTACATGTTTGTTGAATGTAATGAAGTTGTGACTTGTGATATACCAAATTGTTGAAACGACCATAAATGGTGCATTATAACTTAATCTAAATTGCTGCTTTGGTCATAAGAAAGTTGGGCATATCAAAATATGCTGATAAAAGTTGCAAGATTTCATTTATTTTTTCTATAATATTTGTGGCATTGAGATTGGCCTGCATGGTCAGTGGGTCGTGGGTGGGTTGAGTGGTATCTGACAATGAACACATACATTGTTGTTAATAGTGATATTGTTTCTTTTGTGATATTAATTTTTGTTTTTTTGTTGTTTATCGATTACCTAGATTTAATTATGTTGTTTTATGTTGTATTTTAGTTATTATTTGGCTATGTTCAGAAAAGATGTGCTCAAGATTATACTTTTCCTTTTAATTGATGTCGTTTATTGAAATTTATTAGATGGCAAGTAGAGACGGTGGAGGATTTTCTAGGGCCAATAGGAGAAAGGACAAGGCACCAACTACCACGAACGATGACGATGACGGTGTTATGTTTGATATGCCGGATGATGATGAACCGCTTGATAGTTACGAGGACGCTTGGGCGTTTATGGGTGGGGATATACCCGAGGACTATCCTATTCAAGTTGAGTCAGCCCATGGCTCGTCACATCTATCGAGTAGTTCCATGCGGCGCCATCGTCGACTGGAGCAGGAGCAGCATCGACCTCTCATGGATCGACATCGACATCGACACCAGATGTGGCAGGGCCATCATCCCCCCCCCCCCCCCCCCCCCCGCCCCTTGATGATCCTTTGGCAGCATATGATTCTGATCGAGATGTAGCTAGAATATCGCGGGGTCAAAGTTCTGGGGCACGTGTTCCACAGAATGAGGATGAACGATTGTGGATTAGATTCAATCCATACACGGGATCGTTGATTGATGGGCCCAGCATTGCTGCATCTATTTCAGCCACTGTGAAGCAAAAGTTAAAGGGACTGTGGTTTAGGTCCAAAAGTAAAGCATAGCATGGAAAATTTTCGATGCAAGAGCTTTGCAAGGAAATAATTAGATGCTGAAAAAGTCACGGGTCAAAAAAATTCGATACAGAGATATTTTGATGGAAAATGAGCAAATTGCAAGAGATGCTTGCATTACAGCACAAAAGCTAGCACTTTTTTTACGAAAAAATATATTTGGGGAGGAAATTGTAATTATATAAGAGTTACAAAAAAACTCTGAATTCAACTTTTATTTCACCACTAGTTTCAAGACACTTAATAGGTGAGTTCTTTCAAATCTCGTCGGAATTGGAGTAATGAAAGACGTTGGATAAAGTTTTGGGGAGGAAATTATAATTATGTAAAAGTTACAAAACAACTCTGAATTCACATTTAATTTCACCACTAGTTTCAAGACACTTAATAGGTCTGTTCTTTCAAATCTCGTTGGAATTGGAGAAATGAAAGACGTTGGATAAACATTATAACCTTCAACACACTTAAACAATAACACTTTACCCTAAACCCTAAACCCTAAACCCTAAAGAACTAACTCTTATAAACAAAATCGTTGTTTTCATGCGTACAAGTTGCGAAACACCTACAACGTTCGTTCTTTTTTTACCATACCGTATGTTATTACAAATAAGTGTGCTAGTCCAAATTTTCGTAAAAATGGAATATCAAAACATGCTTAAAAAAGTTTTGGAAACTTCATGTAATTATGTAAAATATGCAAAGATGCAAAAACAACTATAAAAAACATACACATTCCTTTTTTTCACACAATTATCATCACAACATTGAGTACGTGTGTTCTTTCAAATTTCGTGAAAAAATTAGTGACGGAAAAAGTTAAAAAGTTTTGGGGTAAAAATGTAATTACAAAACATAGGGACAATTTTTTATATACTTATATAAGATACATTGCAAATTTTCAATGCAAAATTATATACATAGGAATATTTCAATGCTATTGGCTAAATTCGGACCCACAACAGCTTTGGTTAGAAAATTTGGGACCCAGAAACCTTTTGGATCGAAAATTTGGTATCCACTTTGTTTTGAATTGAATTTTTTTGATCTAAACTAGTTTTGCATCCAATTTTTCGGACCAACAAGTACTTATGCATCGAAATTTTGAGACCCATAAAGTAAGCTAGGTACAAGAGTTCTCCTATAAATACCCCCCACCTTCTCACCATTCTTTCCACAACTCATCTTCCTCTCTTTTCACAATCAAATTTTCATTTCAGAGAATTTCATTATTAGTTTTGTAATTTTTGTAATTTTTGTAATTTTTGTAGTTTTATTTTGTGTATTAGAATAAATACATATTCTGTTATTAACGAAATGTAATTAGTTTTTTATATTTCGTATTTTCTGCAAGAGTTTCTAATTATCATGCTTATAATAATAATATTTTAATTAAATATGTATAATCACTCAAAATTATTAATACGTATAGTTTAAATCATATACTAAAACATAAATTTGTATAAATAATAATTCAAATAAGGCGGATTCCCGCCCCTTTTTTTAAAAAAAAATTCAAATAATGGTGGATCGAATTATTTCAATGCAAAACTTGATATGAATCAAATTAATTCGATCATAAATATTGTTGGAACGAAAATATGTGACGCGGAATACTATGAATCGAAATATTTCGATCCAGAATTTCAACCACTCACCAGCTGCATCGCGTTCGCTGTCTGCTTTTTGTGCAGAAAACAGTCTGGATCTAAATATTCGGACCCACAGAAAAGATGAGTCGAAATTATGCAATCCATTGTATTTATGGATCGAAATTTTCGGTCCCGCTATATGGGTTGAATAGTTTCGATGCAGGTTGTCTTGCGTCGCATTATTTCGATCCAATTGCACTTGGATCGAATTTTTTTGATGCATATTGTTCTGCGTCGAGACTATTAGGATCGGAAATTATAATCCAAATATTTCAATCCAATTTACCAAAATGATCGAAATTTGGCCCTTTTGGGTTGAATTTTTCAGTTCTTTTTGAACTGTTTTCTTGTAGTGGTTGAGGTGAAAACGAATTGACAAGCCGCTCAATACATTATGCACCGTTCTCATATGGGAGAAAAGATTAGAACTTTTGTCAACTTTGTTTACTTCATAAACTTTAATATGATGATCATTGTTTGTGACATGTCATAAAAGGCCAGAATTGCCTTTTTGGGCAGAAGTACGATGGGTCCGAGTTTCGAATCATTCTTGTAATGTCAGTCCATGATTATTCAAGGACGAAATATTAAAAATGCCCGTTAACTTTACAAAAAAAAAGTTAAAATGCTCGATTTTTTGGGGCTTGTCCAAAATGCCCGGTGTCTTTTATAAAATCTTGCAAAAATGTCCGATGGTCTTATTCGGGCTAAATGTGCCTACGTGGCGGCACAGTCAACAAAATGTGCCGCCACGTAGGATAAGCGTGTTGACACGTTGGACTGCAATAAAAAGGTTCATCTGCCTAATATATATATATATATATATATATGTGTGTGTGTGTGTGTGTGTGTTATATAACCATTTATAAAAATAAAACACATATATAAAAACAATAACAAACATATATATATATATATATAAATATTTGTAAAAATAAAAACATATATAAAAACTTAAATTCTAATAAATTTAAAACATAAATATACTTTAAAAAAAATTAAAAAAAGAGACCACCTCCCCACCCCGCAACCCCCCTACTGCAACTCGCTGTTGTAGCGGCGTCGACGATCGACGCCGCCACCGCAGCAACTCGCGGTTGCAGTGGTGGCGGCGTCGATTGACGCCGCCACCGCTGCAATTCGATGGTGGTGGTCGCGATCCGGCGCGGGGCAGGGCGGGGGGGCGGGGGGGGGGGGGGGGGGGGGGCATGAAGAAGATGATGATTTTTTTTAATTTTTTTTATATTGTTAAAATGTTTGTTATTATTATATATATATATATTTATTATTTATACAAAATAGTTATATATATGTTTATGTTTATATCTTTATTATTGTTAACATATATATACATTTGTTTATTACTATTATTATTAATATATATATATATATATGTTTATTATTTTTACAAAATAGTTATATATATGTTTATATATATGACCCTTTTTTAATTATATTTATATATATATGTTTATTATTCTTATTATTATTTATATATGTGTTTATTATTATTATATATATTTATTATTTTTACAAAATAGTTATATATATATGTTTATTATTTATATATATATATATATTGGGGTGCAAAATATAATTTATTTTGGGGTGCAAATACAATATTTAAAATTAGAAGAGTTTGTTTGAAAATTATTATTTAAACTGAAAATATGTCGTGGCGGGGCAGTTTATTGACGTGGCAGTCACTGTACCGCCACGTAGGCATATTTAGCCCGAATAAGGCCATCGAGCATTTTTGCAAGATTTTTTAAAAGATACCGTGCATTTTTGCAAGGCCCGAAAAAATCGGGCATTTTAACTTTTTTGTTAAAGTTAGCGGGCATTTTTAATATTTCGTCCATTATTCTTTCCAACAACAAGAGAAATCTATTTCATTTTACATGTCAAGTACGACTCTAATCAGTAATTTATCCATAAATCAATCTCTCTAACTTCGTTAAAAGGTTGAAAATGTTGACATAAATCTATTTTCATATAGGGTGAAAATTTAAGGATGTTTTCCTTGTTAAGTATTGCAACGTTAACTATTTTTGCGATGTTTCCAAAAATTTGACAAAGCCCCTTAGTTCTTGGGTCTTTCATAACCTCGTTTCCTAGATGGGAATGTTAAACATTTATGTTCTTTTTGTCAGAGAGGGACTGAAGGCTTGAGTGTTTGACGACTACATCATAAAACTAGGTCACAAAAACATAAAGAGGAAACATAGTAGGAAATTACAACTGCATAACCTCCATATGTTAGTACAATTAGTTAGCCATTAATATTTTTTTTCATCTACGATAATTTGACACTTAAAGAACATAAAAATATACTCAACAACATTCGGAGATGTCTTTTTTAACCTTCTTTCTTGAATAGTATACGTTATATACGTGACACTAGTATGAAACTTGATGGAGTATTTTAGGAATGACCCAATATTAATGTTGGGCTGGCCCAAGAAGAAAGTCCAACTATAATAGTACATTGAACAGGTAAAATTTGATACTGAACGAGCATCGAACAGACTTGGTTCGATCTAACCACTGGATCGAACCATCCCAGTTCGATGCACTTTCTCCAAAAACCACTGGGACACGCGGGACGGGGGTTATAAATGCCCCGTTCCTTGACATTCTCAGCATGCATTCCAACTATCACCAATTTACTTAGCATCGAATCATCAACATTCGATCGATAACCCCGAGTTCGATACACTGTGTTCGATCGAAGCAGACCGATTCGATACTCAGCAATTCAGCTTATTTTTATATCGAAGGACCCAAGTTCAATACACTTATAGATCGAAGGGCCCTTGTTCGATATTGGACCATCAAGCAGATTCTGTATCGAACTTCCCCGAATCGATACAGATTTGATCGATTTCCTGTTGTTCGATACACTATTTATATTTTGTAACTTCATTTATTTAGCATAGTCAACTTGTAATAGGTGTTCAGGACCAAGCTAGTTCGAAATCTATTTGATTTGCATTATTTTGGCAATTGATCAGCTCATTGTAACATTTACGGTATTTTGTTACCCGAGCGAAATAAGACCAAAATATTGCCGCCGTCTATGGTAACACCACATTTCCAAGTTTATTAGGCATGACGTCTAGAATTACGAGAACGCGTAGTAGAGTAATGGAAAGCATAAATGTAGAGGTCGACTTAACAACAACAAGTCAGACTGTCCCAGAAGCTACGAGACCATCAACATTACCCGCTGGGGTGCCAACGCCCGCAAGGCGAGAAATGCAAGGAACGTAAGTAGAGGGAGTGCCTACGTCGAATGCAAGCGCGACTGAAGCGACAACAACCACAGCTTCACTCCCGAACAATCTGAGAGATGAAATAATGGCCATTGGTCAAATCCGCATTGGCTGAGTGTCTGGCCCCGCGCCACCGATGCAAGCACCGCCGCTAGTGGGACGCGCTGAGGCAATAAGGGAACAGGCTTCCTGGCCGTACGTCCGAAAAAAAGCAAACAAGGAGAAATCCCATCGGGATGGCAGAAGAGAGAGACCGGACTCGGTAGAGGTCCAGAATAAGGAAAAATCACATAGGGAAGACCGCAGAGACAAACCAAAGTCGGTGGAGGTGCAATCTAGGAGGCATCATGACGAGAGAAGAAGAGAAAGAGAGGAAAGTCGGAACGATGAACCAATAAGACAAGAGGAGAATAATGAGAGGAGACGCGCAGAAAGCCGCGACTCAGGGAAGGAGCACGATGAAGTGGTAAGAAAACTAGAAAGGCTTGAAAGAGAAAAAGCAATGGTCGAACGCCGAATGGAGCGAATAGGAAGTGCACTGTGGAGCTCTCCATTTTTTGAAGAAATAGAGGCGGAAGTCCTAGGGCACGGGGAAAAGATCTCCGATTTGAAACCTTACGATGGAAAATCTAATCCCCATTATCATCTCTTCCATCTAGATAGCAAGCTGACCTTGTACGGGTTCAAGGAGAACGTACAAGCCAGAATATTTGCCACTACCGTGGTCGGGGTAGTGATGAACTGGTTCACTCGAATAGCTCCGGGGTCAATCAAAACCTACAAGCAGTTAAGGGACATGTTGGAGAACCAATTCTCAAGTCAGGTGAGACTGGTTTTGGACCATTCCCACCTGTACTCAATGAAGCAGGAGATCAATGAGAGTCTAAAGGACTTCATGAGACATTTCAACATAAAGCTTCTAAGAATAGACATCCCAAGTGGAGAGATGGTGATGAGCATACTCTTCCGAGCAACTACCAATACAGTCTTCAGCGACGACTTGCTCAGGCAGAACCCCAGAATTATCGAGGAGATAAACAAGATAGCTCAGGGGGTGATCCACCGTGAAGAGATGATGGCAACCAAGTTAGCCGTTATCGCACCCTCGAAAGATAAGGAAAGAGAAGAAGAGGACCAAAACCGCAAGAACAACAACAGTAACAACAACAATAACAAAAACAGGAATGACGGGTACCGAGACACGTCGCCAAGGCAATACACGTCCATGAACGCTAGCATCATGACTGTATTCAAAACGACAAAAAGGAAAGGGTGGCTGAAAGAGCCCAGACAGATAAAGGATTCAAAGGAAACAAGGTTTTCGAACTACTTCTGTAAATACCACAATCAGAAGGAGTACAAAATCAAGGGTTGCAAGGATCTCAAGGACGAGATCGAACGACTAGTGAAGGACGGCAAACTAGTAGAGTTTGTAAAAAAGATGAAAGAGCAAGAGGACGATGCCAAAAGGGATAGATCGCTATTGCCCATAAAGGACAAGTAGAAGGTAGCCGATCATCCGCATTTGTTGGACAAACTAGAAATAGCAACCTCAGAAGGGGAATGATAAATATGATATCAGGTGGTCCAGTGGGGGCGGATTCTACGAACGACAGAAAGAAGATTTTAAGGCTCGTTGAATCAAACAGGTTCGTCGGCTTCACCGACGTTTTAAGAATCGAGGAAATGCTGTAGGAAGAGATCACCTTCTCAACAGCGGATCTGCGCAAGCTGAGCCCCCAGGCCATTCAAACAGCAAATCTGGATTCCCCGTTGGTGATAATAGTGAACATAGCCAACTTCGGCGTAATTAAAATTCTGGTAGACCATGGCAGCTCAGTTAATGTGCTATTCAACTCCACGTTGGAAAAAATGGGGCTGAATGGCGAGATATTGGAAGCGGTAAGAACCTCGCTTCATGGATTCGGAGGCCCAGAGATAGTGCCTCATGGATTGATTATGCTCCCCACATTATTGGGAACCGCGCCTCAAAGGAGAACACTACTGGCGAGTTATAACGCGTTTCGAGCTTTGCCATCAACTTACCACCAGATGGTAAAATTCCCCACTCCTGTCGGAACCGGTGAAATGATTGCATACCACATTGAAGGCTGAAAATGCTATGTAGCATCGCTTCGAGCGCAACCGCAGGTGGAGCAAGAAGCAGCGGGAGCACTGACCCGCATGGAGATGGAACACATTGACTAAAGTGCCCCAATTTAATTTTTGCAAGTATTCAGTTTCCCGAATATTTTGAACAACTTTAATTTGTCCCCTCTGCCCTAACAAGCATGAGGGGCAGGCATGTACTAACTTAAAACAGGGACACCGAAGATTTGAGCCACGAAGGCCGCCTCGAAGGACATAGGAAAATGGATTTTGCAATCAAAACCCTCTCATATTCTTTTTATATGAATTCGTTTCCAAAAGAAACGCTTTGATTTATCAATTATATTATCATCTGCATAAAAAAGAATTGTGAAACAATTAACTATGTGGAGGCATGCATAATCTCAATTTTATGCTGGACTTAAAATAGGTTCACTCCAAAGATGAAGTGGGACATAGACTATATCCAAAGTGGCACGAGATACCGTAAATCCAGAAGAAATAAAAAAAGGGACGGATACTCTGTCCAAAGTGGCACGAGAGAACTCAAATTCCGAAGATGAAAAGGGACGGACACTCTGTCTAAAGTGGCACGAGATACCGCAATTCTCGAAAATAAAAAAGGGATGGAGACTATGTCCAAAGTGGCACGAGATACCACAATTCCCGAAAATGATAAAGGGACGGAGACTCTGTTCAAAGTGGCACGAGATACCACAAATCCAAAAATAAAAAGGGACGGAGACTCTGCCAAAAGTGGCACGAGATACCGCAAATCCCAAAAATAAAAAAAGGACGGAGACTACGTCCAAAGTGGCACGAGATACCGCAAATCCCGAAAATGAAAAGGGACAGAGACTTTGTCCAAGGTGGCACAAGATACTGCAAATCCCGAAAATGAAAAGGGATGGAGACTCTGTCCAAAGTGGCACGAGATACTGCAAATCCCAAAAATGAAAAGAGACGGACACTCCGTACAAAGTGGTGCGAGATACCGCAATCCTGAAAAATGAAAAACAGAACGCCCGTTATATTAGTAGTAACAAAACACCAATCCTACGTCTCAAAGAGATACATACACCTTTCATGAATATGAAAGGACGCTCTAGTTGTCAAAATAAGGTAAAATGCAACAATAGCGATTGAAAGAAAAGGCAATGAATACGAGCCAACGAAAAAATATATCGTTGAAAAGCAGCACGAGTAACATGCGATAACAATGCAATTATTCGAATTGTTCAAAACATTAAAGGCCGACGTAGCATCAGAAACAGAATAAAAATTGTTCATTACAAAACAAAAAGCCGAAGCACTTAGGCATCGACGTCATCCTCATCTTTCGAGGAAGGATAAACGGAGGGCATCGGTGGCGGCGGAGAGATTCCCTGGTAGACGAGGTTGTCACTCTCGAGAAGCGCATCGAATTCATTCGGAGAAGATGGTTGATCGTTCACCGATGGAGGCAGAATCTCTCTATTAGGCCCCAATGAAAGATCGAGCTAGGCAGAGAAGAAGTGTCCACAAACATATTTGCCGCTGTAGAACTGTTGCACCGTGAGCACCTAAGCTCTCCGAGCTTCTCGGACACCCCTCCGAGCACCTATCTCTCAAAAGGTATTGCTCCGGAGGAATTCCTCAACAATTTCAACATGTTGCTGCGCAGAAAGAACCTGTACAGGGCTAAAAGAGATTAACAAGGAAGAATAAAATAATTAAGACTTTTACTCAAGTAAAATTACCATACCTCACTAAGGCCGCGAGCATATCCTATCTCCTCGGCCCGATCAGACCTTTCTTTCTCGACTGCCAATTCTTTCTCCAGTACGGCAACTCGTTTCGCCAGCTCACCTTTACTAGATGAAATGTTGCTAACTTGCATTTGAAGTTGATCGACGACCTCATGTGCAAGTTTCATCGGTAGCTCGAGCTGCGTACTCCTTCACCTATTGCAACGCCCTCTCATTGTCCTCAAGAGTGGCCCTCAAAGCATCAGGATCACTGCCACGAAAGTCAGCTCTAACCTTCTGCTGTCCATGAGCCTGGACTAACCCAACGAACATGGCATCTACTATCCCGCCACCCTAAAGGGAAAACATCACGGGGTTAAAAGACGATATGCAATGAAATACATATGCAATACGATGCAGCCAGAATATAAAATACTACCGCTCTTAAAAGATGAAAAGCGTTCCGCTCCACCATCTTCCTCTCCTCGGCTGAAACGGGATGAAAAACTGCAAGATTTGGAAGGAGGAGTTTCAAGGCATTGATCGCCTCTTCTCTGAAATCTCGAACTCCCCCATGCAGGCCTGCAGGCCATGGCTTGGCCCCGCTCTGACGCTTGTTTCCTCCTTAGAAGCACCCCCAAACCAATCACGGTGATACGCCGTGAATTCTCTCTCATAGCTCTCCTGAACGTATAAATTATATTTTTTCCAATTATTTTCATAGCTAGTAACCCCGCCACTTAGAAACTTGTGATGCCTCAGAGCCTTCACATGGTAGAAACTTACTTCCCTCCTACAAACTTCGAAGACGGCCCAAAACTGATCGGGACCCTGAGGTTCGCCTAAAGCCTTTATCAGGATGATAAAATCGATAATTTACCTGAACGAGTTTGGTGTCAGTTGACTCGGCACTATCCCAATGGACCTCAAAATAAATTTGACCTCGACAGGTATGGGAAATCGCAACCCGTTGGCAAGCTGACCCACGAAAACTATGAGGTGACCAGGCGGGGGTAAATTCATGTGCTCGTCTGGACCGGGAATAACTAACTTGTACTTATTGGCTATGTTGAACATTTCGCGTAAGGAAGAGCGGCTATGCTACAACCACGACACGTGAGTATTATACGCCATCCCTGGGACCTCCGCATAGTCATCAATCTCACTATTGATGGCTTCTATATCTTCACCTGCTTCACTAGAGGCACGGTTATCCTCAAATGAAGATGATTGCAAATTATCGTCACCACCTTGCGAGGACGCCTGATCATTGTTATCACCTAGATGATTACCCCTAGGCGAGTCGACAGAATCAATGTCGATAAGCTCATTCTCATCCCCACGAGGTATACTCGAACCCGCGGGAGCAATTGTAGGGCCCACTACAGAGTTGACTGAACTGGAGCTTGAACCGCTTGTAGACTCACTCCCTGGGTCGATTCAGATCTCACCATCTTAATCGACACAAACTGAAAAAAAAATTTAAAAAGAAAAAATGGCTGACTACGCGCGAATACGACACTCTTGGCACTTACGACATCTTCTCGACAAATTTAAATAAACATTCAAAAAGCAAAAATAATGTGACCCACAAAGTAAACACATAATCGTTTATGTTGGTTACAACTGGAAAATCGACAACGATTGAGAAGCAAATTGCCTGAAAAAAAAGTACAAAAAATTGTTAAACAAAACTAGAGGCGAAACCTACACATTCAGCATAAAGCTTATTTTTTTCTAAGGCATTAGATCGAACAGTATATCGTTCGATACATCTAGCATCGAACAAAGGGCATTCGATGCAGCCTGTATCGAACCACTCTCGTTCGATGCTACTTACGTGTGAGCGTGAGTTCTGCAGAAGATAAAATGAGCTTCTCGAGCACTTTCCCCTTTTATAAAGAAGCTAGAAAGGCCCGTTAGGCCCATCAAACCAAGCATCAAATCGTTACGATTCGATATACATTTCAGCATCAAACGCCATCGATTCAATCGAACATTAGAAATACGCGATATCTCCATCGAACCATCAACGTTTGATGCAGACCGCAAGATCGAACAAAGAACGTTCGATCAACGACACCAACATTAATAAAAATGTTCAGGAACAATATACTAAGATGCGCGTCTTTTAGGCCGCGCCTCCTAATCGGGGGGCATAATTTTCAACGGCAAGCGTTCAGGTCTCCATAATTGGAACCCGAACTTTGTTTGAGACCGCCTCCCAATCGGGGGCATGATTTTCAACATTATCAAAATAACAATCATAAAGATACAAATCAAAAATACAGTTTATAAGTTTGAAACCCGCCTTCTGATCGATACCGTCTCCCAAACTGGGGAGACTATATGATGGGGTTATTTTAGGAATGACCCAATACTAATATTGGGCCGGCCCAATAAGAAAGCCTAACTATAATAATACATCGAAGAGGTGAAATTTCAATACTGAACGAGCATTGAACGGACTTGATTCGATCTAACCACTGGATGGAACCATCCCAGTTCGATGCACTTTCCCTAACAACCACTGGGCCCGCGGGACGGGGGTTATAAATACCCCGTCCCCAGATATTCTCAGTATGCATTCCAACTATCACCAATTCACTTAGCATCGAACCATCAACATTCGCTCGATAACCCCAAGTTTGATACAATGTGTTCGATCGAAGCAGACCGATTCGATACTCAGCAATCCAGCTTATTTTTATATTGAAGGACCCGAGTTCGATACACTTATAGATCGAAGGGCCCTTGTTCGATATTGGACTATCAGGCAGACTCTGTATCGAACGTCCCCGATTCGATACATCATTCGATTGATTTCCAGCTATTCGATACACTATTTATATTTTGTAGTTTTATTTATTTAGCCTAGTCAACTTGTAATAGGTGTTCCGGACCAAGCTAGTCCGAATTTTATTTGATTAGCATTATTTTGGCAATTAATCAGTTCATTGTAATATTTACGGAGTTCTGTTACTCGGACGAAATAAGACCAAAGTAAAACTCTTCATAGTATCATTCGCCGAATGATATTTATTTTCTAGTGATTCTTTTATTTGTCGCAATAAGTCTCTTACCTACTTCTCAACGACAATTCCATTAATGTTCATGGGTTGATTATGTTTGAAGTATTTAACGGCAATAATTTTATAAAATTGATCAATTTCTATGACACTTATTAGCAAAACATATTTGAACTATTCAATCTAGACTAATTAGGTTTGAAATATTTAAAGGCAATAATTTTATGAAATCATGTGGCTTCTTTACATTATCAAAACAAACTTAATTTCATCAACTATTCAATCTAACTTTTTGATCAACCGAGTGACTAGTTTAATCAATGGTCATGCGTGATGATTTTTTCTTGGCTCATTGATTTGATTTTAAAAGAGATTTCTAAGTGTTTTTTTTTTCATTTAATAGAACATTTTATTTGTTTACGAGGCCCAAGGCATATAATATACAAGCCTAGGAGTGCGAAATCGGTATTGTCGCGATAGACGCGTATATGTACAAGAAATATCAGTCAAGGCAAAATCCTCCAAGCCGAGCGAGCAACTTGTCCAAGGTGCACAATAGGGTGGATGTAGGGGATAGTCCACCTGGGATGTTCGTGTCTTTATATATACATGAGACATCCAAAGTAATTAAGCTAGTCCACATACTTCATATCTCTCGCGACTGGGTCATGCTGTTAAACAAAAAATTACATAGTTTCAATAATAAGATGAGAAACTGAAATATGCATAGCAAAAATTACTCCATGATGAATTGCTGGGAGTTGAGCTATGTTGTTAGTGCAACATCCCGTCGCTTCGAAAAAATACGAAGAATCGTACTTGTAAAATCAGGTATCACGCCTTCGATCCCTGTAGGCCTTGGATTACCTAGTGTCGAGTCATCACACTTGAGTTTGATAACCCCTTGCGAGGGTGGCATAAAATTGAGTGAGAGTTGATGGGTTTATGGTGGTTTAGGCGGGGAGGTGGGGGCAATACCAATGAGGGTTTTATGGATTATAGAAATTGTGTCGTGGGCTGAAATCAACTTGTGGCGGAAGACGAGCATGCTATATTTCCCAACACCCAACTAGGGTTACGTTTAAGCAAGCGGGTTGAGTTAGATGGGAAATAATATTTGTGCCTTTTGAAGGCGGCGAAAGGTTGGGAAAGGCATCCCGAAGCTTCGAGAAAAAGGGGCATTCGCCGAGATGCTCCATCAATTTCGGGGAAGAGTGGCAAAGAGGGCAGAGGTCGGATATCGACACATGTCGATGGCGAAGGAAGTTACCGGTTGCCAAGGCCCCTCTTTGGTACACTACCATCTGAAGAATTTAATGTGCGGGAGGACTCAAGTGCGGCACAAGGTAGTCCATGGAAGATTTAGGCGATGGGTATCCTAAGCCGTCTCCAACAACCAACAATAGGAATATTTGATCATAAAGGATCCACAGGATCCCACACCCAATTTCTTATTTCAAGGGTGTCAGCAATGGAGAGATGGGTACTACAAATGCATTCTGCGATTTGGCGTAATATCAATCGATCCACCAAGCAGAGGTTGGATAATGTCGCAGACAGTGAGATGAAGAAGGTGGGTCGAGACATAGTCAAATATAGTAAACGGACCAAACTTGCACCTCTACTAGAAATTAATGACGGGCCTGTTCCAAACAACCCAACATAGGGAGGTGAAGAGGGCAAGAAGAGCTAAGATGGACTTCCATGCCCGGTTGGGGTTGGGGGACATGACGAGACTCCGTTCAGAGAAGTTATTTGCCCGAAAAACCAAGGACCACTTGGGTTCGGGGTTGTGACGGAGTCGCCACCCAAGCTTGAGCATGGAGGCATAATTCTCGTGTCAAAAACCTAGTTCCCCTAATCGGTAAGAGGGGGTGCATACATAATTCTAGTAAACCGGCCCATTTCAGCGCCCGTGAAGATCAAAGTTCCAAAGAAAGGATTTAGAGAGTTTAGTGAACGTCATAAGGACCGTATGGGTTGGGTACAGCATGCTCATCATATCACGGGATCGTCTAGAGCGCGGACTGGGTGAGAATGCGGTAGGTGTACCAAGCACCTATATGTTGGGTAAATCATATCGATGATCGGGTCAAAGAATTGATGGCGGAGGCGGCCCTGCCAATTCGGGATCCCAAAAGTACTTGTCCGGTATGGAAATGGGCTCTATGTGAAGGAGACGTAGTATCGCACCTCGCCGGTCAAGGGATGTTAGGATGTTAGGAGAGTGTAAGTGTTTTCTTTATTTCAAATATGCCCATGAATTTTGGTAAAACCCAAAAGTGTGTTATGCTAACAATATCAAGCCTCAAATGTATGTTTTGGGAAGCCATTAAGTTTTATTTATCAAGTTATTAGTTATCATTACCAATTACAATTATTTCAAAATCAGGTATGGGGAAGACTTATTTTTTTTAAATCATTACCCAAGTATTCATGTAGTGATGTAGTGTTCTTTCACCATGTATATGCATCATCAGGGGCGGACCCATGTTGAAGCCCAGGTGAAATTCTTGTGAGCCCAATAGAAGTACGTTATATATATGTTTGAATTGAAAGTAGAAGTCCAATACTAGAAGTCCATGACATAAGACAAATCTTCAAATCAGGCCCATCTCTTAATTCTTTTGGCCCACACTATTTTGATAATCATAAAGAAAGATACATATATTTTTTTAAAAGCAAAAAATTAAATCGAGTAAGAGGTTCTACAGGTCTGCCGTGTGAATGTAAATAAAGTCCTAATTTTATTAGTTAAAGATCCTAAATAATTATGAAACTACATATTATACCAAAAAAAGAATCAAATATTATTAGTTAGTACTAAAATTTTTAATTTTATTGATGTACTTTGGTAATTTTAAATAACATAAATCCTTTACTTGGTATGCAAAGTCATTCTTCTATTCTTCGTCCTCGTTTTTTTGGGTAAATGTAATTAAGTTAAATATATTAATTTTGTGAGAGGCTTAGTTTAGATAAATTAAATCTTGAGCGTTGAAGCTTTTGTTTCTTGTAAGCAATACGTCATTGTTTTTCTTCTTCTTCTTCGTTTTTTTTTTTTTGGTTTAGCTTACTTAAACCTAATGAAGTCTAGGGCAAGAAAAATTCTTGGGTCCCCCCCCCCCCTCCCCCCCTGTGCATCATCCTTCAATTTCATGCTCAAACACAACATCAACGACTTATATGCACCAGTCACAATCTAATTTTTATCATCCTACTTTTACCTAGCTTTAATTTAAGAGAACCACATTAAGAATTATTTGTTACAACCATCACCTCAACTCAACTCTTAAGGTGATGGCAACAAATCATTCTCAAGGGCTTTTTCTTACCATCTCATATTCAAATCAATTTCACAAATTAATTGATACATCAAAGGAATCAAATTCAAGGAGCTCGTGATTTAGCTTTTTACACAGTTAAATTTAAAAAAAAACAATAGCTAGCAAAAAATGTGCAAAATTATTAACAAAAGAATTACCATTAATTCTTGTGAATGTCATTTAGTGGGGGTCTCTAGTTGCTCCAAATCGACAGTTTGACACTATTACAATTAAAACAATTATATTTAGCGAGGTACATAATTTTAAAGTTAATTTATGCCAAGAATAAACAACACGCAAAATAATAAAGTAATGACACATGAATTTTTATTTGATTCAATCGATCGACC
Organism: Linaria vulgaris; assembly: GCA_948329865.1. Classification (NCBI taxonomy): domain Eukaryota; kingdom Viridiplantae; phylum Streptophyta; class Magnoliopsida; order Lamiales; family Plantaginaceae; genus Linaria; species Linaria vulgaris. The sequence goes on from OX415253.1 coordinate 36,634,237, forward strand.
TAACCATGTTGGGCTGCCTAGGTTTGCTGGACTTTGGAGGTTTAGGCTCAGCCTCTGCTTAGGATACAATTCAGGGGAATTTTAGGTCTACGATCATAGGATGAACAGAACCTTTTTTGAGGTTGTTAAAAAAAAAAACCAAGCAGCTTGTAATTGGTTGTTGCTCCAAGAGACCAAGTTCATCAATTTTTATCTCAAGTCCCATTCACACACTCCCATAATCTATGAACTCGGTCAGTGTATATGAATTAACATATATATACTCAAACTTCATCAATTTCCACTTTTCAAAAACCATGGACTTCACCACAGTGTATGGGTCCCACCAAATCAAAAGAGGTGATACCCAAACCTCCTAGCCTCCACGGCCCGTAAGAATTACATCTGAAAGAACTCATACATACATATATATATATATATATATATATATAGAGAGAGAGAGAGAGAGAGCTGATACCTCATCGAACATGTTTAATTTTTTCAACATGACCTTACATTAGTATCTTTCTAGAGCTACAAAACTTAACTTTTGATCAAATTACAACGAACCAAAAGATCAGCATTCCAACCTTTCCGTGTTTCCATTTGGCTAATGGAAACAGATCAGTCTGAAAGCCTTCACTAATCAGCACTACAATATATAAGCAAACACGAGAGGAAAAAGAAAAGGAAATTAAGCAAACCCTTCACTATTGACTGCTAACAAACACTAATGTGAAAATGAACTAACAAATGTATTGAAGAATAAATTACGTACATTGGAATTTTCCCCGGTTGTCAATACGATGAAGAAGGGAGCTTCCACAAGTTCTTTGTTGCTACAAGGACTCTCTCGCGTGATTCAGTTTCTTGAGTGTGTATGGAAGTTTTCCATCTTATGGCACGAGAAATGTTATCGACTTTGTTGATCACTTCAGGTGAATCTCGAATGATCACGGTGCCTTCAGGACGCAATATTCTATCAATTTCAACCATCAAATCTGCGAGGTTACACCTGAAAATTGAATGCAGTTGGTGGCTTAAGGATTTAGGTGATGGTTTTCGACAAATACGAGAAATAACTCACAAGCTATATAAGTAGTTAAATGTTGATAAAAAAATATAGACATCTATAAATTAAGCTAAAAGCTAGAACAAAAGATGTCTTCATCAACCAAGTAACTGAAAACAACTCATTTAACTAGTTAGCCAAACAATATCAGCATTATTATCTTTTGAGGTAGTTATATTTATACACCTGGAGCTTGGGTCCAATTACACAAACTTCTTTTCCTATTTAAATAATTAGAAATAAACCTTCAAATTGAAAGCACTGCAAAAGACTCCCGTAAAATTTGGCTAATCATAGAGATACCTTCAGAAGTCTGAAGAATATTATTTTTCCATATAATTAAAAGTCTGCTATCATTGTAATTGTTCAAGTCATGGGGACATTTTCTAACGAGTAAAATCTCAAATAGTAAGATATAATTAATCCATACATTTTTCCCTTTAATGTCACTGAGCTTCTAATCCATATTTTTATTAATTACTTGAGACTTAATAAAGAATACCTACTTGTACTTGTCTCTACCCTAACTATATTTATTCACCGAATATTAGTTTTTGGATACACTAACTAAATCTTTTTATAACACCGGCAAAATTACCTTAGTAGATTGTTTTCCTTATCTGCTTGACGCTCTAAGGATAAAATAAAAAATTATGCATTAGTTTTGAGGTTTTAAAATAGACCAAATTAATAAAAGAAAACCCAATTCACAAGTTGAATGTTGGGTTTTCTTACCAAGGTTGGTGGGTGGTACTGGTATGTCTAAGTAGAAGATTGGATTAGCGATGTACAAAATAAAGATATACAAGGAAGGGGCACTGTTGCATGGCCATCGCCAACCAACAATATGGTAGAACTTCCATAGTTGGTGACATGAAGTAAAAAAACTAGAATAAAAAGAGAAAAGACAACTTTTCTGACATGAAACATCTAAAGTAATATAACCAAATGTAAGAGGAGACAGAAAACTTTTTCAAAAGAAGCAAAGGATATGAGCAGAATGTGACAGTCAAATTTAATAAGAAACAAAATAAAGTTAGTCTTATAACTCTTGAAATGAATAAATTAGATTAGGCTATATAATAAGATGAAAATAGATCTTGAGATGTGTGTGTTATAGCGGTTTTTCTAATAATCTCTAGATTCAAATGTATCGATAATGATGTTTCATTGAGAATAAAACAACCATTAAATTGGATTATCAATTAATTTTCAACAGTACCCTCTTATTCCAAGAATTCACTATAAAAATAAATAAATACATACAGACGGTCTAATGAAACTCTACCTATCAACATAGTATATATTATATATATGATACATACATAAATATAGCTGTCCAAACTAATTTAGAAAGAAAAGTAGACTGCAATGCAACACACTGGTTTAGTTAACTAGATAAAGCTAGACCGTTAAAATAGTTATCATTTTTATGTAAACTAAAGGGTGCTCCATAAAATTTAGGAGTAGTTTCACTATTTAGCTATAAATCTACAAAAACCTGGGCATGTCAGTCATTTTTATGCAACTGAATTCCCATTGTAAGACCACACATTCACCAAATGTTTAATTAATAAACACAAGACCTATATGCATGTACCAATATGACAATAAGCAAGCACAATAAAGAAAACTCTTTATTCTACTAGTTGACACAAACATTGTTTATTAGTAGTAAGAGAGATAAGATCAAGTAATAACAGTAGCAGAGATGATAAGAAAACAATCGAGAAACGTATTAGAGCATGAAAAATGAGATACTTCCCCAAAAAACAGAAGGGAATTTTCAGATAGTAACAAAGGCAACAAAACAAAAGGAAAGTAACATACCTGAACTTTCCAGAACTTTTATCCTTCACAAGAGATTCTATTTCAGATACATGGATAAGGTCATAAGTGCGAGGGTAAGTGGAGAAAGGCTCACACCTGCAAGCATCAGCCACAAACAAGATTGCATAGTTAAATATCGACACCAGTATATTCTCGATATCAACAGCATCAGCCAACAAGATTATGTAGTTCGGTATCTATACCAATATATTCTTCATATCAACGAAACCACATGACCAATGAGCATTAAATCAGTAGAGTTAATGAGATTTTTGATTCACAAGATGGCGACGAAACAAGAATGATATTTACAATTACACCCCCTGCGGTTTGGTCTAATCAGAGAAACTTCCATAAAGATGTGAATAATTACATACAAATACACATGCCTTTGAGGGCGTTAAAATCATGAAATAGTAGGAAGTAAATCTACAATTTAGAAGAACTTATTTGTAATGTTTTGTCAAATGTCAAGGGGAGCTATAGGTAATTTATTGAGCAATATGAGTAATTTCTATAATTAGATCAAATTTCAGGAAATGTAAATCTTTGTTATCCCTCGATTAACATATAGCATGATAGGATTTTAGCAGTTTAGAGACAAATGAATTGGGAGGGAGCTGCAAAAAGAAAATGAAAAGAAAAAAGATAAACAAAAGAGTGGTACTTCCACTCACCAATCATGTTGAACTCCTATAAGCCCTCGATCATAAATGACACCAAGAGTCGAAGGCTTATCAGAAGGAACAACATTCATCACCCAAACAGGACTAGATATTAGAGCAGTTGCAAAGCCTCCAAAGAATGCATTCATGTCCATTACATTTCGTATTGAGGGAGATCCTAATTTTAACTTCAACGAATTCTTGTAGAAAGCAATTGTCCATTTCCATCGTTCATTGTCAGTAGTAAGCAGGCTAATTCCATTTTTTATCACTTTGACCCTTGCAGGCGCTTTTTCTAATCTCTGTGGCCATTTTGGGATTTTCCCAATAGCATATTCTCCATTAGGAGATGTCCTGCTCACACATTTCTTCAACTTGACATACCTGAAAATTCATGTAGTTCAGTCAACCAAAACTTTCTTTTGCAGCAATGTATTTTAACCATGTCACTCTAAATAATAATTATTAAGGTCATAGGATTTTGGATAGAATAGCAAAACTCAAATAAAATGATTCAAAATAATAATAATAATAATAACGATAATAAAATAACAAGACAACGTTCATGCAAAATTGGCTTTCGTGAGAATTTGAAAAATGAAACAAAAAGGAATAATTACATTCACACTCCATGAAATTTGGCCTTACTACAGAAATCTCTCCTGTTTGAATTCTTGAATAAATACAGGAGGAAACCCCATGAAGCTTCCAAAACATGTGAAAGATACAGAGTCTATCTAATAATGTACTCCAAGCTTAGGGGTGATTATGTGAATTATTCAAACCTAACTCTAATACGTTTTCCAACTTCAATGGATGATATTGTAATTATTCAAACAACACTGTGTTGCGTAATTAAACGAAACCTCAGTAATTATCCACGCACACAAGCACGCGCCAAAAAAGGAAAAGGAAAAAATGAACAGAAAAAAAAAATAAAAATCCTTGACGTATACAATATACCATGCAAAAAACGGGTCATCTGTGTCATCGCAATAGTCTATCCCAAAGTCATTTTTATTTGGAAGGCAAGAATGTTGAATAGGCTTCTTCCAGATGACTGTGTTGCCGTCCACAACAATGAGTTCGTAACACAATATTTTGGCAACTGCCTGCAGATCAGCCCATTCCTTCTCTTGTTTGGCCCACTGTACAGGGGGTCCTGAGATGACTAGGTAGCCACCTGGGCGAAGTAACCGATCCACTTCTAGAAAATATGTTGCATCTGCAAATAAAAAAGAATCTTATTTGCTAACTCCCATACAAGGGGAAATTACATCTACACACCTAAAGTGTATCTAGTTATAGAGACCCTCCACAAAACATAAGAAGAAACCAATAGGAGGGAATTTGTAATTTATTTTCAAACATTAGGAGATGGCTCTATAACTATGAGTCCATCTGCTATTTTCTTTGAAATTCCAGTGATTGATTTTATAGTTGTTAAGAGTATGGAAATTTCTGTAATTAGACCAACTTTAGGGATGCACATGAATTATCCCTACATACAATTTTGGAGGATTATTGATCTTAATATAGGTCTGGCAACTCATTGTTAAAAGAAATGTACTTACTATATGCAGTGAAAGGAATCAAACATCTAGAACAATGCACCAAATCAAAAGAGAAACCAGGAAAGGGAAGTCTCCGAGTGCCGAGCATGGCAACAAATGCTGGTAGTCCTCTCTCTAGAGCAAACTGTATCTGAGCTTTGTGTGAATCTCTTGGAGCAAAAGAAAGGGTTAAAATGTTCTCATCAAGCATGTACCCACCAAAACTAGCAACCTGCAGACATGAATGAGCAGAAAATCAGAATTTACATTCATCAGTAATAGACGAAAGCGAACAGAATAGAAAGTCGTACCCCACATCCCATATCAAGGGCTGTTCTCAAAGCTCCACTAGCAATAGGGATATACTTTTTCAGTTTCTGGATATATTGTACTGCTCCATCGGGGAACATTGTGCCGCCACCAGGAAATATGAAATATGGACCTTCCGTTTTCATCCATCCTTGGTGACCTTTCCTGTCCGCTATTTTGTCATAAGGCACGTTCTCATGCCATATCTGCAAAACAACAATAAACAGTCAATTTAGGAAAAAAGGAATCACCTCAGATGGTAAATCTATAAAAGCTCCCTTGCAAACTTCAAGGAAATATAGAACTGTTCATTAGTTATGATGCAAAACTTGCGTAACTTGATGTGCTTTTCGACATAAAAAGATAGATGCTGAGGAATCATCCATTATTGAAAAAATAAACTTTCATTCGTTGCTACAATTATGTAAGATCATCAATTTACATATATGGCTACACAAACTACCTAATTTCCTACATGGAAGGAAATCATCTAATAGAGAGTTTTTTTACGCAAAAGAGAGATGATCCTTTGAACTTTATTCAGGACTTTTGAAACGGTTTACAAGTCCACAACTTTTTTTAGGAATGATGTTACAAACAACCCACAGACTACCTGACTTCCCATTATTTAAAACTAAATGAGGCCTTCCGGATATATGTCTGTAGAGGTGTATGATTTTAGCAATGATTTATAGCATCAATGTTCCACAATGAGAGCACATACGCTTTCCAGGAAAAGTTGAAAAGTATCAAAGTGCTTCAGTAAAGAAGATCGAAGAATCAAATGCGAGTTAGATACCAATCTAAATTGTCGGCTCATCTAAAAGCTTAAGCTTGTAGACTGATAAAATCTTTATTATTTATTGTACATGATCCAGCACACTCTCTCACAAACATAATCGTTTCGTTTATAGATCAGGTGTGGTACTAGTGGGATTAAAACAACACATGGCTTGTTTTTCGTTTGACATCGTCTAAAAGCAATCTAAAATAACAATGATCAATCATCTCTGGGAAATTAAGCTTTTAAACAGAGGTACCACTTCAAAAATGTCTGAAACCAGTAGGAACCACTGGAACTCGTAGTTAAGCAACTCAGCCAGGCTTCATAATAACACAAGTTAATAAAACAAAGCAAACGTCAACAACAACAATAATGTATATGACCTTATGCAAACTCTCCGGCCATTGGACGGGAACACGGTACCCCTGAGGGGGCGGAATCAAACAAAGCGGCGTCTCCTTGGCGGGCGGGCAATGCCTCTCCCTATAGAAATTCATATCCCGACTAAGCAGGCGGTTAATCCGAGGATCCTCACAGGGCATGTGATCCACCATATCCGCGGGGCAACCGTCGATCTCCTGCTTCCCCAATTCCATCAGCGACATTATCCTCTCGCGGTTACGCGGATCGAACACCGGGGAACGACGCGCATCGGTGGTCCGCTTCACCGCCGCCGCGGACGACGACGACGATGAAGACGAGTCGCCGAACACGAATAGGAAGAATATAACAACAGCTCCGACGAATGAGGCAATGATGATGTTCGATAAGCGCCATTGCCGCACGTGCCGAAGCTTGGAAGGGGGGAGATTGAGGTTCGCCATTTGAATCGCAATATTCAGGATTTGAAGCTATACATATACATACAATATATTTGAATCTATAGATACATATTGGGTATGTATAGTATGTGTGTGTGTGTGTGTGTGTGTGTGTGTGTGGGATCTCAAATTGGGGACTGTGTTAGTTTTAATTTGAAGGGAAGAAGATGAATTTATTATATATTTTTTTATCTTTAAAGGCATATTTGCCCATGTGGCGGAGTGGACGCGTGGGGCCCGTTCGTTCTTTATTGAAAAAACTCAGACTCATGCTAAATTTACGAGAGTGATATTAATGTATTAAATATAAATATGCATTGTAGAAAAATATAATCGGCCGGACGGATCAATGGGTTGCTAAATTAAATACTAAATTGAATATGGTTTATGTTGGCAACCTTTTCATTTTTGCCGAACAAAAATAAATTATTTAAGAGCGTGCAGTCTGGTAATAAATCTTGTTATTCAAGATTAAATATGATTACATTGAGGCATAAAATCGAATTAAAACGAAGAATTCAGAATAACTAAATGTCAAAACATAAAATGTCTGAAAGTGTCAAAAATTTGATAAAAGGGAAACGGTAAAGTAGATATCACATGTAATTTAAATTTCAAAAACTGCCAAATCATGGATAACATGTCTTGTCTTGTGTTATTTGTGTCGTCATAGATTCGGAGGAAGGACAATCAACTAGATATATGAGAAAATTTAGAGTGAGTGCTTGACTGCTTGTTATGTTTATGTGTGTAATAAGCATGTTACCACCAACAAAATATAAAGTGACAAAAAAATTTCAAGCTGTTTGCAAGAGCTTATGAAAGTTATTTTTTCTTAACTTTTACTTAAAGCTACTCAAAGTTGCGTTTGACTTAAAATATTGAGTTTTTGCAAACTTGTTTTTAAAAGTAGCTTAAAGGAGTTAAAACTAGTTTTGTGCTATTTGCAATAACTAGTGAAAAATAGTTGATGGGTGTCTAAAGTATGCACTTTTAGCCCTCTCATTATTTGGGGTTTAAGGAAGACTTATCTAAGTAAATAGCATATTTAAGTATGTTTTAGTTTATTTCATGTTTTACGACATTTGGTGAAAACGTAGCTTGTTTGGGGCAAAATGAGCTAAAATAGATCTAAGGAATGGAAGAAACGACACCAAGCAAATAACGACAAGTGATTTGGGCAAATAACGAAGGAGGAAGAGCGAAAACGCCAAAAGCTAGACAGTGAGGAGAATCCAAATAAAGCCATTGATTCAAACACATGGTGATAGAGACACATGAAGAATCATGGATCTTTCTACATATCATTAGAAAGCTCAGGAAGTCAATGTTCCAACGCAGCAAATGGATCTTAATTCCAACCTCCAGAGAAGATGTTATAGCCAAACTCGAGAAGCCACGTAGAGCATAACAAACGCAACACAGCCCAGCGCGCGGAACGTCGTATGTAGCACATTACGGGCAGAATATGGCGTTGTTGGAGCGCGAGAAGGAGCCCCCGACACATGGGTTGCGAGCCTATGGGCCCAAATCAGCGCCATAAACCTAATTTCGGGCCCATCCATAATGTTTACTATATAGGGACACTAGGGCTACGAGTTTGGAGACATCTCATCATAATCTTACACCATTCTTCACCACACACCTCATACACACGCCACCATCACTGCCGGGAGAAGCAGCGCAACGAAGATTGAGAGATTATTCTTATCTTTAAGTCTTTTATTATGATGTTCTCTTCCATTTATATTGTTAAACTTATTTTTGTTATGAGCTAATCTTCTCCGTATTTGGAGAAGGGAGTAATGACTATTTATGCACAAAGAACCTTTAGTTATGAGTTCATGTTGAGTCTTATGTGTTTATATGTGATTTGTTTTATATTTCACATGTTTGATTGATACACTTGATGAGCATTAACGTGGCTTATGGGTAAACTGCATGTTTGGTTTATGTACTAGAAGTATGGCGAACGTAACTCGCGCATAAGCTAGATCACATTGATCCATGTCTCTAATTTATTCAACATAGGTAACACTTGAGAAATGGTTGAATTGGTTGCCAAACTTTAATTCTTTTAGATTGATCACACTTAGGTCGCTAGATCTTTAGAAGGAGGCGAGAGTATTGTAGTTGTAATTGTTGTTGCATCTAGAGTTCCTAACTCATTGAACACATGAACTTAGTATGATGAAATTATCTATGGAGGAATTGGTGGTTTGTCTATAAATCATAGATTAAATAGTTATGAAACTGACTTTAAATACAATTTCATCAATCTGATTAAATCTTATTATTTATCTGTTTTTAGTAGTTATAATCAAAACCTCTATATTTCAATTCTTGTTATTAAATTACTTTAGTAGTTATAATTAGAACCTTCGTAATTAAATCATCTTTTTAAATCTATTTTCCTTTTTGTTTTGTCGTTGTCTATTAAGCAAACACTATAGTTACACACTCTGTGTGATCGATACTTGGTCAATAACTATACTTTTTATTTTATTATTACTTGACTCGTACACTTGCGAACGCGCGTATTAGAAGAATATTGCATATTAAATTGAGCACGTGGAAATACGCATCAAGTTTTTGGCGCCTTTGTCGAAGAGTGGTGGTCATTATAGTGTTTTAATAGTAGATGTTAAACTTGATTGTTTTCCATATCTCTTTTCAGTTAATTGAGTGCATCGGCCGAGGTGACAAAAAATTGATCATTTGCCCACAACTGCGAAAAAAGAACATTCAATGGAAGACGAAGATTCCTCTGAGCTGAGACATAAGGATAGATTGTTTGAGAATTTACATGCGCTTCACTTTTATATTAGAAGCCTTTAGAGGGAAATCTACTGCGCAGTTGCTATGTTAGCTGATATGGGTAATTCCCGTATTTGGCTGGCCCATGGGCTAAACCCATCTTCAGCTATATCGGGGATGGCCCCCGATATGTATATCGAATGTAATATTCGATATAGTACAGATCACTTGTACGTCATGTGTGCGGTCCCTGCATACCGATGTCTGTAAATATTCAGGCTCCGCTATTCAAGGTAAGCTCTAATTATCCTCAGATATTGCGCACATAATATCGAGCATCCCCGATATCAGACTCGACTTAGCACTCGATATATATCTCCGATATATATCTTCGATATATATCATCGACATACCATCCGGCATCATACCCAACTTCATATCCAACATCCACCAGAACATCATCCTCTACGTAGAAGGTCCCCGATATCATTCCCGGTATCACCTTCGACGTCACATTCGATATCCACAAGATACTCGACATACCATTACATTTGATTGTATACTTAACTATCACTTATGAACTACGTTCTGCTTGATTCTCTCAAGGGGATACGTAGGAAGCTTGGGATAACCCGATTCCAGACCGAAATCATCAAAGATCCATCCGTCTTCTCACCACATCGCTTGGAGTACATGTGTGCAAAGGACAAAGCTGGTTCCAGCGTAGCCTAGAACCAACATGATGTGGAGTATTTCGTCAGCCTGCCAAGTCAGCAGACAATAACGCACCAAATTATTTGCGCCGTATGTGGGAAACACACTGGAATGTACTTGAAAACAAGCATGCAACCTTAAATTTACTCGACTTCATCAGGAACAATTGCAGAGCCAATCAAAGTAAGTCATATTAACTACATTATATTGTTCACCTGGATATTCGACAGCTAGTTACGTTACACTGATTCACCTACATATCAAGCCTATTTTCGATATCGAAATCTCTTTTCGATGTCGACCTTATTTTCAACATCATAATCTCTTTTCGATGTTGAGCCTATTTTCGATATCGTAATCTCTTTTCGATGTGGAGCATATTTTTGATATCGAAATCTCTTTTCGATGTCGAGCCTATTTTCGATATTCAAATCTCTTTTCGAGGTCAAGCCTATCTTCGATATCGAAATCTCTTTTTGGCGTCGAGCCTCTTTTCGATGTCGAGCCTATCTTCGATATCAAAATCTCTTTTCGATGTTGAGCCTATTTTCGGTGTCGAGTCTATTTTTGATATCGAGCCTATTTTCGATGTCGAGACTACATTTGATATAATTCCAGATTCGATATAATCTTAAATTCGATATAATTCTAGATTTGATATAATCCTAAATTCGATATAATTCCAGATGCGATATAATGCCAGATTCGATATTATCTCAGATTCGATATCCCTCAGATTCGATATAATCCCAGATTTGATATTATCATGTCTTAGGTTTGATGTCTTTCAGACTCGACGGAGTGATGGCCCAGGAATTACTTGGTCTTATTAATTTATGCTTTTAAGTATGTTGGAACAATTATATTTGAATAAAATACAAAAACCTACCATGTGTTATTTTGAATTGGCAAAAACCTCCTTGTTTTATTTTTATTAGCAAAAACCCCCATGTGTTATTCAATAATTAGTACACTCGACCCATTGTAGCTTTTAGCTTTGACTTATTATAAAATAACATCTTTGCCCTTTCTACTGATGACTGATCCCTAATTATTTTTATGTTTTACTTTCTTTGATAATGAGATCAAGTTTAATTTACATTAAAAGAAACATAAACTTTATGTAAGTTATATTGTGAAAAAAAATTGGAAGGACAAATATTTTAAATTAACAATTTTCTTTCTCAACTACATTAAATCTTAAAAAAGAAAAATGAGCAGGATGGTCGATCACACCATCGTCGTTTCCGCATCATCGTCGGCCATACACTATCAGCTCTCAATTTGCTTCCATTACCAATACATCAGATTTCATATCATCGGCTCATGAAATCATTCTTCAATTTCTGTTTTCTTCTCTCTTTGAGCTCTCTTCCAGATCGTTCTCTCTCTGCCCCCTCTCCCTATTGTAAAAGAAAATAATATTTCCTCGGTAGCAGCTCACGTTGCACATTATGAACCCCTTCAAGCTTTAGATATGGCGTTTTTCCTTCATCCCCTTCTTCGTTTCAGTTTTCATCATTCATCGCCACCGCTTGGACGTCACGATGGCTCTTGGGAGAATCTTAGCTTTATTTTTTATTTTATTTTTTTGAACTCATTTGTTTTAATTAATGTTTTTTACTTAATCAAAAAAAAAATCAAACTGAGGGTGAAAAAATAATTTTAGACAAAAATCACCAATCCCACCTTCATTTTGCGTGCGTGTAGGGCACTTTGGGCTTTCAGGGAGTTTTTCATCTTTGACTAAATAGCACATGGGGGGTTTTTGCTAATAAAAAAACATGGGTGTTTTTGCCAATTCGAAATAACACAAAGTAGGTTTTTGCATTCTACTCATTTATATTTACCTAAATTGCCCTTCCTCCACATTAGGCGAACTGGGATTTACCCAGTTTTCGGTCGCTATCTATTATTAATCTTTATTTGGCGAATGCTATATATCTCTCTCTTTCATATTAATAGATTGATTGCAGGAGCGAACATATCCTACGGGATAAGACATAAATATACCTTAAAGGGTAAGAGTATCTCATATCCTAAGGGTAGGCATATCGGATGCTATCCGTTTCTTGGCTGTTAGGTATCTTAAGGTTTTATATTAATATACGTTTAAATGACAGGAATGTAGACATCCTCCGTCAACAAAATAAGGAGAATGAGAGATCCTTTATCCATCAAGATAAGGAGGACAAAGAGAGAGAGAGAGAGAGAGAGAGAGAGAGAGAGAGAGAGAGAGAGAGAGAGAGAGAGAGAGAGAGAGAGAGAGAGAGAAAGGAGGATCCCCTGTCCATGAAGATAAGGATGATAAAAAGAAAAATGTTGGTACAACGGAGAGGTATCGCCCTCAGGACATATCGCTTCAAAGACGACTGTCCATATGCCTCCACGGCAAAGATGCTCTTAAAACAGAAGAGACGTATCGCCCTCCGGACATATCGCTTGAAAATGCGATTGTCCATAAGCCTCCATGACAAAGATGCTGGTAAAACGGCACAGAGGTCTCGCCCTCAGGACATATCGCTTACAATGACGAATATGCATATACCCTCGTGGTGGATACGGTGATACAACAACAGATGTTACGTTATTTCGACTACTTATGCAGGTCAACATACCTCATATCCTACATGATAGAGCAGAGAATACCTTAACAGGTAGACTTATTTTTGTCCTACGGGGCAATATAACAAATGCCTTAAAATGGTGGAGTTATCACATATCCTATGGGGAAAAGCTAGAAAATACCTTAACATGTAATTTGTTTATTTAATATCTTATAGGATATGGTAGAAAATATTTAACTAGACACTAAAACGCTCTTTTATTCACGAGCTCAAACAAGGGAATGGACAATGTCGACAACACAAACGAGACATGCTAGAAATGGCAACATCACTTCTACCAATACGGTAAAATGCCAGCAATGATAGAGCCACATCTACCTATAAGGTAAAATGCTAGAAATAGCAATGTCACTTCTTCCTATATGGTAAAATGCCAGAAATAGCAGAGTAACAACTACCTAGATGGTAATATGATCAAAATGATAAGAGTTACATGTACGTTTACGAAAACATGCTAGAAATGGTAAGAGTCACGTCTACATACACGATAACATGCCAGAAATGGTAGAGCAACATCTACCTACACAGTTTCATGCCTATAGGGCAGAGATATACGTACCTACACGGTACCCTGCCTAAAACGACAACAAAACATGTACCTACGCGGTACCCTGCCTTAAATGACAATGAATCATGCACCCACGAGGTAACCTAACTGAAATGACAATAAATCAAATACATAATTCCTTACATAGTATTCCCATAAATATTACAAATAAGTAAGTTACTTTGAGATACCACGCGAATCGCAAACATTTGCGCACAAATATGAGATGACACACTTGTATTAATCCAGATAAAAATGAACAAAGATGAACCAGGTTACAACATCAAGTACCCACACGGTAACCCGCCTCTTAAGGCACAACGACTAGTACCTTCGTGACATCCCTGCCTCATACGGCACAAAAACAAGTACCTATGTGGTACCCCGCCTCTTAATCACCCGTCAACCTAACGCAAGGTTGGTAAAAACCTAATTTTCATAAACAATCACGTATACACAATCGCAAGCTATAATCACAATAATACATGAAACCATTGCACATACAAGACCCCAAGCGGTCCAATTTGTCTCTAGCAGTAACGCTTTTGGGGCCATGACGGCCTCGTGCGGAGAACAACCTCCTCGTGTTCTACACTACTTCCTACTAAGAAATATTTGTCCCTATATTATTATGGGCTCTCTTGCCCATCAACCCATCACACGAAATGGTCAAGCACCCACCTCGGTACGCACATTATTCGACGTAGCCCTCTTGCGACCATGCGTCGCATCCGCCTTTATATCGTCGTTTGCATCGAATATAAGCATGTTACTCGAAATGCACTTCCTTAAGTGATTATAGAGTAGCAATGCATCTTAAAGTATTACATCTCAAAAATCTCATCGAATGGCAACAACCTTGATGGTCGCTGGTACATTTAAGGATCATCGCATCGAGAACCAATCCTCAACATTAAGCAACTATACATTATAACTTTTGCAAACATAGTTACAAATAGAGTTTACGACCTCTACTTACCCGCTGGCGGTCTCTAGTAATGCTATCAGCACCGTCTTGGTCAAGGACGTCAACAATAAACCACTTCGACAAATATTTGCATCCGGACAAATGAAGGGGACCAACTTATATAATAAACACACTTGGGCTCCGGCGACAATAAATGACTTCCATATTGGGGAGATATCAAAAACGCATATTCGATATCTACCCGATATCACTGAATTTTCGACTTCCATCTTAACCAAATTGTCTAGAAAAATGGGGGAGTATTCGAGCTCTATTTTCACTATCCCAATTTGTTGTTTATGCAACTCAAAAATTGAGGGTAGTGAAGGGTATCCCTCAATAAAATACTCGAGCATACAAATCAAGTTTAGAAATTATCATCTACAACGATAACTTCTAAATTGGGGGACTACATGATATGGGTAATTCCCGTATTGGGCTGGCACATTAGCATTGGCTAAGCCCATCTTCAGCTATATCAGGGATTGCCCCCGATATGTATATCGAATGTAATATTCGATATAGTACATATCACATATACGTCACGTGCTCCGCTATTCAAGGTAAGCTTTAATTATCCTCAGATATTGTACACTTGATATCGAGCATCCCCGATATCAGACTCGACGACATACCATCTGACATCATACCCAACGTCATATCCAACATCCACCAGGACATCATCCTCGACGTAGAATGTCCCTGATATCACCTTCGATGTCACATTCGATATCCACGAGATACTCGACAAACCATTACACTTGATTGTATACTTAACCTATCACTTATGAACTACGTTCGGCTTGATTTTCTCAAGGAGATACGTAGGTAGCTTGGGATAACACGAGTCCAGTCCGATATCATCAAAGATCCATCCGTCTCCTCACCACGTCGCTTGGATTACATGTGTACAAAGAACAAAGATGGTTCCAGTGTAGCCTAGAACCAACATGATGTGGAGTGTTTCGTCAGCCTGTCAAGTCAGCAGACGATAACACACCAAATCATAGCTAAAATGGAAAAAACTTTCATGGAATTATCCAAGTATCGAGTGCCACAAGGAAGAAAGGGTGAGCTAATCCTGCAAGTAGACTACTACGATCAAGTGAGGTGCAAGGTCGAGAATGAGCAACAAAAATACACGGCGAGAAAAATGCCCAAACCAAAGACTTTGACGAGCAAACGTCTAAAATTCGTCACTCAAGTGGTAAGTTCCTTGATTTCATTAGGAAAAAGAAACATCCTTTTCGGATAAATATCATGACTAGAAGTCTGAAAGAAGTGGATAACTAGCTTGAAGAATTATCTACCTATCAGGTATTAGAAATTTGCAAGAACGAGCTTGTTGATTTATTGAATGGCAAATAAAGTCAGTCGACTTAAACAAAAGAAGTTCAAAAAAGAAAAGAAAGAAGAAGAGGAACGACTTAATAAACCACAAAAGCAAGAGGAGTGGGACTCGGAAGTGAAGAGAGTTGCAGAAGAAGATGCCGCAATAGAAGCCATTGAAGCTAAGGATGACACATGGAAAAAAGAGTATGAAGAACGTATGAGAGAAGAATACGCCATATAAAAGTTAATTTCAAAAGGAGAAAGCGTAACCAGAATTTTTTTCATAGTGCAACATCAACCAACATTGCGGAGTATCAAGAAAGGCAACTACACACCATCTCTCGTAAAATTGAAGAGCCCAATCCACCATTATTCGTTCATACAAAAAAAGAGAAAGTGGAGATGCACTGATTAGTCATGAGCCAACACCATCAATTGAAGGTGTTGTAGCATTGAGGAGCGAAGAAAAATGTATAATCCATGGTGTTGAAATTTAAACTCTTACTTGTAAACAATTGGGACGTGGAAGAAGTGAGCCATCTCACCGGAAAGTGAAGAAGAAGAAATAATATTATTTTTTTTCATATGTTTTTCAGTAAGTAAAAGGTGATCTGACGGTTTTGCCCTTCTTAATGACGTCAGTGTGATGTCACGAGACCAAAAAATGACACTTTTTAGCTGGGATACCGCGTTCTCAAAGTTTAGATAGCAAAGTGTTGGCCGGAGCAAACATTAGATAGTCGGGTGCAAAAATTCAAAATTTGGATAGGTAAGTGCAAAAATCGTCAAAGTTTGGATGTGGGAAAAAATCGAAATTGGTCCTTTATTGTGTCCTAGTTACAGTTTTCGTCCTTTATTGTGTCCTTGTTTTATTTTGGTCCTTTATTGTGTGTTTCAGTACGATTTTGGTCCTTCAGATGGAATCTCAGCCGAAAATGTCATGTACGAGAACGTGCTGCCCTAAATTCATTTTTTTTGAATTTTCCACAAGCATATCCGCATGTTGGAACAACAATTTTAATTTTTTTATTTTAAATTTTGACCCGTCCGATCCGGATAATCCGGTCAAATCGGGTTGGCCGGGTCAGAATTTTAAATAAATAAAAATAAAAAAATTTGAAACCAGCTTTTCCACATGTGAATTTGCATGTGGAAATTAAAAAAGTTTTTATTTTGGCCGGCAAGTGTTTCCACGTGATATTTTCGACTCTGGCTTTTTCCTAAGGACCAAAATCGTACTGAAACACACAATAAAGGACCAAAATAAAACAAGGACACAATAAAGGACGAAAATTGTAACTAGGACACAATAAAGGACTAGTTCCGATTTTTTCCCGTTTGGATGTTATTCTGTAATTTTCTCTAAAATAGTTATAGCATAGTTTAAAGTATTATTTAGATATATATATATATATATATATATATATAATATGGGTTTGATTAAAAAATTGTAATACCAAAAAATCATTGGTTATTGATATAGTCATTGAGAAATATATAATCAAGGGCTTTCGCGTAACAACTGCTTTATTACGAAATCATTATCACTTATCAGTAAGTTATGATAATTTTTTTTTTTTTTTTTTTGGAACAAAGTGCTAAACTTTATTAAACCAAACTCAATACATTACAACCGATCAGCTGATCCAGGTTCAGAATTCCATCAAACTAGTCTATTCTAACAAACTAGTACTCTTTGAACTTGAGTATACAATTTCCTTTTCATCTTGCACCTACTTAGGATGGTATTTTTAGTCTCCTCTACCAGGTGTCTGTTGACTGTTTTGTTGCTGAACACCATGTCATTCCTGTTCATCCATATGTTATACACTACTTCTGCTATTGCCATCTTTATCATCTGACTTTTCCAGTTCTTCTTTGTCCCATTAATCAGTATCCATTCCATTTCCTGCCCCCACCCCTGTGGCACATGTTGTACTTGTATCCATTCAAGAATTTCTCTCCATATGTCCCTTGTGCCTGTGCATGAGAAGAATATGTGATCTGCTGTTTCCCCTTCTGTGCAGAAGCTACAACGCCCATCAGTCTGGATGCCAAACTTTTGGAGTCTGTCTTTAGTGGGGAGTTTGTTGAGGCATTGTAGCCAGAGGATGAAGACTGCCCTTGGTCTTGCATTGTTTCCACACAGAATTTTCCTCCATCTAACAGGTGTTTTTGGCCCTCTTAGTTCCATGTATATCTTTGCAGTATTGTATTTGCCAGTCTTTATCATATCTTTCCAGGCACTGGTTTGCATCATATCCCTTGCTTTAAGTATTGCCTTTAGTATCCATGAACAATTATCTTTTGCTTGGTATGTCAGTAGGCTTTCATTCTTTATAAAATATGTGTGCACCCACTGGACCCACAGTTTCTCTGCCTTTGTTTGCAGGTTCCATAACAGCTTTGTTATAGTAGCTTTGTTCCATTCTACTAGTGCTATTATGTTTAACCCCCTTGATTGCTTTGTATCACACATTTTGTCCCAAGCCACATGAGCTTTCTTGCTGTTCTCCTCCTTACCTGTCCATAGGTATTTTCTGCAGATGCTCTCAATGTATCTTATCACTTTCTTGGGGAGAGGAAATATTTGCATCCAGTAGTTAGCAATGGCAAAAATTACACTTCTGATCAGTTGGAGTCTTCATGCATAGCTTAGTAGCTTTGCTGTCCAGTGATGTATTCTCTCCAAAATTTTGTCTATCAATGGTCTGCACATGTGTATGGTGAGCTTTTTGCTAGTGAGTGGGACTCCAAGATACTTAAATGGTGTCTCTCCTTTACTGAAACCTGTGGTTTGTAATATGTGTTCCTGACTGTCAGCCTTTACCCCTCCAAAGTAGACTTTACATTTCATTGGGTTCACTCTAAGCCCTGTAGAATCAGAAAACTCCATAAACTTCTCCATCAACAGTTTCACTGACCCTTCATCTCCTCTACTCAACATTAACACATCATCTGCAAAGCAGATATGTGTAATTCCCAACTTTTCACATCTTGGATGGAAGTTAAAATCTGGAATTTTATGTATTTTCCCCATACATCTATGCATATATTCCATGATGATAACAAATAGTAATGGTGAGACTGGATCCCCCTGTCTCAGTCCCCTCTTTGCTTTTAGTACTTTGCTAGGACATCCATTTATTGAGTATCTGTAAGACACAGTTGTTACAGCTATCATGATCCATTTGATGAATTGGTTTGGGAAGCCCATCTCTCTCATAATCACCTCTAAAGCAGCCCATTCTACAGTGTCATATGCCTTCTGTAGATCCATTTGGATTAGGCATCTAGGAGATATGTTCTTCCTTGTGTATCCTCTAACCAATTCCTGTGCCATCATGATGTTGTCATGGATGATCTTGCCAGGTATGAATGCTGATTGGCTCTCATGTATCACTTCCTTTAGCACAGTACCAAGCCTCTTAGTTAGGATCTTAGATATAATTTTGTAGAAGGTTGTGCAGCATGCAATTGGTCTCATATCTTTCATGGTCTTAGCACTGCTGGTTTTAGGTATCAGGGTGACTAGTGAGCAGTTGAGGGCAGCATATAGTCTGTCCTTGGAGAAGAATTCTCTCACAGCAGCTCTTACCTCTGTCTTGATAACAGGCCAGGCTTCTTTGAAAAACTTTGCATTGAATCCATCTAACCCAGGGGCCTTCTGGTCTCCAATTGATTTAAGAGCCTCCCATATCTCTTTGTCTGTTATTGTTTTTACCAGCATTTCCTTAGAGTCCTCTTGTATTTGCTTCCCTTCTCTCATCACCTCTATGTCAACACATGTCATCCTTTGTGTGGTAGTACCCACCAGCTCCTTGTAGAAGTTTATGACTTCTTGTTCTATTTCATCTGAGTCTGTAATGCTTCTGCCATTGCTGTCTTCCAATCTACATATTCCACTTCTCTTGTTTTTCCCTTTTACTGTGGCATGGAAATATGCATTGTTTCCATCCCCCAGTCTGATCCAAGTAGCTTTTGATTTTTGCATTAAAATCTTTTCCTCTATTTCCAGCATTTCCATCAATTGTGTTGAGCTTTGTCTCACCTTCAGTATATTCTCCTCTTTGAATGGTTCCTTCTGTAGGTTTAGTTGTGCTTCTTGCAGCTCCTCTCTTGCTTTTTGTATTTCCCTTGGGGTCCCTTTTATATCTCTCATCATGCTTTGTATGGTTGGCTGCAATCTCAGTAGTTTTTTCCATAACACATACATAGGTCTACCTTCAATGGGTCTCTGCCAGTTGTCTTTCACCCTCTGCATAAAGTCAGGTGTTTCAGTAATGTAGTTCATGAACTTAAAACATTTCCCTACCTTTTTTGGGATACTATGCTCCATTGTGACTTTGAGGGGGTTATGGTCTGATATGTGGGCTTGTAATATCTCCACTGTGCTGTTGGGGTATGATATGAACCATTCTTTATTACACACAGCTCTGTCTATTCTTGAATATATGGTCCCCTGGAGGTGTCTATTGGACCATGTGAAATGTCCTCCTTCTGTTTCATGTTCATATAGTTCTTGGTTTCTCATCATCTCTGCTAGATCCTCAAATTCTTGTGCTTGTACCTGATGCCCTCCAATTCTATCCTCCACTGTCAGGACATTATTATAGTCACCTATTATAATCCATGGTCCCCTAACATTCACTGCCAATTCCTTGATATCCTCCCATAATCTTCTTCTCTGCTCAAGCTTGTTCTGTGCATATATTGTTGTCATGTATCCAATGATACTGCCATCTTTTTTGTGCATCTCACAGTGAATAAACTGGTCAGAGCAGTTTATCATTTGTATGTCCATCTTGTCTTGATTCCAGACAATCCAGATTCTCCCATTTCCATGTTTTGTGTAGTTGTTAGCAACATCCCATTGTTGTCCCATCTTCTTACTGATTTTATTTGCATTACTCTGTTTGACTCTAGTTTCTAGAAGTACTGCACAAGTTACCTGTAGCTTTTTGAGGTGGGAGAAGACCTCCAGGTGCCTTGTTCTTTTATTCATCCCCCTGACAAGTTATGATAAAATTCATTACTATAAAAAGCTAACAATGACAAAAAAGAAAATGGTAATAAAATAAGATTAAGAAAACATTAATAGCAAAAAACAAAATTCCAATGCATACTAATATTCTGTAAAATATCAAAGAGATAATCCATACTCGAAAGAAAAACAATAGAAACATTTATGTCATTCCAAACTAACTGTGTAACCACATGGATGAAAACTTAGAGTAAATAATTCAAAAAGTTACCATTAATTTAAGTAAGATGCTTTTATCTTGAAACTAATCAATTGTTTAAGAATAAACTTGCCCGTGGGGCTAAGTTTCTTAGTATATATTTATATATATACTAGTAAACTGGCCTTTGCTCCGCACGGGCAGTTTTAATATCAAACGATGATAATAATAATAATAATAATAATAATAATAATAATAATAATAAAAATATTAATAATACTTATTATTATTATTATTATTGTACTGAACAAGAATGGTTCAAATTCGTACAAGATCCATGTTCGAAGAAATATGAAAGCATTCTATAACGTTTGGGGTGCAATTAACAAACTTTATATTTTATATGGTAATTAAATTTATGTTACAAAGTTTTAACGAAATAAGAAAAAGATTAATAAAATTCATTTTTTTGAACTAAATACTGGATAATATTTATAAAAGTTCTTTAGATAATATATCATCAACTCAAGAGACTCAATAATATCAAAAATGATATAGTAAGATATAAGTTAATAACCTAAAATATTTTAGATTTCTAAACATGGCGCACGCGCACGACACCACCTCTTCCAATGGTTCCACGATTCTACCGCTGAATCTCCGCCTTAGCTTCCCCCACCACACGACTTCTGGCCAATATTTCACTTCTCCACCCACCCTCATTCACCCCCGAGGTCGAATCAATTCTCCCCTACCACGTCGCCACCAAGCTCCCACCAGGACATTCTACGGCCCTAGCGACGCGCACAACCACCACTAAATTCGACCCCACCGACGACGCGCATCATCACTACCACATCCCAATCCTCCAGCGACGCGCATCACCACATCCCGCGTCTTCACCTTCAACGATGCCCACCACCACATTTCATGACACAAAGTCCATAATTGCGGCTAACCATTTTTTCGGTGTGTGAGCTTAAGTATATTGGAGAGCAATTACAGGAAATAACAAGGACAAAATAATGACATCCAAACTTACAGGATTAAAATCCTAGCCATTTATAAATATAGCCTAGATGGATAGAATAGAACAGAACATAGTGCTCAGTTGAACTTACAAGGAGAAGATTGAAAGAAAAAAAGATGGACGACATAATGAGTCAAATAACAAAAACTTTAGGTTCCAAAATTAAAAAAAAAAAGATTTGAAGGATTGTGTTACAATTTACCTTGAGGCCCAAAAGCAAATAATAGGAAACTGTAAGGGAGAAAGTGAAAGAGTTCAAAATTTGAAGGTTGTGTTACAATTAACAATGGGCCCAAAAGTAATTAGTAGAAAATTTTAGATGCAAAAGTAAAATAATTTAAAACTATAAGGACTATTCTGCAATTTATCTTGGCAACACTGTTCACTCTATAGAGATAGTACATCAAGATAGACATAATATAATAGAACCAATAGATGCGAAAGTGAAATAATTCAAAACTACAAGGACTATTCTACAATTTACCTTGACAACATTGTTCACTCTATAGAGATTGTACATCTAAATAGACATAATATAACATAAGATAGTAATTAGTTGCACTTAAAAAGACAAAATTGAAACAAATAAAGATGGACGATGAAATGAGCTAAATAACAAAAACTTTTGTTGCAAAAGAAAAAACTTGAAGGATTGTGTTACAATTTACTATGGGCCGAAGAGCAAATAAGAGAAATTTTAGGGGCAAAAGTAAAAGAGTTAAAAACCATAATGATAGTTTTGCTATTTATCATGGATAGAGCCTAAAAACAAATAATAAGAAACTTTACGGGTGAAAGTGAAAGGATTCAAAAGCGCAAGGTTTTTTTTTTATAAATTTACAAGTCAAAGAGCAAAAACCTTTGGGGGTAAAAATAAGAAAATCTAAAATTTGAAGGGATACGATACAATTTATCATGTGACCAAAAAGTAAATAATTTTGATTTAAAAATAATAACTTTTAATAACTAATAAATTTTTTAAAAAACAAAAAAATAATAATAAAAAAAGTAAATACCCCTCCCCCGCCCCCATTTATATTTTTGTGTTATATATAATTCTAAATTAAAAAAAATTAAATTTTAATAACTTATAAATTAAAAAACATATATTAAAAAACAAATTATTAAAAATAGAAAAATGAAAAAAAAAGAAAAAGAAAAAAGAAATCCACCCCGTCAGTACCCCTACCCCTCCCCGCCGGCACCTGGAGGTGATGGTGGTGGTGGGTTGGGTGGGGGAAGTGACAAGGTGGTGGTGGTCGTGGGCTGGGTGGGTGGATTTGGAGGGGGGGTGAAGCGCCGACGTGATTTTGAGGGGGGATGCGCCAGCAGCTGTGGGGTGGAAGTGAGGACGGTTGTGGGGTGGAGGTGACGACGGCTGTGGAGGTGCACCGACGGCTGTGGGTGTGGAGTGGATGTGCGCCAGCGGGATTTTGGGGGTGGGGGTGGGGGTGGGGTGGGGTGCGTGGAAGAGACGACCAATTTTATTTTTATTTTTTTAATTTTTAAGTTTTTTTTTAAGTTTTTTAATTTTTAAAAAATTAAGTATAAAGTTTTTATAATTTAAATGAATAAAGTTTTACATTTTTCTGTTTTTTTAAAGTTTTTTCTGTTTTTATAACTTTTTAATTTTTTCTGTTTTTTTTAAGTTTTTTAATTGTTAATTTTTAAGTTTTTTTTAATTTTTTTTAAGATTCCAGGTGTAATAAAAAAAATTGCCACGTTGGACGCGATTTTGCCACGTAGGACACGATTGGATGATTTGGCGGACAAATGGCAATGAACAGTGAATCATGCATTTTTGGCAAAGATAGCGGGCATTTTCGGCAGCTTAAAAAGATAACGGGCAAAAAGTAAAGTTGGCAAAAGATAATAGGCATTTTTGACATTTTTGCCTATATAATATATATATATATGTATATATATGTATATATATATATATATTGATGATTTAACACACATGTAAATGCCCACACACACACATCCACATACATATACACATTAAAATTAACTAAAAGTACTCAATGTATATTAAAGAATTGGTACATGTGTTAATTATATGTATGCGCACAAGTAACTATTAATAAATTGGACAAAGATAAATATATATCACTACAACAAAAAGTGCTTGTAGAGACACTTAATTTTAAGCTATATTATACAAGTGCCTCCTCAACAACTTATTAGGGCACTTAAATATAGTATCCCAATATAATTAATATTTTATATTGAAGAATTATTAATTAAAAAAACATTTTACTCTCATTATTTAGAAATCAAATGACCACTCCTCTCTTCCACACACTAAAAACCCTAGCCCCCAAATCAATGGCGTCGCCGGAGCTCCGCCGTCGCTTCTCCGGAGCTCCGCCTTCGCTTCTTCATCCGTCTCTTCCTCCGACGCGAAGCTCCGCTATTGCTCCTTAATCGATCTCCTTCTCCGATTCGAAGCTCCGCCGTCGCGATCTCCTTCTCCGATTCGAAGCTCTGCCGTCGCGATCTCCTTCTCCGATTCGAAGCTCCGCCGTCGCGATCTCCTCTTCCGACTCGAAGCTCCGCCGTCGCGATCTCCTCTTCCGACTCGAAGCTCCGCCGTCACTCATTAATCGATCTCCTCCTACGACGCGAAGCTCTGCCAACGCTCCATAATCAGTCTCCTCCTCCAACGCGAAGCTCCGCCGTCGCTCATTAATCGGTCTCCTTCGACGCGAAGCTCCGCCACCGCTCCTTAACCGATCTCCTCGTCGAACGCCGCTGTTGATTTTACTATGTGTAGAGAAGTAAGTGAAGATCATCTGTACGAATTTGATCTTTGCGATGAGACGCCAGTTAATCTAACTATTTCTCATTGGTATCATTGATTTTGTTGCTTAGTTAATGTCTGATTTAGTTACCTATGGTTTCTCGTTTGAGTAGCTAATGAGCAGGTGCAAGTACTTATGAATGTTCATATTTTTCTGTACAGGTTCTGGTATGGAGGCTTCTTTAAAGTAATGAGTTATTCTTGTTACCTATCCAGCCTTTTTTTTGAAATATTTTTTTGGCAAAAACGATTATTTCATTGTACTATAGACCTAGTCTGTTTTGCTGTAATTAGCATAGTAGTTGCTTAGAGATACTTGAGATTAAAAAACTTCAACAATGAAAAGTTCACTGATATTGCATATGAAGAGTAGTCCCTTTCATGTCGTAATTTTACATTCTCTCGTGTCGTGCTGTTGGTGTTGTTGTTAAAACCTCTACTTTCTCTATCTTGATCTCAACATTCACTCTTCGATCGGATCTCTAGTTGCAGCACTGTATTGGAAAAATGGTGAGCTGATTCCGCATTTCACTTAGATCTTGTATTTCTAATGGAATTCGCCTTGATTTCGATTTGTTTCGACTAGTAATTCGATTGCATTGAGTTAGGGTCGTAAATTTATATTTGATGCGTATATATGTTTTGAGATCTGGAGCTGCTGTTATTGTTTTAACTAACTCTTGTTTTCTGGTTGTTTGTTTCAAATCTGCTCGTGATGTGGTGTAGCCGCTCAGACTTGAAATCAAGGTACCGAATCTTTTTTCGATGTGTGATTTATTGTTTGATGCTGAGTGTTTGATTTGTTACGTCAGAGGAAACTTGCACAAAGATCAGAAAGAGTGAAATCTGTGGATCTGCATCCAACAGAGCCATGGTATGTTTCTTTCTGCAGTCAGGAGTTCATGTTAGTAGTCGATTAATGACTCTAATTCCTGTGGTTTCGGCATTAATTGATTGTGGACAGAAGACAAAATATTTCGCCTTCACTTTATTTTCAACGTTTCATCATCTTCTAGTGGTTAAAAGCTGCAAACCCCATCAAGTTTTTGAGTCAAGATCTGTTTTCTTATTTTGTTTTGTCTGTGTTCCTTTCCTTTGTTTCACATGATCAATTTGCTTGCCTTGCTCATATGTTTGAGCTACCTTGGATTTTCTCTTCTTATTACACGGGCTTATTTCTGAAATTGTATTCACAATGTATCTTTCTTTACAGGATATTGGCAAGTTTATACTCAGGGATTGTGTGCATCTGGAATTATCAAACCCAGGTATGAGAAACCCCGTCAGCTTTTGCATTTATTCTTGTCAAGGAAAGTTAGTAAAATGAATGATATTCTTGGACATTTTAGTGCATTTTTTTAATTGCTGATCAATGTGGACATGTTGGAAGGACTAGCCAGTCATGGAAATCTAATGAGGTGCAGTGAAGATGACATGCTAATTTAGTGGAACTTGCAATACATGTCTATTAGAATTTAAGTTGACTGATATTGCATAAAAAGGATTGCTGCCACCTTTTTGTGTAGCTTGAGTTGAATGAAGGAAGATGGCTGCCATGATCGTGCAAAGTAATTCTATAATTCTCCGTCAGGTACCCTTATTTTCGCATCTCTTGTCATTCTCTATGTGTTGTTTTGAAGCTCCAACTGTAAATCTTCAATCTGATTTTTGATTGAATTGTTGCTTTTTAGCTTGGATCTACTGTTTGTGATTGAATACGTGCTGAGTTGATCGAGGTTGAGATTTTGTCAGTTACTGGATTGGAATGGATTGTATTTGATTGATTTACAGTTTTGTTCACTGATATTATGAGGAGTATTCGCTTTGTTATGAGTTGATTGTAACCGTTGATTGCTTATCCGACTGTTCGATAAATCTATTGAGCTAGCTAGATGAAAACGGAAAGTGAAATTTGAGTTTGGATTGCTGAATGTTGTCGAGTTTGGAATTGTAATCAGTAGGTAGCTGAAACCCACAGAATATGTAGGTTGTGGTGGGTTAATTGTAACTGTTCTGATTTGATTGGACTAGGGTTGGAGTCTTGTCCTGAAACACGATAAGTTGAACCTCAGTTAATTTAACTCACTACCAGACTACTTGTTTTGCATTGTGTATTGTTATTTCATACTTTTAGTTTTCTCATTGTATCATATCAATTTCTTTTATGTCTCAGGTTTGCAACTACTTGTTTTAAGAAAGGTATGATATTTGCTAAAATTTAAGTTGATTTTTAAATGGAGTTATGGTTGATGTATTATGTTGTGAAC
The DNA here is from genome assembly GCA_948329865.1 of Linaria vulgaris. Taxonomy (NCBI): domain Eukaryota; kingdom Viridiplantae; phylum Streptophyta; class Magnoliopsida; order Lamiales; family Plantaginaceae; genus Linaria; species Linaria vulgaris. Next base: position 36,661,477 of record OX415253.1, read on the forward strand.
TTTATAAATTTCCTTTTCTTCGAAAGATTATGGATAGATTTACGATCACTCTTATCCTATTTTAGTATAAACTCCTATTTTAGTATAAACTAACTGTATAGATTACTGGTGGTCTTTAAGATGGTTTTGATCTTAACCGAGACATTTTATGTTGCACAGATGCGTTCGATGAGGATTGAGACTAGGATCAAGACAAGGATGATGTTGTAGTAGGAGATTATGTGCTAATATATTTGTAATAATAGCCTTGTGACTTGTTAATTGGTGGTTATATGTTATTTCTTTGATTTTAAAAATGTTGAGTTGGTCCGTTGACGTTATAGTTTGGTACATATTATTGTTATCTGTAATGATTGAATAAATTTTTAATAAAGTTGTTTTTATTTTATTTTAATATTGTTATTATCTTTAGGTATTATCTTTATCTTATACACTTGAAAGAGATGTGAGATGGAGGAAAAATATATTATTGTGTGTGGTACATTAAAAAATAAAATTCAAATGAGAGGAGATATGTTACTTAATAGAGGACCATCTTGGGACACATATAAGAGTTGTTGAGGCTCATATATATGTCTCTAATTTGCTGTCATGGGGCAAATATAAGCATTATTGAGGCATTTGTATTTGTCTCTAAAACAACTTTATGAGGCATATGTAAGGGCTGTTGGGGCATAATTAATTGTCTCTAAAAAGATCTGAAAGGGCACATAAAAAGTGTCCTTAGAGCTACTAACTCTATCGCGACATAGGTTTTATCCGACAAATAATTTAAGTGCCTCAAAGACCTTAAGTGCCTCAACAGATACTTATAAAGACACATTTTTGTGCCTCTAAACAGATTTTTTGTTGTAGTGTATTTAGACTCTTAATATAAATAAATATGTTACGCGTACGCTCACAAGCTCTTAAAGTAATTAAAATAGCGCGCATATGTATGAATTAAAATCAAATTTGCTTATGTATCTAAAATAGTAATAATTATTGATATACACATTTACATACCGAAACTATTTAATATACGTTTACATATTTACATAAATATATCTATATATATAAATATATATATATATATATATATATATATATATATATATATATATATACACGCACACACACAAAAATGTAGATATAATCATAAATTTAATTTCTAGATGCCCACCAAAAAATAACGAGTTGAACACATCGACTTTTTACTTGATGTTACCCTAAGATAAGTTTATCTCAGGTAGCATGAAATTAATTTGCTTCTCAATTGATCGATGAAATTGTTGGATCGGGATTGATACAACATTTCCAAAGTTTCAGAGCTCAAGTTAAGCTGGCGTTGACTTAACTTGATCTCAAACAATCTTCTTGATAGAGTATAATGTGCAGCGGAATTAAAGAACACAAGAAGATAAATTTTCAATGGTTTATTATAAATAATCAACCATCTAGCCTTACGGCAAAATAACCACGCAGGTTTTTATCAAAGATGTTCCTCACCACAAAATCACTCTCACTCTTTTGTAGATTGGACTCAACAAAGCAGACAAGAATTTTCTTCTTAAATCTAATCCTAGACTTAACTCGAAAACTCACAAACTTTGCAAAGCAAGAAACACACCAACAATGCTTAAGATATAATCTCTACGGATTTATAAGCTCTATTGTTTCTCATGTATCTTGATGTACTTCACACCCTATATATAGGTTTTTTCAAACTTGATCCCCAAGGTGTATTGTACACAGTTTTGGTAACTTATGTTGTTTCCCTGTTGAACTCTACTTTCCTTCTTGAACTCAACCTCCTTATTGAATAATAGTTCCCTTTATTAGATTGAGTTCTAATAAGAAAATACTCCTTCTTCAATTCAGAGTTGATCTTGGAAAGATTCCTAGTTGCACTTGAACTCCAAAACTTTCCATCTTTGAAATCGTGTTGACTTGACCGATCTCCTCCTCTTGAATTATGGAAACTTCAACTTAGGAAACTTGTAATGCTCTTCCTTATGATTAAGAGATACTCCTGGACATAAACAAAGACAACTAAAATCGTGGAACTTGATTAATAGGTGAATAAAGGCAAAACTAAAATAAAGAAGTTAAAGACAGATTGACAGAATAGTTTCTAGTTTCAATGTTGTCCTGTGAATGTTGGCTCAACATCCATCCAACATTTAATCCAGAACACTTTACTCATGTTCAGAATTTCAGAAACATGTTTTAGGTTAAGACTGTTCTCGGGTTTCAATGTTGTCTTCTGGATGTTGGCACAACATCCATCCAACATTGATAACATAACATCTTACAGTTTCAATCTCCCCCTTTTTGCCTTTCTTCACAAAACCAATCAACCTGTTCACATAACAGATAATATGTCCAAATATCAATTAAGCATAATAATCTAAACCTACTAAAACTGCTCCTCCTTAATGCAAACTATCAAGCATTAACTTGGCATAACAAAGATTATTCATTAAAGTCATCACAAAAACTCAGCAAAGTTGTTCAGGCATTTAACTCATCAATGTTGTCTCAACATTAAGACCAGAATGTACCTACACATAAGTTTATCAACAGAAACAGCATATATAAACTATCTTCATAAGCAAAATCATTAAGGGCAGTTAAAGCTAAGTAGCATTATCATTACAAACCAAAACAAAGAAAAAGAACTAGCAGCAAAATAGAAATAGTTCAAAACATTTCAAAACAAAAACATAAAAACCAGAAATAAAAAATTAAAAACTAGATCACTCTCCCCATTTTGTGAAGAAAGCTCATCCATGTTCTTAATCAAGACATCCAGCTACTGCATTTGTTTTTTCTTGAAAGCAATTTCCCTCTGAAGATTGGCATAAGCACTTCTATACCAAGTCAACTGCTGATCAACAAACGATTTTGTTTTTTACCCTGGTTTCTTCCTCATCAGATTGAGGCACTGAAGCTCCAACAAATTGTTGAGCCTCCTTTTCCTCTCCAGGTGCAACTCCATCTTTAGGATTCCAAGGTAAGTCCTTCACTCTTGTGCTAGACAAGTAGGATTGAGTGATGGTGAACCTAGCCTTGTTCTCTGACATTCCTCCAAACTCTTTCTTGTTCATCTTCTGTTTAAGCAGCAGAGTTGTGATCAAAGAAGGAAATGGTAGAATCCCTTGCTTCCTTCCAGCAACATCTTCCATAACCTTTAAAATTCTCACCCCAATATTCACAGCAAGCCCATTCTTCAGTTCGTAGACCAAGTAGGCTGACTCCTTAGTCAAAACAGTAGAAATTTTAGTAGGCAGCCAATTATAAGATGCACATTTGTGCAGAACAGCACTTAGGGCAGTGAGCTTTGTTGTTGGTAATTGTTCAACCCATGTTCTTTCTAGGCCACCTGTTATATCCTCAATCACCTCATCTGGCTTAGGATCTTCAGATTCCTCATCATGTGGCAGTCCCCAAATCTCATTTATCTTCATAGGACTAATGTCAAACACTTGTCCTCTTACCCATGCTTTACCATATTTGGGAGACAACTCACTAGTGATATACTTTGAGAGATTTAGGTAGAATTATTGTACAAGCTCATGAGCATAATCACCATGCTTCTTCATTGAATTCTGAACCCCTCTTGCTTTCAACAACTCAAAAACTCTGTTTCTTTTAAAGTTGTCCATGTCCATGACCCTCTCTTTGTGAAAATCCCTCTTTCTAAACTCATAAGCCTTGTCCTCTATCTCCTTATTAAGATAGTATCTAGACCTAGCTTCCCTACTATGATACGATAACACAAGAGTGTCACAGTACTCATCATCATCATCATCATCATCATCATCACCATTAGCTTCAAACTCTTCAGCACCATGTTCCTCTTCCTCTTCCTCTTCTTCTACATCAACTACCTCAACTTCCTCATCCACAACCCGTTTCCCTTTCCTCACTCTCTCAGCCTCAGCCTTAGCCTTAGCCTCAACCTTTTTCTTCTCAAGTCTCTCTCTTTGAGCTCTTCTAGCCTCAGTTCTTTGTAAGGCTATTTTACTCATTGGCATAGACCCAATTGGTGTTCTCTTTCTACCAGAACCAGATCCCTCCCCCTCAATCACATCATTAAGAATATTCACTTGGGGTTTAGGGTTAACCACATTTACCTCAGATTCAGATTCATTGGTTTGATGAGTATGGGCTTATGATGTTGCGCCAACATTCGACTCAGATTCCACATTCTTAGCTCGCTTTGACCGTTGTTGATAAGGAATCGTTGGTCGTTTTGCAGCAATTTGAGCAGCGGACCGTTCTTGATCCTCACGCGCAGCAGCCCTGATGCGTGTTGTTGTTTGCTCAACATTCAAGGCCATATCTGCAAGAGTGTCTAAAGGAGTCTTGCTCGCCATGTTAGTTTAGAAAAATATAAGAGATTTCAGATAACTATTTGCAGAGAGAAAACAAATTGTACAAGTGAAAAAGAAATTATGGCAAATTGTTCATTTAAGTCGTGCTGAGTGGAGAGAGAAGGGATGAATGCTGGTGGGATTGTGAAATGTGATCAATTAAATTTTCCCACTACTCTATTCCCGCGTAAGAATTTCACCACGTGTCATTTAAAAACAACAAGTAACCAGAGCAGTTCAAAATAAAACAATAAAAACTCAGTTTTTAAAATTTTAAACAAACTTATAAGTTACTGTCTTCAATGTTGGGCAGACAGTGTGGCAATGTTGGAATAACATTCATATAAGAGAGTGGAGTAACATTCAAACCAAAAAGTTTTTAAACCATAATATTTGAGGTTCTGGGCTTCTTCAAGGCAATTTCACGTGAGAGCGTGAGATATATCCAAACTTATATCTGAAACTTCACCAAAGTAGCAAGTGAGTATCAAAAATATTAAGATTTAGATCAAAATCATGAATAAGCAATATATCAAATAGAAAACACACAGAGATAAGCAGTCATGAATTAGAGAATTAATCTACTTCCACAACATAGAAAGTCACAAATAGTGTGTCACATGCAGTATGTCACCCAAAGAGTATGCCTCAACACATGAAAGGTCAACACATGAAAGGGACTATATACTCCCCCTAAGCCCAAACCTAGTCAAACACACTAATCAAAGATGAAAAACAATGCAGTTCTAACATGAATGCAACAATGTTATGACAACATTGACAAATGGTATACACAGTGAATCACTTTTCAAACCAACAACAGATCACATCACATCAAATCTTCACTATTTTCATTAGCTCTTTAGAACAAAAACTGAAAGTTGATAAAAAAAGGATAATGACATTACTGAATGAGGGCAACCCTAGACTCCACACACCCCAGTAACACCATTATCAGCAGCACGTTAGGCAAGTACAAAGGCCTTGAATATCATGCACCCCAATACCCCAATTCCTAATGCATACTTGTTTACCAACCTGCATACAAGAGAGCACTAAGTGATCAATGCTACCAAGTGAAGGCAATCGAAACCCCAAACACCCTAGTAGAAAGAACCACTTTTATGTACCCCTTGGCCAAACTAAACAGAGACATGCAAATAAGCACAACTGAATATCATTGAAGCTGTCAACATCATGAACCCCAACTTCTCCACATGTCCTGTAAAACCTTTTCATATGAATAAGACACAACTGAATAGACATCAAAGTAGTGAACTTTGTGTACCCCAGCTTCTCCATATGTTAGGCGAACACAACCTCAGACACACTTTAGAGATTTATACTTTTCAAAACTTAGATGTGAATCTGCAAGCTAGAAAGATTAGTAAAACACAGTGATCAACCACACACTCAAATATGCCAAAACAAAGATCAATGTGACTCAAAAAGAAAAGAAAGAAACAAACAAAAAAAAAAACAAAAAGTTACATACTACACCACAAACATTAACCAGTGCTACACAATGATGTTATGTCAACACTGGGATCGTAACATTCTCACATATTGCACATGCCGAGAGATTTCCTCAAACTGAAGAATCTCTCACTATCTAAAGGTTTAGTAAACATATCAGCAAGCTGATTATTTGTCTCAATATGCTCAATGTTAATCACTTTATCCTCAACCACGTAACTCAAGTAATGATGTCTTATATCTATATGCTTAGTCCTAGAATGCTGAACAGGATTCCTTGAGATACTAATGGCACTAAGATTGTCACAAAACATGAGGAGAGTATCACTATCTAACCCATAGTCCAACAACATGTGTTTGAGCCATACTAGCTGGGTAACACAACTACCAGCAGTTACATATTCAGATTCAGTTGTAGATAATGACACACAATTCTGTTTCCTACTATACCATGAAACAAGATTGTTTCCCAAGTAGAAACAGCCCCCACTTGTGGATTTTCTGTCATCTATATCACCAGCCCAATCAGAATCACTAAAACCAACAAGATTTGTATTTGTATCAAAAGAATACCAAATGCCCAATGATGAAGTTCGAGATATATATCTTAATATTCTCTTCACATCAATCAAGTGAGATTGCTTTGGATCAGCTTGGTACCTAGCACAAACACAAACAGAAAACATAATGTCTGGTCTAGAGGCAGATAGATATAGAAGACTACCAATCATAGATCTGTACAATGTTGGGTCAACATTGTCTCCAGTGCCATCCTTAGTAATCTTCATAGAAGAAGACATGGGAGTTTTGCAAGGTTTTGACTCATGTAGCTCAAATCTCTTTACCAGGTTCCTTGCATACTTCTCCTAGTTTAAGAACATACCATTCCCCAGATGCTTCACTTGCAATCCCAGAAAGTAGTTCAGCTCTCCAATCATGCTCATCTCAAATGTCCCTGTCATTGACTCAACAAACTTGTCTAGAGTAGACTTGTTAGTAGAACCAAATACAATATCATCCACATAGATATGAGCAATACAAACATCATAACTCCTTCTTAGAATAAACAAGGTTCTGTCTCCATCTCCTCTATTGAACCCAAGACTTAACAAGAATTGAGTTAGTTTCTCATACCACGCTCTAGGTGTCTGTTTTAAACCATACAAAGCTTTCTCAAGTTTATACACATAATTAGGATGTTTAGGACCAGCAAAACCTTTAGGTTGTTCAACATATACTTCTTTGTCTATCAAACCATTAAGGAAAGCACCTTTTACATCCATATGGTAGAGCTTAATATTAAGACAACATGCAATAGCAAGAAGTAATCTAATAGATTCTATCCTAGCTATTGGAGCAAATGTCTCATCAAAGTCAGTCCCTTCTACCTGAGTATAACCTTGTGCAACAAGCCTAGCTTTTGTTTCTTACAATTACACCATCTTCATTAGTTTTGTTCTTGAAAATCCACTTAGTTCCTATAACATTCACATTAGAAGGTCTAGGTACTAGATTCCAAACATGTTTTTTGGTGAATTGCAACAGTTCATCTTGCATAGCATTTATCCATTTACTATCCTTAAGAACTTCAGTCACATTCTTAGGTTCAATATTCGAGACAAAACATGAAGCATTACTTACAGTGCAAGTGGAAGCCATGCAGACACACAACCTTACCATATTTTTATAGTTTACCCTGTCTTTGTTGCGAGTTTTCATGCGTCCAGTGATTTCACCTATCACTTGTGAAGCTGGATGATCCTTTTGAATCCTAGTAGGGGGATCTCTCCTAGATTCATCAACAATATCATCCTCTGAATTTGATTGTGGGGATGTTGGCCTAACAACAGCAGGTGTCAGCTCAACATTAGAACCAGTCCCAATTTCAGTGTCTTCAGCTTCTACTCCTGATGTTGGGACAGTCTCTGTTTCCAATGTTGGGGCAACATCAGAGACAGTAACTTCATCAGTACCTGTATCAAGGGTGGAATCATCAAACACTGTATTTACTGATTCTTGAATAGTCTTCAATCTTGGATTATAAACCCTGAAAGCATAACTATTCACAGAATAACCAACAAATATGCACTTTTCACTTTTTGGATCAAACTTACTAAGATAGTCCCTATCATTCAACAAGTAACAATCACATCCAAATTCATGAAAATGAGCAATATTTGGTTTCAAACCCTTCAAGATTTCATATGGTGTCACATTTGTACCAGGTCTAAGATAAGCCCTATTACTTATATGACATGCAGTATTTAAAGCTTCATCCCAAAGTCTTTTAGATAGGTTTCTAGCATTAAGCATAACTCTGGCCATCTCTTGAAGTGTCCTATTTTTCCTCTCAGCTATCCCATTTTGCTGAGGTGTCTTAGGTGCTGAAAACTCATGGAAAATTCCATTCTTATCACAGAAATCACTGAAATTAGCATTTTCAAATTCTTTCCCATGATCAGACCTAATTTTACAAATAGAGGAACCATACAGATTTTTGATGCTAGCATGTAAGATCCTAAATGTGTTGAATGCATCAGATTTTTCTTTAAGAAACTTAACCCATGTATATCTAGAGAAATCATCTACAATAACAAAGGCATATCTCTTGCCACTTAGGCTGCTCACCTCAATAGGACCCATGAGATACATGTGTAATAATTCAAAACACTTACCAGTCCTGGGAATTGTACTTTGTATCTGGAGGGGTGTATGGATAGCTTTGGTTTGCTTACCCTTCAGGCAGTCCCCACATACAACCTTACCTGGGCTGGATATCTTTGGTAAGCCTCTTACATCATCAACTTTTTGTAACTTTTCAAGGTTCCTATACTGAACATGTCCTAGCTTCCTATGCCACAGAACATCATCATCAACTTTAGCATGAAAGCAATCTGCTTCTTCCTGAGCAAGGTAGAAATTATCTTTAGATCTGGTACCTGTCATAACAAGGACATTATCACTATTAAATACATCACAAGAACTTTTATCAAATGTAACAAGCAAGTTATCATCACAAAGTTGACTAATGCTTATTAGATTTGCTTTCAATCCTTCAACTAGCAGAACATCTTTGAGTGGTGGAAATCCTTCAACATCTAGTACTCCATTTCCAATGATTCTTCCCTTGGTGCCTCCTCCATAGGTGATAGTTCCAACATTGAGATGAATCAGTTGTTTAAGATTTTCCTTGTCTCCTGTCATGTGTCTTGAACATCCACTATCAAAGTACCACTTACCTGCAAGGTTAGAGTACACAGCAGAAAAGACAACATTGCATACAAGTTTTATCTGAGTCTTTAACTTTTCAATCCAAGCTCTATTTTTCTGTTATGTTCCTAATGTTGGGATAACATATGTATCACTGAAAAACTCAACATTAGAGTCAGTTTCTGTTTTCTTCACATTTTCTTTCAAATATTTCTTGCAATAAGGTTTTATGTGACCTGGTTGAAAACAAAATTGACAGATATAAGTAGGTTTACTTTTGTTGGGATTAGCACAGCTCAAGTCTTTTGATTCCTTAACAAAACCTTCTTTAATGAAAACATGATTAGCAACTTTAGAGGTAGGTTTCTCAATATATCCAAGACCATTTGTTCATTGATTACCCATACTCAGTACCTCATCAAGTTTAGATGTACCTGAGTTCCATTTAGCAATGATCTGATTATCTTTTTCAAGCTTTCCTTTTACCTCTTTAAGTTCAGCTTCTGTCTTGTCAATGTCTCTTTCATACATCCTCATCAATTTCTTCAGTCCATCAATCTCCAGTCTCTGAGCTTCATTCTTCTTGGTGAGTTTCTGATTTTCTTTCAGAAGATTATGAAAAGTAGACTCCAAGTCTTCAATGATATCCTCCTGGGATATTTCACCTTCAAAGTAATACTCTTCATCTAGATCAACTGAGCCATGGAAACATTCAAAGTTAGATTCATCATTATCAGACAAAGAATTGAGATCAATATGGGTATCATATTCAATCCAATTCCCAAAGAAAGTCTCATGTTCTGATGTTGAGTCCTGGATGTTGGAGCAACATTGGGACCCGTGGAAGTTATGGAGATCTTCTTCTGTCCAGTTGACATGAGTAAATAGCGCAGCTGTATGAATCTCTTCAAGGTTTTCTTCAGTATCAGCACTTGATCCAGAGTTATAATCCTCTTCATTGAAATCATCTACACAAACCCAATGAGACTTTCCCTTCTTGCGGAGGGTGTTAGCACATTCAACATCAATATGACCATAACCTTTACATTCATAACATTGAGTAGTTTTCAACTTTTCAATTTCTTTAGGACTAGATTTTGTTGCCATATATTTAACAAATTTGGGAGGAAATTTTCTATAACCAGTGGAAGTATTGCTAGGTTGTTTCTCTTTAGATTTATCTTTAAAGTTCAACCTACTGAGTTTCTTGCTAATATTTCCATAGTTAGAAGAAATAATTTCATCCTCATCTTCACTCTCATGATAATTTGTTCCTAACAAAGCAATTACTTGTTGTTTGGTAGTCCTAGCAGGAAACTCTAGCTCAAATTCTCTAAGAGTGTTTAACAAGGATTGAAATTCCATGTTGGCAATATCTCTTGTCTCTCCCATGGCAATTCTCTTGAGAGCAAATCTAGGTGACAAAAATCTAAAAGCTTTATAAACCATAGTTTGATTTGAGACAGGAAATCCTAGATTTTCACATTGATTTGTAATGTCAAGGATTTTCTCAAAATAAATATCTATGCTGTCTTCATCACCCATCTCAAGTTTTTCAAAATCTTTAAGCAATTGTCTATGTTTAGAGTTTCTAACTGCTATATCTCCTTCACAATGAAGTTCAAGGATATCCCAAGCTGATTTAGCCGTGGTGCAGTTCTGAATTAACTTAAACATCTGATTGGTAACATAACTAAAAATAGCATTAAGAGTTTTCTCATTGTAGTTGTACAGTGTTCCCCGTTTACTGTCCATTGTGACTTCGATTTTGGTACAATATCTGCATCTCTGTCGTTCTCAATCTTTGGGACAGAATATCCATCAAGGACTGCATCCCATGCTTTCATGTCAATGGATTTGATGTGAACACTGAGCCTGGTCTTCTATTAGGCATAATTGATGGATCCTTCTAAGACTGGGAGTCTGCCAGAATTGGGATTGAAGTTGTCCATCGCGTTGTATCACCTCCAAACACCAGTGAAATCGGTGCTTGGCTTTGACGCTAATTGAAATTGTTAGACCGGGATTGATACAACTTTTCCAAAGTTTCAGAGCTCAAGTTAAGCTGGCGTTGCCTTAACTTGATCTCAAACAATCTTCTTGATAGAGTATAATGTGTAGCAGAATTAAAGAACACAAGAAGATAAATTTTCAATGGTTTATTATAAATAATCAACCATTTAGCCTTACGGCAAAATAACCACGCAGGTTTTATCAAAGATGTTCCTCACCACAAAATCACTCTCGCTCTTTTGTAGATTGGACTCAACAAAGCAGACAAGAATTTTCTCCTTAAATCTAATCCTAGACTTAACTCGAAAACTCACAAACTTTGCAAAGCAAGAAACACACCAACAATGCTTAAGATATAATCTCTACAGATTTATAAGCTCTATTGTTTCTCCTGTATCTTGATGTACTTCACACCCTATATATATGTTTCTTCAAACTTGATCTCCAAGGTGTGTTGTACACAGTTTTGGTAACTTATGTTGTTTCCCTGTTGAACTCTACTTTCCTTCTTGAACTCGACCTCCTTATTGAATAATAGTTCCCTTTATTAGATTGAGTTCTAATAAGGAAATACTATTTCTTCAATTCAGAGTTGATCTTGGAAAGATTCCTAGTTGCACTTGAACTCCAAAACTTTTCATCTTTGAAACCGTGTTGACTTGACCGATCTCCTCCTCTTGAATTATGGAAACTTCAACTTAGGAAACTTGTAATGCTCTTCCTTATGATTAAAAGATATTCCTGGACATAAACAAAGACAACTAAAATCGTGGAACTTGATTAATAGGTGAATAAAGGCAAAACTAAAATAAAGCAGTTAAAGACAGATTGACAAAATAGTTTCTGGTTTCAATGTTGTCCCGTGAATGTTGACTCAACATCCATCCAACATTTAACCCAGAACACTTTACTCATGTTCAGAATTTCAGAAACATGTTTTAGGTTAAGACTGTTCTCGAGTTTCAATATTGTCCTCTGGATGTTGGCACAACATCCATCCAACATTGATAACAGAACATCTTACACTTTCAATCGATACTCCATAGTTTAACTTCACTTGATTAGGCCCGTTCACCTGCCCGACCCGCTTACGCTCACCCGCACCCGCCATTATTTTATTTTTCTGTAAATGTAGGTGGGTCGTTATTTTGTCAACCCGCTCAATGTCCGTCGGGTGGTGGGTTTACACTGTCACCCACCCGCCACCCCGCACATTTGTTTATTATAAGAATCCTATGCTACCTATCAAGCTTGTTTTACAAAAAAAAAAAAGAATTTATTTAGTATGAACTGTTATTACTCGTCACTTTGATATATAAGTAGAAGCATAATGATAATAAACCATCAAATTATGAACTTAAGAGATGAAAACTACTATGAATATATTTACTTTATGTTAATGAGAGTGTTGTTTTATAATTTATGTCTAATATACCAATGATTTTTTTTATTATTCGATTGCTAATGAATATCAATGTAATTTTTTTCTCTCTATATATTAGTAAATCAATGTGTAGTATTATAAATAAAAAAGTTATAATATATGTATATCTTATGGAATTGCTTATGTGTATTTGATTGTGTTATAACCCGCCACCCGCATGGTTTTGAAATTAACATAACCCGTACGGATAAAAAATTAGTAACCCGCCATAAGTGAGTATGATGTATTTTTTTATTGCAACCCGCCAATATCCGCCGACGTACACCCCTGACTGACTTGATCGATAGCATTAACAGTGCAAATATTGCAAAAGTTCCAAGTAAATCTCAACCCGTTTTTTTTTTTTTTTTTTTTTTTTTTATTAGGAACCCAAACGTGAAATTCAATGAGAAATGGGCAGATATGTGATATCTCACGTTACTTCACCATCCAAACATCACCTGAACATGAAACGGAGTGGGACACTAAAGTAGGAAGACGATCTTCCCTCAATCAATTAGTTGACTGCACTCCAACAATGAAAAATTACTTAATGCAACTATTGTATGACTGACATGATGATACTGACTTAAACTAGTGTCTTTTCCTAAATCATAAAAAATAACCACTCATAATCTCATTCCCACAACACACTGGTAGTTGTTGCTAACGATTCAATGATTGCACGATATAGTTCCACAGAAACAACATGTGCATATTAACCTCAATATGGTGCAGGTCATCAAATTACTAATCAGACTATCAGAGGTATCTTTCTCATCAATAACAAATGCATGGACCTTTTGAAAAGTTAAGCTTATGTGCTAATAAGAGAAGAAACAATTTTAAAACAGAACGAAAACTATACAGTTCAAAACTTCCTTGATGCCGCCTTCTGGTTATAATCATGTTTGATAAGGTTAGCTCTCAAGAGCATGGCCTTCACATCCCGGTCGAATTCACTACCCGTCTGCAGTATACGCTGGAATGTGCTGTTCCTCTGATCAGCATGTCGAGCATAAAGAATTTTGTTGTGGGAGTCGATTCGAGCCTAAAAGCAATCACATAAAATTGTTGTCTGTATTTAGATCTCAAGGTACATATAAATCTACACTCCCAAGTTCCAATGTTTGGTCTAATTACAGAAACTATTCTGTGACTAGCTGCTGAAATACACTTGAACATTAAAACAACAGATAGGCAAGCCCTACACCATGCCTGGTGTCCCAATAATTACAGAGGGGTTTGTGAAGATTCAGAAAAAAAAAATCACAAGAACCCTTTTTTAGTAGGCTTTCAAGCGTCGAGGGGTGTCTCTTTAGTAATTCAGACTTTTTGATGAAAGTTTATGTAATTAGACCAAACTTTTCCTGTGTAGATGTTATTAGCAAGAACTCTATGTCAACTTGAAAGGACCACCTACGGGGAATATGTAAATTACCTGAATTTGGTTGTTTGTAATCAGGGCTTCAAGCTCTTTCACCAGGCCTGTAACACTCGTGTTGAAAGCATTTGCCATCATATGCAGATCAACTGAGATGAATGGGTGTGTGTACTGGATCAGAGCTTTACTACGTATTTGCTCGTATAGAGTCTCCACGTGGTCGTATAAATGGATGTCTAGTAACAAGTTTGCTTTGAGGTTTTCTAGATATTTCAGACAGGAAGCATAGTGGCTGCAAGAAAGAAGCCATAAATATCGAAATTGGACCAAAACTCAATATGCTGGTACATAATTAAACTACCTTCAGGCTCTATCCACAGTTTATTTCTGAAAATGTTGCCATAGGGCCCGATAGTAATAATATTTAATTGCTTCATATTTGTGTAGACAATCCAATTTTTTTCTGCACCATCTTTTTTCAGTGCCATCATACACAAGTTCGTATGTGTAAATCTATGAACAATTATTATAAATGTCACTAATTGAATTACCTAGTATAGAAATCATTAATGAGCTCCCTCATTTCAGGTACCAGTTCCAAGAAATTCCTGAAGTTCACATTGTCAATGACTTTGCTCTGCCAAAACCATCAATAAATAACAAAGAAATTTAGAGGCGCCATCACTTCTGGCTGCACCATAAAAATTTTAATAAGGCCAAAATGCAGGGAATTTTACCTTCAGCTCTGCACGGTCAAAACTTGCAAGTGCACATAGACCACCATAGGTTGCAACATCTTGCTGTGCAATTACTTCATTGTAGTTGTTCCCGAGTTCCGGGCCAGTTTCCAGGAACTGAGAGATCCATAATAGACGACATTAGAAAAATATATAAAAAGAAATCATGCTGTTAGTTCGGCGTTACAAAGCCTGTTTAAACTCATAGTAAAGTTTAAGCATATTACGTAACTTGCCGTGTGAATCACTGGGATAAATTCTTCGTACAAGTCCAAAATATTTAATAGTTCTACCCACTTAGCTACTCATACAGAGGGTTATCACAGCGACAAAAATCTGGTCACAGTTATTTCCTCCCCTTAGAGCACAGTATTTAATTGATTCACTGAATATTTCATTCTACATAGTACAGTACATAACACCCTAATTGCAATTTGGTGGCAAAAATCTGGTCACAACTATTTCCTCCCCTTACAATATTGTATGCAAATGATTAAGTGATTATTTTCATTCGACGTGGTACAGTTGATCTAACCTAGTCCTGAAGTAACACACAACAAAAAGACTTCTCATCAATTTTAACCAACTAACAGGACAAAATGAACATTGAACTTCTACAAATCCAGGCCAGGTTCGTACCAACTGCCTGAACTATTGGAGTATAGTATAACTTTTTGTTACCCAAAGTTAATTAATCTACTTCCAGATGGTCTCCTGAGTGGAGATGAGACCACTTTTAATAGGAAAAAGAATAATTGAGCAGTTCCCTACAGGAACATAAAAGATCACAGATTACGCAACAACTTGAGAATCATTGGATGTGGATAAAAGACAAGAGTAACAGGTATTGGGAGGGTACTGACTACAGCTCACTATTGAGCTTGCATAGCAGTGATTCTCAGATCTTTTACAACTCTTTTTGGAAGCAACAATATTCGTTGGCTTGTTTTAATTGATAGAACTCCCACTCTCTAAACTGCAGGGCACGGGTATAATCCCCATAAATGCTTTTCCAATGTGCACTTTATGCAAACCTTTTGCAGAAACTTCTGATCATCTCTTCTTAGAGTGCACGGTTTCTTATTTCATTTGGGTGAAAATTTATAATGAATGCGGCTTTCTAACTGTTCTCCCAAATAATCTGTACGGTCACACTGTAAAGTATTTGGCACTGACAGCTAACAAAAATAATTTGGCTTTCTGGAAAGGTTTATGGGGTATGGGCGATATGGGATATTTGGTGGGCGAGGAACGGTCTTTGATAACGAGGTTCCTTACCAAAGTAGAATTGTGAAGCCCATTTTTATTCAAGCTTGGAATTGGAGGAAAGCTAAAGATTCTCCCTCTGTTTTTTTTTTCTTTTTCTCATTGGATTCTTTCTCCAGTAATTTTTTTTATGTGCTACGATATTCTTTGTATTCTGCTTGGAAGACCCCTTGTCCTCCTTTTAATTTTTTTATTTGGTCGATAAAACAATAAAAATTCAACAATTTTGAAGGCAGCAGCTAACCAGTCAATTCAAAATAAAAGCTATTACTGTTTGGAAGAAGACATGATAGGTAATACACGAGAAAAGAAATACTTGTCAGAAGGAACTCTCCCCTAACATAAAACCAAAAACCTTCTTATGGACAAAAAGGCTACAGCATCATCCATTACGACAATACCACGATGAATGCTAACTTGTCTAAGCATTGATTAATCAGGTCAAGCAATTCAAATAGTATTTAATTGTCTACCATGTTCCAAGCCGAAGTACAGATAATTGCATCTTAGTCTATATCTCTACATAGCAGTTTCTCCAAACTCATGAAAATGCAAACCCTTATACCAAATAGCAGGAAAACCCACCAATAGGAAAACAATTCATGCAGCAGGCTAGAGAGGATTCCTTTTCCTTCCAGCCCTTGCCTATTTACCCCAACAACTCAGACATTGATGGCAGACAACATACCAGTGCAAAAGCATATATAATTTATAGTATGAGAAGAATTTTATAAACACACCTTTCGTGCAGCTAATTTATAGTTTCTGCATTCCAAGTGAGCCAATCCAGTAGCACAACGTAATTTTGCAATAGTGACAGGATCCAAGGCATCTTGACACTGCTCAGCCTTACTGACATAGCTAGTAACATGTGTGAACTGACCCATCTCGATGCTGACTAAGATTGCATTCAGACACATATGAATGATATGTTTTGATGTGGTGCAATAGTCACGTGTGCGGACGTAACTCTTAAAGGCCTCGCCCAGCTGACCATGTGAATGGTAAAAATCTCCAAAATCATTGTACCCCATCCTAATGCTCTCTTTTATCAAATTTGTCTAAAAAAGAAAGAGTAAACAATTGAACTACTAACAGTAGTAATAGAAAGGCCATCAGGCTATATAGATAATGCATTTTAAAGTCGAATTTACGAGAATCTAATAATCTATTGCCCCAAACTCATAAGAACCTATAATAACAGGAAATATATATACATATATATCTTAACTGCTATATTTGCATCTCAAAATTAAATGCAATTAATAATCATATTGAAACCCTAGCTACCTACCTACCCTGTAAGCATTAAGTTCGTTCTCGAGCTTCTCCTTCTTCAAATCAGCCCGGCGGTCGACGGCTTCAGCCCAAGCATCATCGGGACCATATTTAGGGCCTAATCGGCCATCAATCTTCGCCACGGCCTCTCGAAACAGCTGCGTGTTCTCTCCTCTCTTAATTTCCTCGTACGCCATCCGAAGAGCCTCGAGCTGCATTGTAGCGACGCCGCATCTCTCAGCGATGAAGAGGAGGCGACTGATCTTCGTGCGGCCGGTGTACAGAGCCGCGTAGGCCTCGACGTCGAGCTGCTCGCCGCTTATGATCGGACGGCGAGGCTGCGTTTCGGTGGAGATCATATCTTCTTCTTCATCCAGAATCATCGTTCCGGAGCTTTCGTCCTCAGCTTCCATTGAAATAGTTTGTATTAAAACGACGTCGTGCTAGCTAAGCTAGGGCTATGGCTATTAAATTAATCTTCTCTTTCTCTCTCTCTCTCTCTCTGGTTTCAGTGTGGAGGAGTGTCGAACCTCACTTTGTATGCGTGTGAAATCTTGACACAAGATTTTGTGAAGCGTGTGAGTTCTTTTCTTCTTGGGCTGGGCCGTTGTTTTTGATGTTTCATAAAAAATTATTATATTTTTGTTGAATAATGTTTATGTAGGGTATATGTGCTGCTCAACAAATTTTATTTTAAATGAAGATGAAGGTGAAGACTAGAATTATACCTTTTTCATCTATTATTATTATTATTATTATTATTATTATTATTATTATTATTTGATACAATGGGAGGAGCAGAGCCCAAAGCTAACAGCAACTAAGTAAAATATAGATCATGATTTGTCCATCTCCACCTTAATCCGCCAACCGTGTCGAAGAGGATGTTGGATGATATAGATAACTTAGGCCGGGCAAAGCTAATCCGCCAACAGTGTCGAAGAGGATGCTGGATGATACAGATAACTTGGGCTGGGCAAAGCCGTGGAATCGAAAGTTCAGGTTGTGACCTAATTTTGCTAAACCATCAACGACTTTATTAGTTTCCCGAAATTCGTGCTTAATATCACAAGGTTGAAACTTGACGGCAAGTGCCCGACACGCAACGACCATGGACTTGAACGGGTGGGAGTTCGGAGGTGGTTTGAGGAGTATTGAAACCACAATCTTCGAATCACATGCAATAATAATTTTTTCAAGCTTGAGCCGTGTTGCTTCTTGCAAACCACAATGTACTCCCCATAATTCGGCAAGTGTAATTGATCCAAAGCCAAGATTTGCGGCAAATCCATGTAACCATCGACCGCCGTCATCACGAATCACTCCTCCACAAGCAATACGTTCGGAATTGCTTTTGGCGCTACCGTCGACATTTATTTTCACAAATTCATCAGGTGGAGTAGCCCAACAAATAGCTTGGTTGGTTTTGCTAGTCCCCGATTGTTGCAAGTCTCTAAATAGATTGTAGGTATGAGCCACTTAACAAACTAAATAATAAATCCAACCAAACTAATCACACTAACATGTAATTATAGGACTTAACTCTCAAATAATTCATAAATATTACTATAGCCCTAATTTTTATCCTGTTTTCTAAATCAGGGCAATGAACAATGCATTTACAAACATGCAAAGCAAACTAACCAAACCATAACATGTAATTATTTAGCCTAAATTAGAGTAAACAACTAACAATTTACAAAGAAAGCAAATTTACCTCTTCTGTTGCAAATTCAGCACTCCAAATCCTCCCACACCCCGTGTCATATCTGTGTTCGAACAAAAAACAAAAAAAACAATTAACAATTATTATCCCTAATTCAAAAAAGGCAAAAATAGAGAAAAGAAACGGAAAGAGATTAACACTCACAAAACTACCTTAATTCGAAAACGATGGTATAATCTGCTTACCTTGCTTATATAGTCGACCTACTTGGTCGGGAATCGAATCGGTGGTGAATTTGGACCGATTCGGTACTTTGGGAAGTTGATTTTGTGATGTTGACCGAATTTTGGGGGTTATGGTGTTGACGAGGGTGAATCTATAAATGCGCACCCCCATCCAGTCAACAACAATAAAAAAAAATTATGACGTGGGGTTCCAATCAGACGCCACATAGGCAAAAATCAGCACAACCTAGTTTCAGAGCCCGTCGGGCATTTTTTTTATTAAAAAAAATGAGTTAAAAGACATTTACTAAGCTTGTAAAATTAAAGGGCAAAACTTGAAGTTAGCACAAAATAAAAGGAAAAAAAATATTTTGCCCATCTTTAATTCAAGTAGCTTTCGTCATTTTTTCAATCACATGCAATAGCTTTAATTTGGAACGCTTGTTCCAAAATCTGGTTAGAAAACTGGGCTCATCCTTTTTTCATGCGCCTCTAAAGATCCCATAAGGTCATCTAAAGATAATTTGATAAATCTTTAGATTACTCTATGGCGGCAACTATGTGCTCAAACTTCACTATCAAACTCGGTAATACTTTTCAATAATTTTCTTGTCACCAAATTGTTTTTTTAAACATCCCCATGCATCGTTTAACGTTTTAACACCCATAATGCACGAAAGTATAGATTGACTTATCCCCTGGTGCATAAAGGACAAGGATCTTGCATCTCGCGTCATGTTCTGCTTATGCTCATTCTTCTTCACTGTTGTTAACAATGTTTCATCCTCCTGCGTGTACTTGTCGTAACCTTGATCGAAAATGTCCTAGAGTTCATGGGACTAGAATAACATCTACATTAAGACGTCCCATAATCGTAATTTTGACCAACAAACATAGGTACCCTTGTTGGAAATATGCGAAGGCGAGCTTGTCGAAAAGTGATGGATTCATATTTTTATTTTTGCATAAGATATCGAGCCAATATGTTGGGTATTTTAGGGATTGAATAAGAGATAAGTGTTTGGGGGCTATTTTAGAAATATGAGGCACTTGTGGAGAAATTTACAAATGTATGATGAAATATATAGTTTGATTCAGAAAGAGAGGACACATAGCTTATAACACGTTGTTGATTATGATACATTACAAAGCATATGTGCACGCTCGCGCGCGCGCGCACACACACACACACACACACACACATATATATATATATATATATATATATATATATATATATAATGTAATCAACGAGCCTAGTGTAGGAGATTTTTTGACAAGTCATTTCTAACATAATTAATACATGAAATTAGTTTAGCAATATTTTTCCAAATTCTGGAGAGCTGATCGGCCACCTTGCATTTTGTTTTGATCAACAATTAAGACGTTTTATTGAAAGAGAAGAGTACAAGGCATACACCACTCAATGGAGAAAATAGTTACAAACCAATACACTGCCTAGGAGAGTTACTCCAATCAGAAAAAAGAATACATAAAATTCTTATTGAATGATTTAATCCAACACCAAGATCTAAGCTTGATAAACTCGACCATATCCGAGATATTCGGTGTTTCTCCATTGAAGATAACCTTATTCCTACTTGTCCACACCATCCATAGTGCAAAGAACCAAATACATCTCCATTCCTTACAACCCTTTTGGCCTTTGAATAGTTGTTTGTCTTGCAAGAACTGATCCTTCAGGTTATTTGGTAGAGCAGTCTTCACCCCAAACCAAGCATAACAACTCATCCACATCTTATAAATCACTGCACATTCAAAGAAAAAATGTTCACATGCATCATAATCTGTCCCACAGAACACACAACTCATACTATCAAAACTTGTAATTGTTAGATCTTTTATATCCAACAATGTTGGATCGTTAATCCAACGTTGGGCTTATATGTTAATAATTATGTGATACGGAATGTCACTAATAATAAGCCCGATAAAAGTGATCTAAAGTTCGATTAAATTATGGGCTTACTGTATCTAATAGGGCGTGGGCCTTTAATGGGTAGAGATTGTTGTAACTTGTGCTTACGATGATGGGCTGAAGCCCAAGTTACGGAATTAGGGCACCAGGGTTTTGGTGGCCTAATGTTTAAAGGTGGTCACGGTCCCCAAATCACATGAGTCACTTTCTATACTGCATCCCACCGTTAGTAAGATCAAGAGAGAACTAATGAAACTCTCAAGAGGTTCGTGTTGATTTGGAAGACCAATCACATGGCCTTTCACAAACAATTAATCATATGGTGTAAGGTACGCTTCCGCAATCCAGTTTTTCGGTTTATGTATTTAATTCTTGATGATTTGACATGAATGCTCTTGGGTTTCAATTTCAACAGTAATTCCTCTCCTCACAAGATTATGTTTAGTGGGAATTCTATTGAGTATGGCTTTCCATCCAAAGATAATGATTTTCGTCGGCGCCTTACTGTCCCAGAAGACTTTGTAGAATTTATCATCCTCCGTACTGCCTCTTGAAGAGAGCTGCTTATATGCTGAACTAACTGTAAAATCCCCGGAGTCGTCCCATTTCCATTTCCATCCGTCTTTCTGCTCTCTATTGGGTTTAAAATCTGCAATTTCTCGCTGTAAATTAGCAAGCATTGTTTCTTCCCATGTAAATAACTCTCTTCTCCAAGACCATCTCCATGTCCAAGAGTTCCTATTCCACTCTCCTTTATTCGCTATGGTTGCATTCTTATCATTTAAAACCAAGAACAATCTGTGAAACCGTTCTTTAAGAGTTTCGTTTCCATGCCACCTTGCATTTTCTTAAAGGTTCCATATTTATGGTGTATAATTCAGATTACGGTGGGGCATTGTGTTGCACAAAATATCATTTTCTAGAAACTTATTTGACAATTTAGAATGCAATTTTTTCATTAATCATTGTTGGAGTTTTGTGGCAGCGGCAGTGGAGATTGGTAGGGTGGAGGAGGTGGTGATGGAGAGGAGGACGCCGGGGGTGGTGGGGAAGGGGTGTGTGGTGGTGTTGTAGAAGAAGAAGATATAAGTTTTTTGAATTAAAATTAGAATTATTTTATTTTTTTGGTTAATATTATATGTTTTAAAAAGATCAACATAAATATTTAAAAATTAAGTAGTCAAATAACATAAACAATTCTTGAAAATCTGTAAGGTAATGTAATAGATGTTAATTCCTTTGTATTGTCCTTTTTTTGTTATATGGAGTACGAATAGGCGCCATGTGTAATTGTGAGTCAAAAAGTTAGTCAAAATAAGTTAGTCTAGGTCAACGGTAGCCACGAAAGATTTTCTTGGCTCCAATTGGACATTCCGGCAAGGAGGGGCAGAAATTGAAGTGCCAAGTTAGTCGACCAATATTGTTTTTTCCTGATATAGTTCATGAAAGTATTTTTTGGTTTTACAATCTGGTTATTACTAAACGAATAAATTTATTTTTTTAATTACCAAATATCATTCCTTGTGTTCGTAATAGTCGTGGTGCTTTTAGAACTACATTGTCTTATTCAAAAAATAACATGCGAAATTTAAAAATGAAAAAACAAAAGTTGTATATGCAAAGGAATAATAATCTCGTGATAGCTCAAATCCTAATTAATTAGAAGGATATGTTGTCCATATTATAAATAGAAGAGAAGAGATTTCTTGCTACGTACGTTTTCAAAGATTTCATAATTATTGACGATGTTCATTAAAAAGAAAGATAAAAGTTGGGTATTAAATATACAAAGGTATTTTAGAGAACAACAAACTTTTCCTCTAGAAATAGGGATTTTTTGTCCTATCTATATCGTTTGTTATTTTGTATATATAAACTAAACCAGTATTATATTGATTCGGAAAATTAAGCATTCACCAAGAAATTTATATTTCCGCATCGAATATATTTATAGTTTCATGCTATATTTAATATATATATATATATATATATATCAACTATTATAGAGATAAATTACAAGAAAGTAATTATTCACCAAGAGTCTTGAATTTGTTTTCATATTATCAATAGAAAAATCTCATAATAATACAACATCGGAATCCATTAATTACATAAACGATTCAGATCAAATTACTTAACTTATTAAGAACATGTAACTATTTCTTCAAAGAACACCTGACACAAAATAATCAACTTTATAACCTCCGTTAATAAGTTGCATCTCCAGTTTAGAGCAAACTTTCTCTAATTCTTTTAGAAAGTATTAATTAAAACTATAAATTGCTATTTAGGTAGCAGCGCAAATATAGGCAGCAACAACAGTAATATCATCAGGTTTTCCTCCAACGTGCTTCCACTTAGCCTTTTCAGCCGCGAGCTGAAAAGGTGTGACGGAGTCTTGTTCCAAAGATTTACGGTGTGCAGCCGTAGCCAACTTCAAGGCCATGAGGTTCGGAGAAGATTGGTCCGCCACGCACAGCCTCACAATCTTCTCAATCCCTTCCACAAACATATTATCAAACAATCCATCAGTCCCTACAATGACAACATCTCCCTCCTCCACAGCCACCGCTATTTCGTACGCCTGTTCGGGTCCTCTATTCCTCCCATTCCCAATCTGATATGGATAATTGAAACTGTGCTGCTGCACCGGAGATTTGTAAACTGTCTTTCCCTCTCTGATCACGAGAAACCCACTGTCTCCCAAGTTCACCGCACGGAGTACGTTTCCGCATAGCGATATAATGCATGCGGTCGAAGAACCTTGCGATGCAGTTTTGGAGAAGGCCTTTACAAGGACGTGCTTAGGTCTGAGAATGGGGTACTGGAAGCCTGTGCTTGCACGGGCGGCGTTGGCCATGAGCTCTCTTGCGTACTTGCCGGCGTCGATGCCTTTCTTGGACCAACCACCGACGCCATCCGCCACGCCGATGATTTTCGACTTCTTGTTGATGAAATACGAGTCCTCCCCTAAGGGTTTTGAAGGGTTTGTTTTGGGTATGTAGAATCCATCAGCCTGCATCGTTACATATTTGTTATCCATCACATGTAGCATATGAGACGACATTATCATATTGTTGTGTATATGTCTCTGCGATGCGCGCTTTTCTTGATTAATTATTTGAAAGTGATGAATACGTTGCTCGAGTTTATTAATGGGTTGATTTGCTCTGTGAGTTTGTGATTAGATTTCTTCATTGTTATTTGATATTTATATAGTGCGCGTACTCACACTTTCACTAGGATTCCTAGTATCTTTAGTGTACGGATTTCAGCCTAGTTTCCAATATTGAACTATCTTTATCTGAACCCTTTACCTTTTTCCATCAGAGCACTTCCACGAAGATTATATAATTTAGTTCCCTTTTTTCTTTTATATATATATATATATGTGTGTGTGTTAATTACTTCAGTTTGCTCTAGAACCAGTGGCGTATCCAAGACTCAGTAATTATTAAGAGACCTAATTTCTTTTGTAAAGAACTAGAAATATTGGCACGCGATCCCCGTGTAATTAGCAGTTTATTTTAAGTATAGTAAATACTACAACTTAATTATGGATACATAATGTATATATTTTAATCTTCTTTTTATGTAAGATAATTAAGTAATGATTTTTTTCCCTTAATAAGAAGATTTAAATAATGAGAAGGCTAAGATAAATTAGAGTTATATTCAACTAAGAATAAAATTTAATAGTACTTAAAACGGTAAATAAGAAAATCAAAAGATTGGTCTCAACATGGCTTCCTTTATATAATAATATTGATAATACACAAAAATAAAGAGAAACCACGAGAATAATGGCTCGATTTTTTTTTTGCGAGCTCTTAACATGAAAGGGTTTTGTTTTGCTAATTTTAACTTCACAAGTAGCTTTTTGCTAATTTTTTTAATATCAAAAGAGATTTTCTTACTAATTTCTTAACATCAAAGAGTTTTTTTGCGATTTCTTTAATATCAAATAGACATTCTTTGCTATTTTTAACATCAAATAAGTGTTTTCGTTAACTTTTTAACATCAAAAGAGGTTTTATGCTAATTTTTTCATGCTCAAAGAGCTTTTTTGCTAATTTCTTAACATAGGAAGAATTTTTTGGCTAATATTTTAACATCATATGAGTTTTGCAAGAAATAAGAGTCTTTCTTTGCTAATATCTTGACAACAAAATGAGATTTTAACTTATTAAATTAACGCTTGAGGTTAATTTCTAATTAAACATATTATACGTAGTTTTAAATATTGTTAACCCTAAAAAATAATATAGGGATTAACCGAAGCGTTAACCCTAAAAAATATAGATTAACATAAGGATGGTACTACCATCACCTAACTCCCGATGTCACGAAGTATCGGGAGGGCCCACATAGTGCCGCAAACCCAAAGTGGTAAAAAGAGACACACACGTAGAGGCACCTATGCATCCCTTGAAAAGTCACGATGATTAAAAATATGATATCCACGTGGCATCAGAAACAAAATAAATTCCGATAAGTCCGCGAGAACTCGATATCCAACAAGACGCCAAGATGGACCACTATAAAAATAAAGACTGTGAGTCCCCGAATACGTGAACATCCCCACGTTGAGAACCCGAGGGCCACGGACCATCGAAGTACCTACTACGAAAACTAAAACACAAAATGGACTCCTATCGGATCAAGAAGATATCGGACAAGCATACAACCTCACATATGAAGCTTTCCCGAGAGACCTAGCCCATCAGAGAAAAAAACGAGTAATCTCCTTATCAAAACACACAAAAGGACCCATATCGGATCAAGAAGATATCGGACGAGCACCCAGCCTCACCTATGACGCTCTCGCCCTAGCCCATCAAAGAAAGAATCCAAGAATCTCCTTATTAGCACTCCCTGAAAGGATAATAATTCATCCTAGTTATGTCCTAGTAGATAAAGGACCCAAAGATAGAGTATAACTTATCCACTCATGCACATTGCGACACCTGTACTTTACTAAAAACATGCACAGTGACACATGTCCCCAAATACCTTTATATAAGGGGTACCCCCTGTCAAATTATTATCATCTTCAATTCAACTCAATACAAGCAAGACATATAATTCTCAGTGAACAAAAAGAGGGATGTTTTCGTCATAAGCACACTTCAGAACTTCCGGACAAGGTGTTTCAACCCTTATTAACTCGTTAATTAGGTTAAACAAACATGTTAACAAATATTTTTTCAACTTTGGAATTTTGATATATATATATATATATATCTGTGTGTGTGTGTGTGTGTGTGTGTAAAAAAAACAAATTCCAAAAAATTGGGGGGGGGGGGGGGGGGGGGGGGGGAGTACTCCCCCCTGTCTAGAACCCGCATTGGTAGTGTAATTATTTACCCTAATATATTAGCTTGACACGTAAAATTTCATCTGCATAATGTTTCGAAACTGTTTTTTCGAAATTACAAAAAATAGAAATTTATTTGAGGTTGTTAGGGCCGAAATCACTTTAGGCCCAACTAGGTTAAATTGATCTTGTTTCGTAAATCATATTTGTTATGTTAATCTTGTTTAGATGGTAATTATCATATTAACTTACCTTTTTTTTAGCTCGAACGAAGATAAATTACTATAAAGAGAAGCACAAGGGGTGCTTGAATCCCTTACAAAATGTCCAAAAGTCACCAAATCCACCAACAAAAGGTGAAATCACAATCATCTACCTATTCCAATCGAGGAAATATAGGGGGTTAACACACCAATTAAAGAAAGAAAAAGGAAAGTTTTTAATTAGCCTTCACCCAACTCCATGATTTAATTTGAATATTCTCCAAGATCTTACACTCGTTAAAATTGTCACCTTGAAACACAATTTTGTTACGGCTAGACCATAAGGTCCAAATGACCACGCACCATAAACCCCTCCAAACGAGCACCTTTCCTTATCTTTATAAGATATTGTCTTATCTTATCTTATTTGATTAGCTTCCTTGATGATTAAGATATTAATCATATCTTCTTATTATGTATCTAGGCATATTTAATAGGCATGTAGATTGGAAATATTCTAAAGATCTTGCAGAATTTACCGGATAAGGCAAGAAGATCAACATGGATTGCAACTAGAGAATCGCCGAGCTTATCATATAAGGAAAGAGGATATGTGAGGATTGCAACTGAAGATCTGCAGAGATTCTGCCTATGTCTATATAAGGAGGAGACTCGACACTTTAGATGACAAGATTTGAAAGATAATTTGTGCCATTCGTCATGTATCATGACAAAGTATTTTAGTGAGAAAACTTCTTGTCAAATGAGCTGTGGGTTATCTTGAAGTTCTCTGACTGAAAGAAGCATAGCGAATATAGTTGAGGCTTAGATGTTGCAACAGTAAAATAGAGGGAGTCTAGTTTTATGTTGAAATAGTTCCTCAGCATTGTAATTCGTAAGTAGGTATATTATTTGAGTCACAAATTTCAGGTGAAAACCCCGTGGACTAGGACCAATTAGATCGAACCACGTTAAAATCCTTGTGTTCTTTTCTGCTTTATGTTTAACTGTTTCTTATTCACAATTGCAACAATAAAACTATTTTCTAAAGTTTAAAGAACTAAAATTGGTATTACTTTCGGTTACAGTTGCAACTATAGTCAAGTTTAATTGTACCCGTATTCAAGTAATATCGATCCAAGATCTTTCAGTGGTAAACCTTATCTGATATGATATTTTATTCTCATCTTAAAATGTGATCGACAAATCTTTTCCATGCATTCTCACACTAAGCAAAAATATTTAATACAATCTTAAGCTATGCTAATTTTCGTAGGCATGTATAAAATTTTGGCCTCACTGACTATATTTTTTTTATCATAAAAGTGAATAATCTTATTAGGAAATCAAGGTGGGAATACAAGCAATACTCCCAAAAGCATCAACATCCCCTAATTTATTACAGTATCAATCCAACTCCAAACAAGATTAAAAGTAAACACAAACTAAAGAGCGCAACTTAGATGAATACATAAAACAATTTGAGAAACAAAACTAATTAGACAAAGAATGCTGAAAATCATTATTCTTAAATCTTAACTTGTATCCATATAAGAGGTCAAGATTCACCGTCAATATGGCATAAATCGCCTCCAACAGATTGCACGCTATATGCTCGCATGTAACAAGATTAGAAGCGGTTTCTTGCACTCTACATCTGCAGCAGCGAGAAAGGCGAAAAATCGCCTCTACGCTTTACTGTAGAAGGCGAGTATTCACCAATTACTATTGTGGGCTACATACCCGTTAAAGGCGAATTCTCCAGCTCCTTTTCTTATTTTTAGTTTTTTGTGAATCCACATTAGCACGATAGAATCGAAGCATGAATACGCCCATTATCTCATTGATGTGGCTTTAAGGGCGATATCGCCCCTTATGGTTTTTTGTAAAATAACACGAAATCAATACAATTGTACCGATATTTCACAAGATTGGAGGTGATTATTCGCCTCTAACTTTTACAGTGTTTTGTTTATATTAAAAAAAATGGCAAATATTTTGCCACCTTTTTTTCTTCCCAAAATATTTTATATCCTCTCCTTAATTCTTACATTTCTTACATTAATAAAAAAATTATATTTGAAATTTACATTTAGACTTAAACGATAAGAAAGACTATTGTTATATGACCTATGAATCATGGAAAATGACTAATGACTTATAGGAAAACTTGAAGAGAATTTCTTGGACTTTGGAGGCAAAAATCGCCTCTAACCATTCATGCAGATCGTGTTTTTTAGATATCCAGAAATCATAAGTTAAGAGATAAGTACATGATTTTTTTATTAAAAAATTCTTTTTTAGTGTTTCATTACGAGTTCATCTATGGTAATATTTATTGAGGGTGCTATTCCTGAAAAAAGAGTTTGTGATTGTTGATATAGATCTAAAATGTACAACAACGGAGATCGGAGTTGGATGTACAATATAGTGCATTGGGGGTTCTCTTAACCAAAGTTTATAGAGGGTGTTTATAAATTGGCGTCAAGTTCTTATGTGCCAGGGCAGTCACCTATTCATGAAAGTTTTGGTGGTCATTATAGGAAACTGGTCGATAATGCTTTTGGTGGCCGTTTTGAGAATATTAACTTCAATCAGGAGGTAAATGAAGAGCCAAATGCAGAGGCAAAATCCTTTTATGAATTGTTGCAATCATCAGAGGTGTGGATAAGTTTCGAGGGACGTGCAACGATATTGGAGTTTGTACCTAAGTTTATGATGAATAAGACTCTGCATAACACAACTTCAGCTAGTTGTGACAAATTTTTATAGTCGTTGCATACCGTGCTGAGTCCAAAGGATCACAATAAAGTTCTTGAGGATGTGTACAGGATGAAGCGGATATTAAAAAAGGTTAGGACTCGAAAAGAAGATTTACGACTTATGCGAGAACAATTATTTCTTGCACTATGGGGAGCACGACGTGATCAATTATTCTTGTTGTCCAGTGTACAATGCAGATGGATTCGAGCCTGAAAGGAGTTCAAATCCATGGGCCTAACGCATTTCAAAAGGTAAATTGTGGTGCTTTCCTTTGACACCTCAATTACAGAGGTTGTATATGTCGTGAGCAACATTAGAACACATGATGTGACATTTGAAATGTCAGGGACATAATGATATGATGATTTACCTCGTTGTTGGTGAGGCATAGAAATCTTTTGACAGGTATCCTTCTTATGTCGTTGAGCCCATTAATGTTAGGCTTGGTCTTTGAACTGATGGTTTCACTCCATGGGAAAGCTTTGGTAATTCCTATTCGTGTTGGCTAGTTTTCGTGGCCCTCTATAATTTGCCTCCTGCTATGTACATGAGGTAAGGGTATATGCTTTTGTCTTTTTTGATCCCTGGACTAAAGAGCCCTGGAAATAACCTCGACGTTTTGTTTTTCTTTATAAGAGAAAATATATGAAGGCACCAAGGGTGTAAGAAATGAACAATATAGAATTACAAACAGAAATGTGAAGGAACCAAACCTGCCAAGCCTTAGCCTACCTGAAACACTCTATAGAATTGATGCACGACTCCTCTAACGCCAGTCCAATGTAAAACTTGCACCCATATATTGTAAGCCACCTTACATTCTCCAAATAGGTGGAGTGTATCCTCTTAACCGACTTCACAAAGAGGACAATCTAAGACTCTAAGAGAAACTCGTATACCTCTACGATCGAGATTTATCTTTGTTGGCAATCTGTAATGTAAAACTCTCCAAGAAGTTTAGTCTTCATGGGTGCTTTATTGCTCTACATTACTCTAAAAGAATCTATATTTGCCAAGGTGGTGCGAGAATTGATAGTGAGATATGCTGATTTGACTGAATATACACCATTGGTTTATGCTTTCCATCGCCATCTGCCATTTTTATCAATGGCCAAATTAACTCCTTTTAGCCCACGTGAAAGATTTTGGACGAGATCCCTCGCGGTGAAATAAAACCCCTCTCCATGTCCAAATCCAATGTTAATTGTTATTCCTCCATTATCTCATATCAGCAACTGATGAGTTTTTATCAAGTGCCAACTGGAAAAGTTGCTAATATTATGATGATAGCTTGCTAGAACCACACCAAGAGTCCTTCCAAAATCTTGTTCTTTCACCGTTCCCAGTACTTTCTCTATTTCGTTCTCAAATCATTGACATTCCACCTCAAGTTTCCTCAATCGTCCCACCAAACAGATCCTCTTCTACTTCTACTTACTTTACTTACATTGTTATTTATAGCAGCAGGGTCTCCATACTTAGATTTCAATAGCTCCCACCATAACCCATTCTCCTCCTTCATTTCACTCTACTGCAATGCAAGATTAGATTTCTCGAGGTCCTTGACTCCCAAGCCACCATCTTCTTTTACTTTTGCATATTTGCTCCCATTTTATTCATGCCACCTTCTTAGCTTGAGAGTTTCCAGCCATACGAAATCCCTTTGCATTTTGGTCCGGGAATTAATAACTTTCTTCGGGGCTTTGAAGAAAGATAGATAATAAATGGGTGTACTAGTAAGAAATGATTGGTTAACGTCATATGACCACCAAATGACAAAGATCGTCTTCTGTACACTGAAAGTTGATTCTTCATCAGGTTAGCAATAGGCATCCATGCTTCTGCTTTCGTAAGATTAATTCCCAAAGAAAAACCCATATATTTAAAAGGTGGTGTTACCTTTTTGCAAAATAGATTCCTCGCCATTTGGTGCACGACTCTGTCCTCCACATTTATCCCAAACAATAGACTTATAATGTAATTGAATTTCAATACCGAGACGAGCGCAAAGTTTCTAAGAATGCACTTTAAAGCCATAACATCTTGTGAATTGAAATCCCCGAAGATCATTGTATCATCGGCAAACTGGACATAAGTTACTTCCAATCTATTATTTCCCACATCATAACCCTTGAACAATCCTTTTCCATTGATTTTTTGATTATTCCTCTGAATCCCTACAATAAGAAAGAGGGAGGGGGAGAGAGGATCCCTTTGCCTGAGACCCCCTTGCAATTTAAACTCGTCGGAAGGACTTCTGTTAAATAAGACTAAAGACAACGCTGTACTGAGACACTCCATAACCTATCCACTTCATTTTTCATAAAAACCCAACTTTCTCATTATGAAATCGTCATAATCCCAGCTAATGCAGTCGTAGGCTATCTCAAAATACTCTTTGAACATTAAACAAGGCTTCTTGTTTATTTTTGCATCATCCACGATTTCATTCGTGACTAAGATACTGTCAAGAATATGTATGTCGCCCACAAAAGCCATCTGCTCTTCAAAAAGAACCTCGACATGATGCTACAACCTGTAATTAATGAACTTCGTTTGCTGTGGTATAATGGAGCTCAAACTTATGATAGTTTTGAAAGAAAACTTTTGTACGCAAGCACACTTGATGTGGATGATAAGTGAATTTTCAGCTTAGTACCTCAGGGAAGTACGCATAGTAAGCTATCTTGCCCATGTTGTATGGAGAATACGAAGTCTTTTCAAATTAAATATGGAGTTAAACAGTGTTGGTTCGATTGTCACGTTGATTCCTGCTCTATAATCATCTGTTTCATTTAAACACTACCAATTTCAAAGTTGAGAGAGATGAATCTAATGCACCACTACTTCAAATATTGGATCCAGAAATGAAAGAGCACATTAGGTATCTACCTTACATTGTTTTCTGAGACAGTGGAAAATTTATTGAGGGTTTTGGGGAGTGTCGACGTAGAATATTTTGAAAACTTTCCCATTTGCTAATGCACTTTGAAAAGAACTTCTTTGATACCATAAGAAATATAGTGATGGACGACCTGGAGAAAACGAAGGATTACTTGAATGCAAGGAGGGATTTACAAGAATGGACAAAGAAACATGCCTTACTTCCAATAACTAGACCTAATGGTTAGAAGTACAAGAGAAAACAAAAGTACTGCTTAAGTAAAGAGTAAAAACAATTGGTGTGCGAAGGGTTGGTGGAATAAAGTTCTTAGATGGACATGCGTCGAATATAAACCGGTGTGCCCAAATTCCCCAACTTCGACTAGCAGGTATGAGGAGTCATGACTACCACATATTTATGCAAAGGTTGCTACCTATTGCATTTCATGACTTCTTTGAAGAATTTATTTGGGAGGCACTAGTGGATGTTAGTATATTCTTTCGATCGCTATGTGTGAAAGAATTAAGCAAACACGCAATGGAAAAATTAGAGGAATCGATTGTGATTACATTGTGCAAGCTCTAGTAAATATTCCCACCCTCGTTCTTTGATTCCATGAATATTTGGCCGTACACCTTCTCTGGGAAGCAAAGGTCGTAGGTCTTGTCCAATACATGTGGTTGTATCCATTTGAGAGGTAATATATGTCTTCTATCTTAGATATAAAATTCAGTGTGTCTATGTTTTATTTGTAATACAAGGTTTTGATTTTGGTGTATACAAGCGCATGCAAGATTTTAAAAAAAAAGAGTAAAGAACAAGGCACAAGTAAAAGGATCCATTTGCGAGGAGTATCTCTATTCTGAAGTCGCCAACTTTCTATATCACTAATTCAAAAAATCTTTTGAGACAAGGGCCAATTGTCTCAACAGGAATGCAGCTATACTAAATGAGAAGTTATGTGACGAACTCTCAATTTTCCACATGAAAGCGAAAGCGATTGGTAGTGCACCAGACGGAAGATACCTTAGCATGATAAGGTCTGCTGAGTTATACCTCATTCTCAATTGTCCAGAACTTGAACCATAGTTGAGGTCAGTAGCTTAATAACTTAATTTAAAAGTTTTATTCTCCATTCGCACATTTTAAAATATTGACGTTCGTAGATTATTTGACGATCAAATGTGTGATGGTCTTCTGGAGCAACAAATACAAAAGCAGTGTAAAATGCACTTTGTTAAGTGAATACATAGAATTGTTGTCTCAAAATTTTGATATAGATCCACGCATCATTTCATTGGTACACGGGTCAATCAACAGTATGAGAACATTTGATGGTTACATGATAAATGGCTTCAGATTTTACACTAAGAAATATAACAATCAGAAGAAGACAAATCATAATTGTGTTTACCTTAAGGCTCACGATGCAGGAGAATCAATTTTGGATGGAATTCTCCACTAGGTCATAGAGGTTGATTATTGTGGAAGGGGGCATGCACTTACTGTAGTTCTTTTCAAGTGCGATTGGTATTATGGTGTGCAAAACGATATTATTGTATCAATGATTCGGTATTTGGATAAATAGTTTGATTCGATAATTCTCAAATTCGAATAATTTGCCAAATCAAATTACTTCAATACAATTTGATAATTATTGAATTTCAATTTGGTACTTTCGGTCGATTCGGTACTTTTGTCCAACTTTTCTTGAACGTTTTTTTCATTGCAAAAGCAAAACAAAAAATGATGAAAAACTGCATCATTATAACGCTTTAAAACCATAAGACGAATTGAGAAAAAAACATATGACAAATATAAGAAATATATTTTCAAGATATCATTAGTTTAACTCTAAAGCTCTATATTTAACCATCAATACATCTTAAACATTCGTATGACATTTAACAAAAAAATAAGCACAAAATCATCACAAGCAAGATATTATAAATTCATCATTCATCACAAAAATTAACGTGTATTAGCCAATTCTAAATGGGTCTTAAGTATATGAGTGTACACTCTAAAGTCTAAAATCACTTAATTACTCTACTTAATTAATGATATAATTACTTAATGGTGAGAAAAAATACACATACTTAAGAGTTGAAGTCGCGGACTTTAATATATAAATAATATACATAGTTATTATTATTAAATAATTCGATAATTTTGTACAATTCAGTAATCGATATGTAAAATCAAATATCGTATCAAACTATAATTTGGTATTTTACGTCAGATCGTTTATCGCATCATTTAAATGATTCCGTAAACGATCCCTATCAATTGATACGATTATCAATGATTCTATCAATCCGGATTGTTTTGCACACCTCTAATTGGTATGATCTAACCATATGGATGAAGAAGCATCTGCTATATCCACTAATTGATATTAATTCATGTCGTCGACTAGCGACTGGAGAAACCGAACCATTCATCCTAGTGAGTCAAGTGTTACAGGCGTGTTATTCACGTACCAATGTCAAAAAAATCAAAGGGGAAGAAGGTGTCTGTCTGTACAAACCATAAAAGCTAGACATCTTGTAGACACAACCTCAAGAAGTAACTAGCCTGCCGCGCAGTTACTTGGAGCTTAAGCAGTTGTACTAATTGCTACTTAATTTTTGTACAAAGACTATTGTACCTAACTTTTGGTAGAGGACAATTATTTACCACGAAAGTCATTTGGTACAATAATTTCAGGAATCTTTAGGGACTCCATCAATTTGTATCTAAGTATAGAGACACACTTTTTTACCAAATAATATTTTGACCGAATTTTATATCTTTTGGTTGGAAATAATTTAATTTGTGGCTACCAAATTTCCCCTTGTCTTCTAGTGAGTATATCACTACAAGATTTCCAGGTCTTTTGCGACCGGAAATCTGCAACCGCATTTGCGGTTGCAAAATTTGCAACCGCAATGCGGTTGCAAATTCCTGTAGGAGGGCATTTGCAACCGCATCGCGGTTGCAAAAGCTAGTATTTGCAACCGCAATGCGGTTGCTGAAAACATTCATACTTTTAAAATGCCGCTTTTTTGATGATTTGAGGTGCCACATTGTTATTTTGGTTGATAACTATCCTAATAATGATAAAAACAACCATAATTACAATCCTCATAACAATTTCAAGAATTATATATGTGGAACACGCCGTGATATCTATGATTTCAAACGATAACGTTCGTATACACACACATATATATATCATCACTAGATACATATAGGAATAAACGTTATGTGAAAAATTTATCTACTAATTCAATCAATTAATCATATTATTAGTGAAGCAAATCATAATAACAAGAAGAAATATGATGATGAGTAGTAAATAGAACATACAATATGTTCATGCATGGTCTAATAACTCATTCGATCATTTCACATTTAATCTACTCTTTCACTCCTCAATTACTTGTTTTGTAACCATTTATTAGTTTATATCACATGTATCATTGAAATTTGTTGTTAAAAATCAGAAACGCATTGAGAAAGTCCCATAAAATTGCGATTTTCATGTATGAATAGCTTTTGCAACCGCAGTGCGGTTGCATAAAGGGGCTATTGGGACCGCAATGCGGTTGCAAATTCCTATAGGAGGGCATTTGCAACCGCATTGCGGTTGCAAATTGTTCAAAATTTTTGAAAATTTGGGCGGCCTAGGGGGGGAAATTTGAATTTTCGCGAAAATTCAAATTTTCACCCCATTTTCTATATATACCCACCAACACTTCTCTTCTTTTTTCAAATCCAAAAAATCACCAACACTTCACTTCTTTTTCCAAATCCAAAAAATCACCAACACTTCACTTCTTTTTCCAAATCCAAAAAATCATCAACACTTCTCTTCTTTTTCCAAATCCAAAAAATAAAAAACAAACCAACACTTTTGATCTTTTCTTTTCCAAATCCAAAAAATAAAAAAACACCAACACTTCTCTTCTTTTCTTTTTCAAATCCAAAACAAATAACTCCTAACACTTCATTTTTTGCTTTTTTATTTCTCTTCTTCTTTATGTTTTTTTGTTCAATTTTTTTTCATTTTTCATTTCATTTTATTCATTGTTTTTCGTTATTTAATTACACTTGTTCTTGTATATTCACTATATTGATTTGCTGCCATTATCTATTTGTAATTTTACAAATAGAGAACTTGTGGCGGTTTAACAGACGCCTTTCCAATTACAATTGGCTTACACCAGGGGTCAGCTTTGAGCCCATTTTTGTTTGCCATTGTAATTGATGAAATCACCAGAGCCATCCAAGACCGAGTCCCATGGTGTATGTTGTTTGCAGACGATATTGTCCTCATCGATGAGACGAGAATGGGAGTTAACGCTAAATTAGAACGATGGAGACAAACATTAGAAGCACGAGGATTTCGACTAAGTCGAACAAAAACAGAGTACCTCGAATGCAAGTTTAGCAAACAATGAAGAAACAACGATGGTACGGTTCAGTTGGATGGCCAAGAGATACCGATAAGTGCGCATTTTCGGTATTTAGGCTCCATAGTGCAGATGGATGGAGAGTTAGATGGAGACGTCAACCACCGCATCCAAGCTGGATGGACAAAGTGGAAGAGTGCGACAGGGATTCTGTGCGATCGTAACTTTCCTTTAAAGCTTAAAGGAAAGTTCTATCGTACGACTATTAGACCTGCTTTGCTTTATGGCTCCGAGTGTTGGGCTATTAAGCAAAGTCATGCACAGAAAATGAACGTTACAGAGATGCGCATGCTTCGGTGGATGTGCGGTAACACTAGGAGAGATAGAGTGCGCAATGAAGATATTCGGCATAAATTGGGTGTGGCGGCCATTGACGAGAAAATGCGAGAAAATCGTTTAAGATAGTTTGGGCATGTTAAACGCAGACCCATAGATGCACCGGTACGACGAGTTGAAGATCTCGACTTAGGACAGACGGCTAGAGCTCGTGGGAGACCGAAAAAGACGTGGATGGAGGTCATAGGGAACGACATGAAGCTAAAAGTTCTAAATGAAGACATGCTCGTCAACCGAAACCTATGGAGGCAGAAGATTCATGTTCACGACTCGACGTGATTCATTCATGGTTCATATAGCCTACCCCAATTTAATTGGGATTACAGGCTTGGTTGTTGTTGTTGTTGTTTATCTATTTGTAATTTTAACAAAAACCAATAATATTTCGGTAAATTATCGGAATATTATTGGTTTTTTTTTTTTCGTTCGCAGGTCATTTGCAACCGCGTTGCGGTTGCAAATGGGTTGAATATTTTCTGCAACCGCGTTGTGGTTGCAGATGCTTACTGGGCTTTCTGCAACCGCATTGCGGTTGTAAATTCTGCAACCGCATCGCGGTTGCAGATTTTCTGGTCGCAGATGGGCATCTGCAACCGCGACTATCTGCAACCGGATTTGGGCCTTTTGCAACCGCAAATGCGGTTGCAAAAGACCCTGTAGTGGTTCGCACAATAAGAAAACACTTACAAATTGTTCATATTTATTCAGATATAATCGAATAATGTATTAAATTTGCTTTTTTTGGAGGTGGTGAATTAGTAAGAAAAAAATGTTGTGGTTAACCATATGTTTATCACTACAAGATAACAAGGCCAATAGGGACCTAAATTAGGTCTCTATTGACCCCTCTAGCGGTCCCTGAAGGTCAATAGCGACCGCACGTAGGTCGCTATTGTGCAGTCCCTATTGACCTCGGTCGCTTTCCATCAGGGACCGCAATTAGGTCATTGATGAGGGCAATAGCGACCGGCGTATCAGGGACCGCTTTGCGGTCCCTCATACTTTAAAACCAATAGCGACCTAAATTAGGTCCCTATTATTGTTGAATCAATAGGGACCTAACTGCGGTCCCTATTACTATTATTAGGGACCGCAGTTAGGTCCCTACTAACTTGGTGCTCATGGTGAATCTTGTGACCGCTAGGTCATCCGTGACCGTCGGGCGGTCGCCGAAAGGGTCATTCGTGACCGTTGAGCGGTCGCGGAGGACCCACGACCGAGGGCTTCCGCGACTGCCAAAGGGCGGTCGCGAATGACCCCTTTTTTGTAGTGATAAAAATAACACAAAGTTATTTGCTATTAGCTCGATAATTGGCAGTCGCGAATGACCCCTTTTTTTGTAGTGATAAAAATAACACAAAGTTATTTGCTATTAGCTCGATAATTGGCGGTCGCGAATGACCCCTTTTTTTGTAGTGATAAAAATAACACAAAGTTATTTGCTATTAGCTCGATAATTGATATTGATGTATAGATTTTCTTTCACTCGACAGTGAATATTTTACACTTCCGTACGTCTATGTAGGTGTTTTTAAGTTAAATATAATGATATATAATAAATGTTTAATTTGCCTAAAAAGCTTCCCTTAATTTGGTACACATTATATCTTCACTCTTTAATATTTCATCAAATATTATAAGTTTCAGCGGTAGTAGTTGATAAAGTGAGAGTGTATTATTATTATTATTATTATTATTATTATTATTATTATTATTGATTAAAACGATAGACTTGAGGGTTAAGTTGAATGACTCGCGCACTATATATATTCGGGAATCGGGCTGGACTCTAATAAAACCTAGTTATGCAACTCTTGTAGACTTCTTCCTCTCTCTAAAGTCTGTACGTCTCCTCCAATCACTAACCACGTACTAAATATATATATATATATAGAACAACAACCTCCAACACAAGAATATTACGATAGCAGTACGATAGAATTACTGAAGCAAATATGGAGGAAGTGCAGCATGGCTTTATATTTATTTTTGAAAGAGCACTGATGACATACCTCATGGTTTCCCTTTTTTTCGCCGTCGGAGATACATCGATGATCTTTATTATTATGCGACTAATTCTACTCTTTGCGCTTGGCTGCACTAATTGTTTCTACTGCTTCGACTTTTTAGAAGGTTTATTTGATAGTAGATCAGTCCAGGACCAGGTACGTATAACATATAGTACTCTTTCTTTTCAGATTCATCGTACAGATATTATAATGCATATGTCATGTGTAATGTTTTTAATTTGTTGTCCTATAATTAATTCATAATTGAAATCGATTTCATCATGAAAACATGCATACTAATTAAGGCATCGTCGAGGCGTGAAAGAGATCTTTTTCTAATGATTTGTAATTATCCTTATCTTGTGCATACTTCTTTGGTTATCAGTTAGTTACCTAAAACAGGGAATTTGTTTTTGTATATGTATATACTTACGATTAGATGTCTTAGTTAATTTCGGCAATATGTCTCCTCTGCTTCTTCTTCCTTTTAACCCAGAGTGTTAATTTGTTTATGGAGAGATGGGAAAGAAAAAGAAATATGGAACTTTTTATTTTCTAACTATCTGACCACTTTAAGATTCCTCAAACTAAAAATCAAATTTTAAAAAAGATAGCAAATTAGTTTAAATTTTATCCTACGGGACAAAATATTATCCAACCTTAATTAAGATATCTTTTGATCTTTCTTCCTACGGGTAGAGAATCCTAGTAAGATTTTGGAAAAATAAACTCTATCAAATTTAAAATACTTCTTTTTTGAAAACTTTCATTATCTCTCTCTACTAGCGTAAAGTTGGAAGTCTTCAATTTAAACCTACACTACAAGAATATTAATTTATATTATCTCTTAGAATGAGAATGAGTAAGTTCAAAATATAATTTTTTTGATAGGGAATTAATTAGATCAGTTAGCTCCGTGTTTGTTAAATTAATTTAGAGAGTTAAACTAGTAAGTTGAAGGACAGTCCAAAAATAGAAAGAAAGAAAAAAAGTTAATGCATATTTCAAGATTCTAAGTATTATCATGATTAAAGATATACTAACATGAAGCATAAAAACCATTAAACATGATGATATCCAGAGAAACTAGTCAAACGCATGGAAACGAGGGGAAAGCTAGAAAAATAGTTTTCCAAAAAAATATTTTTCCTCCTCATTGTTTTTCATTCCTTCCTTTTTCGGGGAAGTAAATTGAGCCTTAGCCGAAAAACGCTCTAGTTGTCCGAAGCCTATTTTACTTCCAAAACTCCATTCGGCTTTTCTATTTCCTGCATAAGCTTCCCTTTCATCTGATTCCACTAAAGAACAGCGTTCACGCTCTCATTAGCTTCTGTACGTTTGACGAAATTTACGACTTCTAACATGAAAACCCTTCTATGTGGTAGAAACTTGTACATAGCTCTCCTATATATGACTTGAAAAGCTCTTCATGAATTCCTCATTATAACCTTTTTCATAAAAACTCGTCCTGGATCACTTCGGAGTATTCTTCTTGCACTTTCTTTTTGTAGTCTTTACATATATGATAGTGATTTAGTGTTTTTCTTGATTGTACCTTAAATCTCCTTTATTTCATTTTCCTTGTCTTCTTGTTTTGGATACGATCAGTGGCTTCTGCAAGATATCCTTAAATTTGTTTATTACTACGCATGCTCTAACACGCTTTGCATAATATTTAAATTACAGCCTGCAGTGGAAAAAACAGGTACCAGAAAAGTGCGTTTCAGATCCGACTGGTATCCCGCAGAGCGTTACGCCTTCTGGATAGAAAGATTGGTTATGCTGCAAGTCACCGTTTGTACCTTTGTTTTGTTGAAGAAAACTCATGCAGTAGATCACAGGCTCCTCCAACTTCCCTCCTTCATCGTGTTCCCTGCATCAAACCTCTTGTACCTTTTGGCTTCGAACCCCAACCTATTGAAACTACCCAACCAGGTAAGATTTTCTATACATTTGTACAAATTCTCGCGATTTTGATCTGGGAACTCGTATACGGGAAAATAATAACATTCCTTTTATTATAATTTGTGGCGTAAATTGTGAAGGGTTGTCGATCTTGGTTATAGATTATCTCTTCCATGATTTTTTTGTTAATAGTTTGTCAAGAAAAATAAGATCAGTACAGTGTCCCAGTTTTCCTCCCCTAATCTTTATAGCTTCAATGCAAATCACAGGAATCAAAAGAAGACAAGAAGGGAACTGATGGGAGTGAGGAAACTGAAGCAGAAGGCAAACTCGCAATATCTGAAGAAAAGTGCGAAAACCTGATGAAACAAAATATGGAACTCATACGCGAACTTGCTCTAGCAAAAGCTCAATCAGAAAGCAAACATGAGTTTGATTCTGAAGAGGAGGGACACAAAAGTGACTACAACATAATAACAAAAGAAGAAGTGCGCAGCTTGAAGGAAGAGAACATGAGCCTCGCCCATGACCTAGTAGATGCAGAACGCAAACTTGAATACTACAGGTCTTACCCAC
The DNA here is from genome assembly GCA_948329865.1 of Linaria vulgaris. NCBI lineage: Eukaryota > Viridiplantae > Streptophyta > Magnoliopsida > Lamiales > Plantaginaceae > Linaria > Linaria vulgaris. Next base: position 36,702,901 of record OX415253.1, read on the forward strand.
TCGTCGTGGAACGCGTGAATTACGAGAGCCTGTTAAAGAAATCCGAAGAAGAATGCACCAACTTGAGGGAAGAAAATATGAAACTTGTGGAGGACCTTGTGGAGGCAAAAGATCAACTTGAATACAACATATCCTACCCTCCCATTTGTTGCGAATGCGTGAATTACGGAAACATGTTACAGCAATTGGAAGAAGAATTGTGCAACTTGAAGGAAGGAAATACAAAACTTGCTGATGACCTTGGAGATGCAAAACTCCAAATTGAATACTACACATCTTACCCCCTCCTTTGTCGTGAATGCGTGAATTATGAAAACATGTCCAAGAAAATGGAAGAAGAATTGTGCATCTTGAGGAAAGAAAATATGAAGCTCGCCGAAAACCTTGTAGATGCAGAAGGTCAACTTGAATACTATTTCGACAATGTGTGCAAGAATTTTGAAGAAAAATGCAGCAACTTGAGGGAAGAAAACATGAAACTTACAAGTGAACTTGTAGATGCAAAAGACCAACTTGAATACTACGTATCTCACCTCCACAATGGCGAGGAATTCACGAATCACGCAAACCTGTTCAAGAAATCTGAAGAAGAATGGAGCAACTTGAGAGCAGATAATATGAGACTTATCTATGACCTTGCAGAGGCAAATAGTCAACTTGAATACTACATATCTTACCTTGGATACTACCAATACCTTGAATCCTACATGGCTTACCCCCGCTACTGTGCGGCATGTGTGAGTTATTGGAACATGTTCACAGAATCTAAAGAACAAGTGAGCAACTTGCAGGAAGATAACGTGCGACTCAATCTCGAACTTAGTGCTACAAAAACTCAGTGCAACGAGTATTACGAATTGCTAATGCACACGGTTGATCAAAACCTGCATGTTAAATGCAGAGAAGAGATGAATCAGCTGATAGCAGAGCTGAATGCTGCAACTGCGTTGTCTAGAGAATATAGCCAGCTTCTCCATGACTTAGACTAGACTCCAAGAGTTCATTAGAATGACATTATTCCATTCCAGTTTATATATATTCTGTCTTTTCAATTTTCCAGTTGTAGCTAGCCAAAACATGCAGGTTACTCAACTCTACCTAATCTACCAATTTTCGTTTCACTTAGTGATGGTTCCAAAATGTGTCCTCACCCCTCACCATATTCACGATATTTTTATATTTACTTGCGACTGTGTGAATCTACAGTAACCTGTACAATTCGCTTATCAGTATGATAAATAGCACACATTATTTCGGTTCAACTGAGAATCTAAAACATAATGCTTGCATATATTTTTACAGAGTGTCGGCGGACTAAACGGATGAAGACAGAAGTGAGTATTTTAAACCACATTCTTCATCATATTGCACAGGTACATACAGCTTCAAAGTATATGTAGTCATGAGAATATGACAAGAGACTCGTCTTCAAGCATGTTCACTTTAAGGTGTCTTAACCTTTGCTGGAGAAGGTAGTAGCTGCAACAATTAAATTAAATTTCATTCGTAAGTATTGGAATAAGTCATCAAGAAATACGTGTACAGATAAATGTTTTATAATGAATGTTTGTGTAATAAGACCATTAATTCTCATATTCTGTTATAAGTCATCAAGAAACACATGTACAGATCTGGAAAAATTGTGCATTTCATAATAAGTGAGCTTCTACTTATATAATTTTATGTTTCTGTAATAAGACCACTAATTCTCCTTCAATACGATAATGTCACTTTACGACGTATCAGAGTGACAAGAGCCATCTATTTTCAATTTTCAATCCAACTTCCAGAATGGGATTCTAGTTAATTCTTATCTATTTCAACCAGACCTTCATCGGGCCAAAACTTAAAATTATTAAACTGTGAAGCATTTCTAGAAGAATCTATAGCATTCTAAATATATCTATGTAATTGTAATAATAATATGGATGAATCTGGAGTAGTCCTCCCTACACTAGTTAAAAAATATTCATAGGAATATTCTAGGAATCTATCTAGAGAATTCATGTATAAAAATCTAGCAAAGATTAATTTAAAATGATGTAATGTGAGGGTTCTAGATAATTCCTCCCACACCTATAAATACACCCCTGGGGTGATCTTGTAAACTATCATCAAACATTTGAGCAATACAATCTAAAGATTTTGGAGATAAGTACTCCATATTCTAAACACTCTAAATTTCTAAACATTCCACTACATCTAAATTTATTTTTCTCCTCTACTATCCACATAACAAATACAAATCTTCACTATCCTACAAAACATCTATCATATATAAATCTTCTATTTTCTAACAAGAATAACCATAAAAACAGAAGGAAAATTACACTAGACCCAGAGATTTAGTTAAATTACAATAATCTTCCGCTATTTGTTTGAATAATTACAAAACATCTCCTGAAACTTAGAAAACACATCCCGAGAAGATTGTTTAATTAAAGTGTCTCTCTGAGATTTGAAATGGGTTACACATAAACACCCAATTTTTCATGTCTTCAAAGAGTAAGTGGACGTCACTAAAAGTATTCAAACTTCTAAGATAAGTTTCTATGATGACCAAACCTTGAAGGGGTGTAGATGTAATCATCCAAAAACAAAATTACGCAGAAAGGGACCTACCTGGTAGCAGGAGATGAGAGAGCTCACAAATCCAAAGGCACCTGTAACACGAGGAGTGACTTTCTTGGGAGCCAGTTGAAGCAAACCAACTGCGACCACTATATCCATGGCTGCTTTAATGAGAGCCAGAGATCTCTCATTTGATGTTCGAACCTTACTCCGATACTGCTCATTCTGCAATGGAGAAGCAGCAGCTTATTGCCATATAGAACTCAGAACTAGAATTCTTGAACTACGTTAACAAGATTAACAATAGCAAACCTTATATTTATCATTATTTTTAAGTTCCTTCTCAAATTTCTTCATTGACACTGAAAGTCGTCCAATTTCACCAATCTGATGCAAGAAATTTGTTAAGAGCAAATCGCATGCAAGCTACATATAATAAAGGGGGTCAGCAATGTACCTCAACCAGGGTGGTGCACACTGATGAACCCAACCAACAAAAGAGAGAGATTCTTCCAATTAGTTCTGCTTGGTCTTTATTCTGCATCCAATAACAATCACTTGTTTATTCATATAAATTCTTTTCTCGTCGACTATATAATTAACTACATACCTTATATATGCCCGTCCTACCAAGCCACACAATTTGATCCAGAAACAAGAACGTGGACAAGAGCGCATTTTTGGACTGCAACAGATATCAACCAAAAAGGTTAAAAAAAATGTTGGCTTATGGTGAAGAATACCATGATAAGAATATACCTTTCCCAACAAAATCAAAGGAAGTGGAGTCCCTGGAGCATTTGGACTGATGAGACCATGGAAATCATTTAGAAACTGCATAATGGATAGATATGGTCAAAGGTGTGCAGCAACTACAAGAGCAGCTTCAAATTCTAAACATACATGCTTCATGGAAGTAATAATTATCATTGGTAACCTTAAATAAACGAAAAACTTTGCGAGCCAAGCTAGTTGACTTCTCAACATTTTTTGCTGTCCCGGGCTGTCCTTTACTCAAAAACTTGGAACCATATTGTATTGCACGGCATATCTTATCCCTTGCTTCAGCTTTGTTTAGGTACAGGACAGCAAGGGCAAGCTCTGCTCTGGCGACATCCAACGAACTCATGTTTTAACTTAATGAACCTGAAAAAAGGTCATGATTCAACAGGCGTAATTACATTAATCAAACAGAACTACAATGCAACAATACTAAAATAACGAATTTTAATTGCACAGTAGAGTCGATATATATAGCTCCATTTTGATTCGAATTCAAAAAATAACACTATTACTGGCAAGAAAAATCGTTTTTTAACTGCTTATAATAATATAGTAATCAGTCATAGTTCCCGAGAGTTTCTTCATCCGCCACAGCTTTAATCATCAAAAACCTTATACTTATTATTCCTGTTATCATATAATAATCTCTCTGCTCACTAGTTTGAACCACCAAGATATCTGAAAAAGACCTTTATGACAAATCATCCAATTCAATATTACACCAACCAACAAAACAAATTAATAGAAAGCACTGAGCTGAACTCTATATTACAACTCAACCTGTATGTGGAAAATCAACAAGTAATCCAAAGAGAATAATAATAATAATAATAATAATAATAATAATAATAATAATAAGAAGAAGAAGAAGAAGAAGAAGAAGGCTTCTTACTGAAATGTTTGCGTACAAAGTGTGTATTTAGTTACTGATGGAGAAATGAATTCATGATAATTAGAACAAGGCTCGTAGTGTCAGCCAGAGGATAAAAGGCGTGTTGTGTTATTTGGTCCTCTCTTTTTTTTTCGACATTTTGTTTTTCAATATTATATTGTACAGTTTTGAAAATGAAGTTGTTGTCCATTTGCGACTTTGGAGATTATATTGGTCACAAGTGATTTTTGTCATATTTTGCTGCTCGATTTCATGCAATGTGGGATAGTGCCATGAATTAATTTGGTTAAGAACTTAATAATTTCCAATAAAGATTCCTTCCCACAGACACTGAATTATAAGCAAATAAAACATTTTGTGATGTCAAACAAATCAATTACATTCTTCTAATTTTCTTCTTTTTTCTTTAAATCATTACATGCAACATTATTAAAAAAAATCCTTGTATTCTTATATTTGATATTTGTATATAACACACACACACACATATTCACTTCAGTTTCTTTTAATTAGAATGAGTCATGTAGGAGGAATAAACCAATTTTGATCAAGTACACATTAAAACGTACCACACCGTTCAATTTGAATATGAAAATGTACCACTGAAAGTCCCGGACATAAATTATTTAAGGCATGAATTAAAACATGAAGTTGGGTGATACGCGTGGGTATTTTCATCTGCAAACGAAGCACTCTACGTTAGACTAATCTAAACTTACTATTGATCATGAACTAGCATTGAGTTTGAGAGACCTGAACTTACGAATACGGCACGTGAACTAAGTTAGGACAAACCCGACGAATGCACTTTGCTAAGTCAATTGATGTCTGCTGAAGAAAGGGCCTATAAGCGTGTTATATAGGTCGTGTAGATAAATTAAAATGCAACTTGGATATGTTGTTTTGTTGTAAAGTGGACCTCTCAGATAGAGCGTAAAACACGACAATAATTAAAAAACGGGAAAACAAATAACTCACAAATTTAACGTAAAAATCCCAAATTATTTTAGGGTGAAAAACCACCGACAAGGTAGAAAAACTTCACTATGAGTGTAAAATAAGAATTACAACTCTGAGACTTTTATCGTAGTAAAGTCACACAAACTCTCTATTTCTACCTCACACTAACAACACTCTTAACCACTCTTTATATATAATTGTGGGTTAATTATATTACAAGAGAAGATATGTGTTTTGGGATGATTAAAAGTGAAGAAAGAAGCGACTATTTATAGGAAAAATTCTCAGTCCAACTCTCGTCCAAAACCGTGTCAAATTAATGGCTAGATTGGATCTCAACCAAGAATTAAATCTAGATCCAACTAACCAATCACATGCAACCATAATGCATATGCATGCATTATTCTGCTCATTTGCACCGCTTCCAGCAATCTCCCACTTATATTTGATTAGGGACCTTCACACAACTCTTTCTATCTTTCCCTTTCATGTGCTTACATTTTCACCAGACCACACGGGGACCGACACTGAACAAACTTGTCAGCATTAACACTCTTCGTCATGAAATTAGCTATGTTTTATTTCGTGTGAATCTTCTACACATCGACCGTACCCTCATCGACTTTCTCACGAACAAAGTGATACTACACCCAAATATGCTTTGTCTTGGAGTGAAAAGTTGGATTCCTTGCTAAATGCAACGCACTCTGACTGTCACAAAATAGATAAATACTCTCTAGTTTGTGCCTTAGTTCCTCCAGAACCAATTTCAACTAAATCGCTTCTTTACTAGCTTGCGTAGCTGCAACGTACTGAGCCTCCGATGTTGATGTCACAACAACTGACTATAGCTTTGAAACTCCGCTTATGGCCCATCTAGTAAGAGTAAACACATATCATGTCGTGGATTCTCTTTTGTCAAGATCACCCGCATAATCAAAATTAACATAGCCCTAACTGTAAAACCCGATCCCCCGTAACATAATGCAACATCCGAGGTTCCCTGTATATATCTCAAAACTTTTTTTACTGTACTCCAATGCTCTCTACCAGGATCTGCCATGTATCTACTAACCACTCCCACTACATGTACAATGTCTGGTCTAGTACAGATCATAGCAAACAGTAGATTTCCCATTGCTGATGCATACGGAACTCAAGACATCTCCTTCCTCTCTTCTTCACTGCTAGTACACATACTTGAGGATAACTTGAAATTAACAGGAAAAAGGGGTAAAGATTGGCTTACAATTTTTTATATTGAACCGCCGCACAATCTTCACCAGATAGTTCTTCTGAAAAAGTCAAATCTTCCTGCTATTTCTGTCTCGATGGATTTGCATCCCTAGAATCTTGTTTGCTGGTCCTAAGCTCTTCATTTCAAATTCCCTAACTAGTTTAGCCTTCAGATCTTCAATATGAGCTTTGTTGGGGCCTGAAACCAACATGTCATCAACATACAACAACAAATAACAAAGTCATCACCAAATCTCTTGAAATATGCACAAGGATCTGCATTCAGTCTGTTGTATACAAGGCTTATGATGAATGAATCAAAACTTTTGTATCAGCACCTCAACGCCTGTTTTAGATCGTACAAAGATTTGGTCAACCTGTAAACCAAGTTCTCTTTTCCTTCTTCTATAAATCTTATGTTTGGAGCATATAAGTCTCTTCTTCAAGATCACCATGAAGAAAAGCCGTCTTTACATCTAACTGTTCAAGATGTAAATCAAATGTAGCGCACATTGCCAGAACCACCCACATAGTTGTCATTAGGACCACCGATGAACATACTTTGTTGAAATCAATCCCCTCCTTCTGAGCATATCCTTTCACGACCAATCGTGCACGATACCTCTCCACTTGGTCATCACTGTTACGTTTGATTTTGTACACCAATTTGTTGCCAATGGGTTTCCTCCCTTGTGGTAGAGACACAAGTTATCGTGTCTTATTCTTATGGAGTGTTCGATTTCCTCCTGTATTGCTGCCATCCACTAAGCTGCATCTAAAATACCCATTGCTTCCTTGAGAGTTGATGGCTCATCGTCCTCAGTCAAAAGACAATATGCAACATTATTCTCCATAGAAAAGTTTGAGTGCCAGCCTGGTGGTATCCTAACATGTGTCGACCGAGACTCCAAACTCCGTTGTCTCCTCAGGTTCATGCTCTGGGTTAGCATGCCCATTTTGCTCAGCATCCTTCAAAACTACCAATGTCGTAGTTTCTGGATCTTTCCTTTCACTGCTATCATTTTATTCCTTATCTTCCGTGAAGATAACATCCCTACTTATAACGATTTTGTGGGCAATGGGGCCCCACAAGTGATACCCTTTCACTCCTTTAGCATACCCTAAGAACAAACACTTCCCGGATTTTGGGTCCAGCTTCGTTTTCTCTTGAGTGTTGAACATAACATAAGCGGGGCTCCCAAATACATGGAGATTATAATAATCAACCGGTTTACTTGTCCACACCTCTGCCGGTGTTTTCAACCCCAATGTTGTTGATGGAGACCAATTCACCATATAAGAGGTGGTATTGACTGCTTTCACCCAAAACGACTTTTCTAAGCCTACAACCTGCATCAGGGCTCATGTTTTATCCAACAAGGTCGTGTTCATCCGCTTTGCCACTCAATTCTACTACGGAGTGTATGCCGTAGTAAACTGCGTCTTAATCCCAACATATGTATAGGAGTCTTCGAACTCCTTGTCAGTATATTCTCCTCCATTATCAGATTTCAGGCACTTGATCTTTTTCCCAGATTCAAGTTCCACCAGCACTTTGTACGTCTTGAACACCGAGAAAACCTCTGACTTGCTCTTGATCATGTACACCCAACATCTCCTGGAATAATCATCTATAAAAGACACAGAATACTTTGCTCCTCCCATGGATAGTACTGGTGCTTGCCACACGTCAGAGTGAATCAGTTCTAGAATGACTTTACTTTTAGAATCTGAACTACGAAACTTTGTACGATGTTGCTTGCCAACAACACAATGCTCACAAAAAAGATAAAGATACCTTTTTGAGGCCCAGAAGTAGCTTCTTCTCTGCAAGAACCTTCATACCTTACTCCGACATATGCCCGAGTCGTTGATGCCAAATCATTGATGATTTCTCACTTGACTGAGATGAAGCCATTAATGCTTCTCCTACTTACAGAATCTTCCCATGTACCATCTATAAGTTTCCAACATTTTTTTCTGCCTTCATCAGTACAAGCACACCCCTTTTAACTTTCATGATCCTATCTCGCTACCCAATCTCACAGCCAAGATCAACCAGTTGTCCATACGACAACAAATTCTTGCGTAATCCCTCCACGTGTTAGACATCTCAAATGGTCCAAACAATCCCGCCATGCATCTTCAGCTTGATCGTACTGATGGCAACAACTTTCAAAGGTTCATTTTTACAGCTATACACAGATCCTCCAGCGATCGGTGTATACTCATGAAACCACTCCCTCTGGGGAGTCATATGAAAACTGGCTCCTGGATCAATATACCATATATCATCGAAACCACGCATACCTCGAATAATTGTTGCTGCTTCACATCATAATACATCACCATCATCTGAAGTGCTAGCAACGTTCTCCTGAGGATCCGAACTCTTCTTGTTTGAATCCGAAAGATTCCAACAGTCCTTCTTCAAGTGATCCCTCTTGCCACAGTGCCAACAACTGCTCTTGGTACTTGACTTGGATCTCTCATGTTTCTTGCTCCCACTTGCACCGCGCTCCATTGTTCTCCTTATTGTCACCAACAAGGCACATGCTTGTTGCGAACTTTACTCCATGTCTTCTTTGTTCTTGCGCCGACTCTCTTCTTCCAGAATAGCAGCTGCAACTTCGTCGAAGACCAAATAATCAGTGGGGACATTATTTGTTAAGTTGATGACAAGTTGGTCATACGAATCGGGTAGACTTTGCAGCAGAATTTCAACACGTTCAACCCTTCTATTTTATAACTCAACGATGTCAATTGAGAAAATAGAGTATTTAAGACATTGAGGTGCTCAAGTACTGGGTAGATTTCGCCATCCTCAGTGTGTACAATTTTTGTTTAAGTAAAATCTTGTTGTGTAGGGACTTCGCCTCGTACAGCTTGTTGAGATGATCGCATATCTCCTTAGTTGTCCTCTTCTCCTCAACATTTGACAACATGCCATCACCTAACGCTAGGTGAATATTTGCGATAGCGTTGCCGTCCATCTCGTTCCACTTCATATCATATGTAAGCTCCACCGGTCATTCGCCGATCGCAGCTAGACACCCATCTTTTCGCAAGATGGCTTTAATCTTCAGTTTCCACAACAAGAAATTACTCTCCTTGAATTTCTCGATCTCGAATGTCGTTGTCATTGCTTCTATCACGTACCACCGTTATTGTAAATAAATCCAGTATGACACTCACGGATATCACCGAGACCGCGGATATGAACTGAGGCTCTGATACCATTTGTTGTAAAGTGGAACCCTCAAATAGAGCGTAAAACACGACAATAATTGAAAGACGGGAAAACAAATAACTCACAGAGTTTACGTGGAAAATCTCAAATTATTTTAGGGTGAAAAACCACGGGCAAGGTAGAAGAATTTCAGTATGAGTGTAAAATAAGAATTACAACTCTCAGGCTTTTACCGTAGTAATGTCACACAAACACTCTATTTTTACCTCACACTAGTAACACTCTTAACCACTCTTTATATATAATTGTGTGTTAATTATATTACAAGAGAAGATATGTGTTTTGGGATGATTAAAAGTGAAGAAAGAAGTGGCTATTTATAGGACAAATTCTCAGTCCAACTCTCGTCTCAAACTGTGTCAAATTAATGGCTAGATTGGATCTCAACCAAGAATTGAATCTAGACTAACCAATCACATGCAACCATAATGCATATGCATGCACTATTATGCTCATTTGCACCGCTTCCGACAATTTTCGATATTTTATACGCTATTACATACGCTAAAGGAGACACATTATAAATCATAATCAATATGCCATGTGCTATGTGCTATGTCCTATGAGAGTGATTCTGTAAAAATATACTTTGTTAACAATAATTAATTGGGTATTTTTAAAAGATTAGCTTCCATAATGGTAGGAGCGCGTTCCCAGACTAGTATTTGTGATATGTCATACACTAAATATCATATTCTACATGTACACTATATGTCATATAATTTAGGATTTTTGACAAATTACCTCTTGTGTTATGGTAAATTGGTAAGTTACCTCCCTGTGAAAAATAAGTTGATCTATACCTCCCCGTGTTTTCAAAAAGTCGGCACACTACCTCCCTGAAAAATTTTGTATTGTAAAATTTATATAAAAAGACAAAAATACTCTTTCCAATACTAATATTTTCATTTGCGTAATTGCGAATTGGATTTTACTATATTTTTCTATTTTTTATAAAAATAAAAAGTTTAAAATACATGGCATTACATGTATACATATCAGATATTTTTATTATAAATTTAAATATAGTTTTACATTTTATGATATTTTAAAATATTAAATTAAAAGATATAATATTTTCTTAAAGCAATAGAGGTATAAATGCCTTTTTTCAAAAAAAAATCTAACCCTCGCTCTCATTTAAGGGAGAGTGAACTACACCTACATGCATAAGGGAGTAAAATTGCAACTTTTGAGATTACATGGAAGTATTTGGCCAACTTATTTTTCACAGGTAGGTAACTTACCAATTTACTATAACACATGGAGGTAATTTGCCAAAACCCTATAATTTATCTTATACGCCATATGTCATTTGTAATATGCTTGGGTCTATTTTTTCTCGAATTGGCCTATTTTTCTATATTGGGTCTGTTTATTCAGCAAAAGTCACTCTTGTCCTCTTGTAGACGAATTTGCCACTTATATTGTTTTTATTTGTGGTGTACATATTTTGGGACACCACTAGGTAACTAATAAGAATTGTGATGACAAGTACCACTATTCCAACAATGTCGATTGTTATTAGCTTAAGAGAGAGGTTGAGATTAAACGAGAGACGTCAAATCCAGCAGTGGAAGCTTTGGAGCGACCATTCTTTTTAGATTAGCGTTAGTGTGTGTGTGTCGGTGTGTGTGTGTTTTAACATTTAAAAGGTGGTCTTATTAGCTTGCACTATGCATATTAACCAACTATTAGGCACACCTATTCATTCGATTCGATTAATTATATGTAGATTTTCTGAAATCAGGCATGTTGGTGTGTTTAATGAATTTGGAAACCTGAGCTGTGATCAGGTAAGAGTCACAATAACAGAACTAGAAAAGGAAACTAGCATGTGCAGATTGATGCCATTTTGTTGCTACACAAATCTCACCTTGTGCTTTACCAAAGCAGGTATCTATGAGTTCTCGGTTTACGGACAACTCCAAGAAACGGAATAACGAATCGTTGACAAACAAACGAACTTATTTTCCCATTACATGAATTCTTTACTCCGCGCTCTCTGACCAGCAATACAAGTAAGATCATACAACTTACAAAAATTTAAAAGCTTGGGAGGATAAATTTATTGCTTTGTACATTAAGTAAGCATAAAAGTAAAACAGTCAAGCCAGTTCATACTATTATTACCACTACTTTGTTTCATTCAGTGAATGAAACAATCACTAAACATCTAAATTAAACTTCCACTATACTACAACAAAAGAAACATCTCCTATTTCCTGCTAAACAAGCTTTTAAAATTTCCTCTTTCTAAGTGCTCGAGTAGCTTCTTTGAACCTGGAATTTCCATCTCTGTCAGTTTCTTGAGATAGCCAATCGCCCCGTATGAAATCATCAGCCTCTTACATTTGTTGCTTGAGCAGAGCAGTACAAGGCAAGATACCGCATATTTTTTGGCAGTATTTTGAGGATTTGGATCGAGTAACGCCACTAAATTTGGCACACTTTTGTCGTACTTTTTGACTTCTTTACGATTATGGGGAAGAGTCATCAAGCTAGATATCGCTTGAGCCGCAATTTCTCTTATGTTGTTTGCTTTGGCTTCCAGCATTCTCACGAGAAACGGGATACATCCGGACTCACCAACCATTCTTTTCAGTTCTGCCATGGTACATATTCGACAGATTGCTGATGCCGCTGATTGTTGTGCGTCAAGAGATCCGGATCTGAGTACATGGACTAATCTTGGAACGATACCAAATGCAAGTAAATTTTCCATTGAGACTGAGTCGACCAGATTCCTCAATGCCCCGACTGCAGATTCTTGAGGGAGTGGACCGTCTAAATAAGCCAGTATGCTCCTAATTCCGCCTTCTGCAACTACCAGACTTTTAATATTGTCATTAATCGAAGTGAGATATTGCAAGCATTCTGCAGCGTACTCCTTAGACCCTGACAAAATTCCGTAATCCAGGAGATTTATCATAGCGGATACAATCCCTTCTTCCACAAGTGCTTCCTGTGCCTCTGGAAGAGTAGATACATTTCTCAAGGTACAAGCCGCCGACGCTTGTGAAATGGAATCACCTGTCCGACAGATTTCAATCAACGGTCTTGCCCCACCATGGCCAACTATTGATTGTGCCGTTTCTGAAGACATTGAGAGCCTTTGGAGGGCAATTATGGCCTTCTCTTTACTAACGAAACTACCAGATTCCACAAGCCTAATAAGGGGAGGAAGCACACTCTCCAAGACAAGCCAATTATCGCAACTTCCTGATTCTGCAAGCGAGCAAATGATAGTGACCACCTTTTCTTGAATTTGAGGTGAAGTAGCAGTGAGCAATTGGACTAAAGCCGCTATGTTACTTCGCCCTATTACAGACAACAAAAGCTTTTCGTCCTCTTTCATGACTTCTAAAATACCGTCTAGAGCTCTATTCTTCGCCTCCAAGTGGCCTATCTGAAGTCGGGCTAGTAATTCTTTCAAATTCCCATGAATTCCTACCTCCGGTTCTGCAGAAGTACTCGGTAAATTTGACGGAAAAGTAACTTCACCAAGAACTCCCGTCTTGATCAAGAGACCACAGTCACGTAGATTTAAGTCTAGTTTCCCAGCTAATGTATCTAGATCACTTTGCATTCGAAGCTTACCCTCGTACTTTCTGTTTACACAGAATTCTGCCAACTTGATTGCATCGGTCAATGTCTTAGAAACAGCCTGCAGTTGCTCTTTGCAAAGAGTGTTCTTAGAGAAGCATGGATGGCTAGACAAGTCAGACAACCGTGAGGGGATCTGCTCCAATTTTGAGATAATAATCTTCCACTTCCCGGGAAATTCCTTAATCTCCCTGGCTTTCTGTAGTGCCATTGGAACAAGACTTTGAGCATGAGATAACCACTCTTCAGTTGAGAGGGCATCTGTTTCAGAACCTTGTCCACTGTCTTTGACCATGATTCAAGTACGACACTAAAGCTTTTACCAGAGCTGAACTAAACTGTAAATACAGAAAAAATGAGACCTTTATCAGGAATCCAAAAGACTTAGATTAAGAAGAACAGACTGATCAATGAAATATCTAACTTTCAGAAGTAGAAAAGTTATATGATTTTGCAGGAAACTGTGAAATTTGCAACAGCTTGTAACCAGACATGAAAGAAGGGAACATGAAGGCAAACGCATTTTCACTTCTCGGATGAGCAGAAATGATAAAATCAGAAAATATTCTGTATTTATACTCTAGGATACAAAAAACTAGATTGTAGTTGCCATAATAAAGTGATTAATTATGCTAAAGTCTTTACTGAAACTGCAACAATGAAGGTAGTTGGGATTAGGGGATTAGAATCTTGCATGAACAGAAACTGCTCGTCTACTGAAAATAGAAGTCGACTACAATTGCGACTCACCAGATACAGCCCCAACTATTCTACTCATGTAAAGTTTTTTCATCAAAAGACCAATCATTTTTACAAACATTCAAAAAAAGAAAAAAGATTACTACCTACAAAATTAGATGACAATACAACGATGAAGATGTAAAATGAGAGAAAGAACTTCCCAACATCCATCACTACTGCCCAATAAAACCTGGCATAAAACTTCACTGACATTTCCATTATGCCCATAACAAACCATTTGGTGATGAGGTACAGTAGCCAATCTAAAAAGGTTCTAATGGTAAATTAAAACAAAAGAAGTTAGCTTTACTTATCAACCTTTAAATTACCACTTTTTGAAGACATTTACTGCATTATCCTACAACATTGCATACAATTCCACATAAAATTGAATGAATGCTAGGCCCACAAAATGTTACTCCAATAAAGTTGCCATTTTGAATCAATAATGTTTATAGAGACAGACATTAGATGGTGAAAAAGACTTTGCTTTGAAGAGAAGATATGAGTCTCCATCTCCAGTTGTATCTTGTATGCAAGAGGAGTATGCATGTATGTATTTATGGGGCCAAGTCCCACAAATTTAAAACCAAAGTAAATGGTGTAATAATTAATCAAATGATTAAATAACTAGTAATATTACCTCAAATTGGTGCACTCAGTCAGCTCCCTTTTCTCAGCCACCAAATCTACTAGTGCCTCTCATCTGTTTCTGCAAGCAAAATTCATCAATCCATGTAATGATAGATCAATCAGTATCCCCCCAATGGAATCCCTTTTAACAATTTTGTGTCTTGTAAAAAATAATTAGAGAAAGATCTCTTGGAAAGTTGGTAAGAAAAGGACCAACCGGACCTTTAAAAGAGAGTAAAGCTACAACCTTTTTCATTTCTTTTCACTTTTGTCAATGTAAATCATAGTAAAACTTAAGTATAGAGCTTCAACTTAGTAACTTGATCCTGATTTTTCCCAAATTTGAAAGAAAACCCACAAAATAATTCAAACTATGGAATCCCTTAAAGACTTGACCTTGAAATCTTGAAAACAAAAATGAGACAGAAATGAAAGCTGGAACCTTTTCCTAAATCGGAAACAGAAAGGGAAAAAAAATTTGAAGTGAGAAGCAGTAATTGATTTGAATTGAGGTTTGAGAAGAGCTTACCATTTGAATAAGTTGAAAGTGGTTGAAGCCTTAACATAAAGCCGACAATATATTCACAAAGAAAGGGATCACATCAAAACAACCAAGTTCGAATATCGAAAGAGAAATTCAAAATTAGAACACATTTTGGGTATAGAAAAGAAGTGCCAGCGCTGTCCTCTCTGTCTCTCTCTCTCTCTCTCTCACTCTAGAATGTGAATGTACTGTTTTAATTTTAACATAAGTAGAATCAGAATTAATGTACTGTTTAGTAACGGCATTTATTCCAAGGTTTAAGTAACGACGCTAAATTTGCAGTTTCGGACAACTACAATACCAATTAATAATAATAATAATTTAGTTTCGGTCAATTTATTAAAGTTAATAATTGCAATTTCAACTTTCAAGTGCTTTTATTTTGTGGTCATCTGGTAATGATGAGGGTAAATATATATTTTTACTCTTCCTTATGCATAAGTTTACATATTCATCTATTATTACTATAAGGGAAGAGGTTTTTGTCTCACAAAATAGAAGTTGGCAGACCATTGGACCAAAACTCCCCACTATCCCAAAATTTTCAAACTCCCCGCAGGCAAAAAAAAAAAAAAAAAAAACTTAAAATTTGAATAAAGGATAACCACCTAGGTCACATAAGGCGGATGCGGGTGCGAGTGCGAGTGCGGATGCGGGTGCGCCAGTTCGCCAAATTTAAAAATACATAAATTTCAATGCGCCTTAATGCGTTTATTAAAAATAATTAAATATTAGATATTGATGTATAATTTCGTATATATTTGAGTATTGCTTAATAATTACTCATGATAATTAATTTTATATAATATTTTTTAAATTATTATGGTGGAAAGACAAAGGTATAAGTCTTAAATTACTTCCAATATTTTATATAATTTTATTTTCAACCTAGTTTTGTTCTCGATCTGCTTCGACTCTTCTTTATTATCAATCATTTGTTCCGTCTTTGCAAATTTTCTAAGATTATTCATTAAATTTAAATAAAAGAACTAAGAAATCTTAGTGCGAGAACTAAGAATTCATAATGCGTCTCAGTGCGAATCACGGGGACTGAATGCGCCAATGCGAGACCGGTGCGCCGAAAACTTTGATGATGTGAAGGATTATGTGACCTAGATAACCACCCGATATATTTCGTTAGATCTCAAATTTCACAATTAATATCAAAAAATACACAGTCTTCCCAAAATTTTAAACTTCCGAAATTAAACCATACAACCTTAAATAAGGGATTTTTGAATTAGCGGCATTCAAACCGTACATCCCACGCTAGCCCACCTAATTATCAGTTACTTTCTTTAATCAAATTTCACTTCTTCTTATGGTAACTGAATTCGCCCTCATTTAATGTTCACAATTTGAGACTTGGCTTCTATGCTAGGAAGGTATTCATCGTTTCCGATCTAATCACTTCTCCAATTAAGATTTTTGGCCAAAATAAATGTTGCATTTTACCATATATTAGTCCATATATATCCTCAAAGTTAATCTCTTATCTTTCTCTTTGTTGGTTTGTCGTTCAGCATTTTGTTATCTGTAAAATTAGTTTGTGAGGTTTGTTACTTAAGTTCCAGACTTCCAGGTATTTCGTTTTTTTTAGCATCTCTTTTAATTCTCTCTCTTTACCTTTTATCTTAATTTTATGGTTTTTTACTCTTATCTTCGTATATGCCTTTCTTTTGAATTAAACTTTTGGATTGTGCAGGCTAATGTTTGATATGCCTATCAAGGTTGATGTTTGATATTCATATCACTTAATAGTTTTCATGAGGTTTGTTTTTCCCTCTCTCTCTTCCGCTATATATATCTCTTTGTAATTATCTTATTTATATTCAATCTTCCTCTAACATTTAATTAGCTTTTCAAATTGTGCACGTTGGTAATCGGATATGTAATTTGAGTTTTTAATTAATATTCTTAGATATTTGAAATTAAAGTTACCGTAATCTATTATTTAAGTAGAAATTATAAAATTTATAAGTTCTTCTGCAATCTCTAAAAGGTACGTTATTTGTAGATAATTAAACATTACATTTGTTTTCTTTTTTTCTTTTTATATGTTTTCATTTACTAACACTCAAATTTTGAATTGGGTTGTGGATTTCTTTTTTTCTGGATGAAAGATTAACTAAAAGAGGTACGTTCATTAGTTATATAAAACATGTATACATAATCATGTTAGTAGATAAGTATGAAATTTATTCTTTCTTAAAAAAAAATGTATTTTCGAATCATGTTTGCGATTTTTAAATTTTGAAATAACCGCGAACACTTTCTAAATCGTGTTACTTATCTCTTAAGTTTTCCCTTAATTTTGGATGAGTATTAACTAAGATAATATTCACTCACATTGCACCACTCATAATTCATAAATGATTTAAAAGCAAAAAATGTTAATACTTGCAGTGAATTGTTCTTAATTTTTAGGTAGGGGGTTACATAATTCTAAGAAAGAGGTAACACTGTATTGTGTCGAGCAATATTTTTTTCTCATTATCATATTAAGTATTTTTGGTGAGGATGCATGTATTGTTCACCAATCAGTTTAAGACTAATAGCATATAATTTTGGGTTACTTCTTACTTAGCATTTTCTCCAATTTTTCAGGCCTCAGATGATGCCGCGTGTCTTTCTATAACTAGCGAATATGGTATCAATTTTTCATTGCTTGAAAGACTCAGGTTCTTTTTTTTTTCAGAATTATTTGGATTTTTTTCTTACTGATGGTCCATATGGTTTCTATTTACGTGATGAGCATGTAATGCAGTCTTTCCCTCATATTTTGGATTATAGAAACCCACCGCCATATCAGTGCGTGCGTTGAGATTTAGAACAGAGTGGTGAACTTTAGCCAAATTAAAGTTGAATATACATTAGATTATATCCAAAATCTAATATCTTTGGGAATATTAATTAAATTTCATTCCACGATTTCTACTAAGTTATTGATTTACGAATTTATGCGCCATATCAACATATTGTGAATTAGATTAAGGAAAATCATCTGTTAAAGTAAGTAAGTACTCCTATTTGTTTTTTGCAGTAATCTCATTCATATTCCAGAAGCAAAATGAGCATACATGTGTGGAACGCTGCTCAAGGATTTGCCGTATAGAATTGTTACGATTTTCTTTCCTCATTTGTTTGGGAGAGATTTTTTGTATTGTTAGTTGAATCTTATTTGTTTGTCAGTACATCTCTTTCAAATTATTACTTATCTTGACTACGGTTCTCTATTTTTTTATACATGTTGAACGAGGATAAAGATTAAGTGTCTTAGTTTTTTCATGCACAAAAAAGATAATGTTAAAAAAATTGTTTGCACTAATTGTGTACTTTTTAATTAAAAAGAAATTATTAAGTTTTATCTCCGGATAATTACTAAAAATATATATTACTCATAGTTGAGAACATTTTGACCAACACGATAAAAGAGTACTTTATATACTCACCCAAAACTTGCACGCGGTACCCCGCGTACACCCAGTTGCTAGTTTTTAATATTACTTTTGCTTATTCAAAAAACTACACAAATTGAAACCGTCGAACCGGTCGATTTTCAAATTGTTTGTTTGGTAAAAAGGTGGATCGAAACAATGATTTTGTATGTGGTGTGAATAGAAGAAACCGATATTACATATGGTATGGTTTTACTTTATTGTCTCGGTTAATCGCATTTCAAACTGAAATTGGATTATTATATAATTTTTTATTATCTTATCATGGGCATTCTATTTTTATAATAGTTGTTATTTTGTGCCTTGTGATGCATATGTTCTCAAATTGTGATTTATATTGAATGTGTTTGTGGTCTCGTATTATGCATCATTAGTGAATGGCAATAGCGAAAATAAATAATAAAAAAATTTATTGATGATTGATGATAGTTCGTGATTAATAAACGACATTTGTCCATTAAGTAATATATAATTATTGGGTTATATTTGTTTATTTTGTGCGTTGTATGTAATTTTTTTTAATATTTTACTTTTATGTTATTATATTATAATATTTCACAATTTGTGGTAAAAAGAAAAAGAGAAAGAAAAACTAAATCGACTCTGTAAAATCATACTGGTGATGTTTTAACTGGAAAGAACCATCTCAAACAGTCAGGTGCATGTTTACCTTTCGAAAGAATCAAAAAACACCCTTCTTTGAAAAATCATGCCAATTGTTAAGTTTAATCGAACCGCCCACTCCTAATTGAGGGCTAATTTAACAAATAAATGAGAAACAACTGTAGCGCGGTCATGTTGAGAGGCCACTACGTATCGAGAAGCTCACAATTTTAATGCCTAGGTTCCATACTAGAGAAGGATGGGGAACTATATAATGATGTAAAGTGTAAACCACTGCATTCAAGTTAGTTGGACAAAATGGAAGAGTACAACATAAATATTGTACGATCGTAGCTTCCCACTAAAGCTTAAGAGAAAGTTTTATCGGACTGTTGTGAGCCTTCATTTACTATATGGATTTGAATGTTGGGTTATTATGCAACATCGTGCATTTAAGAAGAGCAAATAAGATAGATATAAGAGAAATAATATTTGAGTGAATGAGTAATTCTATTAATCATAAGAGTACTTATACTAGGTTACAAGGGTAATAAAGTACAACAATAAATAAATACAATACTGAATATAATACAACAAATAATATCATCTAATACGCGCCCAAGTTCATATAATACAACAAATCACGGCGGTTAACTCATGTAAACCATTTTAGAGAGCATGCCATGAAGGAACGCGTTGCTTACGTCAAGTTGACGAAGGGGCCAAGAGTGCATCACGGCTAGGGAAAGGATGGTTCGGATGGTGACGGGCTTCACCATCGAACTAAATGTTTCTTTAAAGTCGACCCTCGACCGTTGGTGGAACCCTTTGGCGAGAACCATGCCTTATAGCGGCCAATGGACCCATCGGCATGACGCTTGATACGGAAGACCCACTTGGACCCAACTACGAAACGAGTGTGAGGCGGCTTTACCAAGGACCAAGTGTCGTGAGTGGAAAGAGTCGCGAGTTCCTCGGACATAGCCGCACGCCACATGGGCTAGGAAAGAGCTTTTTTAACAGAAGTAGGCTCCAAAGGGTGAAGAACATGATGCTTCTTGGTGGCATACATCTTAGGTTTGAAGATGTTGTTGAGGGACTGCGTGACCATGTGATGAGGACGAGCGGTCGACGAAGAAACCGCGGGTTCGATCTTGCTAGGGTTGGGCAAGGAGGCCGACGACAAAGCCCTGGGTGAACCATAGGCCGCAGGTGGCGCAAGTGGTAAGGCATGGGCCGCGGGTGACACGGGGCCCAAAGATGACCGCGGATGGGCCTGAGGTGACCGTGGATGGGCTTGAGGCAATCACAACATGGCTTGAGCCTGATAAAGAGCCCTAGCGGGCCGGTCCGTATAGGAAAAGGGCGACCTGCTAGAGTTTTCTGGTGATGGTGCCCTAGCAGGCCGAAGCGGAGCCGCAACTAAGGTCAGAGCAACCCTAGTCGGCCCTAGGGGTAGCGGGCTAGGGTTTACCAGTTGGGTTGCATCACAAGGTGGCGGTGCAAGTGGCGGCAGTAAGAGTGGAGAAAATTTATGAAATTGGTCCTCAATGAACCGCACATGCCAAGAGATATAGAGACGGCCTGTAGATATGTTAAGGCACTCATAGGCCGACTAAGATGTAGAGTATCCAACGAAGACACAAGCCGATAGGGGGTGTGAGTTTCTCGAGAAAATACGGGCATAGATGAGAGTAACAAAGGCTCCCAAAGACACGTAGCCCCAGATAATTAGGTGGACGACCAAATAGAGCCTCGAAGGGGGACCGAGAACCAAGAATAGTAGTTGGTAATCGGTTATAGAGATAAGTCGTCGTGCTGTCAAGGGGAGAGAGGCACGAGCAAGAAGTGTGCGTCCCATCGTTACTATGACACGATGAGGGTGCTCACTTCTGTCGTTTTACTGGGGCGTGTGTGGGCCAGTAGTGAGCCAAGAGATGCCATTTGAGGATAGATATGCGCGCATAGCCAAGAACTCGCCACCATTGTCGGAATAAAAATTCCTAATTGACCTACCAATTTGTTTTTCCACTAGACTTCTAAACTGAATAAAAATGCGAAGTACATCAGACTTAGCAGTCATAGGGAAGAACCAACAAACTTGGTAAAATGATCAACTAAAAGTTAATAAAAACGACATCTCGTAGTGTAAGTAAGGGGCCCGGACCCCAAACATCACCATAAACGTAATGTAGTACATCGTTCGACACAAGAGAAGTATCACGAAAAACTAGATTTTGACTTTTATTAGATAAATAAGAAGTACAAAAACTAGGGTCCGACGCAGCGGACGACACAGTAGGTAAACTAAACTTTCGAAAAATAAAGGACCCAACTTTCCCGGGAGGATGACCGAGCCTATCATGCCAACACCTAACGGTAGTCTGTTCGCCAACAAGAGCCAAAACCGGAGAGCGTCCAAGAGACGGGAGTCGAACACGATACACACCATCCACACACGTCTTGTGAAACAATCTACTCCCCGTGCGACAATCCTTCACAACAAAATAAGATGAGAAAACTCAAAAGAGACATCATTAGCTTTAGTAAAATGATGCACATATAAGAGATTTTGGAGGAACCCGTGTGAGAGACAGGCAAACCTTTGCCACCAACTGTAGAAACCTCCTCAGGACCATCATACTCAGAGTGAAGAGCAAGATTCTCGAGGTCAGACTTAAGATGATGAGACACACCCGAATCAGCTAACCACTCATCACGTTGGGTGTCAGGAGCTGAAGGTGATGCAAAGTTGGCACTAGGCGTAGGGTAGCGACAACAAGTCCTAGCGTAATGACCGATGATGCCACATAACTGACACACGATAGGAGCCCGAGCATGAGGTGGCTGATACGCACACGGATTAGGAGAAGGGGCCGAGTTCGAGAACCTCGAGGAAGGCCGATTGCACGGGTTTGACCAGGGGGCTGAGACACGGCCTGATTTGCTGTCGTAAAGGTGGCCGACTGTTCAAGTTCAAGATGCCAGAGATAACCCTTCTGACTGACAAGGAGGTCGTGCAATTCAACAAACTGGATTGGGTGCTCACGAGCACGGATCGGACCAGCAATGTGAATATAGAAAGAGGCAAGGCCATTCTGAACATACAATGTGATGTCATAATCCTTTACAGATCATCAATGGTTGCCAGTTCATCAGCTTTGGACTTAATAGATTGAAGGAACTCCGAAATTAAATGATCACCCAACTTCATGTTGTTCAGTTCATCCTTCAACTGCATGACACAGGAACTTGAGCGACTAGTATAGTGGCATTACAAGTTATCCCGCATGCCCGCGGAGGTTTCAGCGGAAGCAACAAGGGTGGAGATTTCCACAGACAAGAAACCAACCAAGGCAGTAACCAAGAGGGAGTCTTGGCGCGTCCACAAGGAGTAGGCCGCCAGCGACTCTGGCGTAGTACCCATCGGTGGACACGGATGGGAGCGGTCTGCAAAGCCAACCAAAATTATAACCATAAAAGAGGTGACGAATCTGACAACGCCATGCAGGATAGTTTGTGCCAGTGAAGAGGTTGGAGTTGATCGGAATCAACGCAACACCGCTGGAGGACGGCCCGTGGAAGGGCGATGCGAGCGGTGGCAGAAGGCCAGCCGAGATGGAGGCAATGTCGGAGGTATCGCCGGCGGCGCCCGCAACGGAGGAACGGGTTAGTGAGCCCATACGAGACATATTAGGTCTAGGATCGAAGTGAGTCTCGTTAGAGAAAAATGTCTCTTAATACCATATAAGAGAAATAATATTTGAATGAATGAGTAATTCTATTAATCACAAGAGTACTTATACTAGGTTAGTATGGTAATAAAGTTCAACAATAAATAAATACAATACTGAATAATAATACAACAAATAATATCATCTAATAATAGAGAATGTGAAATAAAGATGTACGTTATAAATTGTATGTGTCACTCATTTATGAGAAAAAATGTGGAAATCTCTTACGATGATTTGGACATGTGAACAAAGACTCACAAACGTAATGGTATGGCGCGTTAAAAATATGGTCTTAGAACATAGTGATAGAGAACGAGGGAGATCAAAGAGAACATGAATGAATGTCATACGGAATGAAATGAAATGTTGAAGTTCTCATAGAGACTATAAAGGTCTTATTTAACCAGAATGAATAAAGACGGAGAATTCATATGTTCAATTTAACTTGATTTGATTTTTATTTATATGAGGTATCTTAATGGATTAGAGTTAGAGGTCACAAATTTTGTTGTGAAAAATTAACATATTACCATATGCAAGATAAAATTGGAAAATTTATCTCTATATAATTTCAAAAAGTAGGACATTACTTCTTATGCATCTTGTACATGGAGGGAATTCACTCGCCCAAATCTGAGTTTTTTTTAAGGATATGCATTTCTTTTGGTTATATTTTAAATTATAAAAGAGATGAAAATAAAAATTGATTACACATAATAAATTAGGGGTAAAAAATAATGCAAACTCCTATTAGGACAAATGCCAAATATCCTCTTCAAAGTAGGAATAATGCAAAGAGAATTGGAGAAGACCTACATAAAACAGGTGGAGTAGGAGTGCAAAAGGCGCTCCAACACAACGAACTCTACAGAAGGCAAGAATAGAGCTCCACGCCAGAAAATCTCAGATAAGCCTTGTAGCTACACACATGCCTCGTTCAACAACAAGAATCCTCTATAGCACATGGTGTGCCATTCTCTGTGGCAATAGCTACAAGACAACACCTGTTTCAGTGGTCCCCGAATGACTTTGTTGTACCCACTTTACTTATTACCAGAAATACCCTTTCTTCTTTTTGCAATTTAAAGCCATCTTTTTATGAATTTTAAATTTTACCCTGACAAATTTAAAATTTCTATTTTCGGTATTCTTTCAAATGGATAAAGTCCATTACGACCTTATCAGGCCCAACATGCTTCCGTAAAATGATTAAAACATAACATTAAAGGGTACCTTGTTTGACCGTACTACCGTCGGGTATTCCACCAGGTTTTACAAAGACTCATCGTCTTCAACCACTCGATCGCAACCGATGGTTCTGCAATGGCTCCTTCAACGATAATCAGCACAACCCTGGTTCGTTTCCTACTCCGGGCATGTAAGTACAATTTTGAACGAATGTTTAGATCAATTTGAAATAGCATACTTAGGCGAAAGCCAGAATTTTTATTTATTATGTGGAAACTTATTTATTACAGAACACTCATAACCCCTTTTAGAGAGGAGTTACTTGTTTAGCTACACATAGTAGCTATGTCTCCCTCTTACACACACACTCAGAACAGAATTATGAAACTATTACACACTCGTATTTTATAGTAGAAATAAAACACTCAACTATTACAAGCTATTAAAAGACTCTCTTATTATTTTTGTAAGAAAACAGAGGGGAATCGTCGATGCCTTCTGCTTTCTTCAGCTGGTCTTTAAATATATGAAGCCTCGGATTTGAAACGCAGACTTCATCAACCCTTGTTAGTGGAATTGACGTCTTCCACTTATTTCTGTGGTCCCTCCATGATAATGGTGGAGGTTGTCATGTCTTGATCACATGGCTCCTTTCTTATCTTCTGAGTCACGTGGTTCCTCCATTATTTAGTGGAGGTTGCTTTGTTTATTCACGTGGGTGGCCCTGGTTGTTCAGCTGTCTTGGTCACTCACATGGCCTTGTTACATTTCCCAGCAAAAGTTGTTCATTTGCCAGCACGCGGTATCTTTCCTTTCCTCGAAGGGCCCTCCTTGTCACTTTCCCATTTGTCCCGTTTCATCGGGAATCCTTTTCCGAAAAGCGGCTCCTTTTGATCGGGACACTTGTCGCAAATCCGTTCTTTCCATCGGCCGGCGTGTATCATATTACACAACTTCTGTCTTGTTTCTGCCGTTGCTGGCATCTCGTTCTTCCACAATATTTGCCGTTTCTTTTCGAAAATGGTCTCTACAAATCCTGTGGTACTGCTGGTCATGCTGTTGAGCATGAATGATCCGTTCTCAGAATTATGGAAAACTTTGAACGAATATTTAACCTTGTCCATCTCAGTGAGACAGACCCAAAATCCCCATGCTCTTCTAGTTGAAATCTCATCTTCAGAGATAGGGGAAACCAAAAATAGTCCATCTGGTGGTGGCTTGATGAACTCCATCGCTTTCATGTTTGGTCTTTGTATCTTGATGAAGTGAAAGCTCTGATGGAATCCTTTTTCTGCGATCTCTGGAGCTGCTGAAATGAATTTTAGCTCCAAGGTATCTCCTCTTTCAAGTGTAGGATTCATCTTCCATGTCTCGTACACCTTTTCGTAGATCCATCCTGGTAATTTCGAGATTTCCAGGAATCTTGGTGACGTGGTAAATACTGAGGCTAGGCAGCCAAAGTCAAACCACTCCCGTATACTTTCCGGTTTTGATCATGGTAGTGCCCAAATTCTTGGATATTTTCCGGACCAGTCGGCCACGGATTTTCCGGGGATCAATCCCATCCTTGTGTGAAGTTTTTCCCATGTCCTTTGATATTCCATCAAGGGCATTCTTGACTCGTTTCTGTTAATCTTAGATGATCCCGAATGGGGTCTAAGACTAATCTCGTCTTCTTTCTTAGAAGAAGTATCCTGGGATTCAATCGGGGTTTTCCCTCTTGAATCAACTTGTTCTTTTGATTCTCCAGGTGTTTCCACCCTTGAATCTACTTGTTCTTTTGATTCTCCAGGTGTTTCCACCCTTGAATCAACCTTGTCTTCTTTCTTGGAAGAAGTATTCTGGGATTCAATCGGGGTTTTCCCTCTTGAATCAACTTGTTCATCAGTGTCTTCCTCGAAAGGATCACTGATTGGTCCGGTTTTACTTGGATCATCATCCACATACGTTATTAGCTTGTATTTCCACTTCTAGTTTTGATGTGGAAGCTCTACGGAATAGGGGTTCCGCAATGCTATCCCACAAACTTGTACTACACAATAAAGTTGCCTTCATTGTGTTTTGAACCTTGGTGAGGTCCCTTTCTTGCGCATGACCGGAAGCCTAAGCATTAATTGTCAGACCATCAATCGCCTTGCGGAGCTCCGCCAGGTTATCCTTGTGGTGCCTCCATCTTGTAAGAATGGTATCGGCCTCATGTGCCTCCATCCCTTGTTAAGAAATCTGCAAGAACATTCTTGTGAGATTTGATAACTTGAACATCAAAATCATAGTATTGACATTCAGCTTGCCATCTGAGTAATCTAGCCTTTTCTGGCTTACTTTCAATTTTGTTTTTCAAGAAAGCCTTAACACTCGTGTTATCAATTTTCATAGTGAATTTTTTAGCGAGTAAAAATAGTGGCCATTTTTTAAAAGCCTTTTTAACTGCGTAAAATTCTTTCTCATTGATATGCCATCTCGTGGCCTCGTCGTTGGTGAATAGTCCGCTGCAATATCTACAAGGGACTTCTCCTTTTGGTTCAACTTTCGCTAGAACCGCTGCCCACCAATGATCGCTCGCATCTGTGTAAAGAATTAGATCGTCTTCATCATTTGGTATAGCAAGTTTGGGCAGGTTCTGGCAAATGGTTTTAAGCTGCCTAACCGCTCCCTTGTGTTCTTCCGTCCATCTGAACTCAGCGTCTTTCTTTGAGTAAAGGACTAAAGATTTTCCTGTAGCTTGCCAGATTGTTAATAAACATACTAGCAAAATTGACTAAACCCAAAAAACTTTGGAGCTGTTTGAGCGTTTTGAGATCATCGGGAAAATCGCGTACCTTTTCCACCAAATGATTCTGGAGGATTATACCTGATTCATCGATCTCAACTCCAAGGAATTAGATTTTCCTTGTAAGAATTACCGCCTTCCTTTCAGATAGCACTAATCCTTCCTTGTGGCAAACATCTGAGAAGATCTCCAAATGTTTGATATGTTCTTTGACGCTCTTTGAGGCAATAAGAATGTCATCGACATAAACGAACACGAATTCGGAATAATCTTTAAAAAGATTATCCATTTTCCTTTGATATATCTGGGGTGCATTCGCAAGTCCCATCGGTAGGACGTTCCAGATATAGTGTCCTTGTGGTGTAGAGAAAGCTGTAAACTTCTTGCTTTCTTCTTCCATCTTGATTTGATAAAACCCTGATTTACAGTTGAACTTAGAGAAGACTCTAGCGTTCTGGACACAGTTTATCATATGCTCTCTGTTCGGGATATAATATCCGTCAAATTCCAAGATTTTGTTGATCCCTTGGTAGTTGATCACCAACCTTGGTTTTCCTCTCTTAATTTCTCCATGGTTCCTGACCAGGAATCTAGGACTGCTGTATGGAGATACGCCTGGTGAGATAAGCTTAAGGTTCAGATGTTCCTTAAGAATCATTTGCATATCCTTTCGATCTTCTTGGTTCATAAGGATAGGCCTGTATCTGACCAACTCGTTTTCCTTTCCCTTTTGAACTCTTAAGATTGCCTTAAGTTCATTCTTGTTCCACCATGCCAGAGGGTCCTCTTCGTAGTTCCTTTGAATCTTGACTTTGACATCTTCTATCGAGATTTGCTCTTTGTTTGTGATGTCAGTGTGAAGACTCGGTTCAAGGCTGGCCTTCAGGATTTCAATTGTCTCATTTCTGATCCTTTTGGTCTTCTGGCCGCCTAGGCTTTCAATCCTTAGCTGTAGGATTGCCTTACCGTATTTCCTCTGGTCCTACATTTTTGGGTGTAGAAGTCTTCCTTCATCACCACGCTTGCTGCGAAATTGAATCGGCAGTTTGCGATAAAATGCTTGTGTCAATCTTTGCACCAAGATCTTATGATCACAAGTTGTTGTGAGAATAAGACGTCGTGTTTCATTATCCTGCGTAAAACGTTTGAACGTTTGCAGGAAATTATTGTCGAGTAGGATGTCAGCTCCGGTATCGTGGAAATAAATTGGTGGCGTTTTGACCTTGTACCATGAGGTACCCCTTGCTCCTCCAATTAATATTTCCGCCTGTTTAATTCCTCGTTTGAAGATGATGATCTTCTTTGAGAAGTCCCTTCCTGCAATCGCTGGTAAATCTTCTCCGCTTTCTCCTGGAAAAACTCCTGGTTTTGCTGTGCAAATCTCTGCTCCTGAGTCGATATATGCTGCAAAGTATTCGGCTCGATGTTTCTCGTATAACATCCCTACCGAGATGTAGATTGAGAATGGATTGGTGGTCATCGTAACCTGTATCTTTTCCCTTCCACCGTGAACTCCATTCCTTCTGGTATCCTTTCCCAGGGTTTGTGATCCTCGAGAAAATAGGTTCCAAGAACAAGTTGTTCTGGGTTCTTTCCTGCTCGTCCGTTGATAACGAAATCAATTGCGCCTAGTTTTAGGTTTCCTTGATATCTTCCAACGATTGGCTGCTTGAGATAATACAGTGAATCACACGGGAATGTATTATCTTTCTGGGTAGTGTCGAAGATAACCTCGACTTCGCGCCATCCTCTTGGACATTGGAGTTCTCCTTTAGTTGTGAACTTCTTTGGTTCGATCACAACTTCAACAATTGGCTTCTTTCCCCAGGTATGATCTTGGAAACAAACTCTTCTTGGCTCGAACCTCTGGCTCGTATCTTTGCCAAATACTGGTTGGTCACGGATGATCATATCCATTTCATGGATATGAGGCAAACTGGAAATCTCTGGTCTGACTGCATGGGCAACCTTTTCAAAGATTTCTGGTATTTCAACAAACTCATTTCTTCGGAAAAGATCTGAATTATGAGTGTTGGAGAGCGCATAGGAAATGATGTAGGTGATTGAGTAGGGTCTATTTCCCTTTTTCATCAACTTCTTGTTTTTAAAGTCCTGATGAAGAGTAAGGACTCTATTGAAATCTCGATCGGCTAGGTTGTAGGCAAGCTTTGGATAAACGAACGTTGCCACCTTTCCAGCAAATAGATTTCCTGAAATCCCTCCAAGACATGCATCTCGCAAGTTCTGGATTCTTCTGTCAAAGATAGCAATATCAATTGGTGAATTGATACCTTCTTTGAATGTCGCCTTGATTAAGATTCTTATGGCTCCAATATGGATCCATGACATCTTCTGGGCAACTTCTGGATTGAGCCGTCTTAGTTCCTCTTTGATTTCGTTCATGGGAACCAGTTGCATTTCCATCACATTACTTGTTAGTTCCATTGGGATCGCAATTTCTCCCGTTGTAACTTTGTATATGATGTGATGTTTTCTTTGCCTGAAGCTTAGCTAGGCTAAGGTTCTTTCCATTCTTCCGATGGTGAAACCATCGTAAATCCGCAGTTTTGGATCTTCTCGCATAATTCTCATTAAAGCTTTATGAGATATGCTGGTTTGAGAGAAAAATCCCGACAAGTCCTCCTGCACCTCTTGTCGGAAGATCTCCTCGTCTTCAGTCTGATTCTGATTCGGAATCTGAAGACTCATCTGGTCCCTCCTCTTCTTCGTATATACTTTCGTCTGAGGGAATGTCCTCAAACTGGTATACTTGGACAAGGTCCTGAAAGTAGACAGCCTCCTCGAACTCTGGTGTAGCTTCGAACTGTCTGACTCCCATTTTCTGGTTCTCTGGGCAGTCTGTTGAGATGTGACCTTTGGCTCCACACGTCCAACAGTTGCAATCTTTAAAACTTTCGTTCGCTCTTGTGTCGCCTGGAAGTTTTCCTTGTTGACGGTCTGTTCGTACTTCCCTGGCTGGAGGTTGTTCTTCCTCGGATAGGTCCTGACCTTTGCCCTGATTTGTAGCTTCGGGCCTTTTGCTTTGACCAAAATCTTCTTGGTTTCCAAGAAGAATTCCTGGGGAACTTGCATCTTCATTCCTAGGGGTGATCTTTATGCTTCTTCTTGTGGTGTCGTTCTGGTGCTCCAATGACCGTTGGGATGTCATTGTCGTTGTAGCAGAGTCAGGCTGATTTGTCAATTCTTTTCAACCTCTTGAAATTATTTTGGATTGCTGCCTTTTGGCACCATTCACTCAACTTGACTTTGAGAAAGGACATCCTTTGGGCAACTGTGTCAACTCCAATAGGTGTATATTCCCGTAGTAACATCTCTCGCCACGGGCTAGGTATTTTGGCGAAGAATAAGGGAATCGCCGTGTCTTCATTCATTCGGCTCTTCCATCTGTACTCGGTGAACAGTTTGATGTATAGGTCCACGCTACATATGTCATGTAGCTCCAAGTTATACAGTGCTTGTTCGTATCTCCTGACCTTCTCCTGGTCACCTCCTCCGGTTTGGGGATCTACAATGTATCCTTCTCCGATGAAGTAGATCTTGAACAGTCTCGCCATTCTGTCCACAATGTCTTTGAGGGCATCACCGGAAAGAACCCCTCCTCTGTTTTCTAGGGTGGCATGTTCCCATCCGATCTTGACTGATCCTTCGAGGCTCATTTGTAACATCATAATGAAGCCTTCTTTGTCGAGTTCCAACGTTGATGCTGCAATCCTCATTGCCGATGCCCATTCATCGATTAGGGCTTTGCGATTTTTGAAATCCAGGATATCCAGATTGAGCATAAGCCCATACGGGTATATCGGATCTAGTTGGGATTTCCCGTATGGTGTTCCATGAACATCTGGCCTCCTTGCTCTTGATCTGGTTGGTGCAGCCCTGAACATGGAACCCGCTACAAAGTCATGCTGGTGCGGTATGGGCTCTTCTGGGACTGGCTCTCCTCGAATCGGCTCTGTATTTGGGATGGAAGATCCGACACCTTCTGTAACCGTTGACTGCCCCTGTGGAGGGTCTTGTCTAGGCACAATTGCACTTTCGTATGTCTGCTCGTTTTCCAGGTTAAGTCCTGAAAATGATTATGCAAGATCAGAAAGGTCTTGCAAGTTCTCGAAGTTGAAATCGTCGATCCTGAATCTGGACATGATTTCACTAAGTGTTGGGGTTTCCACGTATCCGCGCTTCCAGCTTCTCGCTCGTGGTCAATTCCCTTTTGACCTCGACTACTTTGCCCTTCTGATGTAATAAGGGCTCCTTTCCGAAAGATGGTGGTAACCATCCTCCTCTCCGTCTTTCTGATGGCCTTGGCATATATTCCAATTTCTTCACCCTTTGTTGGATATCTTGCAGATTTTCCAAGATCTCCTTCTGTCGTCGAGACATGGCTTCAAGCTTGTCTCTAATTTCTTGTAGGCGTTCAGGCACGTGGAATTGTTGATTGCCATAGGCCTGGATCGTCTTCTGGACTTCCCTGAGGTCCTGCGACAGCTTGGAGCCGTCTGTCTTGAGCTCGTGAAAATCTGGCAAGACTAGATTACTCATGAAGAACGGTTATTTCTATCAGTGATTAATCTATTAATCCTTGATATCTCTGCCGAGAGGCCATTAATAGCTACGAATTTAGCTCTAATGCCAGGAAGAGTGTTTGGTCTAAAACTAGCTAGATTTACGAACTTGTTCATCAAGAGTTGGAGCTCTTGTTCTAGTGTAATACCAGGCATATTACAGGCTCAGTATTGAACTTTGTTTATTGGCCTTTTCTAGGCTAATATTTAAAAGCTTGACCACTTCTTTCCTATCTTTCTTAATAGGACAAGTCTCTCCTAGTTGTTCTAAGTCACAACAGAGAAAATCGTGGTTTCTAATTTTCGTTTCCTGGAAATTACGGTATCTTGTTAAAGCGATGATTCGCTTCTTAATACTTGTACATGCGTTTCCCCACATAGGGATCTGGATTGGGGAATCCCAGATATCATCCATAACTGGATTATTCATGTTTTATAAAATACTCCTCTCATAAGGCGATTAAGTGTTAAATAAATAAATTTCCACATAAATAAATAAACCTAGGCTCTGATACCATTTTAAGTACCAAAATAGAACTCTCCAATTTATGGGGTATAAAATAAAACATAACAAACTTTAGAGGTCTTAAAGTTTAAAGCTAGGGGTTTTAATGCAGAAAGCAAAATAGATGGGAGTCTTGTCAACCTCAATAGGGGACCATGTGGACACATGTCGCCATATGGGCTCTGCCATAGAGGATGGCACAGGATTTGGCATAGAGGATTCTAAGTGCTCGTTCAAGCTAATTAATATTATATTCACTAAATACTTACAAATATGATGGTATAAAGGCCCACTTGTAAGTTAAGTGTGTGCATTATTCAACCATAATACCCCAATTAGATGATATTTATTTTACATGCAATCCCAATTTAAGGTTGTCAGTTTGAAGCATAATTAAACGCGGCACATACCCTCTACTTAGTAAAGACTAAGTTGCACAGCTTAAATTATATGCCACTTAGTTTATTGTAATACACAAGTTAAGTTAACTCCTTCTAACTATATCTCATATACTAATTCACAAGAATACCTCCATCACATTTCAAAATTATTTATATACTTGGTCTTATTTGAATTGCATCATATTCATCCATTAATTACTTTAATTCATTTATGGACACTATGGAAAGAATGTACGAATCCCTTCTTCATCACGATAACTCCTAATTAGCATGTCGTACTAATTTAAAGCTATCAAAAATAAATTGATCTTGTATTATGCTTATATTTTGTTACAATTTTACTTTTAATTTTCTCGAAGAAAGGCTACAGTTTAATCTAAAAATACGAAAAGCAAAAACTGGATATAAGAAGTATTTCAACCATTAGATGTAACAAATGCCCTGCAAAGATAAGTAAGTGGCAACATATCACTTTCTGAGAGAAGTGGTATTTTGTCTATCTAGTTTCTTAGAGAGTATATGGTAATTTGCTAGTTTAGCATAAGTTAAAGGTAAATATAGACAGAGAAATTTTCCTAACAACAAAGCAAAGATCATATTCCAAAAACTCTTGAATAATATGAAGATATGACTTCTTTTCACTTGTTTTTACATATTAAAAAATTAGTCTTGAGGGTAATTATGCTTCTTTAAAGGTTTTATAGTTTATTTTTAATGATTATATGAGTATTTTCATAATTTAGATATAGTTTAATTTCTTTTTTAATAGCTAAACTAATTTTTAGAAGCAGGAACTTGTAAACTTTTAGCCAAAGATATCCTTAGATTAGTTTAGGCATAAGGAAAGATGAAGTTGCTCTATATTCTATTTTTTATTGATCAAAACTTTATTGGAGTAACTGAAAGACTTCTTCCATAATTTATACTGATAATGATCGGACCAGGAAAAGACCAGGCTACCCCCAAAAAGAAGGTCTCACCACACACGCCTTCGTAAAAGATATTGGTCACG
Source organism: Linaria vulgaris (assembly GCA_948329865.1). NCBI lineage: Eukaryota > Viridiplantae > Streptophyta > Magnoliopsida > Lamiales > Plantaginaceae > Linaria > Linaria vulgaris. The sequence continues at coordinate 36,736,374 of OX415253.1, forward strand.
ACCTTAGAGCTAGAAGAAATATCGCTTGTATCGGATGCTGACACTCTCCGCTTGAAGCAAATGTCACGCATATCATAAAAAGAGCGTCAAACATTGTCAGAATGTGATCTCTTTAAACTCACATGCGGTCCTTATTAAATTGTTGTTAGTAGATCCATCTACCATGTTGCAATATTAATAGACGTCTATCCTCACCATTCATTAAGGACAGATGATCAGATCTCACTTACACGCCCGAGATCTTATAAATAAAAAACTAGATCAACATTGTAAACTAACTCAGACAGAGATCACATATTTGTACTATATATTCACTTAAAAGCAATGTATTCTCCATCATTTACAGAGTTATCTCTCTTTAAATACTTGTAAGATCTCTGTATTCTAGAAATCCTCCCGCGTATAAGCTCTCATATTCATACACACTCTCTCTACAAATCACATGAATTACGCTCCGAACCAAATCTTTTTTATAATAGGAATTACCCAACCCGGTTAATTTTGAGTTATCATTTTGGCACCATTTGTGAGAACGCCATTAGAAAAATTCCTTGAGTAACGATTCAAAAAAATAAATCACCTAAGAGGCAGGAACCATGATAGACGAAGGGGTATCCGTCCAGGCCCAAATAAGCCAAAAAGGAACAAAAAACACAAAGAGAATAAAAATCTATAAGATCTAACGTCACAAAGAGGTTAAATCGGGTCATTAAGTCCGATCCCGATGACACGATGGCGTCGTATATCCTCATGAAATACCGATCGTGATCTAGGCCCTTGTTGGAAAAGTGAACATGCCAAACGTCCTCGTTGATACGGGCAGCACCTACAATGTCATATTTCTCTCGACGCTCTGTTCCTTGGGATTTACCCTATCCTAGACAAAGTCCTCACAAACCCCTCGCAGGGGCTTCACCGAAGAAAAACTTCTTACCCAGGGCGACCTATCCTTGCCCCTGGGGGGGCACCTCAAAGTTAAACCTAGGGAATCCAGTAAAGCGCCATGAAAAGCCTGTTTTACATGCCTTCAAAGCAGTTCCCTTCACCTTGCACCTCAAAGTTAAATTCCCAACCATCTTGAGGATAGGAGAAACCTAGGGAATCCAGTAAAGCGCCATGAATGCCGATAAAGCACCATTCTCTAACATGCACCCACCAAAGCAGTGGCACCGCCAGCTAGGATTGCACAAACGACGAAAAATAGAAGAGATTAATATAAAGGCAGCAGGGGAACTAAAGATGATCGAAGTAGTACCCCTCCAGCCGCATAAGAAGGTCCAAGTGGGAATAGAAATGGGGGGACAAATTAGAGCACGAAGTCACACAGGTCCTATAAAAGTACGCCTACGTATCAGGGAGGATAAACCCCAGAATATACGAGCACAAGTTGAACGTAAAACTTAAAGCACGCTCGTCAAGCAGAAGAATCAAAAAATGGGCCCCAAAAGGGCCAAGATCATCAAATCAAAAATAGCCTGACTTAAGAAACTCGGTCACATCAAGGACGTCATATACCTCGAATGGCTGTCAAACGTAGTCCTAGTCCCCAAAACTAATGGAAAATGGCGAATGTGCATAGATTTCACAAATCTAAACGAAGCATGCCCTAAAGATTTCTACCCTCTGCCCAGCATCGACCAATTGGTGGACTCCACGGCGGGATATGAATTGATTTCCACAATGTGCGGTAACCAAGATTATAACCAAATTCTCATAGTAGACGACAATTGCAAGAAAACTAGTTCCATTACTGACTATGATGTCTTCTGCTCCTTAGTCATGCCTTTCGGGCTAAAACATGCATGAACCACATACTAGCAACTGGCAAACACCATGTTTGTTGAACTTATAGGCGACAACATCAAAGTTTACATAGACGACATGATTGTGGAAAGCCTCAAGACGGAAATGCATGTGGATGACCTCGAAAAGGCCATGGCTATAATGGACAAGTTCAAAATGAAGGTAAACCCCAAAAAATGATCATTCAGGATCAAATAGGGCAAATTCCTGGGCTATATGGTCACTTAAAAGAGGATAGAAGTAAACCCCAAAATGAAAGCCATAATAGATATGCCCCAACCCAAGACGCCTAAAGAGATACAAAAGTTGAACGGGCGAGTAGCAACCCTCCATCAATTCATATCGAATGTCGTTGGACGAGGACTCCCCTTTTGCAAAACTCTCCGAAAGGTTAAAAACTTTCGATGAAATGAAGACTGCCAAAAGGCCTTCGATGAGCTCAAAAAATATCTCGTTAGCCCCCCAACTGTTGATAATCCCGTGGAAGGCGAGTGACTCTACGTCTAACTGGTCGTGAGACAAGAGTCAGTCAGCATAGTCCTAGTCAGAGCAGAAGGTCGTGACCACCAACCTATATACGACAGGGGAAGGACGCTCAAAGATGTGAAGTTGCGATACCCATTAATAGAAAAGAAAGCATATGCCTTTGTAGTAGCCGCCAGGAAGATTTGAACCTATTTCCTCGAACATCCCATGATCGTCCTAATGAGGTACCCCCTTTGGTTGATACTAAATCATCCGAAATTGTCAAGACGAATGGTCAAGTGGGCAATGGAGCCGGGGGAATTTGACCTCACCTATTCCCCTCGACCTGCCATAAAAGCCCAAGTACTAGCGGACTTCATAGTGTAAATGAATGAATCAAACAAATAAAAAGAGGCCACTTGGGATGCTACGTAGATGGCTCTATCAGCGGAGGCAAAGAAGAAGCGGGAGTCGTACTCCAAAACAAGGGAGGAGAACACCTAGAGTTTGCGACCAGGTTAGAATTCCCCGTCTCCAATAACAAGGTCGAATAAAAAGTGGTACTCATCCCCATGTGAATGGCCAAATAAGTTAAGATCCAACACCTACACGCGTCCATAACAACTCAAAGCTGGTGGTACATCAGGTAGGAGGGGAGTATAAAACCAGGGAGGACCGGATGCACAATTACATACAGGTTGTGAGAAGAGCCAAAGAGCCTTTTACGTCTTTCGAACTAATCTAGATCCCACGAACCTCGAACACAGAAGCTAACGCCCTAGCTCCACGGCCAACACCATGAACCCCATAAAAGTCCAGAAGGATAACTTTTTTATCCATGTTCTAGTCAGAGAGACTCAAAAGAGAAAAGCTTCTAGCAGAGATGGAAGCCCTAGCCATAGCCAGTGCTACCAAATAAGGGTGGATGGAAGAAATCAAGGGATTCTTATTGATTCTAAGCACAATCCCAAGAGGAGAATCAGGAGATGCCATCAAGAAGAAGCATGCTTGATTCTACATTAAAGACATGGTATTATACACAAAAAAAAAGATTCTTTCAACCCTACCTCCGGTGCCTCTGCGAAGAAGAAACCCTTGAAGTTATGCATGAAATTGGCAAATGGAGCTACAGAAACTATTCCGGCAGCCAAAACTTTGGCGGTCAAAATACTCCGACAAGGCTACGATTAGCCCATAATTATTTGTGATGCAGGAAAATACACCAGGGCATGTGAACAATGTCAAAGCTATTCACAAGTCAATCATATGCCAGTCGCCCTTTGGGAGCCCATGATACCTTGCCCTTTTAAAAATGGGGAATCGACATCGTGAGCACCCTTGCTAAGGATATCCACCAAAGGCAATACCTACTAGTCGCGGTGGACTATTTCACCAAATGGGTAGAGGTGGAGGCCCTTGTAAAAATCACCACAACCAAGTAGTTGAATTCCTATGGAAGAACATTATATGCCTCCTCAGAATCTCGCAAGTATTGGTCAGCAACAATGGACTACAATTTCGGTCAATGCTAATCGATGAATGGTGCGTTCAATGAAATCTACGACATTGATTCACATCCGTAGGATACCCCCAAGTCAACGGGCAGGTAGTGATCACCAACTGATCCCTCTTAAAATATTTTCGAGCACGACTGATAAGGCAAAAAATCAAGTGGGTCGAAGAGCTCTCAGGGGTCCTCTGGGCCTACCACACCACGAAACGTGCGACCACCAGGGAAACACCCTTCAGCCTTGCTTACGTACATGAGCCGTAATACCGACAGAGATCGTTCAAGCTAGTTGGAGAGTCTCAAGAATATAATGAGGTGCACAATGAATCTAATATGTCCCTCCAACTAGACCTACTATCAGAACGAAGAGCCCGGGCCTTGATACGTTCAGAGAATTACAAATCTAGGATGGCCGAGCAATATAATTGAAGGGTCCACATACGGCTATATCAAGTAGGGGATCTAACACTAAAGAGAATAGAGGCTGATGAGCATTTATTCTGTGTGATTTATGTATTTTTGTCTTACGCCTTTGAATGCTTCTTATTGCATATTTACTTGTTGCAGTATTGTTTCATGTTTTTTTAGGATTTTATCGAGTCAAGATAAAACGAAGCTAAAAGAGACCAAATTGGATGTTTTTAGAGACAAACCAGTTGAGACACAACTTCGGGACTTTTAGGTGCTACGAAAGCGCTACGACACTACAATAATGCGAAATACAAAATGTAGCACGATTGAATGAAACGAGTGCTTGGTACGATGGAATCTACAATAAGAGATATGGGATCACTTGAAAGCGAAATTATGTTACCACTTTATGACAATTAAAGGAAAGAAGAGGCGACATGAGAAAATTCTCGGTTTCAAATAATATAACGGAGAAGCAATTGTGGACCCGTGGGAAAGATATCAGACGAGGATCATGTCTTTTCCACAATGTAACCTGGGAGAAGAAGCACTACTGAGGAACTTTTACTGTGGACTTGAACTTGAGAACAAAAAGTTCATAGATTCAATCGCTACTGAAGGGTACTTGAAGATACCATCAGACGAGATCCATATTTTTAATGAAATAAGTTTGCATGGAGCAAATGAAGTGGAAGCAGAACATCCTAATGGATATATTAGTGGACCTGAAAAAAGAAGGTGCGTCAGTTTCAAATACTGATGGTAGAAGAGTGTTGTTGAAATTCAAATAATTGAACGGGGAATTCATAGCTTCAGCATGGCGGTGGTATCAGATGATTTATCGGCTATGCCCCCCAATACCTTCACAACTTCTCGCCACATGGCCACATTCTATTATAACTTAACTCCGATTAGTAGGAACATCCTGGATAAGATGGCAAAAAGAGGCGACTTTTTGGGCATGTCACATGAAAAGTGTCAGATTCTGCTATATATTCTAGCACGTTTTGAAGACACCCATTTCCAACCAAAGGCTTACCACTAAAGAGAATGTGAAGAAAGGAGCAAAGGAGGAGAAAGACCAAGGTGTAAAAGGTGCACCTAAGGACCCCTGATCCTTCACCAAAATTGTCGAGCTAACCGACAATAAACTAAGCGCTGTGTGGGAGGCAACCCACAGTAGTAAGTTTTATTTTTATTCTTGCATTTAATTCAATTTTTAGTTATTTTGTTTCGAGTCATATATAGCATAAAAGTCTCGATTTTTCTTTGAGCTAACCATTGAGATAGAAAACGAGAAGAAAGTGAAAGAAGATATAAGTGGAGAGACGAATAGGACAAAAAGCAAGACGACATTAGACAAAAGTAAGGACAACATGAATCAGAGCACGCATAGCAGATTTTTTAGTATCATGCGCGATCTCACGCGCTACCACTGTTCTCATCGCGCCTCACACGCACGATCAAGACTGCATTTTAATTTTAGAATTGCGCGATCTCCTTGCAGAATACGTTTCTTAGTACGAAAGGCAATGAGATACATGCAAAATTTAGATTTAATGAAATTTGGCTGAGCAATCTCTATCTGTACCTTTCCTACCATGTCTATACTTTCTTTATGATTAAATTCCATTGATATATGAATTACTTACATTGTGACTGTAATTATTATAGAGAGTAATGCAACTTAAATAAAATTTCCAAAATTCTTTAAGAACTCTTTTTATATGTAACTCTAGTCACTTTTCTAATTCTACTATTTCTCAAGATTCATAAGACTATTTCTTCTCTATTTTTCAGTTCATCTTTTCTTTTGAAAGAAAAAATTATTTTTCTTTATTTCTTTGTAGAAGAACACGGCATTTGGGCGATACTTTACAATGGATGCAAAGATAGTGATTTGGCAATAGATCGTTTTATATATATATATATATATATATATATATACAAGTGTCGATTACAAGTATGTGATCTAGCAATACAACGAGCCTATCTCAAATCAGACCTACACTACGTGTCTCGTGTAGGCTTGGTCCGGAACACCTCAGACCCAACGCTTCAATGCTTGGATGGGAGAGGAATATCGGTAAATAGATCGAATGGACGTCGGTGATCACCTTCGATGTGATGTCGGGGATGACCCCCGATGTGAGATCGGTGAGGAGGTGGTGTGACGTGTCAGAGGTGCACGTGATAATCCCGATATCGAATAAGATATCGAAAGGGATATCGGGGATTTATTTCGATCTGACGCGTGGTAGCTGAGGGATAATAATTGCTTGTTTTGGGATCCGGGCACCGCGTATTTATAGACCTCGGGAACCGGGGACCACAGTAACATATCGGTGATGTTTACCGATATGACATCGAAAGTTATCCCCGATATGCTCCAAAATGGGCATGGTTTGGGCCTGGCCCAATATGCGGGAAATGCCCATATCATGTAGTCCCCCAATTTGGGGATTCTTATCTTAGAGATAAGGATTCGCAAATTTAATTTAAAATTTATGGGTTACCTATACCCTTCGTCCCACCAGTTCAAATGACGGAGATCAAACTTGCGGGGAGTGCACTTGTGATGAACGCCGAGTTTGAGGTCCTCGTTTGAATTCTAGTTCCCTTGGTATCTGGGTTCCTTGAAAATTGTGATGGGGTTGTCGGGGCTGTTGTTATATTCTCGCGGCTCTTCGCGTAGTAGGGTAAGATGTCGGGTTTTAGCTTCGATCTTTATGTCGAAATTCACATTCGATATGATGTCGAAAGTGTATTTCGATGTAGTTGAGGCATCTGTCTATAAGTATGGCTTGCAGGAGACTCTGAAGTTCGTAGTTTTATGTGTTTTCTCTGTCGCCTAGCGTAACCACATCGGTAAGTATATCGGTAATTATATTCGATATATCCCCCGACGTGTATTTTGATCTCTCCGTTGTAGTTGACTTATTATTGTTTTCTTCTACTGACATTCCCATTATTCTGCAGGTATATTACCTTTTTCTGATATACTTCGTTAAAATGTGGTTTAGATAATTGATGCTCAAGCTTCAAGCCGATCGTGAAGCTCAGAAAGCTGCTGAAGCGGCGGTAGTCGCTGCGGTGCCTGAAATAAGGTCTGCGTCTAGCTTTGACCTGAATAATGCAGTTGTTGAGTTTCTGGCAGAGGCATCGGGAGTCAAGCGACCTCCCCTAGCACTGTAGTGTCTGGACGTGTTAATGAAAAACGTTTTAACAATTTTTCTGCGATGGTTGGGTCATTTAGCCAGGACATCCTTGACGTGGTAGGAGGCCCGGATGGTGCGGCCAGCCTCTTGGAAGTGTTGGCCTCGAATTGAGAGGGTGTGCTTCCTCGACCTGACGGGGCTGAGGCGACAGAGAGACAAGTTGCGGAGTCTCCTTCCGGTGAGTATGTCGCTCCACGTTTTGAATCGTTGGCCGACGCTCATTTGACCGGGGATGTTGTAGGTTCGGAATCGAATAGCCATGTAAATTTGGGTGATTTTGCGGATGCGCCTTTCATAGTGGGATCGGGTTCTTCACGCCCGTATCCTATTAGTGACAAGGGAAAGGCGGCCGTTTCAGGCATGACCCACAAAGGTAAGGGGCCACTGCGGGAGCCCTCGATATTGGGGAGTCGTGCCCCTATTTTTCCTGGGATTCCGGTTACGAAACCTGTCGTTGACCTGACTAGGATAGTAGGTAATAAAAGGTCTCGTGAGGGGACTGTCCATAGTGGTCACTCATCTTCGAGTTCTGGCCCTCGGAAGGCGGGTGCGGTCAAACCCTCCAAATTAGTAGAATTTCCTGAAGCAGACGCTGTGTGGGGCATGATGCGGGCTTTTCCTTCGCCTGCGAATGTGCGGGTACTTTCAGAATTTGAGCGGGCCCAGAACATACGTCGCAGCACTCACATGTTCCAAAGTGTACGCGCCTAAGCACGTCCTTGATTGTTTTCATTTGAATGTTTAGCATAATATTATGTATTGTATTGTGCAGACGGCCAAGCTGGCGGTCTCGTGTCTGAAGACCATTCGCGAGTCCAAGGGTGACCATGACGTTGTTGCTGCCGAGCTCGAGGCTGATATCTTGAAGATGGGGGAGTTCAACCCCATGGTGTTGGAGAGGTTAGAGGCTGAAAAAGAGGATGCACTGAAGACATGTCGTGTGCTCTGGGAGGAGTACAATTTGTTGAAGGGCAACTTAAAAACAGTAGTGACTGAGCTCGATCAAGGAAAGGCGCGTGAATTCACGGCCAATAAAGAGCTGGAATCACTGAAGGCTGAGGTGGCGGCGGTGAAGGCTGCTAATGAACGTCTCTCATCCGAGCTCTCCACTGCCCGATTAGCTCCCTTAGACTTGGTATGTATCTTGTGTACGATATATGTTTCCATTTTTTGTGCTCTTGTATTTGATAGAGTTCAAGTTGTAGGAACGTCGTCCTGATCTTCTCCGGGTTGGGGCGGAGAAGTTTATGGAAAGCTCGAGCTTCTGAAATTTAATTTTGAAGATTCGGGACACAACCTTTCATGCTTGCGTGGGGCAAGTGTTGAGAAACGACGGTTTCAAGGACTCCCTCGAGTTGAGTGGGTTGAATCCAAGGCACGATCATCACGACCTGCCGATTGGTGGGTTAGACGAGGTGGAGGAGGGTGCGGCCGACCCTGATGTGTTTTCCGAGGTCGTTGAGAAGAAGACTAAAGGGTCCCTGTGGGAGTAGCTATTTGCTGCCCTTATTGTAACTTGAATTTATCCCTTTCTGTACTATTTCCCATTCGTGGTTCTGTAACCGAATATTTATTTCTCTGTTATCTTCATAATCTGTGACTCTTCGTGGCCTTGTTGTCTGATAGCTTGTTGATCTTTATTGTCATGATGATAGAGTATGCAGTATTTCGATGTCTAATTCTGCATTCATTTTGTTCTCGTATTTGATGAGATCTGTTCAATCTGTCTGGTGTCAATCAAGGACTGATTAGAATTTCCTTGGTGTTGGTAGAAACGTGTGTAAGCTGCCACTGTTCCTGTGTTTAGGATTGACCGCATTGTTACAAGGGATATTCTTCTTGTGGTTAGGGGACCATGGAACCTACCTCTTCACCTAGTTTGCTTTATGGAATTTTCACCCAATAGGCTCTTCACCTAACGTAATTTATGGGATTTCCACCCAATAGGCTCTTCACCTAGCTTGATTTATGGGATTTTCACCCAATAGGCTCTTCACCTAACGTAATTTATGGGCTTTCCACCCAATAGGCTCTTCACCTAGCTTGATTTATGGGATTTTCACCAATAGGCTCTTCACCTAACGTAATTTTATGGAATTTCCACCCAATAGGCTCTTCACCTAGCTTGATTTATGGGATTTTCACCCAATAGGCTCTTCACCTAACGTAATTTTATGGGATTTCCACCCAATAGGCTCTTCACCTAGCTTGATTTATGGGATTTTCACCCAATAGGCTCTTCACCTAACGTAATTTTATGGGATTTCCACCCAATAGGCTCTTCACCTAGCTTGATTTATGGGATTTTCACCCAATAGGCTCTTCACTTAACGTAGAATCGACCTCGTTATCACAGGGAATTTCTTCTTGGACTGGCCCCGTTATCACATGGAGTATTTTCTTGAATCGACCCCGTTATCACAGGGGTTTTTTCTTGGACTCGCCCCGTTATCACAGGGAATTTTTTCTTGAATCGACCCCGTTATCACAGGGGATGTATTTTTTTGTATCGACCCTGTTATCACATGGGATATTTTTTGATCGACCCCGTTATCACATGGGCTATTTTTTGTGGGTAGGGACGCATCCCGTTATCACAGGGAACCCGCTACCTGTTGAATTGTTTTTAATCGACCCCGTTATCACACGAGATATTTCTTGTGTTGTAGGCGAGGCTTTTCGTTGTCTTTTTGACTATATCTCTTGGTGACTCTGTCATCATTGAATATGTAGGTCATTGAGACCTGTAAAACAGCATAAACAAGAAAAAATTTCGATGTAAACGCTAATACGGAAGCACAAAATGATGCGCCTATGTTATCTGCGGGATGTTCCCTCAATATGGAAATATCAGTTCATACGAGAGACCGTGTTTTCATTGTGCTCTATCGCGCCTATTGTACCTGTTTGTACCTGTTTGAATAGAAAATATAGAATAATCTCGGGCAATGCCCCCTGAATCACCCTTTTAATATACTCTATGTCCTTTTCAGACATAGTAATGGGCGATCCTTTGAGCCATGTACCTGTAAGAGGGAGATGTGCTAAACATATATCTAGGGGAACATTCCCCAATTCTTTGTGCCATTCTCTGCACTTCTATAATGTCCGCTTAGGACATATCCCTGCATAGAATATGAGATTGCACCAAGCAACAAATAAAAAGGTAATAAAGGATAACGGTCGAGGGCTAGGTAACCCAGCCCGCCTACGTATCCCGTTGCATGGGGAATCAGACCGGCGTAGTTCCCCCTGTTTTAAGTTACATGCCGACCCACGAAGGGTTAAGAAAGAGATAACGGTCGAGGGCTAGGTAGACCTAACCCGCCTACGTATCCCGTTGCATGAGGAATCAGACCGGCGTAGTTCCCCCTGTTTTAAGTTTATAGACCAACCCACGATGGGGCAATATTTCCATTGTTCGAACATAATTTAAAAAGTGCGGAAATTTAAAATATTGTTTTGTTTGCTTCTCATGGCGATCACTCCGTGCGGGGAAGGTATTCTTGGTGTGAGACTTGTATTTCCTACCATCTTCTGATTCTTGGATGCCTCAGCGAGTCCGCATAGCACATCCATCCCTGTACCTGGTCACCTATTATCTCACCAACTCCTTGAGGCGTCTGGAATTTAACCTTCTGATAATAAGTAGAGACCACAACCCTGATCTGGTTGAGTGCCGGTCGGCCAATGATGGCGTGGTAGGGAAATGGGGTGTTGACAATTGTGTATTTTATCGGTGTGACCCGAGTGCGTAGGCTTCTGCCAAACATGGTGGGCAATGTGACTTGTCCAAGTAGCACTACCTCTGCTCCACCAAACCCTGTCAACGGGGTGGATATCGGCTTCAGTCGGTCCGAAACTATCCCCATTTGCTCGTAGGCTCTTGAGAATATCAGGTTTGCAGAACTACCGCTATCCACCAACACCTTATGCACCTGATATCCGTCCACGTTGATCGTGATAACCAGTGGGCAATCTAACTTCCCTGCAGTCAAGGCCAATGGGCTAAGCTGCTCCAAGTCTTTCCTAGTGAAAGAGATCTCTTGCTCCAAGTATGCTTCCGGCATGATTGCGTTGGTGTACCCGACATAGGCTCCACCGTGGAGTCTTCTTGTTATGGTTTCTCGGCCATGAGCCGTGTCAGCTCCCAAGCCTCCTCCGTTGATCACATTTATAATGCCTCTGCTCGGGGCATTCACAATGGCCCTACCTCGTTCCTCGGGTGCCTCAATCATTTTCTGCTTTCCTCTCCTGGGTGAATAGTCTCTTCCAGGGGCTGAGGAATGCTCTGCTCCTCTAGCATCCTCCCTGGCGCCCCTGACAAACTCGACAAGTTTCCCTTCTTTGATCAATCTTTCGATTTCGTTCCTCAGGTGTGTGCAGTCTTCCGTCCTATGTCCAGGTTGACAGTGGTACGCGCAGTATTTGCCGGATGACTTCATCCCGGGAGTCTCATTCAACGGCCTGGGTTCCGTCAACCATCTGTTTCTCTTTGCCACGGCCATCACCTCCAGAATACCTCTGTTTAACGGGGTGTACGTCCGTGAGGGCCTTTCCCTGTTGCGCTCTCTGTCTGCGCTCCTGCCGGAAAACGAATCCTGACGTGTTGCCATCATTTCATCCTCGTAGACCATTTGGTTGGCAAGCATGTTGATCTGCGCTATGGTGGGCTCCGTTAATTTGATTAGCTCCCCGGCAAACCTACGGTGGGTCGTACCCTTAAACAACATCATCATGACATGCCCGCCATGCGGCTCATCCACCTTCAATAATTCATCGTTGAACCTCTTCATATAGTCTCGGAGGTTCTCCCTTTCTTTTTGCTTCACAACGCCGAGGTGTAGCAGGTTGGTCTTCATTCTCTTTTGGCTAGAGAATTGGTTCTCAAATTTCTCCCTCAGTTGCTCGTAGTCCGTTATGGATCTGGCCTCTAGCCTAGCAAACCAATCCAGTGCAGCGCCCGTTAAAGTGGTGGACAAGATCTTCGCCTTTATGTTTCTCGAATAGTTGTGCAGATTCAGGATGCTATCGACCTGATGGAGATGATCCGTAGGGTCACCTCTTCTGTCGTATGGCTTGATTACCGGGATCTTGTCCCCTCTTTGCAGTACCTCGGCCTCTATCTCATCCGAGAACGGGGTCCTACTGCGACCTTTCCCCTTACTCTGAGTCAACTTCCTCGACAATTCCGCCCTCTCGCGGTCTAGCTGTTCCATCCTTCTTGAGATTACCCGTAGCATTTCTGCATCCTCATTCTTTGAATAGAAAACCTCGGCACGGTCACGACCGCGTTCCATTCTCCGGACTACTTCCGCCCTCTCGCGGTCAAGCTGCTCCATCTTTCTTGCTATTTCTCGATCAAGGGCCCCGGGGTCCCGTCTTTCCACCCTGTCGTAAGCAGCGGGCGATATCTCCCTGAAAGAGTCCCCCGTATCCTTGTGTTCGTCGCATCCATGCCGTGCCCTTCTCTCATCCACTCCGGATTCAGTGGGCCTCGCCCGAATGTGCTTTGCCCTTTGCTCCACCAGACGTGGGAGCAAGGTCTCCAATGTGGAATTCAGCGCCGCTCTCACAGTGGCATTGATCTGAGCTTGCATCTCCGGGGTTATGGCGGCGGGATGGACGGTGCTTTGTCCCGCGGGCATTGCCTCCTCCTGGCCGGGAAAATCCACATTTGGCGCTTCGGTCATTGGAATGTCAGCTGCGTGGTTCCCGATGGGCGGGCCCTCAGTCTCGAGTTCTACCGCACTTGGTGCAATAAGGGTCGGACCTGCATTTGTGGCTCGCGGCGGCCTCCCAGGCCCGCGCCTTCATTGCACTTGTGGTGGAGGGCGATCCGTCTCGGCTCGAGCCACTGTATGTTCTCGGTCAGTCGGGTGTTGTGGGGTTTGCGTGTTCTCCATCCTGGCGCTCCTAGTCACCACTCCGTTAACTTCGGATCGGGTCCTCCTTCCTTGCATCTCGACATCCTGGTCCGGGAACTGGTGTTCCCACAGACGTTGCCACTGATTTGGCGATAGATCGTTTTATATATATTTGCAAGTGTCGATTACAAGTATGTGATCTAGCAATACAACGAGCCTATCTCAAATTAGACCTACACTACGTGTCTCGTGTAGGCTTGGTTCAGAACACCTCAGACCCAGCGCTTCAATGCTTGGATGGGAGAGGAATATCGGTAAATAAATCGAATGGACGTCGGTGATCGCCTTCGATGTGATGTCGGGGATGACCCCCGATGTGAGATCGGTGATGAGGTGGTGTGACGTGTCAGAGGTGCACGTGATAATCCCGATATCGAATAAGATATCGAAAGGGATATCAGGAATTTATTTCGATCTGACGCGTGGTAGCTGAGGGATAATAATTGCTTGTTTTGGGATCCGGGCACCGCGTATTTATAGACCTCGGGAACCGGGGACCACAGTAACATATCGGTGATGTTTACCGATATGACATCGAAAGTTATCCCCGATATGCTCCAAAATGGGCCTGGTTTGGGCCTGGCCCAATATGCGGGAAATGCCCATATCAGATAGGGACACCGACAACAAAGGATAAACGTAGCATGGCACAACCAAGTTACAATCTGACAAAAATTACATCAAGAATGTGCTATGAGAAGTTTTAATAATGATTTTGTGGACGAGCAAGCTTTTGCAATCCCGGGGATTAACATGAAGAAAATTAACTTGGAGCAAGTTGCACTGAAACCGGGGATCTTTAATGACAACCTAGTACGTGAGTTATGCGCCCACTATGATCGTAGGGAATCATCAACTATCATCTGACTTCATGAGTTCTGTTTCATTGCACAAAGAATCAACGAACAATGATCTGATGAAGAAATCCATGGATGTGGGGCGCCTACCCCAATATATCAAAAGTGGTCGCATCAGAACAACTCATCACAAGCATGCTTGAAGCTAATTATGGGTTACTTAAAGCTTGCTTCAAAGAACTTTATTTGTTCGTAAGTTCATGAATTCTACCACATGTCAACAAAAGAAAAGTTTCATTGGAACAAGAAAAAGTTATGATTAGCATTTAACGCGGAGATACTCCTAACATTATGGAAATCAAAATCAAGGCTATTGGGGATCACACTGCTGATGGTCCACCACACTTGATGTATTTTGGAGCACTTATCACTACGTTTTGTATTAAATAATGTTGTCCAAACTTGATACAGACTTTCATCACCGAAATATATATCCCATAAATCACATTTTGAGGCAAGTGATAAAAACAACGTTCCACACTAACGAGTCATCAACAATTAAACGCTCACAAACCAAAGGAACCAGGACTGACTAGCCACAGAAAAAGCTAAGAATTAACAGTGTTACACATATGCACAAATGCTATAGGAAAAAAGATACTCTAACAGAGAACTAACCGCCTCAGCCTTCTTTTAGGAGAACAATCACAGGACAAGACCTCACAGAGGTATATCCACCGCATAAAAAAGAAGTATGAAGAATGCTTGAAGAAAGTAGCGACGAAGAACCATAAAGGCTCCCACATCGGAAGCCTCTGAAGCAACACACTTGTGGGACATCTGATAATACAAAATTACACTGTACCGGGAAAAGATAAGACTACCCCCGAAAAGAAGGTCTTACCATACATGTCTTCGTAAAATATACTAGCCACGACCTTAGAGCCAAATGAAAGATCACATGTACTGGACGAAAGGCCACCGAAACTCTTTACTTGAAGCAAAGGTCACGCGCATTACAGAGCGCCAGACGTTGTCAGAACGTGATCTCTTTTAACTCACCGGTGACCTATATTAAAGTGTTTTCAGTAGATCCATCTACCACAAAGTGATATTTATAGACGCCCATCTTCACTATTCTTGAAGCACATATGATCAGATCCCACTTGCACACCCGAGATCTTATTAATAGAAAACTAGATCAACATTATAAATCAACTCAGATTGAGATCACATATTTGTACTCTATATTCACCAAAGAGCAATATATACCTCTTTATTTACCCGAGTTATCTCTCTTTAAATACTTGTAAGATCTCCGTATTTCAAAAATCCTCTCTCGTATAAACTCTCATATTCGTACACTTCCTCTCCATGAATTAAGGAAATTGCGTTTCGAACCATATCTTTTTGATAATTAGGGAATTATCCAATCGATTAATTTCGTATTATCACATACTATACACGAATTATAAAATATCATATTTCTCAAATTCTTGTTGTCCTTTCTAGAAGTAATCAAAATCATAAAAAGGATGCTCCCCTTGCAACTTAGGGGTATGTTTTATTAAGGGGAGGCTTGGACGTCCTTAGTTCAAGAAAGAAAAAAGTTTGTTGGGCCAAGAACAATATCCCGAGAGCAAACTTAAAAAGGATGTGAAGTTCCAGTCACGTGAGGAACACGTAGGGACAGTTCGATGGTCCTTTGTTTGAGGGGAGGATTGTTGGGGCCAACAAGACTTCCACATCGGAAAGATGAGGGAGTTGAACTAAGTTTATAGGATTGGAGACATCTCAATTGGTATGAGGCCTTTTGGGGAGTTGGACCCCAGAAATAAAGCCATGAGGGTTTGGGCTCAAAGTGGACAATATCATACCAATGTGGAGATTCCAATGCCTAACAAAATGGTCACGGGCATAGTAAGGGCAAAATGGCAATCTCATGTCCTAGAACAGTTACAAACTTTAAACTCCCCAAATTGGTCGATCTCTTGCTATAAATTCACTTCACCCCACTTTTGCGAAAGTCATCGAAAGTGGTGGCTAAGTATATTCTTTTTTTATTCATTTACTAGAAATCCAGAATTACAAATTCAAGAATTTCAGAATTACAACGATTTCCCCCAACCCAATATCCTAAATCCAAGATTTCGATTATTAGGTAGTAAAGATGAAAACTTGGAATAGTTGGCAATTGATGAAAAATCCTGATTTTGCCATGCTTCTTAAGTGTTGAGATTGAAAGAATAAACACATTTGGGATAAAAGATCAGCTAATTTGGGGATTTTAATGTTAGTGATCTATGTATCACATGAAATGACAATTTTCCTTTACTAGGCTGGCATGCTTTGTGCGCGTGAACGTTTCACACCCAGTTAGAGACTTAATTACGTTGAAAGGTAAAAAGTGAAGTGATTACGATATTTGAGGAGATAAGTGATAAAATTAAAAGTTCAAAGGTATGCGAAAATGGGTCAGTTTAGGGATGTAATTGATGTTTTCTCTAATTATATTACATAAAGTTTCTCTGAAGCGTGAGTAATTATACAGATGGTCTCTAACTTGACAAGATATTAAACGGTAAGTCCTTGATATTAGACATACCACACATTATTAAATTATGTGGAGTCTATTTGTAAGTATTCAAATTATTAAGAGCAACCATACTGTCATGTTCTGAAATATAGACACATTTTATCCATGGACGCTCAAGGCTAGAATGAAGAATTGACCATATCATAGAACACTCGAGCGACGTCGTCTTGTATAGGGAGCTTTGCAAGCTAAAATGCGTATTTGAAGGAGGAATTTGGTCGTACGTGGATACCGTTAAAGGGATCTTGCGCGTGCCTTCAATTCTTATCGCAGAAACATTATTATTTTGCACTTTAGTCATTTAGAGCTAATTTTGCAATTTTTTATATTTTGTCATTTTTCATTTGTTTCTCTTATATAAGTTAACCCTAAAGTAATTGTGGAGGACAAGTAGTGAATGAGTTAAAAGTTTGATTTCTCATCACCTTCTTCTTGTAGCTTCTCACCTCCTTCTTTCTCAATTTCATTTCTCAAATTTCTTCAAATTATTTCATTTTAATGGCAATACCCGTGTCAATGATTCAACATATGTAACTATTTCTATATTAATAGACTATTGAGTAAAGTCATCTCGCAAAACAAATATTCCACAATCCGTTTATGCTGCTTCCTTTCACGTGCTCTTGCTGATGGGAAAGGAGGAGACGTGACGTAGTGAGTGGGCCCCGACAATGTGACTTTTAATAAATTTAAACATACAGATAAGCCACAGTGTTTATTATAGAGCTGGTAATTTAGGAATTGAGACGTTAAGATTCGCGATTTTTTTTATTATATATATTCCATGCAAGGCACAACTTTCTTTGGTGATCTTTAGGCCTTTTGATCCATCGGATCTGATGAGCGAATCGACTTTTGGAAACGCTCCAAAATTAAAGTTGGTGTCATTATATTGCGTAACATATTTCTGATTATTTTTGAAAGAGCACTGATTAGCTAGTTTCGTAGTAATGTTTAGTTCGTTGTATTTAGTGAATAGATATTATGGAAAGTCTAAAAATATGTGATATAATTAGAAACATAATATATATAAAGTTTTAATGTAAGATTTTTAACATAAAACATTGTTATATAAATAATAGGTGATCTCGTTCGGAAAAAATCTAAAAGGTAATCTGTAAAATAAACTATCAAAAATTTTGAAATAGAAAATCAACATTCACAAAAGTTTTGCTTTAAAAAAAAAAGACGAATAATTAGCTGGTGCAGACCGCCACCTAAAGAACCGTTTGGGCCACCACCCACGAGACCAAGATAATATAGGCCCGTCTTTTGATCAACAACTCCATTTGATTAAGACCAAACTTGTCCAATTTCGGTTAAGGACTGAACTGAACCAACCAAATAATCCTATTTATTAATACTAGCCGGATAAACGTGCTATGTACGTGCAGTTTAGTTGTTCAAAATTCAAATGCAACAACATTGATTTTTTTCAATAGTAATACGAATAACATAATAGAGCTTAAGACTACAAAAGACTTTCAAATTGATAGCTTTGCTTCCAAAATATACACAAATCATGACTATATAATTGATAACCATTTGATATGGGTATTTCTCGTATGGGGCCGGTAATGGCCATACCCATGTTTTTACCTATACCAGGGATCATACGCGGCATATATATCGAACGTGACATTCGATATAGTACAACTCACGTGTCTATCACGTGAGTGGTCGCGCGTCCCGATGCCGATAAATATCCGCATTTCGGTAATCAAGGTAGGCTTTAATTATCCACAATTAATGTATATCTATATCGAACATACTCGATATAGCGACATAATACCCGATATATATTTTCGATATATACCACCGACTTACTACCCGACGTCGCCTTCTAACTCAGCAGGAGATCACTCTCGACCTAGAAGATTCCCGATGTCACCCCCGACATAACGTTCGACGTCATCTCCGATATACTTTTGACATCCGCCCTTGTATCTAACGTCAGTTCGAGGTGTCCCGGACCCAGCATACTCGACACTATTATAGTTCAAGTAGGTCTAGTTTAGTGATAGAATCGTTGTACCACACATGTAACCGACCATATTATATATATATACGATCTATTGTTAAATCAGTGGCGCCGTCTGTGGGAACACCAAGTTCCGGACGAAGACGTCAAGATGCAACGAAGGATGACCCGCTCGCAGTCTACTAGGTCAGTGGTTGACAATTCTGTAGTGGAAGGTGCGCCCCCGCCCCTATTCGTGCCCCAGAACCAGTAGTGGGGCAGAATGAACACGTGCAACCCCAACCGTCGAGGAAAACAGCACCCGCGCCCGTGGCCCCCGCCGCGTTGGCACCTGAGATCATGGCACAGATCAACACCACGGTCCAAACCACATTGAAGGCAACCTTGGACACCCTATTGTCGCGTCTGAATGGTAGAGTAGCAGACGACGCGCCGCCGCGACCCCACGAGTCCAGAACTAGGGATCTTAGATCCAGAATTATAAGTGTAGAGCGCGACGAGACGAGTGATAGCATGATGGACCGCCCTCGGCCGAGAATTCACGGGGAGGAGGGTCCTGACCCAATGTGAGATAGGAGAAACATCGCGAGAAGGATGCAACAGTTGGACCGCGAAAGGATAGAGATCAGTCGAAAACTAGCATTGGTAGAGGGCCACAAGACTTTAACTCCATTTTGTGATGAAATCGAGGCGAAAGTGTTGGACAAGGGCTATAAGATCCCTACGATCAAGGCATAAGATGGAAAGAGCGATCCAAGGGACCACCACCATAGTGTCGATAGTGTCTTGAACCTACATAGGTTCTCACGTAACATCAAGGCAAAGATTTTGGCAATGACCCTAATTGGAGCAGCCCTCGATTGGTTCAACAAGATAGAAACGTGATCTATCACGAGTTATGAACAGATAAGGCAGAAGTTGGAAAGTCAATTCTCCAGTCAAAAAATGACGAGGACTAACACGCACCATCTGAACGCTATGAAGCAGAAAGAGAAATAGAGCTTAAAAGAGTTTATGAAGAGATTCAATGATGAACTGATGAAGGTGGATGAACCGTAGGGTGATTAGGTGGTGCCCATTCTGTTCAATGCTACATTGCATAGGAGGTTCGCAGAGGAGTTAATCAAGCTCAAGTCACCAACTATTTATCAAATCAATGATCTTACTTATAATACCATATACCAAGATAATATGATGAGAATAAAGCAAACTCCCCAGCAGGCCAATCGCCACAGAGGCAGAGAAGGTTGGAACAGAGACATGAATGGCAGGGATAGGTCACCGAGAAGATACATTCAACTAAATCAGGATATCTTAACCGTATTTGCGGTAGCTCAGAGGAAGAAATGGTTGAACCAACCAAGGAAATTGAGAGAGACTGAAGGCACCAAACGATCAAGGAAGTATTACGAGTACCACCGTCATAAAGGACACGAGACTAAGGATTGCATAGATCTCAAGGATGATATGGAGCACCTCATTCGCGAGGGCAAGCTGATCGAATATGTGCAAAATAATAGAGATTCTGAGGATCAAGAGGATCAATCCCGCTCCACTAGAAGGGAGAAGGTGAAGGCCATAGAGGGACTCAATGGGCGTGGAAATGCAATTGTCAATGCACCTTCCTGGAGGAGTGATCAATATGATCAGCGGAGGACCAACAGGAGCAAACTCCACTAATAGGAGGAAGAAGACTACAAGAAGACTCCACGAGGACCGCTACATTGGATTCATGTCACTGATGGATGAGTTGCCGAAAGAGAACATTACTTTCTCAAACATGGACCTGGCGGATCTATCCCCCGGGCATACATGTAGGTAAACTTGATTTCCTTTTAGTTGTTAAACTTGACATTGCCAATTATGGTGTTCGTGTGAAGGCCATAGAGGGCCTCAATAGGCGTGTAAATGCAATTGTTAAAGCACCTTCTAGGGGAGTGATCAACATGATCAACGGAGGACCAACAATAGCAGACTCCACCAATGGGAGGAAGAAGACTACAAGAGGACTCCAGGAGGACCACTATGTTGGACTCACGTCACTGATGGATGAGCTACCGGAAGAGAACATTACTTTCTCAAACATGGACCTGGTGGATCTATCCCCCGAGGCCATACAGGCAGGTAAACTTGATTTCCCCTTTGTTGTTAAACTTGACATTGCCAATTATGGTGTTCGCAATGTGTTGATAGACAACGGAAGTTCCATGAACATCATATTTGCACATGCCTTAGAGCAAATGGCATTGGGCCACCATTTAGCGGAGCAAATTCGCACACCTTTGATTGGCTTCGGGGGTGACGAGGTGATACCATTGGGACAGGAGAACCTGCCAACGTCATTTGGGGAAGAGCCACACATGAGGACCATCAATGTTCGATACACCATTGTGGATCACCCTTTCGCCTATAATATCATAATAGGCATGCCTGCTCTCAATGCCATCCATGCAATGGTATCCACATACCACCAGAAAATAAAGTTCCCAGTAGCTGGATGAGTAGGAAAGGTCATCGCAAATCATGAAGAAGGATGGTTGTGCTACATAACTTCCCTCAGACTCCCAAGAATCAGAGATGCAGCAGAACAGGTAGCGGACCTGGAGGGCAACCATCAAACGGTGGGGTGACAGACGTTGGAGGATCACTTGAACTTTTTTCGTTTCTAGTAATTTTGAACAATTTATAAATTCCCTAAAAATTGCTCCATCATTGGGCTGGACTGTAACTAAACAGGGGGAACTACGCCGGTCTGATTCCCTCACAATGGGATACGTAGGCGGGTTAGGACTTACCTAGCCTTCGACCGTTATCCATTATTAACCATTTTGTTCCAGTCGATACACTCGATTGCATTAAGCATTCATAATTTGCTACAGGTACATACCCTTTTGAGGGATATGATGAGATGTGCAGACAAGCACACATTTATTCTAAGATGTTTTGTCATCTTGTTCTTTGCGAATATACTCGTTTCACCTATATAACACAGGTACAAATAGATCCTTGCCGATAACAAGGAATGATATTCTCTGCCTACGGGAATAATAGAATACAAAATGAGGATTTCCATCTTCCTACTGTCTCTGACATGGAACGATTATGTTATCTTGTGAACGACAGGAAACAAAGATCGGCAAATTCCACAGAATCCAAGGAATATCTACTACCTAGAAGGCATACAAAGGTCTACAAATGCCATGGGATAACTCCCATATCCATCAAGATAGGGTGAGACAACCCGACATACAAAAGAAAACAAATGCAATAAGATAACTCCCCTATCCATCGAGATAGGGAGGAGACAACCCATCATACAAAAGAAAGAAAATTCCATGGGATAACTCCCATATCCATCAAGATAGTGATAAGACAACCCATCATACAAAAGAAGACAAATGCCATGGGATAACTCCCTTATCCATCGAGATAGGGAGGAGACAACCCGGCATACAACGAAGACAAATGTCATGGGATAACTCCCCTATCCATCAACATAGAGAGGAGACTACCCGACATACAAAAGTAATACAAACACCATGGGATAACTCCCATGTCCATTGAGATATGAAGGAGACAACCCAACGTACAAAAAAATGAAGATGCCAGAGGATAACCCTACCTACCCACCGAGATAAGGAGGAGAGAACCCAGCACACAGAGCAGCCACAAATACAGCAAAAATAATCCCACTATCGACTCAGATAAGGGGGCAAACTCATGTCATGAACAAAGCTCTGCCCAACCCACGTATAAACAATAATCAATCGACACAGGTGCGACGGGTGGGACATTCTTTCAAAATAAGAATAACGCAAATCAGCAACACAAGTAAGTTTTCAATACCCCAAAAATTGAGGAGAAAAAATCCATTTCAAAACAAGCTTAACATCTACAAATGCCCAAGGGCAATATACACAACCACCTAAAAAGGAATGCCCCTTAGCCGGGATACTTAGGAGCACCCTTCGTATGGATTAGCACAAGACTCATCTGGTTCAGAATCTCCTCGTAGACATCTTCTATAGGATCATCATCAACCTCAACATCGGAGTCTTTCGGAAGTTTCGAATCCGGGCCCAATAAGGGGTTTAAAGGGCTAGGGTCGAAATCATCTTTGAAACTGCCAAGAAGACGGATCTGACCGATATTGGAGTCCTTCGCCTCCTCTCTCTCCTGTACTCCATGTTCGGCGCATATTTCCTTGAAAGTCTCACTTAAAAGGAAGGCTTTGGCATTACCAACCCTCTGCTCTCGAGTGAGCTCCTTGCATCAATTAGCACTCTCAGCAAGGGCCAATTGTTCTCGTACCCGAAGGAGCTTCGCTTCGGCATTCTCCCGCCGCTCCCTCTCTATAGCGAGAGATATGTTGTCTTGATCAATAGCGGCCTCCCACTCCCGATTTTGATTAAGGAGGACATTCACATTCGCTTCGCTAGCACTAAAGGTACTCATGGCTTCATCCCGCTCGACTACCAATTTGGCAGTTGCGGCTGGATCATAATCAGACAGGCTCTCAAGCTCAACAATAGCCTGAGAGATAGACTCCACCTACGAGACATTGTTGTTACTCGCCGTCTTCAAGAACCCAACAAGAAACTTCCCAACCTAGAAGACAAAAACACCCCAATACTCTAAAAAATACTGAAAATGTATCTTCAAAAATTACCACCCCTATATTTAAAAAAGGGTGATAACACACTTACAGATTGGAACAAGAAGCTCTGACCGACACCAGAACTACTGGACTCGTTCTGTTTCCTCTTATGGAAGGATGCGTTAGCTCCCGAAGACCCAAGAGCTTGGCTCCTATTGGAACCCGCACCAGTCCCACATTTGCGTAGGCGCGCTGCTACCAGGAATCGCACCTTTCATGGGCTCTCCGCCCTGCGAAGATCCACCCAATTTTTCCTTAAGGAAATGGCCCTCCCGCCCACGTTTCTTATGAATCATGGGAAGTGTTGCATCACCCTCGGCCTCAGCCCTCTTGATAGTGTCACATTCCGCAATTATATCCAATCTTTGATGCATCACAAGGGCCGCTACAAACAGACAATAATAATGTCATCAAAATTGAACATAAGATGAAACTATCTAACTAACGATAGGAGAGAAGCATACCAAGATCGAAAGAGCCTCAATAAGGCATGGGAGAAAGACCATTTGCGCCAAGTACATCTTCATCACAAAGCATTGTGAGGTCATACGGACGAGCCAACAAGTTACTCAAAAAACTGGTCGATCATTGGGGAGCGCCAATACCAGAAGGCCTCGAATAATTCTCTACCGTAGACCACTGTTGAGGAAGAACATCGAACTCCCCAGCAGTTTTCTTCTTCACGTAGAAATATTCGTGCTTATTACCGAAGCCATAGCTTGACTGGCCAAAGTGCAGAAACTTAAAGAGAGCCCAAAACTCGTTCAATCCATGAGGAACACTTTATAACACAAACAAAGCCTACGATGATGCCAAAATAGTTGGTCGATAGCTATCCGAGGCAAACCCTAGACAAGATGGCAATGATGGAGGGATTGATCGGGAACCGCAGATCATTGGTGAAATGCTTTGCATGCACGTTGATGGAGCCCTGTGGCAGCTCGTGCATTCTCTTATTTTTCTCGAGAAACCTAATCGTATACCCGACATCCACATGATACGTGACAGAATAAAAACCAAGGTAATGAGGGACACGGGACACCATGTCCTCATAACTAATGGTCGTCTTATACTTCTTCACCTCAAGCGACATGGGCAAACCCCATTCGTTATACTCCACATCTTCATTCCTTTGAGGATCGTCAGGACCCTCATCTACCCCGTCCCCGATGTCATCACCAACCAACTCGTCTGTATCGAAAAAATTGGTGTCAGTAATAGTAGGCTCAGAACTTCCACCCTCCACATTCTCAGAAGCCAGATCGGTCAAATCAAAATCACTTCCGCTTGACATAGTAATGGTGCGTACATAGGAGGGCGAATAATGCTTTGGAAAGGCTATAGCAAAACCAGCAAATTAAAACATGTAGAATTAGAAAAATGAAAAAAAAATTAACTCTAACACTTATGTCGATGAAACACATCGGAGATACATCGGTTCGAATATCGAACGTTGTATCAAAATCGATGTCGGGCAATAAGTTATAAAGGGTAAAATAGTAGTCACATAAACATATAGAAAAGCATATCAAAATTAATATGGGAAATCCCCGACATACCTCCGCATACAGACAACAAATTATGCTAGAATACAAAATTATCTTCTCTTTCCTCACAACCTGTTATTTATAGACGTCGGGTATCATATACACATTTATGGCAACCGTATATCGAACCTTAACTTTGACATATATATCAAAGAAAATTCGATATACCGTTAAACACATAGAAATTCAAGAATTCAAATGAGGACCTCTCAGATTTGCAAATTGCATTGTGGGGGTCCACCAACATTTCTTCAAAGCACAATGAATCCCCGCATCTAGTTTTCGTCATTTGAACTGGCGGGACGAGAGGTGCTGGTAAGCCAAAAATTTAGATCTAATTTGAAAGTTATTATCTTCGGATAGTAACTCCCAAATTGGGGGACTACATGATATGAGTATTTCTCATATTGGGCCGGCCATGGGCCAGACCTTTGTTTTTACCTATATCGGGGATCATACCCTACATATATATCGAATGTGACCTTTAATATAGTACAACTCACGTGTCTATCACGTGAGTAGTCCCCGCGTCTCGAGGCCTAAAAATACCCGCATTTTGGTAATCAAGGCACCTTTAATTATCCGTAATTACTGTACATCTATATCGAACATACCCAATATATATCTTCGATATAAACCACCGACTTACTACCCGGCGTCACCTTCGACGTCAGCAGGAGATGACTCTCGACCTAGAAGATTTCCGATGTCACCCCCGACATGACCTTCAACGTCATCTCGGATATACTTTTGACATTCGCCCTTGCATCTAACGTCAGTTCGAGGTGTTTCAGACCAAGCCTACTCGACATTAGCATAGTTCAAGTAGGTCTAGTTTAGTGATAGACTCGTTGTACCACACCTGTAACCGACCATATTCTATATATACGATCTATTGTTAAACCACCATTTTATCTCGTAATAAATCTTTTATTTTTACAAAATAGCTATATCAATGAACCCAGTCTTGCTTTACTCAAATCATTTAATTTTTTTTTCAAAGCGTATTTTCCTTTATATCCTATACGTAACACCATTGTATGATGGAAGAAATTTGGATGATGCGCAGCCAAGAAATTCACTCTAAGATGCAACTTTGAGGGAAGAAATCATTCTTGGACCATTGTGGCCGAGATACGATTTTAGTCCGTTATTGTGGTTTTGTCCATATTTTAGTCTCAAAATGTGGTTTTTTGTACAATTTTTGTCCAGCGACCACATTTTTCAGCAAAAAACACACATGACCACACGTGCGGTGAGATTTCGGGATTTTTAGTCCAATTTTGGTCCCTTATTGTGGTGGTCTTCATTCCAATTTTGATCTCCCGGTCAGATTTTGCCTCCTAATTTTTTTTATTGGCAAAAAAATCCACATGTGTTATTTCTTATTAGTAAAAAGGCCACATGTGTTATATATTCACCTATAGAAAGCTAAAATAAGAGATGCCCTAACTTATAATGTAAAAAATAGTTTTTATAATACCTTTTATTATTATAAATATTTATATTCAAAAAAAAGCTCAATTTAACAAAATAATCCAGAAACTTCAAAAGAAAATAATAAACCTTCGCCATCCCTGCCTAGCCGCCGCCACCACCACCATCCAACTTTTTTATAGGTGAATATATAACACATGTGGGCTGGCACTTGTGATCACGTGCGCTTTGGCGAAAAATGTGGTCGGGGGACCATAATTGTTTGAAAAGCCACATTACGGAACTAAATGTGGAATAGCCACAATATGGGACTAAGT
The DNA here is from genome assembly GCA_948329865.1 of Linaria vulgaris. Lineage (NCBI taxonomy): Eukaryota > Viridiplantae > Streptophyta > Magnoliopsida > Lamiales > Plantaginaceae > Linaria > Linaria vulgaris. Next base: position 36,763,040 of record OX415253.1, read on the forward strand.
CGATACCTAGTAAAGAATGGATTGCTCTAACCGGATGGATTAAGCTTAACTCTGATGATGCATTTGATGAGCTCACGGACGAACCATGGGGTTGTGCATCAGTTGCGTTAGTGTACCATAATCACAAATCACACACACACATATATAACTAGCTTAACTTCTACACTAACGGTTCCAAAGTAGTGGACCTGGTTCATCCAGCGAGGGTAAGACTAGTCACACATCATAAGAGCTATTCAAACTAGACATACAATCTCATCAAATACGCATCAAACAAAACAACTAAACATATTCATAAATCAGAGTTACTCCCCTACTTTAAACAATGAGTTGGTTAGCTCATCATAGTCGTGATTTCAACAATCAACAAATAATAAAATAACTTAAACAAAGTAGAGAGATAGAAGAAAGCTTCTCGGACCTGGTGGAATGTTGATGCTTTAGCTATTTTCTCAATTCCTACGTGTTATCTTTTTCTCCACAAACTATTAACTCTAGAACAATGACAAAACTAAACTAGAATAAAACTTTTATGGCGTTTCTCTCTGAAAACCATTGTGAGTGTTTGTAAGCCTCTCAAAATTGGTGTGAATTGTTGTCTTCTAAGTGCTTGTCGTTCTCCCCTATAAATAGGAAGGTCTTGTTGCCCTAATTTTGTGAATAGCCGCAACTTAAACTGCATGATAAGTTGGTGTTACCCTAGAGATGCACGACCTAGTATGTCGCGCGGCTACCAGTGCGACTCACACTGTTTTTTCTCTCTCGTCGCGCCACTCTTCTTTTCTCCTCTGCGACGTTCTGCGACCTTCTGTTGTTTGCACTATAGTCTGCTTATGTGGCGTTATTGCACAAATCTCCATGTGTCTCACTGCTCCATCTTCTCCTTGTGCCCACTTCTGGACTTCTTAACGTGTTGTGATTAGGGTTTACATCCTTTGAGGAGCACCATGGCCCTTGAATTAGCATTGTGACAACATGTTTCAAAAAATATCCATTTTTTGCTCTTTAGCTACATTTTGTCTTGACTCAATAAAGTCCTGAGAGAACAAGAAACAATACTAAAACCAATAAATATGCACCCAGAATTACACAAATGCCTAGGTAAATGAGTACTAAAATGATGCTGAATAAATGTTCATCAAATAGCTTGGTGAGAGTTGCAGAGAAAGATGAGATACCACACCTCATTATTGGGGATTTTAATGAAATTGGGTTCGCGCATGAGAAAGGGGCTGGATGCACCACTTCTTTAAACCGAATGAGGTTTTTTAATAATAACATAAATCAGTGTGGACTCATTTTGGGGCTCCATGGTCCTTCGTTTACTTGGACGAAAAAAAGAGAAAGTGGTGCAATTATTAAAAAACGTATTGACCGTGAGATAGCGAACCAGGGCTGGATTGATATGTTCCCGGAGAGCACGATGGTACACCTCCTCTAGACATATTCGAATCATAATTCAATAATCACATACTGCAGCAAATTCCTTTATTCAATGGAGAACGTCCATTTCGGTTTGAAGAAGCTTGGCTATGACATCCTGACTGCGAAATAAACTTGAAAAATATTTGGTCTACAAATCCGGATATTCTCGAGGCCATTATTGAAGCCTTGAAAGTGCTAGGGCCGTGGAATAAAAACACGTTCCGGAATATTTTAAAGGAAGATAAGAGTTCTTGCTCGTAATGGAGCAATACATAGGGCGAATAACCGCGACATAAGTGATTTTCTCAACTCTTTGGAGAATAATTTGATCATGGAGTATAACGAGATCCTTAAACTAGAAGAAGTGTTTTGGCTCCAAAAAATGAGAATTAAATGAATTCAAGAGGGCGAGAGGAGTACCAAGTTCTTTCATCAATCCACAATGACGAGGAGACGAAAAAATAAAATTGTTATGCTCAAGGTGAATGACAAGTGGGAGAAGGATGGGGCCAAACTCGGGGAACAAGCGCGCACGTATTTCGTGAGTTTTTTTTATTCAAATGATGAGATTTAGCAGATAAGGGGTTCACACGGGTTTTATATATCGTCCTACCAAGCCAAGTAGACAGAGGATGACAAGACGAATATTTGTCGTAAGATTGATTTGGAGGAGCTGAAGTTGGTGGTCTGAGCGTCACACACCTCAAAGCCCCAGGACCAGACAACTTGCAAGCTCTATGTTTTTAGAGGAGTGGGATGTGGATCAAGGATTCGCTACTTGATTTTGCGTCAAAGGTGTTCGACAACATATGCTTTGATAAAAATATCTGTGAGGCTCACCTATCTCTAATTCCAAAGGTTCCTAATTCGGTACTGCTCTGGCAATAGTTTCCTTTTCGAAGAAATCCCGAAGGCGTGGAAAAAATTTCTCTCTCTAGAAACACTATATTCTCTCTAAACTCAGTTTTTTTGTCACCCTCACGGGGTCGGAACTTCACTCTACAAGCTTCTCACCAATGTGCCTTAAGTTTGTCGAAGGGTTGTTTTCAAGATCTTCATTTTCAAGTTAGCGTTCTTCGTTGTTTTCTCTTGGATCTCCTTGTTCCTTCATTGGGTGTGGATTAGTTCTACACTATTTCATCGTGGAACTTTAGAGCTTCGATTTGAACCGACTTTCATGCATTTTGGTAAAGTGTTGTCAAAGATCAAATTGGTGTCTTTTCGCTCAGATATGTTCCAGATTGCATAGTTCTGCTTGTTTATTTGAAATTCTGAGCACACCACTCAATTCAGGAGGAAAAATTATAGGGGGTGTAAAATTTTCAACCAATTTGGAGACGAAAGCTTTTGCGCCGCCCCGGTAAACAACGGTTTTAGTGGTTTTTTGGTGGTCAAACATCGGTCAACGGGCCGTGGTCGTCTTCTCCGGTGAGTTAGCTAACAGGTGGATCCCCTTTTGGTTGACACAAAATTAATTTTGGCGGGTAAAATTGGCCCTTGAAAATTATGGCGCAGGCTGAATCACACGTGAGAGCCTTAAAGGCACGCAGTGCCCAGGCTCCCGACATGGGCCCAACACGGTCGCCCCACCAACCGACCAGGTTGTTAGTACAACCGAACCCGCCTCTCCGACATCAAAATCTGCAGGTCGGGCCACCGGCATCACCGACCAACTTTCGCCGGCAGTCAACTTCTCGGCGCCGACGGTCAAACTTCTGGCTGAGACCATTTCCACTCTGTTTTTGGCCCCTAACCCAATTTTGGAGTCCATTTCCCCACCGGAGGCCTCCATTTTGGGTCCCAAACCTCTGAATGAGTGCAGTAGGTATTTGGCTTCTTCCCTTGGTCAAGTTCCACAAATTTCATCTAACTTTGTTGGTAAAGGGAGGGAATCTGCTCGCTCGAATGTTGCTCCCATCAATCCACGCCCATTTCAATTACGTCAACCCTTAAAAGGAATGTCTTTTGCTGAGATTGCGAACCCTAGTTGGAATTATGATCTTAAGAGATCTCTTGTTAATGATACGTCGATTGTACCGAAAAAGTTTCATACCCTCAAAGGTAAATCGATGATATTGTTCGAAGAAAATGAGATAAAGGATCTTGATAATTGTTTGAACTTATTATTCGTTTTCCGATTGTGAAACCAAATTATATGTTTATGCATCGCATGATTCAGAGACTGGCTCTAAAAGGCACGTATACTATCAGCCCTCGTCACGTTATGCTGAAACTTGGAAATGAAGAGGATTACACGAGGCTTTGGATGAAAAGCACCCTAGATTTTCAAGGTGTTTCAGCAAAGGTTTTCAAATGGACCCCTATTTTACACCGGACTCGGAACCGCCAATTGCACCAGTTTGGATTTTCAATCAACTTGCGATATTGTTAACGCAACACTCTTATGTATTTATGTCATTATTTTGGCAGACCACTGAGGTTAGACGAGGGTGCTATCACTATGTCTCGTCCTGATTACCCTCGTATTTGTGTTGAAGTGAATCTTTTGGAGCCACAACGAGAGGAAATTGAATGGGGTGTTCAAGTTGGAGATAAAGTAACTTACGTCAAACAAAAAGTTATTTATGAAAACTTTTCCAATTTCTGTCGCAAATGTCAACGGTTGGGCCATTCTGTTGAAGAGTGTGGTGTTGAGAAATCAAATAATAAATCTGATCAAGTTGTAAAAGTGCGTATGGAAAAAGAAAAGCCTAAAGAAGCAACCAACCGGTTCGTACTAAGCCGACTGATGCTGCTGAGGTTAGTACCCTTTATAAAACGCCTATTGAAAAAGAGGGGTCGAAAGCAGCAAGGCCTTCCTCTTCGGTTAAATCCTTGTCTCGAGGTAATGATGATTCTTTCCATGCTCTTATTAATGAAGAACCAGATGTACATGTTGATTGTGCATAGGTTATTAATGTGGATGTACATGTTGATTGTGCATAGGTTATTAATGTGGATACTATTTTGCCTACGGGTGCGAGCTTAATGGATAAAGGTAAGGCGATCTTCTCTTCTAATGATTTTGATGATTTGAATGTTGTTAAAGATAACTTGATTATTGAAGAATTTAGTACTTCATCTAAAGAATTAGTTGAGTGTGAGGATATTATTGCTGCTGGGGATAATATGCTTATTGTTGAGTCGGTTACCTCATGAAAAGATTATAGTGATTTTTCTAAGGATGTGATTGATTCGGTTCTGATTTAGAATGAAAAAGGTAAATTCACTTCAAATCCATGGATGGTCTTATTTTAAACGACACATTCGATGATGAAAAAATGCTTTCGAGTACTCTCGAGTGAACAAGCTTGTGACATCGCATATTCCAATGCGTTTGGCGACGATGAAAGCGAAGATCCTCCGCTTGTGATATACAAAAACCATTCCTCACCTTTAAAGTCAGAGGCTAAAGATAAATTGGTAGCATCTACCAATGTGCCTAAGAAGAAATCACAAGAAGTTATTGAAAAATCCACCCGTAACTTACGAAGTCGTGATGGACGTTCTCTACATCGGGGGTTCCTTTGATCGAATGAAGAGTTAGAGAGCTCTATAAGATTTGTTATGTTATTCATTTGTTGTGTCATGTAACTGTTTAGAGTTAACCCATACTTCTTTGGCTCGCTTTCTTTACATGGGGCTTATAACCCCTTGCTTTGTTATGTAATTCTCAGTCACCTTTGGTTGGGTACTCCATCCTGGCCGCGCATGTATAGTACCCTATATCATTTATAATAAAAACTTTAATTTCTCTCATAATCCGGTACTTATTTCTCAATTTCGCCCAATCTCATTATGCAATGTTATTTATAAATTTATTACGAAAAGCATGACAATGAGATTGAGGAAAAATTATGCCACGCATCATCGCGCCAACTCAGTCGTGATTTATCAAGGGTAGAACTACGCAGGACAACATTTTTTTCTACAAGAAATTCTCCATTCACTTTGATAAAAAAAAACCAAGAATAAGACTGGAGATATGATCATGAAGTTGGATCTTGAAAAGGCCTATAATAAGGTGAATTTTTATTTTTTGGAGGACATCTTGCGAGCTTCGAGTTTCCTGATGCTATGGTTGAACTTATCCTGTAATGTGTTCGAAATGCAGCGACAAAAATCCTTTGGAATGGTGCATCATTGGAATCCTTTAGTCATACATGTGGGCTACATAAAGGAAATCCGCTATCTCCGTACTTGTTTGTTCTATGTGTGGAAAGACTCTCGTATTTAATCTAAGAGGAAGTGGACAAAAAAAAGTGGAAGCCAATAATACCATGCCTTGGGGACCAAAAATCTCACACCTCTTCTTCACAGATAACTTGATATTGATGTGGAAATCTACGAAGGACACGCCTCTGGTCATTAATAAAGTCTTGAATTCTTTTTGTGTGGCGTCGAGTCTTAAGATTAGCCCTAAAAAATCTAAAGCATTCTTCTCTAAAAGAGCGGTGGCGAGTTTAAGAAGGAATATCAGCGGGATCATCCAATTGAACAAACATGTAACGTGGGGAAATATTTGGTCGTGCGCTTAATTCATGGTAGGGTGACTAGAGAGAATTTCGCCGAGATTATAGACAAAGTTATGAAATGATTTAGCACGTGGAAGACCAGTATTTTATCACTCGCGGGAAGAGCTACTTTAATCTAATTCGTCTCGTCAGCCATGCCGATTTATCATATTCAAGCTTCATGGATCCCCGGGAATATATGTGATCAACTTTATAGGCTGAATAGAGACTTCCTTTGGTTGAAGAATATAGCACATAAAAAGGTTCACTTGGTGGGATGTGATAAAGTGATTCAACCAAATATAGAAGGCGGTTTGGGCATTCGTACAAGCCACACGAGCAACGAAGCCCTCTTGTCCAAGTTGGCGTGGAAAGTGCTACAAAAGGAGGATACAAAGTGAAGCAAGTTAATCCAAACGAAATATTTGAAGATTGAGTCGTTTTTAAATCATACACCAAAAGTATGAGTGAGTGCAGCGTGGAAGGGTATCATGAGATGTTTGGGTTTGATGAAGTCGTTCTTGCATTGAAAAATTGGTGAAGGGAATTCTATTTCGTTAATGGGGAAACCAGGAAGAGAGTCGCGATTCTCAAGAACCAAAGTGACGAGGTAACTTGAAACGAGACCGGGAATGGGGCATTTACATGTCAATCGGCGTAGAAAATGTTCCATAAAAAATATTGTGTGGATCCGAGTAGAGGAGTGAAGTGTAGTTGTATTTGGAAGGGAAAGTTGAGTAATAAACTACAACACTTCTTATGGCTTGCGATATGTAATAGATTGACAACGAATCACCTTAGGAAGGTTCGCAAGATGTTTCTTATGGCGATTTGTCCCGCATGCGCCTGCCCGGATGAGACAGTTCTTCATATACTAAGGAAGTGCATGGTCGCTTGTGAAGTTTGGAGCAAGCTAATGTTCGTCCCAGACCTTACAAATCTTGAGCTGATTACTGATACGAATTGACTGCACATTAATTTGAAGAGGAAGCAGTTCATATGTGCTTTAATACCGAGTGATGCGCGACGAACATGTCTTTGCATAGACAATTTGGTGTTTGTGGAAGCATGTAACAATGAAGGGATTATAAATAACATATACCAAATTAAGTTGCTTAGCACATAACTTCTGTTAGCACACATGAGTAACAATGGCTTGGACGAGGAAAGGGAAAAATGGAAAAAGCCGACAACTGGATGGTGGAAGTTGAACGTTGACAGAAGTTGCAGTAGAAGGATAAATCAGGGAGCAGCATGAGGTGTTTTGAGGTCGGATACGGGGAGATGGATATGGGGGTTCAAGGCAAAATTGGTGTCACCAACGGTGCAAGAAGCTGAATACGAGGTGTTAAAAGAAAGGGTATTCAGATTGCTTGGGATAAAAGACTCTTAGACATTATCATCGAGACAGACATAAGAGTGCTACAAACTTGTGCCTGGGTTAATCTAAATACGCTGAACTCGATATTAGTATCACAATGTCGCAAGCTTATATATATATATGTCTTGGACGATTGAATTTAAATGGATCTCACGGAAGGCAAATATGTTAGCGGATTACATTGCTAAGATACAAATTGGAGAGAGATATCGGAAAGTATTCATGGATACGCCACCGCCAAGTGCTATTAGATCGTTAGAGTCTAAGAAGGCTTAAACATTTTATTATTATTGTAATAAAAAAAGAAGAAGAAATTGCAAACAAAATTCCTAGTAGTGTAATAGAAATAGCTATCGCGAAACATAGCCACCTAAAGAGGAATCTGGCAAATCGGGTGGGGGTGGCATAAGCTGCTTATAGCCACAAGCAGAGAACAGTGTTAAACTCGATTATCAATGGTGCCAGCCATTATTATTAGCTCTTGGATTCCTTCTCTCTATCAACCGCCTCCGCCTCCGCCTCGTCTTCGATTCGCCTCCATTAAACCTCGTACCAGTAAGAAGAATCTTTTTATCTGCTAAACCTTTTTCACTTTCTTCTACTTACTTTCTCTTCTTAATTTTGTGGTTTTGTACCTTACTCACTCTATGCTTCCTTTCACTGTTACTTTTATGCTCAAACAGTTGTATTTTTCCTTTTATTATTTGTCGAAATTAGAGAAATATGTGTTATAATAATGCATTAGGAGGCATTTCCCAGCTTTACTACATATATGCTCTTAAAGTATGGATTTCTTATTTTGGGGATTCGCCTAATTTTTGTGATTAACATAATCTGCTAGTTACAGTGGCGTCTATGGCGAACGATCCTATCCGTGACTGGATACTGTCTCAAGGCAAGGCTACTCAAATAACGGGTATTCGTCCCATTGGTGGTGGTTGCATCAATATTGCTACTCGATATGACACCGATGCTGGCTCCTTCTTCGTCAAAACAAATAGGTACCAACAATATGTGGTATATACCACTTTCTTCTTTAAATGATTGTTAACAGGATATCATGATTGTTAACAGGAGTATTGGGCCGTCAATGTTCGAGGGAGAAGCTTTGGGGCTTAATGCTATGTATGAAACTGGATCCATCCGCGTCCCAAAACCATTTAAGGTGGAGAATATATCAATCATTGTTGATCTTGCTTTATTCTCTCTCCCTTGATTGGCTTTTATTTCCAATATTGTTTTGTAACTTAACTTAAGAGAGTATGGCTGATTTTTTTTGTTATTTAGGTTGGAGTGCTGCCGACTGGTGGATCCTATATCATCATGGAATGTATTGAATTTGGTGCATCTAGAGGCAATCAAGTATAGAGCTATCTTTTCTTGTTTCTCTTTGTGTTTTTAATATTTTCTCTCCTCATTTCTTTGCTTTCTGCTGATTGATTTGATTATCCTGCCACCCATTTGACAATTTTCCAGTCCTTAGTCTGAACTAGGAAGGAAGCTCGCTGAGATGCATAAAGCAGGAAAATCTGAAAAGGGCTTTGGTTTTGATGTTGATAATACAATTGGCAGGTACCCGTTTCTTCATATTCTCCCCACGTTTTAAGCACAAAAATAGAAATATGAGGCTGAAATAAACACAAACTTTTCGTGTGTCACTTTTTGCTACTGCTCAGTATTGATGAACAGCTAAAAGTTCAATAATGTACTTGATGCAGTACACCACAAATAAACACGTGGACATCAGACTGGATTGAGTTTTATGGGGTACATAGATTGGGTTATCAATTGAAGTTGGCACGACAACAATATGGCGATTCCTTAATTTTTGAGAGAGGTTATCTTTCATTTAGAGTATGATATTTTGTTATGTTGATCTATTAGTCGTATTAATAAATGACAGATTAGATGCTACATATACCTATCCTATGCAAGTTTTCCTATATTGGATGTTTGCTTCCAAAACTATTGTAAACAAGATGCATGATATACATTTTGATGTTCTACCATTTTTTATTAGAGTCCATGCGTACTTCTGCAAATCTAATTTTCTTGAAAATCTAACTATTTATTGAAAAGAGATTCATGATATATGTTTTCATGTTTTCCCGTTATTAGTGCATGCGTACATTTGCAAATCTAATTCTCTTGAAGATCTAACGATTTTTATAATTTTCAGAAAGATGAGCAATTGTTCTGTAAAAGTCAGCAATACTTGTTTTTATCCATCAATAAGGATTATACTTCTCCATGGTTCCATGTATCAAAACCTGTTGCAACATTGATTTTAACAATCAAGTTCAACCAATAATTTATGCATACACTTCTATAGGACAAAAGCTTGTGAAGAACATGGCCCCTCTCTTCGAAGATGTTGTGATTGACCCTTGCCTGTTACATGGGGACTTATGGAGTGGGAATATTAGTTATGGCAAAAATGGTGAACCTGTGATAATTGACCCAGCCTGTTACTGTAAGTCCTGGTTTCCGGAATTTGGTTGTGTTTTTAAATAAATATATCATTTTCTTGGGATAGAATAAAGCAGTTCTCTTAAAACGGGCAATAGTAGAGGTTGGTGCTTGAGCAATCTTATCTTGAGATCCATTTAGCAGTTTCATTGTAATATCATACTTAGAAGTCAGTGCCCTCAATAGATGATGCATAATCATAAGCATTTTCACATATGAAGTTTCGGTTAACGCTCCGAGAGCTTGTTGCTTGTGCCATGTAGATGGACATAATGAGGCAGAGTTTGGAATGTCGTGGTGTGCTGGATTTGGAGGATCATTCTATAATTCATATTTCGAGGTAAGCTTGTAATCATTTCTTACATTGGCACGCCTGAGGTTTAGGTGTAATTATGAAGACTTCATCTACTGTTTGAATAAATACAGAAACACCCATTAAAAGTTTAAAATGTTGAAGATAAGTTGTTTATGGTTTGAATAGTTACATAGGCACCATTGAAGTTTGAAAAAGATATCGTTTTTTCATATTTTAAAGTTTTTCTTTAGTGTATTTGTAATTATTTGAATATTGTGGGAGGTTTCTGTGATCAGACCAAACCTCCGTAGGTGTGGATGTAATTATTCTTTTTATATTCAGATTGTGCTGCTTGTATTTTGATTGATGTGCTATTAATTAAGTCTTTTTAATTTATCCTACAGTTCAGTTAGCCAAATAAGTTCCTCAAAGTAAAGCTAAGTTGGATAGCTGAATCCAGCTTCGATCCCATAACTTGAATCCCATTGTTACTTCTCACAAATGCACCATACTGAGTCCACATTCCACATTACCAATTCTTGTTACTGAAACATATAGTTCCCAGCCAACCCAATAATTTACGTTTTCAGTTTGTTGACACCATGTCACTTCTTTATTTCTCAAGTCTTAATCATGAAGTATTTATTTTGTTTTGCATATGTTGTCTGTGTGTCAACTTTCGACATTCATACGTCTGATGTGGCGGTTCCTTGTCCGTTTCTTTTGTCTTATGTCATCAGGTGATACCGAAAAAACCTGGTTTCGAAAAGAGAAGAGATCTTTACATGCTATATCACTACTTAAATCACTACAATCTGTTTGGTTCTGGTTACCGGTCGTCAGCCATGTCCATAATTGACGATTATCTGCGAATGCTAGAAGTGTAGGATAGTTGTCTCTTGTTTGTGCATAGTTGGTTGGAGAATAATCCATCTGTATTTTAATTTTTTTTATCCTCGGTTCATATGTGAAGCTTTTCTGTAATGTAGTATCTCAATTTTTGTTCAAACAAGTTTCCATATTTGTTTTATTTACAAGACTTGCATGTCAGAAGTTGTTATGTGACATCTTTGGTGAATAATTTCAGTGCAAATGTAAGTATGGTATGTCTCATAATTTAGCTGAACATGTTATGGTGTGGATTGATTCATCCAATAAAATTGTTTTTATTTTATATGTTATGTTTGTCTTGCAACAAAAATGTAAGAGCTTGTCATAAGGGGCAAGGATTTCTAGAAAAAGCAAAGTATAATTGTGTTGGCAGTTTAATGGTAGATTGAAGGTAAATGATAGGAGAAGCCAAGTCAGGATAGTAGAGAGCAATCACAACGATATTGGTTAGGCTTTCACTCTTTTGTGGCCCCAAATGCTCACAAATACAGTAATGAACTTTTATCATGCTGAAAAACAGTTGACATCGACCTCCCCAAAGCAAGATAAGTTTAAGAATTAAGATATGTGATCAGTGGATATGTAAAAGTAAATGGTCAGAGGTTTGCAGTTCCAAATAACTTAAAGACAATAATACATAGGCACATTTGAAATCTTAAACCACAATACGTCCCATATATTTGCGATAATTTCTCGAATAAATACTGTTTTATTAGACATCTTACAACAAAATATTTTCTTTTTCTACGACCCAGATCGAAAAGATGCGGGTTTTAGCGTCCGGAGCAAAGCTGGGCACGCGCGTAGCCCTTATGTTATAATTCAGTTAACGAAAGAAGTCACCGGTGGAAACTAACTTTTATCAAACATTCTACGACGTGGTAAAAGCCATTATGTCAAAGTTTATTTCCAGCAAGAACATGAATACGTATTTCCTTTTGTAACATCCTTGAAAACAAATTCTTTTTAAGTTGCATGTAATTTATATTTTCAGAATTCAATGTGTAATAAGAAGCTCTCTGATACTACTTATAAAAAGATATATATATATATATATATATATATAAAGTAATTAGGCAGAATCTTATTCAATATTTTTTTTATTAGTCCAGATTTAAAACCAAAATCTAGTCACTAGGACACACCATACGACATATTAAAATCGGACACCAACACCTCAACGCAGAAAATCGAGAACAGTGCTGCAGGCACACACACACACACAATGGAGGTGGAAACACACGCACCAACAAGTGTAGTAGTACCACAACCACTACCGGCGGATCTGGTGGCAGCTTTAGAGCAAGCAACCCTAATGGCAAAGCAGCAACTACCCACCACCACCACCGACCCATCCCACCTCCTCCAAACCCTCCACTCCGCCCACCACCAACTCTCTCTTTACCTCTCCAACCACCACCACCACCCTCCTCCTCCTGCGCCGGAAAACTCCTTCTCCTCTGCCATGGAATTGGGCGACGACGACAACGACAACGGTGGGACTGAGCAGCACAACTCAGTTGACAAAGTGGAGGAGAGGATGAGAGACTGCTTTATAAAGAATAAAAGGCCCAAGAGGCAGCTTTCTCCATCGGCTGCAGCGGTGGAGCCGCGGTGGAACTACGAGAACGGCGGCGGTGTAGCGGTGGAGTTGGATTCTATTGGGAATAAGCTGAGGTCGCTTGATCTCATTTATCAGTTTCATGCTTGAATTAAGAAGTTTTTATGTTATATGTTAAGTGGTTTTTTGTATGTAAATATGTATTACTACTCAACTCAAAGTAAATGTACTACTAAGCTACTCTGTATACTCTAGTGTTGAAGTAACTAATCTAAAATCTATATATTTATGATTTGTGACATGTCTTGAGCAATTATTGAAGTTTTGGAATTTGTTCTTAATTGTTTGTGCATAAATTATGTTAAACACTTGTAACAAATAAAAAACTTTAGCCACTAAGAAGAGAATGGGCAGTTCACTCTTCTGCTTATAATACAGAAAAAGGCATTTGGAGATCTTGCTGTAAAGATACCCAGTATAATTGATCTTTGTGTCTATATCTTAAATTTCAAACAACCAAATTAAAGTTGGATATACAAATTAAAACAAAATTTGGGTTAAAACCTTGTTACGCACGCACAACTTCATCCATTCTACACCACTTTGTACAGGTGCACTGATTCGTGTCGTGCAATCAAACTTGGTAGCCGCGCGTATTGTTGCAGGCAATCAGAATTATAGTAGCGCCTATTGTCGTGTGAACATTTATGACCATATATCATCAAATTTTCCAAAGCAAAAGATTTCAATGCATTGTGCAGTATTTGACATCTGCTACAAGAAGGTACGAAAACGTTTATCCTTCAGTCACTATGTGGATGATGCATTTGATATTTACTTGAAGCTCCATTTCACATGCCCCGTGTTTGCTTCTGGTGATTAACTGAGACAGAAAGACGTGCACTTTCCCTCCCGCAGAATCAGATGACACACGTGACACCAGCTTGTATCGCAGGAGGGGTTACAGTGGGAAATCCAGAAAGATAGAGTTGCCACGATCTATGGTCTTTACAATAAAACTCTGCACGCAAATGCGTTTGATGTTGACCGTATGCATAATTAATAACTTATAGAGAATCAAAGACGAAAGCACTGTCGTAAAACTTTAACTGCCTAGCAAATAGGTAATTGATGGTCACGGTAGCAGGCAGATCGTCGCCATTAGACCACTTACATGTTTATGAAATAAAAATCTGTATTTACCGGTCACGACAAAACTGAGAAACTCTTATAGCAATTCAACTGAGAAGCCAATATTCCACAGTACAGGAATCTAAAACTTTCGGCAGGCACATACTAAACGAACACAGATATCCTTTAGACCTTTTCTCACGGATTCAGGATCTGATAATTGAATGCTCAATACGTCATAAACTTGTATGCTTAAGGCTAGGAGATCACTATTTGGTTGGTTATACGGTACAGTTCTTTGAATCATCGAGAGAAGAAAATAGGACTCAATTGTTAAACATACTAGCAAACAACATAAAATTAACATAATAAGTTTAGTCCAAACACAATCTTCATCAAAAGATAAGAAGAGAGCAAATCCTGAGTCCTGAGACATACGTTACTTATTCCATCATTCCTCGATCTCGTATGTTGGTGTAAGTGTTGGCGGGGTCGAGGAATGATAGTCTAATTCCCAGCACTTTTCCAATTTGGTAATGAAATCATCCTATGTCCTCCTACATTTGTTCATCAAATCTAAACAAATAAAAAATGTTAGTCAACCAGTGAAGCGGTCGCCCAACCAACCAATACAACCCATAGCAAACCATGAAACACGAGCACCAATACATTTTTTTGACTGTTAGACGCAACACAATTGATCCGTATTTAAGAGATGTCAGCATCTCAAATAAACTAACATCGTATGCAGATAAGAATCTAACTTGAGGCTATTTCAGCATGGAAACAATCTTGATGGTAACATTAAGTCACACAAAAGAAATATAACATTCGGCTCGTGGAAACATAGCTTTATACATGTTGCAAAATTAGTTCCTCACAAGCTGAATTAGTAAGTTTATGTAAATGCGAACAGAATCAATAACATTTCCAGCATAAAGAAAAAACAATCACAACAAATCAAACTCGAACTATCAAGAATAGTTGGGACAATTTATAATTTTTGCCCATTAATTTATACAAATTTCAAGTTTTGCCCTTTTTTTTACCGGGCTTATTTTTTGCTTGGTAAAACTTTTTTTTTTTAAAAAACAATTCCCGATGGGCTTCGAACTGGGCCAGCTCGGAGCCCGTTATAGGTGGCTGTTAACGTGGCCGCCGCATCATATTTTTTATTTAAAAAAAATTATAACAACTTTTTTTAAAAAGAAAAAAAATAAAATTTCTTCTTCTTCTTCTCCAATCCCACCCTGACCCCCCCTCAATGAAAACCACCACCACCACCCACCCACCAATAAAAACCACCACCACTACAACTTCTCGTTGACCAAGCCGTCATATCCCGCCACACAACGACACCGATACGCCGCCGTATTCCCCTCAATCGGCGCCACCACTCTAACGCACCTCGAATTTTCCGAACAACGGCAAAATTTTCAAGCTATTAATCTCCGAGCACGCTTGAAGAACACTCAACATTGTCACCTCATTTGGCAAGCACCTGTCTTCTTGCATATTAAAACACAACAACAGGGCTCTTTCGGGATTATCATTGCACGCACAACCTGAAATAACAGACGTCCATGAAACGACATCTCTTTTCAATTGCCTCTTCAAAAGCATTTCTGCAGCTCCCAACATCCCCGACTTAACATACGCGCCTATCAAAGAATTCTGCAAGAACTCATCCAACACAAGCCCGAATTTAATCGCGAGACACTGAACAACTCGAACCATACGTATATCACCTCTCATTGCACAAAGCCTGCAAAGCCACTGACAGAGTGTACTCATTAGGCTGCTGAGCGGACTCTAACATTCGTAAAAACAAAGATATCGCCTTATCCGGGAGGCCTTCCCGACAGTAAGTCGACATCATGGAAGTCCACGAAACTATACTTCGTTGAGGTATATGATCGAACACATTTCCTGCGTCGTCTGTTCGACACCCTTTTGCGTACATGTTCATCAGGGAATTCGCGACGAACACGTCGTGTTCGATTCCGAATTTCAGTATCTTGGCATGATGGCAAGAACCCAGTTTCGGATTTTTGATTTCGGTGCATGTACGTTGTGGTTCGTCGGCGCGTAGTTCGCGGTGATAGGCTTGGGAACGCCGTCACGGGATGGCCGCAGGTGGCGGGGAGGTTGACCAGGATGGTGTCCTGGTTAACCGACTGGACGGTGAGATCTGAGAGTAAGATGATGATGAATTGGGGACGAGAATTACAATTGTTGTTGTTATGAATATTAGGATGAAATTTAGGAAATTTTTTTTCATTGAGGAGAGGGCGACGGCGAGCTGTGAGCGGAGTAGGGAGGCGATTGGAGTGTGGGGGTTGGAGGGTGGTGGTGGTGATGGAGAGTGGGGTGAGGTCGGGGGAGGGTTGTGAGAGGAAGAGGGAGGCGGTTGGAAGGTGAGGGTTGGAAGGTGGTGGTGGTGGTGGTGGCGGCGGCGGAAGAGAGGGGCGGTGGTGGGGGTGAGGGGGGGGGGGGGTACGGGTTCTTCTTCTTCTTTTCTTATTTTTTATTTTTTTCTTTTAGTCTATAAAAAGCTGACGGGGGTAATTTGGTAATTACTCATTATTCTCAAGAATTTAAAAAAAACAACTTTGTTGACGTGGCGCCACGTGGCCGTCGTCTGTATGCCACGTGGGTTGCCAAGTCGTCTCAACTTTGACTCAGCCCAGATAGAAGCTCACAGGGCAAATTTAAAACAAAATAATTAAGTTAACGGGCAAAAAAAAGCCCGGTAAAAAAAAAGGCAAAACTTGAAGTTTGTATAAATTAATGGGCAAAAATAATAAATCGCCCAGAATAGTTGCATGCCCAATACATTGAACCAGCCCATAGTCCAATTTATAGCACTACCCACTCCTTTCACTTCTGCATACGCAAGTAGCTCCTCAGTTCTTGAAGCACTTAACATAATAAACCTATATTCACAATCACAATCTTTTGGCATGAGAAGAGAAATGGTCAAACACTTAATTTATGAATTCATAAAATAGAAAGTGTTGGGGTTCATTTCTTTCTTGTTCCTGCTCAGAAACCCTCGACTTGATTTCCAGCTCCTCTTAAGTGCATCATCCCGTGTTCTAAGAACTGGACAACCTTACTGGTTACTGGTTTAATAGTCCAATTAATAGTTTGTATTCGTAAATTTAGTAGTATATAATTAAAATATCTAATTATTTATATAAATATAAAGATTCATTATGTAATTAATATATCTATGTAAATATGAGTATAAATGATGACCGTATGATATTATGTGTACATTGTATGTGGAATATGAGGTTTCAATTCCAATAACACTTTATATTATTAAATATCAAATATCATATGCAAGGTTATATAAGGGTGATTTCAAGGCCCATATGGTAAAGGAATGAAACAGGCCCAAATGATTTTATTACATGAAATACAAAAAGATGACTTCATTTTAACCGTAATTTAAATCTCTCATCTCAGCCGCTGTTTTGCTCTATTTTTTCTTAAAACTAATGAGTACTGCTCTCTTTCTTATTTCCTTTTTTCAAATTTAGCTTCTTTTCATTTCTTAGTACATTTTAATTGTCTTCTAAATTGAAGAATATTAATCATATTATCCATATATCCTCTTCTCATTCTCTTTATGATTTGAAGGCCGATTAATGAGACTGGAGATTGATGTAAATTTATACGGGTTCCGTGAATAACATCCAATCTCCTTCATCTCCCTTTTCAATCTGATTAAAAAAAAAAAGAGGAACCGGGTTAAAAGACCGGGCCGGTCTGGCGGTTCAACCCAATTTTGACCGGTTAGCACCGGCCATAACCTTTTTTCAGAAGCAACATTTTGAAGGCTGATCGGACCGAAAAAGACATCGGTCACCGATTGAACCGGTCGGACCGGCCGGTCCGATTCGGGTTTAACAACAGACACCGTCAAGACCACAAGGTCTACATCAACTGAAGAGTCCACACTAAGTAGCTCACTACACAAAGTAGATGTCTCACATACACATACAAAGTGTTTAGGTGAAGAGGGGGAAGAAGAAAACTCACAAACATGAAGAATACACACAAAGACTCTCTTTTCTCTCACTCCAATATTTCTCTCACTAAGATAGAATATGGTGGCTTACACAAAGAAGCTTGTCTTAGAAACTAAGGGTTCACAAGACTACATTAGGACATAAAGGGAATTGTGTTTTTGTTTGGGGCTTCTGGAACAACACAAATAAACCAACAATCTCCACATTTGGCCCAAGATAGTGCATTAAGGACGCGGAACCGGAGGACTCATCATCACCGGGGCACCTGCAAGTTCACTAAGAAAATGCAAGTGACAATGGAGGATACGAAAGTAAACTCCTAACCTCACCTATTAAAACATGTAATCACCATCTAGGCAAGCACATAACATGCAACTAACAGATATAGCGCATAACACATAAATCATCATTCAAAAAAGTTTTTAACACGAAGTAAGCTTCTCAACAAGCAAACACTTGGTTCCTATATCAACATGATTAAACTCAGAAGGAGTTTTGTTCAACTTAACAAGCCATTTCTCATACATGTCTCGAATAAAGTGGAACCTAACATCAATATGTTTAGTTCTATCATGAAACACTGGATTCTTACACAGCTGAGTAGCAGATTGACTATCAGAAAATACAACCACATCTTGTGTTAGAAAACCAATTTCAAACACAAGACGCTTTTACTAAAGAGCTTCTTTGAAAGCTTCATTAGCAGCTACATACTCAAACTCAGTAGTAGACAAAGTAACAATAGGTAGTAATTGAGATTTCCAACTTATGCAAGCACTACAAAATGTAAACACATAGGAAGTAGTGGACTTTCTATTATCCCTATCATTTGCATAATAAATCAACATAGCCAACAAGCTTCACACCATAGGGCACTTCGAAAAAGTCAAACCCAAATTCGCAGATGATTTCAAATATCTTAGAAGCCATTTCAAAGCATTCCAATGAGGCATACCAGGATTAGACATGTATCTACTCAAGCAACTCAGAGAATAAGCAATGTCAGGTCTAGAACTAACCATCAAAGTACATGACAGAACCTATAGCACTAGCATATGGCACACTCTTCATTTTCTCAATTTCAGAATCGATCTTTGGAGATTGATCCTTAGTTAACACAAAATGAGAGACAATCGGCACATTCTCAGGTTTAGCAGAAGACATGTTAAATTTACTCAAAATCTTTTCAACATCTGAAGTCGGGTTTAACACAAGAGTAGATTTCTTCCTATCCCTTACAATATTGATGCCTAAAATCCTTTTAGCATCACCCAAGTCTTTCATAGCAAGATTTTCACAAAGATATTTTTGCACATGCACAATAGACTTAAGGCAGGGACTGATAATCAACATATCATTCACATAGATCAATAGAAACACAGGCACAAAAGCAGTTTTCTTAAAATACAAACAATGATCATAAGCACTTTTGACAAAACTCAAAGATTGCATGCATTTGTCAAACTTAACGTTCCATTGCCTAGGTGACTGTTTAAGGCCATACAGAGCCATCTTCAACAAACATACACAATTATGGGTAGGAACAGGACGGGATCCCGTCCCACATGATCTCGTGCACATGGGAATGGGAAATCCATTCTCGTTTCCGTCCCGTTGTTGGAGGGATTAACGGGACGTGATCCCATCTACACGGAAATCACGCCACTTTTTAGAACACAAATGGGGGGAAAGGCGGGGAAAAATGTTTTCCCACTTTTTTCCTTCGACAATCGGCATTTTCGAATACTTTGTATTAGAAAAATGTCTTCTTTTGGACATTAGCGAGTAACAACTTGTTAACACGTGAATCACAATCGCTATTTCCTATCACAAATCATAAAAAAGAAAACTCCGTGACTCAAAAGTCAAAAATTGTCTAACGATTATACTCTAATGTTTTATTTATCTTCTTATACTCCCCTTCTTTTAATTTATTTTAGCAACTAACCCCCAAAACCCCCTCTAAATTGCATTGGCCGTGATGGGACTGGAACTGGAAGGGAAATCTCCCACGTGGCAAAATTTCCCCCAGGACGGGATAGGAACGGGAATTTTTCCATCCCGTTCCCACCCCTAGAATGCTTCTTAGGATCTACAAATCCCTCAGGATATTTCATATAAATCTTTTTATCAAGATCACCATGTAAGAAAGTAGTAGTCACATCCATTTATTTTATTTTCCAATCAAAATGAGCAACTAAAGCAAGCATAATTCTAACAATAGTGAATTTGACCACATGAGCAAAGATTTCAGCATAATCGATTTCCTTCTTTTGAGTAAATCCTTTAGCAACAAGCCTAGACTTAAATCTAACATTTTGAGATTCTTCATTCACTTTAAATAACCATTTACATTTCACAACAGAGCACTTAACAAGTTTGGGGACAAGTATCCAAGTTTGGTTAACATGCAAGGAGTCTATCTCACTTGTCATAGCACAGAGCCATTTTTCACGTTGTTTAGATTCTAAGGCTTCACGATAAGTCCTCGGTTCATTACAAGCAAGAGATTCAAACACATTAAAGGCAAATGTAAACATTTCAAACACATTGAAAGAAAAGTCAGACATTCTATCAACCTTTTTCACAATGTTTCTTTTACCTATATCTCTAATGAGTTGATACTCTTGAACACTAAGTTCATCATGCACAACATGCTCATAAACCTCATTAGGCAATAAATTCTCATCGTGTAACTCATGTTCAACATGCTCATCATGCAACACATGCTCCACCTCACTTGAGGTGGTCTCATCTTGATTGTCAACATGCAAATCGCTCAAATTATCATGCATCTCTAGAGTATTATCACATTCAACAGGCTGAACAGGTTCACAAACACTAGGCACATGCTCCACCTCAAAAGGAGCAGTATCAGATTCAGAATAAGCAACACCAGGCAAAGACACATACAAGCATAGAAACGCACTCTAATTGAATATCACATCTCTACTTATCACAACTTTAAAACCAGGTTCACTTCTATTCAACAATTTATAGCCTTTAACCCCATCAGGATACCCTAAGAATACACATTTCTTAGACCTAGGTTCAAGTTTATCACCACTTTGATGCACATAAGCACTACATCCAAATACTCTCAAATTAGACAAATCAAGTGGTTTTCACGTGAAAACCATTTATGGGCATTTCCCATTCAAAGGGACATATGGTGACCTATTAATCACATAGGTAGCAGCACACACGGCTTCACCCCAAAACTTCTTAGAGAGCCTATATGAGGACAACAAACTCCTCACTTTCTCTAGAAGTGTTTTGTTCATCCTCTCAACAACACTATTTTGTTGAGGAGCATAAGGAACATTTTTATGACGCTTAATACCACATAAAGCGCATAATTGATCAAGTTCCTTATGGAAGAATTCAAGTCCATTGTCATTTCTAAGCATCTTTATTTTCTTCTCAGTTTGATTTTCTACCAAAGTTTTCCAATTTTTAAACTCATTAAAAACATCAGATTTTTTCTTCAACAAACAAACCCAAACTTTCCTAGAAAAATCATCAATCAAGGACACAAAATAATTTTTGCCACCATGAGTAGACACACTAACAGGACCCCACACATCAGCATGAACATATTCAAGCACATCAGTACACTTAGACTGATTGGGGAAAGAGGAAACATGGAAAGAAACCTTATCTTGTTTACCTAAAACACATGATTCACAGAAAGGCACATAGGACATATTATCATTACCAAAATGTTAAGGCCTTTATTACTCTTATGCCCAAGCCTATTATGTCATAACTCATATTTATCATCTTTAACAACATTCACCAAGTCAGAAACAACCTTAGCACAACAAACATACAAGCTAATTCTTCTCTCAGCCTTATACAAAACAAGTGAATTTTTCAAGATTTTCATAACCCCTTTTTCCCACCTTCCTTCCAAACCATCATCCTCAAGAGCAGAAGTTAAGGGGTACTTTTCATAGTTTAGGGGGAAAATTGCAACAAAATAATAGTTTAAGGGGGAACCTATTAAAAAATAACATTCCAAAATTAATACCGAAAATACCCCTCTGATCCTCACGTGCCTCGCACGAAAACAGAATATTCCTGGGAATATTCAACAGAATTAGGTGAGGGGGCAAATCGCACAAAAGTGTATAGTTTAGGGGGAAAGTGCTGATAAAATTTGTTTAAATGGAAAGTCGCAAAAATGTGTATAGTTCAGGGGGTTTGATGCTTTTATCCCTAAAATAAATGTCAGCTGCAAAGTATTAAACAAATAGTCGTTTGAATCCCTTTACTAATTCTAACTAATCCGAAAAAATTGGCACCAGACTCTGTCTTTCAATTAATCAAGCTATGAAAATATTATAATCAAATAGGTTAATGGAATAAATGTCAGCTGTAAAGTATTAAACAAATAGTCGTTTGAATCCCTTTACTAATTCTAACATATCCAAAAAAATTGACAACAAGCCCTGTTTTCCAATTAATGAAGCTATCAAAACATTATAATCAAACTGGTTAACAATTATTAACCTTCATTCTACTTGAAACTTCACATCATATTTACGAAGTAGAATCTCTTCATAAATTTCACCAAAAATGTAATGAATTATATACCGTTATTTGTAGCAGACTAATTATTACAGATTTGGCAATATGCGCCTGCCGTGGTCATCAAACTAAAGCGAGTTTCAAGAGTAATTTCGATAGAACAAAACGAAAACATATAATTCGTTTACTAGTTGAAAATATTTGATTCAAAGGAATGATATCTTTAGAATAACTACCAGTCTCACACACTTTGCAACTTTGCTTAAACCTTTAATAAAAGGAAAAAAAAAAAGACATGTAATTTTCTAGTGGAGTTCATAGATCCAGAATTTCTATTGATAACTTGATTAAATCAGAGCCTTTGTCAAGAAAATCATAGGAAACAAGTGTTCGAATAATACAATACTTTAAAGAGAAAATAAATTGAGTCACGTAGTAATATTTCACCATAAGACACCGGTCAGATCTATGTATGAGTATGACCAATAACTTTCGTCTCATAACTAACCTACATACCTGAAACATCTTCCACCCATTATTCTTTTCATCCTTGGTAAATCCAGGGTAACCCGTGCGCGGATTCCGCATCACTTTCTTCAAAACATTTGTCATTGTGGCTGATGCGCCATCAAGGAAACTCCCATCATATGCCACCATTAATGCATGCCTCAACGACTAGGTATATCGCTCACGTTGCCATTTTCCCGAACCTTTGTACCTAATTTCTCTTGAATCTAAAGTACTCAAAATTGCCAACTTTTCTTCCAACCCATTCTATCAATCATCCTCAACCGCGACCGTTTTACCCCCTTAATCTAATCTAGATCCTCTATCCCCCATGTGTTTCCCTGCGATGGCTGAGTCAAAGGTATCGGCCTGTAGTAAATCACCGACTAAGCCAAAGCGGTGTCATAGATCTCTTGAGCTGACATAACGGCATGATGTGCTGGCTGAATGGGGACAGATCATGTTCCACAATTGTGGCTCGAGTCACCGGCCTCCATCTGTGTCTGCTGAGGTAATGAATGTGGCACCCCATACTGAGGCATCGACATACCATGCTGAGGTGAAATACCATGGGGCTGCCCAATCAGCGATGCATTGTCCGTTTGTGGCCCATTGTTGTATGAGCCTTGCGGCGCCCTGTATTGAGGCATCAACATACGATGCTGAGGTGACGACATACCCCCGTGTAGGCCGCTCATTGGCGCACTCCCCGTCTGTGCCCTACAGTACTGTGCGTTCGGTGATGCCAACTGTGGCTGAATATACACCACATGTGGTTGGGTGTAGGCTCCAGTCAATGATGGCGCCATCTGTGTCTGCGTATACACCACTTGTGGCTAAATGGCGTAACTTGATGGCTATGTAAAGAACTCAAGTGAGCCATTATAGACGGAGGCTTGGTGTTGTTGTCCAATCCCTGATATATCATCGATGGTGATGACCCATCTAAACCACCTGTACACTGCCTTTTGGATAAACCACTGTCCCCTAACCCACCAAAACGTTCCTCTCGGCTCAATATGGGAACCCTCTGTCTGCAAACTCCTCTATCTGATGAACCACTAGTATCCATCTACAATGCAATACACAAACATTTATAACCAATTCACAAAAATTCATCCAAATATGAAAAATCAACCAAAGACCCTTAATTACAAGAAATTCAACCTACCCATATCAAATCAGGCTCAAAACTATCAATCATATCATAATTATAACGCTAATCTAAAAATAATTAGATCACAGTCCTAAAATTTAACCTAAAACCCTATTTTTTTAACAAATACAACATATTCATATCAAGTCAACACCAAATCTATCAATTACATTCATAATTACAACACTAATACAATTTATACAATATTAGAATAAAAAATCACAACACAGTCCTAAATTTCAACCTAAAACCCTAATTTTTTAACAAATATAACATGCCCATATCATATTAACACTAAATCCATCATGTATATTCGTAATTACAGTACTGATCTAAAATTTACAATATGAAATATGAAAAAATCAAAATATAGCAAAACATGGTCTTAATGTGAAAAAAGCTAAAATAACCATAAATTACATACCTTTAATGAGAATATAGCCTAATTGAACCTTTAGTGTAACAAAAAAACGAATCTGGATGAGTTTGTTGAAGAACCCTAAGAAAAAAGAAATGGCGTATTAAGTGTGTGCATATTGTGAAAGAGAAAAATTTTAATCGGTTTCTTTTAAAAACAAATTACAATTAATATAGCAGGCAATTTACCAACTAAAAAAAGAAAAAAAAAGTGGTATAATTATTTATTTTATAATAGAATTAAAAAAAGTATTAATACTTTGGTATATTTATATTCCCCCCCCCCCCAAATTTTTTCTTAGCGTCAACTCTTACTCCGTTTTCGATGAAAATTTACGAGACTCACATAATTATCATAATTAGGGTTTTGAAAAAAAAAATCATTGAATTTGGAGTTGTTTTCAAGGTATTTTCAAACTTTGGTATATTTATATTTTTTCCCCAATTGTTTGTTTGGCGTCAACCGTTACTCCATTTTTTATGAAAACTTATGGGTCTCACATAATTATCATAATTAAGATTCATGATTTTTTTTTCATAGCCATAGAAAATGAGATTAGGAAGGAATTATATCATTTATGAAAATAAAGTGTCTCAAATATTAACCGTTGCACTACAAATTTAAATGACGATTATTATTACATAGCAGGGGAAAACAAACTATTCATAAGAAGGATCACTATCATCATCATCTTGTTCTTCAGTATCATCCTCATCAAGTTCTTCCTCATCCTCTTCTTCTTCATCTTTATTTCGATGAATCATCGATTCCTCGGCCACGAGTTCGAGTTTATTGTCTGCTAAATTACGAATATTGTAAGAGGTTAGGTCAACATCAATCTGAGAAGAGGAGGTGTGTCATCTTGAAATATGTTTTGGCCTTCAACCGCGTTTTTCTGTAATGAGGTTGTGTCCACAAGATGTCTGGCTTTCGTTTTTGGGAAGACAACCACCCTCTTCTAATTTGTTTGCTTGACATGGGTATGTGAAATAACACGCTTGTTGCACTTGAGTCGCCAGAATGAACGGATCTGTCACCCCTGTCGATAGCCGGCGAGTTGAGTTTATGTCAACCAATGGATATACCAGATGTTTCTGCATCCCATACGAAGACAAATCATACCAATCACACTTGAAAAGAATCACAGGTAGTGCACGCCCACTTCCCAATATTGAACCGCTATTACCTCTTAGAGGGTTCTAAAATGATGGGATTCATCTGCATCGTCGGGCTTAACGTATACACCATTGTTATTTGTCTTCTTACGCTTGTTATACTTTATGGTGTGAAACCTAAACCCATTTATCAAGTAACAATCAAATGTCATCACACTTTGATTGGGCCGCTTACCAACGTAATGATGAGGGGATCTATATAATTATTTTGAGACGCAAAAATTTCCTTGATCCACTCAACAAAGTACATATTACGGTGTTTGAATTTGTTGCTCCAGAAGGCCAACACGCATTTACTCGTCAAATAATCTACGGATGTCACAATATTTAATTGAGGATAATGGTTAATAAAGTGTTTAAGCAAAGTTAATAAGGTACTTATCTCAACCATGGCTCAACTTCTGGACAATTGAGAAGTCAGCAGCTCTATACTCGACTGTGTTAAGATATCTATCCCTTAGTGCACGACCAATCGCTTCCCCTTTCAAGTGGAAAATTGAGAGTTCTTTATGGAACTTCTCATTCAATGCAACCTCATTCCTGTTGAGACGATTGACTATTGTCTCAATAGATCTCTCAAAATAGTGTTGTAGGAAGTTAGTGACATCGAAATTAGATACTCCTCAACAATGGATCCTTCTACACGTGCCTTATTCTTTACTGCTTTTTTTTAATCTTGCATGCGTCTGTACACTCAAAAAACAATAAAAGGATTACAGATAAAACAAACAATTATCGGAAAAATTATGTATCAAAGACAAAAGGCATAGTTACCTCTCGAAGGGATACATCCACCTGTATTAGACATGTCCTCCAACCTTTGCTTCCCATGGAAGGTGTATTGCCAAATATTCCATTAAATCGAAGAACAAGGAAGGGAATAGTTGCTAGAGCTTGCACAAGGTAATCACAATCGATTCTCTAATTGTCCCATTGCGCGTATGCTTAATTCTTTCGCACATAGAGATATAAAGAATATGCTCACCTTCGTGATTGTCTCCCAAATAGGGTCTTCTAAGAAGTCACGAAACGCAATAGGTAGCGAAATTTGCATAAAAACGTGACAGTCATAACTCTTCATTCTTGCTAGTCGTAGTTGGGAGATTTGAGCGCAACAGTTAATGTTCGACGCATATCCATTCGGAAGCTTTATTCCACTCATTCATTCGCACACCTTTCACTTTTCATCTTTACTTAAGCAGTACTTTGCTTTTTTCTTGGTCCACTGATCGTTACGTACGCGTATCGGAAATATTTCACTTATGGTTGTCCAATCTTTCAAATCCCTTCTCGAATTCAAGTTATCCTTCAATATCCAGGTCGTCCATCACTGTATTTTTTATGTTGTCGAAGAAGTTTTTTTCATAGTGCATTACATCCTGATTGTGACGGATAAGATTTGACTTCCAATAGGGAAGTTCCCAAAATATGCTACGTCGAATCCAGTTGTGGTCCTTGCCAAAACCCTCCACAAATTCTTCACTATCTCCGTATTCAATTGAAGGTAGACAGCTAACCTCCTCTTTCATATCTGGACCCGATCTTCGAAGTAGTGGTGCATCGAATTCATCAACACCTTGTTGAAATTAGTAGTGTTGAAACAAAACGGATGATTAGGGGGGTAGAAATTGGCGATGACAATCAAACCAACATGGTTTCTTTCCATGCTCAAGTCGGAAAGACTTTGTTTCCTTCATACAATACATGCAAGATAACTTACCGTGCGTACTCCACTGGGATAACATTCCGTAAGATGGAAAATTACTAAGTGTCCACATCAAATGCGCTCTCATTACAAGATATTTCTTTTGAAATGAATCATAAGTTTGATCTCCAATACTCCACAACAAACGGAGTTCATCGATCAGCAGTCGTAGCATCAAGTCAAGGTTCTTTCCAGGGCACCTTGATGCAGGGACAAAAAAGACAAAAATATATACTCTTGTCTCATGCACATATCAGGAGGTAGGTTGTAGGGTGTCACGAAAACTGGCCAACAAGAGTAGGAATTACCAAAGCTTCCCCACGGAGTGAACCCATCAGTGGAAAGATCAAGCCTAACATTTCTTGGCTCTCTTCATCAAAAGATTCCACGCCTTGCCAGCAGCTGGGTGAATCATCGTACCAATTTGTCCTCGACATTTCAAATTCCACATCATGTGTTGTGACGTTGCTCGTGACATATACAACTTCTACAATTAAATGTCAAACGAAAGTACCACAATTTATTTTTGGAAATGCATTTGGCCCTTGGATTTGAACTCTCTCCAGCCTCGAATTTGTCTGCTTTGCACACTGGACATTGAGTTCAAGTGCTAGCTCCATACTGCCCGTAGTACAAGAAACAATTATTCTTACATATGTTGTAAGTCTTCTTTTCAAGGTAACACTGTTTTAATACACGCTTCATCCCTCTAACATCCTCATAAATTTTTTTGTGATCCTCCAAAGTCAACACTTTGTGCAATTATTTTAGCAATTTGTTACATCTAGCTTCAGTCGTGTTATGCAAAATCTTACCTGTCATAAACGTGGACACACATTCCAAAGCCGTTTGATGTTGCCATTTGAGGGGAAGGGGGAGAGCGTTTGGAGGCCGAGGATGGACCATGGGATAGTGGTAGGTAGGTAACATAGATTGGACTTTGAGAGATTTGTTGTTGAAGACAATGTCGTTGCCAGAGGTCTAATACTAAAGTGGGTTATGTGTTTCTAAGTTGAGGATGGAGGGATTTAAGAGTATCAAGTGACGGTGGGTAGACAACTTCGATAATATTGACATGATCAAGTAATAGATGGAAAATATGGACTATTATTTCATAATAAAGGTGATCAGTTCCATGAAGAAAATATATTTATGTACATTAGTTTGGTAAATAACATTGCTTGGTGGGGAGTATTAGGAAGGAAGATACTACGGAATCTTCTTCCCCTGATTAAGGAATTCTTACCTATCGTTACCATACTTAGATAGTTATCTTTGCCATACTTAGATAGTCAACTTTACCATACTTAGATAGAAGATTCTTTCCTTATCGTATACTCTTGTAGTTGTATAAATATTCTTGTAATTCACTTTACTAAATGACTTAATGAAAATACCATTTAAAACAATTCTCTACATGGTATCAAAAGCAACAAAAAGGTCATAAGATCAAAACGATCCACCCTACTCTTCCCTCATACTTTCGGCCGCCACCACCACCCTCCTTCACATTTTTTTCTCTCAAATTTTTGGCCGCCACCATCACAATGTCGACCGAATCGACTGTTTCTTCTGGCGCCGCCATTGACCGCAACCCCACCGCGGATCTCCCCACCGCACCACCTGCCCCCACCATGCTCATTCGCGTCACACAATCCCACCACTTCCCTCTCAAACTCACCACCACAAACTACTTATCGTGGCGGCTCCAAGTTGTCTCACAACTAAACGGCCTAAACCTCCTAGGCTATCTTCAGGGACGGTTTCCATGCCCTCCCCCATTCGACATCGCGGGTTACACCTTGTGGTTCCAACAAGACTCACTGCTCCTTGGTGCACTCGTGGGATCCATCTCGGATGACCTTTTTTCTCTCATCCACAATGCCACCGCTTCATCTGAAGCATGGGTCTGTCTCATGCACAACTTTGCACGCCCCGACCGCACGCGTGTAATGGCACTCAAAGATGCCCTCAACTCGGCCACCATTGGATCACGCTCCGTCACAGCCTTTCTCACCGACATTAAGGCCAAGGTTGACGAGATAGCGATGCTTAATCGCCCACTCCACCCGGATGACGTTACTCTCTATGTCCTGAATGGACTTGGTGCGGTGTACAGGGACATAGCCACATCCATCCGTCTTCGCGAGAAATCTCTCACTTTTGCCGAGTTACACAGTGCACTCGTCTCTCATGAGGCGTACATTCGGCAATTGGATTAGGCCACCACCACCCTTGTGGCCACGGCCAACACAACGGCTCCTCACAACGCAACTCCGCCCCTTATCAGCCCAACCGTGCCCCCCAAAACCGTGGCCGTGGCTATAATAACTCCCGTGGTCGCCACTCTCGCGGTCGCAATCGAGGTAACAATCAGTCCATGACAAATTCCTCCCATACTCATGATTCTAACGTGCAATGTCAGATCTGTGGTCGCCATGGCCGCACCGCACCGCGATGCTACCAACTCGGATCCATCACTGCCACGGCCAATGCCGCATGCACCCCTCACCGTTATGAAGTCTGCTGCTCGTTTGGCTAGCTTGGGAGTCCGAACAACGTTCCACACTTGGCAATCCCGTATAGGTCATCCGGCCTCAAAGACCAGTTCGTCTTTAATATCGTCATTTAATTTACCGTTGAACGCTACTTCCTCTGCGCAGGACTTATTTTGTGATTCTTGCCATGTTAGCAAGTCTCGTCGTTTACCGTTTATGGACTCTTCTTTTCTTGCCTTACATCCGTTACATTATATTTTTGCAGACGTTTGGGGTCCCATTGTGACCTCGCTTGATGGATTTCATTATTATGTGATTTTTGTGGACTTATACACCCGCTATTGTTGGTTATTCCCATTGGTTGCTAAATCACAGGTCTATGATATTTTTATCCACTTCAAACCATTGGTGGAAAAACAATTTTCTCAAAACATCAAGAATTTTTACAGTAATAATGGCGGTGAATTTCTGGCACTTAAAACTCTTTTTGCAAAATCGGGCATAAGCTGGTTAACAACTGCACCACATACGCCACAACAAAATGGGATTTCTGAACGTCGCCATCGCCACATAGTTGAAACGGGTCGGGCCCTATTACACCATACGAAATTGCCGCCTATCTTTTGGTCATTTGCCCTTCAAACGGTCGTCTATTTCATTAATCGAATGACGTGCTCTGCTATTGGCAATTTGTCACCGTTTCAGAAACTATTTGGTTCTTCCCCGAATTATCTCAAGTTACGTGTCTTTGGGTGCCTTTGCTATCCATGGCTATGACCGTATGAACCGGGCAAACTAAGCTTCCCTTCACGACCATGCCTATTTCTTGGGTACTCGACTTCACAAAGCGCCTATAAGTGTTGGGGTACTCTGACAAACAAGCTCTTTATCTCCCGTCATGTTCGCTTCTGTGAAGACAAGTTCCCGTCGCATGTGGCCAAACCCGTGACCCCTGCACTTGGGCCACCACTCTGCCAGGCCCCTTCTCCGCTTTCAGGCCCATCATTGCCTGCCGCAACCAGCCCACCAGCCCAACCGTCGGCCATGCGTGCTCTCGCGCCCAGCACGCATATTCAGCGGCCGGTCCAGCGCGCTTCAGCGCCCAACTCATCGACCCAGCACTCGGCCCAGTGCGCTCCAGCGCCGACCTCCCAGACCGATCGCACGGCCCAACGCGGACCCTCGCCAAGCCTGTCGCCCGACCGTTTGGCCCCGCATTCCTTAACGCCCACTCTCACGGTCATCCCTACTTCCGAGCCCCTCATTGCACCAACAGCCTCGACCTCAGCTCAACCCGAATCTTGTCACCCTATGACGACCCGGTCCAAGAACAACATTTTCAAGCCAAAACTACTCAACCTTGCCACCAAGTATCCGCTCGACATCACTACTGAGCCAACCACTGTTACTGCTGCTCTCAAGATTCCACAATGGCGTGATGCCATGTCCTTGGAAATTAATGTGCTTCTCCAACACGGGACTTGGGAACTCGTTCCTGCACATCGGGCCTTTAATATTGTTGGGTGCAAAACAATTCTCTACAGGGAGTTTACCTTGACTGCGAATCCAAAAGAAAATATATTTATGTACGTTGGGGCTGGAATTGAAGCTAGATGATGGTCAATAATGCAAGGTCCACTTGGAAGAAAATCATAGCAGGTGGGTGAGCATATCGTAGGTACTAGAGCGAAAGAACATTCCTGAAGAATTTCGTTCAAGCCCGAGATATAGTTTGAGTTGTCATCCATAGTAATAAGTGTGCCACGAATGGAGGAAGTGATGTTAGATAGGAGAAATTATGTCACGTGAGTCAAGTGCGGGAATAAATAACATCAGGCATCATCGATTTGTCGCTTGAACCAATCCTTGTTTACCAGCCACACATTGTCTAACCAAATTTAGTTGTCTCTCGATGCATTCTCTAAAAATAGATTTGTGTAGGTTCTTCCCCCAACTAACATAAAGAGATCTTGACGGGGATTTAGATGGAATATCATAATCTAAGTCACGTAATACGGATGTGATTGGTAGTGCTAGTGCTAGTGCGAAAGTTCTAAAATCATTAATGTTAAAGTGCCTTAGGAACGTTAATCGCTTGAAAAAACAAATTTAGATAACTTTTGGGAATTACTTGCACCAAAACCACGTGTAATTGTGCGTGTTTCGAGTGTGTGTATTTTTTGTGTTGGTAGCCGATATATGCTACCTGGTTGGTAGCAAATTGTCGTTACCTACAAAAATATATGTATATATATTATTTTATACATTAGTTTGAACAATTACATTTGTCCGCACAAACTAAGGATATGGCAGGTAGCAAAATTTCGCTATTTGCCTTAGACTGATGTGTTAGGGGACTATTCTTTGCTCTTTGCCTTTCTTTTTATGCTCAAACGTGATTAAAAAACATGGCCTAATTCATTTTCTTAACATATATTTTAAAATTTCATTCAACAGAAATAGAATAATTCACTTAAAATTCATAAATCACATGTAGTTCCCTACTTACTAATTAAACAACTCCAAATAATCTCAACATCGTCTATTCATGCAACAATCATGATAGTATATATGAAATAAATATGCTTTTAACAAAATTAAGCGAGATGTATCCTAATCATATAGATGTAGTCTTAACATCTCATTTTCATACCACATTAAGCATATATCAAAATCAATTCAAACTCATGCATATTTTTATAACTTAAACTTTACTCTAAATAGTCAAAAAACATAAATATCTTTGGGTTTCTAATAATTTTTTTAAAGGCTCGAAAATAATATTCTAAAACTAAAGCAAAACAAAAACTAAAAAATGTAACTTCCCACCCACAACTAAAATTAAACGATATCCTCATCAACTCTTAAAAAAAAGAAGAGTAAAGTATGGATGAGAATACTCCATTGTCTGTCACAACTTGTGAAGTCTTCTATATGTCGCTACATAGTGTCGTATTGGTATTCCACATTCTCTCATTTAGCCCATTGATCGAGTTGACAATTCAGTGTAATCTTTTGACATCTTCTCCTTAGCCTCTTGCGGTTGCTCATGGATATTCTTTTATTTCTTGACTGCAAGCGAGCTCATTTCTTCATCGGTGTAAGAACTAGATTCAGACTCGCTCTTGGGGTAAGCTTTCTCAATCATATGCTTTCCAAGGTAATTGATTGAGTATGTATTTTGGTGGCATAAATCGGTGTCAAGTTTGGTATAACCTTCTTTAATAAAAAAATGTCGTGATTAGTGATCCAAAGTACATATGATGTAGTGATCCATCATTTATAAGCTTGTTGGTTGTGTGGATTATGATTTCACCAACATTTGGAGTGTCTTTTTGTTTAATTGTGATCATGATTTGAGCCTGGACCCACAAAACTTTCATGGTTCTTTTGGTGGTTAGATTTTCGAATACACGAACAAGTATTACTCTTTGAAACGAGTTTGCAACTTCTCATAGCCGATTTTCAACCACCTTTGCGCATTCATGGTGAACGCGTCCTAATGTGTGCACAACTTTTTTGATGGCGTTTCTCTCTATAGTTCTCTATTATCCTTTGTTTCATACACACATCTTCTATTTGTCTAGTTTGTTGTGCTCGTTCATTCTTTTCATCGGTTAAGCAGACTTCACTTAGCCGAACCCGTGTAGGTAAATTCTTTCTACCATCATGTAAATAGAACTCGTACCCCATATGTTTTTGTTTACCATTACAAACTTATTCATCACTTCTTCTGAATCAGCGTTGCATAGAGTTATTATTATAATAGTCAATGCTTGCTTGTCTATAACATCCCTTGCGAACCTTATACTTCCCAAAACCACTCCTTATTGAATAATTATTGACATCATAGGTAGGCTTTGCTATAATGAGTTGCTTGATTGTTTCTGGTCTTCTCGTCGTTGGTTTGACCATCAAATAGTTTTTGTATACCAAGTGTTCCTCTTTCACAAAAATAGAGTGTATCAATAAAATTTAAAGAAAAACAATGAAACTTGAAGAATTATTTTTGAGAAAATTGTGATATTGTCACTGTTTGTGAAATATAAGCATAATTATTTATATTTAACTTAAAATGGAAAAACAATTTTAAGAAAATCTCAAATCTAAAGATGTTTAACACATGTGGAATAGTTTACAATAACTATTAGCATAATATAGAAAGATATAGAGTAAGAAAGATGTATATATAGGGTACGAGCCAGGAAATTTTTAATTTTTTAGTCAATTTTTTTTTCATCCTGCATGTTTCTGTGCATGCGTTACGAGCCAAGAAATTTGACGTGTAAGTCGCGTGTTCTGCAAGTTCCTCTCATTACCTTCTGCACATGGCTCGTGCACGGTATGACCACTAGTAGCTCGTGAGACTACTTTTCAGACGAGACTTGCCCTTCTTTGGGTGCTGGTAGTGCTTAATCTTGACTCGTGATTTTAAATTTTTTTGACTCCTCTTTTGTTCCTTCTTCAAAGATATCTTTGCCTCAACGCTAGAGCTCGAAATTGCTTCACATTATAGTGTCACTAGTGATCAGGCTCGCCCCGCCTTGTATGGGCGTGCAAGTAGCACGTGACATGGCTTTTCAGGTGTGACTCGACCCTGTCCTTGAGCTCGTAGTGCTCTATCTTAACTCGTGATTATGAGCTATTCGACTTGTTTTTTGTTTACTTCTTTAAAAGCTTCTTTGTCTTATTGGTTGAGCTCAAAATTACTTCACATTATAGAGTTACTACTACAAAAGACTCCAACAAAATTTAAACTAAAGAAAAATACATAAGTAAACTATTTTGTTAGTTAGAATTAGGGTGAAACTTGAGTATTCAAAAGCTGGCTTGGATCTTTCTTTATATAGACTTTATAAGTTTGTTAGTGATCATTATAATGGTGGCATTCTTACTTTTTGGAAAGAGGACATGGAAATTATGAGTAAGAGACTAGATACGGGTTGCCTCATCATAATCGGTTAGGTTTGCGTTACTTAGCTTGAAGTGTTGTTGGAGATTTTAAGGGTTTTAAGGTGCACTGTTTGCACCTTTGTTCTTTTTTTGGTTCCGTTCTTGGTTAGTATTGGGTTGTGTCTCATCACTTGGAGTCAGCTTATGTGGATTCACGATCGTGTTGCATTCGTCCCCGCTAATGTTAAACTTTAGGAATCCTCAAATTATTTCGCAGCTTGCCTTAACCATTATCCATGAATGGTTTCTTAGTGTATAAGACAACTTACTTTATCAAATTGCATGCTCTGTTTGGTGCAATTTCCAGGAATCCTTCTCCGCCAAGCTCGTTTAACAAATAATGATTTGTGGGACTTAATCTATAATAGTCATCCATTGTTTTACTATCCTCTAGCCAGTGTGATGAGAATTTTTCACTTGCTAATACCCATTCATGATTGCTTTTATCTACAAATCTTGGTATGCAGTCCATGCTTCACCTAGTGTTGCTTCATTTCTCTCTTTGTAGTTGAGGATTTGCTCTTGTAGGATCTCGTACGTGGTCCCGCAAAGAACCTCATTTTGAATCTGTCTATTGTTGGCATCCATCCATCCCTCGATGAGCATTCCCTTCAAACTTTTCGCTATTCTATTAAGTGATACGAGAAATAGCTATAGTTTCTTGTATTCTTGCTCCATCTTAAAGTAGCAACATATTTTCATGAACTTCTCAAGATGATGATCAGGATGTTTGTGGAATTCTCCCCAAAATCGATTTCTTTCGATTACTCATAGTAGTTCCATGAAAACTCAAGCAATAACTCTAAACAAATGAAGACTAAATAAACTAAATAGTCATATTCATAATTATGAGCTACTCCCTACTTTAAACAAGAAGTAGTTTATATACTCATGATTTCAAGTTCAACAATATAGGAATTAAAGAACGATGTAACTAAAGACCAAAGTTTCGAAGAACTATTGGGTTTGGTGGAACTTCGATGCTCTGGATCTTCAGTCTTCTTTGCTTCATCTCTTCTCCATAGATCTTCTTTGCTTCACCTCATCTTTACAGGTTTTGACTTTATCACTCTAAGACTAAACTCTTGGCAATGCATGATGAGTGATTATGAACATATTCTCGAACTTTCTTCATGTTTCAGCTCCTTAAACGCACGTCTTAGCGAGTAATGGCCCCTTCTCTAATATAATTGTTACGAATATGTTGCTATATGGTTTTACCATCCACCATCTTATGCATCACTTGTTCAAGTCGTGCGCTCTAAGTCGTTCGTGCCCACGTTGCTAGCGCCTTTGTGAACAGTGATCCAAATTAGAGCTACAGCTCGCGTGCTGATAGCACATGACATGGCGCAAGTAACACCTGGATAACAATCTCTTGTTTTATGCTCTTTTCTTCTCTAAGCTTGATTCTTCATTCCTTAGTCCATTTTCCACTCCAAATTAGTAGTTTTGCCTTGACTCCACTTAAAAGCTATAAAATAATAGTAAAATATAAAATAGTAAAAATGCTACGAAGTTGGACAAAAGATCAAGTATAAAAGATTAAATTACATATTTTTACTCTTATGACATTATTAGGAAGTCGTCATGTTATTATAGAGGTAGAATCATGAATTCTAGAAACACGGTCGTAATTCTAGAAATTACCAAATTGCAAACAAGAAAGTAGCATATTAACAACAACAACAACAACAATATTTCAAAACTCTATGAATTATATGTATCAAGTAGAAACAATAACAATGCGCGAATTAAATTTGCAATATCAAGATTTGCTTAATCCTGAATATGAAATGGGCGAATTGAAAGTTTCACCCCTCCCACTTAAGAGCAATTTGTCGGCTACTGTTTCAAGCCCTTCAAATGGTAATGACCTCCCAATGTACAATGCTCGTCATGTAGTGCAGCTTGTGAAGCTTAAAACCGTCCTCTTAGTCGAACAATATAGTATTTTGCAAAATTCTAAGCATATGCTTGTATAAATGAAAAATCTTTTGACTTTCAATGCTTCTTTTGTCTGTGCAGTCCTTAATAGGACAAAAATTTAGTAACAGCCAACTCCATTATGGAGATGATTTCAATTCTGCCTCTAAAGTTGTAACGTTCCTTCCAATTAAGTGACTGACTTAATTTTGTGTAACAACAACATTAAAGTGTGATTTGAATTTAAAGTTAAACATTCAACTTGAAATTTAAATATCTAAATTTTACTTAATTTTTGTTTTAACCTCAATATAAGATTGCCTTCCTGACAAAGACATAAGGCAAATGAACGACAACGATTGTACGAAGAGTTCCAATTCACCACTTCAATGCTACTCCTCAAAAAGTAATCATGATATACATGTTAAAAGTAAAAGGGTTTTTCAATGCGGGACAAGTAGCTTTTCAATAAGCCAATACTCAAATATTTGGGCTTGCTCAAGTAAGCCTAGATTGCTTTTCAATTAGTATTGGACGACTGACTCCCAGTTCCTAAATTACACTTCACAAGCTCTTAATCTAATTTCAAACAACTTAAAAAAAAATCTAGTCTCAAACATATTCACGACGACATGCCAATATGGATGAACCGCTTTTGCTTTTGATTTTGTAACTCGTTTTTAATAATCGGCTTCACTATAATATAACTTTTATCTAACGTTAAAGAAAGGGCTTACCTCTTGCTAAAAAAGAAAAAAAGATTAGTTCAAAGATCCATTTGACCACATTGCTATCAATGCCATTGCCATGACAATTATATATGACATAAAAGAATTATTTAGTGTTACTTGTTACGGTCTTAATTTAATATCTTCAACCATCCTTTTCATAATTGGAATGTCATATTACGCGTGAATCGTGATTAGACTCTCATTCAAATGAGAGATTATTTGGTGCAGCCGCTGTATGTGCATCTACTACTAATACACAGCGGGAATGGGGTGTTGGGTGGTTATTCCTACAATTTAGGGATCTTCTTTTAATCTCAACCATCTGTTGTACATACAGTGGATGTAAATAATAATTTCTCCATTCAAAGGAAAATCTACTGTTACCAAAAAAAGAACAACAAAGATAAGCTACACGTTCAAGAAGTAACTTTAGTTAACAGAACTTTTTTATTAAATCAAGATTTATTATTGGTCTTAGAAGTCCAACTTAATCGAGCATTAACTTAATGAATTTCTGAACGCACGTGGGGGAACGATTGAAACAACACTATTA
The DNA here is from genome assembly GCA_948329865.1 of Linaria vulgaris. Taxonomy (NCBI): domain Eukaryota; kingdom Viridiplantae; phylum Streptophyta; class Magnoliopsida; order Lamiales; family Plantaginaceae; genus Linaria; species Linaria vulgaris. The sequence goes on from OX415253.1 coordinate 36,800,902, forward strand.
AACATATAAACAAAATGAAAACAATGACAGGAACTTAGGATTCCTTCTCAAGTTATCATCATATAATATTTCAGCCGCTCTTTCTCTTTATATTTAAGTAAATTAACCTACCATAGTGCACGAGCGACCGACAGATGATAGGAATTTGCCTCCGGTGCACCAAGGGCCATCCTTGGGAAATCAAGAAGACAAGAATATATAATAAACAAGATCTTCTCCATAAATGTCAAATCGAAATTATGCTACAAAATTAGCGCAACCTTGAATTAATTAGTTCATACCTGCTTCCAACACCTCCACATGCCTAAGCCACAAATTTCCAACCCACTTTTGCTACAATCTTTTCCTTTGGTGCAGATTCCTTTTAACGTCTTCGTTGAATACCATATTGTTCAATATACAAGCACCGAAAATTTGCTCATCAATAACACATTTGCTAGTGCCTAGTTATAGAAATTTCCAGTCAAAAATGTTTTTTAAAATAATTCTAAGTGAAGTTCTTCATTCTGCATATGTATTCACCGATGCATACTTAAGCTTGATTTGCAACATATATATTACTCATTACAGAAATATTAGGTGATTCTAAATTTTTATCCACATTATGTACGGCATTTAATTTAGACTGTGTGCTTCTACCACATAAGCCATCAAATTCTTTACTAAATGCATATCAAAATTCTAGCCACGCACGACGAATAATAACACTACAACACTACAGAAAATACAGTTTTTACTTTTCAATAACGCATTGTCAACGTCCTTTTGCGCTGATGAAAACCTTTACCAGCACTGTCCTAGCGCTGGTGTTGTTTGCGCTAGGAATCCATACACCAACGTTGTTTTTTGGATTATTGTAATAACATGGTTGGTGTATTCTTTCCGAACGTTTTTATCAACACTTACAAGAGGTGCTGAAAAAAAAAACGATGAGAATGGGTAAATTTCTTGTAGTGTAATAATAATAATGATAGTGAAATAATGTACGAGTTATATGACAGGGGATATCCCATATTTAAGTTTGCGTGATTTCTTGATTGGAAACATAAAACTTTGCATGCGTGTGGGTATATATAATAAGCAATGGGACGAAATAAGAGGTTAAACAGTTTACGGGTGGAGAAATTAATTTGTTCCAACCAAACTACACGCAATTATAAGCACAAAGCTGTCTACTTACCGGACATAATTTGGATAGAAATTTAGAATCACTATTGTAGCTAATTAAAATAATATAACCACAAAACCAATTCCACAAACGACGGTGGACAAAATGGAACAATCTGGATTGACATTCGTGGAACCTCAACCAACAAGCACGTCAACGTAGACTAATATCTAATACGCAGTGTATTGCTCTTCTCTTTATGCCCAAACAGCAACCAAAGCCACTTACAAAACAAATAAATGTTACCTCCTGATTTTTTAGTAATTAGCTCTAAATTTCAATATTCTGTTTCTCCACCGCCGTTTACCAACTAAAATAATGTCTATTTAATCACTAATCACCCGACAAGTATCTAAAATAAATCAAGTAATATGAGTTTATCGAAAACGACAAATTAATAATGTTTTGCCAATCAATAATGTAGTTACCTAGCAAATTCGTGTCCTTCTTTGTTATATAATTCAGTGCCATGAGTTTCATGTCAAATTACATTATTAAAACTGGGTGTTGTTCGATATGTTTAAAAGCCCATCTTGTCCGACAACCTTCAACACATAAAGTACCTTAAATTATTTAATAGTGTTAGTCCATGCATCTCAGTATAATAGAATCAATTCGAAACATCCAGGCCTTTACGTGTCGTTTGTCGTTTTCTCCACGTACAATGTTTCTGGAGTTATTAGAACATGAGCCACAACGTTTAGTCAAAGTTCAACAGTACCTTATACGTAACTTTCATGTGTTGTATGTTCCAAAAAAAAAACATTTCATGTGTTGCAAAAGACCCCCCCTTAGGAATTTGAAGTTTCCATTTTGCTCTCCAGACTCTATTTTATTTTGAGAATGCATACAAAATTACTAACATAATAAGAGAAACATCAATATAATTACCTCGAATTCTATTTATTGTTCCATTATAGTTTCGTTTCCCTTTTTCTCTTCATTTAACAACAATTCTCTTCACTTAACCTTGTTTCTCAACCCCTATAGAATGATGGGGTATTTTAGGAAATGCCTAATATAAATAGTGGACCAGTCTACGAAGAAAGACCCATTAAATTGTATATCGAACATGATAAATTTGATGTTAGGTGAGTATCGAATGCCCAAAATTCAATCTAAGGGGATAGATTGAACTAGTCTGATTCGATACTCATTTACCAACTACCACTGGGGCCCGCGGGACAGGGCCTATAAATACCCCGTCCTCGAACATCCTCGGGACACATTCAAGACATGCTCTCACCTACTCAATATCGAAGCATTAGGATTTGATACACTGCATTCGATCGAAGCTCCCGAATTCGATATATAGCATCCGATCGAAGCGACCTAATTCGATACTCAACAACCTCAATCCTTCCTATATCGAAGCATTTAGATTCGATATTAGCCAATTCGACATACCCTATATCAAAGTTACCCAATTCGATATTCCTTAAATCGAATCTCTGTAATTCGATATACTTTAAAGATATTGTAATTTTACTTGTATTGCCTAGTCAGCTTGTAATAGGTGTTTCGGACTAAGCTAGTCCGATTTATATTTGATTAGCATTATTTTGGCATTTATCAAGCCCATTGTAACAGTTTACGGTGTTTTGTAACCCGAACGAAATAAGACCAAAATATTGGCGCCGTCCGTGGGAACACCACATTTCCCAGTTTATTAGGCATGACATCTAGAGTTACCAGATCGCGAAGTAGAGCAGTGGAAAGCAACAATGTTGAAATTGAACGAGCAATAGCAAGTCAGACTATCCTAGTAGCTGAGGGATTAACAACATTACCCGCTGGGGTACCAACGCCCGCAAGGCGGGTGATTCCTGGACGGACCACTAGGAGAGGACCTACATGCACTAAACGTTGGCGCGACATGAGGGACAGCTACGACAGCTTCACTTCCAAATAATTTGAGAGACGGAATTATGACAATGGTCCGATCTGCGGTGGCTGCAGCACTGCTCATTGCATCACCAATGCAAACTCCACCACCCGCGGGTCTTGCTGAGGTTCTGCGGGAGCAGGGATCTGTGGCCAAAGGCCTAGATGGGGGAAACAAGGAGAATGCCCACGCGGATGATCGTAGGGGAAGACCTAATTCGGTGGAGGTGCAATCAAAGAGGAACCACAATACAAGGAGAAGAGAGGAAAGACGACACGATAAACCGAGAAGGCGAGAGGAAAACGACGAGAGAAGACGTGGGGAAAGTCGAGAAAATGACTCCAGAAGGGAACAAGCTAAAGTATCAAGGAAATTATAAAGGCTCGAGAGGGAAAGAGCAGTAGTTGAAAGCAGAATGGAGCGCTTGGGAAGTGCTCTCCGGAGCACCCCCTTTTATGAGGAAATAGAGGCAGAAATTCTGGGGCATGGGGAGAAAATACCCGATCTGAAGTCTTCTGATGGAAAGACGGATCCTCACAATTATCTCTTCCAGCTGGACACAATGTTAACTCTGTACAGGTTCAAGGAAAACGTACAAGCTAGAATATTTGCCACTAACTTGGTCGGGGTAGCGCTAGATTAGTTCACCCTAATTGCTCAGGGATCGATTAAAACCTACAAGCAACTGAGAAGGATGTTTGGAGATCAATTCTCAAGTCAGTCAAGATTGGTGCTGAACCATTCCCATTTATACTCTATCAAGCAAGACACATAAGAAACTTTGAAGGACTCATGAGCCGCTTCAACGCGGAATTGCTAAGGATAGACTGCCCCAAATGAGAGATGGTCATGAGTATAATATTCCGTGCAACGAACAAAGTGGCCTTCAATGAGGATTTTCTTAGATTGCACCCTAAAACCATTGAGGAGATAAACTAAATCGCACAACAAGTGGTGCATCGCGAGGAGATGATGACCACCAAGACAGTTGTTGTGGCACCCCCGAGAGAGAATGAGAGAGGGAGAGAGGACCAGAACCACAATAGAAACATGAATATCAGGTATATGGATACATCGCCAAGATGATACACGCCTCTCAATGATAGCATCATGACAATATTCAGCACGACAAAAAGGAAAGGTTGGTTGAAGGAGCCAAGACAGATGAGGGACTCCAAGGCAACAAGGTTATCGACCCATTACTGTAAATACCACAAACAGAATGGCCATGTAACCGAGAATTGCAAATATCCAAAGAACGTGATCGAACGATTGATCAAGGATGGCAAACTTGTGGAGTATGATAGAAAAATGAAGGAGTAGGAGGACAACACAGACAGGGATAGATCTCACTCCCCGTAAAAGGACAAAATAGAAAGTGGTTGACAAACCGTATTTGCTGGATTATCCACAAATTGCAAACATCAACGTTAGAAGATGAATCATCAATATGATCTCAGGTGGGCAAGTCCGGGAGGATTCCACGAATGGCAGAAAGAAGATCACCAGTCTCGCCGAATCAGACTATTTTGTTGGTTTTGTTGATCGTTTGAGAATTGAGGAGATGCCGCAGAAAGAGATGACTTTCTCGATAGCAGATATGCGCAAACTGAGCTCCCAAGCCATTCAAACAGGAAAAATGAATTCTCCGTTAGTGATAACGGCAGACATAGCCAATTTTGGCGTGATGAAAGTGCTGGTGGATCAGGGCAGCTCCGTGAATGTACTGATGATGTCAACATGAGATAAAATGGGGTTGGGTGACAAGAGATTATAACCGGTCAGAACCTCGCTTCATGGTTTTGGAGGCCTAGAAATAGTGCCCCGTGGAATGGTTTCACTCCCAATTTCACTGGGAACCGCGCCCCGAAGAAGAACACTGCTCGCAGATTATGCCGTCATTGACATGCATTTCCCATAAAACGCCATTTTGGGTAGGCCAACGCTGAACTCATTTTGGGCACTACCCTCAACCTACCATCAAATGGTAAAATTCCCAACTCCTGTAGAAATAAGTGAAATCATTGCTGATCACATGAGGAGTAAGATGCAATGGAGGCGATGGGACCCATGGAGATGAAGCAGATTGATTGAACCGCTCTTTTCTCAATTTTTGCAAGTCTTTAGTTTTCCGCACCTTTTGAACAACTTTAATTTGTCCCCTCTACCTTGATGAGTATGAGGGGCAGATATGTACTAACCTAAAACAGGGACAACAAATACTTGAGTCCCGAGGACACCCTCGGGAAACATAGGAGACTGAGCTTTAAAGTGAAGCTCTAACCTATTTTTCAATATGATTATATCTTCACGCGAGACACTTTTGATTTAATTTGTTGTGTTATTGAATTAACAAGCGCAGTAAAATACATGACACTGATAAAGTGTAGGACCAAAGGAGGTTCGAGACGAAGAAATGGGATGGACACTCTGTCTAAAATGACAAGTGTTAACCGCAAATTCCTAAAGAAGAAGATAAGGGACGGACACTCTGTCTAAAATGAGAAGTGCTAACCGCAAATCCCAAAAGATGAAGAAAATGGACGTACACTCTGTTTAAAATGACAAGTGCTAACCACGAATCCCTAAAGACGAAGACACGGGACAGACACTCTGTCTAAAATGACAAGTGCTAACCGCAAATCCCAAAAACGAAGAAAAGGGGCAGGCACCCTGTCCAAAGTGACAAGTGAGAACCACAAATCCCTAAAAACAAAGACAGTGGATGGACACTTTATCGAGACTGACGAGTGTAAAACGCAAATCTCTAAAGCAAAGCAACATAATTGGTATTCTGTCTAAAAGACAAGTGCCAATGGAAAATCCCACGACAATAATTAGTATAGCGTAATAGACGTCCAATGCGGCTAGAAGGAATGAAACACGTACGAAATTCCACAAATGCAGTACGACATAAATTGTCAAAATAAAAAGTAAATTGCGAAAATCGCATTTGAAACAAAAGGCAAGCGAAAGTGCAAACAAGTAAGCGAATAAACTATCGCAAAACTAAACGAGAAATGTACGAAAAGGAGTTCAAGAAATCAAATTATTCAAAATAAATGGGCGACGCAGCGCCAAACCAAAAAAAAGGTAGTGTTCATAAAAACAGAAAAATAAGACCACGGCCTTTAGTCATCGGCGTCATCTTCATCCTAATAAGGGGGATAAGTGGAAGGCATTGGAGATGGCGGAGACATTCCCCGGAAGACAATGCTCTCGCTTTCAAGTAGACTCGCGAATTTGTCTGCAACGGCAGGTTAATCATCCTCGACTGCCTGAAGCGTTTCTCTGTTAGGCCCCAATGACAGGTCCAACCACTGCGGGTTAAAACTACCGCTAAGATAGCGAGTGCTATGGATCTGCTGAATAGTAAGCAATTGGGCTTTCTTCGCATCCCAAGTCCCTCGTCGGGTGCTGATTTCTTGGAAGGTGTTGCTCTAGAGAAACTCCTCGGCAATTTCCACCCTTTGTTGAGTAGTGGGAACCTAGTCAAGCAATAAAACAAGACTAATAAGGAAGAATAGAAAATATATATATTAAAAAAATTAAGTGAAAAGCCAAATACTTGGCTAAAACCTCGAGCATATTCAACCTCTTCAGCCTCGATAGTTTTCTCCTTCTCGGCAGCGAGCTCCTTCTCAAGATCTGCGACTAGTTTCTCAAGCGTAGTCTTACTAGATTGCACGTTGGTGGGATGCAACTCAAACCGATCAATGGTCTCCCCTACGAGCTTCACTGCATCCCTGTCCTTGGCACCGGGCATCATAATCCCTCACCTGCCGCATAGCCTTGTCCTTCTCTTCCACTGCTGCTCTAAGAGCATCGGGATCGCTATCATAGAATTCAGCCTTTAAGCGCTCTTGTCCGCTCACCTTCTTTTCGTGAGCCTATATTAACCTATCAATCATGGCATCCACAACCTCTCCAGTTTACAAACGAGACAAGAAAAGGTTCAGTAACGATTCATAAATCAAATATTATACCCGACAAGAAAGAGAGCATTACCGAGCAAACCATATGCAGTGCATTCTGCTACACCATCATTCTTTCCTCGGCGGACGCTGCAAAGGGAACTGCGAGATTCGGGAGAAGGGTTTTAAGAGCATTGATCGCCTCCTCCTTAGAAAGCTCATATTCTGCGACGCAGTCCCGCGGACCGTGACTAGCCTCAGCCCTAGCACTTGCCCTATCAACGGGACCAGACCGGCCGTGCGCGGCACAGTGGGGATAACACCCCCAGATTAAGAATGAGTCTGGGGGACTTTCCTTCGTTTAGCACACGTGGTGACCTCATCATGTTTGTTGTTCTAGCTCTGATCCACATCAATGCCATCAAAACCTCCCGCCTGACTAAGTTTCCCGGGGGAGACGAATTTCCACCACCCTCGCCCATAATTTCCTCAAAGGGATCGCGAGATGCCTCGGTCGGGGCGGATGCGGAAGCCTCACCAGTGGTTTTCTTGACCTTGTTTTTTCTCTTCCTAGGGGGTCGCACTAGAATAGTGGCAGTTGTTTGGGAGCCCTCGTTCTCCGCGGCCAACACTCGACTCATGCGGGCATGATGGTTCATTATGAATTCGCTGAGAAAAATAAAACAAATGCTATTCACGTAATAATATAGGAAGCAAGACAATATCATCAACTAAGGACGCATAATCTATTCCAAGCAAAAATCTCCCGTTATATCGAACTGGAGACAACCCGGCTGTTGACAATACACGATTTCTACAAGTTTTTTTAAGGTAAAATTGGTGGTCACGAACCAAATTCGTCCTAAAATTACAATCCCATATAGGAGGACCTACACCATGAGGAATCGCGACTTTCGCAACGTCTACCCAATCCCAATGATACATAGAGAATTCATCCGCATAACTCTTCTCGATATAGAAGTATCGTCTCTTCCAATCCTTTCGGTAACTAGAGGGCTCCCCTCTCAGAAACTTATGGTGTCTCAATGATTTAATATGGAAAAAGGCTACCTCCCTCTTACATACCTAGAAGAGCGCCCAAAACTCATTGGGACTGCACGCTTGGCCTAAGCCTTTCATCATGGTGATGAAACCAACTATATGCCTGAATGCGTTCGGCGTCAACTGGCTGAGCACAAGTCCGATAGACCTAAGGATGCGTTTAACTTCGACTAGTATGGGAAACTGTAACCCGTTCGCCAACTGACCCACAGATACGGTGAGATGACCAGGGGGAGCAATATCCATGCGCTCATCTGGGTCGGGAATCACTAACTTATAATTATTCCCTATGTTGTATGTTTCGCGCAGGAAAGGGTGACTATGCTGCAAGCGTGACACATAATCATTGTACGCCATTCTCGGAACCTCTACATAGTCATCAATCTCCCTATTAATGACCTCATTTTCTTCTTCTGCTTCACTGGCGGCACGATTATCCTCAACAAAAAAAAAGAGGGCAAATCGTCTTCCCCAACTTGTGATGTTAGTTGATCACCATCCTCATCAAGATGATCACCCCCAACCGAGTCGACAAAATCAATGTCAACAATCTCATTATCATCTGCAAGACCCACTACGAAGTTGACACAACGAGAGCTTGAGCCGCTACTAGACTCACTCTCTGGCGTGGATTATGGACTCACCATCTCAATCGACACAAACTGAAATAAAATAAAAAAGAAAAAAGAGCTGACTACGCATATACGTCACTCTCGATACTTACGACAACTACACGATATGTTAAAGCACCATTAATTAAGCAAATAACGCGATGCAAGATTAAGCAAATAATCAACTACCTTGATTAAAGCTGCCCAGAAAGAAAAAGAGAAAACGAAGTTAGAAGCAAAAAATTACATTTATAATAAAAAGTGCAAATGTTTTTCTAAGGCATTAGATCGAATGATTTTCGTTCGATACAGCTAACATCGAATTAATCACATTCGATGCCTGGAGTATCGAACCGTGCACGTTCGATGTTACTCACGTGTAAGCCTGAACTCTGCGGAATGACGAATGAAGTCTTTACCCCATTTTCCCCTTTATATAGAGGGGAAAGAAGCCCATTAGGCCCATCAACCCGAATGTCGAATCGGGACATTCGACATTCAGCGCAACATCGAACGACATCAATTCGATCGACGCCAGAAAAAGGCAAAATGTAGATAGAATCCCCGCTGTTCGATTTAAAACCTAAAATTGAGTCCAACCTATTCGATCCATGGCATAACCAGAAAAATGTAATTTATATATATTTAGTGCATATATGTAAGAAATAACCGCAAAAATCAAACGCGCAGCTTTCGACAGGGTTTAAGGTAACTCACCAGATCCAAAACAAATATTTAGGACCCGCATTCTCCGAATTCTGTCTCCCAATCGGGTGCATAAGTTTCAACATTACCAAGACCGGATGACACGGGGCGGCGTAATCAAAGCAAAGTTTTGAAGTTTGGCACCCGCTCTCTGGTCGAGACCATCTCCCAAACTGGGGGGCTATATGATGGGAGTATTTTAGGAAACATCCAATATAAATATTGGGCCAACCCGCAAAGAAAGGCCCTTTAAATTGTATATCGAACATGATGAATTCGATGTTAGGTGAGTATCAAATGCGCAAAATTCGATCTAAGGGGATAGATTGAACTAGCCTAATTCGATACTCATTTATCAACTACCACTGGGGCCTGCGGGTCGGGGCCTATAAATACCACGTCCTCTAACATTCTCGGGACGCATTCAAGACCTAATCTCACCTACTCAATATTGAAGCACTAGTATTTGATACACTACATTCGGTCGAAGCACGTGTAATAACTCACACCATTTATTTTGGTCTTATTTCGTCCGGGTAACAAAATACCGTAAATGTTACAATGGGCTGATCAATTGTCAAAATAATGCTAATCAAATAGAATTCGGACTAGCTTCGTCCGGCATATTTATTACAAGTTGACTAGGCTAAATAAATGAAATTACAAAATATAAATAGTATATCGAATAGCAGGAAATCAATCTACGTTGTATCGAATCGGGGACGCTCGATACAGAGTCTGCCTGATGGTCCAATATCGAACATGGGCCATTCGATCTATAAGTGTATCGAACTCGGGTCCTTCGATGTAAGACTAAGCTAGATTGCTAAGTATCGAATAGATCTGCTTCGATCGAACGCAGTGTATCGAACTCGAGATATCGATCGAATGGTGATGGTTTGATGCTAAGTGAGTTGGTGATAGTTGGAATGCGTGATGAGAATGTCAGGGAACGGGGTATTTATAAGCTCCGTTTCGCGGGCCCCAATGGTTGTTGGGAAAGTGCATCGATCGAGTCGTTGGATCGAACCAAGTCCATTCGATGCTCGTTTAATATCGAATTTCACCTGTTCGATGTACTATTTCAGTTGGGCTTTCTTCTTGGGTCAGCCAATACTAATATTGGGCCATTCCTAAAATACACCATCACCATTGAACCATATATAGTCACATCCTAACTGAAATTGAGGATATTTTTATAAATTAAGGGAAAAGTTTACATATTTTTTATTGAGGAATATTAAGCAAGTTACTCATTTAAATGTATTTGGACAGTTTGTCCCTCGCTGAAATAAAGAAGGTAACAATTATCTCCTATAAGAAATAAAATATCTATTTATACTGCTAGCGTATTCATTATTCTTACATGTCAAAATACATGATTCAGGATAGGAACGAACAATGAAATATACGTTTTGATTCAACGAGGCTGTATTCTAGAGAGTACGTAATGTTTCTCATTGGCATAACACAGAAAGGTGTAATTACGAATTATTAGCTACTAGCTCTTGAGTGCCCATTTCGGAATTTCTAAAAATTAAAAGACTGCTGTTGCAATTTCGTAATATCTATTATTAATTAAAAGACTATTAATTATTCCAATTTAGTCAAGTTGCATCGTGTCCCCACCCACCTTTCCTTTTCACCATATAAAAAGGACTTTCCTAAACGATTTACAAAGTCACACGATTCTAGCTATATATCAAATTCCCTTCGTTTTCTCTCTACCTCAATATACATTGATCCATTTGTTATTAAGAAATCATATTAATTAGTTCAACCATGGTTTCATCACTAGTACTAGAAGATTCATCAGCTAAGTTGGAACATTATCGGCCCTTAATGCTCAAAGATTTCCTTAGAGATGATCGTTTCCATTCATGTTCGCCATCACCATCATCTAGTCGGTTTAATCATCAAATGTACCTTAGCAAGTCAAAGGTACAACAAACACGTCATCCAAAGTCAAACAAACCGTCCATGATACTACTAAGAACCCGATCAAGGAAAGCCGCCGCGACAACAATCTCGGCCGTTCATAAGTTGATCAACGTCGTTAAGTTCATACCTTTCGCAGCATCAATGAAATCAACGTTAGTTTTACGTAAGAGTAGTAAGAAAGGTACGAGGAGCAACGAAAGAAACAATGTTTATGATAATGTCTCAACGTCGGAGGTGAAAGTAAAAGTTAAGGACATTTTACGGTGGAAGTCGTTTCGGGACCTGGCGGAAGAGAGATCTAAGGTAATGGATTCCTCCGCCTCCCCGGATCGGTTCACCAGTGCCGCCACTGCCACCTCGGCCACGACCACGACTTCGTGTAGCAGGAGGTCTAGTTGGTGTGACAGCGATTTTGCGTCGGAGGATGATAATTATTTACCGTCCAATTCTAATAAGGTACATTTCTATTTATTACTACTAAGTAACTATACTATATAATATCTATTTAGTTTGATAATTCAGTTTTTCGTTTTTGATGGAATGATAATATTTAATGTTGATTAGAAGAATAAGAAAATTAATCATGGGTCTTCCTCCGACGATTTATTTTCTTTTAACAATCTTGTCTGCTGGTAGACAATAGAATAATATAACCAACGTTATGGATAATTAGCTGTGCAATTATTGTGATTTTGGACTTACTACTGAGAATAAAAAGTTAATTTGTAAATATAAAGATGTTTATTAACTATTACTGAAATATGGGAAGTAGTATTTATTCACATCACAACTTTTTTTACCGAGTAGCATAATTAGTTTTAGTTCTGTAATGAGTTTTCAACTTTTGTATAACATTACTATTTCGATCCCAGAAATCTCTTAAGAAATTAAATGTTCCTATGACAAGTAATCAACTAATTTTTATTATCAACGTAGGAATTAATGTTTTATTGTTTGTTCATGTAGAGAGGATATACATTTGAAGAATGTGATGATGACCAGCTCAGCCCGGTCTCAGTTCTTGAATCCACATACCGCCGAGACAATGAAGAATATTTTTCTCCTTGTCATCGAAGCCATACAATGTTCGCACAAAAAATCGAAGAAGAAGAAGAAGAAAAAGATCGTCAAGTGGTGAATATAATTACAGAACGAGCTTATACATTGCTAAGTCATGTCATAGAATCAGCCTCAATAGACATAATTAGCGATAATGATCATAATCTACTAATGGATTTTTTTGTACTTGAGCTTTCAACAAATGATGATTTAAGTGTCAATGCTAAGTTTGACAACGAAATTCTGAGGACCGTGAAATCTTGGATTAATGGAGAATGCGATGAATCTTACAAATGGGAATTGGAGGGCAAGAGGGAGGTTTATGTTAAGGAAACGGAGAAAGGAATTCAATGGAAGAAGTTTAGACAAGAAGAAGATGAGATTTCAAGGGATTTGGAAATAATGTTGTTGAATGAGCTGATAGATGAGGCTTTGACTGATGTTATTTGTTGAAGTTTCGATGAGATACAAGTGCCCTTTGCATTATGCCCAGCAATGTTAATGTGGCTTTAACATTTGTAGATAGACACTAGTGATCAAGCTTTGGAACAAAAGAAAAGTTTAGTACTCTTGTTGTATGCGTTTCTATATTAGGTATCAGTGTAAATATAGCTTTGAACATTTGCATTCTCAATTCTCAAACTCAATGGTCTATAGGTCTATTGTAACAAATATTGATAACACATACAAATACCATAAGACCTGCAATCAACAAACCCAATTGGCACCCCCCTCCCGCCTTTCAAGGCCTCGTAGTAGCCCAAAGGACAAAGCTCATACGGGGATTGCACTCTTGAAGAGGAACATTATAATAGGAATCTCATTTCCAAAATAATTAATTTGCCACTTGACAAACGCCCAGGACTCAATAAGAAACAAGTGGAAAGCATTGCAGCATCAACCGAAATACATCAAAAGAGTCAGCCAATCCAGTTCCATGAAGAGGCATTTAAGGCAGTTCATGTGTTCACTTAATGAAGGGTATTGTAGTGAAATCCCTCAATGGAACGCAAAACTTACCGAATCAAATCACAATTGAATCGCACAAATCGAACAAACAAAATATGAATAACAATCACAACTATCACGAACAACACACGTAATTTACTTGGTTCAGCGTTCTAGCATCAATGTGATGAAGAACCCTAATCCAAGGGAGAAATCGAGGTCCAATTTTATTGATTTTTTAAGAGTACAAAGTTGTGTCAAAAACCGTTATGAAATCGGCTGCATAACAGATCATATATACTGAGGCCGTTATAACTAACTCGCGTGAAGCCCACGACCCACTGGATTAACTACCTGCCCTAATCTGACTCTCGCCGCCCAGTTGCAACAGTCGATCACTCAGTTGCAACAGTTATGCAAGCTTTCACTGCTACTCAAGCTACCCCAGTTGCAACTACGTTCAAGATGGTAGAATTATGGAAATACCACTGAGCCAAAGTCACTAATTCCCATAATTCTCCACCTTATTTCTGTAACTCTACCTTAATCACAAAATCAGCAAACCAACTCCTCCAACTAGTCCTGAACATCAGGACTAACAACTCTTCAGTTGAATCAAATCCAGGCAGTGATCAAACTTCTTGCTCGGCAAGACTTTGGTGATCATATCTGTGGATTTTTCTCAGTTGCAACCTTCTTTACCATCACAAAGCCTGACAAAGTGAATTTTGATATCCACATGTTTAGTCATTTCATGATAAACTTGGTTCTTGGACAAATGTGTTGCACTCTGATTGTCACAATGAACTGTGATCACATCATCTTGAATCTTCAGCTCCTTGGCAAACCCATCTAACCATTGAGCCTCCTTGATTGCTTCTGCCAGTGCAATATACTCTGCCTCAGTAGTTGATAATGCAACTACTCTCTGCAAGCTAGCCTTCCAACTAACAGCAGTTCCAAATGCTGTAAAAACATATCCAGTAAGTGATTTTCTGGAGTCCAAACATCCAGCATAATCAGAATCCACAAATCCTTGAATGTGAGGGTGATTCTCCATCAGATGTTGCAACTCACCAAACACCAAAACTTTGTTAATGGTGTGTTTCACATACCTCAGAATCCATTTCAATGCCTTCCAATGCACCCTTCCAGGATTAGCCATGAACCTACTGATCATGCTAACTGAGTAAGCCAAATATGGTCTAGTGCAGACCATGGCATACATTAAAGATCCAACAGCATTTGCATAAGTAATTTCTGCCATAAACTCCTTATCTTCATCAGTGTTGGGACACTGATCAGTACTCAATTTGAACTGTTGAAACAATGGAGTTGTAACACCCTTAGCTTCAGACATTCCAAATTTCTCTAGTATCTTAACAAACCTTTAGATCTGTCTCTTCTTATCTCCATACCCAGAATCTTCTTAGCTGCTCCTAAATCCTTCATTTCAAACTCTCCTTTGAGTTTGGATTTCACAGTTGCAACTTCGATCTTAGTATTACTGATGATCAAAATATCATCAACATACAACAACAAGAATGTAAACTGCTTTTCATCCTTGAACTTAAGGTAGACACAGTTGTCATACTTACTCCTCACAAAGCCAATCTTTATTCAAATCTCATATTCCACTATCTTGAAGATTGCTTCAAACCATACAGAGATTTATTGAGTTTACACACATGATCCTCCTTGCCTTTGATCTCAAATCCTTCTGGTTGCTTCATCAGAATGATCTCATCTAAGTTCCCATACAGAAATGCAGTTTTAACATCCATTTGTTCCAACTCCAAGTTATACTTCGCCACAAGAGAAATCAATATTCTGATAGACCTGTGTTTTACCACAGGAAAAGAAAACTTCATTATAATCAATGTCCTCCCTTTGAGTAAACCCTCTTGCAACTAACCTTGCTTTGAACCTTCCCTTCTCAACACCAGGGATTCCTTCTTTTTGCTTAAAGATCCATCTACATCCAACTAACCTAGAGCCCTTTGGCCTTTCAAGAAGCTACCAAGTATTGTTATCCTTTAGAGACTTCATTTCTTCAGACATAGCCTCAATCCATTTGTGCCTATCCTTACTTTTCACTGCAGCCATGTAGTCACTTGGTTCCTCTTCCAATAAACTACTCGCTACTACCAGGGAATAAGCAAGCAAGTCTGCATAACCATACCTCTCTGGTGCCTTAGTTTCCCTTCTAGCTCTATCTCTGGTCATCATATAGTTGGATTCCACAGCCTGATCAACCTCTTGATCACCATGTTCATTGACAGTTGCAACTGGCTCTTCTTCAAGTAACCAATTTCCAGGATGATCTAGTTCACTGTCAGCCATAAGCTCCACCTCAAGCTGATAACCACTATCTTCCTCATTTCTTGAGTTACCACCGTTGTCAATCTCAACAGCATGCACAGGTAAATCTCAAAATCCTTAAGAGACATAGTGTCCTCATTGAACACTACATCCCTGCTTATAAAGCACCTCTTGTGACTTGGTTCAAGAAACCACAATCTTTAGCCCTTTACTCCTTCTGGATATCCAAGAAACATACACCTCAATGCTCTTAGATCTAGCTTGTCCTGTTTGATGTGTGCATAAGCAGAACATCCAAACACTCTCAGATAACTCAAATCTGGTTTGTGACCAGACCATGCTTCCTCTGATGTCTTCATATTTAATGTTGTAGAAGGACATTTATTAATAAGATATCCAGCTGTTGCAACTGCCTCTGCCCAGAAAACCTTTGGAAGGTTAGCACTTAGCAGCATACATCTCACCCTTTCAAGTATGGTTCTATTGAATCTCTCAGCTAATCCATTTTGTTGTGGAGTTCCAGCAACAGTCTTGTGCCTTACAATTCCATTTACCTTGCAATGCTCATTGAATTCAGCTGAACAAAACTCCAGACCATTGTCTGTTCTCAGTCTTTTTAGTTGCAATCCAGTTTGCTTCTCTATCATGGTCCTCCAGTTTTTGAATGTTTCAAATGTCTGGTCCTTAATCTTCAACAAAAATAGCCACAACTTTCTGGAATAATCATCCACAAGTGACAAGAAGTATCTTGCTCCAGAATGTGAAGCAGTTCTTGAAGGTCCCCACAAATCAGCATGAACATAATCCAAGGCTCTCTTAATTCTTTGTTGACTAACATTTAACTTAACCTTATGAGCCTTTCCCAGAACACAATGTTCACAAAAGCTATTCTTCTCTAGCTTTTCAGCTCCCAACAGACCTTGCTTCCCCAACTCTAACAAACCTCTTTCACTCACATGTGTTAATCTCTTGTGCCACAATTCAGACTTAGAAACAGCCCCCTGAACAGCTGCAGTTGCAACTATACCAATGACAGACTTTCCTTCTAGTATGTAAAAGGTATTTTCCCTTGCTCCTCTCATCACCACTTGTGATCCTTTGAGAACCTTTACCATACCATTCTCTCCGAAGAATATGTACCCAGTTTTCTCTAATACACCAGGAGATATCAGGTTTCTCTTGAGATCAGGGACATATCTCACCAATCTCAACAGTTTCTCAGATCCATTGTGGAGGCTGAACCTAACAGATCCTATACCTTTCACCTTACAAGGTTTGTTATCTCCCAAGTACACTGTTCCACCATCAACCTCTTCATATTCTTCAAATATAGATCGATGTGGAGTCATGTGAAAGGAACAACCAGAATCTAACACCCACATATTATCTGGATCCCTAACAGAAACCATTAGAGCATCAGCAGACTCATACCCCTCTTGTACACTTGCAACAGTGCCAGACACCTTAGTCTTGTCACCACCATTATTCTGTCTTTCAGGACAAAACTTCTTGGTATGACCCTTTTTCTCACAGTGGTAACAAATGAATGGTTTCTTTCCATTCTTTCCATGTGACTTGGACTTCTTCTCCTTCTTCCTACTTTCCCTTTTCTGATTCTGACCCCTTACTATTAGTCCCTCACCATTCTGTGATATCTTTGCAGTCCCTCTCTCATTCAATTCCTTAGAATTTAGAACAGATTGCACCTCATCAAGTGTCAAAGAATCCCTTCCATATATGAGAGTTTCTTTAAAGTTGGCATGAGATTTCGGCAAAGCACTTAACAAAAGTAACGCCTGATCTTCATCATCAATTGCAACATCAATGTTCTCAAGATCCAGAATCAACTTATTAAACATATCAACCTGTTCCTCTATCGATTTGTCATCATCCATCTTGAAAGAACACAAAGCTTGTTTAAAATACAAACGATTTACCAACGATTTGGTCATGTACAAGCTTTCAAGCTTCAACCAAACACCAGCAGCAGTTTTCTCCTTCGAGACCTGTCGCAACACCTTATCACCCAAACTCAGGATCACATCACTATGAGCCTTCTCCATCATAACCTTCTTCGATGTTTCATCAAGATCCTTATCGATGTTCGTCTTATCCAGTGCATCAACCAATCCTTGTTGAACTAATAGCGCTCACATCTTCAACCGCTACAAACAAAAATCGTTTTGCCCTGTAAACTTTTCTACATCAAATTTTGCCATCGCCATGATCGAGTCCACGTTCACCGCACCAATTTGTAGTGAAATCGCTCAATGGAACGCAAAACTTACCGAATCAAATCACAATTGAATCGCACAAATCGAACAAACAAAATATGAATAACAATCACAGCAAAGAAAGTAAACAATCACGAACAACACACGCAATTTACTTGGTTCGACGTTCTAGCATCAATGTGATGAAGAACCCTAATCCAAGGGAGAAATCGAGGTCCAATTTTATTGATTTTTTAAGAGTACAAAGTTGTGTCAAAACTCGTTATAAAATCGGCTGCATAACAGAGTATATATACTGAGGCCGTTATAACTAACTCGCGTGAAGCCCACGGCCCACTGAACTAACTGCCTGCCCAAATCTGACTCTCGCCGCCCAGTTACAACAGTCGCTCACTCAGTTGCAACATCTATACAAGCTTTCAGTGCTACTCAAGCTACCCAAGTTGCAACTACGTTCAAGATGGTAGAATTATGGAAATACCATTGAGCCAAAGTCACTAATTCCTACAGGTATATGTCCCTTTAATGAAGAACTACCCCTATAATTAGGGAGAGAAAGTTTATTTGTCGGGGAGGCTAAGATTAGCAATACCAAATTAGAGTTAAAGCTCTTATACTATCTCATTGTTCATGTGTTTGACTTCTTTCCACCAACACATGTAATTATCTCATATCACCCTCTGACCATCTTCATCATTTTGAGACTCGTGTCTAGGGTGAAGGTGCCATGAATATTAAGTAACAACTTCCATTTCATGATCGACTCCTCATCTTGCCTCTTGGTTTTTTGGTGAGGTATGAGTACTATGTGTGAATTAGCAGATCTTCTTCATAACGTAGTCACACACTTTCAGAACTGTGCATATAGAGGTCGACTTCAATACCAATTGCAACTTCTTGGTCACGACGATGTACAATCGCATATTGAGCTTCACGTGGCACCCCGTTTACCTAGATTAGTTTATTTCCCCTACTCGTGTTCTGCATATTACATACACAAGTCAAACCGTTCTCCATTTATAGTAATATTGTACAAACAACCTCCTCTCAATGTCAACTTTTTTGGTATGAAATAGCTTGGGACTTACACGGTAGTTTTCTTAGTTGGTATTACAGTTGTAGTCCGTTAACACGTCTTCGAAAGGTCCCTGATTTCAGTGTCAAATGTATTAAACTTGTAGCTCACGAAAGACAATGAAAAAGGTTTACAATACACGAATGTGGATATGCTACTAGACATCTCCGTTGACAACTAAGTTTTACTTTCTACAATCTTCCTATTAAGGCGCTACAGAGCATAAGGGCCCATGAAGGCCCAACAAACACATGCTAGATGGCCCCTCTATAGAAGATATTGTAAGTAATGTAGATCTACGTCAAATCACACATGAAGGAACTGTTTGTCTATGAGCAGATGCCATAAGAAATCAACATGACGGGAACTTCTGATATGCATAAAGGACACAACTCCCCCCACTCACAAAGAGGTGGGCCCCACACACATGGGGCCCACCTCTTTGTGAGAGGGGGGAGTTGTGCCCCCTGATGCATATCAGACAATTCCCAACATGACGAACATCATACTCATGTTGAAGCGTGATCATCCGAATGAGGTCCCTCATTTATGGCCTAGTATTCTGTGTAATATTACCTATAGGATTATCTCTAACATTTTTGCTTTCTAGCTTATACTGTTCATTTCCTCCTTTATTTCCTTGTACAATACATTTTTGTCCTATCCACATTATTTCTGATGACATCCTTATTGAGGATGTGCTACTTCACGAAACTGTCGCACATGGGTTGTAGGATATTTGGCAATAAAATTAAATTTAGCAAAGGCTTACTACCACATTCATTGGGATTTAGTCCAATATACTCTACTCCACTTTTAAATCTTGACCCAAATGATTCGATGGATCATGGCATGTGTTTCCACAGTGAGGTATTAGGTCCCCATCAACGGTCCAACCCAAGGAACCCATTAGGTAGCTCAAATAAGGGGACCCCTTGTACCCATCTATATATACCCTTTATGGAACCTCTTATCACCTCTTTTGTGTAACGTACGGACACGACTCAGTTTCTCACTTTTAGAACTTGTTAGACTATCCAATCCATTTATACCCTCAGTTTTGCTGATAATTACTTCTTTTTTGTGCCATGACCACAAAAGAATTTTGGCTCTTATTCACTAGTCCATGAATTATTTGTACCAATATTTAGGCATCAATGCCGGATTTTCAACTAACTTCATGTGGACACCATGACCTTCTCGAAAAAATATATTGGGATCTAAGTCTGAAAGGTCACCTCTAGGCAGGGTATCTTCAACTATTGGTGAATCGGTACACCTCGAGAGTGGTATGAAAACTTTCTCTTCCATATAAGAATAATGCACCCTTATACATTGGCAGTCCAACCTATACCCTATCACACGATGATGTCTGATTCCGAGCATGATCCTAACTACCATTACGAAGATAGAGAAGTCATTCTAGGATGTGGTCCTCTTCACCCACAAAAAGTATTCCATTCGGTGGAATATTGTCTTCTCCTGCAATTGATAGTAGGACTTGGATGCCGAACTTGAACACACTATATAGCCCTTAGACTTGATCAAGTCGGAGGTGCTTATCGATAAGGCATCGTCATAGGCATCGGTAATCAAATGTATATATTAATCTAAGAGAAAAGTGCAAAACTAGGCCCAACCTATATGCCTTTTTGTGAAACTATACCTAACGTTTAAAAAGTTGCAAAACTATACCCAACCTTTGCATTTAGTTCATAACTATACCTAACGTTTATTTCTGGCCCAAAAACGTCATATATCAACGTTATGACGTCATTACTCCGATACCATTGAGGGCAATATAGTCATTTCGTCTTTGATTGGTACTTAGGTGGGAATTGGCTGATCACGTTCATTACACTCCCGCTCAAAATTGGGGATTTTGGCGTTCTCTCATCAATGTGATGAAGAACCCTAATCCAAGGGAGAAATCGAGATCCAATATTATTGAGGAGATATAGAGTACAATGGGTAACAAAAAACCGTTATGAAATCGGTTGCATAACAGAGTATATATAGGCAATTTGTTAAACCCGCTCATAAGGCCCACGACCCATTAGCTTAACTCCCTGACCTAATCAGACTCTCGCCGCCCAGTTGCAACAATCGCCTAGTTGCAACAGCTATACAAACTTTCACTGTGACATAGGCTTCCACAGTTGCGACTACGTCTAAGCTGGTAGAATTATGGAAATACCACTGAGCCTAAGTCACTAACTCTTACAGCTTCGACTATCTCTAAAAGCTCATCACTCTTAGATCTATTCTAACAATTCACAAATTTTGCTAAAACAAGACAACACTCAACAACTTGTAGATTAATCTCTCGGATTGATTGGCTCTTGTCTCGTGTTTGTCTTAATGTACTTCACACCTATATATAGGTTCTTGACTTGGACTTCAAGGTGTGTTGTACACGGTTGGTAATTCTCCTTGTTTCCTTCTCGAACTCCTCTTCCTTGTTCTCACAATCCTTCTTGAATAATAGTTCCTTCGTTAGTGATCTAACTAAGAATAGACTCCTTCTTCAAATCAGGACTCAACTTGGAAAGCTTTCCTAGTTGCACTCGAACTCTTCTTTCCTTGTAGAGCGGTTTGCTTAATTAAGGAAACTTTCCTTCTTGGAAACTTGAGCGTCCAACCTATAACAAGTTTGTTTCCTGAATAATAATCAAAGACAATTACAACTGTGGAACTCAATTAGTTAAATGAATAAGGCAAAACAATAATAATAAATATCAACAAGATTGTAAATCGGATTCTGCTCAGCAATGTTACTCTAACATTGATTTCTCAATGTTAATCAAACATTGTCAGAACACCTGCACTTTCACGTATTGATGATTAATCATTTTCAATTACATGAATATTCCAAAAGGTAAGATTGGCAAATTATTCATGTGATCCATGTTGCCACGTCGATCTTATCCTGAGGAATGGACAGACAAGAAAAAAAACGAGGAATACGTCTTTGATGACTTAGTGAGATTCATACAAAACAAGTGACAATGCAAGAATTAACAGTGATTCAATTGATATATTTCTAGGAGTGATCTTACCGATATAAACAATTTAACAAGATAATTTGATGTAACAATGGTACCGGAATATTTTGTTTATGAACATGTGCGTTAACAGTAAACCAATCCAACCTTATACTTCAAAATACTACCTTATGTCTCCTAACCAGGAGCGACCTCGCAAATAAAACAGGCGACATGCTCGAGTACATGCCGATCCAGTACGCAGGTTACAACCAACTCCTGACTGCAAGCAGTGCCTAGATAAATGGGTATCAAACAAAATTACTTAAACCGACAGTCCTTACTGTGCGGCAGTAAATCGACTCAATCCCTGGGCCCAACTTTCCTAAGGCGTCCCAATGGGTTATAACCAAATAAGCTAGTAAACCGGATAATATTCGTTGCTCCTTGAGCTACATGTCTCGAACATAGTTCGTTGCTCTCTGCACAGTTCAAGAACCAGCAGACGAGATAATAACGAATTACCATGATTATGAATTAATATGTGGTAAATAATTAATGGTTGAGTATGATTTAACGATGACTAAGGAAATCATGTTATGAGACGAGATAAGATGCAAAAATAGGAATATGGTGAATAATAGGTTGTTCGTGATTTGGTAACGGGGTAATGTCTTTTTTGTCCAAGTTCCTCTGGCCAGAAGCCAAACTGGGCCACAACAAAATCAGAAATCCAACCTCACCTTTATTTTTACAGAGAATCTTGTGTGTCATTGATTAATTTGTCAAACCTTTTAATATCATTAAGATAATATCAGTTAACTGAATAATTATAACTTACCACTATAAACATGTGTACTATTCAACTTTCGTGTTGATGAAATTTGAGGATACTAATTTAAGTAAATAACACATATCATTGATGAAAATCTTACGCGATAAACTTTGATGTCGTAAGGTTAAATTAAATATCAAATATACTTTGTATACGTAATTTGTAACTCAATATTTATCTTAAGCAACCATATATTTATAATTATAATTGTAGTTATAGTTTTTATAATATTAAAAAATCATTTCAAATGGTAAGTATACAATAATATCAAGTGTAGTTTGATAAACTATTTAATTTGATGCATAATAAATCTTCAAAATATATTACTTAACTGATTTATGGAACATCGTTTTTTAAGTCTCTAGTACATCAAATATTCAGGCATCATGACATCAAACAATTACCTTATGAAGCAATCCAGTAATGTGTATAACTTAGTTAATATTATTTTGTTTCAAGATTATCTTAAATTACATAACATTGTATTTATAACATATAAAAATATTAATACATAAACCTAATCAAGGTAAATGATCAAAAAATATTTAAGTTACGATACATAATCATATAAGAAGATTACACCTCAAAAGTACATATGATAATCTTATTAAACTTATATAATGATATGTTAAACATGATAAATATACTATTTATATACTATTAAAAACAATCAAAAATATTAATTCGTGAATAAAAATCATATTAAACAGATTCTAATGCTTATTATATCTTATAAGAGTCATGTGTGAGTGATCAATCATGAAATTATGATGATTATTTTCAATCATAAACAAAGAACTTAAAATATGTAAAATAAGCTGAAAATCGTCGTAATTTCGAGTTTACATTTGATCGGATATCCAAATGATTTTTGTTTCCAAATATTTTGGTGGCAACTGATCCCTAACATCTCTAGGAACATGTGTACGGTTTTGGAATTTCGACTTTCTAAATCACATTATTTGAAAAATATTTCTTCATATAAGAGTTAGAGGACATCATGAGGAGTATTCAGCCATTGGCCTTGATCAAAAAAGATTTTCCTACTATTAGTTATGATTCTTCATACGGTGCAGGGCCAAAAGGATAATTTATGCGCAATAAATGTTTTGGGGTATTTTCGGGTAGAAAATGATAAAATAAAAACTTGGGATGAATTTTTCATGAAAGTAGACTCAAAAATGAAGAGATTGATATGAATAAAGAAGGAAAAACCGAAATAATTTTGGGTGTGAAAATTGTTGGAAGAAAGCCTACTATTTATAGCCAAAAAAATCAAATTAAGCCTACCTTCACCGTTGCGCCTGCCTCCGCCACTACAGTCGTTCGTCGCGCGACAGCAACCTGCAACATGCGTGCGCGAAGACCTATTGCGATATTGAATGAAAGTAAGGACGATAACCTAAAAATAATACAACCTAAAAAAAGAGAAGGCATGAATTAGAACCAACAACTAGACACAAAATTACACGCAAAGAACAACTTCGATATACATGGCATATCGAAGTTAGAGATACGACAGACTAACAGCTAATATTGGATCACATGTCGAAATCTGATATTGAAAATTATATTGAAAACCGATATCGAGAAATAAGATCAAAAAATTACATCGAAAGTTGATATTGAAACATGATATCGGAAAACGATATCGAAATAGCATATCGAAAAACATCTGGGATACTTTTGACGTACATTTGCCGGAAGAGGTATGCGTTCGCTAAAGGACAAATATATTTTTTCTACCTTCTCTCATCATCTATATGTAGACATGGGGGCATGAAATTTTCATTTATTACCAATCATATCGAAATAGACTTTCGATATAAGAAATCCAATATCGAAGATTTTTGATATTACTAAACGCCTGACATAATCTTGAAATTATGTTCCGGGTGAGAACTCTATACACGGAGGGATCTCGCTCATAATTCAAATTAGGACCTCCATGTTACGACAAATTATATTGCGGGTCTACCATTGTTATAGATATAATTCACGTATCCGAGCTCCCACATTTGAACTGGGAGAGACAAGAGCTACTGGTAATTCAAATTTGATTTAGTTTACAAGTTATTGTTTACAACAATAGCTCCTAAACTGGGGGACTACTTGATATTGGTAATTCTCGAATTAGCCCAACACACCCAAGTATATGGATCGAGCCCAACAAGGGATGGCACCCGATATACATCCTGATACCGTATTTCCACATTCAATATGGTACAACACACGCGAGAATTACGGATGCGGTCCATGCATCCCGAGGCCTATATATACCCTGGATCCGCTAACCAAGGCAATCTTGATTAATTACCCTACATTGTTCATCCGCATATCGAATACTCATATTTGATATCGAGCACCTACCCGATATACTTATTTGACTACACATCCGATACCCCATCCAATATACACATTCAACATACTCTGCCCGATATACCCTTCGATATACTTACCCGATATATACCCATGATGTACCTTTCTCGATATGGCCATATCCTCGATATCAGCCACATCCCCGACATAGAAGATATTCGATATCTACCTATATTCGACATATCTTCATTCTCGACATCTTGTGAAGCATCCTAGTGTTACTCTGAGATGTTCCAAACTAATGTTTACCTAGGACTAGCATTAGTGATAGGAGACATAATTTGTAATAGATTGATTATCATATTGTTGTAATCCCGCACTTCGTCAGTAATACACGATCTATTGTGAAATTACTTTCTAAACTAAAGATGATTTGAATGCTTTTTATGCTAAGAACTTTTAAACTAGAATTTAATGGAAATTAATATAAGAATGCAAGAACAATAATTAAATATCTTGTTTAGATTTTTGGTTTTGAATGCAAGAAAACAATTAAAGCAATTAAGATAATTAAACTTAAGAAACCAATGAAAACAATCAACTAGGAATTATTGAAAGAGATTGATTAACTAAATAAAGTAAACTAAATTCAACTAGAGAACATAATTTAATGATTGATTGATTGTAGTTGTAAATAATAATTGGAAAGATTGTTTAGAGGTCGGGTTTCACATTGATTTAACCATAATAGTTCATAGACAAACTACATATATCTACTTACAAAACTTGATAGTTATTTGATGTTTGCATGTTTATTGGATCTGTGACATATGGCAGGACCGCAGGAGTTATCTCAACCATACACCTATGAGATTCTAATAACCTACCGTGTTAATGGATCAGCCCAGTTGTGATTTTGTTTAGAAGAGATATCAAATATGCAACCCAATTAACTAATTTGAATTGTGTTAACAAAACATACTTAGTCAAGATTGATCTAATGTGATCCAAAGTTTGCGCATCTGTTTCTTTCGCAAATCCAAATTCATAAGTAGCATATATATAACTCTCCTTAGCGTTCTACACTACGGGCAGCCCCACACGAGTGCTTCCGTTTTATCCCAACGAGAGTAAGGTCAGTCACACAACATAAGTAATTATTTAATCTAGACATTCAAGGTCATCAAACACACATCAAGTGAAGAAAATAAAGATATTCATAAATCAGAGTTACTCCCCTACTCTAAACAACGAGTAGGTTAGCTCTTCACAGTCATGAGTTTCACAATCGATAAAGAAGTAAATATCATAGACAAAGTAAAAAGGCAAAGAAAAGCTTCTAGGATCGGATGGAACTTCGTTGCTTGGGCCTCTTTCTACTCCTTTTTGCTATCATCTTCTTCACAAACTATGTTCTCTTTAACAATGACTCAACTAAACTAGAAAATGACTTTTGATTGTGTTTTCTCTCTTGTGGCAACTCTCATGGTTTCTTTGTCGGAAAATTGGTGGTAAAGTGATGTTGAGAGCTGGTGAACGTGTTCTCCTACTGCTTAATGTAGCCTCCTATTTATAGTTTTTTTTCTTGCTCTGGGCTGCGTTTTCGAGTTTCTGACTTGTGACCCAATTTTCGTCGGATTACATGACCCACGCGCGATGTACCCCTCTCATCGCGCACCACCCACGCGATGTTGTGCTGATTGCACTACCTTCTGATTTCTTCCATGTGGTCCCTTGGTGTCTTCTCTTCAATTGCGCTATGTTCGGGAATTCACCTTTTCGTAGTGTCGTAGCACTTGAATATCCTAAAATAGTGTCTTTGACCAATTGTCACCCAAAATATCCATTTTTGGCATTATGCAAACCAAAAGATATTCAATTACCGTTTCTACATTCTTAGATAACTTTTCATTGCATCTTAGATTAAGCATTCTTATCATAAAAAACATTCAAATCATCTTTAGTATAGAAATCATTTCTTTGCAACTAAATCATTCAACCCCTCAATCATATTAAGTTCTATTTTGCTTACATTCTTGATTAGATTAGTTTAGTATAATTGCTTTCTTTCTAAATTCAATGTGTTTGTCTATGAACTATTATGGTTAAATCAGTTGTGAAATCCAACCTCCAAACATTTTTTAATCATTTGTTTACAACTAAAGAATTCAACCCCTCATTCATATAAAATTTTATTTTGTTTACATTCTTGCAATATATTAGTTTAGTATAATTGCTTTCTTTCTAAATTCAATATGTTGTAATTACTTAGTTCTCTTTTTTCATTCAAACTTACTTCTTGCATTAAACGCCTTCTTAGCTTTCATTTATTGTTTTCATTGCATTCTAGTTAAGTGAAAAATTGATGTATGGGACGTATTTCAACAATTACCACCCGATGTAGCATTCCACTTGATGCATGATGTTGTAGTAGTCACAACGAAACATGAAGTACCTACAACACGTAATGCAACATTCCACATAGTGAATGGATACTTACAGATTTCCATTAATGAATAAGGGAAGAAGAAGGAGATCGTAAAGGAGGAGAAAGATCAAGGTGCAAAAAGTGCACCCGAGAATCCCTAATTGTTCACTATAGCGTTGAGCTAATCGGCATAAAACTAAGTGTTGTGCTGGAGGCAACCCACGATAGTAAGTTTTATTTTGAGTCTTTGCATTTAGTTCATTCTTAGTTATTTAATATTTTTGTTTCGAGTCATAAAAAGCATAATCGTTTCAAAGTGTTCTGAGCTTACAATTGAGATAGGAGAGGAGCTATGAAGAAAACAAAGGAAGATTATAAGTGAAGAGACAAACAGGAAACAAGAAGATGAGACGACATGTCACATCAATGAGAATAAGTTTAGGCCACACAAAATCGATTGTCGCCCATAAAACAAGATACTTCTCATGCTTATCCTTCATTCCAACCCGATCACATGTATAATTGCATCTTGCCCTCCCCCATTCATATTCTTGCTAAACACAGTTATTGATTTGCCTAGGTTAATAACCTGACCCGGCGCCAACTCGTATCTCTTAAGAATATTTAAGATGTCAACCGCATTATCGAGTATGGCTTCACAAAAAATAATTGTATCTTTGGAAAGAAAATGTGAGAGATAGAAAAGGTATTTGCCCTAATCGAGACACCCTTTAAATGCCCTTCGTCTATGTGTTGCTAATCAAAGATAAAAAAAAGCCTCAACACAAAAGAAGATAATTAAGGGGGTCTCCTTGTTGGATTCCCCTCTCCGGAATAATATTACCAAACTCACAACCATTAACAAGCAATGAACATGAACATTGGGCACACAAAGCATAATAAGTGATACGAGCTCACTCGCAAAACCTAACATAAATATTATCTTTTCTAAAAAGAACCACTCAGAGTCAAAGAGTCAAGTATCCAGTTCTACTGTTTCTTTTAGTTTTAAGGTAATGATTCAGCTCAAATGCAGTCATAATGTTATCAGTTATGAGCCTCCATCACCATGACACGAATGCTAATTGAGAATGACAAATAATGTTACCCATAATTGATTTAAGTCTATTAGCAATAGTTCTTGGTGCATTTTTTGTAATTTCTTCAACATTTGTTTTATATGACTTGACCCTTTTAATTTGAAATGATTGTCTTTTCCATGTTGACTTTATTCTTGTTTATTGTCAAGCTCAGAAGGGACCTTAGATGCTAGGGACAAGATCACTACTCTTTTTGGACTCATTTACCAAAATACCCTTCTTTCTTTCTTGCAAAATGGTTGCCAATTTTATGAAATTAGAGTTTTGCCCCAATAAATTAGATAGCTTCTATTTTCAGTGTTCTTTTCAATGGATATAGTCCATTACGACCATATCAGGCCCAACATGCTTCCGTACAGAACTAATAAAACATAACCGTAAAAGATACCTCCTTTTGACCGTACCACCGTCGGGTATTCTGCCAGGTTTTACGAAGACTCCTCGCCCTCAACCACTCGATCGCAACCGATGGTTCTGCAACAGCTCCTTCAACGGTAATCAGCACAACCCTGGTTCGTTTCCTACTCCGGGTGTAAGAGATGACTTAAACGGAATGTTTAGAAGATCGACATCAACGTACTCAGGCGAAAGCAAATCTTTATTTATTTATGTGGAGACTTATTTATTACAACACACTCATAACCCCTTTAGAGAGGAGTTACTCGTTTAGCTACTCATGGTAGATGTGTCTTTCTTGTACATACACTCACAAATTATTACAATCGCACTGGAATTTAAACACTCGGAATTAAAACTTCAAGACTTAAAACTTTAGACTTAATTACAGACTTTCTTGTTTATAAGAAAACTAAGGGAAATGCTCGATGCCTTTAGCTTTCTTCAGCTTGTGTATTTATAGGTGAAGTTCCGGATTTGAAACGTGGATTTCAGCTACATCCTGATGCTTTTTCTTCCACTAGCGTAGTGGCCTAGCCCTCTTGTCATTTTAGTGGAATCTTTTCCACCTCAGCTTGTTGTCTTTTCCTTCCCACTATGATAGTGGTCTGGCCCTCCGCTTATCATCATGTCGTTGTAGTGGAGATGGTCCTGATCTGATCACATGGACACTTTAGCTTTGCCAGCTGTAATAGTCCATTTTCCTGTCCTACGCGGCATCTTTCCTTGTCTCGAATGGCCCTCTTTGTCGTTTTCTTCTTTGTCCCGTTTCATCGGGAATCCTTTTCCAAAGAGGGGCTCTCTCTGATCTTGACACTTTGGACAGATCCTTTCCTTCCATTTGCCGACGTGTGCCATATTGCAGAACTTTCGGCTAGTTTCTGCTGTCGACGGAATTTCATTCTTCCACAACGTTCTTCGTTTGTTTTCGAACATTGCTTCAGCAAACCTCGTGGTGGTGTTGGTCATGCTATTGAGCATGAACGTTCCGTTTTCCTTATTTTGGAAAATTTTAAACGCGTACTTGACTTTGTCCATCTCTGTGAGACAGACCCAGAGTCCCCAAGCTCTTCTTGTTGAGATGTCATCTTCTGAGATTGGGGCGACTAATATTTGTCCTTCTGGTGGAGGCTTGATGTAGTCCATTGCTTTTAAATTTGGTCTTTGGAGTTTGATAAAATGAAAACTCGGTAAAGACCCCTTGCCTGCGATTTTTGGGGCTGCAGAGATGAACTTCATTTCCAGCACATCGCCTCTTCCTAGTGTAGGATTGTTCTGCCATGTTTCATGCACATTTCTTTGTATCCACTCCGGTAATTTGGCAATTTCCGGAAAGCTTGGTGATGTGGTAAAGATTGAGGCTATACAGCCAAAATCAAACCATTCTCGTACTTGCTCAGGTTTTGATCCAGGTCGTATCCAAATCCTTGGATATTTTCCTGACCAATCTGCAATAGTTTTTCCCGGGACTAGTCCCATCCTCGTGTACAATCTTTCCCACGTTCTCTGATATTCAATCAAAGGTGGGGTTTTCTCGTTTTTGTTTATCTTAGATGATCCCGTCTGGGGTCTAAGATTAACCTCGTCCTCTTTAGTTTTAGAGGTGTTTTTTGATTCCTTTGGTATTTCTACCTCTGGATCAGCTTGCTTCTGGCTCGTTGATTCTTTAGGTATTTCTACCCTCGAATCGGCTTGTTCATGGGTGTCTTCCTCGAAAGGATCACCTGCTGGTTCAGTATTACTCGAACCATCAAACTCGTATGTGTTTGCTTGAATTTCCACTTCCAGATTTGAAAGGGAAGCATCTCGAAATAGGGGTACCGTGAGGCTATCCCAAAGACTCGTACTACCCAATAAAGTTGCCTTCATTGAGTTTTGAACCTTGGAAAGGTCCCTTTCCTGTACATGACCGGAAGCCTGAGCATTTATTGCCAGACCCTCGATCGCCTTGCGGAGCTCGTCCAGGTTATCCCTGTGGTGTCTCCATCTTGTAAGGATGGTATCGGCCTCATGAGCCTCCATCTCTTGTTAAGAAATCTGCAAGAACATTCTCATAAGATTTGATAACTTGAACATCAAAATTATAATATTGACATTCAGCTTGCCATCTTAATAGCCTAGCTTTCTCGGGTTTGCTTTCTATCTTATTTTTTAAGAAAGCCTTGACACTAGTATTATCAATTTTAAGTGTGAATTTTTTAGCAAGTAAGAATAAAGGCCATTTTTTGAAGGCCTTCCGAACTGCAAAGAATTCTTTCTCGTTGATGTGCCATCTTGCCGCCTCATCTTTTGAAAAGAGACCGCTACAGTATCTGCATGACACTTCTCCTTTTGGTTCGACTTTGGTAAGAACCGCTGCCCACCAATGATCGCTTGCATCCGTATAAAGTACCAAATCATCTTCATCATTTGGTATTGCAAGCTTGGGGAGGTTTTGACAGATAGCTTTAAGCTTCTGTACTGTTTCCTTGTGTTCATCCGTCCACCTAAACTCTGCATCTTTTTTAAGAAGTCTGTAACTTGCCAGATTGTTAATAAACATTCCAGCAAAATTAACTAACCCCATAAAACTTTGGAGTTGTTTAACCGTCTTGAGGTCGTCGGGAAAATCACGTACCTTTTCCACCAAATGGCTTTGGAGGATAATACCTGACTCGTCAATCTCGACTCCAAGGAATTCGATCTTCCTTGTAAGAATTACTGCCTTCTTTTGTGACAGCACTAATCCCTCTTTGTGGCAAACATCTGAGAAGATCTCCAAATGTTTGATGTGTTCTGGGACGTTCTTCGAAGCGATGAGAATATCATCGACGTAGACGAACATGAATTTGAAATAATATTTGAAGAGATTATCCATTTTCCTTTGATATATCTGGGGCGCATTGGCCAAACCCATTGGCATGACATTCCAAATATAGTGACCTTGCGGTGTGGAAAAAGCTGTAAACTTCTTACTCTCTTCTTCCATCTTGATTTGGTAGAAACCTGATTTGCAGTCAAACTTAGAGAAGACTCTCGCGTTCTGAACGCAGTTGATCAGGTGCTCTCGGTTCGGGATATAGTATCCGTCGAATTCCAAGATCTTGTTGATCCCTTGGTAATTGATCACCAATCTTGGCTTTCCTCTCTTGATCTCTCCATGGTTCCTGACTAAGAACCCCGGACTGCTGTAAGGAGAAACTCCTGGTGAGATGAGCTTCAGATCCAGATGTTCCTTGAGAATCATTTGCATATCCTTTCGATCCTCCTGGTTCATAAGGATAGGTCTATATCTGACCAACTCGTTTTCCTTACCCTTTTGAACTCTTAAGGTAGCCTTGAGTTCATTCTTGTTCCACCACGCTAGAGGGTCCTCTTCGTAGTTCCTTTGAATCTTAACTTTGACATCTTCAATTGAGATTTGTTCTTCGTTTGTGATGTCATTGTAAAGACTTGGTTCAAGGCTGACCTTCAGGATTTCGATAGTTTCATCTCTAATTCTTTCGATCTTCCGGTCGCCAAGGCTATCAATCCTGAGCTGTAGGATTGCCTTACCATATTTCCTCTGGTCCTTCATTTTTGGGTGTAGCAGTCGTCCTTCATCACCACGCTTGCTGCAAAATTGAATTGGGAGTTTGCGATAAAATGCCTGCGTCAACCTCTGCACAAAGATCTTATGATCACAAGTTGTTGTGAGGATAAGACGCCTTGTTTCATTGTCCTGCGTAAAACGTTTGAATGTTTGAAGGAAATTGTTGCCGAGTAAGATATCGGCTCCGGTATCATGGAAATAAATTGGGGGCGTCTTTACTTTGTACCATGGGGTACCTCCTGCTCCGCCAATTAATATTTCAGCATGTTTTATTCCTCGTCTGAAGATGATGATCTTCTTCGAGAAATCCCTTCCTACAATCGCTGATAAATCTTCTCCGATTTCTTCGGGGAAGACTCCTGGTTTTGCTGTGCAAATCCCTGCTCCTGAGTCGATATACGCTGCAAAGTATTCGGCTCGATATTTTTCGTACAACATCCCTACCGAGATGTAGATCGAGAATGGACTGGTGGTCATTTGAGCCGGTATCTTTTCCCTTCCACCGTAAACTCCATTCCTTCCGGCACCTTTTCCCAAGGTTTGTGATCCTCGAGAAATTCGATTCCAAGAACAAGTTGTTCTGGGATCTTTCCTGCACGTCCGTTCATAATAAAATCCAGTCCACCTTACTTTAGGTTTCCCTGAAAGCTACCAACAAATGGCTGCTTGAGATAATACAATGCGTCGCATGGTAACGTATTATCTTTCTGGGTGGTGTCGAAGATGACTTCGACTTCTCCCCATCCTCCTGGACACTGGAGTTCACCTTTGGTTATGAATTTCTTTGGTTCAATCACAACCTCCATAATTGGTTTCTTTCCCAGGTAAGGCTTTGCATCCTATTTTCCCGGAAAGAGACCGTTCTGGGCTCGAATCTTTGGCTCGTGTCCTTGCCAAATACTGGTTGGTCGCGAATGATTAAATCCATTTCATGAATATGCGGCAGGCTGGAAATCTCTGGCCTGACTGCATGTGCGACCTTCTCAAAGATCTTCGGTATCTCAATAAACTCATTCCTCTAGAAGAGATCCGAATGTTGAGTAGTTGAGAGCGCGTAGGAGATACTGTATGTAATGGAGTAAGGCCGGTTTCCTTCCTTCATTAACTCCTTGTTTTTGAAGTCCTGATGTAGAGTAAGGACTCTGCTGAAATCTTTATCGGTCAGGTTATAGGCAATCTTGGGGTAAATGAATGTTGCCACCTTTCCTACGAATAGATTTCCCGAAATTCCTCCGAGACAAGCGTCTCGTAGATTCTGGATTCTTTGATCAAAGACGGCAATGTCAATTGGGGAATTGATCCCTACTTTGAACGTTGCTTTAAGCATAATTCTTATGGCTCCGATATGGATCCATGACATTTTCTGCGCAACCTCTGGCTTGAGTCTTTTTAGTTCCTCTTTGATTTCGTTCATAGGAACTAGTTGCATTTCCATCATATTACTGGTCAGCTCCATTGGGATAGCAATTTCTCCCGCTGTGACCTTGTAGATTATGTGATGTTTTCTCCTTTTGAAACTTAGCTGGGCTAAGGTCCTTTCCATTCTACCGATGGTGAATCCATCGTAGACTCGTAACTTTGGATCTTCCCGCATAATTCTCATCAAGGCTTTGTGAGAAATGCTGGTTTGTGAGAAGAATCCCGTCATGTCTTCTTGAACTTCCTGATGGAAGATCTCCTCGTCTTCAGTCTGATTCTGATTCTGATTCTGAAGACTCATCTGGTCCTTCGTCTTCCTCATATATACTTTCGTCTGAAGGGATATCCTCAAACTGGTATACCTGGACAAGGTCCTGAAAGTAGACAGCTTCTTCGATCTCTGGCGTAGCCTCGAACTGTCTCACACCTCTTTTTTGGTTCTCCGGACAATCTGTTGAGATGTGTCCTTTAGCACCACACGTCCAACAGTTGCAGTCTTTGAAACTATCATTAGCACGTGTGTGCGCTCTCCTGAAAGTTCGCCTAGCTGGTGGTCTGTTGGCGCTTCCTTGACTGGAAGACGTCCTTCCTCGGCTAGGTCCTGGTCTTTGCCCTGATTTGTAACTTTGGGCCTTTTGTTTTGACCAGAATCTTCTTGGCTTCCATGAAGATCTTCTGGTGAACTTGCTTCTTCGCTCATAGGGGTGATCCCTATGCTTCTTCTTTTGATGTCTCTCTGGTGCTCCTACGACCGCTGGAATGTCATTATCGTCGCAGCAAAGCCGGGCTGATTTATTGATTCGTTTCAGCCTCTTGAAATTCTTTTGAATTGCTGCCTTCTGGCACCATTCACTCAACTTGACTTTGAGGAAAGACATCCTTTGAGCCACCGTGTCTACCCCAATAGGAGTATACTCTCGTAGTAACATTTCTCGCCACGAACTTGCTATCTTGGCGAAGAAAAGGGGAATCGCCGTGTCTTCACCAATTCAGCTCTTCCATCGGTACTTGGTGAACAACTTGATGTATAGATCGACACTACATATATCATGTAGCTCCAGGCTATACAGCGCTTGTTCGTATCGCCTGACTTTCTCCCGATCACCTCCTCCGGTCTGGAGATCCACAAAGTATCCTTCTCCGATGAAGTAGATTTTGAAAAGCCTAGCCATTCTATCCACGATATCCTTGAGAGAATCGCCGGATAAGACTCCGCTTCTAACTTCTGGAGTTCCATATTCCCATCCGATCTTGACCGATCCTTCTAGGCTCATCTGGAGCATCATGATGAAGCCTTATTTGTCGAGTTCGAGTGTTGTCGTTGCGATTCTCATTGCCGATGCCCATTCATCAATCAGGGCTTCGCGGTTCTTGAAATCCAAAGTATCCAGATTGAGCATAAGCCCATACGGGTGAATTGGATCGAGTTGAGACCTTCCGTATGGTGTTCCATGAACATCTGGCCTTCTGGCTTTTGCTCTGGTTGGAATACGATTGTACATATTTCCCGCAACAAAGTCATGCTGGTGCGGCATGGCTTCTTCTCGAATTGGCTCTTCCCGAATTGGCTCTTCCCGAATTGGCTCTGGATTAGGGATGGAAGATCCGGCGCCTTCGGTAATTGTTGATTGTTCTGGTGGAAGACCTTGACTTGGTACAATAGCACCAAACGTCTGCACGTTTTCCAGGTTGCGACCCGAAAATGATTCTGCAAGATCAGAAAGGTCTTGCAATGCCTCGAAATTGAAATCGTCAATCCTGAATCTGGCCATGATTTCACTTGGTGCTAGGTTCTCCCCTTATCTGGGCTTCCAGCTTCTCGTTCGTGGTCATCTCCCTTTTGGCCTGGACTACTTTGCCCTTCTGGTGCAGTAAGGGCTCCCTTCTGAAAGATGGTGGTAACCATCCTCCTATTCGTCTTTCGGATGACCTTGGAATGGATTCCAAGTTCTTGACTCGTTGCTGGATATCTTGTAAATTCCCTAAGATCTCCTTCTGTCGTCGAGATATGGCTTCAAGCTTGTCTCTGATTTCCTGTAGAAGCTCGGGCACATAGTATTGGTGATTGCCATATGCTTGAACCGTTTTCTGGACTTCCCTGAGGTCATGGGATAGCTTTGAGCTATCTGGCACGAGCTCGTGGAAATCTGGCAAAACTAGATTACTCATGAAGAACGGTTATTTCGTTCAGTGATTAATCTATTAATTATTGCGATATCAGCCATGAGACCATTAACTCTTATAAACGTAGCTCTAATGGCATGGAGATTGTCTGGTCTGTGACTAGCTAGGTCAACTAACTTAGTCATCAAGAGTTGGAGCTCTTGTTCAAGTGTAATACCAGGCATTTTACAGGCTTAGTATTGAACTCTGTTTATTAGCCATTTCTAAGCTAATTTTTATCAGCTTGATTTGTTTAAGTCTGGTAACCTGGATAGGACATATTTCTCCTGATTGTTCCATGCTACAGCGTAGAACATCATGGTTCCTCAATTCCCTTTTATGGAAATTAAGGTATCTTGTTAAGGCCGTGATTCGCCTTTTGATACTTGTACATGCATTTCCTTTCATAGGAAACCAAATTGGGAGATCCCAAATGTCATCCATCACTGGATCACTCATGTTTTGAAAATACTCCCCTCTTAAGGTGATTAAGCGTTAATATAATAAATAAATACTCCACGTAAAATAAATAAACCATGCTCTGATACTATTTTCAAGGCACCAAAAATAGAGACCTTTAATGTATGGGGTATAAATAAAAAATCATAAATCTTGAGGAAAAAGGGAGAAAAAGGTATAAAAGTAAGAAAGTGAAAAAGGAGCAGTGCTCTAAGCTCAGAAAGACAATGATTTATTATTATATATTAAAATATAGCACAGTGAGTTGTTTTTTTTTTTTTGGTTAAAAGCACAGTGAGTTGGTTAAAACTTAAAATAAGAGATCATCGAATCATTGTTTGGGAGAATTCACATGTACACTCTACGGTGAGCATTATTTTTCCTACCCTTGAATCTTGATTGTGATGGAAACCTGTATTATATATATATGCCATCAACCTGCTACTCTTTCTATAGATGAACATAAGGACTCGATCGAAATGAAATGGGATATTCGAAGCATATTCACTTGATATTACGCAACATTGTCCACCAAAGGGCAATTTTATATTAATCATCCCCTGTCTTATTGAGATTAACAAATTTGTATCGTACAATTGTTTGGCCAATTCTAATATTTTTGCCGTAAAGTAAATTTCGTTTTCTTAATTTAGTGTAGCGTTTCAGTCATTTGACCAAGTGACAAAAACATATTAGGGTGTGCAAAAAATCCGGATCGATCCAATTATTGATAATTGTATCAATTAGTATGGATCATTTACTAAATCATCATTATTTAAATGATCAAATAAACGATCCATGTAAAATACTGAATTATAGTTTGATACTATATTAGATTTTATATGTCAATTAGCCAATCATACTAAATTACCGAACTATTTAATATATATATATATATATGACCCATATGGAATTGGAGAATACACATTACTTTTATAGATGAATGATGAAATTATTCTATCTTGATTGTGATGGTTTCATGCATGCTTGTTTCTTGTTGAATGTTATATGATATTTATGATATATTGATGGTTAAATTATAGAGCTTTAGAGTTAAATTAATAAAATCTTGTTGAGTTCTCGAAAGCATATTTCTTATATTTGTCATATGTTTTTCTCAATTCGACTAATAATTTTTTAAATCGTTATAATGATGCATTTTTTATTCGTTTTTCTTGTTTTGGTTTTGAAATAAAAAAAATGTTCAAGAAAACTTTGGCAAAAATACTGAATCGATCGAAAGTACCGAATTCAAATCCGATAATCACTTAATTGTATCGAAGTAATTTGATTTGGCAAACGATTCGAGTTTTTGAATTACCAATCAAATCATTTATCCAAAACCGAATCATTGATACGATATTATAGTTTTGCACACCCCTCGAACATAGCGCTTGAAAGTGGCAGTTTGGTTACATCACTATGTGCCACTTCATGTTTCACACGTTATATATATCCTGATATGCGGCGCTCAGGTGTACACACAAATGCATTCAATTATTTTTCCTTTCTTCTCTATCCGAGGAAATAGAGAAACAAACTTAAACCCCTCTCCACTCGATAAATTATTATGAACAACCGTTATATTGAGGATGTGGTGCAGTCAAAATATGGATGTGTACCAACTCGTTATGCAACGAACGGCCTAATAATTAGTTTGCATGTGCACTCTCTCTCCAATATCTCGGTGCTATCGCATAAATCTCCATTTTCGCTAACAACAACTTGAACACAATAATATTTGAGTCAAAACTACTTAGAAGAGATTAAAGTATGGATTGAAGTTAATTAAAACAAAAATATAACAGAAACCAAACAAAAAAAATGCAGCTAATTGAAGTTTAATTTGTTTCAGGACCTTTAAAGTTCATTACGTCAAAAACAAATCTTAAAATACTAATCCATCGTTAAGAACTTTTTTCACTCAAACCAAAAAAGTGCGAGTGAAGACCAATGCAGGATAAAAAATCCAGTTAATTGTACAACTTTTGCCGCTTTTTATATCATTAAAACACTGCTTTCCAACAGAAGTTGGAAGGAAGATCTGTGTATTTTCTTCTTTTTAGTACCTATATTTCACGATTGAGGTTGAAGAGATAGTGCAGAGGGGGTTGTTTGGTCTAGCTCAAAGAATTTCTCTTTCTTCGGATGGAGAAGAAAGGAAAATATATGGGTGCACTTTTTGTAAATTGTGGAATTGGACTGGCACATATATAGCGGTGGAACAGAAAGTTTGAACTGAGTAAGCGGAAAGTATCCGGCCTGTAACTAATTAACCGATGATTTATCCATTTAAAAAGTTTAAATCTTTTGTCTTCCAATAAAATGTTTTGAGATTTCTATCTGTTTTCAAAGCTTACCTAGCTAGCATGAATATGAGTTCGCGAGCAACTCACGGTTAATAGAAATTGGACGTAAACTCAAACTTTTCTTAAATAAACTTAAGAGTGGCATATGCAACCTCAGAAGCTTCAAATATTCAAAAATAAAATAAAAATCATGATATAAAAACAGAAATAAAAGTTCAAACACAAGAATTGAGTTAAGATTATTCTAAAATTATTCCTGACAGTATAAATTGCTAAACATATGTTTTACTTTCCATATTAATAGAACCTGTGCAAAAATGTTTCTAGTTAATTAGGTACAAAAATATTTGAGACTTATTCTTGGATGGCTTCCCTTTTCGACATTAAACTGCCTTAAAGTTATACGTGTATCGTTTCACAAAAAATATATACAGTTAACAATAATTAATCACCTATTCACCTTGGTCCTACCTAACTCTATTCTTTATATGGCCCTGCTCAACCCCAAGGGCCTCACACGCTCCACTTTAGACAACTTCACTCACAAACATTCACACTCACACACTCTTTCCTGCGCTATTGTAAGGCTTGAAGCTGAAGACTTTAATTTGCAGCCCGAGACTCCATAATTGTTCCATATTTTCTCAGTAAGATATAGCTCTCTCTGAATTAGCAAACAACTTTATTTTGATTGTTTTTTTGTCACATGAACCATTTAAACTAGGGTTCATAACCACATGCACGATCTTAGTTGTAGCATATCACTCATAACATTATCATGCATATCAAATGCACAATATAATTGCGGTCGCATCTATTCATACATGAAAGAGTTATGTTTAGTAACAAAGCTCTCTCATAGACAAGATTTACTTCAGACCTTTTAATTTCATATTTAGCACAAACCAGAATGAAGTTTTAAGAATATAATACCTATTGAATGTAGTTTGTTTGGGATGTTACAGACGTGACTCGTCAAAGGAAAACGACATGTGAAGCGTTTTCGAGTCACGTGTGGTTTTTACTTTATATTAATTAGAACGATGTACGGTTCAACGTTCGTGGATGAAGACATTACATTTTAGTTAAATTTGTGATCAAAACTTTGCTTAATTATTCTTAGCACGATTCTCCTTGTACCAAATTTTACTTTGGTCATTGAACTTTGCAAATTGCACTTCGATCTCTTAAACTTGTCCACGGATATAGGCTTGTTCAGTTTGAAGAAAAGCATCCCCAACAAGAGTCATTTTCAATATTCTCTCTAATTATTTTAAAGTATTCATATGTAGTGTAAGGTGAAGATTAACTAGTATTAGTGGGAGTGCACCGTGAGTTTTGTTGAACCACATGAAAATTCCAAAAAAAAAAAAAAGTTAATTCAACTGCTGATCATTGAAATCGAGTTAAGATAAAGACGAGATTTATGACAAATAAATATAAAGAACCAAAACAAAACGACATCAAGTTGAAGAATTGAACTTGATTTTTTTCATGAACTTTGATAAATAAATTTTAAAACTTCGAAAAAAGATAAATCCTAATAAAAGCTAGATACTAAGATCATGTACTACTAAAAAACGGTACATAAGTTTATTTTTATTTCTCTTTTTTCCACCCACTCTTATTCTTTAACAAATTGGAATAACAAGTTAGGAACATACGTGATATGAGTATTTTTCGTATTGGGCCAGCCATGGGCCAGACCCAGTTTTTCACCTATGTCGAGGATCTCCCGACATACATATCGATATCATCTCCGATATAGTACAGCTCACGTGTTTATCACGTGAGTGGTCCCCGCATCCCAAGACCTATAAATACCCGCTTCTTGGTAATCTAGATAAGCTTTAATTATGCGCAATTACTGTACACTTATGTCGAGCCTTCCTCGATATAATATTCGACATAATACCCGATATATATCACCTGCACCACCTCCGACATATTCGGGAGATCACTTTCGACATAGAAGATTCGATATCGTCCTCGACATAATCCTCCGTTGCATCCGACGTTAGTTCGAGGTGTTACGGACCAACCCTATTAAAGACTAGCATAGTTAGATAGGGCTAGTTAGCGATATACTCGTTGTACCACTGAGACGTCTGTGGGATGACTCGCTCGCAGTCTACTAGACCGGTGGTTGACAATTCAGTGGCAGAAAGTGCACCCCTGCCGCCTATTCTGGCCCAACACCGAGAGGGGGTAAAATGAACCCGTCCAGTCTCATGCACCGAGAGGAGCAGGACCTGAGCCTGCGGCACCTGCCACTTTAGCGCCGGAGATTGTGGCGCTAATCAACGCCACAGTTCAGGCAACACTAAAGTTCTTTGAAACCTTGATGTCGTGCTTGAATGGTAAGGAAACATGCGACGCGCCACCGCGACCCCATGAGTCTAAGGATAGATGACTTGCATCTGGAATTAGGGGTGGAGAGCGCGATGACGCGAGTGATGACACGAGAGACCGCTCTAGGTTAAGGGTTCAAGAAGAGGAAATGCCTGACCCAATGAGAGAAAGGAGAAATATCGCTAGGAGAAGGTAGCAACTATACCGTGAGATGATGGAGGTTAGTCAAAAACTGGCAATGGCAGAAGGCCACAAGACTCTGACCCCATTTTGTGCGGAGATCGAGACAGAAGTATTGGACAAGGGTGATAAGGTCCCTACCATCAAGGCTTATGACGGGAAGAGCGATCTCAATGATCATCTCCACAGTGTTGACAGTGTGCTAAACTGGCATAGGTTCTCGCACGGTATCAAGGCAAAAAGCTTGGCCACAACCCTAACCGGAGCGGCTCTAGATTGGTTTAACAGGATCGAGATAGGATCAATCATCAGTTATGAACATATGAGGGAAAGTTGGAAAGTTAATTCTCCAGTTAGAAAAGGATGAAAACTAACATGCACCATCTCGACGCGATGAAGCAGAAGAAGAAAGAGAGTCTAGAAGAGTTTATGAAAAGATTCAATGATGAACTAATGAAGGTGGATGAGCCACAGGGGGACCAGGTGGTACGCATTTTGTTCAATTCGACGGCACATATGAGGTTCGCACAGGAGTTAATAAAGTTCAAGTCACGACTATCGATCAAATCAATGATCTTGCTCATAATACCATATACCAGGACATTATGATGGCACGAAGCAGACTCCACATCACGCCAGTCGCAACAGAGGAAGAGAAGGTTGGAACATAGACAAAGATGGCTGGGACAGGTAACCAAGATGATACACTCCCCTGAATCAGGATATTCTGACCGTATTTGCGGTAGCTCAAAGAAAGAGGTGGTTGAATCAACCAAGGAAGTTGAGAGAGAATGAAGTCACCAAATGATCAAGGAAGTACTGGGAGTACCACCTCCAAAAAGGACACAAGGCAAGCTGATCGAGTATGTGCAAAACAATAGAGATTCTGATGATCAGGAGGATCGATCCCACTCTCCCAGAAGGGAAAATATAAAGGCCATAGAGGGCCCTAATGGGCATGGAAGCGCAATTGTCAACGCACCCTCTAGATACGTGTTCAACATGATCAGCGGGGGGCTAGCTGGAGCAGACTCCACCAATTAGAGAAAAAAGATTACAAGAGGACTGAAACACGACCGCAATGTCAGATTCATGTCACTGATGGATGAGCTGCCAAAGGAGAACATTACCTTCTCAAACAGGGACCTCATGGATTTCACTTCCGAGGCCATACAGG
Organism: Linaria vulgaris; assembly: GCA_948329865.1. NCBI lineage: Eukaryota > Viridiplantae > Streptophyta > Magnoliopsida > Lamiales > Plantaginaceae > Linaria > Linaria vulgaris. The sequence continues at coordinate 36,843,518 of OX415253.1, forward strand.
CAGGTAAACTTGCTTTTCCCTTGGTTGTTAAACTTGACATTTCCAATTATGGTGTTCACAAGGTGCTAATAAACAACGAAAGTTCCACGAACATCATATTCGCACATGATCTGGAGAAGATGGCGTTGGGCCATCATTAGGGGTGAGTTGGGCCGGATTCCCTCGGGGATCGGGAATTCGGCCCTCGGGAATCGGCGGGGATCGGGAGCTCGACGCGGCTCCCAATTTGCGGTTGCGGGAGTTCCGCGGATTGCGGGAGTTCCGTCGGGGTCCCGAAAGCCACAAAACCTGCTAATACCTAGGGTTTCGGCGCGGCGGAGATGGTGAGCTTCCGTGGCGGAGATGGTGAGTTTTGAATTTGAAAAAATACCTAGGGTTTCGGCGCGGCGAAGATGGCGAGGCAGAGATGGTGAGCTTCCGGAGATGGCGAGGCGGAGATGGCGCGGCAGAGATGGGCCGGCGGAGATGGTGAGATTTTGTGTTTGTGGTGTGTTTGTGTTTGTGTTGTGTTGCTCGGCGGAGATGGCGGACTGTGTGTGTGTGTGTGTTGCTCGGTGGACTGTGTGTGTGCGTGTTTGTGTTGCTCGGCGGAGATGGCACCGGAAAGATCGGGACCCGCGGATCGGATCGGATTCCGGGCATGACTCCCGATCCGATCCGCGGGAGTTGCTGCGGCAGAAAATTCCCGCAGCAGCGGGTCGGATCTCCAATCGGATTTTCCCCGATTCGGTCGGGTCGCGGGAAACCGACCCGGCCCTCCCACCCCTAGCCATCATGTAGTGGAACAAATCCACACCCCTTTGATTGGTTTCGGAGGTGCCGAGGTGATACCACTGGGACAACTCAATCTCACAACATCATTTGGTAAGGAACCACACAGAAGGACCATCAACATCCAATACACAATAGTGGATCACCCCTTTGCCTACAACATCATTACAAGCAGGCTGGCTCTCAACGACATCCGAGTAGTGGGATCCATATACCACCAAAAGATGAAGTTCCCAACAGCAGGAGGCGTGGGAGAAGTCATCGCCAATCATGAGGAAGGATGGTTGTGCTACATAACTTCTCTCAATCTCCCACGGATCAGGGATGCCACTGGAGGAGCTGCGAACATAATTGACAATCACCAAACTAGGGAGTAATCAACATAGGAAAACCGTTTGGAACATTTTTTACTTTCAGCAATGTTGAACATTTTTTAAATTTCCCTAAATTGCCCCATCGTTGGGCTAGACTGTAACTAAAACAGGGTGAACTACGCCGATTTAATTCCCATACAACGGGATACATAGGTGGGTTAGAATTTACCTAGCCTTCGACCGCTATCCTTTATAACCTCATTTTCGTTCCAATCGATATACTTGATTGCGATACATAGGCATGCTTTACTGCAGGTACATACCCTTAGGAGGGAATGAGTGAGATGTGTAAACATGCACACCTTCATTCAAAAATATTATATCGTTATCTCTATGGCAGATATACATATATCTATTTTACATCACAGGTATAAATAAATTCTTACCGATAACAAGGATGATACTCTCCATTCAGCGGAACAGAACATGGAAAGTGGATCTCATCCACTCATTATCTCTGACATGAAATGATTGTTTCTATGATTAACAACATGAACAGAATATCGGTGCATTCTGCAAGGACTGGGGAGAGTTCGCTACCGAGAAAGGATAATAATCTACAAATTCCTTGGGATAACTTCGCTATCCACCGAGATAGGCAGGAGACAACCCGTCATAGGAAAAAAAATGCCTTGGGATAACTCCACTATCCACCGAGATAGGCAGGAGACAACTCGGCATACGAAAAATAAAAATTTCTTGGGATAACCCCGCTATCCACCGAGATAGGCAGGAGACAACCCGACATATGAAAAATAAAAATGCCTTGGGATAACTCCGCTATCCAATAAGATAGGCAAGAGACAACCCAGCATACGAAAAATAAAGAATTCCTTGGGATAACTCCGCTATCCACCGAGATAGGCAGGAGATAACCCGACATACAATAAATAAAAATATCTTGGGATAACTCCACTATCCACCGAGATAGGCATGAGATAACCCAACATACAATAAATAAAAATGCATAGGGATAACTCCACTATCTAACGATATAGGCAGGAGATAACCCGACATACACGAAGGCTACAAAGGTCAAGGGATAAATCACACATCCACCGTAATTGGGAGAAGAAACCCGATGTACGCAAGGAAAATGAAATATCAAGAGTGAACCGACACACAGAGAGCTTCGCTCAACTATAGACAATAAAGAAATGACATTGTTAAAGATCAAGGACACTTGAGTCTTAAAGAAAAATTGTTCCATTCCAAGAACGAGATTGAAGGTTACAAATGCCAAAAGGGGCACTATACACAATACTCTAAAATAAAAAGTAATATTACAATACACCATAAACCTTTAGCCGGGTTATTTGGGGGAACCCTTGGTATGGATCCGAACCAGACTCATCTGATCGAGAATCTCCTTGTAGACCTCTTCTACAAGATCATCATCAATCTCCACGCCGGAGTCTTCAAAGGGATTCCCATCAAGGACCAATAGAGGTTCTAGAGGACTAGGATCGAAGTCATCCCTGAATCTATCAAGAAGGCGGATCTGACCGATAATGGAATCCTTCGCTTCCTCTCTCTTCTGCACCCCGCGTTCGGCACAGATTTCTTTGAACGTCTCACTCAAAAGGAAGGCTTTCACATTGAGAACCATTTGCTCTCGAGTAAGCGTCTTGCATCTGTTAGCCCTCTCAGCAAGGGCCAACTGTTCTTGCACCACAGTAAGCTCCTCTTCTGCTTTTTCCCGCTGCTCCCTCTCAATTGTAAGAGATACGTTAGCCTCCTTAAGAGCGGCTATCAACTCCTGGTTTTGGGTAAGGAGCTCGCCCACATTTACTTCAGTGGCTCCAACAATGCTCAAGGCTTTATCCTGCTCTTTTGCCAATTTGGTAGTAGCAGCAGGGTCATAATTGGCCAGGCTTTCGAGAAGGGCGATAGCTTCGGAAATATATGTCACCTGGGCGACGTTATTCTTACTCGTCGTCTTCAAAAAGCTGGCAAGAAATTTCCCGACCTGGAAAACGAGAACATCACAATACCATAAGAACACCATAAAAGTACTTTTAATAAATGCATCTGCATAGTCGCCTAGAAAGATAGGTCACACACTTACAAATTGAAACAGGGCGCCTTGACCAACGGTAGAACTTCCCCCCTCAGTCCTTTTCCTCTTATGAGGTGAGGCACTAGCGCAAAGTTCCCTGGAGCTTGATTTGCATTGGTACCCGCACCAGTCCCATTTTGCGAGGGCAAGTTGCTACCCAGAATTGCGCCTCCCGGGGCCTCTCCACCCTGCGAGGACCTATTCAATTTTTCCTTAAGACGATGACCTTCGTGCACATACTTCTTAATGAGGACCAGAAGCGCATCATCACCCCCAACTGTTGTTCTTGGAATGGCTTCGCGTTGGGCAATCACGTCCAGCCTCCGGTGCTCCATAAGAGTAGCTACAAACAGACAAGGGCACTGTCATCAAAACAAGAACATGAAATAGAAATTGCCCAAGTAACGATAAGAAAAACCTTACCAAGGTCATGAGGGCCTCGATAAGGCATCGGAGAGATACCGCTCGCGCCAACCACATCCTCATCACAAAGCATGTTAAGATGATAGGGATGATCCAACAGCTTCAGTAAAAATTCGAACGTCAATTGAGGGCGGCCAAGACCAGCATGCCTTATATACTTCTCGCACGTAGACCACTGTTGCGGGAGCCCGTAGAACGCCCCAACCATTCTCTCTTTACATAAAAGAATTTATTCTTGTTTCCGAACTCATAACTAGACTGGCCACAGAACATGAATTTGCGTCCGTTTTGCGAACGCACAAAGAAAAACCTTTGTCACCACCATTGTTGTTGGTGATTACCGTAAAGAGATTCCAGAACTCATTTATGCCATGGAGAAACCTGAGGGCTTTCATAACACAAATGAAGCCCACAATACACCCAAGGGAGTTGGGTGACAGCTGCCCGATGCAAACCCCGATGCCAGCCAGAATAGCGGTAACCGCGGGACCAATAGGAAATCGCAGGCCGTTGGAAAGATGCTTTGCATGCACTGTGATACAACCTTCCAACGGCATGTGCATCCTCTCATGGAATTTGATTTCATATCCTGCATCGATGTGATACGTCTTCGCATAAAAAGAAGGGTAATGAGGGACATGGGACACCATGTCCTCATAACTCTCGACTGTTTTGAACTTTTTCACTTCAATGGCTATGGGCAAACCCCACTCATCAAACTCTATGTTTTGGGTCTTTGAAGGCAGACTGGCATCCTCATTTACGCCATCACTGACATCATCCCAAAATAACTCATCTATCCTGAGATAATCGATATCAAAAAAAGCAGTCCTGGAGCCTCCAGCCTCCGAATTTTGAGAATCCAGGCTAGTAAAGTCAAAATCATTCTCGCTTACCATGAGAACGTCAAATAATGAGAAGAGTGAAAAGCTCTGGAAAACTAAGGAAGACATTAACATCGAAACTTATACCGAAAAACATGTCGAAAATATATCGATAATCATGTCGAAAAATATATCGACAGTTACGTCGAAGAATCCCCGATATGCCTCAGCGTAAGAGATAACGGGTTCCGCTAGAAGACAAAATGATCTTTGCTCTCCTTCTGGTCTGTTATTTATAGACATCGGGCATGAGGCACACATTTATGGCAAAACTATATCGAACTTCAAATTCGACATGCATGTTGCGGAAATTCGATATAACATGGAATTTAGGAATTCAAATGAGAACCTCTGAAAATTCGCAAATTGCATTGGGGGTCCATCAATATTTCTTCACAACAAAATGAAATCCCCGCATCAGATTTTCGCCATTTGAACTGCTAATCCAAAAATTCAGATTTAATTTGCTAATTATTATCTTTAGATAACAATTCCCAAATTGGTGGACTACAAGATATGAGTATTTTCCGTATTGGGTCTGCCATGGGCTAGGCCTAGGTTTTCACCTATGTCAGGGATTACCCCCGACATACATATCGAATATCATTGCCGATATAGTACAACCCACGTGGTTATCACGTGAGTGGTCCCCGCATTCTGAGTCCTGTAAATACCGCTTTTCGGTAATCTAGGTAAACTTTAATTTATCCGCAATTATTGTACACTTATATCGACCCTTCCTCGATATAATATTCGACATAATATCCGATATATATCTCCGATATATATCCTCTGCACCACCTCCGGCATATTCAGGAGATCACTTTCAACATAGAAGATTCGATGTTGTCCCCGACATAATCCTCGACGTCATATCCGATATACTCCCGACATCCTCCCTTGAATCCGACTTTAGTTCGAGGTGTTCCAGACCAAGCCTATTCAAGACTAGCATAGTTAGAGTATCCTAGTTATCGATATCCTCGATGTACCATACTTGTAATCAATCGTAATCTATATATACGAGATATTGTCAAACTAACACGATAGATCATATTATTGCTACTTTTAAGGAAATCTTCTTATTTGATCTATTCTACAATTAATGTAATGGCATTGTGGAACCTACATGTTGTTTCAATATTAGTGTAACAAATCAAATAAAAAATATTTTTTCAAGTGATCAGAATAATAAATGACCACTTGTTCTTTTTCGGTCAAAATAATAGCACTGGGGTTACGTGGCAAAAAGAAGAAGAAATACTTTTGTACGATTTTAAGTAGCAAATATTCTATTCCTTAAATTTTATTAGGATTTTCCTTTATTCTAAATTTTTGAATTAGCAAATACTAATAGAACAATAATCTGTAAATGTTCCTAGACAGGTGGTTTGCTATAATTTGGTATTAAACACAATCAAATGGACATCGCGACAAGAATAAGTGACCCAAATGAGTCATGGCAGTTTGGACCCACCAATTGGCCATGAACAATCTCTTTTGGTTGCTACCAATCTCTTTACCTACGAACATTCTCTTTAGGCCGCGAACAATCTCTTTGCACATGAAGAATTTCTTTGGGGGCCCAACCTATGCAAGACCCATCATCTAGCCTATAAATACCCCCATCTAGTAATCATTATAGGGACAATTTCTCTCAAAGCTCTCAGACTACGAACTCTTTCTTTGTGAACTACTATACATAACTGGGGAACTTGTCATATGGCTAAAACAACTTATGTGAATTATTGTTACTATGCAAGTAACAATGATAACATATACAATAACCATGCCACCATCACAACAACTATTCTAAAACAATCATTTGAGTGATGTAAAAGAGTGCAATTCTATACAAGGCACAAGAGACACTTGTTACTACGCTCTAGCTAAAGATCGCAAGAAGATCAAACTAACTTCAACTGAGGCTACCACTATCTGTAAGAGTTAATCAAAAAGCATCCTAGTGCAGTCTTAAAATATATGAAATCTTCTTCCGAGTACTGATACTTTACTTAAGAATGTGCAGATAATTGTTTCTCAATGCCAACACCAAATGGATCAATAAACACTGATTACCTTTAAAAAAACGTACAAGTAACACGTCGAACAAGGTTTAGACATTATAACTTGGCAAAATACACAAATAAGTAACAATAGAGAGGAATGAAGATTTAGAGCCATCAATGCTTAAAATTATACATGCGACAAGCCTTTGGGTGAAATTCCCATAAATTAGAGCCACAAGTGCTCGACAAATACACATGCGACAAGCCTTTTGGTGAATAATCCCAAAAATCGTAGCTACAAGGGATTGAGAAACACAAAAACCAACGAGCATAAATGCACTAATTCTAACACTCTCATGCAAACAAAGCTACACTGATGATCGCTAGCATATCCAAAGAAACCACAAACAAGGAAGTTAAGGCAAGACCAAGACAAGTGAAGACAAAAAAATTACACAAGCTGATGAAAGTACACTAGGTGAATAGCCTACTGGGTAAAATTTTAAAAAATTGAAGCCACGAGCGCTTGACAAATGCAACAAGCAACGAGCATAAATGCCCAAATGCTAACACTGTAAACAAAGTTACATTGATGACTGTTAGCTAATCAGAACAAACCATCGGCAAGTTAAGGTAAGACCCAGACAACTGAAGACACACAAATCGTACAAGTTGATGAAAGAAAAATAGCTGAAGAACATATTCGGTGAAATTCCCATAAAGTAGGCAATCAAGGTAAGATCTACAAAAATAAACTAGGTAAAGAGCCTATTTGGCGAATTTATCTTAAAGTCGGCAATCAACGTAAACCCTACCGAATAGATCAGGTGAAAAGCCTATTGGACGAATATCCCATAAAGTAGGTCAACTAGTAACCCCTACATGTGAAAGATGGATGACAAATACATTTGACGAATCCCAAAAAGCAGCCATCTATCTAAGCCCTACAAAAACAAGTCGATTCGCTACATAAACTTCGACCAAAGATATTAAGAGATGTGGTATCACAAGCAAAACAAGCAAGCACGTTATAAATCAAATCTATAAAGTACAAAGCACAACAAATAATCCAAAACAAGACAAAGGGCCATCAAAGGCAATACATAAAGAAAAGATACAAAAGTAGGAAAAAAGATAAGGGATGCACATAGCCTAATTCAAGTCAACGTGGTCATTTTCCTCGCTCATAGCCTGCCTGCTCACCAACAATCACATTCTCAACAAATTTTGCTTTCAAGACGAAAATCTCGGCATTAAGCACTTGATGGCTATTGCGCCACTTGTTAAGTTTGGTGTCACAACTCTTAACAGGCTTAGTCATGGTTGCATGATCTTGTTTCACAATTCGGATCTCTGCTCGTGCTATTGCGACATCCTCTACTGCGCTCTTCACCTCTTACCGAGCGTCTAAACATAGCTCATTTTGCTCCTCAAGTGCCACATATGCAAGACGTTTTGCCTCTTCGACATATTGGTTGGCACCAAGAATGACAATAGAGTTTTGACTTATTGGGGTTAACTTATTTTAGAACAATTTTAGAAACACAAATTACGATCTTTCGATTGTATAAGTTTACAAGGCGCCCGTCTGCTATAATGGTGTGCCATAATTTTGTACTAATATAGCGACTGATTACAACATCACTACAAGATTTCAGCACTTTTCCCGACCGGAAACTCCCAACCGGATTTCGGTCGGGAGCAATCCCGACCGCAATGCGGTCATTATAAAGTTTACCGACCGATATGCGGTCGGGACATTTATTAAAACCATTCCCGACCGCATTGCGGTCGGTACAAGTTGTCCCGACCGCATTGCGGTCGGGAATACTCTGGGCGGGAAATTTCCCGCCCAAAGTGTCGCCCTAATCTCGGCCCAGCTGGGCCGCGCAGCTGGGCCGAGACTTCCCGACCGCAATGCGGTCGAGAATACCCTTATTCCCGACCGCATTGCGGTCGGGAAAGTTCCCGACCGCGTGGCGGTCGGGAATATTAGGGTTTAGGGTTTAGGCTTATTGGCGACCGATTTTCGGTAGGGAATAATATTCATATTCTTAATTTCACAATTTCGCTCTCAATTTTAGGTAAATCGTTCATTTAATGATCGAGTAAATCAATATTAGTTATATATTACTAAAAATCTCAAAAAAAATTAAATTTAGTTGCACGTTGATGAATCGTTTGAAGCGTCGATTCATATTGTCACTTATAAATAGATTAGTATATGTAGTTGCTAATAATGTAACTACTTACGATTATGTTAAACAAATGTTAACATATATATATATATATATATATCACAATTACCCTCTCTATACTAACGTTCGTAACAAATGTTAATTGACAATTGTGAACTCCTATATCCTACGTATGATTATTATAGGTAAAACTCCAAACTAACTTAACTTATACTACGATAAACTATACTAATTTACTAATTAAAAGTACATTAAACTAACTAACTAATAGTGCAATTCATGAATTTAATGAGATTCTATAGTTATACTTAACAAACACATCAAGATTTTCCAAAATTTAAAGGTATTCCCGACCGCATGCCGGTCGGTACTAATATTTAAAGGCATTTCCGACCGCGGTGCGGTCGGGAATAAAATTTAAACTTATTCCCGACCGCAGTGCGGTCGGTATTTCGCGAGTTTCTGGGCTGCAAAGTATTACCGACCGAATTTCGGTCGGTATTTTTTGAAAAATTGGCGGTTTTTTGAAATTTTTGAAAAAATTCAACATTCCCGACCGAATATCGGTCGGGAATAATCGAAAAAAATGGCGGGACTTGGTGGGAAATTCAAATTTGACGAAAATTCAAAAATTTTCAACTTTTTCTATAAATACACTTCATTATTCTCCTCATTTTTCCATCTCCACACACTTTGTTCCTCTTCAAAAAAAATTTCAAACACTTTTTTCATATTCATAGACTTTTTCAAAACATTCTTTCTTTCAACTTCAAAATTAAAATTTTTCACTTCTTTATTCAAATTTTCAATAATGAAAAACTTATTTATTTTTTTTGTGTTTTAGACTAAGCAATGAATCAAAAATTTAATTATTGCAAACACAAAAACTAAATAATATTTTTCAAATATTGCAAAATATTAAAAAAATAATATTCCGGTAATTTATTACCGGAATATTATTTTTTTTTGTTCTGATGATTATTATTCCCGACCGCGAATCGGTCGGGAAATACTTGAATATTATTCCCGACCGGGCCTCGGTCGGGAATAACATGAATTTTAATCCCGACCACTTTGCGGTCGGGAATAGTCCCGATCGCTATGCGGTCGGGACAAAACTTCGTATAATCCCGACCGCACTGCGGTCGGGAATAATATTCAAGTATTTCCCGACCGATATGCGGTCGGGAAATATTCCGACCGTTGTGCGGTCGGAATAATCGGTCGGTAAATTTCCGACCGCATGCCGGTCGGGAAAGGCGGTCGGGAAAAGTCCTTCCCGACCGAACTGCGGTCGGGAAACTTTTTCCGACCGAAGCAACGCCGACCGCCGCTTCCCGACCGCTATGCGGTCGGGAAAGGGTCATTCCCGACCGCAGATGGGTCATTCCCGACCGGCCTTGCGGTCGGGAATGACCCGATTTTTTTGTAGTGCATGATAAGTGGCAAACATGATAAAACGGACATTGCGACGAGATTAAGCGGCCAAAATCAGTCATGACAGTTAGAGCCCACCAACTGGCCTATGAACTATCTCTTTTGGCTGTGAACAATCTCTTTGCTCACGAACAATCTCTTTTAGCCGCGAACAATCTCTTTACCATGAACAATTTTTTTTGGGGCTCAACCCATGGAAAACCTATCATCTAGTTGGCCTATAAATATCCTTCTCTAATCATCATGAAAGGGACAATTTTTCTCCGGCCTCTGAGACCATGAACTATCGGTTCGTGCTCTATCTGTGCACTTCTCTCCGTGCACTATCTAATATTATTTTTGGTCTTATTAGTATTAGCGAGAAACCCACTGCAAAAGTGTGACGTCTATATTATCTGTTATTTTTGTATCTTATGCCCGCAACATTCCTACAAACTTGCGCTTCACTATTGATTTTTATCCTATATTGACGACTCGTAGAATTTATTTATAAACTAAATTTTTTAAAGTTCACCGCTACTTTGTTTTTTTAATTTTGGGTTGGAAAAACTTTTTTCTAATAATTTTTTTTTTCAAATAGTCAAATCATTTAGGGGCACACCAATTTTTTTCCCTTTTTCTATATATTCAAAATATTTCAGGGTAGATTAGTTTGTCCCGTTTTTATTCCGAAACTTTAATTATGATGAGTTCTAGGAACTCTCTACTATAGTACACAAAAGCGGAATTCTACAAAATTTGGTCATGTTACACAAAATGATTAACCATACTTAAACATATAAATTTTAAGTATTGGAATACTGTATAATCCGATATATATAAATTTCTCACAAATTCCCAAAGAAATGTGGGAACCAAGTTTAGTAATAAACAGTAGAACCAACTAACTGATGTTTGTATGTGCATGTCTTTATCAATATCAATAGTATTCCTTTATATTGGTCATCATGATTTATTGTTTACTCACTTTCATCGTGAAGCGAAAAAGAAGAGGTTACGGAGAAAGATAGCTACAGTATTTGATTCTCCATTAACCTATGTCAGAAACGCGACAAAACAGAAAGACAAGAAAACAACAAAAGTGGCTAAAAGTATGGACCCCGAACTAAAGCAGTTGATATCATGACAAGAGCAAAATATCTAGGCCCTCTTACATTTTCTGGATAGATATGCAAAAACATTAGTAATTGCTAAAAAGTGGAGATATAGATGTTAATATATTACCAATGAACCTTTATTAACTACAAAAGGAAAACCGAGGAAAAACACATCGAACAGTATAATATTACTTTACACATGCTTTACGTGTACAATAGTACATATATTAACCGCTAGATTTATAAAAAATAAAACTCTTGTGATTTCACTTTTATTATAAGTTATTTAACAAAAAATAGATACATAGAAAATCACATACAAATAAAATAAGAGCACGCGGACATCATGGAACCCAAATCTTTCATATTAACACATGTTATTTTTTTTTGTTTTTTTTTTGGATGACGTGGGAATCCTCAGCCGCTACCCTACGTGTACGCACTGGGTAAACCCTCGAGTCGACGAAATAGCCCACAAACCTCGCCAATCAAGTTAAACCACACTAGGCTATGTGTGACACTCAACTCAGACCCAGAAGACATAAAATTAATTCGCTCACAATAGATTTCAAACCTGAGACCAATGAGAAGAGATCCATTCTCTTTAACTAATTGGACCACCCAAATATTATTAACAGATGTTATTATTCTATAGTAAAAACAAAATAAGAAAAGAAGCGACATTTGAGTGGCGTACTATATTCGAGGAAATTATCACGTGATATCGGTTACATTCCACTATATCTCGGCGTGATCCCAGATCCCTCCAAAGATCACTAAATAGAGTAGCAGTATATATATATATATATATTTACAGTATATATAAATGAAGAGTAGACTAGAAAATGGTTTGTTCCTCCTCAGCTCTACGTGAACGGTAGCTCTACTCAAGTAGTGAGGCTGTTAGAGCATTACGTATTTACTATTTACAGAGTATGTGACGTTGCTGTGCATTCATGAAGCATGACTAATATATACATATATATATATATATATCGCACTGTTGAACGCACTTACTGAAGCTTTCCTGTTTCAGATTTCATAAGACCATTTGTGGACTCTGCCATCAGACCTTTGTCGAAGGTACTTTTCAGAATTTTATGTTTGTAAGGTGAAAAAAATAAATATGTCTTAATTCTAGAATTGCAATGTAATAAATATGTTTTAATTCTAGAATTGCAATGTACGGTATTCATTTCACTTCAAATTCAAAATTATTTGCTGTGGTTCATGTGTGGATTATTTAGCCACATTTTCAATTTTAATATGGCTGTTTCAGTAAATCTGTGCCCTGAAGATTATATTAACTGTTGTCAAGTTAAACCGTTGATATTGCGGTCAGCTCATTGTCACGTGTTTGAATCTTAGAGATTTTCTGGACTTACTTATAAAAAATTCTCCAAACTCACCCAACTAACTCTTGTTTTCTTGAGTTGTTATGCGTCACATAGTATAGAATTGTGATGCATTGCTGGGTATTCTTTTTTGTAAGTTCTCAAGTTATAGTGTGTGCTCTATGCAGGATGGTGGCCTTTGGGAAAAAGTTGAAAAAATTACAAGTCCAGGAGTGGCAGGGGTACGCTTCGTTTGAATTGAATCTTGGCGTGCTGCATATATATTCTTCGATGATGTTTATATCTGTGCTACTATCTTTACATGACACGATGCAACAAATGCATGTTTTCCTGTTCTTACCAAAACATTTAAATGTCACGTTGTCTTTGCTAAAGTTCGAATTGCTATCTGGAATCCAGTCAATATTGAAAATCTCTCTTTTAGACGTCTTCCACTATTAGTTGTGATTATATGCAACTTAAATTTCACTTTCTGTGTTTTTAAATAAATATATAATTCTGAATACCTGACAGTTTTTGGTTGTTTCCAATATTGTTGACATGCTGTTGTTCCCTTTGGTTCATACCAGCTATTACATTAACTACAAGTTGATGAAGAAAAAAGTGAAGCAATATGCCAGGCAACTTGAGCTTTCAGATGAAAATCGTGAGCATGTATTGAAGGATTTTTCAAGGATTCTGGATAAGCAGGTAATATGCGTACTGTATCTGACAGAATCAGGTTGTTTACTTATGCAAAGATGTAAACCAATTTGAGATACCAAAAAACGTTGCGGATTGTGTGCGATTTCGACTTGGGAACAGTTTTATGGCGTATATATATTTTAATTTTTATCAGTGATTCACTTCGCATTGGAGGATGAACACAGTGCAAAAAACGCCTTTAAAGTGATGCTACAAGTTGTATGAAGAACTACCTTCATGGTGTTAGATCAAGAAGATTAATGCAATGGATATAGATGCTAGAGGACTTGTAAACTCAAGAAACTTTTGAAGCCGCTAAAGAGTTGATAGTTCATAATTCGAGTAATGAAAAACAGTTTGATTGGTTAACTCCAGATCTGAGTAGTTAAAGTAGAAATAAGGGTGATCATTGAACACGTATATATGGTGGGTACGAATGACAAGAAAGCTTATTTGAGATTTGTTTGTCCTTCTGCTATCGATACCCTTATTCTCCGTGTAGCTAGGCTAAAGTATATCTTGCTTAATTTTGCACAATATTTCAGAATAAATATTTCTCTGCCACCTCTGCAGATTGAAAAAGCCATGCTATTTTTATTAGATCAACAAGGGCAACTCGCTAGAAGGTTATCCAATCTCGGAAAGTATCATGATTCACTTAGTCACCAAGACGAGGAGATGAAGATAACTGAATTGCAGGAAGCATATAGAGATGTGGGGGAGGATCTGTTGAGACTCCTGTTCTTTATAGAGCTAAATGCCATCGGACTACGTAAAATACTGAAGAAGTTTGATAAGAGATTTGGCTACAAGTTCACTAATTACTATGTCAAGACTCGAGCAAACCATCCTTACTCTCAGCTTAAACAAGTGTTCAAGCACGTGGTAAAATACAAAATGTCATTCTGCTTCTTTCAAGCTCTTAATATACTAGTTCCTTCTATAAGAAGTTATGTTTGATATTTATTTTTCAGGTGAAATTTTCAGGATATTAAGTTCTTATTGTCGCCACAATATCATATATTAGAACTTGAGAAAGAAAACTTTGATGCAGGGAATTTCGGCAGTGGTTGGAACTTTATCTCGCAACCTTACAGAACTCCAGGACCATCAGGGGAACTTTATATCAATTTATGATCAGCCTGCTCCACCTGTCGCGGTTTTGCTCTCATCCATTATCAACCACAACTGCTGCATTATAACAAATTCGTTCTTCTTTTATCCACGTTGTGATTTCTATGGATGTGGCAGTATTATAGTTCAGTGCCTATTTTTCTGACATTCAAAGCTAAAAGACATAAAGCTCCGCAATAGGATAATAAACAAAGAAAAATCATCATAATAAGTTATATGTGCAAGGCTGAGGATATATTCTTTCAAAGAAGACTCAAGTGAGTTTACTGAATAGATCAAATGAGTTTCGACAGACTCACCTATGGCTGCCTTTAATTTGGAGCTGCCATCACCTGATAGCTATCTAGTTTTTAATTTACGATATTCGCTACCATGATTTGGAAGTGAAGGAGAAAAAGTTTAATATGTAGAGAGCTGTAATCCTGAAGAATCTGAAGCATAATAAGAATATCAAGAATCACACTTCTTGGATGAGTTAGTACGAAATGAATACTGTGAGCCTTACTATAAAAGGAAATTATACAATAAATGATATCGATTACTAACAATAGGAAAAATTTACAGCATATGGTATCTGTGTTACCACTTTTCCACTGTGGAGAAAATTTGAGAATACATTTCCTGGTAAATTACTTGTACCCCCCTGAAGGCGAGATGATCAGAGTAAACCGTGAAAACAGTGTCATAGAAGATATAGTTCTAGATGTTGTAAAGAGGTTTCTAGATTGATATATTTAATCTCAAATCAAGGCTCTTTGCTAAAGTGTATATCACAGGGAAAGGAAATATTAACCATTCGACTGGTTTTGCTTGCTTAAAACTGTATAAGGTCGTAAACCTGTGTTTATGGTGATGAACGAGAAATATATCATATTTTCCTCACCATGTTTATTTATAGATGTTCTAGTCAGACACCCCTAATCCAAATTTTAGAATATTTACTATTCACTTTAAATCATGAAACAAGATTTTCACAGGATGTTTTCAGATATATGATAGGAGTAGTTTATGCATTGCTGTTAATGAAATGTTGGCGTTTTCTTAGTCATGTTCTTTGCAGGATTCTGTCATTCAGTCCGTCAGGGCTGCAGTTGATAGGTTGACAAACTCAACAAGTTTTCTTCAGTACTTGGGGAAGTATGCACTGATTCCTGAAGAGGAACTACCATCTCCATCAACTGATGATTTTGACGAGAGATATCATTCCATGTCCCTTATTCTGAACCTTGCAAATGCATTTTTATACATGATGAACACTTACATAGTTGTCCCAACAGCCGATAGCTATTCTTTGAGTCTAGGAGCTGCAGCGACTGTCTGCGGGGTTGTTATTGGATCAATGGCAGTTGCTCAGGTGTTCTCTTCGGTGTATTTTAGTGCATGGTCAAACAAATCTTACTTGAAGCCTCTCATATTCAGCAGCATTGTTCTACTCATAGGGAACATCTTATATGCCGTTGCTTATGACCTCAACTCAATTTACATACTTCTCATAGGTCGTGTATTCTGTGGGTAAGAACTGATCGAACTCTTACTAGCCTAAGAGCAAGTTTATGATATGATATCTTTCTGCAATTAAAATTCAAGTATAGTCAATATGAGAGTTTTGAATGTGTTAAAGACTATAAAAATTATAATGCCCATGTCTCCCAACTTAAGCTTATAAATGATAAGCTTATGAAGTGTTCAATATGGTGTCAGCTAACAGAAAAGAGGTCATGTGATCGAATTCTATTCCCCCATTAATTGAAAACTATTTCATATTCACATGTTGCTAGGGTTTACTAAAGTAATTACAACCAGCGCAAGAGGGGGTGTGTGTTATAGACTTTATATGTTGAATGATTTTCCTATCTACCGGATTAAGCTTTTGAATTGCGTGTCCGTTCAATAGAATGCTGTCTTTAGTATTCCTGATGTTGTTTTAAAACCTCATTCATGTTCACTCAATGTGGAGGAGTCCAAGTCAAATTTCTGGTTTTCAAATATTGAGAATTCTTAAGAAAATGAATGATCAAGGTTCCTTTTTTCTTCAATTTTTTTTAACTTTTTTGTTATTTTTTCCTTAAAATGTATATGCTGTATTTGATGTTGATGGTGGTAACGCATGATTATCTGTAATGGTTTGTCTGTTCTAAACTATAATATGCTAGTTCAGTTATGACATGGTCAATTTGTGAGATTCTTCAACTAATAAAGTAGCTCACATTGGCAAACCACATATTATTGTTTTTTACTAGAATAGCATTTTCAGTTAAGTTGAACAATATTTCTTTATCTTGCACTTTGTATTTAGAGAAGTATGATATCCGATCCCTTTAAACATTTGACTGTTTCAGCTTGGGATCTGCAAGGGCTGTTAATCGCCGTTACATCAGTGATTGTGTACCTCTAAAGATACGTCTGAAAGCTTCAGCTGGTTTTGTAAGTGCCAGTGCGCTTGGAATGGCATGTGGTCCTGCAGTTGCCTCCTTACTTCAGCATAATTTTAAGATCTTCAAAATTACATTCAATGAAGATACTTTACCAGGATGGGTAATGGCTCTGGCATGGCTTGTTTATCTAATATGGTTATGGGTGTCATTTAGAGAGCCTTGTCGTGATGACCGAGTGAATTCTAATAAACAGGAGAACAACAATGGTATGTGAATAATAATTCTACCTGGTCCTGTTCCATATTTTTGCTTCAAAAGCTTTTGTATGTATATACTTGCGTCCAGTGCTTTGCACTGTGAAGTTGTGGGTTGCAAGAGCATAGTGTATATATAACTGCCCTGTACTAAAATTTCCCGCTGATATTCTGGCTGAATGGCTGTCTTATGAAGGACTCTGCTTGTTCGTTGCAATGTATGATTTCACAGACATAATTGAAGAATTTAAGTACCTGGACAGGATTTAGTTATGGCCAGTTTGCATTGTAGGACTGGAAACTGGTACCGTCGAGAATGGTGTTGGCCAGCCACTGCTTTCAAGCTTGGTAGAGACGCAAGAAAATGAAGATGAAGATGACGACCATGATTTTGAGATTAGTGAAGAAGCTCCAGAAGAAAGTCACAAACCTGTCACCTCCATTATTTCAGCATATAAGTTGCTTACACCATCTGTAAAGGTATGATCTGTAACGTGCCAATTAGATTATTGCTTCTCTCTCATAAATTGCAAGCAGATTTGTTTTATGCCTTAGATCCAAAATATTAATGACTTCGACTCCAGAGATAGCCTGATTTTTGTCATAACAGAAACTTGATGTTTTATACTTTCTTGTTTGCAGGTTTTAACCGTAACCCAATAATCAATATCAACAAGTAAAGCTTAGTTTTGAATTATTACATTACGGTTTTAAGAATCCTAGAGTAATAATCGAAGCATGTTATAAAGTTATTGACTAATAATAAGTGGGATGACAGAAACAAATTCAAACTCTTACTAGCAGGTGACACTGTTCGAATGATCTGCAAAAAAACCAAACACAACATTGTACCCATGAATGAGACTCATCTGTCCAGAAATTTAGAACCTTTCATGTTAATTCATTCTTTTGCGTGGAACTATCCGGGGACTTTAGACACAGCTTATATCCGTTTTTAGTGCTGATGAGGCACATACATGCTTCCCGTATCTAAATCTCATCTGATTAGAAAACTGTTCGTTTACAACGTGATAATTTAACCAGGTACAATTGTTTATATACTTTATGCTCAAATATGCAATGGAAGTGTTACTGGCTGAATCGAGTGTGGTTACTGCACACTACTTCATTTGGTCAACCAGCAATGTGGCCATTTTCCTGGCATGTCTTGGAGTTACAGTCCTTCCAGTAAATGTTATTGTCGGAAGCTACCTCAGCAACATGTTTGAGGAAAGGTAATAGCCAGACTGACAAAGAACTCTCATCTAGTAAAACCCACTTTTCTTAATTGACCTCCTCAGAGCTACGTACGTAGATCAATGTGCCAAATAGTTTTCCCTGTATACGCAGCGATAGTAAATTAAATCCTTATTCTATTTTTGCCCTCTAATATCACTTATATGTTGAGACCTCCATGACAAGTTTGTATGCTCCAAAAAGGCTCGCGTCTCATATCTGACATCTACGTTTATCTGATGTTACTCAACGGTCTTGTTTTATTAGTGATTCATTGAAAAGTTCTGCATTTGTGTAAAACTAAACTGGAAGATGGAAAAAGAGATTTTTGTATTTGCAAAGAGTATTGAAGTGTTTTGTTTTAGCAACATTGTACTGTATTCATCTCGTCCCTTAGGGGACATACGATGAGACCATACCGACAAGATTTACATGGTCTCTGTGCTAAGCACCAATCAGGAAATGGTCCAAAAAATTTTCTTTTTTTATGCGCTGTATTCATCTCTAAGTTTCACTTTACCAACTAAACTGAAGCTGTTCTTTCATAATTGAATCGTAATTCTTAGCTCTGGCGCTAGAGTGCATTTCTATCTGATCTTAGACAGTTAGTCATACTATTCATGGACTTTATATGTAGCCTACTGTTAAATAAGACACAACAAAAGTTTAAGAAAAAAGCTATACACAGACATCTATTACATAAGAGTACGAAAATTATATGGTTGAATAACGCAGAACTGTTGCTTCTTTATCTTTTTCATTTTTTGAAATTAATTTGTATCGCCTAAGGTTGTATTTTTCTTTAGTATAGGCATTGATATAACTCCACGTAAATCTGTTTCTCTGTATGCTGCAGGCAAGTTTTATTGGCATCAGAAGTTATGGTATGCCTGGGTATACTTCTGAGTTTCAATGTGATATTTCCTTATTCCGTACCTCAATATGTCTGTTCGGCTCTACTTACATTTGTAGCTGCTGAAGTTCTTGAAGGTAAGTTCTTCCGAATATCTCTCCTGAACTGTGGAGTTTCAATTAGTATGAGTAGTAACACTCATGCCTAAGTAGCTATACAGAACATGGACAAGCTAAAAGGAATACAGATTTTTGATGTGGTCAATCATTCGATACGGTGAAAGTTAAATAATCTCCTTTTGAGAAATACAGCAATGTGTTTTTACACAGTGTCAATTTTTCTTTGTTCTTTTCTATACGGAAGTGCACTGCATTCGCAGCTGTTTGGGACTGTCGCTGTTTTTGGGGTTAAAATGCAATTATACTCTTTAGATCTTCTGGAATATATTAGCAAGGTGAAATAAAGAGAGTAGCAATTAACTACTAGTCAATTGGAGGTTTAGAATATTGATCTTTTTCTGGGTCCTTGTAGTCTTAAAGGCCAAACTAAGTAAAAGAATAGGAGGGACTATGGTGCCGCGTTATTGAGAACACGAGAGAGTTTCGTGCATTATATATAAATAACAGGAGGAGCTTTGGTGCAGGGATTTAAAAACACAAGGGAGTTTGGTGCAGGTTTTAGATAACACAAGTGGGTTCGATGCATTTGCCCCTGTTTTAATAGGACAAAATTCAGCTTGATGATCTGTTATTAGCTGTGTGCTTAAGGTTCAAAGTGGCTTGGCAAAAGTTATTTAGACTTTACACTTCCTCTTCATGAACAGGTGTTAATCTTTCACTTCTATCCCGACTAATGTCATCTCGGTTATCAAAAGGGACATACAATGGAGGATTACTTTCAACTGAAGCGGGAACTTTGGCTCGAGTCCTTGCAGATGGCACAATAACCATTGCTGGCTATTGGGGTATGAGAAGGCTCTTAAATGTGACCTTGCTTCCTTCACTGTTGATATGTATCTGCTCCATTATTGCCACATGCTTCACTTATAATTCTCTTTATTAAGTAGTCACAAATTTGTATTATGCGCATGCACTCTCTGTTCCTAATGTAGAAAAACAATGTACATAAATGCAAATAACCATCTTTAAGAAATGTCAGCTCAAAATCTGGTAAATATATCCATGGTTTGACATTTAGCTCCTTGTTCCAACTAGTTTTATTGGTTTGACATTTAGCTTGCTTCTGAGTTTGTTTTGCTAGTTGGCTGCAAAAAATATTGTTTAGTACATTGATAAGTATATCGCCTGTGTTTAAGCGTTAATTACTTCAATGCATGTGCAATAGAAGGTTAGAGATCAAGAAATTTAACTTTTTGCTCACTGTTCAGTATTCCTTCGGCTTTGCATGTTTGGTTTTTATTCATAGACTTCTTCAAGAGATTTCGTTTCACGGATTATATTGAATGGTATAATGAGATGGCCCCAAAGTTGATTTATCTTATAAAAGAAAGATTCTCCATGTTGAAATTCATATATATATATATATATATATATATATATATATATATATATATATATAATCACGGTTCTATCTCTCGACGACCGTTTAATTTGCGTCCTTTTGTTTATACTAGCTATATTAATATTAGGGATAATTCCATCAAACCGCTTGAGCTATAGCCGCTTTTTGACAACACCCCCTAAACTTTATAAATAAGTACTTTACCCCCTAATCTTTGCCAACCTGTTCGAGTTGTTCCATGGCAATTTTCTGACCAAAAAATCACCTGAACTTTTTCTTTTTCAGAATCTTCTCCTCGTCGAGACGGTTCCGGTAGTGGTGACAGCGTCACAAAATTCAAAGTCATTACACGGAAAGTTTAGCTTTAATTCGTCGAATTTCCAGAAAATATGAAAAACACTTGAAGTTGTTCATCACATTTTCCGGAAATTCGACGAATTAAACCTAAATTTTCGGTGTAATGGCTTTGAATTTTTCGATACCGTCACCATTAACGGAACCTTTTCGACGAGGAGAATATTGAGTCCAAATTTAGGAATTCCGGTAAAATATTTCGACAACTCGCCACTACGCCGCCGCGCATTGCCGAAAATATTTTGTCGAACTTTTTTTTTATTCTAATCGACTTTTCTACTTGTTAAGACGGTTCCGGTAGTGGTGACGGTATCGCAAAATTCAAGGTCATTACACGGGAAATTTAGTTTTATTTCGTCAAATTTCCAGAAAAAATAAAGAACACTTGAAGGTGTTCATCACATTTTCCGAAAATTCGACAAATTAAAACTAAATTTCCCTTGTAACGGCTTTGAATTTTTTGATACCGTCACCACTACCGGAACCGTCTTGACGAGGGGAAGATTTTAAAAAAAAAATCCGGCATTTTTTTGATCGGAAAATTGTCAGGGGGCAACTCGAACAGGTTGGCAAAGATTAGGGGGCAAAGTGCTTATTTACAAAGTTTAAGAGGTGGTGTCCAAAATTCAGTTATAGTTCGGGGGTTTGATGGAATTATCCCTTAACATTAAGTCGCAGAGGCTCTGTGGGAATTAAAATAGTAAAGTGACCGCGCAAACAAGTTACTACCTGGCGCAAGCTACTACGTTAGAGTGACGATGAGACAACAAATTTAAAAAATAAACACATTAGTTCGCTGCTAGGAACGTGGGGTGTTGTAAGATTGAAGCCTAAGAACATTTAAATTTAAGCCATGCTGCGAGTATGTCAATTAAGATGATCTACGTGTTATTTCTGAATTAAATTCATCTATGTTTGAGATCGTGCCACGCTATTTAATTTACAATAACCTATTGCATTCAACCTTATGGATACATACACCATGTTTTGGACCATATATTTGGTATTATGGACAAATGTAGCGAGCAAGCGCATTCTTCTATTAGTTTATACCATTTTGTCGTCACGTTCGACGTCTTTTTGGACGTCTGAATGATAATTTCCAATCATTATATTCCTACGGGTTCAACCGCTCGATCTTTTTATTTTCGACTATCATTTTTTTTTTTATGAATCCCATCATGTTGTTAAAATAATTGATATTTGATCATTTTCTGCAAAGACTTCTTAAATGGACTATTCAATCATCCTCCAATTTTGTTAGTTTAAAAAAGATCATTTCGCACTACAAATGAATCCTCGACTAAATCTCCAAGATTTGGAGATACATCCTAATAAATACATCATGAAAGATTATGAGTCATAATTTGGGAGTTTGAAGTTTTGGAAATACATCTTTATAAATACATCTTGAAAGGGTCTAAGCCATAATTTAGGAGTTCGATCTTCCTCTCTTTTTTGACCGTTTTTGACCTTTTGCTATCTTTAGACTGGTTGTCTGATTTGAACCATTCTCGATTGGTTTGATCTTTGATCACTTCATGAACTTAGCAACTGAGTGTCTATGTCAAACTCTCCTTGAATGCATGTGTATCGAGACTAAAATTAATTACTTGAATTTGGAAATATATTTTTTATTAATTTGTTATTATTTTGGTCTTATTTCGTCATGGTAATAGAACACAGTAATACAATACAATGGGAATATAAATAACCAAAATAATGTTAATCCACTTGAAATAACCGGACTAACTTTGTCCGAAACACCTACTATCTATTACAGATCTTACACTGATTTAAATACAATAATAATACTAAGTATGCAACGCATCGAATTGCGGTTGTTCGATACACGCCTCGAATGGTGCCGGTTCGATGCCGAGTCAACGCTATATTATCTCAACAGGACTTCGGTACGTATCGAATCTTGTTTTGTGTCGAATTGAGGAACGTGTCGAATGGGGGGACGTATCGAATGGCTGGATTCGATGTGGTCAGGTTGGGACATGCGTTCGACCTGTTCTGAACGCTCTAAGTCACCCTATATATATAGCAACTCGCACTGTGGGTCCCGAAAACAGCTGTAAATTACGCATCGAATTATATCAATTCGATACTCGCATCGAATCGTAGCTATTCGATGCGCTGAAGGTATCGAATGGGCCAGATTCGATACGTTAATGGGCCGGCCCAACTCTATTGCCGGCCCAATCCTGAAATACCCCCATCACATAGTCCCCCCAGTTTGGGAGACGTTAATAGAATAATGACGGCTTCCAAACTCACAACATATCTGTGTTAAGAATTGTTGGGCATCGAATTGTTACAATTCGATGTGTGAAATTATGGGTATCGAATAGTGATCCGTTCGATGCGCGCATCGAATTATGAAAATTCGATGCGTACAGAACAGATGCGGCCCACGGGCCTATATATAAGGGACCACATGTCTGACACTTTTGTTTTTACCTGGAGGGAATATTTTTTGTTCGTTTCTGGATCGCATCGAACGCATCCTGTTCGACACGGTACGTATCGAATTTTCAATATTCGACACGTTACTGATTGTTTAATTTTACAGAAAACTTATTAAAATTTATATTTTTAGGCTGATATGGCTCGTATAAAATCTCGAAGTCGCAGCAAAATTGTTCTATCTCCTGAGAATATTCATGGTACTCAGGGAACGGGCGAACAAAATGAGCAAAATGAGTCTTCAGGTGCGGGTCCATCTAATTTACCTTCGCGGGACCCTTCTACCATAAGACTTGGAGGTATCAGTGCGGGCACTCGGGTGCCAATAGTGAGTGATTTTGAACGTCAAGAAAACTTTGCTACGAGGAGACTGGTAATGACAACAACCGATATCGGTGGACGTATCAGAGTCGGCACCAACCGCCAAATTGAGATAATGGAGGACATCGATGCAGAAGACGATAAGATCGCTGCCAACTTAGCTAAGTTTAATGATGCTCATCCCCATTTCAGGGAAAAACGTAACGTAGAAAAAGCAAGTTCTTCCCACTCAATCGATGAGCCCTGGTATGAAGCCGCTAAACGAAAATCAAAGGAGGATATATCCGCCCGCGAAGCTCAGAGCATTCCTCCCAAGAGGCCTCGACCTTCAGGGAATCCAAGACCTGCTCCGCCTGGAAGCCTTAGTAATTATGACTTTCTCAATGATGAAAATTCAGAATCATTGAGTGCCACATTGGGCGGATACCGACTGAGAGAGGAGCAGGCTGGAGAAATTATGCAAAGTTTGTGGCCGCAATTGGATCGTCGAAATGTAATCAACCGATTGGGGTTTCAAGGTTTGGCTCGCTTCGGGCGCCTTTTCTTTGCTGCTGTCATCTTAGCCGTTTATCGGCTATGCAGAGATTATAGCGGGTTAGCTGAGGTGCAAAATCAACACAACTCTGTTGTCGACAATCTACGTACTACTATCAATAATGGAAAGTACAGTCGCCAAAATGCACTGAAACGCGCCAGAGAGTCGGAATTGAAAACATCTAAGGCCATCCGTGATAAGCATGATGCTGAAGTGAAGGCCAAGAAAGCGGGAGAGGATGCAATAGCTTTGCGTGCTGAAATTGATGCGTTGAAAAAGGATAACGAATCTCTAAAACGCGTGAATCGTTCTCTCGAGGCTTCAAATACAGATGCTGAAAATGCCATTTCCAACTTGCGTCGTCGAATTCAATATTTTGAATCTGAAGAATATAGATGTGCTGTTGTTGAAAATTTTAGGCAGAGTAATGTATGTAAATGCCTGGAATTATTACGCGGTGCTGCTGACATGTAGCATGGGATGGACGTATGCGTTGGTCAAGTAGGGCATCTTGGATACCTTGGAGAGGGTTTTCGCAGTGACATGCTTGATGTAAGGCGTGACGCAAAAATGGAAACACCCAAAGATAACGGTGATGATGACGATGATGAGTTACACACACCTCGTTCTGGCGATCCATTTTATACGGTGTGGCGGGACCGTAAAAAATCAAAAAAGTCCCATTCAAGCCCTTTAGAGCCCAAATCACCTCACGTATCCAAGGGTAAAGAGAAGATCGCTCCCAGCACTACTCCGGGCGATTCTGAAAATGTTAAAAAGGTTCTTCATGATGTTTTTGGTTCGGGCGACAGTGAGCCAGAATTGCTACCTAGAACTTCCAGGTCTACGATTCTTCTTAGCAGTCCTCCGAAAAGAACTGATTTCAAAGATACTCACCCTGCAACTGCGGCTAAAAGAAAGAAGGTGAGCAGCGCATCTAAAGCTTCAGGTCCTTCAACAGCTTTTGTAGGTAAATGTCCTGCTCAAGGTGGCCTGGCGCCTGTGCTGACTAGCAAGAAAAGTGAACCAGAATTATCAGTTAGTGCCCAGTGTACAATTTCTCCCAGTAGGTATCAACTCGAAGATCCTGCTGACAGAGCAGAAATTGTCTTGCCTGACAATTGGGCAAAAACTGAGGAATTAATCCTGACAGAAGATCAGATTCAGGGCAATTGTGCCAATTTTGTCCGTTCAATGGGATTGGTTCTCCGTGATGAGTCCCCCCATTCATCTGAAGAGTAGCGATAGTTTGGCTACACTATTTTGCGGTTATTAAGTTCATATTTTGTACAAAACCTTGTAATTCGTAAATGGTTGCTTTTTCAATGAAAACGACTCAATCGTTTGACATTATCTGCTTTTTGGTACGCATTCATTCGTTAAATGGTATTTATAATGTATTCCATACGCGATATTTCATCAATTTGCTCGTTGTTGTGATTCTGTCCAATTAATATCCTACTTTCATTTGCAGTAAGATTATGAGCATTTTGAGTTGAGACTGTTTTTGTTAGGGTAATATTGTCTTACCTAATTGAGATGTCGACTGGGTTATTCCTGCATAGTTATGAATTGCATCGGGCCGTGGACCACTTCGGGCCTTCTTATCCCTCCGTCATGTTCTTCCTTCTGACATGCGGGGGTGGACCACTTTGGGCCTTCTTACCATTCCGTCATGTTCTTCCTTCCGACATGCGGGGGTGGACCACTTTGGGCCTTCTTACCCTCCGTCATGTTCTTCCTTCCGACATGCGGGGGTGGACCACTTTGGGCCTTCTTACCCCTCCGTCATGTTCTTCCTTCCGACATGCGGGGGTGGACCACTTTGGGCCTTCTTACCCCTCCGTCATGTTCTTCTCTGCATCATTTAACAAACGAAGATTTTCAGTTAATAATAAACTCTGAACAGAATCAGCGTAAATGTGTGTAAGAAACATATATTTAATGAAATTTCTTCTATTTATGCATAATAACGCCTGAGATGTTGCACATTCCATGGGCGTTTCTGTTGAATTCCTTTTAGAGTCTCCAAATAATAATATCCTCGTGAACTTGCTCGTGTGACTCTAAAAGGCCCTTCTGCGCGTTGGCATACCTATTTCCGCAGGCAATACTACTTCAGTGCCATAGACAAGAACGAATGGGGTTTCCCCTGTCGATGTTCTCGGGGTCGTCCTATATGCCCATAATATTCCTTGAAGCTCTGCTGGCCATGTTTTTCCCGTGGCTCTGACTCTCCTTTCAAGGTAATCCTTCAATGTTTTGTTAGTGGATTCTGTTTGGCCATTGGATTGTGGGTGATATACCGACGTGAGATTGTGTGATATCTTTAATTCCCCAAACCAAGATTTAATGTGCTTCCCAGTAAATTGCGTTCCGTTATCACACACAATGGACCTCGGTATACCGAAACGGCATATAATGTATTTCTAGATGAACTCGATCATATTATTCTCCGTGATTGACGTTATAGGTTCCGCCTCGACCCATTTTGTATAATACTCCACTGCCACTATTAGATACCGTTTTTGACCTTTGCCCGGTGGAAACGGACCAACTATATCAATTCCCCATTGATCAAAAGGACATGCCACGTCGATTGGTTGCAGTGGACGTGCCGGTCTGTGAATAAGGCGAGCATGATATTGGCAGCTGTCACATTTTCTTGAATAAGCTGTTGCATCTTTACGTAGAGTTGGCCAGTAATATCCTTGACGTAATATTCGTTGAGCTAACGCTCGGCCCCCGGAATGATTTCCGCAGCTACCAGCGTGGATCTCTTCCATGACATATTCAGCTTGCGTAGGGGTCAAACATCTTAACAACGGTCCTTCGAAAGACCTTTTATACAACTCTCCATTACTGATAGTGAATCTGTAAGCCTTGTAACGCATTCTGCGTTGAGCATTCGGATCCGCTGGTAAAATGCCCTGTTGAAGATAAATCATAATTTCATCCTTCCAAGACGGGTCCTCTTGTATTGTCATTATAAATTCCATTCTGACTTCTGTGGTAATATATTTTGACTTCCCAATTGAAGGTTTGTCAGCAACCATAAGTGTGATTCTTTTTTCTGCCAAAATTTCTGAAGAACTTGCAAATTTAGATAGTGCATCTGCTTTGGCATTATCGTCCCTGGGGATTTGAGTTATATCAAAAAATTTGAACTTCCTTGCCAACTCTTTAACTTTTGCGGCATATAGCTTCATAGTTTCCTCGCGTGTTTCATACTTTCCGGAGAAATGATTTGCCACCAAAAGCGAATCGGTGAACACATCTAAATGTTCAATGTTGAGTCCGAGTGCCATTTTAATCCCTGCAATTATTGCTTCATATTCAGCTTCGTTATTTGTCACCATGTAATTCAAGCTGGTGGCAAATTCAAATTCCCTCCGCTCTGGGGACAGAAAATGTATTCCAATTCCCCCCCCCCCCCCGTGAGTTGTGGCAGATCCATCTGTATGCAATATCCATGTCGTCGTTGCTCTACTGGTACCTTCTTGGTTTGATATAGAAAATATACAACATGCGGCCTCCACTACACTATTACCCAGGGTTTCGGCCATGAAATCTGCTAGGGCTTGCGCTTTGACCGCGACTCGCGGCTTAAATTCCAACCCAAACTCACTGAGTTCAATCGCCCACTTCACCAGTCTACCAGAGGTTTCTGGTTTCGCCAATACTTGCTTTAATGGTTTGTCAGTCACCACAGTAATCGGATGAGATTGAAAATACGGTTTCAACTTTCGAGCTGTAACAACGATCGCCAATGCGAACAGTTCTATCTCCAAATAATTTCTCTCCGCCCCCTGCAGTACTCTGCTCACATAATGTATTGGTAGTTGCTGAGCTCCTCTCTGTTTAAGTAGTACTGTACTGATTGCATTTGCAGATACTGCCAGATAGAGATACAACATTTCATTCTCCTCCGGTTTTGCTAACAACGGTGGGCTTACTAGATATTTCTTCATTTGCCTAAATGCCTCTTCACATTCCGGAGTCCAGATAAAATTTTTGTTCCGTTTCATCACTTTAAAGAAAGGGAGATTCTTTTCGGCAGATGTTGATATGAATCTTCCCAAGGCCGTCAGGCGGCCCACCAAGCATTGTACGTCTCTCACTGTGCTAGGCGAAGGCAAATCCAATACTGCTTTTATTTTATCCGGATTAGCCTCGATTCCTCTCTCATTTACCACATATCCTAGAAACTTCCCAGCCGTCACTCCGAAAGTGCATTTTTTAGGGTTTAGCTTCATTCCATATGTCCTCATTATGGTGAATGCCTCATCTAGATGTCGCACATGTTCATCAGCTTTAAGACTCTTTACAAGCATATCATCAATATATACTTCCATTGACTTCCCAATTTGATGGTAAAACATTTTAGCCACCAACCTCTGAAACGTTGCTCCCGCATTCTTTAATCCGAAAGGCATCACCCTATAGCAATACACTCCGGTATCAGTTACAAATGCCATTTTACTCTGATCCTGCACCGCCATGAAGATTTGATGAAAACCGCTCTTTGCATCCATCATACTCAGTAATGCACATCCTGCTGTAGAATCTACTAGTAGATCTATTCGCGGCAAAGGAAATGGATCTCTCGGGCAATGCTTGTTTAGGTCAGTATAGTCCACACACATCCTCCATGTAGCTTCCTTCTTTAAGACCAACACAATATTGCTCAACCATTCTGAGAATCTTATAGCGTAAATATGTCGAGCTGCTAAGAGTTCCTGCACCTCTCTTTCTGCTGCTTCATTCTTTTCTTTGCTGAAACTCCGCTTCTTCTGCCGTATCGGTTTTGCACTCTTATCTACATTCAGATGATGTACAATGATTCTCGAGTCTATCCCTTGAAGGTCTGAATCAGACCACGCAAATATATCTGAATTGCGGCGAAGACAATCTACCAAAGCTGCTTCTATCATGCAATCCATTTCTGCTCCAATCTTGATTACTTTTTTAGAACTTTCTTTGAAAAGTTGTACTATTTTGAATCCTCCCAAAGGTTCCATCTTGCATTCTTGCCATTGCTTCAACAACTGACTCTCAATTTTATCTTGCCCTTGTTTTTTAGGCTCAAGCCTATCTAGTCTCGGATCTGACTTTGTTCTGAGCTTTTTCTTGGTTTGCTGTTTCTCAACCACATTCAAATGCCTTTTATCTGTCATCCTAGCTACTCTATCTAAAAAAAGTGTTTACGGTGTTCCCACAGACGGCGCCAATATTTTGGTCTTATTTTGTCATGGTAATAGAACACAGTAATACAATACAATGAGAATATAAATAACCAAAATAAAGTTAATCCACTTGAAATAACCGGACTAACTTTGTCCGAAACACCTACTATCTATTACAGATCTTACACTGATTTAAATACAATAATAATACTAAGTATGCAACGCATCGAATTGCGGTTGTTCGATACACGCCTCGAATGGTGCCGGTTCGATGCCGAGTCAACGCTATATCATCTCAACAGGACTTCGGTACGTATCGAATCTTGTTTTGTGTCGAATTGAGGAACGTGTCGAATGGGGGGAAGTATCGAATGGCTGGATTCGATGTGGTCAGGTTGGGACATGCGTTCGACCTGTTCTGAACGCTCTAAGTCACCCTATATATATAGCAACTCGCACTGTGGGTCCCGAAAACAGCTGTAAATTACGCATCGAATTATATCAATTCGATACTCGCATCGAATCGTAGCTATTCGATGCGCTGAAGGTATCGAATGGGCCAGATTCGATACGTTAATGGGCCGGCCCAACTCTATTGCCGGCCCAATCCTGAAATACCCCCATCAGTTATACTGAAAGTGTGCCATAGATGGTTGTATGAAGGAAAATGCTTTCCTCACAGACTGCATGCATACAGTCAAGAAAGCATTACTAGAACAACTTACTACGGGGCCACACGGTATAACTTTCATCAATTAAATTTTAGCATTTTAATTTGGGATAAAAGCATCAAGCCCCTGAACTATACACGTTTTTGCGACTTGCCCCCTGAACTAAATTAATAAGCGTTTTCCCCCTTAAACTATGCACGTCTGTTCGATTTGCCCCCTGGCCGGGTTCTCGGCTATTTTTGGACGGAATATTCTCCGTTCGAAGTGTTTTTCGCCTATATTTTGTCATAAACTACCAAAATACATCTAGTACAACACATATGAGTCGTGTAGGGGGAATATTCCGGCCAAAAATAGCCGAAAATACAACGAAGAGGAAATCGCATTTTAGCCGGAATATGCCCCGTTCGAGATATTTTTTTCGCCTACTTTTTGTCATCACCTACCAAAATACATCTAGTACAACACATATGAGTCGGGTAAGGGGGAAGATTCCGGCCAAGAATGACCAAAAATAGCCAAAAACCCGGCCATGGGGCAAATCGAACAAACGTGCATAGTTTAAGGGGGGAAAACGCTTATTAATTTAGTTCAGGGGGCAAGTCGCAAAAACGTGTATAGTTCAGGGGGCTTGATACTTTTATCCCTTTTAATTTTGACCCAAATACTTTTACAAGATCATATCAACCCATTAAAATTGTGGTGGCATGCTCAATTTTATTTCATCTTATTGATAAAGTACCTTATTTACGATTCAACTAACTAAAAGGAGAAATTAAACAACAAACTTAAGATGTTCAAAGAAGCAACAAACTAACGATTTAAAACTAACATTAGATATGATACCATACTGTGACGACCGTGCCCTACGAGCCATACTCCGATCCGAGTTAGTTCGGTGGTGATCAGTCACTTTACCCAACTCAAACTAAAGCGTAACTCATAGGAAGGGATCTCACTTATTTAGGATCAAAACCATACACGCTTTATAAAATATATTTTGATATATACAGCGGAAGTCTTGTATTACAAACAATGTGACTCTTTAATGATTATGCATTAGTCACAAAACACGAATATTCTAAAATGCACGCTTGAACAATTATTCACTTGATTCATGCTGCCATGTTGATTTTTATCCTAGGGAATGGACAGAAGAAATGAGGAATAAGTCTTTAATGACTTAGTGAGATTCATATAAAAGAACTGGTAATGCAAGAATTAACTGTGACCGACTGGATACATTTCGATGTGTGATCTTACTGGTAGAAACAGTTCAACTAGATAATTTGATGTAGCAATGGTACTCGAATTCTCATAGAATAGTTAATAAACTTGTGCTTAACAATAAACGAATCCAGCCTTATAACTTTTACTATTCTACCTTATACCTCCCGACGAGGAGCGACCTCGCAAACAATCAAGAGACATGCTAGTGTACATGTCGATCCAGCACGTGGGTTACAGCCAACTCCTGACTGCAAGCCGCACCTAGATAGATGGGTATCAAGCGAAATTACTTAAACCAACATGCCTATATACCCGGTAGTAACTCAACTCAATCATTGGGCCCAACTTCCCAAAGGCGTCCCAATAGGTATAACAAATAAACAATCAAGCTAGTAAGCCGGATAATATACGTTGCTCCTTGAGCTACATGTCCTGGACATAGTTCGTTGCTCTTTGCACAATTCAAGAACCAGGAGATGAGATTATAATATTGAAGAATTATCATGACTATGAATAGATATGATAAATAATAAATGATTGGATATGATTTAACGATGAGTAAGAAAATTATGTTATGAGATGAGATGCCAAACATGATTATGATGAAATATAGGTTGTTCGAGGTTTGGTAACGGAGTAGTGGCTTTTCTATCCAAGTTCCTCAGGGTCGGATGCCAAACGGGGCTAGAATAAATGAGAAATGGAACCTCACCTTTATTTGTACGGAGAATCTTGTGCGTTGTTGATTAATTTGTCAACCATTTAATAACATTAAGATAATATCAATTAACTGAATAATCATAACTCGCCACTATAAACATATGTACTATTCAACTTTCGTTTTGATGAAATTTGAGGAAGTTCTTTAAGTCTCGTGTACATCCAAAAATTCCAGGAGTCACGACATCAAACAATTACCTTATGAAGCAATCCATTAAATTGTATAACTTAGTTAATTTTGTTCCAAGATTATCTTAAATTACATAACATTGTATTCATAACTTATAAAAATATTAATAGGTAAACCTAATCAAGGTAAATGACCAAAGAATGTTTAAGTTTCGATACATAATCATATAAGAGGATTAGACCTTAAAAGTATATATGATAATCTTATTAAACTTATGTAAGGATATGTTAAACATGATAAATATACTATTTATATTTTATTGAAAAATCTCAAAAATATTAATTCATGAATACAAATCATATTAAAGTGATTCTAGTGATTGTTATATCTTGTAAGAGACATGTGTGAGTGATCAGTCATTGAATTATGATGATTATTTTCATTCATAAACAAAGAACTTAAAGTACGTAATATAAGCTGAAAATCGTCATAGTTTCTAGTTCACCTTTGATCGGATATCTAAATGAACTTTGTTTTCAAATATTTTTATGGCAACTGATCCCTAACATTACTAGGAACATGTGTACCCGAATGGGAAGGAAAATCCAAAGGTTTGCTATGCTTAATAATTCTTGAAATCATAGAACCTATTTTTGGATTTTCGGACAGCAGTCTACGATTTAGGAATTTCGACCTTCTAAATCACATTATTTAAAAAACATTTATTCATATGAAAGTTAGAGGACTTCATGAGGAGTATTTGGCCGTTCACCTTGATCAAAAAAGATTTTTCTACAATTAGTTATGATATTTCTAAGGTGCAGAGCTGAATGGAAAATTTCTGTGCAATAAAAGTTTTGGGGTATTGTCGGGTAGAAAATGATGAAATAAGAAATTTGGATGAATTTTACCTGAAAATAGACTCACTAGCTTAGAGATTCATAGGAATAAAGAAAGAAAAATCGAAATGATTTTGGGTAAGAAAATTGTTGGAAGAAAGCTTAGTATTTATAGGTAAAAATCATGTTAAAATATATTTAATTAAGGTCCCACTTTGATTATTTTATAATAAATTACAAAAAAAAAATTTCAATCATGCTCGTAAAGATGTCATAGCTTACCTCATCAAAAATATGTCATGGCTTATTTCATCAATTGGTTAATTGCATATCAAGTCCCTCAATTATTTAAATTAAAATTCAAATAGGTATAGTTAGATTTCTTTGTTACATACATATTTATTTATGTAATTTTCTAGATAATTCCATCATCTTGGTTAAGATTTGAAATTAAAATATATGTTTTAGGATTAGAGACCTATACAAATAATAAAAGACTAACTTTTAAGTTTAGGGACTAAAATGCAATTTTTTCTAAACATTTAGGATAAAAATAGAAATTTTCAAAAGTTCAAAGACTAAGGTATAAATTTATTTTTTTCCTAATTTTTTTTGGTGCATTACAAAAATAATATCGAAAACTGTAAATCATACAACTTTCTAGTTACTGCGCATTGAATATCAAGGTTATCATTATGGTAATAATTGGAATTAAAACAATCGTAATTGTCTGAATCATAACATTAGTTTTCTTATACAAAAAGTGAAGCAATCATCGAAAATTCAAGTTATTGAATATATTTTTGTGCATAATCTTTATCTGAATATCTTTGTTTTATCAATTATTGTGAGTTCATACTAATATTTTCAATTTTAACTTGAAGTAAAAAATCACGCATGTTCATACCAACTTGCTCGTCTTTAGCTGAAGTTTAATTTGATTTTCTCTATCTTGATTCCAAAAAAAAATAAAAAAATTGCACAGAACTTCTAAATTTGTAGGGGTCCTTTTACAATATTTGTAACATATAAGGTCTTATTTATATTTGAAATCCATCGAAGCCGTTTCAAAAGTAATTATAAATGTAAATGGCCAGAAGTCTGTGCGTGTACAGACTGTTAGATAATCATCACCCTTATAATTACTTTTGAAACGACTTCGACTGATTTCAAATTTAAATAAGACCCTATATGTTACGAATATTGGGTAAGGCATCACTTTATGTTGTTTTATCAGCATATTTATCACTGGGGTATAATCTGTTGGTGAGTTTATCGAAAATGTCACAATCTGGAACTTGAAAGTCGCAAAAATGCAAACGCTTTCCTTAAAGCGTAATTCGCCCCCACCTAGTGTGCCAAAAGGGTTGCAGCGAATCGCCTCCCATGATACAATTTAAGCCCAGAAAATAAAAGAACAATTAACTGCGTTTTGGACTTACGAAGTTAATAAAACAGAAAAAGAACAAGAATGCAATAATACAGAAAATAATTTCTGCAGCAATTATTTTTGTATGTATATGAGAGATACGAAAATTTTGATGTGTCTGATCTCTGATTATCCCACGAATATATAGACGTTGAAAAGTTGTACGAAAAGTCACGACTTTTCCACTGGTATTCTTTCACAGAAAGCCACAACTCTCCAGCTCCAAAATATGTGACTGTTAATATTTGAATCTGAGTTTTTCAAATATTCCCTCCATATTTTCCTGGATTAATCTGAGCCGTCGGATTTAAATCTTAAGTAAGATTAAATCCACACCATCCAATTTAATCTATATTAATTTAATATTCAGATTAAATCACAGCCGTTCATCTTATTTAATTTATTAAATAAATATACGGCCTAGATCGATGAGCGATGCAAGCGTGCAAAGTGCTTTTTAAGTGCGCCAAACAAAAGCGCCACAAGCGCCATGCGCACGCGCGCGGGCCCGGGCCCGGGCTCGGCTCGGCGCGCGTGTGTGCATGAGCACCACCTATGTCTTGCATTATTTATTACCCAAGTAATATAGTGCAAACATATAGAAACCCACAAATAAGTCTTTACTTTTTCTATGTGGGACACTTAAGCCAATTTAGTAAAACTGGCCTATAAGAGCTAAAGCTCTTAAAGCCCATAAAAGTCCTTATAGTTACCATGAGTTAGAGCCCAACATACTTTACCAATGTGGGACAGACTCAAAAAAGACTTTTATTATACTTTGCATTCACATCATATCAACACATAACCAATGTGGGATACCTCTCACAAGATTTATTATTTGGAAACTAAATCTAACAATCTCTACCATTTCGAATGATAAATCTTAGTTTGCACCTCAAGAAGTTCTATGAATAAATAAAGGTGTTTTTCGACTTGAACCTTCACTTAGTGGATACCTATCAAAGTTAATCATAAAAGCATAGTAGACTAGTCTTTGAACTAGCAAGTCTATCTCGACCAACCGGATAAGTACCACACACAGTTCCTTTACTTGTTCTTTATTCTAACAAGCCGACACGTTAACGGCCCTGTGTCTATATCCTGGTATCATGAGTAGTTTTTAGAGTTAAGCCCTGAACTCTAATGAAGCAGCCTCACTTCTACTACTCACTTAGGTAGACTTGTCAAGGATATCCCTGTAATTATGACATCCCAACATTTACTGTTACAAGTCTATTAAGAGTATTAAACTCAACCTCTGCCCTTGACATTACAGGTACCAAGCACTATACTTAGATGGAACCAATTAATAACTAAATTATTAATTTAAAATACTAAGTGCTTGACAATCACAAAAATGAAGTACTTTACTCATTGAACCCAAGTTTGATATTTCAAGTGTTGAGTTGAGTTTCCCTCATGTGTGATCACTATGTATGGGCTTTCAGTCCAATCGCTCTAGAAGTCTTATGCACCATATCTCTGGCAAGACCTTTAGTCAGAGGATCACCCAAGTTACTTGCTGACCTCACATAGTTAATTGTGATAATACCATCACTGATTAACTGTCTCACATAGCTATGTCTCAAACCAATATGTCTAGACTTTCCGTTATAGACATGACTATAAGCTCTAGACAAAGTCGACTGACTGTCACAGTGTATTAACACAGGAGGCATTGGTTTAGGCCATATTGGCATTTTCAATAACAAGTTTCTCAACCATTCTGCTTCTTTACTTGCCGAGTTTAATGATATAAACTCTGATGCCATGGTTGAATCAGCCAAGCATGTTTGTTTCTTAGAACCCCATGATATTGCAGCTCCACCAAGAGTGAATATCCAACCACTAGTTGATGCGTGGTCATCACTCTCAGTAATCCAACTAGCATCAGTATAACCTTCCAAAACATTTGGATAGCCATTATAGCATAAGCCATAATCAATGGTCTTCTTAAGATACTTGAAGACTCTAAATATTGCTTTCCAATGTTCTCTACTAGGATTACTTGTATACCGACTCAGTTTACCAACTGCAAACGCAATATCAGGCCTAGTACAAGTCATGCAATACATTAAACTTCCTATTGCACTAGCAGACTGGTTTTGTGAAAATGCTCTCCCATCATTTGGCATTAATTTAGTACTAGGGTCGAACGGAGTACTAACTGGTGTACAATCAAAATGATTAAATTTTCTCAATACTTTTTCAACGTAATGAGACTGTGATAACATGATACCTTCATTACTTCTAATTATTTTAATCCTTAAAATAACATCAGCTTGACCTAGATCTTTCATATCAAATGTTTCACATAGAA
This sequence comes from Linaria vulgaris, assembly GCA_948329865.1. Lineage (NCBI taxonomy): Eukaryota > Viridiplantae > Streptophyta > Magnoliopsida > Lamiales > Plantaginaceae > Linaria > Linaria vulgaris. The sequence goes on from OX415253.1 coordinate 36,880,392, forward strand.
ATTTCTTAGTATTATTGATTTGATCTAGATCAGAACCAAAGATAAGCATGTCATCAACATATAAGCAAATAATAACACCTTTATTATTTTTAAATTTACTGTAAACACACTTATCAGATTCATGGATTTTGAATCTGTTTGACAACACAGCCTGGTCAAACCTTTTCATGCCATTGTTTTGGTGCTTGTTTAAGTCCGTACAAAGACTTAACAAGTTTACACACTTTATTCTCTTGTCCTTTCACAACAAAACCTTCAGGTTGTTGCATATAAATTTCTTCTTTTAATTCACAATTCAAGAATGCAGTTTTGACATCCATTTGGTGAATTTCGAATTTATATATGGAGGCCAAGGATATTAAAATCCTAATTGTAGCAATTCTAGCCACTGGAGCATAAGTGTCGAAATAATCAAGTCCTTCTTTTTGAGTGAAGCCTTTTGCAACTAATCTTGCTTTAAACTTCTCAACGGTTCCATCAACTTTCATTTTCTTTTTGAAAATCCACTTACATCCAACGGTTTTAAAACCAGGAGGTAAGTCCACCAATTTCCAGGTGTCATTTCCCATGATGGAATCCATTTCATCTTGTATAGCCTCTTTCCAAAAACTAGCATCTTGAGACTTCATAGCCTCTGCATGAGTTTTTGGATCAGATTCAGCATGTAAAGATAACAACACTTGATTTGTTTCTTTTTCTCGTGTACCTTCAACAAGATACATGTGAAAATCAGGCCCAAAGTCTTTTTGTACTATAGGTCTTTTACTTCTCCTAGGTTCTTCATTCCCTATTTCAGAATTCCTTATATTTATAGATTCATTATTATTATTTTCTGGAATTCTAGGAATAGAAGAAAACTTGGTTTCATCAAATATGGCATCTCTTGATTCAATTATTGTATTTACTTCAATCGAGTAATTTTTCTCAATAACCATAAATCTGTAAGCTTTACTGTTTAGTGCATAACCAAGAAAAATACATTCTACACCCTTTTCTCCTAGCTTCTTTCTTTTAGGATCAGGAACTCTAACTATAGCTCTACAACCCCAAACTCGCAAATACTTCAAGTTTGGTTTCCTTTTCTTCCATAATTCATATGGAGTTGTAGAATTTTTCTTAGTAGGCACTCTATTCAAAACATGACACGCTGTTAAAAGTGCCTCACCCCAAAATCCTTTGCTAAGTCCAGATTTGGACAACATAGCATTAATCATTTCAGTTAATGTCCTATTTTTTCTTTCAGCAATTCCGTTTTGTTGTGGAGTATAGGGTGCAGTAACTTCATGAACAATACCAACATTTTCAAAAACGTAGGATCATAATATTCACCACCTCTATCAGTTCTTAAACGTTTTATGGTGGTTTCACATGTATTTTCAACTTCAGCCTTAAATATTTTAAATTTATCTAATGCTTCATGCTTGTGATTCAAAAGATAAACATAACAAAATCGAGAGTAATCATCAATAAAAGTCACATAATAACTTTTTCCACCTCTAGTAGGAGTGCTATGAAAATCGCATAAATCACTATGTATTAAGTTTAATATTTCTGATGTTCTCTCGACTTTAGGAAAAGGCATTCTGGTTATTTTTGTAAGCATGCATGTATTACATTTATTTACATTTTTATCAATATTAGGAATTAAATTCAGATTAGACATATGATGTAATTTTCTAAAATTAACATGCCCAAGTCTATCATGCCATAAAGAACAAGAGTCAAGCATATAAGCAGAATAAGATACTTTATTTATAGCATTCTCAGTTACATTGAGTTTGAACATTCCCTCACAAAGGTATCCTTTGCCTACAAAGGATCCTCCCTTAGTCAGAATAAATTTATCCGACTCAAATACAAGTTTGAAGCCAAATTTATTAAGAAGGCTTCCAGATACAAGAGTTTTCTTAATTTCTGGAACATGGTAAACATCAGTGAGTTCCAGTTCATGCCCCGAAGTAAACTCCATCAGCACTTTTCCTTTTCCCTTGACAGCAACACTTGCGCCATTTCCCATGTAGACAGAGCAATCATTTTCCGGTGTATACTCCACAAACATGGACATGTCTTTGCAGACATGCCTTGTTGCTCCAGAGTCGATCCACCATGACCGGTCATTCCCAACAAGGTTGATCTCAGCAAACATTTCAGAAATCATTGCCACAAACTTCTGCTTGTTTGTATTGTTTTCTGTTTTCTGTTTCTTAGCCTTGTCACGACAATCTTTCTTTTGATGGCCCTCTTTTCCACATTGCCAGCAAGCAGTATTGTTACTTGCTTTTCTCTTTTTGGGATTCTGATTTGAGTTCTTCTTACCATTTCCTTTGCCCGGATTATTGTTCTACTTGCTACTACTTCCTCCCTCAAGCACCATGACCTTGGAACCATCTCCACCATCTAGGTTTCTGTCTTCTTCTTCGATTTTAAGATGGCTCTCAAGATCTGCAAGAGAAATATCCTCTTTCCTGTGCTTAAGTTCCTTTCTAAAGTTTTTCCATGAAGGAGGAAGTTTGTCTATAACAGCAGATACAATTATAGTTTCGTCCATATGCAAAGCATGCTGTTTAAACTGATTAACTATCTGTTTTAACTCGTAAAACTGCTCAAGTACCTTTCTGCCATCCACCATGAAATAACGAAAAAACTTACTGGTGATGAATTTCTTACTCGTAGCGTCCTCCACCAGATTGGTTTTCTCCAGATTGTCCCAGACTTCTTTCGTCGTTGATTTTTCATGGTACATGTCGAACAGTGTGTCGGACAGCGAGTTGCAAATGTGTCCCTTGCAACAGTAGTCGTCTTGTTCCCACTTCAGCCTACTTCTGGTTTCAGCAACGGTCTCATCGTCCTTCGCTTCTGGTTTCGGAGTTGTCAGCACGTACACCACCCCGAGTTGCGCCAAAAGGAAGTGCAACTTTTTCTGCCAGCGCCTGAAGTTGTCTCCATCGAACTTCTCCAACTTCACAATGTTGGTAGCGAACTCCTTCAACGATCCTCATCCAGACATTTTCGAAAACGCAGAATTTCGCTTTAAGTTTGTTGGTGAGTTTATCGAAAATGTCACAATCTGGAACTTGAAAGTCGCGAAAATGCAAACGCTTTCCTTAAAGCGTAATTTGCCCCCACCTAGTGTGCCAAAAGGGTTGCAGCGAATCGCCTCCCATGATACAATTTAAGCCCAGAAAATAAAAGAACAATTAACTGCGTTTTGGACTTACGAAGTTAATAAAACAGAAAAAGAACAAGAATGCAATAATACAGAAAATAATTTCTGCAGCAATTATTTTTGTATGTATATGAGAGATACGAAAATTTTGATGTGTCTGATCTCTGATTATCCCACGAATATATAGACGTTGAAAACTTGTACGAAAAGTCACGACTTTTCCACTGGTATTCTTTCACAGAAAGCCACAACTCTCCAGCTCCAAAATATGTGACTGTTAATATTTGAATCTGAGTTTTTCAAATATTCCCTCCATATTTTCCCGGATTAATCTGAGCCGTCGGATTTAAATCTTAAGTAAGATTAAATCCACACCATCCAATTTAATCTATATTAATTTAATATTCAGATTAAATCACAGCCGTTCATCTTATTTAATTTATTAAATAAAATCTACGGCCTAGATCGATGAGCGATGCAAGCGTGCAAAGTGCTAAGTGCTTTTTAAGTGCGCCAAACAAAAGTGCCACTTAAGCGCCACAAGCGCCACGCGCTCGCGCACGCGGGCACGCGGGCCCGGACACGGGCTCGGCTCGGCGCGCGTGTGTGCATGAGCACCACCTATGTCTTGCACTCTTTATTACCCAAGTAATATAGTGCAAACATATATAAACCCACAAATAAGTCTTTACTTTTTCTATGTGGGACACTTAAGCCACTTTAGTAAACTGGCCTATAAGAGCTAAAGCTCTTAAAGCCCATAAAAGTCCTTATAGTTACCATGAGTTAGAGCCCAACATACTTTACCAATGTGGGACAGACTCAAAAAAGGCTTTTATTATACTTTGCATTCACATCATATCAACACATAACCAATGTGGGATACCTCTCACAAGATTTATTATTTGGAAACTAAATCTAACATAATCATCCGCCAAGAGAAGGCGTTTTGTCGTGAATGTATCACTTTATGCTGGATTATCAGCATATTTACCACTTGGGTATAATCAGCTGCCGAGCGAAGGCGTAGACTCTACTTGTCCGTTAGCCTACGGGTGTGCAACCGCCGCAAAGTGATATGCAATTTTTAACTCTTTACACCACGCCGCCATTTCTTTTCCACGAAATTACGTAACATTATCGGAGATTAGTGCCCTTGGAAGTCCGAAACGACAAATGATATTCTTCCAAATGAACTCTATCATCTTGTTTTCAGTAATGGTTGCCAAAGCTTCAGCTTCCACCCATTTTGTGAAATATTCCACTGCGACTAGTAGAGCTTCTTTTGACATTTGGTTATGGGTAAGGGTCCCACTATATCGATGCCCCATTGGTCAAAAGGACAAGTGATCTCTAAGGGTTGCATCGGAGCTGTGGGTCGATGTATCAATCTAGCATGGTACTGGCAACTCTTGCAGTTGCGAAAAAATCGTGTGGCATCGTTCTATAGTGTCGGCCAATAATATCCTTGCTTCAATATCTCCTGAGCTAATGCACGACCGCCCGAGTGGTTACCACAACTTTCTCCATGAATTTCAGATATGATATATTTCGCTTGATCGGGGGATAAAAATTTGAGCAAAGGACCCTTAAATAATCTCTTATATAACTTTCCTTGATGGATTGTCAATCTATATGTCCTATATTTTAGGCGTCGCTAGCCATTGGCATCCTTCAGCACCTTCCCATTGTGTAGGTACTGGATAATCTCATCCTTCCAACTTGAGGCCTCTTGGATCGGGAAAATGAACTCAACGTCATTCCAGACTTTAATAAATTTGGATATTCCTATCGCTAGTCTGCTAGTAACCAACAGAGTTATCCTCTTCACCACAAAGTTATCCGAAGAGCTGGCAAATTTGGAGAGTGCATCCGCCTTTGCGTTTTCAGATCTCGGAATCTGCGACAAGTTGAACACCTGAAATTATGCCGCCAATTCCTTCAGCTTAGCCAAGTACATGACCATTGTCTCCTCATTAGCTTCGAACAGTCCCGAGTAATGATTAGTAACCAACTCGAAGTCTTTGAAGACCTCGAAATGATCGGCGCTGAGAGTCTTTGCCATGCGCACATCGACCAGAACCGTCTTATATTCTGCCTCATTATTGGTGATCGGAAAATTCAAACTGATTGCAAAATGAAATTCTCTTCAGTCGGGCCAGACTAGATGTATTCCTACACCGCCGCTGTTTGCGGTGGACGGACCGTCCACATGCAATAACCAAGCTGAGTGTGATCGGCTTGGACTAAGTCCAATTCTATAAAGACGAGGTTAATCGAGTGTTTGACACTATTTCCTAAAGTCTCTACCATGAAATCTGCCAAGATCTCTGCCTTGATCGTCGTTCGAGGGCAAAACTCCAATCCGAATTTGCTTAGTTCAACAACCCACTTGATTAAGCGACCCGAAGTCTCTGGACGTGACATCACCTGCCAAAGTGGTTTATCCGTTATCACCGTCACTGGGTCGGATTGGAAGTAAGGCTTCAACTTCTTAGTTGTCATAATTATTACCAAAGCAAAGAGCTCAATCTATAAATAGTTTCTCTCTGCTCCCTGAAGCACACGGCTGACGTAGTGTATAGAGAGTTGCTTTCCACCCGCATCCTTTACAAGGACGGTGCTAATGGCTTTGGCGGAAATGGCCAAGTAGAGATAGAGCATCTACCCCAGCTCTAGTTTTGCCAAGAGCGGAGGCGACATCTAATATTTCTTAAGCTGCTGAAAAGCCTTTTCGCATTCCTCAGTCCACTAGAAATTGGTAGCCTTCTTTATCACCTTAAAAAAGGGTAAACTCTTCTCAGCCGAAGTCGCGATAAACCGCCCTAATGCGGTAATCCTCCCATCTAAACACTGTATATCTCCTACAGAGTGCAGTGACGATAGGTCGATAACCGCCTGATTCTTATCCGGGTTAGCCTCTATGCCCCTCTCATTTACCATATAGCCCAGAAATTTTCCCCCTGACATACCGAACGTACATTTCTTTGGGTTGAGCTTTATACCATAATTCCAAATGACTATTCCAAGTGCTTAAAATGATATTCTACCTTCAAAATTTTCACTAACATATCATCCACGTAGACCTCCATAGATTTCCCAATCTAATTGTAGAACATCTTAGCCACTAACCTTTGGAACGTTGCCCCCGCGTTCATTATGCCGAAATGCATTACTCTGTAACAATAAACCCCAGTATCTGTAACAAAATGTGTCTTAGTTTGGTCTTCTGTTGCCATGAATATTTGATGAAAACCACTTTTAACATCCATGAAGCTGAACAGGGCACAACCAGCGGTTGAGTCCACCAATAGATTTATCCTCGGCAAAGGGAACGGGTCCCAATGACAATGCTTATTCAAATTTGTATAGTCAACGCACATCCTCTACGTTGCCTCGTTCTTTAGAACTAAGATGATGTTGTTGAGCCATTCCGAGTAACGTATCTCATAGATGTGCCATGCCTCCAACTTTTCAATCACCTATTTTTCTACCACTTCATTCTTCTATTTACTAAAATTCCTCTTCTTCTGTCTGACCAGCTTGGCAATTGGATCGACGTTCAATCGGTGCATGATATAATCTTAGGGTCGATGCCCTTTAAGTTTGAATGTGACCAAGCAAATATATTTCACAAAGAGGTCCTTTTAAAGTGGGACCCTTACCCATAACCAAAGGACAAAAGAAGCTCTTACTAGTCGTAGTGGAATATTTCACAAAATTGGTGGAAGCAGAGGCTTTGGCAACCATTACTAAAAACAAGATGATATAGTTCATTTGGAAGAATATCATTTGTCGTTTCGGACTTCCAAGGGCATTAATCTCTGATAATGTTACGCAATTTCATGGAAAAGAAATGGCGGCGTGGTGTAAAGAGTTAAAAATTGCATAACACTTTGCGGTGGTTGCACACCCTCAGGCTAACAGACAAGTAGAGTCTATGCCTTCGCTCGGCGGATGATTATACCCAAGTGGTGAATATGCTGATAATCATAAAGCGATGCCTTCACAAAAAAATGCCTTGGCTCGGCGGATGATTATACCCCAATGGTAAATATGCTGATAAAACAACATAAAGTGATGCCTTCACGGTAAAACGCCTACACCCGACGGATGATTATACCCTAGTGGTAAATATGCTAATAAAACAACAAAAAGTGATGCCTTCACAGCAAAACGCCTTCGCCCGACGGATGATTATACCCTAGTGGTAAATATGCTGATAAACCAGCATAAAACGATGCCTTCACTGCGAAACGCCTTTGCTCGGCAGATGATTATACCCTCGTGATAAATATACGGGCATGACATACATTCAACATACGTTTCAATCTATACGAAAAATACGTCAATGCTAAAATGGATGAGAACCCATACAGATTTAATTGCGTACCAGTAAAATTCAAGAAATGCAAGGATTAACAAAATTAACAATATAGACCCACAATTTATTTAAATAAATGAGCATATAAATCAAAGGCACGAAACACACAACGCGTCTTTGATGACAAATACATGGCAGAAATAGTAATAAAAACATCTATGCGGTAACCATATTATGTGGGTCAACGTTGCATATTGACTTAATCCCTATATTAATCATCGAACACTCCATTGCGATAACCACCATATATCTTGCTTTGGATCTTTTTTGAAGTCAAATCCAAGGCCATCGTGGAATTAAGGTCGATTTCGCTGCCAAATAACCAAGGTGCGATGTTCATTAGATTGGCCAATCGACACATTGCAGCCATAGAAATCAAGCTGGTAACTCTTGCTACTCTACGGGCATTAAGTACATTCGGTCCTGGAAAAGGGATAACACCGACAAGTGTTGTTGAATTTGCATTCGCCGGAACCTCTACAGGAGGATCAGAAATGTTTGCTCCATCAACACTCCTAATGCCAGGACTCTGATTAGTGCCGAACGCTTCGTCCAGCGCTGCTTGAACATCCACATCTCTTAAATCCTAGTCATTGTTTTTTGTAGGGGACAAGGGCGGTTCTTCTTCCCTCCCGGGGGTTGGAGTAAACCCAACCATATACTATCCCCTCTTTTGAGTAAGGGGAAAGAACAGATCATCGGGATCGGGCGATATAAAAACATTATCAGCTGGAGTTGGGGTGTACACATTTCGGGATTCAACATACTCGCATCAAATCTCGCACCCAAGTATCCAAGATGACCCATTCACCCAATGGTGAGGTCCATTCCGAATTTGATATCCTTCTCCCCGCGAGCAAAGCCAATATAATTAAAGGTCGACGACTTCAAAAATTCTCTGGCTACTTTTTGCTTATAGCGATTGGATTCGAGATAACCAATGCGCTCCGTCAAACTTGGGTTTCACGTCTCCAACTTCTCAACTGATAACAGTAGGCATTCCTCTCTCTCGTCAATGTCTCATTATGCATGCGAAATTGCTCAGATTCTTCCTTCACACGTTGAAATTCTCTCTTTAACTCTTCTTTTCAATTAGAGCTTTACGAGCTTCATCCTTGGCCTTTTGATCTTTGCCTTAGACTTTCTAGCACCGAGCATGGGCCTTGTACCGAGAATTTTCTGCCAAAGAAATTTGGTGGCGCATATAATCCACTATCCCATTTATTTTGAGTCTCTGCCAACAACAAATGATCCTGACAAAGCGCATGAAAGATATTCCCGAGCTGTAAGAAAAAGGAGACCTACACTGTCAGAATATCATATGAGCCAATAACTTACCACAAAACAAGAAAACACTTACCGCGTAGTATAACTTGACACACATACGGAAGACGCCAGATGGACCAATGTCACGAATCAACGCCGCAGGTCCACAGTCGGATATATTCGATCCATGCAAGCAATACCATCTACTTCTCTAAGCACATGACCACTTATCATCATAGACAATCGTTTTGAGTTGGATTCGGCCAAAAAGTTATAATTAGGCCTCTTTGACCGAATACGTGTGTCATCGGAGGCGCGAGTGCGGTGTTTACGTCAAACCCCACTCGTTTATGGTATATCAATAGGCGTGTCACAACTTGGTGGTGCATCTGCCCCGCTGGTGGTCCCAACGCTTGGCCTCGCCTCACTCCGGACTGCGTTATCCCTTCATCCCCGTTACCTGATGCGACAGAGCTCGTTGGTATAGGGTCGGCCGGTGGCTCGGTGATGGATGGACCTATAGGGCCACTATTGGGAAGAGTAACCTCGTTAGAATTTAGAACAGTTCTACTTGAGCTAGCCCCATCGTTTTCACCCCTAGTGCTATCAACAAGTCCCTCACGAGCATAGAGATACCAATAATTATCAGGAGCATTAGAGGGTAGCGCGCGGAAATGCTGGTATACGAGGTGGATTTGCCTTGAGTCATGCTTTTGAAACACTACGATATGCGTATTGCATTGAATGTTATCTTAAAAGCTCATATTGTGCAACACTTGACTTGGGTGCCTACGAAAACACAACCTCCCTCTTATGTCGGTTTAATGACCAGATGTCGGGGTTCAAAACGTGATTCCCGTTCATACTACCGAAGTTGGAGTACTCTAACATGTGCAGATATTCCTGGGACTACCATTGTGGCATTATCCAAAAGATCCTCATTTTGAGGGATCGGGGGTGGTTCTCTTTCCCTTGGGACGTTACGAGGAGGGGGCACTAGATCACGTGCATTCCTAGCATGGTCCTCAGGCACATATTTCCGCGGATGGACGACCTCCTTGCGACGAGGGGGTTCTTGGTGCGCATAATTCCTAAACTTGCAAAATATATATACTAACACTTAGCGCAACTCAATAAACCCTAAAGTGTGGAAGCACGACATATCGAAGTTCAGCACTTCGAAGCATAATGTCTAAACACTGAGAGAGGGTACCATCCCATATATAATGATAGGGTGTGGGCCTCATAGGCCTGCCACCAATAAATGCTCGGCTATATCGAGTAATGGATATCGAAGACGAGAATTTGATATTTGGTCTTTGAGACGCCGAACGAATATACTCGGTATCAAGTCACTTTTATCTGGAATTCATTCCTCGACATTATATCGAATCATCCAGATTCAATATTGGGACATTTTCGACATAAAACAAAAATCGACTTGCATGTTAACACGATATGTTTTTGCAATAACAGGGAAAGTTTTTGACTTCTCTTCAAACTGGCAACTCCAAAAATTGGGTGAGTATCAACATGTTAAATTTTAATCAAGTCCCCTTCCATTTTGCATCACTCAGAGACTTGGGGCGGCTGTGGGGACCATACAACACGAAAGATTAAAAATACAATAGCTCACAAAGACAAGGAAGTTTATGAAGTTTACGAAATGTCACCCGCGAATGACATCTCCCAAACTAGGGGACAACATGATATGGGGGTTCACCAGAACTAGGGCTGACCCAATGGGAAGAGTTAGGTTCAACCCAGTAAGCCCAACGGACTGCTGGATATCGGAGATTTTATCCCATATTGGAGATTTATACCCGAGAACCAACTGTATATTCGATATCGTACAACCGCTCCTTGATCTGTGGAGCCCGGACCACATATTGAGGCCTATATATGTCACCCCGCTCCTCACCCCGATCAGATTCATTAATTGCACACATCCCCACTCACGGACATCGAACTAGGCATATTGATATCCTGCGTTTGACATCCGTATGTCCGATATCAGTATACCTGATACACACACAATTCGACATATTTCCTTTATTCGATATAGGTACACCCGACATATCCCATTTCGATATACGACCCATATTCGACATACGACTCAATTTGATATCTGTATGTATTGGACATCCGATAGGTTCGATATCACTAGAATCCAGAGTTGTTGCAACGGAGGCACGAGCTTACCCACGCCATTAGTGAAGGTGTTCCGGGTAAAGCTAATACCCGTGTAATAGGTTAACATATTTTGTACTAGGTTGAAGGTTATTTGTGTAATTCCTTGTATTTCACTACAAGAATTATTGTATATAGGAGGCGAGGAATGGCCTCCTATAATCCCGTAATCGCCTCTTATATCAATAATAGGAGGCGATTACCTGCCAGCCAGCTGTTGCCTCTTATATGGGTGCCTTTTATCATATAAGAGGCGATTATTTGCCTTCAGGCTTGTGGGAGCGGATAAATCGCCTCATGTATTCAGAGATAGGAGGCGATTAGTCCACTGCAGTTTAAGTGGGGTCAGACGTATATTTAATAATTTATATTGCGATGGGAGGCGATCTATCGCCTCTTATATTTAATTTATCATTTAAATATAATGCGAATTATGGGAGGCGATTATTCGCCTCCTATATTTTATTTATCATTGAAATATAATTTCGGCTTCTAATTATTATTAAAATATGAGAATGGTGGGAGGCGATTATTCGCCTCCTACCATTTACAGAATTGTGTAAAAAAAATAGCGGCAAAATTTAGCCGCTAAATTTTTTCACTAATTTTCATTTGAAATAATAGCTCCTAATTTCAGTAATTTGGTTATTTTTGAAATTAAAAATTAAAATTGAAACACAACATGATTTAATTCATCAACATTTATATATACAAAAAATTATTACTAACATTACAAAATGATGAGATTCATATAATTTCATTATATTATTTAGTTATATTTGGTAAATACTATGACATGTAAATAGAAAAATACAAACATAATTAACTTGCAACATATATCACTAAATTCCAATACATTACATAAAAAATCTCAAAAAAAACTATTTATTGTGTTCGTGAATAAAAGTAGCTAGCAAAAAAAAATGAATATGAACACCATCTTCATCTTGCATTAATACTCCTTGTATTCTTCCTTGTATCTTTGGTAATAACTTCATTTTGCGAATGTTGGTGAAAATTGAATATGAACACCATCTTCATCTTGCATTAATACTCCTTGTATTCTTCCTTGTATCTTTGGTAATAACTTCATCTTGTGAATGTTGGTGAAGAATGTTGCAAATATAACTTTGGTATCTTTGGTAATAACTTTTTTTTGTTGTTGATGTTATGTGGGAAGGCTGTTCGTATATGTAGAATTTGTTTTCATAAATCGCCTCCCATATGTCACCACATGGTTAAATTTAAACGGTTCAGATGTGCTGATTGAGAATATCTAACGGTCCAGACCTGCCAAGACACCTTTCACGCGGATCGTGGTTATGTTGATTGGAGGCGAAATTTCGCCTCCCATATTTATTTAAAAAAAAGCTAAATTAACAGCATTCACTTTAGGAATAGATTAATCCCATTCTATCAATTATTGCACGGGAATCTCTCCCTTCATCCTCTATTCACCATCTTCAAATTTCATTTTCCTCATTTTCCTTCATTTTCCTCCATTGTTGTTACGTTGTAACAAAACATCGGAATTGTATATGTATCATTAGATCTGCAAAAGTCGAATGTTAAGAGGTATGTAATTTTTTTGCTAAGTCTTTAATTACGAGTTCATGAATACATTACATATATTTTTTTATTATTGACTTAGTTTAATATTGTGGTAAATATTGTTCGTAAGCTTTAATTAGTTTAATATTGTGGTAAACATTGTTCGTAAGCTTTAATTATGGTAGATTTTTTGTGATTGTAATATGTTTATTGTTAGTATTAGTAATATTAATGACTTGTCAGGTAATGTTTATTGATGAAAGATTTTTTTATTATTTGACTTGATATGTAATGTTTATTGTTAGACAATAATTTCAATTTCTGATTGTTGGTGTAGATCTAAAATGTATAACAACGAAGATCGGAGTTGGATGTACGATAGATTGACGGATGGTTATGTGAATCAGAGCTTTATTGATGGTGTTGATAGGTTTGTAGAATATGCATCTTCTCAGACTAACTTGCTCAATCGAGGCAAAGTTAAGTGCCCGTGCCGAAAATGTAAAAACACTAAGTATCATACAACTGACAGAATTAAGTATGACCTTTACGAGCGGGGTTTTGTTCAAGATTATTATGTTTGGGTAGCGCACGGTGAGTCATTTGGTAACACATTCGGGGCGTCGAGTTCTTATAATCCAGTGGAGTCACCTCCTCGTGAAGATTTTGGTGGTTGTTATAGGGAAATGGTCGACGATGTGTTTGGTGGTCGTTATGAGAATGTTCAGTCTAATCAAAAGGCAGAGGACGTACCAACCCGCGAGGCAAGGGATTTCTATGAATTATTGCGACAATCAGAGACGCGAATAAGTACAGGAGACTGTGAAACGACTTTGGAATTCGTGGCCCAGTTTATGACAAATAAGATCTTGCACAACACAACTGAAGCTAGTTGTAACAAATGGCTAAAATAATTGCACAAAGTGTTGATTCCAGAGGACCGCGAAAAAATTCCGCAGAATGTTAGAGGGATGAAGCGTGTATTAAAACGGTTTTGCCTGGAAAAGAAGACTAATGACCTATGTGAGAATAATTGTTTCATGTACTATGGGGAGTTCTAAGCTAGCAGTTATACTAAATGTCCAGTGTGCCAAGCAGACAGATTCGAGGGCCGAGAGAGAACAAATCCAAGGGCCAAACGTATTCCCAAAAAGAAATTGCGGTACTTTCCTTTGACATCTCGATTGCAGAGGTTGTATATGTCTCGAGCAACGTCACAACACATGACGTGGCATCTGAAATGCAAAGGAGAAAACGATACAATGATTCACCCAGCTGCTGGTAAGGCGTGGAAATCTTTTGATGAAGAGTATCCAGATTATGCTGCCGAGCCTAGAAATGTTAGGCTTGGTCTTTGCACAGATGGGTTCACCCCGTGGGGAAGCTTTGGTAATTCATACTCTTGTTGGCCGGTTGTTGTTACGCCCTACAATCTCCCTCCTGATATGTGCATGAGGCAAGAATATATATTTTTGTCTTTGTTGATCCCTGGACCAAGGAGTCCTGGAAAGAACCTTGACTTGATGCTAAGACCCCTAATCGATGAACTTTGTTCGTTGTGGATGATTGGAGCTGAAACTTATGATTCATTCTGGAAGCAGAATTTTGTAATGAGAGCGCATTTGATGTGGATGATTAGTGATTTTCCAGCTTACGGAATGTTATCCCAGTGGAGTACGCACGGTAAGCTATCTTGCCCGTATTGTATGAAGCAAACAAAGTCTTTCCGTCTTGATCATGGAAAGAAACCATGTTGGTGGGAGTGTCATCGCCGTTTTTTGCCTCCTTTACATCCCTTTCGTTCCAACACTACTAATTTCAGAAAGGGTGAGGGAGATTACGATGCACCAATAGTTCGAAAATCGGGCCGAGAAATCAGACATGAGGTTATCTATCTACCTCAAATTGAGTACAGAGACAATGGCGACTTTGTGGAGGGTTTTGGCACAGAGCACAACTGGATTCGACGTAGCATATTTTGGGAACTTCCATATTGACATTCAAATCTTATCCGTCACAATCTGGACATAATGCATTGTGAAAAACATTTCTTTGACAACATCAAAAATACAGTGATGGACGACCCAGATAAAACGAAGGATAACTTGAATTCGCGAAAGGATTTGAAGGAGTTGACACTCAGAACTGGGTTATATCCGATACCTTCACGTAACGGCCAATGGACAAAGAAAAAGGCAAAGTACTGCTTAGGTAAAGATGAAAAGCGAAAGGTGTGCGAATGGGTAAGTGCAATAAAGTTTCCGGATGGATATGCGTCGAACATTAACCGTTGCGCCCAAATACCCCAACTACGACTAGCAGGAATGAAAAGTCACGACTGTCATGTTTTTATGCAAAGGTTGCTACCTATTGCATTTCGGGACTTATTAGAGGACCCTATTTGGGAGGCAATCACGGAGGTGAGCGTATTCTTTCGATCGCTTTGTTCGACAGAGTTAAGCATACGCGCAATGGAAGAATTAGAGAGATCGATTGTGATTACACTGTGCAAGCTCGAGCAAATATTCCCTCCCTCATTCTTCGATTGTATGGAGCATCTGGCCATACACCTTCCTTGGGAAGCAAAGGTTGGAGGACCTGTCCAATATAGGTGGATGTATCCCTTTGAGAGGTAACTGTATTTTTTTGGTCTTTATTACACATATGTTCTCGATAATTATTTATTTGGTTATTTATTTATTTTTGTTTTTTGTATATTGCAGACGCATGCAAGATTTAAAAAAAGCAGTAAAGAATAAGGCTCGTGTAGAAGGATCCATTGCCGAGGAGTATCTCATTTTTGAAGTCACCAACTTCTTACAACACTATTTTGAGCAATCTATTGAGACAAGATTCAATCGTCTCAACAGGAATGAGGTTGCACTTTCTGAAGGTTTCAATGAAGAACTCTCAATCTTCCGTGTGAAAGGGGAACCAATTGGTCGTGCACTAAGGGATAGGTACCTTAACACGGTCGTGTATAGAGCTGTTGAGTTATACATCCTTCTCAATTGCCCAGAAATAGATCCATGGTTGAGGTAAGTACATTATTATATTTGTTTAAAAATTTTATTACCCCTTCCGCCCTATTAAAATTGTGAATTTCATAGATTGTTTGACGAGCAAATGTGTGTTGGCCTTCCGGAGCATCAAATACAAACACACCGTAACATGTACTTTGTTGACTGGATCAAAGGTATTATTGCGTCTCAAAATTATCCTATAGATCCCCGCATCATTGCGTTGGTAAGCGGCCCAATCAACGGTGTGAAAGTATTTGATGGTTACTTGATAAATGGGCTTAGGTTTCACACCACACAGTTTAACAAGCGTAAGAAGACAAATAACAATGGTGTATACGTTAAGGCCGACGATGCAGGGGAATCCCATTATTTTGGAATCCTACATGAGGTAATAGGGGTTCAGTATTGGGGAAGTGGTCGTGCACTAACAGTGATTCTTTTCAAGTGTGATTGGTATGATTTGTCTTCGCTTGGGATGCAGAAACATACGAAATATCCACTAGTTGACATACACTCAACTCGTCGGCTACCAACAGGGGAGACGGGCCCGTTCATCCTGGCGACTCAGGCTCAACAAGCATGTTATTTCACATACCCGTCTCAGAAACAGACTAGGAGAGGGTGGTTGTCTGCCCAAATCACGAAAGCAAGGCATATTGTGGACACATCCTCCTTACGCAGTAATGTGGCCGAAGGACTAGAAATATTTCAAGACGACACACCTCATTTTTTTCAGATTGGATGTTGACCTAACCCCGTACCACATTCATAATTTAGCATACAATGAACTAGAAAGCGTGACCGACGATCCGGTAAGTCATCGAAACGAAGGTGCAGAAGAAGATGAAGAAGAAGACGAGGAAGAACTTGATGAGGATGACATCGAAGAGCAAGCTGACGATGATAGTGATCCTGATTATGAATAGTTTGTTTTGATATGCAATGCAACAATTAACTTTGAGACACTATATTTTCAGTTGTGATAATATTCCTTCTTAACCGGATTGTGTATGGTTATGATTATTTTTTTTGGTTTAAGGTTCTAATTATGATATATTCATATGTCCCGTGAAATTTTATCTTAAACCTTTAAAACAACTCAAAATTCAATGATTTTATCCTAAAATCCTAATTATGCTAAATAAGTATGTCTCGTGAATTTTCAGCAAAAATGGAGTACGCAATGACGTTGAGAAAAAAAATGGGGTTAAAAATATAAATATGCCAAAGTTGAGTCTGCCCAAAAATTGAAATTCAAAAATAACGTACATATTATACTAATTATAATACGTACACTCCAAATTAACATATCGTCAGATCACTCCACTCCCTCTTATTACCTACATAGAACCCTAATTTCTCCCCCAAATTCGTACACTCCTAATTGAACTAAATTCGTACCCCAACAATGTCTAAAACCACTTACGTAGCTGATATTGATTGTTGGTGTGGTAGACGGGCGGTGACGAAGACAGCGCTGACCGACGCTAATTCGGGCCGCCGTTTCACAGGTTGTTCAAAAGGTAGTAAATTCGGTTGTGGGATGTGGTTTTGGGTCGATGATCCTTTATGCGAGCGCGCGAGGGTAGTGATACCTCAGTTGAGAAGGCGAATTGAAGCGTTGGAAGCAAAATTGAAGGAGTCTCGTAATTCTGGATTCCAAACCAAAATGCAAAAGAAGACTTTTGAATTTGAGAATATGAAGACAAGTCTTACTAAGAAGATCGAAGAACTTGAAGAAATTTCTGCTAATTTGAGGTACAAGAATAGAAAATTGTTTGTTGTTGTACTAATTTTGATTCTGGTGTTGATATACCGATTTGTGTGGATGTTGAGAATTAAGGTACTTTGATTGGGTTATAATTAAGTGTGTGAGATTGTTCAAGGTATTTTTGTATAGTTAGAGTTTTGTTAGTGTTTAAGGTTGTATTATGTTGGTTTCCCCTGTTGGACTGTTTTCAGATGTTAAAGAAAGTATCAATGTTTGTTTAAGGTAATATATACACCTTGATATGTTTATATGATTGTAATGATTGTGATCGAATATTTTATTTTGATAGTTATATTCAGTATGGGCTTATAAGAGATTGTGATGAAAATTTCCTTAAGATTTGTGTGAATGTTGAGAATTAAGGTACTTTGATTGGGTTATAATTAAGTGTGTGAGATTTTTCAGTATGGGCTTAGAGATTGTGATGAAAATTTCCTTAAGATTTGTGAACATTAATCACGCGGACAAGTTCATTATTTCCAACAAAAGATAGTGCACAATCTGCATAATATCAGACACCAAGTATATCTAAATGTTGCATAGTAACTCATTTATGTAAAGTCTTTCATTTAACCGAGGCAATAGTTAGACTTTGAAAAAAAATAATAAAAAGTAGGCACTTAATTAGAGTCGATTCGACTGGTTGTCAGGGGGGGCGTTGATATTGTTATTAAAGATTCACAAAACAATCTGTTCATTTTCTTCTGTATAAAAACTCTGAACCCTAAAAACTATTTGTATTTCTCCCTTTTCTCTCAAATTCTAAAAGCAAAAACAGTTGGTCTAATGGCAGCAACCAACAGTAACTTGAAGGAAGTCTATGATACTACAAAGGTATTCCAGTTCCTCATACCCAAATATTTTGTCTTTCTTGCAAAGCACTTTTCATTTCAAAACCTTATTCTTTGCATGCGGATGTATTACAAGATTTGTTGGTTGATCCGTTCATGAAGTTTACTGATTTTACCGAGGATGACGAAACATTTATCTTACGCGCCCTCAAAAATCACATGGGAGGAGGGATTAGGTTTTCTGAAAATCATCTAGAAGAGATGCATACGGATCTTGCGATGAAGCTATCCAGGCGCAAGAAGAAGGAAATCACTCATTTAATGGTTAAGGAGAGGTTGATGATAATGAAGACCCGCCTCAAACTCTTCCAAACCTTTTGGGCCCATCCAGGAGTTTGATTCAACATAAAGGATGGCAGTGTTAAGCTACACCCAATCAAATACCCGCAGTTCTGTAAACAAGTAAGTCTAGAACATGAATCCTCAAAGACTACTCTGATTCACTGCTGATTTGTTTTAAATCTAAATTGTTGTTATTTCAGCCTATCCAGATCGACCGAATGTTTGCTGACAGAGGTTTCAGGAATTATGACCGATTCTGCTACTGCTTCCAAGTCAAGAAACTCCCAATCCGGAAGATCAAAGTGGTGACAAAGTTTGACCGCTTTGACATGGGAGTTGTATATGATTCGGATTAGTCATATTCTGTTTAATGGAATTCTGTTTAATGGAACTTTGTTTGGATTGTTGTTTTTTTTTTTGCTGGTTGAACTCCAGGAACTATGGATTGTTGTTTTATATTTTGTTGATTTCATGTTAATGTTGTATTTATGTCTATTTTCTGATCATGCTCCTGGTGATGATTAAACTAGTTGATTGTGGGCAGCATCATTTGGTAGTTGTCTGTTGTTTACTTGTTCACTTCATATTAAACACATGATGAGTCTCATTGCAGCTGCGTAGCAATTGCATGAGATTTAACTGGTGTTTTGCATTTAGAAATTGAACCGGACTAATCTTTTCGCTATTTGTGGTGCATGTATGTTTTTCTTCTCTGTTTTCTGTCATCTGTGCATGCATATCTATTCATGCATGACTGTTAGGCTTATGGCCTGTTATTAATATATTGATTATTCCTTTCAAAAAAAAAAAAACTATGTCTGGTAGCAATTGCATGAGATTTGATTGCAAAATAGATTTGTTTCTTGTCTCTAAACAACATTCCCAACTCAAAACAGGGGTTAAATTTCTAATGAAATAAGATTAGTGTAATACTCCACCATGAAATAACAAGAGTGTAATACATCTCTTCTCTGGAAAAATTGGGGGGAAAATTGGAGGGAAAAAATTAGAGGGTTTTTATTTTTTTAAATTAAAGCAAAAGATAATTCCAGAAATGAATTTTCCTTTATTTTTTTACGCTGTTGGAGGCGATAAATTGCCTCCAATATGAAAATATATATAGGGCCAGAAATAGAAATTGACCAATTAAAAAATCATCATCGTTTTTTCCTCTCTCTCTCACAGTTCACCAAAAAATCGATTTCATGCGAATTGACGCCGTGGGTCATCACAAAATTTGGGGCTTTTGATTTCAGTAGTATTTTGAGTTTTATTTTGACTTAAGGTAAGCTTAATTCGTTCAATTATCGTTCATTTCGTTCAATTTTCGTTAATTTTGGACTTACCCTAATTCACTATGTTCTTCAAATTAGGTGTAAAGGCGTTTGAGGGCTTAATTTGAGGGCGAAGCTATAAAGGCGTTTGAGGGCTTCATTTGGTTTGCAAAGATTTATACTTGTTTCACATCATATTTATGTAGCTTACTTTCTGTAGTGATAGTTTGGGTGATATACACTTGTTTCACAGCAATTATTTTATAAGAACAGTTTTTGTGTATATTTTGGTTCATCGCATTGATTATCTTACTTTCTGTAGCTTGGTCAGTATGTGTGTTGATTTGTTTGGTCATATATACTTGTTATTTGTGAGAAGCTTTGTGAAACACATGTGTGTTGATTTATAAGATCTTTGCAGTCTAAAAAATGTGAGTGACCACATGATTCATTATAATGCAATAGCTGTTTGGTGGACAAGTTTCCTTTCATGATCTTAGTACTTAAGTCTCATGAATATCTGTTTTGAATATAATTCATGTTTTGACTCTTCTATAATGTTTGGTGCTTTATGACATTTTGATTTCACTGTAATAGTTTGTGTTAATTGATATTTCCTGTCTAAAACTAGATCGTCCACCAGTTAATGCTGTAAGTTTGTTGGATACATGTGAATGTATAATATACTTGTGTGGTAGATATATCAAGTAGGACTGATTTTGAAAAGCTCTATCCCAAATTCAATAGTATTAGGACATATTAGAAATTTTTTATTTTACTTGTTTATGTTTTTTGTGTTAAATGTGTCTGATTTTGTTTTGTCTAATGAATTGTAGATGGCTGGTGGTGGTTCATCTGATCGACGCAGGCCTGTTCCGATGTTGAGTCGGGAGGAACGGGTTAGTGGTTCAGGAGATGATGGATCAAAAAGGCAGTGTACCGGTGGCCTACAAGCAGCACCACCGATGATGTATCCGCCAATGGACAACACCCCTCAGGCTCCGTCTTTTATGGCTCACCTGACTTCTCTACATAGCAGTCAACCTTTGCCATTCACATGACCCTTCACCCAACCACAAGTTGGGTTTACGCAGCCAATGATGGGGCCGATTTCGATCACAGCCTCCACCTCCACCTCCTCCCAGCCACAGAGGGCGCCACCCTCGATCAGAGCCTCCACCTCCACCTCCTCCCAGCCACAGAGGGCGCCACCCTCGATCAGAGCCTCCACCCCCACCTCCTCCCAGCCACATATGGCGCCACCCTCAATCAGAGCCTCCACCTACACCTCCTCCCAGCCACATGGAGTGTATACGCAGGCACAGTTGGCACGGATGACCGGCCTACCCGAGGACACATTCAATGGGACACATTCTGGTAGTTGGTCAATGCCTCAGTACGGGACGACACATTCCTCACCCCAACATACATCGACGGGGGCTGGTGGCTCGGGCCAGTGTGGTGGGTCGGAATCTGTGCCCGTTCAGCCTGTTCAGCCAGACAAGCAAGGCTTTATGTCGGCTGACGAGTTGTATGAAGCCGCTTTGGCTCAGCCGGTGATTTACTACAGGCCACATCCGTCGACTCAGGCATCGCGAGAAAGCACATGGGTTATAGAGAATGAGGATGAGGATGATGTTGAGGGAGGTGAAACGGAGGATGTTCAAGATGATCGAGAGTACGAGTTGGATGAAGAGTTGGCTATGTTGGGCACATTGTACCCAAAATGTACAGGCTAAAGAGGGTCTGGAAAATGGCGGCCTCAGCAAGCGGTCGAGTCGTTGAAGCCGGAATTAAAGCTCGTATTTGATGGGAGCTTCATTGATGCATCACCCACTGTCACAAATATTTTAAAGGATGTGATGAGGAAGGCGCACACGGGATACCCTGAATTTATCAAGGACGAAAGGAAAGACGGCTGGGAAATGTTTCAGGTATTTTTAGAGAGCTTTTACTAACTCCTTAAATGTGTTGGCAGTTTAATATTGACAGAACTTTAGTATAAATAAGTTGACAGTAGTTTAAATATAAATAAATTGACTGTAGTTTAATAATTTGTTGGTTATATTTGTTCTATTTTGTTGTTCGGTCTGTGAGTAGTTAAAGTTAAATATTAGGTGATTAAACAACAAGGTGATGATCTGATTTAGCCAAAAAATGAGCTATTTTAATTATTATAGCACAAGTATGATTGAACCTTATATTTATATTTTTTCTGTGATCAGGATAATCTATTGAACTTTACTGTGTTATTTTCTTTTCCGGTGATCCGGCGAATATATTATATTTTTGTGTTAATTACAATAAATTTGTTATGTGCCTTGTAGAGATGCTATCGGTGGGACAAGAAGCAATATCTGACCATTGAAGCGATGTATCACAAGACGGCACATGCCAATTTTTCACGCATGATCATAAATTGCAAGAAATTTTGGATGGCGTTCAGGAAAGACCACAGCCATATGGAGAATCACAAAACCTGGGCAACTGCGGGGTGGCTGGAATCCTACATAAGGTACTGGAACACGACAAAATCGAAGGATAGAGCTAGAAAATCGAAGGACAATCAAGCCAAGAGGGAAGGAGCTCCCTATATCGGGGGGTGTAAAAGTGCAGCAGCCTATAGACATGAAATGGTACGTGTAGTTAGACTTTATTTATTAGTATGTTTTATTATAGTAATCTTGTAAGTTTTGTAGACGTATATTGATTTTTAATCTTAATTTTAAGGCGGCAGCAAGAGGGATACGCCCCGAAGATGTCCCCATTCAAGAGGTTTGGCTGAAAACACATTCCAAGGTTGTCGGCGATGTAGTGAAGTGGGGTAGTGAATGGGCGCACGATGTTTATGTAAGTCATTATTAAAACTATCTCAAATAGAATGTTTATTAGTATTATTATATTAGTATGAATAAAGAACAGTATGTTTCAATGATTTGGCTGAATTATTATGTTGCATTGATCTGATTTCTTGTATTTATGTATTTACGAGAAATTAGTATAGTATTTTGATGATTTTTATGTGAACAGTGTGTAGCATTTGATCTCTAACAGTTATTAATTGCTTTTTTTGATGTTGGACAGTTGAGGTATATACGTGAGTCTATAATAGATCACACCGCTAATATGACCACGTGGAAACCGTTGAATAAGGCTGCCTGGTTGCGTGGTTGCGTGCTGTGAATGGTGCCAAGAAGAATTTTGTTCCAGGCCTTTCAAACTGTGGCGAACCAGAGTTCATCGGCTTCGAGACAAGGTCGAAGCCTAAATACGGGCATATCGGCAGGTACGAAGACTTGCTTGAAAAGCAAACTGAAGCTATAGCATCCTTGATTGAAGCGAATACGCAAAAGGATGAACAAATTGCCCAACAAGCGAATGATCACCAGACCTTGAAGCAAACGGTGAAGGCCATATTCATGTTGCAAGGTCTAGTGATTCCTCCCCAGTTTGACGCTCTATTCGCTGAACCTCAAGCCGCACCGCCATCAGCTGAACATGAAGCCACTGGAGCATCGCCTACTGGACCATCAACGGCAGGATCATCCGGTATCGGACAATCACCTACCGGGTCTGCTCCGATGCCAAAACCTTACTATCCGGACATGTCACTTATTAATCGCCTGTGAACTTGTATTCCTTTTAGAACTCATTAACTTTTGAACAATGTTTCACTTTTATGTATTGTCATGTATTTAAGTTGTTGCTTTTGGAATATGCCTTATTTTGGTTTTGGAATTGGCCTTATGGTTTTGGCAGAATTGTTTTAGCATATTGGTTGAATGAATTCTGGAGTAGGCTTTGGAAATGGCCTTATTGTTGTTAAAATGAATTTTGGTATTTTGTGTTTGCTATTAGAAGTTAGAACAGACAGCTGGTGTTTGCTATTTTGGGTTTGGTATTTTAGATACAGTTATGTTGGTGTTTTTTGGCACCTGGCTGGTTAATATTGTTTTGTTATTTTTTTTAATTTTTTTTAAGAACAGCAGGCAATTATTCGCCTCCCATCATGTTTTAATTTAAATATTTATTTTCATAATACAATTTGCCATTTTCCTTTATTTTTTTGTTAAGTTTTCCGGACAAATGGGAGGCGAAAATTCGCCTCCCATCACGTGGTCGCTTCTGATTGGAAGTTTTTCAACCATTTGACTAGGGTAGTCAGCATAAGAGATATAGGAGACGAATATGGGCCTCCTGAATCGTAGAAGGCCCGAAATCGCCTCCTATATTGCCTCCTACTACAGGAGGCCTGGAATCGCCTCCCATACCTAGCAGCTATATTTAAGCATTGTTGTAGTGTTTGTATAACAGTAATAATATTGTACCGAAATATCCACGAATAACTTTTAATAAAAACATGTATTGTTGAAAGAATGAAAATCATGAATAGTGACTATATAATAATTACAAACAAGAATAACTTTTGAGAAGGAAAAGTAAAACCATAAATAAATATATGATATATCATATATGAAAGCCAAGAGAATAAATACATACATACAGATCTTTCTCAAGTATCTGTTTCCATCATGAAGTAGAACCTCCCTCGAGTGAGTGCGCGTCTGTGACTGTGTGTTGAGTTCCTTTTTTATAAATTTATAAACAAAAAACAATCCAGTAATATCATCAAAAATGGGTTCCAAGGATGAATTGCCGAGTGGATCGGTACAGAATGTATTGGACCAACAATCACTAAAGTGGGTTTTTGTTGGCGGCAAAGGCGGCGTTGGTAAAACCACTTGCAGCTCAATTATATCAATCCTTCTCTCCCGGGTCCGATCCTCTGTCCTCATCATATCCACCGACCCTGCACACAACCTCAGTGATGCCTTTCAGCAGCGTTTCACTAAGAGCCCCACTCTCGTTAATGGCTTCTCCAACTTGTACGCCATGGTACAACCTGCCCTGCCCCGTCTCGTTCTTTTTTATCTATTCGGACGTTCTTTCATTTCATGTCTTGCCTATATATATATTTATATATTTATTTTGTAGGAAGTTGATCCTAATGTGGAACATGATGAGACTAGCGGTTCCGACATTACCGATGGATTTGTGTCCGATTTAGCCAATTCTATTCCCGGAATCGATGAGGCTATGAGTTTTGCTGAAATGCTCAAGTAAGTTTTGCCATTGCTTATCCGGATACGGATACAGATACGGATATATCTATCGTTTTGGTGTTTGCTCCTTAGTTTGAACTTGATTCCAAATCCCATTTCAGGCTTGTGCAAACTATGGATTATTCAGTAATCGTCTTTGATACAGCTCCAACTGGCCATACTCTCCGCCTGCTACAATTTCCTTCAACATTAGAAAAAGGGCTTGCCAAAATGATGAGTTTGAAGAATAAATTTGGCGGCTTGTTGAGCCAGGTTTCTTTTCTCTTTCTCATCTACGTTTATGTATGTTAAGTCATGCAAACATTATCTTGTAGTTTGAGTTTCTGTTTCAATTTCCTTCAGTCTTAATTAAAACTTTACTTTTTAGGAAGATACTTCGCACTCTAGGAGTTTCTGTAATATTCATTATATATAGTCCAAATATTCATTTGGAGGGGAGCCTTGGCGCACCGGTAAAGGTAAAGGTGTTGCTGTGTGACTGATAGGTCACGGGTTCAATCTTGTCAAATTTGACAGGGGAAGGCTTGCCCCTTATACACTCTTGCAGTGGGACCCTTCCCCGGACCCTCGCATTGCCGGAATGCTTTAGTGCACCGGGCTGCCCTTTTTTTTTTTTTTATAGTTCAACCGACATTTGATACTTCAAAAGTTTAACACACAAAAGTCCATCTATTAGTATACTGTTAGCAGTTGACAGTGAAGTGTAGAACCCATATCCCAATTGGTTCTCAAGCTTCATTGCTAATCATATATGCATTGAAAATATTTATTTTGACTTTTCTCAAGGCAAACTAAAGGCAGTTTTGAAATTCAATTTAACTACTCAATATGTATTTGACTTATTCTTTGCTTTGGTCAATAATGAGATTTCTCATACTGTTGATGTTTGATCTCATTTTTCTCTAAGAAATAAAGAATGACCATTCTGCTAATAATTTGAGAATTGATTTTATGTATGTGTTGAGCATGTTTCCTTGACATTGCAGTAATAGCTTTCTCCCATTTATGGCAGATGACTCGTCTCTTTGGTGTTGATTATGAATTTGGTGAAGATGCCATACTGGGGAAGCTTGAAGGCATGAAAGATGTGATTCAACAAGTGAACAAGCAATTTAAAGATCCTGTAAGATAATCGAGTAAATTCTCTATTTCCTATAAGACGGTGTTTACTATGTTATAAATAAATGCCCCTGAATATACAGAGAATTTAAAAAAAATTTAGTGTCAGATCCTACTTGTGTGTGCTAAAACTACGAATACAACCATTGGAACAAGTAGAACATTTTAATTTGCATGAAGACAATTAACTGAAATCAGATGCATTTCGACACAACCTGCTATAAAGATTCCACAAATGTTTCTGTTTGTATTTGTATTGCCCTATTGCTTGCACGGAGCACGAGTGAATTTGAAATATTATGATAGGCAGACCTTAGTTAATCCATAAATACACATGGCTTGAACAAAGTTTACTTTTACTTTTTAGATTTTGGGTTGGCAGTAATGATGGGAAGGATGTTGGTTTAATATTCTTATTATAAGAGAGTCTAGGCCTTGCATTAAGTAATCTGGGGTATTCTGCCGGGTGCTTGTTCTTAATATCTGAGAAGTCTTAAAGGGTTAAATTGGAAGACCATAGTTATTCTGTAGGATAGTCGCTAACATGTTTGTTACGTGTAGTCATTAGAACTAGATCTGAAATACACAATACTTTCCGGTAAATCTTATTCTGGTTAAAGCTACTCTTTATATATATGAGCGATGCTGGATTATCTACCTGATGCATTACAGTGTCTTTTGACAGGATTTGACAACTTTTGTCTGCGTCTGCATCCCAGAATTCCTTTCTCTTTATGAAACTGAGCGCCTTGTTCAGGAGCTTACAAAGTTTGAGATAGATACACATAATATCATAATTAACCAAGTAATTCACGACGAGGAGGGTAAAGTAAAATCTTCATTCGCCGCTATCATGATTTTTTGTTTTTTTCTTGTTAATTTCTGTACCAAAGCAGCTTAATCCGTTGTTATTTTCTCCAGTCGTAGAATCAAAGTTACTGAAAGCTAGAATGCGCATGCAGCAAAAATACCTGGATCAATTCTACATGTTGTACGATGATTTTAACATAACTAAGCTGCCGTTATTACCTCAAGAGGTACATGTTGATTGTTTAGCCGTACCTTTCATATTATTTGTTTAGTGCCCCTGGAATGGATTTTTACTATTAGTGAAGTAAACATGTACGTTTTAATTCATGCATATCCATCCATTAGTGAAGGAAAGAAAAATATATAATATTTACTTTGATAAAATTAGCTCATTCTTACAGACTCTTCAAGAACTTAAATTTTTCCGTACTAGGTATTCAACTCGTAAAGCACACATCATATAAAAGAGCTATAAATTAATATGATTGCATCGTCTTTCGAAACTATAAATTATCTGTTGTTATGATTTCCTACTTTACGGCTCATAAGATCGAGTCCAATATTGGATATCTCTTTCTCTCTCTCTTTGCAAATTTCCATGCAGTTGATTCTTGTACTGCATTGCTACTATGATTGACCAGTGATACCAACAGGTGTGTGGGGTTGAAGCGTTGACATCATTTTCAGACAATTTCTTGTCTCCATATAAACCAGCCATTGTTGGAGGAACAGTAGAAGAATTGGAGCAGAGAGTATCAATTCTTACAGAGCAGTTGAAGAATGCCGAAGAGGAACTTGAAAGACTTAAGAAGGGGAAACAAAAGGTCTGATTTAGAAAAAAATAGAGGAAATGGGTTTTAGGGATGGGAAGCAATTCAGCTCTCTTTGCGAGTACAAAGCAATTGTGAATATGAGTTTCATTCAGCTGTAAAGAGGCGAATCAGTATGTACCTCGACTTGAAATTTCTGTCTAGAAACATTTATCAGTATCTCTTTTTCAAATTTTTCCTATTTCTATAGAGATATAATTTAAGGGTTGCAATAGAAACATTGATATTTAACTTATTAGTGATGATCATATCTTTTTGACTAAGTAAATCTGTTGGAAAAGTATGACTTTTCCATGATTTTGATAATTTATTTGAGTAGGTTTCTCTTTATAAAAGTAGAACTTTTTTAGCTTAATGAAATCTACGTTTCGTGTAGATGGATCGAGTATATTTAATTATTCAAAAATCATTGTGGGATGAATGAGAAATTAAATGAACAAGTAAGCTAGTTGAAATAAGTTATTTTGAAGAAATAAAAGGAAATAGGTGGGAAGGTGAAAAGTCACCATCCCACATAGAAAGTTTGAGCTAAACTAGTACACCTAATAAGTTGTTTGTTTGTGATAAGGGTTTGGGCCCCAAGGGGTACCACTAGTCTTTGAAGGGGAGAAGACTTAGATGGGCTATGCTTCAATTCAACCCCACACGCGCCACACGCGCGCCGCCGCCGCCGTCCGTCCGGACCGGGCCTGGGCCGAGGTCGTGGGCTTGGGCTTGGGCTTGGCTTTGGCTTGAGCTTGGGCTTGGGCTTTCCTATCAAATACTTATCTTTTTGGACAAAGTTTAATTAAGTAATTAATTAAATGTTCAGAAAATAATAAGCAACGAATTTAATAATTAATTAAACGTGATTAGGTGTCAGAATCTGGTCGAATAAATGTGTCTAGTGGCTGCGAAAATTGGAGGGAAAATCCAGTCAGCGAATAGCCACCTACACACCCCGTCAGCAGAATAAGTGTCACATTTCATCCTAATAGGTGCACAGTCAGCCGAAATGGTGTAAAATCTGGCGGGAAAGTTGTGACGTGGAAAAGACATGTCCGTCCAGTCAACCCCAAGGCCAACTTTCGTAAACTATAAATAGGCCCCCCTACTTCTTCATTTTTCATTCTATCAACAAACATTCTTTCTTTATATCTGTTTTGTTCCGAGAGTTCAAAACAATACTTTAGTTCGCCGTTCTTAATATTTGAAGTGCTGCTATATTAAGCGATAGTCGAGTTATCTTGGGAAACGAATTGCCGATCAAACCGTAAGCACCGAGCGGGGCAAATATCGTTTTAAAGAGAAAGAGTTCAACTCTTGCCTCGACTTTAAATACTGGTTTATTTTCTGTTATACACCCGTTACGATCAACATTTTAAAACGATATTTTGCTTGTTGTATTTCATAAAAATGGTGACCATATCGCCTGTCCAAAGTAGTGGCGAGAAGCCGGAGAAGTTTTCCGGCACTGATTTCAAAAGGTGGCAACAGAAGATGCTGTTCTACCTTACGACCTTGAACCTATCAAGGATGCTGACCGAAGAGGCTCCTGTGGTGGCAGAAGACGTGACTGATCCTCGTCCTAGGGATGCCTTCGACGCTTGGAGTCAAAGTGACTTTCTGTGCAGGAACTACATCCTGAATGGATTAGACAACTCACTGTACAACGTCTATTCCACCATTAAGACGTCAAAGGAACTATGGACGTCCTTTGACAAGAAGTACAGAATAGAAGATTCTGGGTTGAAGAAGTTCATCGTCGGCAAATTTCTGGGCTTCAAAATGACCGACTCGAAGATGGTGACGAGTCAAGTTCAAGAGTTGCAACTGATCCTACATGACCTAGATGCAGAGGACATGAAACTCAGTGAATCCTTCCAAGTTGCTGCTATGATAGAGAAGTTGCCGCAGTCCTGGAAGGAGTTCAAGAACTATCTCAAGCACAAGCGCAAGGAGATGAATCTTGAAGACTTGATTGTCTGACTTCGGATTGAAGAAGACAATCGAATGTCTGAGGCCAAGCCAAAGCAGATGCAGATGGAGGCTAGAGCCAACGTGGTGGAACACAAGCCCAACTCTAAGAAGAGAAAGAATCAGGGCAATGGTGGAGGGCAACAAAAGAAGAAAAAGAAGTTCAAAGGGAACTGCCACAACTGTGAAAAGCCGAACCACATGGCTAAAGACTGCCTACTCCCGAAGAAAGACAACCAGAACCCGAACCAGTCCAACCAGGTTGCTGTGGTTCAGGACAAAGGCGTTCCGGTCGATATGAGTGACCTGATGCTTACTGCAGTTGTCTTCGAGGCTAACATGGTAGATCATCCAAAGGAGTGGTTTGTCGACACCGGTGCCACCCGCCACGTCTGTTCCGACCGAGACATGTTCTCCACATACTACTCATTCAACAACCGGAAGTTGTACATGGGGAACTCTGCAACGTCTGACATCATCGGAAGTGGAAGAGTGGTGCTAAAGATGACTTCGGGCAGAGAGATTACCTTGATTGATGTACTACATGTTCCAGATATTCGAAAGAATTTAATATCTGGTTATGCACTTGATGCAAGTGGTCTTAGACTAGTGTTTGAGTCTGGTAAATTGGTGCTCACTAAGAATGGGCAATTTGTTGGTAAAGGTTACGCGGTCAACCGCATGTACAAGATGAATGTAATGATTGTAAAACGTGACCTCGAAAAGAATAATAAAACTATTACTTCTGCTTACTTGGTTGAGTGTTCACATTTATGGCATGTTAGATTAGGACATGTTAACTTTAATACTCTACGAAAACTAGTAAGCCTAGAATTATTGCCTTCATTCAATATCGAATCTCAAAATAAATGTCATATTTGTGTAGAGGCCAAATTAACCAAACTACCATTTCCTTCTGTAGAAAGAAACACTGAACCTCTAGACTTAATTCACACCGATATATGTGATTTAAAGTTTGTGCAAAGTAGAGGTGGTAAAAAGTACTTCATTACTTTTATTGATGACTGCACAAGATACTGCATAGTATACTTATTAAGAAGTAAAGATGAAGCTTTACAAGCTTTTAAAATCTACAAACTTGAGGTTGAAAATCAACTTGGCAAACAAATAAAAACTATCCGAAGTGATAGAGGTGGAGAATATGGAGCTCCATTTGACGAATTTTGTGCTTCTTCAGGTATCATTCATCCAACTACAGCCCCTTATTCGCCACAATCAAATGGAATTGCTGAACGCAAAAATCGTACTCTTAAGGAGATGATGAATGCCATGTTGATCAGCTCTGGTTTACCAAAGAATTTGTGGGGGGATGCAATCCTCTCAGCAAATCATATACTAAACAAGCTACCTCACAAAAGTAGAAACGAAACCCCTTATGAGTTATGGAAAGGTCGAAAGCCTTCCTACAAATACTTAAAAGTGTGGGGGTGTTTAGCAAAGGTAGAAGTACCTAAACCTAAACAAGTAAAGATAGGACCTAAGACCGTTGACTGTATATTCATTGGATATGCGCACAACAGTAGTGCCTATCGCTTCTTAGTACATAAGTCTTCAATTCCTGATATTAATGAAAACATGATCATTGAATCAAGGAATGCAGTATTCTTTGAAAACATATATCCTTGCAAAGAAAGGAAAGAATCTGGTTCTCTTAAAAGAACCTATGAAACTGCAAAGGATAATCATCAGGAAGATGAAGAACCTAGACGCAGTAAAAGGGCTAAAACAGCTAAAAGCTATGGTCCTGATTTTCTGACTTATATGTTAGAAAACGAACCAAGGACAATAAGTGAAGCCTTGTCCTCTCCAGAAGCTCCCTTTTGAAAAGAAGCTATCAATAGTGAAATAGAGTCTATTTTGCACAACCACACATGGGAGTTGGTTGATCTCCCAGCGGGTAGCAAACCTTTGGGCTGCAAATGGATACTGAAAAGAAAGTATAAAGCAGATGGATCTATTGATAAGTATAAGGCCAGATTGGTAGCTAAAGGGTTTAGACAAATTGAAGGCCTTGACTTCTTCGACACATATTCACATGTGACTAGGATCACATCAATTAGAGTGCTCATTGCTATTGCTGCATTGAAAGGTCTGGAAATACATCAAATGGATG
This sequence comes from Linaria vulgaris, assembly GCA_948329865.1. Taxonomy (NCBI): domain Eukaryota; kingdom Viridiplantae; phylum Streptophyta; class Magnoliopsida; order Lamiales; family Plantaginaceae; genus Linaria; species Linaria vulgaris. The sequence continues at coordinate 36,912,122 of OX415253.1, forward strand.
TCAAGACGGAATTTTTAAATGGTGAATTAGATGAAGAGATTTACATGGAACAACCTGAAGGGTTTGTTGCTCCAGGAAAGGAGAAAAATGTGTGTAGACTCATTAAGTCATTGTATGGGCTTAAACAAGCGCCAAAGCAGTGGCACGAAAAATTTGACAGAACGATGTTGTCAAATGGTTTCAAAATTAATGAGTGTGATAAATGCGTATACGTAAAAGGCACACCTAAAGATTACGTGATCGTCTGTCTATACGTAGACGACATGTTAATCATGGGAAGTAATCATGACCTAGTCATGAATACCAAGAAAATGTTGACCAAACATTTTGACATGAAAGACTTAGGGGTCGCCGATGTCATATTAGGGATTAAAATCACTAAGACGTCAGATGGGATCGTGTTGTCACAATCTCATTATATTGAGACTGTGCTTAAGAAGTACAATGCATATGACGGTCCTCCGGCTAAGACGCCAGTGGACTTGAGTCTACACTTAGGCAAAAATCATGGCGAACCTGTCTCTCAAGTAGAATATGCCAGGATAATAGGCCGTCTCATGTATATCATGAACTGCACTCGTCCGGATATTGCTTACTCAGTTAATAAATTGAGTATATTTACGAGTAATCCAAACAAAGATCATTGGAAGGCGTTAATTAGAATACTTAGGTATTTAAAACACACCTTAGATTATGGATTACATTACGGTAGATATCCAGCTATATTAGAAGGATATAGTGATGCGAACTGGATATCAGACTCTAACGACACTAAATCGACCAGCGGTTATGTCTTTACCATTGGAGGAGGAGCTGTGTCGTGGAAGTCCTCAAAACAAACATGTATAGCTCGCTCCACGATGGAATCCGAGTTTATTGCCTTGGATAAGGCTGGTGAAGAAGCAGAATGGCTTCGAAACTTTCTTGAGGACATTCCTTGTTGGAATAAGCCAGTGCCTGCTATTCTAATACATTGTGACAGCCAAGCAGCTATTGGAAGGGCACAAAGTGGCATGTACAATGGTAAGTCTAGACACATTCGTCGTAGACATAATACCACAAGGCAGTTGATCTCTAATGGTGTCATTTCCATTGATTATGTAAAATCGAAGGAAAACTTATCGGATCCGTTGACTAAAGGCCTACCAAGAGATCAAACATGCTGCTTATCGAGGAGAATGGGCTTAAAACCCAACACTAAAGAATCTTTGTGATGGAACCCAACCATGTTGATTGGAGATCCCAAGATCTTGGTTCAAAGGGACAACGAATTTATAAGGATTCAGTGATAGCATTTTGGAACTAACTCCAGCTCATTCTCGTGTATGATAAATGTGCTACCTGTAGAAAGGGTAAGGTTAAGTTTAACTTTTAATGATTCCTAAGCCTAATTAGGCAGAGTATGGCAGGATGCTCTTGGAAGGAGATCACATATGTAAGTGTGAAGTTTGGCCGCTTCATAAGAAAACACTTATGAACTCCAAGAGTTGTCCAGGGCCAAAACGGACACAACCATGAGAACTAAAATTTGTTAGGGGAGTTACTGTGTGAATACAGTTGTCTTGGTTTACACCAACAGCTGAACGGTTCAAGACATCACGTTCACTGACCAGCTAAGTAAATTCGATGTATTTCACTAAGGAAGGTTCAAAGCTAAAAGCTACCTATCCTGATGCAGTAAGCTTTCCGCCTGAACTCTCTCGAATGTACACATTGAATTTTCATTCATGTGGGGGAATGTTGGAAAAGTATGACTTTTCCATGATTTTGATAATTTATTTGAGTAGGTTTCTCTTTATAAAAGTGGAACTTCTTTAGCTTAATGAAATCTACGTTTCGTGTAGATGGATCGAGTATATTTAATTATTCAAAAACCATTGTGGGATGAATGAGAAATTAAATGAACAAGTAAGCTAGTTGAAATAAGTTATTTTGAAGAAATAAAAGGAAATAGGTGGGAAGGTGAAAAGTCACCATCCCACATGGAAAGTTTGAGCTAAACTAGTACACCTAATAAGTTGTTTGTTTGTGATAAGGGTTTGGGCCCCGATGGGTACCACTAGTGTTTGAAAGGGAGAAGACTTAGATGGGCTATGCTTCAATTCAAGCCCACACGCGCCACACGCGCGCCGCCGCCGCCGTCCGTCCGGACTTGACCCGGACCCGGGCCTGGGCCTGGGCCGGGGTCGGGGTCGTGGGTCACGGGTCGTGGGCTTTGGCTTTGGCTTTGGCTTGAGCTTGGGCTTGGGCTTCCCTATCAAATACTTATCTTTTTGGATAAAGTTTAATTAAGTAATTAATTAAATGTTCAGAAAATAATAAGCAACAAATTTAATAATTAATTAAACGTGATTAGGTGTCAGAATCTGGTCGAATAAGTGTGTCTAGTGGCTGCGAAAATTGGAGGGAAAATCCAGTCAGCGAATAGCCACCTACACACCCCGTCAGCAGAATAAGTGCCACCTTTCATCCTAATAGGTGCACAGTCAGCCGAAATGGTGTAAAATCTGGCGGGAAAGTTGTGACGTGGAAAAGACATGTCCGTCCAGTCAACCCCAAGGCCAACTTTCGTAAACTATAAATAGGCCCCCTTACTTCTTCATTTTTCATTCTATCAACAAACATTCTTTCTTTATATCAGTTTTGTTCCGAGAGTTCAAAACAATACTTTAGTTCGCCGTTCTTAATATTTGAAGTGCTGCTATATTAAGAGATAGTCGAGTTTCTTGGGAAACGAATTGCCGATCAAACCGTAAGCACCGAGCGGGGCAAATATCGTTTTAAAGAGAAAGAGTTCAACTCTTGCCTCGACTTTAAATACTGGTTTGTTTTCTGTTATACACCCGTTACGATCAACAAAATCAACTTCAGATATGTGTCGATCTGGAACTTTGAAAACACCCTAAGATTTCAAGATAACACAATTATTTTGGGAATTTCGGTTTGACCGTCCTTTATGCTAACTATTTTTCAATAGACGTCCTGTACATTGACATTTAGTAGCGCAAGTCCTATATATTGTTGTACCAATTTATGCAACATTCTGTTAAGGAAATATTTCAATATTCCGAGAAATATTTCACATGACTCTTAGTCTTAGCTTTTCATTTGTGTATTTATCCTCAAATGTTTTATATAATTACACTCACACTTCATTATATTTTAAAGTAAGTATACTTAACACCGAAAAATATGAAATAATTATATTGATAACTTTTAGACTTTTATATTTTAAAAATATTTAAATAATTTATGTTAAAATAATTCATGATAACTCAAAATTTATTTTTGTTATTCAGAAAACCTATTAAAATAATTTATTTTCGAACTAACGGCCCAAAAATATTTTAATAATTTACGTTTACAATTTAAAATTTTTTTGTTACTTCAAAAATTAGAAATTAAAAAACTTTCATATTTAATTATAAAAGATATTTAAAATTCTATTCTAAAATTTATAAAATTAATTCACAATATAACTTTAAAAAATGATAAAAAAACATTAAATTTAGTATTTAAAATTTTGAAAAATCTAAATGCTATAGAAATTCAAAAAAAATTGTATTTATTTGTTAAATTATTTTTAAATTCTATTTCAAAGTTTATAAATTAAACTCACAATAACATTAGAAATGATAAATAATTAAAAAAAAACATAGAAAAAAAAAATCAGTCCGTCTTCTTCAACCCACCAACCCCCCCACCCTCTCTTTCACCCCGCACATGTTGGAGGCTTCGTCGGTGATCAACGTGATGAACTCTGACACGACGCTTCGCCGGTGATGAAGCTTTTGAACTCCAACACGCACTCCTTCACTTCTTCGCGTTCGCCAGCAAGGCCCTTTTAATGATCCAGTTAACTTTAGCGATCGGGAGGTACCGGTGCTGCTCGCGAGGAGAGAGATCGCTGTGTGCATGTGTGTTTGAAATTAAGGTGAATTTTACCTATTAAAGCTATGGGAATCGGATTTGGAGCTGAATGAGAGTGAAAGTGAGAGACATGAAATCCGATCAGAAGTTTGCAGTGGTGGTGGTGGGTTGGGGATTGTTGGCGGCGGCGGTGGTGTGGCTTGGTTGGGGGGGGGGGGGGGGGGGATATGAAGAAGACTAGTTGAGATTCTTTTTTTTTCTTTCTATTTTTTAATTATTTATAAATTCTTTTATAAACTTTGAAATAGAATTCAAATAAATATAAAAATACTTTAATTTCTTAATATTTAGATTTTTCAAAATTTTAAATACTTTATTTAAGGTTTGATCATTTTTAAAGTTATAATGTGAATTAATTTTATAAATTTTAAAATAGAGTTTTAAATACTTTTAATAATTAAATATGAATTTTTTTAAAAATTTAAATAAATAAATTATTCATTTTTTTGATGTTAGTTCAAAAATAATTTATTTTAATAGATTTACTAAATAACTAAAATAAAATTTCAACTATCATGAATTATTTTAACATAAATTATTTAAATATTTTGGAAATATAAAACTCTAAAAGTTATCAATATAGTTATTTCTTTTTTTTGGGTGTAGGTGTGTTTACTTAAAATATATTGAGGTGTGAGTGTAATTATAGAAAATATTTGGGATAAAAATTCAAATGAAAAACTAAGATTAGGAGTCATGTGGAATATTCTAGGAAAATATTTGGATAATCCCTTGTGAGAATGTTGCATAGAACTTGCGTTGCTGAATGTCAACATAAATGACGTTTTTTAAAGTGGTTAACATAAATGACGGCCAAACTGAAATTCCAAATTATTTCACTAACTTATCACTAACTTACGAGATCACCTGATACTGTATGGAGCCATTGATTTACTGGTCTAGTTACTTTTCCAACACGTTCATATCTCATATTATATTTTTCCGTGGATCCAAATTCTTTTCCTGTGTCTAAAGAAAAAATTTAAATTAAAATATTAAAACACCCCGAGAAAATTGTTCATCCCTAAATTCTCTTATGAATATAATCGCTACTATCACTATTTTCTAGTTAATATTTATAGGAGCAAATGGCAAATTAGCCCATGTAGACACATTATTTCTTTGTAATCGTAAAATAGGTAAATTACCTTCATGTAATTTTAAAATTGGTGTACACTGCCCCCTATTGAGTTTTTATGTATTTGTAGCTTATACTCAAGGAGATGAGAATTACTAGATCGGAGACCCTCAATTTCCTTGGCAGTTCATGCTCTGATGGTAGCCAACTCGTCTTCCCGACCCTTGAGCTTAGACTCGGCAGTGGCAACAGATCCCTTGGCTATATACACTTCGTGTCATAAGGCTTGTGTAATTCCAGGAGCCTAGCAAGCATACGAACATATTTTAGTACAGATACTAAAATGAGAAATAACAAAACAATGAAAAATATAGACATATCAAGATAACAAACATATTCGATATACGACGCAGTTGAGGCTCCCCTAAATTTGAGATAGACTGGGTGTTGAGTGCATGAGAGACAACCTGAAGAGCATCTTCCAACCCAAGTGGAGAAATGGGAAGTATCACATGCATAACAACAAATATATCCGGAGTAATCGATCTTGAAATGGTTGATGGAGAATGCGTCCTTGACTCAACTAAGGATGGAGCTATCGAAATGGGAGTTAATGAATTTATCGTTCGATCATAGAATATGACATTGATAGCAGCATGCCCCGAAAAGTGATTTTACCTTCCGTGATCCTTTCTAATATGTCCCATGAGAGTAATTGGTTCATTCACTCAGATGGACTCCTCGGGTTCATGGGGCAAAGATTTCGTCCAGAGAAGTAGGGGTTAGAGAATCTTCACCACTCAGATCTATTGGGGCAGCAGAGGTAGCCGCCGAGATTGGATCCTCCAAAGAAGAGAAAATATACGCTTTACCTAAATTAAAAAATAAACAGAAAAGTTAATGAAAAAAATACTAATGAACGATATCAGAACAAGAAAAAGTAGCAAAGTTGAATCATTAGAGCCATTAAAGTGTTGCCTAAATCAGCTGGAAAAACAATTGGTGATGAAGCATCAACAAGTGGAGGAGATAATGAAGGTTATGTTGGCGACAAACCCTCTGTAGGAATTCGAAGAGGTGACGATCGTATCAGCGAAAGAGGAAACACCTACGTTAACAGATACAAAGTTACAGCGTAACAAAATAACTTACCAAAAACATTATCGTTAGCAGAGAGAACAGGTGGATCATTGTTAATTGGGGACACTCAATATAACCCAAAGGCGGCGTAGTGCACGGTAGTGGGACTCGATCATGACCTTTGCAACATCGTAAGAAGGATTAAATAAATTCTCACTCTCTATCGTAGAACCCAGGTTCATCAGGTTATAATCAAAAGGGCTTTGGGCTTGCCCCAGGCAAAAGTGGTATCCCAAGATCCCTCTTTCGGTCTAACGAAGAAGAATTTATCGTTCCAGCTACTGTGAGAATTGGGAGTACCTCCCAAAATCCTTCTCCCTGTCTTGCAATGGCAGAATTAGTAAAAGGGTTCTCCCCTAGAAGATACTACAACATCGATGATAGTAAAAAACCTATTTGTCTTTACACAAACATGCATGTACAAAACTAGATAAAGTAATGTAGCAATTGGGAGTAAGTTGTCTTGGGCTCATACCACATTCTTTGAAAACTTGACATCAAAAAGAAGTGAAGAAGGATCGAGGCCTTGATTTTATATTTGCATAGTACACGATTATGTGTTGAGGCGGCGACTGATTACCCCATGTGATAATCCTAAGGACTAAGCACTACTAAATTGGTGGTGGAAGCCTAGAACTCGCGGAATTTCGTCGCTATTTCTTTCTGGGTAACCATGCTCACGATAGTGCTCACATCTTGTACATGCCTGGGAGCGCCACTCTTATTTGGCTTTTTGGCGGTGACCACCACGTTGCCACCCCCAATCATCGACATCTCTCTTTGAAGAAGGAATCACCTCCTTCGCAAAATCTATCAGGAGTGTGGTAGGAGAGGTAGGGTACATAGTTGCCCCAGGTTCCGAGGTAATAAGAACAAACTCAATTGAAAGGTATGAAGTGGACATGATGACTTCTTGAGAAGTTTTGAAGAAAATAATTGCAGAAAAATCAGAAAAAAGAACGAATTCAATTAGGGTTGGTGAAAGAATGATGCCGAAAGAAAATACTTATATCCCTAGAAATTGGTAAGTTGAAAAAGGTTTTTTGGCGAATCATCAATGAGGAACATCTCCCACCGAATCAACACGTGGATTCAAACATGCCATGTGGACCAACAACTACATTGAATTCTTGTTGATTCTCACGAATACAACAGGAACTGAGGGGACGAGTGTTAACCCATTCCCAATATCCTTATTAGTCCACGATATTCACACTTTAGTATCCCCTCCGAGGATATATCACGGCTTACTAAGTGTCTCAGATTCCTTATAAGCCTTGCGACACCTAACAAGGTTCTACGGGTCCAAGCAAACTCCACCATATCTTACAAGGTTCCACGATGCTTTACAGTGTCCACGACACTGCTTCATACCTTACAGGTGCAGAGATAACTTACAAGGTTGTACGAGTTCCAATTGATTCTACGATGTCTTACAAAGATCCATGACACTTCCACATCTATGATGCCTTACAGGCTATATGATATCTTACAAGTATCTAAGGCACCCTAAGAGGTTCTATGATGGCTTACAAGGGTTCACGATACCTTACGTGATACACATCTACGATGCACCACATGCTCCACGAGACCTTACAAGGTTCTACGAGTTCAAGCAGACTCCACGATACCTTACAAGGGTTGTTAACACAGTGTGAACTATCAGACCGAATGATTATTATATTATTAAAAAACTATGTGCCGAAATATATAATTAAGACACATGCAAGGCCAACTGTCAAAGAATCAAGCGAACCAACCAGCTAATAAAGTGCATGTTAGACACATGTCAATATAAGAAAGGATGTAATTGACACATGTCCAGAATCTTTTCCTATAAATAGGGAGCTTCTTCACGTTGAAATGACAAGTTGAAGAAACATTTCAAGTAATGATACTTTTCTCTCATTTTGATGTCATTTCATATCTTATTACATTATATTATACATCATCGGGTAGGGCGTTCTCGAATTCAATACGTTAATACCTCAATCACGAAAGTTAACTAAAATGAGCGCTAACAATGTGAAAATCTTAACACTTGTGGAGTTCATATTTGATAGTCAACTCGTGGCGGCTTTTGGTCAAAATTAAAATTAGTTTGATTGGAGGATTAAAATAGAGCTTGATATGTTGAAACCAAAAGTTGAGTAGTGATATTTTAAAGGATTAAACTTTATGTGAAAACCCTCAAAAGGACATATTCCAGAGTTACATATGACGCAAAGCAAAGACTTCCTTCCAAAAAAAAGTACGGTGGAGAAAGCCTTTGGACTATGGTTGTTTGGGCAATATGGGAAGAGAGGAATCGAATTAGAGTGGGCGGAGGGGGAGTGAACGTTAAAAAGGTGATTGCATTAGTGAAAATTCAATCATGGTCTTGGATTAAAGCAAAAGATAGATCCTTTGTTTTTTCTTTCTATGATTAGGATTGAAATCCTAAAGATTGCACGGGATAGGTTTTTTGTTGTGATCTTGAATTTATATATTTTCTCTTATTAAAAATAATTACAGGAGAAAAAACGAATTCATAGAGAAACCAAGATTTACATACCATAATAAAACATGAGCTTACACTTGGAACATGTGTTAATTTCTTTTGGATGTTATAATATATGACATATTACAAACTGGAAAAAGGGATAAACAAGGGAAAATTTAAAGAAAACCTCGAGAATGGAACAAAATGGAACTATACATAGAAGAGAACACGAAATTTCATTAGACAAAAGTTTTTACTACAAAATATGATATATCAACATACGAACTGTATTAAGAATTTCATCACGTATACAAATAGGATTTTCCTTTTGGATCCGAATCTTCCCAACTCTCTTATTATGAAAAGTACATGAATTGTTGGGAGAATTACACAAACACCCCCTAAGGTTTGGTGTATTTACACGGACACCCCCTCATATTTGGCATATTACACAAACACCCTTGTAGTAAACTTTCGTTAGAACTCTGTTAATTTTGCCCAAAAGTACTGTTATGCCCCCTATTTTTCTGTCGAAAAAAGAAAGAAAGAAAGGAAACTGTTATAGAAAAGCTAAAACTATTTGAGTTTATAACAATATATTTAAAAGAACATAAGAAAAGAAGAGCATATAAGGAGTATATTACTTGTGAATGAGTGTTTTTCTCTTCATTTTGATGGCTCCTTATATAGGTAAGAATTTCCAATATCTTACATTATTTACAATAACTACTATTATTATAAAATAGTATTTGTACATAATTTTCAACAATGGCCACAAGGCACATTCTACCAACCATATTTATAACACTCCCCCTTGGCCATTTGAAGATTTTGTTATGTACATGATCCGTCTTCTACACACATCTTATGCTGCCTCGTTAAAAACCTTATAAGGAAAATCCAGTGGGATAAAAACCTTAATAAGGAAAAAATAGTGCAGCCGTGTGAACTCCCCTCAAGTTGGCATCTCCAATTCTTCATAAGTCTCGTAGGTGATGCATCCCAATATTTTGAACACGTTTCTTAAAAGTTACAGTAGGGATTGCCTTTGTAAAAAGATCTGCCATATTGTCACATGATTGAACATATTGGATATTAATTTCTTTGTTCTTCTCGAGTTCGTGAGTGTAGGCAAAATATCTTGGGGACATGTGTTTGGTTCGATCACTCTTGATATAGCCTTCTTTCATCTGTGTAATACATGCATAATTGTCTTCGTATAATGTTGTAGGACCCTCTCTAATAGGTAAGCAAAATGTACTTCTTATATGATGTGTCATTGATCGTAGCCATACACATTCCCTGCTTGCTTCATGCAGTGCAATAATCTCAGCATGATTCGATGATGTTGCAACAAGTGTCTGTTTCTGAGAACGCCATGAAATAGCAGTGCCTCCATACGTGAATACATATCCAGTTTGAGATCTGGATTTATGTGGGTCTGATAGAAAACCTGCATCTACATAACCAATCAAATCTTGTTCTGCATTGTTAGGATAAAATAGACCAAGATCCATAGTTCCTTGCAAATAACGGAATAAATGTTTAATTCCTTTCTAGTGCCTTTTTGTGGGTGATGAGCTAAAAGTCCCCAAATAAATTCATAGTAAATGATATATCAGGTCTAGTACAATTAGCTAGATGCATTAAAGCTCCAATGGCACTTAAATACGGAACTTCGGAACTAAGAATTTCTTCATTTTCTTCACTTGGATGAAATGGATCTTTATCTATAGTTAACGATCTTGCAATCATAGGATGGTTCAAAGGTATTGCTTTATCCATGTTAAAACGTTTCAATATCTTTTTAGTATAGTTAGATTGATGCACAAGTATTCCATTTTTAACATGCTCATTTGCAAACCAAGACAATATTTAGTCTTTTCAAGATCTTTCATTTCAAATTCATCCTTTAAATATTCACTGTTGAATGAATTTCTTTGTCAGTACCAATGATATTTAAATCATCTACATAAACCGCAATAATTGCAAAACCAGATGATGCTTTCTTAATAAAAATGCATGGACATAAAGAATTATTTATATATCATTTTTTTAATAAATATTCACTCAAACGATTGTACCACATGCGACCTGATTGCTTTAACCCAAATAATGATATTTGCAATTTAATTGAGTACATTTCTATAGGTTTGAAACTTGAAGTTGCGAGTAATTTAAGTCCATCAGGGACCTTCATGTAAATATCATTATTAAGTGATCCATAGAGATAATCAGTGACAACATCCATGAGATGCATGTTTAGATTTTCATAGACCGCTCAAGAATCGAAATGTAATCGTATCCATTACAGGAGAATACGTTTCTTCATAATCGATTCCAGGTCTTTGAGAAAAACCTTGTGCGACAAGGCGAGCTTTGTACCTTACAATTTCATTTTTCTCATTTCGTTTGCGAACGAAGACTCATTTGAACCCTACGAGTTTCACACTTTTTTGTGTGAGAACAATGGGTCCAAATACCTTTCGCTTATTAAGCGAATGTAATTCAGGTTGCATAGTTATCCCAATCATTCATATTTTGGCATTCAATTACAAATTTGGGTTCAAGATCATCATGTTCATTCACAATTTCATAAGAGACTAAATATGAAAATATTTCATCCATATTTTACATCTCATTTCGATCTAATACCATTCCTGTATTGATATAATTTATAGAGATTTCAACGTTCTCTTTATTTATAGGATCTGATTGGATAACTTCTTGAGATATCTCATATGTCACATTTTGCGACTCATCAGGCAAAGATTCCTCAATAATAGGATCATTAGATTTTGATGCTCCATTTTTTTTTCGAGGATTTTTGTCCTTTGAGCCAGTAGAACGCCCACGTTTCTTAGTTATATCAAAGATATCATCATTTGATGTTTCTTTTGGAATTACAATATGAGCATGAGCATTTGCAGTTGGTATATGTGATTTTGTTACCCTGCTTATGTCAGTAAATGCATCGGGTAATTGACTTGCAATAGCTTGTAAATGCAATTTTTTTTTACTTCCAAATCACATTGCTTTGTTAGCATATCAAAGCTTGTCATAGATGGATTATACCATGATATATCATTTTCCAACTGCTTCTTTTCTCCCCCTATGGTTTGAATATTTGCCTCATTAAAATGGCCTCATTAAAGACATCACCTGTTAGAGGCTCAAGATATCTGATTATTGATGGTAAGTCAAATCCAACATATGTTCCCAACCTTCTTTGTGGTCCCATTTTTCTTCGCTTTGGTGGTCCAATTGGAACATAAACCGCACAACCAAAAATCCTTATATGAGAAATATTAGGTTCATGACCAAAAGCAAGTTGTAATGGGGAGTATTCGTGATACGAGCTTGGTCTAATGCGAATTAGTGATGCAGCATGTAAAATTGCATGACCCCATACAGAAGTTTGTAATTTAGCTTTCATTAACAATGGCCTAGCAATTAACTGAAGACGTTTAATTAATGATTCAGCTAAACCATTTTTTGAGTATGTACATGTGCAACGCTATGTTCAACAATAATTTCAGTTGACATACAATAATCATTGAAAGCTTGTGATGTAAATTCACCAGCATTGTCAAGTCTGACTTTCTTGATCGTATAGTCAGAAAATTGGGCTCTTATTTTAATTATTTGAGCCAAAAATCTCGCAAATGCCATATTACGAGTAGATAATAGACAGACATGCGACCATCGACCTGAGGCATCAATTAATACCATAAAATATTGAAATGGTCCACATGATGGATGAATAGGTCCACAAATACCATCTTGAATTCTTTCAAGAAATGTTGGTAATTATGTCTTAATTTTAACTAGTCAATGCTTTATAATTAGTTTTTCAAGAGAACATGGTTCACATGGACTATTATTGATTAAATTGAGTTTTGATCCTTTAAATGAATGTCCATGTGTAGTTTCAATTATTCTTCGCATCATTGTTGAACCAGGATGACCTAATCGATCATGCCATAAAATTAATAATTTAGGATTTTCATTGACTACCATATTTGACTCGATGGCATTAATATATGTATAATGCAATCCTGATGAGAATTTTGGTAGTTTTTCAAATATATGTTGCTTTCCTGATATATACTTAATAATGAAAAGATATTTAGTTTTATTCTCAGTTATTGATTTGGTATCATATCCATGACGATATATATCATTAAAACTCAGCAAATTTCTTCTGAATTTTGGGGCAAATAAGGCATCGCTGATGATAAATAGCGTTCCATTTGGTAAAATAAAACTAGCTTTACCAAATCCTACAATCAGGTCAGTAGGACCTGATATCGTATTGATTTTTGCCTTTGTTGGTTTTAGATATGTAAAATATTTCTTACTTGTGAGAATTGTGTGAGTTGTACCGCTATCAGGGATGCAAAAATTTTCGGTATGCTCCATACTGGCTTCTTGTCGAACAAATATAGTTAAACATGATATAACAATAAACGAAGCATATATTTGAGAAAAGGAAAATAGTTTCATTAAGATACCTAAGGAAACACTATTAATGGAACACATCACATTACAAGCGGAAATCGCAAATACATATCAATTCAAAAATCACACAACAAGGAATCACATAATGCAAATCAAACCAGGAATCACGCAGATATGAATCACATAGATCATATCAAGCCATAGTAACATCATAATCATCCAAGAAATCAGATGAAGCTAAATATGTGGGATTATTAGGCATTTGTTCAACAAGGTTCACTTCATTTTCTTTGCCTCTACTCTCTTGGTACAATTTACAAAAATGTTCAGGTGTACGACACGTATTGGCCATGTGTCCTTTCATTTCACAGTTAAAACAATAACCTTTAGATTTTTTATGAGCATTTTTTTCTTTTATTATGATGGTTATTGTTATGGACCGTATCACTGGTCGAAGGGTTGTGATAACTACCTCGACCACGTCCACGACCACGATTGGCATTATCATTGTTACCTCGTCCATAGGAGTTTGAAAAATTAATGGCATTTGCCTCAAGTAATGCATATGCTCCAGGAGGACGAGATTGATGAATTTTCATCAATAAGTTATTGTAACTTTCTGCCATTAACAACCTTTGTTGCAAGTCGTGATATTTTGAAATATTCAGCAATTTATATTCTTGTTGGACATTTATCATGGACACATGGAAAATAGAAAGTGTTTTCTCATATAGATCACAACCTCACATTTTTCTGGATCCGTATTTGTATTTACTACAGCAAGAGTTTCAACGATAATTTTTGATCCGGGGTACAATTTTGTATCTGATTTCCATTGTCTATAATTATTGCTAGTGATATTGAGTATACAACTAAATATACTCGTGAGGTTAGACATTTTACTAATTTTATCATACCAAAAAATGGCCGAGAAATCCATTGAAGGGGCAAATCGAACAGACGTGCATAGTTTAGGGGGGCAAAACGCTTATTAAATTTGTTTAGGGTGCAAGTCACAAAAACATGCATAGTTCAGGGGGTTTGATGCTTTTATCCTTATTATTAATTGCCAAATAAAATGGGATAATTGATACCAATAACACACAATGTGTTTTTTTAATTGGAATTGCGAATATATATATATATATATGCATGGCACTACAACAAAAATCATCTTTACCTACGACCATTAGCTACGGATGTTGTAGGCAATGGTTGTTTTGCCATTAGCTAAAACAAATCCGTAGCCCTTGACCATTTTTCGGATAAAAAAAAAGTAAAAGTCATTGGCGACGAATATATCCCGTCGCCCTTGACTATTGGCAACGGAGATATCTGTAGCCCTTGGTCAAGGGCGACGAGCAGCCGTCGCCAATAGTCTAACTATATTAAAAAAGAAAAAAACCAACTACTAGCCGTAGCCAATAATCAAGGGCGACAAGATTATCTGTAGGCAATAACTATTGCCTATGGAACAATCCGTAGCCAATAGCCATTTCCTACAGAAAAATAAGTAGCCAATATTTCGTAGGAAATAATCATTGGCTATAGAACAATACATAGCCAATAGCCATTGCCTACAGAATAATCTGTGCCATTAGCCATTGCCTACGAAAAAATCCGTAGCCAATGGCTATTTTTATTTTTATTTTTATTTTTTGGTTGATCGTTATAGATTAAGGAATTTAAACTTTTGATTAATTGAATTTGTCTCCCCTAAAGTTTTGTTTATTGTCTTTCTTAATTTTATTTTTTTATGAATCGAAGAAACATAATTTTTAATAGTTATGTGTTTGGTGAAAGAAGAAATGGAATGTGATTTAGTTTATAACTTTTGATTAATTTAATTTTTCGTCTTTCGTAATTATGTTTTTGGCGAAATTCTTATAAACATACATACTAATAGTTTAGAAGTGTTTGGTGAAAGAACAAATGGAATCGTTTAACTTTTCTCCCCTAAAGTTTGTTTATTGTCTTTTGTGAATTCGTTTTTGATGAAATTCAAATATACATACCTATAAATTGTTTAGAAGTGTTTGGTGAAAGAAAACATGAAATCGGATTTGTTTTACAACTTTTGATTAATTTTTAACGTTACTCCCCTAAAGTTTGTTTATTGTCCTTTGTGATTTTGTTTTTGATAAAATTCAAATAAACATACCTATAAATTGTTTTGAAGTGTTTGGTGAAAGAAGAAATGAAATCGATTTTTTTTTACAACTTTTGACTAATTCCATTTTTGTCCACTAAAGTTTGTTTGTCAACTTTCATGATTCCGTTTTTGATGAAATTCGAATAAACATATGATTTAACGAAAGTTGTCTAACAAATCCGATTTTATTTAGTTTTTCACTAAACACTTCTAAAGTATTAATAGGCATGTTTCTTCAAATGTCATAAAAAATGGAATTACGAAAGACGAGAAATAAACTTTATTGGAGAAAAATTAATTAATCAAAAGTTGTAAAACAAATCCGAATACATTTCTTCTTTCACCAAACACTTCTAAATAAGTAATACATATGTTTATTTGAATTTTATGAAAAATAGAATTACGAAAGACGATCACAAACTTATATAATATCACCCCAGAATCACGAAAGACGATACACAAACTTATATAGTATCATCAACCCTAAACCTTAAAGCCAAACCCTGAACCCTACAACTATTTGTGATTTCATACAACTTTAGGCCAATATCGAGTAATGATTCAACAAAAGTCGTAAAATATTTTATCTTTAATTATATTAGCGCGATTCTATTTCTTCTTTCACCAAACATTTCTAAACTATTTATAAATCTCCAATTCCTATAGTTTCCAACATATTTATCAAATTCATATTTAAAATAAATCTCCAATTCATATACTTTCCAAGATATATTTGTCAATCTTTAAAAAAATTATATTTACCACATTAACCCCTTAATAATTCCATAATTATTTCAATATACAAATATTTATGCAATAAATATATTACATAATTAACCTTGAAATCATTAGTTAATTAGTTTAAATATATTTCATTATATATAATTCAAAAATATTTTAAATTGTTTTAAATTTTTTTCTTTTATATTTACGAATATTATTGGCGACGAATGTATCCGTCCCCAGTAATGTTTTTCTTAAAAAAACAAAAGGAGTATTGGCGACGGAATCTTCCGTCGCCAATAATAACTTGAAAAATAAGAAAAAAAAAAATCAATGGCAACGAAAAATTCCGCAACCAATCATTATTGGCTACAGAAATATTCCGTAGCCAATAGGCATTGGCTACAGAACTTTTTCGTTGCCAATAGTATAAGGACATTTTTGTCTTACATCATTGGCTATGGAAGATCCGTAGCCAATAGTCTTTGGCTACGGCCATCCGCAGCCAATAGTCATTACCTACGAAGGCTTTCTCTACGAGCATTGGCTACGGAAACCCGTAGCCAATAACCATTGTCTACGGAAAAAAGGGGTTTTTGGCTACAGATTTAATCCTAGCCAAAAAACCCTTTTTCTTGTAGTGTGGATGAAAGGCTTCCGTCGCCAATAATAACTTGAAAAATAAGAAAAAAAAAATCAATGGCAACGAAAAATTCCGCAACCAATCATTATTGGCTACAGAAATATTCCGTAGCCAATAGGCATTGGCTACAGAACTTTTTCGTTGCCAATAGTATAAGGACATTTTTGTCTTACATCATTGGCTATGGAAGATCCGTAGCCAATAGTCTTTGGCTACGGCCATCCGCAGCCAATAGTCATTACCTACGAAGGCTTTCTCTACGAGCATTGGCTACGGAAACCCGTAGCCAATAACCATTGTCTACGGAAAAAAGGGGTTTTTGGCTACAGATTTAATCCTAGCCAAAAAACCCTTTTTCTTGTAGTGTGGATGAAAGGCTTCCGTCGCCAATAATAACTTGAAAAATAAGAAAAAAAAAAATCAATGGCAACGAAAAATTCCGCAACCAATCATTATTGGCTACAGAAATATTCCGTAGCCAATAGGCATTGGCTACAGAACTTTTTCGTTGCCAATAGTATAAGGACATTTTTGTCTTACATCATTGGCTATGGAAGATCCGTAGCCAATAGTCTTTGGCTACGGCCATCCGCAGCCAATAGTCATTACCTACGAAGGCTTTCTCTACGAGCATTGGCTACGGAAAAAATGGGTTTTTGGCTACAGATTTAATCCTAGCCAAAAAACCCTTTTTCTTGTAGTGTGGATGAAAGGTTTTTTTTCCCCACGAAATAACGTATCGAAAAGTTTCAGTGCTTGGCTGTAAGTATTATTCAAATTGTTTCAGCAACAATTTTAAAAATATATTGAAAAGTGTCGGAAAGATCTCGAGAAATAACATTTTTTTTTTATTTTTAACCGATCCAAACATATTCTTAATTAATTAATTAATTTTCCGTATCGTAAAACTTCTTTCGATGTTAGCGGAAATCTGGCCTATTTGCTCGTACAGTTTTGCCTACAAAAACTAAAAGGTCACTAACAAAAAGTCTGTATTCTAATTTTTGTCTTTTAATGCGATTATAATTTGCTCTAATTAATTAAGTTGGACCACCACCGGCCAATTGGCATCTGCTACATAGAGAACGTGTTAGCATTAAAATAACTAAATTGACTACACACATATACATGACCACAAATACTGTTGACGTCGAAAAATGGGAACCAAATCAGTGCCACAGATGCACAAATAGATATAATTAGACGTCCAAAAATCAAACTTGACTAAACGCGCTTGAGCAATTGTATTTGCTTATTATTTCCAATCAGTTTCTTTGCTTATTGCATTTGCATATCATAATTTAATTTGATGTTATTTTGTTTGGTTCCCAGATGATAGAAATACGATATAATTGAGCTTCAAATATAACAAACTATGCTAATCTATTACAAGAAATCGACTACCTTTGTGTGGAACACATATTACACGGTAAAAGAGCCTAAAATGACTAAAATAACCCTTGTAAGTCGAATATGTGAACTGTCGAACATAGGTGTTCGATGTTGAAACACCCATCGAATCCTAGGACAACGGAACGATTCTGGATTTCATGCTAAAAACTCTCAAACGGGGACGCTGATAGAAAAATGATTGAACAAAGGTGCAGTAGAACTCTCGAACAGAAATAAGTATCGGACGGTTGATTCAATTCTTGTAGGGTTGGTGAGCAGTAATAACAATAATCTGGCGTGAATCTTGGGATCCAGAGGAATTTATAGACCTCGGGATGCGAGCCCTTTTTCGAAAAGGCAATAATTATGGAACATGAGTTGTTCGATATTTCAGTATCAAACCGCCTTAGTTAGATACTTTCCTGTTTGGGCCTTTAGCGCGGCGGGACAACCTAGTTTGTTGCTGGGCCACCTAGCTAAATCATCCCCACTATATAGTCCCCTCAATTTTGGAGTCGGTCTTCGTTCAAGAGCGGGTGCCAAATTTAGAAATTGATTGCTGATGTTCTTGAAATGTTGCTAAGAAAGGAATTTGCTTCAAAATAAGCCCCCTATTTCAGAGCCGTAATCCGTAGGATTGGATGCCAAATAGTAATATTCGACTTCAAAATATGATCCACATTTGGGAGCCGTAAGCGGTAGGATCGGGTGCCAAATAATAATATTCGGCTTCTAAATATCGCCCTCCCTCCCCCCCCCCCCCCCCCCGCGCAGTTGTGAGCCGTAATCCAAATGATCGGGTGCAAAATAGTTATATTCGGCTTCAAAATATGCACCCCAGTTGGGAGCCGTAATTTGAAAGATCGGGTGCCAAATAGTAATATTCGGTCTCAAAATATGCCTTGCATCTGGGAGATGCCGTTGACTTTGATTCCTCATTTTTATAAATATTCGAGGATCCTAGTGCATATATTATCGTACTGTTATTTGAAGTTCTTAATAGAGTGGAATAGTGCTTGTTCCGACTTTTTAGAAAATATGAGTAGTGCTTGTTTCGACTGTTTTAGGAAATATCAAATCTTGGGTGATTATTTGGTTTTCAAAGTATCAAATGACGAGGCATTCGATTGGTATGTGTAGTATCAGATCTTAGCAATTCGATTGTTGTTGGAAGTATCGAACTAGAGGCGTTCGACACTTTGTATCTAATTCATTGCACTGAATGCTAGTACCGTTTTCGTGGTGGTACTGGGGCCTATGTAAAGAACCCATGGCTTAGTTTGGCAAAACTTTGTCTATCTCAAAATTAAGGACAAATTATTATTTGTGCTTTGTAAAAAAATGCGTAATAAGTTTCGAGTTTTTAGAAATGCCCTGTAATTATGCCATTTGCTGATTTTTTTCCCCATGTCCAATGCGAATGAAATTGTGTTTGTTTGTGCCCTTTATGTTTGTTTTTTAAATAAATTTGCCGAGTAAGTAGAACAATCTATATATTTTATGCCCTTTAAGTTAGACCTAATTTTAAAATATGCCCAATAACTGAAAACTAAATTCATTCACATTGGACAAGAATTTTGCAGCCAAAATATAACTGTTTTCGCAGCACAAAATGCTGACTTTATATTGAAATATTTTGAGGAATTTCATTCGCAGCATTGGACACGGGGCGAAAAAATCAGCAAATGGCATAGTTACAAGGCATTTCTAAAAACTCGGAACTTATTGGGCATTTTTTTCAAAATGGAAAACTTACATGGCACAAATAATAATTTGTCCGAAAATTAATATTGAACAAGGCTTAGTGTCGAAATTGCATCAGTATTGAACGTTAGTTCAGTGTCAAATCGTAATTAGCATCGAACAAAATAAGTGTCGAACGGCAGTAGTATTAACGGAAAGAGAGTCGAACAACAGCAAAATCGATTTTGTAAGAGTTTATTGCATTCGATTGTGTGATAAGTCATACTAAAGCGAAGGGTCGAAGCAAGGTCGTGAGGCCCCCGGTGAACACTAATACGACAAAGGGTCAGAGTAAAGTTCCTCCCGCGAGGAATTCAAATGCGGGTGCTTCGACATGTCAAAATGCACCGCTTTGCCGAATTCGTAGAAGAACCCTCTAACAGTCAATGCATACAAGGGCGTTAGGTAGTTTATCTGTGAATTGGGGTGCGCATCACACGATTACTGAAATGGAGGATCTGCATACCAGAAGAATTTGAGGGATGTGTTCTCATGTTCGCTTATCATGTGTACGTGATTTTGAGCGTCTTTGTAACATTAAAAGGCGTTGAATTGTGATGACTCCTACGACCGAAGGGGGTAGGGTAAGAGTCGGTTCTAACAATCATATTGTAATAATGGAGGAAGTAGATGCCATCGATGATAGAAACATGAAGAACTTGGCGCGGTATAATGTAGATAAACAAGCAATGGGTGTTGATGCTAGTCCAAGTCGACCAATTCCCTATCCCGTCGATGGGAGCACTGAGAACTGTTATACTAATACAAATTGGCATATCGCCAAGGCTCGCACCGCGGACGAGGCTATTAGGGTCCCGTCCCGACCACCCAAATATTCACGACCCTCTGGCATTCCTAGGCCGGTGCCCCTTGGTAGTAGGTCTGATTGTGGCTTCTTGAATGATGAGGACTCCGAGTCATCGAATATTAAGTTAATGGGATTTAGATTGAGGGAAGAACATGCAAATTAGATTACGAGTGTCTTGTGGCCTTAGCTTGATCTCAACAGGGCCATGGAGTACATTGGGGTACTACAATTTAGCTCGCTTTTACCGCGTGTTTGCTGTTTCCACATTAATTGTTGTTATAAACTTTATCGTGATTACAATGCATTGAAAGTGGTGCAGAGTTGGCAAGCGGAATCATTGACAAGATGGAAGACAAATATAGAAGAGCTGATCGCAATCGCATCGCTGCCAACCGCCGGGCTCGCAAAACCGGAAAGGCCAAGGTCAAAGTTGTGCAAAAGGCGTATCCTGCTGTTGTAATCGCTAAGAAAGCTGAAGACATTGCGGGGTCGTTGCATGCTAAAACTGAGGCTTTAGAAAGGAGGGACTCATACAAGGAATCAAATTCAGAGGCCGAATTCAAAATCAGTCGTTTGAAGTCCCGAGTCCAACATTTGGAATCTGAGGATTATCAGTGCAAGTTGGCGAGGTCTCCTATGACGAGTGGTGAATATCATTGGATGGAGCAACGTTAAGCTGCGGAGGATGCCAAGTTTGGGATGAATCCTGGTGCCTACTATATTGAATATCTCAAATTCTTGAAATAGGGGTTTCGAAAGGAAATGCTTGATGTGAGATGTGGATCTCGTATGAAAACACCCGGGGATTCTCATGAAGATGAGGAAGAGCTGATTCCACCTAAAACAAGTGAACCTTCTTAACATATTTGGCAAGAGAAAAAAGGACTAGCTTGTACCTTGCCCAATATGGGTATGGGTGAGTACATTCGGGAAGTGGATCATCTTAAGGAAAATGAACGGTAGGATACTGATAAGGGTGGAGTTGCATCCGCGGTTGAAGATGCGATTCGTAGTGCAATTTAGGTGTAGTGATGATGAGTCGATTACTCCCCCCATCGTATCTGGAATTGGAGGGTGTCCCCCCGTAACTCCTTGTGTGGAGAAGGCTGGTGGCCGTCCACACGGTGTCGTTGCGAGTTCAGCGGACATGACCCTAAAAGAAAAAGACTAGGCCGTTTGGTGTCTACTAGTGTCACCTTTGCTAGCTGGGCCGTGTGTGCCTTCAACAAAGGTTGTCTTTGAGTCCCCATTGGGTCCTCTTGAGCGTCTGGTTTCTCCTCACATGGCCTCTTTTGTGCCACCAATCAATTTTGGGGACATGGTGTCGCCGAGCATCTATCTGATGGAGGGGTCGTGAAATGAGAATGTGGAAGAGGATATTGGCGTTTGGCCAGATGGATGTCATGACTTCTACGATGATGGGCTTAGTATTACCGAGATGAAAATAGAGAAAATTGTGCGAGGTTTGCTCGATCACTCGGGATAGTATTACAACCAGATTCGCCTAAGCGCCCAGATATGCTAGGCGATGATTGGGATACCTACAGGTATCCTCCTTAGATTGTGGTAGCTTTTTGGTTAGTATTAAATAGATTTCTTGTGTTGGTTATGGGTTCATATGTATAAGAATTTTGTTGTCCCGTTGCCATTTTATCTTGAATTGCTCCCATCAATTTGATGAGGAATTTATTGAATTGCAGTGGTGTTCCAAATTATTCGTTCGATGTCTATCGTGTGGCTAATTACGCACTTCGATTACAGAGCATAATTAGAGATTCCTTAGTTGTAGAATCTGGGTTTGCATTGAACCGAATCTAGTCAATTGCCCATTTCCTCGTCCGAGATATTCGGTTTACATTTTGATCACGTTGGATCAGATGTTCATCTATTTTCTCTAATGAAATATTGGTTTGCATTTAACCACGATAGGTTAAACGTCCATCTTTTTTTTTTGTTTGATGAGATATTAGGTTTGTATTTGACCATGTTGGGTCAAATGTCCATCTCTTTTTGTTTGATGACATATTAGGTTTGCATTTGACCACGTTGGGTCAAATGTTCATCTCTTTCTCTTTGATGGGATATTAGGTTTGTATTTGACTATGTTGGGCTAAATGTCCTTTTCTTTTTATTTGATGATATAGTAGGTTTGCATTTGACCACGTTGGGTCAAATGTCCATCTCTTTTTGCTTGATGAGATATTAGCTTTACATTTGACCATGTTGGGTCAAATGTCCATTTCTCTGTGTGATGAGATATTATTAGGTTTGCATTTGACCACGTTGGGTCAAATGTCCATCTCTCGTTCTGAAGAGATATTACATTTGCATTTGATCACGTTGGGTCAAATGTTCATCTCCTTTCTTTTTGGAGATATTAGGTTTGCATTTGCTCGTGTCGGGTCAAATGTCCATCTCTTTCCTCTTGGAGAAATTAGGCTTGAATTTTCATGTGTCAGCTCAAATGTCCATCTTTTTCCTCTGATGAAATATCATGTTTGCCTCTTCTCTTGACCGCTTTGGGTCTATGGGCTATGAAAGTCGTGTTGTTGTACCTGAAGAGTTATCATTCATTTTGGCAAACAACAACAAATATCGCATAAATAATGATATTAAATTAAATAAGGATAAAGGTGAGCCCATCACAATGCTGAGTTACCTATGTTTTTTTAGTGGTGCCTCGAGACTCAAGCCGCCGTAGTTCCTATAATATTTCTAACAAACCGAGCGATAAACAAAAAAAAAGAATCTAGGCATAGTAACGCCTCAAATGCTGCACATTCGTAGGACAAGTTTGCTTTCATCCTTCTAGATGAAAGACTGGTTGGCATCCTGATCTTGGCTGGTAAGATTGCCTTATAATCGTGTACTAAGACGAAGGTCGTTTCTCCTGTTGACGTTATTGGGGTGGTTTTGTAGGCCCATAGAATACCGTGCAGCTCATCGGTCCAGCTCCTTCCTGTACCCTTCAGTCTGTGTTCGAGGTAATCTTTCAATGTTTTGTTGGTTAACTCTACTTGTCCGTTGAATTGAGGATGTGATACCGACATGGCATGTTGAGAATTTTTTAGCTCCTTACACCAAGATTTGATATATTTTCCCAAGAAATATCGGCTATTATCAGATACTAGAACTCCCAGTATGCCGAAACGACATATTATGTGCTTGCATATGAATTCATGTTGTTCTTTGCGATAATAGCTGAAAGTCCAGGGTTTTCTGGAATCAATGTTATGCGATGTTGGGGCAACATTGAGGATAACATTGAAACCAGAGAGCATGTATGAAAACTGTTCTTTAATTGCCAAATTTAAGTTTTGCATTTATTCACTTATTAATCAAGTTCCACGGTTTAAGTTGTTTATGTTTATGTCCAGGAATGTATCTTAATCATAATAAAGTGCTATGGAAGATTCCTTACTTGAAGTTTCCATAATTCAAGATAAGTTGAATAGTCAACTCAACACGGTTTGCAAAAGACGGAAACAAATTGGAGGTTCGCTGTAACTCAGATTCTTTCCAGGATTACTCCAATTTGAAGAATATGTGTTACCTTGCTAGATCGGTAATAAAGGAAACACATTTTCAAGAAAGATATCGAGTTCACAAAGAAGCCAAATTCAACAAGAAAACAACAAGAGTTACCAAAACGGTGAACAACACATCTTGGCGTGCAAGTTTCAAGAAATTTATAAAGGACGTGAAGTTCATCAAGATGAATACAAGACAATAGTGCAAAACAATCCAAGAGATTAATCATACGTTGTATTGTCTTCGTCTTGCTTTTGCGAAGTTTTTTTATCAACTATTTATGTCTAGTTCATAGAAGTTAAGTAGTTCGTAATTGTCTGCTTCGTTGAGTCCGATCAACAAAGAGCGTGAGTGAATTGTTATGAGGAACATTTTTGTTAAAACCTTTATGGTTATTTGGCCTAAGGCTCGGAAATTTTTAATAATATTGAAAACTTCTTAAAATTATATCTTCTTGTGCTTTTAATTCCGCTGCATGTTACAATATTCAAGAAGATCACAATTGAGTTAAGGCAACGCCAGCTTAACTCTCAAAGTTCTTGTGTCAATCCATGATCCGACAATTTTAGTAGCCACCGCCTCTGCTTCTACCCATTCTGCCACAACTAAAAACTTTTTTTGCTCCTTTGCAATCGCGAGCGGCCCCACAATGTCGATCCCAACAAATCAAATGGGCACGCAACATCTAAGGACTGATGGGTTTTGTGCCAGAATGTGAATCAACCTAGCATGAAATTGGCAACTCTCACACTGTCGCAAATAAGCCATGATGTCTTTGAGAAGACTAAGCCAATAGTATCCTTGACGAAGAATGCGTTGTACCAATGCTCATCCCCTTGAGTGGTTTCCACAGCTCCCAATGTGAATTTCCTTCACCACATAGTACGTTTGAGGCAGAGATATGCATTGCAAAAATGGTCCCTCGAATGAACGTTTGTAGAGATCGCTGTTGTGAATCGTAAACCTGAATGTATTATAACACAATTTTCATCGAGCATTAGGATCGTTCGACAAGGTGCCGTCAGAAAAGAATTGAAATGTCTCATTCTTCCAGGATGGTGATTCGATAATGGGTAGTATGTAACCCACTTCAGCCCATCCCTTGTGTATTTGGAAATCTCAATTGCGGACTTTTCAATTACCAACAACGTTATGCTCTTTTGCGCATAGATTTTAGATGAGCTAACAAACTTCGATAGCGCATGGGCTTTAGTATCCTCAAAATGCGAAATCTGTAAAAGGTTAAAAAAGAGGAAGTTACCTGCCAGATTCTTGAGCTTAGACCGATATAGTCTCATCGTCTTCTCTATGGCTTTGTCTTTTCCTAATAAATAATTTGCCATCAATTGGGAATCAATGAATACTTTCAAATGATCAACTTTGAGAGTTTGCTCCATGCGTACACCCGCTAGCACTGCTTCCTATTTTGCCTCGTTGCTGGTCACATGAAAATTTAGGCTTATTGCAAGTTCAAATTTGCGGCGGTCACGCAAGAGAAGATGTACACCGACCCCAACTCCGTTTTTGGTTGTCAATCCGTTCATATGGAACAACCAAGTGGAGGCTGCGCGACTGGTTCTTAGTTCGTCAGATATCGCCCAAATGAAATTTGTTGAGCCTGCAACACTATTTCCTAATGTCTCTGTCATAAAATCCGCCACTGCATGGGCCTTGATTATTGTTTGGGGCAGAACTCCAGCACAAACTCGCTAAGTTCAGTCGCCCATTTAACAAGGCACCCAGAAGTTTCAGGCTTTGCCATTACCTATTTCAAAGGTTTATCTGTCAAAGTTACGACCACAACTTCCTTGTTATTGCTACTATTGCCAAGGAAAAAAGCTCTATCTCCAAATATTTTTTCTTCGCGCCCTGCAACACCCTCCTTTATCAACGCTGTTCTAATGACATGTGAATATACTGCTATGTACAAGTACGATGTCTCCCTAGTTGGGTTTCGTTGGAAGTGGTGGGCTACCAGATATGTTTTCATTTACTGGCAAACTGCCTCGCATTCCGCTGTCCACACAAAATCATTGCTCTTTCTCATCACCTTGAAAAAATGTATATTTCTCTTTGCCAAAGTCGATATAAACCTTCTCAAAGTAGTCAGAGGCCCTACCAAGAATTGTACGTCCTTGACAGTCCTCAGAGAGGGTAACTCTGAAAGCGCCCTTATCTTATCAGGTTTTGCCTCTGTGCCTCTTCCATTTACCACAAAGCCTTGGAATTTGCCAGCGGTTACCCCAAATAAGCATTTCTTCGGGTTTAACTTCATATCGTAGTTTTTCATGATAAAGAAAGCCTTGCCCAAATGCTGAATGTGTTCCTTTATCTTCGAGCTTTTGACCAATATGTTATCAATGTAAACTTTTATCCACTTGCCAATCAAATTGTAAAACATTTTGGCAACGAGTCTTTGTAATCTTATCCATGTGTTCTTCAAGTCGAACGACATTACCCTATAACAGTATACTCCTGTGTCTGTTATGAATAAAGTCCTGCTCTAGTCATTTACAACCATAGAAAGAGGGTGTAAACCACTCTTAGCATCGATCATACTTAGAAAGGCGCAACCTGTAGCCGAGTCTACCAAGAAATCAATCCTCATAAGTGGGAATGGATCCCACGGACAATGCTTGTTCAAATTTGTGTATATAACACACATTCTCCATATCTCTTCCTTTTTTTAGTACAAGCACTATATTGCTCAACCATTCCGAGGATGTGATCACATAGATGTGCCGTGCTCATAACAACTCTTACTCCTCATTTTCTACTGCCTCATTCTTTTCTTTGCTGAAGTTGCGCTTCTTCCGCCTAATCAGCTTAGCATCCGAGTTAGGATTCAACATGTGTACGATTAATCTTGAGTAAATCCTTGTAAATCTGAATATGTCCAAGAAAATATATCCGCATTACGCCTGGGACAATCCACTAAGGCGCTTTCCACTTGCTAATTCATCACCGTACCAATCGTTATAGTCTTTCCAATATCCTCTCTAAACTGTTGTATGGACTTCCTAATGGCTCCATCTTCGATTTATCCCGTTGTCTAATAGCCTGACGCTCACACTTGTCTCTGCCTTACTCTTAGGGCTTCGGCTTCAGAACGTTCACCGGCTTCTCGATCTTGACCTTCTTTTTCGGTGCACTAGCTACTGAAACATTATTCTTAATCTTTGCCATTTTGCCAGTCCAAACTTCCGCTTTTAAATAACGATGTTTTCACATACGGCGCCGATAATTTGGTGTTATTGGGTTACAAGATAATAAAAATACGATAAAATTTGGCCTAAAATATACCAAACTATGCTAATCGATTACAAGGAATGGACCAGCTTTGTCCCGAAAACCTATTCAACTGTAAATGGGCCTAACTTGACTAAACTAACACCTGAGAGCCGAATCTGTTAACTATTGAATAGAGGTCGTTCGATGCTAAAATAACAATTGAATCACAGGATAATCGAACGGTCTTAGATTCGATACTAAAAACACTCAGACGTGAGATTTGATACTTAACTTATTCAATCATTTTAATTGTGATAACCTTGAAAAGAGTAGTAATAGAATACAAAAGTTAATCATATTCCTCGTGAGATTTGATACTTGTGACGTAATTTCCTTTACATTTTATGTTACTTAACCGTGCCCTTGCAATAACAGTAATAACTACTCGCTCACTGCATATCATATAGCCTGGACCCCACTTGAATTATTATAATCTAAGGGGGGGTGGGGGGGAACGAATTTTTATAAAAAACGAACATACATCAAATTTCTTGGACATCGAGTTCTTTGTAGGTATGTCGAATTATGAATTCGATATTACTACTCTATATCGATTTTCTGACGTTAATGTTTTTTTAGGTAATGGCCCAAATTAAGAAAACTCCTCGAAGAAGCCATGTCGTGTCTATTAGGGGTATATGTGATACGGTGCACGAGGCTTTGGTGGAAGGTTCTATGGCGTCAGGTAGTAGAATGGCCAAGGCGGTTCTTGAAGACTGTCATGTGAGTGCAGGCATTCTAATGCTAGGGATCTCGGCCCGCATTCTAGTGCCCCTGGTTCATTCTTATGAGCCACAATAGAACTTTGAGATGAAATTTAGTATTGCGCCCCTCAGAGACCTGTGAAAGCATTTTTATTGAGAATGAGGCCGAGATACGTCGTCAAATTATGATTAATGATTAAGCCGTTGGATTGCCGATGAGTTAGCTAAATGGAAAGCATGTAGGCCAACACATCCCTACAAAGAGCCTGTGTGTAGTCTTCCATTAGGTCTTGATGTGCCAGTCAAACAATGGTATCTAAATGTGGTAAGGCGAGCTGCTGAAGCGTGTTGAGCAACTACGATTCAAGATCGTCATGTATGTATACCAACTCAATTTGGTGATGCCGTGGCTGTCTGGTGATGCCCCCGATGGGGTATTTGCACCTCAGGAGAATGCATCCTCTAGAGATCATGGTCCGCCCACTCGTAAGCGAAAGTCCGAGAGCCGTTCTCAGCGTGTTGGTTCGGGGAGGCGCTCAGATTAAAGCTTTTTAAATGACGATGACTCCGACAGTTTAACGATGAAAATGAATGGTTATACTATGAGAGAAGAGGACGCAATGTACTTTTTTGAGAGGATATATCCATCTCTAAATCGTAAAGCTTTTGTGCGGGATGTTGGTGTCAAAAACCTATTGCCTATTGGTGGAATTCTCTATTATGCGGTGAGATATATTTTCATTAATTGTGTATGGATAATAGTGAAAATGTTTGAATTATATGTATTATTTGTGTCTAGTTGTGATTTGTGACTTTGGTACTAAGATCAATCTTGACTAAATACATTATATTAACACAAATGGATGAGTTGATTGAATTGTAAACTTAATATCTCTCCTAAAATGATTCAGAACTAGACTGATTTCGCTAAACGTGATAGGTCATTAAAGACTTAAGGATTTTGAGATCATGATAACAGTGGCTATAGGCCATGGATCCATTATACAGAATAACTCAAACAAGCATAACATAAGTAGTTTGTCTATGAACTATCAAGGGTAAATCAGTAGTGAAATCCAAACTCCAAACATCTTTTAGTTATATGTTTACAATCTTAAGAAATCACCCATCAATACCCATAAATTATGTTTTATTTACTTTATGTCTTGAATTTATTTCATATAACCTATTATCCTTTCATTCAATTTGCATTACTCTGTTTTCCTTTCATTAATTATGCATTCAAACTGTTTTCTTGCATTCGAACTATTTCAATTGCATTCGCATTGTTTTCTCATAGGGTTTATTTACATTGTTCACTTGCATTCAAAAGAGTTTTCAAATATGCATTCATAATTTTTTGCATTCAAATCATTCTAGATGTATACAACACTCAAACAAAGGAGGTAGCATGAAAACTATCAATGATTTTACCTTTAAGTGATTCTAAGATTAATCCACCACTCCCTTGGAATACAATATTTGGTTCGTAGCTAAGCTTACCATTTCATTATTACTTGACCGTGCACTACTTAAACGGCGTAAGCGTAGAATTCTACTTGCTTACTTATTTCCTACTCGTTAGGGTCCCATTAGGGAGTTTAGCGGTAGCGTATGGGATAATAGATAGAATATCGTCTTACCTTAGAAGCTAGAATATCTTTGATATCGATCTATCCTTAATTACAGATTCTTTGTAATTAGATTAGATTAAATTATATCTTCTCGTAATTATCTTTGTACGTGTAATTGTATAAATACTTTCTATACAATTAATTTGAATGAACACATTACACTTAATTCTTATGTGGGAATGGAAGTGTAATTGGCGCAGAGGACCTTTTGAGCGGGAAAGTCAATTAGTAAAGGATCCTTGTCTCGATCTTAGTGGCGTGCAAATTTTTTTAATTAGCTTTTTGGTCTGCAAAAAAAAAAAAGAGTGAGTAAAACAGGTACCAAAGGAAAAGGAGTGCAAGAATTACATGCAGAAGTTCGATTGACTAAGTGATGAAGCGCCGAAAAATTACCACTTTTCCAAGTAAAAATGGCCACCAGAGTAAGACGCGGTCCATGCGATTTTAGACAAAACTTAAACGTTTAGAGGGTTAAATAGACAGTTTCTTATTTCATGCGGGTAGGGGTGTTCGCAATCGGGTTTTGGAGGGTTGTCATCAAGAAAGACACCATACCCGAAACTTGCGGGTTACAGAAATTTTTCAACCATGCGGGTGAAATAATTTTTAAGACCGTGCGGATTGTGGTTAGGCGGGAAGATTCACGGGTTATGTTATACACCCAATTACAAAAAACAATTCGTCAATATTCTAAAACACACACGTTATATAGTACAACACTCATATAATCCTGTATTAAAGAAATGTATTTTTTTGTCGTTTATTTTCTTTTGTATGCTTGTATTATTTTAATGCCAACATTAATGAATATTGAGTTTAATTATATGTATGTAACGTCTTCCCTCAATACGGATCAAGTTTTTAACTTGTCACGTTATAGATGAAATGAACTGTAATTTTATGTACTACTACTTTTCTTTTTTCTTTTTTTTTTAAGTTTTAGTTGTAGGTTTGGTAAAATGAACTAAGATTTTTGTTTTTTTTTTATATTTAGCTTTTATATGCTGGAAGGCGAATGGAGGCGGGTGTACGCCTCAACCCGTAACTCACCCGCTCAAGGGCAGATTTCCATCTTTGTCATCCTCCACACAAGTTAAAAAAATAAAAACATGCGAGTGGCGGGTTGAGGGGGTCGAATTTAGGCGGGTCAGTATGGTGGCCAAGTTTTTGAACACCCCTACCTGCGGGAATAGTATGTTTTTTAATTTATTTTGAGAGTCTTTTATAATTTTAGATCTAGGGTTTTATGTTTACAAGTTAGTCGTATTTGAATCCTTATAGTCAGATGTTGATTGATTAAATATAAAAAAAGCTAAACTTTAGAATTTTATGAGTTTTTCATCAATTTCCCTGTAATCAGCGGAATCAACGAGACTTTGATCTTTTGCTTTTTCATCTTTCCTTATGGCTTACGCTTACTACATCACTACGCCAATCAACAATGGAAAAACTAAGTCTTTACCAACCTTACATTTTATTCAAACCCAAACCTTAACCTTGATAATATCATTTTCCTTATGCACATTAACCTGAACTGAGTTGAAGATCATGCGGTTACGGGCAGACAATATACTCCAGACCTTTTAGTACCAAACACCGAGAAGAATGCTTCTCCACGATTTTTGAGTCAAAAGGTAGATAAATTGTCTAAAGTGATCACGAGGCTTGTTGGGAAGAATAGTGCACGAGCCGAGCCAACTGAAAATAACAGACCAAATTTGATATACATAATGACAAAGAGGATGCTTGGAGGTGGATGTTAGATAAAGTCGAAATGTATTTTGTGAGGTCGGCGTATGAAGCCTTAAGAAGTTGATATTTGTAAAAAGTTATGGGCTATACATGATCCACCAAAAACATTGTGCTTTCTTTTGAAACTGATTTTTGATAAACTCCTCACCATAAATAATCTAGCTCGTATCACTACAAGAATTGTGGCCTGTAGAATGCGAAGTTAAAGAATGCGAAAAAGAGCCGCATTCTAAAATTCTCAGTTAGGAAGCGAAAATCGGATTCTAAAGTGGAGGAACCGAATAAATCGCTTCCCAAATCGAAAATCCGATTAAACTTAAAAAAGAATGTATGAGAAATATCTGGAAAGCGAATGTTTCGCTTCCCATAGTACATGGAAAGCGAATCATTCGCTTTCCAAACAAAAAATTCGATTAAAATTAAAAAAGAATGTATGAAAAATTCGATTAAAATTAACAAGATAAGTATTGTGTGCTTTGTGCACTACAAGAATCCGGGGTCATTCGTGACCGCCGGCTCGTGACCGCCGGGCGGTCACGAGCATCCGTGATC
Source organism: Linaria vulgaris (assembly GCA_948329865.1). Taxonomy (NCBI): domain Eukaryota; kingdom Viridiplantae; phylum Streptophyta; class Magnoliopsida; order Lamiales; family Plantaginaceae; genus Linaria; species Linaria vulgaris. The sequence goes on from OX415253.1 coordinate 36,944,138, forward strand.
GCCCGGCGGTCGCGGATGCCACCGTGACCGCCCGGCGGTCGCGGATGCCACTGTGACCGCCGAGCGGTCACGGTAAACAACTCCGTGACCGCCCAACGGTCACGGATAGCCCCGTGACCGCTGAGCGGTCACGGACATAATTCCCGTGACCGCCCAGCGGTCACGGGAAGCCATAGGCGGGAAACTTCCCGCCTATGGCCCGCCTAGTGGCGTCCGCGACCGCCGGGCGGTCGCGGATGCCACTAGGGTCATTCGTGACCGCTGGGCGGTCGCGGATGCCACTAGGGTCATTCGTGACCGCTGGGCGGTCACGAATGACCCTCATTCGTGACCGCCCGGCGGTCACGAATAATATTCATAAAAAAAAATTAATTTTATGGATTCATCTTGATGTGTTTATGATTTTTAACAATAAGTCTCAATACTACATGTGAATTGAAGTAATAAATTAGTACAACATTAGTAATTAACATATTAAAATACCGAATTAGATGTGATTAGGCGAGTTATGAACGAATAACCTATTTTATGTTCTACAACTAATTCATCACATACACCAAGTTGTTTTAGATGTAATGTGTCATTTTGTGATAATATCTATTTTAATTTACTTAGTAGTAACTATTTTATCAATTTAACAAACATCGAACCTTAATTACTTTCGTTTAATTTAGCTTTCAAAAATAATTTTCGTTTAATTTAACTTTCGTTTAATTTATAGATAAAGCTTTCAAAAATAATTACTTAATCCCTAATTCTACTTATTCTGTCTAATCGCCTTGATATAAGTTTTTCTAATTTGATACCTTTCATATATTTTTTTTTCCTAAGTACATTAACTTTTTTGTAATTATGAATTACCAAGAAACAAGCTCGAGAGGTGACTGGCAGTAAATCATTCGTTCCAATTTATGTTGCTTGCTTCTTGCGGCTAACTTCGATATGCTTACCGTGTACAAATATACGAAAGAGTTGTAGAGAAACAATTTTACTTTATGTAATGAGCAAATTCCTCAAATTTAAAGTTTTTTTTTCAAGTTTTAATGGTGGTATATTTAGAGGATGATTAAACGATCTAACAAATATTGGCTTAATACGCCCCCAGATGTAACATAGAAGAATTCGGTGAACAAATTTAGTTGTTTTATAGATTTATGTTATTCGTATTGCTGCATAACATGTACTTAATAACCAAATTATTGTCATGTCTATTGAATAAATTTTTATTTATTGCGTCATAAATATGATAACAAATACGCCTTAGAACTAATATACTCTTTACATTAAAAAAAACTTTGCACTCGGTCCCCGCGTGCGCCTTTTTGCTAGTATATATATATATGAAAATGGAAAGTATATAAATATGCCGTACATGTTGTCGTTAAGTAAAAGTGAATAATTAAGTATTTTGTTTCTATTTTTGTCATTATTATTTCTTCTTTGATTTTTTTAATTATTCATTTATTACTTAAAAACGCCAAATTTAAAATTACAGAGAATATCACATAAATGAGAAAAGAGAGAAATCATGAGACTTATTTGATGTATATATATATATATATATATATATATATATATATATATATATATATATATATAAGTAGAAGTTGCTTCTCGAAGCACCCCATGTCATATTTTTGGGCTTTTATTTTGTTTTTTTCTCACTTTTTTTATAAGAAGGAGAAGTAAATGTATCAATTACAAACGTTAAGTAAATACTTTTCGCTGACTTAAAGCTCATGAACTACTTTGAAAAGCTCTTGCAAACATCCATAACACGGTTGATGCATAACTAAGTTGTGGGTTCACAAATTAATAAGCAATGGTTGAGAATAAGCTGTAAGCTTACAACGGCTATAAGAAAGTAAGTGGTAAACGGCATTTCGTGGGATGTGAAAAAACTGCTATCCGCGTGTTCGGGGAGTGTGAACTTACGTATAAATTTTGGACGTAGATCTTTGATTGGATTTTGATGCATAACTAAGTTGTGGGTTCACAAATTAATAAGCAATGGTTGAGAATAAGCTGTAATTAAACTTACAACGGCTGTAAGAAAGTAAAGTGGTAAACGGTATTTATATATGAGATTTCTATAATTAAACAAAACCCTTAGAGTGTCGATGTGACAGTTTTTAATTATGCAGCATCGTATTCGAGTTTATGACGATATTTCATTAACATATAACGACGAAATAAAAACTCATCCAACGGTACAAGTAACTTGATGATGTTGGTCCAGGTTCACTTCATCAAGGGACTACAGGTACATAACGAATAAATATCATCCAGCTATAACACTGAAAAATATTATAAATCTATTGTGTGGTGTCGATCCATGTAGAAATTTTCATCTAATTTATAAGTTACTCTAAATGTCTATTCTTAATTCAAATCTCTTGTCAACTCGCGACTGCATGCAGGCCCCATGACGTACGAATGAGTACCTTAATTTACCGCTCGCCATTAATTGGCCAGCAAATTTTTGCCTATATATAGCCTTAATAAGGCTGCATCTTTAAACACAATAACAATTAACAGAATATAGAGAGAAAATAAGAAAATATTATGGTTTCATTGTTTTCACTGAAAGCTGCGGTATGTTTGTTTGTGTTTGCCTTAGTTGGTTCAGCTTCGAGTCGTCGAAACCCTATTTGCCCTTTTGATAACTTGTTCCATTCTGGCGACGGGTTCTTCGATGTTGGCAATGCCATTCAAACTCCGCCTGATGGGCCTAGTCTTCCAGCTAATAATTTTCCTTATGGTATAACTACTCCCGGATATCCTTCGGGTCGTTGGTCTGATGGTCTTATGGACATTGATTACGGAGGTACGTGGTTACTTGATGTATATGTCACACCAATATATAATATAATTTGTTTCGATATTTCAAATTTTTATTAGACCTCTAGAAAATGATCAAATGCTAGGTAATGTAGGCGTAAATGTTATTCTGAGAATAATGAATTTATATGCCATTAAAAGAGTTATATGAAAATATCACTATATTTTTTGCTATTAAAACTTACTGCATGTCATGACATATAATTTTGTAGGTGCTACTTTTGGGTTTCCGACCATTACTCCTTCGCTGAGTGGAAATGCTACCACCGATGCTGTCATTTTTGCCTGGACAAGCAGTCCAGTATTGGAGCGTAAATTTTTTTCTTCGAGGGGCATTAACCTTACATCATATGCTACGCCTCTCAACGATGAAATTGAGCAGTTTAAAACATATCTAAGCACCTACAGATGTACAACACCTTCAGGTTTACCATACACAAGAACAACTAACTAATCATACAAAGTAGCTAGTTATTTTATAAATCTACATATACAATTTAATGATTATTTTGTTGCATATGTTTGACATCCCCCATTAATTTTATTTTGTCCAAATCAGAATGTGCCGCTATAATGGCAGACTCTCTTTTCATATTTGGTGATATTGAAGCCAATGACATCGGAATTCCGCTGGCCCAAGGGAAATCCATCGAAGAAGTTATGACTTACGTCCCATTTGTTACTGAAACTACAATCAATGTTACAAGGGTAATATATAAAATAAAATATCACTGATACAAGAGTATGACAAAATTGCAAAGACTACCCAAGTTATTTTTATATTGGCAAACAACCCTATGTGTTATTTTATGAGTAAAGTTGCCTCTCTAATATTATAAAATTAGCAAAAAAAACATCTACTACACTTGATTATTCTGCACGTATGAGAACTAAAATAAAACTTGAATTTATTAAATTTCCTATTTGATTCGTAAAGGATTAATGTTTTCCAAATGAATTATACACAAACACACACACACACACACACACACATATATACAGACACACACACACACACACACACACACATATATACAGACACACACACACACACACACACATATATATATATATATATATATATATATACATCTATCAATTTGTTTTGAAGAAACGTTAATTTACATCTGTAGAAATATTGTGCATGGATACTGACATGGGTAGTTTTTGCAGTTAAGTCAATTTACTAATAATAACAACTTTTTGTATTAATGTTTACTGTAGGAGTTAATTAGGATGGGATGTACCCGACTTCTTCACCCGGGAAATGCTCCCATTGGATGTTTTCCATATCTTTTGACGAAATTAGCCAGTAACAATCCTGCAGATTATGACAGTAATGGTTGTTTGAAGAAGGTTAACGATCTAATTAAGTACAAGAACCAGCAACTTTCAACAGCAATCGACGCTCTTAAAGTCGAATTTCCAAATCTCTACATTTTTTATGCCGACGTGTATGATGCATTCGACATACTTCTCAACGAATCTTTGTCTGGTATATGTGTTTTCTCTGTCTTTTGTACAAGCAACGAATTCTTTTGTCTTATACTTCCTCTTTCATATATATATTTATATGAGAATAAGAAAACTTAGATAGTCTTTAATAGCTAATAATTGAAGGAATTACACGTATACTTAATTATTTGTGCTTGTATTGTATGACAGGCCCTAACAAGAACGTGTCATTAACTGCTTGTTGTGGAATTGGAGGAAAATATAATTACGATAGTGGAAGAGTCTGTGGAACTACTGGAGTTCCTGTTTGTGCTGATCCACTACAATATATACATTGGGATGGCGAGCACCTAACTCAAAATGCCCAGTTCCGACTCAACAGAATTCTTATACAATACTCTTCTGTAGGTCTCAATTGTACATCACCTTCCCCTTCACCTTCCCCTTCGATGAACACACTCTTTCAGATCCAATAGGGTGTGACAAATAAAGCATGATGTATAAAGCTACTCGACTGTGTTGTTATTCTCTAATAATTCTGTTATACGAGGTTAGCTTTATGCTGCCTCCTTTTATGTATTCTCATACTCAATAATAAACTAGTATGGGATCTATGGTTCCCCTACCCCTTTCCAAGCTTAATTATTTACACATATTTGTTGCATCTCGTAAATTTGATCAGAACGTAATATCAAGTTACCTTTTATGAAGGCAAATAATGTTTCTTCCCGTCTTACCAGTATTTTTTTATTTTTTTTATCAGGCAAATAAAATAATAATATAAATTGGGAGTACAAGGGGTACTCCAATCCTTACAAAAATGTAGAACTTGCAAAAAGTCGCAAGGCAAAGGAAAATCACACCAAGCCTACGAAATACACAAGAGGGGCCAACAATACCAATCAGTAAAAGAAAACAAGAACTTATCTTGCTTAGCTCTAAACCAACACAATGATTTGACTTGGATTATTTCCACAATTCTACCAACTTCCAGATTTTTGTTATAAAAAATTTTCTTGTTCCTTGTCAGCCAAAATTACCCAAATGATGAACATCCAGATTGCATTCCAATGTTTTATACCTTTCTTCTTCGGGCAAGCGAAGCCATGTTGTAGAAAATGGCTTTGAGGATCATTGTGCATGACCACCGCCACTCCAAACCAATCGTAACACCTTGACTAAACCTGAAAAGCAAAGGCGCACCCAAAACAATATGACAAGTATTTTCATCATAACTCCCACAAAGTCTACACTTGTGATCATTATTTTCCACCGTAACACCTCTTATTGACAGATTCACAAGGGTTGGAATTTGTTATACACATCTTCCATGCAAAGGCCAAAAGTTTTGAGGGAGCCTCAACTTTCTATAACTTGTGAAAGAAATCAAGTCGCGATGATCTATAAATCTGTCTCAACAAATCATATGCTGATTTTGTTGAGTACAAACCTGAATCGTCGGCATTCCAACCCCATCCATCTTCTTTTGATTCTTTTAAAGTGACTGAGTTCAATAAAACTTGGAGTTCGCCAAAAAGCTGCTCCTCTCAAGCAAACAAGTGTTTTCTCCAATCCCAATTCCAAACCCATGAACCTTCCCTCTGATAGCCTTTATCTGCAATGACACAGTCCTTGTCGCCTGAAAGTGAGTAAAGCATATTAAAACGAATAGAAAGAGATTCATTGTCGAGCCATTTGTCTTTCCAAAATTTTGTGCTTCTCCCGTCCCCCACTGATTTGCAAATATTTTCCTCGAAGCATTTCTTATCCCCGTCATTCGGCCAAGTATTCTTAAGATCCCTCTATACATCGATTCATAGTTTCTTCCACATCGTCTATGGACCTCATCTTCGAACAATCCATCAGATCCATACTTAGAAATAAGCACTATCTTCCATAAAGCACCATTTTCATGTAGCTATCTCCATTTCCACTTTCCCATTAAAGCAAGGTTGAATTCTTGAATACATTTGACTCCTAGACCCCCTTCGTCTTTATTCTTACAAACATTAGCCCACTTGACCCACAATATTTTCTTTCTTTCGCCGTTTCCACCTCATAAGAAATGCCTCTGGATTCTAGTTATAGATTTGATAACTTTCAAAGGGGCTTTGAAAAAAGAGAGAAAGTACACCGGAATACCCGTAAGCGTAGATTTGAGTAGGATGATCCGTCCTTCAAAAGATAGCGAGTTGCGTTTCTAAGAAGAAAGTTTTTTCTTCTTATGATTGATGAGTGGGATCCAAGTTTCGAAACGCCGCGGGTTTGCACCAACTGGAATTCCCAAATAATTGAAAGAGATAGCACCAATTTTACAATTTAATATGGATGCAAATTGATTGAGAATCTGGTCATCAACGTTAACTCCGATCAGTTGGCTTTTAAAATAGTTTACTTTCAAACCGGAAACAAGTTCGAAGTTCCTCAACAAACACTTCATAGTCCACACATTCTGATCCTCCGCTTCACAAAAGAGAATAGCGTTATCTGCAAATTGAACATGAGAAACCTCACATTGGTCCCGACCAACTTTCATGGCTTGAAATAATCCCATCTCCACAGCTTTTATGACCATACCATTGAAACCTTCGGCAATAATAAGAAAAAGAAATGTGGAGAGAGGATCGCCTTGCCTCAATCCCCTTTGTAAACAAAATTCTTCCGTCGGGCTCCCATTAACAAGTACCGAGGCCGTTGCTGAACGAGTACAAGCGCTGATCCATTTTCTCCATCTTTGACAAATCCCGTCGCATCCATCATTTCATCCATAAAAAAATTCCATGATACACAATCGTAAGCTCTCTCGTAATCTGCTTTAAAAACGAGAGTCGATTTCTTTTTCCTCCGTGCTTCATCAATAACTTCATTCGTTATCACAAAACAATCATCTATCGATCTCCCCTCATCAAACGCAGATTGTTCAATTGAGATGACTGATGAGTTCATCACTTTCTTCAGCCTTTCTGTTAACATTTTTGAAAGGATTTTGTACAAACATCCAATCAATGAGATTGGTCTATATTCCTTGAGCTCTTGAGGATTTTAATTCTTTGGCAACAGAGCAATAAACGACGGATTTAGGCCTTTGACAATTCTCCCATGCTCATGAAAATCAATAACAAATCTGCATATATCATCTTTGATCATGTCCCAAAACTTTTTCAAGAAGTTAAAATTGAACCCGTCGGGGCCCGGGCTTTTAGAACATTCAAAATTCCAAATAGCTTTTTTAACTTCTTTTTCTGTAAATTCTTGAGTAAGCATGTCATTTTCAGCCAAACTAATCCTTTTAAATTCAATATTCTCAATCCTCGGTTTTTGCCACCTTTGCTCCTGAAAAGCTTTTGCAAAATAACTATGAATTTCTCTTTTAACCTCCCATGCCCCTTCTGTTTGCGCCATTTAATTCTTGCTGTTTGAGAAAGCATCTATTGTTTCATCTTCATTGCTTGCCATAAAAATCCGAAACAAGATTTTCTTTCCTCAACTTCTCTGGAGATAAGATAGAATGTTAACTTCTCTGTTCCATAGAATGTTAAGATAAGATAGAATGTTAACTTCATTGCATTTCTTGCCTTTTCAATTTGCTGATCCACATCGCCAAACACTTCTCTGTTCCATTTTTTTAAAGATTGTTTCAGAGCTTTAAGTTTCTCCTTAACCACATATCTGCCCCAACCATCAATATTCATCTTCTTCCATTGATCTTCAACAAAAGAGAGCAAATATTTGTTTTGAAACCAACAATCTAGAAATCGAAATGGTCTCGGTTCCCAATCAACAACATTATTATATTTGAGTAAAATAGGACAATGGTCGGAGACCACCCTATCCAAACTCGAAAGCTTCGTCCCCAGCCGTGTAGTTAGCCATTCATCATTAACCATAACCCTGTCGATTCTGCTTATAGCCGTCCCGTTGCTACAATACCACGTATACTTTCTACCATTCAATGGTAAATCGATGAGCTCCATACTTTCAGTAAAATCTTCGAAACCTGCCATCTCCCTCGTCGTATGAAAAACTTCTCTCCCTTTTCTTTCACTCAGACTTCTGATAGTGTTCATATCCCCTGCGATACACCACAACTCACCCCTTCTCTGATTTTTTAAATCCAACAATTTTTTCCACTAATATTCAAATTGCACCAGATACCAGTGGTAAGCAAGAAACCATCCCCTTCCACACAGTGAAGCAAATTGAACACCCTTTTTTTCCAAACCGTTAGGATACCTCCGCTATTACCTTATGCAGTTTTCCCCTCCCCATAGCGACCTAACAATACTATCGTCAATATTCTGAGTCTTTGTTTCTTGGACGCAAAGAACCTGAACATTGAGCTTACTGACAAGAGACCTGACCTCCCTCTTCTTCACAACACCCCCAACACCCCTGATATTATCGGTTGTTCTACTTCACAAATTTATCGGAAGACTTGAGGGCAAAAGATCTGTGGGGAACTTTTCAAAGATATGGCAGGGTTGGAGAAGTATGTATTCCAAGTAAAAGAAATATACAGGGACAACGGTTTTGCTTTGTGAGATTTAGGAAAGAAGGTGATCTTATCTAAAGAAAGAGGAAACAACCGATAATATCAGGGGTCGGTTCCTTCCTCTTTTACCCTACATAAGCAACAATTGTCGACTTGAATATGAACTCCTCCATTTATCCTGTTTGATTAAGAGGGAATTCTATCTTGAAATGCGAGCCACAAAAAGACTTGCATTTTCAACGGTGCTTCAATATCCCACATTTCTTTTAGGCCATTAGGAGTAGTATTTTCACCCATGATAGAGAGCACTTTGTACCCCGAATCGACCGAATAATTCATGGAATTGTCCCATTTATAAACCCACCGATCAATTTGTTGTGTTGAAGGTACAACTCCTTGGATAGCATTTAGAAGATGATGAAGCAAAGCATGTTCCCATGAGAAAAAATTCCTTCTCCAATTCCACTTCCATTCCCATTCGCGATTGATCCCTTCCCTTGTATGTGCGCAATTAAAACATCTTTATCCATCGCAATTGCATAAAGTCTTGGATATGAAGCACTAAGTGCTTCATTATTTATCCAAGTATCTTCCCAAAACTTTGTAGCACCCCCATTGCCAATCACTTTATAGATTCCTTCATGAAGAATCTTTAAATTATCTTGAGTGTCGTAGAGTTGGTTTAGATCTCTCAACCAAATTGAAGAAGAGTTGTGCATGTTGGTAGTTGGATTTAAAAAAAGGCCATTTACCCCCCCTTCCATATTTGGAGAAAATAATTCTCTTCCACAATGATTCATCATGTTGGCGTAGATTCCACTTCCACTTGAACTAAAGAGCAATGTTAAATAGGTCAAGTTTTCGCACACTTAGTCCCCTATCTCTTTTCTCTTTGCAAATAGTATCCCATTTCACCCATGAGTTTTTTTTTTATTATCTTCTCATCCGACCCAAAAAAGATCTCTTTTGAAGACCAGTGAGAATCGAGATTACCTTATTATGGGCTTAAAAAATTGAGAAGAAGTAAACCGCGAGCCTAACAAAGATTGAATTGAGGATCACAAGCTTTCCGCAAGATGAGTAAAACTTGCCATCGAGGGCATTCAACTTCTTGTTAAATAGGTCAATGATCGGCTTCCAAGTCTTAATTCTCCGAGGGTTAGCTCTAATCGGCAATCCAAGGTATTTGATAGGTAGCTTTTCAATCTTGCAGTTCAATGCACATGCAAAAGAAGAAACAGTGTCATCGTCAAGAAAAAATCCAAGCAGACTACTTTTGGTAAAATTAACTTTGAGGCCAAAAATCAGTTCAAAGAGTCTAAGAATGCATTTCAGAGCCCAAATGTTCTCCCTTGAATCATCGCAAAAAAATTAATGGGTTATCTGCATATTAGATATGGGAGATCTTTATGTTATCATGCCCAGTCCTGACACCCGATAAAAGACGAAGATGGATCGATTATTTTGATAAATCCACTTAATCCTTCTGCTGCAATTAGAAATAACGGAGGGGAGCGCGGGTCCCCTTGCCTAAGACCTCGGGTGCATTTTAACTCATGAGTGGGGCACCCAATAACCAGGACTGAAAAAGGAGAGGAACTCAAACACCCTTTGATCCATCCCCGCTTAAAAATCTGCACAAGTTCGCTTTAATCGTTTCTCAATAATCTCAAAAGAATTTCATTGTAAAACCATCTTGCCCCGGTGATTTTGCAAAGTCGCTAGCCCATATGGCCTCCTTAATCTCAAACTCAGTGAAAGTTGTCGGAGACTCACTGTCTTCATTTGTGAGTTTATCAAATTGGAGGCCAGGCGTCTTTGGCCTATCGAACTTAATTGATTTAAAAACATCTTCAAAATGCTTTTTGATATTGCTTCTCAGTTCCCCTTTATCCTCAATCCATCTCCCACCACTTTTATCCCATTAATCTCGTTTTGTCTTTTCCGCAAATTCAGACTACGATGAAAAAGTTTAATGTTTCCATCTCCTTTTTTTAGCCATCTTGCCCTCTGAGAATTAAACGCCTCATTTGAGTTAAGCAAGCTCCATAGCGAATTCACAACTTCAGTCCTTAATTTGATATCATTGTCTGTTAGTGCAGCGGCATCACTTTTGTTATCAATCTCAGCTATCGTCTTTTTTAATTGGGTAATCTTCAACCTGATATCGCCAAAATTCTGACAGTTCCAAGTTTTTGCTGCCTTCTTCACAGCTTTGAGTTTCTCCTTTACCGTGAAGCCTCCCCACCCTTTAAATCCCAACTTGTTCCATTCCTCCTTCCCAATCTTAGCAAATTCTCTATTTTTCAGCCAATGGTTTTAGAAGCCTGAATGGTTTAGGGCCCAATTTTGGATAAGATTCATAAGAAGAATTGGCATATGGTCTGAAATTGTTCTTCTAAATCTTTCTAAAAAACGTTACCCCATTGCACCATCCAATCATTTGTATTAAGGATTATGTCAATCCTACTACATGATTATGTTAATCCTACTACATGATGAGCCATTTGATTTATACCATGTAAACTTGGCCTACTCTAACTGTGTTAGTTCTCAAGTAGGCTTGGTTCGGAACACCTCGAACTGACGTCGTATGTAAGGTCATATGTCGGGGATATATCGGATATGACATCGAGGATTATGTCGGGTAAGACAACGGATCATCTACGTCGAGAACGGTCTCCTGGATATACCAAAGATGGAACGGGTGATATATATCGAAAATATATATCAGGTTTGATATCGAACTCTATATCGGGGAAGACTCGATATAGCTGTACAGTAATTGAGGATGATAATAGCTTAACTTGATTATCGGGAAGCGGGGTACTTATAGGCCTCAGGATGAGGGGACCACTCACATGTTGAACACGTGAGTTGTACTTAATTGGGCATGATATTCGATATATATGTCGGGAATGATCCTTGACATAAGTAAAACCTGGGCCTAGCCCATTCTCGGCCCGATACGGAAAATAACCATATCAACAGGCTTCATTGACCTCTGGCTTTTTCTTTAAGATATCATAGTAACTTGTCTTATGATTTTTCTGGAGTTGATCATAGCCTTTCGAATGACTTCTTGTTGATGTTTATACTCTTTTTAAAACTTAGGTAAGTTAACTCTTAGTTTGTAGCCACCGATCCAAATCGCATCAAGGATTTTTTTTCCATTCCGAAAGCATTTTTGATCTCTCTGAACCTCGCAAACCCGAACTTTTTCCCCATCTTATCTCTTTGCTGTGCAATATGAACGTCCACAATCCTCCTGTACTTTGAAAATAGTTTCCATAGATCTTCAGCTGTTCATGATTATGGGTAGTTTGTGAAGTAGTAGGTGGTTGTTCCCTTCATCCTCCGAAAATTGCTCTTGTGATCGATACTTTGTTAGTGAAATAACTCATGCAGTAAAATCAGTTGCGTGTATAGCAAGTTTGTATGTGTATGTACTGTTGGCGTGGCGTTGCAAACGTATACATAAATAACAATTAGACATAACAATCTAAATATAAGATAACGTGTTTATTTCAAAATAATAAGAACAATATAAATGTAGCATGCGATAAACAAAAATATAGTGCAGAAAAGAAATAAACATCTAAGCTATGGAATGAAATTTGCGGTGAAGAAAATGGACGAGGCGAAAGCTTAGCCCTCTCCCCTTAAGATTAACTTTCCCGGCTACCCTACAAGCCCTTGGTGGAAAACGACATCCCAAGATACAACGTCCTCACACAACAAGGTAATAAGTGAATGACAACGTTCTCAAAACGGGCACTAAAAGTATTTTGCTGAACTCTGAAAATATTTTTATGCTATGTATATGCATAAAGCTTTAGATTTCAGGATGATTCATTCTGTGCCTAGAGGTCTCTTTAAAAAAGAAAACAAAAGTGTGACAGCCAAAGACAATAAATGAGGAATTGATTTCAACATTCAAAATGTTTTGACTCAATTCAAAACGTCTTATTTAATTCAGGAATTAAATTAATAGACTTAATTCTCCAATTAAATATGTCAGCAATAAGTGTGCCATTAATCTTGAATTAAAATATTCAGAATTTGAATTATTTTATTAAATTACATTAAATAAAATTTCTCCAAAAATATATTATTGCCTTCTCGGCAGGGGCACGCATGACGCGACGCGACGAGGCGACCCGTGCTGAGACGGACGGACGACGACGACTGCTCGAGGAGTCCATATCTTCTAGTTCACTACACTATCAAGTATTGATTTCTCAATATAACCAATGCAACTTGTAGGACATTTTCCAGTGTGGGACAAAATCCCTTACACTTGCATAAGGCAGTGCACATTCACACACTTAAGCACTTGGGTTCACTCACTTAAGCCCAACAAATGAAATTGGACTCAACCAATTCATTAAAATCCTCGAATAATCCCCCACATGAATGTACTTAGCTAAAATGCACGTGAGCCTAGCAATGTTAAATGCAATTTTAGAGTTCTGCTAGAACTTGTTGCATCAGGATAAGTGGTTCTGGGCCTTGAATCTTACTTAGTGAAATACCATCGGATATACTTGTCAACTAGTGGACGTGATGCATTGAACTGTTAGGCGTTATGTGTATACCAAGACAATGGTACTCACACAACTCATTCCAATATCATATTGGTCCTCGTTGTTGTTCATTTCGGCCTTGGACTGCCATGGTAAATTTTATCGAATGATTTAGAGATTTAGCCCTTTAACTCGTCTCATAGAAGCGACCCCTTCACATTCGACATAGATGATCCCTTATTAAGGGTACCCTGTATTACCCCGCTTGTGTCACAAGACATAAGAATTATTAGAACCTCGAGTTCTCCTTACCTGTACAGGTCTATCACTCTTTTATCCTAGAAATGGATTGGGAAATCCATTTCTCGAGTGCTTTCTTTGACTCGCCCCCACAATTCGGTTGTCCCTTTGAACCTGCAAAATATGGTTTACAATTCAGGTAGGGTTGCCATCATGGGGGGATGTCATTCAATGGGCTCAAATCCCATTTCCCCCCGATGAACTTGCTACTTGGTCTCTCGTTAGACCTTTAGTCAATAGTTTATCATATTCTCTTTGTCCTCTTAAAGTCTATGGAAGATATTCTGATTATTTTCCAACTTAAAAGTTTAGAAAATGTCTTAACCAACAATTGATTTTCTCTCGCCCCCCACATTTCTTTTCTTTTCCCTCCAAGAAAGAAGTGTCTCGAGCATTAAAGAAATTATTCACACTTATTTCAGAATTATATTCAAATAAATCTGATTTTTAATATATTATTTAGTAAGTTAATAATATTTGATCTCACTTGCTTCTCACTAAGCAATTTTATTCACAAACACTTTTATTTGGACTCAATTCCAAATATTTCTAAATTATATATATAAATATATATATATATATATATACACACATAAAATACAAGTCTCGCACTTGTGTTATTTCTAATATACATATACATATACGTGAAATAACATACAAGTCTCGCCCTAGTTATATTTCCTACAAATATAATATAATATACAAGTCTCAGACTTGTGATATTTCCAACAATATATATAAATATTATTTATTTTACCATGTCATAAAGACGTCACAAGTAATCAAAATAAAATATATTATAATATTTGCCTCACTTGGAAGTTCGAATACATTTACTCGTAAAACTATTATCCTCACACGAGACTTTTTATTATATTATTCATCTTCCTTGAACAATAGCCTCACTACTAGCCTCACCATTAGGTACCATAGCCATAACAGCCATCCTAAAAAGATTCTTAGACAAATATCCATTTCCTACAAAGGTTTCATTTTTAAAAAGGTTCCTAGAAAGACAAGTGTGAATCTGTTCTTGCTTAGCACAACACCAGATATTAGACTCTTATGAATCTCTGCTACATGAAGCACCTCGTTCAGGGTCAATTCTTTCCCCGAGGTTATCTTCAACACGATTGTTCCCTTGCCTTCAACTTTTGAAATTGCAGAGTTTCCCAAGTAACACTGCTCATTTTCCACTACAAAAACACGGGTCATTCGTGACCGCCAGGGCCGTACGACTCGAATTTTGCATTTGAGCCTAGGAACGTACGACTCGGTTTGTGTACGGATTGATTCGCACTATATGGCTCATCTGGGAAGAATTACTGTTGTTGGCCAATGATGGTAACCCCGTATAAGCTCCCTCCCGATCATTGCATGAGGCTAGAGTTCATATTTTTGAGTCTTATCATTTCCAGTCTGATATGGAGGTTTCTAGCATTTGGGCCCATTCTGGGCCACAACCCATGAACGACCATATCGGGGATCAGCTCCGATATGACATCGAATATAGGATTCGATATAGGCCAGCCGCGCCAATAAATATCCCGCCCCACACACCGAGAAAGGCAATTAATTCCCTACCTCGATTCACCCACATCATATCGAATAGCAATATTCGATATTATACCCAACATAAATATTCGATATGGTTTTGTCCATGCCATCACTCAACCTTCTATAACGAACTGACCATCGATATCACATTGAGACTCATCCCCGATATCACATTTAGACTAATCACCGATATACGTTCGATACTCAACACCGACGTAGCATCAACATGCAGTTTGGAGATGTCCCGACCTCGAGCAACAGGTTCCGGACCAAGCCTACATGGGCTACCTAGTGTAGGCCTGATTTGAGATGAATTTGTTGAACTATTAGATTACTCACTTGTAACCGACCCGCATATATATATAATACGATCTACCGTCAAATCACAGTCCACATAATCCCAGGTAGAACTTGGATGTTTATCTTAGACCACTAATTGACGAGCTTAATGCTTTATGGAGCACGGGTTTGGAGACGTTTGACAGCTCGAGGAAGGAAAAATTTCAGTTACGAGCAACCCTAATTTGGACGATTAACGATGTCCTTATTGCATGGGAGACACGAAATCATTGACGTTGCAGAATGGTGGTAAACCGTGTTGGTTCGATTGCAATCGTCATTTTTTGCCCAAACATCATAGGTGGTGGAATGACAAGAATTCATTCAACAAAGGGCAAAAGTCACTAGAAGCACTTATTCTCAAGAAAACGGACGATGAAATGATGGAAATTGTGGAGGGACTTGGGGATGTTGGTTTTGGGGCCAAAGTGAAAAAGCTAATGGGTTTTCATACGAATCATAATTGGTTGAGGAAGTGCATATTTTGGGAACTTACCTATTGGTCCACAAACTTTATTCGTCACAATCTGAATATCATGCATTGTGAGAAGAACTTTTATGATAATATCATCAACACAGTGTTGGATGACTCTAAGACTAAGAACAACATCAACTCTAGACATGATTTGAGGATCTTGACTAACCGTGAACATCTATGTTTAGAACAATCCCGAGGATGCGCATATGTGAAGCCAAGGGCAACATAATATCTCACGTGGGAAGAAAACACGAAGGTCTTGAAATGGTTGGGCGATCTCAAATTTCCGGACGGATACGCGTTAAACTTGGAACGATGTGTACAAAAATGGCAACAAAGGCTATTTCGTATGAATAGTCATGATTATCACGTCTTCATGCATAGATTAATTCCCATTGCTTTTCACGACTTCATGACGACTGAAATTTGGGACACATTAGTGGAGATTAGTTTATTTTTCTGGGCAATTTGTGCTTCAGAGGTTCCGACCACCGATATGAGAAGTCTTGAGGAATCCATTATTGTCACGATGTGCAAGCTGGAGTGGATACTTCCTCATTCCTTCTTCGATTCTATGAAGCATTTGGCGGTACACCTACCGTACGAGGCCAAAGTAGGCGGCCCGGTTCACTACAGATGGATGTACCCATTTGAGAGATACACAATGTTTAATGAGCTTAATTTTCTACTATTATTCGAAATAGTTTATTCTATATGTTATTGACTTTTTGATATTTCCAGACGTATGTTTGATTTTAAGAAGTATGTGATGAACAAAGAAAGGGTAGGAGGATGCAAAGTGAGTTCCTACCTCCTTTCAGAGATATCCAATATGTGCGCACAATATCTAGATACATTCGCGAGTACCAGATTTAATCGACTCAACAGAAACGAGAATTTTGAGACTGCAGAGTGGTATGATGAGTTGTTGTTATTTCGAAAGAAAGGGAAGCCCCTTGGGCCACTGAACACGAAGAGGCGTTTGTTATCTGAAAATTAAACTGTACACGCTTCTTAATTGTGAAGATTTGGACCTACGGATCGAGTAAGTCAATATTCTTTATTTTACGTGCAAACACTCTCTTTATTAAGGATAACTTGTATGTACGTGCAAACACTCTCGTTATTTTACGTGCAAACACTTGCAGGTTGTTTGTAGAGGAGGAGTGTGGTGGACTTAGTGTCATGGAGGTGCAAAAGAAGAGAAACACAGAGTATGTGGCATGGTTCAAGCAGACCTACTCGAGTGGCAAGTACATGACAAACGATCGTGTTAAGCCGTTGCTCGCATGTCCACTCCACTCAGCGTTGTATTATAAAGGGTACATTGTGAATGGATTTCGGTTTCACACAGATATGCCTTTGGGCCCTAAGAAGAGTGATTGTAGTGGGGTTTACGTGAAGGGCGACATGGGAGGATCATCCGACGCCACCAACTACTACGGGACATTGAAAGAAATCATAGAGGTGGAATATTGGGGTGGTAGAAGACTGATATACATAGTATTATTCAAGTGTAGGCGGTATGATATTAGAGTTCAAGGGACTCGTGTTCACGAGACGTACAAAGTGATTGATATTAACCCTCTATGGTCTTTCACAACCAATGAACCTTTTATTTTTGCAAATCAGGCCCTTCAGTCGTATTACGCCCCGTATCCAGAACTTAGAAATGGTCGACCGGATCAAAAAGGATGGATGGCCGTATCTCCTATGCCGGCTAGGCACGTGATCGACATGTCTTCACTAAGTGATTCGAGCAAAATAGAAACAGGGATGCTAGCAGAAGCGTTCCAAGAGAACGAATCTGTAAGGATTCATATGTTCGTAGACTTTCGCGCGTTTGATATGGATATACAATTGGGGCGGGCTGGTGAGTTTGAGATCGTTGAAGATGTACAAGATAAAGGATAAAAAGAAGCTGAAGAGGAAGACGAGGAAAGTGAAAACATGGAGCTAGATGGTGATGATAGTGATACTGATTAGTTGATTTGTTTTGTAATAAGTTTGTGACGTACTTTATTTGTAACGGTTTGTTAGTGTTGTAAAAGATAGTTGCATTAGATTTTTCTAAAAGTAACATTTTATATGTGATATCCAATGCACTCAAAATTTAACATTATTGATTTAAATTAAAAGTAAAAGTACACAATAGGCCAAAAGCAAAATTACAATAACATTACAACATTACAATAAATAAAATTTAACAGTCCAACATTACAATAATGTAAATTTAATGGTCCAACATTACAGTACACAATTTAAAATTTAACAGTACGAATACAAATACAATACAAATAAAAATACTAATAATCATCCGAACTATAAACGTCCCCACCTGCAGCAGTGACCTCATCCTCACCATCATCCTTCCATCATCATCACCATCATCCTCACCATCATCCTCAATACCCAAATCTACACAATCTTCAGTGGGCATCTCCTCCTCATTGGAGTCTTCATCAGCGTACTCCATGATATACGCAGGGCTACTGGAAGAACTGGGAGCAAATGAATCTGGTGAACTGCTCCCGTCCTATATGCATTTCATAAGAACGCCGAATCTGGAACCGATGGAAGGTCCCATCCCATCTTCTCTTTAAACATGACTCTCCAGAGGTCTATAATGGCATGCATATCAGTCATCTTTTGATTTGCGCGCGAACTAGTTTGCTCATTCCGTGTTTGCAATTCCTGAATGCTCGTCCGTACATAATCTTCTTGTTTCCTGTACTGAATGGCGTACGCCTCCGGGCATGAATCCCTTGGTAAGCCCTTCGCCTTCTCCTTCTTCACATTACCAAATGCCTCAGTCCAACAGTCGGGATCAAACACAGAGAGCCGAGCTGGTAAAGGATATCTCTCTTTCAATAGAGCCATGTACTTGTTCTGCATTAATATTTGAAAGATTAAAGAAGTATGAGGTTGAAATAACATACGTAAATTTCCTTTGCCGCAAGATCTACCCACTGGCGCTTTGCTAGCACTTTTGTGTCACTGCCCATCCCCTTCACCCTCTGCGTGTCTGTCGGCCTTATCATATCGAATATAGTCCTTTCACTGAAGGTTGGCCTCAGCCTACACATTTCAAGAAAGAGTACGTCAAACATAATTACACATATATTAAGATTACTTAATTTCACCCACATTGTTAATTTTAATAAATCATACCAGTCGACGTATGATCTCCTCTATGTCGATGGATCCACCAAAAAAAGTGGGAGGTTCCTTCGTCCCCTCCTTTGGTTCTTCGCCTAATCTCCTGTTTTTCTGATTCACCTCCGCCTCCAACGTATCGTGCATACAAGTCTTCTGTTTTAGAGCAAATTTCGGATCTTCAACCCTCTCAAAGTACTGTTTCTTCGTGTTGTACATTAAATTATTGTCACAAGACTTCGCCTTCGTTTCGTAGGCCGCTTGTACTTCGTATTTATATCTCGCACGGATCCCATATATATTCTGCAAATTAATAAAGTTTTAAGGTAATTCTTATTATGTCGTTTGATTTATTAATACATTAAATTAAATAATATGATATATTTGTGAGATAATTCCTCACCGAAAATTTAATAAACATGTCGCCTCACACTTCCTTGGGCATCGCTAAGTAGCTAGGCCAGAATTCTTTCATTAACTGTCTGATCAACTCCGTGATCGTCATCGTAACCTCGTTGCTAGTGGCGGACTCAAACATGCCACGTGAAGGCAATCTAATGATCTGCCTCTGAGTCTCGTCCATGGGTGCCTGCACACCTTTGGAGGTGCCTCTAGTTGGGCGCTGCTGCGTGGTAGTGAATACTCCTGAAGCTGGAGTCTCTGTCGGCCTCTGGCTCGGGCCAGCTCGGGTGGAACCCGTGGAAGATGGTGCTCTAGCCCAAGATCCTAACATAGTGGGCACGATATCGGGCGAGGCAGCGGCATCAAAAGAAATGTGGCGTTGTATTGAAGGCGTCAACAATGTATATGCGTTGGGGGCCGCAGCATCGCGACTACGACCGCCATGTGTTATAACTACACGAGGTCCAAGACTACCTCGGCCACTAGCAGTAGGTGGAACATCGGGAACATCAGAAACACGCGAACGTTGTGGACCAGTGCCAGTCCGACGGCGACGACTGCCTGACATGTCGAATATATGCTAAAAAACTACGAAAAATTATCTAAGTTAGATGATTGAGAGAGATTCCCTAAAATTCTGTTGTTACTAAGTTATAAAAATTCCCTAAAGATCATTTATACTAAATTATTAAGATCCTCTAAAGATTATTTGTTCTAAGTTATAAAGATTCTATAAAGGCATTATTTCTAAGTTATAAAGTTACATTAAATTAACTAAACTAACAATTTAACCTGCATTTAAATGTATAAAATAACAATAAATAAGCTAGACTAAATAATAATACATTAAATTACCTAAACTAACAATTTAACATGCATTTAACTAACCATTCAACATTACTTCTATGTTTTAAATACTTCTTAAAGGCATTCTTAATGTTATAAATATCTTTCAAAAAGAATTATCTCGAAGTTATAATGATTACCCTAAATGCATTATCTCTAAATTATAAAGGCCACCTACATGCACTATTTCTAAGTTATAAAGACCACCTTAAGGCATTATTTCTAATTTATAAAGATTTTCTAAAGGCATTATTTCTAAGTTTAACATTAATTAAACTAAACTAATAATATAACAATTATAAATATTACTAAAAAATTAAAAATAAAACATAATTAGAAATTAGAAAGAGAAATATATAAAAGAGAGAGAGAGAGAGAGAGAGAGAGAGAGGACTTACAAGTGTGAGGAATGAGAGAGGAGCAAATGGACTTTATATAGAAAACCCCCTGCCATCCTCGACCGTGGGGTAGTCGCAGATGCACCACATCCGGGACCGCCCAGCAGTCGCCCTAGCGGCGTTGGCGGACAAAAGGCGGGAAGTTCTCCTGCCTGTGGTATCCGCGACCGCCAGCGGTCGCCCCAGCTGCGCAGGCGGACTGCAGGCGGCAAGTTCTCCCGCCTGTGGTATCTGCGACCGCCAGGCGGTCCCGGATTCTAGAGGTTACCGATGCAAACTGGCAGTCACGGTTGACTGCCAAATCTTGTAGTGTTCCACAGGTTGATAGGTCATGAATATTCACTTGTTCGCGCAAATGTGTCGAGTAGCCCCAGTATCTACCCACCATTCCTTGGAGTTGCCTCCACCAGATTCGCCTCTGATTGTGCATCCTCACGAGCCTCCTTCGGTTTCTCATTCGGCATAACGGCCTTAGTACCTTTAGTTTGCTAGTGTGTGATAACCTCAGTGCCGCCAGCATTTTTGGATGAGTTCTCACCGGCCATATCTTAACAATTCAAAAGTCGAACACTTAGAATTATTTAAATATACTAGTAGGGGCACATGTAACTAAAGAAATTTCACGATTTTATTTAATTCTCGCCACTTAAGTCTGATTAAACCTGAAGGCTCTATTCAATATAATGCATGTGAATTAAAGCATTTATATCAAATAATAAATTGCTGCACAGATATATGGACGCAATAAAGCACACATTTAATAAGAATAATAGTATGGTCAAACATGATGAGTGGAGTTCAAATCACATAGGTCCCGAGTTCAAATCCAGGGTGTAACATTTTATAAATAACATGCCATGCTCGGCAGTTTAATTTCCGCGAAATTAATAACATGATATTAATATGTAACCACACAATTAATCAACAAGAGTTGTAATGGTAAATAGCAACAGAAGTAAGGCGAAAGTCACGGGGTTCAATTACCATCATAAACGTTTTTATTTTTTGCATTTAAAAATACACAGAGTAATAGCATGAATTATATATGAAACGGATCAGATAATTCACAGTTATCAATTTAGCATAATTGTAACGGACGATCATACATTGTAGAGGGGTACATCCAGACAGTGAACCAAAGTGGAATTTTATTTTTGAAACCATAAAAGAAACCTGAAGCTACTGGAAAACTATTTAGTAAACAGATAACAAAACTACTGGAAATTTTTGAAAACCAACCAAAGGATGAAACCGAAAGCTACTGGAAGCAAACACATTTTTCAGGAAACTTTAGAAACTTAAACATGAAACATAAAAGAAGACCTGTTCTTGTAATAAAATTTTTGTGGAAGCAGAATAACAAATAAAAATCAGCAAACAATCATAACTAAACGTGCAACATTATAATATTCGTAGATAATTAGAAGCATATAACTAACAATTCCACGAATTAAAATTCCTAAGCACTCTAGCAGCTTTTCTAAAGTTTTTGTTGATTTCCATTGAACCTAAATCCTAAAAATCTTATAAACAGATTAGTAGCAACAGATTAATAACAGAAAATCGCATACAATATATAAACATATTCTGGATAATATTCTAAAACAACATTTATGTGCAACGTAGATATATTAAATCGTAAAATTTATCCAAAGATTGTTGGCGTGGCATTGCAAACGTATACATAAATAACAATTAGACATAACAATCTAAACATAAGATAACATGTTTATCCAGAATAATAAGAATAATATAAATATACCATGAAATAAACAGAAATACAGTGCATAATATAAATAAACCTCTCAACTATGGAATGAAAATTGCGGTGAAGAAAACGGACGAGTCGAAAGCTTAGCCCTCGGTGGGAAACGCCCTCCCAAAGTACAACGTCCTCACACAACAAGGTTAGTAAGTGAAGGACAATATTACCCTCTCAAATCGAACACTAAAAGTATTTTGCTGAACACTAAAAATGTTTGAGCCACTAGCAAGAAACCCCCGTGTGTTATGGAAAAACGGCAAGAAACCCCCCTATGAAAACAAAATAGGCAAAAACACCCCATGTGTTAAACAAATCGTAGCTCACTGCCCCCCTTCTCTTTCTTTATACTTATTTTCACCAGAAATGACTCATTTACCCCCAAGTTAAAAATAGTCCTTTCTTCTCCCACCATTTTTCCCATTCTCTAAGAACCCTAATTTGAGGAAAAGGATTTTACTCGTTCTCAATGTTCACCCAAAATTGCTACTTTCACAAGTCCCCTCTGATTTAGAGTTCAGAAAACAAAATTGATGAAACATATTTGTGACCGGAACATCTTCCATGGTTGTTCTCCTCGGCATCTTCACAAGTCCCAAAATAAACACCGTGACATAGCTTGAGAGAATCTAGTCGAACTCGTATCTCACGAATCTAAACAGTCAAATCGAATTTTCGAGGAATTGAATGGGTTTTTAACTTCACTTAGCCACTTGGTAAGAATCGTAGTCCAATTTTCTTATTAATTTTGGTTCCTACATACTCAATGTTTGGTTTTTGAAAATAGCTTAACATTTGAGCTTTTGACCAGTTTGTGCATAAATGTAAAGTTTTGCAAAATATATATCTTGCTTTTGACTGCAACTTGTGTGAATATGCGTAGGGCTGAAATTTAGGTTTCCTATATTTTTGAAGTGTGTAGATTGTTGATAAATTTGTGAAATGTAATACATGTGTGTTGAACTTATTTGTTTAGTTTTGTTGTTTTAAGTGTTGTTTCTGCTGTTAATTTGCTGTATTTGGGAACAATTGCTATTTTTTTATTGCATCTTTATTGTTTTTGTTTACTTTAATTTTATGTTTTTTCTGTGTTTGCTGCTCTTTTTCTTTCATATTTTGTTTTTTTTATATATATTTTGCTTTTTCTGGGGTTGTTTGTTACAAGAATTGAATGCAAAACAATATTGTAGAAGAAGGGGAACCGCTAAGTCGCCAAAGCATGGAGATACGCCTACGACAAGTAGTTCAAGTGTGAAAGTGCAGGGTTTTCTGGAGTCAATGTTAGAGGATGCAATGTTAGACGATGTTGGGTTAACATTGAGGATAACATTGAAAGCCGAGAGCTTGTGCGAAAACTGCTCTTTAGTTGCCAAAATTAAGTTTTGTCTTTATTCACATATTAACCAAGTTCCACGGTTTTAGTTGTTTATGTTTATGTCCAGGAAGGTATCTTTATCATAAGGAAGAGCTATGGAAGATCCCTTACTTGAAGTTTCCATAATTCAAGCAAAGTTGAATAGCCAACTCACACGCTTTCAAAAGAAGGAAACAAGCTAGTTGTTCTCTGCGACGCGATTCTTTCCAGGATTCTGCGAATTGAAGAAGATGTGTTACCTTGTTAAACCGGTAACAATGGAAACACATTCTCAGGAAAGATTTGAAGTTCACAAAGAAGGCAAATTTCAACAAGGAAACAACAAGAGTTACCAAAACTGTGAACAACATATCTTGGCGTTCAATACTCAAGAAATCTATAAAAGATGTGAAGTTCATCAAGATGAAGACAAGACAATCGTGCTAAATAATCCAAGAGATTAATCATTCTTTGTATTTTCTTCGTCTTGTTTTGCGAATTTTTTGTATCAATTGCTTAAGTCTAGTTCATAGAAGTCAAGTAGTTCTCACTTGTCTGCTTCGTTGAGTCCGATCAACAAAGAGCGTGAGTGAATTGTTGTAAGGAACGTTTTTGATAAAACCTTTATGGTTGTTTAGCCTAAGGCTCGGAAGTTTTTAATAATATTGAAAACTTCTTAAAATTATATCTTCTTGTGTTCTTACTTCCGCTGCACATTATTATTATCAAGAAGATCAAAATATAGTTACGACAATTCTAGCTTAACTTTCAAAAGTGTTGTGTCAATCCACGGTCCAAAATTTTCAATTGGCGTCAGAGCCAAACACCGACTACACTGGTGGTTTGAAGGTGATACAACACCATGGACAATGTCAACCCTAACACCAACAGGATTCCAGTTTTGGATGACTCCAATTATGCATACTGGAAGATCAGGATGATGTCTCACATCAAAGTTATTGATATTCGAGACTAGCAATCCGTGATCAATGGATACTCTCTTCCAACATTACCAAGAGATGGTGAATGCGATCTAGTTCCTAAACCAGAAGCAGACTGGACAGCAGCAGAGGTAAGTCTCTATAACTCTAATGAAAAAGCTCTTAATGCTGTCTTTAGTTGGGTTAATCATCACATGTTCAAGTTAATCCAGAATTTTACAAAAGCCAAACATGCTTGGGATGTACTTGAATTACATTGTGAAGGAGATTCTGCTGTAAAAGATTCTAAATATAGACAACTGCTTTTGCAATTTGAAAAACTTGAGATGGGTGAAGATGAAAGTGTTGACAGTTATTTTGAGAAAATTCTTGATATTGCTAACCAATGTGAAAACCTAGGTTTTGCTATGACTAATCAAGAAATGGTGTATAAAGCTATGAGAACACTGTCATCTAAATTTGCTCTCAAGAAAATTGCAATGAGTGAATCTAGAAACCTTGCTAATCTATAGTTTCAAGTCTTGATGAATACTCTTAGAGAATTTGAGATGGAGCTTGCCTCACAACCTAGCAAACATAGGGTTGTTGCTTTAAGAGGTTCAAATCTTGACAATGAAAGTGATGATGATTTTAAAATAATTTCTTCAAATTATGGGAAAATTACTAAGAAGTTCAATAAGCTGAATCTTAAAGGAAAATATAAAGAAAAGAACCTTAGTAATAGTTCCCCAGGTTATAAGAAATTACCTCCTAAGTTCGTGAAGTACATGACATCAAAACCTACTCATTTAGAAGCTGATAAGTTAAAAGATGTTCAATGTTTTGAATGTAAAGGATATGGTCATATGGCTAATGAATGTGCTAACACTCTTAGAAAAAGAGGAAATTCTCATTGGGTTTGTGTAGATGATTTCAATGAAGATGACTTTAGTTTTGGAGAAGCTGAAGAACAATCAGAAGAGGTTCAAACTGCTGCGCTACTCACTCAGATTGACTGGACGCCAGAAGACTCCCTGAACTGCTTCGTATCTCAATGTTATCCCAACATTCAGGATCCAACATCAGAACAAGAGACCTTCTTTGCAGATTGGGATGAATATGATACTGATTCTGAACCTTATCTTGCGTCCTATTGTGATGAATCTAACTTTGATTGTTTTCATGGCACAGTGGATCTAGATGAAGAATATTTCTTTGAAGGTAAAATGTCCCAGGAGGAAATCATTGAAGACCTGAAGTCTATCTACCACAAACCGCTGCTTGAGAATCACAAACTCATCAAGAGCAACAAAAGCTTGGAGGAAGAGATTGGTTGCATGAAGGAGATGCTGAAACTTTATGAGAAAGACCTTGACAAAACTGAAGCCGAGCTGAAAGAGGTAAAGGTAAAATTAGATAAAGCTGAACAAACCATTGACAAATGGAACTCTTCTACATCTCTGCTTGATGAAGTGCTGAGTATGGGAAATCAAGGTAAAAATGGTTTGGGCTATGTTGAAAAACCTCCCTCTGAAGATGTTAATTCTGCCTACTTGAAAGATGGTTTTATCAAGGATAGCAATAAATTGAGTTGTGAAATCCCTTCCAACACTGTGAAAAAACCTACTTTTATTTGTCAATATTATTTTCAACCTGGTCACATTAAGACTTATTGTAAAAAATATAAAATTGTGATTGAGAAGAAAACAGTAATTAATTGCAATACCAATGTTAGGAGAACCTCTGATCTGAATGTTATCCCAACATTAGGTAACAAATCTGAAGGACATAAAAGTATAACCTGGACTGAGAAGCTAAAAACTCCTAAGGTTAAAATTGTTTGCAATGTTGTCTTTTCTGCTGTTTACTCTAACCTTGCAGGTAAGTGGTATTTTGACTGTGGGTGTTCAAGACACATGACTGGAAACATTGACAACCTGAAAGATGTTATCCCTTTGACAGTTGGAACAGTTACCTATGGATGAGGCACAAAAGGGGAAATCATTGGAAATGAGTACTGGATGTTGAAGGATTTCCACCACTCAAGGATGTCTTGTTGGTTGAAGGATTGAAAGCAAGTTTAATTAGCATAAGTCAACTTTGTGATGATAACTTGCTAGTTACTTTTGATAAAAGTTTATGTGATGTGTTTAATAGTGACAATGTCCGTGTCATGACAGGTACAATATCAAAGGATAACTGCTATCTTGCTCAAGATGAAGCTGAATGCTACCATGCCAAGGTAGATGAATCTGTCATGTGGCACAAGATGTTAGGACATGTGCACTATAGAAATCTGGAGAAACTACAGAAGTTAGAGCCTGTAAGAGGACTGCCTAAGTTGACTAGCCTAGGTAAAATTGTTTGTGAAGACTGCCTGAAATGTAAACAAACATCCACCACTTCAGGTACAGAGTACTAACCCTAGAACTAATAAGTGCTTTGATTTGCTACACATGGATCTCATGGGTCCTATTGAGGTTAGTAGCCTGAATGGTAAGAAGTATGCTTTTGTTATTGTTGATGATTTTTCAAGATATACATGGATTAAGTTTTTGAAAGAAAAATCAGAGGCATTCAACACATTAAAAATTTTGCATGCTAGTATTAAGAATCTCTATGGTACTTCTGTAGGAAGAATTAGGTCTGACCATGGAAAGGAGTTTGAAAATGTAAGCTTTGCTAATTTCTGTGAATATAAAGGCATTTTCCATGAGTTTTCAGCACCTAAGACACCTCAGCAAAATGGCATTGCTAGAGGAAGAATAGAACACTTCAAGAGATGGCTAGAGTTATGTTGAATTATAAAAACCTATCTAAGAAACTCTGGGCTGAAGCTTTGAATACTGCATGTTATATTAGTAATAGAGTTTATCTTAGACCTGGTACTACTATGACACCTTATGAAATCTTGAAGGGTTCAAAACCAACAGTAGCACACTTTCATGAATTTGGTATTAACTGCTATTTTCTAAAAGATAGAGATTATTTGAGCAAATTTGATCCCAAAAGTGAAAAGTGTATATTTGTTGGATATTCTCCTAATAGTGCTGCTTTCAGGGTCTACAATCCAAGATTGCATACTGTTCAAGAATCAGTGAATGTCATTTTTGATGATTTAACTCTTTCTGCAGGTATTGAAGAAGTCACTGGTTCAGATGTTACTCCAACATTGGACTCAACATTGAACACAGACGCTGAAGATGCTGAACTGGAAACTGGAACAAATGTTGACTTAACACCAGAAACCCCCAATGTTAGGCCAACATCTGTGCTGTCAGATTCTGAAGATGAAGTGGTTCCTGTCAAAGAGATCATCCAGCCTCTCAAGTAATTTGTCAAATTACTGAAAGAGTTAGAACACGCAACAAAGAAAGGGTCAATTACAAGGATACAAAGAGATCATCCTCTTAGAATACAAAGAGATCATCCAGCCTCTCAAGTAATTGGTCAAATTACTGAAAGAGTTAAAACACGCAACAAAGAAATGGTCAATTACAAGGATATGGCTAAGTTGTGTGTTTGCATGTCTTCTTCATGTACTACTGATAATGCATCTCGTTTTGTGTCCTCCATTGAACCTAAGAATGTAACTGAAGCCCTTAAGGATAGTTACTCGATTAATGCCATGCAAGAGGAACTCTTACAATTCACCAAAAATAGAGTTTAGAATCTAGTACCTAGACCATCACATGTGAATGTAATAGGTACAAAATGGATTTTCAAAAATAAAACTGATGAGAATGGTGTAATTATGAGGAACAAAGCTAGGTTGGTTGCACAAGGTTATACTAAGGTAGGAGGTATAGATTTTGATGAGACTTTTGCTCAAGTAGCTAGGATAGAATCAATTAGATTACTCCTTGCTATTGCTTGCTGTCTTAGGATTAAACTATACCAAATGGATGTTAAAGGTGCCTTTCTAATGGGTTAATTGACAAAGAGGTTTATGTAGAACAACCTAAAGGCTTTGCTCATTCTAAACATCCTGCCTATGTGTACAAACTTGAAAAGGCTTTGTATGGCTTAAAATAGGCTCCTAGAGCTTGGTATGAAAGGCTAAATGATTTTCTGTTAGGCATAGGTTTCAATAGAGGAGATGGAGATAGAACATTGTTTGTTCTTAGAAAAAGCTCTGATATATGCATTGGTCGAATTTATGTGGATGCTATTGTATTTGGCTCTACTAAAAAGTCTACTTTAGACAAATTTGTTGAGTCTATGACAGGAACATTTGAGATGAGCATGATTGGTGAGCTCAACTACTTTCTGGGACTACAAGTTAAGCAGCTGGAGAATGGTATCTTCCTGAACCAGGAGAAGTATGCAAGGAATCTGGTGAAGAGATTTGAGCTACAAGAGTACAAGCCTTGCAAAACTCCTATGTTCTCTTCATTGAAGATAACAAAAGATGGCACTGGCAGCAATGTTGACCCAACATTGTACTGATCCATGATTGGTAGTTTGCTATATCTCTCTTCCTCTAGACCTGACATCATGTTTTCAGTATGTGTTTTTGCTAGGTACCAAGCTGAGCCAAGGCAATCTCACTTGATTGCTGTGAAGATGATTTTTAGATATATCTCTGGAACTTCACCTTTAGGCATTTGGTATTCTTATGACACTAACACTAAATTGGTTGGTTTCAGTGACTCTGACTGGGCAGGTGATGTGGATGACAGGAAATCCACAAGTGGGGGCTGTTTTTATTTGGGGAATAATTTGGTCTCCTGGTATAGCAAGAAGCAGAACTGTGTTTCATTATCAACTGCTGAATCAGAATATGTTTCAGCTGGCAGCTGTGTTACCCAACTTGTGTGGCTCAAACACATGCTTTCAGATTATGTGCTAGATAGTGATACACTTGTCATGTTCTGTGACAATCTTAGTGCCATAAGTATCTCTAGGAATCCTGTCCAACATTCTAGAACTAAGCATATAGACACAAGACATCATTTCCTAAGAGATATGGTAGAGGACAAAGTCATCAACATTGAACATATTGAGACAACTAATCAGCTTGCTGATATGTTTACAAAACCTTTAGATAGTGAGAGATTCTTCAGTTTGAGAAAATCTCTTGGCATGCGCAATATGTGAAAATGTTGAGGAAACCAGTGTTGACATAACACCACTGTCTAGCACTGGTATATTGGTTTTGGTGTAGTAGGTACTCTGTTGTTTTTCCTTTGTTGAATTCATTTCCATGTGAGTCTCATTTCATCTGTGTTTTGTCATATTTGGTTTGTGTGGTTGAACTATTTGGTTAACAACTCTTTCTAGTTATCAGTTTCACATCTTTGTTTTGAAAAAGTAATAAAACTCTTATGTTGTCTGAGGTTGTGATTACCTAGCATATGAAGAAGCTGGGGTACACAAAGTTCACTACTTTGATGTCTATTCAGTTGTGTCTTATTCATATGGAAGGTGTACATGACATGTGGAGAAGCTGGGGTGCATGATGTTGACAGCTTCACTGTTACTCAGTTGTGCTTATTTACATATTCCTGTTTGTTTGGCCAAGGAACATATGAGGGTGATCTTTTCTACTGGGGTGTTTGAGGTTTGGATTTCTTACATTTAGTAGCACTCATCACTTGGTGATTTTCTTGAATGCAGATTGGTAAACAAGTATGCATAAGGAATTGGGGTGTTGGGGTGCATGATAAATGAATTGCCAACATTCAAGGCCTTTGTACTTGCCTAACTTGCTGCTGTTAATGTTGTTACTGGGGTGTGTGGAGTTCAGGCTGCCCTCATTCAGTAGTGACATTATCTTTGTGTTTAGCAACCTTCAATTTTTGGTTCAGATGAGTTATGAAAATAATATAGATTATTAAAGAGATGTGAACTATGCTGGTTTGAGGGGTTTTTCATAAGTGTTCACCATCTGCGTCCTTGACATTACATTGTTGCATTCATGTAGAACTGCATTGTTTTCTTTCTTGTTGTTGAGTTGTGTCGGTCTAGGCTTAGGGGGAGTATAATTCATGGGTTGAGGCATACAATTGGGTGACATACTGCAGGTGACACACTTTTCTGTGACTTTCTATGTTGTGGAAGTGAATTTTTCCTTGAATTCATAACTGCTTATCTCTGTGTGTCTCTTGTTATCTATGTTGCTTACTCATGATTTTGATATAAACAATATGTCTGAGGTACTCACTTGCTATATTGGTTAAGTTTCAGATGTATTTTTGGATGTATCTCAAGCTCTCACATGAATTTGACTTGGTGAAGCCTGTACCTCTATCTTTGGTTTTGAATGTTATTGAATGTTATCCCAACATTGTGCACAGTCGCAGGTCAACATTGAAAACAATTCTGGTTAACTGTTAATTAAACATCAAAGCATGTGCACGGGAAAACATAGTGGAAAAGTTTTACTTGGCTCAAATTTGGTAACTACCCATTAACATTCATTCTCCTTCCATATTCACGGTTATTTCAAAAATTAAAACCCTATTTTCCTTAATTGTGCTTGCGATTTTCATATTTGTGCTTACTTTGCAAAAATTCTCTCGCAACTCTCAAATTCTCTCAATTTTCTCTGCGATTTCTTTCAAAACTTCTCTCCTAACAATGGCAAGCAAGTCTCTCATGCAAACTCTTGCAGATGTTTCCTGGGAAGTGAACCCACTGCCGCACGCACTGGGTCACACATTAGAGGTGCTGATGCAAAGACAGTGATGCTCCTGTTGCTGTTAAAAGAAAGGCGATCTCCTATGTGCGACGAGGGAAAAAGTCCAAACAGGGAGAATCGACCTCCAATGTTGAGCCAACTGCTGAGTCAACCACTCCCATCACCAATGAACCTGAAATTGAGGTAAACACTGCTGAACCTATCCCTGAATCTGATGCTGATATACCTTGTTGAGGGGGAGGGTAGTGAATCCATTGAAAAATCTGTGGGGAAATCAGTGGATGAGTGTGTGGACAAGATGGTGAGGAAGTATATTAGGGCTCAAAAGAAAAAGAGAAAGGGCAATGGGGAGAAATTGAAAAATATGTCTGAGCCTGCTAAGGCAATGGCTGAGGCTAGGAAAAGACAGGTTGAGAGATCAGCTAAGAAAAGGGCTGCTGAGGATGAGAAGAAGGCTGGTGCGGCTGCTGCTGCTGAGAGAAAGAGGAAATGAAAGAAAGTGATGGAAGAGGAAACTGAGGTAGTAGATGTTGAGGATGAAGAGGAAGAAGAGGAGAAGGAAGAGGAGACTGAAGAAGAGTAGGATGTTGCTGCTGATGTCGGGGCAACATCAGGAACAGAGGAGTACACAGATGGGCTATATGTGGTCTATCCTGATGATGAGGGGAGCTAATTTTCTCCTTACTATCTCTCACATGAGTTGGAGAAGAAGTGGGATTCCTTCAAAAGAAGGGAGATTCACACTGAAAGAGCTATAGAGATGGCTAGTTTCAAAGAGAACAAGGTGATGGACTTGCTTGAGGCAAGAGGTTTGCAACAATCAGTGATGGAGCTGAGTGACTATGCTCCTGAGATTGTCATGGAGTTCTACCTAAATCTCTCAAAATGGACCAAGGACTACATATCTCCAAAAATTGGAAAGGCTTGGGTGAGGGGGAGAGTCTTCAACATTGACCCCTACACCATCAACATGATCTGCGGATTCCCTACTACTGATGAATCTGAGGACCCCTACTATGATGATGTGATGGAAGACTTGATTAGAGGGTTCGTTAAAACCTGGAGAGATGCTCTACCAACCACAAAACTCACCTCCCTGAGTGCTGTCTTGCACAAGATAGCTTGCTTCAACTGGCTGCCAAGCAAAAATGTCACTGTTTTGACTAAGGAATCAGCAATCTTAGTCTACAAAATCAAGAATGGGCTAGCTGTGAACATGGGGGAGAGGATTGTGAAGTCTATGTATGAAGTTGCTCGAAGGAAGAATGACATGCTGCCTTTTCCCTCACTCATCTGTAAAATCCTTAGCAATCAAGGATTGAAGACAAGTGTCACTGTGGGCTGGAGGAAGAATGATACTGAACTGACAATTCTCCCAAGCTACTTGTCTGGATCAAGAGTGAGAGACCTTCCATGGAACCCAAAAGGAGTGGTGAGACCAGGGGCTGAAAAGAAGAAGGCTCAGGAGTTTGTTGGAACTTCAGTGCCTATGTCCAAAGAAGAAGACTGCATGGTCATCACTTCTGCTTTTGTGGATCATTTGCTAAACTGGTATAGGGGGCATATTGCTGATTGTCAGAGGGAGATCGAGGAAAGAAAGGAACACATCAAAGAGCTGGAGGACATGGTGAAAAATTTGGAGAAACTCCCTTCTTCACAAAAAGGGGGAGAGTAGTTCCAATTTTAAATTTTAGTCTTCTAGTTTATGTTTTGTTTCTATGAACTGCTAATATCTTTGAACTGCTAGTACATTAATCTCTAATTGGTTTTATTTGATCAAGGGGCTTGTCCTTTATATCTAGCTATGGCATGTAACTCTAAGTACTACTGTTGAACTGCTCTAATTGCTTTTACTTATGAAAGTACATTTTGAACTGCTTGTCTAGTTAACCTTCTGTGCAGGAAACTCACTGGTTTCAATGTTGAGGCAACATTGATGAATGTTGAGGTCTGAACATATGTACATATCTGGATGTAGTGATGACCTTAATGCTTGTCTTTGTTAATTTAAATTTGAATATGTTATCTTGTATTAAGGGGGAGCAGTTTAGTTGTTTAATTTGTTTCTTGTTGATTATAACTTTCTGGATATAAGACTTGATTGGAACAGGTGTTGGTTTTGTGAAGAAAGGCAAAAAGGGGGAGATTGAAAGTGCAGGGTTTTCTGGAGTCAATGTTAGACGATGCAATGTTAGACGATGTTGGGCTAACATTGAGGATAATATTAAAAGCCGAGAGCTTGTGCGAAAACTGCTCTTTAGTTGTCAAAATTAAGTGTTGCCTTTATTCGGATATTAACAAGTTCCACGGTTTTAGTTGTTTATGTTTATGTCTAGGAAAATATCTTTATCATAAGGAAGAGCTATGGAAGATTCCTTACTTGAAGTTTCCATAATTCAAGCAAAGTTGAATAATCAACTCACACGCTTTCAAAAGAAGGAAACAAGCTAGCTGTTCTCTGCGACGCGATTCTTTCCAGGATTTTGCGAATTGAAGAAGATGTGTTACCTTGTTAAATCGGTAACAATGGAAACACATTCTCAAGAAAGATTGAAGTTCACAAAGAAGGCAAATTTCAACAAGGAAACAACAAGAGTTACCAAAACTGTGAACAACACATCTTGGCGTTCAAGACTCAAGAAATCTATAAAAGATGTGAAGTTCATCCAGATGAAGACAAGACAATCGTACTAAACAATCCAAGAGATTAATCATTCTTTGTATTGTCTTCGTTTTGTTTTGCGAAGTTTTTGTATCAACTTCTTAAGTCTAGTTCATAGAAGTTAAGTAGTTCTTACTTGTCTGCTTCGTTGAGTCCGATCAACAAAGTGCGTGATTGAATTGTTGTGAGGAACGTTTTTGATAAAACCTTTATGGTTATTTGGCCTAGGGCTCGGAAGTTTTTAATAATATTGAAAACTTCTTAAAATTATATCTTCTTGTGTTCTTACTTCCGCTGCACATTATTATTATCAAGAAGATCAAAATAGAGTTAAGGCAATTCCAGCTTAACTCTCAAAAGTGTTGTGTCAATCTACGGTCCAAAATTTTCAAAGTGCAATTAAAGATGTTGAATCTCCAATATAATGAAGCCGAGATACAATTGACCCGTTCGAGATGGTATCGGAGTTGGACGTCCTTAAGCGATTGATTTTGAATTGATCTAACATCTATCGTGAGCTAGGATATATTTTTGTAACTTAAACACTTAGATGTTGTCCATATTTGAGCATAGATGTTTACGAACATTCCTATATTAAACAATTGAATATAGTTATGTTCTTGATGTAATACCTTATTTTGATGAAATATTGTAGTTGGTGTTTTGCAGTCACATGTTATCATATTTTAAAAGATTGACATTAAGGTAGTGTATAATATTCTCCACAAATATCATTTTTAAAGGATAACTGTATGCTTTTTTTATTCCGGAAATAATTGTATGTAAAATTTTGTTATTTCATGTGATGAACTTCTATGAGTTTTCTAAATTTTTACTACTTTAATTGTACGTAAAAGTCCAAGAGAAAATTTACATTTCAAAATATTTTAGAAGAGATACATTTCAAAAATAAGAGTTTTACCGACAAATGTTTAACAATACTAAAAAATTACAGCAAAAAATGTAGACAAAAGTGGATAAGTTTTTTGAAGATGGATAATATGCTATTATTTTGAAATTATATGGGCTTGTTTGAAGTTTTTT
Organism: Linaria vulgaris; assembly: GCA_948329865.1. Lineage (NCBI taxonomy): Eukaryota > Viridiplantae > Streptophyta > Magnoliopsida > Lamiales > Plantaginaceae > Linaria > Linaria vulgaris. The sequence goes on from OX415253.1 coordinate 36,979,313, forward strand.
TATTTTTAGGGGTTATTCATATATTTTTCTAAATTTTGGGCATTATTTGTCTTTTATCATAATATGAGGGATTGTTTTGTTATTAGCTTTTGAGGAATAAGGGTACAAAAGTCATTCTACAAGTAAATATACAAGCCCACACTCACTTTTCAGCAAGTGTATTCCGCTCTCGTACAGAAGGAGGCAAGTTGCTATGTATTTGAATACACATGGGGGTTTGTTTCTTCTTTTCATCTCACATGGGGTTTTTTCCCCGTTTTAAATAAAATAGGGGGCCTTAATGCCAAAAATCCAAAATGATTATATGCTATCTATATGCAGAAAGCTTTTGATTTTAGGATGATTCTTCCTCTGCGCAGAGGTCCGTTTAAATAAGAAAACAAAAGTGTAACAGCCAAAGGCAATCCAGAAGGAATTGATTTCAGCGTTCAAAACATTTTGACTCAATTCAAAAGGTCTCATTTAATTCACGAAGTAAATCAGCAGATTTAATTCTCCAATTAAATATGTTACCAATAAGTGTGTCATTAATCTTGAATTCAAAGATTCAGAATTTGAATTAATTAATTTAATTAAATAAAATAAAATAAAATTTCTCCAAAACGATATTACTACCTTCCCGGCAGGGACACGCGCGAGGCGAGGCGAGGCGAGTCGAGACGGACGGACGACGACGACGACGACGACTGCGCATGGAGTTCATATATTCTAGTTTACTACACTATCAAGTATTAATTTCTCAATATAACTATAGACACATTAATTTCGTGTCTAATTAAATTAAATGATGTAACTCTTAAGATGCAAGAAATACAAATATATTTTATTTTATCATAATATTTTGAGGGATTAAAATAAATACGTTAATTAAATCTTAAGACAAGGAAACACATGCTCATTAGATCTTAAGACATGGAAAGTCTTATCCTCCAAATCTCAATCTTTAGGAGATGGAAAGAATTCTTCACCAAATCTCCACATGGAAAGAATTCCCCACTAAGTCTCAATTTTCAAGAGATGGAAAGAAAATTCTTTTAGATAAAGTCTTCCATATCAATGAATTGTAGACACGATCACAACCGTTAATCTCATCAGGAGATTCTAATTGAGATTCACTCCACAACTATAGATAGAGGTGGTCTTGAAGAAGAAAAACAAACACAAAATATTCACAAGTTGAAGGTGGAAAAGCTCTAAGTTTTTCGCTCCACCAAATTCATCCATCTACAAGCGTTGTACACGGCATTCAAGGCATTCTTCAACTATCTTCAAGGTGTTCTTCGTAAATAACTATTTTCAATATGCCGTCAAGTCTCAATTCCATCCAAAAACCATTTTTGAAGATTGCACTTCTGCCGAGGAAGATCAAACTCCAAGAAGTTCAACAAATCCAAAACCACTGACGTAGCGGAAGCTTATAGGAAAGATTGGAACGACACACGATAATCAAAAGCTTGTTGATTCACGAAGAATACTGAGAAATTGATGCAAAAAAAGAGAGAAACTCTAAAAACTTTATTCAATAATCAACTGAATGTCTTTTTAGGTTATACGTAGAATATATACCCTAAAAGCATAATTAAAAATAGGAAAAAAAAATTCCAAAAAAGAAAAAAATCAAATAAAGGCATAAACTAAAAGTGCTACTCATAAGGAACACGCTCCAACAAGCGGAATGCAATTCCGAATTCTAGAAATAAAGATATAACTTAAACAAAAATTACTAAAAACGGCAAAAACGACCTTTTCGAGGCCTAAACAAAGGAATTTGGCACATTTCGGATGCAATTTAACTAATCGCACGTCAAAAATGGACCGAGCCAAAATCAGCCTCTCATCTTGGGATGATCCCGTTTCATCATAAACTCCAACGCCTTCTCGACTGCATCAAAGTTCATACAGTACTTCGCTAGTCTTCAAGTCAAAAATCCGTTTAATCGAAGATCATGTCCCATGACCCTTGAAAAATAGTTTTTGAAGATTGAAGTCCATTCAAGAAGATCAAAACCCAAAAAATCAAAAGATCTCAAGACAAAGATTATACCAATCTTCATCAACCTTCAAATCAAATTCCAAATCAAGTTTCCATTCGTTCCGAGATAAAGCCGTCAAGCCCTCGAATCAACGTTTGTCAAATATCCAAGTACTTTGAAGATCAAGATTCCTCTAAAGAAGATTGACATTCAACAAGTTCAAGACGAAGATCAAATTGTTCATCACCAAAATCAAGTCAAGTAGACCGTTAATTTAAGATCAAACTCAAAAGCCCTTGGATTAACGCTAAACTTAAATACAAGTGGAAGAGATCAAAATCAAATCCACTCAAGTCAACCAAATTTCAAAATCATTTGAGAAATGAATCAGAAAATCAAATAGAGAGATTACACCATAATTGTATTTTTAATTTTATCAAATTTATTTTGTAATCTTTTGTTGTCTTTTAATTTCAGAGTTCAAGAATTTGTCGTTACAGATTTGGCACGCCCAGTGGGACCATCTCTACCTCTCGTCTCTTTTCCAACAAGTCTCATATTTGAAGTCACAAGAAGTAAGTCAATGGGGGCAACAAGCGGAGGCTCTTCTCAACCGATGATGAAAGATACACTTGCACCGGGGGAAAGACATGAAGCTGAAGAAGATGATCAAGCAATTTCAATGGAAGAGCAAGTTGCAGCACTGAAAAAAGCCATTGCTAATCTCACAAAAAAAGCTCAAAAACGTGAAGAACATTTGAATCGCCTTCTCCAAAAGCTAGAGGACTAAGAAGGAGTTAAAAATTCCAAAGAAGTCACCAACATCATTGGAGTTCAAGGATGCATCAGGACTACAATCAACGCAGTTGATGTCTCTCCTCATCTCCAAAAGCAAGTGCTTGTGGAAAGCGGCGATCAAAGAATGGCGCATGAAAATGCTACTCAAGGAGTTGAAGCTCAAGAGTTTGATGAAGTTCTAAGCGAAAGAATCAAAGCCACTTCTCTTTTTCACAAGTCTAATTTCTCAAGGAAAGAAGAGCAAGGTGCCATGATGCGTACAAAATTTGCCAAGAAAAACATTCAAGATATTGAAGTTGGAGAAAATTCCAAGTCATCAAGAAAACAAATCCAAGTTTCCCCGCAAGGCCTTGTCTTTGTTGCTCAATTGAAGAAGCTCATTGAAGAAGTTGTAAATGATCATAAAGCTCAACACAAGACTTCCAAATCTTACACGAAGCATTACACTCAAAGAATTGAGCAATTGCAAATGTCAAAAAGTTATGAACCTCTGAATTTTCAAAGATTCGATGGGATTAGAACTCAAGACAACATGTTTCTCACTTCATTGAGACGTGCAATAGTGCTGGAACTTATGGAGATCATCTGTTCAAGCAATTCGTTTGATCCTTAGAAGACTTTGCCTTTGATTGGTACATTAATTATGAACAAAACTCCATTAACAGCTGGAACAATCTACAAAACAAATTCTTCAATTGCTTTTATAGCACTCGCCGTGCTTTGAGCATGATTGAGCATGCGAATTCTCATCAACAAGAAGATGAACCAGTGATTAAGTACCTCAATAGATGGAGAAATCTATACTTAAGTGGCAAAGAGAAACTGTCTGAAACTTCAACCATGTATATATGTATTAAAGGGATGAACTGGAGCCTTTATTACATACTCCAAGGAGTCAAACAAAAAACTTTTGAAGAATTGGCACCTCGAGCACATGCTATTGAAATGAGTGTAAACTGAGATGAGAAAGAACACTCATCAAACACCCATGACACTGATGAATGTGATGAAGATAAATATACAAATGAAGAAGTTCCAGAAGGTAGAGAGTCATACTGAAATAGTCTTTGATACGAGCTTAAACTATGTCAAATCCTCAAATTAAGTGCCAAAATATATGCTCCTTGATACGAGCCCAAACTATTTCAAATCTTCAAATTAAGTGCCAAAATGAATACTTATTAATAAGAGTGTAAACTATCAACATTCTCCTTAACACGAGTATAAACTGTTTGCATTTTGAAGTCAAAGCAAATTCTTGAAAACCAATTTTTCAAAGCAAAAAGTCGAAGTCCTCAAGTCTCCTAGACACGAGTCAAAAGGTCTACAAATCCTTCAAGTTTTCAAATCTCCTAGACATGAGCCAAAAGGTCTACAAATCCTTCAAATTTCCAAGTCTCCTAGACACAAGCAAAGAGGTCTACAAATCCTTCAAGTTTCCAAGTCTCCTAGACACGAGCAAAATTGTCTACAATTTTTTCAAGTCAAAGCTTCCTAAATGTGAGATAAGATTTTCTATAAATGTTCAAATCAAATGCTCCATGGCGTACGACTTAAACTACACGTTACTCCTCGCCCGCATGAGTAGAAACTGTGTTTAGGGTCACGGCACCCCCTTCAATTCAATCTCAATTTTTTTGAACTACGTCATCACTTGATTCCTTCATTGGACACGTAGGCGGCTAGAAGTTCATTCTTAGCCCAGTCATATAAAAAAAAAATTGCTCATGCAACATTCAAGTTAATGGATCTAATGATGAAGCTCACAAATGTTCTAAACTCATCAAGTAAATTTATGGTGGTTAAATTGAAGCACGAGAACAAGAAGAAGAAAGATGTCGAGACTTATCCACACATTGGTGCTTTTCAACACAAATTCTGAACAAGTCTCTAGGGGGCAATTTGTAGACACATTAATTTTGTGTCTAATTAAATTAACTGATGGTAACTCTTAAGATGCAAGAAAAACAAATATATTTTATTTAATCATAATATTTTGATGGATTCAAATAAATATATTAATTAAATCTTAAGACAAGAAAATACTTGCTCATCAAATCTCAAGACATGGAAAGTCTTCTGCTCCACGTCTCAATCTTTAGGAGATGGAAAGAATTCTCCACCAAATCTCCACAAGGAAAAAATTCCCCACTAGGTCGTAATCTTCAAGAGATGGAAAGAAGATTCTTTTAGATAAAGTCTTCCATATCAAGGAATTGTAGACGCGATCACAACCGTTCATCTCATCAGGAGATTCTAAAAAAGATTCACTCCACAACTATAAATAGAGGTGGTCTTGAAGAAGAAAAACACACACAAAATATTCATAAGTTGAAGAGAGAAAAACTCTAAGTTTTTCATTCCACCAAATTCATCCATCTTCAAGCATTGTTCGCGGCATTCAAGGCATTCTTCAACTATCTTCAAGCTGTTCTTCGTAAATAACTATTTTCAATCCGCCGTGACGTCTCAATTCCATCCAAAACCATCTTTGAAGATTGCACTTCTGCCGAGGAAGATCAAACTCCAAGAAGTTCAACAAATCCAAAACCAAGTCCATACAGTACTTCGCTCGTATTCATGTCAAAATCCCGTCTAATCCGTGATCAAGTCCCGAGACCCTCGAAAAACAGTTTTTGAAGATTGAAGTCCATTCAAGAAGATCAAAACCCAAAAAGTCAAAAGAACTGAAGACGGAGATCATACCAATCTTCATCAACCTTCAAATCAAATTCCAAATCAAGTTTCCATTTGATCCGAGATCAAGCCGTCAAACCTTCCAATCAATGTTTGGCAAATATCCAAGTACTTTGAAAATCAAGATTCCTCCTAAGAAAATTGACATTCAACAAGTTCAAGATGAAGATCAAATTGTTCGTCACCAAAATCAAGTGAAGTAGACCGTTAATTCAAGATCAAGCTCAGAAGACCTTGTATTAACGCTAAACTCGAATACAAGTGGAAGAGATAAAAATCAAATCCACTCAAGTCAACCAAATTTTAAAATCATTTGAGAAAATAATCATATGATCAAATAGAGAGATTGCACCACAATTGTATTTTTAATTTTATCAAATTTATTTTGTAATCTTTTCTTGTCTTTTAATTTCAGAGATCATTAATTTATCATTACAATAACCAATACAACTTGTAGGACAGTTTCCAATGTGGGACAAAATCCCTTACACTTGCATAAGGCAATGCACTTTCACACACTTAAACAATTAGGCTCACTCACTTAAGCCCAAAAGAAGAAATTGGACTCAACCAATTCATTAAAAATATCCAAGAATCCCCCACATGAATGTGATTGCACGTGAGCCTAACAATGATAGAGGCAATTTAAGAGTTCTGCTGGAACTTGTTGCATAAGAATAGGCTGTTTTGGGCCTTGAACATTCCTTAGTGAAATACCATCGGATATACTTGTCAACCAATGGGCGTAATACTTGAACTGATCGGCGTTTTGTGTATACGAAAACAATGGTACTCCCACAACTCATCCCAATACCATATTGGTCCTCGTTGTTGTCCGTTTCGGCCCTGGACTACCTTAGTTAATTTCATCGAATGCTTTAGAGATTTAGCCCTTTAACTCATCTCAAAGAAGCGGCCACTTCACACTCGACATATGTGATCTCTTATTAAGGGTATCTTGTAATACCTCACTTGTGTCATATGACATAAGGATCATTAGAACCTCAAGTTCTCCTTACCTGTACAGGTCTATCGTTCTTTCATCCTAGAAATTGGTTGGGAAATCCATTTCCCAAGTGCTTTGTTTGACTCGTCCCCACAATTCGGTTGTCCGTTTGATCATGCAAATTCAGGTAAGGTTGCCATCACGGTGGGATGTCTTTCAGTGGGCTCAAATCCCATTGTCCTCGATGAACTTGCTACTTGGTATCTCGTTAGATCTTTCGTCAATTGTTTACCATTTTCTCTTTGTCCTTTTAAAGTGTATGGAAAATATTCTGATTATTTTCTAACTTAAAATTTAAGAAAAAATCTTAACCAATACTTTCTTTTTCCTTCGCCCCCGCGTTTCTTTGGTTTCCGTCAAAGAAAGAAGTGTCTCGAGCCTTAAAGAAATTATTAACACTTATTTCAGATATATATTCAAATAAATCTTAATATTAGCATATCATTTAGTAAGATAAATAACATTTGATCTCACTTGTTTCTCACTAAGCAATTTAATTCACACACACCTATATTTGGACTCAATTCAAATATTTCCAATATATTATAATTATAATAACATACAAGTCTTGCACTTGTTCTATTTCCTACAAATATATATATATATATATATATATTTCTTATAAATATATATATATATATATATATATATATTGCTGGAAATATCACAAGTGTGAGAGTTGCATAATATATATATATATATAAGTGTATATATAAAGGTTCAATAGAATGAACAAGCACTGGAATAAAGGTAACTATTCCCATATTGTTGCGAGTCTCTCTAAATCATCTAAAAAGCATTCTGGTACTAATGGACATGATAGCATAAAGACTTGGAAAAGTATACAATGCATGGAATGTCATGGTTTTGTCACGTTCGAGCTGATTGTGTAAACCTACTCAAGAAGAACAAAAGTCGAGACTGTTAACATCATGGAGCGATGATGAAACTGAGAACACCGATGAAAAAACTGAAGAAATGGTTGATGTTGCATTGTCATCATTTGTCTTTTTCTCACCTAAAGCAATCATGGTTGTTGCAACTGACATTCTGACTGAATTCGATAGTGATTCGATGACGATGATTCAGATTCAAATAAAAGTGGAATTGAGGTTGCCTTGACAAATTATGAGACCATGTGCCAATGGAATTTTGAACTTGAAGCCTAGTTCAAAACTTTATAACCATATGGCAGTCCAATCAAAATGAACAAAAATTATAGTGTTTGAAAGTGAAGTACTCACCTTTACAGTGGAAAAATATCACATCACTGAAGATCTTGATACAATACTTGCATCTCACAATCCCAATTATTACCAGCTGTGTTAATCACAATCCCCTACACCTTGCGAACCCCCACAGTTGTTCAAAAGAAGAAGAAGAAGAAGAAGAAGAAGAAGAAGAAGAAGAAGAAGAAGAAGAAGAAGAAGAAGAAGAAGAAGAAGAAATGAAAGAAGCCAAAGAGAAGTGCACCACTGTTGCACCTGTAAAATCTGTAAAGAAAATTTGAGTCGAGAAATCTACTAAAATACTTTCTTGCCATGTTGCTTGCAACTCTATTTCCTGAAATTCTTCTAATGGTAATGGAGAAAATCCTTGGAAGAGGAACATTGAATGTGAAAGTTTTTCCTAAACTTAGAAATGTCTTTTATTTTGGTGTTGTGCAAGCTAATTTAATTAGTGTAAGTTAATTGCGTGATGATGAGTTGTTTGTTAAGTTTACTAAAGATGAATGTGAGGTTATTGATCAAGATGAAAACTGTGTTTTCCAAAGACTGAGAAGCACGGAAAATAGCTACACTCTGTCTAAATGTAACTCGGTTATTAGATCACTCACTTGAAACTTTAGTGTTGATAATCCTACAGAACTGCGGCACCAAAGGATGGGGCACATAAATTTCAAGACACTTGCTAAGTTATACACTATCAAAGATGTGAGAGGCTTGCCCAAAATTGGACCTAAGCATACATGAAAGAGTGAAGCCTGTCTAGAAAGGACGCAAAAGCAGTGTTGCAACACACGCCCCTAAAAGGATCTTAGTACATCTTCACATGGATCTAGTTGGACCAATTCAAAAGAAAAGCATCTTTGGTAAACGTTACATCTTTGTTTGTGTGGATGACTTCTCCCGCTTCACTTATGTTGAGATTCTCAAAGAAAAAAATGAAGCTTTTGCTGTTTTCAAAAACCTCTGTAATATTGTTGAAACAGAGAAATATTTAAAGCCTAAAAGAATTAAAGGTGATCATGGTAAGAAGTTTGAAAATTTTGTTTTTAATACTTTTTGCAATGATAAATGAACATTTCATGAGTTTTTAGCTCCAATTACTCCATAGCAAAATGGTGTGTTTGAACGCAAGAACATGAATATTGTTGCGAAGGCTTGTGTCATGCAACACTCGAAATGAATAGCTCTAAGTTTTTGGGCAGAAGCAGTAAACACTGCATGCTACATCATAAATCGAGTGTACTTACGACCAAGTACAAGCATGACTGCCTATGAAGTATGGAAAGGTAAACGTTCAAGTATACATCACTTTCACATATTTGATTGCACATGTTATGTGTTCTTAATATTCGTGAGTAGGGAGGTAAGTTCCAAACAAAATGGGACCTAGGCATTTTCGCTGGGTACTCTCACAACATTCACATCTATTATTGAATCCTCTAATGTTGAATTTGTTGATTAGAGGGACTTTGCATCTGCATCATATGAAGAAAAAATCACTGATCTAGTAAAATCTGAGCACCGTGAGAATGGATCTGATAATGGAGATCACATGAGATGTCATAAGAACACCATATTTGCAATAGTGGAGGAAAACGATACCGATCTAGATGTTGAAAGAGAGTTGAGGCTGAACTAGTACAAAGGGAAGGACCACCTCATATCAGAAAGAATCATCCACCTGAATTTGTTATTGGTAACATTGGTGAAAGTATTCGCACTCGTGATCTCCCAAGGAAAACGGTCTGATCAAAAGGTTAGGCTTGGCAGTTACATTTCCAATATTGATCCAAATAACGTCAAAGAAGCATTATTGGAAGAAGCATGGGTTGAGGCTATGCAAGAGAAGTTGAATAAGTTCGAAACGAACAATGTTTGGGAACTAGTACCACGACCTTCAAATGCAAATATCATTGATACAAAATGGATCTTTAAGAACAAGTTAGATGAACTTGGTAACATCGTGAGAAACAAAGCTAGACTTGTTGCTCATTGTTACACTCGAGTAGAGGGAGTAGATCCTGATGAAACATTTGCTCCAGTTACAAGACTGGAATATATTCGTCTTCTACTTGTTATTGCACGTGTCTTGCGTTTTAAACTGTTTCAAATGGATGTAAAAAGTGCATTTTTAAAAGGTAATCTAAATGAAGAAGTTTTTGTGAGCAACTCGAAGGGTTTACTGATCACCATTACCCATTGCATGTTCTTAAATTAAAAATGGCTTTTTATGGCCTAAAACATGCACCAAGGGCATGGTACGGGAGACTCACTCTTCATCTCTTTAAAAAATGATATTCTAGAGGAGGTGTTGATCGTAGTCTTTCTGCAAAACACTTTGGAAATCACATACTTATTACACAAATTTGCGTTGATGATATAGTGTATGGTTCCACATCTGAGAAAAAGTTGCACCAGTTTGTTGTAGTCATGAAGAATGAACTTAAAATGAGTATGGTTGGTGGACTAACTTTTTCTTGGCTTACAGGTCAAATCGAGAAACAATGGAATCTTCATCTCTCGGGCTAAATATGCAAAAAAAATTGTGAAAAGATCCTGTCTGGATCATGCAAAGCCAATGAAGAATCCTATGGGGACAGCTTATTTTTTTAGCAAAGATGAAAATCTCAACTCTGTTGATCCCAGCTTGTACAAAAGTATGATTGGGAGTCTGCTTTATCTCACTTCCAGCAAACCTGATATTTGTTTTAGTGTTAGGAGTGTGTGCACATTACCAAGCGTTCCCAAAAAAGTCTCATCTTAAAGCTGTTAAAAGAATTATTAGATACGTTTCTGGAACAGCTGATCTTGGCTCTGCTACATCTATAACGACAATGCTCATCTTGCAGGTAATAGTGATGCTGATTGGGCAGGATGTGTTGATGATAGGGAAAGCACAACTGGAGGGTGTTTTTATCTAGGAACCAACTTGGTTTCCTTGGTTGAATACGTTGTCGCTGGAAGTTGCACTCAACTAGTTTGAATGAAATAAATGCTTAAGGATTACGGTATTAAACAAAACAAACTAACCATATTTTGTGATAATAGTTGTGCCATTAATTTCTCCAAAAATATCGTTCAACATTCTCACACTAAACACTTTGATATACGTTATCGCTATATTAGAGAATTTGTTGAGTATAAATTGTTGAGTTAAAACATATTGGTATTGATCTTCAGCTTGCATACATTTTTACAAAGGCACTCGATGCTACAAGATTTGGGCACTGGAGAAAGTACTTCGAGAGCTGCCTCATGTAAGTAGCAACAACGGAGTCGTTGCAACTGAATTATTACAACACTCGAATAATATTCATATTATCCACTTTTGTTGATTTCCATCAGGTTCTGTACAGGATCACTTCCAATCATAATTTGTTTTCAGAAACCTTTGTCTTCAAGTTGCACTTCACCACCTTTAATGATTAAAGTTCTCATATTTATTCAATGTTGAATTACTATCAAGGCTTCTTGGGGTACTCCTCATCAAGCACATCAAAATACTCATCACTGCCTGATGTTGGAGTAACATCAGCAGGGTCATCAGCTACCAGTTGGTCCTCTTCCTCAGTTTCCTCATCTTCCTCTTCCTCCTTATCATCATCTTCTTCTTTTTCTTCTTCTGACTCAGACTCAGCAGATTCAACAACCACCTGCTTCCCTTTTCTTTTCTTAGCAGCAGTAGCTAAGGCAGAGAGAGTCAGGCTCTCTTCTTCTTCTCTTTCAACCTCTTCAGGTTGATTGTCACCCTCATCATCAGCATCTTAGTTGCCCTCAGTAGTAACCTCCTCAGCCACAGTCTCCTCAACCTGATCATCTTCCTCAAGAAGAGTATCAATCTCAGCAGCAGCAGCACCCTCGACATCATTAGCCTCAGACGGCTCAGCATTCACCTTAAGGTTTTCCCCTTCCTCAGTAACAACCTCATACAAAACCTCAGACTCACCCGCAACAACAACATGGGCCTCTTTCTCCCCCTCAATAGCAGTTTCAGCAGAAATATCTTGAGTAGGGTTAGCCATCATTACCTCGTTTTCATCGTTGGTGGGAGTGGATGTTTGCTTATTAGTTTTTGATGTTGAACCAACACCACCCTTTGCAGATTTCTTGCCCTTGCGCCGTTGATAAGTCGATTTTCTCTTCGTGCGGCGGCGGCAACAGCTTCAGTGGTTGCTCGTCTGGTACTGCGGCGTACTGATTGTTCCATCTGCTCAGCAGCATCTACAAGAGCATCAATGGAGGACTTGCGTGCCATTGTTAGAGTAATTTAGAGAAGAAAAGAAGAAACTGAATTTGCAGAGAATGTTGTTTGCACAAGTATTTTGAATCGCATAAACAGTAAGAAGAAATTAGGGCAAAATATATAGGCAATCAGCTGAAGAATAGAGATAGTGGTGTTGTAGTATGTTGCCAAAATAATCGGACCACTGTCACACGATCATACCCATGTTCAACTTACCACGTGTCAGTGTTAGATTAACACGTAACCAGAGCAGTCTCCAATCCTGAAAACTTATAAGTTACAATGTTACAATGTTGAACTAACATTGGCAAGTTAACATCGGGGAGGGAAGTTGTAGATGCAGGGCTTCATCCAAAGCAACATCATGTGAGAGCGTGAGATATTCCTGAATACTGATCTGAAACCTCAACCAATTACATAGGTAGAAAATCACAGTTTAAGATCAGACAGAAAAACACATAATGGATGTACATATCCAGGGAAAAGATTTTTCCATAGCATATAAGATCACAAAACATAGTGTTTTACCTGTAGTTGGTCACACACGATGTATGCCTCAACACATGATTCCTAGGATTACTACTCCCCCTAAGCCCAAACTAACACAAGGAAATAATACAGAACAAGAATGAATTCAACAATGTTAGATCAACATTGGGTGATGGAACCAAGAACAAACAACTTTACTGACTAGGATCAGGACATCAATTTATCTTATACTATTATCATGAACTCTGCTGAACAAAAAATTAATGAATGTTAAAGGATAGTTTTATCACTGAATGTGGGCAGCACAAAACTCCACACACCCCAGCAACTTAACCATGAGCTACAGATTAGGCAAGTACAAAGGAACTGAATGAAGACAATACATTTATCATATACTTCTCCACCCCAACTCCTCATGCATACTTCTTTACCAACCTGTTTACAAGTGAAATACCAAGTGAACAATGCTACTGAATGCAAGCAGTCGAAACTTCAAAAGACCCCAGTAGTAAGGATCACTATCATGCATACCCTTGGCCATAGACAAAGAAACAAAAATAAGCACAACTGAATGACAATGAAGCTCTCAACATCATGTACCCCAACTTCTCTTCATGCTTTGTCTAACCTAACATGGATTAGTCACAACTGAATAACATCAGAGTAGTGAGCTCTGTGTACCCCAGCTTCTCCCAGATGTTAGGTTAGCATTCACAGACTAACATCAGAGTCCTTACTTTTCAAACTCTTGATATGTACCTGTTCACCATTCAGCTCAGCTATTTATACAGATTAACCACACAAACCAACAGAATCTCTAACAAATATGTAATATGCAACAAAGAAGAATGCAGAAAAGAAACAAAAAAAATTACAGATACACCACAACCAAATAACCAGTGCTAGACAGTGGTGTTATGTCAACACTGGTGAACTAACATCCCTAGACAGTGCACATTCCAAGAGAATTCCTCAAACTCAAGAACCTCTCAGAATCTAAGGGTTTAGTGAACATATCAGCAAGCTGATTGTTAGTTTCAATGTGTTCAATGTCAATGAGCTTATCTTCTACCATGTCTCTCAGAAAGTGATGCCTTATATCAATATGTTTAGTTCTAGAGTGTTGCACAGGGTTCTTAGAAATGCTTATAGCACTAAGATTATCACAAAACATAAGTAAGGTATCACTGTCTAACCCATAATCCAGTAGCATGTGTTTAAGCCATACTAACTGAGTGACACAGCTGCCTGCTGCTATGTATGCAGATTCAGCAGTGGAGAGTGACACACAATTTTGCTTTCTATTGTACCATGAGACCAAGTTGTTCCCCAGATAAAAACATCCTCCACTTGTAAACTTTCTGTCACCAGTGTCTCCTGCCCAGTCTGAGTCACTGAAACCTACAAGATTTGTGTTAGTGTCATAAGAGTATCAGATCCCAAGGGACAAAGTGCCAGATATATATCTAAGGATTCTCTTCACAGCAATCAGATGTGACTGCTTTGGACATGTCTGGCACCTAGCACACACACAAATAGAGAACATTATATCAGGTCTTGAAGCAGACAAGTAGAGTAAGCTTTCTATCATTGAACGGTACAATGTTGGATCAACATCTGCACCAGTAACATCCCTAGATATCTTCACAGATGAAGACATGTGAGTCTTGCAAGGCTTTGAATCTGCCAATTTAAACCTCTTCACCAAACCCTTTGCATATTTCTCCTGACTTAGAAATATCCCATTACCTGTTTGTTTTACTTGGTGACCAAGGAAGAAATTTAATTCTCTCATCATACTCATCTCAAACTGCCTTGTCATTGATTCAACAAATATTTCTAAAATAGAATTGTTAGTTGAGCCAAAAATAATATCATCTACATAGATTTGAGCAATACAGACATGAGAATCTTTCTTCAAGACAAACAGTGTTCTATCTCCTTCACCTCTAACAAAGCCAAGACTTAATAGGAATTTTGTAAGCCTTTCATACCATGCTTTAGGTGCTTGTTTAAGTCCATATAGGGCCTTGTCAAGCTTGTACACATGGTTGGGGTACTTAGAATCTGTGAATCCCTTAGGCTGTTCAACATATACTTCCTTATCAGTCAGCCCATTCAGAAAAGCACCATTTACATCCATTTGGTATAGTTTTATCCTAAGAAAGCATGCAATGGCTAGAAGTAATCTAATAGATTCAATCCTAGCAATTAGAGCAAAGGTCTCATCAAAATCTACACCTTCCACCTGTGTGTACCCCTGAGCAGCTAGTCTAGATTTGTTTCTAACTATGACCCCTTCCTCATTACTTTTGTTTTTAAATATCCACTTAGTCCCTATTACATTAACATTGGATGGTCTAGGCACCAGTTTCTAGACATTGTTCTTAGTAAACTGTAATAGTTCATCCTGCATGGCATTAAACCAAAAGTTATCAAGGAGGGCTTCATTCACATTCTTCGGTTCAATAGAGGAGACAAAAAAAGAGGCATTATCAATAGTACAAGTGAAGTTCATACAGACACACAATTTAACCATATCTCTATAATAAAGTCTTTGTTTGTTGCGTGTCCTTCCCCGTTCAGTGAGTTCACCTATTACCTGGGAGGCTGGATGATCTTTCTAAATCCTAGCTGGGGGATCTCTTCTAGGTCCAGAGGCAACTTCATGTTCTGAGTCAGAGTCTTCTGCTGTTAATCTAATATCAGATCTCGCTGGTGTTAGTCTAACATCGTTCCCTGTCCCTGTTCAGCGCTTCCAGCTTCCAGTTCCAATGTTGGTGCAACATTGTCAGGAGTAGCATTCTCGGTTTCCACTGTTGGTTCAACATTGGGAACATAGATATTACCAGTACCTGTATCAAGTGTGAAATCATCAAACACAACATTCACTGATTCCTGAATTGTCTTCAATCTAAGATTGTAGACTCTAAAAGAAGTACTATTGGCCGAGTATGCTACAAAGATGCATTTTTCACTTTTAGGATCAAATTTACTCAGATAATCCTTGTCATTCAGTAGATAACAGTCACAACCAAATTCATGAAAATATGCAATATTTGGTTTCACACCCTTCAAGAGTTCATTAGGGGTCATGTTAGTTCCAGGCCTAAGATACACCCTGTTACTAATGTGACAAGCAGTATTCAAAGCTTCAGAACAGAGTCTTTTGGATAAATCTTTAGCATTGAGCATAACTCTAGCCATCTCTTGAAGAGTCATATTCTTTCTCTCAGCAATCCCATTCTGTTGAGGAGTCTTAGGAGCTGAATATTCATGGAAAATACCTTTAGCATTGTAATAGTTATCAAAACTAGCATTTTCAAATTCTTTACCATGATCAGACCTAATCATAGTCACAGTGGAGCCATACAAGTTTTTAATACTAGCACAAAGAATTTTGAACTGATCAAAAGCTTCTGACTTTTCTTTAAGAAATTTTACCCAAGTGTATCTAGAGAAGTCATCTACAATCACAAATGTATATTTCTTACCACTGAGACTACTTACCTCAATGGACCCATTAAGCCCATGTGCAGCAATTCAAAACACTTACTAGATCTAGGATTAGCATTCTCTACCTGTAGGGGTGTATGAACAGCTCTGGTTTGCTTACCCTTGAGGCAATCACCACACACAAGCTTACCTGGACAGGACAACTTAGGTAAGCCTCTTACAACATCAACTTTCCCTCTTACCTGGACAGGACAACTTAGGTAAGCCTCTTACAACATCAACTTTCCCTCTTACCTGGACAGGACAACTTAGGTAAGCCTCTTACAACATCAACTTTCTGTAGTGAACATGTCGAAGTTTCCTATGCCATAGAGAAGCCTCATCTATTTTGGCATGGAAACACTCTGCTTCCTATTGGGCTAGGTAGCAGTTATCTTTGGATCTAGTGCATGTCATAACAAGAACATTATCACTATCATAAACATCACAAGAGACGTTTTCAAATGTAACCAGTAAGTCATCATCACACAGCTGGCTGATACTGATTAGATTTGCCTTTAACCCATCTACCAACAACACATCCTTCAGGGGTGGAAATCCATCAACATCCAGTATCCCCTTGCCAATGATCTTTCCTTTGGTGCCACCTCTATAGGTCACTATTCCAGCACTCAAAGGTATCATTTGTTTAAGATTTTCTTTGCTGCCTGTCATGTGTCTTGAGCATCCACTGTCGAAGTACCACCTACCTGAAAGGTTAGACTACACAGCAGAGAAAACAACATTGCATACAACTTTAATCTTAGGGGTTTTTGCTTTTTCTATCCAAGTTCTACTTTTCTGTTATGCACTTAGTGTTAGTCTAACATCAGGACCTGTTGTAGTTTTAACATTGAACACAGAGGCTGTTTCTGGCCACTTTCTTTTATGAGTTTTCTACAGAATGGTTTAATGTGGCCTGGTTGAAAACAGTACTGACAGATGAAAGTAGGTTTACTTTTTACAGTGTTGATGGCACCAGAACTCATATTAGAAGATTCTTTAACAAAGCTTGTAGTTAAATAGGCAGAATTACCATTAGAAGATGAAGGTTTCTCAACAAATCTCAGACCACATGTACATGTGTTACTCATGTTCAGTACCTCGTAAAGTTTAGAAGTACCTCCATTCCATTTGGCTATGATCTGTGAATCCTTTTTGAGTTTCTCCTTTACCTCTTTCAGCTCAGCTTCAGCTTTGTCAAGGGCTCTCTCATAGAGTCTCAACATGTTCTTCAAACATTCAATGTCATGCTTAAGCGTTTTGTTACTCTTCATGAGTTTGACGTTCTCTCTCTCAAGTCTGAGAAAGGTTGTATGTAGATCATCTAGCATTTCCTCCAAGGACATTTCTTCTTCTTTGAAGTACTCTTCCTCTAGATCAACTGAGCCATGAAAACAATCGAAGTTAGTATCATCACAGTCAGAGATTGCATCATAGTTAACCTGCGTATCCTCGTTGTTCCAGTCTCCAAAGAAGATTTTCGGTTTTGCTGTTGGTTCTCCAATGTTAGAGTAACATTGAGAATTTAGGCAATTTCTGAAGTCTTCTCCGGATTCGAAGTCATCTACACACACCCAATGAGAATTCCCTCTTGTTCTGTGGGTGTTAGCACATTCATGTTTAAAGTGACCATACCCCTTACATTCATAGCACTAGACATCTTTCAATTTCTCAGCATCTTGAGGCGTGTTCTTTGATGCCATGTACATTACAAGCTTTGGGGACAATTTCCTATAACCTAGAGCAGCATTACCAGATTGTTTTTCTTTATTTTTATGTTTGTAGCCTAATTTGCTGAACTTTCTGGTAATGTTTCCATAGTTAGAAGTGATCAACTCATATTCATCCTCATCACTTCCTGTAGAATCTGAGCTAGTTCCTTGTAAGGCTAAAGCAAGCTGCTTACTGGACTTTCCTAGGAATTCTAGTTCAAACTCTTTTAAAGTGTTCATTAATGTTTGGAAGTCCATGTTGGCACGATCTCTAGACTCATTCATAGCAATTCTTTTGACAGTGAACTTAAAAGATAATGTTCTAAAAGCTTTATAGACCATGGTTTGATTTGGGATGGTAAAACCTAAGTTTTGACACTTATTAGAAATATCAAGAAGTTTCTCAAAATAACTATCAATGCTTTCATCCTCACTCATCTCTATCTTCTCAAAGTCCCTCAAAAGTTTTCTATATTTAGAGTCCCTCACAGCCACATCACCCTCACAATGTAATCCAAGAACTTCCCATGCAGCTTTAGCAGTGGTACAAGTTTGAATAAGTTTGAACATATGGTTACCTACCCAGCTAAAATAGCATTGAGAGCCTTTTCATTGAAGTTGTAGAGAGCAATATCATTGGCTGTCCATTGTTCTATTGGTTTAGGTACTAGATCAACATATCTATCTCTTGGTAAGTAGGGGATAGAGTAGCCTTCTAGTACTGCCTCCCAAGCTCTCAGGTCGATGGATTTGATGTGGACTCTGAGTCTGATCTTCCAGTAGGCATAGTTGTTGGGACCCTCCAACACTGGCAACCTGTTGGTATTGGGGTTGGAGTTGTCCATCTTGTCGTATCAACGCCAAATACCGGTGAAGTTGGTGCTTGGCTCTGATACCAATTGTAATTGTGGATCAGGTCGATACGTTGTTGTTGTTAACTTAATACTGGAGTGTTAGCAGCAGTTTGGTATGTTGTTAACTCAGCGATGTTACTTTAACAACAGACCAGAGTAATAGTGCAGCGGAATAAACAAACACCGAATTTAAGAAGTTAATATAACATTATATTAACTTCTGAGCCGCAGGCCAAATAACCTATTACGGTTTTAACAAAAGTTGTTCTCTCAATTTTCAAGCTCCTCACTCTGAAATTAATCGAACTAAGCAAAGCACACAAGAATTGCTTCGACTATCTCTAAAAGCTTCTCACTCTTAGATCTATTCTAACAACTCACAAACTTTGCTAAAGCAAGACAAAGACACTCGACTATAAAGATTTCCTCACGGGATATTTTTGCTCTTGTCTTCGTGTTTGTCTTGATATACTTCACACCTATATATAGGTTCTTGACTTGGACTTCAAGGTGTGTTGTACACGGTTGGTAAGTCTCGTTATTTCCTTCTCGAACTCCTCTTCCTTGTTCTCGCAATCGTTCTTGAATAAAAGTTCCTTCGTTAGAGATCTAACTAAGGAAATACTCCTTCTTCAAATCAGGACTCAACTTGGAAAGCTTTACTAGTTGCACTTGAACTCTTCTTTCCTTGTAGAGCGGTTTGCTTAATTAAGGAAACTTTCCTTCTTGGAAACTTGAGCGTCCAACCTATAGCAAGTTTGTTTCCTGAATAATAATCAACAACAATCACAACTGTAGAACTCAGTTAGTTAAATGAATAAGGTAAAACAATAATAATAAATGACAACACGATTGTAAATCGGATTCTGCTTCAGCAATGTTACTCTAACATTCACTTCTCAGTGTTAACCTAACATTGCCATAATACCTACACTTTCAGTATGTTTTCAAATTGGGGATTTTCTCCCCATGCCCCAAAATCTTTGCCTCGATTTCCTCACTAAATGGGGTGCTCTGGAGAGCACTTCCCATGCGTTCCATCTGGCTTCCAACCACCGATGTCTCCCTCTCTAGCCTTTCCAACTACTTTAACACCTCGTCATGCTCTATTCTGGTGTCGCGGCTTTCCTCGCGTCTTCTCTCATTATTGTACTCATTCTTCTTGGTTCATCCTTTCGATTTTTCTCTTTTTTTCTTTTGTCGTGGTGCGTCTATGATTGCACCTCCAGTGAGTTAGGTCTGCCTCTTTGGCCATCCACATGAGATTTTTCCTTATTTCCTCCATCCGGGCCTTTGGCCGTGGAACATTGTTCTCACACGGCTTCAGCGCGACCCACTGGTGGCAGCGTTTGCTTCAGCGATACAGGGTTTAACACCGTAGCCACTGTGGATTTGACCATTGCCATTATTTCATCTCCCAGATTGTTACGGAATGAAGTTGTCATAGCTGTCACCCTAGTCACGCATGCATCTGGCATAGGTACACCCACTCCTTGTGAAATAGGCATCTCCCGCCTCGCGGGCGTTGGTACCCCTGCTGGTAACATTGTTGGTCTCTCAGCCTCTTGGACAACATGACTTGCGGTTGCCCATTCAACTTCAGCATTTGTACTTTCCACTGCTCTACTTCGCGGTCTGGTGGTAACTCTAGACGTCGTCCTGCCTAATAAACTATGAAAAGTGGTGTTCCCGCAGATGGCGCCAATATTTTGGTCTTATTTCGTCCGGGTTACAAAACACTGTAAACTATTACATAGGGCCCGTTAAATGCCAAAATAATGCTAATCCAATAGAAATCAGACTAGCTTGGTATGGAACACATATTACAAGCAGACTAGGCAATATAAGTAAAGTTACAAATCTTGATAGTGTATCGAATTGCTGGGATTCAATTCAAGCAGAATCAAATTAGTTATGCTTGATTCTAGGTATACTGAGTCGTCCAATATCGAATTGTGTACTTCGATATTGGGTGTATTGAATTGAGAAGTCTCGATGAGGGATTAGTTCGAGTTGCTGAGTATCGAATCTAGTAGGTTCCATCGAATGCGGTGTATCGAATACAGGAGCTTCGATCGAGTAGCGAGTATCGAATCCAAAGGGTTTGATATTGTGTTGGTGAGTGCTTATCCATAAAAAACATCCCGAGAATGTCAGAGGACAGGGTATTTATAATCTCGGTCCTATGGACCCTAGTAAGAGTTGGGGAACATGTATCGAATGGGGACGATTCGATCTACCCTTTAGATCGAATATGGCGCATTCGATGCTCGTTCAACATCGAATTCCTCGTATTTGATGTACACTTTTAATGGGCCTTCCTTTGTGGGCTGCCCCAATATTTATATTGGGCCATTCCTAAAATACCCCCATTACCTGTACATGCCAACCTTCGGGCTCGTCTGTCACTTGCACAAGGAGAATCAGAAAAACCCAATATGTCAGGCATTCTCTGTAGCCGGAGTAAAGAATCTTCAAAGGTCATCTTCAGTTGTTTAATTCCATGGGTCTTCATAGACTTCCGACACTGATCCTCAAAATTTGTTGTCACGTCATATGTTGCAGGACCATCAATTCGGCATGCAAGTCATGCCATGGTTCTCTTGGACAACCAATAATGCTCCCTTATATAGAAAATGTTGGAATAAACACGAAAAAGGCAGTAATGTTCATAGCAAACTCCTTTCTGTTACTTGAGATAAATTTGGCACTGACCAAATAGTATTTGAACCGCCTGAAGCTCAGGTTATTTCTCTTAATGCATTGGACCAACTTCCTGAAGCTCCATGTCAGACACCATGCATGTTAAGCAAAGATTAACTAACAGACTAAAAGGATAATGAGGGGGGAGAGGGTGTCGTCTCAAACTTGAAGAATGTCTCAATTATAATTTTTTAAACCTCAAAATTTTATTTACTAATTATACCAAACTTCAGGGGGGGAGCATTTACGAGAATCTTCTTAAATACCATCAACATTATATTGCAGCCACAACACTACAAGATTTTTCGCCCTTTCCCGACCGGAAAATCCCGACCGGAATTCGGTCGGGAGCATTCCCGACTGCAATGCGGTCAGAAAAACTTTTCCCGACCGCCATGCGGTCGGTACTTTCTAAAAAATCATTCACGACCGTATTGCGGTCGGGAATAATATTTCCCGACTGCATCTCGGTCGGACCGCAATGCGGTCGGGAAAACTCTGGGCGGGAAATTTCCCGCCCAGAGTGTCGCCCTAATCTTGGCCCAGCTGGGCCGAGACTTCCCGACCGCCATGCGGTCGGGAATAATATTAACATTCCCGACCGCAGAGCGGTCGGTACTAGTTGTTATTCCCGACCGCATTGCGGTCGGGAATAATACTAATCGTTGTTATTCCCGACCGCGTGGCGGTCGGGAATATTAGGGTTTAGGGTTTAGGGTTTAGGGTTTAGGGTTTACGCTTATTGGCGACCGATTTTCGGTAGGGAATAATATTCATATTCTTAATTTCACAATTTCGCTCTCAATTTTAGGTAAATCGTTCATTTAATGATCGAGTAAATCAATATTAGTTATATATTACTAAAAACCTCAAAAAAAATTAAATTTAGTTGCACGTTGATGAATCGTTTGAAGCGTCGATTCATATTGTCACTTATAAATAGATTAGTATATGTAGTTGTTAATAATGTAACTACTTGCGATTATGTTAAACAAATGTTAACATATATATATCATAATTAGCCTCTCTATATTAACGTTCGTAACAAATGTTAATTGACAACTGTGAACTCCTATATACTACGTATGATTATTATAGGTAAAACTCCAAACTAACTTAACTTATACTCCGATAAACTATACTAATTTAATAATTAAAAGTACATTAAACAAACTAACTAATAGTGCAATTCATGAATTTAATGAGATTCTATAGTTATACTTAACAAACACATCAAGATTTTCCAAAAGATCGAAAAAAGGAAAAATTTACTATTTTTCCCGACCGCGTATCGGTCGGGAATTACCATTATTGCCGACCGCATGGCGGTTGTAAATAAAATTTAAAGGTATTCCCGACCGCCATGCGGTCGGGACAAATATTTAAAGGAATTTTCGACCGCGGTGCGGTCGGGAATAAAATTTAAACTTATTCCCGACCGCAGTGCGGTCGGTATGTCGCGGTCGGGACTAATATTTAAAGGAATTTCCGACCGCGGTGCGGTCGGGAATAAAATTTAAACTTATTCCCGACCGCAGTGCGGTCGGTATGTCGCGAGTTTCTGGGCTACAAAATATTGCCGACCGAATTTCGGTCGGTATTTTTTGAAAAATTGGCGGTTTTTTGAAATTTTTGAAAAAATTCAACATTCCCGACCGAATATCGGTCGGGAATAATCGAAAATAATGGCGGGACTTGGTGGGAAATTCAAATTTGACGAAAATTCAAAATTTTTCAACTTTTTCTATAAATAAACTTCATTATTCTCCTCATTTTTTCATCTCCACACACTTTGTTCCTCTTCAAAAAAAATTTCAAACACTTTTTTCATATTCATACACTTTTTCAAAACCTTCTTTCTTTCAACTTCAAAATTAAAAACTTTCAATTCTTTATTCAAATTTTCAATAATCAAAAACTTATTTATTTTTTTTGTGTTTTAGACTAAGCAATGAATCAAAAATTTAATTATTGCAAACACAAAAACTAAATAATGTTTTTCAAATATTGCAAAATATTAAAAAAATAATATTCCGGTAATTTATTACCGGAATATTATTTTTTTTGTTCTGATGATTATTATTCCCGACCGATATTCGGTCGGGAATAAGATGAATATTTTCCCCGACCGCGAATCGGTCGGGATTGATTTGAATATTATTCCCGACCGGGCCCCGGTCGGGAATAACATGAATTTTAATCCCGACCAATTTGCGGTCGGAAAAAGTCCCGACCGCTATCCGGTCGGGATAAAAATTCATATGATCCCGACCGCATAGCGGTCGGGAATAAAATTCAAGTATTTCCCGACCGCTATGCGGTCGGGAATAATTCCGACCGTTGTGCGGTCGGAATAATCGGTCGGTAAATTTCCGACCGTAATTCGGTCGGGAAATGCGGTCGGGAAAGGTCCGTGCCGACCGGAAGGCGGTCGGAAAACTTTTCCCGACAGAAGCAACACCGACCGCGGTTTCCCGACCGCGAAAGGGTTATTCCCGACCGGATTTGCGGTCGGGAAAGACCCAATTTTTTTGTAGTGCAAGAACATTGATTTTGGTAAAAGAAACGTAAATTGTTTTTGATGGTGAATACTTACTGCATGAGTGGGGTTGTGATAGTCATCTGAGTGAATAGTTTTGAGTGTTCTAAGTATAGAATGTGTTGGGTTGTGGAGCCTAAGTCGACCTCGGGCCCGTACTGTAAATCAAGGCTAATTTTCGTCGTGCCGTACATAGAGCCCGTGTAAAATTATATTATGAGTTGCCTAATATATATAGCCGCTCTTATAATTGTAACCCTACAACATAACACATAGTGAGAATACTGGCTTCGTATCGCCCTTAGATGTAGGCAACGAACTGGGTAAACCAATAACGTGTCTTTCTTGCTTTTCGTTCGTGTATGATTTTCTGTTTATCGTATTGCTGCGGAACAAATGGTATCAAGAACATCAGGTTCAGTGGGAGCAATTACGATGGAAGCAGAGAAATCAATCGAGAAGTTTGATGGGTCTGATTATGGGTTTTGGAGGATGCAAATTGAGGATTACTTGTACAACAAGGATCTCTGGAAACCAATAAATGATAAACCGCCAGATATGAAAGATGATGTCTCGAAGGTTCTGGACAGGAAGGAGATTAGCGTTGTGAGGTTATCGTTGTCGTGAACCTTGGCGTTTCACACTGCAAAATAAACGATATGGAATCGTGTGTTCAAGGTTCTGGTAGATATGTTCGAGAATCCACCTGCAAAGTAAATTTGATGCGTTGTCTGTTTCATCTTCAGATGACATATACAACTTTGGCGTCTGATCATCTGAACAAATTCATTTTAATTACACAACAACTGAGTTCGGTGAATATCGAGTTTGATGACGAAATTAAAGCCCTAATTTTGTTGTCTTCTTTACCGGGAGCTGTAGTGGAACAGTAAAAGCAGTTAGTGCCTCCGTGTGAAAGGTAAAGCTGCAGTGTGACTAAGTTAGAGATCTGATAGTTAGCGAAGTAATTTGCAGGAGAGAATCAGGTAACTCGTCGGGAAATTTTGCAGGCTTCTATGTATAGAAATTAGAGGCAGATCAGATAAGAAAAAGTCGAATTCAAATCGGGGTAGATCGAAGTCGAGGAACAGAATCCACCTGCAAAAGTAAATTTGATGCGTTGTCTGTTTCATCTTCAGATGACATATACAACTTTGGCGTCTGATCATCTGAACAAATTCATTTTAATTACACAACAACTCAGTTCGGTGAATATCGAGTTTGATGACGAAATTAAAGCCCTAATTTTGTTGTCTTCTTTACCGGGAGCTGTAGTGGAACAGTAAAAGCAGTTAGTGCCTCCGTGTGAAAGGTAAAGCTGCAGTGTGACTAAGTTAGAGATCTGATAGTTAGCGAAGTAATTTGCAGGAGAGAATCAGGTAACTCGTCGGGAAATTTTGCAGGCTTCTATGTATAGAAATTAGAGGCAGATCAGATAAGAAAAAGTCGAATTCAAATCGGGGTAGATCGAAGTCGAGGAACAGAATCCACCTGCAAAAGTAAATTTGATGCGTTGTCTGTTTCATCTTCAGATGACATATACAACTTTGGCGTCTGATCATCTGAACAAATTCATTTTAATTACACAACAACTCAGTTCGGTGAATATCGAGTTTGATGACGAAATTAAAGCCCTAATTTTGTTGTCTTCTTTACCGGGAGCTGTAGTGGAACAGTAAAAGCAATTAGTGCCTCCGTGTGAAAGGTAAAGCTGCAGTGTGACTAAGTTAGAGATCTGATAGTTAGCGAAGTAATTTGCAGGAGAGAATCAGGTAACTCGTCGGGAAATTTTGCAGGCTTCTATGTATAGAAATTAGAGGCAGATCAGATAAGAAAAAGTCGAATTCAAATCGGGGTAGATCGAAGTCGAGGAACAGAAATTCGACGAGGACAAAATTCCATTGAATGTTGGAACTGTGGGAAAAAGGGTCATTACCAGAATAAGTGTCAAGCACCAAAGAAAGATGACAGCTCAACAAACGTGACCACCGAAGAGAATGGTGAAACACTAATTCTGACCGCATGCAGTCCAATAGAGACTTGGGTTTCTGGATTCTGGAGCATCGTTTCATACTTGTCCTGATAAAAGTTTGATGATGACTTATGTTGTTGGATATTGCGGGAGAGTCTATCTCGGTGACAATTTTCCATATGATGGTGTAGGGAAGAGAGATATTTGTGTTAAATCTCATGATGGATCCGTTTGGATGATGCGTGTTGTGAGGCACATCTCTGGTCTTAAGAGAAATTTAGTAATTGTAGAGTAGTTGGATGATGACGATTATGATGTTAAATTCGGTGGAGGTGCTTGGAAAATAATCAAACGATCTATGGTGGTAGCTCATAGTTTGAAAAAGGGCACTCTGTATATGACCGACATCAAACATCATAGCATTGGAGTTGTTGCAGCACATAGTGACGCTGATTTGTGGCATTGTCAACAAGTCCACATGAGTGAAAAAGGAATGAAGCATATGTGTGCGAAGAGTAAGTTGTTGGGTCTGAAAATAGTTGATATGGGTCTCTGTGAAGACTGTGTATTTGGGAAACAGAAACGGGTTAGTTTCGCAAAGTGTGGCAGAACTCTGAAGGAACACAAGTTACAGCTCGTGCACAATGATTTATGGGGACCAGCCCTTGTCACGTCTCTCGGTGGAGCTTCGTATTACATGACTCTCATTGATGAAACAACAAGAAAGATATGGGTATACTTCTTGAAACAAAAATATGAAGCGTTTGAGGTTTTCAAGAAGTGAAGAGCACGTGTTGAAAGTGAAACTGGTCTGCGAGTGAAGTGTCTGAGATCTGACAATGGTGGTGAGTATGAACTTGCAGAGTTTAAGAAGTATTGTCCAGATAATGGCATTCGCATGGAGAAGAAAGTTAGAGGAACACCGCAAATGGGGTTGCAGGGCATATGAACAGAACTTTGAATGAGAGGGCTAGATGCAGTAGGTTGAAGTGTGGGTTGCCTAAGATGTTTTGGGCAGAAGCAGTTAACACTGCAGATTTCTTGATCAACCGAGGACCATCCGTTCCACTGGAAAACGGCATTCCAGAGAAAGCTTGGAGAGGAAATGAGGTAACCTATCTTAACTTAAAGTATTTGCCTATGTTTCTTACGTTCATATTGATGATACTACTAAGAGTAAGTTAGATGCGAAATCTGTGAAGTGTACGCTCATTGAATATGGCGACGATGATTATGGGTATCGATATTGGGATGACCAAAACAGTAATGTTATTCGTAGTATAGATGTTGTGTTTAATGAACAGGTTTTGTACAAAGACAGAATGGGTGCCTCAAACACTATGGGTGTTGATACTAGGGTTAAAGATCCAAAGATTGTAGAATTGGATGTCTCTAATTCTTGTGAAGACAAGATTCTGGAAAACGAGGTTACTAATAAGAAAGAACCACGTACTCTAGAGCCTACTTCGAAGAGATCAAGTAGGGATCATCATTTCTTAGAGGTATTCCCCTAACTTATATTATTTGTTATTAACTGATAGTGGTGATCCAGAGTGTTATGTACAAGCAGTGAAAGGTGTTTATTCGAGCAAGTGGGAGCTAGCAATGGATGATGAGATGGATTCCTTGAAGTCGAACAACACGTGGGATCTTTTTGAGTTTTGAAAGGGGGAAACGGCGCTACATAACAAGTGGATTTATATAATCAAAGAGGAAGTAGATGGTAGTAAACATTACAAGGCAAGACTGGTTCTGAAAGGTTTTCAACAAAAAGAAATGGTTGAGCATAGTTGCAGCGGGGAATATTATAATGATTTGTCTCCCGTTGTGAAGTTGACAACTATGATAATGGTTTTGAGCATAGTTGCAGCGGAGAATTTATTGTTAGAACATATAGATGTGAAGACAGATTTTCTTCATTGTGATCTTGAAGAAGACATTTACATACAGGAACCAGCGAGGTATGCGCTTCAGGGTAACGCTGAGCTAGTTTGCAAGTTAGAAAAGAGCTTGTATGGTCTGAAACAAGCTCCTAGACAGTGGTACATGAAGTTTTATGGCTTCATGCATGAGATTGGCTTTGGTAGATGCAATGCTGGTCATTGTTGTTACTTTATGAGGTTTGATATTAGCTTCATTATTTTGCTGTTATATGTTGATGACATGCTGATAGCAGGTTCTTGTGTTCAAGAAGTGAACAGTTGAAGAAGCAACTATCTGAACATTTTTCCATGAAGGATCTTGGTGAGGCAAAACAAATCTAAGGTATGTGGATTAATCGGGACAAGGTGGCGGGTAAGTTGTATCTTTCGCAGTCTGATTACATTGATGAACTGTTGAGGAGATTCAATATGCCAGATGCAAAGCCATTAAGCATTCCTTTAGGTAGTTAGTTTAGATTAATAAAAAGGGAGTCACTTACTAGCGATTTGGAGCATGGAGAGATGAAGAAAACTCCTTATACTTTAGCAGTTGGGAGTCTTATGTATGCTAGGGTGTGTACAAGACCGGATATTGCGCATGCATTGGGAGTTGTGAGTAGATATATGACTAGTCCGAGAAAGAAACACTGGGAAGCAGTGAAGTGAATCTTTAGGTACTTGCGTAGTACTTGTGATAGGTCATTGTGTTTTGAGGAAAAACACACGAACTTGAATGGTTATGTAGCTGTTGATTTGGCGGGTGATCTTGATGGACGAAAGAGTACTACTCGTTATGTTTTCGCATTGGGTTGTACGACTATTTCATGGAGATATAAGTTGCAAAAGATTGTGGCTTTGTGGATCTAAGTTGCCGAAGATTGTGGCTTTGTCTACTACAGAAGCTAAATATGTAGCGGTGACGGAAGCTAGTAAAGAGATGGTATGGTTGCAGAATTTCTTACGTGAATTGAGAAAGGGCAAACAAATAGTATTTTATACAGTGACAGTCAGAGTGCTATTTTCTTGGCCAAGAATCCGCCGTTTCATTGGACGACAAAGCACATTGAGTTGAAGTATCACTACATACGGTATCTCTTGGAAAAGAAGACTTTGCAACTTGTGAAGATTTCGGGAATTGAGAACCCTGCTAATATGTTGACTAAGGTTGTGACCTTAGAGAAGTTGAAGCTTTGTATGGCTTCAACTGGACTTGGTGCTTGAAGAGTCCAAGGATGGCGGTACCATTGTTAGAGGATGTTACGTGGAAGTGTCTGATTTTCTGGCCTGGTATCGCCCTCAGATGTAGGCAACGAACTGGGTAAACAAATAGGTACTTGCGTAGTACTTGTGATAGGTCATTGTGTTTTGAGGAAAAACACACGAACTTGAATGGTTATGTAGCTGTTGATTTGGCGGGTGATCTTGATGGACGAAAGAGTACTACTCGTTATGTTTTCGCATTGGGTTGTACGACTATTTCATGGAGATATAAGTTGCAAAAGATTGTGGCTTTGTGGATCTAAGTTGCCGAAGATTGTGGCTTTGTCTACTACAGAAGCTAAATATGTAGCGGTGACGGAAGCTAGTAAAGAGATGGTATGGTTGCAGAATTTCTTACGTGAATTGAGAAAGGGCAAACAAATAGTATTTTATACAGTGACAGTCAGAGTGCTATTTTCTTGGCCAAGAATCCGCCGTTTCATTGGACGACAAAGCACATTGAGTTGAAGTATCACTACATACGGTATCTCTTGGAAAAGAAGACTTTGCAACTTGTGAAGATTTCGGGAATTGAGAACCCTGCTAATATGTTGACTAAGGTTGTGACCTTAGAGAAGTTGAAGCTTTGTATGGCTTCAACTGGACTTGGTGCTTGAAGAGTCCAAGGATGGCGGTACCATTGTTAGAGGATGTTACGTGGAAGTGTCTGATTTTCTGGCCTGGTATCGCCCTCAGATGTAGGCAACGAACTGGGTAAACAAATAATGTGTCTTTCTTGCTTTTCGTTAGTGTATGATTTTCTGTTTATCGTATTGCTGCGCAACAGAATGCTGAGGAGTATCATACCGCCCGTCACACAGGTCCAGTCCTCCTACAAATGCAATTAATCTTCTTATGTTATTTCCGGCATCCGCATCCAGTATCACAGTTTTCTGATGATGAGTATAAATGGCTCCAACTTCGTAAAATAGAATTGTAGAACATTCATTAATCACCATGAGAAATTAAAATGCTTAATGCTAAAGAAACTTCTACTGAAACTATGAATGAGCTTGACCAAAGGTAAATCAGAATTTTTCCGCTTGTTGTTTACTAGTTCATTGGATGAATAAGATTTTTCTTAATAAAGTAAAATAACTCTAAAGCAGTTTCAGAGTGCCAACATAATCTAAATCTTGGTTGCAAGTCCAAAGAACTATCAATTAAGAAAGCAGGGACCAGAAAATGTGCGAGTTAAATGTAAGTCACTAATAATCAACTTGTTCATATAAAACATGCTTGAAGAATACAATGTTTGTTATTTTCAACATAAATGACAAATGAAAAAATAAAGATTCGTCCAAAAAAAAAGAGTTATTATATTTCGCCTGCTGAACTCCTTTAATATAAAGGATGTCAATTTTTGTGAGCTCTTACAGAACGACTTGACTTGATGCACAAAAGTTTCCAGGTCACATTCTTTAAGGTTTTCAGAACCAAAAACCCACCCAGCACACGATGCGGTAAAATTTGAGGCAGCGTGGCATGAGCAACAAACAGTAGACCGAGAGTATAACTAAGGTAGACAGATGAAACCTAATCCTTCTGAAGTCTTACCGTCTGTTTTGCCCAGATAAAACTAAGGTAGACAGATGAAAACTAAGGTAGACCGAGGACCGAGCATCACTTGGACAAATGAGTGTTTGAAAAAGCGGCGAGTTTCCTCATCATGAGTTTGCATGACAACATCCTGAATATATACAAGTTTACGATGTGAAAATTATAAATAAATAAAAATCAGGAAAGTGAAAAGGAGATAACAGAGGTAAGCAAAATAACTTCTAGTTCTACTAATAAAAAGAATGATAAAATGAAACCTCCATACAGGAGTCCCTTCAAATGCGTAATTTATCTTTTTTCAATTCATAAAAGATCTTATTTAGGCCTTATTTCGTCCGTGTTACAAAACACCGTAAACTGTTACAATGGGCCTGATAAATACCAAAATAATGCTAATCAAATGTAAATCGGAGTAGTTTGGTCCAAAACACCCATTACAAGCTGACAAGGCAGTACAAGTAAAATTACAATATCTTTAGAGTATATCGAATTATAGAGATTCGATCTAGGAAATATCGAATCGGGTGACTTTGATACAGGGAATGTCGAATTATCCAATATCAAATTTGAATGCTTCGATATTGGAGTAATTGAGCTTGATGTGTCTCGAATTGCGATGCTTCGATCTAGGATTGATTGAAGTTGTTGAGTATCGAATTCAGTTGCTTAAATCGAACGCTAGGTATTGAATACATGAGTATCGATCGAATGATGAATGTCGAATCCAAGAGCTTCGATGTTGAGTAGATGAGAGCTGGTCTTGAATACGTGCTGAGAATGTCAGAGGACGGGATATTTATAGGCCCCCATCCCGCGGGCCCCAGTGCCAGTTGGAAAATGAGTATCGAATCAGGCTAATTCGATATATCTCTTAGATCGAATCCTGGGCATTCGATACTCATTTAACATCGCATTATGCATGTTCAATGTACAATTTTATGGGCCTTTTCTTCGTGGGTCGGCCCAATATAAATATTGAGTCTTTCCTAAAATACCGCCATCATATAGTCCCTCCAAGTTTGGGAGGCGGACTCGACCAGAGAGCGGGTGCCAAAATTTAAAAGTCTACTTCGATTATGTAGCCGCATGTCATTTGGTCTTGATAATGTTAAAAATCATGGCCCCGATTGGGAGCCAGGATTTGGAGAACGTGCATCCCAAATATATGTACTTTTGATTTACTGAGTTTTCTTAAACCTTATCGAATGTCACGCGTTGGATTATGCATTTATTTCTCTGATATTCTTATCAATATACTCGTTTTTAGGCAATGATCGAATGGTTTGCATTCGATTTTGGATTCTATATCAAAAGGCGGTGATTCGATCCTAATTTCACCTTTTTCCTGTGAGCAATTCGTTCGATGCAGGGATCAATGTCGAATAGTCTGATTCGACATTCTGTTTGATGGGCCTAGTGGGCTTTTCTTCACTCTATATAAAGCGGAAAGGGGTGTGAAGACTTCATTCTTCACTCCGCATAATTCAGGCTTACAAGTGAGTAACATCAAATGGGCACGGCTCAATACTTCGAACATCGAATGTGCTTAATTCGATCTGGGGTGTATCGAACGAAGATCATTCGATCTAATGCCTTAGAAAAATTCTTCACACTTTTTATTGAAAATGTAATTCTTTGCTTCTAACTTTATTTTCTAGTGTTCTTTCTGGGCAAGTTTTCTTCGCGATCAATTGGTGATTTGGCAACTATAATCAAGATAGTTGATTATTTGCTTAACTTTGCGTCTCGTCATTTGCTTAGTTAATGGTGTTTTAACATATCGCTTAGTTGTCGTAAGCATTGAGAGTGATGTATATGCGTAGTCAGCTCTTCTTTTGTTTTTTCCAGTTTGTGTCGATCAGGATGGTGAGTTTTGAATCTACGTTAGTGAGTGAGTCTGGTAGCGGCTCAAGCTCCGGTTCTGTCAACTCCGTAGTGGGTTTAAATTTACTCCGAGGAGATGATAATGAGGTAGTTGACATCGATTCTGTCGATTCGGCCGGGGTGATCATCTTGACGAGGATGATGATCAACCGTCCTCGCAAGCTGGGGAAGACGACTTGCCGTCTTTTTTCATTGAGTATAATCGTGCCGCCATGGAGGCATGCGGAGAAAATGAGATCATCAATAGGGAGATTGATGACTACGTGGAGGTTCCGGGGATGGCGTACAATGCTTATGTTTCACGGTTGCAGCATAGTCGCCATTTCATGCGTGAAACGTACAACATAGCGAATAATTATAAGTTAGTCATTCCCGGTTCGGAAGAACGCATGGATACTGGTCCCCCCGGTCATCTCACCGTGATTGTGGGTCAGTTGAATAACGAGTTAAGGTTTCCCATACCAGTTGAAGTGAAACGCATCCTTAGGCCAAGTGTGTAGTCCCAACGAGTTTTGGGGTTTTTCGAGATTTGCAAGAGGGAGGTAGGCTTTCACCATGTTAAAGCATTGAATCATCATAAGTTTCTAAGAGGCGAGGGCTCTAGTTATGGGAAGGATTGGAAAATACGATACTTCTGCATCGAGGAAAGCTATGAGGATGAATTTGCTATGTATCGTTTGGGTCCCGTTGGTGGTGCGAGTGCTGGAGCTTAGACAAGCCAAGGTCCTCGGGTCCGTGTAGTAGATTATCAACATTTTGTGGAGGAGGCGATCAATGCTCTGAAGATCCTTCTCCCGAATCTCGCAGTGCCCTTCGCGGCATCCGCTGAGGAAAGGAAGAAGGTGGAGCGGGCTGCACTCCACATGATCAACGCGGTAATGTGGTCATTCAATCTGATATAATATTTCATTAATGTTTGATTGCTTGACTATTCGCTGTTTCTTTTCTAGGCTTGAGGGGTTGTGGATGCCATGATTAAGAGGTTAAGACGGGCTCACGAGGAGAGGGCGAGCGGGCAAGAGCGCTTAAGGGTTGAATTCCGATATAGTGATCCCGATGCTCTGAGAGCAGCAGTGGAAGAGAAGGCCAATGCTGTGCAGCAGGTAAGGGATTACGCTGGCCAGGCTACCAAGGACAAGGAGACGGCAAAGTTGGTAGGGGAGACCATTGATCGGCTCGAGTTGCAGATCACCAACGTGCAGTGTAGTAAGACTGTGCTGAAAAGCGAGTCACAGAGCTTGAGAAGGAGCTCGCTCCCGATAAGGAGAAAATCGCCGAGGCTGAAGAGGTTGGATATGCTCGAGGTTTTAGCCAGGTATTTGGTTTTTCACTTAATTTTTAATATATATTTCTCTATTCTTCCCTGTTAATCCTGTTTTATTGCTTGACTAGGTTCCCACTGCTCAGCAAATGTTGGAAATTGCGGAGGTGTTTCTCCGAAGCAACACTTTCCAAGAAATTAGCGCCCGACGAGGGGCTTGGGATGCGAAGAAAGCTCGAGTGCTTACTGTTCAGCAGATCCACACCACTCGGTATATTTGTGGCAGTTTTAACCCGCACTAGTTGGACCTGTCATTGGGGCCTGACAGAAAAACACTTCCGGTAGTCGACGATGATCAACCTGCCATTGTGGACAAACTCGTGAGTCTCCTTGAAAACGAGAGCGTCGTCTTCCATGAATGATGAAGATGACACTGATGCCTGAAGGCTTCAGTCTTAATTTTCTTCTTTTATGAACAACGCTTTTTATTTGTTTTGGCGCTGCGTCGCCCGTTTGTTTTGATCAATTTGATTGCTTGATCTTCTTTTCGTACATTTCTCGTTTTAATTTCGCGATATTTTATTCGTTTACTTGATTGCACTTCTGCTTGCCTTTTGTTTCAAATGCGATTTTTGCAATTTACTTTTTATTTTGTCAATTTATATACTGTAATGGATTTGTGGAGTTTCGTACGTGTCTCATTACTTTTCGCCGCATTGGACGTCTGTTACGTTATCCTAATCTTTGTCGTTGGAGTTTCCATTGGCACTTGTCTTTTAGACAGAATACCAATTTCGTTGCTTTGTTTTAGGGATTTGCGGTTTGCGCTCATCATTCTCGATAGAGTGTCCATCCCGTGTTTTGTTTTTAGGGGTTTGTGGTTTTCACTTGTCACTTAAGACAGGGTGCCCATCATTTTTCTCCGTTTCTGAGGATTCACGATTAGCAGTTGCCATTTTAGACAGAACTTCCGTCCCATTTCTTCGTCTTTAAGGATTGGCGGTTAGCACTTGTTGTTTTAGACAGAGTGTCTGTCCCTTGTCTTCTTCTTTAGGGATTTACGGTTAGTACTTGCCATTTTAGACAGAAAGTCCGTGTCGTTTCTTCACCTTTATGGATTCACGGTTAGCACTTGTCTTTTGAGACATAATATCCGTCTCTTTTCTTCGTCTCGAGACTCCTTGGGTCTTGCACTTTATCAGTGTCATGTATTTTACTGCACTTGTTAATAAAATAACACAACAAATCGAATCAAAAGTGTCTCGCGTGGAGATATAATCATATTAAAGAATAGGTTAGAGCTTGGCTTTTAAGCTCAGTTTCTTATGTTTCCCGAAGGTGTCCTCGGGACACAAGTTTTTATGGTCCCTGTTTTAGGTTGGTACACATCTACCCCTCATACTCATCAAGGTAGATGGGACGAATAAAAGGTGTTCAAAATGTGAGAAAAACTAAAGACTTTCAAAAAAAATGAGAAAAGAGCTGTTCAATCAATATTCTCCATCTCCATTAGTCCGAGAGTTTCCATTGCTTCGTGCTCCTTTTGTGGCCGCAATTGGAGCGATGCCACATAGCATTGCCAACTGTCTATGTGATCCGCTATGACTTCTCTTGTTCCTGCAGGAGTTTGGAACTTTACCATTCGATGGTAGGTTGAGAATAGTGCCCGAAATGCATTCAACACTGGCCTGCCAAATGCATGTTAATCACGGTATAATCTGCCAACAACGTTCTTCTTCGAGGCGTGGTTCCCAGTGAAGTCGGAAGGGAAAGCAATCCACGGGCACTATTTATGGGCCTCCAAAACCATGAAGCGAGGTTCTGACCGGTTCTAATCTCTAGTCGCCCAACCCCATTTTCTCCCATGTTGCCTTCATCAGTACATTCACGAAGCTGCCCTACTCCACCAACACTTTAATCATGCCAAAATTGGCTATATCTACCATTATAACTAACGAAGAATTCACTTTTCCTGTCTGAATGGCTTGGGCGCTAAGCTTGCGCATATCTGCTGTCAAGAAAGTCACCTCTTCCTGCGGCATTTCCTCAATTATCAAAAGATCAACGAAATCGACATAACGGTCTGATTCGACTAGCCTAGTGATCTTCTTTCCGCCATTCGCAGAATCTTCCCCGACTGGCCCTCCTAAGATCATATTGATGAGTACTCCTCTAACGTTGGTGTCTGCAATTTGTGGATAATCCAGTACATGCGGATTATCGACCATTTTCTATTTGTCCTTTATCGGTGAGCGAGATCTGCCCCTGGCTGCGTTGTCCTCATGCTCCCTTATTTTCCTGACATACTCCACGAGTTTGCCATCCTTGATTAGTCGCTCGATCTCGTCCTTTAGATCTTGCAATCATCAGTTTCATGACAATTCTGTTTGTGGTATTTACAGTAATGGGTCGATAACATTGTTGCCTTGGAGTCCCTGATCTGCCTTCGCTCCTTCATCTAACCTTTCCTCTTTGTCGTGCTCAATATTGTCATCATACTAGCATTTAAGGGCGGATATCATCTTGGGCATGTGTCCCTGTACCTGTTATTCTTGTTCCTATTGCGGTTCTGCTCATCTCTCTCTCTCTGTCCTTCTCTCTTGGGGGTGCAACAACAACTGCCTTGTGGCCATTATTTCCTCGCGGTGCACCACTTCCTGCTCGATTTTGTTTATTTCTTTAATAGTCTTGGGCTATAACCTGAGCAAATCCTCGCTGAAGGCCACCTTGCTGGTTGCACGAAAGATTATACTCATGATAATCTCTACTTTGGGGCAGTCTATCTTTAGCAATTCCGCATTGAAGTGGCTCATAAAGTCCTTCAAAGTTTCTTTTGGGTCTTGCTTTATGGAGTATAAATGGGAGTGCTCTAGCACCAAACTTGATTGACTCGAGAATTGGTCTTCAAACATCTTTCTCAGTTGCTTGTAGATTTTAATCGATCCCGGAGTTACTCGGGTGAACCAGTCCATTGCTACCCTGACCAAGGTAGTGGAAAATATTATGGCATGTACGTTCTCCTTGAACCCATACAGAGTTAGCGTTGTGTCCAGTCGGAAAAGATGATCGTGGGGATCCATCTTTCCGTTATAAGGTTTCCGATCAGGTATTTTTTTCCCCATGCCCATAATTTTTGCTTTTATCTCTTCGCAAAACGGGGTACTCCGGAGAGCACTTCCCAAGCGCTCCATTCTGCTTTCTACTACTGCTCTT
Source organism: Linaria vulgaris (assembly GCA_948329865.1). NCBI lineage: Eukaryota > Viridiplantae > Streptophyta > Magnoliopsida > Lamiales > Plantaginaceae > Linaria > Linaria vulgaris. Next base: position 37,016,126 of record OX415253.1, read on the forward strand.
TCACTCTCGAGCGTTTCTAAGTTCCTCGATACTTTGGCTTGTTCCCCTCTGGAGTCATTGCCTTGACTCTCCCTGCATCTTCTCATATTGTTCTCATCCTGCCTTCTCGGGTCGTCGTGTCAACTTTCCTCTCTTCTACTTATGTCGTGGTGCCGAGTTAGGTCTTCCCCTACGGTCATTCGGTAATGCTTTATCTCTGTTTCTAATGTCAGTGTCTTTGGCCACGGATCGTTGCTCTTACGCCCCCTCACCGCGAACTATATGTGGGGGCGTTTGCATTGGTGGGGGGACGGGCAAAACCGCTGCCACTGCAGATCGGACCATTGCTATAATTTTGTCTCTAAGATTACATGGAAGTGAATTTGTCGTAGTTGTCACTGCTGTTGAGCCCACATCCGGTGCCGGTCGATCCTCTCGTACCGGTCCAAGCATCTTCCACCTCGCAGGTGAAGGTACACCAGCAGGTAATTTTGATGGCCCTTCAGCTACTGGAATGGTCTGATCCACCGTCGCTCGTTTAACTTCAACATTGTTACTTTCCACCGTTGTACTCATCGATCTAGTAACTCTAAATATCATGCGTAATAAACTGGAAAACATGGTATTCCCACAGACGACACCAATATTTTGGTCTTATTTCGTCCGGGTTACAAAACACCGTAAACTCTTACAATGGGCCTGAAATGCCAAAATAATGCTAATCAAATGTAAATCGGACTAGCTTGGTCTGGAACGCCTATTACAAGCTGACAAGGCAATGCAAGTAAAATTACAATATCTTTAGAGTATATTGAATTACAGAGATTTGATCTAGGGAAAATCGAATCGAGTGACTTCGATACAGGGAATGTCGAATTGTCCAATATCGAATTTGAATGCTTTGATATTGGAGTAATTGAACTTGTTGTGTATTGAATTGAGATGCTTTGATCTAGGATTGATTGAAGTTCTTGAGTATCTAATTCAGTTGCTTCGATCGAACGCTAGGTACCGAATACAGGAGTATCGATCGAATAATGAGTGTCGAATCGAAGAGCTTCGATGTTGAGTAGGTGAGAGCTGGTCTTGAATGCGTGTTGAGAATGTCAGAGGACGGGGTATTTATGAGCTCCGTCTCACGGGCCCCAGTGCCAGTTGGGAAATGAGTATCGAATCGGACTGATTCGATCTATCTCTTAGATCGAATCTTGGGCATTCGATACTCATTTAACATTGAATTACTCATGTTCGATGTACAATTTTTTGGTTCTTTCTTCGTGGGCCGGCTCAAAATAAATATTGGGCCTTTCCTAAAATACCCCCATCACAACTAGACAGCAAAACTGAAAAAATGGATAAGCATTCACCACAAAGCTTGGAATGTCTACCCAATCATACTTACTTAACACCTTGTAACTCAACTAGAAAAACACTGGAATTTAATATTGTCTTTGCGGCTATGTTGCTGTAAAACAAGATGGTCGTGGAGGTCATTGTTATATTTGATGAAAATCTCAATAACACATAAACTCTGCAAGAAATTTGTAACGTTTCCTTTGCAATAACAAAAAGAGATTGAAGTATCACAACTCAACACCCCTCACAATTTAACAACAACAGATAATCAATAAATACACAAAATCCTATCAAACACTGAGATAATAAGCTGAATGTATGTTCAAAAGTGCAGTAAACCTAATCTTCATTACATTTTAAGCACTTACAGTTTTGTACCCTAATATGCTTCTTGATGTAGGGTCATCCCATACAAGAAGCAGTACTCTCACTCCTTCTTGTGACTTTGACTTCAGAAGGTCACCCAAAGTGTACTTAGAAATAGCTTCATCATCCCTAACAAGACTAACTTTGTGCCACAATGACCATCCCGTAATATAGATCAAGCATCGAGCCTGGCTTATTGCATTAAATATGTCCCGCCAACATTTTCCATTAACGTATTGCAACCCATTATCAAGCTTCAAGCTCGGGAGACTTCCATCAGGTGCATGAGCATCCTGATAAAGAGTAACAGATCCACCTCTTCTCAGAGGAAAAAACGTTCCCGGAACTCCATGATAATTTGGCCCTGCTCCAACTCCATGATGATAAATGCTCAATTTCTCTATTGGATTGTACTGAATTGATGGGCTCAAAACAGCTCCAGCCTTGCATGGCTTGCCGCTGGCATTAAGTAACGGGAAAATTCCCTGAATTCTTTCTCTTCCATATAAATGCTCAGTGGGAATAGACCAGGGGCGTATGTAAGTGAAGGCTAGGGAGGGCTACAGCCCTCCCTAATTTGCCAACAAAAATTCAAGTAGTAGTAGTCTTATATTTAAGTCAGAGGATATTCTGTAATCTTTTTCTATATATAATATAAGTTTAATATGTAATATGAACTATTATTGCCTTGGAAACCGCAATATACAAGAGAAAAAAAGAGGCAAAGGTACATATGATTGTTCTGGCTGCTCTGCTATGTGTCCGGTTTTCCTTTTGAAAACAAATCCTCTGTTTTAAGCCTTGTTTAGGAAAAAGGCCTCGACTCACTATTCTTCATCATGAACAATTAGCTCTATTTAATTGATACATATATATAGGTATTGTATTAATTTATTTCTTATTAATTCCCTTCTAATTTTGATTATATTATCTATGCGATTTTAATACATATCTATTGCAAAAATAAGAAGGAATGTTTCTCAACGATGTGCTTTATCTTATGCATTATTTGAGTTTTAAATTTGAATTTTGATCATTTTTATCAATAGTAGATTTAGCTAATTTAAGAAATGAATCTCTTTATCGTTCGTAGTGCATAAGTAATACAACTTACCTATAGAAATAATAAAAGTGTTAAAACTTATAGCTCCCCTGGTTTGATTAAATTGCAAAAACTCTTCGTGTGCTATGCCTAATCAATAAATAATCCCATGTGTTATTTTAACTAGCAAAAAACTCTCGTGATGTTCAAAAGTTAGAGCAAGAATCATACTATACTGAATTAATTCTTATATATGTATGGGAAGATCTTTATGGTACTTATTTAATCCTTAAAAAGTTCACGTTGAGGTTCTATTCAATTTTTTCATCAATGTTTTATAGAAAAAAACTAGTTTTCACATTGTCAAAACATTCACATATTTACTATGTCAATTAGTTTTATAATGCTTACACAGTAAGCAAATCTAAAAGGATCATAGGTTACTAACACAATTTTTTTTTATAAGAATTTATACGGCATAACAATCATATATTATCAACAAATGCATCATAAAAAAGATTATCGGAAGCATTTTTTCTTTAGAACTAAATATTGAAACAATACACAAACCCTTGTGTGCAGTTTGTTTTTCAAATGCCGTAAAAATGATTCAAGACAATTTTTCTTTCATTAGGTATTCTATTTTGATTATTTTTCTTTCTTCAAAAAAACATTCTTGGCTATCGTTCTTGTAAAGAAAATAAATTTAGCCCCCCCAAAGTTCAAATCCTGGATACGCCCCTGGAATAGACACGGTTCCAATAAGTTGTGATCCCACAATCTCACTATCCTTCACCAAAAATTTCACGTTTGAAGCATAATGAGCTACGGCAACTACGAAGTTTTGTTGCCAAATGGGATTTTCATCCTTGCCTATAACATAAGTCCTTGCAATCGTGGCATCGGCAATTGTTATTGAGACGTACGAGTCACTAGCCACCGTATAGCTCATATGCCCTTCTATTTTGCTGATCATGTTTCCTGGTAACATATTAAACACATCTCCTACAGTTTTATGGAACATATCTATGTTCGGAAGGTTTTTTGCTTCATGTACCCATTTATCCAAATCTCCATGCATGAGTAAAACTTTCAAAGACATTTTAGAAGACGGAACTTGCACACGCTGCATACCTGCACCGTATATGGTGTTGGCATTTGCTCATGTATCTGGTGACATATGTCTAGGTGACTTAAGTTGGCTCATGGATGAAGCCCCCAAGCTCGAAAATGAGGCACTAGGATACCCATATATAGTTCTTGTACTATTTTTTTTTGTCATTGGCAAGAGTCTAGAGTGATACTTTTGAGGGGAGCTGGATACAAAGGCAGATGCAGGGGCTGAAGGGTAAGCATGTGTAGATGGCTTGTTATTGGACAAATGCATATTTGCCAATTGATCATCAATAGGCGGGTAAATGGAAGGGTAAGAGGGAGAAGTGCCATCAAAACGATTATATTTTGCCGCATAATCACCAGAAGATGAATTATCGTGGTGACTGTAGTGAGCATTGCCGAATCTAGGAGGAATATCAGAGTGAGCATTCGGCATTCCAGATGTCTGATGATGATACTAGGCGAAGAGTCTATTGGGCAAAATTTCCATAAAGTAGCCAAGCTATAAAAGCCCTACAGAAACGAAACTAGGTGAAGAGCCTATTGGGTGAAATTCCCATAAAGTAGGTGAGCTATAACAACTCTACCAAAATTAAACTAGGCGAAGAGCTTATTGGGTGAAATTCTCATAAAGTAGGCGAGCTATAACAGCCCTACCAAAAGTTTAATTAGGTGAAGATCCAAGGGCTTATAAATAAGGGAAGCTATAACAACTTTGCAAAAGTGGAAGTCCATCACATGGAAAAGACAAGAAACAAAAACATACCATGTAATACGGCAATAGTCAAAATAAAAATCAAAGCAAAGATCCAAGGAGAAACAATCAATGAAGAACAAAGTTCAAATACTAACAAAACTCACGGATGTTCAAAAACAAAAGGTAATGTAAAAGTCTAAAAAAGTCACATGCGCCGAAAAAAAGGACCAAAGCGGCTGAAGATAAAACATCTAATGGACCTCCCCACCAGCGTTAAGAGCATTCTGATCTTGAGAAACTGCACTCGCGACAACCTCCATAGTATCAAGATTCATGCCCAGATCACTAAGGATTCCACCAGCAATAGGAACCTTTGAAATCTCAACGCGGTGTTCCTTATTTTCTTTCTTCATTTGTGTAACCCCCACAACACTAAAAGCACTGAAACCATCCTTGAGTTTGAGCTAAGCATCAACAAGAACTCTCGTACAAACATATGTATTGGTTGTAGCTAAGACCTTTATTAAGTTGGCAGAATTCAATTAGGCCGTGGAAAACTTATCCTCAGTAGTGGCAGCAGGAGCAGCAAGAACAACCACGATTGAATAAGTGGTGATCGAGGCCAATGAAGCAAAGTCTGCAGCAGCTGTCAAAGGGACATGTGCGGGAGCACCTTAAGAGGCAATAGCTGCAGTATATGTCAAAGGGACAGCTGTGAGAGGACCTAAAGCGACGAGCGCTACAGTAGTTATCTTAGCAACAAGTGTGGGAGACGTAACAACAACAATCGCACCGACATAACCCAGAATCAAACTAGTCTCCTGATCGACCTCCTCATCCTCCTCATCATTGTCATCATCTCAATTTTCATGTGCTTGTGTACTACGAGCCCATGAAAATTGGGAGACTTATGACGGGTCAAATTTGACACGAAAAAAAAGATCAAAGCATCAAATTTGAAAACGCTCGTGTACCATGAGCCCATGCAAATTGGGAGACTTATGAAGAGTCAAATTTGACATGAAGAAAAAGAACCAAACATCAAATTTGCAAACGCTCGTATACCACGAGCCTATGTTGCACGGGTTCGGGTACGGCGGTACGGGTACGGTACGGTACGGATACGCCGATAGGATATTTTTTAAAAACTGCCGATACCGGTACGGCAAGGATACGTCTATATATAAATATTTATTAATATTTATTATATGTATTTTTTATTTTTAACAAGAAATAAAATTTAAAACTTAAATAAGAAAAATTAGAAATACACAAAAAAAAGTTTAACATTAAAAAAAGCCATGCATCAAATATGAAAAAAGACATATAAACGTGAATTATTTATGACTAATAAGTTAAACAACAACATAACAAGCTTGAAGATGGCGCATTGTGGTGGTGGTGATTATGAATAGAAAAAGAAAATTATAATTGTAGAAATAACGAGACCTGAATCGTGCCCTTTATAAAGGGATTTTCATTTTTTTATTTCATTTTATATATGGTGGAATTTATATTTAAATATTTAACCCATCAAATATTAAAAGTTTATAAAAAAAGACCCATAATAGTTCCGATACGCCTAAAAAAACGTATCAGATACGTATCAAGATTTTTTTAATTTCAAAATTAAAGGATACGCCACGCGGCGTATCGGATACGTCAGAACTGGTATCAGTATCTGAATTGGTATCGATATGTATCAGATACTGCATAGCCGTCTTGGTATCGGTATCGGTGCATCACAACCACGAGCCCATGCAAGTTGGGGGACTTATGAAGGGTCACATAAAATTTGACGTTAAGGAAAATATTGTAGAATCAAATTTGCAAGCGCTCGTGTACCACGAGCCTCTGCAAATTGGGAGGCTTATGTTATACCAAATAATCCATGACCTATAAGATTTTGACACGTGGCAACTCAACAACGTAATTAATTTTTTGTTTAAATTGGGCTCCTAAATCAACACTTTGGCCCAATTTGACCTATAAACCCAAAAGTTGAAGGTGTTGTTAGATTTGAAAAGCCCATTCGAGTTGAAGAGCGTTAGAGTTGAAAAAAGTCATTCGAGTTGAAGAAAGCCATCAGAGGTGAAAAAATACATTAGAGTTAAAGAAAGTTATTCGAGTTGAAGCTCGTCCAAGTTGGGCCAACTAATTGGCGTACAAAGGTCGGGGCGCAACACGGCCCACTCCTACAATTAAGGAAGGTTTATTCCTATAAATACCCGGCTAATCTTCATTATTGATGTACGTTTTTCCTAGGTAAGGCTTAAGTGACTAGATTTGAAACAAGTGATCAGAGTTGAAACAAGTGATTCGAGTTGAAACAAGTGATTCGAGTTGAATCAAGTGATTCGAGTTGAATCAAGAGATTAGAGTTGAATCAAGTGATTCGAGTTGAAACAAGTGATTCGAGTTGAGGTTGACATCAGTCGATTTATAGCATTTTAGCCCGTTTTTGCTATATTTCAGTATATTTCGGCGTTTTGAGGCCTATAATTGGCATTATAGGCCCATCTCATCAGAGGCCCATTACTGACTTAGGCATCGGAGTGCCTTCACGGGGTCAACCCCCGCCTAGTTCACGTGTCGTGTTTTCAGTACAAGTTCCCCAAACTCAAAGCTAGATTAGACCAATTCGGAGCTCGATGTAGTCTGACGCGGAGTGACAAGTTAGCTGACGAAATCACCCCGCATCAACAGGCAAGAAGTCTTGGGGAAAAGGAGTTCCACAAATCATCTCCATCAAGTCCATCAATCTTCAAATGTATTCTTCAACAATCTTCAAGGTGTTCTTCATAAAGATCTCCTTTCGATACGCCGTCAAGCCTCAATTTCATCCAAAAACCATTTTTGAAGATCGTCTCTCTGTCAAGAAGATCAAATCTTCAAAGTTCAACATATCCGAAAAATCCAAATCACGAAAAGGTCATTTCAATCTAGCGTCAAGCTCCAAGTCATCAAATAACCGTTTTTTAAGATAGCACTTCTGGCGAGGAAGATAAGCATCAAGAAATTCAACAAACCCAAAATCAAGTTCATACCGTTCTTCAACAATCTTCAAGTTAAAATTTATTTGATTCGAGATCAAGTCACAAGACCCTTGAAAAACTATTTTTGAAGATTGAAATCCCTTCAAAGAAAATCAAAACCCAACAATTCAAAAAACACAAGACGAAGATCATACCAATCTTCATCAACTCTCAAATCAAATTAATGGTCAATTCGAGATCAAGTCCAAGTACCCTCGAATTAACATTTATCCAAATCCAAACATTTCGGTGAAGATCAAATTGAAGATTTCCACCACAAGTCTATAATCATAAAAGTTCATTGTTCATGTGAAAAAGAATTAGAGGAATAATAGAGATTGTAACTTATATTTGTTTAAATTTATATAAAATTTATTTATATTGATTTTTTTTATTAAGGACTCTACAAATTTGGCACGCCAAGTGGGATCATCTGTACCTCTCATCTCTTTTTCCAGCAAGCCCTCAAACTTGAAGTCTGAAAAGAAGTCATATCTTGTTTAACAATGGAAAAGTCAGTGGGGGCAACAAGTGAAGGTTCTTCTTAACTGATAATGAAAGTTCCACTCGCGTCAGAGGTAATACATGAAGCTAAAGAAAATGGTCAAGCAACTCCAATTGAAGAGCTAGTTTGCGGCGTTGACAAGAGCCAATGGGAATCGTACAAACCAAGCTCATAGCGTAATGAACCCTTGAATTGTCTTCTCCAAAAGCTAGAGGTACAAGGAGGAACTCAAAAAAATAAAAAAGTCGTCGACAACATTGGAGTTCGCGGATGCATCAAGACTTCAAGCAAAGAAATTGAAGTCCTCCCCCATTTAAATGAAAAAGAACTCGTGGGAAATGACGACCAAGGCATGGCGCTAGACAGTACTATTCACGGCATACAGTACTATTCATCGGTGAACAGTTCTATATGCCGATGAACAGTTCTACTCATTTAATCCAAAAATAAAAGTATGTTCAATTTCCCATTGGTGGCTTAACCGAATCCGTAACGATTCATCGCATAATCAAGCACCTCAATCCTGTGGAATATCGTCATCACCGCCATCAATCTCCGTCTGCAAATCCTTTAGATCCTTTCCATCGATGGTACAACCAACGAAAACACAAGTCCCCAAAATCTCCTTCGCTGTACCAGCCAACTCCTTCGCCATCGATCTACTCCTCATCACCTTCCCGATCTCAATGATGTCATCGAGCGAGATATTGTCGTTGTGCTTGATGTTCTTCGTCTTTTTCCTATCGCGCTCCGGCTCCTTCAAGGCCTTTGGAACAGTGAGCTTGACGCTGACGCGGAGGCCCTTCCAGTCCTTCGTTATCTTTTTAGTGATGTCTTCTCTGATTTTCTTTGGTGAGGGACCGAGTGGACCAATATTGGGGGGGAGTGAGGAAGCGGCGCCGACTTCCCCGCCGGTGACGCTGACGAACACGTCGACTATCTGACAAGGATCGAATTTTGGCAGCATTTTGGTCGGAGGTTTGAGCTCAGGCGGTGGCGGCTTTCGTGTGTGGGTGAGTTGTAGAATTCTGAACAATGATGGTGATTGAGAATTGAGAATTGTGCACCGATGAACAGTGTTGTTCATCGAATCGGCAGATTTGAAAGAAATATATGATGAAGTTAAATGACCGTTTTACCCCCTCTTAAAATGGGTCAAATGGTGAAATTTTATTTCGAGGTGCAAAGTGATAATTGACTCTAATTTGAGGGTGCAAAATGTCTTTGAATTTTTTTGGGTGTGCAAAGTGATAAAATGACGTAATTCGAGGGTGCGAAGTCATTTTTAACCTTTTTTTAACTACAATTTATACCCCAAATCTTTTGTTAAACTACAAATTAAGGCCTAAAATCTCAAAATTTTAAAATTAGCACAAAACTATTTTAAGAATTCAACATAACAACACGATAATCATATTCACATTAACAAATAACAACAATAATCAAAGTTATCAACAATTTCAAAATCGCACAAATGTAAATAATGGGTGAAAAAATAGAAAAAGTTGCATCAAATTGATCCTTGAGAAAAATAGAAATTCTTACAGGTGTTTTTGGGTGATTTCTGGCAACGGTGGGGGCCGTCAAAAGTGGTCCACGACGATGTGTATGTGTGTGTATGTGTGTGTGTGTGTGAACGAGCGTGCGTGAAGGTGATGCACATGGGTTTTTTCTTTTATTTTATGCATCGATTGCATCAGATGGTGGATGCATGCAAAAAATACGATGCGAGCTTTGCATCGGATATTTCCGATGCAGCCTACCTAAGCTGCATCTGATTTATCCGATGCAAGCTTTGCATCGGATTTTTTGGATGCAGTCTACGTGGCTGCATCCGATGCAATTAAATTACATCGGATAAATCCGTTGCAATTGACCCTAACGTCAATTGCATCGGATTTTTTCGATTCTAAATGTCATGCATCTGAAAAATAGAAATTCGGATGCATGACTTTTCATGCTATTGCATGGTTTTGTTGTAGTGTTGAGCTTGTAATAAATTATTCATTTAATCTTGGGAAAACGGTGATACTAGACCCATCCTATTCGCGCTTTTGCGATGTTGTACCCAACCTTTGATTTTTGACCCCGCTGTACCCAACCTTTCATTTTTAAAACATGTTGTACCCAAACTAACTTTCCGGCCAAAAAACGGCATATTCTGATCTTGTGACATCAGCAATCCGATTTGCACCAGGGCAAAATAGTCATTTCATTTATTTATAATAAAAATTAAAAAAAAACTAAAAAACCAAAAAAAAATTAAAAAATAGACCCCCCTTCCTTCGTCGCCCCCCCCCCCCCCCCCCACCCCACCCCCACCCCCACCCCGCCGATTTGCAACAACACCGCTGCAAATCGCGGTGAATCACCGCGATTCGCAGCGGTGTTGCTGCAAATCGCGGTGACGTGTTGGCAGCAAATCGCGCCACCACCGCTGCAAATCTGTTAAATTTGTTAAAGTCTGTCAAATCCTATAATTTTGTATTTTTTAAAATAAAATTCCTATAATTTTTTTCAATATTAGAATTAATTGACATGAATACATCTCGGCTTATAATCGCTTGCATTTGCATGCGACGCTCCATAATTGTTCATTTGATTTTCTGGCCCCCACTCGGTTAGCATAATATCTCAGTATATTATAAATTGCCAAGTAAAATGGGGTAATTGATATCAATAACACTCGGTGTGTTTATTTGATTGGAATTGCGTATATATGCATGGATGAAAGTTTTCTTTTTTTTTTCTTTTCCACGAAATAAGTTGCTACGGAAATTCCGTAGCTACTAATAATTAGCTACGGAAATACCGACGGAATTTCCGTCGTGAGAAAAATTGGCCACCGATTTATTGTCGGCAATAATTTTTGTTGGATCTGGTGTTTAATTTAAACAATATTCAAACAACAATTTTCAAAATTTAACATCAATAAGAATAAATTTCATTAACAAGATATCATATACATGACATGAATCAAATTACAATGAAAATAAATAACTAACGAAATAAATCGACCTTTAGAACAATGTAGTACAATTTGTTTGGACGAGTCGGAAGTGTGACCTCCTCCCCTTAAGATCACTATGTCGCGGCTACCGCTTCAAGCCCTCGTGCAACACTGACCTCCCAAGGTACAACGTCCTTCCCCGAACAGCCTCGTGAAGCTCGAAATCGCTCCTTTCGAACCGAGAGATATTTGCAGAACTCTAAGAAAATGTATGCTATGAAATATATGAAAAGTTATATGATTTTTGTTTTTTGGATGCATTTTCACAAAAGTGGAGGCCTCATTTTATAGTGAGAAAAAAGATGAAACCACCAATACATTTATGGGGAAAATTTATTCTTGCAATTGAAGACATTCAAATGCTTTTGACCACCATAAGTATGTGATTTAATATTCAAATAAAATCTGAATATTTATTCTTGAGTATTATTTAAAAATAATATCCCACATGCTTCTCATTAAGCAATATAATTCACATACTAATATTTGGACTCAATTCCAAATATTTCCAACAATTCCCCACATGAATGTAATTGGCTTAATGCACTTGCGCCTATCAACGCTATATGTTTTTCTAGAGTTCCGCGAGAACTTGTTGCATCGGGATAGATGGTTTACAACGCCTTGAACCTTCCCTAGTGAAATAACATCGGATATACTTGCCAACCAGTGGACGTGATGCCTTGAACTGTTCGGCGTTTTGTGTATACCAAGACAATGATACTCACACAACTCATTCAAATTTTTCTATGGGTCATTTCGTTGTTGTCAGTTTTGGCCCTGGACTTACTTGGTAATATTCATCGAATGCTCTAGAGATTTAGCCCTTTAACTCATCTCATAGAAGCGGCCCCTTCCCATTCGACATAGGTGATCTCTCATTAAGGGTATCATGTAATACCACGCTTGTGTCACAAGCCATAAGGATCATTAGAACCTCAAGTTCTCCTTCACTGTACAGGTCTATCACTCTTTCATCATAGAAATGGGTTGGGAACTCAATTTCCCGAGTGCTTTGTTCGACCTCACCTCTCACAATTCGGTTGTCCCTTTGAACTTGCAAATTGGGGTTCACAATTCAGGTAGGGTTGCCATCATGGTTGGAGGTCATTTTCGTGGGCTTCAATCCCATTCCCCTCGATGAAATCTCTACTTGGTCTCTCGTTAGACCTTTCGTCAATGGGTCTGCAATATTTTCTTTAGAACTCACAAAGTCTAAGGAAATTACGCCAGTTTTCACCAACTGTCGTACACTCTTATGTCTTCGACGTATGTGTCGAGACTTCCTATTGTACACATTGCTTTGTGCTCTTCCTATAGCTGCCTGACTATCACAGTGCACGCTAATAGGAGCTGCTGGCTTTGGCCACATCGGAATATCCTAAAGAAAATTCCGAAGCTAATCAGCCTCATCAGTTGCAAGATCCAATGCTATGAACTCATATTCCATAGTTGATCTTGCAATGCACGTTTTCTTGCACGATTTCCAAGAGATCGACGCACCTCCAATTATGAATATGTATCCACTCGTAGATCTTATATTCGTGGAGTCTGCAATCCAGTTTGCATCCGAATAGCCCTCTATGACCGCTGGATGTCTGGTATAATGCAATCCATAGTTAGTAGTGTATCTTAGATATCTAAATATTCTAACTATCGCTTTAGAGTGCTCAATACTGGGATTGATTGTATACCTACTCAGTCTATTCACCGAGTTTGCAATATCAGGTCTAGTACAGTTCATGAGATACATGAGACTGCCTATAATCCTTGAATATTCTAATTGACGCACACTATCTCCATAGTTTTTGTGCAAATTACACACATCTTCAATTGGTGTTCTGGCAATAACATCGCTTCCCTTGTCAAACTTGTCAAGAATTTTCTCAACGTAATGACCCTGAGAAAGTGCGTAGCCATCTGATGTCTTGGTGATTTTCATCCCAAGTATGACATCTGCAAGACCTAAGTCTTTCATGTCAAAGTTGCGCGACAACATCTTCTTGGTAATATTAATGTTATTATTATTACCGACAATGATCATGTCATCTACGTAGAGACATACTATAATATAGTCTTTCTCGTCTCCTTTCACGTAAACACATTTGTCACACTGATTTATACGAAATCCATTTGAAAGCATAACATTATCAAATCTTTCGTGCCACTGTTTAGGTGCTTGTTTTAACCCATATAAGGATATGACAAGTTTGCACACATTTTTCTCTTTACCTGAAACCACGAACCCTTCGGGTTGTTCCATGTAAATCTCCTCTTCTAAGTCTCCATTTAAGAAAGAAGTTTTCACATCCATTTGATGTATCTCAAGATTAAACAAATCCGCAAGAGCAATAATAAAACGAATTGACGTTTTACTAGAAATAGGAGCATATGCGTCGAAATAATCAACACCTTCTGTTTGTCTATACCCCTTGACTACAAGTCTCGCCTTGTACATGTCAACGGTACCATCAGTTTTCATCTTCTTCGTGAAGACCCACTTGTGTCCTAGTGGTTTATTTCCCGGAGGAAGATCCACTAGCTCCCACGTGTGGTTTTGTAAGACAGAATCTATCTCACTGTTTACCGCTTCTTTCCAAAGAATCGAGTCCGGAGAGGACATTGCTTCCTTAAAAGTAGCCGGATCATTTTCTAACATGTATGTTAGAAAATCTGAGCCAAAAGATTTCTTTTTTCTAGCTCGTTTACTTCTTCTCGGGCTTTCTTCTTCTTCCTCTTCTTGAGATTCTCTCACCCCCACATTTCTTTCCGTTTCCTCAATGAATCGAGTTTTGTGGGGAAATATCTCCTCGAAGAATGAAGCGTCTCGAGCCTCAATGATAGTATTCACACTCATCTTAGACTTATCTGACTTGTGTACCAGAAATCGATATGCCCTACTATCTTGCGCATATCCAATGAATACACAGTCAACTGTCTTAGGTCCTATCCTAGTCCTTTTAGGAGGAGGATTTGGGACCTTTGCTAGACAGCCCCAAACCCTTAAGAACTTGTAGCAAGGCGCGCATCCTTTCCACAATTCATAAGGCGTTTGATCCAACCTTTTGTGCGGTAGGAGATTTAGCACATGGTTGGCGGAAAGCAAAGCTTCCCCCTACATGTTCTGAGGTAGACCAGAACTTATGAGCATCGCATTCATCATCTCCTTCAAAGTTCTATTCTTCCTTTCTGCAATACCATTTTGCTCGGGAGAATAGGGCGCTGTAGTTTGATGAGTGATCCCACTTTCTGCACAAAGTTGTGCAAATGGCGACTCATATTCGCCTCCTCGGTCACTTCGAAGATTCTTGATCTTCTTTCCGAGTTGGTTCTCAACTTCATTCTTATAGTGAACGAACATGTCTATTGCTTCGTCTTTACTTCTCATTAAGTAGACATAGCAATATCTTGTACAATCATCGATAAACGTTATAAAATAACGTTTACCGCCTCTAGATTGTACATACTTAATATCACATACATCAGTATGGATCAAGCTCAACGGTTCTGTGCTTCGCTCAATTGACTGGAATGAAGACTTGGCTAATTTTGCTTCAACACAAGTCTCACACTTGTGTTGGTGGTTGATGTAAAATTTAGGTATTACGTTTAGTGAAATTAATCTTTGTAAAGATTTAAAATTCACGTGACCTAGTCTACCATGCCACATAGCACACGAGTAATCACTGCCTCTCACAGTCACAACATCAACACTCGTGCTAGTCTCAATACTAGTCATTTTATTAGCCTTAGGTGTTATTGTCATTACACACATCTTGATCAGATTTTCCGATACATAACCCTTGCCCACAAAAATTCCACCCTTAGATAGGATGACCTTGTCTGACTCAAAGACAAGTGTAAACCCTTTCTTGTTCAGTACTGTACCAGATATTAGATTCTTGTGAATCTCTGGAACATGAAGCACCTCTTTCAGGGTCAACTCTTTCCCCGAGGTCATCTTCAACACAATCGTTCCCACGCCCTTAACCTTTGAGACAACAGAGTTTCTCGTATAACACTGCTCATTCTCTATTGGTTTATAGGTCTTAAACATCCACCTTTTGGTGCAGATGTGTCGAGTAGCCCCAATGTCTACCCACCATTCGGTTGAGTTGTTATTTGAACTTTCAGCCTCCATAACTAAACAAAATAACTCTCACAATTATTTTGATTAGTACCGCTGAGAATTCTTAACTCACATATTTATACAAATATTCCCAGGCCAGTGAAGGGACAAAGCTTCTTAGAAGTCCACCTTTCTGTGACAGAATATTAGGTTCCTAGGCTAGTGGAGGGACAAGTCCGCTTACACTCCACCTTTCTGCTACAAAACCGTCTGTATAAATATTCACACTTCTTCTTTGAATATTTCACAAGTCTCAATACTTAGAATTATTCTCACTTTGAATTTCCTTAGAATTCACAAGTCTCAATACTTGGAATTATTCGAAATTCTTTTTAGGTTCCACGTACCCTAATGGGCTTTTACCGAGTCATTTTTTTTTCTCGATTCGATAGTCTTTTAAGAATTGACAGTTGTAAGCAAAACTGAGATGACAGTTGTACGCAAAACTGAGATGACAGTTGTACGCAAAACTGAGATGACATTGACAGTGGTACGCGAAACTTCAAGAAACTTCAATCCTTGACTAGCGGTCGATTAAGGCCAAGGGATGTATGAAACCAAATCCAATATTACACTTTCCATAAATAAATATAAAATCAAAGAAAAAAAAGAAAATCAACGTTTTAACATATGCAATAAATTAATAATATATCCGAAGCACCTATAAAAGTTTCTTTAATATCAAGCATACATCGTATAAGTTGAACAATATTTAAGGCGTAAGATTTTGTCAAACTTGTACAAAAACGAAAATCACTTTTTCAATAAAAAGATCTGTTGAAGTCTGTCAAATCCTATAATTTTGTATTTATTTTAATAAAAAATCCTATAATTTTTTAAAATAT
This sequence comes from Linaria vulgaris, assembly GCA_948329865.1. NCBI lineage: Eukaryota > Viridiplantae > Streptophyta > Magnoliopsida > Lamiales > Plantaginaceae > Linaria > Linaria vulgaris. The sequence goes on from OX415253.1 coordinate 37,032,206, forward strand.
TAGAATTATGTGACATGAATACATCGGCTTATAATCGCTTGCATTTGCATGCTTCATAATTGTTCATTTGTTTTCTGGCCCGGCGCGGTTAGCATAATATCTCAGTATATTATTAATTGCCAAGTAAAATGGGGTGATTGATAATAACAGTCGGTGTGTTTTTCTAATTGAAATTGCGTATGTATATGCAAGGATGAAAGTTTTTTTTTTCCACGAAATAACTTATCGAAAAGTTTCAGTTGGCTGTACGTATTATTCAAATTGTTTAAGCAACAATTTTAAAAATATTTCGAAACAAGTCGGAAAAATTTCCAGAAATAACATTTTTTTTAATATTTAACCGGATGAAACATATTCTTGAAATTAAATGAAACTTTGATTCAAGATTAATTTTCAGTATCGTAAATCTGGCCTATTTGCTCGTACAGTTTTGCCTACGAAAACTAAAAGGTCACTAACAAAAAGTCTGTATTCTAATTTTTGTCTTTTAATGCGACTATAATTTGCTCTAATTCATTAAGTTGGACCACCACCGGCCAATTGACATTTACTATATACAGAACGTTGGACACCCTACTAGTTCGTTAGCATTCCCATAACCACAAATACTGTTGACGTAAATAAATTATAAATGGGAATCAAATCAGTGCCACAGATGCACAAATCAATATAATTAGAGGTCCAAAAATCAAATTTGACTAATTAAACGCGCTTGAGCAATTGTATTTTCTTACTATTTCCAAGCAGTTTCTTTGCTTATTGCATATATATCACAATCTAATTTGATGTTATTTTGTTTGGGTTACAAAAAAAAAAAGAAGTACGATATAATTGAGCTTCAAATATACCAAGCTATGCTAATCTTTTACAAGGAAATCGACTAGCTTTGTCTAGAACGCATATTACACAATAAGAGAGCATAAAATGACTAAAATAACCCTTGCGAGTCGAATCTGAGAACTGTCGAACATAGGTGGTTCGATTCTGAAACACCTATCGAATCCCAGGACAATGGAACGATCCTGGTTTTCATGCTAATAACTCTCGAACGGGGACGATGATAGAACAACGATTGAACATAGATGGAAAACGGTCGAACCGTAGAACTCTCGAACGAAAATAAGTATCGGTTTGTTGATTCGATGCTTGTAGGGTTGATGAGCAGTAATAACAATAATCAGACGTGAATCTCGGGATCCGGGGGAATTTAAAGACATCGCGATGCGATCCCGTTTCTTAAAAAGGCAATAATTAACGAAGATGAGTCGTTCGATATTCAGATAAGTATCGAACCGCCTTGGTTAGAAATTTTCCCGTTTGGGCCTTTAGCAGGGCGGGCCGACCCAGTTCGTTGTTGGGCCACCAAAATCACCCCCACCATATAGTCCCCCCAATTCGGGAGTCGGTCTTCGTTCAAGAGCATGTGCCAAATTTTGAAATTGATTGCTGACGTTCTTGAAATGTTGCTAAGAAAGGGCGTCGCTTCAAAATATGCCTCCCATTTTAGAGTCGTACTCCGGAGAATCGGATGCCAAATAGTAATATTCAGCTTCAAAATATGCCCCCATTTGGGAGCCGTAAGTGGGAGGATCGGGTGCCAAATAGTTATATTCGGCTTCAAAATATGCCCCCAGTTGGGAGCCGTAATTCTAAAGATCGGGTGCCAAATATGAATATTCGTTGTCAAAATATGCCCGACATTTGGGAGCTGTCTTTGACTTTGATTCCTCTGTTTAATAAAGTATTCGGGATCCTGGTGCATATATTATCGTACTGTTATTTGAAGTTCTTAATAGAGTGGAATAGTGCTTGTTTCGATTGTTTTAGAAAATATGACTAGTGCTTGTTTCGATTGTTTTAGAAAATATCAAATCCTGGGCGATTCAATGGTTTCTTAGTACCAAATGACGAGGCATTCGATTGGTATGTGCAGTATCGAGTCTTAGTGATTCGATTGTTGTTGGAAGTATTGAACTAGAGGCGTTCGACACTTTGTATCGAATTCATTGCACTGAATGCTAGTACCGTTTTTGAGGCGTTATTGAGGCCTATATATAGAGCACATCGCTTAGTATGGCAAAATATTGTCTATCTGAAAATTAATATTGAACAAGGCTTATTGTCGAATTGGCATCATTGTTGAGCGCCAGTTCAGTGTCGACTTGCAATTAGCATTGAACATAATAAGTGTCGAACGCAAGGAGTATCAACGGAAAGAGAGTTGAACACCAGCAGAATTGTATTTGTGAGAGTTTATTGCATTCGATTGTGTGACGACTCAGAGTAAAAAGAAGGGTCGAACCAGTATAATACAAGGGGTCAGAGTAACGTTCCTTCCACGGGCAATTCAAATGCGGGTGCTTGACAAGTTAGAATGCACCACATGCCGAGTCCGTAGAAGAACCCTCTAGCAGTCCATGCATACGAGGGCGTTAGGTAGTTTATCCGCGAATTGGGCTGCGAGTCACACGGTTACTAAAATAGAGGATCTGTCTACCAGGAGAATTTGAGGGATGTCTTCTCACGTTCGCATATCATGTGTACATGATTTTGAGCGTCTCGGTAACTTTAAAATGTGTGGAATTGTTATAACTCCTACGGCCGAAGGGGGTATGGTAACAGTCGATTCTAACAAGCATATTGGAATATTGGATGAAGTAGATGCCATCGATGATAGAAACGTGAAGAACTTGGCGTGATAAAATGCAGAGAAACAAGCAATGGGTGTTGATGCTAGTTCAAGTCGCCCGATTCCCTCTCCCGTCGATGGGAGCACCGAGAATTGGTATACTAATGCAAATAGGCATGCCCCCAAGGCTCACGCTACGGACGAGGCTGCCAGGGTTCCGCCTCGACCACCCAAATTTCCACGACCCCCTGGCAATCCTAGGCCGGTGCCCCTTTGCAGTAGATCTGATTATGGCTTCTTGAATGATGAGGACTCCAAAGTCACTGAATATTAGGTTAATGGGATTTAGATTGATGGAAGAACATGCAAATCAGAATGCGAGTGTCTTGTGGCCTTAGCTTGATCGCAACGGAGCCATAGAATACCTTGAGGTACTGCTCGCTTTTTCCGTTTGTTTGCTATTGCCACATCAATTTTCGTTATAAACTTTACCAAGATTATAATGCATTGAAAGTGGTGCAGAATCGGAAAGCGGAATCATTGATAAGATGAAAGACAAATATAGAAGAGTTGATGGCAATTGCATTGCTGCCAACAGCTGGGCTCGCAAAGCCGGAAAGGCCAAGGTCAAAGCAGTGCAAAAGGCGCATGCTGCTTTTGTGAAAGCTGAAGACATTGTGGGGTCGTTGCATGCTGAAATTACAGCTTTAGGAAGGAGGGGCTCATACAAGGAATCAAATTCAGAGGCCAAGTTCAAAATCAGTCGTTTGAAGGCCCGAGTCCAACATTTGGAATATGAAGATTATCAGTGCAAGGTGGCGAGGTCTCTTATGACGAGTGGTGAATACCGTTGGATGGATCTATGTCAAGATGCGGAGGATGCAAAGTTTGGGATGAAGCTTGGTGCCGACTAGATTGAATATCTCAAATTCTTGGAACAGAGGTTTCGAAAGGAAATGCTTGATGTGAGCCGTGGATCTCGTATGGAAACACCCGAGGATTCTAATGAAGATGAGGAAGAGCTGACTTCACCTAAAGCAAGTGAACCTTCTTAACATATTTGGCAAGAGAAAAAAATACTTGCTCGTGCTGATTTGGGTGGAGTTGCATCCGCGGTTGAAGACGCAATTCGTAGTGAAATTTAGGTGCATTGATAAGGAGTCGATTACTCCACCCATCGAATCTAGCATTGGAGGGTGTCCTACCGTAACTCCTTGTATGGATAAGGCAGGTGGCCGTCTGTACGGTGTCGTTACGGGTTCAGCGGACACGACCCTAAAAAAAGACTGAACCATTTGGTGTATGTGCCTTCAACAAAGGTTGTCTTTGAGTCCCCATTGGGTCATGTTGAGCGTTTAGTTTCTCCTCACATGGCCTCTTATGGGCCACCAATCAATGTTAGGGGATGGTGTCGTCGAGCATCTATCTCATGAAGCTGTCGGGAAAAGAGACTGTAGAAAAGGATATTGGCGTTTGGCCGGAGGGATGGCATGACTTCGATGATGATGGGCTTAGTATGACCGAGATGCAAATAGAAAAAATTGTATGAGGTTTTCTCGATCATTAGGGATAGTATTATAATCAGATTTGCCTAAGCCCCCGGATATGCTAGGCGATGATTGGGATACCTGCGGGTATCCTCCTTATATTGTAGTAGGTTTTTGGTTAGTTTTAAATAGATTTCTTGTGTTTGTTATGGGTTCATATGTATAACAATTTTGTTGTTCCGTTGCCATTTTATCTTAAATTGCTCCCATCAATTTGATGAAGAATTTTTTGAATTGCAGTGGTGTTCTCAATTATTCGTTCGATATCTATAATGTGGCTCATTGCGCACTTTGATTACGGAGCAGAATTAAAGATTCCTTAGTTGTAGAATCTGGGTTTGAATTGACCAGAATCTAGTCAATTGCCCATTTCCTCGTTCGAGATAATCGGTTTGCATTTTGATCACGTTGGGTCAGATGTTCATCTCTTTTCTCTAATGATATATTGGGTTTGCGATGGCTTTGGGTATATGGGCTATGAAAGCCGTGTTGTTGTACCTGAAGAGTTATCATTCATTTTGGCACATAACAACAAATATTTGAATAAATAATGATATTAATTCAAATAAGGATAAGGCTGAGCCCATCACAATGCTGAGTTGCCTATGTTTTTTGAGTGGTGCCTCGAGACTCAAGCCACTCTGGTGCATGTATTATGTCTAACAAACCTAGCAATAAATAAAATCTAGGCGTTGTAGCGCCTCAAATGCTGCACATTCGAAGGTCAAGTTTTCTTTCATCCCTCTAGATGAAAGACTGCTTGGCATCCTGATCTTGGCTGGTAAGACTGCCTTAGAATCGATACTAAGACGAATGAAGTTTCTCATGTTGACCTTCTTGGGGTGGTTCAGTAGGCCCATAGAATACTGTCCAGCTCATCGGTCTAGCTCCTTCCCGTACCCTTCAGTCTGTGTTCAAGGTAATCTTTCAATGTTTTGTTGGTTAACTCTACTTCCCCATTGGCTTGAGGATGTGATATCGACGAGACACGTTGAGATATTTTTAGCTCTTAACTCCAAGATTTGCTCTCTTTCCGCACGAAATATCTGCTATTATCATATACTAGAACTCTCAGTATGTCGAAATGGCATATTATGTGCTTCGAAATGAATTTGATCATGTTGTTATTTGCGATAGTAGCCATCACCTCTGCTTCTACCCATTATGCCACAACTAAACACTTTTTTTGCCCATTTGCAATCGCGAGCCGCCCCACAATGTCGATCCAAACATGTATTGCAAAAATGGTCCCTTGTAAGAACATGCATTGCAAAAATGGTCCCTTGTAAGAACATTTATAGAGCTCGCTGTTGTGAATCGTAAACCTGAATACCTTATACCACAATTTGTGTCGAGCATTAGGATCGTCCGGCAAGGTGCTGTAAAAAAAGAATTGAAATGCCTCATTCTTCTAGGATGGTGATTCGATAACGGGTAGTATGTAACCCAATTCAGGCCATGCCATGTGTATTTGGATATCCCAATCGCAGACTTTTCCATTGCCAACTGTGTTATGCTCTTTTGCACATAGATTTTAGATGAGCTGACAAACTTCGATATCACATGGGCTTTGGTGTGCTCAAAACGTGGAATCTGTAAAAGGTTAAAAAAGGAGAGCTTACCAACCAGATCCTTGAGCTTAGCCAAATATATTATCATCGTCTCCTCTATGGCTTCATATTTTTCGTAGAAGCGATTTGCCACCAATTGGGAATCAATGAATACTTCCAAATGATCAACTTTGAGAGTTTGGGTCATGCGTACACCCGCTAGCACTGCTTCGTATTCTGCCTCTTTGTTGGTCACATGAAAATTTAGGCTTATTGCAAGTTTAAATTTGTGGCGGTCATGCAAGAGAAGATATACACCGACCCGCCTCCGTAATTGGTTGTCGATCTGTTCATATGGAGCAACCATGTGGAGACTGTGCGACTGGTGCTTGGTTCGTTAGATATTGCCCAAATTTGCTGAGCCTGCCACACTATTTTCTAGTGTCTCTGTCATAAAATCCGCATGTGCCTGGGCCTTGATGATTGTTGGGGGGTGGAACTCCATAACAAACTCACTAAGTTCAATCGCCCATTTGACAAGGCACCCTGAAGTTTAAGGCTTTGCCATTACCTATTTTAAAGGTTTATTTGTCAAAAGTACGATCGCAACTTCCTTGTTGATGCTACTATTGCCAAGGCAAAAAGCTCTATCTCCAAATATTTTTTCTTCGCGCCCTACAACACCTTGCTCACATAATGTATCAAGAGCTGTGAGGCTCTCATCTCCTTGACCAACACAGTTTTAATGGCACGTGAATATACTGCTATGTACAAGTACAATGTCTCTCCCTAGTCGGGCTTCGTTAGAAGGGGTGGCCTACTAGATATGTCTTCATTTGCTGGAAAGCTGCCTCGCATTCCACTGTCCATGCAAAATCCTTGCTCTTTCTCATCACCTTGAAAAATGTATGTTTTTCTCTGCCAAAGTCGATATAAACCTTCCCAAAGCAGTCAGACGTCGTACCAAGCAATAGCCCTCAGAGAACGTAACTCCTAAAGCGCCCTTATATTATTAGGATTTTCCTATGTGCCTCTTCCATTTACTACATCGCCGTAGAATTTGCCATCGGTTACCCCCAATAAGCATTTCTTCGGGTTACAAATACTGTCAATTGCAACCGCATCGCGGTCTCAATAGCCTCTATTTAAGAACGCATCATGGTCCCTAATTATATTCATACAGTAGGGACGGCGATGCGGTTGTCATTGACTCCAAAATTACAAATTTTGCAAAACTTATTAGCTGTTGGTATCTAAGACCGCACGGCGGTCTCAATTGCTAGTATTTGGATTTTGAGACCGCTTTGCGGTTGCAAAACTTAATCTATACTACAATCAAAGGGAAGAGCTTCGACTTGTAATTGAGCTATATTTAATTAACTACCCATTCATGAACTTTCTCCACGTATTTAATAAATCGTTAAAACTTATCTTTAAAATTGTTGAAATTGAACATTAAACTATCTTTAACATTGCAAGAAATCGTTCAAATCGCAAAAATTCAAATTGAAATCGTTCAAGTCCGCCGAAAAATTTGAAATTTTTGAGTCAGTTGAATCCGCAACGCAGTCTCTAAAAGTTTAAAAATTCAAAATAAGAGTTATTTAGACCGCGTAACGGTCCCTAATTGTATGAATATTATTGGGGATTGCATTTCGGTCCCAATTGGTCCAACCCTAACAATTCAGACCACGTCGCGATCCCAATTGGTCCAACCGATCAATTGAGACCGCGTTGCGGTCCCAATTGCCTTGCAACCGCAACGCGGTCTAAGAAACTCAGTAAATGCATTGCGGTTGCTAAGTTGCGGTATCAGATGAGGCCCAAATCTTGTAGTGTCAGAAAGAGTAAGGCAAGTTTTGGAATGAAGAGGTTTATATGCCAGTCGTGACGACATGTCTTCTAAGTTTAATTATCTGGTGGCTATGATCATGGACGGGCTTCAGCAGGCCGCCGAGATATTGTAGTGTCTAGAAGGTCCTCTTCACACGAGCACCTTGTTCAGTAAGCCTCCCTCAGCTTATATTAATTTGTTTTTATATGCCTATTAGTTTCCTATTCGGGGCATGATTTTCTGTTAACACGGGTGAGTTGATCCTTGGGGCTAAAATAATGTTCACACTTGAGAGACTTTCTCAATGGTTCCCTTACTTTACACGTAATATTCAACCGACGATGGGGCACTAGAGCCGTTGTCGAGGGGGTTTGATTCGATGACCTTTATCTTTTCTTCCATACTTCGTCAGTCGAGGCACTTCCTAGAGCCTCACCAGTTTTGGGTAGGGGTTTTCCCGACTTGGAGGGTCATTTATCCCGTGAGTCGGGTGAAGGTTCTTGTCGTACTTTCTGTCAGTCTGATGTTTGGATGGGAGAGCTAGGCCAATCTTCTCTGTTAAGCATAGATGACGACCTTTCTCTTTTCAAAATAATGTCGGGGACCCAAGAAAACCGTCGGTCATATTTATGCGAACTGCGCAACGAGTGCAACATATAATTTCTCCTTCCCTTCACTTTCTCGGCCTTGCAAGATATTTTCAATAAGAATATTTGCGAGGTACATGTCATTTTTCCTTTTGTAAGGTACTGCACGAGCAGAACGGGACGAATACATGCGTCTACTGATGGACTTGGGTCATTGATTTATGGAGAAATTGGTTAGGGCTCAAGCTCACATGGCGTTTGGTGCAACACGTTCGAATAGTTCTTTCAGCGAGGAGGCGCAATAGTTTCTGTTGATTGGCTACGGTATTTGCGAGGATGTGATTCAGTCGATGCTTGGGTTTCCTTTGGAACTAGTGATCCCTAAGTTGATGGCCGATCCTCCCCCAGAAGGTCCTCATATACCTCAGACTTTGTCGGTTGTAGGGGTAGGTTTTGTCGGCCTGTACGGATTGAAAGATGAGGGCTCGTCGATGTCGAATATTGTTCTTTTAGTGGTTTCCCTGGTAGAGGTATTAAAGGGAGCGCGTCGAGCTTCTGCGTGGGAAGGGAAGCTTCATGTTCCTAACTTAGGGTAATGTATCTGTTAACCCTAAAAAATAAAATAGAGGAGATCACTCCTACTCGGGAAAAATAATATGTGGACAATACTATTGTCACGAGTACGTCCGATGAGATGTACCTATAAAGAAAACCCCTCGGAGGATATATGGACAATACTATTGTCACGAGTACGTCCGATGAGATGTACCTATAAAGAAAACCCCTCGGAGGATATATGGACAATACTATTGTCACGAGTACGTCCAATGAGATGTACCTATAAAGAAAACCCCTCGGAGGATATATGGACAATACTATTGTCACGAGTACGTCCAATGAGATGTACCTATAAAGAAAACCCCTCGGAGGATTGCCCTACCTCTCGGTCACTGACCCGAAAAGGTTTATAAAAGCATCCGAGGAGAAACGCAAGCGTCCCTTGGAAAGTCAAACGGTGAATGAAAAACAGATATCAACACGGCATCGGGAAAAGAGCAAATCCCGATGGACCCGTATGACTCCGATATCCACCAAATGCGCCAAGAGGGACCAAGAGGGACCCCGAGTCCTATGAACTTACAAGAAAACTTCCTTGCTGAACACTCCTCGGAAAAGGCAACACTCGGACTTATCCGAGAACACAATTTTGGAAGAAGTCAATACAGGAACACCCAGCGAATATATTCCGAGCACTCTGGTGAAGAAATTTCACTCTCAGAAAAGCAAAAACAGCCCTCGGACACAAAATCACAGTCCTCGGAAGTCATACCAAGTCCTCGGAGATCACATTTCCACCCTCAGAGATCACTCCTGACTGTTGAAGAAAATACCCGAATCAAGAAGGAGAAACAAAAGCCCTCGGAAGAATAGCTCTATCAGAAACAGTCTACAAAAGCCCTCGGAAGAATAGCTCTATCAGAAACAGTCTACATCAGAAGCCCTCGGAGATATCAGAAGATACAAAAGCTAATCCAGTCAGCGCCTAGTAGACAAACGATAAACCTTATCCTAATTTTCACACCTGTATCAAGGTAACAACAACACCTGTCCTTATCAAAACACATGCACAATGACACCTACCCCTACCAAGGTCTATATAAAGGGAGGTGATCAGTAGAAGAAAGCAAGCTGAAGAAGCTGAAGCAATTAAGCTCACTTACTACAATCTATCACTCAAATACATAAGATAAAAAGAGGAGGAAATGTTCACTGAATAAAGGAAGGGAATATTCTTGCAATTAATCTCATTATGTCCATCTCGCGTTGCCTTTGAATCACGGACAGGACGTTTCGACCCAAATAAATATCTTCCGTTAAATAGGGAATAATTCCAAACCTGTTAACAAAGTGGCGCCGTCTGTGGGAACGTCACAGCATCTGTCTTCGAAAGAATTCAGGCACACGTCAGCTAGGATGGATGGTCTTTTCGAAAATGACAACCTTCCTGTCCCGAACAATGACTCAGAGGAAACTTTGTCCAATTATGAACCAGGTACAAGAGATTTTATTAGTATTCCCCGATCTGTTTATGAAAGACTTATATATGCTGAAAGAACACCCTGGAGGGATGATCCCCCCGGACGTACGTCCCCTGTTCTATCCGAGAACGAAGATTTCCCCTCGGAAGAAGATGTACCTCCGAGGACGTGGAACCCAAATTGGAATCCTTGGCGACAGACACCCCGACAAAGTCCTCGAAGACATGTATGTCGTGAAAGGACTCCCGTGAGGGGTCAGGTAGAAATTTCTCGCCCTTCAGAGTATCGAGGAGAGGTTGAACATTCCTTATGGAGAATGATGGATGATTTACGAAAAGAGTTAGGTGATCTCAAGAAAGCCATGGCTCCCGAGGAAGATCCTACGTTCAAGACCTCTCCTTTCATTCCCGAAATTGCTTCAGCTTCTATCCCCTCGGGGATGCGACCTGTTAATATCTCGCTATATACCGGAGAAGCTGATGGAAGGGACCCACAAGATCACGTCCATCAATACCTGGCAGGAATGGACCTCTCTTCCGCTCCTGATCAGGTGTTATGCCGCGTATTCCCTGTTACCCTTGGAGGGCGGGCTCAAGCCTGGTTTACTCATCTTCCACCTTGTTCCATCACGAGCTTTGACCGACTAGCTCATTTGTTTGTACGACAATTCGCCTGCAACCGAAGGTACCCTAAATCTGCTACGCATCTTTTTACTATTAAACAGAAGAAGGATGAACCCTTGCGAGAATATATAAAGCGCTTCACGGATGAAGCACTCGATGTTCCAAATGTTAGCCCGACCATTATGGCGGACATATTAACTCAGGGACTCCGAGCGGGGGATTTCTTTAGATACCTTATGGGAAATCGTATCACGGATATGAATGAGTTAATGCAAAAGGCAGAAGTACATATTTTGATGGAAGAAGCCGAGGGAACAAAGAAGCAGATGGAGCAGGAGGATAGTGAACACTTAGAGCGTGCTAAGAAAGAAGCAAAGGTCAAAGAAAAAAGTAAGGAAGGAAAACCTCCTCAACGCAAAGATGAAGGGGGAGTGGTTAAAAAATTCCTCCGACCCGTGCATTTACCTCCGATGACTGTTACTCCACCAGAAGTGCTCAACATAATGAGGGGTAGCAACGAGTTGCACTGGCCCAGACCGACTAAATTTCCTAACCGAGACAAGGATACTGGGAAGTATTGTAAGTACCATAAAACTTACGGGCACACTACGGAAGAATGTACTACCCTTCGTTTAGAGGTGCTTCGCCTATTGGAGATAGGGTACTTGAAGAACTACCTTAAGGAAAATAACCCTGAAGAGCCCAAGGCAAATGTTTGGAAGAGATCACGAAGGGAAGAGGAAGAGCAAGAAAGGGAAGAAAGGACGCCTAGCCGGAAGTCACGAGAGGGGACCACTAGACGTCTCCGACCCCGAGAGAGAAGTAAGGACCGCCGGCGAAATTCGCGAGAGAAAACGGCAGGGTATCAGAGTTTGCCTCCTCCACCTAACTCTTACAAAGATAATCCCCCAACAGGGAGAACCATCAATATGATAGAAGGGGGTGAAATCTCCATGGCACCTCAGGGCAAAAAGAAGAAATATTTGAAAGAAGCCCGACGAGCAGAGCAAGGATTAGCTGTCTGCTCCATTCAAGGGTCACAGCTGCCTAGTATCACTTTCGGACCCGAGGACCTTACAGATGTAATATACCCTCATGAAGATCCCTTGGTTATATCCGCCGTCATCTACGGGTATGAAATCCAACGTATCCTTATAGATACGGGCAGCTCTGTGGATGTACTCTTCCTACCGACCTATCTCGCTATGAGATTGAAACAAGAAACGTTGGAAACCGCGGAGGTCCCCTTAGTAGGATTCACCGGGGAAGCATGCCAAACCCTCGGAACTATTACTCTCCCAATGTCATGGGGGAAAGGAGCCCTTCGAAGAACGGAATCTATTAAGTTTTGGGTAGTGGAGGCTTCTTCGCGAGCGTATAATGTGATCTGCGGAAGACCATCTATTCGGGCCTTTGAGGCAATTCCTTCTACTTTGCATCTTAAAGTGAAATTCCCCACCTCCTCGGGAATCGGAGAAGTCCGAGGAAGTCAGTCAAAAGCTAGAGAATGCTGCATGAATGCCATTCCCTCAGAAGAGGACGGACCTTCACTTGGAAATAACAAAAAATGTAGAACTGAGGAAACACGAGTCCAACCTGTGGAAGAATTAAAAATGGTGGAATTAGTAGAAGGAAGCCCCGAGAAAGTAATCAAAATGGGCACCCATATGACTCCAATCATAGAAGGCCAATTGATTTCTCTTCTCAAACAATTTCATCACCTCTTTGCATGGGAAGGGGGGCCGCCCGGACGAATCAGCAACAAGGTATGTCAACATTTCCTTAATGTGAAGCCTGGAGCTAAACCTGTCCAACAGAAAAAGAGGAAAATGGGCCCCGAGCGCAATAAGATCATCCGCTCGGAAATACAACGCCTTCTCCAATTAAAGCAAATACGAGAAGTTATTTACCCCGAGTGGTTGGCTAATGTCGTGCTAGTTCCCAAGCACGGAGGAAGATGGCGAATGTGTGTTGACTTTACTAACCTCAATGAAGCATGCCCCAAGGATTGTTATCCTTTACCGAGCATAGATCAGCTAGTTGATTCTACCGCAGGATGTGCGCTACTATCAACTTTAGATGGAGATCAAGGGTATAACCAAATCCCGATGGCGGCTAGTGATCAAGATAAGACCAGCTTTATCACGGATGCAGGCACCTTTTGTTATCTAGTCATGCCCTTTGGATTAAAGAATGCTGGAGCTACCTATCAACGGTTAGTAAGCCTTATGTTCTCAGGACTTATTGGGAGATCAATAGAGGTTTATGTAGATGATACTGTAGTTAAAAGTAGCACTGCTGAAGAACATCCTGAGGATCTACGGAAAGCGTTGTTCATTATGAACAACTTTGGCATGAAGGTTAACCCTCGGAAGTGTTCTTTTGGTATCCGAGGAGGAAAATTTTTAGGATTTATGGTTACGGAGAAGGGAATTGAAGTAAACCCCGAAAAAGCAGAAGCTATCATGGGGCTGCCTACCCCGAGGACGGTAAAAGATGTCCAAAAGCTGACTGGAAGAATGGCCTCGTTGAGTCGGTTTGTCTCCAAGTCCGCAGAGAAAGGGCTTCCCTTCTTCAAGGTACTTCGGAATATCAAGGAATTTCAGTGGACCCCCCAATGTGAGGAAGCTCTCGAAGACTTAAAAAGGTACATGTTGAAACCACCTTTGCTGGTAAAACCTGTACCCCAAGAAGAGTTGTTTCTGTATTTATCGGTCGGAGAAGAGGCTATTAGCGCTGTCCTAGTCAAAGAACAAGATGGAGAACATCACCCGGTATATTACGTTAGCAAAACTCTCCTCGGAGCCGAAACTCGATATACCCTAACTGAGAAACTCGTTCTAGCATTGGTTACTACGGCTCGTAAGCTACGCCCCTACTTTTTATCCCACCCAATTACCGTGCTTACTAAGCATCCCCTGAGAGCAATTCTTAATAAGCCGGAATCATCAGGGAGAATGATAAAATGGGCTGTAGAGCTTACTGAGTACGATATTTCCTATGCTCCGAGACCATCAATCAAAGCGCAAGTTCTGGCGGACTTTGTAACAGAACTCACGGGCGTTGGATCCGAGGAAAAGGAGCCACGATGGCACGTATATGTAGATGGATCCTCGGTGAGTACCCATGGGGGGGCCGGAATAGTCTTGGTAAATCAAGAAGGAGAGGAGGAAAGACTTCATTTTGCAGTTAGAATAGATTATCCCCTCTCTAACAATGAGGCCGAGTATGAAGCTCTCCTTATTGGTATGAGGTTAGCTAGAGAAGGGGGAATGAAAAGAGTACTCCTTCACAGTGATTCCCAACTGATTGTTCAGCAAGTTAAGGGGTCATATGAGGCCAAAGAAGAAAGAATGCAAGGGTACCTCCGAGTTGTTCGCCAAAGGTCCGAATGGTTTGAAGAATACGACATAGTTCAAATTCCTCGAAAGGAAAATCAAGAGGCGGACGCTTTGTCCAAAATGGCTACACAAACAGCTGTAATACATACTCGGAAGATTACTCTACTACATGTCAATGAATCTGAAAAGGGTGAAGGCCGAGAAGTGAACACAGTTTCAGATCCTTCATCTAGCTGGGTGACTCCTATCAAAGCCTATTTGCAGAATCCCGAGGGATACTCCTCGGACAAGAATATTCAGCGAATGATGTTCAGAAAAACCCTCCGATACTTCCTCAAAGACGGGATACTCTTCCGAAGGACATATTCATGTCCCCACGCTCGATGCCTTAATGAAGAAGAGGCCCAGCTAGCCTTAGCAGAAACTCACGAGGGGGTATGTGGGAGCCATACTAGTAGCGAAAGCATGGTGGGACGCTTGATCCGACAGGGCTACTATTGGCCCACGATGGCCAAAGATAGCAAAAGCCATGCCGAAAGATGCAAACCATGCCAGGCTTACGCCCCTCGGACCCATCTACCCGCAGCCCCTTGGGAACCCTCTCTGAACCCCTGCCCATTCTCTAAGTGGGGTATTGACATACTTGGACCCCTCGTCCCTGATGCCGGCCAAAAGAAATTTCTGCTAGTAGCTGTTGATTACTTCACCAAATGGGTGGAAGCGGAACCCCTGGCTAGGGTAACTGCGGGGGCCGTCATCAATTTTCTCTGGAGAAATATTATTTGTCGCTTTGGTGTCCCTCGGAGCCTGGTAAGTGATAACGGTTTGCAGTTTACTGATCAAGGATTGCAAAAGTGGTGTGATCATTGGGAGATAAAACATCGCTTTGCCTCCGTGGGATACCCTCAAGCAAATGGCCAAGTAGAAAGAACCAACAGAACCCTCCTGAAGAACATGAAGGCCCGGCTTGATTGGCATAAAGCTAAGTGGGTTGAGGAGATACCCGGGATATTGTGGGCCTACCGGACCACGCAGAGTGTTGCTACGGGTGAAACCCCTTTTAGTCTATCCTACGGATGTGAGGCTGTGTTGCCCTCGGAGGTCTCCCTAGAAAGCTGGCGAGTCAAAGAATATGAAGAAGTGGCCAATGGCTCAAATCTAGCCCTTGCCCTTGACCTCCTCGAGGAAAAAAGGACCCGAGTAGCCCTCCGAATGGAAGAGTACAAGGCTCGGATGTCACGATATTATAATACCAAGGTAAGACTCCGAACCTTTCAAGTTGGAGATTTAGTGATGAAACGAGTAGGGGCCTCCAAGAATGTGGGTAAACTAGATCCACGATGGGAAGGACCCTACAAGATAGTGGAAATCGTGGGACCGGCGACTTATCGGCTTGCTAACTCCGAGGAGGCAATACTTCGCAACACGTGGAACGCAAGCAATCTTAGGAAGTATTATGCTTAATGTAATAGTTATATATGAATAAAAAGAGTGTTCATATACGAGGGGATATAGTACAAAAGAAAATAGAATTGTCCAACAAAATGATGGCTCTATATACGAGACATCAGGACAATCCGATAACACTAAGAACCCTCTGTATTATGAACTAAACTCATTTACAAGCTAAGTCCCTCCCATGGGACGTTTCCCCTCTCGGATAAGTCTTCGGCGCTGCTCCTCGGAAAGAGAGACTGGATCATCCAAGAACACAGTTCCGACTGCAAAATCTTTAATAGGTGAAGGGGAAAGTTCCTCGGAGACTTGACGAATGTTGAGTTCAGGAAGGAGCAATCCCGAGGGGAACTCTGGCAAAGCTTGTACGGCATCTTGGCACAATTTATAGCCTATATGCACTAAGTCACGCATCTCTCCCCGAAGAGATTCACGAAGACTGGATGGACCCACCACCTCCAACACAGCTTGGACTTGGGCCATGACCACCTCTATCGCATGAGAACGAGTTATCCTTAGCAGTTGCTGACTCAAGGCGTCTCTTTCCAGCGTAGCCTGTGTTAACTGCTCCTCCGAGGACCGCATTTGGCCACGTAACTCCTCAATTCTCCGGTCTAAGCTCAAGACACGTGTTTTTTCAAGTGATAATTGGCGTTCCAATTCCCACGCCTTATCCCTCTCGGATTGTAACATATGAATATGAGTATCCTGAGAAGACTCATGAACTTCCTTCAAATGGGCTATCTCCACTTGAGCTTCTAAGAGACCTCGCTCTAACTCATCCCGACGACGGTATACTAAACCCGGATCTGAGGAAGAACTCCCGTAAGACCCGAGGGCGTCCAACACCATATAAATCTACTCAAAAAACGAATGGCATCAGATCAGAAGACAGGTTAGTATTAAATAAAATGAATAGATACCTCACACAGGTCTTTGCAGGCTAAATCTTGGAGAACGGGTACCGAAAGGGTTTTTATCAGTTCACAATCTGTTACGTTCAATAACCCACTAAGAAAGTTTCGGCAAAATCCCACTGCTGATCCGAGAGGAGAAACATCCTGATTACCCTCGGGGGGAAGAGTTCTCCTGAGGGAAGGGTGTTCCTCGGGCGGTGGTGCAGGAATACGACCAGGGATATCTTGCTGGGGCTGCATATCCTCTGCACTAGAAGAGTGAAGATACTCCTCTAATACATTTACTACGGTAGAATTGTGAGGAATGGGCTGTGATACTATGGGACTCATGTGACAATCCGTTCGAGAAAGAGTTGCTATCAGATCCGACGATCCAGAAGGAGTTATATAACTGACTGGGGGGGCTGCAACGGGTTCCTCCTCCTCCGAGGAAATTTCAACCATTGCCTCACTTATGAGGGGAGGAGAATCGCCAACCTTCGTCACCCCGGGAATACCATGCAATGCCCTCCCCAGGAAAACGTCATTAGAAGACCCGAGAGAAAAAGCTCCCATCTCCGCTCCTACAAAAGATGTCAGTAGGAAAATGATCCGAGGACACCAATAAAATTTATAAACTAGAGAATGATTAGCAGAACTTACGAAAGTGAAAATTACTGTGAAGAGGACGAGAAGCAGGAGTGCATCCTTCCACCCCCTCTTGTAAACCTGCCAAAATCAGAGCCTCGGGGAAATCCAACAGCCCAGATATATCATAAGAACCAGAGAAAAGTCCCGAGTGAAGCAATATCTCCCTCACTTGTCCTCGTGTTTCGGTGTTGGGTGCGATATATCCCAGACCCCATCGGATGGGTACACCCCACGATCTGGCTGACTGGCCTCTCGGACGGATAAAGAAAAATCTCCGCCTCCAATCCCCTCTACTAGAGTGGGAACTGGATACACGAGTGAAGATATTTTCCTTGTCCCGATAGGTCAAGCTAAAAAAGGGAGTCCCCTCTGAGCAAGGTTGAAGGGTAAATATTGTCCCCACCCGATAAGGGGACATCGGAAGGTTTAAAAGCTCACTACGAAGGACATATCCCACCAAATGACTATAGGAACTTGGTGTTAACTGACTCGGACACACCTGCCAATACCGAAAGAGTATTTGGAAAAAGGGATGGAAAAAGGTCCGTAAACCACAACGCATCTGTTCGGTATAAACGGTCATATAACCTGAAGGGGGTGCGTAAGCCCTTTGGCCCGAGGAAGGCACTATTATATCATAATCTTCGAACTCTAAGTTATAACCATTAAAAAGAGATCTTACCGAGTTCTCACATTCTGCACTCATTGTGGATCCTACACGTCCTCTGCCTATCAATCTTGATGGATTAAGAGGAATCAAATCGAATTCCGAAGACTCATCCGCCAAAGGATATGGCTCCCTACTCATGAATATCTCCCTGATATGATTGACTCTACGTGAATTTGTAGATGGAGTCCTACGAACCACTCCAAGAGAGGAACTAGCACTAAGTGTTGTTTGGTTCTCGGATGGATTGCCCCTCGGAGGAACCCTTGATGATCCAGAAGGACCCCGAGCGGTATCCTGAGAAGAACCGCCAGATGAAGTCGAGCCAAATCTTCTATAATAAGGAGGCATCATCGTATCAAGTAAGTATTATCTTTGTACTTGCAATTATAAAAGAAAATCAAAGACTAATAAGGATTAGGAGATAAGTGCATAATTGATAAAGATCCTACGTGCATATATACTCTTTAAATTAGAGTTAAAAGTAGAAGTTTAAACTCTTAGTACGTTAACTAAGGGACACGTGTTGGAAAACTTTTTGATTAAGGAGGACACGTATCCTATTTAACCATGCAAAGTAACACCTCCTACTTAGAAATTTTACTTAGTCAGCATCCATATAAGAATTATCATTATCCATCTTAATTAAACAGTGGAAATAAAATAGGAAGATTGCACAAAATATTTATTGATTTAAACCAAAGAGCCCTCGGAAGGGGTAATAAGTACCAAGGAATGTTTATTTGAAAAGTAAAAGTAAAAATTACAAAAAACTAGACTAAGCTCCCGTGGGAGGAGGGAGAGAAGAAGTTGTCTCTTCTGCGGAAGTACCCAATGGAGCAAGACGAGAGATTGGAGAGAATACTCCCCCAGAGCCGCTAGCCCTTGGACTTGGACTCGTGGCGGAGCGCATTGGAGAGGGTGTCGGAGAATCCCGAGAGGATAGCAAACCCCCAAACCTCCCCACAAAATAATGGCAGTCATCGGGAGTTGGCTTCTTTAATTTCCGAAGATCGAAAGACTTGGAGAAGTTAACGTCCGACCTTATCAAAGATTTCGCCACCTTCGCACACTCCAAATAACCCCACAGAAGATGGCCCATCAAGAGCTCATGAGAAGGCTCCTCGGATGCTCCTGATTGCTGCCGTGAGATCTCTCGCTGGGCAAATTGAACAGCTGCATCCACCTTAGCCTGCACGTCCTCGGGAGATAGAAAACTTGCTAACTTCCCCTCGGCTGATTCTGCCCTATCAGTAACTTGGCCCAGTGTCTCCTGGAGAACTCTCTCTCTCTCATTCCCGTCCGCCACCGCCTTCTCGAGAGCCGCAATACGAGCAGTAAAGACCCCCTCGGAATCTTTCCATTCCTTCTCCCTCTTCATATAAGCGGATTCGGCAGCACTTAAACTACCTTGTAAATTTGCCCTCGCCTTCTCTGATTCATTGAGAGCAAACTCGTAGTCGGAAATTTTTGTTTGAAGAAGGTCCTCCCTAGTTTGACTCTCTTTATCCCGGAATAAGAGAGGTGCCAATTGCGCCCGGAGTGCCTCTAAATCCTCTATATCTTTCCGACCGCGCTCTTCAACAGCAGTAACTGCCTCCCGAGTCTTTCCAATCTACAGAAAAGTTAACAATAAAAGATTCAACAGAGATGTATTGTGTAATTTCAGAAGACTAATGTAGAGAAGCTTACCATGAGCCCCAACCAGTTAAGACTGGTGTACAAAAATTGGTACCCCTCGGCGGGTGCTGAACTGGAGGAGGCGAAAAATCGGAGGATATCTTGATAAGCCTCCCCCACTGAACGAGATGAAAATTCCCCCCCGGATCCGCTGGGAGGAATAGGCTCCTGAAATGTATGACCCCTCGGAGACAAAGTCACCGGGACATGTCCCCTCGGAGGAGTCGTATCCTTTACCGGAGTCGTCACTTCTGAATTTGTAAATATGGCCCGTGAACCACCTACTGTTGTGGAGGGGCTGGTCTTTCCTAATAGTGATTGCAGAATTCCTTCCTTCAAATCTCGGTCCTCTGAAGAAGGATCAAACTCCCCTTGGGTGTCTTCGGAGTCCCCTCGTAAATCTTCTTGCTCGGGAATGTTAAATTGGGCCAGAAAATCCTCCTCTGCAACAGATACGAACTGTCAGTGATTGAAAGGATGAAACTAGAAAAAATTATGGAAAAAAGGCAAATGACGAATACTCACCATATAATGAAGACTCTTCTACCATCGGAGCTTTCCCTTTATCCATAGCCACTACATCAAAGGAAAAGGTGTCAACACATCATCAAATATTGCAGATAAAGATATGAAAATCTCATTAAAAACCCGTGAAAACTTACCCCGAGGAACAGATTCAGGAACTGTCGGAAGCCTAGGAGAAGGATCCTCAGAAGACAGGTCTATTACTTCAGCATCCTTCCGAGCAGATTCATCCTCCATACCACTCGGAAAGATACCCTCCTCGGAACCTCTCGGAGATATTCCCATATTAGATTCGGAAGCAGGTAAATTCCCTGACTCCGATTTGGAAACGGGCACTAAAGCCAAATCCCAAGGTGCTACTTGACGTAGGGGAACAGCGCTCCTAACGACCCCCATCGCATCCATGCATAGAAGAGAATGGTCTTCGTGGAATCCACCCTTCTCTGAATCCATATGCATACTCTCGGGAGCATTAACCTCCTCCTCCTCGTGATCTCCCTCCTCTGGTATCTACGAGACACCACTAGGAGTAGGCTCCCTCGGACTCGACTGCAGATAGTAGTTCGCCATGACATCCCCTGCATCATCCCATCAATAACATGTATAAGCACAATTTACCACTGTGCTCGGAAAGAGAATAAAAGGATAAAAGAGCGAATAAAGAGACTTACGAAAGAGACTCCTCGCAACGGGAGACAGGGACAAGGGCCTCTCCACGGCGGCATCAGTGAAAACTACATGGTGAAGCCCAGAGGTCTCATATAACATCGTGAAATCCTCCGACTCCATCAATTTGTGCTGAGAAATTATAGGAGATAGCACCGCCTCCTGATCCAGAGCATGCACGGGAGTAGTACCCTCTCGCCAATCAAAGGGCACATCCCACTCGCCGTTGACAGGGCTCACGAAGAAATACCTGTTCTTCCAGACGCTATGTGAGGTAATAGCAGCCCCCAAGATCCTCTTCGTGGAATCCCCCGAGTTATCCCGATGACGAACGTTATAGAAAGGATACCCCCCGGGTGATACCGCCACGTCAAAGATTGAAAGAAAGTGATCCACCGAACATTCTAGCCCATTCACGTGGCACCAAAATACATAAATACAGATAGCAGCAAATCCATTTGGTACCATCTGACTTGGGCTGATATTACAAGTTTTAAAGAGTTCGCAGAAAAAAGGGGACATAAACGAGCGCCACCCATACTTCACTTGAGCGAAAAATACTGTCAACATACCCGGAGGAGGATAGCATGCCCTCTCATCCTTCGTCGGGATTCGGAAGACCATATTCTTCTGAAGGACTCCGGTTGAGGTCAACAGATCTGCTACCTGCTTACGAGTAGCAATATTCTTCGTTTTTTCCACCTTAGCGAAAGTTCGAAGAGGCGGCTCCTTTGATTTGGGAACCCTAGCTTTTTTCGAGGAAGTGGCGCCGCCCTCAGCAGCAGCAGCAATTTCTCCCTTACGCTTGCGAGTAATAACTCCCACTGGAATACCTCTCACACTCGTAGAAGAATTAATCGGAGCAGTGACTTCCGAGGAGATAGCGGCGGCAATAGAGTCAGTGTTGGTGGAAGAAGCCATGGATACAAGAGAAGAGGAATGTTTTGGAAAGAGAGAAGAGGAATGGGTAAGTCTGCTGGGAATTTGAATTGCAAAAGATGAAGAATAAAGATTAAGGAAAGAGATTTCTTTTTTGCTCTGAGAGGAAATTACCACAAAGACGGATTGAGTGAATGAAGAAAAAAGAAGCAACAGTGTCCTATTTATAGCCGAAGGTGACAACGGTCAAGAATTTTGAAAACGTGGAACTTATTTAAAGCTCCACGTAACTGCCACTTGATTGTGCCACGTCGTCCATTCTGACCGTTGCCAACGGTCAGATAGTTCAAATCTCCAAGCTGGTCAACAACAGTCCGCCACCTGCGCCCCGAGATCTCCGCGTGCTTAATAACGATACCCTAAGGGTATTCAGGTAAAATCCTTATAAATTCTAAATATATATACGTATTGAATAAATATCAAAAAAGAAAAAAAATAAATATAGGGACACTAAGCAAAAAATAACCCCTCACCTCACTGAGGACGATGATTTAAAATTCCGTTTGTCTCTACGAGGACAATCGAAATTTGGGGGGGCTAGTGTTAACCCTAAAAAATAAAATAGAGGAGATCACTCCTACTCGGGAAAAATAATATGTGGACAATACTATTGTCACGAGTACGTCCGATGAGATGTACCTATAAAGAAAACCCCTCGGAGGATATATGGACAATACTATTGTCACGAGTACGTCCGATGAGATGTACCTATAAAGAAAACCCCTCGGAGGATATATGGACAATACTATTGCCACGAGTACGTCCAATGAGATGTACCTATAAAGAAAACCCCTCGGAGGATATATGGACAATACTATTGTCACGAGTACGTCCAATGAGATGTACCTATAAAGAAAACCCCTCGGAGGATTGCCCTACCTCTCGGTCACTGACCCGAAAAGGTTTATAAAAGCATCCGAGGAGAAACGCAAGCGTCCCTTGGAAAGTCAAACGGTGAATGAAAAACAGATATCAACACGGCATCGGGAAAAGAGCAAATCCCGATGGACCCGTATGACTCCGATATCCACCAAATGCGCCAAGAGGGACCAAGAGGGACCCCGAGTCCTATGAACTTACAAGAAAACTTCCTTGCTGAACACTCCTCGGAAAAGGCAACACTCGGACTTATCCGAGAACACAATTTTGGAAGAAGTCAATACAGGAACACCCAGCGAATATATTCCGAGCACTCTGGTGAAGAAATTTCACTCTCAGAAAAGCAAAAACAGCCCTCGGACACAAAATCACAGTCCTCGGAAGTCATACCAAGTCCTCGGAGATCACATTTCCACCCTCAGAGATCACTCCTGACTGTTGAAGAAAATACCCGAATCAAGAAGGAGAAACAAAAGCCCTCGGAAGAATAGCTCTATCAGAAACAGTCTACAAAAGCCCTCGGAAGAATAGCTCTATCAGAAACAGTCTACATCAGAAGCCCTCGGAGATATCAGAAGATACAAAAGCTAATCCAGTCAGCGCCTAGTAGACAAACGATAAACCTTATCCTAATTTTCACACCTGTATCAAGGTAACAACAACACCTGTCCTTATCAAAACACATGCACAATGACACCTACCCCTACCAAGGTCTATATAAAGGGAGGTGATCAGTAGAAGAAAGCAAGCTGAAGAAGCTGAAGCAATTAAGCTCACTTACTACAATCTATCACTCAAATACATAAGATAAAAAGAGGAGGAAATGTTCAGTGAATAAAGGAAGGGAATATTCTTGCAATTAATCTCATTATGTCCATCTCGCGTTGCCTTTGAATCACGGACAGGACGTTTCGACCCAAATAAATATCTTCCGTTAAATAGGGAATAATTCCAAACCTGTTAACAGTATCAATTTGTTAGGGTAATTTTGAATAGTTCTTTCCGTCTTTCTTTGTATAACATCTGTACAAACCTTTGTAAATAAAGGCGGGTTTGTAGCATAATTCTTTTTAAGAAGGATGGGTAAGAGTATTATTTTGGGATAAAACTCCTTGTATTAGTAGCCTTTTAGCTAGAGATATGGTCCAATTACCTATCTTTTTCATTATTTACCAGAAAAAAAAAGAAGCAAGTTGAGTGAGGAAATCATACAAGTTTTTTTAGTTGAACTATGAGGAAATCATACAAGTTTTTTTTCAAAGATGCATAAACTATGAGAAAATTTTTAGCCCCGCCATAAAAGTTTCTTTAACATCAATCATACACGACAACACTTAAGTCATAAATTTTAATTGGTCACACTTTTTCAATGAAAATATCCGCTGAAGTTCGTAAAATTTATTAACTTTCAAATATATTTGAATTAGTTGATATGTGACATCAAATCACGAAATTCTCATGATATATCCCCAGCTTATAACCGCCTATAGGATTTGTCCATGACGTAAATACGAAGCAACACGAATATAACATCGACGATGGTAACAACACAAAGATTTAACGTGAAAACTACAAAACTAGAGAAAAACTACGTGGAACCGAGCAAAATCCACTATGTAGAAAATTTGTACAACTACATAATTTTCACTCATCCCAACGACCCCCACAGAGCATATTCACTTTCACTGCTCCCTAAACTACCCCTCAGACAAGTACTCGGGGTACTACATTGCATATTTAGGAAAGACGAAAAAAGACTCTGAAATTTGATGCTTTCCATTTGAAATGCCGATGCCTATTTATAGAAAATTCTTAAGCCAAGAAACCGTGGGTTTCTCACATACCCATTGGCTAAATTATATATTGGCCAATCATACAACTGCCAACAAGAATTCCCTTCCCCTACATTGGAATTTGTTGCCAACAATCTCCACATTTAAATTTTGATGTGTGACTAGTCAGATCTTCAAAATCATCTTCACTCCGGCTCCTGGACGATCGCACGCCCAACACTACGTCAGAAGATCTTCATATCCCCCGATATCCCTGCAATGCAATCATATTTCAACTTAGAAGTACCATGCTCCACCATAAAGCACAACCACTCAAACACCAATTATGAGAATTTCCTTTCCGGTCCATGTTGAACATAACCATGGTGATAGTATGGTGGCAACTTTCTCTTTGGTCTCCTCTGAAAGTCATTAGGCCGGCGACATGAATAACACACACTTTGCATTAACGCCCCAAGCAATGCCCGTGTGTAAACTGGAACTCACTAACACCAACGTCTGTCTTATGACAACCTTACAGTCTCATGCCATCAGAATGCACCCGCCATTTATAGCACGTCACTCAAGTAACCAATGTTAGTTTGACCAATGCTTGACTAAGAGTCACTCGCCACATCGACTCATCGTGATGGGCAATTTTTTTTTTCGTGGATCTAGTGTTTGCACCACTCTACTAGCAACTGTATCCGTCGTGCTAGTAACACCGCTACATATAGCGAGAACTCTACCTTGTGTAACCTTGAAAAAATCAACATTTCTGGACTTGAGCACGTTGCAAGTCACAGTTGATTTTCTTGTCAAAATACTTCACGTCAAACTTCACAATATTCGTACCCTTGTCTTTCCACATTGCACCGGTGAGTTAGTGAATTTCTGGTAGATCAAAATAGTACAAAGTAAACCCTCGTAAAGAGATAACTCGTCATTCCTAGCAAGATTTCAAGGTTCCCACGTGATGATGCATAATCTGTCCTGCACTCGGTAATAGGAAAACCGGGCACCCCGTAAAAATGACCAATGGCTAAGAAAAGGACACCCCCGGGTTATGACCTACCTACGCCCCATAGTCGATCATGTGCGAGGGTACCCCGAAGAAAGCCACGAGAGCCCCCCATCACGGGTCAGCAAATGACCCAAAATGGCTAACTACACCACACGAATTTCACGTGTCCCGCGTAAAGGGACCCCTGGGTGGTGGCATACAACACTTAGCCGATAGATCTTTTGAGACAAGAAGAGAATACAAAATAGTAAGGAACGAATGAATACAAGGAAGGGTCGAATGAAGAAGATCTGCGATCTCAATATAGCAAATCGAGGATGGAGCAACTCAAAAAACCACCCAACTGCTCAAAAGGATTACAACTCAAAACCCCATGGACATACGGGGAATGAAACACTACTCAGAGGGTCTCTTTACCTCCGGATCGAAAACAAGCATGACGATGGCAAAAACTGACTCGAAGGAAGTGCCAATCACCCACGTTAAAGAGAGCTCCTAACTACCCCTCATTATGACGAAAGACCACACCTCAATAGTCCAAGACTGCCATTTGGGCAGAAAGTGGCGAATCTTATCGGTCCAGAACAACGATTGGCGCAGGGCCGACCTACCCTCATTGGTTAAGCAAATCCAGCCAGAGGATTGGAGCAAATATAATTATTATCCGGTTAGAAGGACTCAGATAAACTCACATAATTGGGTGCCTCGAACCAAACAACCCCCATTGGTGCAGAAGGCCCCCAACAGCATTGGCCATCATCACCACTCCAAAGTATGATGGAAGACCAACCCCAATTGGGCTAAAGACCTCAAGGCTAGCACTATAAATAACACCTCGTTTCACCATCTGAAGAAGAAGTGCATTATCACCATCACACTCATCATTTTACTTAGCAAAATACTTAAAATACTCTCTGTAAAAAATAGTTATCTCCACACACGACACCCTTGTAATTCACTCGAAATCCTTAATAAAATAATATTGCTTCATTTTTCTCAAGTTCGAGATAGGCGTTCTGAACAATATTATGTGATTATATCCACAACTTCTCCCGACTCCATGGGCCTCGAACGATATTTCATCACCACCAGATAATTAGTGGGGTCACAACGGTCCTGCTTAATAACCAGAGAAAAACCACGGTGAACCGAGCAAAATCCACTATGTAGAAAATTTGTACAATTACATAATTTTCACTCATCCCAACGACCCCTCCAAAACCTATTCGCTTTCACCGCTCCCTAAACTACCCCTCACACAAGTAGCCGAGGTACTACATTGTTCATTTAGGGCAGACGGAAAGAAACTCTCAAATAGGATGGTTTTCATTTGAAATGCAAATGCCTACTTATAGGCAATTCTTTAGCCAAGAAACCGTGGGTTTCTCACAAAATCATTGGCTGAATTATATATTGGTCAATCATGTAACTGCCAACAAGAATTCGATTCCCCACATGGGAATTTAGTGCCAACATATAAATGCTTCATCCCGTATGAATTTGATTATTTGGTTTTCTTGTTACGATAATTAGTATATAATTTAATTTGGTGTAGATTCAAATGGAATACACATAAGATAATAAATAGATACATTGAAGAGTAATTATATCAAACTATGTTAATTTAGAGTTTTCTGGGGGTATCGAGATCAACTTTGTTCGCAATACACCAAATGAACGGTATGCTCAATGTAGTAGGTAAAATATTCTGGTATCTCAAATCTTCAAATAGCTTGAATATGTGGTCCCTCCGAGAACTCAGGTACCTCTAATCCTTGCTAGGTCGAAACTCCAACAGCACTGCACCGGTAACTGGAAAGGTCTGATTGATCGAGAGTCTGATAGCTCAAATCACTTAGCTCGAAGGTTGGTTTTGATGAGAGCGAGTGGTTGTAAGGTTATTAAATGACGTGTCTCAATATTGGGTCTGAGGTATTTATAGTCCTCAAGATGTGGGGACCACTTTTCGTAATTTGTGGGTAGCTCGAAATTAAGGTTTCGAGGTATTCAACCACATGTATCTCGAACTTTTGTTACGAAGTACCCGTTAATGGACCTTGTTGGGTCGGACCGACACAAGTTCTATTTCTTTCGCCTATACTATTATTAATATATCAGAATTATTAATTGTCAAGTAAAATGGGAACGATACAAATAACATTCGATGTGTTTTTCTAATTCGAATTGTATTTGGAGATTAATTTTTCGTATCTCAAAACTACCTCCAATATTAGAGGAAAACTGGCCCATTTGCTCGTACCATTTTGCCTACAAAAAGTAAGAGGACAATAAAAAAGAAAAAAGAAAAAACGAATATGCATTCTAATTTTGGTTTTATAATCCGACTCTAATTTGCCCTAGCTAATTTATCTAGCTAATTTATGAAGTTGGACCACCACCGGCCAGCTGACATTACTAGCCTCCGAAGGTTGGACATTCTAATTCATTAGCATTAATAAAACTAAATTGGCTAGGCACATGTACATAACCACAAAAGTTGTAGAAAATCGAAAATGGAATCAAATCAGTAGCACAGACGCACAAATAATTTAGCGGTTAAAAAATGAAAGGTGACCAAATTTGGTTGATAGTTGTATTTTTTATGAATACTTGTATCTGTATTAAATTTGTTTCATGAGTCATATTTTGACATGGCACTTCGTGATAATTAAGTGAGTCACATTAAGATGAGGCAAGTAAATATATTAGGAAAGACCAACAAAAACCAGAGTGATTGAACTAATAATATTGCTCATTGGGCAAAATAACATTCACCACTAAAAACATTAAGCCTCCCAACCTATGGTCTATTTTGTGCAATGCCCCTGAATTAATTTTATAAACGATTTGGTCCTTTAAATATAGGGTGTCTGTTCGATTTGCCCCAGTTGTGCATTTTCGACCATTTTCGGTCATTTTTGGCTGGAATATTCCCCTCTACCCGACTCATATGTGTTTAAGTAGATGTATAATAATAGTTGGTGAAAAAAAAATAAAACAATACCTCCAAGTGAGGAATATTACGGCCACAAAAAGACTGGAAGACACCACGGGATTTGCCCATTTTTGGGTGGAATATTCCTCTCTACCCGACTCATATGTGTTGTACTAGATGTATAATGGTTGTTGATGACAAAAAAAAAGTAAAAAAACACCTCAAATGGAGGAATATTCCGGCCACAAAAGATCGAAAATGCACAACTAGGGCAAATCGAACAGACACCCTATAGTTTAAGGAACAAAGCGCTTATAAAATTAATTCAGGGGGCATCGCGCAAAAGAGGCTATAGGTTGGGGGGCTTGATGTTTCTATTCCTAATAATTATGAACGTAACTTTATAAAATTATTACAAAATTATAATTCACTGTGAAAATATATAACTACTTTAGAAAAATGTTAAAGCAGCCGCAATAACTTAATTAGACCTAAAAAGACGACAAAACCACGCGTTCCCATTCTTTTGAGTAATTGTATTTACATAATATGTTTTCAGCAGTGTCTTTGTTTATTGCATATCACTGTCCACGCCTATTTTTCGTATGGTTTCTTTTTCCTTTCTTATGTATATCTTGCATGTAGTTCATTGTCAATATCCTAATTAGATTATCTTTTATGAGAAAGAGAAATTAACCTCCCAATATATCAAAATTAAACACTTTTCCCCCCTAGAAACATATAAGTTGGAGCACTTTACTTCCGATCAATTTTTAGCTATATTTCTCAAAAAAAAATTGATAATGTACATTTCTACAGAATATTATCTTTCAACAAATTAAAGAAAAAAACAGCATATTTTCACTTTTATTATACCTCAGGGCGGTGGCAGGTAGGAATAGTAGGTGTTTGGGGGCGGGGGAATGGTCCTTTTATGCCCACCACTGTCAACTTGATGTTTGTCGTCAAAAATCTCTATTGTAACTGGTGATGTGTAAAATACGGTATTTGAATGGTTGTTTCCTAAAACTTTTGAGTAATCCTTGTAACATTTTCATTGGTTTGTGTTTTATTTGATTATTTTGTAGTTTAGAGTTGAGTAAGAGCAAAACGAGTCACAATTGGGATGCATTGAGCATAAAATGGAAGCAAAAGGGGAAAATGAACATTTTAGAGGAGTTCGTTGACCTAATCTGGGCGTATCGCCGCCAGACGACGCAACGTGACTAGCACTATGTAGTTCGGTAGCAGTTGGGTGAGCGTCATATATGCGGTGCGACGCATGATGAAGGCAGGAGGTAGCGGACCAGCCTCAAGGACTAGAGCGACCAGCATTGTGAGAAAGGAGTAGTGCGACATCCAACATAACTTGTGCATGACATGGAAAAGAGGTAGTCATGACTCAAACTTAGGGAAACACGTTTACAAGAGAAAAATTATGAAAGAAGAAGTCTAGCTACCAAATAAAGGATAGCAAAAAATACATCTTCCATAGCAAAAACACACACCATAGTTCATCCATCCATTCATAGAAATTATAGTTTTAGCAATTATAGTTTGGGAGAAAGGTGATTATAGCAACATCTAAATATTATGAGCAAAGCAAAATTAAAGGTGATCAAGGACAAGACACGTCAACATCTCACCGAGATCAATAGTTTAATTTTTCTTTTATTCCATATCTTGCTTATAATAAATAATTCTTTTGATGCTTCGATTAGGATAGAATGTAGTTACCTTATAATGCACCTTGAACCTATGTTTTGATTACTTTGACTAAAATCGAGTCTTGTTGGATCTTGTTTGTTTCAACTGATGCATGATAGGATTAACACGTGCGGTTTCTAAGCTAAAGTAGTGACATCAAACTATTTTGTGTTATCATAACTATGCATAGGATAAGTAGGAACACAACATATGCATAATAGATCATATGAACAAATTTCTAAACCTTCATTACGAACGTTTCACGAGGAATTTATCATGGTTACCAACTCTAGTTCTTTTCTAAAACTCTGTATGTATAATTGACACAATGAACATCGAGAGGTCCATTCGACCTAACAGTTTGAGCAATTAAGGGGCTAGAGGATTCATTAGGTATTGCAAAAGGAAGCGTACTTCTCACGGTAAACTAAGAACAATGCAATAACTCAACAGAAAGAAGCATAACATAGGAAGTTTCTGCATCCATTAATAATGGGTTCTAACTCGTAGATACGCTTTTCTCTCATATGCATTACAACCAAATCAATGAATCAATTCAATTATGTTCTATAGTTTAGTAGCTTTCGTCATTCAACCAATGCGTTAGATTAGATTAATCATTACGTTTTTTTGCTTTTTTTTTTTTTTTTGCTTTGTTTAACCATATATAACACACTCCGGTGGGATTGACTCATGGGGCTTAATATACTTTTTATTTTATTATTACTTAATCGTGCACTTACAAAAATGAACGTGTAGGTGTAACTTATTTAATGAATACATCATAGAAACAATACACGCTCGCCACACATCAATAATGATCAGACTCAATGATTCGATCGAAGCCAATCTAATTGTCTCTCTGGCTTAATGAAATATAATATTCGATTAGAATCAGATCTAAAATATAAGGAGCGAATTGTGGAGCTAGCAATAAATAGATATGCAACCGAAATCTAAAACAAGGTTTATCGTTTCTTCATATATTTGCTTTACAATATGCTTAAAAATAATATTGATATTGATACCTATTTCACTTAGAGAAATAGATACTAATTTGGTAATAATTCGTCTGCGTTAATAGTTGGGTAAAAAAAGGTACAAATGGGCCTAATTACACCAAACTATGCTAATCTAAATTACGCTGGATCACCTTCATCTGGAACACACCGAATGCATGGTTGAATCACAATTGTAGATAAAATCTTCCAATAACTCAAAACCATAGATATCTCGATATGAGAAGTCTATCGAAACTTGGTGTCTCTGAAAATCGGGCATCGTTCCAAACCTGGAATGAGTCAAAAATATGATCTGATGATGCTATAACTCGAAATGACTTACAACTCGAAACTAGTTATAAGTCAAAACTGGACTCTGGATATAAGAATTTGGGAATGCCACGGTTATAATATACTTGCATTGATTATCGGTTTTGGTGTATAGTCCTCGAGACGCGGCACCACTTTTTGGATTTCGTGGATTATGTCAAAATATTGTATTTCGAAATGAACTTTCAAGATATCACGGTGAGGATATCAAAATTGGCTTTCGAGATATCATTCGCTAGGATTTCCCTTGGTTGATTTAGCCCAGATTCGTTTCTCTTATCCGACTGATGAGTGTCTAAAGTAAGCATTTTTATACCTCATTATAAGGGGTTAAATGAAGATTTACTTAAGTAATTACCATATTTCAGTACGTTTTCGTGTATTTCAGGTTTTTGGAGACGTTTGGTGAAAATGTAGTGTTTTAAGGGGAAAAGAAGCCAAAGGAAGCAAATTTGAACAAGGCTATTAAGGAGGACCAAAGCAAGAGTCAAACGGATGAAACAACAAGTGATTTGGGCAACAAACAAAGGTGTTAGGGCAAAAGCACCAAAAGCTATACAATGAGGAGAATCCGAATGAAGCCATTTATTCAAATGCAAGGTGACAAAGTCACAGGAAGAATCAAAGGCCATGCTACATACTATTGAAAAGCCATGGAAGTCAGTATTCTAGCGGATCAAGATTCCGACATATAGAGAAGAAGTTATAGCATCGTGAAGCCGTGTAGAAAGGAAAAGAGTCGTAGGACATGAGTCGCGCGACATGCCAAGTCGCATAACCCCTTACCACGCGTGAAGTCGGCATGGGCCTGTGCGTCATAGTAATTTGAAACACCCTGAAGAGTATATCTTCTCATTCTTTTATGAGACTCAATGGAAACATCGTTGGAACCTTGGCCCGCGTGTTTAGCACAAGCATCCTCAGCTATCCACTAGGACAATTTCCCAGGCCTAAACCATGGGGCATATGACTAAATTGAGCATCGATGGGAAGTGCCAGATGCACTCCTCTCACCAACACTGGCACTAGGCGGCTTGAACCCTGTCTCACCTGGCTCAAGGCCATCCCCCATCATGATCAAAACCTAGGGGTGGATCCCCAATAACGGCAGGAACCTCCTCATCAACGACATCCCTAATAGGAGAACCATCTCAAGACCCAGACCCTCTGCATGGTGACATTGTTCTCTCGGTATAGGCCTCAGAAACAGGAGGGTACATCTCTCATCTTCTCATCAAATACTACAGTGTCACCACGACATACACTATGGCCACCTCTGCTTCTTCCATGAGAAGACGCACCGACAGAAGCCGACCCTGCAAACACAAGGAAAAGGTCATGACAACGGTTAGTGTTTTACAATTAAGTGATTCATTCATTAATCTACCACTCCATTTGGATACAATATTAATTCGTAACTATACGTACTATTTTATTATTACTTGATTCGTGCACTTGCGAAAAAGTGGAATTTAGGTGTAACTTTCATGTGTTAACTGATATTTTATTTTATTACACTCAAACTCCCCATCAACTTTTTGGCACAGTTGTCGGGGAGTAACGGTATTATTTTGTGTGAATCATCAAGCTGATTTGCAAAATTACTAAATTGTTCTATCTTACTTTCGCGAGAAATGGTAGTGGATCGAGTTAGAGCAGCACATAGTTTACCTACTTGGGTAAAGAAGATAGCTTTGTGAGATGAGGAAACTACACGGAAACAAAAGCTCTGAATTATCCGGTCCCCAAAGAAATAAAATAACAAATCAACGGAGGGAAGGACACACGATCACGTCATCAAGAAACACTTAAAAAAACTTCCAAACCCTCGTTTTTGTTTGGATACACGTCGTTTGAAGAAGAATGGAAGTGCATGGTTAGGCACACACAATTTCAAGGGGAACCCTATGAATATCCTCTGCATTGCATAAAAGAATTCAACGAGATATACCACAATCTTAGGATCACAGATGAACAGAAAATTTGTGTGATCTTCTCATATTCCTTGAAGGGAAAAGTGAGCAAGTGGTACACCAATTCCATCAAGATCAGCACAACATGGAGTGAAGTCGTGAAGAAGTTCACACATGAATCTCTTAAGGATTCATCGGTGAAAACACCAAATCAACGACTCTTCAGTTTACACCAGAAAGATGGAGCAACCATCAGCGAAGCATGGGTAGATATGGAAACGATTCGTAAGGATATAAGCAAAGAGTGGGAGAAACACAACCACTCAACCATATCACCTTATTGGCATACTGATGAGTAATACGTGGAGAACTCCTATCTTGGTCTTAGCATAGTGAATCAATGCATCTCAGATGAGCTAAGTCAAGATTCACTAGATCAAAGTTCTTTTTTCAATATTCTGAGTTACGAAGATATGCATTTGCTGAGAGCAATACAAGAGAAGTCTTGTAAAAAAACTTTCTTCTTCAAGAGAAATAATTGGAAGAGGAAAGAAGAGCAGAAAGTGAAGAACAGAGCAAAGGAGGAGAAAGACCACGGTGCAAACAGTGCAGCAAAAAACACCTGATTCTTCACCAATATTGTCGAGCTAACCGACAATAAACTAAGCGTTGTGCGGGAGGCAAACCTACAATAATAATTTTTTAATTATCAAATCCTTAGTTTATTTCTGTTTTGAGTCCTATATAGCATATTATTTCAATTTGCCTTTGAGCTAACCGTTGAGATAGGAAAAACAATGAAAGTGAAAGAAGTCATAAGTAAAGAGATGAACAGGACAAAAGTGAGACGATATTGGACAATAGTAAACACAACATGAGCCAGAGCACTCAGAGTGATTTTCTAGTAATAGGCGCGATCTCACGTGCCACCACTGCATATCTCGCCCCACACGCGCGATCCAAACTGTATTCTGCTTACGTACCACCAGAGTTCCCGAAGATACTGCATCCAATAGAGCATCAAAAGTTACATCGCGCCTCACTAGCACTATAGTAGCGCGCTTTGGCCATGTCACGCCTCACACTTTTCTTGGAGTACACGTTTCTCAGTTCGAAAGGCGGTCTAAGATGTGTAGAAATTAGAATCTACGGAATTAAGCCGAGCAATCTCTATCTTTACATTTCTTACCGTACATGTATTTTCCTTATGATTAAATCCCATTGATACATGGGTTATTCCCATTGTGGTTTTATTTATTATGAAGAGTTATTCAACTTGATGAAAAAATTCCAAATTCTAATTAAGAACCTTGTTAGTTATAGCTCTAATCACTTTTATAATTCTATTATCTCTCAAAATTCGCAAGGCTATTTATTCTCTATTTCTCCTATCTATTGACTTTCTTTCAAGATAATTTCATTTTTCTACTTTTTTTTGTATAAGAACATGGCATCTGGAATATACTACACCTTTAAGCCAGCAACAGGAACACCAGAAGAGCATCAAAACTCTCTTTGTAAGGAATTATATTTGTTTATCATTTCTCGAATACTTCCACCAGATTACAAAGGAAAAGTTTCATGGGAACAAGCGAAGATTATGATGAGTATTAAACGAGGAGAGAGTCTGAACATAGGGGAAATCATAATGAAAGCTATCGAGGATCACACCATCAATTGTCCACCTTGGTTTATGTATTGTGGAGAACTCATAATTGCACACTGTATCAAAGCAGGATTTCCAGAGCTTGATACATACATCCATCACCGAAATTCATATCCCATCAATCACATTGCGAGACAAGTGATCAAAACGATATTCCACACTAACGAGTTATCAGCAATAGAGTCAATTAAATAAGCTCTATCACCTTCGTCGAAGAGACAAAAGACAGCGCACGAGCAATTGCAAGAGGGGAAAAATGATTAGATAAAGAAAGTGTTGAGTTAGTGCATCAATTGGAAGAAATCAAAGATCACTTCTAGACAACAACACTCTCCATTGGACATAGTGGAGAGAAATTGAGGAGAGTTTTACAAATGAAGAAAGCCACACCACCACCAGTCCGACGAGTGTCTTTTGAGCTCGATCATGGGAGTCATCTGATATTTACTTAAATTCTTTCTATTTTATGGAATGAGGAAATTGCATGATTTTAAGTTTAGGGTGGTAGCTACGTTGTTTGTTACGCTTATTTGCTATATATTTATCCTTAGAATCTGTTTTCAGAGTCTAACTTTTTTCTCTTTTGGAGATTGAGTCATTAGAATGATATTTAAAGCATGAAAGCATGAATAAGTATAGATCTATGATAGTATCAGCATAATATTGTACGAGTTTGAGATGAAGGAATATGTGAATACCTTTGGTACATCTTGCGTAATATGGTCAATAACATATTTTAGTTTCATATATACCTTTCAATTTGTTGTTGTGTATAATTGTGAAGAGAATGTTGCTTATTTATGAGAATATAGTAATGAAGCATATGATTATGACTCTCGAACAAATTTCTTGACTATTGCTTGAAATAATTGTAGATGTAAATGTGTTGAGGAAATGAATTAGGCCATAGTTTCAAAAAAGAATGAGTTTCAGCCATTCAAGCGAAGAACCTTTATGAACATAAGATTATCCAATGAACCCCACTGAAGCCTTTTCTATGAGCATTTATTTATGCAGCCTAATTACCTACCATGAGGCAAAAAAAAAATTATATCCTACCAATTTCTAGAGATGGATGTAGTACATCGAATGAGGAATAAGGTAGAAGCTCAAAACAAAACCATGAGCTAAAAAGAAAAATTTAAATTTTAAAAAGAGGATGAACATCATAGAGAACACACATAACTCGTTGAAAAAACTCTAAGTTTGGGGGTGTTTCTCGAAAAGTCATGAGGTAGAGGATGGTTTGATTTTTGTGCAAATAAAACTCAAATGAAAAGATGCCAAAAAGAGCCTAAAATGTATTGCCAATGAAGAAGCACAAACAAGTGAGAAAAGAGTAATGTATGAGTGGTTTACTACACACATCTTTAGAACTCACATATGGCTTTTTCTATTATAGCCTACACCCGAGCCTAACATTACAAGATTACAAAGTCCTAAATGATCCTCAACATATGAAATCTACTTGAGTCAATGGTACTTGAAGTGTAATGAGCAAAAAAGGAATTGCTCATATGTTAAAAGCTATGTTTTTATAATTTTGCAACATGAAAATAACTCTTATGCATAAACAATAGTATCACACCCTATTAGAGCACATGAAACGAATGTGAAGATGATTGTATTAAATTTGATGTGCTTGTGTTCATCTATTCTATCTTATTTCTTGTTATGACAATAGGTTGAATTTTGAAAAATCCCACTTATGCATGTTGGCATGTCGATGATAACATTCTAATTTAGATCGAGTTAGTTAAGTGAGATTGCTTAAGGACGACAAGCAAAGTTTAAGTTTGGGGGTATTTGATGAACGTTTATTTAGCGTGGTCTAAGTATTTATTTTCTTATACTTTTGAATACTTATGATGGCAAATTTACTTATTTTATTATCGTTTCATGTTTTCTTAGGATTTTACAGAGTTGGGACAAAACGAAGCTAAAATAGATGTTTTTAGGCGA
Organism: Linaria vulgaris; assembly: GCA_948329865.1. Lineage (NCBI taxonomy): Eukaryota > Viridiplantae > Streptophyta > Magnoliopsida > Lamiales > Plantaginaceae > Linaria > Linaria vulgaris. The sequence continues at coordinate 37,069,024 of OX415253.1, forward strand.
CAATAAGTCAAGACACTATTTTGGGATGTTTAGGCGCTACGGAAGCTCTACAACACTACACAAAGGCGAAATACCGAAGATAGTGCGATTGAAAAGAAATACATCAGGAGGCCGCATGGGAAATATAGACACTTTGGCAGATCGGGCGTGTGTTGCACGATTGGCGTCTGATTGAGACGGAAAATGGGTCGACATCAGAAACCCTAAAATAAAGCCCAGAGCATAGAAAGTGGTTCGCCGTCAATTAAAGGGTTGGAATTTTGGGAGCTCTAAGTGTGAGGGTACTTTCCCTATCTAGAAAAGAACATATAACATCAACTCGTGGCACATCAACGCGCGTCAACCTGTGGCATGTCAACGTGACCACGTCAACATGTGGTACATCAACATGACCACGCCAACCTATGGCACGTCATCATTACCACATCAACCAAAGCACGTCAACCTAAGTACGTAAAACAAAACACATCAATCATTTGACCTCTACTTGTCCATAGACATGATCATGTCAACAATTGGACTAAGTATGAGATGAATTCAACTCACAAGTCAAAAATATGAGCTTTGACTTGTGATTTGACTACCCCGTAGTGCAAATCGCTTGATGTCACAAGCTCGAGCCCTCAAAGAAGCTCGATGGATATATAGCGCCGCGAAACCAATAGAATTATCTCTAAACAAGGCTGAACACCATCTAGGGATAATTCAATAACTGTCAGGGCCTCATCTATGAGACGAAGTGGTCGTCCAATCGAGCCTACGTGCTAGAATAACGCATATAGCTACAAAGCTAGCATGATACCATCTAAGACCCTCCAGCGGACACAAGTGGGAGCATATTTGCCAAAACAAGGAATCAGGAGGCCTTGGCAAAAGAGATATCCAACGATTTAATAGTTCACTTCTTTTGAAATGGAAATGGCAAATCCTTCAAGGCAATGATTCCTTATGGCTGAAGACTCTTGAGGCTAAATATGGCAAAACCACAAGACCCGTTGAATCCTTGCTGATAAAAAAAAAGTTATAATCGGCATAAGAGATTTTTATTATTAAACGAAACTGTAAGAATGTAAATTTTTGAATGAATTCTCATTACTCATCATGTACAATAAATAGATACGATACAAGGCTAATTATGGTAAATTGCCTAACCTAAGATAAATACAAATCAATCAAGAATATACTATATATATATAATACACCGCCGCAGTCGAAACGCGAGGATCATGAACGGTGAGACTGGATCTAAATTCGTCAAACAGAACCCGTGGTAGTCCCTTAGTGAAAATATCGACGACCTGGAATCGAGAAGGAATATAAAGAACCCGAACTTGACCACGATTCTTCTTTTTGCGACCAAAATGAATATCATGCTATGAATATGTTTGATGCGTTGATGTTGCACCAGATTGTGGGAGAGATAGATGGCACTCACATTATCACAATAAACAAGGGTGCCTTTGTGATCGGGACCCATAACTCTAGAAGAATATTTTAGATCCAACACGACTCCGAGACAACGTTAGCCACGACACGGTACTCGGCTTCGGCGCTGGAGCGAGAGAGAGTACATTGACGTTTGGAAGACGAAGAGATAAGGTTGTCACCTAAGAACATGTAGTAACAAGAGGTAGAGCGATGTGTATCTGGGCAGCCCGCCCAATCCGCATTAGTGTAAGAAACAAGAGAATCCAGGCGTGACCGAGAGAGAGATAGACTGAGATGGGAGGTCCTTTGAACGTAACGAATGATACGTTTGTGGGCGTAATATGTTCTATTACATGGGTCGTGCATGTGAAGATAAACTTGTTGCACGGCACAGGATATGTTCGGTCTAGTAAATTTGTGATACATGAGAACACCCACCAAACTACGAAATAAGGCGGGGCCGGGAAAAAGAGAGCCACCGGATCTGAGCTTGGGTTTGGTGTCAACCGGAGTTTTGGCAGGCTTGCACGAGGTTATGCTGGCCCAGTCAATAATGTATGTCGCATACTTACTTTGAGAGAGAAATAAGTCTCCTACAGTAACAATCCCCAAAAAATAATGGAGAGGACCCAAGTCCTTCATGGCAAACTTAGTGCTAAATTTTTTAATAATAGAGTGACGCAGAGAGATAGAGGAGGCAGTGAGAATAGTATCATCCACGTTCAAAAGCAGATAAGCAATATCGTTACCCTGATGAAAGATGCAGGGGGAGTGGTCGGATTTGTTGTGAGAGAATCCAATAGTAGAAACAAAATCAAAAAAGCGTTGATACCAAGTGCGAGGGGCTTGCTTCAGTCCATAGAGATATTTCTTCAAGAGACACACATAATCTAGATGTTAAGAATCCTGAAAGCCAAGGGATTGGCGCATATAGACATTCTTCTCCAGATTTCCATGTGAGAAGGCGTTCTTAACGTCCAATTGATGAATGGGCCAAGAATGAGAGAGAGCAATGCAGAGGGTAGTGCGTATGGTTGCAGTTTTGACCACTGGGTTGAACGTGTCCAAACAATCGATCTCAACCTGCTGAGACCTGTCATCACCAACAAAATAAGCCTTATAGCGTTCAAAAGAACCGTCAGCGTTAGTCGAATGACGAAATATTTACATAGAACGAATAACATTCACATTAGTGGTACGCAAGACTAACTCTCGCGTCACATTCTTAATCAAAGAATTAAATTCATCTAGCATGGCATGTTTTTAGTGAGGGTCAGATAACGCTTGTCTAGGGTTCTTTGGGAGAGGAGATGGAGTGGAGGAAGATGATAGATTAAAGAGACGTTTAGGGATGTGAATCACGTGCATGCTACGGGTCACAATGGTGTAAGAAGGATGGGGTGGCGGTGCGACTGATGTTGCCTCGGGTGATGGGGTCGGAGAGGTGGTGACCACAGCTTCGTGGGCCAGAGGAAGAGGAGTCGCGTGAGAGGGGGCCGCGGCGTGTGGGCCGAGGAGAAGTGGCCTATGATGGAAAGGGCCGCGGGAGGTTGGGCCAAAGAAGAGTGGGCCGTAATGGAAGGTGTCGCGGTGGACGGGCCCATTGATGGATGGGCCATAATGGAGTGGACCGTGGGGTAATGGGCCATGGACAATGGGGCTAGGCTTGGAGGAGGCGGTTGGGCCGCAGGTGTAATGGGCACCGCGGGAAGGGTTGTGAGGTTGGTGGTGCGTGAGACGGAAGAAGGAGCGGATGTACGACTCTTGGAATGAGTAAGTGTTTGGATTGGGGACTTGTATAGTGGAGAAGGGGAATTTTTGTTCTTCTAAGAGTACGTGACGAGAGAGGATCATTTAATGTGTAAGTAAATCGTAGAATTTGTATCCAATAAGCTTGGAGGGATAGCTAAGAAAAACACAAGGAGAAGAGCAAAGTTGGAGTTTGTGGATTGTTGTGTAAGGAAATAGAGGGTAACATAAGCACTCGAAAGTGCCGAGATGTATATAGGATGGAGTACGGTGATAGAATAATTGAGAAGGGGTGGCGTTATTGAAAGTTTTGGAGGAAAGTATATTTAGTAGATATGTGGTCATTTGTAAGGCGTGAGGCCATAGAGAGGGTGGCGTAGAATGGTGAGTGATGAGAGTGCGTATTATGTTGTTAATGGAGCACATTTTGCATTCTTTCGGAGTTCTATCGAGGTGTATGGACAAGAGAACCGGAGAGTCATGCCAGAGTTGTGATAGAACTTTTTGAAGTTGCTGTTGTCGAATTCCTTGTTATTATCACATTGCAAACTTTTAATATTGCAACCAAATTTAGTAGAGATAAATAGATAAAAGTAGAGAAGACAGAATAGACATTAGGTTTTCGGCCAATAGGGAAGGTCCACAAGAAATTTGAAAGGTCATCATAAAACAACGCATAATATTTATGATCATTTGAGCTAAGGACCGACGAGGTCCACAAATCACTATAAATAATATCAAAAGGACATAAACTTAATGTAGAAGATGAAGAAAAAGGAAGTTTAATATGCTTCACCAAAACACAAGGTTCACGTAACGAGTTAGTGGAATGATTACTACATTGAATAAAGTAGTTTTTATGCAAAAAGTTTAAGATAGAAGGTCCCGGATGCCCTGAGTGATGGTGCCAAAGCGAGGGAGATAGGGCAACAAAAGTGGCAGCAGAGGAGGATTGTGCGGTCGAGACGGAAGATAGGGTGATAAAGTCACCCATGCTATCACATCTCATGAAAGGCGTTCCCGTCTGTGGGTCCATCAAATAAAAGCCAAACAGAACAAATTCAATTGAAATAGAGTTATCAGTAGTAAGACAGCGAACCGAGACGAGATTATTAATAAAGTTAGGTTCATGAAGAACATTATATGAGTGAAGGGGGGTTTGGATAAGGGAATGACCGCGTTACCACAACCTTTTACAGGAATTTCATGACCATTGCAAACCACAATATTATTATCATGCTCAAAAAAGAAAAAGACGAGAGAGTACCTGATGCCGATGTCATATGAGAAGAAGCACTCGAGTATAAGTACCAATGTTGATCTAGTGGTTGGAGAGACATGGTGGGCATGGCTGCATCAATGTCGGTGGGTGCATAGGATGGAGCGGTTTGCTGGGCGGCGTAGGTTTGTTGAGGGCGGCTGCCCAAGATCAAAGGCTGAGATGAGGCAGGGGGTTGCGTCCACTTGCTAGTACTATAAGGGCACGGTGGATATGCACAAGACTGCGGGTGCCACGCAGGATATAGCGTCCACGTCATGGGATGAGTCCACGACACCCTCTAGATGGTTGAGGACGTCCACGGTGGGTAGGGGACCAACCACTAGCAGGTGGCGGTGCGTCGTGAGGCGGGGCGGTGCTGATGAGGGCCGCAACAGCTACAGCGGTGGAGGCTTTCTTAGCTTTCCTTGTTTCTTCCAGTATGAGACGAGATCGTGCCTCGTAGAAGGGAGGCAATGAATCGCTCTGCTGGATGAAAGTGGCTACGCCATCATAATTCTCGTTGAGTCTGTAGATGAGTTGGAGAACGAGACATTGGTTGGAGACTGGAGAACCAATGTTGGAAAGTTGATCTGCAAGCATCTTGAGTTCTTGGTAGTATGAGGAGATATTCAAGAAGACGTCTAATTGGACTTGAGTGAATTGGTTTTCCAAGAAGACGGCCTTCGAATTCTTGTTGTCTTGAAAATATTATCAATACGTTGCCAAGCTTGATGTGCAGTGGAATCGTTCTCGAGAATGGTGTGCAAGAGGTCGTTAGATATGGTGCCATAAATCCATTGAAGGACTATGGTATCAAGACAGGAGCACTAAGCAGGACCCGAGGCAGTCACGGAAGGAGAAGACGCGGGGGTGACAGCCGTGGATGAGGTGGCAGCCGTCGTGTCCGCTTTCTCGGTGGTGACGGTAGTGGAGTTCTTGGAGCGCTCCTTGGCGGCGGAAACCTGAAAGAGGGTAAGGGAGAGTTTCCTCGGAGGATGAGAGGGGATGATGTGGTCGAGGACCTGATATGCACGACAATGTATTTTAAAAAGCTCCGCCCAAGACGAGTACTGCCCTTTTTCCATCTCAAGAGTGATTGGAATAAAGTTGCATACGTTTGATACCATGAGGGCAGGGTGAAATTTCGACTCAGCCATGGAAGAAGAGAGAGAGTTGGGCGGCATGAGGAAGAAATAAATTGGTCACGGTTAGGGTTTAGTCTCATGGTACCGTGTAAGAGTGTTATTTGCTGAATAAATTTTCATTATTCATCATGTACAATAAATAGATACAATACAAGATTAATTATAGTAAGTTGCCTAATCTAAGATAAACCCAGATCAAATCTAGAATATACTACATATATCTAATTTAAATATATACATGTAACCATTCTTATACATGTAACATCGTACTCGAGCTTATGATGCTATTTCATCTACAAATAATAACGAAATGAAAACCAATTCAACGGTATAATTAGCAGTTGGATGATGTTGGACCACGTCACTTGAACTGGCTACAATTACATGATAAATAAATATCACCAGTTATAACACTGGAAAAAAGTAAATCGTTAGTGTGGTGTCAATCCATGTTGAAATAACTGAAATATTCAGCTAATTTAAAAGCTACTCTAAGTATCTGATCTATTCTTAATTCTATGCACAAAGAATCGCATGTCAACTCCGTACTGCAGGCCCCATGACGAATAACAAGCAATTCTTTGTCTATATATAGCCTTACTAAGGTTGCATCTTCAAACACAATAACAATTAATAGAAGCTAAAGAAAAATTAAGAAAATTTTATTATGGCTACATTGTTTTCACTGAAAGCTGCAGTATGTTTGTTTGTGTTTGCCCTAGTTGGTTCAGCTTCGAGTCGTCGAAACCCTATTTGCCCTTTTGATCACTTGTTCCATTCTGGCGACGGGTTCTTCGATGTTGGCAATGCCGTTCAAACTCCGCCAGATGGGCCTAGCCTTCCAGCTAATAATTTTCCTTATGGTATAACTACTCCCGGACATCCTTCGGGTCGATGGTCTGATGGTCTTTTGGACATGGATTATGGAGGTACGTACGTTACTTGGTGTATATGTCACATCAATATATAATTTAATTTGTTTTGCTATCCTTATTTCAATTTTTATTAGACCTCTAGAAATGATCAAATGCTAGGTAATATAGGCGTAGATATTATTCTGAAAATTAATTAATATATATGTCATTAAAATAGTTATATGAAAATTTCACTATATTTTTTGCTATGAAAACTTACTGCATGTCGTCATGATGACATATATTATTGTGTAGGTGCTGCTTTTGGGTTTCCGACCGTTACGCCTTCTCTAAGTGGAAATGCTACCACCGATGCAGTCATTTTTTCCTGGACCAGCAGTCCAGTATTGGGTCGTAGGTTTTATTCTCCGAGGGGCATTAACCTTACATCATATGCTATGCCTCTCAACGTTGAAATTGAGCAGTTTAAAAAATATCTACGCACCTACAGATGCACAACGCCAGCAGGTTTACCATGCATATACAAGATCAATTAATTAATCATACAAACGAGCTAGTTATTGTGTAATGTCATATATAGAATTAATTAATGATTCTTGTTGCATATGTTTGATACCACATTAACTTTAATTATCTTGTTCAAACAGAATGTGCCGCTATACTGGCAGACTCTCTATTCATATTTGGTGATGTTGAAGCAAATGACATCGGAATTCCGCTCATGCAAGGGAAATCCATCGCAGAAGTTGCGACTTATGTGCCATTTGTGACAGCAACTACAATCAATGTTACAAGAGTAATAAAATAAACTATTACAGTTACCTATCTACATATTTCACATAATTCTCTTTAGTAAATATGATAAATTAAAATTGCAAGACTAGCCCCTATGCTATTTTGAATTGCCACACAACTACCTGTGTTACTTTGCTAGTAATGCCAAGTTAACCAAACAAAAAAAAAAATAACTTACCACTACACTTGATTATTCTGCTCGTTCAGAAGAATAAAAATAAAAATTTATTTTATTAAATTTACTTGATGCATAAAATATTCATATATATTCTTTATAAGTATAAAATAATATTACTTTTCAAACTAAATTATACCTATTATCAATTTGTTTGGGAAAAACATTACTCTCTTGACCCGATCGAAGAAGTATTAATTAATTCAGTATGTATATGTATACTGACATAGGTAGTTTTTGCTATTAAGTCAATTTACTAATGATCGGTATGATATTTTCAGTCGAGAGGATTAATGATATCAACTCTCTAATTGTATTTATGTTGAATATAATGTAGGAGTTAATTGGGATGGGATGTACCCGACTTCTTCACCCGGGAAGTGCTCCCATTGGATGTTTTCCATATCTTCTGACGAAATTAGCCAGTAACAATCCTGCAGATTATGACAGTAATGGTTGTTTGAGGAAGGTTAATGATCTAATTAAGTACAAGAACAAGCAACTTTCAACAGCAATCGACGCTCTTAAAGTCGAATTTCCAAATCTCTACATTGTTTATGCCGACGTGTATGGTGCATTCGAAACAGTTCTCAACGAATCTTTGTCGGGTATGTGTAGATTTGTTATTTATATGAGAATAAGATAAATTAATTAGTCTTTAATAGCTAATTATTTCGTTTTAATTGAAGGAATTACACGTATACTTAATCGATGTGCTTGTATTGTATATTACAGGCCCTAACAAGAACATATCATTAACTGCTTGTTGTGGAATTGGAGGAAAATATAATTACGACAGTGGAAGAGTATGTGGAACTCCAGGAGTACCAGTCTGCGCTAATCCACTACAATATATACACTGGGATGGCATGCACCTAACTCAAAATGCCCACTTACGACTCAACACAATTCTCAAGCAAGGTCCTTCTTCAGGTCTCAACTGCACAACACCTTCCCCTTCCCCTTCCCCTTCCCCTTCACCTTCCCCTCCCCATTCGATCAACACACCCTCTTAGAATCAATTGCGTGTGACAAATAAAGCATGATGTATCAAGCTACTTTAATGTGTTGGGATTCTCTAATATTTCTGTAATATGAGCTTAGCTCTATGCTCCCTCCTTTTTATGTATACTCAAACTCAATAAATAAACTAGTACGGGATCTACGGTTCCTTTACAAGTGTAATTAATTACACACATATTTGTTGCATCTCGTAAATTTGGTCAGACCGTAAAATCAAGTTTACTTTTATGAAGACGTTTCTACGCGTACCACTAGTAAAAAATACTAGCATCCGAGTGCACTTGGTATCGCTTGCAATTTTGCTTTTTTTGTTTTTTTTTTTAAAGTAAAGCTATGAGTTGTTGGTTTTAATTGGACTTATAATTTTATTTTATGCTATGAATAACCACGAAACTGTTACATACTTAACTTGAGCGTAAGTTTTCATAATAATTGAGCATATGGGTAAACAAAATTTAAAAAGGGAAAGTCCGTATAAACTTTATAAAATTTAAAATTGAGTACTCGTTACTTAACAGTATCATGAGGTTATATTGTGTCATACTTTGAAAAAGGAGATATATTCCTATATACAAAACGAAATAACTCATTAAATGAAACCAGTGCGCGCGTTATAGCATATTTGTATGCTTAGTTCAGAAAACGAAAACATAATGTGGACTACCTAAGAAGATATTAAGAACTACAAGCGAAGAGCTAATCAGGTTGACATTAAATGAGTCCTAAGAGCGTGCTCGGTTATGTTATTACATCATGTGAAACTTTATTAGAAGTTATACTATTCCACAAATAATCTAATAATTGCTTTATTATAATCAGAGTAGTTTGTGCGACTGGCTTTTGTTATTATAATATGCGCACTCATAACTCCCGGTTTGGTTCGACGTTTAATAAAAATATCGCCACAAAATATTCTGAAATTCCTATTTACCCCCCCCCCCCCCAACCCGCCTAACCCCCATTACAACGGTCATATCATCTATTTCATTCAATCGGCCTATCGAATCCTGAAGTGTGCAGCACATAAACCCTAGTACAATTCCTCAAATTCAACTCGAAATCTGGTCACATTTCAAGAATATCATACACCAACAACTTAACGAATTGGCAAGGCTCTCAAACTCCATGTTTTTGTTTGGCTAATTCGCATGTTAGATTATTAAGGAGCTAACTGTCGCTTATATGCATGTTATCGTTCTCGAATTATGTCTGTTAAGACAAGATCACCCATCAATTTGCCAGTTACGAAAGGTATGACACCCTCCATTTTCAACTTTTATCAGTCATAAAAGTATCAATCGTTATTTATGATTTATGTACATGGTTCCTGTTGTCCACATGTTGTTTGCTCGAATGGAGGAGAAATTATATGTCCATGGTGTCGGAAATACAGAAGAAAGCTTAAAATCAGTAGAAACTTGCAATTCTTTGATTGCATGGATTTCATTATGGCGATTGATTAGAAGCATGATTGACCTTTGTAATAATGATGATATTTTAATGCGTTTTGTAAGAATTTTGGTTAGACCTGCGTATCTAAGAAATCCTGCATTAATTGTGACCTCATTGAAAATTGGGACAATTCCCAAATATTTTGCCAATCTTGTTGTAAGGCTATTTTATTTAACCAAAATGTATTTCATTTTGGCTAACTTTGGTTGTGCTTGTGAGTATAGTAAAGATTTGAGTGTCTCTTTGTAGATGGGTGCCCGGTACAATGTTGCTTGTATATGTGGCTCTTATCCTCTACCTAATGGTAGAGAAAACCGCTATGTGTCCTGGCCGTTATTATTACAAGTTCCCTTTGCACCATGACCATCCCTAATATTTGCTTTGGGTCGATCACGTAAACCTACCCAAATATGCTCACATAAAACGTTATCCATCCACAAGTCCAAAACAAAGTGCGAGTACGGGGAGACGTTCATTAGTTTCAATAGGTGAATCATCATTTGTAAACAACAACAATGAAGAAACTTGTAGCGGCTCTCGAACCGTAACACCTATTGAGGAATTATGCTTTCTCATTCCAAGTGTATCTCAAGATGTAGACGATAGGATGGTCACTAAAGTGGTAGTCATGTGTTATGTTGTTGCGTGGGTGCTTGTATTCTTTTTTACCTTGGTTGTCCTACCTTGTGTGTTTTTTCTTAAGAATTGGCACATTGTGCAATCTATGTTATAACGCGTTCGTATTGTAAAATAATGAATTTCTACATTAATATTATTTTGAATCGGGCGGACCGTTTGTTGCCATATAAATTATTTAAATTTATGTGTTTATTAGCGCAATTTAATAAGGAGAGGAAGAGGGTAATAATATTGATTTAGCAAGCTTTTCATATTGAATGATTGGTAATGGCACGGGTTCAGTAGCTTGTTAGGCTTTGTGTTATTGGCATGTTTATTTTCGGCTGAAGTGGCTTGTTCAAATGTTGTGTCTACTAGTGAACATAAGTCATGTTTCTAATTAGTGCATGAAACTGTTTGCATGACTCCAAAAACGTTTGGGGTTTCATAGAGTGGTTAAAGATGGGTCCGTAATGGAGGTGACTGTTCGTTGTTCAACATACGTGGCACTTGGCAATACTACGAGCCCTATAAATTATGCATGATTCTGCATATTTCGAGACCACTCAACACCCTTTTAGATAACTAACTATGGAGCCTGGCAGCGTTTATGACACAATGAAGGTAGAATTTTGGCAGTTGATTTAATCGCGGTACTTCTTCAAATTCTGGCTATCAATTTTATTTGATCCTGAATCTATTGCTTAGGACGACATAGTTGGCATTTTCTGTTGCTCATTAAGGAATTTTGGGAAAAGTTGAATTGCGATAAATGGTTCATTGAGGGTATGTTGTAGAAGATCTACACAGATCTCGCTCCGGACTTGAGTGAACTCATGGGGATTGTGGTGACTCCGGATATGATCAACGAGAGGTTGATCATAATGAAGACTCGGTTCAACCTCTTCAAGCAATTTTATCGTAGTCTTGGAATCAAATTCAATCCCAAAAGAAATGAGTTGGAGATTGATCGCCATGTGCATGGTCAGTTCGACCGCACTGTAAGTTTAACAACATTCATATGCTATTTTCTATTAATTCTTGATTTTACTGACATTTGTCAAAACTCCTAGCCATCGCGCATTGACTTCTCTTCAGCATGGTGGGATTCACAAATTACAAGGACTGCCTCTATTGTTTCTTTGTGAAGGATGTCCCAATCACCGCGGCCATAGTGTTATTGCAGAAAGATGTTTTGTGGGGGGAGCTGTGATCATTATTTTGGCTATCTTTTGTTAGTTTTGTCCTTCGATTGGTGTGTATTTTGGATTTATTCACTACCTCTGTTTTCAATCTTTTGTGAAATGATTATCGTGTTATTGCATTAATGTCACTTGTTGAATGCTTGAAAAATATTGACAACGGTAATATATGAGTGTAATTTGGCCTGACGAGACGTTTAAGCTCTTCATTCATCAACAACCAAAAAAAATATTACCACAAAAACCGAATAGTTCCTAACTTTTTCGAATAGCACATGATTAAAATCTTCAAAACCGCATAAAATTGAAATTAGGACAGAAGGTTGCACTTCAAACCAGAGTATAGAGAAAACTACATACAATTGAAGCATCAACCTATTCATAAATGAAACAAACTAGTTGAGATAGAGTAGCATTCGGTAAAACCATAGTACGTGTCCAACATCAAATACCATAGCATCAAAATAAAACAACAAAAAAGGTTCAACACCAACAACAAAATTACTCGTTAAATATTGTAGAAATAAGGTTCAATTTATGAATCGATGACGTCCTACATATTATCTACATGGCCCTTGTGAAACACCTTGTTTTTGTAACACTCATATTATGGATGAACCTATGGACACATTTTAGACATAAATTTGTCAATGACGCACACAAGAGCTTGGAAAGGTTACACATTTTGTTAATACATTGTCTCAACTCACCTTGATGTATTACTTCCACCATTCCTCATAGCCGATTTCTAACTCATTCGTGTCACAGTTCAACTAGACTGCACCGCCGGTAGAGTCAAGCAATTCGTGGAGATGATGGAATATTGTCTTAGAAACTGTCATCTTCGAGTTGATCTGAGGGATGGCTTGCAACGTCGTATTAGGTATGATGGCCTTGATCCCTTTCTCCAACTTGTCTAAATATGCAGCCCTTGGAAATGTGTCTACTTCATATCCTTATGCCTTATGTTCCTTCAACATTGAAATGAGGGCAAGTTCTTCCTCTATTGTCCAAGCACGCCGACTACCTTTGGACTTGATATTATCATTCATAGGTTGTGATTAATTTGATGTGCTGCTCAACTGTGCCATTACCTAAGTTCAAACATGTGAATATTACAAACTGCATTTGTTCAAACAATGCATACCAACTTATACACTACGATGTATCATCAAAAAGTTACGGCGTTATCACGTATAATCGGTTAAAGGGGGAGATTCAAAATGGATCCATCGAACATAATTCAATAAAAATTGTACTAATAAGAGTCTTTTAATATCATAAGTCAAAAACTAGGCTTCACCAATTGGAAACCATGGCATGAACCTTGAATTTTCATGTAATCCCCAAATTGAAACCCAAAATCACGCAACCCACTGTAATATTTCAAATCCAAGATTGTAACACAATGTGTGTGCTTCACCAATTGAAAACCATTGCATGAACCCTAAGATTATATGATATCCCCAAATTGAAACCCAAAATCACGCTGTAACGACAAATTCTTGAATTTTGAGAATAAAAGACAAGAAAATATTACAAATAAATTTTTTTGATAAATTTGAAGTACAATTGTGGTTCAGTCTCTATTTAATCCTCTGATTCAATTCTACAAAAACAATTTGGAAATTTGTGGTGGAAATCTTCATTTGATCTTCACTGAGATGATTTGAACTTGGAGAAACGTTAATTACAGGGTCCTTGGACTTGATCTCGGATTAAATGGTGATTTGATTTGAGGATTGATGAAGGATGATATGATCTTCGTCCTGAATTCTTTGGATTTGTGAGTTTTGATCTTTCTAGTATGGATTTTGATCTTCAAAAACGGTTTTCCGAGGGTCTTGTGACCTGATCTCGGATCAAACGGAATTTTGGTTTGAATGTTGTTGAAGAACGGTATGAATTTGATTTGGGTATTTTTGAATTGTTGAAGATTTGATCCTCTTGACAGAGACACGATCTTCAAAAATGGTTTTTGGATGAACTTGAGGCTTGATAGCGGATTGAAAGAAGTTCTTAACGATGAACACCTTGAAGATTGTTGAGCTTGTTGGAGAAGATTTGTTGAACTTCCTTGCTCTCAATTCTTTAAGTTTTTTTTTTTTTGTCATTTTCTTCTTCAAGAGCTCCTCTATTTATAGTTGTAGAACCGAGCCTCCTTGCTTGTGATTGGTCGATTTTATTTTCAATATAAGCATGGATTTAATTTAGCTTGTGGTGGGATGCTTTCGTGCACTGGGCTGCCCTTTATCAAGAAATCCCTTGAACACATCGTATTTCCACGTGGCTTTATTTGATCGGCCAACAATATATGTATTAGAAAATCAATTAATAAATCTATCACTAATTGGAATTTAATTTAGTAAAATTCCAAATTAAAAATAGAAATAATTAATTTAATTTATAATCATTAATTTGACACTTGTCAACATTTAATTTGAGTAGACAAAATTAATTTGTCTACAAATGCCCCCTTGCGACATGTCACGAATAGCATTATAAAAATGCGTTTTGAAGTGAACACGTTGCAACGTATTTTTTTTTTCGAGCCATCAATGAAATTGGTAAAAGATTATGCACTTCAACACAAGAATAACAAATTATAGAGGGCATGTGTGTCAATATCATTGAGGACCAAAATGAAATTTATGCACTAAACCATTTTTTTCTTGTACGTGCATGTGACACTTTACTTTTCCTTTTTTTATTATTATTATTTTTTTTGCTTTGGCCCACTCCCAACACACACATGCACATGCGGCTAGTATGTCATGCCAAACCAAGGAAATTTTTATTATTATTTTTTTTTTATTGGGGCCGCATCTCTTTCCATTTTTTTTGAAGTTAACGGGTGTTCTTTTTTATTTTTTATTTTTTAAAACATGAGATTTCTTTTCTTTCTTCTGGGTCTGCAGAAGGAGTGTCAGTTATGCAGAAGCAAACATATCTTATTCCAATTGATTCCAAAAATTGATTTGTTCATGTGAAGAAATTTAACACATCCGAAAATTTCAAGATTCTTATTCCGAAAATTAATTTCATCTCACGGGACTGATTCTATCTCAACATCTTTGGGACTTTTTTTTCAAGAAAGCTCTTTGTAAAGAGCTAAAACCCCACAATTCCATTCTCTGTCAACGAACAAGGTTGGAGATGTTTTTTTTGTTTTTTGTTTTTTTTTTAACACGTCTCTTTTTTTCTTAAACTCTCGTATTGCACTCTTTCTTTCTCTTTCCTTTTTTTTTCTTTTTTTTTTCATTTCTGATCTCTCTTTTTCTTTTTCTTTTCTTTTTTTTTCTTCTTCTTTCTTTCTCTTTTTCTTGTCTTTCGCTGTTCATTTTTTTCTTTCTTTTTTTCTTTCTTTTTTCTTCTTTCTTTCTCTTTTTCTTCCTTTCGCTGATCACTTCTTTTTTTTCTTCTCTCTTTTTTTTCTATTTTTTCTTCTTCTTTTTCACTGGTCACTTTTTCTTTCTCTTTTTTTTTTTAGTTGCAGGTCGCAGCAGGTCTTGTTGGGAATTGGAAAGAACTCATCTCACACTACAATTGCAAAAAGGAAACACAACTTTCTAGTATTACTATTTCTCACCCTTTTTTTAACACTTTTTTTTAACTCCTTTTTTTTTCTTTGTGTTGACAGTCCACGCAAAATGGTGAAATTTGGTCATGCCTATAATTTGAAGGAAGTTGAGACCCTAACCATCACCGGTGATAAAAATCAATCGACCCAACGGGACACAATGTTGGAGGTCGGCACCCCTCTCGCCGGAATTTACACAAGCCGATGGCCCACTTTGGTTAACACCATTAAACCCAAAGACTGGACTGAAGAGTTTCCCAAGTCCTCCAATCGATATCTGCCGTCATTCGTGCTCCGGTCTCCTCACCACCACCGAGTGTCAAACAATGATCTTCCTTTCGATACCTTGGGGCGACGCATTGCCAAAGGAGATGCCATGTGGGACGGTGCCTTTTTTCACTTTTCCGGCAAAATTCATTACTTCCCGGGATATTGGGAGTGGACATAAGATGTCCTTGTTCGGTGCAAGCCTACACTTACTTCCACCAACACATACGAGCTAGTCTATGCATCTTTGTTCACATACGAGTGCAATTTGGAAATCATAAAAGCCTTGTGCGAAGCGTGGTCACCGTCTACAAATACCCTTGTCACTTCACTTGGAGAGCTCTCAGTTTCCTTATGGGACTTGGAACACCTTGCCGGCCTGCCCATATTTGGATCCTTATATGACGAAGTCATACCGAGCGAGAGAGAACTTTTTGGCAAAGAAAAAGAAAACCATCACTTGCCGAGGTCATGCAAAGCTTTGTTCCATGCGTTTCACTTAATCCGAGCACATGTTGGTGATGACGATCCTCGAGTGCCAGTCAAAGAGTGGGTCAACTTTTGGTCGAAGAAACAAGTCAAATACAAATGTCCCCCATCACGGAAGGAGAGAAAAAGCGTGCGTCGACCTCAAGCGACACACAACCCTTCCGGAAAGCTCGAACCATACAGTCGGTGGTCATCACAAGAAGAGATCATGTTTTCACAACTCGGTATCAAGGATTGTTGGAAGGAAGAGACATTTTTGGCCGCGCACTTAGCTTGTTCGTTGTGCAACTTTGTTCTCCCTGTAAAGGAAATTGGCTTTATCCGTCCAACTGCTTTCAAGATGGCGAGTCTTATAGCCAGCGGTCAAAGAGTATGCCTTGCCATTCCGGTGCTAGCGTCGATTTACAAAGGCTTGAAATCAATATCAAGGTCTACTCAACCGTCTCGAGGGTGCCTTCCTTTTCCGATCCATTTTGTCTACGGGTGGGTGGCACTGTACTTCAAGACTCAGTTTTCTATCCACCAAGAGTCGCATTGTACGGGTGTGTGGCACTGGAATGACGGTATTTTCTGGAGAAAATGGAGCAAGGCCTTTTGATCCAAAAGAAGCTCGTAAGAGAATTCACAAAGGAGACTACACCACTTGGGCATGCAATCTTCTTCCGAACGTCAATAACGTCACACTTGTGGATTGTAGTACTCTTAGCGAAGCAGAGCATGACTATTTAATTAACCTTCGATCGTGTTATCTTACTCTGAGGCAAGGCGAAACTTTTGATGTTGAGCCCTATAGGCCACATCGATTTGGCCGACAATTTGAATATTATCAAGATGTCCCTGGCGTACTCAAAGATGACTACCGCAAAGCTTCTTTGGATGAAGGACTTCGTTTTTGGAGGTTAAGTCTTGCACAAAGGACATATTCAAAGGTTTGGATTCCCATTGCTCCTCTTAACGCAAAAAGGCACTTTTCAGATAGTTATAAGTCATGGATAACCAAAACCCATATGAGCTACCTTGAAGACAATATCGACTCTTTACTTTCACCTCAAAAGCGCTTGATACTCGGTGGAGATGACAAGGTCGCACAAAGTCGTGACAACAAAATTTCTCCTTTTGGAAAGAGCTCGCGAGATGCGATACACATTGCGGTAGAGGAATCAGCGAAAAGAAAAAGCATTGTCAAAGAGAGCGGAAGCAGCGAAAACGGTGATCGCAACTGGAAGAGGGTTAAAAAAGGCTCAAGTATCTCGCAACCTAGAGAAATCATTTATCCTCGCTGCCTTTCAAGCACCCCATCTGCGACATTGGACTTGGCTGTACATGTATTGGTCAACTCTGCTCTTTATTCCCATACATATATAAATATACATGTATATGTTTCTCACTTTCGACATATTCCGTGTAGGTGGGTAAAGAGAGGATTTCCGCTTTGAAGGGTGATGAGCAACATCCTGAAAGAAGTGAAGGGTCTACTTCATGTGCTGGTACTAAACCTTCAAAAGATGACAAAGTGCATTTGAAGCCAAGAGACTCAAAGAATGGTGAGGAAAGTTCTCCACATATTGATGTCTCTGTTTTCAAGGGTGAAAGTCTATTAGAAATTCATGACAAGAGGTATCTCAACTCTCTATGGGCCGATGTTAGTGAGAGGATTGTTCGCGCACCAATTAACCAAATTTCTTCTTTTAAAGATGAATTTCGTATTGTTTTTGAAAGAATGAAGTTGGTTGGGAAGGAAAAAGTTGCGCCCTTAGAGGCCTTAGTGAGCAAAGTTTTTGATCAGGCCGCTGTTTATGATGTGCGAAACTCCACAATATTGGAAAACTCATCACTTCTTCAACAAATTTTGGAAATAGAGGGCCACATATCCGATGCCAAATCTGACAAGGAAAAGGAATCCTCACGAGTTAGGTCCACAAAAGATGAACTTCAAAGTGTTGAAAGAAGATTGAAAGACTTAAAGTCGGAGAAAGCAAGCTTGACATCATCCTTAAAGAGCCAACAAGAGTTTCTTCGAGCTCTCGACAGTAAGATCTCTAATTTGGAAGAGAAGATATCCGTCCTTAAAGCACTCCTTCACTTACTGACGCGGAGAGGACGAATTGAATGTTATGAGACTGAACTTGGACACTACACAACTGGAATTGGGGGATGTGAGGCCTTTTGTTTGAGAGAGATTTCCTTTTTTTTTCTTTGCTTTTTTTTTTTGTTTTTGCTTTGGATTTGTAGCGTCATCAAACTCCGAGATTAATAAAAGATTTACCTTTATTTACCTCATTTTGAGTTTTTCATTTGCATTTAGCATTCTAACGAATACTGTAACGTAACGCAACAAAACCAACTTAAGCAAATTTCATGACTGAACTTAGAAAAATTATAAGCTGCCTACGTACCTCAATAAAAAGGATCAAGTCATAACGTAGTTCAAAGATATCAAGATTGATTTAAGGGGGGTGTCGTACACAGTTTATACTCATGTGGGCCAGGAGTATTCATTCTTTAACCACTTTGAACAAAGTGGAGTATTTAAAATTTAACCACATAAAACACCTTTAGTGGGGTAAGTTATCATTTTAACCACATATTTTACCATTGGTGGTTGCCATCCACAGTTTATACTCATGTGGGCTAGGAGTAACATGCAGTTTAAGCTCGTGCGTCATGGAGCATGCTTCAGTCAATAAGGGTAGTATTGTTTCAAGATTTTTCTATTGATAGGACCAATTCTTAATCCATCTTCTGCAATCAACTTATATGCGCCATTCGTGTATACTTCTGTGATGACATAAGGACCATCCCACTTTGAAGTGAACTTGTTTCCGGTTCGATGAGTGATAATGATGGGCCTTCTTACTGCAAGAACCAAATCACCAACTTGAAAGGAGCGTTGGCGGACCTTTTTGTTAAAAGACTTGGAGATACGAGCTTGATAGCACTCAAGTTCCTGTTGCGCTTCTAGTTTTTTCTCATCAAGAGCATCTGGTTCTTGCTAGCGCAAACGAGCATTCACTTCTTCGGTGAGTCCTTCTTGCAGAGCTATCCTTAAAGACGGGATTTGTTGCTCAAGAGGGAGAACTGCTTCTACTCCGTAGACCAATGCATACGGGGTTGCTTGAGTTGGCGTTATGTGTATAGTTCTATATGCCCATAGAGCTTCTCCAATTCTTTCATGCCAATCTTTCTTTGACTTCGCCACCACTTTCATTAGCAAGTTGCAGAGAGTTTTGTTGAATGCTTCGGCGAGGCCATTAGAAGCAGCATAATACATGGAAGAGTTTCTTTGCTTGAATACAAACTTTTCACACAACTTGTCTATCAAACAATTGCAAAACGGCTTTCCATTATCAGTGACGATGCATCGAGGAACTCAATAGCAGTAAATGATATTGGTACGAATGAAGTTGACAACAGTCTCCTTTTTGACATCTTTGAGAGGCACAGCTTCGGCCCATTTTGAGAAGTAGTCGGTTGCAGCCAAGATGTACAAGTGCCCGCCAGGAGACTTTGTCATAGGATCGATAGCGTCCATACCCCACGAATCAAAAGGCCAAGAAGCTACAATCGAATGTAAAGGTTCAGGCGGCTGATGGATGAAGTTTGCGTAGAATTGACAAGCTTGACATCTTCATGCGTACTTCATGCAATCTAAAACCATGGTAGGCCAGTAGTAGCCCATTTTTTTAATGCAAAAATGTAACTTTGGACCAGACTGATGAGCTCCACAAATTTCGAAATGTGCATCTTCCCTAGCTTGCATAGCTTCTTCTTTTCCTAGGCAGCGCAAGAAAACCCCATCAAACGAGCGCCTATAGAGTGTGTCTTTATAGAAGATGAAGCGAGATGAACGACGTCTAATGTTGATCTTTTTCCGTACGTCATCGGGCAATTTTCCGTGCTTTACGTAGTCCACGAATGATTGTCGCCAATCTTCAACTTCAATTTCGTATACCTCCACATCATGACTTTCATTATTATTACCTTGCTCACCGTTATCTTCTAGAATAGGCGGGAGTACCCATTTGTGGCACACGGGTACGAACGTCTTCTCTTTTGATGTAACCAACATAGAAGCAAGTTTAGCTAAAGCATCGACTTGTCCGTTATCTTTCCTCGGCACATGCTCTACTGTAACGTCACCAAGATTTTTGATCAATCTTCTTGCATACTCAACATATGGTAGGAGCTCTGGCTTCTTAACCTCGAATTCGCCATACAATTGATTGACGACCAACTTGGAATCGCCATACACTTTTAGGTGAGGTTGCCTCAACTCAATTGTCATTTCTAACCCAAGTATCAAAGCTTGATATTCTGCAACATTGTTTGAGCAATTTTCAGTTAATGTGAAGGATTACGGCAAGAACTCTCCATCAGGCGTGAGAAAGATAACGCCGGCGCTAGCTCCATCTTCATCGGGCAAGTCGTCCATTAACTCCCACTCGGCAGGAATAGGGTGGTCAGCTAGAAAATCCGCCAATACTTGTCCTTTCACAGCCTTTTGAGGGATATATGCAATCTCAAACTATTGCAGCTAGAGGTACCATCTTGCAAGTCGATCAGACAACACCGGCCTCGTCATGACATACTTCAAAGGGTTTGCTCTGGATACAAGACGAATAGTATGAGCTTGAAAGTAATGCTTCAATTTCTGAATTGAGAACACAAGGGCTAGGCAAAGCTTTTCAATAGGAGTGTACTTCAACTCATTCGGCGTCATTGTTCGGCTCAGGTAATAAAGTGCATTTTCCTTCCCTTTGTCATTTTCTTGGGCGAGTAATGCCCACACTGATCTTTCTTGGGCAGCAATATATAGGATCAAGGGACGTCTTGGCACATGAGCGGCTAAAACGGGAGGTTTCATCAGATACGACTTGATTCGTTCAAAAGCATTGCGACAAGATTCATCCCACCTAAATGGAACGTCTTTTTTCATCGAATGACTGAAAGGTTGGCAACGACCGGCTAAATTCGAGATGAACCTTCGGAGATACGCCAATTTTCCTTGTAGACTTTTTAGTTCATGAATATTTCGTGGCTCTTGCATCTTAACTATTGCATCAATTTTGGCTTGCTCGATTTCAATCCCTCGCTGACGAACAATGAAACCAAGGAACTTTCCCGACGTTACGCCAAATGCACACTTCATAGGATTCATCCTTAATTGATACTTCCGCAATCGCTCAAAGACTTTTTGTAAGTCACCTATGTGATCTTTCCTTTCCCTCAACTTTACGACAAGATCATCCACATAACACTCAACATTCTTGTGCAACATGTCGTCGAAGATATTTTGCATTGCCCTTTGATAGGTAGCACCTGCGTTCTTCAATCCAAACGGCATCACCTTGTAGCAATAAATACCATTGGGAGTACGGAAAGCAGTCAATTCTTCATCCCTTGGAGCCATACGAATTTGGTTGTATCTGGAAGATCCGTCCATGAAAGACAAGGCTTCGTGTCCCATGGTAGCATCAATCATTAGTTCAGCAATCGTTAGAGGAAAGTCATCCTTAGGGCATGCTTCGTTCAAGTCTCTAAAGTCGACGCAAACCCTGATTTGTCCATTCTTCTTTCTTACCGACACGATTCTAGAAATCCAAGTTGGGTATTTGACTTCTCTGATAAACCCGGCTTCAATGAGCTTGTTAACTTCGGCTTCGAGCAATGGGACTAAGTCAGGTCGAAACCTTCTTTCGGCTTGCTTAACGGGATGAACATCTTTCTTTACCGACAAGTTGTGTACCGCCACATTTGGGTCCAAGCCTGGCATTTCTTTGTATGACCAAGCAAACACATCCTTGAACTCGTGCAACAATTCAACGTAACTTCGTTCTTCATCAGCTCCGAGCAATGCACTTATGTAAATTGGTCTTGGGTCATCGACGCTGCCCAAGTTTACCTCTTTTAGCTCGTCAACAGTGGCCTTGACACCCTCATCCCACTCAACAGACGCATCTTCGGCGTCTTCTTCAACATCTTCTTCGCGAGAAGTGATATGGCAAGACGACCCTACACTCTCTTCATCTCCGTCTTTGGTCTTTGTGAGTACCACGGTTTGTAACTTGACTTTGAGCGTTTCACCACAAGACACTATCAAGCCTTCACGGCGAGTCATTAGAGATGGGATCAGACTTTGAACTTTCTTAGAATTTGATGACTTGAGGTTTCTCTTAGCGTGTGTCGACATATGTGGAACACTAAACCTTTTTTAATCAAACCTTTTATTTAGACCAAGCCTATCAAAGACTGTTTTATTCGGACCAAGCCTATCAAAGACTGTTTTATTCGGACCAAGCCTATCAAAGACCGACATGTGTGGTATCTTCTCTTCACAGCCTGTTGTTGAACCCTCTACTTCGCCTATGTAGTTGGCATTAGCTCTTTTTATAGCAATACGAACTGGGTTTGGTGGCTTGTAGCCAAGGCCTATCCGAAGGTTTGGAATGGTATGACCTTTTTCCTTTAGCATAACTTGAGTGGCATTGAGTTCGTATGGCTTATTTGTAGTAGCATTAAGAGCGAGGCCCTCCAATCGTGGTTCTTCATTAGGCTCATATCCAGCTTTAACTAGCAATTTGAAAGCTTTTGGGTCGAAGCATTGCTCAATCTTCTCTGTGGGCAATGTTCCATGCCCTGTTTCTGGTCCTTTTGATGGACGAACAAATCCTTCAAGTGGAGGAGATGGCCCTTTCCTTTCAAGCGTCGTAAGAGGGAATGTTAGTTCTTTCAAAGCCTTTGTCTTAAAGGGAGATCCATAAATTTTACTCTTCTCTGTGTCACTTGTGTTATCGAAGCCTTTTACACCATGTTGCTGCAGTTGCTCAGTTCCATTGAGTCTCACAGTGCTCTTTCCTTCAATATAGTATTTTGCATCTGCAAAGTGTGATTCAGCATCAGAAAAAGGCTTTATATCACAATGTACCTTTCTTTCGACTCCATCTTGATAATATCCGAAGCACTGGTGTAATGTTGAAGGAACAACGCCATTTTCATGTATCCAAGGTCGACCCAATAACATGTTGTAGGATGTGTTGGACTCGATGACATAGAATAGCATACTAGACTACATATCTTCGATAAGAAGTTCTAATCTTATGATGCCGATGGTTCTTTGCCCCCCTTGGTTGAAACCTTTGATCATCAGACGACTACTTGATAGTTCATCCACCGAGATCCCTAATTTATTCAAAGTGCGTAAAGGCAAGATATTGATTGCAGAGCCCCCGTCGATCAGCATTCGATTGACTCTTTTCTCGCGAATATAGCCGGCGACGAACAATGGTCGGTTGTGGAGTTTGGAACCTAGTAGAAGGTCTTCATCAGTGAAGCATATAGTGGACATATATTGGTTTGTGACACGAGCAGTCTTTGAAGTAGAGTCTTCAATTTTCTCTCCTTCGTGAGTCGCATTGCATGAAACGATGATGTGGGAGTCATCTAGGCTATCAACTGGGCTTGAGAGTGCGACAATGTTTGATGACACAACATCCTCTTCTAGCTTGATCTTTCCGTCACGAGCCAACCGCATCACCTTATCTTTGAATATGAAGCAATCATGGATTGGGTGTCCTACGAGACGGTGATATTTGCAATACTTAGGATCATCGGTGCGACCAGCCTATTCTGGTCTCTTCATTTCAGGCAGCTCAATCAGGTTAGCTTTGAGTAAATCATCAAATATGGCTAAAACATCAGAATCGAGGAATGGATATTGCTTTGACCGCATCTCTTTAAGTGTCGTCTTCATTTGCTCATTAGCTTGTGAATTATTGGCCTTTTCAGATACCAAAACACCTTTTCGTTGGTTGTTCCTATCATTTGTCTTGGTCTGGATTCTCAACGGAGCAACATTCACCGCTATAGACTCTTTGGTAGGTGCTTTGTTGAAAGATTTCCCTCCTTCCCTTGCATCTTGCTTGTCACTGAATCTTCGCGGATCTTGCATAGGTAGCCCATTAACTCCACTTGCCACCATACTCAGTTCCATGTCATGAGCACGAGTTACTAACTCCTCAAACGTCCTTGGCTGTATTCCTTGAAGAATGTAACGGAGCCCCCATTGCATGCCTTGGATGCACATCTCTATAGCCGAGGTCTCGAACAAGCGATCCTTACAATTGAGACTCAAGTTTCTCCAACGGTTTATGTAATCAATCACCGTCTCTTCATCCCATTGGCGAGCATTTGTTAGTTCAATCATGCTGATGGTCCTTCTTGTACTGTAGAAGCGATTGAGGAATTCTTGCTCCAACTCGTTCCAACTATCAATCGAGTTTGCTTCCAAGTCAGTGTACCAATCAAATGCATTTCCCTTCAGCGAGCGAACAAATTACTTGACAAGATGATAATTGTAAGTTCCGGCATTGTTGCAAGTCTCAACAAAATGAGCTACATGTTGCTTTGGGTGGCCTTTGTCATCAAACTGCTGTAAATTTGGTGGTTGGTAGCCATTCGACATCTTGAGGTTATCTATCCTTTGAGTGTACGGTTTGGAATATTAGAATGATGATTTGAAACTTCTGGCTAGTTTGTCCTTGATGGTTCCCATGATAAACTCCTTTAATTGATCAGCAGGGATCATGCCATTTGAAGAGACTTGGAACTCCTTCGCAATAGACTTTTCCTTCTCATTGGAAAATTGCTTCATGGATGTTTCACCCTCTTCAAAGCCTCCAAACTTCGGTTCCTTTACATGACTTTCTTCCACCCTGACTTCCCTACTCAGCAATTTTTCAATCTTGGAGTCTTGGTCTTGCACATGTTTGTTCAGCATCTCTGTGGCTTTGGTCAACATCCCAATTTTTTCCTCCAAAGTTGTAGCACTTGTTGTCAATGCATGCCCTGTATCCAACGGAGGCGAAGAACCCGATGCGGAGTGAGGAGTTGGTGGGAAGGAGTCGCCTCTCTCTGCATCCTCATCATTGTTGACGTTGTCAGAGACAAATGAGTTATTTTGAACAATGTCGTAGACGACTTCACTTGGCATCTTCGTGGATGGATCAGCCAATAGATCAGACAACCTTCTTGTCTTGCCTGATGCCATATGGTTGACTGGTTGTTCTTGATGAAAAGAGATGAGAGGTAGAGTAGTCTCACTGGGCGTGCCAAATTTGTAACGACAAATTCTTGGATTCTGAGAATAAAAGACAAGAAAAGATTATAAATAAATTTTTTTGATAAATTT
This sequence comes from Linaria vulgaris, assembly GCA_948329865.1. Lineage (NCBI taxonomy): Eukaryota > Viridiplantae > Streptophyta > Magnoliopsida > Lamiales > Plantaginaceae > Linaria > Linaria vulgaris. Next base: position 37,094,270 of record OX415253.1, read on the forward strand.
GGAGTACAATTGTGGTTCAATCTCTATTTAATCCTCTGATTCAATTCTACAAGAACAATTTTGAAATTTGTGGTGGAAATCTTCAATTTGATCTTCACTGAGATGATTTGAACTTGGAGAAACGTTAATTCGAGGGTCCTTGGACTTGATCTCGGATTAAATGGTGATTTTATTTGAGGATTGATGAAGGATGATATGATATTCGTCCTCAATTCTTTGGATTTGTGAGTTTTGATCTTTCTAGTATGGATTTTGATCTTCAAAAATGGTTTTCCGAGGGTCTTGTGACTTGATCTCGGATCAAACAGATTTTTGATTTGAATGTTGTTGAAGAACGGTATGAATTTGATTTGGGCTTTTTTGAATTGTTAAAGATTTGATCTTCTTGACAGAGACACGATCTTCAAAAACGGTTTTTGGATGAACTTGAGGCTTGATAGCGGATTGAAAGGAGTTCCCAACGAAGAACACCTTGAAGATTGTTGAGCTTGTTGGAGAGGATTTGTTGAACTTCCTTGCTCTCAATTCTTGAAGTTTTGTTTTTGTCATTTTCTTTTTCAAGAGCACCTCTATTTATAGTTGTAGAACCGAGCCCCCTTGCTTGTGATTGGTCGGTTTTATTTTCAATATAAGCATGGATTTAATTTAGCTTGTGGTGGGACCCTTCCCCGGACCGTTGCATTGCGGGGATGCTTTCGTGCACTGGGCTGCCCTTTATCAAGAAATCCTAAGAACACATCGTATTTCCACGTGGCTTTATTTGATCGGCCAACAATATATGTATTAGAAAATCAATTAATAAATCTATCACTAATTGGAATTTAATTTAGTAAAATTCCAAATTAAAAATAGAAATAATTAATTTAATTTATAATTATTAATTTGACACTTGTCAACATTTAATTTGAGTAGACAAAATTAATTTGTCGACAAATGCCCCCTTGCGACTTGTCACGAATAGCATTATAAAAATGCGTTTTGAAGTGAACACGTTGAAGAAACGTGGAAGTCGAGAACCTTTCGATTTTCTTAAACTAGATTCTCTCTCCTTGGTGCTTGAGAATACACGAGCGGCTGCCTCCCAGAATATAACGACTATGAGTTGGACCATTGGCACAAACGAGAACAACTTCGGTGAACTCGAACTATGACTTTCCTCTACCACCACACAATAAAAAATATTTGACTGCACATAAAGCCTTTTTATGCGTGTATGCTTTTATTTTTCGATGATATAAACCTATGGGAGCCTTTATAGACTATGTCATGAGACAAAAGAATGAAAACCTCAGTCGCCAAGGAACAAAATTATGCTAATTATGTGTTGCGTAATTAAGGCATACTTTGGGGAATGAATCTAGACGCGTTTCAGTTAATAAAACTGATCACGTAATCTTATTAAAAGATTCCCAACATAATTAATCAATTAATTAATTATCAATTTTTAATGCTTATTATTCCGTTATATAAAAGTTAGCAGAAAATTACATAATTCCGTATACGCAAAAAAAAAAAATCGATTTACAATATTTTTGGTTTTAATTAGCCAACGTTTATTATCAATTTCTCATTTACTCATATATCAAACTCGCCTCAAAGTCGATTATACAAAAACCCAGTTTCTTGAACCATTTTGTTCCAATAACCCCCACATGAATGAAATTGAATGATCATGCATACATCATGTGCTAATAATAATTCTACAGTTTATGCCTACATAAGATAGGTAGGGCACGCCCTTGAACCTTCCCTCGTGAGAACTATTTACTTTTCTAGCAGATTAGTATGGCATGATGTCTTTGAACTATCCTCCGTTTGTGCAAATGATGATATAACCGAACATAGGTATATCCCTATCACAAATATGGTTTTCATGGTTTATATCCATTTTGGCCCTGGACATACGCCTGGTTCTGCTCTCTTTCATATAGGTGATTTCTTATCTAATAGTAACCCGTGTTACTCTGCTCAAATTTCAAATGCGTAAGAATCATTAAAACCACAATGCTTAGTCTTTTCCATTATGGGAATCACTGTTTCATAATAAGAGTGGACAAGGGTTGACCCCCACAGTTAACTTGTGCAAGGTTTTTACAATTAGATTTTCCCATTGAACCAAGATTTTGTGATCTATAGTTAGCATGGTTGGGTTTTCCTTCATAATAACTTTATTTTTCAATGGACTTAAGTCCTGGTCCCCTAGATGTCTTTTCAACTTGGTCTCTATTTAACCCTTTGGTTAACGGATCCGCAATATTATCTTTTGACTTCACGTAGTCAAGGGTGATAACCCAAGTTGAGATCAGCTGCCTAACGGTATTACGTCATTAATGTATGTGTCTAGACTTACCGTTATACAAAACATTTTGTGCTCTGCCCATCGTATATTGGTTATCACAAAGTAAGCATATTGTTGGCGTAGGTTTGGGCCACTCAGGAATATCTTCCAAGAAGTTACAGAGCCATTTGGCTTCTTCACTGCATTTATCTAATGTCGCAAAATTAGATTCCATCGTGGATCTGGTTATAATCGTTTGTCTTGAAGATTTTCCTAACACGACTGCACCTCCTAAAGTGAATACATGCCCATTTGTTGCCTTGGAGTCTTGTATATCAAATATCCAACTTGCATCTGTATAACCTTCAAGCATAACATGATCTCTAGTATAATGCCACCCATAGTCACGAGTATAGCGTAAATGCCTAAGTACTCTCACAATTGCTTTACAGTGCTCATGCTCTGTGTTACTCGTGAATCTACTCAACATGATAATTGTATAGGCAATTTATGGCCATGTATAACTCATTGAGTACATCAAACTTTCTATCACTCTATATCATATCCACTTGTTTAACACTTTCTTCCTTATTCTTGGATAAGTGTTGACTCGGGTTATTTGGAGTTCTAGCTACGCCAAAATCATCATTGTTGAATCTTTCAAGAATCTTGTCCACATAGTGTGACTGAGTCCAATATAAAACCATTTGGCGATATTTTAATCTTTATGATGAAGCTTACATCGGCCCAGTCCCATGTCTTTCATATCGAATCTTAAATCCAGCAAACGTCTAATGGACTTCACCAATTGGTTGTTGCTTCCCACAATAAGTATGTGATCAAGATAGAGAAATAGAATCAAATATTCTTCTTTTGTCAATTGACATAGACACACTTGTCGCACTCATTGATTCTGAAACCATTTGACATCATGACATTATCAAATTTCTCGTGCCAATCTTTTGGTGCTTGGTTAAGTCCACACAAGGACTTCACCGATTCATAGATTTTGTTTTCTTTTTCTTGAAGATACATAACCCTTGGGTTATTCCATGTATGTTTCTCAATCAATATCTTCATATAATAAAACAGTCTTTACATCCATTTGATGTACTTATAGATTTTGGAGAGTGACAATCGCCAAAATCATTCTTGTTAAATTTATTCTCGCCATATGAGAATAAGTATCAAAGTAATCATTGCCTTCTTGTTGCTTGTATCCTTTGATCACAAGTCTACCCTTATACATTTCAACTGTTCCATCAGTTTTCGTTTTCTGTTTGAAAACCCACTTAGAACTCAATGGTTTACATTTTGGAGGAAGGTCAACCGATTTTCAAGTATGAATGTGCCATATGGAATCAATCTCACCTTTTATGGCTTCTTTCCACAAAGAATCTACAATAGAGCTTACAACTTATAATATGTTCGAGGCTTGACCTCTACCATACAAGTCATAAAATTTAGTCCAAATAAATTTCATGTCCTTACTCTTTCACTTCGTCTTGGCTTTCTGGGGACCTCATCAGTTTCTTCAATTTCTTATTGATCTTGATTATTGTCAATATCCTCAAAGTTTTGTTTGAACAACTGGGTCCGGCCAATAAAGAATTACAAGGAAATATATGTTCAAAGAACAACGCATTCTTTGATTCCATTATCGTGTTTTTATGAATCTCATGGTTTTTAGATTTGTACACAAAATTGATAAGTAGTGATATTTTGTGCATAACCAATGAAAATATATTTGGCACGGTTGATGCCACCTTAGCACGACACGTCCCCACATTTCAGAGTATTTGTAAAAAAAGTTGTACCTTTCTACAACTCTTGGGGCGGAATCAACAAAATAGTTTCACCCGTTTTGTCCCAAAACTTATTGCATCAATTTTATCCTCTCAAAAATAGAAGGACCATATTTCGAGAATCTCATAGGATTCAAGCATGGTGACAAGGTAGCATTTAGATGCTCTATATTTTGAAATTTCCACCAGTGAACTTCTCAAGTTTGTCTCTATGGTTCACGAGAACCGTAGGACCTACTAGACTAACCAGACAAACCGAACCCGCCATGGAAAGAGGTTAGATCTTCATGATCGACCAAGTAACCAGAGTTTTGGTGTGTGTAACGTTTATGGATTGGTCGTAATAACCATATCCTTATCGTTGTTTCCATACAAATCTTAATGGCGCAACATAAAGTGTTGTCTTGTGTCAATCTTTCGGACATTAAATCACCTTGAAGCATGTTTTAAACACTCTCGTATACAACCAATCAATGTACGATCAAAATTGTGCAAACTTGTTCATCACAGCTTAAAACTCCAATCAAAGAAACACGACACGTTGAGTATTGCAAACAAGCTAGTAATATTATTTCAATATCACAAAAAACAAAAGCATAAAGGTGGTGATTGCAAACTCTTGTGGAAAAGTAGAAGTTCATAATTTTAATTTAAGCTTCAAAAGCACTTAAATTTAAAAGTTGAGAGTGTTTGCAAGATAATCTTGAATTTTAAATAATCTAATTGTTTTATTTAAAAATATCAACCATAAGCCAAAAGCACCCCCACACCAACTTTAAGATTGTGGGGGGTTTCTTAGCTTAAAAAAAGTTTTGTAACCGAAAAAGCTAGATTTGCAAACACTCCAAAATCACTTATTCAAATACACAGCTTATTATAGCCTTTTCTAAGACTTTGCAAACACTACCGAAGTTTTAAGCATGTTCTAAAGTCGAATTCCTAAGTAAACATATTAACTCAAAAAATCTCTACTATATATCATAATCACAATTAAGTAATTACGTATTGAATCACATAACATACCAGATGCAATTATTATTAGTTTTCTAAATGATAATTCAAAAATATGAATGTCAACGTTTAAACGTTTAATATTAGTAGGGACCGTCAGGCGGTCACTGTTCAGTCAATAGGGATGGCCAGGCGGTCACAATTGGCCCAACTGTGACCGTCGGGCAGTCCCTACTAATATTCATATTTTAAAATCGTGATTTTATTAATTGATTTTGATATGTTAGTGGTTTTTAGCAAGAACCTCAATACTAAATGTTAAATGAAGTAATTAATGGTTACAAAACAAGTGATTGAGTTATTCAATATTAGATATTGAATGTGATGGAGTGAGTTATTAATTTTGAACCTATTTTATTATCGACACGTAATCATTATCGACACCCTAGTTGTTATTGGTTATTATGCTTTAACTTTACAAATTAAAGTAGATACATCACTGCGAGGTTCAATTAAAGTGTAAATATATGTACTTATATATTCTATACATATAATTGTCGTTGTATAAATTAAGAATTTTTAAAACGGGTCGTCCCCTATATAATTAAAGATGTGTAAATATGGTTGGTTTAACAATGAATAGGATAATTATGAATTACACAAACAATGTGACACCTCAAATCATCAGGAAAGCCTCATTTATAAGTATTAACTATTGACAACAGCTAGTATCAACAAAGACCGCTTGTCGGTCCCTATTGACAATGGCTAGTGTCAACAGTGACCACTCGGCGGTCTCTATTAACTGTCAGTGGCTAAAGTTTTTCTTTTTTCATTTATACTAAGTTATCAGCAACTTAAGTTAGATCGCTGATTTTCTCCGCCCAAAATTAAGGCTAATTTTGGACTGCATTTTGGCCCAATTTCGGCCAAAATGTGTGGCCCGTTGCTAGAAATATCTGCTAATGGCCCGAGTGACCGAAGTTAGGTCGCTTAAAGTATTCATTGACTTTCAGCGACCTAAGTTAGGTCGATGTTGCCTTCAATGGTCACTAAAGCCCAGCGACCTAACTTCTGTCACTACTGGGCGGTCAAGACCGCCCAGTCTTGTAGTCTTTAGTTATAGAAATAAAGACCTTTTATTTGATTCCGAATCTATGAGATTCCATATGGAAAACCTTAATTCCATAACAAATGACAAATACACACATATTGCATAACATTATCAACTTGTGCAGAAAGTCACGTTAAATCACTTGGATCTTACGTAATCAAGTATAAAAATGGGAGAAGATATCCAAAATTATGCCCATAACTTTATTTAATTATGAGTAGCCAAAACTTAAGCACAGGAATCATGGATTAAACCAAATACAACATCACTCGAGAGGAATATAGGAAATCTAACAAATTCGAGTAATCACTATTATTAAACATACATAGAGCAAAGTTCCAATAATCTAACATGAACTAAGGTTCCCACATAAGCTTAAGAGAGGCGATTGAAATCACTTATCTCAAAATTGTCATACTCCGAGTTTGGAATCATGTGACAGAATTCAATGTTTTTCACATTCTGCAGGTTGAAGCAGTACAATGGCTTCTTGCTTGAAAATCCACCACAAACGAACTCATCCACAACCAATATGATCAACAACTCAATTAATATCAATAAACAATAGCAATGAAGAATAAAAAAATTATTAAATATAAAACCCATTAGAAAAAATAGGTAAAGAATCACTACAGTATTTGGGACACATCTGCAACCGCCTCCCGCAACCACCTTGATGGTCACCAGCATCGGCGACTGCGGAGCGACCCCAACGCGGTCGGCCGAATGGGCACAACCGCCCGTCGGTCGCAGAACACTTGAACCCAAAACTCGCAACCGCCCTCGCGGTCGCTAAAAGCTCACAACCGCCCGAGCGGGTGCTATCGTGGGTTATTCGCAACCATCGGGCGTTTACGATCGACATTAATGTTTTAAACTATTGCATTTCAGATGATTAGTTGTGGCGCGTTGTTTGTCAAATTGAAAATTACCCTAAAAATAGTTAAAACAAACAAATTGTAAGGTTTCATTGCAAAATCAAGCATCTTTTACAATGGATGATGCATAATGGGCTTCAAACTATCTTTAACGTAACGACAGCGAACGTAATGCCTAAGTAGATATATATATATACATAATGTTTTAAATGATCTAATAATTAAACATTATAATGATATCTATACTTAAATTTATAAAGTAAATCACATTCACATACGTCAATTATAACTATACTATGTATGATGATTAGTGGTAGAACATAAAATAGGTTCATCGTTAACTCGCTAAATGACACCTAATTTACTATTTTAATTACTCAATTACTAGTCATGTAATCAATTATTATTTCAATTCAAATGTAATAGTGAGACTTGTTGTCAAACACACAAACACAATTGGATCGTTCCATAAAATACATATTTAAAATATTATATTATTTGCAACAGCGTAGCGGTTGCGAAATTTATCGCAACCGCCCGGGCAGTTGACATAGCCTATAGCGACCACTAGTCAGTTGCGACAAATTTTGCAACTGCTGGGCGGTCGCCAGTAATGATTATTTGTAGCCGCCGAGCGGCAACGAATAATATTTATACTTGTCATTAATGCATTTCGAATGATTAGTTGTGGCGCGTTATTTGTTCAATTGAAAATTACCCTAATAATAGTTAAACAACCCAAATTGTAATGTTTCATTGCAAAATCAAGCTTTGGGACAACATTAAATACTAAGTATGATGATTAGTTGTTGAACATAATATATAGGTGCATCGTTGATAACTCGCTTAATCACATCTAATTTACTATTTTAATTACTCAATTACTAGTCTTGTAATCAATTATTACTTCAATTCAAATGTAATAATGAGATCTGTTGTCAAAAACATTAAGATCGTTCAATAAAACATTAATATTATTTGCAACCGCTGGGCGGTCGCCAATAGTGATTATTCGCAACCACTGAGTGGTTGGGAATAATATTCAAACTTGTAATTAATGCATTTCGAATGATTAGTTGTGGCGTGTTGTTTGTTCAATTGATAATTACCCTACTAATAGTTAAAACAACCTAAATTGTAATATTTCATTGCAAAATCAAGCTTGGGACAACATTAAGTACTAAGTATGATGATTAGTTGTTGAACATAATATATAAGTGTATCGTTGATAACTCGCCTAATCACATCTAATCTACTATTTTACTATCCCAATTACTAGTTTTTAAATCGTTACTACTATTATTAACATGTAATAATCATATTTGAGTTCAAAAAACACAAACAAATCAAGATATTTCCCCAAAATTACTAAATTTTGAATATGGACGTTATCTGCAACCGTCGGGCGGTTACAGATAACCAGTACAAGCAACCGCCCAGCGGTCGCCAAGGCTTCTCGCAATCGCTAGGCGGCCGCTTAGCCGCCAGACGGTTGCAGATAATATTCATACTTGAATTTTTACTATGTCGGATGATTCATTGTGGCGCGTTGTTTGATCAATTGGTAATTACCCTAATTATAGTTAAAAGAAGCTAAATTATAAGGTTTTACTGCAAAATCAAGCTTGGGAAAACATTATGGACTAGGTATGATGATTACTTATTAAACATAATATATAGGTTTATCGTTGATAACTCACCTAATCACATCTAATTTACTATTTTACTAACTCAATTACTAGTTTTGTAGTCATTTATTACCTTATATTATGGTTAATAATGATGTTTCTTGTCTATAAACACTGACACATAAAGATCCTTGACAAAAATCACTAATTTTAAACATGAATATTATTTGCAACCGTTGGGCGGTTGCGAGTATCCCATTATTGCAACCGCGGGGCAGTTGCGCGTATACTAGTGTTGCAACCGTCCAGCGGTTGCCATACCTACTTTCGCAACTGCTGGTGTGGTCGCCACGCCTCCTAGCAACTGCTTGGCGGTTGCAAATTCCGCTGAAATTCGCGGTATTCGGGGAGAATTTCAGATTTTCACGAAAATTTAAAATTTTCACCCCAAATCTTATATATACCTATCATTCTTTCCTCTAATTTTTCATTCAGAAATATTACACTCTTCAAAAATACCCAACCTTTCTTTTATCTCCAAAACAAAACACCAAATACTCTTCTTTTCTTTTATATCTCCAACAAAAAATTCAAACACTTTCTTTTCTTTTATATCTTCAGTAAAACACCCAAACACTTTCTTTTCTTTTATATCTCCAAGAAAAACCCAAACACTTTCTTTTCTTTTATATCTCCAACAAAAAATCAAACACTTTCTTATCTTTTATATCTTCAACAAAAAACCCAAGTCCTTTTTTTCTATCCAAACCAAAACATCAAACACTTTTTTCTCTTTTTTTCTTTTTGTTTCACTTTTTTTTTGTTTATCTTCTTTCTTTCTGTTTCACCATATTAATTTAACAAAAAACAATAACATTCTGAAAAATTCTCGGAAATTTTTTTCTATATTGAAGAATATTATCTGTAACAGCCGAGCGATTGCGAACATTAAGATTTTGCAACCGCTTGGCGGTTGCCATGTTTATTAGGACACAACAACCATTGGGTGGTTGCTACGTCCATAAGGGCATGGCAACCGCCCAACGGTTACCATGTCCACTAAGAATTTGGCAACCGGCTAGCGGTTGCCACGCCCTTATAGATGTGGCAACCGCCTGGCGATTTCCAAGTTATATGGCAACCGCATGGCGGTCGCCAAGGGGTATTTGCGATCGCTAGTCGGTCGCAGACCACCTACGACGAGGGGTATCTGTGATCGACTATGCGACCGCCCGAACGGTCGCAGATAGTCGATGGGTGATCGTATATGGGCCATCCGCAACCGCCCGGGTAGTTGTAGATGGTCCCACAATCTTGTAGTGAGTAACACTATTCTTCAAAGTTCCTGTTTGCACATATCAAATTATGCACCTATCAAATTATGCACCGAGAGTAATTTGTACCGTAATGGAAACGTATATGCAATTGGCAAATAATAACAAGTTAATTAAAAAGCATATAGGTGTGGATATACTTGGTGATCCCAATAACAAAGCATGATTAGTTCCTAATCCTCAATTCGCTTGTTAACAACATATATATCATAATATGCATGCTTTAATTAAGTTAATCGCACCAGAGACAAAATTAGCACAATTTTTTTAACAAAGTCTCATTGCAATAAAAAACATAGAGCCGTACTATGTCACACTACCAATAATTATGCATGAACTTATATTATATACTCTACTTTTATATGGAACGAAACAAAATTATCACACTATCACAAGCTTTTATCCCGTAGAACATATGGATGAATGAAAATTCTCATTAACGAGATATGAGCATGATTGTTTATATATATATATATATATATATATATATAAAGGAAGTACAAACTTACATCATCTGGCTAGTAACTAAGCTACTAATGCTTCTTGAAGGAGGGCAATCCCACAAGATTACCTTATTATTACAAACTCTATAAACTTTAGACAATGCATCAGCAACTCTATTTGCAGTTCTTGAGATCCATTTGAATGCATGATTCCAAGGCTTACTTAACAACTTTTTATAATCTTCAACAAAGGTGGTATATTTAGGTTGTGGTTCCACCTCTCCAGATACTAGTTTGAATACAACTAGTGAATCCCCTTCCACTTCTATATTAAGGATTCTCTTGTTCCATGCAATAGTCAAGCCTTGTTTAAACGCCACCAACTCAGATTCATCCACCGTAGGAGATATGACGCTAACAGAATATCCCCAACACCAAGTACCATCATCTGCCCGAAGTAAGCGCGCAGCAATCCTTGTGTTAGAAGAAACAATCAAGCTTCCACCAGTATTCAGTTAAAACCAACCTCCGTGCGGTTTATTCCATTTTGTAGGCTTTTGTGTTAGCAAATTTTTCCTTCTACCAGCAAAGAGTTCAAAGTTAAGCTTCTTAATCTGAAAGAGTCTACCCTGGATATTTAGTTCCTGATAATGAAATACTCTTGAGTTTATGTGCTTCCAACAAGTCCATCAAGTCCAGAGAGTAGACATGGGCATGATTAATTATTACTATTAACCCCAATCCTTATCACCTGCTTATATATGTGATATGCTTGTATAGTTATTCAAACTATTAACACGTATTCGTTTCGTAGCATACAACAAATGAAAACTCGTCTTTAAATTTGTAATCTTCAAATCAATCGATGAAAAACACATTCAGGCCAAGGAAAATTTAACCTTCGTGTTTTGTATTCTGTCAAATTCAGAATATCAGAAACTATGATTTTTTGTCAAGAATTGTCCAAGATCCGGAAAATTAATTTTCTTCCAAACAAGAAAAACATTATCCGCAATACATTTTCGTCGAGTAACGTGTCCGTCTCAAAAGGCTCTTCTATTTTAAGATTGTTAGTAGCAATGAACCAAAACAAATAGAATAATATAAATTTAATTGCCGAAAGTAAATACAGATGTTACAATAAACGAGATACAGTATTGAAATAAACCTCAACCGATAGCGATTGAAGAAACGTGAAAGTCGAGGACCATTTGGTTTTCTTAAAACAGATTCGCCCTCTCCTAGGTGCTTGAGAATATGTAAGCGTTTGTCTCCCAAAATACAACGACTACGAGTTGGACCGTTACACGAACGACAACAACTCCAGCGAACTCGAACTGCGACTTTTCTCTACCACCACATAATGAAAAATATTTTACTACACATAAAGCCTTTTTATGTGTGTATGCTTTTGTTTTTCGATGATAAAAACATATGGGAAGCGACCCCTTTTAGAGACTAGGTCATGGGAAGAAATAAGGAAAACCTGAAGTGGCCAAGGAACATAACCATGCTAATTACAAGTTACAAAATTAAGGCAAACTTTGAGGAATGAATGTAGACGCATTTCAGTTAATAAAACTAATCACTTAATCTTATGAAAAGATTTTCAAGATAATTAATTAGTTAATTATTAATTTTTGATGCTTATTATTTCTCGTTGTATAAAAGATAGCGGAAACTTACATAAGTCCATTTACGCAAAATATAAATAATAAATATTAATTTAAAATATTTTCGGCTTTAATCAACCAATGTTAAGCATCAATTTCTCATTCTCCCATATACCAAACTCGACCCAAAGTCGATTGCACCAAAACCCGGTTCCTTTAATCATTTTTGCAGACAGTTAATTCACGACATGCACCTCATAAACTCTCCTATTTCCAAGGTTTTTGTTTGCCTTGTCATAGATATTTGTATTGCTATACTGATTGATGGCCTCAAATCACTACAAGATTTGGCGGTCAACCGTGACCGCCAGCTCATGATCGCCAGGCGGTCGCCACCATCGGCGACCAACCAGAGGTCGCTGATTCCGCGACCACTGATACAGCAGGTGGGTGAAATTCCCACCTGCGATCTGCACGAAACGGGTTCGTGACCGCAAGGCAGTGGCGGAATCTTTCGTGACCGCCGGGCTGTTACGAATAATATTCAAAAACAAAATTAATTTTATGGAGCGATCTTGATGTGTATATGATTTTTAACAATATATTTCATTACTACATGTGAATTAAGATAATAAATTAGTACAACATTAGTAATTATCATATTAAGATAGTAGTTTAGATGTGATTAGGCGAGTTATGAACGAATAACCTATTTTATGTTCTACAACAAATCATAATACATACCAAGTTGTTTTAGATGTTATATGCGATTTTGTGATAAAACCTTATAATTTACTTAGTAGTAACTATTTTATCAACTTAACAAACAACGCACCTTAAATAAACAAATAAAAATAAAAAAAGTGTTAAATGATGGTTATTCGTGACCCCCCAACGATCACGAATAAGGGTCTTTCGTGACCGCTGGGTGGTCATGAAACGGGTTCGTGACTACTAGGCGGTCGCGAACTATTTCGTGACCGCTCGACGGTCATGAAAGAGGGGTCTTTTGTGACCTGCCGAGCGATCACGGATAACATTCATAAAAAAAAAGTATTTTATGGGGCGATCTTGATGTGTATATGATTTTTAACGATATATTTCATTACTACATTTGTATTAAAGTAATAAATTAGTACAACATTGGTAATTAACAAATTAAGATAGTAGTTTAGATGTGATTAAGAGAGTTATGAACGAATAATCTATTTTATGTTCTACAACTAAGCATCATATATACCAAGTTGTTTCAGATGTTATATGCAATTTTTGATAAAACCTTATAATTTACTTAGTAGTAATTATTTTATCAATTTAACCAACAACGCACCTTAAATAAACAAACGAAAATCTAAAAATGTTGAATGAGAGGTATTGCGGTCACGAATAAGTGTCATTTGTGACCGCTAGGCGGTCGCGAAATCTTTCGTGACCACCGGGCAGTCACGGATAATATTCATAAAAACAAAATTAATTTTATGGAGCGATCTTGATGTGTTTATGATTTTTAACTATATATTTCATTACAACATGTGAATTAAAGTAATAAATTAGTACAAAATTAGTAATTAACATATTAAGATAGTAGTTTAGATGTGATTAGGCGAGTTATAAACGAATAACCAATTTTATGTTCTACAACTAATCATCATATATACCAAGTTGTTTTAGATGTTATATGCGATTTTGTGATAAAACCTTATAATTTACTTAGTAGTGAATATTTTATCAATTTAACAAACAACGCACCTTAAATAAACAAACGAAAATCAAAAACTGTTGAATGAGGGTTATTCATGACCACCCAACGGTCAAGAATAATGGTTTTTTCTGACAGCTAGGCAGTCACGAAACAGATTCGTGACCGCGAGGCAGTCGCGGAATCTTCGTGACCGCCCGGCGGTCACGGATGGTTTGAATTTGGAGGGATCGAGGAGAAATTCAAATTTTTCAAAAATTCTAAATTTTTACCCAAATTTGATATATACCCACCATTCCACATACTAATTGTCACTACACTCAAATTATTTTCTCTAAAAAAACCTAACACTTTCTCCTCATAACTTCATATCCCAAATCCAGAACAAAAACAACATTTTTTCTTCTTTTTTTTTTCCTTTCCTTATATCCCCAAAAACAAAACACCAACTATCTTATTCTATTCCCTTCTTTTCTTATAAGCCAATATAAAAACCATAAGTTTTTTCTTTTAAATGATGTTTTATATCAAAAATCGGCCAACCATACATTATATTCGTAAATCACCAGAATACTTTTTTTATTTCGTTCAGTGGTATTCGTGACCGTCGGGCGGTCACGGATGACCTCGACGTCATCCGTGACCACCGGGAGATCAATGTGGTGCTCGTGACCGCCAGGCGGTCATGGGTGTACGCCGTGACCGCCTAACAGTCACGAATGATGACAACATCATCTGTGACGATCGCCGAAGGGGTCATCGAAGGGGTCATCCGTGACCGCTGAGCGGTCATGAAGGACCCACGACCGATGGCTTCCGCGACCGGTCATCGGCTACCACTGGGCGGTCGCGAATGACCATCTGCGATCGCCAAAGGGTCATTCGAGACCGCCCGAGCGGTAGCGAATGACCCTTTTTTGTAGTGAATTGTCTGTTCATCATGAGATTAGGTTGTCGGACATAAATATTATAATAATATCTTGTTTTTAGTCTAAGTGTTATGTGACTTATGACTGCAATGGGATTGATAGAGATATGATGGTGGGAAATTGTACTCTATTTGGAAAAAAAACGTGAGATTAGTAATACTTGTAAGGTAAATCTCGTTTTCCCCCCTCACCACAAGAAAAAAGAGTCTCTTGCAACCGCCAGAGCGGTTGCAAAAGACCCCTGGGCGGTCGCAACCTGACGGTCGTGGATAATTCCGTCACTAAAAGCTTGCGACCGCTAGGCGGTTGCAAGGTGTGACTATCTAGCAGTTGCAACTTGCGACTGCCAAGCAGTGGCAAGTTTTTAACCGCTGGGCTATCGCATGTTTATAAGAACTTGCAACCACTGGCAATTGCAAATAACTCTTACATCATTTGCAACCGCCATGCGGTTGCTAATAATCTTTAGGCTATTGCAACCCCTAGATCGTTGCAAATGGGCTTTACGCCAGTTGCAAACGTTTGGCGGTTGCAGATAATATGGATGTCTTTTGCAACCGCCAAATAATATTCATGACTTTTGCAACTGCCCGGCAGTTGCAAATGGCATTATCAGAATATAATAAAAATATTTTTGTAATTTGTGAAATTACCGAAATATTATTGTTTGTGATGATGGATAAAGAAAGAAATATATTTAAACGAAAGAAGATTTTGAAGAAATGATAAAAAGTTATAAAAAGTTTTGGAAAGTAGTAAATGTTAGTAAATAAAGGAAATAAAGAAATTTTGTAATAAATTAGACGAATAAATGAAGACAAAGTAATGGTTTTGTTTTTTTCTCGATATGCAAGAAGTTTGAAAGTTTTGAAAAAATGGTGTTTGAAGAAAAAAAATGATTATTGAATAAGAAAAATGAAATGAAAGTAAGTGGTTGGGTGTTTTTTGATGAGTATAATTGTGTTGTATTGAAAATAATGGTGGACGAATGATGGGTATATATAGAGTTAATGGTGAAAATTTTGAATTTTCTTAAAATTAGAAAATCTCGTAAAATTTCATGGCTTTCCGCGACCGACCGGCCGCCACAAAAATTTCAAATTTTTGAATATTTTGAATTTACCGCCCTATAGCAACCACCCGGCGGTCGCAACACTGAATCTTGCGACCGTCGGTCCATCGCAAAATTAAATCTTGCGACCGATGGGCAGTCGCAATTTCTCATTGCAACGGCTTAGCTGTTGCAAAACATTTGATTATTTTTTGCAACCGCCTAGCCATTGCAATTGGTTTTTAGGGTTTCGAGTTTGGGTTTAGGATTTCGGGTTGATCTTGATGCGTTTGTGTGTTTTTTATAACAAATCTCATGTATACATGTGAATTAAAGTAACATATACTTACTACACTAGTAATTGAGTATTAAAATCCTAAATTATATATGATTAATCAAGTTATTAATAATAGAACTATATTACATATGTTCTACAACCAATCATTACGTAGTAGTTATAATCGCCTCATAGGATTGTGTTTTACGTTACCAATGTAAGTATAGATGTCATTTTGATATTCAATTAGTAGATCTAAAATATTATCTGTATATAAATATATGTAGGCATTATGTATATCGTCATCATATTATAATTAGTTATAAGTCTTATTACTATGCACCGTCCCCAATAAATGATTCTTGTATGTGTAACGAAACCTATAATTTGATTAATTTAACTTCTTAGTAGACATTATTGTTTTAATTAACAGTAATATGAAAAACACGCCTTTAATTACCAAGTGAAAAGCCTAATTTTTGAACATAAATATTATTAGCAGCCGCCGGACCGTCACAATTTTTGCAATATTGCAACAGTCAAGCGGTTGCAAACAGACTTTTGCAACCGCATGGCGGTCACAATGTGTAACGGCTAGTTATAATTGCGACCGCCTAGCGGTCGCTGATCCTAATAGCTAGGAGTTTATGCGACCGCCAAGCAGTCACAAACGAATATTACTGTCGTAATTTGCAATCGCTCAGCGGTCGCGAAAGGGGTTTGTTCCCCTATAAATACCCCCTCATTCACTTTTAGAACTCATTCCATTCTTTGACATTTTGTTAAGGTACCCACTATTTTTTCTTTATCAGCTCATTTATTTTGCTTTTTACAAGAAATTATTATTGTAATGAATGCTAACTTTATTTATGTTGTTGATACTAGAAATTATCAGAAACACAACGAGCATAGTCGTGGAGGATACAACATTCTTGACTTTATTATGCTTCAACAAGTAAGTTTATATTTTACTACGTTGCTTTGGTTATGCTTATGATATATACCATGCATATCACGTTTTAAATTGAAACTTGTTTAGTAGTATAAATTGTAATTAATTGCTTTTTTTTACAATTTAGATAAATTATGAATTATCGCATTAATAGATCTTGGATGTACGAAAGATTCGATAGCAATGGTTATTTGCAAGATATTTTTGTTGTTGTTGTTGGGGTTCGCACATTTCTAGAATACGATTCGAAACAAAAGGGCTATTTAGATCTAAACAATCGTATTAGGTGCACGTGCCTGAAATGCAACAATTTAAAAAAATTTGATCGAAACGTAGTCGGTAATCATCTTCATAAGTCGGGATTTACGTATCAGTATTGGGTTTGGGTGTTTCATGGAGAGGAGGGGACAGGGGCAACTCCATCGTATTTACTCAATTCCCCCAGCCCACCATACCCCATTATTCATGATAGCCCTATCCACGTTGATAATTCGTTTAGAGAAGTAGTCGTGGATGCATACGGGGGTCAGTTCGTAGTGGAAGAGGTGTGTATCGAAGATCCAAATCCCAATGCCAGAAAGTTCTACTATTTAATGCATCTAAGAAATGTCAAGATGCATAATAAAAAGGATAAAATTGTCTTGCAGTGGGTTGCTGAGTGGTTGACTTACGAGACCATGCCGCTTTCAACAAGTTTTTAAGGTTGTATAAAGATATGGACCTAAAGATTGAGAAGTTATTACCTAATACGGTTCTCGGCATGAACAGGATTCTAACAATCTTGGGGTTGGGGTACGAGAAGATCGATGTGTGTACGTATCACTGTTTCATGTACTATGGCATCTACGCAAGTGAGGACTACATATCATGCCCGATATGTAAGTAGGATAGATACGAGCAAGGTAGGAAGTCGAGGATCACGAAGAAGAAATTGCGGTACTTCCCTCTAGGTCCTCGTCTTCAGAGGTTGTGCTACATTTTAGGCACTGCAAAGCATATGACTTTGCATTTGAGAGTCAACTGATCGAATGATTCCTCCAGCTGCAAGCGAGGCATGGTGCCATTTTGATAGGTCGCAGTCAAATTTTGCAGCAGAGCCAAGGAATGTACGACTCGAATTGTGTACGGATGGATTCTCACCGTTTGGACAATCTGTACTCGTGTTGGCATGTGCTTGTCACTCCGCATAACCTTCCACCCGATCTCTGCATGAGGCCAGAGTTCATATTTTTGAGCATCATCATATTCGATCCATAGAGTCCCCGAAAGAACTTGGATGTAATGCTGAGACCGCTGATTGACGAGCTAAATAGTTTATGGAGTAATGGTATGTGGACATATGACTGCTAGAGAAAGGATAATTTTCAATTACGAGCGGCCCTGATGTGGATGATTAGCAATTTCCCGGCATATGGAATGTTGTCCCAGTGGAGTACGCATGGGAAGTTATCGTGTCCTTATTCTATGGGGGACACAAAATCTATTACGTTCCAGAATAGTGGAAAACTGTCGTTCTTTGACTGTCACTGACGATTTCTGCCAATACCGCATAGATGGAGGAATGACAAAAAGGGGTTCTACAAAGGTTGAGAGGCACATGACAAACATATTCTAAGGAGAAATGGTGATCAAATGAGGGCAATTATGGATAGACTTCCATCGGTGGGTTTTGGATCGAACACAAGAAACATCCCGGGGTTTGGAACGAGTCATAATTGGTGTCAGAAGAGCATCTTTTAGGAACTACCTTACTTGTCAACAAACTTGATTCGGCATAATCTAGACGTCATGCACTGCGAGAAGAACTTTTTTTACAACATCATCATCACAGTGAAGGACGACGCTAAGACAAACGACAACATCAAGTCTAGACTAGATTTGAAGCTCTTGATCGATCGTAAAGAGCTTTTTTCTAGTACCAAATGGTAGAGGAAAGAACGTTAAAAAGTCGTAGGCAACCTACTATCTTACGAGGGAGCAAAAGAGTAAGGTGCTTGAGTGGTTGGGCGGTCTTAAGTTTCCTGACGGGTATGGAGAGACTTGTGGAATCAATTTTGGTTACAACGTGCAAACTAGAGAGAATATTTCCTCCTTCTTTTTTTGATTTTATGGAGCATTTGGCAATACACCTACCGTACGAGGCTCAAGTTGGAGGTTCGGTCCACGATAGATGGATGTATCCATTCGAGTGGTACAATTGTAAATTATTAAACACAATATTTTTTTTTAGTTTATTATTTCTTTCTCTAACTAACGATTTGTTTAAATCATGCGTATGTACAATATTAAGAACAAGTGTTGAATAAAGCGAGGGTGGAAGGGAGCATAGCCAATACTTACCTACTTTCAGAGCTTGCCAACTTGTCTTCTTAGTATCTGGCTCCGTTCAGACTAGATATATCCGCCTCAACAGAAGCGAGCAGTTAGAAAGTAAGGAGTGGGGTGATGAGCTTTCAATAATTTACAAGAAAGGTGCGTCGATGGGAGCATCGAACAACAATAGACAATTGACATCCAATGAATGGGACCAGATTGAACTTTATATGTTCTTTAATTGTCCCTAAGTGGATAGATAGCTCGAGTAAGTCAATGTTTATATGTGATAACTACTTTAGTTATAGACAAAAACTTTAATTTATTGTTTAGTAAGAACTTGTTCGTCTTAATGTCACAGATTGTTTATTGAAGAGGAGGGTGGTGGCCTTACTCCCATGGAGGTGCAAACAAAAAGAGGAACGCAGTGTACGTGGCATAGTTCAAGCAAATATATTCCAGTGGCCACTACGTGAGAGACGCCCAGGTAGATCCGCTTATCGTTGGTCCTACCAATATAGTGATGACGTACGAGGGATACATTGTGAAGGAGTTTAGATTCCATACAGATACGCACTTGGGCCCAAAGAAGAGTGATTATAGCGAGGTGTATGTCAAGGGAGACATGGGAGGATTCGACGCCACCAGCTTCTACGGAACGTTGAAAGACATCATCAAAGTGGAATATTGGGGAGGAGGAAAACCACTATACATTTTGTTATTAAAATGTACGTGATATGATATTCACAGAGGGACGAAAGTTCACGAGACGTACAATGTGGTTGATACTAACCCACGGCGTTCCCTCGCCACCAACGAGCCATTTGTTTTTGCAAATCACGCCCTATAGGCGTACTTCGCCGCGTACCCTAACCTTACGGATGGCCAATCTGGTCATACCGGATGGTTGTGTGTATCCAATATTTTGGCTAGGCACATTATCGATATGTCATCATTAGTTGTTGAAAACGAGGATCAAGCGTGAATGCCAGATCAAGTGTTACAAGAGAATGGATCATAAGGGTTGAATCTATTATTAGATCTTAGCTCATTTGATATGAATATCCAATTGGGGCTGGCGAATTTAAGGTGGTTAAAGGTGGTTTCGACGAGGAGAATGACTAAGAGAAGAATGGGGTTGATGGAGATCAAGAGGAGTATGACGAAGATGACTCGGATGATAGTGTGTATTAGTAGTGGGAGAATGCATTGTAATAATCAGTTTCTTAGATTGTTTGTGACATAGTTATTTTACTCATTTAAAGTTTTGTTGTGCAATTGAAACAAACAAAATTACAAGATTGCAATACATGAATAACATAACACAATTAGATTAATAGTACATGCTTTCAATAATAAAACATGATATTAATTAACTACATTACACATTAAGAACTTAAGTACAAAAGTACGAGTACACATTAAGAACTTAAGTACATTAATTCAACATAATACTAATTAACTACATTACAGTAATAGTTCAATTTAAGTACAAATTAAAAAAATCTGCAACTACGAGCTCCATCATCAATCATTTTGATCATCACCATCGAGCTTGTACGTAGATGGAACAGTCCAACCACCCTCATCCTCAACATCATCATTGTCATCGTATGGGACCTCTGGATCTACGGCATCCTCAACAACATCATCGTTTGAATCACACTCTGGCGCATATATGGGGGTTGTAGAAAAGCCAGGAGCAAATGGATCTGGTGCTCTGCAGGCCGACCGTAGAGGAGGAGGCATAGTGCTATGAGCTCCAGTACAACGATTATCAGCCATAAATCCAGTAGGAAGCGATGGAGCAGGAGTATCTGGGTTTAGGGACGTAACGTGCTGAGGCAAGGCTTGTATATGCTACACCTGGGCGTCAACTTTGTGATCAGTACTCGTACGTAACTCCTGGTTCCATGACTGCAAGTGCGTGATGTAGTGATGCGTAAAATCTGGCTCCTTCCTAAACTCTCTAGACGTGCATCACTCGGCGAGCCCTTCGACTTCCTCTTCTTCACTCCACTTGTCGCCATACCCCACAACTCTGGATCTATATCAGGCCAATCTCCCTAATCATGATACCTCTCCCACAAGGATTTAATTGATAATACGTACATAAATAGCCTTGTATGACTCATGCAACCAAACGCGCCTTTGTGAGACTCCCTCTCGTCTCCCTTTCACCATATGTTTAAGGTTAAAACGGTACGTCTCGTCGTGTCAAATAAGGGTGGTACGATGTGGATACGCCATAGCTTACATATTACAATAAAAATTACGTTAAACTTTACAAATATATACGACAATATTTACACGTACACGACAAATTTTAATACGGCATATGTAATGCCCCAAAAATTAGAAAGAAAATAAATTTATACTTTAGTCCTTGAACTTTTGAAAATTTCTATTTTTCACCCTAAATGTTTAGAAAAAAAAATTGCATTTTAGTCCCTAAACTTAAAACTTGGTCTTTTATTATTTTTATAGATCTCTAATCCTAAAACTTATATTTCAATTTCAAATCTTAAACAAGATGACCGAATTATGTAGAAAATTACATAAATAAATATGTATGTAACAAAGAAATCTAATTATGCCTATTTAAATTTTAATTGTAAATAATTGACGGCCTTGATATGCAATTAACCAATTGATGAAGTAAGCAATGACATATTTTTGATGAGGTAAGCCATGACATTCTTAAAAGCATAATTAAAGATTTTTTGTGATTTATTATAAAATAATAAAAGTGTGACCTGAATTAAAATTATTTTAACATGATTTTTGGTTATAAATAGCGAGCTTTCTTCCAACAATTTTTACACCCAAAATCATTTTGGTTTTTCCTTCTTTCCTCCTATGGGTCTCTAAGTTAGTGACTATACTTTCAGGGAAAATTCATCCAAAATTCTTATTTCATCATTTTCTACCCGACAAAACCCCTAAACTTTTATTGCGCATAAATTATCCATTCGGCCGTGCACCTTAGAAAAATCATAACTAATTGTGGAAACATCCTTTTTGATCAAGGCCAACGGCAAAACACTCCTAATGGTGTCCTCTAACTTTCATATGAAGAAATGCTTTTCAGATGATGTGATTTAGAAGGTTGAAATTTCTAAATCGTAGACAGCTGTGCGAAAATCCGAAAATACGTTCTATGTTTTTATCATAGCAAACCTTTGGATTTTTCTTCCCATTCGTGTACACATGTTCCTAGTAATGTTAGGGATCAGTTGCCACAAAAATATTTTGAAAGAAAATTCATTTCGATATCCGATCAAAGGTAAACTCGAAACTATGACGATTTTCAGCTTATATTACGTACTTTAAATTTTTGTTTATGATTAAAAATAATCATCATAATTCCATGATTATTCACTCACACATAACTCTTACAAGATATAACTATCATTAGAATCACTTCAATATGATTTGTATTCACGAATTAATATTTTTGCGATTTTTCAATAATCTATAAATAGTATATTTATCATGTTTAACATATCCTTACATAAGTTTAATAAAATTATCATATATATTTTTGAGGTTTAATCCTCTTATATGATTATGTATCGTAACTTAAACATCCGTTGATCATTTACCTTGATTAGGTTTACGTATTAATACAATGTTATGTAATTTAAGATAATCTTGGAACAAAGTTAACTAGGTTACACAATTTAATGGATTGCTTCCTAAGGTAATTGTTTAGTGTCATGATTCCTGGAATTTTTGGATGTACTATAGACTTAAAGAACTTCCTCAAATTTCATCAAAACGAAAGTTGAATAGTACATATGTTTAAACTGGGTGAGTTATGATTATTCAGTTAACTAATATTGTCTTAATGTTGTTAAAGGTTTGCCAAATTAATCAACGACGTGCAAGATTTTCCATACAAATAAAGGTGAGGTTCCATTTCTGATTTGTTCTAGCCCCATTTGGCATCCGGTCATGAGGAACTTGGACAGAAAAGTCGTTACTCCGTTACCAAGCCTCGAACAACCTATATTACATCATGTTCTTACTCATCGTTAAATCATATCCAATCATTTATTATTTATCATATCTATTCATAATCATGATAATTCTCCAATATTATAATTTCATCTGATGGTTCTTGAATTGTGCAAAAGTGCAACGAACTATGTTCGGGACATGTGGCCCAAGAAGCGACGGATATTATCCGATTTACTAGCTTATTTGTTTATTTGTTATATCCATTGGGACGCCTTTCGGAAGTTGGGCCTAGGGATTGGGTCAAGTTACTGCCGGGCAGTAAGGACTATCGCTTTAAGTAATTTCACTTGATACCCATCTATCTGGGCGCCGCTTGCAGTCAGGAGTTGGCTGTAAGCCGTGTGCTGGATCGACATGTACTCGAGCATGTCTCTTGATTGTTTGTGAGGTCTCTCCTCGTCGGTAGGCATAAGGTAGAATAGTACAAGTCATAAGACTTGATTCGTTTATTGTTAAGCACAAGTTCTTTAACTGCTCTATAAAAATTCCAGTACCATTGCTACATCAAATTATCTAGTTGAACTGTTTCTACCGGTAAGATCACTCCTCGAAATGTATTGAAAGTGCAGGGTTTTCTGGAATCAATGTTATGCGATGTTGGGACAACATTGAGGATAACATTGAAACCAGAGAGCCTGTACGAAAACTAATTCTTTAATTGCCAAAAATAAGTTTTGCCTTTATTCACTTATTAATCAAGTTTCACGGTTTTAGTTGTTTATGTTTATGTCCAGGAACTATATTAATCATAAGGAAAAGCTATGGGTGATTTCTTACTTGAAATTTCCGTAATTCAAGTTAAGTTGAATAGTCAACTCAACACGGTTTGCAAAAAAAAGAAAAAAATATTGGCGGTTCTCTGCAACTTGATTCTTTCCATGATTTTCCGATTTCAAGAAGATGTGTTACCTTGCTAGACTGGTAATTAAGGTAACACATATTCAAGAAAGATATTGAGTTCACAAAAAATCCAAACTTCAACAAGGAAACATCAAGAGTTACCAAAACTGTGAGCAACACATCCTGGCGTGCAAGATTCAACAAATCTATAAAGGATGTAAAGTTCATCAAGATGAAGACAAGACAATCGTGCAAAACAATCTGAGAGATTAATCATACTTTATATTGTCTTCGTCTTGCTTTTGCAAAGTTTTTGTATCAACTATTTACGTCTAGTTCATAGAAGTTAAGTAGTTCGTACTTATCTGCTTCATTGAGTCCGATCAACAAAGAGCGTGAGTGAATTGTTGTGAGGAATATTTTTGTTAAAACCTTTATGGTTATTTGGCCTAAGGCTCAGAATTTTTTAATATTATTGAAAACTTCTTAAAATTATATATTCTTGTGTTTTTAATTCCGCTGCATGTTTCAATATTCAAGAAGATCACAATTGAGTTAAGGCAACGCCAACTTAACTCTCAAAGTTGTTGTGTCAATCCACGATCCAAAAATTTCAATTGGCGTCAGATCCAAACACTGACTACACTGGTGGTTTGGAGGTGATACAACACAATGGACAATGTCAATCATAATGTCAGCAAGATTCCAGTTTTGGATGGCTCCAATTATGCATACTGGAAGATCATGATGAGGTCTCACATCAAAGCTATTGATATTCGAGCCTAGCAATCCGTGATCAATGGATACTCTCTTCCAACCTTACCAAGAGATGGTGAAGGTGATCTTGTTCCAAAACCAGAAGCAGATTGGATAGCAGTAGAGGTAAGTCTCTGTAACTCAAATGAAAAGGCTCTTAATGCTATCTTTAGTTGGGTTAATCATCACACGTTCAAGTTAATCCAGAATTGTACAAAAGCCAAACATGCTTGGGATATTCTTGAATTACATTGTGAAGGAGATTATGTTGTTAACGATTCTAAATATAAACAGTTGCTTCAGTAATTTGAAAAACTTGAGATGGGTGAAGATGAAAGTGTTGATAGTTATTTTGAGAAAATTCTTGATATTGCTAACCAATGTGAAAATCTAGGTTTTACTATGACTAATCAAGAGATGGTTTATAAAGCAATGAGAACACTATCATCCAAATTTGCTCTCAAGAAAATTGCAATGAGTGAATTTAGGAGCCTTGCTAGTCTTCAGTTTCAAGTCTTGATGAATACGCTTAGAGAATTTGAGATGGAGCTTGCCTCACAACCTAGCAAACATAGGGTTGTTGCTTTAAGAGGATCAAGTCTTGATAATGAGAGTGATGATGGATGTGAATTAATTCTTTCAAACTATGGTAAAATTACTAAGAAATTCAATAAGCTGAACTTTAAAGGAAAAGGCAAAGAAAATAATCTTAGTAATAGTTCTCCAAGTTATAAGAAATTACCTCCTAAGTTTAGGAAGTACATGGCATCAAAACCTACTCCTTTAGAAGCTGATAAGTTAAAAGATGTTTAATGTTTTGAATGTAAAGGATATGGTCATATGGCTAATGAATGTGCTAACACTCTTAGAAAAAAAGGAAATTCTCATTGGGCTTGTGTAGATGATTTCAATGAAGATAACTTTAGTTCTGGAGATGTTGAAGAACAATCAGACGAGGTTCACACTACTGCGCTACTCACTCAGATTGACTGGACACCAGAAGACTCCCTGAACTGCTTCGCATCTCAATGTTACCCCAACATTCAGGATCCAACATCAGAACAAGAGATCTTCTTTGCAGATTGGGATGAGTATGATGCTCATATTGAACCTAATCTTGTGTCTAACTATGAGGAATCTAACTTTGATTGTTTTCATGGCTTAGTGGATCTAGATGAAGAATATTTCTTTGAAGGTGAAATGTCCTAGGAGAAAATCATTGAAGACCTGAAGTCTATCTACCACAAACTACTGCTTGAGAATCACAAACTCATCAAGAGCAACAAAAGCATGGAGGAAGAGATTGGATGCATGAAGGAGATGCTGAAACTGTATGAGAAAGACCTTGACAAAACCGAGGCTGAGCTGAAGGAGGTAAAGGTAAAATTAAATAAAGTTGAACAAACCATTGCCAAATGGATCTCTTCTACATCTAAGCTTGATGATATGCTGAGTATGGGAAATCAAGGTAAAAATGGTTTGGGCTATGTTGAGAAACCTCCCTCTGAAGATGTTGATTCTGCCTATTTAAAAGCTGGTTTTATCAAGGAAAGTAGTAGTGTGAGTAGTGAAATTACTGTCAACACTGTGAAAAAGCCTTCTTTTATTTGTCAATATTGTTTTCAACCTGGTCACATTAAGCCTTATTGCAATAAATCCAGAAGTGTGATTGAGAAGAAAACAGGAATTAATAGCAGTACCAATGTTAGGAGAACCTCTTATCTGAATGTTATCCCAACATTAGGTAACAAAGCTGAAGGACATAAAAGTAGAACTTGGATACAAAAGATTAAAACTCCTAAGGTTAAAATTGTTTGCAATGTTGTCTTTTCTGCTGTTTACTCTAACATTGCAGGTAAGTGGTATTTTGACAGTAGATGCTCCAGGCACATGACTGGAAACATTGATATCCTGAAAGATGTAATCCCTTTGACTGTTGGAACAATTACCTATGGAGGAGGCACTAAAGGGAAAATCATTGGAAAATGAGTACTGGATGTTGAAGGATTTCCACCACTCAAGGATGTGTTGTTGGTTGAAGGATTGAAAGCAAATTTAATTAGAATAAGTTAACTTTGTGATGATAACTTGCTAGTTTCTTTTGATAAAAGTTCATGTGATGTGTTTAATAATGACAATGCTTGTGTCATGACAAATACAAGATTAAAGGACAACTGCTATCTTGCTCAAGATGAAGCTGAATTCCACCATGCCAAGGTAGATGAATTTGTCATGTGACACTAGAAGTTAGGACATGTGCGCTATAGAAATCTGGAGAAACTACAGAAGTTAGAGGCTATGAGAGGACTGCTTAAGTTGACTAGCCCAGGTAAAATTGTTTGTGAAGACTGCCTGAAAGGTAAACAAACAAAAGCTGTCCATCCACCACTTCAGGTACAGAGTACTAACCCTAGAATTAATAAGTGTTTTGAGTTGCTACATATGGATCTCATGGGTCCTATTGAGGTTAGTAGCCTGAATGGTAAGAAGTATGCTTTTGTTATTGTTGATGATTTTTGAAGATATATCTGGATTAAGGTTTTGAAAGAAAATTCGAGGCATTCAACACATTCAAAATTTTGCATGCTAGTATTAAAAATCTGTATGGCACTTATGTAGGATGAATTAGGTCTGACCATGGAAAAGAGTTTGAAAATGTAAGCTTTGCTAGGTTTTGTAAAACTAAAGGCATTTTACATGAGTTCTCTGCACCTAAGACACCTCAGCAAAATGGGATTGCTGAGAGGAATAATAGAACACTTCAAGAGATGGCTAGAGTAATGTTGAATTCTATAAACATATCTAAGAAACTCTAGGCTGAAGTTTTGAATACTGCATGTCATATTAGTAATAGAGTTTATCTTAGACTTGGTACTACTATGACACCTTATGAAATCTTGAAGGGTTCAAAACCAACAGTAGCACGCTTTCATGAATTTGGTATTAACTGCTATTTGCTAAAAGATAGAGACTATTTGAGCAAATTTGATCCCAAAAGTGAAAAGTGTATATTTGTTGGATATTCTCCTAATAGTGTTGCTTTCAGGGTCTACAATACAAGATTGCATAGTGTTCAAGTATCAGTGATTGTCATTTTTTATGATTTAATAGTTTCTGCAGGTACTGAAGAAGTCACTGTTTCAGATGTTGCTCCAACATTGGACCCAACATTGAACACAGAAGCTAGAAATGCTGAACTGGAAACTGGAGCAAATGCTGACTTAACACCAGAAACCCCTAATGTTAGGCCAACATATGTGATGTCAGATTGTGAAGATAAAGTTGTTCATGTATCCAGAAGAGATCCTCCTGCTAGGATCCAAAGAGATCATCCAGCCACTCAAGTAATTAGACAAATTACTGAGAGAGTTAGAACACACAATAAAGAAATGGTTAATTACAAGGATATGGTTAAATTGTGTGTTTGTATGTCTTTTTCATGTACTGTTGATAATGCATCTTGTTTTGTTTCCTCCATTGAACCTAAAAATGTTACTGAAGCTCTTAAGGATAGTTACTAGATTAATGCCATGCAAGAGGAACTCTTACAATTCACCAAAAACAGAGTTTGGAATCTAGTGCCTAGGCCATCACATGTGAATGTAATAGGTACAAAGTGGATTTTCAAAAATAAAACTGATGAGAATGGTGTAATTATGAAGAACAAAGCTAGGATGGTTGCACAAGGTTATACTCAGGTAGAAGGTATAGATTTTGATGAGACTTTTGCTCTAGTAGCTAGGATAGAATTAATTAGATTACTTCTTGCTATTGCTTGCTGTTTTAGGATTAAACTTTACCAAATGGATCTTAAAGGTGCCTTTCTGAATGGTTTAATTGACAAAAAGGTTTATGTTGAACAACCTAAAGGCTTTGTTGATCCTAAACATCCTGACCATGTGTACAAACTTGAGAAGGCTTTGTACGGCTTAAAACATGCTCCTAGAGCTTGGTATGAGAGGCTAACTGGTTTTCTGTTAGGCCTAGGTTTCAATAGAGGAGATGGAGATAGAACATTGTTTGTCCTTAGAAAAAGCTCAGATATATGCATTGCTCAAATTTATGTGGATGATATTGTATTTGACTCTACTAACAAGTCTACTTTAGACAAGTTTGTTGAGTCTATGACAGGAACATTTGAGATGAGCATGATTGGTGTACTCAACTACTTTATGGGACTACAAGTTAAGCAGTTGGAGAATGGTATCTTCCTGAATGAGGAGAAGTATGCAAGGAATCTGGTGAAGAGATTTGAGCTACAAGAGTCCAAGCCTTGCAAAACTCCTATGTCCTCTTTAGTGAAGATAGCAAAAGATGGCACTGGCTGGCAGCAATGTTAACCCAACATTGTACATATCCATGATTGGTAGTTTGCTATATCTCTTTGCCTCTAGACCTGACATCATGTTTTCAGTATGTGTTTGTGCTAGGTACCAAGCTGAGCCAAAGCAATCTCACTTGATTGCTGTGAAGGGGATTCTTAGATATATCTCTGGAACTTCACCTTTAGGCATTTGGTATTCTTATGACACTAACACTAACTTGATTGGTTTCAGTGACTGAGACAGGAAATCCACAAGTGGAGGCTGTTTTTATTTGGGGAATAATTTGGTCTTCTGGTATAGCAAGAAGCTGAACTGTTATTCATTATCAATAGCTGAATCAGAATATGTAGCTGCTGGCAGCTGTGTTACCCAACTTGTGTGGCTCAAACACATGCTTTCAGATTATGGGCTAGATAGTGATATACTTCTCATGTTCTATGACAATCTAAGTGCCATAAGTATCTCTAGGAATCCTGTCCAACATTCTAGAACTAAGCATATAGACATAAGGCATCATTTCCTGAGAGATATGGTAGAGGACAAAGTAATCAACATTGAACATATTGAGAGAACAAATGAGCTTGATGATATGTTTACAAAACCTTTAGATAGTGAGAGATTCTTCAACTTGAGAAAATCTCTTGGCATATGCAATATCTGAGAATGTTGAGAAAACCAGTGTTGACATAACACCACTGTCTAGCATTGGTATATTAGTTGTGGTGTATTAGGCACTCTGTTGTTTTTCTCTTGTTGAATTTATTTCCTTGTAAGTCTCATGTAATCGTTGTTTTGTCAGATTTGGTTTGTGTGGTTTAACTCTTTGATTAACAACTCTTTCTAGTTATCAGTTTCACATCTTTGTTTTGAAAAAGTAATAAAACTCTTCTGTTTGTCTGAGGTTGTGATAGCCTAACAAATGAAGAAGCTGGGGTACACAAAGTTCACTACCTTAATGTCTATTCAGTTGTGTCTTACTCATATGGAAGGTGTACATGACATGTGGAAAAGCTGGGGTACATGATGTTGATAGCTTCATTGTTACTCAGTTGTGCGTATTTACATGTTTCTGTTTGTTTGGCCAAGGAACACATGATGGTGATCCTTTATACTAGGGTGTTTGAGGTTTAGATTTCTTACATTTAGTAGCACTGATCACTTGTTGATTCTCTTGAATGCAGGTTGGATAACAAGTATGCATAAGGAATTGGGGTGTTGGGGTGCATGATAAATGAATTGCCAACATTCAAGGCCTTTGTACTCGCCTAACTTGCTGCCGTTAATGTTGTTACGGGGCTGTGTGGAGTTTAGGCTGCCCTCATTCAGTAGTGACATTAGCTTTGGGTTTAGCAGCCTTCAGCTTTTGGTTGAGATGAGTTATGAAAATAATAAAGATTATAAAGAGATGTGTGTTGTGCTGGTCGGAGGAGTTTTTCATTTGTGTTTACCATCTGCCTATTTGACAATGCATTGTTGCATTCATGAAGAACTGGATTGTTTTTTTCTTGTTGTTGAGTTGTGTCGGTCTAGGCTCAGGGGGAGTATAATTCATATGTTGAGGCATACTGCAAGTGACACACTTTTCTGTGACTTTCTATGCTGTGGAAGTGAATTTTTCCTTGAATTTATAACTGCTGATCCCTGTGTGTTTCTTGTTATCTATGTTGCTTACTCATGATTTTGATCTGAACATCATGTCTGAGGTACTCACTGGCTATATTGGTTAAGTTTCAGATGTATGTTTAGATGTATCTCAAGCTCTCACATGAATTTGCCTTGGTGAAGCCTGTACCTCCACCTTCTAGTTTGAATGTCATTGAATGTTATCCCAACATTGTGCACTGCAGCAGGCCAACATTGAAAACAGGAACTTATAAGTTTTCGAATTTTTGAAAACCGCTCTAGTTACCTGTTACTTAAACATAAAAGCGTGTGCGCGGGAAAACATAGTGGGAAGATTTTATTTTATTCAAATTAAGTAAATGCCCACTAACATTCACTCGGTTAGATTAGGAATTAAACCCCTAATTTCCTTCTTTGTGCTTACAATTTCCTATTTGTGCTTACTCTGCAAAATTTACTCTATACTCTCAAAATTCTCTCGGTTTTCTCTGCAATTTCTCTCAAATCTCTCTTACTAACAATGGCAAGCAAGCCGCCCATGCAAACTCTTGCAGATGTTCATCTGAGTAGTGAACCCACAGCTGCGCGCACCACCCGTTCTCACACTCGAGGTGTTGTTGCAAAAACCGAGGATGCTCCAGTTGCTGGTAAAAGGATGGCGATCCCCTACGTGCGACGAGGAAGGAAGTCTAAGCAGGGAGAATCGACTTCTACTGTGGAGCCAACTGCTAAGTCAACCGCACCAATCAACAATAAGCCTGATATTGAGGTAAACACGGCTGAACCTAACCCTGAAATTGATGCTGATATAACTGTTGAGGGGGAGGGTGGTGAATCTGTTGATAATTCTGTGGATAAAGCGGTGTGAAAGTGGATTAGGGCTCAAAAGAAAAAGAGCAAGGGTACTGGGGAGAAGTTGAGAACTATGTCTGAGACTGCGGTGAGAAGCGGGCTGCTGGTAGAAAAAGGCAAAAGGAGAGGTTAGCTAAGAAAAAGGCTGTTGAAATCGAGATAAAGGCTGAAGAAGAGAGAAAGTCTGCTGCTGCTGAGAAAAAGAGGAAAGGAAAGCAAGTAATAGAAGAGAAAGATCAAGATGGTGCTACTGATGTTGCTGCTGATGTTAAGGCAACATCAGGGACAGAAGAGTACACTGATGGGCTTAGGTGATCTACCGTGAGGATGAGGAGAACTACTTTTCTCCCTATTATCTTACCCAAGAGTTGGAGAAGAAGTGGGATTCTTTCAAGAGAAGGTAGATTCACACTGAAAGAGATGTAGAGATGGCCAACTTCAAGGAACAAAAGATGATGGACTTGCTTGAGGCAAGAGGGATGCACCAATTTGTGATGGATTTGTATGACTATGCTCCTAAGATTGTTATGGAATTCTACTTGAATCTCTCTAAGTGGATCAGGGACTACAGATCTCCAAAATATGGAAAGGCTTGGGTGAGGGGGAGAGTCTTCAACATTGAACCCTACACCATCAATAAGATCTGTGGATTCCCACTTACTAAAGAATCAGAGGACCCTTACTATGATGATGTGATTGACGACTTAACAAGAGGGTTGGTCAAAATCTGGAGAGATGCTCTGTCAACCACAAAACTCACCTCCTTTAGTGCTGTCTTGCACAAGATAGCTTGCTTCAACTGGCTGCCAAGAAAAATGTCACTGTACAGACTAAGAAACCAGCACTCTTTGTGTACAAACTCAAGAATGGGCTAGCTGTGAATATGGTGGAGAGGATTTATAAGTTAATGTCTGAAGTTGCTGGAAGGAAGAATGGCATGCTGCTTTTTCCTTCACTCATCTGCAGAATCCTTAGCAAGCAAGGATTGAAGACAAGTGTTACTGTGGGCTAGAGAAAGAATGATGCTGAACTGACAATTCTCCTAAGCTACTTGTATGGAGCAAGAGAGAGAGAGGGATATTCCTTTGAACCCAAAAGGAGTGGTGAGACCAAGAATTGAGAAGAAGAAGGCTCAGGAGTTTGCTGGAACTTCAGTGCTTATGTCCAAAGAGGAAGATTGCATGGTGATAACCTCAACTTTTGTGGATCATTTGCTGAACTGGTATTGGGGGCAAATTGCTGATACTCAGAGGGAGATTGAGGAAAGGAAGGAGCATCTCAAAGAGCTAGAGGACATGGTGAAAAATTTGGAGAAACTCCTTTCCTCACAAAAATGGGGATAGTAGTTCCAAGTTTTAAAATTTTAGCATTCTAGTTTATGTTTTGTTTCTTATGAACTGCTGATATGTTTGTGTTGTTAGTACATTTATCTCTATTTTGTTTATTTTGATCAAGGGACATGTCCTTGATATTTTTCTATGGCATGTAACTCTAAGTACTACTACTGTTGAACTGCTCTAACTGCTATTTCTTGTGAAAGCACATTTTGAACTGCTTATCTGGTTAACCTTTTATGCAGGAAAGTTACTGGCTTCAATGTTGAGGTAACATTGATGAATGTTGAGGTCTGAACATCTTTTGATGTAGTAATGATCCTAATACTTGTCTTTGACAGTTTCACTTTGAATATGTTAGCTTGCATTGAGGGGAAGCAATTTAGTAGTTTAATTTGTTTCTTGTTGATTCTAACTTTCTGGATATAAGACTTGATTGGAACAGGTATTTGTTTTGTGAAGAAAGGCAAGAAGGGGTAGATTGAAAGTGCAGGGTTTTGTGGAATCAATGTTATGCGATGTTGGGACAACATTGAGGATAACATTGAAACCAGAGAGCGTGTACGAAAACTATTTTTTAATTGCCAAATTTAAGTTTTGCCTTTATTCACTTATTAATCAAGTTCCACGATTTTAGTTGTTTATGTTTATGTCCAGAAAAGTATATTAATCATAAGGAAGAGCTATGGATGATTTCTTACTTGAAGTTTCCGTAATTCAAGTTAAGTTGAATAGTCAACTCAACACGGTTTACAAAAGAAGGAAACAATATTGGCGGTTCTCTGCAACTTGATTCTTTCCAGGATTCTCCCATTTGAAGAAGATGTGTTACCTTGCTAGATCGGTAAAAAAGGAAACACATATTCAAGAAAGATATTGAGTTCACAAAGAATCCAAAATTCAACATGGAAACAACAAGAGTTACCAAAATTGTGAACAACACATCTTGGCATGCAAGATTCAAGAAATCTATAAAGGATATGAAGTTCATCAAGATGAAGACAAGACAATCGTGCAAAACAATCTGAGAGATTAATCATACTTTGTATTGTCTTTGTCTTGCTTTTGCGAAGTTTTTGTATCAACTATTTACGTCTAGTTCATAGAAGTTAAGTAGTCCATACTTGTCTGCTTCGTTGAGTCCGATCAACAAATAGCGTGAGTGAATTGTTGTGAGGAACATTTTTGTTAACACCTTTATGGTTATTTGGCCTAAGGCTCGTAAGTTTTTAATAATATTGAAAATTCTTAAAATTATATCTTCTTGTATTTTTAATTCCGCTGCATGTTTCAATATGCAAGAAGATCACAATTGGGTTAAGGAAACGCCATCTTAACTCTCAAAGTTGTTGTGTCAATCCACGATCTGAAAATTTCATGTATCAAATTTATCACAGTTAATTCTTGCATTACCAATTCTTTTATATGAATCTCACTAAGTCATTATAGACTTATTCCTCGTTTCTTCTGTCCATTTCTCAGAATAAAATCAACATGACAGCATGGATCAAGTGAATAATTGTTCAAGCGTGCATTTTGGAATATTCGTGTTTTGTCACTATTGCATAATCATTAAAAAGTCACATTGTTTGTAATACAAAACATCCGTTGTATATATCAAAATATCTTTTAACAAACTTGTATGGTTTTGATCCTAAATAAGTGAGATCCCTTCCTATGAGTTACGCTTTAGTCTGAGTTGGGTAAAGTGACTGATCACCACCGAACCAACACACATCGGAGCATGGCTCGTTGGGTGTAGTCGTCACAACATACCATCCTACGTTGAATATCCATGTAGTCGATGGATCCCTCATCATAAGTGGGACGTGCAATCGGGTGCTCCTCAGGGGTCTCCCCTCCTCTACTGTTCTTCCGTGCCCTATCAGACGCCAACCTATGCGCCTCGCTCGTCTAGTGAACAATCGCCTTCTTCTCCAACTTGTCATTCATCCAAGTCTTCAACCGACCCGCGTACTTTGGATCATCCTTCATCGCAAAGTAAGTCTTCTTCGTGTTGTTCATCAACTCCTTAAACCTCTTATTTGCTTTCTTCTAGTAAGCCTCATGTACATTATCGCAATCGCTCTCAGAGACCCCATAGATATTCTGCAAACAATTAAGTTTTAAAGATTTTTTATTTTTTTATTTTATAACTTCTTTAAAATAATTAAATAAAATACTTATATAATTAATAACTCACCGTGAACTTCATCCACATCTCCCCTTTAATCTTCTTGGGGACCTCCCTATAAGTGGGATAAAAGTCCGCCATGAACGACTTGATAAGCGACGTGATCGTCGTATAAATCAAAGACGAATCAGGAAAAAGTCTATGCGGAGTGAATCTAATGCGCTGGCGGCGGGTCGGATCCTGGGGTACCGGAGCACCTCTAGAGGCCCCCCTATAAGGACGGGTGTGCGTGCCTGTGGATGGTCCGGCTCCTGGAGACTCTGTCGTCTCGATGCTCGGTCCAGCTTTGGTAGACTCAGCTGATGGTGGTCTCTTCATCGTAGGTCTGGAACCAGACAATGAACCAGGTGTCTGTCGCATCGATCTTGGAGAATCAGAATCAATTGCTGCCAATCGGTGATAGAGAAATCGTGTGGTGAAAATGAAGAGGAGATGGGGTAATTATTGAAAATTACCCCCCTCTGCGACCGCCCAGCGGTAGCAATGGGTCGTTGCAAAAATGGCCCAGTGTAAAGGGAACATTGTTGCCCTAATACACATATTGCGACTGCTTACGACTGCCTGGCAGTCGTAATAGACACCTTGCGACCGCCTTGCCGTCGCAATGCGTGGCCCTTTGGTGGGATTTTCTCCCGCCAAAGGTTAGCGACTGTAGGACAGTCGCTATGTCTTGTAGCGACTGGGCCACGGTCGCTAAAGCCTGCCACCGCCCGACGATTGCAGAAGATTGGCCATTCTTGTATCCCCACGCCCCCAATGTTTGCCGTTTTGTGCGAATATCCCGGTCCGTTAATCAACCGTTGATTTCAACACGTGTCCTCATTTTTGTTCGTTAGATTTAGTCTAGGGGGTCATCGAACAAAATCGCAAACGTTTGGGAGGGGAGATTGTCCGCTTTTTAAAACTTTAGGGGGCAAACGTTGTGGGGAAATGGAATTTACCTACTTGTAAAGTATAACCAACATGTCATATTAACCTAAGAAAAGGTATTGGATTTTAAAAACGTCTTGCTGTATATTTGGTCGGAAAAAACAATCGGGCTTAAAATTTTGCTATCATAGGAAAAGACTTTTAACACGAGGAGTTTTGGGTTTGTTAATGTACTCATGACATTTTTAATCAACTATTCTAGAATCAAGTTGTGATGCAAAAACCATCTAGGGGCATGTGGGATGGCTGCATCTCACCCTCACCATTTTTTCCGTCATTTTTATGTATAACATCCCGCCCAATCTTGATTGAGTGTTGTCTTATAGAACTGTGAAAGCCGCGCCATCATCAAATTGCATGTCACAATTAAAAATGTGATGAACACATTAGTAATTTTTTTAAAAACATCGATACAGGTCTAGGTAATTGTTCTTTTAATTACTCTTACATCATCTATTTGAGCAATGTCAGAGTCAGACAACATCAAATTACAAAAATCCTTTATCTCAGATTTTTCAGCAAAACTCTCGAAAACACACCTAAAATCTTTAAAAAAACAATTAAAAAAATCGACGGCTCTCTCTATGATGTCCAGACGAAATACTTGTCCTTCTCAATGCTGTCCCAGTCGAAATACTACTCGTCCTCCACACAATTCACTCGCC
The DNA here is from genome assembly GCA_948329865.1 of Linaria vulgaris. NCBI lineage: Eukaryota > Viridiplantae > Streptophyta > Magnoliopsida > Lamiales > Plantaginaceae > Linaria > Linaria vulgaris. Next base: position 37,131,077 of record OX415253.1, read on the forward strand.
ATTTTATCTTTGCCCAAAGAATGGAGTTGGCCTGTGGCGTGCTCAAGACCTTGCCTACAATGTGATTATTGGGGTTGTAGACATAAGTATATTTATTTGTAGTCTCATCTTATAAAACTTAAGCGTGTAGGTAAAATTGGCATCTAACGTTTGACACATATCCTCCAACACATTCTCGTTGCAATTTTTCGATAAATGGATATTAGAAGGATTCTAACCCACAATCTTTTCACCTGGCTCTTGTATCTCATAGGACCCTTAGCTTATACGATCTAGCTCGTTACCAAATTAAACATAGAAAAGCTGATAAAAAGTTTGATTCCATCGTTTATATATTTTGCTACAGCCTACAGGTATATGGCTTGAACACCAAAGTTTTCGTGGCTGAGACATAGCCCCTGTGCCGTGCCATCTCACTGGAAGGAAAATGTCAGGTCGGCACAAAGGTTTGCAGCATCGAAATGCAACCGTATGAGGGTGCCGCATCCTTCTTCAGAGGGTGCGACCGTATGAGGCCATCGTTGGAAGAATAAATAAAACGTTCCTCATGGTTCTAAATGCCATGGCACATCTTCATAGAAGTTTTCTGAGTGACAGCCCATATGAATATTTCTGTTTTTGTTTTCATTTAACTATATGTACCACTACTTGGAATTGCTGTGATCAGGAACATGTATCGATGTTAGGATTCAAGATCCTAACAGGTTTGTTCTACTTCGAATGAGAACAAAACTCCTAAGAAAAGAGATGAGAAAACAAAACTATTTAACTAAACTATTTTATTAATTTTCTTCTTGCCTTTTTACATAAGGTACTGCCACATTTATAAGCACACAAAATAACTTACCACTATTCCATTAACTCAATACTTCCACTAACAAGTAACTAATAATTAATATTTAATACTAATTATATTAACGAGATTATCTAATCTAATTGATATATAATTATAAAATAGATATACTTAAACAATGTTCGTATCAATTCCCACCCAGTTGAGAGGGGCTTTGTCCTCAAGGCCCAAAATAAAGATGGACTCATGCACAAGAATATTGTAGGCCAATGATGAATGATCATGAATGGTGTTTGACCTCCGTAAGTTGACCCGGTAAGATATTCTGATATAGGCAGCAACACTGGAATATGGGAAAAAACAATTGGATTAAAATTGAAAACATGGACGTGCAATTAAAGGATGCCATAATTTCTTTCGTTTACTCCAATTAAAAAGTTTAGCATGTGCACTCGTAACCAGCAGCTGGTTAGTTTTCCCGAGAAGATCCTTTTCTACTTCGCCGTACAATCTGTCGACTCGAATGAAGTCATGCATGAATAGTGGTGGTTCGGTTTTGGGGAAATATTGTGGAGACGTCTTAAAACACGGAGTTGTCGTTGAAAGGTTATGGTATTTGATTGACTTGGTTGTTCACCTTGTACATTATGGAATTTGTATTTGTTGGGGGATGTTGGGCAATGTGTTGTTGATTTGTTGGGTAATTTTGCTGTTATTGGCTGAACGAGTTTGATAAGAGAGCACTACAAGATTCAGGGATCTTTACGGACCGCCAGGGCGGTTCCTAAAGATATGAATATTATTAGGGACCGCTCGGCCGTCCCTAAAAGTCTGCGGCGGATTAAAAAAAAACCCAATAATATTCCGAAAATTTGCCTGAATATTATTGGGTTTTTTGTATAAATTGCGTGTAAATATGTGCAACAAACATTTACAAGAATAAAAACAAAGAAAATAACGACAAAAGAGTAAAATGAAATGAAAGTTAACAAGATAAAACAAAGAAAATAATGAAATAAAAGTAAAAATAAATGATAGTTATTAAAATACAGCAAAAAAAATGAAGAACATAATGTTGGGTGTTTTCTTGGCATTTATTAAAAAAAAGGGAAAAAGGTTGTGTTTTCAATTTGAAGAAATAAAAAAAAGAGATGAGTGTTTTTTAAAAGAAAGAAGAAGAAAGGTTGTGTTTTAGATTTGAAGAAATAACAAAATAAGAGAAGAGTATTTCTTTAAAAGAAAGAAGAAATGAAATTTTTTGTTGGATGATTTTTATTTTTGTTATTTAGAAAGAGAAAAATGATATAAGAAAATTTTGGAGTTGGGTGTTTTTGACGAGTTTGAAAAATCGAATAGGAGAGTGGTGGTATATATATAGTATTGAGGGTGAAAATTTTGAATTTTACAAAATTTCAAATTTCCCCCCAATCCCGCCCATTTCAGTGAATTTTGGGACCGTCGGGCGGTCCCTAATGGTATTTGGTGACCGCCCGGCAGTCCCTAAATATATTTGGTGACCGCCCGGCGGTCCCTAATAATATTCATACATATTGTTTTTTATTTTACGGAACGATCTCCATGTGTTTTTGATTTTTATCAACTAACCTCATTATAACAAGTCAATTGAAGTAACAAATGATTATATAACTACTAATTTAGTTGTTTAATAGTAGATTTAATGAGATTGAATGGGTTTTTAACGTTGAGCCTATTATACGTTATACGTACAATTAATCATCACATGTTGTTTCAATTTGCATGAAACCTTGTAATTTTGTTCTCTTAACTATTATTAGGATATCTATCCACTTAACAAACAACGCGACACCATAAATGTTACAATAAATCAAAAGAAGAGGTATGAATATTATTAGGGACCGTCAGGCGGTCCGTAAAGCCACCATTAGGGACCGCCGGGCGGTCCGTTATGGCATATGGTGACCGCCCGGCGGTCCCTAATAATATTCATACCTTTTTTTTTTATTTTACGCAACGATATCCACGTGTTTTTGATTTTTAGCAACTCACCTCATTATAACATGTCAATTGAAGTAACAAATGATTATATAACTACTAATTTAGTTGTTTAATAGTAGATTGAATGAGATTGAGAGAGTTTTTAACGTTGTACCTATTACTCGTTATACGTACACTTAATCATCACATGTTGTTTCAATTTGCATGAAACTTTGTAAATTTGTTCTCTTAACTATTATTAGGATATCTATCAACTTTACAAACAACGCCATAAATGTTACATAAAATCAAAAAAGAGGTAAGAATATTATTAGGGACCACCCGACGGTCCCTAATAATATTCATACATCGTTTTTTAATATTATTAGGGACCGCCCGGTGGTCCCTAAAAACAACGGCTAGTGGTTTTTGGGACTGCCTAGCGGTCCCTAAAGCCAACGACTACTAGTTTTAGGGACTGCCAAGCGGTTCCTAAAGCCAACGGGTAGTGGCTTCAGAGACCGCCAGGCGGTCCCTAAGGCCAACAGACAGTGTTTTTATGGACTGCCTAGTGGTCCCTAAAACCGGTAACCGTTGGCTTTAGAGACCGCCCTACGGTCCCTATTTCCAGTTTTTTGCCTATAAATATACACCCTCTTTTCCTTTAAGATTCATTCATTTCTTCACTAATTCTAAAGGTATCCGTCGTTTTTTTCTCTTACTTAATTATTTTCAATTGCCGAATTTGTTATTTATTTTTAACTTAAGTGTCTTACGCACACCACGCGTAATCGTGGTGGAAACAACATCCTCGTGGATCGTTATTTCACGCTTCAAGAGGTACGTTGATCAATCAATAACTCTATAACTTGGTTGTGCATGTTATGATTATATAGTTCTTATGTTTGTTAATTATGTTTTGTACATATTGATAATTGATTGTAGTATAAATTATAATTATTTGCTTTATATTGTACAACTTAGATAAATAATGGATTATCAAGCCGATAGATCTTGGATGTATGATAGATTCGATAGCGATGGTTATTTGTGAGATAGTTTTATGGTTGGGGTTCGGACGTTTATTGAATATCCAGAGCAAGCAACCGGATATTTATATCTACAACACCAAATTTGGTGCCATTGCACGAAATGCAAAAATTTGCAATTTTTCGGTAAATACGCCGTATGTGATCATCATCTTAAGTCGGGATTTTTGACTGGATATTTAGATTGGGTTTTCCACGGGGAAATGTCAAGAGAGACTACACCAGTGTATGTGCCCGATTTCCCTAGCTCATCAAACACCAATATTCCCGACGACCCAGTACATGTTGATGTGCCATTTATAAACATGGTCGTGGATGCACGTGGAGGTCGATATGTTGAGGACGAGGCCAGTAACGAGTATCTCAATCGGGAAGCGAGGGCGTTCTATAGGTTGATGCACCTAGGAAAGGTGAAGATATATCCGGATCAAAATATTAGTATTCTTCAGTGGTTGGCGGAGTGGTTAGAGGACAAGACACACGACAGGGCTATTAATAATTATAATATATAAAGCTTTTAATAGTGCGAAGCAAGGCTTCATGCCAGAGGTGCGGAAGTTATTACCAAAGGACACAAAAGGGATCCATACGATGCTGGAGATAGAGTTAGGGTATGTTAAGTACGATGTATGTCCAAAAATGTGTTTCTTGTACTACGGGGAGGAGACAAAGGACTTGGATAAGTGTCCGATTTGCAAAACGGATAGATACGTGAAAGGACTAAGATCGATGGTGGGGAAGAAGAAATTGTGGTATTTCTCTATTGGTCCACGTCTTCAGAGGTTGTATTATACCATAGGCACCGCAAAGCATATGACATGGCATTTGAAGTGTGCAGAGGCTACCGAACGAATGATTCACCCAGCGGCAAGAGAGGCATTGCGCGAGTTCGACCGCACACACCCAGATTTTGTAGTGGAGCCAAGAAACGTAAGACTTGGTTTGTGCACGGATGGATTCAATCCGTATGGATCTTCAGGCAAAAACTACTCTTGTTGGCCAGTGTTTGTCACCCCGTATAACCTTCCTCCCGATCTTTGCATGAGGAAAGAGTTCATATTTTTTAGTCTACTAATTTTCGGGCCATCCAGTCCTACAAAGAACTTGGATGTTTTTCTGAGACCACTTATTGACGATCTTAAGGTTTTATAGGGCAAATGGGGGTAAACCACCAGTTCTTGCCGTAAGATCATCTGTGGCGACACGACGCAAATAATTTTATAAAAGGAGAAAGTCACTAGAAGATTCGATTTCTAGAAAGTCTGGTGATGAAATGCGGGAAATTGTGAATGAGCTTGGTCGTGTGGGATTTGGTACAAAATTCAAACATCTCCCGAATTTTGGTGTGACTCATAATTGGTTGCGGAAGAGCATATTCTGGGAACTGCCATATTGGTCCACAAACTTGGTTCGTCACAATCTTGATGTTCTGCACTGTGAGAAGAATTTTTTCCACAACATCATCAGCACGGTGTTGGATGACTCCAAGACGAAGGACAACATCAAGTCAAGAAAAGATTTGAAACTCTATACCAACCGTAAAGAGCTATATTTAAATGAACCTCTCCGAAATGGGCCCACGACAAAACCGCAGGCGTTATATTGTCTCACGAAAGAGCAGAAGAGAAAGGTGTTAGAATGGTTGAGTCAACTCAATTTTCCAGACGGATACGCTTCGAACTTCAGAAGATGTGTACATGAACAACAACAGAGGTTGTCCGGTATGAAGAGTCACGATTGTCACGTTTTTATGCAATGATTGATTCCGATTGCTTTTCGTGACTTTCTGCCGCCAGATATATGGCAAACTTTGGTGGAGATTTGTTTGTTCTTCAAGGCCATTTGTGCTTCAGAGGTTTCGGCCAAAGATATGGAGGGACTAGAGAAATCCATCGTAGTGACAATGTGCAAGCTGAAGAGGATATTTCCTCGTTTTTTTTGATTCTATGGAACATTTGGCGATACCCTTACCGTATGAGTCAAGAGTTTGCGGCCCAGTTCACTACAGATGGATGTATCCCTTCGAGAGGTAAACACCGTTTAAATAGGTTACTATATTTGTCATCCTTAATAATTTGTCATATCTGTTATTAATGGTACTTGAGTTTTTATTTTTTACAGGAAAATGTTCGATTACAAGGGAGCGGTGCTGAATAAAGTGAGGCCTGAAGGATGGATAGCCAATTCTATCCTACTTTTAGAGCTATCAAATTTGATCTCCCAATATCTCGATGTATTGCCAGGTTCTACACATAGACGACTAAACAGGAACGAGGCGTTGGAGAGTTCGGAGTGGGAGGATGAGATCTTATTGTTTCGAAAGATGGGGCGACCAATTGGGCCTTTGAATAAGAAGAAGACGCTGACAGCCGAAGAGAAGGAGCAAATTGAACTGTACACACTTCTTAACTGTGAAGAGTTGGACGGTTGGGTCGAGTGAGTGAACCAATAATATTTTCATAATATGTGTTTATTGGACTTATTAGGTAGTAGTACTAACAATTTTGATTTGGTACTCGTAGGTTGTTCGTAGAAGAGGAGTGCAGTGGATTGAGCTCCATAGAGGTGCAAAGAAAGAGGAACATTGAGTATGTGGCATGGTTCAAGCAGACGTATTGAAGCGGAAATTATATGACAGATGATGGGGTCAGACCGTTGATCAATGGTCCAAACAACACGGCGCTGACGTACGAAGGCTACATTGTGATTGGTTTCCGATTCCATATTAATTGTAATTTGGGTCCTAAACAAACTAATTGTTGTGGGGTTTACGTGAAGGGAGACATGGGAGACACCGAAGCCACCGATTTCTATGGAACTTTGGAAGAGATCTTAGAAGTGGACTATTGGGGAGGTAGAACTGGAAAACCACTGTCCGTTGTCTTCTTCAAGTGTAGGTGGTACGATATTGGAAGTCTTGGCACAAAAGTCCACGAGACGTACTAGTTGGTGGACATTAACCCAAGAAAAAAACTTTCAACGAACGAGACATTTATTTGTGCTAATCAAGCCCTACAGTGTTATTACGCTCCGTATCCGAATCTACCCAATGGAAGGCCAGGCCAAAAGGGATGGTGGTCTGTATCAAAAATTCCACTGCGACACATCATCGACATGTCATCTGTCAGTGGTTCTAATCAATTTGTACCAGAGATGGAGGATCAAGTGCTGCAAGCTGACAAATCAGGAGGGCTTAATTTATTTGTAGACTTGATCCCGTTTAATATGAATATTCAATTGGGGGCTGGTGAGGTTGGGGTGGTCCATGAGCTCGATGCGAACGAGGTATAAGGGGAAGAACAACAAGACGTAGATAGTGATGGGGTGGTATATTCAGATGAGGATGATTATGAATATTCGGAAGAAGATTAGATCTGTAATATGTCATTTTACGTCGACTAGTTTTCATTTGTAAAACATGAAAAAGTCTTTTTTTGGGTTTTTTTGGTAAACATGTGATTTACCTTAGTATCTCTCAACGACATAATGATACCAACCTGTCTCAACAAACAACACAACTTGTGCAAATTAAAAAGAAAATGGCATGACCAACTCCAACATTACGACGATACCAACCTGTCTCAACAAACAACACAACTTGTGCAGATTAAAAAAAACGGCATGACCTACTCCAACATTACGATACCAACCTGTCTCAACAAACAACACGACCTGTTCAAACACAAATATCACCATATCAACATGTCTCAATATAAACATAATCCTAAAGACAAACATAAACATTAATAGTCTCCAACAAACACAAACATAATTAATAGTCCAACATAAACATAAATAACAGTCCAAGATCAATCACTGTCCGTAACTCCATCATCACCAGAACTCTCCAGAAGTATATAGTTATCATCCACAGAATCTTCAGCGGCATCACCAACTCCATTATCACCACTATCCATGTCCTCGATGTCATCCAGGCTACCATACATGTCATCCTCCTCCTCATCATCGGAGTCGTCCCAATACGCTGGTCCGACGGAGGAACTGGGAGCAAATGGATCAGGTGTCTGTCGAGGATGCCTCGGAAGCCGGGAACGCGAGCCACTCCTAATAGCTGAACCCATGAGAAACTCCGATGGCATTTCGCAAGGGTTCACGCCTATCTGCATATAAACATCCTGCATATAACTCTGGAGTATGGATAGTAGGCCGTCAACTCTCGGATCCTGGCTCGTCCTCAACTCCTTATTCTGCGACTGCACCGACTTCGCGTAGTCCCGCTCGTAAGTCCCTTCTCTCCTAAACTGCATCTCGTAGTCCTCTGGATCGGCCTCGTTCAGTAGGCCCCTCGCCTTCCCCTTCTTTACTTTCCCTATGGCCTCATTCCAGCACTCGGGATCCCACGGTGGCAACTCATTTGGCTCCAGATATTTTATCCTCAACTCCCTCAACTACTTCTTCTGTTGAATTTTTAAAAGGAGATTATTTGAGAAATTATAATAAGTAAATAATATTTTTCAAAATTAAAATCATTGACGTAACTCTTCCTAGCCGCCTTATCTTCCCACACCCGCTGTAGTGGAACACCAGTGCTATCGCCAGTCCCTTTCACCTTCCGCGTATGGGCCATCTTGTAGGCCTCATCGTGTCTAATAGGGGTCTCACGGGTGGGATCCGTCTGGGCCTACAATTTAACATTCAAATAACAACGCAATACTAAACTAAAAATTATACATGAAAATAATTTAAACCAACACATGAAAATATTGAACTAAGTATTTAACCTCTAAACTAACAATATTACCTAATTATATAATTATTTTTAATAAATCCTACCATACGACACTTGATCTCCTCGAGGTTGATAGATCCCCCGGAAAAAGTGGCTAGTGCCTTCGGACATTTCTTTGGCAGTTGTCCTCCTTGCCGAGGTATCTGTGACTTGCGCGACAACTTCTGATGATTGGCCGTCCCCCAGTGAGATGCCGCCTCCGCCTCCGCCTCCAATGTGGTGTTCATCCAAGTCTTATTTTTCCCAGCGTACTTAGGATCATTCACTCTCTTGAAGTAAGCTTCCTTCGTCTTGTGAATCATACGCTTGTAAACACCCATCGCCTTCTTCTCGTAGGCGCGCTTCACTTGCAATTTAATTCCATGACGAACCCCATAGATGTTCTACATAAGAATTAAAACACAAATATTTTTGTTAATACAAATAAATAACTAAATTGAGTTAATAGTAAACACAAATAATTTCTTACCGTAAATTGTGTGTACATCTCATCCCGCATACTCTCGGACATCACCAAGTAGGATGGCCAAAAATTTGTCATAAATTTTTGAATGAGGGACGAGATCGTCGAAGAAACCTCACCACTAGGGGGATTAAAAAACCCGCCTCTAGATAATACAATAACCTTCTTATCTTTCGGATCTGCGGGTGGCTCGGCCCCTATAGTTGGTCCCCTACACGGTCGAGTCGCGGTCGACGGGTGGCTTGGTCCAGATCCAGGGGAAGCTGTAGGTGATGGCCTCAGAGCTCTTGAGGACCCAACAGACGGTTGTCGATGAGTGCCCGTCGACTCTGCAAATGGTGGTCTCTGAGCTCCTGTGGACTCCGACGACCGTGGTCTAATGTCGGCTGCAGACGATACACGTTCCGGCTGGATAGCCTCAACTGCATCAGGTCCAGGAGACTCCACAAAAAGTTGGCGCTATAAAGTAGGCGTCAGCGAAGTAGATGCCCCACCCGACCCACGACTTCGGGGCTGCTCTATGACTGGTGTGGTCTCCTCGCTCTCGGTCTGAGGCGCTATAATACGTATCCTTCGAGGTCCCAGACTACCTCGCTCACCTGACTGGCTATTAGTACCTCGGCCATGACCTTGACTCTGACTAAAGCTACCTCGGCCAGAAGTGGCAGTACCTCGACTACGACCCCCTTTCGTAGGAGCTCTACTCGACATGACGAAAAGATGTCCTGCCAAAATAAGAAAAATTATCTAAATTAGAACATCGATAGATTGTTGATTTACCTAATAAATATAAACTTCAAATAACAATTTCACATTCAAATAAAAATTTTACATTCAAATATTAATAATAGATTTAATCTAACACAATGACATCTAAACTAATTAAAATCTAGCACATATGAATACGTGATCGCCTGATCTTTTTCTTCACTGCAATTCAGTCTTTTTTTTTTATATTTACTGCAATTCAGTCAATTCACTTCAAGAAACCTACTTTGTTCCCAAATAGAAATTAACGTTTGTGCTATCGGTTAGGCAGTCTAGATATTATACATATATTTCCAACAACTAATCAATATGGCTATAAAATGAAAGACAACTACAACAAAGAGCTAAAGTTTGAATCAACGTCAATGCAAATAAAAAAGAAAGGACGAATTATCAAAAATGCCCGCTAACTTTTGCCTTTAATCCTAAATGCCCGTTGTTTCCCAACATGCTAAAAATGCCCTGTATCTTTTAAAATTTCTACTAAAAATGCTCGAAATGAAAAATAAACGCAAAAAAACTTATTTTGTCTGAAAGATAATGCTAAAAATGCCCTGTATCTTTTAATATTCTACCAAAAATGCCCGAATTTTAAAACGCGACTTTTTGATTCAGCAGTGTGTCTCTTTGATTCGGATGCCACGTCGGATAAAAAGTCCAAATTTTTAAAATTGGGCATTTTTGTTAGAAAATTTAAAACTTAACGAGCATTTTCAGTAGGTTTGGAAATAACGGGCATTTTTTATTAAAGGCAAAAGCTAGCGGGCATTTTTGATAATTCGTCCAAAAAGAAACAAGAGCAGCAATTTCACTAAAATCGAGTTTGGTCTTAACAGATTCACTAAAATCTATATTTATCTGTTAATTTAATCTTAAGCAAAAAAATCTTAAGTATTATTTGTAATAAGTGACTGAGAGTTTTGGAATTTTGAGAGTGAATGCCAACTGCGTGGTAGTGTATAATAATATACTCTCACTCACATATGAGATATGGATACAGTTACACTGTATATATATATTGTATATATGAGCGTGACAACTTTGTCTGTATGTGTGTGTGAAATGTGAAATGAAGGTATATAAATTTTGACTAGTTTTTAGGAATATAGCGCGGACTGACTGATCGACTGAATCACCAAACGAGATTTAGGGACAGTGTGTCTGTGAATCATGTTCCCACATACTCATCATCATCATCAAAGCTGCGTATCATTATTCATCACTATTAATTTGACACACTAAAAACAAGCTTCAACAATCATTAAAAAAAAACACAAAAATGTTTCAATCTTTAGCATAAAATAGACATGCTATGTCGGGAAAGTCGCAGAGGCGGGACCGTGTGGCGGTTGCGGTCGGCGGTCGGAGGAGAGCGGCGACCTTGTGGCGGTCGCGGACGGCGGTCGGGAGGGGAGGGCGACTGTGTGGCGGTCGCCTGTCGAGTGTTGAGGAGGGGAGATCGCCTTTTGAGGAGGGGGGGCAGTGTGTGTGTATTGTGTGTGAGAAGAAGAAGAAAGGGCTGCCAAGGGTTTAAATACCCTTGGCGTGGCAACCGCACCGCGGTCGCCACATATAAAAAAAACAGGGCCCTCCTTTCGAAGGAGCCCAGTTTTTTGGCTCAAAAAGTCCTATTTTTTGGGCCCAATTGCGGGATTATTGCCGCCATTGGGCTGGGGACCGCTGTTGGTTGGCGACCGTCCAGCAGTCCCCATTGTCATCTGGGAACCGCCGGGCGGTCACAGGGGGGGTCGCGAAAACCCCACAAAGCTTGTAAAGGAGGGTGTGCGGGACAGATGCAGTATCATGTTTGGAGGGTGACATTGGTGGATGTGATGGTGCTGGAGCGGAGGTCACTATTAACTGATTAAAAGTGATAGTCGTCGCCTTGCAAGCAACTGATTGGAGATTCGTGTCGTTGAGAAAACTTTGAAATTCGTCAAAAAATCGGCGATGCTCCAAGTGAATATTTTTGACGTCGTTTTCAATATGTCGGAGATTTTTCACCATTGATGGAGTTAACAGTGGGGATGATAAAGATTGTTTTTGAGTGAATTTGGGTGGCTTTGGCGAGTTCAATGATGAAAGCACCATTGTTAGGATTCAAGATCCTAACAAGTTTGTTCTACTTCGACTGAGAACGAAACTCCTAAGAAAAGAGATGAGAAAACAAAATTATTTTACTAAACTGTTTTATTAATTTTCTTCTTGCCTTTTTACATCACGTACTGCCACATTTATAAGCACACAAAATAACTTACCACTATCCCACTAACTCAAAACTTCTCACTAACAAATAACTAATAATTAATATTTAATACTCATTAGTAATTACATTAACCAGATTATCTAATCTAATCTAATTGATATAAAATTATAAAATAGATATACAGAAACAACTCTTTCAACTTTTTTCCTATTTTTATAGTGCAATGGTTAAGTAATTATCATCATAAAGGTTGTTTAAAACTTTTTCATGATAATGATGATCAACTGTTTTGACTGAAATCAACAGTCGAAAATAGATAAATCGTCAAACATAATAACACTAACACTACAAGATTTGGGGGGTTTTTGCGACCCCCACCTGGTGAGCAACGGGACCGCTGGGCGGTCCCCATACCAAACACAGCGGTCCCCAGCACAAAAGGGGGACCGCTACCCAAAACGGGTTTCAGGGACCGCCAGGCAGTCCATAAAAGTAGTTTTAGGGACCGCCAGGCGGTCCCTAAAAGCAGTTTTAGGGACCGCCTACCGGTCCCTAATAATATTCATATTTTATTTTTTTATGAAAAGATTTTCCATGTGTTTTTGATTTTTAGCAACAAACCTCATTATAACATGTCAATTGTAATAATAAACGAAATCGTTTCATAAAATCAAAAAAAAAGAGTATGAATATTATTAGGTGGTCCCTAAAACCACCTCTAGGGACCGCTGGGCGGTCACCAAATGTCTTTAGGGACCGTCCGGCGGTCCGCAAAGGTGGATTTAGGGACCGTCTAATATTCATACTTTTTTTTTTATTTTAAGGAACAATTAAGGTGCCGCGTTATTTGTATAGTTGATAAATATCCTAATAATAGTTAAGAGAAAAAAATTACAAAGTTTCATACAAATTGAAACAACATACGATGATTAACTGTACGTTTAACGTAGACTATGTTCAACGTTAAAACTTTCTCAATCTCATTCAATCTACAGTTAAATAACTAAATTAGTGGCTTTATGATCGTTTGTTACTTCAATTGACATGTTATAATGAATTTTGTTGCTAAAAATCAAAAACACATGGAAATTGTTTCATAAAATCAAATAAAAAAGAGAGTATGAATATTATTATGGACCGCTGGGCGGTCCCTAAAACTATCTTTAGGGACCGCTGGGCGGTCACCAAATGTCTTTAGGGACTACCCGATGGTCCCTAAAGGTGGCTTTAGGGACCGTCGGGCGGTCCCTAATTATATTCATACTGTTTTTTTATGGAACAATTAAGGTCGTGTTGTTTGTTTAGTTGATAAATATCCTAATAATAGTTAAGAGAACAAAATTACAAAGTTTCATACGAATTGAAACAACATACGATGATTAAGTGTACGTATAACGTACACTATGTTTAACGTTTAAAAATTTCTCAATCTCATTCAATCTACTATTAAATAACTAAATTAGTGGTTTTATGATCGTTTGTTACTTCAATTGACATGTTATAATGAATTTTGTTGCTAAAAATCAAAAACACATGGAAATCATTTCATAAAATCAAAAAAACACGTATGAATATTATTAGGCGGTCCCTAAAACAACCTTAAGGGACCGCCGAGTGGTCACCACATGTCATTAGGGACCGCCCGGCGGTCCCTAATAATATTCATACTTTTTTTATTTTATTTTATGGAACAATTAAGGTGTAGCGTTGTCTGTTTAGTTGATAAATATCCTAATAATAGTTAAGAGAACAAAACTACAAAGTTTCATGCAAATTGAAACAACATACGATGATTAAGTGTACGTATAACGTAGACTATGTTTAACGTTAAAAACTTTCTCAATCTTATTCAATCTACTATTAAATAACTAAATTAGTGGTTTGATGATCGTTTGTTACTTCAATTGACATGTTATAATGAATTTTGTTGCTAAAAATCAAAAACACAGGGAAATCGTTTCATAAAATCAAACAAACACGTATGAATATTATTAGGGACCGCCTAATGGTCACCCCATGTCATTAGGGACCGCCCGGCGGTCACTAATAATATTGATACTTTTTATTTTATTTTATGAAACAATTAAGGTGTCGCGTTATTTATTTAGTTAACAAATATCATAATAATAGTTAAGAGAAAAAATTACAAAGTTTCATACAAATTGAAACAACATACGATGATTAAGTGTACGTATAACGTAGACTATGTTTAACGTTAAAAACTTTCTCAATCTCATTCAATCTACTATTAAATAACTAAATTAGTGGTTTTATAATCGTTTGTTACTTCAATTGACACGTTATAATGAATTTTGTTGCTAAAAATAAAAAACAAATGAAAATCGTTTCATAAAATCAGAAAATACACGTATGAATATTCTTAGGGACCGCCTGGCGGTCCCTAAAAACCTGATTTAGTGACCGTCGGGCGGTCACCACATGCAGTCCATAAATGTTTAAAAAATAGGCGAGATTGGGGGGAAATTTGAAATTTTCGAAAATTTAAAATTTTCACCCTTAATTCTATATATACCACCACTCTCCTATCCAATTTTTCAACACTCTTCAAAAACACCCAACTCCAAAATTTCTCTTATCATTTTTCTCGTCCTAAATTTTGGTTTATTTTAAGAACTATCAATTATTTTAATTTTATTTCACTATTTTCTTTGTTTTATTTTGTTAACTTTCATTTCATTATTTTCTTTGTTTTATTTTGTTAACTTTCATTTCATTTACTTTTTTTATCATTATTTTCTTTGTTTTTGTTCTTGCAATTGTTTGTTGCACATATTTACACGCAATCTATACAAAAAACCCAATAATATTCCGGTAAATTTCCGGAATATTATTGGGTTTTTTTTTATTCTGCCGCAGACTTTTAGGGACTGCCTAGCGGTCCCTAATAAGTCCCGGAGAATCGGGGATCGCATGAGTTGGGCCCCAATAGGTCTTTGTTTTTGGGGACCAAGGACAATCGCGACCGCCTTTCGGTGACCGCTGGGCGGACCCTAAAGGTCTTTAGGGACCGCCCAGGCAGTCCCTAAAAAGACCCCTGAATCTTGTAGTGTAATTCCACGATAACACGATAATTTGAGTCCAACATGTTATGACAGCGGGAACACTAGATTCCTTACAAGACAACTGCGCCTAATATGTTGTATCCCTTTGGTTTTAAGAAATAAAAAACAGTCCAGTCCCAAGAAAATTGGTACCTAAAGTGTCCAACTTAAAATGTGTTAAGCCAATCAATTAAGATATTAAAATCAAGAAAAGATTGATATATCCCTGATGATTCGTTGTGCATAATATACTCCACTAATCAATCAAGCCTATGTTTTATCCAATATTATAGCGCTATGATATATTTTCCATATGTGTATTGTCACTACAAGATTCAGGGGTCAATAGGGACCGCTTTTGCATTCCCTATTGACCCCCAAGCGGTCCCTGATGGTCAATGGAGACCGCCTTTGGGTTGCTATTGCGCGGCCCCTATTGACCATGGTCGCTTGTTCCCCTATTGAGCGTCAATAGGGACCGGAAAATCAACGACCGCTTTCCGGTCCCTCGTGACTTAATATCAATAGGGACCGCATTCCGGTCCCTATTGCCTTAAAAATAAGGGACCACGAGGCAGTCCTTATTATTTTTCACGAAGTAGTGACTGCTTTTAAGTCGCTATCTCTTGAAAAAAAATAGGGACCTAAATGCGGTCCCTAATATTTATAATAGGGACCAGAATGCGGTCCCTAATAACAAAAACAGGGACCACAATTCGGTCCCTACTAATATTCATAGATACTCTATGAATATTAGTAGGGACCGAATTGCGGTCCCTAAAAACAAAAACAGGGACCTCAATTCGGTCCCTACTAATATTAATAGATATCTATGAATATTAGTAGGGAATAACTAAAACAGGGACCGCAGTTCGGTCCTACTAATATTCATAGATATCTATGAATATTAGTAGGGACCGCACTATTTACCCCCAGAAAAAATAAAATAACAACAATAATATTCCTGATTAAATCCGAAATATTATTGTTTTTTTAAATTATGATTTTAATAAGATCAAAACAATAATATAATGAAGAACAAATTAATATAATCACATGAAAGTATTAATAAATGTAACAAATTAATAAAATGACTAAAAATAGAAAATAAAATATGAATGAAAACAAAAAAAAAATGAATGAATAAAACAACAAGTGAAAGAAAAATAAGAAAGGTAAGTGGTAAAATAACGAAAGTGATAGAAAAGAAACAAAAGAAAGATTGTATTGGTGATTTGTTTTTTAGATTTATGTTGGTAAAAAGAAGAAAAACTTTTGTGTTGGGTGATCTATGGAGAAAAGAAGATAGTGTGTTTGTGTTGGAAAATAAGATAGTGTTTTTGTGTTGGGTGGTTTTTGGAGATAATGAAACGAGATGTGTAAGAGTGGTGAGTATATATAGAGGAGATGGTGAAATTTTCAAATTTTTGAAAAATTCAAATTTCCCTCCTAAACTTTTGGCCAAAATTTCATATTTTGGGATTCAGTGACCGCATTTAGGTCACTAATGAAAATTAGGGACCAGATTTAGATCACTAATTTTTGTAGTGATTGCAGTGCGGTCCCTGTTGTAATTTTAGGGACCTAAGTGTGGTCTCTACTAATATTCATCGATATTAAAGTATGAATATTATTAGAGACCACAATATGGTCCCTGTTTAGTCAATAGGGACCGCATTGTGGTCCCTAATAATATTCAACGATTTTAAAGTACGAATATTAGTAGGGACCGCAATACGGCCATGTTGAGTCAATAGGGACCGCAATTTGGTCCATATTGAGTGAATAGGGACCGCTAATCGGTCCCTATTGACTCAATAGGGACCAAATTGCGGTTCCTATTATTTTTCATACATTAAAATAGATTTTTTTTATTGATGTTGGTGTTTTTGTGATTCTTAGCAACCAAAATCATTGTAACATGTGAATTGAAAATCAACCTCATAGTAGTTTAGTTGTGAATTAATAGATTGATTGACATTGAGCGAGTTATTAACGTTCAAGATATATTTCATGTTCTACAACTAATCACTACTAGTTAGTTGTAGTTGTTATTCGTTTTTATGCTTTACTTCACTAATGTTAGAATAGATATGAGTATGAGGTATAATCATTAAATCAAGTAATCATTATACTTACATATGTATATAGAATTAGTTTGTCATTATGACATTCGTCGTACAAAATAGTAAGAGAATCTTCAAAGCGGTCCGTTCTCCTCAAATAATATTTGGATTTACAATGTGTCGTTGTAATTATTGTTATTTGAACTATTACAATGGTTATTATGAACGCTAATGTCAATAGGGACCGCATTGTGGTCCCTATTGTCCATATTTATGTCAATAGGGACCGCATTGCGGTCCCTATTGACAACCTTAGTTCCATCACAAATATAGTTCATAACCAACACAACCATAACCAAAACAAAAAATGAACACAATCATAACCAACACAACCATAACCAAAACAACCATAACCAAAACGAAAAACGAACACAATCATAACTAACACAACCATAACCAAAGCACACTCATAACCAACACAACCATAACCAAAACGAAAACCGAAATAGTCGGAAAATTCATAGTCCAAAATGGAATAGTCGAAAAACCAGAATATCATAATTCAAAAGAAATAATACAAACAACTACCCGCGATATGATCATTGACCCCCCTCATCACCACTAGGCCGATACACGACCCCCCCATCACCAGAACTCTCTGCTAAATCATACATCTCATCTAGGGTCGCCAGTGGATCATCCTCAACACCATCACCACCCTCATCAACACCAGCACCATCATCATCTACACAAAGGTCCTCTGCCTCATCAACCATCATATTGGGATCATCACCACTCCCCGACTCATCAGTATCAAAATCCTCGACATACTCCGTGGTAGTGGAAGTACCTGGATCAAAAGGATCTGGTCTCTGACGTATTGGCCTCAGAACCTTAAATGCACCTCCGCTCCTAATACCGTTCCCCATGAACAATTATGTCGGAAGCTCTCGCACTGGTCGGCCTGTCTTCGCCTACTTGTCCTCTCTAAAACCCTGGAGCCAGGACAATATGGAGTTGACTCTCGGATCCTATGTCGTCCTCAACTCTCTGTTCTCCTCCTGGACCTGCCTGAGCAACTCCCGCCTGTATTCTGGCTCCCTACCGCACTCCATGTCGAAGTCCCGTGGATCTGCATAGCTCGGTATACCCTGTACCTTCCCCTTCTTGATCCTCCCTATGGCCTTCTTCCACGAATCGGCGTCCCATTCGGGCAAGTCCTTGTCTTCTACGGCGTCCACATTTTTCTTCTTCAATTCCTTCTTGTATGTCATCTGTTGAATTTTCAAAGATAATTAAAAAGATAAATTAGTTCAAAGATAATTTTAAAATTCAACTAGAATTCATAAGTGGTAAACGCCTACAAAATTTAAAATACTTACGTAAATAAGTCTGGTCGCCTCAGACTTCCACTCCCGCCTCAACGGTCTGCCAGTACCTCTGTCAGTGCCCGACACCTTCCTCATATGACCTGCCTTGTAAATATTGTCATGTCTGATAGGGTGCGCGCGGTTGGGCTGATTCAAATTTAAAGTAATAGTTTGTACAATAATCTTAAAAATTAAAATTTTAACTACAAATAAAATATTTAATTTTAAAAAAACATACCAATCGCCGCCGAATCTCCTCATAGTCAATGGAACCACCGTAAAAGGTGGCGGGCGCCTCGCCGTCCTCCACACCGCCTCGCCTAGCTTTCTTTCCCTTCGAGGACTTTTTCTTATGATCTTTGGTGTCCCAGTGTGTTGCTGCCTTAGCCTCCAAAGTTTCGCTCATCCACGACGTCTTTTTTCTTGCTCCAATACTTCTCCTTCTCTTTGTTCTTAAAGTACTGCTCCTTCGTCTTGTTCATCATACGCTTGTAAACATCTCCCCTCTCTGACCGCCGGATCCCATAGATATTATACAAAAAGGATAAATATAAAACAAAAAATTAATACACTAAATTAATAAACTAAATTAAACAATATTTGAAAAATACTATATTTAATACACTAAATTAAAAAATATTAAACAATAAATTAAAAACTCACCGTAAATCTCGCGTACATCTCCTTCCGTACTTCCTCAGGAACCTTCAAGTAGGAGGGCCAAAAGTCACTCATAAACTATCGAATGAGTGTACTGATCGTCTTTGCGATCTCACGACCGAGGGGTTTAGAAAAACAACCCCGCTTCAATTATATAACCTACTTCTTCTGCCCAGTTTTAAGCGTCGTAACCCCTATATTTGGTCCACTCGGGGGTCGAGTCTAGCTCGTTCCTGGAGTCTTGATCAACCCCTGGCTCGGTCCAGCTCTGGTGTCGTCTATAGGTGGTGGAGTCTGAAGTCTGCCAGACTCGACTGATGGGGGCACGTGAGTCCGAACTGACCCTGAAGTACGTGGTCGTGGTAGCTGGGATGCGGTGGACTCTGATGATCGGAGTCTATCACCCGCTCTGGGGACGTATATATAATCTTACATTTAATCTGACATTCAACATATATATAATCTAATAATATAACTTATTAAAATTTAATAATCTAATTTTCACAATCTAATTATAAACTAATCTAATCTAATTTAACAATCTAATTTTCCTAATCTAATTATAAACTAATCTAATCTAATTTAAGAATCTATTGTTCACAATCTAATTATAAACTAGTCTAATCTAATAATCTAATTTTCGCAATCTAATTATAAACTAATCTAATCTAATCTAATTTAACAATCTAATTTTCACAAACTAATAATCTTACAAATTAACACTAACCTACTAATGATACACTAATTAATAGAATCTACACTAATTAATATAATATTACAAATTAACACTAAAATCCTTCACAAATCTATTTTTTTTTTGGTTAATAATTCACTAATCTAACCTAACAATCTAACATGATTCAATAATCTAACAATCTAACAATATTAACAAATCTAACAATATAATTAACAATAAATTCGGATTTTACTAAAAATTGAGTAAAAAAACAAAAAAAAGGACGCGGACCTTTCACCGGCGGTGACGAGGCGGCGGAACCGATGGAAATGCAGGCGGTGAAATTGGGGCATAAATCGGCGAAGAGGCGCCGCTGATGACGTGGCGAAGAGGTGAAGACGCGGCGAAGAGGTGACGACGCGACGACAGTGACGTCGGTGACGACGCGAACGACGGTGACAAAGAGGATGACGCAGACGACGGTGACGACGCGGAGAATTTCACCGGAATTGGAGTTGGTGACTGAAATTGGGTCGCTAAAGTTGAATTTTGGTGGCTGATGGTGAAGATTTTAGTCGGGCCGGGTCGGATTTCGCTGAATCGGGTGAAGATGGTGAAGATTTTGTAGGGTCGGGTCGGATTTCGCCGAAGCGGGTGATGATGATGAAGATTTCGCTGAAATGAAAAATAATATTTTTTTTATTTTTTTATAAGGAAAAATCAGCGACCGCTATGTGGTCGCTGATTTCTTTCGCCAAAATTAGGGCAACTGGGGCCCTAATTTTGGCCCAATCCGGGCCAAAATATGTGGCCCATATTGGCATGGACTTTCAGTGACTCAATTTGAGTCACTTAAAGTCCATGAGGACAACAACGACTTAATTTGAGTGGATGTTGTCCTCGTGGACAATCTGCGACTCAAATGCAGTCGTTGTTGTCTACAGTAGTCGCTGAAGACTAGCGACCTCATTGGAGTCGCTATTGGGTGGTCCCTATTGACCGCCCAGTCTTGTAGTGTGTAAAGCTTCATTATTTAAACGGTTGTAATTATAATACAAAGGTAAGTTGGCCTTTTCTTCTTCAATATATATTGATAATGTTTTCTTACATGGTATCAGTTTTCAAAGGCTAATGCCCTAATTCTGATCCTTATATCACAACTTCCGCATTTTTCCACGGCCACTTCACTACAAAATACTCCACCATTTTCCAAGCTGGATGGCTTCAATTACCTTACATGGCGGATCTAGTTCTTGGCCTTCTTAAAAAGCCACGATATGGCTGGTATGGTGGATGGTTCCACACCAGCTCCAGCTAAATTACTTCTTTCTGGAGAATCTAATCTAGATTATGTTACATGGTACAAGAAGGACAACAACATATTTTGTTTGTTATATGCTTTAATCTCTGGAAGTTAGCGTCCACCGTTCGAAATGACAGCTCTCATCCACATCCCGATCACACACCGCGATCCTCAAATGACAGCTTCAAACAATTTCACAAGGTAACGGTTCTTGTCTGCCATACATTGAAGAAGCAAAATTGCTCCCGGACCAACTATCTGCTCCCTAGAAACCAGTGGATGAGCAAGACCTTATTAGTCATTTGCTGAGTGGTTTAAAACCACTATATGCTCCATTCATTATTGCATTTAATTTTGCAACCTGCGATAGGGAAACTCACAATAGATGATTTTCAAGCTGAGCTTCTAAGCTTTGAGAAACTTAGAATTCTTTCTCCCTCGATGCGAGTCAAAACAAAGCCCCTTTCATAAAGAAATCTAAGTCTCACAGGCTTTACACACAAAACCATAAGCAGACTCAAGCTCCTCGCCCCAATAATGTGATGTCCCCAATGTTTAAAGCGCAACAAAGACAGCCCATTGATAATCGCCCCATATGCCAAATATGTACAAAAAAGGACATACAACACTAGATTGTTATCATCGGTTTGATTTTTCCTATCAAGGGCGTGATCCTCCCGTTGATCTAGTTGTTATGGCCGCAAAAGGAAATGCAACATATGCTCAACAAGTGTGGTATATGGACAGCGGAGCGAATGCTCACATAGCCAACAACTTTGCAAATTTATCATAATCGCAACTGTTGCCGGGGAAGACACTATCATAGTTGGAAATGGTTCAGGTTTGGTGATTCATAGTACTGGTACCACATCCATTAAAACTAATGATTACAACTTTTCTCTTAAACAAGTTCTTCATTGTCCCATTGCTTTTTCAAATTTAATTTCAATCAATCGTTTATGTTTAGATAATGATTGTTATGTTGTACTAACCGGAACTGATTTTTGCGTGAAGGAGAACAAAATGGAGCAACTATTACTTCGCGGGCAAGTTAAGAATGGTCTTTATCCTATTGTAGATGATAAAATTTGTTCCACAAGAACCACCTGTTTAGCAGCCACACTAGGGGCCATCTTGATACTTTGGATGTTTTGCATGATCGACTAGGTCACCCGTCTCAAACAACACTGAAGAGATTGTCTAGATCCAAGTCTATAGATGTTTCTTCTTCTTCAAATAAAATAAACTTTTGTTCAGCATGTCCATTAGGTAAAGTAGAACAACTACTCTTTAGTGAGTCTGTTCGGCAATCTTTACGCCCTTTATCTATTATTCATACTGATGTATGGATATCCCCTGTATCCTCAGTTGGTGAGTTGAAATATTATATTATCTTTGTCGATGATTATTCTCGTTATACTTGGCTATATCCAATGATACACAAATATGAAGCTTATGAAGTGTTTAGAAATTCAAGGCACAAGTTGAAATTTTATTTTCTTGTAAAATCCAGCAACTACAATCCGACAACGAGGTGAATATATATGTAATACATTTAGATATTTTTTACAAGAAAATGGTATATTTCATCGATTAACTTGTCCTCATACATCTCAACAAAACGGTATAGCCGAAAGAAAAACATCGACATATCGTCGAAACGGGACTCACTCTTCTTGCTCGGTCTTATCTTCTAAATAAATATTGGCCATATGCTTTTCCTACATAAATATATTTAATAAATAGACTTCCTACAAAAGTTTTGAATAATCTGACACCATTTTACATGCTATATAAAGTTGCACCTAATTACTCTCACCTCATAATTTTTGGTTCAGCATGTTTTCCACTATTGAGACATGGGCTTCACAAATTACAATTTCGCAGCAAGCTTTGTGTTTTTATAGGTTATACGAGTCAACATAAAGGATACCGCTGTCTTGACCTTACAAGTGGACGTGTACACATTTCGCGCAGCGTGATTTTTGACGAACAACATTTTTCTGCTAAAGATGGATTCTAGAATTTTGATGCCTCTCCAATCTAGAGTTTGCCGAGTACATTCCTTTTCCTTTAACTCTTCCAGAAGTTACACAAGTTCATGATTCTGCTTTATCAACTCCATACATGCTTGTCTCCCATACCCCACACCCAGCACATCAATCTCCAACTTCTTCCCCACAAAGAATTATACAAAGTGTAACACCAACAACCGAAATACCAATCAAACCTGAGCCTACGCAAGTTGAAACTCGCCAATCCTCTGAAGTTATTGAAACATGTCCTATGATTCCTAGTACCAGCCGCATAACAACCCGATCCATGACTGGCCACCAAAAACAAAAATCTTTCCCTGATTACAAACTTTTTACTCTACTAGACATCCACTACCTGTTCTCTCTACTATAGTAACTGAAATAGAACCATCGAGCTACACTCAAGCAGTTTCTTGTCCAGCATCGCGAGAAGCAATGGGACGAGAATTTGATGCACTAATGGCGAATGGTACTTGTTCTTTGTGCCCTCGCCCATCGGGTAAGCATGTAGTTCGAAATAAATGGGTTTATAAAATAAAAAGACTCTATGGTTAAAAAAAACAAAAAAGACTCTTTGATGGCAATATAGATTGATTTAAAGTACGTTTAGTAGCGAAAGGATTTGATCAAAAAATGGAGTTGATTATATTGAGACATTTTCCCCAGCTGTGAAGCCTACTACTGTACGATTGGTCTTGGCTTTGGTGGTTCCGTTTAATTGGAATGTTTGTCAGTTAGATATATCAAATGCTTTCTTGCATGGTTATGTTGAGGAGGAAGTATTTATGGAGCAACCAAAAGGATTCGTTGATGAAAACTATCCTGATTATGTATGCAAGTTACACAAATTATTGTACGGTCTTAAACAAGCTCCTCGAGCTTGGTTTAGACGTTTCTCACAATTCTTGCTAGAGTATGGTTTTACCGAATCATCCGCTGATTACTCTCTTTTCATATATAGTACTACAACAGCAAAATTATTTGTATTTGTGTATCTAGATGATATAATTGTTACCGGTCAAGTAAACTTGCTATAGATTCATTTATTAAGTCTACATTAACATCATTCATGGCCAGTTGGGGAATTGAATTTCTTTTTAGGTGTTCAAGCTTTGCGAAGCTCAGACGGTCTTCATCTCTACCAAGCACGCTACATCATTGACTTATTGGAAAGTACAACGATGATTGGTGCAAAACCTGTAAGTTGTCCAACTACATCTGGACAAAAGTTATCCGCCATGGAGGAAGAATTGCTAACAGATCCTACCGAGTATCGTCGAGTTGTCGGAGCTCTTCAATATTGCACTTTTTCTAGATTGGACATAGCTTACGTCGTCAACCAATTGTGTCAATTTATGCACGCTCCTCGTGAACCACATTTGTTGGTCGTCAAGCGAATTCTTCAATATCTTAAAGGCACCATTGATGCTGGTCTCTCACGCTCTCCAAGACCAATTAACCTTCAAGCCTTTTGTGACTCTGATTGGGCTGGAAATCCCGACGATCGACGTAGCACAACAGGCAATGGTATTTTTCTTGGTAAACATATGATATCATGGTCCGCAAAGAAGCAGCCCGTTGTCTCTAAAAGTAGCACCAGGGCTGAATACCGTAACATGGCGATAGCAACAGCTGAATTATATTGGATGGGAATGCTTATGAAAGAACTTGGAGTTTTCCTCCTATTTTTTACAACGCTCTGGCGTGATAATATTGGTGCACTTGCGTTGGCTTCCAATCATGTTTTCCATGCGCGAACAAAACACGTAGAGGTTGATTATCACTTCATTAGGGAGAAGGTCGTCAACAAAGATATTCAAGTGAAATATATTTGCACACAAGATCAAATAGGTGATATCTTTACAAAGGGCCAGACCACCAGACGATTTGCTGCATTAAAATCCAAATTGATGGTGATTTCAATCCCCATCACTTTGCGAGAGGGTGTTAAGCCAATCAATTAAGATATTCAAATCAAAAAAAGATTGATATGTTCATGGTGATCCGGTGTGCATAATATACTCCACCAATCAAGCAAGCCTATGTTTTCTCCAATATTATAGCGCTATGATATATTTTCCTTATGTGTACTGTAAAACTTCATTATTTAAACGGTTATAATTATAAATTTATAATACAAAGGTAAGTTGGCCTTTTCTTCTTCAATATATATTGATCATCTTTTCTTACAAAATTATCCTCGATGATATACAGCCGCTCGTCCATTAAAAATTTTGATCTCTCAACTCTTCAACATTAGCCAAACATCATCCAATCACACATAATTCGAACCAGTAAAAATAGAAAAAACTTATCAGAAATTTTTTAATTCTCTCCTCTGCCCAAGCCTAAGCATTACATAATTTTCCAGATTTAGTTCCTCTCTGATGAAGCAAAACTGTATAATACTTTACAAACTTTGATGGCCAAGTCTACAATCATATGTGCATTTCAGCTCCAACTCTCCAAGTATATATACCCCAACAAAGATATATTATAAACGAATGATTCTCATTGGTTTCAACACATGAATTAAATAGTCAGGTTCTCCTGAATGGCAAGGAACGATCCGACAATGTTCCCTCCGACATCAGGGAAACATTCAGATCCTGGGATAGGCTTCACTTTCCCATACCGGTCAACTTCAACTGGGTACTTGATAAGGTGTCCTTTCATTTCTGTGACCTCATTGGACGAATATTGCTTCCAATTATCCTCCCCCATTGACCTAACACACCGCACACACTCCACGGACTCCGGTTGAGTAAAGCAGTCATCCAAGAAACCCAGATGCTCATACCATAGAGACATTCTATATCCATACACCTATAAAATGTGCACCAATACATACTTGAGTTTACTGCTCCAAGAAAATAGTGATTTTATCATATGTAGGGATAGATTCATCTATAGTCTATACCTTTGAGCTTTGGTTTTAAACCTCAACTCAAAAGAGAATAATTACAAAGACACCCATGAAACTATAAAGAAATAAACAATTGATTGTGACCTTATGTAAACAGGGTATTTCCTTTTCATCCTTCAATTTGAGATTGTGCCTTTGTTTTTATTCAAACATGAATTCTGTAATTAGGCCAAGCGTCCAGCGATGTAAATGTAATTATCCTATTTATCTTTTTTGGTCCCATGTATGCAACGTGGACTAAGTTTTACTAGATTCTCACTTACTAACATAAACTATTGCACTGACTCTGGCTTGCCTTGAAATTTGTTTAATGGTTACCTGTCCATGTGGACTCGATAGTTTCTTTGCCCATGTGTGATGAGGCTGATATGCTCCCATTGCAATCTCTGTGTCTCTCGAGCCCTCCATCGACCGTTGATTAATGTTTGCAGAACCCAGTATTACATATTCATCATCTACTATCATACCTTTAGAATGAACATAGATCATGAATCTGCGGTTCTTACGGCTGAGTCCCTGAAACAAAAGGAGTATTATAAAAGAAGGTTCGTTTTGGCTGCTACATTATATCATACCCACTTTTAGAAGGCTTGCACTGTCCTTGTGAACATTCATAGGCGTTGTTTCAGCGAGGAGTGGTATAATACCTGAGGGGTGTTTGGTACAGCTTGAGTCTCAGACTGGTCACCCGTATCAACAGCCTCACGGTTTCCGAGGCAGAAAAAGTTCAAATAATCTTGTGGGGAGTAAGTGCCATCAAGCCCAACCTCTACCAAGGCTTTAGAAATCGTCTCATACATCATTTGCATTGTCTTGTGCTGCAACCAATAAAAGATCTATCATTTTAACAAATGCCAAAATCAATTAATAAGCTGAGAGCATGAATTACTTCGACGACAAATCATTATTTAACATTCAAAGTCAAACTATAGAAGTTGAGAAGCGTTATTGTCAAGAGGCTCCCAACGGCAAATTGCAGCAAAAAGGCTAAGGGAACAGGGTCGGATAAGGGTGGTTATTTGTTCATTATATATTTTATATTTTAACAAATAAAATAGGTTTACCCATAGTTCAAGTCAGAAAACGTCTAACAATTGTATTTATCTTTCATTTATTTGTTACTTTTGGATTCTTTAGAATTTGTATACGTAATTTAAGGAGTACTATTTTGTTTCCAGAGATTCCGTCAGTCATTTTGAACGAAAAATTAGTTTGAGAGTTTCCAAACGGTAAGGGAGGTCTGTATAATTACACTAAACTTCATGTTATGTAAATTTACTAATACCTTGATATAATTTGCAATTATAGTCGCCCTGATGAGTACATACCTGCCAAAGTAAAATTCGTTGTGTTGCAGCCCCCGTTGGGTTACCTTCTGGCCACATTGGGATGACTATATAAGCTGCAAACCTCTCACGCGCTCTAATCATTTCGGCAATTTTAAGAGCAATTTCCATGGGAATCAAATTGTTAGCACCTGCACGGAACCAAGTTGCTTTCTTTTGAAAAATAAATTTGCAATAAACAACAAGAAAAATCTGAAAGTTCTAGATCAGCATCATCTAGAATCATGAAGAAGTTTGAGATAGTGTAAGTTAGTTAGAAAGTTAAATAATTGTAAGATATTTAATATAATAAAGTATAAGACTAATAATAATTGAGACATAATATGACGATTTAATAATCTATAAATAAGGGACAGTGAATGAGTTGTAATCAAGAAAGAAAAAAAAGCAAAAAAGAGGCGTAGCAATAACATTCAGCCGTGTACATTCAGCAATAATATATATTACAAAAGTTTTATTGCATAAGAGTTCCTCAAGTCCTTGATATTTCTATATAGTCCCAAATACTTTTATATCTTATATTCCTAATATATCCCTAAACACCCAACATATTGTGGTATCGGAGCCACCCCTGACTCGATATCTTTCGTAAAAGTAAAAAAAATGAATTCAACCCCTTCCAACGAGCTCGCCTTCGCTTATTCCCAACAAGGAGTGCCTATCTTTGTTGGACAAAATTATGAATTATGGAGCGTCCTAATGCAAACGTTATTCTAGTCCCATGAGCTATGGGATGTTGTCGATCAAGGTTACGACAAGTACACGCCGGAGGAAGAAGTAGCGTTGACGGCAGCAAAAAAGAAGGAGCATAAGGAGAACAAGACCAGAGATGCTAGAGCCTTGTCCTTTATGCACCAGGGGGTAAGTCGATCCATACTTATGCGCATAATGGGTGTTAAAATATCAAAAGATGAATGGGATGTTTTACAAAAACAATTCGCTGGCTACGATAGAGTTATCTCCATTAAATTGCAAATTTTATGGCGTGAATTCGATAATATTTTCGTGAAAGAGAATGAAAATATTCAAGAGTTTTTTTCAAGGGTGACAATAATTGTGAACCAAATACGTGCATACAGAGATAACGTTCAGGACAGAAAAATTGTCGAAAAAGTGCTACGGAGCTTGCTAGCTAAATTTGAGCACGTAGTCGCAGCCATAGAGGAATCTAAAGATTTATCAAAATTGTCTTTAGATGAACTCGTGGGGTCATTAGAGGCTCATGAAAAAAGAATGAGCCGGTTTGCGAATCAAAACTTGGAACAAGCTTTTCAAGTCAAAGCCACTACAGGCGATAGAAAAAATGATGATAGCCACCAGGAAAGAAGAAATGCCTCAACATCAAGAGGGGGTCGAGGAAGAGGACGAGGTCACGGCAGAAACCAAAATCTCCAGCGACGCGATCCATACAGAGGAGGTGATAATCAAAATTCAAATTATGAGCCGAGTTGTAGATATGCAGAAGAAATAATCATGCCACGAAAGATTGCCGATTCAAGTGCAAAAGGTGCAAAAATGCCAACCATTTCGACAGAGATTGCTGGCATAAAGACGACGACAACACTAAAGAATCCAACTTTACCGAAGAGGCCAACAATAACCAGGTACTATATTCATGTTTCAATTCACAACAAAAAACTGAAAGTACTTGGTATGTTGATAGTGGCTGCAGCAATCACATGTCCGGAAATAAAAATATATTTGTGGAGCTGGACAACTCATATTCATCAGAAGTAAGGCTCGGTGATGGCAAACAGCACAAAATTATCGGAAAAGGCACGGTTGCAGTAAAGACAAGAAAGGGCGAGACGAACTTCATCAAAGACGTCTTCTATGTCCCAGGTTTGACCCAAAACCTACTCAGTGTCGGCCAATTGCTACGGAAAATTGTAAAGTGGAGTTCAATAATGACCATTGTGTTATTATTGATAAAAAGAAAAGTCTTGTTGTGGCAAAAATAAAAATGACTGCGAACAAAGTGTTTCCACTTACCTTGTCGTTGACAGAGAAGATGGTACTTCAAAGAACCACCGATGATCACATGATTTGGCATTTGAGGTACGGACATCTAAACTACAAAGACTTAAATATGTTGAAAAAGAAAAATATAGTTCTTGACCTTCCAGATATTCCAGACTTGGACAAACCATGTGAAGGATGCATTTATGGAAAAATGCATCGCCTGCCATTTCCAAAAGTTTCATACAGAGCTAAAGCTCCTTTGGAATTAGTCCAAGCCGATGTTTTTGTACCAACTCAGACACCATCACTAAACGACAACAAGTACTTCCTACTGTTTGTCGATGATTATACAAGAATGATGTGGATATACATTTTGAAGTAGAAATCAGAAGCATTTCCCAAGTTCTTGGAGTTCAAGGCGAAAGTCGAAAATCAAAGTGGCAGAAAAATAAAGACCCTCAGAACTGATTCAGGTGGAGAGTTCATTGGTAGAGACATCATGAACTATTGCAAAGAGAAAGGCATCCATAGGTAGCAAATAGTTCGCCATAGCCCACAACAGTATGGAGTTGCCGAACGGAAAACTCGCACGATTGCTGAAATGGCCTGGAGCATGATGACAGGAAAAAGACTTCCTAAAAGTTTTTGGGCAGAAGCTATGACAACGGCGGTTTACATCTTAAACCGGTCACCAACTAAAGCCTTACCAAGCAAGACGCCATATGAAGCGTGGTTTCACTGAAAGCCACAGGTACATCATCTCAAAGTTTTTGGATGCATTACTTATTCTCATATTCCTTCCCAGCAACGTGAAAAATTTGATGAAAAGGGAGAAAGGTTAATATTCATTGGTTATAGTGACGAATCTAAGGGATATCGTTTACTAGACCCAAGAACAAATAATCTTATCATTTCTCGAGATGTTATCTTTGATGAAAAGCAGTCGTGGAACTGGAAAGAGAATACGAAGACAAATAATGTCTATCAACCACCGCCATCCTCATTTCAATAAGATGAATCAAGTACCGGTCCAAGTGCAAGTCCCGACCAAGGTCTAAGTCCAGGTGCCGCAGGACCATCCGAAGAATTCTATCCAGAATCAGAAAGTCCTATCAGAAGGGTACGCAGCTTACGAGATATTTACGAATCATGTGATGTAGCATTCTTTACCGTTGAGCCGCAGACATTTGACGAAGCTGCTAAAGAAGAAATCTGGCTAAAAGCAATGGAAGAAGAAATGGCGAGTATTGAAAAGAACAAAACATGGAGCTTGTAGATCTTCCTGAAGGGAAAATAGTTATTGGCCTTAAATGGGTGTACAAGACGAAGTACAAAGAAGATGGCTCAATTCAGAAACACAAGATACGCCTAGTAGCAAAAGGATATTCACAACAGCCAGGCGTCGACTTCAATGAAACATTTGCTCCAGTTGCACGCATGGAGACTAAAAGATTCGTGCTAGCACTAGCTGCTCAACTAGAGTTACCAATTTATCAACTGGATGTGAAATCAGCTTTCCTCAACGGAGATCTAGAAGAAGAAGTCTATGTCGAGCAACCGCAGGGTTACACCGTCAAAGGAGAAGAAGACAAAGTCTATCGACTCAAGAAAGCGCTATATGGCTTAAAGCAAGCACCAAGGGCGTGGATTAGCAAAATTTACAGCTATTTCCCGAAGATTGGATTCACCAGAAGCCAAAGTGAACCATCACTCTACGTAAAGAAACAAGGTACTAAAGATTTTCTTATCGTTTGTTTTTACGTGGATGATTTGATATACACAAGCACAAGTGCATAAATGATGTATAAATTTAAAAAGGCTATGATACAAGAGTTTGAAATGACTGACCTCGGGCTTATGAAATATTTTCTGGGAATTCAAGTCCGCCAATCCAAAAGAGATATTTATTTCTCAAGAAAAATATCTTGAAGGAATTTTGAAGTAATTTCAGATGCAGAACTGCAAGCCAATATCCACATCACTTGCAGTCAATGAAAATGTGATGATGAATGACGGTGCTGAAAAGGTTGATCAGAAAATGTACATGCGTTTAATTGTCTATCCAGTCAGCCAGATATCAATGTTTATGCATGATCCAATCAAATTTCACTATGCAGCAGCAAAAAGAGTTCTACGATACCTACAAGGTACGAAGAAGTTCGGCATCAAGTATGTCAAGGAAAAAGAGAATAATCTCATCGGCTATACTAACAGTGATGGGGCTGGATCAGTTGACGACCGTAAAAGTACGTCGAGATATGTATTATGTCTTGGATCAAAAATAATATCGTGGACGTCAAAGAAGCAGAAGACGGTATCACTTTCATTAGCAGAAATAGAATACATCACCGCTACAGATGCAGCGCGAGAAACTGTTTGGCTTAGAAGGATTCTTGAAGACTTGCAGCAGAAGCAAGAAACTCCAACAACAATCTATTGCGACAACAAGTCAACTATTGCGATGACGAAAAATCCAGTTTTTCATGCAAGATCAAAGCATATTGAACTTCGACATCATTTCATCAGAAGTCTTGTGCAAGACCAAGAAAGTCAATTGGAATTCATAAATACCAAGGAACAACTCGCAGACAGTTTCACAAAATCATTTATACCCGAAAAGATTAAAGAGTTTTAGAGTGCGGTAAGCATTGCAAATTAGGAGGGGTGTTGAAAAACTAATTTACAGTAAACAAAAAGAAAAATCTGAAAGTTGTAGATCAGCATCATCTCGAATCATGAAGCAGCTTGAGATATTATGTTAGTGGAAGTTAGTTAGAAAGTTAAATAATTGTAAGATATTTAATATAATAATGTATAAGACTAATAATTGAGACATAGTATGGCAGTTTAATAATCTATAAATAAGGGATAGTGAATGAGTTGTAATCAAGAAAGAAAAAAAAGCAAATAAGAGGCATTGCAATAACATTCAGCCGTGTACATTCACCAATAATATATATTATAAAAGTTTTATTGCATAAGAGTTCCTCAAGTCCTCACTATTTTTATATAGCCCCAAATACTTTTATATCTTATATTCCTAATATATCCCTAAACACCCAACACTTTCAATGAGCATGCAGGAATCTTGAGAATGTCAAAGGAAAGACAGTTTATGTTAAAATTGACTGCTTGTGCAACACCAGAAAATTCTTGTATTCCGACTAAGTAATTGAAATGATTGATGACGCGCTATAGTAATTTAATCAACCAAAAACTTTTCATTTACCAATTGACAGGACCAATATTTGATTTGGATTATTATAAAGAGATAAATGATTAAACCCCCTGAACTATGCACGTTTTTGAGTTTTCGTCCTTAAACTAATTTAATAAGCGTTTTCCCTCCTAAACTATGCACGTCTGTGCGATTTGCCCCCTGGCCGGGTTTTTCGGCTATTTTTGGCCATTCTTGGCCGAAATTTTTCCCCTTACCCGATACATATGTGTTGTACTAGATGTATATTAGTAGTTGATGACAAAAAGTAGGAGAAAAAATGCCTCGAACGGGGCATATTCCGGCTAAAATACACTGAAGACGAAATCACATTTTGGCCGGAATATGCCCCGTTCGATGTGTTTTTTCGCCTTCTTTTTGTCATCAACTACTAATATATATCTAGTACAACACATATGTGTCGGGTAAGGGGAAAAATTCCAGCCAAGAATGGCCAAAAATAGCCAAAAAACCCGGCCAGGGGGCAAATCGCACAGGCGTGCATAGTTTAGGGGGGAAAACGCTCATTAAATTAGTTTAAGGACGAAAACGCAAAAACGTACATAGTTCAGGGGGTTTAATGCATTTATCCCTATTATAAACTACAGTCGCAAGTTTCACGTTCTTTTTACCATGTAATGCAACAACATCAGAAAAGAGTATTACATCTTCCAGCCATCAGTTCCTCAAATATTGGTTCATGTTTTCACTGCAATTTATTCAATGAGCAGTTCCACAAATTACAGTGAGACCCATTTTTTTGTTCGAAAGAAACGCCAAATGGACAACAGATCTATTTAAATCTCATACCAAAGATACAGATCAATTCAAACACGACCATGACAAAGTCAGATGATATGTAGTTCTATCGTCCCGCAGCCAGTTATGATTAACTTTCATTCTCCACAACCACTCATTACCTCTATTGCTTCACTTTTTGACCTTTAATATGTTATCCATATTTTTCACCAATAAAAAGGAAGTTATTTCCGGAATTAAATCTATTAACTAAAATGTTTACTAATCCTGGTTCGGGTACCGCGGACTTTGAGTAAGCAGAAGATAAATGTATCCAACCTCCTCTGAACTATAAGATACCAAGCCTAACAAAGCTGTAAACCGAAGTTGTCATGATCCCATTAAACCTTCTGAATTTTGCGAGATTAAATTCACACAAATGCCCCTAAAAGTTACTTAAGATATTAAATTCACACAAATCACACAAATGCATGATTTGTACGTTTCGAATAAAATTTAATGTAAGCTTACAATGATGTCAATCTCCAAACTGAACGATTAAATATACCACTATCACTTCGAGAATTATATCATGATGTGAAAAGGACAATTTCCTACCAACATCCTTGTATTGATTCCAGTTTTCCAGGACCCAATGAAGTACTGATTTTCAATATAGATGAAATGTTGGGCAGAACGAATGGCCTTTATGCATGCTGCATGTATGCTCATATCTATAAGAGCGTTCTTTCCGCATACCAAATTCTGTTCAAACAACAGTGCATTAAGTTTCAAGTAAAAACACGCATGTCACAAATACATTGAAATATGAAAGAACACAGATTTGTAGCTCACATACTTTGGAGCATCTTTGGAATCCTTTGGGAATCCTGAGACGGAATTCGAATCAATGGAACGGAACACCTACGTAAAGGGTCACCTAAAGCAAGTACTAATCAGCATATCGGCTTCAAGCTATGATAGATTTACAATCTTTAAAGGGATAATTACATCTTGCATCATGAGATCCGGTCAATTTATAGAAACCTCACTTAAGGCTTGAATAATTACAGAGTCATCCCTTGAAAGTTCAAGATTGCCAAAAGATAGGATGTTTATCTACAAAGTTTTTCAAAACTTTATGGGTGACTGAAATTTTCAGACTTTAAAAGTGTCTATGAGTATCTTTTTTAACTTGTAGATGACATTCTCGTTATTCTTCAGACAGAGAAGTTTCTAGAGTTAGACCAAACCTAAACATAACTAACACTATTGTCACTTGGGACAGAGTGTTCATCCCATCCTTCGTCAGGTCGAACACCCTTTGGTCCTGCACTTTATAAATATTATGTAGTTCATTGTATAACAAGGTACTTCGTATTTTGCATTTTCTAAGACAGTAACATAATTGACAAATCAAAAGTGCCTCACGTGGAGACAAAATCTATTAAAAAAATAAGTCGGAGCTGGGCTTCTATGCCCGTTCTCTTATGTTCTCCGAAGCAATCCTCGGGGTTCAAGTCTTCGTTATCCCTGTTTTAGGTTAGTACATGTTTGCCCCTCATGCTTGTCACGGCAGAAGGGACGGATAAATGTTGTTCAAAATATTAAGGAAGCTAAAGACTTGCAAAAATTTGAGACAAGAGCGATTCAGTCGAAATCGAAGTACATCATTTAGATAAGGCTTTCGCCATCATGAGAACCTATGGAACAAAATTGAACCTTAAGAAATGCGCTTTTAGGGTGACGGCAGAGAAGTTCCTAGGCTATGTGGTGAACGAGAGAGGAATGGAAGCCAATCCAGATAAGATAAGGGCGGTGTTGGATCTACCGTCACCTAAAACAGTGAGCGATGTGCAGTGTCTGGTGGGCTGGTTGACGGTCTTGGGAAGATTCATATCGACCTCTGCAGAAAATAACCTTTATTTCTTTAAGGTCATGAGGCTAAGCAAGGTTTTGGTTTGGATGCCGGAGTGTGAGGAGGCTTTCCGGCAAATAAAAAATTATTTGGTGAGCCCGCCATTGTTAGCTAAACTGGAGGAAAATGAAATGTTGTATCTATACTTAGCGGTATCCTCGCACGCCATTACTACGGTACTAGTCAAGCAAAAGGGAACTCAACAATTATCCATTCATTATGTAAGTAGAGTTCTGCAAAGGGCAGAAAGGAATTACTTGGAGATAGAGTTGTTCGCACTAGCAATCATGGCCACCGCACGAAAATTGAGACCATGCTTTGAATCTCACCCAATCACGGTGGTAACAGATAAACCTTTGAAACAAGTGCTGGCGAGACCTGAAACTTCCGGCAGACTGATTAAATGGGCGTTTGAGCTTAGTGAATTTGGATTGGAGTTCAAGCTGCGAACTGTATATAAAGCACAAGCCTTAGCAGACTTCATGGCTAAGACACTAGGTAACAGCATAACCGATACCGCAAATTGTATTTTTTTTTATATCAGACCAAGCCGGAACCAGCAGACCACCACAACATGGATACTACGCACGAATGGATCCGCAACCACTAATGGATGAGGGGTTGGGATTAATTTTCTATCCCCAGAGCGAACAGAGTTTGAATTCCCTGTCAGTTTAAACTACACGGTAACAAACAACGAGGCCGAGTACGAAGTAGTTATCGCTGGTATCAAAATGGCTCTAGAACTCAACAGTGAACATTTGGACATATTTATCGACTCGCTCCTAGTGGAAAATCATTTCTCGGGAAAATATGAGACGAGAGAGGAGACAATGAAATTGTATGCCGCAAAGGTTAAAGAATTAGAAGGAGTTTCAAATTCTTTGATATTACTCAGATCCACAGGGACGACAATGCGAAAGCTGATGCGCTCTCTAAATTCGCAAGCTCTTTAGAGATTCTTGTAGAGAAGAGAGTAACACTTATGGCGACCGATAAGCCCTTGATAGGGATATCAAAATATAACGCTACAGAATCGCAGATAGAATTTATAATGGCAATACAGGAAGACCCGTCTTGGAAGGACGTGATTATGATTTATCTTCGGGAGGTTATCCTCCAAACAGATTCGAATGCCTAACGTAGGATGCGATATAAGGCCTACAGGTTTACTATCCACAATGGGGACCTTTACAAAAGATTTTCCAAGGACCACTTCTGCGATGTTTTACTCCGACCCAGGCCGAATATGTCATGAAGGAAATTCATGCAACATGTTGTGGAAATCATTCTGGTGGAAGAGCTTTGGCTCAACGAATATTACGTTAGGGA
This sequence comes from Linaria vulgaris, assembly GCA_948329865.1. Classification (NCBI taxonomy): domain Eukaryota; kingdom Viridiplantae; phylum Streptophyta; class Magnoliopsida; order Lamiales; family Plantaginaceae; genus Linaria; species Linaria vulgaris. The sequence continues at coordinate 37,167,674 of OX415253.1, forward strand.
TATTATTGGCCAACTCTATTAAAAGATGCAACAACTTTTTTGAGGCAATGTGATAGCTGTCAGTACCACGCTAGTCTCATTCATAGACCGGCACATCCACTACAACCCATCGACGTGGTGTGACCCTTTGATTAATGGGGAATCGATATCGTAGGACCATTTCCCCTGGCTAAAGGCCAAAAGAGATATTTGGTGGTGGTTGTTGAGTACAATACCAAGTGGGTCGAAGCAGAGGCTATGTCATCGATCATCGAGAAGAATATGATTGAGTTTTTCTGGAAATACATCATATGCCGTTTTGGTATTCCGAGGTATATAATATGTGACAATGGTACGCAATTCAGTGGAAAGGAGATTAAATAATGGTTTGCAGAATTAAAGATATCTCACAATCTGACCTTGGTCTATCATCCCCAATCAAATGGTCAAACGAAATCCACCAACAAAATGTTGAAGAAATATCTCGAAAGGAGGGTGAGAAGCACATGAAAAACATGTCGAGAAGAGCTTCAAGGAATATTATGGGCATATAGAACATCTCCGAAAACATCGACAAGGGAAACTCCATTTGTTCTTGTCTGTGGTGCCGAGGTTGTTCTGCCTGCAGAAATAGGTATGTCGACGCGCATGATTAACGATTACGACCCCAAACAATTGGCCCATTTAAGACAAATGGATCTCGACATGATAGGCTCGATAAGGGAAGATGCATATCAACGGACAATGGCTTTTAAGGCAACTATGGCCAAAAGCTACGATAAAAAGGTTCAATTCTGAAACTTCGAAGTAGATGATTTGTTCCTGAGAAGCATTGCGGCAAAACAACATATCGGGAAGCTCGAACCAAAATGGGAGGGGCCTTTCAGAGTCATACGAGCAAGTTCGCTAGGATGCTATTACTTGGAAACTATGCTGGATATTCAGAAGAAGCGTCCGTGGAATGTACAACATCTTAGACGTTACAATGCATAGAAATTGAAACAATATCACTGGACATTCAAATAATGGTATAAACTATGAAGACTTGAGTCCCGTGCAAAATGGGAAACATAGGCACCTCGGTAAGAATCGAGCTCAGTCTATTTCAAATAACTAATTGTATTTTCTATCCATCGAATGATGCAGGTAGACTTGACGGCGATATCAACAGCCCAAAGTGGTCGAACCCCTCATGCACAACACGAGCGTCATGACGGCGGTATCAACAACCCAAAGTGATTGAACCCCTCATGCACGACATGAGCGTCATGACGGCAGTATCAACAGCCCAAAGTGGTTGAACCCTTCATGCACGACACGAGCATCATGTCGGCAGTATCAACAACCCAAAATGGTCGAACTCCTCATGCACGACACGAGCGTCATGACGGCGGTATCAACAACCCAAATTGGTCGAACCCCTCATGCATGACACAAGCGTCATGACGGTGGTATCAATAGCCCAAAGTGGTCGAACCCCTCATGCACGACACAAGCGTCATGATGGCGGTATCAACGGCGCAAAGTGGTCGAACCCCTCATGCACGACACGAGCATCATGACAGTGGTATGAACAACCTAAAGTGGTCGAACCCCTCCTCCACAACATGAGCGTCATGACGGCGGTATCAACAACCCAAAGTGGTTGAACCCCTCATACATGACACGAGTGTCATGACAGCGGTACAACGTGAGATCGACAATGACTATAAGGTATAACACAATTATGAAATTGACAACGGACGAAGAACAATTAAACGCGCATTGAGCTTGTCTAAAAAGAGAAAATAAATTGTACAAATAAAGTATAAATCAAAAAATTATGATATCAAACTACAAAATTGGCCTCGTTCAAGAACCACTGCAAGTGAAATGCAAAGATTGTTTTTAGAACAAAAAGCCTAATATCATCAAAATGGTATAACCTAGATATTGCTACTCAGTTGACGACTGGGGGGACTCAGAACGAAGGATCACACCCATGGAACGTGCATAAATGGCACAATTTCCCTTAATTTGATCCTCTGTGAGCACCAAATCGTCTGCTTGTGCCCAGCCTTAGGGTAAAATAACTTCATCTCTTTCGGAGGCATCGCCAAGCTGATATCTACTAGGAGAAATCAAGTTCTGATCATTGAACGATCGTTCATGCACAACAACTTCAATAATGGAAGTTCCAACATCTCGAGAAAGATTTTGAGGATTGGTAGAATCATGGTTAGACCAGAAATAGTAGAAGCAGACATGAACTTTTTCCCTTTGTCTAGAGTCGTTGAAGGCTGAGGCTGAGACCACTCTGTCTTAAGAGAACTTGAGAGGAAGATGGTAGACCTAGACGCGGCTCGAGGAGCAGTATTTGAGAGGAAGATGGTAGACCTAGAAAACGGCATCGATGGCTTTGTTAATAACCTCCGATTCACTTAAACCAACTGTAGGAGAACCAGGAACCATTCTTTTGGGCATTGAAGGTGGACTCAGATTCAAAGAACTGGAACCAGTTGCACTCTTGCCCTTACGGTCACGCCATACGCCGTAAAATGGATCACCGGGTCTAGGGGCCTATAAATCATCATCGTCATTGCTGCTCGGCTCCGCAATCTCCATCCTAGGACCACGGCTAGCATCCAACATATCTTCTCGGAAACCCTTACCAAGATATTCGAGATAACCAACCTGATCGACGCCAAGTTCCATACCATATTTCATGTCTGCAGCACCATGGAGTAACTCAAGAAATTTATAAACATTACACTGCATGAAAGATTTGGCAATGGATCACTTGTAATACTCAAATTCGAAATGTTTGACTCGACGAACCAAATTGGTTATGACACTATCCGAGGCAGCATTCGACGCCTTAAGAGAAGAATTCTCGCGCTTCAAAGCGTCATTCTCTCTCTTCAATGCAGCTATTTTTGCATGCAATGCGGTAACACTCTCTTCGGTTTTCTTGGTTGCTACTCCAACGTCGTGGGCATCACGAACAGCCTTAGCAGCACATTGCATCGACTATTATCACCACTACGAATACTTGCGCACAGCTTGTCGACCACGCGATTATGTTGACCATGTACCTCAATTAGACCACTGTAATCACTACACAGTCGATATACTCCTATAGTAATAGCAGCAAAAAATAAGCGACCAAAGCGCGCCAGATCACGGTATCCTAGCCTATCAATTATGGCTTAACGATCCAATGGAGGCCATAGGCCCTGCATGATCTCTTCCGACTGCTCTTCTCTCAATCTATATCCACCCAGAGTAATGCTCAAAGATTTTGAGTTCTCGTAATTTAGAAAAATCATAATTAACGAGACTCCCATGAGGGGCCGATCTTGGATTTCCTGAAGGTCGAGGTCACCTAAATGGAGGTTGAGGGATGTCCTCAGCCTCTCGAGCAGACTCATCTTCAGCTAATTTCCTCTTGGCAGCAGTGTACCAATGCTCACCTCCTGACCGGGAACAACCCTCTCCATCGGGTACTCGCGCATTCCGAAACAAGGGATTACTTGCGTTGAATCTAGCCAGATTAGCAGCAATCCTTTCATCATCCGCGTCGATTGTTTCCATCGCTTGGATTTGAGAATTAGTCCCAACCTTAACGCGGCCACCAGCAGCAGTTGGAGTCATCACCAATATCCGCGGGACAAAATCTTCATGACGCTCGAAGTCACTAACAATAGGCACCCGGGTGCCAGCACTTACGTCACCAACCCTCACCGTAGAACGATCAGCTGGTGGAGTAGTGGAATGACCTGCACCCCAATTATTGAACAAAGCTCTTGGGGCCCTAACTGCAGGTCAAATCATTGCGTTTTCTTCCAAAGAACCTTGTGACGGAACACTCGCAAATGATGGACCCACATTTGATGCGTTCGTATCTTTGCTCTCGATCTGAGCACCATAAATATTCTCGGGTAACACAACATATTTACTCCAACTTCCAGATTTTTTCCTTGCCATTTCAAGTCAGTTATAGTAAAATATCTAGATAAAAAATAGAGAGAAGAAAAAATTATATGACCATCGAACGTGGACGGTTCGATGATGTTGGGAAGATCGAACGCCTACGGTTCGATGCGTACGGATGTCAGTAGCATCGAACGATTGCCGTTCGATGCACATGCATCGAATTCCATGAATTCGATGCTCACTCCAGAGCACATCGAACGCCTCTGGTTCGATGTGCTAAAAATTTCCAATAATTTTTAACAGATGAAAAATTCTGGTCCATCAAATTTGGACCCCGCTCTTTAATCGCGCCCATCTCTCAATCAAGGCGCATAATTTCTTGAGTTTGGAAGTCGATCCCTAATCGGCACCGTTTGGGAGGACTATGTGATGGTGATTATTTAGGATAGGCCCAAATTCGTCATTGGACCAGCCCAGTAGCGATGGCTTGGAAATACGGGCGCATCGAACGAAAAAGGTTCGATACGAATTCAGCATCAAACTATTCATGTTCGATGCTTACTCACTAGCGTTCCAGGGGTCCCACGGGACGGGGTCTATAAATACCCCCTCCCCCCCTAACCTTCTGGGAGATTGAAAACACACACAACACATACTACCACTTCGAACACAGAGGTTCCATGTACTTTATTGTTCGACTTAACCCCAGATTATGTTGAATAAGATCGAGTCGGTTCCCGTTCGAGGTTCTACTATATCGAACCGGCTCAATTCGACGCACCAACATCAAATCAGGACGGTTCGGCACTTCATCAATTCGACCGTCAACACTCTCGAACCAATCGAGTTCGACCTACAGCAGCATCGAACCAGCGACGTTTGATGCGCACATCGAACGCTCTCTATCCGATCTTCACGATTATTTGTCTTATAAGGATATCTAGAGCAATTCAATACTTGTAATAGATAGTAGGTGTTTCGGACCAAGTTAGTCCGTTTATTATATTGGATTAACATTACTTTGGTATTGTCAGTCCCATTTATAATTATCTTTGGTGTTTTGTTACCTTGACGAAATAAGACCAAAATAATATCTAAAGGACATTCACTACAGTTGAGAAATTAAAATGCTTAATGCTAAATAAACTTCTACAGAAACTATGAATGAGCTTGACCAAAGGTAAATCAGAATTTTTCCGCTTGTTGTTTACTAGTTCATTGGATGAATAAGATTTTTCTTAATAAAGTAAAATAACTCTAAAGCAGTTTCAGAGTGCCAACATAATCTAAATCTTGGTTGCAAGTCCAAAGAACTATCAATTAAGAAAGCAGGGACCAGAAAATGTGCGAGTTAAATGAAAGTCACTAATAATCAACTTATTCCTAAGACATGCTTGAAGAATACAATGTTTATTATTTTTAACATAAATGACACATGAAAAAATAAAGATTCGTCCAAAAAAAGAGAGTTCATATATTTCGCTATGCTGAACACCTTTAAAAGGATGTCAATTTTTGTGAGCTCTTACAGAACGACTTGATTTGTAGACTTATTACATGTTCTTAGAAAAGGCTATATACGGGTATTATTAGAAATATGGGTGCTATTTTAATTTGATGCAGAAAAGTTTGCAGGTCATATTCTTTAAGGTTTTCAGAACCAAAACCCGACCCAGCACACGATGCGGTAATATTTGAGGCAGCATCGCCTGAGCAACAAACAGTGGACCGAGAGTAAAACTAAGGTAGGCAGATGAAACCTAATCCTTCTGAAGTCTTACCGTCTGTTTTGGCCAGCTGTGACGCTTTCCAGCCGTTCGAGGACAGAGCATCACTTGGACAGATGAGTGTTTGAAAAAGCGGCGAGTTTCGTCATCATGAGTTTGCATGACTCCATCCTGAATATATACAAGTTTACGATGTGAATATTATAAATAAATAAAAATCAGGAAAGTAAAAAGGAGATAACAGAAGTAAGCAAAAAAACTTCTAGTCCTACTAAAAAAGAATGATAAAATGAAACCTCCATGCAGGAGTCCCGTCAAATGCGTGATTATCTTTTTTCAATTCATATTTTGGTCTTATTTTGTCCGGGTTACTAAACATCTTAAATTGTTACGATGGGCCTGATAAATGCCAAAATAATGCTAATCAAATGTAAATCGGACTATCTTGGTCCAGAACACTTATTACAAGTTGTCTAGACAATACAAGTAAAATTACAATATCTTTAGAGTATATCAAATTACAAGCTGCCTAGGGAATATCGAATCGGGTGACTTCGATACAAGGAATGTCGAATTGTCCAATATCAAATTTGAATTCTTTGATATTGGAGTAATTGAGCTTGCTGTGTATCGAATTGTGATGCTTCGATCTAGGATTGATTGAAGTTGTTGAGTATCGAATTCAGTTGCTTCAATCGAACGTTGGGTATCGAATACAGGAGTATCGATCGGATGATGAGTGTCGAATCCAAGAGCTTCGATGTTGAGTAGGTGAGAGCTGATCTTGAATGTGTGTTGAGAATGTCAGAGGACTGTGTATTTATAGGCCCCGTCTCGCGGGCCCCAGTGGCAGTTGGTAAATGAGTATCGAATCAGGCTGATTCAATCTCTCTCTTAGATCGAATCTTGAGCATTCGATACTCATTTAACATCGAATTACTCGTGTTCGCTGTACAATTTTATTAGCCTTTCGTCGTGGGCCGGTCCAATATAAATATTGAGCCTTTCCAAAAATACCCCCATCATATAGTCCCCCCAGTTTGGGAGGCGGTCTCGACCAGAGAGCGGGTGCCAAAGTTTAAAAGTCTACTTCGATTATGTAGCCGCATGTCGTTCGGTCTTGATAATGTTGAAAATCATATCCCCAATTGGAAGCCGAACTTTGGAGAACATGGGTCCCAAATATATGTACTTTTGATTTACTGAATTCTTAAACCTTATCGAATGTCATGCATTGGATTTTTCATTTATTTCTCTGCTATTTTTATCAATATACTTGTTTTGAGGTTTATGCCAGCGATCGAATGGTTTGAATTTGATTTAGGATTCTATATCGAAAGGCGGTGATTCGATCCTCATTTCACCTTTTTCCTACCATCGATCGAATTGTCGGCGTTCGATGCTAGGATCAATGTCGAATGGTCCAATTCGACATTCAATTTGATGGGCCTAGTGGGCTTTTCTTCACTCTATATTAAGGGGAAAGGGGTGTGAAGACTTCATTCTTCACACCGCATAATTCGGGCTTACAAATGAGTAACATCGAACGGACACAGTTCGATACTCCCAACATCGAATGTGCCTAATTCGATCTTGGGTGTATCAAACAAAGATCATTCGATCTAATGCCTTAGAAAAGTCTTCACAGTTTTTATTGAAAATGTAATTTTTTGCTTCTAACTTTGTTTTCTCGTGTTCTTTCTAGTAGTTTTTCTTCGCAATCAATTGGTGATTTTGCAACTATAATCAAATTAGATGATTATTTGCTTAACTTTGCATCTCGTTATATGCTTAGTTAATGGTGCTTTAACGTATCGCGTAGTTTTCGTAAGCATCGAGAGTGATGTATATACATAGTCAGCTCTTTCTTCTTTTTTTTTTATTTCATATTATGTCGATCGAGATGGTGAGTCCTGAATCTATGTCACGAAGTGAGTCTAGTAGCGGCACAAGCTCCGATTCTGTGAACTCCGTAGTGGGTCTTGTAGGCACTCACTTGGGTTCAAATTTACCCCGAAGAGATGATAATGAGGTAGTTGACATCGATTATGTTGATTCGGCTGAGGTGATGATCTTGACAAGGTTGATGATCAACCGTCCTCACAAGCTGGGGAAGACGACTTGCTGTCTTTTTTCATTGAGGATAATTGTGCCGCCAGTGAAGTAGGCGGAGAAAATGAGGTAATTAATAGGGAGATTGATGACTATGTGGAGGTTCTGGGGATGGCGTACAATGCTTATGTGTCACGGTTGCAGCATAGTCACCATTTACTGCGTGAAACGTACAACATAGTGAATAATTATAAGTTAGCCATTCTCGGTCCGGAAGAACGCATGGATACTGCTCCCTACGGTCATCTCACCGTGTCTGTGGTTCAGTTGGGTAACGGGTTAATGTTTCCCATACCAGTCCAAGTGAAACGCATCCTTAGGCCAGTTGTGTAGTCCCAACGAGTTTTGGGGGTTTTTCGAGGTTTGCAAGAGGGAGGTAGGCTTTTACTATGTTAAAGCATTCATAAATCATAAGTTTCTGAGAGGTGAGGCCTCTAGTTATGGGAAGGATTGGAAAATACGATACTTATACATCGAGGAAAGCTATGAGGATGAATTTGCTATGTATCGTCGTAACTGGGTAGATGTGGCGAAAGTTGCGATTCCTCAGGGTGTTGGTCCTTCTATGTGGGATTGTAATTTCTTCGCGAATTTGTCAATAGCTGGGTTGTCACAAGTTCGGTATAATGGGAGATTTTTGCTTAGTATAAATTTTGCATCCTTAATTGATGTTGTCATTCTTTCAATTTTGTTATGCTAATAATGTTTATTTTTTCTAGTCGAATTCATCATGAACCGTCGTACCCGCATCAATCGGCTATTGGCCACAGAGAACGAGGGTTCCCAAACAACTGCTACTATTCTAGTGCCACCCACTAGGAAGAGGAAAAACAAATGGAGGAAATCTACAGGTGAGGATTCCGCATTTGCCCGATCCGAGGCAATGCGTAATCTCTTTGATGATCTTATGGGTTAAGGTTGTGACAGTTCCCCTCCCACCGTTGAGTTTAGTCATGCGGGAGGTTTTGATCGGCTGCTCTAGATGAGAACAAAACTGCTGAGCATGCTGAGGTGACCGCGCGGGCTAAAAGAAGGAAAGCACCTATAACATGTTCGTAGACAGGGGATGTCATCCCCCTAGCCCCTCATGCATCTGGTCCTATTCCTTCGGACGGCCATGTCCCGTTGGTGGTGCGAGTGTTGGAGCTGAGGCAAGCCAAAGTCTTCGGGTCTGCATCACAGATTATCACCATTCTGAGGAGGAGGCGATCAATGCTCTGAAGATCCTCCTCTTAAATCTCGCAGTGCCCTTTGCGGCATCCGCTGAGGAAGGAAGAAGGTGGAGCGAGGTGCACTCCACATGATCAACGCTGTAAAGTGGTCATTCAGTCAGATATAATCTTTCATTAATGTTTCATTGCTTGACTTTCCGTTGTTTTTTTTCTAGACTGCAGAGGTTGTGGATGCCATGATTGAGGGGTTAAGATGGGCTTACGAGGAGAGGGTGAACGGGCAAGAGCGCTTAAGGGCTGAATTCCGAGATAGTGATCCCGATGCTCGTAGAGCAGCGGTGGAAGAGAAGGACAAGGCTATGCAGCAGGTAGGGGATTACGCTGCCCGGGCTACCAAGGACAGGGAGACGGCGAAGCTCGCAAGGGAGACTGTTGATTGGCCCTAGTTGCAGCTCACCAACGTGCAGTCTAGTAAGACTGTACTAGAAAGCGAGTCACATAGCTTGAGAAGGAGCTCGCTCCTGAGAAGGAGAAAATCACCGAGGCTGAAGAGGTTGGATATGCTCAAAGTTTTAGCGAGTATTTCGTTTTTCACATAATTTTTAATATATATTTTTCTATTCTTCCTTGTTAATCTTGCTTTATTGCTTGACTAGGTTCCCACTGCTCAGCAAAGGTTGGAAATTGCCGAGGAGTTTCTCCGAAGCAACACTTTTAAAGAAATTAGCGCCCAGCGAGGGACTTGGGATGCGGAGAAAGCCCAATTTCTTATTGTTCAGCATATCCACACCACTCGGTATTATCGCGGCAGTTTTAACCCGCAGTGGTTGGACCTGTCATTGGGGCCTGACAGAGAAACACTTCTGGACGATTTCATGAGTCTATTTAAAAGTGTGAGCGTCGTCTTCCGAGGAATGTCTCCGCCACCTCCAATGCCTCTTACTGATTTTCCGTATAGGAATGTAGATGACGCCGATGCCTAAAGGCCACAATCTTAATTTTCTACTTTTACAAACAACGATTTTTATTTGGTTTGGCGCTGCGTAGCCCATTTATTTTCAACAATCTGTTTGCTTGAACTTCTTTTCGTACATTTCTCGTTTTAATTTTGCGATATTTTATTCGCTTACTTGCTTGCACTTCTTCTTGGCTTTTGTTTCAAATGCGATTTTCGCAATTTACTTTTTATATTGACAATTTATATTGACAATTTATATGACATACTGGATTAGTGGAGTTTTGTACGTGTCTCATTCCTTTTCGCCACATCGGACGTCTGTTACGTTATCCTAATCATTTTCATTGGATTTTCCATTGGCACTTATTTTTTAGACAGAATACCAATTTCGTGGCATTAATTTAGGGATTTGCGGGTTGCACTCATCATTCTCGATAGAGTGTCCATCCCGTGTTTTGTTTTTAGGGATATATGATTTTCACTAGTCACTTATCATTCTCGACAGGGTGCCCGCCCTTTTTCTTCGTTTCTGGGGATTCACGGTTAGCACTTGTCATTTTAGACAGAGTGTCCGTCCCTTGTCTTCCTCTTTAGGGATTTACGGTTAGCACTTGTCATTTTAGATAGAATGTCCGTCCCGTTTCTTCCTGTTTAAGGATTTGCGGTTAGCACTTGTCGGTCTAGACAGAGTGTCAATACCTTATCTTCTTCTTTAGGGATTTACGGTTAGCACTTGCCATTTTAGACAGAATGTCTGTCCCGTTTCTTCATCTTTAGGGATTCACGGTTAGCACTTGTCTTTTGAGACATAGTGTCAGTCCATTTTTTTCGTCTCAAGCTTTCTTCGGTCCTGCACGTTATTAGTTTCATGTATTTTACTACGCTTGTTAATACAATAACACAACAAATCGAATAAAAGGTGTCTCGCGTGGAGATATAATCATATTAAAGAATGGGTTAGAGCTTGACTTTAAAGCTCAGTTTCCTATGTGTCCCGAGGGTGTCCTCGAGACTCAAGTTTTCGGGGTCCCTATTTTAGGTTAGTACACATCTACCCCTCGCACTCATCAAGATAGAGGGGACGAATAAAAGTTGTTCAAAATGTGCAAAAAACTAAAGTCTAGAAAAAAATGGGAAAACAGCGGTTCAATCAATATTCTCCATCCCCATTGGTTCCAGAGCTTCCATTGTTTCTTGCTCCTTCTGCGGTCGCAATCGGAGGGATGCCACATAGCATTACCAACTGTCTATGTGATCCGCTATGACTTCACATGTTCCTGCAAGAGTTGGGAACTTTACCATTCGATGGTAGGTTGAGGGTAGTGCCCGGAATGCATTCAGTGCTGGCCTGTCCAAAATGGCGTCGTATGGGAAATGCATGTCACTCGCTGTATAATCTGCCAGCAATGTTCTTCTTCGGGGTGCGATTCCCAGTGAAGTCGGAAGGGAAACCATTCAACGAGGCACTATTTATGGGCCTTCGAAACCATGAAGCGAGATTCTGACCGGTTCTAATCTCTTGTCGCCCAACACCATTTTCTCCCATGTTGCCTTCATCAGTACATTCAAGGAGCTTCCCTGATCCACCAACACTTTTATCATTCCAAAATTGGCTATGTATACCGTTATTCCTAACGGAGAATTCAATTTTCCTGTCTAAACGGCTTGGGCGCTCAGCTTGCGCATATATACTATCGAGAAAGTCACCTCTTCCTGCGGCGTCACCTAAATTTTCAAAAGATCAATGGAACCGATATAATGATCTAATTCGATGAGCCTGGTGAACTTCTTTCTGCCATTCGCAGAATCTGCCCCAACTGGCCCTCTTGAGATCATATTGATGATTACTCCTTTGACGTTGCTGTCTGCAATTTGTGGATAATCTTGCACATGCGGATTGTCGACCACTTTTTATTTGTCCTTTCTCGGCGAGCAAGATCTGTCCCTATCTGCATTGTCCACATGCTCCTTCATTTTTCTGACATACTCCATCAATTTTCCATCATTGATCAGTCGCTCGTTCTCGTCCTTTAAATCATTGCAATCCTCGGTTTCATGACCATTCTCATTGTGGTATTTACAGTAATGGGTCGATAACCTTGTTTCTTTGGAGTCCCTCATCTGCCTTGGCTTCTTCCGGCAACCTTTCCTATTTGTCGTGCCAAACATTGTTATGATATTAGCATTTAGGGGTATATATCGTCTTTTGGATGTGTCCTTGTACCTGTTATTTCTGTTGCGGTTCTACTCCTCTCTCCCTTTCTCATTCTCTCTTGGGGGTGCAGCAATAACTGCCTTGGTGGCCATCATCTCCTCTCGGTGCACCACTTGCTGCGTGATTTTTTTATTTCTTCAATAGTCTTGGGCTGCAACCTGAGCAAATCCTCGCCAAAGGCCACGTTGCTGGTTGCACATAAGAATATACTCATGATCATCTATCCATTGAGCAGTCATTCTTTAGCAATTTCGCGTTGAACCGGCTCAGGAAATCCTTCAAAGTTTCTTTTGGGTCTTGCTTTATGGAGTATGAATGGGAATGGTCTAGCACCAAAATTGATTTACTCGAGAATTGATCTTCACACATCTTTCTCAGTTGATTGTAGGTTTTTATCGATCCTGGAGCTATTCGGGTGAACCAGTCCAGTGCTACCCCGACCAAGGTAGTGGCAAATATTCTGGCCTATACATTCTCCTTGAACCCGTACAGATTTAGCGTTGTGTCTAGTCGAGAAAGATGATTGTGGGGATCCGTCTTTCCGTCATAAGGTTTTAGATCGGGTATTTTCTCCCCGTGCCCCATAATTTCTGCCTCTAGCTCTTCACTAAAAGGGGTTCTCTGGAGAGCAGTTCCCAAGCGCTCCATGCTGCTTTCTACTACCGCTCTTTCTCTCTCGAGCCTTTCTAACTTCCTCGATACTTTCGCTTGTTCACCTCTGGAGTCATTGTCGCGACTCTCCTCGCATTTTCTCATATTATTCTCATCCTGTCTTCTCGGGTCATCGTGTAACTTTACTCTCTTCTTCTTGTGTCATGGTGCCTCTTCGACTGCACCTCAGCTGAGTTAGGTCTTCCCATATGGTCGTTCGACTGGGTTTTATCTATGCTTCTAATGTCTGGGCCTTTGGCCACAGATCAATGCTCTCGCGTGCCCTCACTGCGAACTATAGGCGGGGGTGTTTGCATTAGTGGGGGGACGGGAGAAACTATTGCCACTGCAAATTGGACCATTGCCATAATTTCGTTTCTAAGATTACTTGGAAGCGAAGTTGTCGTAGCTGTCGCCCATGTTGATCCAGCATCGGGTGCGGGTTTGTCCTCTCCTACCGGTCCCGGCCATTTGGCTACTGGAATGGTCTGATCCACCATTGCTCGTTAAACTTCAACACTGCTACTTTCCACCGCTCTACTCTTCGATCTGGTAACTCTAGATGTCATGCCTAATAAACTCGGAAATTTGTTGCTCCCACAAACGACACCAATATTTTGGTCTTATTCCGTCCTGGTTACAAAACACCGTAAACTGTTACAATGGGCCTGATAAATGTCAAAATAATGCTAATTGAATGTAAATCGGACTAGCTTGGTCCGGAACACCTATTACAATCTGACTAGGCAATACAAGTAAAACTACAATATCTTCAGAGTATATCGAATTAGAGAGATTTGATCTAGGGAATATTAGTTCGGGTGACTTCGATACAGTGAATGTCGCGTTGTCCAAGTAATTGAGCTTGTGTTTATCGAATTGCGATGCTTTGATCTAGGATTGATTGAAGTTGTTGAGTATCGAATTCCGTGGCTTCGATCAAAAGCTGGGTATCGAATACAGGAGTATCGATCGAATGATGAGTGTCGAATCCAAGAGCCTCGATGTTGAGTTGGTGAGAGCTGGTCTTGAATACATGCTGAGAAAGTGAGAGGACGGGGTATTTATAGGCCCCGTCTCGAGGGCCCCAGTTCCAATGGGAAATGAGTATCGAATCGGGCTGATTCAATCTATATGTTAGATCAAATAATGGGCATTGGATACTCATTTAACATCCAATTACTCTTGTTCGATGTATAATGTTATGGGTCTTTCTTCGTGGGCCGACCCAAAATAAATATTGGGCCTTTCCTAAAATACCCCCAACATAACTAGACAGCAAAACTGAAAAAAATGGATAAGCGTTTACTAAAAAGCTTGGAAGGTCAACCCAATCTTACTGACTTAACATCTTGTAACTCAACTAGAAAAACACTGAATTTAATATTGTCATTGCGGCTATCTTGCTGTAAAAGAAGATGGTCATGGAGGTCATTGTTATATTTGATGAAAATTTCAATAACGCATAACCTCTGCAAGATATTTGTGACGTTTCCTTCGCAATTCCAAAAAGATATTGAGGTATCACAACTTAACACCCCTCATAACTTAACAACCGCATATAATCAATAAATAATACATAGAATCCTATCAAATACTGAGATAATAAGTTGTATGTATGTTCACAAGTGCAGCAAACCTAATCTCCGCTACATTTTAAGCACTTAGTGTTTTGTACCCCAATATGCTTCTTGATGTAGGGTTATCCCATACAAGAAGCAGTACTCTCACTCCTTCTAGTGACTTTAACTTCCGAAGGTCACCCATAGTGTACATGGAAATTGCATCATCATCCCTTACATGACTAACTTTGTAATAGAGATCAAGCGTCGAGCATGACTTATTGCATTAAAGATATCCCGCCAACATTATCCATTAACGTATTGCAACCCATTATCAAGCTTCAAGCTTGGGAGACTTCCATCAGGTGCATGAGCATCCTGATAAAGAATAACAAATCCACATCTTCTCAGAGGAAAAAACAATCCCAGAACTCCATGATAACTTGGTCCTACTCCAACTCCATGGTGATAAATGCTCAACTTCTCTATTGGATTATACTTAATTAATTGATAGGCTCAAAACAGCTTCGGCCTTGCATGGCTTGTCGCTGGCATTTAGTAATGGGAAAATTCCATGAATTCTTTCTCCTCCATATAAATATTAATGCTCCGTGGGAATAGACACATTTCCAAAAAGCTGTGATCCCACAATATCACTATCCTTCACAAAAAGTTGCACTTTTGAAGCATAATGAGCCACCGCAACTATGAAATTTTGTTGCCAAACAGGATTTTCATCATTGCTTATAACATAAGTCCTTGCAATCATGGCATCTGCAATTGTTATGGAGACGTAGGGGTCATTAGCAACCGTACGGCTCATCTGCCCTTCTATTTTGCCGCTCATGCTTCCTGGTAACATATTGAACGAATCTCCTACAATTTTATGGAATATATCGATGTTCGGGAGGTTTTTCGCTTCATGTACCAATATATACAAATCTCCATGCATGAGTAAAACTTTCAAAAACATTTTAGAAGACGGAACTTGCACACGCTGCATACCTGCACTGTATATGGTGCATGCATTTATTGACGTAGCTGGTGACATATGTCTAGAAGACTCAAGCTGGCTCATCGATGAAGCCCCAAAGGCACTACGATGCCCATATATAGCTCTTGTACTATTTATTTTATTAGTCATTGGAAAGGGTCCAAAGTGATACTTTTGAGGGGAGCTGGCTACAAAGCAGATGCAGGGGCTGGAAGGTAAACAGGTGCAGATGGCTTGTTATTGGAGAAATGCATATTTGCCAATTGATCATCAATAGGCGGGTAAATGGGAGGGTAAGAGGGAGAAGTGCCATCAAAATGATGATATTTTGCCGCTGAATCACGAGAAGATGAATTATCGTGGTGATTGTAGTGAGCACTGCCGACCCTAGGAGGAATATCAGAGTGAGCATCCGGCATCCCAGATGACTAATGATGATACTAGACGGAGAGTCTATTGGACCAGATTCCCATAAAGTAGTCGACCTATAAAAGCCCTACAGAAACTAAACTAGGTGAAGAGCCTATTCGGTGAAATTCCCATAAAGTAGGAAAGCTATAACAGCCCTACCAAAATTAAACTAGGTGAAAAGCTTATTGGGTGAAATTCCCATAAAGTAGGCGAGCTATAACAGCCCTACCAAAAATTTAATTAGGTGAAGAGCCAAGGGCTTATAAATAAGGGAAGCTATAACAACTTTGCAAAAGTGGAAGTCCATCACATGGAAAAGACAGGAAACAAAAACATACCATGTAGTACGACAATAGTCAAAATAAAACTCAAAGCAAAGATCCAAGGAGAAATAATCAATGAAGAACAAAGTTCAAATACTAACAAAACGCAAGGGTGTTAAAAAACAAAAGGTAATGTAAAAGTCTAAAAAAGGCACATGCGCCGAAAAAAAGGACCCAAGCGGCTGAAGAAAAAACATCTAGTGGTCTTCTCCGCCAGCATTAGGAGCTTTCTTATCTGGAGAAACTGCACTCGCGACAACCTCCATAGAATCAAGATCCATGCTCAGATCACTAAGGATTCCACCAGCAATAGGAACCTTTGAAATCTCAACGCGGTGTTCCTCATTTTCTTTCTTCATCTATGTAACTCCACAACACTAAAAGCGTTGAACCATCCTTTAGTTTGAGCCCAGCATCAGTAAGAACTCTCTTACAAACATATGTACTGGTGGTAACTAGGGCCTTCATTAAGTTGGCAGAATTCAACTAAGTCGTGGAAAACTCATTCGCAGTAGTGGTAGCAGGATCGGCAAGAACAATGTTTACAACAGCTGTCAAAGGGACTGCTGCGGGAGCACCTGAAGAGGCCATAGCCGCAGTATCTGTCAACAGAACAGTTGCGAGAGGACCTAAAGCAACGAGTGGTACACTAGTTGTCTTAGCAACAAGTGTGGGAGACGTAACAACAACAATCGCACCAACATAACCCACAATCAAACTAGTCTCCTGAGCGACCTCCTCATACTCCTCATCATCGTCATCATCCCAATTTGCAAGCACTTGTGTACCATGAGCCCATGAAAATTGGGAGACTTTTGAAGGGTCAAATTTGACACGAAGAAAAAGACCGAAGCATCAAATTTGCAAACAGGATACTTATGAAGGGTCAAATTTGACATTAAGAAAAAGACCGAAACATCAAATTTGCCAATGCTCGTGTACCACGAGCCCATGCAAATTGGGGGACTTATGAAGGGTCACATAAAATTTGACCCTAAGGAAAAGATTGTAGAATCAAATTTGCAAGCGCTCGTGTACCATGAGCCCGTACAAATTAGGAGACTTATGTTATACCAAATAATACATGACCTATAAGCTTTTCACACGTGGCAACCCGACAATGTAATTAATTTTTTTGAAAAAATTGGCTAATAAGTCAAAATTGGCCCCTGAATCAACAGTTGGGCCCAATTTGACCTATAAACCCAATTAAAGTTGAAGGTGTTGTTATAGTTGAAAACCCCATTCAAGTTGAAGAGCGGTTAGAGTTGAAAAAAGCCATTCAAGTTGAAATAAGCCATTCGAGTTGAAGAAAGCCATTAGAGTTGAAAAAAACCATTAGAGAAAGCCATTCGAGTTGAAGAAAGTCATTCAAGTTGAAGTAAGCTACTCAAGTTGAAGCTCATCCAAGTTGCGCCAACTTGAAATTGTTGAATCGTGGATTGACACAACAACTTTGAGAGTTAAGCTGGTGTTGCTTTAACCCAATTGTGATCTTCTTGAATATTGTAACATGCAGCAGAATTAAGACACAAGAAGATATAATTTTTAAGATGTTTTCAATATTATTAAAAACTTTCGAGCCTTAGGACAAATAACCAATAAAGTTTTTAACAAAAATGTTCCTCACAACAATTCACTCTCACTCTTTGTTGATCGGACTCAACGAAGCAGACAAGTACAAACTACTTAACTTTTATAAACTAGACGTAAATAGTTGATACAAAAACTTCGCAAAAGCAAGACGAAGACAATACAGCGTATGATTAATCTCTCAGATTTTTTTGCACGATTGTCTTGTATTCATCTTGATGGACTTCACATCCTTTATAGATTTCTTGAATCTTGCAAGCGGAGATGTGTTGTTCACAGTTTTGGTAACTCTTGTTGTTTCCTTGTTGAATTTTGGATTCTTTGTGAACTCAATATCTTTCTTGAATATGTGTTTCCTTTATTACCGATCTAGCAAGGTAACACATGTTCTTCAAATCGGAGAATCCTGGAAAGAGTCACGTTGCAGAGAGCCGCCAATATTGTTTCCTTCTTTTGCAACCCGTGTTGAGTTGACTATTCAACTTAACTTGACTTATGGAAACTTCAAGTAAAGAATCATCCATAGCTCTTCTTTATGATTAATATACTTTCCTGGACATAAACATAAACAACTAAAACCGTGGAACTTGATTAATAAGTGAATAAAGGCAAAACTTATATTTGGCAATTAAAGAACAGTTTTCGTACAGGCTCTCTGGTTTCTGTGTTATCCTCAATGTTGTCCCAACATCGCATAACATTGATTCCAGAAAATCTTACACTTTCAATCTCCCATTTTTTGCCTTTCTTCACAAAACCAATACATGTTCCAATAAAGTCCTATATCTAGAAAGTTAGAATCAACAAGAAATACATTAAACTACTAAACTGCTCCCCATCAATGCAAGCTAACATATTCAAAGTTAAATTAGCAAAGACAAGTATTAAGGTCATCACTACATCAAAAGATGTCCAGACCCCAACATTCATCAATGTTGCCTCAAAATTGAAACCAGTGAGTTTCCTGCATAAAAGGTTAACCAAACAAGCAGTTCAAAATGTTCTTTCATAAAAAATAGCAGTTAGAGCAGTTCAACAGTAGTAGTACTTAGAGTCACAGGCCATGGCAATATATCAAGGACATGTCCCTTGATCAAAATAAATCGAATAGAGATAAATGTACCAGCAACACAAACATATCAGCAGTTCATAAGAAACAAAACATAAACTAGAAGGCTAAAATTAAAAAACATGGAACTACTCACCTCCTTTATGTCAAGAAGGGAGTTTCTCCAAATTTTTCACCATGTCCTCTAGCTCTTTGAGATGCTCCTTCCTTTCCTCAATCTCCCTCTGAGTATCACCAATTTGCCCCCTATACCAGTTCAACAGATTATCCACAAAAGTTGAGGTTATGACCATGCAATCTTCCTCTTTGGACATAGGCACTAAAGTTCCAGCAAACTCCTGAGCCTTCTTCTTCTCAGTTCTTGGTCTCACCACTCCTTTTGGGTTCCAAGGAAGATCTCTCACTCTTGCTCCAGACAAGTAGCTTGGGAGAATTGTCAGTTCAGCATCATTCTTCCTCCAGGCCACAATGACACTTGTCTTCAATCCTTTCTTATTAAGGATTCTGCAGATGAGTGAGGGAAAAGGCAGCATGCCATTCTTCCTTCCAGCAACCTCACACATTGACTTCAAAATCCTCTCCCCCATATTCACAGCTAGCCAATGCTTGAGTTTGTACACTAAGAGTGTTGATTCCTTAGTCAGTACAGTAACAGTCTTGCTTGGCAGCCAGTTGAAGCATACTATCTTATGCAAGATGGCACTAAGGGAGGTGAGTTTTGTGGTTGGCAGAGCATCTCTCCAGATTTTAACCAAACCTCATGTCAAGTCTTCCATCACTTCATCATAGTAGGGGTCCTCTAATTCTTCGGTAAGTGGGAATCGACAAATCTTGTTGATGGTGTAGGGTTCAATGTTGAAGACTCTCCCCCTCACTCAAGCTTTTACATATTTTGGAGATCTGTAGTCCCTGATCCACTTGGAGAGATTCAGGTAGAATTCCATGACAATCTCAGACGCATAGTCATTCAAATCCATCACAGATTGATGCATCCCTCTTGCCTCAAGCAAGTCCATCACCTTGTGTTCCTTGAAGCTGGCCATCTCCACAGCTCTTTCAGTGTGAATTTCCCTTCTTTCGAAAGAATCCCACTTCTTCTCCAACTCTTTGGTAAGATAATAGGGAGAAAAGTAGTCCTCCTGAGCCTCAGGGTATATCACATATAGCCCATGTGTGTACTCTTCAGTCCCTGATGTTGCCTCAACATCAGCAGCAACATCCTGCTCTTCTTCACCACTCTTATCATCTTCCTTCTCCTCCTCTTCCACTTCATCCTCAACATCCACCACCTCTATTTCATCTTCCATATTTGCTTCCCACTCCTCTTTCTCACAGCAGCAGCAGCTATCCTCTCTTCATCAGCCTTTTTCTCGGCTTCAACAGCCTTCTTCTTAGCAAACCACTCATTTTGCCTTTTCCTAGCCTCAGCACGTTTCTTAGCAGTCTCAGACATAGATCTCAACTTCTCCCCAGTACCCTTATTCTTTTTCTTTTGAGCCCTAATCCACTTCCTCACCAATTTATCCACAGACTTATCCACATATTTCTCCATAGATTTATCAACAGATCCACTACCCTCCCCCTCAACAGTTCTATCATCATCAATTTCAGGGTAGGGTTCAGCCATGTTTACCTCAATTCCAGGCTCATTGATGATGGGCGCGGTTGACTCAGTAGTTGGCTCCACATTAAAAGTTGTTTCTCCATATTTAGACTTCTTTTCACGTCAAACATAGGGGACCGCCTTTCTTTTAGCAGCAACTGAAGCATCTTCAGATTTTGCAGCAGTACCCCGAGTGTGAGAACGGGTCCGCGCAGCTGTGGGTTCACTGCTTAGAGCAACATCTGCAAAAGTATGCATGGGCGACTTGCTTGCCATTGTTAGTAAGAGGGATTTGAGAGAATTTGCAGAGAAAATGGAGAGAATTTTGAGATTAGAGAGTAATTTTGCAGAGTAAGCACAAATAGGAAATTGGGGTTCCAATTCCTAATCTAACCATTGTGGAGAGAGAGTGAATGTTAGTGGGCAGTTACTGAATTTGAATCAAATAAAATCTTCCCACTATGTTTTTCCGCTCACAGGCGTCAATGTTTAAGTGACAGGTAACCAGAGCGGTTTTCAAATATTTGAAAACTTATAAGTTCCTATTTTCAATGTTGGCCTGCGACAGTGCACAATGTTGGGATAATATTTGATAACATTCAAACCAAAAGGTGGAGGTACAGGCTTCACCAAGCAAATTCATGTGAGAGCTTGAGATACATCCAAAAATACATCTGAAACTTAACCAATATAGCAAGTGAGTACCTAATACATATTGTTCATATCAAGATCATGAGTAAGGAACATAGATAGCAAGAAACATACAGAGATAAGCAGTTATGAATTCAAGGAAAAATTCACTTCCACAGCATAAAAAGTCACAGAAAAGTGTGTCACCTGCAGTATGTGACCCAAATTGTATGCCTCAACACATGAAATATACTCCCCCTAAGCCTAGACCGACACAACTCAACAACAAGAAAGAAAACAATGCAGTTCTATAAGAATGAAACAATGCAATGTCAGATAGGTAGATGGTAAACGCATATGAAAAAACCCCTCAAACCAGCACAACACACATCTCTTTATAATCTTTATTATTTTCATAACTCATCTGAACCAAAAGCGGAAGGTTGCTAAACACAAAGCTAATGTCACTACTAAATGATGGCAGCCTGAACTCCACACACCTCAGTAACAACATTAACAGCTGAAAGTTAGGCAAGTACAAAGGCCTTGAATGTTGGCAATTCATTTATCATGCACCCCAACACCCCAATTCCTTATGCATACTTGTTTACCAACCTGCATTCAAGAGAATCACCAAGTGATCAGTGCTACTAAATGGAAGAAATCTAAACCTCAAACACCCTAGTAGAAAGGATCACCCTCATGTGTTCCTTGGTCAAACAAATATGAACATGTAAATAAGCACAACTTAGTAACACTGAAGCTGTCAACATCATGCACCCCAGCTTCTCCACATGTCCTGTACACCTTCCATATGAAGAAGACACAACTGAATAGACATCAAAGTTGTGAATTTTGTGTACCCCAACTTCTTCATATGTTAGGCTATCACAACCTCAGACAAACAGAAGAGTTTTACTACTTTTTCAAAACAAAGATGTGAAACTGATAACTAGAAAGAGTTGTTAATCAAAGAGTTCAACCACACAAACCAAATATGACAAATCAAAGATTAAATGAGACTCACAAGGAAATAAATTCAACAAAAGAAAAACAACAGAATACCTACTACACCACAAACAATATACCAATGTTAGACAGTGGTGTTATGTCAACACTGGTTTCCTCAACATTTTCACATATTTCACTTGCCAAGAGGTTTCCTCAAACTGATGAATCTCTCACTATCTATAGGGTTTGTAAACATATCAGCAAGATGATTTGTTGTCTCAAAATGTTCAATGTTGATCACTTTGTCCTCTACCATATCTCTCAAGAAATGATGCCTTATGTCTATATGCTAAGTTCTAGAGTGTTGGACAGGATTCCTAGAGATACTTATGGCACTTAGATTGTCATAGAACATGAGAAGTGTATCACTATCTAGCCCATAATCTGAAAGCATGTGTTTGAGCCACACAAGTTGGGTAACACACCTGCCAGCAGCTACATATTCTGATTCAGTTGTTGATAATGAAACACAGTTCTGCTTCGTGCTATACCAGGAGATCAAATTATTCCCCAAATAAAAACAGCCTCCACTTGTGGATTTCCTGTCCTCCACATCACCTGCCCAGTCAGAGTCACTGAAACCAACCAAATGCCTAAAGGTGAAGTTCCAAAGATATATCTAAGAATCTTCTTCACAACAATCAAGTGACATTGCCTTGGCTCAGCTTGGTACCTAGCACAAACACATACTGAAAACATGATGTCAGGTCTAGAGGCAGAGAGATATAACAAACTACCTATCATGGATCTGTACAATGTTGGGTCAACATTGCTGCAAGTGCCATCTTTTGTTATCTTCACTGAAGAGGACATAGGAGTTTTGCAAGGCTTGGACTCTTGTAGCTCAAATCTCTTCACCAGATTCCTTGCATACATCTTTTGGTTCAGGAAGATACCATTCTCCAGCTGCTTAACTTGTAGCCCCAGAAAGTAGTTAAACTCACCAATCATGCTCATCTCAAATGTTCCTGTCATAGACTCAACAAACTTGTCTAAGGTAGACTTTATCATCCACATAAATTTGAGCAATGCGTATATCAAATCTTTTTCTAAGGACAAACAATGTTCTATGTCCATCTCCTCTATTGAAACCTAGGCCTAACAGAAAATCAGTTAACCTCTTATACCAAGCTCTAGGTGCCTGTTTTAAGACTTACAAAGCCTTCTCAAGTTTGTACACATGGTCCGGATGTTTAGGATCAGCAAAGCCTTTAGGCTGTTCTACATAAACCTCTTTGTCAATTAAACCATTCAGAAAGGCACCTTTAACATCCATTTGGTAAAGTTTAATCCTAAGACAGCAAGCAATAGCAAGAAGTACTCTAATTGATTCTATCCTAGCTACTGGAGAATAAGTCTCATCAAAATCTATACCTTCTACCAGAGTATAACCTTATGCAACCAACCTAGCTTTGTTCCTCATAATTAAACCATTCTCATCAGTTTTATTTTTGAAAATACATTTTGTACCTATTCACATGTGATGGCCTAGGCACTAGATTCCAAACTCTGTTCTTGGTGAATTGTAAAAGTTCCTCTTGCATGGAATTAATCCAGTAACTATCCTTAAGAGCTTCAGTTGCATTCTTAGGTTCAATGGATGACACAAAACAAGATGCATTTTCGACAGTACATGAAGAAGACATACAAACACACAACTTAACCATATCCTTGTGTTAACCCTTTCATTATTGCATGTTCTAACTCTCTCAGTAATTTGTCTAATTACTTGAGTGGCTGGATGATCTCTTTGGATCCTAGCAGGAGGATCTCTTCTGGATACAGGAACACCTTCATCTTCAGAATCTGACAGCACAAATGTTGGCCTAACATTGGGGGTTTCTGGTGTTAAGTCAACATTTGCTCCAGTTTCCAGTACAGCATTTTCAGCTTCTGTGTTTAATGTTGGGTCCAATGTTGGAGCAACATCTGAAACAGTGACTTCTTCAGTACCTGCAGAAACAGTTAACTCATCAAAAATGACATTAACTTATTCTTGTACAGTATGCAATTTTGGATTATAGGACCTGAAAGGAACACTGTTAGGAGAATATCCAACAAATAAACACTTTTCACTTTTGGGATCAAATTTGCTCAAATAGTCTCTATCTTTTAGCAAATAGCAATTAATACCAAACTCATGAAAGTGTGCAACTATTGGTTTTGAACCCTTCAAGATTTCATAAGGTGTCATAGTAGTACCAGGTCTAAGATACACTCTATTACTAATATAACATGCAGAATTCAAAGCTTCAGCCCAGAGTTTCTTAGATAGGTTTCTAGAATTTAATATTACTCTAGCCATCTCTTGAAGTGTTCTATTCTTCCTCTCATTAATCCCATTTTGCTGAGGTGTCTTAGGTGCAGAGAAATCATGGAAAATGTCTTTAGTTTCACGGAAATTAGCAAAGCTTACATTTTCAAACTCTTCTTAAAGAAGTGGCATACAGATTTTTAATATTAGCATGCAAGATTTTGAATGTGTTGAATGTTTCTGTTTTTTCTTTCAAAAACTTAATCCAGGTATATCTTGAAAAATTATCAACAATAACAAAAACATACTTCTTACCATTCAGGCTACTAACCTCAATAGGACCCATGAGATCCATATGTAGCAATTCAAAGCACTTATTAGTTCTAGGGTTAGTACTCTGTACATGAAGAGGTGGATGGACAGCTTTTGCTTATTTACCTTTCACGCAGTCTTCACAAACAATTTTACCTGGGCTAGTCAACTTAGGCAGTCCTCTTACAACCTCTAACTTCTGTAGTTTCTCTAGATTTATATAGTGCACATGTCCTAACTTCTTGTGCCACATGACAGGTTCATCTACCTTGGCATGGTAGCATTCAGCTTCATCTTGAGCAAGATAGCAGTTGTCCTTTGATCTTGTATCTGTCATGACACGGACATTGTCACTATTAAACACATCACATGAACTTTTATCAAAAGTAACTAGCAATTTATCATCACAAAGTTGACTTATGCTAATTAAATTTGCTTTCAATCCTTCAACCAACAACACATCCTTGAGTGGTGGAAATCCTTCAACACCCAATACTCTTTTTCCATTGATTTTCCTTTTAGTGCCTCCCCCATAGGTAATTGTTCCAACAGTCAAAGGGATTACATCTTTCAGGTTGTCAATGTTTCCAGTCATGTGCCTTGAACATCCACTGTCAAAATACCACTTACCTGCAAGATTAGAGTAGACAGCAAAAAAGACAACATTGCAAACAATTTAAACCTTAGGAGTTTTTATCTTTTCAATCCAAGTTCTACTTTTACGCCCTTCAGCTTTGTTACGTAATGTTGGGATAACATTCAGATCAAATGTTCTCCTAACATTGGTACTACTATTAATTCCTGTTTTCTTCTCAATCACACTTCTTATTTTTTTAAAATAAGGCTTAATGTGACCAGCCTGAAAACAATATTGACAGATAAAGGTAGGCTTTTTCACAGTGTTGACAGGAATTTTACTACTCACACTACAACTTTCCTTGATAAAACCAGCTTTTAAATAGGCAGAATTAACATCTTCAGAGGGAGGTTTCTCAACATAGCCCAAACCATTTTTACCTTGATTTCCCATACTCATCATCTCATCACGCTTAGATGTAGAAGAGTTCCATTTGACAATGGTTTGTTCAGCTTTATTTAATTTTACCTTTACCTCCTTCAGCTCAGCCTCAGTTTCGTCAAGGTCTTTCTCATACAGTTTCAGCATCACTTTCATGCATCCAATCTCTTCCTTCAGGTTTTTGTTGCTCTTGATGAGATTGTGATTCTCAAGCAGCAGTTTGTGGTAGATAGACTTCATGTCTTGAATGATTTCCTCTTGGGACATTTCACCTTCAAAGAAATATTCTTCATCTAGATCCATTGAGCCATGAAAACAATCAAAGTTAGATTCATTATAGTTAGACAAAAGATTAGGTTCAATATCAGCATCATGTTCATCCCAATCTGCAAAGAAGGTCTCCTGATCTGATGTTGGATCCTGAATGTTGGGGTAACATTGAGATCTGAAGCAGTTCAGGGAGTCTTCTGGTGTCCAGTCAATCTGAGTGAGTGGCGCAGCAGTTTGAATCTCTTTTGATTGTTCTGCAGCTTCTCCAGAACTAAAGTCATATTCATTGAAATCATCTACACAAACCCAATGAGAATTTCCTCTTTTTCTAAGAGTGTTGGCACATTCATTAGCAATATGACCATATCATTGACATTCAAAACATTGAACATCTTTCAACATATCAGCTTCTACAGAAGTAGGTTTTGATGCCATGTACTTCACAAACTTAGGAGGTAGTTTCTTATAGATAACCTGGAGAACTATTACTAAGATTCTTTTCTTTGCCTTTTCCTTTAAGGTTCAACTTATTGAATTTCTTACTAATCTTACCATAGTTTGAAGAAACTAATTCACATTCATCATCACTTTCATTATAAGGACTTGATCCTCTTAAAGCTACATCCCTATGTTTGCTAGGTTGTGAGGCAAGCCCCATCTCAAATTATCTAAGAGTATTCATCAAGACTTGAAATTGTAGGTTAGCAAGGTTCTTAGATTCACTCATTGCAATTTTCGGGAGAGTAAATTTAGATGACAATGTTCTCATAGCTTTATAAACCATTTCTTGATTAGTCGTAGCAAAACCTAGGTTTTCACATTGGTTAGCAATATCAAAAATTTTCTCAAAATAACTGTCAACACTTTCATCTTCACCCATCTCAAGTTTTTCAAATTGGTGAAGCAGTTGTCTATATTTTGAATCTTTAACAGCAGAATCTCCTTCACAATGTAATTCAATTATATCCCAAGCATGTTTGGCTTTTGTACAATTCTTGATTAACTTGAACATGTGATGATTAACCCAACTAAAGATAGCATTAAGAGCCTTTTCATTAGAGTTATAGAGACTTACCTCTGCTGCTGTCCAATCTACTTCTAGTTTTGGTACTAGATCACCTCCAAACCACTAGTGTAGTCGGTGTTTGGCTCTGACGCCAAATTGTCGGATCGTGGATTGACACAACAACTTTGAGAGTTAAGCTGGTGTTGCCTTAACTCAATTGTGATCTTCTTGAATATTGTAACATGCAGCGGAATTAAAACACGAGAAGATATAAGTTTTAAAAAGTTTTCAATATTATTAAAAACTTCCGAGCCTTAGGCAAAATAACCAATAAAGGTTTTAACAAAAATGTTCCTCACAACAATTCACTCTCGCTCTTTGTTGATCGGACTCAACGAAGTAGACAAGTACGAACTACTTAACTTCTACGAACTACACGTAAATAGTTGGTATAAAAACTTTGCAAAAGCAAGACGAAGACAATACAACGTATGATTAATCTCTCGGATTGTTTTGCACGATTGTCTTGTATTCATCTTGACGAATTTCACATCC
Source organism: Linaria vulgaris (assembly GCA_948329865.1). Classification (NCBI taxonomy): domain Eukaryota; kingdom Viridiplantae; phylum Streptophyta; class Magnoliopsida; order Lamiales; family Plantaginaceae; genus Linaria; species Linaria vulgaris. Next base: position 37,195,014 of record OX415253.1, read on the forward strand.
TTTATAGATTTCTTGAATCTTGCACGCCAATATGTGTTGTTCACAGTTTTGGTAACTCATGTAGTTTCCTTGTTGAATTTTGGATTCTTTGTGAACTCAGTATCTTTCTTGAATATGTGTTTCCTTTATTACCAATCTAGCAAGGTAACACATCTTCTTCAAATCGGAGAATCCTGGAAAGAATCAAATTGCAGAGAGCCATCAATATTGTTTCCTTCTTTTGCAAACCGTGTTGAGTTGACTATTCAACTTAACTTGAATTATGGAAACTTCAAGTAAAGAATCATCCATAGCTCTTCCTTATGATTCATATACTTTCCTGGACGTAAACATAAACAACTAAAACTGTGGAATTTGATTAATAAGTGAATAAAGGCAAAACTTAAATTTGGCAATTAAAGAACGGTTTTCGTACAGGCTCTCTGGTTTATGTGTTATCCTCAATGTTGTCCCAACATCGCATAACATTGATTCCAGAAAACCATGCACTTTCACAACTAATTGGCCTACAGAGGACGGGCCCAACATGACCCACTCCTATAATTAAGGAAGGTTTATGCCTATAAATACCCGGCTAATCTTCATTATTGAGGTACATTTTTCCGAGGTAAGGCTTAAGTGATTACAGTTGAAACATGTGATTAGAGTTGAAACAAATGATTCGAGTTGAATCAAGTGATTCGAGTTTAAACAAGTGATTAGAGTTGAATCAAGTGATTCGAGTTGAAACAAGTGATTCGAGTTGAAGCTGACATCAACCGATTTATAGCATTTAATCCCTTTTTTGCTATATTTCATCGTTTCGAGGCCTATAATGGCATTATAGGCTCATCTCATCAGTGCCTCATTACTGACTTAGGCATCGGAGTGCCTTCACGAGGTCAGCCCCATCCTAGTTCATATGCCGTATCTTCAGTGCAGGTTTCCCGAACTCAAAGCTAGCTTAGACCAATCTAGAGCTTGAGGTAGTCTGACGCGGAGTGACAAGTCAGCAGATGAAATTGCCCCGCATCAACAGGGAAGAAGTCATGGTGCAATCCTGTCCATCAAGTCCATCAATCTACAAAGGTATTCTTCAACAATTTTCAAGGTGTTCTTCTTGAAGAATATCTTTCGATACGCCACCAGGACTCAATTTCATCCAAAAACCATTTTTGAAGATTGTGTCTCTGTCAAGAAGATCAATTCTTCAAAGTTCATCATATTCGAAAAATCCAAATCACAAAATAGCTCATTTCAATCTGGCGTCAAGCTCGAGGACATCAAATAATCCTTTTTTAAGATAGCACTTCTGCCGAGGAAGACAAGCTTCAAGAAATTCAACAACCCCAAAATCAAGTTCATACCGTTCTTCAACAATCTTTAAGTTAAAATCCGTTTGATTCGAGATTAAGTCACAAGACACTCGAAAAACCATTTTTGAAGATTGATATCCCTTAAAAGAAAATTAAACCCAACAAAATCAAAAAACTCAAGATGAAGATCATACCAATCTTTATCAGTTCTCCAATCAAATTACCGTTCAATTCGAGATCAAGTCCAACTACCCTCGAATTAACGTTTATCCAAATCCAAACATTTTGAAAAAGATCAAATTGAAGAATTCCACCACAAGTCTCTAATCATTAAAGTTGGTTGTTCATGTGGAAACGAATTAGAGGAATAATAAAGATTGTAACTTATATTTGTTTAAATTATATTATTTATATTAATTTTTCTTGTTTCTTATTTTAAAGACTCAAAATTCCATCTCTACAAATTTGGCACACTCAGTGGGATCATCTCTACCTCTCATTTATTTTTCCAGCAAGCCCTCAAACTTGAAGTCTCAAAAGAAGTCATATCTTGTTTAACAATGGAAAAGTCAGCGGGGGCAACAAGTGAAGGTTCTTCTCAACTGATGATGAAAGTTCCACTCGCGTCAGAGGCAATGCATGAAGCTAAAGAAGATGGTCAAGCAACTTCAATTGAAGAGAAAGTTGTCGCGCTGACAAGAGCCATTGAGAATATTACAAATCAAGCTCATAAACATAACGAACCCTTGATTTTTCTTCTCCAAAAGCTAGAGGTACAAGAAGGAGCTCAAAAAAAAAAGTCCCCGACGTCATTGGAGTTTACGGATGCATCAAGACTACAAGCAAAGAAATTGAAGTCTTCCCCCATCTCAAAAAAAAAAAAAAAAAAGGACCAAAGCATGGCACAAGAAAATGATGCTCAATGAGTTAAAGCTCAAGAATTTGATGAGGTCCTAAGCGAAATAATCCAAGCCACTTCTCTTTTACACAAGTCAAATATCTCAAGAAAGGACGATCAAAAGATCACGATGCATACAAACTCTTATGAAGAAATCTTTCATGTTGAAGTTATAGAGTAGTCTTAGTTCTCAAGCCATCAAATCCAAGTTTCCCCACAAGGTCTTGTTCTACCAATCAATCGAAGAATCTCATTGAAGAAGTTGCAAAGGATCATAAAGATCATCAGAGAAGTTTCAAATCTTACACGAAGCCCTACACTCCAAGAATCGAGTAATTGCAAAGGCCTAAAAGTTATCAACCTTCAAAGTTTCAAAGATCTGACGGGAGTGGAGACCCAAGACAACATGTTGCTCACTTCATTGAAATGTGCAACAGTGCTGGAACTGATGGATATCATCTAGTCATGCAATTTGTCCGATCCTTAGAAGACTTTGCAATCGGTTAGTATATAAATCTCAAGCCCAACTCCATTGTTTCTTGGAAAGATTTACAAATTGAGTTCTTCAATCGCTTTTCTAGCACTCGACATACTATGAGCATGATTGAACTTGCGAATTCCCATCAACAAGAAGACGAACCAGTGATCGAGTACATCAATCGACGGAGAAATTTATCCTTAAGTTGCACATATAGATTTTCTGAAACTTCAGCCATAAAGATTTGCATTCAATGGATGAATTGGAGTCTCGCTTACATACTTTAAGGAACCTAACCAAGAAACTTTAAAGAATTAGCAACGCGAGCGCATGATATAAAGACAAGTGTAAACTCTATTAAAGAAGAAAAAGCAACTTAAATCCTTGATAATGAAAGTGATGATACATATGACGACGTTGAAAATGAAGAGGGCGCGACATCAAATTTCATCACAACCAATATGCTCCTTGATACGAGCTTAAACTATCTAAAATATTCAAATTAAATATTAAATCCTCTACTCCTTGATAAGAGTAAACTATCAACATTCTCCTAACACGAGTATAAACTGTTTGCATCTTTAAACTCAAGGCAAATCCTTAATGTCCAAGTTTTCAAAGAAAAAAATCCAAGTCTTCAAGTCTCCTAGACACGAGCCAAAAGATTTGCAAATTCTTCAAGTCCAAGTCTTCAAGGAACATATCCAAGTCTACAAGTCCTCCTAGACACAAGCCAAAATGTCAACAAATCCTTCAAATCTTCAAGTCTCCTAGACACGAGTCAAAAGGTCTACAAATCCTTCGAATCTTCAAATCTCATAGACAAGTCAAAGCCTCTTCGATATGAGATAGAATTGTCTACCAATGTCCAAATCAAATGCTCCATGGTGCACGAGCTTAAACTACACGTTACTCCTGGCCGCATGAGTATAAAATGTGTGTGACACCCCTTTTCAATAAATCTAGATTTATTTTGAACTACGTCATGACTTGATTCTTTCATTGGATACTTAGGCAGCTAGAAGTTCATTCTTAGTCCAGTCATTCTTAGCCCCTTTAAATGCCCATCCAACATTCAAGATGATGGATCCAATGTTGAAGCTCACAAAAGATCCAACATAAAATGGATTTGCGGTGGTTGAAATGAAGCACCAAAACAACAAGAAGAAGAAAGATGTCGAGACTTATCCACTCACTGATGCGTTTCACCATAAGTCGTGAACAAGTCTCGAGGGGGCAATTTGTAGACATATTAATTTTGTCTCTAATTAAATTTAATAATGGTAAGTCTTAAGATGCAAGAAATATAAAATATATATTATTTTATTCCAATATTCAAGGATTAAAATAAAAATATATTCATCAATTTTCAAGAAAGGAAAATACTTCAACATAAGTCTAAAAACAATGAAATAATTCCCACCAAGTCTCAATCTTCAGGAGATGGAAAGAAGATTCTCTTAGATCAAGTCTTTCAAAATAAAAAATTGTAGACGCGATCACAACCGTTCATCTCATCAGCAGATTCTCATTGATATTCTCTCCACAACTATAAAGAGAGGTGGTCTTGAAGAAGAAAAATCAAAATCAACAAGCAAGAAGTCTTGGAGCAAAGAATTTCTACAAATCCTCTCCATCAAGGCGATCAATCTTCAAAAGGTATTCTACAACAATCTTAAAGGTGTTCTTCGTAAAGAACTCCTTTCGATCCGCCATCAAGCCTCAATTACATCCAAAAACCGTTTTTCAAGATTGTGTCTCTGCCAAGAAGATCAAATTTTCAAAGTTCAACATATTCGAAAAATCCCATTCACGTAAAGCTCCTTTCAATCCGGCGTCAAGCTCTAAGTCATCAAATAACCATTTTGGAAGATAGCACTTTTGCCGAGGAAGACAACCTTCAAGAAATTCAACAAATCCAAAATCAAGTTCATGCCATTCTTCACCAATCTTCAAGGAAAAATCCGTTCGATTCGAGATCAAGTCACAGGACCCTCAAAAAACTATTTTTGAAGATTGAAATCCCTTCAAAGAAAATCAAAACCCATCAAATTCAAAGACCTGAAGTTGAAGATCATACCAATCTTCATCAATCCTCAAATCAAATTACCGTTCAATTCGAGATAAAGACCAGGTACCCTCGAATTAATATTTATCAAAGGGAAAAAATAGATCACCCCCTTAGCTTTCGGCTGTTTTGCACTTTGCCCCCCCCCCCCCCCCCCAGCTTTGAATTCCGTCAAACGTTACCCCCCAACGGGAATATTTCTTCAAAAGAAGAATATTCTGTTAAATTTTGACACTTTGCCCCCCAGCTTTCGGCATTTTTAACGGAATATTCATTTTTTTTAACGGTCATGCTACGTCGGGGGGTAACATTTGACGAAATTCAAAGCTGGGGGGGGGGGGCAAAGTGCTAAAAATCAAAGCTGGTGGGGGGGGGAAGTGCAAAACGGCCGAAAGCTAAGGGGGTCATCTGCTTTTTTCCCTTGATCAAAATCCAAACCATTTCGGTAAAGATCAAATTGAAGATTTCAGCCACAAATCTCTAATCATTAAAGATCGTTGTTCTTGTGAAAATGAATCAGAGGAATAATAGAGATAGTAACTTATATTTGCTTAAATTTATATAAAATTTATTTGTATTGATTTTTCTTATTTTTTATTTTAAGGACTCGAAATTCCATCTCTACACCAACATTGAAAACACATAATGTTGTTCCAACATCGATCACAAGAGCCGAAGAAACTGAAATCGAGACTGATCCCAATGTTGACTTAACGCCGAGTAGATCAATGATAGGACAACATCTACACAGTCTCACTCTGATGAATAACTTGTTCATGAATCTAGAAGAGATCCCCTACTAGAATTTAGAAGAATCATGCAGCTACTCAAATGATAGGTCAAATCTCAGAACGCATGAGGACATGCAACAAAAAAAAGGTGAAATTACAGGGATATGGTGAGGTTTTATGTCTGCATGTCTACTACATGTTATGTTGAGAGTGCTTCATGTTTTGTGTCTTCTATTGAACCCAAATGTGAATAAATCTCTTAAGTATAGTTAGTAGATCAATGCTATACAAGATGAACGGTTACAATTCACCAAAAGTAAAGTCTGGAATCTTGTACCTAGACCTCCTAATGTGAATGTTATAGGAACAAAATAGATTTTCAAGAACAAAAGTGATGAAAATGGTGTGATAGTAAGAAACAAAGCTAGGTTGGTTGCACAAGGTTATACACATGTAGATGACATAGATTTTGATGAGACATTTTCACCTGTAGCGATAATTGAATCTATTATATTATTACTTGTTATGGCTTGTTGTCTTAAAATAAACTCTATCAGATGGGTGTTAAATTAGATTTCTTGAATCGTATAATTGATAAGAAGTATATGTGGAACAATAAAAAGGTTTTACATATCCTAAATATCCTAATCATGTGTATAAATTAGAAAAAGCTTTGTACGGTTTGAAACATGCACCAAGGGCTTGGTATAAAAGACTAACTGATTTTGTATTAGGTCTAGGGTTCACTAGAGGAGATAGTGACAAAACCTTGTTCATTCTCAGAAAGAATGTTGATGCTTGTATTGCTCAAATATATGTTGATGACATTGTTTTTGGGTATACTAACAAGTCTACTTCCGATAAGTGTGTTGAGTCCATGATAGGTACATTTTAAATGAGCATGATAGGTGAATTGAATTTATTTCTTAGACTGCAAGTGAAGCAAATGGAGAATAGAATGTTTCTGAAGCAGGAGAAATGTGGAAGGAACCTGATGAAACGATTTAGTTTACTGGAGCCAAAACCAAGTAAAACTCCTATGTCTTCTTTTGTGATGATTTTTAGAGATGGCACTAGAGACAATGCTGACCCAACATTGTACAGATCTATGATTGGTAGCTTACTGTATCTCTCTGCTACTAGACCATATATCATTTACTCTGTTTGTGTTTGTGCTAGGTACCAAGCTGATCCAAAGTAATCTCACTTGATTCATGTGAGGAGAATACTGAGATATATCTCTGGGACTTCATCTTTAGGCGTTTGGTACTCATTTGACACTAACACAAATCTTGTGGGTTTTAGTGACTCTGATTGGGCAGGTGACTTTGATGACATAAAAGCCACACGTGGGGGTTGTTTCTATTGGGGAAATAATCTTGTTTCTTGGAATAGTAAGAAACAAAATTGTGTTTCATTATCTACTGCTAAATCTGAATATGTAGCAGCTAACAGTTGTGTTACCCAGCTTGTATGGCTTAAACACAAGTTGTTGGACTCTAGTCTAGAAATCCTTTTCAACACTCTAGGGCTAAGCATATAGATATAAGACATCATTACTTGAGAGATATGGTAGAGTAAAAGTTAATCAACATTGAACATATTGAGACAAATAATCAATTTGGTGATATGGTTACAAAACCTATGGATAGTGAGAGATTCTTACGTTTGAGGATGTCTCTCAGCATGTGCAATATGTGAGAATGTTGGAACACCCAGTGTTGACATAACACCACTGTCTAGCACTGGTTTTTGTTTCTGGTGTAGTTTGTGATTTTTTTTCATATAGTGTTTATTTTTTAGTCTCATTCATTCTGGTTTGTCATATTTGGTCAGTATGGTTGAACTATGTGATTAACCAACTTTCTAGTCATCAACTCACATCATTGTTTTGAAAAGCGTAATAAAACTCTTCTATTTTTCAGAGGTTGTTAACCTAACATTTGGAGAAGTTGGGGTACACAAAGTTCGCTGCTTTGATGTCCATTCACTTGTGCTTTATCCATTTTTAGAATTTACAAGACATGTGGAGAAGCTGGGGTTCATGATGTTGACAGCTTCAATGGTATTCAGTTGTGCTTATTTTTCATGTTTCTGTTTTGGCCAAGGGGCACATAATGGTGATCCTTTCTACTGGGGTGTTTGGGGTTTCGATTGCCTATGCACAGTAGCAATGGTCACTTGGTGTAATTTCATTGTATGTAGGTTGGTAAAAAGGTATGCATTAGGAATTGGGATTTGGGGTTCTGTATTGGCAACATTCAAGGCTTATGTACTTGCCTTGCTTGTTATTGATAATGGTGTTACTGGGATGTGTGAAGTCTAGTGTCGCCCTCATTCAATTGTGTTATTCAATGCCTTGCTTGTCATGCTCTTTTGCAATCCTCGGTTGTTGTTCAGATGAGTTATAGAAATTAATAAAGATTTGATTGATGTGAACAGTTGTTGGTTTGAAAAAAAAATTCACAAGTGTTTACCATCTTCCAATGTTGACATAACATTGTTGCATTCATCTTAGAGCTGCATTTTTTTATCTTTTGTTGAGTCAGTTTGGGCTTAGGGGGAGTATATAGTCCATATTCATGCGTTGAAGCATACTCTTTCGCTGACATATCGCAGGTGTAACACTAGTTTGTGAATTCCATGCAGTGGAAGTGGATTATTTTTTATAATTCACAACTGCTTATCTCTGTGTTTCTGTTGTTTATGTCACTTGCTTATGATTATGATCGATTTACTATGTTTGTAGTACTCACTTGCTATATGTAAAGTTTCAGATATAATATCTTAGATCTATCTCACGCTCTCTCATTAATTGCTAAGGAGAAGCCCTTCACCTCCTATGTTCTGATTTGAATATTAAGCCAACATTACCTACCTGAATGTTAGTCTAACATTATGACTTATAAGTTTTTAAGCTTTTGGAAACTGCTCTGGTCATGAGTTAACCTAACACTGACACGTGGTAAGATAGTACGCGGGAACTTTCTGTGGGCTATAATTTTGGTAACTTCCTATATTCCCACTATCTCCACTCTCTCGCATGCTTATGATCTGATCGTTTGCCCCAATTTCCCTCATTCATTCTGCGATTTACACATAATCTCTGTTAATTCTCTGAGTTTTTGCTGATTTAATTTTCCTTTCTCAAAACTACTCTAACAATGGCACTAAATTCTTCAATGGAAGCTCTTACAAATGTTGCTCTCACCAATGAGCAAGACGCCGGCCAGAATCCACCCAGGAAGTACAACACTCATCGTGAAGGTAATGAATCCACTACTCCAGTTGCAAAGAGGAACACTGGAGTGGAACCACCTATCAATGCCGTAAAGGGAAATTCAGGAAGAGAGAGGCGTTCAGCAATGTTACTCCAACATTGGAGGCAGAGGAAACTACTACTCCTACCACCACTCAACCTGAAATCGAGGTAAAAAAGGCTAACCCTTCTCTAGCTATTGTTGCTAGTGATGTTGTTAAGGAGGAGGGTTTGAAATATATCAATATGTTGGTGGATGAGTGGGTAATGGCTATGTGGGATGAGGTTGTGTCTGGTGCTCAATTTATGAAGGAGTCTGTTGAACTTGTGAATGAAGAAGTTGCTGCTGCAAGTAGAAAACGAAAGTGGAAAGAAATTGTGGTTAGTAAATATGAGAAAGAGAATGAATCTAAGGAAGAGGGTGAGTCTAGGAAGAAAGCTAAGAATGAGGGAGAGAAAGTATTGGAAGAAGAGAGAGATGAAGCAAAGAAAGAAGAGGAAACTACTATTGTTGTTGATGTTGCTCAGACCAAACCCAACATTAGAAGAAGCTTAGGACAAGGATCAACTGATAGCCGATGAGGAATCAGATGATAAAGAATACTTAGACCTGATCGATGAAGGTATCCTAAGAAGATGAATTATTTAAAATTCTATCTGAATAAGGAAATTTAAAGCAAGAAGGAGGCCTCTATTACCAGGGTGATCCACAATAAGAGGGCTATTGATGTAATCAGCTTTAGGGAAAACAAAGTTTGGGAACTACTTGAGGGAATAGGCGTTCTGAAGTCGGTAATGAAGCATGGTGAGTTTGCTTAGGAGATTGTGAGGGAGTTCTATATGAACCTGTCTTATTGATTTCGCAAAGCAAAGTCTTCAAAGTTTGAGAGCGCATCGGCTAGAGGGAAATTGTATAACATCATCCCCTCGTTATCAATGATGCACGGGGAACTCCTGATCCAAAAGAGTATGATGATCCAAAGCTAGGTGGAGTGATTGAAGACCTTACTAGTGGGTTGATAAAACTATGGAAAGATGGATATCCAACTACCAAGCTTAACTTACTGAGTGCAGTACTACACAAGCTGTCCATATACAATTGGTTGCCTAAAACGAACTCTAGTAATGACCAAGGAATTTGCTCAATTAGTGTACAAGCTGAAGAATGGACTTTCTGTGAACATAGGGGGGAGGGTCTATAGGGAAATTCATGAAGCTTCCAAGTACAAGAAGATTCTACCATTCCTCTCACTGATATTTTTATCCTAGTGAAACAAGGTTTGAAAACCAATAAAAATGTGGGGTGGTCTGAGAACAAGGCTAAGATGGTGATCTTTGTTTCTTACTTTGGCAATGTGAGGGTAATAGACCTGCCTTGGAATCTAATAGCGGATTTGGAACCAAGAGGAATAAGAATAATGTCGAGAAGTTCACTATAACTTTGGTGCCTCGATAAGAGAAAGCTCGCTTGGTGATATCTCCACAATTTTTTGAGCAACAACTAGCTTGGTACAAGAGGTCTTATGCAGATACTCAAGGGGCCATTGTCGACAAACAAGTTCAACTGCAGGAACTAGATGTCCTAAATAAGAATTCGACACAATTTTTTCTCACAAAAAGAGGGAGAGTAGTCAAAATTTTTAATTTTGATTTCTGGTTTTATGTTTTGATCTTTCGAAGTTAGTTTTTTAATTACTACTGGTACATTTATTTAACTATTTTGATTTGATTAACGAGTGTGTTAAAATTTCTTATTTACTTCGAGTCTGTAATCCTAATTATTGCTACTGCTAACTGCTCAAAATGTTTCTACTCATTAGGAACTTTTTAAAACAGTTTGTTTTCTGTTATTTCTTGTGCATATACGTTCTGGTTTCAATGTTAAGACAACATTGAGAATTGTCATTGTTAGAACAACATTCTAGATTCGATGTTAAGATAACATTGAGAAAAGTTTAATTTGATGACAACATTGATAGATATCAATTGTATGCCAATATTGAGTTTGAGAGTACTACATTAAGGGAGAGCAGTTAGGAGTATAATTGGTTTTGGTTAAGTTTACTTCGCAATGGAAGAACGGTTCTCCTTAAATTAGTTTTGACGGGGTTACCTATTTACCAACTTTGCATGTTCAAGGCTCTAAAGAGATTCATATCTCATATGACTAAGTTACAAAGAAACTTTCTTTGGGGCGGCAAAATAAATACAAGGAAGTCTCGTGGATTAGTTCGAAGACTGTTTGCAAGAATCAAGAGTATGGTGGGCTTGGTGTTAACTATCTTCAACTTTTTAACAATATGCTACTTGCAAAATGTAGATGGAGACTTGTGAATGACAATGAATCTCTTTGGGGGTGTATCCTGGAATCTAAGTGTTTGACTTTGCTAATCCGAGCCCACCATTTGCTTGGTCGAGAAGTATTAGTAACAGTTTTTGCAAGAATAACACCACTTGGTTTTTTGATGGTATGAAAATAATTTTACGGAATGACATGGATACCTCTTTTTGGCATGAACCATGGATTGTTAATGACCTTCTTAAAGATCATTTCAACATGTTATACAATTTATCCCTTGATAAAGAATCTTGTGTTGCTTTATGGGCGACTATGGTGTAGGGGTGGATGTGAAATTGGCGATGAAGAAGAAATTTATTTCAATGGGAATCTGATGTCCTTAAGGAAATGGAAGATTTAATCAGAGTAGTGGTTCAAGATCCTACAAGAAAGACAAATGCTATCGGACTTCCGATGCTAGCAGAAAGTATACTATTAAATCTACATACGTCTCCTTGGAACAAATTGAACCCGTTGAGTTCTTTGACCCGTAAGATAAAATTTATTTTTAAAAATTTGGCATTCCAAAGCTCCTACGAAGATGGTCGCCATTGTACGGAAGATAATGCATGATAGGCTTGTAACAAAGAAGAGTCTTTTGCAAAGAGGAATTTTCAATGATCCATCTGAATGTGTTTGTGTGATATGGAGGTGTTGCAACAAATCTTTCTAAGTCTTTAAAATAAAAGATGGAAAAATAGTTGAACAAATAAAACTTGTGAATTTGATGAATTTATAGAGTAACAATCTCTTTGATCCTCTGATTCGATTTTACAAGGACAATGACCTGACTTTAAACAAATCTTGAAGGCGATCTTCACTTCGATCTTCTTCAAGGTACTTGAATATTTGACGAATGTCGATGCGAGGGCTTGACAGCTTGATCTCGGATCGAACTGACTTTTGACTTCGAATTTGATTTGAAGATTGTTGAAGAACGATATGATCTTCGTCCTCAGTTCTTCGGATATGTGGACTTTGATCTTCGTTGAAAGGGACTTGATCTTTAAAAATAGTTTTTCGAGGGCCTTGCAGCTTTTTCTCGAATCAAACGGACTTTGGGCTTGAAGATCGTTGAAGAATGGTATGAACTTGACGTTGAATATGTTGAATTTGTTGAAGTTCGATCTTCCTTGGCAGAAGTGCGATCTTCAAAAACGGTTATTTGGTGGACTTGATGCTTGATGATGGATCAAACAAAGGTTTTCGCGAAAACGTCTTGAATCCCGCGAAGAACACTTGAAGATGGATGAACTTGGTGGAGCAAAAAACTTAGATCTTTTTCCTCTTCAACTTGTGAATATTTGTGTGTCTTTTCTTTATGAGAGGACCCATATTTATAGTTGTAAAAACCTAGAGCTCCTTGCTTGTGATTGGTCGATTTTATTTTCAAGATAAGCATTGATTTAATTTGGCTTGCTTATCAAGAAACACATCATATTTTCCCATGTAATAATTTGATTGGTTGAAATTCTCCATCTTTTCCATGTGGCTTTATTTGATTGGCCAATCAAATACATATTAGAAAATTAATTAATTAACCTATTAATAATTGGAATTTAATTTAGTAAAATTCCAAATTAAAAATAGAAATAATTAATTTAATTTCTAATAATTTAATTTGACACTTGTCAATATTTAATTGGAGTAGACAAGATTTATTTGTCTACAAATGCCCCATTGCGACTTGTTACAAATAGTATTGCAAAATGCGTTTTGATATGAATATGTAGCAATATATATTTTCTATGCCATCAATGAGATTAATAGAAGATTGTGTACTTCACTTTGAAAAAGATTACCTTTCAGGGACTTCCATGTGAATTTCTTGATGGACAATAGCGCAATATACCACACCACTTTTCCTTATGCAAGATACGTGATTTCTTTTCCTTTTCTTTAAGCTAATGGTCTTTGTAGACGGTGTGCAGCCGGTCACCACTCCCTTCTCCCATTTTTTAATACTTTGTCTATGTAAGCCCAGCACACCAGATAATATCCTTGTTTCGTTCTTCACGGAAACTCACTTTCTTAACTCAATTTGAACTCTTCTTGAATTAGACATTGTTGACTTCATCCTTAATCAGTCCATAATCCTAATGAAACCATAATCAGTCCATAATCCTAATCAAACATTGTTGACTTCATCCTTGAATTGATCAGAGATTCAACAAAACCCGATACATAAATCTGCAAATTTGAATTATCAACCACACTCCTTCAAAATTTTAATTCTTGATAAGTTTGGGAATTAATTCCATAAGCTCAGTTCTATTTGCATTAAAACTCTTCCAAACTTCTATATAATGGCCTGAACCCCTTTTCTTTTTCTTCCGCCTCTGCCACTCATCGTCAGCCAAAAAAAAACACGAACGGCATAATTAAAAGAAGCTGAAATTCTGCGCCTCTTTTTTTTTGCAGTGCAGCGAATTCTCCCTGTGTGGACGATGAAGACAAGATTTGAAGAACAGTTGAAGACCCGAGCTTAAATTCAAGATTTCTGTATCAGCAACCTTTTCCTTTATTCCTTTTCTTTTTCATTTTTTTTTTGTCATTGAATAACTTTTTTTTTCTCTTCTTCTTTTGTGTTGCACATGATGAATCATGCGACAAGAATTGGCATGTTTAGTACTTCTTGAACCGCTGACTTTTCTCGTGTATCTTCTTCGTTCTTTTAAGGTTTTTTTTTCATCAGCATATATAGTAAGTCCGGCCCATTGATTTTGAGTTTTGATTTGTTTTTCTTATGTACAACAGACACTTGCGACACCAATTTCAAGTCGAGGCTTCAGGCAATTGGGAATCATGTGAAGTTGCGGCCAACATTGACGAACTCCGGTCAATTGGAAGAATGACATGACAAGTATCAGCGGTCCTCTAGTTGTCCTTCACCATTGTTCGTGCGTTGTTCTTCTCATCATCAAGTATCAAACAATAATCATCCCTTCAATTAGTGGAGTGACACAACCAAATGAGATGCTACGGAAATAAGGCATCAAGTATCAAACGACGATCAAGGCTTGGCGTCAAAGACATTCAGAAGGAGCGGGCTTACTTTCAAGACTTGGCGTTTAAAGACATTCAACATGAGTGGACTTATTTCTAGACTCAACATCAAAGACATTCAGAAGGAGTGGACTGCCTTCAAGCCGTGGCGTCAAAAACATTCAACAATAGTGGACTTGTTCTCAAAATTTGGCGTCAAAGACATTCAACATGAGGGGACTTGTTTTCAAGACTTGGCATCAATGACATCCAGCATGAGTGGACTTGTTCTCAAGACTTGGCTTCAAAAGGCATCCGAAAAGAAGAGACTTGCTTTCTAGACTTGGCATCAAAGATGGCTTCAATGAGACTTGGCTTCAAACAAATGCCCACTCATCTTGTTGGTCATGCACGTGTGTTCTTCTTGTTGCACTCCACCCCAATTTTCCAAAGAACCTCGCCGAAATGGGAGTGGTCAAACGACGTACTTGTCAAACTCTGTTCCGTCTTCTAAAATGACTTCTCTAGTTAAACATGCAAGGCATATCATTTTCGTGATTGGAATGGTAGTTTGGAACTATTGACTTTGATCAAACAACACAGAAGTGTCTAATCAATGATCATGTGAGCTTGGAGCACGACTGGAGCTATCCTCTTAGAGCGAAGTGTTTGAAGATTGGAATCAAGGCACATAGTAAAACATCCGATTGAAGTTTGTAGTGTCAACTCAAGAATCACTCAAAGGCTTGGAGCATGACTTTAATGTCAACATTCAAAGTATTGGCGTTCTTTATCTCCTACTTGACGGAAGCTTTACTCGTCTTATCAGCATATCATACCTCAAGGAGTTTCATGTAACATCTTCAACTCAAGATAACTTGGTGAAAGGATATGACTGAACTCAGAAATTCTAACCTGCCTATGTATCGAATAAAGGAATCAAGTCCCAACGTAGTTCAAAGTATATCAAATTTAATTTAGAGATGGTGCAATTTATACTCATGCAAGTCAGGAGTAACGTGCAGTTTAGACTCGTGCGTCATGGAGCAATTGACTTAAAGACTTGAAGACTTGGAGACTTGAAGAACATGCAGACCTTTTTGCTCGTGCCTAGGAGGACTTGAAGACTTGAAGGATTTGCAGACCTTCGACGTGTCTAGAAGACTTGCGCATTTGGTTTGAAGACTTGAAGGATTTGTAGACATTTTGGCTCGTGTCTAGGAGACTTGAAGACTTGAATTATTGCTTTGAAGACTTGAACTTGAAGAATTTTCAGACCATATGGCTCGTGTCTAGGAGGACTTGAAGATTTGAAGGATTTGCTTGAAGACTTAGATTTGAATGATTTGCAGACCGTTTGGCTCGTGTGTATGAGAACTTGGAGATTTTAATGATTCGGTTTGAAGACTTGAATTATTGCTTTGAAGACTTGAACTTGAAGAATTTGTAGACCATATGGCTCGTGTCTAGGAGGACTTGTAGAGTTGAAGGATTTGCTTGAAGACTTAGATTTGATGGATTTGCAGACATTTTGGCTCGTGTCTAGGAGAACTTGGAGATTTGAATGATTCGCTTTGAAGACTTGAAGAATTTACTTTGAATTCGTATATGCAAACAGTTTATACTCGTGTTAAGGAGAATGTTGATAGTTTAAGCTCGTATCAAGGAGCATGTTGGTTGTAATGAAATTTTATGTCGCGCCCTCTTCATTGTCGGTGTCATCCGTATCATCACCTTCAGTATCAAGGACGTGGGTTGAGCTTTCTTCTTTAGTAGATTTCATACTTGATTCGATGTCATGCGCACGCGTCACCAACTCTTCAAATGTTCTTGGTTTGATTCATTGAAGTATGTAATAGAGACCCCAATTCATCCCTTGAATGCAAATCTCTATGGCTGAAGCCTATACAATTTCTCTTTGCAGTTTAATGATAGATTTCTCAATCTATTGACGTACTTAATCAATGGCTCATCTTCTTGTTAATGTGAATTCGCAAGCTCTATCATGCTCACAGTGCGTCGAGTGCTATAAAAGCGATTGAAGAATGCACTCTGTAGATCTTTCAGTTGTCAATGGAGTTTAGCCCAAGACTAATATACCAATCAAAAGCGATGTCTTCTAAGGATCGAAGAAATTGCTTGACTAGAAGATCTCCATCAGTTCCGGCACTACTGCATGTTTCGACGAAGTAAGCAACATGTTGCATTGGGTCTCATTTTCCATCAAATCTTTGAAACTTTGCAGGTTGATAGCTTTTCGGCATTTGCAATTGCTCAATTCGTTGAGTGTAAGGCTTCGTATAGGATTTGAAAGACTTGTTGAGCTTTATATTCCTTCGAAACTTCTTCGATGAGCTTCTTCAATTGACCGGTAGAGACGTGACCCTGTGAGGATACTTGAATTTGTTGGCTTGAGGACTTAAAAGGTTTTCCAACTTCAGCATCTTGAAGGGTTTCTTCACAAGATTTTGTGCGCATCATGAGGTCTTGCTCTTCCTTCCTTGAGAAATTTGACTTGTGGAAAAGAGAAGTGGCTCGGATTCCTTCGCTTAGGACTTCACCAAATTCTTGATCTTCAATGCCTTGAGTCGATTTTTCATGCGTCATGCCTCAATCGCTGCTTGTTCTGTGTTCATGTTTTGCGAGAAGAGTGGCAACTTCAACTCCTTTGCTCGAAGGTTCGATGCATCCTTGAACTTCGACTTTGTCAGTAACTTCTTTAATGTTGTGATTTCTTTCTTGGATCTCTAGCTTTTGGAGAAGACAATTCAAGCTCTCTTCACGTCTATGCACTTGTGTTGTAAATCTCTCAATAGCTCTCGCCAATGCAGCAACTCGCTCCTCCATTGAAGATGCTTGATCATTTTCTTTAGCTTCATGTCTTGCCCCCGGTGCGAGTGTAGCTTTCACCATCGATTGTGAAGAGCCTCCACTTGTTGCCCCCATTGACTTGTCCATTGTTGAGCAACGTTGATTTCTTGTGACTTCAAACTTGCACACTTGCTAGAAAATAGATGAGAGGTCGAGATTGTCCCACCGGGAGTGCCAAAAATTTGTAGCAACAAATCTTTCTAAATTTTTAAAATAAAAGACAGAAAAATAGTTTAACAAATAAAACTTGTGAATTTGATGAATTTATAGAGTAACAATCTCTTTGATCCACTGATTCGATTTTAGAAGAACAATGACTTGAACTTTAAACAAATCTTGAAGGCGATCTTGACTTCGATCTTCTTCAAGGTACTTGAATATTTGACGAACATCGATGCGAGGGCTTGGCAGCTTGATCTCGAATCGAACTGACTTTTGACTTCGAATTTGATTTGAAGATTGGTGAAGAATGATATGATCTTCGTCCCCAGTTCTTCGGATATGTGGACTTTGATCTTCTTTGAAAGGGATTTGATCTTCAAAAACAGTTTTTCGAGGGCCTTGCAGCTTGTTCTCGAATCAAACGGACTTTAGGCTTGACGATCGTTGAAGAACGGTATGAACTAATATGCTGAATTTGTTGAAGTTCGATCTTTCTTGGCAAAAGTGCGATCTTCAAAATGGTTATTTGGTGGACTTGAGGCTTGATGATGGATCAAACAAAGGTTTTCGCGAAGAACGCCTTGAATCCCGCGAAGAACGCTTGAAGATGGTGGAGCAAAAAACTTAGATCTTTTTCCTCTTTAACTTGTGAATATTTGTGTGTCTTTTCTTTATGAGAGGACCCTAATTATAGTTGTAAAAGCTAGAGCTCCTTGTTTGTGATTGGTCGATTTTATTTTCAAGATAAGCATGGATTTAATTTGGCTTGCTTATGAAGAAACACATCATATTTCCACATGTAATAATGTGATTGGTTGAAATTCTCCATCTTTTCTATGTGGCTTTATTTGATTGGCCAATAAAATAGATATTAGAAAATTAATTAATTAACCTATTAATAATTGGAATTTAATTTAGTAAAATTCTAAATTATAAATAGAAATAATTAATTTAATTTTTAATAATTTTATTTGATATTTGTCAATATTTAATTGGAGTAGACAAAATTTATTTGTCTACAGGGGTCTAAAGAAAGTTCTAACACTGTTTTTTTGAATACATAACTTCGTTGTCGATTTGGTCTCGAATTTTAAAATGGCTCAATATTACACGGTGCTATCAAACAAACCAACGGAACACTATATTCAGTTCACTCACGTTTATCCAAGAAGATGTGACATACGATTCTCTCTTGTATTTGGTTTCATACAACTTAAGCGATTTGGTTGGTCAAAAACAAAATGTGCTTTAACTCGCAGGCAGTGACGGACCCACGAAATTAATTTCACCTGGGATGACATGAAAATAGAAAAATTGTTGTTAGAGCCACATTTTTTATTCTTTTAGTTTATTTTAAAATCTTACATATTTGTTAGTGCTTAAATAAAATATAAATCAAGCAAGGATTTTATTAGTTTTTTACTTGTTTTGGACTCAAAATGGATTTTGGTTTATAATTAAGAATAATGGGCTAAAAAGACAAAATATGTTTTTGCTGGTAAAATTATAAAAACTAGTATAATGTGTACTTACCTTGCAAAAATCCCACATGGGCTTCATACATGGCTCCGCCCCTGCGAGCAGGTTAACATTATTGATAGCATGGTGGATTTAATCCTTGTGAAGGTTTAGATGTAGATCAAAGTTTTTTTTTTTTTTTGGTGAACCATGGGAATACAAAGGCCTTAGGCCATATTAAAGTTTAAAACCTCTAAAACATGAGGAGGAGGTTCATCCCAAAACAAAGCTCGCTCCTCTCCACTCGCCTTAAAATTTGCTAAACTATCCGCCAATCTATTAGCCATTCTCGGTATCCATTTTAGCGCGCATGACCAAGGTTGGTTTATCAATCTTATGCACTCATTAACCGCTTCTCTTTGCTGCTCCGGAGTTTCTATCTCTCCTATTATCATTTTCACTGCTGAAAGTGAGTCCGATTCCACTTCTATGCGCGGTATACGTCGCTCACAGGCCAACTTTAATCCCCTCTTGATCGCTTCTATTTCCACCTCATCCACCGTTGGTGTATCGACCTTGGCGTGGAATCCCCATAACCATTCGCCCGTGTTTGATCTAAGGAAACCACCTGCCGTACCCCTGTTTTCCGTCGTACGGATGCATCCGTCTACATTAAGTTTAACCCAATCTTCCTTCGGCTTCGTCCATCTTTGTTTCTTTTTGACGTTCAAATTTTTTCCTCTCTTTGCTTCAAAACGATACACACAAAGTGTTTTTATCTTCATAAGAGTTGCGCGGCATCACCACTCTATTGCTGAATGATTTTTCATTTCTCGCTTTCCAAATATTCCAACACGTAGCGACGAAGACACTCGACCAGCTGCTGCTCGGATGAATCGCGCTGATCCACGGCTTTTTCAGTGCATTCTCCTTCAACCAACGATGATCTGGGATATTATTGAACTCGGCTAGTTCCTCTCTTCCCAAAATTCTTCTCCAGATTTCCTTCGCCTTGCAGCAATGTCGCAGGATATGTAGCGCTGTTTCATCCTCTTCATTGCAGCTGGGACAGTGGGCATCAGCAATCATTTTCCTTTTTTTTCGAAGATTGTTCGTAGCTAACCGATCTTGTCCCGCGAGCCAAAGAAAATATTGTAGTTTTCTGCTCACTTCCACTCTCCAAACCCATCTACAATTTATATTCAAAGAGCTCGCAGCAGAATGGCTTTCTTGGAATGCGAGATACGCCGATTGGCACGTAAATTTACCATTCGACGTTGCGCTCCACAGGACAAGGTCTTCAGCCTCGGAAAAATTTATTGTACGCCGGTCTAGCTCCTCTTTCAATTTTTCTGGGATGTGACTGTGAAAGACTTCCCATTTCCATGCTCCGAACTCATCCACGACCTCGTGCAGCCTTAGATTGGTGTCCTCGAGTTGAATAACAATCTCCTCATCACTCAACCTTCTTGAACCTATCCAATTATCTTGCCAAAACCGTATCCTCCTCCCATTCCCAACTTTCCAGCGAATAAACGGCTTCATTAGAGCAACGCATCGAACCACTCCTTTCCAAGTGACATTATCCGTCGGTTTAGCAACATATTCAAGAAGAGGGTGCTTTTGAGGTATTTTGACTGGATTAGCTCCTTCCACACCGAGTCTTCATTCATAATAATCTTCCAAGCGAGCTTCGCAAGTAACGCCTCATTGCTGATACATGCAACGCGAATCCCGAGCCCTCCTTCTTATTTCGACCGAGTAACCTTTGGCCATCCCACCAAATGGATTTTTTTTGTGTTCTCATCCGCCGACCAAATGAAGTTCCTATTTAATTTGTCTAATTTATCGCACACATGTTCGGGTAACTACGTCGATTGCATCGAGAAGATTGGCATCGCCGTGGAAACCGCTTGGTTTAATGTCGCTCGTCCCGCCATCGACAAGAACTTGGGCTTCCAGCCATTATAATGAAGGAGAATTCGATCAAATACATCCGCACAAGCCTCTCATCTGATTCTTCCATGCGTGAGATTAATCCCGAGATATTTCCCTAGGTTGCACGTCTGACCGAACCCCATCAAGTCGCATATTGCTCGTTTAACCGTTGAACCTTGGATTCTTGAGAAGAATATTTTCGATTTGGTAGGATTCAGTTTCAGTCCTGAGGCCGCGCAAAACTGCTCAAGAACTCCTTTGATCGCTCGCGCCGTTCCAAGATCAGCCTTACCCATTAATATTAAGTCGTCCGCGAAAAAGAGGTGGGAGAGGGTCGGCCCTCCTCTACAAGGACTTAGCGGTTTCTACCTCTTCCTATAGACTGCTTCATTAATCATGTATGAGAGTCGCTCGACGCTTTGGACGAAGAGATACGGTGATAAAGGGTCCCATTGTCTCAGTCCACACGAGTGGTGGAATGGTTCGAGTGGGGAGCCGTTCCAAAGGGTTTTGGTAGTTGCGTTTCTCACGCTTAACATGATGAGATAAATTAACTCCGTTGGAAAGGCGAACGCGTGGAGCGTATCCTCTCAAAAATCCCAATTCACCTTATCGTAGGCCTTCTCGAGATCAAGTTTAAGAATCATGTACCCCAATTTTGCTTTCTTTTTATTCCTCAGGGAATGACGTACTTGTTGCGTTACAAATATGTTATCTTCAGTACTTCTATTTTTAATGAAGCTAGATTGCATGGGTACAATGATGTGGGGCATTAGTCCTTTAAGCTTCATCGTGATACACTTTGTAACAAATTTGTAGAGGACGTTGCATAGTGATATCGGTCGAAATTGAGAGATCAACACCGGGTCCTTGGTATTTGGGATTAAACAAAGGTATGACTCACAAATGCTCGAATCAATTTTTTCCTTTCGAATGTCTCCTCCGCCAACTGTAGAAGTGAGGTTTGGATCCATTTCCAATTTTTTTGGTAGAAATGAGCTTGTAATCCGTTCGGTCCTGGAGCTTTGAACGCATTGGTGGCAAATACAACATCCTTGAGCTCGGTCATGTCTATTTTTTTCCTCAATTCTTCTTGCTCCCCTGTTGTAAGTCGCGCTTGATATGGCGACTGGATCAGCCGATTCCCAACATTGTGCTTCTGCCTACCATCCGAAAATAGGCTTGCAAAATAATTCTTGGCATGAACTTGTAGCTGCTATTCCTCGTCCACCCAAAAGCCATCACCACTTTATTCGGTTTTTACGCCTTCTCGTCATCACCACTTTATGAAAATATTTCGTATTCCTTTCCCCGTCACGTATCTATTTAACACGAGACCTTTTATACCAAAATATTTCCTCTTGCCTGAAGACCTCGTTGAACTCAGCGATCAAGGATACCTCCAATCGATTGAGATACAAATTTGGTTGGATAGCTAAGGCTTTTTGGATTCCAGACAGCCACGCCATAAGCTTTTTTTTCTTACGAATATATTTCCAAATTGTTGTCTATTCCACGGCTCGAGTACCCTTGGTATGTCTTTGATGGCTGCAAGCAAGTTCTCTTTCTCCTCCCAGATTCCCTTCAACATGTTATCGCACTCCGGATGGAAAAACCATGCCGCTTCGAACCGAAAGGGCTTGGGACCGAGCAGTTTTTCTCCCCCATTGCAAACAGTCAGCAGCGGGGCGTGATCCGAACAAGTCCTAGCTAGAATAAAAACCTTGTTGCTGGGAAAACAATCCATCCAAGCCTGATTTGCTACTGAGCGATCTAGTCTCCCTTTAATATTCTCTCCGGACTCTCTTTTATTTGTCCACGTGAAGGTCGGACCCTCATACCCGAGGTCCATGAGGCCACACCTTTCTAAATAATTCCGAAAAAATTGTAGGCGACTTAGTGAAGGCGTTCTCCCTCCCTTCCTTTCGTTGGCAAAGCACACCTCATTAAAATCCCCGGTGACCATCCATGGTTCCTCAATCTCTCTTGTTGCAGTCACTAGTTCCTCGAAGGCTCGAATTTTATCTGTTCTCCTTGGTTGCGCATAGATCCCAGTAATGCGCCACAGATCAGCGTGTTTCGGTTTTATGCGCGCATGGATAGTTTGGTCCGTAACTCCAAGAATCTCGACGTCCACCTCGTCTTCCTGCCATAACATCCAAACTCCCCCCATCATTCCATTCGTTGGTGCCATAACATGTCTAGAGAAACCCAAAGTGTTGATGATTTCTCTAGTGTGTTCTTCACTCACTCTTGTCTCCAGAATAAAAATAACTTTGGGTCTATGTACCCTAACAAATTCCCTCAAGTTCGACCGGAACTCCTCTTTCCCCGCACCTTGACAATTCCACGATAGAATTTTCGTTGATAAATTGCTTAGGTGTTCGGTTGGACGGGATATTCAACTCTGCGTCCCATCCGTAGGACAATCATCTGCCGCAAAATCTCGAGCATAATATGACTCTGTATCATGAGTTCCCATCGGCTCAGCGCTGTTATTTGGTGCCATGTGTACGAGTTCTCTTCGTTCGGTACCCGTACTACTCGCACCTCTGTCTCCCAAATTTGCGCTGGGATGTCCAAGACTTGCACTAACCTGTCTTATCTCCTTGTTCGAGATATCGCCAAGAGGCCTTGAAATGTGTGTATTCTTATCACAAAATTCGGAATCTCCAGCCATCTTCCGATTAGACTCCCGTGTCTGATGAATACGTGAAAGATTAGCATTCTTCCTGCCGAATACGAACTATTAGCATTCTATTTGGTTTTTTCCTCCTACTTCTTGAGGCCACTCGGTAATTATGTTTTCTTGTAGCGCCGAGAAGGAATTCCTGGTATTTGAGGAATCCTTCTGCCTACCAGTTTCCTTACTTGTCTTCTTTAGGAGATTTACTTGCCTAGAACTCTTAGTTTCCTTAGCACCCTTCTTCCCTTGTGTATTGACCTGTTTTGTAGGCGCTAACTTCCTGATAAGTTGTAACTTACGCTACCTTTCTCCAGTAAAAGTGCAGCTGGTGCATCTTTGGTCATCCACATATTTGTTGAATCCGATTGCTGCTTTCCTTTTCCTTTATCCGAAATCACTTGGACATGACCTCGACTTTCTCTATTTGATACATGTTTCCTCCTTGGTTGCGGAACCATCCACTCCCCGTATTCTTTTTTCTTCGCCTTTGCCACCAACCAATCTTCTTCAACTCTTCCTCCACTGTTTCATCCATGGATAAATCAACACTATTTTTCGGTGCTTTTTTGTTCGACATGTCCTACCTCCCACATTGCTCTTTCTTATGCCCTGCTTTCCCGCAACTGTAACACACCGCCGGCAAGTTCTCGTATACTACTTGGTAAACGATATCATCTATGCATACTCCCAAGTCGAGCGGGGTATCTGTCCTTACTTCTACACAAAATCGTGCATATCTACCGCGGGTCGCCGAATACGTATTTCCATCTATTTTGATTGGATCTCCAATACTCTTTGCTAGGGTGCATATCCAAGTTTTCCGAAAATATTCAACTGGGAGATCGAGAATACGTACCCATGTTGTTGCGCTATCAATTTTGTCCTTGTCCGCTCGGAATTTAGGGCACCATTTGCGAATCGACAAAAAGTTAATATTAAAGATTTTAGTTAAGTTATCTTTTAATGATTGTAGTTGCTTGTAATCTTTCTTTGTTGTACCACTTGTACCTTTCTCAATAGTATCTCCTTCTTTGACTGATAAAAAGAAAAAAAAAAATTGTGATCATTTCTTAAGGGTATATGTTGATTGCTGGCTGTTCAAATCTTCACTTTTTGCATGTGAACTGGAAACATACACTACGTAATTGACATTAAATGTATATATATTTCTCAAGAAATCTCATAAACATATACAACTCTTCATTTTGAGCTTGTAATTATTCATTTAATCTTTTTGTTGAACTTTCAAGCCCTCTCGTGAGTTTTATCGTTTATGTTATTTGGCCCTTTTACAGTTGTACGTGAAACTGAGATGACAGTTGTACGCGAAACTGAGAAAAGACAAATAGTCTCTTAAGAATTGAGATGACAATTGTACGCCAAACGGCAATCATTGACTAGCGGTCGATTAAAACAAATCCAATTTTACACTTTCCATAAATAAATATAAAACCAAAGAAAAAAAAGAAAATCAATGTTTTAACATATGAAATAAATTAATAATATACCCGAAGCACCTATAAAAGTTTAGTATCAAGCATGCATCGTATAAGTCGAACAATTAAGGCGAAAGATTAGGTCAAACTTGTACAAAAACGAAAATCACTTTTTTAATAAAAGATCTGTTCAAGTCTGTAATTAAAATCCTATAATATTTTTTAACAAAAAATCCTACAATTGTTTTTAAATATTAGAATTAATTGACATGATAACATCTCGGCTTATAATGGCTTACATCTCGGCCCCGCGCGGTTAGCATAATAATATCTCAGTATATTATTAATTGCCAAGTAAAATGGGGTAATTGATATCAATAACGCTCTGTGTGTTTTTCTAATTGGAATTGCGTATATATATGAATGGGTGAAAGTTTTCCTTTTTTCCACGAAATAACTTATCGAAAAGTTTCAGTGCTTGGCTGTATGTATTATTCAAATTGTTTTAGCAATAATTTTAAAAATATTTCAAAACAAATCGGAAAGATCTCGAGAAATAACAATTTTTTTTTAATTTTTAACCGAATGAAACATATTCTTGAAATTAAATGAAACTTTGATTCAAGATTAATTTTCCGTATCGTAAAACTGCTTTCGATGTTAGCGGAAATCTGGCCTATTTGCTCGTACAGTTTTGCCTACAAAAACTAATAGGTCACTAAAAAAAAGTCTGTATTTCTAAATTTTGTCTTTTAATGCGACTATAAGGTGCTCTAATTCCTTAAGTTGGACCACCACCAGCCAATTGACATTAACAATATCGTGAACGTTGGACACCCTACTAGTTCGTTAGCATTTTTTTTGGTAGAATACTAGTTCGTTAGCATTAAATTAATTAAATTGACTACACACATATACATAACCACAAATACCGTTGACGTAACAAAATGGGAATCATATCCGTGCCACAGATGCACAAATCAATATAATTAGAGGTCCAAAAATCAAACTTGACTAAACGCGCTTGAGCAATTGTATTTGCTTACTATTTCCAAGCAGTTTCTTTGCTTATTGCATATCACAATCTAATTTGATGTTATTTTGTTTGGGTTAGAAAGAGGATAGAAATATAATATAATTGAACTTTAAATATACCAAGCTACGCTAATCTTTTACACGGAATCGAATAGCTTTGTCTGGAACGCATATTACACGGTAAGAGAGCCTAAAATGACTAAATTAACCCTTGCGAGTCGAATATGAGAATTGTCGAACATAGGTGGTTCGATGCTGAAACACCTATCGAATCCAGGACAATAGAACGATCCTGGATTTCATGTTAAAAACTCTTGAACGAGGACGCTGATAGAACAACGATTGAACAGAGATGCAGAACGATCGAACTGTAGAACTCTCGAACGAAAATATGTATTGGACGGCTGATTCGATGCTTGAATGGTTGGTGAGCAGTAACAACAATAATCTGGCGTGAATCTCAGTGTAACGACAAATTCTTGATCTATGTAATTAAAAGACAAGAAAAGATTACAAAGTAATTTTAAATAAATTTGAAAGTACAATTGTGGTGCAATCTCTATTAATCCTCTGATTTTTTTCTATAACAAATAATCTTCAAATTTGGTTGACTTGACAACGGATTTGAACGTTAATCCAAGGGCTTTGAGTTTGATCTTGAATTGACGATCTACTTGACTTGATTTGGTGACGAACAATTTAATCTTCGTCTTGAACTTGTTTAATATCAATCTTCTTTTGAGGAATATTGATCTTCAAAGTACTTGGATATTTGGCAAACGTTGATTCGAGGGCTTGACGGCTTGATCTCGGATTAAATGGAAACCTGATCTGGAATTTGAATTCGAAGGTTGATGAAGATTGGTATGATCTTCGTCTTCAATTCTTCGATTGTTTTTGGGTTTTGATCTTCTTGAATGGACTTCAATCTTCAAAAATGGTTTTTCGAGGGTCTTAGGACTTGATCTCGGATTAAACATATTTTTGACTTGAAGATGAATGAATAACGGTATGGACTTGGTTTCGGATTTGTTGAACCTTTTGGAGTTTGATCTTTCTCGACAGAAGTGCACTCTTCCAAAACGGTTTTTGGATGGAATTAAGACTTGACGACGGATTGAAAGGAGTCCTTTACGAAGAACACCTTAAAGATTGTTGAAGAATGTCTTGAATGCCGCGAAGAACGCTTGAAGATGGATGAATTTGGTGGAGCGAAAAACTTAGAGCTTTTACCTCTTCAACTTGTGAATATTTTGTGTGTGTTTTTTCTTCTTCAAGACCACCTCTATTTATAGTTGTGAAGTGAATCTCAATTAGAATCTCCTGATGAGATGAACGGTTGTGATCGCGTCTACAATTCCTTGATATGGAAGACTTGATCTAAGATAATCTTCTTTCCATCTCTTGAAGATTGAGACTTGGTGGGGAATTATTTCCTTGTGTTGAGATTTGGTGGAGAATTCTTTCCATCTCTTGAAGATTGAGACTTGGAGGAGAAGACTTTCCATGTATTGAGATTTGATGAGCAATTATTTCCTTGTCTTAAGATTTAATTAATATATTTATTTTAATCCCTCAAAATATTAAGACTAAATAAAATATATTTTGTATTTCTTGCATCTTAAGAGTTACCATCATTTAATTTAATTAGACACAAAATTAATGTGTCTACACTCAGGATCCGGGGAGAATATATATATAGACCTCGAGATGCGAGCCAATTTTCTCGAAAAGGCAATAATTATCGAACATGGGTCGTTCGATATTCCGGTAAGTATTGAACCGCCTTGGTTAGATACTTTCCTGTTTAGGCCTTTAGCAGGGCGGGCCGACCGAGTTCGTTGCTGGGTCACCTAAATCACCCCCACCATATATTCCCCCCAATTTCAGAGTCGGTCTTCGTTCAAGAGCAGATGCCAAATTTAGAAATTGATTGCTGATGTTCTTGAAATGTTGCTAAGAAAGGGCTTTGCTTCAAAATATGCCTCCTATTTCAGAGCTGTACTCCAGAGAATCAGATGACAAATAGTAATATTCACCTTCAAAATATGCCCCCCATTTGGGAGTCGTAAGTGGGAGGATTGGGCGCCAAATAATAATATTCGGCTTCAAAATATGCCCCATTCCCACCTCCCCCCAGCCCCCAGTAATCAGAAGGATCGGGTGCCAAATAGTTATATTTGACTTCAAAATATGCCCCAAGTTGGGAGCCATAATTTGAAGGATCGGGTGCGAAATAGGAATATTCGGTGTCAAAATATGCCCTGCATTTGGGAACTGTCGTTGACTTTGATTCCTCTATTTTATAAAGTATTCGGGATCCTAGTGCATATATTATCGTATTGCCATTTGAAGTTCTTAATAGAGTGGAATAGTGTTTGTTTCGACTGTTGTAGAAAATATGAGTATAGCTTGTTTCGACTGTTTTAGAAAATATCAAATCCTAGGCGATTCGATGGTTTTCTAAGTATCAAATGACAAGGCGTATGTGCAGTATCGAATCTTAGTGATTCGATTGTTATTGGAAGTATCGAACTAGAGGCGTTTGACACTTTGTATCGAATTCATTGCACTAATGATAGTACCACTTTCGAGATGTTGTTGGGACCTATATATAGAGCCCATGGCTTATATGGCAAAACTTCGTCTATCTGAAAATTAATATTGAACAAGGCTTAGTGTCGAATTGGCATCAGTGTTGAGCACCAGTTCAGGGTCAAATCGTAATTAGCATCGAACAAAATAAGTGTCGAACGCCAAGAGTATCAACGGAAAGAGAGTTGAACACCATCAGAATCGAATTTGTGAGAGTTTATTGCATTCGATTGTGTGATGAGACAGAGTAAAAACAACGGTCGAAGCAAGATCATAAGGCCTCAGTGAACACTCATACGACAAAGGGTCAGAGTAACGTTCCTTCTGCGAGGAATTCAAATGCGTGTGCATCAATAAATCAAAATGCACCGCCTACCGAATCCGTAGAAGAACCCTCTAGCAGTCAATGCGAGGGCGTTAGGTAGTTTATTCACGAATTGGGGTGCGGGTCACATGGTTACTAAAATGGAGGATCTGTCTACCAGAAGAATTTAAAAGATGTCTTCTCACATTCGCGTATCATGTGTACGTGATTTTGTGCGTCTCTGTAACTTTAAATGGCGTTGAATTGTTATGACTCCTACGGCCAAAGGGGGTAGGGTAAGAGTCAATTCTAACAAGCATATTAGAATAATGGAGAAAGTAGATGCCATAGATGATAGAAACGTGAATAACTTGGCGCGGTATAATTTTGAGAAACAAGCAATGGGTGTTGATGCTAGTCCAAGTCGACCGATTCCCTCTCTCATTGACCGGAGCACCGAAAACTGGTATGCTAATGCAAATAGGCATGCCACCAAGGCTCACGCTGTGGACGAGTCTGCCAGGGTCTTGCCTCGACCACCAAAATTTTCACGACCCTCTGGGAATCCTAGGTCGGTGCCCCTTGGCAGTAGGTCTGATTATTGCTTCTTGAATGACGAGGACTCCAAAGTCATTGAATATTAAGTTAATGGGATTTAGATTGAGGGAAGAACATGCAAATCAGATTACGAGCGTCTTGTGGCCTTAGCTTGATTGCAAAGGGGCCATGGAATACCTTGGGGTACTGCAATTTAGCTCGCTTTTGCCGTGTGTTTGCTATTGCCACGACTATTTTCGTTATAAACTTTACCGTGATTACAATGCATTAAAAGTAGGGCAGGGTTGGCAAGCGGAATCATTGATAAGATGAAAGACAAATATAAAAGAGTGAAGGGCAATTGCATTGCTGCCAACCGCCGGGCTCGCAAAGCTGGAATGGCCAAGGTCAAAGCTGTGCAAAAGGCGCATGCTGCTGTTGTAATCGCTAAGAATGCTGAAGCCATCATGGGGTCGTTGCATGCTGAAATTGCGGCTTTATGAAGGAGGGACTTATACAATGAATCAAATTAAGAGGCCGAGTTCAAAATTTGTCATTTGAAGGCCCGAGTCCAACAATTGGAATCTAAGGATTATCAGTGCGAGGTGGCGAGGTCTCTTATGACGAGTGGTGAATACCGTTAGATGGAGCTACGTCAACCTACGGAGGATGCAAAGTTTGGGATAAATCTTGGTGACGACCAGATTGAATATCTCAAATTCTTGGAAGAGGGGTTTCGAAAGGAAATTCTTGATGTGAGCCGTGGATCTCGTATGGAAACACCCGAGGATTCTCATGAAGATGAGGAAAAGTTGACTACACCTAAAGCAAGTGAACCTTCTTAACATATTTGACAAGAGAAAAAAGGACTTGCTTGTACCTTGCCCGATATGGCTATGAGCGAGCCCGTTCGTGACGTGGAGCATGTTAAGGAAAATGAACGGGCAGAGGCTGATCTGGGTGGAGTTGCATCCGCGGTTGAAGACGTCATTCGTAGTGCAATTTAGGTGTAGTAATGAGGAGTCAATTACTCCATCCATCGTATCTGGCATTGGAGGGTATCCCCCCGTAACTCCTTGTGTGGAGAAGGCTGGTGGCGGTCCGCACAGTGTAGTTCCAGGTTCAACGGACATGACCCTAAAAAACGACTAGACCATTTGGTGTCTACTAGTGTCACCTTTGCTAGCGGGTCTGTCTGTGCCTTCAACAATGGTTGTCTTTGAGTCCCCATTGGGACCTCACCGAGCATCTATCTAATGGAGGGGTCGGGAAATGAGACTTTGGAAGAGGATATTGGCGTTTGGCCGGATGGATGGCATGACATCGATGATGATGAGCTTAGTATGACCGAGAGGCAAATAGAGAAAATTGTACGAGGTTTGCTCGATCAATAGGGATAGTATTACGACCGATTTTTCTAAGCCCCCGGATCTGATAGGCGATGATTAGGATACCTGCGGGTATCCTCCTTAGATTGTAGTAGGTTTTTAGTTAGTTTAAAATAGATTTCTTCTGTTGGTTATGGGTTCAAATGTATAAGATTTTTTTTGTCCCGTTACCATTTATCTTGAATTGCTCCCATCAATTTGATGAGGAAATTTTTGAATTGTAGTGGTGTTCTAATTCATTCGTTCAATATCTATCGCGTGGCTCATTGCGCACTTTGATTACGGAGCACAATTAGAGATTCCTTAGTTGTAGAATCTGGGTTTGAATTGACCCGAATCTAGTCAATTGCCCATTTCCTCGTCCGAGATATTCGGTTTGCATTTTGATCACGTTGGGTCAGATGTTCATCTCTTTTCTCTAATGAGATATTGGGTTTGCATTTAACCACGTTAGGTCAAACACCCGTCTTTTTTTGTTTGATGAGATATTAGGTTTACATTTGACCACGTTGGTCAAATGTCCATCTCTTTTTGTTTTGTGACATATTTGGTTTGCATTTGACCACGTTGGGTCAAATGTTCATCTCTTTATGTTTGATGGGATATTAGGTTTGTATTTGACTACGTTGGGTTAAATGTCTTTTTCTTTTTATTTGATGAGATATTAGGTTTGCATTTGACCACGTTAGGTCAAATGTCCATCTCTTTTTGCTTGATAAGATATTAGGTTTGCATTTGACCACGTTGGGTCAAATGTCAATCTCTCATTCTGATGAGATATTACATTTTCAATTGATCACGTTGGGCCAAATGTTCAACTCCTTTCTTTTTGTAGATATTAGGTTTGCATTTCCATGTGTCGGGTCAAATGTCCATCTCTTTCCTCTTGGAGATATTAGGTTTGCATTTGCATGTGTCAGCTCAAATGTCCATCTTTTTACTCTGATGAAATATCATGTTTACCTCTTCATTTGACTGCTTTGGGTCTATGGGCTATGAAAGTCGTGTTGTTGTACCTGAAGAGTTATCATTCGTTTTGGCACATAACAACAAATATCGAATAAATAATGATATTAATTTAAATAAGGATAAGGCTGAGCCCATCACAATGCTGAGTTGCCTATGTTTTTTGAGTGGTGCCTCGAGACTGAAGCCCCTGTATTTCCTGTATTATGTCTAACAAACCTAGCGATAAACAAAAAAAAGAGAATATAGGCGTAGTAGCGCCTTAAATGCTGCACATTTGAGGTCAAGTTTTCTTTCATCCCTCTAGATGAAAGACTGGTTAGCATCCTGATCTTGGCTGGTAAGACTGCCTTAGAATCGTATACTAAGACGAAGGGAGTTTCTCCCGTTGACGTTCTTGGGGTGGTTCTGTAGGCCCATAGAATACCGTGCGGCTCATCGATCTAGCTCTTTCACGTACCCTTCACTCTGGGTTCGAGGTAATATTTCAATGTTTTGTTGGTTAACTCTACTTGCCCATTGGCTTGAGGATGTGATTACGACGTGACATGTTGAGATATTTTTAGCTCTTTCCCCACGAAATATCGGCTATTATCAGATACTAGAACTCTCAATATGTCAAAACGACATATTATGTGCTTCCAGGTGAATTTGATCATGTTGTTATTTACGATACTAGCCATCGCCTCTACTTCGACCCATTCTGCCACAACTAAAAACTTTTTTTGCCGCTTTGCAATCGCGAGTGGCCCCACAATGTCGATCCCAACTAATCAAATGGGCACGCAACATCGAAGGGGTGATGGGTTTTGTGTCGATATGTGAATCAATCTAGCATTAAATTTGCAACTCTCACACCGTCGGGAATAAGATATAGTGTGTTTGAGAAGAGTAGGCCAATAGTATCCTTGACGGAGAATGCCTTGTGCCAATGCTCTCTCCCTGAGTGGTTTCCACAGTTCCCAACGTGAATTTCCTTCACCACATAGTCCGCTTGAGGTGGAGACATGTCTTGCAAAAATGGTCCCTCGAATGAACGTTTATAGAGCTCGCTGTTGTGAATCGTAAACATGAATGCCTTATATCGAAATTTGCATCGAGCATTAGGATCGTCTAGCAAGGTGCTGTCAATAAAGAATTGAAATATCTCATTCTTCTAGGATGGTGATTCGATAACGGGTAGTATGTAACCCACTTCAGCCCATGCCTTGTGTATCTGGATATCCTAATCGCGGACTTTTCCATTGCCAACAGTGTTATGCTCTTTTGCGCATAGATTTTAGATGAGCTGACAAACTTTGATAGCACTTGGGCTTTGGTGTGCTCAAAATAGGAAATCTGTAAAATGTTAAAAAATGAGAGCTTACCAGCCAGATCCTTGAGCTTAGCCAAATATATTATCATCGTCTCCTTTATGGCTTCGTATTTTCCTGAGAAATGATTGCCACCAATTGGGAATCAATGAATATTTCCAAATGATCAACTTTGAGAGTTTGGGCCTTGTGTACACCCGCTAGAACTGCTTCGTATTCTGCCTCGTTGTTGGTCACATGAAAATTTAGGCTTATTGCAAGTTCACGCAAGAGAATATGTACACCGAACCTGCCTTCGTAATTAGTTGTCGATCCGTTCATATGGAGCAAACATGTGGAGGTTGCACGACTTGTGCTTGGTTCGTCAGATATTGCCCAAATGAAATTTGATGAGCCTGCTACACTAATTTCTAGTGTCTCTGTCATAAAATTCACAAGTGCCTTGATTATTGTTTGGGGTTGAACTCCTGAACAAACTCGCTAAGTTCAACCGCCCATTTGACAAGGCACCCTGAAGTTTCCGGCTTTGCTATTACCTATTTTAAAGGTTTATCTGTCAAAAGTACGACTGTAACTTTCTTGTTGTTGCTACTATTGCCAAGGCAAAAAGCTCTATCTCCAAATATTTTTTCTTCGCGCCCTGCAGCACCCTGCTCACATAATGTATCAAGATCTGTGAGGCTCTCTTCTCCTTTGCCAACACTGTTCTAATGGCATGTGAATATATTGCTATGTACAAGTACAATGTCTCTCCCTAGTTGGGCTTCATTAGAAGGGGTGGGATACCAGATATGTCTTCATTTGCTGGAAAGCTGCCTCGCATTCCACTGTCCACGCAAAATCCTTGCTCTTTCTCATCACCTTGAAAAAATGTATGTTTTTCTCTGCCAAAGTCGATATAAGCCTTCTCAAAGCGGTCAGACGCCCTACCAAGCATTGCACGTACTTGACAGCCCTCATAGAGGGTAACTCCGAAAGCGCCCTTATCTTATTAGGATTTGCCTCAGTGCCTCTTCCATTCACCACGTAGCCGTAGAATTTGCCAGCGGTTAGCCCAAATAAGCATCTTTTCGGGTTTAACTTCATACCGTAGTTTATCATGATAGAGAAAGCCTCATCTAAATGTTGAATGTGTTCCTCTACCTTCAAGCTTTTGACCAACATGTCATCAATGTAGACTTTTATCAATTTGCCAATCAAATTGTAAAACATTTTGGCAACCAATCTATGTAAGGTCATCCATTTGTTCTTCATGTCGAACAATATCACCCTACAACAATATACTCTTGTGTCCGTTATGAACGCAGTATTCCTCTTGTTATTTACAGCCATAGAAAAAGGGTGTAAACTACTCTTAGCATCCATCATACTTAGAAGGGCGCAACCTATAGTTGAGTCTACCAACAAATCGATCCTCGAAAGTGGGAATGGATCCCGCAGACAGTGCTTGTTCAAATCCATGTATATAACACCCATCTCCATGTTTCTTTCTTTTTATTACAAGCACTATATTGCTCAACCATTCCGAGGATCTGATCACATAGATTCCCCGTGTTGGTAACAAGTCTTACGCCTCCTTTTTCCTGCATCATTCTTTTTTTGCTAAAGTTGCGTTTCTTCTGCCTAATTGGCTTATCATCCGGGTTAGGATTCAACATGTGTACGACCGATCTTGAGTCAATCCGCGTAAATCGGAATATGTCTAAGCAATTATATCCGCATTACGCCTGGTTGTTTTGAAAGTTTTAGAAGTAATTTTTTTGGAGACTTGGGGCGTAGAACTTAAAATTTTTTGGAGACTCCTTATGGTTTAATTTTATGTGTGGTGTATGTATCCTGTTAATTTTTTTTGAAGAAAGGAGAAGTATTTAAACTCTTTGTTCACTTTTCTTGGCCCCCTCATCAAATCGTTTCACTCTCAACTCCTCTGATAATTAGAATTTAAGTTAGTCATATGTTTATTTATTAATTTAAAAAAATAAATTATTCATTTGTTCAATAACGTTTTTTGTTAAATTTATAGACTTCTCAAGGACATCTTAAAAACGGCGGTGGAGGACACAAACGTACAAGATTAGAATCATAGGATCAATATTGAAAGTATTAAATTTAAAAATTCAATTCACAGAAGACATATAATTAATCATATTCAAAACAAGATTGTTCTACACATCTAATATTTTAATAATAATATAGTTTCTAAGTTTAATTAATTACAAAAGCTACACATGTAAGACAAAAGCACATAAAATGAAACGTTTGTTGAAAGACACTAACAGTTTAGGATAGCAAATGCACTCTTCATTTCAAAGTCATTTAAACTCAATTCACAAAAAAAAACACCTCTGGCATTCTATAAATAAATCATTTTTATTATTTAAAGCATAAATATTTTTGTTTTCATCAATTATTAAAAATAAACTATGTAAAATATTTATATATGTTACATCAAAGAGTACGTTGCACGCGGGGAGTTACTAGTTATTACTATAAGGGAAGAGGTATTTGTCTCATAAAATGAAAGTTGGCAGAGCAATGGACCAAAACCTCCCATTATCCCAAAATTTTTAAACTTCCCACAAGAAAAATAATTATAATAATAATAATAATAATAATAATAATATAAAAAAATACACACGTCTCAATTTCTTTGTTTCCTATAGTTTAGGAAGCGGTAGTTATTTAAGTGAGTTTTTTTTAATAATTACCCCTATAAAAAATTGCTAGTTGATACTCCAAATCTCTACTTTCTCAACCTTCCATAAAAGTCTCTAAATTAAAATTTGAAATTTGAAATTTGAAATTTTAGATAACCACCGAGACATGACAACACTTTTATACAAAAAAGATTCCCCCAATTTATCTAATACTTTTGGTGTTTATTTGCAGAATTTACGGTAATTTAATGATTGTTATTTTACTGTTTTCTCATTATTTCATACTTTAATCTTATTCCGATACTTTTCATTGTTATTTTCCGATGAGTTAGTATCTTCATAAAATTGCATTTAGTTTTTGTTTTTTTTTAATTGTGGAGGTCACACGGTTTACTAATTACTAGAAAATGGGAATCTTCAATTTTTACTGGTTGGACTCTCTTGCAGATTTTTTTGCTATTATAATTGCTATCAACGTGGTGAGATTCTTTTTCCCTATTTACTAATTGATATATTGGCCGCCCTAAATTGTCTTTGTATCTTTTAATTATGCAATTCACCGTTTATTATATACAGGATTAGAATTGTCTGAATTCACCTACAAGAATGAGAATTGTTTATTATATCTTTGTAGGTAGTTTTCATTCACATTTTTCTTTTAGTGTCATCTTTTTAGTTTAAAATTAAAGTGATAGTTCATATAATTGTAATTTTAGAATCATCACTTGGTGAATTTTATTATGTTTTCTTTTTCTCTAGTCTTCTATTTTTTTTTCTTTAACTATATTTGCAGGTTTCTGAAAAAGTTGTTATTTGATCATCTCGAGGTTTAGATATAATAATTATAGTGAGTTCTTCTCAGTCTTCACATTTTATATTTTTTGAATTACTAACACTCTTATTATTATTTTATTTTTTGAACTCAAAAAAGAATTTTATTGCCGACGCAATCGCGCCCAAGTCGTCAAAATACATCACAATGTCAATAGCCCTATAAAAGACAAGAAGCTAGAGCAAAAGAAAGCTAAGATTGGGAGGATCCATAACATCGCCTGTTGCGGATCGCGCGAGGTCGTGTGCCAAAATATTCGCCTCCCGTCCTACCCAACGTATAGAGAAGCCTTCTTGAACTTCAAAGAGCCTACGAAAATTCGCAATAATATTGATATAGCTCGGGTATGTTCGTGATCGATGGACGATGTCATTAATTATAATGAGACAGTCTCCTTCAAAGATGACATACTGTGAATTGCATTATAAGCGTTTTTGTTTTCCAGATGAAGATTAACTATAATATTGGCACGTTATTTGTAGATATACATAAGAGTGTTGGATGCTCGGGAGCAATAGATCGAATCAGATGTGTTCGATGCGGGAGCGAATCAAAAGATTACCGTTCGATCCTCGATTCGTTCCGGGCCTGATGGGCTTTTCACTGCCTATATAAAGGGGAGAGTGCTGCGAGAAGCTCATTTCTCCTCTTGCCAACTTACTCAGCCGTGTAAGTAACATCGAACAAAGCTTGTTCGATGCGGACTGCATCGAATACCTTCGGTTCGATACTCTCTGCATCGAACGACAAGTGTTCGATCTAATGTCTTAGTATATTTTTTCTGTTGTAGCGTGAAATACTGATATTTTTTCCACAATTTTAACATTTTTCTCGCTGAATTCTTTTATAAGGTTAATCAATCGAACAAAAGCTGTTACCTTCGTATACTCGATCAAGGTAATTAATATGTCCTCGTTTGCGAGATATTTTTATAACTTTTTAATAAGTAGCTACTCTAGATACGTTGCGATAGTGTTATGAGAGCCGAGAGTGACGTATTCGCTCGCAGTCAGCTTTTTCTTTTTAATTTATTTCAGTTCTCATCCACGATGGTGAATTCTGGGCCAACTTCTAAGAGTGAGACGAGTAGCGGCTCGAGCTCTGGTTTGAGGAACTTTGTGGTGGGCCCATCCAATGCTCCCGCTGGTTCGAATATATTCGTAGTAAATGAATACGAGCTAATTGACATAGAAGCTACTAGTTCACTCGCGGTTAATGATCCCGGTGCTAACGCTGAGCATGCGGCGCCTCAGAATGAAAGTGATGATTTACAAACGTCATCATCTTCAGATAACCGTGCCTCTAGTGAGGTCGACGAGGATGCAGAATTCATCAATAGGGAATTTGATGATAATGTCGAGGTGGCAGGGATGACGTATCACATGTATGTCTCGCGCGTGCAGCATAGACACAAAGAGCTTCGCGAGAAATTTGACATACCGAATATATACAAAATAGTCCTTCCCGATCCAAATGACCGCATGCATACTCCTCCGCCTGGGCATATGACAGTTTTCGTAGGCCAGCTCTTGAATGGGCTCCGGTTTCCAATACCCTGTTGAGCTGAGAATGCTCCTAAAGTCTATCGACCTTGTGCCAGGACAACTTACGCTAAATTCATATGGCCATTTGATAGGATTATTGTACTGAAAGCACTGTGCGAACCTCAAAGTCTCAATGAGTTCTATGCTCTGTTTGAGATCGCTAGGCGAGAGGAAGGGTTCTATCATATTAAAGCGCAATGACATTGCAAATTTTTGAACGGCGAAGCTATTGTGTACGGAAAAGATTGGAAAAGGCGATACTTCTATATCGAATAGAGCTAAGAGGATGAATATAGGCATTATCGCCGCGAGTGGTATACCGGATAAAGGGTGGAGATACCCCCTTGCGTTGCCGCGACGTCATGGGATTGCAATTTTATCCCGAATTTAGTGCGACATCTACAGTTTGGTGTTAAAAATCTGGTAGAAAGTCGAATGTTATCGTTAGCTGGTTTGTCCAATGTTCCGTATAACGGGAGATTTACTCTCGGTATAATTTTGCATCTTTTTCGAAATTTTGATTTGTGTTAATAATATGAATATCCTAATGAAGTGATATTCTTGCAGGCAAATTTATTATGGATCGCCACGCCCGCATGAACCGAGACATTGTTGCTGAGTAAGCAAGCTCTCAAACCACCACTGCTCGGGAGATTCCCCCTCCAAAGAAAAGGAAGAATAAGGGACAGAAAGCTATTTTTGAGCCTTCGGCTGCTGCCGCTGTCGGTTCCCATGTCGATCCTTTCGAGGATGTTCTGGGAGCGAATCACAATATTGCGCCAGCTGCTGCTGAGTTTAGTCATGACGAGGCTTCTGAAAGTATGGCGGCACTGCTCATGCAATGGGGCCAAATGTTGGGGTTGGATCTAGCCAGGGTCCACGTGCCCATGTCGGGGGATATGAAATCTCAGAGGTTGCGTCTATTCACGCTCTGAAGACTCTTCTTCCCAATCTTGTTGTGCCTCATCCGGTCTTCGCCGAAGAGAGGAAAATGGTGGAGTGCAACGCTCTTCATTGTTTTTGGACTTGCATTGTGAATGTTGATTTGTTTGCTTATTATCTTTTAGGGCGGCAGAATAGTGGACGCCATGTTCGCGACCCTGGTTTAGGCTCATGAAGCGACTACGAGTGGACAGCCACCGAACAGAGGCGAGCTCCCTGGTGAAAACGCTGAAGCCTTAAAGGCTGCTCTTGATGTTAAAAAAAAGGACTTGCAAAAGGTTAAGGAGTATGCTGCGAGAGCCCATGCCGATAGAGAAACAGTGAACGAGGCGCAGAAGGTTGTTGACCAACTCCAGCTGCAAGTATCCAATCTCTTGGCCAGTGAGGTGGAGCTGACCAAACGAGTGACCAAGCTCGAGATAGAGGTGGCGATGGAGAAGGAGAAAGCTTATCACGCCTAATGTGTTGGATACTCCTGCGACCTTGACGAGGTGAAGAATTTAAACTCTTTGTATTTTTTGTATTCTTTCTTATATTCTTTCTTGTTAATTTCCTTTGTGCTCGTATAGGTTTCTGCTCAAAAGAGGGTGGAAATAGCCGAGTAGTTCCTTTCGAGCAGCACCTTCCAATAGATCAGTGCTCATCGATGTGCTCGCGAGGCTCGCAAGGCTCAGGTCCTGACTGTCCACCAATTCTACAAGACGAAGTACGTCCGTGGTGGTTTCAAGCCGGATTGGTTGGATCTTACTCTGGGGCCTAACCTAGAAAATCTGTCGCCCTCAACCAGTGCTCAGCCTGGCTCTCTGGACGAGTTCATCGTGCTCCTTGAGGACAAAAACCTTTTCTTTGAGATCTCCCGCCACCGCCTCCTATGCCTACAACGTATCCTTCCTCCGAGGACGAGGGTGAAAATGAGGATGATTCTTGAAGGCCTCCATATTTTTTTCACTTTATTATGAAAAAAATTTAATTTTCTTTATGTGGCGCTGCGTCGCCTTTTATGTGTTTGAATCATTCGTAATAATCATATGCTTGTCGTTCGCTTTGACTTTTTATATGATTCGCTTGATCCAGGGTGCATATCGCTGCCTTTTCTTTCAATTGTTGTCATTTATTTTTACATTATTTTGACAACGTGTGCATCGTTTCACATTTATGATGGTTTTGTTTCGCTGTATGGTGTGGGCCTATCGTTCGACTTGATTGAATAAGAGTCATTTAAAAGAGTGTTATTTCTATATGTCTCATTATTATTCAGGGGTCGCGGTGTTTCATGTCGTTTCTAGACATAATTTCCATCTATTTTTTAAATGTTAAGGAAATGCGGTATCCTGTGTCGTTTGAGACAGAGTCTCTGCCCCATTTTACTTGTTGAGGGAGTGCTGTATCTCGTACCTTTTTAGACAGAGTCTCCATCCCTTTAGGGAGTGCGGTATCTCGTGTCGTTTTAGACAGAGTATCCGTCCCTTTTTACTTTTCGAGGAAGTACGTTATCTCGTGCCGTTTTAGACAAAGCCTTCGTCACGTTTTTAGTTTTTTAGGGAGTGCGGTATCTCATGCCGTGTTAGACAGAGTCTCCGTCCCTTTAGGGAGTGCGGTATCTTGTGTCGTGTTAGACAAAGTCTCCGTCCCTTTAGGGACTGCGGTATCTCGTGTAGTGATAGACAGAGTATCCGTCCCTTTTTTCTAAGTAGTGCGATATCTCGTGCCGTTTTAGATAGAGTCTCCGTCCCTTTTTAAATAATATTTAATGACATAATATCACGTGGAGATTCAATCGAGCAATTTATGTGACCTGAGATAATTTTTCAAAAGTATCTATCTCGAGGACGAATTTAAATACTGGGAGTAGAGCGGAGCTTAATTTAACAGCTCGACCTGCTGTGTTTCCCGATATTGGCCCTCAGGCTCAAGTCATCAGTGTACGTGGTTTAGGTTATTACATATTTTGCCCCTCAAGCTTGTGATGGCCGAGAGGACGAATAAATGTTGTTCAAAAATATTCGGGGTACTAACAAATTGCAAAATATTAAATCGGAGCCCCTTAATTGATGTGCTCCATCTGCATGGTGGCCAATGCCTCTACCACCTCATGCTCCTGTTGTGGTTGTGAAAGAAGTGAATTCACGTAGCACTTCCATCCTTCAATGTGATCTCCGATCACTTCGCCTGTACCTGTAGGAATAGGAAATTTCACCATCTGATGGTAAGTCGAGGGCAGTGCCCAGAATGCATTTAGATCAGGCCTTCCTAAGATGCTGTTATACGTGAAGTGCATGTCGACAATTAGATAGTTTACCAAGATTGTTCTTCTTTGTGGCGCGGTTCCCAAGGAAGTTGGAAGCACAAGCATTCTGTTGTGTACAATTTCCGGACCTCTAAAGCTGCTAAGCGAAGTTCTCACTGGTTCCAGAGCTTCGCCGTCCAGCCCCATCTTGTCCAAAGTAGAGCTGAACGAATGTTGACTGAGATGCCTACATCTACCAACATCTTGGTAACGCCGAAATTGGCTATATCCACCGTTGTCACCAACGGGAAATCCAAATTTGCTGTTTGAATGGCCTCGAGTTTTAGCTTTCGCAGATCTGCGGTAGAGAAGATGACCTCTTCATGCGGTATTTCCTCGATCTTTAGTATATTTGCCATGTTGACAAACTTATCTGACAAAACGAGCCTCGAATTCTCTTTCGGGCGTTGGTAGAATCTTCCCCCCCAGGACCTCCCGATATCACGTTTATCATGGCATTTCTGATATTGCCATTCCCAATTTGTGGATACTCGAATGAGTGTGGCTGTTCGATCATCTTTGGTTTGTCCTTTCTAGGGGAGGGTGTCCTCTCTTTGTCTGTACCATCGTCCTGTTCTTTCATTTTTCTGACAAACTCCACCAGTTTGTCATCCTTCAAAAATCGTTAAATCTCCTCCTTGAGATCCCTGCAATACTCTATGTTGTGCCCCTTCTGATTGTGATATTTGTAGTAGTGGGCGGAGTATCTTGTTGCTTTTGAGTCATTCATCTGTCTGGGCTCTTTCAACCACCCTTTTCTTTTTGCCACCCCAAATACTCTCATGATATTTGCATTCAGAGGCGTGTACCGCCTGGGAGATGCGTCGCGGTACATGTTGTTCCTGCTTCAGTTATTGTTGCTGTAGTTGCGGCTTTGGTCTTCCCTTCCCCGCTCCTTCTCTATCGGAGGCACCACATTAGACGATTTAGTCGCCAACATTTCTTCCAAGTGAACCACACCCTGCGCTATCTTGTTGATAGCTTCAATTGTGGTGGGTTTATGTCTGATCAAATCGTCTTGGAATGTGGTGTTGTTAGTCGCTTGGAAAAGAATGCTCATCACCATCTCTCCACTTGGGCTGTCTACCCTTAGTAGCTCCTCGTTGAACGTCACTTTAAGTCCTTCAGGCTCTCGTTGGCCCACTGCTTCATGGCGTAAAAATAGGAGTGATCTAAAAACAATCTGGCCTGACTCGAGAATTGATCTTTGAACATTCCCCTCAGCTGTTTGTAGTCTTTGATCGATCCTGGCCCGATCCGGGTGAACCAATCCATTGCCACCTTAGTTAGGGTGGTTGCGAATATTTTAGCTTGCATGACTTCTTTGAAACCATACAGAGACAGTTTCCTGTCCAAGTGAAACAGATGATCGCGTGGATCAGATTTCCCGTCGTAGGTTTTCAATTCAGGGATCTTCTCTCTCTGTCCCAATATCACAGCTTCGATCTCTTCTGAAAAAGGACTGCCCCTCAGAACGCTTCCTCCTGGCTGCATCCGGCCTTCAACCGCGACTTTCTCTATTTCAAGCATTTCCACTCTCCTTGTCATCTCATCATATTCTTTCGTGGAGTGGTGGCTCTCTTCACGTCTTATGTCTTCCCTTTATTCCCTCCTTGCGAGTTGTTCTTGAAGATTTCCTCTTTTTTCTTTCCTCTTTGTCTCACGATGCCTTCTCGACTGCACCTCTATTGATTTGGGCGTTCCTCATTGGTCCCCGCGGACCGATTTTTCTCTACCTTGCCCTCCTCTAGAGGCAAGTTTGCTCATTTCGTCGTCACAGTGGGACTTCTCTTTGTCGACTTCCTTCAAAGCTCTAGCAGCGAAACCTTGTTCATTTACAGACCTCACATGCGTTGCCGGTGGTGGCGCATGTATTTGCGGCGGATGTACCCAAAATTTAGCCATGACATAATCTCCTCTCTTGTTCGGGGCTGATGTTGTCGTTGCGGTTGCCCCTGTTGCACCAACATCCTCTATCGGCACCTCTTCTACTGGTGCCTCGCTTCTCGCTAGTGTTGGCACTTTCGTAGGCACAATCGGCGATCGCTCATTGTCCAGGATCGTTCGGCTTGTGGAAGCCCCATCAACTTCCTCTTTCGTACCCTCTACGAGTCTGGTTTTTGATCGGGTTGTAATTCTAGATGCCATTCCTAATAAACTGGAAATATGCGGTGTTCCCACAGAACACTCTAAAATAATACAATTGAAGTACAAATAGCCAAAATAATGTTAATCAATTAATAATCGGACTAGCTTGGTCTGGAATACCTAATACAAGCTTACTAAGTTAAACAAGTAAATTACAAGATTAATGCTACGTATCGAATCTAGGGCTAACGATGATGACGTGTTGAATCACCGTTGTTCGATGTTAGATGTGCAGTAGCGATCCTGTATCGAATTACGATGTGTCGAATCACCGTTGTTCGATGTTAGATGTGCAATAAGGGTCATGTGTCGAATCTAACAGATTCGATGTTGTGTTAAGAATCGAATTCAGTACCCTTCGTTCAATACCGTGTCGAATGTTCAAGGTTCCATCCAGATGAATATCGAATGCAGTATGTTCGATCTAATTGAGTGTCGAATGCTCTATATTCGATATTGAGTAGCTCATAATGTATCTTGAATGAATGTGTGCACCGATTATAAGGGGACGGGGTATATAGCCACCGTCTCACGGGACCCAGCGACAGATGGAGAATGTACATTGAATCGAGCCAGTTCGATGCACTTCGCATCGAACACGAGTCGTTCGATGCACATCAAACATCGAATTGGGCCTATTCGATGTACTATAAAGCAGGTTGATGCTGCTGGGCCAATCCAATATGCGATATTGGGCGAATCCTAAAATATCCCCATCAAGTACGTATTGAAACCTTAGCACTTCTTCTTAGATTAACTAATAAAGCTTCCAACAAAGAACTTAATCCTCATTACTTATGTTTAATTAGTACTTATTCTCTAATTTATAGATAAAGCTTTCAAAAATAATTACTTAATCCCTAATTCTACTTATTCTGTCTAATCGCCTTGATATAAGTTTTTCTACTTTGATACCTTTCATATGCTTTTTTTTTCCTAAGTACATTAACTTTTTTGTAATTATGAATTACCAAGAAACAAGCTCGAGAGGTGACTGGCAGTAAATCATTCGTTCCATTTATGTTGCTTGCTTTCTGCGGCTAACTTCGATATGCTTACCGTGTACAAATATACGAAAGAGTTGTAGAGAAACAATTTTACTTTATGTAACCAGCTAATTCCTCAAATTTAAAGTTTTTTTCAAGTTTTAATGGTGGTATATTTAGAAGATGATTAAACGATCTAACAAGTTTTGACTTGATACGCCCCCAGATGTAACATAGAAGAATTCGGTAAACAAATTTAGTTGTTTTATAGATTTATGTTATTCGTATTGCTGCATAACATGTACTTAATAACAAAATTATTGTCATGTCTATTGAATAAATTTTTATTTATTGCGTCATAAATATGATAACAAATACGCCTTAGAACTAATATACTCTTTACATTA
Organism: Linaria vulgaris; assembly: GCA_948329865.1. NCBI lineage: Eukaryota > Viridiplantae > Streptophyta > Magnoliopsida > Lamiales > Plantaginaceae > Linaria > Linaria vulgaris. The sequence continues at coordinate 37,239,558 of OX415253.1, forward strand.
AAGAAAACTTTGCACGCGGTCCCCGCGTGCGCCTTTTTGCTAGTATATATATATATATATATATGAAAATGGAAAGTATATAAATATGCCGTACATGTTGTCGTTAAGTAAAAGTGAATAATTAAGTATTTTGTTTCTATTTTTGTCATTATTATTTCTTCTTTGATTTTTTTTAATTATTCATTTATTACTTAAAAACGCCAAATTTAAAATTACAGAGAATATCACATAAATGAGAAAAGAGAGAAATCATGAGACTTATTTGATGGATTTATATATATATATATATAAACTCATCCAACGGTACAAGTAACTGGATGATGTTGGTCCACTGAAATAAATATCATCCAGCTATAACACTGAAAAAAGTTATAAATCTATAGTGTGGTGTGGTGTCGACCCATGTAGAAATTTTCATCTAATTTATAAGCTACTCTAAATGTCCATTCTTAATTCTAATCTCTTGTCAACTCTCGACTGCATGCAGGCCCCATGACGTACGAATGAGTTCCTTAATTTACCGCTCGCCATTAATAGGCCAGCAATGTTTTGCCTATATATAGCCTTAATAATGCTGCATCTTTAAACACAATAACAATTAAAAGAAAATAGAGAGAAATTAAGAAAATATTATGGCCTCATTGTTTTCACTGAAAGTTGCAGTATGTTTGTTTGTGTTTGCCCTAGTTGGTTCAGCTTCGAGTCGTCAAAACCCTATTTGCCCTTTTAAATACTTGTTCCATTCTGGCGACGGGTTCTTCGATGTTGGCAATGCCGTTCAAACTCCGCCAGACGGGCCTAGTCTTCCAGCTAATAATTTTCCTTATGGTATAACTACTCCCGGATATCCTTCGGGTCGTTGGTCTGATGGTCTTTTGGACATGGATTACGGAGGTACGTGGTTAATTACTTGATGTATATGTCACACCAATATATAATATAATTTGTTTCGCTATTTCAAATTTTTATTAGACCTCTAGAAAATGATCAAATGCTAGGTAATATAGGCGTAAATGTTATTCTGAAAATAATTAATTTATATGTCATTAAAATAGTTATATGAAAATTTCATGACATATAATTTTGTAGGTGCTGCTTTTGGGTTTCCGACCGTTACGCCTTCGCTGAGTGGAAATGCTACCACCGATGCAGTCATTTTTTCCTGGACAAGCAGTCCAGTATTGGAGCGTAGCTTTTTTTCTTCGAAGGACATTAACCTTACATCATATGCTACGCCTCTCAACAATGAAATTGAGCAGTTTAAAACATATCTAAGTACCTACAGATGTACAACACCTGCAGGTTTACCATATACAAGAACAACTAACTAATCATACAAAGTAGCTAGTTATTTCATACATAAACAATTTAATGATTTTTTTGTTGCATATGTTTGACATCCCCCATTAATTTTATTTTGTCCAAATCAGAATGTGCGGCTATAATGGCAGACTCTCTTTTCATATTTGGTGATGTTGAAGCAAATGACATCGGAATTCCGCTGGCCCAAGGGAAATCCATCGAAGAAGTTATGACTTACGTCCCATTTGTTACTGAAACTACAATCAACGTTACAAGGGTAATATATAAAATAAACTATCACTGTTACAAAAGTGTGACAAAATTGCAAAGATTACTCAAGTTATTTTATGGCAGAATTATTGAAAATGCCCTGTAACTCTTAATTTTTTTACTTTTTGCCCTGTAAGATTTCGGGCTGATGAAAATGCCCAAAAACACACATTTTTCTGCCTAAATATGCCCTATAAGACTTACAGGGCATTTTCAATAATTTGGCCTTATTTTATATTGGCAAACAACCCTATGTGTTATTTTATGAGTAAAGTTGCCTCTCTAATATTATAAAATTAGCAAAAAAAACATCTACTACACTTGATGATTATTCTGCACGTTTCAGAACTAAAATAAAACTTGAATTTATTAAATTTCCTATTTGATTCGTAAAGGATTAATGTTTTCCAAACTGAATTATACACACACACACATACACATATATATATATATATATATATATATATATAACATCTATCAATTTGTTTTGAAGAAACGTTAATTTACATCTGTAGAAATATTATGCATGGATACTGACATGGGTATAGTTTTTGCAATTAAGTCAATTTACTAATAATAACAACTTTTTGTATTAATGTTTACTGTAGGAGTTAATTAGGATGGGAAGTCCACGACTTCTTCACCCGGGAAGTGCTCCCATTGGATGCTTTCCATATCTTTTGACGAGATTAGCTAGTAACGATCCTACAGATTATGACAGTAATGGTTGTTTGAAGAAGGTTAACGATCTAATTAAGTACAAGAACCAGCAACTTTCAACAGCAATCGACGCTCTTAATGTCGAATTTCCAAATCTCTACATTGTTTATGCCGACGTGTATGGTGCATTCGAAACAGTTCTCAACGAATCTTTGTCTGGTATATCTGTTTTCTCTGTCTTTTGTACAAACAACGATTTCTTTTACTTATACTTCCTCTTTCATATATATATATATATATATATGTATGTATTTATGTGAGAATAAGAAAACTTAGATAGTCAATTTAATAGCTAATAATTGAAGGAATTACACGTATACTTAATCATTTGTGCTTGTATTGCATGACAGGCCCTAACAAGAACATATCATTAACTGCTTGTTGTGGAATTGGAGGAAAATATAATTACGACAGTGGAAGAGTCTGTGGAACTACTGGAGTTCCTGTTTGTGCTGATCCACTACAATATATACATTGGGATGGCGAGCACCTAACTCAAAATGCCCACTTACGACTCAACACAATTCTTAAGCAAGGCCCTTCTTCAGGTCTCAACTGCACATCACCTTCCCCTTCACCTTCCCCTTCCCCTTCGATCAGAACACTCTTTTAGAACCAATAGGGTGTGACAAATAAAGCTTGATGTATCAAGCTACTCTAATGTGTTGTTATTCGATCTCTAATAATTCTGTTATACGAGGTTAGCTTTATGCTGCCTCCTTTTATGTATTCACAAACTCAATAATTAACTAGTATGGGATCTACGGTTCCCCTACCCCTTTCCAAGCTTAATTATTTACACATATTTGTTGCATCTCGTAAATTTGATCAGAACGTAATATCAAGTTACCTTTTATGAAGGCAAAATAATGTTTCTCCGCGTACTGCCAGTATTAAATAATGAAGCATTTATAGAAGAATCTGGTGTTCTAAAAATATCTATGTAATTGTAATAACAATATGGATGAATCTAGAGTAGTCCATACTACACTAGTGAAAGAATATGCTAGGAATATTCTCTAAGAATCTATCTAGAGAATTCATGTATAATATCTAACAAAGAATAGTCTAGAAATGATGTATGGGGAGGATTCTAGAGATCTCCTCCCACACCTATAAATACACCCCATGGGTGATCTTGTAACACCAATCCAAAACATTTGAGCAGTACACTCTAAAGATTTTGGAGATAAGTACTCCATATTCTAAACACTCTAAATACTCCATATTCTCCACTACATCAAAAATACCTTCTCCTCCACTATCCACATAAACACAAATACAAAATATTCACTATCCTATAAAACATTTATCAAATATATAAATCTCCTATTTTCTAACAAGTGGCATCAGAGCTTGTTCGATCTAGAACGGGCGTTATGGCTAATCCTCGCATTATGGAATCAACTCCTTTGTTCAATGGAGAAAACTACGACTATTGGAGCATTCGGATGAAGACATACCTCGAGTCTCAAGATCTATGGGATGTTGTTGAAGAAGACATTATTATTCAAGATGGTTCCGAGTCTTCGACAAGTGAGGTAAGTTCCAAGAAACTAAGACGCCAAAATGCTAGAGCTCTTTCTATAATTCAACAAGGCATTAGTGAATCTATATTTTCAAGAATAAGAAATGACACCACTGCAAAGCAAGCTTGGAACACCTTAAAAGAAGAATTCCAAGGTAATGCTAAGGTGAGAACTATTAAATTACAAGGCCTGAGAAGAGATCTAGAAAATCTTAAAATGAAAGATTCGGAGGTTGCCAAGGATTATTGTTCAAAACCTATGGAGATCGTCACCCAAATGCGAGCTTATGGAGACAACATTTCCGATGAAAGAATTGTCGAAAAGATCTTGATTAGTCTTCCTGAGAAGTACGATCCCATCGTAGCCGTTATTGAGCAGTCGAAGGACCTATCAACAATGACGGTCACAGAATTAATGGGCTCCCTACAAGCACATGAGCTAAGGATGAATAGGCGACATGAAGACTCACTTGAGAGTGCCTTTCAATCAAAGCTCAACATCAAAAACAAGAAATCAAGAAACGAAGGAGGCTCGAGAGGATGGCAACGAGAAGAAAAGCACGAGGAGACCAAAGGTGAGTTCCCCCCTTGCCGAATATGCAAGAAAACTAATCACCTAGAAAAAGATTGCTACGATCGAGGAAAGCCACAATGTAAAAATTGTAAGAAGTTTGGGCATGTGGAGAGAAATTGTCGATTGAAGAAGAATCATCAAGCCAACTACTCAGAAGATCAACATGAGAAGGAACATATCTTCTATGCATGTCAATCTGCAATCGAGGAGAAAGAAGAAGATTGGTACATCGATAGTGGGTGTAGCAATCACATGGCATCCAACGAGAGGATCTTCTGTGATCTAGACACATCGATCAAGAGTAAAGTTAAGATGGGCAATGGAGAATTGGTGGAGACGAAAGGTAAAGGTACGGTCGCCATCGAAACAAGAAAAGGTACGCGTTTTATCAAAGACGTACTCCTAGTACCTAATCTTGATCAAAATCTATTAAGTGTTGGCCAAATGATGGAGAACGGATATTCGCTTCACTTTGAGGGGGAGTGATGTCGAATTCATGACTTGAAAAATAATGTGGAGGTTGCTGAAGTGAAAATGGGAAGAAACAGAAACTTTCCTATTCACTGGCAATATTTAAAACATAAAGCCATGGTGGCAAAACTTGACGACACAAGCTTATGGCATCGGAGATTTGGACATTTTAATCTCAATGCCATACGACTACTTCATCGTAAGGAAATGATGAGAGACCTCCCACTTATAAACGAGAAGGAGACTGTTTGCGAAGGGTGCATGCTCGGAAAGCAACATAGGCAACCATTTCCAACGGAGAAAGCATGGCGAGCAACACAAATATTGGAGCTTGTCCACACCGACGTATGCGGCCCAATGCGAACACCTTCCCTAAGTCAAAATAGGTACTTCATCCTCTTCATAGATGATTATACAAGAATGACTTGGGTATATTTCTTTAAAGAGAAATCAGAAGTATTTGGAATCTTCAAGAGATTCAAGAACTTTGTTGAGAAACAAAGCGGTCACAAGATTAAAAAGTTAAGAAGTGACCGTGGTATGGAGTACAACTTTAAAGAGTTTGACAAGTTCTGTGAAGATGAAGGCATAGAGCACCAACTAACGGTCGCCTACACTCCACAACAAAATGGAGTCTCGGAAAGGAAGAATCGAACGGTGATGGAGATGGCAAGATCCATGCTCGCTGAAAAAGGATTGCCAAAGATGTTTTGGGTAGAGGCTGTCTACACCTCGGTCTATCTACTTAACCGGTGTCCAACAAAAGCAGTACTCAACAAGACGCCAATTGAAGCTTGGTCTGGACAGAAGCCTTCCGCCAAACATCTCAGGGTCTTTGGATGTATATGCTATGTCCACATTCCATCCGTGAGGAGACACAAGCTAGAAGACAAGACGGAGAAAGGTATATTCCTCGGCTATAGCTCTCAGTCAAAAGGTTACAGAATTTACAATCTAGAAACCAAGAAGCTTGTTACGAGTCGAGATGTTGAGTTCGACGAGCAAGCGGCCTGGAACTGGGAGACGGAGAATATAGAGAGAAGATGGATATCCACACCAATGGAAGAAGATGGTGCGAGAGACAATGACGAGGATGACGAACAAAATCCAGGTACAACTCCTATATCCTCTTCAGAAAGTAATACTCCAAGACAAAGTGATTCATCACCAGAATCTCCGCCACTAAGGATGAGGTCCTTAAGTGATATATATGAAACTTGCAATTTTACTGTCTTGGAACCACCCAACTACGAAGTAGCATCTAAAGAAAAAGTATGGGTTAAAGCTATGGAGGAAGAGATAAATATGATTGAGAAGAATAAAACTTGGGAGTTGGTTGATCATCCAAAAGATAAAGAAGTAATTGGAGTCAAGTGGGTCTACAAGACAAAGTTGAATCCCGATGGTTCTATACAAAAGCATAAGGCAAGGCTCGTGGCCAAAGGATACGCTCAACTACCGGGGATTGACTACACAGAGACATTCGCCCCAGTTGCTAGGTTGGATACGATAAGAGCACTTATTGCTCTTGCCGCACAAAAACAATGGAAAATCTTCCAACTTGATGTGAAGTCAGCCTTTCTAAATGGAGAGCTACAAGAAGAAGTATACGTTGAGCAGCCTGAAGGATTCATGACGAAAGAAGGCAAAGTCTTACGACTCAAGAAAGCATTATACGGGCTTAAACAAGCACCTCGAGCCTGGTATAGCAAGATCGATGGATATTTTATCGACCAAGGATTCCGGAGGAGCAAAAATGAGCCAACTCTCTACATAAAGTCCCAAGGTAACACCAATATACTCATCATCTCTCTTTATGTTGATGATTTAATCATCACAGGGAATGATATTAAGCTAATTGAAGAATTCAAGAAAGACATGATGAACACATTTGAGATGAGTGACTTGGGATTGATGCACTACTTTCTTGGAATGGAGATAAGCCAAGAAGAAGAAGGTATATTCTTATCACAAAAGAAGTATATCGAGGATATGTTGAAGAAATTTAAGATGGAAGAATGCAAACCCGTTGCTACTCCATTGATTCCGAATGAGAAGTTAAAGAAGGAAGATGGAACGAAGCAAGTAGATGCATCCATCTATCGTAGCCTAATTGGAAGTCTACTATACTTGACAGCTACGAGGCCAGACATCATGTACGCGACAAGTTTTCTATCAAGATTCATGCAAAGCCCAAGCCAAACACATTTTGGAGCTGCAAAGAGACTCCTCAGATATCTGCAAGGAACAAAGACTTTCGGTATATGGTATAAACCAAGTTCAGAAGGAAACCTTTCAGGTTTCACTGATAGTGATTGGGCAGGATCTGTGGATGATATGAAAATCACTTCCGGGTACGCGTTCAAGCTTGGCTCAAGTATAATATCATGGGGTTCAAAGAAGCAAGAGTCTGTTGCACAATCATCAGCCGAAGCAGAATACGTTGCAGCAGCAGGAGCAGCTTGTCAAGCTATATGGCTAAGAAGAATACTTGAAGACATGGGACAACCACAAAACGAGCCTACAGAGATCTACTGTGATAGCAAATCAGCTATAGCAATGGCCAAGAATCCAGTTCAACACAATCGAACAAAGCACATTCCTATCAAGTATCACTTCATAAGAGAAGTCCAAGCAAGTGGATATATTGAGATGAAGTATTGCCCCACGGAAGAAAAACAAGCCGATATCTTCGCGAAAGCACTTTCAAGAGATCGATTTCAACTGCTAAGGAGTATGCTTGGAGTATCCGAGAAATGCTTCAAGGGGGAGTATTAAATAATGAAGCATTTATAGAAGAATCTAGTGTTCTAAAAATATCTATGTAATTGTAATAACAATATGAATGAATCTAGAGTAGTCCATACTACACTAGTGAAAGAATATGCTAGGAATATTCTAAGAATCTATCTAGAGAATTCATGTATAATATCTAACAAAGAATAGTCTAGAAATGATGTATGGGGAGGATTCTAGAGATCTCCTCCCACACCTATAAATACACCCCATGGGTAATCTTGTAACACCAATCCAAAACATTTGAGCAATACACTCTAAAGATTTTAGAGATAAGTACTCCATATTCTAAACACTCTAAATACTCCATATTCTCCACTACATCAAAAATACCTTCTCCTCCACTATCCACATAAACACAAATACAAAATATTCACTATCCTATAAAACATCTATCAAATATATAAATCTCCTATTTTCTAACAGCCAGTACAGCTTGTTATTGCTTGCAAATTTTTTTTCTTTTTTGTTTTCTTATGTAACGAGTTACTTGGTTTTAACTGGACTTACTATTTTATTTTTGTTTTATGCTATGAATAACCACGAAATTGTTACACAGTTAACTTGCACCATAATTTTTCATAATAAGTAAGCGCGCATGGGCAAAGAAAATTCACGAAGAGAAAATCTGTATAACCTTAAAATATGAAACAATTGAGTACACGTTATTAGTACTTGACAGCGTGAGGTTATATGGTATACTTTAACCATATAGATATACATATGTTAAGGATTTTAATAATTCTATTAATTACCTAGTAATTATATTCTTTCCTTGTATAACTTGATGAGTTTGAAAAACAGATTTGGCGGCCAGTTGAGCCAGATTTGTTTTTCGATTTACGTTTATGTATAATATTCATGTGCATGATGTAAGCATTGTAGTTGCAGGCTATAGTTTGAGGTTCTGTTTCAAATATAAGGACTATATACGATGTCTATAATTTGTTTCCGTCAATAAGATGTTAATTCACGACATGCGGTCGCCCCAGAAAACTCTCATATTTGTAAAAGGTTTTTTTGCCTTATTCATATATATATATATATATATATATATATATATATATATATATATTTGCATTTCGGTACTGAATTTTTTTTTAGAAGCCAAGAGAGATTTTATTGAAAGCATTATAGTACAAGGCAATAAGATACAGAAACATAGTCACTGACATGAACACCCAACACACAAACAATGATTCATAAACCAATCACAAAAGGAAAAACGAGCTATTAGCAAAAACTACCCATGTGTTATCTCTAATTGACAAATAACCCCATGTGTTATATTAATTGGCAAATACCCCATTGTGTTATTCAAAAAATAACAAAAACCCCTTCATGGCATATTTTATAGTGACAGTACCAATAACTAAAGTTGATATTGTTTTTAAAATTAAATTTCAATGATCTTTTTATGAAGAAAAGTCAAGCTATTTTGAGACAGTGAATCTGTCAGTGGCAACAGATATCGCCCAGCTTCGTTGTAACGAAAGAAATTAGCTTATTTGTTTAACTGTGACTACAATCCATAATTGCAAATTTAAACGATTTTCAAAGATTAAAGAACTAAGATCTTTCAATTGGAATCAAGAGCGAGTAGTTATTTCTTAGTAGTGTATATTCTAGTTAAAAATATTTTTCTTTTTTTTTTGTTTTTAGATGGAAGAAATGAGAGAAGGTCTTTTGACCATAAAACCATCAATGCTAACCGCAACTAACTACTCCTATTTGAAAAATTGCATGCGAAATCTTGTAAAATAGTAGGATAAAAAGGCGTGGAGAAGCATTCTGAAAAGTGTAACCCTCTAGTAGATGACAAAGTAGAGTAAAATCTAAACTTGAGTGGAATGATGAAGAGCAACTCCTCGCAAACTATAATTCTAATGCTTTAAACATTATTCTTGTTGTTGTTGATTATGATTAATATAAAAAGTACTTATAATTATGAAATTGTTAAGGATGCATGGCAAGCCATTGAAAGCGCGCATGAAGGAACTGCCAAAATCCGAGCATCGAAGTTGCAACTTTGAATGATCAATTTGAATTCATTCAGATGGCAAAAATGGAAATAATTGCTCAATTTCACTCAAAACTCAAACACCTTGAGAGTGAAGCCACTATCCTTGGAGTAGATTTTCCCAATTCCAGAACTCAACTAAAGTTGCTGAGACTCCTACCTGGAAGATGTGCAATGAAGGTTTCGGCAATTGAAGAAGCCAAGGTGATTGAGACTCTCCAACTTGCGGATCTGATGGGATCACTTAGTGCATGGGAAATGAAACTGAAAAAGAGAAGGAGACACAATTGCGAAAGGAGTTGCACTTCAGCCAATCTCCAACAAAATTCTGAAAACACAGACCTAATGCAGTCTCTGGCACTCCTTACAAAGAGTTTCAACAAAATGAACAAGCACTGGAATACAGGTAACCCTTCCCACATTGTTGCAAGCCTCTCTAATTCATTTAAAATTATTCCGCTACTAATAGACTTGATAGCATAAATACTGGGAAAAGTATACAATGCAAGGAATGTCAAGGTTTTGGCACGTTAGAGCTGATTGTGCAAACCTGCTCAAGAAGAACAAAAGCTGAGCATTGTTAACATCATGGAGCGGTGATGAAACTAACAACACCGATTAAGAAACTGAAGAAATTGTTGATGTTGCATTTTCATCATTCGTCTCTTTCTCACCTAGAGCAAACATGGTTGTTGTAATTGACATTCTGACTGAATCCGATAGTGACTCGATGACAATGATTCAGATTCAATTCAAAGTGTAATTATGGTTGCCTTGACAAAGTTTGAAGCCATGTTCCAACGAAATGTTGAACTTGAAGCTCAGTTCAAAACTCTGCAACCATGTGGCAGCCCAGTCAAAATGAGCCAAAACTCTAGAGCTTGAAAGGAAAATAATAATCCTTTCAATGGAAAAAGATCACATCACTGAAGATCTTGATACAACACTTGCAGCTCACAAGACGCTGAACGAAGTTATAATTCTCACTCAGGAAGATTTAGAATCAGTCATGAAAAATGTTAAGATACTAACTCTAGGAACTGAGAAGCTGGAGAAAGTTCTTGAGTAGGATTTTTTGATAATGGTGAACTAAAATTTCTTGAGAACACATATGTTACATTGTCAAGGAAGAAACGAGTACCTAAAGGAGTAGAAATTCTACTTGATTACTCAAACATTCACCAACAGTATATTCAGGTAAATCCTAGTTGCAACTTGAACAATACTATTTTTTTTACCGTTTTCTGTTGACATATCACAGAGAAGTGGATTTGTTCCAACGTGCCATCATTGTGAAGTGAAATTAAAGGGCATATTCGACCATACTGCTACCAGCTATGGGAATCACAATCCCCTACACCTTGCGAACCCGCCCATGTTGTTCAAAAGAAGAAGAAGAAGAATAAAAGAAAGAAGCCAACGAAAAGTGCACCCAGTGTTGCACCTGTAAAATCTGTAAAAGAAAATTTGGGTGGATAAATCTACCAAAAAACTTACTTTCCTTGTTGCTTGCAACTCTATTTCCCAAAATTCTTCAAATGGTAATCGAGGAAAAATCCTTGGAAGAGGAACATTGAATGTGAACGATTTTCTTAAACTTAGAAATATCTTGTATCTTGATGGACTACATGTTAATTTAATTAGTGTAAGTTAATTGTGTGATAATGAGTTGTTTGTTAGGTTTACTAAAGATGAATGTGGGGTTTTTGATGAAGATAAAAATTGTGTTTTGCAAGGACGGAGAAGCACAGAAAATTACTACAATCTGTCTAAATGTAACTCGGTTATTAGATCTTTCACTTGAAACTTTAGTGTTGATAATCCTACAGAACTGCGGCACCAAAGGACGGGGCACATAAATTTCAAGACACTTGCTAAGTTATACACTTAACAAAGTTGTGAGAGGCTTGCCCAAAATTGGACCTAAGCCTACAGGAAAGCGTGAAGCCTGTTGCAACAGAAGGGAAGCAAAAAAAGGGAAGCAAAAGAAGACTAGTCATGCATTGTTGCAACACACACCTTCTGAGAGGATCCTATAACTTCTTCACATGGATTTAGTTGGACCAATTCAAAAGGAAAACATCTCTGGTAAACGTTACATCTTTATTTGTGTTGATGACTTCTCCCGCTTCACTTGGGTTGAGTTTCTCATTGAAAAAAATGATTCTTTTGTTGTTTTCAAAAACCCGTGTCACAATGTTGCAACAGGAAATATTTAAAGCCTAAAAGAATTCTAGCTGATCATGGTAAGGGGTTTGAAAATTCTAATTTTAATGATTTTTGTAATGATAAAGGAATATTTCATGAGTTTTCAGCTCCAGTTACACAACAGCAAAATGGTGTGTTTGAATGCAAGAACATGATTATTGTTGAGATGGCTCGTGGCATGCTTAACTCTAAAATAATAGCTATACGTTTTGGGTAGAAGCAGCCAACACTGCATACTACACCATAAACCAAGCATACTTACGACCAAGTACAAACATGACTGCCTATGAAGTACGGAAAGGTAAACGTTCAAGTATACATCACTTATACATATTTGGGTGTACTTGCTATGTTCTTAATGATCGTGAGCAGAGAGGTAAGTTCCAATCAAAATTTGACCTAGGCATTTTCGTTGGCTACTCTGAACTCATATAGAATTTTTATAATATGCGTAATCAGGCTGTTATTGAATCCTCTAATGTCGAATTTGATGATTACAAAGACTTTGCATCTGCATCATATGAAGCAAAAATCACTGATCTAGTTAAAATTGAGCACCATGAGAATGGATCTGATGATGAAGATCACATGAGATTTCATGAGAACACCACATCTAAAATGGTGGAGGAAAACGTTACAGATCCAGACGTTGAAAGAGAGCTGAGGCTGCACTATTACAAAAGGAAGCACCACCCCATATCATAAAGAATCATCCTCTAGAATCTGTTATTGGCAACATTGGTGAAGGTATTTTCACTCGTGATCTCCCAAGAAAAATGTATGATAAAATGGTAAGGTTTGGTAGTTACACTTCAAATATTAAGCCAAAGTATAAAGAAGCCTTTTTGGAAGATAACATGCAAGAGAAGCTGAATAATTTCGAAAGGAACAATGTTTGGGGAATTAGTACCATTACCTTCAAATGCAAATATAAATTGGTACAAAATGGATCTTTAAGAACAAGATATATGAACTTGGTAACATCGTGAGAAACAAAACTATACTTGTTGTTCAAGGTTACACTCAAGTTGAGAGAGTAGATCTTGATGAAACATTATCTCCAGTTATAAGATTGGACTATATTCGTCTTCTACTTGTTATTGCACGTGTCTTACGTTTTAAACTGTTTCAAATGGATGTAAAAAGTGCTTGTTTAAACGGTTATCTGAATGAAGAAGTTTTTGTTGAGCAACTCGAAGGGTTTACTGATCCTAATTACCCATTGCATGTTCTTAAATTTTAAAAAATGCTATTTATGGGCTGTAACAGGCACCAAGGGCATGGTACGAGAGACTCACTCTTCATCTCCTTGAAAAGGAATATTCTAGTGGAGGTGTTGATCGTAATCTTTTTATAAAACACTTTGGTGATCACATACTTACTACACAAATTTATGTTGATGATGTAGTGTTTGGTTCCACATTTGAGAAAGAGTTGCAAAAGTTTATTGTAGTGATGAAGAATGAATTTGAGATAAGCATGGCTGTTGAACTAACTTATTTTCTTGGCTTATAGGTAAAATAGGGAAACAATGGAATTTTCATCTTTCAGGCTAAATATGCAAAGAATCTTGTGAAAATATTCGGTCTAGATCATGCAAAGCCAATGAAGACTCCTATGGAGAGAACTAATCATTTTAGCAAAGATGAAAGTCTCAACTCCGTTGATCCTAGTTTGTACAGAAGTATGATTGGGAGTCGGCTTTATCTCACTGCCAGCAAACCTGATATTTGTTTTAGTGTTAGGCGTGTGTGCACATTACCAACCGTGTCCTAAAAAGTCTCATCTTAAAGCTGTTAAAAAAATTATGGGATACATTTCTAGAACAACTGATTTTGGCCTCTATTACAACTATAACGACAATACTCATCTTGTAGATTATAGTGATGCTGATTGGGCAGGTTGTGCTGGTGATGGGAAAAGCACCACTGTAGGGTGTTTTTATCTAGGAACCAACTTGGTTTCCTTGGTTTAGCAAGAAGCAAGATTTCATTACACCTTCCACAACTGAGGCTGAATACATTGTCGCTGGAAGTTGTTGCACTCAACTGGTTTGGATGAAACAAATGCATACGGATTACGATATCAAACAAAATGAACTAAGAGTGTTTCGTGATAATAATTGTGCCATTAATATTTCCAAAAAACTTGTTCAACATTATCACACTAAACACATTGATATACAGTATCACTTTATTCGAGAATTCATTGAGGATAAATTGTTGAGTTAAAACATGTTGGTACTGATCTTTAGCTTGCAGACATTTTTAGAAAGGCACTCGATGCTACATGATTTGAGCACTTGAGAAAGTCTTTGGGGGAGCTGCCTCATGTAAGTAGTAATAACAGAGTTGTTGCAACTAGGATGATTACAACACTTGAATTGTAAAACCCCAATTTTTTTTTAAGAAAAGAAGTACAATTCTTCTATTTTCAAAAGCTTCTTAAGCATTGTTAGATATAATTATTTCTTCTTCTTTTTGGTTTTTGACTTACCTCATAAAGACTGGGTGTTTGTTTTCTCTATCTCAAGTTTATATATATCACGTAAGAATTTAAAAATATATATATATATATATATATATATATATGTTTGTTATAACCTAAATAATGCTCATATGTTAGAATCAAATTAGTCTATGTGTTAGCCCTCATTATATAAAGTCAATTTTTTTTAAAACTCAAGACCAAAATCTTAATTGGGATATGAATTCTTTTGTTTTTCTTTTTGAGAACTTATATTTGTATTAGGCTTCTTTAAATAATATATATGTATATATATATATAAATAATTATATCACCTTAGATTAGGGTTTCAGATACTCCTGCGCAACCTTTCCCCGTCTCCTTTTCCTTCTTCTCAATTTTATTGCCGACACCGCTTCACCTTTCCATACACCAGGTAGAGTACTTTTCTTCGTTTTTGGTAATTAACTAAGTCACCATTCATGCATCCAATTAGTTTGATCATATACAAAGTATTGTGGGCCACGGTCTCTTACTATAATATTGTAAAACGTGTCGCATGAATAGTTCTTGGAAAATCTACAGTCTGGTCATATTCAATCCTAAACTTTCATGGTAATATAATATAGTATATTATTTATCATTATTTATCTTTACTTGATGCATTAAGTAGACTAATCAAATAATCTTATTTCGTAGTTCAAGGAAATTGAGGTATTAGGCTACTGTTATTAACAGAATCAATGTTATTTGTCATTGCACTATGCTTAGCATAAGGTTATTTAATTAAATTTTGATGCTAGGTAGTTCGACCAAATCGCGCGGCATTCTCATATCATTGTGTGGTAAATTACAGGTGCGTGTTCCAAAACTATATTATTTTCACTGAAAGGGAGTCTGTGCCTACGTGGTTATAGTAGTAAATATATATGTATACATATATGCATTGCTGTTTAACGTGATTGAAGATACATTGTTAAAGTTTATCTATAAATGATTGCTTGCTACATAGCATGTTTATTAATTGGAACTGGTAACGTTATTGATTATTAGCACTAATGAATATGGTTCATGTGAAACAATAGGCTTTTGCTTTAAACGTTTATTGTATTGACTGTTACTAACTGACTGAATTATTTGAAACAACCGAACGACTGACTGATTGTTTTGAACGAACGAACGATTGACTGATTGACTGATTGGAATGTTTTGAACGACCGTACAATTGACTGATTGACTGATTAGAATGTTTTGAACGACTGAATGGATCCACGGCTTGGTAAGCATGTTGTACCGCTGGGCAGCGGCGGGCTCGCCAGATGGTCTTCGTGCCCCATGGCCCCTCTCCCTTAGACCTATGGGAGTTTCGTAGTGTCTAAGTGGGGTAAACGACGAGCATGCCTGTGTGGTATGTGGAACGATTTCGAGGTAGCTCCTTGAATGGGGGTAATAAGGACTGACCGAACGGAGTTATAAGGACGGGTATTGTTTACTTAAGGTTGAAACTCTGTTCATTCTCGATTGATTGTCTGATTGCCCGACTGTGTGACTGCCTGAATGATTAATTGACCAATGTGCCTAATTGTTGTTTTTCAATTGTTTTCAAAATAAAAGTGCACGTCATTCACTTTGCACACAAACGCACAAACACCACTGAGATTTTTATCTCACGCATGCATGTTTTTCCCTTCCTTTCAGCTTTAGGTCAACCAGGACGAGACTTGAAGAACGTGGAGAGTGGGTTCCGTCGGGTAGTTAGTTAAAGTTGTATTAAGTTCACCTCTTTCTTTATTGTAACCCTTGTAATTGTCTTGTTTCTGGGCAATTAGTATTTTTTTAAGAAAGTTATTCTTGTTATGATATTGTACTGTTTAGCCTCGAAATTCCGGGGCGTTACAGTTGGTATCAGAGCTTGGGTAATTAGTGCCCAGGCTAAGCCAGGATAGGATCTTCGGACTTAGAAAGAACTAGGTTTCTCTTTGCTCAAGTTGTTACGCATTACTGTCGGGGTGGCCAACTGATAGTAATTCGATACATACTAAAGCATTGAGTAGATGGTTGGGGTTGAGTGAGCGTGTGTTTTGCATGTTGTATGTTATTGTGTTGCTTTCTATCGACTTGGAATGTCTTTGCTGCAATACGTATGCATTTTGTTTTTCTTCTTATAGGATAGAAAAGCTTGATTTTTTTTTGTTTATCTTTGACCTGATCTCCCTTACGTTGTTCCCAATATATTTATCTTACTTTAGACTTCATTGTGTTGATTATGTGCTCTTATTTCCATAACTGAATTGGATATTGTTTGAATTGTGATCATAAGAAAAGTGATTGAAATTCCTGAATCTCAACTCTTGAAATTTTTAGTGCTCCTTGCTCATCTTTAAAATGTTATAATGTCATGCTTCCGCTACTTCTATTAAAATTGCCTATATTTTGTTTCTCCCTGAATGATCAACGACTTTGAAATCAATATTCCTTCTTATTACATGTTTATTTATGTGATAATGCTTGTCTTGGTAATCTTCATTGATGTTGTTTAAACCACCCTAAGCGTTGGTAAATTACAGATTTGATGCATCCTTTAAGTTATTAATTGTGATGATAAAAAAAAAGATGAGAATATAAAACCAATTGAGTTAATTGCTTTGTACTTGTCGTATATGGAGTTGTGACTGTGATACTTTTCCTTTTGCACGTCACTTGTTTTTCTTTTGATGTGTCGTTATCTCTAATTAGTTTTGTCGATCCATGTTACCATGCTACCCTAACATGATATGCTTTACTTGAAAGATTTATTTTATCAATAGACCCGCAAGTCATATTGGCAAAGTGAATACAATACCGATCCCTCGTATAACTAAATCATGACCACAATTTGAATTTGGGGACCAAATTCCTTTAAGGGGGTTGGAATGTAAAACCCCAATTTTTTTTTAAGAAAAGAAGTACAATTCTTCTATTTTCAAAAGCTTCTTAAGCATTGTTAGATATAATTATTTCTTCTTCTTTTTGGTTTTTGACTTACCTCATAAAGACTGGGTGTTTGTTTTCTCTATCTCAAGTTTATATATATCACGTAAGAATTTAAAAATATATATATATATATATATATATATATGTTTGTTATAACCTAAATAATGCTCATATGTTAGAATCAAATTAGTCTATGTGTTAGCCCTCATTATATAAAGTCAATTTTTTTTAAAACTCAAGACCAAAATCTTAATTGGGATATGAATTCTTTTGTTTTTCTTTTTGAGAACTTATATTTGTATTAGGCTTCTTTAAATAATATATATGTATATATATATATAAATAATTATATCACCTTAGATTAGGGTTTCAGATACTCCTGCGCAACCTTTCCCCGTCTCCTTTTCCTTCTTCTCAATTTTATTGCCGACACCGCTTCACCTTTCCATACACCAGGTAGAGTACTTTTCTTCGTTTTTGGTAATTAACTAAGTCACCATTCATGCATCCAATTAGTTTGATCATATACAAAGTATTGTGGGCCACGGTCTCTTACTATAATATTGTAAAACGTGTCGCATGAATAGTTCTTGGAAAATCTACAGTCTGGTCATATTCAATCCTAAACTTTCATGGTAATATAATATAGTATATTATTTATCATTATTTATCTTTACTTGATGCATTAAGTAGACTAATCAAATAATCTTATTTCGTAGTTCAAGGAAATTGAGGTATTAGGCTACTGTTATTAACAGAATCAATGTTATTTGTCATTGCACTATGCTTAGCATAAGGTTATTTAATTAAATTTTGATGCTAGGTAGTTCGACCAAATCGCGCGGCATTCTCATATCATTGTGTGGTAAATTACAGGTGCGTGTTCCAAAACTATATTATTTTCACTGAAAGGGAGTCTGTGCCTACGTGGTTATAGTAGTAAATATATATGTATACATATATGCATTGCTGTTTAACGTGATTGAAGATACATTGTTAAAGTTTATCTATAAATGATTGCTTGCTACATAGCATGTTTATTAATTGGAACTGGTAACGTTATTGATTATTAGCACTAATGAATATGGTTCATGTGAAACAATAGGCTTTTGCTTTAAACGTTTATTGTATTGACTGTTACTAACTGACTGAATTATTTGAAACAACCGAACGACCGAACGTTTATTGTACCGCTGGGCAGCGGCGGGCTCGCCAGATGGTCTTCGTGCCCCATGGCCCCTCTCCCTTAGACCTATGGGAGTTTCGTAGTGTCTAAGTGGGGTAAACGACGAGCATGCCTGTGTGGTATGTGGAACGATTTCGAGGTAGCTCCTTGAATGGGGGTAATAAGGACTGACCGAACGGAGTTATAAGGACGGGTATTGTTTACTTAAGGTTGAAACTCTGTTCATTCTCGATTGATTGTCTGATTGCCCGACTGTGTGACTGCCTGAATGATTAATTGACCAATGTGCCTAATTGTTGTTTTTCAATTGTTTTCAAAATAAAAGTGCACGTCATTCACTTTGCACACAAACGCACAAACACCACTGAGATTTTTATCTCACGCATGCATGTTTTTCCCTTCCTTTCAGCTTTAGGTCAACCAGGACGAGACTTGAAGAACGTGGAGAGTGGGTTCCGTCGGGTAGTTAGTTAAAGTTGTATTAAGTTCACCTCTTTCTTTATTGTAACCCTTGTAATTGTCTTGTTTCTGGGCAATTAGTATTTTTTTAAGAAAGTTATTCTTGTTATGATATTGTACTGTTTAGCCTCGAAATTCCAGGTCTATTTCCATCACTCGTATAGCATCTGCAACGAGTCGACCTAGTCAGGTTTCTCACTCTATCCTTGACTTGTATACCTTGTTATTGTGGTCGATTGTACCGCAAAAGAGATGGCGAATTTGCAATTGATGAAAATCATGGCATTCTTAAAGAAGAGATTTAACAGTAGTTGAGTTTAAACAGAATAAGTGGAGCCATTTTGTGATTAGTATTTAAATTTGTTGAGTTAATAGATCCTTCATGCTTCAATTGCGAGTATGCTCTGATTGCATTACATTCGTACAAGTGTCTCGGTTTTCACATAAATGGATCTCATTGAAATAGTTGCAACTCTGAGATCTGGATCATGAGCTTTTATTCACTTTACACATCTATAAAGAACTTGGCATTCTCTTTCATCTCCGGGGAAAATATTTGTGCTTAATGTGTTTGGCCATCATTCAAGCTTTCGGATGAATTGATAATTATAAATAATGTTGTGATAGCTATGTCTTTTACTAGTTGCATTTGCACCAATGATTCCAATGTTATGATCATAATTGCAAGGTATGGGACTTGGATCCCACATTGATATTGTAAGATATTAGTGTGGGGTTTATATGGACTTGGGCTCTTCCACCTTAACAGCTAGCTTTTGAGGTTGGGTTCTCCTAAGCCCATATCAATTGGTATCAGAGCCAGCCACTACTCCCTCCCAGTTGCAATCGTGCGGCGCGGGTGGTGACGTCGGTATTGCAGTGTTAGCCCGGGGCTAGATGAAACTAGCGCAAAGCCAGCCCGCGTGGGCGCCGGGGCTGCGGAGCGTGGTGGAATGTTATGATCATAATTGCAAGGTATGGGACTTGGATCCCACATTGATATTGTAAGATATTAGTGTGGGGTTTATATGGACTTGGGCTCTTCCACCTTAACAGCTAGCTTTTGAGGTTGGGTTCTCCTAAGCCCATATCAATTATTATTCATATCATCCGCTTTTGTTATTTCCATCAGGTTCTGTACAGGATCACTTGCGAGCATAATATGTTTTCAGAAACCTTTTTCTTAAAGTTGCAATTCATAAGCTTTAAAGATTAATGTTGAATTATTGTTGCATATTTAATTAATGTTGAGTTACTGTTGCAACTGGAAAATGCTTCATGGCCTAAGAGTGATGAGTGTGAAAGCATTCACTTTTTATCCCACGTGTCGTCTCATTGAAGAGAGCTACCTCATCTCATAAATGAGTCAGCGCGAAAGCTACCAGCCCTTTGTTTTGGTGAACATTCTTTTAATTCAAAGTAATCTGATTTCAGAGTGTGCTCTGTGTGTCGTGTTATTGAACTTGATTGCACTCAATCTCTTACTGGATTAAGAATGTATTTTTGTTGATTGGAATACTTCCTTCTTAAGACATGTAGCAGTGTTGTAATTGCATGTCGTGTGATTTGTCACATATTTTGTTTCAATAGATTTTGGATATCTTCCAATTTTGATTTGTAGATATCATATATCCTTGTGTATCTTGTGGAAATATTGCTGACTGTGATTTTGGGCGAAATTTTTGGTTAAAGAGGGATATTGTTATATCAAAGATACCCTTGATTTTTTCTAACAAAAAGGGGGAGAAAGAATAGACAGGGGGAGTTACAACTTAGGGGGAGTGACCCAAGTTGTCTTTGGACTTGAAAGTTTGAATGTTTATCTGATTTTATCTTACTATGTTGTCTAACTCTGTTTTGCAGATTGAAAATTGATTTCGTCAAAAAAAATCAAAGGGGGGGATTGTTAGAAAAAAAAAATTATTTGATTCAATAAATATGGTTGATATTGTTTTTAAAATCAAACTTCAACGATCTTTTTTTGAAGGAAAGTCAAGCTATTTTGGGACAGTGAATATGTCAATTATAACAAATATTGGTCACCTCCGTTGTAATGAATGAAATTATCCTTTGAAGATAGACTTTCAAGATCTTCCAAGATTTAGTTATTTCCTTATCCTTTGAAGATTGACTTCCAAAATCTTCCAACATACGTTTACCTTTATTTGATCCAATCTCCTACTATATTGTATCTACACGTCTTTATGTTAGCGTATATATTGGATATAGGAAAGAAGATTTACACGGATCACACATGGAGTTACAGCTGGCGATACGTAAAGATTCACCTTATGCCTATAAAACGAGAAGACGCGAGACCTAGAAAGGATAAGCTTTGAGCGATAATTTGTTGCAATTCATCATGTATCGAGTTAAAGTCTTTTTTAGTGAGAGAACATCCTATCAAATAAACTTTGAGCTATCTTAAAGTTCTCAGACTCAAAGGCGTATGCCCGAAGTAGTTAATGCCTAGGTGTTGCAAGAGTGAAGTAGTGGGAGTTTAGCTTTACCTTGTAGTAAATCCTAAGATTGTAATTCTTTAATAGGTTTACAAGTTTTGAGTCACTTTTGAGTGAATGCCCTGCGGACTAGTACCATTTGGATGAACCACGTTAAAACCTTGTGTTCTTTCCCCTTTCATTTAACTTTAATAATTGTCCATAATTGCAACTTTAAACGATTTTCAGAAATTAATGAACTAAGATATTTCAGTTTCTAACACCAACATTCCTTATCTCTTGACCTCTTTGTTCTATGCATCGAATGACTTGTTTATTTGATTAACGACGAAGTGGATGGGGAAAAATGGGTCCCGGTATCCCCTTGTGAATGAGGGCCTAGAATGTTGCATTTTGTTTTGTCGGTGATCTCATTCTAATGGGAAAACCAACTATAGGGATGGTGCGCGCGATCAAGACGGTTTTGGATAGGTTTTGTGCGGCCGCAGGGTTGAAATTGAACCCCCATAAATCCAATATATTTTTCTCTAGGGCGGGCGGATCAAGCTTGAAAACAAACATAAGCGACTTTCTTGGATTTGGACAAACACAAAACCTCGGTAAGTTTCTTGGGGTAAACCTTTTCATGGACGAGTAGGTCGGGATACCTTTTTCGAGATCTTTGATCGAGTTTCAGTTCGTTTTAATGATTGGAAGAGTAAGTTCTTGTCCGTTGTTGGACGTACTACTCTGATTCATTTCATTTCTTCCGCACTGCCCGTATACTTGATGCAATTGACTTGTCTCCTAGATCATGTGTGTGAGAAGCAAGATAGACTAAATCAGGATTTTTTATGGTCATCCGATATTTTCAAGAAGAAACTACATCTAGTGGCTTGGCAAAATGGAACCAAATCAAAGAAAGAAGGCGGTATCAGGATTTGAAAGGCGCGCGCACACAAGTAATGAAGCATTGCTTTCAAAGTTGGCTTGGAAAATTGTTATTGGGGAAAAGATCGTTAGGAGTAAATTAATTAAGGCAAAATATCTACGAGGAAAAAAAATCTACAACATTCAGCCAAACCCTTGGATAGCGGTACATGGAAAGGAATATTAAAATGTGTAGGGCTCATGCAGCCGTTCTTGCGATGGAAAATCGGGAGGGCACAAGGATCTCATTTAGTTTGATAACTAGAGGGGAACCAGTAGATTATGCGATGAAGGAGTTGAAATTCCTCCACTCGAACATTGATTAAACTTGCATGAGATGTTAGACGAATAGGGAAATTGGCGGCTAGATGTTATCCACACGCACATCCCAACAGCACTTTTGGCCAATATAGGAGGACGACAAATCAGCGACACGAAAGATAAATTGTTGTGGAATGAATCATCAATTGGGAATTCACGAGCCAATCCGCTTATAGAGCATTCAAAAAACCCATCTAATTCGAAGCTTAATACCCGCATGGAGCTTGCGTGGATATGGAAGATTGATGTCAGAAAACTTCAGCATTTTCTTTGGCTCGTTACACAAAAAGATTTGGCCAAATGGTAAGTGGATGCGGATTTTTGTGGCGGGTCTATGGAAGATTTGGAAGCACGGAAATACATGTGTGTTCTACGGCAAAAAAGGTAACACTCAAGGAAGACTCTTGCAAATAAAATGTCTTAGTCGAGATCTATATGATGCAAGACAAAAAAAGAAGAATAACGAAAAGGAAGAGCATTGGAGTAAATAGCACACGGGGTGGGTAAAACTTAACGCGGATGGTAGCCTCGACTTGAATACCAATTTAGGAACCGCAACTGCAGTATTACCTAGATGATGCTATGTGGACATGGGGATTTAGTAAGCTACTCGATTCGTGGAAGAAATGGACGATGTGGAATTGGCAACCTTGAAGAATGGACTTGAGATTGTTTGGGATAAGAGAATGCCTTTAATTGAAGTTGAGACCAACTTACTAGTGGCTTACAAGCTCATATGCAACAAGGTCGCGCACCTCAATCTAGATTTACTACGCTCGTAAATGAGTGCAATATATTAATTCACATGCCTTGGAACTGCAAACTTAAATGGATACCGAGATTGGCAAATCGAGTCGCAAATGGAGTGAAGTAAGCGAGAGAATGGACTAGGGAAAGAGAATTATTTTGGGATAAAACTCCTTCTTGTATTAGTTGCCTTTTAGCTAGAGATATGCTCTAATGACCTCTCTCTTTCATTATTTACTAGGAAAAAGGAAGAAGCATGTTGAGTGAGGAAATCATTTTCCATAAAAAAAAAAAAAAAAAAACCCCAACTTTTCACTTTCCATAAATAATGCAAATCAAAGAAGCATAAACAATAAGAAATCAATGTTTATATATATATTCCGATAAATCTATATATATTTATATATATATATATATATTATTTTGTGTTAAACTAATAAATCTGATCAAGCACCCGGCCATAAAAGTTTCTTTAACATCAATCATACACGACAACACTTAACTCGTAAATTTTAATTGGTCACACTTTTTCATTGAAAAGATCTGCTGAAGTCCGTAAAATCCGGTAACTTTCAAATTTATTTGAATTAGCTGATATGTTATATCAAATCACCAAATTTTAATGATATATCACCGGCTTATAATGTTGCTCAAATAGCACCTACAGGATTTACCCATGAGGTAAATACGAAGCGAACGAATATAACATCGACGATGGTAACAACACAAATTTAACGTGGAAACTCCAAAACCGGATAAAATCACGTGGAACCGAGCAAAACCCACTATGTAAACAATTTGTACAACTACATAATTTTTACTCATCCCAACGGCCCTCACAGAACCTATTCACTTTCACTGCTCCTTCAAGTACTCCCTCAAGTACTCGACATTTCATATTTAGGGAAGATGAAAAAAAAACTCTGAAATAATATGCTTTCCATTTGAAATGCCAATGCCTATTTATAGGCAATTCTTCACATACCCATTGGCTAAATTATATATTGGCCAATCATGCAACTGTCAACAAGAATCCAATTCCCCCACTTGGAAAATTTAGTGCCAACAATCTCCACCTTGAAGATTTGATTAATGACTAGTCAGATCCTCAAAATCATCTTCACTTCGGCCCCTGGTCGATCGCACGCCCAACTCCGCCTCAAAAAGTCTTCATAGCTCCCGCTATCACTACAACACAGTCATACTTCATCTCAAAAGTACCATGCTCCACCATAAAGCACAACCATTCATAATACACCAATTACAAGAATTTCCATTTTCAGCCCATGTCGAACATAACCATGCTGATAGTATGTGGCAACTTCCATTTTGGGCTCCTCCGGAAGTCTTCAGCCCACCGATTTGAATAACAAAAACTTTGCATTAACGCCCATAGCAAGACCCGTGTGTAGACTGTGACCCACTAACACTAGCGTCGTGTCTTATGGCAACCTCACGGTCTTACGCCATTAATACGCAGGCGCCACTTATAACATGTCACTCAAGTAAGCAATGTTAGTTTCACTAGTGCTTGAATAAGAGTCGCTCGCCGGATCGACACATCATCCCGGATAATTTTCTTTTTCATGGATCTAGTGTCTGCACCACTCTAATAGAAACTGTATCCGCCGTGAAAGTAGCATCGCTACATATAGTGATGCCATTGTGTAACCCTAACCAACTCAACATTTCCCAGACTTGAACATGCCCCAAGTCACAGTTGATTTTCCCATCAAAATACTTCACGTCAAACTTCACAATATTTGTACCCTTGTTTTTCGACATTGCACCGGTGAGTTAGTGAATTTTCAGTAGATTAGATAGGTACAAAGTAAACCCCTGGAAAGTGATAGCTTGTCTTTCTTGCCAAGATTTCAAGGTTCCCAAGTAATTGGTGGGGTCACAACAGTCCCACTTAATAACCAATTAGCTTTGACATAACCGCCTTTTACAGTACATAATCACACTACACCACACCACAACTCCACCACAGCAAAAACTCCACCTCCAACAAAATTCGTGCTCTGATACCACTGTTGGGAATTTGAACCACCTCAAATACTGCTTATAGGATTTTCCCATGAGATAAATACGAAGCAACACGAATATAACATCCACGATGGTAACAACACAAATATTTAACATGAAAACTCCAAAACCAAAGAAAAATCACTGGGAACTGAGCAAATTTTACTACGTTGAAAATTTGTACAACTACATAATTTTCACTCATCCCAACGAATCCCCCCCCCCCCCCTCCCCAAAGCCTACTTCACTTTTACCGCTCCCTCACTACCCCTCACACAAGTACTTGAGGTACTATATTGTATATTTAGCGAAGACAAAAAGAAACTCTAAAATAGGATGGTTTCCATTTGAAATGCCAATGCCTATTTATAGACAATTCGTCAGCCTAGAAACCATGGGTTTCTTACAAAACCATTTGCTCAATTATATATTGGTCAATTATACAACTACCAACAAGAATCCAATTCCCCACATGTGAGTTTGGTGCCAACAAATAAATACTTCATTCGCATATGATATGTTAATTTAGAGTTTCCTTAGGGTATCAAGATCAACTTTGTTCGCAATACACCAAATGAACGGTCTGCTCAAGGTAGTAGGCAAAATATTATAGTATCTCAAATCTTCAGATAGCTTGAAACTCCAAATATCTCGAATATGTGGTCCCTCTGATAAATTAAGTACTTGAATCCTTGCTAGGTCGAAACTGCAACAACATTGCATTGGTAACTAGAAAGGTCTGATAGATCGAGAGTCTGATAGCTCAAAGGTTGCTTTCGTTAAGAGCGAGTGGTTGTAAGGTTATTAAATGACGAGTCTTAATTATTGGGCCTCAGGTATTTATAGTCCTCGAGATGTGGGACTACTTTTGGTATTTTGCGGGTAGCTCAAAAGTAAGGTTTTAAGGTATCTCAAATTTCAGCTACGAAGTACTCGTTTGATAGGGGGATTTCCGTATTTGGTCGGCCCCTATTCAAGGCCCAGGGACATCTATATCGTGGATGAAGCCCGATATACTCTTGTATATCGAATATGACATTGATATAGTACATGGCGAAAATGTATAAATACCCCCACCCAGCATACCGAGACACTTGCACATTTATTACCTAATCTACATGTTGATATCGAATACCCATATTCAATATCCTTCCCGACATATTTCTGATATCAAGCACGACATATCTTGCAAGTAACCATTCGATATCACCCTCGTGATAAGTTCTAACGTGTCCTCGACATCGTTCTCGACGTGTCCTCAACATCATCCTTGACGTAACCTTCGACATCAGCTGTGAGACCCGGTCGGACTTTTTATCTCCAGCATCTGGTGTTCAGAACTAAAGTCGCTCTAGAGCTAGCATTAGTCATAAGAGGCATAGTTTGTAATAGAATCATAGCACAATACTTGTAATATCCCACCTTGTCATATATATATATATATATATATATATATATATGATCTATTACCAAATTAGTGGCACCGTCTGTGGGAATACCAATTCTCGGGATCAGAGAGCAGCAGAACAACCATAGAATGAAGAGACCTCAGAAGGGGAAGGAGTCAGGGCAGAAGAAGAGAAAGATAGTAGCGGGGCTTGAGAAGATGGAAGCTAATGCATCAGCTAAGCTATCCAAAAGGGAGTGAGTGATTTTGTCGTTTCATAACGAGCCAAAAAATGGAACTCGTTAGAGAGTTGGTTACTATTAGCATCAACCCCGAGCAGACGAATCGTACTCTACAGATCGGATCTGTAATGTTACTAGATATTAGGACCACTTTAGTAGAGTGCTTGAGGAGGAACACTGACATCTTTGCATGATCTGACTCAAACTTGAAGGAAATTAACCCCAAAATCATTGTGCACAAGTTAAATGTTGACCATCGGGCTAAACCGGTGAGGCAAGAGAAAAGAAACTTCAGTAAGGAAAAGAATGAGGTGGTAGAGAAAGAGGTAGTTGAAAAGCTCAAGGCAGGTCTTATCTATGAGATATGTTATTCTGAATGGCTTAGCAATATAGTATTGGTCTTGAAGAAGGAGGCGGAATGGAGAATGTGCGTGGACTATACCAATTTAAACAAACATTCTCCTCGAGACCCTTTTCCCTTGTCAAGGATAGATCTCATTGTGGACTCGACGGCGGGGTGCGCCTTGTTCAGCTTTGTGGATGCGAAGAGTGGATTCCACCAGATTTTCATGGCAACAACGGATCAACCGAAAATGGCTTTTGTTACGGATAATGTCATGTAGTGCTATCGAGTGATGCCGCTTGAATTGAGAAATGCAGGCACCACCTTCCAAAGACTAGTGGCCAAAATGTTCTATGACCTTATCGAAAAATCCATGGAGGTCTACGTGGATGATATGTTGATTAAAAGTTTAAAGGCTGAGGATCATGTGAAGCAAATGGAGCAGTCCTTTGGGATCATTAGGAATTATGGAATGAAGCTCAATCCAAAAAAATGTACATTTGGCATTCCGGCGAGAAAGTTCTTGGGTTATATAGTTAACGAGAGGGGGATCAAGGCTAACTCCGACAAGATTCAGGCAGTAATGAGTTTACCTTCACCGCGCTCAGTACAAGATGTGCAGTGTTTAGTCGGACGAATAACGGCATTAGGACGATTCATTGCAACCTCAGCCGAAAAGAGCCTACCCTTCTTCAAGGTGTTGAAGAAGGTAACATAATTTTCAATGGGCATATGATTGTGAGAGGGCCTTTCAGCAGCTGAAGAGATATCTGATGACCCCACCACTGTTGGCTAAACCCGATGCAGGAGAAATGCTTTATTCATATATAGCGGTCTCGACCAACGCTATTAGCATAGTTTTCGTCAAAGATGTATGTGGCAAACAGCTGCCTATCCATTATGTTATCCGTGTGCTCCATGGCGCAGAGAGGAACTACCTGCAAAGCGAACTATTTGCCCTAGCGATCGTAATGACCGCCCAGAAATTCAAGCCGCATTTCCTGTCACAGAAAAACCATTTCGACAGATAATGGTGAGCCAAGAAACCTCCGGGCGCTTGGTTAAATTGGCGATAGAGTTAAGCGAATTCAGAATAGAATATCGCCCCCAAACTGCCATCAAAGCACATGTCTTAGAATATTTTATGGCAGAAACCTTAAGGAATAGTGTGGATCACTCTTGCAACCAGATATTTTCTATAACCCAAGACCCGGGACCTGGTACCTGGCATTCAACATGGCCAGACCGCAGAGAGTTCAATTTTGCCAAAAGCCTGAACTTTTTGATTACGAACAATGATGGTAAGTATGAAGTGGTTCTCGCGGGGGTAACGATGGCAAAGACCTTTAGTTCATATCAGTCAGAGGTATTTACAGATTCTCAACTGGTGGCAAACAATTTCTTGGGATTCTTTGAAGCAAAACAGGAGACGATGGGTCTTATATCTAGCAAAGCTAAAGGCATTGTCCTCGAAGTTCACTAAATTCAACTTGATCCAGAGTCCTCGATCTGACAACACTAAGGCAGATGCGTTGTCAACATTTGCGAGCTCATTAGAGAATTTGGTTGAGAAACGCGTTACCCTATTGGCCACTTCAAGGCTGGCAACAGGTTTTACAAAAACTAGCAAGGTATGGGCTGACGTAGAATTCATTTTTTCTATTGCAGAGACTACTTATTGGAAGGACGAGATCTTCCAATACCTCCAGAACGGGAAGCTCCCCGATGATGTTAACGCACGGCGGTGCCTCAAATATAATGCCTATAAGTTCACCATTTATCAAGGAGAACTTTATAAGCGGTCCTTTGAAGGACCTTTGCTGAGATGCATAACCCCGGTGGATGCACTAACATAATGAGAGAGATACATGTTGTGAGTTGTGGGAACCATTCTAGAGGAAAAGCCCTCGCGCATAAAATTCTGAGGCAAGGATATTTGTGGTCGACGCTGAGAAGAGACGCAATACAATTTTGCCGTACTTGTGAGAACTGTCAATACCATGCGAGACTGATCCACTGGCCGGCTATTCTGATGCAGCCTTTAGAAATTACATGTCCATTCGATCAGTGGGGGACTGATATTGCGGGACCTCTACCCATCGCTAAGGGACAGAAAAAGTTTATGTTGGTTGCTGTCGGATATTTCACTAAATGGGTGGAGGCAGGGGCGTTGGCCCACATAACTGAGAATAATATGATCGACTTTGTATATAAGAGCATTATTTGTCGTTTCGACTTGCCTAAGTTCTTATATAAGATAATGGGACCCTGTTCCGGGGCAAAGAAATGGTTTCATTGTGCAAAGAGTTAAAGATTGCACAACACTTCGCGGCCGTGGCTCACCCAGATGCCAATGGATAGGTGGAATCCACCAGCAAGAGTCTAAAGGAGTATCTGGAGCGTCAACTTCATGCCACATTCATAAGCTAGATAGAGGAATTCTCGAGCATCATATGGACGTATCGTACTACCCCTCGAACCTCTACAGGGGAGGCACACACACCTTAGTATATGGATACGAGGCGGTAGTGCCTGTAGAGATAGGTGTGCCCACCTATCGAATTACTGAATACGACCCCAAACACTCATCTCGTTTGCGTCAAATGGACATGGACATGATCGGATCTACCAGAGAACGTGCCTATCAATGCACTGTGGCCTTCAAGGAAGCTACGACCCGGACCTTTGACAAATGGGTCCATCTACGTAACTTTCAAGTTGAAGACCTCGTCATAAATAGTGTGAGAGCTAGTAAGCACGTGGGGGAACTCCAAGCAAATGGGGAGGGCCCCTATCGGGTTACTCGAGCAAGTTCAAAATGGTATTATTATCTAGAAGATATTCATGGGACCTGTTACCTCGTCCATGGAACGTGTAACACTTGAGACGCTTTTATTGTTGACAACCTTACATCTAGTAATTAAAACTATGCAAAGCCTGATTCCCAATTTGGGATACGTAGGCAGCCAATTTCTCGGCCCAACACCGATATAATAAAAATATTATTCTAGCTATACAGGAGCAAGTTAGACGAAGTACCACCCAGGGAAATATATGATAAAAATTAGAGATTGTACACGCATACATGTAAACACTCTACTGATAAAAATACTGACAAGTTACATAGTTTACTCGTACTATAATTAAAATAGAAAACACACGCCAATCCTCAAAAGAAAACATCCTTGTAATTATCAAAGAGATCATCATGGATTTCATCCCTTGTAAGGGCAAAGATTGAGGAAATATCAAGGTTAGAGGTCTTTACGAGGAACTTCTAGGGTTCATCGTCGATATCCACAACAAGCTCAGCCACTCCCCGTGGCGACAACACATCCGGATACATATACCACTTGGGAATGTCGCTCTCCGGTTCTTGCTTTGGCCTCAGGGCAGCGGGTACCCTATGGTGAAACTGAGGATATGGACGGCAGCAGCTCAAACGACTGGTAACTCAGGCACAACATCAATGCCCCTTCACCCTCCGACCGTCGACATCCATAAAATCGGCATCATCGCCGGACGCATCATCAAACAATCCTTGTGTCTCATCCATTGGCGCGACCTCTTCCAAGATATCAAGAGAGGGAACCCCTATCCCCTCTTCCCTGCCAGAAGTAGGCGTAAAACCAACCATGTACAAACCTCTCTCCTTCATCAGAGGAAGAAAATGATCCCCAGTGTCAGAAGTCACAGAGTGACCACTAGCCGAACCAACACGATTCATGCCTTGGGACTCAGGCTCGAGATAGAGTAGGCCAATCTCGAAATCATTCCCAAACAAACTTAACTCTTTGATCCTATCTACTGTGGTATCCATTCCAAGTTTTAAGTCTTTCTCCCCTTGCAAAAGCCCAATTTGTTTAAAGGTGGAAGATTTCAGGAAGACCCTAGCTGTGACGGCCGCGCCCCATGTGTAGTGTTCCGATCCGAGTTGGTTCGGTGCTGGCCAGACACTTTACCCAGCTTAGACTAAAACATGTCTCATAGGAAGGGGTGTCACTGTCCAGGATCAACCATACACATTATGATAAAATAAAAATACTTTTAATATATACAGTGGAAGTCTGGAACATATAAATAATTTGACACTTTAATAATTACGTATTGATGATTAATCATTTATTCATTTTCAATTCCATGAATATTCCAAAAGGCAAGATTGGCAAAATTATTCATGTGATCCATGCTGCCACGTCGATCTTATCCTGAGAAATGGACAGACAAGTAAAAAGCGAGGAATAAGTCTTTGATGACTTAGTGAGATTCATACAAAACATGTGGCAATGCAAGAATTAACAGTGATTCATTTGATAGAAAAAATTTAACAAGATATTTTGATGTAACAATGGTACTGGAATATTCTGGATATAGTTTATGAACATGTGTTTAACAGTAAATAATCCAACCTTATACTTCCAAATACTATCTTATACCTCCTAACGAGGAGCGACCTCGCAAACAAAACTTGCGACATGCTCGAGTACATGCCAATCCAGCACTCGGGTTACAACCAACTCCTTACTGCAAGCGGCACCTAGATAAATGTGTATCAAGTGAAATTACTTAAACCGACAGTCCTTACTGCCCGGCAGCAACTCGACTCAATCAATGAGCCCAACTTCCCAAAGACGCCCCAATGGGTGATAAACAAATAAGCTAGTAAACCGGATAATATTTGTTGCTCCTTGAGCTACATGTCTCGAACAGAGTTCGTTGCTCTTTGCACAGTTCAAGAACCAGCAGATGAGATTATAATATTGAAGAATTACAACGATTATAATTTAATATGTGATAAATAATTAATGATTGAATACAATTTAATGATGAGTAAGAAAATCATTGTTATGGGGTGAGGTGCAAAAATAGGAATACGATGAATAGTATATTGTCCGTGGTTTGGTAATGGAGTAATGTCTTTTATGTCCAAGTTCCTCAGGCCAGATCCAAACGGAGCTAGAACAAATTCAAAAATCGAATCTCACCTTTATTTATACGGAGAATCTTGCGCGTCGTTGATTAATTTGTCAAACCTTTGATAACATTAAGATAATATCAGTTAACTGAATAATCATAATTCACCACTATAAACATATGTACTATTCAACTTTCGTGTTGATGAGATTTGAGGAAGTTCTTGTTAAAAAGTAACTAATGCTAATTTAAGTAAATAACACATATCATTGATGAGAATCTTACGTGATAAACTTTGATGTCGTAAGGTTAAGTTAAATATCAAATATACTTTGTATACATAATTTATATCTCAAGATTTATCTTAAACAACCATATATTTATAATTATAATTGTAGTTATAATTTTTCTAAATGTTAGAAAACTATTTCAAATGGTAAGTATACAATAATATCAAGTATAGTATGATAAACTATTTAATTTGATGCATAATAAATCTTCAAAATATATTACTTAACTGATTTGTGGAAAATCGTTCTTTAAGTCTCTAGTACATCCAAAAATTCCAACAATCATTACATCAAACAATTACCTTATGAAGCAATCCAGTTAATTGTATAATATAGTTAGTATTATTGTGTTTCAAGATTATCTTAAATTACATAACATTGAATTTATAACTTAAAAATTTAATACGTAAACCCAATCAAGGTAAATGATCAAAGAATGTTTAAGTTATGATACACAATCATATAAGAGGATTAGACCTCAAAAGTATATATGATAATCTTATTTAACTTATGCAAGGATATGTTAAATATGATAAATATACTATTCATATACTATTGAAAAATCTCAAAAATATTAATTCGTGAATACAAATCATATTAAAGTGATTCTAATGATTGTTATATCTTATAAGAGTCACGTATGAGTGATCAATCATGGTAGCATGATGATTATTTCAATCATAAACTAAGAACATAAAGCACGCAAAATAAGCTAGGGTTTACCTTCGATCGGATATCCAAATGGACTTGGTACCCAAATATTTTTGTGGCAACTGATCCCTAACATCACTAGGAACATGTGTACCCAAATGGGAAGGAAAATACAAAGGTTTGCTATGCTAAATAATTCTTGAAAACATAGAACCTATTTTTAGATTTTCAGATACCAGTCTATGGTTTATGAATTTCGACCTTCTAAATCACATTATTTGAAAACCATTTATTCAAATGAATGTTAGAGGACATCACGGAGTATTCGGCCATTGGCCTTGATCAAAAAGGATTTTTCTACAACTAGTTATGATTTTTCTAAGGTGCAGGGCCGAATGGATAATTTATGCGCAATAAACGTTTTGGGGTATTTTCGGGTAGGAAAACATAAAGTAAGAACTTGGAATGAATTTTTTCTGAAAGTAGACTCAAAAATGAAGAGATTGATAGGAAGAAAGAAGGAAAAACCAGAATGATTTTGGGTGTGAAAATTGCTGGAAGAAAGTCTACTCTTTATAGTCAAAAAAATCATGTTAAAATACTTTTAATTAAGGTCCCACTTTAATTTCTTTATCCTTGGCCACCTAATGAAGACTCTAATCTGATAATAGGGAAATGTGGTTGATTTTTCTTCTATAACTTAAAATATGATAAGTCTAATTTAAACAAAATACATATAAATTTATATATATACATATTTACTTATTTATATATATGTTAAAACAATTTAACTAAGGTCCCACCTTAATTTCTTTAACAACTAATTACCAAAATCTGATTTTAATTGTTACAAGAGTGATGTGGCTGATTTCAAAACCATTCACCTATAATGTGATATTATTCTTATTGTTTATAATAAAAAAAATATGAATAAATAGATAATTTTACACATAATAACTTATGTAAGTTTTTCTAGGTAAACAACTCCAAGATCAATATCTACATGTAAAATATATTGGTTAAAGATATATGAAGCATATGAGATAATAAAAAATGATGAATTTGTGTTCAAGGACTAAAATGCAATTTTTCTTAATATTTGGGGTCAAAAATGTTGTTTTCAAAAGTTTGAGAACTAAACTATAAATTTATATTTTCGTTCAAATTTCTGAGACGTTACACTAGCAATGGCCCACCGATGATGGTCGGGTTCAAGAAGCTTAGTTAACTTAGCATTCTGTGTCTCGAGCGATATCACTGAGTCCCTATACGAGTTCTGCTCTCGCTCCAGAAGCACATTTTGCCAACGTAGCTGATCGGCTTCAGCTCTAGCTTGTTCGAGCTCCTTTGTAAGTTTTTCCTTTTCAACTAGTGCTCTCCAAGACTTATCATGCACCTTTCTCGCACGAGTTTTGGCTGCGCGTTTTCGCGTTGGTTTTGTTCCGAGGGTTGTGGCTCTGAGCAACCAACTCCCGCATCTCCTCAACCCTCGTGTCATGTTCGGATTGAACCTCCGCCAGCATCATGTAATCCTCACAAAGAGAATGGAACATGTAGCCAAAATGTCGCCTTTACGGAACGTTAGGAATCAATAAACATACAACAAAGGGAGAGCATAGAACAAATGCAACAATGAAACCTTACCATATAAAAAAGCATTATGCACATCCAATGCACTAGGGATCACGGCGGCTGTGGTAGGGGAGGTAGGCATCCCATCTCGGGTTCGAGTCTGACATTCCCTCCAACACCAAGGGGAATCGACGCATCAATCGAGTCCTTAATAGGAGAAACATTAGCATCTAGAGTAGCACCTCAGAACTCTCACCGACTTATTTTCCAAGGGCGTCCTTCTCAAAATGAGCCCTAATGTCTGGGTGCCAATAATTAGGAAGAACACCGCGGGGGTAGCGGCGCTACAACAACATTAGGAGGTTTGGCGGCGAGTCTCCTTTGTGATTCAAGCTCTGCTTCCAAATTCCCCTTCCAAAATCAGACCTTCTTCGACGTTTGAGCGTGTCCCAATAACAATGCTACCACCCTCTTGCCTAGGTTGCACCACCAAGAAACGACCAATAAAACAGGAGTTCTGCTCGTATAAACGTACGCACGGAATCCTAACCTATGTAGCTATACCGGGGACCCGAATGAGGCCGTCATCAAGCGCTTCATTCATTGACGGTTCGTTCGATATATTCCCCCCAGAGGGTGGGTTAACCCCAGACAGATTCAGTTCAGAAGTTCCCCCCTAGTGAGCACCCAGCACATACTGCCGCGGAGCAACAAGGTGTTTTTTATGGGGCAGATTCTTAACACGGACCATCTCTCACCTGATAAGAGAGGAATGTTAAAGACTTAGCCTAACAATACATTCTGAAAATAACAGAAAAAATAAACATAACATGTCGATATCGGGGCTCGACGTAAAGAAACCTATATCAAATCCTCATATTGAAAGTGTAACTATTAGACGTCGATATCTGGGATCAACGTCGGGGAACGTATCGAATGTATATCGAAAATGAGACCCGACATACCTAAGGAATCTCAATGTCAACTTAGATATCCGGCTCGCAAAAGGACAAAACTCTACAATAAAAATCGCATGATAACAAAAAAAGGGGGACCAGTTTATATAATAAAATGTTTGGGCCCCCGAGTAATTAATGCTTTCGATGTCGGGGGCATATCGAAATGCGAGTACGATATCTACCTGATATGGATAAGTTTTCGACTTATAACTCTACAAATTACTTAGGAAAATGGGGGTAGTATCAAACATATATTTTTACTAACCAATTTCCTGGTCAAATAAGTCGAAAACTTGGGGGGAGTTATGGGTACCCCCGATCGAGATAAGACCCTACGAATTAAGTTTACAAATTATCATTTACATGATAATTCTTAAACTGGGAGACTAAATGATAGTGGAGATTTCAGTATTTGGGTCGGCCCATATTCAAGACCCATGGATATCTATA
Source organism: Linaria vulgaris (assembly GCA_948329865.1). Lineage (NCBI taxonomy): Eukaryota > Viridiplantae > Streptophyta > Magnoliopsida > Lamiales > Plantaginaceae > Linaria > Linaria vulgaris. The sequence continues at coordinate 37,275,803 of OX415253.1, forward strand.
TCGGGGTGAAGCCCGATACACGAGCGTATATCAAATATGATATTTGATATAGTACAGGGCGGAAAGCTATACCTCGCCCCGCATACCGAGACACACACATTTATTACCTAATCTACATGCTGATATCGAATACCAATATTCGATATTCGTCCCGACATATTCCTGAAATCAAGCCCGACATAGCTTGCAAGATCACATTTGACGTAACCATTCGATATCACCCTCGAGACTCAGTTTTGTTGTGTCCTCGACATCGACCCCGACGTAACCTTCGACGTCACCTTCGACATCAGCTGTGAGATCCGGGTGGACATTCTATCTCCAGCATCTGGTGTTACGGACTAAAGTCGTCCTAAAGCAAGCATTAGTGATATGAGGCATAGTTTGTAATAGAATCGTAGCACAACACTTGTAATATTCCACCTCGTCGATCTATTGTCAAATTAAATGTGCATTATAATTTTGGTTTTTTAATCCGACTTTAATTGCTCTAGCTAGTTTATGAAGTTGGATCACCACCGGCCAGCTGACATTACTAGCCTCCGAACGTTGGACATTCTAATTCATTAGCATTAATAAAAATAAATTGACTAGACACATGTACGTAACCACAAAAGTTGTAGAAATCGACAAATGGAATCAAATCAGTACCACAGACGCAAAATAATTTAGCGGTTCAAAAATGAAAGTTGACAAAATGCGCTTGAATAGTTGTATTTTTTATGAATACTTGTATCTGTATTAATTTTGTTTCATGAGTCATATTTTGACATGGCACTTGGTGGATAATTAAGTGAGTCACATTAAGATGAGGAAAGTAAATATATTAGGAAAGACCAACAAAAACCAGAGTGATTAAACTAATAATATTGTTCATTGGGCATAATAACATTCACGACTAAATTATTATTATTAATAATTATGAACGTAACTTTATAAAGTTATTGCAAAAATTATAATTCACTATGAAAATATAACTACTTTAGAAAAATGTTAAAGCAGCCGCAATAACTTAATTGGACCTAAGAAGACGACAAAACCACGCGTTCCCATTCTCTTGAGTAATTGTATTTACTTAATATGTTTTTATGTATTGTCTTTGTTAATTGCATCACTGTCCTCGCCCACTTTTCGTACGGTTTTTTTTTTTTTTGATGACAAGGCTTTTCGTACGGTTTCTTTTTACTTTCTTACGTGTATATCTTGCATGGAGTGCATTGTCAATATCCAAATTAGACTATCTTTTACGCCTAGTTTGTTTCCCAATAAAATGGAAAAAAAAAATATATATATAAAAAATGATGAAAAATAAGGTTTTCTAAGAAAAAAAATAAAATATTTTCCTTTATTTTCCTGTGAGGCTCATAATGACTTTTTTAGGGAAAGGTCTTAAGCTTTTCTGTATTTCTTATCATCTAACCATTTAAAATTCATAATTATACTTTATACTTTGAAATATGCATTAAAAACAAAAAAGAATTATATTAATATCGTTAATATTTTTATTTTTAAAATTCTCATTGAAACTACTTTATGTAAAATATCAATAACTTGCGTAACTTTATTTCATACGTACTATGATAATTATTTTTAAATATATGTGTTATATATAATATAATTAAAAAAGAAAAACTTGTGCAACGAAAATAAAAATAAAACTGAGATATTTACTCACCTTGTGTAGATGAAGAAGATTGATATGTATAATTAACAAGATACAATTTAGTTTATATAGAGACTAACAAACGAAAATTTTGTTTAAATTGGTGAGAAAACAAAACTTTTAAAATGTTTAGAAGAGATTGGGAAAATCCTAATGAAATTTCCCCACCTTTTTTGTAGGAAGTGAGATAAAATTTTAAAATGGGAGATAAGATTTCACACGTCCGTTTTCCTCTCATTTCCAAGATTTTTCCTTATTTTCTTCTCTTTTCCAAGATTTCATTTCTTCTCCATGAAAATCTTAAATTACTAAACAGTAGAAAAAAAGATTTTCCTTCAAGATTTTCCTTTTCCCCTATTTTTCTAGGAAACAAACTAGGCCTTAGCAGAAAGAAAAAATAACCTCCTAATAAATCAAAATTAAACATTTTTCCCCCCTAAAAACATATAAGTTGGAGCACTTTACTTCCGATCAATTTTTAGGTATATTTCTCAAAAAAAGAAAATTGATAATATACATTTCTGCAGAGAATTATCTTTCAACAAATTAAAGAAAAAAATGGCATGCACATTATTCACTTTTATTATATCTAAGGGCGGTGGCCGGTGGGAAGAGTCGGTATTTGGGGACGGGGGAATGGTCCCTCTAGACCCACCACTATCAATTTGATGTTTGTCGTCAAAAATCTCTATTGTAACTGATAATCGTGTAAAATACGGTATTTTAATGGTTGTTTTCTAACACTTTTGAGTAATCCTTGTAACATTTTTAGTGGTTTGTGTCTTTTTTTTTATTTTGTTGCTTAGAGTCGAGTTAGAGCAAAACGAGGCAAAATTGGGATGAATTGAGCATGAAATGAAAGCAAAGGGGAAAATAAACATTTGAGAGAAGTTTGTTGACCTAATCCGGATGAATCGCTATCAGATGACGCACTGCGACTAGCACTACGTAGTAATGTAGCAGCGGGGTGAGCGTCCTATATGCGGTGCGACGCATGATGAAAGCAAGAGGTAGTGCGACCAGTCTCAAGAGACTAGAGCGACCAGCATTGGGCGAAAAGAGCAGTGTGACATCCATCGCAACTTGTGCGTGACATGGAAAAGTGGCAGGCATGACTCAAACTTAGGGCAACATGTTTACAAGAGAAAAATAGGAGAGGTCTAGCTACCACATAAAGGATAGCGAAAATACATCTTCCATAGCAAAAACACACATCATAGTTCATCTTGTTTCAAATGATGCATGATAGGATTAACACGTGTTGTTTCTAAGCTAAAGTAGAGACATCAAACTACATTGTATTATCAGAACTATACATATGACAATTGGAAACACAACATGTGCATAGTAGATCATACGAACTGAAAGTGCAGGGTTTTCTGGAATCAATGTTAGACGATGCAATGTTAGACGATGTTGGGTCAACATTGAGGATAACATTGAAACCCGAGAGTCTGTGCGAAAACTGTTCTTCAGTTGCCAAATTTGAGTTTCGCCTTTATTCACCTATTAATCAAGTTCCACGGTTTTGGTTGTTTATGTTTATGTCCAGGAATGTATCTTAATCATAAGGAAGAGCTATGGACGATTCCATACTTGAGGTTTCCATAATTCAAGCCTTTGAATTATTCAACTCAACACGCTTTCAAAATAAGGAAACAATATTGGCGGTTATTTGCAACGCGATTCTTTTTAGGATTCTCTTATTTGAAGAAGATGTGTTACCTTGCTAGATCAGTAATAAAGGAAACACATATTCAAGAAAGATATCGAGTTCACAAAGAAAGGCAAATATTCAACAAGGAAACAACAAGAGTTACCAAAGCTGTGAACAACACATCTTGGCGTGCAAGATTCAAGAAATCTATAAAAGATGTGATGTTCATCAAGATGAAGACAAGACAATCGTGCTAAACAATATGAGAGATTAATCATTCTTTGTATTGTCTTCGTCTTGCTTTTGCGAAGCTTTTGTATCAACTATTTACATCTAGTTCATAGAAGATAAATAGTTCTTACTTGTCTGCTTCGTTGAGTCCGATCAACAAAGAGCGAGAGTGAATTATTGTGAGGAACATTTCTTTGTTAAAACCTTTATGGTTATTTGGCCTAAGGCTCGGAAGTTTTTAATAATATTGAACACTTCTTAAAATTATATCTTCTTGTGTTTAAATTCCGCTGCACATTATTTTAGTCAAGAAGATCATAGTAGAGTTAAGACAATTCCAGCTTAACTCTCAAAGTTGTTGTGTCAATCTACGATCCGACAATTTCAATTGGCGTCAGAGTAAAACACCGACTACACTGGTGGTTTGGAGGTGATACAACACAATGGACAGTGGCAATCCTAATACCAACAGGATTCCAGTTTTTGATGGCTGCAATTATGCATATTGGAAGATCACGATGAGGTCTCACATCAAAGCTATTGATATTCGAGTCTGGCAATCCGTGATCAATGGATACTCTCCTCCAACATTACCAAGAGATGGTGAAGGTGATCTAGTACCAAAACTAGAAGCAGACTGGACAGCAGCATAGGTAAGTCTCTATAACTCTAATGAAAAGGCTCTTAATGCTATCTTTAGTTGGGTTAATCATCACATGTTCAAGTTAATCCAGAATTGTACAAAAGCCAAACATGCTTGGGATATACTTGAATTACATTGTGAAGGAGATTGTGCTGTTAAAGACTCTAGATATAGACAACTGCTTCTGCAATTTGAAAAACTTGAGATGGGTGAAGATGAAAGTGTTGATAGTTATTTTGAGAAAATTCTTGATATTGCTAACCAATGTGAAATTCTAGGTTTTGCTATGACTAATCAAGAAATGGTTTATAAAGCTATGAGAACAATGTCATCAAAATTTTCCCTCAAGAAAATTGCAATGGGTGAATCTATAAACCTTGCTAATCTTCAGTTTCAAGTCTTGATGAATACTCTTAGAGAATTTGAGATGGAGCTTGGCTCACAACCTAGCAAACATAGGGCTGTTGCTTTAAGAGGATCAAGTCTTGACAATGAAAGTGATGATGATTATGAAATAATTTCTGCAAACTATGGTAAAATTACTAAGAAGTTCAATAAGCTGAATCTTAAAGGAAAAGGTAAAGAAAAGAATCTTAGTGATAGTTCCCCAGGTTATAAGAAATCACCTCCTAAGTTTGTGAAGTACATGGCATCAAAACCTACTCATTTAGAAGCTGATAAGTTAAAAGATGTTCAATGTTTTGAATGTAAAGGATATGGTCATATGGCTAATGAATGTGCTAACACTCTTAGAAAAAAAGGAAATTCTCATTGGGTTTGTGTAGATGATTTCAATGAAGATGATTTTAGTTCTGGAGAAGCTGAAGAACAATCAGAAGAGGTTCAAACTGTTGCGCTACTCACTCAGATTGACTGAACGCCAGAAGACTCCCTGAACAATTTCGGTTCTCAATGTTATCCCAACATTCTGGATCCAACATCAGAACAGTAGACCTTCTTTTCAGATTGGGATGAATATGATACTGATACTGAGCCTTATCTTGCGTCCTAATTTGATGAATCTAACTTTGATTGTTTTCATGGTTCAGTGAATCTAGATGAAGAATATTTCTTTGAAGGAGAAATGTCCCAGGAGGAAATCATTGAAGACCTGAAGTCTATCTACCACAAACTGCTGCTTGAGAATCACAAACTCATCAAGAGCAACAAAAGCTTGAAGGAAGAGATTGGATGCATGAAGGAGATGCTGAAACTGTATGAGAAAGACCTTGACAAAACTGAGGCTGAACTGAAAGAGGTAAAGGTAAAATTAGATAAAGCTGAACAAACCATTGACAAATGGAACTCCTCTACATCTATGCTTGATGAAGTGCTGAGTATGGGAAATCAAGGTAAAAATGGTTTGGGCTATGTTGAGAAACCTTCCTCTGGAGATGTTGATTCTGCCTATTTAATAGCTAGTTGTATCAAAGAAATGAGTAGTGTGAGTAGTGAAATTCTTGTCAACACTGTGAAAAAGCCTACTTTTATCTGTCAATATTGTTTTCAACCTGGTCACATTAATCCTTATTGTAAAAAATTCAGAAGTGTGATTGAGAAGAAAACAGGAATTAATAGCAGTACCAATGTCAGGAGAACCTCTGATCTGAATGTTATCCCAACATTAGGTGACAAAGCTGAAAGACATAAAAGTAGAACTTGGATAGAACAGTTAAAAACTCCTAAGGTTAAAATTGTTTGCAATGTTGTCTTTTCTGTTGTTTACTCTAACCTTGCAGGTAAGTGGTATTTTGACAGTGGATGCTCAAGGCACATGACTGGAAACATTGACAACCTGAAAGATGTAATCCTTTTGACTGTTGGAACAGTTACCTATGGAGGAGGCACTAAAGGGAAAATCATTGGAAAATGAGTACTGGATGTTGAAGGATTTCCACCACTCAAGGATGTGTTGTTGGTTGAAGGATTGAAAGCAAATTTAATTAGCATAAGTCAACTTTGTGATGATAACTTGCTAGTTACTTTTGATAAAAGTTCATGTGATGTGTTTAATAGTGACAATGTATGTGTTCAGACAGGTACAAGATCAAAGGATAATTGCTATCTTGCTCAAGATGAAGTTGAATGCTACCATGCCAAGGTAGATGAATTTGTCATGTGGCACAAGAAGTTAGGACATGTGCACTATAGAAATCTGGATAAACTACAGAAGTTAGAAGATGTGAGAGGACTGCCTAAGTTGACTAGCCCAAGTAAAATTGTTTGTGAAGACTGCCTGAAAGGTAAACAAACAAAAGTTGTTCATCCACCACTTCAGGTACAGAGTACTAACCCCAAAATGAATAAGTGCTTTGAATTGCTACATATGGATCTCATGGGTCCTATTGAGGTTAGTAGCCTGAATGGTAAGAAGTATGCTTTTGTTATTGTTGATGATTTTTCAAGATATACCTGGATTAAGTTTTTGAAAGAAAAATCAGAGGCATTCAACTCATTCAAGATTTTACATGCTAGTATCAAAAATCTGTATGGCACTTCTGTAGGTAGAATTAGGTCTGACCATGGAAAAGAATTTGAAAATGTAAGCTTTGCTGATTTTTGTGAAACTAAAGGCATTTTCCATGAGTTCTCTGCACCTAAGACACCTCAGCAAAATGGGATTGCTGAGAGGAAGAATAGAACACTTCAAGAGATGGCTAGAGTAATATTGAATTCTAGAAACCTATCTAAGAAACTCTAGGCTGAAGCTTTGAATACTTCATGTCATATTAGTAATAGAGTTTATCTTAGACCTGGTACTACTATGATACCTTATGAAATCTTGAAGGGTTCAAAACCAATAGTTGGACACTTTCATGAGTTTGGTATTAACTGCTATTTGCTAAAAGATAGAGACTATTTGAGAAAATTTGATCCTAAAAGTGAAAAGTGTATATTTGTTGGATATTCTCCTAATAGTGCTGCTTTCAGAGTCTATAATCCAAGATTGCATATTGTAAAAGAATCAGTTAATTTCATTTTTTATGAACTGACTGTTTCTGCAGGTATTGAAGAAGTCAATGGTTCAGATGTTGTTCCAACATTGGACTCAACATTGAACACAGACGTTGGAGATGCTGAACTATGAACTGGAACAAATGTTAACTTAACACCAGAAACCCCCAATGTTAGGCCAACATCTGTCCTGTCAGATTCTGAAGATGAAGTGGTTCCTGTATCCAGTAGATCCTCCTCTTAGAATACAAAGGGATCATCCAGCCTCTCAAGTAATTGGACAAATTACTGAAAGAGTTAGAACTCGCAACAAAGAAATGGTCAATTACAAGGATATGGCTAAGTTGTGTGTTTGCATGTCTTCTTCATGTACTGTTGATAATGCATCTTGTTTTGTGTTCTCCATTGAACCTAAGAATGTAACTGAAGTCCTTAAGGATAGTTACTGGATTAATGCCATGCAAGAGGAACTCTTACAATTCACCAAAAACAGAGTTTGGAATCTAGTGCCTAGGCCAGCACATGTGAATGTAATAGGTACAAAATGGATTTTCAAAAATAAAACTGATGAGAATGGTGTAATTATGAGGAACAAATCTAGGTTGGTTGCACAAGGTTATACTCAGGTAGAAGGTATAGATTTTGATGAGACTTTTGCTCCAGTATCTAGGATAGAATCAATTAGATTACTTCTTGCTATTGCTTGCTGTCTTAGGATTAAACTTTACCAAATGGATGTTAAAAGTGCCTTTCTGGATGGTTTAATTGACAAAGAGGTTTATGTAGAACAACCTAAAGGCTTTGCTGATCCTAAACATCCAGACCATGTGTACAAACTTGAGAAGGCTTTGTATGGCTTAAAACAGGCTCCTAGAGCTTGGTATGAGAGGCTAACTGACTTTCTGTTAGGCCTAGGTTTCAATAGAGGAGATGGTGATAGAACATTGTTTGTCCTTAGAAAAAGCTCAGATATATGCATTGCTTAAATATATGTGGATGATATTGTATTTGGCTCTACTAACAAGTCTACCTTAGACAAGTTTGTTGAGTCTATGACAGGAACATTTGAGATGAGCACGATTGGTGAGCTCAACTACTTTCTGGGGCTACAAGTTAAGCAGCTGGAGAATGGTATCTTCCTGAACCAGGAGAAGTATGCAAGGAATCTAGTGAAGAGATTTGAGCTACAAGAGTCCAAGCTTTGCAAAACTCATATGTCATCTTCAGTGAAGATAACAAAAGATGGCACTGGCAGCAATGTTGATCCAACATTGTACATATCCATGATTGGTAGTTTGCTATATCTCTCTGCCTCTAGACCTGACATCATGTTTTCAGTATGTGTTTGTGATAGGTACCAAGCTGAGCCAAGCCAATCTCAGTTGATTGTTGTGAAGAGGATTCTTAGATATATCTCTCGAACTTCACCTTTAGGCATTTGGTATTCTTATGACACTAACACTAACTTGGTTGGTTTCATTGACTCTGACTGAGAAGGTGATGTGGATGACAGGAAATCCACAAGTGGGGGCAGTTTTTATTTGGGGAATAATTTGGTCTCCTGGTATAGCAAGAAGCAGAACTGTGTTTCATTATCAACAGCCGAATCAGAATATGTAGTGTTACCCAACTTGTGTGGCTCAAACACATGCTTTCAGATTATGGGCTAGATAGTGATATACTTCTCATGTTCTGTGACAATCTAAGTGCCATAAGTATATCTAGGAATCATGCAAACATTCTAGAACTAAGCATATAGATATAAGGCATCATTTCCTAAGAGATATGGTAGAGGACAAAGTGATCAACATTGAACATATTGAGACAACAAATCAGCTTGCTGATATGTTTACAAAACCTTTAGAGAGTGAAAGATTCTTCAGCTTGAGGAAATCTCTTGGCATGTGCAATATATGAAAATGTTGAGGAAACCAGTGTTGACATAACACCACTGTCTAGCATTGATATATTGGTTGTGGTGTAGTAGGTATTCTGTTGTTTTTCCTTTGTTGAATTTATTTTCTTGTGAGTCTCATTTCATCTTTGTTTTGTCAGATTTGGTTTGTGTGGTTGAACTCTTTGATTAGCAACTATTTCTAGTTATCAGTTTCACATCTTTGTTTTGAAAAAGTAATAAAACTCTTCTGTTTGTCTGAGGTTGTGATAGCCTAACATATGAAGAAGTTGGGGTACACAAAGTTCACTACTTTGATGTCTATTTAGTTGTGTCTTATTCATATGGAAGGTGTACAGGACATGTGGAGAAGCTAGGGTGCATGATGTTGACAGCTTCAGTGTTACTCAGTTGTGCTTATTTATATGTTCCTGCTTGTTTGGCCAAAGAACACATGAGGGTGATCCTTTCTACTAGGGTGTTTGAGGTTTAGATTTCTTACATTTAGTAGCACTGATCACTTGGTGATTCTCTTCAATGCAGGTTGGTAAACAAGTATGCATAAGGAATTGGGGTGTTGGGGTGCATGATAAATGAATTGCCAACATTCAAGACCTTTGTACTTGCCTAACTTGTTGATGTTAATGTTGTTACTGGGGTGTGTGGAGTTCAGGCTGCCCTCATTCAGTAGTGACATTAGCTTTGTGTTTAGCAACCTTCAGCTTTCGGTTCAGATGAGTTATAAAAATGATAAAGATTAAAAAGAGATGTGTGTTGTGCTGGTTTGAGGAGTTTTTCATATGTGTTTACCATCTGCCTATCTGACATTACATTGTTACATTCATGTAGAACTACATTGTTTTCTTTCTTGTTGTTGAGTTGTGTCGGTCTAGGCTTATGGGGAGTATAATTCATGTGTTGAGGCATACAATTTGGGTGACATACTGCATGTGACACACTTTTCTATGACTTTCTATGTTGTGGAAGTGAATTTTTCCATGAATTCATAACTGCTTATCTCGGTGTGTTTCTTGTTATCTATGTTGCTTACTTATGATCTTGATCTGAACAATATGTCTGAGATACTCACTTGCTATATTGGTTAAGTTTCAGATGTATTTTTGGATGTATATCAAGCTCTCACATGAATTTGCCTTGGTGAAGCATGTACCTCCACCTTCTGGTTTGAATGTTATTGGATGTTATCCCAACATTGTGCATTATAGCAGGCTAACATTGAAAACATGAACTTATAAGTTTTCAAATTTTTTAAAACCGCTATGGTTACCTGTTAATTAAACATCAACGCAGGTGCGCGGGAAAATCTAGTGGGAAGGTTTTATTTGATTTAAATTTTGTAACTGCCCACTAATATTCATTCTATTTCCTTATTCACGGTTATTTTAGAAATTAAAACCCTAATATCCTTAACTGTGCTTGCGATTTCCTTATTTGTGCTTACTCTGCAAAATTACTCTCTCTACTCTCAAATTATCTCGATTTTCTCTGCAAATTCTCTCAAATCTTCTTTACTAACAATGGCAAGCAAGTCTCCCATGCAAACTCTTGCAGATGTTGCCATGGAAAGTGAACCCACTGCCACACGCACCCGTTCACACACTAGGGGTGAAGCTGCAAAATCAGATGATGCTCATGTTGCTGCTAAAAGGAAGGCGATCCCCTACGTGCAACTAGGGAAGAAGTCCAAACAGGGAGAATCGACCTCCAATGTTGAGCCAACTGCTGAATCAACCGCTCCCATCATCAATGAGCCTGAAATTGAGGTAAACACTGCTGAACCCAACCCTGAAATTGATGCTGATATAACTGTTGAGGAGGAGGATAGTGGATCTACTGATAAATCTGTGGAGAAGTCCGTGGATAAGTCTGTGGACAAAGAGGTGAGGAAGTGGATTAGGGCTCAAAAGAAAAAGAGCAAGGCTGCAAGGGAGAAGTTAAAAACAATGTCTAAGACTGCTAAGCAACGTGTTGAGGCTAGGAAAAGACAAGTTGAGAGATTAGCTAGGAAAAAGGCTGATGCTGAGAGAAAGGGGAAAGGAAAGCAAGTGATGGAAGAGAAAGTAGAGGTGGTGGATGTTGAGGATGAAGAGGAGAAGGAAGAGGAAAAGACTGAGGAAGAGTAAGATATTGTTGCTGATGTTGAGGCAACATCTAGGACAGAAGAGTATAATGATGGGTTGTATGTGATCTACCCTGAGGATGAGGAGGGCTACTTTTATCCATGCTATCTTTCACAAGAGTTGGAGAAGAAGTGGGATTCCTTCAAGAGAAGGGAGATTCACACTGAAAGAGCAGTAGAGATGGCCAGCTTCAAGGAACAAAAGGTGATGGACTTTCTTGAGGCAAGAGGGATGCAACAATCAGTGATGGAGTTGAGTGACTATGCTCCTGAGATTGTCATGGAGTTCTACCTGAATCTCTCCAAATGGATCAAGGATTACAGATCACCAAAATTCTGAAAGGCTTGGGTGAGGGGGAGAGTCTTCAACATTGAACCCTACACCATCAACAAGATCTGTGGATTCCCAACTGCTGATGAATCTGAGGACCCCTACTATGATGATGTAATTGAAGACTTGACTGGAGGGTTGGTCAAAATCTAGAGAGATGCTCTGCCAACCACAAAACTCACCTCCCTTAGTGCTGTCTTGCACAAGATAGCTTGCTTCAACTGGCTGCCAAGCAAGAATGTCACTGTACTGACCAAGGAATCAGCAATGTTGGTGTACAAACTCAAGAATGGGCTAGCTATGAACATGGGGGAGAGGATTTTAAAGTCAATGTCTGAAGTTGCTGGAAGGAAGAATGGCATGATGTCTTTTCCCTCACTCATCTGCAAAATCCTTAGCAAGCAAGGATTGAAGAAAAGTGTCATTGTGGGCTGGAGGAAGAATGATACTGAACTGACAATTCTCCCAAGCTACTTGTCTAGAGCAAGAGTGAGAGATCTTCCTTGGAACCCAAAAGGAGTGGTGAGACCAAGGGCTGAGAAGAAGAAGGCTCAGGAGTTTGCTGAAACTTCAGTGCCTATGTCCAAAGAGGAAGAATGCATGGTCATAACCTCTACTTTTGTGGATCATCTGTTGAACTAGTATATGGGGCAAATCGCTGATACTCAGAGGGAGATTGAGGAAAGGAAGGAGCACCTCAAAGAACTGGAGGACATGGTGAAAAATTTGGAGAAACTCCCTTTCTTCACAAAAAGGGGGAGAATAGTTCCAAGTTTTTTTTTCAATTCTTTAGTCTTGTAGTTTATGTTTTGCTTCTTATGAAGTGCTAATATGGTTGTGTGGCTGGTACATATATCTCTATTTGTTTTTATTTGATCAAGGGACATGTCCTTGATATCTAGCTATGGCATGTAACTCTAAGTCCTACTAATGTTGAACTGCTCTAACTGTTATTTCTTATGAAAGTACATTTTGAACTATTTTTCTGTTTAACCTTTTATGCAGGAAACTCACTGGTTTCAGTGTTGAGGCAACATTGATGAATGTTGGAGTCTGAACATCTTTTGATGTAGTGATGACCTAATACTTGTCTTTGCTAATTTAATATTGAATATGTTATCTTGCATTGAGGGGGAGTAGTTTAGTAGTTTAATTTGTTTCTTGTTGATTCTAACCTTCTGAATATAAAACTTGATTGGAACAGGTATTGGTTTTATGAAGAAAGGCAAAAAAGGGGAGATTGAAAGTGCGGAGTTTTCTGAAATCAATTTTAGACGATGCAATGTTAGACGATGTTGGGTCAACATTGACGATAACATTGAAACCCGAGAGTCTGTGCGAAAAGTGTTCTTCAGTTGCCAAATTTGAGTTTTGCCTTTATTCACCTATTAATCAAGTTCCACGGTTTTGGTTGTTTATGTTTATGTCCAGGAAGGTATCTTAATCATAAGGAAGATCTATGGACGATTCCTTACTTGAAGTTTCCATAATTCAAGCCAAGTTGAATTAGTCAACTCAACACGCTTTCAAAACAAGGAAACAATATTGGCGGTTCTTTGCAATGCGATTCTTTCCAGGATTCTCTGATTTGAAGAAGATGTGTTACCTTGCTAGATAGTAATAAAGGAAACACATATTCAAGAAAGATATCGAGTTCACAAAGAAGGCAAATATTCAACAAGGAAACAACAAGAGTTACCAAAGCTGTGAACAACACAACTTGGCGTGCAAGATTCAAGAAATCTATAAAAGATGTGAAGTTCATCAAGATGAAGACAAGACAATCGTGCTAAACAATCTGAGAGATTAATCATTCTTTGTATTGTCTTCGTCTTTCTTTTGCGAAGTTTTTGTATCAACTATTTACATCCTGGTTCATAGAAGTTAAGTAGTTCTTACTTGTCTGCTTCGTTGAGTCCGATCAACAAAGAGCGAGAGTGAATTGTTGTGAGGAACATTTCTTTGTTAAAACATTTATGGTTATTTTGCCTAAGGCTCGGAAGTTTTTAATAATATTGAAAACTTCTTAAAATTATACCTTCTTGTGTTTAAATTCTGCTGCATATTATTTTGGACAAGAAGATCATAGTAGAGTTAAGGCAATTCCAGCTTTACTCTCAAAGTTGTTGTGTCAATCCACGATCCGAAAATTTCACGAACAAATCTCTAAACCTTCGTTAGGAATGTTTCATGAGGAATTTAGCGTGGTTACCAACTCTAGTTCTTTTCTTAAACTTTGTATGGATACTTGACGAGATGAACTTCGAGAGGTCCATTCGACCTAATACTTTGAGAAATTAAGAGGCTAAAGGATTCATTAGTTATTTCAAAAGGAAGCGTATTTATCACGGTAAACTAAGAACAAATCAAGAACTCAACATAAAGAAGCATAACATATGAAGTTTTTGCATCCATTAATCATGGGTTCTAACTCGTAGATAGGCTTTTCTCTCATCTGCAATACAACCAAATCAATGAATCAATTCAATTATGTTCTATAGTTTAGTAGCTTTAGTCATTCAACCAATGCATTAGATTAGATTACTCATTAGGCTTTATTCTTCTTCTTTTTTTTGCATTGTTTAGCAAAATATAACACACTCCATGTGGGATTGATTCGTGGGGCTTAATATACTTTTTATTTTATTATTACCTGATCGTGCACTTACAAAAATGAACACATAGGCGTACCTTATTTATTATATACATCATAAAAACTATACACGCTCAGTAAGCATCAATAATAATCATACTCAATGATTCGATCGAAGCCAATCTAACTATCTTTATGGCTCAATGAACTGTAATATTTGATTAGAGTCCAATATGAAATATAAGGAGTACACTATGGAGCTATAAATAAATAGATATGTAACCTAAAACTAAAACAAGGTTCATCAGTTTTTCATATATTTGCTTTACAATATGCTTAAAAATAATAGTGATATTGATACCTATTTCACTTATGAATAAGATACTAATCTGGTAATGATTTGTCAGCTTTAATCGTCGGATAAGAAAAGGTGGAAATGGGCAAAATTACACCAAACTATGCTAATCTAAACTGCTTTGGACCATCATCATTTGGAACACACTGAATGCATGGTTGAATCAAAGTTGTAGACAGAAGCTTCCAATAACTAAACCATAGATATCTCACTATGAGGCATCTCTCGAAACTTGGCGTCTCTCAAAATCGGGTGTCGCATGAAAACCGAAATGAGTCAAAATTATGATCTGATGATGTTATAGCTCGAAATGACTTATAGCTCGAAACTAGTTATAAGTCTAAACTAGACGTTGGATATAAGAGTTGGGGATTGCTACAGTTATAATATACTTTCCTTAATTATCGGTTCTAGTGTATAGTCCTCAAGACACGGCACCACTTTTCAAATTTCTCGGATTATGTCGTAACTATGGTATTTCAAAAGGAACTTTTGAGAGATCAAGGTGAGGATATCTCAAAATTGGCTTTCGAGATATCTTTGCTAGGCTTTCCCTTGGTTGATTTGGCCTAGTTTCGTTTCCCTTGGCCAACTTATGAGTGTCTAAAGTATGCACCTTTATACCTCATTATAGGGGTTTAAACGAAGAGTTACTTAAGTAATTAGCATATTTCAGTATGTTTTCGTATATTTTAGGTTTTTGAAGAAGTTTGGTGAAAATGTAGTGTTTTAGGAGGAAAACAACCCAAAAGAAATAAATTTACACAAGGCTATTAAGGAGGACCAAAGCAAGAGTCAAATGGATGAAATGACAAGTGATTTGGGTAACAAATAAAGGTGTGAGGGCCAAATCACCAAAAGTTATACAATAAGGAGAATATAAATGAAGCCATTGATTTAAATATAAGGTGACAAAGTGACATGAAGAATCAATAGTCGTGCTAAATACTATTGGAAAGCCATGGAAGTCAGTATTCTAGCGGATCAAGATTCTGACGTCTAGAGAAGAAGTTATAGCCAAACCCGTCAAGTCGTGTAGAGGAAGAGGGTCGTGGGACATGAGTCGCGCGACATGCCAAGTCGCATGACCTCGTACTACAGCGTGAAGTTGGTATAGACCAGTGCATCACAGTAATTTGAAACAAGATGAAGAGTATATATTCTCATTCTTTAATGAGACTCAATTGAGGCACCGTTAGGACCTTGGCCCGCGTGTTTAGCTCGAGCATCCTCAGTTGTCCACTAGGACAATTTCCTAGGCCTAACCATGGGGCATATGACTCAATTGAGTGTCGATGGGAAGTGTCAGATGCACTCCTCTCACCAACACTAGCACCAGGCGGCTCGACCCCTATATCACCTTGCTCAAGGCCATCCCCAACATGATGGACACCTAGGGGTGGATCCCCAATAACGACAGGAACCTCCTTATCAACAACATCCCTAATTGGAGAACCATCTCAAGACCCAGACTCGCTGCATGGTGAAACTCTTCTCTCAGTAGGAACCTCAGAAACACGATGGTACATCTCTTATCTCCTCATCAATTACTATAGTGTCACCGCGGCCTACAACATGGCCACCTCTGCTTTTTCCCTGAGAAGATGCACCGATAAAAGTCGACCATGCAAACACAAGAGAAAATATCGTGACGACTCTTAGTGTTTTGCAATTAAGCAATTCATTCATTAATCCACCATTCCATTGGGATACAATACTTAATTCGTAACTATACTTACCATTTTATTATTACTTGATTCGTGCACTTGCGACAAAGTGGAATTTAGGTTTAGCATTCATGTGTTAACTGGTATTCTATTTTATTACACTCAAATCCCCCATCAAGTTTTTGGCACCGTTGCCAGGGAGTAACGGTATTGTTTTGTTTGAATCATCAAGCTGATTTGAAAAATCACTAAATTATTCGCTCTTACTTGGTAGTTGATCGAGTTGGAGCAGCACCCTGTTTACCTACTTGGGTAAAGAAGATAACTTTTGGGGGACGAGAAAACTACACGAAAACAAAAGCTCTAAATTATCCATCCCCAGAAGAAATACAATAACTCATCAACGAAGGGAAGGACACACGATCACTTCATCAAGCAACACTTAAAAAAACATCCAAACCTTCTTTTATGTTTGGATACACGTCAATTAAAGAAGAATGGAAGGGCATGGTGAGGCAAACGCAATTTCAAGAGGAACCCTGTGAAGATCCTCTCCATCACATAAAATAATTCAAGGACATATAGCACAATCTTAGGATCACAAATGAACAGGAAATTTGTGAGATCTTCCCATATTCCTTGACAGGAAAAGCGAGCAAGTGGTACACCAATTCCATCAAGATCAGCACAACATGGAGTGAAGTCGTGAAGAAATTCACACATGAGTCTCTGAAGGATCCATCGATGAAACACCAACGGAACGACTCTTCACTTTACACCCAAAAAAATGGAGCAACCATCAGCGAAGCATGGGCCGATATGGAAATGATTCGTAGGGAATAAGCAAAGAGTGGGAGAAACACAACCACCGAGCCATATCACCTTACTGGCTTACTGATGAATAATACGTGGAGAACTTCTATCTTGGTCTCAGCACAGTGAACCAATGCATCTTAGATGAGCTAAGTCAAAATTCACTAGATCAAAGTTCTTTTCTCAACATTCTGAGTTACAAAGCTATGCATTTGCTGAGAGAAATACAAGAGAAGTCTTGTAAAAAGACTTTCTTCTGGAAGAGGAAAGAAGGGAGCAAAGGAGGAGAAATACCACGGTGCAAACAGTGCACCAAAGAACACCTGATTCTTCACCAATATTATCGAGCAAATTAACAATAAATTAAGCGTTGTGCGGGGGGAAACCTACAATAATAAGTTTTTAATTATCAAGTCTTTAGTTTATTTCTGATTTGAGTTCTATATAGCATATTACTTCAATTTGTCTTTGATCAAACCGTTGAGATAGGAAAAACGAAGAAAATGAAAGAAGTCATAAGTAAAGAGATGAACAGGACAAAAGTGAGGCGATATTGGACAATAGTAAACACAGCACAAACCAGAGCCCGCATAGCTGGTTTTCCAGTATCAGGCACAATCTCACGCACCACCACTGCACATCGCGCCTCACACGCGCGATCAAGACTGTGTTCTGATTACGTACCATCAGAGTTTCAGAAGATACCGCGTCCAATAGACTGTCAAAAGTTACATCGTGTCTCACTCAAGCTATCGGAGTGCGCGTTGGCCATGTCACTCCTCACGCTTTTCTTGTCGTACACGTTTCTCAGTTCTAAAGGCAATAAGAGATATGTAGAAATTAGAATCTACACTTATGATTAAATCTCATTGATACATGAGTTATTATCATTGTGGTTTTATTTATTATGAAAAGTTATTCAACTTTATGAAAGATTTCCAAATTCTAATTAAGAACTATGTCAGTTGTAACTATAATCGCTTTTATAGTTTTATTATCTCTCAGAATTCATAAGGCTATTTCTTCTCTACTTCTCCTTTCTATTGATTTTCTTGCAAGAAAAAATTATTTTTCTACTTGTTTTTGTATAAGAACGTGGCATCTGGAAGATACTACACCTTTAAGCCAGCAACGGGAACACCACGAAGAGCATCAAAACTTTCTTTGGCTAAACTGACATTCGATCGAAATCGATTTGTCAGCGAAAACCGTTTCAACATGTATCAGGCACTATTAGAAAGCCACTTTGTTGATGAACAAGAAGTACAAGAGTGGAAAAAGACGCTAAGGCATGCAGGATTAGGACACATGATGAGGCGATCAGGTATTGTGAACAAAACCATTGTTTGTGAGTACTATGCACATTATGAAAAAGGCGATGATAATGTTAGGCTTAGGGGTAGATCAGTGATAATCACAGAGAGAGACGTGAAAAAATATTATAAATTCAAGGCAGATTCGATGATACTTTAGGACATAGTCTCATAGTACAAGCTTACAACCGAGCGTGTCTCAAGGTCTCTCATATAACCAGACCTCACGTTTTATTACAATGAAGATGGCAACTGGGAGGCTGATTATAGAGATCTACAAACACTTTGTAAGGAATTATATTTGTTTATCCGTTCTCGAATACTTCCACCAGATTACAAAGGAACGTTTCATGGGAACAAGCAAAGATTATGATGAGTATTAAACGAGGACAGACTTCGAACATAGGGGAAATCATAATTAAAGCTATTCAGGATCACACCATCAATGGTCCACCTCGCTTTATGTATTTTGGAGCACTCATAATTGTACTTTGTGTCAAAGAAAGATTTCCAGGCTTGATACAAACATTTATCACCGAAATTCATATCCCATCAATCACATTGCGAGGCAAGTGATTGAAACGATATTCCACACTAACTAGTTATCAACAATATAGTCAATTAAAGAAGCTATATCACCTTCGTCGAAGAGACAAAAGATGGTGCATGAGAAATTGCAAGAGGGGAAAGAACGATTAGATAAGGAAAGTGTTGAATTAGTGCATCAATTGGAAGAAATCGAGGAGCACTTCTAGACAACAACACTCTCCATTGGATAGAGCTTAGAGAAATTGAGGAGAGTTTTACAAATGAAGAAAGCCACACCACCACCAGTCCGACGAGTGCCTTTTGTGCTCGATCAGTGGAGTCATCTGATCTTTACTTAAATTATTTCGAGGAAATCGCATGATTTTAAGTTTAGGGGTGGTAGCTACATTGTTTGTTATGCTTATTTGCTATATATTTATCCTTAGAATGTGTTTTTAGAGTATAACGTTTTTTTTTTTGAGATTGAGTCGTTAGAATTTTGAAGTATGAAAGCATGAATAAGTAAGGATCTATAATAGTACATGCATAATATTGTATGAGTTATAGATGAAGGAATATGTGAATATCTTTAGTACAGCTTGCATAATATGGTCAAAAACATGTTTTAGTTTCATATACACCTTTCAATCTGATGTTGTATATAAGTGTGAAGAGAATGTTTCTTATTTAGCATATGATTATGACTCTTGAACAAATTGCTTGACTATTTCTTGAAATAATTGTAGGTGTAAATGCGTTGAGGAAATGAATTAGGCCATAGTTTCAAAAAAATTGAGTTTTAGCCTTTCAAGCGAAGAACCTTTATGAACATGAGATTATCCATTGAACCCCACTGAAGCCTTTTCTATGAGCCCTTGTTTACGAAGCGTAATTACCTACCATGAGCCAAAAGAAAAAAAATTATATCTTACCCATTTCTAGAGATGGATGTAGTAGATCGAATGAGTAATAAGGGAGGAGCTCAAAATAAAAGCATGAGCTAGAAAGAAAATTTTAAATAGAAAAATAGGATGCACATAATAGAAAACACAAATAACTCGTTCAAATAACTTTAAGTTTGGGGGTGTTTCTCAAAAAGTCATGAGGTAGAGGATGGTTTGATTCTTGTGCAAAGAAAACTCAAATGAAAACATGCCAAAAAAAGCGTAAAATGTATGGCCAATGAAGAAGCCCAAACAAGGGAGAAAAGAGTAATGTATGAGTGGTTTACTACACACATCTCTAGAACAAATATATGACTTTTTCTATTATAGCCTACACCCGAGCCTAACATTACAAGCTTACAAAGTGCTAAATGATCCTCCACATATAAAATCTACTTGAGTCAATGGGAACTGAAGAGTGATGAGCAAAAAGGGAAGTGGTTATATGTTAAGAGCTATGCTTTTATAAATTTTCAACATTAAAATAACTATTATGCATAAACAATAGTATCACACCCTATTAGAGCATACGAATGTGAAGATGATTGTATTAGACTTGATATGCTTGTGTTCATCTATTCTATCTCATCTCTTGTTTTGCCAATAGGTTGCATTTTGAAAATTCCCCACTTATGCATGTTGGCATATCGATGATTATATTCTAATTTAGATCGAGTTACTTAAGTGAGATTGCTTGAGGACAAACAAAGGTTTAAGTTTGAGGGTATTTGCTGAACGTTTATCTAGCATGGTTTAAGTATCTATTTTCTTATACTTTGAATACTTATGATGGCATATTTACTTGTTTTATTATTGTTTCATGTTTTCTTAGAATTTTATAGAGTCGAGATAAAACGATGCGAAAATAGGCCAAAATAAATATTTTTTAGGCGACAATAAGTCAAGTCACTATTTTTGGATGTTTAGGCGCTACAGAAGCTCTACGACACTACATAAAGGTAAAATACCGAAGATAGTTCGATTGAAAATGACGACATCAGGAGATCGCAGGCAGAAACAGAGGCGCGCTATGGCAGATCAGGCGTGTGTCGCGCAATTGGCGCCCCATCGAGACAGAAAGTGGCTCGACATCAGAAATACTAAAATAAAGCCCAAAGCAGAGAAAATCTATAAATAGGAAGGTACGTTTTAGCAGTTAGGGTACAAGCTTTTCACCATTCACAATCACTCACCACCACTTCCCGACATAGAAACCTTGAAAATTTGTCATCACAAAGAAAACACCATCAAAGTCTTGTTCTAGTTTAGTTGAGTTATTGTTTAGGAGAAGATTGTTTGTGAGGAAGACGATAACAAAAAGGAGTTGATAAGAGAGTCAAGCAACAAAGTTCCACTGGATCTAAGAAGATTTTCTTTATATCTTTACTTTCGGCACGTTTGGATGCCTTTAAGAGACCTTATTAACTAAATATGGTGGGCTAATATGGTGTTTGGTTTGCTGAATATTTGCACTAATTAGTAATGGGAGCCCGGTATTAGGTGGGCTATGTATGTACTTTTGGCCTTTAATTTATCTCACCTTCCTAACTGATATTATTTAATGTGGGCTGATGGACATACTAATATGCCTATTAAATAATAAATGTTTTGAGGGTCAATGGCATCCAAACGTGCCGTTTGTCTATGATATTTTATTTTATTTTAACTGTTGAACTCATGACTATGAGGAGCTAGCCTACTCGTTGTTTAGAGTATGGGAGTAACTTTAATTTATGAATATGTTTATTTGCTTTACTTGATGTGTGTTTGATGATCTTGAATGCCTAGATTGAATAGTTACTTATGATGTATGAGTGACCTTACTCTCATTGGGAGAAAATGAAAGCACTCGTACAGGGCCACCCTGAGTGTAGAATGCTAATGATAGTTATATATATATATATATATATATATATATATAAGGATAGTTTTATATATCTATATGCGATTTGTGACTTTGGATTTGCGAAAGCAACTGATGCGCATCCTTTAGATCACACTAGATCAATCTTGATTATGTATGTTTTGCTAACACAATTCAGATGAGTTTATTGGATTGCAAATTTGATATCTCTTCTAAAACGATTGACAATTAGGTTCATCACATTAACACTGTAGGTTATTAGAGACTCAGAGATGTATGATTGGGATAACTCCTGCTATATGTCACGGATTCATTAGACATGCAAACATCAAATAACTACAACAAATCAATGAATCATTAAATTTTATCATTAGTTTAGTTTAGTTTAGTTAATTTAGTTAATCAATCTTTCTTCCAACATTCATAGTTCAATTGTTTACTTGCTTTTAATGGTTTAATTGTTTAATTGTTTATTTGTTTTTTTGCATTCAAAACTCAAATTTCTTTCAAGTTGAATGATTCTTTATTTTTGTTTGAATTTGAATTGTTCTTCAAGTTGAGTATTTTGAACTCAAAATCCATGCTTCAAGTCGAATTGCCCTCAAGTCGAGTAGTGCTTACTTGTCCTTTCAAGCCGAATTTGATTTCAAGTCGAAATACCTCTTTAAAGTCGAACTTGTGTGCAATGTTATTTCAAGTCGAATGAACGCCTCGTGTAACACCCCGTACCAAGCACCCAGCTCAGCATGAAGCGCCACCGCTACAAAATTCGTCAGAGAAGCTCATCACTTCTCTTTTGAAAGATGCAGATAACCCAAAATAATCAGAGAGCGGAAGCTAATATCCAAAAACTTCATTCAATATCTTCAATTGTCAAATACCTCCAAGTGAGATACGGCTAGGCTTGTCCCGAACAATGAACTCTAAGCTTTCCTTGTCGTTCTGAAATGAAAATATTGAAATATCTTGATGAGTCAAAAGGACTCATTGAGATTTAATGCATAAGTTTTCCGATAAAAACATATTTTCGTGAAACAGGATTCACAAGAATGTATTTCCAAGATAAGTTCGTACTTTCATGAGGACTATTCAAGAATATCTTTCAAAATAAGTTCATGTTTTCATGAAGATTTTACGAGATGCTTTTCAAAACAGTTTATAGTTTCATGCCAAATCATAACATGTATCAGACCAATCATGTCACGATCACGATTTCCTTATGACTCCCATTCGGCTTATGCCTCCTTCAATACCAGGCGCGACCCGGAGACAAAACGACATGCCTAGGTACGTGCCCAAACTCAGTTTCAAAGCCAAAACACTCCGTCCCAACTTTGAATAGAGTATTCAAACGGCGTTGTATGATGTAGACTGCAACTAATAACCCGATGCTATCCAGGAGAACACCACGCGTCCAAGCCAGGACCCAACAATAACGACCAACTAGCTAGGTTGGCGTCAAGATTCAATCATGAGACCAATTCATGTACGATATTGGCATTAGTTCAATCAGGAAGCTCAATACGTGGATTAGGATATCCACCGATGCATTTTTAACAAGATCAATCAATTCCACGAGATTTTAGTATAGAAATCAAGTCATGTGTTCAAGTCATTGAGCAGTCCTTCAATAAACAAGCTTCTCAATAATCATTTTCGAAAATACCATGAATGCGTAATTTATAAAACAAATATTTTAATATATAATACGTATAATTTTCATTCCAGCGAGAAATTATATAATTTTAATCTCACCTTATAAATTAAAGAACCTCTGGGAAAGAACATAAATGATGTCACCTATACAAAATGAAATAGACTGATAAATTCTGACTACTTATGGATTTAGCTAAATAATCGGTGCATCCAGAATTGTGGCGCGAGGTGCTCATCTGAACTTAACAAACCTTGCAATTAGGTACTAAATATATTTCAGTCCTTAATGTTCTCAAACTTAAGTAGGTCACTTTACATTAATTATAATGTCAAAAAGATATATATACATGACGACCATGTCCTCTTATGTCTATCAAGGTTTAATAACCATCCATCTTACTGAAATGGAGTATTGAGATTACCAAAACATGATTGTGAGCTCTTGGTTATGCGTTTTAACTTAACCCTCCAATAATCAAATCCATGGTTATTAGTTGTTCACAGTACATGTATTTCTTTTGTTATATAGTAATATGAACCAAATGTTTAATTTAGATATAGTACCAACCATTGTTCCTAATCTTTTCGTTCTAGCCAATGTACCCTCATGCATGAATTTATACTTAAATCAGTTATTCTAAAATTCATAATGACAATAGAAGTTTATAACAACTTTGTACTTTCAATTAAGAATTGATTGACATAAACATGCTATTTACCTTTTTTTGAAATTCATACTCCATTTTAAACAATGATTAATTAGTTTGTCCTGCTCTTCAATTTGCAGAAAGATATGGGATTTATTAAACACCAATATCATAATTCATGCATGAGCTTATAATTATACACTTAAAATATTGGGATAATTCTATCAAACCCCCCAAACTATGGGGTCATTTACCGCATAGGGTCAGAACTTTAGTTTTAGCGGCAGTGCCCCCTAAACTTTGGTCGTTTGTGCGAATTTCTCCATTTTCCAGTTTTTTGCAATTTTTCCACCAAAAATCACCGAAAAAATTATTTAAAGTTTGACTAAAACCTTCGTCTCGATGAGACGGTTCCAATGATGGTGACGGTGATGCAAAATTCAAAGTTATAAGATGGGAATTCTAATTTAAGTGCAATACACTTAAATTAAATTTCCCATGTATTGGCTTTGAATTTTGCGACACCGTCACCACCATCGGAACCGTCTCATCGAGACGAAGGTTTTAGTCAAACTTTAAATAATTTTTTCGATCATTTTTTGTGGAAAAATTGCAAAAAACTGGAAAATGGAGAAATTCGCACAAACGACCAAAGTTTAGGGGGCACTGCCGCTAAAACTAAAGTTCTGACCCTGTGCGGTAAATGACCCCATAGTTTGGGGGGTTTGATAGAATTATCCCTAAAATATTCAGGACATACACCTTCTCTATATTAAAATATTGAGTGACAAGAAAATTGTGTTTCCACATAGGCTAATTACGGCAAAACACTTTTTTCCCCTACTATGGTGTGATTTAACAAACAAACCCCCTTATAACAAAATATGAATCTTGTTCATAAACAGCACCTACTATTCTAGATTATATGATTATCTCATCCATGTTCTTATATTCAAAAATATTCTTTTATTTCTATATGTGACCACCCGAATGGTACCTTTTTTTTTTTTTGCATAATTACTACACAAGTATAAGAAAAACATATGAATTATCAAGCCCTGATGAAGCTACAAGAATCTTCCACTTGATTTTGAAATTCTAACAACCATGTCCAATTATATTAACATATTATTTGCTAGCATCTGGACCGAGCATAAATTTAGAAAATGAGGCAAGTACAATTCTTTACCTGATGCCAAGCCACGATGCAAGTCAAAAATTGGAGAACAAAATGAAGAGATTGGTATAGAAGGAAATAGAACAAAACCATTGCACTTAAAAAGGATAAGAAAACTTATGTCGGCTAAGAATGTAAAAGCTACAACTTTTATAATACAAAAGGGGATAGGGCCAATTTTGGGCTTTCCAAAATTAGAGTGAATCAGTTTAGGCCTTGTCATTTGGTTGCCTAAAGCCGGCCCTTTCGAATAATTACAATTTTGAATATCAATTAATATTTTTCTTAATGCATCTGATAATAAATTACAAGTTGGGGCTAAATAAATAAAAGTTGGGGTATTACACCTCAAGTCGAATATAGTGCAATGTAGTTTCAACTCGATTTAATACCTCAAGTCGAATTGTGAGACTTATTTCAATTCGAATTGTTAGCTTTTCAAGTCGAACTAGGCCACCTTATTTGAAGTCAAAATTCCTTCTATAAGTCGAATTGATGTTGTTTGTTGTTTTAACTCGAATTTGTCTCAAGTCGAATGATGCTTGTTTGCGCTTTCAATTCGAATTTTAGGATGTTCTTCAGGTTGAATTACGCATCATCAAATCGAATTTTTGCCAACTCGACATTTAGCTCGAGCTTCAAGTTGAATGCATGTCCATTGTTATTTTCAACTCGAATTGTTTAGGGTTTCAAGTCGAATTAAATAACTCAAATTTTGGACTTGATTTCAAGTCGAATGTTGATTTCAACTCGAATTAAGTGCATTTCTCAACTCGAACATGCTCTATTTTCAAGTCGAACATGTCATCTTCAACTCGAATAAGCCTCATTTGTTAGAGTTATTGCCTTACTCAATTCTTGTGCAAATTTTTTGCTTATTTTGACTTTTTGCGGCTCCTTTGCCAGGAAACTTTGCGACAGCTAGGCTCGATGATTCTCGGGTTCGTCACCCTCATTCTCGTCCAGTGGTGCGATATCCGAACTATCACAACCGTCATCAGTGTACTAGTTCTTTTACTCCCTGATTCAGAAACTTTTACTCTCGTTCAGACTATAGTCGTGCCAGTAACCTCCTGGCTTAGCTCCTTTTATTTTCTTTATAATGTCTCTTTCTAAGGAAAGTAGTTCGTCATATAAGGCTGATCGGGAGTCAAACAATGTAGAAAGAAGTTATTCTCACGAATTGGAAGAAGTAAATAATGTAGATGAGTCAGTTGATGTAGTTGGACCCTCGAGTCACATTGTTGGGGTAATCTTGTTGTTGTGACCGAAGGAGACACGATAGGTGATAGTGTAAATATTTATGTCCCTCAAGTCTCTTCTAGTGGTTGTGTTTGTAATGATGAGCTTATTGATGATTGTGTAGGCGAGGATAGTCTAGCTCCTATGATTAACTCCTTGATTTGTTTTGACGATTTTATCTCCAATATAACTCAAAATCCCCAAGATCACATTGATAGATATAATATTCCCGAGGGGTATGAGATTATCATTCCCTCTAGCATTGATCGCATGCATCTTCCCCATGTCAGGTGTATGACTATCTTCGAAGACTTCTTAGATAATGGCCTTCAATTTCGCATTGTGTCCCCTATGAAAGATACTCAGATGTCCTTACCTTTTTGTCCTTCACAATTGTGTCCAAGTTCTTATCTTGGGATGCTCGGATATGTTATAGGCTTATAGCCTTCAAGCTTCATAATTTAGATATGTCATCCGCAGCGGTTTGGAGTTTCTTTACTCTTAATCTTAAATATTAAAAGCAAGGGCTCGAGTCGGGATTTTATTCCATCATAGCTAGGAAAATTTTTGCCTTTCTCCAGAATTTGTCCTCCGAGTATGGTAAGAGTTAAAAGAAGCACTATTTGTTTCTGAAATGTAAGGACCCAAACGAGTTTAAAGATTTTTGCCGAGACTGAGGTTAGGGTCGCAAAACCCATGTATTTTCTGATAAGGGTGGCATTACCGATGATCAGATCACTTTACTAAGGAGTCAACCGTTTGATGCCCGATCTTTAATCAGTGACGACAATCTGACCATTGTTGGCTTGTCTGGAGGAGAATCACTTGGTAGTGATTTCTTCTCGTTCCATATCATTTGTTGTTGCTCACTTGCTTTTAATATTTTTTTTTTTTGGTATCGTCACTGATTTATTCACTTCTTCTATGTTTGTTTGTTTTTAGATCCAATGAAGCGAAATAACTTTTTGGGCAACTTGGACAAGTTTGACAAGGACAATGAAGTGTCAGCTTCACGTGGTCGCAAGCGTGTATCCGGGAGTAGTAGCCATAAGCATGGTGAACCAGGTAATTAACGCACTCGTGCGGCTTCATCTTTTGTTCAAGATAGGGTTGGTTCTGGTGAGCTACGTCGTTCATCTTCCTCTAGAGTGACCTTGCCACCACCTCCACCCCGATTTACTATTAATCCCTTGCCTGAGATTGTTGCTGATATTCCTCCTGCTACAGGCGGTTCTAATGGGGTGGATGGTTTGGAACGTGATCAGATTCGACCCGATCGTCCCTTCCACTACTGCTAGAGGATCTTCTTGGTTGATGAAGGATAAGGTTGTTGACTCATCTGGTGAGAAAGGTGGCAAGAAACGTGGTTCTGATGCTGGTAATAGGAAGGGGAAACGTGTTGCTTATGGCCCCTTGTCGGAGCGCACTACCTACACCACTGTTGATTTCACAAGTGTTCTTGCTCAGGTCCCTAAGTTGTCGGAGGCTTGCGGTGTCTACAAGTTGGGAGGTCCAGTGGCGATTCATGCCTTAGGGTGTCTATGGCCTGCAGTCGACAGGCAGTACTTTTTTAGAGAAGTTTGCCAGGGGGATCCTCAACATCTGTTGGAGGAGGTGCTATTGGTCTTTATTGGGTAAGAGTTTTGATCCAATTTGTTGTTACTTCCTTTCTTGAATTTTATATTTTTTGGCTCTAATCTATTATTGCCTTCTCTGTAGGTTGGTGTAGCTTATGATACCATAGGGATTCTTTACAAGGAGTTCTCTGCTGAGAAGAGTAAGTTTGATCGTCTCTATCATAATAAGTAACAGTTGTATTTCAAGCCAACAAGCTTACAGATGATGCGCGTAAAGAAAACCGACGTGCTTTCACAGGCAAAATGGAAAAGGCTAAATCAGCTTTGGCCAAGGTTGAAACCTACAAGAAGTTGTGCCAAGAAGCACAAGCAGAAGCTGAGGAGCACAAGTTGCGGTATGATATGGCTAGATATGTTGCTAATGAGCAGGCTAAACTCCGCGATAAAGTTGTTGTCGAGTCACTTAAGGTTACCGAGGAATTGGCTGTGGTGAAAGCTGAGCTAGCCAAATTGCAGATTGATCATCAGAGTTTTGTGCTGGTCGGGGAGATGCCTGGATTAAGAGGCTTGAGGAGGATCATAAGAAGGATAAGCAACTTTTGAAGGATAACTTCGCCTATTGGGAGGAAAAGAACAAGAATGATGTCGTTGCAGCAAAGCTTGCTGTGTATGCACAAGGAAAAATTGAGGTAGTACTACTTGTTACTTTTTCCCTATTATGTATGTCTTCGTTCTTGTATATGTGCTTACTACTTTTCTCCAGTATTCCCTTTAGGCCTCCACTACAGCGTTTGATCCTAATGTCGCCCAACGCCTCGCCATTGTGAAAGACTTCTTTGCCTTAGATATGTGGGCTTACATGGCTTTGAAGCAAGGTGGTCAAGATATGAAGAGATGATACAAGAGAGTGTATCAGGGATCCCGATTTTCCCCCGTTTGCTGAGTTTGACATGTCTAATGCAACGCCTCATCGAGAAGAAGATGCGCCTGTTGTTGAGAAATTCTATATGCCACCTCGCGGTGCTTTCAGTCCTACTGATGTCTATGAACCTCTCATTAATTACGTTGGATGGGAGATGTGATGGATCCAGAAGAGCTTACTGACTTTGTTGACCAATCAAATTATGGGTTTGATGACGAGGATGACGCTGAGGATGAGTATATTGGTGATGCGTACACTTCTCCCCCAACTGTCTGTTTGACAGCTAGTGCAGCTATGGCCTCTTCAGGGACTCTCGTAGTTTTTCCTTTGACAGCTGCTGCAGCTTTTGAGGATGAGTTTTCCACGGCCGATTTGAGTTCCGACGACTTGATGAGGACCTTGGCTGCTACTAGTACAGAGGTGGGTAGGAAAGTCCTTGTCGACGCCGGGTACAAGCTGAAAGATGGTTATGCGGGGTTTGGTACTGCTGAGGTTGCACAATTGGAGAAAAAGGACGAGGAACATCGCGTCGAGCTTTCAAAGGTTTCAGTTGGTGGTGGGATTCTAGGTTATCTAGGCATGGATCTTGATTCCGTGGAGATTGTCTCGAATGTTGCTTCTCCTGAAAAGAATGCCCCTTGCTCTAGCTAGGGAAATCATTAGATGTTTTATTTTTAACTACTTTGGCTCTTCTTTTTGGCGCATGTACCTTTTTTGTTTAGACTTTAGTATTACTTTTCATTCTTGAATACTCATGCATTTCCTTTACGAGCCTTAGATGTTTTTGTTGACTTTTGGATTTGGTTCTCCAATAGTTATTTTCTTGGACTTGCATTTTGTTTTGAATCTGTCTTTATCAATGCTGCATAGTCTTGTTGTTATATGCTCATGTTTCTCATTTTATCTACATGATGGATTTCCATTACAATAGACAACTATAGCTTTCCAATATCATAGGAGAAGTGCTCTTCAACTAGCTTCTTCTTTGGTAGATCCGTTATAGCTCGTCTTTATTATTGTCTTTTCACCTTTAAGTCTCTTCACCTTGTTTAATTTCTGTAGGGCTTTTATAGCTTGCCTACTTTATGGGAATTTCACCCAATAGGCTCTTCACCTAGTTTTATTTCTGTAGGGCTTTTATAGCTCGCCTAATTTATGGAAATTTCACCCAATAGGCTCTTCACCTAGTTTAATTTATGTAGGGCTTTTATGGCTCGCCTACTTCATGGGAATTTTACCCAGTATTTTCTTCACCTAGTTTAATTTCTGTAGGACTTTTATAGTTCGCCTACTTTATGGGAACTTCACCAAATAGTCTCTTCACCTAGTTTTATTTTGTTCGGGGAAGGACGTTGTACCTTGGGAGGTCAGTGTTGCACGAGAGCTTGAAGCGGTAGCCGCGACATAGTGATCTTAAGGGGAGGAAGTCACACTTTTGACTCGCCCAAACAAACTGCACTACATTGTTCTAAATGTCGATTTATTACGTTAGTTATTTATCTTCATTGTAATTTGATTCATGTCGTGTATATTATATCTTGTTAATGAAAATTATTCTTATTGATGTTAAATTCTGGAAATTGTTGTTAGAATATTGTTTAATTAAACACTGGAACCAACACTAGGCGCGGGCTGACCCGCGGAGGCACTCTGATGCCTAAATCATTAATGGGCCTTTGAAGGAATGGGGTCTCGTAGTGTTGAATTATGCAAAAATACGCTGAAATGGACTAAACTACTCAAAACAGGCCAAATAACTCGAATCCAGCCTTCAACTCGAATTCAGTGTAGAATAACTCGAATTCGAGTTCAACTCGAATTCCTCAACTCTAACAGAATAACTCTAACTCGAATTAGCTTAAAGTTCACCTCGAAAAATGTAACCTCAATTATAAAGATTAGCCGGATATTTATAGGCATAAATCCTCCTTAATTATCGGTGTGGGCCCTGCTAATAGGCCCCAGCCTTTCGGCCTGATTGGTTGGCTTCAATTCGAATAAGGCATTTCAACTCGAACATAGCATTTCAACTCGAACAAAGCCTTTCAACTCCAATAAAGCCTTTCAACTCGAATGAAGCATTTTAACTCGAACACAGCATTTCAACTCAAACACAGCATTTTCTACTCTAACGGCCATTTTCAACTCTTACGGCCTTTTCAACTCTAATTAGGCTTATAAGTCAAATTAGACCCAAGTGTTGATTTAGGGCCCAAATTGGACTTATTAACCAAATTTCAAAAAAATAAATTATGGTCCGTTCGTCATCGATTTGCCACATGTCTCAAGCTTATAGATCGTATATTATTTGGTATAACAGACCTGAATTGTGCAAATAAACCACATACAAGGAGAGAAACCAAAGCCAAAAACTACCTTGCCGGAAACCTCAAGAACGCAACGGGAACAAAGAAATCGAAGAGCGAAAAGATCAAGATTGTGCAAATAAACCACAATCAAGAACGAAAAACACAAACGAACAAAGGGAATGCAAATGAAACAACACCAAGGTGTGCAAAACTAAACCTAGACAAAGAAGATCTGAGGACTGTTCTAGGAGGCTTGCGTAACACACACACATAAGTGAAGATCATTTGAGAAGAACCGAGCAATCAAAAGAAGACCAAACTTGTGAAAAGATCACTAGAATAACAAGCAAAGGCGCCACGGAAGACTTCTTCAAAAGCTAAGAAAATTGTGAAAGCTTACCCTACATCAGAGAAGGCCATAATTGAAGTCCAAAACCGCACCAATGAATACGCCGACACCTCGAGAAGAGGGGGTCGTGCTCCGATGAACAACGGTGGTGGAACGATGGCAGCCGCACGGAGGAGATGTATCACTACTTAGAATTGTTGTGATCAAGAACATATATCGCTCTTTTCTCTTTCAAAATTTTCCTAATTATAAAGTGCAGTAATTGTCGGCACTTATTCATTCCCTTAGGAGGGATGTATTGGGATGAATTATGGTTGGCAGATGCAAACATGATTAAGTCATTTTTAAATTGACATATCAACGAGTAGTTGATGTTTTTTGTGTGCCATTAAATAGTAGGCTTGATGCCGCAATGTAAAAATATCTTAAAAAATGTAGAGATGTGGCTCATTCTCACTAAGTAGTATTTTATATATTTATTAAGTTAGAGAGTGTTATGAGTGGGAAAGTCTCGGTGAGACTCGTTGGTTGAGTGAAAATTATGTAGTTGTACATATTTTTATATAGTAAATTTACTTGGGTGGGTATCCATGGTTTTTTTTTTTTCAGTTTTGATATTTCCACATTAAATCTTTGTATCGTTACTTACGTAGCCATTGTGCCTAATATGTGGTATTTTCCTGGCATTTAATACATATGTTTCCGTGAATTAAGCTTCTTCCATTGTCTACCTAAAGTTGTTCATATCTGAATGCTGTTGTGAAATAATAGCTGAACCATACCACTATAACTTTTTTTAAAAAAATATTAACATATTATAACAAAAGTAGTACATGTATCTGCTGGTTTACCCCGTTCATGTTGGATATTCTGAATTCTGATGATGTGTTACGTAAATACTGAAAATTGTCTCTTCATACTTTACAGAACCTAAAGTGTCCAACTTAAAATGATCCTCGATGATATGATATACACTTGGTCGTCCATGAATTAATTAAATCTCTAACAACTCTTCAACATCATCCAATCACACATAATTCGAAGTTTCGAACCAGTAAAAATAGAAAAAATATATCACCAATTTTTTAATTCTCTCCTCTGCCCAAGCCTAAGCATTACAGAATTTTCCAGATTTAGTTCTTCTCTGATGAAGCAAAACTGTATAATATTTTACAAACTTTGATGGCCAAGTCTACAATGTGCATGAGTGCAACACCACACTACAATCATATGTGCATTTCAGCTCCAAGTATATATACACCAAAAAAGATATATTATAAACGAATGATTCTCATTGGTTTCAACACATGAATTAAATAGTCAGGTTCTCCTGAATGGCAAGGAACGATCCGACAATGTTCCCTCCGACATCAGGGAAACATTCAGATCCTGGGATAGGCTTCACTTTCCCATACCGGTCAACTTCAACTGGGTACTTGATAAGGTGTCCTTTCATTTCTGTGACCTCATTGGACGAATATTGCTTCCAATTATCCTCCCCCATTGACCTAACACACCGCACACACTCCACGGACTCCGGTTGAGTAAAGCAGTCATCCAAGAAACCCAGATGCTCATACCATAGAGACATTCTATATCCATACACCTATAAAATGTGCACCAATACATACTTGAGTTTACTGCTCCAAGAAAATAGTGATTTTATCATATGTAGGGATAGATTCATCTATAGTCTATACCTTTGAGCTTTGGTTTTAAACCTCAACTCAAAAGAGAATAATTACAAAGACACCCATGAAACTATAAAGAAATAAACAATTGATTGTGACCTTATGTAAACAGGGTATTTCCTTTTCATCCTTCAATTTGAGATTGTGCCTTTGTTTTTATTCAAACATGAATTCTGTAATTAGGCCAAGCGTCCAGCGATGTAAATGTAATTATCCTATTTATCTTTTTTGGTCCCATGTATGCAACGTGGACTAAGTTTTACTAGATTCTCACTTACTAACATAAACTATTGCACTGACTCTGGCTTGCCTTGAAATTTGTTTAATGGTTACCTGTCCATGTGGACTCGATAGTTTCTTTGCCCATGTGTGATGAGGCTGATATGCTCCCATTGCAATCTCTGTGTCTCTCGAGCCCTCCATCGACCGTTGATTAATGTTTGCAGAACCCAGTATTACATATTCATCATCTACTATCATACCTTTAGAATGAACATAGATCATGAATCTGCGGTTCTTACGGCTGAGTCCCTGAAACAAAAGGAGTATTATAAAAGAAGGTTCGTTTTGGCTGCTACATTATATCATACCCACTTTTAGAAGGCTTGCACTGTCCTTGTGAACATTCATAGGCGTTGTTTCAGCGAGGAGTGGTATAATACCTGAGGGGTGTTTGGTACAGCTTGAGTCTCAGACTGGTCACCCGTATCAACAGCCTCACGGTTTCCGAGGCAGAAAAAGTTCAAATAATCTTGTGGGGAGTAAGTGCCATCAAGCCCAACCTCTACCAAGGCTTTAGAAATCGTCTCATACATCATTTGCATTGTCTTGTGCTGCAACCAATAAAAGATCTATCATTTTAGCAAATGCCAAAATCAATTAATAAGCTGAGAGCATGAATTACTTCAAAAACAAATCATTATTTAGCATTCAAAGTCAAACTATAGAAGTTGAGAAGCGTTATTGTCAAGAGGCTCCCAACGGCAAATTGCAGCAAAAAGGCAAAGGGAACAGGGTCGGATAAGGGTGGTTATTTGTTCATTATATATTTTATATTTTAACAAATAAAATAGGTTTACCCATAGTTCAAGTCAGAAAACTTGAATCAACCCGTCTAACAATAGTATTTATCTTTCATTTATTTGTTACTTTTGGATTCTTTAGAATTTGTATACGTAATTTAAGGAGTACTATTTTGTTTCCAGAGATTCTGTCAGTCATTTTGAACGAAAAATTAGTTTGAGAGTTTCCAAACGGTAAGGGAGGTCTGTATAATTACATTAAACTTCATGTTATGTAAATTTACTAATACCTTGATATAATTTGCAATTATAGTCGCCCTGATGAGTACATACCTGCCAAAATAAAATTCGTTGTGTTGCAGCCCCCGTTGGGTTACCTTCTGGCCACATTGGGATGACTATATAAGCTGCAAACCTCTCACGCGCTCTAATCTTTTCGGCAATTTTAAGAGCAATTTCCATGGGAATCAAATTGTTAGCACCTGCATGGAACCAAGTTGCTTTCAATGAGCATGCAGGAATCTTGAGAATGTCAAAGGTAAAGACAGTTTGTATTAAAATTGACTGCTTGTGCAACACCAGAAAATTCTTTCGTTCCGGCTAAGTAATTGAAATGATTGATGACGCGCTATAGTAATTTAATCAACCAAAAAATTTTCGTTTACCAATTGACAGGACCAATATTTGATTGGGATTATTATAAACTACAGTCGCAAGTTTCACGTTCTTTTTACCATGTAAAGCAACGGCATCAGAAAAGAGTATTACATCTTCCAGTCATCAGTTCCTCAGATATTGGTTCATGTTTTCACTCCAATTTATTCAATGAGCAGTTCCACAAATTAAAGTGAGTCCCATTTTTTTGTTCGAAAGAAACGCCAAATGGACAACAGATCTATTTAAAATCTCATACCAAAGATACAGATCAATTCAAACACGACCATGACAAAGTCAGATGATAAGTAGTTCTATCGTCCAGCAGCCAGTTATGATTAACTTTCAGTCTCCACAACCACTCATTACCTGTATTGCTTCACTTTTTGACCTTGAATATGTTATCCATATTTTCCACCAATAAAAAGGAACTTCTTTCCGGAATTAAATCTGTTAACTAAAATGTTTACTAATCCTGGATCGGGTACCACGGACTTTGAGTAAGCAGAAGATAAATGTATCCAACCTCCTCTGAACTATAAGATACCAAGCCCGCGAGGAGAGAGAGGGCAAGAGAGAGAGACAGAGATTAAAACTCCTGAATTTTACGAGATTAAATTTACACAAATGCACTAAAAGTTACTGAAGAGATTCTTTCTGGCATGATTTGTACGTTTCGAACAAAATTCACTGTAAGCTTACAATGATGTCAAACTCCAAACTGAACGATTAAATATACCACTATCACTTCGAGAATTGTATCATGATGTGAAAAGGACAATTCCTTACCAACATCCTTGTATTGATTCCAGTTATACGAGGACCCAATGAAGTACTGATTTTCAATATAGATGAAATGTTGGGCAGAACGAATGGCCTTTACGTATGCTGCATGTATGCTCATATCTATAAGAACGTTCTTTCCGCATACCAAATTCTGTTCAAACAACAGTGCATTAAGTTTCAAGGAAAAACACGCATGTCACAAATACATTGAAATATGAAAGAACACAGATTTGTAACTCACATGCTTTGGAGCATCTTTGGGATCCTTTGGGAATCCTGAGACGGAATTCGAATCAATGGAACGGAACACCTACGTAAAGGGTCACCAAAGGCAAGTACTAATCAGCATATCGGCTTCAAGCTCTGATAGATTTACAATCTTTAAAGGGATAATTACATCTTGCATCATGAGATCCGGTCAATTTATAGAAACCTCACTTAAGGCTTGAATAACTACAGACGCATCCCTTGAAAGTTCAAGATCGCCAAAAAATAGGATGTTTATCTACAATGTTTTTCAAAACTTTATGGGTGACTGTAAATTTTCAGACTTTAAAAGTGTCTATCAGTATCTTTTTTAACTTGTAGGTGACATTCTCGTTATTCTTCAGACAGAGAAGTTTCTAGAGTTAGACCAAACCTAAACATACCTAATACTCTTTTAAATATTGCAAGAGTGCTTTACCTGTACATGCCAACCTTCGGGGTCGTCGTCACTTACACAAGGAGCATCAGAAAAACCCAATATGTCGGGCATTCTCTCTATCCGGAGTAAAGAATCTTCAAAGGTCATCTTCAGTTTTTTAATTCCATGGGGCTTCATAGACTTCCGCCACCGATCCTCAAAATTTGTCAGCACGTCATATGCTGCAGGACCATCAATTCGGCAGTGCAAGTCATGCCACGGTTCTCTTGGACAACCAGTAACGCTCCCCTATATAGAAAATGTTTGAATCAACAAGAAAAAGGCAGTACTGTTCATAGCAAACTCCTTTCTGTTACTTGAGACAAATTTGGCATTCACCAAATAGTACTTGAAACGCCTGAGGTTCAGGTTATTTCTCTTAATACATTGGACCAACTACCTGAATCTCCAAGTCAGAATCCATGCAATTTAAGCAAAGATTAACTAAAAGACTAAAAGGGTTAATATCACTTGAAAGGATGGGGGGGGGGACCTCAAAGCAACTATTATCAGTAATAATGTCCTCTCAAACTTGAAGAACGTCTTAATTGTCATTTTTTAAACCCAGAATTTTTTTTTAGTAATTATGCCAAACTACAGGGGGGAGCATTCACCAGACTCTTCTTAAATACCATCAACAATATATTGCAACCACAAGAACACTGATTCTGGTAAAAGAAACGTAAATTTTTTTGATGGTGAATACTTACTGCATAAGTGGGGTTGTGATAGTCATCTGAGTGAATGGTTTGGAGTGTTCTAAATATAGAATGCTGAGGAGTATCATACCGCCCATCACACAGATCCAGTCCTCCTACAAATGCAATTAATCTTCTTCTGTTATTTCCGGCATCCGCATCCACTATCACAGTTTTCTGATGGTGAGTATAAATGGCTCCAACTTCCTAAAATAGAATTGTAGAACATTAATCACCATACTCAGATTTATTAAACTAGACTACTACTTAACAGCATTCATATCACTGATGACAAGCGTATCTAAAGGACGTTCACTACAGTTGAGAAATTAAAATGCTTAATGCTAAAGAAACTTCTACTGAAACTATGAATGTGCTTGATCAAAGGTAAATCACAATTTTTCCGCTTGTTGTTTACTAGTACTTCATTGGATGAATAAGATTTTTCTTAATAAAGTAAAATAACTCTAAAGCAGGTTCAGAGTGCCAACATAATCTAAATCTTGGTTGCAAGTCCAAATAACTATCAATCAAGAAAGCAGGGACCAGAAAATGTGCGAGTTAAATGTAAGTCATTAATAATCAACTTATTCCTAAGACATGCTTGAAGAATACAATGTTTATTATTCTCAACATAAATGACACATGAAAAAATAAAGATTCGTCCAAAAAAAGAGAGTTCATATATTTCGCTATGCTGAACTCCTTTAAAAGGATGCCAATTTTTGTGAGCTCTTACAGAACGACTTGACTTGTAGACTTATTACATGTTCTTAGAAAAGGCTATATACAGGTATTATAAGAAATACGTGTGCTATTTTAATTTGATGCACAAAAGTTTCCAGGTCACATTCTTTAAGGTTTTCAGAACCAAAAACCCACCCAGCACACAATGCGGTAAAATCTGAGGCAGCATGGCATGAGCAACAAACAGTAGACCAAGAGTAAAACAAAGGTAGACAGATGAAACCTAATCCTTCTGAAGTCTTACCGTCTGTTTTGCCCAGCTGTGACGCTTTCCAGCCGCTCGAGGACAGAGCATCACTTGGACAGATGAGTGTTTGAAAAAGCGGCGAGTTTCCTCATCATGAGTTTGCATGACTCCATCCTGAATATATACAAGTTTACGATGTGAAAATTATAAATAAATAAAAATTAGGAAAGTGAAAAGGAGATAACAGAGGTAAGCAAAATAACTTCTAGTCCTACTAAGAAAAAGAATGATAAAATGAAACCTCAATGCAGGAGTCCCTTCAAATGCGTAATTTTTTTTTTTTCAATTCATAAAAGAACTAGACAGCAAAAATGAAAAAATGGATAAGCTTTCACCAAAAAGCTTGGAAGGTCAACCCAATCATACTTACTTAACACCTTGTAACTCAACTAGAAAAACACTGGAATTTTATAGTCTTTGCGGCTATCTTGCTGTAAAAGAAGATGGTCGTGGAGGTCAATGTTATATTTGATGAAAATCTCAATAACGCATAACCTCTGCAAGAAATTTGTGACATTTCCTTTGCAATACCAAAAAAGTATCACAACTTAACACCCCTCACAATTTAACAACAGCAGATAATCAATAAATACACAAAATCCTATCAAATACTGAGATAATAAGCTGAATGTATGTGCAAAAGTGCAGTAAACCTAATCTTCGTTACATTTTAAGCACTTACTGTTTTGTACCCCAATATGCTTCTTGATGTAGGGTCATCCCATACAAGAAGCAGTACTCTCACTCCTTCCTGTGACTTTGACTTCAGAAGGTCACCCAAAGTGTACTTGGAAATAGCATCATCATCCCTAACAAGACTAACTTTGTGCCACACTGACCATCCCGTAATATAGATCAAGCGTCGAGCATGGCTTATTGCATTAAAGATGTCCCGCCAACATTTTCCATTAACGTATTGCAACCCATTATCAAGCTTCAAGCTCGGGAGACTTCCATCAGGTGCATGAGCATCCTGATAAAGAGTAACAGATCCACCTCTTCTCAGAGGAAAAAATGTTCCCGGAACTCCATGATAATTTGGCCCTGCTCCAACTCCATGATGATAAATGCTCAATTTCTCTATTGGATTATACTGAATTGATAGGCTCAAAACGGCTCCAGCCTTGCATGGCTTTCCGCTGGCATTAAGTAATGGGAAAATTCCCTGAATTCTTTCTCCTCCATATAAATGCTCCGTGGGAATTGACACAGTTCCAATAAGCTGTGACCCCACAATATCACTATCTTTCACCAAAAATTGTACTTCTGAAGCATAATGAGCCACCGCAACTACGAAATTTTGTTGCCAAACGGGATTTTCATCATTGCTTATAACATAAGTCCTTGCAATCGTGGCATCTGCAATTGTTATCGAGACGTAGGGGTCACTTGTCACCGTACGGCTTATCTGCCCTTCTATTTTGCTGCTCATGCTTCCTGGTAACATATTGAACACATCTCCTATAGTTTTATGGAACATATCCATGTTCGGGAGATTTTTCGCTTCATGTACCCATATATCCAAATCTCCATGCATGAGTAAAACTTTCAAAGACATTTTAGAAGACGGAACTTGCACAAGCTGCATACCTGCACCGTATGTGGTGCTGGCATTTACTGCCGTAGCTGGTGACATAGGTCGAGGAGACTCCAGCTGGCTCATCGATGAAGCCCCCAAGCTCGAAAAAGAGGCACTAGGATACCCATATATAGTTCCTGTACTATTTATTTTATTAGTCATTGGCAAGGGTCCAGAGTGATACTTTTGAGGGGAGCTGACTACAAAGGCAGATGCAGGGGCTGGAGGGTAAGCAGGTGCTGATGGCTTGTTATTGGACAAATGCATATTTGCCAATTGATCATCAATAGGCGGGTAAATGGGAGGGTAAGAGGGAGAAGTGCCATCAAAACGATCATATTTTGCAGCAGAATCACCCGAAGATGAGTTATCGTGGTGACTGTAGTGAGCACTGCCGACTCTAGGAGGAATATCAGAGTGAGCATCCGGCATCCCAGATGTCTGATGATGATGGTAATTGAAAGAACCATGTGGGGAAGTACCGAAAGATTGAAGGCTAGGCTGATGAGGTTGTGGTGGAGGCTGCGGATATGCATGATAATTGTAAGGATGGGAATTATAGTCAAACAAATGATGAGGAGGCGCGGAGGAATGTGCGGGTGATGCTGATGGACTTTGATAGGGATCGTTTAAAGGCCCGGAATGTGAAGTTGGGTAAGGGGCGGGGGGATAATGAGAATACGGAGGAGGAGGGTAGGCGTATGGACCGGAAACAGGTTGAGGATAGGGGGATTGATTCGGAGGAGGGTATTGATTGGGGGGTGAGGTGGGAAGATGAGGGTAGCCATAGGCTGCTGCATCTTGAGGAGGGTATGGGTATGGGGATGGAGGAGGGTAACTATTGTTATGACTATGATGACTATTGTCCATTTAAACCAAAACAAACTGATCTTCTTTGCTTTTCTGATTCTTTCTTATCTGCAAGCACAAACAAAGATCAAAATATTGATTCAATCAAACTCAAAAAGACAGCACATTTATCAAAAGGGCATCACATCACATCATCTTCTTCTTAAACCCAAAAACCCACACCAAACAGAGAAGAGTGAACCAGACAGAGTAAGATACTTTGACAAACCAAATTAATAATTAACTAAACAGGTTTTACTTCAAGATCAGAGAATGAGTTTCAAATTGGGGCATTTGGACATGTTTTGATGATGTTGGATTCTGAAAATTGTGAGAGAGAGTAAAAGTAGTAGTAATAGTAGTAGTAGTACCTTTATAATATATTGTGATATTCTTCTTCTTCAGAAATATTGGAGCCCAAAAGGAGAAGAAAACCTGATTCCTGATAAATAAATGAATCTTTCAAGAAAAGTTCAAACTTGTTGTTGACGGTAACTAATAATTAATTAATTACACAGTCCAACAACATAATGTCACGAACGATTCGGGGATGCTGAGGTTTGGTGTGATTTAGCTTTTATGTAAGTAAGTTGCCCACTTCAAGATTCTTCTTTATGGAACAAAAACAAATATAATTAAATAGACTTTTTTTTTTATCTTCTAAAATAATATGGACTGATTTCACTGTTGTTTACCAATTAAAATGATTTTTTTACTACCTTAAGCAACATATGTAGAAGAAACATGAATAGTTTCTTACGCGGAGCAGGGAGGGAGACTACACATGTCACTAGCAGTTTCGTAAAACCACGATTTTGGTTTACGTGTCGTCATTATTACATAAATTATTGTTTATATTTAGCTCTGAAATTCTTGTATTGCAAGAAAAGAAGGAAATTCGCCGAAACTAAGTCACCTCTTATTTTTAGAAGAGTCTCATTAATTAATTATATATATATATTTTTTTTTTGGTACTCAAATGAATTAAAGGCCCTTAGGCAATATCCGCATACAAGATAGACGCAACGGAAGAGGGCTGATCCAATCTAACATCGGATTCTTCCTCAATCATAACATAAGATTTAGTTAAAGCATCCGCCAATTTATTGGCCTCTCTACTAATCCAAACGAACTTTTGTTGCCATGATTTCCGGAGGAGAGCGCGGCATTCCTCAATTTTATCGTGTAGCTCATGATCTCGTCCGCTCCCTTTGGAAATAATTTCAAACGCCATGTTGGAGTCGGTCTCCACCTCGATTTTTTGTATCCTCCGTTCCCATGCGATTGTTAGTCCCACTCGAATTGCCTCAATTTCCGCCTCGAGTACCGTTGGAGCCGTAAGTTTCCTAGCAAATCCCCATATCCACTTTCCTTCATGGTCTCTAAGGACACCTCCAACTGATCCCTCATTTGTTCTTGCAATTACGCTGCCATCAACGTTAAGCTTATACCATCCCACGCTCGGTTTTCTCCACTTCGGGTTACTGTTCACTTTCTTGTTCTTCATCGCTGCCATTTGATCGCTACAAAGTTGTTTGATTTGACAAATCAGACCATAGACGTTCTCGTGCGTGCCCTTGAAAAATCTATTATTCCTCGCTTTCCAAATGCACCATATCCCCGCTGCAAAGATAATATTCCACGGTGTATTTGGGATTTCAAAGCTGGCAGATTTCGAGCACAACAGGTTTGTTTTCAACCATGGCGCGTCCTCAATCTCGAAAAATTGTTGCCACAACTCCTTGGGGACGAGTACCCTCCA
Source organism: Linaria vulgaris (assembly GCA_948329865.1). Classification (NCBI taxonomy): domain Eukaryota; kingdom Viridiplantae; phylum Streptophyta; class Magnoliopsida; order Lamiales; family Plantaginaceae; genus Linaria; species Linaria vulgaris. The sequence continues at coordinate 37,317,993 of OX415253.1, forward strand.
AACTTTCAGCGCTATCGGGCAGTCACGAAGGGTATGGATCGTCGATTCAATCGCATTCGGACACGCTTCACAGCTAGCATTTATTGTCAGTTTCCGTTCTTTCCGTAGTGCGTTGGTTGCGATTTTATTCTGACTTGCCAGCCATATGAAATGTCTAACCCTGTTGCTGCACGGTAATTTCCAGATCCAGTCCGTCTTCTCGGTCCGTCTGATCGAAGCTGAATACTTCTTGAATAGCGCAAAATAGGCACTTTGGCAAGAAAATTTTCCATCCGCTGCTGGACTCCACAGTGCTCTATCGTCTTCCTCGCTTAACGTCACATTTTTCTTCATAATTTTGTCTCTCCGTTCGCTGGGAATATTCGACTGAATCCGTGATAAATCCCAGCCTCCATCCTCATCGATAATATCCGTGAGTTTCAGCCCATAGTCCTCCTGCTTTATATCCCCCATCACCTCACAAAGTCGCACTTCCCCTAGCCAATTGTCGGTCCATACGGATATTGATTTACCATTCCCAATTTTCCACCGAATAAATGGTTGGATAAGAGCCATACACCTCATAATCCCTTTCCATGTTGGACTATCGCATGGTCGAGCAACGTACTCCATAATATTCTTGCTCTTCAAATATTTTGCCTTCACTAATGTCGACCATAGGCACTCTTGGTTTTGGACCATTCTCCAACATAATTTCGAAAGTAGCGCCTCATTATTGAATCTCGTTGATCTTATGCCCAAACCTCCTTCACGCTTGCGTTGGAGGATTTTTTTCCAGCCGACTAGGTGAATTTTCCGGGAGTTCGGGTTATCCGCCCATAGAAAGTCTCGATTTATTTTGTCGAGTCTATCGCAAACGTTCTCGGGGACCCAACATGACTGCATAATAATGTATCGGGATTGATGTGGATACCGATTGAATTAAGGTTGCTCGCCCCGCAAGTGACAAAGTATTCCCCTTCCATCCGGATATTCTCGTCGATAGCTTGTCAAAGGTATCATTGAATTGTTCACGAGAGATTCGGCCGTGGACCAGTTGTGCACCCAAGTATTTTCCCAAAGAGTTAGTCCTCGCGAATCCTAGAATGTCACAAATCCTCCTTTTCATGCCACAACCGCCATCGTTTGAGAAAAACACCTTCGATTTATTCGGATTTAATTTTAAATCGGACGCCCCACAGAATTTTCCAAGGATTTTCATCATCGTTTTCGCGGTGCGAATGGTCGCCTTCCCCATCAATAATAAATCATCCGTAAAGAACAAATGTGAAACCCGCAGCCCGTCCCTACAAGGGATGATCGGCTCCCAAGCTCCCTCGTCAATTGCTTCGTGGATGAGGTACGATAACCTCTCCACACATAATACGAATAAGTACGGTGAAAGCGGATCTCCCTGTCTTAATCCGCATCCATGCATAAACCTTTCAATCGGCTCTCCGTTCCACAATATTTCCGTCGATGCGCTGCGCACGCAGAAGAGAATAAGAGCGATGATATCCGGTGGGAAATTAAACGCGATAAGCGTTTCCTCCAAAAATTCCCAAAAATTCCCAATTAAATTCCCAAAGGAGAAGAAAACCTGATTCCTGATAAATAAATGAATCTTTCAAGAAAAGTTCAAACTTGTTGTTGACGGTAACTAATAATTAATTAATTACACGGTCCAACAACATGTCACGAACGATTCGGGGATGCTGAGGTTTGGTGTGATTTAGCTTTTATGTAAGTAAGTTGCCCACTTCAAGATTTTTCTTTATGGAACAAAAACAAATATATATAATTAAATAAATAGACTTTTTTTATCTTATAAAATAATATGGGACTGATTTCACTGTTGTTTACCAATTAAAATGAATTTTTTACTACCTTAAGCAACATATGCAGTAGAAACATGAATAGTTTCTTACTTACGCGGAGCAGGGAGGGAGACTACTACTACTACATGTCACTGGCCTGGCAGTTTCGTAAAACCACGATTTTGGTTTACGTGTCGTCATTATTACATAAATTATTATTTATATTTAGCTCTGAAATTCTTGTATTGCAAGAAAAGAAGGAAATTCGCCGAAACTAAAGTCACCTCTTATTTTTAGAAGAGTCTCATTAATTAATTATATTTATCAATACTTGATGATGGGTAAAAATAAAATTATATGTACTGTTCTTTTCTTTGTTGATAATCCATTTTTTTATTTATAAGAAGGTTCTTCTACTATTCATGTTTGGCCAAATAATTAATTCATCCTTAGAGATTACGCCATCCTTATTTTCAAAAGATTTGGTTCAGTTTACTTTACACTTTACACCTAAATGTGGTCAAACACTCTGCATAAAGAAGAGTCAATTGATTTTATGACTTGCAATAAAACTTTCCAGTTTTTTTTTTTTTTTATAATGTTAAGCGTGGAAATTTGTGACATCTGTCCGTACTAGACTACTAGTCTACCACAAAGATACCATACTCTTTCTTATAATTTCGCAGCTTCATAAACATAAAGAATATATCACAACCAAAAAATGAAACTTAGTGGCAGAAAATAACGTTGAAATGAGACAAATAAAATATTATAAAGTTGGCTTAATAATCTTTATTCAATCAGCAAAATGAGAACTTGTTCAGATCAGATCACTGCAGCCAGGTGACTGCAATAGGACTCCTCACATGATACTTATGTGAAATCCATACTAAAGAACCAAATGAGAAATTTGATGACACAATCACCCTTTCACCTACTGCCATTAAACTCACTTTATAACTTAGTTCTTCTCCCACCTTCACAAATTCAAGAACTTCAGGTTCTACAATGATATTTACTCCTTTAGGTTCAGTAACTTGTACAACATAAGTACTCTTTGAAGTTCCCACATTTGTAACTGTTCTGCTGTATTCTACCACAGTTGAATTCTTGCTAAGAAGAACTGCAAAAGAAGGGTAGTTTAAGTCCCCTGGCTTGAAGTTAGAACCATCAGGACAAGAGAAGTTTCCCCCTGCAAAAAGTGATACTTGTGAAGAACTGTAGTTTAGGCTGCACAAGTAGGCTAAGTAATCTTCCGGTTTTATGTCGTAGATTAGCCCCGGATCAGAAGCTTTCTCCGGGTCCACATGGCCTGAACCAAAGGCAAATGGAGTGGCAAAGTTTGTAGAGGCCGCATCGGTTATGGGAGAGTTTTGTGAGTCATGAATGTAGGATGTTGTCATCATGGCAGATTTTATAGCGGCTGGTGACCAGTTCTTGTGCAAGGATTTGAGGAGGGCAGTGATTCCGCTAATGTGAGGACATGACATGGAGGTTCCTGAAATTATGTTGAACGGGACACTTCTTTTATCGGTTTTTAACTGTGTCGGGCTAATGCTTGGGGGCCACGCGGCTAAAATATTCACTCCTGGTGCAGTTATGTCTGGTTTGATAATGTCGGGACCAATGAAACTAGGCCCGCGGGAAGAAAACGCAGCCATAACTGGAGCTGGTTTTGTGTAAGTCGCGCCTTCAAATTTGATCATAACTGTTGAGTTTCTTGAGGCGTTCGCGTAACTTTTGACTAGATTTGCTGCTTTGGCTCCTAAAGAAGTGGCTGGCAAAATGTGTGGATCTGCAAAAAGTTCCTCCCCTTGAATGTCGTCATTAGCTAATATCATCCCTGCCCCACCGGCTAATTTGACTTGCTCTCCTTTCGCAACTCTGCTGATGATTCCTCTGTTACAAATCACTATCTTTCCTTTAACGAGCTTTGGCGATAGAGAGCCGGTGGTGCATAACTTTGCAGCTTCACCCCCAGCTGTTTCACCATATGCTAGCGCCAATGGCTTGGTTGGCTTACCAAAAAAAAGGGACGATCCAGTGAAAATCTGACCATTACCAAGATGAACCTTGGTCGGAAAACTTCGGTCCATATAGCTGGCTGCAACAGTCATTATCCACGGTGCAGTATTGCTAACGGTTGAAACGGATGGACCAGAATTCCCAGCTGAGAAAGAAATGGATACCCCTTTTTGAACTGCGCCAAATGCTGCAATAGCGATGTTGTCGCTGTAATAAGGCTTTGAACCGCCACCTAAAGAAAGAGACAGCACATCTACTCCATCAGCAACTGCTTGTTCTATGGCGGCTAATACATCAGAGCTTGTACATCCAAATTGGTAGCAAGCTTTGTAAGCAGCGATTCGTGCAGTGTATTTCATTCCTGCAGCTGATCCTTTCGCCAAGCCTAAAAAGCTTGCACCTTTGACAAGATTACCGCCTGCAGTGGAAGCTGTGTGTGTTCCATGGCCCTCAGAGTCACGAGGAGACCTGTAATCTGTCGTTTCGTTTATTCTTCCAGCGATGGCCTCATACCCTTTGAAGAATGCTGCTGCTCCTATTAGCTTTCGGTTGCATTTTGATGCTGCAAACTTTGTGCCAACCTGACATTTCCCTTTCCAACGCGAAGGCACAGGGGATATGCCTGAGCCACGAAAGCTTGGGTGCTCGGGCCATATACCTGTTGGGAAAGGCATATATAAAAACAATGAAATCAAACTTTCTATTGATTGAAACTATTATATGAAATGACAATTTAATATGGTAACGAACTACTCCGTGAAGAGTCCTATGTGATTGAACAGTCGGGCCAAAAGATTGTGTGTCATAGTCCTTCTAATACTCGTTTATCGAAAAGTTGCAACGAGTGTTGTTTGGAGAATATGTGTAAAATACTAAATGTCAATTTTACTACAAACTTAAGTTATACCTGTGTCTACAATCCCAATAATCACATCAGAGGCGAGGTTTTCAGCACTCCACAGGCCGACTCCATTTTCTAGACCAAGAAAAAGAGGCGAATGAGTTGTGTGAAGGGCAAGTAGTTCGTCAGGGACGGCATAGAGGAAGCCGTCGAGTTTTTTAACAGATTCCAGGTGTTTTTTGGAGAGTTTTGCTGAAAAACCCGAAACGACATTGTCGTAGACATAAAGGAGTTCCGGAACTGATGTTTTATGATCTTGCTCTCCATCATCTCCAGATGAGGATAGAGAGATAGATTCAATGATTGCCTCATACCATATCTTTGAATTTCCATGAGGGATTTCTAAAGCTTTGATCTTGCTCTTGTCCATGTAAACCACATAAGTACGTGAGTCCATGGCAGCATATGAACTTAAAACATTAAGCGCCAAGAGTAGGAAAATTATCTTGTTAATCATATTTTTTTCTGTAAGTAGAACACGACTTAAACCGGAATCAGAGAATTCAGTTTTTGTTACAAGTCATATTTGATTTAGACATAATAAGCAAAAAAGTTTATACATCTGGTTCTGAAGAAATGTGTGTGAGAATTTGAGACACTGTGCATGAATGAATAGAAGGGGACGACATTTATAGGTAAGGAAGAACCGAAGAAGGTATGATTTTGAACTTTCTCTCTGCTTCTCAGCATGTAAAGTAAAGTGTCCCAACTTACAACTACACTGCACGCCTTAGAATTCGATGAAAGCTACACAAAAAGCTGCTGAAGTATGATCATTATGGTCCATTGGTGTGGATATTTTAGGAGTGGACCAATACTAATATTGGGCGGGCACCAAATAGAAAAGCCCACTATAAAAGTGCATCGAACAGCCACAATTCGATGTTAACCTAGTATTGAAGGGCCTTAGTTCGATCAAAGGGCCTCAGTTCGATACTCATGTGCAAATACCTATAGGGACCCACATAATGGGGTCTATAAATACCCCGTCTCATCATCTTCTCAGAGAGCAGAACGCACAGACTACCCATCCCAGTACATCGAACCAGCGTTGTTCGATACACTTTATCATTCGATACTCAACTCCATTCGACACTGACCATATTGACTTTGACCAAGATCGAACTGTAACTAATCGAGATTCATAGCATCGAATCCGCGTAATTCGAAGCACCACATGTCAAGTTATTAGCAGCATCGAATCACCAGCGTTCGATATACATAGATCGAACGCAATCGGTTCGATGTTCCCGAATCTTTGTCTAAATAGGATATTAAAAGTGATTTATTGCTTGTAATATACAGTAGGTGTTCCGGACCAAGCTAGTCCGTCCATTGTAATAGATTAGCATTATTTTGGCAATTGATTAATCCTTCGTAATATTTTACGGTGTTTTATTACCCGAACGAAGTAAGACCGGAATATCCATATCTCCAGTTCTTTGTAATTAATCTTTGCAAAAGACAATCTTTTGAATGCAATTTATCCTGCAGAGCGCCATTGCTGAAAGTAGTAGCTCGTTTATCATGTAAATTACGGTATCTTTGTTCGTGTTTTAATTAGATTTTTTTTCAGCTTTCGAAGGATCATCACTGAAGCTCTGATGAAAGAAGTTCATTGCAAGCATGTTAGCATTTTTTTTTTTTTGTGAAAAAGCATGTTAGCTTTTGTGCACAGGAGAATCTGGTTGCATGAGAAGTGATAACAGTATCAATTCAGGTAAAGTTTCTCAATCTAGAATGAGAAACTTTGCGTCTAAACCCTCGTAATTAATACAGTAAGAAGCAGCTGATCCAGTGTTTGAAAATATATATATATATATATATATATATATATATATATATAATTTATATCATTCTGTAACCTTAAGCCTGACAAAATCGTCTACTATACATACTTGTGCTACATTTGAGGCTATGAACTGTTGGAATTTGGAAACAAACAAGTTTACTTACTTTTTATCTTTAAAAAATCATAGCAGTTACAGATCATGATTTATTAATACCTTGTAAATATTTACTCAAATGAATTTTTCACTTTGGAGTCCTTTGAAATAACCATGTTTTAAAATTAGTCTTTTATAGTGTCTCGGGTCATTTTTAGTCCTCTAAAGTAACTCGAGTTTCAACTTTGGTCATCTGACAGCCAATTTGATCGGAAAACAGCATGTGCACGACACGTGATATCCCCGAGATTGTGTATATTGACCAAATTAACCCTTTCACACGTGCAATACACATGTGTGAAGACTTTGCATGCCAAAATAATTTAATCGTTGGGTTAAAATGCGATTTTATGGGCTCGAAAATCTAGTAAAATTATAACTAAAAAAAACTAATATAATAATAATAAAACATTAAAATTATAACTACAACAAATTAGTAAAACATGTTAAAAACCTAAATCAAAAATCATACACCCCACCCCACCCCACCCCCATCATGTCAATTATCTCTCTCACTCCATCATGATTTCCACCATTCCATTCACAGTGGAATCCGGTCGTCTTCTCAAGTGGAGTATCTTGGTCCTTAAGATTCATCCAATCCCCCAAAATTTTATCTATGGTGGCAATTTGACCCAACACCAAATTTGAGGTGACGTAGGATGTTCCCGAGACGATTTTCAAATTCTTGAACGACCTCAAGAATTCCGCGCACATCTATGTCGTCTTCCAATCATTGTATTTTGGTGTAACATCCTTCAAGTCATCTTTATATTGATTATCGAAGAGCTCGAAAGAGTCAAACCCCGATTTAAGTTCCAAAGCCACCTTCAACTTAAAGTATGTCGAGTTCCATCTTGTAGGCAAGTCAAGAAAAAGCAATTTCTTACTTTGTACACCTTCATCTTCAAGATATTGCTTGAACTTCTTCAACCTCCTGACGGAACCCTTGATCCACTTCACCACACCTCTAATTCGATCCACCTAATTGCCTTTGTCGTTCATTTTCAACCCATATTACACCACAAGGTTAAGGATGTGTGCAATGCATCGTATTTGCACATGGATCCCATTCAAAATGTAGAAATCACCTCGCACGACAAACTTCTTCACCAAGTTCTCAATCCCGGCATCATTCAAAGTAGCATTATCCACCGTGATCGTGAATACTTTCTCGATTATCCAATCCTTCAAACACCCCTCAATATCTCGAGCTATATCTTCTCCCGAATGGCCCGAATTCAAGCAAAAATTAATGATACGCTTTTTCAACACCCACTCCTTATCATTTAAATGCGCGGTGAGGGCCTTGTAGTTGTCCCGCCTAATAGAAGTCCATGTGTCTGTGGTTAAGCATACTCTCTGAGCATTTTCTTTGATAAACACCTTCAATATATTCATGTCGTCCAAGTACATATTCAAAATCTTATCCCTTATTGTCTTGCGACAAACAATCCCAAGTTTGGGCATCCTCCCCTCCACATCTCCCTAAATGTCGGATTATCCACCGTACTAAACGGTTGTTCAGTCACAACCATCCATTGCATAATCCCTTATAAGATATAATCTTGATCGAATGACCATGTTTCTACTTGATGAGACGCTTTGTCGAAGTTAAAACGAGATTGGACAAGTAGCTGCTTGAGGGATTCGAGTTTTTTCAGACAAGCAGTCATGTGCCTATTCAAACCAGATGTCCCTTGGGCACCACCATCACAACCGATTTCTCTCTGGTAATACAAACATCTCCCCTTGATTGGACAATGGAACGGCTCAAAGTATGCCCACCACTTCGACGTCAAATTAGTCGTCTTCATGCTAATATGGATGGTTTTACCATCTTGCCCAACTGTTTTGACTTCCTCATGGAATAACTTTTGAAACTTTTGAGGTTTTTTAGCTTTGTCGACTTTGACGTCCTTCTCTTCTGCAATTACAGTGGGTGGTACTGAAGGCCCCTCCTCTTGTGGTTGTGGTGGTTGTGAAATCGGCGGTTGTGACTTAAGGAGTCATTCGGCTTGAATATCCGGATGGGTGTACTCGCTCCACGAATTATATGGCGAACTAGGCGCCTCTGGCTCAGTCCGAGCATTCAAAGATGAAGGACGTGTTGAAGTCGTTGGAGCATTACGTACAGAAGTATAAACATCGATAACGGTGTGAGAACGCTTACAAATAGAACCCTTAATCTTTTTAGGTATTTATTTCGTCATTAGTATTTGTTTCTTCATTTCTACATCAATCACAATCCACGACGAACAATCAATATGCAATACCAATTATTTCAAGACTCAAGTTAACTAACATAAACTTATTAAAGCAACTAATATCTCAATCAACTAATCACAATTCAATTTCAATTTCAAATCTCATGTCTCAACTCACATCAAAATCTCAACTCAATTTCAAGTCTCAAGTCACCTTCAACTTCAAGTATCTAATTAAACAATTCGCAATCAACTCAATTTCAACTTCAACTCAATTTCAAGTCTCAACTCACAATTCACAAATTCACAATCAACTCACTAGTCACTTCTTAATTAGAAACTCAATTTCGAGTATCTAATTTTAAACAAACTAAAGCAAAAGTACACTAATTTCGCAAAATTTCTCAAGCAAAATCAATAAACTTCATCAATAATGTATCAATGGTAGTGTAATTTCACAAATTTCTATCTAACTGAATAGCCCTAAATCCTAATTCAAAAGTCCTAATACATAACCCTAATTCAAAAATCTTAAACCCTTATTCAACAATCAACAATCTAAATCAACAAGTATAAGTTTCTAACAACAATTATAAGTAGTTATAAAGAAAAAAGGGGAAAAATATCGTGTGTTAGCTGTGGCGCGACGGCGGAGTGCGTGAGAGAAAGCGATAGAGTAGAGAGGTGTGCGGCGCAACGGCGTTGAGCGTCGTGCGGTGGTGGAGCGGCAGAGCGATTTGAGAGAGGTTGCGAGTGGTGAGCGGCCGAGCGTGAGTTGAGAGAGGTGAGAGAGTGGAGAGTACTTGTGTTTGTTGTTTAATTTTGAGGCTATAATATGATTTTCCTTTTTTCTTTTTGGCCCATTGACCTTTTTATATTCTAAAACTATACCAATGATACCTTCTTTATAACACATACCCCCTTCCTATAGTAAAAAAAAAGTCCTACTATTTTTTTGGCGGGATTCCGGCGGGAATCAAAAACAGACTCTTGTTCCCATTCCCGACGGACTGCCGGGAAAAGCAATTGACGGGAAATTTCCCGTGGGAAGGGTCGAATAAGGGAATTTCCCTTACCCGTTTCCACCCCTATTTAGGGGCCTACTTAGTTTTGTTTTCTCCCTAAATTGGCCCATTTACTTAAAACTTTAAATTGAGTTTTAGTTAATATTCATGCAAAAGAAGCCCAGCCAAATATAGGCACAATAGCCGATAATTACATAATAATAAAATAGACAACAAAAAATTTGGCAAACCCTACTTAGTCTTACAATTTTTAGGTGCCATCTTCTTTTTTCTAATTTCTTCTCCAACGCTATTTTTGTTCTTCTCTTTTCTTCTTCTTCTTTTTTCTCATTTCTTCTCCTCATGTTATCTTCTTCGCATCTTATATTATATCCAAATATTTAATTTTATCTAGTGCCATTTATATGAGATACATATTAAAGAACAAAAGGTATATTTTCTATATTTCCTCTTCTTCTCGTTCATCAATCAAAAAACTCCATTTCGAAAAGCTCTATTTCAATGGGGGCAAATCTGATAATTCACAAAAGAAGGAAAATGGGAAGGGGGGAGGGGTCAGCCGGGTCTCCGGGCGAACTAGCCAAATTCACCGGTTCGCTCACCATGCTCAGCAGCCCAGTCTGGCCTGAACCGTGTCGCTCAGGCCACTGGTTCCCAGTTCAAACCGGTCGATCCATGTTGGGTTTCAAAACACTTCTATCAACATCCAGGCTAGTGTTTTGAAACCCGACCCGGTCAGTGATCCGGTGAGGCTACCGAGTAGTAGGTCAACAAGTCGAACCGGTTGGACCACTGGGTGGACCGATTTGTTGACTAAAGTCAACATTCAATAAAATAATTTTATAAAAAAAAAATTATAAGATTGTGAGAAATATTGTTAAGTCACTAATATTTTGCTATATTATAAGAAAAATAAGAATATGATTATCACAATATTAGGACTTGAACACGTGACCTCCAACAAAACAAGTTCTTAGGAAGTAGTAAAAACCATTGAGCTATCCAATAATTTAATAAATAATTCAACAAACTATATATTTAATACAAGTTAAAAGATTATTTTGGATTTTTAAAAGTTGGCCAACCGTATCACAAAATTCAATACAAGAACAACAATATGTGACACTAAAATTTAGAAAATGAACGTATCATCGGACGAAATACTTTGCATGAAATTCTCGAATACATGCTCGTTTCACTTCAAAATCAAATTAAGGATGGAAAATAGCGTTTGTTTGAAAATCTGGTGGCCCAAACCGTTGTAGGCAATTTGTGGTGGATAGATATCGTCGAGATACCACAAATAAAAAAAATGCGTCCAAAACGGACTCTCCTACGCAAAGTTATGGCCTTTCAAGTTTTGCATTTTTTTTCTTCTTTTTTTTTAAAACTTTTCGAGGCAGGTTTGTAATTGTCAAAAATTATGGACTGAAAAATAATTTCCAAAAAAATAAATTCGCAAAAAAAAAGTGTCGCCCGTTTCGCGAGTGGAACCGGGCGACCGGTTCGCCCATCAGAGCTTTTAGACCGCTATGTAGCCAGAACCTGCCCGGACAAGTTGCCGGTTCTCGGTCCGAGCCAGGTTTCAAAACAGTGGTCCAAGCTGATTTGTGGGCCCTCTGTGATGGACTAATTCTAGCACAATCTAAATAGATTTCTAAGCTCATAATTGCTATGGACTCTCTTTTCAAGCTTAATTGCCTCACCAAGATGCGAAACACACCAACACATCTTATTAGCTTAATGAAGGGAATTCAGACTAACATATATATCTACATTCATTAGTGTCACAAGTACATCCAGCTACCGAAAAATCAATCAAACAACATACATACTATATACTAACAAAGAGTTGGGCATTCAACACAAACACATAACATGGGATACTTGATAACGTTACTTAGTTATTCTCGTTGATTATTTGTACTAAAATTGTTATCTTTGTACAATTTATGACCTCTATCTGAAAGGTCTTGGATCTATATTACTTGAATACGAGTACAATTATACGTGATAATAGTTACAACTGTAAACGAAAGTAATACAAATTTTAATTCTTTAAACTTTGAAACCAGTTTTACTGTTGCAATTGAGGACGTTGAAATAGTTAAATGAAAGCAGTAAAGAACACAAGGGTTTTAACGTGGTTCTATCCAAATGGTCCTAGTCCACGGGGGTTTCACCTAAAAATGTGACTCAAACGATATACCTGCTTAAGGATTACAACCTTAGGAATTACCCCAACATAAAACTAGACTCCCTCTATTTTACTGTTGCAACACCTAAGCATTAACTTTTTTAGATATACTTCTTTGTATCGAAGAACTTCAAGATAGGTTAAAGTTCCTTTGACAAGAAGTTCTCTCACTGAACTTGCTTTGACTCGATACAAGACGAATGGCAACAAATTATCGCTCAAAGGGTTGTCCTCTAAGGTCTCGAGTCTTCTCCTTATATAGGCATAAGCAAAATCTCTGCGTATCTTCAGTTGCAATCCTCGCAGATTATCTTTCCTTATCTGATAAGCTCTGCAATATAATTCCGAGTGGGTGTTTGCAAGAGCTTATAGAAGTTCATTCTTCCAAACTTTTACTTAAAGCCACCAAAAGTTTCTTTTGACTTAAAGCAAGGAGCGTTTGCAAACCTTTTTCAAAAAGCAGCCTAAAGTAGTTTAAATTTATTATGTAGTGTTTGCAATAATAAGTGAGAAGCAACTTTTATGCAATAAGACTTAAATACCCTTATTTATCAAGCATAAAAATAATTAACATGCACCTACTTTAGACAAGTATGCATTTTGTTAAATAAAATAAAAAATATAACAATAAATCATTTTAATAAAATTTTAATATATGTAATTATTATATCAAAATGCATAATTATTTGTATAATAATATTAATCAAGTATTCTATCTTCTTAAGAAATTAACTTTATTTAGAGATGTTAATCATACTGGATTAATATTATTATTTGAATAATAATATCAATTAGTTCATGTAATAGACAACACTTTGAAAGAGAAAATATTAAAGAATATTTTTTACAGTTGAACGTGAATGAGAAAAGATTATAGAATATTTTTTTCTTTAATTGTGGGGGTATAGAAGACACTTTAAAAGGATTAGGAGAGAGAAATGTTTTTATAATGCTCATAATTAAAATGAGCTTTTAAAAGCACCATCAACCCAGCTTGTGAGCTTATTTTTTTTTATTATTTTTTTCTTATTTTAAGACAAGGAGAAACAAAATCCTCATATCCAAACACTAATTTATGGACAAAAGCCCACAAGCTTCTTTTAAAAGCATTTGCAAACACGTAGTGTATATATCTAATGTACATGCATATTAAATATGTCTAGATACATAATCAAGGAGATATAATTAATATATTAATTATCAAGGAAGTTAATCAAATATGATATATGATAAGATAATATCTTTTTAAGATACAACAAATTTAATCATGTAAAATATGATAACTACGATCAATATAAGATTAACTTAATGAATTTGTTAAACATAAATAAAATATGGTATTAGCATACGGCAAAGGGACCATTTGACAAATCTTAGTAGATGTGCGCACGAACAAATCATTATATTCTTCTTATTGCTTCCACTTCAAGGCAATACATATCAGTCACTTGAGCAGTGGCTTTTACACTGCTTTTTTCTTTTTTTGGTAGTGCATCATGGGAGCATCTCATATGTACCCACTAGTAGTGCCTCTTGCACTCACATGGAGGTGGTACATATTAGACAAATCTGGACCATATTATTTAAAGCCTACAATATCCTGACAACTTGCAAAGCAGTTCCCATTACATCAGTTGAGTAATGTCCAAATTTGGACTACATAGCTACACATAATAATTTTTTTTAGTGGATATAGCTGTATATAATATATGGTCTTTATCAGGACTATAATTAATTGCATCAATCCCAACCGAAAAAATGATACAACTCACTTTGTGACTCAAACATAATAAGTAATAACACATTTCTACTTCGATTCCGAATAATCATATGCTAGAGAAAAATGATGATATGGTGCCGCATTAATTTTTGCTTTACAAGGAAATAATGAATGTCCAAGTCATACAAGAATCTTACATTGTAATCCAGAACGACAGATCCCAATATTCAGGTCAAAACTAATTCCTGAGTAAATGCATATAGTATTCATTTATGCAAATAATGTTCAGTTCACCTTGTCAGACAAGAAGTTATTTATTGCATTTTTTCTTGATTATATAGTGCAAGTTCATAGGGCCATCCGGCCATGTACGTATGGAAACGATAAGTAAGAAAGACTTTATATATAGCGTGATGCGAGCCAGCGTGATTCGTGATATTTTCTGGAACTAGTTGAATCTCACTAAATTTAACATAGTCGAACCATTTTTTGGTGCTTCGCATGTATCTTTTTGCAAATCATTACACTAACCCCTCAATAATAATCTTAGTTGCGGTAATTTAACAAACTGTTTGAGTAATTGCAGATTTATTTTGCGGAAAATATTACTAATAAGCTCCACTGGAATTTAACATATGACAAAGACGGCCTTCTTATAAAAAAATCAAAAAAGTAAAATAAAAAAGAATCGCAGATAGACTTCCGTTTATAAAGAGAGAAGAACTTCAATTAATACAAAATTAATTATGGAAAGAGGGATTGGGTTGGGCCTACCTTCAGTAGAAGTTGAGCATACCAAAAAGGGGTTGGGGGGGACGGGGCTAAGGGAAGGAAATATTTGGGCCCTCCTATGAAATATCCAAAAAAGTTCTGTCATGGGTCATGTAGAATAGCCTAATATAGAGAGGAAAAAGTCCATTTATCAGGATTTTCCTCACTTATCAATGGCAGGGGGACGACCCAAAGTACATGTCCATCCTAAGGATTATTAGCCAGTTTACAGATACGAGATTAAAAAGCCAACCAGATGTTCGAATAACTTTTAAGTATGGATAAAGCCCGTTTAGTAGAAAAAATTATTTATAGCGGCGTTGTATACTTGTATTGATGATCTAGTGCAACCAACAATTCAAGTTAAAATAATTTTCTAAATATAGGAAATGACCACTCTATAACTTTATAATCACAGTATATTAGTAGCAATAACGAAATTGTTGCACCACGTTTTGGTGACCAAATAATTTATCCATTTAGCAGGGGTGTTAGCAGGCGGTTAAGCTTTGAGGGTTTCATTCGAAAAATCACCATACTAGGCGAGTCACTTAATTGCCAAAATGCTGAGAATATTTAATTTTATTAGTCACGTAGGTTTGGGTGGTAAGGAAAATTTATTTTATACAACCGTTGCATTGCTGACGTGATGCAATCGACGATTCAAATTTGATATAGATTTAAATTTTTCAATATTATAGAAAATAACCATCCCTATCACCCATATCCAACGGTGGCATAAAATAATTTCTCGGGTGTTAAGAGTGCTAGTGACATGCACAACAACAAATAAATGGGTGACTTTAGCATGAATCACTTTAACATTACTTTTTAAAAGATTAATTATTTTCGATAGTTAAAAGCCCCCAAGTAGTTGTCACTCATTTTTTTATTTATTGGGTTGGCAAGTAGTCGTCACTCGTTTACAAAAATTATTGTGGTGGTGGATAAGAACCATTTGGGTTTCTTATCTATCGTGTCAAAAAAGAAGAAGTGAAGAACATAATGAGAATAAAAAATAGTTACATCGCCAGATTTATATGAGGGCGACTAATCTAAATAAGACGTCAAAGAGGAACAAACAGATAAATAAGCAAGCTAAAAGCGTTGTGCTAAAAACACGACTTCTATATCGCCTAACACCCCCTCCCCCTCCCCCTCAAGAGGGGCATAGATGTTAATAATGCCCATCCTGGACATTATCTTATTGAATCGTTAGATCGCCAACGGCTTAGTGAAGATGTATGTGTGTTGGCGTTCGTTGGAGACGTGTCGGCTCAGTCTATCTGGATGTGTTTGGTTCATTTGTGTTAAACTTGATTTACAGCAATGCATGTCGCACTCTTATTGTCAGT
The DNA here is from genome assembly GCA_948329865.1 of Linaria vulgaris. NCBI lineage: Eukaryota > Viridiplantae > Streptophyta > Magnoliopsida > Lamiales > Plantaginaceae > Linaria > Linaria vulgaris. The sequence continues at coordinate 37,333,936 of OX415253.1, forward strand.
GGTGTGCGAGTTTGGTTTACATGGAGATCTTTGAGCGGTTGCAGCAGCCATAAGACCTCACAAGTGGTTGATGCTAATGCATGGTACTCTACTTCAATGGACGAGCGACTCACTATAGTGCTTATTTTCCTTCCATGAGACCAGGGGGTCGCCTAAGTAAACAACAAAGCTAGTTATACTCCTTTTGGAATTCATGAAAGCGGCACAATTGTCACAAAACAATTTTAGGTGAGTTTCAAATGAGGTTGGATAAAATAAACCTTTACCTCAGTTGTTTTTAATATAGCAAAACACTTTATGAGTAGCAACAAGGTGAGTGGTTGTGGAATTGGTCATATATTGGGTCAAACACTGAATGATAACTCTGATCGGGTCTGATTATAGTTAAGAATAATAACATGTCCACTAATCTCATGTGCGCAGTAGCATCAGTTAATGGGCATATGAATCATTTAGTTGTAGTTTAACATTGGAATTCATATGAATATAAGTGGGTTTGAAACCCAAAAAACCATAGTCGGAAAGTATATGTAATGCATATTTTCTTTGACATAAAGAAACACCCTTTTTACTTCTAGAAATTTTAATTCCTATAATGTACTTCAAGTTACCGAATGCTTTAATGGTAAATTGGTTATGCAGATGAATTTTCAGATTAGAAATTTCAAATTGATCATTACCAGCCAAAATAATATCATCAACATACACATGCAATATGGTGAATGAGTTCTTATGATGCTTAATGAATGAAGAACCAAAAGCATTAGAGTGTAACCAAAAGCATGTAAGGGTGATGTAAGTTTGGTATACCATTGTCTAGAGGCTTCAAGGTTTATGTTTTAGGATTTAGGGTTTATTTTAGTCAATAAAGACTCTTTTTGAGTAAACAAGCTTTAGATTTGCTGTCAGAGCAATAGCTAGAGGGGGGGGGGGTGTTGGGGGTCATGTATATTTCTTCATCCAGATCCCCATGCTGAAATGCATTGTAAACATCTAACTGATGCAAGTGCCAATTATGAGAAACAACTAAAGATAAAAGAATATAACTGTTGTTAGCTTGGCTACAAGGGAGAAAGTATCAAAATAGTCTAAACTCTCTTCTTAGTAAACCCCTTGGCACCTAGTTTAGTCTTATATTTTTCAATAGACCAATCAGACTCAATTTTGACTTCATAAACCCATCCAAACCCTATGCAGTTATGACCAGGTGGCAAATCAGTTAAGATCCAAGTATTAATCTGTTCTAAAGCCTCTATTTCATATTGCATGGCTTTCTTCCATTCATGATGTACACAATCTTGTTTATGAGTTATAGTTTCAACTACATAGGTCACAAAAGATGTGAAAGCCTTATGAGAATAACTAAGTTGAGGAGTAGAAATGTAAGACTCTATAGGATATCTAATATGCATGTTGTAGATAAGCATGAAGATAGGCAGGGGGTGTAGTAGCCCTAGTAGATCTTCTAACAACATGATGCAAAGGAGAAACAATAGGTAAAAAGGGAAATGAAAGGTTACCAGGCTGTTGTGTAGTAGCTGAAGTGGAGTCATCAGTAAGCTAGGTGTACAAGTCCAGCTCCTTTGTCATTTAAGGGGTTACAACCCGAGAGCCAGCATCATCAAGGGACTGATGAGAAAGAGGAGGATTTGGAGCCTCAATGTGTGCAACAAGAGTAGTGGCTGCAACACCAGGTGCAACATTTTGAATGTCCTGCAAAACAAGAAAAGGATTGGTGCAAGCACTTGAGGTGTCTTGCCCTGTATTGTTAGAAGACATGGGAGAGACACTAAAAGGAAAACCACTTTCATTAAAAAACAACAACAAAACATTTCTCGAAATAATTTCATTTGGAAAGGTTAAGGAGGAGATACCCATATTTACCAAAAGGATAACCAAGAAAAACACATTTTATAGATCTAGGATCAAATTTATGTCTATGAGCAGTAAGAGGAGATGCAATGCACAAACATCCAAAACACTTAAGCAAATTGTTATCAGAGGGTTTGTGATAAAGTAATTCATAGGGAGACTTGTGATTGGTGACTCTAGAACGCAACCTATTTATAAGATATGCAGCAGGAGTAATTCCCCAAAATGAGAGGCAAGTTAGATAAAATTTTAAAGACCTGGCAACTTGTAATAAATGTTGATATTTTATTTCAACTAAATCATTTCGCTGAGGTGTCTCAACACAGCTCTTTTGATGTACAATAGTAGAGGTTTCAATGAAAAATTTCATAATGAATTCAAACCATTGTCAGATCTGAGAACCAGAACCTTGATAATTGTATTAAAGTGATTTTCAACAAATAGAGAAAAATATCTAATTTTGGTTTCAACCTCAGATTTCTGCTCTAAAAGAAAAATCTAAGTACATCTGGTGAAATCATATACTATAGTAAGAAAAACATGAATCGATCATGAGACAAAACAAAGAAGCGACCCCATACATCACGATGTATTATATTAAATGCATGAGAAGTAACAAAAGTACTTTGAGGAAAATGCAATTCTCTTCTATTTTGAAAAATGACTAGAAGAATTTTTAGCTAATTTCACAGAGGTAGGGTGCCCCAATCTGATGTGCCACAGATCATTATCACCGGTGTGAGTAGTAGTAGAATTGCAAACAAAATGTTTCACATAACTATTTTTATTATTAACATAAACTTTTAAATTGAGAATGTATAGACAATTCTTCAGTTTAGCAAAACTAATCATGCTCTGCTGGAAGATTTCATGTAAAAAGCATAAGGAGGAGCAAAACATAAAACATATTTCAGAAGAATTACTCAACCTAGACATAGAAACTAAGTTGAAACTAAAATCTGGTACATATCGAACACTTTTCAATATTAGAAAATGAGAAACATACATGTCTCATATCAAGGTAGCAATAGTACAACTATTGTTAGGAAATTGAATGCTAATTGATAATGCATAAGTACACCGAGTACCAAAAAGACAAAAATACACCCCAAACATTCCAGTAAGATACCTCGGTCTAGACCGCTTGTACGAAGAAATCTCTACAAATTACCCGTATTAGAAAAATATGGCCTTGTATAACATAAATCTCATGAGATAAAGAACATTAAGAGTAGCTAAACTTCTTAAATAGACCAGTTGGAAGAATCACCCAGATAATAAAGAGCTGAGAGTCATAATTGGCCCAACCACCCTTAAAACCATGTGCGACCCACATAATCATTGTCGGCAGATCCATCTTGCACAAGGCAACATTAATGGACACCCATCTTACAACATTAATGGAGGCCAAGTAGCTACAACTTTAACTACATTCTAATTAACGATAATTAAAGAGCTACCCTACCTGAATAATTACATGTTGTCATTTTGGCGTTGTTTGTGGGAACGCCATTAAAAAGATTCCTTGAGCATGACCTAGAGAGAATCTACCCCAATCAGGTAGCTCAAAATGCCAATTTGCATGATAGAAGAGTGTGAGTCCACTCCGACACCAAAAAACAAAAAAAAAGTATCTCACACCAAATCCAAAGGTCCGTAAAAGCAAGCTCGTCCATATCATCAGGACTAACCATCAATTTTGGGCCAAAAGACATATGGGGATCGTATATCCCCATAAAGATCCCATCGTCATAAATGGCCTTATCTGAAGGGTGAACACGCCAAACATCATCGTAGACACATGTAGCACATTCAATATCATGTACCGATCCACCCTCCACACTTTGGTGCTTACCATGTCCCAAACGAAGTCTATGCAGATTACACTTCAAGGATTCTCAGGAGAAATGCTCCTCACACGAGGAACCCTCTCTCACTATGACATGGGGGACAAAGCCAAGCCAATGAATAGAAATGGCCTCTTACCATGTAGTTGAAGAGCAAGCTAAACCATACAACATCATCTGCGAGAGATCGACCCTACAAGCCTTCAAAGCAGTACCATTCACGATGCACCTCAAAGTCAAATTCCTCACTCTGCAAGGGGTGAGAGAGGTTTGGGGAAGCCAAAAAAGTGCCAGGGAATGCTGCGTAAGTTTCGTCCCCCAATATTCCTCCTCAGAGCAATCCCACCACCTATTCGGAATGCATAAAGGCAAAAAATGGAAAAAAAATTATAATTAAGGTCGGGGAGCTCAAGATAGTTGAGATAGTACCCTATCAACCCCACAAGAAAGTCCAAATGGGTAAAAAGATGGAGGACGCAGTGGATAAAAATTCACGCTAGTCCTCCAAAGTATTCCCACATATTTGCAAGGGAAGAAGAACACTACAGAAGAATAAACATGCAGATGTGTGAACATAAGTTAAACGTATAACCCAAGGCCCACCCCGTGAAGCAAAAGAAAAGAAAGATGGGACCCAAACGATCAAAGATCATCAAATCAGAGCTTGAGAGACTCATAAAAGAATTCGTCTACCTCAAGTGATGTCCAATGTTGTCTTGGTCCCGAAGACCAATAGAAAATGGCGTATGTGAATAAACTTCACGAATCTAAACGGAGCTTGTCCCAAAGACTTCTATCACGTGCCCAACATTGGTCGACTGATCGATTCTACAACCATATGTGAACTGCTCTCGACAATGGACAGGCACCAGGGTTACAACCAGATAATGATGGCCAACGAAGACCTTGAAAGGACCCACTTCATCTATGAACACTGAGTGTTATGTTACCTCGTGATGCTCTTTGGACTCAAGAATGCATGCGTCATGTACCAACGACTAGTCAACGCTATGTTCAAAGACCTCATATGTAATACAATGGAAGTCTACGTAGATGCCATGATCGTGAAAAGTCTAAGGAAAAAAACACACACTGAAGATCTCAAAGACTATGGTAATAATAGAAAAATATGGGATGAAAGTCAACCCCAATAAGTGATTATTCGAAATTAGGCGGGGCAAGTTCATTAATTACATGGTCAACCAAAAAGGAATCGAGGCAAACCAAGTAAAAGTGAAAGCTAAAATAGATATGCCACCACCCTGAACACCTAAAGAGGTACATAAGCTAAATGGAAGAGTGGTGGCCCTCCACCGGTTCATCTCTAAAGCTGCCGAACGTTGGCTCCTATTTTTGCAAAATCCTTAGAAAAATCAAAGATTTCCATTGGAACGAGGAATGCTATAAAGGACCCAAAAAATACCTGGTAAGTCCACCCCTCCTGGTCAAACCCGGTCGAAGGTGAACAACTCTACATTTATCTGGCTGTCAGTCAAGAATCGGTTAGCACAATCCTTGTCAGACCAAAAGGTTGGGATCACTAACCCATCCACTACACTGAAAGAACAGTCAAATATGCGGCGCTACGGTACCTGCTGATAGAGAAAATGGCTTATGCATTGGTGGCGGCGACAAGAAAGCTCTGGTTGTATTTCCTGGCTCACCTGATAACCATCATAACTAGATACCCTCCCCAATCGATTCTAAATCAGCACGAAGTATTTAGGACAAATGGTAAAATGAACCGAGTTGGGTGAATTCAACCTTACAAACGCACCTTGGCCAACCATAAAATTCCAGGTCTTAGCCGATTTTATAGTCGAGATGTACAGAACAAAAGAAGACTCAGGAGAACCTCTGGATAACTACATTAACGGATCCTTAAGCGACATCAAATGGGGCAGAGTATCGTTCTTCAAAACAAGGACGTAGAACACCTAGAATTTGCGACAAGGTTGGGACTTCCCGTGTCCAATAACGAAGCAGAATACAAAGCACTACTCATTGCCATGAGATGGATAGAGAAGTTAAGATCTAGAAGATATTCATCCATTGTAACTCACAACTAGTAGTATAAAAAATGAAAAAGGGAATACGAAACCCGAGAGAATCGCATGCGAGACTATGTGTGGGTCGTCACAAGAGACAAATAAGTCTTTTCATCCTTTGAGCTAATCCAGATCCCCAGAACACAAACATCGAGGCAGATGCCTTACCCCATATGGCTACCATCCTGACAGATGTGAATTCTCTAAGGATAAATTTCCTCACCTTATTTAGCTTGGAGAGGCTTGAAGTCGAAGGGCTGGAGGGAGAAATAGAAGCAATGGCCATCGGAAGCACCACCCAACATGAATGGATGGGAAAATCCCTAGGATACCTACTAAGACCAGAAACCTTCGCCAAATGAGAGGCTAGAGACTCATTACAGAAACAATAGCTTATTTCTTCGTCAAAGATGGGATGCTATAAAAAAAATGGATTTTCTCAACCATACTTGCGTTGTCTAGGGAAAAGAGAAGCCCTTGAGGTCATGCAAGAGATACACGAGTGCAATTGCGAGAACCACTCTGGATTCCGCAATTTAGCTATCAAGATACTTCGACATGGGTACTACGAGCCCACAATAATACACGATGTAGAGAGATACGCAAGAACATGCGATCAGTGTTAGCGATACTCCAGGGTTAACCACATGCCTCACATCAATGTGGGATTTAAACGTGATACCTTGCACTTTCGACAAGTATGGAATCAACATTATACGACCATTGGAAAACGATAAGAGCCAAGGAAAAAATATCTCCACATTGTTGTAGACTGCTTCACCAAGTAGGTAGAAGCATAACCCCTTATAAAAATCACTACTTTGTGCGTGATCGATTTTCTATGAAAAAACATCAAATGTCAGTTTGGCATCCCTCAATTACTAGTCAATGACAACGGGTTACAATTCAAATTCGATCAGTTGGATGAGTAGTGCGACCAATGGAACATGTGACACTGCTTCACTTTTGTGGTTTAGCCCACTTGGAAGTATCACGCCGATAATAAAGACTTGACAACCATAATTGACCTAACCACCCTTAAAACCGCCGGCTACCAATGATAATCATTGTCAACAGATCCATCTTGCACAACGTACCATTAATGGATGCCCATCCTGCAACATTAATGGAGGCTAAGTTGCTACGGCTTTACCTACACTCGAGTCCTTATAAATACCAAGGGACTCTCTCGTTGGAATCCAACTTTAATTCATACACTACACTTAAACTCTCAAATATTAAAGCAATATATCTTAAAGTATTCATTTCTCTATATTCAGAAGGCCTTCGTGTTAACAAAAGCCTCTCATAAGCAACCTATCTACTAAGGCACTTTTCTCTCGAATCACGGGAATAGCATTCCGAACCACTTAATTCAACGATAATTAAGAAGTTATCCTACTCGAATAATTTTGTGTTATCACTAGCGGTAATAGCTTGGGGGTGGCGACGTATAAAAAACAAGAGTGCAGACCATAACAAGAGTGCATACCATGTGAGCAGTAGCCGTAGTATCCAAAATCCAAGTGTTATTATGTTTATTTTTAAAATTTTGAAAAAATAATAGAGTTGGGAGAAAAAACAAATGATACACGAGTAAAGGTAGTAGCAACAGTATGGTTAGCAAAATGAACATTGTGGTGAGGTTGAGTCTCATTCTCAGATTTTGTAAATGCCATGAATTGCTCAAGGAGGATTTGAAGACAAGACTCAGGATTACCAAATGACTCTCGTTGATGTTGATCATTAACATTAGAAGTCGAGTTGGCTCCAGACTATTGAGCTAGAGATCTTATGTCGCAAGGTCCATCCCACTCAGAGGGTTATCCAACAACTTGGAAACATTTATTGGAAGTGTGACCAAGATAACCACGTAAATTGCATTTTAGTTTTCTTTTTCTTTCTGAAAATGAGGTTTATTAGTTTTGCGAGAAAAATTGAAGTTAGGAGCAACAGTGTAGGGGTTGGGATTAAAAGCTTATTTAGACTAGTTTTCTTGATAAGACTTTCCTCTAATAAACATGGCAAGAGGGTCCACAGTAGAAACATAATATAGAGCCCTTTGGCTCTCCTTTTGTAAGAGAAGAAAATAGACTTTAGACAAAGAGGGCAGTGGAGACATAGAGAAGAATCTGACTCCAAATAGCAATAAACGATTCATTAAGTAATATCAAGAACCCTAATACACAATCATGCAGTTATAAGGAAACAACATGTTGATTCACATTACAAGTACAATGGCCACATGAGCATAGAGTTACATGCCTTTAACAAACAAGTTTATCCCATACAGAACGAAAGGCATTGTAATAGTGAGTTTACCCTGAGAAATCATGTACACCGATTTCTATGATTGAAAAACATGCGAGCCATCAGTACGATCCTGCCTTGTTTTATGTTCATTCCAGATCTCAAGAGCAATGGTCTTGAAAATAAGGTCTTAGCGTAATTCTTTTATGATAGGGTTCATCAACCATGTAAAGACGAGATTATCGGCACGAGTCTAGCATATACGTAGAGTTTCATTAGTCGTCGGAATAGAGAGGAAACCATTGATAAATTGACCATTTTTCTTATGTTGAGTACCAATAGGATGGCTATGCTCCATGAGACATAATTGTCACCATTGAGTTAATCGCCGACAAGGGACGAGCCCTGAACATCATGTGCACCCAAAAAATATACAAACGATGGATTTTCATTCGTATTTTTCGGAGGTAGCGGTGGTGCCGGAGAAAGAGTATCGATTGAAGTTGAAGATGTTCAAAAGCGGTCTTGTTAGAAAAAATGAAACATAGATCTAGAGATATACATAAGAGGTGAGGGAGATCACAAAATTTAGGGATGCAGAAAAAGAGGGGCAAAATTAGGGTTTCACATAAGAGAAAACAAAAGCGGAGCGAAGGATCGAAAGTTCCTAAGCGAATGATACCATGAAAGATAATAAAAAATTATATTGAAGATCGATTCAATCGATTAAGAACGTATTGTGGTAGAGGAGAAGAAGAACCATTAGGATTTCTTCTCTATCGTGTCAAAGGGGGAAGAATATAATGAGAATAAAAAATATTTACATTTCTCTATTTATATGAGGGCGGCTAATCTAAATAAGGCGTAAAAGAGGACTAAAAGGGTAAACAAGAGAGCTCAAGTGCTATGCTAAAAACACGACTTTTATATTGTCTAACAACTATCAACTTGATACTTTTTCTTTGTCATTTTATTGTGAAGAAATACATCCCCTTCCACCGTTAACAAGAGAAAAACCAAGACTTTCTTGCAAGTAGAAGAAAATACAAGAGGATGCATGTCACGTAAGCTGATACAAAATTAAAGCTAGTTAAAAATTTTAGGAACATTTTTGTGAACAAATCTATATACCAATGTATACATTATTGTATAATTGGAATGATTCACGCACATTATTTATATAATTCAATTGACCATATTTACATAAATAGAATTTTCTAGAAGATTGTGGCATAAATACAAATATCAATTTCTTCTACAAATATTACGGGTCTTTACGAATATCTATACTATTATCTAAAGGGAGAGCTCCTACACTCACATACGAGTAGTTATGATACCAACTTTTGAGTTTTCTAAAATACCCTTCTTTAAACTTTCAACAAATTAAACATTGAAGGTTAATATGATAAGTTAACTATGAGTTTAACTACCCACTCCTCAACTCTCTCCACAAATTTAGCAAATTCAAATTTTGTAGCAACCTTTTATCACGGTTTAATCTTGAGTTCTTTATTACAATTTCTTTTTATTTTGTTGACAAATAGAGATGAAATGCTCTCCTTCTCTCTCCAATCTCATTACGATTTCTTCTTAGTTTGAACGTGATGTGCCTAATTTTCATGTATTCATTCTCCTTATTTTAATTTGTAGTTTTCATTTATTAGTTGGTTTCCCTTTTTTTTCTAACCTTCATTTTCATCAGTATTTGTTGTAGGAGTTTTTCGGTTAATTTAATTTGCATAGTATGGCAACCGCCTGATAGTTTCACCTGATAGTTAAGTATTTTTTTCATGATAGTTTCTCATTATTTGGGAAAAGTGACTACTTTAATTTAATTTTGCAGATTGATGTTGAATTTTAAATTTTTAATATATTGAAGAAAACATTGGTGTTTTACAAAGGAAATATTCGTGAGTTCTTTTTTCTCCCTCTAGATATTGTTATTATCTTATTTGGGTTTTATGTGATCCTCCTATATTCGATATTTACATTTTCTAAATTAACAATACACTATTATGTATTATGTCCCATTATTTTAAATTTGGTAGATATTCACCATATAAATTTATATTCCTCTATTTTTGTTTGGAAGTAAACACTTTATTCCATTGTGCCATTGTGCGATTTCTTTGATTACTTTATTCCATCCTAGTGCAATCGCAAAATTGAAAGAAGTCCAAGCAGCCATAATTTCTGAATTTAACGGATCCAAATATCCCGAGAATCTTCTTTGTATGCGTGCGCAACACTGCCCCTTAGAGTCCCAAAAAATAATACCAATGCTTGAGTCATCCGGTGATTCGAGCATGGGGCCATCAAGGTTGCATTTGATCCACAGATAACAAGGTGGAGTCCATGTTTCTGGCTCATTCATTCTTTTACCTGAACATATCGTATTTGCAGCAGCCTATGTCCTCGCGTAATTTTCATAGAATTGTGCAATCTCGAATGGAAATGAAATCCTCTCACCCGCTACAACTCGATTTCTATTTGTCCAAAGCGCCCAACACAAAGTCACAATTCTAGTTGCAAGTTCCGAATCCTTCAGCCCCACAAGAACCAACACACAAAGTCTCCTCACTACGAATACATAGAAAGTGCGGCAAAAACGCGAGTGCCCAGGTCTGTCGCGCCACATGACAGAAAAACAGAACGAGTCTCATGCTTTCATCTTCACATTCACAAAAAGCACACTCTGCATCTGTACAAATATTGCGTTGAGCTAGAGTCTTTTGAGTGGCTAGAATATTATGGCTAGCACGCCAAACAAAGTGTTTGATTTTATTTGGACAAATCAAACTCCAGATTTTGTATGCCAATCCATATCCGAACTAGTTGATGTTGAAAACGTGTTAGAAATCAAGCCCTAGTCCATTATCAAATAATAAGCGCTGCGTACCGTGAATTTACCGGATGTAGAATAGTGCCAAAATTTGTTTGTCGCGCCCCTCCAAAGAACCCAATGGAATTGAGAGGATTAAAGAGGCGTCAACCCCCAGAAACAATGCATGAACGTACACTTGATCCCACCACCCTGTGTTCTCATCGATCAATTCCGCACACATAAGTTCGAGCGAATTCCCATTTCCAATACTCCATCTCAAGCCCCGTTCAAGTATATGAATAGATTCTCTAATACTCTTCCATGAGAAAGAATGACCACTTCCACTCTTCGCCTCAAATATTGAGCACCTAGGAAAGTACTTAGCCATGAAAATCTGTCCCACAAGGCTGTCCGGGAACTTCTAAATCCTCCAAGCCTGTTTAGCAAGTAACGCAACACAAAGATCTCGAAAGCCCATTCCTCCCTTTTTTTTTACTACGACACATCTTTTCCCAACCACTCCAATGAATTTTCTGTTGCGCTCCATTACCCCAACCAATAATTATTCACCATCGCCTCAAGTTCATCAATTAGAGAATCTGGGAGTCGAAAGTAGTTCATGACAAATGAAGGCATAGCCCGAGCAACATATTTTATAAGTACTTCCTTGCCCGCTCTAGAAAACGTGAGCTCCTTCCATCCTTGGAATCTAGTTCCTGCCCGGTCTCGAAGGTAACTAAAGAGTTCCTTTCGATTTACCAATAACAACAGGCATCCAAGTACATATCATGCTTCTCTATTGCTCGTACCCCGAGAATCTGCACCACATCATGTCGGCACACCTTCTAAGTATTTTTACTAAAAACCACAACGGATTTATCCACATTGATCTCTTAACCTAACGCCTTTGCAAAATGATCCAAAATGCTCTTGATTTCTCTTGCCGCATCCGCTTTGGCTTCGCAGAAAACTAGAGTGTCATCTGCAAAGAGCAAATGATATACTCTAGGTGCATATCAGCTCACATCAATTCCCTTTAAGGCATGTCGTCTTTCCGCGTCACGAATTAGACATCAGAACACTTCAGTAACAAAAAGAAAGAGGTATGACGAAAGAGTGTCGCCCTGACGTAATCCTCGTTCTGGGTTTATGAAACCAATCTCACAACCATTAATTAGTAATGAATAAGAAACAGTATTAACACACATCATGATAAGGGCAACAAAACTACACTCAGAGCCTAATCAAAGAAGTACCTTTTCAAGAAAGAACCACTCGACCCACCCGGTAGTAAGCTTTACTCATATCCAGTTTGAGTGACATGTGTCCAACCTTACCTATTCTTTTATTCTTTAAAAAATGGTTAACCTCAAAGGCAACGAGAATATTATAAGTGATAAGATGTCCTAGAACGAAAGCAGATATCGCATATGAAATAATATCAGGAAGGAACGACTTGATCCTATTTGTTATTGCTTTTGACGATATTTTAATGCTAACGTTACAAAGAGAGATAGGCCGGTACTGTGACATAAGTTCTGGATCTGTGCACTTAGGAATAAGATCAACGTGCGTGTAATTCATATGGGTAGAGAGAACAAGAGTATTCAGAAAATTAAGCACAAAATAAGTAACGTCAGATTTGACAATATTCCAGAACCTTTGGTAAAAGACGAGAGAAAATCCATCTGAACCAGGAGATTTTAGAGGGTATATATCTAAAAGAGCTTTAGTTACCTCTTCTGGCATGAACGATTGTGCTAACTCCTCATTTACTAATAGACTAACTTTAGCTTGGATTACCCGTATCACATCCTCGATTTCATCACTAGTAGGACATTTATAGCCAAAAATAGATCAAAAGTAGTCAACGGCAACCTCCTCAATCCCCTGCCTAGTCTCCCTTCAACTCCCATCTCGGTCCTTGATAACCTTAATATTTTTTTTCTTCCTCCTTTCACTAGCCCTTCGATGAAAATAATGTGTATTTCTATCTCCCTCCTTCAACCACTGAACTTTCCCCATTGTTTCCAGAAAAGCTCTTCATTATCTAACATTAGTTCCAAATCCCTCGTGAGTATCACTTCTATCTCTTTAGATGCTGACGTGATCTCTCCCTCCTTTAGAGTTATAATTTCCTTCTTCAAGTCCTCTATGCATTTTTTAATAGTTGAACACGAAAGTGCCTTCCAACGGACCAACCCCACAGGACATCTGTCAAGCTTCTCTGTGAGATCGAAAGGCTGCTCATTGCTCCCCTTATCAGTCCAAAATTGCTCAACCAAATCCTTACATTCAGCCCCTTTAGTCCAAGTCGCCTCAAACCGAGAAAGCTTGTCCCATCTCCACTCATTTGAGAAACTCTGCGTTAGCTCTAATGAGAGAAATATACTCGAATGGTCAGAATGACGCATATGAATATTTTCCACTCTAGCTGTTGGGAACATTCTTCTCCAAGAATTTGATGTGCAAGCTCTATCAAGCCTTTCCCAAATTGTCTCTTCGCCCTCTCTGCAATTACACCAAGTAAACCTACGACCCTCAAACCCAAGATCAGTTAACCCCACTTCAAGAATCGCCTCCCTAAAGTTCCGAGTGCACCAAGCTGGTTTAGAGGCACCTCCCTTCTTCTCATCTTGACTCATAACCTCATTGAAGTCTCCCCCAGACACCCAAGGCGTTGATGAAATTTGTTCCAGCCTATGTAATAACGCCCACGATCTACGTCTCTTACTCAAGTAAGGTTCCCCATAAAAACCAGTGAAGCGCCAATCCTTGCTATGGTTGTCATGTTCAATCAGAATATCAATGTGGTATCGTGATAGTCCGATTAAACGCCAACAATATCCTTTTTCCATAAGAGCACAAACCCCTCGGACTTGCCTCTAACATCCACTGCAACGCCAAAATAACCCATTTGTTGTTTCAATTTCTCTATCCTCCTCGTGTAGTTTTTTGTCTCTGTAAGGAAGATCAGAGAGGGGTCAAAACGGGCAACAGTACCCCGCAACTCTCGAGCTGTCCAAGGGCGCCCCAATCCCTCATAGTTCCAACTTAGTATACTCATTTTATGCGGTGAGACAGCTTCGCAACCCTCGCCATAGAAACAACCATTTGAAGATCCTCATTCCCAACAACATTTGCTTTTTTAACAGGTGGCCCCAAGTTCTCGTCATCGCTAACCAGCCTTTTCTTATTCCTAATCTTTCCCTTCTCTCCGAACGAACCAATAACTGACCCTTTATCCATACTCGTCCCTCTTCCTCTACCTTTATCTCGGCCCTTTCCTATTCTATCATTTCCCAATGACCTATCATAAATAGGCACATTGATAAGATTAAGATCCGAAATCCTAGATTCTCCAGAGTTGGTAAGATCTCGTAGAACACGAGATGAGTCTACTAGAACAACAATACTCGTTTCCCCCGCATTCTCCACCTCCTTAGAAGTATGTGATATGATAGATTTTCCTTTGGCCAAAATCTTCTCCAACTCCTTATCGGTATGCGCCTCTCGTTCGGGAAAGGCCTGCTCGGTTTCCACGTGCACGCAATCTGTATCTACGTTCATTAAATCACACGTATTAGCCGAATTGTTTGTATTATTAATCTGCACTCCCTTCTTCCCAACCTCATTTTTCTTACGAGTGGAATTATCTCCAGATTGTATAGATTGTTGTCTTGTTGAACCCATAGTCGAATCTGTCATAGAACCTTTGCTCCCTTGCGGTTTTGATCGAGCTGTTGGACGTGTAATTCCCCGGAGCTCCCTAGTCTCATGTGTACCCACCATGTAAGAATTATTTTTACGAAGCCAACCACCATACGGTAACACTGATTCTTGAGCAATTTCTCCCATCTCATAGCGAATTTCATACGTAAATTAGGAAGACGTTCATATGTAAATCCACTATCATTTCCTCGTCTCTTAATTCCTTCAACTTCAGACATCTCATAAGTGGTTTTGTGATATCTATCATCACCCGAATCCGCATACTAACACCCCGCCCCGATTCTCTGTCTTCTTCTATAAAGAGCCCCAATTTGTTTTTCGATCAACTGGTCCATCTCTTTATTTTGTCTGGACAGTGGCAGATCATTAATGTGTATATGGAAAGCACAAAAATCAAGATTCACTTGTCCCGGATTCTCATCGACTCCAATTTCGTTTAAGATCAAAATATATTTATCAAATGTCTAGGGGCACCCCGCCAGAACTCTTTTCTTATAACCGAAATAAAGGAACCAAAGTTATATGGCCGATCCGTAATGAGGCGTCCTACAAGAGATAATTCAAATGGTTCATCTACATTCAACCAAATCGAATCCGGAACAAGAAGCCCCCTCCCTCATTCTCAGAGATTGACAGTTTATGTCCTAGCCTCTCTATTTTTGATTCTATACGAACTACTAGCGATTAAAGAAAGTAACCTTTTTGTGGAATCTGAGCATAAAAGTTCGCCTGTAAGGAGATGAAAACACAACCGTACAAACCACAACAGATAACCAAAGACAAGGGATGAACAAAACAATAGATCTAAAAGCAATAACAACTACGAGCAGTAAAAAAACACAACATCAAATATGAGAAACAAGTAGACCAGATATCACCATCACTTTCCTCGGAAGAGAAGCGCTGACACGGTCCAAGAGGCCTTACGAGATAAGATACGAAACACCCTCACAGAGAAAGACATTGCCCTTACATGAAGAAGAGACCATAACCGTTTTTTCTCTGAAACGGTTTTTTTTTCCTGGCTAATTTCCACACGATCACAATGCATGATAACCATCCATTTTAGGATGATTAATTTTCTTCAATAGTAGAAAAGCTTAACGGCAGAATAATTACAAAATTATAAATGTTTACGATATAAGCTTTAACTCCTAAAATGAGTTGGTACTTTAATAAAAGAAAACAATTCTCAAAATGACATTTGATCCATTTTAATCTTTATATTTTCATAATGAATATAAATGACTTTGATCCTAATCTGTAAGAAAGAAAATAAAGATTATAATGTATTATGTATCATGAAAACTGTGATTTATTTGTGTTCTCCTTATAACAATTTGCTGCGATTTGTTTTCCAAGTTTAATTAATTAATTAGCTATGTAGACAAATAAATTTTGTTTACTCCAATTAAATATTGACAAGTATCAAATTAATTATTAAACATTATATTCATTATTTCTATTTTTAATTTAGAATTTTATTAAATTAAATTCTAATTATTAATAGATCAATTAATTGATTTTTTAATAAATATTTTGTTGGTCAATCAAATAAAGTAAAGTGAAAAAGATAGAGTATTTCAACCAATTATAGCAAGCCATGTGGAGAGAGATGATGTGTTTTGACCAATCAAATAAAGTCATGTGTAAAAACTGATGTGTTCCTACCAATCACATTATTACACGTAAAAATATGATGCGTTCTAGAATTTTCTTGATAAATAAGCTAAATTAAATCCACGATTATCTTGACGTGAAAAACGACCAATCACAAGCAATGAGCTCTAAGGTTCTACAACTATAAATAGAGGTCCCCCTTAAAGAAAATATAACACACAAAATATTCACAAGTTGAAGAGGGAAAATCTCTAAGTTTTTTGTTCCACCAAGTTCATCCATCTCCAAGCGTTATTCGCGGCATTCAAGGTGTTCTTCACAAAAACCTCTGTTTGATCCATCATCAAGCCTCAAGTCCATGAAATAACCTTTTTGAAGATCACACTTTTGCCAAGGAAGATCGAGCTTCAACAAATTCAACATATTCGACACCAAGTTCATACCGTTCTTCAACAACCTTCGAGCCAAACGTCTGTTTCATTCTAGAACAAGCTGCAAGGCCCTCGAAAAACTATTTTTGAAGATCAAAGCCCCTTTCAAAGAAGATCAAAGTCCACATATCCAAAGAATTGAAGACAAAGATCATATCGTTCTTCAACAGTCTTCAAATCAAATTCGAAGTCAAAAGTCCGTTCGATCCGAGATCAAGCTGTCAAGCCCTCATATCGATGTTTGTCAAGCATCCAAGCATTTTGAAGATCAATATTCCTCCAAAGAAGATTGACATTCAACAAGTTCAAGAAGTCAATACGAAGATCAAATTGTTCGTCGCGAATATCAAGTCAAATTGTTAATTCAAGATCAAGCTCAAAAGCATTTGAATTAACGTTCAACCCAAATACACGTAGAAGAGATCAAAATCAAATTCACCTTCAAGTCAACCAAGTTTCAAGACTAGAAAAGAATTAGAGGATTACTAGAGATTGTAACCCCATATTGCTTGAAGAAATACAAAATTTATTTGTACTTGATTTTTCTTGTCTCTTATTTTAAAGACTTATAAAATTTTAACGCAACAAGCTCGTATCAGAATAATCGGATCGATATATCAGTTGCTACATTTAAGGAGATATTTAGTAGGGAATTAATATATTACAATATCCATATATAGCCAACTTTCTTAGATGACTTTCATTTGTTGGTGTATTTTGGTAACATAGCTAAGCTAAATGTCTTGCTTTGGGTGTTTTCCATTCCCAATTTTGATCACACATAAATATTTATTTCACAAGTGTATATGCGTGCGTGTATATGGATTTATTCTTAATGCAACAATGCATTGAGTTTGCTTTGTATTATACTTCAACTTTGCATTTTTGTTTTGGTCATTAACAAGCAAACTGATTTGTGTGTATGTACGAGTTTGTCTTCGCCTGCTGAGATGGTTCTGCCAATTATTGATCTTATATAAGTAATGATCTTTTTCTTTTTAATATACTTTTGTGAGCCTAATGCCCTAAAGAACTTTGGTGTACTGAGATATCGTATTGTATTACATTATAATTATTAGTAGTAACTTCAGTTCAAACAACCCACTTTCATAGCTTATGTTCATTATTTGTCCTTACGCAATTTATAAATTTTATGAAAGGTGTAAATTATATGTAAATTATGTTATAACTAAATACTTTTAATTAATAAATTATCTTAAAGTGTAACATATTCAAAAGACACGCGTTATAAATTAAATTTTCTTTAAAGGATTACTATAAATTAAATGCGGTCTCGCGTGTATCAAAGTTACAAAATCATGAAATAAGATTGTTTAATTTGACAGTTTTGCTTCTTCTTTAATTGAGAGTTTTTGTTACTAAGTGAGGGAATATTTCCTTTCTTTGACGGTTGCTGATATAAAAATTTGAGAAATTTTGAAAGGAATATAAATTGATTATTTAATTTACTACAGATTTTAGAAGGTAATATTGAAAATTAATAATATTGTGCTACATATTGTGCGACGTTTTTACTTTTCAGAGATTTTCTTCTTGATAGTTGATACCCCAAGCTTCCCCTTAGTTTATATTAATTACTAGCAAATGGAGCACGCGATTTCTGCGAGCATAATTTTTTTTTTCAATGTCATTCTATGTGGGTTAGGATGAAGATTTATCTAGATAACATGTGCCATAAATTTGCAGTAGAACAATGGAAGAGAAGTAAATTATGGGGAAAGTAAATCATTAATTACAATTAGTAGTGTAATTAATTAGTCTAACTTAATTTGTAAGGCTATTTTGGAGATTTAATAATATATTTTTTACAATGTAGCTAAAACTCAAAGGTTAAAGTTGGAAATCAAAAGACTAGTGTCACAATGGGTTTCTTTATATAATAGTATTTATATAATAGTATATAGATAATATTTATATTTGCGATCCCTTTCTCCAAATAGTGAGTGAAGGAGAGACGAGACAGTTGGGAAGAAAAGACAGATATCATCAGTCAAATCAAAAATACTTTTAGAAATAGTTATATTCACAAATTACACCTCTGAGATTTAATTTAATAACAAGGATCTTTTCTACTATTTAACTATTTAACGTAGATTACCCCAGAAAAAACTCACACAGGCCAAAGAACATTATCGCAATCCATACCCATAGTTTGTCGGAAATGACGTGAGCCTTATTATTTTCCTTATGCCCACAAACATCTGCATCTTGAATTTTCTTGTGCCAATTGTCACGCGTATATGTGGTCCCCGACCACGTACAATTGCATAGCTTATCTTGAAATATGAACCCCATAAATCATAATTATATTTTAATTTAGAAGAAGTTTAAGAGTCCTAAGCCATTGATTAATCTTTTACCAAAACGGAGGCCATTTGTTAAGGAAGAGCGATAAGGAAAAACCTCCACGACCCAAACCCCACCATCCGACAGGTGTCGACATTACAAATATCGAGTTTAGGAATCAAAAAATCCTATATTTTCATTTAATCACCCCATGCGTGAGGCAGTACAAAGCAATTCTTGATATGATCAACCACATAATAATGTTATTATCTTTTGATAGGGTGGTGGGTGGGGGTGGGGGTGGGTAAATTATTTTACTCCAATTTTCTCTTCTCTCACCGGGACCAGATGCTATTTTTGTGGTTTAAGTTTGGAATCTCAATCCATGTACAATTTGGGTAAATAACTCACAGCTAAAAGTGAGATTAACTTCATACTTAGAACTTTAGTGCACTGATGATGGTTTTAAATAAAGTAGTCTCAATCGGGCAGTGGTCCTAAATAAATATTTGGATCTCACGATCTAGTGATAACCGAAATTGACCGTGTTTTAACAATTAACATTTATCATTTGATGCACGCACTTAATATTATGTACTGCCTATAAGAATTTAGGAAGTATTGGCGATTGCAGGTTCAAACTGTAATAGCCAAAAATCCTTCGCTAGCACCTATTAGCGACGGGAATTTCGTTGCCAAATCATTGCAAGAAGGCATATCGCTAATAATTCTTGTCGCAATTAGTTTTAGCGACATATGATTGTCACCAATACGATTGGCAATGGAATTTTGTCGCTAATAATGGCCAAATGTATTGGCGGAGAAACCTATGTCACCAATATGTAAGTATTGTTACCAAGAAGATTTCTATCGCTAATAACAACAATTGAGTTTTTTTTTTCTTTTTTGTCGCAAATTGTTAAAAATACCCCAAAGTAGCGAAAAACTTTTCATCCTTGATTACTGTTAAGCGAATTGCTTGAAATACCTTTTCTAAAAATAAGATTTTGGTTGCTAATAAGTCGGGTAGCGCGGGTATTTTCGCTAGTCTCGAGATTACCTCCCCACCAAACTCTCTTGCCCCTTATAGGCAACACAAGAAGAGCTTTTGGTTCGATGGATACATGCACTAAAAACATGATGGTTAGAAGTAAACAGTTTATATAAGTAAGTAACCTATTCTACGGAAGGATACATGTGTTGTATTCTTGCAACTAGGCTCAACGCAAGGTCAAGCTGCCTACGTATCTTTATGAGAAGAAAGAATCAAGTCGGACATAGACCACATGGGGTCTTAGTTGTCGTAATGGGAGCTCGAGAGCTATATGCATTGTATTGGCCCTTAGGCTCAATTTGGACTATCCTTAAGGATGTATGTCTCGTAGTCGAGGCCCGGGTGGCCGTAGTATTATCTATTGTTGGGTTTATCAAGATCGGAGATCATTTGGGCGGCCTAACGACGTTGCAATTCTTTTAGCCCTAATGGCTCGGTATCGGACTTCGGGCGATTACACCACGAAGTGGTCAAATATCGGGTCGAAGACTTCTCGTACTTAAGTCCAATTGTTGATATTTGAATGCCTATGGAAAGTAGAGGAGAAAATACTCGTAATGTTTCACTTGACGTACTTTTGGTTGACATGGAATTGTTGACGTGCCAAAAGTGTTGACGTGGATTTCGTAATACGTGAAATTTCGTAAGACGTGGAATGCATGGCGTGCTTTCTCTCACTAGAATTCTAAAGAGAAGTCAGAGCATTACAAGCTTCCAAGTGAGCTACCCCTCAAATAAAGAAGTGAAGGGATATTTATAGAGAATGAGGAAGGGTAATGCATGAGAGAGGATGGGTACACATACTAAAGGTGTAGTAGGTGAAAGGGGTGTTGCATAGGGCCCTTGCACCCGCACCACACCGGGTAGAACCCCAAAAATAGTGTGGTCTGGATGATCGACATGCCATGTGGCACGCCAGTGTTGACCGGCGTGGTTGGGCACATCGACATTGACCGACGTGCCACGTGGGACATTGGGGTTGACTGATGTGGTCAACTATGCCACGTCGGTTTGATTGATGTGGTCGAGTTTGACTGTCGTGCCACGTCAATTAGCACGAGTTTCAGAGTCATGTCACGATGTTGCATTGCTTGAAATCTAAGGCATTTAAGGCATTTTGGGCCCATTAGGGCTACCTTTTAAGAGGATGAGTCTTCTATCTTGGCTCATTTCCCCCTTTTTTAGATAGAGGAGAGAGCTCAAGGAGAGAAGTAAGGTGAAGATCAAGAAACCATCTTCTTCTCCAAATTGAAAGGTAAGGAAACCCATTGAATTCCCATCACATTTTTCATGTTACTTGTGGGAGAATAGGCACATTGCCCAAAACGACGTGGCGACGTGGCACGCCATACCGTTCGACGTGGCCACAACGATACATGTCGATGTAATCCACGTCAATCACGTCGTGATTTCCACTTCGGTTGGAACTGACCCGGTGACGTCACCATCTCGATCAACGTGGCGTTATTTTTACGGCTCGCCACCTCAGTTGTGGTGACGTTAATTGTTTGCTGATAGGCTTTTTGAACATATTAAATTTACCTCACTTTGTTTAATTGTGTGTTGTAGAATTCATACATTCTATACTTATGTAGTTTTTTCGTGGCTTTTCAACTCGTATTTGACTATATTCGCAATGTTAAATCGCAGGTAATAGCCAAAATTGGGTTTTCACATCACTACCATGACCATTCCTCTCTGAGGCCTACCATGAAGAGAGAGATTTTTGTTCGCCGCGTAGGGTAGATCGGCGTTGTTGGTCGAGGTACTCGCCCGTTTGGAGATCGGGATACCCTCTACTCGTGAGACGTCGTGTAGATCACCTTGCCACAATAATTTGCTTATTCTCAACTTGCTTTATTGCTATTATTGGGTTAGGGAAACGGTTCCTTAGAGAGTTTTTATCTGAGAATATTGGTTCACTTTTTGAGCTCGAGTCGGATTAGGAGGATGATTATGATGTGGTTGGCCCTTCTAGCTATGAGGGAGGAAAACTCTCGATTGATGGTACTGGTTCATTCGACTATTTGTATGTCGATGATGGTGGATCCTATGAGTCTTCCTCTGAGGGAGGAGATGAGAATGATAGTGATTACGAGGTTACTTCTTGTGTTAGACACAGGGAGGGCGATGATGTTGAGAATGTTGTGGAGCATGTTGATACTGTAGTGGATAGTGATGAGGGAGATGAGATATATAACGAGGAAGATTATAGACCTCCATACATATTTCAAACCCTTATCGCCATAGAGGACATCGTTCCCTAGCTTAAAAGAAGGCACACAGTGGAGAACGTGAGGGAAGAGTTCGACATAACGATTGGGTATGAGATGATCATTCCGATGATCAAAGATAAAATGCATCTCCCCCCTCAGGGGTGCAAACCCAAATGGATATGCAGGCGTTATGGCTTTGGTGGTGGCGATGAAGGAGAAGGGTTTTCCATGTAATATTGATGACTTTTGGTATCAATATCGTAATAACTTTAACCAAAAGAGTGGCGCCAATTCATGCTTTTAGCATCCATCGGCTAGGACAAACTTTGCATACCTAGATAGTGCAAAGGACAACTATGGTTGGGATTGGAAACAACAGTTCCTCTATATCAGAGACAGTACTCGTGGAGAGTTTGATTGCTTTAGTTGAGATTGGACCGATATTGATGTTTGGCCTGAGAGGCCTAGTGGTGGAGATGGTCGAATGGAAAGGTTAGCGGTACTTCAAGTCGATTCGTTGTTTTATCTGGCCATAAGTCATCCTGATGTACTGAGAGCGAGTAATGTTTCGCTAGTTGAGTACACGGGGACTGAGGTTTTGGGTATAATTTTTAATTTTCGCATATGTGCTTTACAATTACATTTTCATGCATACATACTTGTATTTAGCATTTTTGGCATTGTGTTCTCATATGGTCTCTCTTTGTCATTTGTAGTCGACATCGTGAGAGATAGATATGAGGTGATGCATAGGACTTCTGCGTGGAACGAATTGGTTGTTGGCTATGTGCCTTCTCGTGGCAGAGGTAAAGGGAACCGTGGTGGTCGTGGCACCTATGTGACCTCTTACGAAGAGATGAGAGATGGACCCATCCAGGGTATGACTTATCCTATTTTGGAGCGGGGTTCGCATGGTAGTTCACCTCCAAGAGATAAGGATAAGGTTCCTTCTACTGTTTCAGATCCAACTTAGTGATCAGTGTTGATGATGAGGCTCTTGAGCTGGGAGAGATAAGGGCATTACCGCAGTAAGAAAGGAGGCCATTCTCGCGGTACATTTGAGTTTGCTACTCGTGTCCCTTATGATCATAAAGCCAAGAAACTGGCTAACGATGCTGCTGCTTGGGCTAAGGCCAAGGAGAAGGCTAAGAAGACTGCAAATGAGGGGTAGGGGTCGAAGGGATCCATAAAGAAGAAGAGGGCGGCTGTAGAGCCTTTTGAGGTTCTCAATGTCGGCGCGCGATGTATTGGCAACAACAGTTGGAAAATAGCAAATGACCTTGCCAGAGATCCAAATGACCACCCGGATAGCATAGTGCGCATGGGCACGAAGTTGGGCCTTAGTGAAAGCTGATCGATTCCTCTGCTTTGGGGTTAGTAGGTAGTATCAAACCGACGGTGAACCATGAGGAAGTCATCCAGCATGTCGATGGAAGAGAGGGGCTGAGGCGGTTTGTATGCCGTAGCCAAACATTGGTAAGTAAATATACCATGTCTCTTTGATTTATGAAATCTTATTTGGTGAACATACTCTTACTTGTGCTTTCTTGAGCATTTTCAGACTATGTTATGTTCACGGGTGCTTATCAATGAGCATGATCGACTCCTTACAAGGTAAGAGGCCCATGATAAGTTGATGGACACAGAGCAAGATGGAGCCAGATGGGCTGATCGGAACATCACTTATCATGAGAAGAGGATCAAGGCTAATGAGGAGAACTTGGTTAAGGAATAAGCTAAGTCTCTTAAATTAGAGAAGCTTTTAGTAGTGGCAAACAAGGAGAAGGTTTCCTTGGAAGAGGAGCTGATATGAGCTTGTTCAATTCTAGAGTCCAGGCGTGCGGCCTTGGAGGAGCATAATGCTACCATAAGGAGATTGGAGCGTGAGCTAGAGGCGGCAAAGAAGGCACATGCCTAAGGTTTTTAGGAAGGACAGTTTGCAGTAAGAATTTCCTTTTAAGAATAACTCTTATTAAACTGATTATCAATTAGTATTGTCATCTTTTATGAAAATACTTATTTGTATTTGGCTTTTATGTGAATAATAGTCTTTGGATAGTGACCATAAGGTCCAAGTGGTTGGTGAGTTCCTGACATCTAAGACCTAGAAGCATATTGTCTGCGCACGTGGCATCATTGATAATGACAATGGATACAAGGAATCTATGAGTGACATCGTCTATTACGGCGAGATGGGTTTAGATTTCGACCTGGCCAGATACTTCATTGGATGCAGATTTTTGGATGAGGACTACATGGCACATGATCCTAAAGATGAGGCCAACGATGATCCTATCGTGGAGGGTACATATGTTTTTAGTCATCTGAAGAGTCAAATGTCACCACTTCTATTTCTTTTGAGCTTTCAGAACACATGAAGCTTGCCATGGCTCATATGGATGCGCTCATCGATGTACTTGGTACACCAAAGGTATTTTTTGCATGAATGAATCTTTCTACCTCACATGCACCGATTATGCCTATAGACGTATCATCTGATTCACGTTCTACCGAAATGAACTCATGTGAGTTGCAGATTTTTAGCAAGTCGGTTGCGAACGGAGCATGTGCCAAGGATAACTTCAATGGCATAGTGGATAATACTACTTTCTTGAAGGAGGCGGATGCGGCATTTGGAGCAGCTGGCTCGAGGACTGACTCCTGTGTTGCCGATGTTATCGTGTCTGAGCCTGTAGTTTGAGCATTTGCTCAAGCTCAATCATTCAGCCATGTTGGCTTAGTTCTGGTGTTTATGCCATCTTATTTGTACTTTACATATTCTAGAATTTTCCTGATGTTGTGTGTTGGTACCCTTTAATGTTTTCTGTGATGTGTGGTGTTATGTTATATCGACACTTGTCATTGTGCTATTGTAGTTGTCGTTGGTGGTAATAGGATTTGAGACTTACTATGTTATGCTCATATTGACTTGATAATGGATGTTATGCGCGTAGCATGTTGCTCCATGTTAGCCGTTTTCTCTGAATAAGTCTTACTTGCATTTATGCTTTGCTTATTGTTGAATGTTGTTTGTCGACTTACCATTGATGACTAAGTGGATTTTTTGCTTTTATCAGTACTTTGTTAATAAAGAAGATGTTAGCTTGTTGATCGGAGGTCAACCTTGATAACATGTCATTGTGTTGGCAGTTTTATCTATATAATATACGCGTGGTTGTTTAAGGAACCATGGTTCCTCATTATAATTGATGAGTTGTACTCGACCAGTTTGTGTACCTTTTGAATATGAAAATGGGCTATGAAGCCTTTTATATAAGGTTATCTTGTTAGGAGCATTGAATATATGAGTAGTGAGCTCGATCTAGAATTGACGCCATGTGGGTGTGTAAGGCATATGAGCCGTAAAGTGCAACATTCTTTTGGAATGTGTGATTTAGATGAGAGCTTTGCTCAATCTAGTATTGGCACCATGTAGGTGTGTAAGGCATATGAGCCGTAATGCACGGCACTTTTTTTGGAATGAGTGCTTTTGATGATAACTATGCTCGATCTAGTATTGACACCATGTAGGTGTGAGAGGCATAGGAGCCGTAATGCACAACATTCTTTTGGCGTGTGTGATTTAGATGAAAAATGTGCTTGATCTAGTATTGGACATCGTGTATGTGTGTATTGTGAGATGTTAATCTCTTTGAGGCATAAAATCTGTAAGTAACTGAAAATTTCGGATCGTGGATTGACACAACAACTTTGAGAGTTAAGCTGGCGTTGCCTTAACTCAATTGTGATCTTCTTGAATATTGTAACAAGCAGCAGATTTAAAAACACAAGAAGATATAATTTTAAGAAGTTTTCACTATTATTAAAAACTTCCGAGCCTTAAGCCAAATAACCATAAATGTTTTAACAAAAATGTTCCTCACAACAATTCACTCACGTTCTTTGTTGATCGGACTCAACGAAGCAGACAAGTACGAACTACTTAACTTCTATGAACTAGACGTAAATAGTTGATACAAAAATTTCACAAAAGCAAGACGAAGACAATACAACGTGTGATTAATCTCTCAGATTGTTTTGCACGATTGTCTTGTGTTCATCTTGATGAACTTCACATCCTTTATAGATTTCTTGAATCTTGCACGCCAAGATGTGTTGTTCACAGTTTTGGTAACTGCTGTTGTTTCCTTGTTGAATTTTGGATTCTTTGTGAACTCGGTATCTTTCTTGAATATGTGTTTCCTTTATTACCGATCTAGCAAGGTAACACATCTTCTTCAAATCGGAGTAATCCTGGAAAGAATCAAGTTGTAGAGAACCGCCAATTTGTTTCCTTCTTTTGCAAACCGTGTTGAGTTGACTATTCAACTTAACTTGAATTATGGAAACTTCAAGTAAGGAATCTTCCATAGCTCTTCCTTATGATTAATATACTTTCCTGGACATAAACATAAACAACTAAAACCGTGGAACTTGATTAATAAGTGAATAAAGGCAAAACTTAAATTTGGCAATTAAAGAATAGTTTTCGTAGAGGCTCTTTGGTTTCAATGTTATCCTCAATGTTGTCCCAACATCGTATAACATTGATTCCAGAAAACACTGCACTTTCAATGTCCCTCTTTTTGCCTTTCTTCACAAAACCAACACCTGTTCCAATCAAGTCCTATATCCAGAAAGTTAGAATCAACAAGAAACACGTTAAACTACTAAACTGCTCCCCCTCAATACAAGCTAACATGTTCAAAGTTAAATTAGCAAAGACAAGCATTAAGGTCATCACCACATCAAAAGATGTTCAGACCCCAACATTCATCAATGTTGCCTCAACATTGAAACCAGTGAGTTTCCTGCATAAAATGTTAACCAGACACACAGTTCAAAATGTGCTTTCATAAGGAATAGCAGTTAGAGAAGTTCAACAGTAGTAGTACTTAGAGTTACAGGCCATAGCTAGATATCAAGGACATGTCCCTTGATCAAAATAAACCAAATAGAGATAAATCTACCAGCAACACAAACATATCAGCTGTTCATAAGAAACAAAACATAAACTAGAAGACTAAAATTTAAAAACTTGGAACTACTCTCCCCCTTTTTGTGAAGAAGGGAGTTTCTCCAAATTTTTCACCATGTCCTCTAGCTCTTTGAGATGCTCCTTCCTTTCCTCAATTTTCCTCTGAGTATCAGCAATTTGCCCCCTATACCAGTTCAGCAGATGAACCACAAAACTAGAGGTTATGACCATGCAATCTTCCTCTTTGGACATAGGCACTGAAGTTCCAGCAAACTCCTGAGCCTTTTTCTTCTCAGTTATTGGTACCACCACTCCTTTTGGGTTCCAAGGAATATCTCCCACTCTTGATCCAGACAAGTAGCTTGTGAGAATTGTCAGTTCAACATCATTCTTCCTCCAGCCCACAGTGACACTTGTCTTCAATCTTTGCTTGCTAAGGATTCTGCAGATGAGTGAGAGAAATGGCAGCATACCATTCTTCCTTCCATCAACTTCAGACATTGACTTCAAAATCCTCTCCCACATATTCACAGCTAGCCCATTCTTGAATTTGTACACTAAGAGTGTTGATTTCTTAGTCAGTACAGTGACATTTTTGCTTGGCAACCAGTTGAAGCAAGCTATCTTGTGCAAGATAGCACTAAGAGAGGTGAGTTTTGTGGTTGGCAGAGCATCTCTCCAGATTTTGACCAACCCTCCTGTCAAGTCTTCAATCACATCATCATAGTAGGGGTCCTTTGATTCTTTAGTGAGTGGGAATCCACAGGTCTTGTCGATGGTGTAGGGTTCAATGTTGAAGACTCTCCCCCTCACCCAAGCCTTTCCATATTTTGGAGATCTGTAGTCCCTGATCCACTTAGAGAGATTCATGTAGAATTCCATGACAATCTCAGGAGCATAGTCATGTAACTCCATCACAGATTGGTGCATCTCTCTTGCCTCAAGCAAGTCCATCACCTTGTGTTCCTTGAAGCTGGCCATCTCTACAGCTCTTTCAGTGTGAAGTTCCCTTCTCTTGAAAGAGTCTCACTTCTTCTCCAAATCTTTGGTAAGATAATAGGAAGAAAAGTAGTCCTCCTCATCCTCATGGTAGATCACATACAGCCCATCAGTGTACTCTTCTGTCCCTGATATTGCCTTAACATCAGCAGCAACATCCTGCTCTTCCTCAGTCTTTTCCTCTTCCTTATCCTCCTCTTCCACTTCATCCTCAACATCCACTACCTCTATTTCCTCTTCCATCACTTGATTTCCTTTCCTTTTTTTTTTCTCTCAGCAGCAGCAGCAGCAGATTTCCTCTCTTCCCCAGCCTTCTTCTCAGCTTCAACAACCTTCTTCGTGGCTAACCTCTCCTTTTGCCTCTTCCTAGCCTCAGCACGTTCCTTAGCAGTCTCAGACATAGTTCTCAACTTCTCCCCAATATCCTTGCTCTTTTTCTTTTCAGTCCTAATCCACTTCCTCACCAATTTGTCCACAGACTTATCAACGGATTTCTCCACAGATTTATCAACAGATCCACTACCCTCCCCCTCAACAGTTATATCAGCATCAATTTCAGGGTTGGGTTCAGCCATGTTTACCTCAATTTCAGACTCATTGATGATGGGAGCGGTTGACTCAGCAGTTGGCTCAACATTGGAGGTTGATTCTCCTTGTTTGGACTTATTTCCGCGTCGTACGTAGGTGATCGCCTTCCTTTAAGCAGCAACTGGAGCTTCTTCTGATTTTGCAGCAGCACCCCGAGTATGAGAACGGGTGCACGCAGCTGTGGGTTCACTGCTCAGAGCAACATCTGCAAGAGTGTCCATGGGCGACTTGCTTGCCATTGTCAGTAAGAGAGATTCGAGAGAATTTGTAGAGAAAATCGAGAGAATTTTGAGAGTAGAGAGAGAATTTTGCAGAGTAAGCACAAATACAAATAAGGAAGTTATAAGCACAAATAAGGAAATTAGGGCTTTTAATTCCTAATCTAATCGTGAATAATGGATAGAGAGTGAATGTTAGTGGGCAGTTACTGAATTTGAACCAAATAAAATCTTCCCACTATGTTTTCCCGCGCACATGCGTCAATGTTTAAGTGACAGGTAACCAGAGCAGTTTTCAAAAATTTGAAAACTTATAAGTTCCTGTTTTCAATGTTGGCCTGCGGTAGTGCACAATGTTGGGATAACATTCAATAACATTCAAACCAGAAAGTGAAGGTACAGACTTCACCAAGGCAAATTCATGTGAGAGCTTGAGATACATCCAAACATACATCTGAAACTTAACCAATATACCAAGTGAGTACCTCAGACATGATTTTCAGATCAAAATCATAAGTAAGCAACATAGATAACAAG
Source organism: Linaria vulgaris (assembly GCA_948329865.1). Classification (NCBI taxonomy): domain Eukaryota; kingdom Viridiplantae; phylum Streptophyta; class Magnoliopsida; order Lamiales; family Plantaginaceae; genus Linaria; species Linaria vulgaris. Next base: position 37,363,460 of record OX415253.1, read on the forward strand.
AAACACACAGGGATCAGCAGTTATGAATTCAAGGAAAAATTCACTTCCACAGCATAGAAAGTCACAAAAAAGTGTGTCACTTGCAGCATGTCACCCAAATTGTATGCCTCAACACATGAATTATACCCCCCTAAGCCTAGACCGACACAACTCAACAACAAGAAAGAAAATAATGCGGTTCTACATGAATGCAACAATGCAATGTCAAATAGGCAGATGGTAAACACATATGAAAAACTCCTCAAACCAGCACAACACACATCTCTTTATAACCTTTATTATTTTCATAACTCATCTGAACCAAAAGTTGAAGGTTGCTAAACACAAGGCTAATGTCACTACTGAATGAGGGCAGCCTGAACTCCACACACCCAGTAACAACATTAACAGCAGCAAGTTAGGCAAGTACAAATGCCTTGAATGTTGGCAATTCATTTATCATGCACCCCAACACCCAAATTCCTTATGCATACTTGTTTATTAACCTGCATTCAAGAGAATCACCAAGTGATCAGTGCTACCAAATGTAAGAAATCTAAACCTCAAACACCTTAGTAGAAAGGATCGCCCTCATGTGTTCCTTGGCCAAACAAACAGGAACATGTAAATAAGCACAACTGAGTAACAATGAAGCTGTCAATATCATGCACCCCGACTTCTCCACATGTCATGTACACCTTCCATATGAATAAGACACAACTGAATAGACATCAAAGTAGTGAACTTTGTGTACTCCAGCTTCTTCATATGTTAGGCTATCACAACCTCAGACAAACAGAAGAGTTTTTATTACTTTTTCAAAAACAAAAATGTGAAACTGATAACTAGAACGAGTTGTTAATCAAAGAGTTCAACCACACAAACCAAATATGACAAAACAAAGATTAAATGAGACTCACAAGGAAATAAATTCAACAAAAGAAAAACAACAGACTACCTACTACACCACAAACAATATACCAATGCTAGACAGTGGTGTTGTATCAGCACTGGTTTCCGCAACATTCTCACATATTACATATGCCAAGAGATTTCCTCAAGCTGAAGAATCTCTCACTATCTAAAGGTTTTGTAAACATATCAGCAAGCTCATTTGTTGTCTCAATATGTTCAATGTTGATTACTTTGTCCTCTACCATATCTCTCAGGAAATGATGCCTTATGTCTATATGCTTAGTTCTAGAATGTTGGACAGGATTCCTAGAGATACTTATGGCAATTAGATTGTCACAGAACATGAGAAATGTATCACTGTCTAGTCCATAATCTGAAAGCATGTGTTTGAGCCACACAAGTTGGGTAACACAGCTGCCAGCAGCTACATATTCTGATTCAGCTGTTGATAATGAAACACAGTTCTGCTTCTTGCTATACCAGGAAACCAAATTATTCCTCAAATAAAAACAGCCTCCACTTGTGGATTTCCTGTCATCCACATCACCTGCCCAGTCAGAGTCACTGAAGCCAACCAAGTTAGTGTTAGTGTCATAAGAATACCAAATGCCTAAAGGTGAAGTTCCAGAGATATATCTAAGAATCCTCTTCACAGCAATCAAGTGAGATTGCCTTGGCTCAGCTTGGTACCTAGAACAAACACATACTGAAAATATGATGTCAGGTCTAGAGACAGAGAGATATAGCAAACTACCAATCATGGATCTGTACAATGTTGGGTCAACATTGCTGCCAATGCCATCTTTTGTTATCTTCACTGAAGAGGACATAGGAGTTTTGCAAGGCTTGGACTCTTGTAGCTCAAATCTCTTCACCAGATTCCTTGCATACTTCTCCTGGTTCAGGAAGATACCATTCTCCAACTGCTTGACTTGTAGTCCCAGAAAGTAGTTGACCTCACCAATCATGCTCATCTCAAATGTTCCTGTCATAGACTCAACAAACTTGTCTAAGGTAGTCTTGTTAGTAGAGCCAAATACAATATCATCCACACAAATTTGAGCAATGCATATATCAGAGCTTTTCTAAGGACAAATAATGTTCTATCTCCATCTCCTCTATTGAAACCTAGGCCTAACAGAAAATCAGTTAGCCTCTCATACCAAGCTCTAGGAGCCTGTTTTAAGCCATACAAAGCCTTCTCAAGTTTGTACACATGGTCAGGATGTTTAGCATCAGCAAAGCCTTTAGGTTGTTCTACATAAACCTCTTTGTCAATTAAACTATTCAGAAATGCACCTTTAACATCCATTTGGTAAAGTTTAATCCTAAGACAACAAGCAATAGCAAGAAGTAATCTAATTGATTCTATCCTAGCTACTGGAGCAAAAGCCTCATCAAAATCTATATCTTCTACCTGAGTATAACATTGTGCAACCAACCTAGCTTTGTTCCTCATAATTACACCAATATCATCAGTTTATTTTTTAAAATCCATTTTGTACCTATTACATTCACATGTGATGGCCTAGGCACTAGATTCCAAACTCTGTTTTTGGTGAACTGTAAGAGTTCCTCTTGCATGGCATTAATCCAGTAACTATTCTTAAGAGCTTCAGTTACATTCTTAGGTTCAATGGAGGAAACAAAACAAGATACATTTTCAACAGTACATGAAGAAGACATACAAACACACAATTTAACCATATCCTTGTAATTAACCCTTTATTTATTGCGTGTTCTAACTCTCTCAGTAATTTGTCCAATTATTTGAGTGGTTGGATGATCTCTTTGGATCCTAGTAGAAGGATCTCTTCTGGATACAGGAACAACTTCATCTTCAGAATCTGACAGCACAGATGTTGGCCAAACATTGGGGGTTTCTGGTGTTAAGTCAGCATTTGCTCCAGTTTCCAGTTCAACATTTCCAGCTTCTGTGTTCAATGTTGGGTCCAATGTTGGAGCAACATCTGAAACAGTGACTTCTTCAGTACCTACAGAAACAGTTAAATCATCAAAAATGACATTCACTGATTCTTGATCAGTATGCAATCTTGGATTGTAGACCCTGAAAGCAGCATTATTAGGAGAATATCTAACAAATATACACTTTTCACCCTTATGATCAAATTTGCTCAAATAGTCTATATCTTTTAGCAAATAACAATTGATACCAAACTCATGAAAGTGTGCAACTATTGATTTTGAACCCTTCAAGATTTCATAAGGTGTCATAGTAGTACCAGGTCTAAGATAAACTCTATTACTAATATGACATGCAGTATTTAAAGCTTCAGCCTAGAGTTTCTTAGATAGGTTTCTAGAATTCAACATTACTCTAGCCATCTCTTGAAGTGTTCTATTATTCCTCTCAAAAATCCCATTTTGCTGAGGTGTCTTAGGTGTAGAGAACTCATGGAAAATGCCTTTCGTTTCACAAAAATTAGCAAAGCTTACATTTTCAAACTCTTTTCCATGGTCAGACCTAATTCTTCCTACAGTGCCATACAAATTTTTAATACTAGCATGCAAAATCTTGAATGTGTTGAATGCCTCTGATTTTTCTTTCAAAAACTTAATCCAGGTATATCTTGAAAAATCATCAACAATAACAAAAGCATACTTCTTACCATTCAGACTACTAACCTCAATAGGACCCATGGGATTCATATGTAGCAACTCAAAGCCTCTAGGCCATTTGTAGCAACCCATATTAGTTCTAGGGTTAGTACTATATACCTGAAGTGGTGGATGGACAACTTTTGTTTGTTTACCTTTCAAGCAGTCTTCACAAACAATTTTACCTGGGCTAGTCAACTTAGGCAGTCCTTTCACAGCCTCTACCTTCTGTAGTTTCTCCAGATTTCTATAGTGCACATGTCCTAACTTCTTGTGCCACATGACAGATTCATCTACCTTGGCATGGTAGCATTCAACTTCATCTTGAGCAAGATAGCAGTTATCCTTTGATCTTGTACCTGTCATGACACGAACATTGTCACTATTAAACACATCACATGAATTTTTATCAAAAGTAACTAGCAAGTTATCATCACAAAGCTGACTTGTGCTAATTAAATTTGCTTTCAATCCTTCAACCAACAACACATCCTTGAGTGGTGGAAATCCTTCAACATCCAGTACTCCCTTTCCAATGATTTTCCCTTTAGTGCCTCCTCCATAGGTAACTGTTCCAACAGTCAAAGAGATTACATCTTTCAGGTTGTCAATGTTTCCAGTCATGTGCCTTGAGCATCCAATGTCAAAATACCACTTACCTGCAAGGTTAGAGTAAACATCAGAAAAGACAACATTGCAAACAATTTTAACCTTAGGAGTTTTTATCTTTTATATCAAAGTTCTACTTTTATGTCCTTCAACTTTGTTACCTAATGTTGGGATAACATTTAGATCAGAGGTTCTCCTAACATTGGTACTGCTATTAATTCCTGTTTTCTTCTCAATCACACTTCTGAATTTTTTGTAATGAGGCTTAATGTGAACAGGTTGAAAACAATATTGACAAATAAAAGTAGGCTTTTTCACAGTGTTGACAGGAATTTCACTACTCACACTACTACTTTCCTTGATAAAACCGGCTTTTAAATAGGCAGAATCAACATCTTCAGAGGGAGGTTTCTCAACATAGCCCAAACCATTTTTACCTTGATTTCCTATACTTAGCATCTCATCAAGATTAGATGTAGAAGAGTTCCATTTGGCAATGGCTTGTTCAGCTTTATTTAACTTTACCTTTACCTCCTTCAGCTCAGCCTCAGTTTTGTCAAGGTCTTTCTCATACATTTTCAGCATCTCCTTCATGCATCCAATCTTTTCCTTCATGTTTTGTTGCTCTTTATGAGTTTGTGATTCTCAACCAGCAATTTATGGTAGATAGACTTCATTTCTTCAATGATTTCCTCTTGGGACATTTCACCTTCAAAGAAATATTCTTCATCTAGATCCACTGAACCATGAAAACATTCAAAGTTAGATCCATCAAGGTTAGACACAAGATTAGGTTCAATATCAACATTATATTCATCCCAATCTGCAAAGAAGGTCTCCTGTTCTGATGTTGGATCCTGAAAGTTGGGGTAACATTGAGATCCGAAGCAGTTCAGGGAGTCTTCTGGTGTCCAGTCAATCTGAGTGAGTAGCGCAGTAGTGTGAACCTCTTCTGATTGTTCTTCAGCTTCTCCAGAACTAAAGTCATCTTCATTGAAATCATCTACACAAACCCAATGAGAATTCCCTCTTTTTCTAAGAGAGTTAGCACATTCATTAGCCATATGACCGTATCCTTTACATTCAAAACATTGAACGTCTTTTAACTTATCAGCTTCAAAAGGAGTAGGTTTTGATGCCATGTACTTCACAAACTTATGAGGTAATTTCTTATAACCTGGAGAACTATTACTAAGATTCTTTTCTTTGCCTTTTCCTTTAAAGTTCAGCTTATTGAATTTCTTAGTAATTTTACCATAGTTTGAAGAAATTAATTCACATTCATCATCACTTTCATTATCAAGACTTGATCCTCTTAAAGCAACAACCCTATGTTTGCTAGGTTGTGAGGCAAGCTCCATCTCAAATTCTCTAAGAGTATTCATCAAGACTTGAAACTGTAGGTTACCAAGGTTCCTAGCTTCACTCATTGCAATTTTCTTGAGAGAAAATTTAGATGACAGTGTTCTCATAGCTTTATAAACCATTTCTTGATTAGTCATAGCAAAACCTAGGTTTTTACATTGGTTAGCAATATCAAGAATTTTCTCAAAATAACTGTCAACACTTTCATCTTCACCCATCTCAAGTTTTTCAAATTGCTGAAGTAGTTGTCTATATTTAGAATCTTTAACATCAGAATTTCCTTCACAATGTAATTCAAGTATATCTCAAGCATGTTTGGCTTTTGTACAATTATGGATTAACTTGAACATGTGATGATTAACCCAACTAAAGATAGCATTAAGAGGCTTTTCATTAGAGTTATAGAGACTTACCTCTGCTGCTGTCCAATCTACTTCTGTTTTGGTACTAGATCACCTTCACCATCTCTTGGTAATGTTGAAAGAAAGTATCCATTGATCACGGATTACCAGGCTCGAATATCAATAGCTTTGATGTGTGACCTCATCCTGATCTTCCAGTATGCATAATTGGAGCCATCCAAAACTGGAATCATGTTGGTATTAGGATTGACACTGTCCATTGTCTTATATCACCTCCAAACCACCAGTGTAGTCGGTGTTTGGCTCTGACGCCAATTGAAATTTTCGGATCGTGGATTGACACAACAACTTTGAGAGTTAAGCTGGCGTTGCCTTAACTCAATTGTGATCTTCTTGAATATTGTAACAAGCAGCGGATTTAAAAACACAAGAAGATATAATTTTAAGAAGTTTTCAATATTATTAAAAACTTCCGAGCCTTAAGCCAAATAACCATAAAGGTTTTAACAAAAATGTTCCTCACAACAATTCACTCACGCTCTTTGTTGATCGGACTCAACGAAGCAGACAAGTACGAACTACTTAACTTCTATGAACTAGACGTAAATAGTTGATACAAAAACTTCACAAAAGCAAGACGAAGACAATATAACGTATGACTAATCTCTCAGATTGTTTTGCACGATTGTCTTGTGTTCATCTTGATGAACTTCACATCCATTATAGATTTCTTGAATCTTGCACGCCAAGATGTGTTGTTCACAGTTTTGGTAACTGTTGTTGTTTCCTTGTTGAATTTTGGATTCTTTGTGAACTCGATATCTTTCTTGAATATGTGTTTCATTTATTACCGATCTAGCAAGGTAACACATATTCTTCAAATCGGAGTAATCCTGGAAAGAATCAAGTTGCAGAGAACCGCCAATTTGTTTCCTTCTTTTGCAAACCGTGTTGAGTTGACTATTCAACTTAACTTGAATTATGGAAACTTCAAGTAGGAATCTTCCATAGCTCTTCCTTATGATTAATATACTTTCCTTGACATAAACATAAACAACTAAAACCGTGGAACTTGATTAATAAAACTTAAATTTGGCAATTAAAGAACAGTTTTTGTACAGGCTCTCTGGTTTCAATGTTATCCTCAATGTTGTCCTGACATCGTATAACATTGATTCCAGAAAACCCTACACTTTCAGTAACTCATGGTGTGTCGTTTATGGCATTGTGTGGGTCTTCATTAGTTGTCGTTTTCCTTAGCTTCTTCCAATTGTAAGTAATTCTCTTAGGTTTTCCGCAATTTGTGGTACCCATCTTATTTTTAGCGTGACTTTACGCAATCTCGAGTATAACCTATTTCAAGGATATTACATACTCCGATGCAACCATGGCTCTTGTTGATGAATTACGGCTTTACGCATCAAAGGCAACCAGGTTACACACGTTTTTACGCCTTAAATGCTACGAGTCTTGCATGGTTTTACGCATCTAAGGCAGCCAAATATTTTATGAATTTACGCATTTAAGCAACCAAATCGCACATCATTTTATGCCTTAAAGGCTACCAAGTCTTGCATGGCTTTACGCATCTAAGGACACCAAATCTTTTGTGGGTTCATGCATTTAAGTAACCAAGTCACACATCGTTTTACGCCTTAAAGGCTACCAAGTCTTGCATGGCTTTACGCATCTGAGGTAACCAAATCTTCTGGGGACGCATTTTAGCAACCAAATCACACATGATTTTATGTCTTAAAGGCTACCAAGTCTTGCATGACTTTACGCATCTAAGGCAACCAATTTACACATGGTTTTACGCCTTAAAGGGCTACCAATCTTGCATGGCTTTACACATCTAAGGCAACCAAATCTTATGTTGTTGAAGAGTTCCCATCCAATGAACCGACAACCATGTATGACACGTCACCAACAAGGAACAAATGCTAGGTTGTTAGCCTGAGCGTGAATAAGTTTTTGCAACAAAGGTTTTACACCAATGCGCAGTATAAATGCAAATTACAACAAAAGCTTTCATTCTTGTGCAGTATTTTGCATTTTTTGCTTCAACATATGAAGTCTTATTTGTAGAGTGGTAGGTTGGTAGCCCATTTATGGGGAGCTACTCTTTCCTTTGTTTCTTGAAAAATGGCTTGGGCATTTGCATCAAGTTAAATGTGGAGATGACCCGGCTACGGGGTGCTACTCCTTCATTTTTTCCTAAAAAAATGGAACTTAGGCTCATGTGTCGTGTTGTGCTACTTCTTCTTATCTTTTGGAAGAACAAGTTGAAGCGTGTGCACGAAACCTGTTCATAGCAAAGAAAAATTGGACAATATTTTTATTTATTTTTAGACTGCACTTGACTTTTGACCAAGTTGCCTACGTATCCCAAGTAAACTAGAAAATCAAGTCTTCGTAGGTCATTTAGTTTATGACAACTGTTACTCATGAAAATTGGTAAAAACTGCAATGAGCTATGGAGCATTCTAGATGTCGTTGTTAGGCATAGAATTTCTGAAGGTTCTAGACATTCCAAGGTCGTGCTATATCACGACCGTCTATTTTCTGCAGACAGTAGTAACCTTTGGAGCTAGTTCGGGTGACCTTGTAAGGTCCTTCCCAATGTGGTTGGAGTTTGCCAACGCGCTTATGGGTCTCGAGTTTTCTCAAGACTAAGTCCCTCACTTGGAATTGTCTGAAACATACCTGTTTGTCGTAATACTTAATCTTCATTGTCTTGTAGACTTCATTACGCTCGTATGCCTTGTGACGGGTAGAGCTAATGAATTCCAATTCTTCGAAATACATTCTAGCCGCTTCTTCTTGGTTGTAAATGAGTATGCGTTGTGTTGGCGTAATAATTTCTGCAGGTATGACCGCTCCTGAGCCATAGACCATCAAGAATGGTGCTTTGCCGGTGGAGGTTTCTTGGGGTTGTGCGGTAGGCCTACAGTATCCCAGGAAAAGCATCCACCCAAGATTCCTTGGGTTCGTGCATTCTCTTCTCAAGGTATTCCACAAGGGCTTTGTTTATATTTTCTACTTGACCATTCGATTGTGGATGATAAACTATCGTGAAATGCTGAGTGATACCCAAATCTTTGCACCATGTATGGATGTTCTGTTTTGCGAATTTAGTGCCATTATCTGATATGAGTGATCGTGGTATTCCAAAACGGCAGAGAATCTGTTACCAAATGAATCCAGTGATGTTATGCTTTATAGTATATTAGAGTGCTTGAACTTTGGCCCATTTGGTAAAGTATTCAAATGCGACAACTAGAAATCTCTTTTGTCCCTTCTTGGGTTCGAAAGGTCTGACTATGTTGATGCCTTATGAATCAAATGGGCACGAAGCTTGCACCGGTGTGAGAGGTTATGCAGGAACGTGTGTAAGGTGGGCAAAAAATTGACAACTTTTGTATCTTCTCACAAGATGCATTGCGTCTTTAGGAAAGGTTGGCTTGTAGTAACCTTGGCGCATCACCTTTTGAGCCAATGAACGACCTCATGAATGATTTCTGGAAGCCCCACTGTGTGTTTCATTTAGCACAATTTTCTCTTGACGAGGTGATAAACTCCGTATAAGTGGTCCTTCAAAGGATCTTTTGTAGAGCTCATCATTGAAGATGGTGAAACAATGTACGTTGTATTTTAGTCTTTGTGCCACAACGAAGTTGCTCAGAAGCTTTCCGTATTTGATGTATATGTAGATCTCATCCTTCCAAGTAGGATAAAATATGATTGGCATGACATGTTTGACTCTTTTGAGAGTTCTTAGATATCGAGTCTTGCTTATGGCGAATTCCTCTACCGTGAGTAAGACAATTCTTCGTTCAATGTAGACCTTTGTTGAAGTGGTGAACTTAGAAAGTGCATCGACCTTGATGTTCTCATTTTTTGGGACCTGCCACAATGTACAAACAGTAAACTTTTACAATATCTTTGAGCTTGTACAAGTAGAGGATCATAGTGTCTTATTTGGCCTCGTATGAGCCGTTGAAGTGGTTTGCCAGAAGTTGTAAACCTCCATGGTTTTGCCGATGTGGTCATAACGAATTTTCTTGATGTTATAGTTTGTAATGTCTAGGCTTACGAACATCGGGCAATTCAAACTCGCGGCTTCCATAGCTTGTGGATCAAGCTTATCTTCATGATCTTTGTCGAAGTCAATACATCTCAATTGTTTCTATCCTGAATTCGTATGAAATACACGTTGATAGTTGTGTTGCGCCAGATCGCCTGTAATAATTTTGCGTGCTTTATTTGAGTCTTTGCCCATTGGGCCTCTAGAGATCATAGCGACGTTGTTCAGGAATTGCATTGTGGCAGTCATGTAGCCTTTTTGCTTGAGAAACCTTACAACAGCTTGTGCGGCATGTTCATCGGCTTCTTTCTTTATGAAGATTATTGAACTGTAGAATTCGTACTCTTCTTGTTTGTATTGGTTGACGTGTAGTCTCACTTTGAAAGTGAACTTGCAGAGGTGACTTGGACCCTCTTCTTTGTAGCATTCGAAGACTAGGGATTTCCAGTGTCGTATGACACATAAATTGTAGAGTTTGACACGTGTTATAGTAGCATTGGGCTCTAGTGTGGCCATTTGTTTGTCAAATTCTGTCTCGCCCATCCTTTGATGGTGGTACCTGCAAACATATTAATAACTCCCTTAACGGGCATATTGTCAGTATCATCCCTTATGACATGGACAATAATTGCCTGTCCTCTTTCAGTTGGAGAGGGTGTGTCGGAATTGGAGTTTGCTTGTTTATTCTGATTGTCAGGATGTTTGTAACATTTAACATATTCATCCAGGTAGCCCTCCTTTATCAATTTTTCTATCTCAACATATAGTGCACAACACTTCGATGTGTCGTGGCCGTATTGCTCGTGGTACTTGCAACAGAACTTTGATTTGCATGTTTTCTTTGTTTCTTGGAACTTTCTTGGAGTATTGAGGAGATTTTGCTTTTTAGAGACATGGTGGTGGTAATCGGTAGTTTTTACCTCGGAGGAGATATTTTGCTCTTTATACCACTCTTGTCATTTCTGTTGTTGTTTCGACGTGAGTCACTCTTCTTAGATTGGGTGATGTCACTTCAGGCATTTCTTATTTTTCTGCGCTCCTCAATTTTCATATTGCATTAAGAGATCATGTTGATTTGTTCGATGGTCTGCAGTTTTTGCCTCAAAAGCTCGTTGGCTAGCAATCTGTTACTCAAGATGTTGAATAAGATATTTGCAATGCTCTGTACGAAAGGCATTTTAACTTGCATCATCTCAATATTGAACCGTCTGATGTAGTCTCTAGTTGATTCCTCGTTGCCTTGTATGATAGTCTTCAAGTATTCTTGTGTCAACTGTGTCCGCTTCTGCGTAGAAAACTTTGACTTGAAAATCGTTCTGAGCTGATCATACATAAATGGAACAACTCTTTGACTCATTCCAACCCGGCCTCGTAAGCGGCGACTCAGCAACAACAACCAAATGCAACTAATCAACAAGTTGGGCCTGTCGCAACTACTAATGTGCAATCCATAATCAACGCGTCACCAAGTGCACCTCCACTTCCTCCCGAGTAGTTTGATCAACTGGTGAATGTGGTTAGGTAGCACATGATTGCGAATCCGGTACCACCACCTCTGATTCGTGTTGCAAATTTGGGCCAGACTGACAACCAATTCAAAGGTTCAACACCAAGGGGGCACGCACGTGAAAAGAGAATGACTATTACTGCAATACCTTCTGAGGATCACATACATCCTCATGGTAGAATAACTCAACTTACACCCTAACCATCACATTCTGTCGTATCAACTACGTGAACTAGATCACACGATGAACGTGGATACGAGAGACAAGGTCAACAACACACTGGAAGGCCTGAACTTTTGCTCCAAGAAAGAAGAGAAGAGATCCCACCAGAATCACCTCTCCCGTTCTCACTAGAATGACTCGTTCGGCAATCGATGAATTCGTTGATGAGGCATCTCCATTCTCACCAGACATGCAGCGAATAGTGCTAGGCCAAAGCCGTGAAATCCCGAAGATGCCAACCTACGATGGTAAATGGACCCTAGTGCTCACTTGCATCTCCTAGACGGAATGCTCAACTTGGGAGGCTACTCAAAAGGCATACAATCACGATTTTTCGCTATCACTCTCGTTGATGTAGCTCAAGACTGGTTTTCAAGGATTCCACCGCTTTTGATACATACTAAACTACTTTTTTGATTAGCGTAACATGATCATATGAGGCAATGATGTTGCTCATGTTCTTATCTTTCAGTGACTTGGTTAACATGATTTCATGAGAGAACTATAACTTTTGGATTTTCTTGCTTATTTACTATTTAAGGTGCTTATATCACTTGAGTCTTTGGTCTTTATTTGTAATGAATGTTTTTTGTGTCGTGCATAGGCTTTGTTAACATAAAGTTTATTGGTATAATAACGAATGCGAAATAATCACCATTCACTAAATTGATAGATAAGAGAGGTGTGGAAAAGGCTACATGGGCGCAATAAAATTGTATTGCTTTCCTATGTCTTGACACAGAAGGAAAGCGTAAGATATCGGAATACCAGCATATAATAAAAAGAGTTTTCTAAAGTCCACCAGTTGGAATAAAATTTCAAATTTATTGATAAAATCAAAAGATAATGAAAGTCTGTATAACAAGAATAACAAAAGTGAGCTTTATATAGTTCATAAGACCTAAACAAAAACGAACTATACTCAAACTAGAAAAATAAGTAAATCAAAACTAATAAATGAAGTCTAAAAACAAAAAGACATAAAATACTAACTAGAGATAGTCATTAAATAGAAATACCCCATTATCAATATAAATTTACATCTTATTGTATTATTTTCGATTAAGCCCATTTTTATTTTGTTAAAGATTATTAGTGACGAAAAATTCATCGCCCAAGGACTTAATATTATTAGCAACCAAAATCCGTTGCTAATAGTTTTGTGACGAATTTGACATCACAGATTTCGCCCGATGGTGTGCCATAATTACGACACTTACAAAATACACGATCATCTTGGAGATAACTCGGAGTAAAGGGATCGAAAGGAAATTTCCTCTCGATCTGATTAGATAACCGAGATATCAAATCAACGCGACTCTCGGGACAATACCCTTGACCTCAAAAAGTGGTCCGTTATGGCAAAATGTCGTGCGTAGAGTCCAAGCAACGCAACATCGTGACATGACTCTAGATCTCGTGCTATGTCGGTCAAACCGACGTGGCATGACGTTTGAACCCGACCACGTCAGACAAACTGACAGGGCACAATTGACCACGTCGGTCAACCTCAACGTGCCACGTAGCACATCAGTTAAACCCGACGTACATGGGCACGTCGATCATCCGGACCACACTGGGGTTCACCCAGGTGTGGTGCGGGTGCACCGGCCCTATGGTGCACCCCTTTCACCTACTACACATTTAGTATATGTAAGCATGCTCTCTCATGCCTTAACATTCCTCGTTCTCTATAAATATCCACTCACTTCTTCATTTGAGGGGTTGGACAGTTGAGGATAGCTCATTTCGAATCTTGGAATGCTCTGACTTCTCTCTTAAATTCTAGTGACAGAAAGCTCGTCTTGCATTTTACGTCTTACAGATTTCACGTCTTATGAAATTCCACGTCTTACAAATTCCACGTCTTACGAAATTCAATGTCTTGCATTCTACGTCTTACAGAATGCACGTCAACAGTTTCCACGTCAACGCTTTTGGCACGTCAACTATTCCACGTTAACCAAAAGTACGTTAACTGAAACACTAAGCGCATTTTCTTCTCTACTTTTACATTCAAATGTCAACAATTGGGCTTAAGTACGAGAAAGCTTTGAGCCGAGATTTGACCACTTTGTGGTGCAAATAGCCCGAGGTCCGATACCAAACAACTAGGGCTCGATGAATTACAACGCTGTTAGGCCGACCAAATGATCTTCGATCTTGATAAACCCAACAAGAGATAGTACTACGGCCCCCTAGGCCTTGACTACGAGACATACATCCTAAGGGATAGTCCAAATCGAGCCTAAGGGCCAATACAATGCATACAGCTCCCGAGCACGCATTACAATAACTAAGACCCCTCGTGGGCACAAATTCATAATAAACTACATCCAGATTGATTTCTTTTTCTCAGAGAGATACGTAAGTAGCTTGACCCCGCGTTGAGCCCAGTCGCAAGAATACAACACCAGTATCATTCCCTAGAATAGATTACTTACTTATATAAATTGTTTACTTCTGAACATCATGTTTTTAGTTCAAGTTTCCATCGAACCAAAATCACATCTTGTGTTTTTCTATAATGGGAAAGAGAGTCTGATGAGGAGGTAATCTCGATACTAGTGAAAACACCCCGCGCCAGAGGCGTCGTCTATGGGAAACCATTAGACGCACTATTTGAATGGAATCATGGTTACAACACGTAGACAACCTACTACTTCACGGTACAACTAGTAGACAATTGCACAATCTTTTGCAATTTAGATCCTCATAAAATAGCCGTACCATCCAATGTGAAAACATAAGTAGTAGTACTCTTTCTTCGATCAAGATCACCCGCCAAATCAGCATCTACATAACCACTCAATTCCGTGTCTTTTCCCTCAAAACACAATGACCTATCACAAGCACCACGCAAGTACCTAAATATCCACTTCACTGCTTCCCATTGTTCCTTTCCCGGACTAGTCATATATCTGCTCACAACTCCCACTGCATGCGCAATATCCGGTCTTGTACACACCATTGCATACATAAGACTCCCAACTGCTGAAGCGTATGTAATTTCTTTCATCTCTGCATGCTGCAAATCACTACTAGGTGATTCCCATTTTGATAATCCGAATTGACTACCTAAAGGAGTGCTTACCGACTTTGCATCTTGCATATTGAATCTCTTCAACACTTTATTAATGTAATGAGACTGCGAAAGATACAACTTACCGCCACCTTGTCCCGATTAATCTGCGTACCCAAGATTTATTTTGCCTTGCCAAGATCCTTCATGGCAAAGTGTTCAGATAGTTGATTCTTCAACTTGTTTACTTCTTGAACACAAGAACCCGTTATAGCATGTCATCAACATATAACACCAAAATAATGAAGCTACTATCAATGGATCATAATGAATCAAATAAATTAGCCTTGATCTTCAGTACGGGCCCAAATCAACTTAGACTCCATAACCAACCGTTTATTTATATGAATATACTGCAGTTGTAATTATATTACAAGACACCTAATTATTATCATGCTATATATGTATGATGATCAACTGCAATGTCAAAGTAGTTTAGTTCCACCAATATATTGCATACAATTGGCCGTAAAATCCAAAAAAGTTTACATCGATATTAAAATATCTCCATAATCCGAAAGCAACTTGTTTGTGTATTTCTTTTTTGATGAATGAAAGCAATTTGTTGTGATTCTAAAGAAATTTGAGAAGTTTTACATTATTGGACAAGTAGGTTAAGATAGATGGTGGCGTCCACAGCATATGAAGACATCCATTAGGAAAGGAAAGTAAGGGTGACAAGTCAGAAAAGGGAGAAATGACCCAAAGGAGGACAGAGGAAACTAACACCTGGATCCCTTCAATTTTCATACTTTATTGATTATAATATCAAAATACCTAGATGCGTTTTCGACCTGTGATTGGTTAGTTAGGGTAGAGCGGACGTTGACATGTTTCTAACACAGTACAGAAGACCCTTTTTTGCAATAAATTAAGATAGCTCTAATGATAGTTAATAGATTTGGCCTATCCTGAGATCAGCGTTATATTGCGAAAAAGTTAAAACATGCATGTTTATTATTTTTCTGTCTGAACTTTCACATTTTCTCTCCCCCCCCTCTCTCTCTGTTTTCTTTTTCCTTTTTCATCTATAGTTTGAGTTTAGGTTGGCTTTGTGCGGGTTTACCAAAACAAGCAAAGTAGGAGGTTCTTTTTTTCTTTTTCTTTTTTTTTTTTTACAAAAAAAGTTAGTGTGTGTTACTTTCCTAGCTCTCTTTTTCTTGTCAAGAGAGGAGGAAAGAGAAAAACGCGTTTATTGACAAAAATTAACAATAGGGAACAACAAGTGTGTGTGTTGCTTGTGGTAATCCTCGGAACCTTTCTAAATATAGTGGGATATTCATTATCAACTCTATTTTTATCTTTCCACTTCCTCTCTCCTCTATTCTCTCACACACACTAACACACACACATCCAGATTTGTTTGTTCCTTTAATGGCCTATACTATATACCTGCACATCAACCAACAGTTTGTCTAGATTTTGCCATATTTGCAAGCCCTACTACAACAAGACCCCTTTTACCTTCTTTACCTCTCTTAATATTTGGCAATTCTTTGATCCACCTAGAGGTAATTCTCTTTTACTAAATTTAATGCGTACAGCCTTGATAAGTCATTGAAAATCCATTTTTTTTTTCTTGTGATTTATAACTGATTACAGTTTTGAGAAATGGTGAGAGGAAAGACTGAGATGAGGCGTATAGAGAACGCAACAAGCAGACAAGTAACCTTCTCAAAGAGGAGAAATGGTCTCCTGAAAAAAGCATTTGAGCTTTCGGTCCTTTGTGACGCTGAGGTTGCCCTCATAGTATTTTCCCCTAGAGGCAAACTCTACGAATTTGCAAGTTCAAGGTACTTATTTATTTATTTATTTACATTTCACTTCTCTTTATTATCATGATAATGATATTCTGGATTTTGTTTATGATCTGAACTTTAGAGGGATTTTCATTCTATTTTTAAGTGATATAGCAATATTTGTCACTTTGATCTTGTTGTTCATCAAATGTTTGGTAATAATAGCGAGCGTATATCATGTGAGCAAGATCAAGTCTATAGTTTGGGGAAAGAGCTACGAGGGGCTAGGGCTGGATGTACCCCCCCCCCCCCCCCCCCCTGCCATTAATTTCTCTTTACAAAATCTGAAATAAATATGTGAATTCCTCCGATCCTATTATTTCAGTTTATAAATATGCGCGTATATATATATATTGTGATTAGCCTCTGATATTAAAGTGATCATCATTTCACTCAAGACTCATAAAATAGTACTATATTCGTACAAAATAAAATCATTTATGGTTTTTGGCCTCGGATGTAATAATAGGGTTTTGTGATGTTAAAATTAGATGTACCAAATAGCATGAAAGCTTATAGATTGATTCCACTACCATTTACGAAAACAAAATTTTGATCAGTGATGATAATAAAGAGATAAACTGTACTAACTCTGATTTTAATTAGTCGACACAAAGTAGTAACTTTATTTGAAGGTCATTAGCAGCACAGTTGTCAAGTTTGCGTGAAATTAATCTTCACTGTCTTTGTTCAAGAAGCCATACACTTATCTGTTCCCTTTGTATCACACTTTGAGAATCTTCCTGCATTTAATTCTCTTATAAAGCTCGATCTACAATGTTCAGAACTTTAGTGCATAGTATTCTTTACTTAGTAGAGTATTCAACAAAGGTAAAACCGTACAACTTTAAATATATAAACAAATGGCAAACAGAAACAAAAATTAATTAAAAGTACACTTTATCTCTGTTTACTGTGAAGCATGAGACAGACTTTCAAGGTCATAGATGTATTTTGTATTACGTTTGACTACCTCTCTTTTTAGAAGTACTGTTGTTTTTGTGGTAATAAAACCCAAATAATTCTCCTGTGTTATCAGATGGACACTCATCAAAAGTTTGTTTTAATTTTCATATTAATCGTAGAACTACATAGACATCCCTTAATTTCTAAGCTGTGCCTGTGTATCTCCTCTTATTCTCATTTAAGGCTATATTTGAGAAACGTGATTTTTTTTTCACCCTAGGATTTTATTTCCTAGGGGTGGAAACGGGACGGATCCCGTCCAACGGGATCATATTCCACGGGATCCCGTGTGCACGAGAATGAGAAATTCACTCCCGTTCCCGCCCCGTTGTTGATGGGATCCCGTCGTTGGCGGGATTAACGGAACGGGATTCCGTCTACGCGGGAATCCCGCAATTTTCCAGAACACAAATGGGGGAAAAGATGGGAAAAATGTTTCTCTAATTTTTTCCTTTCGACAATCGATATTTCCGAATACTTCGTATTAGAAAAATGTCTTCTTTTCGACATTAACAAGTAACAACTTGTTAACATTAATCACAATTCAATACGAATCACATTCACAATGAATCACAATCGCTATTCGCTATCACAAATCTCACAAAAAAAAACCCGCAGACTCAAATGGCAAAAATTGTTTAACGATTATACTCTAATATTTTATTTATATCATTATATTCCCCTCCTTTTAATTTATTTTAGCAATTAACCCCCAAACCCCCTCTAAATTGCATAGGCACTAGAAATTTGCGGGATTCCCACCTCCCGCGGGAACCCAAAAATTCTCGTTTCGGGACTGGCGGGAATCCCGTACCGTTGACCGTGACGAGAACGGGATAGAAAATTTCCCGCAAAGGAAATTTTCCACGGGATGGAACAAGAACGAGATTTTTTCCATCCCATTCCCACCCCTATTTGTCACCTATACTACATGTTTTACTAAGGGTGCTTACTTCCCTTCAAAAGGCAGCTTCCACATTTTGAAGGGGGTACGGTGCGAGAGGGGGCAAAGTTATGTGGTAGCTGAAACATCAAATTTTCTCCATATCTGAGAGTTTTTCCGCGTTGTCTTCTGCATCAAGCTTGGCCACAGTCTTTTCTTTTTTCGTTCGGATTGTAAAGGGTGTCCTTGGATTGTGTGTGAGATTCATCTAATCAAGTTTATTTTCCAAGCGATTCTTTAGATTTCAGATTTCTTTAGATTTCATTTTAAACTCATTTAAGAGTTGAGACTTATCTTATGGTTTTCAAATATTAACTATTCTGATTGTCCGTAATATGCATTTGCGTTGCATACCCCATACATTTAATCAATATAACTAAAAAGAAAGTGATTGATATTCTCACTTTACCCCTTGCATGTTAGTTATTAATTAGTTTGCTCATATAAACAAATCAAGCCAAACTTTGATGATCTCAATCAGGAGGTATGTTTACATATGATTAGTTAGGGAGAGACTTATTGAGACTTTTAAAAATACTTAGTTCTTGCTGGTTCTGGTTCCGCATGAATTTGTACTTGGTGTACTGCTATACCCCCATTTATTTTCCTTTTCAGAAAAATTTCAATCTTTCTGATCAAATAAAAAAACTATTAAGATCACCAGTTGTAATATAGAATACTTAACTACATAAGGGAGGTACTAACTTTGAATTTCCAGATACGTATCATAATGCATGTTATAATCGTTATTTTTTTAAGTCAAGCTCTATAATGTCAAAGAGCATAACAAAGTTTTTAATTTATATTACTTTTATATGAACTTATCAGTACGCAAGAGACTATAGGACGATACCAGAGTCACACTAAAGAACTTCAAGCGAACAACCCGCCTGTTGAACAAAATGTGCAGGTATTACAACAATTACCTCAAAAATGATTTTTTGTTTTTGTTTTTTCCAAATTAGAGGATGCCTATATATTGATCATTATTGGGATTGATCATAAATTGCAGCAGGTAAGGCATGAAGCAGCTAGCATGATGAAAAAGATCGAGCAACTAGAGACTTCAAAACGGTTCGTACACGTGACAAACTTTTGAGCAAATGAAATATAATTACATCATTCATTGTTTTGTGATAAATAGTCACCCTAAAATTGTGAACAGAAAGCAAAAGGCAAATCACCTGCTATGATACAGATACATAAGCTCCTATATGTCTGAAACAATAAGCAAATTACGGCATCTGGTTTTAGAAAGTTGTAACACCACCCTTTTAATCATACTTTCATGCGTGTTTATCATCTATGATTAGTTGTGTACTTGTATATTTGTGATTAGTAGTAGTAGTAGTTTGAAAAATATTGGTTTTAAGCCAATGTTTACCTATTTATTTTAATAGGTTTCATTTTATGGAATTAGAATTCTTTAGCTTAATGAAATCTTCGTTCCGCGTAGATGAATCTAGTATATTTAATTATTCAAAACCAATTGGAAATTAATGAGAAATTAAATGCTGAAGTTAGTTAAAATACGTTAACTTTGAAGAAAACAAAGAAATGGTGAGAAGGTGAAAAGTCACAATCTCACGTGGAAAGTTTGAGCTAAAATAATACATCTTATTAGTTATTTTTTTGCATAAGAGTTTGAATCTTATGGGGTACCACAAGCCTTCGAAAGGGAAAAGACCTAGATGCTATGGGCCATGCTACAAAACTCGCGCGCGCGCGTTGTTGTTGTCCGTCCTGGCGTGGGTTATGGGCTGTGGACCTAAGCTTGGTCTACTATATAAAGTTTAATTAATTAATGAAAAATTATTAAGCAACAAATTAAATAATTAATTAAAAACGTGATGAGGTGTAAGAATTTGTCGAATTAGTGTGTCAAGTAGGTTGAAAATTCAATCAATGAACTGTCACCTACACACACTGTCAGCCAAAAGATTGCCATATTTCACACAAATAGGTGGACAGTCAGTCGAAATGGTACTAAATCTGGCGGAAAAGTTGTGACATGAAAAATAACGTGTCATTCCAGTCACCGTCTTGGCCAAGTTTCGAAATCTATAAATAGATCCCTTCTTCCTTCATTTGAATCCAATTTATGCCTTTCTTCTTTTTGACTGTTTTGTTTTAAAAGTTCAAAAGTTTCTTTTGGTTCTCCATCCTAATATTTGAAGTGTTGCTATATTAAAAGTTAGTCTTTGCATTTTGGAAATCGATTGTTGATCAAACCTTAAGCATTGAGAGGGGCAAATATCGTTTTAATGATAAATAACTCAACTCTTCCTCGACTTTAAATTTTGTTTGTATTTTTTGAATTACACCCGTTACGATCTGCACTAATGTATATATATAAATGATCCAGGAGGTTACTTGGGGAAGGTCTGGGAACATGCAATATGGAAGAACTGCAACAGCTAGAACATCAATTAGAGCGCAGTGTCACTAGCATTCGCGCAAGAAAGGTATCAATAATTAATTTCGATACTTAATTAAGTGCATTAAGTTCATTATGACTTATTGTATACATGGATATAATAATTTTCTTTAATCTTTTGTTTTTTCAGACGCAACTTTACAAGCAGCAGATTGAACAACTGAAAGAGAAGGTACAACTATTTTTGCGAAAATAGAGATGCAATTAGCAAGGTTTTTTTTATATTTTTTTTTTGCTTTACTATAATAGATTGTTAGATTTAATACTTTACGATGAATATAATTCATCAATCAAGACCGACACATGTTAAACTATAAAGAAATTCATAAGCTATGAATCGAGATGCGTACCTTGATCCATACAGAGAAGCTTTTATGCGAGAACGGTGAGGCTTTGGTCTTCCACATACAAATTCTAGCTCTCGATGGGATCTCGCTCAATTGATGGGAAAAGAGGAGGAGAGTGTTTTAAAAATTGTCTTGGGGACCAAAATTTGAGCCTTATTTAGTAATCTAATTAGAACACATAAACCCTAATTAGACTCTTATTGTGTATTACACATTATAAAGCCCATACTTAATTAGATGATTATTGGGCTTCTCAATTTAGATCACTTAATTAGCTCAATATATTTGTTAGCATAAATATAAATGTCTCAATTTATTTGTCTACTTAGGTGGTGTTTGCAAACTCTAGTGGAAAAGTAGAAGTTCACAATTTTTAGTTATAAGCTAAAAGCACCCCACACCAGCTTGAAGATTGTGAGTTTTTTAGCTTAAAAAAAGTTTTGTAACTGAAAAAACTAGATTTGCAAACACCCCAAAATCACTTGTTCAAATAAAAAGCTGATTATAGCTTTTTTTAAGAGTTTGCAAACACCACCTTAATAGATTAATAGAAATAATATAACAATCTCCCATTAGGACTATAAATTGAATCCAAATGACAATACATTAATAACCATAGGTGCGCATCAAATTTGCTAATACTAAAGCATCTCCTTGAATCAATCTGGTCCATCTTCTATACCAACATGGAACCAAAGTGGTCTTCGTTACATTTATCGAAACTCGACCCTCAATGATCACACATGCCAAATATATTTAATGACATAGATCAAGCATGGATGTGCAACTGAAAATTACATTTAATGTGATCTGAATCATGCATATTTCCAATCGGTCCAAATCTTTAGTGAGATCAACCTTAGTGGGAGTTTGTTTCATATGTTTGTTCAGTTTTCTTCAAAAAATGTTGATGGTTTTCTTATTATAGCTCTGAATATTTTATTTGTTTATCTTTCATTGTGGTTTAACATAAGGTTTGAAAGACTTCGTATAAGCATTATGCTCCTGAAAGACCTTGTGTGTCAAACCTTTATAAGTGGGTAAGCTAGCATTACGTTTATTTCTTTACGCTCATAAAACATTAACTGACTTTGAATTCTCTAATAACAATTGGATACTTCTATGTTTATGTGTCTAGACTTTGAAGAACTTCTATTGTCCAAATATATAACTGTAATATGTTGTCACCAATATTCTTGAGTGGTCTTTCAAACTTATACACAAGTCGCAACCCAGTGATAAATTTCACAGTCATATCACAAAATTGGTTACCTCATAACAAATTATGAACTATAATGCTATCCTGAAAGAACCTGTAAGTGTTTGTTGAACACTTTCCCAGAATATAACATCATTTGATAGCATATAGAAATAACAAGAATTGGATCCTTTGGCAACTCCATATTGTAGTCAGAATACCAAATGATCTCCTAATTTTATGACTTACAATTGATGAGCATGTAATCTTTTATTCTATTAAGTATCTTATAACCCATTTGGGGTGCAATTTAACGATTCCTACGGGTCCACTTTAGTAATTTCCTAACATATCAATTATGTACGCTAAATCTAGATGCATACGAGCTTGAGCTTACAAAAGTTTCAATTTCTAAAGGAAAATGAATCTTTTGTATCTCCTTTATTCAGAAAAGTATATCATTAACACAGAGCATTAGAAGTATAAATTACTCCCACTGAACTAGTGATATACACAAGTATCAAGTCTATTAACTTAAACATTGCACAAGGCAATGACTTGATGATACTTGTGATACCATTGACAAGAATACTTATTTGTATCACATAAGTGACATTTCCTCTTGAGGTTGCTGTGTTTGCTCTTTTGAAGCAAGCTCTTGATATTGAGTAGGGATTTTCATAGGTAAGTCCTCATTGTTGTCTCGCAAAGACAACACTACCTCCACCTCAAATACAATATCCTCAAGATATATTAGATTTCCTGTTTCAAAGGACGCAGATTCTAAATCACAAAGTATGTATACTATAGACTCTCAGTGCCTCTTGATTTTATTTGCAAGGTTTTATTAGTTGAAGCAATTGTTTTACCATATATAGTTTATCAATTAAGGAACAAGTCGTAAACAAAATTGAATTAAGTAAAAAACTTCATGGCTCAAAAGAAAAATTAATCCAGCCCAATGTTTCATCTTCTCCAATTGTTCAGCCACCGTTCGCCTCCCTCCTCTCCGCCACCTGAAACTAGCCACCTCACACCACTGCTATTAGACCGAGCACCGCGCACCACCATCGTCACCAGTAACCGAGACTAATGCCTCGATTCCCAACCGGGTACTGTCGACTAGACGCGCAAAGCTCGCGCTACCCGACAAAGGCGGCGGAGAACGACCACAACTTATGCCATCTATGTCGCTCCACTACCTTAAAATCTAGGACGAATTGACTCCTTCCCGTCGTTTGTTCAACCAATCCTCATGGTGTACGAAGACGACAATTTCGTCACGGTGAAACGCAGCTCAATGGTCAGGGTGCAAACCAAAACTGGAGGAGAAGGTGAAATTGTTGACGACGGAGGACGCAAAACCAGATCTATCTCCACCACACATGTCGCCATAAACACCTTCAACCCTGGATATCGTCCACCGTAGCTCGAGGGCGACGACGATTGCGAAGGTGGCGGCTGAGGGTGATGATTACGACAATTGAGGCTTGACGGGGAAACAAGATTGCTTTAACATGATGGCTCTGACGGGGAAACAAGATTGCTTTAACATTATTCAGAACAACATTAACGAAATTTGCACATCCGCACAAGAATAATCAACACAAATTCCACAAAACACAATCTCGAAATTCTGATATGATTTAACATGATGGCTCTGATACCACTTGTTGATTTGATACTTCACGATGAATATAATTCATCAATCCAAGACCGATGCATGTTAAACCATAAAGAAATTCATAAGCTATGAATCGAAAATTGTACATTGATCCATACAGATAAGCTTTTACGCGAGAACGGTGAGGCTTCGGTCTTCCACAAACAAGAGATCTCGCTCAATTGATGAGAAAAGAGGAAGAGAGTGTTAATTGTCTTGTGGACCAAAATCTGAGCCTTATATAGTAATCTAATTAGAATTCCATAAACCCTAATTAGACCTCCTATTGGGTATTACACGTTACAAATCCCATACTTAATTAGATGCTTGTTGGACTCCTCAATTAGATCACTTAATTAGCTTAATATATTTATTAGCATAAATATAATTGTCTCAATTTATTTGTCCATCTAATAGAACTAATCTATAACATCGATACTATATAATGGAGGCTGACCCATATTTACAGTGACATCAAGGCAACCCCTTTGTGTATTTCGTGAATTAACACCACAAGTAATTCACATAAGATAGTATGTAATATATACATATATTGGATACTTAAAATAAATTAAATATATTATATTGACATGAATTATCCTGAGTATAAATGTTCGAGAGCTAGTAATAAATTATAACTCATGTTTTCATTATGTTTTGAAAGTATATATAGAATCAATATAAATCCATTGCTTTTTAACATGTAGGGAAAGTCCCTCGCTGCTGAAAACGCCATCCTCCGTCAGAAGGTACTTATGTAAAACAAACTTAATTTTTGTCATTTTTTCATCTTCCCATTTCCACTTGTATAATTATATTTGCATGCTTGATCTGTTATATATATAGTATGGAATGGAACATCAACAAGTAGTAGTACCTGCATCAGCATCAATGAATAACTTACAGAAACAAGTTACTGGGGGTTCTTCGGAGATTAGTGAAGTTTCTGATGTGGAGACTGAATTGTTCATAGGAATGCCTGAAACCAGGTCTAAGCGTCCACCTGGCCACAAATATATGTAGTCATGATTAACAAGTTGTAACTTATATATTGATAATGATGCATAATTGTAAGCCTTCAATCTTTATGTTGTTGATAATCTGCATTTTGCTACTGTGAAATAAATGTATGCTCGTCGCATGCAGTTGTATGGACTTCTACTTCTTTTGCTTGTCAACTAGTTATATTATTAACAAAGACACTGATATAGCTTGTAATCCTCTCTGTTTGAAATACCTATATTAGTGTTACAAAATAACCTAGGCCAAACCATTTAATCGAATGAACGACCTGTAATTTTGTATCTAAAAAGTTGTTCTCATTATATGATTACAATTTTAGTTCATTGATAACGTTTTCCAATTGTTGATCGTAACGGGTGTAAAACAGAAAACAAATCAGATTAGAAGTCGAGGCAAGAGTTGGACTATTTTTCTTTAAAATGATATTTGCCCCGATCGTTGCTTACAGTTTGATCGGCAATTGCTTCCCAAGATGCAATGATTATCTTCTTAATATGGCAACACTTTGAATATTAAGAAACGACGAACTAAAAAATTGTTTTGAACTCTTGGAACAAAACAGACAGAAAGAAAGAATATTTGTGATTGAATAATGGAAGAGGAAGAGTCTCCCTTTTATAGATGTCGAAAGTGCGCCTAGGGGGTGACTGGACTGACATATTCTTTCCACGTCACAACTTTTTCGCCAGAATTTGCACCACTTTGGCTGACTGTATACCTATTCGGATGAAATGTGACATTGTTTCTGCTGGCTGGGTGCGCAAGTGACTGTTCGATGACTGGACTTTTTCGCCAAATTTTCAGCCACTGGACACACTGAATCGACTAGATTTTTACACTTAATCACGATTTAATTAATTATTTAATTTGTTGCTTTATTAAAATTTTAGACAATTAATTAATTACTTAATTAAACTTTGTCTAAAAAGATAAGTAATTGATAGAAATGCTCAAGCCCAAGTTCAATCCCAAGTCCAAGCCCAGGCCCACGGCCTGTGACCCTTGAACCCCGACCCCGACCTAGGCCCAGGCCCAGGCCCGGGTCCAAGTCCGGGTCCGAGTTCGGTCCTGGCAAACGGTGGCGGCGGGGCGCGCGCGTGTGTGAGCTTGAATTGGAGCATAACTCATCTAAGTGTTCTCCCCTTCAAAGACTTGTGGTACCCATTGGGGCCCAAACCCTTATCACAAATAAGCAACTAATAATGTGTAAAAGTTAGCTCTCTTTTTTCCATGTGGGATGGTGGCTTTTCACCTTCCCACTTATTTCATTTTCTTCCATCAATATATTTTATCTCAACTAGCTCACTTTATCATTTAATTTCTCATTCAACCTAAATTGGTTTTGAACAATTAAATATACTAGGTTCATCTACACAAAATGTAGATTTAATTGAACTAACGAAATTCCAATTTTATAAATAAGAATTAATCGAAATAAATTATATAATATTGGTGCAACACTAATTTTCCAACAATCTCCCACATGAAGGAAAATTCAGTGTGTACATTCGAGAGAGTTCAAGCGGAAAGCTTACTGCATCAAAATAGGTAGCTTTTGGCTTTGAACCTTCCTTAGTGAAATACATCGAATTTACTTAGCTGATCAGTGAACGTGATGTCTTGAACCGTTCGGCTGTTGGTGTAGACCAAGACAACTGTATCCACACAGTAACTCCCCTAACAAATTTTTGTTCTCATGGTTGTGTCCGTTTTGGCCCTAAATAACTCATGGGTTCATAAGTGTTTTCTTATGAAGCGGTCAAACTTCACACTTACATAGGTGGTCTCCTTCAAAGAATATCCTGTCATACTCTGCTTATTTAAGCTTAGGAATCATTAAAAGTCAAACTTACCCTTACCCTTTCTACATGTAGCACATTCATCGTACACGGGAATGAGTTGGAGTTTTACTCCAAAGTGCTGTTCTTGAATCCTTACAATTTCGTTTTCTCATTGAACCAAGATCTTGGGATCTCCAATCTACAAGGTTGGGTTCCATCATAAAGATTCTTTAGTGTTGGATTTTAATAAATTAATACTATTCCGTAATATTACAAACACACCAACATCAATAAAAAAAAAATTTATATTTTAAGGATAAATATTAGTAGGGACCGCACTTAGGTCCCTAATAAGGCCACAGGGACCGCACTGCGGTCCCTATTTAAAATTCGTGACCTAACTGCGGTCCCTAATTATTAACAGGGACCGCAATTTGGTCCCTGTAGAGTCATTAGGGATCTAATTGCGGTCAATATTGACACATCAGGGACCTAATTTTGGTCCCTATTGACAACGACTAGTGTCAATAAGGACCGCATCTAAGTCCCTATTAACAACATTTATTCAATAGGGACTGCGTTTAGGTCCCTATTGACAACGACTAGTGTTAATAGGGACCGCCCTTAGGTCCCTATTAACAACGATTAGTATCAATAGAGACCTAAGTGCGGTCCCTATTGATACTTACTGTTGCCAATAGGGACCTAAGTGCGGTCCCTATTGACTTCTCCTCTAAAATTAGTGACCTAATTTAGGTCGCTGATTAAAAAAAAGTTTTTTTTTTTATAGCAGGAAATCACTGACCTAATTTAAGTCGCTGATAATCAGAAGGGACTTTCAGCGACCTAAATTAGGTCGCTGAAGGTCTCTTTCATTTTCAGCGACCTAATTTAGGTCGCTGAAACATGTTAGGACTATCAGCGACCTATATTAGGTCGTTGTTACCTTCAGGGACCGCTGAAGACGAGTGACCTAATTTAGGTCACTACTGGGCGGTCCCTATTGACCGCCCAGTCTTGTAGGGGAAGCGGGCAAATTATTTACCAATCCAACTAATTAAACTACCCTTTAAATTAGGACGTATACATATTGTTTAAGAAGTAGTGCAAAGAATTATAGGATGTGCATTGTGAGCTTCTAAATTATATTAAGTTGTTCGTATAGGATTATATACAGGTCTTAATTACATGTAGGATTTCCATGAGTCAAAATATTACTTAAACTACAATTTCTAAAATCTAAAAGTTGAGAATTTTTTTTTTTTTTTTTGTTCAAAAAAAAAAAAAGTTGAGAATTTCTAAGTAATATAGGATTGGATTCCTTAGGACGTCAATTAGAGATGTTAGCAGTACGGTATTTAGGAATTAGTGCATGAATGGAATAGTGTACAATCGTTATTGGAATTGTCTTTGACATAAAATAGTTTGTGTGGGTATGGATTTAGTAAACAATGATCTGGAGTCACGGTTAAGGAGGAAGTTCGAAGTTTCGGTAGGGGTGAGATTAAAATCATATTTTTTCGCTGGAATAGAACTTATACATATTACATATAAAAGTATTTTATCTTGAAAATTATGCAAGCATGATGTTTCAAAAAATAACTTTTTACAAGTCTTAAATCATTGTCGTTAACATCATGGCAATCATGTTTTCGTTTTGTATAGAATTATCCCTTGAGGATTCTTGATCTATGTACCGAGCTTTCTGTTTTTAAAAGCGTGCCAACATTGTACATGAATTAGTTTCATGATTGATCAATTATTGAAGCCACTTTGATGGCTATTGCCACTTGATGGCTATTTCTGGGCCCTGGCATGGATGTGTGAAATTCGCCTAAATAGCATATGGCTATCAGTGTAGGTTTCGCAGTCTAGTGTCGCTTTGAGCAAAATCTATTATACGTCTGGGATGGGACGTCTCAGTTGGGTGAATTAGAATTGAGGCGTGTACTTGGGCACGTCCTCGTCGTTTTTCGGGTTGCTCCTGGATAGGGGGTATAAGGAAAGGAGATACAAGGCTGGATTGTTATGACATGATTAATCTAATAACTGCTATAATTTGGCATGAAAGCATAAACTTCTTTTGAAAAGCATTCTTGTACAATCACGTTTTGCGAAAGTATGTTTTATGGAAAAATCCGTATGTATTAAATCTCACTGAGTCCTTTTGACTCATAAAAGTATTTTAATATTTTCATTCCAGATTTACAAGGAAAAGCTTAGAGCTCATTGTTTGGGACAAGCCTAGCCGAATATCAATAGAAAGTAATTGATAGCTGAAGATATTAATGAAACATACTAGCTTCCGCTCTACGTTGTTTGGGTTAGCTGCAGCTTTCAAAAGAGAAGAGAGGTGTTCTCTAATGAATTTTGTAGCAGTGGCGCTTCGATCCGAGCAAGGTGATTGGTAAGGGGCGTTACACACTCCCAATCTATATGCAAGTCACGTGTCAGATTTTATGCAATTTTACCTGATTCCGGTGTCGGAGGGCGTAAATTACATATAATGCATTAGGGGACTGGAATTGAAGAAAAAAGAAAAAAGAAAACAGAATCTGTAGGAAACTAAGATTATAAACAGCTAGGCCACATTAGGGGACAATTTTAGATAAATTCTTGTAATTGATAAATCGATCTATCCCTGCACCTCGAGGTCTACAAATACCCCAGGCCCGGAAATCAAGGTAAATTCATTAATTACATTACATTGTTCACACACACACACACACACCTTGACTGCTTACACGCGACATATACTCAAAATACTCACGCACTCGATATATTTACACACTCGATATACTCGCACACTTGACATGGCTCAGAGGCTCAACGTCACCTGATCCTCGACGTGCC
Source organism: Linaria vulgaris (assembly GCA_948329865.1). NCBI lineage: Eukaryota > Viridiplantae > Streptophyta > Magnoliopsida > Lamiales > Plantaginaceae > Linaria > Linaria vulgaris. The sequence continues at coordinate 37,393,218 of OX415253.1, forward strand.
CAAACCCCGACTTGGTTACATCCTCAACATAAGTTCGTCCTCGATGCGGCAAGATCATAAATATGTCCATATTCTCGATATGCACCCCGACCTTTGACATATACCTGATGGCTAGACTTGTTTGTCTATTTTTGTTCAAAATAAAGTTACTCTAGATTCTTGTATAAGATTGTAGATTGACGTACTTCATGTACAAGTTTCCCTATTTCTCCATCATGTGTACCTAACGAGTTTGTACCAAATTAGTGGATCATGGTGGGAACTCCACTTTCCTAGATGAATGTGCTATGTTAGTACGTCTAACGCGTTCACGATCTCAGAGAGAAACCTTGAATAATTCCACCACAGGAAATGTACCTATTGAGAAAACATACCCAAACCCTACTATGAAGCAACCCCACGAGGCACATGTCCCAAATGAAGTTTCAACGAAAGACCCGACAGCACCAGTTGTGCTGCCGCCTGAGGCCATCGCTTAGATCAACACAATAGTGTAAGCACACAAAAGCAGCTTTGGCAGCTGCTCTCCCGACTCAACCAGCTCAAGAGGCCAATGTATTGCCTCCAAGTCCCCGGGGGTTGAGGACCAGGATTCCATCTGAAAGGGAAAGGGCCCTGATCATGACGATGAAGTTCGCTGAAGGAAGGATCGCCCCATCTCAAAGATATGAGAAGAAAAAGCACGAAACCCGAGAGAAGATTTGAGGGAGACAGAGAGAAGGATGGAGCAGTTGAACTAGGAAGGGGAGAAGGTACAACGTAGGCTGATGCAAACTATAGGACAGATGAGTTGAATCCCTTTTGTGAGAAGATTGTGGTTAAAGCCTTAGATGTAGGTGAGAAGATTCCCTAGTTAAAGATCTATGACAGACAGAGCGACCCACACGAGCATCTCTTTTACGTTGATGGAGTACTTACATTGCACGACTTCAATGAGAATGTCTAGGCCAGGATTTTTGCTACGACTCTGTCATGAGCCACACTAAATTGGTTTTCTAGGATCTCAGTAGGATCATTGACTAGTTATGAACAACTGAAAAAGGTTTGAGAGTCAATTTTTTAGTCAGAAGAGGATGCACAAAAATCTCAACCACTTGAACTCGGTCAAACAGGACGACAAGGAGAGCCTTCGAGATTTCATGAAAAGATGCAGTGGCGAGCTACTTGATAAGAGGAGAATTATAGTGAATTAAGTACCCTATTTCTTAGACGTTTGTACAATCTTTGTGGAAATGTTACTTGTTTTTGTGTCATTTCATTGGTTTTGCAGTTTGATTCGAGTCGAGCAATACAATGTTTATTTCAAGGATTTCGGCACTTTTAGTAACAAAGGTAATTAGAGCTACGATGCTACCAATCTCGCTACTAAAGAAACCAGAAAACAGAATGCAGGGTGAGGATGAGGGTGATCGGACAAGGAAGCTAAAGAAACAGGGGGTCGCGCGCTAGATTAGACGTAATTTTGAGCCGACGCTAGAAACCCTAAAACGAATCCCAAGACGAAAAAAAACTATAAAAAGGAGGCTCGGTTCAACAGCTAGGGTACCGATTCTCAGAGAAAAAAGAACACCACTAAAGAGAGTTAGATAGCATTCTAAGGTTAGAGGAAAGCATAAATTCTACCGTTCGTAGCACCACAATCATAGTTGAAGGAGAAAAGTGAACTGAAGGAGGCAACAATCAGAGTAGAGAAAAGCAACAAGGAGATCGGGAATTTGATCTTTTATTTTCCTTACTTGAATAATATATGATGAATTGTTGTGATTTGAATATGACTATAAGTATCCAATCATTCCAGTATCTGAAGGAGGATGTAGTTGATCTCATATGGAAGCACATTTGACCTATGGGAGCATTAACACAACACTAGCATAGTAGATAAGGCAGATAAATCTTTAGATAACAATCAATCAATGAAATCCCATTCTACTTAGTTAGAAAGCTTCGTCTTAGTTCTTTAGAAATATCTCCAATTACATCTCTAGTTAGTTAGTTTCACTCCATCATTCTAGTTTATACATCTAGTTAGTAGTAGTTAGTTAAGCAATAGTTCCTAGTCTTAGTTAAATTCTTTAACGATAAAAAAATGATTCATTGAATATTCGGCGGTGTTGCGTTGATTCCGATCAACTCCAACCAAATCCCCATCCGCTTCACTGGCACGAACTATCCTGCATGGCGTTGTCAGATTCGTCACCTTCTTTATGGCTATGGTTTTGTTTGGCTTTGTGGACCGCTCCCATCCATGTCCACCGATGGGTACTACGCCGGAGTCGCTAACGGCTTACTCCTTGTGGACACGCCAAGACTCCCTCTTGGTTACTGCCTTGGTTGGTTCTGTGTCTGTGGAGATCTCCACCCTTGTTGCTTCCGCTAAAACCTCGGCGGGCGTGTGAGATGACTGTAATGCCACTATGCTAGTCGCTTACGTTCCCGTGTCATGCAGTTGAAGGATGAACTAAACAACATGAAGTTGGGTGATCGTTCAGTTTCGGAGTTCCTTCAATCTATTAAGTCCAAAGCTAATGAACTGGCAACCATTGATGATCTGTGAAAGATGATGACATCACATTGTATGTTCACAATGGCCTTGGCTCTCTCTATCGTGACATAGCTGGTCCTATCCGTGCTCGTGAGAACCCCATCCAGTTTGTTGAATTGCACGACCTCCTTGTCAGCCAGAAGGGTTATCTCCGGGGTCTTGAACTCGAACAGTCGGCCACCTTTACGACAGCAAATCAGGTCGTGTCTTAGCCCCGGTCAAACTCGTGCAATCGGCCTTCCTCGAGGTTCTCGAACTCGGCCCCTTCTCCTAATCCGTGTGCGTATCAGCCACCTCATGCTCGGGCTCCTATCGTGGGTCAGTTATGTGGCATCATCGGTCATGACTCTAGGACTTGCTGTCGCTACCCTACGCCTAGTGCCAACTTTGCGTCACCTCCGGCTCCTGACACCCAACGTGATGAGTGGTTAGCTGATTCGGGTGCGTCTCGTCACCTTAAGTCTGACCTCGGGAATCTTGCTCTTCACTCTGAGTATGATGGTGCTGAGGAGGTTTCTATAGTTGGTGGTAAAGGTTTGCCTATCTCTCACACGGGGTCCTCCAAAATCACCCTTCATGACCGTTACTTTACACTTGATAATATTTTATGTGTTCCGTCATCACAACGAACTCTCTTATTTGTGCATCATTTTACTAAAGCTAGTGATGTCTCTATTGAGTTTTTCTCATCTTACTTTGTTGTAAAGGATTGTCGCACGGGGAGTAGATTGTTTCACAAGACGTGTGTGGATGACGTGTATCGTTGGTTCTTCCCTATGACTGCTAAGTCTGATGTACTTCGTATTTTTATTTAGTTTAGAAGTCTAGTGGAAAAACAAATCGGTAGGTCAATTAGGAATTTTTATTCCAACAATGGTGGCGAGTTCTTGGTTATGCGCGCCTATCTCTCCTCAAATATCATCTCTTGGCTCACTACCAGCCCACACATGCCCCAACAAAACGGCATAAGTGAGCGCCGTCATCGTGTCATAGTAGCAATGGGACGCACACTTCTTGCTCGTGCCTCTCTCCCCTCGACATTTTGGAACATTTCTATTAACAGGTTGGATATTATTTCCTATTTAACGGATTTATTTTTGGGTCGGAACGCCCTGCCCGTGATTCAAAAACGATGGTTTTATAGAGGAGAACGATGCGAGAATATTCCTTCCTTTATTCACTGAACTTTACTCCTTAATTTTGTAAGTATATCGTTGTATGGGTCCGTTCCTGGTCTCCTTTCTTCAATCGATCACCTCCCTTTATATAGAGTTTGTTAGGGACATGTGTCGCTATGCATGTGTTTGGTAAGTACATGTGTCCTAATATAAATACAGGCGTAGAAAGTTTATGATAAGGTATATCTTTAATCTACTAGATGCTGACTAGGCCTATCTTTGCATCTTCCGATAGTTCCGGGGACCTCCGAGGGGCTATTTCTTCAGGATGCGGTTATTTCCGAAGGGCCCCATATTTTGGTAGTGACCTGATGGATCCTGTATACTCATTTAAAAGTATTGCAGAGGAAAATTAATTTAACATTTGAAATTTCTAAAATGCTCCTGCACTTGCTGGTTAATATCCTTTTGTGAATCCGAATGCTATATATGTTGATGGAAGGCATTGAACACTATTGAATGATCACCTCATTGAAAGTTTAAGCTTATAAAAATATAAAAATAACAATTACATCTAACATGCCTATGAAAATATCAGAGCATCTAAAAAGAAGCCATTTCCGTCCTCTATTTGTATGTTTACTTTTAATACATCATTACCATCTAGTAAGAGGGGCCATCTATAACTAATTAACTACAAATGAAATCACCTTTTGAGATGGCTCTGGGACCTTCTTCTCTGGTTTTCTACATACTGAATTAATGATCCTTTTGAATATAAGCTTTATCCAATTTCTAAGCCATCAGACAAGTGAGAAGTCCAATAATAGTTGGGTCCCAAAAAAGGTCTATTAGTTGTGAATTCATTGAAAGTTAGAATAAGGCATCAAGAAAGGTAAGGGCACTAAATTTGTTGGTAGAAAAGCAAAGCATGATGCTACAATTTGTGCATGGGATTCTTATGCATCAACAGTTTGTGGGACCAATGAATCGATGCTTGTTTAATATCTGAATCTGGTATGAAGTATGAACTGAACCCATCATCGAAGGATATATGATTACATTATGTAAAAGTAAATGCAGATTATTCTCTTTTAGCAAGTACTTCACAGCATCATTGACAGGTAACTTGCTAGAATCTTGCTAGAATAGTATGGTCTACTCTAATGAAAATTAAAACTTGATACATAAGAACCAACATGTCGTGAGCTCACTCACCTGGGCTTTTTCCAGGAATTGAAAGGAATAATGGATGGTGGAGATGGAGAAAACTCAAACGGCAAATGGGGTGCCTCCGACCTACCAGAAAGCATCTCGACAATCTCTTTCATGGTGGGCCGTTTGTTAGGTGATCTCTGCAAGCAGAGAATGGCTATAGTGACGCATAGCAACGCTTGTTCTCGATCCAACAACTGAATATTTGAATCAACAAGTTCTAGTAGCTTTCCGTTCAAGGCCAACTGCCTAGCCCATGATATCAAATTAGACCTTTCAAAATCCGATACGGGCGAAGCCATAACATGCAAAGGCCTCCTCCCTGATAGCATAACAAGTAAAAGAACGCCAAAACTATAGACATCAGTCTTGTCTGACACGGGCGCACCGCCACCATGTTCAGGTGCGATGTAACAAACGGTTCCCCTCATACTAGGAGTACTACTAATACCTCCACTCTTTGGAATTTCTCCACTAGTCCAATCTTGGCTATGTCTTCTACCCAGTCGAAACTCTCCGCTGAAACCATCGAGCCACCGGTCCATGCTATTCCTACTTCCCCGACTCTTTCGCCTCTTTCTCTCGGGCACCTCATCTTCATCCTTTTGCCACCGCAGTTCACCCTCATTGCCAAACTTATCACCGCGTGTTTTATTTTTCTTCGATAGTTCATCACAATACTCCTCCTTCCACCATTCTCTTGGCTCCTTATTCTTTTTCTCCTTCCACATTGTCTCCCTATCCAATGATGCCCACCACTCCAACTTCTTCCCTTGCTCTACTTTAGCCCGTAAATCAACCGAACTCGAAGATTTGACCACCCAATCCTTCTTAGGCCTTTCCTTATTAATCTCACTCCCAATCCACTCCATCACATAGTCTTTTACCCTCCCAGAATCTGACAATCCATTCACATTTTCTTGTTTCCACCACCAATCCCTCCTGGATTCACTCTTCCCCTTTCCCCTCACCCCGTTCCCGTTCCCGCTATCCACACTCATCCCTTCCGACACGCTTCCCTCCTTCTCCAAATGCTCAGACGGCGATGCCTCCACCCCATCAATGATCCCCACGCAATAACTCTCGGGTGACCGATCCACATTTACATTTACAACCAACGCATCCCCTGCAGCCACATGAGTCTCATTCTCCTCGGCTATCATCGATCCGCAATCACCCTTTTTCTTCTTCTCACGAATCTCGTCTTCCGCCACATTGATCCCCAATGTGGTGAGCAACTGGGCCAGCCCAAAATCGGCAATCTTGGCATGAAAATTGGCATCCAGCAACACATTGGAAGGCTTGATGTCACAATGAACGATAGGCGGATCGCAACAATCGTGCAAGTAATGAAGACCCTTTGCAATCGACAATACAATCTCGAACCTCTTGTTCCAATCCATCAACTCCACACATTTTCGATTCAACAATGCATCTTGCAAGCTCCCATTTTGCATGTACTCGTAAACTAGCGCTAATCTCCTCTTACTCCTATGAAAGCTCCAGTCCTTCTTACCGTCCGAGGTGGAAAACCCGAGCACGGAAACGACGTGAGGGTCGGCACATGAGGCGGCGAGATTGAGCTCATTCTGAAACTCGAGGTCACCCTTATTAGAAGGTTCATTGGTCATGAGCTTGACGGCGATTACTTGGCCGGAGGGGAGGACCCCTTTGTAAACGGAGCCGGAGCCACCTTGGCCGAGGCGGTTGGCGGCGGAGAAGGAATCGGTGGCGCGGCGGAGGACGGCGAAGGAGAATCTGTGAATGGTCTGATTCAGATCCGCCGGAACTGTTTTTTTGCGGCGGTAAGAGGAGACGGCGAAGAGGAAGAGGAGGGCGAAGAGTAGTGCGGCGGCGACGATGAGCGGCGGGAGGAGAGGGGGTGGCATTGTATATATAAAAATAATAATAATGAAAGGAAAGCAAACAGTATGTGAGATGTGAATGTGTAAAGAGTTACGACTTACGAATGAATGGAAAGAGACGAATGAGGCAGCGGGATATTATTATTATATTAATGGACACACTTGCAGTTGCAGTTCCTCATGCAGGTTGTCGTTGTTACGCTCTTTCTCTCACACACACTCAATGTGTGTCAGTGTGTGTGATGTTTGAGGCAGAAGTAGACCAGAGAGCAGATGCGTTTGTTTGTTGTTGTGGTTGGTCGATTAATTTTCTGTTATCTCTCAGCTTTGTCGTCAACTCGTGAGTCAAATGCTACAGCTGCGCTCTCGTGATGAACCTTTTTTATCCTGTGTGTCGTCTTGTACGTTGTGAGTGCAAGTAAATCTTTTGTTGTGAATTAATCCTCTACTAATATAACTCACATGAGACTTTAACGTCTACTTCACCGACATGTACTGCTTCGACTCGATTCAAATAAAGAGAGATTCAATTCATCTCAGCGCGGTCTTTGAATGAGATCTGATGTGAAATCCAAAAATACATGAAAAGCGCCTTATGCAGTTATGCCCTTTGATTAGCAAGTTTTCAAGAGGGGAAGGTCTTTTGGCAATTTGAGACGAATTTGAGGCCAAAGTGAGCATCATTTGTCGTATGGCGGCCTTTGACCCAACGGGCGAATTGGCTGTAACGGGGCTTGCGCTCTCAACAATTCCCATACCACCACGTGGAAGAGTCTTTGACGCGGCTCAAAACCCTCGAGGCGGATCCCGCTGAAACAAGATTATAGTTTTTCAAGATATTATTTTATTCAAATTCCAAAAATTCTGAGAATTTATCTTACGAGTTTTACAGATCTATGATCTAATTGAAGTAAGAATGGCTATAAATATATCAAGCATACAATTAGCTTAAACTTAAAGTTTAACGATGTTCAATTTTCTACATCTTAATGAAGGGAACTTGTATGTTTACTAGTTTTGCTTAGATTTTTTTTTAATCATTAATAAAACAAGGATGTATGTAATTTACTTTTAAAAGTTATTTTAAGCACTAACTAGGTATCTGCAATAAGTTTAAAAGCCAGTTTTTCCCCTTTAGCTTTTTAAAAATGCAAATCTTCAAAAGCGACATTTTCAATATATGTGGTCCGGACTTCGGTTTTTATTTATTTATTTATTATTATTATTTTTTTTAATCCAGTAGATGTGGAAGTTGGTATCGCAAACACTTACAAAATGCTTATGTTGAACAAAAGTAAATAAGCTATTTTGAAAAACATTTACATTAATCACCTAAGTAACATTTACCATACAAAAACTCTATTGGTTATTTTTTATTTCTTCAATTGCAAAACAAAATCAAGAATTAGTAACTGTATTCATCATTCTCTTTAGTGTACAAAATACATAGTTTTAATAATTACATAGAGATGTACCCACAAAGGTGATAGATTGGTCGAACTGAATTGATTTCCTTGAATTTAAATAATTATAAAGACACTCCATGTATTTGTAAGGAAAACAATGCATGTGTACACCTGTCATGAGTTCCTCTGTACGACTTGAAGCTCTTAAGAATGAGTATCAAGATCATATCTAAAAGGAATAAATCTAATTATCCTTTTTTTTTTTACAAAAAAAGTAATATTTCTCAAAATCATACGAATTCTAAAATACATTTGTCCGTGTTGCAAAAGAAACAGGCCTTGATTTTTTCTAGTGAGGCGATGGGTTGCTTGTTTTTTTCTTAGCTCTTGCGCATACATTTGATAATAATGTGGGCTGAGCAATGCCGCATAGAGAGGGTGGGGCTTGCGGTTGACTAACGACAAGTTGTAATTTATAAACAACTAAAAGTAAACTAGTTCTTGTTCATATCCAGACCAATTAATTCATTGGATATGTCAAGAATCTGATAATGACGTTTGATTCTTTTAGTTATATTAATTACTATGGATAGTTACAACTAAACGTTTGATTTGGTATTAATGATATTATATGTGTGTGCTCGGTCATACAAAGGTGAACGGGGGAGGGAATTTTACATAGATTAAGAAAGTCGCACCTCCTAAATCTACAAGAAATTGCGGGGGTTACGTTAGGGACACAAGAATGGGTGAAACCTCATTTTTTTGAGTATTATCGCTCTCTCTACTTCATTGTTTTTTTTTTTTTGTGAAATTTTATGGCTACCGATATTCCCGTGGTCATGGTTTCTTCTGAGGGCGAGGATTTTGCACCAGCGGGCACAACATCTGCTACGGGTGTGACGTCAGAGGTTGTAGAGGGGGTTTCTGGGCACAACATTTGTCGCAAATCGTCTTCAAGGAAGAGAAAGGTGGTGGGAACAGAGCCTAAGCACGTGGCGGTGGGTAACATTCCCTCGGCTGCTACTGATAAGTCTGTGAAGGAAGAATTCGAGGAGTTTTGTGTGGATACATTTATGGTGAAATTTAGGGTTCCTCTTTGTTCTAAGCGAGCAAACAGTCCTCTCGGCAAACACGTTGCTATATATGGGTGCAAATCAAGGCGCGGTTACGAGCCCTAATTCCCCCTTCTTTTGTACCGTGTTTCGGGCTTGTGAGTTACTTCCCAGTCAGGTAATACCAAATGGGTATATCTGTCTGGCCTGCTTCGTGTTCGTATGTTTGATAAAGGGGGTCGTATGTTCGGTGGAGCATTTCATAGCGGAGTACAGGGTAAGTCTTTCTCCTTCGAGTTTCCCCTTCTATTACTTTACTCCTCAAAATTTGAGTCACCAATTTCTGATAATACTTCATCACCATTCGAAGACTGGAAGACTCGCTACTTTCACGTTTGTTCATCTATGGCGGCGTGGGTGATTCCCTATGTGTGGCGACAGAAGCCATTGACCCAATATTCCAAGCGTTTGGAGGTGGTAGAGAAGGAGATGGAGGTCGAGGGTTTTTTCGATACTTTCTACGATGCCTCAAAATTTTTAGAGGGGAAGACCACGGGCTTTTTCTATGATAAGAGTAATCTTTATTTTGTGAGCACAAGTCTTTGGAGTCTTTCTCAAGTAGATTCCCAAGTGATTTGTAAGTGTCTCTAATGGTATTTTCTCTTTTTTTTTTGTTTTGCTTTCCCCTTTTCGGCTATTTGTAATGGGATCTAAGGTTTGTGCAAATACTTTGGGACCAGATGCTCGTATTGATGTTGAGTTGTTGGAGGGAAAGAGTGGCAAGAAGTCCGAATATAGATGAGATTGGAGCGGATGAAGAAATCTCTATGGCGGAGTTTGAACAAACAGCGGGAGGCAAGGTGGCGACAACGGTCGTGGGTTCGAGCGAGAAGAAGATGATGAAGAATAATAGAAAGGAGAAGAGGGATAGAAAGAGGAAGAGGGTGTCCTTTGGGAGCGGATGTCCGACTGGAGGAGGGCCTAGAGACGTGGAGTCGTCACGAAATGCCGAGGGAAGTAGTCTTTCAAATCAGAGGGTAACGGCAGAAGAGACCAATATCTGGAGTGGGGTGGATATGACTGTAGATAGGTGACTCGAATGGCATTAAGAGGCTCTCCAGCGTTCCTTAGAGGATGCATTTGTAGTGACACCTCAGCCTAGTTCCTCAAGGGGTTCCCTTCCGGACGAGGACTTAGGTGATGTTTTCGCAAGTATTGCCAAAGGTCCCCCGACTACTTCTTTGTTGTCTTCTCTAGCTATCGCGATGGAGATCGAGGGTCCTACAGGTCATATCGAGGTGACGTAGGAATTGGTGCCTAGGACCGTGGTTGTTAGCAGCGCAGCGAGGGGTCGGAGGGGGGGGGGGGGGTAGGTCTCCTGCACCTGGAGGGCCATTTTTGGTACAAACTGATGTAGTAGAGGTAGATGAGCCATTTTGTGTCCTTCTATGGCGTTACCTGAAGTAGACGGGCTTCATGGTCGCTCGCGTTTAGCTTTTGATGAGGTAAGTGTTTATTTGGGTTAAACTTTCTGCTCTTTTGTTTTATATGTCACTTCGGAGATTGTTAGCAATGTGTGCGCGTTTTTTCTTATACTGGGTGTCCGCTTTGACAAGCGAGGTATGAGGTTTATATGATCAAGTTGTAGGTGAAGTAGCTAAGTTGGAGGAGAGAGTGCGAGTGTTTGAGGTAAAGGAGGCTTGGTATCAGGATGTCAATCTGTAGCATTGGGATCACAACATGCAGGCTTACACCGAGGTGGAAGAGTGGAGGGTCGAGGCGGCTCAAGCTACCGAGAATCAGATGCATCATATTAAAGAGCTAGAGCTGACTCTGGAGGTCATGGAGAAGGAGCCAGAAGAGGCCTTTGTTGAGACATGCAGTTGCGTTGGGTTACTAATGAACTGACTTGGGTTTCAAAAGAGCAGGCCGAAGAAGTGGTTCGTTTGTAAGAGGCCCTAACCAAAGCATGTTTTGACGCAGAAGCTACAGCTGAATGAGTGGCTCAAGAGATGACCGAGCCGCATTAAGAGTTTACTGACAAGGTGGCGAAAATGATACAGCAGCATGATCGTAATTTGTTCAAGACGGTGATTGAGATAACTTTTGGGGCGTTGGATAAGTGGAAGGGATCCGCTAAGCATTATTCGACCTTTCCACTTCTTGGGGCATGTTGTATATGGCTATTGGGGTTGTCAGGAAAGAGGAAATGAGCTTGGTCTTTATAAAAAGGATGCTGACATTTCCCTACTTCGACTTAAGGATCTTCCCATGCTTGATACTCCTAATAATGTCATGTTGTTGTTGGGGAACTGTGGTAGCTCCAGCCCGGCTCTGGTGATGGTGAGAATTTCTTTTTAGGCTCCTCCGACATCAACAGCCGCTGGGGAGGAGGGGGAGGGAGAGGAAGAAAGTGGGAGTTTGGTGATGCGAGAAGCCTGCATAAGGCAGGCTAGGGTCGAGAAGAGGCCGACTACTTCGTAATTTAGATTATTATGCAGTATTTTTTATTTTAATGTTGGCGTAGTTTGTACGTGGTTTTTATGTACTATTTCTTATGAATGAACGAGCTTGGTTTATGTTTTCAGTGTTTTTTTTACCCTTAAGAACTCAAATCGTTTTTTGTAGTCATTTATTTTTTGTGACCTTGTGGTAGAGATAAAGGAAAAGGGTACGAAGTATAATGTCTTGATTTCTCGTGTATTTTTGGATTTCTAGTAGTTATAGATGGACGAAAACAAAAGTTTGGATCCCCTTGTAGCTTGTAGAGTACAATTATCATATTATTTTATCCTCTTTTTTGGTTTGGGTGTAAGCCCAAAGTCGAAAGGCTCGTATGTTTCTTCTTGGCTGCTTGTTAGGAGCGCTACCCTTTTAAGGACTTTAAGGCGGTCACGAGTCCCCCTCAGGGGCAGTTCTCGGGATTTAGAGTGTCCATTCGTTGTGTTATGGGTAATTTGTATACGCTCTGTTATTTTGCACATGGTAATTTTTTTGGGCGTAAGGAGGTTCCCTCAGACCGTCTCCACGACCGCAGGATCCTTTTATTTAGTGTCGTTCTTAGGGATTGCGGTTTCCCTCGAACTAGTTTTGTGACTGATTGGTCCCTTGGCATAGATGGGTTCTATGGAAGCGTGAGTCTCCTTTAGAGCCGGTTTTTTTGAGGAAAGGTGACCCTCGCAACAGGCTATAATGTCTTAAGAAAGGGAAAGGAGCTTTACAAAAGATGATATGAATTTTGAGAGGGAGTTCTAACCTTTGGGGGGCATCCCCAAGGAGGAGGTGGTGTTGCATGCGAGATTTTTGTTGGGGTTCGTAAGAGTTCAAATTTTCACATGGCCCTGATGTCCTTCATAAGAAAGTCTTTCTTTTCGAGAGTCAAGCTTAGATATTCATATTGCAACGTGTGGCTTTGATTGATTTTCCATGCTGGCGGTTTCACCTTCAATTGTCTGATCCATTCGGATACCACTTTCACCAGATAAGTATGCCATACATTTGGTATTAAGGATATTTATGATCTTTTGTGGTCGTATGTCTGTCGGGGCACGTGGACTACCGTTTCTACTCCACGATTTTCCCACGTTGGTCAAGTGGTTGTGGTAGTCCATTCGAGGGGGAATTACGAAGAGGATTTCGTTGTGAGAGGGGATTCGCATTAGGAGCATGCTATAAATAATTATATCGACTGTTTCCTTTACCATCACCATTTCTCTCCTTATTCCTAGCTATCATTTTATTCTCAAATGCTTTGTGCAAAGCTCTTCCACCAAGCCATCCTTTTACATATAGTTATCAATGAGCATGTGATTTCAGGATTTTCAAATCCTTTGATCGGTGAATAGGACTCATCAGTACGTCTAGCCTACTTACGGTGTTATCTCCCTCTATGGTGAAAATGGGGAAAGGTTCTAGTAGGTACCTTGTCGTGGGTCGGGATGAAGCGGTATTGCTAGATTATGGTGTGGCTTCTCAGTCTTGTTGTCAACAAGCAGCCTGTTTGGCGGCCATGGAAAGAGTGGGTCGTAATCGCCGGAATTTCGGGTCGAGAGAGGGGAGAGATATTGGCCGAATGAAGGTGTTTCCAGCTCTCTTTTGCATGGTAGACAATGTGAGGGTGGCTTTTTTGCGCGTGGGTGGGCGGGGGTGGTCTATTATCCCCCTGTTTCCAAGTTTGAATTGGTACCGAGTTACTTCGAGCCAGTGGGCTCAGAGAGGATTGAAAGTACGCCTAGTTCGGTAACAGGAGAGTACATGCATCGTTTTTTTGTAGGGGTATCTTGGGATACATCTAAGTTTAACATTTCAATTCCCACTACATACCAGAGTGCGTATGATCCTCCAATGGGATATTTGTCCGGCAGGTTCTTTGCAGCCTCCGATGGTTATTTCTTCCCTTCATAAGAGGTTAGCTCCAACTTCTACAGGTTTGTACTAGTCAACTACTTCCCTCGTCCTTTTAATATGTGGTGGGGTTCGTTCTGTGTTGCGGGTTATTGAACATATGGTGTTCCCCATTTAACTTTTCGGCAGCTTTTCCTCTGCGCGTGGTGCCTTCAGACCATACATCATTTTGTTTCGAGCTGGTTGGTTCTTCTTTGTTTTTAAGGTAGGGCCCCCCTAGAGTGGAGGCAACACTTGGAGGAGGAGTTTTCTATTTAGCTCCTTGTAACTTTGTGATTTTGGAATGGGCAATTCATATTCGGTGGGGGTATAGGTTTGGTGAAAGTATCTCCGTCGTGGATGGGCAGGTAAGGCAAGAGTTGGAGAGAAAATTTTTGTGCTCAAGTTGCTATGATATTCTCTCCATGATGCATTATCCGGTGGCTATGATCATGGCGGGGCTTTAACAGGCTGTCGAGGTGTTGAAATTCCCTAAAGGCCCTCTCTATACAAGTCCCTTATTTAGTAAGTTGTCCCCCTCTCTTTTTTTTATAGGGGATATTCAATCCTTCGGTCTTAGCTTTACCCTTGTGAGTTTTATGGGTTATAGGGTCCCTCTGCATACAATTATGAACACTAATAAGTACTTACCTCGGTTTGGAGGGACTTGCGTATTTATAGGTTTTGTAAAACATGGATAAAGTATTGTGTTCCCCAACATTCATAGAATAATTGTTTGAAGATAGAATAAGGACGATAGTTCGAATATAGAAGCAGTTTTGACCATCACTCCTACGAGCCTTCAAGTTTCTTTGCACGGTTTTCGTGCACTTGTCAGGGTCAAATCCAATTTGAAGTAAGGTAAGTCGAATGTGTTTATCCGACCTACTTGGTCAGTGAAAGTGATGATTTTAGTTCTTTAATGCTTCATGGCATGTGGGACATTCATTGGCTGCCACATAGCCTTATCCCATATCATATTTCCCCCTAATTTGTAAGTGTAGTCTTTGTAAAGAGCATATTGCAATTCCATTTAAGGTTTTCTAGTGATGTAAGGTTGTGTAAACTTTTGAACTTATACACCTTGAGCCCGACCAAATTTGGACAAAGATTACCTAAAATAATAATTTTATAAATTTAAAGTTGTTAGGGCAAAATACTTTGCATAGAAAATATTGGTTTTGGCAGTTTAGTATTATTTGTCCTTCAAATTGGACAAGGTGTGCGTCCTACGACATTTTGCAATTTAAAATGCAAAATGTCATAGAACAACAACTTTGTCCACAAATCAAATACCTATTTTTTGACCTTGAGCAAGTTAGGTCGAACTACTATTTTTTTACCTTTGCTCTTTGTTTGTGATGAGAGCGCGCTGCCAATTTTTAGTGTGCCGAATTGTTGTTATTTGACTTTAAGAAGTAGTAGGTCAGAAAATAGTACTCGACCCTTTTCTCCACATATCTGACAATCTTGTTGATGCATAGCGAAGCGTGTAGTTTCTTAAATACGTATATAATGAGTTTCTATGCCTATGTGTTCGCAAGTGCAAGGTCAAATAATAATAGAATAGTATAGTTAGGTCTGGAGTATCATATCCCAATGAAGTGGTGGATCGGCTCTAAAACACTTAATTGAACAAACAATGATAGTTGTCACGGGTTACTGCATAATTTGTGTGAATGCAGAATGATTTGAATGTAGAAATATGAATGCATGTTTTTAAAGATGATTTTGAATGAAAAGAAGAATGCGGAAAACAATGAATGCAAATAAAATGAGAATGTAGGAAAATAATTGAATGCATATTGAATGAAAGAGAATGCAAAAGATAAATAAAAACAAAACATAATTCCAGAAGATTGAGGTGATTGCTTTTGATTGTAAAATAGATGGTTAAAGAGGTGTTCAGGTTCAGGTATCACTACTGATTTCCTTTAGTAATTCATAGACAAATGATATGTGTTTCCTTGATCTACCGAGCTTTGTTTGAGTTCTTCTGAGTTTAATGGATCCGTGATCTACAGCTGGAGTTATCCTGAATCTATATACCCTTAACTCCCTAATCACCTATCGCGCTAGCATAGTCAATTCGGTTGCCAATTGTTTTAGAAAAGAAATTAAGTCTACAATCCAATCTACTCATCCAATCATGTTAACATAATGTTCTTAGCAAAGCTTGTATACGTATGATCCAAGGTTGTGCAACATCATGCTAGCACATCAATGTCACGACTCGCATGTATACATAGTTAGTTTAACATTTACACTTTGGCGGTCCCACGATAGTGCTTCCGTTCATATAGCAAGAGCTAATCCTAACATGCATCATATATAACCAATCAATTTAGGCACATGAACGCTCAAACAAATATCAAACAAATCAAATATGTATATTCATAAATTAGAGCTACTTCGCTACTCCAAACACACATGAGTTTAGCTATTCATAGTCATAAGTTCAATAGTAAAAATACATTAAACAACATATATAGAGAATAAAGATTGAGAAAACTTGTAGATCTTGAGGATTGTTGAAGCCTTTAATCTCCGAGACTACTTTTCTTTGTTTTCTCTTTCACAAAAAGTTTTCTTTGGTGTTTCTCCTTCCTCTTTTATAGATAAGCATGTCTCTCTAGGTTAGATCTACAATCATTACTTTAATCATTGGAATTGTTGATTTTGTCCCAAGTCGCGCGACTCAAATTATGTTGTGCAGGTCCCTGAAGATCGTGCGGGTTGTGTGCATAATCCTTTGGTGACCGTCTTCTAGCCCATTTTGTCATAGTTTCCATATCATACCATGAACTTGCCTTCCCATTAGCGAGTAAGGAAAACATCCCACCAGCTTGTAGTACTCATTAACCTTGAAATAGCGACAAATATCCTTGAATTCTTCCACATGCTTGATTGGATTATCATAAGGTCCTCCTTCAAATTTCTCTTAGGTCACCACGTACATCAGTTCTTTATTCACTTTTGTGATGTCGAAAGTCGGTGGTTGAGTAACTACTTTGTTTCTTTGATTGCTGACCTAATTGTTTGAACTCGGACCATATATGTGGTTACATAGTTCTTCCTCATCCATTGCCTCTTCCAATGGTCTCGTACTTCATGTTGCTTCCTCATGGTGGCAAAGTTTGTGCTCTTCCACTTCAATTCACAGTCTCTCCTGAAAACACAAAAGGTAGATCAAAGTTCCCATAAATAAGCTTGATGATACTAGAAAATAATACCGTTACTTCCCGACAATGGCACCAAAAACTTGATGTGTGGCGAAGCGTGTAGTTTCTTAAATATGTATGTAATGAATCGTTACGCCCACGTGTTTGTAACTACACACTCAAGTAATAATAAAATGGTAAGTATAGTTACGTTCCAAATATCATATTCTAAGGCAGTGGTAGATCGACTCTAGAATCACTTAATTGTAAAAACAATGATAGTTATCACGGGTTACTACCTTTTATCTGTGAATGCGAAATGCTTTGAATGCAGAAATATGAATGCAGATTTCGAAAGATGATTTTGAATGAAAGAAGAATGCAGAAAAAAAAATGAATGTAAATAAAATGGGAATTGAAGAAAAATAGTTTGAATGCGGATTGAATGAAAGAGAATACAAAAGAGAAAGAAAAATAAAACAGAATTTAAGAAAATTGAGGTGATTACTTTGTATTGTAAAATAGATGGTTAAAGAGATGTTCAGATTTTGGGATTCACTACTAATTTACATTACTAATTCATAGACAAATGGCCTATGTTTCCTTGATCTATTCAGCTTTGTTTGAGTTCTTATGCGTCTAATGGATTCGTGATCTACAACCAAGGATATCATGAATCTATAAATCCTAAACTCTCTAATTACCTATAACACTAGCATAACCAGTCCGGTTGTCAATCCTTTTAGAAGAAAAATTAAGTATGCAACCCTATTTACTCATCTACTCGTGTTAACATAGTGTACTTAGCAAAGATTGTACTCGTGTGATCTACGGTTGTGCACTATCGTGTTAGCACATCAATGTCACCAATTGTATATATACATATTTATTTTAACATCTACACTCTGGCGGTTCTAAGGTAGCACTACTCGTAGTCATAAGTTCAATAGCAGATAAAATATTATTCAACATATACAAAGAACAAAGATAAAGAAAACTTTCTAGATCTAGAGGAACGTTGACGCATTTATTCTTTTAGACTCATTTGTTTTGTTTTCTTCCTCACAACTTCTGATTCTTAGAATATAAGAAAAAAACTATGGAAGATCGATTTACTATGATGTTTCTCTCAACTCTCTTCACAGTTTTCCCCTTACAAGTCTATTTTTCACAACTTTAGATGATTTATTGTGTAGTAAGTAAACTGAAAGCAATGTAGGCAATAGAAAGTTGTGTTTGAACTCCTCTTTTACAGATAAATGTGTCACCCTCGGTATAGATCTTCAGTCTTAACTTTTAAACATTGGAATTATCAATCTTTCCCTAAGTCGCTTGGCTCAAATCATGTCGCGCGTGTTATATTGCACAAGTCGTACCTCTTTCTTCGTGAGTCGCACTGATTGTTTAGCACATGTTACACTACTTTCTGCCTTTGTCGCGGGGGTCGCACGACCGGGATGCATGTTGCACGACCTCTTCTTTTTTTTGGGCCCGATGTTGGGCCTCTCCCCGTGTGTGGTTCTAGGGTTTCATTCTCCATCCTAATAGCCTTGTAGCGCATGATTGTGGCTTCGTGGCAACACTAAAGCAATCCCTTCAAATAACATCCATTTTGTGCTCCTTTTCCCTTGTTTTTTCTTGACTCGACTCAAAACTACAAAATGATAAAACATAAAATAAAACAATAAACATGCACAAAGGATTCATCAAAAGTATTAGAAAACAAGTACTTAAATCACGTTAAATAAACACTCGTCACTCACTATTTTAACGCACATGTTTAGAGATATTCTCATAATCTGCAAAAGAATGTGTGCCTATAAGTGTAAAAGGACAAATTTTGCTAGTGAATCTTTGCTACAATTGGTCAAGGGTTAGGATTTATGGTTTGTCTATGAAGATGGAGTTCTTGTGGATGATCCTAATGAATTTGGTGCCCCAGCCGCTAGGTACATTGAAAAGATTTTAGCTGCTCCCATGGACATCCTTGCTTGACACAACCTCAACTCCGTCCCTCAACTTGTCACCGAAGAGGATAATATTTGGATTTGCCGTGACATGAGTTTATAGGCGGTTAAAGAGGTGGTTTTGGGTCTTTGGTTCGCTTCTATTGCTGGCCCGGATGGCTTCAATGCCCTTTTCTATAAAGAATGTTGGGACATCATTCATAAGGACCTTCATGCGGTCGTACTGGATTTCTTTAAAGGTACTATTTTCCCCCCCATGTACAAGACCGCTAACATTGCGCTTATCCTTAAATAAGAGAACCCTAAAGAATGGAGAGACTATAGGCCCATAAGCCTTTGTAACATGAGTAACAAAATTATATCGAAGCTCCTTAATGATTGGCTTGGTTCTTTGTTACCAAAACTTGTCTCCTTGTGGCAAAGTGGCTCTGTGAAAGGTCGACTTATTGGGGATAACATCCATCATGATTAAGAAATGGTCACTAATCTTTGTAAGAGAAGGGATAAACATAATGAGATTGTCAATCTTGATATGGAAAAAGCTTATGATCGGCTTGATCGGTAATTCCTTTACCAATGCTTAGCTAAATTTGGCTTTTCTCGGATTTGGATTTGGTACATGAAAAATTGTGTGAAAACATGCTTGTTTATGGTCCTTATCAATGGCAAAATGAGTGGGTTATTTTAATCCAAACATGGCGCGAGACAAGGGGATTCAATTTCTCCCGCTCTCTTCATCATTGCGGTCAAATTTATTTCTTGTGGTCTTGATCAACCTTATGACCAATATAATGAGCTCTTTCTCTTTATGGGCGGTTGCCTTCCGGACTCCCATCTTGCCTTTGTTAATGATTGCATCATCTTTCTTTACGGCACAATTGACAACATGATTAGACTCACGGATTTCAGTTTGCATCTCTATGAGATGACTTCGGACTAGCATTTAAATGTGGCCAAGAGTTGTCTTATTGCATCAATACATGTCTCTAGTGCGCATGTCCAAGCTATATGCAACATCACTGACTTTAGTCGAGGTACTTTCCCTTTAACATACCTTGTGCGCTTCTTGTTCGTGGTAGAATGAACTTCTCCCACTTTCAATTGTGGATCCAACAAATTGGTTCGGTCCTTCGTGGATGGGAAATGAAGTTTTTATACTTTGGTGGTAGGTTAACTATTATGAAAAGTACCCTTCGTGCCATCCCTAATTACCTTATCAAATCCTTGAGCCGTCGTTTTGTGTTCTTAAGGAACTTGAAAGGATGTTCGCCAAATTCTTATGGGGTACTAATGATAATAGAAGGCGCATTCATTGGAGAAGTTGGGATAAAATTTGTGAACCCTTTGACAAGAGTGGGCTTAATGTGAAATCTTTGAGTAGTATGGTTGCCGCCTTCAATGTAAAACTTTGGTGGAGATTTTGGGCGCAATAATGTGGGCTAAATACATGATGAGACGATATGCTAATCGAAAAAATTTCTTGGAGGGGGGGAATTGACTGTTTGGAAAAGACTTACTCGCGTTGCTCCCTTAGCCTAACCGCATATCTTTTGGCACGTAAAGAATGAAGAGGCCTATTTTTGACTTGATAATTGGCTTCTTGATGGTCCCATTCATCCGCGAGATGGTTCTCTTATTTGTCACAATGAGAAAGTTTGTGATTATTGGATTGGAGATGCGCATAATTTTAAAAACTCGACGAAGTTCTCCATGAAAATAATTTGATGCATGCCCTTCCTCATGCCACTTGGCAAGAGGGTAAATATTCAATTCTTTGGAAGACTGAATCACATGGGAACTTTAACACTAAATTCTAAGTCGAAAGCCTTAAGGGATCCATACGAACCGCAAGGTGTCTTTACATTCCTTTGGCGTAAGTTTCTCATGCCAAATATCTTCTTTTTTATGTGAAGGTTTGTTCAAGACCTTATCCCCTCGGATTATACGCTTACCAAGCGCAATGAGATATCTCCCAATGGAATTATTGTCGTAACACTAAGACCATGGATCACATTGTTTGGTCGACTGGGTTGGCTAAGGAACTTTAGAGGTATTTCTTTAAGCTTTTTCCTATCAAGATTCCAGTTGTGATCTCTTGGAAAAACATTATTGCCATTGGATTATGGCGTGACACAACACGATTCCCGGGAAAATTTGTATTCTTACTCCCATTGTTGTCTTTTGGTTTATTTGGTCAGCTCAAAATGACGCCCATCATCGTAGGGTGCCTATTGATTCTTTCAAGGTTATTGCCAAAGTGGTTCGACACTTTCCTGACCTTTCTGCTCTTGAGCCATGTAACTCCAAATTTCGGAAAAGTTCACGGTATATGGCAATGGTTTGGGCTATCAAGATTTTGACTTGGAAAAAACGTGTTGAAGGTAAATTCAAGCTTAACACTGATGGTAGTTTGAAAGGTAATTCCGGCTTGGCTGGGGGTGGTGGAGTCCTTCGTGAACACCTTGGCAATTGCCTTTGGTGTTTTCATATCGCCTTAGATCATATGACCAATGTGAAAGCCAAGGTTATTGCCATCCATCGTGGTTTCTCCTTTTTGTCATGAACTTGGCCTTAACAATGTTGATGTGGAGAAGGACACACTTGCTAATCTCCTACTGACTAATGCCATATCGAAAGGTAATGGAGACTTACTCAATAGATTGAAGAGATTCATGGTTTTCTATCTCAAATGCAAGGTTCGATTGCTCATACCTATAGGGTAGGAAACTATGTGGCGAACTAACTGGCCAATGAAGCATGCGTGCTTCGATTGAATGAGAGGAAAGGTTTGGTTGTAGCTAGCACCAAGGTTAAATCCCAACAAAGATAAGAATGGGTGGTCCTATTATGGGTTCCTAAATCAACGAATTGATGGTTAACTTGCTCTCACCTTCTTGTACACTTGTCCTTTTTGAGCGTGGTAATATTTTTTGTTAGTTAATCCTAATGATTCACGTTTGACTTCAATCATTTCTCGGCTTTAAACAATTGATAAAAGATTGCTTTGTTGGCCACTTGGCACACACGGTTGCACATTCAGTTAACTTGCATCATTCAAGTCTTTGAACGCTACAATCTTGATTTTGTTGTGTTCTTGGCACTTATTTGGGATTACTTTTCCTTCTCCTAAGAGACACCATTTGAACCTTGCGTAGCACTGCTAAGTGATTATTTTATAGCGATTTAAGTACATGATTTGTTATACTTTTTGCATAATCCTTGTAGAAGAGTTTCTTGTTCCAGTCACATTTGTTATTTTTGTAGTCTGAGTCGAGCTAGAAAACAACAAGGCATATTTCAGAGCAATGAAGCATAAAATTATATAACGAGGTTACTTGTGGTTTCAGACAATAAACGAGCCACAACGTTGAAAGTGATGAAGTGGCACATGAGAGAAGAGACGCTACAGTGCTACAACCCGCGCTACTCTTGCAGAACAGGTAGAAGGTCACGCCACCAACACAACATGACGTGCCACCACGAGAATCATCCAGAGAACTACGAAATGTCGGAGATACTTACGTGAGTCATGCATGTAGACTTGCGACAGGCCGCACGACACGAGCAAATATTATAAAAATGGAGAGATGTTCAGCAGCTAGGGTATCACGATTTATAGCTCACAATAACTCACTATAGTATACACAAAGTATTCATAACTTAATTCCATAGTTTGAAGTATTTTGATCATTGTTGGTGGAGAAAGGTGATCAAAAGGAAGACATAATCAATTGAAGGAAGCCTGCAAAGAATCAAAAGGGGAAGACACGTTGAAATCTCAACCAGATCAAGAGTTTCATCTCTCTGTGCCTCGGAGAGGATGTAGTTATCTTACATGGATGCACCTTGAACCTATGTTTTGATTAATTCTATTGAGACTTTGTTTTGTTCGATTTATTTGTTACTTATGCTACTTAGTATGTTTAACACACGTGTTTCATTGATCTCGTGCAGTGATGCTGAAATACCATATATTATTTTGAATTATGCATAGGATATTGTTAACACAACACTAGCATAGTAGATCAAGCAAATATATCTCTAGACCTTCAGCACTAGCTTCTACATTAGAATCTAAGTTATAGTTGTCATCTGTAATTCCCTTCTAAAACTCTGTATGGATCCTTGACAAGGCGAACTTCTGGAAAGGAAAAAGTTCTTAACGGCTTGACACCTATATGAGTTAGAGGGTTCTTTAAGTGATACTTGGTCATAGGGGATTGCGTTTTGGTTGCGGTCATTTCTGTAAGGGAAGCTTTGTTTTTGTTACTATGGGTTACACTTGCTATTGGAATGATTTTGTTAAGGTTGATATTTGTCGTGCTAAGGAGGCAAATTTGTCCGCTCTTTTTGGGCAGCTTCTCGAGCTTGATGAAGATTCAATGGATTGAGACTTGAAACACCTTTGCTCTTAAAAGCTTTGCCTAAATCGGTCGGGGTGGGCCGGTCGGCATTGCTTCGGTCGAAAATTTGTTCCCGACCGAAGTTCGGTCGGCCTGGGTTTTTTCCGGCTGGCCATCCCGACCTAAAATCGATCAAAAGTTTTCTGACCGCAAGTCAGTCGGGACAAATATTCCCAACCGAAGTCTGGTCGGGAACAGTCCCGACTGGACAGTGGTCGAAAAAGTAATTTCTAACCGTATTTCGGTTGGGAAATTTTTCCCGTCATTCCCGACCGGGTAGACCACCCCGAGGATCTGCGAAAGGCACTGGTTAATATGAATAATTTTGGGATAAAAGTCAACCCTAGAAAGTGCTCTTTCGGCATTCGAGGAGGAAAGTTCTTGGGGTTCATGGTCACGGAGAATGGGATAGAAGTCAACCCCGAAAAGGCTGAGGCCATCGTGGGACTCCCCACTCTGAAGACAGTTAAAGATGTTCAAAATCTAACAGGCCGGATGGCCTCCCTGAGTCGATTTGTTTCTAAGTCAGCCGAGAAAGGACTTCCCTTTTTTAAGATACTCTGAAACATCAAGGAATTCCAATGGACCCCCAGTGCGAAGAAGCCCTCGAAGAACTAAAGAGATATATGGTGAACCCGCCCTTGTTGGTAAAACCTTCACCCCAAAAAGAGCTCTTCGTATACCTATTCGTCGGAGAAGAGGCCGTCAGTGCCGTGTTAGTCAAAGAACAAGATAGAGAACATCACCCAGTTTACTATGTCAGTAAGACTCTCCTCGGAACAGAAACTAGGTATACCCTAACTGAAAAACTCGTCCTAACTTTGGTTACTACCGCACGAAAAATGCGCCCATATTTCCTCTCCCACCCGATCACTGTCCTAACCAAGAACCCACAATCCTTAACAAGCCCGAGTCGTCCAGAAGATTGATAAAATGGGCCATGGAGCTCACGGAGTATAATATCTCCTACGCCCCGAGACCTTCCATCAAAGCGCAAGTTCTGCGCTGCTTCACTGTTTTGGCCATATCTTCTTCTCTAGAGGTCAGAATTAGGATTCGTCTGTTGCGTTGGAACACTAACTTCCATATCTTTCCATTGGTAGGTCATAATCAATCAGATTTGACGCGAAAGTTATGAAGTGTTTAGGGAAGTTTGAAAAAATTTGCCGAAAATGGAGAAAATCGGTGTGGGTACCCCTACTGAAAATGGGCAGCCTCGTTTTGCCCTTCACTGTTTTGGCTATATCTTCTGTTCTAGAGGTCCGAATTACGATCCGTCTGTTGGGTTGGAACACTTACCTCAATATCTTTCCATTGGTAAGTGGAAACCAATCAGATACAAATCTAAAGTAGCTTAGGTAAATAAATCATTATAACTAAGGCAAGCTAAATACATGGGATTTACAAAGACATACACAAGACTAATCTAAGTAGGTCTATTTCTAATGTTTTTATAGGTTTCAAGGGAGTTTGTTGTAGTTTTCCAATATTTGGGAAAAATATTGCTTGCAATCAAGATCATAACATTTCTTAAATTACTAATACTAAGTTACTAACCAACTGACTGATCTCATTCTCATCATATATTGTTATTGTTATAGATAATCGGATGCACGGGCTGGATATGGTGCGAAGGCATACCATTCTGGACTCGAAGATATCTTGCATTATTTGCCTTTGGATTGATGTTAAACGCATTGATTGTAATTTTACCTTTTCTTTTGTTGTTACATATTGTTACTTTTTGTTGAGGTGCTCTATTTTGGAGTACGCTCTTTATTGTAATAGGTTAGTCTGTAGCCATTTTGTTAAAAGATGGATGCACGTCCCAAGTCGAGAGTTCGTGTTCGAGTTTCACACTCCACCTTTAGGTATTCTAGATCACGTTACCCTCACGAGATATGCTTACATCTTCGTTTTGGCTCATTTTTGTTTCATGGGGCATCTTTCTAGACACCCCTTATTTTTTTTGAACTCTTGTCAGTTTTGGTTAGGTACTCCAATATTGCTGCTCATGTATAGTAAACCCCCATATTTTCATAATATCCGCTATTTAATGCTAAAACTGGTGATGAATTTGTTTTACGTCAAAAAGTCAAAATCATGTGGACGTCAATTGATTCCACATTTTGGCTTATATATCAAGTATTTACTTTTTCTCATGTTAAACTATTACTGTGTTTTTCTTCTATTTTTTTATTCAACTTTTTAGCCTTAAACACTTAGATATTTTATGTTTGTTTACATTAGATTTTTCTTAAGGTGAAATTGCATTTCTTAATGTGCGGAGATCACCTTCTAGCGTGGTGATACTCTTGAGCGTGCATCTTTTTTGCGCTTCAAAGGTAAAACTTGTTTTGTTGTTAGTTTGTTACCACACTCTAAGTGTTTTCCATAGATATTTTAGTATTGCTTCTTTTTGGTTGTACAGTTTAAATATGTCTAGGTATCCGGAGCAAGAGGAGGAGAAGGATATAGTGTTGTCACATGGTGGGTCGAGTAACTCAGGATTCGATTCTTGTAGTAGGGTTACGGTAAATTTAACACAGTCCATGTTATCTTTGTTCTCCTTATGCCATTTATCAACCACTCATGGATGATGATCCACTTTTGCTCGAGATATAGGTTTAGAAGGCTTAGTCGATGATGACTTATCGGGTTTAGAGTGTGGAAGATTATGCCAAACGAGAGGGTGGGTTAGGATGACGATGTGGGACCTCTATTTAGTAGACACCATACAACCTTCTCATACAAGAATCTTGAGTTAGCCTTGACCCTTGACGCGGACTATTCTTATAAAACTTATCTCCACGAACATACACTATCATGTACCAAACGTCGACGAGAAGTACATCTCCAACCCAAAAGGTGTATGACCATAAGAGCTTTTTTTATCAATGGTTTGAGATTTCCCATCCCTCATGTGATGAGAACTCTACTTAAGAGCATTGGACCATGCCTCTCACAACTTACCCATAGCTCTTTTGGTTATTGATTTGCTTCATACTAACCCATAGCGCTTTTGGTTATTGATTTCCTTCACACTAGTGCTAAAGTCGTATGGAAAACCTTGTACACCTATTGAATGTTGAGGTCTCCTTGATGCTACTTTTAACAGACAAGAAAGTGATAAGGAATTCTATTTGTTAAGGCCCATCAAAATCATAAATTCCTTCATGGAAGCAAAATCGAATATGGGAAAGTATGGAAGTATCAATACTTCTATACACAAAAAGAAAGATAGATGACATTGACATTAAATGGGAGTGGGTAATATAGAACGCATTTTCCACAAGATGTTGGGCTAGTTAGGTGGTCTGAGAGGTTCCACGAACGATTGTTTCATAATGTGTTTAAACCAACTATGACTCAATAAGTAGGTCTCAAACTTTTGCCTCAATTGACCATAAGTTATTATATTACTGTTCATTATCCTCAAGAACCAACAAAGAGCTATTACAAATAAATAAGTAGCAAAGATTATCTCTTGCACATTTTGACTGAATCCTTGGATTGAAAAAAAGTCTTTCGAGACAAACAAGTTGATGTGGGAGAAAATCATGGGATAAAGGGCTTCATGAAAAACTGTGGGTGTGGCTGAATTGCAATTTGGAGAGTAGTGGTTGAGTGAGGATTCCACTCTTGAGCTTTAGGATTTAGCATTTTTAAACTTTTCGACATTATTACTCTCTCTCTCTCTCTCTCTAAACTTTTTAGAAACCTAGTTCTTAATGTGTTAGGGAAACCTAGAGGGTGGTGGTGTATATGTAGCATACATGACTTATTATTTTATTTTATGCCCTCCAACTGACAAATGTATATAATAATATCTATTAATAATATAAGCAAAGCCATTCCCTCTCACAAAATGGTGGTTTGTGACACCAAGTCCAAAACTTCCCATTACATTAAATTTCTCAACTTCAACTTCCCGATAAAAAAAAAGAAAAAGAAAAATAAGAAAGATAAACTTAAAATTTAATTGGCCATTCACTAAAACCCTACAAAAAAAAAACTAATAGTTGAACAAAACAAATACTCCAGCATTAATAACATTAGTAAAAAAGTCCAACATTAATAAACTAGTCCTACATTAATAAAAAAGTACAACATTAATATTTAAAAGTCCAACATTAACAAAAACAACTACCCGCCACATGATCATTGCGCCCTCTCATCATCACTAGGCGGATACACGACCCCCTCATCACCAGAACTCTCAGCCAAATCATACATATCATCTAAGATCGCCAATGGATCATCATCATCACCACCATCACCACCATCACCACCACCAAGTCCATCACCACCATCAACCCCAACATCATCATGATCACCACCAAGGTTCTGGACCTCATCGCCCATCATATCCACAACATCATCACCCCCTCATCATCACTATCAAAATCATCGACATACTCGGTGCTAGTGGGAGTACATGGAGGAAAAGGATCTGGTCTCTAACGTATCGGCATCGGAATCCTAAATGTGCCTCCGCTCCTAATAGCACTCCCAAATGAACAAGTCTGACGAAAGCTCTCACAATGTTCAGCCTGTCTCCGTCTGCATGTTCTCTCTAAAATCCCGCAGCCAGGCCACCCTGGAGTCGACTATTGGGTCATGTGTCGTCCTCAACTATTTGTTCTCCTCCTGGACCTGCCTAATCAACTCCCGCCTATAGTCTGGCTCCCTCCCGCACTCAATGTCAATGTCCCGTAGATCAGCATAGCTCGATAAACCCTGCGTCTTTCCCTTCTCGATCCTCCCTATGGCCTTCTTCCACGAATCGGCGTCCCATTCGGGTAAGTCCTTGTCTTCTACGGCGTTCGAAGTTTTCTTCCTCAATTCCTTCCTGTAAGTCTTATGTTGAATTTTCAAAGATAATTAAAAAGATAAATTATTTCAAAGATAATTAAAAAGATAAATTAGAATCAATAATTAGATTATAATACGAAATTGTAATGAATTCATAAGTGGTAGGCGATTACAAAATTTAAAACACTTACGTAAATAAGTTTGGTTGCCTCAAACTTCCACTCCCGCCTGAAGGGTATGCCTGTACCTCTGCCAGTCCCTTAACCCTATTCATATGGTCTGCCTTGTAAATCTCGTCGTGTTTGATAGGGTGCGTGCAGTTGGGCTGAATCCTCTCCTTTAAATTTAAAATAATAGTTGGTTAATTTTGTTTTTTTAACTAATCAATCAATTTTTTATTAAAAAAATAAACAATAATCTTACAAATTAACATTTTAACTACAAATAAAATGTTTAATTCTAAAAAAACATACTAGTGCCACCACCACGCCCAACACCTCCACTACCACCACCACGCCCAACACCTCACTACCACTAACACCAGTACCACTAACTCTCCCAACTCTACAAGTACCGCTAACCCCACCACGACCAACACCTCCACGACCTCGACCTCTACTGCCGCTAGTGGTCTTGCGTGACGACATACCAAATATATGTACTGTGAAAATAATAAATATAATATTTAAATAACAATATTACATTTAATCTAACACATGTAAACTTTAATTTAACCTAACAATTATGCATTTAACGTAACACATGTCAAATCATAATTTAAACTAACACATGAAAAATCTTATTCACTTTTAACTAATCAATATTTTTTTTTCTTTAAACTAACTATCTAATCAATCTTTAACCTAACAATCTATATAATCTAATAATCTTACTAATTAAAATTTAACAATCTAATTTTCACTATATAATTATAAACTAATCTAATCTAATTTAACAATCTAATTTTTACAATCTAATTATAAACTAATCTAACCTAATTTAACAATCTAATTTTCACTTTAAACTACTAATTAATCTTTAAATTTACAATCTAACACATGTAAAATTAAACTAAAAATTATAATTTAAATTAACACATGAAAATTCTTATTCACTTTTAACTAATCAAACTTTTTTTTTCTTTAAACTAACAATATAATCAATCTTTAAATTAATAATCAAACAAACTAATAATCTTACAAATTCAAATTTAAACTACTAATTATAATCTAATCTAATATAATCTTCACTTTAAACTATTAATTAATCTTTAAATTAACAATCTAACAAACTAATAATCTTATAAATTAACATTTAACCTACTAATTATAAACTAATCTAATCTAATCTAATCTAATCTAATCTAATCTAACAATCTAAATATCTTCACTAATCTAACTTTTTTTTAATCATTCACTAATCTAATTTTTAACAATTTGAAAATCTTCACTAATCAATTCTTTTTTAATCATTCACTAATATAATCTAACAATATAACATTCTTCACTAATCTAACAATCTAACAATATTAACTAATCTAATAAATTATAAAATGGAGTAACTACCTTTGCCGGACGGCGAAGAGGCGGCAGAACCGGCCGAAAACGAAGGCGGAGAAACGGAGAGGCGGCGAAGAGGCGGAGAACGGCGGAAAACAGCGGAGAAACGGAGGGGAATTGCCGAAAATGATGAAGAACGGAGGTGGTGACTCAATTCCGGTCGCTACTCGTCGTTTGTGGTCGCTGAAAATCCGGGTCGGGTCGAAAATGGTGAAAAACGGGCGGAGATGGTGACTGATCGCGGAAATCAGGAAATAAAAAAAAAGTTTTTTTTTATCTATGCTAAAGAATCAGCGACCTAAATGCGATCGCTAATTACCTCTGCCGAAGTTTAGGGCAACATGGCCTTAATTTTGGGCCACATTTTGGCCCAATTGCGGCCAAAATGTGTGGCCCCTTGGCGGATATTCCCGCCAATGGGTCGAGCGATCGAAGTTAGGTCGCTTCAGTGACTTTCAACGACCTAAGTTGGGTCGATGTTGCCTTTAGCGGTCGCTGAAAGCCAGCGACCCAACTGCTGTCACTATTGGGCGTTCCCTACCTAAATCCGGTCCCTAATTTTTTTAGTGACCTAAATGCGGTCACTGAATCCAAAAATTTTAGGCGGAAAATTTAAATTTGCCAAAAAATTGAAATTTCACCCTCCCCTCTATATATACTCAGCACTCTTACACACCTCATTTCATTATCTCCAAAAAACACCCAACACGAAAACACTATCTTATTTTCCAACACAAACACATTATCTTCTTTTCTCCATAAATCACCCAACACAAAAACTGATATGGGCATTTCCCGCATATTGGGCCAGATCCAAACCAGGCCCATTTTGGACTATGTCGGGGATCATATTCGACGTCATATCGGTAATAATCACCGATATGCTACTGAGGTCCCCGGATCCCGAGGTCTATAAATACGCGGTGCCCGGATCCCAAAGGAAGCAATTATTATCCCTCAACTACCACTCGTCATATCGAAATATATCATCGATATCACCTTCGATATCTCATTCGATATCGGGATGACCACGTGCACATGTGACACGTCATACCACCTCATCACCGACGTCGCATCGGGGGTCATCCTCGACATCACATCGAAGGCAATCACCGACATCACATCGGGGGTCATCCTCGACATCACATCGAAGGCAATCACCGACGTCCGTTCGATCAATTTACCGATATTCCACTCTCATCCAAGCATCGAAGCGTTGGGTCCGAGGTGTTCCGGACCAAGCCTACACGAGACACGTAGTGTAGGTCTGATTTACGATAGACTCGTTGTATTGCTAGATCATATACTTGTAACCGACACTTGCATATATATATATATATATATATATATATATATATATAACGATCTATTGCCAAATCAGTGGCGCCATCTGTGGGAACACCAGTTCCCGGACAAAGATGCCGAGATGCGAGGAAGGAGGACTCGATCTGAAGTTAGCGGAGTTGTGACTAGGAGCGTCAGGATGGAAGACACGCAACCCCTTCAACACCCAACTAACCAAGAACAGACAGTGGCTCAAGCCGAGATGGAGCTTCCTCCACCACAAGTGCAATGAAGGCGCGGGCCCGGGAGGCCGCCGCAAGCCGCAAATGCAGGTCCGATCCTTGTTGCGCCAAGTGCGGCAGAACCCGAGACTGAGAGCCCGCCCGCTGAGAACCACCCAACAGACATTCCAATGACCGATGCGCCAAATGCGGATTTTCCCAGCCTGGAGGAGACAAGGCCCGCGGGACAAAATGCCTTTCACCCCGCCACCATAACCCCGGAAATGCAAGCGCAGATCAACGCCTCTGTAAAAGCGACACTGGATTCCACATTGGAGACCTTGCTCCCACAGCTGGTAGAGCAAAGGGCAAAGGACATTCGGGCGAGGCCCCATGAATCCGGAGTGGGTGAGAGAAAAGCCAGGCACGGATGCGACGAACATGAGGATGCAGGGGACTCTTTCAGGGAGATATTGCCTGCTGCTTACGACAGGGTGGAAAGACGGGACCCCGGGGCCCTAGATCGAGAAATAGCAAGAAAGATGAGCGGTTTGACCGTGATAGGGCGAAAGTAGTTCAGAGAATGGAAAGCGTTCATGACCGTGCCGAGGTTGCCTATTCAAAGAATGAGGATGAAGAAATGCTACGGGTAATCTCAAGAAGGATGGAACAGCTAGACCGCGAGAGAGCGGAATTATCGAGGAAGTTGACTCAGAGTAAGGGGAAAGGTCGCAGTAGGACCCCGTTCTCGTATGAGATAGAGGCTGAGGTATTGCAAAGAGGGGACAAGATCTGGGTAATCAAGCCATACGACGGAAGAGGTGATCCTACGGTTCATCTCCATCAGGTCGATAGCATCCTGAACCTGCACAACTACTCGAGAAACATAAAGGCAAAGATCTTGTCCATCACTTTAACGGGCGCTGCACTGGATTGGTTTGCTAGGCTGGAGGCCAGATCCATAACGGACTACGAGCAGCTGAGGGATAAATTTGAGAACCAATTCTCTAGCCAAAAGAGAATGAAGACCAACCTGCTACACCTCGCCGCTGTGCAACAAAGAGAAAGGGAGAACCTCCGAGACTATATGAAGAGGTTCAACGATGAATTACTGAAGGTGGATGAGCCGCATGGCGGGCAGGTCATGATGATGTTATTTAAGGGTACGACCCACCGTAGGTTTGTCGGGGAGCTAATCAAATTAACAGAGCCCGCCATAGCACAGATCAACATGCTTGCCAACCAAATGGTCTACGAGGATGAAATGATGGCAACACGTTAGGGTTTATTTTCGGCAGGAACGCAGACAGAGAGCGCAACAGGGAAAGGCCCCCACGGACGTACACCTCATTAAACAGGGGCATTCTGGAGGTGATGGCCGTGGCGAAGAGAAACAGATGGTTGACGGAACCCAGGCCGTTGAATGAGACTCCCGGGATGAAGTCATCCGGCAAATACTGCGCATACCACCGTCAACTTGGACACATGACGGAGGACTGCACACACCTGAGGAACATAATCGAAAGATTGATCAAAGAAGAGAAACTGGTCGAGTTTGTCAGGGGCACCAGGGAGGATGCTAGAGGAGCAGAGCACTCCTCATCCCCTAGAAGAGATTACTCACCCATGAGAGGAAAGCAGAAAATGATTGAGGCACCCGAGGAGCGAGGTAGGGCCATAGCAGAGAAAATGATTGTGGCACCCCGAGCAGAGGTGTTATAAATGTGATCAATGGGGGAGGCTTGGGAGCTGATACGGCTCACGGCAGAGAAACCATAACGCGAAGACTCCAGGGTGGAGCCTATGTTGGGTACACCAACGCAATCATGCCTGAAGCATACTTGGAGCAGGAGATCTTCTTCACCAAGAAAGACTTGGAGCAGCTTAGTCCATTGGCCTTGACCGCAGGGAAGCTAGATTGCCGACTGGTTATCACGATTAATGTGGATGGCTATCAGGTGCATAAAGTGTTGGTGGATAGCGGGAGCTCCGCAAACCTGATATTCTCAAAGGCCTACGAGCAGATGGGGATAGCCCCGGACCGACTAAAGTCGATATCCACCCCGTTAACCGGATTTGGTGGAGCAGAAGTAGTGCCACTGGGACAAGTTATATTACCCAACATGTTTGGCAGAAGCCCACGCACCCGAGTCACACCGATAAAATACACGATTGTCGACACTCCGTTTCCCTACCACGCCATTATTGGCCGACCGACGCTCAACCAGATCAGGGCAGTAGTCTCTACTTATTATCAGAAGATTAAATTCCCGACACCTCAAGGAGTTGGTGAGATTATAGGTGACCAGGTACAGGGATGGATGTGCTATGTGGACTCGCTGAAGCACCCAAGAATCAGAAGAAGACAGGAAATACAATGGAAACACTGTCTCTTGTATAAAACTGATATTCCCAAATTGAGGGGACATCCCGCAGATAACACATGCACATCATTTCGTGCTTTCGTATTAGCTTTTACGTTGAAAATTTTTCTTGTCTGGTCTGTTTTACAGGGCTTAATGACATACAGATTCAACGATGACAGAGTCACCAACCTACAACACAAAAAATATCCCCTGTGATAACGCGGTCGATCAAAAATAATTCAACAGTAGTGGGTTCCATGTGATAACGGGATGCGCCCCTACCTATAAAAAATACCCCATGTGATAACGGGGTCGATCAAAAAATATCCCCTGTGATAACGGGGTCGATACGAAGAAATATATCCCCTGTGATAACGGGGTCGATTAAAGAAAAAATTCCTTGTGATAACGGGGCCAGTCCAAAAAACAATCCCATGTGATAACGGGGTTGATTCAAGAAAAAATTCCTTGTGATAACGGGGTCGATTAAAGAAAACCTGTGATAACGGGGCCAATCCAAGAAAAACTCCCCTGTGATAACGGGGTTGATTCAAGAAAAAATTCTCTGTGATAACGGGGTCGGTCCAAGAAAATATATCCCCTGTGATAACGGGGTCGAACTGCCAAGCTAGGTGAAGAGCCTATTGGGTGAAAATCCCATAAAATTACGTTAGGTGAAGAGCTTATTGGGTGAAAATCCCATAAATCAAGCTAGGTGAAGAGCCTATTGGGTGGAAATCCCATAAAATTACGTTAGGTGAAGAGCCTATTGGGTGAAAATCCCATAAATCAAGCTAGGTGAAGAGCCTATTGGGTGGAAATCCCATAAATTACGTTAGGTGAAGAGCCTATTGGGTGAAAATCCCATAAATCAAGCTAGGTGAAGAGCCTATTGGGTGGAAATCCCATAAAATTACGCTAGGTGAAGAGCCTATTGGATGAAAATTCCATAAAGCAAACTAGGTGAAGAGGCAGGTTCTATGGGCCCCTAACCACAAAAAGAATATCCCCTGTAATAGCGCGGTCAATCCTAAACACAGGAGCAGTGGCAGATTACCCATGTTTCCACCAACACCGAGGGAATTCAAATCATCCTTTATTGACGACAAGCAAAGTAATGAAATCTCATCGATACGAGAACGAAATGAATGCAGTGTCAGATATCGAAATACCGCACACTTTATCATCACGACAATCAAAATCAACAAGTTCTTAGACAACGAGATCACGCAGAGTCACAGATTATGAAGATAACAGAGAAATAAACATTCAGTTACAGAACCACGAATCTGAAATAGTCCGGGAAGGGATAGATTTGAATTACAGTAAAGGTAGCAAAACAGCTACTCCCACGAGGACCCTTCAGTCTTCTTCTCCACGACCTCGGAAAACATGTCAGGGTCCGTCGGACTCTCTTCCACCTCATCTAGGCCACCAATCGGCAGATCATCATGATCATGTCTTGGGTTCAACCCACTCAACTCGAGGGAGTCCTTGAAACCGTCACTTCTCAATATTTGCCCTACGCAAGCATGAAAAGCTGCATCTCGAACCTTCAAAATTAGACTTCGGAAGCTCGAGCTTTCCATAAACCTCTCCGCCCCGACCCGGAGGAGATCAGGACGACGTTCCTACAAATTGAACTCTATTAAGTACAAGAGGACAAAAAACAGAAACAGATATCGTACACAAGATATATACCAAGTCCAAGGGAGCTAATTTGGCAGCGGAGAGCTCCAACGAGAGACGTTCGTTAGCAGCCTTCACCGCCGACACCTCAGCCTTCAGTGTTTCCAGCTCTTTGTTGACCGCAGATTCACACGCCTTTCCTTGATCTAGCTCAGTCACTAATGTTTTGAAGTTGCCCTTCAACAAATCGTACTCCTCCCAGAGCGTACGACATGTCTTCAGTGCATCCTATTTTTCAGCCTCCAACCTCTCCAACACCATGGGGTTGAATTCTCCCATCTTCAAAATGTCAGCCTCGAGCTCGGCAGCAACCACGTCAGGGTCGCCCTTGGACTCGCGAACGGTCTTCAGACACGAGACTGCCAGCTTGGCCGTCTGCACAATACAATGCATAACATGACGCTAAAACATTCAAATGAAGACGATATAAGTCGTGTTCAAATACATACACTTTGGAACAGGTAAACGTTGCGGCGTATATTTTGGGCCCGCTCAAATTCTGTGAGCACTCGCACATTCGCAGGAGGAGGAAACGCCCGCGTCATGCCTCGTACAGCATCTGCTTCAGGAATTCTACTCGCTTTGGGGGTTTGACAGCACCCGCCGTCCGAGGGCCCGAAGTCGAAGATGAATGGCCACTGTGGACATCTCCCTCACGAGACCTTTTATTACCTGATATCCTACTCAGGTCAACGGCAGGTTTTGCAATCGGGATCCCAGGAAAAATCCATATCGAGGGCTCCTGCAGTGGCCCCTTACCCTTGTCGGTCCTGCCTGAAGCGGTCGCCTTTCCCTTGTCACTAATAAGGATCAGGCGTGAAGAACCCGACCCCACTAGAAAAGGCGCATCCGCAAAATCACCCAAGTTGACAGGGGTATTGGATTCCGAACCTCCAACGTCCTTGGTCAAATGAATATCGACCAACGATTCAGAACGTGGAGCGACATACTCACCGGAAGGAGACCTCGTAAACGGTCTCTCTCTCGCCACAACCCCGTCAGGTTGAGGAGCCACACCCCCTTGTTTCGAGGTCAACACCTCCAGGAGGCTGGCCGCACCATCCAGGCCTCCCACCACATCAAGGATGTCTTGGCTAAGGGATCCAACCGTGGCAGAAACATTGCTAAAACGTTCTTCATTAACACGTTCAGGCACTACAGTGCTAGGGGGAGGTCGCTCCACTCCCGAAGCCTCTGCCAAAAACTCAACGGCTGCATTATTCAGGTCAAAGCTAGACGCAGACCTTATTTCGGGCGCCACCGCGACGGGCGCCGTTTCTGTAGCTTTCTGAGCTTCACGATCTGCTTGAAGTTTCAGCATCAATTGTCTGAACCCCATTCTAACGAAGTATCTCAGAAAAAACTAATCTACCTGCAGAATAATCAGACTATCAGCATGCGAAAATAATAATAAATAATTCAAGTATCACGGCGAGGTCGAAACACATATCGAGGATCATGTCGAATATGATTACCGATATACTTACCGATGTGGTTACGCTAAACGACAGAGAAAACGCAGAAAACTATGAACTTCAGAGTCTCTTACAAGCCCTACTTATAGACGGAGGCCTTAACTACATCGAAATATACTTTCGACGTCATATCGAATATGCATTTCGACATCATGTCGAAGATGAGACCCGACATCCTACCCTACTACGCGAAGAGCCGCGAGAATAACAACAACAGCCCCGGCAACCCCATCACAATTTTCAAGGAACCCAAGTACCAAGGGAACTAGAATTCAAACGAGGACCTCAAACTCGGCGTTCATCACAAGTGCACTCCCCACAAGTTTGATCTCCATCATTTGAACTGGCGGGACGAAGGGTACAGGTAACCCAGAAATTTTAAATTAAATTTGCGAATCCTTATCTCTAAGATAAGAATTCCCAAATTGGGGGACTACATGATATGGGCATTTCCCGCATATTGGGCCAGACCCAAACCAGGCCCATTTTGGACTATATCGGGGATCATATTCGACGTCATATCGGTAATAATCACAGATATGCTACTGAGGTCCCCGGATCCCGAGGTCTATAAATACGCGGTGCCCGGATCCCAAAGGAAGCAATTATTATCCCTCAACTACCACTCGTCATATCGAAATATATCACCGATATCACCTTCGATATCTCATTCGATATCGGGACGACCACGTGCACCTGTGACACGTCATACCACCTCATCACCGACGTCGCATCGGGGGTCATCCTCGACATCACATCGAATGCAATCACCGACATCACATCGGGGGTCATTCTCGACATCACATCGAAGGCAATCACCGACGTCCGTTCGATCTATTTACCGATATTCCACTCTCATCCAAGCATCGAAACGTTGGGTCCGAGGTGTTCCGGACCAAGCCTACACGAGACACGTAGTGTAGGTCTGATTTGAGATAGACTCGTTGTATTGCTAGATCATATACTTATAACCGACACTCACACACACACACACACACACACACACATATATATATATATATATATATAACGATCTATTGCCAAATCAAAAACTTTTCTTCTTTTTACCAACACAAATCTAAAAAACAAATCACCAACACAATCTTTCTTTTGTTTCTTTTCTTTCACTTTCTTTATTTTACCACTTTTTTTTTCTCTTGTTGTTTTATTCATTCATTTTTTTTTTCATTCATATTTTTTTTCTATTATTAGTCATTTTATTCATTTTTTTACATTTATTAATACTTTCATGTCATTATATTAACGTTTTCTTCATTATTTTATTGTTTTGAACTTGTTAAAATCATAATTTTATAAAAAAAATAATAATATTTCGGATTTAATCCGGAATATTATTGTTATTTTTTCTGGGGGGTCAATAGGGACCGCAATTCGGTCCCTACTAATATTCATAGATACTCTATGAATATTAGTAGGGACCGAATCGCGGTCCCTGTTTTTGTTATTAGGGAGCGCAATTCGGTCCCTACTAATATTCATAGAGTAGTATATGAATATTAGTAGGGACCGAATTGCGGTCCATGTTTTTATTATTAGGGACCGCACTCCGGTCCCTATTATAAATATTAGGGACCGCAATTAGGTCCCTAATATTCAATTAATAGAGACCGCTTCAAGGTCTCTATTTTTTTTTCAAGAAGTAACGACTTAAAAGCGATCGCTACTTCATGAAAAACAATAGGGGCCGCGTTGCGGTCCCTAATTTTTAAGGGAATAGGGACCGCAGTATCAGGGACCGGAAATCGGTCGCTGATTTCCCGGTCCCTGTTGACCCTCAATAGCGACCGGATTGCGGTCCCTATTGACAAGCGACCGTGGTCAATAGGGACCGCACAATAGCGACCCAGTGGCGGTCCCTATTGACCCCTGAATCTTGTAGTGCCTGAAGACCGCCCAATCTTGTAGTGTAAGAATTAGTTTGCCAACATCATCTACAAGTAATAAGATAGATTTAAGTCTGATCGACCCAATGCAATTCAAAGTGGTTGATCGCGTCACTTCAACCTGATTGAGGTTTTAAAGAGTTCTAATATAATTGAACTAATGTAAATTGTATCAATAATAATAATTATTTAGCTCATTCCATATATCACTGAAACCAAATTCATCTATCTAATTAAAAATAAAATCCTTGGAACTGGAGAAACATAAGCTTACGAATTTATTTGTTGATTGTCATATTTACATTTTTACTAACACATGCAATCATGCATTAGTCGTATATCATGAGGGTTTATTTTGAGATGGTTTGTGACGAGTTACAATTGGCATATTTTTTTTGTTGACTTCTGGGAAGTTTATAATATTTCTTCTAGTTAATTGTATCAAATTGCAATATTCACATTAATTTCCTAATGTTTGTGATTGAAAATGACATCCTCAAGATTAGGCATATTGTCCCCCACTTGCTAATCCTGTAGCCGGAAAC
Organism: Linaria vulgaris; assembly: GCA_948329865.1. Classification (NCBI taxonomy): domain Eukaryota; kingdom Viridiplantae; phylum Streptophyta; class Magnoliopsida; order Lamiales; family Plantaginaceae; genus Linaria; species Linaria vulgaris. The sequence continues at coordinate 37,432,191 of OX415253.1, forward strand.
AGTCCAGATTTCTGAAGAAAAGCATTAGATGCTATATGTTTAAAGTTTGCATGAGAAAGTGATGTTCTAGATTCTATAATTCAACTACTTTACATAAAAATATTATAGGACTGAACTGTTTTTCTATATGCATATGCTGCTTACCAGAAAAAGAACGTTTTGTTACATTATGATAGAATTGGAAAATATTTTGTTTGAGTGGAGGCTATCTGAATTCAAATTTTCTTTGAGAGACCCTACTTACTTATGTGGACTCTCAGTTCCCAAACAAAGAATATAATGCCAATCTGACTGTTAAAATTCTCTGTGTCATATGCAGGGGCGGATCTAACTTATGGCTAGGGGCAGTAGCTCCCCCTATTTATTTTTCTTCTACCTAGGTATATATATTAGCATATGTGAGGTTTTTTTTCTTATGTTTTGGGGGTTCTGGTATAATAACTATAAAATATAAATGTATCAATGCAATTGCATACAGGAAAAAGAAAGGACGCACTAACTTTCGAGAGACTAACTTTGTTGCGGACAAAATGGCTCACTATGGCAATTCGCTCATCAAAGGATTCGAGATTTTGGAGCACCCTCCTCAATTTACATCTCACTTGCTGTTTTTTATGTAGTAGGTGGCACCACTCTCCAAATGATTTCGAAATAATTATGCCCCTAGGTTTTAGCCCTCCCATGTACGTAAAAAAAAAAAAAAAAAAACTTAAGTAAGCGCGCGAGAAGTGAAATATTGCAAAAACAATCGTGGATTATGTCTAATTCACAAATAACCGTATATGCTAGTTTAATTAATTAGCCAGAAAAACAAATTTTAATGTTACAAAAATAGTCGAAAAGACCTCTACCATTTAATTAACTCAAATGTACGGAATCCAAAGCTTTATGACTTTTAATTATTATTTGATACGTAAGGTATTATTGTTATTTATATTCAGTTATATGCATATGTATTTAGTATTTTTTACAAAAACTTTAGTTTCTAGATCTACAAAAATGTAAGAGTAGTATGCAATAGTTTTATATTGTTGGATTTACTTTCAAACAAATGTAAAAGAGTATAGCATAGTTTAATTCTTTTATTTTAATAAATATATATATATATATATATTATAAAAGTTGTATGCAAAAATAAAAATAAAAAATATCTTGAATATTGATAAATGATAAAAGTTTTCATCAAAATGATTTTCTCTAAGAAGTAAAAACTTTGTGAACATTCATAGATTAAGCCTTAAAAAACTATTCAAAATAATATTTTTGAGGTATTGTTTCATTCCCCTTTCCCTTAATTCTCTTTCAGGTTTTTGCTTATTGTTCTTTAAAAAAAAAAAAAAGCCCCCCAATATATATTCAAATCCTGAATACGCCACTGGTCATATGCTCATATTATGTGGCAATACCGATAACTTATCTGTCATTTGTCCCTCTATTCCATAATACACAACAATATTAAAATATAAAAGGTATAAAATTAAAGTATTACCTTGTATTTGCAACGGACTGAATCGTACCTCATAGAATAATTGTAACAATTAATAACAAAATATAAAATGAACGATATCACCCTCACTAAAAACGTCTGAGTTCGAGTGAAGCACCAAAGTGCAGACTTCGTCGGCTCTCTTTAAAGTGATTCGCATTCTAGTTGGTAATTTCAACATGTAGTAGGATCAGGGAAGCATCAAAACTTATTCCCATTGTCATGCAAATGAAAAATGAATAGCTAACATAATGATGAATTTGACCAAAGTGCCAATTGTTCATACGTTTAAATCCGCAACAATTATGCTATGAATGCACATATATTGCTAAAGCTCTTTTTTTTTTATAGATTAATAGCATTAAATTAAGATGGATGTTCCACAACACGGAAGCCACCATCACAAAAAATATTTACAGGAAGATCGGCAAGAGGGATAGTGTCGCTTCGACAAAAAGAGCACGCCCACGTAGCAAGGTTGTGGGCCGCAAAGTTGTACGATTTAGTTACATGACGGGATTTCTATTTCAGACATAAAGCCCAGATTTTTTTCATGTCCTCCACAATCAGCCAAGAACTCCAAATAGATCAAATGTTTGGGTCATTGATTGGAGAAATAACCTCCAAGTTGTCAGATGTAAAAATAATCTTCGAGATTTTGAGGTTGTTTGCAATCTCTAACGCATTGAGAATAGCTTTAGCTTCAGCCATAGTAGCATCAATGCAAACAAACACTTGAGAATTAGCCCGAATGATGAAACCTGACTGATTCCTCCAAACAGATGCAGTCGAAGCTCCTGTTTGCCAAAAAGAAGCATCAGAGTTGATTTTAATCCAGTCTTTGCGTGGCCTGCACCAACTGAGATGTGAGTTCTGTTTTTTTAGCATCCGCGCTTAGTTTTTTTTAGTATCCTTGTTGATATTTTTGATAAGCTCGTGGATTGTGGTGGAATTTTTGTCGTGGATAATATCATTTCTGAACTTCCAGATCTGGTATAGCATGACCGCGGCAAAAATAGTTAGTTCGATCTTGTCACTCTCCTCCACAAGCCCCGAAAATCTGTATTCCAAAATCAAAAAAGAATCTAGTCAGTGAAAGAAAAGTCAAGGAAAGGATCAACTTTATTGTTCTATTTAGATGAGAACCAAATAATTCTGGGAATATGGTAGCGAAAAAAAATGTGTTCAATAGATTCGGTCGCTGAATGGCAAATAGGACAGCGTATACCATCAATTTTAAAAATAGAGTTCAGCTTTTCTAGTGTTGGAAGAGCATTAGATAAACATTTCGAAATGAAATGCTTGTGCCGATTATGTAAATGAGCCTTCCAAATATTATTCCATTGGAGATTTTTTTTCGCTGAAGAGCGTGGGAGAATAGATGTCAAGTAAGGGCTTTTGGCGGAGAAATTTCCCGAAGCTTCAGGGCACCAAAGAAGATCCTTATGTTCCGAGAAAGATGATATGGGAATTTTTGAGATTTTCATAGCAACGTCATGTGGGAAGAGCGTCGAAATTAGTGGAGAATTCCACTTATTTAAAGGGACATCAATAAGCTCTTTAACCAACGTCACATTCTGGCTTTGTAAGTTTGAACCCTCCATACGGAGAGGGATACCAAATGGGATATTAGGCACCTAAGGTTCCTCCCAGATGCGAATATTCAAAGATGCAACAACCTTGAACCGAGCTCCTTTGCGAATGTGCTCTCAACATTTGAAAATATCTCTAGCAATCTAAGAAATATTTACCGAAGGGGACTCCATTGCGAGGAAATCTTTGTCTTTAGCATATGTTTTCAGGAAAATATTGATCCAAAACTTATCTTCTTTTCTTGCAATGTTCCAGGTCATCTTGGAAGTGAGAGCAAGGTTATGCTCTTTCATAGGGTGACAGGTGGAATCCCACGTTTTAAGAGCCAAGATATAGTGGATTTTATTTTTAGCCCACGAGAATCGAAGCATTAGGCTATCAAGCTTCTTGATGATGTAGTAATGAAGAATGAATTTGGCCATTTGATAAGAAGTCATGCCAAGAGCAGGTACCGAAATAAGAACACCTCCACCGTCTTATGAAAAAATAAGGCCTTTTCATCCAGCGAGCCTCTTCTCAACCTTGGAAAGAATCATTAGGATGGCTTCTTTTCTGCATCGAGGCTTGCAAAAATGAATTCCCAAGTGGAGCTCTTTATGTGTGCATTCACGAATACCAAATTCGTTAAGCATCAGAAATTTCGTATTGATATTCGTGTACTTGTTGAAATGGATAAAAGATTTCCCCTTGTTAATACTTTGGCTTCTCCATGTTTAAAAATATCCAAGCATCTAGTAATGGCCTCCACATTACGAGAATTAGCTTTGCAATAGAATGTCAAACATCCGCATACGAAAGGTGGGAGATAGGATCACACCCCCGACCAATTTTTATACCTTGAATGTTGTTCCTATTCTCCTCAAAATTCACCAAACGAGTAGGAAGTTCAGCATAGAGAATGAATAAATATGGCGAAAGGGGATGCCCTTGACGGATGCCTCTCTAAGGAGAACCATCAATAAGAACCAAAAAAGAACATGTTAAGATATATTTATAAATCCAATTACAGAAAATAGAGTCAAAACCCAAGTTTCTAAGGATATTCAAGAGAAGCGGCCATTCAACGCGGTCATAAGCTTTGGAGAGATCAATTTTAACAACCATAAACAGATTAACCCCCTTCTAGTATTCCGAAAATGCATAAGTTCATGGGGATAGGATATTATTGTCTTTAATAAGCCTACCTTTAAGAGAAGCGGATTGAAAACCCGAGATGATTTTATCAATGACAACTGTGACTTTATAAAGTACATTGCATAAGTTTATAAGCCTAAAATTTTCAACCCGACACGCCTTAAGTTCTTTGGGAATGAGATAGATAAAAGTAATTATTAAATGCATTGGGGAGAGGTTGATTGAGGAAAAAAGATTGAACTACTTTAACAACATCCTTACCAACAATGTCCCAAAAAGATTTATAAATAAGGGAGAAAACCCGTTGGGACCGGGGCTTTTATTAGGACTCATATCAAAAATGATTTTTTTAATCTCTTTAGGCAAATGGATTTTGCACATAAATTCATTATCATATACATCAAGTGATGGAGGAAAAAAATTATCGATATTCAAGGGGAAAGGAAGCTCATTGTCTACATAATCAGAGGGGAATAAATCTTTAAAGAAATATGTAAAACAATAACCAATACCATCCGATTTCGTAAGGTTATTACCTGAAGGGGAGATGATAAATTTAATACAGTTACTTCTGCTTTTGATGATAGTGGAGAGGTGGAAAGATCTGGAGTTGGCGTCTCCGTCCTTGGTCCAATGTTCCTTCACTTTTTGGCGCCAAAAAATCTCAGTTTGATGGAGGATGGAATCTAATTCAGTTTGTAGAAAATTTTCTCTATCACGGTTCTCTTTAGATTGGTTAGAATATGAAGATCAATGATTTTTTGGATAATGGTGTTTTTTCGATCATGGATATTTTCAAAGTTATGCTTATTCCAGATAATCAACGCCCTTTTGTCGTTCTAGAATTGGTAATAACCTTTGTAAGGGGAGACGTATGGGGGAGATGGTGCCAACAATCCAAAATTACGTTTACACAAGAGAGGTTTGTCCCCCAGGTTCTCTTCTCCTGACATTAGCAGGCAAAAGCTCAAGCAAAATGGGATTATGATTGGACTTGAGAGCCGGCAATGAGAGATTGTTGCATTCTCAGAAATGTAAAACACCAAATAGGATTCCCAAGACCCCTATCCCACCTTTGACGAATGTTTGCGAATCCATCTCTTTTGTTATTCCTTGTAAAAGGGGAACCCGAGAAACCAAGATCAATCAAATTAAGCTTATTAATATTCGATATGAATTTGTTGGTAGAGGAACAAGCAAATGCATTCCCTCCTGATTTCTCGCTTTGATCAAGGATCTCGTTGAAATCGCCAATAATCAGCCAAGCCTCTCGTTGAAATCGCCAATAAGTAGCCCATCTGTTGTCTACAATAACATTCACATCAGTCTCATTCGTCCAAGCTAAACACAACTCGCCAGAAAGACCCCTAGGATCCAGAAAGTGGTAATTAGAAAGCGAAGCAACAGAAAGAGCACGAATAATAGTATTAGAATAATTAATTTTAGTTTCATAGAGAAATATTAAATATGGCTTAGAGTCTAAAATGAGTGCTTTTAAAGCTCCAATTGCCGAAGGTTTAGCCAAGCCCTAGCAATTCCAAGAAATGATTGTTGTCTTCATTGATGTACCCTCTCTCGGGCCGCAAAAGTCGTTCTGTTATTGTCTTCTATTATATCAATGATCTCCACTAAGCCTTTTTATCCAGATTTTGGACCAAAGGATCAAATCTTTCTTAGAGTATAAGATTCTTCAATGATATCTTCCCCTGCCACGAGATGGTTTAGTTGTTCTTCTCCGGAATCGATCGGGGAGATCTGATAAGAGATATGCGAAGACATCGAACAATCTTCTAACATTCCTAGTTTTAAGCTTTGAAGATTATCGGAGAAAATTATTTTCTTCCTCATAAATCGTTTTTTTTTCTTGCATGACTGATGGTCATCATCCTGGACGTTAGAATATCTCTTAGAGCCAACAATATTCAAATGTTTCCTGATAACAAGCATTGGGCCTTTTCCACCTTTAGGCCCAGAAGATATCAACTTGGATTGGCCCTTTAAGGATTTATTTGGCCTAGATAAAATATATTGAAAGATTTGGGCTGGGTACAAGTGGGTTTGAACAGAACAAGACTTTTCACTTTCTGCATCATAATAGACAGCGTCATGACTGGGTTTATAGCCAACGGTCCCTTTTTTCCTTCTATTTGTCAGACTAACCATGGTTGTAGGTATGGTTTGGTTGGAAGAGGTAGATGGAGTTGGATTGATGGTTAAGTTTTCCTGCTCCCTTATTTCGCCGGTGCCAAAATTCGATGAAAATTTCGGCGAAGGCTCCTTTTTCCATATTTACGAGGAGAACATTGGTATTATGTTGTTGAAATCTTCGTTGTTGGACATGGATGTAGATACTAGATTACCTGGTTTTTCAAGCGAATTGGGGATGATAGGCTTTGATCTAAGCCATGGTCCAAAAGCCTCGATAAGTTTGATTTCCTCTGCCGCCATGAACTCCTCCTTTCCATAATTGTCCTTTTTATGCCCAATTTTACCACAACAATAACCGAAAATACCATGCCTTTCATATTTTATAGCGCTAATAATTTTTGTGTTTCTGGAGATTTCAGCTTTGACTTGGTCGACAAGAGTAGTTGTTTTATCGATTAGGATACATATCCTAACTCCTATGTTCCATAGCTTGCGATTATTTGTCTCTGCTTTAATAAACTCCCCCCACTGAGTTTCCAATCCCCTTCATTAGATCTTCCATAATAAAACACACTGGAATATAGTCGGCTTGAATACAAAATTGTGTCTTGTCTAAAACCAGCTCCACGTCGGAGAATGCTTTCTCCAATTCCCAAATGTGCGCCGTAACGAGCTGGCCATTGAAATTCCAAGGTGACTCATCCATAATTCTTCGAACATCTCCCTCATCTTCAATAATGAAAACCAGGAATTTTAGATTGAATGATGTTGACTTCAGCTTTTTTCTTGCTTTTCCATGCGGTTATGAGTGAATTTTAGGATATGTGGGTTTATGTTTTTGGAGGATATGACCCTAGATATGATGGTTTGGGCTTTGGATTCAATAGACTTATAAGCAAAAATCATTTTAGCACAAGGAGGCTGAGGGAGATTTTCCATCCAGAAGGAGGAGAGAAAATCCAAAAGGCAGATAACACCGGGAGTTCTACTCTTGAGGAGAGAGAACAGAGGACTTTGAAAATTTGAAAGGATTTTTTTTTTGTGTATTTGTTGTTGTTTCGTAGTTGATAAAGCTCAAGTCTTATCTTTATAAAAATATTAAAACTTAACATCATTAACTAAAAGTAATCTAATAATCCCCAACTTATTTTAATGAAATGATTACACTATGAGCAAGAGCAAGAGCAAGAGCTAAAGTATTATGCAACAAAAGTGGCAATGACTTTAAACCTTCACTTAGTGCGATACATTTCTTGTATTAGAATCAAAGTGGACAAAGCCTTTAAACAATGATTCAAGGACACGTAGAATCATGCAACACACATAATACTCAAAGTGTTTTAAAACAAGCTTCACAAGCTCGCACATTACGGCCTTCTCGCAAGCCCAATTTTCACAATTTTCTTTTTATTAGTGAAAAAATTATTTTACTATTTCATTGAGTATAAGAAATGCTCAAAATTTTCCCACTCGTAAAAAGTAAAAAAAAAATTAGATATTTGGATCGAACCCAGTTCCAAGTTTAGCCTTTACAACGTCGGCAATCTCATCCTCCACAAGAATCACACCATTAAAAACCCTTATATTTCCAAAATCTCAAATTTCCCAAAAAACAAAGAACCAAATGCAACTCTATTCACTCCGCTTTCTTATACACGAAATTAAGTCGCAAAATTGAACGAAGCGGCTGCTTATTTTTTCTTAGTTTTCAAAAGTATCCTAGAGAATTAGCTCAAAATTCTCCTAGAAAGCATCTCCACTTTCTCATTTGTGTAGGTGAGTCTATCAATGATGCTCTCAAGGCTAGGACATCCCACCAATAAGAGTTATAGAGTTCATTAAGAGATTTTTGTATAATCTCAACCTTATCGTTGTCGTAAGAATTATGCTCTTGCACCATATGGAGGAGCATTTGATCAAAATATCTTAATTTCATAGAACTTGACTGATCTTGTTGGCTAGTAGTCTCTCATCTTATTGGCCAGTAGTCTCTCACCTACTAGGAACCGTGCATATATTCTCAATTCTCATAATTCACTTTTCTTATTCATCAGTAGTCTAGCACCTACTAGAAACCAACTAATTCCAGAAAAATTCCATTTGCATATAATGTTATATAGTATCAGTATGCACATGAAAATCATGTTTAACGAGGTTTTAATCTTATACTCCAAAAGTTTTTGATGCCTAATTGCAACTGCACCAACATAATAATCAGTTGTGATTGAAAGTGCAAGTGTTGACAGGAAGTGTTGGTCCAACACTCTGGAAAGAGGTGTTGGCACAACACTGAACTCAACACTGTTGGGTCCAATTTAATTATATTAAATATATTGTTTTTCCTTTATTCGTAAACTCACCTAGTTTCACAATTGTAGTTATCTGTGAATATTTCAAAGTATCAAGGAACCTGCAGAACATTGCTAAGGAACGAAGTGATAAAAGCCAAAGATTCACAAAAGGTCTTGAAGATAAGAGTTGAAGATCTTATGAAGATAATGTTGAAGAAGATCTCAAAATTATCCAAGTGATAAGAGAGCAATCAACAACTCATATTTATCATGCCATTGCTCACGGACGATCAAATCCTATAAAGAGGCGTGCTCGACACTAAGAACAACAACAAGACTAGAATTAAGTTCTGAAAGTCTAGAAGTAATTCTTGTATTTTGTTGGTCTTGTTTTACTGAGTTTTATCTAGCCAAACTATAACTCATTGGTTAGTTAGTGTTAGGATTGGGTTCCACTCGGTTGTATTTTGTAAAGTCATTGAATTAACATTTAGTGATTATTGGTCGTAAGGCTCGGCAAGTTATATTCATATAACCTACTTAAGAATTCAACTCACTGTGTTCTCTATTCCGCTGCTTAAATACTCTACAGTGAGTGTTGGGACAACGCCGAATGCAACAATGTTGGCACAACAGTGAGTGTACACATAATGTGTGAATCATAACATGAGAATGTAGGACCGTGGATTGACACAACACTTTTTGAAAGTTAAGTTGGAATTACCTTAACTCTATTTTGATCTTCTTGATAATAATAATATGCAGCGGAAGTAAGAACACAAGAAGATATAATTTTAAGAATTTTTCAATATAATTAAAAACTTACGAGCCTTAGGCGAAATAACCATAAAGGTTTTATCAAAAACGTTCCTCACAACAATTCACTCACGCTCTTTGTTGATCGGACTCAACGAAGCAGACAAGTAAGAACTACTTAACTTCTATGGACTAGACTTAAGCAGTTGATACAAAAACTTCGCAAAACAAAATGAAGACAATACAAAGAATAATTAATCCCTTGGATTATTGGCACGATTGTCTTGTCTTCATCTTGATGAACTTCACATCTTTATAGATTTCTTGAGTCTTGAACGCCAAGATGTGTTGTTCACAGTTTTGGTAACTCTTGTTGTTTCCTTGTTGAATATTGCCTTCTTTGTGAACTTCAAATCTTTCCTGAGAACGTGTTTCCATTGTTACTGATTTAACAAGGCAACACAACTTCTTCAATTCGCAGAATCTTGGAAAGAATCACAGTTGCAGAGAATCCAATATTGTTTCCTTCTTTTGAAACCGTGTGAGTTGACTATTCAACTTAGCTTGAATTATGGAAACTTCAAGTAAGGAATCTTCCAAAGCTCTTCCTTATGTTTAAGATACTTTCCTGGACATAAACATAAACAACTAAAACCGTGGAACTTGATTAATAGGTGAATAAAGGCAAAACTTAATTTTGGCAACTAAAGAACAGTTTTCACAAAAGCTCTCGGCTTTCAATGTTATCCAATGTTAACCCAACATCGTCTAACATTGCACCGTCTAACATTGATTCCAGAAAACCTGCACTTTCAATCTCCCCCTTTTTGCCTTTCTTCACAAAACCAATACCTGTTCCAATCAAGTCTTATATCCAGAAAGTTATAATCAACAAGAAACAAATTAAACTACCAAACTGCTCCCCCTTAATACAAGATATCATAATCAAAGTTAATTTAACAAAGACATGAATAAAGGTCATCACTACAACCACATATGTACATATGTTCAGACCTCAACATTCATCAATGTTGCCTCAACATTGAAACCAGTAAGTTTCCTGCATAAAGGTTAACAATCAGAACAGTTCAAAAAATTCCTTCACAAGGAATAGCAGTTAAGAACAATTAGAGCAGTTCATCAGTAGTACTTAGAGTTACAGGCCATAGCAAGATATCAAGGACAAGCCCCTTGATCAAATAAAACCAAAATAGAGATTAATGTACTAGCAGTTCAAAGATATTAGCAGTTCATAGGAAACAAAACAAAAACAAGAAGACAAAAATTAAAATTGGAACTACTCTCCCCCTTTTTGTGAAGAAGGGAGGTCCTCCAAATTTTTCACAATGTCCTCCAGTTCTTTGAGGTGTTCCTTCCTCTCTTCGATCTCCCTCTGAGTGTCAGCAATCTGCCCCCTATACCAATTCAGCATATGATCCACAAAAGCAGAAGTGATAACCAAGTAATCCTCTTCTTTGGACATTGGCACTGAAGTTCCAGCAAACTCCTTAGCCCTTTTCTGCTCAGTTCTTGGTCTCACCACTCCTTGTGGAATCCATGGAAGGTCTCTCACCCTTGATCCAGACAAGTAGCTTGGGAGAATAGTTAATTCTGAATCATTCTTCCTCCAGCCCACAGTGACACTTGTCTTAAATCCTTGACTGCCAAGGATTTTGCAGATGAGTGAGGGATAGGGTAGCATCCCATTCTTCCTTCCAGCAACTTCAGACATAGACTTCAAAATCCTCTCCCCCATATTTACAGCTAGCCCATTTTTGATTTTGTACACCAAGATTGCTGATTCCTTGGTAAGTACAGTCACATTCTTGCTTGAGAGCCAGTTGAAGCAAGCTATCTTGTACAAGACATCACTCAGGGAGGTGAGTTTTGTGGTTGGCAGAGCATCTCTCCAGATTTTGACCAACCCTCCAATCAAGTCCTCAATTACATCATCATAATAGGGGTCCTCAGATTCATCAGTAGTAGGGAAGCCACAGACCTTTTTGATGGTGTAGGGGTCAATGTTGAAGACTCTCCCCCTCACCCAAGCCTTTCCAAACTTTGGAGATCTGTAGTCCCTAATCCACTTGGAGAGATTGAGGTAGAACTCCATGACAATCTCATGAGCATAGTCACTCAGCTCCATCACTTATTGTTGCAGCTCTCTTGCTTCCAGCAAGTCCATCACTTTGTTCTCTTTGAAACTGGCCATCTCTATAGCCCTTTCAGTGTGAATCTCCCTTCTTTTGAAGGAATCCCACTTCTTCTCCAACTCTTGAGAGAGATAGTAGGGAGAATAGCAGTCCTCTTCCTCCTCAGGGTAGACCACATATAGCCCATCAGTGTACTCCTCTGTTCCTGATGTTGCCCCAACATCAGCAGCAACATCCTGCTCCTCCTCAGTCTCCTCTTCCTTCTTCTCTTCTTCTTCCTCATCCTCAACATCCAACACCTCTACTTCCTCTTCCATCACTTGCTTTCCCTTCCTCTTTCTCTCAGCAGCAGCAACAGCCTTCTTCTCTTCCTCAGCTTTCTTCTCCTCCTCAACAGCCCTCTTCTTAGCTGATCTCTCAGACTGTCTTTTCCTGGCCTCAGCCCTAGCCTTAGCAGACTCAGACATATTTTTCAATTTCTCACCATTGCCCTTTCTCTTTTTCTTTTGAGCCCTAATCCACTTCCTCACCATCTTGTCAACAGACTCATCCGCAGACACCTCCACATATTTTTCAACAAAACCACTGCCCTCCCCCTCAACAGGTATATCAGCATCAAATTCAGGAGTGGGTTCAGCAGCGTTTACCTCAGTTTCAGGCTCATTGGTGACAGGAGTGGTTGGTTCCACTGTTGGCTCAACATTGGAGGTCGATTCTCCCTGTTTGGTCTTCTTTCCTCGTCGCACATAGGGAATCGCCTTCCTCTTGTCAGCAACAGGGGCCTCAACTGTTTTTGCAGCAGCACTTCTAGTGTGTGAGCGAGTGCGTACAGCAGTGGGTTCGCTTCCTAGGGCAACATCTGCAAGAGTTTGCATTGGGGACTTGCTTGCCATTGTTAGTACAGAGATTTTGAGAGTAATCGCAGAGAAGATCAAGAGAATTTTGAGAGTAAATTTTGCAAAATAGGCACAAATAAGGAACTTGCAAGTTTAATTAAGGAAAATAGGGTTTTGATTTCGATAATAACCGTGAATAAGAGAGAGAGAGAGAATGTTAATGGGCAGTTACCAAATTTGAAACAAATAAAACTTTCCCACTATGTTTTCCCGCCCACACGTGTTGATGTTAAATTAACAGTTAACCAGAGCGGTTTTTAGAAAAAAACTGAAAACTTATAAGTTCCTGTTTTCAATGTTGACCTCAGTCTGTGCACAATGTTGGGATAACATTCAATAACATTCAAAACCGAAGGTGGAGGTACAGGCTTCACCAAGGCAAATTCATGTGAGAGCTTGAGATACATCCAAAAAAAACATCTGAAACTTAACCAATATAGCAAGTGAGTACCTCAGACATATTGTTCAGATTAAAATCATGAGTAAGTAACATAGATAACAAGAAACACACAGAGATAAGCAGTTATGAATTCAAGGAACAATTCACTTCCACAACATAGAAAGTCACAGATCAGTGTGTCACCTGCAGTATGTCACCCAAATTGTATGCCTCAACACATGAATTATACTCCCCCTAAGCCTAAACCGACACAACTCACAAACAAGAAAGAAAACAATGCAGTTCTATATGAATGCAACAAAGTAATGTCAAATAGGTAGATGGTAAACACAAATGAAAAACTCCTCAAACCAGCACAGTCACATCTCTTTAAAATCTTTATTATTTTCATAACTCATCTGAACAAAAACTGAAGGTTGCTAAACACAAAGTTAATGTCACAACTGAATGAGGGCAGCCTGAACTCCACACACCCCAGTAACAACATTAACAGCAGCAAGTTAGGCAAGTACAAAGGCCTTGAATGTTGGCAATTCATTTATCATGCACCCCAACACCCCAATTCCTCATGCATACTTGTTTACCAACCTGCATTCAAGAGAATCACCAAGTGATCAGTGCTACTAAATGTAAGAAATCGAAACCTCAAACACCCTAGTAGAAAAGATCACCCTCATGTGTTCCTTGGCCAAACAAACAGAAACATGTAAATAAGCACAACTGAGTAACAGTGAAGCTGTCAACATCATGCACCCCAGCTTCTCCACATGTCCTGTACACCTTCCATATGAATAAGACACAACTGAATAGACAACAAAGTAGTGAACTTTGTATATCCCAGCTTCTCCATATGTTAGGTAATCACAACCTCAGACAAACAGAAGAGTTTTATTAACCTTTTCAAAACCAAAGATGTGAAACTGATAACTAGAGAGAGTTGTTAATCAAAGAGTTCAACCACACAAACCAAATATGACAAAACAGTTAAAAAATGAGACTCACAAGGAATGCAACGCAACAAAGGAATGACAACAGAATACCTACTACACCACAACCAATATACCAGTGCTAGTCAGTGGTGTTATGACAACACTGGTTTTCTCAACATTTTCACATATCACACATGCCAAGAGATTTCCTCAGGCTGAAGAATCTCTCACTATCTAAAGGTTTAGTAAACATACCAGCTAGCTGATTTGTTGTCTCAATATGTTCAATGTTGATTATTTTGTCCTCTACCATATCTCTTAGGAAATGATGCATTATGTCTATATGCTTAGTTCTAGAATGTTGGACAGGATTCCTAGAGATACTTATGGCACTTAGATTGTCACAGAACATGAGAAGTGTATCACTATCTAGCCCATAATCTGAAAGCATGTGTTTGAGCCACACAAGTTGGGTAACACAGCTGCCAGCTGCTACATATTCTGATTCAGCAGTTGATAATGAAACACAGTTCTGCTTCTTGCTATACCAGGAGACCAAATTATTCCCCAAATAAAAACATCCCCCACTTGTGGATTTCCTATCATCCACATCACCTGCCCAGTCAGAGTCACTGAAACCAACCAAGTTAGTGTTAGTGTCATAAGAGTACCAGATGCCTAATGGTGAAGTTCCAGAGATATATCTAAGGATCCTCTTCACAGCAATCAAATGAGATTGCTTTGGATCAGCTTGGTACCTAGCACAAACACATACTGAAAACATGATGTCAGGTCTAGAGGCAGAGAGATATAGCAAACTACCAATCATGGATCTGTACAATGTTGGGTCAACATTGCTACCAGTGCCATCTTTTGTTATCTTCACTGAAGCGGACATAGGAGTTTTGCAAGGCTTTGATTCTTGTAGCTCAAATCTCTTCACCAGATTCCTTGCATACTTCTCCTGGTTCAGGAAGATACCATTCTCCAGCTGCTTGACTTGCAGTCCCAGAAAGTAGTTAAGTTCACCAATCATGCTCATCTCAAATGTTCCTGTCATAGACTCAACAAATTTGTCTAAAGTAGACTTGTTAGTAGAGCCAAATACAATATCATCCACATATATTTGAGCAATGCATATATCAGAACTTTTTCTAAGGACAAACAGTGTTCTATCTCCATCTCCTCTATTGAAACCTAGGCCTAACAGAAAATCAGTTAGCCTCTCATACCAAGCTCTAGGGGCCTGTTTTAAACCATACAAAGCCTTTTCAAGTTTGTACACATGGTCAGGATGTTTAGGGTCAGTAAAGCCTTTAGGTTGTTCTACATAAACCTCTTTGTCAATTAAACCATTCAGAAAGGCACCTTTAACATCCATTTGGTAGAGTTTAATTCTAAGACAGCAAGCAATAGCAAGAAGTAATCTAATTGATTCTATCCTAGCTACTGGAGCAAAAGTCTCATCAAAATCTATACCTTCTACCTGAGTATAACCTTGTGCAACCAACTTAGCTTTGTTCCTCATAATTACACCATTCTCATCAGATTTATTTTTGAAAATCCATTTTGTACCTATTACATTCACATGTGATGGCCTAGGTACTAGATTCCAAACTCTGTTTTTGGTGAATTGTAAGAGTTCCTCTTGCATGGCATTAATCCAGTAACTATCCTTAAGAGCTTCAGTTACATTCTTAGGTTCAATGAAGGACACAAATCAAGAAGCATTTTCAATAGTACATGAAGAAGACATACAAACACACAACTTAGCCATATCCTTGTAATTTACCCTTTCTTTGTTGCGTGTTCTTACTCTTTCAGTAATTTGACCAATTACTTGAGAGGCTGGATGATCTCTTTGTATTCTAAGAGGGGGATCTCTTCTGGATACATGAATCACTTCATCTTCAGAATCTGACAGCACAGATGTTGGCCTAACATTGGGGGTTTCTGGTGTTAAGTCAACATTAGTTCCAGTTTCCAGTTCAGCATCTCCAGCGTCTGTGTTCAATGTTGAGTCCAATGTTGGAGTAACATCTGAACCAGTGACTTCTTCAGTACCTGCAGAAACAGTTAAATCATCAAATATGACATTCACTGATTCTTGAATAGTATGCAATCTTGGATTGTAGACCCTGAAAGCAGCACTATTAGGAGAATATCCAACAAATATACACTTTTCACTTTTGGAATCAAATTTGCTCAAATAGTCTCTATCTTTTAGCAAATAGCAGTTAATACCAAATTCATGAAAGTGTGCTACTGTTGGTTTTGAACCCTTCAAGATTTCATAAGGTGTCATAGTAGTACCAGGTCTAAGATAAACTCTATTACTAATATGACATGCAGTATTCAAAGCTTCAGCCCAGAGTTTCTTAGATAGGTTTTTAGAATTCAACATAACTCTAGCCATCTCTTGAAGTGTTCTATTCTTCCTCTCAGCAATACCATTTTGCTGAGGTGTTTTAGGTGCAGAGAACTCATGGAAAATGCCTTTAGATTCACATAAATTAGCAAATCTAGCATTCTCAAACTCTTTTCCATGGTCAGACCTAATTCTTCCTACAGAAGTGCCATAAAGATTTTTAATACTAGCATGCAAAGTTTTGAATGTGTTGAATGCCTCTGATTTTTCTTTCAAAAATTTAATCCATGTATATCTTGAAAAATCATCAACAATAACAAAAGCATACTTCTTACCATTCAGGCTACTAACCTCAATAGGACCCATGAGATCCATATGTAGCAATTCAAAGCACTTATTAGTTCTAGGGTTAGTACTTTGTACCTGAAGTGGTGGATGAACAGCTTTTGTTTGTTTACCTTTCAGGCAGTCTTCACAAACAATTTTACCTGGGCTAGTCAACTTAGGCAGTCCTCTTACAGCCTCTAACTTCTGTAGTTTCTCCAGATTCCTATAGTGCACATGTCCTAACTTCTTGTGCCACATGACAGATTCATCTACCTTGGCATGGTAGCATTCTGCTTCATCTTGAGCAAGATAGCAGTTATCCTTTGATCTTGTACCTGTCATGACACAGACATTGTCACTATTAAACACTTCACATGAACTTTTATCAAAAGTAACTAGCAGATTGTCATCACAAAGTTGACTTATGTTAATTAAATTTGCTTTCAATCCTTCAACCAACAACACATCCTTGAGTGGTGGAAATCCTTCAACATCCAGTACTCCTTTTCCAATGATTTTCCCTTTGGTGCCTCCTCCATAAGTAACTGTTCCAACAGTCAAAGGGATTACATTTTTCAGGTTGTCAATGTTTCCAGTCATGTGCCTTGAGCATCCACTGTCAAAATACCACTTACCTGCAAGGTTAGAGTAAACAGCAGAAAAGACAACATTGCAAACAATTTTAACCTTAAGAGTTTTTATCTTCTCAGTCCAGGTTCTACTTTTATGTCCTTCAGATTTGTTACCTAATGTTGGGATAACATTCAGATCAGAGGTTTTCCTAACATTGGTACAACTATTAATTATTTTTTTCTTCTCAATCACAATTTTATATTTTTTACAATAAGGCTTAATGTGACCAGGTTGAAAACAATATTGACAGATAAAAGTAGGCCTTTTCACAGTGTGGGAAGGGATTTCACAACTCAAGTTATTGCTATCCTTGATGAAACCATCATTCAAGTAGACAGAATTAACATCTTCAGAGGAAGGTTTCTCAACATAGCCCAAACCATTTTTACCTTGATTTCCCATACTCAGCACTTCATCCAGTATAGATGTAGAGGAGTTCCATTTGTTAATGGTTTGTTCAGCTTTATCTAATTTTACCTTTACCTCTTTCAGCTCAGCCTCAGTTTTGTCAAGGTCTTTCTCATACAGCTTCAGCATCTCCTTCATGCATTCAATCTCTTCCTTCAAGCTTTTGTTGCTCTTGATGAGTTTGTGATTCTCAAGCAGCAGTTTGTGGTAGATAGACTTCAAGTCTTCAATGATTTCCTCCTAGGACATTTCACCTTCAAAGAAGTATTCTTCATCTAGATCCACTGTACCATGAAAACAATCAAAGTTAGCTTCATCAAAGTAGGACACAAGATAAGGTTCAGAATCATTATCAAATTCATCCCAATCTGCAAAGAAGGCCTCCTGTTCTGATGTTGGATCCTGAATGTTGGGGTAACATTGAGATCCAAAGCAGTTCAGGGAGTCTTCTGGTGTCCAGTCAATCTGAGTGAGTAGCGCAGCAGTTTGAACCTCTTCTGATTGTTCTTCAGCTTCTCCAGAACTAAAGTCATCTTCATTGAAATCATCTACACAAACCCAATGAGAATTTCCTCTTTTTCTAAGAGTGTTAGCACATTCATTAGCCATATGACCATATCCTTTACATTCAAAACATTGAACATCTTTTAACTTACCAGCTTCTAAAGGAGTAGGTTTCGATGCCATGTACTTCACAAACTTAGGAGGTAATTTCTTATAACCTGTGGAACTGTTACTAAGGTTCTTCTCTTTACCTTTTCCTTTAAGATTCAACTTATTGAACTTCTTAGTAATTTTCCCATAGTTTGAAGAAATTATTTCAAAATCATCATCACTTTCATTGTCAAGATTTGAACCTCTTAAATCAACAGCCCTATGTTTGCTAGGTTGTGAGGCAAGCTCCATCTCAAATTCTCTAAGAGTATTCATCAAGACTTGAAACTGTAGATTAGCAAGGTTTCTAGATTCACTCATTGCAATTTTCTTGAGAGCAAATTTAGATGACAGTGTTCTCATAGCTTTGTAAACCATTTCTTGATTGGTCATAGCAAAACCTAGATTTTCACATTGGTTAGCAATATCAAGAATTTTCTCAAAATAACTGTCAACACTCTCATCTTCTCCCATCTCAAGTTTTTCAAATTGCAAAAGCAGTTGTCTGTATTTAGAATCTTTAACAGCAGAATCTCCTTCACAATGTAATTCAAGTATATCCCAAGCATGTTTGGCTTTTGTACAGTTCTGGATTAACTTGAACATGTGATGATTAACCCAACTAAAGATAGCATTAAGAGTTGTAGAGACTTACCTCTGCTGCTGTCCAGTCTGCTTCTGGTTTTGGAACTAGATCACCTTCACCATCTCTTGGTAATGTTGGAAGAGAGTATCCATTGATCACGGATTTCCAGGCTCGAATATCAATAGCTTTGATGTGAGACCTCATCCTGATCTTCCAATATGCATAATTGGAGCCATCCAAAACTGGGATCCTGTTGGTATTAGGATTGACACTGTCCATGGTGTTGTATCACCTCCAAACCACCAGTGTAGTCGGTGTTTGGCTCTGACGCCAATTGAAAATGTAGGACCGTGGATTGACACAACACTTTTTGAAAGTTAAGTTGGAATTACCTTAACTCTATTTTGATCTTCTTGATAATAATAATATGCAGCGGAAGTAAGAACACAAGAAGATATAATTTTAAGAAGTTTTCAATATAATTAAAAACTTACGAGCCTTAGGCGAAATAACCATAAAGGTTTTATCAAAAACGTTCCTCACAACAATTCACTCACGCTCTTTGTTGATCGGACTCAACGAAGCAGACAAGTAAGAACTACTTAACTTCTATGGACTAGACTTAAGCAGTTGATACAAAAACTTCGCAAAACAAAATGAAGACAATACAAAGAATAATTAATCCCTTGGATTATTGGCACGATTGTCTTGTCTTCATCTTGATGAACTTCACATCTTTATAGATTTCTTGAGTCTTGAACGCCAAGATGTGTTGTTCACAGTTTTGGTAACTCTTGTTGTTTCCTTGTTGAATATTGCCTTCTTTGTGAACTTCAAATCTTTCCTGAGAACGTGTTTCCATTGTTACTGATTTAACAAGGCAACACAACTTCTTCAATTCGCAGAATCTTGGAAAGAATCACAGTTGCAGAGAATCCAATATTGTTTCCTTCTTTTGAAACCGTGTGAGTTGACTATTCAACTTAGCTTGAATTATGGAAACTTCAAGTAAGGAATCTTCCAAAGCTCTTCCTTATGTTTAAGATACTTTCCTGGACATAAACATAAACAACTAAAACCGTGGAACTTGATTAATAGGTGAATAAAGGCAAAACTTAATTTTGGCAACTAAAGAACAGTTTTCACAAAAGCTCTCGGCTTTCAATGTTATCCAATGTTAACCCAACATCGTCTAACATTGCACCGTCTAACATTGATTCCAGAAAACCTGCACTTTCATAACAAAAGGGTACCAATCCCGATCCATATATTTACAATTGGTGTCAGAGTCAAGCACCTAATTCATTGGTGTTTGGATTTGGTACCATACCATGAATAATGCGAACCCCAATACTAACAACAGGTTACCAGTGCTGGATGGGACAAATTATGCTTACTTGAAGATTAGGCTCAGACAGTACATCAAATCCTTGGATCTAGGGCGTGGAAATCAATCATTGATTGCTACACTCCACCAATGACGGCCAGAGACGATGACAATGATGTACACCTGAAACCTGAAGCTGACTGAATTCAAGGAAAAGTCAGTGAAGCAGTCAACAATGAGAAAGCATTGAATGCCATCTTCAGCTGGATTGATCCTCATATGTTCAGGTTAGTACAATTTTGTACAACTGCCAAGGAAGCCTGGTTGCTCCTACAAACTAATTGTGAAGGAAATGCTTGTGTTAACAAAGCTAGACTTCAAATTGCTCTACAAAAATTTGAAAGCATTAGGATGGGTGATGATGAGTCTGTTACTTCATACTTTGCAAAACTGATGGATTTATCGAATGAATATCAAAGTTTAGGTGATCCTCTAACTAATAAACAACTTGTTTACAAAGTTATGAGAACTCTGTCCCCTAGGTTTCAGGTCAAGAAGATTGCTATGCAAGAAGCCAGAAACATGTCATCACTTAACTTTCACACTCTTCTGAATGTACTTCAAGAATTTGAAATGAACTCATAACCAACTACAAAACACAGAGGTCTTGCTCTAAAAGCTACTGAAGAAGAAGAAGTAGATGATGAAACTGAAATAAGTGCTTATATAGGTTTTGTAGTAAAGAAGTTCAATAAAATTGCTTTAAATGATAAAGTCAGAAAAGAGAAGAATGTGCCTCATAATCTAAGAAGAAGTTTTCCTGGTAGAATGGTCAAGTATTCCTTCAAAAATCCTACTGAGAGTGACACTAAGAAATTGTAAGAACTTCAATGTTTTGAATGTAAAGGCATTGGACATATGTCATATGAGTGGGCTAACACATCGAGAATCAAAGGTAGCTCTACTTGGGTATGCATAGATGATATTGATGATGAGACAGGTTTGGAAGAACTACCATAATAACAAGTGTCTAAAGAAGTTTACACAACAGCCTCAATTTCTTTTCTGAAATAAATGAATCTGAGGAACACTATAACTTTGTTTATTTTGGTGGATCTGTAGCTTTGAATGAAGAATACTATCTTGAAGAGGTAATGGATCAAGACAAGGTAGTAGATGAGCTAAAAGTTGTCTATAGAGAACTGCTTGATGAGGTAAAGAAAATCATGAAAAGAGAAAAAGAACTCATCAGGGAGAATAGTTTCCTGATTGAAACTATAACTGAACTGGAGAAGAACCTCACCAGAAAGGAATGCCAAATTGAAAAGATGGAGATAAAGCTTGAAGAGGCAGAGAGGACCATTGCCAAGTGGAACTCTAGCACAAGCAGGTTGGATGAAGTAGTGAACATTGGGAATGACGAGACTACAGGTTTAGGATACCATGAAAGGTCATAAGCACATGAGAATGTCGTTTCTGGCTTTGTAAGGGATGGTTCTAACAGAAATAGTGGTTACACTAAACAGTCTAAAAAGGTAACTTACATGCATCAATACTGTTTCCAGCCTGGTCACTTAAAACCATACTGCTATAAGTACATGAAGTTTTGTGAAAATTATAACTACAGTAGCAGTGTTGCATCGGGTGTTGAGACAACACTAGGACACTATAATGTTGGCTGAACATTCCAAACCAACACCAGGGAACAAAACAACTATTTTCAAAAGAATAGACTTTGGTCTCGAAAAATAAAAATTGTTTGTAATGTTGTATTCTCAGCTACTCATACTCTTACTGGTGACTGGTACTTTGACAATGGTTGTTCTAGACATATGACAGGTAACAAGGAAACCTTATGGAACTTGTACATGTGTTCACTGGTACTATTACATATGGTGGAGGAAGCAAAGGAAATATTGTAGGGAAAGGGGTTCTCAATGTGGATGGTTTCCCTCACCTTACTGAGGTTCTTTTGGTGGATGGTCTTAAGGCTAATCTCATCAGCATCAGTCAGCTCTGTGATGATGATTTAATTATGAATTTGATAAGTATTCCTGTGATGTGTTTGATGATTCTAACAACTATGTTATGTCAGGAAAAGGTGAACATACAACTTCTACTTGGTGGATGAGTATGCTCAATGCTTACATGTGAAGGTTGATGAATCAGTAGTATGGCAGAGAAGGTTAGGCCATGTCCACTACAGGAATCTGGAGAAGATCATCAAGTTAGAAATTGTGAGAGCCATACCTAAACTTTCAAGTCTAGGTAAATTGGTCTGTGGTGATTGCCTGCAAGGTAAACAAACTAAGACTACACATGCACCCATACATGTGGAAGGTTAGGTCTCTAGAACCTCTAAATGCTTTGAACTGTTGCACATGGATCTGATGGGTCCTATAGAGGTTTGTAGCGTTGCTGATAAGAAGTATGCTTAGGTGATTGTTGATGACTTCTACAGATACACTTGAGTTAAATTTTTTAGGGACAAATCTGAAGCTGTAGAGACTTTCAAGATACTAGATGATAGTATTAAAGTGCTCTATAATGCATTTGTTATTAGGATTAGATCATATCATGGCAGGGAATTTGAAAATAGAAAGTTTGATGATCTGTGTGGTTCTAGAGGGATCTCTCATGAATACTCTGCCCCTATCACTCCCAAACAAAATAGAGTTGCAGAAAGAAAAAATATAACTTTGCAAGAAATGACTAGGGTTATGTTGAACTCCAGAAAAAGAACTAAAAGACTTTGGGCTGAAGCACTTAGTACAACATGTTATATTTCAAATAGAGTTTATCTTAGATTAGGCACAACAATGACTCCTTATGAGATTGTCAAGAAAGCTAAAGCCATTTTCATGAGTTTGGTTGTATGTGTAATATTCTGAATGATAGACAGCCATTAGGAAAGTTTGACGCTAAAATTGAAAAGTGCATTTTTGTTGAATAATTATGTGAATAATAGCGCTTATAGAGTGTTTAATCCTAGATTAAATACTATTCAGGAATCTGTAAATTTTGTGTTTGATGATCAGGATGTTCCTGCAGGTAACTCTGAAGGTCAACTAAGATTACCACAGACTGGCGATGTGGTGCCAACACCAGCAGGAGACAGTGTGGACTCAACACCTGAGATTGACACAGAAGAGAGTGGGAAAGATGATGTTGAGCCAACGGCTGAAGATGTTGATGTTGGACCAATACCAGAACACACGGATTCTGACACTGAAGACTTTGCTGGAGAAAGAGTTATTAGGGACACTCATGCCAGAATACTGAGAGATCATCATACTTCTCAGGTTATAGGAAATCTTACTAAAGGAGTAAGAACCAGAAACAAAGAAAGAGTAAACTATAGGAATATGGCTAAACTTAGTGTTTGTATGTCATATGTGTGCAACTCTGTTACTTGCTTTGTCTCTGCTATAGAACCTAAGAATGTTAATGAGGCTCTTAAAAACTCTCACTGGATAAATGCTATGCAGGAAGAACTCATACAATTCTCTGAAAATAAAGTGTGGAAACTAGTTCATATGCCTTCTCATGTTAATGTAATTGGAACTAAGTGGATATTTAAAAATGAAAGTGATGAGAATGGAGTGATAGTGAGGAACAAGCCAGATTAGTAGCCCAAAAGTATGCACAAGTAGAAGGGATTGATTTTGATGAAACGTTTGCTCATGTGGCCAGAATAGAATCTATTAGACTACTTATTGCAATTGCATGTTTCTTAAAAATCAAATTATACTAAATGGATGTTAAGGGTTCATTTTTGAATGGGTATATAGACAAAGAAGCCTTTGTTGATCAACCTAAGGGATTCACTAACCCCCATCACCTTCACTATGTATACAAACTTGAAAAGGCCTCATATGGATTGAAACAAGCTCTTAGAGCTTGGTATGAAAGGTTGACTAAATTCTTACTATGTTTTGGTTTTACTAGGGGTGAGGGTGATAGGACACTGTTTACCATGAAAAATAATAAGAAAGCCTGTATTGCCCAAATCTATGTTAATGATAGAGTATTTGGCTCCTCTAACCTTGGACAAGTTTGTGAATACTATGACAGGTACATTTGAAATGAGTATGATAGGGGAGCTCACCTTCTTCCTAAGACTACAAGTGAAGAAAAAGGAAGCAAGGATGGTCTTGTCTCAAGAGAAGTATGCCAGGAATTTGGTGAAGAGATTTGGGTTGCTGGAATCCAAACCATGCAAGACACCAATGTCCACTACAGTGAAGATTTAAAGGGATGTAGCTGGTGAAGATGTTGACTCAACACTTTACAGATCAATGATTGGAAGTCTCATGTAGTTATCAGCCACCAGACCAGACATAATGTACTCTGTGTGTGTCTGTGCCAGGTTTCAGGTAGCACCAAAGGTATCTCACTTAACTGCAGTAAAAAGAATCTTAAGATAAATCTCTGGAACTGTTGAGTTAGGAATATGGTACTCTCATGATACAAATTCAAACTTTGTTGGCTTTAGTGATAGTGACTGGGAAGGTGACTTAAATGATAGAAAATCCACCAGTGGGGGTGTTTTTATCTGGGAAATAATTTAGTTTCTTGATACAGTAAGAAACAAAATTGTGCATCTTTATCTACTGATGAGTTAGAGTATATTGCAGCTGGCAGCTGTGTAACCCAACTGATATGGTTGAAATATATGCTTTGTGATTATGGGTTAACTAGTAATACTCTGCTGTGATAACTTTAGTGCTTTTAGTATTTCTAAAAATCTTGTGCAGCATTCTAGAACCAAACACGTTGATATTAGACATCACTTTTTAAGAGATTTGGTTGAAGATAAAACAGTCACAATTGAACACATTGAAACCAACAACCAACTGGCTGACATGGTCACTAAACCACTAGACACTAAGAGGCTCTTCAATTTGAGGAATGCTCTCGGCATATGCTTGTTGTGAACACACTAAACATATAGGTGTTACCTTAACATCACAGGCTAACACCAGTGACTGGTTGTTATGTAACTAGATTACTCTCTTGTTTGTTTGGTTAGTTCATGTGATCTTCTCACTATCTCATGCTTGTTTGTCTACATTCTTGACCCATGTGGAGTCTCACTTACATGTCATTATTATTAGATAGCTTACTCTTTACAAATGCGTGTTGATTTCTTTGTTAAAACTTTCTTGGCTTTGAGGTAGTGTATTTCCTTGGAAAAGTTGGGGTACACGGAGCTGACAGCTATGTTGTATTCAGTTGTGTTCTATTTAAGGGAAAGACACACAAAACAATATAAAGAAGCTGGGGTGCACAGAGTTGACAATTATGCTGTATTCAGTTGTGACTTATCTATGTTGTTTTGCCTGTAGAAGGGGCATATCATGGTAAACTTGTATGTTGGGATGATTGGGCTCATGTACTGCCTTTCATGCAGTGTATTTGCTCACTTGTACTAAAACCTTCTTAATGATGCCTAGTAAACAAGTATGTGCTAGGTTACAACGGTGTAGGGGCTCGACGCTGCCTGCATTCAGCCCTATGTACTTGCCTGTGCATCTGCATTGATCATGTTAACATTGAGGTGTTAGAGGTCCTGTTATTGCCTACATTTAGCGAAGACATGATCCTTCATGCGTCATCATGCTAAAGCTTAAAAGTTATTTTTGTTAATCAGATCTGAAAATTGAATAAGTAAAGAGTTTTTGTCTGTGACTGTTGATATTTGGTGTTGGGACAACACTGGGCTTATAAATGTTGGTCTAACATTATTCTTCACTTTCGTTCTTCTATGCTTGCTTATCCTACTGTGTTGCCATGATCTTAAGGGGGACTATCTCTTGGCTTTCTTCAGAATCATGAATATCATATGAAAAGGCATATCTCCTGGGTTATTAGCTGCCAGTAACACACAAGTCTGTTTCTCATTGAACTATAGGAGATTAATTATATGTGTCATGTTAATCCCCTTACTATTCTCTAGTGTGTTTTTTGTTATCTAACTCCCACTCTTATTTCAGATCTAAGGCAAGCTACTGTTTTGTATGGTTCATTCTAACTCAGTAGGTTCCAGTTATCTTGCTTAGATTTCGCTTATGCCAGTATGTAAAGAAAACATTGGTAAGATCTTGACCACACAAACACTTGGTTCGGTACTATATGTTGAGAAGTTGGAGTTCTCATGTTAGGCCAACATCGGATCAAGGAATGTTGTCTAAATACTCACCTCAACGTTGTGACTCATAAGTTATACACAATAACTGCTCTGGTCACGTGTCACGCCAACACGTTCACGTTCAGCACGTCTTGACTCAACATGGCGGGAATGGCACACGATCACATCATTTACCCGACCACTACTCCATATTAAGTTCCACTTTCCTTTTTCATTCTTCTTACCTGAGCTTAATTTTTACAAAATTTATTAAACCCTAATTTCTCTAGTCACACCTTATTTACTCATGGGCTACAATGGGAAAGAAATTCACAATTACTGATCTTGCCAACCTCGCTGCTGCCATGTCGTCCGATGCAGGGGAAGAAATGAAGAAGCACCCGCTCTCACAACCCGGTGGTAACCACTGAACCACCAAAAAGAAAGGCCCATGTTTACTCCGGGAGAAATGTCAAGTCGAAGAAGAGTGCATCTACCAGTGCGGCACCAACACCAGTTCCTGAGGATGTTGCGCCAGCATGCAAACCCATGGATGTGGTCACAACATTGCAGCCAGAGGATGTTGATACCACACAGGAGACTGCACTGCCTACTATCTCTGAGGAGGGCCCCCTAACCGACGAACATGTGATTTCAGAGGAGAAACAACCTGAGGAGGGTTAATCTCCTGCTCCTCCTTCTGAAATTGAGGGGGAGAAGGAAGAAGAATGGATGCAAGATGAAGAGGAAGCTTCTGAGGAGAACGTTGCTGAGGAAGAAGCAACAGACGAAGATGAGAATGCTACTGAAGAAGAGGAATCCTCATCCCTGAAGAAGACGACTCTGCAGATGAGGATGTGGGGGAAGGGTCTGAGGAAGAAGAGGAGGAAGACGAGGAAGGATCGGAGGAGGATGATGAGGAAGAGATCGAGCTTGATGTTGTGTGCAACATCAGCTGGTAGGAGTGTTAATCCAACATCAATTGAGGCCGATGAGGACGCAGCACATGAGTCTGATGAGGAGTCTGAGCCAGAGCCACCAAACATATTTGAGGCTGATTTTCCCACTGAGCATCCTAATAGGTACTTCTTAACCAAAACTGCGAGTGATAACTATGATATTATGAATGCAAGGAAAATTTGGGCAGAAAGGAACATTGTGAAGGATGACTTTAAAAAGTATAAGGTGTTTGATTTTCTTGCGTCTAGGAGCTTAGTTTATTCTCTGATAGATATTGTCCCCTATGTCCCTGATGTTGTTAGGGGATTTTACTGTAACATGTCCAAGTTTGTGCATGCTAAGGGGTCCCCCAAGTGTGGGAGAGTATATGTGAGGGACAAGTTCTACAACTTCAATCCCTCAATTATAAACAAAGCTTGGGGGATGCCTGGAGGACAAGAGACATAGGTTGAGATTAATGATGACAACATGATGAAGGAACTGACAGGGGGACTGGATAAGAAATGGAAGAATAAACAGAAGGTGACTAGACTCACCTCCCCCACTGTTGTCTTGTGTAAAGACGCCTCATACAACTGGATATCCTCAACCAACTCCACATTCCTCACTCATGAGATGGTTGTGTTGGTTTTCAAACTACTGAAGAGGCACCCAGTGAAAATGGGGGAGAGAATGTTCAGAACTATTGCAGAGGCTGCACACAAGAAGGATGCAATCTTGCCATTCCCTTCCTTGATCTACAAGATTCTCACTGACCAAGGTTTCAAGTAAGGGAACAATGAGACCTTTGTGGACAAGGCTGGTCAGCTGCCCATCACTAAGAACTACTTGGGAGGAGACAAAATTATTGATCTCTCATGGAAAGACATCAATGCTCCAAAAAGTAGTGGAGCTCAGCAGGGGAAGAAGGAGGCACACAACTTCACCACTGCCTCAGTTGATGAGGATGCTTCTACCCCTTTTGTGGCCATCAACACTGCCTTCATTGAGGAGAAGGTGGAGTGGTGTGACAAGATGGTAGCTGGCAAGAGAAGGGAGATTGTTGATAATGAGGAGGAGATCAAGGAGCTGGACACCATCAAGAAGCACCTGTTAGTGGTGCTTTCCTCGCAAAAATGGGGAGATTAGCCACCAATTTTTGTTTATGTACTTTAGCTTTTTTTTAACAATGTTTTCAATGTTTTTTTTTGGCACAGAAAGCATGTTCTCTGTTTTGGTTTTGTTTCTGGGATGTAATTTGAACAATATTCTGAACATTACTATTATTCTAAGTTTGCCTGGATTTGCACTGTTGAACTAACTACATGTATTGAAATGACAGATAAAAATGTTGGAACAACACAAAAGTCAATTGTGTTGGCTCAACGATGTAGTACTCAATTATAGATTAAGGGGAGAAAATTAGAATAAGTAGTAGTTCTTATGCTCTGGATAACAGGTACTTAAAGGAAATCGGTTGCAGGTGGGGTTTTGTGAAGAAAGACAAAAAAGGGGAGATTGAAAGTGCAAGTGTTGACAGGAAGTGTTGGTCTAACACTCTGGAAAGAGGTATTGGCACAACACTGAACTCAACACTGTTCGGTCCGATTTAATTATATTAAATATATTGTTTTTCCTTTATTCGTAAACTCACCTAGTTCCATAGTTGTAGTTATCGGTGAATATTTCAGAGTATCAAGGAATGTGCAGAACATTGCTAAGGAACGAAGGGATAAAAGCCAAAGATTCACAAAAGATCTTGAAGATAAGAGTTGAAGATCTTATGAAAATAATGTTGAAGAAGATCTCGAAATTATCCAAGTGATAAGAGAGCAATCAAGAACTCGTATCTGTCACGCAATTGCTCACGGATGATCAAATCCTATAAAGAGGCGTGCTCGACATCAAGAACAATAACAAGACTAGAATTAAATTTTTAAAGTGTAGAATTCTTGGATTTTGTTGGTTTTGTTTACTGAATTTTATCTAACTAAACTATAGCTCATAGGTTAGTTAGTGTCAGGATTGGGTTCCTACTTAGTTGTATTTGGTAAAATCATTGAATTAATGTTTAGTGATTATTTGGCTGTAAGGCTCGGTAGGTTATATTCATAACCTGCTTAAAATTCAACTCACTGTGTTCTCTATTCCGCTGCTTAAATACTCTACAACGAGCGTTGAGACAATATCGAATATAATCAGTGTTGGCACGACACTCAGTGTACACACAGTGTGTGAATCATAACAAAAGGGTACCAATCCCATACATTTACATTGATAAGCATATTTGCATGTGAAATATTGATCTCTAAGAGACATCAAATACTACATTAACCTCCACTATGCAAGATAATGTCTCGCTTTTTCACATCTTATAACATATTTTCTCGGCTTATCAATGTTCTTTTACAAAAGGTAATGGTCTCAGTAGAGTTCTTAAACATTTAAGGCTTATGGGGAGCCATAAACGTAAAAGCAGAGGCAAAGAAATGATTTGTTGTGCATAATTTTTTCATCGCATAATTTCTTGATCTCTAGCTCATTACAAGGTTGGGCGGCCTTTTTGTATTGCAATTTTTGGGGTTACAATTGCCGGGTAGTATTAAATTGTTAGTTTAGCTTATTTAACTTAAACATGTCAGACCCTACAAGCCCGCCGCGTGGCAGTGCCCCCCCCCCCCCCCCTTCGAAGGGGGTTATAGATAGTCTGGCACCTCTACACATACGGACTCGTCATTCTGGTACTCCAGTCCATGTTAGTGCCCCTCGTCGATTATGAGCGTCACGATCCAGTTGAGCCGCCCATTTAGACCCAGAGTCGTGCGTCGCATGGTGCATCTACATAGTCCACTTTTCTACAACGACGACTTTCATTTGGATCGAATGATTTTCATGCTCTAGGATCAACGGGCCAAATGCCCCATTCACCGTCTGGATCCAGGCCTACTGTGTAGAGACCACCATCAACTGAGTCCACCAGAGCTGGACCGAGCATCAAGCCTGAAAATGTAGGACCGTGGATTGACACAACACTTTTTGAAAGTTAAGTTGGAATTACCTTAACTCTATTTTGATCTTCTTGATAATAATAATATGCAGCGGAAGTAAGAACACAAGAAGATATAATTTTAAGAAGTTTTCAATATAATTAAAAACTTCCGAGCCTTAGGCGAAATAACCATAAAGGTTTTATCAAAAACGTTCCTCACAACAATTCACTCACGCTCTTTGTTGATCGGACTCAACGAAGCAGACAAGTAAGAACTACTTAACTTCTATGGACTAGACTTAAGCAGTTGATACAAAAACTTCGCAAAACAAAATGAAGACAATACAAAGAATAATTAATCCCTTGGATTATTGGCACGATTGTCTTGTCTTCATCTTGATGAACTTCACATCTTTATAGATTTCTTGAGTCTTGAACGCCAAGATGTGTTGTTCACAGTTTTGGTAACTCTTGTTGTTTCCTTGTTGAATATTGCCTTCTTTGTGAACTTCAAATCTTTCCTGAGAACGTGTTTCCATTGTTACTGTTTTAACAAGGCAACACAACTTCTTCAATTCGCAGAATCTTGGAAAGAATCACAGTTGCAGAGAATCCAATATTGTTTCCTTCTTTTGAAACCGTGTGAGTTGACTATTCAACTTAGCTTGAATTATGGAAACTTCAAGTAAGGAATCTTCCAAAGCTCTTCCTTATGTTTAAGATACTTTCCTGGACATAAACATAAACAACTAAAACCGTGGAACTTGATTAATAGGTGAATAAAGGCAAAACTTAATTTTGGCAACTAAAGAACAGTTTTCACAAAAGCTCTCGGCTTTCAATGTTATCCAATGTTAACCCAACATTGTCTAACATTGCACCGTCTAACATTGATTCCAGAAAACCTGCACTTTCAAAGCCGACAGAGTCTCCAAGAGTCGAACCATCCACATGTACGCAAATGCATCCTAGTAGGGGACCCTCTAGTGGTGCTCCGGTACCCCATGACCTGGCCCTCCGTCATTGCAGTAGATTGACTTCAGAGGGACTTTTTCTGGATTCGTTCTCAATTTCTACGATAATCACAGTGCTTATCAGGTCGTTCATAACAGACTTTTATCCCACTTATGGGAAGGTCCCCAAGAATATTAGAGAGGATATTTAGATGAAGTCCACAGTGAGTTATTATATAAGTATTTTATTTAATTATTATAAAGAATTTATAAAACAAAATATGATAAATCTTAAAAAAATAATTATTTACAGAATATTTATGGGGTCCGTGAGGCCGATTGGGGAAAGGTACATGATGCCTACGAGAAGAAGGCAAGTAAGAGGTTTAAGGAGTTGATTAACAACACGAAGAGGACATACCTTGCGAGGAATGATGATCCAAAGTACGCTGGTCGGATGAAGACCTGGATGAATGACAAGTTGGAAAAGAAGGATATTCCTCACTAGGCGAACGAGGAGCATAGGTTGGTGTCCAACACGACACGAAAGAACAGGAGAGGAGGGGAGACCCCTGAGTATCGCCTGATTGCATATCTCACTTATGTCGGGGGATCCATCGACTACATGGAGATTTTCCGTAGGATGGTATGCCTTATTGAATTTTTTCTTATACGTGTAAACCTTGTCTTATATGTATAAAGTTTAACGTAATTTTTATTGTAATATGTAGGCTCTGGCGTATTCATATCGGACCACCCCTATTTGACACGACGAGATGTACACTTTTAACCGTACACATATGGTGAGAGGACGGCGAAAGAGAGACCCACATAGGTGGTTGCATGAGTCATACAAGGCTATTTATGTAAGTACTGCCAGTTACATCTTTGTTATTTATCTTGTGAATTTTATTAAATTTCATATTACAATATATAAACACTTATTTTTCCAAATACTTACAGAGGGAGTACATGAGGTTAATGTAGACGAGGTATCCTGATCAGGCAGATTGTCCCATCCGAAGGATTTTGGAATGGAGTTTAGGAAGGAGCATGGCTTTACGCAGTACAACATCACGCACTTGGAGGAGTAGAACTAGAAGTTATGGCCAAGTACTGATCAGAGAGTTGGCGTCCTACTATAGCATATCTAGGCCTTAACGCAGCATGTTACGTAGACGACAGGTACTCCTACACCATCGCTTCCTATTGGATTTATGGCTGATTTTCGTCGATCTGAAGCTCATAGTACCATTCATCCGCCTCCACGGCCGCCCCGCAGAGCACGAGACTCATCTGCTCATAACTCTTCTTCAACTGATATGTATGAGCCAGAGTATGATTCGGACGATGATGATGATGTTGAGAATGCAACGGATCCAGAGGTCCCGTACGATGATGATGATGATGAGAATGGGGGTGGTGGGACTGTTTCA
This sequence comes from Linaria vulgaris, assembly GCA_948329865.1. Lineage (NCBI taxonomy): Eukaryota > Viridiplantae > Streptophyta > Magnoliopsida > Lamiales > Plantaginaceae > Linaria > Linaria vulgaris. The sequence continues at coordinate 37,464,727 of OX415253.1, forward strand.
GCTACGTACATGCTCGGCAGTAATGATGCGGGTGATTGACATGGCCTAGTTGTAGTTTTTTTATTTGTACTTAAATTGAACTATTAATGTAATGTAGTTAATTAATATTATGTTGCGTTAATGTACTTAAGTTCTTAATGTATTCTTTTAGTGTAATGAAAACCTGTATTTATGACAATCTGATTGTGTTATGTTATTCATGTTATTCATTAATTGTATTAATGAAAGCATGTATTGTTAATATAACTGTGTTATGTTATTCATGTATTGCGTACTTGTACTTTTGTTTCTTTCAATTGCTCAACAAAACTTTACATGAAAAAAAAATACGCCACATACAATCTAAGAAACTGATTATTACATTGTATTCTCCCCTTACTAATAAACGTTATCATATGAGTCCTCTTCATCAATGTCATTCTCCTCTTGGCATTCTCCACGTATGAACCACCTTCGACCACTTCAAATTCGCCAGCCCCCAATTGGATATTTATATCAAATGGGCTAAGATCTACAAATAGATTCAACCTTTCTAATTCGTTCTCTTGTAATACTTTATCTGGATTCCCACTTGATCCTCATTTTCAACAACCCATGATGACATATCGATAATGTGCCTAGCCGAAATAATAGACACACGCAACCATCCTTTTCGACCCAGCCGGCCTGTCCTAAGGTTAGGGTACGGGGCGTAGTATGCATGTAGGGCTTGATTTGCAAAAATGAATGGCTCGTTGGTGGCGAGGGAACGTTGTGGGTTAATATCAACCACATTGAACGTCTCATGAACTTCTGTCCCTCTGTGAATATCATACAACATACATTTTAATAACACAATGTATAGTGGTTTCGTTCCTCCCCAATATTCCACTTATGTGATGTTTTTCAACGTCCCGTAAAAGTTGGTGGCGTCGAATCCTCCCATGTCTCCCTTGACATGCACTTCACTACAATCACTCTTCTTTAGGCCCAAGTGTGTATATGTGTGGACTCTAAACCCGTTCACAATGTATCCATCATACGTCATCACTGTACTGGCAGGACCAATAATCAGTGGATCTACTCAGGCATCTCTCGCATAGTGCCCACTAAAATATGTCTTCTTGAACCATGTCACGTACTATGTGTTCCTCTTTGTTTGCACCATCATAGGACTAAGGCCATGACACTCATCTTCTATTAACAACTTGTGACATAAAAACGAACAAGTTAGTACTAAACAATAAATCTCAATTTTTGTTTATAACTAAAGTAGTTGTTACGTAAAATGTTGACTTACTCGACCCATCTGTCTAGCTCTAGACAATCAAGAAGCGTATAAAGTTCAATCTGCTCCCACTCATCAGAAGTCAATTGTCTCTTCTTATTCGACGATTCTATAGGCACCCCTTTCTTGTGAAATATTGAAAGCTCATCATCCCACTCCTTACTTTCTAACGAATCGTTCCTGTTGAGGCTATTATATTTGGTCTGAACGGAGATATCCAGATACTGAGAACACAAATTGGCAAGCTCTAAGAGTAGGTAAGCATTGACTATGCTTCTTTCGACCCTCGCTTTATTCAACTAAAAACTTAAAAACAATATTGTGTTTAAAAAATTATAAATGTACCTCTCGAATGGATACATTCATCTATAGTGCACCGAACCTCGTATAGTAGGTGTATGGCTAAATGCTCAATAGAATCAACAAAAAGGAGGAGGGAATATCCTCTCCAGTTTTCAAAACATAACCATAATTGATTCCTCGAGTCTCTCCATATTTGTGGCCGAAACTTCTGACGCACAAATAGCCCTAAAGAATAGACTAATCTCCACTAACTTTCCCCAAATGTATGGAGTCAAGAAGTTGCGAAAGGCAATCGGTATCAATCTCTGCATGAAGACTTGACAATCATGACTCTTCATATTGTACGACCTTCCTTGTTGCATTTGTACGCATCACCCCAAGTTCGAGGCATACCCGTCGGGAAACTTAAGACCGCCCAACCAGTCAAGCACCTTACTCTTTTGCTCCCTCTTGAGACAGTAGGTTACCTTTGGCTTTTTAATGTTCTTTCCTCTGCCAGTTGGTAATAGGACAAGCTCTTTACGGTCAGTTAAGAGCTTCAAATCTAGTTTAGACTTGATGTTGTCCTTCATCTTAGCGTCATCCATCACTGTGTTGATGATTTTGTCAAAAAGGTCTACTCGGTGTGCATGACATATAGATTATGTTGAATTAAGTTTGTGGACTAGTAAGGAAGTTACCAAAAGATGCTCTTCCGACACCAATTATGAGTTGTTCCAAACCCCAGGATCTTTCTTGTATTTGGTCCAAAACCCACCGGCGAGAGTCTATCCACAATTGCCCTCATTTCATCATCGATTTTTCTTGGAATAGGCTCTTCAGGTGCACCTCAACCTTTATAGAACCCCTTTTGTTGTTCCTCCATATATGACGTATTGGAAGAAATCGATGGTGATAATTAAAGAATGACGGTTTTCCACAATTCTACAACGTAAATGATTTTGTGTACCTCATATAATAAGGGCACGATAACTTTCCATGCATACTCCACTGGGAAAACTTTCCATATGCCGGGAAATCGTTGATCGTCCACATCAGGGTCGCTCGTAATTGAAAGTTATCCTTTCTAGAGATGTCGTACGTCCACAAATCATTACTCCATAAAGCATTTAGCTCGTCAATCAGTGTTCTCAGCAGTACATCCAAGTTCTTTCTTGTACTCTGTGGAACGAATATTATAAGGCTAAAACTATGAACTCTGGCCTCATGCAAAGATCAGGAGGGAGGTTATACAGAGTGACAATTACATGCCAACACGATTAATTCTTTCTAGATTGTCCAAACGGTGAGAATCCATTCATACATAAGCCAAGTCGTACGTTCTTTGGCTCTACTCCAAAAACTGGGTGCAACTAGTCAAAATGGCATCATGTCTCGCTTGAAGCTAGGTGAATCATTTGATCAGTTGACTCGACACCTCAAATGCCAAGTCATATGTTTTGCATTGCCTATAGTGTAGTACAGCCTCTGAAGACGAGGACTAGAGGGAAGTACCATAATTTCTTCCTCGCGCCCCTCGACTTTCTACCTTGCTCGTATCTAGCCTCCTTACATGTCGGGCATGATATATAGTTTGTACTCGCGTAGACGCCATATTACAAGAGACAGTGATTTGTACGCATATCGATCCTCTTGTAACCCAGCCCCTAGCTTGCAGCATCCTATTCATGTCGGGCTTCGTATCAGGTAACAACTTATCAATCTATGAGTCCATACCATCTTTAGGCAACCTTAAACACGTACCAGTAGCGGGATAACTAACTTTGTGCATGGTCTTGTACGTCAACCTTTCAGCAACCCACTACATGACAGTTTTATCCTTCTTACTATGCATCTTGACATTTCCTATGTGCATCAAATTGTAGAACTCTCTCGCATCAAGATTTGGATCTTCACTATGCATCTCTTCCTCAGCAAACTGACCCCCATATGCATCCACGACTATTTCTGTAAATGAACAATCAATGTGGACAAGGCTATCGTGAATATTGGCGGGTGGTGGACTGGGTGAGTTGACTAAATACGATGGAGATGCCCCTATCCCGCTCCTCATAAAACACCCAAACCCAATCTGATACCTAAATCGCGACTTATGAAGATGAGCACGAACTACGTTTCGATCAAAAGACTTTAAATTGTTGCATTTGTTGCACGGGCAGCATATACGATTGTTTAGGTATAAGTAGTCCTTTTCTAGGGAAGAGTATTCTACGAACGTATAATCCCAACAACAAAATTATCTTGCAAATAATCATTACTATCAAATCTATTAACATCCAAGATATATCAGCGCGATAATCCATAATTTATCTAAATTATAAAGAAAAATCAACTAATTACAATTTATACTACTAAACAAGCTTCAATTAAAGTATGACATGCATGGTATATATCATAAGCTTAACGAAAGCAACACATAATATATAAACGTACTTGTTGAAGCATAGTTGACTTTTGCCAAGAATGTTGTGCCCACCACGGCTACGCTCATTTTATTTACGATAATTTCTAGTATCAACAACATAAATAAACAAAGTTAGCATTCATTACAATAAATAAATTATCATAAAAAAATAAAGGAGCTGATAAAGAAAAACCGTGGGTACCTTAACAAAAGATGAAAGAGTGAAATGAATTCTCAAAGTGAATGAGGGGGGTATTTATACGGAAAACCTCATATTTTGCGACCACCGAGCAGTAGCAAAATACAATTGTAGCATCCTTTTAGGACCGCCCAACGGTCGCTAAAACTCCTAGTCGTTAGGATCAGCGCCCGCGAGGCGGACGCAAAAGTGACTAGGCATTAGGCTTTGCAACCACCAGGCAGTCGCAAAAGTAACTAGTCGTTACACATTACGACAGCCTGGTTGTTGCAAAAGTAACTAGTCGTTACACATTGCGATCGCCGGGTGCTTGCAATAGTGTGAGAATTGTGATAGTCCGACGGTTGCTAATAATATTCATGTTTGAAAATTACGCATTCCGCGTGCTAATTAAAGGCGTGTTGTTTGTATTATTGTTAAGTACAACAATAATGGCTACGAAGTTAAATCAACCAAATCATAAGCATCAATTATAGGAGACTGTTCATAATAACACTTCTACTTATTATAATGACGATGTACATGATGCCTACATATATATATATATATTTATATATATATATATATATATATATAATGTTTTAGATGAGATACTAATTGAATATCATAATGACATATACAATTACATTTGTAACGTAAAGCACAATCGTATGAGGCGATTATAACTACTACGTATGATTAGTTGTTCAACATATCATTAATAATGTGATTAATCATATATAATTTAGTATTTTGATAACTCAATTACTATTGTGTATTGAGTACATGTTACTTCAATTCACATGTATTCATGAGATTAGTTATTAAAAAACACAAACGCATCAAGTTTGTAAAATCCTAAGCCTCAAACCCTAAATCCTAAACACTAATTGCAAGGATGTGCAAAAAAACACAAACGCATCATGTTAACGGGTTGGAGATTATTCCATAATTAACGAGATATTTATAAGGGTTGGAACGCCGATCCTGACCCGAGGGGATCGTTGGTTATTACTAATTTGGGGCTGGACCCGGATATTTTTCGAGGTGCCTACGTATCCCCCGATTGGGAATCAAGCCACTCGTAGTTCTTGTTCTTGGTGTTGATTATTTGGAGCATGTCGATTTTATTGATTTTATATCTGTTGAAAGAGTTGACCTTGTGAAGCCTTCAGAAAGAAAGGAGTCCCCCTCTCCTCTGAAGCCTTTTTTAGTTTTATAGAGAACATGAGTTCCCTTGGGAGCGCCCCCCTTCCTCCTCTGATCTCTCACCTCTACCTTTTATAGAAGTCTTTTAGGGACAGGTGTCATCGTGCATGTGTTCACAGGTATCATTATGCATGTGTGAAGAGATAGGTTTTATTTGTTTTGGCATATATGCTGACGGGGCGCTGACGAGGATGAATTATCCTCTTCTATAGCTTCAATGTGCTCTGTTGAACTGGCTCCTTGGTTTCCTTCTCTCCGATAGGCGGTACCTATCGGAAACGCTGGATAAGTGGGAGGGAATGCTCGTCTGATGCTGTTGTAGTTCCGATAGCAGTCTATCTTTGGGATGCCTTCTTCTGATGTGCACTCCGATAGGTGTTTCTATCTTGGTCTCGGGTTCCGTAAATTGGGATGTTTCCGAGGGCTCTGATTTGATTTCTGAGGGCTTTGCTTGGCCTTCGTGAAGTAGTGTTTTAGTATCCAGGCTCTCGTAGATTGTCTTCCAATGTTCCATGTGCTTAGACAAGGCTTTCTTGTTCAGATATGGCAATGTTCTTGCATTCAGGTCTTCATGACGTGCGCTCCGAGGGGTTCTAGGTTTTGATAGTGCATTTTTGCCGTGCTTTGGCCCTCGGGATGAGTTCTCCGATAGCTTTTAGACGTCGGAGGGCGTAGGGGGTGCTCTCGTATTGTGCGGGACTCGGGGTCTTCGTCGTGTGACGGGTATTCTGCGGTTACGAGTATAAATCATATAATAATATCTCCGGAATTTTTAATAATCGAATTATCGTGTGTTTTAAGCACGTGGATTTTTACCCTGTTAACACCCCCCCCCCCCCCCCCAGTTTTTAGTGTAGTCGGTCATTATGACTGGACTAGAAACTCAAAAGGTTGAGAGTTACGATGGTTCTGGTATCGTAGCCTTTAGTCATCGGGGTCGTCGAAAGTACCAGTTTCGAGCTTTTAGAGTATTGCACGTAGTATCAGGACATCTTAGTGTCCTTATAAGCATCGTAGGGGCTGCTTTTACCCTTTTTAGTTTCCCCTTAGGAAACAGCTTACTTACCCGGGAATTTTCAATTCGCAGGGGGTAATAATCTATTTAGTCTTGAAGGAGGGTCATTTCCCTCGGATCCTTACGTTCCTTCAGCTTCCGATGATCCGATGCTCTTACTAGACGAGCTGATGGTTGCGGCTCCTTCTTTTACGAATCATCCTGCTCCGAATCCGTTTGCCGCTATCCAATCGGACAGTCCCGTGGTTAATCAAGTACCCATATCGGGGGGAGTACCTTTAGGGGGACCTTCGTCTTCGAGTATCCCAGCCTCGGGACGAGAGCCTAACTCGGAAGAGGCTAAGGTGGCCCTCGATACAGTCACCCGATACCTATCGGCTGCCAACTCTCTGCCATCGGAGGGGTGGCAATTTGTCCAGGCTATGCTGATAAGATCTAATTTCTACTTATCTAATTCCTTTAAGACCCATTGTTGGGATCTTTATTCTTCCATTTTGCTTTCTAGGCGCCTAAAATGCTTCCTCTTCTATTACTCGAGGTTGAGAAGTTGCAGAAGTTGACGAACGCAATGGAAGAAAGGTCTCGGAAACTAGAGGAAGGGAATAAGGAGCTCCGAGAGAAGATGGGGAATTATGAAGTTGCGTGGGCTAAGATCACGCAGCAGAACCAAGAATTAAGGGGGGAAAAACAAACGGCTCCAGTCTTACGTATCGGAGATGGAGGCCTCGGGGTTGGTACTAAAAAACAAGGTTACTTCCCTCGAGGGGGAGAAGATTGCATGGGAAGAGAAGCAGAAGGAGATGGAGCCTAATCTGTATCAAGCACTTGGCCAGGTGGATGCTCTTACTGAAGAGCTGTCAAAAGCTCCGATTTCGGGGGGTGCCACCTCTGAGGAGAGGCAACAGAAGATGGTTGCTGCTGTGAAGCAAGCTCAGGAAGATGCCATTACCCACGTCAAGGAGCTATATGTCCGTAAAAATTATGGATACTTGATCGGACATGTAATGTGGGGGTTCCTTCAATGCTTCGGGCAAGTGCGTAGGAAGATAGCTCTTAATGTAGATTCGCGTCTGATAAATATAGCGAAGATGCAGAAGCCCACGCTGGAACAAGCCTATGATCTTTTTGCGAAAAGTAGTTCTCAGCTTCCTCCTTCCTCTTCTGCCCCGACTCGGGTTCCCTTAACTGTTGTGGTCCCCCTGCCTACAACTCGTGCTCCTCCCGGTATTGGGGCCCATGCTGGTCCTTCTGGTGCTCCCCCTTCTACAAGTGCTCCGACCCCCAGAACTGGGCCAAACCCCACTTCCGCGAGTGCTCTACCCCCCCCCCCCCTCCCCCCCCATCTTAGAGGCTTTTATTATCTTAAGCACAATTGTACTTTGTTTTTTATTGGAATGAAACTTATATTTTCCGTGTTAATAGTCATCATAACTTTTCAGCACGTTACGAATACTTGGATCCTTTCCTTTAATTGTAGAACTTAAGATTGAGTTTAAAGAAATGAAGTTCATTCTTACTGGCCAAACCAATTACTTAGCATAACATGCCTGTTTGCGGTGCAAACGTTGGAGATACATTTTCTCTAAATAGAGGTATCCCCCGACACGTAATCGTGGTTATAACATAGCTTGGGCAGCTCAAACTTAATTCGGTCATCCGAGGAAAGATTCCCAAGTATATATAGGTGCTTGGAGTTTAGTGAATATTATCACGTACTTTTAAAGAATCATTCCGGTAGGATTATCCACATCCTGGTTACGAACAAAGGTTCTCCGGGTAAGCGCCCACGGAGAACCTCTTCGAGGTCACTGGACCACCTCTTTCCTTCCTTTACAAGTCTTTTACAGACTTCGCATATATACTTATATAGCAATCATAAAATCTTATGAATTTCAAGGAGATATCCAAGATTGGAATCGAATCATGCGAGTTTGAAGAAATAAAAACTTATCTTCGGAGCGTATCGCCCCGTGGCAGTAGCACCTGCTTTCCGTTTTGGTTTTGGCGGCGATCTCCTCGGGCTTGCTCAAGGATTCAACGACGTGTTCCCACAGACGGTGCCACTTTGTTAACGGGTTGGATATTATTCCATAATTAACGAGTTATTTTTTGGGTTGGAACGCCTACCCGTGATTCAAAAAAGGATGATTTTATGGAAAATAACAGTATGAGAATATCCTTTCCTTTATTCACTGAATTCCACTCCTCAATTTGGTTAATATGTTGGTGTGTGTGACTTGAGTCCTCCCTCTTTTTTACTTGATCACCTCCCTTTATATAGAGTTTATTAGGGACAGGTGTCGTTATGCATGTGTCTAATAAATACAGGTGTCGTGACATGCTTAAAAGCGAATAAGATAAGAGTTCCCCTCTCCTCTGAAGCCTTTTTTAGTTTTATAGAGAACATGAGTTCCCTTGGGAGCGCGCCCCCCCTCCTCCTCTGATCTCTCACCTCTACCTTTTATAGAAGTCTTTTAGGGACATGTGTCACCGTGCATGTGTTCACAGGTGTCATTATGCATGCGTGAAGAGATAGGTTTTATCTGTTTTGGCATATCTGCTGACGGGGCGCTGACGAGGATGAATTATCCTCTCTGATAGCTTCAATGTGCTCTGATGAACTGGCTCCTTGGTTTCCTTCTCTCCGATGGGCGGTACCTATCGGAAACGCTGGATAAGTAGGAGGGAATGCTCGTTTGATGCTATTGTAGTTCTGATAGCAGTCTATCTTTGGGATGCCTTCTTCTGATGTGCACTCCGATAGGAGTTTCTATCTTGGTCTCGGGTTCCGTAAATTGGGCATGTTTCTGAGGGCTCTGATTTGATTTCTGAGGGCTTTGCTTGGCCTTCGTGAAGTAGTGTTTTAGTATCCAGGCTCTCGTAGATTGTCTTCCAATGTTCCATGTGCTTAGACAAGGCTTTCTTGTTCAGACAGGGCAATGTTCTTGCATTCAGGTCTTCATGACGTGCGCTCCGAGGGGTTCTAGGTTTTGATAGTGCATTTTTACCGTGCTTTGGCCCTCGGGATGAGTTCTTCGATAGCTTTTAGACGTCGGAGGTGTAGGGGGTGCTCTCGTATTGTGCGAGACTCGGGGTCTTCGTCGTGTGATGGGTATTCTGCGGTTACGAGTATAAATTATATAATAATATCTCCGGAATTTTTAATAATCGAATTATCGTGTGTTTTAAGCACGTGGATTTTTACCCTGTTAACACATCAAGTTTGTAAAACCCTAAACCTCAAACTCTAAATCCTGAACACTAATTGCAAGGATGTGCGGTAGGGGTGTACGCGGGTGGTTGTGGCGGGTTTATCCAAAAACATTCACCCACCCACATTGCAGCGGGTGATACAATTTACAAACCATACGGTTGGATTTTTTTATCAAGCCGTGCGGATGTGGGCAGTTTGCGGGCGATGGCGGGTTATCCAACGAGAAAAAAAACATACATTTTAGTCCTAAAATAACAAATATACAACTTCTAAGCTCCCAAAATAGTAACAAAATCTAAAACATCAATTTAAGTTTCAAATAGTAAAAGCAAAACATAGTTTCAATAGCATCAAGCCATCAAGTTTTATTATAAAGCATTAAAATACCATCTGTAACATCATAATTCTGCCTCTAAGAGTTTCATATCTCTTTTTCTTCAGCCTTAACAATATAAAATTAAGATTTATAAGTAATATAAATACTTAAATCTTTTTTTTAGAGTTATGCGGGCGGGTGGTAAGCGCGGGCGAAACAATGTCTAAACCCGCCACCCACCCATTTTCCTTGCGGGTTACAAAATGACCAACCGCGTATGAGTTTAAAAAAGGAAAAACCCAAGGGTGCATGCGGGTTGGGTGGTTCAGGCAGGTTTTCACGGGTCGCAGTTTATTTGCTCACCCCTAATGTGCGGTTGCAAATGAGGGTATTTGCAACCTCCAGGCGATTGTAAAAAATATTCAAATTAACCGCTGGGCGGTTACAAAATACACTCATGGCGAGCGGTTGCAAGTTTTAGCGTTAAGACCGCCAGGCAGTCGTAGAAGGCAGCAAATTCAAAATTTTCAAAAATTAAATTTTTGTGACAGCCAGACGGTTGCTGAAAGCCCTGAAGTTGGTAGGATTCGGCGTGATTTCAATTTTTTGGAAAATTCAAAAAAAATTACCCCAAACTCTATGTATACCCACCATTTTCACCATTATTTCCAGTACAACACAACAATACTCATCAAAAAATACCCAACCATTTACTTTCTTTTTAATTGTTTTTTTATTCAATCACCAACACTTTTTCTTCAAACACCATTTTTTCATAATCTTCAAACTTTTTTCATATCTAAAAAAAAAAAAAAAAACACCATTACTTTTTCTTAATTTCTTTTTTCATCTCCTTTATTACAAAATCTCTCCATTTACCTATTTTACTAATACTTTACTACTTTTCAACACTTTTTATAACTATATAGCATTTCTTCAAAAAAATTGTTTTAAATACATTTCTTTCTTTATCCATTCATCACAAACAATAATATTTCGGTAATTTTGCAAATTACCAGAATAGTACTTTTTTTATTGATAGTGTCATTTGCAATCGTCGGACGGTTGCAAAAGACATGCATATTATTTGCAACCGCCGAGCAGTTGTAAAAAAACATAAATATTATTTGCAACTACTAGGCGATTGCAACTAACGTAAAGCCCATTTGCATTTGTTGGAGGGTTGCAATAGCCTAAAGGTTATTTGCAACCACTTGGCACTTGCAAACAACGTAAGATCATTTGCAACTGCCCAGTGATCGCAATGCCTAATCCACCTGCGACTGTCTGGCGGTTGCAACCTGCGACCATCAGGCGGTCGCATAATGGTTTTTGCAATCACCAGACTGTCTCAGAATGATTTTTGCAACTTCCCGGCGATCACAAGCTTTTAGCTACGGAGGCATCTGCGACCGTCTCTTTGCGACCGGTGGGTGGTTGCAAAATGACCTTTTGCAACTATCCGTGGGTCTTTTGCAATCGCTCGGGCGGTTGCAAAGGACCCTATTTTCTTGTAGTGGCTAGTAGGCCTCGATCCTAAGTTAATCTATTCGAGTCCAAATTCCACTTAAGCATTTGAGTGAGCGCATGATAAGCACAATAATTGCATTGACGTTTCTTACTACTAACTATAACTTATGGTGCAAATATAAACTATGGAGAGGTTGTAACTTCAATACCACACATAACAGTTTTCAATCTTGCAACTTGGAAATAGTAACTTAGAAATTATACCTTCAATATAAAAAGATAGGAGAAATTATTATTTCTGCCCTTTAACTTTGCCTAAAATTACTTTCTGCCCTTTCTGGGCCGATTTTTTCTGCCTTATTAGTTTTTATTTTTTTATCAAAAATTTCTAATTTCTTTTATTTGTGTTAAAACGCTGATGTGTCCGTAGAGTCAATATGTTGTCACGGCACATCGTTACTTTTTTCGCCCAAAACACGTTTTTAACACAACACTTTTATTACCCAACTATCCTAATAGTATTTTAAAAATTATACTTGCACCCCATAATAAATTGCACTTTGACACCCCTAAATGACGAAATATTAAAAATGCCTGCTAACTTTTTTTAAAAAGTTAAAATGCCCATTTCTTCGGGCCTTACCAAATTGCCCCGTATATTTCAAAAAAGCTTTCAAAAATACCCTCGGCCCTTATTCGAGCCAAAATTGCCTACGTAGCAGTATAAAATTGTACTTTGCACTCCAAAATAAATTGCACTTTGCACCCTAAAGTATTTTGGGGTGCAAAATGCAATTTATCTTGGGGTGCAAAGTCAATTTCGTATAGCCACGTAGTCAATTTTGGCCCGAATAAGGGCCGAGGGCATTTTTAGTAGAGTATTTAAAAGATATGGGGCACAAAAACAATGCCCGAAAAAAGGGCATATTAACTTTTTTAGAAAAAGTTCAGGGGAAAATTTAATTATTCGTCCACCCCTTAACATATATATATATATATATATATATATATATATATATATATTCATCTTTCTTATATCTATTTATACAAATAATAAATATTTTAATAATTTATAAAAATTACAAATAACAAATAACAATAAAATACATTAATTAAAAAAAATATCATCATCTTCATCAAACCCTAGCCGTACCCCCCCCCCCCCCCGGGCCACCTCTTCATCTTCATCACCACCACCACGCCCCAACCCGACCCCCTCTTTGACTCACGCTTTACATCTTCATCTTCATCACCGCCGCCGACTATTCCCCCACCGTAATTGCCGATATTCTACGAATTGGCGGATTAAATATCGGGAAGGGGATGATGAGTTCCGCAACGATCGGGAAGGGGATGTTATGCAACGATTCCGCCATTGTTGTTGCTTGATAGTGGTGGTGCTAGGCGAAGCCGGGAGGGGATGGGAGGTACGGGAAAGGGATGATGAGTTTTTTATGTATTTTTTATTTTTTATAATTTTTATACAGTTTATAATTATTAAAGATGTATATATATATGATGATGATGATGATGAATTCATTTTGTTTGTTTTTTTAATTGAATATATATATATATATGTGTGTGTATGTGTGTGTGTGTGTGTGTGTGAGAAGATGATGAATTAATTTATTTTTTAAATGTATTTTTTAAAATAAAATATAACTTTTATAAATTGTTAAAGATATAAAAAGAATTATATATATGTATGTGTGTTTTTGGGTGCAAAGTGCAATTTATTATGGGGTGCAGGTACAATTTTTAATATTACAAGGGTTTGTACAAAAAAAACGTTTTTTTGGATAAAAATTATGATGTACGTGGCGATACAACTTATATTGACTAGGCGTGACAACTTATTGACTAGGCAGCCATATCAGCAAAAAAACTTGAATAAGAGCAATTGGCCATTTTTAGTAGAAGTTTTGAAAGTAACGGGACAGAAAAAGTCGACCAAAAAAAAAGGCCATAAAGCAATTTTAGACAAAGTTAAAGGACAGAAATAATAATTCTCCCAAAAAAGCATTTACTTCATGGGAACCATACTTGAGATCCACAAGTTCATAGAGCCTTCAAGGTAGACCTACTAGCTACTATAGGAGTTTAGGATCATCAAATCCCCATTTGACTATTGGCTGTAAACACGATCCCTTCCCGTTTTCACTAAAGAATATTACTCGGACAAGCAGAAGATTGTTGTCTCAAGCTTTGAAGATAAAAAAATGTAATTTGTTCATCTAAAGACCAAATTAGAGAGCCTGCATCCGTTACATGGAAAATTTAAGCCTTGTTGTGCATCAGACATTATTGGCAATGTCATAAAAGGCCAATTAAAACTGTAACATTTGTCAAGCATTGCATATTGCTTAATGAAATACACCAGGATTATATTGATATGTAATTAGTAATTAATAACTAATTTTCTAGAATGTTAACGCAAGTAAATCGAATCTCATCGAGTGCAGATCTAATTAGAAACGTGACCGGTTGAAATTATATACTTACCATCGTCAAATAATTATGAGGTCAGGGGATGATGCGAGAAATATAGGGAGGAGAATATGAGCACAGTATAAACAGCAAACCTAGATATATATTCCATGTTCCCCGAGTACTATAGACCTAAAGAGAGACAGAAAAAGAAAGTTAAAAGTGCCCATGAAAAGTTCGTGATAGATGAATACAATATATGTTTCTTAGGAATTTTGATTCCTTTTTCAAGGTTATTGAACCTATTCTTGAAAGACTAAACAATCACATTTTCGGAATTATATAACTCTCGAATCACAAGTCAATCAGATATTTTTTTAAGAAAAGCAAAATATATTCTGTCTTCTATCACTTTATTGCAAACAAAGTCTTAAATATTACCACAAGCAAGCAAAAGTAATAGATATTGTAGATATTGTATATCTTAGCGTATCTTAGTAAATAGTTATCATATATTGAGAGATCCTTATCTCCTCACGATTGTACTTGTATAAATACCTTTGCTTGATTAATGAGAAGACACACAGAATTATTCTCAATCTTACATGGTATCACGCCTATAATCCACTCTCTACCAAATCTTCTCCTAATCTCTCTCAATGTCTAACCCTAGTGACAAAACCTCCGAGTCGCCGTCGTTCGACTCCTCTCTCTCAAAGACGACACCGCCCCCAACCTCCCCCTCTCGGTTCGTTCCCGCGTTAGCGGTCACCAACGTCCGAAATTTTATCCCCGTCACGTTAGACACTGATTCCGGCCAATACACCACATGGTCAGAACTTTTCTGGATTAACGTGCGTGCGTATCAAGTCCTGGACCACATCATCCCCACCGCCAAATCCGCCTTCCCGTCAGACGACTCCGACCCCGATCTATGGGATCGTCTCGACGCCATTGTCCTCCAATGGATCTATGGCACTATCTCGAACGACCTCATGCATACGATCATCAAGCCTAACTCTACTGCCATGGAAGCTTGGGATCGTCTTGCTGAGCTGTTTCAAGATAATAAAAGCACTCGGGTCGTGCATCTTGAACACCAATTTTCCAACGCTACATTGGACGAGTTTTCTAACGTAGGTGCGTACTACCAAAAGTTGAAGATGCTTGCCGATCAACTAGCCAACGTTGGTGCCCCTATCTCTAACCAACGATTGGTTCTTCAACTTGTCGCTGGGCTTTCCGAGTTCTACAGTGGTGTGGCCACCCTCATCCAGCAGAGCGATCCGCTCCCCCAATTCTCCAAGGCTCGTTCCATGCTAGGGATGGAGGAAACTAGCATGAACAAGCGGGTCGCCCGCCAATCGGACTTTGCCCTTGTCGCGCACAACCCGCCACCGTCGCCCCTGGACAGTTTCGTGCAGCCAACCGCACCGCCACAGCGCTCATACGGTCAGTTGTCGACCCACAGTCGCGGCTCCGGTTATCGCGGACGTGGTTCGTCCGCCCGCGGTCGCGGCGGCCGCGGTCAAGGACGCGGCATGTCCTCGTCACCTTGGGGCTGGCCGTACCCTTGGCCCACTTACGGCGTCCCTCTGTGGCCCAGCCCACCAGCGCCCTACCCAACGGTGCCCTGGTCCCCGCGGTCTAGTCCGCCCGCCACCCGTCAGCCCGGACTCTTGGGGGTGCGACCTCTACAAGCCTACCACGTGGACCCCGCCCCCTCCTACACACCCACGGACCTTGACGCGGCTTTCAACACTATGTCTCTAAATCCACCCGATGAAAATTGGTACATGGATTCGGGGGCCTCTTCTCATATGACGGCGAATAACGGTACCCTTACGTCTTATTCTAATTTTAGTAACTCTAACGGTATTATTGTAGGCAGCGGTCAAACTATCCCAATTGTGGGTACGGGTAACGCATCTTTTTCACACCCTTATCCCCCATTCTCGCTATCTAATGTTCTCCATGCTCCTCACATAGTTAAAAACCTTATTTCCGTTCGTAAATTTACAATTGACAATTCTGTATCTATCGAGTTTGATACTTTGGGTTTTTCTGTGAAGGACCTTCGGACGCAACAACACCTTATGCGATGCAATAGTTCCGGGGATCTCTATCCATTCCTACCGCCGTCCACCTCATCCCGTTCCCGCTCTCACACATCACTCGCCGCCCTCTCGTCCGACCTCTGGCATGCCCGTCTCGACCACCCCGGCCCCGGTATCCTCTCCTCTCTCCGCCAAGCCAAACACATTTCTTGCTCCTCGCCGTCGTCCACATTTTGCCATTCGTGTCCCCTTGGGAAACACGTTAATTTGCCTTTTTGGCATCTACTTCTCGTACTTTAGAACCTTTTGATATTTTTCACAGTGACCTTTGGACTTCACCCGTTTTGGGAACTTCGGGTCATCGTTATTATGTTTTGTTTTTGGACGATTTTACTAATTATTTGTGGACATTCCCTATTGCTCATAAATCACAAGTTTACTCTACTTTTTTAGCATTTCGCACACTTATCAAAACACAATTTGAACGCGAAATAAAGAGTTTTCAATGCGACAATGGAAAAGAATACAACAACTCTCTTTTTTGCCAATTTTATGATAAAAATGGGATGGTCTTTCGCTTTTCTTGCCCCTATACCTCCTCTCAAAATGGAAAGTCCGAAAGAAAAATACTCACAATAAATAATATTATTCGTACAATCCTATCTCACGCCTCTATGCCACCAATCTTTTGGCCTCACGCCTTACAAATGGCTACTTACCTCCTAAATATTCTCCCCTCTAAAACACCGCATCTCTCCACCCCTCTCCAAGCCCTATACACTAAAACTCCTTCTTACTCACATCTACGGGTTTTTGGGTGCCTTTGCTTTCCTCTATTCCCCTCTACCTCGATCCACAAACTCCAAGCCCGCTCCACTCCTTGCGTATTCTTGGGCTATCCATCCAATCAGCGTGGCTACAAATGTCTCGACATCAAGTCCAACAAAATCATCGCTTACCGCCTCGTACTCTTCGACGAAGCAACATTTCCCTTCGCTCAACTCCAAAAAGCCGAGCCCTCCTCATACAACTTCCTCGACTCGGATATCTCCCCACTATTACTCAACGAACTCCACCCCACCCCAACCGCGGCTACTCCTCCTCCCATACAGCCACCTTCCCCCCAACCTCTCCTGGCCGAACCCCTCCTTCACCACTTCCCTCTCCACGGCCTCCTACTCCTCCCCCTTCTCACGGCTCCTCACCACAAATGATGACACGAAGTCGTCACGGCATCTCTAAACCCAAGCAAATCTTCGATCTTCACGTCACCACTAAATCTCCTCTACCTCGTTCCCCTCTCCTTGCCTTATCTGACCCCAATTGGAAGTTAGCTATGCTTGACGAATACAATGCTCTTATTAGTAATAATACGTGGGAACTCGTTCCTCGTCCGTCTAATGTTAATGTCATTCGTTCCATGTGGATTTTTAGACATAAGTTTAATTCTGACGGTACTTTTGAGCGGCATAAAGCCCGTCTTGTTGGTGATGACAGGTCTCAACAGGTTGGGGTTGATTGTGAAGAGACGTTCAGTCTAGTAGTCAAGCCATCCACCATCCGTGCTGTTTTGGCTATTGCGCTTTCCAAATCTTAGGACATACACCAATTGGACGTCAAAAATGCATTCTTACACTGTAACCTTCATGAAATCGTCTATATGCATCAACCTATGGGTTTTCGTGACTCTCGTTTACCTAACCATGTTTGCTTGCTCAAGAAATCTCTATATGGGTTAAAACAAGCCCCTCGTGCTTGGTATCAACGTTTTGCCGACTATGTTGCAACTATTGGCTTTCTTCATAGTAAATCGGATCATTCTATATTTATATATCGCAGCGGATGTGACACGGCATATTTGTTATTATATGTGGATGACATTATCTTTACCGCTTCGTCATCCTCACTTCGTCACTCCATTATGACTCGTCTTGGATCCGAATTTGCAATGAAGGACTTAGGCTCTCTCAGTTCCTTCTTAGGTATCTCCGTCTCTCGGGTTCCCAATGGTCTTTTTCTCTCTCAAAAGACATATGCCGAAAGCATCATCGAGCGCGCCGGCATGAGCACGTGCAAACCGTGCGCCACTCCCGTCGACACCAATTCTAAGTTGGGTGGTGCGACGGACAACCCTCCGTTCTTAGACCCGACCCTATTTCGCAGCCTTGCGGGTGCTTTGCAGTATCTCACGTTTACCCGTCCAGACATATCCTATGCAGTTCAACAAATTTGTTTATCTATGCATGACCCTCGGGAAATTCACATGCAAGCCTTGAAACGGATCATTCGTTACATTCAAGGCACGGTTGGTCATGGTTTCTCTCTTTCTCGATCCCCCATCAATGGTCATGTTGCTTATTCCGACGCCGATTGGGGGGGTTGTCCGGACACTCGATGGTCAACATCGGGCTATTGTGTTTATCTTGGAGACAATTTAGTCTCTTGGTCCTCCAAACGTCAAGCCACATTATCTCGATCGAGCGTCGAGGCCGAATATAGGGGCGTGGCAAACGCAGTATCCGAATCTTGCTGGCTCCGTAATCTTTTACTTGAACTTCATTGTCCACTTAATAAGGCTACCGTGGTATATTGTGACAATGTAAGCGCAGTCTATCTCTCGGGAAATCCGGTGCAACATCAACGAACAAAGCACATCGAGATGGATATCCATTTTATTCGTGAGAAAGTCGCATGTGGTGAAGTACGGGTCCTTCACGTGCCCTCTCGGTATCAAATCGTGGACGTCTTCACGAAAGGGCTTCCTCGTGTACTTTTTGATGACTTTAAATTCAGTCTCAACGTCCGTCCTCTTCCCGTTCCGACTGAGGGGGTGTAATAGATATTGTAGATATTGTATATCTTAGCGTATCTTAGTAAATAGTTATCATATATTGAGAGATCCTTATCTCCTCACGATTGTACTTGTATAAATACCTTTGCTTGATTAATGAGAAGACACACAAAATTATTCTCAATCTTACAAAAAGAATCCATCCAAAGAAAATACCTTTTAGATATAAAAAATTCTCCGATAATTAAAAGCATCCAATTAATTTAATTAATGCGCATACCGCCCAGTCACTACGTATAAGCTCCACTCTATAAATCGTAGTATCGGAGCTATACACGTTGCATGTAGGAAACCGGAAAGAGTAAATTATTCATTAATAGATATATAAGATCAATTATACATTGATTAGTTGCTCAATAATGGATTCATGTGTTCAAACTTGGAAATATGCTGCTGCAATGGTTGTTGTTGAATTTTGTTTTGCTGTGATAAACGTTGTATTCAAGAAAGCTCTTGATGAAGGAGTCAACCATTTGGTTATCGTGGCTTACAGGCAAACAATATCTACCGTTATCTTGATCCCCTTAGCCTATTACTGGGAAAGGTATATACGATACGAACTAAGTGATTTAATTAGCACAACTAATACAGTACAGTTCTATGTTCTGTTTTATATAATGCTCAATTAGGTTTTTGGATACACACCTAAATGTATAAACACAAAAACATTTATGTATATATGTTGGTGTTGTCAGGCATTTGAACCCGCGAGCTTAGTACGTGCTCCAGAATTTGTTTATCGTAGTAATATGTAGCAAAATTAATATAGGTTATAACAATTGTACCAGCACAATGAAATTACACTTTAATTAGTAATATGTTAGTTTATGGACGACACATGAAAATTAAGCAACTTTGACTGCAGGAGAAGCTGGAATAAGCTGACAGCATGGGTTATTGGTCAGATATTTTTCTGTGCTTTGCTTGGGTAAGGTTTTTTATTTTACTTTATAAGTAATGGTCAAATATAAGTGTTTTACGATAGTTTCTTTTGATGGTTTCTTTAATTATTATCATCACAAAACAAAACAAAAATGTGGTGAATGCAACAAATATATTTATATTAAGTTGTGGTGGATTTTTCTTTGCTTAAAGTTGGCAAGTGGGGTAGGTTTTTTTTTTTTTTACATAAGAAGGTACGATATTTTACTTCTGACATTTCTTATTTCTTATTCCCGATAGAGAATCGGGAGTTAAAATTACATGTTAGTGAACACTTAAAACCATTTGTTTCTCTCGTCAAGTATAAGATATTACTCAAGTGGCATAGTTAAGATTGACTCCAGATATGTTTTAAAGAGTTCAAAGATTTCTGCAAGTCAAGATCTGATATTAAGAGAAGATAGGAATAAATATGTTAAGATATTGTATTTATTGTTCTAAAAAAAGACAAGTCAAAAGTATTGTTAATGTTGGAAGTTTAACTACTGGCTGCTCCTCTATTTATATATATATCATATCATATGTGTACTATTTACATCTATTAGCTGTTCCTCATTGTTATGAAAAAAAATTCTTTAAGAAGAAATTGTTTATTTGAAGTAAACAAAAGAGAAGTAGATAGGGCAATGGATGCGTGTGAATGGTTTCGCTATTGAGCTTCTGTTTTGAATTTGACTGTTTCAGTATCTAATATCTATAAATTATTTAGGGATAATTCTATCAAACCTCCCAAACTATGATATCTTTTACCGAACGAGGTCAGAACTTTCTTTTTAGCTCCCGTGCTCCCTAAACTTTAGTCGTTTGTGCGAATTGCCCCATTTTCTAGTTTTTGGCAATTTTTCCACCAAAAATCATTGAAAAAATTATTTAAAGTTTGACTAAAACCTCCGTCTTGTTGAGACGGTTCCGATGGTGGTGACGGTGTCGCAAAATTCAAAGGCAATACACGGAAAATTTAATTTAAGTGTATTGAACTGAAATTAGAATTCCCATATTATAACTTTGAATTTTGCATCACCGTCACCACCATTGAAACCGTCTCAACGAGACGAAGGTTTTAGTCAAACTTTAAATAATTTTTTCAACGATTTTTGGTGGAAAATTTGCCAAAAACTGGAAAATGGGGTAATTCGCACAAACGACTAAAGTTTAGGGGGCACGGGAGCTAAAATAAAAGTTTTTACCTCGATAAAAGGTACCATAGTTTGGGGGGTTTGATGGAATTATCCCAATTATTTATGAACCTTAGCTTGTTTTAGCTCTAATCCAAAGTTCATTTTATAAGGTTAACACTATCGCAATACCTGTTCTTGGTTGGTCTTGGTTATACATCGGCAACGTTCACATGCGGTTTCATAAACATCGTACCAGTAATTACTTTTGTCCTCGCCTTGCCATTCGGGTATTTAATTAATTTCGAGTTCATTTATATACTATACGTAACATAATAACATCAAGTGATCGATCATCAAGAGACTTAATATTAAATTAATCATTCTCTTGTCACAGGATGGAGAAAATTAACATGAACAGCTATAGTGGCAAAGCCAAAGTACTTGGGACACTAATTTGTGTATTTGGAGCCTTACTACTAACGCTTTATAAGGGAATTCCGATTATTAATCAGAATAATAGTGTCCTGAATAATCACAGAAGTAATCACAAGAAAAATTGGGGCCTTGGATCTGTATTTCTAACTGCAGGCAGCTTGAGTTGGTCTTCATGGTTTCTCATACAAGCAAAAGTTGGGCAGAATTATCCGTACAGCTATTCTAGCACATCGATCATGTCATTCTTCAGTGCCGTTCAGTCAGCTAGTTTATGTTTGCTCACTCAAAGAAATATATCTAAATGGATCCTCAGAGGAGAACTACAGATTTCAAGTGTCATATTTGCTGTGAGTACAATAAGTTTTCTCCGCAACAGTTTATTTTACACTTCTCCTCGTATATACATTTATGCGGTTTTGGCACATATCTGTGATATATAGGAAATAAGCACTTTACCAGTACTTTTCAATCAATAAAAATACGCATGAAGCCATGAAGGTAAGATAATAATATGCCAAATTAATATGAGGGGGTAATTAATTTGTTGGACGAATTATTATTTCTACCCATTATCCTTTTTTCAAACCTAAAATGCCAGTTTTTTCAGAACATGCTAAAAATGTCTGATATCTTTTAAAATTTCTACCAAAAATGCCCGAAGTGAAATTTTCGGACAAAAAAGCATACGTGGCTGCCTAGTCAAAGAATCGCGAATCCTAGTCAAAGAATCGCGCCAGACACCTAGGAGTTTTTTGTCCGAAAAAACGTTTCTCCTTATACACTTAGCCAAAAATCCTTATATATATATATATATATATATATATATATAAACATATATATATATATATATAATTATTTGTAAAAATAAAAACATATATAAAAACTTAAATCTTAATAAATTTAAAACATAAATATATTTATATATTTAAAAAATAAATTTTTAAAAAATAAAAATAAAAAATAGACCCCCCCACCCCCGCAACCCCCCCACCCCCTCCCACTGCAACTCGCGGTTGCAGCGGTGGCGGCGGCGATCTCGGTGGTGGTGGTCGTGATCCGGCGCGGGGTGGGGGGTGGGGGTGGGCGGTGAAGAAGATGATGATTTTTTTAATTTTTTTATATTGTTAAAATGTTTATTATTATTTATATATATTTATTATTTATACAAAATAGTTATATATATATGTTTATATCTTTATTATTATTAACATATATATACATTTGTTTATTACTATTATTATTATTAATATATATATTTATTTATTATTTTTACAAAATAGTTATATATATGTTTCTATATATATGACCCTTTTTTAATTATATTTATATATATATATGTTCATTATTCTTATTATTATTATTTATATATATATATGTTTATTATTTTTATTATTATTTATATATATTTATTTATTATTTTTACAAAATAGTTATATATATGTTTCTATATATATATGTTTATTATTTATATATATATTGGGGTGCAAAGTGCAATTTATTTTGGGGTGCAAATACAATATTCAAAATTAGAAGGATTTGTTTGTAAATTATTAATTAAACTGAAAATATGACGTGGCGCGACTCTTTGATTAGGATCGGCGATTCTTTGACTAGGCAGCCACGTAGACTTTTTTGTCCGAAAATTTCACTTCGGCCATTTTTGGTAGAAAATTTAAAAGATACCGGGCATTTTTAGCATGTTCTGAAAAAACGGGCATTTTAGGTTTGAATAATAAGATAATGGACAAAAATAATAATTCGTCCTAATTTGTTTCTTTTTATATATCACAATGGGGTAATATTTCTTACTCTACATGGGTAAAAAAAATTCACAAGTGGATAATATGCCCGGTTTATAATATGGAGGGGTAAATTCCTATTTTAGAAGAGGCTAAAGTGCTTATTTTCTGTATCATAAGTAAAGTTGTGCCAATAACCGTGTTAAGAAGATGGTTTACAATTGTTCAAAATTCAGAGGGATAATGTGCCCTAATTAACATAATTGAAGGTAATTTGTCATTTTGATGTAATCACTAGGAGTACGTATTATATTGTTCATAAGCTATAACAATATATATTTAGATCTCTGATGTCAATTTTCACATTCGATTGTTCTAGGGTATTGTGGGATCAGGATTATGCTATGCAGTAATGTCATGGTGTGTTAAACAAAGGGGGCCTGTTTTTACCTCATCATTTAGCCCCTTAATACAAGTTTTTGCAGCTATTTTTGATGTTGCGGTATTGCACGAAGAAATTTACCTTGGAAGGTCAGTATGTGTATATTAATACTTATCATCTTTAAGCATAGTATTCGTTAGTTCATTTCTATTTTTTGGCTCAAATAGCTAGTGTTTAAATTGAAATAACTCTCATCATCTATCAATTTTATTGTGAAAAGCATTTTAGGATCTATCGTGGTCGTCATTGGCATGTATATCCTTCTTTGGGGAAAAAGTAATGATGAAGAGACTTCCAACTTGAAGGGATCATCTGAAGAGAAGATCGAAGAAATTAAATTCTAGCTTCTTTTAATCTGGTGAAGCTCGTTATACTCTACCATCTCTTTGAAGAATCAGGGAATATATATAATGCATGCTCGTTTTCTTCCTAAAACTTGAGAAGTCAGCTGTCCTTCACGATTCCAACTGCTATGGAATATTAGTATCGATAACTTTTCACTAACCATATCATGATTAGCAACTTAACAATATAACATATATATATATATATGCGTACAAAATATATTATGTCAGTACGCGCACACTATTCGGCTTTTAACTCATTGATTGGAGAAAATGCATAAAATGATAAAACCCATTATGTAAGCTTGCACTAAAGTACTCCCTCGTTTTTTTTATGGCAGAAATGTCAAAAATGTCTATTATCTTTTGACAACTTTAGTTTTTGCCCGTTATTTTTTAAAGTTGTCGAAAATGTCCGCTATCTTTGTCAAAAGTACCCGTTCCACTGTTTGTCTGCCAACTCATAAAATCGTGCTACGTGGCAAAATCGCGTCCAACGTGGCAATTTTTTTAATTACACCTGGAATCTTTAAAAAAAATTAACAAAAAAAAACTTAAAATTTAACAATTAAAAAACATAAAAAAAAAAAAAAAAAAAAAACTTGAAAAAAAAGGAATCGTCTTCTCCACAACCCCCCCCCCCCCCCCCCCCAAATCCCGCCAGAACACCTCCACCCTCACAGTCACCCGCCGGCGCACCTTCACCCCCACAGTTAGCCGCCGCACCCCCCCCCCCCCCCCCCAAAATCCCGTCGGCGCACCTCGGAACAAGACATTTTGGCTGCTCATCAGACTCGAAGGGAGAGCTCTGAGCTCTGAACGGAGTCTAAACATATGCTGCAATCAAATTCGGTTGAGTTTTCTAACACTATGGAATCTGAATTCTTGTTTCGTCTGATTGAGACATCGTCCTCAGAAGATTGAAACTGAGTGGTAGCAGCACCAAAGCTTTGATGAATTCAGTTCTGGGGGTGTGCCGGCGGGTGACTGTGGGCGTGGAGGTGATCCGACGGGATTTGGGGGGTGCAGCGGGTGACTGTGGGGGTGGAGGTGTTCCGGCGAGATTTCGGGGGGGGGGGGGGTGTGTGGAGAAGACGACCCTTTTTTTTCAAGTTTTTTTTTTAGTTTTTTAATTGTTAATTTTTAAGTTTTTTTTGTTAATTTTTTTTTAAGATTCCAGGTGTAATTAAAAAAATTGCCATGTTGGACGTGATTTTGCCACGTAGGACACGATTTTATGAGTTGGCAGACAAACAGTGGAACGGGCATTTTTGACAAAGATAGCGGGCATTTTCAGCAGCTTAAAAAGATAACGGGCAAAAACTAAAGTTGGCAAAAGATAATGGCTATTTTTTACAATTTTGCCTTTTTTGCTCAATTAAATATCTTTGTATTTTCAAAAATAATGCATCTACCTTTTTCTTATGAGAAACTGTGCAGTTTTTACCGCTAACTATCACGATTCCAGTAGTTGCCTCCTATTAATTTGGGCTTTTCAAATGATCGGTAATTACAAAAAAAATTGTAAAAAACTACCCACCTTCGACGCGAACTGACAACTCAACATAATAAGTGTATTTTTGTGATGTGGCCGCCACATAACAACGTCACACATTAGAGAGATTGTAAGGATATATTTAAAAAAAATTGGAATCGTAGGGAAATGAAACGATGAGACGATCGTCAAGAAATTGGTTGAAATGGAGATTAGAGACAGGGTTGTTATTGCGAGTCAGTGGTTGAATATCGTTGAGCAATGAATGTCCTATCTTTAGTATCCGTGGATGGGTAAGAGGGAGAAAATTAAACAAATCAAGGAGTTGGTCAGTAAACACAAAGTGGAAATTATGTTTCTTCAAGAAACTAAGATGGAAACTATGGATGATAGAATCTGGAAATTGGTTTGGGGCAGGGAGAAATTTGAATGGCGGGCTAAAAAGGCGAGTGGAATTATGGGGGTATTTTAACGATTTGGAACAGAGAAGTATTCCACTTGGAGACCGCAGAGGAAGAAGGCGGTTTTGTTCTTGTGGCTATGAGAAAATTAAGTGTATTTTTTGTAAATATTTACTCGTAATGTAATATTTTCGACAAATGGGAGTTGTGGAGAACTTTGATGAGACTTAAAATGCAAAGACCAGATTATGAATGGTGTATTGGAGGCGGCTTTAATGCTGTCAGATTCCCTAGCGAGAGAAAAGAAAGATCAAGTAATGGTTTCTCAACAGAAATGGCAGAATTTGATGACTTTGTTGCTAATATCGGACTTCTTGATCTCCCATTAATCGGGCAATGAGTAGGCAGAATCTGGGATAATGCGCGCTCGAGCGGGGAGTATCGGACCATTGCCCGATAATTATGAAAGAAAATGAAGCTAATTAGGGAGCAAAAGCCTTTTTCAATTGCTAAATTGTTGGATGGACAAGGCTGATTTTGAAGAAGTGGTGAAGATGTACTGAGAAAACTCACAAATTTCAGGAACTAGGTGTATGTGCTTAAAGAAAAACTGAAGGTGCTCAAAATACATCTCAAAGAGTGGAACAAAAATTTGTTTGCCAATCTGGACTTCAAGGTTGAAGAGTTGAAGGAGAAGATAGCCTATTTGGATACCAAAGTAGAGACGAGGGATCTCTCAACGAAGAGATTGATGAGAGAAAAGCACTATTTGGCAATTTATGGCAAGCCCTGAATGCAAAAGAAAGCCTAATTTTTCAGAAGTCAAGATTTAAATGGCTAAATGAGGGAGACGCAAACACCAATTTTTACCATAAGTGCATTACCCGTAGAAGTAAAACTAATGAGAGTCTAGGGATTCAAGTGAGAGATCGGTGGGTAGATGAACCACATTTGGTGAAGAATGAGGTTCGGGATTTCTATGCGAGCTTGAAGAATGAGGTTCGGGATTTCTATGCGAGCTTGTCCAGTGAAGATCAGTGGCGTAGACCAATACCAGAGAATGTGGGGTTTAAGCAAATTCCACGAGAGGAGTGTGAGCAAATATCTAATATCTTCATAGAAGAGCAAAGAGGCAATCTGGGATTGCGATGGAGATAAAAGTTTGGGGCCAGACGAATTTAACCTTAAATGTATTAGAAAATATTGGGATGTGGTGAAAGAGGACATTAATAGATTAATGGTGGAGTTTTGGGAAGTCAGAAAATTTGTTAGAGGTTCAAACTCGTTCTTCTTGGTTCTAATATCAAAGTGAAAATCCCCAGTCATTAAAACAGTACAGACCGATCTCCCTTATCGGGTATATGTACAAGATGGTGGCGAAACTCCTGGCTAAAAGAATCAAGAAAGTGATTCGTTCTGTAATATCCGAGGAACAGTCGGCGTTTATCGAGGGGCGTTATATTACAGATAGTATCTTGATTGCAAATGAAATGGTGGATGAAATAAAAAAGAAAAAGAAACAAACTTTGATCCTCAAAGTTCATTTCGAGAAAGCATACGACTCGGTTAAATAGGAGTTTCTTTTATATGTTATGAAGGCAATATGCTTTGGTAGAAAGTGTATCTGGTGGATTAGAGAGTGTATTTCCTCGTCGACGGTCTCAGTTCTGGTAGATGGAAGTCCGATTGGAGATCCACTAGCCCCGTTTTTGTTTATTATCATGGCACAAGGACTTGGCTCAATTATTAAAAAGGAGCGGACACTTGTATTACTAAAAGGAGTTTAAGTGGCGCACGATAATGCCGAGATCACCCACACTCAATATGTTGATGATACTATGTTGCTTATTGAAGCAAATAGCGATAACTTGACAACGACGAAGGCTTTGTTAGCTAATGTCGGGGCTTAAAGTGAATTTACATAAAAGTAGTTTAATTGGGATGAACGTGGATGGTGGACAGATGGAGAATATTGCAAATGTGTTACATTGCAAACACTACAAGACTCGACGGTCTTCAAAGACCGCCCAATAGTGACCGCAGTTGAGTCGCTCGCCTTCAGTGACCGCTGAAGGCAACAACGACTCAACTTAGGTCCCTGGAATTATTCAGCGACTTAAATTCGGTCACTCGGCCCATTGGCGGGAACATCCACCAATGGGCCACACATTTTGGCCGAAATTGGACCAAAATGCGGCCCAAAATTAGGGCATGTTGCTCTAATTTTGGGCGGAGGTAATCAGCGACCTAATTTAGATCGTTAATTCCTTAGTATAAATAAAAAAAAAAGTTTTTTTATTTCTTATTTTGTCCTTCTCTACCTGTTTCTCCACTCTCACAACCCGACCTAGCGATTTTGCGACCACCGTGGACGAGGAGCGATCGAAATTGCGTCACCACTGTCGATCTTCATTAATTTTCGGCGATTCCCCTCCGTTCTCCGCCATATTTTCGCCGTTTTCCGCCGCTGGCGCAAGCTAGCCTTCGAATTTTGTAAGTTTTTGTTTTTTCTCGATTTATGATTAAATCCGAATTTTGTGTTAAATTGTTTGATTGTTTGATTTTTAAATTAGTGAAGATTGTTAGATTGTTAGATTAGGTTAGTGAATGATTCAAAAAATAAAATAGATTAGTGAAGATTTTTAGATTGTTATATTGGATTAGTGAATGATTAAAAAAAATATTAGTAAAGATTTTTAGATTGTTAGACTAGATTAGTGAATGACTAAAAAAACTCAGTTAGTGATGATTTTTAGATTGTTAGATTAGATTAGTGAATGATTAAGAAAATAGATTAGTGAAGATTTTTAGATTGTTAAATTAGATTAGTGAATGATTGAAAAAAAAAAGAATAGATTAGTGAAGATTTTTAGATTGTTAGATTAGTGAAGATTGGATTAATTAGTGTATAGTTAGTAGGTTAAATGTGAATTTGTAAGATTATTAATTTGTTAGACTGTTAATTTAAAGATTAATTAGTAGTTTAAAGTGAAGATTAGATTATTAAATTAGATTAAATTAGTTTACAATTAGTAGTTTAAATTTGAATTTGTAAGATTATTAGTTTGTTAGATTGTTAATTTAAAGAAGAAGAAAAAAAGATTGATTAGTTAAAAGTGAATAAGGATTTTTATGTGTTTAGTTTAAATTATAATTTTTAGATTAATTTTAATTTTTCATGTGTTAGATTAAAAATTAAAGTTTACATGTGTTAGATTAAATGTAATATTGTTATGTAAATGTTGAATTGTTATTTAAATGTTATATTAATTATTTTTACAGTACATATATTCGTCATGTAGTCACGGAAGACCAACAATGGTTGTGGAGGTCGAGGTCGTGGAGGTGTTGGTCGTGGCGGGGTTAGTGGTACTGGTAGTGTTAGTCGTGGTGGGGTTAGTGGTACTGGTCAGTATTTTGAAACTCGGCCCGGTGACAGACCCGGTGAGGCTATCGGGTAGTGGGTCAACAGGTCGAACTGGTCGGACCACTGGTCGAACCGGTTTGTTGACTAAAGTCAACTTTCAATAAAATGTATAGAAATACTCAATTGTATTACAAAAGTCATAACAAAATACTCAATTCCTCAACTACAAAATCTATAAATTAATATACCGTATTATCACAATTTATCATTAAATAAGCAAACAAACTATTAACTAATTTCATACTCAGAACTACACATATATTGTAAAAGTAAAAAATCATAATATTAAAATATAATAGCAGCTCAATCATCGTTACACAACTTCTTTTTTTATTTATTTGAAGGACATAAAATAAATAGCAGTATGAAAAGTCAAAATATTAAGAAGAAAATCAAGTGTACACTAAATCTTCAAATTACATAGATAAAAATATTTAGGAAAAAACAAATATTCCTATAGTGGCAACGAATCATGTCCTTTCTTTTATTGGCTAGGAATCATGTTTATTCTTCAATCGAGGCAAAATAGCACTGATCAACTCCTAAAATCAATATTAAATTATTAACTTTCGGGATAATCTCCTCTAATTAAGTTAAAAGTATTTATAGGTAAGATTGACAAGAGATATTTAAACGTAATCTATCTCTTTCTTAATTACAATTGCATCTAATATATATCTATAAACACATAATATACTATAATACATATACATATATGTATATTATATATAACCCAATTTGAATGAATAAATCGTTTGCATTGTAGAATGATTCGGTGTTCAGGGGTCAAAATACATGAATGTGCCAAACAAGAATGCAGAGCTTTATTATCAACCTTTCATGCATTGAATATTATGGCACAGTGATATTATATACTTAATATTTCAAGTTTGAGACTATGAAGTTTCACTCTGCTGCGTTTCTGGTTTTGGATATTCTTATTTTGCAAAGGTAAGTGGGGCAAGTTTGGTAATTCGCAAAAAAGGAGGAAAAAAAAGGCCAGAGCCGAACCGGTAGCCGGGTCTCCGGGCGAACAGGCCAAATTTGTCGGTTCGCTCTCTAGGCTCAGCAGCTCGTTCTCTGGCATGAACCGAACTGTTTAGACTACCAGTTCCCGGTCAGATCGGTCGAACTGGTCGATCCGGTCCTGGTTTCAAAAAACTAGTACTGGTAGTGTTGGCCGTGGTAGTGGAAGGGTTGGGCGGTGGTGTTAGTGGTAGTGGAGGGGTTGGGCGTGGTGGTAGTAGTGGAGGTGTTGGTCGTGGTGGTGCTAGTGGAGGTGTTGGTCGTGGTGGTGCTAGTGGAGGTGTTGGTCGTGGTGGTGCTAGTGGAGGTGTAGGTCGTGGTGATGTTACCGGGACTCCAGGACCGAGCCAGACTCGACCGTGTAGGGGACCAAATGTAGGTTACTGCGATGAACAAAGGGGAAAAGAAGCCGGTTATAGAACTGAAGCGTGGTTATTTTCTAAACCCCCCAGTCGTGAGATTGCAAAGTTGATCACTGCACTCCTTTGACAGTTTATGACGACTTTTTGGCCCTCCTACTTGCGGATACCTCTGGAGGAACGACAGAAGATGTACGCGAGATTTACGGTGAGTTTTTAATGGATTATCAATATTTATTAATTTAGTGTATTACATACAGTGTTTTTCCAATATTATTTAATTTAGGGTATTAATTTAGTGACTTTTAATGAATTACAATATTATTTTAATCCTTTTGTAGAAACTATATGGGATCCGTTTGTCAGAGAGGGATCTAGTACATAGAGCATACCAGGCCAAGGCGAGGGGGATTTACAAGCGTATGCTAAACAAGACGAATGATGTTTACTTTAAGAAGAAAGACAAGGAGCAGTATTGGGGCAAAAAAAAGACGTGGATGAACGAAACTTTGGAAGCAGAGGCGGTAGCACACTCGGACATCGAGGAACATAAGAAGAAGTCCGAGAAGGGAAATAAAGCTAGGCGAGGCGGTGTGGAGGACGGCGAGGCACCCGCCACCTTTTACGGTGGTTCCATTGACTACGAGGAGATTAGGCGGTGACTGGTATATTTTTTTAAAATCAAATATTGTTAGATTATTTTAGATTAGTGGTACAATTAAATATTTTATTTGTAATTTTAATGTTAATTTGTAATATTATTAGTTTAAAGTGAATTAGGATTTTGGTATGGTTTTCAAAAAAAAAAAAGGATTGATTAGTTTAAGGTGAAGAAATATTAGTTTAAAGTGAAAATTGGATAGTTAGATCATGTTATTGTTAGATTATTAGATTGATTACCATTTAAAAAAAAATACGAATTTTTACCAACTATTACCTTAAATTTTAAGGAGAGAAATCAGCCCAACCGCACGCACCTTATCAGACACGACGAGATTTACAAGGCGGTCCATACGAGGAGGGTGCCGGGGACTGGCAGAGGTACATGCATACTCTTGAGGCGGGAGTGGAAGTCTGAGGCTACGAGACTTATTTACGTAAGTGTTTTAAATTTTATACTCATTTACCACTAATGAATTCAATACACTTTCTTATTATAATCTAATTATTGATTCTAATTTATCTTTATAATTATCTTTGAAAATTCAACAGAAGACGTACAAGAAGGAATTGAAGAAGAAAAACCCGGACGCAGTATAAGACAAGGGTTTGCCCAAATGGGATGCCGATTCGTGGAAGAAGGCCATAGTGAGGATCAAAAAGGGGAAGGCACATGGTATACCGAGCAAAGCTGATCCACGGGACTTCGAGCTTGAGTACGGAAGAGAACCAGACTGGAGGCGGGAGTTGGTCAGGCAGGTCCAGGAGGAGAACGAGGAGTTGAGGACGACACATGACCCAAGAGTTAACTCTACGGCGGCCTGGCTACGGGGTTTTAGAGAGGACATGCGGATAGTGAGAGGTCAACCAGTGTGCGAGCTTCTCTCAGACTTGTTCATGGGTAATGCTATTAGGTCCAAATGCGCATTTAGGATTCTGAGGCCGACACATCCGAGACCAAATCCTTTTGCTCTCAGTAATTCCACTGTCATCGAGTATGCCGATGATGTACCTATTGATAGTGATGATGATAGGAGTGGTGATGATGTTGGTGCTGATGGAGATGCCGACATGATGGGTGAAGAGATCTAGGACCTAAATGGCGATGATGATGATGTTGTTGCTGATGGTAGTGATGATGTTGATGATGATGATCCAATGACGACCTTGGATGATATGTATGATTTGGCTGTAAGTTCTGGTGATGAGGGGGTCGTGTATTCGCCCAGTGATGATGAGCCCTAATGGGTTTAAGTTGCTCTTAAAGGCCCATTAGCTATTGCATGTCATCTAGCCCGTGTGTCAATGGCCCAATAAATTATCTAACCCCGTTGGATCGATAACAAGTGTTGACCTCAATATTTTCATTAAAAATATTTACACTTTGTCCCCAAAGTTTTCTAAAAACTACGATAAATCAAAAAATTAGTCTAAAAATGATTGTTAATTACCAAATGGGATCATGATAGGCTTATGAGCCGTTACACTTGCGTATGAGTATGGTAATTATGCCTAGTCTCGATTTAGTTTGAAATATGCTCAAACGAGTCGAGCCCATGTCAAACTGAGGGACTTATGTGTGCCATAATTACGACACCTCAAAAAATACGAAGTTACATTTGGCAATACATGGGATTAAGGGGACAAAAATGTAATTCTCACTCGATCCGTAAAGCCTAAGAATATTCGAGATGATGTTCAAACGACTGGATCCTCAAGAAGACATAAATTCGTGCCAGATTGCCCGATATATCTCGAAACAAGACTACGTCGACCCAAAATGACGTGCCATATAGGGCCACGTAAGCCCCCCGAAAGGAGGCACGTCAATTGGATAATTGATGTGCCACGTCGGATGAAAGACCGTTGTGGCACATTGGTTCGACGTGACTTGCTACGGGCCACGTCGGATAGGAACTCGACGTGTTATGGCACGTCGATTCAAAGATCAACATGCCACGTTAGACGTCATCGGACGTGCCACTTCGGATGTCCACTCACGCTGTTTGGGGGCACGTCGATTCAACAATCGACGTGCAACATCTGGGCACCCGACATGACACGTTGGAGGTTTGACCAACGTGCGTCGGTCAAACATTGACCATGTTGGCCTACGTTTAACCATGCCGATTAACGCTTTATTTTGCCCACCTTGGGGTGGTCCCCACACCCAAAGGCATTGTCCTTATCTATAAATACCCCATCATTTCTCCATTTGAGGGGTAGGATTTTTGGGAGCTCAAGGGTGTGTGCTTTCTTTCTCTAGAAAATCACGTCAATCATCCACGTCAATTCATAAGTTGCACGCCAAATCTCCTAAGATTGACGGATTCACCTCTTGAGGCACATCAATTTGTGGCACATCAAACATGCATAAAAATAAAAGTACGTCAAAACAAAGTACTTCAACCATTTTACTCTACTTTACCATAGACATCGATATGTCAACAATTGGACTAAATACGAGATTAACTTGATGTCCAAGTCAACGATATGAACTTTGACTTGTGGTTTGACCACTCTGTAATGCAAATCACTTGACATCGGAATATCGAGCCTCCAAGCGAGGTCGATGAATGTAAGTGCCATTAGGCTGACTAAATAATCTTTAAATGAGACTAACCCCTCTGGGGTTAATTCTATAGCCATCAAGGTCTCGTCTACGAGACGTACATCCTAAGTGGTCGTCCAACCGTGCCTAAGGGGCCAGATAAGCGCATACAACTTCTAAGCTAAGCGTGACATCTCCTAAGACCCTACGCGGGCACAATGGAATAATGAACTACATACGGCTTGATTCTTTCTTCTCAGAGAGATACATAGGCAGCTTGACCTCGTGTTGAGTTCATTCGCAAGCACAAAAAACTGCATCCACCCCTAGATTAGGTTTACTTTCTCATTAATTGTTTATTTCTAACATTGTTCCTCTCAGTGCAGGTTTTCATTGAACCAAAAGCTCTTCTCGTATTGCCTATAAGATGCGAGAGAATCTGGTGAGGGAAGTTGCTCGAACTTAGCGAAAATACCCCACGCCATTGTCTATATCATGCTACTCGCACTCTACTCATGCTCGGTTTCTTTCAACGTTGCGCAGATTGCGCTCTTGGGTGCACAAGTCACACTCTTCTGGTGACAATGTATATTATACTACGGCTACGTGATAGTTGTGAGTTTTGTAAATTAGTGAGAAACATTGAACCAATTAGAATCAAACTATGGAGACTTGGGACACGACTTTAAGAAAAGTGGTCCATATTTAGCTAGTTGTTGGTGATTCTATTTCTAGGTACATTTACATCGATTTATGGAGTTATTATTAACATAAAACCCACATACTTTGTATCTATATTTGCCTATACTTTTATTAGTTATTAAGACCAACAACTATATTATGATAATAGTAAAATAAAATTCTTGCATTATTATTAAAATAGGAAAAACGACATACTATGCCCATAGTATTCGCGTTTTTGCGAAGATATACCCAGCCTTTTAAGTTTTTCAATACTATGGTCCGCCTTTGAGGTTTGGGAAAAACTATACCTGCACCTATTATCCGACCAAAAAACGTCATTTTGTCTGCTATGACATCACCACTCAGAATTGTAAGAGGGAAAATTGGACATTTCAACTCGAAGCTTATTTAGGAGGGAATTGTTGGACTCTTCATCTCATTTTCCGCTACGATCACC
The DNA here is from genome assembly GCA_948329865.1 of Linaria vulgaris. Lineage (NCBI taxonomy): Eukaryota > Viridiplantae > Streptophyta > Magnoliopsida > Lamiales > Plantaginaceae > Linaria > Linaria vulgaris. The sequence continues at coordinate 37,499,518 of OX415253.1, forward strand.
CCCAATTCCAGAACCCTAATTTCTCCCTAACCAAAAGCCACCTCAAATCGCTCAAAATTCTCCTCAATTCCACACGATTCTAACTAAAAACCTCGGCAAAGAGGACACTGCGACAATGGTGTGGGAAATTCGAGACGAAAACACTGTAATTCCAGACCGATCGTTGACACCCGACTACGGTGAGTTCACTTTTTTCGACCGCCATTTTTTTTGTTTTGGTATAAGATGTTGTTTATTTAGCTCTGGAGTTGGATTTTAGTCACTTATATGTGAAATGCGACTGCTTTTTGTGGGTTTATAAATTTTTGTGTTATATATTTCATGTGTTAGAGTTTTGGTCAACTGTGTATATTACATTTATACTAGGGTTTTTTTAATGATTGCTTTTGTTTAGGGTTTATTGGTGTCTGGGTTCAGGGTTCTTGATGATGTTGTTGTTATGTATATACATGTGGGGATAATGAATTGTTTACTATAATGATACATCATTCTGGTAAAATGATGAATCTGGGGAAACCTTGCTACTTAGAGGGCCAAATATTTTTTTTTGATTACTGCAATCCAGATAAGATGTCAAGGCTTGAGTTGATTAGTATGGTTGTTGATCTAGGATTGGGTTATGTGGATGTTGTTCTATAGATATGATCCTAATGAACTTTCTCTACATCTGGCATGCATTGTTGATGACAATGATGCATGTGCAATGGCAAGTTCTGGTTCTAAACATAAATTGGTTGAGGTCTACCTAGTGAAACCAGATATACCAACTACTGATGATGAAGAAGCTGAGGGTCCAGTTGATGGGGTTGGGGCTGCTGATGATGAGAAGGTTGAGGAAGTAGATCCTATACCTCTTATTAGTGAGCCACTTGATTATGTTGGTTATGATGAAGGATGTGCTGCGTTTGGTGGTGAAGAAGATCCAGCTGGATTTGAAGAAGAACTGGAAAGGGTGGCAAGTCAGGTAGAAAAAGTTGAGAGTGAAGGTTTAGGTGGTTACTTTGGTGTTGCAGATTGTGATACTGTTGGGTCTCGGGGTAAGGGGAAAAATATGAAACATAGAAGAAGGACAAGAGCCTCTATTAATGCTTTTGGTGAGAGGATAGATAACACATACTATGATACAAATCATGTTGGTAATGCATCTGGGGCTACTGAAACAAATGGTACTACAGAAAGGAATGAGGAAAATGAGGCTAATGTGGCTCATGCTGATGGTGGGCAGGAGAGGGTTAGAGATTTGCCAAAGCTTCATTAGGGAAAATTGTGGAGAAGTTGTGGCATCAATAATTGACTTGGAGAATAGTGATGATAGTTTATGAGAGGTATCATTGAGATCAGATTCTGAGTATTTTGATGGATTAGTTGATCCTGACAATGAAGTTGATCAAGATGATTTTTTAGATCAGGACAATGTTGGATATCAAAGTGCTTCTGGAAATGCAAGTAAGGCTGGACCAAGTTCAAATGCTGCCCCAGACACAAATGCCAATGCAAGTGCTAGTGGTAATACTGATGCTGCTGCCCCAGACACAAATGATGCTGAAAGTGCTTTTGTGTGTGAACCATCTGCTTCTACACTTACTAGGGATAGAAGGATGAAAAAGAAAAAATAAGTTGTAACAACAGGGGCTGCCAGGGAGATGTACAAGAATCATGATGTCTTCAACCCTAAAGTTGACATGACAAATATTGAGTTCAAATTGGGAATGTGCTTCCAGCATCCAGATCACCTTAGGGATGCAATAAACAAGTTTGCTATAGATGAGAAAAGACCAATTAGGATGATCAAGAGTAGTTCTGAAAAGATAAATGCAAGATGTGTTGATTTGGAGTGTCCATGGTACATATATGCCTCAAATGTGAAGGGGGAAAACACAATGATTGTGAAGACTCTTGAAGAACCTCATAACTGTGAGTTATAAGACAGTGTTAGGCAGGCTACCTCTTTGGTGATGTCTACAAGTTCAGGCGGATGTACATATGCTGGGGAGCTTTGAAAAGAGGGTTACTGGATGGGTGCAGGCCAATAATATGCTTAGATGGCACACATTTAAAGACTAATAACATGACCTTTTAATTTTTTAACACATTCCAATAACCAAATAGAGACAACTCACGGTTGGAAAGTGAACCATCATTAGTGCAACAAACACAAGATTTCGAGACTAGCAATTCGGTTACATAACATCCATTGGTCAATTTTATTGAAGCTGAAACAAACACAACATTAGAAAAACCGAAAAACAAACAAACACAACGCTACACAACATCAGTTAACCTAAACTAGTTATCAACTAAAATAGAGTCCAAATCACACACATACACACAACAAACAGTGCAACACGTAACACCTTCTCCTTTTTCTTGATAGAAACCAACTCATCTTCAAGCCCTCCCAACCTACAAAGCAACCCGAGAATAATTTGCCTAGATCTCTCATACATTGGTAGATCAATCCATACCCAGTAGTTGCAACGTTCACTTCTCTGTCGAACAATTAAATAAACACGAAAAAATCAACAAAAAAACTGAAAATCTTAAAAAACGAGCAAAATTTCGACAAACGAGACCTACCAGAGCTTTGGTGCATTGTGAGAACCTACGACCTGGATTCTGGTTAGTCCATGATGTTTCAATCGACGCCTTAAGCCCACAACGACACAATTGAGAAATTTCCATGCTAAATCGATTGAATTTTGAAAATTGCGTTCTGAAATTAGGGTTCACAAATTGGGGCTGAAATTGGGAATTTAAAACCGGTTGGAGTCGTTAACTAGCCGTTGCAAATAGTGAAGTACCAATTATACCCCTCAAAAGTTTTAAAAATGGTCGGATAATAGGTGCAGGTATAGTTTTTCCCAAACGTCAAAGGCGGACTATAGTTTTACAAAACTTAAAAGGTTGGGTATATATTCGCAAAAACGCGAATACTATGGGCATAGTATGCCTTTTTTCCCTATTAAAATATAAGAAGCTTATTTCATTGTGGAGCATTTTTCTGAATATTTTTTTTTTTGTTTTAAATCAAATTTTGTTGTGTGGCTTGTTGGTGAGACTTGAGAGAGTGCTTAAGATCTGTCCAAGGCCTGGGTCCAAGTCCAATCCAACCAACACCTAATTATTATTATTATTATTATTATTATTATTATTATTATTATTATTTTTTTTTTTTTTGTTTGTTCCTTTACAATTTAATTTTCACCCCTCTCTCTCTCTGTCTCTCTGTCTCTGCATTTGAAACAGATCTTACAAAAAAACTTCCTTCATCTCTTTCTCCCTATTATTATTGTTATTCATTGGTAGATTGTTCTTCACCATTTCGGAGGGTTTGCAGGTTGGGTAGGTTGATTTACAGAAATGTGAAGATCTATTGATTGGTAGTTACTTTGGGATCTATTATTATTATTATTCGATAAATCTGATATATATATATATATATATATAGATATTCGACTTTGAATTCAATAAATCTCAATTTTTGTTATATAATAATATAATGGATGGAGAAGAAGAAGAAAAAACTAGCAGTACTTCTTGTGTAAATGATGAGAAAGAAAACAACAATGGCATTGCCGATAGTGATGTAATTGTAAAAGCTGCTGCTGCTGATGATCTGTTTGAGCATGTTTCGTTGAAAGATCAGGATAAGAGTGGTGATGATACTGAATTGAGTGAAGAGTTATTTGAGTTTTCCTTCTCCAATGTCCAATCCGATCATCATCATCATGATCGCCCCGGTCCTGCTACCGATGATGCTGTTTCTGTTCACGACTCTCCTCCATCTTCGGCTTTGCATTTGCATTTGCATCATGGACCTGCTGGATACACTTCACCTCAAAAGCCTAAACCTAAGCCAGCCGTGCCTAACGTCTCCCCCGAGCTTTTGCATTTAGTAGATTCCGCTATAATGGGGAAGCCGGACAGCTTGGAAAAGCTCAAAAATATTGTTAGTGGTGTTGAGCGTTTTGGGGAAGATGACGAGGCCGTTGCTATTGCTTACTTGGTTGTTGATTCTCTTCTTGCCACAATGGGAGGTGTCGAGTCTTTTGAAGAGAACGAGGATGATAATCCGCCTAGCGTCATGCTCAATTCTAGGGCTGCAATAGTCGCTGGCGAGCTCATTCCTTGGCTTCCTGAAATTGGGGATTTTGAAGGCTTCATGTCTCCTAGAACGCGCATGGTAAGAGGCTTGCTTGCCATTTTACGCGCTTGCACTAGGAACAGAGCAATGTGCTCTGTCGCCGGGTTATTGGCAGTGCTACTTCGCGCAGCTGATAGGATCTTTGTTCAGGATGTTGGTTCAACACAGAAAGTGAAAGTTACATGGGATGGGACTCCTCTCTGCTATTGCATTCAGCATTTAGCGGGACATTCTCTTAGTCCAAGTGATCTGCATCTCTGGTTACAAGTCATTGATAGATTGCTTACCACAGTATGGGCAGCTCGCTTATTACGTTCCTTGGAGAAGGCGATGGGCGGAAAAGAGGCAAGGGGCCCAGCTAGTACTTTTGAGTTTGACGGTGAAAGTTCTGGTTTGCTAGGTCCAGGAGAGAGCAGATGGCCTTTCACTAATGGGTATGCATTTGCAACTTGGATCTACATTGAGTCATTTGCTGACAACATAAGTACTGCAACTACTGCCGCTGCGATTGCAATGGCTGCTGCCGCAACATCAGGTAAATCATCTCCCATGTCGGCAGCTGCAGCTGCTAGTGCACTAGCTGGTGAAGGCACGGCTCATATGCCTCGTCTTTTCAGCTTTTTATCTGCTGACAATCAGGGGATGGAAGCATATTTTCATGCACAATTTTTGGTTGTTGAATGCGGAAGTGGGAAGGGAAAGAAAGCTTCTCTGCACTTCACTCATGCATTCAAGCCACAGTGTTGGTACTTTATTGGCCTTGAACATACTTGCAAGCAGGGTCTCCTCGGAAAGTCAGAAAGTGAACTGAGATTGTACGTTGACGGTTCCTTGTATGAAAGTCGCCCTTTTGATTTCCCAAGAATTTCTAAGCCACTTGCATTTTGTTGCATTGGGACTAATCCTCCTCCAACTATGGCCGGTTTACAACGCCGTCGTCGCCAATGCCCGTTGTTTGCTGAGATGGGACCTATTTATATTTTTAAGGAACCAATTGGGCCCGATAGAATGGCACGCTTGGCTTATAGAGGAGGGGATGCACTGCCGTCTTTTGGCAATGGTGCAGGATCCCCATGGCTTGCAACAAATGAGCATGTCCGAAATATGGCAGAGGACAGTACACTTCTTGATGCTGAAATTGGCGGATGCCTTCATCTATTGTATCATCCTAATTTGCTCAGTGGACGTTACTGTCCAGATGCTTCTCCTCCTGGTTCTGCAGGTATCAAGTTTTCTTTTTATTCAAAATTTTCATATCACTGGAGCAGATGATCATCCAGTTGATTGCTTGCATAATTCATATTTAGCTTTTACTCTTTTGCCTTTAAGAGATAAAGCTAGCCTTTGAAGTAGTCTTTGAGATATTTTCTATGTTACGTACTGTGACAGCATCTGGTGTCATGGATGGTGTAGTGTTAGTAGTGGAATACTTGCAACCTAATTGTAGTATGATTAAGAAACAAATAATTCTGAATGTATAGCTTTGTCATCTTCTGTTTGATCATTTATTTTTTGTACATTTCTTCACATTACATACTGCTATTCAAGTCATTCATGGTCATAAATATTTGGTAAAGGTGTTACCATTATTCTTATCGTGTCAAATGTGGACTTTTGGTGGTTTTGGCTTAATGTTCCTACGGAGACAATTTGTTGCTACTTTTTGTCCCTGAGTCCATCACAAATACTCTGATTTCTCCAAGATGTGGTCTTCCTTCTCATTACCTGAACAACTTTGCTCACTTCTCCCTATTGATTGTTGTTCTTGTGAAATTAGGTATGCTTCGGAGGCCAGCAGAGGTTCTGGGTCAAGTGCATGTTGCCATAAGGATGCGCCCTACAGAAGCTTTATGGGCCTTGGCTCATGGAGGTCCGATATTCTTGCTCCCGTTGGTGGTTAGCAATGTTCGTAAGAACAGTTTGGAACCACAGCAAAGTGACCTTTCTTTGTCTTTGGCGACAACTGCCCTTGCTGCTCCAGTATTCCGAATTATCTCTTTGGCCATTAGGCACCCTGGAAATAATGAAGAGTTGTGTCGCCGAAGAGGCCCTGAAATATTAGCAAGAATCTTAAACTACCTCCTCCAAACTTTGTCTTCTCTTGATACTGCAAAACATGATGGAGTCAGAGATGAGGAACTAGTTGCTTCTATTGTCTCTCTATGTCAGTCTCAAAAGTTCAACCATACACTTAAAGTGAAACTTTTTAGTACACTTTTACTGGATCTGAAAATTTGGAGCTTGTGCAGTTATGGACTACAAAAGAAACTTCTGTCGTCACTTGCAGATATGGTTTTCACTGAGTCGTCTGTGATGCGTGATGCTAATGCCATTCAGATGCTCCTCGATGGTTGCAGGAGATGCTATTGGACTGTCCATGAAAACGACTCTGTCAATACATTTTCTTCAAACAGTGATGCTCGTCTTGTTGGTGAAGTTAATGCTTTAGTTGATGAACTTCTAGTTGTAATAGAACTTCTAATTGTGGCGGCTCCCCCCTCTTCTGCTGCAGATGACATTCGTTGTTTACTGGGTTTTATGGTTGACTGTCCCCAACCAAATCAGGTAAATGTCAGTTCTGGATCGTATATGTTTCGTCATTTTGACGCAATCAGTGAACTGGTTACTCATAAAGTTACTTTCAGATTAAGTTTTTAAATATTCTAAACTTGAATTTCATGTCTGGAACACTTGTGTTTTTGGCTATCAGTTTAAAATTTTGAAATGGTATGTATTGCTTGTAACATCAGATAGAACATGACTGTCTTGTTACTTGTAAATAGCAAAGAAAATGTGTCGCAACTCAGTGGCGGTTGCTGGCTGTTGTTAACCTGTTCTGTATAATTTTGTAAGTATATCCACCCCTTAAAGGTTTTAATAAATGGAAAGGGGAAGATCATTGAAATAGTATGGGTCGAAACAGTTCCAAAGAACTGTGGGATTGATTTCAACACTTCCCATTAATTGTTTTGAAGTTATAGTACTCCACATGGATTGTAATCTATATTTGCTTTTTCTCAAGAAACAGCCAAAAAATTCGTCCTTTAAGGGATATCTAGGTTGTCAATGTTTAATCGAATTCAGCAGGAAACTGATCTTATTTTGAGTAGGCACACAACTTGCGATAGCTTAGTTTAAGCAAAAAGTCCCATGTTGTAATGTTGTATATTCTTGGACGAAACATTTAGTTGCATTTCAACTATGAGTAAAGCATGTTTTATGGTTTATAACTTTCCGCTGGTAAGTTATCCGTAATGGAAAACATAAGTGACATTAAATCAATAATTAATTGAACTTGTAAATGAGTAAGGCAGGTTTTCCTCATTTATTGCGGGTAATAGTCATTAAAATCGATAATCAAGTTTTGATATGTTAGATATTAGAGAAATAAAAGCAAAAACCTCGTCGTTGGATCCTTTGCTGTAGAGAGTTTAATCTCTGTGAATAGGTATGTATTCGAAATACATGTGTTACTTTAGAGTTTAGGCTAGTCTAGTCATTTCTATATCTGAGTGTTCCAATCCTTGACTCTGGAAAAGTTACCTTCCGGCATCTGTTTAGATAGGCTACTACTTTTGCATTAGGTCGCTGGTTGGCACTTCCTTGACTGGTCGATTACAATCCAGTAAAGAATAAGACCTATGGGATTCATATGGTATGGTTTGAAGCGTTGCTGCTATCACTGAGATGTTCCCATTGGAGTTATAAAGCAAATACGAAGAAAGGAGCCATCCTGCCTCATGACCGCAAAAAAGAACTTGCAAGATTTATATGGGAAATAATTATGGAAATTAGAAAGAGCTTGAGAACCTGAAGGCTCATTCACATTGGTTTGGTTTTCTCCTGATTGTATAGCGTTCTCTTAGGCATCTCCATTTTAACTTATTAACATTTGTGGAATTATAGAACCTAAATTTAAACCATTGAGAGATTTACTGACGAGCATCCTGATCAATTCTTGTGGGCATTTATATCAAAATCACAAATTGAAAGCTTGATTAAGCAACTGAGTTTTTATGACTAGTCTAGATTCTAAGGCTCTGAAGTGAAAGTTTTGAAGAAACATAAAAGTCTGGAGATTCATTTACCTTATCTGCTCAAGTCCACGACAAAGCAATTTGTCCGTGTCGGTAATTTTCTAGCTAATCCAAGTTATTTAATCGTGGTGGTCTTTCGAGCTTTACCTGATCTCTCTCTCTCTCTCTCTCTCTCTCTCTCTCGTTCTAAATATCTCTTTTGGCGAGCTGTAACTTCAGAAATTCTAAAAAAATTGGAATCGGTTGTGCAAGTCCTCTTGAGCTAACTCTAGTCTAATAATCAGTGGTAAGGTATCTCCTACTCTAATTTGGCCTTTATGGGATGAAGACAAGTTTACTATAAGATGTGCATCTGAGGGATACAATATATTTAATTTTTTGAAACCAACTGATAATTCACCATTAAATCAATCGAATTGGCATTAGTGGAAATTCTTACATCGCGACTTCTAAATTATCTGAAAATCAGTAAGTGAAAAGGATTTTCTCAGTTTGTTCCTCTTTCAACCTCTTTATATGTATCACTGGAACTTCCGTTCAAATGTATGCATACACTTGGTTAACTCTATCTTGCATTCCAGAGTGACACAGTTTGTTATGTAAGTGCAGCTTGCTTCTGTATTTCTTTGCTTCCATTTTTTCTTCTGCTCCATGCTTCTATGATATATGTTTAAAATTAGCATCAAGCATCTATACGAGATACTGTTTGCTTGTCATTTCTCTTTTGGTAATACAACCGATTAACTCTGAACTTCAATTGTGATTTGATTTTACTTCTGAACAGATATTGATATTTGATGTTGATTTTTCTTTTCTGTTGCATTAATTGTTGTAGCTCCCTCCTTCCAGGTTTCTCGGGTGCTGCACTTGATTTACAGGTTGGTGGTTCAGCCAAATATGTCCAGAGCTCAAACCTTTGCTGAGGCATTTATATCATCAGGTGGCATAGAAACACTCCTTGTTCTGTTGCAGCGTGAAGCAAAATCTGGAGATCTTGATGTCCCAGAGTTATCAACTCGGCTTGAAAAAGCTTTATCATCTACAGAAACTGATATAGATGTTTCAGAGAAGGTTTCTGGAAATATTGGACTTGATGATGAGAAATCCTTGCAGAAAACAGATATGCTTTTAGATGAAAATGCTTCTGAACCTAAAAGTTTTAGTGGTCCTGTTGTATCTAATATTGAGAGGATGTCGTCTATCTCAGAGAATCCTTTTCTTAAAAATTTAGGTGGCATAAGCTTTTCAATAAGTGCTGAAAATGCACGGAATAATGTGTATAATGTAGACAAAAGTGATGGTATTGTTGTAGGGATAATTAACCTGTTAGGTGCTTTAGTAATATCTGGACATTTGAAATTTGATGCGCCTGCTCCTCCAGATATGACAAGCAACCTTCATGGTTTGCCTGTGGGAGGAGGTACTATGTTTGATGATAAGCTTTCTCTTCTTCTATTTGGTCTGCAAAAAGCTTTCCAAGCAGCACCTAATCGGCTTATGACTAGCAGTGTGTACACGGCATTATTGGCTGCCTCGGTATATCTTTTTTCTTCTCTTTCTTCTTCTTCCTTTATAAAATACTGCTTGATGCTACAGAGTCGTTGTTTACTAGCCATTTTCTTAAAGTCTATGTTGTAATCTTGTCAGTGGAAAGAATTTGTTTGTTTTCCTCTCTTGGCCAGGAATGGGTTTCCAGTGTGGATATTTTGTGTGGCATTGTCCCCCATAATTTAATAAAAAGAACAATTTTGAGAAAATTAAAAGATGCTGGGCGGGCGGGCGCTCCAATCTTGCATTGTCATCTTTCATTTTTTGGCTATTTGTTTATGTATATGCAGTGCAAGCATGAAGCAACTGCAAAACTTAGTCACTAGGTTATACGCAGCCTTGTTTCTATGGTTATACTTGTGTATCTACTTGATGATAAGTTTGTCCTATGATTATTTCCTTGATGACCACTCAAAACATGTCACCTCCTAGAACTTAGGCTGTTGAGTATCTCGTCTATGCAGTGGCATTTGGCTCATTTTCTTGCTTATTGTACTCAATTTACATCATTTATTTCGATTACATCAATAACATCTTCGTGCTGTTGTGGATGTTTGCTAGTTAAGTTAAATTATGAGTTTCTGAGGATGCTATTTTCTGTTGTACTGACATAATAGTAAAGAAAGAAAATCATCATTTTTGCGCTATGAACAGTAGAAGAGGGTGGTTATGGCTTGTTCTTTCTTTGTATGAATGAGAATCATTTCCTACTAGTGTGAAAGGATTCAATTAAAATATTTGGTACTTCTAGAAGTTAGTTATGGCCCACTTTCCGACAGAAGCTCTTACATAAAAACTTACATAATGTTATCTGAGATCTTAGATTTTGTTTTTTGCTTCAGATAAACGCATCTTCAACAGATGATGGATTAAACTTCCACGATTCAGGTCATCGCTTTGAGCACTTTCAGATTTTATTGGTTCTTCTTCGTTCTCTTCCTCATGCGTCACCAGCATTGCAGAGTCGAGCCCTACAGGTATTGATGTGCGAGCTAAAAAATGCTGAATGCTTTCTGATTTCCAGATCCCAAGAGTCTTCTTTTTTATTCTAAACCTTTATAATCTGGTTTTATTCCCCTTTTATCTCTGTTCCTCTTTCCATAGGATAGGGTTTTGGGGTGGGGTCCCCTAGGGAGGTGACTTTTGAAGACATTTTTACTTTAGCAAAGAACACATGCATCATGACTGAATTGATTCAATGTTGTATGTTACTGCTGGGTTTTGTGACCTGGATGTGACTGGAAGATTTCTTTAAGAGATGTTGTACATCATTTTCTTTGCATCCTTCATTTCCTTGTTCTTTTGTGCCTTTTTGCTTTTGTCTGCCCTTTTATATTGTTAGTATGAGTCGGTCAATCTTGTCCACATGCCTAGTAGATTTGCTTGGTTCCTCCCCCCCCCCCCCCCGGCGCCGGTCCTGCTCACTGATTTTTGAAGTGACTGAAGTTAGACTGGAAGTTACCTAACATTCTATTCTAGTGCTCGTAGCCCATATTTCACATGTAATTTTCTAGTAAATATGGAACTAAAAGTACAGTACGTATAAGTTTAAGATTTATTTTATTTATCTCTTGAATAGCTTACCTTGCCCATACACTTCTTCTTCTTCTTCTTCTTCTTCTTCTTCTTTCTTTTTTATCCTTTGAGATTCATATACATTTCACTTTATTACAGGATCTTCTGATATTGGCCTGTGGCAATCCAGAAAATAGAAGCAATCTGACAAATATGGATGAATGGCCTGAGTGGATTTTGGAAATTCTGATATCTAATTATGAGGTACCATCATCTAAGCTTACTAATATGTACATAAATATTATCCAACCCCTTCAGTTACATCCCTTTGTTTATACATTTTCCACTTTTTTATGCAGACAGGTGACAGTAAAAGTACAAGCTCCACCAGTGTAAGAGATGTAGAAGATTTTATACACAATTTTTTGAGTATTATGTTAGAGCATTCGATGCGCCAGAAGGATGGGTGGAAGGTTAATCCTTTTTCTCCCTTTATCTTTCTACTTACACCGTTACGTTTGCAGCCATTGTTTTTGAATAAGGATATGCTAAGCTTCTCAAATTCATTCACTGTACAAGGATATGATTTAGAGCGACCAACCTAATATTGTGTTTAAGTATACCATTGAAGGTAACGACTTGATTAGTAAGTGCATTACAATGATCTGTGGTAAATCATTGGTGTCAAAATTAAACTTTCATATTGTTAAAGGAGGATATCTTGCTTTGGTGACAAATGGAGTAAGACATGTTACCACTCTGTATATTTGATGCTTGCAGCAAGCTTGAACCTCTGGTTGAATCTGTTTTATCAACAAGAATATACAAGTTGTTTCCTTTTTGGCCAAGTACAAATTAGTTACTGATGCCTGTTAGAGATTGCAGAATGGTTTAATATATTCTAGATTTGCTAGATTTACGCTTACTTGTATAACTTAAGATTGTTTGCAGTTTAATGCTAAGCAATTTCTGATTGTCTTCTTCTCTTTGTGTGGATATGTTGTGCTGTACTCTGGTAGCTTATTGTAGCAAGTCATAGTTGGACTGGCACAGCTCTGAATACCGAAAAAATAGTTGAAGTTAGCTTCTTACCCGTTGATACATTTGTCTGCTCAGGAATTTGTGAACTATATTATAGTTAATTTGTCAACTATATAGGGTAAGTATACTCATCTAGATAGAAAGGATAAATACAAGATTTCTGGATTTACTGTCAACTATATATTTTATGCCACTGACATCTCCCTTAAGATTGATGTTTGGTGATCAAACAGCACGACTTTCTGAACACTAAACCCATCATGTTGTTGCGAGATAGCCGTAATGGCTGCATTAACTGTATGAAAGCGTGGTTGTTTAATGAGGAAGAGTATTTAGACCGAGCATCCCATCACTAATGGTGTAGCACTCTATCTTGATTTGTTTTTGAACTCAGGGTTAGCAACATTCTTGAATGGCTAGTAGTATCACATAGAGTAGAGTAGGGGTATTTTGGGGAAACCAATGTTCCGTCTACATGCCCCACAGCCAAATAATCTCAGAGCAAATAGATAACATAGCATGACACTCAGATTCTGTGGAAACTTTGAGGCACGGTTTTTTTTCTTACGTTTCCAAGAAAGAGATGGTCCCAGGAATATGCATCAATAACTTATTGAGCTGTCCCAAGTTAACATTGCTAAAACCTGGAGTCCACCAGAAAGAAACGCCTGTGGGCAGATACACCCTGCAAATAGCATACCATGTGGCGAATAGCTACCAGATGAAGATTCCTGGGAGCCTCAAGACTTTTAAGTTGTTGAACAAGTAAGGAGTATCATGTAAAGTAACTTTTAATTAGGACTCTCGACTAGTTTGCCCATATAAAGATGGGCCAGGGAGAAAATCCAAAGCATCTCAAATATACTTCACATTTTCTCTAATGGAGTATTGTCAAATTCCCATGCGAATGTCCAAAGTAATTAGCTATTGATTGTACTTATGTTCGTTCACGAAGGTACCAGCTTTCACCCCAGCTGATCTGCGTACACATTTTAGCTTCATTGTTCTAGTATGATGGGGAAGTTGGAGAAAATTTAGCAAACGAGAATAGCACATAGTTGTAAATGCCTTAATTAATTTACCATGCACTGTTCTCATCATATACGGTGATGATATGTATGATTACAGAAGATTATAATTATAAAGCTAATATAAGGAGCCGAATTAAAAAAAATCAGGCTTTGACTTGGACACTAGTTTAAGCCTTCTAATTTAGTTAGCTAAAAGGGATATGAATGATGAGAAGTTCTAAATATATATTACTAAGTTGTGATGCATATGCCTCAAGGCCTTGGGGCTTAGACCCCCCGTTAAGACATGGAACAACTTGCCACTTGCTTCTGCATTTTAGTACAAATTGTCCGTTTTGTTCTTGCTTTGGCTGGTTTTCAGTTTCTTTCCACCTACAGTAATAATTTTTGTGTTCATTCATGTAATTGGCCGTTACTGTAACAGGATATTGAAGCTACCATTCATTGTGCAGAATGGCTATCTATGGTGGGTGGTTCTAGCACTGGAGATCTAAGGGTCAGGTATTGCAACTAATTTCTGAACAATCACCTTTGGAGCTTTCTGCATGGAAGCAGATTAATCATTATTTGTTTGACTTAGTTTGGATCAACAGGGTAGACTTGATCTGAGATATGTTAGAATAGGCTTGGTTCAAGTTCTTATGGCCAAATTCTGAATTTAAGATTACTTCATCAAATACCAAATAAATTTCTTAGAAATATATACTTCTTTATCAGCACATCCAGCACTTGTTTAACTATGTAGGTTCATTGGCAATTTGTTATTTCTCTGGCATTTTATGGGCCTTCATTTTTCTTAGTTTTATTTTGAGTTAAATCCCAGTCTCTCCACATTTGCTTTCAAGATTCACCCCCCAGAATAAGTGAATAATAGAACAGTAGCCAAAACAGTTACAAACTTTTTATAGACATGATCCTAACAAGATTCATGGCCTCAGACCATCTCTACCATCTTTTTGTATGTGCCTGTTTGTGTTTTAAGTGAAACACAAGTGGTATAGTGAAAAAAAACCTCGAAAAATAACTTTGGCGTTCTTGGTAATGCGTAAGTGAAACCCAAATGAATCGTATAACGCAATTCATAATAGCACAGTGTTTTTCAGGCGAGAGGAATCTTTGCCAATTTTCAAACGGAGGCTTCTCGGTGGCTTGCTGGACTTTGCTGCTAGAGAACTGCAGGCTCAGGTGAACTTTCTATATCTTTGTTATCGTAGCAGTCTGATTCTGGCAGTCATATTGGTGCTTTGGTCGTTATCCCCAAGGAAAGCCCTAATTTTTGAAAGTTCTGTGAGCCTAATTAGTTACTCTATTACAATTTGAGACTTTGATCTCATGCTCTTCTATTGCTACAGACTCAAGTTATTGCTGCGGCTGCTGCTGGTGTGGCAGCTGAAGGATTGTCGCCTAAGAATGCGAAGATGGAAGCAGATAATGCTGCTCAGCTTTCTGTTGCTTTGGTTGAGAATGCAATTGTGATCTTAATGCTTGTTGAAGATCATTTGCGGTTACAAAGCAAACTTCATACTGCTTCACGTTTGCCAACTATGTCTGCTTCCTCGACTTCAAATGTGTTTCCTGTGGGCAACCGCTCTTCAAGTGCAGCACGTGGAGAAAATGCAGATCTTGCGGCTGATCGTAGCTCATCATCTAGTGATACTGGAGGGCTCTCTCAGAACGTACGTACGCTGCTGGCTGCAATAATGATGTAGATGTACCTGACCTGCATTAAAACAACTAATATACTTGCATAAGCTATGTTGTTCTTTTCTTCTTCGTTGTGTATTCTACCAAGCATAAAGTTTTACACGCGTGATTGTACTCTGTGCTACTGCATGTATATCCACCGATCACTTTGTCATCGTCAAATATTCTGTATATGGGAGTATGCGTGCAGCATGCTAAAATAGCAGCATCTAATATAGGTTAACTAAAGTTTCCTCTTGTTATTCTATTTGTATCAGGTTCTTGCTTCAATGGCTGATGCCAACGGGCAAATTCCCACAGCTGTAATGGAACGACTGACAGCAGCAGCAGCAGCCGAACCATACGAATCAGTTTCCTGTGCATTTGTGTCATATGGAAGTGGTGTCATTGATTTAGCAGAAGGATGGAGATACAGAAGTCGGTTGTGGTATGGCGTCGGTCTTCCACCCAATACCTCAGTCTTTGGCGGAGGTGGCAGTGGTTGGGAATCATGGAAATCTGCATTGGAGAAGGATGCTAATGGAAGTTGGATTGAACTTCCATTAATAAAGAAATCAGTCGCAATGCTGCAAGCTTTGCTATTAGACGAGTCTGGAATTGGTGGTGGTCTTGGTATTGGTGGAGGTTCTGGTACCGGAATGGGAGGCATGTCAGCACTTTACCAGTTGTTGGATAGTGATCAACCATTCATGTGTATGCTAAGAATGGTACTTGTTTCACTGAGGGAGGATGATGACGGTGAGGGCTCTATGCTCATGAGGCACGTAAATGTGGAAGACGGAGATGCTTTACGTCGACAAACAAGCAGAACCTCATCTTTTGATACAAACACTAGAATGTCAACTAGAAAGCCTCGATCAGCATTGCTTTGGAGGTAATCACTTATACCAAGCATTTTAATCAATTGGAAATACTTTCATCTGGTGCAATCTTGCATCTCCATCTATCGGCTAATAGCTTGTTCCAACATTATTTATTCTTTAAAATATTAAGCTTTCTTTAATACTTTCTGTTAGCTGATATCAAATGTATTTTTGTTTGTTTTATGTCAAAAATAAAAAACTTGGTGATTGTTAATATTTTGATTTATGCGTGATCTGCCCATGGTCTCTCAGCCAATCTCGTATGGTATAATGAGCTTCCCCTTATTGGTGACTCTAGCTCGATGTTTGTTTGTTTTTTATTCTTCTGAAGATTCTGTATACGTGTCTGATTAAAAACCTCATTAGGGGGGCGGAGGGGGGGGGGGGGGGGGGGGGTAGCGGAGTGTGGTCAATTTCTCAGGAATCTCACTTCGTTGGTTTTTGTCTCGCGAGTTGCTGACGTGCTAAATTGTATCTTTCAACTGACTTACTGTTATTGATGTACAGTGTATTATCTCCTATCCTTAACATGCCAATTTCTGAGATGAAGAGGCAGCGCGTCCTGGTCGCATCATGCGTTCTCTATTCTGAGGTCAATTTTCTACTACTTTCCCTGTTTGCGTTGTCATTAACAAACTTTTGTGAGTCCCTTGTTAGAATTTGTAGAACTGTGTGTGTGGTGCATCTGTATTACATATGATCAGATTGACCAAGCCTTTTTTGTAGTTATTGCAATTGCTCATGCTTTTATTCTGGTTTTTTGTTCATGTTGCAGATATGGCATGCCATTGACAAGGATCAGAGTCCTCTGCGCAAACAATATCTGGAGGCCATTTTACCTCCATTTGTTGCTGTTCTAAGAAGGTGGCGGCCTCTTTTAGCAGGGATTCATGAACTCGCTACTGCTGATGGTATAAATCCCCTTGTTGCTGATGACCGTGCTTTGGCTGCCGATGCATTGCCTGTTGAGGTCATCACTTTATTTATCGTCCTTGATATTCCATTCGGCTATCCATATTTTAATATTTTATATGGCCATTATTTTCAAGTTACGAAATTCTTACTCCCCAAAACTAGTGTCACCAGAAATTGGTTCATCTCCAGTAATATACATCAAATGAACCACGTTACAGTGTCTGGCTAACGCTTTCATTTCTAAACATCTTACCCCTCTCACCCTAGGTCAAATATACATGCACTTGATGATTGAGAGCATTGTCTCTATATGATATTGATTTTGGGTGATGTAGCCTGTAAGTATTTATCCATCCTTCGAGCTATATTTGTTTATTAGCTTATGTAGGACCATCCTTGAAACTACCCTGAGAAGGCAATTATTTTCAATAACATCATCACATGAAAGCAGCGCCCTCAAGATATTAACAATGGTTTTGAAAATCAAGTTTAACTCGCTCTTTATTCTGGGCCTCTATGTTAATTGACTAAGATACTAAACTTAATAGTTAGTTATCTAACCAATATAATCTCATACTTCAATTTTTTGCATCACGCTCTACTTTGATTGCAGCATATATTTGATTTCTGATTAATAATGCAAATGTCATACCTTGCTATGTCTGAGATTTTTGTTACCTTTTAGGCCGCTCTTGCGATGATGTCTCCTAGTTGGGCTGCTTCTTTTGCCTCACCTCCGGCTGCTATGGCATTAGCAATGATTGCTGCAGGTGCTGGTGGTGGTGAAACCACTGCTCCTACAACAGTCTCACCACTCCGGCGTGACTCATCATTGCTTGAGAGGAAAACAACACGGCTTCATACATTTTCGAGCTTCCAGAAGCCTTTGGAAACCCCTAGGAAAACACCACCTGTTCCAAAGGATAAAGCTGCTGCTAAAGCCGCTGCTTTGGCTGCTGCAAGAGACCTTGAGCGTACTTCAAAGATTGGCTCTGGAAGAGGTCTTAGTGCTGTGGCGATGGCTACATCTGCGCAGAGGCGGAATAAAAGTGATACAGAACGTGTAAAGAGATGGAATATTTCGGAGGCGATGGGAACTGCGTGGATGGAATGTCTACAGTCAGTGGACTCAAAATCCGTCTATGGTAAGGACTTCAATGCCCTTTCCTACAAGTACATTGCTGTGCTAGTTGGGAGTTTGGCTCTGGCTAGAAACATGCAGCGATCTGAGGTAACTCATTTCTTTCTTACTGTGCCTAATAATTCTTGTGAAGCAACACTCTACAGCTGCCAAAAATCTGCATTCATGGTTTTAGGTTGACAGGAGGTCACAAGTTGCTATAGTAGCTCAGCATCGACTATTCACTGGAATTCGTGAATGGCGCAAGCTGATTCACTGTTTGATAGAGATGAAATGTCTTTTTGGGGCTTTTAGTGATGATCTGTGCGGTCCTCAGCGTGTATGTTTCTGGTTGCTTGACTTCTCGTGTATTTATAAAAGTATCGATCAGACTTTTCTTACTGTGAGCCTTGGCTGTGTTAGGTTTTCTGGAAGCTGGATTTCATGGAAAGTTCTTCGAGGATGAGGAGGATTTTACGTAGAAACTATCAAGGCTTAGACCATGTTGGTGCTGCTGCCAATTATGAAGAGCATATGGAGCTGAAGCATGAGAGAGATAAAGTTGCAAGTCCATCTAAAGCCTCAATGTTGGCTGCAGAAGCCTTTTCAACTGAGGTAGGAAATGAAGAGGATGAACATGATGCTGCATATATGGATAGTAGCCCAAATGGTGAACATAATGGTGATCAGATGATAACCTCTGGATCTAGTGAGCAGCTACTAGTATCAAGTGAATCCATTGATCCCACATTGACTAATGGCCTGGACTCAACACCAATTATGTTGGCCGTTGCCCCTGGCTATGTTCCTAGTGAACATGATGAAAGAATAGTTCTTGAGCTTCCATCATCAATGGTTCGTCCATTAAAGGTTCTGAAAGGAACTTTTCAAGTAAGTTCTCCATACCTTAGTCAAGATATGTTCTAGTCACTTAATGTGCTGTTTTAGACCATTTCTAATTCCATAATGGTATTTACCTCCTGCTGTTGAAAGAGTCGGAACTGATCATGGCATTGCGGCAACTGATGTTTAGGCATTCAAACCGAAGAGTATTGGGTTAAAAAGATCAACTGATAACTAAAAAATTTCCTTAAATAATGTGGATACTGCATTTGTTCTTCCGTTCTCCCATACTTGGTGCTAGACATATTTTATTGAGAATACAGGAAAAAGTTTTCTTCTGATGTTTACTGCAGTGATTGTAGGACTTGCAAAAATAAAATGAAATGTTTAATTATGATCTACTGGCTGTTGGCTGCATTAATTCACGAAATAATGTGGCTTCAGGCATAAGTTACTTTTCTAATTTATCCCGGTACTTTTCAACAGATTTTGATACCATTTTTTGAAATGTTTCTGATGTGTGAAATGATACACTTTATCAGATAACGACCAGAAGAATCAATTTTATTGTTGATGGTGTGGATAGCAATGCTGTGGGAGATGTTTTGGACCGTAAAAGTTTGAGTGATGGTCAAGAAAAAGATCAAAGCTGGTTAATCTCATCACTTCACCAAGTATACAGCAGAAGGTGGTGTTGGAAACAGAATAATTTTTTTGTCAATTCTCTCTATGTTTATTATTTCAGTGTGTTGAAGTCTAACATTATCTGCAACGACCAATTCATTTGTGGGTTTCTGTATTGTTATTTTACGGTTGTTTTTCCGTTGGTTCATTGACCAAAGAATACAATGCAAGTAAAGTTTCTAGTTTTATGAAGATAAAGAATAACAATTAAGCTATCATGCTTGGATATTGTTCCAAAAATTACATATGCTATTTGACCTGTGGGCAAATATGCAAGCATATGTTTCATGCTTGATGGAGTAATAGCTATGATATTTCCCTAGGATTTCCAGAAGGAGATACCATTGGTTTGATAAAAATTCAAAATAAGCCTTTTCTCATTACATTTTTCTCTTTTGTCCTATTACGAGGTTTGGGTGGTCAGATATGACGCTCGTGTAGAACATGAGGAAAAAGATTATCGTTCTCATGGTTCTGTTGGCCATCTTTTAACAATAGGAAAATCTTAAAAGTTCCTCTTATTTGTTGCTTGTAAGGGTTGTTTACTTTTCTGCAATGTCTTATACTACAATTACTTTCTACAGACTGTAGTTTTTGTACATAAAGTAGCTAGAACGTACTAATTTCCTGTAGGTCAAATACCCCATAATATATCTCCACAAGAAAAGGGACTCTACGATTGGAAATCGTGCCCTTGTGCAGTCCTAAATGTAAGAACCTAATTGTGATTTAGTAATGGTAAATTTCCCCTATCAAACACACATGTGACTGCTCTTTGCTTGCCTTACTTAATTTCTTAAATATTAGTCTGTTCGCATGGGTTCGCAGTTACTTGGGATGTGTGGAAGATTGACCAACTGTTTTTGCAGATATCTTTTGAGAAGAAGTGCCCTGGAATTGTTCATGATTGACCGTTCAAACTTCTTTTTTGATTTTGGGGTATGTTTTTAAAATACATGTCATTGCATAGAGTTCAATTCTTCAGGCCGACTGTTCTTTGACTGTTCCATTACAGAGCTCTGAAGGACGACGAAATGCTTATCGAGCTATTGTTCAAGCTCGACCTCCCCATTTGAACAATATTTACCTTGCAACTCAGGTATGAGCTGATCTTGCAGTGTTCAGCTTTGCTCCTTATAGTGCGAGAATTTGTGTTTTTACTGAGATTAAGCAGACTGTTGCCTGTATGTTTACTTGAAGCATTATACATGCCAACAGAAGTAGGAGTGAGTACACAATTAGATAGAGTAATTTTGAGATTTGAATGCGGTTATGACTTCCGGATTAAATGCTATCCCTTCTTTTCTTTCTGAAGAGACCCGATCAACTCTTGAAAAGGACTCAGCTTATGGAACGTTGGGCTAGGTGGGAGGTATGCTTGCGATTAAACCTTGGGCATATTCATTTATTTTACTTGCTAAGGTGCCTAAATTATACAAAGACAGATGCGAATTATGGATTCCTTTTGCAGATAAGCAATTTTGAATACCTGATGCAGCTTAATACACTGGCTGGGCGTAGTTATAATGATATTACACAGGTATGAGTTTAATTTCATTACGCAGTTCAAAATAGATGAATTCATAATGTCTTAATGATTAATTCAATATGTATGTCCAGTATCCTGTGTTTCCATGGGTCCTTTCTGATTACAGCTCACAGAGTTTGGATCTTTCAAATCCTTCTTCATATCGAGATCTCTCGAAGGTGATCCATATTTGAATTTTGCTTTTCAAATCACTTTATGTTTAAATTTCATCTAACATTTCTGTTTTATGCAATGCAGCCTGTTGGTGCTCTAAATGCTGATAGACTACATAAATTTCAAGAGAGATACTCGAGTTTTGATGATCCTATTATTCCCAAATTCCATTATGGATCACACTATTCAACAGCTGGAATAGTAGGTTTTCGCTCATTGTTATTTCTGATTCCGTAGTCATATTACTGTATTCTTTATGTGAGATATTTGTTTGGTTCTGTGAGATTCTTAACATATCTTCTACGATCCTTACAAGTATCTGATCCCAAGTTTAATACACATTTTATGGTCAGTTTGTGCATTTTCTACAAGCCTCCTTGCAAGATCAATGTTTGTCAGTTACTTGGAGAACCTTCCTTAAGAGTCTGCTTGTCAGTAGTAACTTCTACATGATCTACCTCCCAGAACACTTGCTTGATATACCTCTGATTGTGCGTGCTTAATCTCCCTTGTTACTCGACATGTGACTGTAGTTAGGCAGAGGGCTGGATTGCAGTTTGCGTTGTTTAAAATCGATGTATGATCTGGTTTGTGCTTAAACAAGTTAACAAAGAGTAAGTAGCATGAGATATGATCCACTCCTTGAGCATACAGCCGCACTGAATAAATTTTCCACTTTGGTTTTTCTCTAACTTGATTGCTTGAGCATTCCACTGGGCTTATTGTATGGTATGTATGCTGGACTCTCAAGAGACATCTTGCTCAAAGTGTAGTTAAGATGTTCATGATTCATTGTATGTGCAGTATCACTAGAAGCGATAAAGTTGGGAAAAAGTGATATTCACTTTAAAGTAGACTCAGTCACATAGAAAGAAGTTGCAAGAAATTATTCACGACAGTTCTGTCATGTTAGAAAAGGACACATCTATACTAGTCCAATAAATAGAGCCTCTCGACCTAGTGCAAGTCAAAATATTGAAGGGGCAACTTAAAAACCTTTGTAGCATAACCCAGTTTTTTCAAATGAAAAAACAAAGTTGTCGTTCTTTTTCAATTATTTCCTCCGATCCACGCTATTAGTGTTTACCAGTCAAGAGCAGGTATTTTATGATCTTGGTGCAGCTGCTTGTCTCGCGCTCTGATGCCATCTTTTCTATTTTATGCAACAGGTACTGTATTATCTCATGAGGCTAGAACCTTTTACTACTTTGTCTATCCAACTCCAAGGTGGCAAGTTTGATCATGCTGATAGAATGTTCTCAGATATAGCTGCAACTTGGAATGGAGTTCTTGATGAAATGAGTGATGTGAAGGAATTGGTATAGATCTGCATCTTACTGATTTTTTGGCCCATGTAGAGTTTTACCAAAAACCCTGATTTTTTTCTTGTACGGTGTTTCTGTTAATTAGAGATTCTTAAGTTCTTTCATTCGACATCTTTTGCTGCTAGTCTTTAAGGATGTGTATGTTCATGTATTCATGCAATTTTGATTTTCCTCCCTTCTTCGACTTGTCAGGTTCCTGAGCTGTTTTATCTTCCTGAAGTGTTAACAAATGAAAATTTAATAGACTTTGGTACAACACAACTGGGAGAAAAGCTTGGTACGGAAGTTTCCAAGGAAAAAAAAAATCCTACAAAATGCTTCTCATGTGCTTTCTGTTGTTTTGATTCATGTCCTTTAAATTGCAGGTTCAGTTCAGCTTCCCCCCTGGGCTGAAAACCCTGTTGATTTTATCCATAAGCATCGGATGGCACTTGAGAGTGAGCATGTCTCAGCCCATCTGCATGAATGGGTTGATCTCATATTTGGGTAATTTTTTCTTTTTAACTTTGGGACAAATATTTCTGTTCTAAGCTTGCTAGCTTTTTTATTTAACACAATTTCTGTTTTTTTTCCTGATTAATATTTAGGTATAAGCAACGTGGTAAGGAAGCTATCCAAGCAAATAATGTATTCTTTTATATCACCTACGAAGGGACTGTTGATATTGATAAAATACCAGATCCTGTAAGTTTGCGTCCCACTTTTGTTTTTCCAAAGAATTGTATTTGATTATCGTCTCCATTGGATGTCAGCAACTGATATATTTCGAAACAACCTTAAGGTACAACAACGTGCTACCCAGGATCAGATTGCTTACTTTGGTCAAACCCCATCGCAACTCTTAACTGTACCCCACATGAAAAGGATGTCCTTGGCAGATGTACTTCACAAGCAGGTAATTTCTTGTGGCCCCATTTCTGTTGTTTCTCCCTTCAATTAGAGGTCGAGTTTTCGTCTATTGCTTGCCCCGTGTTCCCACTGTGTTCGCGGCCTTTGATTCTCCTCTCTCGTGACCCTCTTTTTAAAAAGAAGATAAGAAGAGGATTGGACAATAGGGTATATGTGATCTACCTTCTAGTTGACAACATAGCATCAGAAGCTCGCCTTTGAAAGAAAAGACCCCTCGTACAAGGTTTGCCTGGATCTTGTAAACAAAGAGGAGCCATAACAGGGTAGTCTAGACCTGTACAAATTACATAGGATGATGGCCTTGAGGAACTTGATTCCGGCCAAGAGGCAAGATGTGATAGGTGGCAAAAAGGAGTTAAAATTATGCGCTTTCAGGAAAGCAAAATAAATTCCGGTAATCCAGACAGGGATGAGAAGATGTAGAAGCATTATCAATGTGACTTTAAATTTAGTATAAATACAAATTAACTACTTACAACTATCACAGAACAGAAAAAGGTCAAGCTACGTAGCAATTTTTGGTATTTCATTGCTACATATTAACTCAGTAATTTGACGACTGTATTCGCGAGTTGGAAGTGATCTGAGAAGGTTCATAACAATTTTTTCTATGCTCTCTTTTACATCTATCTCTTCTTGTCGGCATCTGTTGGTTTTTCAATAATAAACTTATAGAATTGTCGTTAGGTTCATCACTCGGTAACAGTTTTTAAAATAAAATGAAATATAATGAAATTTCTCAGATGCAAGTCAACTAATTAAAGACTAAGATTCAAGAGAATGGGCTTCCTTTAATGTTACGTGAATGTTTTATCTTACAATAACTGTTAAATGGATTTTTACAAGTGATTGTCACGCTGGCCTTTCCATTTTATTAGTTAACTTACATTTAGAGTAACCTTGAATGGTTCATTTAGTAGAATAGTGTTAACTAAGTTTATCTTATTTTTCTTTTTCTGAAACTTTATTAAATGTATCATCAATTGACTTTATCTTAGTTACACTTCAAGACGGGCATGTTTTGATTTTTTTTTTGTCTCTCACACTGGACATCAGCGCCTTTTACTATGAAATTTTAAGCTTTTAGACTCCACACATATGCGCTATGACTTACTTCTTGTGCATCGGTTCTGTTTATTCTACTCATAGTTCAATCATATTTCAACCTATAATCAGAATTTGACTCATCTTATATTAGCAAGAGGAGGCGTTGAATTTATATTGTACTAATCCTGCTCTTATATATAGACTATCTTCCGGAATCCCAGAGAGGTTAAGCCGTATGTGGTCCCTCATCCCGAACGCTGCAATTTACCTGCTGCTGCTATTCATGCATCCTCAGATTCTCTTGTGATAGTTGATATAAACCCTCCAGCTGCACATGTAGCACAGCATAAGTGGCAACCCAACACACCTGACGGTCAGGGAACTCCATTCCTTTTTCAGCACGGGAAGCCTGGTGCCAATACTGGTGGTGGTACTTTTATGCGAATGTTCAAAGGACCAACTGGGTCAGGATTAGAAGAGTGGCATTTCCCACAGGCACTGGCATTTCCAGCTTCTGGAATCAGAACATCAAATATAGTTTCAATCACTTGTGACAAAGAAATTATCACTGGTAGGATTAGTACTCTCTATGTAATTTCATGTTTGTAGGATTTTTGCCGTGTGAAGTTTCAGTAAATTATCTCTATATCACTGGACTATTGTGAGAAATTTTGGAGAGACTAGCTCTTTCACTCTTTGGACATACTCAATCCTTTTTAGGTGTCTTAAACACGGGGCCTAGTGGTATGACATTTTAGTGGTGGGGTCTTCTCTTCCTGTTCGCTATTATTGAAAGAGCAGATAGTGCTCGCCTTTTCCATAGAAGCTGTGCCTGGGAGCACCTGGACTTGCATGTGGCGCATGCACTGGCTGCCCAACTGCTAGAATTTGATACCGTTGAAAGTATTGGATTAGTTAAGTAGGGTATATTTAATTAAAATCTTGTCTCATCTTTATATGTGAAACTAGGGTTTTACAATCTTTTTAAGATTTTATAAAGGATGCAACAAGAGTTACGAGTTTCCGTTATTTTCTAGTTTTGATGCAGCTGGGGTTTGTCATGACAAATTGTTGGGAGAAATTTGTGGTTGAGCATTACTTTTTTTCCTCTTCTTTTGTTGAGAATACGTATAGAATGTGTACATTCTTAAAATAATTGCTGATATTGACATGTCAGGTATTGCTATAATCTGAAGAATATTTTTTTTACCTGGATAGAATTTGCGGAAGGAAGTTGGTATTTCTTTCCCTGAGTTCACTTCCTCTATAGCATATATCATAAGTTAGGTATTCTGGATAGGGTGATCCAAAACTGCTAACTGCATAATTTGATAAACTGCACTCGAGTGTCATTCTCTTACCTGCCTATACCTATCCGTTACAGTAATGATTGAATACTTGAGGATCCGGCACATTATCTTTATTTGAATCTGACAAAAGATGATGTCAGGCTTGTGATGATATGGCTTGATCCATATGTTAAATTCTAAGCTATCTCCTGTTTTTTTCAGTCATCGTAGCTCATTAAACAAATGAGCAGAAGCCTGTTATTTTTCTTTTTGATTTCCAGGATTATGCATATTGTTACTCCATTGTACTTTTAGTCCCCTTGTTATTGGCACGAAAACACCCTGTAAGGCAGCTAGTGCTAAGGTATACAGCTTGTTTGCCCTGCTCTCTGTGCAGCCACTTAAAAGTGTTCTTTCTCAATTTGACTTTGGTTGGCATGTTCGTGAAAAGTATGATCCATATCCACATAGCATTTATTTATCTGATACTTCTCATTCTTAAATTCAAGCTTTTAAAAGTTCCAATCATTGTCATTCTGAATTCATCAAATGCTTATATTAATTTTGATGTGCTGATCATCTATATCAGGGGGGCATGCAGATAACAGTGTAAGGCTTATATCAGCTGATGGAGCCAAAACATTGGAAATCGCCAGAGGACATTGTGCTCCTGTGACATGCCTGGCTCTATCTCCAGATAGCAGCTATCTCGTTACCGGATCCCACGATTCAACAATTCTACTCTGGAGAATACATCGATCGTCCATTTCACGCTCTAGTAGCTCAGAAGAGTCTTTCACTAATAGTCCAAGTACAACCGCATCCTCCGGGGGTGGCAACAACGTAACAGATAGGAGTAGATGGCGACGTATTGAAGGTCCAGTGCATGTCCTCCGGGGTCATTTGTCAGAAATAACGTGCTGTGATGTCAATTCAGACCTTGGAATTGTTGCTTCGTGTTCGAACTCTTCAGATGTCTTGCTTCATTCGATAAGACGAGGACGGTTGATTAGAAGGCTTGCTGGAGTAGAAGCTCATTTTGTCCGTCTGTCGTCTGATGGAATTGTAATGGCATGGAACAAATATCTCTGTACTCTGAGCACATATACCCTTAATGGTAATCTGGTTGCTAAGAAGCTTCTTCCCCTCTCATCAAGCATTAGTTGCATAGAGATTTCTGTTGATGGACTGAGTGCTTTGGTTGCATTAAACCCATCTTCGGAAAATGATTCTGGATTGGTCTACAGCCAGAATTTGAAGTCGAAAGAATCAGAAAGTAAAGACATTGAATTGAATGAAGGAAATAGATTGGATGTACCATTGCCTTCTATCTGCTTCTTTGATCTCTATACTCTGAAGGTATGATAAAACTGGGACTTTGTGTATTTTTTTTTATTTTTTATTTTTTGGTTTTGTCAAAATTGGAGATCTCTTGCTTGCAGGTTTTTCATACGATGAAACTTGCTGAAGGAAAAGATATTACTACTATTGCCTTAAACAAGGATAATACAAATCTTTTGGTGTCAACAATGGATAAACAATTGATAATATTCACAGATCCTACTGTAAGTTGTGTTTCTTAATCATTCTGTTATGATTTTTCAGTGGATTTATTCATGAGCAATATGCTTTTAAATCTCCTTATCAATTTGGCAATGGTCTACCCCTATATCATATTATTCAGTGTCAGATGGGACAAAATGTTTAATTGCTTATTCATGCCCTGGAGATGCCTGCATAATTGTTTATTCTGAGGAGAGTATAGGCGGAGATCAGGAGAATAAGATAACGTCTTATTTTCTGTTTCTCTAGGCTTTCTGCTCTCTCATTCCATCAAACATCAGGGAATGAAATCCTACAAATGAATGACTATATCTAAAGTCATTCCATCAAGATGAGAGGATTTTCATTTCATTTAAAGCTAGAGATATCAAATGATAGTATCTTATCATCCCGTTCACTCGTTTCTGAGAGAAATATATAATCACTATTTCTTGCAGTTGAGCTTGAAAGTTGTAGATCAGATGCTCAAATTAGGCTGGGAAGGTGATGGATTAAGCCCCCTTATCAAGTGAAAGATGCCCTTTTAGATGACTTCATATTCTTATACCCGATTGCTCCATCGTTGCTCTGCAAAGTTTTTTAGCCCATGAATTCAGAAAAGAAGCTCCTCCTTCTAATGGCGGCTGCCTTTGTGAATGTAACATAGAATGTGTGAATTTTGATGTACCATTTTTACCAAATAACTTGATTGATCACCGGTGGCTGGCAAGCTTTGTCCCCTGAAGGCCGGATATACATATATATATTTTTCCAATCGAGATGTATAGATTTTTTGTCTTCTTGATAGTGTTATGATATATATATAAAGAAATTTTGTTTTCGTGTTTGTGCTGTTTCTTGCTTCTGGTTTTGTACAACATAGTTGAGATTTTTGTAATTTGTTGAGGGACTATGCAGTGTAAATTCCTTGCAGTTCACTTGTTAAATTGCGGGTTTTTGCTGTTGTGGTGGCTTGAAAAGCACACGGGAAAGTAATGATCATCACTCACAATCTTCTTAGCATTCAAAAATCAGTAAGAAGAAAAATGGCATTTTTCCAGCAAAAAAAAAAATGAAATGTTACAGGTACGAAACCCGGCGCAAAAACATATAGGGTTTTTTCATCAAAAGTCCAAAGTTATAGGGCATATTTAACATTTTGTCTAAAACGTGTTTTGAGGTAAATATTTATGGCGTGTGGCGACTTTGTCTAGCTGGACAAACGCTTTTATGAGTTGGCGTCCACGAATGTTTAAATGAAAAGTTGCAGGGCACTAAACTCGGCCCGAAAATATTTATGGCATTTTTTTTAAAAAGGTCGAAGTTGTAGGGTGCTTTTAATATTTTGTTCTAAAATAATCACACTCGTTATATGTTTTTTATGAGAGATTCAAATTTAATTACTCCTTATATATTTTTGCTGAAAGATTCAACTTGGTCGTAAATGTTTTTTTTTCTGGCGGCGCACTATGCACTATATTAAAAATAGTATTTTGGTTTTCTAAACTATAGTCAATAATTAAGAACGTGTTAAGATGCAATTTTGACAAGGAGTTTTAACAGCATTATGTTTCTCGGAAAAATGTCAAACAGTAATGAATGTTTTGTGAAATACCCCGATGTCTACAATAATATAGTCTACTTGGAAAAGCTTGAACTTATAATAGGGAAAGACGTATATATAATTGTGTTCTTAAAACTTATATTTTACGTTACACACATTCGAATATCAAATATCTTGCCATTCCAATCTGGCATGGCCGCCTACGCCACCAGTATTTTGTCCCTCTCATTTCACGCTTCACCAACCACATTAACGCCTTGTACACGCGATACCTTTTATGCGTCGGACGGTGCACCCTCATACAATTTGCGATGCAATCTATGCCATGCTACACGATGAGTATGCTCCAACTCCCCCCCCCCCCTCCCCCCCTGCACTGTCATGTCCAATTTCACAAAGCTATCTTAAATCCTTCATCTGGAACGCGGACGCCCACAGCCATAGAAAATACCATGTTCGTGGGAGGGCTTCGGTTGCGCCAGCTTTCGCAACTTAACGACGCATTTATGCTCAAACTCGGGTGGCGACTGCTCTAAAACCCCGAGAGATTGTGTGCTCGCGTCATGCGCGAGAAATACTTCCTCTCCCACAGTCTATTTACAGCCCCAACTTCGCCATAGGTCAGCCGCGCTTGGAATTCCATCTCCAGGCTGCTACAGTGCTACCTTTCCTCGTCTCGATCTGCTGGGGGGACGGCAGTAGTATTAACTTCTCGCACAACCGTTGGCTGGGATCGTTCACCATTCTCGATTATGTGACGTTTGCGTCCCTCACAATTCACGACATCATCCACCCGTCGGGCATGTGGAATTTGTCGATCGTTGGCCCCCTACTTCTTAGCCACATCACCGAGCGCATCCATGGGATACACATTTCGTCTTAGAGGCACTTCACGATCAAGTCGGCCTATGAATGGCACACGCAATACACTATGGACCCCCTTTGTCGAGCACTCCCCTAGACAGTGTTGGGGAAGACCCGCGTGCTCCCCCGCTTTAAATTCTTTGGTTGGCTCTAGGGACACGATGCCTTGGCCACCATGGACAACTTCTGTCGTCGACACGTGCCAACTCTCGTTCACTGGCCCCTATGTTCCTCCCATGTCGAAACGACACACCACTTGTTTAGTGCATGCCCTCTTTTTGCCGACAATCGCTCAACCTTTCCGAAGTTCTCACCTCCCCCACTTAGGGTCAACATCATCTACCACCTTTTCCGTATCGCCACCGCTTCTATCCCCTCTCATCAATCTGATGGGCCTTTTGTTGCGCTCGAAATGAAATGGTATTCCGTCAGACGCCAATATCAACACCCGACATTATCCACTACATCACTAACACCCTTCGAGAACTATCCCATCATTGGGCATCCCGGGGCCTTCGGAGATTGGGGGTGTGTTACGTGATTCAACATGTACCGTATTTGGTGTATTTTTCGCGACTGTTGGAGCACCCACTAATTCCATCGCCGAACTTCGAGCAGGGACTACTTTATGCTTCACAATTATTTGTCTTTAAACTGGTCATTGAGACGGACTGTGAATTCGTGTTTCGTAGCATTTCACTCTGCTGTCCTCGGTAGAAATACAACCATTCCTACACGGTATTTGGAGGATCTGGAGCGATTTTGACTAGTTGAACGTCGCGTGTACATACCGAGAGACCAACAATATCGCCCGACCTCGATAGATTGCCCAATACAGTAACCTTTTTATATGCAACATGGCCCTCACTTGAACGTTTGGTCACGTGTAACATTACCGATTCATATTCGCAACCGTCACACCAACCCCATATGCGCACCCCCTTATACATCACTATATTTGCCTCGTTTAAATAAAATTTATATATGTTCACAAATAATAAATAATGATGATATACAGAAATATTGGTAATAATATAATATATAGGAAAAGTTGAATCGGTGCAAATAAAAAGAAAAAGAAAAATAAGTTATTTATGGGCAATAAATAAAAAAGAATCTGCAATTAGGGTTTTAGGTTTTACACAGAGAGTAGGAGGTGAGAAGAAGAAGAAGAAGATAATAATATAATGGGAGGAAAGGGTCGAAAACGAAGAGAGAAGAATTACGAAGCGGCGCATGGCGGGAGCACGAGACTCCCTCCACCACCTGATAACTCCTCCATTGATGCTCTCCCTTCTAAACTCCGACAAATCATGTCCCTCGCCAAGCGAATTACACCTGCTGCCATTCAAAAGGTCAGTCAGTCAGTCAGTCCCTGAGCCTCTTTTAATTACTACTAGTTAATACAAACTACTAAACGAGTTATAATAATAATAATATATCAAGCAAGCTTCATAAAAGTATTTGTATGCAAGCAATACACTACACTACTTCAATGTACATACAACATATTGGATTTGAGCTGGTTTGTTATTTGTTTATTACAGGAGGAAACTCCTTCAGGGGCTAAAAGGAAGAGAAGTGATCAGGAGGAGGAAAATATTGGATTTGGTGGTGATGAATTCAACTCCAATACTAAAAATGACAAAAAGAATAAGAAAAAGAAGAAGAAGAAGAGGAAAAGAAATCAAGCAGCAGAAGACCTTCGATTTGAGAAGGAAATATCCGGTGTTGCTGGCGCTACTCAAAGAAAAGACCGTAAAAAGCAGTAAGATGGATTAACACTCCATATCTTTTTAACACATTAATCTTGATGTGGTTTGTAATGATTTGTAGGCGTTTGGAAGCAAGGAAGAAGAAAAACAAAAAGGGACGCAGCGCTGAACCAGATACAGAATTTCGTGGTCATGAAAAAATTAGGTTTGGAGAAGTTGTTGAAGCTCCACCTAAGTTAACGGTTCCTAAGGTGCCCGTCCATCTTTGCCTGCCACTTTCATTGATTAATCTTTGTTTCCTTACTTTTTCTTTGTGTTGTAATGAAGGCGTTTAAGACAACTCAGGGTGCTTCACAAGAAAGGCTTCGGTTGCAAGCTGTTGAAGCGTATAGGAATCGTAAGGGATGGGCATCAAGACCGGGAGTTCAGCTTCCTGCACCTGTCACGTCGACATTGGACTAGTTCATAACATGGAGACATATATAAATGAATTCTCGTGGAACAAAATGATTCATCTACCACACAAGGGGAAATGGAGTAACCACGATATTCTGTGAGGAGTTTGTGTTGCCTATCCTTTTTTTGTAAAGGAAATCAAGTTGTTCCTAACCCTCTCAGATCCATCGCTTTATTGACTATATCGACTTTCATACTGATGATAACCGAATACATCTGCGTAACTTATTTACTTCTGGGATTAGCCGCTGTGATGCATTGTATGATTTCTGTTTTTACTTTTATGTATACTAGCTTGTCGAATTTGGATCAGTGTAAGGTTGTACTTGAGGCTTGGAACTTTAGTACAGAGGCTTGATCTGATTGAGATTTCGATTGTCTATCTGCTATTATTATTGCATTCTGCCAACATAATTCCATTGCCAACATAATTTAATTTTTTTAATGTTGTGGCATTTGATGACATAACGCAGACCATAGATTACATATTACTCTCTCTAGTCACTTAATTTCTGTATTATATTGACCTTGCTGATAATCTATTTGTTTCTTTTTCCTGTATTGGGAACTTACTCAAGAGTATATAATGTGGCGCGAGAAATGATTTCTTTGAGCTACTTGCCTCAAAAGCAATTCTTTGAATTACTTCAATTTCCAATGGTAATCTCATAAGTTAGCCATTAACCGTGAAGTCCATTGTAATTTGACTAAAACATTCCTGAGTTACCTCAGTTTTTAATAATCAACTGACTAGAAAGCATCATCGTAGTTCTCTTGCTTGATTATTTTGTTGTAAAAATATAGAGGTGAGCCATTTCTTACTGTCCATTAGGTCAGCAAACATGGCAAGTCTGCTTTTGTTTTCTAAAGCTAAAAAAATCTTCAGACAAGGAATTTGTCAGAATATTGGAGCTGAAACAATAGAGGGATAGCTAAATTTACAATCCCTAAAGTTTCATCTTAGCGCAGAATTCTTTCATGGGTATGAATATTTGAGGGGATGCCTGTAGAAAATATACTGGCTGATCTTTGTTGACTAGTTTAGCCCTTTGAAGTTTGAAGTGGATTTGTTTTTGAGTTATCTAATCCTACATTAGCAAACTCCTCCTGAGTCGAGAAGTAACTTGCATGCACATGGAGTCGGAAAAAAATAAGTGTAAGAAAGCTAACCAAAACATAAGAGCAAGTGCAGAGAAGGCATCCATCAAAAACAAAAGGGTTCGAGAAGGTGATATTCAAAGTTGTGCTAAAATTTATCCCTGGCTTCTATATATACAGCGGATGACACAAACATTTAGCTGCTAATTAC
Organism: Linaria vulgaris; assembly: GCA_948329865.1. Classification (NCBI taxonomy): domain Eukaryota; kingdom Viridiplantae; phylum Streptophyta; class Magnoliopsida; order Lamiales; family Plantaginaceae; genus Linaria; species Linaria vulgaris. The sequence continues at coordinate 37,532,685 of OX415253.1, forward strand.
AGATTTGGCACGCCAAAAGCTCACATTTTCATCACTGATGGTGGTGGCATCACTGCTACTATCAGTAGAATTACCGCCCATGCTTCTTTGAGGGCTCACTGGCATGGAGTTCAAGTTTATAACATTATAAGGACAAACCGGTCTGGGGCCAGACAAACGAGCTTTCCTAGTCGATGCAAAGTGTGCAGATTCTGGATTTGATACGCGTCTTTTGGTCCCCCTATGCATGTGTGCTTCGCAGTACTTCTGATTTGGGAAGGCATTTTTACTGCACTGCCATTTCTTACCATCAGTTCTTCGGCATCTTCGGCCTTCGTTTTCTGTGATATTCTCAGCGCCCAGGGTTAGACTGATTTTGTCTGGAAATTAAAATATAAAAATTAGAAATAGAAGTCCATCTTCAGCAGGAGTCTGTGATCAGTTGTCTTAAATTCATACTAAAAAGTGAATGTCAAAAGCTGCAACTAGATCCAGAAGAAACCACTAGTTGCAGAGTTTAGCACTTGTTTTTCCATGCTTCACTATGCCACATGCATTAAATCATATTTCTTCAAGATGACTAGGTATATCGTAAAATGTGTAAGCAAATCGGCAAACGACATAGCATGAAAGTCATTTGCAAGAAAATGCACATGAAAGATCATGAAACTTCAATAAAAAGTCACCATGTCCAGGGTAACTGGTATTTTTATCAGGAGTCCACTCCAATCTCTTAAATAGAAAGCATATGGAGATAACGCGAAGCACTGTGAGGTCTTCCACGGCAGGGCTGCAACTAGATCCAGAAGAAACAACTAAGGACTGTTCTTAAACTCGTGCTTCACTCTGTTCATGAATCTTGAATCTTATTAGGAAATCTATTGATATGTTGTTGCCTGTCACCTATGACAAGCTTCTGGAGATACTAATCAAACCTCAAACCAAGTAAAAACAAGCTAAACATGGAAGCACCCCCAACCCTCTACCCGTCTAAAAGAATCATCGTAGATGATATGGGAAAATAACAGTATGAAAATGGATGATCTCAATCACGTTGATTCCAGTAACAAATAGGATATTAAATAACACCTTCTGATAAAATAAGACAACTACTTAGAGAAATAAAAAATGGCGCAATTTTTTGTGCATTGGTCGATAAGCGTAGGCTTACTGGTGAGGAGAAATTCCACTAAAATGTGAACGACTATCAAACCGAACTACGCTCTTTATTCATCTCACAACGGAAGAAAAAACCTGCTAAAGGCTCCACCAAGATTCATGAATTTCCCTCGGTGGTGTTGGTAGGACTATATTGGAGTACAGAGATATGGGATGGGAGATACCTTTGTTTGGCTGGTATGAAGAAAGGGGAAGCAAGTGGTATAGGAGAACTGAAACTTGCCCTCCAGAAATGAAGTTGCAAGAGCAATTTAAAACGGAAACAAAATTTTGTTCTCGCTAAGATCCAAATATTCCAACATAAAAGTTAGTTCCCTTGCTGAATGATAAGTCCTGAATTTTTTAATGGCTTTTAACTCCCAAAAACCTACATAGAGAAGTAGGTTGAAATAACAAACAGAGTGGATCCAATGTAAGAGAGTACAAAATGACTTACTGGTAGTAAAACGCTGAAAGACGCGGACTCATATTTCATATTTGTTAACAATTACACATTTGCTTCTAAGAACTATTATACATAGTCTGTACTTTATTTGATCCAGAAAAGAACTTGGGAATTAGATCCAAAAATCTTTGCAAGATCTTATAAACTGTTTTCCGTGTTAAAGAAAAGTAGTAAGTCTGTAGCATCAAATGAAAATTAAGACAACTTACCTGTAGCACACTGAAGAACAGTATCCGGCGACGAACCAAATCCTAGAGAAACCAAGCCCCCGCGATTGTTTTGGGGACAATGTTTCCTGCTAATGACTTTTCTAGGAATTTCATTCTCAAAACCGTTGCACTTGTCCTCACTACTAATGCTTCTGTTTGTGGTGCCATTATTGACATCCTTGTTAAACTCATTACCACGACAAAATGCATCTTTGGGTGTTTGTACGACTGACAACGAATCCTGACTTTTCCCTCTGCATTTAGCAAATGCCGGAACACTATAATTGGAATCCGAAAGACTGAGATTTAGATCACTGATAGTATCAGAAATTCTGTTATCTATATCAGATGTAACCAGAGAAATAGTTTGCAGTCTATCATCATCCTGCGTGGAGGTTTTGTTATCAAGCCTCGAAACATTGCCAGAAGATTCCACATGCTTTCTTGAACCGGTTCGCCCTCTGTGCATGTGCCGCTCACAGTATTTTTGATCTGCAATTACGTTTTGGCTGCACCTCCACTTCCTCCCATCGGTTCTTCGACACCTTCCTGGTTCAGGATCATTCATAATATTGTGTTTCGAGTTCCGTGAAGTGAAGCCTGATACTGAAACGATAATAGGGGGGCGAAAGGAAAATATTATGTCCCCTTACTCTTAACTTGCCGATAACTAAAATATCATTTAAATACAAAACTATGAAAACTTGAAGCCAATTAAATGTAACATGTTTTCAGATCATGGGGAGCCCAGTTTCCATAAATTCAAATTTGAAATCAAAATTAGAGACCAGCTCTCGAGGTCATGCTTCTGCATGCGTGTATATCGAAGATGAATCTTTACGTTGCATTCTAGCATTTCCAACACTTGGTATTCAAAAAGGAGATTTAACCATGAAAAACCAGTTTAGTAATTATTGCAGCAAACAGGGTCTTTCACAGCATTCAACTCCTACATGAGTCCATTCCAGCATTTTATCATCAGTTGCGTAGCACGAATTCACACAAACCGCAAACGAATAATTCAAATACAACTTGCTTAGTCCATGAGATTTCTAAAGGGTAACAACAAATACCAAGTATACATGCTATTCGCAGATGCCAGAACAGCTAAAACTTAGAAAAATGGTCAACTGTTTTCTCAAAAGCAAACAATAAAAGAATGAGGGATCATCCGCCTAAAAAGCAAGTAGCCTAGAGAAAGGAAAAACAAAACATCAATAAACAACAGAAACTGAAGTCCAATGTACATACTAAAGGATCAAATAAAGGAAACAAGAATGTAATAAGGCACAAGAGAGTAGTAAAATCTGACCTCCAACTAAACATGCATTGACCAAAAAAAGGGAAAGAAAGAAAAAGCATTTGCATGAACAAAAAAAAAGAAAAAATTACTCACAGTGACAGCAGGGATATTTTTTGTAGATATGAGGGCCGCAGGAACTGAAAAGACTGATCCAAATAGGAAGGAAGACAGGTAAATGAGAGGCTAATAAATTTTAAATAATAATAATAATAATCTGTTGATTCAACTGCAGAGTACTGAACAGCAAAGACTCTCTCTTTTCTTCTTCTTGTTGTTGTTGTTGTTCTTCTTGTTCTGGTTTGATAATAATAATCTCCTTCTCCTTCTCCAGTACCCCTTCTTCACTTACATAAGAAGAATAAGAGGAGCTCCCAATCCCAATCCCATTCCCAAGATCAAGATCAAGATTGATTTTTTTTTCTGATAAATCTTGTCTTTTCTGGCCTTCACCTACAAATATCCAAAACCCATCAAAGTTGTTTTAGAGAAGAGAAAGAGAGAGGGAGAGGGTATCTGTAGGTGTACCTGTAGGCGGTGAAATAGAAGAGAGGAGTGGTTGGGGAGGCATATTCATATTGTTTGTACTTTGTATTGATGATATTGGCAATTATATATTATTATTTTACATATTTGTGCAAGAAAGAAAGTAAAAGTGCAAAGGGAGAGCAGAAATTTCAAATAAAATAAATTATTCTTAAGCAGAAACAACACACTGACAATAATAATCTGTTTTATTTTCTTGTGTGTGTGTGTGGCTGTGAAAGAAAGAGAGAGGTAAAGGTGAAGGTGAAGGTGAAGGTGGGAACAACCGCCTAAAACAAAAAGTATATTAAAGATGAGTTTTTTTCATTCATTACATTACTACTTACTTACGCGCATGCAAATGCAACTACTGACCCCAACCTCCTCCGACCGCTCTGCTACCTATTGTCAGTAAGTAAGTAAAGTATTCTCTCTCCTCTTCACCTCTTTTCTGTGTGCTTTTGACTGTTTGTGTGTGAGAGAGAGAGAGAGAGAGTAATTGAATTGTAATGTAAGAGGTTTCATCATGTCAGCTTTTTTGGCAGGGATTCAGCATGAGGCAGGCAGTAGGCAGCCTGTTGCAATAATTTTCATACTTTATTTTCATTATTTTAGTTCATTAATTTATATTTTACGGCATGTTTCATCTCTTATTATGTTAAATTAATAGTATTTTTTTTTTTTGATAAGTATGTTAAATTAATAGTATTCGATGATTGCAAAAATTAACAATTCTCCTTCAAACTTCTTAAATACTAAAATGATAAATTGTTTACTTGTTATTTTGATTGTGACTATATGATTCATTAAATTATTTTAATGTATTCTAGGTTCAACAAAATACAACCAAAGTCTTAATACAAATAAATTCATCAAGAATTTCGACACAAAACACTCATATTTTTTTTTTCTTTCTAATCACAATTCTTAATTTAAAACGTTTTTTTTTTTTTTTGCTATCAAGTCTCAATTCCATCTTACTATATTATACTTCTTTAATAATTTTTTGTCCTCAAACTTCTTATAATTGAATTCAAACATACTCGTTCCTTCCACTACAAGAAAAGAGTAAATTTGGTAGAACATATTTCCTACCATTAGTTACAAAGCAGTACCAAAAGAGTTTTTGGTACTAAAATTGAGTACTAATCTTCATCCATATAGAGCACGTCCCTAGTAGTACTTGTAACAGAAGAGTTGTACCAATATTTTTTTGGTAGAAAATAACTCTACCAAATCTGTTGGTACGGAATATTTGTCCTAAACGATTAGGACGCGACGTTTGTACCAAGAACTTTGTACCTATTATTCGGTACATATAATCCGTCCGCATAACCAAAGCTTTCGGTAGAGAAATGTTGTACCAAGAAAGGTGTACCTATTATTCGGTACGAATAATCCCTAACTAAAATTGAAGATTTCAACGTGAAATAATTATGTTCCATTTGGTTTTCGGTAGACAGATTCTGTACCAAATATTTGGTACAACAAGTTGAACCAAAAATATTGCACGAAATTCGATATATATTTAGTCGGTACAGAATAATATATACCAAATAACCAATTTAAAATTCAAATTTATATCTTTTAGTTCTTATATATCTGTACCAATTGATCAAATTTTTGAAAACTAAAATAGGCAGCGATAGAAAGACCTGCACACTGCCTTGAATTATAAAATTTTAGTGCTAAAATATTATGTATATTATATTAAATTGCTAGATTTACTTAGTGAAAAGTAATATAACTATGTAATGGTTTACTAAGTTTTAACTTTAGAAAATAACTACAACTCCTTTTTATAGCAAGAAATATCAAAAGTATCACAAAAATAACTAACTAAACTGAAACACAATATTAAACATACACTCACTTTATACACCACAAATAGGTTAACTAAATATGTATATAATAGTCTTTTGAAAAAAATTAAATACATGTTACGAAATTATTATATTATATTAAATTGCTAGAGTTTACTTAGTGAAAAGTAATATAACTATGTAATGGTTTACTAAGTTTTAACTTTAAAAAATAACTACAACTCCTTTTTTATATATTATAGCAAGAAATATCAAAAGTATCACAAAAATAACTAATTAAATTGAAACACAATATTAAACATACACCCACTTTATACACCACAAATAGGTTAACTAAATATGTATATAATAGTCTTTTGAAAAAATTAAATACATGTTACGAAATTATTATAAAAGATAGAAAGAGGACAAAGAGAGACATGGATGAGAAGAAGTATATATATGCACAACTAATAAAATATTTAAACCTATGTAAATATTGAAAAATCTACATGTTACGAAAGTTAGTAAAGGAAGCTTGAAGATGATGAGAAGAATTCCTATATTAAAAAGAGAGATCTTGAGAAGAAAGAAAATATTTGGTTTGTAAAGTTGTGAAGAAAGGGAGTTGTATTTATAGAGGAAAATAGTACAAGAAATTTTATGCTGAAAACTTTCGAATTTTTCATTTTCCGCCAAAATACATTGATGTACAAATCTTTCTGTATAACATTTTTGTTTGCCGCCAAAATACATTTAGGTACCATTCTTTATGTACCAATTATTTAGTACAACTATTTCTCTACCAAAAGCATTTGCTTGGTACAAAGATCCTCTACCAATTACTCGGTATAAGAATTTTGTACCTAAAGCTTCCAGAATCTTTGGGTACTTTTTGTTAGAAAGTTGTTGGTAAATTAGCTTCAAGCTCTTGGACCGTGTAGCTGCTCGAATCTTTGTACTTTTGTCAGAAAGCTTTTGGTACGAGCTCTCTGTACCTATTGTTCGGTTTCCCTACCAAAAACTTTAGTACAATTATTTGGTATAGATATTTGTACATTATAATACTCTAGAATCTTCTTTTGCTCATTTGTTTATAATAAATAACCATATCCTTTCTCACAAATCATGTTCAACTTCAACCATATATTATATCCAGACTTGAAACTCGTTTGATGGCTCTTAAATTCGTTTTCAATTGACAAATTAATTATTGTTCCACTATATATTTCGCATTTTCAGATAAAGAGGTATGGATACGATCTCTTTTGTCCCTAGTTTTTAATTGCTTGCATATATATTTTGATTAATAATTACAACATATATTAGTATAATTCATATATAATATTTACACTTTAATTTATAATAAGCTAAGTGAGCAATTTTGCATAAATGCAGGTGTACTGCCATAACATTAATCAAAGTTTACACCATAAGGTATGTTTCATTTCGGATATTGCTATTAATGTTGGTGTTTATTTTGCTGATCCTATTTTGTTTTATAATAAAATAGATATAGAATGTCATTCGATGAAGATCGAAGTTGGATGTATAATAGAAAGAACGAGAACGGTGACTTCACTGAGACTTTCATTTTTGGTGTCCATAAATTCTTAGAATTTGCATTTTTTCAGACCCACTTAGTACCCGATGGAAAAATCAAGTGTCCATGTAGAAAATGTTGTAATGCAAAATACTTAAATTGGGATCAGGTCTATATGCATCTTTGTAAGTGGGGCTTTGTTCCTAGATATTATGTATGGATACTACACGGTGAAACGCATAATTGGAACTTTCCAGATTATTCGGACATGGGGCAATCGTCTCGTCACTCTGTTACTGATGAATATAGAAATATGGTGCATGATGCGTTCGGTGTTCAGTATGAAATGGAAAATCGTGATAATTTAGAAGATGAGGTGCCGAATAAGGAGGCAAGTGCCTTTGTTGCAATGTTACAAAAATGTGAAGAAATGATAACTGATAAAATGGAGACTACTATTTTATAATGGGTTACACAATTTCTAAAAAATAAGATACTTTTTAAGCAAAGCTGGAATGGTTGCAACGAATTTCTTAAGCAAGTACACCAGGTGCTTAGTCCGGAAGATCAAAAGAAACTTCCTAGTAGTGTGTACAAGATGAGGAGAATGATAGATGGATTGGGCCTTGCCCATAGGACGTATGATGTGTGTGTCAATAATTGTTTTATGTTCTACGGTGATTTTGAGACTAGTACTTGTACCGTATGTCCTCAGTGCAAAGCAGAAAGGTACGACACTAGCCGAAATATTGTTTCCAATAAAAAACTTATCTCATGTAAGAAGTTATGGTACTTTCCACTAGGTCCACGACTACAAAGACTATGCATGTCACGCCATACTTCTGAGCACATGACCTGGCATTTGAAATGTCAGACGGACGATGATCAAATGATTCATTCGGCATCTAGAGAAGCATGGCAGTCTTTTGATCGAAAATTTCCGGATTTTGCGCGTGAGGCACGAAATGTTAGACTCGGTATTTGCACGGATGGTTTTAATCCGTTTGGAAACTCGTATGTATCTTACTCATGTTGGCCGGTCTTTGTGACACCGTAATAACCTTCCCCCCGATTTGTGTATGCGACAAGAGTATATCTTTCTCAGTTTACTGATATCTGGTCCAAGAGGTCCTGGGAAAAATATTGACGTTCTATTGAGGCCCCTAGTTGATGAATTGTGCCAATTATGGCGTGATGGTGTTCAAACTTACGACTAATTTAGGAAACAAAATTTTCAAATGTGGGCGTGTGTGTTATGGACAATAAGTGATTTTCCCGCATATGGCATGTTATCTCAGTGGAGTACGCATGGAAAATTGTCTTGTCCGTATTGTATGGAGAACACGAAATCATTTCAGTTGCCGCATGGTCGGAAAATAACTTTCTTCGACTGCCAGTCTGCCATCGTCGATTTCTACCTCTTCGTCACCCATGGAGAGAAAACATAACGAATTTCCAGAAAGGCATAGTAGAGCATGATGCGCCTCTACTTAGAAGATTGGGTTATGAAATGGAAGATCACGTTATCGATCTACCTAATATGCCATTTGGTGATCATAAAAAATTTATTCAGAGATTTGGCACAAAGCATAACTGGTGTTGTAGGAGCATATTTTGGGAACTCCCGTATTGGTCTGCCAACATGATCCATCACAACTTAGATGTGATGCACTGTGAAAAGAACTTTTTGATAATATCAAGAATACAGTGATGGACGACCCCCAAAAAACCAAGGACAACTTAAATGCTTGAAAAGATTTGCAGTTGCTTACTAACCAAAGTGGATTGTTTTTAGAGCCACAAGTGGAAGGTACTAAGCAAAACAAACGCAAAGCATTGTATTGTCTAAGTAAAGAGCAAAAATGACTTGTATGTGAATGGCTATGTGGTCTTAAATTTCCAGATGGATACACATCTAACATATCTCGTTGTTTTCAAATGCAACAACTCCGTTTGACTGGAATGAAAAGTCACGATTGCCATGTGTTCATGCAAAGATTGGTGCCGATTGTGTTTCGTGACTTATTACCAAATCATGTTTGGGAGCCACTCGTTGAGGTAAGTAATTTCTTTAGAGCATTATGTGGTACTGAAATTCGGAACTCTGACATGAAATCACTCGAGAGCTCAATTATAGTAATTATGTGCAAGCTTGAGAAGATATTTCCACGAACTTTCTTTGATTCAATGGAGCATTTGGCAATTCATCTTCCATGGGAAGCAAAAGTAGGTGGACATGTCAAATATCGATGGATGTATCCTTTTGAGAGGTAACTAACTCTTAATCACACACACATATTATTTTGAGTTATGTTGTTGATATATAATAGAATCTCCATATTTTATAGGCGTATGTTCGAGCTAAAAGGATCAGTGGGTAATAAAGCTCGAGTTGAAGGTTCAATATGTGAGATATACTTGATATCTGAGATCACGAACTTTTGTTCTAATTTTTTTGAGATGGGGTCGAAACAATATTAAACCGTTTAAACATAAATGAAACAGGGATGAATCCTGATAATGTTGGGCATTTGTCTGTATTTCAAAATAACGGTCGACCTATTAGTTCAGTAGAAAAATACAGACATCTTACTGTTGAAGAGTAAAATGCTGCTCAATTGTACGTGCTTTCAAACTGTCCTGAAGTTGATTGTTGGGCGAGGTACAAATGTTCAATAAAAACTGTACTATAATTACTATATGCAGTTAAATAATCTAATACTACTTTCAGGTTGTTTGAAGACGAAGTATGTCAAAATCTCAATGAGCAACAACGTGAAAGAACGCGCTACTCAAAATTTGTTCCATGGCTCAAACGACGTGTTAAGTCTGGTGAATATCAAGTAGACCCGCGAGTATATGCTTTGGCGAAGGGACCATTCTCTAAAGCCCGTATACACAAACGCTACATTATCAACGGGTTTCGATTCGAAACAGAGTCCCATACCACAAGCAAAACAACAAGGAATAGTGGTGTGTGCGTCAAAGCAAGTATGGGGGCTCCAGAAGAAACCAATTTCTACGGTACGTTGCAGGAAGTGCTAGAGGTGTATTATCGAGGCGGTGAATCAAAGCCAAGCATTGTTCTATTTAAATGTTATTGGTATGACATCACTACGGGAATGACTGTACATCCCACGCACCGTTTAATTGACATTACTCCTACAATGCTTCTGTCTACGGGGGTGTCTGAACCTTTTATACTGGCGAATCAGGCACAACAAGTGTATTACACGCCTTATCCCTCTCTACAAAAAAGAAATGTATGGGCGGTATGTACAATTAAAGCAAGACATATCGTTGATACGTCCTCAGTAAGCAAAGAAAATGTCGACAATGTTCGTACTTATGAAGAAGATACTGTGTATCAGGAGAATGAAATACCAATAATTAACTTGTCCATTGATATGAGTTCTTTTAATTTAATTAATCTCGCCGACGAAGAACTTATGCCAATTCAAGAGGAAGATCAACCTGAAGCTGTGACTAGTGGATCTGAGGATGACGATGAAGAGGACAATGTTAATGAAGTCGAGGATGTAGCCGACGACGAAGATGACGACGACTAGGTGCCTTCTTAGCCTTTTGTTTTGCTAATTAATTACCTTGTCTTTGGATTCTGTAATGTATTTTGGAGTTGCTTAATGGATCATCACTATTTTCAAAATATTTATCTTCATTGTCTCTAATTTACCTTCTTCCCTTCTAAGTTACGAAAAATAGCACATTTAAGATTTGAATTTTAAATTACCAATGCCATTTCGCTTCTTTGGTTTATGCATTATAGACATATTTCAATAACCAAACCTTTTAAATAAGCAAAGCTCATAAATTCTTCTGGAAAACCTGGAATTTGATTCCTAAGGAATTTGATTCCTAATCTTCTCCAGTTACAAATTGCCAAGTGATCCATCCATATGCATCATCAAAGCACAAAATAAAATAAAATCACAACCTGTAATATTCAAAGAGCCCATATTACAGAAGACAAAACCACACAACTTCAGATTCACTCATCTGCAATATTCCCTGATTTATGCTTGTAATCAAACAAGCAACCCAGTTCACATGAGACAAAATAAATTTGGAGATGAGAGGAAAAAAGTAAAGACAATACTGAATATAAGGGCATGCGAGGCATAAAAGTATAAGAGACGCACGCACGCAAGACAAAATAAAGCGTGTTCAGTTTCATAGAAAGCTACTGAACCATGTTTTCATCCATCAGCCAATCGGTTACTTCCAGGTGCCTGAAATTGGTCGCTCCATCTACACCGCATTGCCCTTCATTGGCATCTAGACCATGTTGCCCCTCCTGGTTCACCGGTTGGGGCCTATATCCGTCAGGTTGCTGTGTTGCATATGCGGGATCAACTCGCGCCTGGCGAAGGACCTGCAATTCACTACTCATCTCCATCACTTTCCTTAACAACTCAGCATGAGTGTTCTCGAACGTACTTACTTTCACGTTCAACATATCAACCGACCCCTGGTACATCTCCACCTTCTCTTGAAGTTGCTGGTTTTAAGCACTGATCTGAGATGGAGGCTGTAGACGCATCCGCTGCCTAGCAACGACTATGCCGTAGAACTCTGGTTGAGAATGTACAGGAACCCCTGGAACATATTTAAGAGGCTCTGCCGCCTTGAGAGTTGAGCCACAATTGGGGATCCCACTTGATTAATCCGTTTTCATCAAGTTCATCTGCATTTGGTAGTAGATTCTTGTAAGCCATCTATGATTTACAGATAACAAATCGTTAGAAAAATTAAAGGGAATCGAGCTATTAGAATTTTTTTTAAAAAAACTATTGACCTGAATAAGATAAATTCATATTACACAAACTGAGGTATAAGTATATCGATTTAGAGAATCTAAAATTACCATGTTAAGCAATGATAAATCAAAATCGACCAATTATCCAACTAAGTCAACCACTTATCAAAATCATTTGCTATCATAATAAGCCATTAAAATGGCACTTTAACTGAAATTTACATATTGATGGAAGGCCATTTTGTTACACCACACGGATTCGCCATTATCATCAACATATCCTCGGGTATCCTTGAACACGCTAGCGAGAGAAATTTTATCCGGTGTCGTGTCCAACAACTTTGCCTATCAAAATTATATCGAACAGAAGATAAATATGCCCAAGCTTTTAATTAACATAGTTTAATCACAAAATTAAAAGCATCAATACCTTCTTGGCACGGTGGTCCTCGAGGCTAACAGACCCGCCCCTATGTGTACAATTACCCGTGCCACGTTTTTTTTTTGCTTGGTCAGATTTGGCCTTTACTTCAGGGGTTTCCCACAAGATCTTGTAGTCAGGTATCAAGACAGGCATAATTCATGTCGGATGTTTCAATCTATAAACTGGATCGACAAGCCCCTTGTAGTAGTTCTTTTTTCCCGAGCTAAGCTCATGTGTGAACTTCTGACGGCAATGAATTTCATAGAGAGTGAGGACCTGGTCCTCATCCTCTTCGCGCCACTGATATACATCCTACAAGAAAAAATGAATTATTAGTAATTCAAAAAAAAAGATCTTATTGAACTATTTCATAATCTGAATACATGAATATCTTAACACCATAAAAGCCTTCAACAAGTCGGCCTTGTGCTCAGACAACCAAGTTTGGTATGTTAAGTACGCCTCATGCAAATAAGTCTTTAGATTGGAACTGATCTCTCTCACAGCAAATTGACATGAGAACTTTCCGACATCTGACACATACAAATGTGTTTTCTTTGTGGGATCAGAGGAGCACGCAAACTAATAGTTCGTCCACATGCACGTCGTCGATGAACGTGTTGGTGGTCATCAATTGGCCCATCTACAGAAGCCAGCCTCGTACAGAAGCCGAGGCCGAGGTTGGCGATTCTGGTGAGCCCATAGATGTTGTTGGGTGTGGAGGTGACCGTGTCAATGGAACATTAGTTGCAGATGCAGGGCCTGTTGGAGCATCTACTACTCGCGTCGGGTGACGCTGTTCGGTTAGAGGTGCAGAACGAGATGGTGATTACATGGCCTGGAATGGGACGGATTGTGGTGGTGACTGTGTCAAAAGCACACGAGTTGCGGGCGCAGGCACTGGCAGAGAATCTGCTGCTCGTGGTGGGTGACGCGATTGGTTCAACGATGCAGAACGAGATTGTGATTGCATGGCCTGGAAAGGGACGGATTGTGGTGGTGACTGTGTCAAAGGCACACGAGTTGCAAGCGCAGGGGCTGGTAGAGAACCTGCTACTCATGGTGGGTGACGCGATTGGTTCAACGATGTAGAACAAGATTGTGATTGCATGGCCTGGAAAGGGACGAATTGTGGTGGTGAGTTAAGGTTGGAACGTGGCGTCAAGGCAGGTTCGCTGCGAGGTGTTGAGGCAATGCTGAACTAAGGTTTCGGGCCAGGGGCGCCATGTGCAGCGGATGTCGACCCCCCTGAAATATTGGACCTCGCAAGTTCTGGAGATGTTGATGGATTCGGTCGACCAATTGTAGTGGGCCTAACTCTGGGGCCTATGTAATCAACTTGTGAAGAAGGTTTGGCTTTGGCACGACCCCTACCTGCTCCATTAATACGTTTCAATGTCGCCATTCTACAAAAAGACATGTCTCATTTAATTATGAAAGCTAATGACATGTAATTTAGTACTCAAGACATAAATTTATGGTGTTAATACAAAACTACAGTTTAGGATGTTAGTAAATAAACTAAAATCAAAACCAATACATGATCTTTTCCATCATATACTCCAAAAATGTAGTTCTTTCAAAGAAAAATGTATAACAACAGCTATAGTCAAGTTTACTGATGTATAATAACGAATATACAACATACACAAGATACAGAGTTGAATAGTAAGTTGTGCTATTAAAACTATTTACCATATACTACCATTTTTTAGCATGTTAATTTTTAAAAGCAACAAGCAAACCACCCATTCCCCCCAACATCGCCCTGGTATAACAACATAACACCATTGATACCTAAATCCTAAAGAAGCACTGGAATCAAAAAATAATTCAGTTATTAAGCAAAACAATAACTTTTCCAAAACTATACATGTATAATCTACACCTGTTTCACATCAATTGAAGAAACAAAACGATATTACATGACTAAAATTTCACAAACAAACTCTCACGAAAAACCCATGAATAATTAGGAAATAATGAAAGAAGATTAACACTAACCTTTCAGTGGTTGATTTGGGACGAATTACAGGTGGTCTGAAGATTTAGAAGAAAGACTTCATACTCAAGCTTGAAACCCTTTGAGAATGGTGGAGAGAGAGGAAAAAAAATGTTGTTACCCTTTTAAGTGAGTGAAGAATAAATAATTTATTTAATACTCGATATTAGTTGGTACAAAATATATGTACCAACTAAATAGGAGGGACTATTCTGTACCAATTATTTATTTATCGGTACAGAATGTTCGACCCAATTACTAGGTAGAAAAAATCCGTACCTAAACCCACGCGCGCTAATTTGCCACGGGTTTTTCCACTATTTTGGTTTGATGTTTTATAACTTGTTAGTAGGGAATTGTTGTTCCCAATATTAGGTAGGAAATTCTCGTACCAACTTGTATATTGTAATGTTTTTGGTATTATATGTTTTAAGTACAATAATTCCATCCCCAATACTTAATATTTGGTAGGCACACTACAAGATTGGGGGGGCATCTACAACCGCCACCCCCAACCGCCACGGCGATCGCCATTATCGGTGACCGCCCAGCGACCGTCAAGCGGTCGCCCCACTGAGGCGGCGACCGCTTGGCGGTCGCTACCTTCATTTGAAATGGTGGCAATGGCCAGGCCGTCGCCAGCTCTAGCATGGCGACGGCCCAGCTGTCGCCATCTCTAGCATGGCGACGACCCAACTGTCGTCATGTGGGCCGGAGCGACGACCCAACTCGTCGCAACGACCCACTAGGGTTAAAACCCTAGTGGGGCGACCGCTTGGCCGTCGCCCCGCTCGACCCGACCCGACCTGGACCATTTTTTCCTCATTTTCTTCCATTTCTTCTTCCATTCTTCTTCTTCTCTTCTCTCCTCAAGATCCACACACCTCCTACCCGACCCGATCCACCCAACACCATCGCGGCATAGTCCTCCACCACCACCTCACGAACCACGCAACCTCACCTCCGTCGCCACCCCACCACGCGACGTCACCTCCGTCGCTAACACCATGATGTCGCCTTCGTTGCGTCGCTAACACCGCGACGTCGCCTTCGTCGCTTCGAGAAAATCGCGACGTCACTTCCGTCGCCACGCCACCACCCACCTCCATCACCGTTCCACCACCCACCTCCGTCACCGCGCCACCACTGCGACAAAACCTCTGTCACCACGCCACCACCGCGTCCCTACCCCTGTCACCACCACACCATCGCGACCTCCCCTCCGTCACCACTCCACCATCACGATCGTCGCGCGGTCACCACGCCACCACTGCGACCGTACCTCTGTCACCACCACACCATCGCGCTCCCACCTCCGTCACCACGGCATCACCGCGACCTCACACGACGCCATTAATCACCACCATCGACGCCGCCAAATAGCTATCTTCGGATTTTTGTAAGTTGCCCCAAATTTGTGTTTTTTTATATATATGATTATATGTATTTGTCGAATTTATAGGCAAGATTTATATTTTAGTTTATCGAATTTCCTCGATTATACGAAATTGTGTGATTGTATGTATATTTCATCGGATTTGTGTGGTACGAATTGTTGTAAGTTGGATCGTTTATATGAATTTGGATATTAACTTTGATATGATGATATGAATTTGGATATGAATGTTTCGTTGGATTTGTGTTGTACGAATTGTTGTAAGTTGGATCGTTTATATGAATTTGGATATGAACGTTGATATGATGATATGAATTTGGATATGAACTTTGATATGAACTTTGATATGATGATATGAACATTGATTATATTCTAGTTTATATTGTTGTAAGTTGGATCGTTTATATGAATTTGGATATGAACTTTAATATGTTGATATGAATTTGGATATGATGATATGATGATAAGTTGGATATTTTTGTAAGTTAGTTTTTCTCGTTGGATTAATCGTTTATATATATGAACTTGCATATGATGATATGTGCGATTTTCTCGTCGAATTATTATTTTAAAATTGTATGTTGTTGAGGAATGATTATGAGTTTATTTGTCGACACGTTTAGGGATCATGTCAGGCGATACTTCACGTAAGAGGCCGCGTTCATCAGCCAGTGCTCGTTCTCGTGTTGTTGGTTCTAGTAGTGAGATCCGGGGTAGTCTCAGGCCTCGGCTAGCTAGTGACGATGTTGTTCCGGTCGAGCATCCCACCCAGGCAGAGACTCAGACATCGCGCGAGGGATCTACCATGGTGACTCCATTGCCACAACGACGTCTTTTTGACGACTCTGGTGCCCCAGCTGCAGCAGCGCCTCTACGTACTTCGTCTGGTTCAAGGGCTAGACCACCATCGGCAGAGTCCACTGGAGCACATGGACCACCATCTGCCGAGTCCAGCCGAGCCCATATACCACCACATGCAGGGTACGATGGCGCTAGCCCGAGCGGGAGGACCGACGTAGCTGGTCCGAGCCAGAGGGTGACCGAGATTCCAGCATCGGGGGTATGCACAGGCACGCAGACACGTCCTGATAGGGGACCATCGCTTGGTGTTCAAAACCCCACTAGTCCGAGTAAAGGCCAGTTATTCGATTGGATCGGAGGGGCCTATTTCAGCATCCCTCGTCTACCGAGGTGGTGACGACGATCACTGAGTTGATCCGGTAGTTCATGTCCAAGTTTTACAAGTCATATTATAAGGTGCCGAAGGAGAAACGAGATGCAATGTGGATTGCGTTCACGGTGAGAAATTATTAAATGAATATATTATTGAACTTATTGTATTAATAAATCAAGTGACAATATAAACTATCTTAAACACTAACTAAATTATTTTGCAGGAAAATTTTGCGATCCACAAAGATGATTGGCTCAAGGTACATGAGTTGTACGAAAGGAAATAACGAATACACAATAGAATAAAGTATTAATAATAAGTGTCACCAACCAAATTACGAAAAATTTACCTCTCGAATGGATACTTCCATCTGTAGTGAACCGGACCACCGACTTTCGCCTCGTACGGTAGGTGTATTGCCAAATGCTCTATAGAATCGAAAAAAGAATGAGGAAATATCTGCTCCAGCTTGCACATTGTTACAATGATAGACGCCTCTAGTCCATTCATATATGTGACGGAAACCTCTGAAGCGCAAATGGCCCTGAAGAACAAGCTAATCTCCACTAATTTTCCCCAAATTTCTAGTGGCAGAAAGTCACGAAAAGCAATGGGAATCAATCTCTGCATGAAGGCGTGACAATCATGACTCTTCATACCGAACAACCTCTATTGCTGCTTCTGTACACATCGTTCCAAGTTCGATGCGTATCCATCTGGAAACTTTAGATTGACCAACCATTCAAACACCTTTTTCTTTTGCTCCTTCGTGAGACATTAGGTTGCCTTTGGCTTGGCAGAAAGCCCGCGACGGCCATCTGACTGTAAAAACAACTCAGTACGGTTTGTCAAGATCTCCAAATCTTTCCTTGACTTGATGTTATCCTTTGTCTTAGAGTCATCCAACATCGTGTTGATGATGTTATCGAAAAAAATCTTCTCGCAGTGCATGACATCTAGATTGTGACGAATCAAGTTTGTGGACCAATATGGCAGTTCCCAGAAAATGCTCTTTCTCAACCAATTATGCGTCACCCCTTTACCCGAGAGCTTTTTTGCTTCAACTCCAAATCCGACAGGCTCAAGCTGCTCCACAATTACCCTCGTCTCATCGCCAGATTTCCTAGGAATAGGTGCTTCTAGCCTTTCTTCCCCTAAGTAAAAGGAATTTTTATCGCGCCTCTAGGAATGACCTATGGGCAAAAACCGACGATAACAATCAAAAAAGCACGGTTTACCGCCGTTTGCCAGTGTAAAAGATTGAGTATCCCCCATACAGTAAGGGCACGAAAACCTCCTGTGCGTACTCCATTGAGACAACATTCCGTACGCCGAAAAATCGCTAATCGTCCACATCAGGGATGCTCTCAATATGAAGTTTTCATTTCTCAAACTATCAAATGTCTCAGCCCCAGTACTCCATAAAATATTCAGTTCGTTAATCAGTGGTCTCAAAAAAACATCCAAATTCTTTCCCGGACTCTCTGGGCCAGAAATGATAAGGCTAAAAAATATAAACTCTGGTCTCATGCAAAGATCTGGAGGAAGATTATACAGTGTGACAAACACTGGCCAACAAGAGTAGCTCTTGCCAAATGCGTTATATGGTGTGAACCCATCCGTACATAAACCTAGATGTACGTTCCTGGGCTCTGCTGTAAAATCCGGGTGCGTCCGATCGAAGTGGTGTCATGCCTCGCCTGAAGTTGGGTGAATCATTCTATCTGTAGCCCCTCGACACTTCAAATGCCAAGTCATGTGTCGAGCAGTGCCTATAGTATAATACAACCTTTGAAGACGGGGAGTTAAAGGGAAATACCACAATTTCCTCCTCTCGACCTTTGATTTCAAACCGGCCACGTATCTATTCGTCCCACATACCGGGCATTTGTCTAAGGCCTTATTCGCCTCCCCGTAGATCAAGAAACGTTGTTTAGTACAACAATCAATCTTCCCGTAGCCTAACCCCAATGTTCGCATCATACGGAGCGTCCCTTTCATGTCCTTAGGTAACAACTTCACTATCTCATCCAAGAAACCTTCCTTCGCCTTGTTAAAAGCCTTATCAGAAGAAATATTACTCATCTTGTGCAGTGTCTTGTCCCTCAATCACTCTGCGACCCACTGAAGGATAGATGTACTTTTTCTAGGATGAATATTCACCTTTCCTAGATACATCAAATCGTAGAATGCTTTCGCGTCGAGATTTGGATCCTCGTTACGCACCTCATCCTCATCAAATCGACCTCCGCGTGCATCTACCACCATGTCTCTAAGCGAAACATCACAATGAACAGAGAGGTCGGGAATATTGATGTGTGATGTGCTTGGGAGGTCGGGCATATACGGCATGGCAGGCCTTGAGTACTCTTCCCCGTGAAAAACCCAAACGTGATATCCTGGCGTAAATCCTGAAGATGATCACGGACCGAGTATTTAGGAAAACTCAAATCTCACGTGACTTTTTCTCTCTATTTTCTCTCGGTGTGTATTTTGTGTATTTTCTGGATGATTGTTGAACTCCTCTTGAAGCTCTGTTTATAGGCACTGAATTGAGAGGTATTGTGTCCAAATCAAATAGCTGAAGTTGGTTGGTAAGTCTTGGGCGTGAAACATGTTGAGTTGCCGTGTGAGAATGCATGGTCAAATGTGGTGGGCTGGAAATTGCACTACACTCTCTAGATTAAAGGGAAGCACTAATAATCTAGACTGTCGGATGAATACAAAAATTGGCAGAAAATTTTACAAATAGTAGCTTGATGAATGCAATGAAGAAAATATTTTTTACTTTATGCTGATTGGATGACTTTATAAAAATATGGACTCAGTGGCGTTCTATTTATATAGTAGGGGGAGCCACTAGTCAAACCTTATCCATTCAAGATGGGATCAAATCTTGAAGATTTGATTCAGATTTTATCTTATCCTAGTTTGACTCCATGATCGGATAATTTTGAAGATTGTTGACTCAGTAAATATTTAAATTTAAATTTAAATATTCATCTACATGTTATTTATTTAAAATAAATAACACCACATGCCACTTGTTTTTTAATAAAGCAATTTCATTCACACCTTATATAATATTGGACTCCAATATTATTATTATTATTATTTGGTCTCAACACCAAATAAAAATTCCAACACTATTCAAATTAATGTTATCATTATTCATTATGAGAAAATTTATTGAGACATGCATATTAGTTGTTTGGCGAAAGTGTTAGTTCATTTCTTTGTTTTGTATGTGTAAACACAAAAAGACTCATCATAAATCTTATGAGTGATATCGTACTTTTCAATATTATAATTCATTTTAAATAAGAAATAACGGACATTACCATGAGTGCAATTTTTATTGGTATCCAAGAAATTACAGTAACATCTACGGAGAAAAAATTGTATCTTAAAAAGTTACAAGAACGACGAATACTTATGGAAGGTAGTTTTCCTTTTTATTTATTTTTCTAGTTTGAAATTTGCATTAACTATTAGGGGTGGAAACGGGTAAGGTAAATTCCCTTACTCGACCCGACCCGCGGGAAATTTCCCCCGTCCGTTTTCTTTCCCGGTAGTCCACCAGGAACGGGATCCTACCACCCATGGCACAAGAACGGGAATCCATTTCCAATTTTCGAGGGAGGTGGGAATCCCTCCAAAAAACAGTAGACAAAAAAGTACTCGTAATATAGGGGTATATGTGATATAAAAAAAAGCAGGAATTTTTTGGAATATTAAAAACTATGGGGCCAAAAAAAATAGAAAGTCAGTTTATACCAGTGTTGTTAAATGCGTTAAGCGTAAACGGGGCGTTTTACGGTCTTAGAAGCGAGGCGTAAGCACTGAGGCGTTAGGCGTAAGCTCCGTAGATTTTAATATTTTAAAAGAATTAAATAATTAATAAATTAAGATTCAAATAATAAATAAGAATAATTAGAGAAAATATTAAAAATAACTTAAATAAAATAACCTATTACCTATAACATATATATTTACCTAGTCTTAAATAAAAAAAGTAACATATAGTAACAAGAATGTTCAAAAATAAGAAAGGCTTACCTACTATTTAATAGAGAATCAGTTGGTTGTTCAAATTGATATGCATTAACTTAAGAAATATATTAATGATACGTGTAAACAAAAAATAAAGAAAATAAATTGATAAGTTTCATACATTTAGCTCCATCTTTGACTTTTCAACCTTGAAAGAATCACTTACCGTTTAAGACCACTCATTTATTTAACCAATTAAGGCCATGCATTAATTATAAAATTGTACATCCGCCAAGTTTAAGTTTTGTGTGAAATGGCATTTAATATTTTATGCTCCAGCAATCAAAGGCGTAAAAAGGCGTGAAAAAGGCTTGTTTTCTGTTTAGAGCGGCGCTCTAAGCCAAGAAGCGCACGCCTAATAAATGCAACGCCTCAAAAGCACGCCTCAAGACGTTTTATAGATCATTTCGCCTCAGGCGCGTCCCGAGGCGCGCTATACACCTGAAACTAAAACTCACTCTCAAAAATTACTCGCACACAGCGCCACTCTCATCTCAAAATCGCATCACCACGACGCTCAACGCCACACCACCACCACCACACTCGCACCACGCTGCACCCGGTGCCACCACCAGTCTCCACTCCCTCTCACGCACGCCGTCTTCGTCGCGCCACCACCACCACACTCGCACCACATTATTTGTTTTTCTCCTTTTTCATTATAACTACTTATAATTGTTGATAGAAGAAACTTATAATTGTTGATTTAGATTGTTGATTCTTGAATTAGGGTTTAAGATTTTTGAATAGGGTTATGAATTAGGGCTTTTGAATTGTATAGAAATTTGTGAAACTAGACTACCATTGATGCATTATTGATGAATATTGGTGAATATTAGTGTTTTTTCTTGAGCAACTTTGTGAAATTAGAGCAATATTGAGGATTTTTATTAATATTAGTGTACTTTTGCTTTAGTTTGTTTAATTAGACACTCGAAATAGAGTTGTGACTTGAGATGTGCCTAGTGAGTTGATTGTGAATTGCGATTGTGATTAGATACTTGAAGTTGAAGGTGACTTAAGACTTGAAATTGAAATTGAAATTGAATTGTGATTGTGAATTGTCATTAGTTGATTGAGATTTGAGTTTTTTTTAATAATTTTGTGTTAGTTAACTTGAGTCTTGAGATAATTGGTATTGCATATTGATTGTTTGTTGTGGATTGTGATTGATGTAGGAATGAAGAAACAAATAGCAATGAAGAAAGATTTTGGGGTTCTCACAAGTGTTCTCACACCCTTACCGATGTTTATACTTCCATATCGGATGCTCCAACGAGGTCAACACGTCCTTCATCTTCGAATGCTCTGATTTAGTCAGACTCATAGGCGCCTACTTCGCCATATAATTCGTGGAGCGAGTACACCCATCCGGAAATTCAAGTCGAATGCCTCTTTGAGTCATAACCGCCAATTTCACAACCACCACACCCACAAGGGGATGGGCCTTCAATACTACTGCCCGAAATTGTAGAAGAGAAGGACGCCGTCGTCGACAAAGCTAAAAAATCTCAAAAGTTATTCCATGAGGAAGTCAAGACATTGGGGCAAGATGCTAAAACCGTCCATATTAGCACCAAGACGACTAAGTTGACGTCGAAGTGGTGGCAATACTTTGAGTCAAAGAAACACTCAAGGGAAGATGTTTGTATTTCCAGAGAGAAATTGGTTGTGATTGTGGTGCCCAAGGGACATCCGGTTTGAATAGGCACATGACTGCTCGTCTGAAGAAACCAGAATCCCTCAAGCATCTACTGGTCCAATCTCGTTTGAACTTCGACAAAGCATCTCATCAAGTAGGAACATGGACATTCAATCAGGATTATATTTTAGAGAGGATTATGCAGTGGATGGTTGTGACTGAACAACTGTTTAGGAAGGTGGATCATCCGGCATTTAGGGAGATGTGGAGGCGAGGATGCCTAAACTTGGGATTGTTTTGTTGTAAGACAATAAGGGAAAAGATTGTACAAATGTACTTGGATGACATGAAAATATTGAAGGCATTTATTAAAGAAAATGCTCAGAGGGTATGCTTATCCACAGACACATGGACTTCTATTAGGCGGGACAACTACATGGTCCTCACCGCGCATTTCATTGATAAGGAGGGGGTGTTGAAGAAGCGCATCATTAATTTTTTCTTTATTTTGGACCATTCGAAAGAAGATATAGCTCGAGATATTGATGGGTGTTTGAAGGATTGGGCAATTGAGAAAGTATTTACGATCACGGTGGATAATGCTACTTCGAATGATGTCGAGATTGGGAACTTGGTGAGGAAGTTTGTCGTGCGAGGTGATTTCTTCCTTTTGAATGGGATCCATGTGCAAATACGGTGCATTGCACACATCCTTAACCTTGTGGTGCAAGGTGGGTTGAAAATAAACGGTGAAAGCAATTCGGTCGATCGAATTAGAGGTGCGGTAAAGTTGATCAAGGGTTCCGTCGGGAGGTTGAAGAAGTTTAAGCAATATATTGAAGATGAAGGTGTACAAAGTAAGAAATTGCTTTGTCTTGACGTACCTACAAGATGGAACTCGACATACTCAATGTTGAAGGCGGCATTGGGACTTAAATCAGGGTTTAACTCTTTCGAGCTCCACGATAATCAATATAAAACGGACTTGAAGGACGTTACACCATAATACGATGATTGGAAGACGACGGAGATGTACGTGGAATTTTTAAGGCCGTTTAAAAATTTGACCAAAATCGTCTCGAGAACATCCTACGTTACCTCAAATTTGGTGTTGGGTCAAATTGCCCCCATAGATGAAATTTTGGGGGATTTGATGAAACTTGAGGACCGGGATACTCCACTTGGGAAGGAGCCCCACGAACTCAAGGTCATGGCGATAAAGATGAAAGAAAACTATTGACAAGTATTGGGGCACGGGAGAAAAAAGAATGAACCATATGGTGTACTTTGTTGCGATTTTGGATCCCTGTTTCAAGTTCTAGTATATCAAGGTGATGGTGCGGGATAGCGATGAGTTCGTATCGAAGATTTGGATAGAGTTTGAGACGTTGTATAAGGAGTACACGAGAATGTATGACACATCTCCTTCAACTACGACATGCCCTCTTCCGAAACTCGTTAACAAGAAGAATAGGAACACGAAACCCTTGTCATTTGTCAAGTAAGTGATTTACTATTTGTTTGATCATTTAGATCGTAATCTTTAGTTAATGTTAACTTATCAACAATATAACCGCATATAATTTTAATACAATTGTATTTTGTAGTAAGAGGACTCAAAATCGGGCTAAACCGAAGAGTGGGTTTGAAAAGTACTTCGACAATGCCAACGACGATGATCAATTAGGTGAGATTGACGATGAATTCAACATCTTGACATGGTGGAAGGTAAACTCGATACGGTTCCTGGTCTTGAGTAGAATAGCTCATGATGTATTGGCTATTCCCGTTTCACCGTGGCGTCAGAGTCTGTGTTCAGCACAAGAGGGCGCATTCTAGACCGATTTAGGAGCTCATTGAGTCATCAGGTGATACAAGCCGTTATTTGTTCCCAAGATTGGCTACACGACGAAAGCGGTTATTCCGAGCCTATTGACATAGAAGAGTCAATTTGGGAATTGGAGAGTTGCGATAAAGGTATTTGTAAATTGCAATTAATTCTATGTTGCATCCTTATATTAATATCAATATTGATCCTCGTTTGTTTTTGTTGCTTTTGTCATTTTGTAAAGTTTGCACGAATGGGGCTCGATGCATATAGAAGTGGATGATGAATGTTGTTTGGTTGTGACTTGTGAACTTGTTATGACGAATTGGTCGCTTGATGATGGTTTCATGGTTTGAACAATTTTTTGTTATTTGAATTGTGGTATTTGTAATCGACTAATTGTTAGACAATTTGTACTTGTGACTTGTGTGCCGTGATTTTTTTTTTTTTTTGTGATTTGCGTTTGCAATTGTGCTTTTGTGATTCATAGACGGGGATGGAATTCGTATTGATTTATTGAATTGTTAACATGTTGAAAAGAACGAGATTAAGGTGCTGTTTGCAAACTCTTAAAAAAAGTTACAATCAGTTTTTTTTTAATAAGTGATTTTAAGTTGTTTGCAAATCGCTTATTCGATTACACAAGTTTTCTTAAGCTAAAAAACCCCACAATCTTAAAACTGGTGTAAAAGTGCTTTTGACTTATGACCTCTACTTTTTCTCTAGTTTTGCAAACCCCACCTAAATGTGGGTAAAAAGCACTTTGCACCCTTAAAATAATTTTTTTGACACTTTGCACCCCTTTAGTGTGTGTAGGTGTTTTTTCAGGGGCAAAAGTGGTATTTCCAATATTTTATAAATGAAAAATAGAAAATAAAATATTTGGCCCAAAAAAAAGGTAAAAAGACAAAATTAAACCACCACCACCACTGTAGCTTCGCCGTCACCACCGCGAGGGAATAGTAAAGCCGCACACCACCACCTCCGCTACTCCGTGCACCACCGCCGCTGCTACGCCGGGGAATTACCGGCGCCTCTCATCCGTCTCGCGAACCACCACTGCTGCACCACCATCTTCGCCACCTCGATTTCTCTTCATTTTTGTTTAATTTCTCAATCGTCTATCCAATTAAAAGGATAGTAATGAAATCTTTATTTATTAAGGATTGTTGTTGTTTGTTTGATGTTGAATCTGGTCTAAATGAATTTGTTAATGTTGAAGATTGAATATTCATAACTTACATGTGATTAAATATCGTGTTTGTATTCTGTTTCTATTTCTATTTCTAAAAATTCTTAATCCGATTATTTCAATGATGAGAAGATAAAATAATCTTGAAATTTGGAGATTTTGGGTTTTTATGAATCAAACTGTGGTGTTGGAGAAGGTGGTTGTGGGTGGTGTTGCAGAGGTGGTTGGTGGTGTTGCGGAGGTGGTTGGTGGTGTCTCGGAGGTGGCGGAGATGGTGGTGGTGCAGCAGTGGTGGTTCGCAACGGAGGAGGCGCGTCGGTCATTGCCCGACTTAGCAGCGACGATGGCGTGCAGCTTTACTATTCCGGCGGTGGTGGTGCTGGTGGCGAAGGTACGGTGGTGGTGGTGGTTCAACATTTCTTTTTTTATTTTGTCTTTTCTTCATTTTTTAATTTGGCCATATATGTTTTGATTTTCTGATTTTTTGTCTTTCTATAAAATATTAGAAATACCACTTTTGCCCTTTCAAAAACACCTAAACACACTAAAGGGGTGCAAAGTGTCAAAAAACTCATTTTAAGGGTGCAAAGTGGTGTCATTTCATTTTAAGGGTGCAAAGTGTCAAAATGGACAATTTTAGGGGTGCAAAGTGCTTTTTACCCCCCTAAATGACTAAATGTAGAAGATAAAAAAGTGTGAATTTTTCCCCCCCCAAAGCTTCTTCAACACGCTCACACAAGAAAAAAGATATAAAACAACTAGGGTTTTCAAAAATCCCCGCCATTAAACCACAAACGCTGCCGCAAATGGTGAAGGACGACGAGAATCCGGCCACTCCACAGGCCCTCAAGCCCATCCCGAGCCCGAGCCCGAGCCCGAGCCCGAGCCCGAGTCCCCAAAACAACAATAATAAAAGCAGCAGCAGCAATTCCCCTCAAAATGGACAAGACTTCATCTCCTCAGTGGCCGCCAAAATCGCCGCTCAGCCGCTTCTCTACTCCGATCCCGACGTTTGGGGCGTACTCACCGCTATATCTGAAAAGGCACGCAAGCGCCACCAGGTATTCCAAATTGCCACTCATACTCACTCTGTTAATTGAATTATTACGACCACAATGAGGAATTAAAGTACTAAAATACCAGGGTATGAATATGCTTCTCACTTCCGATGAACACTGCATTGGTCGGTTAGTAGACGCCCGTTTCCAGATCGTTGCTCCTGCAGTAAGTGCTCGTCACTGCAAGATTTACCGGAAGAAGGTTGCTACTGAAGATACAAACTGTTTTTCTGTCTTCTTGAAAGATTCCAGGTCCATTATTCTTTTTTTAATAAAAGATTCCATTGCCTGTTTTTTTCTTTTAGAAAAAAATATATTTTGATGTTTTCAAGTCTCCTGCAGCACAAATGGGACATATCTTAACTGGGAAAAGTTAGATAAAAGTAGCTCTGAAGTAAAGCTGCACCATGGTGATATCATCTCAATATCGTTTGTTCCACAACATGGTACAGCTACTGCTTAGTTTCTCAAAGTTGTTGTTTTTTTTCCCTCTGTTCCAGAAGATAAACTTTATGTAGCTGGTTGGTAAAATTTATCTTCTAAATTTTTGTCACTGTTATATCTTTACCTCCCGTAACACGCAACATGAGAAATTTGTTAGTTTTTACTTGACCCTTTAGTTAATGACTTTTGATACATGTTTTGCGTGAAATCCTCTACTTCTATTCTGAACCCTGAGTGTGGCTATGGTCGTTAGATGTTTTAATCAGCTAAGTTAGTTCTTTAGAGATTTCATTCATGGCTCCAAAGGCATTAGGCAACGGGCTCTATTTTGCCTATCCGTGAACTTTACCTAAGTTTCTTATTTTGTTCAGGGAGTTGTTGATATGCAATTTACTACTGTTTCCGGTGCCCTCATAAGAAATGATACTGTATTTGTGAATTGTTATTATTGTTTATTGGCATGTATGTAGGTTTAGGGGTTATCTAATACTTAAACACACAAGTGTTTGCACTGCTTGTTTTTTCCACGTATAGTTTATTCAGCACGAATTTGAAAAAGCGTATCTTAAATTATCTAGGTATCTCTCTAATCCTAAATTATTATTTACATATACCGGAGGTGTGAGATTGCCATCCCTGCATGAGTATCAACTCTCCTTGCTAATTTAATGGTATGGCTGCTGGATTCTTCTTAGGGATACGGCTATCAATTGTTCTGACTGAATTTTCTAGAAGGTAGATCGAAAGAAATCGACTCTGGTGGTTTTGGTTTTGCCAAGTAAACCAACAAATATACCTCTGACTTGCAGTAATGGTGATTTCCTTTTCTTCCCTGGTTGAGGAATCAGAGATCTAGAAATTATTTAATTACTGAAGCAGATAATACGGAAATATTTATCTGAGATTTTAAAATGTGGTAAAAACCCATGTTTTGCTATTATTTCTTCATACTCTTTAGCATTTAAGTTTTACGGAACCTGTTGTTGACCCTCATAAATATTGACTTCTTTGATAATATAATTAACTGCTGAAGATAATCTGATAAGGTTTACACCCCTGTTTTGGAAATGAGGGTCGCCAGAGTTGTGTTATGACCTTTATCTTGTTGTTCAAATTTTCAGAACTTGCTTTCGCATTTGTATTTCGGGAAGTTCAGAAGTCCTCTTGTGTCTCCGATGGCGGGTTTTTAAAGAGAAAACCAGGTAATTATCTTGGGATTTTGAGTGGCATCATTATAGTGTTGTGAAATAATGGCTGCTACTTAGTCCCACAGAATATTAGTTGATGATAGATCGGGTCAAAGCCCACTTATGAGAAGAAATAGCTCTCTGTACCTTGAAGTAATACTATAATGGAAAATGGGCTGGATATGTTACTACTCTAGGAGTATTGAATGTGATCGTAATGAAAAGAAACTCTTTAAAAACTGACATCACTTCCGAATATGTTTGACAAGATGGGTACATTTCTTCTCCTAACTTTAGTATTTTTTCTTAACTGCGTGTGCATAATCATGGCCCTATTAGTTTCAGGTGGTCTCTTCGTCTTATATATTTCCCCTGCTCTTGTTGGGGGGGGAGGGGTTGGGATTGCGCGAGGGGTATGGCATTTGGAATATATCATATCATGCACACATATGTCCAGAATTAGGTGTGTGCTCTCTGTACTTATCTATTACTTATAGCCTGCTAATTCTTAAAGAGGAATTCGTTGCGGAGAGCAAGAGGCTGAAAGGAATAGGCATAGGTGCTTCCGATGGTCCGATCTCTCTTGATGATTTTCGGAGCCTGCAAAAATCAAACACGGTACTTATGTGTAATCTTCAGCTGGTGCAATTGTTGTGCATATACCGCTTTCAAAGTAAAAAAGTACCAAGCTCTTATATGAACTTTGGTTGTATTTTTAGGAACTCAGAAAACATCTTGAAAACCAAGTTGCTACTGTAGAATCTCTGCGCAGTGAAAACCGCACAGCTATCGAGAAGCGAGAGAGTGTATGTCTTCCTTTACTTTTACATTTTGGTCTTTGTTCCTTACTTTTTTCTGTCACTTTCACTTTGTTTTTGTGCATTTGCTTATGGACCTGACTCCTTTCACATAGTAGGACCTCTCTTGTGTGTAAGATGTTTATGTATGAAACTCATGCCTTAGTACTGGTATGTAGAGTTGCTAATACAATTTCGTGGATTTGCTGCTGAGCTAAGTATTAGAATAAGTTCTTTAAATTGTTTTAGGTTTTACTCTTTTACAATGAATTTGGTATGACCATGAGCGGGGAAAATCTTGGATGCTTTTATTATTGAGTTATGTTATGATATGTATGGGAAGGTTGTTAGCCGTCGTATGAGCATATTCTCGAAACATGATATCTAATTGTATGATGATTTTTCATTTAAGCTGCATCTTATCGGTGGTTACCTTTTTCTGAGCATATACATGCTAGTATGGGTACAATGACTCATCTATTAAATATTGCATTCTTGATTGGAATTCTTCCCCTTCAGCTCAGCTCATTACAGCTTGAACTGCTGCGCTAGATCTCTACGCTAGGTATGAGTCGGTGTAAAAATTGACGTACATGTTCTCTCTTTTTTTTTTGGGGATCTTTAGGGAACGTGCTTTTCATGTGTTTTCATCTCCTTGTTCCTCGTGGAGTATGATTTTGTAAGCTTGTTCTTCAAGCTCAAGCTGGAAAATGAATATAATTTAAGTTTAATGTTGCCTGAGACATAATTATGGTGTAGAATTGTATTTGAGTTGGCACATGAGGCAACATGGGGCTTCTTTTCTTCAACATCCAGGTTATAGTTTTTCATCCCCAATCAACTTAGTGGTGAAAGTTTCTTCTATTTAACATAATCTGTAAGTTATTTATGTTTGTAGTTTAAGGATTCTAATCATTTTCTTTCAGTTGGGGGCCTCTTATGTGGAGCTCACAATATTTGATTTTTGGGGTGTTTGCCAGTGCTGAATTACAATGATGTTCTCTGCAGGAGATGCGTGAGTTGAAAGAAGCAGTTTCAAAATCTTATCTTGATCAGCTCAGTGAGTTGAACAAGTCTTTGGAGGCTAAAGATACGGAACTAGCAGAGTTAAATAGATTATCTGCTGAACAAAAACATGGAATCGAGGAACTTAATGAAAGGCTTAGTGCATCTATGCAGTCATGTGTTGAAGCCAATGAAATAATTAACAGGTGAGAAATGTAAATGAAATAACATGAGGCTAGGATTGATGAAATGTTAAGCGACTGACTTCCTCTCTTTTCTTTTTCAAAGTAATTAGTTGGTTATAGTAAGTCCATAGCCTCTGGAATTGTTTGTATTTGAGATATTTTTATGCCCTTCCGCCGCCCCTTCTATAACTAAAATTAAGGTGCCAAAAAGAGCTGTGAAATCGTTTAAATTCTTTTTTTTTGGCAGTAAAGGGAACTTCGTTGAGTTTTGTTGATCGAAATCCAGTATATGTGGGGCTTACTGGAAATTATGATTATATTTCCACCTCGCTACTAATGCAGTTATTATATTTTTCTGCTTTTTTGTTTTTTCAGCCACAAGGCATCTATATCAGAACTGAAAACTCTATTAGATGAAGAGCGTGATCAGAGAAGAGAAGAGCGAGAAAAAGCTTCTATAGATATGAAAATGTCAATACAGAAAGTTCAAGCTGAAGCTGCGGATGAAATAAAACGCATGGCTGATGATGCTTTGAAACGGGAAAAGGAACAACAGGACATGATAAATAAACTTCAGGTAGTCATTTATCTTTGCAAATTGCTTAGCATGCATGGCCAATTAATTATTACTTGTTTATTCAGGAAACAGAGAAGGAAAGGTGTTTGTTGGTGGAAACTTTGAGGTCCAAATTGGTATGTATGTTCACTTTGACGATTTCCTATATCGAAGCATAATATTGCGTTGCTCTGTCTGATAGGAAGATACTAGGCAAAAGTTGGTTAATTCAGACAATAAAGTTCGCCAGTTGGAGTCGCAAATTCGTGAGGAACAGCTTGCTTTTGCCAGTAATAAAAAAGTATACATGCTTCTTTCTGCCTATAGAGATATGCTGTTATCAAACCGCTGTATTGCTTTCATTTCCATGCTTCTGCTGATGGTTGTACTTTTTTATTTACAGAGGATTGAAGAACTTGAGCTTGAAAGAAAAAAACTGCGGGAAGACCTTGAGCGCCAAAAGGTAGGATTTGATGTACCATTCGTTTTCAGTTTTTCTTTTTTCTCATTACAGTCAACATTGACACAGTTCCCTGCATTTACCATTGATCTTGCATTACGGGTTTGAACTGGGGTTCTTTAATTGCTTATGATCTCAAAGGTTATTGGTGATTGTCACAATTATTTGGTTGTACATATTTCAAACTAAGATGATCTCTTGCTGCTGTAGCAGGCGGCTCGGGAAGAAGCATGGGCCAAGGTGTCTGTCCTAGAACTTGAGATCAATGCTGCGATGAGGGAGCTTGATTTTGAAAGGCGCAGACTAAAGGGGGCTAGGGAACGAATTATGCTGCGGTAAAAGTGCAACATGTGATGGATAGTTATACTTTGATTCACAATTGACTGTACAAAAATTAATGGAGTATACCATAAATTATTAGCTACTTATATCACAAATTTCCTGCTTTGCAAGTAAAGCTTTAGTAAGTTTTCACATTCAAAAGATTTTTCTGGAAGTTTTCAATGGATGTGGCATGGTTTCTGTTTGGTGATATATTCAATTTATGATTTGCTGCACATTGTATCTCATTGAATTATGTTGCTGCTTATCACACCTGATGGTTTCTTTGCAGTGAAACTCAGCTTCGTGCTTTCTATTCTACCACAGAGGAGATATCTGGGTTATTCGCAAAGCAACAAGAACAGCTAAAGGCCATGCAACGAACACTCGAAGATGAGGAGAATTACGAGACTACTTCAATTGATGGTGACTTTAATCAAGATAATTGCAATTTGAATGTGTCCATTGTCAGAGGTAGAGATGAAGGAGCTGTTCAAAGTAACAGCACATCCAAGCTAAGATCCGGCAAATTGCAAGTCACTAGTCGAGTTGCACTATCAAGTGACGAGGCAAGTGTGACAGAGAAGCATGATTGCCTCACCAAAAGCCAAGATAACGACACACAGGAGGTAAATTTCACGGGCACCGAACATAATACTAATGGTGGTTTTGGTTCGGATATCAATGGTATAGGCACTGCACCGATTTTGGATGGGACCGAGCAAATACCCGACACTGAAGGTGTTGCAATGACGACACTTTTGGATGGAGAAGCCGCTGAAACAGAACAAGTTTTGGAAACTGAAAGTCAAGGACTTCAAAGTCACAGAAACATCAATTTGAACGAATGTAGCACAATTCCTGAGGATATAATGCAGATAGACCCAAAGAATATATGTCAACATACCTCACAACACTCACAATCAAACAACCCCATCGACGTTGTGGACCCTATGGAAGACACGGAAGGTGGAGCAACTATCAAAACTTCCGACCTTCTGGCTTCAGAAGTGGCCGGAAGCTGGGCTTGCAGCACGGCTCCATCAGTACACGGGGAGAACGATGAAGAAGGTGCAACAGCAGTGCAAGATTCTAACAGTGTCGTGTCTGAAAGTCAACAGGTCTCGTCCTCCAAGTCAAGACGAGAAAGTGAGCGTCGAGCATTGAGTGAAATGATTGGCATTGTTGCACCAGATATGAGGGAGCAGTTCAGTCGGGCTGTCGGGAGTGATGATGAGCGAGTGGGATCTGAAAGGGAAGTGGGTTCTAATTCGGATACTGAAGGTTGCAGCGACGATAATGCTGATAGGGATGGAGGCAATCATGAGGGGGCATCGGATGCCGAGACAATTGGTGATGAAATGGATGAAAATGATGATACCCAAGAAGATTCAGTGGGGTGATGAGCATTTTGCAGATCAGGTACAGATGTTTTTCTTTGGTTTTCGTGTATATATCTTAATTCTAATGCAAGGAAACTTAAGATGTGAATAGTTTGTACTGGAATATGCCAATTGGTTTAGTCGGTTTAGATTTCGCACACTCTTATTTAACATGTAGATTCATTATTGATAATTTGATATAACTGGAATTGCAGAGACTGATCTTAGACATGATTTTATTTCTAGCATCGAGGACTTTTCTCACGGTTAAATATCTCGTCATTTTTACAAGATGTGATTAAAATGATATTTTGATGAGTGAAGTGTGTGTGTGTACATATATATATATATATATATATATATATAGCCTGTGATGTTCGAGTTTTTGAGATTTCTTATATTTTGATGAGCTAAAATAATAAGATGAAACAATAACGAAAATATATAAGCCGTTGATCGAGAGTGATGTAGACTCTATGATTTAAAAGTTTCTTCTTCAAGTATTCCAGAAAGGGGAGAAAGCAGTACTTGATAGTTGAAACTATAGGGAGTATAGGTGGTACAGATTAACAACTGAATTTTTTTGTCCTTTTTTTGTCTTTGTTGAGGCAGCAGTATCTTGGACAAAATTAGATAGTGTACTTACATTCTGCCTGAGAGATATTTACACTTAGATTCCCAAGTCGAGTTTTGTTGCATTTGGATAATGAACATCTGTAAAATCTATGTATTATCCAATTTTACATGGGGAGAACTCAGAAACGAAAAACAATCGGCTTCGGAACTATAGGTCGTGCAAAATATACTTGTGTTTTACTAATGTAATTAAATAAATTACAGTCTCGAGTCTTGAGGACAACAAATGTGTATTATTTTACTTGGTATTTTTTGCAAAAATATACTTAGATTGAACAGGTCTGTGATACACCTTGTCGCTACAAATAATTCATGTCTTAAATTGTATGGTCACAATTATTTCATGTATTAAATATTACATCTTTTTTATGATGTGTGACAATCAAGAACCATGTGGTCTGTAAACTAAGTTTACTGAAGTATTTTTCGTATTTTAGGATTGTACCAAAGAATTAGGATACCATTTGAAAAAACTTTCCTCCATAAAGGTGGTTAAAAATTGGTGAAACGCAAAAAGTAAATTTTGGTTCTATAAAATAATACAAATACATCAACTTTAATGTTTCTGTCTGAAGAAATAATTTATCGGAAAATGATTCACCATTGATATCGACTCATCTGAGATCGCCAAATGTTCGGGAGTTCCTCTATTCAATCATATTTTTTCTTTTTGTTGTTGAATATCACAAATGACATAACTCGAATATGATAGCACGCATTGCGAAAATAAATTTTTGAAATTTGGTTTGCCTGATATGTGACATGACACAACTACAAAGTGATTTTTAGAGTGAGTACACTTACCAACACAATATATGATGGAAGACACATCTTGATTATGATCTCAGAACGTGGATTACAAACTCTGACCTAATCACAATTTCTAATCCACAGTTTGAAACTCTAAAAACTTTTACCTAATTGCAATTGACCTCCTATCTTAATACGAAATCTCAAATTTCACACTTTGGGACTTTGGATGGCAACCTGCTGTTGCCACTTTAACTGACTAGTGTGATAATAAAGCACACATGGGATTTTAAGTCGTGTTGATAATGGAAGGTCATTTTCGTCATTTGTATAATCGCACGATTGGTCGTTTGAAGTGTTGAACCACAACACTCGATTTTCGCCAGGTGATATTTATGTCATTCCCTATTGGGTTCCTTCTGGTATAGTAAGGTTTTTTAATAAAATTCTATAAAATGTTTGCATTGATCTTTTTTATTTATATATGTATGTTTCAGTAAATTGCAAAAGCATCCCATGTGTAACGGTCAATTGCAAATAACCTTATGTAAACTTTTAATTAATAACAACGCTCAATGGGGTGTAAAAAGAAGAAGCAATAAAACCCCCTACTATTCTCGAATCTGTACGTACTGAACTAATAGCAAACTTGATCTTTGTTGCATTTATTTAATACATAGATGATTAATGCTCTTTAAAACTAAATTATATGCATACTGTTTATCAAACTTTTTCTTTTAACAAATATTGGTTTTTAGCATGTGTGTACATTATTGAGTAGTGAATAATGCTTTAATATAATTTAATTTTTTTATACAAATTATAATACGTGTTCCAATATTTATTCGAATAAATTGATGAACTATTGTAATGCATAAAAATCAGTAGTTATGTATAGAGTCATCATAAAATATATTATGAAGAGCGTTTTCTTATAGGAGCTAAAAGTTGAAACAATGGAACCCTTTTGTGCATAGTCTTCGTCAGAAGATAAAGTAATTTTTTTAAAAAAAATTGTGTTTTGTCTCTAAGTGTTATTACAATTTTTTCTTAGTTTTTTTATTAAATGTTTTGTCTATTGTTCTTATAAAAAAAATAAAAAATAGTCCCCTCCCTTCAAATAAAAGTCAAGGATACTCCACGGTCTATGATAGTGCAGAATGCTTTTAAGATTTTGTAGTTCAAAACGAAAACAGTAATCCGTTGACACATTTACTTTGATGATTATTTTGTGTACCTTAGGTTTACTCATTGAAATTGTGCATCAAATTTATATGAAATATAGTTGATTTCTCAATAAAAAAAAGTACTAACAATGAGTTCCCATGTGCTATTTCTATACGTTTTTTTTCGGTAAACAAAGAACAACAAAAGGCGCCTACGCCATCTCAAAATTCAATAAATCAACAACTTGAATCGGAGTTTCCCAAGATAAATCTCTGTCTTCTTCCCTCGTCTTTAACTTGGCCAAAGTATCCGCCACTCTATTCGCCGCGCGCGGTATCCATTTGAATCTACATTTCCACGGTTTCTTCAATAATACCTTGCAGTCATGCACTTTTGACGTTAATTCCTCAGGAATATCCTTTCGACCTCTATTTTGGGAATTCTTCGACTCCAAGCCATCTCCAAATCGTATCTCAAAGCTTCGGCTTCCGCTTCGTCGACTGTTGGCGTGTTAATTTTCTTTGCAAAACCCCATATCCACTTCACTTCAAAAGATCGAATGATCCCGGCTGCACCCCCTGAGTTACTTTGAGAATTAACGCTTCCATCGACGTTTAATTTCAACCACTCCTTGCTTGGCTTTTTCCACTTTTCTCCCTACTAAACGTCTTTATTTTCTTTTGCGCATGATTTAAACTGAGATAGAGACTCTTGATCTTGGAGATAATCGCATTCACATTCTTCTCCTCATTGCGAAAGATTTTCTCGTTCCGTGCCTTCCAAATGAACCAACACGTTACCACAAAGACGATCAGCCAGCTGCAGTTCGGGATCACCTCACTATTCCTAAACCCGATCCCAACATTTTCTTTTAGCCATACATTATCAATCGTATCATTAAATTTCGCCAAGTCTGCTCCTCTCAATATTTTACACCATATCCTCCTTGCGCATCGGCAATGGCATAGAACATGTAGCACGCTTTCCCCATCACAGTCATACGACATACACCGCGCCTCCGTCGTGATCTTACGCTTCATGCGAAGACTGTTCGTTGCCAATTTATCTTGATCTGCGAGCCACATAAAATGTCTCAGTTTATTGATCACGTTAATTTTCCAAACGCAGCTGTGCCTTCTTCTAACCAATCCA
Source organism: Linaria vulgaris (assembly GCA_948329865.1). Lineage (NCBI taxonomy): Eukaryota > Viridiplantae > Streptophyta > Magnoliopsida > Lamiales > Plantaginaceae > Linaria > Linaria vulgaris. The sequence continues at coordinate 37,569,255 of OX415253.1, forward strand.
GCCCCTTCTCTTTGTCTATAGAACGTGCGATACACCGACTGGCACGAGAATTTACCGCTAGAAGTCTCGCTCCAAATAATTGAGTCAACCTCTTCCGTGAAGTACATATATTTAGATGCGAGTGCGGCCTTGAAATCCTCGGATAAAACGATTTGGAAACTATCCCAACTCCAGCCCTCCTCATCGGTCCATACCTTTCGAAGGCTAAGATTAATATCACTCAGATGTACCTCGCCTACTTCCTCACATAGCCTTCCCGTTCGGATCCAATTATCCAGCCAAAACTTAATAGTTTTCCCATCTCCAACTCTCCATCGGATAAATGACTTCATTAAATCAACGCACCTCATTATTCCCTTCCAAGTTGCGCTATCCCACGGCTTCACCACATAATGGAGTATCTCGGAGTCTTTGAGATACTTGGCTTGGATAAAATCTCTCCACACCGAGTCCTCCATATTCATCACCTTCCAAGCAATTTTTGCAAGTAATGACTCGTTGTTGATGCGCTCAACTCTTATACCGAGGCCTCAATCTTTTTTTGGGCGTGTAACCTTCGGCCAACCCACCAAATGTAATTTCCTAAATGTCGTATCCGCCGACCACAAGAAATTATGATTTAACTAATTAAGTTTATCACAAGCATGCTCAGGTATCCAAGATGATTGCATCATGTAAATAGGAGTTGTTGTAGAGCCGGATTGAATTAAAGTTGCACGACCCGCGAGCGATAAGTTCTTGCTCGACCAATCATTATATCTTTTGAGTAATCGGTCATACAACTCCGCACACGCCTCTCAGCCCATACACTCCTATGAAAGATTAATCCCCAAATATTTGCCAAGGTTACACGTTTGGCCGAAGCCTAACATGTCACATATGTCCCTCCTTACCGCCGAGCCTTGGTTTCTAGAGAAAAAGATTTTAGACTTAGCGGGGTTTAATTTCAAACCCGAGGCTAAATAGAAGTTGTCAAGAACTTCCTTAACCACATGCACCGTGCTTTTATCCGCCTTCCCCATTAATATAATATCGTCGGCAAAACAGAGATGGGATAATTTAGGACCTTTCCGACAACGAATTAGCGGCTTCCACTTCCCATTTTCTACCGACTCTTTTATAAGATATGAGAGACGTTCCACGCATAACACGAAGAAACAAGATGATAACGGATTGCCTTGTCTCAAACCACAAGAATGTTAAAAAGCAGCAAGAGGTGATCCGTTCCACAAAATTCGAGTGGCTGCGTTTCTCATGCAAAACATAATAAGCTTAATCAATTCAACGGGAAACAGAATGCGTACAACGTGTCCTCTAAAAAATCCTAATCCACTTTGTTGTAAGCTTTCTCTAAATCTAGCTTGAGAATCATGTAGCCATACCTCGACAACATGTAGTCGGGCCTGACTGAGAATGGCGGCTTTTGCCTCTTCTCTCTCTTGCACGCCGCGCTCTGTGCAAATTTCCTTAAAGGTTCCGCTCAAAAGGAAACTCTTAGCAACATTGATTTTCTGCTCCCGTGTCGGCTCTTAAAAGGACGAAACAATGCATCATTAAAGACATGATTTTACGAGGAATTACCTCTAAAAAACGACTAACAGAAGATGTTACCTAGCACCGGACGACCCTCTCAGCACGGGCCAATTTTTCTCGAAGACGCTGAAGTTCCACTTCTGCGACTTCACGTTTCTCTCTCTCGACCACAATGGAGACATTGGCCTCATCTAAAGCTGCGTCCAATTCCCAATTTTGCTTTAGCAAAGTTTGTACATTTGACTCACTAGACGAGAGTATACTTAACGCCTCATCGCGTTTGGCTGCTAACTTTGCCGCCTCTACAAGGTTGTAATTGCCCATCGCCTCCAGATCAGCAATCATCCGCGCAACAGACACATTCTGGTCATGATTACCATTACTTGCCATTTTCAAGAAATTGGTAAGAAATTTACCAACCTGTCACAAGCAAGTCATTAAATTCTCATTGCCACGCCAAAAAAGGAAAGGGGCAATAACAGACTTACCGATTGAAAAACGACACTCCTTCCAGTCAAAGTACGACCGCCACCCTCAATGCGCTTCCTCTTATGTTGGAAAGGGTTTACACCACGAATCCATGGAGCCAGGTTTCTAGTAGAGCTCGCCCCGACCCCTCCCTGCGAGGGGCACATCGCTTCCAGGGACCCCACCGACCCCACCTTCCAGTCGTCTTATTTTTCGAGCTGTGACCCTCTCACCCCCGTGTTTTAAGTACAATGAGTAATGATGCCTGGGCACCAGGCTCGACTTTTGCAGCAGCATCATGCGCAACAATGATATCCAACCTCCGACTCATCACGAGTTAGCCTATATACAATGAGTGTAACGTAACCAGAAAAGACTATATTTACAATATTTCAAAGACGTGAGGACCAACATACCAAGGTCGAGCATGCCTCGATAAGGCATTGGTGAAAGACCACCTGCACGCAACACATCTTCGTCAGCAAGCATGGTGAGGTCATACTTGTGGGCCAATAGACCTTCCAAATATCCTGCAGCCCATTGAGGCGCACCCACTGTGGAGCTTCTTTGGCATTTTTCCATTGTTGACCATTCTTGAGGGAGATCATTGAATTCTCCCTTAGCCTTCTCTTCGACATAGAGGTACTCATTCTTGTTGCCAAAGACGTAATGGTCTGGCTACCTCGCAAGAACTTCCGTCTAGGTTGGGCCCTGATAAAGAAGAAGCCCCTGCCCCCACCTTTATTGTTGGTAGACCTTTCTTGTTGGTAATAACGGAGAACAAAGCCCAAAATTTGTTAACCCCATAGAGTGCACCAAGGGCCTTTATGACCAATACAAAGGCCACGATAACACCAAAGGAGTTGGGAGAAAGTTGTCCTAGACAGACCTCGATGCTCTTCAGAATAAAAACAATCGCTAGATCATTAGGGAAACGCAGACCATTGGAGAAATGCTTCGCATGCACGGTAACGGAACCCCGAGGAGGCATATGCATTCGCTCCTCTTTCTCAGGGGATTTAGGTGGTGTTTGCAAACTCTAGTGGAAAAGTAGAAGTTCACAATTTTTAGTTAAGCCAAAAGCACCCCCACACCAGCTTGAAGATTGTGAGCTTTTTTAGCTTAAAAAAAGTTTTGTAACCGAAAAAATTAGATTTGCAAACACCCAAAATCACTTGTTCAAATAAAAAGCTGATTATAGTTTTTTTTAAGAGTTTGCAAACACCACCTTAATCTTATATCCAACTATATGATACACGGTAGCGTAATAGTCTGGATAAAGGGGAACGCGAGACATCATATCTTCATTAATATTTGACGGCAGTCTTATATTTCTTTATTTCCGGCTACTCGCGTAGACCAAACTCTAACAACCAAACATAAAATGAGCGTAACGAGCGAAACTAGTTTCGTCCAAACACGCCCATATAATAAATAAAAATAAAATCGGCGGCTTCTATTTATGAAATCCATTCCATCCCGCTCAAAAAAAAAAAAAAAAAGGCACCGAATAGCAGTGGACCCCAGTCCCCATGCGGTTTCCCCCACTCTGTACTTTTTAAAAGAACATGAAAACAAAGACGAAAACACCCCTCTTCATTCTCTCTAATTCCCGCCCAGTCCTCGTTCGTAGAGACATGTCTGTATTTGCGTCAATGATTGATTGATTGTCATTTGTCTGTCTCTGTCTCTTTGTATATATATTAATAAAATTGCCAAAATTTGTAGTAGACAGCAAAAAACAAAGAGGAATGAAGAATATACATAATACATAATACATACATGGCTTCAGGTGGTTACAGCAAGAATGGCGTCGTGCACAAGTCACCTGCTCTCCGTACTTCTTCTTCCTCCTCCTCCTTCAAATCCAAACAACCAAATGTCCGCCGCAGCAGCACAGCCTCTCTCGGCGCCGCCTCCGGTGAGTGCGATCTACGACGTACCTCTTTATTTTTTCAAAACTAGACTTCTTCTTCTTCTACTTTTGCATTGTCAGCTTCTATTCATTTACTTAATAATATTTCATTCTCCTATTAGAAAAAATTATTAAGCTTCGTCTTGAACTCCCTATCCCACATCGCTTGGGGAATGATCTTGACTTCTGTTTATCTATACCCTGCCCCTCTCCCTCTAATAAGGCATTTTAAAGGGAAGTATGAGGGGATCTAATTTCTAATACTTCGGTATCTCTTCTCATTTAAATAATAGCTTCGTATTGTATTATTTATTTCTGAATGAATTGCTGCTGCAACTCAACCAGTCTCAGGAAGAGTCCGGGTTGCTGTTAGGTTGCGACCAAGAAATGCTCAAGAGTCCGTGGCAGATGCAGATTTTGCTGATTGTGTAGAGTTGCAGCCAGAGGTTCTCTTCTCAGATTATATATATATATATATATATATACTTTACTTTTACGTATATGGATGGAATCTTTCTTTCTTTCCCCGTCTATCACATCTAAATCAAACATGCTTATTTTATTCACTGACTCTGCAGCTTAAAAGGTTGAAACTTCGAAAAAACAATTGGGACTCAGATACTTATCAATTTGATGAAGTTCTTACTGAATTTTCATCACAGAAGCGCGTCTACGAAGTTGTTGCAAAGCCTGTAGTTGAGGTGTGTCATGTGTGTGTGTGTGTGTGTGTCTGTTCTCTCAACATTTCATTCTCTCTCTTAAAAGCAAGTGTTAAAGTTATACATTCAACATACTTGTTGTAGCCAAAGCACTCAGTCATTTATGACTCATGTGTTCCTCCTGTGTATATATTTACAAGCTGTATTCTAGGAACTTTGGAGGATCTTTTTCGTGAAGTCATTAAGTCAGCACCGTTGGCCTGCACTGCATTATATCTCACTATGTTGACTTCTTTGATCCTGTTAGAATTATCAAATATTTTCCATGTGGAACTTGAAGAATGTATCCAACTGGTTAACCTTTGTGAAGAACGTTATTGTTTTTAGTATTCTGATCACAGTCTTGAATACTTTCATATTGAAGAGTACAAGTCTAATATAATATGGTGGTACATGCTTAGCTTTTAACTGAATAATATCTACCTTCTCTTTTGTTAACTATCAAAATTTATTATCACTGTTATCCTTTATTGTTTTAGATGTGTGTAGTACTTTTGGATCTTGAGCCTATTGCAATGCAGAATTCTATAATGTATTTAACTTGTTTTAGTAATAGAATATATTCATATATGTGCCATACTGAGAGCATATAGTTTGCTGTTCTTAGATGGTAATGTTAAAGGTTCAAAACTAGTAGTTAGTTGGAATTTCGTAGATATGCGTTTACTCCCTAGTCGTCAAAAGGGTATTGAATTTCATAATATCAGTTCTCATACTATTTTGATGGAGTTCTGAATCTCATTATTCATATATTTTTCTCATTACCATTTCAGAATATGTTCTGATATTGGGCTGATAGAATGACTTATCCAACCCTCTACAGATTCATAGCAAATCAACCCTCTTCTTTTGAGGGGCGGCTCACATCATCTCTCTAGGTAGACTAAAGACTACCAAGGGAAAGTCCCAAACCATTGTTTGTTAGTAAAAACTGGCACTATTTTATCCATTGAACTTTGAGTTGCTAGTGTTTTATGTATTTGCACTGCTGCCTTGAAATAGTACAGCTGAATTTTTATCTTTTTCACTATTTGGCTAACCAGTTATTCATGAAGGTGAATTTCGTGAGACTCATTTCTGTTGCTAAAATGGTTGTACCTTTAAACTGGTTTACATAGCAAAGTACTATGCTGGAAAATCCTAGAAATATGAGCATGAATATGTTTACACTGGAGAACTGTGTGCTATTCTATCAGGCGTGCCTGATGTTGTGGGCCTTGATACGGAACATCTTGGTGATATTATTAATGTTTGCTAAGTCTTGAATTTAACAGCAGATCGTTCATATATTGCTTTTAATGCACTCAGTTACTCATTTACCAATTTTTTGTTTGTTTATTCCTTTATTTGTAGAGCGTTTTAGATGGTTATAATGGGACAGTGATGGCATATGGTCAAACTGGTACTGGAAAGACTTATACTCTTGGACGATTAGGTGACGAGGACACCTCCGCTCGGGGTATAATGGTTCGCTCAATGGAGGATATACTTGCCAATATTTCTTCAGATAGTGATTCGGTATCTGTCTCCTACTTGCAGGTTGCATCTAGTTCCTACTTTTTCGTATAATTGAACTGTTATTGGACCACTTTTTTTTTTTTTTTTTTTTGTATAATTTGGTTATATGATTCTAAATACGTCAAAGTCCTTATATAGATTTCTTTTTCTTTCTGTAGCTTTATATGGAATGCATCCAGGATCTTCTAAATCCAGCAAATGATAACATATCCATTGTTGAAGACCAAAAGTCTGGCGATGTTTCTTTGCCGGGGGCGACTGTCATGGAGATCAGAGACCAGCAAAGTTTTGTTGAACTCTTACGCCTGGGGGAAGCTCATAGAATTGCTGCCAATACTAAGTTGAACACTGAATCTTCTCGTAGTCACGCACTTCTCATGGTGAAGAACTATGATTGATATGCTTTGCTGTTTTAGTTTGTAATTTTTTTGTCTTTTTGGCACTGTTTCTTCTTCCTCACCTTTTCCTGCTCTTTTTTGTTATGCACACACACAATGTCTCAATTTCCATGCTTCTTTTGTGCCACAATATCATGGCATATCTGGGTATATAACAGACATGACTTAGTGCAGGTACATGTGAAGAGATTGGTAGTGGACAAGGATGCTGGTTTTTCTCCTGAAACTCAGAATCGCTCTCATTCGGTTGGTAATTTGAAGCCAAATTTGCTGCGAAGAGGAAAATTAATTGTTGTAGATCTTGCTGGTTCTGAACGTGTTCACAAATCAGGTGCTTCTGATACTGAAACCTTCTTTTACGGGGAGAAGGTTTCTGATATTCTCATTTGTTTCAAGGAAAGAAATTGACGACTTTTCAGCAGTTTAATATAGTCTGTCTCGTTGTTTTCTCCCCATTCTCTCCCTCTGTGATAAGCAGAAGTAGAAACATGATGTAAAAATTAAGTAGTTTCTTTACATGGTTTGCATAATAGGCGATCTCTCCCATCGGTATGGAGAAATTCAAGCCATATGGCCGATGAACTTTTTCCACTTGCAATGCAAATAACATGCGCTAATCGATTTGAACATTAGAAATATGTGTACTGCACCGGAAGACAAAGTGTATCTAGTAGTGTCTCTTCAATTCATAGACCTTAAAACCTATGGTTGGTCACCCCCCCCCCCCCCCCCCCTTTTGTTCCTGAAGTTAAGTGGTAAAAGTCATGTAAACCTTAAGGTGTTGAACTGTCTTTGGATTCCAGTGCCTGGATTTCTTTGATGAACATTAGTTGTTTAACTTTGACAAAGATATGTCCACCTGTGAAAAGCTCCATGAGCCTTTTTGAACTTTATTCTAGACGCTTATATGTTGGAGCTACTAATTCCATATGTGTATGGTTGAGTCGAAAGTACTGGAGTCCCTTAAGAGAGTTCTTAAGCAATAATGTATTAGCTGAAGTCTTGAAAAGGTTATGTAGTCTTAACTCCTTGAGGGGGTACCACTATCCAGTAAACTTTCTTTTGATGTTTCATTTGTTGTTTTAGTCCGTCTGCGGGTGGAATATTGCACACCTATTTATTGGAGTCTTGATAACACAGAGAATAAGATCAGCTTAACCTTCAACTGTTAACATTTCTAACTGTTATCTTTGATTTTCCGAACTTATTGAAGGAAGCGAGGGACATATGCTAGAAGAAGCCAAGGCTATAAATCTTTCCCTTAGTGCTTTGGGAAAATGTATCAACGCTTTGGCAGAAAATAGTGCCCATGTTCCTGTTCGAGATTCAAAGCTTACAAGGTTACTTAAAGACTCATTTGGAGGTTAGATTGTCTTTTTGTGTTTAATCTTATATCCAGATCAAACTTTAGGGTAATACTCTTATTTGACCTTAAGGTAACTTTGTTTTGTATGCTGACTTGAGTAGCATTTTGCAACTTATCGAGCTGGAAATAAGTTGTGTGTTGGGCTTGACTCACTGGGACACCCTTTTACAAACTGCAGGCTCATCAAGAACTTCATTGATCGTCACAATTGGTCCGTCTCCTCGTCATCGATCAGAGACTGCAAGTACCATATTATTTGGACAAAGGGTAAATTCTTTTTCAGGATATTATTAATGCCAAAATTTCACTTAGTCCCGCAGGATTACTCCTTATTTCCAGTCCCATTGAATTGTTCAAATCAAACCTTCGCCCAGCTTCTTTTTGGTTTTGGGCCCACAATTTCTGTAAAAAATGGACAAAAGAAAAGTGGTTGTCAACCAATTGTGAAAAGGAACGAAAAAAGAAAATAAAGTCATATATAAATGCCTTTACTGTATAACTTATGGTTGGTGACTGAGATGTTCAATCAATACTTATGATTTCTTGTCAGGCCATGAAAGTGGAGAATATGCTGAAGATCAAAGAAGAATTTGACTACAAGGGGCTGTCCAGAAGACTGGAGATGGAAATTGACAAGCTTATTGCTGAAAATGAAAGACAGCTGAAAGTTTATGAAAATGAGATAGAAAGAACCAGGTTAGAAGCACAGAAACGTGTTGCTGAGGTCGAAAAAAGTTATGGGGAAGTGTTGGAGGTATGTGCATGCTTTTTGACACCCACATATTTTCACTATAGTAATAATTATATTTGGTTTGGGCAAGCATGTGCAAGAAGGCTAGTGTCGGCATCATATTTGCTTAACAATTGAATTTCACATAAAAAGCTGCAATGATATTTCTAAAAGTATATTCCATTGTATTGTTTCTCTCATAGCACTGCTACTAAAACTTATCATGGTTCCAAAGCTACCAAAAGACACATTTTAGTCTGTGCATAACAGAAAACCCATTTGCAATCATGCATTATATGGATTGAATAACGAAATCGTAACATTGCGAAGATTTTCTGTTGCATTTTTTTTTTCTTCACCTGATTCTATTTGACTCTGGTTCTGCCCCTCCTCTCAGACGCCACTGTTTTAAGAACCAATTGAGAAAACATTTATGAACATATGGCCACCGAGAAATTGGCAGAGAACAATTAGATTGTGAAATATGTACCCTACAGGCTTGTTTCTTCCAGATGGTCTTACCTGATCTGCTGATTTTTGATTGACCTTCTGCTGCTTTCAAATTTAGGAGGAAAAGATGAAATGCCAAATGGATTATATGGAGTCAATCAAGCAACTTGAGGAGAAGTGGACCGTCAATCAACCAAAGCATGGAACCAGTGGAGAGGTACTAATGTTCTGTAACTGTCTTTTTTCATGTTGTAGTGTATTCTTCTGTGCATTGCCTTTAAAAGTAACAATCATATTGTTGCCCCATACATGTTATAGACTTTTGACATTTGTAAAGGGTGGGAAGAAGAATCATCACAGGGGATATTTATTTTGCATGTGTATGTCTAAGAAACATAAGGAAGTTATTAAGAAGGCATTGAAATGAGACGTTACCAACATTCCCTGCTGAGTCAGGGTTGATCTCTTTCGAAAGTCAAGAGTTTTCTACCGTAAGCAGTTTGGTTTTGTTGCTATTTAGAGCATGCACGATATTTTATAGAAAAACCATGAATAAGTCAGGATGCCTGGTGCATCAAGTAGCAATACATTTTCTTGGTTGCGTAATACTAACTTTTTTAATTGATAAAAGGAACAGCATGATATTTGTGAATATGATTAAGAGAATGCATTTGTTGTAATTGGATTGATGACTTCAGCCATGTATTCTATTCAATATATAGAGTACAAAGGTTTCCAAATATGGAAAGATACACAAGTATGGAAAGAATACACTAACTGCACTAACTGATCTACCAAACCCTGATTACATAAATCCAGCACCCGTTTATTCTACACTATCCTCACTTAGCATATTTCCTTTTTAACTTTGTGCTTTTGGAGTTGGAGAAAGTAGTAGAAATTCGCCATTTGAAGAGGGAAGCCACCTACCCCTGAGGATGGGTTGTAAGCCATCTTTCCCCCTTTTTCTTCCTTTACAATTATGTAAGTGTAAAATGACAAATCTTCGTGGTGAATTGACAAGATTGACCAACTACTTATTTCAAGGCTAAGGTTTTTTCTGTGCTGATTCTTGCATCAACCTCTGATATGTGCGTGAACCCCGATGCATACATTCTAGTTACTTCCCAATTTTTTTACACGGCTGATTGTAATAAGTTATTCTGACTCAGAACAATGTAAACCAGTCCATGTTCTTAAGTTTTCATTATATGAGCACTTTTCTCTCGAAGCCAGATGGGTGCTGGTCATGAAGAGGTTTCCAAGTTAAAAACACTGCTTCAGAACGAACGCAGTCTAAGAAAGGCAGCTGAGGAGGAAGTTCTCAACTTGAAGAATCAGCTACATAGACTATCAACGGCTAATGTATGTTTTTCTTATAGTAAAAATTGAATTTCCTGTGACTATGCCGTGCATTTTTGTTATTTGTTGAATCAATATTTGAACAGTCAGTGTGTAATTAACTGATGCTGTGCAGTTACCAGGTGGAATTGCTGATGGTTTTAACCTTCAGGAGGTGTTGGAAGACGAAAGTCGTGAGAAGAAAAAACTTGAGGAAGAAATAAAAGTTTTACGAAGTCAATTGGCACAGCTGTCGATTGAAGCTAATCAAGTATGTTTCTTTACTATGTGTCCGTGTAGATATATACACATGTAAGCTATAATTCATGCTGGCGTAGGCGTAAATCTGGCTCCTATTGTGTTTTGAAATTACAGTTGCCCTTTCAAGAATATTGGGATTTCTTTTAGCTTCTCAATTTAATTAATTTAATTTCTAAGGGTATATGTTTGTAGAAAGACCTCTGCGAGATGTAAGTATCCATGTGAGCTTTTCTTCACTGATACTAGTTATAGATCTTATACTTGATCACTATATGGGTTGCTTAATGGGGAAATCTTCTAAGCTTACTGGATTAATCATTAGTAGAAAAATTAATAAGTGCCTTTCATTCACACTGCACGCTTATTTGTCCATAAACATCATATGTTGTATTAACAGTTATTCTGCAATTTATGATTCTAGATTAGAAGCTACCCGGACAGGGCCAACTCTGATAATCCCTTGCCTGGTCCAGATTGCTCAACTTCGCTTAATCGTCAGCGGTCTAGAGATGGTATCAATGGAGAAAGCACATCAATTACAAATCTTCATGAACAAGGTGCCAATTAATGTTTTACTTTGTCACTTATGACACTCTTCAAGCTTTCTGCACTAATCTAATCATGAATCTGGCAGTTGGCTTGCAAAAGATATTGTCACTGCTTGAGTCAGAGGATCCTAATGTGCGAATTCATGCCGTAAAAGTGGTGGCCAACTTGGCCGCTGAAGGTGTTTTGCTTCACCCGATCTTGCTTTTAAGTATATACTGCAAGATGAAAACTGTGTCTTGCTTGTTTCCTTAATTGATAAATTCATAGCACACTTTATTGATTTTTATCGTTTCAAGTCAATGGTTCGACTTCAGTTTGAGGGTCATACTTCTCTTAAGCACTCTTAGTTTCTTTCTCAGTCTGTCCATTAGTTCTTTTCAGTATCTTTTTGCAATGTTCGTTTGGAATTCCAGATGATATCATCTCTTGAAAATTCACTAGCATTGCTCGTTGGGGATAGTGTACTTGAATTATATGTCACACTCACTGACATATGTACTTAATTCACGATAATCTTATTATGCTTCTTCCACCACAAAAAGAATTTCTGTAACGGTACATTTTGAGATGATATCTCAAGACTTCCCAAATGGTGGTGATAATATGTACTTTTTTTTGGGGTTATTGAGTGTATTTTAAAATTGGCAATGAATAATGATTGAGGAAGCTGACATGGAAGTCTAATGTTGATGATGACTGTCTTCTGGGATCTTCTATGTGCTTCAGAGTATTTTTGTAAATTTTTATGTTAGTCATGTCCTTTAACCTTATAATGTGAGAAACTCAAGTGCACTTACCATGAGCTTTATAGAAGCTAATCAAGAAAAGATAGTTGAAGCTGGTGGTCTTACCTCGCTGCTGACGCTCCTGAGAAGCTATGAGGATGAAACCATTCGCAGAATTGCCGCTGGCGCGATAGCAAATCTTGCTATGAGTGGTAACATCCTATTTTTTTTCTTTGTTTTCTCTTTATCTTTACCTTTCGATTTTTTTATTTCTTTCTTTCCCTTTGTTTTCTAATCATGTTTGTGAGTACCTTGATCCTTCTGGTATAATTGGAGCTTCTATGTTTTGATACATTAATGCAAAAAACATTTTACAGAGGCTAATCAAGAACTAATAATGACACAAGGAGGGATTGGTCTTTTAGCAATGACAGCTACTGATGCTGAAGATCCGCAGACTCTGCGGATGGTGGCTGGAGCAATAGCTAATCTATGTGGCAATGGTATGATTGTTTGTTGTAGCAAAGTCCTACTTTTATAATGTGCTACACCTCTTTTGTTCGTCGTTCTTTGTTGTTATCAATTGATGCGCGTCTATCCACTTTCTTCCTTGAAATGAGAAAATGCGTGAAGAGATTGTTCAAGGACAATTGTGTCCTGAAGTCGTAGACAACCGTTACCTCGTGTGAATTGTCGTTATAGTTAATTTTGATGGTACATTAGCCCTGTTGCGTAAGAATGACCATATTTCTGAAGCCCCTGACACCCTTTCAGCCTTCTCTTTAAATTTTTCTTTCAACTTTTATGAAGGGTAAAATACGACAACGGTTTGTCATGTATATTCAAAATAGTGATGGTGGATGCCATCCTAATTCACCACTTGATATTTTCCCCTCAAGATTTGGTCTTAGTATCCTTGTTTTTGTAGATAAACTGCAGATGAGGTTGAGGTCTGAAGGAGGCATCAAAGCTCTATTAGGAATGGTCAGATGTAGACATCCAGATGTTCTCTCTCAAGTTGCCCGTGGTATTGCTAATTTTGCAAAGTGTGAATCTAGAGCATCTAGTCAAGGTAACTTCTTATCCTATAGCTATATGAATGCGGAATATTGTTTTTTTAGGCAATAATGACACTGATATATACCATCAAATACAAAGTATCTAGGCAGATACGAACACCACCTTGCTTTCGGTATATAAGACACCTATCTTTATAGCATCAAAGTTTCCCACAAGTTTCTAGGTTTACAACTTATGTTGTAGTTACCACAAAGTTCAGACATATATATGTATATATACATATACACACACGCGCGACAAGTTTATTACTACACCAACCCATGCTGAGCATCTACTTTCTTATATATATATGCTCTTGCCTTCATAGGCATAAAAACAGGACGATCCCTTCTGATAGAAGACGGTGTGTTGCCATGGATAGTGCAAAATGCCAACAATGAAGCCTCACTAATCAGACGTCACGTTGAACTAGCACTTTGCAACCTTGCACAGCACGGTATTTGTCAATAAGATTAAACAACCAACATTTTGAGAAAATTACCATATTAGTCCTATAATTTGGTGGTCGCCAGACATTTTTGGCTTTATTATTACTTGTGAAGTTTTCTTATTCTTAGCAATATACACCATTTCCCCGCAATTTTACTCCTTAATTTTCCTATAATAATTCAAAACTAGAGATTTAATTTTTGCATATTGGAAAATATGAGCACTTTAGCTTTGGAAAAAGTGCAGAAATGTCATACAAAAATTGCTTGCTTGAGTATTTAAATATAGTTCTTTATTTTTAAATATGTGAATCTAGTTATATAAAGATAAGGAACTATATTTAATTAGCGACAACTTTTTGCGATCACTGCTCTGATTTAAGAAACTAGTACTGCATTTTGCCCTCAACACTAATTATTTCCCTTTTTATGTTCATGGCAGAGGTCAATGCAAGAGACATGATAAGTGGAGGAGCGCTCTGGGAGCTGGTACGTATTTCTCGGGACTGTTCTAGGGAAGATATCAGGACTCTTGCTCGTCGTACTGTGACGTCGAGTTCCACATTCCAAGCTGAAATGCGCCGCTTAAGAATCGACATCTAAAATTATAAGCTTCATTCACTATTTGATTATATAGTAATTGTTCAACTGCACAAGTTTTCTCCTCTTTTGGTGTGCAGAGTCGTTATAATTGGGTTGCCTCAGCTTAAGTTTTGTGATATTTAGTTGATGATATGATAAAAGTTGTAAGTAAGAAGATAGGTAATGGTAGTATCATTAGTTTTGTGTGATCAGCTTGAAGCATGGGTGGGCGTGTTCTTCTTGAGGTTGAAATGAGGTTATCTTAATTGGGGTTAAAGAGATGATGAGGAGGGATTGAGCCAATATTTTATGTTTGTTTAATGAAGAAAATGCACCTAACTGTCAAAAGAATCCATAATGTCTGAATGTGGAAAGAATGATAAAACTTTTGAGGGAAATATTGGCGGTCCAGGTAATAAGCCTGGCAATGTAAATTGAACGTTTGGGACAACCTAAGGAATGTGACTGGACAGGATTTTCTATTACCCGATCATAGGTTTACAACCTCTCTTCTAGCATTGAATCTATGTTTACTTTGAAGCTGTCATTCCAGAAGAATTGAACATCCGTCAAGCTTTTTTTATAGCTGACAAATTTTTCGTGAGGTTAGTTTTAGGTATAGTTGATTTCATATTTAAAAGTGCCTACAACTACAGCATGCAAAGAAGTAACTATAAACAGAAAAGACAAATTTTATTGTTAAATTTGTATATTTTAAACCATCAGAATTCATGAAAGTTCAATTTACATTAACATTGGTATTTACCTGATTGAATGCTTTATCTTCCAAAGACTTGTAATTGTTGCAAAGTAATGATCTATAGAAACCTTGTCAAAAAAGGTTCGAGTTGTACAAAGTGAACACTGGAGATGTGCAATTTGGCCGTAAGTGAAATAAAACAAATCAGTAGTAACTAGTAAATATACCAGTGATAAAGTACAAATTGGCACCAATTAACATTATGCATAAATTTTTTGATGTATAAAGAGTATAATTGATTTTGGAAACCAATTTGTTGGCGATGTCCAATTGACTGAAATAAATTAATAAACGTACCCTATTTTTTTGATAAATAATTAATAAAACCTACTCAGACATTAATTGACGTTCCTGCAGACAATGACGTAAAACCTAATTTGAAAACAAGTATTATCATTTTCATGAAATCTGTCGTATTAGACTAATTAAAGAAATGAAACACTAAGACCCCGTTTGTATCGCATTTCTCCCAAGTTTTTCAAAGTTTGGTTGGCTGAAAATGAGTTGGAAGTAATTTCACAACTTTGGCCCACAAATATGTTTGGCCCGATTCCTAATTGTGGTCTGTAGCCTTTTTCGGATGTCTCCAGACTCCAGCCTTGTGAACTGCACCCCTTATTAAAAAAAAAGAGTGTACATTCTTTTTCTTTCTTTGTCCTTTAATTTACGTTAATCTCTTTTTCTTCTCTTTCTTTTTATGTTTTGGTGGTTATTGAATTTGCATTTTCTAATTCTATTTTCTTTACGTCAACTTTTTTCTTTATTTGTAATTCTAACTTATAATGCAACTTATTGATTATAATATCATAATAGGTCATGGTTAATTATTCTGTTATTAAATGTACAAATTGTGTAGCCTTTGTAAATGTCGTAACTTTTTAAGTATGTTTTTTTTAACCGTGTTTAATAAATCGTGCATTACGTGAATGAAGTATCGATGATACGTTTACTTTACCTTACTTAATCTTGATTGCCGTAGTAATATTTGTTTTTTGGTGATACTAGTTATTTGGTTATTATAATTCAGTTCTGTCATATTATTATTACTAATATATATCATTTTTTAGTGGTAATAAATAATTGATTACAATACAGATTTATTATTATTATTATTATTATTATAACAATAATAATAATAATGTTATTAATATCATTATTATTATTATTTAGTTATTACAAGTTAATCAACGTAAATGGCTAAACGCAATGTTTTTTTCTTTTTCTTTTTTTTCCTTACGTTTTATGAAAAGCAGATAAAAAAATCTCATATTTCATGACATTTACCGCCGCGTAATTTTTTTTAAGTTATAGCTTTTCAACTCGATCTGATCTGTATATATGTGGAAGTTAACTTAAATTAAACCAATGTGTTTTTTAGCCTTTCCGCAACAAAAATTGTAATACAGTATAGTTATCAATCTTGTAGCTATATACATGACAAGTTGTACTAAACAATTTCTTCGCTGCTAATATATTTCGATGAAAACCCATCTAATAATAACAATAATTAAATTATCATGAAAGGTGAATATAAATTATAAAGAAAAAAAGTGACATATAATTTTAAATACTCATAGCTATTCTAAATACCACGATTCTTATATAGTACATAATTGATTTTTGGGGCTATTAATATAAAAAATAAAAAATGCATAAACAAAATTAAATCCAAGTCAAATGTGTAATAGTTAATATATTAATTTTATATTCACAACCTATTGATTTGACTATTGTATACCTATTTTCTCCCTATAACTCCAACACTCAAATTACATCCAAACATAATCTAAAATGCTTTGCACGTTTTTCAAAAGATTCTTCAAAAATCCCAACCAAAAATCAAATGGGCGAAACGAGTGAAACCCAATCCAAAAATCAAAAGTATCTTTGTTTTCATGTCCCTAGGTTCTTATGTTCAATGAAATATGTTCAATGAAAAGTCATGTGTATGTATAAAAGTAGGTTAAATGCATTTTTTGCTCGATAATTTGTTTATAAATTTCATTTTTGCCCTTTATTTTTTCGAAAAAATAATTGCCCGCTAACTTAATTATTCTTAATTAAAAATGTCTGCAAAGCCCTTATTTGGGCTTGCACATGGATCGGTTGACGTGGTGAGTGACGTGTCAGCTACAGTAAGCCACGTCACTGCCACCTAATAATATTTTTTTTTTCATTTTTTTGGTGGTTAATTGCAATAAGACACCTTTATTCAAATTTTCTAGATTTTTTTTCTTGTAACTTCTCTTCAGTGGTTAATTACAACAGAACCCTCACGACTTGGATTAATTACAACAAAGGTCAAACTTTTCAAAAGTTAACATTTTTAAACTTTTAACCAATTTGTTAACATTACAACCTAATGAACAACAAATCAATACAATCCCAATACACCATTTACAAACACTCAAACAACATTAATAACCACTCAATGGCCACTCAACAACATCAATACCATTAACATCCACTCAAACACCATTAACATCCTAATTTCTTCAATTGAACACAAATTACTTCAAAAATAATACAAATCACAATTCAACACTATTAACAACCACTCAAACACCATTAACATCCTAATGTCTTCAATTGAACACAAATTACTTCAAAAATCAATACAAATCACAATTCAACACCATTACCAGCCACTCAAACACCATTAACATCCTAATTTCTTCAATTGAACACAACTTTTTGTCTTTGCAACTATCAGTTAAGGTCTCCAAATAAGCAACATGCCAACAACAATACAATTTCTTCAAACAAACTCACTTTAGCAATAACCGAGACCAAGAAAACATAAACCGTATACCTTAGGCCGATGTTCGGATTCATAATCAAACTAACCTCGTCTTGCGCGACCACAACGCTACCTCCCGCGGAGCCCTCTGATTCAGAACTCGCCATCAGACCCACCACGCTTGGAACCAGACCCACGTCTGGTTGGAGCAATTCGCCATCAGACCCGCCCGCCACGATTGGAATGCTTGGAACTAGACCCGCCTCTGGTTGGAGCACAACGCCACCAGACCCGCCCGCCTCTGGTTGATGCACAATGACAAGAGACCCGCCTCTAGTTCGGGGGATTTCCGTTGAACTAGACCCACCACGCTTGCAACGAGCAAGTTTCGCCATAATTTCCGCCGTTGATGAGAGATTGCTCGCCGTTTCCACTTGATTTGAATTGAGAGATTGGGTTTGTTATTGAGAGATTGCGTTTATGGTTTGTGATTGAGAGATTATGTTTTTTCCCCCCTAATTAATTATGGTATAAAAAAAGTCAGGGGAGTCTTATTGCAATTAACCACCAAAAAAATGAAAAAAAAATTAGGTAGCAGTGACGTGGCTTACTGTAGCTGACACGTCACTCATCACGTCAACCGATCCATGTTCAAGCCCAAATAAGGGCCCTTCGGGCATTTTAAATCAAGAATAATTAAGTTAGCGGGCAATTATTTTTTTCAAAAAGATAGAGGGCAAATGTAAAGTTTATAACAAATTATCGGGCAGAAAAATTCATTTGCCCATAAAAGTATTATTACTTTTTAAGTTGTTGCTTTCCTCTCAACATACACATTTATATTTAATCTTGCTAAGAAAAAATTATTTTGTTCCTTTGTTCTATTAAACAACAGACCTAATTATTTCTATAATTAGCAATATTTCATATTTCTGTTATCAGTTAATTAAACTCTTTTCATTCCCGAAAATATTTAACTGTTGTAAGTTAAACGGTAGATTAAGCCTACTCTAATTAGGATTAGCAAGCTCGACTAATCCCACGCACACCTGTATATAATGCACACACACGCTCCATTCCATTTAATTGATTCTGCATCTTGTAACAAAACTAAGAGTTCTCTCTCCAACAGTTAGATAATAAAATTGTTTTTCTTCTTCTTCGATTGCTCTTCATCAATGGAGATTTTGACCGCTTCAATAAAAGCGAACTTAAATGAGATTTGTCATGGTATTACTCATTAGGTGAATCAATCTGCTTCCGTGCATTACTCTCTATGATTTTTGCCTCTTTGTTTTGTTCGTTCTTCTTTCCCCTAAATCCTCAATTGATCGACGTTTTCTGTTGTTTTTCGCTGATTCTTGATCATGACTACCCCTGCTTCATCCTCTACTTAAACTACTACAAAGAATCCGAGCGAAGATTCTGCATTGGTGTATTTTTAGGATCGCATGAATCCACTAGATCTGCGAGTATTGGTGAACACTTCAACGACACAAACCATGTATTGTGGTGTTGTAATATTCTGATGGCACTAACTTTGAAAAAAAACCTCGATTTGTTGATGGATCGCTGCCGATTTCGGCTGAAACAAATCTAATTGATCACCAGTATTGGATCCGAGCTAATAGTTTGGTATTATCCTGGATCCGCAAGTCTATCACTTCGCAAATCAAAAAGAGCCTTGTCTTCTATGATGTTGCAGCGGATTTATGGAATGAACTGAAAACTCGTTATGATCGCACTGAGGGATCATGAGTTTTTCATCTACAAAAATCACTATCTACAATTGCACAAGGCAATAATTCAATGACTAAGTACTATAGTTCTTTTAGAACTCCGTGGGATGAATTTTCCAGTCAGAGACCTATATTTACGTGCTCATGTGGCAATTGCACTTGTGATGGTAACACAGAATGACTAATCTGTAGCAATATGACTGTGTAATTACTTTCTTGGTTGGGTTAAATGATACCTATGATGCATTACCCAATCAGATTCTCCTTAGTGATCCACTGGCTAACTTGTCTAAAGTATACTCTATGCTTCTCCAAGAAGAAAACCAAAGATCTCTATGTTCTGCATCTTAGATCATTGATGTTCATTCTATGTTCACTAGAAACAGAAACTAGGAAGAAAATAAGCCCAAAACTGGTTGTGGCAATCATAATGTTGGTAATAATTTAATAACCAACAACCCTCCTACTCTAACCAACCCTTTGATAGTTAATCTGCCAAGCCTAACTACAACAATAAAGAGAAGAAAAGAGTGAGATGCACTCAGTGTGGATATAATGGTCATACATATCATAAGTGCTATCATGTTATAGGCTATCCTCCAGGTTGGATGGACCTAGAGGGAGGAGAATACACCCTGATCATAATGGCAATTGTGTCTCTACTACTGAAAATGTTCATGTTGTTTCTTCCTCTCAGGTTGAAGTTGATGCTAATATAGTGTTGTTTGAACAATTTATGGCTTTTCAGCAAGCTCATAATTAAAAGTTCAATTCTCCAACTCCTAATTCAACTCCACACTATGCTGCTAATATAACATATGGTAACTATTCTCTTTCATCTAATTATGCTGCCTTTACTGTTAGTACTAATTTGTTTTATGATAAAGTGGCTACATTTCATGGATAATTGTTACAGGTGCTACATACAATATAGTTTGTAACTTAGATTTCTTCATCAATCCTCCTACTTTAATTGATATTGAGATCCAATTGCCTAAGAAGAGTTGCACCAAAGCCACTTATATTAGAACAGTTTGAACTACTCACTGGCATTACTCTTAAACAAGTTTTCTATGTCCATACTTTTACTCACAACTTGTTATCTATTTCAAAGCTCACTAACTTTACTAATCTCTATGTGTTATTTATGTCATCCACATGTTTATTGCAGGACAAGAATTTATATGTCCTGCATACACCTATTCATCATATTTCATGTTGCAATCTTACTGATAACAATGCGACCCCTGGCACTCCAGATTAGGCCACATCTGTGCTAATAAACTGTCTCACATTCATGTAATTAATGCTACTGGTTGTAATAAACCCAGTACTTGTGATGTATGCCATTTTGCTAAGCAAAAACTCTTATCGTTTCCTATAAGAAACACCACTTCTCCGGGTATCTTTGAAATGATTCAGTGTGATGTTTGGGACCCTTTTGGTGTCACCTCTCATGATGGATTCAAATTATTTTAACAGTGGTTGATGATTACGGCAGGTGTACATGGGCGTTTTTTTTAAACACAAGTATGATGTTTCTAACCATCTCATGACCTTGTATAATCTAGTTTACACTCAATTTGCAGTTAAGATTAAGTACCTCGAGTCAAATAATTGACACTGAGTTCCTCTTGAAGGATTTGTATGCTAAGTATGGTATTTAACACAAAACAATCTTTGTTGAGACCCCTCAACAGAATGGTATAGTTGAGAGGAAACACCAACATCTATTACAGGTTGCAAGAGCCTTGACATTCCAGTCAAATGCTCATCTTAAATACTGTAATTGTGTTGTTACTGCTACCTTTCTTATTAATAGATGGCCAGCAAAAGTCCTTAATAATAGATCTCCATATGAGATATTGTATGGTAAGTCTGCTGATTATAATAACCTTTTGAAAATCTTTGGTTATTTATCCCATGCTTCCACTATACAATCAAATAGGAAGAAATTTGACACAAGAGCTATACAATATGTTTTCTTAGGCTATCCAAAAGGTACAAAAGGTTATACCCTCTTAAGTTTATCTACCAATAAAACCTTTGTTTCCAGGCATGTTTTCTTTTATGAAAGCATATTTCCTTTCAAAGACATTTATAACAATGGGTCTCTTTCATATAATCTCACTCTTCCAGTATGTAATGACAACTTCATTGCAACAGATTCTACTAACATGTGCCTGCATATTCTATCATTAATCAACACATTGCATATATCATTAATGATCAACCGGCACTGCCATCTCCTGCAAATTCTAATGATGATCATGCACCAATAGCAATTACCATTCCCGTCACACATGCAATTCATACTCTACCACTAGAACAACCTAGTGCCACACCTTCCAACACATCAATTGAATCTTCCTCTTCAAGTGAACCAGGTAGTGAGTCATGTACTTCTACACCCTTTATTCCTGCCCCCAGAAAATCCAGGAAAAGCATTGCCCCACCCCTCATACCTTGTTGTGTATGATTATGCACTTCCTAAATAATAACACAAGGCCAACAACATTTATGTTGATAAGGGTAAACAATGCCCTATAGCAAAGCATCTCTCCATTGATCATCTTACCTTCTCACACAAAGCTTTTACTGCTTCCATCTCCATCTTAACTGAACCCAAGACCTTCACACAAGCAAATAAATCAATTGAATGGCAATTTGCCATGAGAAATGAGTTTGATGCTCTTGAGAGAACAAACACATGTCAACCTACTCAACTCCTTCCTAAATGGGTTTACAAAATCAAATACAAAGCAAATGGATCAGTGGAGAGGTACAAGGTAAGGCTAGTAGCCAAAGGCTACACCTAGGAGGAAGGTTCGGACTATTTTGATACATTCTCTCATGTGGCCAAGCTTACAATTGTAAGAACAATATTTGCATTAGCTGCATCCCTTAACTGTCATCTTCATCAATTAGATGTTAACAATGCTTTTCTTCATGGAGATTTAGATGAATAAATATATATGAAACCACCCTGGCTATGTCACAAGTGGTGACAACATAGTATGTTTATTAAAGAAGAGTTTGTATAGGCTAAAACAAGCTAGACAATGGTTTCAAAAACTCACATCTTGCTTAATAGATTATGGTTTCTCTCAGACTAATTCTGACTCTTCTCTCTTTGTCAAAAGGACTAATGGGAAATTGACCATCCTTTGTGTGTATGTAGATGATGTTATACTTGCTGGTGATGACATCAAAGAAATAGAAGAAATCATGTTGCACCTCGATAAAAAATCCACAATTAAGGATCTTGGCAAAATTAAATACATACTGGGTATTGACGTTACAAGAAGAAAGGTTGGAATAACCCTTTGCCAGAAGAAATATGCACTTGACATCCTCACTGACTCATGCTATTTATATTGCAAACCAAGTACTATTCCAATGGATCCCTCAACTAAACTCAAGAGCAAAGATTTTGCTCTCCTAAATGATCCAACTGTGTACAAGAGACTGGTTGGAAAACTAATGTACATAACTATCACTAGGACTGATTTGAACTATAGTATACAATGCCTTACTCAATTCATGTCAGCACCCACAATAACTCATCTGGCAGCTACTCACAAAGTGCTTAGATTCCTCAAATCATGTCCAGGTAAGGGTCTCTTCTATTTTGCTAATTCTGAATCTCACTTAAAAGGCTTTTGTGACAGTGACTAGGCATCTAACCCTGAGACCAGAAGAATAATCATTAGCTATGCTATCTACCTTGTTGAACCCCTAATTTCCTGGAAAGCAAAGAAGCAACCAACTGTGAGCAAGTTCTCAACTGAAGATGAGAATAGAGCTCTTGCAACAACTACATGTGAATTGGTCTGGCTTCACCAACTACTAAATGATTTGCAAGTACCATATCCCAAAATACCATTGCTCTTTACAGACAACAAATGAGCATATTGCATAGCAAACAATCCAGTCCATCATGAAAGGACCGAACCCATTCAAATAGAGTGACATTGTGTGAGGGAGAAAGTTCAAATTGGATTCCTAAAAGTTTCTCACATCTCCAATTTTCATGAAGTAGCTGATATCCTCACAAAACCTCTGCCATTGGGTCCTTTCAACAACATGGCACAGTCTATCTTACATAGTAGCAAGCCGCTTTCAAGCATCTCTTAGTCCAACGAGACTAGTGTCCTTACTGTGGATTCTTCTTCAATTGCTAACGACGCTCTTCTATATGGTTGCAAGGAAAGCCTAAACAAATCGAAGGAGTCACTCCCTAGTCCATTAAAGAGTAGACTTTGATAGTCCGAGTCCACCTCCCAAACATTATGAAGGGTTCAAAAGCAAGCCCCCCTAAAGTTCTACATAAATGAAAAAGCACCTTAATGATCGGACATGCCATATTCATGCAAGAAAGGAAGCCTATTGTTTTTTCATCATTCATCTACTCAAAAACACGCGTTGGAGGGACAGAGGTACAAGAAAACCAAGATGGGCGTTTTAAACATCCACGACCCTATTAACGGCGGGGGGTGGGGTGGGGGTGGGAGGGTATTAAACAATATATCTAATTATTTTTATAATTAGCAATATTTCATATTTCTGTTATTAGTTAATTAATCTCTTTCTGTTTTTGGAAATATTTGACCATTGTAAGTTAAACTCTAAATTAAGCCTATTCTAATTAAGATTAGCAAACTCAACTAATCCTCACGCACACATGTATATAATGTACACACACGCTCTCTATTTCAATTAATTTATTGTGTATATTGTAACATAACTAAGAGTTGTCTCTCTGTTAGATAATAAAATTGTTTTTCTTCTTCTACGATTGCTCTTCATCAATGTCGAATTTGATCGCTTCAATCAAAGTGAACTCAATCGAGATTTCGTCATGTTCAAATCTCACTTTCCATTTCAAGACCTTTCTGGTGCGTCTGATTTATGTACGAACAGTAAATAAATCTGCCATACGGAAAGGAAGCAAACAGCAACTAGCTAATTACAGTGCATAGTAATGCTTTGTTACTAATTGTTAAAGTTAACGTCGAATTCTTACACAATTGAGTCACAGAATCAAAATGCAATCGATCTAAAGTCGATTCAACAAGCAACAACAACAATGCGCGAAGAACAGGTAAAGGAACGCACGCACACTGCACAAATGTTTTACTTGGTTCGGCGTTCAATGATCAATGCGATCATGAACCCTAATCCAAGGGAGATGATGTTCCTTTATTAATGGAGAAGGATCGATTACAAGAACAGTTGCAGGTGAATGGAACAGTGGCGCAGCAAGCTCAACTGACTGAGCTTTATAACCAGCTCATTCTAACTAACACTCTTAGCTAACATAAGCCTAGTGAAGTTTAGTGCTAACTTACACCATCAAGTAAAGACTAAACTACCCCCACTTCAGGTTGAGAACTAACTCCCACATTCTCCACCTTGGTTCAAAACATGGACCACTTCAACAACAACTCCAGCCTTCTTCAACAACTTCAGAACCTCACCTCCAGTTTAGCTCCACCAGGAGCTAACAGCTGTTAAGCTTGATCAACTCCAAACAGTAATTGAACTTACTGTTTGGCAGAACCTTGGTTATCATGTCAGCAGGGTTGTGATCAGTGGAGATCTTTTGAACCTTCACTGTCTCTTTAGCAATCACTTCCCTCACAAAGTGTAACTTGATGTCTACATGCTTTGTCCTTTCATGATACATCTGATTCTTTGTCAGATGAATAGCACTTTGATTGTCACAATGTACTGTGATAGTCCCTTCTTGCATCCTCAGCTCCTTAGCTATCCCTTCAAGCCACATAGCTTCCTTAATAGCTTCAGTGAGTGCAATGTACTCTAATTCAGTGGTGGAGAGAGCAACCACCTTTTGAAGACTAGCTTTCCAGCTAATAGCAGTACCATATGTTGTGAATACAAAACCAGTGAGTGATTTTCTGGAATCTAAACACCCTGCATAGTCTGAATCCACAAAGCCAACAATCCCATGTCCATTTCTATTCTTGTTATCTGCTCCACCATAGACTAACACCTTATTCACTGTCCCCTTGATGTACCTTAAGATCCACTTAAGAGCATCCCAGTGAATTTTCCCAGGGTTAGCCATAAACCTGCTAACTATACTTACTGAGTAGGCAAGGTCAGGTCTGGTACAGACCATTGCATACATCAATGATCCCACAACATTTGCATAAGGAATAGATTTCATATACTGGATATCTTTTTGAGTGGAAGGGGATTGTTCTTTAATCAGTTTGAACTGCTGAGATAATGGTGTTACAGTGGCTTTGGCACCTCCCATTCCAAACTTATTTAGGACCTTCATCAAGTAGCCCTCTTGTGACAGATATAGTGCCTTCTTACTTCTGTCTCTCTTTATTTCCATACCAAGTATCCTGGCTGCTGCTCCAAGATCCTTCATCTCAAATTCTCCTTTCAGCTTTTCTTTAGTCTCAGCAATCCTTATCTTACTGTTGCTTATCAGCAGTATGTCATCAACATACAGTAATAAGATTGTGAAATTTGCTTCAGAGTTGAACTGGAAATAGACACAGTTATCAAACATGCTTCTCTTGAACTTCACATAACCCATGAATTCATCAAACCTCTTGTTCCATTGTCTGGGAGACTGCTTCAGCCCATACAATGACTTCTTTAGTTTACAGACATAATCTTCTTTCCCTTTGACTTTGAAGCCCTCAGGTTGATGCATCAAGATATTCTCATCAAGTTCTCCATACAGAAAAGCTGTTTTGACATCCATTTGTTCAAGTTCTAAGTCATGTTCAGCTACCATGGCCAGAAGGATCCTTATTGTCCTGTGCTTCACCACTGGAGAGAAGACATCATTGTAATCTATTCCTTCTCTCTGGGTGAACCCTATTGCAACAAGCATAACTTTAAACCTACTGGGCTCTTTACCAGGTATTCCCTGCTTAACTTTGAAGATCCACTTGCAGCTTACTAATTTAGAACCTGCTGGTTTCCTTATAAGATCCCATGTTTCATTTGTCTTTAGAGAATTCATCTCTTCCCTCATGGCCTCAAGCCATTTATCTCTGTCTTTACTGCCCAAAGCTGATTTGAAAGTCTTTGGTTCATCAACAGAGATTTCACTTGCAATGATCAGAGAGTATGCCATCAAATCAGCATATCCATATCTCATAGGGGCTTTAGGTTGTCTCCTTTCTCTGTCCCTAGTAAGCATGTATGTGCCTTCTTCACCTGCTTGTTCATCAGCTTCTGTTGGTTCACTGATATCAGCTTGAGTCTCAGGTTGTTCCTCCTCATCTAGCAACCATTGTCCAGCTTGTAGAGGGGAGCCTGCAATCTCAGGCTCCACCTCAATCTGTAGCTTCTCCTGGTTTATGGTATCAGTTCTTTCCCTTTGTGAGTCTGGAGTAGCAGCCTTTCCTCCATAGGCCATCTCAGATTCATTGAACACTACATCTCTACTGATCAAGCACTTCCTATGCCCTTCTTCAAGACACCACAACTTGTATCCCTTGACCCCTTCAGGGTAACCAATGAACATGCACTTTAGAGCTCTAGGTTCAAGTTTGTCCTGTCTAATGTGAGCATAGGAAATGCACCCAAACACCTTTAGATCTTCAAGGTTTGGTACCGTTCCTGACCAGACTTCTTCAGGTGTTTTCAGATTTAGAGCTGTAGATGGGCATCTGTTGATCAAATAAGCAGCAGTGACAGCAGTTTCAGCCCAAAACACCTTTGGCAGTGAGGCACTGCTCAACATACACCTTACTCTTTCAAGAATAGTCCTGTTGAACCTCTCTGCTAGTCCATTCTGTTGAGGTGTACCAGCTATTGTTCTGTGCCTGACAATTCCTTGTCCCTTGCAATACTCATCAAATTTTTCATTGCAGAACTCCAACCCATTATCAGTTCTCAATCTTTTAACCTTCCTCTCAGTCTGTTTTTCCACCAAAGTTTTCCAGTTCTTAAAACTGTCAAAACACTCATCCTTGGTCTTCAAAATGTATACCCAATTTTTTCTTGAGTAATCATCAACAAGACACAAGTAATACCTAGCACCAGAGTGTGATTGTGTCCTTGAGGGACCCCACAGGTCAGCATGGATGTAGTCCAAAGATCCCTTTGTTCTACTTGATCCAACATTGAACTTCAGCCTTGAGGCTTTTCCTAAGATACAAGTCTCACACATCTTCAATGAATTCAGTTTCTCAGGACCAAGCAACCCTTGTTTATTCAATTCAGACAAACCCCTCTCACTAACATGTCCCAACCTCCTGTGCCATAACTCTGTCTTGGATATTAACCTTTCAGTCACAACAACTGACCCAGTGACTGTGCCTCCCTCCAGGATGTATAATCCATTCCTCCAATGACCTTTCAGCATGACAGAAGATCCACTCAAGACTCTCAGAATTCCACCCTTTCCCCTGTACTCAAAACCTTTCTTATCTAGATCACCTAGTGATATCAAGTTTCTTTTCAGTTCTGGGATGTATCTTACATCTTGTAACAGCTTCACACTTCCATCATGGACTTTCAGTTTCACAGATCCTATTCCAGCAACCTTACATGGTTTGTTGTTACCCAACAGAACAGAGCCACCATCCTTGTCTACATACTCTTCCAACCAAGATTTATGTGGTGTCATGTGGAATGAGCACCCAGAGTCCAGCACCCATTCACCTTCAGGATCATACTCAGACACCATAAGAACACCTGCTGACTTATATCCTTCCATAACTGCTGCTGAATTTGCAGTCTCCCTATGATCAGGTTTTGAGTTCTTTTTCCTCTCAGGGCAGTACTTTCTGGTATGCCCTTCATTATGACAATGATAGCACCTAAAGCCACCATTTCCAGATTTCTCTTGTGTCTTGTTATTTCCTGGCTTCTTTTCACCTTTCTTCCCTTTCTTTTGTTGTTTGCTCTTTACTATCAAACCTTCTCCCTTCACTGAGTTCTTAAGCTCATTTCTGTGGTTTAACTCTTTAGAGTTTAATGCAGATTGTACATCCTCAAGGGTGAGAGCATCTCTTCCATATATCAAGGTATCTTTAAAGTGAGCATAAGATTTTGGTAAAGAACACAACAACAACATAGCCTGATCCTCATCATCCAACATCACATCAATATTTTCCAAATCAAGTATCAGCTTATTGAACACATCAATTTGCTCTTCTACTGATTTCTCTTCTTGCATTTTAAAGGAGTAAAGTGCTTGTTTAAGGTAAAGGCGATTTACCAGCGATTTAGTCATATACAAGCCCTCAAGCTTTAGCTAGACCGCAGCAGCAGTTTTCTCCCTTGAAACCTGCCTGAGCACCTTATCACCAAGGCTCAAAATGATAGCGCTGTGAGCTTTCTCCATGATTGACCTCTTCGCTTTCTCATCAAGCGATTTGTCCATGCTCTGCTCGTCAAGCGCCTCAACCAACCCCTGCTGCACCAACATCGCTCGCATTTTCAATCACCATAACCCAAAATCATTTAATCCGGTGAATTTTTCGACATCGAACTTCGCGGACGCCATGAATCCACGTTCACCGCACCAATTTGTTAAAGTTAACGTCGAATTCTCACACAATTGAGTCACAGAATCAAAATGCAATCGATCTAAAGTCGATTCAACAAGCAACAACAACAATGCGCGAAGAACAGGTAAAGGAACGCACGCACACTGCACAAATGTTTTACTTGGTTCGGCGTTCAATGATCAATGCGATCATGAACCCTAATCCAAGGGAGATGATGTTCCTTTATTAATGGAGAAGGATCGATTACAAGAACAGTTGCAGGTGAATGG
This sequence comes from Linaria vulgaris, assembly GCA_948329865.1. Taxonomy (NCBI): domain Eukaryota; kingdom Viridiplantae; phylum Streptophyta; class Magnoliopsida; order Lamiales; family Plantaginaceae; genus Linaria; species Linaria vulgaris. Next base: position 37,598,338 of record OX415253.1, read on the forward strand.
AACAGTGGCGCAGCAAGCTCAACTGACTGAGCTTTATAACTAGCTCATTCTAACTAACTCTCTTAGCTAACATAAGCCTAGTGAAGTTTAGTGCTAACTTACACCATCAGGTAAAGACTAAACTACCCCCACTTCAGGTTGAGAACTAACTCCCACACTAATGTTATAAATAAGTTGCAGCATTCATAAATTAGTGCATATACAACGGACGGAAATTGTCTTAGCTAATCGAAGTTAAGTAGGAGATTGATTTGGCATACTCTCCCTATGTGTATATATATATATATATATGTGTGTGTGTGTGTGTATATATATATTATATATATTATTTACCAAAAAATGTACTTCACGAGTCAGCGTTATAGCGATATGACGATTATAATTAATTAAGTTTGGAAATTTCTGATTGCTAGGCTCAAACGGTTTCACACGCTCGCCGGCAAGTTACATCAACTTGAAAGTTGAAAGCAACGTAGTAATAATTTCTCATTTTATTCCTATATATATTTTATTTCTTCGAAACATAAACTTTTAACCTATGATAGATGTAAACTACATCATAAGATCAGATCAGATCAGATCAGATAGTATGCATCATAAGATCAATTAATACGGAGCATGGATAAAAACTACTACAACCATGCTCTACTGTGGTCGTCTGCCAAATTTTAGAGAAAATGACCACAACTACTGTCTACTTAATTGAAAGCTCATCCTTGCAAACCATGTAAGTTCTTGGGGGTAACTAAACCAAGCTTAATTTTATTCTGTAATATCTTTAACAAACTTCTTTGGCTCTACTGTACTAATTACATGAAATATTGAAATTAGATAATTTAGGTTTGACTTCTACTTGGACCAAACACAACTATTATAATGGCAATTATCAGCACGTGTTAATTAATGGACACATATTATGTAAAATATCATTGGTGCGTACACACACACACACACACACACACATATATATATATATATATATATATATACATATACTTATGCCAGTTTCAGGATTTTTCAAGGATAAATTAAACCACCAACTATAAAGTGAAATAAATTAAAAGAAACTCACGAAAAATAGATCAAAAGGATGACAAACTGCACTCATAAATTACAAGAGTACTTACAAACAATTGTGAATTATATTATAATTCAAAACTCGACAATGCATGCAGTAATTCCTGATCAGTAAATAGTAAAGCTCGAAATTAAAATACAGCTTTCGGGATAGACACACAACACACACATACATACATACATACATACATACATACATATATATATATATATATATAATTATTAGAAGCTAGTTAGGTCAAGGTTTCTTAAACATATATTAATATACACATGCGTTGTACCTTTGAGGATAAGAAAATAGATTTGTAAGTCTTCAATTGTGAACTTGTTCCGGTTTACCCCTTAAAAGAAAACGTCCCTCTTGTTGGGAACAACTAATAATCCTTCTTTATGAGAGTACTCACATTTCTTAACGATTTACAATCATAATTAGATAATCATGCATGGTGAAAAAAGGAGATTATTATTGTGAAAATAATCAAAATACTTATGGGTAAAGCATCTCATGATCATGCGATTCAATCAATGCACCCAATGCATGATCACACATAGCTAGGAACCCTAGAAATGTTTTTGGGCAGAAAAACTTACTTTAATGTAATTAACAAACATTGGCATTTTAACTCCGATAAGATAAGATCCCTAATTTACACAGACACACACAACGGTGGCTCAAGGAAGAACTTAATAGATATATAGCAATATGATGAGAAACTAAGAAAAAGAGTAGCAAAAGACATGAATGAATGTTTCTAGCATACAGAGAGAGTAGCAAAATATACGAATGAATGTTTCTAGGCAAAACACTCAAATAAAAAAGATTCCAATATAGTATAAATATTTCCGAGAAGTCTACTCGTTAATGAATAAGATGATTAGTAATGATAAAAGATTAATGAATAAGAAGAAAGGAGAAAGATTTATCAGCCGTACTGCAAAATGTGTCAGAAAAGAAAGGAAAGAAGAAGAAAAGAACCAGATTATTGATGATCTCTCTCTATTTGTCAGGGGAAAAAAGGAGGGGTATGAATTCAGTGTACCATTTCAGAATTAAAACTTACTACTTAGCTCTGCTTCTGAAAAGGAGCTTATTATTTCAGACCCCAGAGCAGTATTGCACGTGTAACCCAATCCAGTCAGTACTACTACTAGTCTTCTCGTAAGTAAAATTTATGCAAAAGACAAAATACAGTCAAAAACAATCAAGGAAGGCGACATACATTAACCAGCCCATGCTTTATCTACTTTCTATTACTCAGTCTGTGTACCTTTTCTCATGCAGTCAAAAAAATCTTTCCGCTGCCTGTTCTTGAAACTTGAAATTAAACTATATTGATTTTGACTGTCACCTCACTAGCTCTATACCTACTACTAATTAATAATTGGTATTCGGTAATGAGTCAAGACCATTTACATGTGCATGCTAGCTGTTTTCTCGATTTTCAAGCAAAACGAAAAAAGGAGTTGAAACTTAACTTAACTTAACTGGATGATTTTATGACTGCCGAAATAACAAATGTTAAAATAGCCTATAGAAACCACTGATTGATGATGAAGTTCTTCATTAATATCAAACCTCAAACAAGCTAAGGAGATATGAAACTGCAAAAGCAAAGTATATATATTCTCATAATTAACTTAATCATCAAAACAACACCACCACAAAGAAGTAGTCATCATGAATTTGTACATCCATTTTCAAGTCAATCAAAAGGCCAGCTACCTAGCTCATGATCATCAGATCAAATTAATTTAACCACGAACACTCATCAACAAATTACAAAAGCGAAAATACCCAAGAGGAAAAAAAATTAAGGTAGCTAGCTAGTAGTCATCTTCATCATCATTAGTTCATTACCATAATCAACAAAACAAAAATCATCTCATCAAAATTATTAAATTGTAACTAAAAAGGAGATCGATCTGCACCCCAGTAAGCTTGATGATGATCAGCTGCACCACCCGGCAATTGCGAATTAAGCATCCCTTGAAACGGATCACTACCACTCATCACTTGCTGTTGTTGTTGCCCCAACATCTCATTCACCGCGGGGGCGGGGGCCGGCTGCTGGTGTTCTTCCTCAATATTATTATCCTCTAACGGCAGCCTCTCGTACGCCGCATTCCCAAAAGAAGCCGCCATTATCACAACCGGCCCCGAAGCCATAAGCTCCCCCACCACCGCGCCCCCGACAACCTGCCCCTGCCCTCCTGCCAAGTATATCGACAGCCCAGACGCCGCAGGAGGAGCTGGAGGCGGAAGAAACGACCCCGAAAGCGACAGAATCTCGAATCTGCCGTGCAATGTTACGACAGCACCGGGGGCAGTGGGCTGGCGAATGGTGACATTGGTGACAGTCCCCGTGGCGCTCAAGATGCAGACACCCCTCTGGCGCCTAGTGGCAAAGGTGGAGATGCTGTCTTGGATGTCGGAGCCGTTGGCGACTTCCATCACATGGGATTTGAGAGCATTGGCGCTGTCCCGGGTGATTATGATTGGGGGTTTTGGTTTGTTTTTTGAACCGGCGGGGCGACCGCGGGGTCTACGGTTGCTGTTGCTGTTGCTGTTGTCATTGTCGTCGCTACCGCCGCCGCTGCCTTGTTGTTGTTGTTGTTGTTGTTGTTGTTGTTGATGACTCATCATCATCATCATAGTAGTCGTCATTGAGTCTTTGTTCATGACTTGCTGGGATGTTGGAGTGGGGAGGCTGCCGTATATGTCATCGGAGTTATCTCGCTTTATGCTGGTGGTACTGCGGTTATTATTAGTAATGATATTGTTGGGGTTTGTGGTGGTTGAGTTGCCACTTTGCTGCTCGTCATGGTGGTGGAATTGGTGGTGCTGGGGGTGGAGGTGGAGATCAGCTCTTCCGCTGCCGCCGTGAAAGGGTGGAGGTAGAGGCCTCCCATGACCTAACTCATCCATTATAGAATTATCTCTAGGCTGGTCAAGATTAACTTGGGGAGGGGAAAAAAAAAAGAATAAGAAACTGGTGAAGAATTAATTTGCAAATATATACATGTGACTTCTGACGGCAGAGGGTTACAGATCTAGCTAGAGATCGAGAACCATTATTATCACTCCACAGAATTGAGCTGATGATTTATATGACCATTATATATATCCCTACCCACTGGTACTCTTTCTTTCTTTCTTTCTTTCTTTTGTGTAATATATTCTTGTTCTTGTTCTTGTTGGGTTCTGCTTGCGAGCTGCTGGTGGTATGACTTGAGAGAGAGAGAGAGAGAGAGAGATGTGAGGGAGATTGGAAAGCTAATGTCTTAATGTTTGGGAGCTTTATGAGCAGTATGTATATTTAAGTGTTTATTATTATTGTTATTATTATTACTAAAGGTTTGGGGTTGGGGTTGGGGTTGGGGTTGGGCTTGGGGTTAGGGTTAGGTCTGTAGCATGGAGAGGAGTAGGGATCGATCAGGTTAGTTGGAAAATTTGATGCTAAACCGAGAACTTGTGCTCTCGACCATTAAGGTTGTGTCACGTGATTTTTGTGTATTATCAATTTTAATTTTTAATTTTTTTAAAAGTTGCTTATATAAACTTGATACCTGTAAATCTCAATCATGGTTAACTATAGGAATGAAAAATTCGAAATTTTTTGAATGAATATTTTGGAGGTTATTTTAAATTTTGAATTTCAAATCTCAAATTCCAATCTTTAGTTAATTTAAATATGGAAATGAAATCTGAAAACATCTTAATTTTCTTCAAAAATCTCTCTCACACACATAGAGCTGTTTGAGCTTTAAAGATAAAAATGGTCCAATTTTTGCCACCACCTGAACTAGCGAAGCAATTTTACAGCTTGAGATGAGGCATAAATGTTTCGCGGAGGCCAGACGCATCAACAACTGTTCATATTTTTTCTTTTAGGTCTTTTATTCTTTTAGCTTGTATCCAGTTGACCATTTGTTGTTATAAAATGAGAATATGCCGTTTCTTTTGGCATAAATGTTTACGATTGACTTGTTTTTATTTTTTTCTTTTTTTAATAATTATGAGTGACTTGCTATTACAATGTTGACTGAGAAATATTTTTTTAATGCTTTTTCGTTTGTTACTCGTCTAAAAAGATGTATTTTTATTTATCGAGCAAATATTGAATATTGATTACAATTTCAAATTTGTAATGATTCTTATTGAATGTATTAACAGTGGAAATATTTCGGGAAACAACCGCAACAATTGTGACACAAAATGATACATCTTAGCAAATATTGAGATTAAAAGAAACTCTCAAGCCTACATTATAATATTTCTCTCTAAAGTGATTTTTCTTGCAAAAGTAACAGTAGAATATAATTAAAGTAAATGAACCTGTGAAATTATTTAATTTGTTCTTGAATGTGACAAAAGTAAACGTTTCAAATTGTTGTTCTAGAAATCAGAAAAACATGATGATCTTTTGACAAAGTTATTAGGCCAATAGGCCATATTTATTTCTTCATAATTTCAGTGAAAACCAAGGTGAATGAAAATATGTTAATGATAAACCTTGTCAATTGACTGAACAAGTGTTAGTTAGTTATATATGTATCTGTCAGTAATTTTATTATACTTTCTACCCAAAGAAAACTTGTTTAAATTAATTTTGGCCTCCATTGAAAGAATAGTAATACTATAACAACTAAATTTTGGTATTACGGAAGTATTTCTAATTTAGCTGCAATTAAGGGTATTATAATAATTTATCTAGTCAAATCTAAATTTATATACCAATCAAAAGTCATTTATTTTTGAAGAGTCAAATGTTTCAAAATCGGTGAAAGATGTATGTGTAACGAACTACTTGAAGTTTCTGTCATAAAAAATTTACAACTCCAGTATGCAACCATAATCATTTAGTTACACAAGAACACAACATCATTACTATTCATTATACATCAAAAGAAAAAAAAAAAAAAAGATACACAATTCAAACTAAACAAATTAGTTTTTACAGCTAAAAACAAATCCTAAATCATATAGCGATTAACATATGCACATTTCGCTCCAGCTTTAAAGGCAGCACGAGTTCGACGGAAAACCCTATACGCCGCCGGTGAATATGGCTAGATGGGCCATCTAACAAGAAAAGTGGGACTTTCTTTACTGTCGTCGCGACTACTTCAAGAATAGCAACCTCGTCGCTACTTTTGTAAAACCACTTCAGGTGGTGGTAAAGATTGGACCATTTTCATCTTTAAAGCTCAAACAGTTGTGTGTGTGTGTGAGAGAGAGAGAATTTTGAAGAAAATGATGATGTTTCATATTTTATTTCCATATTTAAACTAACTAAAGATTGGAATTCGAGATTTGAAATTCAAAATTTGAAATGACCTCTAAAATTTTTGTTCAAAAATTTTCCGATTTTTCATTCCATAACCATAGTTGAGGTTGAAAACATTGAAGAGAAAGGCTTTTACAGATGTCAAGTTTCTATTGGCAGCTTTTAGAAGAATGCAAAATTAAAATTGAAAATACACAAAAGACACGTGGCACAATCTTAATGGTCGAGAGCACAAGTCCTGGGTCTAGCATCTAATTTTCCGAGGTTAGGGTTCAATTAATTGGTAAAATAATTAATGTTCGAATGACATGGATTGGATGTAAACATATATAAATATAATAATCGTGGCACACTAGGTAGCCGTTGTTATTATATTTGTGCTAATATTTGTAAATTCTAGCTAGATCTTATGTAAAAAAAAAAATATGGCCGTTTTATCACTATTTATTATAACTTCAATAGTCTTATTAACATAAAATCCGATTTGACTATTTGTGATCTTAGTAATTAGCTATGTTAGGAAACGAGAGTGTAAATTACACTATATATAATAAGACAGGAAGGGTTGAAGCCCAACTCGACAGACAGCGAACTGCGTGCGCATGTGACCGCATCGACGGCCGGAGACGGACCCTTAATTTGCTCTCCACTTTATTCTCTTTTTTATCCCCCCCCCCCCCCCCTTTTCTCTTTTGTTTTTTTGTTCACTCACAAAATTGAACAACCTAAGGATTACCACAACAAGTGGGATAAAAAGGCAATCAATCAACTGTTTGTCCCCAAACAAAACACACTACGCCTACTTAAACAGCAAAGTTTTTGGCTTCATTCACATGATGAGAAATCCTACTATTTATTGGATTTGTAGTCATTTATATCATATAATGAGACCACCAAGTTTGTAAAGCTCAAAGCCTCAAACTAACAAAGTGCAAAGTTCAACCATATATATTATAATATTTTCTATGTTCGCAAGCAAATGGAGACATCAAGAATGATCAGTTTTTACTAAAGTTAGCTGCATTTTGATTAAGCTCTAATTAGACTAATGTATCATTAATATTAAAGTCAAGAGGGTACGTACAATCAATAATTGATGGGGTTTGACTAGCTAGCTAGGGTTCCTAATAGAAGGAAAGTGGGGGAGCGTTACGAGTTTGTATGGTGATGTTGTCCTATATATATAAATTTACGTAGTGTACGTACAATATAGTGGTGGTGTGAGGACAGGGAAAACACGAGCTGGAATTTTGTAGTTTAATGCAGGCAAGAAAGATGAAACTGGTCATTGTTATTTTAGGTACGGTGCACGAGAGAGAGAGAGAGAGAGAGAGAGAGAGAGAGAGAGAGAGAGAGAGAGAGAGAGTGAGGGGTGGTGGCACATGTGGGTCTATGGGAAATTGAAATAGACACGGGGCGGGTGCAGGTGGCCCAGAAAAAACAATGGCATCAGTCCCATTGCAGACCGTGTCTAAAGGCCGATCGACATCTCTCACTCTCTCTCTCATTCACATAATTATTTTTACAGCATATTGGTAGTGCTTTTGAATTTCAAGAAACAGAATGCGTAATTTAATACGGATTACGGAAAGGAATAGTGAACACCAACAAATAATTTCCAGAACAAATAGCAATCATGTAATACAAATTACTTGGACATAATATATGAAATGATATCACATTTATATATCCACAAACTCTCTTTCTTCACTAATTTCAGTAATATAAATTCTTATAATTTGATTTTCAAAGTTCGATTCATATCGTTTTTATAATTATATATATCAGTGTCCTTTAGTCGTCCATGACTCTTCATTTTATAATATTTTTCAAATTTATTCTTTATCAGTGTTCAACTAATTTGTGTTAATTAATTGAATGAGTCAAATTTTGCATTTATAATTCTATATATGTACGTAACACATGTCCAAACGATCGTTGAGACATTTTGTATTTAAGTTTCAATGTTTCATACCTATTACTTTCAAGCGATCGTTAAAACAAATAACTATTTTCGGGGTGTAAATGGTCTGATGATATATGACCTTTTGAAAGCAGTAATCTTTTTCCTCGGATCCACAAATTAAACTTAAGTAAACAATTCGGTCTCAATTTTGTCGTGATAAATGATTACAATATATTATATATATCACCCAGATTCCCTTGCCACAACTTAATTTAATAAATCTAAATGTATATCCCCAAGTTTTCCCTATCCACATTTTTGGTCCGAAGAATTCGTCTCCCTTAGATATGGGAGTGTCTTGGCTGCTGTTAATTGCACAGCAGTCAAGGCCCACATTTTTTTCTTCTTCTATTATTTAGGTCTCATATTTTTATCTTTTTCTACATTTAAGGCCCCGAATGAAATTATATTTATCTTGAGACATTATTCTTATGTTTATTTTTCTTCTTGAACACACTTATGTGGCATGCTAAATATTTATTTCCTTTAATTATCTTATTTTAATAAGAATGAGTTCATCTTTTCGTACAACAAAGGCCCCATATAAATAACTTATCTTTGAAACACTTATATGTTCATTTTTATTTTGTTTTATTACGGCAATAGATTTAATAAAATTTATTTACAATAAAATATTTAAAACTAGTTTGTGGGTTAATGAAGAAAATTATGACAATTTAATACATTTGTATTTAAAAAAGTAATAGAAGGTAGAAAATCAATTTCAAGAGATTATTAACGTCCCGTGATCTATTACTGTAATAGTTGTATGTCATAATCTTAACTTTCTTAGATATATCTTAGTTGTGTGCAAGCTTTTTAGAGATAAAAATAAAATCCGAAATTGAGTATATATAAAAAGTAGACTTGTTTTTAGTAGGGTGTTGTTAAAAAGCTAATTAATCATACTGTCAGATTAGTAATTTATGAGGAATAATTTTTTTAGTATAGAAATATTACAAGCACAAAGCAAATTATGGGGTAAATCATTCTTCTTAAAATGAATAAATTCAGAGTGTAAAAGAAAATAAAAACCATACCACCATTTTATGAAAGTGTGTTCAAGAAGAAAAATAAACATAAAATAAATGTCTCAAAAGATTTATAATTTTATTTGGAGCCTTAAATGTAGGAAAAGATAAAGATATGAGGCCTAAATAATAAAAGTAGAAAAAATTGGGGGCCTTGACTGCTATTCAGTTAACAACAGCCAAGACCCTCCCCTTAAATATAATAACGATATATATAATATATACATTATATATATATATATATATATATATATATATATATATATATTATTTTGGTCTTATTTCGTCCGTGTTACAAAACACCTTTAACTGTTACAATGTGCCTGATAAATGCCAAAATAATGCTAATCGAGTATAAATCGAACTAGCTTGGTCCGGAACACCTAATACAAGTTGATTAGTCAATATAAATAAATTAACAATGTCTCTAGTGTAGACTGAATTACAGATATTCGATCTATTGAATGTCGAATCGGGCAGCTTCAATACTGGGTACGTCGGATTGGTCAATATAGAACCTGGATGCTTCGATATTAGGTATGGTTGAACTTGCTGCGTATCGAATTGAGATGTTCGATCGAATGAGGTATATCGAACTCGGGTCCTTCATCCCTTATAAACTCGTTAATTAAGGTAAAATAACAAACTTGTTAACAAAATGGTGCCGTCTGTGGGAACGCCATCTAACCTGTCTTTGAGCACGTTCAGCAAGCATTGTACATTATGGACGACTTATTTGACAGCAATAGTCCTCGAACCCACCAGGGAAATTCGAAAACTACCCATTCGATACGTTGGTCCGAGGAAAGAGATTTTATCAACGTCCCTCGGTCCATTTTTAAAAGGCTTGTGGAACCCACAACTCGGAGAACGCCACGAAGACCCGAGAATTCCCGTAACCCACCCTCCGAGTCACCCTATCGAAGAAATTACCCTTCAGAAGGAAGGGAATTACGTGCAAGATGGAGCCCTACCCCCGCCTCTTGCACTGCGAACCCCTGCGGGAACCACATATGTATTATAACTACGAGGTAGCTCCGAAGGCCGGTCAGAGGGAGGAAAGGCCATATCCATCAGATTACCCGATGCCCTTCCCCCTACAGGCGAAGATCACACCCCATGGGGAATACTCGACGGTCTACGCAAGGAGATGGGCGACATCAAGAAAACTATGCCCCCCAAGGAGGATCCGACGTATAAGACCTCCCCCCTTTGTCCCCGAGATCGCCCTGGCCTCGATCCCTTCGGGGATACGGCCCATCAAAGTCCCCTTGTACACATGAGACACTGATGGGAGAGATCCACATGACCATATCCACCAATACTTGGCATGAATGGACCTGTCCTCCGCCCCCAATCATGTCCTATGCCGCGTATTCCTAGTTACCCTCGGAGGACAAGCTCAAGCTTGGTTTACCCATCTTCCACCTAACTCTATAGTTGGCTTTGACCCATTGGCCAACCTGTTTGTGTGACAGTTTGCCTGTAATCGACGATACCCTAAATTCGCTACGCACCTCTTTACGGTTAAGCAACAAAAGGACGAACCCTTGCGAGGATACATAAAACACTTCTCCGATGATGCATTAGATGTCCTGAATGTTAGCCCAACTGTCTTAGCCGACATATTGACCTAGGGACTCCGAACATGAGATTTCTTCCGATAACTTATGGGTAACCCTGTTACGGACATGAACGAGCCTATGCAAAAAGCAGAAACTTTTATCCTCATGGAGGAGGCTGAAAACTCAAAGAGGCGCATGGAGAATGACGACAACGAACGTCATGGCCGCACCGAACACGAGGCGAAGGCTAAAGAGAAGGGTAAGGAAGGGAAGCCATCTCAACGCAAGGACGACAGCGGCGTGGTCAAAAAATACCTATTAACAGGTTTGATATTATTTCCTATTTAACGGATTTATTTTAGGGTTGGGACGCCTTGCCCGTGACTCAAAAGCGATAATGTCGTGAAGGAGAACAAAATACGAGAATATTCCTTCCTTTATTCACTGAACTTCACTCCTCAATTTTGTGTGTATGTGATTGCATGTGTGTCTGAAGTTATGTTCTTCAATCGATCACCTCCCTTTAGATAGACTTTGTTAGGGACAGGTGTTGTTATGCATGTGTTTAGTAAGTACAGGTGTAAAAAGATAAGATAAGGTATATCTTGAGTCTACTAGATGCTGACTAAGCTAATCTTTGCCTCTTCTAGCGTCTCTGAGGGTCTCCAAGGGGCTGTTTCTTCGAGATGTTAATGTTCCGAGGGGCCCTATATTTGGTGACGACTTAATGGACCGGTTAGGATCTTCTTCGGGTGATGTTATTGCTTCGGTAAAGTTTATTCTGGTGCAAGAGTTCCTGTATTCATTCTCCGAGGGGTGTTTTCTGCTATGAATTGGGCTCCGAGGGGTTTTAACTTGATCTCCTAGCGTTTGACTTGATCTCCGAGGATGTGGTTTAACCTCCGAGGACTTTGCTTGATGTCCGGGCACTCGGCTTGATCTCCGAGGGCTTTATTGGGCCTTCGTGAAATAGTATTTTTGTGTCCAAATTCTCGTATAATGTTTTCCAGTGGTTCTTGCGTTTAGATATAGCTTTTTTCTTGAATTTAGTCTTCAGAGTGATGTTCCGAGGGCAATTTATGTTGAGTAGTGTTCAGCAAGGAAGTATTCTAGTAAGATCATGGGACTCGGGGTCCGTTGTGGTCCCTGTTGGCGCATTGATGGATATCGGAGTCACATGGGTCCATCGGGTTTTACTCTTTTTCCGATGCCGCGCTGATATCTCTTTTTTATTCATCGTTGACTTTCCAAGGGACGCTTATGTGCCTCCTCGGGTGATCCTTCATACCTCTTTGGGTCAGTGACCGAGGGGTGTGGTAACCTCCGATGGGCCTTCTTATTAGGAGTGGGTACATCTCATCGGAAGTACTCATGACAATAGTATTGTCCGTGTATTAATTTTTATATTTAGGAATAATATTTTCTTTTAGCACCATGTTTATTTTTTATGGTTAACACTAGCCCCCCCAAATTTCGATCGCCTTCGTAGAGGCGAGGGAAATTTTATTCATCGTCCTCAGTGAGGTGAGGGATTAATCCGAGTTTTGGTCTTTGGTGTACTTATTTTTTGGTATTTTTCCGAGGAGCATGTAAATATAATTACAATTATTTAAAAATGGATCAGAGGGATTTTACCTGACTGCCCTTGGGGGTGCTGTTCTTCACGCGCGCGGAGATCTCGGAGTGTAAGTTGTAGGTAGCCGTTGACCTGTTTCGAACTTCAAAACATCTGACCGTTAGCAACGGTCAGATTTGTAACAGTTTGGCGCGTAGGTGCGGCGGATACGTGGAGCTTTAAACACGCTCCACATTTTAAATATTTGTGACCGTTGTCTTCTCCGGTTATAAATAGGAGAACTGTTTATCTTCTCTCCTCACTTTCACAATTCATACTTGCGGTAAATTCTCCTCAGAGCACAAAAGTCTCCTCTCTTCTTCTCTCGCACTTCAAATTCTCAGTAAATTCACGCACTTTTTTTTCTTTCTCTTTTCGGATAAGCACTTTCTTTTCATTATCGCTCAGATGGCTTCCTCTACCAACACTGATCCCATTGCTCCTTCCACTACCTCTGGAGTCGCCGCCCCTGTTGATTCTTTGGTGGGTATGGTGGGTGCTCCTACGGGGGTAGTTACTCGTAAACGAAAGAGGGAGACTTCTACTATTGTCGAGAGTGGCGCCGCGGCTTCCAAAAAAGCTAGGGTTCCCAAATCAAAGAAGGCGTCCGTTCGCGATTTTGCTAAGATTGAGAAAATCCCCAGTGTTGCTACTCGTGGGCAGGTATTGGATTTGTTCACCTCTACTGGAGCCTTCTAGAAGAATATGGTGTTCTAAATCCCAACGAGGGACGAGAGGACTTGCCGTCCACCTCAGGTAAGATACGGGTGACGCTCATTCATGCCGCCATTTTTCTGTGAAGTGTTCAAGGAGTGTAATATCAGTCCAAGCCAGATGATTCCGAATGGGTTTGCTGCTCTCTGCATCTACGTCTTTTGGTGCCAGGTGAATGGACTAGAATGTGGGGTTGGCCATTTCTTCTCCATCTTTGACGTGGTGGTTTCGCCCGGGGGGTTTCCGTTCTACCACGTTCGGCACCGGGACAACAACAAACATCCCACGAAGAGGATATTGGACGGGTCAATAAGCTCGCACATCATCTGGAAGAACATATACTTCTTCGTGCGACCTGCTCAAGGCCAATGGGACATGCCTTTCGACTGGAGAGAGGGCGCGACTCCCGTGCGCACCTTGGATCAGGATATGGTTCTGTCCCCGGTGATTTCACAGCAACTTCTGATGGAGTCACTGATGATGCTGTCGAGAAGCCACTGTCCCTATCTTCTGATGCCCTGAATCTTTTCAGTAAGTATTTCGTTTTCGTTTTTGCCTTTGATATGGGAATAGATTATACTTATGCTGGTTGGTTCTCGGGTGGTGTAGGGGATGTTTTAGTGAATTATTATTCACAGTCGGGTCCCATGGAGCCCGTTCTGAGTGGTGTTTCTGACGCGCCGGAGGAAGGGGATCATGAGGAGAAGGAGGTTAATGCTCCCGAGGGTGCGCACGGGGGTCCGGAGACAGGGGCGACATACGAGGATCATTCTCCTCTCTTTATAGATGCCACGGGGGTAATTAGGAACGCGTTTCCGCTGCGCCAAGTGGGCCCTTATTCAACTTTAGCTCTGGTGCCGGTATCGGGGTCCGAATCGAGAAGTTCTCCGATAGTTTCAGAGGAAGAAATTTCTCTGAGGACAGGGGAGAGGACTTTACTTGAGATATCGCAAAGGTGGTGCCCCTATATTCTTGGGATCCGTCTCCTGCCTCTCCTCGTGAGGGTGAAGGTCCATTTCCCATGTCTCCGATAGTTCCTGAGCCATCGGAGAGGGCAGGGTTTGAGCCCATTCCTCTCGGTGAGTTCTTATTAGTTTTTCATAAGTTTGTTTTGGAATGTTTAAGGAGATTTCCCATATACTGATATCCTCTTCTCGGATATAGGTACTGTTGATAAGGGAAAGGCTCCGATGGTAGAAGGGTCTTCTCTTTTAGGTAGGTATTCTCTACTCCATTCTTTCTTTTCCGCATAGCTCTTGTTTTAGGAATTTTCTAGTTTCATTCTCTCTTCTGACTCATACGTACTGTTTTTGCAGAGGAGGAATTTTTGGCGCAGTTCCTCAATCCTGTTCCGGAAGCTTCACTGGGTGACTCCGAGGAGATTCACGAGGAGTTTGACGCATCATCCGATGATCGGGATGTTAAGGTGGAGATTCTAAGTGCGCTAGTTGGGGAGGCAGGCCCATCTACAGCTGCGGGAGGTCCTCGGGCGGTATTTACCGACTCGGATGTGGTGACACCAACTCCGGGGACTACTCCCCCGAGGGATACCGTCCTAGTTACACTTTCTCCTAGGGGCATTACTTTTCAGACTCCTATTGCTCCTCGTAGGTTAGAAGATCTACCTCCAATGCAGGTTCTAGAGGAAGCTTTCCAAGAGGTTCTCCGCTTCTTTGCTTCCTCAAATGCAACGCCTGCCGCGGGGTTCCATTTCATGCACACGTGCTTGAACTGGATGGCTCTTATGGTAAGTTTGCTCCCTTATCTCTTTTCATTCTTCTCTTAGATACTCAGTTTTGGATTTCTAATGTCTTTCCTTCTTCGTGGCAGGTTGGGAAGGCTCGTGAGGCAGTTGGTACCATAGAGCAGTGGTATCAAAAGGAGGGAGATGAAGTAAAGCATCTCCGAGCCCAAGTGGCGTCCCTTCTTTCCAAAGAGAGGGAGGGCCAGCTGGAGAGGGATGTGCTTCAGACCAAGATTTCTTCCTACGATTTCCGATGGGAAGAGGATCAAAAACAGAAGGGGGATTTGCGTCTTCAAATAGAGCGCCTGCAGTCGGCCTACGAGTGGATGGAGGCATCCGAGAAGGCCGCTAAAGATCGGGTCACTCTTTTGGAGAAAGGGAAAAAGGATCCGAAGAGGCTCTTCGGGCTCAAATTGTGGTTCTCGAGAAGGAGAAAGCCGAGGGGCTGGCAAGGGAGAAGGAACTTCAAGAGTTCTTGGGCCAACTCACCGATAGGGCAGAGTTAGCCGAGGGGAAGTTGGCGAAGTTTCTTTCGCCCGAGGAGGTGCAAGCCAAGATTGACGCGGTGGTCAATTTCGCCCAGCAAGAGACTTTCAGGTAGCACCCGGAAGCTTTCGATAGGCCGCCTCAGGAACTTCTAACATGCCATATGCTATGGGGGTTATTTGGAGTGCGCTAGATTGGCGAAGTCTTTGCTGCGGCCGGACGTGGACTTCTCCAAGTCCTTTGATCTTCGTAAGCTCAAGAGGCCATCCTCCGAGGATTGTCGCGTCCTCGTAGGGAGATTTAGTGGGTTACTATCTCATCGGGAGTCTCCTGCACCTTCTCCGATGCACTCCACAAGTAGTCCGAGTCCGAGGCCCAGTAGCTCCGGATGGGTATTCTCTCCGATTTCTCGTCTGGCTCCGATGAGTACTTTCGCGGAAGTGACGAACACTTCTCACCCCGCCCCCCCCTCCATCAACCACGGGCGCATAGTATAGGATTTTTATTTCCTTGTAACTTTTTATTTTTACATTCTACTTTTTCTTGTTAAATGTACTCTGTTCTCCGAGAACTTCTCGCTTTCCGAGTGAATAAACAGTTCTTCCATTTTTTTGTTCACTTTTGTCCTTCTCTGCTTTATTTTAATCTTATCATTAACGAACATTCTAATTATATTTAATTTAATTTGAATTGAGAAAGATAAGGATAAAATTTTAATCCTTGCTGACCAAGTTTCCCCCCAAGTAGGAGGTGTCAGTCTGCATGATAATAGGGAGTATGTGGCCTCCTTAAGTAGGAGGATCTTATCAACACGTGCCCCTCACTTTTAAATTATGGAGGATTAAGCATAATTGTTTAATCAAAGGGCAACAAATATATAAGAGCTAAATGTTTTAGCATATATACCTACACTTACCTTAAAAAGAAGTTCATTAACTCTTCCGTGAATTTAGCTTTTCACTTTTACCGTAGCTAGTTCTTTCTTTTCAATTCCTCTTCTTCTATAATTAAGTAATCGTGAGAAAGGAGAAAATACTTACCTGAGGAGATGATGCCCCCACATTTCAGGCGAGGAGGATCCGTCTCATCTCATAGTTCTACTCGGAGCTCGGTCCGGACCCCTTCGCTGTCGCTAGGGGTGCGTCATGCGTCTTCGGACAGCTTTTCTTCTCGGAGAGAGAGTTTGGAGGATGACATAGCTGCCACTTTGGGTAGTTCTTCGAGGGGAGCAAGCTCACGGTTGTCTCATACAAATACTCTCAGGATGAATCACATCCGAGAGGTGTTCATGGGCCGGGGGTCTTACACTCTTGCGGATTAATCTTCGGTTCTTGAGATGCTTCCCTTGAGTCCTTCAAAGTTAATGGGACGGGGTCGTGTCGGGACGACCGCAAGCAACGAACACGAGGGATCCCTTATGACTCTCTTTGTTGAGTATAAAATAAATTATACTAAATACGATGTACTCGTACCATTCCATGATCAGAGGGCCTATGATCCCCATTCGGGCTACTTAACAGTATATTGTGATCAGGTACGTTACGGGCTACGAGTGTTTTTCACCCATTCTTTCAAACCCTCTTTCGCTATTGGCAATTATGTCCCAGCCTGTTAACGCCGAATTCCTACCGCCACTTGGTGGGGTATGTTCTTTGTTGTGAGCTCTTGAACCTCCCTATGACTCCTCATCGGGTAGGAGCTATTTTCTCCTTACGCCCCTGTTCGGGTGGTCCTCCTTTCTTTAGCTTGGTCTATCAAGAGAACATTAAAGACTTCACTCGTGTATCCAATCCTTGCTCTCGTAGAGGGGATTTGAGGCGAAGGTTCTTTTTTGTTCGTCCGAAGGGCCAATCGGCTAATTTGTGGGGAGTACCTCTCCGATGGGGTTTATGGTATGTTACCCCCAACTCTGAGACTGTAGTGCGTGAGGGGGAGTGGTTGTCCCGTTCCGGACTGTTCTCGGGGACTTATGATGTGAGTGGTTTGCTGGAATTTCTCGAATCTATGATCTTGGAGCGACTTCAAGATGGGGTAGAGGTGTCTAGTCTCCCTGTTCAGCCGCTCTATCGTAATTTCTATTTTTGTAAGTTCTTCCTCAGATCTTTATCTTGCTCAATACTCTTTTCCTCTTCGGGTCCCTAACATGTTTTTTTTTTGTGATAGGTTCGGAGATGGCCGCCTTTGCGATTGAGCCTTTTGACAAGGCTTTTTTGACACCCCCATCGTACGATGATTACATTTTAACGGAAGGGAGTGACTATGATCAGCAGGATTTTGAAGAGGTGACAAGTCCTTCCTCAGAGAAGGAGAATCAACGGGTTTTGCCTATCGCAGCCCCCCAGTAACTATTCGGGCTCCTGCTACCATGGAGGGCCGGACCACTAATTTTCTCCGAATGGACTTTCCCACTCCTCAGCGGGTGAAGCGTTCTTCTCGTGGCGTAATTAACATGGTAAAGGAGGACCTTCCTCCTTTTGCTCCGGGCGGATTTCCACCTTTAGGGGAGGGACCAGCTCATGTTTCTCGGCCACCTCTGGAGGGGAATCCCCTTCTCGCGGGGGCACCACCGTTCGGAGAGGGTGGTTCCGCGCCTACATCTTCTTCAGAGGCAGACTTTTGCCGGAATTTTTTGAGTGGTCTTTTGAATGCGCCAGACTACGAGCTAATGAAGATTCTTCCTCTATCAAGTCTTCAAGATTTAACCTACAAAGATTTATGCGAGGTATAGTAATCTTTATTTGCTCTATTTAGCGCTAACCTTTTTTCCATCTGCGTAGTGATTATTTGTCTTCATGTAGATTTACATGGTTTTGAATGCCATGGGGTCCCGAGGAGATTCCTCTTCTGATCCCGATTTGATTTATCGTCGTCGGGATGAACTAGAAATGAGTTTATTTGAGGCTCACGAAGAGATAGGTCGGATGACTGCGGAGAGGGAGACCGCTAGAGATGTTCCTGGAGAGATATTGCAGTCTGAACAAAATAGGTATTGGGAGCTGGAGTGCCAGTGGGTGCTTGACAAGGCCCGGGTTTTGGGTTTAGAGAAGAGAATGGAATCCTTGAAGGATCAAATAGAGCTTTCTAACGAGCGGTTGACGTGTGTTACGATGGAGAGGGATGCAGCTAACCAACGGCTGCTGGAGATCACTCGTACTCATGAAGTGGCGCTGGTGATGGCTCAAGTCCAAGCAATATTGGAAGTGGTGGGTCCATCTGGTCCTCGTGAGTCCCTTCAGGGTGAGATGCGCCATTTGGTCCACATAGGCTATCGATTGTGCCAAGATGTGGTCCGGGCTTTGCCAGGGTTTCCCTCGGACGTGGTCATCCCCGAACTTGACATCCGTAGGATCTTCGCAGAGGATTCCTTTTCAGTGCTCGAGGATTCGGTAGTTCCGATATGTGATCCGATTTCCTTATCCGAGGAGCAACATCGTCGTCTTATCAGGGAAGGAAAGCATTCAATCGAGGACGCTTAGCTTATATAGGGACATTGTTGATCTCTTTGTATCCAATATCCCTTTGGGGTGAGGATTTGTTGTTAGTACTAGATGTTTGGTACTAGTTGCTCGTATTATATGGATCCTCGGAGTTAGGTTGTTGTGATGACATTCTTGAAGAGTCATCAATTTTGTCTTGCAACCTTTTCCTCCTTTTCGCTTTGTAAGGGAACCATTTATATACAAACAACTTTTATTTATGTACAAATGTTGCATTACATTAAGCATAGTATTTCCTAAGATTGATTGAGTTCCAGGTGTTACGAAGTATTGCGCCTTCCGGATTGGCGAGAAGATAGGTTGCGGGTCCCACAATTCTCGTTATTTTATAGGGTCCTTCCCATCGGGGATCAAGCTTGCCTACGTTCTTGGAAGCTCCGATCCACTTCATCACTAAATCTCCAACTTGAAAGGTTCGGGGTTTTACCTTAGCATAGTAGTACCGCGACATCCGGGTTTTTTATTCTTCAATCCGAACAGCGGTTCACGCCCTTCTTCCTTCGAGGAGATCCAGGGCTAGGGCTAGGTTGGAGCTGTTGGCGACTTCCTCATATTCTCGGACCCGCCAGCTCTCTATGGAAACTTCCGAGGGCAGGACTACTTCACATCCGTAGGATAGGCTGAACGGGGTTTCACCCGTGGCAGCGCTTTGCGTGGTCCGATAGGCCCACAGTATGCTGGGTATTTCTTCAGCCCACTTGGCCTTATGCCAGTCGAGTCGGGCCTTCATGTTCTTTAAGAGAGTTTGGTTGGTTCTTTCTACTTGCCCATTTGCTTGGGGATATCCCACCGAAGCAAAGCAGTGTTTGACTTCCCAGTGATCACACCATTTTCTAACTCTTGGTTTGTGAATTGCAGGCCATTATCACTTACCAAGTTCCGAGGGATGCCAAAGCGGCACATAATATTTCTCTATAGGAAGTTGATGACGACGCCCGCCGTGATTCGGGCCAGGGGTTCCACCTCTACCCATTTGGTGAAGTAGTCAACTGCTAATAGTAGGAATTTCTTTTGGCCGACATCGGGGATAAGTGGTCCCAGTATGTCGATGCCCCATTTGGAGAAAGGGCAAGGGGTCAGATGGGGTTCCCACGGGGCAGCGGGCTGATGGACCCGAGGGGCATAAGCTTGGCACGGTTTGCACTTTTCAGCATGGGTTTTGCTATCTTAAGCCGCCGTGGGCCAGTAGTAGCCTTGCCGAATCAGGCGTCCGACCATGCTTTTGCCGCTGGTATGGCTTCCGCATGTCCCCTCGTGAGTTTCCGCTAGAGCCAGTTGAGCTTCTTCTTCATTTAGGCATCGGGCATGGGGGCAAGAATATGTTCTTCGGAACAGTATTCCATCTTTGAGGAAGTATCGAATGGTTTTCTTAGACATTGTCCATTGTACGGCTTTGTCCGTAGAGTATCCCTTTGGATTTCGCAAGTAGGCCTTGATCGGGGTCACCCAACTGGATGGGGGATTCATAATGGCATTCACTTCATTATCTTCGGTCTTCTCGGACTCGTTGATCTGGAGTAGAGTGATCCTTCGGGTATGGACGACAACCATTTGACTGGCCATTTTAGATAAGGTGTCTGCCTCCTGGTTTTCTCTTCGTGGGATTTGGGTGACTTTACACTCCTCGAACCATCCTTGCCTTTGACGGACTACTCGGAGGTAATCCTGCATTCTTTCTTCTTTGGCCTCGTACGAGCCGTTGACTTGTTGAACAATCAACTGAGAGTCGCTATGAACAAGTAATCTTCTCATCCCACCTTCCCGAGCAAGTCTCATCCCAATCAAAAGGGCTTCGTACTCGGCTTCATTATTGGAAACAGGGTAGTCAATCCTGACCGCGAAGTGGAGTTTCTCCTCTTCCACATCTTGGTTTACAAATACTATTCCCGCTCTCCCGTGCGTGCTTACAGAGGATCCGTCTACATAGGCATGCCATATGGGCTCCTTCTCCTCGGACCTGATGCATGTCAATTCCATTACAAAGTCCGCCAAGACTTGTGCTTTGATAGAAGGTCTCGGGGAGTAGGAGATATCATACTCGGTGAGTTCTACCGCCCACTTTATCAACCTTCCCGATGACTCGGGTTTATTAAGAATCGCCCTTAGGGGGTGTTTTGTTAACACAGTAATCGGGTGCGAGAGAAAATAATGGCGCAGTTTACGTGCCGTAGTAACCAAAGTTAAGACAAGATTTTCAGTCAGGGTATACCTGGTTTCTGCCCCGAGGAGAGTCTTGCTAACGTAGTACACCAGATGATGCTCTCTATCCTGTTCTTTGACTAATACAACGCTGAGGGCTTCTTCTCCGACAGATAGATAGAGGAAGAGTTCTTCTTGAGGTAATGGCTTTACCAACAAGGGTGGTTTCAGCATATACCTTTTCAGCTCTCCGAGGGCCTCTTCGCACTGGGGGGTCCATTGAAATTCTTTGACATTTCGGAGTATCTTGAAAAAGGGAAGTCCTTTTTCAGTCGACTTAGAAAGAAATCGGCTCAAAGAGGCCATTCTGCCTGTCAACTTTTAAACATCTTTTACTGTCTTCGGAGTGGGTAGTCCCACAATTGCTTCTGCTTTCTCGGGATTTACTTCTATTCCCTTCTCCGTAACCATGAACCCTAAGAATTTCCCTCTTCGGATTCCAAAGGAACATTTCCTAGGGTTAACCTTCATGCCGAAGTTATCCATGATGACTAATGCCTTCCGCAGGTCTTCGGGAAGCTCTTCGGGAGTATTACTCTTAACCACCATATCGTCCACGCAGACTTCTACCGACTTTCCGATAAGTCCAGCGAACATAAGGCTTACCAGCCTTTGGTAAGTTGCACCAGCATTTTTGAGTCCGAAGGGCATCACCAAGTAACAGAATGTACCCGCGTCAGTAATGAAGCTAGTTTTGTCCTGGTCAGCTACTGCCATCGGAATTTGATTGTATCCTTGATCTCCGTCTAAGGTTGAGAGCAAAGCACATCCAGCAGTGGAGTCAACTAGTTGATCTATACTAGGCAAATGATAACAATCCTTCGGGCAAGCTTCGTTGAGATTAGTGAAATCCACACACATCTGCCATCTTCCACCGTGTTTGGGAACTGACACAACATTAGCCAACCATTCGGGGTATATGACTTCCTTAATTTTCTTTAGGCTAAGAAGTCGTTGTATCTCCGAACGAATATTTTTATTACGCTCGGGGTCCCATCTTTCTCTTTTTTTTTGCTGGACAGGTTTGACCCCTGGTTTCACATTAAGACAGTGTTGACATACCTTGTCGCTGATTCGCCCGGGCGGTCCTCCTTCCCATGCAAAGAGATGATGGAATTGTTAGAGGACAGAAGTCAACTGGGCTTCTACTGCGGGTTCCATGTTGGTGCCCATTTTAACTACTTTCTCGGGGTGTCCCTCCATCAATTCCACTATCTTTAGCTCTTCTACGGGTTGAACTCAAACCTCTTTTGCTTTGCGTTTTTTTGTTATTTTCAAGGGCGAACTCGTCCTCTTCCGAGGGAGGAGCGTTCATGCGACATTCTCTAGCCTTGGATTGACTTCCTTGGACTTCTTCGATACCCGAGGGGGTGGGGAATTTTACCTTGAGATGTAGGGTAGAAGGGATTGTTTCGAAGGCTCGGATAGAGGGCCTTCAACATATAGCGTTGTACGTTCGTGACGAGGCCTCCACCACCTAAAATTTAGTAGGTTCCATTTTTCGAAGGGCTCCCTCTCCCCATGACATCAGAATGATCACCGTTACGAGGGTGCGACAAGCTTCTCCTGAGAAACCTACCAGGGGAACCTCAGTTATTTCCAGTTGTTCTTTCTTTAATCCCATGGTTAAGTAGGTAGGAAGGAATAGGACATCCACAGTGCTACCCATGTCGATGAGAATCCGTTGGATTTTGAATCCATGGATAACGGCTGCAACTACTAAGGGGTCTTCGTGAGGGTATATTATACCTTTTAAGTCTTCAGGCCCGAAAGTGATATTAGGCAATTTGGTTCCTTGGACGAAACACACGAGGGGCGCGTGTTCTGTCCGCCTTGCTTTTTTTAAATATTTATTCTTCTTACCTTGAGGTGCTATTGAGATATCTCCTCCCTCGATCATGTTAATCGTTCGTCCCGATGAGGCGTTCTCTTCGTACGTGTTTGGGGGATGGGGTAACCTTCTATGCCCCATCGTTCTTTCTCGGGAGTTCTGTTGACGGTCCTCTGTCCACTTTCGGGGTCGTTGGCGTTCCGCAGTCCTTTCTCGTGGCCGTCGGCTAGGAGTCGATTCTTCTTCTTCTCGTTCTTTTCGTGACCTTTTCCACACGCTTATCTTGGGCTCTTCGAGATTATCTTCTTTAAGATAATTCTTCAAATATCCGGCTTCCAGTAGGTGAAGCACTTCCCTACGTAGGGTAGTGCATTCCTCGGTGGTGTGTCCATAGGTTCTATGATATTTACAGTGCATACCTGTATCCTTTTCTCTATCGGTGAATTTGGTAGGTCGGGGCCAACGAAACTCCTCGTTACCTCTCATCACATTGAGTACTTCAGGGGGAGCAATGGTCATCGGGGGCAGCGGCACGGGTCGAAGGAATTTTTCGACCACACCACCCTCATCTCTGCGTTGGGTGGATTTTCCTTCCTTGCCCTTCTCTTTAGCTTTTGCCTCTCTTTCAGCATGCTCCAAATGCTCGTTGTCATCTGCTCCAGTCGCTTCTTCGTGCCTTCCGCTTCCTCCATTAAGATGTAAACTTCTGCCTTTTGCATAAGTTCGTTCATGTCCGTGACATGGTTTCCCATGAGATATCAGAAGAAATCTCCCGTTCAAAGTCCTTGCGTTAAAATGTCTGCTAGGATGGTAGGGCTGACATTAGGGGCATCTAACGCCTCATCCGTAAAGCGCTTTATATACCCTCGTAAGGGCTCATCTTTCAGTTGTTTAACCGTGAAAAGATGAGTGGCGGATTTGGGATATCGCCGGTTACATGCAAATTATCGTACGAACAAGTGAGCTCATAGATCAAAACTCGTGACGGAGCTAGGGGGAGGTGAGTAAACCAAGCCTGAGCTCGTCCTCCAAGAGTGACAGGAAATACACGGTACCAGACATGGTCTGGGGCAGAGGATAGATCCATTCCAACCAAATATTGATGGATATGATCTTGCGGATCTCTTCCATCAGCTTCCCCGGTGTATAAGGGAACATTAACGGGTCGCATCCCCGAAGGGACAGAAGCTAAAGCAATTTCGGGAGTAAAAGGGGATATTTTAAACGTGGGATCTTCCTTAGGGGCCATAGTCTTTTTAATATCGCTCAGTTCTTTTCGGAGGCCATCCATCATTCCCCACAAGGTATGATTACTATTCCCATGATATTCTGGGGGGGGGGGGGGGGGGTGGGGAATTTCTTCCTCTTGTCCAACACTGCCTGAACTTGGGCCATCACCATGGTGACCTCGTGCGCCCGACCCATCTCCAATATCCTCTGATTTGCCGCATCTCTCCCTCCCATGACGCGCAACAACTTTTCATCAGAGGATCGGACTTGGTCCCTCAGGTTCCCAATCCTATTCTCTAAACTCACCACCCGTGCTTTCTCAAGCGCCAACCTGCACTACAATTCCCAAGACTTATTCCTCTCACCCTGCAACATCCCTTCGTGAGCGTTTTGAGTGGTTTCACGATCCATCTTCAGCTGAGATATCTCTTCCTTGGCCTCCAACATGCCCTTCTCCAGCTGATCCCGACGACGATACACCAAACCAGTATTAGAAGAAGAATCCCTTCGGGTGCCAATGACATTCAACACCATATAAACCTACACGAATTCCACCCATCACCACAAAGAAAGCACGAAGATTAGTGCTAAATAAATTGAACGGAAGAACGCTATACCTCACATAAATCTTTGCAAGCCAGGTCCTGAAGAGTGGATAGGGGGAGAGTCTTCATCAGCTCGCAGTCCATCACATTCAGTAAGCTGCTTAAATAATTTTGGCAAAATTTTGCAGCCCGAATAACCATAGGAATAGAACTACCACTTCCTCCGAGGGGCTGAGATCCCACAGGATTGGGAACTTCCCCTGAGGGGCCAGGATCCATTGGGGGTTGGAGAAGGAAGACCCTCCTCCACCACGTTCACTGCACTGGAAGCGACACCTCCACCGGGAGAAGACCGCACCATCAAAGGTGGCGTAGAAGGGTCCATTCGAAGAGTAGTGACCATCAGACCCTCTGGCACAACATGTTCCAAAGAGTTCACTGGGGGGACTGCGAAGGGCGAAACCATCGGATCTCCCTCATCCGAAGAAGAATGACCCTTCACCACCTTGTACTAGATTGATAGGAATCTTCCTTCTCCGAAAAGGCGTATCCTCCATTCGGTATCTGCACCAGAAAGGCCTTGTCGAAAGGCTTTATAGCGAACATCTCCATCTCCGCACATATCAGAAACATAAGCATATCATAAATTCAAGATATGGGAGAATATCATAGACAGAGAAGAGGAAGAGCCACTTACGGAAAAAGAAGTTTGCATGCAAGGGTTGAAGAGGGAGATTGAACAGCTCAGTCCCCTTCTGGAGTCCTGCGAGGATTAGGGACTCGGGAAGCTCCAGTAAGCTGTTGATACCATAGGTACCCAAAAACAAACTGGTACCAAAACCTCCCACTCACGCACCGAGGTTTCAGGATTAAGGATGACATAGCCTAGACCCCATCGGATAAGTACCCCCCATAAACAAGATGACAAGCCGTTCGGACGGACAGAAAAGAACCTATGTCTCCAATCCCCTCGATGAGAACGATGGTTGTACATATGCGTGAAGGCCCGGCTGTTGTCCCGATAGGCCAAGCTGAAAAAGGGAAGACCTCCCGAACAAGGGCGCATGATAAATATTGCTCCCATCTGATAAGGAGACATGGGAAGGTTCAAAAGCTCACAGCACAAAATATACCCCACAAAATGATGGTAAGAATTAGGCGTCAGTTGACTAGGGTATGTTTGCCAGTATCGGAAAAGAACTTGGAGAAAAGGGTGAAGAAACACACGCAACCCACAACGCATTTGTTCACAATAAACCGTTAGGTAACTCGAAGGAGGATCATATGCCCTCTGATCGGGGTGGGGTATAACAACATCATACTTGTCAACATCCAGATTATACTGGGCAAAAAGGGTAATGAAGGACTTTCCATATTCAGTACTAATAGCGGACCCAACACGTCATCGACCCATCAACCTCAAGTGGGTCAAATGGAGCATGTTAAACACCGAAGAACGATCAACGAGAGAATAAGACTCTCTGTCCATGAACATTTCCCTGGTGTGATTCATCCGACGAGAATCCGTATGCGAAGGCCTTGACGCTGCCATCGCCGAGGAGCTCCCCATAATGGCCGCCATACCCTCATCGGTCCTACCCCACGACCAATGTGAAAAACTCTCGGAGGATGCGTGGCGAACGCCTAGCAGCAATGAAGGATTCAGGGTTGAATTCTGAGGGGAAGTCCTCGAAGAAACAGAACCCCTCTGCCTAAAGTGTGGAGGCATCATATTTCTAGGTGAGTCTCTTATTATCATTTTTCTTGCTATAATGAACTTAGTTCAAAAACTAACTTTGCAAGGAGATGAGTAAATAGCTCAGTACAATATTTGAAAAAGAATTTTGGAAGTGAGTGAGAATATTCATTGACTCCAAGAATATATATGTACTCAGGACATTTTCCTTTGAAAACCGAGTTAAGCTTGAGCTGTCCAAGTAAAATTATAACTACTGCCACATGACGGTTGATATCTTTATTCAGAAAAAAAAAATCTCCGGAGTTTGCCATGCAAACGGACACGGCAAGCTAAGTAATTTACTTGGCCAACAAGATTGAGATTTAATCTCAATCCCTTTAAACTCAATATTAACTCCTGAGTTAAAGGAGAAGGTCCAAGTATTTATATGTGCTGAAAAGTTATGGTGGCTATAAGTACGAAATAGAGAAATTGAAAAACTAACTGTCCATTCATAAAAAGGTCACGGAGTCCTCAAAAAATAAGTACACGCGTAAAAAATAATCACAAATGCTAAAGTACGGATTTAAAAGTTTGAAATTTAATAAAAAACTAAACATTAAAGTACTAAAATTCAAAAACAAAAGAAGATCCTAAACTACGCCCCCATAGTCGGAGGTTGTGGGGCTGAAGGAGTGGAAGGAGTAGCTCCCCCAGATGGAAGAGACGTCAGACTCAGAATGCTAGACGACACAGCTATCGGAGGCAATTGGGTATCGGGCGGTAGAACACCCCCGGAGTCGGCAGGCCTCGGAGTCACGTCACCAATCCCAGGCCTCGAAGGAGAAGTCAAGGGAGACACATGGGGAGACAAGCCACTATGATTCTCGAAGAGAGCATATACCTCCTCGAAGTTAGGTGGCTTCTTCATCTTGCGGAGGTCAAAAGACTGCTGGAAGTCAACGCTCGGCTACAGCAACCCCATCGCCAACTTAGGGCATTCGAGATATCCCCACAACAGATGCCCCGTTAGAACCCCGTGGTGCCGTTTCTCAAAGAGTTCCGAGCATTGTCGAACGGTCTCCTTCTGAGCATATCGAACCGCCGCATCTACCTTAACCTGCAATTCCTCAGAAGAAATGGTCGCGGCTAACTTCTCCGAAGCCGACTCTGAACGGTCAAGAGCCTGACCCAATTGCTCCTGAAGGCTCCTTTTCCTTTATTGCGCCTCCTCTTTTTCCTTCTCGATGAGCGCAATTCTGGCTTTTGAAGTATTCTCCGAAGCTTCCAATTTCGCAAACGCGGTCTACAGACGCTTCATCTCCTCACCTTGCCTCCTCATCTCTTTCTGATCCTCCTCCCACCTGAAATCATAGGACTCGATCTTTTCCCAAAGTACCCTCATCTCATTCTGATCCTCCTCCCTACTGGAATTGAAGGACGCTACCTTCTCTCGGAGAACCCTCACTTCATCCTCATCCTTATTGTAACCCCGCTCCGCCACGATAGCAGCCTCTCTGGTCTTTCCGACCTAAAACGAGGGGATGACTGGCGTGAGTTCATAGGAAGATAATACACAAAGAAGGATAAACAGAAATAAAAAAAGAAAAGAAAAACTTACCATAAGCCCCATCCAGTTGAGGCAAGTCTGCATAAAATGAAAGCCATCAGCAGGAGTGGCATTGGCAGAAACGAAGAAGCGAAGAACTTCTCCGAAGGCTTTATCTAAGGTCTGCATCGACGACAAATCCTCTAAACGGGGAGGAACCCCTTGTAAAAGGCATCCCAAAGGAAATGCCCCCTGGGGAAACGGTCACTGGAATCGAGGTAACAACAGCGAAATCTAAAAAATAGAGCCCTATGAACTTATGTAAGGGCATAAGGACCCGCCACCCCGATAAGGGAACTCAAGAGTCAAACCTTGACATCCAGGAGCGAAGAGTCGCGGAGGGGCGCGTCATAGACCCCAAATGCCTCCTCGAAACTGCCCAACGATGCCTTCGAGCCAAACTTAAGGAGTTGGGCCAACATATCCTCCCCTACAAGAAAGATCGTAAGTAAGAAAGTTTACAAATGAATAACGGTAGATAGTATAAGGGAATCGATCATTTACCTAAAGAGAGATTCTCCCCACCCGTGGTCATCGGAGCCTTCCCTTTATCTACATGGCATGCGAAAGAAGGACGAATCACTTAAACATAAGAAAAACGAGGAAGTTAAGAGTACTTGAAGGGAGAAAAAGCATACAAAAAGCTTACCATGGGTAAGAGGTTCAGAGACTGGATCCACCGAAGATGCCAACAAATGATCTTCAGCCTCCCTTACAGAGGAAGACAAAGGGTCATCGGAGGAGATTGTCACATATTCTGATGCGACGGCTGACGAACCTCCCCTCATGGCTGGGCCTCCTTCCGAAAGGAGACCACCTTCTGAAGCGAAATCCCCCTCTGAAGCCCTCGAAGAATCTACTGTGGCAGAAGCTGAACCGGACACCAGAACCATAGCCCACCGAGGATCCACGATGGACAGAGGAACGACCCCATAGATCACTCCATTGTCCCCGATAATGAAAGGCGAGTGATCCTCCTCCTTCTCCTCCACCATATGCATATCCGCGTCTTCAGGAGTATTGACCTCCTCATCCGAAGCATCTTCCTCTCGGGAACGTCAAAAGTCCCGATGGACGAACGGGCCAAAGAAGCCGCCTGGGACTTAGACTTCTTCCTACTACTCGAAGCTGGAATGTCTTACTCCGATGGTTTCACAGTCACGGTCAGGTCCAAAGGACTCTTGGGCGAAAATTATTTTGCCAAAATCCCCCCTGCGTTATACACAAATCCCTTAGAATCCCTAGAAGTAAAAATTTACTAGAAAAAATAGAGGAGATCAAGTCAAAATTACTTACCGAAGGAAACCAACTCCTCGGGAAACATGGACAAAGGCGCTTCGATAGCATCATTGGTGAAAATCATATAGTGAAGCCCCGATTTCTCGTACAACGTACCAAAATCACCCCCTCCATCAAAGACTTAGCCAAAATTATCGGAGAGAAGCTCATCTCGGGATCCAAAGGATACACGAGAGCTTTAGCCTTTCTCCAATCGAAGGGCATATCCCACTTCCCTTCCAAAGGTTTCACGAAGAAGTACTTGTCCTTCCAAGTACTATGGGAGCTGAGCGTCCCCTCCAGAATCCTCTTCGTCGAGTTCTTAGCAGTGTCCCGGTGACAAAAGTGATAAAATGGAAAACCCCCAGGCGATATCACAATATCGAAGATTGAGAAGAAGCGGGCCACTGTACAACTCAACCCCTTCAACTGGCACAAAAAAACAAAGATGCATAAAACGACAAAGCCATTCGGAGTCACCTGACTCGGGCAAACATTGCAGGCCTTGAAAATCTCACAGAAGAGAAGGGGAAGGAATGATCGCCAACCGTATCTCATATGTGCATAGTACATAGTGAGATAATCCTTCGGAGGAGCATTAGCCCTCTCATTCTTAGTAGGAATTTTGAACTCCATATTCTTCTGGTACGCCCCTAAACCAGTAAACAAGGACACCACTTTAGTCCGAGTAGCAGTGCTCACAGTCTCCTCTGCCTTCTGGAGATTGCGAGTATCAGATTTTTTCGCCTTAGAAACCCTAGCCCTTTTCGAAGGGGCAACGCCACCCTCCTCAGCCGCAATAGAAGAACTTCCCTTCATTTTTCGAGTGGAAGCAACAGGTCCACTCATTGTTGCCCGTTTATTTTGAACAATTTGCTTGCTTGAACTCATTTTCGTACATTTCTTGCTTAATTCTCGCGATTGTTTAACCCCTTATTTACTTGCATTCTGCTTGCCTTTTCTTTGAAATGCGATCTTTTGCAAATTACTTCTTATTTCGACAATTTATATGCTGCATTGCATTGTAGCATATCACACGTGTTTCGTGCCTTTTCGCCGCTTTGGGCATCTATTATTTCTTTAATCATTGTTGTGGGATTTTCCATTAGCACTTGTCCTTGTAGACATAGTACACATCTCGTTCCTTCATCATTGAAAGGTTTAAGTTTGGCTCTTGACGTTTTAGACAGGTTGTTTGTCCTTGTTCCTCTTTTGAGGGATTTAGGGTTAACACTTGTCGTTTTAGACATAGTGTCGGTCATTTTTCTTTGTCTTTAAGGATTTGCGGTTAGCACTTGTCATTTTAAACAGAGTGTCCATCCCATTTCTTCGTCTTTAGGGATTTACAGTTAGCACTTGTCATTTGAGACAGAGTGTCCGTCCTGTTTCTTCATCTTTAGAGATTTACGGTTAGCACTTTTCATTTGAGACAGAGTGTCCGTCCTGTTTTTCATCCTCAAACCTCCTTGGGTCCTGCACTCTACCAATGTTATGCATTTAACCTTGTGATACGTGATTATGCGTTTTCTACATTTGTTAAGACATTAATCCAAAAAATATATTCAAAAGTATCTCGCGTGGAGATATAATCATATTAAAAAATAGGTCAGAGCTTGACTTTAAATCTCAGCCGCTTATGTTTCTCGAGGGTGTCCTCGGGACTCAAGTCTTCGGTGTACTTATTTTAGGTTATTACATGGCTGCCCCTCATACTCATGAAGGTAGAGGGAACGAATAAAAGTTGTTCAAATTGTGCAGGAAACTAAAGACTTGCAAAAATGAGAGAAGAGCGATTCAATCAATCTGCTTCATCTCTATGGGTCCCAGAGCATTCATCGTTTCATGTTCCTCATGTGACCGCAATTTGAGCGATGCCACATAACATTGCCAACTGTCTATGTGGTCCGCTATGACTACACCTGTTCCTGTAGGAGTTGGGAATTTTACCATTTGATGGTAGGTTGATGGCAGTGCGCGAAACGCATTCAGCGCTGGCCTTCCCAAAATGGCATTATATGGGAAAGGCATGTCAATCATGACATAATCTTCCAGTAGTGTTCTTCTTCTGGGCACAGTCCCTAGTGAAGTCGGGAGTGAGGCCATACCATGGGGTACTATTTTAGGGCCTCCAAAACCATGAAGCGAGGTTCTGACCGGCTCTAATCTATGGTCTCCCAACCACATTTTCTCCCATGTCAACCTCATTAGCACATTAACAGAGCTGACCTGGTCCACCAACACTTTCATCACACCGAAATTTGTTATGTCTACCGTTATCACTAACAGAGAGTTCAATTTTCCTGTCTGAATGGCTTGGGTACTTAGCTTGCGTATATCTGTTGTCGAGAAAGTAGCCTTTTCATGTGGCATCTCCTTAATTCTCAAAAGATCAACAAAACCGACAAAGCGCTCCAATTCAATGTCCCTGGTGATCTTCTTCTAGCCCTTCATGGAATCCGCCCTGACTGGACCTCCTGAAATCATATGCATGATTCTTTTCCTGACATTGTTGTCTACAATTTGGGGATAGTCCAGCACCTGCGGCCTGTCGATCACCTTCTGCTTGTCCTTTCTCAGAGAGCGAGATCTATCTCTGTCTCCCCTGTCCTCCTGCTCCTTCAATTTTCTGACATACTCCATGAGTTTGCCATCCTTGATCAATCGCTCAATCTCGTCCATTAGATCTTTGCAATCTTCGGTTTCATGGCCATTCTCTTTGTGGTATTTACAGTAATGGGTCGACAACCTCGTTGCCTTGGAGTCCCTCATCTGTCTAGGCTCCTTCAGCCAACCTTTCCTTTTTGTCGTCCCAAACACTGTCATGATACTAGCATTCAGAGGCGTATATCATGTGACGACCGTGCCCCACGATCCATGCTCTGATCCGAGTTTGTTTAGTGGTGGCCAGCCACTTTACCCAATCCAGACTAAAGCGCAACTCATAGGAAGGGGTCTCATTTGTTCAGGATCAAAACCATACATGTTTTATAAATTATATATATATATAGCAGAATTCTTGGTATTACAAATAATATGACTATTTTAATGGTTATGCACTAGTGACAAAACACGAATATTCCAAAATCACGCTTGAACAATTATTCACTTGGTCCATGCTGCCATGTTGATTTTATCCTGAGAAATAGACAGAAGAAACGAGGAATAAGTCTTTAATGACTTAGTGAGATTCATATAAAAGAACTGGTAATGCAAGAATTAACTGTAACCTACGGATACATTTCGAGGAGTGATCTTACCGGTATAAACAGTTCAACTAGACAATTTGATGTAGCAATGGTACTAGAATTTTCATAGAATACTTAATGAACTTGTGCTTAACAATAAACAAATCCTGCCTTATGACTTCTAATATTCTGCCTTATACCTCCCGACGAGGAGCGACCTCGCAAACTAGCAAGAGGCATGCTCGAGTACATGTTGATCCAGCACGCGGCTTACAGCCAACTCTTGACTGCAAGCGGCGCCTAGATAGATGGGTATTAAGTGAAATTACTTAAACCGATAGTCATTACTGTCCGTCAATAACTCGACTCAATCCCTAGGCCCAACTTCCCAAAGGCGTCCCAATGGGTATAACAGATAAACAAATAAGCTAGTAAACATGATAATATTCGTTGCTCTTTGAGCTACATGACCCGAACACAGTCTGTTGCTCTTTGCACAGTTCAAGAACCAACATATGAGATTATATCAGAGAATTACCATGATTATGAATCAATATGATTAATAAATGATTGGATATGATTTAAGGACGAGTAAGAAAATAATGTTATGAGATGAGATGCAAAAAACAGAAATATGATGAAATATAAGTTGTTCGAGGTTTGGTAATGGAGTAGTGGCTTTTCTATCCAAGTTTCTCAGGGTCGGATGCCAAACGAGGTTAGAACAAATCAGAAATGGAACCTCATCTTTACTCGTACGGGGAACCTTGATGTCGTTGATTAGTTTGTCAAACCTTTAACAAATTTAAATAATATTAATCAACTGAATTTATAATTTACCACAACAAATATTAGTGTTTTTTCTTCAGTTCTAATGCTGGTGAAATTGAGAACGTTCTGGTTAAGAATGCTAGTTATAATGTAAGTCTTAGTAAATAACACATAAGCTTACTTTATGTCATTACACAAAACATGAAAATCTTGGATGATGAATTTAAAGAAAAAAAATATATGTATAAATTGAATATCAAATATCTATTGTTTTAACCACCTTATTTATCTCTCAAAATTATCTTAAACAATTATATTTTTTAAACTTATGATTGTGAGTATTCATGTTAAACTCATTTCGATGACAAGTAACGGTAACAAGTAAAGTTTGATTAGCTATCCAATTCGATACATAATCAATCCTTAAAAATATATTACTTAACTAACTCTAGAAAAACTCATGTTTTTAGTCTTTAATCAATTCCAATCTTTTAATAACCACACACCAAATAAGTATTATACGAAGTAACACCTTAAAAGGTATAACTTAGTCATTTATTACTTTATTTTACATAGTAAGTTTAAAATGCATATACTTGTTTTATAACTTAAATATAAAGATATAAACATGAGAGATTTATCAAAACATGTAATAAGAAGTGTTTATTATGATAAATAATCTTATTTAATGGTTAGGTCATGAAGTGACAAGAATAATCTTGTAAGACTTATGAAAATAGTATGTTAAATATGATAAATATACCATTTAAATACTATAAATAAAATCACAAAAATGTCAATTCATGATTATAAATCATAATAATCTAATTTTAACTAATACTATATCATGTAAAATTTATGTGTGCAATAAATACTTGAATTATGACGGTGATTAAACTTATAAATTAAGAAAACAAAGGTTGTGCCAAATAAACTGAAAAAACACCGCAGTTTTGGTTTTACCTTTGATCGGACATCCAAATGAACTTGGTTTTCAAATCTTTTAGGGTTTATCATTTCTAGCATCATGAGAGATGTGGTAATCCAAGATTTCGTGAAAAAACAAAGGTTTGCTATGCTAAATAATTCTTGCAACATAAGAGTTGTTATCGAATTTCTTGCCAGCAGTTCGCGGGTTATGTATTACGGCTTTCAATATCATATTATTTGGAAAAGATGTCTTCATAAAAAGATAAAAGACACCAAGGAGGGTATGTATCCAAAAATTGGTAGTAAAATAATGTTTCTACTATTTGATATGATTTCTCTAAGGTGTCGGGGTAGAATCGGCATTTCCTGCGCAGTAAAAGTTTTGGCGTATTTTTGTGTAGAAAATAACAAGATAAAAATTTGGAAAAATTATTTTTCGAACGAAAACACAAAAAGGAACAACCTTTTTTTTGGGTACTTTTGCAGAATCAGATTATTTTGGGCTATATAGAATGTTGAACAATGGTGCGTATTTATAGACGAAAATAGTAGTTTAATCATAACTATTTATGTTCCAAATTGACTATTTTATAATAAATCACAAAACAAAATTTGAATTTAATCATGCTCTTATGGATGTCATGGCTTACCTCATCAAAAAGATGTCATGGCTTACTTCATCAATTGGTTAATTGCATATCAAGTCCCTCAATTATTTATTATT
Organism: Linaria vulgaris; assembly: GCA_948329865.1. Taxonomy (NCBI): domain Eukaryota; kingdom Viridiplantae; phylum Streptophyta; class Magnoliopsida; order Lamiales; family Plantaginaceae; genus Linaria; species Linaria vulgaris. The sequence continues at coordinate 37,633,301 of OX415253.1, forward strand.
AAAATTCAAATAGGTATAATTAGATTTCTTTGTTACATACATATTTACTTATATAATTTTTCTAGGTAATTCGGTCAACTTGGTTAATATTTGAAATTAAAATATATGTTTTAGGATTATAGACCTATAAAATAATAAAAGACTAACTTTTAAGTTCAGGGACTAGAATGCAAATTTTTCTTAACATTTAGGGTTAAAAATAGAAATTTTCAAAAGTTCAAGGATTAAAGTATAAATTTATTTTTTTCTAATTTTTGGGGCATTACATATCGTCTTGGCAATGTGTCCCTATACCTGCTATTCTTGTTCCTGTTGCGGTTCTGCTCCTCTCTTCATATCTCATTTTCTCTTGGGGGTGCTACAATAACTGCCTTGGTGGCCATCATCTCCTCAAGGTGCACCGTTTGCTGCGCGATTTTGTTTATTTCCTCAATACTCTTGGGCTGCAACCTGAGAAAATCTTCGCTGAAGGCCACATTGTTGGTTGCACGAAAGATTATGCCCATGTTCCTCTCTCCCTTAGGGCAGTCTATTCGCATCAGTCCCACGTTGAAGCGGTTCATGAAGTCTTTCAAGGTTTCTTTCGAACCTTGAGTGATGGAGTATAGATGGGACTAGTCTAGTACCAATCTTGATTGACTTGAGAATTGATTTTCAAACATCTTTCTCAGCTGCTTGTAAGTTTTAATTGATCACAGAACAATTCGGATAAACCAATCCAGTGCTACCCCGACCAAGGTAGTGGCAAATATTCTAGCCTGCACGTTCTCCTTGAACCCGTACAGAGTTAACGTTGTGTCCAGTCGAAATAGATGATCGTTAAGGCTTCAGCTCGGGTATTTTGTCCCCATGTCCCAGAATTTTCGCCTCTATCTCTTCACAGAAAGGGGTACTCCGGAGTGTACTTCGCAAGCGCTCCATTCTGCTTTCTATGACCGTTATTTCTCTCTCGAGCCTTTCTAATTTCCTCGTTATTTCAGCTTGTTCCCCTCTGGAGTCATTACCACGACTCTCCACATGTCTTCTCATATTTTTCTCGTCTTGTCTTCTCAGGTCGTCGTGTCGACTTTCCTCTCTTCCCCTTGTGTCGTGGTGCCTCTTCGACTGCACCTCAATTGAGTTAGGTGTTCCCCTACGGTCGTCTGACTGGGCTTCATCTTTGTTTCTCTCGTCTGGGCCCTTGGCCACAGATAGCTGCTCTCGCACTCCCTCACTGTGAACTATAGGCGGAGGCGTTTGCATTGGTGGTGCGGGCAGTGTCGCAGCAACTGCAGACCGGACCATTGCCATGATCTCATCTCTGAGAGCACTTGTCAGTGAAACTATCGTAGCTGTCGCCCCTGTTGCGCTTGTATCCGACTTAGGGTGGTCTTCTCCTAATGGTCCATGCAAGTCGCGCGTCGCGGGAGTGGGCACCGGGGCGGGTAAGGTCGACGGTCTTTCAGTTGCTGGGATAGTCTGATTCGCCATTGCTCGTTCCCCTTCAACATTGTTTCTTTCAATTTCTCTACTTCGCGATCTTGTCATTCTAGATGTCATGCCTAATTAACTGGGAAATGTGGTGTTCCCGCAGCCGACGCCAATATTTTGGTCTTATTTGGTCCAGGTTGCAAAACACCCTTAACTATTACAATGGGCCTGATTAATGTCAAAATAATACTAATGAATATAAATCGGACTAGCTTGGTCCGGAACACCTAATACAAGCTGACTATGCAATATAAATAAAATTACAATGCCTCTAGTATAGATCGAATTACAGAGATTCGATCTACTGAATGTCGAATTGGGCAGCTTCGATACTGGGTACGTCGGATTGGGTATGGTTGAACTTGCTGCATATCGAATTGAGATGTTCGATCGAATGAGGTATACCGAACTCGTGTCCTTCGATCGAATGAGGTATATCGAATTCGGGCACTTCGATAGTAAGTGGAGAGCTGGTCTTGAATACATCCTGAGAATGTCAAAGGGCGGGGTATTTATGCGCCCCGTCCTGCGGGCCCCATTGGCAGTTGGGAAATGAGAATCGAATGCGGCTGATTCGATCTATCTCTAAGATCGAATTTTGCGCATTCGATACTCATTTAACATCGAATTTCTCCCGTTCGATATACAATTTAATGGGCCCTTCTCTGTGGGCTTGCCCAATATTTTTATTGGGCTTTTTCTAAAATATCCCCATTTTATATATATATTAGCGCGCGCACACACACACACACATATATATACATATATATATATATATATATATATATATATATGTATCAGTACATATATACATCAATTGTCAAAACAAATCGTCTCATATATCGCCGGGTTATGATATAGGACTCATCAAAATGGTTTTGGAAAATGGTCCAAATTGTTGATCCTTGACTCTGCTCTTGTTAATTCTTTTTTCTTAGTGGGGATGTACTTAAATTTCTCATCATAAGACAAGAAAGATCGAAAAGCTAAAAGTAAATAAACAGAAAAGATTTTCTTTAAGTTATCAACGTTGGTGCTATAATTAGTATTGTTCTTGAGCTTAATTTAACTCACAATGAGCTCAATAACAAAACAATATAATGAAAATTGAGCTGGTCATTAATAACGCAAGAATGAGTTCAATTTTCTTAGGCGATTTTGGATCTTATATCATATTTTGGTCTTATTTCGTTCGAGTTACTATACACCGGAATTTGTTATAATTGGACTTGACAATGCCAAAATAATGCTAATCTATTACAATAAGTGGACTAGCTTGGTCCGGAACACCTACTGTCTATTACAAGTATTGAATTACTATATATATCCTTTTTAGACAAAGAATTTGATAGATCGAATCGGTGTCGTTCGGTCTACGAATGTCGAATTTCAATGGTTCAAAGCTGCAGTAAATCGAGGATAAAGTATATTGAATGATCCGAGTTCGATGTTGGAGAACCTCAAATGGGTGTGGTTCGATCCTGGTCAAAGTCAAACTAGCATGTATCGAATTAAGTGGAGGATCGAACCGTAAAGTGTATCGAATCCAAATTGTATCGAATCGGCTGATTCGATGTACGTGAATATGTTGTGCGTGTCTAATCCTCCTTCAGAATGATAAAAGACGGGGTATTTATAAACCGCGTCTCATGGGCCCCAGTGGCAGTTGGGGAACGAGTATCGAGTTGGGATGATTCGATCGAACTCTTAGATCAAATCGAGGCCATTCGATACTCGTTCAATATCAAATTTCTCCTGTTCGATGTACAATTGCAATGGGCCTTCCTCTGTGTGGCAGTCCCAATATTTATTTTGGGCCATTCCTAAATTACCCCCATCATATAGTCCCTCCAGTTTGGGAGACGGTGTCGATTAGATAACGGGTGCCAAACTTATAAAATTCTACCTTTATTGTGTCGCCTTTGCTTGTAATCCTGATAATGTTGAAAAGCATGTCCACGATTGGGAGATGGACTCGACCAGGGAGCGGGTTCCAAGCTTCAAAGACCTGATTTTGTTTTGTTGAAAATTGTGCCACCGATTGGGAGACAGTCTCGATCAGAGAGCGATTTCCAATCTGCAAAAGTTTAGACACTTAGACTGGATTTTGAGTAATTTTAATTCGCGTTTGCCTCCTGGATTGCAATTAATTTAAAAAAATTCCTCATTTGGCAGCGGGGAAAATCGTGCTCGGGTATCAAAGCTTTCCGATCATCTACACTGAATAGTTATGTCTATATAATAATATATAATTATTTATATTAAAGATAAGCAAATTTGCGCTTAGATTGAATTAGAGCAATTCTATCTAATCAAGATCTAGCATCGATTCTAGGTGATTCGATCGACAACATCGAACTTGATGCATTCGATACATCAGTATCGAATCTGGATAAAGGCGATGATGGGGCTATATAAGGGCCCAATTTCCACCTCATTCTCAATTTTCTTTCCGATGAGGGATTTTTGTCCGTTCTACTGCCAGTATCAAATTGTCCGAATTCGATCCACGAACATCGAATACGTGGAATTCGATCTACGAATAGGATCAAATCCTGACGATTCGATATTGAAAAAATTTGCCTCTTTCTTAGGAGATTACACTTCTTCCCACCTCCAACTTATTAATGGCGAGGAAAAAATCCAAGGGTCGTAAGAAACCAGCTGTGTCTCCCAAAAACATGTACGAAACTCAAGAAAGAACCGAGAAAACCAATTCATCGAATGTGGGCCAGTCATCTGAAAATGTCTCTGAGTAAGGGTCCGCAGGAGCTACCGCAGGAACTCAACATGCGGTTAGGACTCCTAGGAGCTTATTCGAGAATTGGGGTGCTGGCCATTCTGCCCACTCATCGTTCGATTGTTCTATTGTCAGGCTTGGTGGCATGAGTGCTGGCACCCGAGTGCCCGTAGTGAGCAACTTTGAGAGGCACGGGGACTTTGTTTTGAGAAAGTTAGTAATGACACCAACTGTTGTCGGTGATCGTGTTAAGGTTGCCAAAATTGGTATGTTGCTTCCAAAAGAAAAATCCTCGAAATAGAAGCCGCTGTTGAGGCTGGCAAAATCCCCCTCCTCCTTGTAGACGATTTCGACCATCTGGTAATCAAAGATCGGCTCTTCCTGGAAGCCTTGTCGATTATGAATTCCTAAATGACGAGAATTTAGAGTCATTGAGTATCACATTGAATGGATATAGATTAAGGGAAGAGCAGTCGGCATAGATTATGAGTGGCTTGTGGCGTCAACTAGACTGCCGTGGTGTTGTGGATAGGCTGGGGTATCTTGGTCTAGCGCGCTTTGGGCGTCTATTTTTCGCTGCTCTTACGATAGTGGTGTACTGGCTGTGTCGAGATTATAGCAGTCTGATGGAAGTACAGGATAAAAATAATGTTGTTATTAACAAGTTGAATGCTAGTATCCATAGTAGCGACTATAGCTGACGCACTGCACTGGGGCGCGCCAAGAATTCAGCGAGAGTTAGTGCTAAAGAAGTTCATGATGCTCATCAGACTAGGTTGGTAGCCACGAAAGCTGAAGACAGTGCGGCAGCGTTGCGTACTGAAATCGCCTATTTGAAGAGAGAGAATGATTCCCTGAAGCGGGAGAATTCCTCCCTTAAGGCATTGAATGTCGGCGTCGAGGATGCCTTAGCTGGATTATGTCGCAGAGTGCTTTATTTTGAATCGAAGAAGTATAAATGCTCAGTCGCCAAATCATTCATGGAAAGTAGCATTTATAAATGGCTTGAACTGCTTCACGGTGCCGTAGATATGAAATACGGTATGGAACTGGGTGTTGATCAGGCTGATCATCTTGGATATCTGAAGGCAAGTTTCCAAAATGATATGTTGGACGTTATCCACGGTCCTAGGATGGAGATCCCAGAAGTCGATGATGACGATGAAGAGGAGATTCGTGCTCCAAAACCTGGCGACCCCTTTTTGGTGACCCGTTTTATTCTTTGTGGCGCGACCTTAAAGGCGACAATATGCCAGAGTCTGACACACTAGATCTGAGTCCGCCTTTGAGGTAGGGAGAAGTGGATTTGAATGTTGCCAAGGATTCTCGAGCTGATTTGGGCATGGTAAATAATGTCATTCATGTTGCTTTTGGCAACAAGGATGATGAAGTCAGTTCAGCTCCCACGAGAGTTGCGCCACCATCAGCAGTTAGGGCTACGGTACCTCTTTTCAGCTCCAATAGGACAGCTTCTTATCGGGAATCGTCAGATGCCGTGTTAGATAAAGGAAAAAAGGTTTTGCCCGTATCGAAGAGTCTGGGGCCGACGTTGATACCACCAACTGGCATGTATCCTCCTGAGGATGTCGGCACTGCTGCCTCCAATGCTTCGGTGTCTAATCAAGCATTAATGACCGGATTTTGATATCTCCTAGCAAATATCAACTTAGCGGACCCCTAAACGGTACATTGGAAAGAACTGAACCTGCATTACTAGAGGGTTGGGCGCAAGCGTATAAACTGGTGCTTACAGAGGATCAGATTCAAAGTAACTGTGCCAGCTTTGTTCGGTTAATGGGTCTTGTCCTCCGTCCTGAGTCCCCCAGTCGTCCATCGAGTAGCGACAATTGGACATACCATTTTGATGATATTAGGCCATTTTAGTTTTACTTGTTTTTGCTAGTCACTTCTGTAACGATTTTCTTAGGAAGTCGATTTTGTGGCTTGACATCATAGTCTTCTGATCTATATTTCACTGTATAGTTTACTGAATCATGGACTAAATTTATTCTTTTCTTTGATCGTCTCTTGTCTACCTTTATCTGCATTCTTCATGTTTGGTAATGCATTTTGTTCTTTGAACCTGTGAATTGAATGTGCTTTTTAGTTGGCTGCTTTCTGCGTTCGACCACTTTGGGTTGAATGTGTCTCCAGCGTGACGCTTTCACAGTGCATGCAGCGTGAAATTTTTTATTTACGTTTGACATGTCAGGGCCGAGCGTACCTCCGTCATGACTCTTTCCCTGTGTGTGGGGTGAAATTTTTTATTGGAGTTTGACCTCTCGGGGGACGAACGCTCCTTCGTTATGACGCTTTTGCTGTGCATGCGGGGTGAGATTTTTGATTGGTGTTCGACCTCTTGGGGGCCGAACGTACCTCCGTCACGACGCTATTGCTGTGCATGCGGGATTAAGTTTTTGATTAACGTTCGATCTCTTGGGGGCCGAACGTACCTCCGTCATGACGCTTTTGCAGTGCATGCAGGGTGAGCTTTTTGATTGACGTTCAACCTCTTGGGGGCCAAACGTACCTCCATCATGACGCTTTTGTAGTGCATGCGGGGTGAGCTTTTTGATTGGCGTTCAACCTCTTGGGGGCCGAACGTACCTCCGTCATGACGCTTTTGCAGTGCATGCGGGGTGAGCTTTTTACTGATTCCCCATGATTCTTCATTTGGGTTTCTAGTGCCGGTTCTCTCACCTGCAACGTTAGCATAGAGAAATAGAGATATAATTTGATTTTATTTGAAAGGGGCTGAGCTCAGTTTCTTATTGAGGTGCCTACGTTTCCAGACTTTACACGGGATTCAAGCCTTCGTAGTTCATACAATTCTTTAGCTCCTATGCATAATAGCGTCTAAGGTGTTGTACATTCCAAGGGCGTTTTAGCTTGATGCCTTACATGGTTTCCAGGTAATAATAGCCTCGCGAACTGGTTGTATTATTTTGAAAGAACCTTCCCATTTTGGTTCCAATTTTCCGATATGTTGCTTGGCTGCTAATAGGTTGCACAGATACGGATATGAGTATCGATATCCGCCGGATACGGATACGCGAATACAATTTTTTTAAAATTTACAAGATACGATACGTATGCGATACGATACGTATGCGATATGTTAAATATTTAATATTAATAATTATATATAAGGATATAATTTAAATAAAAATATCAAATAACATTATATCTAGTCACTTGCATAGTCATTAGTCACATACTATTATGAAGGATATCAAAGCTTTATGTGTTGTTTCTTATTTTGGTTTGAAATAGAGGGTTTTCACGATTTTATATTTAATTTTCTGAAAAGATATTGCAAGTTGGTTCTTGTTGGGCTTTTTCTAGTTTAAGAAAACTACCACGCTACTCTTATAAATTGCTGATACGTATCGGCTACTCCTTGGATACGCTTCACGGGGTATCCGATACGTGTATCCGTATTTTTTAATTTAATGCAGGATACGCCACGTGGCGTATCCGATACGTATCCGGAGAGTATCCATAGAGTATCAGTATCCGATACATATTCGACACTGACCGGCCATTTTTTTGGAGTATTCGTGCATCATAGTGCCTGCTATGCTTTTCAGGACCAAGTCACCCACTTCAAAATTTTAGAATTGGACACTTTTGTCGTAGCTTTTGGCCATTCCTGCTTTAAATGCTATGGTACATTGGTATGCATCCTCTGTCGTTGAGCCTATCATGTCCAGATCCATTTGGCGTAAACGGGCTGATTGCTCGGGATCGTAATCGTGAATACTGCGTGTCGGCATTCCAATCTCGGCTGGCAGAACCGCCTCAGTACCATAAACAAGAACGAAGGGTTTTTATCTTGGCGATGTTTTTAGAGTTGTTATATAGGCCTATAGTATTCTCTGGTGCTCATCTGACCATGTTTTACCCGTGTCCTTCATTATCCTCTCGAGATAATCTTTCAACGTTTTGTTGGTGGATTCCACATGTCCATTCGACTGTGGGTGATAGACCAAGGTCATATTGTGAGATATTCGCAGCTCCGCGAACCAGGATTTAATCTCCTTGCCAACGAATTGCGTCCCATTATCACATACCATATACATGGGGATTCCAAAACGGAATATGATGTTCTTCCAAATGAATTCAATCATGTTCTTTTCGGTGATGGATGACATAGCATCTGCTTCTACCCATTTGGTATAATATTCTACTGCCACCACCAAAAATCTTTTTTGACCTTTGGCCATAGGAAGCGGCTCCACGATATCGATTCCCCATTAATCAAAAGGATACGCCACGTCGAGGGGCTGTACCGGTTGTGCAGGCCTATGAATAAGGCGAGCGTGGTACTGACTGATATCACATCGCCGCGAGAAAGTTGTGGCATCCTTTAGCAAAGTTGGCCAATAATACCCCTGGCGCAGAATTAGTTGGGCCAATGCCCTTCCCTCAGAATGATTTCCACAACATCCAGCATGGATTTCTTTCATTACGTAGTCTGCTTGAGTCGGAGTCATGCAATGGAGCAGCGGTGCTTCAAACGACCGTATATATAATTCACCATGATGAATTGTGAACCTGTAAGCCTTATATCACATCTTGAGACGCGCGTTAGGATATGTCAGTAGTGTCCATTCCCGTAGATATGTTATGATCTCATCCTTCCAAGAAGGATCCTCTTCGATAGACATTATGTATTCCACTCTTGCCGTAGTGCCGTTATATTTCGATATTCTGATCGATGGCTTGTCATTGGCTAATAACGTAACTCGTTTCTTAACTAGAGTTTCTGAAGAACTGGCGAAGTTTGACAACGCATCTACCTTTCCGTTCTCATCTCGCGGGATCTAAGTGATGTCAAAAAAACTAAAGCGGGCTGCTAGTGCTTTAATCTTCACTGAGTTACAATTTCATTATCTCTTCTCTTGTCTCGTACTTCCCTAAAAAGTAATTTTCTACCAACAATGAATCAGTAAATACGTCCAAATGCTCAACATTGAGCCCCAATGCCAGATTTATTCTCGTTATAACAGCTTTATACTCAGCCTCATTGTTGGTCACTATGTAGTTCAGACTAATGGCGAATTCGAATTCTTTGCGATCTGGAGATAAAAGATGAATTCCAACTTCTCCTCCATGGCTCATGGCAGGAGCCATTAGTATGCAGAATCCACATGGTGGCGGCCCTGCTCGTTCCTGCCTTGTCCGATATAGAAAAAATGTAATTTGTGGATCCTGCCACACTATTTCCAAGTGTGTCGGCAATGAAATCTGCTAACGCATGCGCTTTAATGGAGGTTTGCGGCCTGTGAATTCCAAACCGAATTCGTTGAGTTCAATTGCCCACTTTACCAATCTGTTGGAGGTTTCGGGTCTCGCTAGCTCTTGCTTTAGCGGCTTATCTGTTACAATCGTGATTGGGTGAGATTGAAAATACGACCTCAATTTCCGTGTGGTGGCCACGATTACCAGAGTGAACAGCTCTATCTCCAAATAGTTCATCTCTGCCCCTTGCAAGACTCTGCGTATATAGTGGATGGGTAATTGATGTTTTCTTTTCTCTTTGACCAGAACCGTACTGATGGAACGGGAAGACACCGCCAAATACAAAAATAAGATCTCACTCTCCTCCAATTTGGCCAAAAGCGGCGGGCTCACCAAGTATTTTTTTCATCTGCTGGAAAGCCTCATCACAATCTGGTCCCCATACGAAATCCTTCCTCTTCCTTATGACCTTAAACAATGATAGTTTTTTTTCTGCCGAAGTTGATATGAAGCTGCCCAAGGCTGTCAAACGGCCCACCAAACACTGCACATCCAACCTTTAGGCTCTTCACAAGCATATCGTCAATGTAGACTTCCATGGACTTTCCAATCTGATGATAAAACATTTTCGCGACAAGTCTTTGAAAAGTTGCTCCAGCGTTCCTTAAACCAAAATGCATCACTCTGTAACAATATACTCATGCGTCCGTCACGAATGGCGTTTTGCTCTAATCTTGCACTGTCATGAAGATCTGGTGAAAACCACTATTAGCATCCATCATACTTAGTAGTGCACAACCCACAATCGAATGGACTAATAAATCTATTCTAGGTAGATGAAACAAGTCTCTTGGGCAATGCTTGTTTAAATCGGTGTAATCTACGCACATCCGCCATGTCGCCTCCTTCTTTAAGACTAGTATGACATTACTCAGCCATTCTGAAAACCTCAATGCGTAAATATGCCGAGCCGCTAGAAGCTCATGCACCTCCTTTTCAGCCGCTTCATTCTTCTCCTTGCTAAAGTTTCGTTTCTTCTGCCTCATGGACTTCACATTTTAATCCACATTTAGCCGATATACTATGATTTTGGGATCTATTTCGTGCAAGTCGGAATCGGTCCAAGCGAATATATCTGAATTACGCCTAAGACAATCTACTAATGATGTTTCTATCACTGGTTCCATAGCTGCTCTAATCTGTATGATCTTCTTGGTAGTTTTCCTGAATAATTGAACAATTTTGAATTCTCCTAACAGTTCCATTTTACATTCTTGCCACTGCTTTAGTAGTTGGTGTTCTGCTTTTCTCCCAACCTTGCTGCTGAGGCTCGAGTCGTTTTCCTTTCTCATTTCTAACTGCTCAGGTTTTCTACCTTGCTTTGACTGTGCCATCTGATTGCACATGACGTCTCTTTGTCATCCTAGCTACTTATATCTAAAAGCAATTTAAATGGTGTTCCCACAGATGGCACCAATATTTTGGTTCGGGTTACAATACACCAGATTTTGTTACAATTGGGCTTGACAATGCCAAAATAATGTTAATCTATTACAATAAGTGGACTAGCTTGGTCCGGAACACCTACTGTCTATTACAAGTATTGAATTACTATAGATATCATTTTCAGACAAAGAATCTGATAGATCGAATCGATGTCGTTCGATCTACGAATGTCGAATTGCAATGGTTCGAAGCTGCTGTAAATCAAGCCCAAAGTGTATCGAATGATCCGAGTTCGATGCTCGAGAACCTCGAATGGGTGCAGTTCGATTCTGGTCAAAGTCAAACTAGCACGTATCGAATTAAGTGGAGGATCGAACCCTGAAGTGTATTGAATCAGCTGATTCGATGTACGTGAATATGTTGTGCGTGTCTAATCCTCCTTGAGAATGCCAAAAGACGGGGTATTTATAGACCCCGTCCAGTGGGCCCCAGTGGCAATTGGGGAACAAGTATCAAATTGGGATGATTCGATCGAACTCTTAGATCGAATCAAGGCCATTCCATGCTCGTTCAATATCGAATTTCTCATGGTCGATGTACAATTTCAATGGGCCTTCCTCCGTGGACCGACCTAATATTTATATTGGGCCATTCCTAAATTAACTCTATCATATCACCCGATTAAAAAAATTCTAAAAGAAAAAGCCTATGTGGTTACGATGTCATATTATTTTGCACTTATTTGTAATTCATTCGGATTTAAGAATCGAATGATGATTTATATATTTTTATTTAATTAATTACTCTTTTGTTTAATCCCTTCAACCAACTAAATAATGCATTAACGAGAATCCTTAACTGTAAATGTTGACCAATCAAATGGAGGTCAAACTGGCAGTGGATTCATCGGCGTCCCAGTTTTACGTCTCAGAGTTTGATCAATCACGGAACTCATGTGCACATGCTCACAGGGGATAATACAGAGTGCACGGTAAACTGCCAAATGCCACCCTAGCTAATCAATGTGAGATTTTTTTTTCTTATAACTTAATTAATGTGAGTATTTTTTTTTTGGTAGAAAAAATGCACAAAAGATTTCGTACAAGCTAGTGATAAAAGAAGGGGAGGTTCCCAAAAGATTTCGTACTTCTACTTTCTAGACTAAATCTACCAAGCTTATCCGCTACTTTATTTGCTTTTCTCGGTATCCATGCAATAATACTCTTCCACGGGCGTCTCAAAAGCTCTCGATATTCTTGCGCGATTCCACTGGAAGGGCTGGTTGTGTTATTAAGTTGATTATATGCTGCCAAAGAATCCGTCTCGACAATAATGTGCGAGTATCTTCTTTTCCAAGCCGACGTTAGTCTCTTTTTAAGCGCCTCCAACTCCGCATCATCCACAGTAGGTGAGGTGAGTTCCATCTTGAAACGCCACTCCCAACAGCCCTCGGCTGTTCGCAGCACTCCCGCACTGTATCCTCTATTCTCCTAATGAATTACACGGCCATATGTATTAAGTTAACTCATCTGACATCCAGTTTCTTCCAACAACTCGGCGATGCTTTTTTTTTTCTCTCCTTCCCATCTTCAAATCTTGACTAAGCATTTTAACTTGGAATACACAAGAATTTGTAGAATCCATACACCACTTGAACACCTTCTTCTTCCTATTTTTCCAAATCACAAAGTTCGGCTGCAAACACAAAGCACCAATCTTCTTTATTCCCAACTTGACATGCCATGCTCTTGCTCCCCAACATGTTCCTTAACCAAAACTCATTTGAACAGCTCTCGAACTCGGCTAGGCTGTCATGCGTGAATAAACAAGACCACAAATGCCGAGCCATTCAACATAGATGAAGCATGTAAATCGCATCCTCCACCCCATCGGTGCAAACTGGGCACGCGTCCGTCGTCGGAATTCCCCACGCCTTGTGCACTCTGTTAGTAGCAAAAAGGTCTTTCGCCACTAGCCATAAAAAAATTAGGATTTTATTGCTCAAATCTGGCCTCCAAACCCAATTGATATCTGAATCAAACTGTGCATCTCTGAGTAATGTGCCACGAACGTCTTGTTGGCGGACTGACACGTAAACTCGCCGTTAGAATTCTCGCCCCACAAAATTTTGTCTTCGGCCTCATTAAGATCCACACATTTTTGCATGATTTCGCCCTTTAGATCGACTGGAATAATCAACTCAAGCTCATCGATACGCTACCCCCCGTCAACGTCCATGACCTCATGCAACAATAGTTTAGCTTCATCCGGTTTTATTACGCATTCTTCGTCGCAAAGCCTTTTTCCTCCAAGCCAATTATCGAACCAGAACATAATCTTACGTCCATTACCGATTTTCCACCAAAGAAAAGGCGCCATAAGATCAGCACAGCGAATAAGCCCTTTCCATGTAGCACTATCGGTAGGTTTTGCTACACACTCCGTAATTCTCCCCTTCGACAAATACTTTGCCATAATTAGATCCTTCCACACGGAGTTCTCCCCATGCATGATTCTCCAAGACAACTTTGAGGGAAGGGCTTCGTTGCACATGCGCGCAACCCGAATACTGAGCCCCACTTCCCATTTCGTGCTCATGACTTTTGGCCATCCAACAAGATGAAGCTTTTTTCCGTGTGATCCGAAGACTATAAAAAATTGCAGTTCAAGCGGTCAATTTGCACGCACACATGCTCTGGGATCCATGATGCTTGCATATGATAAACTGAAAGCACCGACGATATGGATTGGATGAGGGTTACACGACTCGCAAAGGTAATGAGCTTTTCTTTCTATCCCATAAATCTCTTCGTGATGCGGTCTAAAATAGTAAAAAAATCCGCTCTCGTGATCCAACCGTGAATAAGAGAGACGCCCAGATATTTCCCTAAATTTTGTGTTTGACCAAAGCCCAAAATCTCGTTAATTTGTCGTTTCAAACTCGCTCCATCTCCTTTCGAGAAAAAAAAACTTTGGATTTATTATTGCTAAGTTTTAATCCCCACGACCCCCAAAACTTACATGGAACCCTTTCGATGACTTTGGTCATAGTTTTAAACGGACGCCCCATCAATACAAGATCATCAGGGGGAAAAAGATGAGACAACCGTGGACCGCCTCGACACGGGAACAAGGGCCGCCAATTATCTTTCTCAACCTCTTCTTGTATTAAATACGCGAGGCGCTCCATTTAAAGCACAAAGAGATAGGGTGAAAGTGGGTCCCCTTGTCTTAGCCCGCACGCATGATAGAAAGGTTCTAGGGGGGCGCTGTTCCACAAAACCCTCGTCGATGCACTTCGAACACAAAACATAATGAGTTCGACAATCTCAGCAGGAAAGAGGAAGGTGTGGAGTGTTTCCTTCAAAAAGCCCCAATTTATCTTGTCATACGCCTTTTCCAAGTCCAGTTTCATGATCCTACAACCCACCTTGTTTTTCTTCTTACTACGCACATAGTGGATGACTTCTTGAAGCAATAAAATATTATCTTGCGTGCTTCTCCCTTTAATAAAGTATGACTGAGTCGGGGAGATAATTTCTGGCATGATTTCTCTAAGGCGCGACGTAAGGCTCTTTGTGATAAATTGATATAAGACGTTGCAAAGAGATATCGGCCTAAACTGTGTTATGCTTTCCGGATTCAGAATTTTTGGTATAAGACATAAGAAAGCCTCACAAATCTTAGGATCAAAGCTTATATCCTTGTAAACGTCCCTCGCAAAGTTATACAAAGAGCCTCGGATCATTTCCCATGATTTATGGTAGAATTTGGCATGTAAGCCATTCGGCTCGGGTGCTTTAAAAGGGCTCATAGAGAACTTAACTTCTTTTACCGCTTCCGGTTCCAAACTACAGGAAAGTCGCTGGAAAAAATCCTGTGAGAGTACGGCTTGGTGTGGAGATATTGGGAGACTGGCTCGGTTCGAGGCATCCTCGCCCCCCGAAAGACCCGAAAAGAGCTATGCGTAGTAATTGTGCGCGTGAGATTTCAGCACCCCATCATCATTCGACCAAACTCCATCAATCTTAAGCGCATTGATTCTATTTCGCTTCCTTCTCACCATCGTAGAGCGATGGTAAAACTTCATGTTTCTATCCCCGTCGCTAATCCACTTTACTCTTGATTTCTAAAACGATAGAATTTCCTCCTGTCTCAACAAAATATTAGCTTTCTTCCTTAACAAGCCTAGTCACTTTTTTCCTTAATCTTGTTTGTTTTGGTTCAATGACTTCTTCCACAACATGGTCAACTTTCCTCTTTGCTTTTTTCCCCTTTGTCACCTTTCACACTTCAATTCATAAATACATGGTAATTGTATAGTGATAGTACCATCACTTCTGGAACATCAGCAGCCTTCACATTGGTTGCATTCTTCTCTGTTGGACTCATGCCATCAATAATGTCCTCAACACACACCTTTCTTTTACCTTTTCCACCTTTCTTCACTTGGACAGTTTCCTCATTGATATAAGCATCACAAGAGAACAATGAGAACCATTAATTAACCAAAACTTTTCATCCAAATTTAAACATAGTTCAAATTAACACATTCACATATGATTGCAACATGTTTGGATCAACATAGTACACTCAAAAACACACAAAACTTCTTTTGTGTCCTTTTCGGATCAAAACAATTTGACTAAACCCCCAAAAAGGACATACTTTTAACAATCAAATAGGACTTTTACCCTTTTGAGATGAACACCGTGTAAAAAATCCACACAAAACTAAAAAAAAAAGTTAACATATCATTTCTAACATGCTTGGTATTGGTGCACAAATTCGACCAACTCGAGCAATAAATAACTATGGTTTATGTCAAAAGGGACGAATCGTACCGTAAACAGGTGTATTCGTCCCCTTCGGTATGTACTCGAAACTGAACCTCAATTTCCAACTCATTTCGCGCACTAAAAGTGATGACCCGAAGATTTTCCCTAAAAAAACGAAAACGAAACATACCCACAATGTCAATGTGCTCGAAAGATGATGTTACAAAGTGAAGATATGTCAATTTCGGGTGGGTTGCTAAGATTTAGACGGATTTGAAGTGGATTTAGAGAGACAAGATGAAGAACCCTAGTTTAGTTTGCTGCCCGATTTTTTTCTAAGTGTGGATTTTGCTAAGTGTGGAATGAATGGTTTAAGTTTGCCCCTTCAACTTAGTTGTTTTTCAATTTTTTCCTTTTTGTTAATCACAACATAATTATCAAAAATACCCCTCAGAGCCTCACGTGACACGCATGGGATCGGAATATTCCTAGGAATCTTGGTTGGTTTCCGGCAAAGGGGCAAATCGAACATAATGATATAGTTTAAGAGGTAAATTGCTTATTTATTTAGTTTAAGGACGAGTTCGAAAAAATATACATAATTCAAGGCGTTTGATGCATTTATCCCTATTATAAATTATGTGAAAATTTTGGTGTAGGGGGGCTGGGAGCTCTCAAGTAAAGCATCAAAGTACTACAATATATATTTGGAGAGCAAGATATAATATTATTACTTTTTTATCATTGATATAATATTATTACTTAATTAAAGCTGCTTTGGGCCTTATAGTGAGACAAGCCTAATACTAATGCTTATCTTAAAAATAACTCTTTAATTACCTATATTCAACCCATGCAGCACCTTCCCCACATAAAAACAAGTTATGTAAGCTAACTAACCAAAATATGGTGGGAATAGGGACCACTACTTGAAAGACTCTTGCTTTCATGTGATATGCACCTAAGACTTGGAATCTTTCATAAAGTTGCACGTTCTCCAGAAATAATATCGTACAATTTTTGTACATACACCGACCTCCAAAATTATCAAAATTATATTACTCTATATCACTGATACCGCGATCTGATTTATACACGCTTCGATCATCATTTATTTGTTAGATTAGTACCACGCCGCCCCATGTTCTAATTACTTTTTCTTGGAAGTTGCTTTTCGATTGAAGTGGGTTGAATTTTGTTGCACCCCCTCTTGTTAATTATACATCCCATTAGTTTGTCTGAAGACTAAATATTCTTGGGGTTACAAGTTGAGATTAATTAATGCAAAATTGAATCCGAAATAATAGGGAAACTTTTAGGGGATAAACTACGGCCGACCAGAATTAAGGTCAGCACGTGACCAGGGGTATAGTGATCTGTTTCGAATCATTTTATGTCATCTCTCTCCACCATTTAATTCAAGATCTGACCACCAAAGCTATTTGTGTGTGCAGCTCTAAGAACAATTTTCAAATTATTATTATTTCTCATGAATAATATCACGTTGTTTTTTACTTGTTACATCAATTTTTGAAACTTCGGTCAAATCCCATCTCATAATTTCATAGTTATTTAGTTAGGCATGCGATCAGCTGACTTAATATATGAAAGTTGTTGACAGTTGTTTATTTTCGGGATTTCGTGGTGGATTATAATGCAGTGCCTGAATTTGAATAACAACTTAATGCTATTTGTTAAGAGGTTTAGAATTATAACCTATTTAACTGAATTATTTAGGGGTTGGAACGTCCTGTCCGTGTCTCAAAAAGTGACGATATTATAAAAGAGAACAAAGATACGAGAATATTCCTTCCTTTATTTATTGAACTTCACTCCCAAGTTTCTTGTATATGATTGTGTGTTAAAAGTCTGAGCATGTCTTTAACTATGAGATTATCTCCCCTTATATAGAGTTTTTTAGGGGCACGTGTCAGTGTGCATGTTTAAATGATTTACAGGTGTTGAAATATGGATAAGAAGATAAGATAAGATAAGATAAGATAAGATATATCTTTCATCTACTAAGCGATGACTAGGATGATCTTTACTTCTTCCGATAGCTCTTCGGATCTCCGATGGGTTGCTCTTCCGGACTCTATTCTCCGAGGGGTTCTATATTTGATAGTGACTTGATGGACAAGTAAGGACGTTCTTCTGGGGGTGTTGTTGTTCCGATAAGGGTACGGTTCATTCGGGTGTAATATTTTATGGATATGTTCTCCTAGGGGTATTTCCGCCCGTGACTTGGACTCCGAGGGCTCTTTTGTCCTCGGGGAGTAGCTCTTTCTTGTCCAGGTCCTCGTAGTGTGCCTTAAAGTGGCTCTGGTATTTAGATCTGGCATTGTTCTTCAGATTCGGCCTTCGGAGTGATGTTTCGAGGGCATTTTAAGTTGAGGAGTGTTCAGCAAGGAAGTGTTCTCGTGAGATTCTGGGACTCGGGGTCCGTCGTGGTCCCTCTTGGCGCATTGATAGATATCGAAGTCGCGCGGATCCATCGGGATTTACTCTTTTTACGATGTCGCGTTGATATCTTTTCTTTATTCATCGTTGACTTTCCAAGGGACGATTTGGTGCCTCCTCGGGTGTTCCTTCATACCGCTTCGGGTCAATGACCGAGGGGTGTGGTAACATCCGATGGGCCTCCTCATCGGGAGTGGGTACGTCTCATCAGAAGTACTCGTGACAATACTATTGTCCATATATTAATTCCTATATTTAGGACTAATATTCTCTTTAATCTTGTATTTATTTTTCACGGTTAACACTAGCCCCCCCAAATTTCAATCGTCATCGTAGAAATATTATTTTTTGGTTTTTGTAAACCGAGGGGCGTTTTTTTAATTTTTCCTTTGTCAATTTTATTTTTTGGCACTTTTCCGAGGGTAGGGGAATTTTCGCTTCTCTTATTTTTTTTCTATATATATATATATATTTATATATATATATATATATTTTACGAGAATTTCTCGGGGATATTATAAATATATATATTATAAAAATCATTTATGGAAATTACCTTTTTTAGCCCCTAGGAGCAACGGTCCTCTTTGTAACGGCTCTCTTTTTTAGTCGTTGGATGCATTGAAGGTGCTTTATTCATCCGTCTGTTGATTTTATTCCAACGGCTAGCGCATGGAGGGACGCGTGTCATCTGAGTGGGCAACGTGGGCGTGGAAGGCGGGGCACGTACTCAACGGTTTTCTCTATAAATAGGAGCGTCCGTACCCATCTTCTTTCATCTTTCAAATTCTCCATTCTTCAAACTCTCTCTAGCAAATTCAACTTTCTCCAACAATTTCGAGTTCTTTTTTGGTCTTCTCGCGAAATTTCTCTAAACTTTTTTCTCCCTCGTTTCTAAATTTTCTTTTTAATCACGATGGCTTCCTCTACATCTACTGATCCTATGACCACTGCCTCTGCCTCGGGGACCGTCGCTTTCGTTTCCTCCGTTGATCCTCTGGCAGTTACTGGTGGTGCCGCCGAGGGGGGTCCAGCACTTAGTACTCGTAAGCGAAACGTGAGTGGTTCCATGGGGGAGGAGGGGGGTGCTACTCCTTCTAAGAAGGTTAGCGCTTCAAAGCCCAATAAGTCCGAGAACCAAAACCTTCTAAAGGTTCTGAAGACGGCGAGTACCGCTACTCGGAGCCAGGTGTCGTCTTTATTCAAGACGTTGGGGGCGTACCAAAAAAACATGACATTGCAGATTCCGAAGGGTGATGAAAGGGCTAATTCTCCTCCTGAGGGCTATCTTACGGTGTATTTTGCCCAGATGAAGTTTGGGAGGAGGTCTTTTATGCCACCCTTCTTTTGTGAGGTTTTCAACGCCTATAATGTTTGCCCAAGCCAGATTACTCTGAATAGCTTCACGGCGTTGTGTATCTTCGTGTTTTGGTGCCATGTGAAGCAGATTAGTTGTACGCTGGACAAGTTTTTCTCGATTTTTGACATTGTGGCTGCGGGAGGTGGCCCATTTTATCACTTCCGACATCGGGACAACGCAAAGAATCTCACGAGGAAGATTCTGGATGAGACGCTCAGCTCCCACAGTACCTGGAAAGACAAGTATATTTTCGTGAAGCCTGTGGGAGGTAAGTGGGGCGTACCTTTCGTGTGGAGGACTGACACCAAGTTGGTTAGGGCTCTGACGCCACTTCTGGATCCGGGGATGACTTTTGCCCCCGTGATTCTTCAGAAGTCTCTAATGGAGTCGGAAGACTTCAACAAGCTGTACATGGTGTTGGGGTTGCATAGGGTGGTGTTTACCGACGACGCCATCCCCGAGCTGCTCTCTCTTCTTTGCAATGAGTTGACAGTCTTGAGTAAGTGATTTTTCTATTTTTTATGACATTTTTAAATCCCCCTTGCGTGAATGTTAAATTTTTTTTTTCTAGTCTGATATTTATGGAATACTCTTCTGTAGCTGTTCTACAGGGGGAGTTTTGTCGCACTATTTTTCGAGCAAGGGTTCCTCGGAACAGTCAATCATGGCGGCGTTATCGGAGCAGGAGATTCCGGCCAAGAGTGGTCGGTTAAGTTTCAGGGCTCATACATCTTCTTCAGCCCAATCATCGAGTGGTACATCCCGGGTTCCTAAGGAGGGAGATTATGTTTACGAGGAGGTTAACTCTCCCGAGGATGAAGGCATGCACCCGTCGCGGCACGAGGAGGCGGAGGACCATACCCCCTTTATCATTGGGGATGACGGTGCCATCATAGTCGTTCCTCTGGCCAGTTTCGACCCGCGGGTTGCTATGGTCCCGGTAACGGGTCAAGGTTCATCTGCCGGGATTTCCCCTAGGACTTCTGGGGTGAGTTCACATCAGAGGGAGGCCATCTAGTGGAGAGGAGTTCACCTCAGGGGAGTCCCCCTCCGAGGGCTATCGAAGAGGAAGTGGGGATTGCTTCGCATGAGGTGGTGGATATCTCCTCGGAGGATCCTTCTTTATCCCCTTCTCACGAGGATAAGTCAACTCCTGATAAGCTTTTATTTTTTCTTTTTTAGATTCTTAGCATAGTATCTCTAGTACTCCATTGGTAGAGGAGGAGGGTGCTCCCTTGTCAGGTAATTAGTTATTCCCCTAACTGCTTTGTCTGAATTAGTTTATCATAGGATATCTTCCCTAACTTGTCTTTTTTGTAGGAAATGCCTTGTTGGCGCAACTCCTCCGTTCTCACTCGGAGTTGTCACTAGGCGATTCTGAGGAGGTTCTAGAGGTGTTGGACGTACAACCTGGGGACTTGATCGTGCAGAAGGAGCTTCTGAGCTCGCTTTTTGGAGAGGTTGGCCCTTCGGTCACCACGGGGGCTCCTAAGGCCTTATTCACAGAGGCGACTACTACCACTCTAATGGCGGCAACCTTTCATCCGACGGCTCCTGTTCCGGTGACCTTGTCTCCGAGAGGTCATACTTTTCAGACGCCTATACCTCCTCGTGGACCGAATGAGCAACCCTCGTCATGGACTATGGGGGATGCTTATCGAGAGATCCTCTAGTTCTTTGCCTCCTCCAACTCCACGTCTGTCGAGGGTTTCCAGTTTCTATACACCAGTCTTAACTGGATGGGACTCATGGTAAGCTTCAGCCTTTCTCTCCTTCTTTTATTTGTAATTGTTTTCTTGTGTTATATGCTCGAGTCCTCATAGTTCTTTCCTTTTCTTCTTGTTTTATAGATAGGAAAGACTCGGGAGGCAGTCGCCGCCGTTGAGCAGCGTGGGTTAAAGGATGTGGAGGAGGTGGAAGCACTCCGAGCACAACTGGCGCCCCTTTTGTCTAAAGATAAAGAGGGCAAGGTGATAGAGGAAGTGCTTCGCACGAAGATCTCGGATTACAACTTCCGCTGGCAAGAGGATCAAAAGGAGAAAGAGGTTTTGCGCCTCATGATGGAGCGGGCGCGGTCTGTACATGAGCGAGTGGAGGCGTCCGACAAGGCTTCCAAGGCCCGCATTACTCAGTTGGAGAGGGAGAAGAAACAGTCCGAGGAGGCTCTTAGGTCTCAGATTGCAGCTATTGAGGGGGAGAAGGCTGAGGGGCTGGCAAGGGAAAGGGAGATCCAAGGGTTGTTAAGTCAGCTCACTGATCGGGCCAACTCGGCCGAGAAAAGCTGGCTGAATCCGTGCCTCCCCAGGAGGTACAGAAGAAGGTAGAGGTTGTCGTCTTGCATGTTGTAGCGGAGGCGGAGCGGCAGTACACTGAGCTTTCCGATAGGTAACACGCGAGAGATGCTCTTGGGCATAGGCTATGGGGCTACTTGGAGTGCGTGAAGGTGTCAAGAGGGGTGGTGCGGCCGGAAATTGACTTATCTAGGACTTTTGATGTTTCCAAGCTGAAGAAGCCTTCCTCCGAGGAGGTTCGCTCTCTCTTGGAGACATCCGACAGCTTGTTGTCTCCTCGGGGTTCCCCAATCCCCTCAGCGAGGAGTCGGAGTGCGAGGACTAGTGGTTCCGGGGGAGTTCTCTCACTTCCTGCTCGGCCATCTTTCGCCGCTGCTCCCTTCGAGGAGGGCACTTCTACGACCTTCGCCTCTTCCCTTCCGACGACCGGGGTTTAGCTTATGATTTTTTCTGGCTTTATTGTAATTTTTATGCTTTCGTGCTTTAGTTGTTTATTCTTTTTTTTCGCAAATGTACTATACTTTCCGAGGACTTCTCAGTTTTTTAAGTAAATGAGCAGTTATTTTTTTTGCTCAATTTTGTCTATTTCCCTCTTTTACCTTTTCCGCTTGTGAGTAATAGGTAATACTTAGCAACTATCATGGTCTAACCCTTTCATTAGCATTTTTTAAATAATTAAGATTAATTCTTGATGGCCAAGTAAAACCTTAGCAGGGCGTGTCTCTTTGCATGAGATTTCACCCTTCTTAATAGGATTATTACTAGACACGTAGCCTTAGTAATTAAATAACTAGGACAGCTCATGCTTTTATCCTTCTTATTAATAAAATGAGCAAAATTATATAAGCGCTTAGTGAATCCTATTATACTTAGTTCCAAGTTTCACCTTTCTTACTTGCAGTATTCGACTCTTTATAAAGCTATACTTTGCTCGTTGTTCTAGTGAGATTAATTAAGAAAGAGTAAGTTACTTACCTTATCACGATGATGCCTCCATTTTATAAGAAAGGCGGTTCAGTTTCTTCACGTAACTCTTCGCGGAATTCCGCTCGGAATCCTTCCCTGCTTCTAGGAGTTCGTCACGCCTCTTCGGAGAGTTCCGTTGTAGGGTCAGGGGATGGGCTCCGTAGGGGTGGTACTCCGACGAGGGCAGCGTGTAGGCATTCGCATGTAAATTCCCATCGGATGAATCATATAAGTGAAGTTTTTATGAGTCGAGAGTCCTATTCTCTGAGTGACGAGTCCTCAGTGTTTGATGTGCTTCCGTTGGAGACATCGAGATTATTGGGACAAGGAAGCGTTGGTTCCGCCATCGATAACGAATATGAGGGGTCTGTTATGACTCTATTCGCTGAATATAGTTTGGATTTGGATAAGTTTGATATTGTAATACCCCATCCCGAGCAGAGGGCTTATGACCCCACTTCGGGTTATCTTACTATTTATCGAGAGCAGATGAGGTCCGGGATGCGGGTGTTCTTCCACCCCTTTCTTCAAACTCTTTTTCAATACTGGCAAATATGCCCGAGTCAGTCAACACCCAACTCCTACCGCTATCTGGTGGGATATATTTTGTGTTGTGAACTTTTGAATTTGCCAATGTCTCCTTATCGGATAGGGGCCATATTTGCTTTACACCCCTGCTCGGGTGGTCCTCCCTTATTTAGCCTAGCCCATTGGGACAAGAGTAAAACCTTTGTTCATGTATCCAATTCCCGTTCTGGTAGAAGGGATTGGAAACGAGGGTTTTTCTTTGTCCATCCTAGTGGTTTGTCGGCTAGATTATGAGGGGTACCACTCCAATGGGGTTTGGGTTATACTACTCCTAACGATGCGACTTTGAGGAGGGAGTGGGAGATATTGTCCGGTACTGGCCTATCTCGGGGTTGTACGATATAAACAGTTTGCTGGAGTTTCCTGAGACTCTTATCATGGCTGGTTTGCAAGAGGGGCGGAGATTTTTAATCTCCCACATCAGCCTCTTTATAGTAACTTCTTTTTTCGTAAGTTCTTCTCTTTGTCTTTTGCTCGTATGTGTTTTTGAAGTCTTCAGACTTATTGTATCTTTTACTTCTTGACAGGTTCAGAAATGGAAGCGTTTGCTATTAGGCCTTTTGATAGGGTTTTTAGGAGAGGTTGTGAATGGAGGGTATGCGTTGTCGGAGAATGGAAGTTCCGACCGCTTGAGTTTCGAGGCGTTGTCAAGCCGTTCGGAGGTGAGGGATTTGGGGGCTTCTCCCATGGCAGCCCCCCAGTTAACTTTTTGGCCCGTATTGTGGAAGATCCGACTGTTGTACTTGCTTGGATATATCTTACGATGCCTCCATTGGCGCCTTGTTCTCCTCATCGAGAGGATAGAAGTCTTTTGTATTTAGTTAAGGAGGGTTCCCTTTCCCCGGTCGCTGGTAGTTCTCGGCCCCTCGGAAGGAGTCTTGATTGGGTTTCTGTGCCACCACTCGAGGAAAACCCTCATCTCGGGGATTTTTCACCCCTCGGGGGAGGCTTTACTCAGGACCCTTCAACTGTTAGTTTTTATCGCAATTATTTGAGTGGTCTGCTGAATGCAACCGATTGCGAGCTGATGAAGACTTTGCCTTTGTCTAGCCTTCAAGACTTAGCCTGCAAGGATTTATGCGAGGTATGGTAGTGATTTATTCTTATTTAATACTGACCTTTAAGCGTTCCTTGTTGCAATGAACTTGGCTTTTGCAGATCTACATGGTGTTGAACGCCATCAGATCTAGGGGGAATCCTCTTCAGACACGGATTTAGTATACCGTCGTAGAGATGAACTGGAGCAAAGTTTGCTGGAGGCACAAGAGGAGATCGCCCAATTGAAGGCGGATCGTGAAACTGTTCGAGATGTTCACGATGGGGTCTTGCAGGCGAAGTGGGACAAGTCGTGGGACTTGGAACGCCGTTTAATGTTAGAGAGAGCCCGTGTGTTAGGTTTGGAATAGAGATTGGGGGAGCTGAGATCCGTTCCTCCGATGAGCAACTGTTGCGCGTCACGAGGGAGCGAGACGCGGTTAACCAGAAGGTATTGGAGATGACCCGTAGTCACGAGGTGGCTTTGGTTGTAGCCCGAGTCCAAGCTATGTTGGACATTGCTGGCCCGTCACTTCTTCGGGATTCTTTGCACCAGGAGATGCGTGACTTAGTCCGCATCGTGTATCGGTTGTGCCAGGATGCCGTGCAAGCTTTGCCAGAGTTTTCTCCGGGTCTGGCTGTCCCTGAGCTGAGCCTTCGCCAGGTATTTTCAGAGGTTTCTCCGATGGAAGATCCGGTCGTATCACTAGATGACCCCCTTAGTTTGTCCGTGGAGCAACGCCGACGTATAATCAGAGAAGGAAAGCGTCCGATGTGGGGCGCTTAGTTTGTATATGGTTATTTTTTTTGCTAGAATAAGGGCCTTTGTATAGGATATGGTCCAATATACCTATAGTGTGTGGGGCTTCGTTGTTTGTATCAAATGGTCCTTCGGGTTAGGTTGCTAAGATGACTTACATATAGAGTCATCATTTTGTCAGGCAACCTTATTTTTTTTTGCATTGTAAGGGAACCATCTATATAAACAACTTTCTTATTTATGTACAAAATGTTGTATTACATCAAGCATAGTATTTTTTTAAGATTAAGTGAGTTCCAGGTCTTGTGGAGCAACGCGCCTTCGGAGTTAGCGAGAAGATAGGTTGCGATTCCCACTATCTTGTAGGGTCCTTCCCATCAGGGATCGAGCTTGCCTACGTTCTTGGAAGCTCTGATCCGTTTCATCACTAAATCTCCTACTTGAAAAGCTCTAGTTTTTACCTTAGCGTTATAGTATCGTGATATTCGGGCCTTGTATTCTTCAATCCGGATGGCGGCTCGTGCCCTTCTTTCTTCGAGGAGGTTAAGATCCAGGGCTAGGTTGGAGCTGTTAGCGACTTCCTCGTATTCTCGGACTCGCCAGCTCTCTATGGAGACTTCCGAGGTCAGGACCGCTTCGCAACCATAGGTCAGGCTGAAAGGAGTTTCGCCTATGGCGGTGCTTTGCGTGGTCCGATAGGCCCACAATATGCCAGGTATTTCTTCAACCCACTTGGCCTTATGCCAATCGAGTCAGGCCTTCATGTTCTTCAAGAGGGTTCAGTTTGGTTCTTTCCACTTGTCCATTTGCTTGGGGGTATCCCACCGAGGCAAAGCGGTGTTTTATTTCCCAGTGGTCACACCACTTTTCTAATTCCTGGTTCGTGAATTGTAGACCGTTATCACTTACCAGGTTCCAAGGGATGCCAAAGCGGCACATGATATTCCTCCATAGAAAGTTGACGATGGCGCCTGCGGTTATTCGCGCTAGGGGCTCCGCCTCTACCCATTTGGTGAAGTAGTCAACCGCTACGAGTAGGAATTTCTTTTGGCCGACATCGGGGATGAGTGGGCCCACTATATCTATTCCCCATTTGGAGAACGGACAAGGGGTCAAATGGGGTTCCTACGGGGCTGCGGGCTGATGGATCCGAGGGGCGTAAGCTTGGCACGATTTACACCTTTCGACATGGCTTTTGCTATATTTAGCCATCGTGGGCCAGTAATAACCTTGCCGAATCAGGCGCCCGACCATGCTTTCGCCACTGGTATGGCTTCCGCAAGTACCTTCGTAAGTTTCTGCTAGAGCTAGTTGAGCTTCTTCTTCATTTAGGCATCGGGCGTGGGGGCAAGAATATGTCCTTTGGAATAGTACTCCATCCTTGAGGAAGTATCGAATGGTTTTTTTGGACATTATCCGTTGTACGACCTTATCCGTGGAGTATCCCTCCGAATCATGTAAGTAGGCTTTGATTGGAGTTACCCAGTTGGATGGGGGATCCATCGTGGCATTTACTTCTTTGCTCTCGGTCTTCTCGGACTCGCTGACATGGAGTAGGGTGATCTTTTGGGTATGGATGGCGGCCGTTTGAGTGGACATTTTAGATAAGGCATTCGCCTCTTGGTTTTCTTTTCGGGGAATTTGGACTATCTTATACTCGTTAAACCACTCTTGCCTTTGATGGACCGTTAGAAGGTATTCTTGCATTCTCTCTTCTTTGGCTTCGTATGAGCCATTGACTTGTTGCACGATCAACTGTGAGTCACTGTCGAAGAATACTCTCCTTATTCCCCCTTCTTTTGCAAGTCTCATTCCAATGAGAAGGGCTTCATACTCGGCCTCGTTGTTAGAAATGGGGTAATCAAGTCTGACGGCGAAGTGGAGCCTTTCGTCCTCTACTTCTTGATTTACAAAAACTATTCCCGCTCCCCGTGCGTGCTTACAGAGGAGCCATCTACATAGGCGTGCCATAGATGCTCGTTTTCCTCGGACCCGATGCCTTTTAGCTCCATTACGAAGTCCGCTAGGACTTGCGCTTTGATGGAGGGTCTCGGGGCGTAGGTAATGTCGTATTCAGTGAGTTCTACGGCCCATTTTATTAGTCTTCTCGATGACTCAGGCTTATTGAGAATCGCCCGTAAGGGGTGTTTTGTCAACACAGTGATTGGATGTGAGAGAACATAGGGGCGCAGTTTAGGTGCCGTAGTAACTAAAGTCAAGACTAGTTTTTTAGTCAGGGTATACCTGGTTTCTGCTTCGAGGAGAGTTTTGCCGACATAGTCTGCCGGATGATGTTCTCCGTTCTGTTATTTGACTAATACAGCGCTGATGGCCTCTTCTCCGACGGATAAATAGAGGAAGAGTTCTTCTTGGGGTAATGGTTTCACCAGCAAAGGGGGTTTCAACATATATCTTTTTACTTCTCCGAGAGATTTTTCGCATTGGGGGGGTCCACTAGAATCCCTTAATATTTCAGAGAATCTTGAAAAAGGGGAGTCCTTTTTCTGTAGACTTAGAAACAAATCGGCTTAAAGAGGCCATTCTGCCTGTTAGCTTTTGAACATCTTTAATTGTCTTCGGAGTGGGGAGTCCCACGATGGCCTCAGCCTTTTCGAGGTTGACTTCTATCCCTCTCTCCGTGACCATGAATCCTAAGAACTTTCCTCCTCGGATGCCAAATGAGCATTTTCTAGGGTTAACTTTCATCCCAAAATTATCCATGATGGTCAATGCCTTCCGTAGGTCCTCGGGGTGGTCTTCCGCGGTATCACTTTTAACCACCATGTCATCCACATACACTTCTACCGATTTTCTGATGAGTCCAGCGAGCATAAGGCTTACCAGCCTTTGGTAAGTAGCTCCGGCGTTCTTTAGCCCGAAGGGCATTACCAAGTAGCAGAAGGTGCCTGCGTCAGTGATGAAGCTAGTTTTGTCCTGGTCAATTCCGGCCATCGGGATTTGGTTATATCCCAGATCTCCATCTAGGGTTGACAACAACGCGCATCCCGCGGTAGAGTCAACTAGTTGATCTATACTAGGCAAGGGGTAGCAATCTTTTGGACATGCTTCGTTGAGGTTGGTAAAGTCCACACACATCCGTCATTTCCCTCCATGTTTGGGGACTAACACTACATTAGCCAGCTATTCGGGGTATATGACTTCCCTAATTTGCTTTAGGCTAAGGAGTCGTTGTATCTCCGATCGGATGATTTTGTTGCGCTCGGGTACCATTTTTCTCTTTTTGGTTGGACTGGTTTAAGCCCGGGCTTCACATTAAGAAAGTGTTGACATACCTTGCCGCTGATTCGTCCAGGTGGTCCTCCTTCCCAAGTAAAGAGGTGATGAAATTGCTTGAGGATAGAAATTAGTTCAACTCCTATTGCTGGTTCCATATTGGGACCCATCTTAATCACCTTCTCGGGACTTCCTTCTACTAATTCCACCATCTTTAATTCCTCTACTGGTTGAACCCGTGCTTCTTCTGTTTTGCGCTTTTTATTACTCCCGAGGGTGAGTTCGTCTTCGTCCGAGGGAATAGCATTCATGCGACATTCTCTAGCCTTTGATTGACTTCTTCCGACTTCTCCAATACCTGAGAAGGTGGGGAATTTCACCTTAAGATTAAGGGTAGAGGGGATGGCTTTGAAAGCTCGGATGGACGGCCTTCCGCATATGGCGTTTTACGTTCGTGAAGAGGCCTCCACCACCCAGAATTTGGTGGGTTCTGTTCTTCGAAGGGCTTCTTCTCCCCATGACATCGGAAGGATTACAATTCTGAGGGTGTTGGAAGCTTCTCCTGAGAAACCTACGAGGGGAACTTCAGTCATTTCCAGTTGCTCCTTCCTCAATCCCGTGGCAAGGTACGTGGGTAGGAACAAGACGTCCACAGAACTACCTGTGTCCATAAGAATTCATTGGATTTTGAATCCCTAAATGATGGCCTCAATTACCAAGGGGTCTTCGTGGGGGATATATCACACCCTTCAAGTCCTCAGGTCCAAATGAGATACTAGGTAGTTTTGATCCTTGTACGGAACATACAGAGAGACCTTGCTCAGCCCTGCCTTGCTTCTTTCAAGTACTTCTTCTTTTTACTTTGGGGTGTTATTGAAAGGTCTCCACCCTCTATCATGTTAATAGTCCGTCCCGATGGGGCGTTGTCTTCATATGTCTCGGGGGGAGGAGGGGATTCCATTGCCCCATGGTTTTTTCTCTTGACTTCCGACTAGGGGTCACCTCTTCTTCTTCTTCTTCTTCTTCCTCTCGTGGTCTCTTTCATACATTCTGTTTAGGCTTTTCGGAATTGTTCACCTTTAAATAGTTTTTCAAGTATCCTGCCTCTAAGAGGCGAAGGATTTCCCTTTGTAGAGCAGTGCATTCCTCGGTAGTATGTCCATAAGTTTTATGGAATTTGCAATACTTACCCGTGCTTTTTATCAGGGAATCTGGCTCGCCTGGGCCAGCGTAACTCTTCACTGCCCCTCATCACATTAAGTATTTCTATGGGGGCCACGGTCATCGGGGGCACGGGCACGGGCCGGAGAAACTTTTTGACCGTACCGCCATCGTTTTTACTCTGGGGCGGCTTCCCTTCTTTATTCTTTTCCCTAACTTTTGTCTCCTACTCGGTGCGTTCGTGAGGTTCATCATTTTCCATACGCCTCTTCGTACCTTCGGCTTCCTCCATTAGGATGTAGGTTTCCGCTTGTTGCATGAGTTCAGTCATATCCGTAATATGATTTCCCATGAGGTATCGGAAGAATTCGCCCGCTCGGAGTCCTTGAGTAAGTATGTCAGCTAAGATGATGGTGGTAACATTCGGGACATCCAACCCTTCATCAGTGAAGCGCTTTATGTATTCTCGCAGGGATTCGTTCTTTTGTTATTTCACAGGAAAGAGGTGCGTGGCTGATTTAGGGTATCGCCAATTACAGGCAAATTGCCTCACAAATAAGTGGGCTAATCGATCAAAGTTATCGATGGAATTAGGTGGGAGGTGGGTAAACCACGCTTGCGTCCGGCCTCCGAGGGTAACAGGGAACACGCGGTAAAAGACGTGGTCCGGGGCGAAATTGAGATCCATTTCGACCAGGTATTGGTGTATATGATCCTGCGGATCTTTCCCATCTGCTTCTCCAGTGCATAAAGGAACGTTAACGGGCCGCATCCCCGAAGGGACGGATGCTAGGGCGATCTCGGGGATAAAGGGGGAGATTTTGAAAGTAGGATCCTCCTTGGGCCCTATAGTTTTCTTAAGGTCACCCGTTTCCTTGAGGAGGTCGTCAAGGATTCTCCATAGGGTTGGATTTTCACCCAATGAAGGGAGCGGCGTGGGGCGGTCTAAAGAGAACGACCCTTCCCTCTGATGGCCAGCCCTCGGCGTTCCTTGGTAATCGTAGTACATCCAGGGATCCTGCAGAGGTACGCGGTGCCTGGGGTCGGAGGCAGGGCTTCACCTGGTCTGAGGCCAGTCCTCTTCCGCGTGGTGGGCTCTCTAGAGGAGGGATTCAGAGGGCATCTCCCGAAGTCTTCCGTATCCACGTGGGGGTCTCCGAGCCTCAGATTCCATAAATCTCTCAAAGATAGAACGAGGAAGGTTGATAAAGTCTCTTCCATCGGACCAACGGTCTAACAAAGTTTCTTCTGAATCTCTTTGTTGAGTCGGACGGCTTTCACTATGAAATAGATTTTCCATAATAGGCATCGCTTAGTTGTGCACGCTCGAAGGCAGATTCTATGGCGTTCCCACAGACGGCGCCATTTTGTTAACAGGTTTAGAATTATAACCTATTTAACTGAATTATTTAGGGTTGGAACGCCCTGCCCGTGGCTCAAAAAGAGAACAAAGATACGAAAATATTCCTTCCTTTATTTACTGAACTTCACTCCCAAGTTTCTTGTATATGATTGTGTGTTAAAAGTCCGAGCTTGTCTTTAACTATGAGATTATCTCCCCTTATATAGAGTTTTTTAGGGGCACGTGTCAGTGTGCATGTTTAAATGATTTACAGGTGTTGAAATATGGATAAGAAGATAAGATAAGATATATCTTTCATCTACTAAGCGATGACTAGGATGATCTTTAATTCTTCCGATAGCTCTTCGGATCTCTGATGGGTTGCTCTTCCGAACTCTATTCTCCGAGGGGTCCTATATTTGATAGTGACTTGATGGACAAGTAAGGACGTTCTTCTGGGGGTGTTGTTGTTCCGATAAGGGTACGGTTCATTCGGGTGTAATAGCTTATGGATATGTTCTCCGAGGGGTATTTATGCCCGTGACTTGGACTCCGAGGGCTCTTTTGTCCTCGGGGGTAGCTCTTTCTTGTCCAGGTCCTCGTAGTGTGCCTTCCAGTGGCTCTGGTATTTAGATCTGGCATTGTTCTTCAGATTCGGCCTTCAGAGTGATGTTTCGAGGGCATTTTAAGTTGAGGAGTGTTCAGCAAGGAAGTGTTCTCGTGAGATTATGGGACTCGGGGTCCGTCGTGGTCCCTCTTGGCGCATTGATAGATATCGAAGTCGCGCGGATCCATCGGGATTTACTCTTTTTTCGATGCCGCATTGATATCTTTTCTTTATTCATCGTTGACTTTCCAATGGACGCTTTGGTGCCTCCTCGGGTGTTCCTTCATACCGCTTCGGGTCAATGATCGAGAGGTGTGGTAACATCTGATCTGCCTCCTCA
Source organism: Linaria vulgaris (assembly GCA_948329865.1). Classification (NCBI taxonomy): domain Eukaryota; kingdom Viridiplantae; phylum Streptophyta; class Magnoliopsida; order Lamiales; family Plantaginaceae; genus Linaria; species Linaria vulgaris. Next base: position 37,665,123 of record OX415253.1, read on the forward strand.
TCGGGAGTGGGTACGTCTCATCGGAAGTACTCGTGAAAATAGAATTGTCCATATATTAATTTCTATATTTAGGACTAATATTCTCTTTAATCTTGTATTTATTTTTCACGGTTAACACTCTTTTTAAGATTTTTTTTCCAAAAAGACCTCCCTCCTTTTATTCTTAATATTTCCTCCTTTATATAGGAGTAAGTTTTAGTACAAATGGTATCTATGCATGTTTCTACTTTGACAAGTGTTCCCTGTGTATAGGAGTTGGGTGTTTATATTTAACTCTTGACAAATGTCTCCGAGGAAGCTGACATATCTTCAGGGAGATGCTGTCTTTGAATTCTTGATGCCGTGTGTCTCATGTGGGTTGAGTCACTCTTCCCTTCGACTTTATCAGTTTTTGTGGATGAGCATTTGACGTGTACTAGGAGGCTGCCCTTTTGCTCCGATACCAATTTTGCAGGGAGGAGACTTCGATTCGGGGGGAGCTCTATTGAAGAATTTTTCCAGAGGATCCGATATGCTGCCTTTTACAGGGTATCGTTCCTCGATAGGATAAGTTTCGTATCGTATCTTTTATAAGGTAAATGCTAGAGCACCATATCCCTGGGGGTGTTCTTGAAGCTATTTAAAACTTTTGATACCTCGCGCAGCACCTACCGATACTGAGGTAAGTCTCTGTGACACTTGGGAGGCATCGTGAAGAAAAAGTAGGATTTAGTAAAAGCTAGTGTTAATAAAAGTTTATTAGGAAGCTAAGATATAAAGGGCAAGAATTTCAAGAAAAATATATACAATTTCACATAGTGGGGTAGACCAAAAGGTAAATTTTAGCACGACCAGGATACAAGGTTTGACCGTGTACATATCTTTGGTTGAAATGCCATATGGGTTTAATGACTTTTTCTGTCTTTTTTCCTTTCTAAATTAGGTGCAACACATGCAAGGACTTCTAGAATCATTACTCATTTAATTAGTATGTTTGTTTCTTGAACAAACTATATTCAATTTACTATTACTTTCCCTCCGACTTATAAGTTTTTTTTTTTTTTTTTATGAATAGACTTATAAGGTTATTTGGCTCATTAGTTTAGCGGTGATCAAATATCATAGGTTGTGAAGAACTGTTTACTCAAATTATAGCATATGTTGACATAAGAAAAATTATAAGGCCAAATTTGTACAACCATGTGTTCGTAATCAATATAGGTCAAATTCCAGAAACATAGAAGAAAACATTTGTATGATGATCTCAGACTTAATTTATATTCACTTTCCTATACCAACCTTTCATTTCCTTACCTCTCAGATGTCTTTATGCCTTTTCTAGATGATTTCCCCTTTGAGGTGACATGCATATAGTTAATTATTACATGAAAATAAATTATGTTCGTATGCTTAGGTAAGTGAAACTAAAACAATATATATATATATATATATATATAATATAGGTCAAATTCCAGAAACATAGAAGAAAACATTTGTATGATGATCTCAGACTTAATTTATATTCACTTTCCTATACCAACCTTAAATTTCCTTACCTCTCAGATGTCTTTATGCCTTTTCTAGATGATTTCCCCTTTGAGGTGACATGCATATATAGTTAATTATTACATGAAAATAAATTATGTTCGTATGCTTAGGTAAGTGAACTAAAACAATATATATATATATATATATATATATATATATATATATATATAACTTGAAAGCAAAGAAAGCTATTAGATTAGAAACTAGAAAAGCGGAATTGCCACTGGTATTCGATTTCGATACCAGCAAAATGGAGATCGAAATCAGATCAATTTAAAACGATCCAATTCGATCCAAAATCGTTCGATTTCGATTTGATTTGATCCAACTTCGATCTTTTGCTTGTTTTTCTTTTTATTTTAATGTTAAAGAATAAGCATTATATAACATTTTATCTTGCATCTAAAATTAAAGGTGACTTGTATTGAACATGAACATAATGAAAATTTATAACAAATTCGCATGCACTAGTGATTTTCTCATTACAAAATATTAAGCCAATTTACAACATAGAGAACCCCCCCTAAAAAACAATTAATAGTTAGTACTTAGTAATTAGTAGGTTACTGTGAATATTATGATTCAGTAATGAATCTGATCGTCGATCGTGACGACGATGATGAAATCGAAAAGAGAGAGAAGATCATTAGGGTTTGTGTAAATTGTATACTGAATTAATTAAATTACAAATCAACCACAAAGCCCTTTATATAAGAGGGCCTAGATGGAGTAAAAAGAAAATACATGGAGGAAAAGTGTAAAATCCAAAAAGGAAAGAATGATATACTAACATACAAAACGCGACTTTGAGAGTCAGCTAACATCCTCCTCACGAGGACATGGATGTCAATAAGGCCCATCTTGGACAACATTTGTGTAAAAGGCTGGACCGCCAAAGGTTTGGTAAAAATGTTTGCGAGTTGGTGTTCATTCGAGACATGTTGGACCTTTAACAGTCCATGTTGAACCTTCTCGTGAACGAGAAGCAATCAATCTGAATGTGTTTCGTTTGTTCGTGCTGAACGAGGTTGGCGACAATGGCAGCTGCACTGTTATTGTCAGTGAAGAGAACTGGAGTGTGAGTCTGAGATACACACATGTTATTGAGCAGTTGAATCAACTATAGAATCTCGCATGTGGTGGTGGCCAGAGCTCGATACTCTACCTCTGTTGAAGAGCGGCTCAACGTAGGCTACTTCTTGGCTTTCCATGAGACAAGGTTATCCCAAATAGACAGCATAGCTGGTAATGCTCTGCTGAGAATCAAGACAACTGACCGAGTCACTGGTAGAAAAATATTTTAAATGATTTTCACAATTAGACGGGTAAAATAGTCCCTTACCTGGGCTGCTCTTTATATACCGAAGAATCCGATAAGCAATAGCTTGGTGTGACAATAGGTCTAGCCATGTACTAAGTTATGCATTGAATGCTAAAGCTCATATCTACCAGCTAATTGTCAAATACAATAATATGTCCCCATAATCTCCTGTAAGTAGGGGGGTCAGACAAGTAAGGAGAAGAATCATGAATTTGCCACTTGAGTATAGAATCCATAGGAATGACAAAAGGTTTTGAACCAAGATAACCATAATCCTCTAAAATATCTAATGCATACTTTATTTGGCAAAGAGAAATGCCATTTTTAGACCTAGCTACCTCACTTTCTAAAATATACTTAAGATTACCCCCAAGTATTTGATAGTAAATTTAGCATGCAAATGATTCTTGAGAAGAGTAAGTGCATACAGAAAATAATGGCATCATCAACATAAATCAACAACGCAGTAAAAGAGGAACCAGACTGTTTCACAAATAAGGAAGAGTCAGAGACAGACTGACTATAACCAAAATCAAGTAAACAAGATGCAAGTTTGTTATAGCATTGTCTAGAGGCTTATTTTAAGCCATAAATAATATTTTTAAGTAAACAAACTCTTTTATCACTGTTAGAGTAATACCTAGGTGGGGGAGTCATGAATATAACTTCACCTAGATCCCCACGAAGAAATGCATTATTTACATCTAACTGATGAACATGCCAATTATGAGAAGCTACTACTGTCAGAAGAACCCTAATAGTGGTAATCTTAGCAACAAGAGAAAATGTGTCAAAGACTCAAAGTAGTCTAACCCTTCTTCCTATGTGTAACACTTGTCTACCACCTGGCCTTATACCTTTCAATGGTGCCATCAAATTTTAATTTCACTGTAAAACCTCATTTACACCCTATACAGTGTTGCGAGGTGGCAACTCAGTTAAGACCCAAGTTTTAGTTTGTTCTAAAGCATGAAGTTCAGCTTTCATGGCCAGTTGCCACTCAATGGAGCTAGCTTGCTTATAATTTTTAGGTTCTTTGATGAAAGACACAGCAGTGGTGAAAACTCTATGTGTAGAACCCAAATGATCAACAGATATATGAGGTGCAATGGAATACTTAACATGCAAGATTGAGGATATGGCATTGCTCTTATGCAGGGAATTAGGCAAGCCATAGTCATAGATGTCCATATAAGTTGGAGGATGCACAAACCTACTTGACCTTCTAACAACAGTACCAGAATTAGGTAAGGCATGTAAAAGGGATGAGAAATGTTACTAGCATGAGCTAAGTCATGGGAAGAAGCAAGTGGGCTAGGGAGCTCCATTGGAGCTGAGCATGATGGCACAAAAGGTAGAGATAGAGTGTCTGAAGTAGGAGCTGGGGGGAAAGCTGGCCAGGGCTACTTGCAAAGAAGTAGTCCACATCATGGTCAACAATACCAACATCATGTAAAAGAATAAAATGGGTGGTGCAAGCACTGGTAGTGTCCTGCCCAAGAGTATTATGACGATCTAGGTTAGGTTTAAAAAGATATCATATTCATAGAAGATGACATTTCTAGAGATGAAAGTCTTCCCGCTAGAAATGTCTAACAGTAGATAACCTTTAGTGCCCATAGGATATCCTAAAAAAAATACGCTTAATGGCCCTGGAATCAAACTTGTGTCTATGGACATATATAGTAGATGTAAAATAGAGGCAAACAAAATATCTAAGTAAAGTATAATGGAAAAAAATCGAAACTAGTCATTTATTGTGTCCTAGTAACAGTTTTCGTCCTTTATTGTGTCATTGTTTTATTTTGGTCATTTATTGTGTATTTCATTACGATTTTGGTCCTTAGGAAGAAGTCTGAGTCGAAAAATATCATGTGGGAACACTTGACGGCCAAAATAAAAACATTTTTAATTCTCATATGCAAATTCACATGTGGAAACACTGGTTTCAATTTTTTAAATTTTTATTTATTTAAAATTCTGACCCGGCCAACCCGATTTGACTGGGTTATCCGGATCGGACGGGTCAAAATTTTAAACAAAAATATTAAAATTGTTGTTCCAACATGCGAATTTGCTTGTGAAAAAGACAAAAACAATGAATTTAGGGCGGCACGTGCTCCTACATAACATTTTCGGCTGAGATTCCATCCAAAGGACCAAAATCGTAGTGAAACACACAATAAATGACCAAAATAAAACAAGGACACAATAAAAGACGAAAACTGTAACTATGACACAATAAAGGACCAATTTCGATTTTTATCTAGAGGGTTATTATACAAAACCTCATAAGGGGACTTATTTTGAAGAACCTGAGAGGGAAGTCTGTTAATAAGAAATGCAGTAGTGGCAATGAAATTAGACCAGTAAATCAAAGGTATATGAGATTGAAATTTCAAAGATCTACCAACTTGAAGTAAATACTAATGTTTCCTTTCCGCTATACCATTTGTTGATGAGTTTTTACACAACTCCTCTGATGAATAATGCCAGTAGTTTCATAAAAATATTTCATAAGAAATTTAGTCCCATTGTCTGTCATGTTGGCTTTGATTTTAGAGGAAAATTGAGCTTGAAGAAGGATAGAAAACAAACTCAACTTTTGTTCAACTTCATATTTGTGTTTCAGAAAGTGAATCTAGGTACATTTGTTGAAATCATCCACAATAGTTTCAAAAACAATCTAAAAGGATCATGGGAAACAGTTGAGAAAGGACCTCAAACATCACATTGTATTAAATCAAAAGCATTTTCTGAAATGGAAGAGCTTTGAGAAAAAAAGACAGTTTCTTTTGCTTTGAAAAATGACACGTGTCACATAGGATGGAACCAGATGCAGATGCAGGAATAGCAGAGATAAGTCCCATCTTCTGAGAGGAGGGTAGTCTATTATGCCATAAAACTCTAGGAATAGTAGAGACATTACAGGAAACATTGTTTTGAGTACATAGAGTTTGCAAAACACAATTATTAAAATTCACAATGTATAAGCTATGTTGAAGTTTAGCAGAACCAATTATCTTCTTCATGAAGATGTCCTGCAGCATACATATAGGAACCAAAAGAAAACAGCAATGTGAGAGGAGGAGGTTAGTTTAGAAACAGGAATCATGTTAAAAAAGACATCAAGAACATACAACACATTCATGAGGGTAAGATCAGGTGAGTAGCAACAGTTGAACTGTTATTAGGTAGTTAGATACAAACATTCACAGATTGTGGGGTAGTAGTAAAGAAGTGAGGTGTGCAAATCATGTGATCAGTAGCACTAGTGTCCAAAACCCAACTATTCATATTGCACAAAGAGCGGGAAGTAGTAGCGTTCAAAGCAAAGATAGATATATTACCAACAAGGGTGGTAGCAGCAGAGTGTGAAGAAGATGAGGTAACCTAAGAGTTCTGAGGTGTAGATTTAGTCTTTGTGAAAGTTAGAAATCTCTCAAATAGATTTTGTAGATTAACATCAGGACCCATAGAACTCATATGTGGAGGTTGCTCATTAGAGGTAGAGCAATTAGCAGAAGAGTTAAGGGGCAAAGTTCCTTTGGCCTTTGGGTCATACCAACCAGGGGGATACCCAAATATCTGAAAACATTTGTCAACTATGTGGCCAGTATAGCCACAAAAAGTGCATTTCAACTTTTTCTTCTCTTTGTTAGTAGGGGGTTTTGCAAATCTTTTGTTAGGACCAGAAACAGTGGGGGGAGCAAATTTGGATTGATTTTCAGAAAAGTTGGCATGGTTAGTTCTAGTAAACATATCAAGTGGTTCAACGGAGTGGGTAGAGTATAACACGTGTTGGTTTTCTTCTTGAAAAAGTAGAGAATAGACTTGAGACAAAGAGGGGAGGGGTTTCATGAGTAGTATCTGAGTACGGATAGCAGTAAACGAGTCATTTAAACCGATTAGAAACCCAAGAACACAATCATGATGTTTCAAAGAAAGCATGTTCTTGTTGACATTGCAAACACAGTGACAACATGAGCACATAGTGATGGGGCATTGGTTAATATACTCATCCCAAAAAGATCGAAAGGTACTATAATATTCAGTAATAGACATTGCATGATGAGATATAGCGTAGAGAGATTTTTGAAGCTGAAATACCCTAGATCCGTCTGTGTGAGAGTAACGAGTTTTGAGTTCTTCCCATACCTCTAGATAAGTGGTTAAGAATTGCAAAATCTGGCGAATAGGCTTGACGGTAGAGTTGAGGAACCAAGCGATAACCAAGTTGTCGGCCCGTATCCAGGTGATCCGAGAGGCCTCGTAATCGGTCGGAATCGAAAGTTAACCGTCAATAAACTGGCCCTTGTTTTTGATGTTGAGATCCATCTGAATCGCCTTGTTCCACGCGACTTAGTTATCGCGGTGAGTTGATAACCAACGATTGAGGAGTTGTGAATGTCGTGAGAACCGAGGAAGCACACCGATGATGGATGTTCGCACGACGGACACGGCGTAGAGGAATTGGAGTAGCTTTTAGTGCTTGACACGGTGGAGAAAGTCGTCGAAGAAGGTCATTATTGATGAGATATAGTGCATCAGAGATTTCATGAAATAGGCATGGCAATGGGAAGGGTTTTACCCTACCCTTACCCTGAAAATGAGCTTAGGGTTAGACCCTTACCCTGATTTCAGGGTAAGGGTCTAGACCGAAACCCTACCATATAACCTTTGTAACTTTTGAAACTCAACTCAGGGTAAGGGTAGGGTCTGGGTCTTGACCCTTACTCTAAAAAGTTCATTTAAAATCACCTTAAACGATGTACTTTTCTCAAAATAATTTTTTTGTGAATGTTATAAGATTTGTTATCAACAAAAAAAAAAAATTTGATGCGGTCGAAATTTGGTAACGGGTCTAGTAAGACTCTTACCCATTTAACAGGGTAGGGTCTGAGTCTCTTAGAACAGGGTCTTCAATGGGCCTTGGTCAGGGTAGGGTAGGGTCCCTACCCAAGATTAGACACAGGGTCTTGGCAGGGTTTGGGTAAGGGTAGGGTAAAACCCTACCCATTGACATGCCTACTGGCATGAAATTAGGGTTTCATAGAGGAGAATTAGGGATCGCAAAAGCGGAAAAAGTACAATGGAAGAAATGATCAAGGTACCTAAACGAATGATACCATGTGAAAATTATAATATAGTAATGAATCTGATGTTTGATCGTGACGATGATAATGAAATCGAAAAGAGAGAGAAGAGAGAAGATGAATCGGATAACTCATTATGGTTTGTGTAAATTGTATACTTAATTAATTAAATTACAAATCAGTCACAAAGCCCTTTATATAAGAGGGCCTGGATGGAGTAAAGAGAAAATACAGGGAGGAAAGTGTAGAATCCAAAAAGAAAAGAATGCTATACTAAAATATAAAGCCCGAGTTTGAGAGTCGTCTAACTGTTACAATTCAAAATTATACATACATATATATTCGATATAAAAGTATTATAACTTTAACTAGTTAAACTACAAGTTATAATAGGTATCTGATACTTCACGTGTGGTGGACTTAATGTTTAATACTTTAGTTAATATATTGAATTACTTCATAGTATTTTATTAGCATTATATATATATATATATAAATATTTATTACTTTTTAACTTAATATAATTACTTAGTACTATTATATTTATTTACTATAAAAAAAATGATTATTCGATATCCTATTTTTAACCTTTGAAATCAAGGATCAAATCAAAAGGAGTTCAACTGTACGGCAGACATGAAAATTTTTAAATCGGATCATTCAACCAATTTTCTATCGAGCCGATTTATTCTGCAGAGGCCTAACAGTTATGTTACTTGCAAATAATAATATTATACAATTTCGCAACGTACTTCGGACGTAGTTTATTAATCGGTGGGGATCGGATTTGATTATATTCGTCGACGACATGTTCTAATTATAGTAAATAATGAAGTAAAAGAGCACAGTGATTAGATTAATCTTTCCAACATAGTTGATATAGAAGTTTATTTATGTTATATGTGTACTTATAATTCAAGGTAACATTTTAAATTTCAATGAACATTCTAATTGTTGTGAAGTTGAAGAAACCTTATGATGACAAATGATAGGACTCATTAAAAATTGCAACTTTTTCGGGTAACGCAAACAAGCAACCTGGGAACACTTTTATATATATATATAATATGATTAAATTGATTTAGACTCACATTACATTCAATAAAATTAATGACGTGTCGTTATATATTATAAATTGATGGTATAATTGTATTTACTTTATTTGAGTTCCGTACATTTCTAGACATCAAAATAACATATGAAATAGGAAAAAACTATTAGTATCCTGTTAAAGAAGAAAAAAGAAGATTAGAATTTGTCCGACATTAGCTAAAAAAACAACTTATAGATACGCATGATCTTCGATGATAACAATTACTGCAAAGCCCTGATTCTCATGCTGGAAGTGTACTTGAAACCTGATTAGTTAAATTTATAATTTTTAATTAAAATATGTACGAGGATGTTTGTAAAAAGGTAAGATGCTTATCAACAATTATATTATATTAATAATAATAAAATAAACGTGGAGTTATTTACTTCTTAATTTAGTGCTTGTTTACACAACATATAAAGTACGAAATACGAATCTACTTAATTTTCTTTCATTGACTTTTTAAGGCTGAGAACATTATAATTTCTCAAAGAATTTGGACGTATGTATAGAACAATAATTTAGATAATTTATAAGGATAGTTACAGTTACACCCCCTGAGATTTGGTGTAATTACAAAGATCTCCCCTGAGATTTGAGTAGTTACAATGACATTCCCTCTAACAAGTAATTATAAGGATGGTTACAATTACACCTCCTCACGTTTTGTGTGATTACAAAGACCTCCACTCTAACTATTAATTGTAAATACATTTTTCAACTTTGTCCTTGATCAATTATATTGTTTAAATGAATTTAAATGTCTTGTTAAAAGTACTTGATATTTTATTTTATTTCAAGAGGTTGAATATAATATTAGATAAATTAATTACTGGATAAAAAGTATTACATAATACACTAAATTAATTTTATTCATTCTCACATATATTTAGTTTTGTTACTCATTATTTCTTGACGAAAAAAAAAACCCTATTGGTGCGAGAATAAAAGATAAACCCTTATGTCATAGTGGTAGAAAATATTATTTGTATTTATATTATAAAATATTTTCTTTAATAATTAATATTTTTAAATGTAGTTTAAAAGACGTTTCTAATAATTGTTTAAAAGTGGAGATAACGACATTTAAAAAATAATAATTACTAAAGAAATTATGTTGAAATATAAAATTACAATCAATATTTTCTACCACTATGACATAAGTGTTTATCTTTTCTTCTCGTGCCAAAAGTTTTTTTCTCATCAAGAAATATTGAGTAGTAATTTTTTTTAATTAAGTGCAATAAAATTAAATATATGTGAAAATAATTAAAACTAATTTAGTGTATTTTTAATGCTTTTTCATTTAGTAATTAATTTATTTAATATTACTTGCAAGCTCTTGAAATTAAATAAATACCAAGTATTTTCAACAAGGCATTTAAATTCATTTAAACAATATAAATTGATCAAGGGCAAAGATGAAAATCCATATGCAATTACTAGTTAGAGAAGAGGTCATTGTAATTATTCAAACCTGAGGGGAGGTCTTTGTAATTACACCAAACATCGGGGGTGTAATTGTATCATCCCTTATATTTGAGGGAAGGTCATTGTAATTACTCAAACCTTAGGGGAGGTCTTTGTAATTACATCAAACCTCAGGAAGTATAACTGTAATTATCCCTAATTTATATAAGGAAAAAAAGGAGCGCATTTTAGACTTCAAGTAGGACAATGTATTCTCGATATCTTTAGATCTTTTTCGTTAATCTCTATCTGAACACAATTAAATATATTTATCGGATGATTAAAGTTAAGCACGATTTTAAAATTTTAGAATATTAATCATGCATGTGTGTGTGTGTGCGCGCTCGCTAATTGCACAAACTTGAAAAATGCAAACAAAATAAATGTTTGTTTTGTGTATATAAAGTATAAAGTCACTATACTTTATGTTGTACTCGCTTGGGCCCAACGTCGATGGGAAGCGAACCTCTCGACGTTTTGTGTCGAGACGATTGCGGCGCGTTGGGCGATTCGTTTGGCAATTGGGATGTAATGGCCTAAGGTGATTTTGGAGGAAAATTGTTTGAATGTTGTGCATTATATTATCTCTCGTCGCCCGGGTGACACACTCCAAGTTAATATCATTGAAGACGTATGTAAGGCCATGCAAGTTCATGCGAACTTTTCTTTTAATTGGATTACACGTGAAGCAAACGGGGAAGCTCACAATTTAGCCTAAGGTGCGGTGGCTAATGCCGAGGGACCGAAACCTTTAACTTTTGCTGCTTTGTAACATCTTGGTTGATCATCTTTTGCGTTATTTGTATTGGTACATTGGCGGTTTAAGTTACAGTTTTGGTCATTTATTGTGTCCTTGTTTTATTTTGGTCATTTATTGTGTATTTCACTACAATTTTGGTTCTCAGGAAAAAGTCAGAGTCGAAAATATCACACGTGAGCACTTGCCGGCCAAAATAAAAACTTTTTTAATTCCCACATGCAAATTCACATGTGGAAACGTTGGTTTCAATTTTTTTTATTTTTTTTAATTTAAAATTCTGACCCGGCCAACCCGATTTGACCGGGTTATCCGGATCGGACGGGTCAAAATTTTAAATAAAAAAATTAAAATTATTGTTCCAACATGCGAATATGTTTGTGGAAAATTCAAAAAAAATGAATTGAGGGCAACACGTACTCGTACATGACATTTTCGGCTGAGATTCTATCTGAAGGACCAAAATCGTACTGAAACACACAATAAATGACCAAAATAAAACAAGGACACAATAAAGGACGCAAATTGTAACTAAGACACAATAAATGACCAATTTCGATTTTTTCCCGTTCGTAAGTGTGCAACATAAAGTTTTTGAGGTGAGATCGAAAGAATTAAAAAATTAAAAGGAATTCGTTTGTGGGATTGTATAAAAATATATAATATTTTATGGGGGGGCCTTATGCAATTGGAACAAAATAGGTTTCTTTTTGTGCTAAATAGTGGTGTGCCATCTCAGTCAAAATTTGCGGGCGCGATCTTAAAGTAACACAAGAGTTTTTTCAATTAGAAAATATACAGAGACAATTTTTGGGTGTCGTATCCAAATTAAATATAATATAAGGGGAGTTTTTTTTCCTAAAAAGATTTACGTAAGGGGGTTTTCAAATAGAAATATTATTGGGTAGTTTTTGTTACGCATTTGTATTTCACATATTACGTATGCTTGTAAAATAAGACGGGCGATAGAATGAGTCAAATAAGAGATCTTTTGAGGCCAAAAAAGAAAACTTAAAATTTGAAGGACTATTTTACAATTTATCGTTGGATCCATAGGTAAATAACAGAAAACTTTATTTAGAGGCAGAATTGAGAGAGTAGAAAACTGCAAGGACTATTTGGCAATTTATAGCGGACCCGAAAAAAGAAAAAAGAAATGTTAAAGAGCTCTTTCGCAATTTACCTTGGAGTCATAAGTAAATAATAGAAAACTTTAGGAGTAAAATATAAAGAGTTAAAAACTGCAAGGGCAATTCTACAATTTACAAGGGCAAAAAAGAAAAGAAAAATTGGTTGTATAGGAGGTGCTTATCCCTTTATTATTATTATTATTATTATTATTATTATTATTATTATTATTATTATTATTATATATCTTTATCTTTATCTTTATCTTTATCTTTACTATATAATAAGAATGAATGTAAACGCAAGCAGACTGCTGCACACATTTTTTTGTGTTCCGATTTTGTCCCTGATTTAATTAATTATTGTATTATGTTTTATTTTACATTAATTAATATCTAGAGGGTCCGCACGTATTAATCGGTTGGGACCCGCATACCTAATAGCGTTGTGGTCCTCCGTAAATTGCAGATCAATCTTTTTATTTTCTAAATTATTACGATCTTGCCTCGATAGTTTTACGTTTTGTACCTACGGACCCGCTGTAAATTGCCAAATGGTCCTTTCCATTTTTATTTTTTTTAAAAAATGCCTCGAAAGTTTTATGTTATTTATTTTCCAGGCCCTACTGTAAATCTAATTGGCGAGCTGCGGGAATAGTCGAAGTCGTGCCCAATCGAACTATATAAGTATCGAACTAAAAAAGTAGTAGATTTACCTTGTTATTGATTTTGAAAGCTGAAGTAAGTGTTGCTTCAAATTACAAATAAATAAATAAATACCCAACCGCATGTTTTGACTCCAATATGTTGAACCAAAAAAAAAAAGGAGAAGAGCGAGCGGGGCAGCCACAGGAAAATAAATGAAAAAAATAAAAGGAAAAGGATAATTGGGTGAGGCATCAACAATTGTGGACTTTTTGCTACCTATTAAGTCTCTATTTTGTTGCATCTAATTAACAAAAAGAAAATAGTGGCGCACACGCAAGTTTTGACTCCAGTATGTTGAAACTTGAAACCAAGAAAAAAAAGAAAAGAAAAAAAGGCGAAGAGCGAGAGAGGCAGTCACAAGAAAATAAAAGAGGAAAAAAATAAAATTGAATAAAGGGTAAAAGGGAGAGACATAAACAACCGTGAGATTAATTATTTGTGCAACCGTATATTGCTGACGTGGTACTACCAATACACGGTGGGATGAGGGTGATGAAGATAGTTACCAGAAGAAGAAAAACAATTTGTTGTGTTTGCGAAAAAACGATTTCAATTTAGTATTTATGAGACCTTGCTCGTGCATTGGAAAAATTGAAAAGTTGGATCCTGGATTTGAAGTACGAAATGCAGAAAAGAAGAAATAAGAGAATGAATAATTAATAACTATTTTGACGCAATTCCAAAAGACATGAAGTTTCAGAGCAAAGAAAATAAATTATTCGGTATTGAAATTTTAGTAAATGAAAGACAAAGAAAAAAATAAGAGCCCGTGCAGAGCACATGCGATTTTCCTAGTATATTATATATGTGTATATAATGACTCATTAGATGTAGGTTGGGAAGGAATACAACAATAGCAAAACGGTCATTCTTGCGCAACATGTTTTGAATACAAGTTTGTATCGTACTTTAATAATTGTGACAATAGTCAAAGCATGATCACAAAATTTAACATAACGATGAAACTTGAAATAAAATAAAGTTTGTTGTGTGATAATAAATGATAGTTGATCTGTTTTATTATGATCTTTGAATTGTGTGGAGCCTAAAGTTATTTTGGGCCCCTATTAAAGATCCAGACTAATTTCTCTGATCCAACTCACTGGAGAGTTGGCCGGGGTTTAATAAAAAAATTTACTAGGACTCTACCTCATATAAATAGCCTCTCTTATAGTTGAAGCCCTACGATAAAAACATATCATGAAATCCTAGCTTGGTATGACCACCAGATGTTATCATCAAAAAACTGGGTAAACAAATCTTTGTGTTCTTTCTTTTCGTTTGTGTATGATTTTCTGTTAATCGTATTGATGCACAACATTTTGCACAATTTATTATGTCAATGTTTTCTTGCTATTTATTCCAAAGTCACACGCATATTATTAGTTTGCGTTTGGTGGTTTACATGTGCATGTGTGAGTTACTGGGGTACACTTTTATCGAGAAAAAAAAAGTTTATGGGGTACAAATAGCTTCTACGTCTTTAGCATCACTACAACAAACACAGGCAACAGAAAGTGAAATAATGAAAGGGAAGTTGATGCTTTTATTTGGAAGCGGAAAAGCACTACCTAATCTATGGAAAGCGTGAATGTTGTATCAAATATTGGTTTATTCGAATGACCAAGCAATCTAATATAACGAAAGCGGGTAGATGTTCTCTTACTTTGTCGAAATCGAAGAACCGCTTTCAATATCTACAAAAAGGCAAGTTGCGGTATCTAAAATAATTACCTCACACGTTATAAATAATAGACAATTATAAAACTCATATTTAAACCATAGTTCTACAATAATAAACAACATTCTACAGATTAATTTTATTTTCAGATTTTCAGCGCTAATATGTAATTGTATCATATACAACATTCTACAGATTAATTTCATTTTTAGATTTTCAACACTAATATGTAACTGTATGTGAAAAGCTTGCATGAAAGATGAAAGCTTTAGAACTGGAAAGTTTTAGAACAAAGAGATTACTAGGAATGATGCAACTCAATTTGTCAAATGAATTATGAAAATACCTTAACCACCTGGAAAGTGCATATGAAAACAAGTTTCACAATACAAAGAACACATACTTCAAAATTTAAATGTCGTTTTGTCAAAACTCAGAACACAACACTGTTAATGTAACCACCATTTTGACTAAAATAAGAACATTAAATCCATACAATCCGATAAAACCAGAGTTCAGCAAAACAGACCAATTTCCAAACTTCCTCTATGTTCAGCAATAACAAAAGATCAACACGATTTCAACGACTCGAACAACGTAATTCTAACAATTCCAATATTCAAACTAACAACAATTTGCCCAAAATAAGAACATGCGATCACCTGAATTGAACATCATCCAAGAACGAACAGATGCTCATTATACAAATACCATAATTTTCAAACAAAACGAATTGTGCCTCCTTTCCTCAAAAATAAGAGCCCATAATGCTCTCCCAAACTAAAACAAACACCATAAAAGGATTACTAAATCCTATTTATCAATCCAAGGAGTGATACGAAGCATCAACAAAAACAACAAAACATAGCGCCAAGACCACACAACATTGTGTAAAAGTTTCGCAGTTACCACAAAATATAAGTACACTTATATATCTATTGTTGCTGATAATCGAAATCACTCAGATTCATCTCATCCCCTAATTGACCATCATCATGTAAGCCATCTGGTGGAGGCATCCCTCATTGACCACCCAAAAAGCCATCTGGTGGAGGCACACGATACACATCGTCATGCATTTCACTTGGCTGCAACACATTGCTATGTTGCACTTGATGAGTGGGAACAAATGTATGATGAGTAAAGTGTTGTTGAAATGCCGAGTTTGGAGAGGGAGCTTGGCTGTTTGAAAGCATACGCAAGTGCATCTGCGAACGAAGCATCTCAATCAACGCGTCACGCTCTATGTCCTTAGCCTGCTGCGCAGCAATCGACACTTCCAATTTAGCTGTCAACATCGCAATCTGCTCATTGTACTCTTTCCATATTTAAATTGACATTGAAACAAATTCGGGGATTTCCATATTTAAATTGACATTGAAACAAAATTGTGGCTTTCCATATTTTAATTGAAATTGAAACCAATGTTCTGTTTTCCATATGTTTGAAACCAATTCTCCGCTTTCCATACTTTAGTAGACTTTGAAATGAATTATGCGCTTTCCGTATTTTTGCGCTTTCTATACTATCGACAGCGATGTTCCCTTTCAAATTAGACTTTGCAACCGAAGTAGAGCAAAACGGCCAATGCAACTGAATCTGAGCTTTCAATGATGCTATCGAAAGCGGTAATGTAATTATATGTTGTGCTACGACTCTATCAGCTGGCCTTCATTCTTGAAATGTGCATTTGGGAGAACACCACGACTTATGCACGAAGCTACTGTACAGTCACGCGGAGTTTCTGGATATTGACATTAGGACGTAGCACCCCAGGATTTGCATAAAAGAAAAGAAAAAAATACAATAAATACGGTAATAGGGGATACAATTAAGGGTAAGTTTCCATAAAATATAGTTAGATTTTTACGCTTTTTAGGATCGTTTAACTCTTGGGAATTAACTATTAAATAAATTTCACGAGAAGATATTTGGAGGGGTATTCAAAAATAACACTCTATCCCTATTCATATTCTCCAACATCGACATTTGGTTCACCACTTTATTTGCCTCTCTCGGGATCCATTAAATCTTAATGTTCCACAATTTGTGGCTCAGCTCCTTACATTCTCTAATCAACTCGCCATATTCCAAAATATTTTTGAAATTACCAGTCACTAGCTCGAAGGCTTCAGTCGAATCCATCTCCACTTCGAGGCGTGGAATTATTTTTTCCTGGCAAATTCCAAACCAATCTTTAGAGCCACTAACTCCGTTTCTGTCACCATTAGTAGAGTCAGATTCTTTTAAAATCCCCAAACGCATTTGCCTTTCTCTAAACGAAGTACACTGCCGCAAACCCTCGATTCGTCGCGGTTATTACACTCAGAGCGTATTTAGGGGTGGGCCAGGGGTTGGGGGCTACAACCCACCCCATTTTCTAAAAAAACAAATATCATTATCTATATATGGAAATTGGAAAATTGCAAAAAATGCCTATGTATTATGTATAATTAGAAACTAGTCTCAAGTTTTATTTAAATTAGCACAAACCTCCTCTTAATATTAAAAAAATATCAAAATCCACCCTTGATGTTAAGAAATTAATAAGAATATCACATTTATTGAAATTAATAAGAATATTCATCAATGTTTCGATATTATACAGAATCAGCGAGTTTTTAATTTTGTGTGTTGTTTCATCTTTAATTTCTGATTTGTTTCGATTGCTACATAAGTTATTAAACTTTTATAATTACTCATTTGTCCTTACCAATATTCTCTAATTACGTTTTTAATATTCAAAGACACTATAAGCAAAAACAAAAGACCATTGCGCTCATATTATTTGACCACACTTACCATTTTAATATTACATCACATTTCTTATCTTCTTTCATAAACAAGGTAATGGTAGCATAGCTCCTCAATATTATTTTTATATATACATACATACATAATGTATATATCGACTCATTAGATATATAGATTAGGAGGGAAGAAAACAATAGTAGTGGGGGTATTTTAGGAAGGCCCAAAAATGTGTTTGGGTCGACCCATTAGAGAAAGGCCCAGAAACTGAAGGGTCGAACATAAGGAATTCGACCGTTACAAGGACGATCAAATCATACCCATTCGATCATCACTCGTCAGCTACCATTGGAGCCCGCAGGACGGGATCTATAAATACCCCGTCCTCCGACATTAATGGGACGCATTCATTACTATCGAGCAACTACTCAATATTGAACCTAGCAATTTGATCCAACTAAATTCGACTGTCCAAATTCGATCATCACGAATTCGACCTCTATCAGTCGAGCCAAACTGATTTGATAGTCATCACAGTCGAGCTCTTACCATTCGACCGATCTACTGATTCGATGCTAATAGCTTCAATTCGACCGATCAGCTAGTTCGAGGCTTACTACCATCGAATCTTTCTGATTCAACTGTTATTAGATTTACATTATTTCTACCTTATTGCCTAATCAGCTTGTATAAGGTGTTCCGGACCAAGCTAGTCCGATTTATATAATTGATTATCATTATTTTGGCATTAATAAGGCCCGTTGTAATAGTTTGAAGGTGTGTTGTAACCCATATGAAATAAGACCAAAATATTGATGTCGTTTGTGGGAACACAATTTATTCTAGTATATTAGGCATGGCAACTAGAAGGACTAGATCGCAAAGTAGAGCAGCAGAGAGTAATAATCTTGACTTGTAATGAACGACCTCAACTCCAACTATCCCAGAAACAGGAGGACGATCAGCGCTACCCATTGGGTACCTACGCCAGCAAGGCGGGATCAACCCTATCCAGGGGTAGAAGATCGACTCACACCGGATGCGGGCGCAACGGGAGCTACAGCTACAACAGCCTCTTTGCCAAGTGCGTTCAGAGATGAAATCATGGCAATGATCCGATCTGCCTGTGCCGCAAATGCAAACACCGCCACATAAGGTTCAAAAGGAAGGCGTGGGGGAACAGTGATCTGTGGCTAGGGGCCTGGCCGACGAGGACAGAAACAAATCACACGCGGACGATCGGAGGGGAAGATCAAATTCGGTCGAAGTCCAGTCCAAAGGCACCACAACATGAGAACGTGTGAGGAGAAAAGAGATAATAGTATGAGAAGGCGTGAGGTGAATCAAGACAATGACTCAAGGAGGGAGCAAGCTGAAGTCACAAGGAAACTAGAGAGGCTCGAGAAATAAAGAACGGAGGTTGAAAACAGGATGGAACGGTTGGGAAGAGCTCGCAGGAGCACTCCATTCTGTGAAGAGATAAAGGCAGAGATTCTGGAGCACGGTGAAAAGATACCAGTGCTAAAATCATATGACGGAAAGACAGATCTGCGTGATCATCTTTTCTAGTTTGACACCACGCTTAATCTGTATGGTTTCAAGGAAAACGTGTAGGCCCGAATCTTTGCCACCACTTTGGTCGGAGTGGCGTTAGATTGGTTCACCATAATCACTTCGGGATCTATCTGAAGGTACAAGGAGCTGAGAAAGATGTTCAAAAATCAGTTCTCCAGTCAATCCAGGATGGTTTTGGACCATTCCCATCTTTACTCTATCAATCAAGGAGAGAGAGAGAGAGAGAGAGAGAGAGAGAGAGAGAGAGAGAGAGAGAGAGAGAGAGAGAGAGAGAGAGAGAGAGAGAGAGAGAGAGAGAGAGAAACCTTGAAAGATTTAATGAGCCATTTCAATGCAGAATTGCTGAAGATAGACAGTCCTAAGGGAGAAATGATCACGAACATCATCTTCCGTGCAACCAGGAACGTGGCTTTCAGCGAGGACCTGCTTAGGTTGCAGTCGAAGACGATTGAAGAGATCAACAAGCTCGTGTAGCAAGTGGTGCATCGCGTGGTGATGATGGCCCTTTAAATTGTTGTTATTGCCCTGAGGATCAAACAGAGAGGAAGAGATGAACAAGGCCACAACAAGAACATGAGAAATAGACACAGGAACTCGTCGTCGAGGCAATATACGCCCTTAAACACTGATATCATGACAGTGTATGGGACAGCGAAGAGGAAAGGTTGGCTGAAAAGGCCAAGGCAAATAAGAACAGAATTGACATGAGACCGAGGACTGCAAAGACCTCAAGGATGAGATACATCGGTTGATAAAAGATAGCAAGCTCGCAGAGTATGTCAGGAGTTTGAAGGATGAGGAAGACAAGGCTAATATATAGAGATTTCGTTCTCCCAGAAAGGACAGGCAAAAGATGAACGATCGGCCGCGAGTGATGGATTATCCCCAACTGATGGATAACAATCCCAGGAAAGGAATCATACATATGATATCGGGAGGTCCAGTGGGTGCAGACTCCACAAAAGGCCAAAAGAAGATTACGAGAGATATAGATACATACCGCTACGTAGGTTTTGTGGATCTGTTGAGAATAGAAAATATGGGACTAGAAGAAATCACATTTTCAAGAGCAAATATACGGAAGCTGAGCCCTCAAGCAATTCAAGCTGGAAAATTGAATTGCCCGTTAGCGGTAACGGTCAATGTAGCCAACTATGGTGTGATGAAAAGGTTGGTAGACAATGACAATTCAGTCAACGTGTTGATGGTGTCAACATGGGAAAAGATGGGATTGGGAGATGAAAGAATGGAGGCAGTCAGAACCTCGCTGAATGGTTTTGGTGAAGTGGAAGTAGTACCCCGCGGCATGGTCTCTCTCCCAACTTCGCTGGGAACCGCGCCTTAAAGAAATACACTGCTCGTAGATTATGTGGTGGTAGACCTACCCTTTCCGTACAACGCGATTCTAGGAAGACCAGCGCGTAACGCTTTCCGCGCTTTGCCGTCGACCTATTATCAGATGATGAAATTCCCGACCCCTGCAGAACAGGTGAAGTTATAGCAGATCACAGGCAAGGGTGGCTATGTTATGCGGCGTCACTCAGGTTGTCGCCGCAGGAGGCGCTGAACGTACTGGGTCTCATGGAGATGGAACAGATTGATTGAGTCGCTCATTTCTCAATTTTGTAAGTCTTTTAGATTTCTGCACATTTTGAACAATTTTCATTCGCCCCTTCTACCTTCATGTGTGTGAGGGGCTGGTATGTATTAACCTAAAATAGGAACATTGAAGGCTTGAGTCCCGCGGAATCCCCTCGGAAAACGTAGGCAACTTGGCTTTGTGCTAAGCTCTAACCTATTTATTATCTAAAATCTCCACTAGGGATACTTTTGTCCTGAATGATCGCAAGAGTAATCTAACAAATGCAGCAAAAGCGGAATCCCGCATTGTAAAGTTATATATGTGAAACTAATGTTATGCAGGACCTGAAGGGGAGTCGCTAAGACAAAGAAAAATGGATGGACACTTCGCCTAAAACGGCAAGTGCTAACCAAAAATCCCACAAGACAAAGAAAAAGGGATGGACACTTCGCCCAAAATGGCAATTGCTAACCAAAAATCCCACTAAAATGAAGGAAAATAGACAGACACTCTGCCTACAAACGGCAAGTGCAGGCCAAGAAACCCCGCAAAGATGAAAAGAAAATTGCATTGCCAAAAATAAGGCAAACGCGATGAAAAGCTTCAAAACAAATAGGGGAACATTATGTTATATTATCAACAGATGCCAAAGCAACACCACATGAAATGCACTAAGATAAGCGATTCAAATAAACGCGAAAATAAAGCATCAAATATCCAATGAAAAACAGAGTTTAAAACAAATTAAATCGTTCAAACACAACAGAGTGACTCATTGCCAAAACAAACATAGTAAATGTAAGACAGAAAGTTAGCCATGGAACTTAGGCCTCGACATCGTCCTCATCCTCTGAGGAAGGATAGGCGGCAAGCATGGGAGGAGGCGGAGACATCCGACGCATAATCAAGCCCTCATTCTCCAGTAAACTGGCAAACTCGTTTGCAATGGTAGCAGCATTTTCCTGAGATAGGGACAGTGGTTGGTGATCAGGACCCAGCGCTAAATCCAGCCACTGCGGGTAATCGACAACACAAGTAATTGGTGTTGGGAATCTGATGCACCGTGAGAACTTAGGCCTTCTTGGCATCTTGAACCCCTCGCTGAATACTAATCTCTTAAAAGGTGTTGCTCCGGAGGAAATCCTCGGCAATCTCCACTCGTTGTTGAGCGGTAGGAGGCTAATCGAATAACAAAAAGAATTTAATAAACGGGAAAAAGCAAGACAATGTCTAGAAAAGACAAAAGCAACAAAATAGCATACCTGGCTCAAGTCACGGGCATATTCGGCTTCCTCGTCCTCCGCTACCTTCTCTTTTTCAGCGGTGAGCACCTTTTCGAGCTATGTGACTCGCAATTCCAGTGCAGTCTTACTAGTCTGCAGGGTGTTGACTTGTGCCTCGAGCCGTTACACTGTGTCCTCCACATGTTTCACGGTATCCCTATGCTCACTCGCACGGATAGCACAATCTTTGGCATGCTGCAAGGCTTTGTCTTTCTCAGCACAGCAGCCCTCAGCGCATCCGGATTGCTACCTTGGAATTCTCCCCGCAGACGTTTGAGCCCGCTCGTCCTCTCTTCATGGGCCTGCATCAAGCCTTCGATCATGGCATCTACGACCCCACCATTCTAAAAATGAAACAACGAAAGGCATTAGTGATATGAGCAGGTATCGAAGCAATGACATCAGATTCAAACGTCGCATTATCGCACTATTTCACTGAAGTGCGAGTAGCTCCAGGTTTATCCTTTCCTCGACAGAGTTGGGGAAAGCCGTAGTAAGGTGGGGAAAGATCGCTCTCAGTCCATTAATGGTCTCCTCCTGTGAATGCTCAAATTCGACGTGGGCATGCGGGCCTTGCCTAGTTCTAGCCCTAGTAGTCACCCTTGACAGGGGGATTGAGCCGCTGGCAGGCAAGGGACCGCTTGAGCGCGGCACATGGGGTACGACACCTCCAGTCTGAGAACGAGTCTGGGGAACCCACCTCCTTTTTGCAGGTGCGGCTGTCTCAGCTCTTCCCGATGCCTCAACTTCATTGGCAATTGGTCCCTCAACTCCCTCCGCTTGACTGAAATCAACAGGAGAATGAGATTTTTTGCGACCTCTCCCAAGCAAATCCTCGAAAGGATCATGTGGTGCACCAGCACGCGCGGATGTCGCGGCTTCATGGTTGGTTTTTTCCCTTTAGCTTTCCTTTTCCTATGAGGGGGAACGAGAATAGGTACCATTGTGCGTGCCGTCTCAGCATCCATGGCAAGGACTTGACTCGTGCGGGCGTGGCGATTCATGATGAAATCCTCTGAAAGAGAAGAACACCAAACATTACTAACATTCAAAGTTAAACAAAAGGCAGAAGTAATGGCAGTTAACGAGATATATACCCAGAGTATATCTCTCATATAGATGGTCGGGGACAACCCTGCAAGTGACAAAATCGGGCTTTTAACAAGAGCCCTTATATTAAATTGATGATTAGTAATTAGGTTTGCCCTAAACTGATCACCCTACCTAGGACCATCTACCTAGTCTCGTCGATACACAAAAAACTCCTCTTGAAAACTCTATTTGATATATAAATATCGTTTTTTTCCAATCATTCCCATATCCAGAAAACTCCTCTCTCAAAAACTTATGGTGCCTCAACGCCTTTACATGATAAAAACCTATGCCTTTTCGGGAAACTTTGAATAAGGCCCAAAACTCATTAGGCCCGCATGGCGCCCCTAAGCCCTTCATGGCGATGATGAAACCAATTATATGTCCTATTGAGTTCGGCATCAACTAGCTCGATATCAATCCGATAGGCATTAAAATTCCTCTGACCTGAGATGGATCGTAGACAACAAAGGCAGTGAGATGACCGTGTGGAGTGGTATGCGCACGCTGATCTAAACGAGGAATAACTATCTTGAAGTTAATCTCTATATTGTAAGTTTTACGAAGAACGGGACGGCTATGCTGTAAGCGTGACACGTAATCAGTATATGCCATTCCCGCAACCTCTCCGTCATCATCAAAGTGCCTATCAATGACTTCATTTGCCTTATCTGCCTCACTGTAGGCATGATTATCTACTACAGGCGGCAAAGACGCACCATCTACCCCAGGCTGCGGTGTTGGCTGCTTCTTATCCTCCTCATCCTCCTCATTTGCCTCGAAATCTATCTCTTCTATATCAATTTCGTCATAAGCATTCTCTTCGCCCAAGTTCAAACCAGCGAGATTCACGCTGGGACCCATTACTAAATTAACAGAATCGGAGCTCAAGGTACTACTCGACTCACTCCCAGATGAAGACTCAGCACTCACCGTCTTGTCCGACATCTTGATCGACACAAACTGAAATAAAAATAAGAAAGAAAGAAAAGTTGACTACGAATGTACGTCACCCTCGACACTTACAACAGCTACATGATGCACGCAAAGCAAAACTAAGCTAGCACATAGTTAACAAGAGATAATAAAAGTAAACAACTGGACTACCTTGAATAAAATCGGCAAATTCACCAAATCAGTTGCGGGATAACACTGCATAAAATAAGAAACATGAAGCTGATCAGAGAGAATAAAACAAACTATTCAAGAAATTTTGAAATTTTTTCTTAGGCAATCGATCGAACGGCCTATCATTCAATACAATGAGTATCGAATAGCCTGTATTCGATACAAAAAGTATCGAACCGGGCATGTTTGATGCTTCTTATATTTCAGTGTAAGATCTCCAAAGATACAAAATGAGCAACTCCACCCTTCCTCACCCTTATATAGAGGGAGGTCGGCCCCATAAGGCCTACTAGAAAATCAATCGAATCAGCTCTGCTCGATTGAAAGACACAATCGAATTAGATTCAGTTTGACTGATAGCAAATAAAATGAGAAGTAACGGTCGAATTGACTGATATTCGATTGAATACCCGCAATCGAATTCACGGCCGTTCGATTGAGGGTAACAATCCAGATCTGCATTTTCAACAACGTTAAAAAAATCCTATCGAATCGAATGCAATTCGATTGCACCATGACGCTCGAATTCCATTCATTTGATGCATACTAAAAATCGAATTCATACAATTTGACACTATTAAACAGTCAAATTCGGAAATATGATGCAGTAACGCTATCGAATCCTTTTCACTTCGACAATAAGATTACAATTGAATTGTTCTCAGTTTGATTTCCTTGGAAATCTAATCTTTAATGATTCGGACATTGCGAAATTCGATTGAAATTGGGCACCCATGCTTTCGAATCAAGGCTCCCAATTGGTGGAGTATTTTCAACATTATCTAAAATCTCGTAGCCAGTTCACTGGGCAAAGAACAACCATCGGGTATAAGGCAGAAATCTGAAGTCTGAGGAAAATAGCACGAACTTTAGAGTTTGGAACCCGCTCTTTGCTCAAGACCGACTCCCAAACTAGGGGGACTATATGATGGGGGTATTTTAGGAAGGCCCAAAAATGTGTTTGGGTCAGCCCATTAGAGAAAGGCACAAAAACTGAAGGGTCGAACAGAAGGCATTCGACCGTTACAAGGACGATCGAATCATACCCATTCGATCGTTACATGTCAGCTACCACTGGGGCCCACAGGACAGGATCTATAAATACCCCGTCCTCCGACATTAATGGGATGCATTCATTACTATTGACCAACTACTCAATATCGAACCTATAAATTCGATCCAACTAAATTTGACTGTCCAAATTCGATCGTCATGAATTCGACAATTCCAAATTCGACCTCTATCGATCGAGCCGTACCGATTCGATATTCATCATAGTCGAGCTCTTACCATTCGATCGATCTACTAATTCGAGGCTTATTACCCTCGAATAGCTTCAATTCAACCGATCAGCCAGTTCAAGGCTTACTACCATCGAATCTCCCAGATTCTAACGTTATTAGATTTACATTATTTCTACATGTATTGCCTAGTCAACTTGTATAAGGTGTTCCGGACCAAGCTAATTCGATTTTTATAATTAATCAGCATTATTTTGGTATTAGTCAGGCCCGTTGTAATAGTTTGAAGGTGTGTTGTAACCCAGACGAAATAAGACCAAAATAAATAGAAAAGCAGCCTTTGAACAACATATTTTAAATACAACCCTGTCGTACTTTAATTGTGACAATGGTCTTCATGACCATAGAAAATAACGTAATGATGAAACTTGATATAAAACGAAGTTTTTGTGTGCTGATAAAAGATAGTTGGGTTATTTTATTTATGAGCTTTGCACAATCTATTCTGGCAATTCCTTTCTTGTCATTTATTCCAAAGTCACACTCATATCATTAGTTTGCGCTTGGTGGTTTCTTACACTCATAGGAACATATGCATCTGTAAATTATTGGGACACAAACAGCTTGTACATCATTAACATTTGGGAGAACACTAAGACAAAAAGTTATGCACGAAGCTTCGGTACAATTGTGCGGAGATTTTGGGTAATAACAAATATCAAGACCTAGCACCCCAGGATCTGTAGAAAAGAATAAAAAAACACATGATAAATATAATAATAAGAGATACAATTAAGGTAAGTTTCTAGAAAATAAAGTTAAAATTTGACAATTTTTAGGATCTTTTAACTCTTCGGAATTAATTACTGTTAAAAGATTTCACTGAGTTGATTTTTTTGGGCTCCTAATTAGTTCTATATTAGGAGGTAGGATTCTAATAGAAATAGAAGTTTGCTATAAGTGCTCAAGCATATGTATACATGATAAAAAGCTTATCATATAATAATATATTTTATATTCGAAATATAATATCATGTACTTGTTACATTAATTTTGTTCATCTAAATCATATAACAATCATACATTGAATACTTGGAATTTGATTTTTTTTATCGAAAAAATGAATTTTATAAATAAAAAAGGGGAGAGCACAAGAAATATTTCTCAAAGTGATCAATCAAATGTTACATGGAAGAGGTGACATAGACCACTCCGAAAAAGAGTAACAAAAACATAGTCTATACATAATTATAGAAAAAAAAAAGTAAACAAGATAGGCGAATAGTTACCAAGTCTAGCAACGACGGAGTTCACCATGAGAGTGAACAAGAAAATGCAAAGCATGGCGTTGCCGAAAACTCTCTTCGACATTTCTTTAAATATTTTGTGTAAAATTCTTTATGTATAAACCCTAAGACTAATTAAACCTTAGGACAGAAATAGGAGAGGAAGAGAATGCCATTATCATTTCCATATCTCATCAATTTATTAGTAGGATAATACATGACTCATTTAATGTCTTCTCATCTAACAACTAATAAACTTCCTAATTTACTAAATTACTATTATAAATAAATATATATAGTTTATCTATTAATTTTACTTAATATTCTTATCTAACTTTCTTACCTAACATACTTACCTTATATTCATACGTATACTAAGAGTACACTCCAATTAGTTACGAAGAGTACGCTCCAATTGTGGTACGTAGGCAAATTGAAATGATGAGATGTAAGTATTGTTCTTTGCTCAAAATACGTATTAAGAATACGAACGTACTCTTCCTTGTCGATCATAAAACTAAACGCTAAGATTTTCTCAATAACTAAATTCATTAGAAACAAATGTTAAAACAATTTCATCAAAAATTGGTTTCGATACTATGTATAAAGGAGGGAAACAAGAAATGTATTATTTCAATTATAATAAGATATTTATATATACAAGTAATATGTATGCGTTCTTATCTAACATCACTCACATTATGTAGATGATTTAAAATATATTAGTAACGTTGGCACGTGGTCCCCATGTGATTATGAATTTATTTTTATTTTTATGTCGAGAAAAATAATTTAAATAAGTAAAGATTTAATATATGAGGATAGAGAATTTCTATATCTTATCTTCTTTTTGTTAAGAAAGAAGAGAATTAAGTAGGTTTTTTTTATCTTTAATGAGAACATTTTAATCAAGGTAAAAGTAGAAATTTACGATTATAATCATATTTCAACAGTTACAACAAAATGTTAATGGTGTGTTATTGGGGAAAGTATGGAAATCAAGAAATTGGTGTAACATATGACTTCCTTTATACTAGAAATGTTGACACGCGGTCCTTTTGAAATTAATAAATTATTATACGTAAGTTCAGCGGGGAGAGAGAAAATGCACCATTACTAGGTGCGATTTTCACATAGTTCCCCCAAATTCGCAACCTAGGGTTTATGCCTTCAACAAATTCCATGATGAAGAAGAGAATTCAAATGAAGAATCAAATTAGTGAAGGCCTAAGGCAAACAAAGACACAAATGAGGAGACATACTCGAAAATCAAAGAGGATGAAGTGGTGATTGTCGAAGAAGACGGGGAGTGCCCGGAAATCATCGCCGACAAAGAAGCAGCTAGATCACGGTCACCGTCGAGGGTTACTGTTCAGGGGGACATAGGGGTGAATCAACAACGCAATACGAAGAGATTCAACGAGCTATTTCCAGGTAATCGTCGATTTGAAAACGGGATTCTAGTACAATATTATCCTCATGTGAATCGTGAGGTGCTTGAGTTTACTAAAGAGGATGTTAAGGAATCGGTAGATTTTTTGGAAGTACTCTCTTATTGGTACTGTTATTGGCCTGCGATTGTCATATGAAGCCATACAAAGGTATACAACTAGTATATGGAGTACTAAACCGCATATTCATGTTGGTGAAAATGGGGTTTATATGTTTAGATTTGATAATGAGGAGGAAATGTTAGAAACTTATGGAGGAGGGCCTTGGATGGTGAATGGATCTTTCCCCTTTGGTTCTCCAAAGGTGGAATCCAGGCATGAAGTTGGATCCTCAGAAGCTACAAACATATCCAGCTTGGATTCAACTGCCTACACTTGATTTGCAATTTTGGACACCATTGATGATAGGAAAGATAGCTAGTCTAGTGGGGAAATCAGTTTACATAGACAAACTCACAGCTTCTAAAGATAGGCTAGCATATGCAAGTGTCTTTGTGGAACTACAATCAAGTCAACCACTAGTCAATAGTGTCATCTTGAAGGGGCATGATGGTGCTCAATATGAGCAGAAAATCTATTATGAGAAGAAGCCACAGCAGTGCTTCAAATGCTTTAAGTTTGGACACTATGCCAAGGATTTTCAGGGAGCTAAGAAGGCTTGGGTTGAGAAACAAAAGGAAGAGCAAAAAATGCATGATGAGAAGGATAATCATGAAGAGAATGGAGTACAAAAGGATAGGAAACAAAGTAGGGACCAACATGCAAGGAAAAAGGACTTATATACCAGAAAAGTGGAATGGATAGTAGCAAGCTAAATCTAGATGACAACAATGAGAGACCAGAAGAGGCAAGAACACCAAGTATAGAAGAAAACAACAATAGTGGGGAGGAAAGTAACAAGGTAACTTCAGTGAGAAACCTCAAGATGGGAGATCTAATTGTAGTCCTATTCAGAGACAAGGAACTGAAGAATGAAAGACAAAAGAAGATTGGAGATGGTAAACAGAACACACAGTGAGATATAAAACCAGAAAGTGGGTGGCAAGATGTATCTTACAAGAGAAAATCTACTAAGAATCCAACAAAGGAAAAATTGGAGACTAGCAATGGTAGGAAAGGCAGCAAATGGGGTGTCCCCAATGGATGATACAACAGTGGGAGTCTGGAACTTAAGGGGGTTGAATGACCCCCTTAAGCCATGGGCTATGAACCAGTTCTTAGCCAAGAAGAAATGTAGTATAGGAGCTATCTTAGAAACTAGATTAAAGTTGGAAAATTTTGAGAAAATTAACAAAAAAACTTCAGAATAATTGGGAGATCTGTAGTAATGTCAACTTGAGCAAGAACTACAGAATCCTGCTTATTTGGAAGAGTGAATGAGTGAATTTGAAAGTGGAAGATATGGGAGATCAACTCATACATTGTTGGGTTGAGACTCAAGATAAGAAGTGGAAAGGGCATATGACATTCATATATGCTTATAATAGAGCTGACCTAAGGAAGAATATATGGAAGAAGCTTAGAGACATATCTCACCAGATGCAGGGCCCCATGTTGGTAGCATGAGACTTCAACACAGTGTTAAATGAAGAAGAGAAGAGTAATGAGAGTACTAACCAGATCATAGTGGGTGATGAGCTTAAGGAAGTGTTAGATGAGACTTGTCTGCATGATCACATCTATGTGGGACCTGTCTTCACATGGACCAACTCTCACACATACTGCAAGTTGGATAGGGTGTTAGTAAATTAGGATTGGCACAATGCCACCATAGATTTTGTGGTGCAGTTCTTGGCTCCAAGTATTTCTGATCACTCACCTAGTGTGACCAGTCTCTTTGCCATTAACCACAAAGCTAAGATCCCCTTCAAGTTTAAGAACATTTGGGCAACTGATGAAAAGTTTTTGGAGTTGGTAGCTGGTGTGTGAACTACGCAGACTAAGGGTTGCAAAATGTATGAGCTGGTGACCAAGCTTAAGAATCTCAAAAAGAAGATGAAAGAGCTCAATATCAAAAAATATCAGAACCTAGATAAAAGAGTTCAAGAGAAATACAATAATCTTCAAGAGAGTCAAGTGAGACAGATGCACAAACTTGGAGATGATCATCTAAAGCATGAGACTCTTTACACGAAGACCGAATACATTGAACTTCAACTGATGCTCAACCAACAACTGCATCAACAAGCTAAGGTGGAGTGGTTAGAAGAGGGAGATGGTTGCAGTAGGAGATTCTTTCAGCATATTAAATCTAGGAGAATACAAAACAATATCCTTTTACTAACTAAGCATGATGGCACTACTGAACATATACTTGAATTCTATTATGAGCTATTTGGTATAAATAAGTAGGTTTGCCAAGTGGATCCAGAGGCATTTAATGTAGGGCCAAGAGTGACTTCTGAGATGAATGAAAAGCTGAAGGCATCTATCACCAAAGAGGAAGTGAAGACTGCAATTTTCAGTATGAATGATAATAAGAGCCCTGGACCAGATGGGTGGAATGCTTGTTTCTATAAAAAGAGCTGGACAATCACAGGTAACCTTGTCTTTGAAGTTATTAGAGAGGTCCAATAAATAAGTAAAATCCTCAAGCAAGTAAATGCTACTTCAGTGTGCTTGATCCCTAAGACTAAAAATATATCTGTCATAGCAGATTATAGGCCTATTGCATGTTGCAACATTATTTATAAAATCTTAACTAAGTCCTTGCTAATAGAGTTACGAACATCCTCCCTGACTTGATCAATACATGCCAAAATGCTTTTGTGTATGGTAGAGACCTTTTTCAAAAATGTCTTTCTTGCTCAGGATATTATAAGAGGGTATAACAGGGGTGATGTCTCCAAGATGCATGCTAAACATAGACGTGAGAAAAGCAGACGATACAATTAACTGGAATTTTTCAAGAGGAGCTCTAACTGGTTTTGGGTTTGATGCAGGCTTTGTGCAACTGATTATGGTTTATGTCTCAACAGCTAGCTTTTCTTTTAGTATCAATGGAGGCCTTGAGGGTAACATGCCTGGAAAGTAGGGCCTAAGATAAGGGGACCCCATGTCCCCTTACCTATTTGTCATATACATGGAGTATCTATCCATACTAATAAAGAAAAATGTGCAGGACCATAGGGGGTTCAAATACCATCCAAAAACTGTTAAGATAAACCTAACTCATATTTGCTTTGCTGATGACTTACTTTTGTTTTTCAGGGGGATAGACAGTCCATGGAGACCCTAAAGAACATCATGGGTGAATTCTCCAAGTAGTCTGGCTTACAGATCAATAGTAGTAAACTCACAATCTTTTTGGCTGGGGTGCAGGAGGAGGAAAAAGAAAGACTAATGGAGATCTAGAAATTCCCACAAGGACAGTTCCCAGTCAGATATTTGGGCATCCCATTGAGTCCCAGAAAGACTAAGAACAAAGATTATGACCCATTAATTAAGAAGATTGGTGAAAAAATACTGAGTTGGAGTGCTAAACATCTTAGCTATGCTGGAAGGGTACAATTAGTGAAGTCAGTTCTTAGATCCATTCAGCGATGTTGGTGCCATGTCTTTCCTATTCCCATTGGAGTGGTAAGAAGAATTGAAGGGATGTGCAGTGGTCAGGCAAGGAGCAAGGGAAGAAAAACTTAGTGGCTTGAGCTAAAGTATGCCAGGAACATGAGAATGGAGGGTTGCAAATCAAAGAGATACTTGGATGGAATAAATCTCTTATGCTCTCAAATCATCCATCTAACACAACATCATAATAGGCCAACAATCTGGAATACTTGGGTGAAGGAATATAAACTGAAGAATGTGAGTATCTAGAATGTGCGGGTAAAAGCAAGTGATTCCCCATGGTGGAGAACCATCATGAGACTCAGAGTTGACATGAGAATAAAAACTACCACTAGTACAAGAAAGTGAATGGGAGGGAACTCCACAAAAAACGGTAATCGAACAGTGCTATCGGATTTTCCATTGCAATACTGTCATGGTGGAATGGAGCTCACAGGTATGGAATTCTCTTTCCACTCATAGGGTCACACTCATCAACTGGTTAGTTATGCATAGGTGTCTAGCTACTAAAGACAGACTAGCTAGATTTAATTTTATTACTCATAAAGAATGCAGCTTGTGTAGTACAACAGAAGAAACACTAGAGCACTTGTTCTTTCAATGCCCTGTAGTGGGATCTGTGGTCATGAAATTGATGAGAGCAGTAGGGTTGTATGCTCAGGAAAAACAACTAAAGCAGTGGATTGATAAATTTAGTAGATCCAACAAAAAGAAAAGCTTGGTGTTCCAGGTGAGAGCAACAATGATAGGACACATTATAGTTGGGATATGGAGATGGAGAAATCAACATATATTTGAGAAGAAACTCATTCCTCTTAACTCCTTGTGCAAAGAAATAACATATGAACTTCTGGTAAGAATCGGGTACAAAACAGGTAAAAGGGCTAATAGGTTCATCAAGAGTACTTTGTCTAATTTGTAGAGAATTCAAGTAGAGTGAATATTATCATATCTGTTGGATATTTTGTTTGGACTGTTATTACTTGTTCCTTAGCAGGAGTACCATAGCAGGCAATCTCACTAGATTTCAAAGACATGGTGGCAAAGGTACAGCAAGGTTGCTCACTATCCTTCCCTCCCATCCCCTTGAAAGAGTAATGGATCAGTTTTGAGCAGCTGTCCAGAGGGTAACCAGTGTCTACCTGAGTATACCTAGAGAGTACAGTAACAGGCATGACCTGAAGCTGGAATTAGGGGGTATATCTTTGTATTTGTGGATAAGAGGGTCACAAGTGTGTAGATATGGTAGGAGGCTTTGCACAAGTAGTGGTAATAGGCCAGAGCTTAGTGCATTCCTTAGCTTGACAGTGTACTGATTCGAATATTGATTAGCTCGTGTGTCATGCACTTACTTTGACTTGGGGAATGCCCCTCGTATTTTCTGTATGACACTCTTTCAGGTTGCAATAATATATTTACCTTTCTTGCGGAAAAAAATTATTATAAGTTTAATATATGATTAATATATATATATATATATATATATCAACAGTTACATAACGCATTTATTACAATCCATTTACTATTTACCCGCAGACAACTATATAAATTACAATTATTATTTTTATATTAGTTGATCTTATGTCTAAGTTGAGTTAGTTAATGCGATATTGTCTGTAAATTAAAATAAAAAGAATATATTATCTTTAATGGTGTAAAAAAATGTGAAGAAGTGTTGCGAAAGAATAGTATGGTTAATTATCCCTAAATACTTCCTCTTGTAATGGACCGTTATATTCATGATATTTTTAAAGAAGAAATCCGATGCTTATTATTTTTATTTTTTAAAAAAACAAGCTTTTACTACACTTATTCATTAATTTGGTTACACTTGTGTTTAATTTATTCTTAAATATACAGTTTTTCATATAGAATATTTTATGTATTCGTCCACACAAAGTTATTTGTCTTAATTAATAAGTTTACGAATATTGATACATTCTGTTCTTTTGATATTACTTTAGTTGGCCTATCCAAATATATGTATAACCAAATAACTTCAGTATAGTTAGATGTGATTCTGTAATAGACCTATTCGCAAGTTTTTACTTCATTATCTAATTTCAGTACAGTATTATGATAATTCATTCTTCTTTGCAGTTTAAAGGTATACTGAGAAATAACTAAAGATAATTAACTGAAAGTCAGTATTTTATTTTATTTTATTGATTTTTTATAAAATATTTATTTTATATTTTTCTTGGATTAGATGAATACTAATTGGAGTGAGAAAATAACTTGATTGGGTATTAATGTTAGAGAAGATTGAGTTTTGTTTTTATAAGGTTAGTTAATAAAGAATATATTATATCTAGCTATTTAGATTATATAGTGATTGTTTAGTAAGGGAAAATTTGGAAGAATAAAAGAAATGCTTTGGCAGCAACTATTATTGCTTGGGTAA
The DNA here is from genome assembly GCA_948329865.1 of Linaria vulgaris. NCBI lineage: Eukaryota > Viridiplantae > Streptophyta > Magnoliopsida > Lamiales > Plantaginaceae > Linaria > Linaria vulgaris. The sequence continues at coordinate 37,699,263 of OX415253.1, forward strand.
TATCAAATAAACTGAAAGAAACTCTTATAATTGATTTTTCGAACTATGAGTCTATGATAATTTTGGGCCGAAATATACGATTTTTAATTTGGACCCTGTAAAAGTAAAAAGCTAACCTTGTTGCTCCAACAAATCCAATAATGTGTCCTTCACCTCTGTACCATCTTTAGTCAGCCCAAAATATTGTAATTGAATAAGAGAGACGTTCAAAATCAAAATTACGAAATTCCGTATTCAGCACGACACAATAGATCCCTCTAGTCTTCAACAACAAACTATTACTCAAATTTTAGAAAGTGTGCCTGTAATCCATATTTTTTTTTTATAGAAGCCTGTAATCCATATTACATAGCCATTATATTGTACTATATAACAAATATTTCATTTTTGTTGTTCAGTGAGTATCTTCGGGACCAAACAACATATTAAATTTCCAAAAATAAAATAAAATGGAGCTATGAGCGACAATTCGACCTAGGAATATACTCTTCTTCTTTTCTTTCTTGGTGAAGAAAACCATAACCCTAATTCGAGCTTGTCTGGCTAATGGCCCAAAGTATCTCCCTTATCCAATTGTGGCCCAATGTATTTTCACTTGCAATTATTTGAAAGTTGGCTTTGATGGGCTGGAGCTGGGTAAAGCTCAAGAAAAATGTTAGGTACTTTAGTGAAGTCTCGAATAATCTTCAATAAATATTTAATCTGTAGAAGAGCCGGTCCTAAACGATTGTGGGCCAAGCAAAATTGCATCCTTTAAGTACATTGTACAAGTACACAATCTTATTATTTTTATACTTTATGGACTACATTTCTTACAACTTCGAAGACACTACTCCTCAAGAATATACCTTACAAATTATTATGATAATATTGTAGTTGCAATGCTTATAAATAGGGATAAAACATCATAAGCTCCATAGTACGATTTTTTCTTCATTTTACCCTTGTCAGTTTAAATTCGGAAGAAGATATTCTGATTTTCAGAGTTTCATGGACGAGTTGGGGGTCAAATAATTAGTTTAGGAGATCCGTGTTCCAAGTGCCAGTGGGGATGAAAAAGTTCTTCACATATGAGACAGATCGGTGATGAGGAGTAACAGAGTTTGGCCTAAAGCTTAGGGTTGTTGGAATTCAAGGATCTGCCAAATCCTAAGGGTGGAATTGCTAGTAACCTTGAAACATGCACCTATGGAAATGATATCACGGCAGTGAGGATATTTCTCTATATCCAAGAGTCTGAGGGCTTAGATTGGACTTAAAAAAAATCTTGTTCGCTCATGTATTTGAGGCGTAAAATGTTGCACCACACTTTATTAACATTACTCATAATACTCCAAGCGCTCTTGGCGAAGATGGCGTTGTTAAAATTCTAAAGCCTTTTAAATCCAAGGCATCTATTCAACTTAGGCTAACAGATCCCATCCCAACTTTTGAGAGCAAGGAAGCGGGAATTATTGATGTCCACCAGAATCGACGAATGGCAAAGAGTTTTTACTAAAGTGAGGATAGTCTTCATTCTATCAACAAGGATTTTAGTGATAATCTTATAGAAAGTAGAACAAATACCAATCGGCCTATATTGATCGACAATACAAGCATTTGGCGCTTTAGGGATTAAGGCAATGAGAGTACGGTTTAAAGCTTTGAGGAAGTTCCATGTTTTGAAAAAGTGTTGAACGGGGCCATAATGTCAGTCACAAATAGTTTTAAAAATATCGGAGAGAACCTGTAACACCCCAATTTTTTTTAAAGAGTTATATTTAATTTAATGATTTTTAAAGCACTAATAATGTACAATCTTGAAATTTAGTGATTAAAAGATTAGTCTTTGAACAAAAGTATTGAGCCGAAGTAAGAAAAATTTATAAGCAGTCATAAGGCATGGTAATAATTTGGTTAAAAGGCCATAGGACAATATTATTGAAATTGGTAATTAAATCTTTAATACTCTTACGTTTAAACTTTAAACCATATGATATATATATATATATATATATATATATATATTAATAATCAGAATTGAGGGTTGAGCATTATGGAGCGCAGCAGTACGTAACTGATAACGTATCATTAGTTTTTTTCTTTTTATTCACTTATTCTTTTTTCTGTGGCTTCCTCTCTCCCTTCAGGTAATCAATCACCTTCTCCTTCTTTAATTTATATATATATATATATATATATATGTTCTAATATGCTTCAGCTGTTGATCGCTATGTATTCATAATTAATTAAATTAACTTGGTAGTTAATACAAAAACCTCTTTGTCTGGGACTCTTAAAGCCGGATAATGTAAAGCCCAAACAAATAGTCCGTTTAAAATAATAATTAATTTGTTGCAAAACCCTTGTATAAAGTATAAACTAAAGCAGAACTAGGGATTTTCTTTGATTTCATTAAAGGAAGTTCATATTTTCCATCTTATTCTTTCGCCGCCGTTTTCGTGTTTTAGTACTCAGGTATATATTTTAGAGCAATTCATTTCTGTTTTAAAGGTCGATCTCAGGTTTTGCATCACAAGTAACACTAGTATACTATTATTATTAATTGTTCATCATGTATGCTATTAAAACTTTGTGTCAGAATTTGTAAATATTCTTTTCATGTTCAGTGTTTCAATTCTGGAATTGTAGTGCACGAAGTAATGAAGCAAGTGTTAATGAATTTTTAATTTCAATAGTTCGTAAAACTTGTAGGTTAATATAAAAATAGAGGTCATGTGTATCTTGCTATTTTTTTTTTTTTTTGAAGATTGACAATGCTTTCATTCATCCAACCAAAAAAAAGCGCTCCCAGGGAGCACAGAATAGGCATTACATCGTCAGAAAAAAACCCAACAAAAAACAGAACCAAAATCTAACAAAACTCAACAAAAACCAACTACTCCTCGAAGCCATCCGCGTCCGAAATGGCGTTCCTAGCTAGGGCGTGCGCCACCTCATTAGACTCCCTCCCAACCCAACGAATCACGAATCCCGGATGGATCAGAAACAAAGCTCTAATATCACTAATCACATTCGCCGCAAGGGCATCGCTAGTAGTGTCGCTTATAACGTCGTGCACCACATTGAGACTGTCGCCTTCAAAGATAACGTCGTCCCATCCTTTATCCACCGCCCAACGGACCGATTCCAACGCTGCCATAGCCTCCACCCCCATCGGATTCGCATAAGAAAATAGACGTCGCTGTCTCCATGCGACCATGCGACCCTCGTTGTCATGAGCAACCATTCCCAATCCAATGGCACCCTCACTAGTGAACAATGCGCCGTCAAAATTTACTTTAATTGCATCCCCCATCGGCATCCTCCAACCAACGTCCCGAGCTAATGCAACCCATCCTTTTCTTCCATTAAATTCACTTCACGCAGCAACATATGCTCCCACAAAAGTAACAATCTCGTTCGGTCGCCGCCCCTTCTCCCCCGCAAGGACTGCGTTGTGGTTCCCCCACACCGCCCAACATGTCGTCGCCATAATGCTGAGCGTCCGAGCAGACACCAAGCCGCACACCCGGACCATCCAATCCCCAATATTTTCGGCTTCCCCCAGCCAATCACACGACGGAATATTTGATAACGCCCACACTTGTCTAGCAATCGAACATTCAAAAAGACAATGACGAACCGTTTCAGTCCCCATGGCACAAACAACACAATTTTTCTCAACACAAATACGTCGCCTCGCCAATTTCCACCTTGTCGGAAGGATATCCATACAACATCGCTACAAAAAGATTTTTACTTTGTTCGCGCAATCAACCGTCCACAATTTCCGCCAACATGCATGCGCCCCCGAGCTCGTCCCTGAATTTTTTTATTTTTTACTAAGCCTTGTGCAACGATAACATGATACGCACTTCGCACGGTAAAGCAACCGTTCTTCTCATAGTGCCACACCAACCTATCCTCATTATTTCTCTCCCCCAATGGAATCGTCAATACAACATCCACGTCTACTCCCCACAAAAACGCCCGCAGCAAATTAATATCCCACCACCCCGTGTTGGGGTCAATAAGCTCGCTGACTGTGAGCAACGGATCATCCACACAAACTGGTGTAATTGGTCGGAATGATCGTGGACGCGGGAGCCAAGCATCATGACACACAAACAGCGAATTACCATTGCCTACCAGCCACCGCGTTCCACTCTTAAGAACAGGAATTGATTCCCACAAACACCGCCACGAGAACGACGGAGAGGCACCAAGCTGCGCATCAAACATCGTTGAGTTGGGGAAATATCGTGCCTTGTAAATTCGGCCTACCAAGCTATCCGGAATAGTGAGAACGCGCCACGCTTTCTTAGCAAGCAACGCCAAATTGAAGGCTCTTAAGTCACAGAATCCAAGGTCGCCATTCTTCTTTTCCCGACACATCTTTTCCCACGCTACCCAATGAATTTTATTTTGCATCCCGCTACTCCACCAAAAATTGCTAATAATCGACTCAATCTCCTTGATCAATGTGTCTGGTAAGCGAAAACAGCTCATTAAAAAAGTTGGTATTGATTGCATCACCGCTTTGACCAGCACCTCCTTTCCTGCGCAAGATAGCATCTTCCCTTTATAACCGTTCGCCCTTTTCCAAATCCTCTCCCTAATAAAATCAAACAACTCCTTCTTGGATTTCCCCACAACCGACGGCATCCCAAGATATTTATCATGTCGCTCCACCACATCTACCCCGAGCACACTACTAACCACCCTCATGGATTGCATATCCGTATTTTTACTAAACACCACGACTGATTTTTCTCGATTAATTTGTTGCCCAGAAGCTGCCTCAAACCGTGCCAAAATATCACGGATACACACCATCGACTTCTCATCCGCGTCACAAAAAAGTAACGTATCATCTGCAAAAAGAAGGTGTGTGATTGCTGGTGCCGCACGACAAATTTTAACGCCCTTAAGCTCCCCGCTCTCCTCCGCATTCGCAATAAGCGCTGAAAACACCTCGGAAACAAATAAGAATAGGTAGGGAGATATGGGATCTCCCTGCCTAATGCCCCTCTCGGGGGAAAAACAGTAGATGCACGTCCATTAATTAAAATAGAATATGAAACAGATCTAACACCCATCATAATAAGAGAAACGAAAGAGGAATCAAAACCAAGCTTAAGCATGACCTTTTCCAAGAAGGACCACTCGACTCGGTCGTAGGCTTTACTCATATCCAGCTTCAACGTCATGTGACCCCGTTTTCCTGTTCGTTTATTTTTCAAGTAGTGATTGACCTCAAAAGCAACTAGGATATTATCTGTGATAAGACGACCAGGAACAAACGCAGACTGAGGAGGTGAGATAATAGAGCAAAGAAAAGGTTTTAACCGGTCCGCGACGGCTTTTGATGCAATCTTGAAACACACGTTGCTCAGGCTAATTGGTCGGAACTGCGTCATCACGTCAGGGTTAGAACATTTAGGGATAAGAACAATATAAGTAAAGTTGACACAAGGATTCAAAGAGTGCTCATTAAGAAAAGAAAGCACAAAACTAGTAACGTCCTCCCCCACAATCCCCCAAAATTTTTGATAGAAAACGACAGAGAAACCATCAGGTCCCGGGGATTTAAAGGGGTACATATCATTAATTGCACTACGTACCTCATCCACTGTAAACGGCTGAATCAAGGCTTCGTTCACTTCAGGGCTAACTCGCGCCTCAACCTCCCGTAACACATCTTCAATAGCTTCCTCTGAAGGTAAGTTCGACTGAAATATACGACCAAAGTAATCGGTGGCAATCTGCTCAATTTCCACTGGATCCGTGCACACAAAAGCCTGAGCATCTTTAAGGCCCCTAATCTCGTTCTTCATTCGTCGCTCAGTTGCCCTACTATGAAAGTAAGCTGTGTTACGATCACCCTCCCTTAACCACTGAACCTTAGCCCTCTGTTTCCAATAGATTTCTTCGGCCTCAAGAAGCTCTTCAAGCTTTTTACTAAGTCGTTGTTCTTCTTTTTTAGCCTCCACAGTTATATTACCCCCTCGTAACTTAAGTAAGTCCTTTCGCAACCCTTCCACCTTACGCCTAAAATCAGCCCCATCAATCTTCGCCCAACGCGTGAGGCCTATGCGACACTCTTCCAATTTCTCAGTAAGATTTCCCCCACCCAACTCTTCCCAGCACCGTTTTACCACGTCCATACTTTTGGCCTTAAGAACCCAAGCTGCCTCAAATCTGAACTTACCATCCCGACGACCCGAACCCTGCCTATCCGCGCTGCGCACCAAAATGGCATGATGGTCTGAGCCCAGAGCTGCAATATGTTCCGTCCTAGCGTTCGGAAACCGAGTTCTCCAGTCCCTATCCGCACATGCTCGATCAAGACGTTCCCAGACCGTATGCGGCGTTGGCCGACGACTACACCAAGTGAAGCATGGGCCGCTGAATTCCAGCTCACTGAGGCCGGTGTCAGATAGCGTGTCCATAAAATTTTGGATCAACTAGTTTGGCCGTCGAGCCCCTCCCTTTTTATCCTTTTGGCTCGAGATTTCATTAAAATCGCCCGCGCAAAGCCACGGGAGATTCACCACCCCTTTCAAACGACGTAACAAGTTCCAGGTACGCATCCTTTTTGTCCCGTCAGGTTCCCCGTAGAATCCCGTGAACCACCAATCCATATCCCCCTCATTTCCTATCACAACAACGTCGATATGATTATCCGACATACTCAAAAGTTCAACATCCCAATCCTTCTACCAAAGGAGCGCCAATCCACCAGAGAGACCTTTTACCTCAACACATACTCCAAATAAATTCATCCTACCCTTAAGCTCATCTATTTTCTTAGTCCTACACTTCGTTTCCGACAAGAAAATAAGAGGGGGTGAAAAGTGGAAACCAACCTCCGTAGTTCCCGAACTGTCCAAGGGTTCCCCAATCCCTGATAGTTCCATCATAGGAAACTTATTGGATATGGCGGGACTGCCCAGCAGTCGCCGCCAGAAGTTCATCAATCTCCATTGAAAGTTGCTCCAACCTTGCTATCTTTCGTTTACCCTGATCATGTGTTAAGTCATCCTCATGCTGGCGTTTCAGACCCCCCTGTGATGCATGCGCGACATCTCCGCCCTCTGTGTTCATACCACACTCCCTTCTTGCCAAACGCCCCCCCCCCCCCCCCCCGAGTTCGACGTTGCCTTGTGATTTCCACTCTCGCCATTGCTGTTACCTGTAATGCGTCCGCATGTCCCAGTGTTTGATACAGATTCTGATCCCCCCCGACATCCGTCAGCAACCTCTGAAAAATATCCTGAACTCCCACTAAATTCCCCGCGGTTCGTGCGATGTCCTGACGATCACTAGCATGTCGTTCGGTTTGATTGTTCCCTGTCATGATCTGGCCGTCCCCTAAACCCTGAGTTGTCTCCTAAGCGCGGATAGTCTACTGCTATGCAGTCGTACTTGGAGCAGGAGGACGTGAGTCCACCTCATCCTCGTGGGCTTGGCAGCCCTCATACCCCTTGTGATCCAGAACATACGTAGCTGTTCTTGTCCGTTCCGTAGAGCCCTGAGATGCGATCTTCTGTTCAACCCAAGACTGATCATAATTCTTATTTCTTGTTGAGTGAAACAAACCACGCCCCCATACTGAGCCCGACCCTCTCCCTGAACCTTGCGTCCTTCCTCCCCAGCCATGATCTGTGAATCTTTGTCCCGCCACATTCCCCGGTCTTGTGGAATTTTCCCGTAACCAATCCCCGTAAGGTAGCTTAGCGTCACCGTCAATCTGAAAATTGTACTTAGCCTCACAATCAGCCATAATATCTCCAAGCATTCCACAGAGATAGCAAAAGTTCGGGAGTCTCTCATATTTGAATGACACAATCATCTCTTGTCCCCCCGAGCTTCGGATTTTCAGAAAATGCAGCAACGATTACATTGAGCTTGACTCTGATACGCATGCTAACCCCACGGGATTCAGCGAGATCGACGTCCTCCATAATACCTAACAGATTCCCAATTGCCGAAGCCGTTGTCTTCGTTTGACGCACAAGGGGGATGTCATATATGCGCACGAAGAAGCTGCACCAGTCAAGAATCGTTTCTAACGGGTTATCATCTTTGTTGACCTCGGCCAAGACTAAGACATGTTTATCAAAAGACCATGGACAACCCCGTAATGCAGTGTTTTTATCTAGTTTGTGAAAGAACTGGAAGAGGAACCGATCCTCATTCAATCGTGTGATCTCCAACCCCTTGCCAGCCTTGAACAACGTCTTAAGCATGGTGCAGAAGGCGTGGAAATTCGCTGTTTTCCCTGATAACAATCTCCCAACGAGAGCCAATTCTGAGTTCTGATTCTCCTGCTGCCACAACTCATCCGACACCAAAAAAAAAAAACCTGGAGGCCCTCCCCCTCCGTTAAACAAAGTCCGCCATGCAGCATATTGCATGTGTCTTCCATAAGGTTACCATGAACAATGTGTTACGGATTGGATGAGACACGAACTTCGCCAAGAGTTGAAATCGAGAGCCACAATCCTGCCAAATTACACCAGAGAAGCACACAATGAAAACAAGATTAGCACCCACAAAACAAAACCCTAAAACCTGAAGGTTCTCAATAAAACAGGAACGAACGAAAGCAAAAAGAACAAGACGCGAAAGAACAAAAACTTGCGACACACGGAAAACCCAACAAAGAAAGAAACCCCCAGCAGTCGGACCGAACGAGAAGAGCTAACGACCAGGAAACCGTTGCCAAAGTCGTGAGCGCTGAAGATGATACCTCGTCAAGATCACAGGAGTCCTTGTCGAAGAAGGTTTTTAGCCCTAATGCTTAGAGACCCCAACCCTCATGCGATAGACTTTTTACCAAGGTATATATTTGGCTATTAATTTCACATATATGTATCTTGCTATTAATCTATGCATAAATTACAAATAACGCAGTATGGTGTAAATTAGGAATTTAGATGATTTATATTATGATAATATTATGTACTTGCATCAAATGATGACGGATCAGGATTCGAATAATTAATTATTAAGTCCTTGCACGATGATTAGCATATTGCATGCATTAATTAGAGCTAACAAGTGGTTCATGTTCATATATTTATAATAGCACAATCAGCATGCTAACATAGAAATGAAATATTAAGATAAGAGAGGAGCATATATTGTTCATGTCATTAAAGAGTATATCTTTGTAATTAAACTAGGACTAGTACAAATAATTTGTGTATTATTCTTAATCAGAGATTTACTTGGAGTAGCATTCATTAATAATTTAATGGTCTACTAGGTAGTTCGAATTAAGTCATGGTTACTCTGCTCTAATCAACGTGGTGAATTCAGGTGCGTGTATATATACGTACTAAAATTATTTTCGAAAAGATGGAAGATATGTGCTAAATGTTTAATTATAGTAGTGCATGTGTTTATATTTAAGTAAATGTGTTCATTCGTTTATCATGATGGCCTGTTATTATATTCGTGCAACTTACTACTTGTGTGTCTATCATGACTTTGAGTACCGAACATTTTGGTTTTGAATTGGATCCACGGCTTGGTCAGCACAGGGTACTACTGAGCAGCAGAGGGCTAGCCAGTGGACCTTATGACGCCTTACCCATTTCCTTTAAAAGCATCAGGAGGTTGTTTCTTTTGAGGGGATCTACGAGCATGTACCTAGGCATGCGTGAACGTTTTCAAGGTCGCTCCTTGAACGGAGTGACAAGGTAACGAACGTGTGTGTTATAAGGTGGGAATGAGTTAACGACTTAGTAAACGGTAAACGCTCCCTAATATGACTGAACGTGAGTATGTGCTTGACTGCCTAACCTGTTGCATTTTAACTGTCTTATTCCTTGTACACCTTGCACACACTCGTAACACCACTGAGATTTTTATCTCACTTGCGTGCCCTTCTTTCTAGTTTGATGTAGGCAAATATTGGGATCAGTGGAGAGAGAAGACCAAGAAAGCATAGAGCTTAGCTGCAGAGTTTTACCTTTTTCGTTAGAGATACTTTTCTTTATTTTGAGACTTTGATGTTGAGAACTAGTTTACGTTCCTGTTTATAGATATTTCTTTCATGTTACTGGATTTTGTCATGGTATTTTAGCGCATTTAGGTCTTTGGAATTATTAAACCTTTATGAATTATTTAGTCGAATTATGTTATTTGATTTAAAAAGTCGGGGCTTTACAGAATCCATCCGGACCGGGCTTTTAAACGATTCAAAACCAAAAACCACTTTTTTGATGTCTTCCATAGAGGGTAAAAAAGTAAATCAGTGTTCTCTTCAGGGGAAATAACAGGGGTACTAATCGATTATAATCAGCGGGAAAAACATGGGCACAAGAAGTAAAAAGAATCCTATTATGAGCATCAAAAGAATTTCTAATAAGGTTCCAGTCAGTAACTTCTCTACTAAGTTGATTATCAAAGACACAAAAATTGTGGTTCACACGCTGACGAAAAATAGAGCATAAATGGAAATACATGGTGTTAGCGTCTCCAAATGTCAATCATTCTTGCTTCACCATTTGCCTCCATTTAGTTTCCTCTTTCATAATAAAGGAGTTGAGTTGGAGTTGTAAATTACGCTCCATGACCAAAGAGGAAACACTGGTGTAGAGGCTTGAAATTTTTTAATGAGGTTGTGGATTTGAAAATTCACTTGAGTAGAGGGTTTAGCGCGGTTAGTGTTCCAAAGATTAAGTGCATAATGCATGGCTTTAGCTTTATAGCGGAGATTTAAGGGAGGAGAACCTCTCGAAATGGTGTTCCAAGTTAAAGAAATAACCAAGAGAAAGTCGACTTCAGAAATTTACGTAGCCTCAAAATAGAAGAGCTTGGAGCCGCAAGCACAATGAGGCTTGATATGGAGAACGATGGGAGAGTGATCTGAGTACATGGTGGGGAGGTTAATGACTGATCCATTCTCAAACAATGAGTTCCACTTAGCTTTCGAAATAACCTGATCAATGCGTTGTTTAATGTTCTCATCTCCCGGTTTATTGTTGGACAAAGTGAAGGTATTCCCTTAAAGATCACATACTCCATGTCAAAAGCATTCATGGTATCATTGAGTTCTTGATGTGAAGTTTGGCAAACGGATTCTCTCTATGTTTGTCTTCTTGAGATGTGATAGCGTTAAATCACCTATAAGAACCCTAGGAGCCGAGTTTGAGGGTACAGTGGAGGGAAGACCAAACCATAATTTCTCTTTATACACATAAGAGAATGGGGTCCCGCAAGGCTGTAAGGTTCCATGGAGTTTCCGATTGGACAATAGAGTGAAACAGGCAATGGTTATAAGAATAGACTTTGAGGTTAACATGCGATTTCCAAGTAAGAAGCGCTCTGACGGCGAGGCCAAGCGGGGGAACAAAGATATGAGAAGAGAGACTAGAGCGATTCAGAGAGTAAAGGATAGAAAAGATAAAAAATGGTATTAATTTCACAAAGGAACAACAAATTTGGGGAGTGCGTATGTACAATTTCCCTAAGCTTACGTTTTGCCTCGGACAGGGCGAATCCACAAAAATCCCAAGAAAGAGTTATCATGATTATTCTTGAAGCTCCTTCTGGGCCCTTGAAATTTTTTGAGATGAGTACGTGTTTTTTGTTAACTAATTATGGTAGTTTCAGTAGTATCAGAGGAAATATCCGGGGAGTCGTATGTACAACTTCCCTAAGCTTATGCGTTGCCTCAGACATGGCGAATCCACCAAAATTCCAAGAAAGAGTTATCATGATTATTCTTGAAGCCCCTCTGGGCCCTTGGAATTTTTTGAGATGAGTACGTGTTTTTTGTTAACTAATTTTGGTAGTTTCGGTAGTATCTGAGGATACAATACTAGAGAATGAAGAGATACTTCTGGCGATTTTCTTTTAAATATAAATGCGACTCTTGGGAGGCTTTAGTTCAGCAGTTTGGGCTTTAGAAGGAGGATTTAGATGTTGGAGATGACTTAGGACTTAGAGTTTGGGCGGAGGAATTAGGATGGGTTTCTTTTGGAGTAAGAAACAGCTTGGGCTTTTTGAGGAATTTGGAACCTTTAGATTCAAAAATATGAGATAAATTTTTTTTCAGGTTGGGGGAGTTCAGCAGACAAGTAAGGGTAATATGAGCCGAGTGTGCTTGGGAGTAGAAATGACCCATTAGGTGGAGCCTTGTCAAAAGACCGGTCAAAAGGAAAAAAATTATTGGGTTAAATGAAAGGGGCCCAATTTGAAATGAGGGAATTAGTTTGCTGATATTGATATTTGTGTTAGGATTGTGCAGCCTGAACAATGACGACAAAAGCAAAAGACGATGTGCAGACAACTGTCGATGCTGGAAGCGCGGGTATAAGCATTGGTCGTGCGGGTAATCCAGGAAGTGGCTCTGGCCGCAAAATTGCCGCACTACGAGGTGTGTTGCATGACAGGTTGCACGAATGTCACGCTACATGCCGCACGGGTTTTGGCAGGCCCAATTTTGGCCCATCTTTGCAGACTCAGTAAAACTATTATAACTCTCTCTAGAAAATGTCAAATGACCTCTCGTTTGCTTCATTAAAAGGAGGGCTCGTAGAGATTTTCAACCATATATGGCATGCCTTCTGGAACTTCTCCAATCATAGTAGTTTTATGAAACAAGTTGAGTTTCTTGCTGGATCGAATGCTGAAATCTCGTCTCACGGATTTGAGGTTGGTTTTGCTTTTCTTTGGTTTTGAAACTTGGTTGCTTTCTGATATACGTCTCATTAACGTGATTTAAGTATTTGTTTACTTATGCTTCTGAATACTTATGATGGCTTATTTACTTAGTTTAGTATTGTTTTATGTTTTCTTAGGTATTTAGGTACTCAAGACAAAACGAGACTAAGTAAGGCCAAAATGAATGTTTTGGGCGACAATGGATCAATATACTATTTTGGTATATTCAAGCGCTACGGCACTACAAAAAGGTAAAATTTTGAACATATCACGATTGAAAAGAAGACACCAGGAGACCGCATGGAGGAAATCATAATATAGTGTGATCAACACAGCATCACGCGGGTGGCGCGCGATCAGGATGGCACATCGTGCGATGGTCGCACGATCAGAAAAAACTTGGGCCGAAAGTCAAAAACCCTAAAACGCAGCCCAAAGCTGAGAGAAACTATAAATAGAAGGTTGCATTCAGCAGTTAGAGCACAAGCTTTCACAATATTTTTCACCACATTTCGACAGAGAAACCATAAGAGTTTGTCACCAGAGAGAAAATACCATCAAAGTCTTGTTATAGTTTAGTGGGGTCATTGTTAGAGAGAAAATAGTTTGTGAAGAAGAAGATAGCAAAAGGGAGTACGAAGAGGGTCAAGCAACAAAGTTCCACCGAATTCGAGAAGCTTTTCTTTACCTTTTTACTTTATCTATGATATTTACTTCATTATTGATTGTTGAACTCATGACTATCATGAGTTAACCTACTCGTTGTTTAGAGCAGGGGAGTAACTCTGATTTATGAATATGTTTATTTACTTTACTTGATGTGTGTTTGATGATCTTAAATATCTAAATTGAATAGTTACTTATGTTGTGAGACTGACCTTACACTCGGTGGGATAAAACGGAAGCACCAGTGTGGGGCCACTCAAGTGTAGAATGCTAAGGATAGTTATATATTGTTAGGACCACAATTATTGGTCTAACTATTATTAATTAAACTGTTTATTATTTAGATAATTAAGTGTTTTTAATTATATGATTATTGATTATGTTTTGAATATTTTTGTAAGTATTTTGAATATAGAATATTTCCTTATAGTTAAAACAACTATCGTGATATGTGAAATAAGGAAAGATGGTTAGTGAGATTCTGAAAGCGAATCTTATAGTTTCCTTATAGAAATAGATACTTTCGTGTCAGATTATTTATGGAAATAAGATTCAGCTTTATATTTGTCTTTTTATGATCTGATATTATTCCAATTGTATTTAGATTAAATTATATATATATAAGCATGCGTTGAAATATTTTTTTTACATATTTAGCAGAATAGAATCGAACGAACTAAGCCGTCTTGAAGAATTGAAGATCTAGTGCAACAGTTGTCCTTCCGTGTGGAGATTCTGCACTCTATAAAAGAAAAAGTCTCAAAGACATTTGAAGACAAGTTTTAAAGTTTACATTTTTTAGATTTGTATTTTATTTGTTTGATATTCAAAAGCACTTTATTATTCTTGTACGAAATACCAAGGCGAAGGAACTCCGTGTGAACTTGATCATTTTCAGATTCTAGTAGAGTTCTTTAGTAAGGTGTCGGGTCAGGTGTTAGGAAGGTAATTAGAGAGACTATATATTACTAGTATATGTAATAGCATGAGTGTGTCAAAGTCATGTACTAAATGAAAGAGACTAGAGTTGTTAAAAATGGCGAAAGCCGAGTGAACTAGGTATGCTGTAAACAAACCACTTTAAATTCTTGTGTTATTGTTATACTTTTACCTATAATAACAAGTAATAACCATTGCGAATAGAAAACAAGGAATAAGTAAACAATCAAGGTCTTACAAGTGGCATCAAGAGCTGGTCACTAACGTCTAGTTTAGTGAAATTATGGTTTGAAAATGTCTTATTCTCAGGGATGGAAGATATCAAGGACGGTTTGTCAACAAACAAACTACTGAGGCTGACGAACACCAACTACTCATTCTGGAAGAATCGTCTCCAAAACTTCATCAAGCAATAGGACCAGGAAGCCTAGAAAATCATTCTAAGAGGTTGGTCACCCCTCATAGATGAAGACTGTAAGAAAAAAAAATGAACTCAGTTGGACTAATAAAGAAGATCTTGTTGCTGAGCAAAACTCCACTGCTCTCAACAATATCCTAAGCGTTGTTGACATGAATCAATATAATATCATTTCCAATTGTGTATCAGCTAAAGAAGCATGGGATATAATACGTACTGCTAATGAAGGTACCTCTAGTGTTTGCAGATCTAACTTACAACTACTAACCACTCATTTTGATAAATGCATGTGCAGAAAACAGAAACCATGGCCCAATACAATACAAAAATTAGACGCATTACAGCAAAAGTTGCTCTACTAGGTGAAGAAGATAGTGAAGCAAAACTATTTCACAAGACTCTCAGATCTCTTCCACCAAAGTTTGCAATCAAAGTTGAGACCATTGAAGAAGCCAAGGACACGAACAATATGCCTCTTGAAATACTTATGGGATCTCTTGCAACATATGAATGAAACTGAAATATGAGGGAGATAACATGGCCAAAATCATTGATCTGAAGTCCACAATGA
Organism: Linaria vulgaris; assembly: GCA_948329865.1. Taxonomy (NCBI): domain Eukaryota; kingdom Viridiplantae; phylum Streptophyta; class Magnoliopsida; order Lamiales; family Plantaginaceae; genus Linaria; species Linaria vulgaris. The sequence continues at coordinate 37,714,520 of OX415253.1, forward strand.
CTCCAACCCCACAGAATGAACAAGGAACGGATCTCATGAAGTCCATGGCCCTTTTAACAAAAACTTCAAGAACATGAACAGATCAAATTTCAGAGGTAAATTTTCGTCACCTAGTTCATCTAAAACTCTAGTTTTACCAAAAATACTTCCGCTACTAATGATCTTGAATTCAAAAGAAAAGGAAAAGATATTCAATGCAAGGAATACCATGGTTTCGGGCATATTAGAGCAGACTGTGCAAACTTATTGGAGAAAAATAGAAATCGTGATATAGTCACAACATGGAGTGACAATGATTCGGATGAGACAAATGAAGAAGAAGAAACAGTGCCTGATTTGGCCCTCACTGCCAAAATTTCTTACATATCATCTCTTATTGAAGAAACAGAGAATGATATTACTGCCACTAACATCCTTATTGAGTCCGATGATGAATCATACGATGATGATACATCAAAAAACGTATACTACGATGAGATAAATGCAACTATTATAAAATATGATGTTGCCGTAAGAAGAATGTTGATCTAGAGGTGCAACTTGGGTCTCTTGCAGACAAGTGCCATGATAAAGATCTGCAATTACAAAAACTAGGAATGGAGATCAATAATCTCAACACATCAAATGACGCAACCGTCTCAGACCTAATTCAAGCACGATATGTCGAAAAGAAATCTCAACAGAAGTTGGTTAATGCACTAAATGATCTAAAAAGGATTGAGATAAACATTAATCGACTCAATGATGAAGCAATCAAACTAAATGATATCCTAGAAGCACAACAAATCACCAATGATCATGTCAGATCAAAATTGTATACTACTACATGAATAATGAAGATCTATGGATCATCACAATAGCTTCCTCAACACACAAGGAATCTCAAATCACAAGATAAGGTACCTCAACCTTCACAAATAAGAAGAGGAAACATGTCATGTCCATTGCACTCATTAACACAACAGAAGATGAAACAGTCACTACCTCTCACAAGAGACCATGCAGGTACACAGAGAAAATTCGTGAGTAATTCTAGTGTCACTAACATTCTAAAATTTGTACCAGTATGTCATTACTGTGGGATCAAATAACATACTCGACCACACTATTTCCAACTTTGGGAAAAAAAAAGACATCGACTTCAAATCCACACAATCCACTGTTCCAACAACAACATTGCCAATCACACACGCTCCGAAACACAAACCTCAACAAATATGGGTTCAACGGTCAAATGATAATTGTTTTGTTAGGAGTCATTCCTCTTCACTTCAATCTACTAATACCTGGTTCTTTGACAATGCTTGCTCCCATCACATGACAAGAAGAAAAGAATTCATCTTCGAATTCATAGAAACTGCAGAAGGAAATGTGGTGTTTGGAGATGAAAACGTAGACAAAATTATTGGAAGAGGGACTCTAAATGTGGATGTATTCCCTCATCTAAAGAACGACATGTATGTGGAAGGATTATGTACTAACTTTATTAGTGTATGCGAATATGAGTTGTTTGTAAGCTTTAGTTATGATGAATGCAGAGTTTTCGATAAACAAGGCAAATGTGTCCTTTATGGGGGTAAAGAAAGATGATTGCTATACATTGTCCATGCATGAAAAGATAAGTCCTACAGAAGGATAGAGTAAGTCATCATTACCACAAATGTGACAACAGGTGACCAAAACTAGACATGATGTAGAAATATCAACAAAATCAGGGTATGAACACTTGTCTCAACTCTCTCCAGAGAATAAATTATTACAAAATAGCAATAACAAATCTCTTTTACATGCTAATCCTATCTCTCAACCTACATGCGAAATGAAATTCAATTTCTCAACCATAAATAGAATAATGAAACACCCTACCTATTTCTAATATGTCCACGGGTCCGTCCTTACTCTAGGGAGTATAGCATAGGGAGGAAAGGGAGACCGGACGGTGGAAGAGCCAGGGGAGGCATACGGCATCTCCGGGCTTAGGAAAGTACTTGTTCCAGTCCAAGACAAGTGAGATCTTCCGGTCTGCATATTTGTCGAAGAAGAGGTCATCAGGTCTGCCCAAGTGACTCCTAACCCCACAAGGTTCCGAGACGGAGCATAACCCGAGTCTCGGTTAAAATAAAAGAGAGCAATGCATATCCGAATAAGTGTCTTGACATAGGAAAACTTCTCAAGTGTTTTGCCATCATTAACGAATCGCATCTCATTCGCTTTAACTCATGATCGATTGTTCTTGGCCAAACTTGCATCACTATATAGATCCTAATTACTAGACCGAGTCTACTGATATTAGATGTTACTCACCTGAAGAACTTATTTGCTATATATTTATCTTTAGAGTTAGTTTTAGAGTCTAGTTATTTTGAAATCAGTCAATAGAATGGAATTGGAAGCATAAAAGCATGAATAAGTAGGAATCTATTATAGTATATGCCTGATATTGTACGAATTTGAGATGAAGGAATACATGAATATCTTTGGTACATGTTGCGTAATATGGTCAAAAGCATGCTTTAGTATCATTTACACTTTCAATATGTTGTTGTGTATAATTGTGAAGAGAATGATGCTTATTTATGATATTATAGTAATGAAGCATGTAACTATGACTTGAACAAATTGCTTGACTATTGCTTGAGATAATGGTAGATGTAAATGTATTGAGGAAATGAAATAGGCCATCCACTGGCGGACCTAGGCTTGGGCTTAGCTAGGCTCAAGCCCAGGTGAGTATTTTTGCAATTTAGTATACATAATACTAGTATTTATAGTTTACGCCACTAAAAAAATAGTTTATGTTTTTTTATCTATTATATCTTCGTTATAAATCTAAATTACTATAATTTTCAGGTCAAAAAAATAAAGTTCTTAATAATATTCTTGTTTGATTTATATCTTATTGATGAACTAAAAAAAATATGTAAGATTTTAAAATAAATTAGGAGGATCAAAAACTAATGGAGATGACTCTAACAATTCTTTACCCGCCTCTCGTTGTAGCCCAGGTTAAAATAATTTTCCGGGTCCGCCCCCGAGGCCATCGTTTCAAATTTGAGTTTTAGCCTTTCAAGCTATGAACCTTTATGAACATAACATTATCCACAAAACCCCACTGAAGCCTTTTATATGAACCTTTGCTTATGAAGCCTACTTTCCTACCATGAGCCGAAAAAGAAATATATATATATATATATATATATATATATATATATATATATATATATATATATATATATCCTACCCATTTCTAGAGGTGGATGTAGTAGATTGAAAGAGAAATAAGATAGGAGCTCAAAACAGAAGCATGAGCTAATAAGAAAAATTTAAATAGAAAAGGAGGATGAACATAATAGATAACACAAATAACTCGTGCAGAAAATTTAAGTTTAGGGGTGTTTCTCAGAAAATCATGAAGTATAGGATGGTTTGATACTTGCGAAAATGAAAATGCAAACGAAAAGATGCCAGAAAGAGCCTAAAATGTGTGGTCAAATAAAAAAAGCACAAAAGGAAGGAAAAGGTAATATATGGGTGGTTTACTGCATACATCTCTAGAACTCATATATGAATTTTTCCATTATAGCCCACACACGAGCCTACATTACAAGCTTACAAAGTACTAAATGATCCTCAACATATGAAATCAACTTGAGTCAATGACAATAGAAGAGTGAAGAGTGAAAAGTGAAGTGATTATATGTTTAGAGCTATAGTTTTATAAGTTTGCAACATGGGAATAACTCTTATGCATCAACAATAGTATCACACACTATTAGAGAATATGAAACGGATGTGAAGATGACTGTATTAAACTTTATGTGTTCGTGTGCATTTATACTATCTCATCTCTTGTTTTGACCATAGGTTGCATTTTGAGAATTCTCTCTTATACATGTTGGCATGTCAATGATTTCATTCTAATATAGATTGAGTCAGTTAAGTAAGTTTGCTTGAGGACGAGCAGCGATTTAAGTTTGGGGGTATTTGATAAGCATCTCATTAGCGTGGTTTAAGTATCTGTTTACTTATCTTTTGAATACTTATGATGGCATATTTACTTTTTTTAGCGTTGTTTTGTGTTTTCTTAGGTATTTAGGGAACCAAGACAAAACGAGGCTAAATAAGGCCAAAAATGGATGTTTTTGGCGACAATTTTCAAGACACTATTTCGGGATATTCAAGCGCTACGAAAGCGCTACATCACTGCAAAAAAGGTGAAATTCCGAACATAGCACGATTGAAGAGAAGACATCAGGAGACCGCAAGGAGAAAATCATAATGTAGTGCAATCAGCACCGCATCATGCGGGTGGCGCACGATCAGGATGGCACATCATGCGGGAGTTGCACGATCAGAAAAAACTTGGGCCGAAAGTCAGACACCCTATAATGCAGCCCAGAGCATAGAAAAACTATAAATAAGAGGCTACATCGAGCAGTTAGGGCACGAGCTGTCACAATATTTTCCACCACTTTCACCCACTTTCTGACAGAAAAAACCATGAGAGTTTGTCACCCGAGAGAAAACACCATCAAAGTTTTGTTCTAGTTTAATTGAGTCATTGGTAGAGAGAAAATAGTTTGTGAAGTAGAAGATAGTAAAAGGGAGTACGAAGAGGGTCAATCAACAACATTCCACCGGATCCGAGAAGCTTTTCTTTACCTTTTTACTTTGTTTGATATTTACTTCTTTATTGATTGTTGAACTCATGACTATGCTAACCTACTCGTTGTTTAGAGTAGGAGAGTAACTCTGATTTATGGATATGTTTATTTGTTTTACTTGATGTGTGTTTGATGATCTTAAATGTCTATATTGAATAGTTACTTATGTTGTGTGACTGACCTTACTCTCGTTGGGATAAAATAGAAGCATACGTGTGAGGCCGCATATATATATATATATATATATATATATATATATATGTGTGTGTGTGTGTGTGTGTGTGTGTATGTATATACGATTTGTAACTTTGAGTTTGCGAAAGCAACTAATGCGCAACCTTTAGACCACACTAGATCAATATTGACTAAGTACGTTTTGTTAACACGATTCGGATGAGTTAATTGGATTGTAGATTTGATATCTCTTCTAAAAAACTAACAATTGTGCTGATCCGTTAACACGATAGGTTGTTAGAGACTCATAAGTGTATAGTTGGGATAACTCCTGACATATGTCACAGATCCATTAGATATGCAAACATCAAATAACTATCAAGTATTGTAAGTATATATAGGTAGTTTGTCGATAAACTATTATGGTTAAATCATTGTGAAACCCGACATGTAAACAATCTTTCCAACTATTGTTTACAACCAAAATCAATCAATCAATCTTTAAATTCTATTTCCAGTTTAATTTAGTTTAGTTAGTTAATCAATCTCTCTTCTAAATATTCTTAGTTTAATTGTGTTTATTAGTTTAATTGTTTTAATTGCTTTCATTGTTTTCTTGAATTCTAAACCAAAAACCCAAAAAGATAATTAATTATTGTGCTTGCATTCTTAGATTAAGTTCCATTGCATTATAGTTTAAGCAATTTTAGCATAAAAAATATTTAAAGCATCTTTAGTTTAGAAAGCATTCATATCATTCATAGGCATTCATCCTGCAAACAGAAGAGAAAAGATCATGACAATTGTTAGTGCTTTTGCATTTAAGTGATTCATACATACAACCATCAATCCATTGGGATACGATACTTGGTTCGTAATTGTACTTACCATTTTATTGTTACTTGATTCTTGCACTTACGACAAAGTGGGATTTAGGTGTAATATTCATGTGTTGACTTATATTCTATTTTATTACATCATACCCACCCATCACTTTTCGTTTCTTTCTTTTGTTCCTTCTGGTTTATTTCTCTTGGTTGTTTCTTTTTCTCCTTGTTTGATTTTTGGTCTTCCTTTGGAGTTCACCTCGTTGTGTTTTTAGCAAACCTCATACGCAAGATCTTCGGACTTTGCTTTGCTTTAATTGGGGAATTCATAGCATGGTATTTTCTTTTGGTTTATTCTTTTTTCTTTTCTTTTCTTTGGTGTTGTTGCTGCTTGAATTGTGGTTTATTTCCATGTTTTTGCTGCTCATTTGCTTTGCTTTTCATCTCGATTTACTTCCAATCAGTTTGCACTTTTTCGCCTATACGTTGCCGCCCTTCGCCGAAATCTGCGCCACTCAAATAATCTTCACTTTAATTAGAGTCAACTCTAGTGGGTAGGGGCCATAATAGGTTGATTATTACTTGGTTGTTCATCCATCAATTGCCACTTTTCCAAAGGAGACATAGTGAGGACATTGCATTAGTGTTGTGTTTGGTCATTAATTACTTGTCTTGCACATGGATGACCAAGCCTTGGTCAACACTGACAGTCCTCGTGGTGGTGCTTCTATGACCACCACGTCCATTGTTACCGCCACCGCGGCACCGCAGCCTATGAAAATTCCAGCAAACTCAAAACCACGTGTATCGGATGTTCTTGACTCATTTTCGCCCTTGTATTTGCATGTTAATGATCCGAATATCTCTAAAAACCCTAGGGCAACCATGACTTTGATTGGAAATGGTGTGTTTTTGCCTATGTCATCTAACTTTGCTCCTCGTCATAATCTTGTTCCGTTAGCTCCGTAACCGTTGGTCAAACTTGAGAAAGAAGAGGATTATACGAGACTTCAGATGAAAAAAGTCCATAGATTTTCTAGGAGTTTTGGCCAAGGTTTTCAAATGGACTCCTACGTTGAAATCGGAGTTGGAACCATCTATTGCCTCGATTTGGATATGTTTGCTTAATCTGAATTTGTGATATTGTGAACAAAAGTCGCTTATGTCTATAGCACAATATATTGAACGAAGTTGTTATTACTTTGTCGCGGTCTCATTATCCTCGGATTTGTGTTGAACTCAATTTATTGGAACCAAAGTGGAAGTAGATTGAATGGGATGTTCAGATTGGAGAAAATATAACTTATGTCAAGCAGAAAGTTATCTACGAAAACTTCCCAATTTTTTTTTTTCAGAAATATCAATGGATGAGCCATCTTATAAATGAATGTGGTGTTGATAAAACAAGTACGAGAAAAATGTTGAGAAAATGATGGAAAATGTGCCTATTGAACAAGTTGACCCGAAAGGAAACAATAGTCAACAAGAATGGGTGGCGAATAAAAACCAGACGATCCTAGCTAGCGTGGCCCCAAGTTCGACGTTACAGAGTGCTGAAAAATGGGATGACAACCCCTTTGGTGTTCCCGTAGCCGAGCATCCCTTACCTTTTAATTATCCTATTGAGGTTATAAATGTGGAGCACGAAACTGCCCCTAATGAAACCAATGAGATTGACAAAGCCAACACAACTTTGATTGAAACCAAGAGTGTGCCAACTGTTATTGACAAAGGAAATGGTGTTTTGGTTGAAACCAAAAGAGCTTTTAGTGGCGCAACGGATGATGTGTTTAAGATGTGGTTGATAGTATGGTTGATTGTTCTGATTCAGAATGCGAAAGGCAAAATGAGTTCGATTCCATGGATGATCTTATTTTAAACGACACATTTGATGACGCAAAAATGCTTTCGGATTTCGAATGTTCCAAGAAAACTCAAGTAGTCTCTCCAAACCGCGAAAATAGAGAAATTGAGAAAGTAACATCGCATATTCCAATACTTTTGGCGATGATGAAAGTGAATATCCTCCAGTTGTGATATACAAGAATCCATTTGCACCTTCAAATTCACCGGCTAAAGCTAACGTGTTGCTACCAATGCGCCAACGAAGAAAGTATAAAAATTGGTTGAAAAAACTTCTCGTAGCTTACAAAGCCGTGACAAGCCCTCTATACGTCGGGGTTTCTTATTATCGAATGAAGACATTTGATGGCCTAATTAGATTTGTTATGTTATTCATTTGATGTATCTTATAATTTTATAGACTTAAGCCATATTTCTTTGGCTCACTTCCTTTACATGAGGCGTATCGTTAGAACCCCTTACCTTTCTATGTAATTCTCGGTCAGTTTTGGTTGGGTTCTCCATCTTGGCTGCGCATGTATAGTAACCTATATTATTTATAATAAAACATTTATTTCATGCGGCCCATCTTCGTTGTGACGCCCTAGTTCGCGTTAGATGTTATTTAAGTGACTTTTATGGCATAAAAACTAATGAGGCGCGATAATTAAATAGCCTCCGATGTGTGGCCTTATGGCCACCATGAGAGAGATATGAGGGTGAGATTAAAATAAGAGAATACACTAGTGAGATTTGAGAAAACATTGTAAGAGATTGTTCTTGATATGTGAGAGACATATGTTATATCTTATTTGTAACTACTCATCATCATCATAGTGGAGATCCCTTCTTGGATCGCCCCCAAGAGGTAGTCTGTTGACGAACTGGGTAAAACACCGTGTCTTGTATTCTTTCATTATTTGTTTATCGCTTTTCGCACATGTGTGTGTCACTCTGTTCGTGGTTGATACTTTTGCCGTTATTTTATATGTTGTAATGTTTTTCGTTGCGTAACAATTTGAAGGGAGGATGAGATATAATTCCCGCCAAATTTGCTGAGCTTGAAGGGTTGAAATGATTGGCCGGTTGTTGGTGGGGAAGAGAAGAAAGATGGGAACAGAGGGGATACTAGAATGTATCAGGTGTTCAGTGACTGATGCCACCTTGGTTTTGATGGGAAGGGGATTCGGATCTGCAGGCTTTTTAGAGACAAGGTTGAGACTCGTTGAATCTTTCAATTGAAATACTAGTTTTGCCTTTTTAGCTATGGCTGGATTATTTTCCCTTGGGGAAAATTTAGTAATTCGACTATGCTTTTCATTCTCAGTTCAAGAATCTTCAGATGAACTTCTTTTAAGGTGTGGGATGAACTCACCAGCTTTTCGGAACCATGCTCGTAAGGCAGCTGTTGGGAATTTCTCTCTTTTTCCTTGAGGGGGGATGGACGTATTGCGTGTTTGTGACCAACCCTACCACAATAGTAATAGAAATGGTTACCGCATTTTCTCCGGTACCGTTTGTGACCAACCCGATAGTGTTTCATTTCTGGTTTCTACAATAATGGTTACCCCATTTTCTCCGATAAAAGAGACAAAATCCTCGAGGGGGCATCCAAGTCTACCAAAACCCTTATTTTTAAAGATCTTTTCCAACAGTTCTTTTCCACTCTGAATTCTTCTTCTATGAAAAGACCCAACTGGTTTCCAATATGCTTCGCTATCTTGGGGGTGGTGTATTTCACTGGGAGGCCACACACATAGTAAGGAGAAGTATCGAAACCCAAATCTTTGAAAGCTAACTCTTCGATTCATATTTTCATGGGAATGAACTGCGTATCAAATGACCAAGAAGTGTTGTCCATAACTTTCTTATATCAAGAGATTTGAACACAAAAGCTATTTTGTTGGTTTCGAGAATGTTGGTGTCAACTGGGAACTTTAAGAAACGTTTTAATAGCGGGTGGCTAGGTTTTTTCACGGTCGGAGATGATTTTACCCACAATGATATGGTAAGGGAAGGGTGTGTGTTTTGGGGATCAACGGGTTCGGATCATTGTGGAAGAGTAGTTTTTTCTATAATGGTGTCCATGGTAGACATTGGCAAAGAGAAATGAAGGGATATGAGAGAGAGAGAGAGAGAGAGAGAGAGAGAGAGAGAGAGAGAGAGGGGGGGGGGGGGAGAGAGGGGGGGGGGGGGGGAGGTGACAGGGGACGAAAGATGGAAAGATGAAGAGAGGAGAATAGAATAATTAGATGGAATGCAAAAAGTTAAAACACAAAGACAGAAAAAACTAAACCCTAAAAGGGTGGAAGAACGAAAAATCCCTTAGACCATGGAGAGAGCTCTACAAGAAGAGAGCAGGTTGTGGTTTTTTGGACGTAAAGCAATTTGATATATTGAAATATCTCATCTCTTCAACTAAGAAATTATGTACAAAACACGATTCTTTATGTAAACCCCTCTCATCAAAGAACTTATCAATTTTTATGCAGTTTTGCCAAATTATCTACTGTGTTTATGTTATAGATTACCCACAGAAAAATAAATATGAAAGAAATCCCTATTACAAAAAGTAGCACAAACCCCTATATAAATTTGTATTATATGTTTATATTAAAATATCCCTAGTAGTTACACTATTGAGTTTTATGCAATTTTGACCTTTTCTATAACCCTATAAGTAAAAGTATAAAAAAGATATAAACATATATACTTTGAATTTTTTACTTAATTTCTATTTTAATTTTTATTTCTTTTAATGTTTAAAGTATGAAATTACAAAATTTACACATTTTGATAACAATAAAACATGTTATAGATCAAATAAAATTGTTACTTTAATCCACAAGTGAAAAACTCCCATTACAAAAGAAAAATGAAATGACTGATATTGAGTCATTGAGAAGTAGCAAAAATAATACTTTGTAGTAGCTCATTAATAAGATTGTGGGGTGACCAAATTTGCACGGCAATTAAAGAATCAAAAGTGTGGATGATGCTTCATCCACCGTGTATGCGGGCTCCACATTAAACATACAATTCCTCGATCATAATATAATCCTTATTAATGACCTGAAACTATCATTTTGGCCAAAAAGATCAAATTCTTCTCATTTTCAAAACAACTCGGTTTATAATCCATGGGATGTCATCATTGATTTTGTCGTGGTCGGATGGACGAGATCATTCCCAAAAAGTTACCCTCACTAATAACAAGTTTTGACGTTGCTTTGTGGAAAAAATTAGATGTCCTAAAACCAACAAGAGACTCGAGTCTCGACAACAAGAGTTAAGCTACAAGCCGAATTGGCTAAAATGGTAGAACACATGAGTTTTCGACAAAAAACAAATGGTGATGATACTTAACATTAAATTCACGACAAAAAAAAAATGGCGATGATACTTAACATTAAATTCACATTTTCCATAGATATATAAATATATTCCTCGAACAAAACATAACCCTTATTACCATGTGTGGATGAGTGAAAACTCCTCTAAATTGAGACATAAGTACATAATGAGAGGTAATTTAGCAAACTCTTGTTTTATTATTCCTTTTAAGAGTTTTGATGGTTAAAGAAGTCATGATTGTACAAATCTTAAATTCACGCTTACGTGTCACGAACAAGCTTGATTGCATTTGCATATATCTATCTATGTACGTATAGAGAGAGAAAGCAGCAAACCTCTCTCTCTCTCTCTCTGAATGTCAGAACCACTGACCTCAGAGCTTTCCATCCAAGTCCAAACTAAAACTAAACTAAACTATACAGTTGAAGAGCAGCAGCTCCTACCTTTGTTTTGAATTAGCAAATAATAATAATAATAATAATAATTACAGTAATCGAAATTCAAACAAATGAATCCAAGCAAAATTGAAGCAGATCTCTTCAACCACCTGGGCCCACCACCACCACCACCGGCCCACCACCATCATCATCATCATCAGTTCATCAACACCCGAGTCGTCGACGACGCTTTCTCCCTGGCCGAAATCGACCTCTTCCGCGATGACGACGACGATGACGTCAGCCACACCTCCTCCGACGCGGAGCCACCCCCAAACCCTAATTCCGCCCCAATTAAGCAGCACTACCCTCCCTTTCAAATTAGCACCGAGCCCCACATCTCCTCCCAATTCTACACCTTCAACAGGGAATCTCACGCCCTAATGATTAAATGCTTGATTGAGGGCCGATTAGCCACCCCCGAACAGATCCGTGCCGCCACCCCTCCCGCCGTGCTCTCCAGCTGGCGCTCCGTCTGGAAGGATCGCAACGAGGACACCGCTTATTTCACCGCCTGGAAGCGCATCCAGGATAAGCTCACCGTCCACCTCTCCGAATCATCTGGCAATAGTAATGGCTCCACCACCCATTTCCTTTGTTTCAAGAACAATTCCAGTCAATTTGTCTCGCACGTCGATCAGTGGCAGGACATAGTCATGTCGTTTCACGGGGATGCCGATTTTAAGCATTTGGGGTTGAAGGAGACTATTGAGAGGATTAAGCAGGTTTGGACTGTGGGAGCTAAGTTTTACGGTATTCCAGAGAGCTTCATTAGGACTTGTGTTGCTGCGTGCCCTGTTTGCTCGGACGAGACTTCCGGGTGTGCGCCTAGGTCTAAGAGGCGTAGGTTTGAGTATACCGAGTCTTTTGACGTGCCTGCTAAAGAAGTGCCAGTTAAGTTGCAACAGCTGGCTGCGAAACATAAGGTCGTGTTGTGCATACGACAAAAGTATATTAGGTATAAGCCATTTATGGCTGAGGTTAAGGACTACGCGTGTCATCGAGCTGGCGAACCCGCTTCTGCCAAAAAGTCGCGAATTTTAAAGAGGGAACCTTACACGTCAAAGCGGTGTGGATGTGGTTTTCGTATAAGGGCGATAGTTCCCATAACCAATTATAATGACAAGGACAAGACATTTGTCTATGAGGAGGAGGGGACAGCTGTATTTAAGCTGTATGCGGTGCATTCAGGACACGAGCCAGGGCCATTAGACGGCAACGCAAGGATTATGCACCGAATGGTTGGGCATAAAGGAGGGCTTCTCATGGATCACGAGACGGTTTATGGGATGGCCGACGAAGGGGAAAATGAGAGTTTTGGGTTCTTGGGCAAGGCTTCTGGAGATGTACAACATTCAGTTTTACAACAGGTGCAGGAGTTAAGGAATGAATTAGGGTTGCTTGAGGGCAGGATTGGGAAATTCCCTCCCCAGATTTTAGGTTCTGTGTCGCGTGAGCTCTTTGATATGGTTAATAGACTTAGAAATGTTGCAGATGACGGATCAAAATCTCACGGGTTGTTATCAGAAAAGCAGCATCTTGACGATGTTTTGGTGGTGGAGCATGATTTGCCCGATTGGGGTGAAGACCACCATTCAAGAATCTATGGGGATGGAAAGGATACTGATATAATCGAAGATGATGAGGACAGCTTTGGAAGAACACTGGGGGAGGTTGCTTCCTGGGATCAGATGCGCGCAGGGTGCAGGAATGAAGGGGATCTGCTTGGCGAGGCTTGTAAAGAAGAGAATTGGTTGAAATGTAGTGAGTTTGATGAAAAGAGTATGCTTGGCTGTAGCAACTCTAAGCTAAATAAGCCTTTAAGGCACGAGGCAATAGAACCAGATGTAGGCCTTGCAGGTTTACAGGTTGATGGCTTCTATCATGACAACCCAAAATGGTTTGACTCTCCTTGTGGATTGGATCCTGGAACAGATAGTGGCGACGGTGGATTCCGACATGGGGAGATTGTGTAGAAATCATTCATTTCGGTGTACTCACTCTAACTGAATTCTGAGTTTTTTTGTTGTATTCATTCCAAATCAATGTTGGCCGGGGAAGTTACATTTCCATGCACAAAAAGCTTCATGGCTCTGATATCCACAGTGATAGTCTTTGGTAGGTTTGGTTAGCTTGTAATTTGTAAAAGTATAATAGCCATTTTGGCATCTTTGCATATACTTTGAATGACTGTGTTGACCCTTCTACTAAGTTTCAAATATATTGTGATTATATTTTCTGGTTTCTCTCAGTTTTACTCTATTCGGTGTATACCGAGCAATATTAGATGAATTTGTTTCAATTTCCACCTGTTGGATATGGTTGGCACCTTAAAATTCTGTATTAACTGCTTTCTACTAAAGCAAACAAATGATTTGTTACCAAAAAATGGTGTTGTCCAAATCACTTAACCATCTCAATCATTCTGGAATGGTGAGGGTGATAAGTGCTAAAATCACGTTAGATCAGTGCATTAAAGGTGAATCATAGCATTGCATAATGATAAAAATCTGCACTTTCTATGATTAGGAGTCCATGAAAGCTTCAAGAAACATAAAGATATTGCAATTGCTTTACGTTTTGTTAGCAATTATGGTATATTTTCAGTTGAAAAACGGGATAACTGCATTTGTACAATATGGTTGTAAATGAACAAATTTGATCTGCAATTCGAATGGAATACAGTAGATGATATTACTAACCATCCGGTGGAGATCTTGAAGTACTACATATCTTTTCCAAGGAGAATAATGGTATGATCATGGTATGACTAATTAGTCCTTGGTCTTTATGGTGTATTCCCGCATAATGTCTTGGGACTCTTGTCTTGGAGTTTTGAACTTCCCCAAACAACTTAACTTGTAATGGGACTTTCATTGTGGGACTTTGGCCTGTTATTGTTCTTTCTTATTGGTATAATTGCAAGATATGATTTGAGTTACCCCTGAAATCAATATAGTCTTAAATCTAATTTGTCTATAATCAATGGGTTTGGTTTATAAGAGTGAGAGGTAATAATGAAGGATTGTCCTCTTGTTTATGCATTTCTGAGATCAGACCTCATCAAAAAGTAAGACTGATGTAGCATTTGATAAATTATCTGCTTTGAATGCTATAATTCGTGGAAAGTATATAAGTTTATTTGCTGGCATATAATTCATTTGTGTAAGCATCAGTGAGCATAAAATGGTTGAGTCAGTAGACGCCGGTTAAAATCTTAGTGAAGCATACGTCCAAGAGGTAAGTTTTTTGCCATCATACTTCCTTTTATGAACTAGAGACGCCAAAATTGTTGTGAATTGTGTTGTGACTTGTCAAAAATCTTTTTGTGACCCTGTTCATACATTGACTATGCTATACGTTTATCCTTTTATCATGTAAATGACTGAGTAATGCCATGTCAACGAGCAGGACTAGGTCATTGTCATTGAGTCACCTTCACCATTTTATAACGTAAACTCCAAAAAGTTGGATATAGATGTCCAAATTGGAGCTGATGAATGTTATCATTTCTATCTTGCTTAAAAATTTGATTCCACTACTCACTCTGATACGGTTGCTTCCCTCTGTTGCACTTTAATCTTTTCTCTCTCCTCTTGATATCTTATGACACATGGTAGTCATAGTTAATTGTTCATTTTTTCTGAAGAAACGATATCAGGGCTTTTTTACTCGCAAAAAAATGCTCACAATTTAGATAAGATATGAATGTGTATCTCATATGATTGATTTTTCAGCATTTGCCGCTGAAATCTTGCAACTGATTCTCAAACAGATCTAAAGCTGTTTCAAAAATTTCGGTGCTAGTTATTTGTGCTCAATTCTTTAATTATGTCCATTATTACTTTCCCCTGCTACTGAACATGGCTGTGATTAGTGTTTGTAAGAGCAGGCTCCATGCTGTGCCTACAGATGTTGAACACGTAATTCAGAAGTCGGAGAATCTTGGAGCTTCTCTACAAGAGTTAGTTTGTGAAAGGTTGTAACATTATTTCCGTCCATCAACATTTCCGGAGGTTGCTTTTGAATTAAGGGGATTACTGCTTTGTTAGTTAGTGGTCCTCAATATAAAGTCTTACTCCCTCTCTATCAAAAGCAATATACATTGTGCTAATCATTTCTTATCGTAGGCCGGGACCCTTGAGGAGCTTGCCAGTTTCTTCCAACGAGTAATTGCACACATGCATTGAAGCTGTTCATGAGTGACTTGATTTACTTCTAATGAAATTTATCTTAATTGTCTTTCTGTATTCTTGTTAAACATTAGCAATCTTGATAAGAGGTTTTCTTCAAAATATATTGTGAACCCATGTACCCCAGCAGCATCCTCCTCAATCTTCAGTGTATGCTGCAAGTGTCTCGGGATACAATTTTAAGTTGCCTTTCTTGTTCGTCTTTGGTGTAACAGTATGCGAGTTCCTTTCCCGATAAGGTGCAAGTAAGGATCCTTGGCGTTCTTTGATGCGAGGCTGCTCTCTGACGGGGAAGAGGGAGGGGGGTAGAATTTATAAAAACCAATAAACCATCTCGTTGAGGTTCGATCTAAGCACAAAATCTCCTGCATGGTTTGGATAATTACAGAATCCTTTATATTTGGAAACGTGAATAAAACAGGGGTTTAGTTGTAATGTTTCTTGAACCGAGAGTTAGGTTCCTCATATGTGTTATTTCTATTTATTTATTCAAAGGGGTGTCTCAAATTATTAAAATGGTACCCGGATTTCTGGAATTTTGGATCAAAGGTAGTGTAAATTTAATTGTCCCTAAATATGATATACATGCATGTTTTCATTATATCGTAAAAAGTGACTTTACTCATGCTTAATCTAGTTTTCATTTTCAAGCTCAAGTTAAAGTCTGGAAAATCAGTTAAAGAAGATTATTACCATTCTTGTCTATACTTTATTGTCTATCATTTATCTAATACATGTCAATAATTTATTGAGTGTAACCTATATATTTCTCAAAAAGGAAACTATAGAGATTAATCAAATTCCATTATGTATGCTGAAAGTTGTGACATATCATGCATACATCGTGCTGACTGCTGACTTGCTCTAAGTTTTTATGTTTTACATATCAGACGGCTTTGCGTCATTCTGGCTTCCTTTCATTGAAGTAGTTTCCACGATCAGCAAGGATATGCCTGATCCTCATACCTGGGTAAATTGTTTTTGATGTTACGCAACAAAGAGCATGTTGTTTAAATGTGTTTGGTAGAAATTATATTTCGTTAATCATTTGTGACTGCTTACTTATAGATGGTGTTCTGATGACTTGAAGGCTTCTTTGCAGTGGAATATGTGTTGAATACTCAAGCCTTCACATACTTGTCTCGGCGTTCTTCCTGTAGAAAATTCTTGCTCGAGCTAAGTTTATAGAAAGCTTCGACTCTATGGTTACAATCTGCGTCTGTTTTCCTGTGAAGTGAATGGATTTGTTTAAATTTGATATGGGGGAAAAAATAGATAGACATTTTATCCCCGTCTCGGAATGTTGAATGTGCAGGATTTGCTTAAAACTGAGCATTCGACTTGACTATTTGTTATTCTCATTGAGGTTGATTTGATATGCTTGCGGAAATATGTACGGTATAGCGACTGGTGACCAGTGAGGAGTTGTCTTGTTTGTATGGTATATATATGCTAGTTGATCCGCAGACAAGTATCGGAAATTAGTGTCTGGCTGTTAGCATATGGTGTGAAATGTTAGGGAAATAAATGGACGTAGTGTGGCTGTCAGTATATTATGTGGGATGCGCGTCATCGGTTTATGCAATTGAATCTCATCGATTTATTTTAGTGTAAATTTGAAAAGAGTGTTGTTCATTTGTTTAGCCATATAATAGAAACTTCAAAAAAAGTTTAAAATTTTGAGTTTTACTCAGCAATATATTTCTTATTTGGACAATTACATTTACAGCTACAGCTCTCGAGTTTTGCGTAATTGAAAATATTCATACTGGAACAAAGAATATTCCCAAAGCTTAAAAAGTAGGTATAAGTATAGAGTTGATATATTGTGATGTTTCCCACTTCGATAAATACTGCTACACCTCTTGAACATGTACAATCTGAATTTTGATTTAGGTGAAAAAAATCAGACGCTCTACATCTTGGACGAAAGCACATCAACATTAGTAATTCATTCATAGATCCCGACGTGTTATGGCTATCTTTGTGCGCAAAGGGCGACATTCAAACTCAAACTCATTTGAAGACTTCAATTTATTCCGAATACTTTTGACAGTACATCCGATGAGGTTTTTCTCTCGATAGACAATTTGTAGTTTTTGATCCATTTGTATATTTGTTCAAGAAAATAAAAAGGAAAAAAGAAAAGAAAGCTCAAACAAGAGGGAATATTTTCATAATTTATTAAATACTAAGAGAGGTGCAATATAACTGTCAATTTTTATACAACAGTGATCAATCAATTGATACAATTTTCTAACAGGCTGTAGCTCCCGTCCATGCATCTTAACATTATGGATGAAACTGACATTTTCCAAATCATCAAAAGAGCAGACTGATGAAATTTGCCAATGTAAAAAAGCAATAAAACGCATGCATGAACCTCTTAACCGCCTGCTGAAATGAAATATCGAAACCAACACCACCCAGGGTGGAGTTAACGTCCAAGATCATGAGCGTTGACTACATCAACAACCATCATCCATAACTACCATAACACAAGAGAAAGCTAAAAAGAATGAACTCAAAACTGAGGAAACTTCGTGGTTTGTACCTCCTCCACCTCAAACTAACGAGGCAAACAATTGAGGCACAAATACATGGTTCTCGACAAATGATTATGGCTAAAATTATAAGGATTTCTAGTAAGGTTTGGTCAGACATAAATAGAGATTCCTCCACTTACACAAAATTACAAACACACAAAACTTCCAGAAATCAATACAACCATCAGAAACAAATAAATTGCGCACACCGAGCCCGTTTGGAACCGCAAAGAGGATACTGCTGTAAAGTGAACAAATGAAATGAACGAAGAAACACATTTCACCGACAACTTGTCTTTTAGTTTCTTAATTTTCATATAGTTTTAGTTCTTTTTTTTTAAAACGTAGCGTCAGAAACTAAACTCGAATCTTGTTATTGATATCACTTTTAATTGACATCTGTGTTTTTGTAACTTCTCAAATCTGAATGAGAGTCAAGGCGGGTTTAACTCAGTGTCACCTTATGTCGCTCTAAAGCAAACTTTTTGATTGCATAACAAAAAAATTAAGTTCAAGGATTATTTCCAAGTTTTTATTGAGCTAGAGATGAAGTTTCGCAGGCGAAAGAATGAGATAGTTATCCCAACTTTTGAGTTTTGATCAAACTTTATTTGTTTCTCACGTGGAAGTTCCATTCATATCTGGTCCTTCCAAGATCTCTATACGGTAAACTTGATTTGTATGAAGTTTAGATGCTTCTCCAGCATTTGTCTCTCCCAATTGAAACTACTTAGGACTCAAGCCGCTAATTACTTTACTTCCCCCTTGCGTAAGCACATTAGTTACTTCTCCCAGTTGGTCAGAATTTTGGGTTGCTAAGAACAAGAGGTAAAGAAAAGAGAAACAAACTGCTTCCATAAATAAAGCGGTTATGGTCAACATAATAATGGTTTAACAAAAGCTTACAGTTGAATAAATAATGGCACCAACTTCAGATTAATCAATCTTCTACTATGCTCCAAATCATCCTGAAATGTAGTAAAATGTCAGAATCCCACACATCAAGCAAAACTCAAGCAAAGAAATTATATACAAAACATCATTACACTTACGCAAATATTGAAAAAGCAAGAAGGATGATAACATATCCAAGCTTGTATAATCTTAGCTTCTTCTCCCAGGGAAGTTGATTGAATATTTCAGTAACGTCTACCAAGTGCTGCCGTTGAGCGTATCTGATCATGGTTCAGAATTAAATATAGAAGTCAGATCTTAATAAGTGGATTACAAAGTATATGTTAAACACCTAACAATTGTGCGGTTATATTCTTGTTAAAATGCACAAGACATGTCTGTTGGCCAATAATGCTTGTTGGACCGAGCATATGGTTTAGGAAAGATATATCACCGAGTCACATTCATTACCGTTGATACTCATTATTGCGATCAAGAAGTTTGAGCGACAACCAACTCTACATGAAAAGCAGTTGAGGCCTTGCTGAAAATTAAGGCCATGTACAAACTTGAAGTTTGGTCAAAGTAAGGTTGTGAAAACATTAGAGAGTGTCTCTGCAACTGTTTAAACTTCATGGGAGTCTGTCTATGATGTCCTTTTAAGTTTCAAGGCGTGCATCTACAATTATTCATGCAGTAAGGGATGCATCTGATGAAAAAGAGAGTCTTAAGGAGTGTAATTGTAATATGCCTAATATTATATAAAAAAATAGCTAAATGTAGATATTCTCTACTGATTTTTTAGATTCATGAAGTCATGTTGCCTGTTAGATAGTTACTCCAAAGGTCTTAAACAATTACAAAATTTCTTCTAAAACTAACTTAAAACCTTTCAGTTCATTCCAGTTTAGAGAGAAATGTTCTTTTCTTCAGTAACTTCCCTCCAAGACTTATTCTGAAAACCTTGCTAAGACAGGACAAGAACTGATTTATGCAAGCTACAGCTTAAAGTAACCACAAGTGACTTCCCCGCGCTAACGAACATGGCATACACAGACAAGCTTCATACTATCTGGAAATACTATGATCTTTTCTTCAATTAGATGCCCATATAGGCACAAAGAATCTAACTTTCTGCGTTCCTTTACATTCATGACTTCTCAATAGCCAGGCATGAAACTGTCATTGTTGCTGCCAGCTACGAAGAATAAGCCTTGGCACACGATACTTTAAAATTCATGAATATGCAAGTATCGTATTTCATGCACGTATTTTTCAATGAATAATTAACGGGTGTAAGATTTCACATTGGTCATTTCTCTGCCGAATTCATTAGTAGGCCAACAAGCAAATACATCAACTGCCATACAAATCCCAGTGAACAACATGACTTCATTAGGAAAAATAACAACACATATACCCACTGATTCATATAACCTACATGAAGAAGGTGTCCACATTTTCTTACTGCAAATAAAGAACACCACCTTCTGGTAAACAAAGTCAAACATCAGTGAAGTGATCTTTATAATAATCTAACATCTTTCATTGACTTATAAAAATTTACAATAAGGAGTTCATCAGAGCAGGGTAAAAAGCATCAAACCTCCTTAAGGTGCAAACTACCCACAAACTTTTAAAAAGTTGAAACTTGCCCCCAAACTTAATGAGAAGTTGCCCCCTTGTCCCCCTTCCGTCAACACAGAATATTCCGCCAAAAATGACACATGCCACGAAATAATCCGTCAGATTCCGCATATTCCTTAGTTTTATTACGAGATATTACGTGGAAGATTCCATTTAAGACAGAACTTTCCATCAAAAGCTGACAAAAGGTTGATCAATGACAAATCTCACATTTTTTAATACGTTGGATGGAAAGTTTCTCTTTTCAAGGTTTGCGGGAAGTTAATGCTTCTTACCCTTGTAAGAAATAGAATCCCACCAACAGATATTAAAGGGTGGAGTATTTCATCAAACTACGTGGCGATACACTTTGTTCTTTTGGTCCTTTCTCTTTTTGAGATTAGGTAACTTGTTAAGTTAATTATTTCGTTTATATTCTGCATATCCCATAAGACACCCACTTTGAAAATTCTTCTTCAGTGAAATTCTGCAAAGTATGGTTTCTGTCTTTGACAACAATTCATTTTACTCGAACACTGGATATAAGCTCAGGTATTTCAAATTCCCAAATAGAAAAGCTTAGCTTTAAATCATTCAAATGGTTTTCATGGGGCACCATTTACTCAAAGTTTATACGGTATATTCCCCAGTCCAGGTGAGAATTTATAGGGCCAAGGCAAATGTCGTCATTCTGCACATGTTTCTATTACATCAGTATTATTCACAGTGCACAAATATGACAGCATAAAATGCTGTTGTCTTACATGAGCCACATATAAATGGCAATGCTTGACAAAATATATATTTCATGAAAGGATTTCCACAGAGAATATTTGTCTATTAATCTGAGTCACCACTGTCGACAAACTAATCAGATGAAAGGAACTTACAGTTTTACATTGTAATATGTGTATGGAAGGGACAGCAAAAGCATAATCCAATGTCCACTAATTAGATGGAGAAAGCAAAAGGCTCCTTGCACAAAATACTCCGGCAAAACGGCTTTATTTATTCTAGAAGCTGAATCATATGGGTTGATATAATCATACTCAAGGTCAGCAAGGCACATTAGCTGCAACAGGAAAATCCAACATCAAGTTTTGGGAATATATAAATCAAGGGAGAGATTTGGATTGAATACTAAAGCAGAAGAAAATATATATATTAAAAAGAATAGCAGAATCAATTGATAGCCAACTTGTTAAGCACCCTTGCGTGATAAGACTCTTTTCTAGCTATAGCATCAACTCTTGAGCTAAAAGTCTTATGTATTGAAACGAAACAAGTGTTGTGTGTTGGCAACTAAAACTTCCAGTTAAGTTGCACCCTATTCCAATGAAGAAGAAATCCTTGTCAGCAGACTGAATCTCACTAATAACCGTTAAGCCTCTGACACAAACATTTCTCATTCTAGTTTTTCAAAGAGAAGCACAAGAAGTCACAATCAGATTACTTGTGGATGCATATATATTCAATTCTTCATTAACCCATGATTTAAAAATTCGTGTGTGATGAGTGACAACCCTTACTCAAGAGATCCATCGAATTCTTCAAACCTGCGGTTTGCTGTCTCCCTTATACCAACTGTTATCATTAACTTTACATTCTAACATTTGTAGTCCTATGCCAGCTCCAATCCATATATACAAACTTTACGCGCAGGAAACACCTAAACTATTACCACGGAAAAGTTGTCTGTCTCGTATATAAGGCACGGAGTAGCGGCCAGCAATAAGTAATAACTCCATATCTTTCACCTCATTGTCCATAAAACCAAATAAAGATTCAAACTTTCACCTCATTGTCCATAAAACCAAATAAAGACTCAAACTTTCACCTCTTTAATCTGACCAGCATCCAAATTATTGAACCACTCTAGCTTAAATTCGTTAACAGTCCAAAAAAAAGCTTAAATTCCAGAAGAAAAAAAACTTTAAAGAGTAATTAATAAGAATTGAGAAAATTACCTGGTAAAGGATAATACCAAGAACACCTATAAGAAGGAAAAAAGACATTAGCCATGCAAATAGATCTCCCATTCCCTTCTTCAATTACAACACTCCTTTCTTCAATTTTTTCCCTCTTTCCTTTCTGTATTGATTTATCTGATTGAAAATCAGAATAAAAGGGATTAATTTACAGTTGGGTTACTGTGTAATTGAAATCTATCTGCTTTACTTACAATTCCTGGAGCGGGTTTTTGAGGAATCGGATAATTTTATTGTATATGTTACACTACTGCGCACGCACCTCAACACTTGGAATTATTACAAAAATCACTTTTAGATTTATAAGAAATGAAAATAATGGCTTTAGGAATAGGACAACCTTATAAATAAGTACATATGTAACGTCTAAAAAGTATTATAAAGGGAGAATTACAAAGACTACCCCGCTACTATGAGGTAATCACAAAAATTATGAGAAATTACACAAATCACCTTTATGTTATAAAAAAATTAAAATAATTAGGACAACCTTATAACTTCAAATCATAGCAGATACTAAAATTCGCAGATAATTTATTTTTACTTTAAAGATTTTATTTTTTTGTCTTTTTAAACGAGATAAATTAGGCTTAATCAACAATTTTGATTTATTTTTTATTTCTTGTGTAAAATAATGAGAAGCGTGAATTTACATTCAATAAAATATAATAATTTTTATACGAAAAATCGATCATAAGAGTAATTTATGTAATTTCTCAAACATGAGCGATACTTTATGTAATTACTACATAGTTCACAGGTAATTTGTGTGATTCTTCCTATTATAAATAAATCTCTTAGTTGCTTTTGTTGACCTTTTAGTATTTAATTTTCTATTTTTCTTCGACGATTTATGCAATTAGACATATAATTTTTATGAATAATGAGTTCATGATAATTTTCGACTTAAAGTGAATTGGGATAATTTTAGACATTCGCTCGTAAAATATCACAATGATGAAATACAATACTCTAAAGACTAACACTTTATCGGAGGACTTGGTGTCCAAATGTCATAATTGGGGTTTTGGCACATTACCTCCTCGTAGTATGGTAAATTGGTAAGTTACCTCTCTATGAAAAAAAAATTGGCCAAATACCTCCCTCTAATTTTAAAAGTTGGCATTTTACACCTTATACATGAAGGTGTAGTTCACTCTCCTTTAAATGAGAGTGGGAGTTAGATTTTTTTTTAAAAAAGACATTTATACCCTTATTGCTTTAAGAAAATATTATATCTTTTGATTCAATATTTTAAACTATCAAAAATTATAAAACTAAGTAAAATTTAAAATAAAAAATTTAAGATATATGCATGTAAGACCTTGTTTTTTTTTTCTTATAAAAATAGAAAAATACAGTTAAATCAAATTCGAAATTGCACAAATAAAAATATTAGTATTGATAAGGGTATTTTAGTCTTTTAATATAAAATTTACAATACAAAGTTTTTCAGGGAAGTGGTGTGCCTACTTTTGAGATTATGGAGGGGAGTATTCGACCAACTTATTTTTCACAGGGAGGTAACTTGCCAATTTACCATAACAAAAGAAGGTAATTAACCAAAAACCCTCATAATTGTGGTAATTTGTATTTATTTTTTAGGGATTACGTGGTGCATTAATTTGGACTATTCGTTGAAATTTATATGAATCTCACCTATCTAGTACCGCCTTAATTAGTTTATTTTGAGATGAATAATTCAGTGTGCAAGCCTTCTTCATATGATATTTTTAGGAGAAAGATTTTTAATATTACTTGTTTTAAATTACTTACTCGAGCTTATTATGAACAATGAATCGT
Source organism: Linaria vulgaris (assembly GCA_948329865.1). Lineage (NCBI taxonomy): Eukaryota > Viridiplantae > Streptophyta > Magnoliopsida > Lamiales > Plantaginaceae > Linaria > Linaria vulgaris. The sequence continues at coordinate 37,738,868 of OX415253.1, forward strand.
TTGACAAAAAGCAAACTCACTCCTCTACTAGTGGCTCTAATGTGTCTATCTCTTGTATATTTGTAATTGTGTGTGTAATGACAAATTCTTGATCTCTGTAATTAAAAGACAAGAAAAGATTACAAAGTAATTTTAAATAAATTTGAAAGTACAATTGTGGTGCAATCTCTATTAATCCTCTCATTCTTTTCTACAACAAATAGTCTTCAAATTTGGTTGACTTGACAACGGATTTGAACGTTAATCCAAGGGCTTTGAGCTTGATCTTGAATTGACGATCTATTTGACTTGATTTGGTGACGAACAATTTAATCTTCGTCTTGAACTTGTTGAATATCAATCTTCTTTTGAGGAATCTTGATCTTCAAAGTACTTGGATATTTGGTAAACGTTGATTCGAGGGCTTGACAGCTTGATCTCTGATTAAACGGAAACCTAATTTGGAATTTGAATTCGAAGGTTGATGAAGATTGGTATGATCTTCGTCTTCAGTTCTTCGATTTTTTTTGGGTTTTGATCTTCTTGAATGGACTTCAATCTTCAAAAACGGTTTTTTCGAGGGTCTTAGGACTTGATCTCGGATTAAACGGATTTTTTACTTGAAGATGAATGAAGAACGGTATGGACTTGGTTTCGGATTTGTTGAACCTTTTGGAGTTTGATCTTCCTCGGCAGAAGTGCACTCTTCAAAAACAGTTTTTGGATGGAATTAAGACTTGACGGCGGATTGAAAGGAGTCCTTTACGAAGAACACCTTGAAGATTGTTGAAGAATGTCTTGAATGCCGCAAAGAACGCTTGAAGATGGATGAATTTGGTGGAGCGAAAAACTTAGAGCTTTTCCCTCTTCAACTTGTGAATATTTTGTGTGTGTTTTTTTCTTCTTCAAGACCACCTCTATTTATAGTTGTGGAGTGAATCTCAATTAGAATCTCCTGATGAGATGAACGGTTGTGATCGCGTCTACAATTCCTTGATATGGAAGACTTGATCTAAGATAATCTTCTTTCCATCTCTTGAAGATTAAGACTTGGTGGGGAATTATTTCCTTGTGTTGAGATTTGGTGGAGAATTCTTTCCATCTCTTGAAGATTGAGACTTGGAGGAGAAGACTTTCCATGTCTTGAGATTTGATGAGCAATTATTTCCTTGTCTTAAGATTTAATTAATATATTTATTTTAATCCCTCAAAATATTAAGACTAAATAAAATATATTTTGTATTTCTTGCATCTTAAGAGTTACCATCATTTAATTTAATTAGACACAAAATTAATGTGTCTACAGTGTGTCTTGTATATTTGTAATTATGTGTAATAATCTGATTTGAAAAGTTACATAAAATTTCACATATGTGACAATAAGATTTGTTAAATACGAATCCAAACTTTTAAAATATATAGTCATAAAATTACTATTTTGTGATGGATAGGCTATGTTATAAAATCGATTATGTCTATATTAGCGTTGTTGTAAGTCCTTGTTTTGATCGCGTTATGAATGGGTTTGGTACATGGAGCAAATTTATGTCACTCGTCGGGCGAGATACTTTAATTCAATTTGTCTCTTCCTTTATGCCTATATACACGATGCAATCGTCGTGGTTACCAAAACACATGTGTGCAAAACTTGATAAATTGGATAGAGACTTTCTATGCTCTTCCGACATCACTACTAAGAAGATGCATCATGGGGGATGGCATCGGATAACAAGACCAAACAAGAAAGGCGGATTAGGAATTCGGACTGCTCGCACATGTAATGAATCTCTTCTAGTGAAATTGGCATGGAAGATTCTTATTGAGGAAGATACCATTTGGAGCAACTTAGTGAAATTCAAATATCTTCGCAATCAAAGGTTTTTCGAGGTATTCGGGGAATGTGACGGATAGCGCGGCTTGGAAAGAGGTTGTGAAGTGTTTGAATCTCACGAATTCGCACCTAAGATAGAAGATACGGAGGGGAACTAAGATTTCATTTTGGTTCGGCAATTGGAGGGGTTCAGGCAAACTTTCTGATGAAGAGATTTCCATTCATATTGCAGATCAAAACTTACTACTTAGCGACTTTGATTGATGATCATGGCGACTGGCATTTAGATCTTTTAAACATTGTCCTACCGCTACACCTACTGGAAGATATCCTTAACATGAGGATTATTTTGTCTGGTTGTGATGATCAAATTTTATGGAATAAAACACCTAGTGGTACGTTCACATGCAAATCCGCATACCAAGTCTTTCAAACTAGGCATTCACATTCGTGCCGAATCTATGCCACTCATAGTTGGATTTAGAACCTGGACTTTAGCAACAAAATTCTTCACTTCTTGTGGTTGTTAGCACAAAAAAGACTTGCAACCAACCTGGTACACTACAAATGACAAGCTACTCTTACGACTCTATTTCACGAAGAATCAGGTTTGCACTTGTTACGCTATTGTCTCGATGCTCGAGAGGTTTGGATTAAAATCATAGATAGCGACGACTTGGTGGTTTTTGATGCGGCAAATGATGACCAGTGACTGCGAGCTAATTTGGAACACATGAAAACTCAAAATCTAATTTGACCGAATATAAACTGGAAATGGATCTTCATAGCATGTTTATGGATCTACTAGAAGCACCAGAACTCCAGAGTCTTCCACAAGAAAGAGCATAACGTTCATGGTCGTGTGTTTCAAATTAAAAAAAGTCAGCCTCGAATTATATGATGGCAGACGAAGGAATCTCCATGAAGACAGGGTCGTTGGTTGGACAGTTCTGTGTCATGGCTGTTGAAAATTAAACACGGATGTGAGGGTTCACATAGATCTCAATATTGGTTCAACAGTGGGGGTGCTAAGGGACAATGAGGGAAACTGGTGTTGGGGAGTTAAATATTTCCTTCCCTCTCCAACCGTAGATGAAGCCGAACTAATGGCGATTAAAAAAGGTCTTGAGTTTGCTTGGAAAGGCGGATCTTGAACATCGAAGTAGAGACAGATTCAATGATCGCTTTCCAACTTGTATCTGGCGAGTTAAATCCCCCATCAGAAGATTCAGCATTGGTGGCGGAGTGCAAAAGTATTCTCCATATGCCATGGAACTACACGTTCAAATGGATTTTAAGAACCGCAAATAAGGTGGTTGGTGCTTTAACGAATTAGAGCGAGTGATGTCTTTTGAGATGAAGCTCTCTCTACTTATACTACTAGTCTAGTTACTAGAGACATGATGTAATTACAACCATGTTTCTTTTTTCTTTATCAAAAAACAAATCCTTGTTTTGACTAAATCGACGATAAGGACACACTTTCTTCTCTTTATTTTATGTTATTGTGAAGTATCTATGTACTAAAATACATTTTAAGTAGATTTTATACATTCTTCATAATTTAAGACTGTTTTAACAAACATTTAAACCTAAGGTTTACTTCTTCTTTTTTTGTAAAAGAAAAGAAGCAAAAGCCCTTAGCAACATTAGAGTTTAAACTTCAAAACAAAGATTAAACTGGGGACTATGCAAAACACTAACTCCTTCCTCGGAGGACTTTGACACTTTGGGGATTTTTTTTGAAATAGTGTAATAATGTGTAGTTTTTCCAATATTGGTCCCATAATGATACTTTTTACAATTTTAGTTTCATAGTGTACTAATCTTCCAATGTTGGTCCATTTTCGCTAATCCGTCCAATAAATGGCACGTGACCCAAGTGACCCATTGATCCCTTTAATTAGGCTATTAATAATTTAATTATTTATTTTTTATTAAAAAAAATGGAAAGTCAAGGAATTGAACAAATTCAAAAGAATTATTTGCAAATGGTTAAATTTAATACTTCACATTAAATATATATATATATATATATGTTACGTTGCAAACTTTAAAAAACTTCATATGAATAATTTAATTATATCAACTTAAAATATTAATAACTACTTTTGAAAACAATTTTTTCGTATTATAAAAAAGGATATTTTGATACTATTTATAATAAAAAATTGAAACAAAATAGAAATAATAGAATAAAGGGTCGTCTTCCACAACCCCATTATTGCCGCTTCTCAAAGCTTTAACGGATTTGCTTTCACACTGCACCAAAGGCGCGTGTTGGTGGTATAACAAATTTAGTCAACGTCAAAATCACATTTCAAGCCGATTGAGAGGATCGTGAATTCATCTCCATCAACGTTCGTCGCCTCCTCGATTCTCTCGTTCAAATTGAGTCTACAATGAACAATAAAGTGGTTAAATTGAACGAGAAGATCGATACGTTGGAGCAGCATATGGAATTTCTCGAAGTATAAGTCGCGAATGTCACGGCTAATCCTGCTCTGTTCACTCTAAATTGATCGTCCCCCGCCTGTAAGGACGATGAACCGCGTTGGCTAATTTGTTGTTATTTTGAAGCACCGGTGGAAACAGAGGCGTAAACTTTTCTTTTTCTAATGGCGGTTCATCAGAGAAGAAGAATTTTGAGACTGTAAGGGGTAAAGGGCATTTGTAAAAAAGTCCTTTCATTTTGAATTTTTTCAATCTCTTGGCTTTTAGGTTTTATTTTTACAAAAAATAAAATAAAATCTTAAATATTAACGGCCTAATTAAGGGGATTAATGGATCACGTGTTATTTGTTAAAGGAATTAACAAAAATTTGACCAAAATTGGACGATTAGTACACTAGGGACTAAAATTATAAATGTATCGTATGAGACCAATATTGGAAAGGCTACACATTATGGGACTATTTGGAAAAAAATTCGAACACTTTGTCGTTGCTTCGGCGAGCATGTTTCCACCTCTTGCAATCCATCTAAACTCATGACTCCATGGCTTGTGAAGAAAAGCGTGTCATTCTTCAATTTTGTTTTGCATTATATGTTCATGGATTGTTTCATTCGAGATCAATAAGAATGCCTCATTCGAATCTATTTCAATTTCAATCTTTCAGATTCTTTTCTCCCATGAAATTGATTGCCCCATTCGGATAGCTTATATTTCGACTATAAGAACTGTTGGACACACGACCTTCTCAATAAATCCCCCACAACCATTGGCCTCTGTCATCCCGGAGAACTCCCTCGACCGCCCCACTGTTCTGTTGACCAAACACGCTCCCATCAACATTAAGCTTACACCAACCCTCTTTTGGTTTGCGTCATGTAGCTATTTAATATGTTTTTTTTCATGTCCGCTAGCATGAGATCCAAGCTTAATTGTTTGATTTGGCATATTATTGCATAAGCCGTCTCCACCTTACCTCTAAAAACACGAAGATTCATAGCCTTCCAAATTCTCCACAAACTAGCATAAAATATAACATTTCACGGTGTATTAGGAATCAACGAACAATAAGAGTCTTTATTCGTTAAATTTGTCCTTAGCCACCTTGCATTCACGGTTTGGATGTATTCTAGCCCATATTTTTAGAAATTAGCTTTCACCAAACCTTGATTGTTGCAGTACAATCTCGGAGAATGTGAATAGTGGATTCATTCAGATTTTTGCATAGCGTGCATTTAGAGCTATCCAAAATTTTCCTCAACTCATTTGTTGCGTGCCAATTTTGGCTCGCCAACCAAATAAAATCGCAAATCTTGTTGCTGATCTTCCACACCTAATCAATCTGATCATGTGAAACAGTTGTATCCGAATATTTTTGTGTAGTGCTTTATACGCATTTTGGCAAGAAAAAATGTCATTCGACGCGACATTCCCAATATTTGAATCATCGGTATCTCGCAAGGTAATTATTCGTTCCAAATCTTACGACGAATCAAGCATCCAATCCCCTTCATCACCTAATCTGCCAGGGTTAGACCATACTCGACATGCACAATCTCCTCAATAGCCTAACAAATTCTCGTTTCGCCTAACCAATTATCAAACCACATTAAAATTGATGCACCATTGCCAATCTTCCAACGGAGAAAAGATTAAATGAGACTTGAGAGGGATACATCGCATAATACCCTTTTAGGTTCCACTATCGCTTGGGTTGACAACGTATTTTGAGATCTGAAGGCCCTTCTATTATTTCACTCTCTCAAAATCGGTCCATAGGCAATCATGATTGTTCATAATCCTCCAACAGAATTTAGACAAGTGGGCTTCATTATTGAAACTTGCAGTGCGCAGACACAACCCGCCTTCTTTCTTTTCTCGTGTCACCTGCTTTCACCCCCACCAAGTGTAATTTTTGGATATTTGGATCATTGGAACATAAGAAATCCTTATTTATATTTTGTCAAGCCTATCACAAACATTCTCCGCCAGTTAGCACGATGCATAATGAAATTGTGGATCGGGTTGGTACTTTAGCTTGATGTTAAAGTTACAATGTTACTTTAACAACATACCAGAATAAGTTGCAGAGAAAATAAAGAACACAAAGTTTAAGAAGATAATATATTAATATTAGCTTCCGAGCCGTAGGCAAAATACCACAAGGGTTTAACAAAGATGTTTTTCACAACTCTCAAGCTCCTAACTCTCAAGTTGATCGAACTCAACAAAGCAGCCAAGAATTGCTTTCTTAATTCTAAACCTAGAACTAATCTAACAACTCAAAAACTTTCCAAAAGCAATACAACACCCAACAACTTGTAAATAAATCTCTCGAATTGATTAGCTCTTGTCTCGTGTTTGTCTTGATGTACTTCACACCTATATATAGGGTCTTAACTTGGACTTCAAGGTGTGTTGTACACAGTTGGTAATTCTTCAAGTTTCCTAGTTGAACTCCTCTTCCAAGCTCTCACAGTCCTTCTTGAATAATAGTTCATTTGTTAGTAGACAAACTAAGGAAATACTCTTTCTTCAAATCAGGACTCCTCTTGGAAGTTTCCTAGTTGCACTCGAACTCCACTTTCCTTTTAAGTTGTGCGGTTAACTTAATTAAGGAAACTTCCCATAATGGAAACTTGAACGATCTACTTATGTTAAGTTTGTTTTCTGGGCAAGAATCAAAGCCAATCATAACTGTGGAACTCGGTTAGTTAAGTGAATAAAGGCAAAACAATAATTAGAAACTTTAAAACTGGATTGTAGAAAAGATTTTGTTTCCGATGTTACTCTGACATTGAGGTTATGTTCTCAATGTTACTCTAACATTGAGATCATAATGTTATCCTAACATCGCCAGAATACTTGCACTTTCACATAACATGTATCGGAGCTATTGCGAAAACAGATTGAATTAGTGTCGCTCTACCTGCTAACGATAGCGTGTTGCATTTCTAGCCCGTCAGACTTGCCATAAGCTTGTCAAATAAATTGTTGGAAATTGTACAATGGTAAATCGTATCCCAAGTCCAAGACCTTTATCTCTTCGAATCACAAAGATCTGAATCCTCGAATTAACGAAAGTGGGATTTTATAAAAACAAAATCTTTGAATCATCGTATGATATAATCAATTCACAAAACTCATCGAGCAACGACTTGCATTGAACATCGAGGATTTGTGATTGTGATCCACACAATCATCGTACGTTTTTATTAGTAATTTGACAATTAATAAATCATGCGAAGGTATACACTAACAAATAGAAATTATACATTTTCAACCCCTAGGGATCGTATGTTGATGAAGAGTTCTTTAAGGCTTCAAAGCCACCATTCAACCTCACTATAACAATGCTTATGAACCCGGATGAGTGGCCTTCTTTGCTTTTTGCAAATTCAATTTAAGCAGCAACTAGAAAATATTTTTTGTTGAACTCTTGAATAATAAGATATTGTATGTATTTTAATTATTTTTGAACACTACTTTTATTGATTAAAAGAGAGAAAATCAATACCAAAAATGAGATGAATTTTCGTGGTTTTTCCATAGAGTGGTGGGAGGCGCGTGATTTTTGCATATATTAAGGGAAGAGAACTTCCAAAGTCTTCCAAATCATTTCCTTAATCAAATCCCCGACTTTTAAGAAAATCTCATGCATAAAACCTCATAGATATGGATAGTCAACCATATATAATCTTCCTCACATATTCTCTCTTATCTAATAAGGTAGATAATTTTAAATATCTCATTTAATGAAATATATATATATTTAATTAATTAATTCTAGAATTTGAACTTAATTTAATATTTCTAGATGGAGTAAGAAATTATTGAATTAATAAAAAAACATTGTAAAATATGTTGAATTAATATTTCTAGATGGAGTAAGAAATCACTATTCTTTCTCCATACACTAAATTTATTTGCAATAAGATAATAAATTTGTACAAGCAATTGAAACGTGAGGGGAGCGGGTGGACCTATGAATCAAAGCTCCAATGACCTGAATTAATTTCACAACTCTTGTTCCATTAATTCATCCATTAATATTAGAACATTTCCACCACATGTCTAATACTGAACTCTTTTCATCATATATTTTAGTTACTCAAGTCAATCCCACTTACTATGTTCCGTGATCTAATAGGTAAAATATGTTAGCCCATTAATCAAGACAAGTACATGTCCGTTATAACAATGAAAATGTATATTTCTGGATTCCATACAATTCAATCATATTCACGGCTACTCGCCCCTAATCCCTCCGAGATAGGGTTCTAGATGTTGTGGTAACCCATAAAAAAACATTATGATCTAACCAATCATCCAAACATACATTCATCCATTCATTCATCGCATGAAATATATATAAATCCCACTCTAACAAATTAATAAAAATCAAATTCATTGATAAAATCGTACGACCTATGCCCTGATACTATTTGTTGATAATTGTACTATGACAAATCGTATCCCAAGCCCATTATCTTTTTTCCCCAAATCATAAAAATCTGAATCCTCGAATTATCGAAAGTGGGGGTTTGTATAAATAATTTTTTTGAATCATCGCATGATCTAATCAATTCACTAAACCCATCGAACAACAACTTGCATTGAATATCGAGAATTTGCGATCGTGATCCACACATACTCATCGCTAGTTTCTGTTAGTAATTTGACAATTAATGAATCATGCAAAGGTATACACTAACGAATGGAAAGTATACCTTTTCAACCTTTATGATTCATGTGTTGATGAAGAGTTCTTTAAGGCTTCAAAGCCACAGTTCGACCTCACTATAACAATGCTTACGATCCCAAATGAGTGGTATCCTTTGCTTTTTGCAAATCCAATTCAGCATCAACTAGAATTTTTTTTTTGTTGAACTCTTGAATAATAAAATAGTGTATGTATTTTTCTTATTTTTGTTTGATGTTTTTTCTCTACTTTTATTGATTAAAAGAGAGAAAATCGAGACAAAAAATGCGATGAGTTTTCGTGGCTTTTCCATAGAGTTGTGGGAGGTGTGTGGTTCTTTTTGCATATATTAAGGGAAGATAATTTCCAAAATCTTTTAAATCATTTCCTTAATCCAATACCCAACTTTAAGGAAAATGCCATGCATAAAATCTCCTAGATAAGGATAGTCAACCATACCTAATCTTCCTCTCATATTCTTACTTACATAAATAAGGTAGATAATTAATAAATATCTAATTAATTAATTAATTAATTCTAACTTTTAAACTTAACTCAATATTTTTGGATGGAGTAAGAAAATATTTAATAACTAAGATATTTTTCTTGTAAAATTATGTGGCGTCCCATAATATGATTTGAGCTCAAATATTTTAATTGGATTCTTTTATTATTTCTCAAATAATACATCCAATCAATATTTGAATCTGAATTTTATCTCATAAAACAAAATTTCAAGAAATCTAAATTTTACACACTCCTTTTAGGTAATTCATAATTTCTTATTAAAGAGAGAATACTAATTAATCTCCTTAATCAATTATTTGACTAACTAAATTAACCAAATCACCAATTTAACTAATCATATTAATTAAATAATTGATTAATCATATTAACCCAATTGTCCATCAATCAAAAAAATTAATTGATCTAAGAAATCACTGTTATTTCTCCATACATTAAATTTATTTGCAATAAGATAATAAATTTGTACAAGCAATTGAAACGTAAGGGGAGCAGGTGGACCAATGAATCAAAGCTCCAATGTCTAGAATTAATGTCACAACTCTTGTTCTATTAATTCGTCCATTAATATCATAACATTTTCACTACATGTCTATACTGGACTCTTTTCATCATAGATATTAGTTACTCAAGCTAGTTTTTGAGTGTCCATTGATATAGTCAATTCTAGTCAAGTCAATCCCCCTTACTACGTTCCCTGATCTAATAGGTAAATTTGTTAGCCTATTAATCAAGACAGGTACATGCTAATTACAAGAAGGGAAACTGTATATTTTAGGATTCCATACAATTCAATCATATTCACGGCTACTCGCCCCTAATCCATTCGAGATAGGGTTTTAGATGTTGTGGTAGTTGGACAACATCACGACGTCTGATTCAAAAGGGAATTCGATGATGAACATGAGTCTATGAAAGACGATGGATTGAGATTAACGAGTTTATGACCATCAATATTGACGAATGATTAAAAGAAAAACTATTTGCTAACGACATCCACCAATTTCTCTTTTATTCGTCGTGCTCCAGTCCTTTATACAAACGATTTGTATATGAATGCAAACATCTAAATGTCATCACATCCGCCGATCTGGAAAGATTGGGTCTTCTAAACATTCACGACTTAATTCTTTAATAGGTTCCCAACTATAGATGAGCGTCGTTAACTGTTATGTTATGATCAACTGAATTCAAACTCATTCCTCTTGCATACAACAATTTATATGTTGAATATTAAGCTATATGATTCAGTGATCAGCAATTTTCAAAATCCTTTTTAAAACGATATCAAATATAATACTGTTAACGTAAACAATTGATATTTATTGAAACACGTCAATATATCATAAGGAATTTATCACAAATGAATCAAATGAAACACTTTTCATTTAAGTCGTTTTATTTAGCAAATGTTACTCGAGTCCATGCTTAATTGTTATTTGTACCGAGGGCACAAATTCCAACAGTACTGATACAGGCTAATGCGGTCATATGTTAGTTGAGCACCTAAATATTTCCCAGGTTCATGATTTGAACAAAACCCAACATCGAGCATACGCGTCTTTCTAAACTTGCCTCCCTATTCGAAAAATACACCTTCGACTTATCTGCATTCAACGTGAGACCTGATGATGTACATAATGAATCAAGGATACTTTTCATCACCTTTATAGTCTTAAACGACCTTACCCATTAGTATTAAATCGTCTGCGAAGAATAAGTGCGAAAGCCGCGGGCCTCCACGACAAGGGATAATTGGTGTCCAAGCTCCTTCCTCAACCGCCTTCTGAATAAGGTACAAGAGTCTTTCCACGCATAAGGCAAACAAATACGATGATAGAGGATCACACTGTGCCAACCCACAACCATGCTTAAACGCCTCAAGAGTTCCCCATTCCACATGATTTATGTTGACGCATTCCGAACACAGAACATAATGAGCTCGATCACATGCGTGGGAAAATTAAAGGCCATTAGTGTCTCCTCGAGAAACTTCGAGCTTATATTGTCCTATGCTTTTTCAAGATCAATCTTAAGTATCATACATTCAACCTTGTTCTTATTTTCTGCAAGCAGAGAATGCAGGATTTCTCGTATCGCACAAATATTGTCTTGAGTGCTACGACCCTTAATAAAGCTCGACTTTGTATACGAAATAATATCTGGCATAAGGTCTCTTAATCTCAAAGTAGTGCATTTAGCGATAAATTTATAAATTACATTACAAAGAGATATAGCACGAAATTGCGAGATCAATGTCGGGTTAGTCACCTTAGGGATCAGACACAGATGTGCTGCGCAAACTTCAGTAGCAAAATTTCTGTTCCAGAATGCACCTTGTACGAAATCTAACAGAGAGTTGCACGTCCGTGCCGAGTACTTCTGATAAAAAATAGTTTGTATTCCATTCAACCCCAAAGCTTTTTTTTGGATGTGTTCCCCAATTTATTTTTTCCAATTCTACCAAAGTAACTTCTTTTCCCACTAGGCGCACGACCTCACTATCCAACTTTTGATGGAATCAAAATATCGGGAGCTCTCGAGTAGAGTCTGTCGAGCCCCTGAAAGCAACGTAAGGATGCAGATTCTTTTTTCTACAGATCATAGTGGATTTGTGGAAAAAGACCATATTCCAATCCCCTCATCGACCCATTTAATCCAGGATTTCGGGTGCCATCACGTTTGAGATTCTCGTTATATTAGTTGAGTAAATCTTTTTTCAGTTTTTCAGAAATACATTCGGCTTACGCGCGATGGCTTTTCACCGTAAGATTTTCTTTTTTTTTCACAATTAGAACAAAATTTAGAAGTGTAAACATAAATATCCCTAATCCTCTTTGTATTCAAATTTCTGATGGTGAACTTAGGAAACTGAACACATGAAAAGTAAAAACTAACCCACGTGCAAATTTAATCATCATATAATAAGAGCAATTTGGTTTACTTTTCAAAGAGAGAACAATTCCTTTGCAAGCTAAAATTAAGAAATGAGAAATACAATTGACTAAACCCTGCGCGGGAATAACGAGAGTAGCACCACCGCGCACCACCTCTCTCTCTCTCTCTCTCTCTCTCTCTCTTGTTGAAAAAATGGCAAGAAACAAGGTAATTTCACTAATTTTATCGTTACCTCCGTGTTTACTACTTTAACTATTAATCCTAAAATATGTAATGTTTTGATTTATGTTCATAATAATGTGTATGTGCTTTTGTTAGGGTTTAGCTCAACATTTTTAGTTTTCTTTTTTAATAAATAGTTTTCATATTAAGTTGTTATGGGACTTTGTGAGTATTGATAATAATAAGCTTTGGATTTTCAATTGTCAACAGGAGAGTCTAATTTTGGTGCTTGATGTTGGTCCCTCAATGCATGCTATGCTTCCCGAAATCGAAAAAGTTTCTTCTTTGCTGGTACAGAAGAAGGTATACATACATATATATATATATATATATATATATATATATATATATAGAAGATTTTCGTACTGCCGTTACATGCTCCCTCCAGTTAACAATCTTGCATTGTTGACATTGTCTGCCTTATTTTCTCTGTAGCTTATTTACACCAAGTTTGATGAAGTGGGAGTCGTCCTATTTGGTACTGCAGGTAAAATTGATTATTTGTTTAATACTTGTAATGAATAAATATAATACCTTCCATTTTGTAAGTTGATGAAGTGGGAGTCGTCGTATTTGGTGTGTCCGCGTGCGTGTGTGTTTAGTTTCGTGTACTCTCTATTTTCGGATTTCAAAGAGTCGTTGACGTTTAAAGAAGATGGCGCATGTCTGCTATTCAGTCCTATGATATATATTCCTCATTTTCTCGGTCCTGTAAATTTTAAGAATTTTAACCATTATGTTTCCGTTGCTATTTCAGATACCAAGAATGAATTGGCAGTGGAAGTTGGTGGATATGAAAATGTCACTGTTTTGCAGGATATAAAGGTCGTAGATGGAGATCTAGTTGAAGTTATGAAACGTATTCCACGAGGAACTGTACATGGAGATTGTATCCAGATTTCTGTTGTAAACAAATGTGCTCTTGGCTGAAACTTGATTTACAATTATTGATATTTTCTTACACTAATACTTATTCATAAAGCTTCTGTGGTTACAAAGTTTGCTAGGTTCATTTTTCACGTGTCGGGATTCATCCTCGAGTTGATTTTTCTGTTTTTGGAGTATTTGACATGCTATTAGGGTTGAAAGACTCAACAAATACTTGTCTTGTGATGAAAATCTTAGCATGGCCTCTGAACAAAGTTGAATCGCTGAATCCTCTAAGTGAAAAGATCTACTTAGTAATAAACTATTACTTTGAAGGTTATGGGTATTATGATAAGATGAAACTCTGCCAAAAAAGTGGGGCATGTTCTCGAGCACTCCCTGGAGACTCATACCCCTATAGTAAGAAAACTATCACTTGATGTAGTTGCCTGAGAAGTACTGACATTAGCATGCTCTTCTTTTAATGTTTTCTTCTCATTGCGACAGCTACCTTAACTTTATCAATAGTTTTTGATGCAATTGTCGTTGGGATAGATATGCTGATCAAAAAGTATGGACCAGCTAGCAAAGGGAAGAAACGCCTCTGTCTCATAACTGATGCAGTTTCAGCAATCAAAGATCCATACGAGGGAACAAAAGAGGATCAAGTCGCCACAGTTGCTACACAGATGATGAAAGAAGGCATGAAGATGGACTGTATTGTTATTAGAGCAAAACTGGATTCTAATGTGAATAAGGAGATTTTGGAAGAGAATGACTCCCTGTTAAGTATATTTTCAAACAAATCTTCGTCAAGAAAAGTATATGTCGAGAGCGCTACTTCGTTACTAGGGGCTCTTAGAACTCGTAATATATCACCAGTGACTATATACAGGGGGGATTTTGAGCTTAGCTCTACGATGAAGATAAAGGTAAGAACCAACAGATGGTGCTGATGTTTCTATTGCTTTTCAACTTACATTCTTTTTCTTCTTAACATAGATTTTTTTTTTTACTTTTTCTTTTTCTTTTTTTCTGTGTAATTTATTGCTAAACCTGTGAAAACTAACTTTTTTTCAGTCTCTTTTTTACTTTGCGATCCTGCTTATTAGAACTTGTTATTTTTATTATTTTACAATTACCCTTGGCTGCCATATATACATGATAGGTATCATTCATGAGGGCGTTGCTCATAACCATCTGCATATTGTGCATTTGTCTTATTTTTCTGGATACATCTGCATATTGTGCATTTGTCTTATTTTTTGTGATAAGGAGATAATCCAGAAAAGAGGTCAAATTCATATTATCCAGATAGTGTGCGATGACTTTTATGAATATATTGCTATGTTTCTGAACTCCGTGTGTGAGAAATATTATTATCTCTTTGACTTGGATCTTCAATTTTCAACAAAATTCATTACTCCAAAAATCCTATTATTGCTCATTCTGAAAATTGATAACTTCATGGCTATGAATAATTCTCATATTTCTTTTTCTATAATTTTCTCCTTACTGCATACATGTCATGCATCGTGTGCATGTTTCCTGATAAATTAATCGAAGTGTAAAATCAACAATATGTTTGCTTTAGTTTAAGCTTTGCCAAGAGCGGATCAAATTGGTTATGTTCCTCAACGTGTCCTACTATTAACAGATAACAATGAAAGTGCTGTAATCATCTTTGAATGAAGATTTAATCTCAAAGTTTGAATTGTTAGAGAGGAAAGTAATTGACATTGGTGTAATGTCTTCAACGTGCCCCCACCTGCAGGACAGTTTAAAATTTTGTGTTCTATTTGGTTAGGAAAGTATGCAATGTTGAACTGTCTTCAATATATAAATGGGGTTTTGTTTTAGACTTTTGGTTTCTCTTCTAGTCTATGTGGACCACCATTTCTGTTAAATATTTTGGTTGTCAGAGGGGAAATACAGTTACCAGTATATGTTACATCCTTTTTATTGGATAGTACTTATCGGTGCAGACTTAGTTGTGCCTTTGATTTGGCTATTTCTCTATTATTGCTGTGCTGGGTGGAGCAATTGTCTGGTCTGTAGCTGGAACCATGCATGAATAGGATGGTATTTTTGTCAGAGAGCTAGTTTTGGTTTTGTTAATGTAAATATTGCATCAAATAACTTTGCATCGTTGCTGTTCTGATCTTGTAATAGGTGTGGGTCTACAAGAAAACTTCTGAAGAAAAGTTTCCCACTTTGAAAAAGTATTCTGATAAAGCACCTCCAACAGATAAATTTGCCACACACGAAGTTAAGGTTGATTATGAATACAGAAGTATTGATGATTCTAGTAGAGTTGTGCCACCCGAACAAAGGATCAAAGGTTACCGGTATGGGCCTCAAGTAGTTCCCATATCATCTGCTGAGTTGGAGGCTGTGAAGTTCAAACCAGAAAAGAGTGTGAAGCTTCTAGGCTTTACAGATACTTCAAATGTCATGCGGTAAATCTAGGACTCTTTACTGTAATTGTGCGAGTTTTATCTTAGTTTTCTTTGGTAAAGCTGTCGATGACTAAACATTATTTACATACACAAAATTCTATTAATTTCACTGTAGACATTACTACATGAAAGATGTCAACATTTTTATTGCCGAACCTGGAAATACAAAGGCAATTCTTGCTGTTTCCGCACTAGCAAGAGCTATGAAGGAAATGAATAAAGTCGCGATCGTTCGTTGTGTTTGGAGACAAGGACAGGCAAATGTTGTTGTAGGGGTCCTGACTCCTAACGTATCAGATAAAGATAGTGTTGTAAGTAATTGAATTACTCTGTGAAGCATGCCTTCTTAAAAGTATAATCAGTTGTCTCATTAATTGCATCATTTTTAACATTTTTTGCAGCCAGATTCATTTTATTTCAATGTTCTTCCATTTGCGGAGGATGTTAGGGAGTTTCAGTTTCCATCTTTCAGCAATATGCCAGCATTACTGCAGCCAAGTGAAAAACAGCAAGAGGCAGCAGATAAGTTGGTCGAAATGCTTGATCTTGCTCCAACTGGCAAAGAGGAGATCTTGCAACCCGACCTCACACCCAATCCTGTTCTTGAGGTATTCATTCATGATACTTTATCTTAGTATCTTATGCTATCGCAGCCAGAAATACACGAAACTATCTTTGCAAATAATCTTACTAAATAAGAAGTTTATTAGTTTATCTTGCAAAATCATAGTACCCATTTGATAGTTCCAAGTGTCTTCTGCGTATGGTTCTGTGGTTTACGAGTCTTAACTTTAAAGACCAGTTTGAGTCACCTGTTAGGCTAGTGGAGTTTTCAGTAAGGTAAACTAGAGCAGTAAGTATGGATTGATAGAACGTTGGATTATTATTGTGGCTCTGCTTGGTGATATGTCTACTTTCATATAATTTTCATAAAACTAAAGTCATTTGATGAATTTCCAGCGTTATTATCACTGCCTTGAGTTGAAATCTAAGGACCAGGATGCAGCCGTGCCTCCACTTGATGATACCCTGAGAAAGATAATAGAGCTTGATCCAGAACTCCTTTCTCAGAGCAGAACTGTGATTGATGAATTCCGAACGGTCTTTGAACTCAAAGAGAATCCAAAGGTTCTATTAATTCTATAATATGGCATATTCTATCTTATTGATATTGAATCCTTCAAAATCTTGATATCCTTACTTATCTTATCCTGTAGTTGAAAAAATCATCTAGAAGATTTTTGAGAGAAAAGCCTTCTGGATCAAATGAGGAAGGAGAGGGTATTGCCAATGATGGCCAACCCATGGATGCCATTGAATATACATCCCAAGTCAAAGTGGAGAATATAGGGGATTCAAACCCGGTGCAAGATTTTGAAGCCATGCTATCTCGCAAAGACAGTCCAAAATGGGTTTCCAAAGCCATTCAGGATATGAAAAATAAAGTTTATGATTTAGTTGAGAATTCTTATGAAGGAGATACCTACAACAAAGCATTGGAATGCTTACTTGCTCTTCGAAGGGGTTGCATTCTGAGTCAAGTATGGTTTATATCCTGCCTTGTACTCTCCTTTTTTCTATCCTATTTACAAGTATTACGATATGCTACACTCCTGAAGTTTGTTTGACTGCAGAAATCTCCCTAAGGTTTGAAAAATTACGACATACACCTTCAAGAGCTTTAAAAACACTAAAAACATAGAGGGTCTATCCTAATATTACTCAGAACTTCAGATTGTCTTTGTTTAGTCTTCAGAGGAGACTGTGTGGTGTGTAGTTTTCTCTTAACTTGAAGGTGTTACCATAAAATTCAACAGTAGGAGAAGTTTGTTTACTTAGCCTGTACCTATTTTATTCCCATGTTTGTTAAGTTACCAGTAAAAAAATTAGGTTCGAAACAATTTTAACGATCTCTGAGTTTTCTGTTTCTTTATTTTTTGTCAGGAACCAAAACAGTTCAATGATTTCGCGCGCCATCTCAACAATTTCTGTCTAGAGAAAGACCTTAAAAGCTTCTCTGAATACTTGGCAGAGCATGATGTGATGCTAATAAGCAAGAATGAAGTGTCTGAAAGGTATGATAATCTTCTGTTTGTTCCCTTGCTCCATCTAAACTTGTCCTCGTATCTTTGTTGTGGCAAATGCTTATGGTATGATACTGGTATTTTTGCTACATGCAGTGACGTTTCAGAGAATGATGCTAAAAACTTTTTGGTAAAGAAAGAGCCAAAAGCTGAACAAGGATCTTGAAAACAGTACTCATTAATGTACAAAACTAACAAGAGATTTTGACATGGAATGTTTTTCAGTCCTCCTGCCTTTTGCGGTTTGAGTAATCCGAAACGAGGACCGTATCCATTTCTCGGACCACCTAGTTGGGATTACCTTGATTTTCTAACAATGAGAATGATACAACTATGAAAGCTAAGACTGGTAGCGTAGTTCTGTTCGGGACATTGTTCTCTGAGCTTGGCATGGCTTTTGTTCCAGGTCTTTTGGATTTGGATTCAGACAGTGGTTGCAGCAAATTGACGAGAATGTGGTAAAATGTAGTGGCTGTTCATGTTTGAATCATGTGTAAATGTTAACCTGACGATGCTTAATGCTTTTGTAGTCAACTATGCGGTGAAAAATGTGGGATGGTTTTTGAATGTCGTTTTGTCGCTTCTTTTCCTGCTTAAGTATACCAGATTTGTACATGTTGCATTGTAAGGGTTACCTTCTGGACTTCTTCATCGTATAGGTGGTTAGTAGTTCTGTAATTATAACATGCGGTGTCATAAATTGATGGAATTGTGAACCCCCTCAGCTCATAAATCATCTGACATTCTCACGGGACAAGTTATTATTCCGAACTCAAATGTTGCAAAGAATTCAGTCCTCGCATTTTTCCAGTCGACGAAATTGATTATAATTTTCCAAACTTGAAATAAAAGTTAGACAAATGATATTGACAGAGCAAATTCCTCAATCGCACAGCAACGTCTCACAAAATCTCATTTTTGCTGTTATCATTTCCAAACTATATATTTCAAAACAAGTAGTATCCTTAATTAAATGAAGTTTATTGCATAATTAAAGAGTGATAATCTCATAAAATCTCATTTTTGCTGTTATCATTTCTAAACTATATATTTCAAAACAAGTAGTATCCTTAATCAAATGAAGTTTATTGCATAATTAAAGAATGATAATCTGAGAAGCAAAATTATATGTATCCCACAATTAATTCGATGAGAAAAGTGAATAAGAATTGTACTTATCCTAAATCTTTTCATTTTTCGTACAAGTAAATTTAAATTCTAACCGCGTACATAATTACTTAAAATTTTAATATAAATATACTTATCAATATATAGTTCATTTAATCTGACTTATCAATATACTCATAGGAATTGATTACTATCTTTATGTAATGAAATGTTATATTCCATGGCATAGTTAGAAAAAGAAAATACTTCTGTAATCAAAGCTTCCATAGATTTTGCTCATTATTAGCTTAGAATAAGAAAGGAAAACAAATCAGACAAATGAATAATGATATAAAAGTGTATAAAAAGTAAACAATGAAAAAATATCTCCGTATTTAGGAATTATTAAAATTCTATATCATCTTGCATCAATACTAAGGGGTTTATTAGCTGCAGTGATTTAATGATTCCTACATTAGAGAAGTTATAACTCCAGTGTTTCAAAAAAAAAAAGTTATAACTCCAGTTGATGGTGGTGCAGTATCTAATCTAATTAATTAGAAAAGTAGGTAAGTTAGGTAGCTTAATAAACAAACAATAATAATCAAATTGTGGTAAGTTAGTTGACTAGTTAGTTTCCTCGTTCCACTCCGACAACTGCACTTTTTGGTACTGTCTAGCAATGGAATCCAAGCACCACCACCAGGTGGTCCTTTCTCTCTCTCTCTCTCTCTTCCACATAACACAAATTAATACAAAACATTTTTATGGTTAATTTACATGAGTTGTAGACTTGCAGATTGATGGTACCAGTAGTAACTCAGTGGACTCCTCCTCCTCCTCATCATCAGGTCGAAAGCTGATCCTCTACTCTTTCTGGCAGAGCTCGTGTTCGTGGCGTGTTCGATTCGCTTTGAATCTCAAAGGTTTCCACATCTCATGGATAAGATATATTCATAGTTGTTGTTAATTATGGGAAGACTAATAATGTTTGTTGATAAAAATTTAGGACTTTCATATGAGTACAGGGCTGTCAATCTTGACAAAAGAGAGCAGCACACTCCAGGTGCTCGTTTAATTATGTGTACATACTGCGCACATTCTGTTCTGTTCCTGTTTTATGGTACTAATTTGATCCTTAATGGAGTATCATTGTCATTGTAATCTTAACAAAAGCTAATTCATAGTTTGATTCAGATGGTATCAGCTTTTCTCGTTTGATTCATAATATATCAAATAATTCTACTAAAAACTGAAAAAAGTCTTATACCAATGAACTTACACATTGCACGATTGTAACCGTGTGAAGAACTCCTGTCCTGTGTATATGGTGGACCTATTTGGCCTGCACCACTCACGTTCTGTCCATTCCCTCCGATCTCTGTTGTTCATCCCAACTCTTCTCCTGTAAAGTGTTAAGGTGAAAATGCTTGCTGTATTTCCTCCAAAGAAACACTTAATGAAGTTCATAATCCTGGTTCAGCCGTTGCTTTTGTTGCAACAGAATCATACTGGGAAAGCCTCTCCTGAACACTGATCTCCATTTTTTTGATCAGCATTTCAAATGCACAAGTATTTTGATTAAGGTATATCTCTTCCAGGTTCATTTTCATCGTGATTAGGTAGCTTTTAATTGCATGCTAATCATCAACAGAGGTGATCTCAATGATGATGTCTTCCTCAATTTGTACCCTTACTTGATTCGGAATTCTTCTCACGGTAGGGTTGGATACCTTTTGCTCTGGGGTTTCTACAAAATCTTGTGTTACAAAGAGTTGGTGAAAATAGGGAAACTATATCATATATTTCCATATCACAAAAGAGCAATTTAACATCTTAAGACAGTAGTACAAATAGAACAAGGCCGATCTAACATGTAGTAAGTCTCCGACTCAGATTCATCAATCAATGTCCGACTCACACTAGAATCGGTTTCTAGGCTTTAACATATAGACAATTAGATATGAATGTTAAGACTAAGTGTATAGAAAGAATGAACTTGTATTGATAACAATGAGAATTATTGTACATGTTGAAGGGCTGGTAGCTGAGAATTTAACGAAAAAAATACCCACGTTGCTCTGATACTCCAAAAACCAGATGTTGCAGTGTTGGATACTAGTACTCATCAGAGGCTTGGCTTTCAGCATTGGTATTAGCATGCACATTATAACGATATAGGAGCATTAACTTTCAGCATTATTGAGAAGCTCTGTCCATTCAACTAAATTTATTGGAAGTCAAGAATCTGCTTGTCCAATATTACTCGTCCAATTTATTTCTAAAAGCACAAGACGAGTTCATACAAGAAACAATAAATTTACGCATTGCATATTTGTTAAGTGCTCTTAAACTTCTCAGAAAAGGTATTGACCTGAGTACTGTTGAAAGTTTGAGTCTGGATGGTTTATCTGTGAAGGACAAATTTGACGTCAGTTTTCAGGAAAATAGTGATGTTATTACTAGGAAAAAAATTTATTTTTTGCTTCTCCTCTTTGTATTAAAATCATTCACTAAATATTCGAATAGCATTAGGATGCGAACATCTAAGACTATAGCAACACTTTAGTTGTTTTATTTCTGTTGATGTCAATTTCTAATATTGACGTGCAGAATTTGAGAAATTGAATCCTCTTCACTGCGTTCCCGTTTTGGTCGACGGAGATGTGGTTATTTCAGACTCGTACGCGATTTTACTGGTTTGTTACTTTGTTTGATGTTAAGCTGATGCTTCCACACTTTGTTTTTGAAATCAAATTGATAAAAAAAAGCCAGATGCAAATCACGCCTTGTTTCCCCTGCAGTATTTAGAAGAGAAGTATCCTCACAATGCACTTTTGCCTGCCGATCCTCAACTTAGAGCACTTAATCTGCAGGTCAGCCTTTACTTCCAGGGAAATTTCTATATGAATCACCAAACAAACAAACAGACAATTAAGCACTCAAACTATGTTAGTTTTTTTCCTACAAACATCCTTAAGCTTCATGCAGTGAATTTTTTGTTTTTGTGTATGGAACAAATAAGTTATAAATTACAGTAAGATCTAACGTTCATGCAGCCTGCTTGTTCGTATGTGATCGTTTCTTTATTAGAGTTATCATTTGGTAATAGCAAAATTGTTGCAGGCTGCGAGTATTGTATCTTCCAGTATACAACCGCTGCACATGTTATCAGTTCTCGTGAGTTTTCATGCACTAGTGACTAATCATAATCAAATATTATTACCAGAATCAGTTAAGATAATATGTCATAATGTTGTCTAACAGAAACATGTTAGGGAAAAGCTGGGTCCTGAAGAACCAGCAGCATGGGCTCACTTCTACATAGAAAAAGGTTTCCAAGGTGAAGTTTCCTTAACCACATTTTAACACCTTTTATTACCTTTTGGTATTGGCTTTGTTTCATTCTCCGTCGTTAGTTCCTTATAACTTGAATACTGAAGACTTTAGATCGAAACTTAAAAGATTTCTGAAAGATCTCATCATTTGCGTGTTAAGCTCATGTTTTGAAAAAGCTTCCATTGTAGTTTTTTTTATTTATCTTTTATATAAAATACTCTGTCCTACTCATCATGGGACTCTCTATTTGTGGTTCCTGATGAAAACTCACCAACCTCTATTCAGCTCTTGAGAAGCTACTTAAAGATATTGCTTCGAAATATGCCACAGGAACAGAAGTTTATATGGTAATTCCTTAATGCTTCAAGCTTTGTTACATTTGTTGTTGTTGATCAAACAAAAAACAATGAAATTATAGCATTTTTCTTTGTGTGTTAGTCGTTTGCGCAATGGAGAAATTTGAAGCTAAAAGTAGAGAAATGTGTTTGCAACTATGTGCAGGCTGATGTATTTTTGGCTCCGCAAATTGCAGTGACTATCGCGAGGTTTAAAGTTGACATGGTAAGTCCTCTCCTTAATTTCCTCAAGTTTTCTCATCATTCTTTTCTTCTTTTCATTGTTCATATAATTGAAGCTCGAGGCAGGATATATTTGGAAGATCTCCACAGTCCACCGTTGTTTGGTGAATATGTATCGTCAATATCATATGTACTACATATCCTGCTATGCACATATTTGCGTTGTGCTTATCTTGTAAGGAACATATCTAAAGTACTAAAATCTAAGTACAATTTAATCTATGCTCCCTCAAGTTTGATCGGAAAGATACAAAAACACTCGAATAATATTGCGCTCTTCCATTTCATTTAGCTTGGATTCGATGCTCGAAATCATGTGTGCATTTGTATCTCTTGTTCAACCAATACTAGGACACCATCTTCTTGAATTCGTTGTTTAGTAAACTGCACTCAAAGTTGCATTTGTTACATGCATTTGTGATAGCTGTTGTTTTGAGTAACAGTGTAAGAAAAGTTGATTGTTCATGCAGTCGAAGTTCCCTACTCTGAGCAAGATATACGAATCATGCAAGGCGTTGCCAGAATTCCAAGCTTCAGCGCCAGACAAACAACCTGATGCTATACCAAAGTAAATTTATGCAGTGGCCAGCTTTGAAGTGCTTCACATCTGAATTCTTAAAAACAAAAATTTCCCATAACTCAACCTTATTTTTTTTAGACTTAAAAAATAAGGATCAATCGTGGTAATTGGTAAGCCAGTACTTTCCCATGCTAATTCGAACATGTGATCCATCGGTTACAAGTGAGTTATTGGCTTAATTTGTTTAGTCTATTGATTCTCTATGAATGGTCCAGGCTATAGTCGTTGGGAAGTTGGACTAATTTCGCAAATGAGCATTCTTCAAAACATATATATAAGGGATAAAAACATCAAGCCCCCGAACTATGCACGTCTTTGCGACTTGCACCCTAAACAAATTTAATAAATATTTTGCTTCCTAAACTATACACATCTGTTCGATTTGCCCATTCAGTGGATTTTCGGCCATTTTTGGCCAAAATATTCCCCGTTCGAGGTATTTTTTCCGCCTACTTTTTGTCATCAATTACCAAAATACATCCAGTACAACACATATGAGTCGAATATGGGGGAATATTCCGGCCAAAAATGCCCGAAAATACACTGAAGCGACAAATTGCATTTTCGTCTATTTTTGGCCATAATACCCCGTTTGATGTGTTTTTTCACCAACTTTTTGTCATCAACTAACATAATACATCTAGTACAACACATATGAGTTGGGTAGGGGGGAATATTCCAGCCAAAAATGGCCGAAAATCTACTGAATGGGCAAATCAAACAGACGTGCATAGTTTAGGGGGCAAAAATCTTATTAAATTTATTTATGGTGCAAGTCGCAAAGAAACTGGTCAAAATAAATCTAAATCTCATGTGTCACATTGAGGAGCTTCTTCATCTAGTCGTGCTCAACAAAAAAAGAGAAAGTCAGATTTCTTTGGGGGGAAATATAAGAGTTTGGACATACATGAGTTGGATCCTTATACCTACAGAAACCGTGAGTGCATGCAGCAAAATATTCCAAATATGCTGACAAGTAATAACTCCTTCAAGATTGCGAAGCATGCCATCGGTAAGTGGTTCATATTTAGCAATATTCCTCCTAATGCAGCTGCTAATCCATACTATCAAGTTGCGATTGATGAAATTGTTAGAGCAGAGGTTGGAGTGAAAGGTTCGACGCCATATGAGATCACTGGACCAATTTTAGATGCAGAGATTAATGAGATTCAAAAATATGTCAATAACTTTAAGAAAAAGTGGGAAGTTTATGGGGTTACCATAATTTGTGATGGATGGAGTTCACCAACAAAGTTATCTATAATCAATTTTCTCATTTATTGTGATGGAAAAGTTGTGTCATAAATCTGTTAACACTTCAAGTAGTATTCAGGATGCCAATTACATTTATGAGCTCATGGATGATGTTGTGGACGAGATTGGTGAAAAATATATTGTTCAAGTGATAACATATAACGGTTCTGCATATAAGAAAGCCGAAGAGCTGTTGATGAGAAAGAGAAAACATCTGTATTGGACTCATTGCGCTTGTCATTGTATTGATCTTATGTTAGAACATTTTGCTGAAAAAATAACTATCAAAGAAATCATTGACAATGCAAAAAGGATTTCCAATTTCATATACAACCATCACAAGATACTTGCTATTATGAGAAGATATACCAATGGGAAAGAGTTACTGCTACCGGGTGCAACGCGATTTGCCACTAATTATATTGCATTAGAAGGCCTTGTTGCGCAGAAGCTAAACCTTCAAAGGTTGTTCACTTCAGAAGATTGGGCAAAAAATGCAGCTAGCAAAGATCCATCAGGGAAAAGGATACAAGATTTAATTTTGAACAATTCTTTTTGGAAAACTGCTAATAATGTTTGTACTTTGCATGCACCGATTTCAGAAGTCTTACGTCTGATGGATGGTGAGAAACAAGCTACCATGGGTTATGTTTATGAAGGAATGCGCCTCAACAAGTTAACTATTGAATTGGCTTTACCAAGATCACATAAGAAATATTGTGATATCATAGAGAAGCGCATGAAAAATCAAATGATACGTGATCTTCATCTTGCAGGTAACGCCTTTAATTTTAAACTTATTTTCCTATAAGTGTATTATCAATAATATGAAATAAATATTTATTTATTTGATGTTATTCTTAAAGCTTATTACTTAAATCCTGCGTACCATTATGAGTTGGAGCTTTCAAATAAACAAGAACTTTTAGATGCACTCAAAAGAGTGGTGGAAAAACTTGAACCAGATGCTAATAATGCAGCAAAAGCTCTTTAAGAGGTATATCTTATTTAAATTTTATTTGTAAATGTATTCAAATTAAAGAGAAAAATAACTTGAGCTTAACTTTGTTTGTTCATTGGGAAAATACTTTCGGGAGGCTATGTATGCGTTTGGGAATTCTACTGCGCTAAAAGCAAGGAAAAAATTGATCCTCGTAATGTTTAATTTTATTTTCGTTAAACTTATACTAGAACTACTCTATAATTTTATCTTTTGACATTTCAGCGGAGTGGTGGTTTATGTATGGTTCAGATGCTCCGAAGTTGAGGAAAGTAGCTTTAAAAATATTATCTCAAACTGCTTGTGAGCGAAATTGGAGCACTTTTTCTCTTATACATACCAAAACTCGAAATCGCCTCAACTACCAAAAGTTGGAGAGATTGGTTTATGTTCATTATAATATGAGACTTAAGTTGCGCCATCTCATGAAGGATAAGAAAAAAGTCGATCGTGATTTTAATCCAATTGACTTAAGTACTATTTTTGATGATGAAGAAGTTATGTCAGAATGGTTAGATGATCCCGGAGATGCACTCTTAGATGAACTTGATGGTGATGAACAACCTCCTAGGACTAATACTTTTTTGGCTACTTGGACTGAAAGACTAAGTGGCCCTTCATTAGAAAGTGTAAGGACAAGTCAAATGGGCACTATAGTACCAAATATTATTAACTTGAATGATGAGGATGATGGATCAATGATGTCATTAGGAGACGAAAGTGATAACGATATTGAAGATGATCATGATGGAGATATTGCCGATGGTGGTGGTACTGCTAGAAAAGTGCTTGCAATAACACAACTGGTCCGACCAATTTCAATGAACCACAAGGCATATATTTCACCGAGGAGCAATATTTTGAGTATGCTACCCAAGATGAGGATCACGGTAGTCATCAATCAAGAGTTTAATCGCACTTGTCCAATGGACTATGTACGAATATTGGTTACTGGTCAAGATTCTTAATATGAAGATTTTTATAATTTTAAACAATAAACTACTAATATGTTTTTTTTTTCCTTTTTTTTGTTTTTTTTTTTTTTTTTTTTTTTGCAGATTACAAGTATGTTTGTGATGTGGCCATCTTTTGGAGAGTAGTTAGTTCATATTAAAAATCCAAACCCTTTTGTTTGGTTTTTTTTCTTTAATTTTCAGGATAAGCTATAAAGAATTCAGAAGATTTAGTTTTTTATATTTGTGCAATTGAATTTCAAACACTTTTCTTTTTAAGCAGTATTGGATTTTATCAACTATTTCTTATGTTACCGATAAAGTTTCTATTGATTATTCCCTATTACTAAACGAAAAAGACAAGTTTGATATGTTTTTTGAATGTTTTTATGAGTTTTATTTCATATATTGATTTTTATATTGGTTTTTTAGTGGTTGCGCAACATTTTTGAAACGTTTTCGAAATTTCTCGAAACGTTTCTTAAATTTGATAATCTGAAACTTACCACCGTACCGAAATTTTGATTCTTGGTTGGGCTTGATGATTTTATCCCTATATATAATAATGACTTGTGTAACGTCATCCAATTAAACAGAAAATAGATTCATCGAAAAAGAAAAAGATGGTGTTATCTTCATACAAAATAAAATGAATTCAGTTTGAAAGTCACCACAGCAATTACCAAAAAAGAAAACGAAAATGTTTAAAAAATAAGAGACGCCCACCGAGGGGCTCGAACCCTCGACCACAAGGTTAAGAGCCTTGCGCTCTACCAACTGAGCTAGACGGGCTTGTTGCTGATTACACTAGTAGTTTATATATATTACCATTTCTTGAATCTTGAGTGACATATATCCAACTATCCAAGTACCTGTTACTGTTCAGGTATCGTCATAAAACGCAAATTATACCCCACTAACATAAATGGCAAAATGCAAAATTACCTTATGTATTGATTCTAGGAACCTGCACCTCCATCCGTTTAATTTTGAATTTTTTTATTTTTGTTATTACACACAATATACACCTGTCGGTTGGGTAAATAAATAAAAGGCGTAACGGATTCATTAGAAGGTTTAAAATATGATAATATAGTTAAATTTCTATTAGTAGAAATATCGATCCCATAGTTATGTGTTGCTATGTTAGCGAACAACAGATTACTCATATGATTTTAGATAGCAGATTAATTACCAGTTTACCACCCTCAACCATTTTCTTACGTACTAACTAAAATGTCCATTAGTGTATTATTGAGAGTTGCAAATCGCACGCATAACATGAACGAACAAAGAGATTTAAACGAACATTAAAACGATTAAATTGAACAATAGAGTTGAATGATGAAGAACTGAATGATTCTTTCTTACAAAGTTTCGATCGAGAATCGCCTCTCGATTCTCTATTATTTTGTGAATGGAAGAAGTGACTACAAATTCTAACTAACAACTTATTTATACAAGGATTCAAAAGTTGGATTAACGGGCTTAAACTACAATTAGCTCGAAATGGAAAAAGAGTTAGTGATTGTTTAAACCGAATTATGAAAAGTTACTAAAAGTGAAAAGTTTTCAAATAATGATAAATTATATCATTTAAAACCCCCCTCCATAAGAGGGACATGTATGTCAAAAAGGCCCATTCTTGTAAGTCATTAAGAGGAATGACTGAAGGGGCAAAGGTTTGGTGAGAACATCTGCTATTTGATGAGAGTTGGTTATGTGCATCACTTTGAGTTGCTTCTGATGAACCTTCTCTCCAACAAAAAAACAGTCAATTTGAATATGTTTTGTGCACTCATGGTGCACAGGATCGAGTGCATAACTTCTGCACTTTTGTTATCAGTGCATAGTAGAGGAATTCTGGTAGTAGAGCAATTCTGGAAGGAATGATCTTCAAATCATTGAGCAGTTGGCTTAACCATATGATTTCACAAGTTGCAGTAGCTATTGCTCTATATTCTGCTTCTGTGGATGACTACTCACACTGTGTTGTTTCTTGGCTTTCCAGGATATTAATGAATCACCAAGATAAATGGCATAACCTGTTAAACTCCTTCTACTATCAGAACACCTTGCCCAATCACTGGATAGAATAGGCCTTTTCTCAGAGTGGATTTCAAGTAACTTTATGTGCTGCTGCAAGGTGGGAGACAATTGGTTGTGACATATAGTTAGTTAATGCTTGAATGAGAAACACAAATCTAGTCTTGTAATTGTCAGTTATAGGAGTCTGCCAACAAGTCTCCTGTAAACTGAAGGCTCAGGGAGAGGATCGGAATGAGCTTGTTGTAGTTTGGTCTTGCTCTCCATTGGTGTGCTAGCAAGCTTGCTAGTTAGATAACCAGATTCAGTTAGTATGTCCAAGGCATACTTTCTCTGGCAAAGTGAGATTTCTGCTTTTGATCTTGCAATTTCTAGACCAAAGAAGTACTTGAGATCCCTTAGGTCTTTGATGGTGAATTTCTCGTTAAGGTCCTGCTTGATTTTGTTAATCTAACTGATATTATGACCTGTTAAAATAATGTCATCCACATAGAGAATAATGATAGACTGATGATGAGTTAGCACAACGAGAGAGCAATCAGAAATGCTTTATTTGAAGCCATAAGATAGTAAACAATGAGTGAGCTTGGTGTACTACAGACGAGATACTTGTTTTAGCCCAGAAAGTCTCTTTTTAATAAGCATATTCTTGTGTCTTTTGGATCACAATAACATTATTGTGATTTCATGTAAATTTCTTCATCTAAGTCACCATGTAGGAAGACATTATTGACATCCGATTGTTTTAAAAGCCAATTATGAGGCGATGCTAATGCAATGATGACTCTAACTGTAGTCAGCTTAGCAACTAGACTAAATGTATGAAACTAGGGAAGGCCCTCTTCTTGTGTGTAGCCCATTGCTACTAGCCTCAACATATATCTTTCCATATTGCCATAAGACTTTAATTTCACTTTGTATACCCATTTACAGCCAATACAATGTTGGCTAAGAGGGAGCTCTTTTAAGACCCAAGTATTGGTTTTTTCCAAAGCTGCACTTTCAAGTTTCATGGCATTCTGCCATTCAGGATGAGAACTGGCCTACTTGTATGTCTTAGGTTTAGATATATAAGACATACCAGTGATAAAGGCCTTACCTTATGATGGTCAGTGGATCTGACTCATGTGGTACTTAGTAGGAAATGAGTGATGTATATCGGTTGAATCAGTGAGAGTGTTATTAACTTTGTGAAGAGATTGAGGAAGAGCATAATCATATACTTTTAGATAAGCAAGGGGATTAATAGGTCTAGTAGACCTCATTTGCTTAGTTACAACTGAAGTCTGAAGCATTGGAGTTAAAAATACCTGGTGCAATTGGTTGTTGCACACGATTCACTTCTAGTTATGCAGTGGAAGATTTAGGAGTCTGAGGATTATAAGAGCTTGTTTGATCCCTGACATTATGCATAATGTCTGGAGTAGCTGCTAAGTCAGATGGAGGGACGTATGATGCAACATGTTCTATAGGAACTTGTTTATGGAGGCACAATAACCTGAATAGAAGGGTTATGCTAAGAAATAAAAGGGTTAGTACACAATTTCACATGATCATTAACATAATTGGCTTTGTCTGCAATAACAAAGGCCTTATTATAATCTCATGGAAAATTACATTCTTGGAAATGAAAATTTTGTTAGTAAGCAGATTAAGGAATAAGTAACCCTTAGGTCCCCTGGGATAACCCATGAAAACACAATGAACAACCCGATGATCAAATTTATGTCTCTTAGCAGTTAAAGTAAATGCATAGCAAAGGCATCCAAAATTTCTCAGCAGGCTGTAGTCAGGAGTCTTGTTAAACAACATTTCATTAAGAGTTTTATTGTTTATAGTTTAGAGGGGAAATATGTTAATGATTAAGCTAACTGTAGTAATACAATTGCTCCAGAACTCAAGTGGAAGGCTGGACTGAAATCCGAGTGATCTAGCAACCTGCAGAAGGTGCTGATGCTTTCTCTCAACAAGACCATTTTGTTCTGGGGTCTCAACACAACTGGCCTGATGATAAATACCATTTGATTGATAGAAATCAGCAAGTAAAAACTTAGTACTATTGTCAGTCTTTATGCTTTTAATCTTAATAGAAAACTGAGTAACAAAGCGCGTGAGGTGTTGCATGACTTCAGAATTGTGCTTCATTAGATAAATCCAAGCGTGTGTAGTGAAATCATCAACAATGGTTAAAAAGAATATGAATCCATCATGAGAAGTGATAAAAAAAGAGCCCATACATCACAATTCATCAAGTCAAAAACTGAAACAGAATAAGAAGTGCTAATTGGAAAAGGTAGTTTCTTCTGTTTGGATAGAGGACAAATAGTACAATGATCATCCTTACAACCCCTAGCATTAATAGAATTTATTGACAAAGGGTTATCCCTTGAAGGGTGACCTAACGCTTATGTCCTTATAGAGTCTGCATGGTTCCAAAAAACAATATGAAATGCAGAAATATAATGTTCATAAAACTTGAGAATAATTGTTGAGCAGCTTATGAGGACCAATCCTATGTCTGGTAATTATGTCATGTATCAAGCAAGGAGAAGACAGAAACATGAGAGAAAGATTGTTAATGTTAGAGAGTTTAGAAATAGACAAAAGATTATGAGTGAAGGTAGGTACATAAAGCGCCTATGTGAGTATAATGCCAGGAGATAACTTCATTTGACCAATAAAAGTACCAGTACTATGACTATTATTAGGGAAGTGTATAAGAGTATGAGTAGGTTTACGCTCATGAATGGAGTATGTGAGATCACAAATCATGTGATATGTAGCACATGTGTCAACAATCCAATATTTAGATAGATTAATAGTAGACTACGCATTATAACTACAACTATGAGAGCTGGAATTAACTGAGGTTGCATTAGGAGTAAAGTGTTGGCGACCAATAATAGCTGTTGCAGCATAATGTTGTGGACCATCCATTGGAGAAGTGCTTGTTTTGAGTTGTTCTTAGGCTTTTTTTTTCAAAGCCATAAACTGCTAAAATAGCTCTTGGTTAGGATACCTTTGATTATGTTCTTGCTTGACAGGTACCCCATTGCTAAATTCACTAGAGGATTGGGAACTATTCACTACATTGACAGACCTCTGAGGTGGTTGCCTTTTTCCAGTGGGTCCCATACATCCAATGGATAGCCTAATATCTGAATTCACTTGTCCACTGTGTGTCCATTGTAGCCACAGTGTGTGCATTTCAGCTTCTTCTTCTCTTGCCTGGAGAGAGGAGGTTTGCAGTTAGCATTATTTTCAGTGGAGTTTTGAGTAGCACACTTGTTCTGAGAATCAAAGAAGTTCTTTTGTTTGGTGAACAATGCCATAGCATCCATAGGAGCAGATGTAGAGTACAAATCTCTCTGGTTCTCTTCTTGCAAAATAAGGGAGTACATCTTTGACAGAGAAGGCAATAGAGATACCAACAATATTTGACTCCTCACAGCCGAGTAAGAATCATTAAACCCTATCAAAAATTTCAACACACAATCATAATGCTGGTGTTCTAGCATAGTCTTGTTAACATTGTAGGTACACATACCACATGATCAAGTAGCTATGGGTCTCTACCTCATATATCATCCCATAAAGCTCTAAAGTTTTGGTAGTACTCAGTAACAGTTTTGCTGCCTTGTGCAATTGTGATAAAATTTGGATCCATCAGTTGTAGCATACCTAGTTTTTAATTCGTTCTAGAGATCTAATGCAAAGGTATAAAACATCAAATTGTCACGCAATTCTTTAGTCACAGAGTGACTCAACCAAGAGAAAATCAACCCATTAGCCCTGATCCATGCATTCAACAAAGTAGGATCATCACGAGAGGGCTTAAATAAAGTACCATCAATGAATGATAACTTGTTCTTGATAGTCAGAACCATTATTATACTTCTGCTCCATGACATATAGTTAGAGCCATTTAGTTGATCAGCCACAATAGAGGTTCTATTAAAATCATGGTGGGCAAGATAGTAAACAAAAGGAAGAAGAGTCCTCACAAGGATGCTTAGGAGGAACAACAAGCAATGTAGTATTGTTGGTATTGCTAGTAGTTGGCTCAGTCATATTTGATAAAAAAAACCCCCCACAAAATTAGGGTTACATAATTGGGTAAAATTCCAATCAATAAAATCAAGAACAAAGTGTAATATATCATACCACACAAGATTCACGCAGAATAACCAAAAGAAATCGTGATTTGTACAGAATCACGCAGAATAACAATAGAACATTAACAAAAATGTAATGCAACGAAATTTAGGATCTAATCGTACTACGAGCGAATGATACCATATTGATAGTTGCAAATCGAACGCATAACATGATAGCGCATAGAGATTTAAACAAACATTAAAACGATAAATTTGAACAATAAAGTTGAATGATGAAGAATCGAATGATTCTTCTTTACAAAGCTTCGATCGAGAATCACCTCTCGATTCTCTGTTATTTTTTGCATGAAAAAAGCGAGTACAAATTCTAACTAACAACCTGTTTGTATAAGGATTAGAAAGCTGGTTTAAGAGGCTTAAACTAGAACTACCCTGAAATAAAAAGTATAAAAAATAGTTAGTGATTGTTTAAACCGAATAATGAAAAGTTACTAAAAGTGGAAAATTATCAAATAATGATAAACTATATCATTTAAGATGTATGAATTTGATGATTGACCATATTAGCTAATTCTTTTAAATTAAAATCAGGCGTTACGTTCTGTAAATTTTCTTATTTCTTTTTTCATTCAAATGTTAAAATCAGGCGTTACGTTCTGTAAATTTTCTTATTTCTTTTTCATTCAAATGTAAGAGCAAATGATATGTATGCAATAAAAAGAATAGATTTAGCCTAAGAAATCCACAATGGGTGAAAATGCATAAATATTGTATATCATTTGATTAACAAACCTTTATTAGGTATAGTCATTAATTTAGGTTACAAGGTTTAAACGAAATAAGTAAAACATATGATAAAATTCAACAGACTATTTAACAATTGACAGTAGGGCCTAAAAATTAATAACATAAAACTTTTTGGGTGAATCTAGGAATATAAAAAGTAAAAGGATTATTTGGCAATTTGCAGCGGGCCGGTACGTGCGAGACGTAAAACTTTTGAGGCTAGATCGAAAGTCTTAAAAAATAAAATGACTATTCTGCAATTTACGGAAGATCACAAAGCTATTAAGTATTAAAAATTTATTATTTGCAGGTCCCAACCGATTAATACGTACGGGCCCTCCAAATATTCATTACTGTAAAACAAAACATAATACAATAATTAGTTGAAGTTACATGCATGGGCCAAATCTGAACAAGAAAAATCAACGTGTGCAGCTAACATGAAAAATCACCGTGTGCAACTTGCTTGAGTGTTTGCATCAAATTGACAGTAGGGCCTAAAAATAAATAACACAACTTTTTGGGTGAATCTAGGAAAAATAAAAAGTAAAAAGACTATTTGGCAATTTGCAGCAAGACGGTACGTGCAAGACGTAAAACTTTTGAAGCGAGATCGAAAGACTTAAAATAATGAAAGGACAATTCTGCAATTTACGGAGGAGCAAAACTTTTTAGATATTTTTTTGTTTGCGGATCCCAACCGATTAATACGTGCGAGCCATCCAGATATTCATTACTGTAAAACAAAACGTAATACAATAATTAGTTGAACTTACATGGACAAAATTAGAACACGAAAATCAATGCCTGCAGCTAACACGGAAAATTAGCGTGTGCAACTTGCTTGAGTGTTTACGTCCATTCTTATTATATAGTAAGATAATGAGACGTCGTTACTAGGACACATTAGCTGGACATGCAGTTAGCTTTAAACAATATTGTAGCTCGACAAAAAGATTCTACTACGTGTTTTTTTGTCTTTATATTACAATTTTCCTGCATCAGGCACCTACTCCAATCCGATCGATGATGTACTGAACTTTGTGTCACTCATTCACACAATAACAATGGAATTCAAGAACCAGCAGGTTGATTAGTCTCATCCTAATTCTACACACATTTAGATAATTTTTAGTAGCTAACTAATTACACACATATATATATATATATATATATATATATATATATATATCGTCGTTCTTTTAATGATTAATTACAATACATGAGTTGCAGATTAATGATGATACCAGCAGCAGGTCATCATCATCCGATTCAGCTGGCAAGCTGATACTCTACTCTTACTGGCAGTCTGGCAGAGCTCATGCTCTTGGCGTGTTCGATTCGCTCTAAATCTCAAAGGTTTCTTGATTTTATTATTCCTATTAATTACATTCGGTTTGTGATAAGTTACTTTTATTTATGGATATATGTTTCATTTTCTTATTTAGGACTTTGTTATGAGTACAGAGCAGTCAATCTCGCCAAAGGAGACCATTACACTCCAGGTGGAGTCTCTTACTTACTATGTAAATACTGTGTGTACATTCCTTATGTTGTAATAAAATTGGTTTTAACATCTGACCAGTTAATTGTCTAATTGGGTTCTACTCATTGAAATTGGAACTTATTGATACTCATTCTGTATATTCCTTTGATAATAGATGAATTATTATTATTATTATTATTATTATTATTATTATTATTTAACGTGTTGAAATCAAATAATTTGGTTGAACAAGAAATTGAATAACCTGCTAGCTAAAAAATCTTGTACTACTTTGGACATCTTACTTTGTTTGACTTCAAATTCTTATAGTGTTGCAATTACTTGCAGAGTTTGAGAAATTGAATCCTCTTCAGTATGTTCCGGTTTTGGTGGATGGAGATGTGGTTATTTCAGACTCCTATGCAATTTTACTGGTTTGTTGTTTTGTTCGATCGATGCAAAAATTTGATTCTTCCACGCTGGAAATCAAAGTTAATAATTTGAAGGCGCTAATCATCCTTTGTTCCCCTTCCAGTATTTAGAAGAGAAGTATCCCGAGAAACCACTTTTGCCTGCCGATCCTCAACTTAGAGCCCTTAATCTGCAGGTTAGACTTTTCATTCGTTAAAAGAGAATAACCTGCGCAATTTAATGTGTGTGTATGCGCGCATGTGACATTGAGTTATCAGGATAAGTAGCTCAAGTTATGTTATTTTCCTTATTAAACATCTTTAGGCTTTAAGCGTCATGTACTGAATTGGTAGGGAAAGCGGTATCCTACATTAATGGCTTACGAAGAAAACTGATTGATACAAAGATCTAATCTTCATGTCATTTCTTGATAAGAGTTATCGTATTTTATTGTGAACTTGTTGCAGGCTGCCAGTATAGTGTGTTCCAGCATGCAACCTCTACTTACATTAGCAATGCTGGTGAGTTTTTTCTTGCATTGATGATTCATTTTTTACCAATCCCTGTCCAAGATAGTACTATCAAATGAACCAGCTATAAGATGAAACGTTATAAATAACATTGGCAGACACGAATTGGAGAAAAATTGGGCCCTGAAGAACAAGCAGCATGGGCTCACTTCTATGTAGAAAAAGGCTACCTAGGTAAAGTTCCTTCAACTACATTTCTATTTCGACAAGTTTACTATTTCCTCTGGTTTCTGGGCTCTTTTTATTGCTACAATTAGACTAATGAGATCTAATCTCAAGTACTGGTGAAATATAGCATCAACTTACGAACTCTGTTTTTTTGGATGTCAATATACCCTGGGAGCTTTCATGTGTTTATCCATGTTTCAACAAAGCTTCAACCGGATTTACGTATCATATGCCCTGTTCTGATGAAAACTATGCTACTTCTAATCAGCTCTTGAGAAGCTACTCAAAGATATTGCTTCCGCATATGCCACTGGAAAACAAGCTTATATGGTAATCTTTTAAAGCTTCAACACACTTATATTGTTATATTTATGAAGCACATATTAATCTTGGAGTTGCTGATCAGATAAAGATAAATGGGAAAACGTACGGACTATACCCATCGTTTAGCCTCTTTTACGAAACTATACCCAACCTTTGAACTTTTGCAATACTATACCCAACCGTTGAAAAACGTAACTATGCTATACCCAGACTAATTTTCCGGCTAAAATTGAGAATTTGCAGGGGTAAAACCGGTACTACACTCAAAAATTAAAAAAAATTAATAAAAAATAAGAAAAAACAAAAAAAGACCCCCCCCCCCCAACCCCGCCGATTTGCAACAACACCGCTGCGAATCGCGGTGATTCACCGCGATTTGCAGCGGTGTTGCTGCAAATCGGCGGGGTGGGGGGTGGGGTGGGGGGGAGGCGACGGGGAAGGAGGGGGGGGGGGGTATTTTTTTTGTTTTTTCTTATTTTTTATTAATTTTTTTTTAATTTTTATTATAAATAAATGAAATGACTATTTTGTCTTCGTGCAAATCGGATTGTTGATGTCACAAGATCAGAATATAACGTTTTTTTGCCGGAAAATTAGTCTAGGTATAGCATAGTTACGTTTTTCAACGGTTGGGTATAGTATTGCAAAAGTTCAAAGGTTGGGTATAGTTTCGTAAAAGAGGCTAAATGATGGGTATAGTCCGTACGTTTTCCCTAATGAAATTATAACATCTTTTCGTTGAAGCTGAAAGCTAAGTAGAGAGATGTGTTTGCAACTATGTGCAGGCTGATGTATTTTTGGCTCCACAAATTGCAGTAACTATGGCGAGGATTAATTTTGATATGGTAAACTCTCTCCTTGATTTCTGTTAGGCTAATACACAATATTTTTCTTCATCCATTGTTCATGTAATTGAATATTGATGCCAACATTATTTCCGCCTTCTGTGGCGATGCATAAGTGAATGCACATGGACCATTCACGATTAGGAGTATAATTCTTTGTCTTCTACATTCATTTAGTCATGAACACCTCAAAGCGTAAAAGGGCGTCCCTCAAATTTCTCAAATTACAGCCACAAAAGTTTCTAATATAAGATAAAAAGTGCAAGTAGTTTCTGTATTCAATTAACAGATCAGTGTTCATGGTATCTCTTGTCAAGCTACTTATATAACTCTATATTGGCTTGAATCAATTGCTTACTACTGCTGCAGTCGAAGATAAGTTCATTTGTTACAATAGCTACTGAATTTGATGCTTAATGTCAGAAAATAAAACTGCTTTTTTGGTGCATGTATGCAGTCGAAGTTCCCTATTTTGAGCAAGATATACGAGTCATGCAAGGCATTGCCGGAATTCCAAGCTTCAGCGCCTGATAAGCAACCCGACGCCGTGCCAATGGAGAAGGATGCACCTTTGTCATCCTTTTACCTATCCAAGAATATTAAATTTTGTCTAGCTAATTGATTATGGGTTGATGAATTTTTGAATGTAGAAAGTAGAGAAAAACATTGAAAATTAGTTTGAGATTTTTCTCTTAATTACTGACTTGTACTATAAGTTCCCTTTTAGTTTTTTAGAAGTAAAAATATATAATATTTGCGAAGTGTACGAGTCATTTGTCACATGCATATAAAACAAGAGTAGATTCAATTTTAGTTAAAAATAAACAAAAAGTCGTCCATGAAATTTAAATATTGGACCGATTAATACGTGGTGAGAAATATTAAGGACTGTCATTAATAATAATGTTACCTCGTGGAAGGTTGCAAAATCATGCCAAATCTCGTGGCCAGTGTCAATAATATTGTCATTTTTCTTTCTTTTCCGGTTTTCCCCTTTCCCCGTTTTCAAGAAAAGTTTAAAAGTTGTGACTTTCATTTGGTCTAGTGTCCATATGATGAGACTAAATGACTAATAAACGTTATTTCAATGTATTCGGAGGAACCAAAAAAGGGATTTTTATCCTTTCAATGTTACAATTTGTATACTATGTTGCAATTTGTAAACTATACTTATAGAACGTAACACCTACAGCCAAACTTTAGAGAATTCTCATGAAATATCTTATAGATTATATCTTGATTATCACTCATAACCGTCGTATCAAATCGATCTTAGTCTTTCATTCTAGATGAAGAGTGTGATAAATAAGGTTACAATCCTCATTTGTGATTCTATCAATTGTTAACTTTGTTTCTCACTACAAGAAATAACACATTTGTCAGCGTTTTTTTTCGCAATTCTCCAGCGTTTTAAAATGTTGGCAAAAACCCGTACCAACGATTTTTAAAACGCTATCACAATGTTGAAAAATCTACCGTTGGTAAAACAAAAACCACCGTCGTTTGGTGGCGCTTGTACATGCCGCATTATTTCTAGCACATAAATAACGCTGGCAGAAAGTCAAAAAACGCTGGTGTATCCCATCTTTTACTTATTTGTTTTGAAAACGCTGGGAAACATCAAAATATCGGGCAATTAACAAATGACCTTCGCCAACAACTTATAGAGAAAGAAATGCTGACATATCTAAAAATCGACAAGGAAAAGTCAGATTATATAACTGAACAACTCACAAAACAAATAAAAAGTGCCTAGAAATGAAGAACTACACATATTTTCCTCTTCTAACTACATCGCATACAAAATTTGCGACATAGTAACGAATATAAGGCTAGTGATAATAACCGCGAGAATTATCGTTAAATCTAATGTGCTACTCTCAGACAATATAATGACACAAAAGTAGAAACAAACCTTCAATATTTAGCACATAAAAACACACATAAAAACAATAGTCTAAGGAGGCTTACCAATTGAGCAATCAGATCTTGGTTCAATCTTTCATCTTTCTCCTGAGACGTACAAAAAATATTGAAATGTTATTCTCACAAATAACTACAACAATTAGAATTGTTTATTTGAAAAAAAAAACACAACTGTTATTTAATCCAGGAGTTGAACCTAAAAATTCAAGCTTTGTTCAGCAATGAGAGTGCAAAATCGGGTTGAAAGACTTCTACTTGCTGGATTGTGATGAAACTTGGTAGCAATGTCTTAGGACATCTAAGAATGATGTCTATGAAGTTTGGGAGCATTCAGAGTCCGGATGAAGGAGGTAGTCAACAATAAGTTGTTAGGAGATAAGGAATATCTACTCTTGGCAGTGTTGACGAAAAAGGTTAAAGGACTTGCAGGAGGGGCAAGTTGGTGAGGAAACACCCAGTCTCTCTCTCGTACTGCAAATTACTAAATGTGCAATCCTTAGGGCCGCAAGGCACTAAGGGCCAGCTGTAGGTATCGTGAAGGCGAGGTACATTTCCTGAACGAGTTGGGAATCGGACAGGCGGCATGGGGCCCGTGGGGCCTACATTGGGCGTCCGTTGTGTAGGGTGGTTATGCCATTCACAATTACCGCTATGCGGTGCGCTCTATTCGTTGAACCCCTCTACGTCAACAAGATCATGAGGAAAGCATTCCAAGAGCCTCATGATCAACTCATAGCCAAGGTTAGTGGTCCAAGTCTTACTCCGGGGGTCCAAAAGCTAAGGCATGTATTCATGGGGAGACGGTACATATGATGACATATCTTGTAGGCTTAAGGCTTAAGATGCTGTCCTAGTCTCGAGCGAGACACGAGTGAACGATATGAGGGACTGCGGTTGACTCCGAGTATCGGGAACGAACGTCAGGCACGAGGACTTGGTTTTGGGAGACGAGCGACCCTCAACCTTTGGGTGAAGCTAAGAGTGCTTCATGGCCTTTGAGTGGGTGAACTTAAAGGGAACCTAAGACGGGTGCATTGCACGACAAGCGTCGAACAGTTGGACAAAGGATTGCGAGTGTCTTCGGGCGCATAACGGCTTTCAGGGGTTCAAGTTTCAACGTTATGGGGCGTTGTATACGTATAGGTTATACGCTTAACCTCGACTATAAGTAACACGAGTTCGACCAGCAACCTGTGTGACGCACGAGTGAAAATTATATTCCACTACGTTACAAGAGAGCCAGCCCGTGACACCCTGGCAGAAT
Organism: Linaria vulgaris; assembly: GCA_948329865.1. Classification (NCBI taxonomy): domain Eukaryota; kingdom Viridiplantae; phylum Streptophyta; class Magnoliopsida; order Lamiales; family Plantaginaceae; genus Linaria; species Linaria vulgaris. Next base: position 37,779,602 of record OX415253.1, read on the forward strand.
GGAATGCCAGGGTAAGGTCGACACGAAATGTCAAAGTAACGCACCTATATTCAATGTGAATGATGATATAGAGGTGGATGCAACTCGTAGTCGCAAGATGGCTACGCCTAATAGCGTGCGTAATGGGGCGAGTGCTTGACAATTTCGTGCGATGGGTCAAGGGGAAAGGGGGTCCATAATAATTAATATAGGGGCAAACATATCTGGTAGGGATCTGTGCAGAACACGGGGAGGTTGTTCTATGCACTAGGTCGTCATACCCCCAAAAGCATTAATGCTAGAGACGAGTTAGATCGATTGGGGTTTCGTATGTGAAGATTCGTATATTATTGTGATTATAACTTGCGATTGTTTATACATTACTCTTTATGAATTTTTGGTTTTAACAAGCCTTGTGTTAGGTTGACAGATGACTGAGAGCCAAAAACTTAAGGTCACTAAGGAAAGTGTTGTTTATTGTTTATTATGATCTGACCTTCATAACAATATATGATATGTTAAAATATTTGAATGCTCTATCCGGCCATAGGGTTAGCGTGGCTCGGTCTTGCTAGTGTGAGGTGGGTACCTAACCAATTCAAACTTTGTAGGTACTTCTTGAGTTATTCGAGTAGAGCTTATTATAGGTAGCATCTGAGTGTGCTTCTAGTACCTTTATAGATATATGCAGTCGAGATCGTAACACAAACAATTCTTGTTATACCTTTTGAGGTAGGATCTAGGATAACAGGTTGATTATTCCATATGGCATAAATACCATGCATGCATATTAGGATCTAGGGTATGTTCCGTCAAACCTTTAGAGGTAAGTGCGTAAGGTATGTTGCATTGTACCTTTAGAGGTAAATGACTTGGATACTGAGTAGGGTATGTTGCAATATACCTAATTGGGCGGTCTTCTGGCTAATGCTATTATAAAGTGTAGCCTCAAGCATTGTCATACCTCAAAGGGTGGTTTTGTACTACTAAAGGCACAAAGTATAGCTGGAGGTTGGTTTATATTTTTAGAGATTGCTCGCCATTTACATGTTGAAGCATGAACTTCAAGCTACTGTACCTTAATGTAACTTTTTGTAGTGAGGCATTTGAGCCTTCAAACTAGTCTAATCAATCGATAGTAATAATGGTGAGATGTTGTGGTGGTGTCCAACTTCAAAATTTCCCGGATATCGAGGAAAATAACTCGACATGTCGAGGACACGATGCGCGACATAATAATGATGAAAAGATAAAATAACACAATAATACGTATTGCCTTTGCATATTTTGTCGCTGAAAGATAGGTCTAAAGGCTTTTGTTTGAAATTTCACTTTATTTTTAGATGTTCCCCGCAAGTGTGTGAGGCTTAATGTAACCTTTGAATCAATTGACCAGTATGGGAAATATGTTAACCCTTATGGTGGAGATATATGTAGTAATAATTGCGACTGCGGTATATTTTAGAATTCAAGTTTATCTTGACTCGCACCACGCCAAAAGATTTGTGTGGTGATTGGCGCAATAATGAGCGTGTTATTCTTTGTAAGATTAGTCTCATTAGGGTGAGAAATATAATGGAATTACCAAGCATTTCTGTCATGAATGATTTATCCATTTAATCATATTGTCTCGTTGATTTTGAGCATCTAGCAGTGTTCTGTCATTAAATAAATGTTATCTCACTTTATTACCATTATGCAGATTAGGCATTTAGCTAACTGCTTGAACTTCATGTCCTCGTGCCATATTTAGAGGAGCTATTTGGCAACAATTATGTGCCCTTGAGAGTTTGGGAATTGCTTGGGTGTTTTATTACGCCTTAAGAGGCGATCTCATATTTGTGCGAACTTTTGTAATACGCATGGTGCCTTACAGTAACTTGTATTTTATCATATTTAATGGAATATTGTGTAAGGGACTATGCATTTGATTTGTTGCCTTTTAAGGCATAGGTACCGCGAATGTACATGTTTTGTTGTCGTTTTAGGCATGGTACCACGTAGGTACATATGTCTCTTCCATTTGAGGGATAGTATCGTGTAGGTAGACTTTATTTTTCCAATTCTGCCATGTTACTGTATAGGTAAATATTATTCTGCCATGTTTGGCATGTTTCCGAATAGGTAGATGTTGCTCTGTCATTTTTGGCATATTACCCTAAAGGTAGATGTTACTCTGCCATTTCTGGCATATTATCGTATATGTATATGTAGATGTTACTCTGTCATTTCTGGCATATTACCTTGTATGTAGACGTGACTATGCCATTTTTGGCATGTTACCATATAGGTAGATGTTATGTACACATCTACCAATCTATATAGCCGTGAAATATGAGCTTGCTGATGTCCTTGGAGCCTTTTGATTCGCGGTAAACCTCTCGTCGAGTGTTCGGTTATCGTTGTATTCTAAAATAATAAATAGACTTTGGTTTTTATTGTCTCCCTTATTATGTTGCTTAGAATCCATCTCTTGAGATCAAGCAGAGCATTGCGACGGAGTTCATCCTGAACCAAACTTATAAAGAGATCAGTGCGAGGCGCGAGTGGCATGATCGTGAATAGTGCAAAGAGGCGATCGTGGGGCAGATTAAGATGCTAGATGGGTTCAAGCAGTTTTTTTACTATTGTTTGTATTCTAGCATTTGATGCTATGGTTGTCTCCTTGATATCGTTTGAGTTTTGATGGCTCATTGTCTATTGCTTTTCGTTTCTGTGTTGCCTAGTTGCGACATGCGTTTGCATGAATAGCTTATCCGTGTCTTCCTATTGTTCATGATAGGAGAGGCTTTGTAGTGTTTCTTCTTTTGCTGTTGGGTTTAATCTCACCTTGAGGTATTGACTAGCTTATCTTTTAGATATGGGATATCATTCATCTGTAAAGGGATTTTCTGCCATATCTCGCAAGATAGAAGATAAGTATAACTGTTAGGATATTCTCTGTCGTATCTCAGTGGATAGAATATATTTCTATTTGTTAGAATATTTTCTGCCGTACTGCAGTTGATAGAAGATAATTCTACCGTGTAAGGTATTTTCAGCCGTTTCCCGTAGGATATGCGACTTTTACCGATCAAGGTATTCCTCGCCTTATCCCGTAGGATAGGAGATGTCTTTATTGATTAAGGTATTATCTGCCGTATCACGTAGATAGGAGATACGTCTACTTATTAAGGCATTCTCTGCTTTACCTCGTCGGATAAGAGATAAGTTTACCCGTTAAGGTATATTTCTGCCATACGCCGTATGGTAGGAGATAGGTCTTTACCCATTAAGGTATATTTTTGTCCTACCCCGTAGGATAAGAGAAAAGTCTTTACCCGTTAAGGTATATTTCCGCCGTACCCCGTAGGATATGAGATAAGTTTACATGTTAAGGTATATTTCTGTCGTACCCCGTAGGAGAGGAGACAAGTTTACCCTTTAAGGTGTATTTCTGTTGTACCCCGTAGGATAGGAGATAAGTTTACTCTTTAAGGTATATTTCTGTTGTACCCCATAAGATATGAGACAAGTTTACCCCTTAAGGTATATTTATGTCGTACCTCGTAGGATAGGAAATAAGTCTTTATCCGTTAAGGTATATTTTTGCCGTACCCCGTAGAATAGGAGATACATCTACCGTATAGGTATTTTTTTTTATACCACATGGGGATAAAATTCTTTGGTATTACTCGAACGGCATAAGCTTTAAAGAAGAGAGCTAGCAACGCTAATAATAAGCATAACTCTATGTCGAGGGTCTTGGGCGTCGAGTCTTAAAGACGTCGAATATGGAACACCACACTGGGATGATGTCAAATTCGGGATGGTATCGAATCTGGAATGATGTCGAATCTGGGCGATGTCAAATCCAGGAGATGTCGAATTTGGAATGGTATCGAATGTGGGATAATGTTGAATCTAGCCGATGTCGAATCCGGGATATCGAGTATGGAGGATGTCGAATCCGGGATGGTATCAAATGTGGGATGATGTCGAATCAGGGTGATGTCAAATCCGGGATATCTAGTATGAAGGATGTCGAATATAGGATGATGTCGAGTTTAGGCGATGTTGAATCTGGGATATCGAGTATGTAGGATGTCGAATGTGGGATGATGTCGAATTCAGGATATTATCGAATTTGGGATGATGTTGGGTAGCTTGGATATCGGGTATGGATATATCGGGCGAGTGGGGTATATTTGGTATCATAGATTCAATATCGATGTCGAGGGTTTATGTTCGACATATAGGGGCATGTTGAACATAAATATTCGATATGCTCCAGGGTTCTAATCAGTTTGGGTCAGCCCAAAATTGTAAGAATGAGCTTCATGTACAGTCTGGGTCCAATTCTTCTAATACCATTCTTTTCAGTTGTTACTGTTAAAAGACAAGACATATGTTTGTTTAGAAATATTCTCGCATCAAGTGAAAAAGTATGAGTGGGGATGGAGACTCTCTCATCTTCCTCCTCGAGTAAAGCTCCTTGTGGAATAATGAGCTTCATGCAAAGTCTAGGCCCATTGGCGTTTTGATCATCCGTGCCATTGTTCTTGATGAACTCGAACGAATTTAAGATTGTGTGCTTGTTTTCGAGTACATTGTAGTGTGTTCCCATAGACGGCGCTAATTATTGGGGCGTGTTCGTCTGCAGACCTAGCAAGTTGGCGAAATAATCCATATCATGTTGGTTCAGAGCTGCGCTAGAACCAACTTTGTTCTTTGTACACATGTACTCCAAGTAACGTGGTGAGGGAAGGGTTGGATCTTTAATGATTTCGGTTTGGACTCGGATTATCCCAAGCTGCCTACGTATCCCATTGAGGAAATCAAGCCGAACGTAGTTTTGTGTATTTTGATGGCCAAGATCTAATCGGAGTGTGTGATTCACTTGTTTCTGCATTGCGCGGCTTCACGATTTTGACCATATCTCCTTGTAGGTAGGTCGAAACCTCGATCTACTTCTTGATACGGAAAGTAGACTCCCTTAGCTTTTCAATAATATAAGGCATATTTTGGTGAGACATGCCGAATACCCTCCATGTTGAATATTAATGTCGAGTATTTCTGCGCGACTCGACGATATGTGTCGTATATCAAAGTACATATGTTAAAACTTTAATCCGCTTCTTCCTATGGGAACGCATATTAAATATCTTCAATTCGATATAAGATACATCTAGAAAGGATATGTCGAATGTTCTTTATATCTAAATGTCCACGTCGGGCTTTGCATATCGAAGGTGACATGTCGAAAATGACATGTCGGCGATTTATGTTCAACACGTAGGGGCATGGCGAACATAAATATTCGACATAGGGGTTGTAGAGAGATCCCATGACTTTTTGTGCCTATTTTATGGCAAATGGAAGGGTATTTATAGGCAAAAGGTTGGGCTTGGGCCGAAATTCGACATGCTGGCCTAGATCTATGCAATTCCACTGTTTCGAGCATAAATTTCACTCATAACCTCTAAATTGCAATCTTCTTATTGCAATATGGCCTAGACATCCGTGCTTTATTGCTTTCCAAAGACATATCCTAAGGTGCCTAATTCATTATATACAAATATTGGTGATCCTTATACGATTCACTTAGTTCTACTTTCTAGCCTTCTTACGCTTCTGGGCATTCATTGGTCGTTCAATGCCATTGTGTCTCGACGAGACATGACACGTATTGTTACTATATTATGTCATATTATTAGTCCCCCAGTTTGGAGTATGCTTTTGGAACACGAGCATACTTCAAACTCTTATTAGGTGTTACAATCAAATTGACTGAATTTAAGGGTGATTGGTGTGATATCGCAGATATGTATGCACACTACATATCTAAAAAGTTATATCTTACCACATGCTAAGAGATTTAACATTCAATCGGCAAGAAATTTCATGCAACATATGATACGAAAAATGAACAATTCACAGAGACATAAACTATTCTACATAATAGTAAAATTCTCACGTAAGGAGCCAACACATGCTCTGATACCACATGTAAGTAATTATCGGAAAACGGTAATCAGGATCGACAATAAGCATGCTATAATTGCTTTAGAACATAACTCGATGTTAATCGAGTTTAGAAAAACATGTCGTCAGGATCATTTATCAGTAGCAATGCAATGTCTTTATAGGAATCAAGAATCAGTGGCGAAAACATTGGTTTCTCCCTCCTCCACAAGTTTCCAGATATTAATGATAATGCTTTGTATTTATGAGGGAATTTCAAAAAACGTGTTTCAGATTGTGTTGTTGTGTGGAGGGGAGGACCAGTTTTCTACGATTATATAGACGTAACTGAGTTATAATCCCAACTAATTAAAACTCTTCGTCTGCTAGTTCAACTCATGGGACATATTTTATTCAGTTGGATGGAGTGATGAGGGTGATTATTTTCTAAATTCTTGAAAAACATAATTGTGTATGAAATCGAGATCACCGATTGTACCACATCACCACTGCAATGATTGCATAAATTTGTTTTTTTAATTGTTTGACCGATTTAATTTTAGTGTCCATCCTAGGAATATGGAGGTGCGTATAAAAGAGAAGTTGGAATTTCTTTCATCCAACGGAAATTGGAAAGAAAAAGAAAAGGAGAAGAGACGCGAATACTCTAGAGTATTATAATAATAAATATTGTCTATTCAAATGAAAGAACACGTGTCAACTTCTGACTCATCTTCAAACACTATTCTCAGTAATTTCAACAAACAGGTAGGTAACCAACCTTCTCGTACTCTCTCCTCACAATCACAACAGAAAAGAAAGAAGTAAATAAAGATACCCATTATCCCACAATTTCCATTTTATTCATTATTACACTTGACAATATATATATATATATATATATATACTTTTGAGAGGAATTTCTTCAAGAACAGAACAAAAAAGGAAAAAAATGCAGGGGCGAAAGGTTAGAGAGAAATCTGAGCAATTTGGATCACGTGGGTTAATTTTTCCCAGCGTATTTGGTGAAAAAGATCCATTTGACGACCCGTTTTTCACTTGCCCCTTGTTCGGGTCCGTTAGTAATGAGCAGCAGCAGTTCACGACCAGATCAAAAGCGCCTTTGATTCAAGAGATTGACGCTGAAGATGAAAATAAAGGAGATACTAATGATGATGATGGTGTTAATGATGATGGTTCTTAGAATATTCATATTTAGCGTGTTTTAAATGTAAAACACGCTTTGCACTTTAGTCCTCTAGTTTTCTCTTTATTCCATTAGCGCCCAGTATAAATAGGGGCCTTGTATTATTTTATTATTTGAAGATTCAGTTTTCATTGTTTTTGTGACACACAACACAGAAAGTTAGGGTTTGTGCTCTCAACGGCCGCCCTTCTTCTCCGATTTGTAACACCGATTTTCAATCGTCAATACAAGCTTTTTGTTCAGTTTTCATGGTATCATTCGTCTCGGTTTCTTAGATCCTGTCTTCCGCTGCATCTCTCTCCCTTTGCGAATCTCTTTTTCGCCTCTTTCTCTCTGCGTGAAACCCAAATTTCACGATTTTACCCTAATCTCACCAGATCTCACCAGATCTACTATATTTAGCCCCAATACAGTATGACATCACCGTCGACCTCCTCTTCAACGACTCCGGCGGTCTCGTCGGCTCTTTCTGGTTCAAATCCGAAGCATCCAAGCGAAGATCCTTCATCTGTTTACTACCTTGGTTCCCACGACGTTCATGGCGCCTCGATCGTCGGTGATCAACTTGACGGTGACAACTACGTCGCCTGGAGCCGTGCGATCAAATTAGCGTTGAATATCAAGAACAAAGGGCGATTTATTGACGGATCTCTTCCAATCCCTACCGATGATGCGGATCTGCGCGTTTGCTGGTCTAGGGCTGATAATTTGGTGTTCACATGGCTGATGAACTCGGTAGCAAAGCCCCTGCGTAAGAGCCTCCTCTTTCAATCCACTGCTCTTGAACTTTGGACTGAACTCCAAACGAGGTATGATCGAACCGATGGCTCTAGGGTTTTCCAGTTGCAAAAGTCTCTATATACGATTTCTCAGGGTAATCAGTCTGTGACTCAGTATTATAATGCCTTTAGATCAGTTTGGGATGAATATGTGTCTCAACGACCTCTTACTTTGTGTTCGTGTGGCCTGTGTGTTTGTCATGTGAACCAAAACTTACTTGATCAACAGCAGAATGATTGTGTGTTAGGGTTTATGATAGGTCTAAATGATTCTTTCACTGCTATTCGTAGTCAGATCCTCATCATGTCACCCCTACCCTCCTTATCAAAAGTTTACTCTCTGCTTTTGCAAGAAGAAAATCAAAGGGCCTTATACCCTGCCCCTCCCATAGATCCTTTAGCTATGTTTACTAGGGGTAAATCTTATCAAGATTCTCAGGCCTCAAATAGTCAGAACAATTCTTACAAATCTGGCAAACCACTTGTTTTCAAAGACAAAAGGAAACTTAAATGCACTCACTGTGGCTATGGAGGGCACACTATTGATAAATGTTTTCAGTTACATGGGTACCCTCCTGGTTGGGATGGTCCCAAGGGCAAAAGAGCAGCCCCTCCTAACTCCAATGCCAACTCTGTGGCAACTGAGGATCAACAACCCTCTGAGTCTTCTGAGAAGACTGATAATCAAATGCAGAACCTGTTTGAGCAGTTTATGATGTTTGCCAAGTCTCATAACACAACTACTCAATCTGCTCCTCTATCCTCCACTCAACACTCTGCTGCTACTACTCTAACTGGTATGAAACATGTCTTTTGTGCTAACACTTCTGTCATGAAAGGTTTTAAAAATATTCATACATGGATTTTAGACACAGGAGCCACTGACCATATGGTCTGTTCTCCAAATTTTTTTACTTCTACTCCTGAACATGTCAATATTCATGTTCAACTACCCAACAATAGTAGTACTATTGCTACCTTACTTGGGGAAATCTATATTTCTCCTCACCTAACTTTAAAACAGGTGCTTTATGTACCTGATTTCAATTTCAATCTTGTCTCTGTCTCAAAATTGAGTGCAGCCCCTCAATTTTGCCTCCTCTTTATTGCATCCATGTGCTTCATGCAGGACATTTCCAAGAGGAAAATGATTGGTTCTGCTAAGTTGAGGAATGGACTTTACCTCCTTGATTTTCAAGTTCCTGAACAAGATTCTAAAAATGTTTTCAAAGCTACTGTTTGCAACTCTGCCTCTGTTTCTACACAGCATTTATGGCATAACAGATTGGGTCACCCCTCTTCTGAAAAGGTTTCTAAAATTCCCCACATCACTGTACCTGCTTGTAATAATGATGTTTGTGAAACTTGTCATTTTTCAAAACAGAAAAGGTTACCTTTTCCTACTAGTACTTCTGTAACTCAAAATGCTTTTGAAATAATACATTGTGATGTGTGGGGCCCATTTTCTGTTGTTTCTCATGAAGGTTTAAGATTTTTTCTTACTGTAGTTGATGACTATAGTAGGTGTACTTGGATTTTTTTCTTGAAAACCAAATCTGAGGTTGAGACTAAGATAAGAAATTTTTATACTATGGTTCAAAATCAGTTTAATTCTAAAATAAAAATCCTCAGGTCTGACAATGGGACTGAGTTTTTAATGAAGTCCTTTTATGATTCCTTTGGTGTTATACACCAAACCAGCTGTGTTGAGACCCCTCAACAGAATGGACTTGTTGAGAGGAAACACCAGCACTTGCTCCAAGTAGCAAGATCTTTGAGATTTCAATCAAATCTCCCTCTTAAATACTGGACACATTGTGTTGCCACTGCTGCTTTTTTGATTAATAGGCTTCCTTCAAAAGCTACTCAAAATAAGTCTCCTTTTGAACTTTTATTTCAAAAGCCACCTGATTATACTGTTTTAAAGGTTTTTGGCTGTCTTTGTTTTGCATCAACTATAACTGCTCATAGACAGAAATTTGACTCTAGAGCAGTCAAATGTGTTTTTCTTGGGTATCCTTTAGGTACCAAAGGTTATCTTTTGCTCAACTTACATACTTTCAAAACCTTCATATCAAGAAATGTTGTATTCTATGAAACAGTGTTTCCTTATAAAACTAATCCAGATTTTACTAACATTGAAGGGCAAGACAATGTCTGCACCAATCCTTTTATTAATATGCATGATGAAGCTGTACCTACCCCTGTGCAACCTGCACATCCACCTGCTCAACCTGCAGCTGTCATTCCAGAAGTGCAACCACCAGCTCCCTCAATACAAGATGCTGGATCACAAGTGGCAACTCCAGACTGTCACATGGAGATGGACTTCAACCCACAGCTCACAGATGACTCCACTTCAGAGCCTATTGGCTCTTCCAGTAACCCTAATCCCTTTCCTAATACTGATATTGTAGATACTGTAGTTGATACTGGTGTTAGGAGATCCACTAGACAAGTTATTCCACCTGCTTACTTAAATGCTTATGACTATCAGTTGCCTGCATCTATTCATAAGAGCAATGCCATTACTTCTCATAAAACTGTCATGTATCCCATTGAAGCATGCATTAGTACTAGTAGACTTGGACAATCTCATAAAGCTTTTACCATCTCTGTTAGCAATATAGTTGAACCCAAAACATATAACCAGGCTGCTAAACATCCTGAATGGCAGAAAGCCATGCAAGCAGAAATAGATGCCTTAGAAAAGACAAATACTTGGGTTCTAACTGATCTTCCTCCTGGTCATAATTGTGTAGGATGTAAATGGGTATACAAAATAAAACTTAAGTCTGATGGTAGTGTAGAAAGATATAAGGCTAGATTAGTGGCTAAGGGCTATACTCAAGAAGAAGGCTTAGATTATTTTGATACTTTCTCCCCTGTAGCCAAACTTACTACTGTTAGGGTCATTCTAGCCCTTGCTGCATCTCATAATTGGCATTTGCATCAGTTAGATGTTAATAATGCATTCTTACATGGGGACTTGGATGAAGAAATTTACATGACTCCACCCCCTGGTTTTTGCTCTAATATCAAAAATAAAGTTTGTTTACTCAAAAAGAGTCTTTATGGCCTAAAACAAGCCTCTAGACAATGGTATAACAAACTAACATCCTGTTTAATTGACTTTGGTTATGTACAATCTGTTGCTGATTGCTCTTTATTTACTAAACATCAACATTCTTCCTTTACTGCTCTATGCATTTATGTTGATGATATTATATTAGCTGGTAATGATGCTTTAGAAATTAGCAAACTTAAGTCTCAGTTGCATGATAAGTTCACTATTAAGGATTTAGGCAATTTGAAATACATACTGGGTATAGAAGTTGCTAGAAGTTCTAAGGGTATAACAATCTGCCAAAGAAAATATGCATTAGATATTTTGCAAGATTCTGGATACTTAGCCTCTAAACCTTGTTCTGTGCCTATGAATTCTAATGTAAAGTTACAAGCTCAGGACTCATCTGCTCCATTAACTGATCCCACTGCTTATAGGAGACTTGTAGGCAGATTACTTTACCTTACCATCACTAGACCTGATTTAAATTACAGCATACAATGTTTAACTCAATACATGTCTAAACCAACTTCTTCTCACCTTGCTGCTGCACATCATGTTCTAAGATACATTAAGAGTAGCCCAGGAAAGGGGCTCTTTTATCCCTCACTGTCAGAACCTCACTTAAAATCTTTTTGTGACAGTGATTGGGCAAGCTGCATTGACTCCAGAAGGAGCATAACTGGCATGGCAGTATACATAGGAGATGCTTTGGTGTCTTGGAAAGCTAAGAAGCAGGCCACTGTGAGCAGATCCTCTTGTGAAGCGGAATATAGAGCTGTAGCTGCCACTACCTGTGAGGTCCTCTGGTTGGATCAACTACTCAAGGACCTGCACATCACACCAACCAGAACTGCCATCATCTTCACTGACAGCAAGAGTGCTGCCTGTATAGCTGTGAACCCAGTTCATCATGAAAGGACAAAGCATATACAAATCGACTGTTTTTTTGTCCGAGAGAAGGTTCATCAAGGACTAATCAAGGTGCAACACATCTCAAATGAGCACCAGATTGCTGACATCTTCACAAAACCACTGGGAGTCCAGCCATTCTACAAGTTGATGTCCAAGATGGGCATTGTGAACATCCATGCTCATCTTGAGGGGGGGTCTTAGAATATTCATATTTAGCGTGTTTTAAATGTAAAACACGCTTTGCACTTTAGTCCTCTAGTTTTCTCTTTATTCCATTAGCGCCCAGTATAAATAGGGGCCTTGTATTATTTTATTATTTGAAGATTCAGTTTTCATTGTTTTTGTGACACACAACACAGAAAGTTAGGGTTTGTGCTCTCAACGGCCGCCCTTCTTCTCCGATTTGTAACACCGATTTTCAATCGTCAATACAAGCTTTTTGTTCAGTTTTCAATGGTGTTAACAACAACCCTATTGTAGAGCACCCTGAGGATCAAGATATTGGTAAGCTGCAAACTTGTTTTTGTGATAACACACTTAATTTATTCGTCGATTATTTGTATTGTGTTTGGACACAAATCCGTTTGTTTCAGAAATGTATCATCTTTGTTAAGTTTGCTTATAGCGATTATCAAACTTGGCAGGTCATGGGAAGACTACTACTACTAGCAACAGCAAAGAGTTAGCATGTAGAAACAATGATCATAGCGAAGCCGAAGGAGCACAATCGCGGACGCGGACTCGGACTCAAAGCTTCAAGAGGGTCACATATGGTGGTATTACTGGAACTTACTATAGTGCAACCGTAAGTCGTACAACGGGAGGTGATGGAGTAAGTGCCGTTTAATTTTTTTTTTTTTTTTTGCTTTGATTGAGTTTGGTTTGTTTAGATTTTTGCTATTTACTCGTTTGTCCCGTAGGTGACGCTGGAAGAGAGTAAACAAGCTGACAGAACTACAGGTCAAGCAACGCACAGGGTTTCAAGAGGAATTCATGATAAGGTGCAAAGAGACTCGTAGTTTTTTTTTTCCAAACTATATTAAAATTATCGTTTTTACGCTTTAAGATTGTAATCTCTCGTCGTCGTTGTGAGATTGAGTTGGAATAATATTGATTTTTATAAGGTATGCGTGCGGGGTTCTTTCAGAGTACTTTTTGTCTATTCGTAATAAGATGTTTCTGCTGCTCAGTGACAATGTTTCTACCCGTTCTCTTGTGCCACTTTTCCTTTGTTGACGCTCTGCTATATGATGTTTTACTCTGCTAAATGTCAAATGGCATATTCGATTTTCTTCTGAGTAATGACGGTGCATGAAAAATATAGAGGATCAAGCTTAATTTTCGGTATTATTGCTGTCGGTCGTGATAAATATTGTTCTTTACAGGGGCATTCAGTTACAAGGAAGCTTGATTCAGATGGTAAAGTGGATACGCTGCAGACATTGCACAACTTAAATGAAGGTAAGCCGTCTTGAAGCGGATAAACTAGTTTCCATTGTTCTCCTGTTTGAGGTGCTGACTTGTACTGTTTCTCAGATGAGCTTGTGGGCTTCGAACAAGTTTGGCAAGGCAGTGCTGGTGGGCAACTGCATGGTTTCAGTGACAGCTTTGGTTTCTCGGGGAATGCAGGTTAGATGAGAACATATTTTCCGTTACTTCTTTCCAGTCGAAGGATGTCGTGCGACACGTTCACCTGTTTCTTGTCAGCCAGTTTAGGTCTTTCTACTGTTTATTTCCCAGTGGCAATATTACATTTGTAGTTATGGACCCATTGTGCTTTAATTAATAGGATAAATAGACTTGGGCAGTAATTATGTGGTAGTAGAGGTATATGTGGATTTATGAGGAGTTCTAGTGTATATTGGAAGCTTAATAGGTCATAAACTTTTGGTGCAGGGGTTAGCGGAACTGGGCATGGTCAATTGGCTGATTGGGGAGGGTTTGCCAATCCATTTAGAGAGCATTTTAATAGAAGTAGAGGGCAAAGCAGCAGTCGTAACTTCCAGCCGCAGTCTTCAAGGGGTCGGCCTAAAAAAACGGTTACAATCAACATCGAATAAATATATCGTTGCTGTGAGGTTATAGGTGTGAGCTTGTATTTTTCTGGTTGTGATTTGTAACATGTTAAGATCAATTATTATACAAATTTCGTGATATTATAGTTAGGCCTCTTTGTTTTCTTTTTGATAATGGACGGTAACATCTTGTGGCTTCTAGCGTCAGAGAATTATAGTTATAAACTTCTATAGTAGAGATTGGTTTATGGTGAACCCTTGAGTGGTAATTTGTCGGTAAGATCACTGGTTGTGGTTGTTCATTTTTTCTATTTTCCCTTCCATATTCGTGTATATAAATTCTCACTCAATTCATTCAAAAAAAAAATAAAAAATTCTCACTCAATCGCATAAGGCATGCAACTGGGACACACACACACATACATATATATGTATATGTATAGATAGATATATCACTTGATAAAGGTCTTTTTAGTTCAAGAATTATCGAAAGAGCTAGCGCTAGCCACCACAGTTTTCATCACCATTCTGTGGAAATTGCTGCGGTGGCAAGCGGCACAAATGACCGCATCATCTGTTTTCTTATTCAACCTGCCGTGAACTCGCTGCACCATCCAGACCATGACGTCCCATATTGGCAGCTTGGTTTTTAACGATTCGAACAACCTTATGCAGTTACACACTTTTTTCTTTATCACTATTTGACTCTTCATATCTTGTAGCTAGGTGTAATAATTGAATTTCATCGATGGGGCTGAGGATGAGAGCGTCTTATAACGTAACCTTAGCCACATGCAAGTTTATTTCTTTTTATATTGACAAGTTTCGATTCTAATATATCCATTCATATTACTGTTCAAAAATAAAACAGTGGAGAAGCTTTTGGATATACTTAATTATAATTGTTTAGCATAGTCATTTGTACTTCAATTTTTCAGCAAAATTTCTCCGGTAAAGAAAACACCACTTACATCCAGGCACTTATTGTTTTTGGCCTATTTTTCTTATGTGGTTATGGTATGTAACAATTTAGTTCATGAGTCAAAAAGTGAATTAATTCAATTAAATAGTAATTTATATACAAAGGAGAAAAGAACACAACCTAAATTTTTTTTTTTGGTAATAAATTGAGAAACTACATGCTCTTAAGCCGCATCAGTTTTCAACAGATGAAACAGGCTAGGGGGAGGGGTAGAAATAATTTTACATCCTTCCTCTAATGTACATGGATATTTCGCCAAAGCGTCCGCAAGTTTATTTGCACTCCGACGTGTCCATTGCAGTTTGTGTTCCCATGGATTTCGAAGAAGTGCGCAGCACTCTTCTATTTTATGTGCTAGTTCGTGTCTCGGATTTGGTCCGTCTTTTAGGAGCTTGAAGGCTTCTTCGGAATCCGTCTCTACTTCAATTCTTTGTACCCTCCTCTCCCAAGCTATCTTTAGACCAACTCGAATCGCCTCAATCTCTGCCTCAAGTACCGTCGGGCCTTGTAACTTCTTAACAAAACCCCAAATCCATGTTCCATGCTCATCCCGCAGAACTCCTCCTGCTGCACCACTGTTCCTTTGCTCGACCACACTGCCATCGACGTTCAAGCGGTGCCATCCCGGTTGTGGTTTTCTCCATTTCTGTTCCGTCTTGCTCATACTCGGTTTAATGCAGCTCATGAAGTCTGCACAAAGCTGTTTCACTTGACAGAATATGGCGAAGGTTCCCGTATTATGTTCCTGAAAGATGCGATTATTCCGTGCCTTCCATAGGCACCAAACTGTAGCGGCTGCAATCACATTCCAGGGAGTGTTTGGCATCCTGCGACTTACCTCCTTTGTGAATTGAAGATTCTTTTTCAGCCAAGTCTTTCCATTCGGAATAAAGAATTCCGTCCACATGTCCCTTGGTAGTAAGAATTTCCATACTTTTGTCGCCGAGGGGCAGTCCCGAAGAATATGTATTACGGATTCAACTGAGTTCGGACATTGCGCGCATGTATCATCATTCGTCATTTTCCTTTTCCTTCTTAGCTCGTTTGTTGCGATTTTATTTTGGCTCGCAAGCCAAATAAAATACCGTATCCGATTACTACACGGTACCGACCAAACCCAACTTACGGAATTTTTCCTCACATCCGGGATCACATACTTCTTGAACAGTGATTTATATGCGCTTTGCCACGTAGATTTTCCGTCGGTGGAGGGATTCCAAATAGTCTTGTCTTCTTCCTTTCCTTTCAATCCGGGTCGAGAGGATTTTAGTTCGCCATGGTTCCGGGATGTTAGATTTAATCTTCTGAAGTTGCCAATTATTATCCTCGTCCAACACATCCGCGACTTTCATTCCATAATCCTCATGCGCAATTTGCTCTACTCCTTCTCTTACACACCCTTCGCCCAGCCAATTGTCGAAAAAGAATGATGTTGTTTTGCCATCTCCAATCTTCCACCGTAAGAATGGTTGGATTAATTTCATGCACCTAATGACCCCTTTCCAAGTACCACTATCAGTAGGCCTCACAACATATTTGTTAATGCGCTTGTTCTTGAGATATTTCGCCTCAATTAATTCCGACCAAAGGCATTTTTCCTTTTGTAGAATTTTCCAGCATATCTTCGATAACATCGCTTCATTATTAAACCGAGTCGAGCGGATACCAAATCCTCCCTATTTCTTACTCCTCAACACCTTTTGCCAACCCACAAGATGAATTTTTCGTGCATTCGAATCGTCGGACCACAAAAAGTCTCTATTCATTTTATCAATTTTGTCGCAAACTTTTTCCGGAATCCAACACGATTGCATTAAGTGAATTGGAGTCGCCGATGAAACGGATTGAATCAAAGTCGCTCTCCCCGCGAGAGATAGATTCTCCCCCTTCCAATTCGTCATTCGGTTCGATAATTTATCGAACAAATCGTTGAACTTCTCCCTGCCCATTCTGCCATGATTTAATTGCACACCCAAATATTTTCCCAATGCCGCAGTAC
This sequence comes from Linaria vulgaris, assembly GCA_948329865.1. Lineage (NCBI taxonomy): Eukaryota > Viridiplantae > Streptophyta > Magnoliopsida > Lamiales > Plantaginaceae > Linaria > Linaria vulgaris. The sequence continues at coordinate 37,796,488 of OX415253.1, forward strand.
GTCCGAATCCGAGAATAGCACAAATTCTTCGCTTCATACTCCAGCCCCCTTCGTTCGAAAAGAACACTTTAGACTTGGCTTCATTTAATTTTAGCCCCGATGCGCTGCAAAAGATATCAAGAGTTCTCCGTATCTCCCTTGTCGTACGGATTGTGCCTTTCCCCATCAGAATTAGATCATCGGCGAAGAATAAATGAGACATCTTCGGCCCTCCCCTACACGGAGTTATTGGTTCCCACTTGCCATCGTGGACCGACTCTCGAATAAGATACGCTAATCTCTCGACGCATAGCACAAAAAGGTATGGCGATAGAGGGTCTCCTTGCCTTAAGCCGCATCCATGTCTAAACTCTTCTAGAGGTTCACCGTTCCACAAAACTTTCGTTGATGCGTTGCGCACGCACAAGAGAATCAGATTTATGATGTGAGATGGAAACTCGAACGCTTTTAGCGTGTCTTCTAAAAAGCCCCAATCAATTTTGTCGTAAGCTTTCTCGAGGTCGAGCTTGAGGATGATGCATCCCGTCTTATTTTTCTTTTTTGTCCTCAACGAATGTAAGAGTTCCTGGATGGCAAATATATTATCTTGGGTACTACGCCCCTTGATAAAACTCGATTGAGTATTAGCAACAAGAGTTGGCATGTAATCTTTCAATCGCAACGTGATACATTTTGTAATGAATTTGTATATCACATTACAAAGAGAAATTGGCCTAAATTGCGAGATTAAATTAGGCTCGTTTACCTTTGGGATAAGGCAAAGATGTGCTCCGCAAACCTTAGGGTCGAATTCCTCATTTTGAAAGGCATCTCGAACGAATTTTAGAAGTGATTCTCCTATCCATCCCCAAAATCTTTGGTAAAAAACTGCTTGAATTCCGTCCGGCCCCGGGGCTTTTTTGGGGTGTGTGCGCCACACGACATCCTTCAATTCCTCTAACGTCACCTCCTTTCCAACGTCCAGCTGATCCTCACGGCCTAACCTCTCTTGAAACCGAGATTGAGTCAGAATTCCTCTCGGATTACCATCACCACCGAACAGCGATTTGAAGAAATTGCGTGCGTGTTCCTTTAATATATTCTGATCCTTGCACCACAAGTTATCCACCCTCAATATCAGAACACGGTTGCGTTTTCTACGTATCATAGTCGCACGATGGAAAAAAAATGTGTTTTTATCCCCGTCTCCGATCCATTGGATTCGCGACTTTTGTCGCCAAAATATCTCCTCTCGACGGAGCGTTTCATTATACTCATGTATGAGCTCTTTCTCAACATTCTCAAGATACTTATTTGGTTTATTAGCCAAACTTCTTTGCGCTCCTTCAAGTCTGCGTAAGATAGTTCTTTTTTTCTTAAAGAGATTCCCAAAGCATTTGTGATTCCACGGCTTCATGATTTCCGAAATTTCCTCAATGGCTTCAATTATTTTTTCCTTTCTGTCCCATATTTCTTTTAGGAGTCTTTCGCAATCGGGGTGTCGAAACCACATCTCTTCAAAACGGAACGGGCGCATGCGATTCCCGTGAAGTGTTCCCGAACTAATTGTCATCACCGGGTGATGGTCGCCGTGAGTGCGAGGTAGGTGATAAACTTCGTTATTTGGGAATGCATTAATCCACTCTTCGTTTGCTAGTGCCCTATCGATTCGCTCCATAATAAGTGCCTCGCCCTCGCGTTTATTCAGCCATGTGAAATGAGGGCCTTTGAAACCCAAATCAATTACGTTCCAACTCGCAATCCATCTTTGAAATTCTCTACACCGGCGAGTGGTATTCGAAGAGCCGCCCCTCTTCTCATGAGTGTTACATATTTCGTTGAAATCTCCCTGTACGAGCCATGGGAGTTCCATATGTTCCGCCATGCTTCTCAAGCTTCCAAATATTCTAGTTTTGTCCTCCGAATACGGCTTGGCATAAATTCCGGATAGCATCCATTTTGTTTGATTTTTGGGGCCTACTTTTGCATGGATCCCCTGGTCTTCAACATTTATAATTTCAACATTGATGTTATCACTGTTCCAGAGCATCCAAACCCCACCGTTCATGCCATCCGTGGGTGCGATACAATAGTCTGAATAGCCCAAGAAAGGCGCAATTTCTTGTGCTGTTTCTGGCAGCACCCGAGTTTCAAGTAAAAAGACCACGTCTGGTCGGTGTACTCTTACAAGGTCTCGGAAACTGGTTCTAAAATCTGCGTGCCCCGCTCCTTGACAGTTCCACGTGACAACCTTCATAGGTAAATTATTTATATGAATCGTAAGGATGGGATTTTCAACTGTCTGATCCCTCCATCTCTGTATCAGCTGCCTTAGTAGCTCCCATGTCAGATAATTCTGTCTCGTCCTCTCCCAATCGCTCAGCTGAACCCTCTGCCAACAAATCGGCATATTCACGAACCGTTCTATCTCATGGGTGTTGATCTCGAATTCCCATATCGAGGGCGCTATGTTCACTACGTGGACCGACCTCGGATCTATTCGTAATATCTTTGAGTGCCCCTCGAAATTGTGTAGCAGCATTTCGAAGTCCCAAAGATTTGGAGGAATTTGGACAATGAGTTGTCCGTTCTCCATGATTACGTTCAAATCCCCGTTGTGTTCCATCGTTCTTACTGTTAGTATTATCAATCCCCGATATATGAGAATTCAAATTCACGAGCACACCTTCCTCATTTAATTCTGAATTTTCCAGTACACCGAATGGGTTCAAATTGCTGTTATTTGTAGAGTTATTCCCTTCCCTTCCCTGCGTCTTTCTTTTGGTCTTTCCTTTTGAGTGGGGAGTTTTATTCTTGTTAAAGTAATGAGGTAGAATTCTTTTTCCCCCAGACTCCTTTTCCTTCTCCAGACTATTCCCTGGATGGAAATTTTCCTTTTCAACCACTTTATTTTTTCCTTTTTCCACTGCATCGTTCCTTTTCAGTATGTGCACCTTCTGGCTTTCCAGAGATTTACTAATCTCTTTTCCTTTTGATCTGGTGTTCGCGGGGTATTTATGACTTTTTTTCGGACGACTTGCATCCAATCCCCGAACTCGTCGTTCTTCGTTTTTTCCACCAACCAATCCGTTGGTGTCATTGCCTTTTCCATCCGTACATTTTCTGCCTCCTTTGTCGAGTCCCCCGTCTCCCTTTCTTTTGACTCTTTTTTCTCGACGCATGACGTCGTAGTGTGTCCGACTCTACCACAGTTGTAACACAACGACGGTAAATTTTCATAAACCACCTGGTAAATTTTTCCCCTAATATGAATTCCTCTTTCTAGCGGTTTCTCCGTCGAGACTTGAACGCACACACGTGCGAATTTTCCTCGCGCGGCAGTAAATGTATTTCCGTCAATCTTTATTGGTTCGCCTACGCAACTCGCAATTGCGTGTATCGCTGCTTCTCCGAACAACTCCAAAGGGAGCTTCATGATACGAATCCATGTGATAGCGCAGTTTATCGTATCATCGGTGTCAAAATCTGGCGTCCACTTTCGTATGTGCAAAAAGCTACCCGCGATCTGCCACGGTCCTTGTGTTAAGATATCCTCCCTTTGAGTCGGATTTAGGCCTTTGATGCAATAGTTGCCGTTGCTAAGATCCACGACTTCGCTCCCTTCAGTTAGTTTCCACATTACGCTCAACTTGTTCACCAAATTTGGAAAATACCACGGTTTACCAAGAACCTTGATCAATACCGTGTTCTGCCATTGTTCGCACATTGATGCGTGGAGATCGTCCGCGAATTCCACAGTCTTGAACGGCATTTCTTCATTTCGACCGATAACCCTTATTTTCCCGGCTGTCTCGATAAAACGCTGCTCATCGATGAACACATCTTTTGGCCGCACTATGTTTGCGTATGATTTGTTCATATTGATCTGTTGATTATTCGGTTTCGGGATTGACGGATCTTCGACCGAAATTCTTTCGACTGGATTTCTTTCTCTTGTTGCTTTGAATTCGTAAACGTTCCGCGATCTCTTCTGCGCACCCCCTTCAATCACCATTTCATCATCCTGATCTGTTATGATGATCAGATCTATTTTATGAGTTTCTTGGCGATCAGAGATGATCATCTCCGATGCCGTAGAGGTGGTCGGAATATTCTCCCGGATTTTCGCCACTATTTCGTTCCGTAATTTGCGGAGGAAGATCTTCTACAATTGATTTCTCACCTAACATTGAACACAACCTAATTGCTATATTACAGGTAATTGATTCTCTATAGATATACCATAAAAGGTTTTTACGTATTCCAAGTATAATTTATAATCGAAGGCATAGAAGCTAAATCGAACAAATTAATATATCATTTCCTCTCTCTTCGTATTATGTAGGTGTCTAATGTAAAGGGACTATAGGAAAACATGTGTTTTTCTAAAATCAATATTTAAAAGTAAATATCATATTTTTATATATGACGAGGAATATTGGCACTTTGTGATTATTTAAACAACAACAATCTGTCGGTCCACGACAATCAATACGGGGAAGAAATAGAGTTATAGAGGTGCCGAAATTCACACCTCAAAGAGCAGATACGCAAGATAAAAGAATTTTACCTGCAAGCTTAAGACCTCGGTAAAGAAAAGGAAACAAAGTCGGGCCCAATATGGTTACGTCTTCTTCCTTAAGTCAACTGCGCAGAATTTTAAAGAGGCCTAACTCGACTCAAACTAGGAGTCAAAACTGGTTTGATATATTGGCTAAAGAGGAAAACCTGAGACCATCGATATAACCCCACAATCAACGACTATTTGGGAGGTAGAGATGCTAGACGGAGCACAACATCAACTCATGGTGGTAGAAAACGACTCTGAGCGAGTGGGAGATCTCGCATGAAAGAACGTTGATGATGGAAATTCTACGTTAACTAATTGCATTATGGAGGGGATTTCGCCTAATTATATCGTGTTACCAATTCATATCTTCCAATCCAATATGAAGATAATCTCTTGGAAGTGTCAAGGGGCCGTGGATGAAAAGCTCCATACGAACTTTAGAGTTGGTTCGGAGTCACCAACCAAACGTTATATTTATTCTTGAGACAAGGGTGAGTGAACAGCATGCACATGCCATTGTGCCATTTCTGGAGTACACGAACTACATTCTTGCATCAACTACTGGAATGATGGGAGGTATATGGATGTTGTGGAATGAGGCCGATACAGATGTTGAGATTACGGGGGTAGACAATCGGGATATTCAAGAGATTATAAGCTAGAAACTTCCTAAAAGATTGCGACTTTCGGGTATCTATGCGCAACCACGACACGCCGTAAAAGTTGGGGGGTTTGAGAGCATGAAGGAGTTGGGGAAGAAATAGAGTATCCCTTGGCTTATTATGGGCGACTTTAATAAAGTTGGCTATGCTTCATGAGAAATCCGGAGGAAGAACAAGATCGGTAAATCGTTTGAACTTCTTTCATAACTTTATGAATAGTTGTTTACTTGATCTACGTTTTAATGTTCTATCGTATACTTGGACTAACAAGCGCGACAATGGGGCCACCACTAACGCACAAATTGATCGTACAATTGTGAACCAAGAATGGATTGATGTGTTTTCGAAGAATATTGTATTCCACCTTCCTAGAACGGAATTTTATCGAAAGTAGCCCCATAATGATTCATTTTATCAATTTTAGTCCCATAATGACTTGAGTTTCAATTTTGGTACCATAATAAATTTTCATTTTCAATATTGGTACTTTCGGCGAAAATCACCCAATTTTCACAAAAACTTAGCTCGTGCGTCTCACATGCGCGAATTTTTGAGGGCATTTTTGTCAGTTCAGTTGTTTTGAAAATCGGGGCTGGTGCTAAAACGCGATTTCCCTAAAATTAAAGGACAAAATATAAACAAACATATTAAGACACAAACACAACCCACACTTACCACTTTACTCATTTTCATCGTAAACCCCTAAGGTAGAACCCTAACCCCCAAATTGATTCTAAACCTAAATTTCGAAATCATATCTCTAATCCCGTAAAAAAATGTACGAAATCCACTCCCATTTCAATAATTAGGACCGCCAAATCAGTAGCGAGGGACAATGGGGGCGTCCGATTCGATTGTCGGGTGTATGGTGGAAATTATTATGTTTTCTGTTAGGAACCCGACAACACGAATTTTATGAAATGGGACTCCTTTTGAAGTGTTCAAGTATAGATGTGGGTTGTGCCAAGGCGATCCCTAGTCACCGTATTTATTTGTCTTGTATGTCGAGCGCCTCTCTTATATGATTCATGAAACCAAGAGGGAAAAAAAAGTGGAGGCCGATTTCCCCTTGCGGCGGGGGCCTGTCATTTTGACATCTCTTTTTGCGAATGATTTGATACTTATGGGTAAGGAAACCACATTGGCGGCTCGAACTATTAAGGATGTTATGGAGAAATTATGTGGGGTGTCCGGGTTAAAGCTTAGTACACATAAATCCAAGGTTTTTTTCTCCCAAAGGCGAGGGGTTGTCCATCAAGAAAACTATTAGCGACATTCTCGGATTTGGCCAAACCCGTAAACTTGGAAAATACATTGGTGTTAAACTGGTCCATTTGCATGTGGATAAGACCACATATGCGGATATATTTGATAGAGTGCTAAAGCGTTTTAGCAACTGGAAGAGTAAACTCCATTCGATTGTGGGTCGCGCCACACTAATCCAATCAGTGGGTTCTGCGGTTCCTATTTACTTTATGCAATCCGCGTGGATTTTGGAATATGTTTATGAGCAACTCGACAAACTCAATCGGGATTTTCTGTGGTTGATGGATGTCACGAAGAAAATGATGCACCTTGTTGGATGGTTGAGGGTTACCAAGTCTAAAGTAGATGAGGGCTTGGGGATTAGAGTTACACGGAAAAGTAATGAGGCTATGTTGGCAAAACTCGTGTGGAAGATAATTATTAAAGAGAAAATTGTTTGGACCGAGTTTATGGAGCCCAAATATCTAAGAAGGGCAAGTCTTTTGCACTATTCTGCCAAACCTTTGGATAGCGCGACGTGGAAGGGGATTGTTAGGTGCATTTGCTTGATGAATCTGTTCTTGAGGTGGAGGATTGGTAGGGGTACGCGCATATCACTGTGGTACGATAATTAGCGAGGGAAAGCGAAGGAAAGGACGATTGTGTGACGAAGACTTCGTCATTCATCAAACGAACGCGGGACTGATGCTCAACAATGTGTTAGATATTGAGGGAGTTTGGGAAATAGATAATCTTAAAACTTTAATTTCGGATCACATCAAGGATGAGTTGAGGGGTAGTGGGATCTTACTTAGCATGGTTCAAAGTAAGGGGTCTTGTGGAATGAAACTGCGAGCTGTCAATTTACATGTCAATCGTCGTACGCGGCTTTTCACAAATTCTATTATGAGTATGAGGCACCTTCTAGGGATAGTAGCTGGGTTTGGAGTATCGTGAGCAACAAGCTTACACACTTCCTTTAGCTGATTGCACAACAAAAACACAACAAATCACTTACGAAGAGCTCGAAAAATCGTTCAAGAGGCGAATTATCCAATTTGCAACTTCCAGGATGAGATATCTGTTGCCTTATTGCCGTGCAACTCAACAAATATGGAACAAAATTATTCTGCAAGGCGAGAGAGAGAGAGAGCCCTTTAATAATTTGGCGAATTCCGGTTGGTTGAAAGTGAACTTGAGAAACTGGAAATTCCAAACACTATTGGGCCAAAAGAGGACTGGAACCGGGTGTTTATGCAGCGTTGTGGTAAATCTAGAAATACAAAAATTCGGTTGTTTTCAATGCGAGGAAGGAGAGCGTTACGAATCGTGTTTTCCAGATTAAGGTGTTATGTTGCGATCTACGTGAAGGGAAGAGGAAAAGCCTTTGAACTAAGGAGCAAAGACGGCAAAAATGGTTGAAATTAAATGTTGGTGGAAGTCTCGACGCGTGGAATAACCAAGGAATTGCTGTCGGAGTGTTGCGCACCGATCGTGGTAATTGGTGTTGGGGTTTCAAAGCATGATTGATATCCCCAACGGTCGAAGAAGTGGAGTTGGAAGCACTGCGCAAAGGATTGAAAATTGCATGTGATAAGCGTTTTTTGAATATTGAGATAGAAACGGACTCCCTTACGACATAGAAGTTAGTACAAGGGGATTTGGAAGCACAACCGGATACTGCTAATCTTGTACATTAATGTAAGGAGCTTCTTCACAAGCAATTGGATGTCAAATTTAAGTGGATACCAAGGTCCGCGAACAAAGTTGCTGATAGTTTGAGCAAGACCGATAGATAGAAGTGATAGAGCGAGAGAACTAAATTTCTAATTGCTCATGGTTATTTTTATGTTATTAGGTGCATCTCGTAAATAGACAAAAACATCGGGGTGCACAATGCAAATACAAGCAATTAAAAACAAGGCGCACATTCATTCATTCACTTGATGAGTATCATCCAATCTAATAATGCTCATTTCAATCCAACCTTGGAACTCTTCTTCTACTCTCACATTCTCCTCCAAATGCAGAACCCACATGGAGATAAACCAATTGCACGCAAATCTAATCACAACAGGGCACATCAACAACTCTTCCTTAATTTCAAAGCTCATCGTCAACTTTGCTTTCCAAAACCACAAACCAGTCGTGAATTTCGCAAGGCACCTCTTTTTCGAGCATGATTTCAGAGACCCTTTTCTATGGAACGCAATTATCAGATCCTTTTCGCATGGAAACGAGCCCGGAGATGATGCATTTCACGTGTTTGTTTTAATGCTTGTGAGAGGGGTTTTATTGGATAGATATTCCTTCTCTTTAGTGTTGAAATCGTGTTCGAAGTCGAACTTGTTGAACAAAGGCGTGCAGATTCATGGGTTGATGTCCAAATTTGATTTCGGGTCGGATGTGTTTTTGCAGAATTGTTTGATATGCATGTACATTAAGTGTGGGGTTTTGCGATTTGGACGACGGGTGTTCGATTCAATGCGGGAGAGAGATTCGTATTCGTATAATTTGATGATTGATGGGTATGTGAAACGCGGGATGATTACCTCAGCTCGCGAATTGTTTGATACTATGCCGTTAAAGATGAAGAATCTAGTTACTTGGAACACAATGATCAGTGGGTATGTGGAATCGGAGAACGGCTTTGAGTTTACTAGAGATTTGTTTGATGAAATGCCTGAGAAGGACTTGGTTTCCTGGAACCTCATGATTGATTGCTGTGCCAAGAATGGAAAGATGGAACTGGCTCAAATTTTGTTTGACAAGATGTCAACGAGAGACGTGGTGACTTGGGCTAGTATGGTCGGCGGCTATGCCAAAGCGGGAAATGTGGAGGCTGCACGTCGTTTTTTTGATGCTATGCCTCAGAGGGATGTTATTTCCTGCAATGCGCTGATGGCTGGATACCTTAACAACGGACGTTATCAAGAAGCTCTGAAAGTTTTTCATGATATGATATGTAAAAGTGGTTTCCGTTTACCTCCGGACGGTGTTACTTTGTTGACTGCTCTTTCTGCAGCCACACGGTTAGGCTGCATCAATGAAGGGGTTGTCATACACAGTTATATACTGGCAAACAGATTTGATACAACCGGAAAACTTGGTGTTGCTTTAATTGACATGTACGCAAAGTGTGGAGGCATAGATCAAGCCATTCTTGTATTTGAGAGTATCCAAGAGAAAAAGATTGATCATTGGAATGCCATGATTGGTGGATTGGCAATTCACGGTTCGGGTGATATAGCATTTGAGTTGTTCATGGAGATGGAAAGTCTTCGTATAGAACCCGATGATATCACATTTATTGCAGTTTTGCATGCTTGTGGACATTCTGGAATGGTGAAGGAAGGTCTAATTTGCTTTGAAATCATGAGAAGATTTCATAGAATAGTGCCAAAGCTACAGCATTACGGGTGCATGGTTGACATTCTTAGCAGAGCAGGATATGTGGAAGGAGCTGTAAGTTTTGTTAAGGAAATGCCCGTAGAGCCAAATGATGTGGTTTGGAGAACACTGCTAAGTGCGTGTAGTAATCGTGAAAATTTGAATCTTGGGGAGCCAGTTGCGAAGTATCTGATTGGAATGAATAGTTATGATTCAAGTTCGTATATACTTTTATCTAATATTTATGCTCAATTTGGTTTGTGGGATTATGTTCGAAGGGTTAGGACGATGATGAAAGAGAGGAACGTGAATAAAATTCCTGGGTGCAGCTGGATTGAAGTAGAGGGAACTGTGCATGAATTCTCTGTGGGAAGTATCAGCAATCCTCAAGTAAGAGAGATCGTATCCACCTTTGATGCAAAGCTCCTAAGCATGCAATGAAAGGTCTACCCAGACATGATGTAGCATTTGCAATTCCTCCTTGGTTCTGTGATTTGAGGAACGAACAATTTTGGAGAGTGGTTGGTTAGGTGAATATTATCTTGTGTATCCCTGTATATTCTATGTAAAATTTTCACAAATATTTGTACGTTGGGAAAGTTTTTACTGAAGAAAGTAATTGAATGGAACTTAATAGTTCTTTTCTCAGTAAAAGTCTTGCTGACATGAAAGACTTGATCAATTTAGTTAGTGAGAATAATTTGGTATCGCAATAGAAAGTGTTTTTTATCATGTGATCATCGTATGTTGTACTAGTACAAACATGTAAATCCAACTTTCAATAAGCAACTTATAAGACCGACTAAAAAAAAGGGTTGGACCGTTTGAGGAATGAAGAATATGTAGACCGTCATGGGAAATTTTGTCACTAAATATTGTGAAATACTGCTAGTAAAAGATTGGACACGAAGCTAAAAAGTCATTACAAAGAGGAAACTTGTATATTGCTACGACTATAGCCAAATCGAAGGACAAATGATGAAGAAGGATCATGAAAGAACAATGACAAAGAATGGATCGATTCAAATGGCGAAAGATACCATGTTGAATGTAATGGCGAAAGATACCAATTGAATGTAACGGAGAGAATGCACTTTTTTTTTATGAGAGAGTGAACTTGTAAAATGTAAAAAGAATGAGTTTTATCATAGAAGAGTTACAACTTACTACTGTATATAGTTATATTGAGGAGAGCAGTGGATCTTGGCTAGGTTGGGTTGTACGGAACATTTTTCAGAAAAGTTCCATCTCATAATTCTCCTCATGACTGTTAAGCATATTTATCAGATCAAGGATGAAATCTTCTATAAATTTGAATTTCATATACAAATAACCATGTGTAATGAGAATCATTAAGGTAATTGTATCAAATTAGTATATAAAAAAGGTAGAAATTCATTGAGCACAGCCATAAATGTCAACCACAATTTCATAAATCATAAGAGCAGGGAAAGTTTAAGCCAACATAGCCTATTTTCTATTTCTCTCTTTGCAACAATCAAGCATGGCCCTAGATAATCGGGGTGAACTGCAACCACTGTATAGTGTAGTTTAAAATCGACGAAAATGTCCAACTTGGCTATATACAACATCCTGAATAAATAGGAGGGAAACAAAAAAAGGAAATGAGGGAGGAGAAAGACAGAAGGGCCGAATTTGATCAACACGTCAAACATCTATTCTCCCGCAAAGATTCAATCAACTGCGCCTCTTCCGCTCGACTGCTTCCTTTAGTTTTCTTCCCAATGCAAATGCCAGAGGTGGCGGAACAGCATTTCCAATTTGCCTGTGCTTGTGTAGAATTGTACCAGAGAACTTATAGCTGTCAGGGAAACCCTGGCATAGTAGAGTAAAATCTGTTTAGAACATAACCAACACTAATGTGGCATAAAAGGCAAAACTCCGACCTTAACATCATGCAAGCTCTCAAACAGCAAAGAAGTAAGGGATAATCAGTGTCTTCAATACTAGTTATAGTACTAAAACATGCGTTTTAAGTTATCCATGAGTAATAAGGATGTGAAATGATTGCCTATATATATATATATATATATTTTAGGTCGGCTGATGGTCAGCTTCCACTAATCGTAAAAGCTTTTTCAAGAAGATTTAGTCAATGAGTGGATTTGCCATACTTGCATGAAACAATTTACAGAATAATACAAATTACATTTACTTACGTAGAAATTCCCAAAACTCTATAATTTTGATTATTGGTTTCTTGGAGAATAGTTAATCACTTACTTGAGAACGTGCACATTCACGAACAGTAACAATCCTGTCTTGCTCAGGATGAAAGCACATTCCCACTTTTCCCATTGGCTGAGGGTCTGTGATTGAAGTTGGAAAGTTCCCCTCCCAGTCAAGCCTCCCAAACAGACCCTTCCACTGATTGTGTCGCTTTGCAGTGTTTGGCAAGCACCATGGTATCTATCAGATCAACCATTTGGCCAGTAGATAATTTCACCTGTTAGATGATGGGAGACAGGTTAGCTAATAGATGCAATTTTCCAACACACGAGAAAAATATTAAAATGTCCAACTCATCAACGCCTAATTATATTATCAGGAAGATCACGCCAATCAGAACCAGGCCGTTTGGGGATTCTCTGACACCTGATAAGGTTGAGCTCGTTCATTTCTTTCGATATATGATCGTGCAATGTGTCCATACTACCTCGGATTCTCCTCTGGAACCAGGATATAGGCTCAGCTTGGTACTGTGGGCATCAAAAGCACAAAAGAAAATGTGAGTGCTAACTAAGCTGAACTTGGTTGAAGAAACAATTGTCCAGCTAGAGACAGCATAGCTTCTATGCAAGATAAATATGCTATCTTTCTGTTTCTTATTGGACATCATATCAATACCACTAAGATTTTGTTCGATGCACCGTTTCCAACAGGTGGAAGATCTCCAATTGTGTCTCTGACTGTAAGAGAACGGAATGGGGCTCCTCTTGTGGTGCTCCTAACAGCAGAATATTGACAATTTCCTGATAGTGAAATTTTCAACTCTGTTGCAGCAAAGACGTGCATCGGCTCAGGCCAATCCGGAAGCAGCTCTGCACGTGAGGCTGCCCAAATAAATGCTCTCTTCCTAGACTGAGGAATTCCATACGCACCAGCTTCAAGGATACCAAATCTCACCTGTCCATAAGACAAAAAGATAAAAATACATACAAGCATGATACCATTATGATGCAGAACCAAAAAGTTGTTATCAAATCAAACAAAATGAACATACCTGATATCCCATCTCAAGAAGAGAAGCTACTGTTAAGCGAAAGGTCTGCCCTTGGTTGAATGAAACAAAGTTCCTAACATTCTCCAGTAGGAAAAACTTTGGACGATAATAGTCGGCAAATGATAAAAATGCCAACATCATCTCGCACTGTACTTTACTCCAGGTGCTTTGATTGAATCTATTCATTCCAGAGAAACCCTACAGGAGGCATTAGAACTGCTTTTAGATATACATTCAAATTATTTGTTGGGAAGTCCAGTTTTAAACTGTTCATCAACCTGACAAGGTGGCCCTCCATTAATAAAATCAACTTGTCCTGTAAGTGGAAGGTTATCAACTTCCTCCTGGGCCAGAGATGCAGCCAAATCTGCAGCCTCAGAGGTTGAAATGCAATCATCCACATCCCTACACTTCTGCATGATAGCTCCGTATATATAGTGTTATTGTCAGCGCCCTAAGATGCTATCTGCTCTTATGTTAAGTTTGTGATCTTGTGCGCATGTACATGTGTGTGTGTGTGTATATAAAGAGTGGAGTTTAAGATGGTATCAGAGATGAACCTCAGGATGACATTGCAATTGTTTACAAACACCGATGACCCAGGATGATTGAGTCTGAATGCATCTCCAGCAGCTTCTTCATATTCAATAGCCCACTTTGTCCTACAAGCACCTGAAAATTATGTTGTATCAGAACCTAAATCACAAACGCTATGTACAATGACCTACAACAGTTGAGAAGTAATTTTGCCTGATTGCTGTAGTCCCTCGGACAAGCCACCACATCCCGCAAATATATCTAAAGTGGTCAACAGGTTTCTCTCAGAAGCTTCTTTCTGTTCCCCAAATTCCAAATCAGTTTCTCCTTCTTTGCTTTTGTCCTTCTTTTTCCTAGATAGAACATCATCACTCGACTGCCCAGGTGAGTAGCTTAATTTAATATGTGATGGCAAACTGCAAAGGGCGTGATTGGAACACTATCAGATATTAAAAGACAGGCTTGATAGGGAAATGATGCAAATGGCCACCTAGAATACTGAAAAAAGAAAACACCAGTAGCACCACGAGCTGGTAGTTTGTTAGTATAAAATCTAAATGCAATTAGAAGAAAGACCAAAATGTCACCTGTTTGATGGACCCTTTGGAAGGATCATAGAGATATTCACAGAAGAAAATGTGTTCGAAGATAGAAGGCACATCAGGAACTCTGAGGTCCTCCCTTTTTCGAATCTCACTTTCCTTCAATCACACTAACTGGTATAGTATGCATTTCTTCGCTATAATAGAGCTGAAAAACCATCCAGAAAACAGAAGCTTTTAGATTATTACTAGGAAATTGATACTAATGGAGATTATTACACAGATTGTTTAAATCTTTTAGAAATGAGCAAGTTGACCATCCCAAGTTAGATTTGGGTATGAAATTACAAACTCTACAATTTTAGGTACGATTTACAAGATATACCTCTCGGATGTCTGAAGAATAAGCCTTCTCCATTGGCAACCTCGTTTCATCATTCTCCCATGAAACATTTTACTTCCATCCAATTTTTCAAACAAGTACTCTACAAAGCAGATGGTTGGAAAGTCATCTGATTCATCAACCAACTTGCACTAAAACAGCTGTGCTGACTGCAATTTCATCTCCATGGACCATGGCCCTTTTGTATAAAGCCTCACCCGCTGGAAACGTCCCCATCCCACTTGACTTCCTTCATACATTTACTTCGTCGAAGCTCTGAGATAGGCGTTGGGATTTTTTCTGGAACTGCCATTTTATCCTCCAGAGTATCATCCTCTTCAACTTGGTCTTGCTCTTCAACTTCATCATCATCTTTTACTTCGCACTGGATTCCATCATTTGACTCCTCGGGTAGGAAATTTGAGTAGTATTCACCCCATATTCTGTTAATTAACCTTGTTGTAGTTGCCTGCATAGCCTTTATTTTTGAAGTAACTGGCCCAACTGCAGCTCTGGGATTTAAGTTCTGCTCATCCCTCTGCAGAATATTTTTTTTTCTTGACAAGCCATTTTGTATGGTGTCTCACTGTCTCCTCCATTACAATATCTCTCCTCCATTTTTCTAGAGAGGCCAATCACAAACGCACACTTTTTATATTGTCATCAGGATATTCTTAAAACTGCTGCAGAATAATCTGTTCATGCGCTACAACGTATCTTTCTACTACTGCTAGGTTAGAAGATATAAAAGCTGGGTGACCATTGCTGAAATCTGAAACTCTCTTAATAACATCTGCAAAAGAAAGTCTAGCCACCCGGATTTGCTCTTTCAACAAAGTAATGATACTTCCTGCTAGCCTAGCTGTTTTGAGGACTCGCTCATACCTAGGAGCATATTGCTTAGAGAGCTTACGAAGCCTGTACCTGGAGAACAGAAGGAAATTAACATGGTCATGCACCATAAAGCTGACTGCAAACTCAATATCTGTTAGTCACATAAATCAGCACCAATCATTGAACTTCTGAATGAGCTCTGAAATCACTGCAGGTTAACATTGAAGGAGGTAAATTCGCATATCAATCATCTTAAATGTTATGAGCACTCACAAGGAAAACTTACCGCAAGAAGCAGGTAAAACAGGTTGGGTCCAAAACCATATCACAATTTATAGATGTGAGAAAGCAAGCAATGCAAGATGTATGAGCACTCACATACAGAAGAATGAGAGAATGAGTGAAAATTATACCAGGCCATATCAGTCCGAATTGATACGGAAACCATTGATACTTTTTCATGGCCCCCTTGGGAGAGTCGTCGACTCTTTGGGAAGGTGTGCCCCGAGTTTGGGGGTTGGGTTATGTTTACCCATCCCCGTCGATATCTTCGGAGGTTGCTTCCTATTTAGAGGAGAGGGGCCTTTTCGACGGCCTCTACGATGTGTAGTCGATGCTGAACAGTCCCATGGTCCTGCTCCTCGCCGTTCTTCAAGACAGATTGGCAGAGGAACGTCCCGAGCTGCTAACACTTCGACAACACTTGGAGTTTCGTAAGTGCCCTTTAAAAAAATTGTAATTTTTTTTCAAATGTTCATCAAAACCTCATATGCGGGTATATAGAGTATACTCCCTTTTTTTTATTTATTTATTGACCTCTCGTGGTACTGGACTGTAGGTGCGGAAATGGCGTCCCATGCTCGCCGTCCCTTTAGAGGTGATGTGCTCGCACTGTCCGATGAAGGCTCGGATTTGTCTGTGTCGGATGATTGTGGTGTTACTGCCTCCTCGAAGTCTGCTGAGCCCTCGGGTTCGCTGGATAGCAAGTACTGCCTCAAGGCTCCTGGGAGCCCATCTGCCGCCGATGCAGATGTTGTGATGGCCGAGGCTGACGAGGGGCTGAGCTCCAAAGGTATGCCCCAACCTATGGACCCCGCGATGGCTAAGCACTTTGCCTATCATTTTATGCCTCCATTCGGTACCAAGCTTGACTTTGGACCTTTGCCAATATCCTCTTTTAATTTGATAGATAAGGCGCATGCTGTTGGTAGCCCTTCGAAGAAGAGAGAGGTGGATCGAGGTGTGGGCGCATCCTCTTCGAGGAAGGATAAGAGAAAAGGGTGATTGGCCCTTTCTAGGTCGTGAAGGACTGCCGCCCCGAGTCTCCCCAGAAAAGAGCAAGTCTAAGCTGACCCCAGAGGAGGAAGAGTTTCTTCGTACTCCCGCGGTCCTCTCAATTTTTATATAGTTGAAAGCGTCCTCAAATCGGGACTTGAGGGACTCGAATAGTTGCCTGAAGGAGGTTGTAGCTAAGTCCGATGCTAAGGCCGCGAGGTGGGAGTAGAGAGCTAGAGAAGCCATCTGGACAGCAGAGGAGGTCAACCCGCTCCGAGAGAAACGAGATCAGTTAGCTCACCAGATCGAGGACACAAGGATAGAGCTTCAGGTGGGTGTTGCCGGTGCCCACTTTGATTCAGCCGGGCCACCCCAGAAGCATATACTGGTGTTTGAGACGAGGGACCTTGTCAGGATCGGATATGGGATGGTAGCGAACTCCTTTGTTTCTCTCTCGGCGTCCCTCGTGGGCTAGTGCTTCCAAGCTCGTAGGGCCACTTCCAGAGCTTTGATGATGCATGACCCGACAGAGTTATCTAGTGAAGAACGTTAGGCCTGAATCTAAACTGGAAAGCACTCCACAAAGGAGTAGTGATAGCCGAGCATTGCCCTTGTTTCTTTTGTATGCCGCTTCGTACGGGCGTGATGTTTGCCGCTTCATATGGGTATTTTTTGTAGTTTGCCGCTTTGTATGGGCGAAGTCCCCTCCATTCTCGTTTGTGTTGTTTTTTTTGTTGGTCGTTAAGACCTGTTAATGGAAGAATACCTTTTGGCTCTGTGTTGTTGTGAGTCGTAAGACTGGAATTTTTATCATACGTAGTTATTTTTTTGCCAAGGGTATGTTTGCTTTTACATGGGTGCGACCGCTAAGTCAAAAAACAAACATACTAACTAAGCGAACAAAATTGAGTCACCGTAAGGGGTCGACTACAGAGCACTTCAAAGGTAATACTTCCAGAGGTTAAGGCTGTTCCAAGCTCGTGCGAGCTCTTGGCCGTTCACATCTTTAAGTAAATAGGTGGGAGGGCCAAGGATCTTAGAGATTCGATAGGGGCCTTCTCACTTTGGGTCCAAATTTCCGACATTCTTGGAGGCCTCTTCTCTTTTAAGGACGAGGTCTCCGACTTGGAACAAACGGGATCGAACTTTGTTGTTATAGTATTTGGCCATGCGGGCTTTGTAGAATTCTGCATGGGTGGCAGCTCTTATGCGCTTTTCTTCCAGAAGGTCTAGGGCTTGGGCGAGGTTGGCACTGTTCTGAGCTTCTTCGTATTCCTGGACCCGTAGACTTTGTTTCACTACCTCGGAAGGGACTATGGACTCGGTACCAAAAACGAGGCTGTAGGGGGTTTCTCCTGTTGCGGCCCTTGGGGTAGTGCGATAGGACCATAGTACCCCGGGCACTTCTTTGACCCATTTTGACTTGTACTGGTCAATACGAGGTTTTAACATCTTTAGGAGCATTTTGTTGGTACCTCAACTTGGCCGTTCCCTTGGGGGTAGCCGATCCCTGTGAAGCGGTGTCTGATTCCCCACTTGTCGCACCATTTTATAACCAGGTCGTTGCGGAACTGCAAACCATTGTCGCTCCCTAGATGTAGTGGGACTCCGAATCGAGTCAGGATGTTTCTCTAGAGGAAGTTTATCACCACTTGCCTTGTGATCTTGGAGAGGGGTTCCGCCTCGACCAACTTGGTGAAGTAATCAACGGCCAATAGCATGAACTTCTTTTGCCCCCTATCAGGGGTCAAGTCTCCGACGATGTCTATTCCCCAACGGGCGAATGGGCAAGGGCGTTGTCGAGTTCCCATGGGGCGGTAGGTTGATGCCTCATAGGGGCGTGCAATTGACATTTCCTATATTTTTGAGCATATTCCTTGCATTCAGTCGCCATGGTCGGTCAATAATATCCCTGGCGGATTATTTTGGCGCCCATGCTTCTTCCGCCGGAGTGATTGCCACAACATCCGTTGTGAATTTCTTTCAGGATTAACTGCACATCTTTTTTGTTGACACATCGGGAGGTCGGATAGGACCATGACCTTCAGAACAGAACCCCATTCTGTATATAATATCGAGCAGTGCGTCGGTACATGGCATGTTGCTTGGATTGGTCGTGAGCAAATTTTCTAGGGTTCCTGGTGAAGTTGATGATCTTGGCCATCCAATCCTCCTTGATGGGGGTTATCATTTGGATCTCATTGTCTTAGGTCTGCCTTTCAGGTCCAGAAGCCGAAAAGAAGGTTATTCTCCGACTACTGCTGGTTTGGGCTTGGCTGGCCATCTTGGATAGGGCGTCGAGATCTTGATTCTCCAATCTTGGGATCTGTTTGATTGATAATTCTTGGAACAAGGTCGTTCTTGCCATGATCGGTTCCAGGCACTTCTTCATGTTTTCTTCGTGGGCCTCGTATGTTCCATGGATCTGTTGAACCACGAGCCGTGAATCGATGTGCACCAGTATGTTTTGTATCTTAGCTTCGTTGGCCAAGCGCATCCCCAGCAGGAGAGCTTCATATTCAGCCTCGTTGTTGGAGACAGGGTACTCCAGACGCGCGGCGAATTCCAAGACGGTCTCTGGCTCGTCTAGAGCTATTTTCCTGAAGATTATGCCTACTCTCCCGTGGGTATTAGTGGAGGATCCGTCAATATATAGGTGCCACAGGGGTTCCGGCTCGTCCTCTTCAGGTTCTTCATGCATTTCAATGATGAAATTAGCCAACACTTGGGCCTTGATTGCAGGTCAGGGGGAATAAGTAACATCAAATTCCACCAACTCGATGGCCCATTTGATCATTCGTCCTGACACCTCTGGGTTGTTGAGGATAGTCCGGAGAGGGTGTTCGGCGAGGACAATGATTGGATGGGCCAGGAAGTAGCCTCTGAGTTTCTGGGCTGCGGATACAAGGGCCAAACCAAACTTTTCAATACGAGAGTATCGGGTCTCGGCGTCGAGGAGGGTTTTGCTAACGTAGTAAACGGGCAAGTGTTCCTTTATTTTGGCTCGGACTAGAACTGCACTAACATACACTTTTCCTACGACCAGGTATAAGAAGAGCATCTCCCTAGCGACGGGTTTCCCTAGAAGGGGCAGAGGGACCAGATATTCTTTCAGCGCCTTGAAGGCTTTTTCACACTGGTTAGTCCACTAGAACTCCTTTATGTTCCTGAGAATTTTGAAGAAGGGAAGACCCTTCTCGGAAGAGCGGGAAATGAATCTGCTTAGCGAGGCCATTCTTCCTATTAGCTTCTGGACGTCTCGCATGGTCTTTGGTGACTCCATGTCGGGTATGTCCTTAGTTTTTTTCTGGATTAACTTCGATCCCCTTTTGGGTAACCATGTATTCTAGGAATTTTCGCCCTCAAATTCTGAAGGAGCACTTCTGAGGGTTAATTTTCATTTCAAATCTTTCCATGATCTCGAAGTCCCTTGCGAGGTCACGAGCGTGGTCTTCCTCTCTTTGGCTTTTTACTACCATGTCGTCGACATAGACCTCCATGGTATCGCCGATCAGTCTTTTGAACATGAGGTTGACTAATCGTTGATATGTGGCACCAACGGTCTTGATGCCGAACGGCATGACGAGGTAGTAAAAGGTGCTGATATCAGTGATGAAGTTAGTCTTTTCCTGGTCGTGGGTGGCCATCATGATCTGATTATAGCCTTGATCTCTATCCATGGTGGATAGGAGGGCGCAGTCGGCGGTGGAACCGACTAACATGTCGATGCTGGGAAGAGGATAGCAATCCTTGAGGCAAACGCTGTTGAGGTCGGTGAAGTCTACGCACATACGCCATAGGCCTCCGATTTTTGGGACTAGGACCACATTAGCCAGCCATTATGGGTACCTGACTTCACGGATATGTTGGAGTTCTATGAGTCATTGGACTTCAGCTCGGATTACTTTGTTTCGCTCGGGCCCCATGTTCCTCCTCCTTTGTTGGACGGGCTTGGCTGTGGTGTACACATTGAGCTCGTACACACATATTTCTTGGCTGATTTGCCCGAAAGGCCCGTCCTTTTAGGAAAAGAGGTGGTGGAAGGACCTGAGGGTAGCAACGGTAGATTTTTCAATATCTTCCCCGACCTGGGTACCGATTTTCACTGTTTTGCCCTCAGCGCCTTCCACCAATTCTATCATCTTTGAAATTGTGGATCGGGTTGATACGTTGTTGTTGTTAACTTAACACTGTAGAGTTAACAGCAGATTTGCAACGTTGTTAACTCAGCGATGTTACTTTAACAACAGACCAGAAGAATAGTGCATCGGAATAAACAAACACCAAGTTTAAGAAGTGAATATAGGATTATATTAACTTCCGAGCCTTAGGCAAAATAATCCGTGAAGGTTTTAACAAAGGTCGTTCTCTCAATTCTCAAGCTCCGCACTCTTAAATTGATTGAACTAAGCAAAGCACACAAGAATTGCTTCGTATATCTCTAACAGCTCCTCACTCTTAGATCTACCCTAACAATTCACAAACTTTGCTAAAGCAAGACAACACTCAACAACTGTAAATTAATCTCTCGGATTGATTGGCTCTTGTCTCGTGTTTGTCTTGATGTACTTCACACCTATATATAGGTTCTTGATCTTCGACTTCAAGGTGTGTTGTACACGGTTGGTAATTCTCCTTGTTTCCTTCTTGAACTCTTCTTCTTTGTTCTCGCAGTCCTTCTTGAATAATAGTTCATTCGTTAGTGATCTAACTAGGGAAAGACTCCTTCTTCAAATCAGGACTGATCTTGGAAAGCATTCCTAGTTCCACTCGAACTCTCCTTTCCTTGTAGAGTGGTTTGCGTAATTAAGGAAACTTTCCTTCTTGGAAACTTGAGCGTCCAACCTATGATAAGTTTGTTTCCTGAATAATAATCAAAGACAATTACAACTGTGGAACTCAGTTAGTTAAGTGAATAAGGCAAAAGAATAATGAAGAAATTAATTAAGATTGTAAATCGGATTCTGCTCCAGCAATGTTATTCTAACATTGACTTCTCAATGTTAAACTAACATTGACAGAATACCTGCACTTTCAATGTTAAACTAACATCGACCGAAAACCTGCACTTTCAATCTCCCCTTTTTTTCCTTAATCACAAAACCTAAGAACTTGTTCTAACCAGATCAAATTATTCAAACAAACTTAACTATCAGATCACAATGGAAAAATAAGTCCGCTCCCCCTGAAAATCAGAAGGAACCATCTCAATGTTATTCTAACATTGATACTTTCAATGTTGTCATAACATCTGTCTGTCTTTGTCAATGTTAGCTTAACATCGAACCCAGACAGATGTTCTAACATTGAAAATCTCAATGTTATTTTAACATCAGAGAACAGTTAACACCTGCAAAACAGAGTTAGTACTTTGTATCCAAAGTTCACTGATCATAAGCAGAAGCAGTAAGCAACAAGATAGAATTGTACTTAATTACAGACCATACTAAGTAGCAAGGAACACACTCCTTGATGACACCGAAAAATAAACAAAGAAAAATAATTGTTCATGCTGACAGAAACATAACATAACTCAGAAATTTTTGAAATTTGATCATTCTCCCCCTTTTTGTGAGGAAGGCAGATCCCTCAAATGCTTGCTGAGGCTGTCTATCTCTTGCAGCCTTACTTGCTTGTCTGCTATCTCTCTCTGGGTATCCTTGTACTCTCTGTCCAGCCACACCAGGGTCTCCTCCACAAAGGCATCAGCAATGACAGAACAACTGTCCCCACTAGCCACATGAACTGAAGAAGCAGCAAACTTGTGAGTCTTCTTCTTCTTCTTCTTCTTCTTCCTACTTGGACCAGCTCCATCCTTGGGATTCCATGGCAGATCCTGAATCCTGATCTGAGTGAAGTAGCTCCTGGTGATGATCATCTTGGCCTTGTTCTTGATCCAACCTTCTGTCTTCTTTGTCTTGAAGCCTTGCTTCACCAGAATGCTGGATATTAGAGAGGGATATGGAATGATTCCCTTTGCCTTGGTTGTGACTTCCCTCATGTGCCTTAGCACCTTCTCCCCTATGTTCACACTCAGCCCATTCTTCAGTTTGTACACCAGCCTTGCAGATTCTTTTGTCATCACAGTGGTGTTTGAAGAGGGCATCCAGTTGTAGGTGGAGAGCTTGTGAAGTACAACACTTAAGGAGGTCAGCTCTGTAGTTGGAAAACTGTCATTCCATTTCTTTGTCAGTCCACCTGTAAGGTCAGTGATCACCTCATCCATGCTAGGATCCTCAGTCTCCTCAGGGCCAGGGAGTCCCCAAGCCTCATTGATCACATAGGGGCTGATGTCATACACATTCATCCTGACCCAAGCTTTGCCAAACTTGGGAGAGTCCTGGTGGCACACCCATTGAGAGAGGTTCATGTAGAACTCTCTGATCACATCAGGAACATATGATGACTGGTTCATCACAGAGCCCAACACCCCTCTAGCTTCCAGCAGCTCAAACAACCTATTTTCTTTGAACATTTCCTCATCAATGTTCCTCTCAGTGTGAATCACCCTGGCTTGATAAGCCTCCCACAGCTCTTCTGCCTCAGCAGACACATATAAGCCAGAATAAGGCTTCTTGGGATACTCCTCCTCAAGCAGATCAAAGTATTCATCTGATGTTTGAGTAACATCAGCAGGGTCATCACCTACCTGTAGGCCTTCATCCTCAACTTCCTCCTCAACTTCCTCCTCTTCTTCATCCTCTTCCTCCTCTTTTTCTTCTTCTGACTCAGACTCAGAAGCTTCAACCATCACCTACTTTCCCTTTCTTTTCTTAGCAGCAATAGCTAAGTCAGTGAGAGTCAGGCTCTCTTCTTCTTCTCTCTCAACCTCTTCACCAGCATCTTGGTTACCCTCAGTAGTAACCTCCTCAGCCACAGTCTCCTCAACCTGATCATCCTCCTCAGGAAGAATCTCCATCTCATCAGCAGTATCATGCTCAGCCTCATCAGCCTCAGTAGGCTCAACCACTTCCTCAGCAACCACAGATTCATCCCCAGCATTACCCTCAGGGACCTCATGCACCACCTCAGACTCACCCACAACAACACCCGGGGCCTCTTTCTCCCCCTCAATACCAACAACAGTAGTATCAGGTATATCCAGAGTAGGGTTAGCTATCATTACCTCATTTTCATGGTTGGTGGGAGTGGAGGTTTGCTCAGAAGTTTTTGGTGTTGAATCAACATCACCCTTGGCTGCTTTCTTGCCCTTGCGCCGTTGATAAATGGATTTCCTCTTTGGTGCGGCGGCGGTAATCGCTTCAGCAGTTGCACTTCTAGTCCTGCGGCGTCTAGGTTGCTCCATCTGTTCGGCAGCAGCTGCAAGAGTGTCAATGGAAGACTTGCGTACCATTGTTAGAGTGATTTAGAGAAGAAAAATCGAAACTTGATTTTGCAGAGAGAGTTTTTTTTGCAAAACATTTTGAGCGCGTACACAGTAGAAGGAGATTAGGGCAAATTATACAATAATCAGCTGAAGAGTAGAGATAGTGGTGTTGTAACATGTTACCAACATAATCGGACCACTGTCACACGATCATACCCATGTTCACCTTACCACGTGTCAGTGTTGGATTAACACGTAACCAGATCGGTCTTCAAACCTGAAAACTTATAAGTTACAATGTTTCAATGTTGGACTAACATTGGTAAGTTAACATCAGGGAGGAAAGTTGTAGGTGCAGGGCTTCATCCAAGGCAGCATCATGTGAGAGCGTGAGATATTCCTGTCAACTAATCTGACCCTCACCCAGGTACATAGGTACAAAGACATAGGTTAAAATCATCAGTATGAGTAAGTAACACATCAAACAGAAAAACACAGAGTGGATATACATATCAGGGAAAAGATGTTCCCATAGCATAGAAGATCACAAAACATAGTGTTTTACCTGCAGTGAGTCACCCACAAAGTATGCCTCAACACATGATTCCTAGGATTACTACTCCCCCTAAGCCCAAACCGACACAAGGAAAAATGAATGCATAACTAGAATAATGCAACCATGTTAGATCAACATTGGGAGATGGTAACCTCGTACATACAACTTTACTGACTGGAATCAGGACAATCAATTTTTCTTTATTTGTGAACTCTGTTGAACAAAAGCTAATGAATGTAAAATGACAGTTTCATCACTAAATGTGGGCAGCACAAGACCCCACACATCCCATCAACTTAACCATCAGCAACAGATTAGGCAAGTACAAAGGAACTGAATGAAGACAATACATTTATCATATACTTCTCCACCCCAACTCCTCATGCATACATGTTTTCCAACCTGTATACAAGTGAAATACCAAGTGAGCAATGCTACTGAATGCAAGCAGTCGAAACTTCAAAAACACCCCAGTAGGAAAGATCACTATCATGCATTACCTTGGCCATAGACAAAACACAAAAATAAGCACACTGAATGACAATGAAGCTTTCAACATCATGTACCCCAACTTCTCTTCATGCTTTGTCTAACCTAACATGGATAAGTCACAACTGAATAACATCAGAGTAGTGAGCTCTGTGTACCCCAGCTTCTCCCAGATGTTAGGTTAACATTCACAGACTAAGAACAGAGTTCTTAATTTTCCAAACCTTTTAATATGTACATGTCCACGAGTCAGCTCAGCTATCCATACAGTTTAACCACGCAACCCAACAGAATCTCTAACAAGAATGTAATATGCAAGAAGAAAGAATGCAGAAAGGAAACAAAAGAATTACAGATACACCACAACCAATAACCAGTGCTAGACAGTGGTGTTATGTCAACACTGGTGTACTAACATCCCTAGACGATACACATGCCAAGAGAATTCCTCAAACTGAAGAACCTCTCAGAATCTAAGGGTTTAGTGAACATATCAGCAAGCTGATTGTTGGTTTCAATGTGTTCAATATCAATGAGCTTATCTTCTACCATGTTTCTCAGAA
Organism: Linaria vulgaris; assembly: GCA_948329865.1. Lineage (NCBI taxonomy): Eukaryota > Viridiplantae > Streptophyta > Magnoliopsida > Lamiales > Plantaginaceae > Linaria > Linaria vulgaris. Next base: position 37,822,083 of record OX415253.1, read on the forward strand.
AGTGATGTCTTATGTCAATATGTTTAGTTCTGGAGTGTTGCACAGGATTCTTAGAGATGCTTATAGCACTAAGATTATCACAAAACATAAGTAACGTATCACTGTCTAACCCATAATCCAGTAGCATGTGTTTAAGCCATACTAACTGAGTGACACAACCGCCTGCTGCTATGTATTCAGATTCAGCAGTGGAGAGTGACACACAGTTTTGCTTTCTACTGTACCATGAGACCAAGTTGTTCCCCAGATAAAAACATCCTCCACTTGTAGACTTCCTGTCATCAGTGTCACCTGCCCAGTCTGAGTCACTGAACCCTACAAGATTGGTGTTAGTGTCATAGGAATACCATATATCAAGGGCCAAGGTGCCAGAAATGTATCTAAGAATTCTCTTCACAGCAATCAGATGAGACTGCTTTGGACATGCCTGGTACCTAGCACAAACACAAACAGAGAACATTATATCAGGCCTTGAAGCAGACAAGTAGAGTAAGCTTCCTATCATTGAACGGTACAATGTTGGATCAACATTGGCACCATTAACATCCCTGGATATCTTCACAGATGAAGACATGGGAGTCTTGCAAGGCTTTGAATCTGCCAATTCAAAGCTTTTCACCAAATTCCTTGCATACTTTTCCTGACTTAGGAAAATCCCATTACATGTTTGTTTTACTTGAAGACCAAGAAAGAAAGTTAATTCTCCCATCATACTCATCTCAAACTGCCCTGTCATTGATTCAACAAATTTTTCTAGAATAGAATTGTTAGTTGAGCCAAAAACAATATCATCTACATATATTTGAGCTACACAGACATGAGAATCTTTCTTCAAGACAAACAGTGTTCTATCTCCATCACCTCTAACAAAACCAAGACTTAAAAGGAATTTTGTAAGCCTTTCATACCATGCTCTAGGTGCTTGTTTAAGACCATACAATGCCTTTTCAAGCTTGTACACATGGTTTGGATACTTAGGATCTGTGAATCCCTTTGGCTGTTCAACATATACTTCCTTATCAATCAGCCCATTCAGAAACGCACCTTTTACATCCATTTGGTATAGTTTTATCTTAAGACAACATGCTATGGCTAGAAGTACCCTAATAGATTCAATCCTAGCAACTAGGGCAAATGTCTCATCAAAATCTACACCTTCAACCTGTATGTACCCCTGAGCAACTAGTCTAGCTTTGTTTCTAACTATAACCCCTTCCTCATTACTCTTGTTTTTAAATATCCACTTTGTCCCTATTACATTAACATTAGGTGGTCTAGGTACAAGTATCCAGACATTGTTCTTAGTAAACTGTAATAGTTCATCCTGCATGGCATTAATCCAAAAGTTATCAAGAAGGGCTTCATTCACATTCTTAGGTTCTATGGTGGAGACAAAACAAGAGGCATTATCAATAGTACAAGTGAAGTTCATATAGACACACAGTTTTACCATATCTCTATAGTCAAGTCTTTCTCTGTTGCGTGTCCTTACCCGTTCAGTGAGTTCACCTATTACCTGGGATGCTGGATGGTCTTTCTGAATCCTAGTCGGGGGGTCTCTTCTAGGTTCAGAGGCACCTTCATGTTCTGAGTCAGAATCCTCTGCTGTTAGTCTAACATATGATCTTGCTGATGTTAGTCTAACATCGTTCCCTGACTCCTGTTCAGTGTTTCCAGCTTCCAGTTCCAATGTTGGTGTAACATTGTGAGGAGTAACATTCTCGGTTTCCACTGTTGGTTCAACATTGGGAACTAAGATGTCACCAGTACCTGTATCAAGAGTGAAATCATCAAACACAACATTCACTGATTCCTGAATTGTCTTCAATCTAAGATTGTAGACTCTAAAGGAAGTACTATTGGCTGAGTATCCTACAAAGATGCATTTTTCACTTTTAGAATCAAATTTACTCAGATAATCCCTGTCATTCAGTAGATAACAATCACATCCAAATTCATGAAAATATGCAACATTTGGTTTTACACCCTTCAAGAGTTCATATGGAGTCATGTTAGTTCCAGGTCTAAGATACACCCTGTTACTAATGTGACAAGTAGTATTTAAGGCTTCAGCCCAGAGTCTTTTGGATAAGTCTTTGGCATTGAGCATAACTCGGCCATCTCTTGAAGAGTCTTGTTCTTTCTCTCAGCAATCCCATTCTGCTGAGGAGTCTTAGGAGCTGAAAATTCATGGAAAATACCTTTAGCATTGCAGTAGTTATCAAAACTAGCATTTTCAAATTCTTTACCATGATCAGACCTAATCTTAGTCACAGTGGAGCCATACAAGTTTTTAATACTAGCACAAAGAATTTTGAACTGATCAAAAGCTTCTGATTTTTCTTTAAGAAATTTTACCCAAGTGTATCTAGAGAAGTCATCTACAATCACAAAGGCATATCTCTTCCCACATAGACTACTTACCTCAATTGGACCCATTAAGTCCATGTGCAGCAATTCAAAACACCTGCTAGATCTAGGGTTAGCATTCTGTACCTGTAGGGGTGTATGAACTGCTCTGGTTTGCTTACCCTTGAGGCAATCACCACACACAAGCTTACCTGGACAAGACAGCTTTGGTAAGTCTCTTACAGCATCAACTTTCTGTAATTTCTCAAGGTTTCTGTAGTGAACATGTCCAAGTTTCCTATGCCATATAGAAGCCTCATCTATCTTAGCATGGAAACATTCTGCTTCCTCCTGGGCTAGGTAGCAGTTATCTTTGGATCTAGTACCTGTCATCACAAGAACATTGTCACTATCATAAACATCACAAGATATCTTATCAAATGTAACCAGTAAGTCATCATCCCACAGCTGACTGATACTGATTAGATTTGCCTTTAACCCATCTACCAACAACACATCCTTCAAGGGAGGGAATCCATCAACATCCAGTGTCCCCTTGCCAATGATTTTTCCTTTGGTGCCTCCTCCATATGTCACTGTTCCAGCACTCAAAGGTACCATTTGCTTAAGATTCTCTTTGCTGCCTGTCATGTGTCTTGAGCATCCACTATCGAAGTACCATTTACCTGAAAGGTTAGAGTACACAGCAGAGAAAACAACATTGCATACAACTTTAATCTTAGGGGATTTAGCCTTTTCTATCCAAGTCCTACTTTTCTGTCCTGCACCTAATGTTAGTCTGACATCAGAACCTGTTGTAGAATTAACATTGGACGCAGAGGCTGTTTTCTTACCACATTCTTTTATAAATTTTCTACAGAATGGTTTAATGTGACCTGGTTGAAAACAGTACTGGCAGATAAAAGTAGGTTTACTTTTTACAGTGTTAATGGTTCTTGTACTCACATTATCAGATTCTTTAACAAAGCTTGTAGTTAGATAGGCAGAATTAACATTTGAAGAGGAAGGTTTCTCAACAAATCCCAGACCACATGTACCTGAGTTACTCATGTTCAGTACCTCATCAAGTTTAGAAGTACCTCCATTCCATTTGGCTATGATATGTGAATCCTTTTTGAGTTTCTCCTTTACCTCTCTCAGCTCAGCTTCAGCTTTGTCAAGATCTCTTTCATAGAGTTTCAACATGTTCTTCAAACATTCTATGTCATGCTTCTGTGCTTCGTTTTTCTTCATGAGTCTGACATTCTCTCTCTCGAGTCTGAGAAAGGTTGTATGTAGGTCATCAAGAATTTCTTCCTGGGTCATCCCATCTTCATTGAAGTACTCCTCTTCAAGATCAACTGAGCCATGAAAATAACCAAAGTTAGTATCATCACAATCAGAGAGTGTGTCATGGTTAACTTGTGTCTCATAGCTGTTCCAGTCTCCAAAAAAGATCTCCTGCTTTGCTGTTGGTTCTCTAATGTTGGAGTAACATTGAGATTTTTGGCAGTTTCTGGAGTCTTCTCCTGACCAGATGATCCGAGTACAGAGCGCAGCAGTGTTGATTTCCTCTGATTGTTCATCAGCACTTGTTCCAGATTCGAAGTCAGCTTCATTAAAATCATCTACACAGACCCAATGAGAATTCCCTCTTGTTCTGAGGGTGTTAGCACATTCATGTTTAAAGTGACCATACCCCTTACATTCATAACACTGGACATCTTTCAATTTCTCAGCATCTTGAGGCGTGCTCTTAGATGCCATGTATTTTACAAACTTTGGGGGCAGTTTCTTATAACCAAGAGCAGCATTACTGGGTTGTTTTTCTTTATTTTTATCTTTGTAACCCAATTTACTAAACTTCCTAGTAATGTTACCATAGTTAGAAGAGATCAACTCATATTCATCCTCATCACTCCCTGTAGAATCTGAGCTAGTACCTAGTAAGGCTAAAGCAAGTTGTTTACTGGACTTTCCTAGGAATTCTAGTTCAAATTCTTTTAGAGTGTTCATTAATGTTTGAAAGTCCATGTTGGCAAGATCTCTAGACTCATTCATAGCAATTCTTTTGACAGTAAACTTAGAAGATAATGTTCTAAAAGCTTTATAGACCATGGTTTGATTTGGGATGATAAAACCTAAGTTTTGACACTGATTAGCAATATCTAAAAGTTTCTCAAAATAACTATCAATGCTTTCATCCTCACCCATCTCTATCTTCTCAAAGTCCCTCAAAAGTTTTCTATATTTAGAGTCCCTCACAGCCACATCACCCTCACAATGTAATTCAAGAACTTCCCATGCAGTTTTAACAGTAGAGCAAGTTTGAATAAGTTTGAACATATGATTACCAACCCAGCTAAAAATAGCATTGGGAGCCTTTTCATTGAAGTTGTAGAGAGCAATTTCGTTGGCTGTCCATTGTCCTCTTGGCTTAGGTACCAGATCAACATCTCCATCTCTTGGAAAGTAGGGGATGGTGTAGCCTTCTAGTACTGCGTCCCAATCTCTTAGGTCGATGGATTTGATGTGGACTCTGAGCCTGATCTTCCAGTAGGCATAGTTGTTGGGACCCTCCAATACTGGCAACCTGCTGGTATTGGGGTTGGAGTTGTCCATCTTGTCGTATCAACGCCAAACACCGATGAAGTTGGTGCTTGGCTTTGATACCAATTGAAATTGTGGATCGGGTTGATACGTTGTTGTTGTTAACTTAACACTGGAGAGTTAACAGCAGATTTGCAACGTTGTTAACTCAGCGATGTCACTTTAACAATAGACCAGAAGAATAGTGCAGCGGAATAAACAAACACCAAGTTTAAGAAGTGAATATAGGATTATATTAACTTCCGAGCCTTAGGCAAAATAACCCAGTAAGGTTTTAACAAAGGTCGTTCTCTCAATTCTCAAGCTCCTCACTCTTAAATTGATTGAACTAAGCAAAGCACACAAGAATTGCTTCGTATATCTCTAACAGCTCCTCACTCTTAGATCTACCCTAACAATTCACAAACTTTGCTAAAGCAAGACAACACTCAACAACTGTAAATTAATCTCTCGGATTGATTGGCTCTTGTCTCGTGTTTGTCTTGATGTACTTCACACCTATATATAGGTTCTTGATCTTCGACTTCAAGGTGTGTTGTACACGGTTGGTAATTCTCCTTGTTTCCTTCTTGAACTCTTCTTCTTTGTTCTCGCAGTCCTTCTTGAATAATAGTTCCTTCGTTAGTGATCTAACTAGGGAAAGACTCCTTCTTCAAATCAGGACTGATCTTGGAAAGCATTCCTAGTTCCACTCGAACTCTTCTTTCCTTGTAGAGTGGTTTGCGTAATTAAGGAAACTTTCCTTCTTGGAAACTTGAGCGTCCAACCTATGATAAGTTTGTTTCTTGAATAATAATCAAAGACAATTACAACTGTGGAACTCAGTTAGTTAAGTGAATAAGGAAAAACAATAATGAAGAAATTAATTAAGATTGTAAATCGGATTCTGCTCCAGCAATGTTATTCTAACATTGACTTCTCAATGTTAAACTAACATTGACAGAATACCTGCACTTTCAATGTTAAACTAATATCGACCGAAAACCTGCATTTTCCATCTTGATTTCTTCAACGGGCTGGACTCGGATCTCTTTTGAGCGGGCCCTCTTGTTGGGGAGCTATAGCTCGAGCTGATCAGATGCAATTGGCAATGCGTTCATGTGGCATTCCCGTCCAAGGGTCTGATCTCTTTTGAGCACTTCTATTCCAAACTCGGTCGAAAATTTGACCTTCAAATGGAGAGTGGACGGAGCAGCTTCAAAGGTTCAAAGGGTCGGTCGTCCACATATGACGTTATAAGTTCGCGAGGGAGCATCCACTACCCAAAATTTGGTGGGCTCGGTACAATGCGTGGCGCCTTCTCCCCACGATATTGGTAAAACTATGATTCCCACGGTTTGGCATCAGTCTCCGGAGAACCCCACGAGGGGGACCTCGATCAGATTCATCTGACTTGATTCCCAAAGCCAGGTATGTTGATAGAAAAGAACATTGACTGAACTTCGCGTGTCTACTAGTACTCTCTAGACTTCAGTCCCCAGTATGGTAGCTGTGACTACAAGGGGATCTTCATGAGGGTACACGATTCCCAGGAGATCCTCGGGACCGAAAGAGATAATAGGTTGATTAGCTACTTTGGTGGCGAAGACCTCCAACTGTCCGCATTGCGGGCCTTCCGTATGTAGTTTCGCCTTTGCTCGAGAGTTACGAACAATACGCCACCTTTGATCATATTCACGGTGCGACCCGTAGGGGCATTATCACGGTACTTACAAGGAGGCAGAGGAAGTTATTCCTGCTCGGTGGACTCTGAGTCCTCATCCTCGTCGGCAGATTCTGACCTCTGTTTCTTTTTCTTGGGCGCCTCCTCACGATTTCTTCTTCACGGGGTCGCGCTCGTCGGACATCACATACTTTTCCAAGTAGCCTAACTTCAGGAGCCAGACTATCTCCCTCTGTAGGTGGATGCAGTCATTCGTCAGATGCCCATACGTTCATTGGTATGTGCATAATTTTCCTGTGTGCTTGATTGCCAGTATTTGAGGGTCCCAATAACTATGCCTATTGGAAGATCAGACTCATAGTCCACATCAAATCCATCGACCTGAGAGCTTGGGACGCAGTACTAGAAGGCTACACCATCCCTTACTTGCTTAGAGATGGAGATGCTAATCTGGTACCTAAGCCAATAGGACAATGGACAGCCAATGAGATTGCTCTCTACAACTTCAATGAAAAGGCTCTCAATGCTATTTTTAGCTGAGTAGGTAATCATATGTTCAAACTTATTCAAACTTGTACAACTGCTAAAACTGCTTGGGAAGTTCTCGAACTACATTGTGAGGGTGATGTGGCTGTAAGGGACTCTAAATATAGAAAACTTTTGAGGGACTTTGAGAAGATAGAGATGAGTGAGGATGAAAGCATTGATAGTTATTTTGAGAAACTTCTTGATATTTCTAATCAGTGTCAAAACTTAGGTTTTACCATCCCAAATCAAACCATGGTCTTTAAAGCTTTTAGAACATTATCTTCTAAGTTCACTGTCAAAAGAATTGTTATGAATGAGTTTACAGATCTTGCCAACATGGACTTCCAAACATTAATGAACACTTTAAAAGAGTTTGAACTAGAATTCCTAGGAAAGTCCAGTAAACAGCTTGCTTTAGCCTTATTAGGAATTAGCTCAGATTCTATAGGAAGTGATGAGGATGAATATGAGTTGATCTCTTCTAACTATGGAAATTTTACCAGGATGTTTAGTAAATTAAGGTACAAAGATAAAAATAAAGAAAAACAATCTGGTAATGCTGCCCTAGGTTATAAGAAATTGCCCCCAAAGTTTGTAAAGTACATGGCATCCAACAGCACGCCTCAAGATGCTGAGAAATTGAAGGATGTCCAGTGCTTTGAATGTAAGGGGTATGGTCACTTTAAACATGAATGTGCTAACACCCTCAGAACAAGAGGGAATTCTCATTGGGTGTGTGTAGATGACTTCAATGATGCTGACTTCGAATCTGGAACAAGTGCTGATGAACAATCAGAGGAAATCAACACTGCTGCGCTCTGCACTCGGATCACCTGGTCAGGAGAAGACTCCAGAAACTGCCAAAATTCAGCAAAGTCGGAAATCTTCTTTGGAGACTGGGACAACAATGATACACAGGTTATCTATGATGTGCTCTCTGATTGTGATGATACTAACTTCGATTGTTTTCATGACTCAGTTGATCTAGAAGAAGAGTACTTCAATGAAGAAGAAATGTCCCAGGAGGAAATCCTAGACGATCAACATACGACTTTTCTCAGACTTGAGAGAGAGAATGTCAAACTCAAAGAGTAACAAAGCACTGAAGCATGACATTGAATGTTTGAAGAACATGTTGAAACTCTATGAGAGAGATCTTGACAAAGCTGAAGTTGAGCTGAAAGACGTAAAGGAGAAACTCAAAAAGGACTCACAGATCATAGCCAAATGGAATGGAGATACTTCTAAACTCGATGAGGTACTAAACATGGGTAATTCAGGTACATATGGTCTGGGATTTGTTGAGAAACCTTAGTAGTAACTATTTTATCGATTTAAGAAACATCGTACCTTAATTAAACAAACGAAAATCAAAAATTTCGAATGAGACTTATTCGTGACCGCTGGGCTGTCACGAAGAATATGGGGCGACCGGCTGCCGGTCATGAAAGACCCATCTTGACCGCCAGGCGGTCGCGGATGATATCGTGACCGCTGGGCGGTCACGGAATTTTAGGAATTTTGAAATTTCAAATACTTCGTGACCGTCGAGCGGTCGCGAAAGACCTTGGAATTGGGGGGGGGGGGGGGGGAAATCATTTTTTTTGAAAATTCAAAATTTTTACCCAAATTCTATATATACCCACCATTCCTCCCACTAATTTTCACTACACTCAAATTATCTTCTCTAAAAAAACCTAACACTTTCTCCCCCTTTCTTCATTTCCCAATCCAAAACAAAAACACCAACAATTTTTCTTCTCCTCTTTTCTTATATCTCCAAAAAAACAAAACACCAACAATTTTTATTATCTTCTTTCCTTATATCTCCAAAAAACAAAACACCAACTCTTTTATTTTCTTCCTTTCTTTACTTATAACCCAAATCATTCTCTTAAATGATGTTTTATATCAAAAAATCGCCCAACCATACATTCTATTCCCAAAAAAAATAAATTATTCCGGTATTTTGCCGGAATATATTTTTTTTGTTTCGTTGAATATTATCCGTGACCACCCTGCGGTCACGGATGGCTTGAATATTATCCGTGACCGTCGGGCGGTCACAGATGGTTTAAATATTAAACGTGACCGCCAAGCGGTCCCGGTGTTTCCCGTGATCGCCGAGCGGTCATGGATGACCAAGGGGTCATCCGTGACCGTTGAGCAGTCACGGTGTTGCCCGTGAACGCTCGGCGGTCACGAATGACTGCCATGACCGCCCAGCGGTCACGGATGACCCTAACATCATCCGTGATCGCTTAGCGGTCACGGAGGACCCACGATCGGGGTCTTCCGTGACCGGTCATCGGCGACCGCCGGCCGGTCGCGGATGGTCATCCGTGACCGCAAAAGGGTCATTCACGACCGTCCGGGCAGTCGCGGATGACCCCTTATTCTTGTAGTGAAATTACTTTAATGAGAAAATACTACATATATAAGGATATATAATATAGGATGATTCAAATTTTGGGAAACAAAATCACCAATCACCATAATTATTGTAATTAATGATTCTACTTAAATTATAAGGCTAGATTAGGAACTTAATAATAATTTTTTGTGCAACACTAAAATTATGAGGCTAAGACTAGAAATCAAAAGTTGGGTGTCACAGTTTACCTTTCTTTATATAATAGTATAGATGTTATGGAGTCATGGGAATTATAATACAAGAGTTTTTTACCTTCCATAAATGATAGTTTTTTGACATCTATAAGAATTAAAATGTTTATATTATTTTATAATGTAGTACCGTTAATGCTCCTTCTAATTTATCACGAGGGGTAGCAAAACAAATTCTCTAAAAATCAATGTAGAATGAACAAATAAATCCAAGCTATCAAGATCACACACACACACACACACACACACACACATATATATATATATATATATATATATGAAGGAACATCCGAGGAGACACCTAAGCATCCCTTGGAAAGTCCACGATGAATAAAAAAGAGATATCAACGTGGCATCGGAAAAAGAGTAAACCACGACGGATCCGCGCGACTCCGATATCCATCAATGCTCCAAAAGGGACCACAACGGACCCCGAGTCCCATAATCTTGCCAGAATGCTTCCTTGCTGAACACTCCCCAACATAAATCACCCTTGAACATCACTTCGAAGAACAAACACCAGAACAAAGCTATATCTAAGTACTAGAGCCCCTAGAAGATCTTCTACGAGGGCTTGGACCACAAAATATCACTTCACGAAGGCCAAGTCAAGCCCCCGGAGACCAAGTCAAGCCTTCGGAGACCAAGTCAAGCCCTCAGAGACCAAGTCAAAACCCCGAAGACCATGCCCACGCCCTCGAAGACCAAGTCAAGTTGAAGGCACCCCTCGGAGACCATGCTCAACCTTGGGAGACCTAGTCAAAGGTGGAGACACCCCTCGGAGGACCTATACAGAAGCCCATACACCAAAACAAACCCATACCAAGCAACACCACCACCCGAAGAAGACCCTAACTAGTCCATCAAATCTTTGCTCTAAAAAACAACCCCTCGGAGATCCCCAGAGTCCTCGGAAGAAACACAGACCAGCTTCGTCAACATCTAGTAGACTAAAGATAAACCCTATCTTATCTTGTTGTACTTTTGCGCATATTACAACACCTGTACTTACTAAAACACATGCATAACGACACTTGTCCCTAACCAACTCTATATAAAGGGAGGTGGTCGATTAGAAAAAGATAACTTCGGATACACACATACAATCGCATACACAAATTTGAGGAGTGGAGTTCAGTGAATAAAGGAAAGAATATTCTCGCATCGTTATCTTGTATAAAATCATCATTTTTGAATCACGAACAGGGCGTTACGACCCTAAATAAATCCGTTAAATAGGGAATAATATCCAACTTGTTAACAAAATGGCGCCGTCTGTGGGAACGCCATAATATCTGTCCTCGAGAGAATTCAACAAACTTTGGCTACGATGGATGATCTATTCGAAAGTGAAAGTCTTCAAACTCGCCGCAGTGACTCGGAGGAAACTTTGTCAAACTACCAATCAGGTACAAGAGATTTTATTAATGTTCCCCGCTCTGTCTATGAAAGACTCGTAGATGCTACAGCCACACGAGCGCAACAAAGGGGGGGAAACATTAGGAACTGGTCCTCTGTCTCTCTTGGAAGTAGAAATCTCCCTTCGGAAGGAGGTGCACCCTATGCGGGATGGAGCCCTACTCCCGTCCCCTGGCGCCACGAACCCCCGCAAGAATCACAAAGGTACGTTAGCTATGAAAGAACCCCGAGGAGGGGCCAAGGGAGAGAACTTTCCCGCCCCTCGGAGTATCGTGGAGATAGTGATCATACCTTATGGGGGAATGATGGATGGCTTGCGCAAAGAATTGAGTGATATTAAGAAAACCATGGCCCCTACAGAAGATCCCACGTTCAAAACTTCCCCTTTTTCTCCTGAAATTGCCTTAGCTTCTGTCCCTTCGGGGATGCAGCCTGTTAATGTTCCCTTTTACACTGGGGAAGCTGGCGGAAAGGATCCACAAGACCATATCCATCAATATCTGGTCGGAATGGATCTATCCTCTGCTCCGGATCATGTCTTATGCCGCGTGTTTCCTGTTACCCTCGGAGGGCGAGCTCAAGCTTGGTTTACTCACCTCCCTCCTAGCTCTGTTACGAGCTTTGATCGACTTGCTCATCTATTTGTACGACAATTTTCTTGCAATCGAAGGTATCCCAAATCCGCCACTCATCTCTTTACGGTTAAACAACAAAAAGATGAAACCCTATGAGGGCATATAAAACGCTTCACGGACGAGGCTTTGGACGTCCCTAACGTTAGCCCAACCATTTTGGCGGACATATTAACTCAGGGGCTTCGAATGGGGGATTTTTTCCGATATCTCATGGGAAATCGTGTCACGGACATGAATGAACTCATGCAAAAGGCAGAAGTCTACATTTTAATGGAAGAGGTAGAAGGTACGAAGAAGCGCGTGGAACAACATGACAATGAGCACCTAGAACGCGCCGAGAGGGAGGCAAAAGCTAAAGAAAAAAGTAAAGAAGGAAAACCCACCCAACGCAAAAACGAGGGTGGTGTAATCAAGAAGTTCCTTCGACCCGTACCCTTGTCCCCAATGACTATTGCTCCCCCCGGAGGTACTTAATGTAATGAGGGGCAGCAAGGAGTTGCATTGGCCCCTACCAGCCAGATTTCCTAATAGAGATAGGAATACGGGTAAGTATTGTAAATACCATAAAACTTATGGGAATACCACCGAAGAATGCACTACCCTTCGTAGAGAAGTGCTTCGCCTTCTGGAAGTGGGGTACTTGAAGAGCTACCTTAAAGAAAATAACCCTGAGGAACCTAAGGCAAATGTCTGGAAGCGGCCACGAAGGGAATAAGAAGAAGAAACAACCCCCAACCATCGGTCACGAGAAAGGACCACGGAGCACCACCGGTCTCGAGAAAGGACCATGGAGCGTAGACTGCCCCGATACTGGACAAAGGAACGACAATGGAACTCCAAGGAAAAGGTGACGGGACATCAGAATTTACCCCCTCCACCAGACTTGTATGAAGATAACGCCCCATCAGGACGAACAATCAACATGATCGAGGGAGGAGATATCTCAATAGCACCCCAAGGTAAGAAGAAGAAATATCTAAAAGAGGCCAGGCGGACAGAGCAAGGGCCCCCCGTATGCTCCATTCAGGGAATACGGCTACCCAGCATTACTTTCGGGTCCGAGGACTTGAAGGGTAAAATTTATCCCCACGAAGACCCCTTAGTAATCACGGCCGTTAACCACGGATTTACAATCCAATGGCTCCTCATTGACACGAGCAACTCTGTGGATGTCCTATTCCTTCCTGCCTACCTGGCTATGGGATTGAAAAAAGAACAGCTGGAAATAGCGGACATTCCCTTAGTAGGTTTCTCAGGAGAAGCCTGCCGCACCCTCGGAACGGTGATCCTTCCGATGTCATGGGGAGAGGGAGCCCTTCAGAGAATGGAACCTATCAAATTTTGGGTGGTGGAGGCCTCGTCACGAACATACAACGCTATATGTGGGAGGCCATCCATCTGAGCTTTCGAAGCGATCCCTTCTACCCTACATCTTAAGGTAAAACTTCCCACCCCTTCAGGTATCGAAGAAGTCCGAGGAAGCCAATCCAAGGCCAGATAATGCCGCATGAACGCTATTCCACCAGAAGGGGACGAATTCACCCTCGAAAACAATAAGAAGCACAAAGCAGAAGAGATTAGGGTTCAACCTGTAGAATAATTAAAAATAGTGGAATTAGTGGAAGGGCACCCTGAGAAGGTGATTAAGATGGGCACCAACATGGAACCCGCAGTGGAAGCCCAACTGACCTCTGTTCTCCAACAATTTCATCACCTCTTCGCATGGGAAGGAGGGCCGCCCGGGCGAATCAGTGACAAGGTATGTCAACACTTTCTTAATGTGAAACCTGGGGTTAAGCCTATCCAACAAAAAAAGAGAAAGATGGGACCCGAGCGTAACAAAATCATTCGCTCGGAAATACAACGCCTTCTCAGCTTGAAACAAATTCGAGAGGTCATCTATCTCGAATGGTTAGCTAATGTTGTGCTAGTTCCCAAGCACGGAGGGAGATGGCGGATGTGTGTTGACTTTACCGATCTCAATGGAGCCAGCCCGAAAGATTGTTATCCTTTGCCCAGTATAGATCAACTAGTCGACTCCACTGCTGGATGTGCACTATTGTCAACCCTAGGCGGAGACCAGGGGTATAATCAAATCCTAATGGCGACAGAGGACCAGGACAAGACTAGCTTCATTACTGACGCAGGCACATTCTGCTACTTGGTAAGGCCCTTCGGACTTAAAAACGTCGGAGCCACTTACCAAAGACTGGTAAGTCTTATGTTCGCAGGACTTATCGGAAAGTCAGTAGAGGTCTACGTAGACGATACGGTGGTTAAAATTAACACTGCCGAAGAGCACCCCGAGGACCTACGGAAGGCATTGGTCATTATGGATAATTTCAGAATGAAGGTTAACCCTAGAAAGTGCTCCTTTGGCATCCGAGGAGGGAAATTCTTAGGATTCATGGTCACAGAGAAGGGAATAGAAGTAAATCCCGAGAAGGCGGAAGCTATTGTGGGACTACCCACCCCAAAGACTGTCAAAGACGTTCAAAAGTTAACAGTCAGAATGGCCTCCTTGAGCCGATTCGTTTCTAAATCGGGAAAATAAGGACTCCCCCTTTTCAAAATACTCCGAAATGTTAAGGAATTCCAATGGACCTCCCAGTGCAAAGAAGCCCTCGAATAATTAAAAAGATATATGCTGAAGCCCCCCTTGTTGGTAAAACCTTTACCTCAAGAAGAACTCTTCCTTTATCTATAGGTCGGAGAAGAGGCCATCAGTGCTGTATTAGTCAAAAAGCAGGACAGAGAGCATCATCCGGTGTACTACGTCAGCAAAACTCTCCTCGGAGCAGAAACCAGGTATACCCTGGCTGGAAAACTTGTCCTAACTTTGGTTACCACAGCACGTAAGCTACGCCCCTATTTCTTCTCCCACCCGATCACTGTGTTAACAAAACACCCACTAAGGGTGATTCTTAATAAACCCGAGTCATCGGGAAGGTTGATAAAATGGGCGGTAGAACTCACTGAGTATGATATCTCCTACACCCTCAGACCTTCTATCAAAGCACAAGTTTTGGCAGACTTTGTAATGGAATTGACAGGCATCGGGTCCGAGGAGAAGGAGCCCCTATGGCATGCCTATGTAGACGGATCCTCTGTAAGTACACACGGGGGAGTAGGAGTAGTTTTTGTAAACCAAGATGTAGAAGAAGAAAGACTCCATTTCGCGGTCAGAATTGACTACCCCATTTCCAACAACGAAGCTGAGTATGAATCCCTTCTGATTGGGATGAAACTCGCTCGGGAAGGTGGAATGAGAAGAGTGCTTGTTCATAATGACTCTCAGCTGATTGTTCAACAAGTTAATGGCTCATACGAGGCCAAAGATGAAAGAATGCAGGATTACCTACGGGTACTCCATCAAAGACAAGGATGGTTCGATGAGTGCAAAGTCACCCAAATCCCACGAGAAGAAAACCAGGAAGCAGACGCCTTATCTAAAGTGGCCGGTCAAATGGCTGTTGTCCATACTCGAAGGATCACTCTACTCCAAATCAATGAGTTCGAGAAGACCGAAGGTAAGGACGTGAATGCTACTACAGATCCCCCGTCAAGTTGGGTAACCCCAATTAAAACCTACCTACAAGATCCGCAGGGCTACTCCGCTAACAAGGCCGTACAACGAGCGATGTTTAAAAAAACCATTCGATATTTCCTCAAGGATGGAATATTGTTCTGAAGGACATATTCCTGCCCCCACGCCCGATGTTTGAACGAAGAAGAGGCTCAACTAGCCTTAGCAGAAACTCACGAGGGGACATGTGGAAGCCATACCAGCGGTGAAAGCATGGTCGGAAGCCTGATTCGGCAGGGTTATTACTGGCCCACGATGGCAAGAGATAGCAAAACCTATGCTGATAGGTGTAAACGGTGCCAAGCTTACGCCCCTCGGGTCCATCAGCCCACATCCCCATGGGAACCCCATTTGACTCCTTGGCCGTTCTCCAAGTGGGGCATAGACATAGTGGGTCCACTTATCCCCGATGCCGGTCAAAAGAAATTCCTACTCGTAGCAGTTGACTACTTCACTAAGTGGGTAGAAGTGGAACCCTTAGCTCGAATCACCGCGGGCGCCGTCATCAACTTCCTATTGAGAAACATTATGTGCCGCTTCGGCATCCCTCGGAACCTGGTAAGTGATAATGGCCTACAGTTCATGAACCAAGAGTTAGAAAAGTGGTGCGACCATTGGGAAATCAAACACCGTTTTACCTCGGTGGGATACCCTCAAGCAAATGGACAGGTAGAAAGGACCAATCGAACCCTCCTGAAGAACATGAAGGCCCGACTCGATTGTCACAAGGACAAGTGGGTTGAAGAAATACCTGGCATACTATGGGCCTACCGGACTACGCAGAGCACCGCCACAGGCGAAACTCCCTTCAGCCTAGCCTATGGTTGCCAAGCAGTCCTGCCCTCGGAAGTCTCCATAGAAAGCTGGCGAGTTCGAGAATACGAGGAAATAACCAACCACTCCAACTTATCCTTGGCCCTTGATTTACTTGAATTGAGGAGGAACTGAGTAGCCATTCGGATAGAAGAATACAAAGCTCGGATGTCACCTACTACAACGTTAAGGTAAAACCTCGAACCTTTCAAGTTGGAGATTTAGTGATGAAGCGGATTGGAGCTTCCAAGAATGTAGGCAAGCTTGATCCCTGATGGGAAGGACCCTATAAGATAGCGGAAATTGTGGGACCCGCAACCTATCTTCTCGGCAACTCCGAAGGCGCAGTACTTCGCAACACCTGGAACTCAATCAATCTTAGGAAGTACTATGCTTAATGTAGTGCAACAGTTGTACATAAATAAAAAGTTGTTTCTATATATAGAAGGCTCCGATACAAAGATCAAAAGAAAAAGATTGCAAAACAAAACGATGACTCTACAAGAATGTCATCACAGCAATCTGACCCCGAGGAGCCATCTAATACAAACAACTAAAGCAAAACATTTAGTACTAATAGCAAATCCTCACCTCAAAGGGATATTGGATCATATCCGATACAAAGAGATCAACGTCATCCCCGCCTACACTAAGCATCCTCGATTGGACGCTTCCCTTCCCGAACAAGACGACGATGGTGCTCTTCGGATAAAGAAACCGGATCTATCGGAACTGCTGAATCCTCAAAAGCTAAAGAAGAATCTTCTTCAAAGACCCTACGGATATCAAGTTCTGGAATGGCCAAACCCGAGGGAAACCCTGGCAAAGCCTGAACCACATCTCGGCACAACCGATAGCCTATACAGACCATATGACGCATCTCTCCCTGAAGGGACTCACGAGAGCTAGATGGACCCACTATTTCCAACACCTCTTGAACCTGGGCCATTACTAGGGCCACCTCGTGGGTACGAGTAGTCTCCAGCAGTCGTTGATTAGCCACATCTCTCTCCCTCGTGACACCCAGCAATCGCTCGTCGGAAAACCGAATCTGGTATTTCAAGGCTTCCATACTCCTCTCTAAACCCAGGACCTGGGCCTTTTCAAGCACCAACTGGCGCCCCAGCTCCCAAGATTTGTTCCTCTCGGATTGCAATATTTCTCCAGGAACATCTCTAACGGCCTCCCTTTCAGCGGGCAAATGAGCTATTTCTTCGTGAGCCTTAAACAAATAATTCCAGCTCGTCCCGACGGCGATAGACCAAATCGGGATCAGAAGAGGAATCTCCTCGGGATCCTATGGCATTCAGAATCAAGTAAAGCTGCATGAAGACAGATCATTACCACCAAGATGATAAACATGGTTAGTATTAGATAGAATGCATGAAAAATACTATACCTCGCACAAATCCTTGCAAACCAAATCTTGAAGGCTTGATAGAGGGAGAATCTTCATTAGCACACAATCTGGTGCATTTAAAAGACCACTCAAAAAATCCCGGCAAAAGTCTGTGACCGAAGGGGAAGTAGGAACGGAACCACGCTCTCCGAGAAATGGCGCCCCTCCGAGGAGAGGATTTCCCTCGAGTGGTGGACGAGCAACACGATCCAGTCCCTCCCCTAAGGGTTGGGATCCGCCCGGGACAGAAGGAGAAAAATCCTCCTCTACCATGTTAATAACACCAACCTCTAACGAAGGAGAAGGACGCAGTATCCGCTGAGGAATTGGAAACTCCATTCGGAGAAGAGTGGAGATTGGATCTTCCCTAACAGCAGGAGCTCGAATGTTCACTGGGGGGCTGCGATAGGCAAAGCCCTCTGATTCCCTCTCCCCGAGGAAGGACTTGTCACCTCTTCAAAACTTTGCTGATCAGAATCACCGTCTTCCGATAAAAAGTAATCATCATGCGATATTTGTGTCAAAAAAACTTTGTCAAAAGGTTCAATCGCAAATGCGGCCATCTCCAAACCTGTCACAAAAAAGAACATATTAGGGGCCCGAAGAGGATAAAAGCATTATGGATGATAAAGACCCTAGGAAGAACTCATGAAAATAGAAATTATGGCAAAGCGGCTGAACAGGGAGGCTGAACGCCTCTACCCCTTCTTGAAGTCGTGCCAAGATCAGGGATTCCAGAAATTCTAACAAACCACTCACGTCATAAGATCCCGAGAACAACCTGGAGCGAGACAACATCTCCCCCTCCCGCGCCACAGTCTCGGAGGTGGGGGTAATATACCCTAAACCCCATCGGAGTGGTACTCCCCATGAATTAGCCGATTGGCCCTTCGGACGAACAAAAAAGAACCTCCGCCTCCAATCCCCTCTACGAGAGCAAGGGTTGGCTACACGAGTGAAGGCTCTAATGTTTTCCCGATAGACCAGGCTAAAGAAAGGAGGACCACCCGGACAGGGGCGTAAGGAGAAAATAGCCCCCACCCGATGAGGAGTCATAGGGACATCCAAGAGCTCACAACAAAGAATATACCCCACCAAATGACGGTAAGAGTTCGGCGTTAGCTGACTGGGACATAGCTGCCAATAACTAAAGAGAGTCTGAAGAAAATGGTGGAAAAACACACGTAGCCCATAACGTACCTGATCACAATACACTGTTAGATAGCCTGAGGGGGGATCATAAGCCCTCTGATCGTAAAACGGTACAAGTACATCGTACTTATTGTAATCCATATTATACTCAGCGAAGAGAGTCATAATGGACCCCTCGTGTTCGTTACTCGCGGCAGTCCTGACACGGCCTCGTCCCATTAACTTTGAGGGACTCAAGGGAAGCATTTCAAAGACCGAAGATTGATCCGCAAGAGTGTAAGACCCCCGGCCCATGAATACCTCTCGGATGTGATTCATCCTAAGGGAGCTTGTATGAGAAGACCTTGTTGTTGCTCCCCTTGAAGAACTACCCAAAATGGTAGCTATGTCATCCTCTAGACTATCTCTCCGAGAGGAAAAGCTATCCGAAGAAGCATGGCGCACCACTAACGACACCAAAGGGGTCCGGACCGAATTTCGAGTAGAACTATGAGATGAGACGGATCCTCCTCGCCTGTAATGTGGGGGCATCATCTCCTCAAGTAAGTATTTTCGCCTTACTCACGATTATTTAATTTAAGAGGGAAAGAAATCGAAAATAAGATTAAAGAGCTAAACTTGCGGGAGAATTAGTAGACTTCTCTTTGTAGTAAGTATAAATATATTTGCTTACCATTTAGCTCTTATATATTTATCACCCTTTGATTAAACAAATATACTTAATTCCGCCATTATCTAAAGTAATGGGCACGTGTCGAAAAAATCCTCCTACTTAAGGAGAACACATGCTTAATGTTACCATGCAGACTGACACCTCCTACTTAGAAGTAAACTTGGTCAGCAAGATTAGATGTGTTATCCTTATCTCCTTCAGTTAAATTTAATTAGAGATAAATTCTAGTATTTGTTAATAATAAGATTGAATGAGACAAAAAAAAAAAGAAGAAGAATGAAGAAAAGCAACTATTTATTCATTCGAAAGTCTGAAGTCCTCGGAAAAAGGTGGCATTTACAAAAGAAATTTATTAAGAGTACGAGAATAAAAGTTACAAGAAAATTGAAGTCCTAGACTATGCCCCCGTGGTTGATGGATGAGGGGCGGGATGCGAAGGGGATGTCGCCTCGGCAAAAGTACTCATCGGAGCCAGACGAGAAATCGGTGAGAACACCCCTCTAGAACCATTGAATCTTGGACTCGGAATACTGGTTGAACGCATCGGAGAAGGCGCAAGAGAATCCCGAGGGGATAACACGCCACCAAACCTCCCCACAAGCACTCGGCAGTCCTCGGAAGATGGCTTCTTGAATTTCCGAAGGTCAAAGGACTTGGAGAAGTCCACGTTCGGCCGCAGTAAAGACTTCGCTAGTCTAGCACACTCCAGATAACCCCACAGCATATGGCCCGTTAAAAGCTCTTGGAGCGGCCTATTGGAAGCGTCCGAGTGCTGTCTGGAGGTCTCTTGCTGAGCAAATTGGACCACCGCATCAATCTTGGCTTGCACCACCTCGGGAGAAAGCAACGTTGCCAACTTCCCCTCCGGCCGACTCAGCCCTATCGGTGACCTGACCCAACAACTCCTGAAGTCCCTTCTCCCTCGTTAAACCCTCGGCTTTCTCCTTCTCGATAGCAGCGATCTGGGCCCTAAGAGTCCCCTCGAACTCTTTCTTCTCCTTCTCTAAAAGGGCCACCCTAGCCTTGGCAGTCTTCTCGGATGTTTCCATCTGCTTACATGCAGATTCCGCCCTCTCCAGTTTGAAGTACAAGCCTTTGTTCGTCTTCTGAGCCTCTTGTAGAGTATAGTCGAGAGCCGAGATTTTTGTGTGGAGTACATCCTCCCTCGTTTGACTCTCCTTATCCCTAGACAGGAGGGGCGCCAATGCTCTCGGAGTGCTTTCACCTCCTCCATATCCTTTAACCCGCGCTACTCAATAGCGGTGACTGCCTCCCGAGTCTTTCCTATCTACATAAAGAGAAGCAAAAGAAAGAATTGTTGAGAGTAGAACATACATACACAAGGAAGCAAATACGAATAAAAGAAGGGGAAGCTGAAAGTTAAGGCTGGTATATAGAAACTGAAACCCCTCGGCAGGTACAGAATTGGAGGAAGCAAAGAACTGGAGGATCTCCTGATAAGCATCCCCCACAGTCTAAGACGAAGGATGCCCCTCCGATCCACGAGGAGGCACATGCGTTTGAAAAGTATTCCCCCTCAAAGATAAAGTCACCAGAACGTGATCCTTCGGAGGAGTAGTCCCCGAAGTTGGCGTCACCCCATCCGAGTCGGTGAACACCACCAGAGGACCTCCAGCAGCTATAGATGTGCCCGCCTCCCCCACCAGTGAGCTCAACAGCTCCACCTTCATCTCTCTGTCTTCGGACGAGGGATCAAACTCCCCTTGGATGTCCTCGGAGTCCCCCAATGAAGCCTCTGGACCGGGAACGTGAAACTGTGCCAAAAAAAACTTCCTCTACAAGAGATAACATACATGTATAAGAAGAGATAATGAAACTAGAAAAATTATCATACAAAGAATACAAGACAGACAGAGGAAACTTACCGAAGAAAGCGAACTCTTCAACCATCGGAGCCTTTCCCTTATCTACAACACCTGCACCAGAAAAAAGAGTGTTAACCATAAAAATAAATAGGAGGATTAAAAGGAATATTAATCCTAATTATGGGAATTAATAAATGGAAAATAATATTGTCACGAGTACATCCGATGAGATGTACCCACTCCTAATAAGGAGGCCCCTCAGATGTTACCCTACCCCTCGGTCACTGACCTAAAAAGGCACGGAGGAATACCCGAGAAGATACCTAAGCATCCCTTGGAAAGTCAACGGTGAATGAAAAACAGATATCAACGCGGCACCGGAAAAAGAGCAAACCCCGATGGATCCGCGCGACTCCGATATCCATCAATGCGCCAAGAGGGACCACAACGGACCCCGAGTCCCATAAACTTGCAAGAATACTTCCTTGCCGAACACTCCTCAACATGAACTGCCCTCGGACCATCCCCCTCGTACCAATTCTCAGAGAAAAGCTAGAAATGAATACCAGAAACCCTAGATGATATTCCCCGAGGACTTGGACGCTAAAATACCATTTCAAGAAGGCCAAATCAAGCCCTCGGAGGTCACATCAAGCCCTCAGATATCACGTCAGGCCATCGGAGATCAAATCCAGACCTTTAAGATAAACTGAAACCCCTCGGAGAACATATACAGCAGTCCCTACTCTCGAATACACCCATGCCAAAGCAGTAATACCACCGGAAGAACGCCCTAACTATTATCACCAAAAGCATCGCCCCTCGGAAAAATAACATCCTGAAAAACAGTCCCTCAGAGTCCCTCGGAGACATCAGAAGACACAAAGATCGGCCTAGTCAGCATCTAGTAGATTAAAAGATATACCTTATCTTAACTTTTTACACCTGTATCAACATAGCGACACCTATACTTACTAAAACACATGCACAACGACACCTGTCCCTAACAAAGTCTATATAAAGGGAGGTGATCAATTGAAGAAAGATAACTCCAGACACACACATACAAAGATACACACACAAAGATTGAGGAGGAAAAGTTCAGTGAATAAAGGAAGAAATATTCTCGCACCTCTTGTTCTTTCCACAAAACCGTCGTTTTTGAATCACGGGCAGGGCGTTCCGACCCAAAATGATACTCGTTAAATAGGGAATAATTCCAAACCCTTTAACAAAATGGCGCCGTCTGTAGGAACGCCGTAATATCTGCCCTTGAGAGAATTCAACAAACATCGGCTAGGATGGATGACCTATTCGAAAGTAAAAACCTTCCAACTCGTTG
This sequence comes from Linaria vulgaris, assembly GCA_948329865.1. Classification (NCBI taxonomy): domain Eukaryota; kingdom Viridiplantae; phylum Streptophyta; class Magnoliopsida; order Lamiales; family Plantaginaceae; genus Linaria; species Linaria vulgaris. The sequence continues at coordinate 37,844,703 of OX415253.1, forward strand.
CAGCGACTCGGAAGAAACTTTGTCAAATCACGAGTCAGGTACAAGAGATTTTATTAATATTCCCCGATCTGTCTATGAAAGACTTGTAGATGCTACAGCCATACGGGCACCCCGAATGAGGGGAAATCTCAAAAACGGGCCCTCTATATCCCCTGGGTATAGAAATCTCCCTTCTGAAGGAGGCACACCCCATGCAGCATGGAGCCCAAATTCCGTCCTTTGGCACCATGAACCACGACAAACATCCTGAATGTACATTAATTATGAAAGAACCCCGGAGAGGGGTCGGGGAGAAGAAATTTCCCGCCCCTCGGAGTATCGGGGAGATATTGATCACGCCTTTTGGGGAATGATGGATGGCTTGCGAAAAGAATTGAGTGATATTAAGAAAACCATGGCCCCCGAGGAAGACCCCACATTTAAAACCTCTCCTTTCATTCCTGAAATTGCCTTAGCCTCTATCCCTTCGGGGATGCGACCCGTTAATATTCCCCTATATACCGGAGAAGCGGATGGGAGAGACCCGCAGGATCATATCCATTAATACTTGGTCGGAGTGGATCTGTCTTCCGCCCCCCATCATGTTTTGTGCCGCGTGTTTCCTGTCACCCTCGGAGGGCGAGCTCAGGCATGGTTCACTCACCTTCCACCCGGTTCCATCACGAGCTTTGACCGATTAGCTCACATGTTTGTACGACAATTTTCTTGCAACCGAAGGTACCCCAAGTCCGCCACACATCTCTTCATTGTTAAGCAACGAAATGATAAACCCCTACGAGGATATATAAAGTGCTTCACGGACGAGGCACTAGATGTTCCCAACGTCAGCCCAACCATCCTGGTGGACATATTGACTCAAGGACTCCGAACGGGGGATTTCTTCCGATATCTCATGGGAAATCGGGTTACGGACATGAATGAACTTATGCAAAAAGCAGAAGTCCACATCCTGATGGAAGAGGCGGAAAGGACGAAGAAGCGCATGGAACAGGATGATAATGAACACCTAGAGCTCGCCGAAAGAGAGGCAAAGGCTAAAGAGAAAAGTAAGGAAGGAAAAACCCCTTAGCGTAAAGACGAGGGTGGAGTGGTCAAGAAGTTCCTCCGACCCGTGCCTTTACCCCCGATGACTATCACTCCCTCGGAAGTACTTAATGTAATGAGAGGCAACAACGAGTTGCACTGGCCCATACCGGCTAAATTTCCTAACCGAGACAAGAACACCAGAAAATATTGTAAATACCACAAAACCTGCGGGCACACCACCGAAGAATGTACTACCCTTCGTAGAGAAGTGCTTCGTCTCATAGAAATGGGATACTTGAAAAATTACCTTAAATAAATAATCCCGAGGAGCCCAAGACAAATGTATGGAAGAGATCACGAAGGGAAGAAGAGGAGGAAGAAGAGGAAGAAAATGCACCCAGTCGTCGGTCGCGAGAGAGAACCGTGGAGCGTCGACAACCCCGAGAGAGAACTGAGGAACGTCGACGAAATTCACGAGAAAGGACAGCAAGGTATCGGAGTTTGCCTCCTCCCCCAGACTCTTATGAAAACAATCTCCCATCGGGGCGAACAATCAATATGATTGAAGGAGGAGAAATCTCAATAGCACCCCAAGGTAAAAAGAAGAAATATCTGAAAGAAGCCAGACGAGTAGAACAAGGATTCCCTGTCTGCTCTGTTCAAGGGTCAAAACTGCCTAGCATCGCCTTCGGACCCGAAGACCTCATAGGCATAATATACCCCCACGAAGACCCCTTGGTTATTTCAGCCATTATCTACGGGTGTGAAATCCAACGGATCCTCATAGACACAGGTAGCTTCGTAGATGTGCTCTTCTTGCCTACCTATCTTGCTATGGGGCTGAAAAAAGAAAGGTTGGAGACAGCTGAAGTCCCCCTGGTAGGATTCTCTGGGGAAGCCTGCCATACCCTCGGAACTGTGACCCTTCCGATGTCTTGGGGAAAATGAGCCCTTCGAAGAACGGAACCCACCAAGTTTTGGGTAGTGGAAGCTTCTTCGCGAACGTATAACGCCATCTGCGGAAGACCATCCATTCGAGCCTTCGACGCTATCCTCTCCACCTTGCATCTTAAAGTGAAATTCCCCACCTCCTCAGGTATCGGAGAAGTCTGAGGAAGTCAATCCAAGGCCAGAGAATGCCGCATGAATGGCATCCCCTTGGAAGAGGACGAACCTCCCCTCGAAAATAATAGAAAGCGCAAAACCAAAGAGGCACGAGTCCAGCCTGTGGAAGAATTAAAGATGGTAGAGTTGGTAGAAGGAAGTCCCGAGAAGGTGATTAAGATGGGTACCCACATGGAACCAGCAATAGAGGCTCAACTGATTTCCATCCTCAAACAATTCCATCACCTATTTGCATGGGAAGGAGGACCACCCGGGCGAATCAGTGATAAGGTATGTCAGCACTTTCTTAATGTGAAACACGGGGTTAGGCCTGTCTAACAGAAAAAAAGAAAAATGGGACCTGAGCGTAACAAAATTATTCGCTTGGAAATTCAACGCCTTCTCAACTTGAAGCAAATTCGAGAGGTTATCTATCCCGAGTGGTTAGCTAACATTGTGCTAGTTCTGAAGCACGGAGGAAGATGGCGGATGTGCGTTGACTTTACTAACCTCAACGAAGCAAGCCCAAAAGATTGCTATCCTTTACCCAACATAGATCAGTTAGTCGACTCCACCGCTGGATGTGCACTATTGTCAACCCTAGACGGAGACCAGGGGTACAATCAAATCCCAATGGCGGCAGCTGACCAGGACAAAACTAGCTTCATTACGGACGCAGGCACATTCTGTTATCTAGTTATGCCTTTCAGGCTAAAAAATGCTTGTGCCACTTACCAAAGGTTAGTAAGTCTTATGTTCGCAGGACTTATCGGAAAGTCGGTAGAAGTCTATGTAGACGATACGGTGGTTAAAAGTAACACTGCCGAGGAGCACCCCGAGGACCTGCGGAAGGCGTTAATTATTATGGACAATTTTGGCATGAAAGTTAACCCTAGAAAATGCTCCTTTGGTATTCGAGGAGGAAAATTCTTAGGGTTCATGGTTACGGAGAAGGGGATAGAAGTAAATCCCGAGAAGGCAGAGGCCATTATGGGGCTACCCACCCCGAAGACAGTAAAAGACGTCCAAAATTTGACCGGTAGAATGGCCTCTTTGAGTCGATTCGTCTCCAAGTCGACAGAAAAAAGACTTCCCTTTTTCAAGATACTCCGAAATGTGAAGGAATTTCAATGGACCCCCAGTGCGAGGAAGCCCTCGGAGAATTGAAAAGGTATATGTTGAAACCACCTTTGCTGGTAAAACCTTTACCTCAAGAAGAACTCTTCCTCTATCTGTCGGTCGGACAAGAGGCCATTAGTGCTGTCTTGGTCAAAGAACAGGACAGGGAACACCGTCCGGTGTACTACGTCAGCAAAACCCTCCTCGGAGCAGAAACCAGGTATACCCTGACTGAAAAACTTGTCTTAACATTGGTTACTACAGCCCGCAAACTACACCCCTACTTTCTTTCCCACCCGATTACAGTGCTAACAAAGCATCCCCTAAGGGCGATTCTTAATAAACCCGAGTCATCGGGAAGATTAATAAAATGGGCCGTAGAACTCACCGAGTATGACATTTTCTACGCTCCGAGACCCTCCATCAAAGCACAAGTCCTGGCGGACTTCATAATGGAACTCACGGGCATCGAGTCCAAGGAGAAAGAACTATTGTGGCACGCCTATGTAGATGGCTCCTCGGTGAGCACACACGGGGGGGGGGGGAGGGGGGGGGGCAGGAATAGTTTTTGTAAATCAAGAAGGGGAGGAAGAAATGCTTCATTTTGCAGTCAGAGTTGATTACACCCTCTCCAATAACGAAGTTGAATATGAAGCCCTCCTCATTGGCATGAGACTAGCAAAGGAAGGAGGAATGAGGAGAATACTCCTCCATAGTGATTCTCAGTTGATTGTTCAACAAGTCAAAGGTTCATATGAAGCAAAAGAAGAAAGAATGCAAGAATACCTCCGGGTTGTCCATCAAAGGCAAGAGTGGTTCGAGGAATATGATATAGTTCAAATTCCTCGAAAAGAAAACCAAGAAGCGGATGCCTTGTCTAAAATGGCCACTCAAACAGCCGCCATTCACACTCGGAAGATCACTCTACTCTATGTCAACGAATCCGAAAAGAACAAAGGCAAAGAAGTAAATACCATTACAGATCCTTCGTCTAGCTGGGTAACTCCTATCAAAGCCTACTTATGGGATCCCGAGGGATACTCCTCGGACAAGACCACACAGCGAATGATGTCCAGAAAAACCATTCGATAATTTCTTAAAGATGGGATACTTTTCCGAATGACGTACTCGTGCCCCCATGCCCGATGCCTTAATGAAGAAGAAGTCCAACTAGCTTTAGCAGAAACTCACGAGGGGACCTATGGGAGCCATACCAGCGGCGAAAGTATGGTTGGACGCCTGATCCGACAAGGCTATTACTAGCCCATGATGGCTAAGGACAGCAAAAGCCATGCCGAAAGGTGTAAACCGTGCCAAGCATACGCCACTCGGGTCCATCAACCCGCGGCCCCGTGGGAGCCCCATCTGACCCCTTGCCCATTCTCCAAATGGGGCATTGATATAGTTGGACCTCTCATCCCTGACGCTGGCCAAAAGAAATTTCTACTCGTAGCAGTTGACTACTTTACTAAATGGGTAGAAGCGGAACCCTTAGCTCGGATCACCACGGGGGCCGTCATCAATTTCCTATGGAGAAGCATTATGTGCCGCTTTGGCATCCCTCGGAATTTGGTAAGTGATAATGGCCTACAGTTCACGAATCAAGAGTTAGAAAAGTGGTGTGACCATTGGGAAATTAAACACCACTTCACGTCGGTGGGGTATTCCCAAGCAAATGGATAAGTAGAAAGGACCAACCGAACCCTTTTGAAAAACATGAAGGCCCGACTCGATTGGCACAAAGCCAAGTGGGTTGAAGAAATACTCGGTATACTATGGGCCTATCGGACCACGCAAAGCACCGCTACGGGCGAAACTCCTTTCAGCCTATCCTACGGGTGCGAAGTCGTCTTGCCCTTGGAGGTCTCCGTAGAAAGCTGGCGAGTCAGAGAATACGAAGAAGTAACCAACGGCTCAAACTTAGCCCTCGCCCTTGATCTACTTGAAGAATAGAGAACACGAGTAGCCCTCCGAATGGAAGAATACAAGGCCCGGATGTCACGATACTACAAGGCCAAGGTAAAGCCCAGAACTTTTCAAGTTGGAGATTTAGTGATGAAACGAGTCCGGGCTTCCAAGAATGTTGGCAAACTTGATCCACGATGGGAAGGACCCTATACGATAGCGCGAATTGTGGGACCCGCTACCTATCTTCTCGCCAATTCCGAGGGAATAGTGCTTCGCAATACCTGGAACTCAATCAACCTTAGAAAGTACTATGCTTAATGTAACAGTTATACATAAATAAAAAAGGTTGTTTATATATGGATGGTTCCGATACAAAAGAAAATAGGGTTGCCCGACAAAATGATGACTATACACATAAGTCATCTTAGCAACCCAACTCAAAGGACCATCCAGAACAAACAACAAAAACCCCCCGTACTACGAACAACAATAAACTATATAAAACCCTTCTACAAGCTAAGCATCCCTATCGGACGTTTCCCTTCCCGAATAAGTCGTCGGCGGTGCTCCTCGAAAAGAGACATAGGATCATCAACAAACACAGTCAGAGCAGCAGAATCCCTAGTGGCTGAGGGAGGAAATTCCTCAAAAACCTGACGAATACTAAGTTCAGGAATGATCAAGCCCGAAGGAAATCCTGGCAAAGCTTGAACAGCGTCTCGGCACAATTGATAGCCTATATGAACCAAGTCACGCATCTCACCCTGAAGAGACTCACGAGGGCTAGATGGACCCACCACTTCCAACATTACTTGAACTCGGGCCATCACCAGTGCCACCGCATGAGTGCGGGTTACACCTAGAAGTTGTTGGCTCAAGGCATCTTTTTCCTTTGTAGCCTGTATCAATTGCTCCTCCGAGAACCGCATCTGGTCCCTTAACTCCTCCATTCTCCTCTCCAAATTCAATACGCGAGCTCTCTCAAGCACCAATTGGCGTTCCAATTCCCACGATTTGTCCTTCTCGACTTGCAACACACTATTGTGGATCTCCCGAGTAGATTCGTGATCCCCTCTCAATTGAGTTATCTCCGCTTGGGCTTCCAATAGACCTTGCTCTAACTCGTCCCGACGGCGATTCACTAAGCCAGGATCAGAAGAAGAACTCCCGTAAGATCCGAGGGCATCTAGCACCATATAAATATGCCCGAAGACAAGCAGAGTACATCAAACTAAGGCGACATGTTAGTATTAAATAAAATAGATAAAATAATGGAATATCTCGCACAGGTCTTTACAAGCTAAGTCCAGAAGAACGGATACCGGGAGGGTGTTCATCAGCCCACAATCCATCATGTTTAATAGACCACTGAGAAAGTTCCTACAAAACCCCACCGCGGATCCGAGGGGAGAAATATCATTGTTATCCCCGAGAGTAGAGATCTCCCGAGGGAAGGGTTCCCCTCGAGCGGCGGTGCGGGGACACGGTCAGGGCTACCTTCGAGGGGCTGTAACCCTCCCGTGTCAGGAGAAAGAAGATACTCCTCTAACACATTCACTATAATGGAATCACGAGGAAAATGCTGTGACACCACTGGAGTCATATGAAAGTTCGTCCGGGAAGGAGCCGCTATAGGATCCGACACCCCGAGGGGAATTACAAAGCTCATAGGGGGGCTGCCACAGGCGACGCCTCCTATTCCTCCTCCTCCGAAGAAATTTCAATCATCGCCTCATTTACCAATTGATCGGAACCGCCAACTTCCGACGTCCTCGGACTGCCGTGCAACGTCCGCCCCAGAAAAACACCATTAGAAGACTCGAGGGAAAATGCTCCCATCAATGCGCCTGCAAAAAGTATAAGCGTACAAACAGTCCGAGGGCACCCAGATGATTTACAAGCTAAAAAAATGAGAAAGGTGATAAGCAGAACTTACGGAAATTACTATGAAGAGGACGAGATGGGAGAGTACGCCCCTCCACCCCCTCTTGCAAACCCGCCAGAATTAGGGCCTCAGGAAAATCCAATAGCCCGGTTATGTCATAGGAACCAGAAAAAATTCCCGAGCGAAGCAATACCTCTTTTTCGTAACCCTGCGTCTCGGTGTTGGGAGCAATATATCCCAGACCCCATCGAATGGGCACCCCCCATGACCTGGCCGATTCGGACGGACAAAGAAAAACCTCTGCCTCCAATCCCCTCTACAAGAGCGGAGATTGGATACACGAGTGAAGGCGTCTTCCTTGTCCCGATAGGTCAGGCTAAAAAAGGGATTCCCCTCTGAACAGGGCCGAAGGATAAATATCGCCCCTACCCGATAAAGGGACATAGGAAGGTTTAAAAGCTCACAACACGGGACATATCCCACCAAATGACTATATGAACTTGGCTTTAGCTGACTCGGACATATCTGCCAATACCGAAAGAGTATTTGGAGAAAAGGGTGGAAAAGCCTCCGCAACCCACAACGCATCTGCTTGCTGTAGACAGTCAAATAACCCGAGGGAGGCGCGTAAGCTCTCTGGTCCGCGAAAGGCGCTATCGCGTCGTACTCTTCAAGATCCAAGTTATACCCAGCAAAAAGAGTCCTTACAGAGCTCTCACACTTCGTACTTATAGTGGATCCCACACGCCCTCTACCTATCAATCTTGCCAGATTAAGAGGAATCAAATCAAACTCCGAAGACTTGTCGGCCAAAGAATACGGCTCCCTACCCATGAATATCTCCCTGATGTGGTTCACTCGGCGAGAGTTCGTAGATGAAAGCCTATGGGCTACTCCCAAAGGAGAACTCGCGCCAAGTGTCGCTTGATTTCCAGACAAACTATCCCTCGGCCAATGAGAAGAATCCTCCGAGAGGATAAGATGAGCCCTTGACGGCCGAGAAGGACTCCGAGCAGAGTTTCTAGAAGAACAACAAGATGAAACTGACCGTCCTCGCCTATAGTAAAGGGGCATCATCTCCTCAAGTAAGTATTATCTTCGTGCTTACAATTATTGGAAAATTGAAAAGGTAAGAAAATCGGAAGTTAAGAACTAGCTATGATTGCGAGAGAATTAGTAAACATAACTGTTGAATGGCCTAAATAGATATATATTCTTCACCTCTTGGCTAGAGAATTAAGATTAATCCCCCATGGCATAAAGCAAAGGGCAAGTGTCAAAAAATTTTCTTAGTTAAGAATGACACGTGCTTAATGTCGCCATGTAAAACGACACCTCCTACTTAGAAAATAAGCCTAGTCAACACCATTAAGTATTTCATCCTTATCTTCCTCAACTAGATTTAATTGCAATAGTAAAGATAAAAAAGGCAGAAAAAGAAAAAAAGGGGAATCAAACCACTATTTATTCGAAAGCCGAGAAGTCCTCGAAAAAGATTGTATTTACAAAGGGCATTTATTAAAAGTGTGGAAATAAAAACTACAATAAATAGACTATGCCCCCGTAGTGGAGGGGTGCAAAGGGGTCGTCGCCTCAGCAGAAGTACCCAGCGGAGCAAGGCGAGAGATTGGTGAAACCCCCCCCCCCCCCCCCCCCCCGGAGCCACTAGTCCTCGGACCCGGACTACTGGCTAACGCATCGGAGAGGGCGCAGGAGAATCCCTAGGGGATAATAAACCACCAAATCTCCCCACAAAGAAATGACAGTCATCGGGAGACTGCCTCTTCAACTTACGAAGGTCAAAAGACTTAGAAAAGTCCACGTCCGACCGTAATAGGAACTTCGCCAACCTAGCACACTCTAGATAGCCCCACAAAAGATGGCATGTTAAAAGCTCCTGGGATGGCATATCGGAAGCTCCCGAGTGCTGCCTAGAGATCTCTTGTTGAGCAAATTGGACCGTCGCGTCAACCTTGGCCTGCACCTCCTCAGGAGAAAGGAATTTTGCCAACTTCCCCTCGGCCGACTCAGCCCTCTCAGTGACCTGACCCAATGTCTCCTGAAGACCCCTCTCCCTCTCCAAACCCTCCGCTGCCTCCTTCTCAAGAGCAGCGATCCGAGCATTAAGAGTCCCCTCAGACTCCTTCTTTTCCTTCTCCAAAAGGGCTACCTTGGCTATTGCAGCCTTCTCGGAGACCTCTATCTGCTTATATGCAGACTTCGCCTTGTTCAGCCTATGGTGCAAGCCCTCGATCGTCTTCTCAGCTTCTCGCAGAGTGTATTCGTAGTTAGAGATTTTTGTGAGAAGCACCTCTTCCCTCATCTAGCTCTCCTTATCCCTGAACAAAAGAGGCGCCAATTGCGCTCGGAGAGCTTCCACTTCTTCCGCATCCTTTAGACCGCGCTTCTCTACAACAGTGATCGCCTCCCGGGTCTTTCCTATCTACAGAAAGATAAGCAAGAAAAAGAATTATTATAAGTAAATCATGTAGCACGAGGAGACAAGTACAAAGAAACTTACCATAAGCCCCAACCAGTTAAGACTGGTATACAGAAACTGGTACCCCACGGCCGGTGTAGAACTAGAGGAAGCAAAGAACTGGAGGATCTCCTGATAAGCCTCCCCCACAGTACGAGACGAGAATTGTCCCTCCAGTCCACTAGGAGGTATGGGCATTTGAAAAGTATGCCCCCTCGGAGATAGAGTCACCGGAACGTGACCCCTCGGAGGAGTAGTCCCCGGTATTGGCGTCACCACCTCCGAGTTAGTAAACACAGCCCGAGAACTCCCAGCGACTACAGACGGACCCGACTCCCCCAGGAACCAGTTCAAAATCCCCACCTTCACGTCTCTGTCGTCGGAAGAAAGTTGCTCTGGAGAGAATTCACCGCGAAAGAAAGGTGCAAAAGTGAGAAAAATGGTGAATAATTCCCATATTTATAGCCAAACGGTGGCAACGGTCAGATGCAATTCAAACGTGGAGCACATTCAAAGCTCCACATATCTGCCATATCCACGCGCCACCCCATCAATAATCTGACCGTTACAAACGGTCAGATATTTTGAAGTTTTAAACAATCAATGGTTACCTGCAACTGACGCTCCGCATCCTCCGCATGCGTTAGAGCAGAACCCTCAAGGGCAATCAGGTAAAATCCCCTTTGGTCCATTTATTAAATAATTATGATTATATACATATTCCCTCGAAAAATGCCAAAAGACAGGTACCTCGGAAAGAAAAGCTCGAACTAACCCCTCACCTCACTGAGGACATGAAATAAAATTTCCCTCGCCTCTACGAAGGTGATCAAAATTTGGGGGGGCTAGTGTTAACAATAAAAATAAATAGGAGGATTAAAAGGAATATTAATCCTAATTATGGGAATTAATAAATGGACAATACTATTGTCACGAGTACATCCGATGAGATGTACCCACTCCTAATAAGGAGGTCCCTCGGATGTTACCCTACCCCTCGGTCACTGACCTAAAAAGGCACGGAGGAATATCCGAGAAGATACCTAAGCGTCCCTTGGAAAGTCAACGGTGAATGAAAAATAGATATCAACGCGGCATCGGAAAAAGAGCAAACCCCGATGGATCCGCACGACTCCGATATCCATCAATGCGCCAAGAGGGACCACAACGGACCCTGAGTCCCATAAACTTGCAAGAATACTTCCTTGCTGAACACTCCTCAACATGAACTGCCCTCGGACCATCCCCTGAGGACCAATTCTCAAAGAAAAGCCAGAAATGAATACCAGAACCCCTAGATGATATTCCCCGAGGACTTGGACGCTAAAATACCATTTCAAGAACGCCAAATCAAGCCCTCGGAGATCACATCAAGCCCTCGGAGGTCACATCAAGCCCTCAGAGATCACTTTAGGCCATCGGAGATCAAATCCAGACCTTGAAGATAAACTGAAACCCCTCGGAGAACATATACAGCATCCCTACTCTCGAATACACCCATGCCAAAGCAGTAATACCACCGGAAGAATGCCCTAACTATTCATCACCAAAAGCAGCGCCCCTCGGAAAAATAGCATCCTGAAAAACAGTCCCTCAGAGGCCCTCGGAGCCATCAGAAGACACAAAGATCGGCCCAGTCAGCATCTAGTAGATTAAAAGATATACCTTGTCTTAACTTTTTACACCTGTATCAACATAGCGACACCTATACTTACTAAAACACATGCACAACGACACTTGTCCCTAACAAAGTCTATATAAAGGGAGGTGATCAATTGAAGAAAGATAACTCCAGACACACACATACAAAGATACACACACAAAGATTGAGGAGGAAAAGTTCAGTGAATTAAGGAAGAAATATTCTCGCACCTCTTGTTCTTTCCACAAAACCGTCGTTTTTGAATCACGGGCAGGGCGTTTCGACCCAAAATAATACTCGTTAAATATGGAATATATCCAAACCCGTTAACAAAGAGCATCAATATATGAGCAAAACTCCTGAAAAAGTTTAGAAAAATCCTACTAAGAATCAACCATAACTTACCGAGGGGAGCAGGTTCAGATACTACCTTCTTCGGTAACTCCGGAACTATCGGAGACCTGGGCTCAACTCCATGAGGAGAGTCGGGAGATGGATCCCTAGAAGATATGACCACTACCTCAGTAGTATCCTGGGAAAACTTTCCCCGCCAGTCCTCGTAGAAATCCCTTCCTCTGAAACCCTCGGAGAACTCCCCGTATCGGACCCAGAGACCGGTACCAGAGCTAAACTTGAATAAGGGCCCATCTGGCGTAGTAGAACCGCGTTCTGAATCACCCCCGCAGCATCTATGAACAAACGGGTGTGATCCTCGTGAGTTCCTCCTGCCTCTGAACCAATGTGCTCGCCCTCGGGAGCATTAACCTCCTCTTCATCATGATCACCCTCCTCCGGAACGTCAGAAACACCGCTCGGAACGGGCTCCATGGGACCCGATTGCGAAAAATAATTCGCTAAAATAGCCCCTGCACCATCCGAAAACCACCAAATAGTTATGACTTACCCCTATGTCAAAAGAAAAAACAAGAGCAAAAACAAGATACTTACTAAAAATATTTAGGGCCTCGGGAACCAGGGACAACGGCATCTCGATAGCATCATCGGCAAATACCACGCGATGAAGCCCAGATGTCTCGAACAGCATCAGAAAATCGTCCGACTCCATCAGAAGTTGCTGTGAAATCACCGGGGACAGAACCATATCCTGATCCAAGGTGCGCACGGGAGCCGCGCCCTATCTCCAGTCAAAAGGCATGTCCCATTGACCTTGAGCAGGTTGCACGGAGAAATACCTGTTCTTCCAGACACTGTGAGAGCTGATTGACCCCATCTAGTATCCTCTTCGTGGAGTATTTAGTGTTGTCTCGGTGACGAACATGATAAAACGGATAACCCCCGGGTGAAATTACCACATCAAAAATAGAAAAGAAATGGTCCACCCCGCACTCCAACCCATTCACCTGACACCAGAAGACGTAGATGCAGAGGGCGGCGAATCCATTCGGAACCATTTGACTCGGACTGATGTTACACGCCTTGAACACTTCACAGAAGAAGGGTGGCATAAATGAGCGCCACCCATACCGCACCTGAGCAAAGTAAACCGTTAGCATCCCCAGGGGTGGATAACATGCCCTCTGATCCTTCGTTGGAATCTGAAACACCATATTCTTCTGGAAGGCTCCAGTGGAGGTGAACAAATCCAACACCTGCTCACGAGTAGCAACACTCGGGATTTTCTCAATTTTGGCAAAATCGCGAGCAGCAGCAGCCTTCTTCAATTTGGGAACCCTAGCTTTTTTGGAAGAGGCAGTGCCGCCCTCAACGGCAGCAGAAATTTCGCCCTTCTGTTTACGGGTGATCACTCCCGTCGGAATACCCCCCATCCCCGCCAAAGAGTCGACGACAGCAGTAACTCCAGAAGCAGTGGAAGCAGCGATGGGATCGGTATTAATGGAAGAAGCCATCTGAGCGATAATTAAGAGAAGGTGTTTATCCGAAAAGAAGAAAGAAAATAAGAGCGCGTGAATTTACTAGAAGATTGAATTACGAAAGGAGAAGAAGAAGAAGAGGAAGAATAGAATTTTTTGCTCTAAAGAAGATTTACCGTAAGAATGAATTGTGAGAGTGGGGAGAGGAGTGAACAGTCCTCCTATTTATAAACGGAGGAGACAACGGTCAGATGCTTCTTCAAACGTAGAGCATATTTAAAGCTCCACGTATCCACCGCGTCTGCGCGCCACGCCGTTACAAATCTGACTGTTGCCAAACGGTCAGATGTTTTGAACTTTGAAGTCGGTCAACGTGAACATACAACCTACGCCCCGAGATCTCCGCGTGCTTAAAGACAGTACCCCCAAGGGCATCCAGGTAAAATGCCTTTGACTCGTTTTTAAATAATTACAAATACATGTATATGCTCCCTCGGAAAATACCAAAAAATAAGTACATCGAAAACCAAGACTCGGACTAACCCCTCACCTCACTGAGGACGATGAATAAAATTTCCCTCGCCTCTACGAAGGCGATCGAAATTTAGGGGGGCTAGTGTTAGCTATAAGAAATAAATATGAGACTAAAATGACGTATTATTCCTAAATATAGGAAATAATACATGGACAATACTATTGTCACGAGTACTTCCGATGAGATGTACCCACTTCTAATAAGGAGGCCCCTCGGAATTTATCAAACCCCTCGGTCACTGACCTAAAACGGAATGAAGGAACATCCGAGGAGACGCCTAAGCATCCCTTGGAAAGTCCACGATGAATAAAAAAGAGATATCAACGCGGCATCAGAAAAAGAGTAAATCCCGATGGATCCGCGCGACTCCGATATCCATCAATGCGCCAAGAAGGACCACAACGGACCCCGAGTCCCATAATCTTGCGAGAATGCTTCCTTGTTGAACACTCCCCAACATAAATCACCCTTGGAACATCACTTCGAAGAACAAACACCAGAACAAAGCTATATCTAAGTACTAGAGCCCCTAGAAGATCTTCTACGAGGGCTTGGACCACAAAATATCACTTCACGAAGGCCAAGTCAACCCCGAAGACCATGCCCACGCCCTCGGAGACCCAGTCAAAGGTGAAGGCACCCCTGGGAGACCATGCTCAACCTTCGGAGACCTAGTCAATGGTGGAGACACCCCTCGGAGGACATATACAGAAGCCCTACACCAAAACAAACCCATACCAAGCAACACCACCACCCGAAGAAGACCCTAACTAGTCCATCAAATCGTCGCTCTAAAAAACAACCCCTCAGAGATCCCCAGAGTCCTCGGAAGAAACACAGACCAGCTTCGTCAGCATCTAGTAGACTAAAGATAAACCCTATCTTATCTTGTTGTACTTTTGCGCATATTACAACACATGTACTTACTAAAACACATGCATAACGACACTTGTCCCTAACCAATTCTATATAAATGGAGGTGATCGATTAGAAAAAGATAACTTCGGATACACACATACAATCACATACACAAATTTGAGGAGTGGAGTTCAATGAATAAAGGAAAGAATATTCTAGCATCGTTATCTTGTATAAAATCATCGTTTTTGAATCAAGGACAGGGCGTTCCGACCCTAAATATATCCGTTAAATAGGAAATAATATCCAACATGTTAACATTTTAGATCTATAAGGATAGAGAATTTATAAAGGAAGTTCTAAATTTTGGGTAGCTAAAAAGATTATACTCATCACACAATATATAGCCTTTCTTTATATATATATATATATATATATATATATATATATATATACTAGAAACTCTGGCACGCGTTCCCGCGTGAATATATTTTTAATTTGTATAGGGAAGAAAATAATTTTAATGAGAAAAGACAACATATATAAGGATATATAATTTATTTATAAAGATTCTAATTTTGGGAAACTAAATCACCAATTACCATAATTATTTTAGTTAATAATTTTACTTCAATTATAAGGCTAGATTAGAAACTTAGTAAAAAAATTCTTGTCCAACACTAAAATTATAATGCTAAAACTGAAAATCAAAGTTTGGTGTCACAATTTGCCTTTTTTTATATAATAACTAGAAACGTTGGCACGCAGTTCCTGCGTGAATATATTTTTAATTTGTGTAGGACAGAAAATTACTTTAATGAGAAAAAACTACATATATAAGGATATATAATTTATAAACAAAGATTCAGTTTTTATGAAACTAAATCACCAATCACCATAAGTATTGTAATTAATGATTCTACTTAAATTATAAGGCTAGATTAGGAACTTAATAATAATTTTTTGTGCAACACTAAAATTATAAGGCTAAAATTGGAAATTAAAAGTTTGGTGTCAGAGTTTGCCTTTCTTTATATAATAGTATAGATATAGACATCGATATCGCAATCAAGATTATATTCATCACACAATAATCTTATTTTCTTGTAGTTTATCATTAAAGCCCTCCCTCCAAGTTATTAATTATATGTAGTAATATAGTAATATAAGCACGTTTCTTGCTCAACTTGTGTTAAGAAGACTTAAGATAATATTGAATCTTATTTAGTGAATATCATTTTAATTTCTTTTCAAATATGACGAGTACAGGTTGCCAGTTTCATTAAATTACTCTTTCGACGTAAAAATGGGAAGATACAGTCCCGTGAGAAAATTATTTTCCTATTCTACATTAACATACAAATAAGTTATTTATTATTTTTTTGAGCTGTATAAACAAATTATTCGATATATATACATTTTTTGCCCTATACATGCATTATTATTACTGTTGGGTGTTGGGGTATATATTATGAATAGTTTGGGGCTAGATAGATTAGAATATTGAATTATCTGAGGTGAGATGTATTACAATATCCAATATATATTTTTTCGTACATAATGAAGCCGTTACGGCTTCTGCCTCTTATATATCTCTCTCCAAATCAATATAATTTACCTTTCATCCATCAGATTCATCAGATTTTTATTTAATTATTTTAGCTATTAGTAGGTATATTTCATAATTTAATTAATGCTTTGACTTGCTCTTCAAGCCACTTTCTTTATGGAGTATGGACTCTCTGGAACAATTACGCTCTGCACAAAAAAAAATAACAAGGCTACCATCACCGCCGCCGTAACTATAACAAGGCTAGCTCGCAGTCAATCCTCTTCCTTCACTCCCACCACCGTCACCCGCCACCTCCGCTGCCTCACCACCTGCGCCGCACAAGAGCCTAACATCCCCATCAGCATGATCGGCGACGTCGGCTACGGCAAAACAACCCTAATCTCACGCCCGTTCAATCTCTCCGCCATGGCTACAGTCACCTCCGGCATAACTGTAGCAAGGCTAGCTCGCAGTCAATCCTATTCCTTCACTCCCTCCACCGCCTGCCTCCTCCCCACCTGTGGCCGTGCCGCACAAGAGCCTAACATCCCCATCATCATGATTGGCGACGTCGGCCACGGCAAAACAACCCTAACAGCCGCCCTCTCCATGGCCTTGGGCAACTTGGAGAAACGATATCCGCATTACGCCTTTATGGACTTCCCCGTGCAATCTGATTACGCTAAGAAAATGGTTAGCGGAGCTGTTGCGGAGGATATGGCTGGTGCGATCTTGGTGGTGTCTGGCGTGGAGGGGCTGACGAAGGAGCACATTATTATGTTGGCTAAGCTAGGCGGGGATCCGAAAATGGTGGTGTTTTTGAACAAACAGGATCAGCTGCATGATGACGATGATGATGATCAGTTGCATGCATTGGAATTGGAGGTGAGAAGACTCCTTTCGTCTTTCGAGTTCCCTGGTGACGACATTCCCATTGTTGCCGGTTCGGCTTTGCTTGCTTTAGAGGCTTTAAAGAAGAAGAAGGAGACGAAGATAAAGAGAGGGGAGAATGAGTGGGTGGATAAGATTTATAAGCTAATGGATGAGATGGATAATTACATTTATAATCCTGATCTTCCTGATGAAGAGATGTTCAAGAATGATAGAGCGTATTAATATTTGCCTTTCTTGATGACAATTGCGGATACCGGTAGCGGAGGTCCTTTTCCGTCGTTGCGATACCTCTTTCCCCCGGGCCCGGACGAAGGCACCATAGGATCTTCTACTGTAACAGTCGTTGGGAGGATAGAGAGAGGGCACGCTTGTCTGGGTGACCCATTGGAGCTTGTGGGTTTGAGAGACACTAGTAAGAGGGACGTTATCGTAGAAGGTGTGGTAACGGTAGGGGTAAGGACTGATATTTCAGGTCCTGGCAAAAAAGTGGAATTGTTGTTGAGCGGTGTGCACAAGAATGATGTTCATTGGGGAATGGTGTTGGCCGAACCTGGAACCATTGCGACGTTCCACAGGAAGTTTACGGCTATTGTTTACGTGCTGAAGGAGGAGGAGGGTGGAAGATGGATCCCCATATTGGTTAATGAGAGGTTGAAGTTTTACATGTCTATTGATGAAGTGAACTGGATTATGGACGACAAGTACGAGAATGAGGAGGAGAAGGCGACTATGAAACGTATCCTTGAGGATTTGGACAATGATATTATGCTTGTTGCGACGGGGAAAGTGAACTCGATTATTGATAATGATAATGATATCGTTGACAAGCTTGAGCACGGTGAACATTACAAGATGGACGTTGAGCTTATTACGCCAATGGCTTGTGTGCAAGGTATGAGATTTGCCATTCGAGACCTTGATGGGAACGCTACAGGACTAGGCGTTATTCAGGCACTCACTAAAGAGTGTTGAGCAATAATGTAGAATTTAGCTTCAATTTACACAAGTAGTGAACATCTTCTTTAAGTTATTGCAAATCATTGAAGGTATATGGCTAATAAACAAAAAAAGTTACAATATTTTTTTGATTTCTATGTCAATTTTTTCCGTGAGTTATGCTTTATACTAAAAAAGAAGTTGTGGTTGCAAAAATATTTTAGTTTTGTAACATTAATTCGCTTTTATAGAAGAACTATAGCTTTTTTGACTTTCTACTTTGTGTAGTGATTATGTGTGTTTCATATAAGAGTTTGATGTGATTTGTAAAAAATTATCAACCAATTAGTGCTAACTTCAAAATACAACCAATTTGCAACAACAATGTTCTAATAAAAATATAGATAACATCTAAATGCTCCCAAAACATGAAATGGAAACTTAATTGCAAAGCTACACTCAACACATACCATGCACGAGTACGTAATTAAAATTAAGTCAAACAAAATGACTTAAGCGTATAGCATCCCATCACAAAAAAAAAAAAAAAAACTGAAGGGCGGAAATAGGCGGAGAAACGGAGAGGAATCTCCGGAAATGTTGAAGCTTTTGGTGACTAAAGTTCGGTCGCTACTCTTGCTTGGCAGTTGCAGAAATTCCGGGCCGGGTCGGAATCGCTCAAAGCTGATCCTAATAAAAGGCAAAATCATGCACTGAATTTTCAGAATTCTATTGATGGATTACGCAATCAAAAGAAATCATCCAAACATCACAAAAATATCATTGTCAACGAATGGTATTCAGGAAGCTGAAGATCATTAGAAGTATGAGCAGCCATACATCAAAGAACAAACATCCAAATTAAATTTAGCCAAAAATGCAATAACGAAGAATAGAACATGAGATGACAAGGTCTCACTTCCACCAGCATGTGAAAGGTTCGTTTCAAGCAGTTACACAATGCCTCAGTTGCATTCAACAACTGCCTCAGCAGCTCGACGAGGTTTGCTTTTTCGCCTGCTCGTACTGTGATGGAAACCATTTGATTTATTCGGATCTTCTGTGCTTGATCCGGTTCCATTTCCAATTTCGTCTTTCCCAGACTCTGCTTTATCTTTCACCTGAGCCGCACTGCTTTTTTGTTTTTTTCCCGTTCGGTGTCAGTTTCACGGATTTATCTGGTACACCAGTTGTATCCTCATTGTCTTCTTCTTCTATTTTTTGAGCTTCTTCTTCATCTATCTCCTCCTTAAGTGATTTATGTGGTCTTCCTCTTCTCTTTTGTGCAGGGATTTTTTCTTCCTCGGCACTCCCAGTATCATCTTGGTTAGTTGAGGATAGCTTATTTTCCTTCGATCTACCTCTTCCCATTTCTCAAAACTAGATATCACAAAAGACTTTGATATTTCTGCCAGAGAAATGCCAAGAACCATGAGAGAATTGGCAAGAGAAATGACAAAAACATCAATATGTCATTGGGAAAAAAAAGAAAAGTGTTTCCATTCAGAACATAAAGCTTGCTGCATTTCTTACACCTTTCCAATATTTGTATCTGTTGTAGAACGATCCAATTAAGACCCAAAATTTACTAAGGCATCAAGACAGGCAGACAAAATGAAAACTTTGTAGGTTTGTATATTGGTGAGGTTACATGAATGAACATAATGATCAATCAGAAACAGGCTAGCACGTCTTGCAACTTATAGTAAAGTTCGAGATCATTCTTCTCTAACACGGGAAGTTACCAAAGCACACTTCAACACAGCCTTTAGAGTAAAACTTTTATTCAACTGTGCAAGGATAACTTTGAGACTTTTTTAACCAGTCATTAAAACATAGAAAAGCTTAATACAACATATATATATATATATGAACTATAAGAACATTTTGCACGAAGCCGCTAAAGATCACATACACATGATCAAAAACCACAAACTTAAAAAGTACCAAACATTTCACAAAATATGACAACTTTCTAAGATAACAAAGAAACAGAACCCATTGAGAGTCCGCCCACAACATGAGTGACATTTGAACTCAAAAAACAAAGTAATACACATAAAAAACTGATAACACACATAGAAAATAGCACAAAATCGAATAAATCATACTCACCAACAGCTTCATAAGAAACAGAGTGAATCTGATGAACCACAGATACTTCTTCAATAGCAACTAATAGGAATTGGTAAGAAGCTGAAGAGCGCGTTGAATAATAGTGCGACTTTAATTTAAAGAGATTGCACTGCAAATTAAATAAAATAATAAAACTAGATCAATTAAGTTGTATATAAGATTCAAATTATTATCCAAAAAGGGCTAAGAGATTAGTAGCAGGTGGAAAATTAATCTGAAAAAGGAGGAACATACCGAAGAGAAGAGCAGTAAAGGAGTAAGATGATAGAAGAGAAGAGAATGTTGTAAAGTGGACCCTTCGGATAGAGCGAAAAACACGGCAATAAATGAAATGCGAAAAAATAAACGACTCACATATTTTACGTGGAAAACCCCAAATTACTTTTGGGTAAAAAACCACGGGCACAGTAGAAGAACTTCACTATGAGTGTAAAATAGGAATTACAACTCTCAGACTTTTACCGTAGTAAAGTCGCACAAACTCTCTATTATTACCTCACACTTACAACACACTAACAACACTCTTTATATATTAATTACATTTAATTATATAAGAGAAGGAATTGTATGTTTTGGGATGATATAAAATGGAGAAGGAGCTTGGAATTTATAGGCTAAATTCTAAACAAAAAAGGTGTTAAAATAATGTGGTGATTATAAAAAAAAAACCTTCCACTAATCACCGCCCCAACACCATTAATCACCGCCCCAATTCATTAATCACCGCCCCAACAATCTCCCACTTGAACATTTGATTAGAGACTAATCAGTTCTTCACACCATTCTTTCTACCTCGCCCTTCATGTTGCTTACGTTTTCACCAGACCACACGAGGACCGACACTGAACAAACTTGTCAGCATTAACATTTTTCGTCATGAAATCAGCTATGCTATCTATAGTGTGAATCTTCTACACATCCACAGTACCCTCCTCGACTTTCTCACGAACAAAGTGATATTGCACCCGAATATGCTTTGTCTTGGAATGAAACGCTGGATTCCTTGCAAGATGCAATGCACTCTGACTGTCACAGAATAGAGAAATACTCTCTACCTTGTGGCCGAGTTCCTCCAGAACCATTTTCAGCCGAATCGCCTCTTTACTGGCCTACATAACTGCCGCATATTCAGCCTCTGTTGTTGATGTCGCAACAACTGACTATAACTTTGAAATCCAACTCACTGCACCTCCAGCAAGAGTAAACACATATCATGTCGTGGACTTGACAAATATCACCTGCATAGTCAGAATCAACATAGCCCTTGACTGTAAAACCTGATCCTCCATAACATAATGCAACATCTGAGGTTCCCTGAATGTATCTCAGAACTCTATTTACTGTACTCCAATGCTCTCTTCCCGGATCCGCCATGTATCGACTAACCACTCCCACTGCATGTGCAATGTCTGGTCTAGTACATATCATAGCAAACATTAGACTTCCCACTGTTGATGCATACGGTACTTGAGACGTCTCATTCCTCTCTTCTTCACTGCTAGGACACATACTTTAGGATAACTTGAAAGTAACAGGAAGAGGGGTAGAGATTGGCTTACAATTTTGCATATTGAACCGCCGCAAAATCTTCAACAGATAGTTACTCTGAGAAAGCCAAATCTTCCTGCTATGTCTGTCTCGGTGGATTTGCATCCCTAGAATCTTGTTTGCTGGTCCTAAGTCCTTCATTTCAAATTCCCTAGCCAGTTCAGCCTTCAATTCTTCAATACGAGCTTTGTTGGGGCCTGAAATCAACATGTCATCAACATACAACAGTAAAATAACAAAGTCATCACTAGATCTCTTGAAATATGCACAAGGATCTGCATTCAGCCTGTTGTATCCAAGGCTCATTATGAATGAATCAAATCTTTTGTACCAACACCTCGGTGCTTGTTTGAGACCGTACAAAGATTTGGTCAACCTACAAACCAAGTTCTTCTTTTCTTCTTCAATAAATCCTTCTGGTTGGAGCATGTAAATTTCTTCTTCAAGATCACCATGAAGAAAAGCCGTCTTTACATCTAACTATTCAAGATGTAAATCAAATGTAGCACACATCGCCAGAACCACCCGCACAGTTGTCATTCGGACCACTAGAGAAAATATTTCGTTGAAATCAATCCCTTCCTTCAGAGCATATCCTTTCACCACCAATCGTGCACGATACCTCTGCACTTGGTCATCACTATTACGTTTGATTTTGTACACCCATTTGTTGCCAATGGGTTTCCTCCCTTGTGGTAGAGACACAAGTTCCCACGTCTTATTCTTATGGAGTGCTTCGATTTCCTCCTGCATTGCTGCCATCCACTGAGCTGCATCTGAACTACTCATTGCTTCCTGAAGAGTTGATGGCTCCCCTTCCTTAGTTAAAAGACAATATGCAACATTATTCTCCATAGAAAAAGTCTGAGTGCCGGCCTGGTGGTCTCTTGATACGTGTCGATCGACGTATCCCCGAGACTCCTGACTCCGTTGTCTCCTCAGGTTCATGCTCTGGTTCAATAGGGCCATCCTGCTCAGCATCCTTCTCGGCTACTACTGTTGTAGTTTTTGGATCTTCCCCTGTACTGCTATTATTTCCTTTCTTATCTTCCGTGAAGATAACCTCCCTGCTTACAACTATCTTGTGGGTAGTGGGGTCCCACAAGCGATACCCCTTCACTCCTTTAGCATACCCTAAGAACAAACACTTCCTGGATTTTGGGTCCAGCTTTGTTTTCTCTTGAGTATTGAACATAACATAAGAGGGACTCCCAAATACATGGAGATTAGAATAATCAACTGGTTTACCTGTCCACGCCTCCATCGGTGTTTTCAGCCCCAGTGCTGTTGACGAAGATCGGTTCACCACATAACAGGCGGTATTGACTGCTTCTGCCCAGAACGACTTTTCTAAGCCTGCATCCTGCATCATGGCTCTTGTTTTATCCAACAAAGTCATGTTCATCCGCTCTGCCACCCCATTCTGCTGCGGAGTGTATGTCGTAGTAAACTGCCTCTTAATCCCAGCATCTTTACAGAAGTCTTCAAACTCCTTGCCAGTATATTCCCCTCCATTGTCAGATCTAAGGCACTTGATCTTTTTCCCAGATTCAAGTTCCACCAGCACTTTGTACGTCTTGAACATCGAGAACACCTCTGCCTTACTCTTGATCATGTACACCCAACATCTCCCAGGGATAGTACCAGTGCTTGCCACACGTCAGAGTGAATCAATTCTAGAATGACTTTACTTCTAGAATCTGAACTACGAAACTTTATACGATGTTGCTTGCCAACAACACAATGCTCACAAAAAGGTAAAGATACCTTCGTGAGGCCCGGAAGTAGTTTCTTCTCTGCAAGAACCTTCATGCCTTGTTCCGACATATGTCCGAGCCGCTGATACCAAATCATTGATGATTTCCCAATCGACTCATATGAAGCCACTAACGCTTCTTCCACTTGCAAAGCCCTCCCATGTACCATGTATAAGTTTTCGGCAATCTTCATCAGTACAAGCGCACCCCTTTTAACTTTCATGATCTTGTTTCGCGACCCAATCTCACAACCAAGATCATCTAGTTGTCCATAAGACAACAAATTCTTGCATAATCCCTCCACGTGTCGGACATCTCGAATGGTCCGAACAATCCCGTCATGCATCTCCATCTTGATCGTACCGATGGCAACAACTTTCAAAGGTTCATTTTTACAGCTATACACAGATCCTCCAGCGATCGGTGTATACTCATGAAACCACTCCCTCCGGGGAGTCATATGAAAACTGGCACCTGAATCAATAAGCCATACATCATCGAAGCCACGCATACCTCGAATATCTGTTGCTGCTTCACAGCATAGTACATCACCATCATCTGAAGTGCTAGCAACGTTCCCCTGAGGATCATAATTCTTCTTGTTCGAATCCTTAAGATTCCAACAGTCCTTCTTCAAACAATGCCAACAACTGCCCTTGGTCCTTGACTTAGATCTCCCCTGTTTCTTACTCCCACTTGCACCGCGCTCTGTCGTTCTCCCTCTTATCACCGACAAGACACATGCTTGTTGCGAACCTGCCTCCTTGTCTTCTCTGTTTTTGCGCCGACTCTCTTCTTCCAGAATAGCGGCTGCAACTTCGTCGAAGACCAAATAATCCGTGAGGACATTATTTGTTAAGTTGATGACAAGTTGGTCATACGAATCGCGCAGAATTTGCAGCAGAATTTCAGCACGTTCAACCACTTATATTTTATGACTCAACGACGTCAATTGAGAAAATAGAGTATTTAAAACATTGAGGTGCTCAGTTACCGGGGTAGATTCCGCCATCCTCAGTGTGCACAATTTCCGTTTAAGGAAAATTTTGTTGTGTAGGGACTTCGCCTCATACAGCTTGTTGAGATGGTCCCATATCTCCTTAGTTGTCCTCTTCTCTTCAACGTTTGACAATACGCCATCACCTAACGCCAGGTGAATATTTGCGATAGCGTTGCCGTCCATCTCGTTCCACTTCGTATCATCTGTGATTTCCACCGGCATGTCGCCAATCGTCGCGAGACACCCATCTTTTTGCAAGATGGCTTTAATCTTCAGTTTCCACAACGAGAAATTACTCTTGTGGAATTTCTCGATCTTGAATTTCGCCGTCATTGCTTCTATCACGTACCACCGTCACTGAAAAAATAATTTCAGTACGATACCCACAGATATCACCAAGAACCCGGATATGAACCGAGGCTCTGATACCACTGGTTATAAAGTGGACCCTTCGGATAGAGCAAAAAATACGGCAATAAATGAAAGACGGGAAAATAAACGACTCACAGATTTTACGTGAAAAACCCCAAATTACTTTAGGGTGAAAAACCACGGGCAAGGTAGAACAACTTCACTATGAGTGTAAAATTGAAATCACAACTCTCAGACTTTTACCATAGTAAAGTCGCACAAACTCTCTATTATTACCTCACACTTACAACACACTAACAACACTCTTTATATATTAATTACACTTAATTATATAAGAGAAGGAATTGTATGTTTTGGGATGATATAAAATGGAGAAGGAGCTTGGTATTTATAGGCTAAATTCTAAACAAAAAAGGTGTTAAAATAATGTGGTGATTATAAAAAAAATCTTCCACTAATCACCGCCCCAACAGAGAAGAGCTATAAGTGAAGTGAGGGAACGTGAAGAGATATTTGTTGACTGGTTTTGTTTGTAGATTTGATTTGGTGTTGTATAGGCGACACTAGCGACTCACTCACACCCTCTTTTTTCACGTTATTTATATATATAATTTAAATAATTGTGAGAAAATAGTGGTGATATAAATAGAAGGAGGACTATACAAGGCGCGTCAAGCTTGGAGTCCCCAACCAAGCAAGACCGAGAAAAAGGACAGAATGCTAGGGAGGCTTATAATTGTGCCTCTCAGAACGAAGTAATGCCGAAATGAAGTTGCAAACATGTACCCCAAAAGTTTCGCATCCGAGGCTCACACCCAAAGATGGAGTGTGCAAATCGGCTTTGAGCTTTTGTAATGGAACTTGCTTGCTTCTTTTCACATGGGGGCCAACGAAATGGTAAGCCCGCTTAGGATTGTAATAATTTTCCCCAAAAATTTCGCGGCCGAGGATTACACCCAAAGGTGGAGTGTGCAACTCGAATTTGAGCTTTTGATATGGTACTTGTTTACTTTCCATATGTAGGCTACCGAATAAGAACGTACAAATAAGAGCATGCCCAAAAACGTGGCACCTCAAAATAATAAAAAGGTACATGGAAATAAAGGAGCATAAATGATACCTAAGATCCTTATAGTTATGACAATCAAAAGCATAGTAGATCCTACTAAACAACCACCAATAGATAACTAAGTGATCGCACAAAAGGTGCGGGTCTCCAATCCAACGAACCTTCGACCATGCAGTGGCTTGAGCACTCGGGATGGAATCGCCGCCAAAGTGAATCTCAACCGCAGCGCAAGATGAGTGGCTGTGCATAAATCTCGCCAATTTTTGGATGATAAGACCGTTGGAACTGCGGTCTGTAATGTACAAAGATCGGCGAAAAGTTAGGAGATTCCACAAGTGACCAACCAAAGATCCAACACAGGCGCCTAGCGGTCGTGGAGGCCGAGAGCCTATGGTTCGACCAGATTTCTCCAAAAAAAAATAGCGTGAAAGTGACCGTAAAATCCATGCCAGCAACACTAAAACAAAATACTATACATGATCTCAACAAGTAAACCGAATGACCAATCCCAAAACCGCAAATGGAACGCGGTTCCAATAGCCCAACCACAAGAATGTCCACAATAATATAATCATCAAATACAACCAAATCGAAGTCCAAAAAGTACCAAACTGAAGTAATCAAACAAACAAGCCAAGAATCGCCGTGTGCAAGGATTTTCAAGTACCATAGATCGAAAAGAGATGAGAGAAAAGATGAAGCCGTGGTCAATTGTACTTGAGTGAAAGAAACGCTAACGAAACAATGTCGTGCAATCACATGAAAAAATGTGATTTTATAAAGGCTATGTGTATGGAATGGATCGGTTAGAATGCAATGGGCAAATAAATTATGGTACTCCCGAGGGTTCGAGTGGTGTATCTCGGGAGGGGAGAAGATCCACCAATATGTACCATTCAACCAATGTAAAGTAACCAAGTAGTGTGCAAAGAGTTGAGTGAAGCCAATATCAAAAAAGTGCTCAAGTGTGTGTAAATTGGCCAAAGAAAACAAATTACCTTCACTCGTGTAAAGCCGAATGCAAAATAAGACAAGACGTGAGCCAAAAGAATTAAGAATTGAAAAAAAATACCTCATCCCAACGTGGAGGATGGATGTGGTAGAGAGGACGATGAGGGAAGCCGTCAATTCAATACTTTTGGAACTCGAAGATAGGCCCATTCCTCCTTATCTTTCATAACAAGAGATTTTACTTTCAAACTAGCCTCATTTATAGGAATTCTCCCATTCAACCGAAGCGTGCAAGCCTCATTAGCAAGTTGATCCGCCACAAAGTTTCCTTCTCGGAATACATGTTTGATGGTACCATGTAACTCCCGAAGAAAAAACCGAATCTTATCAATATATTCAATGATTTTCCAAGGACCACCGGACTCGGCATAGATAATAGGAAGAGTGATACTAGCATCTATCTCAACCTCAACATTAAAAATGTCAAGTTCATAGCAATGCTCAAGGCCTTGATAGATAGCCATAATTTCCGCTTCAACATTAGTAGAATGATCTAACGCCAAGTGAAAACACCACATATCATTTCCAAGGTGGTCACAAAGAATGCCCCTGGATCCGGCCAACCTCGGGTTGCCTTTAGAACTACCATCGGTGTTGAGCTTGAAATAACAAACTTTTGGTTTCTCCCAAATAACAACAATAGGTGGCTTCAAGACCACAATACTAAGCCGAACTCCCCAATCATTGGCGACATTCTTGTCTCCAAGCCAAAATTTTCTGGGACACGGAGTGATGGCAAAAAGATCCTAAATGTGACTAATAACCTTGCCAACAATTTTCTTAGCATTCATAGGAATTCTTCTATGCCTCGCATCATTACGAGCCGCCCATATGAACCAAAGCACAAGAATTGGAATTAAAATCCGAATATGGCCTAGAATGATCTTCTTTTTCGAATAAATCCAATAAGCAATAATGCTCCGCCACAAGACAACTCTCGGCCTCTTAATCAAGAAGGTGTCAAAAAATATTTTCCACACTTCTTGAGCAAGCTCACTTGACCAAAAAAGATGATCATTAGTTTCAGCATTCTTGTTACAACAATTGCACATGGAGACCATTTCAAACCGCTTATGATTACCATCCGTAGGCAAAAGATTTTGCATATATCTCCAAATAAAGAAGAAAATATTAGGCATAATAAACTTGTGCCAAAGGAATTTAAAAACACCTTGAGATTCATGCGGTCCTTGAAGGCTTTCCACGTCGATTTAGTAGAAAATTGACCGCTAGATTCATGCTTCCAAAGAGGAGTATCTCTACCAACTTGGAGAGTTGGTTTAGCCACCACTTTAGTGAAATATTCTTCACAAAGTGCCTCATCAAGCTTAACAACATCCCATTCATCATTCTCCCAAAAATCACAAATCTTATGGTTGTTATCAATATCGGCCCCTTCCTTCGGTTGTAAAAGGCCATCCCCAATCCAATGATCTTGCCAAAAAAATGCTTCACCACTTTTCACAAGACAAAAAAGATGAGGTTGGGCAACAACCGCTTCTCTAGTAAGTCTCTTCCAACCACTTGATTCCCAACCTTGAATGCTAAGAAAATCTTGTCGGTTAGTGTATCTAGCCATCATGAAATCTCCACCATGATTTGATCCCAAATGTCGCCACCATACTCCTCAAAGATTTCACATTGAGTCCGACCAAATCATAAGGCGCACAAATGCGCTCCCTACTTCTCCAATGCATCCGGCGCTTCACATCATTCGAACCCCATAAAAACCGAGCAAAGATTCTTTCAAGATCCTCCAACACACAAAGAGGTGGTTCCAATATTTGACAAAGATATATTGGGATCGAACAAAGAATGCTCTTAATAAGGGTGAGCCTACCTCCAAAATTAAGGAACTTCATCTCCCACCCGGATATCAGCCCGCGGACTTGATCGATCCACTTTTGAAAGTGTGTGGAATTAAGTCGGCCACGAACAAGCGGAGCCCCAAGATATGTGATGGGAAAATCACCACGAGTGAAACCCGTAACTTCACAAACTCTTCGGATATGAGCACTACTCACAAAAATAGTGGGAATGTAACAACTCTTTGCGGCATTAATATGTTGTCCCGATACCATTTCATAAAGCAAAAGGAATTCCTTAAGCACTTTCATGTTTTTCACAGTGCCACGAACAAATATACACAATCATCGGCATATGCTAAGTGAGAAACTGGATTTCCTCCCCCCGTGTCCAAGAACATATCATTATTCCGAGCATATAATTGATCAAGACCGTGGGAAAGGAATTTCTCCGCAATAATAAAGAGCCCGGGAGAAATGGGATCTCCTTGCCGTACACCATGCTTAGATTCAAAGAATCCATTAGCTTCACCATTCACAAGAATAGAAAAGAAACAATGCTCAACACAATTCTTGATATACCATATCCAATTCCGAGAGAAACCGAATTTAAAAAGGCATTGATATAAAAAATTCCAATCAAGACGATCATAAGCCTTTTCCATATCCAATTTCACAATCGCATTGTGTTTATCATGTCTCCTCCCAAGGTTATAAACCATTTCTTGCGGAAGGAGGATATTATCACCAATGAGATGATCTTTCACAAAACCACTTTGAGTTCTTAGATTTGTCACGACAATCTTTCTTGAGATGGCCATTTTTTCCACTTTGCGAGCAAGCGGTATTACTTTTTCTCTTTTTAGAATTCCACTTGGAGTTCTACTTACCATTTCTATTGCCATATTATTGTTTTCCTTGCTACTAGTCTCTTCCTCAAGCATCATGGCCTTGGATCCATCTCCACCGTCACGGTTTTCGTCTTCTTCCTCAATTTTGAGATGACTCTCAAGATCTGCAAAAGAAATATCCCCTTTCTGTGGTTAAGTTCCTTCCTTATGTTTTTCCAAGAAGTAGGAAGTTTGTCTATAATAACAAAAACAATTATACTTTCATCCATATGCAAATCATGTTGTTTGAATTGATTAACAATTTGTTTTAACTCATAAAACTGCTCAAGTACCTTCTGCCACCCACCATAAAATAATGAAAAACTTATTGCTGATAAGTTTCTTACTAGTAGCGTCCTTCACCAAATTTGTTTTCTCTAGATTGTCCAGACTTGTCGAGCGATTGATTTGTCATGGTACATGTCGAACAGAGTGTCTGAAAGCGATTGATATGACTCTTGAAACAATAGTCGTCTTCTTCCCATTTCAGCATGCTTCATGTTTAACCAATGGTCTCGTCCTTCTTCTGCTTTGGTTTTGGAGTTGTCAGCACGTACACCACTCAGAGTTGCTTCAGAAGGAAGTGCAACGTTTTTTGTCAGCCCCTGGAATTATCTCCATCGAACTTCTCCAGTTTCACAATATTGGTAGCAAACTCCTTCAACGATCCCCCTCTAGAAATTTTCAAAAATAGAAAATTACGCTTTAAGAAAAGCGTCGTTATTTCGTGACTTTCAAGTTCGAGATTTTGGCATTTTCGGACAAACTCACCAACATATCCAAACCTAGAAGCCTATGCTACATAGACACACTTTCCCTTGGATGAACTTACAATCTATGCAGTGACTTCTATCCACCCTCCTTGTTAAGAAAAATTCTATATGGCCCCTACTCATCCCACTCCTATTATCTCTCTTTGTAAACCAAGTGTTTGCTAAAAGTAAATCATAGGAAATGGCAAAGTTTAAGATAGATTTGCCCGCCTCATTGTGATCCTCAAAGTTATACCCACCGTGGATGTCCTCTAAACAATCACCGCTAGTCCTATGTGACCATTAAAGCCGCCTCCAATAAAAAGCTTCTCGCTACTAGAGATCCTTTGAACCATCTCATCAATCTCCTCCCAAAACTTGCGCTTTGCAGCCTCGTCTAGTCCTACATGTGGTGCATAGGGAATGATGACATTCAAGATCTCATTGACTAAGACCAACTTGAACAACAAGATCATGTCACCCTTTATTATGATCTCCACCACATCCTTGAGCCAAAGCTTATCTATGATGATCCAAACACCATTTTGGTTCCTCTCTATCTCGATATACCAAGTGTTTTGAAAATCGGATCGGACCAACCGACTTGACTGGTTGAACTGTCCGGTCCTTTAGAGGTGAAAAACTCGCAGTTCTCTTTAGGCGGTCCAAGCCGTCGTAAAACCCGGCTGAACCGGGTCGAATCGGCCACCCGGACCGCTCGTAGAACCTGACACTGCTTTGATGAAGCCTAGGCAACACCTTAGCAACAAAGACCACAAAACCAGATCTGGCAAAAAAGAGTAAATCTTATATATCCATGTTTGGTAGGTTTCCGTTGTTCAAGAATTTGAGAGTGAAATCTCATACGAGAAAGAAATTCATGGATCTAAAATGGGAGAACTTGAAATCGTAGACAAAAATTGGCAGAAAAATAAAAAAGATACGAAGTAGAAGGAGAAAAGAAAAAGTAGAAGAAAGAAGGAAGAAATTTTAAATTAATTTGTGTGTACACAACAGAAGAGAGGAGGCGGAGAAATAAGGTTAAGATTAAAAAAAAGCCCATTTTAATAATATATATAAGAACCACAACCCATTAGGACTTTTTAGTTTTATGGGCCATTTGCAGATTTTATAAGCTTTACTTCTTTAATGGGCTTTAGTGTATTTTTAAGTCATTAACATACTTTTTTAATTTAGTTTGCAAACATTATGGGTGCAAAATGCCTTAATACCTAGTTAAAAATAGATACATATACAAATTCTCATAAATAATCATCTATCGGTTCAATAATCGATTTAACCGATTTAACCATGAACCAGTAAGGTTGCCGGGTCGATGACCAATCCGATTTCGAAAACACTGGTTATACCAAAGTTTACAACCCCAATATTCTACAACTCTGGCATTCTCATCGACCCACTTAGTCTCTTGCACCCAGATGATGTTGATCCTCTTCTTGAACATCATCTAAGCTACCTCGGCCAAGCTTCCGGTGAGCGAGCCAACACCTCACGATGCAAGGTGGACTCGACGTTCTTGGACTAACTTATTTGCCTTCACCCGTCCCTAGTAGGTGAGGAACCCTTGCTCATTTGACACCACGTACGGGCATTGATGTCGCGCATCATTTTTGGGCTACGACTTAGCATCCCTTACCTATTTATCGCCACATCCGGGGTCCAATGTAGTGCTTCGCTGAGTAGGGAACGCCCCAACAAGATTCATAGTATGGTTCATATC
The DNA here is from genome assembly GCA_948329865.1 of Linaria vulgaris. Classification (NCBI taxonomy): domain Eukaryota; kingdom Viridiplantae; phylum Streptophyta; class Magnoliopsida; order Lamiales; family Plantaginaceae; genus Linaria; species Linaria vulgaris. The sequence continues at coordinate 37,876,554 of OX415253.1, forward strand.
ATAGGATGTGACGAGATTTTGCGTTGGTTGTTACAAGCCTACTACAACCCTTCTTCTTTATCGTGGTTTGGGACAGGCAGTGAAAGTTCACTGGCATAGTTACACTAAAGATGTAAAGCATTGTACACATGATGATTCTCTAACTTGAGAAATCATAATGTGACCATAGACTTATGGTGTTACCATTTTGAGGGCCAAACTTAATGAAATTAGGTGATGATTTTTTTCCTCCTCTATACGAGATATTACGGATTCATCAAAATCTTCTGAGTCAATATACCTTATGTTGATAAGAGACAACGCATGATTTTATTTTATCTTCTTTAATTTTGTAACTTATCTTATGCTTGTAGCCTAAGTTTACTCATGTATATATAGGAGACACAAAGTTATTGTAATTCAAGCTATCAATAATTATACTTCTACATGGTTTCAACTTGTCAATCATAATCTCATGATTCATTCTTTCGATCCGCCTCCTTTTTTTACACGCTCTCCTGCCCTCTCTCTCTTTACCATAAACGTGCCGCCATGTCTACCGCCTCTCACTCCGATAACAAATCATCCGGTGGTAGCACCGCTACCTCCATCCAAACACCACCATCCCCCAACCAGCTACCATCATCAATGTCTCGTCCCATCACCATCTCACTCTCCGCCTCACGCCCACAAATTACCTTTCATGGCGACTACAAGTAGTCTCCACTCTAAGTGGACTTAACATACTAGGTTACCTTCAGGGCACCCTCAAACGTCCTGATCCCTCGAATGTCATCGGTCACATGCTTTGGTTTCAACATGACCAACTCATATTGTCCGCTCTTATCAGATCCATGTCACCGAAGATCATTCCTTTAATTCATTGCTCGAAGACTTCCTCGAAAGCGTGGGTCCTTCTCATGGGCGCCTTTGCCCATTCCAACCGTACGCACATCATGGCTCTGAAAGACGCCTTAAACAATCCCTCGCTTGGCAACGAGTTTATTACTGAATACTTAACGAACATAAAATCCAAGGTCGATGAGATATCCATGTTGGATCATGTGCTCAATCCCGTTGATATCACCCTTTACGTCCTCAATGGACTTGGCGCCAATTACCTTGACATAGCGACCTCCATCCGCCTTTGTGAGCAACCTCTCTCTTTTGCGGAGTTGCACAATGCCCTTGTCACGCATGAGTCCTACATCAAGCGTTTTAAATATGAGACCGCGACCCTTGTCGCCACCACCAACACTGCCTCCCATGGTTCCGTTCACTCGTGGCTCCAACTCGAGGGGGCGTGGCTCTTTCTATGGTCAAGGTCCTTCTCGTGGTGGTCGATGGTCCTTCTAGTTTTACTAACATTTTTTAGCCTACTGGCGAGGAGGTTATTTGTTAGTTTTGTGGGAAACCTAATCATGTTGAGTCTCGTTGCTACAAACTACAAAATTTGCTTAACCCTACTGCGAATGTGGCTCATACACCACCCCATGGCGCGAACCATCCACTCTCCAACTCTTGGATGGTCGACTCTGGCGCCTCCCACCATCTTACGGGGACATCAATAATCTCGCTCAGCACTCGGAATACGGCGACACTGATGAGGTTCAAATTGCCAATGGCTCGGGCATGTCGATTACACATACTGGTACTTCGGCGCTAATCATATCTCTTGGGCGTCACGTAAGCAACTTGCGGTTACTCGTTCTTCTACGGAGGCCGAGTATCGGGCTTTCGCTACCACTACTTCTGAGGTTCAGTGGATACAACATCGTCTTTCGGAACTTCATGCTCTCCTCACCACCAAACCTACAGTATTTTGGCACGACGCATCTCTCTCTACATCATGCGCTACACTCCCGCATGAAACATATTGCCATTGACATTCATTTCGTGCGAGATATTGTTGCTAAGGGGCTCATCACGGTTTCTCACATCAACACGCAGGACCAACTTGCCGATGTTCCAACTAAGGCCCTCTCGCGCGCTCGTTTCTTCTTGCTTCGTTCCCTAATTGTCTTGGCCGATGGCACGACATTTTGATGGGGCGTATACGAGATATTACGGATTCATCAAAATCTTATGAGTCCATATCACATTCTGTCGATAAGAGATAGCACATGATTTTATTTTATCTTCTTTTCCTTTGTAACTTATGTTATACTTGTAGCCTAAGTTTACTTATTTATATATAGAAGACACAAAGTTTTTGTAATTCAAGCTATCAATAATACAATCTAAATATACTTCTACACTCACGTCATCGCATAATGATAATACCACTTATTATGAATGATAACTTGATAACCCCACGAAAAAAGGAAGCACACGTCTCCTTAATTATTCATTGTATTTTGGAGGAAAGTAATAAGTAATAATTAACAGAGAGAAAGAAAGAAGGAAGGAATCTAAACAAATGCATTAACCCATTAATCATCTGAATCAACAATATATTGATCTCATCTTCTTCTCGTCGACACCAATAATTAGTCCACTCACAAACAAACACTCCCTCGTTATTCCAATTTCTAATTCTTATTCCTCTCCCTCCCTCGTGTATTAAATTAAATCCCACCCCTCAAATCACTATACTAATACCCTATTGCAATTTGCAATTCAATCTCATCAGATTCTGCAATCAATTGTTTCCCTATTCTGTAAACCACACAGAAATAAATACAAAGGCGAACAAATCCTAATCCCATCATCATTATAAATCATAATCATCCACAACCTGTCATTCTCATAAACCACACAAGATTCCCCCATTGATGATAATAATAGATTAACAACAACAACAACAACAACAACAACAACAAAAGTGCCTTTTCTTTTCTTTCTTTAAAAGGGAAAGAACGAATCTTTATTTCATTCGCATCCAAACCCTTATCCCCATTCTTTCATTTCAACAAATTTACCTAAAAAGGCAGCAGATTGTCATTGTAACGAGGTTAAATTGAAGTGGGTTGTCTTTCAATCCCCAAGATTTTGATTTTGAGTTTGAGTTGGAAAATGAAGCACATTGACAGCGCCCCATCAACCCCAGGAAAGTTCAAAATGGAAAAGTCTCCTTACAATAGGCTGAGACCACATTTCTCCTTACCCAAGCTCACATTTTGGTCTTTTCTTTTTGTGGGTTTGATTTACGTATGCTTTTTTCAATCACCTACATCGTCCCCTGCCACCCCAGATCTCTATAGGAGGTCTTTAAGAACGAGCTCTTACGAAGGTCCTAACTTCGAGAAAAGGGTCAGATCTTCCGCTAAGATCAGATCAAGTAATGGGGTTTCTGTTTTAGTCACGGGGGCCGCGGGTTTTGTGGGCACTCATGTTTCTTCTGCTCTCAAACGTCGTGGTGATGGCGTTGTGGGGCTTGATAATTTCAACGATTACTATGATCAGTCGCTTAAAAGGGCGAGACAGGCTTTGTTGGAACGTAGCGGGGTGTATATTGTGGAGGGTGATATAAATGATGTTGCTTTGTTAAAGAAGCTCTTCGATATCGTGCCGTTTACCCATGTGATGCATCTTGCGGCGCAGGCTGGGGTGCGTTATGCCATGGAAAATCCTAGCTCCTACGTACACAGCAACATTGCCGGCCTTGTTAGTATTCTTGAGGTTTGCAAGAGTGCGAATCCTCAGCCTGCCATTGTTTGGGCTTCGAGTAGTTCCGTGTATGGATTGAACACGAAAGTCCCTTTTTCTGAAAAGGACAGGCCTGATCAGCCAGCTAGTTTGTATGCGGCTACTAAGAAAGCTGGTGAAGAGATCGCGCATACTTATAATCATATATATGGGCTTTCACTTACCGGATTGAGATTCTTTACAGTTTATGGACCTTGGGGTAGGCCAGACATGGCGTACTTCTTTTTTACTAGGGATATATTGAAGGGGAAATCCATTCCAATCTTTGAGTCGGCTAATCATGGCACCGTGGCTAGAGATTTTACCTACATTGATGATATAGTTAAGGGTTGTTTGGGTGCATTGGATACTGCACAGAAGAGTACTGGCAGTGGTGGAAAGAAAAAAGGGCCAGCTCAGTTGAGAGTGTTTAATTTGGGAAATACGTCTCCTGTGCCTGTTTCAGATCTTGTGAGCATTTTGGAAAGATTACTCAAGGTAAAGGCTAAGCGGTCGGTTATGAAGTTGCCAAGAAATGGAGATGTGCCTTTTACACATGCCAATATTAGTTTGGCTCAGAGGGAGCTCGGGTATAAGCCTACGACAGATCTTCAAACGGGATTGAAGAAATTTGTGCAATGGTACCTGAGTTACTATGGTAATGGGAAGAAGAGCTCACAATGATGCGATTATTCCAATTATGGGGTAGGATCATTCCATTCTTGTTTTTTTTTATTCTTATAATTGTTTGTTGAAAGATTGTCTTGATTTCACATATCATTGATGATGTCATACAAGGACAAGATTCCTAATCTTACCGTTGAAGAAGTTTTTATGGTTGGGTTAGCGGCGTTCCTGTTGTCTTATGATGCACTAGAGGACAACCGAACGTTTACCCGCTCATGAGATTGTATTTGTTGTAGTTTATCGTTCTAGAGTTCATTGGAGATAGAGCAATTTGCTGGTTGGTGGATGGACACGTGTCATCTGAGTAAAACTCAAATAAGGTTTCACACATAGTTTAGCTGTTCTGTTCTTTGTGTAGATTTATTAATTGAACTTCGATGCCGTTTGGAGCATACTTATTGCTTCTGTAAAATTTAGATTGTATTAGATTTACCAACTTCTATTCGTTATAGTATTAATGAATCATTCGTGTTTTATTACCTGTTCCAAGTATGTGTTACAGCTTATTCTTTAATTCTAACAGATTGCCGAAAAATTAAATGTGACCAATCTTTATTTATATAAACTTTGCTAACTCAGAATGGCCTGTCGTTATGGGATTCCATCAATACCATTATAGTTGAAGTTAACTTATGAATATTATCTCTATATCTTGAGAAAACGTTGTAGTTATTAGTGTAGCAGGTAGTTAACACATTAAAGGAAATGTTACTTGTCCACTGAAAAAGTTTATTCCCGTTCCTTCTCTTGATGCAATACCTACAACCAAAAATAAATAGAAGTGAGAAACGTGCATGTTTTCGAGTATCATCTACGACTAGTTTCCAAGTGTTTGAAAGAACTGTGTTCAACAGCCTAGTTCGATGTGTCTTTAATTTTTGCCAATACTATTCCATTTGTTTGTTGTTCTTCTTACCTAGGACTCTAACACTGGAGGAGGGATATTAATCGATGTGTATTTGTTACTTGATTTGGTACAACCGCTTGACCTAAAATATAATGACTGTCTTGCTGTTTGAATCTAGGATGGAATAGCTTGTAACTAGTTATCCAGTTATATAACTTATTATGTGATTATGTCATCTAGAGTAGGTTTTCTTAATTTTAAACAACTTGTTTATATGTTTTCTTTATATCAAGTGAAGCCCTGCGTCAAGTTTCTTGTATTTTATAAGTTAAACAAGCTCTTTCTGAAGCATGGATACAGTTATTATGCTTACTCTTCATCCACTTCATAATTCTTACTTTAAAGTATTGCTTATCTGCTATAACAGTGTAAATCTGATTTAAAACTGGCAACTTCCTTCAATGTTTACCCTTCTGTCTCGATATGCAGTGTAGTGTAATACTGTCTTTTTAGTGTGCATTGGTAGATTTTCTTGTAGTAAGGTAAGCCTGACATTGATGCCATCGTTTTAAAGGATTTTGCTAGTATCTGGTGTCATGTATTAGAACCTCATTTTCAAGTTATATTTTGAATATGGTAAATATCAAGGAAGTTTTTGTAACTTTTGGGGAGCTTTACGAAACGTTACAAAAACATTAGGAAATTATTGGTTGGTGTGAACTTTGGAAATATCTTCTGTTTCTTTTCTGCTTAATCAAAAATGGAAAGCGGTTCCACATTTTTGATATAAACATTTCGGAACTTTCCACTGTGATCTTGTGTACAAGTTCAGTATCATTACATAATGGTGCATTTGGGACTCCTGATGTAAGCACGTGTTGAGTTTTGATCACACATTGCATACATACCTTGAAACCCTCCTCTTTATCTTTGAAGTCTGCTGGTTTGATTACGAAGGTAGAATAATGGCAGAAACACTTGTTGAAATCAAGAAAAGCCATTACAGGCTTATTGATGTTTGCTTGATTGTAGACACCGTTTGGAGTCTAAAATGAATTAAACAGAGACTATCGTTTTTACATGTTCTTGGAACTTTAAGAGGCGTTTCTCTTTAATTACTCGGAATTACTGCATATCATTTGTGTTGTAGGTTCTTTCCTTTGGCTTTGAGGAATTTAGAGATATGATTGAACAAGGTTGGCTACCTTAATAACCGGTGCACAAAAGTATCCCGTAATGCGAGGGTCCGGGGAAGGGTCCCACTGCAAGAGTGTATAAGGGGCAAACCTTCGCCTTCCCTTGTCAAATTTGATAAGAAGCCGCTCTCAGAACTTGAACCCGTGACCTCTCAGTCACACAGTAACACATTTACCGGTGCGCCAAGGCTCCCTTCTGACTACCTTAATAACCCAAAAAAAAAAAAAACATCTGTCACACTGCTGCATATTCTGTAGTATTGGATAAAATGTATCACCGTACGTATCTCTTTATCTATCTCTAGACTGTTAGCTATATCTATATAAAAAGAGTTGTTGGAATTCTGGTGTATGAACGTGCATGTAGTATTGCAAGCGACTCAACATTATTTTAAGTTATAACCAAAATCCTAAGGATTGGTCTAAACAAAGCTAACTTTTAGAATTACGATTTTTTTTCCTTTCTTTATTCGCTTTTAATGTTTCATTCTGTATAAAAGCAAATAATTAGACACGTCTCTCTTAAGTTTTATATTTGGTCTTGCTTAATATAACTACTCACAAAAAAAGAAAATGAGTCGCTCTGCCAGTGATTATAATCGCGACTAAGAATAAGTCAATGTGTATAAGGAAAATAAGGAGCAAATCATCCCTATCTCAACCATAAAAAGAAAAAAAAAATAAAAATCACCCCTATTTCTTACTGTTGACATTTCCCAGAAAAAAGTTTTGAGTAAGTATCACGAAGGAAATGAAAAGCAAATAAACATGTCTTTCCTTCAAACTTATTATATCATTATTTAATAAAAGATGAGAGTCGACGAGTTTTTTAGAGGCATTGTGCATAAAAAGGTACATAGGAACTTTTTTTACCAAAGACGTATACGGATATACCGAACAAGTTGCGATTTTTTTTTTTTTTTGTGTTGGTGCATAATATGTACGTAAGAAGCAAGTCTTATCAATATTTATCCTGCAACATGCCATTATAAGCTAATGATGAAGATCCTGATTTATACTTTTAAATCCCATAAGAAGAAAATAAACTAGTTTTGAGAACTATAAAAGTAGATTGTGCTTGTCGGACTTGAATATATATAGCTTTAAAAAAAAAATTGAAGTCCTAGTCTGCAAATGTTTATTCTAGATTTAGTTAGAATCTTTCTGAAGAGTCTTCTTGCAAGGTAAAGTGCAAATCATCCACTAAGCACAACATGGACATCAAATTTGGTTTATTTTTTATCGAACTTGTTTGGGCACCCTTTTATTTTACAGTTACTATTGTGTATCCATAAATAAGCAACATAAAATGACAATGATTTGGATATGCTTACTAATGAAATGAATCCTCAAATATCTTGTGATTTGATCTTGAAGACATAGTCTGTCTAGCGGGTGGGTATGATGCTTTTATCCTTCATGTGAGCCATACCGAGTAACCAAACTGGTCTGAATGTCAATATATGTCGATGAAAGTTGTCTGCTTAACTTGACGACATTGCTGACTTTTTTAAGATTATTGAAGAGGATTGGCATGATTCAGTATGACTCGCATAGTTAGATCGAGGATTAGTATAACTTGATGTAAGTCATGCAATCCAAAACAAGCAAGATATCGAGCTCTAGTCAGAGTCTCATGCATCAACATTATAAATTGAATTGAGTCACGAACCAAACATTATCTGAGAGCAAGTATCTTAGATCCATCATAGCATCTAGAGTAGCATTAGTTTACTATATTTTACGCATTTTTACTTTACACATTATATTAGATACATACGGGCAAGAAAAATTCAAGTGCGAGGAAAAAGAAGGCTATTTATGCCGCAAACCAATACAAACTTAGAGTCAAAAGACACCAATCCCTTTAGGATCTAGTTATCTTTCTCCTTTCATCTTTTGTGAGCATGTATTTCTTGTAGATATGTTATGTACTGCTAAGGTATAATTAGAAATAAAGTCAATTAAATAATCTCTTGTTGGATTTCGATTTTGAGAATTTTTATGTAGCTTGTTTGGCTTGATCTTAATGGTTTGTACAATTAGCTATCTTATATATTTGTTTGATGCATGTGAAAGAACCAAAAAGCACACCTTCATTAATCTCATAGAATAAATACACTTTCGATAGTGAAACAAATGTATGTCGTGGTGTTGCGTTTCATTACAGATAACAAAAAATCATAAAATATATATAAAAAGAGACATAAAAATTATTTACCTATTTGTCTATAACTCCTTTAAGGGGGTGTCAAGCCAAAATTTGCACTATGTACATTCGGCGTAGGGTTTGCAGTGTTTGATCAATAGTATATTCAGACTCCATAATTCCAACATGTGCCTCTATTTACAAAAAGAATTTACAAAAATGTTTTTAAAAATGGATCAAACATAAAAGGATAACCTTAGAGGGTACATGTTTGATTGGTTGGACCAGTTAAACCATTGGTTAAACCGATGAGCATTGTATTTTTAAAGTGTTTCAATTAGTCTACCATGAAAAATTATATATTTTCAATACAACATAATATATTTAATCTCAAAAGATCATATATCATAGTTACATTACATAATTCCAAATATATATTTTTTTAAAATACAACTGAATTTTTATATGAATACTAATTATCATCTTACAATTAGCTATAAAAAAACAAAAAAAGAATATCTAAGAGTGAACTCGACCTATTATCTAACAAGTCCACTATTTTTTTATTTTATTGAATTGGCTTTCTTTATTCTTAAGAGAACCTCCACCCGAACCATTTTTGAGACAGGCCCCTAAGCCCCCTTGAATGCACCCGAACAATCGACCCATATATTACTGAAATCCTATTGCATTCATATTTAAGAAAAAAGTACGGGAAAACTTTGTATATTATTCCCACCCCATCTTTTTGTTTTTTAATGAATTTTCTTCTTTTCATTTTGGCTATATATCTTCTCATATGTTTTCTCCTCTTCTACTATTTCATTTATTCTATCACAAAATGGAAGCATCAGTTAAGTTACCACAAATAGAAGCACAAAATGAGATATTTAAGTCGTTGCTGCATTTTTCATACGTCACAACTTTCAATTTCGAATTTTAAAGGTAGTTTTGTAATTTTGTGATACGGACCATCCCATATCTCGGTCCAACCGGGCTAGTAGTCTTCCAAGATGGACCAAATACTATGTCATGCAGTCTAAGTTTATTTATCTCTTTACTATTTGTTAATTCCAATTTATTTAATTAAATTTTGACTAATTCTAGTCAGTTATTTTTTTTTTTTTTTTGGATGACGTGGGAACCCTCAGCCGCTACCCTTCGGGTGCGCACTGGGTAAACCCCCGGGTCGACAAAATAGCCTGCAAACCTCGCCAACCGAGTTAAACCATATTAGGCTAACCATGTGTGACAGGCTCAGACTCAGAAGGCATAGAATCAGAATTCTAGTCAGTTATTGTAACCTACATGATTATAGCTAAAATCGTGCTTATCTTTTTTTTTTCTTTTAATTTCTACCTTTAAGTTTTCTTCCGTTCTTCCCTTGAGTTATTTATACCCCGCACTGTAACTCATGAATAATCAAGTTATATGAATTATCTTTCCCTTATTAAACTCTTCTTCTTTTTTAATTTTCTAGAGTCCACCTAAATTCGAATTCTGATTTATAATTTCGATATTTGGATTGTATCATTGATGTTTTTCATCTTGTGAAATCATACCTCCAAAACCATAGCAAACTCAATCATCGGATGATTCACAAAAAAATAATTCAGTTCGGGTCTTGCAAAATGAAATAGTTGAGATGAGTCTGCTTAACCAACAACATGCTCAAATTCAAACTGAAACCATAGCCAAATTCATGCAGGAACAGTCTCGACAACATGATGATTCTATGGCAAATTTTATGCAACGACAATCCCAACAACAAATGAGTCTAGGGCCAAATTCATGGCAGAAATAAAGACTTTGCATCAAAAAAAATTGAACCCAAAATACCTCACACAACCACTTTATCCTACCCAACACAACAATATCGTGTTAAGAAGCCGCTACACTCCAGCCATACACATTCCCCAAATCCCTTGTTCCAAGCCGTAAAAACTAAAAAGATCAACTTACAAATGTTCGATGGGACACACTGCTGGATTGGCTATTCCAAGCGGATCAATACTTTACAATCTATCAAATTCTCGATGACCAACGATTACCCATTGCTTCTACCAGAATGCAAAGGAAGGCGTTGAGTTGGTACAAATGGATGCACCAAAATTTCCTACTGAACACATGGAAAAAAATTCATACGAGTTGGACCCTTGATGAGTGTCTAGAGTATGCATTATTAGACCTCATTATAAGGAGACAAATGGAGAATTACTTAAGTAATTAGTTTATTTCAATATGTTTTCGTGTATTTCAGTTTTTAGAGTTGTTTGGTGAAAACATAGCATAAAACGAGCTAAAAGAGAATGAATGCACACAAGGCTATATGGGAGGATCAAAATATAATCTAATGGATGAAACAACAAGTGATTTGGGTAAGGAATGCGGAAGGTTGAGCTAAAGCACCAAAAGTTACACAATAAGGAGAAGTGGTTTTAAGTCATTGATTCAAATACATGGTGACCAAATTAAAGGAAGAAATACATGTCATTCTACATACCATTATAAAGCTACGGAAGTCAGTATTCCAATGCAAAAAACGGATCTTGATCCTGACATCATGAGAGGCGCGCGACTCGAGCCTTTTAGACAGAGAGCGGTGCAACCAACGAAAATTCTTGCGCGACTTGCATCTCGAACGTACGACATGACAAAGTCGCGCGACATGGCTCAGAAACGTCTGAGAACCTTGATTTTGGCCCAATAATGACTTTTACATATAAATAACACTAGGACTGCACATTCTTCAGTATCTGAAGCCATGTCAAACGTCCTACACGTCCACAAACACAAAAAACGCCTCCACCATCATCTTCCAAACACCATCCACACATATTTTGAGATTCATTAGCAATGATTCAAGTCGAGATTCAGCTGGAAGAAGCGAAGCGACATAGATGCCAAATTCCTCCAGGATTGAGAGTTTTACTTTGCTTTACTCTTGTGTTACGATGTTACTTTCTGTTTCCTAGATGTTGAACTTGTGATCATGAGCAGCTAATTCATTAGGTTTAGAGTTAAAGCGTAATTAGATATAAACCTCTGGGATTTCTTATGTTTTGAATAAGACTTTTTGTTTTCGTGTTTATTCAACTATCTTGATCCCAATGCTTTTGTGTATCTGGCCAATATATGAATGATTAATGGGTATGGTTGATCACTAGCTTCATCACATAATACGTTTCATGGGATAGTTCAACCCTAAGAGTGTGTGAAAAAAGATAACTCGGACTTTGTCCTCTTGTGGTATCAAAAAAAGTCATGAACACGTCAGTAACTTATCAATGCATGTGCATGATAGGGAAAAATCCAATGAAACTTGAAAACATCCATCCATCAATGGATTAAATTGAAGTATTATATACCCATCTTTTATCCAATTACAATTTTGTTATGTTAAGTTTTGTTAAGTGAAAAAACCTACAACATCCGATTTATTGACCATCTGAGAATAGAATAAGAGGTGCGAGCTTGATTCATAGTATTCGCGGGATACGATACTTGGGGCATGACTTGCGAACCACTTCATTACTTGACTGTGGACTTCGTGGTAGTATTAATATTGCATTGTAATATACGCACCAACCCTCATCTTATGAAAACAATTAGGCTACTTTGTTCAAACTCTGCGAAATCGAAACAGTGGCAGATTTTCAAGATCAATTTGATTTTTTTTTTGTAATTTTTGACTGGTTTAAGTTCTTATGCAATTTTAAATTGTTTTACACTAGGTTTGATGAAAGACATACAACAAGAATTAGCATTTTGCGCCCAACTGAAATCACACAAGCAATCAATTGGCTAAATTGGTGGGGGGGGGGGGGGACAAGAGATTTTTGTTACATAAGTAATTACTCAAGAGTAACCCCAATGCCGCAAGTAGCCGCACTCTTACCCACCCCACAACTCATGGCCGCCGTAAAAAGTCAAAATTAGATACCTATTGAGCGTTTATTTAGCGTAATTTAGGTGCTTGTTTTCGTAGGCTTTTGTATACTTTCTTGTGCATATTCATTGGTTTTCGTATTGTTTTATCATTTTGTAGGATTTTTTCAAGTTAAGACAAAACAATGAAAAAAGAGCACAAAATGAACGCTTTTGGAAAGGATTACAAATAGAGCGTCACGATACCAGATCAGATGCTACAACACTATGCAAACCGAGACCACCCTAATCTTAGCACGCGAAAAAGTCCAGCATTTGGCCCAATCGAAGAAGGAACTGCACAACGTAGAAGAAGCTGCGCGAGCCGCGCAAATATTGGTGTGAGTCGCGCGTATAAAACTGATGGCTCGCGGGCTGCGGCAAAACTTGCGCCTTCCGTGCAACACAACTTGTGCGACATGCCAAGTCGCGCGTCCCAAAGGAAAATTCATACTTTTCTGCAGTTTAAGTTAAGTTGCAGCCAACTTTGAAACCAAGGCAACACATTTTTCCTATAAATAAGAGAGGAGGGCCATCAATTTAGGCACGAAGCTTTTACCTCACAATTCATCACATTTATGTTACTTTGAGAGTTGTGATAAGAAAGAAAACACCATTGAAGCTTTGTTCTAGTTTTGTCTTAATACTATAGAGTCGATAGTTTGTGAGGAAGAAGATAGCACGCAGGGGTTGAGAAGATAGCAAGGCCTCAACGTTCCACCAAGTCTGAGAAGCTTTTCTCCATCTCCTTTACTTTTTTATGTTATTTAACTCTTATTGATTGATGAACTCGAGTCTATGAGTTGATAAACTACCCCATGTTTGGAGTAGAGAAGTAGCTCTGATTTATGAATATGCTCATTTGCTTTAATTGATGTGTGTTTGAGTGTTCATGTTTCTAGAACAAGTAGTTATTATTCTGCATAATTAGTCATGCGCACGCCGGATGAACGGATGCACTACTCTGGGATAACCAGATAGATGTTAAGCTAATTATGTATAGGGGAAATTACATTAAACCCCCCATCGTATGGTCCGTTTTTCAGTCAACACCCTTAACTTTGTTTTGTGGCGGTCAACCCCCTATCATATGCCAAAATCATCAGTTTATCCCAAGTCAACTTTCCGGCCAAATATGCAAGGAATATTCCTTTTTTGATACCCGCACATGCCATCTCACGTGCCTTCACAGGGGTAAAGTAGTCCGTTTACATCTTAGGCTGATAAACAACAATTTACAAAAAGAAATAAACTTGATGGGGCAAAATAACAAAACTTTTAACAAAACCCACACTTTGAAAAAATCAGATCGTCTTCCACACTTTGAAAAAAAAATTGAACTATCAAAACTAGGGTTTTCCCATTTTGCTCGCTCCAACACTTCAATTTGATCGCTTGCCCATTAAATTCGCTCAATTGTTACACTCAATGGGTTGGAAACAAAGGGGTGACGAGGACCTCATCCTATGGTAAGGTTTACTTGTATTAGTATAAATTAGGGAAATGTTGCATGTAGCTTTGTTTCCTACTTTATTTGTGTGGTAACGTGTTATGAAGTTAGATGTGCATGTGTTAGAGTTTGTTGAAAAAAAATAGGATTTTGGGGTTTAGTAATTGAACCATAAAGTGGTCCCTGTGTTTGAGTGTTTAGCAAATTGGAGGCGTTTGTTGATGGTCCCCTGTGTCGGCTGTGTTGCAAGTGTGATGATGGTCCCCTGTGTTAAAACATGTGTATTGTACTCTGTGCATTAGATTCATTATTTACCATTCAAAATTGCTTATTAAAATACTATAGTTGTTTTATAATGTGGGACATAGATGGTCTGATGGAGTGTGGTAAAGTTAGAAAAAATGATGCTTTTAAAGTTTTTTCCTTTTAGAATATAAAAAGCTTGCACTTAGTTCCCTTTTTTGTAGCTTAGTGCTTGCTTAAAGTTTTTTTCCTTTTTTAATATTCAATGTTCAACTTGTATAGTAGTTTAAGTTTTCCCTTTATAATATTCAATGTTGGGCAGTTAGTTTATAGTTTTTCTAACATTGTACTTCTTTTCTATATTGTACTACTTTTCATTTTACTAACATTGTACTACTTTTCAATATTGCGGGACCTGAATGGAGACATTACACTATAATAATGCATCACCATGGCAGATTTGAGACAGTGGATGGGATAATTTATTATCTTGATGGGCAAGTTGATTATTTTGATTGGTGTGATCCTGCTAAGATGAGCATGGTGGATATTATTGATATGGGAGTAAATTGGGCTTTGATGAGTTAGATGAAAGTGATGATGGTTCATGTGAGTACTACCCTAGTGTTACTAGAGCAGAAGTATGCACTATGGTTGGGTATTTGGGGTCATATAAGGAGGTTAGAGAGTTGGTTACATATGTAGAGGCTAACAGAGCTGTGGTGGTGTATGCTCATAGCACCAATAGAGATAACAAGGAAGACAATGTGGGACATGATGGGTTAAATGAGGGAAAAAGTGAAGGGAACCATGAGGGACCAAGTGTTGTGAAAGATAAACACCATAATTATGTTGAGGAGGGGCTTGGAGAAAATGAGAATGAGGAACAGGAAGGGGGTGCTCCCATTTTTGATGATCTTATAAGTGAGCCTTTTGAGGAGTTCATAGATGATGATTCTAAAGATGATGCCAACTCAGTTGATACTGATACAGATATTTTTGATAGGCTCTCAGATAATGAGCATGAGTTTACAGACGATGAGGCTTTCTATGAAGGTGGGGGAAAGACTGAGGAAGAGCTAACTAGGCAGAGTATTTCATATGGAAGTGTGAGTGTAAGGCCTAAGAAAAAAGGACTTCACACATGGGGATGATCCAATTTTCAATCCCAAACTTGACATGCAGAACCCCATTTTTAAGGTTGGACAATGTTTTGAAGATGCCAAGACATTTAGAGCTGCGGTTAGGGAACTTACTATTAGACTAGGAAGGGACATCAAATGGGTTAAGAATGACAGAGATAGACTAAGGGCTAGGTGCAAGGATACTAAGTGCCCATGGAAAATTTATGCTTCTCAGATGGGAGTGGATGGAACCTTAGGGGTGAAGACTTTTAATGGATTGCATGTCTGTGCTAGGGGTGAAGATGTTAATTGAGCTACATCTACTTGGGTTGCAAATAAGTACAAGAGCATGATCGAGACAAACATGCAATGGCCAGTGAATTCAATTATGATCACTATCAAAGATGAGAACAAAGTGAAATTTTTAAAGCAACATATGTATAGGGCTAAGGAAAAAGTAGGGTTGATGTCACTTGGTACTGAGAAGGAACAGTATGCAATGCTCTGGAGATATGCTGCTGAGATTATGAGGTCTGATAGTCACAACACAGTTAGAATTAAAACAAGGCAGACAGATGATGGGCCAAGGTTTAAAAGGTTCTACATATGTTGGGGATCAATGAAGAAGGGTGTGTTGGCTGGTTGTAGAAAAGTGATATGCTTGGATGGATGTCACTTGAAGAGTTTATGTGGAGGGATTTTGCTGACTGCAATAGGGATAGATGCTAACAATTGCATGTATCCCATTGCTTATGCAATGGTGGAGAAAGAAAAAAAAGAAAGCTGGGAATGGTTTTTGGGTTTACTGGTGAAGGATTTAGACATCTCAACAGATGGGAGTGGTGGGTGGTTAGTGATGTCAGACAAGCAAAAAGGTCTGATAGATGTTGTTGATTCCATGCTGCCATATTGTGCTCACATATTTTGTGTGATGCATATGTATAGCAATTTCAAAAAAAAAAAAACATAGAGGGTTGGCATTGAAGTTACTGGTTTGGAGGGCTGCTAAGGCAACTACAATTCAAGAATTTGACAGGGTATATAGTATCATAAGGAAAAGGAACTTGGAGGCATTCAAATGGCTTGCAAAGAGAGCAGCTAGGGGGTGGTCCAGAGCATACTTCAAGACAGACATCAAGTGAGATGTCATCTTTAATAATATGTGTGAGAGTTTCAACTCACTCATATTAGAGGCAAGACCCAAGCCCATTATTGACATGCTTGAACACATTAGATTGATTCTGATGAAGAGAGTGCATGTTAAGACGGACTTAACCAAAAAATGGGGTTCTGCACTTTGTCCCAATATAGAGAAGCTATTGGATGCCAACCAGGGCTTGAGCATGTCATGTCAGGCCCACTGGAATGGGGATGATGAGTTTGAGATGGAATCACCAGAAGGAAAGTGTTCAGTCAACATTGAAAAGAGAACTTGTACTTGCAGAAAGTGGCAACTCACATGTATACCTTGCATTCATGCAATTGCTGGAATCAGATACAAAGAAGGGGAACATGTGCATTATGTGGATGAATGCGACTCAAAGGCATCTTACATGAAGACTTATAGCAATTGCATGGAGATTTTGAATGCACCTCATATGTGGCCTGCTAGCAATTTGGCTCCTTGTTTGCCACCAATTCTTGAGAGGCTTCCAGGAATGCCCAAGAAACAGGATAGAAAGAAAACTAAAGAAGAGCTTATGAAGGCCAACAAGAAATCAGTGGGGTATGGTGAGACTCAAAGGTTGGGGAAGAAGGGCCTGGACATGTGTTGTGGTGTATGTAAGGAACCTGGACACAACAAGAGGACATATTCTAGAAGGAAAGCTGCAGCAGGGTGTGAGAGTGATAAGCAAGGAAAAGATGTTCCTCCAAAAAATCCAGTAAGTTTTTCAAAATTTTAAATACATTCATTGTGTCAATACAATTTTATTATTGCCATTCTTGGAGTTAATTGAACCTACTCATTGTCATCCATTCAAAAAAGAACCTACTCATTGTTACAGGTATCTTCTAATGGTGTGGAAAAGCCTAAAACTACTAAAGGAACTGCTAAGGTAATGGTTTGTTATTTCCACTTGGTTGTATTAACCGTTATTTATATATGTTAGAATTTGATTTTTGAT
Source organism: Linaria vulgaris (assembly GCA_948329865.1). Taxonomy (NCBI): domain Eukaryota; kingdom Viridiplantae; phylum Streptophyta; class Magnoliopsida; order Lamiales; family Plantaginaceae; genus Linaria; species Linaria vulgaris. Next base: position 37,893,909 of record OX415253.1, read on the forward strand.
GTTGTCTGTTAGGGGAAAAAAACCCAAAATGTGAAGGCTCACAAGTGGAACTGTGAAAAATAATGGTGGAGGTGAATCTGTGATAAAAAATGGTGGAGGTGATAATGTGAAAAGGGACATGGGAGATGAAACTATAAAAAAATGCTGGTGGCAGAGGCAGTGTGATGCATGATGGTAGTGGTACAAAGGAAATTGATGGTGGAAATGAATCAGTGACAAATAATGTTGTGTCAGAGCAGAATGATGGTGATGGTGCAGATAGATATGAGGTAATATTATCTGATGAATATGTAAGGGCAAATGTAATGGATTCAAGTCCTATGAGAAGATCTCCAAGATTGAAAAGAACTGGTAGAGGGAGATCTCTTGTGAGCAAGGGAAAGACAAAGATTGTTGAAGCAGGGTGCAGAAGGAAGGAGAAGGGCAAGGCCAAGATGAGTGTGCAGGTATGTTATGTTTTTTTCAAGTTTTTTAGATTTTTAGTTTGTTATGTTTATTTCAAGTTTTAAGGATGTTTATTGTGCATGGTTATAAATTATAGGAAGAAGAAATTGGGGGTGGTCAGGTGAAAAGGAAATTGGACTTGGGGCAAGAAGAGCTAAAAGAGCATGAAACAATACAATCTAGACCAAAGAATAAGGTGGTTAGATTGGTAGAGGAAGTGAGTGGTAGAAAGGTGGATAAGAAGCATGCAAAGAATCCACCAAAAGTTCAAGTTGTGATGAATTCAGATCAGGCTATTAAAGAGGCAACAAAAAAAGAGGTATCAAAACAATACAAAACTTTTTTTGATTTTTAAAGCTTTTTATAATACATTGTTTTTGTGTGTAATGGTATTATGGTATGTTTTGATTGCAGATTAAGAGGTCAGATGTAAGTTTTTTCAAACCAGCCCCTTGGCCAAAACCTGGTACAGAAGATCCTCAGATCAAGGTGTCAGCAAGATTGATTCAGAAGGCTGTTAAGCAAACCCTAAAGAAGTGAATGTGGAAGACTGAAGGGTGTAGAGTGAAGTATTGGCATGATACATTTCACTATTTTGAACCTTAACTTTAGGTTTTTATGTTTTCTTCATGAGTTTGTTTAAGTATTCATGGCATGTGGCCATGTTTTGGCTTGGCTTGTTTTGATGGGTATTAAGAACTCTGGTAATTATGTGTACCAGTGGGAAAAATAGTAGCTTCATGATTTTTTTTATGGCTAATTTTGATATGTCATGTTGTAACAATGTTAGTTATGAGATGGTGTTTCATTATGTCATTTATAAACTGATCAAGTAGTTTAATTTCTTGCATTTTAAAATTGAGATTTCATCATCTTTCATAAGATTCAATAGGGCGCCAAAATGTACAAAGGCGGCCCAGAAAAAAACTAAATTGAAAGTTGAGGGGGTACAATATAACAAAAGTAATACGTTAGGGGGGTAAGTACCATCCATTAAACGATAGGGGGTATCAATCCAAACGTTAAGGGGTAAATATACAAATAAGTGTAAACGTTAGGGGGTAGCTCCATGTGCTCGAACGAAAATACCCTTACTTGCAGCATGTGCCCGGCACGTGGAAGGAATCTCCGACGGCATATTTGGCCGAAAAGTTGGCTTGGGGTAAAGTGATGATTTTGGCATACGATAGGGGGTTGACCGTCACAAAACAATGTTAAGGGTGTTGACTGAAAAACGGACCATACGATGGGGGGTTTAATGTAATTTCCCCTTATATATGTGTGTTTTGTGACTTTGGTACGCTAACATAGCTATTGCACAACCCCTAGATCAAACTACATCATTCTTGATTATATATGTTTACGTTAACACGATTCTAATTAGTTAATTGGATTGCAGAATTAATATCTCTACTAAAATAACTGATAATTGGTTGATTTTGTTAGCATGGTAGGCTATTAGAGACTTAATGATTCTATAGTTAGGATAGGTCCATGTATAGGTCAGGGATCCATTAGACACGAATAAATCAAACTAGCATCAAGTATCTCAAGTGAACATAGGTAGTTCGTCTGTGAACTATTATGGTTAAATCAGTAGCGAAACCCAAACTCCAAATATCTTTTACTCATATGTTTACAACTAAAGCATTCACCCAACCAATCATCTTATATCATGTCTTGTTTACATTATGTCGTGCATTAGTTTAGTTAACCTGATTTCCTTGCATTCAAACTGTTTTTGTGCATAGAAACCATTCTCATTACATGTACTTTGTTTGCAAAACTGCTTTCCATAACCCGCATTCTTGTTTTCTGCATTTAAAGCTTTTGCATCCATACTTCATTCATCCCGCAAACACAAAGATAGCAACTGTGATAACCATTAGTGTTCTTGCATTTAAGTGATTTGAGCATTCGTCCACCAGTCCCTAAGGATATGATACTTGGTTCGTAATTACACATATCATTTTATTTTTACTTGATTGTACATTTCGGAAAAGGAGAAATCTAGGTGTAGCAGTTTAATTGTTAACTAAGTGTTCTTACACAACGCCTATATTGAGTTCTGCACCCTTCAAGTTTTTTCCGTTGTTGCCAAGGAGTAATGGTATTAATTTGTTAGAGTCATTAAACCTTACCTGTTAAGGCATTAATCTGTTTTTATTGTTTGCTCGCGGTTGGAAAAAGCACATGGAGTCATTCAAAAAATATCCATGTGCGCCTCTCAACAAAGGAACAAATGAAAACATCTACAACCTTTTTTTTGTGAAAACTTGCTGATCAAGGGATTCTTAGGCAAGGAGACATTCAAGGTAGCCGAGGAGAAGATCGTAGAGGAAGTGAATAATTGCACCAATTTTCGAAGAGGCACGCAAGGGAAGTATAGCTTGGACCTTATCAGAATTGTTGAAGAGAAGCAATTTGAAGGAGAACCAGAAGAAGACCTTAATCCACACACAAACTTATTGTACTTAAAGTGAAAAAAAAATTGGGTGGAAGGATGAAGGCATTGTTGAGCATTGGTTACATATCTCACTCAAGGGAACTTCACGAGCTTGGTATGAAGGAATCTACAGCACAAAGTCTTATTCATAGTGATAACTGAAGGGAAGCATAAGCGGCATGAGGCAATCTTTAGCCTCAAACAACGCAATAGAGAATCACTTTCTGATATGTGGATAAGGTATCAAAACGTGATTGAATCTTTTCCACAATGTGAACTCTTTTCATTCTCATAAGCGACTTGTTATTGCATAACCACAATAAACTATTTTTCCTATTTGGTGTCTTAAATTGTACTATTAAATGTGATTCACTCAGACATCAAGTTTCTCGCACCTTCAAATTTTAGACTCTTGAAATTCTTACCAAAAGATATGAACCCTCACACCATGTTTGGATTAGTTTTGGTCCATAATTTTTAAAGTTTTAAATTAATGTTAGTTATCAACAAATTGTATGTTGGGGTTGCACTTGTTAAGAAGTTAATAATTTTACCGTACAAAGTACTACAAATACATTTTTTCTGGGGTGCTAAGTCACCTTTGTAAAAAAAATAAACCAAGTTTCAAGAAAAGTTTAAAAGTTGTGACCGCTTCTAGTTTATATCCATACGATTCTAAATGTTATTTCAAAGTATTCCTATGAACCAAAGAGATTTTTGGCTTTTAATTATTGTAATTTGTAAACAATGCATCTATAATAAACTTATTTACAATTTCTAGAGATTTCTCATGAAATGTTTAAGACATTATATCTTGATCATCACTCATAATCATCATATCAAAGTGATCTTGGTCGCTCATTTCAGATGAATTGGATGATAAATAGGGTTATTCTCCTCATTTGTGATTCCATCAATTGTTAACTTTGTTTTCCTTTGGCCCATAAAATTTTATACTTATGATTAAATGGAAAAACAACTACCACTTATGAGTAAATAGTAAACACAATGATCCTCTGTCTCAACAAAAGTAACTTGTAGAATCATTTCACAGTCTCAACTATTGCCGAATCCCCGAAGACGGGAATGTAACCAGTTGCGATGTAATAATTTGCAACTCAACCACGATCTTCATAGAAATGAGAGTCGTCCTACTGGCAGCAAAAGAATCCATTATAAGGAAAGACAATATGCATTAGAACGATAAAAAGAATCGAGCAGACTATGCCTACATACATAAACCAAAGCGGATAAACTTCTGAGCGACCAAGTCGCCGCAAAAGAGTATAATACATTTACTCCATCGTCGAGAAATAATAATACTTGACGTGTACAGAGGTGCCAATAATTGAGGTTTCACATACCATTCAAGAGACTAACAAAGGGCTGCTAGCGCACTACACATGTTTCTTTGCACGAATGAGGATGATAAACATGTACTGGTAGGTGGGAACCCAACTCAACGCAAAAGTCTTAGGGCTTCAAAAAGATGGAAACTTTGCCAAGATAAGGCGAGTGCAAACCGAAAATGAGACAACACCTTAAGATAAGCGCAAACTGAATCACTGACCATGGTGCGGCATTCATAAAGCAGATCGCTAGAGCACAAGGGTGTGAATCACATCAAGCCAGATAAAAATAATTTGGCAACCGATCCTCCAGAGCACGGCTTCCAAGTAAGGGGCATATTTTGAAGCCACACAAGATTTTTTAATTTGGCACCCGCTCTTGAATCAAGACCGACTCCCAAATTGAGGGGACTATATGATGGGGGTATTTTAGGAAAGACACAATATAAATATTGGGCTGGCCCACAAAGAAAGGCCCAGAAAAATTATAGATTGAATAGAAGGAATTCGACTTTAAACGAATATCGAATGCGCAGGATTCGATCTAAAAGGTTGGTCGAATCAGCACGATTCGATATTCATTCCCCAACTACCACTGCGGCCCACGGGACAGGGTCTTTAAATACCCCGTCCTCTGACATTATTAGGACGGATTGAAGACGATCTCCCAACATCTCAATATCGAAGCTTCCTGATTCGATACACGGACATTCGACCTTCTGTCGATCGAAGCGCCCTGATTCGATACACAACAGTTCTACCATCTCTATATTGAAGCCTTCAGATTCGATATAGACCAATTCGACATACACTGTATCGAAGTTACCCGATTCGACATTCATTGAATACTCGACACTCACACCTATCGATTGAATTCAACGATTCGACACTCATCCGATTCGATCTTCCACCCAATTCGATTCAGTGCAGCATAATAGAACTGTTCATATTCGAGGTTGAGCAACATCGAGCCACGATCATTCAAGACTCATCAGATTCGATATAGAACAACATCGAACCACTACGATTAGAGATTTGTGGATCGAAGGCCACAAATTTGACCTATCATGGGTCGAACAACACAGATTCAACCTATCATGGATACTTAGAGATAAATGAACTACGTTTGGTTTGATTCCCTCAATGGGATACGTAGGCAGCTTGGCTTGCTCCCAAGTTCAGTCCGATATCAATAACACCCGGTTCCTCGTGCTGTGATGCTTGGAGTGCAAGTGTGTAAAGAACAAAGATGATTCTAACACAACAATGAATCAGTCTATTGTGAAGTTTCTTATCAACTTGCCAAGTCAGCAGAGGAAAACACCCCAAAATAATATGTATTTCATATTTTTCAACTTTTGGTCTTTATAAAATATATGTGATCGTGACTAAGTAATATAACTATTTTCCATTAACCTAATAACTATCAGAAGTTCAAAACTTAAGTATCATGTTAAAATTCTAATAAATAAATTAGATATATTGGTGTGTCATGATTATAAACGTTATAAATATTTATGTATGTTATATTATTTCTCATTATTGAAAATAAAGGGAAAAAAGCCGATTACCCCCCTTAGCTTTCGGCCATTTTGCACTTTACCCCCCCCCCCCCCAGCTTTGATATTTAGCACTTTGCCCCCTCCAACTTTATATTTCGTCAAACGTTATCCCCCCACGGGAAAATTCCATCAAAACAATGAATATTCCGTTAAATTTTGACACTTTGCCCCCCAACTTTCGGTATTTTTAACGGAATATTCGTTTTTTAACAGAATATTCATTTTTTTAATGGCCATGCTACGTCGGGGGGTAACGTTTGACAAAATACAAAGCTTGGGGGGCAAAGTGCTAAAAATCAAAACTGAGGGGGCAAAGTGCAAAACGGCCGAAAGCTAAGGGGGTGATCTGTTTTTTTCCCAAAAATAAAACTAAAGTATCTTCTTATGAATTGGACTTAAACGCTATGTCTATGTCTTAATCAGATTTTTCATAAATAAGTAAACTTTCAATTTAATAAAATGTTAGTAGGGAACTAACAAATTTATATATTTATGTATGCATCCTCCTCTTTTTAAGAATATTAATAATACAAAGGACAAAAAAGAAAAGAAAAAAAAAATGGCCCATTAAAGAAACAAAGCCCACAACTATAAGGTAAAATAGGTCATCTTTGTCTTCTTTTTCTTTCCACCAACCGCAGCCACTCTTCCTCTTCTTCCCTGTATTTTTTTTTTTTTGATTTCTCGTTGGTGTCCGCTTATGCGACTAATCCAGCCGAGCACTGTCGGGCCTTTTTGAAGGGCCAGCTCTCCCAGCGGTGTTTTTTACATCCACAAGACTCGAACATGAGACCTTGCTTAAGTGAACTCAAATCCCTTACCACTTGAGCCAACAACCGTTGGTATTTTTTCTTTCTTTCTTCATTTTTTATCTTTCAATTTTATTAATCTCTTCTTTTCTAGTACAAGAGTTACTCTTGTAAATGTTAATAACATCACTTTGTTAGATTGTAGATTGGAGTTATAGTTTATTTATTCCCTCTCTTTTTTTTTTTCTCTTTTCAATTTTGGTCGATTGAGGGGGCAGCGCTCACAGATTTTTTTTTATTTTTTTGTTAAAATAGAGGTAGCAATAGGGCAGATCGATCATTCGCTATAAAAAAAAAAAAAAAAAAACTCGGCCGGTTCTCAAGCCGAACCGGGCGACCGGGTGGTCGGGCGAACTGGTCGAGTTTTGCGGTCCATATAGTGAGGCTCAGCAGCCCGTTTTTGTGTGCGACCCGGACAAGTAAGGCCACCGATTCCCGGTCGGACCGGCCGGTCAGGTCCGGGTCACAAAACACTGTTTTCAACCAACAAATTGCTTACCATATGGAAGAAAACAAGCACCCCAATATCATTCTGCTGCAGAGCATGTGTCTCATGATTTCCAACCAGGGTGAGATAATACCTCAGAAACAAAGTTAGGAATGTAAATAGTGTCTAAAAACGAAGTAAAAGAGAAACGTGATGGTGATAAGTGATCATATTGCACATAATTAGAAAATGGGTGTAAAGTACAAGCACGTGTACCTTTACATAGAGCAATGGAACTGTCCAACTCCGAGGTCGACAATTTAGGAGATGGTGTCGAAGGACCATCTAAAAGAGTCTGTGAGGCACGAGAAACTTGGGATGTTTGTTGACGAGCATACACATATAAGTCAGAACTGGATAAATGGTGTGTAGGTGTAGAATGGTGTATGGGGTTGGGTGATGAGGTGGGGATTGGTAGCTAAAGTGGGAGGCTATCGTGGAGATCTACATATGGATATGAAGTAGAAAAATAAGGTGTAGACTCATAAAATATCACATCATAACTCGTGTAGAACCGGTGAGAAAAAGGATTATACCATTTATAACTATTCTGAGTGCGAGAATAACCTAAGAAGATACACTTGATAACACGAGGATTTAACTTGTCAACGTGTAGGGCCAACTAATGAACGACGCATACTGACCCAAAAATATGGAAAGGACGGTGAAATAATGGTTTGTCAGAGAAGAGAATATAATGAGGAGACTTACCCCGCAAGCTAGATGAAGGCAACCGATTAATCAAGTAACATGCCGTAAGAACAAATCACCCCAACAAAGTACATGCAATATCTAACAAGGGCATGTTCTTTCTTTTTGCTACCCCATTTTGTTGAGGCATAATAAGAATATTGGTAAATTATACCAGAGTTCACCATAAATGTGCAAAATGAATGTGAAAAGTATTCAAGTGCATTGTCACATCGAAGAAGACGAACAAGTACACCAAATTGTGTTTTGTTTCAGCACAAAAGGCAACTAAAATAGCTAATAACTCTAAACGATCTTTCATTAGATATAACCAAGTATTTCTTGAAAAATCATCAACAAATGTATCAAAATGGCGGAAACCCAGCCTGGATACAATACGACTTAGGCCTAAACATCTGAATGTACTAACAAAAATGGACTAGTCTACTCTAGACTTATAAGAAGCTCGATGATGCTTTCGTAACTGGCACGACTCACACTCTAACAACTTCAAGTGACTCAAATTGGGCACAACTTGCTTCAGACTATCCAATGACGGGTGACAAAGGCGATAGTGAATTTATAAAGGAGTATCTGATGCTTGAGAAGTAATATGTGATGTGTTCGGCGTAAAGTGGTAGATGCCTCGTGTCTCATGCCCTTCTCCAATCATTTTCTTCGTTTCCAAATTAAATATTTTTTGCCAAAATTCCTACTTTTCTAGTCAAACGGGTGCCACATAGGCAAAATCCAGCAATTTTGTGTTTTTCGGTATTATGAGACTAAAATTGAGGGGGTTTGCCAACTTACGAGACTAAAAGCACGACATTATAAGTTACGGGATCAAATATGTAGATGAGCCAAATTAAAGGACCCAACTTGTTTTTTTTTCATGAATGACTATCTACTAAAATTACTAAACTACCTTTAACAATTCAATAGTCACATTTTACGAATACTGAATGTGAAAACAAATATTACCATTATTCCCAAGAAGTACATTTCTAAAAGATAGAGAAAGTGTGCTAAAGAAGGGATGGCCACTAATAGGTACAATGACCAAAAGGAAAATACTTCGAAGGAATCGAAAACGACCTGTCTAAATAAATTGACGCGCATGGCCTTTTTGCCATTAACTTGGCTTCATTTTGATGAAAAAACCGTTGAAATGGCCGAGGAAATCATGGGACAACTGGTCCAGAACATAACAAAGTATAAGAACCCTTTAGATGTATCTTGTACGTCTAGTAATAATTTGTTTGTTGAGCCAACAACAACATGTCTGATAAGATAGTTGAATCCCTCATCCTTGAGAGCTAACGGAGAAATGAATGCTAGGATTAAGAGCCGCAGTGAGAAACGTAAGAAAAAAACATCTAAATTTAGTTCTCAGCCACTGCAATCTCATGTAATAGACAGAGGTAATTTAATTAAATTTTTGTAATACGTCCACTTTTTTTTTTATTTCAAGTTATTTATCATCTTCAAAAAATAAACTAGGTCAAGTTGGAACTTCATTTGGCTTGACTTCTTCCTAGGTAATTATTTTAATTCGTAATAGAGATATCTACTAAAGTTCTTTGTTAATTTGTTAGTGTATCTTTAACCTTGATTTTGAGTTTAAGCTAATTCTTCAATACTGATGCCGATGAACTTGGTTATAGGTTTGCCTTCCTCCAATCAGGTTTCTGATAGAAGTCATTTGTTTAATTAGTTTCATATGGAGAATATACTTTACATGATCCATGAGTGTTGTAGACTTTTTATTTTGTGTCTAATTAAATTAAATTATAATAAGTTTTAAGATGTAAGAAATACGAATATATATTATTTAATCTCAATAATCAAGATATGGAAATATATATTTATCTAAATCTTAAGTCTCAAGAAAATGAAACACTTCTACATTAAGTCTTCAAGACAAGGAAAACATTATACATCAAGTCTCAATATTCAAGAGATGGAAACAATATTGAATCAAATCAAGTCTTCAAATCAAGAAATCATAGGACTCAACCACAACCGTCCATTTGATCAGGAGATTATGGTTGAGATTATCTCTGCAACTATAAATAGAGGTTATCTTCAAGAAGAAAAATCACAATTAATAATCAAGAAGTCTTAGAGCTAAGAAGGTATGCAAATTATCTACATCAAGTTCATAATCTTTAAAGGCATTCAAATCAAAATTCAAGTCGTTCGTCGCGAAGACTGAAGAAAAAGACATTGTGACTCGAGAACAAACCACGAGGCCTTTGAACAACTATTTTTGAAAATCAAGATTCCTCCAAAGAAGACCGCCATTCAACAAATTTAAGAACTCAAGACGAAGATCAAATTGTTCGTCGCAATGTTAAAGCCAAGTTCACACTTTTAACTCAAGATCAAGCGCAAAGCCCTTGGATTAAAGTTGCATCAATTAAAATCATTTTGTTGATTCGAGATCAAGTCACAAGACCCTTGAATTAATTTAAAGCTAAATCAAATCAATTTTGGAGAAAATCAACATAGAGATTTATCTCCAAATTCTCAAAGTTTGAAGACCATTATTTTCATAGAAAATAACCAGAAGATCAATACGAGGTTGAGGTTTTTAGTTAAGAAGTAGCTACCTTTTGTGCGTCCAGTTGAAATATCCTAAATATGTGTATGGATGTTGCTTCACAGCTTCTTCAGTGGTCCAAATACTTGGACGGCTTTTTAAATGGTTGGCCTGCAATTGAACAAGAAAAAATGAAGAATTACGCTAATAGATGCATTGGTATGAAAAATTGGATATTGTTATTCCTCCTCTCCTCTCTCTACACAAACACACGCTCCCAATAATTTTGTCGCACAATATCATGAAGAAGTTAAAAATGAAGCAAAATACGCAGAAGAAAAAAAAAAGGTAAAAGAACAACAGATGACAGAGCATGTGAATGGAAGTTTAGTCAAGTAAAAAGTGTCAATAAGGCTTATGTGATTACGAAAAACAAATATTTCATTTTCTCATCTGACCTATTTGGGCCAATATTTCATATTTTATCTAACCTCTTCGGGCCAATATCCGTATTGTGCGATTTTTAGTTTTCATCTAACCTTGTCGAGTCGATGTTCTTGGTGTCTCTTTGGACACGTTTGCTTCGTACCGCTTCAGATAGGTTTGCATCGTACCACCTCGGGTAGATGTTCTTGGATACCACTTTTGGGAAAGATTCTTCGATACCACTTTTGGGTAAAATTCTTCGATACCACTTTTGGGTAAGATTCTTCGATACCACTTTTGGGTAAAATTCTTCGGTACCACTTTTGGGTAAGATTCATCGATACCACTTTTGGGTAGGATTCTTCGATACCACTTTTGGGTAGGATTCTTCGATACCACTTTTGGGTAAGATTCTTCGGTACCACTTTTGGGTCAGATTCTTTGATACCACATACGGGTAAAATTCTTCGATATCACGTAAGGGTAAGATTCTTCGATACCACCTACAGGTAAGATTCTTTGATATCACATAATGGTGAGATTCTTCGATACCACCTACAGGTAATATTCTTCGATATCGCATAATAGTGAGATTCTTCGATACCACCTACGGATAAGATTCTTTGATATCACATAAGGGTAAGATTATTCAATACCACCTACGGGTAAGATTCTTCGATATCACGTGAGGGTAAGATTCTTGGATACCACCTACGGGTAAGATTCTTCAATATCATATCATGGTGAGATTCTTCGATACCACCTAGGGGTAAGATTTTTCGATATCACGTAAGGGTAAGATTCTTCGATACCACCTACGGGTAAGATTATTCGATATCACATAATGGTGAGATTCTTCGATACCACCTGTGGGTAAGATAGATTATGACATTGTTCAAAGTGCAGTTGTTTGTTCTTGCAGAGGAAGCTCCTCTCATTCGTTGCCTGTAATAAGATAAGACACATGCTTTCTTGGAAATATGTTAGTATTTTAAATACAAATGTAAATGATTAACGTATAGGAATTGGATTGAAGCCTCCCTAATCTTTCTTCTGATGATGTAGGTTTCCTTGGTTGTTGTGTGGATTTGATTACTGCCATTAGCACCACTACTTGTTTGTTTGGCACCTAGTTTCATGTCGTTGACTCCGTAGTTGTTCTACAGATCTCGATCTAGCTAGGATTGACTTTGAGATTGCGAGCTTGTTTCTGAGTACATGTAGCATGTCCCCACAGACGGCACCACTATTTTGGGGTGTTTTTGTCTGCTGACTTGGCAAGTTGATAAGACACTCCACAATAGACTAATTTATTATTGTGTTAGAATCAGTTTTGTCATTTACACGCCTACACTCCAAGCATCACAACACAAAGAACCGAGTGTTATTGATCTCGGACTGAACTTGGAAGCAAGCCAAGTTGCCTATGTATCCCATTGAGGGAATCAAGTCGAACATAGTTCATTTATCTCTAAGTATCCATAATAGGCTGAATCTATGTTGTTCGGCCCATGATAGGTCGAATTTGTGGTCTCCGATCCACAAATCTCGAATTATAGTGGTTCGATGTTGCTCTATGTTGAATCTGACGAGTCTTGAATGATCGTGGCTCGATGTTGCTCAACCTCGAATAGGAACGGTTCGATTATAGTGCACTGAATTGAATCGGGTGGAAGATCGAATCGGATGAGTGTCGAATCACTGAATTCGATCGATAGGCGTGAGTGTAGAGTGTTCAATGAATATCGAATCGGGTAACTTCGATACAGTGTATGTCTAATTGGTCTATATCGAATCTGGAGGTTTCGATATAGAGATGGTAGAACTGTTGTGTATCGAATCAGGGTGCTTCGATCGATAGAAGGTCGAATGGTCGTGTATCGAATCAGGAAGCTTTGATATTGAGATGTTGTGAGATCGTCTTAAATCTGTCCTGATAATGTCAGAGGACGGGGTATTTATAGACCCCGTCCCGTGGGACCCAGTGGTAGTTGGGGAATGAATATCGAATCGTGCTGAATCGATCTACCTCTTAGATCGAATCATGCGCATTTGATATTCGTTTAAAGTCGAATTCCTTCTGTTCGATCTATAATTTTTCTGGGCCTTTCTTTGTGGGCCGACCCAATATTTATATTGGACATTTCCTAAAATACCCCAATCATATATATTCTAAATATATAATTGAATATAAACAACCTTTACCGATCACCCAGTGGAGTGGTTTAATATTTTGTTTGATTATTTAGTGATTAGTTGTGATAATATAACAGCATGATATATTTATTTAGAGATTTTGTAGTTGAGGAATTAAGTATTTTGTTATAACATTTTTATACATTGAAGTTTGAAAATTTTGAATAAGATATTTTATTGAACGTTGACTAAAGTAAATAAATCGGTCCAACCAATGGTCTGACCTGCTGACCCACTAACCAGTAGCCTTACCGGTTTTGTGACCGGATCAGGTCTGAAAACGCTGGTTGAAAATGGGTTTCTTCAGTGAGAGTTAATCTAAATGGCTCTGTTGAACGACTTAAAGCTTGTCTCGTTGCCAAATGATATACTTATGTGTATGGCTTGGGTTACTCTAACACATTTTCTGTACTTGCCTAAATTTCTTTTGTTAGGTTGTTGACCTCTCTTGTCACTTTATTCTCTTGGTCTTTATATTAGCTAGACGTTAAAATACCTTTTTACATGGTGATCTTGCTGAAGAGGTTTACATAGAACAACGTTCTTACTAGTGGTATCACCATGTTTGGCATGAAACAATGTCATGTAGACAACTGTGTCTTTTATCTACACATAGATGTCGGTTATTTCTTGTGGTATAAGTTGATGATATTATGATCACATAGGATGATGATGGGGAAATTTAGAAGTTAAAATAATTCTTACAATCTCACTTTAAAACCACAGATCTTGGAAACTTAAAGTATTTCTTTGGAATTGAAGTTGCAAGATCTCGACATGGCATTGCTCTTTGTCATAGAAAGTATGACAACACATGAGGAATAGAAGGTTGCGCCACCACCGCAACATCGCAGAGGTGAGACACAAAGTGGCGCGATGACGAGAGAAAGTTGCGCGAGGTCGCGCGTTCTAGGGCAGCACCACCTCATCCTGTAGTTTAAGATGCGTCTGTTCACGAAACTAGGATAACAAGACTATATTATAAATAAGAGAGGACAACCAACACCTAGAAGACACACACACGACGAGACACACAATTGCGATTAAAGAGTTCTTCATAGTTCACAAACACATTCATAGCTAAATTCCATCGTTCGAAGTATTGCGATCATTGTTGAGGTTGGAAGGTGATCAAATGAGCAAGTAATTAAGCAAAGTGAGGCAACATAGAGGCAAATGGAAAAGACACGCCAAAATTTCACTGATCAAGAGTTTAATCTTTTCTTTTCTTTATTACTCAACTTTATTATGAATTATTTTTCTTATAGTATGATCATGAGTAGCTAAACCTCTCAGTGTATAGGAGAGGATGTAGTTATCTCCTATGTATGCACCTTGAACCTATGTCTTGATTAATTCTATTGAAGACTTTGATAAGCGTACCAAGCATATTGAAGCGGACTGTCATTTTATGCGAGAGAAGATTTTAGATAAGACTATTTGTACTTCACATTTTAAATATAGTGATCAGTTAGCTGAGTTGTTTACAAAAGCATTAAGTAGGTTACGGCTCAAGTATATTTGTAACAATCTTGGAGCATATTATATATACTCTCCATCTTGATGGGGAGTATTATGGGTTGTTTAGTAATTGTAGTAGATAAAGCTCTCTCTCTCTCTCTCTCTCTCTCTCTCTCTCTCTATATATATATATATATATATATATATATATATATACAAGTAGGTTTGTCATTCTCGGCTAAACACTCACATTCTTCCATATTATGTTCTCTCCTATTTTCTTTTTCTCTAAACATATTAACATTTTTTTATCAAATGAATCCATGCTTAGTTATCTAGAGCAACTATAAGATCCAACACCACCTATCTTTATTAACGGTAACTATTTTTTACCACTTAAATTTTTCTTTAATAAACTAGAGAAGAAAATAGAAAATAATAAATAAACTAAAAACTCAAGTCGTCTTCTCCCCCACTCCACACCCACCTCACACCCACCAATCAACACCAACCCGTCGCCAACATCGACGTAGCCACATGTTGACAGAAACAACGATACTCCACTCACGTGCGCAATTGTGAAACCAATTCCATGATCCACATCCAACTTTAAATCAAAACTAGATCTGTAAACCTAAAAGTCAGGACAGAGTTGGGGTGTTGGTAGGGGAAAATTCATGGTTACTTCTTTTAAGTTTCATGTTTCTTTCTTTTTATTTTATTTTATTTGTTTGTTTATTTTAGTTGTTAGAAAAATTGTGGGCATATTGCTAATTTTATATCAAAAAATTCAACTCTAGTTGCATGAACAACGTGTGAGATGCAAGGGGAGGGCTTTTCTCATATATTTTTTGATAGTCAATGAAAATCAAAAGAGGTCGTTAGGCCATGTCCGCTCTATATAAGCTAATAACTTGAGGAGGTGGAGTATCCCAAAGGAGCTCCCCTCTCCTAGCCTCGCAATCAATTCTCTCTAACAAATCGGTAACTCTATTAGCTTCACGTGGTATCCAGCTCATTTTAATCTCCCATGGAAGGTGCAAAAAATTCTTGCATTCTTCAACTATTTTGGCTCTTTGCTCTTGTGGCTCGATCTCTCCATTGATGAGTTTATATGTTGTTAAGGAATCTGTCTCCAAGACAATACGTGGAGGTCGACGCTCCCATGCAAGCGTCAATCCCCTCTTATATTTTGTTAAGGCATCATCCACAGTTAGTGATGTTAGCGTTATTTTGAAGCCAATTATCCAGGAACAACTCAATAGTACAATTCATTTTTTGCCAATAAAAATAAGATGTGTAGTTGTTTGTCAATTAGAAATTACAAGTGGGTAGTTTTTGCTATTTACCCTTATACTTATTCTTAGGCACTGAGGAAAAAGTAAAAAAAAAAACATTCTTAGAGAAGTGAAAATAAAAATAGAAAGATGCAAGAACCATAAACTTGATCATTGAGAGGGGGATCACAAAGTCACAAAATACATTTTAAAAAAAAGGTCGTAGCAACAAATCGAGAAATAAAAAGAAATTGAATTGATGATAGGGAGAATTATTAAAAATGCCCTATAACTCTTGCTCACTTTACTTAATACCCTACAACTCTCTTAGCCATTTTTTTGCCCTATAACTTTTCAAAAATCGACTAAAAATGTCATGTCCAATTTTTTTGTCATGTGGTTGCCATGTCCTCAAATTTAGTCATATGTGGCAAAAATATTGCTATCATGTCATCAAATTTATATTTTTTAATTGACTTTATTAGATAAACTATAAAAACTTATAATATAATTCTAATTTAAGAAAACTTTTTTTTAATATCCAATAAATAAATAAAAAAGAAAAAAAATCAAATCTTTATAATTAACTTTATCATATAAATTATAAAAACTTATTACATAATTCTAACTTAACAAAAAAACTTAATTTCTAATAATTAATAAATAAAAAAAAGCTGAAAAAGAAAAAGGAAATAAATAAGCCAAAAAAACCCTATAACTTTAAAATCTTTAACTATTAACTATTAAATCTTTATATTAATTCTTTGATAACTTTAAAATTATAACTAAAAAAAACCAATTGTTCATCTTCATCAACCCGCCATCCCATCCCCCCAAACCCATGGGCACAACACCGTTCTCGCCGCTCAATTACGTGTCGTGAATTGGGGATCAAAGTATTAGGGTTAATGATTGGAGGTGATGACAAATGATAGTGACTAGTGAACTATTCTGGTGAAGGCTGATGTGGAGGAAGACTCGCAGTATTATTGGAAGAGGTGTTAGTCAAGTGAAGTCCGCAACTTATCAAAGTGGCACCGTTTTGCTTTATTATAAGTACTTATTTTATTTTCTGTTTTTCGTTTTTGCAAGACTTGTAAACGTGTTAGCGTTTTACTAAGTTAGTATTGTTTCTTTTATGTCTGTTAATTGCCAAACACTAAAGGCGAGGTTGTTATAAAACCACTAGAGAATCTGCAGAACTTTATTATGGATATTAATTTTACATGATTCTTGTCTCCTATCTCTCTCAAACTCTCTTCTTCTCCAAGTATTTTTCTTCTTCTTGCTTGCTTTATTGGTACGGATACCTGCATAATATCAACAGAAATGGTTTAATCACCCTCTTATACATAACAATTGGCCTTAGAGCCATAAATCTTGTGCGCCATTCTGATTAAAAAAACAAAAACAAAAACAAAAATGACTGATGCTTGAAAACCAAACAACACCCAGAGAATTGGTGGCCTAGAGGTGGGGCAACAAGAGCTAAAATATGGGCAAGCATAGCTTAAAACGCAGATGGATGACATGAAGGACATGATGACTCAGATCCTTCAGACACTGCAAACAGGCAAGGGAAATGACCATACAATGGGTGAAACGTCTCGACACAGTGCATCACATGTTCAGACACCACCAACCATCAACAGAAACCCAGGCGGAGGAATACTTCCTCGCACTGATGCCATTTCAACCCGCATAAGGTATGAATTCCCTAAGTTTGATGGGTCTTACCCGAGGGGTTGGGCCAGAAAATGCCAGCATTTTTTTCTACTTAATAATATGTCTGACTACGAGAAGATTATTACGGCTGGTATTCATATGGAGGGGATTGCAGATCATTGGTACTGAGATAATGTGGATGGGCATGAGGCTATGGGGTGGCCTAGGTTTGTAGAGATGGTGAATGAAAGATTCACCCATGCTAGAGGTGACAATCTGATAGGGGAGTTCAATAAATTGAAGCAAATGGAGATGGTGGATGATTATGTGCAAATATTTGAAGAACTTAAAGCATATATGAGCCATAGAAACTGCCACTTGGATGAGGACTACTTTGGGAAGAGTTTTATCAGTGGGCTGAATGATGAGGTTAGAATAACTGTGGAAGTGCTAACCCCAGTTACACTTAACCAGACTGTGTATATGGCTAGAAAGCAAGAAGCTATTCTAGACACCACCAAGCAACAAAGGAGTACTTTTAAACTCCCTCCTGTCAGCATCAAGGGGAAGGTTCCATTTGGAATCCCTGATACTAACAGGGCAGATGCGGTTTTGAAAAAAGAATCCTCCTATGAAGAGACTGACTCCAAAAGAAATGGAGGTCAGGAGGAAGAATAAGCTTTGCTTTAACTGTGATGAACCTTACCACTTGGGGCATAAGTGCAAAAGGCTCTTTGTACTACTGGGGCTGAAGGAGAAGAGTCAATGGAAAGTGACTCTGAAGATGACATAGGAGAGGAAGAGCAGTGCAGGGTTTCAGTCCAGGCTATGAGAGGACAAGCTACTGCTAAAGCTGCTAAGGGAACAAAAGCGGTAAATACTATCAGACTCCTAGCAACAATAAAAGGGAGAGAAATTTATGTTCTCTTAGACACATGAAGCACTCATACCTTCCTGGATTACAACACTGCCAAGCAGCTACATTGCAAACTAGAAACAACCAAACCTTTGCTTGTGACCATTGCTGATGGAGGAAAGATGCACAGTAACTTGAGGTGTAGGGAATTTCAGTGGCAACAGGTGGACAATAGTATACTACCTCTGTAAGAATCTTGAATTTAGGGGGGTATAATATGATTATTGGAGTAGATTGGTTGGAAAGATTGGGGCCTATCATGTTTGATTTTACTAAACAGGGAGGTAGTTACATGAAGGAAGGGAAGTTGCAGGTATTGCAAGGAGTGACTGGAGATGTATCACTTAAAATGGTTGATAGCAGAAGGGTATCTAAATAGCTCAAGAAAGGAGCACACACTCTACTCAGGTGTTTTTTTTATGATAAGTCCAGTGGGCACCAAGGAGGGAGGGGAGTGTCCTAAGGAGTTAGGACCATTGTTGCAAGCCTATGATTATTTATTTGGGGAACCAAAGAATCTCCCACCTGAGAGGACACATGACCACAAAACTGAACTGATACCAGGAGCTAAACCTTTCAAGCAAGCCCCCTACATGTACCCTTACTTGCAAAGAGAGGAAATAGAGAAGTTGGTTAAAGAAATGTTGCAAACTAGTCTGGTGCAGAACAGTGCTAGCCCTTTCTCATCACCAGTTCTCTTAGTGAAAAAGAAGGATGTGTGTTGGAGATTTTGTGTGGACTATAGGCAATTGAATGCTATACCAGTGAAGAATAGTTTCCCCATCCCACTAATAGAAGCCTTGTTAGATGAGCTCACACATGCAAATGTGTTTACTAAGCTTGATCTGAGAACTGGTTATCACTAGATCAGAATGAGGCAAGAGGATACACTTAAGACTGCCTTTGTGACAGCCTCAGGCCATTATGAGTTCAAGGTTATGCCATTTGGCTTGACAAATGCCCCAACGACCTTTCAACCTCTAATGAATGATATTTTTAAGGATGAATTGAGGAAAATAGTGCTGGTGTTCTTTGATGACATACTGGTGTTTAGTAGTAGTATTGAAGAGCACCAGATTCATTTGAAATTGGTGTTTGATAAACTGCAGAAGCATGGGTTGTTTGCAAAAAAATCTAACTGCTCTTTTGGCCAGAGTACTATTAAGTACTTGGGTCATATCATTGGAAATGGAAGGGTGGGTGCTGATCCTAGCAAGATACAATGTATGATTGATTGGCCTAGGCCAAAGAATGTTAAGGCCATGAGGGGATTTTTGGGCCTCACAGAGTATTACATGAAGTTTGTTAGGCATTATGGGGTCATTGCAAAACCCCTGAATGAGATGACTAAGAAATGGGGATTCAAGTGGAATGAAAGAGCTGAACATGCATTTGGAAAACTAAAGCAAGCAATGGTAGAAGCTCCAGTTCTACAATTTCCTAATTTCAACAAGCCCTTTTGTGTTGAAACTGATGCTTTTTATATGGGGCTTGGTGCTATTTTGAGCCAAGAAGGGCATCCCATTGCTTACATCAGCAAAGGGTTGGGGCCCAAGAACCTAGGACTTTCAGTCTATGAAAAAGAGTTCTTAGCTACTATTTTAGCTATAGATAAGTGGAGACCTTATCTAATACATGGTCAGTTCACTATTAGAACTGACCAACAAAGCCTTAAATATCTTCTCAACCAAAAAATAACCACCCCCTTGCAGCAGAAGTACATGACCAAGCTGTTAGGGTATGATTACATCGTTGAATACAAAAAGGGGAAGGAAAATGGGGTTGTTGATGCTCTGTCCAGGAGAGGAGAGACAGAGGAGGGAGGTTGTAACCACCTCAATGTGGTTAGACCTGATTGGATTGGGGAGCTCCAGTTGAGCTATGAAGGAGATGAGTTAACTCAGAATTTAATTGTTGAACAAGTTTTACTACCTTACAATGTATCCTATTTTTCATACAAGGATCATATTCTTAGATATAAAGGAAGGCTTTATGTTGGGAGTGGTACTGATTTGAGGTTAAAAGTTATTACTATGATGCATTCTAGTAGTATTGGGGGCCATTCAGGTATTATGGGGACCTTTCAGAGGATACAACGAACTTTTTTATGGCCTGGATTGAGACAGGGGGTTCAAGAGTTTGTAGCTCATTGCTCTACTTGTCAGATCAGCAAACATGAGAACACAAAAAACCCTGGGCTACTGGAGCCATTATAGCTCCCTGAATGAGCTTGGCATGATTTATCAATGGACTTTATTGAACAATTACCAAAATCTGAAGGCAGGGATACAGTTTGGGTGGTGGTAGGTATGTTTACTAAAATGGCTCATTTCATACCTCTCTCACACCCCTACAAGGCATCTAAATTGGCTGAAATTTTTTTGGATCAAATTTATAGACTTCATGGCTTACCTAAGACTGTTACTTCTGACAGAGACAAGATCTTTGTCAGCAACTCCTGGAAGGAGTTGATGAAAACCTTGGGCATTCAACAACAACTAAGCACATCCTATCACCCTTAGACGGATAGGCAAACAGAGCGTGTTAATCATTGTTTAGAGTCATATCTTCGTTGTATGACTGGGGAGAATCCTAGGATGTGGGCTAAGTGGCTGCCTATGGACGAGTGGTGGTATAACACCACTCATCACTCTGCCATTGGAGCAACACTATTTGAGGCATTGTTTGGTTATCAGCCAGCACAAATGGGAATTGGACCATATACATAATTTCAAATAGCAGGGGTTGAGGAGTTCATTCACAACAGACAACAAGTAGTGCAGAAAATGAGAGAATATTTACAAATAGCACAGACTCGCATGAAAAAGACAACAGACATAAACTGAATTGCAAGGGAATTCAAAGTGGGGGAGTGGGTCTATTTGAAGCTCAAACTATATCACCAGCAATCACTACGCACTGATAGATCATGGAAACTCGACCCCAAGTATGCAGGCCCATTCGAGATTACAGAAAGAGTAGGAACAATTGCTTACCGCTTGAAATTACCAGAGGAAGCTCGAGTTCATCCGATTTTTCATGTCTCACTGCTCAAAAAGTGCATCGGGGTCATGAACTACACCACTCCAGTGATACCTACAATTGAAGACATAGAGAGAAGTGAGTTGAAGCCATAGAAAATCTTAGCAAGAAGAATCGTGAAGAGAGGGAACATGGCCCAAATTCAATGGTTGGTCAAATGGCATCAATTAACAGACGATGAGGCGTCGTGGGAGGATTGAGAGGACCTCACGCGTCGATTTCCATTGTTTCAAGCTTGAGGACAAGCTTGAATTAAAGGGGGCAGTAATGTCGTGAATTAGGGATCAGAGTATTAGAGTTAAAGATTGGAGGTGATGACAAATGATAGTGACTAGTGAACTATTCTGGTGAAGGCTGATATGGAGGAAGACTCGCAGTATTATTGGAAGAGGTGTTAGCCAAGTGAAGTCCGCAACTTATAAAAGTAGCACGTTTTTGCATTATTATTACTTATTTTATTTTCTTTTTTGCAAGACTTGTAAACGTGTTAGCGTTTTACTCGGTTAGTATTGTTTCTTTTTTGTCTGCCAAACATTGAGCTGTTGATGAAGATGATGAATTGATTTTTTTTAATCAATATTTAGGTTTGAGTTTTTTTTAAATAACCTTAAAGTTATATTTATAATAGTTATACTTTTAAAGTTATTAAATATTTAATATAAAAATTATAAATAATATAAAGATTTAATAGTTAATAGTTAAAGATTTTACCGTTATAATTTTCTTAGCTTTTTTTTCTTTTATTTTTTTCTCTTTTTCTTATAAAAGTTATTAGTTATTAAAAATTAAGTTTTTAAATTGAATTATATAATAAGTTATATTACAATAGTTATAATTTTAAAGTTAATTATATAGCTTTAATGTAAAAATTGGTGGAAATACTTAAATCTTAAAATTAACAACAAACTTAAATAATAACCGTTGTGATCAAGAGTTGTTCCTTTTTGTGAAAGATTTTTTAAAAGAGTTTTATTGTTTAGTGCCTATAAATTTGAATGTGTATTATGAACCATCATGCATCAATTTCATCTTTATCTCTCAATTACAATTATAAGTGATGCGTAATATATTTTTAGTTTTCTTCATTAGTGCGAAAAGTTACAATCAATTTTATTTTTCTATTTCGTAGACTTAATTCGTACTCTAGGAACTATCAATCATCCACGCATCAATATCCAATTACTCAAAACTTGGGTTTACTAAATTCTATTATTTGTTTGGTAGAAAGTTAATAAGCATTAAACAGAAATTGTCTTACAAACCAAACAAAATAAAGAAGGATGGGAAAATTGTAGGATAGCAATCAAACTTTGACGGTTTTTGCATTTACCTAACAAAACTTTAAATTTTTGCACCCGACGATTTGAATTTTCATTCGGTGACACTTTGCTATCTAAACTTTCAAAACAATCTACCACGGGCAAAGTGACGTCATTTTTCGACACTTTGACGTAAACACGACGTTGCTTTAGATAGGCGGGTGACAAAAATATATAAATTTGAATAGTAAAGTACAACAACTTGTACGTCACAATGCCGAAAATGATGACGCAAAATAGCGTTATTTTGGCCGAGACAGGTCGTTTTGAAAGTTTAGATAACAAAGTGTCACCGAATAAAAATACATACCGCTGGGTACAAAAATTTTAAATTTTATTAAGTAAGTGCGAAAAATACCAAAGTTTGCATGCTACCTTGTAATTTTCTCAAGAAGGATTCAAAACATAACTTTGGAGGAGGAGCAATAGAAATGAGAATCTCTGCAAAAAATTGAACTCAATAACAAAATCAGGTGTTTAAACATAAAAAGACTAAAGTAAAGCGTCAGACACGTAGATAAGAACGAATCGCGGGGGCTCGACTGCAAATACACAGCTGTTGATATATATTTATATCTTAGGGTTTGCTCTCACTCTCGAGTGTTGCCATTTCACAGTTCCCCGAAGCCGCCGCCGCTCTCCGCCGCGTCCAGAAGCAGCCGCCGCCATGGGTCGAATGCACAGCCGAGGGTTAGACCCCCGACCTTCCTTTGTCTAATTACATCCATTTCCATTTTCATTTAATGTGTATGTTTGTGCAGAAAGGGTATTTCAGCATCAGCGTTGCCGTACAAGAGAACTCCACCGAGCTGGCTCAAGATCTCTTCTCAGGATGTACGTTTCATTTTGTTCTTTATGGTTTTATTTAGCCGCCATTTGTTATTATCACTGTGTAATTTCATAGCCTGCATTTCATATAGGCACAAGATTTTATCTTTTTTGTGTTTCCGTTGAATGTTTCGATCTCAAATTTTAATCATAGTTGCTTTTATTGCAAAATGTTAACATATTTTACTGTTGAAACAATGATTTTAGCAGACTTTTGAAATAATTGAGTTAGTACAAGTATATAACTATAGTCGAATTTGACTAATATTTAATTAATTTGACTTGATATATTGTAACATTTTATTTAGCTTGGAAAGTGTGAACTAATTGAGGTTTAAACGTGAGAAATTGATGTGAAGATGCGATTGATTATCAATCATATCTTTGAGGTTAATCAATCATATCTTTGAGGTGGAGATTGTTGTCAAGTTGGATTGATGATTTCGTGAAGAAGGCACTTTAGTGTCTCCCATATATTCCTCGTCTTTAAATAAGCACTAAAAAGATCTACTTTCTGCTGTGTGTCATTGAAAAAACAACTGAGGGGAAGCGTTTTATGCCATCTTAAAGAAATCATTACTCTTTATGACTAATGTTTGACAACAATCTCCCACTTGAAGATTTGTTTAATAATTTAATCGTTTTGTCTCATAATTTTCTACTATGCTTATAATTAGTAATTGTGTAGATATTGTTGTCTCAAGAGTTATGTTTTATTGGTGTTTCCTAATGGAAAGGTAGATCTTTTGTTCATTGGCGTCAATAGTAGTGCATGTGATTCTTAATTTGTCATAGTAAAAAAAAAATCTTATTGATCTATCAGTTCCCCCCAATAGAATTAAGGACTTTTCACCTGAGTTCTATGCTGTTATTATACCTCAAGTTTAATAGCCATTTTTTCTCTCTATTTCCACTTCAGTCATTGTGTCAAGTTCTTTTGTCCAAAAATATTACTGCAGTTGTTTGTTAACTTCTTGTTACTGGTTATATTTAAGGTGTGGACAATCTGAAGGTTGAATGAATTGACCAATTTTTCCAGTATACATTGTGTCTCATACTAAATTGGCATTTTCTCTAAAGTTTGGAATGGAATTATAATTAGAATTTAGACTGGACTTGGAAAAGTAACACCATAGAATTAATAGAGCATCCAATGTCTTGGGAACTATGATTTCCCCTTCTCTTTGCATTTCTGATTGCCATAATTAGGATTTTGTGCGTTTATGACCTAGGCCAGAGACCCACTCTTTTAAACAACCTATCTTGGTGTCATGCAACCTCTTACGACTAATTTTGAGAATGTTAGAAAATCAAAGGAATTCCTTGTCTGTGCGCACTTAGTATGAACCCTGTAACTTCTGTTCGATTTTAGACAATTCTGAATGAGCCTGTTTATGTAGGAATTATTTTATTATCCTTCATAGCTAGGTTGGTGGTTTTGGTTATGCCCTATTATGTATAAGTTTTTTTGAAGTTTATCTAGTACAATGACTGAAATTTTGCATGAAATCTGAAATCTATTTTACTCTTTGAATCTTTAGGTGGAAGAGAACATTTGTAAGTTTGCCAAAAAGGGGTTGACACCCTCCCAGATTGGTGTTATTCTTCGTGATTCTCATGGAATTGCCCAAGTGAAGAGTGTTACTGGCAGCAAAATTTTGAGGATACTCAAGGGCCATGGTAGTCTGCTTCCACGTGTTTTGGATTGTGTTAACTTTTTTATGATTCAAAGGTGAAACTATTGATTGACATGATTGTTTTTTTTAAACCAGGACTCGCTCCTGAGATACCTGAGGACCTCTATCACCTCATTAAGAAAGCTGTTGCTATCCGGAAGCATCTGGAGAGGAACAGGAAGGACAAAGATTCCAAATTTAGGCTGATTCTTGTTGAAAGCAGGATTCATAGGCTTGCTCGTTATTACAAGAAGACAAAGAAGCTGCCTCCTGTCTGGAAATAGTAAGTCTATGTTTATGCTTTGAGGTCATCTGATTACTTTTGATGCTTTATTCAATCTTTCAAATTCTATCTACCACACTACCTCTGAAAATGGCTTGACTAAAGAAATGTTTCTTTATGATATATAACATGCTTTTTTTCTCTTTCCAGTGAATCTACAACTGCCAGCACCCTTGTGGCCTAAAAGGCATGCTTGCCAGTAACTTGGGATTGTAATTTGGTCCATCTTTTGCCGATATTTGTAGCTTTCAAGTATTCCAGAGCGAACTTTTATGTTTTAGTTTGTTGTCGAAAACTGCAGTTTTGGTTTTATGAAGAAGGTGACTAATTTGATTCATCTCGAGTTTGGTTGAATTCAATCATACTTCGACGTTGAACTGCTATTTGCTCTACTCTATCGTTTGTGCCGCTATAACTTACATTATAAGTTAATTTCATTTTGATATTAGGTTCTTTTTCAGTTTTGTTTGGTTTCATTCTGTTCTAAAACCCGATTCAGCAGCCACTCCTCTTTTTGTGTCGAAAGTCATTACTTTGTTAAAAGTTTTGCTTGCACCATCCTAATCTTTTTGGGTTTGTAGGTGAAGGGAACAGAACTAACATGCCGTTTCGAGATCTTAAAGGTTTTCATGTTTTTGGTGAAATAAATTCACGATACATTATAGTTTCGAAGGCTATTAATGAAAATTTGGAGTAGAATATTATTAAGCTTAGAATAGTCTGCACAAGATTAGAGTTTTTGAGTAAGGTGCACTTTAACATCATTTGGTAAGTAAGGAGTGTCTATAATACAAGTAATTCCTATAAAATGGTTATATATAATCCTGTTGGCATATGGAGATGAAAGTTTAGTGCTATCAGCTATGGTATTAAAGTTATAAGGTTAAAATTTAATGACTCCCTTTATATAATGCCATAGAGGTAAAGACGTTTCAGTCTTTTTTATTTCTTAATGACACGTACTATCTTATCTAAGATGTTGAACGATTCACTTTGTTTTGTAAGACGTGTTGGCACTTGGCAGTGGCACCATCTTGATTTTGTACGAAACCGCTAGAGTCTTTTTGCTTTTGGTTATGTATATGAAAGAGACAGAAAACAACATCCCATTTTGAGGTTTCGATGTTTTTCACTTTTTCTTTTAAACAGTAAAGTTTCAAAAGATTTGTATCAAAAATTAAACCTGGTTTAAAATCTTAAAGTTTTCTTATTTTTATCCCAAATAAAAAGATAGAATTCAATAGAAGAAGGCATATATTTAAGATTCAAAATAAAAAGCATCTGAAACAAAATTGTTCCAAAACCATCAACATGTCAAAAAATATAGCATGATTTCAGTGAATTGTCTTTGTAGAAGGAACACGGAATTGGGGGCAAGCTAGTAGAGAAAATAAATTGAACTAAAGTACAATGAACTTTCAAGGTATGATGATTAGATGATACTTACATTTTTCATGAGCTAAGATAAAATTTTGAAAGTGTTTGTTGCAATAATTCTCTTCATGATTTGATTGCAAAGAAACACTATTTACTTATCTTTTAATAAGAAAAACTTAATTCAACATGCGCGCTATAATGGATTGCACATTTTGATGGAGCGGGATAAGACGACGGAATATTGATATTGACCTCAAACAAAAAATGTCTTTGACTGAATGGGCAATCGACAGTTGATGGAGACAATGATTTTAGCTGTGTAAAAGAATTATGGAGCATAGATTCTGAAGTAGAAGGAAAGAAATAAAATTTAATTCCGGTGAAAGAGTTTGGGAAAAGGGAATTAAACTTTTGAATTAGGAGAAACTGAAACATCATTTGGAGAGGTATATATTATTAAGGATTTGGGAAAAAAATCAATGTTGGTACCTTAATTTGTCCACTAAACAGACTTGGTACCTTAACTTGTCCAGCCTCGCAAATGGTACACTAATTTTTCATTCCTCTTCAAAAGTGGTACCCATGTGATGGGAGGTGCACAATTTTTGCCCCAAATGAACACGTGGACCTCCGTTGACATTAGAATAAACGATTGTGAGCTGAAATGGGCTGGAGAGTTGTGACAATGAAAGAGATAAAGTAGTTTTATTCATCTTTTTATTTTATTTATTTTTGTTTATTAATATAGTAGCAAGTCCATTTGGCAAAAAAAATGGTTAAAGTCCGTAATTGTAAGGTCAACGGAGGTCCACATGTGCATTTGGGGAAAAACATCGTGCAGCTCCGCCATTGGGGTACCACTTTTGAGAAGAAATGGAAACTTAGGGTACCATTTGCGAGGCTGCACAAGTTAACGTACTAATTCTGCTATGAGACCAAGTTAAGGTACCAACATTGATTTTTTCCCCAAGGATTCCACATAGTTTAGGGGTCTTATGTTTCTTTTCTTGTAACTAGTGTAAATACTCCTATTGTATATTGTAACAATTGAGAAGCATATAAATTACTTTTCACATAATTATAATCACGTATATGTTATCAGCTTAAGCCAGCAGGGCAAGTCTCTCACGAGCTCCTCCTTTGAAACCCACCACCCACAAAACCTAGCCACCACCGTGTCTCATGGTTGGTGATCATCCCGATACGGCTAGCGCGTCCACTGTTGTCTCGTCACAACCCTACCTCCCCCACCTTTGCAACCAATCATCCATATCACGACAAACACTCACATCAAATTCATCATCACCTCATCAAACTATTTGTCATGGCAAGCTCATGTCCTAGCACTACTCAATGTATTATGCCTCGCGAAATTTATTAATCCAAAGGTTTCGGCCCATCTCCTGATTCGCCTGATTTTGATTACTAGTACCATCAAGATCATCTTCTCCTCTCGGTGTAAATTGGTTCTCTCGATGTCGATGCCACCCCTCTAGTCTCGGTGTCCCGTTCTACACTCTATGTGTAGACAACTCTTGGTCGCGCCTTCGCCAGTCGCTCGTGTGCACGCGTGATGCAATTGAAGTATGATCTCACACATGCCATGCTCAAATCAGAATCAGTCTGTGACTTTTTGCGGGGTATAAAGCAAAAAGTTGATGAATTAAATCTCATTGACGATGTCACGCTATATGTTTTTGATGGTCTTGGCGCTAGCTATCATAAAATCTCATCCTCGATATGTGCATGTAAAATTTCAATCTCTTTTGTCGATCTTCATGGCATGTTTGTGACTCAAGAATCCTATCTTAAATGTCTTGAGACCACTTTAGTAGCCCTTGTTGCCACGATGAACAACTCATCGACTCAACCATCCTCTTCCTCTCATGGACAATGCTCCCATTGACGAGGCAACTCTTTCGATGGTCGTGACCCCTATAATTAGTAGGGTCAACACTTTCAGGATTATGGTCAACGCAACAAACTAGGTTACTCCTATCAGAACCAAGGTCGTGGTTCTTACCACCAGGCTCCATACTCTAGTCTGATGGTTGTCTGCCAATTATGCGCTACTCCGGGGCACACTGCATTGTCATGCCCTCAACGTTACCAATCGCAAGTTTACATGGTGCAGTCCCCGAACAGTGGCTCTCCTCATGGTTCTTGGATTGTGGACTCGGGTGCCCATCACAGTCTTGCTACTGATGTGAGTCAGATGTCACTTCACTCTGAGTACGATGACACAAATAAATTTGTACTTGCTGATGGTTCTGGTATGGAATTTAGTCACACTGACACCTCATTATTACCGTTTTCATCTCGTACTTTCACCATTCCTAATGTCTTATGCACCCCCGCAACCACACAAAACTTGCTTTCCGTCTACCACTTTTACTAAAGCTAACAATGTATCCCTTGAATCTTTCCCTTAGTATTTTGTTGTTAAAGATCAGGTCACGGTGGCATAGGTGGTTCGTGGCATGTGACGTAATGACAGTTACTATATTCGGGCTTCTTCCCATTCTCTACAGTCCCTTGCAAACTTTGTGTCCATTGGTGTTCGTAGTTCCTCTTATGTATGGCATGCTCACCTCGGTCATCCGTCCTTGGTCACCAATAATTCAGTTATTTCTAAGTTTAAGTTATCTGTGTCGTCTCGTGTCTCTGACCTGCCTAAACACTGAGTCGTGTGTTGTAAACAAGTCTCATAAACTTCGCTTTTTTGAGTAATCAATAAATCGACTCATCATTTGCACTATATCTTTACTGATGTTTGGGGGCCTATCTTGGCCAGTGTTGATGGTTATAAATACTACTTATTGTTTATCGATAGTTAATTAATTTTTTCTTTTGTTATTTTCTTTAACTACTAAATCTCAAGTTGCCACTATCTTTCCACTAAAGCACTTGTTGAGAAGCAATTTTCCTTCACCATTCAAAACGTCTATAATGACAACGGGGGGAATTTCTAGCCTTACGTTCTTTCTTTACCTATGGAACCAGTTGGTTAACCACCGCTCCTTACACACCCTAAAAAAATGGTATCTCCGCACGTCGTCATCGTCATATTTTTGAAACTGGGCGAGCGCTACTCAATTTCTCTCGTCGTCCTCATGAGTTTTGGTCTTATGCCCTTGAAACTACAGTCTACCTTATAAATCGTCTCTTATCCCTCTTCTGATGAGTCTTAGTCCCTTTGTGACTCTCTTTCGCCGTCCACCTGACTATCTCAAGCTCCGCATCTTTCGTTGTGTTTGGTTTACTTGGTTAATACCTTACTCCCATAAAAACTAGATTTCTCATCTCGTTCCTTTCTTCTTGGGGTTCTATATGTCTCAAAGTGCTTATTGTTGTATGGATATTCATAGTCTTCGTGTTTTCACCTCACGTCACGTCAAGTTTCATGAGGCCTTCTTCTCCACGCTTCCGCCAGCCTCAACTTCTCCCTCTTAGAAATTCTTTTATCCTCTAGTCCACTACCATATTTTCCTAACACCCTCTTCCATGACTCCTTCCTCTCCTCTCCATCCACGTAGGTGTGTTTTTTTTCCCAATTGCGTCATTGTCGCCACTTCTGGGGCCCGTGCGCATGCCGCACCCCTTCGTCTAGAATCTTTACAACGCCGCTTCCTCTTCTTACACTTCTCCCTTTCCCAAACATTCGATTGATTCCACATCAGCACCTCCAAAGGTGCCTTCATCTGTTGTCGAGCGGACTCATGGTATGCGTATTCGGGCTCAAAATGGTATCTTTAAGCCGACATTCTTTACCACTTCTAAGAAACACCCTCTTTCTGATGACACTGGACCCTCTTATGTCTCTCAGGCTCTCAGTTCTCCCCATTCTCATGATGTTATGTCTGCCTAGTTTATTGCCTTACTTAATCATGGCACTTGGGATCTGGTTTCTCCTTCTCCTAATCATAATGTTATTGGTTGAAAATGGGTGTTCTAGGTGAAGCACAAACAAGACGGTTCTATTAACAAGTTCAAGGAACGTCTTGTGGCCATTTAGTCCCAGCATTTGGGACTATAATGAAACATTTAGTCTAGTGATCAAGCCTATCACCATTTAGAGTGTTCTCTCAATTGCTCTCTTTCACTTTTGGACCCTTTGAAACTTGGACATAAACAATGCCTTTCTTCATGGTGATCTACATGAACCAATATTTATGCAGGAACCTTTGGGTTTTATGCATATTCAATCACCTAGCCATGTTTGTTGCTTGAATAAGTCGTTATATGGTTTGCGCCAAGCTGCTCGGGCTTGGTATGATGCTTTAGTTTGGCGCTGCTTACCTTCAACTTTCGGCAGTCCACAACTGCTACTTCTATGTTTATCTATCATCATGGTTTGGTCAACCTTTATATATTGGTTTATGTTGATGATCTAATACTTATTAACTCGTGTGTCGTCGCTCTTTCGCGGGCCACTACTCACCTTAGTCGTAGGCTTGTTGTCAAGCATCTCGGTGTACTGTCATACTTTTCGGGTGTTGAGGTTGCTTTTTGCAAAGAAGGACTATTTTCTCTCATAACATAAGTACATTGTCGAGTTGTTGCACCACCATCGTCTCGACGATGCCAAATCCTTATCTACGTTGCCGTCCTCCAAGACAAACATTGTTACTTCGTCTCTCTTGCCGAATCCCACTACGTTTATGTAGGCCATTGGTGGTCATTATTACCTAGTCTTAACTCGGCATGACTCGTCTTTAGTACCTCGTCTTGACCCTTTCTCTTTCACACCTCTAGTGTGTGTGGGCATGCACACCCATGCCTTCCCCCATTTTTTTATAAATACCCCCCCACTTCTTCATTTCAGGGGTTGGACACTTAAGAGGTAGCTCACTTGGAAGCTTGGATGCTCTAGCTTCTCTCTAGAATTCTAGGGAGAGAAAGCACGCCAATCCATTCCACGTTAATCTGTGGCACGTCAATCCATTCCACACTAATTCATGGCACGGTGACTGATTCTGCATCAATCCATTTCACGTCAATCCGTGGTACGTCAACCGTTTCCACATCAATCCGTTCCACGACAATCCATTCCACGTCAATTCGTGGCACGTCAACCAATTCCACGTTAATCTGTGGCACGTCAATTCATTCCACATAAATTTGTGGCGCATCAATTGATTCCATGTCAAATGTTTCACGTTAATCTGTGACACATCAAGCATTCTACGTCAATCTATGGCACGTCAATTGGTTCCACGTCAACCGATTCCACATAGTTTCCACGTCAATCGTTCCACGTCAACCGAAAGTAAGTCAACACAAATACTTAGTGTATTTTCTCCTCTACTTTTTCATGGACATTAATATGTCAACAATTGGACTTAAGTACGAGAACTTTGACCCGAGATTTGACCTTTGTGGTGCAAATCACTAGAGGTCCTATACCGAGCCTCTTGGGCTCAATGAAATGCTACGCGTTAGGCTGTCCAAATGATCTCTGAATAAGAATAACACCTAACAAGGGTCGATACTTCAGCCAAACAAGCCTCGACTATGCGACGAACATCCCAAGAAATTGTCCAATTCGACCCTAAGAGCCAATTCAACGCAGACAACTTCTAAGCTAGTGCGACATCTCCCAAAGTCCTCGAGGAACGTTCAGTGAATCTACATGATCTACATATGCTCACACGCTACCTGGCAGGCAGAATACCAGAGAAAACCTCATGCGGGCACCATGGATAATGAACTGCGTCTGGCTTGATTCTCTCTCTTTAGAGAGATGCGTAGGCAACTTGACCCCGTGTCAAGTTCAGTCATAACACCCTGTATCCTCCACTTAGTTTACTTATATATTTAATTTTTATTGCCTAACATTGTTCCTTGAAGTGCAGGTTTCTATCGAACTAAAAGCTTTTCATGTAGCCTATAAGGTGCTAGAGAGTCTGGTGAGGGAGTATTCTCGAGACTATCGAAAAGTCTTGGGTCCAATTCTTTTCAGTTGTTACTGCAAAAAGACAAGCCATATATTTGTTTAGAAATATCCTCGCATCAAGTGAAAATATAAGAAAATGATCAATATAAATGATTGGGTTGGAGACTCCCTCATCTTCCTCCTCGATTAAAGCTCCTTATGGACGAATGAGCTTAATGTAAAGTCTAGCTGCACTGGCATTTCAATCAGCCGTTCCATTGTTCATGATGAACTCGATCGAATTTAAGATTTTGTGCTTGTTTTTTAGTACATTGCAGTGTGTTTCCACAGACGACGCCAATGATTTAGGGTGTGTTCTTCTGTTGACCTGACAAGTTGACAATTCACTCTATAACATGCTGGTTCAGAGCTGCGCTAGAACCAGCTTTTTTCTTTGTACACATGTACTCCAAGAAATGTGGTGAGAGGAGGGGTGGATCTTTAATGATTTTGTCCTGGACTAGGGTTATCCCAAACTGTCTACCTATTTCGTTAAGGGAATCAAGCCGAACATAGTTCATTTGTATGTTTTGAGGGCCAAGATCTAATCGCGCTATGTGATTCACTTGTTTCTGCATTGCGCGGCTTCACAATTTTGACCATATCTCCTTGTAGGTAGGTTGACACTGTACAACGATCATCTAATCAGTATAATATAGAGCCTGGTCTCTGTTTGATGTCGAAGGTTTCACTTGTCGAATATTAATGGTTGCCGGATCTCATGATGTCGGGGATTTTGCTGATGAAGTCCTGATGTCGGAATCTAGTTGATATTGAATACTGAGAGTATATCGAAGTGTATGTGTATCGAGTATTGCGACGTCGAATACTGAAGGTATATCAAAATATATCTATATTAGGTGTTGTGATGTCGAATAATGAAGGTATAACGAAATATGCATATATCGGGTGTTGTGATGTCGAACACTGAAGGTATATCGAAATATGTCTATATCGGGTGTTGTGATGTCGAATACTGAAGGCATATTGAATATAAGGATATCGAATTGCTTTGTTCGATATCCGAGAGTGGGTGACATGTGTAATTAATAAATCTATCTCGGTATACGAGCGAGGCGATATATATAGGCCTCCATAAGTGGGACCAACTCCGCGAATCCCAGAGCGACTGTACCATATCGAATATGGATATTCGATATCCAACTGGGTATCACGTATAAATCCCCGATATAGGATCTCTGACATCCAACAAGCCACTAGATTTATTGGGTTGGATGTGGCTCTTCCAGGGGCGTATCTACTTGAGCGCTAGGGAGGGCTGAAACCCTCCCTAATTTTTCAACAAAAATTTGATTAGTAATAATCTTTTATAGTATATATTAATTTATATAATAAAAAAAACTGCTTAAAACTTACAATGATAAATATTTGGGCCCAAATAATTAATTAGTTTAGCCAAAAAAAATTTAGTTTATTATTTGTGTGGTCCAACAAGATAATTTTTTTTTTCCAATTGATCCATTAAACATGTGTGGTCCAAGTGTGTGGTCCAAGAAGAGGAAATTGTTGTCTGCTGATACGTTTACTACTTTACTTGCCAAGAAAATTCATTAAAAAAAGAAACCTAACCCTCTTCTTCTCCTCTGGTTATTTGGCGCAGCAACAGCTAAATTTTCTATTTTTCTTTTCCTTTTTCTATGATTTTGCACAACAATTTCGC
Source organism: Linaria vulgaris (assembly GCA_948329865.1). NCBI lineage: Eukaryota > Viridiplantae > Streptophyta > Magnoliopsida > Lamiales > Plantaginaceae > Linaria > Linaria vulgaris. The sequence continues at coordinate 37,928,320 of OX415253.1, forward strand.
AAGCAACAACTGATAGCAAGCAATGAATTTCTCAATTTTCAGTCAACATTCCAAGAAACAAAGGTATGTAAATATATATATATATATTATTGAAAGAATAAAAAAAAGCATTTAGTTTTATAAAAAATTAGCTTGAATAGACTGACATGTTTTATAATTCGTTGTGTAATTGAATTGTTTAGTGATTATTAATATGATTTATGAAGCTTAGTGTAGTTTGTATGATTTATGAATTATGAAGCTTAGTGTGTATTGTACTATTGTTTATGTTTTATTTGACTATTTCAATGCTCAATTCAAGTATTGATGTATTAATTATTATGTGTTCAATATTATGATTTATGAGTAAGTAACATGTAACAGAGCAAGTGTTTGTAGATTAGTTAGATTTACATGTTTTGTTGGTTTAATAATTATAAAATATGAAAGTGGTGAAATCTTACTATCTTAGGACTTAGAATCTTAGATAATGGCATGTTACTACAAATCATACAAAATAATGAAATGATTTATTCATATACTCATGTTCATTAATTGTATATATATGCTTTACATGTTAAAAGACTTTTACATTCAATAAAAGAATGTGTGTTTCAATTTGTATTTTAACATTTGTCAATGTGTTTTAACAGGTTATAATGGCACCTAAAAAGAGAAAAACTATGCTATATTTTTCAAACCGAAGGAGCAAACATCAACAAGTAGCCATAATGGTCCATCAAGTAATGATGTCTCAAATCGTAATGACCAACGCCCTCTGAAATCTGAAAACATTGAAGAGAACATTGGTACTCTTGAACGAGATCCGTGCCGACGTATTATGATATCTCAATATCATGTCAATGAAAGAGACAAGATCAGGCGAGATTATATCGAGTTGGGGCCCTATCGACCTAGGAAATCCGAGTACCCAGCGACTGAATTTGGAATACAAAATCGACGATTTCAAAGCTCATGGTTTAATCAATTTTCCAGGTTATAATACTCTGTTGTAAAAGATGCAGCATATTGCTTTCCTTGTTATCTTTTTAACCACAAGAAGTCTGCTCGTCAATTTACTATTTACGGATTTAAAAATTGGAAATGGGTTCTTGATGTGCCTAGATCTGCGTTGTTAAAGCATATGGGAGGTCCTTGTTCACCACATAATAATGCTGCTATTTCTGTTGATGCTTTGAGGAATGCAGCTCGTCATATTGATAAAGTTATGAATGCACAGACTTCAGAAGAAGTACAGAAAAGTCGATTAACACTTGGGGTATTGATTGAATGTATCAAATGGTCTAGTCTTCAAGGGTGTGCATTAAGTGGGCATGATGAATCTTCAACTTCTCAGAGTCAAGGTAATTTCATTGAATTGATCAAACTTATAGGAAGAATGAACCCTAAATATGATGCTGTTGTGTTAAAGAATGCCCCAAGGAATGCAATGTATATAGCTCCAATAATTCAAAAGGATGTTTTGCATATTCTAGCTAACACAGTGAGAACTAGAATTCGTGAAGAAATAGGGGATGCAAAGTTATGTATATTAGTGGATGAAGCTAAGGAAATATCAAGTAAAGAACAAATGGATATTGTATTGAGATTTGTTGATGCTGCTGGTATTTTACAAGAGCGCTTTTTTGAAATTATTTCTGTTACTAATACCTCTGTCGTCAAACTTAAAGAAGGAATATGTAATGTCCTTGCTCGATATAATTTGCATTTATGCAATATGAGAGGTCAATGATATGATGGAGCTAGTAACACGAGTGGCTCATGGAATGGCTTACAAGCCCTTTGCTTAAGGGAGTCTCCACATGCATACTACGTGCATTGCTTTGCTCATCGCTTACATTTGGCATTGATGGGGGCCGCTGAGAATGAAATGTATGTCTGATTGTTCTTTTCAAAACTCAGTACTATTGTTAATGTTATTAGTGCTTCTTCTAAACGGGTTACTGAACTCCATTGTGCACAAGTTGCTGAAATTGCACGTATGCTAGCTAATGGTCAACGTAGAAGTGGTACGGGGGCTAATCAAGTTGGTAGATTACAGCGTGCTAAAAAGAATCGTTGGAGTTTCCATTTTGAATCAGTATGTAGTTTAATTGATATGTACAAGGCTGTGATTATTGTTTTAGAAGAAATGATGGGTAAAAGGGAACGCTACCTCAATCATGGGGGATGGTTTTAATTTCTTGAATATGATGAAATCTTTTGATTTTGTCTTTAACTTATATTTAATGCAGAACATCATGGGAATAACAGATCTCCTTTGTCAATCTTTACAACGCAAGTCACTTGATATTCTAAATGCAATGGACAAGGTTTCTTCCACAAAAGCTTTACTTCAGACATTACGTGATGAAGGTTTTGATTCTATTCTTGGACTTGCAAAATCACATTGTGAAGAATATGGCATTGATATACCTAATATGGATGATATTCACAAAACAATGAGGGGTCGTAGTTGTCAGCAAAAGGATTCAATCACAGTTGAACATCATTATCGTTTTGATGTATTTTATTCTGCAATAGACTTTCAAATGGTGGAGCTTAATAATAGATTTAGTGATGAGGCGATAGAGCTTTTGAAGCTAAGCTCTGCTTTGGAACCCAAATAAGGTTTCAAATTGTTCGACATTGATCAGATTTCTCTTCTTGCCGAGAAATTCTATCCTGGTGATTTCACAAATCAGGAAATGCATTATTTGAGAAGTCAATTGGGGCATTATTAGCATGACGTACTTCGGAATGAGAGATTTCAGAATATATCAACACTTTCGGATTTATGTCAAAAATTAGTTGTGACAAATAAAGCACAAGACTACAATTTGATTAACAGGTTGATTCGACTTGTTTTAACTCTTCCGGTTTCTACTGCAACAACAGAGTGTACATTTTCTGCAATGAAACGTGTTAAGAGTGTTCTTAGAAACAAAATGGATGATGAATACTTGTCGAATTCTATGGTTATTTACATCGAACGAGAGTTGGCTGAAAATATCGACACTGATTCGATAATTGATCAATTTAATACTATGGGAGACCGAAGGAAAATATTTGTGTAGTACTTTATTTCTTATATTGATGGTATGTAACCAACTTTATTTTGAATGTTATGTTACTCTTTATATGATTTGTTATTTTAATTTTTTTTACTTATACTAAGTAAAATAATATTCTTTATGTTAGTTCTTAGCCCACCATATTTTAAATTTCTGGATACGACTCTGGGCTCTTCTGTCGGGGCGGCCCTTATATCGGTAAATACCCCCTATCAAAGTTGTTTTGTTACACATGCAGAAACATTAATAATGCTGGTATAATAAATCAGTTTTTCCGTGTTTAGTTTGAATGAGTGCGTACTACTAATTACAGTAAGAAGAGTAACCACCCAAAAAAATGCCCAACGTACGTTGCATGATACAAAGACTGTTGAACACTTGATCCACATAAAACCGCGTAACTTATTACAATTTTAATAGTTTATAAATTCGTCAAATGATTGCGTATTAAATAACTCATAGTTCCAAATTAAATAAAAGTTCCAGCGATCCTCAGAAAAGGATATATAACTGATTAAAGGCCGTGGGAAATAAGCCACTAACAAACCGCAAAGCAAAGCGGGAGAAATATCTTGCACGTCAAGTCGGACCATTTTTACTATAAATAGTAGAAAAAATACACACTCTAACACTACAACAAAATCCATATATTATTATCTCCATCCAAATCCAATTGAAAGGCTCAAAAGCTTTAGCTGAAAAACAAAAATGGAGCCCTACTGGTTCATCGTCATCCTCTCACTCTGTATCGCTCTTCTTCTCAAATTCACTTTCACTACTGCTGCCAAAAAACCGTTACCACCTGGTCCGGCAAGTGTTCCGATCATCGGCAACTTCATATGGCTCCGGCATACCATCTCCGACCTCGAATCCATCCTCCGCAGCCTCAAAGCGCGCTACGGCTCTCTCATCACCATGCGTATCGGTCCTCGCACCGTCATCTTCGTCTCCAGTCACTCCTTCGCTCATCGTGCCCTTGTCCAAAACGGCGCGGTTTTCTCCGATCGCCCCGCTCCGCCCCCGACCAGCACGTACTTCAACCGCTCCGAGAAGACGATTAGCTCCTCCGCCTACGGTCCCACGTGGCGCCTCCTCCGCCGCAACCTCACGCACGAGATCCTCAACCACGCACGCGTGAAGTTGCACTCCGGCACGCGTCGTCTCGTGCTCTCCGTGCTCGTCAATCGCCTCCACGAGGCAGCGGAGGAGGATCGGTCCGTGTCCGTCAGGTTGATTGATCATTTCCAGTACGCGATGTTCTGCCTCCTCGCTCGAATGTGCTTCGGAGATGAGCTCAATGAGGAGCAAATCAAGGCCATTGAAGACGTGCAGCGTCGCTTGATTCTCAGTTTTAGTAGGTTTCAATCGCTCAACTTTTTCCCTCCGCGATTGAGTAAGATTGTGTATAGTAAGAAGTGGAAAGAGATGATTCAGCTTCGCGAAGATCAGGAGAGCGTGTTGGTTCCTCTTATTCGAGCTCGACTCGAAGCTAAAAAACAACAACTAGATGGTGATTGTGATGAAGTAGTAGCGGTTGATCAAGTGCCGGCATACGTGGACACTTTGGCGGAATTGGAGCTTCCTGAAGAAAACAACAGGAAACTCAAGGAGTCGGAGATGATGAGCTTGTGCAGTGAGTTTCTCGTTGGTGGCACCGATACCACATCAACCGCGCTGCAGTGGATCATGGCGAACCTCGTCAAGTTTCCACACTTTCAGGAGAAGCTCTACCAGGAGATCACGAGCGTTGTTGGTCCTCCGCCTGCCTCGCTGTCTAAGCAGCAATTGGTGGATGTGCAGGAGGAGGACTTACACAAGATGCCATACCTGAAAGCTGTGGTGTTGGAAGGCTTAAGGCGCCACCCTCCGGGACACTTTGTTTTGCCTCACAAGGTGACGCAGGATGGCGTTGAGTTAGATGGCTATGGAATCCCCAAAAACACCTTTGTGAATTTTTTGGTGGCAGACATTGGTTTGGACCCCAATGTGTGGAAGGATCCTTTGGAATTCAAGCCCGAGAGGTTCTTGGAGGAGGCGGCTTTTGATATAACAGGTAGCAGAGAGATTAAAATGATGCCGTTTGGCGCTGGCAGGAGAATATGCCCCGCCTGGTCGTTGGCTCTGCTTCATTTGGAGTACTTTGTGGCCAACCTGATTTGGTACTTTGAGTGGCAGTCTCTTCCAGGAGAAACGATCGATCTTTCCGAGAAACAAGAGTTTACCATTGTCATGAAGAATGCACTTCGTGCTCGCATCTCTCGTAGAACTTAGTCGTCTTAGTACCAATTCTTGATGGGAAGCAGTATATGATCGATGGATACACACTCCGTTTTGTCTGGTTCTTTAGGTTTCTCGTGTTAATAGAGTCTAATAATAGTTAGCTATCTGCTGTTGATTTTGATCTATGATTGCATATAAATGTTGCATTTTCCTTGCGAAAATGGCTTCTTATTTCTTAAGTAGGATATGAGCATCTGGTTGCTTCTTCAACTCCCCTATGTGAATGTTGCATTTTCTTCATTTTTGCACAATCATTGTTTACTAGAAGCTTATGACATCCTCAAAGCCAAACGTATAATACTCGAATTATTTAATTACTTGAACCACTAAATACAAATTCATTCATGATTCAAAATTTGAAAGGACTGACGTAAACTACAAAGAAGTTAAATAAATGAATATTTGCAACTATCAAAGTCTAAAAATTAGGCGTGGAAAACGTAATTACTAACTATCTGGACGCAATTTATCCGTTTTTATTGATATAGGTCACAATTCATTATTAGAAAACAGAAAAAAGAGCTTTGTTGGACGACGATTTTAAAATTACGGATTTTCTTTTGAATATTTTTCTTAAAAGGGGATAAGTGATAACAGGTGTACCGTGTAAACAAAGTGGTGATTTCTATATCCAGTAGCTCTTTTTATTGTTTTGGAATATGTCACGACACTTCAAATGAACAATAATAATCAATTAGAAAATGAAAACCAAGAAGAAATTGGATCAAAGAAGAAAAGGGGAAATGAAGACATAACCTATTTACTCACAAAATTAGGTATGGACAAAAGGTGGGTTCAGCTCAATCAACTCCAAACGACAGCATTCCGATTTAGTGGCTTTTCATCCACCGTGGACACGTGGCGTGATCGTGGGTGTTCGCGTGTGACGCTGGTCAAAAACAGAGTGGACCACAACTTATGAAAACGACGCCGTCTCCAGCTCTCAATCCTGCGGCTCAGATTCAAAGACTTAGATTAAATCATGACCGTCGGATCAAGTTGCCGTTAATTCCCTTAGCTCATTTAATATTACCGTTATTTTGTACCATTTGAATTTAGTACCGTTGTTAGCTCAAGCTTAGCAGAAAGGAAAAACTATAAGTATTGTACTATTTCCAGTAGATAAGATAACCAGGAAATTGCTCCAAATTTATTTTGTCTTTTAATTTCTTCTTACACTTTCAAATCTTCCGTAATATCCAAAAACATAACATTTGGCATCTAGAGCCAGATTGTCCTTCAGGCGAAATGGCAAATGGCCCCACCCTTAAAGATCTTTATGAAAATCAAAAAAGACTGAAAATCAAATCCATGAAGACAATCTGAGAAGAGAGGCTTCTAAAGCCAATCTTCAAGACCAGATTTCTACCATAAAAAACAAACTAGAAGAGCGATCAAATGCACATGAGCTTAACCATGCACAACTCAGCTCCATGGTCCAGGCACTATAGCTACAACTCACCAAAAATGGTGAGAACACACATACCAAACCACATGTTTGGGAACCCTCAAACTCAAAAGCCACACACCATCAATACATCATTACCCCACCCAAATATAGAGCTGGGATCCCAGTAGCCCAAAAGCACCCCCACTACCCAAAGTAGATTTTTCAAAGTTTGATGGAACCAATCCAAGAGATTCGATCCTAAAATGCAATTGTTATTTTTCACTCAACCTCATAATACCTGAACACCAGAAAGTCACATTAGCAGCCATCAATTTTGATGACAAAGCTTCAATATGGTACATGAATTATTACACTAAAATGATTGGAATCACCTGGGACTAGTTTTAAGGCTGGTGGCTATCAGATTTGAGGTTCTCAAAGAAGAAAAAGTGGCCAGTGGCATCAACAAATTAAGGCAAACATGGAGTCTTGATGACTACATTAAAATATTTGAGGAGCTCACTTCACACCTCCTCCTCTTTACCAACAGGGAGTTCTCTAACCCTTATCTTTTTGGTAGTTTTATTAGTGGGTTACATGAAGATTTGCAATCTTTTATGGACATGTTTAATGCTCAAAGCTTACAACATGCTATAGAACTGGCTAGAAAATAAGATAGGACCATTGAGACCTTAATTAAGAAATTTAGAGCTAGATGGTCGACTAACACTCAAAGTAATACTCAAAGGAAACAGGAATACGGATCTTCCCCCAATCATCAATTTAAAAATAAGGACGAAATATTAAAACTGCCCGTTAACTTTTTTTCAAAACTAAAAATGCCCGTTTTTTTCGGGCCTTGCAAAAATGCCCCGTAAGTCTTATAAAATCTTGAGAAAATGCCCGTTTGCCTTATTTGGGCCAAAATTGCCTACGTGGCGGTACAGTCAACGCCACGTCATAAAATAGCTTCGCCACGTCATATTTTCAGCCAATAATAATAAATATATATAAATAATAATAATAAATATATATATAATAAAGATATATATAAATAATAAAGATATATATATATATAAATAGTAATAAACATATATATAAATAATAATAATAAATATATATATAAATAATAAAGATATATATAAATAATAAAGATATATATATATAAATAGTAATAAACATATATATAAATAATAATAATAATAAACATATATATACAAATAATAAAGATATATATATATATAAATAATAATAAACATATATATATATAAATAATAAACATAAATATATATAAATAATAATAATAAACATATATATAAATAGTAATAAACATATATAAAAATAACAATAATAAGATATATATACAAATAATAAAGATATATATATATATATAAATAATAATAAACATATATATATAAATAAAACAAATAACAATAAAACACAAAAAAATAAAAAAAAAATAAAAAAAAACCTACCGCACCCCCCCTGACCTCCCTACCGCCCCCCCACCCTCCCCCCCCCCCACGCCACCAACGACCACGATTGCAGTGGTGGTGGCGTCGATTTGACGCCACCACCACTGCAAATCCCAGCGGTGGTGGCGACGCCACTCCCGCCGCGATTCGCGGTGACGCCACCGCGAATCGCAGCGGTGGTGGCGTCGACGCCACCGCTGCGATTTGCAGTGGTGGTGGCGTCAAATCGACGCCACCACCACTGCAATCGTGGTCGTTGGTGGCGGAGGGGGGGGGGGTGGGGTTCCGAGGGGGCGGGGCGGGGGTGGGGCGGGGAGAGGGGGTGGCAATTTTGGCAGCGGTGGCGGGGCGGGGTGGGGGGGCGGGGGATGGAATTTTTTTAATTTTTTTTTTGTTTTTTATTTATTTTGCATAATGTTAAAATATTTATTATTTTATAAATTAGTATAAATAATAATATATGTTGATATTATTGATATATATATATATAGATATATATTACAAATAATTATTCTTTTACATATATAAATGAATATTTACATTACATTCTTTTACAAATGAATATAAATTATTCTTTCCATTACATTTTCTTTTACAAATGATATTTATATATATATATATATATTTATTACAAATAATATTTATTCTTTTACAAATGATTATATATATATATATATGTTTATTATTTATATATATATATATATATTTTGGGGAGCAAAGTGCAATTTATTTTGGGGTGCAAATACAATATTTAAAGTTACAAGGGTTTTGGGGTGCAAATACAACTTGTTGACGTGGCAGCCACTGTACCGCCACGTAGGCAATTTTGGCCCAAATAAGGCAAACGGGCATTTTCTCAAGATTTTATAAGACTTACGGGGCATTTTTGCAAGGCCCGAAAAAAACGGGCATTTTTAGTTTTGAAAAAAAGTTAACGGGCAGTTTTAATATTTCGTCCTAAAAATAATGTACCACAACTCCCAGGCCTCACCCCTCATCAAAGAAAGACATTGTGTGTTGCTGAAATGAAGGCTAGAAGAGAAAAATGTGTATGTTATAATTGTGATGAGCCCTATACATTTAATCACAATTGTTTAGCTAGATTGTTTGCAGTTGGAATTACTCCAGAAGAGGGGGATGAGTATATAATGGCTATGGAAGGATTGGTGAGCCCACCTGAGGTTGATTCAACCAAAATTTTAAAGATCTCTTTTCATGCACTTGCTGGGAGCATAGGTGAAGGCACTCTAAAAATCTTAGGCACATTTGCCAAGAAAAGACTCCACATCCTTTTGGATACTGGAGCTTCTCACAGCTTCATACATGAAGAAACTACATACAAGCCGAGTTGCTCCCTGAAATCTATCCAACCAACAATGGTAAGTGTGGCTGATGGCAGGAAACTACTCAGTTCTCAACAAACTAAGGGGTTAAACTGGGAAATGCAAGGTTACAATTTCTCCTTCCCACTCAAGCTACTTAAACTAGGTGGTTGTCATATTATCTTGGGTTGTGATTGCCTCAGAAGGTATGAACCTGCTGAGTTCATGTTTTCAAAGAACACTATGAGCATGTGCATTGATGGGGTTAAAACCATGTTCCACGGTATCCTTGAAGCCCCTAAATGCTCTTTTATTTCTGTTTATGAAATGCAAAAATTCATATTAAAAAAAAACTAGAACAAGTGTTTGCCTTAACACTCAATCCAGCGAAGGAAAACATGGCTCCTCAGCTCACTAATCTGTTAGACAAATTTGAGTCTATATTGAGCATCAGATCATTCTTAAAGCTGGGAGTACCCTTAAGCATCAACATCCATATAGGTACTCCCAGGCCTATAAGGAAGAAATTGAGAAATATGTGCAAGGGTTATTAAAAGATGGGGTTATCCAACACAGTAAGAGTCCATTTGCCTCTCATGTTCTGCTAGTAAGGAAAAAAGATTCCAGTTGGAGACTTTGTGTAGATTATAGGTACTTAAACTCTCTAACTATTAGACATGACTACCCTCATCCTTGTTATTGATGAACTTTTGTCAGAACTACATGGTGCCAAATATTTTTCGAAAATTGAGTTAAGATCAGGCTATTTCCAAATAAAAATGGGGGAATGTGATAGATAAACAACCAAGATAGCCGTGTATCATAAAAAAAATTGATAAATTACCTCCATGTGGCAAAAAACAATCATTATAGGTTATGTTTTTCATGAGTTGATTACTGCCCAAAACCTTATTTCTAGGATTCAAGTATTTTTGTAATTTCATATTTAGATTGTAGAATTACTTTAAAAATCGTAATAAAGCAAACCACAAACAGATGTAATACAAATATAATTGAATTTGAGATTTTAGTTTTATTTAGTACTTTTCTGGAAAAGAGTAGAAATGTTCACTTTTCCCCTACAATCTCACGATTCTAAGATTGGGCGAGTGAACTACAATTCTCTAAATATATATCGGGTAATGTATATGTACTACTTTTTGCGATAAATAACATAGAGTAAATTTGCACATCTACTTTTAATACGGGATAGTTTGCAAATTTTACATAAAAGGCGGGGTAATTTTAATATAAATTTTTGGTATAAATAGTAGAGTAGGGCGACACGGGGTCCTTAATTATTGGTAAATTTGAAAATATTTGAAAAGCAGAGCGGCAAGAGAAGAATGGCGTCATCGGGCAACAACAGCATCATCAATGGTTTCTTCAAGCAGAAGAAGAAATCGATCACTAAACCAAATCAATCGAATAATAAAAAATCAAAGCAGTCGTACGGATCCGACGTCGTTCAGGCTCCTGCTCTCCATCTTCAAGGTCAGTTCACATTAAATTCAAAAACCTAATCAATTGAGCGCCAGTTTTGGCTGTGTATTAGTTACTTGAATTGAATAATGTCATTTTGTATTAACATTTTCAGTGTCATTTTTTTTGTAATCAGGTTATTAAAGCAGTGTTTGTTTGTTTGTTTTTTTGATTAAATTGTTGTTTGTTTAATGTTTGTAAAACTGCACAGCAGATGATGAGCACGATGACAAGGAGGAGGAAGTCCTAAGGCAATTTGACTTGAACATGGCATATGGTCCGTGCTTTGGGATGAGCCGATTGGACCGCTGGAACCGCGCTAATGCCTTGGGTTTAAAACCCCCAAAACAAGTTGAGATTCTGCTTGGAGCTGCAGGCAAAGCTAACTCCCAGTGCTTGTGGGATGGCCGCGTTTAGGCCTCTTTCCTCATTTTCGCCGTCCGTTTGCTTGCTGATTTCCGCCTTCTAGTTCTTGTCATTTATCCTAGTTACATTTTTTCTTTTAAGCGTTTAGTAGTAGTTGTTGCGGTTGGCCCTTTTGTTTGTAATCCAACAATGTGAACGTGTGTGCTTCGAGTAATATAATCGCTGGTTGTATCATGTATGTTTGTTCCTTTGTGGTTGCATTCTTAAGATTCTTGGATTATCCAACGCAAAGGACATTTAGTCGTTAGACCAACCTTATTTTACATAATTGTACACGAAGAGAAATTCAGCACAGCCCTATTTTATTATAATCCTGTCAGTCATCTGTGCATTAAGTAGTTTGCAAATCAACTTTCTTCCCTATTGATTAATAAATTTTGACAATGTAGCAGTTGAATTTTCTTATCTTACTACAGAAGAAAGTTTTGAGGTTTTGTTGGTCTAATGGTATCCTGAGAAAGTAGACAACAGAAGAGTTTGAAATTAACACAATTTGTGGAACGTAAGAGTGTCCTCCATGCACTAGCCTATCTTATTTTGGGCAAACACCTCAAACGCGAAGATGCTTGGAGAAAACTCCTCCTACATGGTGATTTAGTCACGGGACTTAAGCAGCATGCTATGGAGATAGACTCTTTCTTGTTCAATTTTTGCCACCCTTTTCGTGTTGTCGAGAAAAGGTCTTCCGGCACAAAAGGTGCGTCTCCTTTGATTATATGACGCTTAAGTTGATGGAACAGTTTGTGTCAATGTAGACTTGAGTGACAGTTGAGATAGATTCGTCTTTCCAGAAGGTCAAAAGCACAAGTTCGTTGTGTGTGCCACGCGGTCGAGGCTTTAACATCCCTAAGTTTTGACAGTTCATACTTTTTTATGGACTCCTTTCTCATTTTTTAAGTCCCATTCTATCTTCTATAACTTCGATTTACATGGGTGGGTCAACTTGATCTCTTCTGCAATGTGTGTTGCCTGTCTCATCTCAGGCCAAACTGTCGCAAGGCATTACGGGAGGATACCTTATGCAACCATGTATAATTGTATATGGCATATCACACAAACATGGATGATATTTGAAATAGTTTATTCCAGATGCAGTATTAATAGACATTTACTCTAGTACAATCTCTGTATAAAAACTCTGATTTGGATAACGTTTACTTTTACAATCAATCAGTAAATTCCAATAAACAAACAAACCAATAAATCACAAAACTCACGTCAACTAGCCTCCATCATTTCCTCAACCGAATTCAAAAAGCGGCTTTATATCCCCTTCAAGAATTTCCTATTTTCCAAGGAACCTCTGGCGATCCAAAAGCCAGTTCAGTGCTTTGAAAAGGTCGCAAGAACATCAAAATAATCTGGGAAAGTCTTGCGCGTGCACCCTGGGTCTCTAATTGTAACCGGAACGTCTGCACAAGCTGCAAGCGAAAAAGCCATGGCCATCCGATGATCATCGTACGTGTCAATGGCTGCCACGCTTAGTTTCTCTGGTGGAGTAATTATGCAGTAATCTGGTCCTTCTTCTACAGTTGCTCCCAACTGCAATTTGAAATTGAATGAAAAAATATATATTATAAACTACTTAACTTAGCTATTCGGGTTATAAAGACTACACGAAGATTCATAAAGGTTTAAGTGCAAATTGAGCAGTAAACGAACCTTTCTAAGTTCTGTGCATATGGCAATCATTCTTTCAGTTTCTTTGACCCTCCAGCTCGCCACTGAAAGCAGCAGAAATCAGAAAATATTATTTTTGTTTCAACAAGAACGTAATATTTGTGAGATGCATAAGGATATGTACAGGGGCCAAAAGGAAATTGAGTGTATAGGAAACAGGTTAAGACATGAATTAAAGGATCAAACATATAACAGTACGAATTTATATATTACTTTCAAGTGTTTTGGTCTTATGTATTTGGATTCTTTTCAAAGCTAATTGCATCTTATCAAGGGAGAACATACCATCTCTTATAGCAGTCGGTCCGTCAGCAAAGAGTGCAACTACAGCAAGAGTCATGGCAACATCAGGCATTTTGTTCATGTTTATGTCGATGGCACGCAAATGTTTTCTTCCAGAAACATCACGAGGAGGCCCTTTAACAGTCACACTATTCTCCGTCCAGGTAACTTCAGCACCCATTTTTTCAAGTACCTCCGCAAATTTAACATCACCCTTCAAGAGAAGAACACACGAAAAAAAATTGTCAGAAAACCCAGGTCATGATAACATACAAAGAAGCAAGTCATTCTGACTAGTCGAAATAGTTTCATACAAGAAGAGTTTGGCAGTTTACTTTTTCTATGGTACCAAATAACAATCGACATTTTACGACTAGACAGTCAAACCCATAATTTCAACTTTAATGTGTAAGAAAGTTTAAAATCAGAGAAATAAAGGCCCAAGAGTACCTGTAAACTGCTAGTTCCACAACCTTCAACAGTAATAGTTCCGCCAGTAACAGCTGCACCAGCCAAGAAGTAACTTGCACTAGACGCATCACCTTCGACGTAAGCGTTCGCTGGAGACCTGCAGGCCAATAAATCATTCAACTTCCCAGTAAAACTAAGCTTCTAAAATCTGCATTAAGGCACACATAATAGAACTTACTTGTATTTTTGACCTCCTCGAACGAAGAATCTATCCCAACTGTCACTGTGCTCTACACTGACACCAAACCGTTCCATCAACTTAAGCGTCATATCAACATACGGAACGGAAATTAATTTGTCGATAATTTCAATTTCGACATCTCCCAGAGCAAGAGGAGCTGCCATGAGCAGAGCTGTCAAATACTGGCTGCTAATGGATCCAGAAAGCTTCACCTGCCAAAAGAAAGAGAGCAAGATCAAGCAATAATTTTTTGTCAAACGTAAAAGAAGTATCGAAGTCAGCATATTAGCAGATAAGAGCATGTTAGTAGGGCCATAAAGAAGCCGTTCATGCATGTTCACCTTCTCGGATAACATAACATAAGAGCTCCGTTGCCACAACAAAAGTTACATTACTGGCCCATGAATGAGATCTGCTAGAATTATTCCCATGTACAAATATTTATCATTATCTTATTGGGCCCGACGACTCAAGAGATACAAGTTTTACACCCTACTTCAGATATCTGAACCAAAAACACTTCAAGGGGTTCTAAATTATGGCAGATGTCCAAAAATTGCAAGGTTGTAAAGCAGTAGTTTTGGCTCTTGAGGCTTCTCAAGATACATTGATGAATTACTTTACAAACAATTTAAGCCTATTAGAAAGAGCCTATTCTAGATCCATTCACTGGCTGTGGTCCTTCTACGACTCAAGAACCAGAACACTCAGCTCCTTGAATGGCATGACATAAGACAAAAAATTTATAACATTAGGTATCAACCGGTAGGTGCTGCACCATTAAGGCCATTAAACCAGGAAAATAGGCAACACCGACAACTCTAATGGAAATGTTACTAGAATTCAAGGAGACACACCTTTCCCCCAGGAAGACCTCCCTTTCCGACAACGCGAACAGGGGGGCACTTTGTGCCCAAGAAACAGTCTATCTCTGCACCAAGCTGCTTAAGTCCCGTGACTAGATCACCAATCGGTCTTTCTCTCATGCGTGGAACCCCATCGAGCACGTAGCTGCAAGTCATAAAATCATAAAAATGTTTGAAATTAAACAGACTAAAACTACAATAACACAGTAAAAAAAAGCATGGACAGAAGCATATGTGAGCTACAATCAGCGTGTACATTTCATATTGAGAAAACTGAACATTATCCATATCCAAAGATGTGTTAAGACGTACGACCAAGAGCTAACGTGAAATATACCAACCATTTCAAAAGGCTATTTTAAAGACCACAGGCTAAAAGTGGTAACGCAGAGAGTTTTGCAAACAGAAGTGATAGGACACGAATATATGAGGAAGTGAACGCTACAGGCAGAAGATAATTAAAAACACGTTATTGACATACGTTGCATTTCCACCAGCAGCCACAACTGCAGCAGTCAATGGGCGCATTGCAGTTCCTGCATTTCCAAGGAAAAGTTGGATTTCGTCCTTGGCTTCTTCAGACACCGGAAACCGACCACCGCAGCCACCCACAATAGCTCGTTGTTTATCTTTGTCTTCTTCCACATGCAGCCCAAGTGTTCTCAACGCACCCAGCATATAATGGATATCATCGCTGCTCAGTAAGTTGTCCACCACAGTTGTTCCCTAAAAATATTAAATTGCAACTGAGGACTCATCAAAAGTACACAGAGATTCATAAATTACCAAATGTTAAAAGGGATACAAGAAAAATGAGAATGGTACTCAAGAATTATGTATTTCTGATGGAGTATTAGATAATGAGAAAACGAACTCAAAAAGTAACACATATATTAAAAAAAAAAGATACAGACCTCTTTTTGCACTCATTTCAGAAACTATAAGATTGCTATCCCTCCTAATACAAATTTTTGCGGCACATTTTATTAATTTGAAAAAATGAGATTGCAATCCGTGTAACACAGCATCTATGGCTTGCTTGTTAAAATGTTTAGCTGAATAAGAAAAAAGAAACATGTTCCATTACAAACATCGAAACACATTCCATTTAGTTTTTCTATTACTGATTTACAAGCTGAAAGTGCAAAATGTAGGTACAAGGTGAAGGATGCACTCTCATAAATAGGCTAAAGGGTGCAAGGCATACATTTTTTGTCGATTCCCAACTTTGATTTAAGGCCGTTGGGAACCAATAACAAGAGTATGTCCCTACAGATATCAAGTCAAAATTATTATACAACCCAAAATTCTATATCATCAGATGTTTCCTCATTTTCTCCACCCCCCTTAATCTTATTTTACTACCAACAACAAAGTGTCTCAGCACTTTCGTGGAATCGTAAGTTTTGAGCTAGCCACTGGTATTGTTCCATATGCAACTAGTTTCAGTCAGTCAACTCGTTTCAGAGCTCGGTTACATTAGAAAAAACAACGCGATAACCACGAGGGATAGACCTCGATGCATTATAAAGAGAAAACATCCAACATAGCTAAAAATCAAATAGAGAGTAAATGCATATACACTCATTACCTCAGAGAGGGCAGCAAGAAGCAGAATTCGATTGGAAAGTGATTTAGAACCCGGCAACTTAACCGTGCCGGATATTTCTTTAATGGGTTGCAGCACAATCTCCGGCACCGTCGACGGCTTCTCGGCGGTGGCAACCGAAGCCAGGGCCTTTAAAGTACTCTTCTTTTTAGCAGTAAAGATCGAGTTTTTATTTGAAACCCACAAATGTTTCGACGGATTGACCAAATTTCTGGATCCAATGAACAGTGAAGACGAACTTTGAGCGGGCGGCAATCTCGCAATTGAGGTTGAAAAGTTGGGCGCTTGGAGATTCTGCGCCATGTTGCTAACGTGCGCCATTCCTGTCTTTCAGATTTGGAAAATGGAAGAATGGTGGTTAATTTGAGATGGGTTTTTTTTTCTTTTGTGTGTGTTGAGAACCCTGCAAGGCTGCTGCAACTAATTGTTGTTGTGGTGGAAGGGGTTAGGTTGAACAGTGGAAGAGGAGCAGGGGGTTGGTGAGGGTGTTAGGTGAACATATAATTGGAAAAACGTGTTAGTCTTTTGTTGTGCAAGTAAGTGCGACTATTGTCTTTATCTCACCAACTATCTTCGTCTAATTAGGCTCTTCAGATTGTCAATGATCCAAACTTTAGGTGAATAATGACATGGCATTAGCCTAAACAGCGTATCCGGTAGGTAGGTTATGTCTAAATTAAGATTTAGCAATGATTTATGGCATAGGGAAATTACATGTGAGACTTAACACAACCTGAACGGGACACTATTAGCACAAAATTAGTCGAATTCAATATTAGCACACACAAAGAATTGCAAAATAGAATGATCAACAAAGAAAATTGTGACGTGCAACTTTAAAGCCAACTGTCTCAAACTAGAATTAAGCGAAATAGCTTCGGTACCATCTCTAGAGAAAGTTAAAAAGGAAAAGTAAGAAAAATAAGCTTTCTAGTTGAATCATGGTCACGAGCTCGTATTAGCAAGAGTGGACATTGCGAACCTTACCTTGAGATGCTGTTTCATTATGAGAACTTCTTGTCTTACGTTTTTTCATTCGGTTAACAGTTGTATATTCATTTGCAATGGCTTTGAATGCTCTCGTTGTTTGTCTTCAGGGACTTACTGTAGGATCAAGCTCAGGCTCCGACTCTATTACCTTAGTAGCAGAAGTACTCGTCAAATACTACATTAAAAATATTTTTTGTGTATAGTGGCAGATTGACTTCAATATCAAAATATAAGATGTTTGATATCTCTGCGAGATTGTGTTTGACGTCATGTGATACGAGTTTGAGTATATCACACGCATTCTTGTATCTATTTCGTCGTTGTTTATCATTTGATGGTATGTTTTTTTCTCTTTTCTTCTTCTTTTCATTTGTGTTTGTTTTGTTTGTTAGAGTAGAATTCGCGTATATAATCACCCATCAGTCTTTGGAAATGAAAACTACTTGTGGTTCTCTTTTGTCTGACCTACCGGTGATCTGATGATATCGTGTGTTGTGCACGTTATTGTCAATAATCTAGTATTGTCATTATTTTCAGTAATTTTGATTGTGTTTTGATATTTGTAATGGTGAATCAAAAATATTAGATGAAATTGATGACGATGACAAAGATAAGGATATAATGTTTTAGGACCTCGAGCAAAAGTGTTTGAATATGTATAGAATGAAATTGGACCAGACCAGCCGATGTCGTGCTCAGATGAGGCAACAAGTTGTTGACCAATATTTTCTCTATCATTCTTTTTATTATTATTTAAAGGTGGTATAGCATAGGAACTTGACAATGGCTTCTTTTTTATTGTTATCAAATTTCGAAAGAATGACTTGCTTAACCAAATTATTTGATATTGTAGTTGATGGTTTCTTGAAATGCTACAAACCCTTGCAAGAGTGTAATTTGCACACATATGATATTGTAGTTGATGGTTTTAAAAGACATTTTTTAGGAGAAAAGTTGGTTGATATGATTTTCTTGGTTTTCGTAGTTTATTTTCATACATATTTGGAGTGGTGTTTTTTTTTTGACGAATTATTTTTTCTACCCTTAAATTTTTTTCAAAAACTTAAATGCCCTTTTTTGTTCGGGTCGACTAAAAATGTCGCGTAACTTCTATTTTCTCCTACTAAAAATGTCCAATTCGTCTTACTGGGACTAAATTACTTACGTGACGGTGCAGTCAATAAAACACCTTGCCTAGTCAAAAAACGCCCCGCCAAGTCAATTATTTTTACCCAAAAAATACTTTTTTAAACGTACAACAAAAAAAAAACCAAAAAATCAAAAATAAAATACATTCATTAAAAAAACAAAAAAAAAACACTCATCTTCTTCCTTCTCGTACCCCCCCCCCCCCAACCTATCATCACCACCCACCACCACCACCTAATCGTTCAAATCAGGCCAATGGGAGCTAGTGGTTCATGAAATCATTCACATGTCCGATCTCCTGATGTTGGTAGGTCCAAAATATTTGTTGTTGTTGTTGGAGGTGCTGGTACGCCGCCGCCGCCTTGCTGTTGCGGGTTGTTCTCTTCCATTTTCCTTTTTTGTTAATTGTTGTTATTTACATGATTTTTTTTTACCTTTTTTGTTCAAGTGTTTGGTTTTAATTTGGTTATAATAATGTAAAGAAGACAACTAATGAGAAGAAGATCATCTCCGACCATTGCTGCTTGTGATGGTGATTAAAGGGGGGGGGGGGGTGAAGATGACCTTTTCTTTTTAGTATTTTGTTATAATCTTTAAGTGCTAAAGTAAAAACGTTTTTGAGTGAAAATAGTTGGCGTGGCGGAGCGATTTGTTAACTGGACCCGCCACATAATTAATTTAGCACAAATAAGACATTTTGAGCATTTTGTTAAAAAAATTCAAAGTTACGGGGCATTTTTTATCGGCCTGAACCAAAAAGGACATTTAAGATTTTGAAAAAAAGTTAAGGGGTAGAAAAAATAATTCGTCCTTTTTTTTCCAAAAAGTTTGGAACTAAATATTGTTTGGCTTGTTTTTTTAAGAACACGTTGTACTAACAAGTACAACATAATATAATCTTATCACATTCATTTTATTTTTTTGACATTTTCTTTATAGTCATGTCATGTACATTTGTCAAATGGTTATATTATTGGAGAAAAGAAATGAAGAATTGGAAATTGAGTTGAAGATGCTGAAATGGAAGAACATAAACTTGGGACATAGGCTTAAAATTTGTTTGGTGTTCATTGTGTTAGCTAGTGTTTTTGTCATGAAAGCTTAAGGGCTTATTTTGTGCTAGTTTATTGGTAAGCACAAATATTGTTTGTGTTATTGTGTACTGAGTTTGCTGCTTTAGTATGTTGCATCGATAAAATGTAACAATGGTTTTGATTATGAATTTGTTATATTTGTGTTTTACTAATAAAGGTTTGTTGTTGTGGGATTCTTATGGTTCATACTGGAACAATTTGAGTAGTAAGTGAAGTTTGGCCACATAAATATGAAACTGATACCAATTATATATATATAAAAAAAAAAGACAACATAAATCTGGACAAAATAAGAAATTAAAGGAACATAACAATGAATTTCAAAATAACAGGTAGTGTGTATACATTTTGAACCCAAAAAATGTTTTTTGCAACACTAATGCTACAATTACAGTTACTAATTTTGGACTCAAAATAGAGCTGGTATACCCAGGAAAGCTAAGTCACTTTTTTGGACAAATAATCAACAAAAATCTACAATGTTGAACAAAAAAGTATATGTCTAGCAATACTACTACTCAAAACAAAGTATCAGCCTAAACCTAAGCATCCAAATTTGTTTCTACACTTTCTCCTTCCATTTACCCTTGTATTTACTCTTCCCTTTGCCTTTGTCATTGTTAGTGTTGTTGAATTCATTAATCACGGCCTTGGCTCATATAATTCTACATATTTCCTTCCCCTTCCAGTGGAAGGGTCTCCTTGGCTTTCTTCTGTTGCAATCTTTGCCTTGCATACTCTGAGTTGATCAGGCATTTTTGGCCCTTGGAAGCTTAGTTTTATTATAACTAAATTGGTAACCCATCATTATTTGTACTTTTTCAAAGTCATTTATATCTTGAAGTCCAACCTCAGCTGCATCTCTCATATCTCTCTTTGCACCCGGTGATAGAGGTGGTGCAAGATTAACTTGATAAGTCACTGTGGATGCTTGACTGGGATTGGCATTGTTGGCATCAATTGGTATATGGTTAAATCCAGTTATAGACTCTTGTGTAGATCCTCATTTTCGTACATAATATTAAATCAAATAATATTGTCAACCAACCACTGATTGAACTAACAACATGTTTTCACCACAAAACCATCACTTTTGGCTAAACAAAAAAAAAACACAATTAACTATTACATATTCAACACTGAGATCGTCATGCTTACAACATTGTTTGAGTCATTTGTAGCTCAAAAGTGAAATCATCTCTAGGAGCCACAACAATTGGCACCTATCAGTAGCAACACAAACTTTTTTCAAAAAAACACCTATTACACGTAAATGTATATAACATACACTAATTTTTTTGAATAAGTCATATACCTTCTTCTGCTTGTTTTTTTTTTTTTCCATTCTTGGTCTGGATGAATCACCCTTTTCTGAACATTTGCATTAAAAGTCTGCTCAGTTGCATTTTGCTCACAATAGTAATTAACAATCTGCTTAGTTGTATGCTTGGTGGCCTGCTCAGTTGGGTGATTGGTATTGGTTTGCTCAGTATTCTGCACAGTTGGAGTAATTAACAATCTGCTTAGTTGTATGCTTGGTGGCCTGCTCAGTTGGGTGATTGGTATTGGTTTGCTCAGTATTCTGCACAGTTGGATGATTGACAATGGTTTGCTCATTGATAGTACTTGTACCATTTGTTTCACTACTGTCGACAAGTTGCACATTGCTAGGCCCCTGGAACACTCACGTCAACACAGTTAAAAAAAGTTAGATAACAATATCATAATTTTACACTATTTTTAAGTTGATTAATTTAAAGAAACAAAAATCTAACAGCTTCACTTTGCATCTCAGTTTCTCCTCTCTTTTTCACTTGTTTTCTTATTGTGACCTTTTTTACCACACCTTCTACATTTTATTGAAGTTTGCGTCCTATCAGCTTTGGTACCTAGTCCAACTGATTTGGCCTTCCCTTTCCCTTTATTTTTTATTTTTGTTTTGATTGAAGCAGGTTCATCATCCCTCTTCTTCTGGCCTTCTTAGGTCTACCTGGTTATCTCCCAAAATTTGGAGGAAGAGGCGGTATGTAATAAGCCTCTCTCCAAGTGGCAACTCCTGAAAGGCCATAAATTGTTGTTTGATAAACCTTATTGTATATGGCAACAATGTACCACTCAACAACAAAATCAACTACTTGACCCCCATTGTGGAGTATTGCACTTGCTACATGTTTGCAAGGGATACCCCTTAGATGCCTCACTGTAGTCATCTCCTCTAAACCCAATGTTGTACAAGTTCTTGATCATATGCCTCACACATAATCTGTGTGTGGCACCCGGAAACATCTCTAGAAATGCTTGAATTAACTCGTTTTGTTTGTCAGTCATGAAGGTCAAATTGTCATATTCTTCTAACCCCAAATCACCCTTCAACATACTAAAAAACCAAACTCCAAACTCAATTGTCATAGTTCTCTACCGCCACAACTGCATATGCAATGGGGTATGTACTGTTAGTTGGATCCACCCCAACAACAGTTAAAAGGATTCCACTATTAGGCCTAGTTAGGTGACAATGATTCCATCATTCTTTTAGTGTGTGGAAACATATGTTGAAACACTTCATCTAGTATCTCCCCCCCCCCCCCAATCTTTTGTCCCTAATGCAACAGACAACTTTAATTGATAAGTTGGTGTCCCTTTCAATTTCTTCAGAGAAAACCTCTTACCTTTGTAAGCTTGATGTGAAGTGACATCTACAAACAAGTTCTTGATGGAATCAAGCATGAAACCATTAGAATTCTTGTTTGGATCAGTTACGAAAACCTCAAGGTACTTTTATGATAGCCAGGAAGCTTTCAAGTTCTTCACATCAAAACTTTTACCACAAGAGTGATGTAAGTTCAACTCCCTTATCTAGAATGTTTCTTTTTCAGGTATCTTCCTTGCACTCATTCTCCAGGGACATTCCTCTTTCACACACCTCACATATATCCTGTCAGGGTCGCTCATGACAATTCGTAGACTCCTCCTATCCATTATAGCATATGACTGAACTGTCTTTCTTAATTTGTTGTTTGGTAATAAACAGCTTCTTCAACTTAAGTGTAGGGTCTAATATATTAGCCTTATAAAAAACTATAGGCTTCTCATCCTCATTGTCATCTTCTCTCTCATTTGACATGTGGTTAAATGCGGGCCTGAAGTGGATGCTGACCACATCAGGTTCTTCATCATCACTCACACAATCACCCTAAACCCCTTGTACATTATTTGTATCACCCCATGTGCATTATCAGAATTAACTCTCCTTTCAATCCCATCTGCATTATCATCATCAATCCCCACATCACCATCTTCTACATCATCAGTATTGAACTGGCAGTCTAAGTACAAATTAATTTCCCTACCTGAAAGACAATTTATCAGTACACCCATCAATTGTTTATCATCTTTAATCAACTTAAACCACCATGTGACCATCATGAAAAAATTTCTATCACCCTTAACCTTACGATCATTAGCTATGTCATTACACATATCTTGGTTTATAGCAGAAATTTCCAGATAATCATGTTTCCAACGAAAGCCTCCAATGTATTCATAAAATGGTGTTGCCTTCATTTGTCCATCCCAGTGAACAAACAAAGATACCGCCTTAAGACAACATCTACAAATTTTATGAAAACAATTAAAATTAGATAAAGACAATTATAAAATAGACAAAAATGACACAAATTATTATTAAAACAAATCAAAAATATGCATGTGGGGAGGGGGCCATGTGCAATGTAAAAGCCCTAGACTCCATTAAAGATACAATAATATTTAAAATTTTGAATCTCACGCCCCATCCTCTCCCCCCTACAAAAAAAATATTTGTTTCGAAATCGATCCCCACTACATATATACTAACAATATAGTCTGAAAAAAAAAACCAAAAATTAAACCCTAGATACTTACGGTATGGAGGAGGAGGTAGATGTACCCAGGCTGTCTCAACATCGGTATTTTGACTTTTATCAAAACTACGTGAGCTTGGTGTGAATGAATACAATGAAATTGAACGATTTTGTGTGAACGGTTTAGGATCAGGGTTTTGAATGCCTATGGTTTGATTTTGGGGGGGGGGGGGAGGGGGATTTCAACTGCTAAATATAAGCTCAGAGATAAAAACATTTTTTTAGGGCAAAATAAATGACATGGCGTGCGCGGCTTTTACAGGTTGGACACATTTTGTCGCGTTGGATGCCACTTAGACAGGAAAGCACGAATAAGGGTCAAAAGACATTTTTGACAAAAACAAATTCAAAAGTTATGGGGCAAAAGGATGACCCGAAAAGATATTGGGCACTTTTGTCAAAGAGGAAAAGTTAAGGGGCAAACATAGCTATTCCCCCTAGTTTTGTTTATAATTGAAATATTATTTTTGATTAAATATGTAGTTTAGCTCATATGAATCCAACTACTAATATTAAATATAAATTCAACTAGTTGGCTTTGTGATAGGTTGAACTAGTGGTTCAACCAATTTGAACCAGTAAAATCATCAACAATGTTATTAGTCTCGAATCAAACTAATCGGTATGAGCGAATTAATTGGTGACCGCCCCGTGGTTCGGTCCTAAGAGACACCAAGAACTAGGAAATTTAAAAGGCGATCGCAATCGCAGGTCGTTTGATTGTGGCCCGTTTCTCTCTTTTTTGTCGTAAGATTTTAAAACCTTCAAATCTTAAAGTATCTGAAATCTTAAATCCCTAAAATTTGAAATACGACACGAATGTTAACTGAGGTAGAAGATCGGGAAACTGAGGTGATAAAAGAAGGAGAAGAAACAAAAAGGAATGAGAGGGAAGATGAACACAAAGAGGAGAAGGAAATTGACATTACTAACAGTGGGAAACTGCGAGTGGTTCTACATATACCAGGAGTAGAGGCTGGCCAAGAGATGAATGTAACACCACAAAGGGAAGGATTGGACAAAAGTAGACAGACCAGAAACATAACAGGGTTGGCTTCTCAATCACCAGAAATGGAAAAGAGAAGAGGGGCCACAAATGACATAATAAATGAGAATAAAAGGGGAGAGAGTGGAGGAGAATCATGGCAGACAGTGGGAAACAAGAAGAATCCAAGCAGACAGAACACCAAAGGGAAGAGGACTGTGGAAATTAAGGAAGGAAAACAGACAATAAGGGCCAATGGGCCACATGGATAAGGACATCACTATTGGAGTATGGAACTTAAGAGGGATGAATGACCCTCTTAAGCAGGTAGCTTTGAATAAGTTTCTTAGTAGAAACAAGTGTAATATTGGAGCTCTAGTAGAGACCAGGCTCAGAAATAAAAACTTTGAGATAGTGAACAATAAGCTGAGACAGCACTGGGAGACAGATAGCAACATTCATCTGAGTAAGAACTGTAGAATTCTTTTGATGTGGAAACCTGAGGAGGTTACTGTCATTATTAAGGAGAAAGGTGACCAGTATATGCACTGTAGTATTCAGACTAAGGACAAGAGCTGGAAGGGGCAGCTTACTGTGGTGTATGCACACAACCTGATGGAGAAGAGGAAGCAACTTTGGAAGAAGGTAGAGACTATAGCTCAAAGTATGAAGGACCCCTCGATGATTGCAGGAGATTTCAATGTGGTTTTATCTGCTGAATAGAAATGGAATGAGAGTAAAGATCAGCAGATAGTGGGGACAGAACTTAAGAACATGTTTGAGGCAACTGGGCTCAAGGATCACCATTTCATGGGGCCTGTTTTCACTTGGAGTAACTCTTACACTTACTGTAAATTGGACAGGGTCATTGTGAGCCAAGAATGGATGAATGCTAATAAAGAGTCATGGGTTCACTTTCAGCCTCCAGGGATCTCAGACCACTCCCCAAGTGTTACTAAGGTGTTTGAGACTAAGGATAAGAAGAGGATCCCTTTTAGATTTAAAAACTTATGGGCTGAGGATGAGCAGTTTAAAGAGATTGTCAAGAAAGCATGGGATACTGAATGGTGATGCAAAATGTACCAGGTCACTGTGAAGCTAAAGGAAATGAAGGACAAGTTCAAAGATCTGAATAGAACCAAATTTCAAAATCTTGAGAAGCAGGTTCAAGAGAAGAGGAAGGAATTGGAGCAACTGCAGGAGGAGGATGTCAGAAGGCCTAATGGGCTTCACAGAGATATCATTCAAAAGAAAATTGAATATAATCAGACACAACAACTCCTTAACCAGTAGCTTCAACAGAAAGCCAAAACAGATTGGATGTAGGAAGGAGATAGAGGGAGTAGACTATTCTACCAGCATATTAAAACTAGAAGAAAACAAAACTCCATACATGCTTTAATTGACAATAATGGTAAAATCCTGAACTCTAAGACAGAAATAACTAACCATGTTATTCAAATTTATCAGGAGCTTTTTGGCAAGGAACAACATGTCAGGGAGATAAGAACAAAAGTTTGTGCAGCAGGACCACAAATCACAGAGGAGATGAATATGAGCTTGCAAAGGGAGATTGGAAGAGAAGAAGTCAAAAGAGCCCTATTCAGTATGCGCAATAATAAAAGCCCAGGGCCAGATGGTATGAATGCATGTTTCTTTAAAAAAAAAAGCTGGGACATCACAGGTAACCTTATCTATGAAGCCATCTTAGAGTTCCAGAGGACAGGTAAGATTCTCAAACGGATCAATGCCACCTCTATTTGCTTGATTCCTAAAAAAGAGAATGCTTCTAACATAGGGGACTTCAGACCTATTGCCTGCTGCAACATGATTTACAAGATCATTACCAAAGTGCTAGCTAATAGGATAAGAAATATTCTGCCTGACATTATCAACCACTGTCATAATGCTTTTGTTACTGGCAGGGATCTCTTTCAGAATGTGTTTTTGGCCCAGGATGTCATTAGAGAGTACAACAAAAAGGGTATAACTCCTAGATGCATGCTGAACATTGACCTTAGAAAAGCCTATGATACTATCAACTGGAGTTTCTTAGAGAAAGTTCTAGGGGGTCTGGGAATGGACAAGAAGTTTATTCATCTTATCATGACATGTGTCTCCACTCTTAGTTTTTCTTTTAGTATTAATGGGAGCCTTGAAGGACATATGCCTGGTAAACAAGGTCTTAGACAAGGGGACCTTATGTCCCCTTATCTCTTTGTGATTTGTATGGACTATTTGTCTAGACTGATGGCTCTTAATGTCCAGAATAGAGCTTTTAAATTCCACCCCAAGACTAAGAAATCTGATCTTACACACCTTTGCTTTGCTGATGACTTACTTTTATTCTGCAGGGGGGACAAAGAATCACTTGAGATTATGAAAAAAACAATGGATGAATTCTCAGCAACCTCAGGGCTGCAAATTAATAAGGAAAAAAGTGTTATTTTCCTGGCAGGAGTCAAGGAAGAGGATAAAGAAGAGTTGAAGGATATCTGGAAATTCCCAGAAGGAACATTCCCAGTGAGGAATCCCCCTAAGTCCTAGAAAACTTAAGATCCAGGAGTATAAGCCTTTTATAAGGAAAGTGAGTGATAGAATACAGAGCTGGTTAGCCAAGCAACTAAGCTATGCAGGAAGACTGGAGCTAGTCAGAGCAGTGCTCATGTCCATCCAAAGGTTTTGGAGCTATGCAATGCACATACCAGTTGGAGTTGCAAGAAGAATTGAGGCCCTTTGTAGGAGCTACCTGTGGGCAGGCAAGGAACAAGGAAGGAAAAGTCTGGTATCATGGAAGAAAGTGTGTCAGGACAAAAAGCAAGGGGGGCTACAGATCAAAGAGATATTGAGTTGGAATAAGGCACTGCTGAGTGCACAGGTGATGAAAATTGATGACCACCAGAACAGGCCAACAATCTGGACCAGATGGATAGTAAACTATAAACTGAAAGGTAGCACAATCTGGACAGTCAATAGTAGAACAGGAGACTCACCCTGGTGGAGAGCCTTAATGAAGATCAGAGATGATATGAGAGAAATGGAGAGAAACTTGAAAAATTGGAGAAAGAAGAAGCTAAGGGAGGTGATAGAGGAGAACTACAAGGCATATCACAAAGAGACTCCTCAGGTGGATTGGAGTGAGCAGGTATGGAATTATTTCTCAGCTCCTAAAGTTACTTTTATAAATTGGTTGATTATGCATGGGAATATTGCTACAAAAGTGAGATTGGTTAGGTTCAAAATGATTGAGGATAGTACTTGTGCACTGTGTAACAAGGCTTCAGAAAGCCTAGACCATTTGTTCTTCAACTGCCCTAAGGTCAAGCTAATACTTGAGCCAGGTATGAGGGCAGTGGGAGTTAGTATGGTGCAGGAACAGCTACAAGAATGGAGAGGAAAATTTGGCAGGTCACAGAAGAAGAACTCACTGGTGTACCAAATAAGAGCAGCTGCACTGGGAAGTGTGATGTACTGGAGCTGGAAATGGAGGAATACCAAGGTGTTTGAGGACAAGGAGATACCAGAAAAGCTGATAATTTTGAA
The DNA here is from genome assembly GCA_948329865.1 of Linaria vulgaris. Taxonomy (NCBI): domain Eukaryota; kingdom Viridiplantae; phylum Streptophyta; class Magnoliopsida; order Lamiales; family Plantaginaceae; genus Linaria; species Linaria vulgaris. The sequence goes on from OX415253.1 coordinate 37,956,500, forward strand.
CCTGACCCAGGAGCTGGCAACAAGAATAAGGTATAGGGTAGGTAAGAAAAGTAACAGATTTATTAAAAGCACTCTTGAAAAACTTGACAGATTATGTGCCACCAAGATTTAAGCCTGGCTTTTATTTGAGATAACTGGTTTGCTGCGAAGTGTATGTCTATGCTGACAGGTACAAGGACAAGGAGAACAAGCTGAGGGGCAACTCTTAGAGGTAATATTATTATCACTGACCAAACTAAAAGAGTGAGAACAGTGCTTGAGCAGCTACCAAAGAGAGGCAGCCATGCTCTACTGGATAACACATTGGAGAGTACAGTCACAGGCTTGTTCCTGGAGCTGGAATGAAGTGGTGTATCCACAGGAGGAGGAAGATTGTAGAGATGGTTAGGCTTAGAACAGGTCGTAGTCCTAGGCTAGAGCCTCGTTCTTTCCTTGGCCTGGTAGAGTACTGGTCATGTTTTGAATGCTATAAGTGTCCTTGCTGTTATTATAACTTGGGGTTAACCCCATGTAATCATGTATGACACTCTTTCAATTAATAAAACTTTTACCTTTCGTGCGAAAAAAAATATGATTTTTTTGGAGAAATAGAGGAATGATTTGAAAGCAAATCAAAATTTATGACATATATAGAAACTAGACAATTCAAGGGGAATCAAATAAACTTGTGGTCATTAATTGATGATATGTATATATTATCGATATTAATTAACAAGTGGTAACTTATGAAAAAAATAGGAAATTTAATAACAAGGAAATAGAATAACGCCATGATGTGTGGTATACGAGAAATCATTAAATTGCGATAAATTATATTAGATCTGAATAGATATCCAAATAAATAGAAAGTAATTTTGAGATATGTATTAATCTAGTTACGACACATTTGGTGTGCATTCCAAAGCCTAATTAGAGTCCTAATATAGCACAAAATAATATTTAGATTTTTGTTTTTGATAACTAATATTATAATAACCATGAAAGCTCCTCATTAGTGTCATAAATCTTGTGATTAAACTTTATTATGAATTGCTGCCTCCTACCCCAAATTTTAGAATTTTGGCCAAGATTGTTTTTTCTCATTCTAACTTTATCCTTATATATATAATTTGTTTCAAATTTGCCTTGATTTTCATAATTAAAAAAATGATCTTATAAAATTTTGTTTAAAATGTGTTATCTAGGTTTCTTGTATCCTTTTATTAGAAACATCATCTTCAAATTTAAATCACCCTTTACATCTTATGGGCTAATGAATCAAAGGCAAAAAAAATTACCCCTACCATGTTTATAGGTTAATTTTTTTTTCCTTTCCTTGTTTATGAATATATTAGTTTTTTTCTATTATTCTTTGATACTAATTAAAAAAAAATTGGAGTGAGAATTTCTTTTATCATAGTTTTATTAAATCAATTTTTTAGTGGGAGATATATCGTGAATTATTTTTGGCGCTAACAATGGAATTTTCCGTACAAAATTTTGGCGCTAAAATATTGTAAATTAGCACCATAAAGTTAGAATAAGTTATCGGAATGCAGGTATTTATAACAAAAGTTATCTAACATAGCGTTCTATATGGATTAACAAAGTAAGGACATTTTGAGAATTATAATGCAATCTACCTCTTAAACTACATTCCAAATGTGAATTTAGTATTTAAATTGATAATGCCCATGTGATAATGCCCATGTGATAACTTGATATCCAAACGTGAGTTTTGAAATTGAGAGTCACATTCAAATCACATCATTACTAATGGTAAACTTATTTAAAAAGGCTAACCAAATGAGCCCTAACTTGAGTTTAGGTAATTATCAAAAAGATTACTCACAGTTTAGGGTTTTTAAAGAAATGAAAGGCAAATAAAATTATACTATTACCGTACATAAGTAATGCAAATCAGGAAATCTTCAAATTCTTTTATACTTCTTAGATTGTATTCTTGATATACTTCTTTTACTTTTCAAATCTTTAATCTAAGCAAATCTTCAAATTCTTTTATACTTCTTAGATTGTATTCTTGATATACTTCTTTTACTTTTCAAATCTTTAATCTATTTACAAGCTATAAGACTATAACAGGGGCTTAATTTATCTTTTAACATATATCATTATGTGCATTTTCATTACATTTATCTACTGCGTTTATATAATAATGAGACATAGTTTTATTATATTGAAGATCTATAAATTAGGATAAATCTATAATATGTAAATTAACACTATTATAATAAAATTAACATCCTAATATTAAAAAAATCATTATTTTCTTGATGAATAAACTATTATATATAGTACTATATTATTGTTTGATACCAAATAATATACATTGTTGGGATTAAATATTTATTTTTGAAAACAACTTGAAAACATTGTAAACATAAGAAGTATATATTTCAAAAGATTTTGAGATAATAATATATTTGGATTGATTTATTTAGTAATTGAAATAGCTAATGGTTCAATCGGTAACCAATAAGATACCAGTTCTGCTTTCGGTGAGATTCTGTAATACTGCTTTCGGTGAAATTCTGGCAATACTGATAATCAGTGAGATTGTTAGTTCGATATTCTAAAAGTATTGATTTAAGGTGACTTGGCGATCTATATGACAAAATTATATTTATATGCACGCATTACAATAGAAAAATGGAAATTAGTAGTAAACATAGAAAAAAAGAGAGATTATTATCCTTAATGCATGACATATTAATAATTAACAACTAATAAATAAATGAGTAATTGAATAGTAATAATAATAATTAACATAGTGGAAAAGTTCTCCAGTTCTAAGTTTCACTTCTTTGTGATTAATATATATGAGCATAATTTAAACACTTGAATTTTAACGTAATTCCTATGTTTTTGTATAAAACTAATTACTCGTAATTGAAGATTTTAAAAAGCTACCTGATGCGGGGTAATTTCGTCTGCTGACTAATAACTCCATGTCAGACTAACCTAAATTCTTGATTGGTCCTCAGCTAGCTTTGAGTTCGAGAAACATGCACTATAAACACGACACGTGAACTAGGTTGGGTCTGACCCAACGAAGGCACTCTGATGCCTAAGTTAGTAATGGGCCCGTGATGAGATGGGTCTATAATGCAAATTTTAGGCCTCAAAATGTACATATATGGCAAACTATGATAATAATGGGTCAAATGGCTTTAAACTGTTTCAACTCGAATAAAAAGTAGTTTCAACTTGAATGAAAAGCAATTTCAACTCGAACTATCAAGATTGTCTCGAAAAACAGACCTCACTAATGATGATTAGTCGGGTATTTATAGGCTTAATATTTCCTTAATTATCGGAGTGGGCCTAGTGATCCCCGATTTTTGCGCCTGATTGGCAAGATAACACTTTAACCCGAATAGAATTCAATTCTTCAACTCGAATAAGCTTCAACTTGCTTCAACTCGAATTGGACTTCCATTGGCGTTAACTCGAATTGGGCTTCAACTGTCTTCAACTTGAATTTGGCTTCAACTGTAATTGCGCCTCAACTTGCTTCAACTCAAATTGGGCTCCACCTGGCTTCAACTCGAATTGGGCTTCAATTTGCTTCAACTCGAATTGGGCCTCAACTCGATTTGTGCTTCAATTGGCTTTAATTTGAATCGGGTTGATAAGTCGAATTGAGCTCATGAGTTGAAATAGGGTCCAATTTGACTTATTTAGCAGAAATTCGATTTTTTTACCGTTTTTCCTTTAGTTGAGAGGTTTAGTTGAGAGGCCATGTGTTATGATTTGATGGGCCGCATATATTTTGATATAGAACTACTAAATCTTATAATTATAATGCCGATTCACGTCTCTTGACAGTATTTAGGTTGTTAAGTTGTATCTTTTTTTTTATGTACTATTGTGTATATATCACAAAACAATACAAAAAAGGTATTTATATATGAAGACATATATGTACATATCAAAAACTAGTAAGTATTTAAAAAAAACAAAAAAAAATAGTAAATATAAATGTATTAAAATTATTAATAATTAATAATAATAGATTAACTTATTAATAATTAATAATAATAGATTAACAGTATGTGTACGACGACCATAAGTTAAGTTAACCTATATGTTGTTTGAATTTTATTTAAAATACATCATTATCGATTTTATTAGTGATTATCGGTTCATTTGATCAAAGAGACCTATAAATTGCAAGTCACTAATTTTGTGTACGACACTATTTTGGAAACACTCATGATAATATGCATAATTTATTTGAGACGACATAGTGTTATCATTAAAATTACAACATGCGTATCTAATTAGTGTCGACATACTTGACACGACGTAAATTTTGGGTGGAATAGAATATTAACATTTAACGTATGATACGATTATACGAATGCGACACGAATGAGAAAATACTTGAGTGAGGGAATCTTTGTCACATTTCCAGAAGTCTCCTTCAACACACACGAGGGGAGAAATTTACCTTTACCGCCACTTGTGTTTTCCCTCATGCCATGTTCATGAAGGGCTTTTGTTCCGCTAGTGGTGTAACCCTAATTTTGTCACGTTCTTCTGCCATTTTTGCCTCATCAATCTGCACATCTTTTGGCCAAATTTTGCTCGCCTATGATGCTTGTTATTGTTTGTAAAGATATTTGATTTATATTATGTATCTCTTCAAATCATTTGTGTGATTATAATTGATTGTGTAAGTTATTCTTCTTTCATTATGTATCATTTGTAATGTATTATATATAGTTGTAAATGATCACATAATATACAACAACTCAATACAATTACTTTTATCTTGGTATCACGAGGCAGAAGCTCATTTCTTTTCTTTTCTCTTCTCCAATAATCATCATCATGAGCTCTCCAAATTCTTCCACAGCCACTACTCCAACACAACCCCCTGCTCCACCAAGCCTTCCTTCTCAACCTCCAAATATTTCCAACATCAAGAAGTTCATTCAGTTAAAACTCACGCATAATGATTTTTTCACGTGGAAACATGTCTTTGTAACCTTTCTCAAGAGCCAAAATATGCTTCGTTTAGTAGAAGGAAAAATTATGTGTCCTGAGCCCTCTGATCCTCTTCATTCACTATGGATCCAGTGGACACAACTGCACAAAGCTGGATTAATGCAACCTTGTCCTCTTCAGTACTCAGCACACTACTCAATTACAATTGCGAAATCTCAAATCAAACATGGTTTATGCTGGAATCCCTATACCTCGATCACGTTTCCTCATATGGTCTACATTTTAAGAGTAAATTCCAAAATTTTAGAAAAGGTTCTCACACAATGGAGGACTATCTTCAACATATCTATTACTTGGTTCGTTCTCTTGCTGCCATCGATAAACTTGATGATGATGACGATTTTGTTACACAAACAATTCAGGGTTTCCATCTACATATAGAACTTTTGTCTCTGGACTCAATGCATCTCGTCCATTACCAAGTTTTCTAGCGTTACGTCATTTATTACTCAACAAGGAGCAACATATCAAATCCTTTAGCTCTGATGATTCTCAAGCTTTATTTTCTTCTACTACAAATAATCATAATTTTAATCATGTTCCTGCTACTCAATCAAACCAGTAATCTTGTAATGGTCTTCGGTTTCATCGTGGTCGTGGCAGGGTGCATAAGCGTGGACGTGGTAGAGGGAATACTTTTTTCCTCGCCCCTCCCCCCCCAATCAGGTCCCTTATAACGCTTATGTTCCATCAACCTTCTCCAACCCACGACATTCTTGTTCTTGCACCAACTCCATCACCATCAAGTCCTATTTCTTGAGCAATTTAGTGTGAAATTTGTAACCATTTCAATCATATTACTGCTGCTTGTCCTCATCGTTCCAACCATGCATTTGTGTCACAAACACCACCTCCGTCTTTGGCTGCGATGAGTCTTGAAGAAGTTCCCATAAAAACTTGGTATACCAACTCCGACGCTTTCGTTCATATGACGAATAATCCATATTTACTCTTGTCTACTACACCATACAACAGTTCTTCAAAAGTGATAATTGGTGATGACAAACTACTTTCTATATCTGTTATTGGATCTACCCACTTACATAATTTATCTCGTCATTTGCATGTTTTACTTGTTCCTAATTTACAAAAGAATTTACTTTCTATTAAAAAAATTTGTGCTGATAATAATTGTTTTGTTGAATTCACTAATGATTCATTTTGTGTTATGGACAAACTGACCAAGGCCACTCTCCTCAAGTTTAACGTATCTGGATCGCTCTATCCATTTTCTCAACAACTCTTCGATCCTAATGCATTTTTATTATCTACTTCATGAGAATCTTTATGGCACAAACTTTTAGGCCACCCTGGACGTTTTGCCCTTGATTATTTTGTTAGGAATAAAAACTATTGTGATTCTAGTTTTTTCTAGAAATTCTTGTAACTTTTATCATTGGGTTAAGGATTATAAGTTATATTTCTCTCGTTCCTCTAGCTATGCTACTAAACCTTTTGAATAATCCACTTCGATTTATGACAATCTTCGTGTGTCTCTAATACTAGATATAAATACTCTTTTTGTTTATGGATGATTACACAAAATTTTCATGGATATACTTGTCGCCTGAAAACTATATAGTCTTTAATAAACTTGCTGAATTTTACCACATGGTTCATAATATTTTTGATACCTCTATTCTTATTTTTCAATCAGATGGTGGTCGAGAATATGACAATTAGAAATTCAATGATTCTTGTTGCACAAAAGGAATTATATATCAATATTCGCGTCATCATACGTCTACACAAAATGGTAGAGCCAAACGCAAACACTGACATAGAAATAATGTTGTTTGATGTATGTTATTCAATCAACTATACCACCATGTTTTTGGGTTGATGCTGCACTTTACGCAGTTTACTTGATCAATCGTCTCCCTCTTCAAATCCTTAATGGTAGTTCCCATTTTCAATGTTTATTTGGAAAAGAACCAAGCTTTGGTCTTATTAAAGTATTTGAATGTCTATGTTATTCATTTACTGTTGTTCCATACACGCGTAAACTCGCCCCTTGATATTCTCTTGTCTCTTTCTTAGATGCTTCTCAAATCACAAGGGATTCATGTATCTAGATTCCTCGATAAACCGCATATTTATCTCACAACATTTGAAGTTTGTCGAAGAGATTCTTCTGTACTCTTTGGTATTTCCAAATTAATATGAGTCACAGTTATATACAAATATGGAGCTTCTCCCTTGCAACAATGACGGACAACCTTTAACTGACTCAACACAATCCTTAGACCAAAATGCAAATCATCACATTCCAGTCACATCGCTCTCTGTAAGAAACCAACCAATAAACCTATCTCAAAACTTGCAAACTCCAGTATCATCTTCTCATATAATTTCTCCTTCTAACACTTTGCAAAATTCCATATCTTTGCCACTTGAATCATCCCCTTCCCATTCTCCTTGTAATTCTACCCTTTAGCAATCAACACCTTTCAATCACCTTCAGCACCTGAATCTTTTTAGCCCCATCACATTGTTACTAGGTCCAAAATTGGATCTTTGAAACCAAAAATTATTCCATCCATGTTAGCTTGCTCAAGTAACTTTGATGTTCTGATAGAATCAACCTCTTTTCCTAAAGCAATGAAAGATGCACGTTGGCGCCAAACTATGAGTGAGGAATATAATGCACTAATCTCAAATAACACATGGACTCTTGTTCCTTATACTACAAATCAAAATATTTTAGGCAACAAATGGCTATACCATATCAAACATAATGACGATGGTACAGTCAGTCGATTTAAGGCTCGACTTGTTGCTAAGGTTTTTCTCAACAACCTGATGTTAATTTTGATCAAACTTTTGCTTCCGTTGTTAAACCCAGTATAATAAGGCTCCTTATATGAGTGGTGTACGCGTCAATTAGATGTGTTTATCGCTTTCTTGAATGGTTATCTTAGTGAAATTGTTTACATGAAATTACCTCAAGGATTTGTGCATCATGAGTATCCTAATTATATATGCAAGTTAAACTCATGCTTTGAATGTTTAAAACAGTCCCGTCGAGCTTGGTTTCAACATTTAAGTATGTTCTCCTTGATTTTGGTTTTTATCAAAATTTTGCTGATCATAGTATGTTCAGCTTGCGTTAAATTCTGATATTCTTATTATGTTGGTTTATATTGATGATATTTCTATATTTGGGTCGTCTAACTCTTTAGTCTAGGAGTTTATCAAATATATGCTAGGTGAGTTTTCAATAAAAGACTTGGGGAATCTTTTTTTTTTTTTTGGCATTGAAATTTGCCAAATTCCTTGAGTAAATAGTTGAGCCAAAGGAAACATATCAAAGACCTACTTCAAATATATAATCTGCATAATTCTAAGCCTATCCCCACGCCTTTACACATCAAGCAAGATTGGTTCTCCATAACTTCGTTCTTTTTATTAAATCCATCGCTTCATCGACAAATGGTTGGCAGCCTTCAACATCTTTCTTTCACTCGCCTGGCATTTAGTTTGATGTAAATTTGACATCTCAACATCTTCATCAGCCCCGTGAGAAGCAATTGCAATATGTTAAGAGGATTTTAAGATACTTGGGTGAAACTCCTAAGCATGGGTTGCAATTGTACAAGAGTTCACCATTGTCTTTCTCTATTTATTCGAATTCAGATTGGGCTATGATGTAGGGTGATTTCGTCTGCTGACTAGTCACTTCATGCCAGATTAATCGAAGCTCCTTATTAGTCATGAGTTAGATTTGAGTTTGAAAAACCTGCACTGAAAAACACGACATGTGAATTAGGTCGGGGATGATTGGGCGTAGGCACTCTGATGCCTAAGTTAGTTGATGCCTCTTGAGGGGTTATACTATAAATATGTTATAGCTCAAACACGATGTAGATAGAAAATAGTTAAGTGAGTCAGACGTATCGACAGAAAGTGACTTTTGCCGATTGAGAGTTCGTTAGTATTAGACTGAACTTGGAGCTAAGCCAAACTACTTACAAATACCGTGGAGGAAATCAAGTCAGACGTAGTTTATTATTTCTTTGTAGTGTTCCAGTGACACATCTCACATTGGACCTTGGGGTCGGACCTAACATGTTGGCACATTGGCAAGTCAGCACATTAACACGTATGATTGATGTGTTGTAGGTGACACATTAACTTTAGGTCTAACATGGATGATGTGGCACAACTGATGTGTAATATGTGGCACATCAGCTTCAGGGGCTAACATGGATGATGTGGCACAACTGATATGATGTAGGTAACACATTAGCTTTAGGGCTTATGTGGATGATGTGGTACAACTAATTTGTTGTAGGTGGCACATTAGCTCTTAGGCTAACGTGGATGATGTGACACAATTGATGTGTTGTAGGCGACATATTAACTATGGGCCCAACGTGGATGATGTGGCACAATTGATGTGTTGTAGATGACACATTAGCTGTATGGCTAACATGGATGACATGGCACAACTGACGTGATGTATATAGTATATTAGCTATAGGGCTAACGTGGATGATGTGGTACAAATGATGTGTTGTAGGTGGAACCATAGCTCTAGGCTAATGTGGATGATGTGGCACAACTGACCTAATGCGGCTAACATGGTTGATGTGGCACAACTGATGTACTGTAGGTGTCATATTAGCTCTAGGGCTAATGTGGATGATGTGGCACATCCGACGTGATGTAGGTGGTACTTTAGCTCTAGGGTTAATGTGGATGATGTGGTATAACTGATGTGTTGTAGGCGACACATTAACTTTAGGGATAACATGACTTGAGAGATCCCCCCTCCCCCCACAAAACCCTCATCCTTAATGATGATTAATGGGTTATTTATATGAGCTTGTTGGGATATTCTTGATGGGTTTGTGCCCCTCTTATTTAATTATGCTCGAGTTCATAATTTGATCATAACTTCTTCAATACTCATTGGAATTGAGATCTCGTTTTTGTGTTAGAAACTAGATGTCCATGTCTTTCCAACGGCATATGGCCCATGACCTGATTTGTTCAACCCATGTTGTCATAGCTTGTCGTTTTTCGAAACCTGCATGAGCAAATGGCATTATATGTGAGCAATACAAATTATGGTACAAGTACAACATGCTGGTTGTGAGCAAAGTCGAATATCTACCACACGTTTTTGCATTTTTCTTGAGTATAACTTAATTTGTTGGAGTACTAAGAAGCAACCGATTGTAGCACGATCGAGTACCGAAGCTGAATATCTTGCTCTTGCTACTGCATTTGTCTAAATTCCCTGAATACAATATCTCTTACGTGACTTGGCGGTTTTTCTTTCATCTCCAGTTGTGGTACACTATGACAACATTGGCGCTATATACGTTGCTCATAATCTCGTATTCCATTCACGAACCAATCATGTTTCTATTGATTATCGATTTGTTTGTGAGAAAGTGGCGCAAGGAAATTTGAAAATTCAACATATTCATACATCTCAACAATTGGCTGATGTATTCACCATATCTCTGTCATCCACAAGATTCAAAGAGATTGTTCACAATCTTCACCTTCGTTTCTCATGCTCACATTGAGGAAGGGTGTTAAGATATTATTGTGATTATAATTGATTGTATAAGTTATTCTTCTTTCATTATGTATCATTTGTAATGTATTATATAAAGTTGTAAATGGCCACATAATATATACCAACTCAATACAATCACTTTTATCTTTGTTGTTTATGTTAAATGTTTGTTTGAGTGTCTATCGGTGTACCCATTGCCGTAAATTCGTATGATTGATAGGATCTTTTTCGTGTTCCGGAATCTGCAGTTATGCCAAAAACCTTAGGTACAATTTGTTATATCTTGTTAGATTTTCTACAATTTTATTTTCAAATTCATACATACTTCTTAGACTGTATTCTTAATTTACTTCTTTTGCTTTTCAAATCTTTAAGCTATTTACGTATAACAATTGCTTAATTTTAAATTATCTCTAGACACATATTATTGTGTGCATATCCATTATATTTATCCATAGCATATACCTAATAATGAGACAAAATTTTTATTTTATAGAGGATCTATAAATTAGGATAAATGTACAATAATGCAAATTAACACTATATACATAAGATTATATAACATCAAATGATACAAAATAAATTACTATATATAGTATTATATTGTTTTTTATATTAAATAATTACAATGTTGTGACTATATATTTATATTTGAAGACCACTTAAGAAAAATAAAAACATAAGTTGTATATATTTCGAAAGATTTTTGATATAGTAACATATTTTGATTACTTTATTTACTGGTTGAACAAGTGGTTCAATTAGTTTAACCAAGTGAACTAGTAACCAATAAGATTGTTAATTCTATTTTAGGTGTGGTTCATATAACAATGATAATCAATAAAGTTGTTGGTTCGCTATCTAATCAGATTGTGAAAATACTGATTAAAGGCGACTTTGCGATCTATAGTGCAAACTTCTATATACATATGAATGACTAGTCATTCAGACTAACAATGGATAATTGAAAAGTAATAAATAGAAAAAGGAAAAAGATTTAGAATCGTTAATGCATGATATATTAATTAACAAACAATGGATCAAAGAAATTGAATACTAATAATAATAATAACTAACATAGTGGAAAAAGTTCTCTAGTTTAGTGATTAATTAATATGAGTACAATTTAAACACTTGAGTTTTTAACACAAATTATATGTTTTTATAAAAAATATAGTTACTTGTAACTCCAAATCTGAAAAAAGCTACCTAATATTGTAATGTCTATTCATGTTTCTCGACAATACAAAGAAAGTACATAAAAAAACTACTAAATATAAATGTATTACATTTATAAATAATTTAATAATAATGGAATAACAATATATGTATGGACAATTTATAGTTAAGTTAACATGTATGTTTTTTGAATTTTATTTGAACGACATTATTATCGATTTTAGTCGTGATTTAACCGATTCCATTGATCGAACATACCTATAACTAATAGGTCACTAATTATGTGTTCGACCCACTTTGAAAAACACCCGTGATAACATGCGTACTTTATTTGTAACAAGATAGTGTTATCGTGTCTAATTATCGGCAACATGTTATTACATGTAGTAGGAGGTATTTATCATCTTATAATCTAAGTCGCATAATCTTTTACATCGTTAAAGTTGTATGCAGACCGGTCGCACTCTAGCGATTTCAGTATTCGTGCTTCGTCATAAGACGCTTTACAAATTCTTAGTTCTTGCACTAAGATTTCTCAGTTCATACTTTCAAATATAATGAATACTCGTAGAGAATTTGTGAAAGACGAAACAAAAGAGTGATATTGAAGAAGAGTTGGAACAAAGAATTGAACAAACCTAAATTAGAATGTTGATGGAAGCTTTGTCACGTTTCCAGAAGTCTCCCTCCAAACACACAAGAAGAGAAAGAGGGAAGAAATGTACGTTGTTCACCGCCACTGCCACGTGAGCTCCCCTCTTCCCTCCACCACCACCGCCGTTAACCTCATAGCAGTACGACTACCTCCCTTTCTCTCAATGTCCACCACCACCAACTCATCACCACCACCACAACAAGAAGAAGAGAAGTTACACCAAGTCCTTAAATACCACAACCAAACTAAACATTCCTTCACCAAGTACGCGCGTGGCCCCCACGGCCTCGACTGGGCAAACCAACCCAACCCTTTTCGCCGCTACCTCTCCGCCCCGCTACTCCCTCTCCTCCACCGCCCTCCCGCCGCCGACGATCCTCCGTACTCCTCCCTCTTCCACAACTTCCCTTCCCCTCCTAAACCCATCTCCAAAACCTCCATTTCCGAACTCTTCTACAATTCCCTCGCTTTATCCGCCTGGAAGAGCACCGGGTTCTCGACTTGGTCCCTCCGCGTCAACCCCAGCAGCGGTAATCTTCACCCCACCGAAGCTTACATAATTTCACCCCCAATTGATTCTCTCTGTGAAACCGCTTTCGTCGCGCATTACGCCTCAAAAGAGCACGCTTTGGAGCTCAGAGCTCGGATTCCAACTGGGTTTTTTCGTGGGATTTTACCCCAGGACTCTTTCTTGATTGGCTTCTCCTCGATTTTTTGGCGGGAAGCGTGGAAGTACGGGGAGAGGGCATTTAGGTATTGTAATCACGATGTGGGGCACGCCATAGCTGCGGTGTCTGTGGCGGCGGCCGCGCTTGGCTGGGATGTTAGGGTGTTGGATGGGTTGGGATATGAGGAGTTGGAGAGGCTGATGGGATTGGGGACTTTTCCCAAGTTTAGTATTCCAAGCAGGCCAGTGAGGGGGCGGATGCCCGAGATTGAGTTTGAGCATCCTGACTGTGTGATGTTGGTCTTTCCTAAAGGTGGACAAGTGTTTGAGGTGGATTACCAAAAGTTGAGTCTAGATTTATCAGAATTCTTGAAGCTTCAGTGGGAAGGTACGCCCAATTCGCTTAGTAAAGAGCATTTGTGCTGGGATATTATTTATAGGACAAGTGAGGCGGTGAAAAAGCCATTGACGATGGCGAGTGAAATGGTTTCTGAGCCTTTTAGGAGTAGCGGAAGCATCAGTGAGAGTTCTTACAAAGAGTTTAGTGTGAACGAGGTGGTTAGGAAGCGGAGGAGTGCTGTTGATATGGATGGTTCTACTGAGATGGAGAAGGAGACGTTCTACCAGATTTTGTCACATTGTATGCCTTCAGGTTCTGGAGAATGTGATGAGGAGCAGAAGAGGCAGTTGTCACTGCCCTTTCGAGCTTTACCTTGGGATTGTCAAGTTCATGCTGTATTGTTTGTTCATAGGGTTGCAGGCTTGCAAAAAGGATTGTATTTTTTGGTGAGAAATGAGAGCCATTTTGATGAGCTTAAAAGAGCTACAAGATCAGAATTTAGGTGGCTTAAGCCTCCTGGTTGCCCAGACAATCTTCCTTTGTATGAACTTGCCCAAGGTGATTGTCAGGAACTTGCAAAACGGCTTTCATGTCATCAGGTATCCTGTTCCCCTGTCATTGTATGAGCTATCCTTGATGTTCTATGTGCCAATTTCTACCATCTCTACTGGGGGTGTTTTTGTAGTCATTTGCTGTTCTATTTTAGATGGCCGCAACGTGTCATATTTCCACGTTGGTGCTTACTTAGTCGTGCTTTTTCACAAGGTCCCCCCCCCCAAAGTAATGCATGATAGATATACCGATTCTGGATGTCCCTGTCCTACATTTTATATGCCGTGTAATCACTGCTTTTCATACAAAATAACTCTTACAATCCCTCAGGAACCCTCTGTTTGTAAATTGCTCTAGCACTCTTTATCTTTGTCGCCTCAGTTTGTTGGCTGGGACAACAAGTCTAATTCATGCATGCTAAACCTTGAATGGACATGTTTAGGCTATGTTGGAACCATGACCACTTTGTAGAAGTTATTTTGTTGGGTGTGCTCTTATGTACTGCTTCTTGTTTGGTCATTGTGTGTGATATGCTAAACAGTTTATGGAAAGATTGGTATCCGTTGATCAAATGTTACAACAATCAACTGTCTTATAGTTTGTGGTTAATAAGTTAATGGCCCTTTGCGGTTAGTAGTTATTCTCAAATCAAAAAATGTTATTGGATGATAGGATATTGCCGGTGAAGGTTGCTTCAGCCTGGGTATGGTGGCTCATCTTGAGCCAACATTGCAGGAAAGCGGAGCTTGGATGTATCCACGACTTTTTTGGGAAACTGGAGTGCTTGGCCAAGTTCTGTATCTGGAAGCACATGCAATTGGCATGTCGGCTACTGGGATTGGTTGCTTCTTTGATGACCCGGGTACTAATTTTTCACTTTTATGTATTGACATTTAACCTCTTCCTGTCAGCGTACTAATTTGAAATTAATATTACAATGAAACTGTTCGTGATGGAATTTTCTGGATTTTACACACCTCCTGTTTCGTACTGAAACAGAAGCTTAAAAATCTAGAACGACCATGTAGATTGATTTTGGTAACCGGTTTAGTTTGATTACCGTGTTGCTGGAGTTTTTATTATATTCCTTCTTGCGCATATTTGATGGTTCTATTAAATGCAGATGTAACAATAATCATGTATAAATTAGTTATTAATAAATTGGATACTTGCTTCTGGGAAAATGCGAAAAAATTGGTATGATTTGAATGATTTCGCGAAGCGTTTCCCTTTAAGAAGAGAGTAAACAGGTTCTAGTGCCGATATATTTGCATAGATCTTTTGTAGGATTCAATCAAAGGGAATGGTTCAAGGAAAATTGTGCATTTGGGTTATTGAATTTTTTCTTAAAAATACATTCGTGAGCAGAATCATTACTTTTGGATCACATTTGATGCATATCTTTATTCTATTGTTGACCAAGTCTTGCTGAATAAAGGTTAACGGATGGTCAAGAACAGTGCTTAGCGTGCCAGTTGTTATATTTATCCAACTATAGTGTTTTCTCTGAGTTGAAGGTAAACTTCAGTTTTTTTCTTCTGATATTCTTTTTTCCGTCAAATTTTCACAAAATTACCACCACATTGTTGTGATCTTGGGACAAAACGACGTTTTTTCTAAATCAATCATCATTTGCCCCATTTAGTTAAGATCGTCTGCATGTATAATGTGGTTCAGATATGTACGCCAAACATTGGTGTCTCACTTCGTAAACCAGATTGCATCTTCAACTTGAATTAACCAAATGTAAGTAAAAACTCATATTCAAATGCAGTGTCTTTATCTATGTCCAGAATCCAAATTCGTCTGGGAATTCAAGGATGTGAATCTTATAAATGGTTTATTTCTTTTTTAATCCGATACCGATTTAAATGCGTTCATTTCATGAGAGAGTGGATTTTATGAACTTTATGTTTCATATATCTTGAATAAGATGCTACTATTTTTTTCTTTTGGGGGGGGGGGTGGTCTAGATTTGAACATAACATATGGAATATTCAACAAACTGGTGACCACGTATATAGAAGTTACCATCATAAAATTCAACAAAAAAAACACAAGATTGGTATTCTTGCTATTGCATGAGTAAGTGACAGCTTTGTTGGTTGAAACAATTTTGCAATCAAGGAGATAAAATAGATGAAAAATCTTTAACTTAGAATTTTATTTGGATTTCCTTCGCTACAGGGCATCATAAGTTCAATATCTTCGGGTAGTTCCATTCAGAAATCAAAGTTGCCTTGGAATCCCGACATGGTTTCAATGAACCATTTGTCTTCTCTCATATTCTCCATTAGTGTGGCCACTGGAGTGCTTGCAACTGCACCACTGCTTTGGACATCAAAAGCCGCCTCGTTTTCTGTCGCCCCACCAAGTTCATCTTCCCTTATCTGAAGCTTTTTGAGCTTTTCACTAGCAAAAAATTGCAAGCGGTTCAGTTGCTCCAAATCCAGTTCATCGAAGCTTTTACCATGAATGAGTTGATTAACAAGGCGACTCGTTTCTTTTTCTTCGATCTTTTTTTGAAGTTTCATTGTGTTTTGAGTCGTCTCCTTCATTCTGCTGATCAATAAATCTTCTTGCAGAACCATTTTTTTCCGTCTTTCATGTTCATGAAGGCCCAAAAATTTCATGAGTCCTTCCGAAAACTTGTCTTCTGCTGGCCACACGGTTGAATTCCCCTCATTGGGATCATGAATGATGATGAAGTTTTCGGTCCCACACAAAATTGAGAGTTCCTCTGCTTTTTTAAACAGACTCTCCACTCTCCGTTTCAGAGTCGATTTTCTCTCTTTCTCACTGGGAATTTGTGCGTGTTTGATTCTTCGCCTAGGCATGTTTGTGCTCTTTGGTGTTTCCCTTCAAAGCTCACGTCGGTTTATATAGGAACAAACGGATAGAATCGGCTTGAATAGAAATAAACTGAGAGGATTCAATATATGATAATGATTATAATAATTTCTATATTAAGTGGTCAAAAGGCATCAGTGCCAGAATTTGGATTAAATGCATCAAGATTTATGTATAGAGTACTGGAACTTTGGATTTTAGAATTTGACTATGGTGGTGACATTGAAAGTTGTAATCAATTAATGTATCCAGTGCGATGATTTATCAAATATTTAGGATTTAAGAGAAAACAGAGCACAGAGGGAATTCAATAAATGATAATTATTAATGACGTGAATTTCTATATTAAGTGGTCAAAGGGCACAGGTTCAATGGTGCCAAAATTTGGAATAAATGCATTAAGATTTTGCCAATGAATTCAATGCATCCGGTGTCAAGATTTGCCACATATTTGAGATTTACGAGCAATCTACAATCTGGGATTCTAAGTAGCAGGATCTGTTGTGGATTCAGACTTAGGTTCTTTAAATTTGAACTGGGATTTCTGATTATGCGACATGTAAGGTAACATAATTTTGACATCTTAATATCAAATAGTTCTCACATGGTAATTCAACTGGTTGATATTGAGATTCTCTACATGGTAAGATGACTTTGAATATCAAAGAATTTTCTTCATTTGCTGAAAAGATAAAACATTCCTTATTCTGACTAGATGACTTCACCCACTCTCATTTTGGTGCTTGTGACGTTGTACTGCTTTCACGGGTCCTTGTCATCTTGAGGGCTACGGGGGGAGGAGCACCCCTAATGCTGTTGCTTTATTGACTCATGAATTAGAATATAACTCGATTTATTTATTTTTATCAAACAACAGTTAGGAGATACATATCGTGGATTGTTGTACTAGATATATTTTCAAAAACAGTTTTCCCATTCTTATTACATATTAATTGTCTCTAAAGATTTCTAATGTATTAATCATTTCTAAGATTTCCAGTAGAAAGGTTAAGGAAACAAATTGTTATATCATAGCCGATTTATAGTGTGAGCTAAGAACTTTGTCAGGAAGCCAGATATTATTTTCCTCTGTCCATCAGGATCAGAATTGTTTTTTTCCCGGTGCTCTTTTGAGATATATCCTCCTTAAGAACTGAGGCTTAAAGAGAGATGAAACTAAGTTAATATAATGGAAAGGCTTTTGCAAGAAGCTCAAATGTGTAGGCATTACAAGGTGCTTGTTTTGATCGGCATATTGTTTATAATATTGGATACCTTAACAGGCTCTAGAGAAGATTGCCCGATTTTTCGATCGGCAATTTATTATTTTTATTTGAGTTCTTATTAACAAACAGAAGTACTGATTGGGAACCAAGGGTGTGACTACTCCAAATTCTACATGATTACATTTATCAACCTCTGGTGGAATTAGAGATGGAAGTTCAAACTCTCCAGTAAATTGAATAGTTACAGGGATTTCCACGGCGTTTTGAAAAATTAACCCTCCCAATTCGTTTGGTGCCTTCATAATTATTTAAATGTTAAGGGAAGTTTCTGTCATTCACTCGGGGGTGTTGGTGTCATCATCCATATATATAGTACGACCCATCAGTTTCCATTTTTATCTGAAAAAGTTTCATTCATTATTGGAGAAGCCAGGGAATACAGTATCCATCTAAAATTTCAGTTTTATATTTGTTTATCAAACAATTATCCAGCATTTGTAATTTGTGGCGGTTGGGTAATGCATATCATGGGCTTCTCCTACTAGTTAAATTTTCAAAGCAGTTTCTCTATCCTATACATGTCATTCATTTCTAAAGATTCCTAATGTATGGATCATTTCTAGAGATTTGCAGTAATAAGGTTAAGGAAACTAAATGTTCAAATATCGCCAATTTGTGGTGTGAGCTAGGAACTTCGCCAGGATTTTCCAATGTCTACAGGAGTAGAATTGCTGATTTCAGTCATCTTTTCTGCTATTTAGTATATGCTCCTGAGCTTTTAAGGAAGGTTACAAAACTAAGTTTATACAATGGAAAGGCTTTTGCAAGAAGCAATAATCTGTGGTAACACAAGGTGTTGGTTTCAGTCAGCATATCTGTGGTATACATAAACTGGGTATGAAAAAGATTACTGGATTTGTAAGAACGATTGCGCGATTTAATTGTTATATTGGATTTTTTATTAACAACTGGAACAAAGTTTCCGATTGGGAACCAAGTTTGTGATTACTTCATTTTTACGTAATTATGTGCTTTTCTTGAACTCCATATTTGTTGGAACTGTTGAGTTGTGTGATTCTAGTTCTTTATTACTCTGCTTAATCAATTCTAGTTTGTCTGATCGTGAATATCATTTTTGTAATGACTTTCTTGTGTGGTTCTAATTGTCAATCCGATCAAGATTGTATTCTAATACTGATCTGTATCTTGTTCCAAATTCCTCGTTATATTTTTCATGTGCAGAATCCCTCAAAGTTGTTGGTAAATATTATTTGGAACAAAAATTCAAATGAAAAATCGGGATGAATATCGTGTTCTCTAGTTTCTCAGATCACAAAGGAAACTATCATGTCGTGTTCTATATAGAAATGATTACATCAACACCTATAATTACAGAAACTTTTCCTTGGGTTTCAATAAAAAAATAGAGGGTTTGTTTTTTTATAAATTTGTGGATGTCTCTGTTGCTATTCAATTTTCAGGAGAGTCTGTTTATAAAGCACTTTCAAAGTGTGTTTTTGTAATTATTTAAGCAAGAGCTTTCCTGCGTATTTACTCAGTTTTTGTTTAGATGTTAGTATCTCAGTATCCATCATGTAATGATGTTATTTTGTTTCTTCGCCTAATGAAGTGGGTTCTATGTACTAGGTGTTGTCAACCGCGAATTTTCATCAACCGCGAATTTTCACATTTTAGCCTACTAACTACAAATTTTTTTTCTTTCCAAATTTCTCTGCAGTACACGAGTTTCTGGGATTGAATGGATTAAAGTTCCAGAGTCTTTATCATTTCACAGTTGGAGGTCCTGTGGTGGATAAGCGCATCATGAGTTTGCCGGCATATCCAGGACCAGACGTTGATGCGTAGCTATTGAAGAATAAAGGTATCCTAGGGGAACATCAAGAAACCAGTAGTAATTATGAAAAAGGTACTGCGAGAAAGCTAAGCATATGCTGCAAATATCCTCCTAATATGATGATAAAGTTTCATAAGATCAAAATTATATAGTTCTACGTCTCAGATTTGGGCCGATATCTCACTGGATTAATTGGAACTAGGTAAATAGATGTTGGCAGTTAGTATTACATACTATAAACAAATGTAACAAGTATATAAGAATCAGAGGATATATGGAAGAGATTACACAATGACTCATACAGGCAAGTATGTAGTTTAGGTGCGTAATTATTCTATAAAACACACTGGAATGTGTCGTGAGGTTGCCGTGACTGTTGGAGGACAGATGTAACAGGGCGCTTTAGTGGGATGAAATCAAACATTCTGGCTCTTTTTGCATATGAAATTTCTTTTATTTGAGTTCTGTTCATTCAAAGTAATTCAAGGTTAGATTATGACTTTGAGAAAGTGCTTCGCGGCTGATCCTTGCAGTGATTAGCTAATGAGTATTTTTTTTTCTAGTTAGGCTCATGGTTAAGACTAGTATAGAACTTGTATCAAATTCAAGCGGGTATAAATACATGTGTTTGATTCCTTTGTTGGATTGACTCTCCTTGTTAGTTCTGGGTCCAGTCAGCTCGCGCTTGTACCTGTTGTGTAATTCAACGAAATTCTCCTCGAAAATCAAGTTGGATGAAAGATTGTTTGAATGATAGGAGAGAGTAGAAAGAGGACTGGATTAAAGTGTGACGTGAGGTATGTTTGGCAATTCTGGGTTAGGGTTATTCGAAGAATTGATTTTACAGCAGCTGACCAATTGATTGCTTTAGTTATTTTATAGTGTATTGCTTTTTAGTTGAGGTTGGAACAAGATGAGTTTGGTTAGGATGGGCTAACGGGTGATGGATGAAGAGGATCCATTCATTAACAACACATTATAATGGGTCAGTAACGAGTCAAGTGATAAATGGATTTGTTTATGCATGGAAAAACCAATCGAGACTTTCTTGAAATCAAACAAACAACAAATGGGATCGAAATATCCTTCACTATAGAGGATTACAAGTTTAATTTCTTTGGAAACTCGAATAAAAAAATCAAAACTGCTCTGGATATTGGGCAGATATTGGGCATGGTTTCAGTGAGCCATTTGCTTCCTCTCATGTTCCCATGCAACTGCACCACTGCTTTGACCATCAATCACCGCCTCCATTCCCACTAAATGCATTGGGTTGATCTTCCCTTTTCGGAAGCTCTTTTTGAGCTTCTCACTGACGTGTGCTAACGGTTCAGTTGCTCGAAATCCAGTTCATCTAAGCTTTTACCTTGAACGATTTGATTCATAAGGTATCCCTTGTCCTTTCTTTAACCTTGCTCTGGAGTTCCATTGTGTTTTGAGTCATCTCCTTTAATCTGCTTACTTTTCTTGCAGAAGCATTCTTGCATCATTCATGTTCGCTAATGTTCAAAGACTTTATGAGTCCTTTTGAACCTCATCAACTACTGGCCATACAGTTGAAGACTTCCTTCACTAGTGAAGATTGCTGCTGTCTCCCACCAAAGAATTTCTGTTCTATCGTAAACAGAATATTGGCTCTCCTTCTGGGCTAGTTGTCTCTATTTTTCTCACTCGGAAATTGTTTTTGATTCCTCGCTGAGGCATAAAACTCTTGTTGGTTTATATAGGAGCAACCAGAGACAACTTGGTAATGGAATGATTGGAATATTGTGAATTTCTATATTAAATGGGTAAAAGATTAGTTACCAAAATCTTGGATTAGATACCACGAGGTTTTCATGTGTAGATAGTAGATACTGGGACTTTGAATATTTGCAATTTTAATAGGTGACAATGTTGAAAGTTGTAAGTGATTCAATGTATTCAGCATTGAGGATTTAAGAGCAATCAACACTCTAGGATTCTTAGCGGCAAGCTGCTTGTTGCAGGTGCACACTTGGATTATTCAAATTTGAGCTAGGATTTCTGATAATATGACATGTTAGGTAAGACAAATATAACGCCTGAACGTCAAATAGTCGTTTGGTATTACAAACGGCTGATGTTATGATTCTGTACGTGATAAGATGACATTGATTGTCGATTTTTTTTTTCTTTATTTGCTAGAAGATGTAGCATTTCCTTTTCTGACATGATAAGTTCAGTCGCTCTCATTTTGGGACAGGTTGGCGAGTTACTGCTCCCACCATGGAGGGTGGTGGGGGGGTTATTTTCTGTGGAGAGGGAGCTCACCTATCTTATGTTGTTGTGGTCATTATGTAGACATTAATAAATTATTCTTTTGTTTACTTTTCTCATACTAGTGTCCAGTGATGTAAGTTTTGCAGTTGGTAGGTGTCAACTGATTGTATTCAAAAATAAAAGGCGTCAATAGAGAAATGTGAAATAGTAGCCAGTTTATAATGAGCTACATAACTTCTTAAGAAAAGCCAGATATAATTTTCATTATTCCAGTTAGTTTTCTTGTGTCACAATGTCCTCCGGAAGTGAGTTGCTTTATTTGCTGAAATGATTCGGCGTTCCTTATCTTCTCGTCTCGTTTGGTACATATGCCCTTGCTCACCCTTGCAAGTTATTTCTCACTATGTAATCAGAAAATAACTTGATTTTTTAATGAATCCTTGTGAAACAGTTGTGCCCTGTAATTCTCCTAGTTCAGTGAACATCAGGGACATTTCCTATTATTTATATAAGTAGTTTTCTATCAGTTCAAGAGATTTCCGTGTGGTCGTTAATCGTTAGAATATTGGAGAAAAGTTTAAGTAGACAAAATATTTAATGAAAACCAATTTATGGTGGGAGCTATGCTTGCTTGGGATGTTCTTGAGATTTTCAGAAGCACAAGTAGAATTAAGTTTACTTCACAGTACAAACTTATAAATTATTATATGTTCATCTTATTAATTATTGTAGATTTATCACATCCGTAACATTCAGAAGGTGCTGGTTTTTAGTAGTTTAATTTATGTGCATGTATCTTTCTACTGGCAGTAGAAGTGTTAATTCCATATCTTTGTGATTATGCTGATTCTAGAATTCCATATCTTCAAAGCTATTTGATTGCATTTGTGCAACATATATTTCTCAAAATCCTATTATGCATTCTAGGACAAAGCACATTGCCAATGACTATCACTTTGTTAGAGAAAAAAGTGGCTATGGGTGTTTTAATTGTTTAACACATTCCTGCTTAGATGTTTTCACGAAATGTCTACTTGCTGAGCGATTTCATCTTCTGCTGTCCAATCTGTGTGCATTCAACATTCTTGCCCAGATTGAGAAAGGGTGTTAGAGATATCACATATCTTTTGTGAAGTATCCCCTGTTACGTTTGTTTAGTCAATGTTTATTATTTGTAAGAAACCATATTATAAATACAATACAGAACATACCCGATTGGGTGTGGAAGCAAAATATTCTTGAGAGAGCACATACATGCACTCATAGGACATGCATGCATTCATACTGTGGGCGGGGCATAGTCGACTTATTGCCTTTGATGCCTAAGTTAACCGTCGTAAAAAGTGATCAGTTTTTTGTCCAATAGAAATAGTGAAGGTCTTTGTGAAAGTGACAAAGTTCTTGGTCTATTCAATAAGAGTTGATGTTGAATAGACATGTCTTGTTGTAGACTTGACAGTGTGAGTTAGTCTATGGTTGTTCCAGTGTATGGAATCTAATGCCCAAGTCGACCTGAATATGACGAGTAGTGATCGAGTTTAAGTTTGATCGAGGTACTGATGAATAACAAATTTCTTTATCGATTTGACAGGAGCGGTTGTCCAAATGACAAATTCTGTCGGTCGAATTAATTGTGAACGACGCAGAGTGGACATTTTAAACCTAAGAATGACAGCATGTTTTGATTTTGGATGGTGCATATAAATGACTAGTTTCTTAATTAGCTCATTAATTTGTGACTAAAATCTTGGAGTAAATCCTATTTCAATCTTACCTTTTTTGCTAATATTGCAGGCACCGGTAGAAATATCACCGTTAATTAGTAGCGCCTGGTGTTGCATGTAAACTGGCAGGTTGATCTTGCAGACAAATTAATTGTGACCGAGGTTGTAGCTAATTTGACATTAGCGAAATTGATGACCCACTTTGACAGTAACTGATGCTGCATGCAGGCAGGCATATATTTTTAGCTATGTTTGGGTTTCTCTGATGACATGGGATCCACTCGAGTGTCCCTAATGTCGTACAGATGGAGTCTATTTTTTCAATGGCTTTTGGTTATTAAATATGGAAATGTCTCACATACCTCATGGGATCGCCAGCTACCAGTTCTTTAGTTAGAACGTACGTCTTAGAATCAATGTCTAACGTGGTCGTCTTTTTTTTTTTTTTTTTTTTATGTTTGTCGGAGGATTTTTCTTCTTTGTTGCATAACACGGAGTGCTTGGCTTTAGCTTAGCCAGCATCATTCGGGTTAAAGCAACACTATCTTTGAATATATGTTTCCACAGATAGGTGCAGAGTCCTTCCACTACGCCATTTTTTTTAGGATTGTCTCTAGAATAAAGAATTGATTACAACTAACACGTACTGATGATCATAAAACCAGTGTTGTTAAAGGCGTTAGGCGCAAACCAAGCGTTTTTCTTATTTAGAGGCGAGGCGTAAGCTTCGAGGCGCGGGGCGTAAGCCTCATAAATGTTGATAATTTAATATATTTTAAATATAATATTATAGATAAGTGAATGACTATGCCAAAATTATGAAATGAAACAAATAAATAAAACTTATATAACCTTGAAAATGTTTGAAATATATTTAAGTTGAACCAAATTCTTACATGACATGATTCTTTTTGTCATCATATAAAATGTGATATTTTTTTCTAATACAAGATGGGCAACCTTTTTAATTTATTTCTCTACAATCTTTGTGAGTCCCACTCTAAATGCAAGAAAAATACAAAATTAACAAAAAGAAACAGAATATAGAGAGAAAAAAAAAATTACTACTTGTAGTCATAAAACATTAGTCAAAAGTGCTTGAATTTGGTAATTAAAATAATAGAAAAAGAAAAAACAATTGAACAAAAGAATGATCAAAAGAAAATTGAAATATCATACTGAACAAAGCAAAGACACGAATCACGCTATGACTTTCTGCTTCTTTTTTGATAAACTCTTTCTGTTATATTTTATATTATACATACATGGCCCACATATTTATTATTTTATTGACTTGTGAGCTGCCAAACTTTCAATTCAAATCAGAGCATGGACCTCGTTTTGTGTGTATAGCAGGGTGTATAGGCAATTAGGCATGCGCCTCTTTATTTAGCTGCGTTTTAGCGCCTTTCACGCTCCAGGCGCACGCCCCAACGCATGGGGCGTGCGCCCTATGAATGTAGCGCCCCAACACAGCGCTTTAGGGCGTTTTTAGCTCGATTTCGCCTCAAGCGCACCCCGGGGCGCGCTTTTCACAACAGAGCATAAAACTAATCAACATAATCTCAATAATTTGTTGGTTGGTATGAAAATGTCAATATCTGTTAAGCTTTCAAAATTTGACTTTTGAAAGTCAATTTGATAGAAAGTGAAACCTATATTTCTCCACTTAAAAGGCCTTATTAAATGGAGGGAGAATTTCTCTTTATTAACATTAATCCAAGACCATGTGGGTAGGTCGCAGAGCTCAACATACGTCTTGGGTTGGCTCTGATACCATGATAACAATTAGATTCTCCCATATTTTTCTCTAAAAGGCCTTGTTAGAGGGAGAGGGGCAATGTATAGATAAACATAAGCCAAGATCATTTTCCAAGCGATGTGGGATAGAGAGTTCAAGACGCCCTATCACGTGTAGGTCGGAATGAGCATCGGATTCTAACACGGGTTATATAGTGGGCAAGACCCACATCAACTTGCGGAGGCTCTGATACCATATTAAAAGTTAGATACCATATCAGGCCAAATAGGAGGTCCTGGATTTGAATTCCACCGTCACTCGTTTATCAAAAAGTGTCACGTGACAGGCGTACTTTCTAATTTTTTTCCAAGTGCTTATGTAACTAGTCATGTTATGGTTGCTCATAGCTCTCCTACGTGGATTGTAGACTTTGGAGCAACCGAGCACATAGCTCGGGATAGAATTGGATATGTGGAGTACCGATGAGTACATGTCGGCAGTCGAGACATCAAAGTAGGATATGGAGCTAGCATTGCGATGCTGGGTATCAGCACGTACAAGCTCGATCTGCGTAACGGACGCACTCTTTTACTACATGATGTTTTGTATGCCCCAAATATTCGAAGAAATTTACTTTCTTTGGTTACGTTGTTAAAGCTTGGTTTCGCTTTGTGTTTGAAACCAATAATGCTTCCATATTTCTTGGGAACACTTTGTACGGACGTGGTTTTATTCGTGATGGTTTTGTAATAATGGATTTGAATTGCCCTATCATCTATGAATCTATTGTTCTATATGCTATTTCGAATAATGTAGATCCTAACGTATGGCATGCTAGATTAAGTTATATAGGGGAAGATCATATGGCAAGATTAGCTCGAGAAGGCCTATTAGGAAATCTCGCTAATGTGTCTCTTCCCACATGCCAGCACCGTCTGATAGGGAAGGCAAAAAGAAAATCATTTGGTAAGGCAAAAAGAGCATCTTTTCTTTTGCAACTTATTCATTCTGATATTTGTGTACCAATGAATGTGATGGCAAGACACGGTGGTGTCTATTTCATTACATTTATAGATGATTATTCACGATACGGTCATGTATACTTGATCTCCCATAAGTCAGAAGCATTTGAGTGCTTTAGACAATATATGGCAATGGTAGAGAATCAATTGAATTCGAGCATTAAGGCACTTCGAACTGACCGTGGTCGTGAATATTTATCTGAGCAATTCAAAAGGCTGTGATGAAAAAGGAATCAATAGATAGTTGGTGATGCATTATTCTGCGCAATAAAATGGTGTAGCACAGAGAAGGAATCGAACACTTCTCGAGATGGTTAGGTCAATGATGGCACATGCAAGTCTCCCAGTATCCTTTTGGGGTGACGCTCTTCTAACTGATGCCTACATTATTAACCGAGTGCCCTCTAAGCCAGTTAGTTCTACCCCCTACGAACTGTGGACAAGCGAGAAACCAAATCTGAGTAACTTGCGTTCTTGGGGCTCTACGGGATACGTTCTCAGCAGTTCTCATAGATATGGGAAACTAGGTCATAGAGGAAATGAGTGTATCTTTATAAGATATTCAGAACACTCTAAGGGCTATGTTATGCTTGGATAACATGAGGATGGTAGCGTAACTGAAATTAAGTCACGAGATGTGGACTTCATTGAAAATGAATTCCCTAACAGGGGTGATGTTGATAGGAGTCTATAACTCCAAGTGATTTCAGAGGAAGTGACCCCAAGTCGCCAAGTTGAGAATGAAGAAGAAAATCTTCACGCTCCTAGGGACAGTGGGAGTGACTTGACTCCGAGTAAGAGCGTTCCACTTGTAGAGAAATCACAAGTCTCTTAGCTGCGTAGAAGCTCACGTGAAAATATACCCCGTCGTCGTTTGAGATTGAAGGGGAAGCTTTTATGGTGGCTTCGCATGATGATGGAGAACCTAAGAATTTCAAGGAAGTTCTTACATCCCATGTTAAAGAAGAATGGTTAAAAGCAATGAAAGATGAGATGGAGTCTATGAGAACAAACCAAGTATGGGACTTGGTCGATCTACCACCTGGGCGTAAAGCTATATGGAGCAAATGGGTTCTCAAGCTTAAACGCAAGTCGGATGGATCGATGGACATGTATAAGGCTCGATTAGTTGCGAAAGGATATACCCAACAAGAGGATATAGACTACGAGGAAACCTTCTCTCCAGTTGTGAGGTTTGCCTCAATTAGCCTAATCCTAGCTATGGTAGCTCACCTTGACCTGGAACTCTACCAGATGGACGTAAAGACAACATTTCTCAATGGAGAACTAGATGAGGAGATCTATATGGATCAACCAGTGGGGTTTGAGGTAAAGGACCAAGAGCGCAAAGTGTGCAAGCTTTAAAGATCCAATTATGGCCTTAACAATCATCTAGACAATGGTACTTAAGATTTCATCGAGCTATTCTTACGAATGAGTTTACAATGATTGAAGAAGACCATTGTGTGTATGTCAAACGGTCCAAAGGGAGTTTCATATTATTATCAATGTACGTTGATGATATTCTGTTGGCGGGTAATGACAAAGGGATGATTATCGCCACTAAAGAGTGGTTGTCTTCAAACTTTGAAATGAAAGACATGGGTGAAGCAGAATACATTCTGGGAGTTAAGATCTCTAGAGATTGCTCTAAGAAACTTCTTAGTTTGTCCGAACAGACTTACTTGAAGAGGGTTCTAGAGCGCTTCTAGATGCAAAATTGCAAACTTATCGACACCCCTATCGCGAAAAGTGAGAGTTTATGCCAAGAAATGTGTCCTAAGAATAAATCCGAAAAAGAGCAAATGGCTCGTGTTCCTTATGCTAGTACCGTTGGGAGCTTGATGTATGCAATAATGTGTACTCGCCCAGATATTTGTTATGCAGTTGGGCTAGTAAACAGATTCCAGTCGAACCCATGACTTGCTCATTGGAAAGCAGTCAAGAGGATTCTTAGATATCTGAAAGGAATAATGGACTATGTACTTTGCTATCAATGTTCATATTTGCAGCGACAAGGTTATAGTGATGCTGATTGGGGCAACGACCTTGATGAGCGCAAATCCACGTCTGGGAACGTATTTTTGCTGAACAATGGCGCCATTACTTGGAGTAGCAAGAAACAACCTTATATAGCGTTGTCCACTATGGAAGCTGAGTACATATCATGTTCTGCAACAGTGCAAGAAGCTGCTTGGTTGAGAAGATTCTTTACGCACTTAAATATTGTAAATGATGCCTCAGAGTCGGTAACAATATTTTGTGATAGTGTTGCGGCTCTGGCCCATGTATAGGATTCAAAGTATCATGAAAAAACCAAACACATTTATCTAAGGTTTCATTACATACGTGACATGATTACGAGAAATGAAGTAGTCCTAAATTACATATCTACGACTCGCATGGTTGCTGATCCAATGACCAAACCTATAACTAGAGATGTCTTTCAGACTCATGTTAGAATTTTGGGATTGCCTAGATTGCTTTAGTTGACTTTATTTTGTTTACTTCGTCTGGATATTAATGCAATATGATGTTCATTTCAAGTTTGATTTCATATAGCATTTCTGTTAATACACACTCTGAAGTATGTCAACAGACATGATCGGCTCTCTCACACGAGCGATCACCTCTGGCACTAGGTGAGCGAGCAGAGATGAGATAAATGTATCCCTTACTTGTTTTTTGTAGAAGATGAGTTGAGAGGTTGATACAAGTATATATCGCCTTAGTTTGATACTAAGATGAGATCCTTGATGTTAATGATCGAATATAGATTTCTCCCACAATCTATGTAGCCTGTGTAGTAAGCCAGATGTGAGATCTCTTTGTCGCTATGCAAAGTGGACGAGCGATGGACTCAAGCTAGTCACTAGGGTGTGACTAGGCTAAGATCTCGATAGACATACACTCTTTTATGTG
This sequence comes from Linaria vulgaris, assembly GCA_948329865.1. NCBI lineage: Eukaryota > Viridiplantae > Streptophyta > Magnoliopsida > Lamiales > Plantaginaceae > Linaria > Linaria vulgaris. The sequence continues at coordinate 37,986,020 of OX415253.1, forward strand.
TAAAGAGTATTCCACCGCAACATGTGTTTCATACTACATGTGCTTGGACGACCATTTGTAAGAGTGAGTGAATGATTCCCTGTTTCCTCACTATGTGAGTTACATATCTTATAGTGCCCTTATTGACTTTTAACTATGTCATGACATCGACGATTTGATGATAGCTACTTTAAAATGTTATACATGACCATGATAGATTCGGTCTAAAGAGGCATTACTCGGAAAGCAGTCAAACCAGAATTAGTTGACATTAGGGCAAATGAAGACTATTTGATACCGCATCCCTGATAATGTCCATCGTTAACGAGCAATTGTGCATTAAGTATGCGAAATTGTTATGGAACATATCATGAGAGTTCGAAGTTAAAATATGGCCTTGAGGTTCGACCTCTTGAGGGATTATACATTCTTTAAACTGATGCGATCAAATGAGTCTAGGGCATATCGAGAAGACTTAGGGATTGTGCTATGCTGGTTTTCTTTCTCATACGTTTTGGTGTAGTACTCCCGACCTTACAGGTGTTATCGGTGGTCACACGAACTATTAACTAGTATGAAGACGATGAAAATACACTGAGAGATGCACGACTGGGTTGTGCCCACTATGTGCGAGTGGGAGATGTTGCCAGCAACGCCCATGTGGGCATTATTATTGGCTAAGATAATTGAGATACAGGTTGATTGCTTAGCTGTGTGCATAGCTGCTATTGGTTGAGAATGTGAGTATTTTACTAATTTCTTGGCCAATCTCAAGCCTATATATAGCTCCATCCTCATGAAGCTAAAACACACAAAGAAAAGCAATTTTTTCTTCTTATCTCAATAATCTCTTTCTTTGTATTTTCGATCGTCGGGGTTTTTAGTTCGTGAATCGGGTGAATATTATTCTAGTAATATATTTCATCGCCGAGATCTAGGAACGCGAAGGTTGCACCGCCGGGTTCAACACGGAGGATCAACGACACAAAAGGGACACTGCTATTGACTTACGAAAGTATAAATAATTTATTGTTTATGTCTCATAATTACTGCGTAAATTTATTTCGGTAGTAGTATCGACGTTATTATTCATTAAACTGTTGGCGGTGGAGTTGTGGTGTGACTAGTGAGAATACGGTAAAGACGGTTATGTCAAAGGTAATTGGTTATTAAGCGGGACCGTTGTGACCCCACCAATTACCTGGGAACCTTGAAATTCTGTCAAGCAAGACGCTATCTCTTTCCGGGAGTTTACTTTGCACGATTCTGATCTATGAAACTCCCCGACTTGTCGGTACAATGGTTTAACGAGTAATTACAATGTTATTAAATTAATAAAATGTCCAACACATATAATTGCTTATAATATACATAATCCAAGATGAATTACAAAACACGCGCACTATAACAGCTAACTATGCGCACTAATTCCAAATACAATTGCCCCTACATTCCGCTATACTATCATTAAAAATTTGTGTGATTACATTTTTGATCTGTTTTACATTTTTGTAAATGGTTATTTGTAATCATGCACATGGTGTTCATCTAAGAAGCCGTTTGGTTCTATAGATAAGGTGAGATATCTCACTTTATCTCACCTTATCTCTGGTTTGGTTTTATAGATAAAATTTTCGGGCAGAAGTGACATCTGCCCGAATTTTTGAGCTTTAACACCTAAAATGGAGATAACTAATCACCCCACCGACCCTAAGATAAATAATTGATATATTCAAGTGTGAAAATGCTTTATGATTAAGTTTACAGCAGGTGTTGATATTTACTATATAGAAATATAGTATCAATTTCGATAAGAAATAATTTTAAGGTAAGGTTATGAAATCCCATCCTTTTTTGACCAGCCACCTTATGAAGCTCGAATGAAAGATCAAATATACACAATGTATAATATTATGTGCACTCGAATGAAAGATCAAATATACACAATGTATAATATTATGTGCACTGTCATTGTTGGTTTTAAGGATTGAAAGATCATCTAAATTAATTGTGAATCTTTAAAAAGTCTTAACATTTGCTCTCAAATATTGAAAATAGATTATGAAACAATAAGTTTTGGTAGGCCATTATAAAAAATGTTTAAAGGTTACGGTTGAGGTTATTTAAACTATAGACGTTGTTGTCGTTAATTGATGATATAAATTATTGATGTTATTGAAGACTTACCACGTAGGTTTGAAGTATTTTGTTTCTTTCACAAAAATTATAGACTAGTTGATAATTCGATTGAACTAATTGACTACATTGATACACGCAAACATCATATATAATAATTTAAATAGGCATCATTACAAAAAACGTAATAAAACCTAATTTACGACCTAATAAAATGGCCCTAAAGTTTGGGAGTAAATGGGGGTAATTTAATAGCAAATAAGACAATTCCTATATGAATTATATGGATAGACAATGAAAATTGATAACCAAAGGTGGGATAAGAAAAGAGTACATATTCAATATATGACTGAGGGAATTAACAGCAACCAAACTTAATAATACTCACCAAATAATATGGATCTTATTAGAATCCACGCCTTGATGAAAATGAGCAAATAGTTTAGGCTCAACCAAACGAGCCCTAAGTCTTATAACAACTAGTCGTTCCAAGCACGTGCTCCGCACGTGCCATTACGATTAATTAAATAACGTGAGAGTATTTCGATGTTTACATATTTTTTAAGGGCATTGTTCACTTAAATGTATAATTAGTAAAGTACATAAAATTTATAAAAAAAAAAGAAAAAAAAATTGGTCAACAAAAAAATAACACTTTCCATAACAATGTTAATCATGACATATATATATATATTAAATTAATCTAATATGCAATAAAATAATTTTCAAACTTTCGCCATTGTCATAAAAATTCAGAGATGATATATATATATATACTAGAAACGCTGGCACGCGGTCTCCGCGTAATTAAAAATTTATGTGGTAAAAAAAATATTTGAATAAGTAAAGATTAAATATATAAGGATAGAGAATTTATATAGAAAGTTTTGTATTTTGGGAAACTAAATCACAACGCTATAATTATTGTAATTAATAATTCTACTTAATTCTTAAGGCTAGATTAGGAACTTATAATAAAATATTGTGCCAACACCAAAATTATAAGGCTAAAACCGGAAATCAAAAGTTTGGTGTCACATGTTGTCTTTCTTTATATAATAATAGTATATAAGTATATATATATATTCCGTAGCTGTGAGGGAATGGAGAAGAAAGTGGCTCGGAAATTCCATAGCTGTTGAGAAAAAACTGGTCCGGAAAGTCATTTTTATTATATTGTATTGATAACAATTCTCCTTAGAATGAAACATACTTTTTTTTTTGGTAAGAGTAGAATGAAACATACTTTGAAATAGACCTAATAACCCTATATATTATTTATATATAATAAGTCTATTATTATTATTATTAAATTATCAAGATTTTATATGAGCAGTGAGGCGAGCTCAGCTCAGCAGAATCCAATTTGAACGTAGTTGAATACTTGAATCTTAACCCTTGTGTTCTGTTCTGTACGCGGGAAATCGAAAGAGAAAATGGCAATGGAGGAACCGTCATTGCGATCACCAGAAGAAGACGATGAACACGATTCCAAAGAGATGTTTTTGCAGAGGTATTTCCTCCAGGAATGGAAGGTCGTCAAGTCGTTGCTCGACGACATCGTTTCCGCTCGCCGCGTCTCCGATCTCTCAGCCGTCCATAAGATCCGATCCATCGTACGTCGTACACGGAACAGAACTCCTCTTCACTCGCACTGCACTGCACTACACACACTCACACTCACCCTCATGTTATATATTGTACATTACTCAGTAATTCAGTTTGTTAATTCTCGTTTTGAGCTGTTTGAATTAGGTTTGGGAGAGTTTGAGTTGTTGATATGGTTGTGCTTGATTATTGATGAACTAACTGTATTGGATACTTCATGTGCCATTTAAATGAACGCACACGTAGATTTTCTTTCAGCAGTACCTACATTATCTTTCTTTTGAAATGTTTGGCGTTTTGTGGAGAGGAACATTGAGTCTTAAATGTTTTATTACGCAGACGGACAAGTATCAGGAGCAAGGTCAACTGTTAGAGCCTTATCTCGAGTCTATAGTTCCTCCCCTGATGTCTATTGTCCGCTCAAGAACCACAGAATTAGGGGTTGACTCCAGTGAAATTCTAGATTTGATCAAGCCTATATGCATCATAATTTATTCTCTGGTTACAGTTTGTGGGTACAAGTCTGTTATCAGGTTCTTCCCTCACCAGGTCTCTGATCTAGAACTTGCGGTAAGTCTTCTGGAGAAATGTGATACCACTGGTACTGGAACATCGTTGAGGCAAGAAAGTACTGGCGAGATGGAAACAAAGTGCATCGTACTTCTGTGGCTTTCAATTCTAGTGCTGATCCCGTTTGATATATCCTCAGTGGATTCCAGTATGGCCGATAACAGCTATGCTGAGGGAGATGGACCTCCTCCATTGGTGGTGAGGATCTTAGAATTCTGTAAAGGTTATTTAGCAAGTGCAGGACCTATGCGTGCTATAGCTGGATTGCTGTTGTCAAAGCTCTTAACACGCCCAGATATGTTGAAGGCTTTCACCAGGTATTTTGCTCATAGGGTTTTTCCCTTCTCGTGAAGTAATACACACATCATAAGTTCTTAAGTTTTTTAGTTATACGTACGTAACATTAAATCATTCAGCCATTGATCTTCTAATCCTGTAGGAACTCATACGCGTATGAAACTCGTCGATTTTCATCACACGATTATACAGTATTCTCATTTCCTGTGTTCCCCTTCAGTTGTGTTGGCATCACCTGGAGATGATACTTGTTTTCAGTTATTGGGGACTCATATTTTCCATGTGCTAAGCGGAGATTAAATTTATGTTCCTAGTGAAGCAAGTTACAGTTGAAGCTTATGTTGATCCTTCAATTTGCAGTGACTCATGAAATCATGCAGTTTATTATGTGATTGTTAGTTTCATTGTCTCAACATTATGACTGTTAGATAAAGCAATTATGGATGGAGAACTCCCTCTTAAGAAGGTTTTATTTTTGCTCTCGTATTGTTGAATTAGTTCATAAATAGAAAGATTAATTTTTGTGTCTGAAGTGATGTGCCATGATACTCTGTCGTCTATTGATGCCATTGCTTTAGTTTATAAATTGATATTTGTTTTTATATCTAATGATGGATCACTATCACCCAGATGATTGGTTTGTTGGTCATTGTTACTCTGTTGATGATGCTGGAACGTACTTTAATTCGTTGATTTTCTTCAGCTTTATTGATTGGGCCCATGATACTCTTTCTTCCACGGAGGAAAATGTTATGGATCATTTCCGGTTACTAGGTGTAGTAGAATCTCTGGCTGCAATCTTTAAGGTTGGCTTTCTTTCCTGTGTGTTTTGTTCTATAGCTAATGTGTTAATGGACTTTTGCTCGCTGCTAGTAGTAAATGAAAATGTATTAAGTTGAAATATGTCGTGTGCATGCAAAATTTGTTGCAAAACTTGTTATGCGAAGGTCATCATCTCTACATTATTTCTTCTTACAGTATTTTCTATTAGAATAACATCCCTTTTAATTTCAATCCTCATGTGTCATAAGTTCATCATGCGCAAATATCTTCTGATCTGCGAACTTTCTTAATTTCAGTCTGGTAGCGTATCAGTATTGCTAAATGTTGTCCCGCTTTTATGGAATGATGCATCAGTTCTAATGAAGTCCCGCATTGCTGCTCGGAGTTCCTTACTTCGCAAGTATTTGGTCAAGTTAACCCAGCGGATTGGAATGACTTGCCTCCCTCATCGTCCCGCTACGTGGCATTATGTGGTTAGACAAGTTGAATTTGTATTTTCAATTTCCTGTGATTGTTTGACCTGATATATCAGTACCTGTTTATATAATTGCTAAAAGTTCCTTAAGTTAGCTTTTAAATGTTTATATTCCATGTAGCTTTCACGTTGAAGAAACTGAGGAGAGACAGATGAACTGTATCTGCATGGTTAGATTGAACAAGGATGAGGATATATTCTTCATGTACCTTTTTGATGGGTTCATAATATGAAGAAAAAAGAACAATGAGTGCAGAGAAACAGAGGAACATAAATATATTGGCGGTTTAGTTTCTCAAGGACCTTTTTACGCCTTTAAGAGAATTTACTGTGAAGGAGTGCAAAGAAATAGGAAAGTAAGAGGGGAACCTGATGAAAAATGACAAGTGCTTATGTTTCTGAAGGACCTGTTTACGTTTTTAGGAGAATATACTGAGAAGTAAAATATTAGATATGGGCCAGTCTTGGTAAAATAATTTGACATTTCCCTTAATTAGCTGTTCAATATTTTCTTGGAAAATTGGTGCATCAACTTATAAATTTTTAGAATTGCATTGAAATGTTGTAGGTAATAAATGTTAAATTTATTTCCAACATTTCATTGGTAAAAACTCAATTCAATTAATTATTGGTCCATTACCGACCATAACAAATATCAGGTACTTTTTATGGCGGCAGTCCGAAGAATGAATACAATATTCATGATTGCCATTAAAATTTTCATTTTGTAGGGATTCAAATTCTCTGCCACGTCTTTCCTTTAAGTGTGTGTATATATAGAGTTCTCTATTTGGTATATCTAAAGCTCACTCCCATGTGTATAATTCTTTTGGTTGCAAGACATGTGGTGGAGTTTTAAACGTTATTCTTCCTTTACATTGTGCATTCCCTTAGGGTAAAACAAAGATCCTTGGAGAGAACCCCTCTTTACATGCAGCAGGAGACGGTGATAAGATGAATCCATTGGCGAGCATGAACTCTTGTAATGTCTCCCAAGATACAAGTTCCCTTGAAGAGGAGGATATGGATGTTCCAGATATATTAGAAGATATTATTGAATTTTTACTGTCGGGATTGAGGGACACGGTATGTCTACAGGGTGAGATTCAAGTTATCTGGATGCTTCTTTTTGACATACTATGAAGTTTAGTTTACTTGATGATTGATATAATTGATTTTTCGGCAATTTTCTCTTCTATTCTTATGTACATATGAATGAAATAAACCATTTTCCTATTTTCCTGGCACATCAGGTAAGCTTTTCAAGTGTGAATCATATTTCTTTCTTTGAGCTAGCATTTCTCTAACTTGTGTTATCGATGCATTAGACTGATACTCTGTTTACTCATACAGGACACTGTAGTGCGGTGGTCTGCTGCAAAAGGTATTGGCCGAGTTACTACACGTTTAACTTATTCTCTTTCCAGTGAAGTCCTGTCATCTGTACTCGAGCTCTTTTCTCCTGGTGAGGTACGGTTGCAAAATAGTTTGTCTACTTGTTACTTTCAAGGTTGGATCTGTCTGTCCCCTCTTATCCGAGCTCACTAAAAGTATCTTTTTGATGTGTTACGTATCTCACTGTTTAAAGTCTTTCTAATTTCTACTGAGGACAATATTAAACTCCAAAATGAGTTATTGAATTTCCAAACTTTTGTTCTAGTGTTTCTTCTACAATATGTTAAAGCAGGAGGGAATGCTTTCATAGATTACCAAAAGGCTCTGCTACTTCCAGCAGAGGAGGGTCTACATAAAAAACAAGAAAAGGCCAAAACATGGACAACTTTTAATCAACTAATGTACTGCTGAAAAGCAAGTGCTACTAAAGTATCAAAATAAAGGCTCCACACAACAACAACCTGTAGTGGTCAATTGAGCATTGTTAAAACTATGCTGCTAATGTTCTTGTAAACTTGAACAAGATGGAGCTTATTTTCTATACGATTTTCTGTAGAAAAATGAGTATAAGTGGTTCTTTTTTAAAGAGAGAATAGAAGCTAAAAATCACAAAGCAACTGACCTAATTAATGTCCTAATATGCAACAATGAAATGTACTCTTTACAGTAATTATTTGCAGCTGTATCTCCTAACAGTAATATTGCGACCGAACTTCCCTTTTCAGTTCTGCATTATTCTTGTAAGCCAATACCCTTCAAATTACTAAGGTCCCTTTTCTCCCTTTTCCTTCATAAAGATAGTTTAAGATCTTATGAGAAAACGTAAACATCGTTGACAATAAACATCCAGGAGAATATGCAGATGAGAATTTGATTAAATCATAAGAAAACCTTACAAGTAAACATTGAAAATGATCTCTTATTGTGGAAGCTTGTATTAGTCTAACCAGGTGAACTTTCTTCATCCGATGTTACAGCGAGAATGGGATCATATTACTTTGGACAAACCATGTAATACTATGACTAGGCAACCCATCGGCTTACATGGATGCTATTGTTGATGATAAACTAATATGGGAAAGAGTTTAGAACTGAGAAAATTCTGGTTTTGAATTCGCTGCAATTTGAGCCCTATTCTGCAGGCAGGATGTTTTGAACTTTTACTATTAATGGAATCTATATGTCGAGTTTATAAGTTATTGCATATTCTGGAAAAAGGGAATAACTACTTAAATTTTCTTAGCTCTTAAATTTGCTGTAGGAATTGGTGTGGTGTTTTGATGTTAGTGCTGTTCTTGTAGCTCACTTCTTGTCTTTTCTGGTGAATCTACAAGTTTTTATGTATGCTTTATTGATATGTATTTGTACTAATTGTAACTCCAAATAAAATCGAGCTTTACGGGATTGAAATAGATTTTATATTTTTCATGGATAGAGTGAGCAGAGATGAGAATAGAACTGTCCACAAGTTTATACTCTGTGATATTGACTCTTTTTGTTTGGCAAGGATTCAAAGTTCAAACCACCTTGTTGCTTTCTGAGATAACTGTGCCGAAAATTCTAACTTTATGAGATCCTCAATAGAATAGTTCAGTCTCATGATTTGCATTACACAGCACTTGGAAAGTGGCTTGGATCTAAGGCATGATCTAGATAAAGACATCTCTCTCTCTAGCTTGGAGCTTAGTTATAATACTATGATGGCAATACATCCGCCCGCCCGATGCTCTTATTCTGACTTCGCTAGTATGTATTTTATCTTTTAGGGTGATGGTTCATGGCATGGTGGATGTTTGGCGTTGGCAGAATTGGCGCGTAGAGGGCTGCTCTTACCAATCAGTTTTCCTAAGGTTGTTCCTGTTATCGTACAGGTACGTATTTTGTTTCTTTGTTCTATTAGGTAAAAATATGAACAACTTTATTCCTGTTATCATATGGGTATGTCGTCGTTTCTTTGTTTATTAAAATTAATTTATGAATTTTGTAGGTAGTTTTATTTATTAATCATTCCCTCCGCCTCCTCGATAATCACAGGCTATTGTTAACTTATAGTTCCAACAAAATTATAATATATTTATTGTACTGCTGATATGGAGGTTTGGTGATCTTCATTTGACAGGCTTTACATTATGATGTTCGAAGAGGGCCTCATAGTGTTGGATCTCATGTACGTGATGCTGCTGCTTATGTTTGTTGGGCATTTGGTCGTGCATATTATCACATAGACATGAAAAATGTGCTGGAACAGCTTGCACCGCATCTCTTGACTGTAGCCTGCTTTGATCGTGAGGTACTTAAGTTTCCTACGCCGAGAACAAACTATTCTGATTTTTTGCCTACTCGTACCACGACGCTGAATCAGTAAACTTACTGCATAGGTTAATTGTAGAAGAGCAGCAGCTGCTGCTTTCCAGGAAAATGTTGGGAGACAAGGAAATTTTCCTCATGGCATTGATATAGTGAATACAGCTGATTATTTTGCACTATCGTCTCGAGCAAACTCATATCTTCATGTTGCTGATGGCATTGCTCAGTACAATGGCTATCTGCGCCCTTTTGTGGATGAACTATTGCATAGTAAGATCTGTCATTGGGTAAGTGTCCTGTGGGCTGTGGCTTCAATTCTATTGCGTTTCTTGAAAGACAAGCTTGCTAGGGAATGTGAAAGTAACCAAATTAACTAAAAGTGCTGGCAGGCCAAAATGAACATTTTCCATGGTACACTTGCATATTCTAAGCAAGTATGGTAAAATGATATAATTGCAAGTAAAGTGCTTGAGAAGGGAGACAACAAGCAATCTAAACTATTTACTAGAATAGGCAATTTGTTGTTGGTAAAACGTTTAACTAAGTGCACCGATGTTTTGCTCTACATTCATAAAAAGTTGGTACAGAATACAGGCACCAAAGGGCGGGGGTTCTGGGGCGACACCTGTCCCGTTCCTATATGTGCCCCTCACAAACACCTCTGGAGAAAGAAGAGAAAGGAATACTAAGTGTTACAGAATGCACATTCCTTACTAAATGTACACCTGTCCCCGTTCCTACATGAGCTTCCTGAAATAATAAAGAAGAGAAAGGAATACTGAATGTTAGCATTTTGGTAGATGGTAATGTAGGTAATTGTCGTGGCTTAACCCCAGTGGTTGAGTTTGAGTTTCTTAACTTCATTGGCCTAAATTGTTTTTTGAAGTACTAATAGGGAGATTTGGGAGTAATATTCAAGATAATTTTGTCTATTTACGTCATTAAAAAGTTCTGTTGTAAGGAACAAGAAAAATCTATCATCTAGACTACAGTTCCTACTTTTGCATTGGTCCCTGATGCATAATATTCTATTATTCTCTCAGTTGCTTTTTTCACTAAGTGTGAAATTTCTGGTGATAACATAAACATCTACTTTGCGCCTCATCTTTGCTGTATCTGCTCTTTAGAATGTGATGCTTGAACAAATTGTGTTGCATGTGCAGGACAAGGGTTTAAGAGAACTTGCGGCCAATGCCCTCTCTTCACTTGTAAAATTTGAACCGGAGTATTTTGCTAATGTAGTTTTGGAGAAATTAGTTCCTTGCACTCTATCATCTGATTTGTGCATGCGACATGGTGCAACCCTGGCAACTGGGGAGGTGGTTTTGGCCTTACATAAGCAACATTACGTTCTTTCTTCAGGTTATTATCGCATGCTTCTATAATTTGTTTAAATTGTTTTTTGTGAACTACTACTTTTTAGCCACCCAACAGGCAATCCGGCCTACAGGCTTTACTAGTACGTCTTTTTACGCTTTTTCAAGTCTGTTTGAGTTTAATTCTTACATTTCCTGCAAGGAGCTCTTTTTTCTTTTTTTGGAACCATTTGCTTAAGAGTAGAGGTACATATAATGCAATTATCAAACTTAAGGTGTTGGCGTATTGGATTTAACCATGAATTTTGTGAGGGAAAGAGACTAGATACTGCAAAACAATCATAGGTTCTTTGCTCCCTGTTTAATTGCCTCTTCTCTTGGAGCTCTAATGATTATTTCCAAAAATTAGCATGTAAAAAATGAGTTGCTTACCTTTGTATACTGTAGTAAGCACCTTTTTTCGTTCTATTTTGCTTGATTTTACTTTGTATACTTGGTAACGTTTTACTACTTTGTAGTGTATTTGCCCAAAGGATGAGCATTTCTCCTTTCTGGATTTCTTGTAGATAAGCAGAAAGTGACTGCTGGTGTCGTCCCTGCCATAGAGAAAGCAAGGCTATATCGTGGTAAAGGAGGGGAGATTATGCGTTCTGCTGTTTCTCGCTTCATTGAGTGTATAGCCAAATCTCAGGTGCATCTGAATGAGAAAATAAAAAGAAGCTTTCTGGAAACACTTAACGAGAATTTGAGACATCCGAATTCTCACATACAGGTCTTTCTTTTAACTCTGTCAAACCATTTTAGCGTTTGTTTTAATTTGTCCATCTCTTAAGCAACTTTTTATTTTCTTCAGACTGCTTCTGTCGAAGCCCTCAAGCACTTTATTCCTGGTTACATTGTAGCAATGGAAAATAAGGGAGCCAATGATGCCATGTCAAGATACCTTGAACAGTTGACTGATCCTAATGTGGCAGCAAGACGAGGATCAGCTCTTGCTTTAGGCGTTCTACCCTTTGAGTTTTTGGCTAGAGATTGGAAATGTGTATTAACAAAACTCTGTTCTTCAAGTCAAATTGAGGTATATATGGCTGCATGTATGTAAATTAATCTAAAAACTCCTAACTGTTCAGTTTCCAGAATGGCACCATCTGATATTTCAGTTAGGAATAAAAAATCCGCAAGTTTTTCTTGGACTGAACATGTTAACAATTGCAGGACAACACGGAAGATAGGGATGCTGAAGCACGTGTTAATGCTGTCAAAGGACTTGTATCTGTCTGTGAAACGTTAACTGAGGCAGGAGAATTGTCAGTGTTCTCTTCTGGAGAAGCTGGGGCTGCCCTGTTTCTTTTCATCAGGAATGAAGTTATGTCCAGTCTTTTTAGAGCTCTTGATGATTACTCCACTGATAACAGAGGGGATGTAGGTTCTTGGGTCCGCGAGGCTGCAATGGAAGGCCTCGAGAGATGTACATATATTCTGTGCAAGCAAGATTCAATAAATCAAGGAAAGGGTGAAAGTGGTGATAGCTCAAACAGTGGCCCGATCAACTTTTATTTTGATGCCAGTTTGGCAAATAACTTAGTTGGATGCCTTGCCAAGCAAGCTGTAGAAAAGATGGATAAAATAAGGGAATCAGCAGCAAGGATTCTACAAAGAGTTCTGTACAATAAATCAATCTACATACCACATATACCGCATAGGGAAGTTCTTGAGCACATAGTTCCAGATGAAGCCGATTTCAAGTGGGCAGTAAGTTTAATTAATGACAGCTATGTTAGAATTTTGATAGGTTACTAAGAAATATATTCTTCTAATGTCGATGCAGGTGCCAGCATTATCATATCCTCGTTTTGTTCAACTACTTCAAGTTAGTTGTTATAGTAAATACGTCTTGTCTGGGTTGGTTATCTCTATCGGCGGACTGCAAGAATCTTTGAAAAAGGCATCACTCTGTGCTTTGCTAGACTACCTCCAGAGTACAGTAACTGAAGGCCATGATGACTCCGGCATGTACAATCTGTCAAGGGACATTTTATGGGTTCTTGAAAAGTATAGAAGATGTGATAGAGTAGTCATTCCCACCATGAAGGTAATTTCACTGAACTGTTTTTTATGGCAGCATAAGTGACATGAAATAATATTCTCCTTTTAAATTTAAATGAACCTATTAGAAAATTGCTCATGTTTGGGATATCTGCATATAATCTCTGAACTGAAGAATTATCAGTGAAGGATATGTAAACATACTTTCTGAGGATTCTGCAGAAGCTACATAACAGAACAACTGATGGCTTCAGGTTTTCTCACCTATCATGGAGCATACAAGAAATACTCAGTGAATCTATATCTGCTTTAAGTAATTGATCATGTCAAGAAGGAAAAATTTCATGAGTTATGTTTACGCAGTTACCCCACTCGGTCTTCCTCCCCCTCACCCCACGCTGGCATGGGGTATTTGCTTATTCAGAGATAGAGTCGGTTTAAATTTGTTTGATGTATCAAAACGAAGGGTCACCATTTATCTTTAGCTGACATGAATTCATCATAGTAATAGCAACTGAAGAAAAATACGATTAATCTGGAAAAAATAGCCAGATAAAGTTCTATAATCTAAATTGGATAATGTTATTGATGGCAAAAAGGCTGAAAATATCACAACATTGTGTTAAAAAATTGCATGTCATGCAAAAGTATAATCTTCTTGTATAATTGCTTACATGTGAAGGGGGTTCTTTTTTAGGCCTCATTAAATTATAATCTTCTCAAAAAAGCAAAAAATTACATGCTAGTAATTTTTTTTTGTGTTTCTTGAGTTTTACCATCCTCCTAAATCTTTGTTTCAGACAATCGAGATTCTTTTCAGCCGAAAATTACTATTGAACATGGAGGTTAGTAGGCTATTTTTTCACTTAATGAGTTACTTAATTTGCTTTATGCTTTTCATTATGCACTCGTAGCAAGATTCATGAGACTATCCGTATGTCACTGATTACTCTATGTTCTCTATTCATGCACCTGGGGGGGGGGGGTGTCCTTTTGTGTCTTCACATTTATGACTCAGCATATGCAGTTAACACAAGTGATTCTATGAATAAGGTACTGTTTTGATATCTTGCTGTAATCTGGATGGTGACATTATTTCAGCTGTTGAAGTCGTGCATCTCTAGATAGCATTGCTCATCAAGCGTATTTCGCTGTCTTATTCTTGGTGATGTTACTCTGCCTATATTTGGATATAAAGCAAGAGGAGAATCAGAATTATCCGCCTGTCAGCTTTGTGATCAATTTGATTTTCTATGGAAGCTTTATATTAAATAGGTGGATTGAGTGTTCTACCTTATCAATGTTGCAAGCACTTGTGATTTTTCAGGCCCAGACTCCAGTCTTTTGTGATGGCATTTTGGTTTCTCTTGCTACAGAGTTGAAAGGAACAAAGGACTTTTCCAAGTTAAATGCAGGAATAGCAATACTTGAATATATTGCTTCAATCTCAGATCCTGTCAACATGAAGGCATTCTCGCATCTACTGATTTTCCTGGGCCATCGATACCCCAAGGTCTGAACTTCAGATTTTGTTTTTTTATTTATTTCTAACATTCTACATTCATATGGTATGTTTATAAGTAATAACATTTTTTTCTTTTCGGAATGAATTTTGCATACAGGACTATAGTGATTACTAAGTATAGTTAAGTAAATTATACGAACAAGTGATGTGAACACAATAAGTTCTGCCTTCCAGTGCAATGGATTGTTTAGTAGTCATGTCTATTTGCGACACCTTCAACAAAGTAGTTTATCCAATTGTCCCTCTGTTCTTTTTCTTTTGATTAGGATGCCCTATGTTGTTGAGTGTTACTTTCAGGGAGTGGTGAATCCGTAACATGACTCTTATGCTCACTCCTTTGTAACTGGATGTTAATAAAAAATTACTTGAAAAGGAGGTAGATCACTTTAATTTCGATGTACACCTCTGTTCACTGGATAGTATGATTTTCCTTGCGCAGATCCGTAAATCTGCTGCTGAACAAGTATACCTGGTGCTCCTTGAAAATGGAGATCTAATGGAAGAAACCAAATTAGATGAAGCCATTGAAATTATTACTGAAACTTGTTGGGAAGGTGATGTCGAAGAAGCAAAGAGAAGAAGGTTACAGCTTTGTGATATGGCAAATATCGCAATTTCACAAGTATTAAGTTCTGGCCATGGAGGATTCAAAAAGGCGGGTGAAGAGAGGCAGGCATCTGCTGACGAAAATGCTTCTTATTCTTCGTTAGTAGGGTCTGCTGGATTTTAGAAGCAAATAATTTGTGGTGTTAAGGAATGTGCATTCTGACGGAGGGGCCATAATGGTCATCAGGCCAAGTTTGCAATCGTTGAGAGCCTTCGAATATGTAACAATGTATTAAGTTTGTAATTTGTGAGAGCTTCGAGTATGTAACAATATATAAAATTTGTAATTTATTTTCCTACTCGCCATATGATTCTTATGTTTAAATGGATTTGGTGCTTATCATGGATGAAAAGGTGAATACGTCGTCTAATGGTAACAGTATCGTGCGAGGGATAGGAAGCAGAACCATGTTTTAGGCTTTATCGGTTGTAAAACAGCACAAATAGCACTGTACGGATCGAATAACAATCTCGCTATGCTGTTTTTTCTGATAGGCACTGCTATAAATCAGTTTATTATCCAGTAGTTTTAAAAGCTCCTTCCGAATTTTCCGAAGAAAATTTAGGTTGTCACTGACAATAGGAGCAGGAAAGCGATAAATATAATAAATGACAGTTAAAAATACAACTCTTAGAAGCATCAATGTTCGGTACAGCTACAGGTCCAAAACTTAATAAGTCTGTCGTCCATCACCGAGTCAATTACAATTTTCTCCTAAGAACTCGTTTAACTTATAATAAAATTTGTAAGGGTATCAATCCAAGCATATTCATCAATAGGAAAGGGATTTAAAAGTTTGTAAGGTTTGGTGGCGATGTGCTCTTGTTGTCGACATAATAGTTTAACAACTGCGAACATTCTTTTAGATTGACTGATTTAGCTAGACCCATAAAAAAAAATGTAGGGCCGAAGTTTCTTTGGTGCCTAAATGACCTCCAATTGTAGAAGAGTGTAATTCTATTTTATTTTTAAGGTTAGAAGAGTGTAATTCTGTAATTATTTTGTCTTGTAAATTACTGTATGTGGGAATATACCGTCTATCTTGAACTCAATAGTATGTATTTGCCTAAATCTTATTTGTAATTTGTTGTTGACGTAGCATAAGCTTATAAGAAAGATAGAGATAACACACAGAGATCAAAATCTTGTTTATTGAGGATTTGACGCAAAGATGACGAGGATTTTATTCGAAATCAACTGAATGTTTTCTACGGTTTACACATAATATATACACATAAAGACAAGCAAAATAAAATAAAATAAAATAAAATAAAAATATTTTTTTTCTAAAAAACGGGAAAAAAAAATTCTAATCACGTAGAACACGCTCCAACAAGTGAAATGCAATTTCGAGTTTATGAAAAAGAGAAACAGTTAAAATAAAAATTATAAAAAATAGCCTAAATGCCCGTTTTGGGGCCTAAACGATGGTATTTGCCAAGAAACGGGCCCATCACATCGCAAAGCAATGAGTATCGGTAATTAGCACGTCTCTGATGCATTTATACTACTAATTCATCAAAAATAAACTGAGTCAAATTAGCTTCTAATTTTTTGATGCTCCAATTTTTCCACGAACTTCAATTCTTTCTCGACAGCAAAACAATTTCTTAATGGTTGAGAAGGACTAATCTGCTTTAAGAAAATTGAAAAAGACTCGACCATCCTCACGTTCGATTCACTATGGTTAAGGTTACAATTTCTTATTTTCTTGTTACAATATTTATGTTTGCTTATTTATTCGGAATATATTATATATGTTCGTTTTTGTGCTATTTTACTAACAGTTTGTTGAGTTAGAACGTCAACTGCTACTAAAAAAACATTTGTTGTTAACTTGAAGGACTCTGCAAAGTTATTAAGAACTAGTTTAGCTAGACAAGTCATTTTGTTTTGAAGTTGTTCATTGAGTGGCCCCCTCTCACAAAATGGTAGATGTTACACCAAGAACAAAACTCACCATTTTACCAAATCTCTCAACCTCCCTTTAAAAAAGAAAAAGGAGAAGAAAAAAAGAGACGAGTTTAAATTTGAATAATGAGATAACCGCACCATATATCTATTATCTGAAACAAAATAAATTTGTGAAAAGGAAATTTTCGTATAACTCTATGATTTGAGTAAATACGAGAGAAGAGTGGCGAGAGTAACGTGCACAAAGCACCGATATTATTCCGGCACACTAAGAACCCCCTAAAACGTTAAAGAACTAGGCACTAGACGATCTACGATATCATGAATACGCTCCATGGGGTCCAAATGTCCAATCACATTGCCCAAATAATTAACTCGATTGACTCTAAAGATACATTGAGATGATTTGATAAATATGTGCTAGTCTCTAAATTTACATGATGCTCTGCCAAAGTTGAATTGCAAATGAGAATGCTGAAAAAGCAAAATACTAAAAGTAAAGCAAAGAAAATGTTTTGGGGTTTATCGTTGCTCGAAATACTGTCAGTGCATTAGTTAAGCACAAAATACACGTCAACAAGCTCATAATATTCGTTCAGGGTAACCCTTATTCGATAAAAACTCGAAACATGGGTCCAATATAGTAAAAGCATGTGCCACATGCAACTCATCCAACAACACATTTGGCTGAAATAGAAAGTTCAATCTTAGTAATTGTAGGGAGAGCTTCATGATCAACACAATTATCCATGTTCCATATGATTTCCCGACGGATAAAACATGCAAGAAAAAATGACTTGCACTAAAAACGATTTTGGCCTTGTGCAAGCATTCCCTTAACGAGTAAGTCTATAGTTGAATAATAGTGATGCTACTTATACGGGCATACATTCACAAGCTTAGGGGTAGGATATGTTTGTGGTGATTCTAAAGCAGGATTGTGGAAGGGCAGTAGAGTTGCAAAACGGCTTGCAATTTGTCTTCCAGGTGTTGTAGCAGTGGCGGAGCCAGAGGTGCATGTGGGGGAGCCTGCCCCCCTCCCCCCCCCCCCCCCAACTTTTCCCTAATTACTAGATTAGTAGTAAACTTTTAATATAAAATCTCTAATTACTCTGCATACAATTTATTTTTACTCCGTCAAAGAATTTGATTCAACGACACACTTGTTCTATTAATCTCTTATACAACTTTTTATATTGGCACACTTATTTAATTGATCACAAAACTGAATCATACCTAAATTATTTATCTAAAAATAGAATCACATTTATGCCAAATAGCTAGTTTTGTTCAATTCTTCATTTCTTGAGAATGATGTATGATTTTATTTATACAAATAAGTACCTTGAGCTCTATTACATTTAGAATTGCATTATTTTAGTTAAAGTATGCTTTTTCATATCATTTATTTCGCACAAAGTAATATGGGTAATCTATAAAAATAATTTGTAAAATTTCTCTTTTAAACTGTATATAATTTGGATAGCAGTGTAGCGATTGATTAATAAAGTTTTTATATGCAGTTCGATGACTATGAAAAATATTAATTAGATTTTAAGAAGTAGTGAAAAACTTGCTTAATGGGTTATTTAGAAAAGAAAAAATTATCTGTTTATGATGGTAAAAGAATGATTTTAAAGAGTTTGAGTCGTTTCATCGATGTGTATATTATATTTCAGAATTTAGAGCTATCTTATTCACTAGAATATGCCTTTAACTCAAGAGAAAAATATTATTTTTATAATCAATTATTATCTCATACAATTTTTAAGCGTAATTCCCCCCCCCCTCCCCGCCCCCTTCCCCCCCCTCGAAAATTCTGGCTTCGCTCCTGCGTTGTAGTTTAGGGATAAATGAGTATATGTGTTATGTGGAAAATTAATGTGTACGAAAGAAGTGTAGTGTGTAGTGCGTATCGATGTTATCGAGCTCGTATACATCATTTTTATAATCATAATGATGTAGTAGTACTTATAAAAGATTTATCCTTTTGCTAAATAGTCACCCTGAAGACAAAGTAAAATCTAAAAAATAAATAAATAGCAATGATTGGGCTCTGTCAACTCAAGAATGTTGTGGCATCACTATCTAAGATCGCGGACAATTACACTTATAGCTCGAAAAAAAGAACTTTTCATCACAATTAAAACATGAGCTTTTGGGCGTCTCTATTCATTTTATACTCTGTTGATTTTCAAGTAAGTTATGGCGATTTAGAAGTTGGTGGGGTTCAAGGGAATAAGGGAATGGGTAAAATAGGTCGAGAAATAGCACTAGAGTAAACTCTGGTGTAAGGAGGATGGCAACACAATAAATGCATATGCTCTCAAACTGTTCTTGATAATCAGTCGAATACCCGAAGACGTAATTTAAACAAATTGTTTGGTGATTTTCATATGTTAAAGGCCGAGATCGCGAGATAAAATCACTTTTAAATATTCTTAACCACACAAGTGATCATTTTTTTCCATCTGCATCAACCAACCTTGAGCCTTAGCACTCATAAAACAAAAACAAAATGAACTCGTTGCCCTAACGTTTGTAATACAAACTGAAATGGTATTCTACCTAAGGTCCCGTCAAGGGCTTGAAGTTTGCGTGTGGTCTAAAGTCAGCATAAATGGCGTGAAAGACGTGAAATTAGAGAGAATCATATAAATGGTGGGTGTGTTAAGGATGTAACGAGTTAGCTACACGATTCGTAATTGCAAGAGTAGGTGGGGAAGAGCTTCAAGTTTTAAAACATGTTGTGTTAACGTAGCTTCCATGTCCATCACAAGATTGAGTAAATCATATTATGATGGTTGCTAAATCTAGTTTGAGGGAAAAAATCGAAATTGGTTCTTTATTGTGTCTTAGTTACAGTTTTCGTCATTTATTGTGTCCTTGTTTTATTTTGGTCATTTATTGTGTGTTTCAGTATGATTTTGGTCCTTCAGATGGAATCTCAGCCGAAAATGTCATGTACAAGCACGTGTTGCCCTCAATTCATTTTTTTTTTTAATTTTCCACAAACATATTCGCATGTTGGAACAACAATTTTAATTTTTTTATTTAAAATTTTGACCCGTCCGATCCGGATAACCCGGTCCAATCGGGTTGGCCGGGTCAGAATTTTAAATAAATAAAAAAAAATTGAAACCAGCGTTTCCACATGTGAATTTGCATGTGAGAATTAAAAAAGTTTTTATTTTGGCCGGCAAGTGCTCCCACGTGATATTTTCGACTCTGACTTCTTCCTGAGGACCAAAATTGTAGTGAAATACACAATAAAGGACCAAAATAAAACAATGACACAATAAATGACCAAAACGGTAACCAAGACACAATAAAGGACTAGTTTCGATTTTTTCCCTCTAGTTTGACGTATAAAGTTTGAAGTTATACATCTATAGTGTTTGAGTATTTGTGGGAAATGTCTAATATACTCCTTGGTATTGTGCCCCCTACACTCACAGTCACACTAGGGTGGTAGGGCTGTTATGGGCCGGGGTTCCGCCGGATCGGGACCCCGGCCCATCGGGAATCACCGGGTCGGGAGCTGCTTGACAGCTCCCGTACCCTCCCGCCGGGAACACTGTTCCCGGCGGCCGGGAGTCCCGACCAGGACGGGAGGGAACCCGGTCCCAGTCGGCAGTTTGCAATTGTTGGGGCTGGTAAATTCCAGCCCCCTTTTTTTTATATACTTAAAAGATTAGCCAAATTACCTCTTACTTTTGAAAATTGTTGGTGGTGGTGTGTTGGACGGCGGTGGATGATGAGGCGGCGGTGGTTATAAAAGCAAGGAGACAGAATATAAAAGCAAGGAGACCGAACGTGACTGACACAGGAATGGAACAAAAGCAAAATAATCCAACCCATACTTGCAAACTTACTTTAAGGAATATATTAATTGGTTTTGTCTTTAGCTAAGATTCCTTTCACTCCTCTTTTTATATAAGAAGGCATAGTGTAGGTGATAGTTATAATAATGTATGCTTTACTTTTCAGCTTATAATATACAGAAGAGATTGAACAAATGTTTAACGGCTTCTTCTTCATTGTTCCTCTTTATTATTTTTGTTCCTTTGTGCGTGTGTGTGTGTGAGAGAGTCTTTACTCTATGGTGTGCGTGAGTGAGAAATAAAAATAAGAGTGATAGGAAAGAAAAAAAAAAAGAGATGTAATTAAAAAAATAAAGAACTGAAGGCAGCCTCCCGGGATCCCGCGGGAGGTAACGGGATCCGGTTCGGATCCCGTTCCCTCCCGGCGGGAGTCAAACCGGGAGCAATTTCCCGGTTTGACCGGGAGGGAATTTGCCGGGTTTTTCCCGATTCGGGGAAAACCCGACGGGTCGGGTCGGATTCCAAGATCCCGACCCGGCCCAAACACCCCTAAGGGTGGTCTCTCACCTGGGCCCCATGTATGTGGGGCCCATCCCATTGTGAGTGCAAGGGGCACAGTATTTGTGTTAGCCACGACAAGAAAGCAGTCAAAGCACAAATATTATATTAAAATTATATTCTAAGTAGGAACTAAATTGCCATTTGAAAGAACACAACGAAAGAAGAGAGAAGTTGATATAAAAATTGCGTCAATTTCATAACAAAAATTAATAATTGAAAATAACTACTAAGGAACTGCCATTAAATTACCAAACTAAAGTAGCCTTCAATTCCCTTATAATTTAATAATCTTGTTCGTTCCCATATCTACTCGGACCCACTATATAATGGTACCGCCATATTTCAACGGGAGCTTCTGATGTACCGCCCTATTCCCTATTTGGACTAAGCAGCACAATATCACCAGTTCGCCACCATCCAGTAGACCCGGACGAGTTACATGAAAGACAACTATTAGGCAAACTTCAGATGATAGAATGCATATATCATCATCACTAAAAAATAAACTTGAGAATATATTTCCTCCTCCAGTAAAACTTTCACTAAATGATAATTGAAATACATTACACAAAATCACACATCAAACAAGCTCTCCTTGCTGATTTGGTCCGACGAAACTATGTCAACTTCAACCCAGGTAAATTTATATTCAAAATTTGCTTTTCAATAAATACTAAGAATACAACATTTTGCACTCGGACAAGATCCGCGCAACGAGAATAACTAAGGACTAAGTAGTTGAAAAATGAATGCAAGGAGTGTCTTATTGTTCATCATCCAACTTCTTCATGAATTTAGCCAAGGGAACATTTTGGGGGATGATGGTAGACGTCCTGTCAGAACTTCAACTCCTGTATCTGTCACCTGCATAATAGTGCCAAATTAGTGTATTGATCATCCACAAGACAACAATGGTTATTGCTCAACGTGCGGGGGCATAAGATGTAATCCAGATAGATGTAGTTGAGGTATTATAATAAAACATTATGTACAACTACATATTCAACGACGAGGTCTGGCGTAAAATGCAGCAGCCGAAATTCTATATCTGCTGATTAGCCGATGGATTCCTAAATCTTGTCCTACCAGAAGAAGAGCATTCGTAAAGTAACCGATATCACTTACTGAACAATCAGAACGCTACTCAATCAGATTATTTTCCAGATGTCAAATGCTTCAGTTGCATTAAAAGAGAACGTGTCTCTGGACGAAACAAAAGAAAGCCAGAACGAGCCACCTTAGGAAAACATAGGGATTCGAAAACTAACACAGATCAAAGTTCAAATTCACTCAATTACACAACCATAAACCAAATTCTGATTCGACAACTAACACAGATCAAAGTTCAAATTCACTCAATTGCACAACCATAAACCAAATTCTGATTGTAATTGGACAAGTCTTTAAGGCTAAATAAGTATTAACTCCAGAAACTGGTCAAAATAAGCCTCATCATCCCTAATTAATAAAACTGCCATTCACACCCACGTACAAAAAGAAGCAGGTGTCCTAGCGGATCGACAGACCAAATAGTGTTAGCGCAACGAAATGAAGGCAGGAAAAGAACTGCTACCAGAAGGGTGTGTTCGAACTGCGCGCTGCGTTTGCCATCTGCAGTTACGGCGGTCCATCCATCAGGCCACATACGGTCCCGCCAAACACCTATTACAGGAGTTGTTTTAGATCTAGAGGGAACAGTGGTTAAAGCACAAGCACACGACGATAAGACAAATTGACTGTACCTGCATTAATCATAGGTTCGATAGTGAAGGTTTGGCCTGCTTTCATCACTCCAACAGCTTTATTTCCTGCTCAAGTCAAGGTCCATATCGTGCAAATTGACATTTACAAGTAATAAAAAAGGGCACTTGCAATATACTTAGTAAGTGACTACTCGATCAATCAACTTGTCTAAATGATGGGCATTTCACCTAACAGAACATGTCAAATGCAGATCTTTTCAAATGTTTAAAACCAAAAGGAATGCTTTCAAAACCAGCCCTGAGGATACTCGCATAATGTGGTATATTTGGGGCACAATGGAAGAGCTCACCAATACCATGCCCGCAGTATGATTTCACCTAGATGTGGACAACGGTGTAAAGGTGAAGAAATAGACAAACTCATCAAAGAACAAACAGGTAAAAAATCCAGACTACCTACCACAGAGAATCCTGACATAGAAGCATGGCGGCTGATGATCTCCCCCATTTCCCGAAAACGAACTCCAGGCTTAACTGATAGCAGAAGGAAAATGAGTCTCAAAGATAGTCCGGGACAAGAATACTTTTAACTTTTAGGTCACTGGGAATAAAAAACAATTGGTTGCACTAGTATTAAGAGATTTGCCAATCACTGGACTGGCCAGGCACGCATAAGACAAGTAAAATGAGTTGGAGAATTTAACAAAAAATTGGAGAAAAGTTCATGTAATCATGTAGCAAACATGGCTTATTTCTCAAATAATCATCAGAAATTCCAGAGGAAACACTTGCCACTAGCAATTGCTTTCTCCAAGCATTCATATGTGCATTGGACCAACCGTTGAGATTCTTCATCAACATTACCGACAAAGAAGGTTTCATTCAAGTCACCTGCATAGACAAGGACCACGTCAATGTTTTTGACAAACAAAAGATAACACAATTGAGTTGGCTATGATTCTACCTACCATGTACTCCCTTATAGCACACCGTTACATCAACGTTTACAATATCCCCATCCTCTAGTTTCCTGACAAGTAAAAAAGATGGGTAACAATGACCTAAAATCGTGGCTAGCTAGACAATGATTAAGTCACCAAACTGTAAGAGAAATTTGAGATATATGTGAAGGAATTAGGCTCTCATATTGATTTTGAGGCCCAATATATTGATTACTACGCAAACTGAACTTCTATGAGCATAGCTTCTTAAGGCAGGAAAGACAACAATTAAGTATTGAGGAGATCAAGATGATGCAAACTCCATACAATCGCTGACGATTAATGCTAGTAAAATTAGTTTTCCGAGAAAGATATAAAAGGGTCTTCAAAGGGGAAACCTTTGCTGGGAATAAGCGATAGTTTTTGCTAAAAATAACGTCAGATCCAACCCAACAAAAAAAAAATTAGTTTTTGCTTGCATGTACAAGGTACCTTGCATCTGGAATTCCATGGCAGATAACTTCATTTACTGACCTGGGACAAAAATAAGAATCCCGTTTCACAAGTCATGTACAGATGACGACACAATACAAACTCAAATTACAAAATACCTACGTGCAGCAAGACTTTGGGAAAAAATGATAATTCAGAGGAGATGGATATCCACCTGGGAACATTAATATAATCTGGTCATACAGCAACATTAAAAAAAATATAGCACAATGCATAAAAGAAACCCAAAAACCAACTACTCCTATTTCAGTGGCATGACAAGTAAAATAAGGTGAAAGATATTATGCAAGAATGAGAAAATAAAGACATCTACGAAGTAGAGCATGTGTGAACCAGGGAAATAAGAAACTTGAAATTTTTGAGCCCAGAAGCTGCATGATGATCATTGATTACTGATGACAAGTAGAACAGGGTATATTGGTGACTACGTAATACCCGAAATCCTGAAAGAGGTTTCTCTATAGCTAACGCTTACGACTAAAGCAAATTATACCCTGCCAAGTATGATAACAAAGAGCTTCAAACCAACAGTATAATGCAGAGTTACATCTATAGGAACTAAAAGTAAGGGAAATTGTGGTGATACGAATCATACCAGCAGCAACTGTAGCTTCATGAACCACCGCATCAATTTCATCCGTTGTAATTCCAGGTCTAATGACACGAGCAGCAGCATCCAAGACTTCCCTTGCTATCTGAAGACAACACAGAGACTAGCTTCAATAACATTAAAATTCAATTATGACACGTGATGAAGAAGCTATCATCCCAATTAGTTAATACATAGTTGTCAATTACTACACTCAGAAACACTGTAAATGTATCTCCAAAAAAGTACGGATTTTCAGAATACCTCTTACTTTGTTTTATATTTTACTAACTACATGCACCAACCTCTCATATTCCGAGTACCTAAACATTTTCTACTTTTTACCAGAAACTTTTCATGTCTACTTCAACTTTTGTTTCTATTAAATGAACATATTCAGTAAGACACATATACAAACGAGTGAAAGATCCTTAAGATGATCAAACTTGCATAGAATTTACGTAAGTATACTTTCTTTCAATATGCATCATCTAATGAGGAAGCTTACTCGGCAAGTTTCTCGCATTTTCTCAATTTGCTCAGGAGTCTTGATCTTCAAAAAAGTTACATAAGAAGGAAGTTGTATTAGTCACATCCGCTTTCCAAAATAACAGCTCGCGCAAGTGCAATCTCATAATCAAAGACTACCTCAACCACACGTTGCAGGTCACTGTTGGGTTCAATTTTTGGAATTCCCTGCAGTTGTTTTGATTAGAAGCATTAGTTCCAGGGAGATATTCCAACTACGCTGATCTAGATAAACCAACTACAGGAGCTGTTTTTTACTGGGAACATGCCATCCAATATTATTCATGATTCTTAAGTAACAGCACTCTTTATGAAAGAGACAATGTCCAAGAATCCAAAGACACATCATATATAAGAATCTAAAAGAAGTAAACTGAATAAGCTTACTAACATCAACTGCCCAGTCAGGTTTTTCAATATCAGCTGGTACTGGCCGTTTTTTTGAGATAGGATATGGTCTTAACGATCTGAAAGGTAGAAATGAAAATTTTCAACAAACAGCTCAAAATATGTGACTAGATATTCAATGGAAAGTGCAAAAAGGCACCTCAGATTGAAGGAGGTAATGAAGTGAGAAATATCCGACATAATTATAGTTTACAAAAACAAGAGTGTTGTACATAAAAACTATAATGAAAAGTAAGTAAAGAATCCTCATAAAACCTAGAATACTTCAAATTTATTCCCGAAAAATAAAAATGTGTTCAGCGAGCCTGGCAAAATAAATTCCAACTGCAATCAAGCTCCTACTGCAACTCATACCATAAATAAAACCCTGTAAGAATCCCCTGAATTTAAATTCATTTCACCTTGACATATTCAATTCTACTGGAGGATCCCATGAGTACTCAATAGCCTCAATACCTCAAAACGATACACAAAAAACAGGATATAAAGTCCTAGTAATCTAATTTAAAAAATAAAACTAAAAGAATGTTTATTGAATCTTACATGTTTGACAGAAACTTTACAAATAATAAATAACACTTGATGCAGCAGACACCATCATCCATATTATGACATCAGCATTTCAGTGTTTCGAAGTCGGCTGAGAAATTCACATGCAGCAAATCTCTAGCTGGCACACAACAACAACAACATATTCTCCCTCCAATGACTCATAAATAAGAACTATAACAACATCTTAGAGAATTGACTATACAATCTTAAACCACAAACATAAGAATGATTTAGAAACATGTTAATCTGGATGCAAATTCTAGAGCAATATAGAGAAATCAGAGTATATATGGTGAAGAGTTAATACCCAGTCCAGTCAAAATGTGGAAGTTTGGGCGTCCTAGTCTGTCCTTTCCTCAGGCAGTAGAGCCAACCATCCTTATCCAAGTTTGCATTCTGATCAACAGAATTTTCAGTTGTCGCTGAAGACAACTTTGCTTTAGCATGAACTGATTTATGAGAACTCCAGGATTCCTTGAAACAGTCTTGAGAACTGAAAAGAATATACTTTTTGTTACAATGAAGAATAAAAGCATAGAAATGGAAAGTATTCTGTAGCATATGGAACACTAATCTACAGTTATTATAAGATAACAATCAAGATTTGTACGAAATGAATGGTAAAACTCCTAACACCTCCGCCACCCCAATAATACCCCCAACAAAAACACATGAATCTAGGGCCATAGAGAGGTAGAATATGTAACATTTTGACTCTACCAACTGCATTTAAACAATTTACTCAATCAATTCTATGGAAAACCCAACCATGACCCTCATTACCAAGCCTATTACATATCTAAATCAGGCGTCAATTGCGTATCAGGTCAAAGGTCCGCGACTTTGAGGTGACAAGATACGAGGAATCCAAACTATAGTAAATCCCAGTTGGAGATACGAACCAGAAAGCAGCAGCTTCACGAGGAAGCTTTAGTTCAACACATTTAGGGCACCTGTAGATAAAAAAAAAATTAAAAAAATAAAAAAATCAGCATTACAGAAGCACTTATGATAAGCTAAAGAAGCTGAGCTACTCCAATAATGAAAAACAAGTACATCTCTTGATTAAACGGGTTTCCATATAGTCTAAAGACATTTCACTTAATCAGAACAATAACCCTCCATGCAATTGCTGCAACATCACCCATGAAAATTGAAAAGCACTCAAAGATTCAATTTTTCAAATCCCAATTAGTAAAAACAAAATAAAATGTCTGAAAAAGGTAACATTAACATACTGAAGATTAGCTGGTTTTCCACATTTAGCACACTGTAACGTCGTCGTTTCAACGGCATCGGATCCTCCCGCCATTTACTAATCGCACCAACTGCAAACAAACAACACTTAAATAATTTTTATTTTATTATTGAGAAAAAAGAAAAACTATGATAACAGAAAGCAATTCATTCATTACCTGAGATTTATACAACTGCGGTTGTTCGTGTGTTGAATGCTATTTCTTGGTCCTAGGGTTTTTCTTTTTTGTATAAACTAGAGAAAAATATATATATATATATATATATATATATATATATATATTAAGGAGAGCTTTATTAGTTCATCCTGGTCAAAGTCAAACATTATATCATATCATTCTTTTCTTTTCTTCCTTTTTTCGTGTTTGTGCAATCTCTTTGTTTTTATCTATCAAAAAAAAAAAAAAAATCTCTTTGTTTTTGTTTAAATATAAGTTTATTCTATAGCTTAAAGAACAAAAGGTTAAAAAAGATTTGATATGGATCAATATCGTGTGGGCAACCAGCTCAAATACTGGCCCAAGTCCAATACATATCGGGGATTTACACTCGATATCTCAGTTCTATATCAAATATCCGTCCTCATAACAAATATAAATATTTGATATGGTACAAGGTTCGTCGCAATTCTCGGAAATGGACCCCACCTTCGATATCTATATAAACGTCTGTTCAAGGTATGTTAATTAATATAATATTCACTGTTCACACAGCATATTAATAAGCATATTCGATATAGATCCCCTCTTCGACATCTCCTTCTATCCGATATACAATCATATTCGACATGAAGCCCATCTCTGATATTATTTGGGTTCAAAATCTGTAATACATTCAAGATCCGCATTATTCCCGACATCAAGTTTATTCGACATATTCATACACTTTCGACATCATCAACATTCGACATCCCCAGAGTATTCGACATCCAACAGAGGCAACCAAGCGCCGTCTTAGATGTTCTGGACTAAGTTAACTGTAGGCTATTGTTAGTTATAGTTGACACAATTTGAATTAGGTCAAAGTCTATTTTGGTAATCTATTATACTAGTTTGTAATATACGATCTAGTACCAAATTATTGGCGTCGTCTATGGGAACACCACATTCCCAGGCGAAGACGCAAGGATGCAACAAAGTGCCAGGTCGCAATCTCAGAGGGCAGCGATGGAAATTCGACTGCTGAAAACGCTCAAAAGGGGGGGATCACTATAACAGACACATGTCCCACCGCACATTCGAGCACCAACACCGACTCCCGCACTGGGGTACCCTCCGTTCTACCACTAGAAGTAATCGCTCAGATCAATGCTACTATTCAAGCAACGGCGACCGCGACTCTCGCCACTGTCCTGCCGCGTCAACAGGTGCCCGACGGTGGGACTTTGCCGCCTCGCTCGCAAGAATCTAGGACGAAGGGTCCGGCCGAGAGGACCAGGGGTCAACACACAGAAGATGAAGTTGAATCCAGAAGGGATCGCCCAGTTTCACGAGTCTCAGGGAAGAGGGTCGCCAACCCGAGAGCAGAGATGAGATAGCGAGGAGGATGGAATAATTAAACCAGAAGAATGAGGAAATGCGTCGTAGACTTGTCCAAGCCTCGGGTCACCGAAGATTAACACCCTTTTGTGATGAGATCGAGGCTGAGGCGCAGGACAGATGTGAGAAAATTTCGCAACTCAAGACCTATAACGAAAAAAGTGACCCACATGAACATCTCTTCTATGTAGATGGAATACTAATTTTGCATGGATTTTTCGATAATGTGCATGGACACATGTTTGCTACTACTTTGGCGAGCGCGACATTAGATTGGTTCACAAAGATCCTCGTTGGATCGATAACAAGCTATAAACAAATTGAGAAAGAGGTTTGAAAGTCAATTCTCAAGCCAAAAGAGGATGCATACCAACCTGAACCACTTGAATTCGATCAAACAGGATGAGAAGGAAAGTCTGGAGGACTTTATGAAAAGATTTAACGAGGAGTTGCTGAAGGTGGATGCGCATAAATAGGATCAAGTGGCTCTCATCCTCTTAACGCAATGAAACACAAAAGGTCTGCAGCCGATTTTCTCAAGGAGAACTCCACGACTATAGACCAGATCAATGCATTAGCATATCAGACTGTTTTCCATGACAAGATTATGGCCACAAAGCAAACACCACACCAGACGCAGAACCGTCCAAAGGGAAAGGAAGAATGGAACATGGATAGTAATGACAGCGGCAGAGACAAATCTCTCAGGAGATATAACCCCCTCATTAGGGATATTCTAACTGTATTTGCCGTGGCACTGAGGAAAGGCTGGCTTAATGAGAAATTAAGGGAGACCCCAGGAACTAAATACTCAAAGAAATATTGCGAGTACCATCGCCAAGCGGGGCATGGTACAGAAGACTGCAAGGATCTAAATGATGAAATAGAAAGGCTTATCCGTGAAGGAAAACTGATAGAGTATGTCCGTCGCTTAAAGGACTCGGGAGAGCAAAGAAACAGAGATATATCTCATTCTCCACGAAAGGACAAACACAAGGTTATTGAGGCTCCAAGCGGAAATGGGCACGAAGTAGTCAATGCACCAACAAGAGGGATGATCACAATGATCAACGAAGGTCCAACGGAAGCAGATTCTTTCGATGGACGAAACAAGATCACGCAGGTAATGCAGAACGATAGATATGTAGGTTTCACAACCCTACTCGAGCTAGAGGAGCTACCTAAGGAGGAGATCACCTTTACGAAGAGAGACTTGAGGCAACTAACTCCATAGGGTATTCACGCAAGTAAACTGAATTGCCTGCTCGTTGTCCAATTAAATATTGCTAATTATGGGGTATGGAAAATTCTAATTGATAATGGGAGCTCAACGAATATAATATTCGCCCATGCATTGGAGAAAATGGCACTGGGCCACAATGTGATTAAAAATGTCAATACCCCGCTCACGGAATTTGGGGGAGCCAAGGTTGTCCCATTAGGACATGTCACACTACCAACGTCATTTGGTGAGGAACCGTGTAGGAGAACCCTGAATGTGAAATACGTGATTGTTGACCAATCGTTCACCTATAATGTAATTATAGGGTGACCATCTCTAAATGCAATACGTGCAATGGTATCTACATACCACCAGAAAATGAAGTTCCCTACCCTGGAGGAGTTGGTGAGATCATGAGCAATCACAAAGAAGCATGGCTCTGCTACATCGCGTCGCTCAAGCTTCCCAGGATCATTGGAGGAGGTGAACCAAGGTCGTTGCACATGAGGTTCAACAAATGGTGGAGTAGTCAGCTCAGAGTCAATGTTTTTCTACATTTCTGCATTTTCAATTATGTTTGAACAATTTAAATTTACCTAAATTACCCTATATAGGTTGGCATGTGACTAAAACTAGAGGAACTACGCCGGTCTAATTTCTATACCAAAGGATACGTAGGCAAACTGGAATATATTCAGTTATGGGCCGATATTTAGTATTAATCTTTATCTTCAGAATGATATATGTCTTTATTTCCTATATTGTCAAATATGATTGCAGGTTTAAAGTTGTCTCCTATCCTACGGAATACGGCAGAAATATACCTTAACGGGTAAAGTCATCTTCTATCCTACGAGATACGACAGGAATATAACTTAATGGGTAAAGTTATCTCTTATCCCATGGGATACGACAAAAATATACCTTAACGGGTAAAGTTATCTCTTATCATACGGGATATGGCAGAAATAAACCTTAGCGGATAAAGTTATCTCCTATCCTACGGGATACGACATAAATATACCTTAACGAGTAAGTTTATCTCCTATTCTACGGGATACGACAGAAATATACCTTAACGGGTAAGGTCATCTCCTATCCTACGGGGTATGGCAGAAATATACTTTAACAAGTAAAGTTATCCCTATCCTACGGGATACAACAGAAATATACATTAACGGATAAAGTTATCTCCTATCCTATGAGATATGGTAGAAATATACCTTAACGGGTAAAGTTATCTCCTATCATACCGGATACGGCAGAAATATACTTAACAAATAAAATTATCTCCTATTCTACAGGGTACGACAGAAATATACCGTAACGGGTAAAGTTATCTCATATCGTACGGGATACGGTAGAAATATACCTTAACGGGTAAAGTTATCTCCTATCCTACGGGGTACATCAGAAATATACCTCAGAGGGTAAAGTTATATATATCCTATCCTACGGGGTACGGCATAAAGATACCTCAACGGGTAAAGTGATCTCTTATCCTACAGGGTACGACAGAAATATACCTCAACGGGTAAAGTGATCTCCTATCCTATGGGGTACGATAAAAATACACCTTAACGGGTAAACCTATCTCCTATCCTACGAGGTACAACTGAAATATATATTAACAAATGAAACTTATCTACAACCCTACGAAGTACATAGAAAATTTGATAAATTCATAGAGCACGAACAGTCCCTGAAACAGCAATGCTTACTCCCGTTTCATCGGATGATGAAATAACACGGCTATCTATAGCAATAATAGTGCGCAAAATAATAGAACAAGGCAATAAGACATCTGATCTAAATAATGACAACAAAGGTCATAATACAAAACATTACCCCATAATCAGGGTCAAAGAATACGTAAGAAATTACGATTGTTCAAAGTTTTAGAAAAATATAGATAGGGCAACACAACACCACGACGACCATTTAATTCGGGTACGGAGGCACTGCCTTCATGCCGATCATCACCAGGCTTTCCTTTTGCAAAATCTCGACAAAAGCATCAGGCTCAGAGTCCGAGTCATGAAGAGGTTTCCCATCGGGGCCGAGCACGACATTCAATTGGGTTGTACCAAACCCCTCGTGGAATGTATCTAACCTCTCGATCTACCTCACGATCGCCTCCGTACACTCTTCGCAATCTAGGTAACCACGCCTTGCATTGATATCCTTGTTTGTATTTCTCAACATGAACTGCATTGTAATACGCACCTTGATTTCGGGCGATACGTCCTACGCGACGAGACAAAAAATACTAAGAAACATAAAAGTTACCGTTATTATAAAAGACTCTAAGGCAAGAATTCTACCTTGAATTGGAGGGCCTTGAGGGCCTCGGCAAGCTCTGATTGAAGGCACAGATTCTCAGCCATCATCTCTTTCAGTTGAAGCTCGGTAATTTCCTTACCTTTCTTCACAGCTAAGGCATCTTTCATAGCATGTTCTTCAATTTCGAGTTCTCCGCTTGAGAGAAGGCAAGGACTTAGTTAGCATATTGAAGCTAGCTCAGAGCGTGGTTCTTTTCCCCAATTGCCCCATCAACCACAATGGGGGTCAAAGTTGGCCATTAAATCAATGTCAGCTGCCATTTGTGCCACTGCCTTCGCCTTATTGACCTCGACATCGTTTGCCACAGTCATACTTGTCTTCAAAAACTTCTCGACCCAGATAAGTCCACGTGTTTCACGATCATTTAAGGAAGGACACATATGTAACAATAATTAACAAGGTGAAAACCAATTAAGAAACTATCACTTACGACTTAGAAGACATGAACGCTTCGACGCACGCCGAATGCTCGATTATGCTCCCCTAGAGGTGGAGTCCTCACAATAGCAATGAAGGTGTTGTCCATGGTATAAACAGTCTCACTCTCGCTAAACTCATGTGAAACGACATTGATGTTGGGACCCAAAGTAGCACAACTAGACGTACGTGGAGTGGAGGGTCCTCATGGGAACGACCTCTCCTGTCCCGCCAATCCTGAACCCGTGGTGTGATGGGCGGGCGTGGCTTATGAGTTGCTGGAACTAGCTCCAACATCACCTAAGGGAACATCCCTGAGATCTTCACCATGGTCTCCCATGCTAGTTGCCCGATCTCTTTGAGAGTCACCAGCCTCCCTTGCTTGAGTGCAGTAACCAGTCTGCCTGCGAGTTTTAAGCACACCGAGATATGCACCATCAACCCCACTACCAGTCCCAGCACTAGCTGCTCTCCTTGCTGCAACGTACCGTTGTATCTTAGCTTGGTGACCTATAACAACAGTGGCTGCAGGAAAAACATAACAAGTAAGTTAGACTCGCAACATATGAGAGCAATACAAGGACATGCTTAAAGAAGCTACAAAGAGACACGTCTTGAAGAATATACCCAAGCTATAGGGCCCGCTATAAGGCTTGGGAGATAAGCCACCAACGCTCGATACATCATCGTTGACCAATAATGTGTAGCCAAAATTGTACTTAACTAGATTCCTCAAAAACCCTCCTCCCAGGTTGGAGCCCCAACACCCGCGGGAATACTGCGTCTCTTAGACCGTGACCAAACATTGGGCAAGCAACTAAACTCTCCCGGTTCTTTCTTTAACGTAGAAGAATCGATTTTTTGCCCAGTCCCTTTACTAGATTGGGTGGCAGTTAAATTTTTTTGACCAACATTCGCTCTCACAAAGTAAAACCCTATCCCCCTTCTTATTGTTGATCACGAAGAACAGCTTCCAAAACTCATTAACGCCACACATGGGCGTTAAGAGACTTCATCACCAAGATGAATGCTACCAGAGCCTCAAATGAATTCGACGATAGCTGCAGTAGACAGACACCTATACTGCTTAGCAATGAACTGATCAGTGGATGAATAAGGAACCTCAAGCCATTTATATAACCCGCCGGAGGGGTATGCATCCTTTCATCATTTTCATGGAATCTGATCTCATAATCCCCCAAGTCGTAATTATTGTAGTAGTGTTTAGGTTTGTGCGGCATGTTATATACCATATCTTGGTATCCCTCTAGCGTCCTATACCTCTTTCCCTCGCCTACCCGGATAACCATACTAATTCTCTTCTTCAGACTCCTCGTCTGAGTCATCACCATCCGAATCTTACCCATACATATCACCTATTAGATCATTGGGGTATCACATATTGTTGTCATTTTGGGACATCGACACGTATCCTAACACGTGTGGTGGACTAGCATTGACGCCTGCTTGTTCACCCTCATGAACAACGACAACCTCCTCAGAAGCCAACCTAATATCTTGTGGCTCAGACATGTTCTAGCCACCACAAAAGATGCATATAAACTTGTGCACTTATGAAAAAAAAAAGATATGAGCCTACAAGTTCTGAATCAAATTGGAAAACCCACCTTTGATTGTGCGTGCAGTATTAAACCTGTAAAGCAGAAGGTAACCCGATAAGTAATCACTTCAAAATTTTGAAAATTTTCACTAAGTGTAGAAAATGCTTACACACTGATCCATATCAAAAATGGATATCGGGGATTACATATCGAATCCCAAGAATTCCAATATCCATTTTCAATATCGAAAATTCAACGTCGAAATGAAATATTCGACATAGAAAGCAATTTCAACATACCTTTGCCAAAAATAGCACGCTCTCGCTAAAGTACAAATGATTTCTCTCTCCTCACTTCTCCTATTTATAGTGGAGGAAGGATGGAATCTGCATTTAATGCGGACGGTTTGTCTGGCATATCGAAGTATCCCTAATTCAATATCGATATCCCCAATTCGATATTGACACCGTATTCGATATCAATATCCTCAGTTCGATAATGGCGCCATATTCGGTTTCGCTGTCTCATTTTCGACATCGATGCCCATATTCGATATTGATCCCTAATGTGATAACAATTTAAGAATTTTATCATAACTTTTTTCCTGTAAATTAATGGACTCAGAGAAATCATTTTACTAGATTATATGTATGGATGCCCCGGGTAAATGCATGAAAGGTACACATAGTTTAAATGCGTTTCCCTACGCCTGCCAAATTCGTATTGTGGAACCCATGATGCAACATATCAAATTGCCAGATCGATCTGCGCATATAAACTGGGGGACGTGAGGTACCGACACCATAATTCGATGTGGTACGATCTTGTACCAAATTAAGATTCATACGAGATGGTAATATATAGTGTCTTGATTTTAAAGAAAATAGCTAATATTTGGTTTAAATCAATTTATACCAAAAGGTTATTTGCTACAAAGGTTTGTACATCCCAAGTCTAAAACAGTAGGTGCGCGACACTTATACCAATAACAATATTTTTTTATACAATCACTATATATTTACTTAATCACTAATATATAATGTTGTTCCAGAAAAAATTACTATTATATAATATTTCAAGTTATATTTAGTTAATAAATGAATAACTAATGATTAAAATAATAATAAGTCATTACTTACTCATTTATTGAATAATAAACCAATACATGCTAATTTAATCATGCATACATACTTATTCAACTAGTCTAATCAATCTAATATTACTTAATCACTAATATATGTGTTGATGTGATTTCTCCTTTTACTTAGAAGGGGTTGGAACACTTGTCCTTTTTGAGAAAAAGAGATGAAAATGGACTAGCAAGAAAAAGAGTTTTATGAG
The DNA here is from genome assembly GCA_948329865.1 of Linaria vulgaris. Taxonomy (NCBI): domain Eukaryota; kingdom Viridiplantae; phylum Streptophyta; class Magnoliopsida; order Lamiales; family Plantaginaceae; genus Linaria; species Linaria vulgaris. Next base: position 38,022,277 of record OX415253.1, read on the forward strand.
GAGAAAATGAAGAACATTTATTTAATAGAGATATTTTATATTGTGTGTTTCTTGATAATCTATTTCGGAATGAATTCTCCCATTTATATTGGTACGGAAGCTGCTCGGACTTACAAGGGCGGTGGAATACAATTACTACCGTATTAATTACTATCTCATTCGTAGGGGATGACGTATCTAAGATAAAATTCCGTAGGATAAACACGGTTTGCCATCCTTGCCTCGTACTACGGGGTCATCTCTTTGAGGCGACCAGGTTTCTTAGTTCGAAGGAGCATTTCTGAGGGGCCGGAGTCTGATGCTTGGGTGACGAAGAGGTGATATCAGGGCTGCATATATTTGGATATTACCAGAAACCCCCCAATTTCGTTCGTATGATGGAATACGAGGGAAATTTAGAATAAAGGTTTCATACGAGCTGCCTTTTTTTCTCGTTGGACTGGTATTTATTGTTTTGTTGGTTTAGTGATCATTGGGGACTTGTTTGGTATGTTTCACGTGTCAACGTGTTTATCTTTTCGGAGGATGGTCCCAATGGTACTTTTCTTGGTCTATATAAAGGGAGTGGACATTCATCTTACAAGAGTATCATTCTTTCTTCATCTAAATTCAGCTTTTTTGCGCTCAAGTTTTTTTTTTCACCGGCCGTCTCTTAAGTCTTTCTCTTTTTATTTTCACAAGCATTCTTCTTCTTTGCTCATCCATGACATCGTCTTTATTTCCTTCCATGTCATTCCGAGAAGAGTTCGATCCCTTCTCCTAATCCTGTAATGACTGAAGTAGGGGTTCATTTGTCTGATGGTCAGACTGAATTTTCTTCGAGGAAGAGGAAAATGGTCGAGGAGGCAGAATCGAAGCATGTTCCACTGGAGAATATTTCTTCGGTGGTGACCGAGGCTTACGGCTTCTTGTTTAAAGGATTTTAACGTGGATTTTTGGGTGGTGGAGGTACGAATACCACTTCCAGAGGAGCGGGCTGATAACCCTCCCAAAGGGTTCGTCACTATTTACGCGACTCAGAACCCGGCAGGATTGCGAGCACTAATACCCCCTTCTTTTGTGAAGTATTTCGAGCTTGCGTGTTGTGTTCGAGCCAGGTGACTCCCAACGAATACATCTGTTTATCATGCTTTTTATTTGTTTGCTTGATAAATGGGATATAATGCATAATGTAACATTTTTTGGCAACGTGTAGAGTGAGTGTGTCACCTGCAAGTATTATTTTTTATTACTTCACTCCTTTTAATGCTAAATTCTGTTTCTTGGATAATATTCCTTCTTCATTCGGGGATTGGAAGACTCGATATTTCTATGTGTGCCCCATGCGGACCAAATGACAGATTAACTATTCGTGGCAGAAAAAACTGGTCATTAAGAATGTGGATAACTTGAAGGTTCTGGCCTAAGTGATGGCAGACGAAAGTATCTTTTGTGTGCGGTATGATGCTGCTAGGATCCTGAAGGATAATATTTGTTTGTACCTGTATGAGAAGAGTGATTTAGCTTCTATGAGTGTGGGCTCGTGGATCTTGCCTCAAGTTGACTTCAAAAAAGATTGTAAGTAGTCGTTCAAACCCTTTCTCCCTTTCTTTTGTAGGCTCGATCATGCGTACTCAGGGCTTTGTATGTGTGTCTTCCAAGTGCAAACATTGACATTAGGAGTTTAGAGGCGGAGTTTCAGCCAATTCTTCCATTGGTTAGTTCAAGCTTGAGGCTGGTCCCAAATGTTGATGAGTCGGTAGATACTGGTGCTAACAAAGGGTTGGGTGCAATGGAGACGAAAAAAAAGAAGAAAAAGAGAAAGAATAAAAAGAAGAAGAAGAAGATAGCCCAGAAGAGGGGCTTCTCTTCAAGTGGAGTTGCCAAGGAGAGAGGAGGGACACTCAAGTTCGACCTTTTAGCAAGTATTGCTCGAGAGTGGGAAGCTTCCTTGGTGGAAAAGGGCGGAGCTGCTGGTTGATCTGCCTACGCGGATGGAGGTTTTGGTTGTAGGTGGGGGTCTCCTTTATGATTCCGAGGGTGTTTCTTCATTGGCTTCCAGAGATATGGTGGAGAAGGACGTACAATGGGTAGAAGGGACATTTCTGCCTTCGGTGGAACCACTGATGAGAGCTGCTGCAGCTTTCTTAGATCTTTCTTGGATTGGTAAAAGGGAGGAGCACGCCATCGTAGATGTGCGTAAGTCGTCGGATGCTCCTACGGAGAGCAGGGCAGAGGTTTACCGAGAGCGTCTGCATAAAGGTGTGGGGATGGTGAGTACATTGTTTGTTTTATAAGTAGGTGGAGTCCTTTTTTCTTGATCCGTGTCCTCTTTTATTTATGCGGTAAACTTGGTGATCACAAATATTGGAGGCTTTGAAGGAGGTGGGGACTTCTTTTACTGAGATGTTCAAAAAGGTAGCATTTTTAGAAGGGTTTCTAAAGGCAAAGGAGGATGAGTTAGTGCGTTGTTCGACCAAGGAGTGGGAGGGGCCATGCAAGGAACTGACTCAAATTGGTGGAGAAGGACGTAAGGGAGAAAGAAGAGATTCTGAACCGAGTAGCCGAGTTAGAGGCAGAAGGATGTCACCTTCATCGACCAGTAAGCAATTTGGAGAGGGCGGCTGAAACTGCGGAGTGCTGAATCGATGAGCTTCAAGGGGAGTTAACACGATCTCAAACTGAGTCTGGAGCTGTCGTGACCTGCTTGGCGGCAGAGAAGGAGACGATGCATCGTAACTTTGAGCGGGAGGTGAGGGAGGAGTTAATTTGGTGGTATCCACACTTAATAGAGAGTGTGAAAATGGCTCAAGTTTCAGCTCGGGAAGATTACAAAGGATCACGCAACATTATGCTTTCTTCCAAAAGCATTTCATGGGGTACATGGCGAATGTCTTCTAGGGATGCCGTGAGAAGGGTAAATAGTGAGGCTTTACTGGGATGGGGCAGATTTATCTGTTCTTCATCCTAAAAGTTTATCTCTCCCTCTTACTCCGGACGCGGTTCTTCCACTTGGTGGCACCACGAGGGGATTCTTCTAGCCATACTCCCCTTTCCAAATCCAGAGCACGGGGATCTCTTGCTTTTTCTGCACTTTCGTTAGTTCCAAAATAGGCGTATACGTATATTGTAATTTTTCTCCTCGTAATAGTTGTAAAGACTCCTTTTTTTGGAATGAAAATATCTTGTGAATATTATATTTTTGATGTGATCATGTTTGCCTTTATTATTTTTCTCTTTTTATTTTTCCTTCGGAATTAGTAGCGAGTCTCTTACCGATCCGTTTTGGGGTTCTTCAAATTGAGAAGAATGTTCCCATTTTAAGGTGGGGGTTAATTTTGAATGAGATTGCATTTCGCCATTAGTGAGTGTAACGAATTGAATAGTTGTGATTTGTGATGTGCATAATTTTTTTTATTTGTAAGTTTATTTCCATATTTGATTGTTTGATAAGATTGCACATGTGCGTATTATTTAGGCTCTTCAAGAAGGTTTCGAGAGAAGGCAGAGGTTGATGGTTTCTACCTTTTGAGCCCTCATTGAGCGTACCTATTAGCGTAGCAGGCGCGTAAATTATTACCTAGATATCTAATGTTTGATTTTAGAGGACGAATTACGTTTTCTGCCCTATATTTTTTTCAAAAATTCTTAAATACCTTTGTTGGTTTCGGGCAGATAAATATGCCCCGTAACTTTGGCCTTTTCAACTAAAAATGCCCAATTGTTCTTATTCAGGCTTTTTGCTGACGTGGGTGCCATGTCGTCGCACGTGGAAATAATAAAGATTTTTTTCCATATACAGTCATTGCAAAATTATAGAAAAATATTTTGGAAACCACCCTTATAATTTTGAATTTGCACTTTGCTCCCAAAAAAAAATTAAAAAAAAGAAGAAAAAAAAAGTAAATTAATTATTTCTTAAAATTAAACCCATCTAATTTTGTTATTGTAAAATTCAAAATTTGCTCATTCTAATGTTTAAATAAAATCACACTTTCTATGTAATTAAATCAAAAAATTGTGATATTGAACATTTACCATTGTATTACAAAAAAATAATAATATTATGTTGTCTTCTTCTCCAAAAGAAACAGTACACAACACACGCACAAACAATTAGCACAATAATTTCGATGATTACTCCGTCGATATTCGTTGATTTGTGGAACATGCCAATCATAATTTAGTTTTAACAAACTCACAAAAATCTCAGACACACAAAATTCAAACCAACAATGGCGAACCCTAAGGCCATTTTTGACATTGCCGTCAGCGGCGACCCTGTTGGCCGAACTACCCCAATTAATGGGGTGGTGAGATTGGATCTGAGGCCATTTAATTGGTCAATGGTTTTTTGAGAAACCATGTACGGTCTGAAGAGAAGCTTTGCCTATAAATATAAGCTTGAGCTATTTCAAATCATCCAATTGCACAATGTTTTTTGTAGTGTAATACTCTTTTTTCCTCTTATAATATTTCTATATTCGAGAGAGGTGTATTCAGGGAGTGTTACGAGTAAAAAGGCTATGTGGGGATCGTTGGACTGAGCGAGAAAATGTGTTGTTTTAATACTCTTCTACATAGTGTATTTTCATTCGGCGCCCCGTGGTTTTTTCGATTTTGGAGTTTTCACGTTAAATCTTTGTGTTGTTACAATTGCCATATTATATTCGTGTTTGCTTTGTTATATCCACGATGGGTGAATCCTGGGGGTGCGTATTTGTCGGCTCAAATACCTAACAAGTGGTATTAGAGCCCGAGTTCTGCTGGAGGTGGAGCTTTTGTTGGGGTGGAGCTTTGGTGTGATAGTAGCGTGAATAAGCGTTGATAAAGGTGGTTTTGTACAAATGTAATTGGTTATTAAGCGAGACCTTTGTGACCCCACCAATTACCTTGGAACCTTGAAACCTTATTTGGGAAGTCGAGCTATCTCTTTCCGTGGGTTTACTTTGTGCTATTCTGATCTACTTGAAATTCACCAAGGCTTACTGGTGCATTGTCAGGGAGCTAGGTTGCACGGATACGAATACGTGGATACAATTTTTTTATATTTACAAGATACAATACGTATGCGATACATCAAATATTTGATATTAATAATTATATATAAGGATATAATTTGAGAAATATATCAAATAATATTATATTTAACCACTTGTACAATTATTAGTCACATACTATTATGAAGCATATCAAAGCTTTGTGTATTGTTTTTATTTTGGTTTGAAATAGAGGGTTTTCACGATTTTATTTTTAATTTTCTGAAAAGATACTACAATTTGGTTCTTGTTGAGCCTTTTCAAGTTCAAGAAAACTACCACACTACTCTTATAAATTGTTGATACTCCTTGGATACGCCTCACAGCGTATTCGATACGTATATCCATTTTTTTAATTATTTTTTACGCATGATACGTCACGTGGCATAGCCGATACGTGTCTGAAGAGTATTCAAAGAATATTGATATCCGATATGTATCCGTCATTGATCGGCCATTTTCCTGGAGTATCTGTGCATCATAGTTAGGGAGCAAGGGTACGAGTATGGTGAAATTTGACGGAAAAATCAACTTTGGCTTGTGTCAAGAGTCAGGGATGTGTTGATTCAGTTAGGGTTACACAAGGATTTATAGGGGATGATTGTTGCTAAGCCTAGCGTTAGTACTAGCACGAGTATCGAGGCAACTGGTATAAAAACTGTTGTGGACGATGATGATTGGGAGGATCTAGATTTGCGGGCATCGAGCGCAATTCCTGTGCCTGGCCAAAAACGTTCTTGCAAACGTGATGCGATTTCTTCGGCAAAGGGACTCTGAGAAAAATTAGAGGAGTTGTACCAGGCGAAGGGTGTGTCGAATCGCGTGTACCTGAAGGAGAAATTTCACACAAAGCGAATGGCGGAGGGTGAGAGTATCTCATATCATCTTAGTGTTCTAAACAGAATCGTTGCTGAGCTTGAGTCCATTGGAGTTGCAATTGATGAGGAGGATCAGCCTTTAAGACTCATCTGGTCTCTTCCATGGTCGTACGAGCAAATGAAATCGATATTGATTCATTGAAAAGATTGAAAAGAGAAAACCAATCTCTCTGAAGTTACGAGCAAGCTTTTGTATGAAGAGAGGAGGCTTAGTGGGGGTAACGGTTCACATAAAACAATGCAATCGTGGCTTATGATGATAGGAAGACGAACTCTTGGAGGAAAGTGTGTTGGAGGTGCAGACAATCTGGCCACGTTAAAAGAAATTTTCCAACAAGCGGAGCCGGTTCGGCAAATGGCTTCGAGGCAGTAAAGGGAAACACTGGAGGCGATACTAACATTGCTTATTGTAGTGACTCTAGTGAAGTTTTATAAGCGACATGCTCATCCTGATGGCATGAGACCCTAAAAGTTGCCATGCGACATGACGTTAATGTTAGTGGACCCAGTTTGCACACATGCATTGCTTTTGGCATTAATGCAAGGTGTGCAGAATATTTATGTTCAACATGGGCCAGAAAAAAGGAATGCTCGAAATTGGTTTATTCTGAGTGGTTATGCTTTATGGTGGAGCATGGTACTTCTAAAAGTACGACTGCGGTTGCAGTGATAGCGGGAGCTATGAAGATCGTTAGAGGCGAAGTTGGTGTGCATTTGCCCAAGTCACTAATAATTACATCTTCAAGGTGGAGATTGTTAGCAGAACTACCCCAATTAATGGAGTAGTGAGATTGGATCTGAGGCCATTTAATTGGACAATGGTTTCTTGAGAAACCATGTACGGTTTAGAGAAGCTTTGCCTATAAATAGGCATAAGCTTGAGCTAGCTCAAATCATCCAGTTGCAGAGTGTTTTTTTGCAGTGTAATACTCTTTTTTCATCTTGTACTATTTCTATATTCGAGTGAGGTGTATTCAGAGAGTGTTACAGGTGAAAAAGCTCCGTGCGGATCGTTGGGCTGAGCGAGAAATTGTGTAGTTGTAATAATTCTCTACATAGTATATTTTTGTTCAGGGCCACGTGATTTTCTGCGATTTTGGAGTTTCCATGTTAAATTCTTGTGTTGTTACGATCGTCGTGTTTGCCTCGTTATATCCATGATGGACAAATCATGGGGACGCGTATTTGTCAGCTCAAATACCTAACAACTCATGTCCGGGCGAATCGATCTACGCCCAAAGTTCGCCTATGAGAACTTTGATCTATGGCGAACGCGGATCTAGAACGAATATTACTGATTCTGGTTATAGATGTGATGGTGATGGTGTTTTTACTATTGGCCATTGTTGGTAGTGGTAATGGTGGCTGCAGACGAATCTGATTTTGGTTATGGATTGGGGAGGGGGGGGGGGGGGGGGAGACGATTGTTTTATTTATTTATTTATCGTTGTTATTTTTTGTTTTTATTATATTGTATTTTATATACTTTAATAAATATTGAGAAAAATGTGATTTCATTTAAAAATTAGAATAAGTTAATTGTAAATTTATAATCTATTTTAAAATGATATATTAAAATAAGTTAGATTCAATGAATATTAGTAGTTCAATATCTAAGATGTAAATACAAAATTTTAAGGAAATAATGAATTTATTTATTTTCTTCATTTTTTCTAAAATATATTGGACTGCAAAGTGTGATTTCAAAACTATAGGGGTTGTTTTTGAATTTTCTTCTTCAACACATTGGTTGTGTGATTTTTTTTTAATATTTTCCACGTGGCGACGATGTGGCAACCACATCATTTAAAGAGTCCGAATAAGACCAATTGATCATTTTTGGTGGGAAAAAACCTAACTTACGCGGTATATTTATCAAGCCGAAACCAAAAAATATTTAAGAATTTTTGGAAAAGTTATAGTGCAGAAAAAAATAACGCGTTCGTTTTAGAACACTATTAAATTTGATGTCATTTGGTTCGTTACAAAACATAACACAAAGCCATTGTTTGATTTTTCTCTTTAAAAAGAGCTTCGAATCATAAAATCAAAAACAATAGTTAGCATATAATGTTGCTTAAAATACTCCAAAAACAACACGAAGTTAAATATCAAACTAATAACATGATTAATTGAACTACTCTATAATTGTGAACTATATGATTTGGTAACAGATCTGAGATTGATATGTGAAGGTGACGATGCACATAGAGATGAGAGACGATGCACATAAAGATGAGAGAGAAGAGAGAGCAATGGAGGCGACTGATTAAGACTAGGGTTTTGTAACTTGTATAATGAGAATTAATAATTACAAAGCAGTCACATAGCCATATATATATATATATATATATATATATATATGAGGGCTCGGATCGAATAAAAGGAATTACAAGGGGCAAAAGAATAAAAAGAGAAAAGACGTTAATCTATATATTTACAACTTGGAAAATCAGCTAACACCCCCCTCAAGAGGGGCATGGATATCGATGAGGCCCATCTTGGACATCATACGCGTAAAGGGTTGAACTGCCAATGGTTTGGTGAAGATATCAGCGAGTTGTTGATCATTCGAAATGTGTTGTACCTTGATAATGCCCTGTTGCACCTTTTCGCGGACGAAGAAGCAGTCGATCTGTATGTGTTTAGTACGTTCATGCTGGACTGGGTTGATGGCAATGGCTACGGCACTCTTGCTATCTGTAAAAAGGATAGGAGTTCTGGATTGTTTGACGTGGAGGTCATGGAGGAGCTGTATTAGCCAAAGAATTTCGCAGGTGGTTGTTGCTAATGCGCGGTACTCTGCTTCAGTAGAGGAACGGCTGACTGTCGGCTGCTTCTTGACTTTCCAAGAAACGAGCGAGTCACCGAAATATACTGCATATCCAGTGATGCTGCGCCTGGAATCGAGACAGCTGGCCCAGTCACTGTCAGAAAAAGATTTCAAGTGAGATTCACTATTTGAATGATAAAAAAGTCCCTTACCTGGGCTGCTCTTTATATAGTGAAGAATCCTGTGTGCAGCATCGAGATGGGAGATAGTTGGTTTAGCCATAAACTGAGTGAGGCATTGTATGCTAAAGCTGAGACCAGGCCTGGTTATTGTAAGATACAATAATCGGCCCACCAACCTTCTGTAACAAGTAGGATTAGTTAAATAAGGAGAGGAATCATCACTTTGCATTTTGAGTTTAGAATCCATTGGGATGACATATGGTTTAGAGGCAAGATAACCAGAATCTTCAAGAATATCTAAGGCATATTTTCGTTGACAAAGAGAGATACCGGTTTGAGACCTAGCTACTTCTATGCCCAGAATATACTTAAGATGCCCTAAGTCCTTAATGGTGAATTTGTCATGCAAGTGACTCTTAAGCACAGATAGTTCAGATAAATCATTGCCAACAACTATAACATCATCAACATAGATTAATAGAGCAGTAAAAGAAGAGCCCCGCTTTTTAATAAACAAAGAGGAATCAGAAACACAGTGGGAATAACCAAAAGCAAGTAAACAAGATGTAAGTTTGTAATACCATTTCCTAGAGGCTTGTTTTAGGCCATATAGACTTTTCTTTAGTAAACAAACTCGTTTGTCACTGTTAGAGCAATACCCAGGGGAGGATGCATGTAAATAACTTCATCAAGATCCCCATACAAAAATGCATTGTTAACATCTAACTGATGAATATGCCAATTATTAGATGAAACTAATGCTAAGAGGACCCTAACTGTGGTACGTTTAGCAACAGGGAAAAAAGTATCAAAGTAGTCAAGACCCTCCTCCTGAGTGTAACCCTTTGCCACTAACCTCGCCTTATATCTCTCAATAGTGCCATCAGACTTTAATTTAACCTTAAAAACCCACTTGCACCCAATACAGTTATGACCAGGGGGTAAATCAGTTAAAACCCAAGTATTTGTTTTCTCTAAGGCATCAAGTTCAGATTTCATGGCATGTTGCCACTCAGGAATGGAGCTGGCTTGCTTATATGTCTTAGGTTCCTTAACAGAAGAGACACCAACAGTGAATAATCTATGTGCATGACCTAGATAAGCAGATGACATGTGAGATGCAATAGGATATCTAACATGCAAATTGGAGGATAGGGTATTGCTCCTATGCAAGGAGGGAGGCATCTCATAATCATATAATTGCAAATAAGCAGGTTGTTGAACATGTCTACCAGATTTCCTAATAACATGAGTAGAAGCAGGCAAAACAGATAAATGAGTGGGAGAAAGGTTACCAACAGGAGCTTAGTCCTATGAAGAAGCAGGTGGGCTTGGAATATCCTCAGGGGTAGGGGAGGTGGCTGCAGGGATTGAGTGTGGAGTGGCTGAAATGGAAGCAGGCAGCAGGGGATCTGCTCGAACAGCCTCAGATGGAGAAAGGGAGTCCCCAGCCCTTACATCATCAATAGCCTGCAAGAGAACAAAAGGATTTGTGGTGCAAGCACCTGAAGTGTCCTGCCCAAGGGGGTTAGAGGCAGCAGAACCAGACAAGAAAGGGAAGTCATTTTCATAGAAGATAACATTTCTAGAAATGAATGTTTTCATGCTAGACAAATTCAATAATAGGTAACCTTTAGTGCCCATGGGATAACCCAAAAAAACACATTTAGTAGCTCTAGAGTCAAATTTATGTCTATGCACAGAAATGGTAGAGGCAAAACATAAACAGCCAAAACATCTAAGTAAAGAGTAATCATGCAACTTATTAAACAGGATCTCATAGGGAGATTTGTTGTGAAGAGTTTTGGAAGGCAGTCTGTTAATAAGAAAGGTAGCAGTAGTAATGCAGCTAGACCAATAAGATAAAAGAATATTAGACTAAAACTTTAGAGACCTAGCCACTTGAAGTAAATGCTGATGTTTCCTTTCTACAATGCCATTGTGTTGGGGGAGTTTCTACACAACTCCGTTGATGAAGGATGCCTTTACTTTCATAAAAAGATTTCATGATAAATTCAGTGCCATTGTCAGTTCGAATGGTTTTGATTTTAGAAGAAAACTGAGTATGAACAAGTTGAGAAAAAGTAGACAGATGTTTTTCAACTTCAGACTTATGCTTTAAAAAATAAATCCAAGTACATCGACTAAAATCATCCACAACTGTTAATTTTTTTTTTTTTGAAACTATCATGAGAAACAACACCGAAGGGGCCCCAAACATCACAATGGATGAGATCAAAAGCTTTATTAGAAATAGAAGAGCTTTGAGAAAAAGGCAACCTCTTTTGTTTTGAAAAATGACATGTATCACAAACTTTAGGAACAGATACAAATGAAGGAATATCAGATATGTAATCCATCTTCTGAGAAGAAGGGTGGCCTAGTCTAGCATGCCATAACTCTCTGGACACAACAGAGGCAACCGAAACATTACAAGAGAAAGAGTTCTGAGTACACACAGATGGTAAAACATTATTATGAAAGTTCAGAACGTATAAGCCATATAAGAGCCTAGCAGAACCAGTCATCTTCCTCCTGAAGATGTCCAGCAATATGCATAAGGAGGACAAAAAAAAAAAAAACAGCAATATTAGATGAAGAGGTTAGTTGAAAAACAGATACCATATTAAATGAGAAAGATGGTACATATAAAACATTGGTAAGAGTTAAGTCAGCAGATATAGTAACATTTCCCATGAAAGCGGCAGTGGTATAACTGTTATTAGGGAGTTTAATACAAATATTGACAGGCTTAGGAACAGAAGTGAAAAACACATGATTGCAGATCATATGGTCAGTAGCACATGTATCCAAAATCCAACTATTTTGATTACAAAAATGGCAGAGTGTAATGCAAAGACAGTGGCCTTACAAACAATAAAAGTGTTGGCAGAGTGAGATGCAGAGTCACCAGTCTGGGAGTTCTGAGGTGCTGAGTGAGATTTACTAAAAGCCAAGAATTGGGCAAAAATATTTTGAATGTTGTCAGCAGAACCCACAGAACTCACAGAAGGTGATTGACCATCAATAGTAGAGCAATTAGCAGCAGAGCTAGGGGGCAGAGTTCTCTTGCCCTTGGGTCCCTCCCATCCAGGGGGATACCCAAATATTTGAAAACACTTGTCAATAGTATGTCCAGAATAATCACAGTGAGTGCACTTTAATTTCTTTCGGTCCTTGTTAGTAGGAGGTTTTGAAAAACGAGTTTGAGGACCAGAAACATTGGCAGGGGCGAATTTTGACTAGTTAGCAGAAAAAGTGGTATTGTTGGTGTGAGTGAGCATAGCTAGGGGATCCACAGAGAGGGTAGAGTACAAAGTACGTTGGTTTTCTTCTTGTAGTAAAATGGAGTAAGCTTGGGATAAAGAGGGCAGGGATTTCATAAGCAAAATTTGACTGCGAATAGTAGTAAAAGAATCATTTAACCCGATCAGAAAACCAAGAACACAGTCATGTTGTTGCAAAGAAAGCAGGTGTTTGTTAATATTGCAAGTACATAGGCCACATTTGCAGATAGTAATAGGACGTTGATTAACAAACTCATCCCACACAGAACGAAAGGCACTATAATACTCAGTAATAGACATGGCATTCTATGAGAGAGTATAGAGAGATTTTTAGAGGTGATATACCCGTGATCCGTTGGTGCGAGAGTAGCGAGTATGAAGTTCTTCCCATACCTCAAGAGAAGTGGACAGAAACTGCAACGTGCGACGGATCGGCTGAGTGATAGAGTTGAGGAGCCATGTAAGGACTAGATTATCAGCCCTAATTCAACAGATTCGTGTGGCTTCGTCATCGGTCGGAATGGGAAGCGATCCGTCAATGAATCTCCCATTGTTTTTGATAGTGAGCGCCATTTGGACCGCCTTACTCCAGGAGATGTAGTTCTCGCCAGTGAGTTGGTCACCAACAATGGAGGAGCCATGTACGTCGTGAGATCCGAGAAAATAAACGAAGGATCTTCGGACGGCGGACGCGGCGTGCTGATGTTGGAGGAGCTCTTACTGGTGGAGAGAGCGGAGGAAGGCGCCGGGGAAGTCATGATTGAAGAGAGAAAAGGAGATTGGAGAGTAGATCTCAGAGGGCGTGAAAACTAGGGTTTCACAAAGGCGGCATCGGAAAGGAGGGTCGCGGTATTGATCTACTGATACCATGTGAACTATATGATTTGGTCACAGATCTGAGATTGATCTGTGAAGGTGACGATGTACGACGATGTACAGAGAGATGAGAGAGAAGAGAGAGGTATGGAGGCGACTGATTAAGACTAGGGTTTTGTAACTTGTATAATGAAAATTAATAATTACAAAGCAGTCACATAGCCCTATATATATATGAGGGCTCGGATCGAATAAAAGAAATTACAAGGGGCAAAAGAATAAAGAGAGAAAAGACGCTAATCTAATATATTTACCACTTGGAGAATCAGCTAACAATAATACAAAATCATACCATCGGCCGATCTTGGAATAGGACTAGAAAAGCCTAGCCCACAGCTTCAACTTCTAGATATTGACATAAAAAGATTTCAATTTTAACGTGTGGTTGGTAGCTTTTTTCTAAAAGTAATCTGTCTCAATAAAATCGTTAAAGAAATTTTCTGTCTATTTTTTGTGACTCAAGTATCCTTGATTTGCATGTATTTGCATTTAGCAAATAATAGCTCACATTGATACTCGGGAAGAATTTATGAAGTTTACACACTACCGAATATAATGTATCTTATCTTTATAAGATGTGGAAACTGGAGAGGCAGTAACAAAACCAAGCAGAATCATAATCACCTGAAAACGGTAACCAAACCTGTCTACCAAAACTTGTACACCAATTTTATTTATTCATTATAACATACAAGGTAGGGTAATCTACCGCGACCGAACGTAGTCCTACATACAACTTATAAATCAGCCCAAAACGGCACGCCAGTGGCCGGAATCCAACCATCCCCACCAATAAAGCTCCTAACGGTAAACTGACTCGCCTCACCGGAATCCCTCAACGCATGAAAACCAGGCCATTTCACCCTATTATTCATAGAAGCCCCCGTCCCTGAATTCAAGTACTCGGCATAATATAGAGTTGAAAGGGCAAAATCCCCTTCCCACTCTTTCCACCCTTTCTCATTAATCAAACCATCTAAATCCGTCTTAATAACCACGGTCCTCGAATACTTTTTCCATGGTCGCCCCAAGTAACTCTTGAAGTTACCCTTAACATCACGAAAATCAATCGATGGAAACACACGCGAGTGCACGATTGAAATCCCCGTGTTCTCGTTGGGATCGTCCCTCCCTTGTGCCGTTATCATGTTGGATTGGTGCCTCATTGGCCTCCGAACAAATATGTCGCAATTTTGGAAAACAACAGCTGCGTCACCGAATATGAAGTCTACCGTGCCATATATTTGACAATCGCGATAGAATTGTCTTAACGAATGGACTAAAAGAGTATCTTGATATCCCTTGAAACTACATCGATAGAAAACTGATAGGTCGGAGCGTACTCTCAATGCCACAGCTTGATGTTTTTCTGGGCCGGCGGTGTTCTGAAATGTAATGTCTCGTGCCCAAAATCCATCACCAGATACACCTATAAGAGAAACATTAAAATGTTTTTTCACGAAATATGTAAAAATTAAGTCCTAAGCTAGTAGACCTATAATTTCTAAATCATAATGGAGCTCTTGAAAGTTACCAAATGTGGCTGAACTAAAAGTACTGGAGCCATCATGCACATTTTGGTTGCCTGTTACAATCGTTTTGTCGATACCATCGCCCACAAACATTACGTTCATCAAGTCCCTCCCAATCTCAACTTTCTCATTGTAGGTTCCAGATTTTACGTAGATAACGACTCTTTGCGGTCTATTAGAACCCAATCGAGCAATTGCGGCCACCGCATAGTTGATTGTCTTGTGATTCCCGGAGCCATCTTGGGCAACCACAAAATCGGCCTTTGAGGTAGCAGCATTCCATTGTGCTAGAAGCCCCCCTAGGTTTGAGGCAGAGCCAGGACCTTTTGCCACTGCTGTATTAGAAAACCATATCAAGTAACAAAGTTATAACAAGAACTTATATACCAGGATCGAAGGTGTCTAATACATACATCTACAAGAACAGGGGTCAAATAAATTTTTATATTTCGTACACAACAATTTGGATAAAACTCGATCGATGTGTATAATCGTAATTTCCTTTTTCTTGTATAATCAAATTACAAATTATCTCGAAAAAGCTTAAGTTGCTATACAAATATCATGAAAATAAGAATTAGCACGAATACGAGTCCTTATCTTCTTGAATATTCTTTCGTTGGAAAAAAAACTCATCACTTCGCTTAATCAAGACAGTTGACACTTGCCAAAAACACTAATTGTTGCATGTATTTAACTAATCTCAACATGTCAACTCTCTGTAAGAAAATATATAAAACTAACTAGTCTCAAAACCCATATAATATAATACAGAAGGAAATAAAAGAATCATTCATGAGCACGGCTACTAATTAATTCATATTTACAATAATTATTAAAATAAAATCAACTTACATTTGGTTCTTCTTCTTCTCCTTAAACTGGTTTGGGCACCATAAATTGCCAAAGCCTCTCGAATCACCGAGCTCAAATTTTGGGCCTGGTGGGCTTCAAACAACCTAATTCCACTTTCATTGAGCCCATCCAAACAAGTATTATGGCTAGCCAAAGCAGCACTAAGCCAAGTCAAAGCATCATCATGATGGCTACTACTATTATTATATGCCCGCTCATCCGCCACCAGTTGGCGGAGCCGCGGTTCGGCTTCTCCGTACAGCTTCACGCAGTCACCAACAGCTCCATCCGCGCCATAACCGTGGCCCGGCTCGTTAAGGGTCTTGAAGCCCTGAGCCCAAGCCCTTGCATGTAGCATGCCTTTCCTTGCAGTTTCCACCACCTCATGAAGTTCTTTCCTGCAATAAACATCATTTGTTAGAATAATAAGAATAAGAAGAAAGGTGGTGAGGAAACAAGACATTTGTTTTTTGGGCTGGAATTGGACACAACTAGTTATTTTGGTGATGTTTTTCTATGAAAATAATATTTTTTTTTTGTGTGGGAGTACTACTAATTAACGGTGTTGTTACAAATCGACAAATTGTTGAGGGCCTTGAGGCCATGTGTCATTTATGAGAGGATTTGCCGAATTGCCTCTATGGGATTGCATGCAGTAGATGATGCTCAAAGGATGACAACTAGCATTGCTTTGATCTTATTATCACCGACTGGGGATATATTTTGTGTTTTCTCTTCTTAGCTTTATAAAATTATTGCAAAAGAAATAATAAGTTCAACCTGCTTGGTTTTAAACGTGCGGCAGATGTGAGTTATCATGTGACTATAAGTTAAGGATTCTTCGAAGTTCTATACCTCAGGTTGGAATGTATACAGGCTGCATGGATCTAGAATATTATTTTTTCTGCACTAATTTTAATAAATTATTTGGGATTGATGTTATCCTTGTACTCCCTTTAATACACTTCTTAGCCTTATTTAAAAAATTAAATTAATAAACTATTTTGTTTTGATCATTTCAAAGTTTTTATTAAAGTGTTAAAACTAAATGTTCAACAGAGACTAGTTCGGTACAAATTCATCTGAGTTACACATAAGCAAATACAATACAGAATCGGTGCACTAACTATGTTAATTTAAGCTCTCTAGCTCGATCCTTGATTAACTTTGTCCGGAACACCCGTAGACTCTAAGGTTGGAAGACTTATTGACACGTCGAATCTGAGATGTCGAGCCTCGGATGTCCAATCTGAGATGTCGAGTAAATGGGGATGTTAAGAATACTGGACGTCGAGTGTCCTGATTCTTCGAGTACTGGACACGTCGAGGGTGGTATGTCGAGTGTTATGTGTCGAATATACTATGTTGAGTAAGGATACTCGACGTGTATGTGTGAATGGTGTTGGGTAATTAATTACTTGCCTCGAATAGCAGAGCGGGGGTATTCCCGCATTTCTCTGGCATGCGAGAACTATTCCCGCATTTCTTTGGCATGTCGAGCATTGGAGCGAGCATTGGAGCATGTCGAGTGATGATACTCGACATGTTCCTAGGCATGTCGAGTGTAAATACTCGACATGCTTAGAATAATCAGCTTTTTCCTTGGGCTGATCCATATGCATTGGTCCAACATAATAGCCAATATCATTAGCCCGCCAATTTGGAAGCCGTTGTCGTAGAAATTGATTTTCAAATTATTGTTTGATTTTCTTGCAAATTGTGTTATGAAATATACTCGGTGTACTCTTTGTTCACCCTCCAGTTTACATACCGGTGAGGAGCGAAAAATGGATCGGAAATTTTATCATTTGTCGAATAGTTGCTCCCCCAATGCACGAGCCATTGACAAGAAAGACCGAGCTGTGAAATATGCATTTATTTGTATAACATGTCGAATTTTGGGAATTTGACATGTTTCTGTATTTAACAAGCATGTCGAGTTATTAGATTCAACATGTAAAATTATTTGCAATCATGTTGAGTGTCATACTTGACAAATGTTGCTCGACATGTTCACATTATATGCCCCGACACGGCCATCGAGGTCAGAAATTCTTATACATATAGTCTGGTACCCCACTTGCATTATTATAGTTAGAGTGAGGAAGGGTTTTTCTTGAAATTAAGGACACGCCCAGTTACTGCAGTTAAGTCAAATTTTAAATTCGACATGTTAGTCTATGTCGAGTTTCTGACGTCGTCTTTTTTAGGTGATGGCCCAAATTAAGAAAACCGCTCGGAGAAAATGTGTCGTATCACCCAAACCTAGCGTGTCTGTTGGAGATACGAGGAATGCAGAGCGTGGCGCTCCAATGGAAGGTTCCACGACAACAGGTAGTAGAGCGGCGAGGTAGGTGCTGAAGATCCTCCTATGAGGGCAAGTATGCTGGCGCCGGGTGGTGTGCCATAATTTTGCTACCTTAAAAATGCGAATCACTTCAACGCTCACACAGTAACAAGAGAACTAGAAGGAAATTTCTACACGATTCGTAAAGACTAAGCATATGTCGAGAATATGTCCGAACGACTCGACCCTCAAAAAGCTATAGAGATATGACGAAAAACCCATCACGTAGATACATTGACCTAAAAATAATGCACTGCATTGTTTCTAATAAACGTGGAGCGTCGAGCCACGTAGGCCCCCGAGAGGGGGCACATCATTAAAATGACATGCCACGCTGAATGAAGATCTGACGTGGCACCTTGGTCCACGTGGCTCGATATGGGCCACGTCGGTTCAAAGATCGACATGCCATGCAACTTCGATCCAAAGTTTGACGTTCCACCGGAGAGGGGCACATCGGTTCTAGAAATCGACGTGCCACATCGGGTTTTCCTAATATGGCACGTCAAAACTTCACCCCACATCAATCGTTAGGCTGACATGGCACCTCTAACTGGCGTTGACTGGATTGATCAACATTTGATCAACCTAGTCAAAGACCCATAGTGGCCCAACTTGGAGTAGTGGTCCCCACACCTCAAGGCCTCCTCATCTATAAATACCCTCTCATTTTTCCATTTGAGGTGTTGGATCTTCTGGGAGCTCAAGGGTGTGCGTGGCTTCTCTCTCTATAAAAGCGTGTCTAACATCCATGCCAACTCATAAGTTGACACGTCAAACCTCCTAAGGTTGATGGATTCACCTTTTGTGGCACGTCTACTTACGCCACGTCGATTCGTGGCACATCTTATAAAGCAAGTCTTATAATGCACGTCTTATAAAGCATGTCTACCAAGTATTTCAAACAAAGTGCTTCGATGATTTTCCCTTAATTTTCCATAGACATCAATATGTCAACAACTGAACTAAGTAGAGATGTATTTGACTCCCAAGTCAATGATATGTACCTCGACTCATAATTTGACCACTTCGTAATGCAAATTACTCGACTCCAATTACCGAGACTTCGAGCAAACTCGATTAATAATATAAGCCGTTAGGCCGCCTAAATGATCTCTAAATGAGAGATTCTCCCCTATGGGGTTGACTATCAAGCCAATTGGACCTCGCCTGCGAGACAAAGACCCTTAAAGGTCGTTCAATACGTCTACATGATCTAGCAGGCAGTATTTTAAAGACAACCTCGTGCAAATGCCTATGGATATTGAACTACGCCTGACTTGATTCTCTATTCTTAAAGAGATACGTAGGTAGCTTGATCCCGTGTCGAGTCCAGTCGCAATACCCCGAATCCTCCCCTTAGTTTATTTAGTTATTTAACTGTTATTGACTAACCTTGTTCCTTGAAGTGAAAGTTTCCATCCAACCAAAAGCTCTTCTCGTATTGCCTATAAGGTGCGAGAGAGTCTGGTGAGGGAGTAATCTCAAGACTACCGAAAACAAAGCGCCTCCGAGGCGTCATCCGTGGAAAACCGCTACACGCGCTGCGTAAGGGACAATAACATGAACTTCTACTCAACTCAATTTTCATATTTTATGACATTAGAATCGCGAGACGAACTCTTCAAGCATTCAGTCCAAAATGCTCGAGTTGCTATAAACTCTAAAGAATGTAATCCCACATTATGGTCGTGTATCAAACACGTAATCCCATTAAAGCAAATATTAAGCTCTCTTTTCGTCCTGCAAGGAGACCGAGCATCGATTTGCTACATATCTCAAGCTCAGGTTATTCCAAAGCCCCCAACATGCTTAAACTGGGGGGGACTTACGTTTAAGTAGAGTCGACAAACTCGATATATAGTGAGAGACATATCCGCCAGGAAATGACCTAATGAGGTCATAAACGAAGAAATGAATAGCATCCTACGGCTTGCTACGCCAAATGTGATGAAAAACAATAAAAGGAGTAGCACCTCTACGGCTTGCAAAACCAAATGTGCTTATCTCATTGTTTGATGAAAAAAGGAAGGAGTAGCACCTATATCTAGGGCTACCACTAAAACTTCATATTTTGAAGAAAGAGTACACAAGAGTTGGTTGCACTTCAGTGCCTAAACCTAACAAAAGGTTGTGACTTTAGTCACATAATACCTTAATCAAGGGTTGAGTACACTTGAGTGCATAAACCCAACATATGGTTGTGACATTAGTCACGTAAAACCATGAAAAAGAGTTGGTTACACCCTAGTGGAATAATTACACAAGAGTTGGTTGCACTCGAGTGCCTAAACCTAACAAAAGGTTGTGACTTTAGTCACATAATACCTTAATCAAGGGTTGAGTACACTCGAGTCCATAAACCCAACATATGGTTGTGACATTAGTCACGTAAAGCCATATAAACGCAACATAAGGTTGTGACTTTAGTCACACGGTGAAATTGTGGTTGCACCTAGTGCCTAAACCAACATACAACGTTGACTTCAGTCAAAAGGCGAAACGTTGGTTGCACTCGAGTGCCTAAACATAACAAAAGGTTGTGACTTTAGTCACGTAATACCTTGAAAAAGAGTTGGTTGCACTTGAATGCCTAAATCCAACGTAAGGTTGTGGCTTTAGTCATAAAAACCATATTCAAAAGTTGGTCGCAATTAAGTGCCTAAACTCAACATAAGATTGTGACTTTAATCATGTAGTACCTTAAAGAAGAGTTGGTCGCACTCGAAAACCCAATGTAAGATTGTGACTTTAGTCACGTAATACCTTCATTAAGAGTTGGTTGCACCCAAGTGCCTAAACCCAACATATGGTTGTGACTTTAGCCACGTAAAACCATATTCAAGAGTTGGTCGTTCTTAAGTGCTTAAACCCTATGTAAGATTGTGAATTTAGTCACGTAATACCTTCATCAAGAGTTGGTTGTACCCAAGTTTCTAAATCCAACACACGGTGTTGACTTTAGTCACACGACGAAGTGGTGGTTGCACCCAAGTGCTTAAATCTAACATAAGGTTGTGACTTTAGTCACATAAAACAATATTCAAGAGTTGATCACACTTAAGTGTCTAAATCAAACGTAAGGTTGTAACTTTAGTTACGTAATACCATCATCAAGAGTTGGTTGCACCAAAGTGCCTAAACCCAACATACATTGTTGATTGTAGTCCCACGACAAAGCGTTGGTTGCAACCCAGTGCCTAAATCTAACATCAGGTTATGACTTTAGTCATGTAATACCTTGAAAAATTTGGCCGCACTCCCAACATAAGGTTGTGACTTTAGTCATGTAAAACCATATTCAAGAGTTGGTCGCACTTAAGTGCCTAAACCTAACGTAAAATTGTGACTTTAGTCACTTAATACCTTCATCGAAAGTTAGTTGCACCCAAGTGCCTAACCCAACATACGGTGTTGACTTTAGTCACACGACAAAGTGTTGGTCGCACTCGAGTACCAAAATCCGACGTATGGTTGTGAAATTAGTCCCATAAAACCATATTCAAGAGTTGGTTTCACCGGAGTGCCTAAACCCAACGTAAGGCTGTGACTTTAGTCGCGTAATACCTTCATCAAGAGTTGATTGCACCCGAATGCTTAAATTCAACATATGGTTGTGACTTTAGTAACGTAATACCTTGAAGAATAATTGGTCACAATCGAGTGCCCAAACCCAACATATGATTGTGACATTAGTCACGTAAAGCTATGAACAAGAGTTAGTTGCACCCAAGTGGTGCAAAATGCAATTTACCTTGGGGTGCAAAGTGCAATTTTGTACAGCCATGTAGGCAAATTTGGTCCGAATAAGGGCCGAGGGCATTTTTAGTAGACTTTTTAAAAGATATGGTGCATAAAAGCAAGGTCCAAAAAAAACGGGCATTTTAATTTTTTAAAAAGAGTTAAGGGGCAAATTTAATTATTCGTCCGTTTAAATATAAATAAATTGACAGTAGTTTAATATTTTGTTGATTAAATCTCTGATATTCTGTTGTTCAATCTGTGAGTAGTTAAAGTTAAATATTAGGTGATTAAACAACAAGTTTAGTATTTGATTTAGCTAAAAAGGAAACTTTTTACTGCTGCAAGCACCTTTACATTTGAAATAAAACATTTTTTATTATTATATCACAAGTATGTTTGAACTTTAGTGTGTATTAAGATCTGTGAGCAGAATAATGTATTATATTTTTGTGTTAATTCTAATATTTGTTACGTGCCTTGTAGAAATGTTATCGGTGGGACAAAAACGATGAGGTAACCATTGAAGTGACGTATTACACGACGGCCCAGACCAATTTTTCACGCATGATTACGAATTGCAAGAAATTTTGGTTGGCGTACAGGAAGGACCAAAGCCATTCGGAGAATCACAAAACCTGGGCAACTGCGTAGTGGCTCTAATCCTACATAAAGTACTGGAGAAAGAAAGAATCAAAAGATAGAGCTAAATCTTCGAAGGAAAATCAGGTCAAGAGAGAAGGAGCTCCCTGGGTCGGCGGGTGTAAAAGTGCAGTGGCCTATAGACATGAAATAGTACGTGTAATTAGACTTTATTAATTATTATGTTTTATTATAGTCATCTTGTAAGTTTTGTAAACGTCTATTGATTTTCAATCTTAATTTTCAAGCGGAAGCAAGAGGGATACACCCCGATTCAGTCTCTATTCAGGAGGTTTGGTTGAAAACACATTCCAAGATTTTCGGCAATGTAGTGAAGTGGGGTAGTGAATGGGCGCGCGATGTTTATGTAAGTGATTGTTAAAACTATCTCTAATAGAATGTTTATTAGTATATTATATTAGTATTAATAAAGAACACTATGTTTGAATGATTTTGCTGAATTATTATGTTGCATTGATCTGATTTCCTGTATTTCCTGTATTTACGAGAAATTAGTATTAGTATTATGTTGCATTTTATCTGATTAGTGTGTTGCATTTGATCTGATTAGTATTATGTTGCATTTGCTGAATTATTACTCTGCATTGATCTGATTTTATATCAAAATTCCTGTAACTTATCAGATTTCCTGTATTTACGAGAGTTTTATCAAATCTGTAAATTATTAAATCTTTAAAAAAATTGTGGAATCGAATGTGTAACTTACGAGACTGGAATCAAATATGTGATTATCTCTAACAGTTACAATTCTTTATTTGATGTTGGATAGTTGAAGTATCTACATGAGTCTATAGTGGAACACACTGTTGATATGGGAAAGTGGCAACCGTTGAATAAACCTGCCTGGTTGCGTGCTGTTAATGGTGCAAAGAAGAATTTTGTTTCAAGCCTTTCAAAGTGTGGCGACCCAGAGTTTGTCGGCTTTGAGACAAGGGCAAAGCCTAAATACGGGCATATGAGAAAGTATGAAGCATTGCTTGAAAAGCAAACCGAAACTATAGCCTGTTGATTGAATCGAATGCCTCAAAGGATGCACAAATTTCCAAACAAGCGGAGGAGCACCAGACCATGAAGCAACTAGTGAAGGCCATCTTCGTGATGCAAGGTCTACAGATTCCCCCGAGTTTGCCTTTCTATTCGCTGAACCTGAAGCCGCACCATCAACTGAACATAAAGCCAGTGCTGGAGCATCGCCCTCTGGACCATCAGCGGCAGGATCATCTGGTACCGGACCATCACCTACCGGGTCTGTTCTAGTGACAGGAGTTTACCATCCGGACATGTCAGCCCTTCTTCGGCATTGAACTTGTCCACATTCCTATTAGAACTCATTAACTTTTGAACAATGTTTAATTTAAAGTATCAGCATGTATTATGGTATTTGGTTTTTAACTTGGCCTTATTTTGGTAATTGACGTGGCCTGATTATGTGTAATTTTGTTATGACTTATTTCTTTTCTGTTTGATCTGATTGTTGGATGAATTTTGGAGTTTGGATGGTTTGGATGGTATTGGTATTAAAATGATTTTTTGTGTTTTGGAGTATGGGATTTTGGAGTTCTGGAGTTGGAGTTGGAGTTCTGGAATTGAGGTTCTGGAATTTAAGTTTTGGAGTACTGGTTTGGCGCATGGATAATTATAAAATTATTATTATTTTTTTATTTTTTTAATGAACATAAGGCAATTATTCGCCTCCCAGCACCTTATATTTTTAATTATTTTGTTTTTAGAAAATAGGTTTGACCGTAAAGTCATTTTTCATTATTTGTTTAAAGGTTTTTCCCAATTGTGGGAGGCAAATATTCGCCTCCCACCACGTGGCGGCTTCTGAGTGGACCCGTCTCGTCCATTTGACAGGGTTGTGAGCCTTAATGGATATAAGAGGCGAATATGGGCCTCCTGAACTCTTAAAGGGCTGTATTCGCCTCTTATATTACATACTACTATGGGTGGCCTTCAAACGCCTCCCATATCCTGATGCTATATTGAAGCATTGTTGTAGTGTCGTTCGACAATTGTAATCTTTTTCTCTTCGTTCAACTCAATTTTTTAGTGTTTTCCTTTTCATTTCATCATGTGTTCGTTGATCACATTACATGATTTGTTGAGAAGATTGTTGTAATTAAACTCGTCCGCACTCTGCAACTTCGCGCACATCATTTATCAAACAACTTCATGAAAACTACGAATAGTACTAATTCTTTCCATGACCGAGTTAATAATATATAAAGACTTATTTTTCCCACTTTTCACCAATTCATAATTCTCATAGTGATCACATCAACAATAATAGACTTCAAATCAGTGAGGGCCTTGAACCACGACTGAACATATCAATTTATCGCTTTTATTAGCACGTTCACTTGATATATAACAGATTTCATAAATAAACGATATTTACTAAATAACCAGTGATGGGGATATTTTAGGATTGGCCCAATACTGCATATTGGGCCGGCCCAACAACATTAACCTATTTTAGAGTGCATCGAACATGCCCTATTCGATGTTTGATGTGCATCGAACGACTCTTGTTCGATGCGCGCATCGAACCAATCCGATTCGATGCGCATTTACAGCTATCATTGGAACCCGCGGGACGGAGGCTATATATACCCCTTCCCCTTGTAATCCATGTACGTTTTGATTGGATAATCACTTTGAGCAGCTCTACATCAAACATAGAATATTCGACTCTCACTCATATCGAACCTACTACATTCGACACACATCCAGACCAAATATTAGATGTTCGACACGGTATTGAGAAAATGATAGTGAATTCGATACACAATCGAGCATCGAATCTCTTAGATTCGACATATCAGAATTCGACTCAGGACCGTTACTATACATCCAACATCGAACAACAACGATTCAACACGTCAGCATCGAACGCCTTAGATTCGATACGTTGAACTTATCTTGTATTTTACCTGTTTAACCTAGTAATCTTGTAATAGGTGTTCCGGACCAAGCTAGTCCGATTATTAATTTGATTTGCATTACTTTGGTTATTTATATTCCAATTGTATTGTATTACAGTGTTCTGCTACCTCGACGAAATAAGACCAAAATATTGGCGCCGTCTGTGGGAACACTAAATTCTTATAGTTTATTAGGTATGACTTCCAGGATTACCATATCTCGTAGTAGAGCTGTAGAGGGACCCAATGAAGAGGCCGGACGGATAACCCCTGACCAAATAATCCCGGACAATGCGGGACCATCAGCAGTACCCGCGGGGGTACCAACACCCGCAAGGCAAGAAATGCAGGGACTTCAAGGTGTGGAGGCACCAAGAACTGAAGCATGTTCCACTGGGGCAACGACAACACTGTTTCAATTCCGAACACCATAAGAAATGAAATCATGGCAATGGTAAAGGCCGCGCTGGTAGAAGTGCTGACTTCCGCACCGCCCGTACTGACACCGCCGCCTGTTGAACATCCAGAGATCTTAAGGGAACAAAGGTTCCACGGCTAGGATACCAAGAATAGAGGAGAAGGAGAAATCAAGACATGACAACAGAAGAAGTAAACCCGCATCCGAAGAACGACATAGAAAAGAAAAATCGGCCCGTGACGATCAGAGAAGGAAGTTGAAATTAGTTGAGGTGCAATCAAGAAGGCACCATGAGACGAGAAGAAAAGAAAAGGAGGGAAACCAAAGGGATGAACCAAGATGAAGAGAGGATAAGGATGACATGAGACACCCGGAGAGTCATGATTCCAGGAGGGAGCATGATAAGGAAGGAAACCAAAGAGATGAACCAAGAAAGAGAGAATATAGGGAAAATAAGAGACGTCTGGAGAGTCATGACACTAGGAGGGAGCATGACGAATTGATTAGGAAAATAGAGAGGCTTGAGAGGGAGAAAGCCGTAATCGATGGTCGGATGGCACATGTGGACGATACTTCAAATAACAGCCCATTTTCCGAAGCGATAGAAGCAGAGATCTTAGGACAGGGGGCAAAGATCCCGGACCTAAAAACTTACGATGGTAAGTCTGATCCCCGCGATCACCTTTTCCACTTGGATAGGCTGTCTTTGTACGATTTCAAAGAGAATATCCAAGCCAGGATATTCGCAACAACCCTGTCAGGGGTAGCCATGGACTGGTTTAACCGGATTACTCCAGGATCAATCAAAAGCTACAAGCAACTGAGGAAGATGTTTGAAGATCAATTCTCGAGTCAAGCTAGATTGGTTTTGGATCACTCCCATCTCTATACCATGAAACAAGAAACCAATGAAAGTCTGAAGGACTTTATGAAATGTTTCAATACGGAGCTGCTAAGGATAGACAACCCGTCTGGAGAGATGATAATGAGCATAATGTTTCGAGCAACCACCAACACAGTCTTTAGTGGGGAGTTACTCAGACGCAAACCTACCACTATCGAAGAAATTAATAAGATAGCGCAGGAGGTGGTTCACTTTGAGGAGATGATGGCGACCAAAATTCCCGTTATAGCACCTCTAAAAGAGAAGAAACGAGGAAGGGAAGATGAAAACCGTAACAACAACAACAGTAGGAGCAAAAACAATAGATACCGGGAAAGTTCGCCCAGGCGGTACACGCCTCTGAATGCTCACATCATGACAGTATTCGGGGTAGCAAAGAGAAAATATTGACTGAGAGAGCCCAGACAGATGAAGGAATCCAAGGCTACAAGGTTTTCGACCCAATTATGCAAATACCATAATCAGAAGGGACACAAAATCGAAGATTGCATGAATCTCAAAGATGAGATCGAACGGTTATTGAAGGATGGAAAACTTGTGGAGTTTGTAAAAAAGGTTCAGGAACAAGAAAATAATGCCGACAGGAAGAGAACTCCATTGCGTAGGAAGGATAAACAAAGAATGGTCGATGAACCACATTTGTTCGAGTATTCTCAGATTGAAGATGGAAATGTCAGAAAAGGCATGATCAACATGATATCAGGAGGGCCAGGGGGAGCGGATTCCACCAACGACCGAAGGAGAATCTTGAGGCTCATTGAATCGGATAATTTTGTCAATATGGCTAGCATACTTAGGATCTAGGAGTTGCCGCATGAAGAGATTATGTTCTCAACAGCAGACCTCCGAAAATTGAGCACACAGGCCATTCAAATGTCAAAACTAAATTGCCCTTTGGTAATAACTGTGGACATAGCAAATTATGGAATCACGAAGATGTTGATGGACCACGGTAGCTCAATCAACGTGCTGTTCAGCTCCACACTGGCCAAAATGGGACTGAACGACCAGACATTGGAACCGATGAGAACATTGCTTCACAGATTCGGGGGTCTAGAGATAGTCAATCTCGGAATGCTTATGCTCCCTACCTCATTGGGTACGACGCCGAAAAGAAAAACACTTATGGCAAACTATGTGATTGTTGACATGCATTTCGCATACAACAGAATCATAGGAAGGCCTGCGTTAAATGCATTCCGAGCATTACCATCAACTTACCACCAAATGGTGAAATTTCCAACTCTTTCCGGCACAGGCGAAGTAATAGCAGACCATATTGCAGGTTGGAAGTGTTACGTGACTTCGCTCCGGACGCGGCCACAACAGGAAGAAGACGTAGTGAAGGCACTAGCTCCCATGCGAATGGAGCACATTGCTTAAAGAATTCTAATTCGAGTTATAAGAGTCCTTAGTATTTTGAATATTTTGAATAATATTTATTCGTCCCCTCTGCCATGACGAGCATGATGGGCAAACATGTATAAACTTAAAATAGGGACACCAAGAATGTGAGCCCGGGAAGCAACATAGGAAAATATGGCAAAATATGCTTTTGAATCAAGCTCCGATTAATCGATCTAACCTTTTGATTAATTGATCTTTATGAAATCCATCTAACCTCCATGATCAAACCTTATGCAAGATATAACATTGGAAAAGGAAACAAGAGGGACAAAAACTCTGTCCATCGTGGCACGAGACACAGCAAATCCCCAAAAGGCAACAAGAGGGACGGAAACTTTGTCCAACGTGGCACGAGACACCGCAAATCCCCAAAAGGCAACAAGAGGGACAAAAACTCTGTCCATCGTGGCACGAGACACCGCAAATCCCCAAAAGCCAATGAGAGGGACGAAAACTCTGTCCATCGTGGCACGAGACACCGCAAATCCCCAAAAGGGAACGAGAGGGACAAAAACTCTGTCCATCGTGGCACGAGACACCGTAAATCCCCACAAGGCAATGAGAGGGACGGAAACTCTGTCCATCATGGCACGAGATACCGTAAATCCCCAAAAGGCAACAAGAGGGACGAAAACTTTGTCCAACGTGGCACGAGACACCGCAAATCCCTTAAAGGCAACAAGAGGGACCAAAACTATGTCCATCGTGGCACGAGACACCGCAAATCCCCAAAAGCCAATGAGAGGGACGGAAACTCTATCCATCGTGGCACGAGACACCGCAAATCCCCAAAAGGGAACGAGAGGGACGAAAACTCTGTCCATCATGGCACGAGACACCGCAAATCCCCACAAGGCAATGAGAGGGACGGAAACTCTGTCCATCATGGCACGAGACACCGTAAATCCCCAAAAGGCAACAAAAGGGACAAAAACTCTGTCCATCATGGAACGAGAGACCGCAAATTCCCGAAAGGCAACAAGAGGGACGGTAACTCTGTCCAACGTGGTAGGAGACATCGCAAATCCCCAAAAGGCAACAAGAGGGATGAAAACTCTGTCCATCATGGCATGAGACACCGCAAATTCCCCAAAAGAAACAAGAGGGACGAAAACTCTGTCCATCGTGTCATGAGACACCACAAATCCCCAAAAGGCAACGAGAGGGACGGAAACTCTGTCCATCGTGGCATGAGACATCACAAATCCCCAAAAGGCAACAAGAGGGACAAAAACTCTGTCCATCGTGGCACGAGATACCGTAAATCCCCAAAAGCCAATGAGAGGGACGAAAACTCTGTCCATCGTGGCACGAGACACCGCAAATCCCCAAAAGGGAACGAGAGGGACAGAAACTCTATCCATCATGGCACGAGACACCGCAAATCCCCACAAGGCAATGAGAGGGACGAAAACTCTGTCCATCATGGCACGAGACACCGTAAATCCCTAAAAGTCAACAAGAGGGACGAAAACTTTGTCCAACGTGGCACGAGACACCGCAAATCCCCAAAAGGCAACAAGAGGGAGAAAAACTCTGTCTATCGTGGCACGAGACACCGCAAATCCCCAAAAGCCAATGAGAGGGACGGAAACTCTGTCCATCGTAGCACGAGACACCGCAAATCCCCAAAAGGGAACGAGAGGGACGAAAACTCTGTCCATCGTGGCACGAGACACTGCAAATCCCCACAAGGCAATGAGAGGGACGAAAACTCTGTCCATCATGGCACGAGACACCGTAAATCCCCAAAAGGCAACAAGAGGGACAAAAACTCTGTCCATCATGGAACGAGACACCGCAAATTCCCGAAAGGCAATAAGAGGGACGGTAACTCTGTCCAACGTGGTAGGAGACACCGCAAATCCCCAAAAGGCAACAAGAGGGATGAAAACTCTGTCCATCGTGGCATGAGACACCGCAAATTCCCAAAAAAAAACAAGAGGGACGAAAACTCTGTCCATCGTGGCATGAGACACCGCAAATCCCCAAAAGGCAACGAGAGGGATGGAAACTCTGTCCATCGTGGCACGAGACATCACAAATCCCCAAAAGGCAACAAGAGGGACGGAAACTCTGTCCATCGTGTCATAAAACACCGCAAATCCCCAAAAGGCAACGAGAGAGACAAAAACTCTGTCCATCGTGGCACGAGACACCACAAATCCCTAAGAGATAATAAAGAGAGACGGAAACTCTGTCCACCGTGGCATGATATACCGCAAATCCCAAAAGAGGCTAAGGAGGGACGGAAACTCTGTCCATCGTGGCACGAGACACTGAGAATCCCACACAAACGATGAAGAGTGACGGAAGTTATTTCCAAAGTGGAAAATATTGCTGTGAATGCTTGGAAAAGAAGAAAGGGACATACACTACGCATAAAACTGTAAGTGCTACTTGAAAACCGTAATTCAGAAAAAGATATGACCGCTACATTCAAAGAGGCAAAAAATAACCACTGAACGAAAGTACAAGAAATAAAATTTAATTTGTCCAAGAACGACAAGTGATACCTATCCCTACGAGGAATAACACTAAACATGATGATTCTAACCCTGTTAGATAAAACACTATCCTTTGCTTCTTAGCAAAACGAACTATTTTCCACGAAAAGAATATGAGCTTTAAATTAAGCAAATCAATGCGAAGATTTATAAAATGCAACCATCCTAGTCATTCGACTATTTAACAAATAAAAGGCGATGCAGCGCCACAAATAAAAAGCAAATAAAAAATTGTTCATAACATAGAGAAACAAATATGAATGCCTTCAAGCCACAACCTCAATTTTCATCCTCATCCTCGGAGGAAGGATACGCTTTAGGCATTGGGGGCAGCGACGAAAGTCTGTGAAGGACAAGGCTTTCGTTTTCGAGCAACACGGCAAACTCGTCAGGAGACTTAGGCTGAGAACTCATTGTGGCCGACAAAGTTTCTAGATTAGGCCCCAAAAAAGATCCAACCATTCTCGCTTGAAACCACCACGAACGTACTTCATTTTATAGAATTGGTGGACAGTCAGAACCTGAGCCTTGCGAGCCCCGCAATCGCATCGACGAGCACTAACCTCTTGGAAGGTGTTGCTACGAAAGAACTCCTTGGCGATCTCCACCCTCTGCTGAGCGGAAACCTATATGAACACAAAGGAAATTAACAACAAAGAATATAAAAAGAACACAAAATGCAAAGAGTGAGGATTCTTTACCTTATTAAGGCCGCACAAGTATCTAACACCATCGGCGTGGTAAGCTTTCTCCTTTTTCGCCGCCACATCCATCTCGAGTTCGGTGACTCATTTGGTCAGCTTCTCGTTGCTCGCCAAGAGATTGGATACTTGTAGTTTGAGCTGGTCAGCAGGCTCCTGCACCTGTTTAGTCGCCTTGACCGCTTTATCTTTTGCATCAAGGACAGCCTTAAAGGCTTCAGCATCTCCACCATGGAGCTCGCCTCTATTCTGTGGCTATCCACTTGTGGCCGCTTCATGAGCTTGCACCAGCGCCGCAAATATGGCATCCACAATCCAGCCATCCTAGAAAATAATGAGCAAACAAATCAACATTTACACCACAAGCTCAGAAACAATTAACTCAGGAAGAAGTCTTTATTACCGTCGTCAACAAGTGAAGAGCGTTGCGTTCCACCATTCTCCTCTCTTCGGCGGAGACCGGATGAGGCACGACAAGGTTGGGAAGAAGAGTTTTCAGAGTATCGATAGATGCAGCCTCTGATATTTCATATCTCCCAACCTGGGCACGTGGACCCTGGCTAGACTCAACCCCATCATTTGGCCCCGTAGCATGGGCAGGGCCACTCGCAACGCTCGGACCACCTGCATGAATGGCAGGTGAGATAGTCCCTCCGATTTGGGAGCGACTCTGGTGAACTCTTCTCCTCTTGGTCTGGGCAACACATTCGGTATTGTCACCCAGACCAGCAGCCATGCTCTAAGAAGCCTTAGCAGCAGCTGACACAGCATTGCGATTCTCTCCTAGAATATCCTCGAAAGGATCAACATAAGAATCGACAACGACAATAGTTGAGGGCTCAGTAATGGTTTTCTTGCCCTTGTTCTTCCTCTTTCTTGGAGGAGGAATCTCCCGAGTAGTGGTGGTTTGAGAGCTTGCCTGGTCGGCAGCAATGGCTCGGTTCATACGGACGTGGTGATCCATGATAAATTCGCCTATAAGAATATCACCTTGTTAGGATATTCATATTATTAACACAAACCAAAATATCAAAAAATATGCAAAACTATACCAAGAGTAAATCTCCCGTTATACTGAACCGGGGACAGACCAGCTAGAGATAAGACTCGACTCTCTACCAATTTTTTGACATCAAACTGTTGATGTCGCACTAAATTCGGGATAAAGTTACAACCCCATGACGTTGCAGAAATATCGGGGGGTATCACTACCTTTGAACCGGTATACCAATCTCGGCGATATTGCCTAAATTCGCCCTCGTAGCTTTCTGCGATATAAAAATACCATTTTTTCCAGTCTTTCCCGTACCCCATATCTTTGCCATTCAGAAACTTGCAGTGCCATTGCGCTTTAATATGGTAGAACATGTCCTCTCGCCTCGCAATCTCAAACAAAGTATAGAACTCGTTGGGACTTTGAGGTTCACGCAGCGCTTTCAGGACAATAATGAAACCTATCAAGTTACCATAAGAGTTTGGGGTAAGTTGTCCTGGGACGAGATCAATAGTCCTTAGGAGCATTCTAAGCTCAATAGGTATTGGGAAGCGAAGCCCATTCAACAGCTGGCCAACAAATACAGTCATATGCCCTGGCGGCGGGGTGTACATGCGGTCATTTGGCCCGGGAAGAACAATCTTATACCTATTCGATATATCAAATTTCTCGCGCAAAGCCTTATGACTATGTTGGAGGCGGGAGACGTACATATGATACGCCATCCCTGCAACCTCGGCGTGATCATCAAACTCCCTGTTAATGAATTCTACATCTTCGTCGGCCTCACTAGGTGCACGGTTATCCAAAGATGATGACGCTTGTGAATTATTGCTGTCATCCTGAGGCGCCGCGTGCTCAGTGTTAGCATCGGCTGAATTGATAACTTCTATATCAATTAATTCCACTTCGTTTACTATGGCTATATTCGAGCCCGCGGGAGCATTGGATGGGCCCACCACAGAGTCTCTCGAACCAGAGCTTGAGCCGCTACTCGACTCACTCTAAGAAGTTGACTCAGAACTCACCATCGCCGACGAGAAATAACTGAAATAAATTAAAAAGAAACAAAGACTGATTGCGGGTAAATACGTCACTTTCGGCTCTCATAACACTCTCGCAACGTACCTAAAGTGGCTACTTATCGAAAAGATATAGATATCTAATAGACAAGAGCATATTAATTACCTTGATTGAATATGCGAAAGCAGCAACGTTTGTTCAATCGACTGGCCTGATAAACAGAAACAAGGTGGAAAATATTAAAATCGCAAAAATAATATCAGTATATCGAGCTAAAGCAGAAAAAATGCTCTAAGGCACTGCATCGAACGCTCTACGTTCGATGCCAAGAGCATCGAACCGACGATGTTCGATGCAGACCGCATAGAACAAGTCCTGTTCGATGTGGTTTACCTGAGAGAGCAAGTTCGCAAGGAGGAGAATGAGCTTCTCGCAACACTCTCCCCTTTATATAGACAACGGAAGGCCCATCAAGCCCACATCAGATTAAGCATCGAACGAGTGCATCGAACGCATCTCGTTCGATGCATCGTAACTAGAGCATCAAACACACCCTGTTCGATGCACAACATCATTTTTCAATAACAATTGCAAGCTATGTTATTGTAATCCATTCAGAAGTAACGTATGATTAAGAATATCTCTAATTAGTACAAAAAACATTATCAAGGTGGAACGCAACCAAACCACTTCAATATCAACGGCTTATTTCTTATAAGTTTGGCAGCCGTTCTCTATCGACACCGTCTCCCAAACTGGGGGAACTATGTGATGGGGATATTTTGGGATTGGCCCAATACTGCATATTGGGCCTGCCCAACAACATCAACCTGTTTTAGAGTGCATCGAACATGCCCTATTCGATGTTTGATGTGCATCGAACGACTTTTGTTCGATTCGATGCGCATTCTACAGCTGTCATTGGGACCCGTGGGACGGAGGTTATATATACCCCGTCCCCTTGTAATCCGTGTATGTTTTGATTGCATAATCACTTTGAGCAGCTCTACATCGAACATAGAGCATTCGACTCTCACTCATATCGAACCTACTACATTCGACACACATCCAGACCGAATATTAGGCGTTCAACACGGTATTGAGAAAAAGGATAGTGAATTCGATACACAATCCAGCATCGAACCTCTTAGATTCAACATATCAGAATTTGACTCAGGACCGTTACTATACATCCAACATCGAACAACGGCGATTCGACACGTCAGCATCGAACGCCTTAGATTTGATACGTTGAACTTATCCTGTATTTTACCTGTTTAACCTAATAAGCTTGTAATAGGTGTTCCAGACCAAGCTAGTCCGATTATTAATTTAATTAGCATTATTTTGGTTATTTATATTCCAATTGTATTGTATTAATAAGACCAAAATAACCAGAAAGAAAACTTTATACATATGAAATTAGATACATTATTCAACAATCACCCTTACATATAGAATGACCTCAGTGGTCAGTACAAACATTACATGCATGATGTACTTTATGCATTGCCATAACTTAATTATATACGTAACTAAATAAATTTAACCAATTGAAATAAAAATAAAATTAAAGACCAGAAGTAAATGGCACATTGGTAGCAGGCAACCAAGAATTTCCAGCAATAAAGCTTCCCACAGTAAATTGGGATGCCTCAGAGGCGCTTGTAATCACGTGAAATCCTTTCCATGTCACACGATTAGCCGTGGATGATCCAGCACCCGTGTTTGCATATTCTCCATAGTACAAAGTATTCAGCGCAAAATCCCCACTCCATGGCATCCAACCCGCCGGAGCAATCAAGCTATCCAACGAAGTCTTCATGAACACAGTACGCGAGTATTCTTTCCAGGGTCGACCCAAGTAAGTCTTCACAGATCCTTGAACGGGTTTTAAATCAGGCGCAGCTGTGACCCGGCAATTGTGGATAGATATCCCGGTGTTTTGGTTCGGGTCAGTCCGGCCTTGAGCGGTTATGGTATTGGTCTTGTTAGGCGGGTTTCTTGGGTATATGTTGCAGTTTTGAAATACAACTGCAGCGTTACCAAATATGAAGTCTACCGTGCCATAAATGTCGCATTCCCTATA
This sequence comes from Linaria vulgaris, assembly GCA_948329865.1. NCBI lineage: Eukaryota > Viridiplantae > Streptophyta > Magnoliopsida > Lamiales > Plantaginaceae > Linaria > Linaria vulgaris. The sequence continues at coordinate 38,057,399 of OX415253.1, forward strand.
AAACTGTCTTTCGGAGTGGACATAGAGCGTGTCTTGGTAGCCCTCAAAACTACATTGATAGAAGACCGAGAGGTCAGATCCGGATCGAAAGGCCACGGCTTGGTGGTTTTTAGCCCCTGCCGTGTTTCTAAATGTGATGCCTCGTGCGATGAACCCGTCTCCAACAGCAGCTTCATATAACAATCGAAGAAAATTAATTGATTGTGCCTTTTGTTTTCCTTATTAGCAAACAATACATCATCATATTTAAATAAATATTCGACATTCAAATAAATAAATTACAGGGAAAATCGACATTACTTGAATATACCAAACATTATATTAGCTTTTAATATTTTTATTATTTTATTTACAGATTTTTCTGGTTGCTAATTCATCATGAAGTTACTTGCAACAGTTACTTGCCCGCCCGACACCCACTATTTGCTAGGCTTTAACTTTAACGGTAAAATTACTTCCCTATTAGATTATTTAAGGCTTATGAAGTTATTAATTTGGGCCTTATAGCATTAGCAGCTATATATATATCCAGCTATTTAATACTACACTAAAATTTTGTCAAGTTATTTGATGCGTATATACATATAACGCCAGCTGCAAAAATGTGCGTACTTGTTGACAGATAAATGCTGCGTGCTTTATAGAAATAAGGGCGATTTATAATTTTTGTCCGTTAATTTCCACCAACTTCAGGTTTTGCCCTTTTTTGGACCGGGCTTTATTTTTGCCCGGTAATTGTTTTTTTTTTTTTAAAAATACCCGATGGGCTTGGTCGAAGCCCAGAGTTGAGCCCGTCGGGCATTTTAAAAAAAAAAAAACAATTACCGGGCAAAAATTATAAGTTGGTGGAAATTAACGGGCAGAAATTATAAAAAGAGAAAATGTTGATGGCTTCACCCCGCACTTTGTCTAATTGCTTAGAATTAATTACCTATATCGGTCATGGAGTTAGATAAAATCTATGAAGAATATATATGTGTGGCTAATTCTGTGTTAAACGCCTCTCGATGGTTTTCTTACTTAATTAACAGGACTTTTTTCTTCCTCTACGTTGCCGCCGCCACCACCACCTCCCCTCCCCTGTTTGATTGACCCATTTCATCAAACACCTCAACTGCAAAACAAAAAAAAAGAGAATTTCAAAGAGAAATGGCACTAGCCGAAGCAAGGGCTTCTTGGTAGAGAACGGCCAACCGATGCTGGTCTAAGAAGACGCCAAAAGAGCTCCGAACACGAGCCCCGTCCCTTTTAACCGAATCCCTTCGTATAATAATTTATCCCCAAATTCAAAGTGTTTGGAGATATTATTGGCAATTCCGACTATTATTATACTCTCTCAACTCTTCTTGTTTAATGATGTATCCAGATGTGTTTGGAGATATTCTTGGCAATTCCGACTATTATTATACTCTCTCAACTCTTCTTGTTTAATGATGTATCCAGATTTTTGTTGCAAGTTGCATAATTTTCACTCGGATCATGAACCAAAGACTCCAAATCCGGTGAGCTTCAGTTCATTTGGCAGTTTTCCATATCACCATCAGAGGAATTTAATTGTTTGTCGATGAAAACTTGCTGTTGACAGGCGTAATTTGATGGCATTTGTAGCCACCACTTTGAATTTGGGGATAAATTAGTATACGAAGGGATTCGGTTAAAAGAGACGGAGCTCGTGTTCGGAGCTCTTTTGGCGTCTTCTTAGACCAAGCATCGGTTGGCCGTTCTCTGCCAAGAAGCCCTTGCTTCGGCTAGTGCCATTCCTCTTTGAAATTCTCTTTTTCGGTTTTGCAGTTGAGGTGTTTGATGAAATGGGTCAATCAAACAGGGGAGGGGAGGTGGTGGTTTTGATGTTGACAGGGGTAAATCATAGAGGAAGAAAAAAGTCCTGTTAATTAAGTAAGAAAACCATCGAGAGGCGTTTAACACAGAATTAGCCACACATATATATTCTTCATAGATTTTATCTAACTCCATGACCGATATAGGTAATTAATTCTAAGAAATTAGACAAAGTGCGGGGTGAAGCCATCAAAATTTTCTCTTTTTATAATTTCTGCCCGTTAATTTTCACCAACTTATAATTTTTGCCCGGTAATTATTTTTTTTTTAAAAAATGCCCGACGGGCTCAACTCTGGGCTTCGACCAAGCCCATCGGGCATTTAAAAAAAAAACAATTACCGGGCAAAAATAAAACCCGGTCAAAAAAAGGGCAAAACCTGAAGTTGGTGGAAATTAACGGGCATAAATTATAAAAAGCCCTAGAAATAACCTTCTTGTAACCAAATATAATACTAAATCTTACCTACCTAAAGTGTTACTTGCAACCTTATCCGAGAAAAAAATATATGACGTTTTATAAGTCTCGCTGACGACGACTTTTTCGTGTAACTAGTAAGTCATTGTTTAAAGTATATATATAGCGTGCAATTGCAAGAAACAAACTCAAGATGAGAACTGGGAGAATTACACGTATTACCCTAAACAATAAAATAAATCTATTAATATATATATATATATATATATATATATATATATATATATGCATTTTTTGTGCCTTATCTAATTAATCTCAACTCATCATTCAAGAGTCTAGAGTCTAGACAGTTACCTGATAGCGGGCATTGGTCATTTGGATTAATAAAACAAATTAGTCGAATTGAGAACGATATATATCAATCGCTAGTTCTTTAACTAATCCTTAAAGTCAAATGACGCCCGACCCCTACAACCGTATCTATACAAGTAATTGTCGGCAAGCCGTCACGTTTAACTTATAACCAGGTTAATGTCAATTAAATTTATTGATGTATTCAATAAACCGCAATCAAAATGGTTTGTGGAGGGTGTTAGAGCAATAACCCACCCATCTACCTTGTGTCTTGAGATAATTACGTGTGCATGTGAATATTCATTCATTTCTTCAATTTATTTTACGAAGTTGTAGGTTTTGTAAAATTATCTATGCATGTTACTAACTAGCTAGCTCGTAAATACTTACCAACCGTGGCCGATTTAAAGGTGGTGGTGCCTCCATCAACACTTTTGCTCCCAGTAATAATAGTCTTGCCAATACCATCACCCAACAACATAATATTCTTTGCTGCAATATTCACATTCTCGCTATACACCCCTTGCTTCACATATATCACGTACCTACTCGACGGCTTACCAGCCGCAGCGACGGCCGCACTCACTGTGTTAAAGTTTCCAGAACCGTCTTTGGCCACCACTACGTTCGCCTTAGGGCTAGAAGACTGAAGCAACTTCCGATCACCGGGCCTCACCCACGTCGGAAACCCGTCTTTGTTATTATTAGCAGAAGCCCCTTTATTCAATGCCAAAGTATTGCTCAGCAAAAAACTCACGTTGTTCGACATCAACGGGGGCACATAATCTGTCACGCCAAGGTCGGCAAACCCTGTGCGGCAAGTCTCTAGATTGGTTAGGGCGGTGCTGAGCCACGTTTGGGCGTCCTTCGCTGTGCACTTTGTGTTGGGATCAACTGTTTTGTTGATTTTGAGTATGGTGTGCTCGTACAGCTCCATACAGTCGGCCCATGCCGCCTTTTCCCTCTCGTTACGGCACTTGGGGCCCAGAGCATACACGTTGTTTTGAGCGTGCATGCAGCGGTCAAGTGCTAACTCGGTTGAAAGCTTAAAGAAGTCGGATTTTCCTTTGATGGGGACTCGGTATTTAGGGTTACTCGACATGAAGTATTCACATGGTTGGGGATGTGGAGTTTGGCTACACCAAGATTTGATTTCTGCATTAGAGTAGCCTGAAGAAATCACAACATTTGGCAAGATTAAGAAAGAAAGAAAGATAAGGTTTAAGATATTAATCTTCAATGTCATTTCTTTTTAGTTTAGCTTTGAGGCTTTGTAATTGTGTGTGGAGTTGGTGTATGATGTGGTTCGTTTATATAGTGAGAGGGACTTTGGACGATAACAAAGTGACTGGGACGCATGACTTCTTCTAGTCTTAGTTTTTATTTAGGGATAATTCTATTAAACCCCCCAAACTATGGTACCTTTATGGGGACAAGGTCAGAACTATGATTTTAGCGCTGGTGCCCCCTAACCTTTGGTACTATGTTCGAAGGTGTTTTGTGCGTGTTTCCGGCCCAAAATGCACGGAATATTCCAATTAGATTCTGTCACGTGACTTTGACACGTGACCCCTAAGGGTAAAATTGTCCCGTCACTTAGCCTATATAAAAAAAAAGGACTAAAGATGAGGGGGCACAATCCACAATCCCTATTACAACTTTCAGAAATTTGGGGGAAAATAGGAGCGGCGATTTAGGGTTCTTCCAAAAAATTCAATTTCTTGATTTTACTTCAAATTTACGGTCAATCTTAAGTGAAATGGGCTGGAAACTACGAGAAACGCCAGAAAGAGGAGAAATGAGAAGAGGAGGAAGAGAGACGACAGTTCGTCGGATGAGGAAGAAGAGCGTAGGAGGAGGAGGATTCCTCTGAGCAGCGGCATAAGAGGAGGAGCAGGAGGGCTTATTCTAAGTATGATTCTGATGTCAGTGGCTCGGATGATGCTCGAGCGGGCAGGGACAGGAAGAGATCTGGAAACATCGCCACGCAGAGGACTAAACTCACTGCTGGTATGTACTCAAATAGTTAAATTTCAAGTATGGTCCATTATATGCAATCTTTCTTAGTTTATGTGTTGGAGACATCAGCTTAACGAGTTACATGCGGTAATCTAGTTGATAGAGGTCATTTGTTCTGTCTGCTCAATTTGGTTTGTTGGTCTCATAGCTTTTCTTCTTATCAGTGGAAGTAGTTATTAGAACCTAAATATGTATGATTACTAGTTGCTGAGTGGTTGTTGAAATGTGTGATCGTTGTGTGTGCCAATTGTAATTGAATTGTTATCCAAACTAACAAATTTTCATTTCGTCTTATTTTTTTCGGCTTGATGAGTTTTTGTGAAATGTGCTAAAGCTTTTTCCCATTTTTATTACTCATGTTAGTGAAGAAGGTGCTATCTTTCTCCCAGTTTGTTTGATGCTGAAAATTGAAAGTAATTTTTATCTTATTTACTGCTCAGAATTGTATGTTTAATTGATTGACACTTCATTGTCCCTTCATCATATTCATTTGGTACTAGTTTTCTAGCCTACAACTGACATGTAGCTACACATTGAAGTGATGATTGCATCATAAGATTCCAATCTTGAATTTTGTGAAAGCACATAGTATGCTAGGGCACTGCAATATATGGCATTAATAACTGTAATGGTTGAGATTGATTTGGTTTTCTAAGTATATGTCAGGGTTATGAGTGCACCAAGGCATGACAAAAACGCCATATCACATCATCTTTAGGTTATTTGGGAGAACGCCTAAATTTGCTAATAAATGTTAAGAAAAAGAGTTTTCCCCACACTGCCAAAAATGCTTTGAGATATTTTGGGCTCGTTTGGATGTATTTTCGCAATTTGGTTTGACTCATTCTGTCTTATTGTATGCCATATCTAATTTTTGGATTCATATCAGGGCAAGAAAAAATGTGAGGAGTTTACAGGGAATGGATACATTTCAGGTGCTGTAAGTGTTACAATTGACAGGGTCAACAAGAAGCTGATTGAGAAGCATGTACGCAATACTGTGAAGACATAAGCCTAGGGGATCCTTTTTTTAGAGCTGAACATGATTGCACTACTTTTTGGTTGGGTTTTTAGGCGCTACAGTGTGTACAAAACATGTTTATGCCCTTTTATTTTGTGTAGATGTTAAGCCTTTCATATCATTTTGTTATGATGGAATTATGAATTTTGATGTTATGCACCTATTTTGATAAGTATGTTGTTATGATGGAATTCTGAATGTTGATGTCATTTTGAATTGGGAAAATGCATTACACTACAAAAGTTCGAGGTGCAAAATATAAGTATTTGAAGATTTAAGGACCAATTACGCACAAGACGAATAGTAACGGCACAAAAAATGCACAAAATACATAATTTAGGGGGCAAATCGCACATTCAATAGTTTAGGGGGCAAATCGCACATTCAATAGTTTAGGGGGTAAACATAAAAGGTGTTGAATAGTTTAAGGGGCTTAAAAGTTATTACAAAAAATTTCGGACAAAAACACCCTTGACCAAAAACACGTGCCTAACACGTGGCTGACGTTGCCGGTGCATTTTGGGCCGGAAACACGCACATTACACATTCGAACATAGTATCAAAGGTTAGGGGGCAATGGCGCTAAAATAATAGTTCTGACCTTGTCACCATAAAGGTACCATAGTTTGGGGGGTTTAATAGAATTATCCCTTTTATTTATTATGAAGGACATAGTAATACTTTATGTATAACGACATTCTAACATATGCTTTATTTTGGGTGTTGGTCGTGGTTTGGATAGAATAAACCTAATAATTCAGTTGTTCATTTGTTCGGTTCCCTGGTGATATTTGTGCAAAAGTTGACCTGGAAATGTATATGATGGAATTAATATTTAATATATATATATATATATATATATATATATATATATATATAGCTGGCAAGAACGCGTATATTATAGTTTGGAAATTAAATAGTTCTACAACTACTTATATTGTCTTAAGTCATGCATTGCGTATTAATTTAAGTAATTTCATGACGAGTACCATGCCACATTAATCGTAGAGCAAATTATTTTTTTTGCCCTTTAATTTTGGCTATGTTTGCCTTTTGCCCTTTAATTTTTCGGGCTCCACTTTTGCCCTATAATTCTTATTTTTTTTATCAAATATGCCCGTTGGGCTATTTTTCAGGCCCTTAAAGGTAAATTGTCCAAAATACCCCTGTTATATTCTTTATCACATATATATATGTATATATATACAGATATATAATTATTTCTCTATATATATTTATATCTTTAATAATTTATAATATTTATAAAAGTTATAAAAAACAAAAAAAAACATAAAAAAACATTTTAAAAAAAGAAAATCATCACCCCCCCCCCCCTCCTTCCTTCCCCGCCCCCCCTCCTTCCCCGTCGCTCCCCCCCCACCCCGCCGATTTGCAGCCACCCCGCTGCAAATCGCGGTGAATCACCGCGATTTGCAGCGGGGTGGCTGCAAATCGGCACCCCCGCTGCGAATCGCGGTGAATCACCGCGATTCGCAGCAACAGTGTTGTTGGCGGCGGGCGGCGGTGCGGTGGTGTGGATCTGGTGCGTGGTCGTGGCGATACGGTGGTTGTGTCGTGCGTGGTGGTGGTGCAGCGGTGTGGATCTGGTGTCGTTGTGTGCGACTGTGCGTGGTGGTGGTGCGTGCCTGGTGGCGACTGTGCGTGGTGGTGGTGACAGTGTTGTGTGCGACTGTGCGTCGTGGTGGTGGTGACTGTGCGTGATAGTGGTGACGGTGTTGTGTGTGACTGCCCGTGGTGGTGGTGACGGTGTTGTGTGTGACTGTGCGTGGTGGTGGTGGTGGTGATGGTGTTGTGTGTGACTGTGCGTGGTGGTGGTGACGGGATCCCCGCGGGTCGGGAACGAGATCCGGCCAGATTCGTGGTGGTGGTCGTGGTGGTGCCGCCGCCGGTGTGGGTGAGTGTATATATATATATATATATGTATATCTGTGCGATTTGCAGCGGGGTGGGGGTGGGGTGGGAGGGGGGGGGGGGGGGCGACGGGGAAGGGGGGGCCGCGACGGGGAAGGGGGGGGTGGCGACGGGGCAGGAGGGGGGGGGGGGGGTGGGGTCTATTTATTTATTTATTTTTTGTTTTTTTTTAAATTTTTATTATAAATAAATGAAATGACTATTTTGCCCTCGTACAAAAGCCAATAGGGCAATTTTGGTCAAAAAAATAGGAGTTAAAGGGCAAAAATGGAGCCCGAAAAGTTAAAGGGCAAAAGGCAAACATAGCCAAAATTAAAGGGCAGAAAAAATAATTTGCTCTTAATCGTATATTTCAATGTAAATCTTAATACAACTAATGGTTTGTTTAACGAATTAAATGACTGAGAAGTAACTCAATTAATCAGAGTCCCTTTTGAATACGATGGTATGAAAAAGAATGACTAAGAAGAGCGTGAACGCATTTCCTTTGGAGAACGTGAAATAGATTAACGGGAATATTAGGTTGAAATTATATAACGCAAGTAATTAAAATCATTTTTGATATTCGATTAACCAAGCAAACTCAAAAAAACTCTTTATTATTATATGTAGGAAGTGGAAAAAAGTATATTTACCTTCATCTATTACTATATTAAAAGCAAAGCCTCCCACTCACAAAATGAAAGTTTGGATACCGAGTTTCCAAAAATAACTCTACTTTGACTTTTCAACAATTAAAAAATAAATAATTAAAATAAGTAACTACTACCACTCCTAAAATCAGTTTTAGAAATTATATGAAAGTTGTGTTACATTAAAATTTATCTGATAATTTATATAGTTTACACGCGGTCCCGTGTGTGTCAAAGTTGCTAGTATATCTAAAATTAAAGTATTTTTTTTCATTCTTCTCTATGTAAAAAGAGTGAAACAACTTTTTCGGCATATTGACTTTTTGCCACCTAAATTACATTTTTCTCCTCCCACGACTTCCCTTTTTCAACGGTTTCCCGCAAAAGATACTTATTGGCATTGATATATCTGTAGTTTCTAGACTACAGAGATCTGGATAACGTGGCGTACGTTTTCTGTTTTTCTACTTGGAAATTTCGGCATAAATTGAACTGCGGTCCAAATTGTTGGAACATGAATTACAGACCGTTAATCAGTTAGTTACTAAACAAGCAGTCAGAAACTTGTCATGCATGTTGCTTTCAGCGAAACTTTTAATAAATCAATTACTTAGTTGGTAGTTTCAATAGCTTATCTATCTATCCAATGACTGAATTCAGAAAATAAAGTTATATAACAAATTTTACCACTCTTCATTGTATGCACTTCCTATACAATCGAATTATTTCTAGATTTCTGTTAGAATAATACTGTCTGATTTGGGGTGGTTTTGTCTGCTGATTTAGTAGATTGATAAGACACTCCACATCAGACTGGTCCATAATTGTGTTAATTAATTTTGTCCTTTATATGCCTGCACTCCAAGCATCGAGACACGAGGAGTTAAATTCTTAATGATGTCGAATTGAAGTTGAGAATGAGCCAAGATGACTACGTATCCCTTTGAGGGAATCAAGCCAAACGTAGTTCATTTATCTCTTTTGAATAAGCCTGAAATGACTAGTATGACCCTAAATATCGAATCTGGGAAGCGTCGAACTATCAAACGAAAGCGAATTTCATATAGAATAAATGTCGAACATGAGCGGGTTCGATGCTGGAATAACTATCGAATCCCAGAACTATCGAATTGTCATGGGTTCCATACTAAAACTCTCGAACGGGGATGATGAATGCTTAGCGATTGAACTGACTCGAGATCGATCGAACAAGATAACTGTCGAACGGAAATAACTATCAAACGCACGGTTCAATACTTGCAAGGTTGGTGAACCGTATTTCATTATCTTTTGTGAGTCTCGGGGTCGGGGTATTTATAGACCTCGCGATGTGTGCCCCGTTTCTCAAAAAGGCAATATCAACCGAACGGTACTGTTCGATTGTCCTGAAAGCGTTGAACCATCTCGATTCGATACTTTTTCGTTTGGGCCGTTAAGGGGATAGGCCGGGCTAGTTCATTTCTGGGCCACCTAAATCACTCCCACCATATATTCCCCTCCGATTTAGGAGTCGGTCTTGTTTAAAGAGCGGGTGCCAAATTTAAGAACTACCCGTGGATGTGCTTTAGACGTTTCAAGGAAGATACTTTGCTTCAAAATATGCTCCCCATATGGGAGCAGTAATCCGAAGGAACGGGTGATGGATAATAATATTCGACTTCAACGTATACCCCTCTATTTGAGAGCCGAAATCTGAAGGATCGGATGCCAAATGATGATATTCGGCTACAAATATATGCCCCAGTTTGAGAGCACTAATCTGAAGGATCAGGTGTCAAATAATAATATTTGGCTTTCAAATATGCCCTCCATTTGGGAGCTTTAATCCAAAGGATCAAATGCCAAATAATGATATCCAACTTCAAAATATATGCCCCCTATTTGGGACAACATAGCGTTGTATTCCCCCAATGAGATTTCCGTTGAAATTCTAGCAAGAATAACGTCGTATTCTACCTTGTTGTTGGTTACAATGAAGTTTAGAATTATAGAGCGTTGAAGCTCTCCTTCACCAAGGAACCGTATGTAAAAGTTTGGGTCTCATCTGGTATTGGTGGTTGATCCATCCACATGTAGAGTCCACACGTCTTTGACGTTTCCCATTGTGTCACTTAGAGCCTCTAAAGCTTACGCTCTCCCCAAGGTTTCGGCCACAAAGTCTGTACGGACTTAGTTATTTGTTCCCGTTTTTAGCGGTATCTAATGCCATATTTGCCAAGTTCTATGGCCTGTTTCACTAGTAATGTGCTTTAGCAAGACATGCCTGAGAAGTTTGTCCGTTAGTACCACTATGGGGTGTGACTGAAAATTGGCGCAATTTGCGTGACATGACAACAACTAATGTGAAATCCTCAATCTCAAGATGTTTTCTGCAACCTTAAATAACTCTAGTACGTAGTTAATAGTTTGAGGAATTTTTCCGTCCATTCACACTATAATCGTGCTTAAGGAGTTCTGAGATACTGCCAGGTGAAGGTGTAAAGTCTCTTCCTCAACTGGTTTGGCTCTCAACTGGTATAGCTAGTAGTGACAGGGAGGATGGATATTACTTTAGCTTCAAAAAAGCTTGCCCGAATTCCTTGGTCAACTCAAGTCTTGGCTTTCTTTAGGGCTTGAAGAAATGTTAGCATTTCTCTGCCATAGTGGAGATGATTCTCCGTACTGTTCTCATGCGTATGAAAAGCCATTATAAGTCACGTATACCTTTGATGCCATTGCTTTTGGTTTGTCGAGATTTACTTTAATCCATGATATCTAACTCATCATATAATCGAGAAATTTTTACCTCCATTGATTCTGATTGTGCACTTGTATGGGTTCGACTTCATGTTGTCGATGTAGAGCGACATGTTTTTTCGATGTGGTTGTGAAACATACTGGCCACCAACCTCTGAAAGGTAGTACCAACATTCTTTAGATTAAAGGTCATTTCCCTATAGCAGAATGCACCTCTGTCCGTAACGAAATGTGTGTGCTTGTACCGATAATAGTCATTAGTATTTGATGAAATCTAGTTTTGAGCGTCCATCTAATGGTCTTGACCAATGCAAGCAAAGACATACGTGTTGTCGCAGAGACATTAGATAAGCTTTACTCCACAATACTTGGCATACTAGTGTCAATGCGTATCATGAGGTTTGAGTTATGAGAACAGAAGCATACCTCGTTCGATTTGCCGAGAGGTTTTGGCCTGGGTCATGTCGGCTAATTGTTGCCTGATTTTATTGCGTCCTTTGTCCTCAAATCTGGTGGGACTTTTGTATCGAGGAGATGTTCAGTATTGTTGCTGTAATTTGGCCCAACAAGAGCTAGAGTTTTCCTTGTATCGCCAGGATTGTGAATCATGTCACTTCTTGGATTGAATCTCCTTGCCACGAGGCTAGGTAGCATGTATGTGCTTCTTTGTAGTCACCATGGACTTCACTCGCACCGCCATTGGTGGGGAATTCCATTTTTTGATGTATATAGATACCACTACTTTGACAATTATTTAGACCTAGGCGACCGATGATGTTGGTTGCAAATGGCGTGTCGATCACAAGGTGTCATGCACAACGTACTCCAACTTGTGAGTCCTTATTCTTGGCGATGTGCCAAATAAGGTTGGAAAACTACCGCATATATGATTGTGACTATTGAGCCATTGAAGTCGAGTAGTTAGGTTATCACTCTTTTTATATGAGTATCACCCAACTCTATTTTTTCTCTTATACATCTTAGGAGATGGCCTTTATTGAGTTTTCATTATCGATCTAGATCTTCTTGATGATGTCGTTACCGATAAGTGAACTATTTAAATGCGTTGCTTCTATTATTTGTGGTCAGATTTCCTTTTAGCACATGCGCGGTGTGTTGTGCCACATACCTTTTGTGAGGAATTTGCTATAGTAAAATTTGAATTCCTAGTGTTGTAGCTTCTTAGTGCTGAGTCTCATTGTGAAAGTGAAATCATGAAGGTGATCTGGTACTCGTGTCCTCATAATTCAAGGATACAGAGGGCCCTAATTGTTTGAGGAAGGAGCAAGTGTTGCATTGCCTTGGGGTTTCTAAATAATTATCTTGTATCGTGAGTGTTTTGAGGATTACGATCTCACTTCACATATTGGTTTTTTGATAGTTTTGACTGTTGTGTCTCGGCTACTGCATTAGTGTGTCTGGGTCGTGTGAGGGCGCGATAGTTACTCGTGCAATACATATTGTGGATAGTTCTCTAGTTAATCGAGGTAGATCTTGAGAGAATGCCTTAAATAGCACATATATATGTTTCTAAGCGCCATAATTGGGAGAGAGGTCATCCTGACGAAGGCCTTCGACCATAATAACAATGAAAATGACATATAAGTGAAGGATCTCGTGCGAGCTATTGAGGAGTTTCTCGAGCTTCTTGTGGCTTATTTGCTATAGACTATAGATATGTGCATTGATTTTGTAGGTTTTGTTTGTTTGAAGTCTTTTTCTATAGTCATGAGAGTTTATGGCATGCCTTAACTTCATTTAGGACAGATTTGGTGACAACCCAAGAGGTGAAGTTGCGCCATGCCGCTTAGAGTGGATTTCTTTTGAAATGATTGCCCAGTATGGAGAAGACATGAATCCTGAGGCTTGAGCATAAATATTTATTATGAAATTTCAATTTTTGTCTACTTGGGCACTGCGTCGCCCTTGTTTGGATACATCGTTGCATTCTTGTTTCATGATTGCTTGCGTCTTGCTTATGGCACTTTGCACTTTTATTTGTTATTGCTCAACGACATTGATGGCTAATTTGGTGAATCGATATTCGTATCTCTTGAGGTAGGGTTACATTTCATAGTAGTCTATACTTGTAATCAGTTGAATAGATTTTCATCGTACCACGTTGGGTAGATGTTCGTGGTGCTGCTTCGGACACATTTGCTTTGGATAGGTTTATATCGTACCATGTTGGGTAGATTTTTCTGATGCCGCTTTGGACACGGCTGCTTTGTACCGTGATAGATAGATGTTCGTCATACCACTTTGGGTATGTTTGCACCGTACCATGTTAGGTAGATGTATGTAATCTGCTATGCGTAGTATGATACGGTATCCAACCATTCAATCATATGTATATTTTGTTTGCATCTTGCTTTTTCCAACAAATTCTTTCTACCGACGATACTCGATTGGCATCGTCTTGCCAGCAGATGCCCATCCTATAAGATTTTAGGTTTGTATATGACCGTGTCAGGCCGATGTCCATCTATTGAGATTTTAGGTTTGCATCTGACCACATCGGATCGATGTCCATCTCTTGTGATTTTAGGTTTGCATCTGACTGCATCGAGCCCATGTCTATCTTTTGAGATTTAAAGTTTGCATCTGATCGTGTAATGGCGATGTCCATTTCTTGAAATTTTTGGTTTGCATCTAATCGCATCGGGTCAATGTCCATCTTTTAAGATTTTAGGTTTACATCTTACCACATCGAGTCGATGTCTATCTCTTGAGATTTTAGATTTGCATCTGACCACATTAGGCTGATGTCTATTATGCCACTTAGGGCAATGTTTTCGTCACACCACGAGTCTATAATCAGGCTTGGATTATGTCAAGTTATGCTAATCTATTAGAAGAACTGACCAGCGTTGCCTAGAATGCATTAAATACACAGTAGAATAGCAAAAAAATAAAAATACTATAATTACGAGAAGCCTGGAATCTGGATCTCTCAAAATACCTTAGTATCAAATTACGGGAGTCCCCAATTGATCTTCTCTCGAAATATGTGTTTGTCTGAATGCTAAAGTCTTGAATAACCAAAGTATCGAGACGCTTAACTCTCTAACCAACTTTCTATGCTGAGTAGAGAAGGTCCAAGTATCTCGAATTGCATGGAGTATCAAATTACTGATTCGACACTGGCATAGGGATGTAATGAATTGCCATTTTGATCTTTTGATCCTTCTTGCATTATTGTGTATTTTTTGATCACGAGAAGTCGAACTCCGGTCACTTAGATGATTGTGTTGCATTGGATCAAGTTATGACCAAGGCCCATTTTTCATGGTTTGGTCTCATGTATACTTTTGATTGCGTGAGGTTAAATGCCTTTTCCTTTGTACTAGGGAAAGTTTAGGTCCGCACTTTACCATGTCAGAGCAGATGTCCGATCCTTGTGGTTATAAGATTTTAGATCTGTAATTAACTGCGCGGAGTCAAATGTTCGTCTCTCTAGTTGCGAGATTTTAGGTTTGCATCTGACCACGTTAGATCAAATGTCCATCTCTGTTCAGTTGTGAGATTTTAGGTTTGTATTTGACCACGTCAGGTCAAATGTCCATCTTTTTTCAGTTGTTAGATTACATGTTTGCTGTTCACCACGTGGGGTCAAATGTACATCTCTGTACTTATAGGAGATATTAGGTTTGTATTTGACCACATCGGGTTAAATACCCATCTCCTTCTCAGGCGAGACTTGCATCTTCATTCGATCGCTTCGGGCTATGGGTTATAAAACCAATGTTGTTGTACCTGGAGAGTTATAATTCGTTTTGTCAAGCAACAACAAATACCGCATAAACAAAGATATTGATATAAATAAAGATAAAGATGAACCAACGTAACGCCGAGTTGCCTACGTTTCCCGAGTGGTGTTGGGCCTTGTACGAGTGGGCTAGCCCAATATATTTTGTTAGGCCAACCTAATTTTTCCCCCACCAATAGCACTTGAGGTGAGTTTATTTAATACCATTTGAGGGTAAAACTCTTTGATACCACCTATGGGTAAGACTATTTGATACCGCTTGAAGGTGAGATTCTTTGATATAACTTAATGGTAAGATTCTTTGATACGCTTGAGGGTTAGATTCTTTGATAACGTTTAAAGATAAGATTCTTTGATACCACTTGACGATAAGATTCTTCGATACCACTTAAGGGTAAGATTCTTTCATACTGCTTAAGGGTAGGACAAATTATGACACTATCCGGAGTGTAATTGTTTGTCTCTGCAAATGAAGTTCTTCTCATCTGTTGCTGCAAAAGGACATAACATAGGCTTATTTTGAAATCTATTGATATTAAAAATATCGCAATGATTAACGTAGAGGACTGGGGTTGGAGACTGCCTAATCCGTCTTCTCGATGAGTGTTGTTTGTAGAGGGACGAGCTTCATCCAAAGTCTAAGTCCCACGATGTATCGATCTTTAATGGCACTGTTTATGATGAACTCAATTCATGCTTTTTTCGAATTTAATTCTGATAACGTAGTTTTCCTTGGTCGTAATGTATATTTGAATATTATATTTGTCCAACTCCATGTTTGCTTAGAACGGGTTCCATGTTGTCAAGTCGGTCGTCGTTCTACCGAAACTCGATATAGCTAGGATTGACTTTGAGATTGCGAGCTTGTTTCCGGGTACATTTAGCGTGTTCGACAAACTGATCGATGGTTGTGTTAGAATTAACTTTATCCTTCACACGCCTGCACTCCAAATATCGCGACATGAGGGTTGGATACTTAATGATTTCGGACAGAACTTGGGAATGAGCCAAGCTGCCTACATATCCCATTGAGAGAATCAAGCTGAACGTAGTTCATTTATCTCTTTCGAGTAAGCCTGGAATAACTAGTATAACCCTAACTATCGAATCTAAGAAATGTCGAACTATCAAACGAGAGTGAATTCAATGCTAGAACAACTGTCGAACATGAGCGGATTCGATGATGGAATAACTATCGAGTCACCGGACTATCGAATTGTCCTGAGTTCGTTACTGAAAACTCTCGAACAGGGATGATGAATGCTTAACGATCGAACTGACTCGAGATCGATCGAATAAGATAACTGTCGAACGAAAATAACTATCGAACGCACAGTTCAATACTTGCGAGGTTGGTGAACCGTAATTCATCATCGGTCTTGAGTCTCGGAGTATTTATAGACCTTGTGATTCGGGCTCCGTTTCTCAAAAGGCAATATCAATCGAACGCTACTGTTCGATCGTCTTGAAAGCGTCGAACCATCTCCGTTTGATACTTTTTTGTTTGTGTCGTTAATGAATCAGGCCGGCCCAATTCGTTTATGTGCCACCTAAATCAACCCGTTCACTACCTTTTTGCGAGTTAGACGCTATTTGTTTCATTTTAAATGAAGTGTTTTCCTTTTCCGATATAACATGATCAGATCCGATCCACTGCAATTTACACATCCGTCGGCTGTCTAGCTAGTTGTGCTTAAATAGCTGGCCTTTACGCTTCATACTGTTCTCATTTCATGCTTAAAAAAGTTTAAAATGAAACGTTACAAAAAATTTGAAACAAGTTGAGACATAAATCACAAGATCGTTAAAACGATATTATGCAACACTACATTTTTTTTTTTTTGAAAAAGATGACTACATATGGATTTGATTATGCATGTGCGTCGATCGTTAGATTACTTGTTTCTGACACAAAACAAATGTGTCTTATCTTCAAAATTATGTACTACGTATTTGAATAGTATCCGTCCAATTTGCCGTCATGATCAACTCAAGGAAAAGTGATATGATCGAGCATAGGGTGCATTCAAATTATATGCGACTTTTTGGGGGACACGTACAGCTGACTTTTAAAGCTATTATTCATGCATGTTGATTATTATTGAATTGTATCCGGTGGTTACAAAGACGACCTTCGCTTTCTCGGTAACTTGTACACAGCTTTTATCTTTCTTTCCTTATTATCATTATTTACACATTTTTTGAGTCTCAATTATATGTTCGCTCAAAGTTAACATGTTATATCAAAGCTGAGGGATGTCACTGAAAGTACAGGGGAAGTGGATTACAAAGAAAAGTTCTACACTGCTAGAAATTCCTATTAGTCGTATTGGCTGTCTAATTATTTTTCCGGAGCAACTACCCATCTCAATAAACTGTTTGCCTGGAATTAGCTAATCATACGCAAATCTGATATATATTAACATGATAATTGACAGGGAATGAATTTCAGACTTACAGGTTGCCTAACAAATTGAAAAAATAATAATCCCATATTGACTTAATGCAGAGCCGGTTCAAAGAAGAAAAACTAATATATACATATATATAATATATTATAAATGTGTGAATGATAAGGAGATAAAGAATGTGTGTAATATATATATAATCTGTGGGTCGGAAGTCATCTACATGATCATTTAATTAAGACTTTATTCACCTTAATTCTATTGTAATAATTAATTACAAGGACGAATTATCAAAAATTCCCGTTAACTTTTGTCTTTAATCTTAAATGCCCGATTTTTCTCACCCTTCTGAAAATGCCCGTTAAGTTTTAAATTGTCTAACAAAAATGCCCAATTTTAAAAATTCAAACTTTTTATCCGACGTGGCATCCGAATCAAAGAGACGCACTGCTGAATCAAAAAGTCGCGTTTTAAAATTCGGGCATTTTTGGTAGAATTTTAAAAGATACAGGGCATTTTTAGAATTTTTTTTCAAAACAAAATAAGTTTTGTTGTGCTTATTTTTTCGGGCATTTTTAGTAGAAATTTTAAAAAATACAGGACATTTTTAGCATGTTGAAAAACAACGGGCATTTATGATTAAAGGCAAAAGTTAGCAGGCATTTTTGATAATTCGTCCTAATTACAACTATATAATTCGCAAGTGGAAGTATTTCGCCTCTAAAAAAGTTACCTAACTATTTCTTTTTGCAACTCATATTCATTAGTTTTAATTTCTCACTTTCTCAGAAACATCTTGGCCGCTAATACATTATCCGCCAGCGCGGCCTAACTAGTTGGAGTTCCGTAGTTGGTGGTCAAGCGTATCTAGCTTTTTTTAATAGTGATAAATTTAATTAAAAACCTTGGGGTTAATTAATCGTTTTTCATGTTTAGTGAATTTTAAGTTTGGAGCATTAGTTTAAAACTTGCCTTCATAATAGACGGCTTGTTACTTGTATGTAGACATGAATCGGGTTGCATGTGGGAAACCTATTTAGGAAAAACTTGCAGTTTGTAGTACGCACTCTTTTTATCATTGCACTACAAGATAATAGTGTCAATAGGGATCAAAATTAGGTCCCTATTGACCCCTGCAGCGGTCCCTGAAAGCCAATAGCGATCGCACGTAGGTCGCTATTGTGCGGTCCCTATTGACTTCGACCGCTTGCCATTAGGGACCGCAATTAGGTCCCTGATGAGGACAATAGTGACCGGAGTATCAGGGACCGCTTTGCGATTCCTGATACTTTAAACCCAATAGCGACCTAACGGCGGTCCCTATTGTACAAAAAACAATAGGGACCGCAGTTGGGTCCCTATTGTTTTTCATACAATAGGGACCACCATTAGGTCCCTATTGACTCAAAAACAATAAGGACCTAACTCCGGTCCCTATTGCTTTTCCTTCAATAGGGACCTAACTGCGGTCGCTAATAACGTTATTAGGGACCCCCAATAGGTCCCTACTAGTATTCATAGATACTCTATGAATAATAGTAGGGACCTAATTCCAGTCTCTACTAATCACTACAAGGTTGCAGAGTCTTTTGCAACCACATTTGCGGTTGCAAAAGACCCAAATCCGGTTGCAGATAGTCATTTGCAACCGCGATGCGGTTGCAGATGACGAGGTCTCGTAAAGCCTCGGTTACTTGTCATCCGCGACCGCATCGCGATTGCAGATGCGCATCTGCGACTAGATAATCTGCAACCGCAATGCGATTGCAGATTTTGCAACCGCGATGCGGTTGCAGATTGCGGTTGCAGAAAGTACAGTAAGCATCTGCAACCGCATTGCGGTTGCAGAAAATATTCAAACCAACGCGGTTGCAAATGACCTGCGAATGAAAATAAAAAAAACCAATAATATTCCGGTAATTTATCGAAATATTATTGGTTTTTGTTAAAATTAAAAATAGATAATGGCAGCAAATCAATATAGTGAATATACAAGAACAAATATAATTAAATAACGAAAAACAATGAATAAAATGAAATGAAAAATGAAAAAAAGTTGAACAAAAAAACATAAAGAAGAAGAGAAATAAAAAAGCAAAAAATGAAGTGTTAGGAGTTATTTGTTTTGGATTTGAAAAAGAAAAGAAGAGAAGTGTTGGTGTTTTTTTTTTATTTTTTCGATTTGGAAAAGAAAAGAAGAAAAGTGTTGGTTTGTTTTTTATTTTTTGGATTTGGAAAAAGAAGAGAAGTGTTGGTGATTTTTTGGATTTGGAAAAAGAAGTGAAGTGTTGGTGATTTTTTGGATTTGAAAAAAAAAAGAGAAGTGTTGGTGATTTTTTGGATTTGGAAAAAGAAGAGAAGTGTTGGTGATTTTTTGGATTTGGAAAAAGAAGAGAAGTGTTGGTGATTTTTTGGATTTGGAAAAAGAAGAGAAGTGTTGGTGGGTATATATAGAAAATGGGGTGAAAATTTGAATTTTCGCGAAAATTCAAATTTCACCCCCTTGGCCGCCCAAATTTTTAAAAATTTTGAACAATTTGCAACCGCAAAGCGGTTGCTGAAAGTTTTTAAAATTTTAAAAAATAGTATCTGCAATCGCATTGCGGTTGCAAAAATTATGAACACTTTCTGCAACCGCGACGCGGTTGCAGAAAGTATGAATCTTTTCAGCAACCGCATTGCGGTTGCAAATACTAGCTTTTGCAACCGCTTTGCGGTCCTAATAGCCTCAAAAAATATTCATACATTAAAATCGCAATTTTATGGGACTTTCTCAATGCGTTTCTGATTTTTAACAACAAACTTCAATGCTACATGTGATATAAACTAATAAATGGTTACAAAACAAGTAATTTATGAATGAAAGAGTAGATTGAATGTGAAATGATCGAATGAGTTATTAGACCATGCATGAACATATGTTATGTTCTATTTACTACTCATCATCATATTTCTTCTTGTTATTATGATTTGCTTCACTAATAATATGATTAATTGGTTTAATTAGTAGATAAATTTTTCACATTATGTTTATTTCTATATGTTGTTAGCGATGATATATATATATATATATATATATATATATATGTGTGTGTATACGAACATTATCGTTTGAAATCATAGATATCACGGCTTGTCCCACATATATAACGCTTGAAATTGTTATGAGAATTGCAATTATGGTTGTTTTTACCATTATTAGGATAGGTATCAACCAAAATAACAATGTGGCACCTCAAATCATCAAACAAACGGTATTTTGAAAGTATGAATGTTTTCAGCAACCGCATTGCGGTTGCAGAAACTAACGTACACTAGTTTTTGCAACCGCAATGCAGTTGCAAATGCTACAATGCGGTTGCAAATACTCATATATAGGAATTTGCAACCGCATTGCGGTTGCAAATGCTCCTATAGGAATTTGCAACCGTGATGCGGTTGCAAATGCTAAAGCCTATAGGAATTTGCAACCGCGATGCGGTTGCAAATGCTCCTATAGGAATTTGCAACTGCATTGCGGTTGCAAATGCTCTATAGGAATTTGCAACCGCGATGCGGTTGCAAATGTCGTCCTCAACGTTTTTGCAACCGCAAATGCGGTTGCAGATTTCCGGTCGCAAAAGACCTGGAAATCTTGTAGTGAATATTCATAGATACTCTATGAATATTAGTAGGGACCTAACTGTGGTCCCTATTAGTCTGCGAGAAAAATAAAAAAAAACAATAATATTCCAGAATATTATTGTTTTTTTTTTATAGAAATATGACTATAACAAGATCAAAACAATAAAATAATGAAGAAAAAGTTAATATAATTACATGAAAGTATTAATGAATGTAAAAAAATGAATAAAACATGACTAACAATATAAAATAATATATGAATGAAAACAAAAAGATGAATGAATAAAAAAAGAGTGAAAGAAAAGAATGTGAAAAGTAAGAAAATAAAGTGTAGATCCAAATTAATAGAAAAGAAAGATTGAGTTAGTGATTTGTTTTTTGTGTTGGGTGATTTTTGTTTTGGATTTTGTGTTCGTAAAAATAAGAAATGTTTTTGTGTTGGGTGATTTATGGAGAAAAGATAAGTGGTTTTGTGTTGAAAAAGAAGATAGTGTTTTTGTGTTGGGTGTTGGAGATTAATGAAATTTGATGTGTAAGAGTGGTGAGTATATATAGAGGAGAGGGTGAAATTTTCAAATTTTCGTCAAATTCAAATTTCCCCCTCAATCCCGACTAAGATTTTCGCCAAAATTTCAAATTTTTGTATTTTAGTGACCTAAGTGCGGTCCTTAATTATTAATAGTGACCGCAGTTAAGTCACTAATTTTAAATTGGGACCTTAGTGCGGTCCCTGTTTCCTTATTAGAGACCTAAGTGCTGTTTCTACTAATATTCATCTTTGAAATTTGATTTTATTTGATTGATGTTGGTGTGTGTGATTCCTAACAACCAAACTCATTGCAACATGTGAATTATTGTTATTTTAACTATTACAATGGTATTATGAACTAAACAAACAACGATGTACCTAAAATCATCATAAAATAACGATTTTAAAGTATGAATATCAGCAGGAACCGCAATTAGGTCCCTGTTGAGTCAATATGGACCTAATTGCGGTCACTTTTGACAAATCAGGGACCTAGTTGTGGTCGTTATTGACAACGGCTAGTGTTAATAGCGACCGCTTCTAGATCGCGACTAACAATAGCTATTCAATAGGGACCGCGTTTAGGTCCCTATTGACAACGACCTTTCAACAGGGACCGCTATTGCCAACGGCTAGTGTAAATAGGGACCGCCCTTAGGTCCATATTAACAACGATTAGTATCAATAGGGACCTAACTGTGGTCCATATTGATACTTTCCGTTGCCAATAGTGACCTAAGTGCGGTCCCTATTGACTGTTAGTGGCTTATAAAAAGGCCACTCCCTTCTCCTCTAAAATTCATTCCACCCTTCACTAATCCTTAAGGTATGCACGTTTTTTTGCCTTATACTATCCCAAATATTTATTTTCAATGTAATTTGTTATTTAATTATTCTAACTTAAGTTTATTTATTTGGTGATAGATAATATTACACACACCGAGAGTAATCGTGGTGTACACAACATTCTTGCGACACGTTTTTTTCACTCTTCAAGAAGTACGTTGATCATTCTATTTAGCTCTTTAAAATTCTTGTTCTATTAATTATAATTATTTGTTTTATATTTTACAACTTATTAGATAAATAATGGATTATAAAGTAGATAAATCTTGGATGTATGCTATGTATGATAGTGAAGGTTGTTTGAGCGATAGATTTGTGTTTGGGGTTCGGGATTTCATTGAATATTCTATGCAATAAGGTCCTAGATTCGTAGATCTACGGGGCGAAATTAGGTGTCCTTGCATAAAATGTAATAATATACGGTTTTTTGATAAAAAGGTTGTACGAGATCATCTTCATAAGTCGGGATTTACGGATGGATATTTAGAGTGGGTTTTTCATGGGGAAACGTCAATAGATAATATACCGTCGTATGTGTTCGATTCCTCCGACTCATCACACATCGATATTCCCGACAACCCAGTATATGTTGATGTGCCATTCGTAGACATTGTCGTGGATGCACGTGGAGGTCGATCATTTGAGGACGAGTCAACTAATGAGGAGCCCAACCCGGAAGCACATGTGTTCTACAAGTTGATGCACCTAGGAAATATGCCCATGTATCCGGATCCCAACTCGAGTGAAGATATAAGTATCCTTCAGTGGTTGTCGGAGTGGTTGGAGTACAAGACACACCACAAGGCTAGTACTATTTATTCTGATAAGGCTTTTAATTTGGAGAAGAGAGGTTTCACGCCTGAGGTGCAGAAGTTATTACCAAAGGATACGAAAGGGATCCGTAAAATGCTGCAGTCAGCGTTTGGGTATGTTACGTATGATGTTTGTCCAAAATAATGTTTCTTGTTCTACGGAGAGGAGACGAAGGACTACGATAAGTGCCCGATATGCCTCACATGTAGATATGTGCATGGACTAAAATCGAAGGTTAGGAAGAAGAAATTGTGGTATTTTCCTATTGCTCCTCGAGTTCAGAGGTTGTATTATAAAATAGGAACTGCAAAGCATATGACATGGCATACGAAGTATAATGGGGTTAATGACCAAATGATTCACCCAGCTTCATGGGATGCATGGTGCCACTTCGACCGGACGCACCCAGATTTTGCAGCGGAGCCACGGAACGTAAGACTTTGTTTGTGTACAGATGCATTCACACCCTATGGAATGTCTAGCAAGACGTACTCTTGTTGGCTGGTGTTTCTCATCCCTTATAACCTTCCACCATATATTTGCATGAAGAAAGAGTTCATCTTTTTGAGTCTACTCATTTCCGGACCGAACAGTCCAACAAAGAACTTGGATCTTTTTCTTACGCCACTTATTGATGACCTCAAGCATTTACGGAGCACTGGCGTCGAGACGTACGACATCTCAAGGAATCAACATTTTATATTACGTACATCTCTCATGTGGACAATTAGCAATTTTCCCGCTTACGGGATGTTGTCGGGATGGAGTACGCACGGAAGGCTTTCGTGTCCTTATTGTATGGGTGACATCCAATCCTTTCCGTTGGTGAATGGGGGTAAGCCAAGTTGGTTCGATTGCCATCGCCGGTTCTTGCCTGAAGGTCATGAATTGATATACGATGACTATAATTTTAAAAAAGGGGAAATTTGGGAGGAAGACGCTATTCGTAGAAAGACTGGTGACATGGGAGACACCGCTTCAACCAATTTCTACGGGACTTTGAAAGAGATATTAGAAGTGGAATATTGGGGAGGTAGAACTGGGAAACAACTGTCCATTGTCTTGTTCAAGTGTTTGTGGTATGATATTGGACCGAACGACACAAATGTCCACGAGACATTCAAATTGGTGGAAATTAACCCTACTTAAATACTCCAGACCAATGAACCATTTATTTGTGCTAATCAAGCAATGCAGACGTATTACGCCCCATATCCGTCTCTACCAAATGGAAGGGCAGGGTGAAAGGGATGGTTGTCTGTATCACATATTCCAGCTCGACATATTATCGACATGTCGTCACTCACAGTTCATGATTCTTCCCCTAATGACCCAGAGATTCCGGAGCAAGTGTTTCAAGAGAACGAATCAGCAGGTCTTAATATGTTTGTAGACCTGAGTTCGTTCAACATGGATATTCAGTTGGGTGGAGGTGAGTTCGAGGTCGTCAATGAACTAGGTGGTAACGAGGACGATGATGAACAAGCAGAAGGCGTAGACAGTGATGCGAATGAATATGACTATGAGTTTGAATTTTCAGAAGAAGACTAGTTCTTTCTTTCTTTTTTTTTTTCTTTTTTTTTTCCAGTATGACTATGACTATGAGTTTTTTCAGTATGACTATGACTATGAGTTTTTTTCAATATGACTATGCCTATGAGTTTTTTTATGTAAAATATTTTGGATGTTGGTATATATTAATTAGTATATATTTTGGATGTTGGTACACCATACAAACAAAAATAATCCATACAAACCAAAATAACCTAAATGATCAATAATCCCTACCAACCACACACTATACATACAAATCATACACCATAAATTTTAACATAATAATCAATATTCCATACCAACCATACACCATACAAACAAAAATAACCAAAATGATTCATATATTCCAAAATATCATAATCCATATTTACAAATAACTACCCGCCACAAGATCACTAACCCCCCTCATCATCACTAGGCGGATACACGACCCCCTCATCACCAGAACTCTCTGCCAAATCATACATCTCATCCAGGGTCGCTAGTAGATCATCATCAACGATAACCCCACCCTCATCAACACCAACACCCCCTCATTTTCATCGAGGTCCTCTGCCTCAACATCCATCAGACCAAGATCATCACCACTCTCCGACTCATCAGTGTTAAGATCATCGACATACTGGGTGGGGTTGGAAGTACCTGGAGCAAAAGGATCTGGTCTCGGACGTATCGGCCTCGGAACCCTAAATGCGCCTCCGCTCCTAATAGCGTTCCCCATGAACAAGTTTGTCGGAAGCTCTCACACTGGTCGGCTTGTCTCCGTCTGCATGTCCTCTCTAAAAGCCTGGAGCCAGGACAACATGGAGTCGACTCTCGGGTCCTGTGTCGTCCTCAACTCTCTGTTCTCCTCCTGGACCTGCCTGAGCAACTCCTGCCTGTAGTCTTGCTCCCTCCCGATCTCCATGTCGAAGTCCCGTGGATCAGCATAGCTCGGTAAACCGTGTGCATTACCCTTCTTGATCCTCCCTATCGCCTTCTTCCACGAATCGCCGTCCCATTATCTTCTACTTCTTCCGGATTTTTCTTCCTCAGTTCCCTCCTATAAGTCTTCTGTTGAATTTTCAAAGATCATTAAAAAGAAAAATTAGTTCAAAGATCATTAAAAAATTAAACTAAAACAAAGATCATTAAAAACGAGTAGAAAATTTAAAACACTTACGTAAATAAGTCTGGTCGCCTCAGACTTCCACTCCCGCCTCAAGGGTACGGATGTACCTCTGCCAGTCCCCGCCACCCTCCTCGTATGTCCTGCCTTATAAATCTCGTCGTGCCTGATAGGGTGGGTGCGGTTGGGCTGGTTCCTCTCCTTCAAATTGTAAGTAATAGTTGGTTGTAGTTCTTTTTTTTTTAAAATGTTAAAATTATATTTTTTTCAACTAATCAATAAACAATAATCTTAAAATTTAACTACAAATAAAAGATGTAATTTTAAGAAAACATACCAGGCGCCGCCGGATCTCCTCGTAGTCAATGGAACTACCGTAAAAGGTGACGAGCGCATCGCCGTCAAACTTACCGCCTCGCCGAGCCTTCTTTCCTTTCAGGGACTTCTTCTTAAACCATTCCGTGTCCCAGTGTTTTGCTGCCTGATCCTCCAACCTCTGGCTCATCCACGACGTCTTAGGCTTCCCTTAACACTTCTCCTTGTCCTTGTTCTTCATGTACTGCTCCTTCGCCTTGTTTATCATACGCTTATAAATCCCTCTCGCCTTCAACTGGTATGCCCTATGTACCTGATCCCTCTCTGACCGCCGGATCCCATAAGTATTCTACAAAAAGGATAAATATCCAATAATAAATTAATACACTAAATTAATAAACTAAATTAAACAATATTTGAACCTCGAATAAATTAATAAATATTAATAATTCGTTAAAAACTCAACATAAATCTCGAGTAAATCTCTGCCAAAACGCTATGCGCCATAACCAATATTTTCTGCCAAAACAGCCCCTTCGTGTATAGTTTCAGATCCTAACTCTTTGCTGGCCAAGGTTGCAAAAGGGTTCGTAGTGAGGCTGATTTTATCCCTTCCCGCTATGGTAGCCTTTGTCGTGTTTTTGATATTTCCTTTCTTTACACCTGTGGATTTAGGCGTGACCTTATTCCCATTAATATCGTTCCCGTTTGCATTAGAATTCTTTATGGGGTGAACTGGATGTTATTTCCTCGCTGAAGTATTGTAATAGGCTTGTCCTTCCGATACTTCCCCTGATTACCAAACACGACTTGACTTCCATTCAGAGTAGTCATAGACTTCCCGCTGCCACTTTCCTTTACCCACAACTTTTTCCTTTGGACCTACATCCACTCTCCAAAGCCTTCCTTTTCTATTTTCTCCTCAAGTTGCTCTCCTTTCTTTCCCTGTGAGGATATACTGCTCTCGGCCTCAACTGATAAATCTGGTGCAATGTGGATAGTTTCCATAGATTCGAGCGACGGACACTTGTCTTTCCAATGTCCTATACGGCTGCACTTATAGCACAAGGACGACAAGTTTTCGTACATAAGTTGGTATGCTTTGCCCCTGAAATAGAATCCCCTTTCTAGAGGTTCCTCGGTCGAAACTTGCACGCAAAATCTCGCAAACTTGCCTCTAGTTGCGGCGAATGTGTTGCCATCGATCTTGATTGGTATCCCTATGCTTTTCGCAATGGTCTGAATTGCCGGTTCGTCATATAACTCAAGCGGTAGGTCCATAATTCTAACCCATGTGATGGCATAGTCCACCTTATCGTTCTTCGCATCATAGTTAGGGATCCAAGTTCTTACGGATAAAAAATTCCTCGCCAACTGCCATGGCCCTTGAGTTAGAATCCGCTCCCTTTGTAGCGCCGATACTCCTTTGAGACAATAGCTGCCATAACCCAAATCCACTAGTTCACATCCATCTGTGAGATTCCACATATTGCTGAACTTATTAAGTAGGGTGGGATAGAACCGTGGACGTCCGAGAACCTTGATCAAAATCGCATCTTTCCACCTATTGTCCAACTCGTTAAGGTAATCTTCGCTGATTTCAAGGATCTTTAGTTGTTTCCCGTCGCGCGGGGGATGAACCTTTATCTTAGTACGATTCAAATCAGATTTCGATGTATCAATGAGGACATCTTTAGGTCGCAGTTTAGTCGCGTATGAATCCTTCTGCTCCTGCACGACGTTAGTGTTCCGAGTTTCACACATTATCGTTTGTGAATCGGGGGTTTCATATTCATGTCTTAGTCGTTTTGGGGCACCAGGGTCCTCAGCCATCCCGTGGAGGAGGTAAAGATCGACTTCGAATTTTCTCAAAATATCGCTAAGAGATCGCCAAGGAATCGCCTAGGGTTTTTTGAAATTGGGTTACTAAAAAAAAAAAAATCTCTCAGTTTCACGTACTGATACACTATAACAATGTTATTTGTATATATTAATAATTATTGTATTTGAGTCTTACGGATATATATTATATTTTTTTGGAAGACAAGGATCGTGGATGAAGGTTGCAGACTCGATAGGGACAACAAATGACAATGATGTAAGTTGTTTCCAATAGAAACGTTTGCTCAATATTATTTCATATTTTTTCCTTAGTTATGTTGTGAATTTTTATGAATTTGAACTTTTATGTTGTGAAGAGCTTCTACACTCACAAACGGGTAGTTAGGATACCAACTTTTGAATTTCCTAAAATATCCCTTCAATGTAAATCACTAAACTACTAAAAACAGAACACAAACTATCTATTGCTATATTAAAAGCAAAGCCCTCCCACTCACAAAAAGGCAGTTGAGATACCAATTTTTGTGTTTCCTAAAATACCCTCATTTTTCTATCCTCAAATAAAAGAATAGCATGGTTTATAATGTCATTTTACTTATTTTGCTCAATTACACATCCTAAAAAATTGGAATTCCCACGCATGTTCACTTAGATTTTAGATTTAAAATTAATAATTTGCACGCGGTTCCCGCGTGTGTCAAATTTCTAGTACTATTAACTAAGGAAATAGCATAAAAGAGTCTCTCTCTTTGAGGGTTTTGGTCTCTTCGCATAGGAGTTTTTGCGCCTTTCTGGGAAGGTCTTCTTCGAGCTCACATGTGCACTCAGTCCGGTTTTACCGTCGGGAACAACGATTCCTTGTCGATTTAACTGCAACGGCGATGCATTCATCTTTCTTCTTGTTTCCATCACTTGGACACTAGGGCTTCATTGTTTTTCTTTTCTTCGCAATCTTTCCTTTTTTTTTTCTCTTTCGCTGCATCTAGGGTTAGTGCGCTTATTTTTTTTTTTGTTTTTTTTTTCTCCTTGTGTGTTGCAGATTGTTGTTGGGGAATCACTCAAAGCTTGACCAATCTTTCCATAGCTTCTTCGTAATACCTCCACAATACGTCACACTGGGGGAACATGGCTGATATTGATGCTCAGATGCGTCG
Source organism: Linaria vulgaris (assembly GCA_948329865.1). NCBI lineage: Eukaryota > Viridiplantae > Streptophyta > Magnoliopsida > Lamiales > Plantaginaceae > Linaria > Linaria vulgaris. The sequence continues at coordinate 38,086,310 of OX415253.1, forward strand.
AAGTTTACGGGTTACTGATGTTGAAGAGGGCATCGTCATGCCCGACGCTGCATGGCAGAACGTTCCTAAATCCTCCGAACTGGTTTTGGTTAGGCGATTACTGTCTGGAAAGTCATTTAACTTTACGACATTTTGTACGCTCATCAAGAACCTATTTAGGGCAAATAAAGGTCTGGAGATTTCCTGAATTGCAGAGGACCGAATGATATTCCTATTTTTCCATGTGATTGATAAAAACAAGGCGCTTGAAAAATGCCCATGGTCGTTTGGAAAGCAAGTCCTAATTCTTAGCGACATTGGTCCAGATGAAAATCCTGCTACTATTAACCTTAATTTATGTAGCTTTTATGTTCGGATTTATAATCTCCCGCTTGTGCGACAAACAAAGGAATTTGCAAGTTCAATCGGACATAAATTGGATTTCTTTGAGGATGTGGAACTGAGTGACTCATGGGATGTTACCATGTGGATTTGAGTTAAAATCGATGTCACGAAACCCCTTGCAAGATTCATGATGATTCGGAGAACGGGGGGGGGGGGGGGGGGGACAAGAGTTCACGGTTACTTTCAAATACGAACGGTGGGACCAAGAGTTCGCGGGATGTTGGATCACATTATGGCTGACTATGATGAGTGTTATGAGCAAGCTCCGGATGCAGACGACACCAATTTACTGTATGGGGCGTGGCTTCGTGAACAACCAAATCAAGGGTACACGTGGACGTGGTACCCATGCAGCAACAGGCGCACGTAATCTCGACCAGCCATGGCGTCGAGCCCATGATATTCCACCACGTGAGCATTCTCACAATGCGAGTGCAAACTCGGAGCAGCAGGGGAGGCGAGGGAATATGTAGACACACGGACATCGCTCATCTAGAGCGAATTTGGGGCAGGAACTTGTGGCGATTCAGCAACAGACCGACCCCATGCGGTCATTAGTGCTAAAACCGAACAACACAATTGTTAGAGAGCGACGGAGAAGCGGGAAACATAGTGTCATTGATCCACGAAGTGATAGCGAGTCTGAGCGAACAGTATCATCCAGTCCTCGGTACCAAACAGATTCCCATCACATGCGTCGTAAGGTTACTATCACGATGAAAAAGGGGAGGGGGGGGGGGGGAACCGATAACCTCATGCATAATGCGATTAAGGGGACTAAAAGGGGTGGACAAGACCTTGAGGAGGACGTGGGCAGATTCAGAAGAAGAATTGGGGTGAACAAACTTGTTAAACAACGAAAGCAATTGTGGTGGAGACTGCGACGCAGTCCCGCCGTTCCCAATGAGTATCCTGTGCTGGAATTGTCAGGGCTTGGGGAACCCTTGGACAGTTCGGGAGCTGAGACAGTTAGTCTCGAAACATCACCCCCTCTTATTTTCCTATATGAAACGAAATGTCGTGTCAGGAAAATAGAGGATATTAAGCGATAAACTGGTTACTTTGGGGTTTGTATGGAAGCTAGAGGTAGATCTGGAGGCTTGGCATTATTATGGGATAGGGCGGTGGATGTTCGACTTGTTAGCATGTCAGTGAATGATATCGACATTGTTGTGTCGAGGATGAATGGTGGTCTTGATTGGAGATTCACATGATTCTATGGTGAACCGGATGGGTCTCAATGGATGACAACATAAAACCTTCTTCGTCGACTTAAAGGCGACTTGGCTAGACCTTGGCTATGTGCTGGGGACTTTAATGAAATCTTGAATCAGGGGGACGACAACAGGCGAATTGGTTAATGCGTAACTTTAGAGAAGCATTGGTCGACACGGGGTTAAGTGATCTTGGTTTTGTTGGGCCTCAATTCACGTGGTGCAACCGTGTCCCACACCCCGACACAGTGTGGGAGCGTTTGGATAGAGCGGTTGGTGATTCATCGTGGCGCAACCTTTTCCAAACTACAATAGTTACAAATATAAGGGCAAAAAACCCGGATCATTCAGCTCTTATTATTAATCTGCGTCCTAACGATGTTTCTCATGCTCCACTAGTGCGACATTTCCATTTTGAGGCCGCGTGGGCAAGGAAAGGGGAATGCGAGGCGTTAATCCGTCAACTTTGGGCTAAGGGGGTGATATCGTAGCAGTGGGAGAGAATTTGAGGCAATGTCAGCTGGGTTTGGTTTGGTGGGATGGCTTGCCGGCGGCTACGATGAAGAAAAAAATCAAAAAATTGAATGATCGTATCTTAACTCTTAGGCGAGGGGTCATCACGTTGGAAAGTGGGGAAGAGGAAAAGAAATTGAAGTTAGAACTGGAGGAGGTGTACGAGACAGAAGAAATATACTGGAAAACATAGGGCTAAGGTTTAATGGTTGCGGGAGGGGAAACAAATACAGCGTACTTTCACAGCAGAACGAGTGAGCGGTGGAAAAAGAATGAAATCCATGCACTTCACGATAATTTGGGCCCCATTCAGTCTCTACCAGCGGAGGTTGATTTGATTGCCGCCGAATATTTTACTTCGATTTTTGGGTCTACAAATCCGTCAGATGATGCTATTGAGGAGGTATTACGACATGTCAATGGTCGGGTTAGGTCGGCAACGAATAATAGACTTCTTCAACAATTTACGGCAGATGAGGTACGAAAAGCTTTAAAGATATGTATCCCTATAAATCCCCCGGACCCGATGGGTTTCCTGCTTTCTTTTATCAAACATTTTGGTCCATCGTTGGTCATGATATCACTACTTTTGTCCTTGCATATTTAAATGATATAATTCTTGATCCCGTGATTAATTTTACTCATATTGTGTTGATCCCTAAATGCACTAACCCTGTCTTGATGATGCAGTTTCGTCTGATTAGCCTCAGTAATGTTAGTTTTAAATTGCCTCTAAAGTCATAGCCAACCGCCTTAAACCGTTTCTAAATGAGGTGATTGCTCATACTCAATCCGCTTTTATCCCGGGCCGCCTTACTACGGATAATATCTTTGTGGCTTTTGAATTGAATCACTTCTTGCGGAATAAGAGGACAGGAAATCGACGGTACATGACGTTGAAACTGGACATGAGCAAGGCATACGATCGAGTCGAGTGGCCCTTCTTGGAAAAGGTAATGCTTAAACTTGGCTTTGCTTCCGATTTTGTGTCTTTGATTATGATGGGAGTTTGCACGGTCTCTTATTCCACCCTAATTAATGGTAGAGAGTCGCTGATTTTATACCCCGAGAGGGGCATTAGACAGGGGGATCCTTTATCCCCATATCTATTTTATTTGTTTCTGAGGCTTTTTCAACTATCATCGCCCAGGCGGAGGAAATGTGAGTTGTGCGTGGATTAGCGGTTAGTAGGAGCGCCCCTCGAGTGTCGCGTCTATTAATTTCCGATGACACATTGCTATTTTGTGAGGCAACTAGGGAAGCATCACTGGGGATTCGAGATATTCTTGCACGGTTCGAGGCAACGTCGGGTCAACAAATCAATCTTGATAAATGTGTTGTAGTGTTTAACAAGAATATGTCGAAGGTTTGGGCGCAAGAGTTGGGGGCGGTTCTAGGAGTAGCGATAGCGGACCGACATTAAAAATATCTTGGGCTACCTTCCGTGGTTGGGAGATCAAAAAAAGAATTATTTGACTTTATACGGGAAAGGGTTTGGAAAATGGCGAACATGTATTTGGGGAAGTGATGTAGCGAGCAGAAGCCATAAGCTAAGATGAAACAACACAATAAATCAAAGTTTCCTTGAGTCTGCAGAATACCAAGAAATTGAAGAAAACTGAGAAAACTCTCAAGTTTAGTTTTTTTTATTAATTCAACAACCGACTACAATGACTCAAAAACGACTAACTTATAAAGTAAAAACCCTAATTAAGAAAAATCCCAAAATTACAAAAGCCTCTTAAAATAACTAAATAAAACATTAAAATACCGCTAAAAATAATAAACTGCAATTTTGACCCTCTAAACCTTCGAATTTGCCTAAAATCACGTGGGCGTAAAGACTCCAGTCTTTACGTTTTGCTCTGGAGGTCATTTCCAGTTGGAAACGTGGTATTCTTTTTGTCAAAAACGGGCTCCGTTGACTTTCTTGTCAAATCTCGACTCGCTTGAACCTCTGGTTGGTTATTTTCGATCAAGAGATACTCATATTTTTGTTCCTAATCAAAGCGGTGATGCAAGCAATTGCCACTTTTGTGATGAGTTATTTTAGACTTCCGGACTCGTTGATTAAGGAAATCGGGTCGATCATAAGCAATTATTGGTGGGGTGATGGAGTTCGGAATAAAATACATTGGATCGCATGGGATATATTGTGTCGGAGAAAGGAATATGGCGGTATCAGGTTCCGAAATCTTAAATATTTAATATGGTGTTGCTCGTGAAACAAGCATCGCGTATCTTTCATTATTCGGACAACTTGGTTAGTCGCTTGTATAAGGCCAAATATTTTCCGAACTTGGACTTTTTTGGTGCAAGACTTGGGAATAATCCATCATTCTCGTGGAGGTGTATTTGGGAGACTATTGTGGTAATTAAAAGAGGAGTACGTTGGAGGGTGGGTAACAGAAACGGTATCTCTATTTGGGAAGATGCATGGCTGGCCCATCCCATGACTTTTAGACCGAGCAAACGGCGCCCAGTTGACACCACATTGCTGCGCGTTTGGGATTTAATTGACGAAAACGGGGTGGTGGAATACCAATACTATTCGTTACGTTTTTTGGGAGGTGGATGGGGATATCATTCTCTCCATAACGCTGGAAATATGAAGCATATAGATGGCATTGTTTGGCATTATGAGAAGCATGGGAGATTCACAGTGCGTATTGCGTACCACCTTATTATGACACAAGGGTTGGCTTCAAGAGGGGATGGCGGAATTGGGAGTTCTAGCGAACAGACCTCGTGGAAAAAATTGTGGAAGTTGGATTGTGCAAACAAAATAAAACTCTTTTGGTGGCGCTCTTGCTTTGATATTTTGCCAACTCGGGTTAATTTGGTTAGAAGGAAAATTTGCGAGGATGTTTGGTGTGTGACATGCGGGGATAAAGAGGAAACCCCACGACATATGTTTTTTGATTGCCAGGTCGCACGACAAGTATGGGCGTTATTACACTTCGCGTGTGCTTTCATGCCGGGCGCGAGAGAGACCCGCATGGAATGGATCACAAGGTTAATTGGGGCGCTTGGGAAAGAGAAGGGGGGCGAGGCTATTACGGTGTGTTGGGCGATATGGCATAATCAAAACACGATTCTTGTTAAGGAGCGTTCACGAGAACCCACGGACTTAGCGGAATTTGTGACAATATATCGTACCTTTTGGAGTGAGTCGGGCCTGAGGGTGGTACACCTTACATGCACGGGTTCAAGTGAATGGGAGGCGCCTCGCGAGGGTTGTTATAAGGTGAACTTTGACGGGGCCTGTTTTGTGGAGAGTTCAGCGGTTGGCATCGGGATTGTGGCTCGCGATCATGAGGGTAGGGTGGTTGCGCGTGTCCAAAAGCGATTTACAGCTACTTTGGCACCTTCCTGCATTGAGGCGTTGGCTGCTCTTTGGGAAATCTGGCTTACGGTAGGTATGCATTGGAGGGACGTAGTGTTTGAGGGAAGGCTTCTCTATCTGTTTACGTGCATATTATCGTGGACTTTCTTCATTTTTTCGAGTCACGGGAAGGCTTCTCTATTCGTTGGGTAGGGCGTGATCCAAATCAAGTTGCTCATAATTTGGCTCGTACGGCAGTGGGAAATTACCATGAACCTCATGATCTTGTGTTCGCGGTGCATTAGTAGTAGATTGAGTTGGTAACATGGTGGCTAGAGTAAGGTTTAGTTGCGTAGTCATTGTATTTTGACGATTTGGGCGCTATTACGCCGACATTAATAAGATCCTTTTAACTTCAAAAAAAAAAAAAACAAAGGAAAGAGCTTCTACGCTCACAAACAGGTAGGATACCAACTTTTTGATTTCATAAAATACCCCTTCAATGTAAATCACTAAACTACTAAAAACAGGGCATAAACGTCAATAATCAATAATTTTTTTTAAAAAAAAAACGGATATACACACGTTATTTGAGTTGAAAATTTGAAATTTGGGTTTGACTTTGCCCATGCACTATTATAGAAGTTATCCAGGATCTGCCCCCATTTTAGGGAAAAAGATTAACTACCATTTTTATCGAAATCTCAAATTTCCCATCTCTTATTTATAGAATTTTCTTTTTGTGCGTTTTATCATTCGCCTTTTATTTACTCTTTTCTTTCTTTCTTTCTTGAATGTTTATAATTTCTAGATTGTCTTTATTATTTATCTTCTTGCCATGCATTCCGTGTAAAAATTGACTATATATAAGAAATGTAAGCAACAATCTTATCTCATATACCTTGCACTATAACAATGTTATTTGTATATATTAATAATTGTTGTATTGAGTCTTACGGATATATATTACATTTTTTTGGAATACAAGGATCGTGGATGATGGTTGTACACTCAATCTCTCTCTCATTCATGAGATACAAAATAAATGGTCAAATTACCTTTTAATTATGTTAATGAAAAGCCTAGTTGTATGAAAAATAACTAACTAACTATCTATCTATTATGTTAACTATGAATATTATCTTTATTCAATTCGTACTGTATATTATTAAATATATATTACGAAATGCTCCCATTATATATATGCATGTGTTAGGAGAAGTGAATTGTGACTTCTATAAAATGTAATATATCAATTTTTAATCGGTGCGAAGGCAGTATTTTCAAATACGTCGTTTTTCACTTCAGCAAGCTATATATAATAAGTTTGTCCGTTTCTCTCACGCAAGTTATAACTTATAACATTGCCCTAGCTACTTTTCCTGATGTAAGAGAACTCTACTTTAAACCTAAGCTTCGGTTGCCCTTTTGCACTTTTTTTTTGGGCATTTTATAATTTCTGCCCGATAACTTTTCCTAAATTCAAGTTTTGCCCTTTTTTTAAACGGGCTCGAAAAATGCCCTGTAACATTTTTTTTTAATTAATTTCTGCCCGACGGGCTCAAAACTGGGCTTGGTCAGCCCAGTCAATTTTTTTTTTAATTAATAACTATATTTAATTTTAATTATATTTTGATCTAAATCATAAAGAAATTGTATAAAATCAAGTTTATTAAAAAAATTGTCTTAAAATGTTTACTAAATTTATATTACTAGTAAAAACTAAAAATAAATTATATATATACTAGTAAATTAAAAATAAATTATAGGGAAAAAGAACGAACTATACCCATCGTTTAGCCTCTTTTACGAAACTATACCCAACATTTGAACTTTTGCAATACTATACCCAACCTTTGTAAATCGTAACTATGCTATACCTAGACTAATTTTCCGGCAAAAAAACATCATATTCTGATCTTGTGACATCAGCAATCCGATTTGCACGAGGGCAAAATAATCATTTCATTTATTTATAATAAAAATAAAAAAAAACTGAAAAACAAAAAAAAATTAAAAAATAGACCCCCCTCCTTCCCCGTCGCACCCCCCCCCCCCCCCCCCACACCCAACCTTTATAAATCGTAACTATGCTATACCTAGACTAATTTTCCGGCCAAAATTGGGAATTTGCAGGGGTAAAACCGGTACTACACTCAAAATTTAAAAAACAAATAATAAAAAATAAGAAAAAATAAAAAAAAGACCCCCTCCTTCCACGTCCCCCCCCCCCCCCACCCCACCCCCCACCACGCCGATTTGCAGCAACACCGCTACAAATCGCGGTGATGACCGTGGGATGGGGTGGGGGGGTCTTTTTTTTATTTTTTTCTTATTTTTTATTAATTTTTTAAAATTTTTATTATAAATAAATGAAATGACTATTTTGCCCTCGTGCAAATCGGATTGCTGATGTCACAAGATCAGAATATGATATTTTTTTGCCGAAAAATTAGTCTAAGTATTGCATAGTTACGATTTACAAAGGTTGGCATAGTATTGCAAAAGTTCAAAAGTTGGGTATAGTTTCGTAAAAGAGGCTAAACGATGGGTATAGTTCGTATATATATTAAACTTTTTAAGATAAACTTTTTTAATAAACTTGAATATATACATTTTTTATGATTTAGATCAATATATAATTTATTTTTAATTTACTAGTATATATATAATTTATTTTTAGTTTTTACTAGTAATATAAATTTAGTAAACATTTTAAGACAATTGTTTTTAATAAACTTGATTTTATACAATTTCTTTATGATTTAGATCAAAATATAATTAAAATTAAATATAGTTATTAATTAAAAATAAAAAAAAGTTGACTGGGCTGACCAAGCCCAGTTTTGAGCCCGTCGGGCAGAAATTAATTAAAAAAAAAGTTACAGGGCATTTTTCGAGCCCGTTTAAAAAAAGGCAAAACTTGAATTTGGGGTAATTTAACGGGCATAAATTATAAAATGCCCTTTTTTTTTTCTTCCTTTCCTCTTCAATAAGCCTTAAGCGCTCTCTATTCTAAACTCTTCTTCATATATAGAAACATATCCAATCTTGGATGTCCCGAGAAAGGTAAAATACCAAAGAAAATCACCCTAAATATATTCATTCTTTTCCAGAGATCTAGTGTATAATAATTGTTGTGATTTTACATGATTAATTTATTGTTGATTAATAATAAATTAATGTCAGAGAAGGGTTTAATGAGAATGGGAAGAAGCTGAAGACGGATAACAAGGATTCGTTAGGGATGGGAGAAGGAGACATATGTTGTTAGGTCCACCAGGAATCGTAAAAAACTAAGGGAAGAGCTTTTACGCTCACAAACGGGTAGTTAGGATACCAAATTTTTGATTTTCTGAAATACCCCTTCAGTGTAAATCACTAAACTACTAAAAACATGGCATAAACGTCAATAATAAATAATTTAAAAAAAACGGATATACACACGTTATTTGAGTTGAGAATTTAAATTTTGGGTTTGATTTTGCCCATGCACTATTATAGAAGTTATCCACGATCTGCCCATTTTTAGGGAAAAGATTAACTACCATTCTCATCGAAATCTCAAATTTCCCATCTCTTTTTTTTTATAGAATTTTCTTTTTGTACGTTTTATCATTCGCGTGTCATTTACTCTTTTTTTTTCCTTTCTTTCTTGAATGTTTATAATTTCTAGATTGTATTTATTATTTATCTTCTTGCCATGCATTCCGTGTGAAAATTGACTATATATAAGAAAGGTAAGCAACAATTTTATCTCATATACCTTGCACTATAACAATGTTATTTGTATATATTAATAATTGTTGTATTTGAGTCTTACAGATATATATTATATTTTTTTGGAAGACAAGGATCGTGGATGAAGGTTGCACACACTCTCTTTCTCTCTCTCTCATGAGATACAAAATAAATGGTCAAAATTACCGTTTACTTATGTTAATGAAAAGCGTAGTTCTATGAAAAGTAAATAACTAACTATTTATCTATTATGTTAACTATAAATATTATCTTTATTCCTATTGTATATTATTAAATATATATTACGAAATACTCCCATTATATATGCATGTGTTAGGAGAAGTGAATTGTGACTTTGTAAAAATGTAATATATCAAATTTTAATCGGTAATGTGAAGGCAGTATTTTCAAATACGTCGATTTTCACTTCAGCAAGCTATATATAATAAGTTTGTACGTTTCTGTCACGCAAGTTATAACTTATAACATTGACCTAGCTAGCTACTTTTCCTGATGTAAGAGAACTCTCCTTTAAAACTAAGCCTTGGTTGTCCTTTTGCACTTTTTTCTTTTCTTCTTCCTTTCCTCTTCAATAAGCCTTAAGCTCTCTCTATTCTAAACTCTTTTTCATATATAGAAACATGTCCAATCTTGGATGTCCCGAGAATGGTAAAATACCAAAGCAAATCACCCTATATATATTCATTCTATTCTAGAGATCTAGTGTGTAATTATTTTTGTGATTTTACATGGTTAATTTGTTGTTGATTAATAATAAATTAATGTCAGAGAAGGGTTTAATGAGAACGAGAAGAAGTTGAAGACGGAGAACAAGGATTCGTTAGGGATGGGAAGGAGACATATGTTGTTAGGTCCGCCAGGAATCTTAAAAAACTAAGAGAAGAGTTTCTACGCTCACAAACGGGTTGTTAGGATACCAACTTTTTGATTTCCTAAAATACCCCTTCAATGTAAATCACTAAACTACTAAAAACAGGGCCTAAACGTCAATAACCAGTACATTTGTTTTTAAAAAGAATGGATATACACACGTTATTTGGGTTGAAAATTTGAATTTTGGGTTTGATTTTGCCTATGCACTATTATAGAAGTTATCCACGATCTGTCCATTTTTAGTGAAAAAGATTAACTACCATTCTTATCAAAATCTCAAATTTCCAGTCTCTTATTTATATAATTTTCTTTTTGTACGTTTTATCATTCGCCTGTCATTTACTCTCTTTTTTTCTTTCTTTCTTGATTGTTTATAATTTACATATTGTATTTATTATTTGTCTTCTTGCCATGCATTCCGTGTGAAAATTGACTATATATATATATATATATATATATATATATAAGAAAGGTAAGCAACAATTTTATCTCATATATCTTGCACTATAACAATGTTATTTGTATATATTAATAATTGTTGTATTTGAGTCTTACGGATAGGGGTGTGCATTTGGATCGGATCGGATCGAATCGGATCGAATCGAGGCTGAATGTCGATTTCGATCTTGGAGAAATGAGGATCGAAATCGAATCAATTTAAAACGATCTGATTCGATCCAAAATCATTCGATTTTGACCCGTTTCGATTCGATTTCAATCATTTTTTATTTTTTTTATTATTTAATTTAATATCAATGGGACCAACCATAATATTCAAACAGAGTTACTGAATTACAAAATTCACTTTAATATGGTGAGAGAAAGGTGTTACAAATTTACAATTGTATATGTTTCTCAAAGACAGAAATGTGGCCTTCAAATGGACCAAGAAAAAGATGTCAGGTATGTGTATATATAAAACTATAATATTAACATTATATATAAAAATATCTTAGTAGCATTAATAGGCTTAGCTTTATTGATAAAAATGTAATATTATATATACTATTATTTATTTATTTATTTTAAAAAAATAAGATGAGTATTCGATCCGATCCGATTCTCAGCCTCTAAAATCGAGGATCGAATCAAATGGGGGTTCGATCCTAAGGCAAAAATCAAAAGTCGGATCAAATATTCGATCCGATCCTCGGATCGGATCTTTCGATCGATTTTCACCCGATTCGATCGATCCGATTCTTTTTGCACAACCCTACTTACGGATATATATTATATTTTTTTGGAAGACAAGGATCGTGGATGAAGGTTGCATAGTCGATCGGGACAAGAAATGACAATGATGTAAGTTGTTTCCAATAGAAACGTTTGCTCAATTTTATTTCATATTATTTTTCCTTAATTATGTTGTGAATTTTTATGAATTTGGACTTTTTGATTTTCATTGTTAATTAATTTTTTCGATAATGATTTATCACGAAAACGATAATATTTGCCGAATTGTGGTTTATCCATTTTTGGTTTTTACAGAATTCATTAGTTGCCGATATATTTTTAAGATACTATATCTTACGGACTTCTTCATCATCATTCCATATATATGCTTATAACAATTTATTTTGATGATGTGTTGACTTGCATATATAATTTATTTATCATGTGTTTGATTTCTGTTTGTTAAAGATTCAACAATGATTCAAGTTTTTGTGGGTGCCAAGTGGCAAAGCACATACCACAAGAATAATATTCACACGTTAACTAATGAAGTATTGCTTACCATTTTCTTCCTTAAATTTGATTCAAATTTTGGTGATAAACTTTGTTTTTCTATTATGTTTTTTTGACGAAATTCTCAGCCTAAACTATATTAGTTTCTTATGTGCGCTCATCAGTTTTATGTAGAGATGGTTGTACAATTTTATCCCCTTCCTCTAATTTTTGACACATGAAATTGATCTAAAGGTGCACTCAAAAGTAGATATATGTTCATGAAGGATATTTCATCCTGTTCAAGATCCAGAATTTTCGATACAAACTAATCTTTAAGATATACTAGCAAATTTATTGACTCTTCAATTTTACATTAGCTATTATATTGATTTTTTTATCGTAGTTGTCTCACATTGTATTTTTACAGTTTTGATGAGTTGCTCAAAATATTTATATTGTTAATTTTCTTCAACTTATATAATCATTAACTCTATAACAACTAAAAACGTATCATTGTGAAATGGTGAAATAAGTTTTCTAAGTACCATAAAGTTTGCATTGAAGAAATAACTTAAATCATATATTTTGTTATGTCACTTACTATGAATTCTTTAGGTGATTATTAGTTATGTCACTTACTATGCATTCTTTGGCAACCAAGTATAGCGTATTTGCTGATGAGTGAGAACCAAAAAAACAAACATGAACTATCTCATTAATATAGTTATGAAACTTTTATAGTGGCCCAAATGTTTATCTTATACTATCAATTTTTGTTATTTGTTTTATACTCGGTAAATATAGGTCAATTGGTATGTATATTCTCTAACTAATGTAGGACTATGCCAAACTTTAGATTTCTAACTGACTTTGTTGTAATTCAACGTAAAATACGCAACCGCTTTATACATAGAAAAAAATAACCTTATATGTAGTTTTTTTCTATGTTCAGCTCAATTTACTTTTCACCAATAAACAGACAATAATTCTTACTTTGATAACTTAACGTACAATTCGTACTTTGATAACTTAACATAACAATCACTACAAGATTTGGGGGTCAATAGTGACCGCCAAGTTGTGACTCAAGTTGAGTCACTTGTCTTCAACGACTTGTGAAGGCAACAACGACTCAACTTGAGTCGCAGAAATCTACGAGGAAAACAGCGACTCAAATTGAGTCGCTGTTGTCCTCAAGGACTTTCAGCGACTCACATTGAGTCGCTGAATTCAAATATATTACTTGGGCCACACATTTCGGCCCAAATTGGGCCAAAATGTAGCCCAAAGTCTGGGCCTCAACTGCCCTAATTCATGTGGAAGAAATCAACGACTCAACTTGAGTCGCTATTAGTAATAGCCGTTGTCAATAGTGACCGCTTTTCGGTCACTACTGACATTAGCCGTTCTCAATAATGACCACTTTTCGGTCACTATAATGCAGTCACTGTTGGGTCAATAGAGACCGCTAAGCGGTCCCTAATGACACAACATTGACTACATTGCGGTCTCTATTGACTCAACAGGGACCGAATTGCAGTCTCTACTAATATTCATACTTTAAAATCGATATTTTAAGATGGTTCGAGATGTCGCGTTGTTTTTTAGTTCATAATAACCATAGTAAGAGTTAAAACAACAATAATTTCAACGACGCATTGTGAATCCAAACATTATGTAAAGAGAACGAACCACTTTGACGATTCTCTTATTATTTTGTACGACGAATGTCATAATGACAAACTAATTGTATATACATATAAGTATAATGATTACTTGATGTGATAATTTATACCTCATAATCATATATATGCTAGCATTAGTGAAGTAAAGCATAAAAACGAATAACAACTACAACTAACTAGTGATGATTTGTTGTAGAACATGAAATATATCTCCAACGTTAATAACTCGTTCAATCTCAATCAATCTATTAATCCACAACTAAACTACTATGAGGTTGGTTTTGCAATCATTTATTACTTCAATTCACATGTTACAATGAGTTTGATCACTAAGAATCACAAACATACCAAAATCAATAAACAAAATCGATTTTAAAGTATGGGAGACAATAGGGATTGCAATGCAGTCACTATTGAGTCAATAGGGACCGCAATGCAGTCACTGTTGACTCAACATGGACTGCATTGCCGTCCCTATTGACTCAACAGGGACCAAATTGCGGTCCCTACTAATATTCATACTTTAAAATGGATGAATATTATTAGGGACCACACTGCAGTCACTACAAAATATTAGTGACCTAATAGCGGTCCCTAATATATATTAGTGACTTAAATGCAGTCATTGAAATCCAAAAATTTGAAATTGGGCGAAAATTTTAGGCGGGATTAAGAGGAAAATTTGAATTTGACGAAAATTTGAAAATTTCACCCTCCCCTCTATATATACTCACCACTCTTACACATCTAATTTCATTATCTCCAAAAATTACCATTATAACAACACTTTCTTCTTTTCTCCAAAAATCACCAACACACTAACACAACAACATAATCCAAAAAACACTTTCTTTTCTTTCACTTCTTTGGATCTACACTTTCTTTTCTTTCACTTTTTTTTTTTTGGATCTACACTTTATTATCTTTCTTTCTTTATTTAGGATTTACACTTTATTTTCTTTCTTTCTTTCACTTTTTTTTTATTTTGGATCTACACTTTATTTTCTTTCTTTCTTTCACATTTTTTTTTTTGTTTTGGATCTACACTTTATTTTCTTACTTTTCTTTCACTTGTTGTTTTATTCATTAATCTTTTTGTTTTCATTAATCTTTTTGCTTTCATTCATCTTTTTTAATCATTCATTTTTTTGTTCTCATTCATATTATATTTTCTATTATTAGACATTTTTTTTTCATCTTTTTACATTCATGTCATTATATTAACTTTTTCTTCATTATTTTATGGTTTTGATCTTGTTAAAATCATAATTTTACAAAAAAAAAACAAACAATTATATTCCGGATTAAATCAGAAATATTAGTGTTTTTATTTTTATTTTTCGTACAGGTCAATAGTGACCGCAATTCGGTCCCTACTAATATTCATAAATATTAGTAGGGACCTAATTGCGGTCACTAATTTTTTAAAATGAATAGGGACCGGAAAGCGGTCACTAATCTTCCGGTCACTATTGACCCTCATCAGGGACCTAATTGCGGTCACTGATGGCAAGTGACCGAGGTCAATAGTGACCGGTCATCTGCGACTCAAAGGCGGTGACTATTGACCATCAGGGACCGCAGGGGGGGTTAATAGTGACTGCATTTTGGTCACTATTGACCCCCAAATCTTGTAGTGAATTTGTGGCCATTACGATTAATTGACAATTTTTTTATAATCCTAATAAGATGATATTTTGATGTTCTATTGATTCTTGAACACATAAAAATTGTTTTAAATTTTAGCAATATTTTTACATTAAGAAATAATTTTGCACGCGGTCCTGCGTGTGTCAAATTGCTAGTGTATATAAATAATAATAAACATATATATAATAATAATAAACATATATATAAATAATAATAATAATAATAATAAACATATATTTAATTATTTATAAAATTATAAATATTTTAATAATGTATAAAAGAACTACAAACAAAAAAATTAAATTAAAAAGTTAAAATAATCATCAACTTCATCACACACCGTACCCCAGCCGTCACCACCACATGTCCACATCGCCCCACCTCCATCCCTGCCGTCGTCATTATCTTCATCACACAAATCTCTGGCGGGTTACAATGAGCTCGATTTCAGGCGGAGTGCTCGATTTTCAGCGAGATATGTTTACAGCAAGTTCGATTTCCAAGGACTTCAATCGATCTTCGGCGATTTTCAGCGATTTTCGGCAGTTTCAGGCAATTTCCATCGATTTCCGGCGAGATCCGGCAACTTCCAGCGATTTCAAATTT
This sequence comes from Linaria vulgaris, assembly GCA_948329865.1. Lineage (NCBI taxonomy): Eukaryota > Viridiplantae > Streptophyta > Magnoliopsida > Lamiales > Plantaginaceae > Linaria > Linaria vulgaris. Next base: position 38,101,990 of record OX415253.1, read on the forward strand.
CAGCTCGGTGGTGGTAGGCAGCGGCGAGATGGGGGGCCGGGGGGGGGGGGGGGGGGGGGTGCAGGGTACGAAAAGGGGATGAATTGTTTTCACTTTTTTTTTTTAAAATAAATTATAACTTATATATATACATGTTTATTATATTTATAAATATTTATGTATATATGTTTTTATTTTTACAAATAGTTATATATATATGTTTATTTTTATTATATATATATGTTTATTATGTTTATAAATTGTTATATATATCTTTATTATTATTATTATTATTATTATTATTTATATATATTCGTTTATTATGTTTATAAATAGTTATATATATATCTTTATTATTATTATTATTATTTACACATATATATATGTTTATTATTATTATTATGTATATGTATTTATAATTTTTACAAATAGTTATATAAATGTTTATATATTTATTATTATTATTATTTATATATGTATATGTTTATTATTTTTTACAAAGAATTATACATACATTTATTATTATTATTAATAATATTTATTTATTTATTTATTTTTTATTTTTACAAAATAGTTATATATATATGTTGTTTTATATATATGTTTATTGAGAAGATGAAATTTTCTTTTCTTTTTTTAATTTTTTAATTATATATATATATATATCTTTATTATTATATTTATATATATGCTTATTATAATTATTTATATATATATTTATTATTTTTTAAAAATAGTTATATATATATATGTTTTTTTATATATATTTATTATTTATATATATAATCTATATTTTGCCCTCGATTACTTATGATAAACCACCAAATCCATGTGTTTTATGTTTATTTTAGATAGTTTTATGCATTTTCATGTTTTCGAGTAAGTTGAATCGAAACATTGCAAAACGATGCAGAAATGAAGGATTTGTGAGAAGCTAGTCATGAAGCCAAATCTAGCAAGACGAGGACGGGAACCGATGTTGAGTAGGCATGAGCCTCGAGAAGTGGCACAACCGCGAGCGAAGCTGCACGAGCCACACCGAGACACCAGAGAGTGGCGCGACTACTCGTTGAAACGACCCGCGCCACCACCCTCACGAGCCGCACTGATCATGTTGTGGGTCGTGAGACTCGTGCCACGACACGCACCAGTCATGACGATGAGATAGTGACCAGCGCTGCCCCACTGGAAGATGAGTGAGCCGCGTCGAACCCGCACAACACGTGTTGTCCAACACGCAATGTCGTGCGTCTTTCGGAATTTTGGATTTTGAAGGGCAATCTTGTCTTCTGACTATTGGGCCTGAATACCTTATATTTGTGTGCAACATTATAAGATAGAAGAGAGGAACAGCGTTAGAGCATTTGCTTTCTCTCGCTCAATTTTGTTTTCATCGAATCTTTACACAAGTACACCACACAACATTCATACAATTTATCACCATATATGCTTACGAAGAAGAGATCAACAACAAGACGCAATTGTCATTCATGGGTGAAAGATGTATCATATAAAACAAACAAGATCTGATGAACTTAAATATAATAGAAATAACAAAACATAGTTTCAAAGTGCGGCAATTGATAGCTACATCCTATTTCAGACACTAGGTGAATTAACTACTGATGGTTTCAAGTTCAACACCGCAAACAGAACAAAACATCATAATAATAGCGGAACTTAAAGATATTATCTCAATCCTGGAAGGATTTGGCATCTCTATCTTCGATCTCTATTGCTCCATTTCTTACGATTGGATCTTGGCTTAAATCACTTTATTTCACTAGCTACTAGCTACAAATTACACTAATAGTCTCAAGAGAAAGATGGACGTGCGATGATTCGAGATGGTGGTGGGGGATGTGTTTGACGTGATATAGGTCGCTTGAGATGATGAAAAATGTGCATCCCTTATGATATTTATAGGTGCGGTTGCGCCTGCCATGTAAATTAAGGTGAGAGATTTTGAGTGCAAGTTGCTCGTGTGCCAAGGTACTAGTCACGCGCCTCCTTGTCGTTCAAGAGTGAGCCACTTATTGATTAGGGTGCTAGTAGTGCATGTTTCTGCCATTCAAGCATGAGTCACGCCTCGTTATGGGCACTAGTGGCACACATTTCTGCAATCCACTAGCGACTCATGACCTATTTCGGGAGTCGCACTTGTCTGTTGTTATGTTTTGCGAGGCTTCCCATTTTGACTAAAACTTCCTCTCTGAATGTCGTAATTGAGATCCGACTTTTGCATTAAGACTAGAAATCCATGGCTCCTCAATGGTTTATGGCTCGATTTGTGATTGTTCCTTCATTGTTGTTACCATGTCTTGCAACAATGGCTCCATTTCAATCCTCCTCATTGTGTAACTTTTGGGTTTTGGCTCTATTTATTTCGTTCCTACCCGAATCACTTGCCATTTCATCAATTGGCATTTGATTATCCTTTATTGCATTGTGCACACCCATCCTCCTTTGGCTTGTTTCTTCACTTAAATTCTTTGTTATCACCAATAGACTCTTCAAAATTTTGACACACGAAAACTAACTAAAATAAACTAAATACTTAAAGAATTAGCACTTTAACTTTTGATAATGAGGTTTAAAATAAGTATTTTAGAGACTCATCAACATCTGGAATCATGTGTCGTCTCTATGAGGAGGAACCTTTGTTGTCAATCTTCAATGCTCGAGTCCTTAGTTGTCCCACTACCAGTAGGAGGAGGAGGGTGATTGCCATCTAAATTTATAGATTTTCATCTAATATATAATTAGTTTTCTACTTTTATTCTAAGAGTTATTCTATATATAATTGTACGAAGTAGTAAAATTACTACGAGTTAAGTCCAAATGCTGAACTCACCTATTAAATCTAATTGACATATATATAGACAATGCCCTCTGATTTTTGTGTCTAGCCATTTTTTTCTAAGTTTTTGCAGAATTTTGGGACTCCGCCTTTTCAATTTTTGCTCAATTTATAATTAATCGAGCACTTTCTGATTTTTTTTCCTATGTAGACGCCACCTTAGTTAAATTTCATGTGCGACACGTCAGTATGTACTTTTTTTTCTTTCTAAAAAAATAAAATTATGTGTAGGCCAATCAAAAAATCTATTTCTATATTAAAAGGAAAGTCCTCCCATTCACAAAAAAGGCAGTTGAGATACCAATTTTTGTGTTTTCTAAAATACTCTCATTTCTTTCTCCTCAAATAAAAGAATAGCATGGTTTATAATGTCATTTTACTTACTTTGCTCAATTACACATCCTAAAAAATTGGAATTCCCATGTATGTTCATTTAATTTGCACGCGGTCCCCGTGTGTGTCAAATTTCTAGTACTAATAACTAAGGGAAGAGCTTCTACACTCACAAACGGGTAGTTAGGATACCAACTTTAGGATTTTCTAAAATACCCCTTCAATGTAAATCACTAAAATACTAAAAACAGGGAATAAACAAAACGGATACACACGTTATTTGAGTTGGATATTTGAATTTCGGGTTTGATTTTGCCCATGTACTATTATAGAAGTTATCCACGATCTCGCCATTTTTAGGGAAAAAGATTAACTACCATTCTTATCGAAATCTCAAATTTCCCATCTCTTATTTATAGAATTTTCTTTTTGTACGTTTTACCATTCGCCTATCATTTACTCTCTTTTGTTTCTTTCTTTCTTGAATGTTTATAATTTATAGATTGTATTTATTATTTATCCTCTTGCCATGTATTCCGTGTAAAAATTGACTATATAAAAGAAAGGTAAGCAACAATTTTATCTCATATACCTTGCACTATCTAGTACTAATAACTAAGGGAAAAGCTTCTACACTCACAAACGGGTAGTTAGGATACCAACTTTTGGATTTTCTAAAATACCCCTTCAATGTAAACCACTAAAATACTAAAAACATGGCATAAACATCAATAAACAATAAAGTTTTAAAAACAAAACGGATACACACGTTATTTGAGTTGGAAATTTGAATTTCGGGTTTGATTTTGCCCATGTACTATTATAGAAGTTATCCACGATCTGGCCATTTTTAGGGAAAAAGATTAACTACCATTCTTATCGCAATCTCAAATTTCCCATCTCTTATATATAGAATTTTCGTTTTGTACGTTTTACCATTCGCCTGTCATTTACTCTCTTTTGTTTCTTGCTTTCTTGAATGTTTATAATTTATAGATTGTATTTATTATTTATCCTCTTGCCATGCATTCCGTGTAAAAATTGACTATATAAAAGAAAGGTAAGCAACAATTTTATCTCATATACCTTGCACTATCTAGTACTAATAACTAAGGGAAGAGCTTCTACACTCACAAACGGGTAGTTAGTATACCAACTTTTGGATTTTCTAAAATACTCCTTCAATGTAAACCACTAAAATACTAATAACATGGCATAAACGTCAATAAACAATAAAGTTTTAAAAAAAATGGATACACACGTTATTTGAGTTGGAAATTTGAATTTGGGGTTTGATTTTGCCCATGCACTATTATAGAAGTTATCCACGATCTGCCCATTTTTAGGGGAAAAGATTAACTACCATTCTTATCGCAATCTCAAATTTCCCATCTCTTATTTATAGAATTTTCTTTTTGTACGTTTTACCATTCGCCTGTCATTTACTCTCTTTTGTTTCTTGCTTTCTTGAATGTTTATAATTTATAGATTGTATTTATTATTTATCCTCTTACCATGCATTCCGTGTAAAAATTGACTATATAAAAGAAAGGTAAGCAACAATTTTATCTCATATACCTTGCACTATCTAGTACTAATAACTAAGGGAATAGCTTCTACACTCACAAACGGGTAGTTAGTATACCAACTTTTGGATTTTCTAAAATACTCCTTCAATGTAAACCACTAAAATACTAAAAACATGGCATAAACGTCAATAACCAATAAAGTTGAAAAAAAAATGGATACACACGTTATTTGAGTTGGAAATTTGAATTTGGGGTTTGATTTTGCCCATGCACTATTATAGAAGTTATCCACGATCTGCCCATTTTTAGGGGAAAAGATTAACTACCATTCTTATCGCAATCTCAAATTTCCCATCTCTTATTTATAGAATTTTCTTTTTCTGCGTTTTACCATTCGCCTGTCATTTACTCTCTTTTGTTTCTTGCTTTCTTGAATGTTTATAATTTATAGATTGTATTTATTATTTATCCTCTTGCCATGCATTCCGTGTAAAAATTGACTAGATAAAAGAAAGGTAAGCAACAATTTTATCTCATATACCTTGCACTATCTAGTACTAATAACTAAGGGAAGAGCTTCCACACTCACAAACGGGTAGTTAGGATACCAACTTTTGGATTTTCTAAAATACCCCTTCAATGTAAACCACTAAAATACTAAAAACATGGCATTAACATCAATAAACAATAAAGTTTTAAAAACAAAACGGATACACACGTTATTTGAGTTGGAAATTTGAATTTCGGGTTTGATTTTGCCCATGTACTATTATAGAAGTTATCCACGATCTGCCCATTTTTAGGGGAAAAGATTAACTACAATTCTTATCGCAATCTCAAATTTCCCATCTCTTATTTATAGAATTTTCTTTTTGTACGTTTTACCATTCGCCTGTCATTTACTCTCTTTTGTTTCTTGCTTTCTTGAATGTTTATAATTTATAGATTGTATTTATTATTTATCCTCTTGCCATGCATTCCGTGTAAAAATTGACTATATAAAAGAAAGGTAAGCAACAATTTTATCTCATATACCTTGCACTATCTAGTACTAATAACTAAGGGAAGAGCTTCTACACTCACAAACGGGTAGTTAGGATACCAACTTTTGGATTTTCTAAAATACCCCTTTAATGTAAACCACTAAAATACTAAAAACATGGCATAAACATCAATAAACAATAAAGTTTTAAAAACAAAACGGATACACACGTTATTTGAGTTGGAAATTTGAATTTCGGGTTTGATTTTGCCCATGTACTATTATAGAAGTTATCCACGATCTGCCCATTTTTAGGGGAAAAGATTAACTACCATTCTTATCGCAATCTCAAATTTCCCATCTCTTATTTATAGAATTTTTTTTTGTACGTTTTACCATTCGCCTGTCATTTACTCTCTTTTGTTTCTTGCTTTCTTGAATGTTTATAATTTATAGATTGTATTTATTATTTATCCTCTTGCCATGCATTCCGTGTAAAAATTGACTATATAAAAGAAAGGTAAGCAACAATTTTATCTCATATACCTTGCACTATCTAGTACTAATAACTAAGGGAAGAGCTTCTACACTCACAAACGGGTAGTTAGTATACCAACTTTTGGATTTTCTAAAATACTCCTTCAATGTAAACCACTAAAATACTAATAACATGGCATAAACGTCAATAAACAATAAAGTTTTAAAAAAAATGGATACACACGTTATTTGAGTTGGAAATTTGAATTTGGGGTTTGATTTTGCCCATGCACTATTATAGAAGTTATCCACGATCTGCCCATTTTTAGGGGAAAAGATTAACTACCATTCTTATCGCAATCTCAAATTTCCCATCTCTTATTTATAGAATTTTCTTTTTGTACGTTTTACCATTCGCCTGTCATTTTCTCTCTTTTGTTTCTTGCTTTCTTGAATGTTTATAATTTATAGATTGTATTTATTATTTATCCTCTTACCATGCATTCCGTGTAAAAATTGACTATATAAAAGAAAGGTAAGCAACAATTTTATCTCATATACCTTGCACTATCTAGTACTAATAACTAAGGGAATAGCTTCTACACTCACAAACGGGTAGTTAGTATACCAACTTTTGGATTTTCTAAAATACTCCTTCAATGTAAACCACTAAAATACTAAAAACATGGCATAAACGTCAATAACCAATAAAGTTTAAAAAAAAATGGATACACACGTTATTTGAGTTGGAAATTTGAATTTGGGGTTTGATTTTGCCCATGCACTATTATAGAAGTTATCCACGATCTGCCCATTTTTAGGGGAAAAGATTAACTACCATTCTTATCGCAATCTCAAATTTCCCATCTCTTATTTATAGAATTTTCTTTTTCTGCGTTTTACCATTCGCCTGTCATTTACTCTCATTTGTTTCTTGCTTTCTTGAATGTTTATAATTTATAGATTGTATTTATTATTTATCCTCTTGCCATGCATTCCGTGTAAAAATTGACTAGATAAAAGAAAGGTAAGCAACAATTTTATCTCATATACCTTGCACTATCTAGTACTAATAACTAAGGGAAGAGCTTCTACACTCACAAACTGGTAGTTAGGATACCAACTTTTGGATTTTCTAAAATACCCCTTCAATGTAAACCACTAAAATACTAAAAACATGGCATTAACATCAATAAACAATAAAGTTTTAAAAACAAAACGGATACACACGTTATTTGAGTTGGAAATTTGAATTTCGGGTTTGATTTTGCCCATGTACTATTATAGAAGTTATCCACGATCTGCCCATTTTTAGGGGAAAAGATTAACTACAATTCTTATCGCAATCTCAAATTTCCCATCTCTTATTTATAGAATTTTCTTTTTGTACGTTTTACCATTCGCCTGTCATTTACTCTCTTTTGTTTCTTGCTTTCTTGAATGTTTATAATTTATAGATTGTATTTATTATTTATCCTCTTGCCATGCATTCCGTGTAAAAATTGACTATATAAAAGAAAGGTAAGCAACAATTTTATCTCATATACCTTGCACTATCTAGTACTAATAACTAAGGGAAGAGCTTCTACACTCACAAACGGGTAGTTAGGATACCAACTTTTGGATTTTCTAAAATACCCCTTTAATGTAAACCACTAAAATACTAAAAACATGGCATAAACATCAATAAACAATAAAGTTTTAAAAACAAAACGGATACACACGTTATTTGAGTTGGAAATTTGAATTTCGGGTTTGATTTTGCCCATGTACTATTATAGAAGTTATCCACGATCTGCCCATTTTTAGGGGAAAAGATTAACTACCATTCTTATCGCAATCTCAAATTTCCCATCTCTTATTTATAGAATTTTTTTTTGTACGTTTTACCATTCGCCTGTCATTTACTCTCTTTTGTTTCTTGCTTTCTTGAATGTTTATAATTTATAGATTGTATTTATTATTTATCCTCTTGCCATGCATTCCGTGTAAAAATTGACTATATAAAAGAAAGGTAAGCAACAATTTTATCTCATATACCTTGCACTATCTAGTACTAATAACTAAGGGAAGAGCTTCTACACTCACAAACGGGTAGTTAGTATACCAACTTTTGGATTTTCTAAAATACTCCTTCAATGTAAACCACTAAAATACTAAAAACATGGCATAAACGTCAATAAACAATAAAGTTTTAAAAAACAATGGATACACACGTTATTTGAGTTGGAAATTTGAATTTGGGGTTTGATTTTGCCCATGCACTATTATAGAAGTTATCCACGATCTGCCCATTTTTAGGGGAAAAGATTAACTACCATTCTTATCGCAATCTCAAATTTCCCATCTCTTATTTATAGAATTTTCTTTTTGTACGTTTTACCATTCGCCTGTCATTTACTCTCTTTTGTTTCTTGCTTTCTTGAATGTTTATAATTTATAGATTGTATTTATTATTTATCCTCTTGCCATGCATTCCGTGTAAAAATTGACTATATAAAAGAAAGGTAAGCAACAATTTTATCTCATATACCTTGCACTATCTAGTACTAATAACTAAGGGAAGAGCTTCTACACTCACAAACGGGTAGTTAGTATACCAACTTTTGGATTTTCTAAAATACTCCTTCAATGTAAACCACTAAAATACTAAAAACATGGCATAAACGTCAATAAACAATAAAGTTTTAAAAAAAAAATGGATACACACGTTATTTGAGTTGGAAATTTGAATTTGGGGTTTGATTTTGCCCATGCACTATTATAGAAGTTATCCACGATCTGCCCATTTTTAGGGGAAAAGATTAACTACCATTCTTATCGCAATCTCAAATTTCCCATCTCTTATTTATAGAATTTTCTTTTTGTACGTTTTACCATTCGCCTGTCATTTACTCTCATTTTTTTCTTGCTTTCTTAAATGTTTATAATTTATAGATTGTATTTATTATTTATCCTCTTGCCATGCATTCGTGTAAAAATTGACTATATAAAAGAAAGGTAAGCAACAATATTTTCTCATATACCTTGCACTATCTAGTACTAATAACTAAGGGAAGAGCTTCTACACTCACAAACAGGTAGTTAGTATACCAACTTTTGGATTTTCTAAAATACTCCTTCAATGTAAACCACTAAAATACTAAAAACATGGCATAAACGTCAATAAACAATAAAGTTTTAAAAAAACAATGGATACACACGTTATTTGAGTTGGAAATTTGAATTTAGGGTTTGATTTTGCCCATGCACTATTATAGAAGTTATCCACGATCTGCCCATTTTTAGGGGAAAAGATTAACTACCATTCTTATCGCAATCTCAAATTTCCCATCTCTTATTTATGAGTTTTCTTTTTGAACGTTTTACCATTCGCCTGTCATTTACTCTCTTTTGTTTCTTGCTTTCTTGAATGTTTATAATTTATAGATTGTATTTATTATTTATCCTCTTTCCATGCATTCCGTGTAAAAATTGACTATATAAAAGAAAGGTAAGCAACAATTTTATCTCATATACCTTGCACTATCTAGTACTAATAACTAAGGGAAGAGTTTCTACACTCACAAACGGGTAGTTAGTATACCAACTTTTGGATTTTCTAAAATACTCCTTCAATGTAAACCACTAAAATACTAAAAACATGGCATAAACGTCAATAAACAATAAAGTTTTAAAAAACAATGGATACACACGTTATTTGAGTTGGAAATTTGAATTTGGGGTTTGATTTTGCCCATGCACTATTATAGAAGTTATCCACGATCTGCCCATTTTTAGGGGAAAAGATTAACTACCATTCTTATCGCAATCTCAAATTTCCCATCTCTTATTTATGAGTTTTCTTTTTGAACGTTTTACCATTCGCCTGTCATTTACTCTCTTTTGTTTCTTGCTTTCTTGAATGTTTATAATTTATAGATTGTATTTATTATTTATCCTCTTTCCATGCATTCCGTGTAAAAATTGACTATATAAAAGAAAGGTAAGCAACAATTTTATCTCATATACCTTGCACTATCTAGTACTAATAACTAAGGGAAGAGCTTCTACACTCACAAACGGGTAGTTAGTATACCAACTTTTGGATTTTCTTAAATACTCCTTCAATGTAAACCACTAAAATACTAAAAACATGGCATAAACGTCAATAAACAATAAAGTTTTAAAAAACAATGGATACACACGTTATTTGAGTTGGAAATTTGAATTTGGGGTTTGATTTTGCCCATGCACTATTATAGAAGTTATCCACGATCTGCCCATTTTTAGGGGAAAAGATTAACTACCATTCTTATCGCAATCTCAAATTTCCCATCTCTTATTTATAGAATTTTCTTTTTGTACGTTTTACCATTCGCCTGTCATTTACTCTCTTTTGTTTCTTGCTTTCTTGAATGTTTATAATTTATAGATTGTATTTATTATTTATCCTCTTGCCATGCATTCCGTGTAAAAATTGACTATATAAAAGAAAGGTAAGCAACAATTTTATCTCATATACCTTGCACTATCTAGTACTAATAACTAAGGGAAGAGCTTCTACACTCACAAACGGGTAGTTAGGATACCAACTTTTGGATTTTCTAAAATACCCCTTTAATGTAAACCACTAAAATACTAAAAACATGGCATAAACATCAATAAACAATAAAGTTTTAAAAACAAAACGGATACACACGTTATTTGAGTTGGAAATTTGAATTTCGGGTTTGATTTTGCCCATGTACTATTATAGAAGTTATCCACGATCTGCCCATTTTTAGGGGAAAAGATTAACTACCATTCTTATCGCAATCTCAAATTTCCCATCTCTTATTTATAGAATTTTTTTTTGTACGTTTTACCATTCGCCTGTCATTTACTCTCTTTTGTTTCTTGCTTTCTTGAATGTTTATAATTTATAGATTGTATTTATTATTTATCCTCTTGCCATGCATTCCGTGTAAAAATTGACTATATAAAAGAAAGGTAAGCAACAATTTTATCTCATATACCTTGCACTATCTAGTACTAATAACTAAGGGAAGAGCTTCTACACTCACAAACGGGTAGTTAGTATACCAACTTTTGGATTTTCTAAAATACTCCTTCAATGTAAACCACTAAAATACTAAAAACATGGCATAAACGTCAATAAACAATAAAGTTTTAAAAAACAATGGATACACACGTTATTTGAGTTGGAAATTTGAATTTGGGGTTTGATTTTGCCCATGCACTATTATAGAAGTTATCCACGATCTGCCCATTTTTAGGGGAAAAGATTAACTACCATTCTTATCGCAATCTCAAATTTCCCATCTCTTATTTATAGAATTTTCTTTTTGTACGTTTTACCATTCGCCTGTCATTTACTCTCTTTTGTTTCTTGCTTTCTTGAATGTTTATAATTTATAGATTGTATTTATTATTTATCCTCTTGCCATGCATTCCGTGTAAAAATTGACTATATAAAAGAAAGGTAAGCAACAATTTTATCTCATATACCTTGCACTATCTAGTACTAATAACTAAGGGAAGAGCTTCTACACTCACAAACGGGTAGTTAGTATACCAACTTTTGGATTTTCTAAAATACTCCTTCAATGTAAACCACTAAAATACTAAAAACATGGCATAAACGTCAATAAACAATAAAGTTTTAAAAAAACAATGGATACACACGTTATTTGAGTTGGAAATTTGAATTTGGGGTTTGATTTTGCCCATGCACTATTATAGAAGTTATCCACGATCTGCCCATTTTTAGGGGAAAAGATTAACTACCATTCTTATCGCAATCTCAAATTTCCCATCTCTTATTTATGAGTTTTCTTTTTGAACGTTTTACCATTCGCCTGTCATTTACTCTCTTTTGTTTCTTGCTTTCTTGAATGTTTATAATTTATAGATTGTATTTATTATTTATCCTCTTTCCATGCATTCCGTGTAAAAATTGACTATATAAAAGAAAGGTAAGCAACAATTTTATCTCATATACCTTGCACTATCTAGTACTAATAACTAAGGGAAGAGTTTCTACACTCACAAACGGGTAGTTAGTATACCAACTTTTGGATTTTCTAAAATACTCCTTCAATGTAAACCACTAAAATACTAAAAACATGGCATAAACGTCAATAAACAATAAAGTTTTAAAAAACAATGGATACACACGTTATTTGAGTTGGAAATTTGAATTTGGGGTTTGATTTTGCCCATGCACTATTATAGAAGTTATCCACGATCTGCCCATTTTTAGGGGAAAAGATTAACTACCATTCTTATCGCAATCTCAAATTTCCCATCTCTTATTTATGAGTTTTCTTTTTGAACGTTTTACCATTCGCCTGTCATTTACTCTCTTTTGTTTCTTGCTTTCTTGAATGTTTATAATTTATAGATTGTATTTATTATTTATCCTCTTTCCATGCATTCCGTGTAAAAATTGACTATATAAAAGAAAGGTAAGCAACAATTTTATCTCATATACCTTGCACTATCTAGTACTAATAACTAAGGGAAGAGCTTCTACACTCACAAACGGGTAGTTAGTATACCAACTTTTGGATTTTCTAAAATACTCTTTCAATGTAAACCACTAAAATACTAAAAACATGGCATAAACGTCAATAAACAATAAAGTTTTAAAAAACAATGGATACACACGTTATTTGAGTTGGAAATTTGAATTTGGGGTTTGATTTTGCCCATGCACTATTATAGAAGTTATCCACGATCTGCCCATTTTTAGGGGAAAAGATTAACTACCATTCTTATCGCAATCTCAAATTTCCCATCTCTTATTTATAGAATTTTCTTTTTGTACGTTTTACCATTCGCCTGTCATTTACTCTCTTTTGTTTCTTGCTTTCTTGAATGTTTATAATTTATAGATTGTATTTATTATTTATCCTCTTGCCATGCATTCCGTGTAAAAATTGACTATATAAAAGAAAGGTAAGCAACAATTTTATCTCATATACCTTGCACTATCTAGTACTAATAACTAAGGGAAGAGCTTCTACACTCACAAACGGGTAGTTAGGATACCAACTTTTGGATTTTCTAAAATACCCCTTTAATGTAAACCACTAAAATACTAAAAACATGGCATAAACATCAATAAACAATAAAGTTTTAAAAACAAAACGGATACACACGTTATTTGAGTTGGAAATTTGAATTTCGGGTTTGATTTTGCCCATGTACTATTATAGAAGTTATCCACGATCTGCCCATTTTTAGGGGAAAAGATTAACTACCATTCTTATCGCAATCTCAAATTTCCCATCTCTTATTTATAGAATTTTTTTTTGTACGTTTTACCATTCGCCTGTCATTTACTCTCTTTTGTTTCTTGCTTTCTTGAATGTTTATAATTTATAGATTGTATTTATTATTTATCCTCTTGCCATGCATTCCGTGTAAAAATTGACTATATAAAAGAAAGGTAAGCAACAATTTTATCTCATATACCTTGCACTATCTAGTACTAATAACTAAGGGAAGAGCTTCTACACTCACAAACGGGTAGTTAGTATACCAACTTTTGGATTTTCTAAAATACTCCTTCAATGTAAACCACTAAAATACTAAAAACATGGCATAAACGTCAATAAACAATAAAGTTTTAAAAAACAATGGATACACACGTTATTTGAGTTGGAAATTTGAATTTGGGGTTTGATTTTGCCCATGCACTATTATAGAAGTTATCCACGATCTGCCCATTTTTAGGGGAAAAGATTAACTACCATTCTTATCGCAATCTCAAATTTCCCATCTCTTATTTATAGAATTTTCTTTTTGTACGTTTTACCATTCGCCTGTCATTTACTCTCTTTTGTTTCTTGCTTTCTTGAATGTTTATAATTTATAGATTGTATTTATTATTTATCCTCTTGCCATGCATTCCGTGTAAAAATTGACTATATAAAAGAAAGGTAAGCAACAATTTTATCTCATATACCTTGCACTATCTAGTACTAATAACTAAGGGAAGAGCTTCTACACTCACAAACGGGTAGTTAGTATACCAACTTTTGGATTTTCTAAAATACTCCTTCAATGTAAACCACTAAAATACTAAAAACATGGCATAAACGTCAATAAACAATAAAGTTTTAAAAAAAAAATGGATACACACGTTATTTGAGTTGGAAATTTGAATTTGGGGTTTGATTTTGCCCATGCACTATTATAGAAGTTATCCACGATCTGCCCATTTTTAGGGGAAAAGATTAACTACCATTCTTATCGCAATCTCAAATTTCCCATCTCTTATTTATAGAATTTTCTTTTTGTACGTTTTACCATTCGCCTGTCATTTACTCTCATTTTTTTCTTGCTTTCTTAAATGTTTATAATTTATAGATTGTATTTATTATTTATCCTCTTGCCATGCATTCGTGTAAAAATTGACTATATAAAAGAAAGGTAAGCAACAATATTTTCTCATATACCTTGCACTATCTAGTACTAATAACTAAGGGAAGAGCTTCTACACTCACAAACAGGTAGTTAGTATACCAACTTTTGGATTTTCTAAAATACTCCTTCAATGTAAACCACTAAAATACTAAAAACATGGCATAAACGTCAATAAACAATAAAGTTTTAAAAAAACAATGGATACACACGTTATTTGAGTTGGAAATTTGAATTTGGGGTTTGATTTTGCCCATGCACTATTATAGAAGTTATCCACGATCTGCCCATTTTTAGGGGAAAAGATTAACTACCATTCTTATCGCAATCTCAAATTTCCCATCTCTTATTTATGAGTTTTCTTTTTGAACGTTTTACCATTCGCCTGTCATTTACTCTCTTTTGTTTCTTGCTTTCTTGAATGTTTATAATTTATAGATTGTATTTATTATTTATCCTCTTTCCATGCATTCCGTGTAAAAATTGACTATATAAAAGAAAGGTAAGCAACAATTTTATCTCATATACCTTGCACTATCTAGTACTAATAACTAAGGGAAGAGTTTCTACACTCACAAACGGGTAGTTAGTATACCAACTTTTGGATTTTCTAAAATACTCCTTCAATGTAAACCACTAAAATACTAAAAACATGGCATAAACGTCAATAAACAATAAAGTTTTAAAAAACAATGGATACACACGTTATTTGAGTTGGAAATTTGAATTTGGGGTTTGATTTTGCCCATGCACTATTATAGAAGTTATCCACGATCTGCCCATTTTTAGGGGAAAAGATTAACTACCATTCTTATCGCAAACTCAAATTTCCCATCTCTTATTTATGAGTTTTCTTTTTGAACGTTTTACCATTCGCCTGTCATTTACTCTCTTTTGTTTCTTGCTTTCTTGAATGTTTATAATTTATAGATTGTATTTATTATTTATCCTCTTTCCATGCATTCCGTGTAAAAATTGACTATATAAAAGAAAGGTAAGCAACAATTTTATCTCATATACCTTGCACTATCTAGTACTAATAACTAAGGGAAGAGCTTCTACACTCACAAACGGGTAGTTAGTATACCAACTTTTGGATTTTCTAAAATACTCCTTCAATGTAAACCACTAAAATACTAAAAACATGGCATAAACGTCAATAACCAATAAAGTTTAAAAAAAAATGGATACACACGTTATTTGAGTTGGAAATTTGAATTTGGGGTTTGATTTTGCCCATGCACTATTATAGAAGTTATCCACGATCTGCCCATTTTTAGGGGAAAAGATTAACTACCATTCTTATCGCAATCTCAAATTTCCATCTCTTATTTATAGAATTTTCTTTTTCTGCGTTTTACCATTCGCCTGTCATTTACTCTCTTTTGTTTCTTGCTTTCTTGAATGTTTATAATTTATAGATTGTATTTATTATTTATCCTCTTGCCATGCATTCCGTGTAAAAATTGACTATATAAAAGAAAGGTAAGCAACAATTTTATCTCATATACCTTGCACTATCTAGTACTAATAACTAAGGGAAGAGCTTCTACACTCACAAACGGGTAGTTAGGATACCAACTTTTGGATTTTCTAAAATACCCCTTCAATGTAAACCACTAAAATACTAAAAACATGGCATTAACATCAATAAACAATAAAGTTTTAAAAACAAAACGGATACACACGTTATTTGAGTTGGAAATTTGAATTTCGGGTTTGATTTTGCCCATGTACTATTATAGAAGTTATCCACGATCTGCCCATTTTTAGGGGAAAAGATTAACTACAATTCTTATCGCAATCTCAAATTTCCCATCTCTTATTTATAGAATTTTCTTTTTGTACGTTTTACCATTCTCCTGTCATTTACTCTCTTTTGTTTCTTGCTTTCTTGAATGTTTATAATTTATAGATTGTATTTATTATTTATCCTCTTGCCATGCATTCCGTGTAAAAATTGACTATATAAAAGAAAGGTAAGCAACAATTTTATCTCATATACCTTGCACTATCTAGTACTAATAACTAAGGGAAGAGCTTCTACACTCACAAACGGGTAGTTAGGATACCAACTTTTGGATTTTCTAAAATACCCCTTTAATGTAAACCACTAAAATACTAAAAACATGGCATAAACATCAATAAACAATAAAGTATTAAAAACAAAACGGATACACACGTTATTTGAGTTGGAAATTTGAATTTCGGGTTTGATTTTGCCCATGTACTATTATAGAAGTTATCCACGATCTGCCCATTTTTAGGGGAAAAGATTAACTACCATTCTTATCGCAATCTCAAATTTCCCATCTCTTATTTATAGAATTTTTTTTGTACGTTTTACCATTCGCCTGTCATTTACTCTCTTTTGTTTCTTGCTTTCTTGAATGTTTATAATTTATAGATTGTATTTATTATTTATCCTCTTGCCATGCATTCCGTGTAAAAATTGACTATATAAAAGAAATGTAAGCAACAATTTTATCTCATATACCTTGCACTATCTAGTACTAATAACTAAGGGAAGAGTTTCTACACTCACAAACGGGTAGTTAGTATACCAACTTTTGGATTTTCTAAAATACTCCTTCAATGTAAACCACTAAAATACTAAAAACATGGCATAAACGTCAATAAACAATAAAGTTTTAAAAAACAATGGATACACACGTTATTTGAGTTGGAAATTTGAATTTGGGGTTTGATTTTGCCCATGCACTATTATAGAAGTTATCCACGATCTGCCCATTTTTAGGGGAAAAGATTAACTACCATTCTTATCGCAATCTCAAATTTCCCATCTCTTATTTATAGAATTTTCTTTTTGTACGTTTTACCATTCGCCTGTCATTTACTCTCTTTTGTTTCTTGCTTTCTTGAATGTTTATAATTTATAGATTGTATTTATTATTTATCCTCTTGCCATGCATTCCGTGTAAAAATTGACTATATAAAAGAAAGGTAAGCAACAATTTTATCTCATATACCTTGCACTATCTAGTACTAATAACTAAGGGAAGAGCTTCTACACTCACAAACGGGTAGTTAGTATACCAACTTTTGGATTTTCTAAAATACTCCTTCAATGTAAACCACTAAAATACTAAAAACATGGCATAAACGTCAATAAACAATAAAGTTTTAAAAAAAAATGGATACACACGTTATTTGAGTTGGAAATTTGAATTTGGGGTTTGATTTTGCCCATGCACTATTATAGAAGTTATCCACGATCTGCCCATTTTTAAGGGAAAAGATTAACTACCATTCTTATCGCAATCTCAAATTTCCCATCTCTTATTTATAGAATTTTCTTTTTGTACGTTTTACCATTCGCCTGTCATTTACTCTCTTTTGTTTCTTGCTTTCTTGAATGTTTATAATTTATAGATTGTATTTATTATTTATCCTCTTGCCATGCATTCCGTGTAAAAATTGACTATATAAAAGAAAGGTAAGCAACAATTTTATCTCATATACCTTGCACTATCTAGTACTAATAACTAAGGGAAGAGCTTCTACACTCACAAACGGGTAGTTAGTATACCAACTTTTGGATTTTCTAAAATACTCCTACAATGTAAACCACTAAAATACTAAAAACATGGCATAAACGACAATAAACAATAAAGTTTTAAAAAACAATGGATACACACGTTATTTGAGTTGGAAATTTGAATTTGGGGTTTGATTTTGCCCATGCACTATTATAGAAGTTATCCACGATCTGCCCATTTTTAGGGGAAAAGATTAACTACCATTCTTATCGCAATCTCAAATTTCCCATCTCTTATTTATAGAATTTTCTTTTTGTACGTTTTACCATTCGCCTGTCATTTACTCTCTTTTGTTTCTTGCTTTCTTGAATGTTTATAATTTATAGATTGTATTTATTATTTATCCTCTTGCCATGCATTCCGTGTAAAAATTGACTATATAAAAGAAAGGTAAGCAACAATTTTATCTCATATACCTTGCACTATCTAGTACTAATAACTAAGGGAAGAGCTTCTACACTCACAAACGGGTAGTTAGTATACCAACTTTTGGATTTTCTAAAATACTCCTTCAATGTAAACCACTAAAATACTAAAAACATGGCATAAACGTCAATAAACAATAAAGTTTTAAAAAAAAAAATGGATACACACGTTATTTGAGTTGGAAATTTGAATTTGGGGTTTGATTTTGCCCATGCACTATTATAGAAGTTATCCACGATCTGCCCATTTTTAGGGGAAAAGATTAACTACCATTCTTATCGCAATCTCAAATTTCCCATCTCTTATTTATAGAATTTTCTTTTTGTACGTTTTACCATTCGCCTGTCATTTACTCTCATTTTTTTCTTGCTTTCTTAAATGTTTATAATTTATAGATTGTATTTATTATTTATCCTCTTGCCATGCATTCGTGTAAAAATTGACTATATAAAAGAAAGGTAAGCAACAATATTTTCTCATATACCTTGCACTATCTAGTACTAATAACTAAGGGAAGAGCTTCTACACTCACAAACAGGTAGTTAGTATACCAACTTTTGGATTTTCTAAAATACTCCTTCAATGTAAACCACTAAAATACTAAAAACATGGCATAAACGTCAATAAACAATAAAGTTTTAAAAAAACAATGGATACACACGTTATTTGAGTTGGAAATTTGAATTTGGGGTTTGATTTTGCCCATGCACTATTATAGAAGTTATCCACGATCTGCCCATTTTTAGGGGAAAAGATTAACTACCATTCTTATCGCAATCTCAAATTTCCCATCTCTTATTTATGAGTTTTCTTTTTGAACGTTTTACCATTCGCCTGTCATTTACTCTCTTTTGTTTCTTGCTTTCTTGAATGTTTATAATTTATAGATTGTATTTATTATTTATCCTCTTTCCATGCATTCCGTGTAAAAATTGACTATATAAAAGAAAGGTAAGCAACAATTTTATCTCATATACCTTGCACTATCTAGTACTAATAACTAAGGGAAGAGTTTCTACACTCACAAACGGGTAGTTAGTATACCAACTTTTGGATTTTCTAAAATACTCCTTCAATGTAAACCACTAAAATACTAAAAACATGGCATAAACGTCAATAAACAATAAAGTTTTAAAAAACAATGGATACACACGTTATTTGAGTTGGAAATTTGAATTTGGGGTTTGATTTTGCCCATGCACTATTATAGAAGTTATCCACGATCTGCCCATTTTTAGGGGAAAAGATTAACTACCATTCTTATCGCAAACTCAAATTTCCCATCTCTTATTTATGAGTTTTCTTTTTGAACGTTTTACCATTCGCCTGTCATTTACTCTCTTTTGTTTCTTGCTTTCTTGAATGTTTATAATTTATAGATTGTATTTATTATTTATCCTCTTTCCATGCATTCCGTGTAAAAATTGACTATATAAAAGAAAGGTAAGCAACAATTTTATCTCATATACCTTGCACTATCTAGTACTAATAACTAAGGGAAGAGCTTCTACACTCACAAACGGGTAGTTAGTATACCAACTTTTGGATTTTCTAAAATACTCCTTCAATGTAAACCACTAAAATACTAAAAACATGGCATAAACGTCAATAACCAATAAAGTTTAAAAAAAAATGGATACACACGTTATTTGAGTTGGAAATTTGAATTTGGGGTTTGATTTTGCCCATGCACTATTATAGAAGTTATCCACGATCTGCCCATTTTTAGGGGAAAAGATTAACTACCATTCTTATCGCAATCTCAAATTTCCATCTCTTATTTATAGAATTTTCTTTTTCTGCGTTTTACCATTCGCCTGTCATTTACTCTCTTTTGTTTCTTGCTTTCTTGAATGTTTATAATTTATAGATTGTATTTATTATTTATCCTCTTGCCATGCATTCCGTGTAAAAATTGACTATATAAAAGAAAGGTAAGCAACAATTTTATCTCATATACCTTGCACTATCTAGTACTAATAACTAAGGGAAGAGCTTCTACACTCACAAACGGGTAGTTAGGATACCAACTTTTGGATTTTCTAAAATACCCCTTCAATGTAAACCACTAAAATACTAAAAACATGGCATTAACATCAATAAACAATAAAGTTTTAAAAACAAAACGGATACACACGTTATTTGAGTTGGAAATTTGAATTTCGGGTTTGATTTTGCCCATGTACTATTATAGAAGTTATCCACGATCTGCCCATTTTTAGGGGAAAAGATTAACTACAATTCTTATCGCAATCTCAAATTTCCCATCTCTTATTTATAGAATTTTCTTTTTGTACGTTTTACCATTCTCCTGTCATTTACTCTCTTTTGTTTCTTGCTTTCTTGAATGTTTATAATTTATAGATTGTATTTATTATTTATCCTCTTGCCATGCATTCCGTGTAAAAATTGACTATATAAAAGAAAGGTAAGCAACAATTTTATCTCATATACCTTGCACTATCTAGTACTAATAACTAAGGGAAGAGCTTCTACACTCACAAACGGGTAGTTAGGATACCAACTTTTGGATTTTCTAAAATACCCCTTTAATGTAAACCACTAAAATACTAAAAACATGGCATAAACATCAATAAACAATAAAGTATTAAAAACAAAACGGATACACACGTTATTTGAGTTGGAAATTTGAATTTCGGGTTTGATTTTGCCCATGTACTATTATAGAAGTTATCCACGATCTGCCCATTTTTAGGGGAAAAGATTAACTACCATTCTTATCGCAATCTCAAATTTCCCATCTCTTATTTATAGAATTTTTTTTGTACGTTTTACCATTCGCCTGTCATTTACTCTCTTTTGTTTCTTGCTTTCTTGAATGTTTATAATTTATAGATTGTATTTATTATTTATCCTCTTGCCATGCATTCCGTGTAAAAATTGACTATATAAAAGAAATGTAAGCAACAATTTTATCTCATATACCTTGCACTATCTAGTACTAATAACTAAGGGAAGAGTTTCTACACTCACAAACGGGTAGTTAGTATACCAACTTTTGGATTTTCTAAAATACTCCTTCAATGTAAACCACTAAAATACTAAAAACATGGCATAAACGTCAATAAACAATAAAGTTTTAAAAAACAATGGATACACACGTTATTTGAGTTGGAAATTTGAATTTGGGGTTTGATTTTGCCCATGCACTATTATAGAAGTTATCCACGATCTGCCCATTTTTAGGGGAAAAGATTAACTACCATTCTTATCGCAATCTCAAATTTCCCATCTCTTATTTATAGAATTTTCTTTTTGTACGTTTTACCATTCGCCTGTCATTTACTCTCTTTTGTTTCTTGCTTTCTTGAATGTTTATAATTTATAGATTGTATTTATTATTTATCCTCTTGCCATGCATTCCGTGTAAAAATTGACTATATAAAAGAAAGGTAAGCAACAATTTTATCTCATATACCTTGCACTATCTAGTACTAATAACTAAGGGAAGAGCTTCTACACTCACAAACGGGTAGTTAGTATACCAACTTTTGGATTTTCTAAAATACTCCTTCAATGTAAACCACTAAAATACTAAAAACATGGCATAAACGTCAATAAACAATAAAGTTTTAAAAAAAAATGGATACACACGTTATTTGAGTTGGAAATTTGAATTTGGGGTTTGATTTTGCCCATGCACTATTATAGAAGTTATCCACGATCTGCCCATTTTTAAGGGAAAAGATTAACTACCATTCTTATCGCAATCTCAAATTTCCCATCTCTTATTTATAGAATTTTCTTTTTGTACGTTTTACCATTCGCCTGTCATTTACTCTCATTTTTTTCTTGCTTTCTTAAATGTTTATAATTTATAGATTGTATTTATTATTTATCCTCTTGCCATGCATTCGTGTAAAAATTGACTATATAAAAGAAAGGTAAGAAACAATATTTTCTCATATACCTTGCACTATCTAGTACTAATAACTAAGGGAAGAGCTTCTACACTCACAAACAGGTAGTTAGTATACCAACTTTTGGATTTTCTAAAATACTCCTTCAATGTAAACCACTAAAATACTAAAAACATGGCATAAACGTCAATAAACAATAAAGTTTTAAAAAAACAATGGATACACACGTTATTTGAGTTGGAAATTTGAATTTGGGGTTTGATTTTGCCCATGCACTATTATAGAAGTTATCCACGATCTGCCCATTTTTAGGGGAAAAGATTAACTACCATTCTTATCGCAATCTCAAATTTCCCATCTCTTATTTATGAGTTTTCTTTTTGAACGTTTTACCATTCGCCTGTCATTTACTCTCTTTTGTTTCTTGCTTTCTTGAATGTTTATAATTTATAGATTGTATTTATTATTTATCCTCTTGCCATGCATTCCGTGTAAAAATTGACTATATAAAAGAAAGGTAAGCAACAATTTTATCTCATATACCTTGCACTATCTAGTACTAATAACTAAGGGAAGAGCTTCTACACTCACAAACGGGTAGTTAGTATACCAACTTTTGGATTTTCTAAAATACCCCTTCAATGTAAACCACTAAAATACTAAAAACATGGCATAAACGTCAATAAACAATAAAGTTTTAAAAAAAAATGGATACACACGTTATTTGAGTTGGAAATTTGAATTTGGGGTTTGATTTTGCCCATGCACTATTATAGAAGTTATCCACGATCTGCCCATTTTTAGGGGAAAAGATTAACTACAATTCTTATCGAAATCTCAAATTTCCCATCTCTTATTTATAGAATTTTCTTTTTGTACGTGTTACCATTCGCCTGTCATTTACTCTCTTTTGTTTCTTTCTTTCTTGATTGTTTATAATTTATAGACTGTATTTATTATTTATCCTCTTGCCATGCATTCCGTGTGAAAATTGACTATATAAAAGAAAGGTAAGCAACAATTTTATCTCATATACCTTGCACTATAGCAATGTTATTTGTATGTATTAATAATTGTTGTATTTGAGTCTTACTGATATATATTATATTTTTTTGGAAGACAAGAATCGTGGATGAAGGTTGCAGACTCGATCGGGACAAGAAATGACAATGATGTAAGTTGTTTCCAATAGAAACTTTTGCTCAATTTTATTTCAAATTTTTTTTTCCTTAATTATGTTGTGAATTTTTATGAATTTGAACTTTTTGATTTTCATTGTTAATTTATTTTTTTCGATGATTATTTATCAGGAAAAAGATAATATTTGCGGAATTGTGGTTTATCTATTTTTGGTTTTTACAGAATTCATTAGTTGCCGATATATTCTTAAGATACTATATCTTACACACTCCTTCATCATCATTCCATATATATGCTTAGGACATTTTATTTTGATGATGTGTTGACTTGCATATATAATTTATTTATCAAGTCTTTGATTTCTGTTTGTTGCAGATTCAATCATGATTCAAGTTTTTGTTGGCGCTGTAGACAAATAAATTTTGTCTACTCCAATTAAATATTGACGAGGGTCAAATTAAATTTTTAGAAATTAAATTGATTATTTCTATTTTTAATTTGGAATTTTACTAAATTAAATTCCAATTATTAATAGGTTAATTAACTAATTTTCTAATATATATTGTTGGCCAATCAAATAAAGCCACGTGAAAATGGTGATGTGGTTCAACCAATCAAATAAAGCCACGTGGAAAAGTTGGAGTATTTCAACCAATCATATTATTACACGTGAAAATATGATGTGTTCTAGATATTTCTTGATAAGCAAGACTAAATTAAATCCATGCTTATCTTGAAATAAAACCAACCAAACACAAGCAAGGAGCTCTAGGTTTTGACAACTATAAATAAAGGCCCTCTCATAAAGAAAAAGGACGCACAAAATATTCACAAGTTTGAAGAAGGAAAAGCTCAAGTATTTTCTCTCCATCAAGTCCACCAATCTTCAAGGCGTTCTTCGCGGGATTCAAGGCGTTCTTCACGAAAACCTCAATTGGATCTGGTGTCAAGCTCCAAGTTCATCAAATAACCGTTTTTGAAGATCGCGCTTCTGCCGAGGAAGATCGAGCTTCAACAAATTCAACAAATCCAACTCAAGTTCATATCGTTCTTCAACAATCTTCAAGTCAAAAGTCCGTTTGATTCGAGATCAAGTCACAAGACCCTCGAAAAACCATTTTTGAAGATTCAAGTCCCTTTCAAGGAGGATCAAAGTCCACATATTCGAATTTCTGATGACGAAGATCATATCGTTCTTCATCAACTTTCAAAACAAATTCCAAATCAAATTTCCGTTCGATCCGGGATCAAGCTGCCAAGCCCTCGCATCAACGTTTGTCAAGCATCCAAGCATTTTTGAAGATCAAGATTCTTCTAAAGAAGATTGACGCTCAACAAGTTCAACAAGTCAAGACGAAGATCAAATTATTCGTCGTGAAGATCAAGTCAAATTGTTAATTCAAGATCAAGCTCAAAAGCCCTTGGATTCACGTTCAACTTAAACCACGTGGAAGCAATCAAAGTCAATTTTGCTGTCAAGTCAACCAAGTTTCATGATTAGAAAAGAATCAGAGGATTACTAGAGATTGTAACCTCAATGTACAAGTGGCTTACATTCATCACCACCGATGATGTATCAAACATTGGACAATGCCACCCAGCCTCCGTCTTTTTTGGCTCACCTGAGTTCCTTACACAACAATCAACCTTTGCCGTTGACAGGACCCTACACCCAACCACAAGTGGGGTATACGCAGCCATAGATGGCGCCACCTTTGATCGGAGCCTCCACCCATCCACATGCGGTCTATATGCAGGCACAAATGGTGCAGATGACCGGCCTACACGAGGGTATCTGGTCACCTCAGCATCATATGGCGATGATGCAGTACGGGGCGCCGCAGAGCGCATACAACGTTGGACACATTCTGACAGTGTGCCGATGACTGGACCGCCTCATGGTATGCCGATGCCTCGGTACGGGATGCCACATTCATCGCCCCAACAGAAATCGACGGGGGTTGGTGCTTCGAGCCAGGGTGGTAGTGCAAAATTTGTGCCCGTTCAGCCAGAGCACCATGGTTTTATGTCGGCTGACGAGTTGTATAAAGCCGCTTTGGCTCAACCGACTATAGGCCGGTAGCTTCAGCTTAGCCATCGCAGGAAAACACAGGGGTTATAGAGGATGAGGATGAGGTTGAGGTTGAGGGGGTGACACGACGACGGTTCAAGATGATCGAGAGTATGAGTTGGAAGAGGAGTTGGCAATTTTGAGCACTTTAGATTCAAGAGATACAGGGTACAGAGGTTCGAGAAAATGGCAATGTGAGCGAGAGGTCGAGTCGTTGATGCCTCTATTAATTGTGGCATATGATGGGAGTTTCATTGGTGGCACATCAGCCACGGTGACACATGTTTTAAAGGAGGTGATGCGGAATCCGCACACGGGATACCATGATTTTCCCAAGGACGAAAGGGAGAACGACTGGAAGATGTTTCAGGTATGTAGATCCCTTTTACTAACTCCTTAAATGTACTGGCAGTTAATATTGACAGAAATTTAATATAAATAAATTGACAGTAGTTTAAATATAAATAAATTGACAGTAGTTTAAATATAAATAAATTGACAGTAGTTTAATATTTTGTTGATTAAATCTGTGATATTTTGTTGTTCACTCTGTGAGTAGTCAAAGTTAAATAAAAGGTGATTAAAGAACAAGTTTAGGATTTGATTTAGCCAAAAAGGGAACTTTTTACTACTGCAAGCACCTTTACTATTAAAATTAAACATTTTTATTATTATTATTATTATATCACAATTGTGATTGAACTTTAGTGTGTATTAAGATATGTGAGCAGGATAATGTATTATATTTTTGGGTTAATTCTAATATTTGTTACGTGCCTTGTAGAAATATTATCGGTGGGACAAAAACGATGAGGTAACAATTGAAGCAACGTATCACAGGACGATCCAGACCAATTTTTCACGCATGATTACGAATTGCAAGAAATTTTGGTTGGCGTACAGGAAGGACCAAAGCCATTCGGAGAATCACAAAACCTGGGCAACTGCGGAGTGGCTCGAATCCTACATAAAGTACTGGAGAAAGAAAGAATCAAAAGACAGAGCTAAATTTCCGAAGGAAAATCAGGCCATTTTCGAAGGAAAATCAGCCCAAGAGAGAAGGAGCTCCCTAGATCGGCGGGTGTAAAAGTGCAGCGGCCTATAGACATGAAATAGTACGTGTAATTACACTTTATTAATTATTATGTTTTATTATAGTCATCTTGTAAGTTTTGTAGACGTCTATTGATTTTCAATCTCAATTTTCAGTCGGAAGCAAGAGGGATACACCCCGATTCAATCCATATTCAAGAGGTTTGGTTGAAAACACATTCCAAGATTTCCGGCAATGTAGTGAAGTGGGGTAGTGAATGGGCGCGCGATGTTTATGTAAGTGATTGTTAAAATTATCTCTAGTAGAATGTTTATTAGTTTATTATATTAGTATTAATAAAGAACACTATGTTTGGATGATTTTGCTGAATTATTATGTTGCATTGATCTGATTTCCTGTATTTCATGTATTTATGAGAAATTAGTATTAGTATTATTTTGCATTTTATCTGATTAGTGTGTTGCATTTTATCTGATTAGTATTATGTTGCATTTGCTGAATTATTACTCTGCATTTGATCTGATTTTATATCAAAATTCCTGTAACTTATCAGATTTCCTGTGTTTACAAGAGTTTTATCAAATCTGTAAATTATCAAATCTTTTAAAAAACTGTGGAATCGAATGTGTAACTTACGAGACTGGAATCAAATATGTGATTATCTCTAACAGTTACAATTTTTTATTTGATGTTAGACAGTTGAAGTAGCTACGTGAGTCTATAGTGGAACACACTACTGATATGAGAAAGTGGCAATCGTTGAATAAAGTTGCCTGGTTGCGTGCTGTTAATGGTGCAAAGAAGAATTTTGTTCCAGGCCTTTCAAAGTGTGGCGACCCAGAGTTTGTCGGCTTTGAGACAAGGGCGAAGCCTAAATACGAGCATATGAGCAAGTACGAAGCGATGCTTGAAAAGCAAACCGAAACTATAGCATGTTAATTGAATCGAATGCCGCAAACGATGCACAAATTGCGAAACAAGCGGAGGAGCACCATACCATGAAGCAATTGGTGAAGGCCATGTTTGTGATGCAAGGTTTACATATACCCCCGAGTTTGCTTCTCTATTCGCTGAACCTGAAGCCGCACCATCACCTGAACATGAAGCCACTGCTGGAGCATCGCCCTCTGGACCATCAACGGCAGGATCCTCTGGTACCAGACCATCACCTACCGGGTCTGTTCCAGTGACAGGAGTTTACCATCCGGACATGTCAGCCGTTCTTCGGCAGTGAACTAGTCCACATTCATATTAGAACTCATTAACTTTTGAACAATGTTTAATGTAAATTATCGGCATGTATTATGGTATTTGGTTTTCGACTTGGCCTTATTTTGGTAATTGACTTGGCCTGATTATGTGTAATTTTGTTATGACTTGTTTCTTTTTTGTTTGATCTGATTGTTGGATGAATTTTGGAGTTAGGATGGTTTGGATGATATTGGTATTAAAATGATTTTTTGTGTTTTGGAGTCTGAGATTTTGGAGTTCTGGAATTGAGGTTCTGGAATTTAAGTTTTGGAGTACTGGTTTGGCACCTCGCTAGTTATAAAATTATTTATTTTTATTTCTTTTAAGCACAGAAGGCAATTATTCGCCTCCAACACCTTATAATTTTAATTATTTGTTTTTAGAAAATTGGTTTGACCATAAAGTCATTTTTTATTATTTTTTAAAGGTTTTTTTCAAATTGTGTAAGGTATATATTCGCCTCCCACCACGTGGCAGTTTATGAGTGGATCTGTCCGCCCATTTGACTGGGCTGTCAGCCTTAATAGAGATATGAGGCGAATATGGGCCTCCTGAACTTTTAAAGGGCTGTATTCGCCTCCCAATTACATACTACTATGGGTAGCCTTTAATCGCCTCCCATATCGAGCTGCTATATTGAAGTATTGTTGTAGTGTCTTTCGACAATTGTAATCGTTTTTCTCACTACAAGAATAAGGGTTTTTGGCTAGGATTAAATCTGTAGCCAAAAACCCCATTTTCCGTAGCCAATAGTCATTGGCTACGGGTATCCGTAGCCAGTGTCCGTAGGGGAAACCCTCGTAGGGGATAGTCATTGGACGGATGGCTATAGCAAATGACTATTGGCTACGGAAAATTCCGTGGCCAATAACAGAAGACCAAAATGCCCTTTCACTATTGGCTAGGGAACTTTTCGTAGCCAATGATTATTGGCTACGGATACGTTCCGTAGCCAATGGGCATTGGCTACGGAAAAGTTTCGTAGCCAATAATTAGTGGCTACTGAACTTTCCGTAGCCAAAACCATTAATATATTTTTTTAATTTTTTTCAGCAAATTATGGGCGACGGAATATACCGTCGCCAATACTTTTTTTTTAAAAAATATTATTGGCGACGGATAATATTCGTAAATATAAAAAAAAACAATTTTTAATACATTTTAATTATATTTTTTTAATTATATATGAAATATTCGTAATATTTTTAATTTTATATGTAATATTCTTAATATTTTTAATTATATATGTAATATTCGTAAAATGTTGAATTATTTATGTAATATTCGTAATATTTTTAATTATAATGGTAATATTCGTAATATTTATAATTATATATGTAATATTCGTAATATTTTTAATTATATATTTAATATTCGTAATATTAAATGGAATGTAGTAAATATACTATTTTTAAAATAAAGATGGTTAAATATCTTGGAAATTATATGAATTGAAAGGTAGAAATTGTAGGAAAAATTTATGGTGGAAGGTAGGATTTATGAAAGAGTTGTAGGAATGTGTTTATGATTGGAAGAGTTGGGTATTTATAGAATAGACCATGACTATTGGCAACGGAATAATCCTTAGGCAATAGTCATTGGCTAAGGAACAATCCGTAGCCAATACTCATTGCCTATGGAATATTCCGTAGCCAATAGTATTTGGCTATGGAATATTCCATAGCCAATAACATAGTTATTGGCTACGGAACAATCCGTAGCCAATAATCATTACCTACCGAATATTCCGTAGCCTATAGTATTTGTTTTTTCTTTTTTAGTATTTATTGTGTATTTTTATACAACTTTTCAATAATTACATTTTTTTCCCGAAAGTTCATTTATGGTCTTTTGAAACTTTATTTTTTTATGAAATTTGTGAAAATACACTAATAAATAGTTTAGAAGTGTTTGGTGAAAGAAGAAATGGAATCGAGTTTGTTTTACGACTTTTGAATGATTACATTTTTCCCCCGAAAGTTCGTTTATGGTCTTTTGAAACTTTATTTTTTATGAAATTCCTGGAAACACACTAATAAATAGTTTAGAAGTGTTTGGTGAAAGAAGAAATGGAATCGAGTTTGTTTTCCGACTTTTGAATAATTACATTTTTTCCCCCGAAAGTTCGTTTATGGTCTTTTGAAACTTTATTTTTTATGAAATTCGTGGAAACACATTAATAAATAGTCTAGAACTAATAAATAGTGTAGAAGTGTTTGGTGAAAGAAGAAATGAAATCGTGTTTTTTATACAACTTTTGAATAATTACATTTTTTTCCCCAAAAGTTCGTTTATTTGTTTTACGACTTTTGAATAATTAGTTTAAAAATTCGAGGAAACATACACATAAATAGTTTAAAACTGAATTCGAACAAACTTAAACAACCAAATTAAAAATTCTTACATGCCGAGGAAAAATCGTACAACCAAACTAAACAAAATAGTAAACATTACAACAAATCCTAATATATTATTAAGTAAACAACAAACTAACAACTCGGGCCCGTTCGATCAATGTTATTCGCAAGAGGAAAGTAGTCGTTCGAAAGATCAATGTTATCATTGTGGAGTAAGTCAAGAAGGGGTTGCCATTCATTAGCCCCTTGACGCACGGAGGGTTGTTTAGATGTGCTTCCACCATTCAAGTTTTGTCTCCAAAACGATTGGCGTTCTTGATCAAGTCTTTTCTCCATATCAGTCAATCGTTGGGTTTGGGCACGCATTAGGTCGCTTTGGACACGCACTAGTTCTTGTGTCTCTTTTAAGAGTCTTGCTTGTTCGGCCATTTGCTATTTCACTTGTTTTTCCAGCCTAATAGTCCTTATCCTCTCCCCATTGGACACCCTTCCTGACGCAATGTTGTGTGCTGCAGGAACAGTACCGCTAGGCAGGCCCCTATATCTCCCCTTCTTTGTATTTTTTCCATTTGCTTCCTGTACAAAAGCCGAAATCCTCTCCCTTGGCCAATCAGCTTCAACGAGCCCATGTTCCCGTTTAAGTATGTTGCAATATCTCTCCTACGCTTTTCCAATAATAATAGTTCATATACAAATACGGTACAAAATAAGTGTCAAGGGTATGTAACGATATACTTACCCAAAAGGCCTTATCTTTCGCGTTCAACCAAATATCCAATGGCTCGCCCTTTGAACCCTTAACCACTCGAGTCCACATGTACCCCTCATGAAATTTCAACTCCCTATTGAAATACTTGTTCTACAACGATAATATTATATAATATAGACATAATCAATAATATTATCTAATATAGACATAATGCAATTATTTCAAAATTAATAACTCGTAATTAATCTACCTTTCTCTGTGAATGCTGATCGATGCTAATGGATCCACCAGTATGTGCTGAAGATGCAGAGTTGCTACCCGTGTGGCTCTTGTTTGCATTTCTGTTCTTTGACGCTTGGTCAGAGATCTTTTTTGTTTCTTCTTGCTCCCAATATGGTTTGTATTGTTCCAACAAATCGTCAGACATCCAACAATAAGGCCGGCCTTCATAAGCAGGATCATTAACCCTTTCGTAGTACAACCTCTTGGCCCGAGAAACATTGTCAGAAAATCGTACTTGTGCAGTTCTCTTGAATGCAAAGTCTATCTCATTATCATCATTATTATCCCATTTATACGTTTCCTTAGGAAAAAAATAATGTCTAATTAGTGTAAATTAAATTAACATTCTAATAATTAAAGATGAAATATTTAAAATAAGTATTTATTTACCTTAAATCGTTTTTCCATAGACAATATGTCGCTTTCAGTAATACGGTCGAATGTCAGTGCCATCGTCCGTAAACGCTTCTTGATTATCGCGCTAATCGTGCTTGAAATTCGATTTTTTTTGTGTTTTCCATTCTCCATGTTGATTTACCTCAATGGGGCGTCGCTTCAAGATGTCACTGTGTGGTTAGTCGCGAAGCGTCAAACCCCGAGTACGACGACGAGTAGAACTACCTGCACTCGAGCGTTGAGAGCCAGTAGGTGAGGGGCGCCCTATCAACAAAGGTGGCAGAATCATCTCCTCATCTTCATCTTCATCTTCATTTGCTTCTTCGTCGTCTTCATTTTCCTCTTCATCTTCGGGTTCCACATCCTCCAAACCGTGAGATACACGTGCATTAGGAGGAGTGGTGAAAGCACTAGCCACATGGAGAATAGGGGGCCTTGCCATCAATAATCGTCGATCCGTCAATGCAACTTCATTGGGAAGTGTATTAACACCTAGTTCGGCTTCATTGTGGCGCTCATTATTGGTGGCATTACTGTTGGAGATATTTGGAATTGAGTCCAAATATTTTGTGTGTGAATTAAAATTTGCTTAATGAGAAGCAAGTGGGATTAATCCCAAAATTGTGATAGAATTTTATTTAATCAAATAAATAAAATTCATGGTTAAATATTCATATTTATTTTGAATATGTGAATTAAGTCACACACTTAATGTGGTCAAAAACATTTGATGAATTCAAATGGTTTGAATGACAAGAATAAATTATCCCCTTAATGACTTGTGGTGGTTTCATGTTTTCTCACCTATAAATAGAGGGCCCTCTAGTCTTGTGAAGAGCATCCAAAAACACAAATATTTTTTTGCATACTCATAGCATAAAAATTTTCTTTTTCTGAGTTCTGCAAATACGATTCGAGTCCGATTTGAGAAGGGAGTGTAGTCCTTCACTTACTCTCTTATTGTGTGAGGACGTTGTACCTTGGGAGGTCGTTTCCCACTGAGGGCTTGAAGGGTAGCCGGGAAAATTGATCTTAAGGGGAGGAGGTTAAACTTCCAACTCGTCCGATGCTTCGACGGAATTTTCTGACTCGACTAATCCACTCCAAGGATTTTCCTACAGTTGCTGAGAGGTCAAATTTTATCTTATTGTCTATTACTTGTTTAATTACATATAAGTTATTGTTTAATTTTATGTTGTTATGATTCTAAAATTATAATCATGTTTATGTGTTTATATTTATAAATTCACATGTTTATGTGCAGCATATACCCAACAATCTTAAGATCAATTTTTTTTTTTTATGTTTATCATGTGTTGCATGTAAATGTGGTTTTAAATTTTATTTCTAGAATAATGTTTACGATATTTTATTGTTGCATGATCTGTTATGATTAATTGCTTAATTGTCTATATTGTGATTAATCTGTCTCGATTTATGTGTTGCTATCCATATTTTTTTCTGTATCATTATATCAGATGAGCAGCTATATTTATTTTAAAATCTTCATGGTTTTCATATTGTTTCCAGTATTGTTTTTAGAGCAGGTTTGTATATTGGTTTCCAAAGTTTATCTGCATGGTTTTATAAGTCCAGTTTAATTCTCAGTTTTAATTCATTCCCTGTAGCTGTCTTCGGTTTAATTAATCAGTCATTATTCAGGTATATTAGTTTCAAAAGTCTTAGAGCATGTTTTTTTTTTCAAAAGTATAATTTGCTAGCTGCAGGAGTCGAACTCTGTACCCCTCACTACATGACTAATCGTTTAACCGTTGAGCTACTGCTTTAATTCTTGATATTTAGTCGTTCCGTTACTTATTTATTCTAGCTATTACTCTGCGAATTAATTGCAAAATTAAAACAACTGCTGAGAGATTCGAACCCGAGACCCTTCCATTGCCAGCTGCGATCTTTACCGTTTGGGCGTTACAAACTCTTGGTGATTAATTGTGCGGTTACATATTAATATCATGTCATTAATTTCGCTGAAATTAATCTGTGCTGAGTATTAAGCAAAACGTTTCCTCCTGGAAACGAACCCAGGACCTATGTGATTTGATCACTACTCCTAACCGTTGGACCAGGCAATTACTCTTATTAAATGTATGCGTTATTTGTAATTTAATTAACATGCGGCCGTTTATTATTTAATTTGAGAAATGTGGTTAATATATTCATGTTATATATATTTAAATTTAATATTCTGAGTAGATGCAATTTAAATATGTGGTTATATGTTGAGCATGATTATGTGATTAGTGAAAATAATTGCAATTAAATATGGAATATATATAAAATTGCAAGTATGCCCTATGGAGACTTTAAATAATTATAAGTGCGAGACTTGTGAATTATTTAGAGATATGGTGGGTGATAGCACTAAGAACAATGCCGCAAGCATTGATACCTTCCCAATAGCGGGCGGCGTTGTGGTTGTCACGCTAAATCAAAGTGCTAACGGTATTGAGACCGTAGTACCGGTTTTGAGAACCACTATGTCATATTCTCAACTAGAGAAACTTAAAAGAATGTCGAAATAATTCTAAGTACTGAGACTTGTGAATTATTCGAAGGAAATTAAAATTGAGAATAATTCTAAGTATTGAGACTTGTGAATTATTTGAAGAAAATTCATAATTAGAATATTTCTAAGTATTGAGACTTGTGAATTATTCGAAAAGAAATTCAAAATGAAAATAATTCTAAGTATCGAGACTTGTGAATTATTCGAAGATATTCTAAGTGAGAATATTTATACAGACGGTTCTGTCGCAGAAAGGTGGAGTGTAAGCGGACTTGTCCCTCCACTGGCCTGGGAACCTAATATTCTGTCGCAGAAAGGTGGATTTTAAAGAGGTTTTTTCCCTCCACTGGCCTGGGAATATCTGTATAAATAGTTCGGTTGAGAATTCTCAGCGATACTAATAAAAATAATTGTGCGAATTATTTAATTAGTTATGGCGCCTGAAAATTAAAACAACAACCCGAACGAATGGTAGATAGACATTGGGGCTACTCGACCACATTTGCGCGAACAAGTGGATGTTCACGACCTATCAACTTGTGGAGAACAAGAAGTGTTTCTTGGGAAACTCTGCAATCTCAAAAGTTGAAGGCAAGGGAAAGGTTGTGCTAAAGAGGACCTCGGGGAAAGAGTTGACCCTAAACGAGGCGCTTCATGTTCCAAAGATTCACACGAATCTAATATGTGGTACAATGTTGAACTAGAAATGGTTCACACTTGTCTTTGAGTCAGACAAGGTTATCCTGGTTAAGGGTGGAACCTTTGTAGGAAAGGGATATGGGTCTAAGAATCTTTTAAGATGTCTGTTATGACCATGTCACATAAGGGCGAAGCTAGTACTGAGGCTAGTGTTCAAGTTTGATGTAGTAAAAAGGTCTCGTGTGAGGAGGCTAATTTTACGAATAAATGTAATCGAAATTGCATATGAGGCAAAAATTATAATTATTTCGATTACTTGTGACGTCTTTATGACATGGAAAATAATACAAGTGCGAGACTTGTATATTGTGTGTGTGTATATATATATATATATATGAATATATATTTGTAGGAAATACAAGTGTGAGACTTG
Organism: Linaria vulgaris; assembly: GCA_948329865.1. Taxonomy (NCBI): domain Eukaryota; kingdom Viridiplantae; phylum Streptophyta; class Magnoliopsida; order Lamiales; family Plantaginaceae; genus Linaria; species Linaria vulgaris. The sequence continues at coordinate 38,137,285 of OX415253.1, forward strand.
TATAATATATATATTTATATTTGTAGGAAATACAAGTGTGAGACTTGTATAATATATATATTTATATTTGTAGGAAATACAAGTGTGAGACTTGTATAATATATATATATATATATATTTATATTTGTTGAGAATAACACAAGTGTGAGACTTGTATGTTATATATATATTTGTAGAAAATAAAAACAAGTGCGGAGACTTGTATTTTATTATATTATATATATATATATATGTGTGTGTGTGTGTTTGAAATATTTGGAATTGAGTCCAAATATAAGTGTGTAAATTAAATTGCTTAGTGAGAAGCAAGTGAGATTTAATACTATTTATTTTATTAAATAGATTAAATATTCAGATTTATTTGAAGTAAGACGCGCAGTACGCAAACAAAATAAATTCTGAAATAAGTAATTTCTTTAAGGCTAGAGACATTTTTTCTTGAGGAAAAGAAAGAAATGTGGGGGCTTGAAGAAGAAAGTGTTGGTTAAGATTATTCCAAACTTTTAAGTTGAATAATAATCATAATATTTTTCGAATACTTTAAGAGGTTAAAGAAAATATTGGAGGCGATTGACGAAAGGTCTAGCGAGAGACTAAGTAGCAAATTCATCGAGGGAAATGGGAAATTTGAGCCCACCAATAAGACATCACCCCCATGATGGCAACCCTACCTGAATTGTAAACCCCAATTTGCAGGTTCAAAGGGACAACCGAATTGTGGGGGCGAGTCGAACAAAGCACTCGGGAAATTGAGTTCCCAACCCATTTCTAGGATGAAAGAGTGATGGACCTGTACAGGTTAAGGAGAACTTGAGGTTCTAATGATCCTTATGTCTTGCAAATACAAGCGGGGTATTGCAGGATACCCTTAATGAGAGATCACCTATGTCGAATGTGAAGGGGCCGCTTCGTTGAGATGAGTTAAAGGGCTAAATCTCTAGAGCATTCGATGAATATCGCCAAGGCAGTCCAGGGCCGAAACGGACAACAACGAGGACCAATATGGTATTGGAATGAGTTGTGTGAGTACCATTGTCTTGGTATACACAAAACGCCGAACAGTTCAAGGCATCACGTCCACTGGTTGGCAAGTATATCCGATGGTATTTCACTAAGGAAGGTTCAAGGCCGAAAACCACCTATCCTGATGCAACAAGTTCCGGCAGAACTCTAAAATTGCATTTAGCTTTGTTAGGCTCACGTGCATTAAGCCAATTACATTCATGTGGGGGATTGTTGGAGATATTTGGAATTGAGTCCAAATATTTTGTGTGTGAATTAAAATTTGCTTAATGAGAAGCAAGTGGGATTAATCCCAAAATTGTGATAGAATTTTATTTAATCAAATAAATAAAATTCATGGTTAAATATTCATATTTATTTTGAATATGTGAATTAAGTCACACACTTAATGTGGTCAAAAACATTTGATGAATTCAAATGGTTTGAATGACAAGAATAAATTATCCCTTTAATGACTTGTGGTGGTTTCATGTTTTCTCACCTATAAATAGAGGGCCCTCTAGTCTTGTGAAGAGCATCCAAAAACACAAATATTTTTTTGCATACTCATAGCATAAAAATTTTCTTTTTCTGAGTTCTGCAAATACGATTCGAGTCCGATTTGAGAAGGGAGTGTAGTCCTTCACTTACTCTCTTATTGTGTGAGGACGTTGTACCTTGGGAGGTCGTTTCCCACTGAGGGCTTGAAGGGTAGCCGGGAAAATTGATCTTAAGGGGAGGAGGTTAAACTTCCAACTCGTCCGATGCTTCGACGGAATTTTCTGACTCGACTAATCCACTCCAAGGATTTTCCTACAGTTGCTGAGAAGTCAAATTTTATCTTATTGTCTATTACTTGTTTAATTACATATAAGTTATTGTTTAATTTTATGTTGTTATGATTCTAAAATTATAATCATGTTTATGTGTTTATATTTATAAATTCACATGTTTATGTGCAGCATATACCCAACAATTACGACCTCGATTTTGAACACTTTGCCTTTGAAGATTTTGAAGGCTAATTAGATTAGTTACACCAACATTTTTTGAAGGGCGAGAGGCTTGATTGCGATCTCCCATTATGAAAAAACACTAATTTATATAAAAGAGATTGAGAAATGTATTGAGAATGAGTTGATATATTTTGCATGAAAAATGTAGTATTTATAGAATTTTTTTTTTATTATTTTTTATGATTTTTTATTATTTTCTGAAACAAGGGCGACGGGCTTAGACAATGGCGACGGGCGTAGCCCGTCGCCCGACGGGTATTGGCTACGGCTTTTAGCCGTAGCCAATATATAAATTTTTTTTTGTTTTTTTTTATTGTTTGTGTATTATGGGCGATGGGAATCCGTCGCCTTTGACCAATGGCTACGGATTTTCCCGTTGCGAATGGTTAAAATCCCGTAGCCAATAATTTTTTTTTTTTTAAATCCGAAAATTGACCAAAGGCTACGGATTTTCCGTAGCCAATGGCAAAACCATCATTGCCTACGCAACCCGTAGCCAATGGTGGTAGCGAATAATTCTTTTTCTTGTAGTAGTGTCTATTCGTTCAATTCAATTTGTTTAGTGTTTTCCTTTTCATTTCATCATATGTTCGTTGATCACATTACATGATTTGTTGAGAAGATTGTTGTAATTAAACTCTTCCGCACTCTGCAACTTCGCGCACATCATTTATCAAACAACTTCATGAAAACTACGAATAGTACTAATGCTTTCCATGACCGAGTTAATAATATATAAAGACTTATTTTTCCCACTTTTCACCAATTCACAATTCTCATAGTGAGGGCCTTGAACCACAACTGAACATATCAATTTATTATGAACATATCAATTTATTGCTTTTATTAGCACGTTCACTTGATATATATATATATATATATATATATATAGCAGAATTCATAAATAAACAGTATTTACTAAATAACCAGAAAGAAAACTTTATACATATGAAATTAAATACATTATTCAACAATCATCCTTACATATAGAATGACCTCAGTAGTCAGTACAAACATTATATACATGATGTACTTTATGCATAGCCATAACTTAATTATATGCGTAAATAAATAAATTTAACCAATTGAAATAAAAAAAAATTAAAGACCAGAAGTAAATGGCACATTGGTAGCAGGCAACCAAGAATTTCCAGCAATAAAGCTTCCCACAGTAAATTGGGATGCCTCAGAGGCGCTTGTAATCACGTGAAATCCTTTCCATGTCACACGATTAGCCGTGGATGATCCAGCACCCGTGTTTGCATATTCTCCATAGTACAAAGTATTCAGCGCAAAATTCCCACTCCATGGCATCCAACCGGCCGGAGCAATCAAGCTATCCAACGAAGTCTTCATGAACACAGTACGCGAGTATTCTTGCCAGGGTCGACCCAAGTAAGTCTTCACAGATCCTTGAACGGGTTTTAAATCAGGCGCAGCTGTGACCCGGCAATTGTGGATAGATATCCCGGTGTTTTGGTTCGGGTCAGTCCGGCCTTGAGCGGTTATGGTATTGGTCTTGTTAGGCGGGTTTCTTGGGTATATGTTGCAGTTTTGAAATACAACTGCAGCGTTACCAAATATGAAGTCTACCGTGCCATAAATGTCGCATTCCCTATAAAACTGTCTTTCGGAGTGGACATAGAGCGTGTCTTGGTAGCCCTCAAAACTACATTGATAGAACACTGAGAGGTCAGATCCGGATCGAAAGGCCACGGCTTGGTGGTTTTTAGCCCCTGCCGTGTTTCTAAAGGTGATGCCTCGTGCGATGAACCCGTCTCCAACAGCAGCTTCATATAACAATCGAAGAAAATTAATTGATTGTGCCTTTTGTTTTCCTTATTAGCAAACAATACATCATCATATTTAAATAAATATTCGACATTCAAATAAATAAATTACAGGGAAAATCGACATTAATTGAATATACCAAACATTATATTAGCTTTTAATATTTTTATTATTTTATTTACAGATTTTTCTGGTTGCTAATTCATCATGAAGTTACTTGCAACAGTTACTTGCCCGCCCGACACCCACTATTTGCTAGGCTTTAACTTTAAACGGTAAAATTACTTCCCTATTAGATTATTTAAGGCTTATGAAGCTATTAATTTGGGCCTTATAGCATTAGCAACTATATATCCAGCTATTTAAGACTACACTTAAATTTTGTCAAGTTGTTTGATGCGTATATATACATATAACGCCAGCTGCAAAAACGTGCGTACTTGTTGACAGATAAATGCTGCGTGCTTTATAGAAATAACCAAATACAATACTAAATCTTACCTACCTAAAGTGTTACTTGCAACCTTATCCGAGAAAAAAAATTATGACGTTTTATAAGTCTCGCTGACGACGACTTTTTCGTGTAACTAGTAAGTCATTGTTTAAAGTATATATATATAGCGTGCAATTGCAAGAAACAAACTCAAGATGAGAACTGGGAGAATTACACGTATTACCCTAAACAATAAAATAAATCTATTAATATATATATCTATATATATATATATATACATGCATTTTTTGTGCCTTATCTAATTAATCTCAACTCATCATTCAAGAGTCTAGAGTCTAGACAGTTACCTGATAGCGGGCATTGGTCATTTGGATTAATAAAACAAATTAGTCGAATTGAGAACGATATATATCAATCGCTAGTTCTTTAACTAATCCTTAAAATCAAATGACGCCCCACCCCTACAACCGTATCTATACAAGTAATTGTCCGCAAGTCGTACGTTTGACTTATATCCAGGTCAATGTCAATTAAAGTTATTGATGTATTCAATAAACCGCAATCAAAATGGTTTGTGGAGGGTGTTAGAGCAATAATCCACCCATCTACCTTGTGTCTTGAGATAATTACGTGTGCATGTGAATATTCATTCATTTCTTCAATTTATCATACGAAGTTGTAGGTTTTGTAAAATTATCTATGCATGTCACTAACTAGCTAGCTCGTAAATACTTACCAACCGTGGCCGATTTAAAGGTGGTGGTGCCTCCATCAACACTTTTGCTCCCAGTAATAATAGTCTTGCCAATACCATCACCCAACAACATAATATTCTTTGCTGCAATATTCACATTCTCGCTATACACCCCTTGCTTCACATATATCACGTACCTACTCGACGGCTTACCTGCCGCAGCGACGGCCGCACTCACTGTCTTAAAGTTTCCAGAACCGTCTTTGGCCACCACTACGTTCGCCTTAGGGCTAGAAGACTGAAGCAACTTCCGATCACCGGGCCTCACCCACGTCGGAAACCCGTCTTTGTTATTATTAGAACTACTCGCACCGCCCCCATTATTAGCAGAAGCCCCTTTATTCAACGCCAGAGTATTGCTCAGCAAAAAACTCACGTTGTTCGACATCAACGGGGGCACATAATCTGTCACGCCAAGGTCGGCAAACCCTGTGCGGCAAGTCTCTAGATTGGTTAGGGCGGTGCTGAGCCACGTTTGGGCGTCCTCCGCTGTGCACTTTGTGTTCGGATCAACTGTTTTGTTGATTTTGAGTATGGTGTGCTCGTACAGTTCCATACAGTCGGCCCATGCCGCCTTTTCCCTGTCGTTACGGCACTTGGGGCCCAGAGCATACACGTTGTTTTGAGCGTGCATGCAGCGGTCAAGTGCTAACTCGGTTGAAAGCTTAAAGAAGTCGGATTTTCCTTTGATGGGGGCTCGGTATTTAAGGTTACTCGACATGAAGTATTCACATGGTTGGGGATGTGGAGTTTGGCTACACCAAGATTTGATTTCTGCATTAAAGTAGCCTGAAGAAATCACAACATTTGGCAAGATTACGAAAGAACAAAAGATAAGGTTTAAGATATTAATCTTCAATGTCATTTCTTTTTAGTTTAGCTTTGAGGCTTTGTAATTGTGTGTGGAGTTGGTGTATGATGTGGTTCGTTTATATAGGGACAGGGACTTTGGACGATAACAAAGTGACTGGGACGCATGACTTCTTCTAGTCTTAGTTTTTATTTATTATGAAGGACATAGTTTTTTTTTGTTAAGGTTATGAAGGACATAGTAATACTTTATGTATAACGACATTCTAACATATGCTTTATTTTGGGTGTTGGTCGTGGTTTGGATAGAATACAACCTAATAATTCAGTTGTTCATTTGTTCGGTTCCCTGGGTGATCATATTTGTGCAAAAGTTGACCTGGAAATGTATATGATGGAATTAATTAGCTGGCAAGAACGCGTATATTATAGTTTGGAAATAAAATATAGTTCTACAGCTACTTATATTGTCTTAAGTCATGCATCGCGTATTAATTTAAGTAATTTCATGATGAGTACCATGCCACATTAATCGTATATTTCAATGTAAATCTTAATACAACTAATGGTCTGTTTAACGAATTAAATGACTGAGAAGCTCAATTAATCAGAGTCCCTTTTGAATATACGATGGTATGAAAAAAATGACTAAGAAGAGCGTGAACGCATGCATTTCCTTTGGAGAACTTGAAATAGATTAACGGGAATATTAGGTTGAAATTATATAACCGCAAGTAATTAAAATCATTTTTGATATTCGATTAACCAAGCAAACTCAAAGAAACTCTTTACTATATTATCGGTAGGAAGTGGAAAAAAGTATATTTACCTTCATATATCTAAAATTAAAGGATTTTTTTTTTCATTCTTCTCTATGTAAAAAGAGTGAAACAACTTTTTCGGTATATTAACTTTTTGCCACCTAAATTACATTTTTCTCCACCCACGACTTTCGTTTTTCAACGTTTTCCCGCAAAAGATACTTATATATTGGCATTGATATGTAGTTTCTAGACTATAGAGATCTAGATAACGCGACGTAAGTTTTCTGCTTTTCTACTTGGAAATTTCGGCATAAATTGAACTGCGGTCCAAATTGTTGGAACATAAATTACAGACCGTTAATCAGTTAGTTACTAAACAAGCAGTCAGAAACTTGTCATGCATGTTGCTTTCAGCGAAACTTTTAATAAATCAATTACTTAGTTGGTAGTTTCAATAACTTATCTATCTATCCAATGACTGAATTCAGAAAATAAAGTTAATTAACAAGTTATACCACTCTTCATTGTATGCACTTCCTATACAATCGAATTATTTCTAGATTTCTGTTAGAATAATACAGAATCTGTCTGATTTGGGGTGTTTTGTCTGCTGATTTAGTAGACTGATAAGACACTCCACAAAAGTAGTGGACTCCATAATTGTGTTAATTAACTTTGTCCTTTACACGCCTGCACTCCAAGCATCGTGACATGAGAAGTTGGACACTTAATGATTTCAAATTGAACTTGGTAACGAGCCAAGTTGTCTACGTATCCCATTGAGGGAATCAAGCCAAACGCAGTTCATTTATCTCTTTTGAATAACCCTAAAATGACTAGTATGACCCTAACTATCGAATCTGGGAACTGTCGAACTATCGAACAAGAGTTGATTTGATAGCGGAATAACTGTCGAACATGAGCGGGTTCGATGCTGGAATAACTATCGAATCCCAGAACTATCAAATTGTCATGGGTTTGATACTAAAAACTCTCGAACGGGATGATGAATGCTTAATGATCGAACTGACTCGAGATCGATCGAACAAGATAACGGTCGAACAAAAATAACTATCAAACGCACGGTTCCATACTTGCAAGGTTGGTGAACCGTATTTCATCATATTTTGTGAGTCCCGGGGTCAGGGTATTTATAGACCTCGCGATGTGGGCCCTGTTTCTCAAAATGGCAATATCAATCGAACGATACTATTTGATCATCTTGAAAGCGTCGAACCATCTCGGTTCGATACTTTTTCGTTTGGGCCGTTAAGGGAATAGGCTAGGCTAGTTCATTTCTGAGCCACCTTAATCACTCCCACCATATATTCCCCTCCAATTTAGGAGTTGGTCTTGTTTAAAGAGTGGGTGTCCAATTTAAGAACTACCCCTGGATGTGCTTTAGACGTTTCAAGGAAGATACTTTGCTTCAAAATATGCCTCCCATCTGTGAGCCGTAATCCGAAGGAACGGGTGATGAATAATAATATATGACTTGAATGTATACCCCTCTATTTGGGAACCGAAATCCGAAGGATTGGATGCCAAATAATGATACTCGGCTACAAATATATGCCCCCATTTGGGAGCCGTAATCCGAAGGATCGGGTGTCAAATAACAATATTTGGCTTCAAAACATGCCCCTCCATTTGGGAGCTTTAATCCAAAGGATCAAATGCCAAATAATGATATTCGACTTCAAAATATATGCCCCATATTTGGGACTACATGGCGTTGTATTCCCCCAATGAGTTTTCCGTTGAAGTTCCGGCAAGAATAGCGACGTATTCTACCTTGTTGTTGGTTACAATGAAGTTTAGAATTATAAGAGTGTTGAAGCTCTCTTTCACCAAGGAACCGTATGTAAAAGGTTGGGCCTCATCTGGTATTGTTGGTTGATCCATCCACATGTAGAGTCCACATGTCTTTGTCGTTTCCCATTGTGTCATTTAGTGCCCTAAAGGTTACGCCCTCCCCAAGGTTTCAGCCACAATTTCTGTAAGGACTTAGTCATTTGTTCCCATTTTTAGCGGTATCCAATGCCATATTTGCCAAGTTCTGTGGCCTGTTTCACTAGTCATGTGCTTTAGCAGGACATGCCTGAGAAGTTTGCTGTGAGTACCACTATGGGGTGTGACTGAAAATTGGCGCAATTTGCGTGACATGACAACAGCTAACATGAAATCCTCCATCTCAAGATGTTTTCTGCAACCTTAAATAACTCTTGTACGTAGTTAATAGTTTGAGAAATTTTTCCTTCCATTCGCACTATAATCATGCTTAAGGCGTTCTGAGATACCGCCAGGTGAAGGTGTAAAGTCTGTTCCTCAATTGGTTTGGCTCTCAACTGGTATAGCTAGTAGTTACGGGGAGGATGGATTTTCTTTAGCTTCAAAAAAGCTTGCTCTCATTCCTTGGTCAACTCAAGTCCTGGCTTCTTTTAGGGCTTGAAGAAATGTTAGCATTTCATTGCGATAATGGAGATGATTCTCCGTACTGTTCTTATGCGTATGAAAAGGCATTGTAAGTCACGTATACCTTTGCTACCATTGCTTTTGTTTTGTCGAGATTTACTTTAATCCATCTAACTCATCATATAACCGAGAAATTTACCTCCATTAATTCTGATTGTGCACTTGTATGGGTTCGGCTTCATGTCGTCGATGTAGAGCGACATGTTTTTTCGATGTGGTTGTGAAACATACTGGCCACCAACCTCTAAAAAATAGTACCAACATTCTTTAAATTTTGGTCATTTCCCTATAGCAGGATGCATCTCTGTCCGTAACGAAATGTGTGTGCTTGTACCGAAAATAATCATTAGTACTTGATGAAATCTAGTTTGAGCTTCCATCTAATGGTCTTGACCAATGCAAGCAAAGACATACGTGTTGTCGCGAAGACATTGGATAAGATTTACTCCACAATACTTGGCATAATAGTGTCGATGCATCTCGTTAGGTTTGAGTTACGAGAACACAAGCATACCTCATTCGATTTGCCGAGAGGTTTTGGCCTGGGTCATGTCGGCTAATTGTTGCCTGGTTTTATTGCGTCTTTTGTCCTCAAATTTGGTGGGACTTTCGTCTCGAGGAGATGTTCGGTATTGTTGCTGTAATTTGGCCCAACAAGAAGCTAGAGTTTTCCTTGTATCGTCAGAATTGTGAATCATGTCACTTTTTAGATTGAATCTCCTTGCAACGTGGCTAGGTAGCATGTATGTGCTTCTTTGTAGTCATCATGGACTTCACTCGCACCGCCATTGGTGGGAAATTCCATTTTTTGATGTATATAGATACCACTACTTTGACAATTATTCAGACCTAGGCGACCGATGATGTTGGTTGCAAATGGCGCGTCAATCACAAGGTGTCATGCACAACGTACTCCAACTTGTGAGTCCTTATTCTCGGTGATGTGCCGAATGAGATAGATAAACTACCGCATATATGATTGTGACTATTGAGCCATTGAAGCCGAGTAGTTAGGTTATCACTCTTTTTATATGAGTATCACCCAACTCTATTTTTTCTCTTATGCATCTTAGGAGATGGCCTTTACCGAGTTTTCATTATCGATCCAGATCTTCTTGAAGATGTAGTTACCAATAAGTGAACTATTTAAATGCGTTGCTTCTATAATTTGTGAGTTAGATTTCCTTTTAGCACATGCGCGGTGTGTTGTGCCGCATATCTTTTGTGAGGAATTTGCTATAGTAAAATTTGAATTCCTTGTGTTGTAGCTTCTTGGTGCTGAGTCTCATTCTGAAAGTGAAATCATGAAGGTGATCTGGTACTCGTGTCCTCAGAATTCAAGGATACAGAACGGCCTATTTGTCTGAGGAGGGAGCAAGCGTTGCGTTGCCTTAGGGTTTCTAAATAATTATCCTGTATCGTGAGTGTTTTGAGGATTACGATCTCACTTCGCATATTGGTTTTTTGATATTTCTGACTGGTGTGTCTGGGTCGTGTGAGGGCGCAATAGTTACTCGTGTAATACAATATTGTGGATAGTTCTCCAGTTAATCAAGATAGGTCTTGAGAGCAAGATGCCTTAAATTGCACATAGATATGTTTCTAAGCGACATAATTGGGAGAGAGGTCATCCTGAAGAAGGCCTTTGACCACCATAACAATGAAAATGACATATAAGTGAAGGATCTTGTGCGAGCTATTGAGGAGTTTCTCGAGCTTCTTGTGGCTTCTCTGCTATGGACTATAGCGATGTGCACTGATTTGCAATTTTTTTTGTTTGAAGTCATTCTCTACAGTCATGAGAGTTTGTGGCACGCCTTAACTTCATTTGGGATGGATTTTGTGTCAACCCAAGAGGTGAAGTTGCGCCATGCCGCTTAGAGTGGATTGCTTTTGAGATGATTGGCCAGTATAGGGAAGACGTGAATCCTGAGGCTCGAGCATAAATATTTATTATGAAATTTCAATTTTTGTCTACTTGGGCACTACGTCGCCCTTGTCTGGATACTTCATTGCATTCTTGTTTCATGATTGCTTGCGTTTTTCTTATGACACTTTGCACTTTTATTTGTCATTGCTCGACGTCATTGATGGCTAATTTGGTGAATCGATATTCGTATCTCTTGAGGTAGTGATACATTTCATAGTAGTTTAGACTTGTATTCATTTGAATAGATTTTCATCGTACCACGATGGGTAGATGTTCGTGGTGCTGCTTCGGACACATTTGCTTTGGATAGGTTTACATCGCACCATGTGGGTAGATGTTTTTGATGCCACTTTGGACACGCCTACTTGTACCGTGATAGATAGATGTCCGTCATACCGCTTTGGGTAGGTTTGCACCGTACCATGTTAGGTAGATGTATGTAATATGCTATGTGTAGTATGATACGGTATCCAACCATTCAGTCATATGTATATTTTGTTTGCATCTTGCTTTTCCAACAAATTCTTTTCGCCGAGGATACTCGATTGGCATCGTCTTGCCAGCAGATGCCCATCCTATAAGATTTTAGGTTTGCATATGACCGTGTCGGGCTGATGTCCATCTCTTGAGATTTTAGGTTTGCATATGACCGCATCGGGTCGATGTCCATCTCTTGTGATTTTAGATTTGCATATGACTGCATCGGGCCCGTGTCCATCTCTTGAGATTTCAAGTTTGCATCTGATCGCGTAATGACGATGTCCATTTCTTGAAATTTTAGGTTTGCATCTAATCGCACCAGGTCGATGTCCATCTCTTAAGATTTTAGGTTTACATCTTACCATATCTAATCGCGACGCGGTCTCAAATAATCTGTATTTATAATTATCAAACTTTTAGAGACCGCGCCGCGGTTGTAATTACCTCAAAAAATTAAAAAATTCGGGCGGGCAATAGGGGGAAATTCAAATTTTCACGAAAGTTCAAATTTTCACCCCATTTTCTATAGGGATAAATGCATTAAAGCCACTGAACTATGCACGTTTTTGCGTTTTCGTCCTTAAACTAATTTAATAAGCGTTTTCCCTCCTAACGTGCATAGTCCAGGCGGTTTAATGCATTTATCCCTTTTCTATATATACCCACCACTATCCTTTCAGTTTTTCAGAACTATCACCGACACAACTCTTCCATCACCAAAACATCAACAAAAAACACTCTTCTATTCTTTCCTTTTTTAAATAATAATAAAAAGGACACACCAAACACTACTATTATTTTCTTTTCCAAATCAAATAGTCTTATCTCTTCTTCTTAATTTCTCTTCTTTATTTTTCCATTTCATTCTTTTTATCTTTCATTAGTTTTTTTTTGTTCATCTTTATTACATTTCTTTGTATATTAATCTTTAATTTCATTATTTAATCCGTTTGTTCTTTTATATTATTTTGTTGGCATTATTCATATGTAATTTATTTATTTTTTTATATTATTTTATATTGTTATTTACCTAATTTCTACCAAAAAACCAATAATATTCTAGTAATTTACTGGAATATTATTGGTTTTCTTTTTTATTTCGTTCGCAGAGTATCTGCAACCGCGACGCGGTTGCAGTTAATATTCATACTATCTGGGACCGTGTCGCGGTTTCAGAGTTTGAATAATAACTGCAACCACGTCGCGTTTCAATAGGCCTTTCGAGCATCAGAGACCGCGATGCAGTTACAGTTTGTTTTCAACATTCTGGAACCGCGACTCGGCCTCTGATGTTCTTCAGATATCTGGGACCGCAGTTTCAGATACTCGACGGATTATTGGGACCGCGTTGCGATTCCTATTTAATTTGTATCTGCAACTGGGTTGCGGTCCCAAAATAATTGAGTCGCAATTGCCCTCTTCTGGGACCGCATCGCAGTCTCTGATGAGAAGCGACCGAGCTCAATTAAGACCGCGTAATTGGAACCGCGATGCGGTAGCAGAAATCTTTCTGCAACCGCATTTTGATTATCTGCAACCGCATATGCGGTTGTAGATAAGGCAATTTTGTTGTAGTGAATTTACACATTTGTTGGCTCAGTCTAGCTAGTTGTGCTTAAATAGCGGGCATTTACGCTTTATACTTTTCTCATTTCATGCTTTAAAAAGTTTAACATGAAACGTTACAAAATATTTCTAACAAGTTGAAACATAAATCACAAAAAATTTCTAACAAGTTGAAACATAAATCACAATATCGTATTATCGTTAAGATGACTACATATGGATTTGATTATGCATGTGCGTCGATCGCTAAATTACTTGTTTCTGACACAAAACAAATGTCTTATCTTCAAAATTATGTACTACATATTGGAATAGTATCCGTCCAATCTGCCGTCATGATCAACTCAAGGAAAAGTGATATGATCGAGCATAGGGTGCATTCAAATTATATGCGACTTTTTGGGGGACACGTACAGCTGACTGTTAAAGCTATTATTCATGCATGTTGATTATTATTGAATTGTATCCGGTGGTTACGAAGTCAACCTTCGCTTTCTCGGTAACTTGTACACAGTTTTTATCTTTCTTTCCTTATTATCATTATTTACACATTTTTTGAGTCTCAATTATATGTTCGCTCAAAGTTAACATGTTATATCAAAGCTGAGGGATGTCACTGAAAGTACAGGGGAAGTGGATAATTACAAAGAAAACCTCTACACTGCTAGAAATGCCTATTAGTCGTATTGGCTGTTTAATTATTTTTCCGGAGCAACTACCCATCTCAGTAAACTATTTGTCCTGGAATTAGCTAATCATACGCAAATCTGATATATATTAACATGATAATTGACAGGGAATGAATTTCAGACTTACAGGTAGCGTAACAAATTGAAAAAATAATAATCCCATATTGACTTAACGCAGAGCCGGTTCAAAGTAGAAAAACTAATATATATACATATAATATATTATAAATGTGTGAATGATAAGGAGATAAAGAATGTGTGTAATATATATAGAATCTGTGGGTCGGAAGTCATCTACATGATCATTTAATTAAGACCTTATTAATTCACCTTAATTCTATTGTAATATTTAATTACAACTATATAATTCGCAAGTGGAAGTATTTCGCCTCTAAAAAAGTTATCTAACTATTTCTTTTTGCAACTTATATTCATTAGTTTTAATTTCTCATTTTCTCAGAAACATATTGGCTGCTAATACATTATCCGCCAGCGCGGCCTAACTAGTTGGAGTTCCGTAGTTGGTGGTCAAGCTAATTCGTCTCTAGCTTTTTTCTATAGTGATATATTTAATTAAAAACGCTGGGGTTAATTAATCGTTTTTCATGTTTAGTAAATTATATTTTTGGAGCATTAGTTTAAAACTTGCCTTCATAATAGACGGATTGTTACTTGTATGTAGACATGAATCGGGTTGCATGTGGGAAAACTATTTAGGAAAAACTTGCAGTTTGTAGTACGCACTCTTTTTATCATTGGTACTCACAAATGAAATTTTGCTATTTCCTTCAACTTGATAAGTTACATAGATTACGCCATCGATACAATTTAGAAAGTGATATACGTAACTCCAAATTAATGGAATAAAAGAAGTTAAAGTACGATATCTTGGAAATATTGGCGACGTACAAATATTCTTGCTTAACGACAATTAATAAGTTCTCACCGGTGGGGCAACTTTGTGGCATCGTACCGTCTTCAAAAGCGTGGAGGTTGGTGTTTCTATTTTGAAAGTCCGCACTCCATCCCCTAACTCCTAATTATTTGCATTGTACGGGAAGGGGATGAACTGTTTTCACTTATTTTTAATTTTTTTTTATAACTTATATATACATATATATATATATGTTTATTATATTTACAAATATATATATATGTTTTTATTTTTACAAATAATTATATATATATGTTTATTATTATTATTTATATATATATATATATATATGTTTATTATTTTTACAAATAGTTATATATATATATATCTTAATTATTATTTATATATATATGTTTATTATTATTATGTTTTTATTTTTACAAATAATTATATATATGTTTATTATTATTTATATATATATATATTTATTATTTTTACAAATAGTTATATATATATATATATCTTAATTATTATTATTTATATATATATATATGTTTATTATTATTATTATTTATATATTTATTATTTTTACAAATAGTTATATATATGTTTATATCTTTATTATTATTATTATTTATATATGTTTATGTTTATTATGACAAAGTACCTCGAGATGTATTATGGTGGACCTTGGTGAAGAAGGGGGTACCCATTAAATATATCAACATCATAAAAGATATGTATGAGAATGTGGTGACAAGTGTCCGAACTTGTGGCGGTTTAACAGACGCCTTTCCAATTACAATTGGCTTACATCAGGGGTCAGCTTTGAGCCCATTTTTGTTTTCCATTGTAATTGATGAAATCACCAGAGCCATCCAAGACCGAGTCCCGTGGTGTATGTTGTTTGCAGACGATATTGTCCTCATCGATGAGACGAGAATGGGAGTTAACGATAAATTAGAACGATGGAGACAAACATTAGAAGCACGAGGATTTCGACTAAGCCGAACAAAAATAGAGTACCTCGAATGCAAGTTTAGCAAATAACGAAGAAACAACGATGGCACGGTTCAGTTGGATGGCCAAGAGATACCGAGAAGTGCGCATTTTCGATATTTAGGCTCCATACTGCAGATGGATGGAGAGTTAAATGGAGACGTCAACCACCGCATCCAAGTTGGATGGACAAAGTGGAAGAGTGCGACAGGAATTCTGTGCGATCGTAACTTTCCTTTAAAGCTTAAAGGAAAGTTCTATCGTACGGCTATTAGACCTGCTTTGCTTTATGGCTTCGAGTGCTGGGCTATTAAGCAAAGTCATGCACAGAAAATGAACGTTACAGAGATGCGCATGCTTCGGTGGATGTGATGTAACACTAGGAGAGATAGAGTGCGCAATGAAGATATTCGGCATAAATTGGGTGTGGCGGCCATTGACGAGAAAATGCGAGAAAATCGTTTAAGATGGTTTGGGCATGTTAAACGCAGACCCATAGATGCACCGGTACGACGAGTTGAAGATCTCGACTTAGGACAGACGGCTAGAGCTCGTGGGAGACCGAAAAAGACGTGGATGGAGGTCATACGGAACGACATGAAGCTAAAAGATCTAAATAAAGACATCCTCGTCAACCGAAACCTATAGAGGCAGAAGATTCATGTTCACGACTCGACGTGATTCATTCATGGTTCATATAGCCTACCCCAATTTAATTGGGATTAGAGGCTTGGTTGTTGTTGTTGTTGTTGTTTATGTTTATTATTTTTACAAAGAGTTATATATATATATATATATATATATATATATGTTTGTTATTATTATTATTATTAATAATATATTTATTTTTTATTTTTACAAAATAGTTATATATATGTTTTATATATATATATATATATATATATGTGTGTGTGTGTGTGTGTGTGTGTGTGTTTATTAAGAAGATGAAATTTTCTTTTCTTTTTTTAATTTTTTAATTTTATATATATATATATATCTTTATTATTATTTTTATATATATGCTTTTATTATGAATATTTATATATATATTTATTATTTTTACAAAAAAGTTATATATATGTTTATTATATATATATATATATATATATATATATATATTGGGATGCAAAGTGCAATTTATTTTGGGGGTACAAATACAATATTTAAAATTAGAAGGGCTTGTTTAAAAAAATATTTTTTGGTTGCAAAATATGACGTGGCGGAGCAACTTATTGATGTGGCATTGACTGTACCGCGACCTAGGTAATTTTGGCCCGAATAAAGGCCGATGTCATTTTTGATAACTTTTTTGAAACATATGAGGCATTTTGGCTTTTGCTTATTATTCATTTTTTTGTTTGTTTGAATAAGAAAGGATTGAAGGAACGGAAACACCCTCTAAACTGCTCCACGTGCAGGTTACCACGTGCAGGTCAACTAGGTGATTCCAGCACTATGGGGCTTAAATTGAAACACAATGCAAAATATTAGACTAAATTGAACCTTTTAGGGACAAAATTTTAGGGACTTCTGACCTTAATGTAGTAATGGATGTAGGAGACGGGAAGGCCCATGCTATGATCATGGCGAATGAGTAGTCCACAAGTGGGGTTGTGGTGGCCTAATAGTATCTCCTGAAGAAGGCGTCATCGAAGTAGGTAGTGGGATGGAGCTCTATGACACTTGTTATCAAGAAGTCGATGAACTTCTTCGTACAACAGGTTGTGTGTGGTTGATAAGTGCCTAAAGCATCTATATTTTACACTCGATTACTGACGATAAATCACCAAATCCATGTGTTTTATGTTTATTTTAGATAGTTTTATGCATTTTCATGTTTTCGAGTTAGTTGAATCGAAACATTGCAAAATGATGTAGAAATGAAGAATTTGTGAGAAGCTAGTCATGAAGCCGAATCTAGCAAGACGTGGAAGGGAATCGATGTTGAGTAGGCACGATCCTCGAGAAGTGGCACGACCTCGAGCAAAGCCGCACGAGCCACACCGAGGCACCAGAGAGTGGCACAACCACTCGTTGAACCAACCCGCACCACCACCCTTACGAGCCGCACTGATCATGTCGTGGGTCGTGAGATTCGTGCCACGACATGCACCAGTCACGACGATGAGATAGTGACCAGCGCTGCCCCACTGGAAGATGCGTGAGTCGTGTCAAACCCGCACAACACGTGTTGTCCAACATGCCATGTCGCGCGTCTTTCGAAATTTGGATTTTGAAGGGCAATCTTGTCTTCTGACTATTGGGCATGAATACCTTATATAGGGATGTGTGTGCAACATTATAAGAGAGAATAAAGGAACAACGTTAGAGCATTTGCTTTCTCTCGCTCAATTTTTCTTTCATCGAATCTTTACACAATTACACCACACAACATTCATACAATTTATCACCATATACACTTACGAAGAAGAGATCAACAACAAGAGACACAATTAACGTTCATGGGTGAAAGACGTAACATCAAAACAAACAAGATCTGATGAACTTAAATTTAATAGAAATAACAAAACATAGTTTCAAAGTGCGGAAAATGATAGCTACATCATATTTCAGACACTAGGTGAATTAACTACTCATGATTTCAAGTTCAACACCGCAAACAGAACAAAACATCGTAATAATAGCGAAACTTAAAGATAGTATCTCAATCCTGGAAGGATTTGGCATCTCTATCTTCGATCTCTATTGCTCCGCTTCTTACGATTGGATCTTGGCTTGAATCACTTCATTTCACTTGCTACAAATTACACTAATAGTCTCAAAAGAAAGATGCACGTGCGATGATTCGAGATGGTGGTGTGGGATATGTTTGAGGTGATTTTGGTTGCTTGAGATGATGAAAAATGTGCATCCCTTATGATATTTATAGGTGCAGTTGCATCTGTCGTGTAAATTAAGGTGATAGAAATTTTGAGTGCAAGTTACGTGTGTGCCAAGGCACTAGTCGCGCGCCTCCTTGTCATTCAAGAGCGAGTCACTTATTGATTAGGGTGCTAGTAATGCATGTTTCTGCCATTCAACCATGAGTCACGCCTTGTTATGGCACTAGTGGTGCACACTTCTACAATCCACTAGCGACTCAGGACCTATTTCGGGAGTCGTACTTGTCTGCTGTTATGTTTTGCGAGGCTTCCCATTTTGACTAAAACTCCTCTCTGAATGTTGTAATTGAGATTCGACTTTTGCATTAAAACTAGAAATCCATGGCTCCTCAATGGTTTATGGCTCAATTTGTGATTGTTCCTTCATTGTTGTTACCATGTCTTGCAACAATGGCTCCATTTCAATCCTCCTCATTGTGTAACTTTTGGGTTTTGGCTCTATTTCTTTCGTTCCTACCCGAATCACTTGTCATTTCATCAATTGGCATTTGATTATTCTTTATTGCTTTTTGCACACCCATCCTCCTTTAGCTTGTTTCTCAACTTAAATTCTTTGTTTTCACAAATAGACTCTTCAAAAATTTGACACACGAACTAACTAAAATAAACTAAATACTTGAAGAATTAGCACTTTAACTTGTGATAATGAGGTTTAAAATAAGTGTTTTAGAGACTCATCAACATCTGGAATCATGTGTCGTCTCTATGAGGAGGAAACTTTGTTGTCAATATTCCATGCTCAAGTTCTTAGTTATCCCACTACCAGTTGGAGGAGTAGGTTGATTGCCATCTAAATTTATAGATTTTCATCTCATATTTAGTTTTCTACTTTTTTTCTATGAGTTAATCTATATATAATTGTACAAAGTAGTGAAATTACTACGAGTTAAGTCTAAATGCTGAACTCACCTATTAAATCTAATTGACATATACATAGATGGTCACTACAAGAAATCTCCACAATGGAGATGGAAACATGGGAACGAAATTGCGTTCCCATGTAATCAGAATGACATTTCCGTTCCCATTGCATTTTATCCGTGTAAAAACCAAAAGTAAATTATACTCATAGAAATGGGAACCAAAGTTCGGTTCCCATTGAGAGTTGGTTCCCATTAGTAACACCTCATCGCAATGGTAACCAAACTGTGGTTCCCATTGATTAAAAAACAAAAAAAATAGTACTAAGTAATCGTGGAATTCTAGAAAGTTAACTTTCTCATTTTCTCATTTCACGCACACACTAAACACACACATTAGCGTTCTTACAAAATCATCAATTCCGCCCCCAAATCACCGTTTTTCCTCCAATTCTAAAAATGTTTGTAATCTCCACTCCATAAGCTTCATGTTGATAGTTATTTGCATTTTTGGTTTGATTTTCGTAATTTTAGTTTTGGTTTTAATTTGTAGTTGTATTAATGGTTGAAGAAAAAAGGAAAGTGTTTGGTGTTGCATGCTGTTTTTGTGAAAGAAATTTAGGGGAAGACAAGTTTGGGGTATCTGAATTTAGGGCTTGGTTAATTAATCTGCATTTAGGGCTTGGTTAATCTGAATTTGTCTAAATTTGGGGAAGACAAGTGCAAATTAGCAGACCGTGGTTACAATTTGTATGAATTTAGGGCCTACTTCTAAATTTGTAGTAAATTAAGTAGAGAAATTTCTTCAAAGTTGATGTATATGAGAGTTCAGGGATATGTGTTTGGAATCTTAAATCTGTACTCTATTTTGATTGTTTGATTAAATTATATAAGTAGAGACATTTTGTATTATATATTGTATTAGCTTAAAATGTTTCTCTCATTAGATGGCACGAAGGAAGGGCAAGGAGCCAGCGAAGGAAACGGAGTCTAACTCACGTCCTAAATCACTTCTTAAATCACGTCCTGCTACCCGTCTTTCATACCGGGGCATCCCTAAGGATAATACGCCTCCTCCTGCGACTGATCCAATAACAGATCCTACTCCGGTGACTAAGCCGACATAAGAGCCCACTCCCGTGACTGAGCTGACAGTAGAGCCTACTCCCGTGACTGAGCCGACAGTGGAGACTACTCCCATGACCGAGCTGACAGTAGAGCCTACTCCCATGATGACTGATCCGCCAAGAGAGACTACTCATGTGACTGATCCGCTAAGAGAGTCTACTCTAGTGATGCATATTGGATCTTCGGAAGTGGAAGATGATGTCACCGATATTCCTGGAGCCACTGACTTCCCTCCACGTACTATCTTGGAGAATCCGTAGGATTTGGTCGACCCTATTCCTTTCGGACCTTTGCCACGGCCTACTCATTCTCTGGGGGGAACGACTTCAAATATATCACATGCTCAGGCTCACACTAACGTCCCTTCTCCAGGCTCACACTCGGCTTTAGCTCCTTTATTTGGGATGGGTGCTTCCTCGAGCTATGCTGGACCTTCATCATCCCGAGCATATGATTTATCCGAGAGCTCGAGCAGTGACGAGGACGAGGATGATAGTCATAGCTCAGATCACGAGACCGATAGCGAATGTGATAAATCAGGTCGCGGTCCCTCTAAAGGAGTTTTGCCAGCTGAACATAGTGAGGATCGGAGGTGGATTCGTATTGATCCACATACTAGTTTGTTGCAAGAAAGTCTTGTGGTAACAATGACTATCGAGGCTATTCTTAAGAGGACCTTGAGGAAGCTGAACACAACCTACAGGGATTTGAAGTCGAAACATATGAAGCTTGCACGGGATGAGTTTATGGTAATATAAATGTATTTTTATTAGATTATTTATATAATTACATACTTTTGTCTTCATTTATCAAAATATTGACTTATAGACTTGTGACAATGTCTTTTTTTCACTTGTTGCAGAGAACTTTTTAGTGGCATCCACTTGACGAAGGCCGCATTTGGGAATTATATGAACCAACATCAGTGGATTGTTTTAAGAGTGCTATGAGCAAGATCAAGCCAGTCTGCCTTAAAATTGAAGCTAATCCGACGAGGAAGAAGAACCATCGTATTTGGATCCCTAAGGCGATGCGTCGTACGTACATTAAGTTCTGGAAAAGCGAAAATCACGTGGCACGATCGACAACTTCGAGTAGCAACAGGAAAAAAGGGAAGCAAAGCACTTGATACGGTGGAAGTCTCACCCAAGATGAGTGGGCCACACGCGAGGTTGATTTCAATACTAAATATTTACATAAATATAATGTTAATTTAATATATGTTTTTAATACTGTTGATTGTATATTAATTAACTAATTGTCTTATGTTACAGTTGATCAAATTGGGCATTCCTGTGAAAAAGACTCATTTGTCGTGGCTCTTCAAGTTGAAGAGGCAAAAGACGAATGAGGATGGAACGGCTGGTGACTGGGTACATCCTGATGCGGAGGTAACATACGTAGGTAACGATGTGTTAAATCCATCATTTATTTTAATATATATATATTATATAAGCATGGTTTTCATGCTACTCGAACGGATTTTCTTTATGAAATATAAACCTGCTTCCAACGCAAATTGACATTTCTCTTTCTTTCTTGATCTGTGTACATGTGTTAGTGGTTGAGACGGGAAAAGGATAATCTTGTCGTGACAGTCCTTAAATGATTTTCTATACCAATTGAATTTAGTATATAGTCAGGTCTTTTTAGTACATTGATGAACTAAATAGTTTGAGCATACATGTTAGTTTTGCCCATTAATTTATATAACCTTCAAGTTTTGCATTTTGTTTTACCTGGCTTTTTTTTTTGCCCGTTAACTTAATTTTTTTATTTCAAATTTGCCCTGTGGGCTTCAATCTGGGCTTTTTTTATATTTAATTTTATTATATATTGATCTAAATTATAAAAAATAGTATCAATACAAGTTTACTAAAAAGTTTATTTAAAATATTTACTAAATTTTATTTACTAATAAAAACTAAAAAAATATTTATATTTACTAGTAAAAATTTAAAATAAATGTTTTTTACTAGTAAAAATTTAAAATAAATTCTTTTTACTAGTAAAAATTTAAAATAAATTAATATCCTATATTCAATTTAATTATATATTATTCTAAATCATAAAAAATAGTATCAATTCAAGTTTATTAAAAAGGTTATTTAAAATGTATACTTAGTTTATATTTACTAATAAAAACGAATAAAATATTTATATTTACTAGTAAAAATTAAAAATAAATTAACATGCATAAATTAATATGCTATATTCAATTTAATTATATATTATTCTAAATCATAAAAAATAGTATCAATTCAAGTTTATTAAAAAGGTTATTTAAAATGTTTACTTAGTTTATATTTACTAATAAAAACGAATAAAATATTTATATTTACTAGTAAAAATTAAAAATAATTAATATGCAAAATTATATTTAATTTTATTATATATTATTCTAAATCATAAAAAATAGTATCAATTCAAGTTTATAAAAAAGGTTTATCTTAAAAAAAACAAATTAATTAATCATCATCTTCATCACCACCACCAGTCCCCCCGCCGCCGCCGTGGGTGCCACCACCACCACGATCTTCATCAGATCCATCACCGAACACCACCACAATCTTCTTCTCCACCACCACCCTCTCTCTCCCCCGATCGCTAGTTGCGACGGTCATTCTCGGAGTTGCGGCGGCATAGCAAGATCGTCAAAAGCAAAATCCATCCTAGAAATCGGATTCGACGAGAACGACGAACTCGTCTTTGGAGAAGAAATCGCCTTCGAATTTGAGAAGGAGGATGGGAGCAGTGGCCGAGGGGTGGAGGAGAGGGGCGGTTGTGGGGGTGCGGGTGGGGGGGGGGGGTACAGGTAGGGCTTTTATTTTTCTTTCTTTTTATTCTAAAAAAAGCTGTTATAAATTTATTTTAAATTTTACTAGTAAAAAATATTATTTTAAATTTTTACTAGTAAATATAAATATTTTTTTTAGTTTTTATTAGTAAATAAAAACTTAGTAAACATTTTAAATAAACTTGAATTGATACTATTTTTTTATAATTTAGATCAATATATAATAAAATTAAATATAATTTTGCATATTAATTTATTTTAAATTTTTACTAGTAAATATAAATATTTTTTTAGTTTTTATTAGTAAATATAAATTTAATAAACATTTTAAATAAACCTTTTTAATAAACCTGAATTGATACTACTTTTTTATGATTTAGAATAATATATAATAAAATTAAATATAGCATATTAATTTATTTTAAATTTTTTCTTGTTAAAAGAATTTATTTTTAATTTTTACTAGTAAATATAAATATTTTTTTAGTTTTTATTAGTAAATAAAAATTTAGTAATAAATTAAAGCCTAGATTGAAGCCCACAGAGCAAATTTAAAATAAAAAAATTAAGTTAACGGGCAAAAAAAAGCCCGGTCAAAAAAAGGGCAAAACTTGAAGTTTATATAAATTAATGGGCAAAAATAATAAATCGCCCTACATGTTAAGTATTAGTCTTCTGGTTGTTAAACATAGTTAGTATTGCTATTATGACAATATATTTATCAAGTAAAAAATGGAGCTTTTATATTAGGAATTAGTGACGTGTTAAATAGTTAATTAGTCAATGATGGATCCATAGTCTGATGATCCATCATTGACTAACTACTCTGAATCTGATGGATTATACTAGGAATTGGCCTGTTTGGGATCTATGCACTTGGCTTAAAGTTGTTGGGAAGAAGGGAAATAAAGTCCCCGCTTTTTTAAAGCATGATGGTGTAAAGTCCATTGCCCAAAATGACTGCACTTCCCAACCTGGAACATTCAGTTGTGCTGAGGACTTGACGGTGAAGTTTCGGGCACATCAGCTGAATACACAACAGTTTGGGAACGCCATCAAAAACTATCTTAAACAGTTAACACAACAGTACGGATGTCTGATGACGGAGTTACCAAAGTTCCCTATCACACCACCTGGTATATCAACGCAGCTGGCAGGCTTGACCGGGGAGCCAGCCCACACCTTCTATACCGACTCATCGGCCATCACCGAATGATGCAGCCAGCCCACAAATGGTTCGGGGAGTACATCTGCGTCCGCCTAGTCAGCCATTTCCTTATCCTAATGGAGGTGTTTACAGGCCTGAGATGACATTCTTGCCATCGCAACAACATCATGGTGGTTTTCAGGGGTCTCCGCAGCAGCAGGTTGGTTCTTAGGGTGGGATGAGCGGTTTTCAGAGGTATCAACAACAAGGGATAGGTGGATTTCAGGGCTCTCAGCAGGGGATGAGAGGTTTTCATACGTATCAGCAGCAAGGGATGGGAGGATATGAGGTATATATATGTTATTAAAGATACTTTTCTGTTTATTGAGTTTATATCATGTTTTATTGAAATTCTATAGATTTAATAAAATGATTTGCTGCATTTTTTTCACACTTCTCTGATGCTTGCTTTTTTTCTTTCAAACTTCTCTGATGCTTTTTCAAGTCTCCCAATAGAGGATGGGTGGCTTCACGGGGATGCATGGGATGTTTCAGCCTGGTGGAAATCAGGGGATGCAGCAGAATGTACTACCTGAAGTGATGCAGCAGCAGAGTTCACAGCCGGGGCATGGCGGGGTGCGTGTACAACAGGAGACGACACAACAGCAGGGATCCCAAACGTCACGAGGAGATGCCGTACTTGAGGACTTCTTTGGTCATCACAGTGATGGTGGGGTTTAGTTTTTTTTTCTGGGACATATTGTGCGTTTTGACATATTGTGCATTTTCGGGACAAGTTCACTTTGGTATTTTGTTATGTATGGTATTAAGTTATTCAGTGATGATATTATTTTGTGGTGTTTTGTGGTATTTTGTGGTGTTTTGAGACAGAATGATATATGTGATACCGTTGGATTATGATGTTGTAAGTTTGAAATTTATTAGATTTTGGTTTACCTCCAGTTTGAAAGATTGTGCGTTTTCGAGACATGTCGTGTTGGTATTATTGACGGTTACGGATATTTTTGGTAGTGTTTAGTTTTATACTCTTTGAACTGATTTTTAGCTGAATTGTTTAGTTTTAAGAATAATTTTTAAGACAGCTTTGTGGTGGTGGTATCACTGATTAATGATGGATTTGTGGTTGTGTTTAGTTTTATACTCTTTGGATAGATTTGTAGTTTCAGAATGGTTAATTTGAATAATGATTTTTATGACATGTTGAAAATGAAAAATAATAATACCATAAAATAAAACAAAAATATTTTTTTCAAAAGTACAACATTACATAAAACGACAAATACTAGAACATAATATTTCGTTACTCGACAATTTTTTAAGATGTGTTGAAAATAAAAGCAAATAATACCATGAAACGAAACAAATTTATTTTTTTCAATGAAACAACATTACATAAAACTACAAATACTAGAACATAGTATTCCTTTAATCGACACTTTTTATAAATAATGTTGGTAATTTGTAGTATTATGATTATATTTAGTTTAGTTGGAGTCATATTTAATAAATATATTGTGTTTATTTATCTCGTAAATTGCAATTACAATTGAAACTCTTGTATATTCTATTTCACAAATTTAAAATACGTAAAACAAACGAAAGACGTTAAAAATAAACGGGAGGGAAATGTAATTATAAAAAAGTTAAAGAAATATCCGAATTAATTTTTTCTTTTACCGATCCTTTCAAAACACTAATTACGCGTGTCATTCCAAATCTCGTCCCAAACGGAGTAACGAAAGTCGTTAAACAAATAAACGGGAGAAATATGTAATTATAGAAAAGTGAAAGAAATATCTGAATTCAGTTTTTTCTTTTATCGATCCTTTCAAAATACTAATTCATCGATGAATGCCATTTTCAACTAGTAAGAAGAAGCGCATACCAATAGAAAGAGCAAAAAATGAAAGTTGATCCCTTCCCTCGACAAGTTCCCCCGGTTCACTTCGGCTAAGGCAGTAGCTTCGGGCAAGTAGACTGACTGATATGAGATTGAGCGAGGAGATGACAAAGCCAAGCATCTTCTAAGGTTAAGGGGATAGCCTGCTTTAGCCCTGTCATGAAAAGAAAGCCCCCCCTCTGAGGATCCGCATAGCCCTTTTTCTTGAAGACCTGTTTTATTTAATCTAAAAGATCGAATCGGTAAAGCCAGAAAAAGAGTTGATTTTAACAGCGAGAAGCTATTTGAATCCAGCGAGTGACTAAGTGTGAGAGTGAATTGACATCATAGTAATATAGGTTTTCACGTTTCTAGCTCTAGTTTCGGATGAGCTTATCCCCATTATGTCTGCGCGTGTCTTTTCAAATCTCATCCAAAACAGAGTAACGAAAGACGTTAAACAAATAAACGGGAGGAATATGTAATTATAGAAAAGTTAAAGAAATATTCGAATTCAGTTTTTTCTTTTACCGATCCTTTCAAAACACTAATTGCACGTGTTATTCCAAATCTCGTCCAAAACAGAGTAACGGAAGACGTTAAACAAATAAACAAGAGGAATATATAATTATTGAAAAGTTAAAGAAATATCCGAATTCAATTTTTTCTTTTACCGATCCTTTCAAAACACTAATTACACGTGTCATTCCAAATCTCATCCAAAACAGAATAACGAAAGACATTAAACAAATAAACGGGAGAAAAATATAATTATGGAAATGTTAAAAAAATACTCGAATTAAGTTTTTTTTTACCGATCCTTTCAATACACTTATTACGCATGTCATTCAAAATCTCGTCCAAACCGGAGTAACGAAAGACGTTAAAGAAATAAATGGGAGGAATATGTAATTATAGAAAAGTTAAACAAATATCCAAATTCGGTTTTTTCTTTTACCAATCCTTTCATAACACTAATTACGCGTGTCATTCCAAATTTCGTCCAAAACAGAGTAGCGAAAGACGTTAAACAAATAAATGCGAAGAATATTTAATTATAGAAAAGTTACATAAATATCTCAATTCAGTTTTTTCTTTTACCGATCGTTTCAAAACACTGATTACGCATGTCATTCCAAATCTCGTCCAAAATGGAGTAACGAAAGACGTTAAACAAATAAACGAGACGAATATGTAATTATAGAAAAGTTAAAGAAATACCCGAATTTAGTTTTTTCTTTTACCCATCCTTTCAAAACACTAATTTTTATTAACCATACACTAAGATATGAAAAATAGGAGTGTTCCTTCAAATTTCGTACAAAATGAAATGCCAAAAGATGTTTAAAAAATATTTGGGGAAGAAAACGCAATTATACAAAAGATGCAAAACAACTTCAAATTCTATTTTTTCTTGAACAACTATTTTCACAACACTAATGAGTCATGTAAATTCAAAACTTATCAACAAACGGAGAAACGAAACACGTTTAAAATATATTTGTGGTCGAAAATATAATTAAATTTTTTTATATGTATGGAGACCTACGTTGCACGGACACGGATACGTGAACACGTATCGGACAAGATACGGATACGAAGATACGGATTTTTTTAAAATTACATATTGAGATACGTCAAAGATACGTCGAATATTTAATATTAAAAAATTATATATGTATATATATTATTTAAGTAAATATATAAAATAATGAATATTGAACACTTATAAAATTCAAAAAATAATCAACATATAGCCATATACAAAGATCCACCATTCCACAAACTCAAATATTAATTGATAAATATGTTCAACACGAATATTACAAAGTTTCATAATATAACAAAAATTAATATTGCAATAGCTTATTTATTGTTAAACAACATCATCAACAAACAAAACCAACTCAAAGTGGGGTTCATCAAGTAAAAAGTAAAAATGATGAACTATTATATGAGTTAAATGAATTAATAAATTAGAAAATTGCATTTTGGTGTTTGTAGTATAAATAAATTACTTTTTCCACCCCTCAAAAATAATAAAATAACCTATTTTATTGAGGACACGTATCGGATACGCCTTAGGATAGTATCCGATACGTATCCAATTTATTAAAAAGAAAATATTTAAATAGGATACGCCATGTGGCGTATCCGACATGTATCCAAGGCGTATCCGAGGCGTATCCTTATCCATTTAGTATCCGATACGGGATACAGAGCCATTTTCGGAGTATCCGTGCAACATAGATGGAGACCAATGGAAACCAATTAATGGGAACGACACAGCTCGTTCCCATTGGCTCCAATAATGCAGAAATTCATACGAAAACTGATGCTCAGTAACAGAAACCAAAAAGTGCTTCCTATTTTGGGCAATGGGAACGGAAATTTCGTCCCCATTGCTGATACGCCTCTATATATACCAACCCATCTCTCCCACACATACATCACATAAAACCTAAAATCCTCCTCACTTGGTAGCGCCGCGCGCAGCAAAGCTCTGCAATTTTTTTTTGAGCTTTTTCATTTTCGTTATTGTGTTTTCACAAAATAATTTTTTTTATTATATTGCTTAATTCCATTTTTTTCGTTTTTTATTCTTAAAATCAGCCATTGTATAGTTGTATCTACAATTTTCTTCCAACAAATTTCTATTGTATTGTTTAATTTTTAATATAGTGATATTCTCTATTACAACATAAGTGATATTCTAAAAGTATAAAAAATAAAATGTAATACAACAATGTTATAACATAAAAGGAAATTAAGCATTATCACCATTTTTTTTTGAGACCAGCATTATTACCATTAAAATGATAATTTCAGAATCTACAACAACAAATCTTGAACAAATTCAAATTTTGAATAAAATATGGCTCCACTAGTTTAAAACAATGCAAAATTTTTGAATTTACCAAACTCAAAATGGTGCCACTGTCTTTTTCAAAAATTCACTTTCTGAAATTATTCAAATTCAAAATGGCGCCAGTTTGAAAAATTCAAAAATGCCGCCACTGTTTTGAAAACATTTCAAATTTTCTGCCACTTTTTTTTGTAGAAAATTTAAAATTTCCGCAAACTCTTTTAAAATTTTTAAATAGGCAAATAGGAACGAAAGTATTAGTTCCCGTACTTTGGAGAAGTTGGTTCCCATTGGCTGAGTTTCTTGTAGTGAATACCCTCTAATTCTTGTGTTTACCCACTTTTTTTAAAGTTTTTGCTGAATTTTGGGACTGCACCTTTTCAAATTTTGCTCAATTTATAATCAATCGAGCACTTTCCGAATTTTGTTTCCTACACCTTAGTTAAATTTCATGTACGACACGTCATTGTGTAATTTTTTTTCTTTCTAAAAAAATAAAATTATGTGGAAGCCAATCAAAAAATAAAATAAATAAACAAACGAATATTGTTTAGAACGAGTTAGTAAATGTTATTTTAGGTTATTTTGATTGCAATGATAGCGAAAGCCAAATTTATCAGTTTTCTTCTATAAAAGTTTGATTGAAAAAATAAAAAAACATAAACCTTCACATTAATTTATATTGGCTAAAATTAATAAACCATCATTCATTATTTTCGTATTACAAAAGCAAATATATTTAGTCCATACAAAGATCTATATTTGGTTAATCATTAATAAACTAAAATACAGAAAAACGAAAGAACAAAAAAGAAAGAAAAAGAAACAAAATATTTCTTCCCCATCTTTCAACCCATGTGCTACCACCATTCTCAACGCCACACCTAGCCACCTTCCACACCTATGCAATCAGTCTCATCCCTTCACGACTGGATGTACATGCTTGTGTACATTATGTTAGCGTTCCCTTGAAAATCTAAGATAATTCACACTCTGAACACCAGCAACACAATCATTATTCGGCCACCAATGGCTGCTATTCACACCTGTTACCCACAACTACTCACCATAAATTAAGGATTAAGGATACAACAACATTAAAAAAAACAGAATAAAAATCTAAATTACATATTGTGAAAACGACGGAGAGTGGTGATGGAGAAGCAAACTGAGCAAGTATGTGTAAGGGTGGGGGAGTAAGAAGTCTGGGGCTTTTTTTTTTTTTTTTTTGAATTATCATATTATTAACTTTTTAATTTTCTTGTTAATGTTACAATTTTTTTAAACAATAATATAAATATTTATGACATAACGTAAATATTTTTTTTAATTCATGTGGCGGCCACATAAGAAAGAAGCCCAGTCTAAGCCCGATTAAACTGGGTCATCCAAAATTCTGATTCAAAAATTTATAGGGCAAAAGTGGTTAAACTCAAGTAATTGGACATTTTCTGCATTTTCCCCCTATTTAATTCTATCGACAATTGAGATATACTAAGTGTTTTAAAAAAGAAAATGACCTAAATATCAAATCTACAATTTAAACATATACTATCTGCATGTAAGAGTCTATTGGTTCCGAGTCAATGTAAAAACCCTAAACCTTATTTAGTCAAGATGAACCTAGTATGGTTAGTTGTTCTTAGTTTTGGTTTTTGCTATACTAATTATCAAAATCTATGTTTTCCTACTTAAATAACTACGATAATATAATATTACCATACTAAATCACAAAATATATATCTCA
This sequence comes from Linaria vulgaris, assembly GCA_948329865.1. NCBI lineage: Eukaryota > Viridiplantae > Streptophyta > Magnoliopsida > Lamiales > Plantaginaceae > Linaria > Linaria vulgaris. The sequence goes on from OX415253.1 coordinate 38,168,237, forward strand.
TGATATCAGTAAAGTAATTAAAGTATCGCATTCCAAAATAGACTAGAAACATATAAGTTGGGATGATAAGTTTTGGACGAAATATTAAAAATACCGGCTAACTTTTGAAAAAAAAGTTAAAATGCCCATTTTTATTGGGCCATGCAAAAATGTCCTGTATGTTTTAAAAAAACTTTCAAAAATGCCCGATGTCCTTATTCGGGCTAAAACTGCCTACGTGGCGGTACAGAAGTTGCCAAGTCAATAGGTGCTCCGCCACGTCACCCCCCCCAAATCGTCGACCACAATACCACCACCACCGGTTGTTGTGGTTCAATTTCCTCCAAAAATTGAGTGATGGTGGTGTTGCAGGAAGTGTAATCAGCGGGCGGTGGTGGTGGTGTTGCAGGTGGTGGAATGCTGCTGGTGGTCGCGACCGGCGTGGGGAGGGGGGGGAGGGGGAGGGCGACCGCCAGTGGTGGTGATGAAGATGGTGGTGGTGGTATTGCAGGGGGTGGACTGGTGGTGGTGGTCGCGACCGACGTGAGGGGGTGGGGAGGCAGCTAGTGGTGGTGTTGCAGGTGGTGGTGGTGGATGGTGGTGGTGGTCGCGACCGGCGCGGGAGAGAGGGGGTGTGAGGGGGGCGAGGGGGGAGGGGGGGGGGGGGGGGGGGGCAGCGGTAGTGATGAAGATGATGATTTTTTTTTGTATTTTTTTATATTGTTAAAATGTTTATTATTATATACATATTTATTATTTATACAAAATAGCTATATATATGTTTATATCTTTATTATTATTCACATATATATACATTTGCTTATTACTATTATTATTATTAATATATATTTATTATTTTTACAAAATAGTTACATATATGTTTTTATATATATGACCCTTTTTTAATTATATTTATATATATGTTTATTATTCTTATTATTATTTATATATATATTTATTATTATTATTAGTTATACATATATATATATTTATTATTTTTACAAAATAGTTATATATATGTTTATATATATATGTTTATTTTTTATATATATGTTGGGGTGCAAAGTGCAATTTATTTTGGGGTGCAAATACAATATTTAAAATTAGAAGAGTTTGTTTGAAAAATATTTTTAAACTGAAAATATGACGTGGCGGGGTAGTTAATTGACATGGCAGTCACTGTACCGCCACGTAGGCAGTTTTAGCCCGAATAAGAGCATCGGGAATTTTTGAAAGTTTTTTTAAAACATACAGGCATTTTTGCAAGGCCCAAAAAAACGGATATTTTAACTTTTTGTTTTCAAAAGTTAGCGGACATTTTTAATATTTCGTCCATAAGTGTTCAATATTACTACTAGTTTTCTAAATCTCTGACTCTTTCTAGTTAAATAACTACAAAATATAATAATACCAAATCACAACCTAATAAAATATATAACAACGAATAATTAAACTAATTTAAGTATTATAATCTAAAAAAGGGCTAGAAACATATAAGTTGAGATGACCCTAGTGTGATCTGAGTAGTTCTAAGTTCACAGTATTCCTAGTATTAATTATCTAAATCAATGATTTTTTTTTACTTAAATAACCACAAAAGTATAATACTACGAAACAGCAACAACATAAATATATAAAAGAATAACTGCAAAAAACAAATTACTGTATATCTTATTGTGGTTCCATTACAAAATATTCTCATAAATTATGGCAGTTCATCAAATTTTAGTCCTTTAGTGACTTTTTAGTGACTTTCTTCACCTGGAACGACATATGGTAGCACATCACAAATTTGAGGATTATTTGTTTTCTCCAATTTATGTCCCGTATTGTGCTTATTTCATCCAATTTCTTAGTCATCCGATGACTTTCTTCAATGTGAATGGCACGTGGTATCTCGTGCAGTATGATTTGAGGATTTGTTTTCTTTCAGTAATTAAACACGACACCACAGAACTAACATTGTTGTTCAAAAAGCTACATCAACCTTTGTCACACTTCAGCATCCTACGAGTACCACCCACCACCGCCACCATAGTCATAATTTATCACTAACATATCCATAATTTATCTTTCTCTTATATACCATCTCATCTTTCTCCTCCTCAACACACCTATACATAATTTTATCTATCAACCGTCAATATCTTCCATCACCTTGCAATTCTTCGTCGAAAAATAAAATAATAATAATTATTACACAACTTATCAATCAACAAATGATCGCGCATGTTAACACCTCCAACTTCAACAATCCCACCTTGTTAATAAATATCATAAAATCTTGTCAATTAGCTCAAAATCAGTTTTCCGTTAATTGTTCAATACACTGCCACCACACGTGTAAGAGCTCGAGGTGGTGAAAAATTAAATGGTCTAGCGTTAGTCTCATGGTGGAGTGTGATTGGGTAGTAACGATACATCCCTCATTTGAAGGTTGTTTGACCTGAATTTTGTACTCCATAGCAACACTGCCCTGGTAGGCGGTGGCACGTGAGGTGGTGGTGGAAGTGAGTATTTCTTACCATGTGGCTTTGGATCTGAGGTCTGGGTATGGACTGGGGTGTGTCGGGGTGTGTTGCACGTGCTACCACGTGCCATTCTCCGGTGAAAAAAGTTCAAAGACTAAAATTAGATGAAGTGCCACAATATGGGACTAAAATCGGACAAAGCCACATTACGGAACTATTTTTATATGGAGCCAGAATAAGAGACCAACAGTGATATTTCCCTGCCTATGGTTAGAGTAGTTAAGTTATGATAATCCTAAAATGTACTAGAAACATATAAATCAACCAATAATATTTAATTTTAATAAAATACTCAACAAAAGTTAATCAAATAAAATAACACATGCCCGAATAAAAAGAATAATGAAAATAAACACTAACTTGAATGTGTTTGATATTAGCCACATAATTTTCAATAACTAATAGGGGGATCACTGAAAAATGAGAGGTCCGAGTTTCCTTTTCCATGTGAACAAAAAATGGAGGACGAAATGCAATAGCAACTGTTAGACTTAGTAGTAGACAAAAACCGTAATGGTGAAGATGGTTCCAAGGTCATGGTTCTTGAGAAATGAAGTAGTAGCAGGCAAAACAATAATCCGGGCAAAGGAAATTGTAAGAAGAACTCTAAGAAGAATTCCAAAAGAGAAAAAGGGAATACCGCTTGCTTGTAGTGTGGAAAAGAGGGAAATCTCAAGAAAGATTGTCGTGATAAATCTAAAAAGAAGAAATCATACAACAACAATGCAAACAATGAGAAGTTTGTGGCAATGACTTCGGAGATCAATCTTGTTGAGAATGACCAGTCTTGGTGGATCGACTTTGGAGCAACATGACACGTCTGCAAAGACAAGTTTATGTATGTGGAATATACACCGAAAGATAATTGCTCTGCTTTCAAGGGAAATGGCACAAGCGCTGCTGTCAAGGAAAAAGGGAAAGTTTTGATGGAGTTTACTTCGAGAAATGCATTGGAACTCACTGTTGTTTACCATGTTTCAGAAATTAAGAAAAAAATTGTATCTGGAAGCTTTCTTAATAAAATTGGCTAAAGACAAGTATATATATGAGGAGTATACACCGAAAGATGATTGCTCTATTTTCATGGGAAATGGCGCAAGTGCCGCTGTCAAGGAAAAAGGGAAAGTGTTGATTGAGTTTATTTCGAGAAATGCATTGGAACTCATTGTTGTTTACCATGTTCCAGAAATAAAAAAAAAAAAAAAACTTGTATCTGGAAACATTTTTAATAAATTTGGCTTCAAAACTGTATTTGAGTCAGACAAATTTATTCCGACTAAGCGAGGATCCTTTGTAGGCAAAGGATACATGTGTGAGGGAATTTTCAAACTGAATGTAACTGAAAATGCTATTAATAAAGTATCTATTTATGCGTATATGCTTGATTCTTATTTTTTATGTCATAATATACTTGGTCATGTTACTTTTAGAAAATTACATCATATGTCTAATCTGAATTTAATTCCTAGTATTGATAAAATTATGAATACATGTAACACATGCATGCTTACAAAAATAACCAAAATGCTTTTTGCTAAAACTGAGAGAACATCAGAAATATTGAATTTAATACATAGTCATTTACATGATTTTCAGAACACCCCTACTATAGGTGGAAAACGTTATTATACAATTTTTATTGATGACTACTCTTGATTTTGTTGTGTTTATCTTTTGAATATCAAGCATGAATCATTAGATAGATTTAAAATATTTAAGTCCGAAATAGAAAATGCAAAACTGATATAAGTGGTGAATATTATGATCCTACGTTTTTTAAGAATGTTGGTATTATTCATGAAGTTACTGCACCCTATACCTTACAATAAAATAAAATTGTAGAAATAAAAAAATAGGACAGTAACTAAAATGAGAAATGCTATGTTGTCCAAATATGGACTTGAAAAATGATTTGGAGGTGAAGTACTTTTAACAACATGTCATGTTTTGAATAGAGTGCCTACTAAGAAATGTCCTATATCCTAAAACATAACAATTGGGAGAAAGGAGTGTGGAGTTCATTTTTCTGGGTTGTGCATTAAACAATATAGCTAACAGATTTATGGTAATTGAGAAAACATATTCAGTCGAAGTAAATTCAATAATTGAATCAAGAGATGCCACATATGATGAAACAATGTTCTCTTCCATTTTCTAGAATTCTAGAAAATAATAGTAATGAAACTATAAATGTTAGGGATTCTAAAATAAGGAATGAAGAACTTAGGAGAAGTAAAAGACCTAGAGTACAAAAAGACTTTGGGCCTAATTTTTACATGTATCTTGTAGAACGTACACAAGAAAAAGAAACAAATCAAGTGCTATTATCTTTACATGTTGTATCTGATCCAAGAACTTATGCAGAGGCTATGAAGTCTCAAGAAAGGTTGTACCAGATGAGATGGATTTCATCATGAGAAATAAAACCTGGAAATTGGTGGACTTACCTCCTAGATTTAAAAATGTCAGATGTAAGTGAATTTTTCAAATGGAAAATGAAAGTTGATGGAACCATTGAGAAGTTTGAATCAAGACTAGTTGCGAAAGACTTCACTCAAAAATAATGACTTGATTATTTCAACACTTACACTCCAGTGGCTAGAATTGTTACGATTAGAATTTTAATATATTTGGCATCTATATATAAATTCAAAATTCATGAAATGGATGTCAAGACTGCATTATTGAATAGTGAGTTAGAAGAAGAAATTTATATGCAACCACCTGAAGTTTTTGTTGTGTAAGGTCAAGAGCATAAAGTATGTAAACTTGTAAAGTCTTTGTACAGACTTAAAAAAGCACCAAAACAATTGCATGAAAAGTTTGACAAAGTTGTTTTGTCAAATAGTTTCAAGATTCAGATTCATGAAAAAGATGAGTGCGTTTATAGTAAAATTAAAAATAATAAAGGTGTTATTATTTGTTTATATGTTGATGATATCTTTGGTTCTGGTTTAGATCAAATCAATAGTATTAAAAAGTTTCTATGTGAAACATTTGATATTAAAGATCTAGGTATTGTTGTTGTTATTTTAGGGATTAAAATAATTAGAAGTAATGAATGTATCATGTTATCACAATATCATTACGACGAAAAAGTGTTGAGAAATTTTAATCAATTTGATTGTACACCAGTTAGTACTCCATATGACCCTAGTACTAAACTAATACCAAATGATGGGAGAGCCTTTTCCCAAAACCCATATGCTAGTGTAATAGGAAACTTAATGTATTACATGACTTGTACTATAATTGATATTGCATTTGCAGTTGGTAAACTAAGTCGGTATACAACTAATCCTAGTGGAGAACATTTGAAAGAAATATTTAGAGTCTTCAAGTATCTTAAGAAGACTATTGACTACGACTTATGCTATATTGGCTATCCAAATGCTTTGGAAAGTTATATTGATGCTAGTTTCATTACTAAGAGTGATGACCACGCATCATCTAGTGGTTGGATATTCACTCTTGGTGGTGCTGCAATATCATGGGGTTCGAAGAAACAAACATGCATAGTTGATTCAACCATAGCATCTGAGTTTATAACATTAAGCTTTGCAAGTAAAGAAGAAGAATGGTTGAGAAACTTGCTATTGCAAATATCAATATGGCCTAACCAATGCCTCATGTATTAATACACTATGGCAGTCAGTCTACTTTGTCTAGAGCTTATAGTCATGTTTATAACAGAAAATTTATACATATTGGTTTAAGTCAAAGCTATGTGGTGCAGTTAATTAGTGATATAATTATGATCACAATTAATTATGTGAGGCCAACAAGTAATTTTGTTGTCTTGCAAGAGATATGTTGCATAAGACTTCTAGAGCGATGAGACTGAAAGCTCTTACATAGTGATGACACATGAGGGAACCTCAACTCAAAACTTAAACTATCAAACTTGGGCTCAATGAGTAAAGTAATTCATCTTGTGATTGTCAAGCACTTAGAATTTAAAGTAATAATTCGATTACTAGTTCCATCCAAGTAAAATGCTTGGTATCTATAATTTCATAGGTAGAGGTTGAGTTTAACATTCTTAATAGACTTACAACAATAAATGTTGGGATGTCATCATTATAGCGACATTCTTGACAAGTCTACCTAAATGAGTAGTAGAAGTGAGGCCTTTCATCAGTTTAGGGCTCTAACTCTAACAACTACTCATGATACTAGACACATGGTTGTTAACGTGTTGGCTTGTTAGAATAAAGAACAAGTAGATCAACTGTGTGTGGTACTTATCCGGTTGGTCGATATAGAACTGTTAGTTCAAAGACTTGTCTACTATGCTTTTCTGATTAACTTTGATAGGTATTCACCAAGTGACGGTTCAAGTCGAGAGACACCCTCCTTTATTCACATAACTTTTGAGGTGAAAAACAAAAATTATTTTTCGAAAATGGTGGAGATTGTTAGATTTAGTTTCCAAATAAATAATCTTGTGAGAGATATCCCACATTGGTTATGTGTTGATGGGATGTGCATGCAAAATAGTATAAACTCCTTTATGAGTGTCATCCCACATTGGTTAATATGTTGTGCTCTACATCATGTTTCTATATATGCTTTATGGGCTTTAAGAGCTTTTCGATTTTATAAGCCAAGTACTAAAAAGTGACTTAAGTGTCCCACATAGAAAAATTAAAACTTCTTTGTGGGTTAATATATGTTTGCACTATATTACTTGGGTAATTAAAAGTGCAAGACATAGGTGGTGCACATGCACACACGGGCGATGAGTTGAGCCTGTTCTCAAGCCCGCACACCCGCGCGTGGCACTTTTATTTGGCGCACTTAAAACACACTGAGCAATTTGCACGCTTGCATCGCTCATTGATCTAGTCCGTAGAGTTTATTTAATTAGTTAAATAAAATGGATGACTGTGATTTAATCTAGATATTAAATAATATAGATTAAATTGGACGGCTCGGATTAATCCAAAATAAATGGTGGGCATGTTTAAAAGTCTTAATTTTACATATCATCAGTCACTTAATTTGAACCATCAGATCATCTATTCAAATGATCTAACGATTGAGATTTAAACTGGAAAGTTGTACTTTTCTGTGAAACGTTTCCTAGGAAAAGTTATGTTTTTTAAAAATAGCAGTTCAACGTCCACAAATTCGCAGGATTATCAGAGTCGGAGATCATCAATTTTCGTACTCTCTCATATTATATATAGTATCAATTGCTGCAAAAATTATTTATGTATTTTCTGCACTCTTATTCTTTTTTTAGTGGATTTTGTAAGTGCAAAACGCAATTTGCTGTTCTTATTAGGCTTAAATTGTATCTTGTGAAGCGATTCGATGTAACCCTTTTGGTACACATGAGGTGGGAGCGAATTACACTTTAAGAAAAACGTCTATATATTCGCGATGTTCAAGTTTTAGATAGTATTTTTGACAAACTCACCAACAACAACTGCCTCACGCGCTTGCTACTAGGTCATTAGAGATTGCCTCTAGCAATTGTCAATATTTTGGGCGACAATTTTCTCTCTGAAAGTAAATATTTCCTTTTCTTTTGTTCTTTTAATTTTTTAATAATTGGTGACTAAAATTCTGTCACCAATAGTGTTTTTGATAATTGTGATGAGTTGATGCTTATTCTTTTTTCATCGTAATGTTGTGGTGCTCATTTTTTCGAATTATTTTTTAAATTATAATGTGTGGTAATTTTGCGCTCATCTTTTGTTATTTTCTAAATAAAAAGTATTGCCGACCGAAGTACACATATAAAAAGAAAAACAAATTTTATTTTCTATTAATTTTAAGTTTTTTTTGCAAGGCAGTTTTTGCAACTAAATAAATAAATAAATATATTTTGTTATTGGTGACCAACATTTTGGTTGCGGATATCATTTTGCTCAGAAGCAGTCGAATTTCTGTCACCAGGCCAGTATTAGTCCCAAATGGTAGGTTTTGCTGAAGTTATTTAAATTCCTAACTTATTTGTCATTTGTTAAATATATATAGGGAGAAGTGCTAAAAATGCCCTTTATTTTTTGTTCACTTGAGTTTTTGCCCTTTATCTTTTTTTCCTTGCTTAAAATGCCCTTTATCTTTCTAAAAATGCCCTTTATCTTTTAAAATGTCATTTTGCTTTTGCAATGCAATTTTGCACTGCCAACTGGATAATTCCTGGTCGACGTGGCAAAATTTGTGTTGACACGTAGACATTTAAAAAATAATTCGAAAAAAAAACTTATATTATAATTTTGTATTTTAAAATAATAATTTTTAATAATTAATAAAATTTATAAAAAAACAGAAAAATAAAAAAAATAATATAAAAAAAGAAAATACCCCATGTTCTTTCCCCCACCCCCTCCCCCCCAGCCCCACCACCACCTCCACTGCACCGCCGTCGCAACACACCGTCGCCTCACCACACCTCCACCCCCACCACATGAATCTGAACTTGCACGATCGGGACGGATTTCGTGCAAAAATCGAGGCAATTTAAGAGCGATTTCGGAATCGCGATTTTGGGTTAAGGTTTGTAGTTGAAGGTACATTTTTAGCACTTCTGCCATATATATATATATATATATATATATATATATATATATATATATAAAAAAAACACACATATATATAAAACACATATATATATATATATATGGTCAGTCAATCTATTGTGGTATGATCGCTTAATCATCTAATTATTGGAGGATTTGACTTTGATTTATTGTTTGTTCTGGCTTATACGGGCATGCGAACTTGGTGGAGGTGATGAAGAATTATATTTTAGCCACTATCAGAATTCTCTAATTAACACACACGCGTAGTAGACATTAATTCATCGATCATCCATGCAAGTCAATTTAGAGAAGCATCTATTTCATTAGTTTTAGGCAATTGTATAGCCAACCTCAAACAACTTCAAGCTAGCTCGACTACAAGATTAGTTATATAAAGTTCACCACATTTATATATTAGGCAATACATATTCAAGACTCAAATCTGCAAAACTACAAAAGTACCTAATATTTTCAACACGCCCCCTCACGTGCAGGCTGTAAATCTTTTTGTTACGCCTGTCACGTGACACTTTTTGATAATCGGGTGGCGGTGGGATTCGAACTCATGACCTCCTCCTTGGCCTGAGCTCTGATACCATGTTGAATTGTCATCTCATCTAAAAGCTTGAGCTGTTAAAGAGGGTAGACATTTAATATTTATATATTATCTTCAATAAATAAACAATAAAATATTGGTTTTCAACTGGTCCATTATTTAATTGTTTCATTTGGAAATTATTATACTACATTATTTACTATAAAGTAGAAATATTATCTTTAGGGGTGACGTTTCTAAATTTATTGCTACTTAATAATACTAATGGTCACCATTTATTATAGTATATACTTGTCATCACTACAAGATTTGGGGGTCAATAGTGACCAAAATGCAGTCACTATTGACCCCCCTTGGGGTCCCTGATGGTCAATAGTGACCGCGTTTGGGTCGCAGATGACCGGTCACTATTGACCTCGGTCACTTTCCATCAGTGACCGCAATTAGGTCGCTGATGAGGGTCAATAGTGACCGGAAATTTAGTGACCGTCTTCCGGTCCCTGTTTATTTTAAAACATTAGTGACTGCTTTCAGGTCACTAATTTTAAGAACAGTGACCGCAATTCGGTCTCTACTAATATTCATAGATATCTATGAATATTAGTAGGGACCAAATTGCGGTCACCAAGTTTAAAAACAGTGACCGCAATTCGGTCCCTACTAATATTCATAGATATCTATGAATATTAGTAGGGACCGAATTGCGGTCACTAATTACCTGTACGAAAAATAAAAAAAAAACACTAATATTCCGGATTTAATCCGGAATATTATTGTTTTTTTTGTAAAATTATGATTTTAACAAGATCAAAACCATAAAATAATGAAGAAAATGTTAATATAATGACATGAATATAAAAAGATTAAAAAAATGTCTAATAATAGAAACTATAATATGAATGAAAACAAAAAAATGAATGATTAAAAAGATCAATGAAAGCAAAAAGATTAATGAAAACAAAAAGATTAATGAATAAAACAACAAGTGAAAGAAAAGTAAGAAAATAAAGTGTAGATCCAAAACAAAAAAAAAGTGAAAGAAAGAAAGAAAATAAAGTGTAGATCCAAAATAAATAGAGAAAGATAATAAAGTGTAGATCCAAAATAAAGAAAGAAAGATAATAAAGTGTAGATCAAAACTAAAATAAAAAGAGTGAAAGGAAAGAAAGTGATTTTTTGGATTTATGTTGTTGTGTTGGTGTGTTGGTGTGTTGGAGAAAAGAAGAGAGTGTTGTTAATTATGTTGGTGATTTTTGGAGATAATGAAATTTAGATGTGTAATAGTGGTGAGTATATATAGAGGGGAGGTTTAAAATTTCAAATTTTCGTCAAATTCAAATTTCCCTCTCAATCCCGCCTAAAATTTTCGCCCAATTTCAAATTTTTGGATTTCAATGACCGCATTTAGGTCACTAATATATATTAGGGACCGCTATTAGGTCACTAATATTTTGTAGTGACTGCAATGCGGTCACTGTTGCCATATCAGTGACCGCAATTAGGTCCCTACTAATATTCATCCATTTTAAAGTATGAATACCGCAATTTGGTCACTGTTTAGTCAATAGGGACCGCATTTAGGTCACTAATACATATTTTGGACCCCTATTAGGTCACTAATATTTTTTAGTGACTGCAATGCGGTCACTGTTGCCATATCAGTGACCGCAATTAGGTCCCTAATAATATTCATCCATTTTAAAGTATGAATATTAGTAGTGACCGCAATTTGGTCACTGTTGAGTCAATAGGGACCGCAATGCAGTCCTTGTTGAGTCAACAGTGACTGCTTTGCGGTCCCAATTGACTCAATAGTGACTGCGTCGCAGTCACTATTGTCTCCCATACATTAAAATCGATTTTTTTTAATTGATTTTGGTGTGTTTGTGATTCTTAGTAACCAAACTCATTGTAACATGTAAATTGAAGTAATAAATGATTGCAAAACCAACCTCATAGTAGTTTAGTTGTGGATTAATAGATTGATTGAGATTGAACGAGTTATTAATGTTGGAGATCTATTTCATGTTCTACAACAAATCATCACTAGTTAGTTGTAGTTGTTATTCGTTTTTATGCTTTACTTCAGTAATGTTAGCAAATATATGATTATAAGGTATAAATCCTCACATCAAGTAATCATTATACTTATATGTACATACAATTAATTTGTCATTATGACATTCGTCATACAAAATAATAAGAGCATCGTCAAAGTGGTCCGTTCTCTTTACATAATATTTGGATTTACAATGCGTCATTGAAATTATTGTTGTTTTAACTCTTATAATGGTTATTATGAACTAAAAAAACAACGCGGCACCTCGAACCATCTTAAAATATCGATTTTAAAGTATGAATATTAGTAGGGACTGCAATTCGGTCCCTGTTGATTCAATAGGGACCGCAATGCAGTCACTGTTGTGTCATTAGGGACCGCTTAGCGGTCACTATTGACTCCCCAATGTCAGTAGTGACCGAAAAGCGGTCACTATTGATAACGCCCAATGTCAATAGTGACTGCAAATCGGTCACTATTGATAACGGCCAACTTCAATAGCGACTCATGTTGAGTCGCTATTGGTAATAGCCGTTGTCAATAGTGACCGCAAATGTCAATAGTGACCGCTTTGCAGTCACTACAAAATACCGCGAAGCGGTCACTAGTGACATTTGCGGTCACTATTGACAACGGCTATTGTCAATGGTGACCGCAAATGTCAATAGTGACCGCTTTGTGGTCACTATTGACAACGGCTATTACTATTGACAACGGATATTGTGGTAATGGCCGTTGTCAATAGTGACCGCAAAGCGGTCACTATTGACATTTGCGGTCACTATTGACAATAGCCGTTGTCAATAGTGACCGGAAATGTCAGTAGTGACCGCTTTGCGGTCACTAATCTTTTGTAGTGACTGCAAAGCGGTCACTATTGACTTTTGCGGTCACTATTGACAACGGCCATTACCAATAGCGACTCAAGTTGAGTCGCTGATTGCTTCCGGATATTGGACTCGCATTTGAGTCCAATATCTTTGGCCCACATTTTGGCCCAAATGGGGCCAAAATGTGTAGCCCAAGTCATATAATGGAATTCAGCGACTCAATGTGAGTCGCTGAATTTTCTTGAGGTCAACAACGACTCAATTTGAGTCGCTGTTGTCCTCGTACAAATCTGCGACTCAGGTTGAGTCGCAGTTGTCTTCGCAGGTCACTGAAGACAAGTGACTCAACTTGAGTCACAACTGGGGGGTCACTATTGACCCCCAAATCTTGTAGTGCATGTTCGAGAGAGATTGAGCTCCGCTCGTACATTTTGCTTCTCCAATCCTCTAATAAAGAGTAGAGATTTGCATATGTTTTTTATTGATTTAGAAAAATCATATGATCAGATTAATACCTATTATGGTATACATTTGTAAAGGAGGCGGTTCCCGGTAATTTAGTTTATCAATACCGTTAAAGATATATTTAAAAATATGCTGACAAGAGTTTAAATTTGTGACGGTTTGATAAACACTTTTTCGCTTTATATCAGAATATAACTTTGAGCTAATGTCATTTGATGGACAAGACCATACTAGAGTAATTATTTGTAACATATGGAAAATAAACATTAAATATGTATACGGCGCCAGGCTATACTTTATATATATATATATATATATATATATATATATATATATTAATTCAGCTGTTCATTCATTCTGTTATGGTATTATAACTCCCGGAAGAGTTGACCTGAGAATATACAAAAGATCAATGAAGATATTGATCTTTTGTATATTCTCAGGTCAACTCTTCCGGGACTAGTTATAATACCATAACAGAATGAATGAACAGCTGAATTATTTGTTTGTGTTCTATCCGAACGACCAACACACAAATAAAGTGTTAACGACAATCACATACATTTACGAATGTCTTTATGTATAAAGTATTCTCCAAGTGTTAAAAAAATACGTACATGAAGTCATGCGTCCCAATCATTAGTTGGTTATCGTCCAAACCCTTGGCTCTATATAAACGAACCCCATCATACAACAACTCCACACAATTACAAAACCTCAAAGCTACACTAATAAGAAATGGCGTTAAAGATTAATATCTTAAACCTTGTCTTTATTTCTTTCTTACTCTTGCCAACTGTTGTCATTTCTTCAGGCTACTCTAATGCAGAAATCAAATCTTGGTGTAGCCAAACTCCACATCCCCAACCATGTGAATACTTCATGTCGAGTAACCCTAAATACCGAGTCCCCATTAAAGGAAAATCCGACTTCTTTAAGCTTTCAACCGAGTTAGCACTTGACTGCTGCATGCACGCTCAAAACAACGTGTATGCTCTTGGCCCTAAGTGCAGTAACGAGAGGGAAAAGGCGGCATGGGCCGACTGTATGGAGCTGTACGAGCACACCATACTCAAAATCAACAAAACAGTTGATCCTAACACAAAGTGCACAGCGGAGGACGCCCAAACGTGGCTCAGCACCGCCCTAACCAATCTAGAGACTTGTCGCACAAGGTTTGTCGACCTTGGCGTGACAGATTATGTGCCCTCGTTGATGTCGAACAACATGAGTTTTTTGCTGAGCAATACTTTGGCGTTGAATAAAGGGGCTTCTACTAATTATAATGGGGGCGGTGCGAGTAGTTCTAATAATAACAAAGACGGGTTTCCTACATGGGTAAGGCCCGGTGATCGGAAGTTGCTTCAGTCTTCTAGCCCTAAGGCGAACGTAGTGGTGGCCAAAGACGGCTCTGGAAACTTTAAGACAGTGAGTGCGGCCGTCGCTGCGGCAGGTAAGCCGTCGAGTAGGTACGTGATATATGTGAAGCAAGGGGTGTATAGCGAAAATGTGAATATTGCAGCAAAGAATATTATGTTGTTGGGTGATGGTATTGGCAAGACTATTATTACTGGGAGCAAAAGTGTTGATGGAGGCACCACCACCTTTAAATCGGCCACGGTTGGTAAGTATTTACGAGCTAGCTAGTTAGTAACATGCATGCATATATAACTTTCGGTCACACATGCATAACCTTCAAATTGATAAGATTGATAAATTGAAGAAATATTGCATGATATACACTTGCACACATAATTATCTCGAGACACGTAATATATTCGTTAAATTGCTCTAACACATTCCACAAACCATTTTGATTGGGGTTTATTGATTACGCCATGTAATTTAATTGACCTTAACCTTGTTAAAAGTCAAACGTGCTACATGCCGACAATTACTTGTATAGATACGGTTCTAGGGGTCGGGCGATTTGATATGGAATGGATTAGTTAGAGAGCTAATAACGATTGATATATATCGTTCTTCAATTTGACTAATTTGTTTCCTTAATCCAAATGATCAAAAGCCGCAATCAGGTTACTGTATTGAACGAGGAGTTGAAATTAATTAAACAAGGCACAAAAATGCAAATATATATAAAGATGTATATATATATTAATGGATTTATTGTATTATTTAAGGCAATACATGTTATACTCACAGTAGTTCTCATCTGGAGTTCTTTCTTGCAATCACACACGGTATTTATTTTAAAGAATATGACTTACTAGTCGTCCGCGAGACGAATAAAACATCATATATGTTTTCTTGGATAAGGTTGCAAATAGTGGGGGTCGGGGCGGGTAAGAGGTTGGGGAAGCTAGCTAGGGAGGAATTAGTATAATTGTATCTAAAGTAACGAAGAATTGATGAATTAGCAATTAGAAGAATATTATATATATATATATATGTATATATATACGTATCAAAAACTAGTATATGTTAGATATGTTCAATTGATTAGCATTCTCCGCGTAACTGTACCACACAAATATGGTGATATATTTGTTGCTAATAACTGAAAACCAAAAGAACAATCAATTAAGTTTCTCTGATTGTTATTTGAAGCTGCTGTTGGAGACGGATTCATCGCCCGAGGCATCACCTTCAGAAACACGGCAGGGGCCAAAAACCACCAGGCTGTGGCCTTTCGGTCTGGATCTGACCTCTCGGTTTTCTATCAATGTAGTTTTGAGGGCTACCAAGACACACTCTATGTTCACTCCGAAAGACAATTTTATAGGGAATGCGATATTTATGGCACGGTAGACTTCATATTTGGTAACGCTGCAGTCGTATTTCAAGATTGCAACATATATCCAAGAAACCCACCTAACAAGACCAATACTATAACCGCTCAAGGTCGGACAGACCCAAACCAAAACACAGGAATTTCCATCCACAATAGTCGGGTCACGGCAGCCTGATCTAAGACCTGTCCAGGGATCTGTGAAAACTTACTTGGGTCGACCCTGGAAAGCATACTCGCGTACTGTGTTCATGAAGACTTCTTTGGATAGCTTGATTTCCCCCGCGGGGTGGATGCCGTGGAGTGGGAATTTTGCACTGAACACTTTGTACTATGGAGAATACGCAAATACCGGTCCTGGATCATCCACGGCAAACCGGGTGAAATGGAAAGGATACCGAGTGATTACAAGCGCAACCGAAGCATCAAAATTTACTGTGGGAAGTTTCATTGCTGGGAATTCTTGGTTGCCTGCTACAAATGTACCATTTACTTCTGGACTTTAAATTTCTATTTCCATTTTGTTGAATTTATTTAATTGTGCCTATTATTTGGGTTATTGCAATGACATAAATAACACCATGCATGTAATGTTTGTAAAGAGGTCGTTGACTCTTCATCCAAAAATTGTTTAAGGGTAATAGTTAAAGGTGTATTTAAATTTGATACATGTTTTATATAATATTCTTTATTTCATAATAAATACGTTTAATGTTTTTTCTGAATGCTATTTCTGTGACGTGCTAATAACAGTAAAAACAAAAACAAAAACAAAACGGAATGTCCAGGTGCTGAAGGCCATCGATAAAAAAAATGAGAGAAAGCTTATAAAATTTTGGTTGCTGATGTGAATCAAATTGAGAATCATAATGGAAGAAAAGTGCATGCATTTCTTTCTTAATCGCATGCAAACTGAATCGAAGAGTCTGAATCCTACTATTCGCGTTCGAATTTTTTATTTTTTTATCATTAAAAAGAGAAGCGCAAAAGGTGCTTCAACCCTTTACATTTCACCACACCCTCGAAAATTACACCCCATGCAAAGTCGAGGTTGCATCACCTAATCATAAAAAGAAAAATAAAACCCTTTCACATTAGCTCTAATCCAAGCCCAAGTCTTCAACTTAATACTCTTCATTATTGTATGAAAAATAATTCACCACTATGGACAATCACGTTGTTTCTCATAACCCAAATGCACCAAACAATAAAACACCAAAAAATTATCCGCGTTCGAATAATACAGTAGTTAACTATTATAAATAGTTACCATAGAATCCCAAAAAACTGGAAACCGAGTAATTAACCGAAATAGGGAAAACAGAGACATACATTTCAGACAAAAAGTCAATTGTACCAAGTCTATAGATCTTGTGCCACAATTTCAGCTGCATGATGTATATATTGTATATAAAGCAAATATCTTACATATATAAAGTAACTGTAGTCAGAATTTGGACACCAGAATGTATAAATCGTAATACATGAATAACTTGGCCACAGAATCAATCATGACTCTGATGTAAGTAATCACTTTTCCAAATACCTCGACTTGTTTTCGTATTCCTGAACCAAAACTTTACTTGCTCACACTTTTTCTTGAAATTCTTGGTCAGGTTCCCACTCTTTCGCCCTCCAAAAACCATTGTCAAGAACAAAATTGAAATAATTCTTTGTAACTAACTTCAAATGTTTATCCACTTCCAGCAATCCGGCTTGAGTCGAAAGCCAGTCCCAGTACTCGAAGAATTGCTGACAAAAGCACAAAACACAAAACACAAAGAAATATATTCATTCCTATATTTCCAATTTCCAGTAAAGAGATAATACAATATAGTGATCAATGATATCAACTAAGAGAATTTATAGTACTAAAAAAATTATGCAAATTATTTTTAAAAATTTTGCACCCCAAAGCGGAGCATATGGATTTTGTGTACCCATTAACCACCTCGAGACTTCTATATATGCAGTAAGTGAACAAGAAAGTGAACCCTCTATTCCCCCAATTTGAATCTTTGATCATATATCCATTTTGTCATACAAAAATATACAAGACAATCGAAGTGGTTCAAGATAAGAAAAAGAAAAAAAAAAACCTCATAACCAGTACGATGAGTGTGGTGTTTGGGTATCCCTTTTGCCTCCATATCCTTGTAGTGTTGTTCAACCTCATCCAGCATTTCCTCCTCAGATGGTAGAGTTTGCTCACCGGATAAAACACGCGAGACCCATTTTGCTTGTAAATCAATAGTCACAAGTACAAGACCCTGTTTGAAACCAATCACCCATATTAGATTTTAGTGCTTCCAATTTAAAAGTCTAGTTATCAAGTCTCAAAAGTCTATAAATGTAGTTTCCTCATAGCAATAAAGTGTTTTGAGTTTTATTTAGCACTGAAAAAGTATAAAGCCCGTTGTAACAGCCTTTATTAGAGGGAGAGGGTGGGACTATCATTAAACAAAAACTCAATTTTATTTCCAGATAATGTGTGATATCAGTAATATTTAAAATTGCCTCCCTTGCGGTACTACAATAAGCTTATGAAAAGCATACGTGACAATGTCTAGTTTTGGCTAGAAGTTCTTTAGCTGAAGTTAGAAATTGTAACTCACCCTGTATGTAAGTCCCAAGAAGGAGAGCCTTGGAGCAAGCTTTGGAGGAAAGATGTGTTTGTAAAGGGGTCCAACACGGTTATCATCCACGGTCACGATGCCATCAGTTTTCAAAAAAGGGAATTGATACTGGAAACTATGAAAAAGGTTATCAGTATCCAGAAAAATGAAATTAAGTGAAGATGAATAATGGGACATAAAAAAAATTGGGCCAATGAATAAGGAACGGGAAAGAATATACTTAGATTATACCCCGTACAATGGAAAATGATATCTGCAACGACTAATGTCCCATCTTGGAAAGCAACTTCTCCATTTTCACAAACACAACTAATCTGCAAGAGATTCACCAACAATATTTCATATCGGTTTTTTTGCTTTCGCTTTTTCCCATTATTTTTTATCGCCTCTTTTCCATAACACGGTAGGTTTACTGTAGTCAACTCTGAATCAAAATGTATAATACAGTTTCATAGCCTCGTCCACCCCCACATAATGGATCTCAAATGGTAATAATTCTCATTATCAACAATTCGAGAACTTTTAAACTATTCATACATAAAGAAAAATGTGATTGATTAAGAAATAGTACCCCCGAGTGCTGCCAAATAGCAGTTCCATATTCCAATTTGGAAGTTGTAACATTGTCGTCTCTTGAAGAAAGATGAACCTCTTTAGCTACATGGGCAATTTCAGCTGAAATATCAATTGCACTCGGCCCATTTCCAATCACCACTACGATCTACAAACCAACAACATATACAGAAATAAGGTCAATGTTGAGGCTTACAATTTTCATCGAATATTACTGGTAAAAGAGCTACAACGAACTTATTTCATGTATTAATGATTCATATAGTCTAGCCCAATTTATTGAGATTACAAGCCTGGTTGTTGTTGTCGCCGTCTTTTATAACTTACATATTATAGAGGATGCCAAAAAAAGAGGTATGAGATTACTCTGTTTGTAAAACATGTTACCTTGTCCTGAAAGGGCTGGGGACCTCGATAGTTGTGACTGTGCACCTGTACTCCAGGCCATTTTTCTATGCCTTGCATATTTGAAAAACAAGAGAGTCCGACTAATAAATAAAAGTAGAGATAAAACAAACGTTGCTATATTCATCATTAGAAAAAACAAACAAACAAATGTTGCTGTTAAAGTTGAACACATTGACGGCACATTTGAATGCCCCGTGAGGACAAAACACCCATAATTTAATATCATTTTGATGCAAAATAAATTTTCAATTTACCACCATAATCCGTTTTAAACCTATGTTTAGTTGCATATATTAATTAATACAACAGACTTGATTACTAAAATTGTCTAAAATATTGTGGGTTTAAATTATAATGGGGAAGACCAAATAATTTGAGATAATTTAAGAGGGGAAATGCTCCAAAAACTCCCACTTGTTTATACCCATCACTTTTTATTTGCCAACTATAATTTTATTAATATGCCCGGCATCCAAATGTGCCGTGAAGATTTATTAGAACACATGGAAAGATTCCGCCGAAAAATTGACCAAGGGCAACTGAATGTTTTTTAATAACTACAGGGGCAGGTAGTAAACAAAGAAGAAGTTAGGGGGCAACTTATAAACTTTTTATGTTATTATTACAAAATTGTAAGAAATAATTAAAAAGATAGCATAAAATAAATACCTTGTAAACGAGCAATTTTAGGTTGAGTATGATGCCCGTTACAGACCACCACCGCATCAAACACCTCTTCTTCCGAATTCAATCCACGTGTCCTCGACTCAACAACCCACTCATCGCTCCCCAACCCGACCCGCTCAACCCGAACCACTTCCGCACCGAACCGAATCAACTCCACAAGTTCAAAATCCTTCGCAAACTCGTTCAGAAACTGGAGCACCTCCTCGTGATCCGGAAATATCCGACCCGAATCTCCGATTCTAAATGGATAGTCCGAGAATCCCATGAGCTGACGTGGCAAGTTCGTGCGAAGCGAAGGATACATGCTGCTGTGAACGATTTTTCTATTCGGATCCTGACCCAACGGGTCGGATTCGACCCGGGGATCGTACACCCATGTTCCGCCTAGTCGATTGGATTTTTCGTAGACTACTAAGTGGTGGCCGTACGCCTTGAGAGCGCGTGCGGCGGCGAGACCTGAAACCCCGGCGCCGATCACGGCGACCTTCAGCGGCGGCATTAAATAGTTTGACTTTGACCTCTTTTTGGCTTTCGTGTATTCAAAGTAGAGGAGACGCTTTCAGAGCACGAGCAGCACGTTCTCCACTTGCATCATTATTTGTTTTGGTTTAATTTGGTTTCTTTAAAAAAATACAAACAAAATGAGAAAAATAGAATTTGTCTAGAAAAAGTTTTATTAAATAAATTAAATTTTTGTTTTACTTTTATGGGTTTGATGATATTTTGGTCTTATTTCATCCCGTTATAATACACATGTTACTGTTACAATAGGCCTGATAGATGCCAAAATAATATTAATCGAATATAAATCGGACTAGGTTGATACAGAACACCTAATACGAGATGACTAGGTAATACAAGTAGAAATATAATAAATTAATGTAGATCGAATCACTAAGGTTCAATCGATGAAATATCGAATCGTTGTTGTTCGAGAGTGGTGTGCGTCGAATCGGATAGTGTCGAATCGGGTAGCTTCGATACATATGTCGAATTGGTCTATATCAATTCCTGAAGCTTCGATACACTGATGGTCGAACTGTTGTGTATCGAATGGGGAAACTTCGATCAAATGAAGATCGAATTGTTGTGTATCGAATTGGGAAGCTTCGATATTGTGTAATTGTGAGATAGTCTTGAATGCGTCGTGATAATGTCAGAGGACGGGGTATTTATAGACCCGTTTCATGGGCCCCAGTGATAGTTGGGAAATGAATATCGAATAGTGTTGATTCGATCTACCTCTTAGATCGAATTCCCATCACATCAGACGGTATACTGTTTTTTAAAGAAAATTTGTTAATGGTTAAAACATTTTTCATTATTTGGTTGAGAATATGACAATACTTAATTTTCCGAACACGCGACCCTAGTGGCATATTTGATAAATATCTTGCGTTTCTAGCTTTCGAGGTTATTTTTGGTTTCTTAATATATGGGGAAGAAAACAGAATGAGAAAATAAAATTTGTCCAGAAATGTTTTTTTTTTTTATAATGCGCATGAGCCTTGAATTAACATGAGTATTAGATTCCATTATTTAGACTCTTAAGATACAAAGAAATGGACCAAGTGAATCTTCCAGAAACAAGATCAGAATGCAATAAGAACAAGTGATTCTGAATTCTTATGACCACAAAGTGACAAAAGAATTGGCCATTCTATGAATGAGTATGTGGTCGTTAATAGAGATCTGCAACTTAGCAATACCGCGCACCAGATAAAGTAAATCTTTAAAAATTGGTTCCATGGCCAAAATTCAGTCACAAATGCACAAATATCCGCCATTTCCCACAGATAATACCTCTATTTATTGAACGTGCATTTCTATAACAAGTTCACCAGAGGGAATATTTCATATTCTTTACTATTAAAGAATGGGAGTTTCTAGGGCTGTTTCCACCCTCATTTTACTCAATGTTGCTTTTCTCACTTGTATCTCCTCCCATAATGCCCCATGCCCGCCAACAGGCACTCCGTCGACCCCCTCCACTACCACCCCAAACAAGGTCGCTAAGTGCCCAAAAGATACACTCAAGTTTGGCGTTTGCGGCGACTGGCTAGGGTTGGTGCACGAAGTCATAGGGGTGAGTCCTAGCAGCAAATGTTGTGCACTCCTGGATGGTTTAGCCGACGTTGAAGCCGCGTTGTGCCTATGCACAGCCATAAAGGCAAATGTGCTAGAGGTAGTGAAGTTTAAAATACCAGTTGTCTTAAGTCTGGTCATCAATTCTTGTGGCAAGAAAGTACCAAAAGGCTTCGTTTGTGAATAGCTAGCTAATTAATTAATGGGTTGTGTCTATGTAAAGGATCGGGGTTGTAGTAGCCTTCCCCACTTTTGTTGGCTCAGTTACATGACTTAGAGCATTGCACTTCCTTTGTTACTCGTGACTCGTTTAGATTTGATTGCGATTGTTCTAAACATACGAAATCTTACTATGGTAGTACTCTTTCCTCTTAGTTAAATAATATCTGAAGAGAAAAGATAAATGTATTTAACATATATGATCTCACTACAACAAAAAGTGCTTCTAGGGACACTTAATTTTAAGCTATATTATGCAAGTGCCTCATCAGCAACGTATTAGGGCACTTAAATATAGTATCCCAAGTTCCCAATATAATTAATATTTTATATATTGAAGAATTATTGATTAAAAAAACATTTTACTCTCATTATTTAGAAATGAAATGACCACTCCTCTCTTCCTCACGCTAAAACCCTAGCCCCCAAATCAATGGCGTCCCCAGAGCTCCGCCGTCGCTTCTTCCTCCGTCTCTTCCTCTGACGCGAAGCTCCGCTATTGCTCCTTAATCGATCGCCTTCTCCGATTCGAAGCTCCGCCGTCGCGATTCGAAGCTCCGCCATCGCGATTCGAAGCTCCGCCGTTGCAGCAGATAATCGCCACCCCCATCTCACCGCTAAACCTCGTTCCCCTTTCTCTCTCTCTCTCTACAACTACTTTCTCTCTCTAAATTCTCGAATAGTAGTTAGTGGTTGCTCGAATTCGCAATCGTGTTATTCTCTGCGGTTCACCTTCAGTGCAGTTGCTGCAATGGGCGCTTCGCTTCTTCCCAAAAAGGCCAACCTCTTTAAGCTCATCGCTGTAAGTTTCTCACTCATCAATTGTACCTTGTCAGCTTTTGTTTAGGCGTAACTGTTTGTAAGTGTAACCGCGAAATTTGCAATCAGTGTAAAACCCTAGGGTGTCAACTGTAATTTAGTGCATTGGTGAAATGAAGCTGTGAAGTTGTTAGGTTTTGTATCGTAAATGAGTGTCGGATTGTCGTAGCTATTGATTATACATATTTTTGGGTTAAATGTGTGATTGTTGGATGAGAAGATGGGAAGATACAAGTTTTTTGTGTTGAAAGGTTTGTGGATGTTCGATTGTTTGGATTTATTTTAGTTTATGTGGTTGGTTACTACCAGTGCGCTCTAGTTTAAGTGGATAATGTTGTCATTCTATATTTTATTATTATGTCTCCTTATTTATTTGTTATTTTCTATAGAGAAGCATTGTAAGTGTTATTTGGCACTGTGGAACTACATGGGGAATTTATGATTAACCGAAGCATTGTAATTATAATTTTCCTTTGTATGTAAATAATGGTTATTACTAGCGACTATAGTTGGTGTTATATCCCCTATCTGCCTTTAACCTGTAATGCATGTAATGCATTTACTTTTGAGGAGTAAAAGGCCGGCATGAATGATTTATGGCCACATAATACTTTGATTATGCAATGAACTGTTGATGATGACTTAGATGTAGTTGTGATACTTATCCATTATAGCTGTTGATGTTTGTGATAATTTATTTAAATAATGTTTTCTGCATGACTTTAATCTATTGAGTCATTTTCAAATTTCAACTGAGTGAATTGCTGATATATGCAGCATGTCATTTGAAGCCCGCAGTTGCCTCATTGAAGGCTGCCATGGATATGCTCATTACCTTTTTGATAGTAGTCACTTTACTGGTCAAGCCATCTCGTTGCTCAAGACTTTTTACAAGGTACAGGAAAAAATTCTTGTACCTTTTCATTTGATTTGGTTGTTTGAAATCCAAATAATTGACTCGTGAAATATACTCGGTTTGATGTTTCCGGATTGCATCCTGGAGTGCATCAAGCTAGAGTATAATAGACATAATACCTGCTATGCCCGATTCCATATGACCCAATTCTCTGTATTCATTGATATTGGCAAATAAATTTGCAATTTCTCATTCATTTAATCGCGGACTTGAATTTTTGTTTAAGTCTATTTAGATTGGTGCCCAAATAATTCAAGTTCACATGTCAAGTTTACTCTCTCTGTTGCTTCTTAGTTGTGGGTTGATCCGGGAGTAGAGCTGCTGAAGAGAGAGTTCTTTGATAGCCATCTTGCATGTTTGAAACTGTTCTTCACTAGCTTGTCAAGCTCTCTAGAGTTGCATTAAAGAACCGTCTTCCATAATTTTATAGTAGGAGATAGTTAATTGTTGTTCATTCTTTTTATTTTCTGTTTTACTTAAAGAATCAACTTCTGTTTTGATTAGTTTATAGTGCTATCGTTTTTCTTATTATTTCAATTTTTGCATTCACAGATTATTAATTGTTCTGACTCCAAAAAAATTATGGATATCTTACTTAATTAATGTAGAGATTGCAAAGACTGCAACTACTGGTAGATATCTTGACTGGAGTCTAGTTTGCTTCGCTTCTTGTTAAGCTCGAGGTAAAAATATAATATTTACATTCCTTCTTCCGAATCTCAAGTAGCTTGGGTGTCTTTCAGCTAGTGTAATGACCTTTCTCTTTGGTTTTCCTTACTTTATTTTCTCATCAGATTACTAGTAAGATCATTGATTACTCTGATTTTGTAGCCGAAGGAGCTTGAGAAGTCTGGCTCAAAAAGAGGAGTTATTAGCCAATCAGGGAAAGAAGTTATTCAAAGTTTAGTGGACGATGATCTTGTTTTCATAGACAAGATAGGGACTTATGTGAGTATGCTTATCCAGATAGTCAATGAAACATAGAACCATCTGAGGATATACATTTGTTTCATTTATATTTTTGAAGCACTTAACTCAGTAGCCATCCTTTCTTAAACTCGTCGTACTTGTCAATATAGCAGGTATACTTTTGGAGTCTTCCCAGCCATGCTGGTAACCAGGTGATCTGACTTTTAATTGATAAGCTCATAAAGCTGACATTGATATATAGTTACCATCCTGCTGATCTATTATGTTGCTCGCTTACAATTAAGAAATATACAAAAGAAGTTAGATTCATATCTTCAAAAGAAGTTAAGAAATACACAGATAATGAAAGAAAAAAGACTTTTTTTTTGCTGATGAAGCTATTGAAGTGGCTCATGCAGCAAGCTAACAGATGGACATGTTTTGTTTCCAATGATTTTGCAATTCAATTTCCTTTATGTTTTAAGGTTTAACTATTGATATCCTTTATCGAAGTTTGTCTCCCTCTTTCATATTTGTGGCGCTTTAATTTTCACAGATACTGTGCTCACATTTCAACAGTGGTGTTCAAAGAACTTCCCTCAGGCAAACGAGCAGCTTGAACACCTTATAGCTGGGAATCATTAACGCCTCTCTATATTTTTTGTTGGAAGTCTGTTATCTGTAGTATACAGTTGCAAATTCAGTGCCATAATCCGTTTTTTGTTCCACTTTCAAGTAGAGTTGTTCTTTTTTTTTTGTTGGGAATTTGTTTTTGCTGGAATTGTTGGGATAGTGATGAAATTCCTTTTGGAAGGACAGGAAAGAAAAATATCGATTCAAATAACGATAACCAAGGGATATAGGTTATAAATAATCAACATAATTATGATTTATGTGATTCTTAAGGACAATTCTCATAATTGTGTTTTCTTTTTGTTGCACAGGTTGTGCATTGGATGAGGATGCCAACAAGGATGGAGATGGTTGTAGTTGGGAGATTATGGGGTTATTGCATGTGGTTTTGCTTTTGCAATTTACTATGATTTGTATATTGATTTCGAGTCCTGCCATATTTTCCAGTATACGAATTATTTTCATAGGGATGTGAGTTTTGTAGCCATTTATTTTTACTATGCAACCGTTTGTTTTCTGTGATGCAGCTCAAGTAAAGTAGTCATTGAACATTGCTAAAGGAGGTAGAGTACTGCTTCAGAATCCTTACACTAACAGGTAATATGTTAGTATAATTTTCATCATCCTTGCAACTATTTTTTGTATGCTCAATCATATATTCATGTATATAACTTTACATAAAGATGGGCATATAATGTATCCATAAACAAGTTAGAGACATTTGTTTTAAGTGATATTGTTGTTGTGCTTGCTTTGCTCTAAGACTTTTTTATGAGCCAGGCATGTTTCAATGCTTCGATCCTATCCTATCTATGTGAAACAAATTGTTGATTGTTAAAAGCTATAATTAGTTCATGAGCTATGGTTATGAATACAATTACATGTATAACTCTTCATAGTGTATACATTGGTGTGACCATCTACAAGTCCCTGGGATGCCTTTTCTGATGATAAAAACTGTTGAGCTAGTGATCCTAACATACGTCTAATTGCAGGGGCGGTTGCGAATCTGAGAGGATGTGGGATGGAGGCAGCTCCAGTCTTGTTTTGGGTCCATATATTTGCAATTTTGTCAATGGCTGGATTGATTATTCTTTACGATCATTCTTATCCATTATTGTAGAAACTAATTGTATATACATTGGATGACTTTTAAGCATGGTTTTATGTTGCAAAGATGTATTGGATAAGGATTCAGATTGGGAACGAGACAAGGATAATGTTGTAGACTGTAGTAGGAGATAATCGGTTCATATTTCTAACAATAGCCTTGTGACTTGTTAAAATGAAGGCTTCAAGTTATTTCTTTGATTTCATTGTAGTTTGGTGCCTATTATTGTTATTTGTTAACTGATTGAATAATTTTTTAATGAAGTTGTATTTTTTTTCTAATATTATTAGTCTTGAGATATTAATCTTGTACACCTGAAATAAAATTAATACTCACAGGAGAAGATATATAAGAATTGTTTCATACACTTTCAAGAGGGCCAATTTGGGGCACATATAAGAATTTTTGAGGCACATATATGTGCCTCTAAATTGATGTCTTGGGCAAATGTAAGCATTATTGAGGCATTTGTATATGTCTTTAAAACAACTTTATGAGGCATATGTAAGGGCTGTTGAGGCATAATTATATGTCTCTAAAAAGATCTGAAAGGGCACATAAAAAGTGTCCTTAAAGCTACTAACTCTATCGCGACATAGGTTTTATCCGACAAATGATTTAAGTGCCTCAAAGACCTTAAGTGTCTCAACAGACACCTATAAAGGCATATTTTTGTGCCTCTAAACAGCTTTTTTGTTGTAGTGTCTCACAAAAGCAAAATTATATTATTATTATTATTATTATTATTATTATTATTATTATGTAGTCTGTATATTGATGTCCCGTGCTATCTTTTCATCATCATAATTTAAAATGTACTATTTGAGATATGCCTTTCGGGCTTTTTAATGTGTTATGTCCATTAAGCAATTTGTGCTGTTTTATTTTAATATTAAGTAATGAAATATCTAAATCTATATTTTAAAAATAGCTACTTAATAGTTTTAATTAGTAGTAAATGAGATAGTTGAAACTATACATAAAGCATGAAAAATGAACGTTAGGACTTTAACATAGTTCGATCATTCAATCTAGACCACAAGCCATTAGGCCGAAAGCACAAGTCTTTATCTTTTCAAAAACTAGTTTCATACTTGGCTGGAATTGAGATCTTATTCGAAGAGAAAGATCTCAAATATCTGAAGTTTCTTTTTGTATACTCACAAGTAATTACTCAAAAGTAATCTCAGACTTCCTTTATGATACAGTGTATTCTTCTTTGCTGACAAAACACTCCACGTCAGACTAACACAAGCTCCTTACTGGTGCTGAGTTAGCTTTGAGTTCGAAAAATTTACCCCAAAAAGGTAAACAAGTCAATGGCCCCGACAAAGGCACTCTGATCCTCAAGTCAGTAAGAATCTAGGAAATTAAAGTCTGGAGAGAGAAAGATCTGACTTAGATAGAGAGAATGTATAATGTGAATTGCGTGTATTTTGCATTTAGTGTGGAGGTGTTTATCGGTAGCTCATGGGCCACTTGATGAGCTTGACCCATCATTGATTGACTTGTGTTGAACTTGAGAAGGCGACAACCCGGAAAGGCAACAACTCGGGAAGGTGGAACCTACAAAGGTGACAACCCTGAGAAGGCGACACTCGAAAATGTGATAAATATCCACCTTATATACTTTGTTACATGTAGTTTGTCTTAATGATGTTGTTGTTGACAATTGGTTTCTAAGATGGCGAGGATACGTCATGCATGGACTCAAGAGCAGGAGGAGCAAAATAATGGGGATGGTAATATCCGCAACTATTTCATAGCCGGATATCTCCAATAGCTAGAATGGGGATTAGGGTGATTCTGCCAAATACAACTTTGCAGGCCATTCTACACATTAAGGCCAAGTTAATTGTTTAGCGAAAGACTTATCATCACATTTATTAACATTTTTGACGTTGGTGGCGGTGGGGTATGGTTCAATGGTACCACAAAAACCATAGAGTTTGATGCGCATGATTGGTGGATTAATTACATTAAGGTAGTTTACGACACTCACGTGTGAGTCCTCCCCTTGTGAAGTTCTCATTTCCACTACATATATACAAAAAGCTAATACTTTTTAGTATTGTCCGTGTAGGAATACCCACACTGCGAGGTTTATTTGAACAAGGAGTTTGTTTCTATGGAGATTGGGACGAAGTGTATGGAAAAGACAGGGCTTGGCCCCAGGTTCAGAAACACAATGAGGTCACTCCAGATATTTTAAAGGTAGATATGAACTAATATGTGCATGTGATGATGTAATTCGGTTAGACTAGACCAAGTATTTGATACTATTTTGCATAACTTGCTGCTGAAACGCAGTTAAGAGTATGGTGTCTGATAAAAGTTTAACATTCTACTTTTTGGCGGTTTCTTTAATATGTTATCGTGCTTCTTAAACGATTTCTGATGAGTAAATGGGTTTACTGGACATAATTTATCATCTAAGTTGCACTCCAAAATAACACATCATAAAAAGCTAAACAATTTATCACCGGTATGCGGAGCCTCAATTACTTTAAAAGCAATTATTGTTTTCTGCAATTTCAATTCATCATCGGTATAGACGATCCAAAAGGCGAAGGCTCACCCAGCTAAAGGAATGAGCTTTGAAAGCAACCCTTATTATTCAAATGGCATATAATACATATATAAGTTTTGTCATTAGGTTCAGATGTCCATATGTCAGTAGTCAACAAATCTGTACAATCCAGTCCCTCCAACATCAGATATAACCGCCTTGTTTCCTCCCTAAACACCTCAATCATATCACCTCTCAGGCAATTATGACATTGTAACGAAAAATCAGGTTGTAAACTCCTAAGAAATAGCTAAATTTAATCACGATTAACAATGCTGAATGAATACTTATGTTTTATACAAGCTAATGCAAGAAGTTTTTGACTTCTCAAATTATCAAACATAAATTGGGCCTTGGGAGTTGCTACTCTACTATGTGTGGTAGGTATTGTGAATCTTGGGTGAAAGTGCAAGTGTTGACAGGAAATGTTGGTCCAACACTATGGAAAGAGATGTTGGCACAACACTGAACTCAACATTGTTATGTCCGATTTAATTATATTAAATATATTATTTTTCCTTTATTCTTAAACTCACCTAGTTCCACAAGTTGTAGTTATCTGTGATTATTTCAGAGTATTAAGGAACGTGCAGAACATTGCTAAGGAACGAAGGGATAAAAGTCGAAGATACTCAAAGGATCTTGAAGATAAGAGTTGAAGATCTTATGAAGATAACATTAAGGAAGATCTCGCAATTATCCAAGTGACAAGAGAGCAATCAACAACTCGTGTATATCACGCCATTGTTCAAAGACGATCAAATCCTATAAAGAGGCGTGCTCGACATCAAGAACAATAACAAGACTAGACTTAAGTTCTGAAAGTAAAGAAGTTATTCTTGTATTGTGTTGGTCTTGTTTTACTGAGTTTTATCTAGCTAAACTATAACTCGTAGATTAGTTAGTGTCAGGATTGGGTTCCTACTCAGTTGTATTTGGTAAAGTCATTGAACTAACGTTTAGTGATTATTTGGTCGTAAGGCTCGACAAGTAATATTTGTATAACCTGTTTAAGATTCATCTCACTGTGTTCTTTATTCCGCTGCTTAAATACTCTACAACGAGTGTTGGGATAACACCGAATATAATTGGTGTTGGCACAACATTCAGTGCACACATAGTATGTGAATCATAACAAAAGGGTACCAATCTCGATCCATACATTTATAATTGGCTTCAGAGCGAAGCACCTAATTCATTGGTGTTTGGATTTGGTACCATACCATGGATAATGTGAACCCCAATACTAACTACAATTTACCAGTGCTAGATGGGACAAACTATGCTTACTGGAAGATCAGGCTCATACAGTACATCAAATGAGAAAGCATAAGTCACTTAAGCAGTCAACAATGAGAAAGCAATGAATGCCATCTTCAGCTGGATTTATCCACATATCTTAAGGTTACTACAATTGTGTACAACTGCCAAGCAAGCCTGGGTGCTCCTACAAACTCATTGTGAGGGAGATGCCAGTGATAAAGAAGCTAGACTTTAAATTACTTTACAGAAATTTGAAAGCATTAAGATGGGTGAGGATGAGTCTATTACTTTATACTTCGCAAAACTAATGGATTAATCTAATAAATGTCAAAGTCTAGGTGATCCTCTTACTTACAAACAACTTGTTTACAAAGCTATGAGAACTCTGTCTCTTATGTTTGAGGTCAAGAAGATTGCTATGCAAGAAGCCAGATACATGTCATCACTTAACTTTCACACTCTTCCAAATGTATTACAAGAATTTGAAATGAACTCAGAACCAACTACAAAACACAGAAGCTTGCTCTAAAAGCCACTGAAAAAGAAGTAGATGATGAAACTAAAATAAGTGATTATCTAGGTTCTGTTGTAAATATTTTCAATAAAATTGCTTTAAATGATAAAATTAGGAAAGAGAAGAATGTGCCTCCTAATCTAAGAAGAAGTTTTCTTGGTAAAGTGGTTAAGTATTCCTTCAAAAAGCCTACTAAGTGTGACACTAAAAAATTGAAAGAACTCCAATGCTTTGAATGTAAAGGCTCTGGACATATGTCATATGAATGTGCTAACACTTTGAGAACCAAAGGTAGCTCTAACTAGGTATGCATAGATGATATTGATGATGAGACATGTTTGGAGGAACTACCAGAAGAACAGGTGTCTGAAGAAGTTCACACATCATCTCTGTCTGCACAAGTCAACTGGACAGAGTACCAGGATAACATCGGGCCAAATGGATGTTAGCACAACACTCAGACAGAACCAGAGGACCAGAAGGAATACTTCGACAATTGGGAGGATGATGACTATATTGCTAACCCTTAATGTCTTATTTCTGAAATAAATTAATCTCAGGAACATTCTAACTTAGGTGGTAGATGAGTTGAAAGTTGTCCACAGAGAACTGCTTGATGTGGTAAAGAAAATCATAAAAAGAGAAAAAAGACTCATCAGGGAGAACAGTTTCTTGATTGAAACTATAACCGGACTGGAGAAGAACCTCACCATAAATGAGTGCCAAATTGAAAAGTTGGAAATAAATCTTGAAGAGGCAGAGAGAATATTGCCAAATGGAACTCTAGCACAAGCAGGCTGGATGAAGCACTGAACATTGGAAATGACGGGACTACATGTTTAGGATACCATAAAAGATCAGATATACATGAAATGTCATTCATGGCTTTGTAAATGCTGGCTCTAACAGAAATAATGGTCACACTAAACAGTCTAAGAAGGTAACTTACATGTGTCAATACTTTCCAGCCTGGTCACTTAAAACCATACCGCCATAAGTACATAAAGTTTTATGAAAAATATAACTACAATAGTAGTGTTGCATCGAGTGTTGGGACAACATTAGGTCTCTCTAATGTTGGCTCAACATTCCAAAGAAATATCAGGGAACAAAACAACAGTTTTCAATAGAATAGACTCTGGTCTCGTAAAATAAAGATTGTCTGTAATGTTGGGTTCTCACCTACTCATACTCTTACTGGTCTGGTACTTTGACAGTGGTTGTTCTAGACATATGATAGGTAACAAGACAAATCTTATGGAACTTGTACATGTGTTCACTAGTACTATGACATATGGTGGCGGAAGCAAAGGAAATATCATATGGAAAGGGGTTCTCAATGTGGATGGTTTCCCTCACCTTACTGAGGTTATGTTGGTGGATGGTCTAAAGGCTAATCTCATCAGCATTAGTCAGCTTTGTGATGATGATTTAATTATGAAATTTGATAAGTGTTCCTGTGATGTGTTTGAAGAATCTAATAATTGTGTTATGTCAGGAAAAAGGTCAAAACCCAACTGCTACTTGGTGGATGAGGATGCTCAATGGTTACATGTGAAGGTTGATGAATCAGTAGTATGGCACAAAATCTTAGGCCATGTCCACTATAGAAATCTGGAGAAGATCATCAAGTTAGAAGCTGTGAGAGACATACCTAAACTTTCTAGTCCCGGTGTCACTGAAGGACAACTAAGATTGCCCCAAACTGGCAATAGGATGCCAACACCAGCAGAAGACAGTGTGGACTCCACACCTGAGATTGACACAGAAAACATAAGGAATGATGTTGAGCTAACACTGGCAGATGCTGATGTCGGACCAACACCAGAACTCACAGATTCTAACACTGAAGAATTTACTAGTGAAAGGTTAGAAGGGGCACTCCTGCCAGAATACTGAGAGTTCATCCTACTTCTCAGGTTATAGGAAATGTTACTGAAGGGGTAAGAACCAGAAACAAGAAATAGTAAACTATAAGAATATGGCTAAACTTAGTGTTTGTATGTCATATGTGTGTAACTCTGTTACTTGCATTGTCTCTACTATAGAACCTAAGAATGTTAATGAGGCTCTTAATGACTCTTACTTGAATAAATGTTATGCAGGAAGAACTCATGCAATTCTCTAAAAATAAAGTGTGGAAACTAGTTCATAGGCCTTCTCATGCTAATGTAATTGGAACTAAGTGGATATTTAAAAATAAAAGTGATGAAAATGGAGTGATAGTGAGAATAAAGCCAGATTAATAGCCCAAGGGTATACTCAAGTAGAAGGGATTTATTTTGATGAAACATTTGCTCATGTGGCCAGAATAGAATCTATTAGACCACTTCTTGCAATTGCATGTTTCTTAAAAATCAAATTATACCAAATGGATGTTAAGGGTGCATTTTTTGTATGGGTATATAGACAAAGAAGCCTTTGTTGAACAA
This sequence comes from Linaria vulgaris, assembly GCA_948329865.1. Taxonomy (NCBI): domain Eukaryota; kingdom Viridiplantae; phylum Streptophyta; class Magnoliopsida; order Lamiales; family Plantaginaceae; genus Linaria; species Linaria vulgaris. The sequence goes on from OX415253.1 coordinate 38,201,716, forward strand.
CCTAAGTGTTGACCCTAAAAAATAAATAAGGGATTATACGAGTTAAGCGAAAGATTAACCCTTAAATTAGGGATTAATCCCAAGGACGATACTATCGTCACGAACACTCTCGTATGTCACATACCCTACTATGGTATGACGTGGCACCCGTAGAGATACTAGAATCCCTCGGAACTCACATACCCTACTAGGGTACGACGTGACACCCGAATGGACCCCAAAGCGTCCCTTGGAAAGTCAAGATGAATAAAAATAGGATATCAACGTGGCATCGGAAAAAGAGTAAACCCCGATGGATCCACACGACTCTGATATCCATCACTACGCCAAGAGGGACCACTATACGAGAATACTTCCTTGCTGAACACTCCCAAAGCCCTCGGAATTATCACCCCGAAAGCCCAAGCCAAGAAGGTTACTCAGCCAAAGCCAGAAAGCCCTCGGAGAATTGTTCCTAAAGAAACCACTATTCTAATGACGACAAAAAACGCTCGGAGCCCATACTACGGAGACCCAGACGCAAGAACACAGCCTTACTTGCATATTGATGCCCTCGGAGCCCACCTCACGAATAGGAAGAAGCCACTCTGCCTCTCGGAGAACCTTACCAAAGAAGACGATAAGAAAATTACCATCCCCGGAACAGAAACCTCCTCGGGCATTCACCTCACTTCAACTAGTGAACCTCCTCATGAAATCTAGCCCCTCGGAGGAAAGAAAACGGAAGATTCAGTCCATCAAAGAGAAGAAAACAGAAGAAGCAACCCCTCGGAACTCCCCGAAGCCCTCGGACAAGATAAGGATCAGTCTAGTCAGCGCCTTGTCAACAAGATATACCTTATCTTATAGAAGGACACTTGTAATACATGCAACATTACACTTGTAACACATGCATAGTGACACCAACACCCTCCCATACCTATATAAGGGAAAACTAGAAAAGAAGACAGGGAGGAGGGCACATAAACTCACATAAAAAAGGATAAAATCATATTTACGATCCTCGGAAGTAAGAAGTTCAGTGAATAAAGGAAGGATATTCTCGTAATTTTCCATAATAGTTATTTACTCTCTTTTGAACCACGGATAACGGCGTTCCGAACTTATAAATAATTCAGTTAATCGGGTATTATTCCAAACATGTTAACAAAATGGCACTGCCTGTGGGAACGCCATAGAAGTTGTCCTCGAGCGTGTTCAAGAAAGCGAACCGATTATGGAAAATTTGTTTCACAGCGAAATCCACTCGCCTCATCTGAACAATTCGGAGGAAACCGTAGCGAATCGCCGCTCCGACGAGAGGGATTTCATCAATGTTCCCCGATCCGTTTTTGAAAAACTGGTGGAAGCCACCACTCGAGTTAATCACCGAGAGTTCGAGAATCCCCTGGAAACAGTCCCAAGATCTCCGCACCGAGGAGATTACCCCTCGGAAGAAGGCGAAGTTTATGCAAGAGGGGCACAATGCCCTACCCCAATCTCGTGGTACCAGGAAACTCCTCGGAGGACGCCAAGGCGTTATGATCATCTGGAGACTCCGAGGATGATCCAAAGGGAAGAAAGGTCTCTCCCCGTATATCTCCCCCCCCCCCCATTATCACTCCCAATGGGGAGCCAACCTTATGGGGAATCCTTGAAGATCTATGAATGGAAGTATGAGATCTCAAGATGACTGTAGGACCCAAGGAAGATCCGACGTTTAAGACATCTCCCTTCATTCCCGAAATAGCTTCTGCTCCGATTCCTTCAGACATACGGCCTATTAATGTACCATTATATACAGGAGAAGCCGATGGGAGAGATCCACAAGATCACATACAGCAATATCTGGCAGGAATGGACCTATCGTCCACCCCGGACTACGTTCTGTGCCGAGTGTTCCCTGTTACCCTCGGAGGACGAGCCCAATCCTGGTTTACCCATCTCCCTCCCAATTCAGTGGTCAACTTTGACCGATTGGCTCACCTGTTTATACGCCATTTCGCCTGTAACCGTAGGTATCCCAAATCGGCCACTCATCTTTTTACTATCAAGCAACGAAAGGATGAATCCCTTAGGGAATATATAAAACGCTTCACGGACGAAGCGCTGGATGTTCCGAACGTCAGTCCAACCATTATGGCCGATATTCTGACACAAGGACTCCGAGCGGGAGAATTCTTCCGACACCTGATGGGGAATCATGTCACGGACATGAATGAACTCATGCAACAAGCTGAAACTCATATTCTGATGGAAGAAGCTGACCATACAAAGAGAGGGCTGGAGAAGGATGACAATGAGCGTCACGAGCAGATGAAGAAGGAAACTAAGACAAAAGAGAAGGGTAAAGAAGGAAAACCACCCCCTCGGAAGGACAATGGGGAGACGGTCAAGAAATTCCTTACACCCGTGCCTCCTCCTCCGATGACCCTAGCTCCCGTGGAAGTACTCAGCGTGATGCGGGGCAATGAAGAATTGCGATGGCCCCGGCCCGCCAAATTCCCCAACAAAGATAAGGACACGGGTAAGTACTGTAAATTCCATAAAACTTATGGACACACTACCGAGGAGTGTACTACCCTTCGAAAAGAAATACTTTGCCTCCTGGAGGTAGGATATCTGCACAACTACCTAAAAAGAAATAATCCCGAAGAGCCCAAAGCACATGTATGGAAGAGGCCCCTAGAAGGACTTGGCGAGGAAGAAGATACTCCTCGCCGGCAGTCATGAGAACAAACCTCGGAACATCGGCAGAGGTCCCAAGAAAAGACCAGAAAGCATCAAAGATCCCCTCGAGAAAGAACTGTCGCGTCTCTGCGGCAATCACGAGAAAGGACCATAGGGTATCGGAACCTACCTCCTCCTCCCGACACGTACGAGGTCAACCCTTCCTCGGGGCGGACGATCAACATGATAGAGGGAGGAGATATTTCGAGAATACCCCAAGGTAAGAAGACAAAATATCTCAAAGAGGCCAGACGAGCGGGACAAGGGCTCCCGGTATGCTCCGCCCAAGGGGCCAGATTACCAAACATCACTTTCGGACCCGAAGACCTGAAAGGTATAATCTACCCCCACGAAGATCCTTTGGTAATTGAAGCCACCATCTATGGATTTGGGATCCAGCGTATCCTCATAGATACGGGCAGCTCTGTGGACGTCTTGTTTTTTCCCACTTATCTAGCCATGGGATTGAAGAAGGAGCAACTGGAGGTGGCTGAAGTCCCTCTAATAGGCTTCTCTGGCGAGGCCTGTAACACCCTCGGAACCGTGACCTTGCCGATGTCGTGGGGAGAAAGAGCCCTCCGAAGAACGAAACACACCAAATTTTGGGTGGTGGAGGCTTCGTCAAGGACGTACAACGCTATATGCGGGAGGCCCTCCATTCGGTCATTCGAAGCGATCCCCTCTACCCTCCACCTTAAGGTAAAATTTCCTACGTTGGCAGTCATCGGGGAAGTCCGAGGAAATCAAGCTAGAGCCAGAGAATGCCGAATGAATGCCCTACTCCCCGAAGAAGACGAAAACCCATCGGATAGTAGCAAAAAACGGAAAGTAGAAGAAACCCGAGTCCAACCCATTGAAGAGCTCAAGATGATAGAACTCGTGGAAGGAAATCCTGCTAGGGCGATCAAGATGGGCACTAATATGGAACCTGAGTTGGAGGTCCAACTGATATCCGTTCTAAAGGAGTTTTGTCACCTTTTCGCATGGGAAGGAGGCCCCCCCGGACGGATCAGCAATAAGGTATGCCAACACTTCCTTAATGTGAAGCCGGGAGCCAAACCCATTCAACAAAAGAAGAGAAAAATGGGGCCCGAACGCAACAAGATTATCCGATCAGAAATTCAACGACTTCCCAGCTTACGACAAATCCGAGAGGTCGTGTATCCTGAATGGCTGGCCAACGTGGTCTTAGTTCCTAAATCGGGAGGAAGATGGAGGATGTGCGTTGACTTCACCAATCTCAATGATGCTTGCCCAAAGGACTGCTATCCCTTACCAAGCATAGACCAATTGGTTGACTCTACTGCTGGTTGTGCACTCCTGTCGACTCTGGATGGGGACCAAGGATACAATCAAATCCCGATGGCATTCCCGAACCAGGACAAAACCAGCTTTATTACGGATGCAGGTACCTTTTGCTATTTAGTCATGCCCTTCGGACTTAAGAACGCAGGAGCTACATATCAACGATTGGTGAACCTCATGTTTGCGGGGCTCATCGGAAAAACTGTGGAAGTATATGTGGACGACACGGTCGTCAAAAGTCATTCCGCGAGCGATCATCCCGAGGACTTACGAAAAACACTGGCTATCATGGATCGCTTTGGGATAAAGATAAACCCTAGGAAATGCTCATTTGGTATCCGATGAGGCAAATTCTTGGGATTCATGGTTACCGAGAGAGGAATAGAAGTCAACCCCGAGAAAGCCGAAGCAATTATTGGATTACCAACTCTTAAATCCATAAAGGATGTGCAAAAACTGACCGGGCGAATGGCCTCCCTCAGCCGATTTGTCTCCAAATCAGCGGAGAAGGGACTCTCGTTCTTTAAAATCCTTCGGAATGTCAAAGAATTCTAATGGACCTCACGATGTGAAGAAGCTCTCCAGGAATTAAAAAGCTATATGGTAAGACCACCCTTGCTGGTCAAACCTTCGCCCCAGGAAGAACTCTTTGTGTACCTGTCCGTAGGAGAGGAGGCTATCGGAGCGATATTGGTCAAAGAGCACGATGGGGAACATCATTCGGTTTACTACGTTAGTAAAACTCTCCTCAGAGCGGAAACCAGGTATACTTTGATAGAAAAACTTGTACTTAATTTGGTCACCACGGCGCGGAGACTACGCCCGTATTTTCTCTCCCACCCGATCATTGTCCTGACTAAACACCCTCTACGGGCAATTCTCAACAAACCCGAGACTTCGGGGAGACTGATAAAATGGGCCGTCGAGCTAACGGAGTATGATATCTCCTATGCCCCGAGACCTTCTATCAAGGCCCAGGTGTTGGCGGACTTTGTAGCAGAACTTACGGGGATTGGAGTTGAAAGGAAAGAACCTTTGTGGCATGTCTACGTGGACGGTTCCTCCATAAATACGCATGGCGGAGCTGGAGTAATCTTGATTAACACGGAAGCTGAGGAAGAGGCGCTACATTTCGCGGTTAGAATTGATTACCCTGTATCCAACAACGAAGCCGAATATGAAGCCCTCCTTATCGGAATAAGGCTCGCTCGGGAAGGCGGAATACGAAAAGTCCGCCTGCATAGCGACTCTCAGTTAATTGTCCAGCAAGTTCAGGGCACATATGAAGCCAAAGAAGAAAGGATGCAGAGTTATCTTCGAGTAGTCCATGGGGCCAAAGCGTGGTTTGATGAGTATCAAGGGGATAACCAGGAAGCCGATGCCTTGTCCAAAATGGCAGTACAATTGACTACCATTCGTACTCGGAAAATCACTCTGTTACATATGAGCGAATCAGAGACGACAAATCCTCCGATAAGCTGGATAACGCCCATTAAAGCATACTTGCGAGATCCTAAAGGTTACTCCGAGGACAAATCTGTTCGATGGATGATGTCTAAGAAGACCGTCCGATATTTCCTCAAAGACGGAATACTATTCCGAAGAACGTACTCTTATTCTCATGCCCGATGCTTAAATGAAGAGGAGGCTCAACTTGTCCTGGCGGAGACTCACGAAGGGGTGTGTGGTAGCCATACCAGTGGCGGAAGCATGGCTGGACGGATAATCCGACAGGGTTATTATTGGCCCACGATGGTCAAGGATTGCAAAAACCACACGGAAAAGTGCAAGTCGTGCCAAGCTTATGCCCCTCGGGATTACCAGCCAGCGGCTCCGTGGGAACCCCATCTGACCGCATCTCTTTTTGCCAAATGGGGAATAGATATAGTAGGTCCACTTATTCCCGATGCTGGTCAAAAGAAGTTCTTACTCGTGGCAGTAGACTACCTCACCAAATGGGTGGAGGCGGAGCCCTTAGCACGGATAACTGCAGGGGCGGTCATTAACTTCTTATGGAGAAACATTCAGTGCCGTTTTGGGGTCCCTCGGAGCCTAGTAAGTGACAACGGCCTGCAATTTACTGACCAAGGGTTAGAAAAGTGGTGTGATCATTGGGAGATTAAACACCGTTTCGCTTCGGTGGGATACCCTCAAGCCAACGGGCAAGTTGAAAGAACTAACCGCACTCTCCTGAAAAGTATGAAGGCCCGACTCGACTGGCACAAAGCCAAATGGGTTGAAGAAATACCCGGCATATTATGGGCCTGTCGGACCACACAAAATACTGCCACAGGCGAAACCCCTTTCAGCCTATCTTATGGTTGCGAAGCGGTGGTCCCCTCCGAAGTCTCGATTGAGAGTTGGCGAGTCAAAGAATACGAGGAAGTGGCCAACAGTGCTAACTTAGCTCTGGCCCTTGATCTCCTGGAAGAGAGAAGAATCCGAGCCGCCATTCGGGCTGAGGAATACAAAACTCGGATGGCACGATACTATAACGCCAAGGTAAAGCTTAGAACTTTTCAAGTGGGTGATTTAGTGCTAAAACGGGTCGGAGCCTCCAAAAATGTAGGCAAGCTTGAACCCCGATGGGAAGGACCCTACAAGATAGCGGGAATTGTCGGACCCGCAACTTATCTACTTGCCAACTCCGAAGGCGCCACTCTCCGCAATACGTGGAATTCCTTCAATCTTAGAAGATACTATGCTTAATGTAACATTATCATAAATAAAACTGTTTGTTCATAAATAGATGGTTACGACAAATTCAAATCCGATAGGATACATAGGTTTGCAAAACAAAAATGGTAACCTTACACAGGAAATCATTACAAGCAACCTAACCCCAAGGAGCCATCTACTATAAGTAAACAGTCATCGGGGCCCGAAGGACCACCTACTATAAGGTAAAATCTATCTACTACAAACTACTCCTCTCGCAGAGGACGCTTCCCTTCTCGAATAAGGCGACGACGCTGCTCCTCTGATAAGGTTAAGGGATCCGCCAATAACACGCCCTCAGAAGCCACGGGGCTATCTTCAGGAAAGATGGGATGAAGACTAAGCTCGGGAATAACCAAGCCCCCGGGACACTCAGGAAATGTTTGAACCGCATCCGTGCCAAGTCGATACCTGATGCGGACTAGATCACGCATCTCCTTTTGTAAAGACTCTCTCAAAACTGAAGGGCCCGCGATATCCAAAACAGCTCGGACCCGAGCCACCACCAACGCAACGTCGTGGGCACGAGTAATCTCCAGCACCCGATGAGTTGCCGCATCCCGTTCCCGAATCGTCTGCAGTAATTGTTCATCGGAGTAGCGAAGCTGACCCTTTAACTCCTCCAAACTCGCCTGAAAACTCGTCACCCAGGTCCTCTCCAGCATCAACTGACGCTTCACCTCCCAGGACTTATCCCTCTCAATCCGAAGAACCATCTCGTGAATCGCTTTAGCAGCTTCATGCTCTTCCTGCAAACGGGAAATCTCCGTCTGAGCTTCCAACAAACCATGCTCTAGCTCGTCCCGACGGCGATATACCAGGCCAGGATCTGAGGAGGAACACCCCCGAGATCCGATGGCGTCTAGCACCATATAAATCTGGATGGAGATGAATGTATCACTACAGAGGAAATAAAAGGTAAGTAACCAAAAATTGCAAATAAAATGAGTATTTACCTCACACAGGTTTTTGCAAACCAAGTCTTGAAGGCGAGAGGAAGGAAGGGTCCTCATGAGCTCACAATCCGTAACATTCAGTAGACCGCTAAGAAAATTTCGACAAAACCCCGATACCTCTCCGAGGGGAGAAAACCCTGGGTCAGCACCCGGAGGAGAGGAGCCCACGGGAAGAGGATTCCCTCCGGACAGCGGCACGGGTACGCGTTCGGGACCTCCTTCCACAGCATTCACGATATCGGAAATCCGAGGAAATGGTTGCGACACCAAAGGAGGCACTGGGTAATCTATCGGAGAAAGAGCCGTAACCGAATTTTCTACCCTAGGAGGAATCACAAAGCTCACTGGGGGGGCTGCTACGGGCGAACCCTCCGATTCCTGCCTCTCCGAGGAAGAGTCAGCCCTCGTAACCGCCACGAAGGTATCGGAGATGCCCTCCGACGCCCACCGCATACCGTGCAGAGCTCGCCCCAGAAAAACACCATTAAATGGATCTATAGAAAAAGCCGCCATCTCAGCACCTATAGACATGTATAGATTATATGATGATCCCGAGGGCACACAGGTTGATAAAAGAGAAGTCGACAAGTCTACAGACTTACGGAAATAGAAGTTGCCATGAAGAGGATGAATTAGTAAGTTCTCTCTCCTTATTCCCTCTTGAAGACCTGCCAGAATAAGAGCTTCAGGACACGCGAGCAAGCCGGTAATATCATACGAGCCAGAAAATAACCCGGAATGGCTCAGTTCCTCCCACTCCCGCCCCAACGTCTCGGATATGGGCGAAACGTATCCCAAGCCCCATCGGATGGGCACTGCCCACGATCGTGCCGAATGACCCTTCGAACGGATGAAGAAAAACCTCCGCCTCCAGTCCCCCGTACGAGTGCGAGGACTGGACGTACCAGTGAAGGCTTTCTCGACGTCCCGATAGGCCAGGCTGAAAAGGGGGACTCCATCCGAACAAGGCCGAAGGATGAAAATTGCCCCTACTCGATACGGGGACAGGGGAAGGTTAACGAGCTCGCAGCATAAAACGTATCCCACTAAGAGGCGATACGAGTTGGGTGTTAACTGGCTCGGACAGATTTGCCAGTACTGGAAAAGCGATCGAAGAAAAGGGTGGAAAAATACCCGTAATCCGCAGTGCATTTGGTCACAATAAACAGTTAAGAATCCAGGAGGAGGGTCATATGCTCTCTGATCCGGAGAAGGCACAATCACGTCAAAATCATTGAAATTTAGATTGAATTCCGTAAAAAGAGTTACTAGAGACTCTCCGTACACAGTGCTAACGGTAGAACCAACTCGTCCCCGACCTATTAACCTTGAGGGGCTCAAAGGTATTAAGTTAAACACAGAACGCTCATCGGCAAGAGAATACGGCTCCCTACCCATGAACACATCTCTTATATGGTCCATCCTTCGAGAATCCGTGTACGATGACCTATTTCCCACCCTTGAAGACGAGCTTGTCCCAGTGGTCACTTGATTCTCAGCCAGCCTATTTCGCTGCCCCGGGGGAGAACTTTCCGAGGACGCACTATAAACCTGGGACCCAGGGACAACTCGAGCGTGACTCCGAGGAGAACTACCTGATGATGTGGACCCCCCATGCCTGTGATGTGGCGGCATCATCTTTAATGGTAAGTTCTCTGTTTACTCTTATACGAAGATCGAAGGAAAAGTATTGAGTATGACTATGAAAGAAAACACTAAGTTCTGCGAGAATAGATTTCTAAAGAAAGAAAGAAAAATGATTTATCCGCTAAAGCAAGATAGATTTTAATGATGAGTATAAGTACCATTGTTAGCATATTATATATGATAAGCTAATCCCGTAGAAAGAAGCTAGAGCTGTCCCACCCATTCCCAGGGGCGTGACACGTGCTAATGAGTATCCTTAATTAGGATAAACAACTCTTAAGCATGCATACAATTTGACACGTCCTGCTAAGCCATGTACTTAGTCAGCAAATAAGGGATGTTGTCTTTAGCTTACTTTTTTAAAGAAAATTAAAGGGAATAAGTTTGTATATATAAGCATGCTAATAGTTTATTACTATCCCAAGCTAGTGGACAAAATAAGACAAAATAGAAAGAGAAGAATAGGACAAATTGCTCATTCATAAGTCCGAAAATATCTCGGAAAAGTTTACAAAAGCCTAAAAAAAAAAGTGAAAGAAAAAAACCCTATTCTAAACCCCTCGTACTCGGAGGAGGCGGGGACGGAATGATAGTAGACCCCTCGGGGAGACTAGCAGATGAACTTGGAGGCAAAACCCCATTCGGGTTGGCGGCCCCCAGATTGGACGAAGTTGGAAGAGGAGCGGGAGAGTTCCTAGGCGTTATCACAGCATCATACATCTCAAGAAGGTTCTGAACCTGTTCGGGAGATGGCCTAGCAAGCTTCTTGACATCGAAGAGGCGACCAAAGCTCACCCCCGAAGGCACCACTCCACGGGCTACAGTGGCACACTCTAACCATCCCCATAACATGTGCCCAAGGGTATCCCGAACGGACAAGGAAGTAAATTGACGCTCTGCCTCAGCCACCGCACCCTTAACGGCCTCGTCAACCTGAGCCTGCACATCTTTCATCGGCATCACATCTACTAACTTCAACGTCACCAGATCATGCAACCGTGATTGAAGCCCCTTCTCTCTCTCTAAACCCTCGGACTTCTCCTTCTCTAGAGCTTCTATCCGGGCAAGAAGGGACCTCTCGGATTCCGCCTTTTCCTTCTCCAGGCGAGATAATTGTACTCGAACAGCCCCCTCCGACACTTCCAGTTGATCATGAGCTGATTGTACTCGCTGCAGCGTGAGACGCATCACCTCTTTCATCTTCTGATCCTCCTTCCATTTGAAATCGTAAGCCTCCAACTTAGTGCGAAGGGCCTCGTTCATGGACTCAACCTCACGGAGTCGGGCCCGGAGAGAAGATAGTTGTTCTCTGAGAGGACCTACCTCTGCCACCTCCCTTGAATGGCGCTGCTCCACCGTGGTAATTGCCTCCCGAGTCCTCTTGGACTGCATAACAAGAGAAGGACTATGAGAAAGAAGGCAGAGACATCACATAAACATAAAATTACAAAATGATAAGTACTTACGATGGCTTCCATCCAGACCATGCTGGCCCGTAGGAACTGATACCCCTCCGCGGGCGTTGAAAGAGAAGAGCCAAAAAAATGGAGAATCTCGTGATATGCTTCCCCCACGGTCGGAGGCTCATTCTCGGGTACTGGAGATGAAAGATTTCCCTCGGAGGCGGACCTCCGCAAAGTAGCCCCCTTCGGAAGATCAGATGGCGGAGGAGGAACAGCAGCAGCTGGAGTTACGGTCACCGCCTCCGTCGTGACCACTTTAGGAACCTCTGTAGCAGCTGAGGAACCCTCTCCCCGGAGCAAGGCGTCCAACACTTCCCTCTTCACCTCCGAGTCCTTCAGCAAGTCGGTAGGACCCTGGAAAACTCCCTCGAGACCCTCCGACGGCTCCTCTGGGTCCTGGTGGAGTAATTGAGCAAACAAATCCGCGCCCGGGAACATAGGGGCCTTTCCCTTATCTACATCTACGAGAACAGAATATGTAGTCAGATAATAATAACGGAATTCGAAGGGGCTAACACAGATAAAGTACTAGAGCAGAGAAAAGAAAGAAGCTTACGAGGACGAATGGAGGAAGGATCAGGAATGGCGGGCGAAGGATCCCGAGAAGAAATCAAAACAACATCTGGCCCCGGAGATGAAAACTCTTCTTCCTCTGCCCTCGGAGATTGCACCCCCTGCGAGCTACTCGGAAGACTGCCAGTGTTGGACTCGGAAGCAGATCTCCAAGTCAAAACAGATGAGGGAGCCACCTGCCGCAACGGAATAGCCTCCAGGGGCGCTCCCCCAACATCCTCGGAGGGAGACGGGATACTTTCATAAACTTTCTCGGCCTCCGTATCCATCCCATCCTTCTCCGGAGACTGTACTTCTACTCCCTCGTTGTCCCCCCCCCCCCCCCCCTCTCGGAAGCTTCGCTACGGGCACTAGGGGCTACCTCCTCAACCCCTGGTGCTAGATAATACCTCGCCATCACCTCCTCTACACCACGCAAAAGCATCAGTACGAGCAGCAAAAGAGTATGAAAAACTACCCGGAAAAAATAAGTATGGATTAAAGAAACCTGCGAGTAACAGAAGGAAAACTTACTGAAAGCTGTCATGTACAAACTCGGAACAGAAAGCGGTTTCTTCACATTGTCGTTAATACCCACTACAAAGTGAAGACCAGCCCTGTCGAACAACCACGAAAAATCCGATGACTCCATCAACAGCTGCTGAGCCACCACCGGAGAAAGCACCGTATCTTCAGCCAGAGTGTGAATTGGAGTCACGCTCTCCCCCCATTTGAAGGGCACATTCCACTTCCCCCGGACGGGCTTCACGTAGAAAAATTTATCCTTCCATACGCTGTGCGAACTGGCCAAAATTCTCTTCGTGGAGTTACCCGAGTGGTCTCGGTGGTGGACGTGATAAAAGGGGTATCCCCCAGGCGACACCCCCACATCGAAGATAGAGAGGAAGTGGTCCACATTGCACTCGTACCCCTTGACAATGCACCAAAACACATAAATGCAGAGGGCGGCATAGCCATTGGGCGTTAACTGACTCGGACAGATTCCGCAGGTCATGAAAACTTCGCAGAAAAAGGGTGGCATAAATGAGCGCCACCCGTAATTCACCTGCGCGAAATACACAGTGAGCATACCCGTGGGAGGGTAACACGCCCTCTGATTCTCCGAAGGAATGTGAACGGTCACATTCGCCATTGTGGTCCCCGTGGCCTTGAATAAATCCATGACCTGTTCATAAGTGACCACGGATTGAACATTCTCAATTTTAGAGAAGTCACGGACAGGGGGTTTCTTCGACTTTGAAACCCTAGCCTTTTTCGCGGAGGCAGCGCCACTCCCTTCGGCGACGGCAGCTCTTTTCTTGCGAGTGGCAGCAGCAGGTCCCACGAGGGGAGCCGTAGTCGCAGCAGAGACGGGAACATCAACAGGAGCAGTAGCGGCAAAAGACGTATTTGCAGAGGAAGCCATCTTCTTTTGGAGCAAGAGAAGAAATTTTATGAAATTGATAAAAGGGAAAAGAAACGAGAAGAAGAAACTCTGAGAGGAGCAAAAATAGCTCTTTTTTGCTTAAGAAAATTAGAGGATTAGAGAGAATGGGAAGCTTGAAGATTTGTGAAGAGAGTAGGGGAGAAAGAGTACGGGCGGGGGTATTTATAAGCGGACCGCCATTAAAGACGTGCCCTGTTCCCCACGCCCCACGTCTCCACTCAAGAAGCGACGTGTCGCTCCACGCGCTAGCCGTTAATGCAGATTAACGGACGGATGAATGAATGTCATTTAAGACATCCAACGGCTAGAAAGAGCCGTTATAAAAGTAACTCTTCATCTGAACCGCTGCTTCCCAAGAACATAACGGTAATTTTGCTTCACGGTATTTCAAGTATATATTTATATACATATAATACCCCCGTAAATCATAAAAAAAAGAACGGAGAAACTCCAACCCCCTCGGAAAAATCTCTAAAAAATAAAGGAAAGGCCCCTTTTGCCATATTAAGGCCACGAAATAAAATTTCACTCGTCTCTACGAGAACGATCGAAATTTGGGGGGGCTAGTGTTGACCCTAAAAAATAAATAAGGGATTATACGAGTTAAACGAAAGATTAACCCTTAAATTAGGGATTAATCCCAAGGATGATACTATCGTCACGAACACTCTCGTATGTCACATACCCTACTATGGTATGACGTGGCACCCGTAGAGATACTAGAATCCCTCGGAACTCACATACCCTACTAGGGTACGACGTGACACCCGAATGGACCCCAAAGCGTCCCTTGGAAAGTCAAGATGAATAAAAATAGGATATCAACGTGGCATCGGAAAAAGAGTAAACTCTGATGGATCCACACGACTCTGATATCCATCACTACGCCAAGAGGGACCACTATACGAGAATACTTCCTTGCTGAACACTCCCAAAGCCCTCGGAATTATCACCCCGAAAGCCCAAGCCAAGAAGGTTACTCAGCCAAAGCCAGAAAGCCCTCGGAGAATTGTTCCTAAAGAAACCACTATTCTAATGACGACAAAAAACGCTCGGAGCCCATACTACGGAGACCCAGACGCAAGAACACAGCCTTACTTGCATATTGATGCCCTCGGAGCCCACCTCACGAATAGGAAGAAGCCACTCTGCCTCTCGGAGAACCTTACCAAAGAAGACGATAAGAAAATGACTATCCCCGGAACAGAAACCTCCTCGGGCATTCACCTCACTTCAACTAGTGAACCTCCTCATGAAATCTAGCCCCTCGGAGGAAAGAAAACGGAAGATTCAGTCCATCAAAGAGAAGAAAACAGAAGAAGCAACCCCTCGGAACTCCCCGAAGCCCTCGGACAAGATAAGGATCAGTCTAGTCAGCGCCTTGTCAACAAGATATACCTTATCTTATAGAAGGACACTTGTAATACATGCAACATTACACTTGTAACACATGCATAGTGACACCAACACCCTCCCATACCTATATAAGGGAAAACTAGAAAAGAAGACAGGGAGGAGGGCACATAAACTCACACAAAAAAGGATAAAATCATATTTACGATCCTCGGAAGTAAGAAGTTCAGTGAATAAAGGAAGGATATTCTCGTAATTTTCCATAATAGTTATTTACTCTCTTTTGAACCACGGATAACGGCGTTCCGAACTTATAAATAATTCAGTTAATCGGGTATTATTCCAAACCTGTTAACACTAAGGGATTCACATACCCCCATCACCTTGACTATGTATACAAACTTGAGCATGGTATGAGAGGTTGACTGAATTCTTACTATGTTTTTCCTTAGTAGGGGTGAGGGTGATAGGACACTGTTTATCATGAAGAATAATAAGGAAGTCTGTATTGCCCAAATCTATGTTGATGAATAGTATTTAGCTCCTCTAACCATTCCACCTTGGACAAGTTTGTGAATACCATGATATGTACATTTGAAATGAGTATGATATGGGAGCTCACCTTCTTCCTAGGACTACAAGTAAAGCAAAAAGAAACAGGGATGTTCATGTCTCAAGAAAAGTATGCCAGGAATTTGGTGAAGAGATTTGGGTTACTGGAATCTAAGCCATGCAAGACACCAATGTCCACTACAGTGGAAATTGAAAGGGATGTATGAGTTATAATGAGTTTTAAAATTTGGCAATCCATAAATGAACTCAAAAGTCAACCATAAAGCACATAACAAAGGTGTTTATGAACCTTATAACAATATGCACTTTGTAACTCCTTTCATTTTGGATTTATTAGTACATTACATCATTAAGAAAAAGAAATAACATCGGGTGGAGGGGATTGTAAAAAACGAAACTCTCCAACCTCTCTATAGTTAAGTTTAACTAGTGTGTCGGCTACTTTGTTCATGTTGCGCGCTATCCACTTTAACACGCACGTCCAAGGTTTATGCATAAGAGCTCGGCATTCTTAGACTTTCGTTCGCAAGCTCGCCTCAAGGTCTTTTTCCCCCATGATTCCTTTGTATGCCTCCAGGGAGTCGGTTTCAACATGAATTTGCTATATCCTTCTCTCTCAATCTAGCTTAAGCCATTTCCGTATTGCTTCAATATTCGCCTCAAGCACAGTTGGGCACGACAACGGAGCATAGAACCCCCACATCCACTCGCATTTGTCGTCGCGCGGTCCACCACCTACCGCTCATCTATTATTCCACGTGTCAACGCCGCCATCTACGTTTAGCGTCGTCCACCTCTCTCGCGGTTTTTGCCAATATTACTGGGTTCTATTTTTCGCTCAACCGCAAGCCTTAAGCATATCATAACTTAGGACCTTTATTTGACAAATCAAGGCGAAGATCTTATCGGGCTTCCCTTTAAACACTGTATTGTTCCTCGCCTTCCATATGATCCAAGTGCTTGCCGCAAAAATAAATATTCCATGGAATATTTGGCATGATTTTGCACACCTTCTTGTTACACCCCAAGTTTTTCCTCAACCAAATCGAGTCATCGAGTCTACGAAACTCTTGCCACTCCGTATTTTCGAGCAAAGTTCTCCAAACTTTAAATGCAACGGGACAGTGTCGCAGAATGTGGATCGACGTGTCCTCCGGATTCTTGCAGCTCGCGCACGTCGCATCGTCTGTAATTTTCCTCGGTTTCCTCAAGAAGTTGGATGCGAGCATGTTTTGGTTGGCTAACCAGAGGAAGTGGCGGATTTTGTTGCTGCACGAAGCTGACCAAATCCACTTCGACTGGTTCGACAACAGGTTGCTTCCCTCACTCAGTCGGTATAGCGCTTTGTAGGCACTTTGGCATGTATAGACACCGTTTGTTGTTTCGTTCCAAAGGATACGGTCTTCCTCCTCGGTTAAAGTTGGTTCCTTCCCCTCAATCATCTCCAAAACTGATGCTTGAAGCGCGGTATGGACGTTCGAAAGGTCCCAGTAGCCACGGTCATCGATAACATCGCTCAACGTTAAGTCTACATCATTTATATTAATGTCCGCAGCAACTTCGCACAGCTGTAACCCCCCCCCCCCCTAACCAATTGTCAAACCGAAATGAAGTTTTGTTTCCGTTTCTGACTTTTCAACGGAACATGTTTTTCAACAAGCTCATGCACTTAATTAACCCTTTCCATGTAGCACTATCGCTCACTTTTTCTTTGTAGGTAAGCAAGTGATCTTTCTTGAGGTATTTTGCCGTAACAAGTTCACTCCACATGCTCGTCTCCTTACCTAGTAATTTCCAGCCATACTTTGCTAGAGCTTGAATATTTATGCGCGCACTTCGAATGCCCAGCCCTCCGTCTTTTCTTTCACGCGTGACCTTTGACCATCCGACAAGGTGCAATTTACGGATGTTCGGGTCGTTTGACCATATGAATGCTCGGTTTAATTTGTCAAGACTCTTACAAATATTTTCCGGAAGCCAACATGATTGCATACCAAACACATAGTTTACATATAATCAATAATACAAACGAATAACAAGGTCTATCAGCCCAATTTAGACAGAACTTATAAAGTTTAGAACTATGGAATAGGACATCACATAATATAAGAAAGAGACGCGTAAATCAACTAATCACAAATTAAATGTCATTCCAGAACCCTTTACCCACAACACAAATTAAATATCATCTCTCTCCAAAATAGTGAATCATACTATGCATCTTAATAACTCACTAAGTAATCAAGAATCGTGGAACCTAGGAAAACCCATTACTCGATTCACTTAATAGTATTAAAATTAATCATCAAATTGAATAATTAATCATCTAAAAGGGCAAAGTGTGGTAGCGCCGCCGAAATATTTAGCTGTGAGTCCCTGAACCGTGAATTAGGAATTTTGGATTAGTGGATTAGAGATTTTGATTTTAGGGGATTAAGGATAGTAGAGGTGGAGGATTGAGGGAATATGTGTTTTTTAGTGCCTTTTTATAATTCTGAAAGTGCGAATCTGGCCGTGAATTTACATTTAGAAATTTTTCTTTTTCTTAAAATGCATCGGGGCCTGGTTGGACCCAATAACAAGTTCACGAGTCTTAGCAGACCCTCGACTTTTTAAAGTCTTAGGGTCTGGTTTGGGTCCCAGAGTCGAACAAGCAGGTTTGATTCGTGTATTGGCCCTGCAAAAAAAATGGGCTCGGGTCTGGTCCTACCCGACCCATGAAAGGCCTAAATGTGCCTACCCGACGGTGTCAACCCAATACCACCCCGCAGAACCTGAACCTGAACCTGAACTAGAAACTAGTATTATGCCAACATCGACTGTTCTGATGTTGACACCTACTAGGATTCAAAAGTCTAGATGTTAAGAGGGATACACCTACTAGGATTCAAAGGAACCATCCAAGAACTCACTATATTGGTGAGATCACTAGAGGCTATTGCGCAGCAGAAAAATATATACAAACAAATAGTAGCAACAAACCCACGAACGAATAAGTTCACACCACAAGGAAATCGATAAAACAATGAAAGAACACAAGACACAATTTGTTCTACCTCTAGACATGATCCAAGTCAGGATTTCACTGTGATGATGATCAATTACAAAATAAGACACAACAATTGTTTATCACGGATCAAGAACAATATCTCACAATGTTCTCTCAAATCCCACAAGTTTATTCTCCCTTATTTTTAATATCTCTCCTTGTATCAGCCGCCGCACTCTACAAAAACGTACATATTACATATTTGTAGCTGATAGGGCATCATAATCGAGATGGACCAAAACGAAGCCAAAATTATCAGGTGTGATCTACGCACCGTAGCGCTTGACAGGCGTGTCATTTGCGGCATCGCGGCGCGACCTATTGTGTATTGCGGCTTTTATAACTCCACTCTCTAGAAGAAACGTGCATGTAGCGCCACTCAATCGCGATCATTCTCTATAGCTCCTGACAAGCACGATCATTGCCGTAGTGTCTCACCGTTCTTCAATTTCAGTACATCGTCGTTATTGTTTATGCTTCACAATCCTAATAGAGGCATCAAGACACGCAACAAATAGAGGGTAAACTACATAGATATGGTAATATTGAGTGTATACATGTCTGCCACATGTTCTCATACTTGCATAGCTCAAATATATGTTTATGACATTATCCTTGTTTCTACTAACATGTCTACTTTAACAAGTTTGTTGAGGCATTGACATGTACATTTGAGATTAGCATAATTGGTGAGTTGATCTCTTATTAGGTTTGCAAGTTAAGCAAAAGGAGGATGTGATGTTCCTAAGACAAGAGAAATATGCAGGAAACTTGGTGAGAAGATTTGGATTGAAGGAGTTTAAAACAAGGAAGAGTTGAATGTCTTTTACCTTGAAAATTGCAAATGATGGCACAAGAGACAGTGTTGTCTGACTCGTGGTGAATGAGTGATTTTTATGAATGAAATGAATTGCTAAGCCTACGCGTTCGCAAGTGCACGGTCAAGTGATATAAAATAGAAAGTAAATTACATCCCAAGCATCGGATCCCACAATGAGTGTGTAACTATAGTGTTCGCTTAATAGACAACGGTAATAAATAATAAAGAAGATTTAATAAGAAGGTTTTGACTATAATTAATAAAATAAGTAAATAATAAGGATTTAATCAGATTGATGAAGTGTATTTGAAGATTGGTTTCATAACTATTTGTTATGTGATTCATAGAGAAACCACCAATTCTCCTTAACTTAGTTTGATCATGTTAAATTCATATGTCTTCAATGATTAATGGAATTCCAGATGTGACGCTAGTGACATCTGCAATCCCCTCGCCTTCCCCTAAAGATCTGCGAACTAAGTGCGATAAATCTAAAAGAATTAAAGTTTGGTAGCCAATTAAACCTTCTCAAGTGTGAACTATACTGAATAATCAAAGACATGGCTTCGTGTGATCTAACTTTCGTCCGAGTTGCATTAGCCTACTTCTAGCGCATAAATCAAATATGTAGTTTGGCCACAGAACAAGTTACCCCTCATCAAGTGAATAAATCAAACATGTGGAAAATATAACAAATCACATCTAAACACATAAAATTTAACATGAATTCATAACTAAAAGTTTATTGTGCATAAATAGTCATTACTCCCTTTCCAAATACAGAGATGATTACCACATTGATAACAAGTTCAACAATATAAGAAGAATAGGACATCATAATAAAAGAGTAAAGATAAGATAAATATAGTCTTCAATCTCCGTTGCTCTGCTTCTCCCGGCATGTGATGCTTGTGGCGTCTCTCTCAATGATCTCACAAGTTGTGTGCTTGTAGAATAAGGGGAGATGTGATGAATGGCATGAGATGTCTCTAAATTCGTAACCCTAATGATATTTTATAGGCAAAATTAGTTGTCGGGACGAAATAAGGATTTCTGTAGGTTTTCAGGTCGTGTCGCGCATCTCGGGCTGTGTCGCACGAGTCGTACAGCTTTTCTCCATTGTAACACAACCCTCTGCATGTTGCTTGTATCGCACAGTTAAGTTGCACGATTCGCACAGGTGTCGCGCGACTTAGCATGTCGTACGTCTCATGCCGCGTAGGTCTTTATTGCTTTGTGCGGCTTTACGGTTTTAGTTATAACTTTATCCGTGGATGTCAGAATCTAGATCCGCATGTTGCATTGGAACACTGATTTTCGTGGATTGCAATTGGTATGTAGTACAACCTCTAATTCTTCATGAAACTTTGATTACATGTATTTGAATCATTAGCTTCATTTGGATTCTCTTCATTGCAAAGTTGTGTCGTGAAGCCATGTTTTCACAAACTTCCATTTTAGGCTATTTTAACTTCATTTTGCCTTAATTCACCAAAATCCTAGAAAAAATACAAAACAATGCTAGTTAATAAATATGAATCAATACTTATACAAAAGCATAAGAAACAAGTACTTAAATCACGTTAATAAATGATCATCATTAACTTAACGTTGTACAGATCCAAGATTCAGAGCTTGTTGTATCTATCAGCTTCTCGCACAGATATAATGTACTCGATTTATGTTTGTACGAGATATCAAGCTGATCGTAAAGCTTCTCATTTAACTATTGTGAAGCTAATTCTTAAATATATATCTGGTACTACTAACTTAGGCATATGGTATACACATGATACAACTACAAATCTTGTATGTTCTAGTGACTCTGAATGGGCTGTAGATCTTGATGATAGAAAATCCACAAGTGGGGGTTGTTGTTTTTTTTAAGAAATAATCTTGTTTCTTGTTATAGCAAGAAACGGAATTGTGAGTCACTTTCAACTTCTGAATCTGAATATCTAGCAAGTGGCAGTTGTGTTATCCAACTTATATGGATTAAACACATGTTGCATGATTATGGGCTAGAGAGTGACACCCTTCTAATGTTATGTGACAACCATAGTGCCATTAGTATTTCAAGAAACCCGGTGCAGCATTCTAGACAAAGCATATCGATATTAGACATCATCTGTTGAGAGGATTAGTAGATGACAAGGTTATAGACATTCATAGAGACCAACAATCAATTAGCTGATATGTTCACTAAACCATTAGATAGCAATGGGTTCTTCAATTAAAGGAAAGCTCTTGGTATGAGTGTTGTGATCTAGTGTTGCATTCAGGTGTTACCATAACACCACTAGCTAACACCGTAGATTGGTTATGATGTTGATAGATTGCATTAGTTTTGTTAATTTATTTTCAATTTTTAATATTTGTACTTATTCATGATTATGTCATGCATGGCTTGGTTGTTGAACTCTTGACATTGTAAGTTGATTATGTTTGAAAGTTCTATTCTTAAAAAAAAATTTGAGCTTCATTAAAACTTTATATACCTTGGGTTTAGTAACTGAATATGAAGAACCTAGGATGCACATAGTTCACTACTACGAGGGTATTCAGTTGTGTCATGTTCATATCTAAGTTACACATTGCATTTGGAGAAGCTGGGGTACACAAAGTTCACTACAATATTTTATTATGTTGTATTTTACTCACATTTTGATGCTTGTAAAAGGGGTACATGATAGTGGGGCTTAAGACTGGGGTGCTTGGGCTTCAGTAGAGCCTTCATTCAGTATTATTGCTCACTTGGTGCTAAAACCTTTTTATGTTGTACAATTGATGAGCACTTATTTAACGTGATTTGAGTATTTGTTTTCTTATACATTTGATGAATCCTTGTAGCATTTTTATTGGTTTATGTATTGTTTTATTATTTTGTAGTTTAAAGTCAAACTGGGGCAAAACAACGCATAATTGAGGTGAAATAAGTCTGGAATAGCACAAAAGGGAAAAACGAACAATCTAACAGATTCTGAGACATAACAGCGGCAGAATCACCATAAAGCGACCAGCGTGACTCGCGCCAATCAAGGCACACAACTCGTGGAGCTAAGGCATAAATTGGCACGACGAGAGTATAGAAGTGCACGACCCGAGCAGAGCAGCCAGAGAGCAACGCGACACGCGCAGAAAGGTGTGCAATTCATGCCTCCCTAAAGAGAACTGCGCGACAAAGCTTGCGGCACAGAGAAAAGAGGCGGTTGAGTCCAAACCATAGGACAATACGTTCACGGGGAGTCCAGCCACCACAAGAAGTGCCGCTTACTATCTCAAACAACCTTTTTTATCAAAATAAGTTAGGGAAATACTATTACACGACAAAATCATGTCGTCCGAGCATTGCTTTCAGAGTTTTAGGAGAAAGGTGATGAAAGAGAGATCATAGTCATTTGAAGTAGAGAAAAGAAGAATCAAGGAGAAGACACGTCAACATCTCAACGAGATCAAAAGTTTAATCTTTTATCTTTTTTCTTGTGATATTTATGATGAATTGTTGTTGTGAATCATCGATCATGAGTAGAAAAATCACTCAGTATCTAGGATAGGATGTAGTTATCTCAATGAATGCATTTTGAACCTATGTTTTGATTATTTCTATTAAAGTCTTTGTTTTGTTGGAACTTGTTTATTGCTTATGCTACTTGGTAGATTTGACATGTGCAT
Source organism: Linaria vulgaris (assembly GCA_948329865.1). Classification (NCBI taxonomy): domain Eukaryota; kingdom Viridiplantae; phylum Streptophyta; class Magnoliopsida; order Lamiales; family Plantaginaceae; genus Linaria; species Linaria vulgaris. The sequence continues at coordinate 38,223,980 of OX415253.1, forward strand.
GTTTTTACGAAGCATAGTGGAGACGTTTAACTATCATATATTATTTGAATTATGCATAGGATATTGTTAATGCAATATTTTCATAGTAGATCACACAGAAAAATCTCAAAACCTTATCTATTAGTGTCTCAAAGGGAATTTAGATTAAGTTGTCAACTCTAGTTCTTTTCAAAAACTCTGTATGGGTCCTTGACATGGTGAACTTCTGGAGAGGGGCGAGTACCTAACCGTCGGAAAAAGTTAAGGAGCTAGGGGGTTCCTTAAGTGATACGAGAATGCGCTTAACTTATCACGTCAACTTACAACAAAACAAGGATCAATAGAAAGAGGCATAACATAGGGGTTTTGGTATTTTGTCTATCAAATACCCATATTTGAGATAACGAATTTCGGTTTCTCGATATACCTTTCCTTAATCTATACAACAACCAATCAATTCAATTTTGTCTTTGCTTTTTATTTTCTATCTTTGACTTTTATTTCGGTTTTTGAGTTTTATTCAAGCATTCTTTCTATTATGTCAATTAACACATTTGGAACCAGAAGTAATTATTTTACTTGCTTTCGACAATGTATTACTAAAACGGATAAGACTCTCCTAAGATTTGATAATTGGGATGTAATTTATTTTTTATTTTATTATTACTTGACCGTGCACTTGCGAATATGTAGGTGTATCGTTACTGCATACATCTATTAAGAACTAAACGCTCGCCATGCGTTAGTTGAAAACATGTATGCATTAGGTTATGGGGCGTTGGGGTCATGCACTTCCTTCATTGGGGTCCTGCACTTCCTTCATTCAGGTATATATACTTGCATGTGCATTTGCTATTGGTGGTGATGAGACTGGGGTGTATGGGATCATGTAACTGCCTGCATTTAGTGAATTAATTGTCACTTTTTAACTTTTCAGGTGATTGATAAAGAAAGTACATGTATATGTTGTTTTTCAATGTCCAAAAGAAATAAATTATTTCAGGTGTCACCTAGCCCTGTTGAGACAACCCAATCTCATATGTTTTGACACAACACTCATATTCGGCATTCATGTAGGCATCATTCATACTTCCATCTGTTCTGTGGGGTTTGGGCTTAAGGGAGAGTATATACCTCATGACTTTCATGTGAAAAGCATACACCTTGGGTGATTTAGCTACTAGTGACACATTAAGTTGTTCTTGATTAAACGTTGGAAGTTGATTATCTCTGTAACCTCATATAAAAAAATGAATGTTCTTTTTTTAGCTACCTCTCCTACTCATGGACATGTCTAAAATTTTTGTGTTACTAACACATGTATTTATTTCAAATATAGCTCAGGCCTTTACTTGATTGGAGCTTGAAGGTAAGACTTGTACCCACACAGTCACTACATCTAGTGTTGATTCAATTCAGGTGTTAGTGTTAAGCTAACACTAGTAGGTTGGGTGTTGACTCAACAATAATGGTTAACTTTGTGGCTTATAAGATTTTATAACTGTTCTAGTCACGTGTAGAGTAAATATTAAGACACGTGTTGACTCAACAAGCGGTAGATTTGCACTTTAAATATATGAAACTGCTCATTATTTCTTCTCACTTATGAAATTCAAAATTCTCTCTCTCTCTCTCTCTCTCTCTCTCTCAAACACTAAGAGTTTTTCCTTGCAATTTTGAAATCCATGGCATATATCTCTCATCTTGATAATGTGGACCTTGATATGGAAAATTAATGAGAAGACCCCACTCATGCTACTGTAGTTCTCAATCGCATGTACAACACCAATTTCTGTCACTCTTGCTGAGACATAACTAGACCAAACATAGAAACATGGTGATGGTTGTACTTGAAATACCGTTAAGGAGACAATAGTAATGATTCTTTTGCTGAGAAGAATGATATGATTGAGGGAGAGAATACTTCAGTTGCTGGAGAGACTGATGTGGGTGATAATGGTGGTTCGACTGTTGGTGTTGGTGAAGAAAATGGGATAGTGATGTTTTTATTAATTCGCAAGATGGTGAGGAGAATAAGAAATTGAATAAAAGGAGGAAGAGGTCGGGAGAAGGAAAGTGGTGAAGAGGAGAATGATGGTTCTGTGGAATTGGATAAGGAAACTGAGAATGGTGATGATTATGAAGCCATGGAGATCAGGAGGTTGAGGAAGAAGGTTCTGAGAAGTCTGATGATGTTGAGTTTGAGCAAGGTGTTAAGACAACATCTTCTAAGAACAGTTTTGACTCAGCATTATAGGAAACGCCTAAGATAATATCTACACTTGAGGCTAACGATGAGGGAGATAAACTATGGTGATGGAGGATTTTAAGAAACAGAGGACGATTGAGTTCCTATAGAGACAAATTGAAATAGTTGGTAAAGAAGAGCTATACGGACTTGATCCATGAAGTGATTCGCCGAGATTTTGCTTTCCTCGCAAAAAATGGAAGGGTAAGTCATTTTATCATCATGTTTGTTCTATTGTTTGTACAAGTCTAAAGTATCTTATGTTTTCTTAGTTATGCTTAAATTTGTGATGTTTAACTCATTGTGCTTTCTTATTAGTACCTTAAGGCCATTTATTTCATAGTGTCATATTAAGGGGAAGCAGCTTAAGATATTGATGATGTTGTGTTCTGGAGCAATGTGCATGAAATGGATTGTGAACAAGTTTGGTTTTGTAAAGAAAGACAAAAAATGAGGAGATGGAAAGTGCAAGTGTTAGACCAAGTGTTAGTCCAACATTTAGGTATGCAGTGTTGTCTCAACACCGAGTATTACACCAGAGCACTACACAATCCATATTTATTGCCATAATTGTGTTTTGCCTTTATTTACTTATTAACTTAGTTCCACGAGTTGTATTTTGTAGTTTTATGTGCTTCATGTCTAGAGACTTCAAGGATGGATCTATTTCCTTCAAAAGAAGTTATCATTCAAAATAAATCCAAGGAATAACTTTCTATAATTAAATAACGAAGGTCGTGTGCACTACGTAGAAAGAATCAGGCGTATGAAGTGTGAGAAAGATACAACGACTGAATAAGGAAAGAAGATTTTCAGAGAAAGATTCTTTCAAGTGAAGACTTCAAGAAGGATAAGAACACTTCACTTAGAAGACTTTAAGTTAAAGAAGTAAATATTTCCTAATTTAAGAATGAAACAAGACTTCAAGACGACAAAGGATTCTCTCTATAGAAGACTTTAAATAAGACTCTTTCCATTGAAGACTTCGAGTTGGATAAGGAAAGGTTTCCTTATTGAAGAAGATATGCTCAAGACCAAAATTGAGTCATACAAAGGAGTCTAAAGCATTCCAAAAGCGTGCACAACATGTGTTGGACGTCAAGGAAGACTATATTATAAATAGAAATGTTGAGCATCAAGAAAAGACACAAAGACAAGAGCGAAAGTTTCTAAAAGAAAAGAATTATAGTCGAGTGTCCTTGTCTTGCTTTGTATAGTAAGTTAGAACTATTGTAAGAGTTGATTTAAGGAGCTAGATTGTAAGAAGTGATTTTCTTTACACGTTCTCAATAGTTTTGTAAGATCATTATTATCATTGTGATTATTTCGCCCTATGGCTCGGCAAATTATATTCATATAATTTTCTTAATAATTACCTGTTGTGTTCTTTAAATTTTGATGTGCAATATTATTTTGGTAAAGTATGTATTAGGACAACAATGAGTAAAATCAGTATTGGCTCAGCATTGGGTGTTAACATCAGTGTTCGAGATACAAAGTCGTATTAATCACGATCCGCACATTTTCAAACCTCTATAAGGTTCACATGATGACGGAAGTGTTATGAGTAGGCTTGATCATTTTTACTTTCTGAAGAGTGGCTAACTCTTTGGCAAAACCTAGAGCAATATGAGCTTTAAGGCTTAGTTTCTGATCACTGGCCAATTCTCCTAAATAAAATCTAGGTTTTGGACTGAGGTCCAACTCCTTTTAGAGTTCACGACTTTTGGTTGGGGCACGAAAATTTCATCCCATATGTGGTAAAAAGTTGGGAAAATATGAAGATCTAAGACAAATGTGATTACTTAATCGAAGAGAAATTGAAGGCACTAAAAAATAGATGAAAATCTAGAATAAAGGAGATTTTTGGGACCTAAGGACAAAGATTGAGCAGTTGAAGGAGGAAACTTCCAGAATTGGTGATAATGGAGAAACTGACCCTCTCGCAAAATGAGGTCGACAAGCGGGAAAAAACAAATATTGTGGATCTATGCAACTTTCCAAGCCCTTGGACAGCCTTCTATATCAAAAGTCAAACTAAAATGGCTAAAGCATTGTGGTGTCAACTCGGTATTCTTCCATAAAAACCATAAATGAAAGAAGAAATAGGATGAAATAGCGGTGTTGAATGTCGAAGGTAGGTGGTTGGAAGATAAAAATGAAGTCACTAATGCAATTAAAGGTGAGTACTCTAACATCTTCAAACAAACTTTTTTAAAAATATTGCTTTTTCATGGAATGGAGTTTAGGATGTTCAGTGAAGATGGATGAAGCGAAAAGTACGGCTAGGATTTGCAATGATGGAAAGAGTCTGGTACCAGTTGGATTTAATTTTGCCTTTATCAATCTCTAAGTTACTAAAAGACGACATATGCAAGTTCTTGTTGGATCTCCATGATTGTGGAAGAACTAGTAAAGGCATAAACCCCTCCTTCATTGTGCCCATACCAAAGAAAAAAAGCGCGCAAGGTACAGGCAATTATCGCATGATCTCAATTCTTGGGTACATCTACAAGATCTTGGCACAAGTACTATCGAAATGTATATGTTATGGGACTTGACGCTTTTTAAAATAAGTTATTCTATAGTTAATAACTATCGAAAATAAATAAGTGAATTCTTAACTTATAGGGGGGATTATTTTTACTGCCCTTTAAGTTTGCCTAAAATTACTTTATGCCCTTTTTGGTTCAGGCCGACTTTTTCTATCCCGTAACTTTCAAAATTTTGACTAAAATGCCCAAAATGTCTTATTCGGGCTAAAATGATAATGTGTCAGTACAGTCAATAAGTTGTCACGCCTAGTCAATAAGTTGTCGCACCACGTCGTTATGCTTTTCGCCCAAAACACGTTTTTAACACAACACTTTCATTACCCAACTATCCTAATAAAATTTTGAAATTACACTTGTACCCCATAATAAATTGCACTTTAACACCCCTAAAGTATATGTATATATACATATTCATTTTTCTTATATCTTAAAAACTATTTATAAAAATAATAAATATTTTAATAATTTATAAAATTTGTAAAAACGAGATAAAAATAAAATACATTCGTTAAAAAAAATTGTCATCGTCTTCATCAAACCCTACCTGTAACCACCACCCCCTCCCATCGCCGACTGCCACCCCCCCCCCCCCCCCCCCTCCCCCCACCTTTCATCTTCATCACCACCACCCCACCCCCTCTTTAACTCAACTAGATGTGCAAATCGGATCAGGTGACGATGTTCTGCGAATCGAATCTCAGACTTTGTGGAAGGCGGGGGGCTGAGATTGGTGGCAAAATACTAGGCGGCGAAATTGTTGTTGCATGTTGCTGGAAAAATTGGGTTTTGGGGGTGGTGCTAGGAGGGGATGATGATTTTTTTAATTTTTTTTGTTTTTTATAATATTTATAATTTTTATAAATTATTAAAGATATATATATATATATATATATATATATGTGTGTGTGTGTGTGTAGATGATTAATTCATTTTTTGTTGTTTTTAAAAAAAAATTATAATCTTTATAAATTGTTAAAGATATAAAAAATAATTGAATATATATTTATACACACATATGAAGATGATGAATTAATTTATTTTTTAAAATGTAGTTTTTTGTGTTTTTTATAATTTTATAACTTTTATAAATTATTAAAGATATAAAAAAGATATATATATATATATATATATATATATATTAAGATGATGAATTCATTTTTTTTCTTCATTTTTTAATAATTTTTATAAATTGTTAAAAATATAAAAATTATTGTGTATTTTATATATATATATATATAAACACATATACACACATATATATATATATATATATATATGTGTGTGTGTGTTTTGGAGTGCAAAGTGCAATTTATTATGGAGTGCTAGTACAATTTTTAATGTTACAAGGGTTTGTGCAAACAATGCTTTTTTGACTGAAAAATATGACGTGACGCGACAACTTATTGACTAGGCGTGACAATTTTTAGTAGAATTGGACATTTTTAATAGAAATTTTGAAAGTTACGGGGCAGAAAAAGTCGGCCCGGACCAATATAGGCATAAAGTAATTTTAAACAAAGTTAAAGGCCAGAAAAAATAATTTCCTAATTTTTAAATTCATTGTAAACCAAGCCAAGATTCTGTTTTTTGTTGACAATGTAAGAAGACTGAGAGGTAATTAAGCTTTTTTATCAACTCGACACTAAGTTATTTTAACATAAAAGCTTAATTATGTGTTCAACAATATTTGTTCTTTTATATTTATAGTGACATGAACTATTAGAGTAACATGGTATTGTTATACTATCTTTCTTATAGAGAAACTTGGTTTACTGTTTTCTTATATTAGATACTCTAAAATGAAGTTTTACTATAGGGATAAAAACATCAAACCCTCTAACTTATTGGCCCTTTTGCGACTTATCCTCTAAATAATTTGTTTCACCATTATACCCCCTAATCTTAGACAACTTGTGTTATTTACCCCCAACGATGTATTTTCGACAATTTTTGACTAGAATGTACAAGATGCATTTTTCTAGTTGGTTGCAAAAAAATAGGCAAAAAAAGTACCATAAACCGGATTTATTTTGGTCCAGAAATGCCGAAAATACACTTGTGGGGTGATTGGCATAAACTGACAAAGATTAGGGGGTATAAAGATGAAAAAAAATATCCAGAGACAATGTCAAAATCACGGGGTTTGATGTTTTCATCCCTTTACTTTATATTTTTTAACTATGATCAAATAGTTTGTAACGACAAATTCTTGAATTCTGTTATTAAAAGACAAGAAAAAATTACAAAATAAATTTGAGTAAATTTAAAAGTAAAATTGTGGTTCAATCTCTATCTAATCATCTGACTCAATTCTACAAGAACAATATTAAAATTTGTGGTGAAAATCTTCAATTTGATCTTCGTTGAAATGATTTGAACTTGGAGAAACGTTAATTCAAGGGTCTTGGACTTGATCTTGGATTAAACGGTAATTTGATTTGAGTATTTGACTTGAGGATTTGATGAGCCCTGATTTCATTTGGGGAATTGATGGACACCGATTTGACTTGGGGATTTGATTAACACCGATTTGACTTGGAAATTTGATGAACACCGATTTGACTTGGGATTTGATAAACAATGATTTGACTTGAGGATTTGATGAAGGATGGTATGATCTTCGTCCTTAGTTATTTGGATTTTCTGGTTTTTGATCTTTCTAATACGGATTTTGATCTTCAAAAACGATTTTTCGAGGGTCTTATGACTTGATCTCGGATCAAACGGATTTTTGGTTTGAATGTTGTTGAAGAACGGTATGAATTTGATTTGAATTTTTCCGGATATGTTGAAGATTTGATCTTCTTGGCAGAGACACAATCTTCAAAAAACGGTTTTTGGATGAACTTGAGGCTTGATAGCGGATTGAAAGGAGTTCTTAACGAAGAACACCTTGAAGATGGTTGAAGGATACCTTGAATGCCGCGAATAACGCTTGAAGATGGTTGAAGGATACCTTGGATGCCGCAAAGAACGCTTGAAGATGGATGAATTTGGTGGAGCGAAAAACTTAGAGCTTTTTACTCTTCAACTTGTGAATATTTTGTGTGTGTGTTTTCTTCTTCAAGACCACCTCTATTTATAGTTGTGGAGTGAATCTCAATTAGAATCTCCTGATGAGATGAACGGTTATGATCGCGTCTACAATTCCTTGATATGGAAGACTTTATCTAAGATAATCTTATTTCCATCTCTTGAAGATTGAGACTTGGTGGGGAATTCTTTTCTTTGTTGAGATTTGGTGGAGAATTCTTTCCATCTCCTAAAGATTGAGATTTGGAGGAGAAGACTTTTCATGTCTTGAGATTTGATGAGCAATTATTTTCTTGTCTTAAGATTTAATTAATATATTTAGTAGCAACTTTGGCACACGCGGGGACTGCGTGTAAACTATATAAATTATCAAAGAAATTTTCATGTAACACAACTTTAATATAATTTATAAAATTGATGCAAATAATAAGGAAACCAATATGTTCTGCACATTAAAAATCACATTAAAAATCACGTAAGAAATTTGCTAAATGTGTGGAGGAATTTTAAGAATGGTATTAGTTACTTATTTAATTACATATTTTTTAATTGTTGAAAAATCAAAACATGGGTATTTTTGTAAACTCAAAATTTGGTATCCAAACTGCTATTTTGTGAGTGGGAGAGCTTTGCTTTTAATATAGTAATAGATTTTAATCCCTCAAAATATTTAAATTAAATAAAATATATTTTGTATTTCTTGCATTTACCATCATTTAACAAAATTAATATGTCTACACAGTGCATCAAATATATACATATAGATATGTTGTACTATTCAATGCACAGAAGAATGGACAGGACGCGAATTAAATGCACAAGTTTACATTTAGCATGTGGTAGTAATGTCTTCGAATGCTATGTATCAACTTCCAAATCGCAACTGCCAATAACTGAAAACGGTAGAATCCACACATGACCCATATAACCAAACTTCTTATCTTTTTTCATTAGTGCGATGCTTGCCACATGCACGAACCGGAATGTTGATGATAATGTTCTTCAAGATGTTGATGATAATGTTCTTTTCTTTTTGTTGGTGGGGGTTGGTATATGTATATTGACATACATAATGCACACATGCACCAATCGGAAAATACAACGTAACACGACGTAACACTCAACTTTAATTCAGAATAATTTAGTTAGATTATATTGTATCCTATCACATATCACAACCTTCAAGTTTAGCCTGTCGTGGGGACAATCAGTGAAATTGATCATCATCGCCGTTTACTAAATATAACATTTAATCAGTAACTTCTTGTTCAGCTACGCAAAATGATGTTCATACAAATATGTAAAAGAGAGAAGATCAAAGTACAAGAAGATTTAAATCAAGGCAAAGATGGCAAATGCAAACATGCTCATCATTTCTGCTCCAAAACCGCAACATAATCTATATATGCATCGATAATCTATGATAAGAACATATTATGTTAAAGAAGCTCAAGCTTCTCATATATATGTATATACTTGTACTATGTAAAAACTATATATTAAATTACATCTTATGATACATCCGGACTTGTGATCCTATTAAGAAAGATACATTTCTCATGCCCGGATACAGCTCGAACTCCTTGATCAGCGCAATCTTATGTTAATAAACCATCAAATTAATCCAGAAAAGAGGGAACATTAATTTATTTGATCAAGTCAATTAGTTAATCACCTTATTTATTTAATTGTGGACCGGAGGATGCGTTTTTGGTGGCAAGTAATCCAAATTAAACCCTGGAACTTCTGGCTCTCCTTTTTCCTTGTGAGGTATTCTCCAAGAAACTGATGTTAGAGACTTAGCCCTCGATGATACTCTCTCCTTCTCGTTTTTTGCCTCTATTTGCTTTCCGGGATGAACATATTTTTCTTCTTTTGCTGCTATTGTGGCATTTGGTACCAAAGATTTTGTGGTGAAGACCCTATCTGGATACAACTTCTCATTTATCTGCATGGAGCCCCAAATTGCGAGATGCGGTTATGCATTTGTAAAATTGATTTTTGATGTTTAAATTTTGTCTCCGCTCCTAATCATTAATGAGTTGCCAGTGGGCATAAACAAGAAAAAATAAAATAGTATCACAAAAGAAAAAGAAAAAAAATAGTTGAGCTTACCTTGCTTTTTGAGGCCACTCCAAAACTTCGTGCATTAGTTGCATGGAAATAACAACATAGAAGAACCACAAAAAGAGAGGATATGTTTAACATTTGAAGCAGCCAAATAAAGATATATCTCAAATGCAATAACTAAATTGCGACAGAGGTCAGATACAAAACTTCCAATTCTCGAATTGAAGAATCAAGTTATCAGATATGACAGTTTATATACAACACTAAGTTGTAATAAGCAGCAAAAAAATGGAAAGGAGAAGCATTAAATGCAATATTTTGTAGGAGTTAATTTTGTTCTTGTTTAGAACATGCAAGTGTATGGGGGATGAGAAGAAAAATTGGGAAATATAGATATGGGTGACCCCCTATTTGTCTCTTTCACATTTTCGATCAATTGGGACCCCAAAAAATCAATAAAAAAACATAATTAGCAAAACTATGATCTTTTCTAATTATATAAGATGAAGAATTTGGAAAGAGTACAAAAATAAGTTTTTTGCTTTTTCCATGACTAATTATTCGAAGTAACTTAGGCATAAAAAATCGGAAAAAGAACATGAGAAGCAAAAAAGCAAGAGCCTGTCCAATTTTTGTTTCCACCGAGGAACCCCTATTTCCTTGTCTTTGTGCGCGGAGTTCTAGCTTTTCTCCCACAATGTTACATTGAAAATCTACCATTGTTTCTATTTTAATGTAGAAAAGGCAAAAATTGAGAAGCCTTTTTAAGATTATGAAACAAAACTGGCATAGTGAGCTGTATGTCCCTATAAAATCCTATCGATACATGACAGATTAAGGGCATGAAAGAATGAATAATATATACAAATTCTAGAGTCAAAGATTTTCATTTACATGCTTTTGAAATGGATCCTTTCACGTGTCGAAAGGGTAAAAAATTATTGTTGAATATACAATTGTTAGAGGCAGTTTTATTGGTACACGGTTAATTAATCTTTTCTCTAATGAATTTTTGTACAACTTTTTTTGTCAATATTAATTATTTTCTCTTTTTTAAAAGATTTTCACTAATTACATTTGCCCAAATTAGTTATCTGCATACCCTGTCTTGTTGGCTGAAAAATAGGTATGAAGCAACATCATGAAGAGAAGATTTTATCTTACTCCCAAGTCCCCTAACGTATATTGTGTTTCTCACTTTGTCTCCTAAAGTTTCAAAAGTAGCGATGTGCCCCTTAAGGTATGTTGAATACTCTCGAACTAAATCTCACGGGCAAAAATATGGACATGTGTCCACAATAAACAGTTGATCAATGGTTCAGGGAGAGTATTATCAATACCTTGGGGGACGCATTGCTAATTTTGAAACCTTAAAGGGTAAAATGAGAAACATACTTTAGGGCTTAACAGAATTTTCCTTTTTTTATATTCTTAATAAGATTTTTGGTATATCAAATTAATTATGATCAGTTTGCAGAAATACTAGACATCAGTCTCACAAAATTAAACAAGATACATTTAGAGGATGCTTAATCGTGAAAGTGATGAATTCGAAGAAGCAAGATTGCATGTTGATAGTGGATTATTACAGTGAATGTTGCAACAATATATCAAGCACTTTTCGAGAATTGAAGAACTTGCTATCAGCTTATATAGCACAATCTCTCGACGAAAACATGTAATGGGCGCTGCATTCTAAATACGTTTCCTTTCGGGAGCTTTTTTCTTAGAGGTAACCATTTTTTTAAAAAAGTGTACTAATTTAGAAATAAGGTTCTAGACTAAAAACAAAGAGTGCACGAAGCATAGTATTTTGGTCTTATTTCGTCACGGTAATAGAACACGGTAAAAATATACAAAATGAGATATAAATAATCAAAATAATGTTATCCAACTTTATTATCGGACTAGCTTGGTCCGGAACACTTATTACAAGCTTACTAGGTAATATAAACTAATTACAAGATTAATATAACGTATCGAATCCTCTATGTTCGATGCGGACGTGTCGAATGCCTTTGTTCGATGCGGAATAATTAACACTGATTCGAAGTTGTACTTGATGGTATCGAATTCGATGCGTGCTTAAGGGTGTCGAATTCGATGCGTACTTTCCCGTATCGAAGGAAACAAACACTGTTTGATCACGTGTCGAATGAGAATTGTTCGATCCGATGCATATCGAATGAATAGTGATTCGATGCTGACTGTGCTGAAGTAGTTGTCTTCTCAAAATGTGCCCGGATTACGAGGGGACGAGCTATTTATAGCTAACGTCCTATGGGTCCCACGGCCCAATATATAAATGTGCATCGAATCCTGTCGATTCGATGCGTTTATGGGCCGGTCCATTAACAAAGTATTGGGCCAATTTTAAATCACACCCATCATATAGTCCCCCCAGTTTGGGAGACGATGTCAAGGTGAAGATCGTCTTCCAAACTTAAAGGATACTGTTGGAATTGCTCTGAACAGTCTGCGCCGTACCATTTTAATAAAACTTTTATACATATTACCAAATTTTTACTGATTTGGGATATTCCTAATCATATGTGATTCTGGAACGGTTCACGATAGTTCTATGAACATTAACTAAATGCATCGAACAGCAGTTGTTCGATGCGTCAGATAGATCGCATCGAACGATGTACGTTCGAAACGCTTATTCGATGCGTTAACTGAATTGGGCCTGATGGGCCTTTCACTCCCTATATAAAGGCAAGCCTGCCTTGAGGAGCTCATTCTGCTCCTCACGCACTCCGCTTCTCAGGTAAGACGCATCGAATTGGCGTCATTCGATGCATTCCGCATCGAACAATACCGATTCGATGCGATCAGCAACGAATCGTGTTTGTTCGATGCGGTGTTATACAAATTTTTAGCTGTTGCGCCCCGATATTTTAACGTTTGTATGGCCATTTTTAACTTGTTTCTATGTTCTGCTTAGGATATAAAATTTTATCAAACGAAAGCTCTCTCTTCCGGAAAATCACTTAAGGTAAATAATTTGTCCTTATTTTGCTGTATTTTCTTTTCAAATAATTCCCTTTTTTCGTATGTTCAAGAGATATTGCGAGAGCCTAGAGTGACATGTTCGTCCTTAGTCGGCCTCCATTTTTAATTTATTTTAGTTCGCTCTCGTCAAAGATGGTGAGCAATGAGTCAACTTCTGGGAGTGAGTCGAGTACTGGCTCGAGCTCCAATTCCATTAATAAGAGGGAACCTTCTAATGCTCCCGCGGGTTTGAGCCCAGTTGAAGTAAATGAATTTGATTTAATAGACATAGACACAATTGATTCACCCGCGGGTAACAATCCCGATGCAAACACTGAACAACCAATGCCTGAAATTGAAAGTGATAGCTCGCTCATGTCATCTTATCGGGATAATCGCGCTCCCAGCGAGGGTGAAGAAGATGTAGATTATATCAATAGAGAGTTCGATGATCATGTTGAGGTCCCAGAAATGGCCTATGATCAGTATGTTTCGCGCCTCCAACATAGTCGTAAGGGGTTGCGCGTTAAATTCGATATACCCGATAAGTATAATATCGTCCTCCCCAAGCCCAATGATCGGATGCATACCCCATCGCTCGGGCATATGACTGTGTTTGTTGGTCAGCTCCTCAACGGTCTTCGTTTTCTAATCCCTTTTGAGCTAAGATGGCTTCTGAGGATGATAGATCTTGTGTCCGCTCAACTCACGCCAAACTCTTATGGGAATTTGATTGGCTTTATTATTGTCATGAAGGCGTTGCGCCAACCACAAAGTCCCAATGAGTTTTACGCTCTATTCGAGATTGCGAGGCGTGAAAAGGGATTTTATCATGTCAAAGCACAAACGAATCGCAAGTTCTTGAATGGTGGGGCGACCGGATATGGGAAAGATTGGAAGAGACAATATTTTTATATCGAAGAGAGTTATGAAGGGGAGTTTAGGATGTATCGCCGTGAATGGTATACTGTGTCAAGGGTAATGATACATGGAGGCGTGTCCATAACTTCATGGGATTGCGAGTTTATCCCGACTTTAGTTCGAGAACATCAATTTGATGTTAAAAAAACTAGTTGAAAATCGAGTACTCTCGTTAGCTGGTTTGTCCCCAGTGAAATATAACGGGAGGATGACCCTTGGTATAACTGCGCAACTTTCTTAATATTTTTTGATTTACGTCTCGTTAAGTATTCTAATAATATAATTTCCTTGCAGCTAATTATATTATGGAGCATCACACGAGGATAAACCAGACCGTTGCTGCTGATCAGGTGAGCTCTCAGACCAACATTGTTACCGATATCCCCCCCCCCCCCTCGAAAGAGAAAGAGTAAGGGCAAGAAAAACATTGCCGGTCCTTCTATTGTGGCCGTTGCTGATTCTGCAGTCGATCCTTTCGAGGATACATTGGGGGAAAACCGCGACAGTATACAAGGTGGTGTTGAAGCTTCTGAGGGCCTGGCAGGTGGTCCAGGTGACAATATGGAAGGCGTCGCCCAGAGCAAAAAGAGAAAAATGCCCCAAACTCGGTCACAAACCGGAGGGGCTATTCCACCAGCCGCCCGAACAGGTAGGCATAGCGCTGCCAACGCCCCGGCCCATACGACCGGGCTAAGCACGGGAATTGGATCTAGCCAAGGCCCTCGTGACCGGGCCGGTGGGTTCGAAATCTCAGAAGCCAAAGCTATCGACCATTTGAAGGCGATCTTGCCTAGTCTAGTTGTTCCTCTCCCAGTTTCGGCTGAAGAGAGGAGGATGGTGGAGCGGAATACGCTTCATCTGCTGACAGCGGTAATTATTTCTGTCCTTTGAGCTAATCTTTGTTTAACTCAAATTTTATATGTTGATTTGATTGCTCATTAATTGTTAGGCGGTCGGTTTCGTGGACTATGTATGCGGCGCTGATGGAGATTTGGGAAACGGCCGCTGGTGGTGATTCTGCTGCCTTTGAAGCTGCCCTTGATGACAAGGAAAAGGCGCTGCAAAAAGTCAGTGATTATGCCGCAAGGGCACACGCCGATAGAAAGGCAGCGAAAAAGGCGCGAGAGGAGGCTGATCAGCTCAAAGAAGAGCTGACCAAACAAATCAGTGAGCTCAAACGGGAAGTGGCAGTTGCTAGAGAAGAGGCATATAATGCTGACAACATTGGATATCAGCGCGGCCTTGCCGAGGTAAAATATTCCCAATTCTGGTGTTTTAAGCTCCTTTTGTATTTTATTTTATTAATAACTTCATGGCCCTGTAGGTTTCAACTCAGCAAAAAGTGGAGATTGCCGAAAAATTTCTGAGGAGCAACACTTTTCGAGAGATTTGCACTCGCCGAGGCGATCTCGAAGCTCGCAACGCTCTAGTTCTGATTGTGCGTCAGTTTTATGCGACGCAGTATGTGCGTGGCGGTTTTAAACCAGACTGGTTGAGCCTGTCTCTAGGGCCCAATCGAAAACCTCTCCAGCCCCGTACAACTTCTGAGCCTGCAGAACCTGATCAGCTCGCCTCGCTGCTCGAGAGTGATAATCTTATCCTCCAAGGGCTCTCAACACCGCCTCTCATGCCTGATCCGTATCCCTCCTCTGAGGATGAGGAAGAAAATTGAACCAGCAAACCTAATGCCTTTTTAGCTTTTTTATGCTTATGAACAATTTGTAATTTTAATTTTGTTTTATTCGTGGCGCTGCGTCGCTCTTATGCATTTGAACAATTTGATTTTCTGCGATATAATGTTTATGAATTCTCTTTTTGAACTGGTTCATTATCTATGCTCATGACTGTTGCCTTTTATTTCAATTTCTTGTATTGGTTTTTTACTTTATTTTGACAACCTGTTGGTTCTTTATTGTTCAATTTGCGATGAAGAGTTGAATAAGATTTTTCCTTACACAATTATAATCGTCCTATTTATTATTATTCCATTTAGGAGAAGGTTTTGCTTGCCTTTTTGGACATAGCTTAGTTGTTGTTACTCGTCTCCTGAGAGTTTCATTCGTGTTTTCTCAAATTGTGGGTTTTAACGAGCACTTACAGTGTTATAAGTAGTGTATGTTCCTTGCTTGTTATTCCAAGCAATCGTGGTAACAATTGCCATTCCGGAGAGAATCATTCGTCCCTCCTTAATACTCTTTGGGAATTGCGGTGTTTCGTGCCATGATGAGCAGAGTCTCCGCTCTTCTGGTCGCACTAGGGATTTTCGGTATCTCGTGCCACTTCGGATAGAGTTTTCGTCCCTTTTGTTGCCTCTGGCTTTTTTCGGTATCGCATGCCACTTTGGGCAGAGTTTCCATTCTTCTGGTTGTCTTAGGGACTTCCGGTATCTCGTGCCACTTCGGACAGAGTTTTCATCCCTTTTGTTGCCTCTGGCTTTTTTCGGTATCTCGTGCCACTTTGGGCAGAGTTTATGTTCTTCTGGTTGCCTTAGAGATTTTATGTCCTGCATACATTTTATTATGCAGATTAGGTAGAACTCATGCAAATCAATTAATCAGATGTAATCTTCTTGGATAAACCAAATCAGATAATGTGAACATATCAGAGCTTGAGTCATTGCTCAGTTGCTCTGACTTTTTGTGTTGTCCTCCAGATTCCTGTTTTGATGTTCTTGTTTTAAGTACATATTTGTCCCTCATGCATGTCATAGTAGAGAGAACGAATATAAATTGTTCAAAATACTCAAAATGCTAAGGATTCTTGTAAATTGAAGTGGAATCTTTTAATCAATATGCTCCATTTGCCTAGGAACCAAAGCACTTGCTGCATCTTCTTCCTGTTGTGGCCATGTCTGGAGCGAAGTTACATAGCACTTCCACCCTTCGATATGGTCTGCTATGACTTCACCTGTACCGCTTGAGGTAGGAAATTTCACCATTTGATGATAAGTCGATGGTAAAGCTCGGAAAGCATTTAGCGCTGGTCTTCCTATGATTCCGTTGTATGCGAAATGCATGTCAACGATAGCGCTGTTCCCAATGACGTTGGGAGCTTAAACATTCCTAGTGGGACTATCTCTGGACCTCCAGATCCGTGAAGAGATGTCCTCACTGGTTCTAGTGTTTAATTATTCAATCCCATTTTCACCAACGTAGAACTGAATAGCACATTTACTGAGCTTCCATGGTCCACTAGCATCTTGGTGACTCCATAATTAGCTATATCCACCGTTATTACCAAAGGGCAATTTAGATTGGACATCTGTATAGCTTGTGCACTCAGCTTCCTTAAATCTGCTGTGGAGAAAGTGATTTCCTCATGCGGTATCTCTTCAATTCTCAGTATACTGGCCATATTGACAAAATTATCTGACTCAACCATTATTGTGATCATTCTTCGTCCGTTAGTGGAATCCGCACCCCCCCCCCCCCCGTACCCGGTCCTCCTGGTATCAAATTGATCATTCATTTCCTGGCATTTCCATCTTCAATCTGAGGATACTGGAAAAGTTGCGGTTCATCGACTACCCTTTGCTTATCCTTTCTGGGGGATGGAGTTCTCTTTCGGTTGAGATTGTTTTCTTGTTCCTGCACCTTCTTGACATATTCCACGAGTTTACCATCCTTTACCAACCGTTCAATTTCATCCTTCAAATTTATACATTCTTCAGTATCATGACCCTTCTAATTGTGATACTTGCAGAATTGACTTGAATACATCGTTGCCTTGGATTCCCTCATTGGTTTAGGGTTCTTTAACCAACCTTTCCTCTTTGTTGCCCCCAAGGACTGTCATAATGTGAGCATTTAACGGTGTGTACCATCTAGGCGAACTCTCCCTTTTGTAATTCTTGTTCCTGTTGTTGTTGCTGTTACGGTTTTGATCTTCTCTGCCTCTTTCTCTATCTTTCACAGCGGCAACAATAGGTACTTTAGCCACCATCATTTCCTCAAAATGAACCACCTCTTGTGCTATTTTATTGATCTCTTCGATGGTGGTGGGTTTACGTCTGAGTAGGTCCCCACTGAACATTGTATTGGCGGTTGCTCGAAAAGTATGCTCACAATCATCTCTCCTGATGGGCTATCAATCCTTAATAGCTCCGTATTAAAACGTTTCATAAAGTCTTTCAGACTTTCATTAGTTTCCTGTTTCATTGTATAAATATGTGAGTGATCCAAAACCAATCTAGATTGACTGGAGAATTGATCTTCGAACATCTTTCTCAATTGGCTGTAGCTTTTGATCAGTCCAGGAGAAATCCGATTAAACCAATCCACAACTACCCCTCCCAGAGTTGTTGCAAATATCCTTGCTTGGATATTGTTTCGTGTTCACACACGACGCTCACTGTTACTCCTATTTGCAGCCATCTCCGTCACATTTTGAACCAACCATTCGAATCGGAAGAACATTCCGATGCTGGTGCCAAGTTTTCATTCGTTTTGAGTTACCATCGTCATAACGGTGAAGCTTCTTGTCATTTCAGATCCGCACTCTTCCGGTCACCATCTCAAAAATCGAAATCGGCCACTCGAATCAGGAGATGTTTTCGAGTCAAGGGTGAAGTTTGTGGATTTTTCCGACGACCTCTCGCTGGAGGTGTTTGGGTTTTCGCAAAGCCAATCAACTAAATGGTGTTTGCGTCTGTTTTGAGTGCGATATTTGGCACCCCCTCAGTCACCCGCATCGATTGATTGTGGTGCCGTCGATTTATATTGATCTCTCAACTTTCCGGCATTCCAACGGTCATGTTCTCCGACAGGAGCGGACGGATACAGCCAACGGGGTCAAAAGGTGCCTAGATACGACCGGTGGACGTGGGGAGCAAGCCGGCAGTGGGTGGGCCTGACACATTGTACTTTTTGTCCCCCACTAGTGCCATCCTAGTCATACCTACCGCACGCCGTTCGTTAGTGGGTGCACCAGGTCCTGTTCCCCGCTAGTGCAGGTACAGGTCAGCGCACGCCAACGTCTGCGGGTAAGTCTGACTCCGTCAGATTTTTGTCGCAGCCAGTGCGAGTCCTTGTCAGCAAATGACGTTGGGAACAGACTTCTCGCCAATTTCGGCCAATTATGAACAGAATTCAAAAGTTAGTAATCCTTCATCATCCCCGCCACCTTTCAAGAGGAATGTGAATGACAATGCAGAGAATGGTGCTTCCGTTTGGATCAAGCCGAAAGGATCAACGGTCGAGATAAAACATTTGCCCAAATTTTGCGACCACAATCGAAGGCAACCAAGGACTGGAAATTTCGCAATGTCAACAAGTCTCTTGTGGACGGAGCGGATGGTAAACGCGAGTTTGTGGTTCGCAAGTCCTTCTCCATGGTGGACGGCAAACCGACGTTGATTTTCAACGAAGAGGAATGCGACAAACTGGATGCCCGCTTGGGGAGGTCACTTATTTGTAAGTTTCCGACCCTTATTCCAAATTATACATATGTTAAGCATGCATTCGAGTGACTTAAGCTCGTTGGAGGTTACACCTATGGTCCTCTCGGTCCCAAACACTTGCTTCTCAATTTGGAACTTGAGGAGGATTATTCGAGACTGTGGCATAACGGTACACTTAATTTCCTTGGTATTGCTAATGGTACCATTTTCAAATGGACACCGGAGTTTGAGATTGATAAAGAGCCGCTGGTTGCTCCCATTTGGATCGCATTGCCAAAACTGCCACTAAGGTTCTGTCATCGGGAATGCTTCATGGAAATAGGGAAATTTTTTGGGAAACCATTGCGCATTGACGACGGAGCAGCGCTACTGTCTTGGCCGTCCCTTCCTCGGATCCTTGTCGAGGTTAATGTCCTTGAGCAGAAGTTGGACCACATCCAAGTAGCTACTACTCGCAAAGGTCGAATCACTAAGATAAGACAGTCGGTGGTGTATGAAGATTGGCCGGCGTATTGTTCGAAATGTTGTGTTTTTGGACACGGGGTCGATACATGTGTCGTGGAAAAACATGGAACTGTCATCGATGATGACACATATGCGGATCTTGCAACATACCACAACCAACGTGCGGTTAAAAAAGGGACGTTCAAAGCACGTTTTGTACAGCCAGCGCAGCCGCCTAATAAGGAAACCGAGTGTGTCAACTCTTTCAATGTTCTTAACTCGGATCCTAAGGCACAAGATACACCGACGGTGAACAAGAGTAGGGACGATGATTTGCCCGTTAAAGTTGCACAACAATCCGAGAAAGTTGCCAATACACCATCGCACGAGCAACAAAAACGTATTACACCGACGCCGATCAAACCTGCAAGCCCAAAACAGGATAAAGAGAAGAAAATAGAAAACGTGGTGGAAGCCGAAGCAAAGGAACAAAACAGTGATAAAGAAGAGACACATAGCCGTCAGGAAGAAACCGAGGAGTCGGAATCCAAGGAGGATGAGACAGAATATGAAACTGAAGAGGAAGAAGAAGAAGGGCCAAAATCATACTCGGAAATTAAGGCGGAAGAAATGATTCATTGCATTAGGACCGAGGAGATGACTTTTGAGCGCCTTCACCGAATTGACAACATTTTTGCTAACTATATCAAACGGAAGCCAAATCCGTGTTGGGAGCAAATAGCACTAGCCAAAACAAAGAGAAAAGAGGCAAAAGCGGCAAGAAAGAAGTTGCAAAAAGAACAAGAAGCCGACGATGACTAAATCATTATCAGCGATCCCCTTGGCCGTGGACTTTTTATATAGGCATCAAAAATTTGTATTTGCTACTTTACCGTCGTTTTGTACTTGTTGTATTTTCTTGTACGTTGTATTCCGGACTGCCTTCGTAGTCCTAGTTATCCACGAGTGATCAAGCCGGCGCGGCTCATCACTTGTTAACTTGTTACCGCGCCCCTATTTTCCTTTTATGTTAAACTTAATTTATGCTTGGATATTGTCTTTAAAACCGTAAAGGGACAGTTTCCTATCCAATTGAAAAGGATGATCTCGGGGATCAGACTTACCATGGTAAGTTTTCAGTTCCGGTATCTTTACCCCTTGTTCCAAGATTTTCGATTCTATCTCTTTACAAAATGGACTACGGTTATAAGTGTTGTACTCTGGTTCCATTTGAGCCTCGACTATTGCTTTCCCTTTCTCATGCCTTTCTATCTCTCTGGCCATTTTATCATGCTCGCTTCGTGAATCATGACCGTCTGGATGTCTTCTGTCATCTCTACCTTTCCTCATTCGTAATTCTTCTCTTTGGTCTTATTCGCCATTATGTTCCCTTATGGAATCATGACTCTATGATCGTCTCCTATCTTCTATTCTTCTCCGTTCAATAACGCGATCTTCCTCATTTTCTCTTTCTCTCCTCTCAAGATGTCTTCTTGATTGTACCTCGATCGAGACTAACTTCTTTCCTTGATCATCTCGGGTGGATTTTCCCTTACTTTTCATTCCCTCCGATGCATGTCTACTTCTTCTATCATCTTGTCGGGATTTTTCTTTCTCCTTTCCCTTCAATATTCGGGCAACAGAACCTTGTTCCCTTAATGCTTCTGGATGTTCAATAGGAGATGGTATCAAAACGGGTGGTGATGGACTCAGTACTTCGATCAACGCGGCTTTTACCATTGCTAATAGTTCATTATTCATATTATATGGAATCGAAGCACTCGTCGCTGACGCTCCAGTTGCACCTGCTTCATTACTGTGTACCTCCACACCTTGAATTCCTTGATTTTCCCTTCTTGCTGGTGTTGGTACTGCCGCGGGTATTATTGATGGTCCCGCATTATCCTGCATCCTCTGTTTAGGTATATTTTGTTCTGCTTCTCCCATAGCTCCCTCCAGAGCTTTACTGCGTTATCAGGTAATTCTACTCATGATGTCTAATAAACTAATAAAATCTAGTGCTCCCACAGACGGCGCCAATATTTTGGTCTTATTTCGTCACGGTAATAGAACACGGTAAAATAATACAAAATGAGATATAAATAACCAAAATAATGATATCCAACTTTATTATTGGACTAGCTTGGTCCGGAACACTTATTACAAGCTTACTAGGTAATATAAACTAATTACAAGATTAATATAACGTATCGAATCCTCTGTGTTCGATGCGGACGTGTCGAATGCCTTTGTTCGATGCGGAATAACTAACACTGATTCGAAGTTGTACTTGATGGTATCGAGTTCGATGCGTGCTTAAGGGTGTCGAATTCGATGCGTACTTTGCCGTATCAAACGAAACAAACACTGTTTGATCACGTGTCGAATGAGGGATGTTCGATCCGATGCGTATCGAATGAATAGTGATTCGATGTTGACTGTGTTGAAGTAGTTATCTTCTCAAAACATGCCCGGATTACGAGGGGACGAGCTATTTATAGCTAACGTCCTGTGGGTCCCACAGCCCAATATATAAATGTGCATCGAATAATGCAAGGATGCGACAATAATACTGGATCGGGTCATGTATACGTTCTGCATAACAACTGCCAATTTGTTTCACTCCATATATAGATCTACTAAAACAAGGCACTAGTGAACCCACGCGAATATCAGTTTTTCGACGCTACCTAATTAAACCAGAATTGAGATTAGCTTTTTTTTTTCTGCAGTTTTAAGTAAGACTTTCATATAATTAATACATATGGTACTAAAATTAGATAAAAGTATATAAGATTTAAATGTAGTTGTCACGTGTTAAAAGAATCGACAGTACTGCATATATATATATATATATATATATATATATATATAAATCAATTGGCATAAACTTTATTTCGTGTGATTGTTAGTATTAAGTATAATAATAAAAGGCAAGACAACCATGCATGGCTTAACACTCGTTGTAGCTCTAGCAAGGGACACAGAGGGGAGCCCAACCACCATTAACGGTCACATGTGCCACGTGGCCGAAGCCCATGTGCTCAACTTAGTTGGACCACAAGAAAAGGACCCGTCTGTTAGTTGTTGTTCCGGCGCTAGTGGTCCAAACTCCAAACTAATTATAAGTCCAAACATCCACTCATCAAATGTTTTTTCCCTTAGAATTCTGTAAAAGCGAGTGCATGTACTCTACTACTTTACATGTTAACACGTAATTATGTAAATGTATATATATATGTGTGTGTATGTATATATTAAAAAAAATCAGAATATTTACTCTATTGCTTAAATGCCAAACTCAGAAAAAGCATGGATTCCATCTAGCTAAGTTATTGACAGACATAACAGTTGTAAATTTTTAAGGGGTTTAAAATCTGAATATGTTGTACAACTGGCTTCCATTGTCTTTAGAGTATAGATTATAATATTTATACACACACATATATATACACATAAATAACACGTACACATAGAGGGTAGTGGGATCTGTGAAGGTGCGTTGACACGAAGAATTTCATAGACAAACATGCATGTCTTCCTAAAGAATTTCATAGACAAACATGCATGTCTTCCTAAAGTCTAGCATTCTTGATACTCCCACTCACCGTTGCCCCCAAGCCATACACACACACTTACTCTTTCCCATAAAATATGTATGGATTATGATATATTTCTATATATTCATATCCAGAATTAACCCCGTCACAACAAAGTTAACGTCCTGATTTTGTACCTCGTTCTGTTTGAGAAGAAAATGAGAAAGAATAGTGGACCAAAAAAACTTGCTCGAGTCACTGCCATTGGGAATCGTTTTGTATATATAGGTACACACATCAACATATGCCACGTTATTATTACATAATATTATGTAACATAAGCATAAAAAGGACGATTAAACATAAAGTACTATCCCCTAACTTAGGTTATTACAACCAAGTTACCAAGCTCTCTTCAGAGATAGACGATATCCCTGCATTATTAAGATTCTAAGAATCATCCTCTCTTTCCCTTATCAAAAATAAAAGCTTGATAAAAGCCAAAAAGATGGAGGATATAATCCATGCATGTCTTTTTCCTCGATTCAGCATTCTCCAACAAATGCAAATAGTCAATGACCCTTTTTAATTTAAACATACTTACCTACAATATTTAATGTAAATATAACAAGTATATATCAAAACATGTTAGCAATATCAGACACTGAGATAAAACAATAAGTAATTCACTTCGACAAACCATGATTCTTCAAATGCATGAGGCCCCCCACCCCCACCAAAGAAATACTGATGTGTTCTGGTCCCCAAAGGCAACCACACCGACACAAAATCTTGAAATTATTATCAATACAAAACATAGCTTCAGTCATGATATAGATGCAGATATTTTATCAATGGCTGATTCATGAGAATTTGATTAAATCACTAGTTTTACGCATACAACAATTCTGACGATTGCAACATCTATCAACACACATCATAATAACTGCAAATGGAGAAATATTATACTAGACAAGTCGTATGCAACTTAATTGTGGCCCAGCATCGAAAAAGAAAAAAAAAATCATTGGCAAAGCCAGAAGTAGTGTATGAAACATGATCCTCTGATACAACAATAGCTAACAACTAGATTAAATATAAAATGCCGAGAAGAAAATCAAAAGCCTACCCTTCTACCAGTAATTAATAAAACTACAACATAATTTTTCATTAGTCAAATGTTATCAATAACCTTAAACAATGAAAATGCATCCCACAATGTGTGAGATCTCTCCTTAAATAATAAGCTGACCTAGATGAACGAAATCAGATATAGTCTTCATGATGGCAAATCAGATCCTCTACCTTGAGAATACGTCAGCTAATCAAATGAATCGCGACTTAGGAAAGAATGCCTGTACAGATTATCAACATGATGATCAGTAACAATTCAACAACTGAAATCAAACTTATATAGAGATAATTACAACCAAACCCATGAGCTTTGGTCTAACCCATAAAATTAGAACAATTAAGATGTATATTCGAACTCTTCCTTTGTAATATAAACCTTAAGGGAGGATCTATCTGCAATATCATTAAAGTTTCAAGTAGTGTTATAGTTACTCAAACAATAGCAAAAGTTTCTCAGGAGGTGTAAGTGTAATTATCCCTTTAATTAAATCACAGAATTTAAAGCAAAACTCACTACAGAAACCATTTTGCGGCCTTTTGTTGGATATCATATCTGAAAATGCATCAACAAACTGTCCTGCCAAACTGCTTGGATCATCAATAAAAGTTTGTATAAAAGTGTTGACCACTCTACGTTCCTGCTCCGTGGCTCTTAAACTGAACCATGTCAACAATTTTAATCTAAAGTCCTTTTTAATATGCCCCTCACATTCCAACCAACGGATGATCTTGACACAGTACTCAAAGTTTTCATCCAAGCACTCGGACTCGCTGAGGACTTGAAAAGGCGACCCATTTGTCAGAGTGCTATCAGAATCCTGTAATTCTCTATTGGTGCCATGTCTCCTATTCTCACAAGTTGCCACCTTGGAGTTAATAGCTGAGACTTCCGCAGCTTTCCTCTGAAGATCGTGAGAGAAAGCATCATCATCTGCTTCAACAGCTTGCCCAAAACCATTGTCTTCATCTCTAGATGACTCAACAGGAGGGGTAAACTCCTCATTTAGATCAGGCACAGAAGCAACGTTTAAATCGAGTTGACGTGAAACAGACGGCAACCGTTTTTCTTGAGTTTCTTGCTTAACTACATCACAAGCACCACAACATTTCTGGATATTTGCACCATTGAATGGCTGAAAGTAGCCTTGTTCTTGAGCCAAGGCTAGCCTTAAGATCTTACCAAGGTCCCTAACCTTGAAACCAGGGTCCGACTCAATGTCTGTTTCGGTCCTCAATTGTCTTTTGGTGCTAGAACTCCCTCCATTACATGAATTCTCCTTATCAGGACTTCCTGGTACAGTGCTTGAAATCTTGTGAACTATTTCTACGCTTCTTGTGAAACATTTTGCCTCGGAGTGTCCAATATCACCAGCGTCTGTATAAGAGATTATCCGGAAGGAGTACTCTGTGCAGGGCTGCAGATTAGATATCCAAATCCTCCGCTGATCTCTTGGAAAGACACAAACAGGCTCTTTGGAGTATATTTCTTCTCTTGTTTTACAATACCAGAGTTTGAAGCCCTTAATATCAACATTGGATACCGTAGCTAATCCAATCAACAGAACTACAACCGAAGAAGATGTAACTTCCTCGAATATAAATTTGCAAGCTGCAGGGAGCGAACCCTCTGCAAAATGAAGAAAGAGTTAACTTAAGTAAGTGACAACTCAATTGAATTCCTGAGGACAAAAAAGCTGATAAGGTTTTACCAATGAAGTCAATGGTTGCAGTAGAATTTGAGGCCATCAATTCATCAGCTTTTTCAACTGCAATAGAGCAGAGTCTCTGCACCTCAACTGCTACAGATAATCTACTCACAATGCCTCGAGCCATCTTGGCTGAAACTCCATTGACGGGACCTACCTCAGTTTCTAACTTGGATTTGGCCTCTTTAACAAATTCATGGAGTTCACTAAACCTCGAAGTCCCATCAAGGAGCCTAAAACACAAGAATATCCTATAACATAGGCTATCTATTCGGCGCGCATCCTTTGCTATAAGTAACTGCTTCTTCCAGAATCTGATGATAAATAACAGGTTAGAAACCATGAGATACATCATTAACTTGCATAGTCAATGGTCTATATTTTGTTCAAAACTGGTGAACTCATTGCAATAACTTCAAAACTATATGCATTATCTTGCGCTAAGTCAGGCATTTAACAGCTCTCATGCACTGGTTTCTTTTGCAGTCGAAGGGAAGTGACAAACTTGATATGACTGAAAACGAGGTATATAACATGTCTCAATGAACAAGAACATCATTAAACTACACAAAGTGAATATTTAATATAACTCCTCACACCCCTTGATTTAGTACAGATGGTTATTCATAAATTGATATATATACAAAGCAATATCACAACATGTGATATGCCCAAAGAAGAGGAAGGGATGCAATATGCAAATAAAAGACATACCCAAGTATCCCCGAAACTTTGCCACAAGAAGCACAACAGTAGCTTCCATCCAGCTGCATCAATAGACCCAGGTCAATAACCCCAACCTTACCGCGCTGAAAAGCACATTCAATGTGGCAAGATAAGCCACAAGAGTCCGCAAGACCAGATTCGGATGTGCACTCCAACCAAAGACTTGGGTCCTTATTGTCATCAAATAAGTGACAAATGCAGCACGAGCACCTCTTGCAAAATGTGTCGTTGGTTGAAAGTGTGGCTCGGCATGCAGAGTTCTTACAGATCCATGAGTTGGAACATGCCGAATCATGACATTGATCTAGACTTTGTGGGATCCGAATAGGGTTTTCCCCCTTCCGTGGTTGTTTCTTCGGCTGCTGGTTAGAACTTGAAGATACTCTCTTGAGTTCATTATTTTTGGGTGATTTCTTACAAGCCTTTATAAGTTGTTCAGCCATTCTGTGCCTAATGATCCTTCTTCCTTCTTACTTTATGAGCTGATTCCAGAACAAGCTCTTCTGCAGCCGCGTTCAGCAATCCAGGGAGTTTTCAGAATCTTGCGTCTTCATAATACCCATTCTCACCCGCTTGCTTTGCTAACTTAGGTGAAGCCATTGACACCACAAAGCATATTAGAATTGCATTCTAATGCAGAACAGTACAGTACAATACAGTACAGAGGCCACCAAAATAAAATAAAAGTTGAAACAATCAAGGAGGTTAAAGAGAGTCACAGAGTATGAACCAAGTAGATTACAACCAAGTACAAAAACAACAGAAGTACCAAACACATTGTGCCACTTCCTGTATATACGCAGCTTCCGTTACTCATTTTCAAAATACAAGAACATGTCAAGACGTAATCAAACATCATCACAAATAGTTCGGTTCAAATTAATCTACAAATCATTAGAGTAAGAAACGGGCTTTGTTGCTGTGAATGATATTACTCCGAAGCTAATGGGGCTCTTTGTGGACAGTAGCAACAATATGTCGGGCTGAGCTCATCCTACGACACGCATTTGCTTTTGTTAAAGATAAGGACACAAAACTTGATACTAACTAAATGTCCCGTTAGGACGACAAGCATACATACGCTTTAAACACATATTTTTACACTTGTCTTGATCTTTTCCCTGACAGATAGTTTCACAAATAACAACAAACAAAATTGTTCTCCTTTTTCAGTTGACCACCATTCATTCATTCAACAAGTCACATAAAACGTAGGCAACTAAATAACAAATCCCTTCATGCATCATATCAGGATCTCCAAAATAATTAGTTATTGAACACAAGATAAGGGCGAATTAACCATTCCCACAACAAAATCAGCATAAACAGTAAACCTAAACGCAGAAACCCTAAGATTTATGCAAAAAAAAATTAATATTATTACCTTATGAGAAGAATTTAGGGATTGGAGATCTCGTAAATTTGATTTATTCCTCCAAAATCAGTGCGTTGAAACAGAGAATAGTAGTTAGCAGTAGCAAGAGGACTTGAATTTAGTGCGGGCATTGCATTTTTGTTACTACCAGCCTGCGCGTTTGTTGAGGAAGATTCGAGCGGGTCGGGTTCCCACATTTAGCTTAGGCCCATTTTTTAACTTCTTGCATATTTTCTTTTTCTTTTTTATTAACAACTCCAATAGACACGTCTCTTGTCTTTGCTTATACTTCTTTATATATATATATATATATATATATATATATATTTCTTTCTTTTTGTCATGGCATATAAAAAAAAATCAACAAATTGGAAGTCTGCTTATTGTTTGGTCTTTAACTTAAACTTAATCATTTTAATGGGAATTTTTACTTTGTAGTCCTTTATAGTAACCACGTTTCAAAATTAGTCATTTATAGTACCTCGGGCCGTTTTTGGTCCTCTAAAGTAACCACAATTTCATTTTTTGTCCTCTATAGTGTCCTGTTTGGTCCTTTTTGCTATGAAATTACGAGATTACCCTTATTTTTTGGCATTTGACTTGCACATGATCTGTAATTTCGATTATTTTTTTAATTTTGGTACAAATCTTTGAGTTATTATACTTACACCCCCACAATTTTATAATAACTATTTTTTTTGATAGTTATGTAATAATAATATTTAACTTATTAAAAAGATAAGCCTAAACATTTATTATTGTGTTATTCTTTTTAGTTGTACAAAATGTATACATTAGCAACTTAATAATTTTCTATAATTTGTTTTTTCTTTATATAATTTTATGTAAGTTTTTTAAAAACCCTATAATTAATATTAAACAAACAAATTTGAAATTATAAATATTAGTATTTTTCTCAATTCAAAATATCATTCATGTTTATCTATGTAAACTGTGAAATTTTATTCGCAAGTTTGATTTAATTGAGCGTAATTCCTAAATAAATCACATTTATTTTTGTTTTGAAGGAAAAAGGGGGAGTTGTTCAAACGATCATCAGCTTAACCTAGCATTTGGGGGGGGGGGGGGGGGAAATAACAACTTAAAAAATTAAACTTTATTTAAAATTACAAGTATATAATAATAAAATTCAGTATGTGTTTAAATTGTGAAGTATATTATTTGCCATTCTTTTTTAGTTTTCATGTTATATTAATGTTAATTTTTTAGCTTCAAAATTAATAAAAATGTTATAGGATACAACTGTTAATACAAATAATAAGTAATGAAACTATAAAATTTCACATTTGAAGAAAATATATTGTTTTAATTATTTCAAGATTTTCCTTTTATTTAATTTTTGGAGGTAAGATTATTCTCATTATTATTATTATTATTATTATTATTATTATTATTATTATTAGTGTGCTGTTAATGTACAAATTTTGTACAACTAAAAAAGAATTGAAATAATAATGAATTTTTAGGGCTTATGTTTTAAGATATTAAATATTATTATTACAAAGTTATGAAAAAATGGCTATTATATTATGGGGGTGTAAATATAACAACTGAAAAGATTTGATTGTAAATTGATGGAGAAAAATTGAATTGGAGGTCATGTGCACATCACATGCTAAAATTAAGGGCAAAATAGTAATTTACTGCAAAAGAACCAAAAACGAAACAAGGTACTATAAATGACCAATTTTAAAAGTTGGTTACTATAAAGGACCAACTTTGCGAAATTCTCCATCTTAATAGTATAATAATATCATTTCGTTGTGTTATAGCTAATAATATTACTAATGCCGCAATTGTTGACAAATCAATTTGTTATTTTGATTAGGTATTGACTCGTTATTTGGTGTTACGAGGTAATTGAGACGCCAAAAGAAAGCTTGAGAAATTGCAAGGTCGTTCCAAGATATAACAACAAATAACAAAGTCCATTAGGATAACACATAATCTGAGTGTCATTTTGGCTCATTAAATAGATTACAAGCCCTGAGTAAATCCTCGTAGGAACTACGCACAAAATAATATAGTTGGGTCTCATGGATGGGGTTCTACCTTCGAGGCGCGATTGATGTTCGATCCAATGTCAATTTTCCGTCCAATTCCATTAGGTATGTATACAACCATGTAGCTCAACGCAAATAAAAACTAGTTGTAATAGAAGAAGTACAAGTACAAAACATAAATAATATTTCTAGGTTCAACTAGAATCTATTTGATCATCGAATTAAAGTATTTAAGCTCATTTGCCTAAAGCAAGACACTTAATTCATATATCAGAAAAAGAGATGTATATGGCTTCTTTCATTCTCTCTCTTTTTTATCATGGGATGACGAGATTTTGGAGCTCTTAAATGCAATAGAAGAAATTAACCTGACTTCTAATATAGCAAATGACAAAATTTGATTCTCTATTTTTTTTAGTCCTTCCACACCACCAGCTATGACAGAAATTGTACTTGGTGCTCTTCAAAGGTACAACTAGTGTTGTATGTGTTATAGATCTCTTTTTTAAAACTAAAATTGTGGAGACTTGTTGAGAACTTTTGCACTAACTCAAAGTGTGTTATTTCATTTTGTAAGTCGTACGAAATTGAAGCAGTGGTGCTTTTCTTAACTTCCTTTTTACCATGCGGAATGACTCACTTGCGAAGCTCCTAAGGACGACTTTAAACTTGATTTTGGAGCAACAAATGACAAAATTTGACTTTCGCTTGACTCGGTTCTCCTAGACCATCATCAACTACCAATATGTGATTGTGGAATCTTTGTCCCAAAGCCATTTATCATTGCCCAGCTTGGTGACTATTACTTACATTCTCAGTTGTTTAGCTACCACAACAAACTCAAAAGGTGACAAAGGTTCAAATGCTTCATTGTTGAAAGAAACTATACTTGGTACACTACATGTGTTTGATAAAAAAAACATGTGAAGGAAATGCACTTAAGAGGTTACAAGTGCTTAATAGAATGCATGTGCTGGCAAATGAACACAATGGCTTGCAAGTGTCTCTATTTGTAATTATTTTACTTTTTTTGAGTGATACACAATCTACGCAATTTCGTGGTTACTGACATCAAAAGAGCAACTCTTCCATAAAATACAAATTGTTGATTACCTTATGTTTGATACGATTACTTTGAGAGGAATACTCGACGTTGTTTTACAAATAAGCAAGTTTTGCCATAATATCGGTATGCGAGTGTTCGATCAACATGATAAAGTGCTACTTGTTGTTTCACTACTATCCTTCTGATGAACAATGTTTTCACAACATTTGTTTAAGTTTTTTTAGGTTGTTGGGTTGTCTATCATGAAATGTATGCGGAAACCACATTCGATTCATGATGTTAAGGTTATATATTTATTTTCTTTGTGTTTATTCTTTGTTGATATTCATGTATTCGTTCGAAGAATAGTTAGCATGTGATGTTGGTACAGAGTAATTGGTGCATACATTGGTATCTTGGAGTTGTGTGCTTATTTTTATGATGCTAAATGCGTATCAGATTATATATATACAAGTATTTAGAGTTTTGTGCAATTGTATCAAACAATTTGGGAAATAAAGCAATTGTCGAGTTCTTGTCGCATAGGAAAAGTGTTGTTGGATTGACGTTCAGTTGATACAACTAAATTTTTTTATATGAGAATACAATTGACTTAAGCACACACACTATTTGCAACCATACACTCCATTCATGAACTCAAAATTTAGACACACAAATGATATCATTGCAAACTTTGTGGCCTTTGAAAGTTTTAATGTTGCTTTTGGATATTTAAATCAAGTGTAGTTGTTCGTTCTCACAAACCTCAGATGTGCCCATGCATTCTAACCTATTATTGATCACATTACACCAATTTGTATCCCCATTATTTGTACTTATGGCAAAATGCATTTTAAATATGGCACTCTATTTTTACATCTCAACTCTATACATCAAACTCAAGATAGAAATGGCAGAAATCCGCATATTTTTATATATATATATATATGTATATATATATATATATATATTGAATCAAATAAAACTTGTATTAAAAAATCTGGCGTTAAAACCTCCAAATACAGTTAGCATACATGAAGCAAGAAACGCAAATGCAACAAAAAAACCATCCTATCTATGCGGCGAAAACAATATCCAATCGATGTAACATCACTCCAACAGTCGTACAGGCAAGCTCATGAGCAACTGTATCGGTAGCCCTCCCAACCCAGCGAATGTGATACTTCTCGTGCGACTCAAAGAGTTCAAGGGAATCCACAACAATATTCATGTATTGCACGTCGGATTGTGTTCGATAAATAATGTTGTGAATAATATTAAGGCAATCGCCCTCGAACACCACATCGTGCCAATGCATTCCCAATGCCAATTTAATAGCCCAAAGTGC
The DNA here is from genome assembly GCA_948329865.1 of Linaria vulgaris. Classification (NCBI taxonomy): domain Eukaryota; kingdom Viridiplantae; phylum Streptophyta; class Magnoliopsida; order Lamiales; family Plantaginaceae; genus Linaria; species Linaria vulgaris. The sequence continues at coordinate 38,256,519 of OX415253.1, forward strand.
CGCTACAGCCTCAACACATGCAGCGTCAAAAGTGGTCGCATATAGTTTTTGCGTCGTTGTTAACGCATTACCGTTATAATCTCGAGCCACCATCCCAATTCCAACCTTGCCCTCCACGTCAAAACGTGCACCATCAAAATTAATCTTAAGGCTTCCCTCATTAGGCGGTTCCCATTCAGCCAAACTCGTTATTGGCATGAGTGAAATAGGCATCCCAACCTCCCTCCAATTTGCCGCATACGACATTGCAAAAGTGAATATATCCGACGTGCTTTGTGCCTTCTATCCCGCCAAGATTGCGTTCATGTTTTCCAGATGGCCCAGCACACCGTGATCGCCAATGTTACTTTCACCGAATCCATCTCCGCTCCCATGCGTACAAACCAATCCAGGAGACTCTCATGCTCGCGAATCATTGTTGCTAATGGAAAACACGCCAATGCCCAGCTTTGTCGCGCAACGGAGCAGCCAACAAATGTAGGGTGTGGATTCTCATTCCCCTCCCCACACGTGACACAACAGGTAAAGTCGCATACCTTACGTCGCGCAAGATTTGATCTCGTAGTAAGCACGTCCATGCAAGCACGCCACCAAAAGATTTTAATTTTGTTTGCACACTTAAGGCTCCATATTTTCTTCCACGCTTTATGTCCTCTTGTACTTGCATTCCCCTCGCTATTTCGTGCCCAAAGACCATGAGACATGATTAGGTAGTATGCACTACGCACCGTAAATAATCCACTTTGCTCATAATGCCAAATTTGGCAATCGTCGTGTTCCATACTACCCAACGGTATTGATAAAATCACTCTTACATAAATATCCCAAAAGAGCTCCCTAATCAGTGGTACATTCCACCATCCAGTTCCTTCCTCAATCAAATTTAGCACTTTTTCAATCGCGATAGTAGCTGCCCGTACAGTTATAGGCTGAAAGGTGGCGGGTCGCGGGAGCCAACCATCATCCCAGACCGAGATTAATGCTACATTACCTACTCTCCAACGCATGCCCCATTTGATAACTGGTATCGTCTCCCAAATACACCGCCACATGAATGAGGGATTACTACCAACTCGAGCCTCCAAGATAGAACATGCCGCAAAGTATTTAGCCTTAAATATGCGACTTACCAAGCCATCCAGATTACTGAAAATACGACATGCTTGTTTAGAAAGAAGCACCATATTAAACGCTTTAAGATTTCAAAATCCGAGCCTGCCTTCTTCTTTACTGCGACACATCTTCATCCAAGCAACCCAATGAATCTTGTTTTGATTTCCGCTTCCCCACCAGTAATTGCTAATAATGGGCTCAATTTCTTTGATCAAAGTATCAGGTAATCTAAAACAACTCATGACGAACGTCAGTATTGATTGCATCACTACCTTAATAAGGACCTCTTTCCCCGCTCCCGACAAAGTTTTTCATGTATAGCCTTGTGCCCGTTTCCACACGCATTCCCTAATAAAATCAAATAACTCATTTTTCGAATTCCTTATGACGGATGGAAGGCCCAAGTATTTCTCATGTTTTCCTGCAATCTCGACCCCCATAATTGCCTCTATCTCATGCGCTCACGACTCGCTGGCATTCTTGCTAGACACCACAACGGATTTTTCCAAGTTAATTTTCTGGCCCAATGTTGCTTCATACTTATGCAAGATATCCTGTATCCCCATCGCCGATTCCCTCGTTGTGTCGCAGAAACGAAGAGTGTCATCTGCGAACAATAGGTGGGACACTCTCGGTGCGCCCCTACTAATGGTCACTCCATGAATCACCCCTCGCTCCTCCGCCTTAGAAATCAATGTTGAAAAAGCTTTGGAAACCATCAAAAACAAATTTTTGGGGAAAAACTTAGTAGACTCCCGACCATTAAATTAGTGTAGAATAAAAAACAGTGCGCACTCCCAACATGATCAAAGAAACAAAGAAGCATGAAAACCTAGCTTAATCATTACATATTCCAAGAAAGACCATTCGACTCGATCATATGCCTTGCTCATGTCAAGCTTCAGAGTCATAAAACAACGATTGCTCATTCTCTTATTTTTAAGGAAGTGATTAAGTACGGCTACCAAAATGTTGTCAGTAATGAGGCTTCTTGGTACAAAGGATGATTGGGTTGGTGAGATTACCTCATTAAGGAACGGTTTCAAACGGTTAGCGATGACTTTAGATACAATTTTAAAGCTCACATTACTCAAGCTAATATGACGAAACTAAGACATGACATCCGGGTTAGTGCACTTATGAATTAAAATAATATTAGTAAAATTAACCACAAGATCAAGAATACGGTCATTTAAAAAAGCTAGCACGAAGCGAATAATATCATCACCCACAACAGACCATTTTTTTGAAAAAAAAAAGACAGAGAACCCATCCGGACCCGGGAATTTATAGGGATACATGTCCTTTAATGCTTTACGTACCTCGTCTGCTGTAAACTGCTGAAGTATGCTTTCATTCATGGCAGGGCTGACGCGCACGCCGACATCTCGTAATACCTCCTCAATAACATCACCTGAAGGTCTCGTGGAACCAAAGATTGACGTAAAATAGTCTGCTGTAATATTATCAATCTCACTCGGTGTCAATTTGAGGATGTCTACCGAATTGCACAGAGCTACAATCTCATTTTTCTTCCTTCTCTCGCTAGCTCAGTTATGAAAATAGGTCGTATTTCTGTCTCCCTCTCTTGACCACTGCACCTTCGCTCGCTATTTCCAGTAGACTTCCTCAGTATCTAACGACGCTTCTAGCTCTATTTTAAATTGTTTCTCCTCTTCCTCCGACTCCACCGTAATGCACCCCGATCGCAGTGCCAAAATCATTGCTTTTAAATTATCAATATTTTTCCTAAAATCAGTCCCTACTGTCTGATTCCACTCCCAAGCTTCTTTCCCATATTCTCCCCAGCATTAGAAGGCACCCCTACCTCGGTCGAGAGCTGCTTAACGAGCGCATCACAGTCAGACTTCCTAGCCCACGCTGCTTCAAACCGAAACCGTCCTGGTCCAGCCCTACCACTACGATCACGATGGCATTTAATGTCGATAACAAGTGTCGAATGGTCTGAGTGTTGAACCGGGACGTGATTGACGCGCGCGGTTGGAAAGAGAGCCATCCACGACGTATCAGTGCAAGCCCTATCTAACATTTCCCATACCGTGGTGAGGATTACAGTTGCACCAAGTGAACCGCGAGCTAGTAAATACCAAGTCACTTAAGCCCATAGCCGTGATTGCTTCTCTAAAGTTTTCAGTTTGCCAATTCACCCGTGGTAGCTTGCCTTGCTTCTCCCTTTCACTAAGAATCTCATTAAAACCACCCGCACAAAGCCTCGGTCCCCCATTTGTCCTTTAAGTTGACGAATTAAATTCCACGTTGTCATACACTGTGTCCCGTCTGGTTCACCGTATATCCCTGTAAATCTTCAATCCACATCCCATGTCAGCCCCAACACCACCACGTCAATATGATTAACAGACATACTAACAATTCGAACATCCACTGATTTAGCCCATAGCATAGCTAAGCCACCCTAGCGACCCCTAAGGTCCATACTAACACCAAAATAATCCAATTGCCCCTTAATAACCTCTATTTTACGTGAACTACATTTTGTTTTGAAAAGGAAAATAAGAGAGGGGTGATAATGTGAGACCATCTGCCTCAATTCTCGAATTGTCCAAGGGTTCCCCAAGCCTTGGCAGTTCCAACATAAGATACTTATTGCTCGTGGCGGGGTTGCGTCGCAACCTCAGCCAAATGTGTGTCGTTGTGCGTCTCTATATCATATCGCTGTTTTTTCTGACCCCAATAACCTCGTCACTCATCCATTTGATGTTAGAGCTCTTACCCAACAACGTTATATCTGTAGAATTTCCCTTCATCTTAATCAACGGCTTTCGGGTTTTTCTCGTCGTGTGAACCTCACCTGCATGCATACGCTGATCTGAAGAGACGATGCGTTCGAATTCGTTATCGCTACCCCTATTATCCTCTTTGTTCAGTCCCGATAAAACTTGATATGTTGCTACTACAATCTACTCGTTATTTCCATTGTTGGCCCCCGAATCATTTCTCGGTCTCTCGATACCAGCAGGAAACACCCCGCTCTAATTCAGCCCTGTTCCCAGATGGTCTTGTTCGTCCGTTAATACCTCCTGTCGAGTAGCATCGTTCATACTCATCGAGTCCTCATGTGAATGGGTTTGATGATGTCGATTCCATGATTGCTCCAGATTGCTAGCACGGCCTGAACTGAATCCCCCTCTATTGCTCCCTCTATCCATAAAACGTTGTCGATATGAGTTTCCTTAATTTGGAGGCTCCCAAAGTCACGACCTGTATAGCAGGTCGTCTTCAATAATTGTAGGTGACAAGTTGTAGCGTTCATCACAATCAATTTTGATATGTCCCAACACCTCGCAAATATAGCAAAAATTAGGAAGCCTCTCGCATTTAAATTTCACTGTTAGTTCTTGGCCTCCCGCACTCCTGGCCTTCATGAATCGAGCTAAGGGTTTAGTGACATTGATGCGGACTCTGATTCTCATGCTAGTACCCCAAGAATCCCCCAAATTCACGTCCTCAAAGAAGCCTAAATGATGACCTATGGAACTCGCAAATTCCTTGGTTTGTCTAGCCAACGGCAACCCGTAAATTCGCACGTAGAAGCTACAATAATCAAGGCTAACCATTTTTGGGTTATCATCAATCCCAACATTGTTCAAAATCAGCACCTGTTTATCAAAAGACCACGAGGACCCAACTAAAGCTGTCCTTTTATCCACTGCATGAAAGAACTGAAATAACATGCGTTCCTCGTTAATTCTCGTAATCTCAATACCCCTATGTGCCTTAAACAAACCCTTGATCATGGTGCAAAAAGTAGTAAAGTTAAAATTTTGCCCGGTTAACAGCCTCCCCATGAGAACCAACTCCGACGACTTATTCGTATTCTGCAGGTGGCTTCCGGTATGACAATCCCCTCATTGACACCCGTAAGAGCTAGATTCCTTTGCAACTAATCATTAATGTCATTCATAATTCCACGGAAAAGATGTTTAGAGAAGGTATTACGGTGAGTTACGGTCGCAGCAGCCAAGGTGTGAACTATTCCCTGACAACAACAATCTGCAGCAAGAAAGTAAGCGAGCAATTGATGAATAAATTCTATGAAAATGTAGCACGACAGAAAGACAAGAATAGCGAATGAAAAAAAAGTCCTAGTCTTGAAACTTGGGGACCAAGGTATCGATCGAGAGCCAATCTACTAAGTGGACGACGTGCGCAATCGGTGTGATATGCTCCAAAACTGACATGCAGGCGTGATCGAGCTCGACGAAGGCCTTGTCGGACGGTTTACCCCTACAAAAAGAGACGGCAAACCCTCAAGAAGAGAGACGTTTGAGTTCCTTTCTTAATATTTGTTGGACAGGATGTATATATATATATATATATATATATATATATATATATTTAACATTATTTTGGGATGAGGTTCCGATGATAAAGAAGATTAGGAAGGTGTAGGAAATGGTTTGTGCTCAACATATTTGTTTGATCAGATAGAATTTGAAATGAGAATGGTGCAAAAAAGTTTGCCACAAGAATTTTTGATCCGAGGAGTATTTTTTTTTCTTGCGGTGTGGTTTCACAGATATGCTTTTTGTAGTGAGGGCAATATGTTGATTTGAGAAATTTAATTATTGTGTATTTGTTCTCTCTACCTCATAATTAGGAGTTTCTTGTTTGTTTAACTCCATAGCTTGGTGAACTATAGATATTACTAACTTTGAGGATAATATTGTTTTCTAAGGCGGGGATAATGATACGCATGAGGAGCTTGTTTAGGCCACAAATGAGTTTCAGAAAGTTTGAATGCGTGGGTTGATATAGTAGATGATTTATTTAGGAAAGGAAGGCATGGCATACTTATCCTATGATCAACAAAACCTGCAACGCCTTCCTAACCCCGTCATTACCCTCGTCGAGTATTGGCTATTTGGAGGGCACAAAATGAATTTCTCTTTTGGGGCAATCCAATCTCCACAATGCTCATTGAAAACCGTATTACGCAGACCCTCTCGGAAAGTCCACCAGGTCCCTCCCTAAAACTGTCCAAGTCTAACAGGTTTTCAATCCGCAGGATCCCACCCCCACCGGAGGTGTTCAAACTCAACACAGACGGTTCAACTTTGGCCAATCCAGGCCCCACAGGTATCGGTGGCGTCATACATGATTTTGCTGGTACGATAGTTGGAGCTTTTTTCGAAGCAATGGGATATAGCACCTACAACGTAGCTGAACTCCGGGCTATCCACCATGGAGTGATACTTGCCTTACAACTTTCAATTTCGGCTCTCATTATCAAAACTGACTTAGAAGTTGTATACGGTTATTTGACCAAGATGCGATGTTGTATAGCCTCGACTGAGTTGCAAGCCCTGTTTCGTGACATATGAAGTTTAGGAAGGAGGATACCCACCATGTTCATCTCATGTACTTATCGTGAGTCGAAGAGGGTAGTGGACGTGCTGGCACGACATAGATCTGATCGGGTTAGACTAGACTGCCCCATGCAACCACCATTTTCTGCAGTCTGGTTAGGTTGCCCGCCCGAGCTGGCACATTTTGCTTTGTCTGATTTGGATAGTACTTATATGCGGTTATCCCGCCAACCCCTACCCCGCACCCCGTTGTACAGTTGTTGGACTCGACCTTAGTTATATAAATAATTTTCTATTGTTCAATAAAAAACAAACAATCCAAAAAGACCAAATTTTAGCTAAAGAAATGTTCCTTTACGTATGTACAAATCGTCTCAAATGTTCTAAAATACTCTTCTTCTTTTTAATCGATAATTGTAGAGATTTGTAAGGAGTCTCATACTGCCACGAAGAGTGTTATTTTGTCTATGTAATTTGTTGACAATGGCATTTAACACTCAATCTCCAAATATGTGTAATCATTGTTAATCCAATGTGTTGGGATCGAAATCAAAACCCAAGAGCGTTCATGTTAAATCATCAAGAATTAAATACATAAACCGAAGAACTGGATTGCGGAAGCGTACCTTACTCCGTATGATTAATTTTTTGTGAAATGACATGTGGTTGGTCTTCTAAATCAGCACGAACCCCTTGAGAGTTCTTTTAGTTCTCTCTGGATCTACGTAACGATGGGATGTAGTATAGAAAGTGACTCGTGTGACTTAGGGACCATGACTACCTTTAAATATTAGGTCACCAAAACCCTGGTGCTCTAATTCCGTAACTTGGGCATTGACCCATCATCGTAAGCACAAGTTATAACAGTCTCTACCCATTAAAGGCCAATACCCTATTAGATATATTAAGCCCATAATTTAACCGAATTTTAGATCACTTTTATCGGGCTTATTATTAATGACATTTCGTATTACATAATTATTAACATATAAGCCCAACGTTGGATTAACGATCCAACATTATTGGATAAAAGATCCAACAATCTCCCACTTGGGCTATATGTGAACTTTATAATTATGTTAAACCGAATTGAGCTCTTTTACTGTCATTACTAAATGTATCTACAACCAATCCCGTTCATCAATCATACCAATATAGGATCGAAAAGGTCTTTGTCACATTTATCGTGACTCGACCCATCAACGGTCACATATGTCAATATAACAAAATGACATAGATCATGCGTAGCATAAAAACTTCATGTAACGTGACCATAACATGCCTGTTTCCAACTAGTCCTCCCTTAAACCTTAGTGAGATTGAACCTCAAACTGAAATCTGAGTATAACTTTACTTGAAACCTTAAGATCCTTAAATTGGACTAGCCAAAAGCGTCTATATTGTAAAATATCTACAAACCCCCCACAGAAGTTGAATTTCCTTAATTGATATGTCATCCATACGAGCGACCCGCTCATAAAACCTTTTGGATGATACTTATTTAATTAATGGGTCCACAATATGGAGTTTGTGTTGATGCGCTTATAGACAACTGTTTACTCTTAACTCTTTATTCAACAACTATAAATATGATGTCTTGTGTAATTTGACATTATCAATATCATATTGTTAGAATGAATAACTGTTGATTATTGTCACAAAACAACTTTACTGGTACATTTCAGCGCTATCCACTTCACGCAGCCCCGTGACAAAAGTATACAGTCATACTTTTATAATTGGACACCCTATAACACACTATGGACACCGTTGTCATGAAAGAATTTACCATACGAGACAGTTAAGTACTCTTTCTAAAATGACTCTCATGACAAGCAGGTGAACATAGCCTAATGTAAAACTATACTTTTAGGCATCCATCGAAATCGGAGTTAGTATACTTTACGATCTCAAACTGGCCTGACCTCCGACATGTAAGCATGTGTCCTTTAAAATACTTTAAATACTATAAGACTCATTTTTGGCTGCTTCGTAATGGTCTTTTCTGAATTACTCAAATATCTGACCAACTTTTATTATAATTAAAACATACTTAAGAATCTCCATTGCTAAGGCATATGGAATATTTTTTATTACCTTTTCCTCAAGAACAACTTTTAAGGCATTAATTAAAATTGTACTAGTCTCTTATTAGAAAGAGTATCAAAAGCTATGCAATTATTTACAATATATTCTTTACTCCCACATACCTTATGGTATTTACTAAATTCATCTCAAAATTATTGAGATAATTACTTGATGAACTCGAAATAGCATTCATAACTTTACTAAAATATTCATGGGGATTTCCTAAGCTTGCAAACCGTAATCTTTCTATCTTTAGATATAAAGCATTTGGTTGCCCTATATAGATCGTCTCATCAATGTTACCATCGAGAAACACTATTTATATCCATCGATAATAATTTCACGAGATGAGTTTTCTAAGGTTTGCAAGCCATAATCCATGCATCTTTTGACACAAGGTTTTCTGCATGCACTATATGTGTCGTCTCACAATGTTGTCATTAAGAGACAATAATCATATCTATCTCGTAAATTCATAGCATATCTTTAATGTTATAAGTTCTTGTGATGCTGAAGTTTGTTCTTTTGAAACTACTCTCTAAACGAGAGTTTCCTTGACAATGTCTTAACTTGCTTTGTATTGAATAGAATGACAAAGAAGTCAAGACCTATTCAATACATCCATAAGAATACAAACATATTCCTCTTGAAATACAATGTCTTTAACTTCATCTCTCCCCGCAAACTCGGCATCCTCAAAGATCCAAATTCCAAACATTTATTTGATCTTAAAAGTTGACTTAAATGTGGAATCTAAAACTTTTAACTTAGACCTTTTAGAATATTTAAAATGACTTAGTGTTATTGAATTCAAATTATGTTTTTAAAGTCACTAAGACTTTACTTTTAATTTAATATTCTCAAACACGTAAGTACTTTAGGAAAAATTCTATATAATGCAAGCTGCAATCTCATTTGTTCCAATTTAGAGAAATTTTAATTGACATGTTTCATCTTTTAAGTGACACCATTATAGTGGAATAACCCCTTTATGATGTCCCTAAAGATGATATTACATTTCTCTATAAGAATTTAACAAAATATATAGGGTGAACTTCACTTGGAACATTAAATCTACCAAATAAATTAATATTTTGGATGAACATAATGTTTTGATCCTTAAGTTGAGTAAACTCTCAACTTTAACAACACACCCTATGTTTGAGAATTATAGTAACAAGAGTTCTTATTCTTTTTTAGGAGGTATAACTTGATCTCATATACCATAACTCGACTGAATTTTCACAGATTATATAACTTTTGTACCTTAAGCAATGAAGTAAAAGACTTATGAGGCAATTATATTATTTTTTTATTTTTTAAATGATTTTCACAACTGTAGAAAGAACTCGAGAACTTCAAAACCGAAACTTTAACAAAAGATGAATATTCTTTAGTAACTTGATAAATCAAGAAATGTCTTAATTTATTCAAAAAATTATAATATTCGCCCAAAAGACGAAAATAGAAAGACTTTATCAAAATAAATCTTGAAAAATAGTTCTTTCATAGTAAACTAAATTTCTTTATCGCCTCAACTTGAACTTATTGTCATCACGCAAATAGATGCATCTTTCAACATCATTTGACTTTAGACAGTTTAGAGAACAATTCATAGACATAGTGATGTAAGATACTACAACTTAATCTATCCATCACATGGGTCTATGTAGCCAAAATTAATTTAATATGTAAAATGATCGAATTAAGAAGTACACCATTTGGCACGCCTAACATGACAATTAGAGCATTGATTCTCCTTAAGATTAAGACTCAAATGAGAAACAACTCTTTCTTTTTCAATTTAACTGGTGTCTTTTGTTGTTTCTTCTAAATTGCTATATTTGCAACTTTTATAAGATTGCATTTTGTTTTGTCCTTATTATTGAGGTAATACGAGATATTTTGAGATATACTCTATAATATCAACCTTTTCTCATACATATTAAAAAATTAAAATTATCAAGAATGTATATATTTTAGCCTTATCATTTTGGACAACTTTTTTTTTAAATATCCTTAAGGAACTTAACTTTAATATTCTTTAAAAATAGTGCACCTAAAAGCTACTGATATAGTCTTGTTCATGATCATCCTACCACATGCGTTTAATATTTTCTACCACATTTTTTTATATTACCCTTGTTGCAAAGGTAAATTTTATCATTAAGGTGTGGTAGAGAAGTAATCCTTAACGCAAGATAAAGAGTCATGATAAAAATTGAAGTGTTTTAACACCGAAATGGAATTTATGTTGGTAATTATAAGTAGCATGTGCTACAACGAAATAAATCTTATACATGCTCACATTAACCTTGAAGCAAAATCAAATTCAAATATTGGTAATTCTCATCTCAAGATACCGGAACTCCATTAACATTTTATCTTTGACCAAATGTTAACTTGTAAGTGTTATCTTGAAGCAGTAATTAAACTTTGATAATAAATGGCGAACATAACTTTACCTTTGGTCGATGTTATGTTCACATGCAAAACCGCGTAATTATCACAAGTTTAATTCTATAAGTATGCATGCAATTCTGATAAACTTTGATCTTCCTTTTGGCCGATGGACATTCACATAAGTTACATGCACATTACCTTTTATATTTTCAAATAAATTAATTTCCACAAGAGAACTCACTTTTACGAGATGTTGCTTCAATTAACATTTTTAAAATATATAACTTTTCCAATATTAAAATTCAAGATTTCACTGAAAAATTTGAGCTCCTTTAAAAGGTTAACCTTTTTATTTGTATTTTTTAATAGACAAGTCAAACTAGACCTGACACATGCCTAAATTTTTTGATTGCTTTAATTTTATTAAAGCATAAAATCTTAATATTCTTTAACTTTAGTTATAGTTGGGCCATATAATTTTATTAAACTTCAAGGCCAATTTAGAACTGGAATTTTCTAGGGTTATTTTGTAGTAATTAGAAACTTATCTACAATTATTATTGCTAGTTTGCAATTTGTAGGAGAAAAAGAATGAAATTGCAATATATCTAGACTTGATTTTAATTTTAGAAAAGATATATGCTAAAATTGCAATTGGTAGGGGCCATTTTGCAATTTAAAGTCAATTTATGGACTGAAATTGCAGTTTAATTATTTATTAAGGACTGATACGCAATTTTATCATCTTCTTCATCAAACAACAACTAGACGCCGCCGCCTCCTCTTCAAGAAATCTGCAACGCCTCTCCTTCTATGGTGTATCCTTTCGCAGCTTCGATGCTAGAAGACTGACGACGTACCTCTTTCGCCGGAACTCTTCGATCCGGCGCTGCCAATCCTCCTTTTTTTTTTTTTTTTTTTGTAGCAGCGGTGGCGAAGAGTGCAAATCCTCCTTTTTTTTTGTGCAGAGGCGAAAGATGCTGCCACTGTTAAAACGCACGCCGCCGTATTTCAACCGCGGTGTCCTTTGGGAATTTCTTTAGTCTTTAAGTTAGATTAAGAATTATCATCAATTCGATCGGGATTCTTTATTCTCCAAAAATAATATGGTGCATGTTGTCTAGCCTTGAATAAAAGCTAACACCAAGCTATTGTTCTCATATCGAAAAGTCTTACGAGATCAATTTACTTAAAATATCCACATACACCAAAACTTAACCAAATCCTCAACTAAAACATACTCTCAAATATAACGTGCAAGAACAACACAACCAAATTTGAGAATTCTTTGAAAAACCAATTCTCGAGATAATTAATTTTCGAGAAACTAAATCATCTAGAAAAATTCACCCATAGCCAGAACATGTTCTCAAAAATTACACATGAATGAACATAATCTCTATTTTGAGAACACGCATAAACAAATAATCAATGAAATACAAATCATTAACTTTGATCTCAATAATTCAACATGAAGAAGCTCTGATACCACTTGTTGAGACTGAAATCGAAACCTAATAGTGTTCATGTCAAATCATCAAGAATTAAATACATAAACCAAAGAACTGGATTGCGGAAGCGTAACTTACACCGTATGATTAATTGTTTGTGAAACGCCATGTGGTTGGTCTTCTAAACCAGGACGAACCTTTGAGAGTTCCTTTAGTTCTCGCTGAATCTAAGTAACGATGGGATGTAGTATAGAAAGCGACTCGTGTGATTTAGAGATTATGACCACCTTTAAATATTAGGTCACCAAAATCCTGGTGCTCTAATTCCGTAACTTGGGCTTGACCTATCATCGTAAGCACAAGTTACAACAATCTCCACCCATTAAAGGCCCATACCCTATTAGATACATTAAGCCCATAATTTAATCGAACTTTAGATCACTTTTATCAGACTTATTATTAATAATATTTCTTATTGCATAATTATTAACATATAAGCCCAACGTTGGATTAACGATCCAACACAACGAACTATATTGGTATCTTCGACACCCTTGTGATGAATTACTCTTGGCACTAAATCTCAAGGTGTTGCCAAAGGAAATGAAATGAACTAGGCTGATTACCCGAATCTCAACCTAGACTAGAAAGCCCAGTATATAAGAGAATTGATCCAAATTGACAGCCTTTTTTTAGTTTTTAGAGCCCATTGTCCTATCCTAAATTCCTAATGCAATTTCGTTTTCCCTTTATATGTTTGGGGCCTACGATAAAATTCTAACATTTACCCATTGCAAAGTAGGGTCTTTTATAACATGTTTTTATGAGCATATATATGTAGTCGGTCTTATTTAAAGAAAAAATGAGGATGTGAAGATAAAATTTTTAAATTTCCATCAACAATAACTCACTGTGTAAGGTACGATAATGTAAGAGGTGTGCTACGCTTGGGGTTAATTTTAGACAATCTTACTAAGCCAACACACAGAGCAATGAAGACGCTTTTATTAAAGATAAAGATTATTCTTTTGTTCGATTATAAATTCAGGGCCGTTAGAAGAGTCGAGGAAGAAATATAATCAACTCTAAGACCACATGACAATTATAACCTTAATAACCTAATTATCCCTTCATTAAAAGTTAACTACTGATCTATAAGTTTGTCCGGGCTTGTAATTGGCAGGAATAACTCCGTTGGCAATGACTTTCTTGTCTGCCTTATCCCCTGCACCGGTGAGCCTAATGGAGAAGGGCGGCTGCAGCCCTGATGGCAAATCCACTTTCCAAATAGCACCCCATGAAAGTTGCATTGAATGCCACGCCTCGCTATTGTCTGCCATCTCTCTCAGCTCAACTCCAGCCAGTCCGTCTCCATTTTCATACTCAATCGCGGTGGCGAAGTAATTGCCGTTCGAGCCTGGGTCCACTCGGAATGACACTGATACTCCGGGATACTTGCAGTCCACTCTGAAATTATATGAAAGACCACTCATTCCACAAGACATTATATTCTTTACACTTTAATTAATTTTTAATCAATAATAACACATGTTATTATTTCCATAAGATATACTTTCTTTCTTCTTCTTTTTTGTTTATGATAACACGCTTTAATTCTTTACTAGTCACGTCATTCTGATTTGCAGGATATACATCATACATATATGACACACATATATAGGTCCAAAAGTTACTTATGCCAAAAAAAAAAATGGTAAGATAGATAGAGGATCACAAAACAATAAATCTTGACTATAACCTATGATAAAATTAAGTAGGCTTTAGATTTGATAAAGTCTTTTTTTTTTTTTTTTATGTGTGTGTATGGCTTGATAAAGTGGAAATGTGAGTTGAGTCCGATTAAACATGCATGGTAATTTCTAGTAAACTATGTGCTTTTATACCCTACACATTTAATTTATGTTGACTCTCTCTACTGCATTATATTCATGATTCAGTGGTGAGCTAAAGGACATATGAAATTTCTAAAACAAATACAATATTGATGCGCCTATAATATATTAAAATATACTAGAATTTATGTTATGGTACGTTCATACAAGATAAATATACCTCTTGTACTGTATGTCTTCAATTCCAACGTTCCTAAGTTGATCTGATTCACCAGAATTTGCCATGGTACCAAAAGAAGTACCACTCAAATCGAATAAAATGGATTGCGAGTCGCAGCCGGGGCACTCATCTGTTACAACCACTGTCACCGGATCCCCAGAGCAAATTGCAGATGTTGTACATTTCACCTAAAATAATATCAATTGTATAACCTAATTATTTTTAAATGGAGATAAAGAATCGGACACGTGAATTTAAGTCTGCATGTACGGGGTATAATAGGAGAAATTACATAAAACAATATATTTAACAAATAGTTTGTGTACCTGATAACAAACACCGCAAGCCTTGCCTGACTCGTAAATGGAGGAAGCAGCGGCTGTTATTAGCGAAGAAAAGGGTGATGAATCCACCGCATTTTGATATCCACATGCACCTCCTGCACAAAAATGGAACAGAATTTATATATGAATTAGTTTATTAGTGAATTTGTCTGTTTCACCTAGTGAATTTTTCGTTATAGAAACTCAAACATAAATTTAAGAATGAATTCATCGGTATTGTACTCGAACGGCTATGACAAATCTATCACTATCACTATCAAAGTTATTATGTATAAAAATCGAACAAAAATATTGAGCTATATGGGAAAGTGAGCTTTACTTTTTCCTTCATTAAATTTCTCTCTCATTGTATTGCCTTATTAATTATTTTCTCTAGAAATTCAGTCCATATATAATTAAGATTTAATATATTTGTTTTGTGTAGTACTCCTTTTATTGCGGGCGTCAGACGGAGATCTAGGAAATCTGGTAAAATATTTTTGCATACAAGATCTTATCACGTAAATAAACTCTTCTAATATATCCGACTGATTGACGCTAAATAATTTAGAGACGGAATACTTCGGTATCCAAGACTACTCTATGTATTATATAACTTAGAAGGTGCATGATTAAAGATGTGCATGTTGTTTATCTTAATTAAACTAGCTACCATGATCAGTACGTACTCTTTATATTAATATATCGTGGAAAGTTATATACAGGTGATAATTGAATGGTGGCCCACTAAACCATTTGGCACCCTCCAGAGTATCTATACTATTATATAAAGAAAGGCAAACTGTGACACCAAACTTTTGATTTTCGGTTTTAACCTTATAATTTTATTGTTAGCACAATAGTTTAATTATTGAGTTCCTAATTTAGCCTTATAATTTAAGTAGAATCAATAACTATAGAAATTATTGTGATTGAATATTTAGTTTTCCAAAATTTGAAACTTTCTATATATTTAATCTTTACTTATTCAAATTATTTTTTTACCATATAAATTAAAATAAATTCTTAATCACGCGGGGACCGCGTGCCAGCGTTTCTAGTATACATTAAGCACACACACATACTTGTGACTCGTGGTAAAATATATGTACACACTTTCTTATTATTGTCATGGCATATATATGTGATACAAAATTGTCTATTAATTATCTCACCATCGCTTCCTGCACCGGAAGGATTTCCGTACCAACTTGCACGGGCCGCAGACCAGTCGGAACCGGACTCAGATTTGGACACATTAAAGAGCTTTGGATTGAAGCAGTGGCAAAAGCTAAATAGAAGAGGCAATAAAGCTAAGTAAGTGAAAAGAAAACGGCAAAAGACAAAGGCCATGATCAACAACTGGATGAAAAATCTAAGTAACTATGGGCTTTCAAATGAATACAATGTTTTGGAAGTTCGTTTTAGTGTTGTGACAGTGGGATAATAACCCTATTTATAGAGTGATCAGCGGAATGGCCACGTGCGTCACTAGATAATTAACAGAAATTGCAATAGTTATAAATTCTGAAATTTGTCTTCAATATTCTATACTAATAAAGTTGCCTAGAAAACTGTAGTTAATTATATATGAATAAATTTTTTAAAATTATTTGAGGGCCAAAGATGTGGGCTTAACATGGATAATGTTTACAAAATTAACAGTTGAGGTGTTACGTTTCATGTATCTGTAAACTAAACTGTGTAATAAGGTAATTAATTTGCTCTTTTACCAAAAAAAGGTAATTAATTTGCTGAATGAGATTTTATTAGTCTTGACTTTTAGGTACAATAAATAGATTACAACAAAAAGTTTAATTAAGGTAAACTATCTAATCTAAATAACTACAAATTAATTAAAGATATATGCAATATATTTACTACTAATATACTCCCGCAATCGAATCGGGAAGTTTACGAACGGTGAGATTGGTGCGAAACTCATCGAAAAGAACCCGTGGTAGTCCTTTAGTAAAAATATCGGCAACTTGGAAACGGGAGGGAACATGGATGACCCAGACTTCGCCACGAGAGACTTTTTCCTGAACAAAATGAATGTCAAGTTCAATATGCTTGGTTCGTTGATGTTGCACCGAATTATTGGTGAGATAAATGACACTGACATTATCACAATAAACCAATGTGGCCTTAGAGATAGGAGCATGGAGTTCCAAGAGGAGATTCCTTATCCAACAAGACTCCGAAACAACATTAGCCACATCACGGTACTCACTTCAGCGCTAGAACGGGACAAGGTAGCTTGGCGCTTAGAGGACCAAGAAATAAGATTATTGCCAAGGAACATACAATAACCGAAAGTAGACCGACGAGTGTCGGAGCACCTTGCCCAATCCGCATCGGTATAGGATATGAAGGAGTCGAGACGCGAGTGAGAGACATGAAGACCGAGATGAGTGGTTCCTTGAACATAGCGAACAATGCGTTTAAGGGCAGCCATGTGGTCGGCACGCGGGTCGTGCATGTGGAGACAAACTTGTTGCAGGGCATAAGAGATATCCGGGCGAGTGAATGTGAGATACATTAAGGCACCAGCCAAACTGCGAAATAAAGTAGGGTTGAAAAAAGAAGGATCCTAGGCGCCGTGTTTGGGCTTGGTATCAGCGGGAGTAGCGGCTGGTTTACAAGAGGCCATGCGGGGGCGCTCTATGATCTCTGCGGCATACTTACTTTGTGAAATGAACAAACCACATGCAGTGTGAGAAACGGCTATACCCATAAAATAGTGGAGAGTTCCCAAATATTTTATAGCAAATTTCGTACTAAACTAAGCAATAATAGAGCGACACAAAGATGGAGAAGAGGCAGTGAGAATGATGTCATCCACATATAGCAATAAGCAAGCATTATCGTTACCGCGGTGAAATATGAACAATGAATGGTCGAATTTGCTATGGGAGAATTCGATAGTGGCGAAAAAATCGGCAAAGCATTGGTACCAAGCTCAGGGAGCTTGCTTCAACCTATACAAAGACTTCTTTAGCAAGCAAACATAATCCGGGTGTTGTGAGTCCCGAAATCCCAAGGGTTGGGGCATATGAACGGTTACATGCAAATTGCCGCGAAGGAAGGCATTCTTGACATCCAACTGATGAATGGACCAAGAACGAGAAAGAGCAATATTGAGGACGGTTCGAATGGTAGCGGGTTTGACCACGGGCTCAACGTGTCTAGAAAATATATCCCAACCTGTTGAGACCTGCCATCACCAACAAGATGAGCCTTATAACGCTCAAAAGAACCGTCAGAGTTAGTCTTATGACGAAAAATTCATAAAGACCGAATTACAGTCACATTAGTCGGACAAGGGACTAACTCCCAAGTCCTATTCTTAACCAAAGAATTATATTCATCTAGCACGACGGATTTCCAATTAGGATCAGATAACGCTAAGATAGGAGTTTTGGGTAACGGGGAAAGAGAGTGAGAAGACGAGAGATTAAAGTGACGTTTGGGAGTTCAAATCCCATGTATGCTACGAGTGATAATAAAGCAAGAAGAAAGAATATGAGGGGGTGGAGATGAGGGTTGGGTTACCCTATCGGATCGGGCCACGGGGGCTGTTGAGCGGGGATTTACTGGGCTGCGGTTTGCTAGTGTGTGGGCTGCGGGACCACGGGACCGCGGGTGGTTGGGCTGCAGGTAGAGGGAGGGTGGGCTGCGTGTTGGTGGACCGAAGGCGGCCAGGCCACGGCTATGGGGCCACGGGTTGGTGGGTCGGAGGTGGTTGTGCCGCGGGCAGTGGACTGGGTAAGGCTGCGCTGCGGGTTGGTGGGTCGCGGGTGTTGGACCGGGTGGTTTTGGTGCGTGAGGTGAAAGCTAGTGAGGTTGAACGTCACTATAAAAAAGAGAGTAATTTTTGGTAGATTGTTTGTGGATATAGGAGAAGGGGAATCTCGTCTCATCAAAGAGGACATGACGAGAGAGAATTATCTTGTGTTGAGTGAGGTCATAACATTTGTATCCTCGGTGATGAAAGGGATAGCCGAAAAAGACACAAGGATATCATATGACCGTGGTTGGAGTTTATTTATGGTAGTGGAAGGGAAAAGAGGATAACACAAACACCCAAAAACTCGTAGTGTGAGTAGAAGGGGTTGCGGTTATAGAGGACTTGAGAAGGAGATATGCGGTTAAGTGTCTTTGTCAGGAGGATATTTAGTAGATATGTGACCATTTGAAGGGTGTGAAGCCAGAATGCGGGTGTAGTGGAGGAGTGGTTGAGGTGTGTACGAACAATGTTGTATATGGCTCGGATTTTGCGTCCCACTTTGCCGTTTTGAGCCAAGGTGTAGGGGCAAGAAAAACCAAAAGACATGCTAGAGTTGTGACAAAGTTTCCTGAATTGGTCGTTGTCGAATTTCCTGCCACTATCACATTGTAAGTTTTTAATAGTGGTAGAGAATTGAGAATTAACAAAGTTGTTAAAGGCGGTAGAGATAGAGAAAACGTCAAATTTTCGACCAATAGGAAACGCCCATAAGAAGTTAGAGTAATTATCCAAAAATAAGACATAAAATTTGTGACCATGAGCACTAACGATCGGCGAGGTCCATAAATCACCATGAATAATGTCAAATGTACGTAAACTCAAAGTAGATGACGAGTAAAAAGGGAGTCGAATATGCTTTCCCAAAACACAAGGTTCCCTAAGAGTAGACTGAGAAATACGATTACAACTAATAAGTCTATTGCTATTTAAAAATTGTAAGACATATAATCCTGGATGCCCCAACCTATGATGCCAAAGATCAGGAGAGAGGGTGGCAAAAGTAACGGCATTATAGGGGCGGATGGAGGTGGTCGGAATAGATGATGGGGTGATGGGATAGAGGTCACCGGTGCTATTACATCTCATGAGAGGGGTTCCCGTCTGTAGATCCTTCACAGAAAAGCCAAATGGATCAAACTCAATAGAAACATGATTATCAATTGTAAGGCGTCGAACATATATGAGATTTTTATAAGATTAGGAGCGTGAAGAACATTATTTAAGTATAAATGAGGGGAGGATAAGGGGAGAATATCATTACCATGACCCTTAATTGTAATTTCATGACCATTGCCAACGAGAATATTGTGATTCATGCTTGATAAAGAATAAGATGAGAGGGTACCTGAGCCCGATGTCATGTGAGATGATGCTTCACTGCTGATCCGGAGGGTACAAAGACAATGTGTGCATAGCCGCATCAATGTCAGTAAGAACATATGAGTTTGACGGGGCATGGGTGGTGTAGGCATGTTGTGGACGAGGCTCTAGAAGACTAGGGTGTGAGGACGACGGAGGGCGCGTCCAACCTCTGGTAGAATACGGGCAAGGTGGATAAGGCCATGGTGGCATAGGCCAGTGTTGGTTGGAGGCCAACGGGTTGGCCGTAGGGTTCGGAGTCAATGCCCATGGTGCAGTTGGACTGAAGGTTCCACGCAGTTGACCGCGCCCAAGCCCACGTCCGCGGTTGTTGTGAGATGGCATGCGGGTGAAAGAGGAGGACCCGCGTGGGTTGTGCAGTTCATCGGAGGCGGGGGTCATGCTGATCAGGGCAGTACCGGCAGCTGAGGCTGCAGTCGAGGCTTGTTTGGCCTTGCAGGTTTCCTCTAACACAAAGCGGGAGCGGGCCTCATAAAACGGAGACAATGGTTCACTCTGTTGAATGAAGGTGGCGACGCCATCGTAGTTCTCATTGAGTCCAACAATGAGTTGGAGAACTAGGAGTTGATTTGAGACATGGGCACCAACATTCGACAATTGATCTGCAAGGATTTTTAATTCTTGGCAGTAAGTAGAAATATTGGGAAAATTATCCTATTTTACCTAAGTGAATTGGTTTTCCAATTAACGGCCCATGAATTTTTGTTGTCCTAAAAGATGTTTTGAAGGCGTTCCCAAGCTTGTTGAGCCGTGGAGTCCTTCTCAAGAATCGTGTGCAATAGATCATTGGAGATGGTTCCATAGATCCATTGAAGAACGATCGCGTCAAGTCGAGAGAAGGGTCAAAGTCTTGCGCTGGAGGGGCAGCAACGGCGACCAGGGTGGAGGATTCCGCGGCCTTGTCGGCCCCCTTATCAGCGGTGGAGTCGACCGAGGGAGAAGGTAGGGTGGCGGCCTTAGATTTAGGAGGTGCGGAAGGTGGGGTGGGGATGATATGGTCAATGACTTGATACATACGATAATTAATGCGAAAGAGTTCCGCCCAAGAGGAGTATTGGCCTTTCACCATCTCGAAGGTGATAGGAATAAAATTCCGGACATTGGAGACCGCTAGAGTGGGTGGAATTTGGACTCGGCCATGAGAGAGAGAGAGAGAGAGAGAGAGAGAGAGAGAGAGAGAGAGAGAGAGAGAGAGAGAGAGAGAGAGAGAGAGAGAGGGAGGGAGGGAGGGAGGGAGGGAGGGAGAGAGGGAGAGAGAGAGGGAGAGAGGGAGAGAGAGAGGGAGAGAGAGAGAGAGAGAGAGAGAGAGAGAGAGAGAGAGGCGGATGGACGGCTAGGGGAGGGAGAAAGATTACGGCTAGGGTTTAGACTCGTTATACCATGTAAGAAAGTAATTTGCTAAATGAGATTTCATTTGTCTTGAGGTAGAATAAATAGATTGAAACAAGGAGTTTAATTAAGGTAAACTACCTAATCTAAATAAGTACAAATCAATCAAAGTTATATACAATATATTTATTACTAATACCGACTTAATTAATTATTTGATTTCCTTCGATCTACATAAAAAAAAAATCATGACTCTGATTCAAATTTCTCAACATATGGGTTCTGTTTGCTTCTAAATGAACTTCTTTTATTTATGAGATTGTTTGGTCAAACTCCGATATAATGGTAATTTTATGATAAATAATTTTCATTATTTTTCCTTGTTCATAGATTCTTTCCGGTTGAGATCAAAATCAATATGCGTAGCTTCAATATTTATTTTCTTGCTCTTCAAAATAATAACCCCACGTCTCCACCATTGCGTAATTATTCATTTCATTTAACTTTATATAAATAAGAACTGTTCAGATATTTGTTCCAAAAAAAAACTGTTCAGATATGAAGTTTTTCATCCTGCGTACGATCAATTTCAAGTTACCATGCACACAGCAAGAGGCGATAAGGTTGCGCTTATGCTAAAATGGTTATTACCATGCCATTAATGATGCACATTCAAAAATAGCTAGCAACGCTGTTCGTTCTATTATATTCTTAAAACAAATGATATATATATATATACACACACACACAATGGCGTATGATAGTAAAACACAACTCAAAATCCTTGAAGTATTTCTTTTATCGGAAATTCTTTTCGTTAAAGGATGGCCTACAAAACTCAAATGAAGCTAGCTAGTTATATGAGAAAGACCTATACGTCTACCGAAAACCTCAGCTAAGACGTTTAATTCGATTAAACTAATTGTAAGAAGTATTTATTAGGGATAGTCGTATCTACCAAGATTATATAGATTCCTTTCTATCTTAAAAGATACTCATGATTTTGTATAGTTATCTTTTACTTGTTAATCAAGTCTCTTTGTTGTATAAATACTCATGTAATCTAGCATTGTAATTTATTCACAAATATATAAAAGAATATATTTTCTACATGGTACCATACAACCTCTCATAATATAACGATTAAAAACCTAACGATCCGCCGCCTAACCCTAGCCCAATGTCGGTCGTCGCATCATCGGCCTCCCAATACTCCAATGACGACGGCGGCACCGCCTCGTCTAACCACAACGCCGCTGCCAACTCTAAAAAAAGAACGCCCCCCGCTCCTCTCACAATTGTCCCCACATCCTCTCACCATCACCTTACCCTTGGTCTTACTCCGACGAACTATATTTCATGGAGACTCCAAGTAGTCTCCACCTTAAGCGGATTAAACCTCTTGGGTTACCTTCAAGGGACTTACAAACGTCCCCCTGCTCAGATGTTGCAGGACACACATTATGGTATCAACAGAATCAACTGATCCTTTCTGCCCTCGTTGGTGCCATGGAACCCGAAATCATCCCACTCGTTCATTGTGCCAAAACCTCATCTGAGGCGAGGGTTCTCTTGATCGGCGCGTTCGCCCGTTCCAACCGCACTCGCATCATGGCTCTTAAGGATGCGCTTAACACCACAAGGCTTGGAAACCGCTCCGTTACAGAGTATCTCACGGACATCAAGTCCAAAGTTGATGAGCTTGTGATGCTTGACCTCCCTCTCAATCCCGACGACATCACCATATATGTCCTCAATGGTCTCGGTCAGAACTACCGTGACATCGCCACCTCGATCCGTCTCCGTGAACAACCCTTGACGTTTGCTGAACTGCACAATGCCCTCGTCACCCACGAATCCTATATCAAGCGCTTTGAAGACGACACCGCAGCCCTTGTCGCCACGGCCAATAACGTTACAGCTGGACCAAACCGTGGTCCTCCTTTTACGCGTGGCTCCTCATCCAGGGGGCGTGCTCCTTTCCGTGGTGGGCGCAGTCAATTATGTGGACAAGGTAGACCGCCTTCGGGCTATGTTTCTAGTAGTTTTACTAACAATTCTCAAAGCAGCGGTGAACAGGTTGTCAATTATGTGGAAAACCAAATCACGTAGCCTCCCGTTGCTACAAATTGCAAAAGTTATTGAACCCCACCGCTAACTCGGCCATCACACCGCCGGTTGCGGGTCACCGTCCTCCTTCGCAGTCTTGGATGGTTGACTCGGCTGCATCTCACCATGTCACGGGGGATCTCAACAACCTTGCCTATCATTCTGAGTATGATGGCACTGATGAGGTTCAATTGACTTATGGTAATGGTATGTCTGTTACACACACTGGTTCTTCCATTATTTCGTTTCCAGCAAGAAATTTCTCTTTGAATAATGTTCTATGCATTCTGCCGTCTTATCATAATCTTTTATCTGTTCATCGCTTCACAAAAGATAAAAATGTCTCCTTGGATTTTTTTCCCGATTATTTTTATGTAAATGATCAGGATTCGGGGGACAAACTGGCAACGGGGCCTTGCACTAATGGAACTTACCATATCCGTCCACCGCTGCACTATCTCAAGCATTCGGAAAAGTTCGTGAATCTTGGTGTTCGAACGTGTGCCTCCACTTGGCATTCACGTCTTGGGAATCCGGTCTCAAAGACGAGTTCCTTTTAATTTCTAGTTTTTCTTTACCGCTTTTGAATAAGTCCTCTGTGAAGGACACGTTTTGCGACTCTTGGTTGGCGAGTAAATCACACCGTTTGCCATTTATGGATACTTAATTTATTGCTACTCATCCTTTGCATTACGTGTTTGCTGACGTTTGGGGTCCAACTGATACTTTTATGGATGGTTCTCGTTTCTACTTGGTAATTGTTGATCTGTTTAGTCGTTACTGTTGGTTTTTCCTATGACTGCTAAATCACAAGTTCAAGGATTTTTTCGTCAATTTAAGTCTCTTGTGGAAAAACAGTTTCGACATAATATAATCAACTTCTACAGTGATAATGGTGGTGAATTCGTTGCCTTAAAACAATTTTTTGTGCAATCCGGTATAAGTTGGCTCATGTCCGTCCCGCGCACACCGCAACAAAACGGTATGGCCGAATGCCGCCACCGTCATATAACTGAGACGGGCCGTACTCTTCTCCATTGGGCCAATTTACCAAGTTCTTTTGGGAGTTATGCTTTTCAAGACACCGTTTATCTTATTAATCGAATGCCATCCTCTGCACTTAAGTCATCAACACCATTTTACAAATTATTCAACCAACATCCTAATTATCTCAAGCTACGGGTCATCGGTTGTCTATGCTATCCTTGGCTCCGTCCCTATGTCGACAACAAGCTCTCGTTTCTGTCTCGACCATGCATATTCTTGGGCTACTCCACTTCTCAGAGTGCTTATAAGTGTCTTCACTCTGCCTCAAATCGATTATTTCTATCTCGCCACGTTCATTTCTACGAGATAGTGTTTTCTTAATCTAAAGGGCCGCCTCTCTTGTCCGGTCCAAAGACGCCCGCTACACGAGCCTCATTACTCACGGTTCTCTCTCACGAACGAGCCCACTCACCTGCGGCCCAACCAGCGCCCGCATCATTGGCTCATGCTCCGCCCGCGGCCCATCTTCTGCCTAGGTATGCAGCCGAGCACCACTTGTGACCCGCACCTCCTGCAGCTCCATCGCCTGGCCCAGCCCTTGACCCCGCGCTCGGCCCAGCATTCAGCCCAGCACCAGGCCCAACTCCCGCTACCGATCTAGTCCACGACCGTAGTCCTACACCTGGGGCCCAATTCGAGGCTACTTCTCCCTTGGTCGTGACCTCCCCTCCCCAGCCTGCTCACCATATGATCACAAGGTCCATAAATAATATCTTCTGACCTAAGACGTTCACTACTTGCACGAACCACCCATTTCCTGACTCTGTGGAACCCACTTGTGTCTCTCAAGCGGTCAAGGACCCCATTTGGCGCTCCGCTATGTCCGAAGATATCACTGCCCTTGTCTCTCATTGTACTTGGGAGCTTGTCCCTCGTTCATCGGACACAAATATTATTGGGTGCAAATGGGTCTTTCATCTCAAATGAAATCCTGATGGGTCAATCTCTCAGTACAAGGCTCGTCTCATTGCTAAGGGCTTTCACCAGTGCCCTAGCATTGACTATATGGAGACCTTCTCGCCCGTTGTCAAACCAGTCACTATTCGTGGTATTCTCACGATTGTTGTCTCCAACTCTTGGGGCATTCATGAACTCGATGTCAGTAATCCCTTCCTTCATGGCACTCTCAGCGAAGAATTCTATATGCAACAACCCCCGGGTTTTGTTGACTAGGCATTGCCCTCTCATGTCTGTCGACTTCGCAAATCCATCTATGGCTTGAAACAAGACCCCCACACATGGTTTCAGGTTCTTTGCACGTCACTTGTGTCTCTTGGGTTCACTCAATCCAAGTTCGAAAACTCCCTTTTTATCTTTCTGCGAGCCCAAACTGTTCTCTTTCTACTGGTTTACGTAGACGAAATTATCTTCACGGGAAATGATTCGACTCTTATTGCCACCATCATTACCAAGCTCGGGTCGACCTTTCAGCTAAAGGATCTTGGCGCCATCTCGTTTTTTCTAGGCATTGAAGCCATCCCGTGCGCCGAGGGTCTCTTCATCTCTCAACAAAAGTACATTCGGGACCTTCTCTCACGCCAAAAGATGGATGGTGCTAAGTCTGTGACCACACCCATGTCGACTTCTTCCGTCACTCCATCCGAAGACAGTGCCTTCGACGAGAGTCTCTACCGTCAAGCCATTGGGGAGCTTCAGTATCTCGCACTCACTCGCCCTGATATTGCCTTGGTTGTGAACCGTTTGGTTCAGTCTGGCTCGGTCCCTCGTGAGCATCATTGGACTGTCGTCAAACGTGTCCTTCGCTATCTTAAGGGCACAGTTTCCCATGGACTTCTCATTCGTCGTTGGTCCTCTAACACGCTTAGTGCCTACATTGACGCCGACTGAGCCGGTGATTCTACTGATCGGACCTCCACATCGGTCTTCATTATCTTTCTTGGTGATACTCCAATTTCTTGATCTTCTCGTTAGCAACACGCGGTTGCTCGCTCCTCCACTGAGGCTGAGTAGGGAGCCCTTTCCACGACTACATCCGAGGTTCTGTGGATTCAGCACTTATTGGCCGAACTTCGGGTCCCTCTTCGTCGCCCACCGACTCTTTATTGCAACAACATAGGGGCCACACATCTCTCACTAAATTTCGTTCTTCACTCCCGTATGAAACACATTGCTTTTGACATTCACTATGTTCGAGATATTGTGGCAAAAAGTCTCGTCTCGGTCTCGCACATCATCACTAAAGACCAACTCGCTGACTTTCTTACTAAGGCGCTCCCACACGCTCGGTTCTTACTACTTTGTTCCAAAAGCGCCTTGGTCGATGGCTTGGCATTTTTGAGGGGGCGTATTAGGGATACTCAAGATTTAGACTTATATATCAAGATTATATAGATTTCTTTTCATCTTAGAAGATACTTATAATTTAACAAGTTTCTTTGTTATATAAATACCCATATAATCTAGCATTGTAATTCATTCACAAATATATAAAATAATATATTTCCGACGGTATTCATAAAGCTTGATTCAAATAGAATTAAAAATAGGATTCGCGCCGTTACACTTACATACAAAACCTAAGGTTGTACTTATTAATTATTAACTACTTGTAGGGTCCATGCATTATTCGTAGGTATGTAGGCTCAAAATTCTGGTGGGCCTTTCCACCCATTTTTTTCATGCATAATTCCAAAAACCCCAATTTCAATAGGAGAGATTTTTAACCTTGTACGTCATTTGCCATTCTAAGTGAAACTCAACGTTATGGAAAAACCGCCTTTAACCTAGCCGTTAATGATGGTTATTGACTGTTGGCCGTTGAAACTCACATGACTGACCGTTCACTTTGAAATTCTTGCAAACCACCCACATGGGGGTCGCTCTCCAACTTAACTGACAATCCATAATACAAGGCGAAGATTTGGGTCTGCATTTTCAACTTATTATGTAATGATACATGCTAATGTGTAAATATTCTGCCATTTTACTTTGGAGAAGAAATCTAGTTTGAAGAAAAATACTATTACTCTAATTACTTCATGATCTAATTAACTATATATTATTAAAATATGATTTATCTAAGAAGAGTTAGTATAAATGTTGCAAAGGTTTGTATTTTATCTAACGAGGTTTTTTGTACTGTTTATCATGAAAAATTAAAATGTCCGTCACATGTTTGTACTTTGTAGTTATTTCTATCAATTACCCTTTTACATATTTCATGTACATATAGAACTTCTCGTACACTACATCATTCTAATAACGCATAGTTTCAATGGTACTTAGCACAGATTTGTTTCACGTAATTGAAAAATGACATGCATCTAATTAGTAAAAACATAATTAATATTAATAGGACTTTTTAAGCAATCAGCAAAATAGCTTGACCTTTCAAAATTCAAAAGGGGGCAATACTTAATTGGAATTCATGATAAGTTAAAGCAGTGCGCTTTTCTTTAAATAAACTTGTAATACATTTTCACGGCCTACAGATTTTGAAAAATGCCCGAACTATCGGCAGAAAAAAACGAAGGGCATGGATCAATAACGTACTTTTCATGAATCTACGTGATTATTAATAACAATATTAGTATCCTAAACCAATTCTAGTAAGCCAAGTGTTTCGCCTCCATTTAATTCACATGGCTGTCATTATCTGAAGAAGATTCATCAAGATACAATGTCGAATTTTGAGGAGTTATTTGTGCAGGATTTCGTTAACTGTGAGAAAGAATCAACCTTTTTGTCTGATCATTAGTCATATTGTCTATTAGACATCCTGATCAGCGCAATCAAATCTATCGTGAAAAGAATTCCAAATGACATAGATCCTTGTTTACATAAAAAATGTGGTAAGAGTAATTTTTGTCATACTCATGTCATTATGACATGCCAAATTTAGAGATATAATAATAAGACTACAAATTCTATAATGAACCTGCAAGAAATTAACAAAGACCAGTGAAGAAATTTATTTTGTTCTTATTTCGTCCATGTAACAAAACACTGAATAAACATACAAATAGAAAACAAGAAGCCAAAACAATGCTAATCGAGTAATTGTCGGACTAGCTTGGTCCGGAACACCTTATACAAAGCTTACTAAGATGTACTCTAAAAATACAAGTAAATATGGCATGTCGAACAGGCAGCGTTCGATGCAAGCGTATCGAACCTAGGTTGTTCGATACTAGCAGTACTGTATAAGCCGCGTATCGAATTGTTATAAGTCGAACAAGTCTGGTTCGATGTTGGATGCGTATTAAAGGAGGATGGTTCGATGTAGTGTTGAATGTTGAACGTTATATCTTTAAGATCCCCTTTAAGATCAAACAATTCCATCGAATTGAGTATGATTATATGTGTGATAACATCTACTATACCAGGAATATCAATGAACCCGATTATTGCAATTGCTCAGGATACCTTTTTTTAGCTTCTAGGGTCTATTTCTTAGTTAAAGATCCCTCTTACTAACTGGAATCAAAGAATTAGTAGATCTGTTCCGACCAAAATAGGAATGGGCTAGGGTTATGAACACTTTTTGTACGTCGTATGCCTACTTTTTTTTGAAACATTTCCAGTTGTTTTGGTAGACGATGACGGAATTGTTAAAGCAACCGTGTCGAATGCTAAGAGTTCGATGTGGATCAGGTAAGCGAAGGTCTTCAATCTGCCTCGAGAAGGTGAAGGGACGGGGTATTTATAATACCCGTCCCGCGGGCCCCATTTGTAGGTAGGGAAAGAGCATCGAATAGAGATGGTTCGATGTTGACTCTGCATCGAACGCAACCTGTTCGATGCTCAATTAATGTCGAACGGTACCTGGGCCAATCCGAAAATATCCCCATCAAAATTGAAGAAGGGTTTGAGAAGGGAAAAATCGGATCTTGGATAGAAGTTGAATCAAAGAAATTTCATTGCAATTGGAATTTGACAACTTCTAAGATAAACGACATTAGTTTGACAATATCTCGTATATATATATATTAATGAGCCAGTTACAAGAGTATTACAACGAGTATACTGTTAACTAGGCCTACTCTAGCTATACTAGTCTCGAATAGGCTTGGTCCGAAACACCTCGGACTAACGTCCGGTGCAAGGTAAGATGTCGGGGATATATTGGAGATGACGTCGAGGATTATGTCGGGGTCAACATCGAATCTTCTATGCCGGTAATGATCTCCTGGATATATCGAAGGTGGTCCAGGTGATATATATCGGGTACGATGTCGAGCTCTATATCAAGGGAAGCTCGATATAGATGTACAATAATTGCGGATAACTGAAACTTACTTTGATTGCCGGGAAGCGGGTATTTAGGCCTCATGATGAGGGGACCACTCACGTGATAGACACGTGAGTTGTACCATATCGGGGGTAATTTCGATATATATGTTGGGGGTGATCCCCGACATAAGTGAAAACCTGGGCCTGGCCCATAACAGGCCCTATATGGGAAATGCCCATATCATGTAGTCCCCCAATTTGAGAATTATTATCTAAAGATAATGAATTACAAATTAAGTCTGAGTTTTTTGGATTACTAGTACCCCTCGTCCCACCAGTTCAAATGATGAAAAGCTGATGCGGGAATTACCTTTTTATGTTTTGAAGAAATATTGGTGGACCCTCAATACAATTGGCGCGTATTCAGAGGTTCTCATTTGAATTCCTATCTTTCAGGAACATTCATATTATATCGAATCTCTTTCGATATGGATGTCGAATTTGAATTCGATATGTGTTTGTCATAAATGCATGCCTAAAGCCCGACGTCCATAAATAACGGTATGGGAGGAGAGAGAAGATCATTTTGTCTCCTAGTGAAATTCGTTATCTTTACACTGAGGTACGTCGGGGATCTTCGATTTGATCTCGATATATTTTTCGATATATCTTTTACATGCGTTTCGATATAATTTCGATATATTTTCGACATGTTTTTTTGATTTTTATGTCTTTCTTTGTTTTTCTCATCTTCTCAGGTTGCTATCTTTTGAGTTGCTGCGCATTATCTCTTTCGAGCTTCTTACGTTTCCCAGCATTCAACATCCTCATGGCAAACGAAAATGACTACAATTTTATGGGTTTAGATTATCAGAATATGGAGACTGGAGGCTCCGGAACTACGTTTGTTGATAACAATTTTTTGTGACGGATGAGTTGTTTTGGGATGATGTTGGTGATGGTGTGGATGGGGATTCCAATGTGCCTTAGGGAGCTCAAAATGTGGAAGTTGTTGACCGGGGTTTGCCCATAGCTCCTGAGGTGAAGAAATTCAAAACTGCTGAAAGTTATGAGGATATGGTGTCCCACGTTCCTCATTATCTTAATTTCTATGTGTCATCATATCAGGCAGAAACAGAACCTACTTCATTGCGAGAATAATTAGCCTTTTCCGAGAGGGCTAACCAATTTATGACACTCACTCGAGAGCAAAAAAATCGTAATGGGAAGGCCTTTTTTGAGTTAGCCTTTTAAGGTAATTTGTGCCGAACGCGGGGTGCATGAGAGGGAGGAAGCAAAGGATTCCTTCATCGGTCAGATCCGCCTTCTTGATGGGTTCAAAGATGGTTTCGATCATAGTTCTCTAGATCCCTTGTTGGGCCCTGACGGGAAACCTGTCGAGGATTCTGATGTGGAAGTTTATGATAATCATGTAGAAGATGTCTATGAGGAGATTCTCGATCAGAAGAGTCTCGTATTGATTCATACTAAGGGTGCCCCCAAATATCCCGACTAGGGGTTTATGTTGTTTTGTGGAATTGTATTTATTTTAAAGTACCGTGTATAGTGCCATTTTGGCATCTGCAAAGTTCATTCTCGTTCTTGTAATCGAACTAGTCTTTTTGAGATATAAGTTCCCTTGATCTTAGCAGTGTTGCCTTTGGCTGCCTGTATTTAAGCGAAGTCCTTCAAATGTCGGGTTTACTTTTGATATTTTCTTTTTTGTATGCCGGGTTGTCTCCTGCCTACTCAGCGGATAGCGGAGTTATCCCCAGGCATTTGTATTTTTTGTATGTCGGGTTGTCTCCTGCCTATCTCAGCAGATATCGGAGTTATCCCAAAGCATTTGTATCTTGCCCATGACGGGTTGTCTCCTGCCTATCTCAGCGGATAGCGGAGTTATCCCAAGGCATTTGTATATTTTCTATGCCGGGTTGTCTCCTGCCTATCTCAGCGAATAACGGAGTTATCCCAAGGCATTTGTATCTTTTCTATGCCAGGTTGTTTCGTGCCTATCCCAGCGGATAGCCGAGTTATCCCGAGGCATTTATATATTTTCTATGCCGGGTTGTCTCTTGCTTATCTAAGCGGATAGCGGAGTTATCCCAAGGCATTTGTATCTTTTCTATGCCGTGTTCTCTCCTACATGTCTCAACCGATAACGGAGTTAACCCGAGGTATTTGTATCTTTTCTATACCGGGTTGTCTCCTGCCAATCTTAGCGGATAACGGAGTTATCCCAGAGAATTTGTAGATAATTAGTAGATAAGATCCACTCTCCACTTTTCGTGTTTTATCCCGCTAAACGGAGAGTATCTTCCTTGCTATCGGCAAGGATTTGTCCGTACCTACGATGTATAAGTGATACACGTATATGTACAAGGGAAATAATCATATAATAATTTTGAATGAAGGTGTGCATATCTGCACATCTCACTCATTCCCTCGTAAGGACATGTACCTACAGTAAATCATGCATTTATACCTTAATCGAGTATATCAATTGGAACAAAAATAAGGTTATAAAGGATAGCGGTCAAAGGCTAGGTAAATCCTAACCTGCCTACGTATCCAGTTGTATGAGAATCAGAGCGGCGTAGTTCCCCCCATTTTAATTACAGTCCAGCCCAACAATGGGGCAATTTAGGGAAATTTAAAAATGTTCAACATTACTGAAAGTAAAGAGTGTTCCAAATGGTTTTCCGATGTTGATTACTCTGCAACTTGGTGGTTGTCATTTAAGTTCGCGGCTCCTCCTGCGGCGTCCCTGATCCATGTGAGAGTAAGGGAAGTTATGTAGCACAATCATCCTTTCTCGTGATTGGCGAGGACTTCCCCTACACATCCTGCTGCTGGGAACTTCATCTTCTGGTAGTATGTGGATACAGCTGCTCGGATGACGTTGAAAGTCGGCCTTCCTATAATGGTGTTGTAGGAAAAAAGGGTGATCCACGATTGTGTATTGGATGTTGATGGTCCTCCTGTACGGATCGTCCCCAAACGATGTTGGTAGATTCACCTGTCCCAGTGGTATCACCTCGGCACCTACGAAGCCATCTAAAGGGGGTGTGGACTTGTTCCACCACATGGTGGCCCAGTGCCATCCTCTCTAAAGCATGTGCAAAGATGATGTTCGTGGAGCTTTCGTTGTCTATCAACACCTTGCGAACACTACAATTGGTAATGTCAAGTTTAACAACCAAGGAAAAATCAAGTTTACCTGCATGTATCGCCTCGGTAGTCAGATCCATGAGGTCCCTGTTCGAGAAGGTAATGTTCTCCTCTGGCAGCTCATCCATCAGTGACATGAATCCAACATAATGGTCCTCTTCCAGTCCTCTTGTAATCTTTTTCCTCTGGTTGGTGGAGTCTGCTCCAGCAGGGCCCCCGCTGATCATGTTGATCACTCCTCCAGAGGGTGCGTTGACAATTGCGTTTCCACGCCCATTGGGGCCCTCTATAGCTTTAGTATTATCTCTCCAGGAGGAGCAAGATCGATCATCCTGATCATCATAATCTTTGTTGTTCTGTATATACTCGATCTGCTTGCCTTCCTTAATGAGGCGCTCGATTTCATCCTTGAGATTAATACAATCCTTAGTCTCGTGCCTTTTTGGCGATGGTACTCACCGTACTTCTTGGATCGTTTGGTG
This sequence comes from Linaria vulgaris, assembly GCA_948329865.1. Classification (NCBI taxonomy): domain Eukaryota; kingdom Viridiplantae; phylum Streptophyta; class Magnoliopsida; order Lamiales; family Plantaginaceae; genus Linaria; species Linaria vulgaris. The sequence goes on from OX415253.1 coordinate 38,289,819, forward strand.
CCTTCAGTCTCTCTCAACTTTCTTGGTTGATTCAACCACCTCTTCCTCTAAGCTACTGCAAATACAATCATAATATCCTAATACAGGGGCATGTATCTTCTTGAAGACCTGTCTCGGCCGCCTCTGTCTCTGTACCAGCCTTCTCTGCCCTTGTTGCGACTGGCGTGCTATGGAGTCTGCTTTGTCGCCATCATACTGTCCTGATAAATGGTATTGTGGGCTAGGTCATGATCTGATTGATAGTCGGTGACTTAAGCTTGATCAACTCCTATGTGAATCTCATATGCGCCGTCGCATTGAATAGAATGAGTACTACTAGGTCGCCCTGCGGTTCATCCACCTTCATCAGTTCATCATTAAATCTCTTCATAAACTCCTCTAGGCTTTTTTTCTCCTTCAGCTTCATTGCGTTCAGATGATGCATGCTTGTTATCATCATTTTCTGACTGGAAAATTGGCTCTCCAACTTCTCCCTCATACGTTCATAACTGGTGAGTGATTCTATCTCGATCCTATTAAACCAGTCCAAAGCCACCCCGGTTAGAGTCGTGGCCAATATTTTTGCCTTGATACCGTGTGAGAACCTATGCAAGTTCAGCACACTGTCAACACTGTGGAGATGATCCCTCAGATCACTCTTCCCGTCATAGGGCTTGATGGTGGGGACCTTATCCCCCTTCTCCAATACCACTGCCTCAAGCTCCGCACATAACGGGGTCAAAGTCTTATGGTCCTCCGCCAATGCTAGTTTCCGACTAATCTCCATCCTCTCGCGATCTAGCTGTTCCATTCTCTTAGCAATGATTCTTCTTTCTCTTATTGGGTTAGGCACTTCCTCCACTTGAACTCTTGACCTAGAACCATCCCTAGTGTCATCACTTGCTTCTTCACGCTCTTCACCAATAACTCCGGATGCAAGTCCTCATTTAGCCCTAGATTCCAGGGGTCGCGGTGGCTGGTCGCCTACTCCCCGACCATTCAGGTGCAGTATCAAAGTTTCTAAGGCTATCTTTATTGTGGCCTGAACTGTGGCGTTAATCTGTGGCACTACCTCCGATGCTAGCGCGGTAGGTGCCACATGCTCAGGTCCTACTCCTCTCAGTTCTTGAGGTTAAACGAGTTCGTTCTGTCCTCCCCTTAGTGTTGGGGCCAGAATAGGCAACATGGGTGCACTCTCTGCCATTGAGTTGTCAACCATGGGTCTAGTAGACTATGAGCGGGTCATCCTTCTTTTTATCTTGACGTCCTCGTCGGGGAACTTGGCTTTACCACAGACGACGCCACTAATTTGACAATATCTCGTATATATATATATATATATATATATGAGTTGGTTACAAGAGTATTACAATGAGTAAACTTTTAACTATGCCTACTCTAGCTATACTAGGCTCGAATAGGCTTGGTCCGAAACACCTCGGACTAACGTCGGATGCAAGGTAAGATGTCGCGGATATATTAGAGATGACGTCGAGGATTATGTCGAGGGCAACATCGAATCTTCTATGTCACTAATGATATCCTGGATATATCGAAGGCGGTGCAGGTGATATATATCGGGTACGATGTCGAGCTATTTATATCAAGGGGAGCTCGATAGATATACAGTAATTGCGAATAATTGAAACTTACGTTGATTGTCGAGAAGCGGGTATTTATATGTCTCGGGATACGGGGACCACTCATGTGATAGACACATGAGTTGTACCATATCGGGGGTAATTTCAATATGTATGTCGGCGGTGATCCCTCACATAAGTGAAACCCTGGGCCTAACCCATAGCAGGCCCAATACGGGAAATTCCCATATCATGTAGTTTCCCAATTTGGGAATTATTATTTAAAGATAATGATTTGCAAATTAAATCTGAAATTTTTGGATTACTAGTACCCCTCGTCCCGCCAGTTCAAATGATGAAAAGCTGATGCAGAAATTGCATTTTTATGTTTTGAAGAAATATTGGTGGACCTCCAATACAATTGGCGCGTATTCAGAGGTTCTCATTTGAATTCCTATCTTTCAGGAACATTCATATTATATCGAATCTCTTTCGATATGGATGTCAAATTTGAATTCGATATGTGTTTGTCATAAATGCGTGCCTGATGCCCGACGTCTATAAATAGCAGCCTAGGAGGATAGCGAAGATCATTTTATCTCCTAATGAAATTTGTTATCTTTAAGCTGAGGTATGTCGGGGATCTTTGATATGATCTCGATATATTTTTTGATATATCTTCGACATGCGTTTCGATATAATTTTGATATATTTTAGACATGTTTTTAGATTTTCATGTCTTTCTTTGTTTTTCTGATCTTCTGAGGTTGCTATCTTTTGAGTTGTAGCGTTTTATCTCTTTCCTGCTTCTTACGTTTCCCAGCATTCGACATCCTCATGGCGAACAAAAACGACTTCGATTTTATGTGTTTAGATTCTCAGAATATGTAGGCTGGAGGCTGGAGGCTCCAGAACTGCTTTTGCTGATAACGATTTTTCATGACGGATGAGTTGTTTCAGGATGATGTTGGTGATGGTGTGGATGAGGATTCCAATGTGCCTTAGGGGACTCAAAAGGTGGAGGTTGATGAGTGGGTTTTGGCCATAGCTTCAGAGGTGAACAAATTCAAAACTGCTGAAATTTATGAAGTTATGGTGTCCCACGTTCCTCATCATCTTAATTTCTATGCGTCATCATATCAGGCAGAAGCAGAACCTACTTCATTGCGAGAATAATTAGCCTTTTCCGAGAGGGCTAACCGATTTATGACACTCACTCGAGAGCAAAAAATTCGTAACGGGAAGGCCTTTTTTTGAGTTAGACCTTTAAGGTAATTTGTGCCGAACGCGGGGTGCAGGAGAGGGAGGAAGCAAAGGATTCCTTCATCGGTCAAATCCGCATTCCTAATGGATTCTGAGATGGTTTCGATCCTAGTTCTCCAGATCCCTTGTTAGGCCCTTACGGGAAACCTGTCGAGGATTCCGATGTGGAAGTTGATGATGATCTTGTAGAAGATGTCTATGAGGAGATTCTCTATCAGAAGAGTCTTTTTTTAATTCATATTAAGGGTGCCCCCAAATATCCCGGCTAGGGGTTTATGTTGTTTTGTGGAATTGTCTTTATTTTAAAGTATTGTGCATAGTGTCCTTTTGGCATCTGTAATGTTCATTCTCGTTCTTCTAATCGAACTTGTATTTTTTGAGATATAAGTTCCCTTGATCTTATCAATGTTGCCTTTGGCTGCCTGTATTTAAGCGAAGTCCTTCGAATGTTGGGTTCACTTTTGATATTTTCTTTCCCATATGCCCGGTTGTCTCCTGCCTATCTCAGCTGATAGCGGAGTTATCCCCAGACATTTGTATTTTTTGTATGCCAGGTTGTCTCTTGTTTATCTCAGCAGATAGCAGAGTTATCCCAAGGCATTTGTATATTTCTCATGACGGGTTGTCTCATGTCTATCTCAGCGGATAGCGAAGTGATCCCTAGGCATTTGTATCTTTTTTATGTCGGGTTGTCTCCTGCCTATCTCAGCGGATAGCGGAGTTATCCCAAGGCATTTGTATCTTTTCTATGTCAGGTTGTTTCCTACCTATCTCATCGGATATCGGAGTTATACCCAGACATTTGTATCTTTTCTATACCGGGTTATCTTTTGCTTATCTCAACAGATAGGATAGTTATCCCGAGGCATTTGTATCTTTTCTATGCCGGGTTGTCTACTGCCTATCTCAGCGAATAGTGAAGGTATCTTAGGGCATTTGTAGATTTATGACCCTTATCGGTAGCGAATTCTCCTTGTACTTATGGAAAGTACCGATATCACGTTCCTGTTTTTAAATCAGAGAAATAATCATTTTAAGTCAGAGATAATGATTAGATAAGATCCACTCTCCACTTTTCGTGTTTTATCCCGCTAAACGGAGAGTATCTTCCTTGCTATCGGCAAGGATTTGTCCGTACCTACGATGTATAAGTGATACACGTATATGTATCATATAATAATTTTGAGCGAAGATGTGCATATTTGCAGATCTCACTCATTCCCTCGTAAGGGTATGTACCTGCAGTAAAGCATGCATTCATACCTTGATCGAATATATCGATCGGAATGAAAATGAGGTTATAAAGGATAGCGGTCGAAGGCTAGGTAAACCTTAACCTGCCTACGTATCCATTTGTATGGGAATCAGACCGGCGTAGTTCCCCATGTTTTAATTACAGTCCATCCCAACGATGGGGCAATTTTAGGGTAATTTAAAAATGTTCAACATTAATGTTCCAAATGATTTTTCTATGTTGATTAATCCGCAGCTTGGTGGTTGTCATTTAAGTTCGCGGCCTGCAGCGGCGTCCCTGATCCTTGAGAGAGTGAGGGAAGTTATGTAGCACAACCATCCTACCTCATGATTGGCGATGACTTCCCCTACGCCTCCTGCTGCTGGGAACTTCATCTTCTGGTGGTATGTGGATACCGCTGCTCGGATGACATTTAGAGCCGGCCTTTCTATAATGGTGTTGTTGGTGAAAGGGTGATCCATGATTGTATATTGGATGTTGATGGTACTCCTGTACGGCTCGTCACCGAACGATGTTGGTAGATTCACCTGTCCCAATGGTATCACCTCGGCACCTCCGAAGCCATCTAAAGGGGTGTGGCTTGTTCCACCACATGATGGCCCAGTGCCATCTTCTCGAAAGCATGTGCAAAGATGAAGTTCGTGGAGCTTCCGTTGTCTATCAACACCTTGCGAACACCATAATTGGCAATGTCAAGTTTAACAACCAAGGGAAAATCAAGTTTACCTGCATGTTTCGCCTCGGGAGTCAGATCAATGAGGTCCATGTTTGAGACGCTAATGTTCTCCTCTGGTAGCTCATCCATCAGCGACATGAATCCAACATATCGGTCCTCTTCCAGTCCTCTTGTAATCTTTTTCCTCTGGTTGGTGGAGTCTGCTCCAGCTGGCCCCCTGCTGATCATGTTGATCACTCCTCTAGAGGGTGCGTTGACAATTGCTTTTCCACGCTCATTGGGGCCCTCTATAGCTTTAGTATTATCTCTCCAAGAGGAGCAGGATCGATCATCCTGATCATCATAATCTATGTTGTTCTGTATATACTCGATCAGCTTGCCTTCCTTAATGAGGCGCTCGATTTGATCCTTAAGATTAATACAATTCTTAGTCTTGTGCCCTTCTGGAGATGGTACTCACAATACTTCCTGGATCGTTTGGTGCCTTCAGTCTCTCTCAACTTGCTTGGTTGATTCAGCCACCTCTTCCTCTGAGCTACTGCAAATACAATCATAATATCCTGATTCAGGGGAGTGCATCTTCTTGGTGACCTGTCTCGACCGCCTCTATCTCTGTTCCAGCCTTCTCTGCCCTTGTTGCGACTGGCGTGCTGTGGAGCCTGCTTTGTCGCCATCATACTGTCCTGGTAACTGGTATTGTTGGCTAGGTCATTGATCTGATTGATAGTCGGTGACTTAAGCTTGATCAACTCCTGTACGAATCTCATATGCACCATCACATTGAATAAAGTGAGTACCACTAGGTCGGCCTGCGGTTCATCCACCTTCATCAGTTCATTGTTGAATCTCTTCATAAACTCCTCTAGGCTCTTTTTATCCTTCTGCTTCATTGTGTTCAGATGGTGCATGCTTGTTATCATCCTTTTCTGACTGGAAAATTGGCTTTCCAACTTCACCCTCATCTGTTGATAACTGGTGAGTGATCCTATCTCGATCCTATTAAACCAATCCAAAGTCGCCCCGGTTAGAGTCGTGGCCAATATTTTTGCCTTGATACCGTGTGAGAACCTATGCAAGTTTAGCACATTGTCAACACTGTGGAGATGATCCCACAGATCACTCTTCCCATCATAGGGCTTGATGGTGGGGACCTTAACACCTTCTCCAATACCTCTACCTCAACCTCCGCACAGAACAGAGTCAAAGTCCTATGGTCCTCCGACAATGCCCCGACTAATCTCCATCCTCTCGCGATCTAGTTGTTCCATTCTTTTAGCGATGTTTCTTCTTTCTCTTATTGGGTCAGGCACTTCCTCCTCTTGAACTCTTGACCTAGAACGATCCCTCGTATATATATATATATATATATATATATATATATTTATATAAAATGGGTTGGTTACAAGAGTTTGACAATGAGTATACTGTTAATTATGCATACTCTAGCTATACTAGTCTCGAATAGGCTTGGTCCGGAACACCTCGGACTAACGTCGTATGCAAGGTAAGATGTCGAGGATATATCGGAGATGACGTCGAGGATTATGTCGAGGTCAACATAGAATTTTCTATGTCAGTAATGATCTTCTGGATATATCGAAGGTGGTGCAGGTGATATATATCGGGTATGATGTCGAGCTCTATATTGAGGAAAGCTTGATATAGATGTACAGTAATTGCAGATAATTGAAACTTTTTTTGATTGCCGGGAAGTGGGTATTTATAGGCCTTGGGGATGTGGGGACCACTTACATGATAGACACGTGAGTTTTACCATATCGTGGGTAATATTCGATATGTATGTCGGGGTGATCCCCGACATAAGTGAAAACCTTGGCCTGACCCATAGCAGGCCCAATACGGGAAATGTCCATATCAGACATCGTTTTGGGTTATGAGATTTTGAAGCTTCCTTTTACGTTTTTGCCTTTACAATTCCATCAGAGTAATTTGGCCTTTTCTAAACGGTAATGAACCGCATGGAACACTGCATGATATTCTGTTTGGCTATTTGTAGAACTTGGTAGGTGGCTAATGATGATGGAGAAAACTTGCACTCAGATTATTCTTCTCTCTATTTCTCTCCGTCTTTCCACTATTTCTCTATCTTTCTGCACAAGTAAAATTAAGAAATATCACAAAACATAGCATTTGGTATCTTAGAGCTACGTCAATCCATGGTTGATACTAGGCTAAAAGAGTTTCAAGAAACACAAAGAAATATGGATCAAGCACTACGAGATGAAAATTTACAACGAATCAATGTGGAACATGGATTACAGGAACAAATAGGGTTGTTAAACACTCAGATACATGAACACATTCGATATCTAGATGACAAACAATCCCAATTTAACAGCAGGTTGGAAGATCACATGGTGAAAGCTGCCACAAGGCATGCTGAATTCCCCCCATCATTTGCTTTGACTCAAAATCAGTTCATACAACTATTTGAGAAAATGGATATGGGTAACAAACCACAATCAGTGATCGGTTACCCATGATCCGTGAGAACTGAGGAGTTCACACCAAGGCTGACATGGCAGTAGAAAGCCTCCCAAGGGCTTATGTTAGCAACAATCAGTTACAGTGTGCACAACCCATCCCCATGTTAGATTTCCCTAAGTTCAATGGCACTAGAGCTAGGGAATGGATGGTTGAATGTAATGGGTATTTTGATTTGATGCATGTGTCATCAGATCTATAAAAAAATAACCCTAGCTTCACTACACTTTGAGGGTAAGGCAGATATGTGGTATCAAAACCGTATAACCCATTTTTTTGTGTAAGTTGGAATCACTTTATGAAGGAAGAATCTACTAAGTTTGAGGAACTCAAGAAAGCTAGTGTGATTGCTGGTTTCAATAGGTTGAAATAGACACATTTTCTAGATGAGTACATGGATAAATCTAAGGAGTTAAAAACTTATATGGGTATCTTCTCTAACAGAGATTTTGATGAAAAATACTGTGTATCCTGATTTGTTAGTGGGCTCAATGAGGAGTTACAGTCACAGGTTTCATTGTTTGATCATGTCACTCTTACGCATGTTATGGATGTTGCCAAGAAACAATATAGGGTGAATGTGGCTACCAGGAGGTTGAAACCCAAGGGATTTAATCCTATGTAAAATACCACCAAGAAACCTAACATGAGTTATATTACCTCTGTGTATAAGGCACCCCCACCCCAAGTGAATTCAGTGCTTAGGAAACCACTAACAACAACTGAGATGAGGGCAAAGAGGGAGAAAAGGCTTTGCTATAACTGTGATGACCTTATGTGTTTGGTCATAAGTTCAAAACCAAGCAGTTCTTCCTGATGCTTAGTCAAGAAGAAGAAGATGCCTGCATGGGATCCATTTGTGAACCATGGCATGATGACACTGGATGGGAGGAGGTCCAACTATCAGTCAATGCCATAAGTGAGAAGGGTTCTTCAAATACTTTCAGGTTGTTCTTTGAGTATGGGAGACATAAACTCACAATACACATTGATTGTGGTTCTGAGAGGAGCTTCTTAGATATTGCCTTAGCTAAGAAGTTTGGTTGCAATATTGAAAACACTACTCCCATATTGTTGAAGATTACTGATAGTAGGAAGGTGGTAAGTGATAAACAGGTGGTTGGTTTTTATTGGACTATGCAAGGGAAGGCATTCAAGTTCCCTATTAAATTATTGGAGATGGGTGGGGGATATATGATATTGGGTGGTAACTGGTTAAAGCAATACAACCCTATGATCTGGAATACCATGAGTCATGTGTTGGTGTCACCTTAGGGGGATAAAAGTTCAGATTCCAGACATCCATACCAAGTGCTTAATGTCATATTATATCAGCTGGAGCTATGACTAAACTACTACAAACCAGAGAGAGGAAGTGGATACAGTGCTATTCACCATTTCAATAGTAGAGGAGGACATACATGTGAACCCAGACCTGAATGGACTATTGAGTGAGTTTACTGATGTATTTGTTGAGCTTGAAGGCTTGCCACCTGTCAGGCATATTGAACATCAAATCTAGTTTAAACCAGGAAGTGTCCCTAAGTTACAGTAGCCATACAAGTACTCATACTCAGCTAAAGATGAAATTGAGAACATTTTTAAGACAATGTTCAAGGAGGGGGTAGTTCAACACAAAAAAGCCATTTTGTATCTCATGTGCTACTAGTTAAGAAGAAAGACACTTCTTGGAGATTGTGTGTGGATTATAGGTACCTTAACTCACTTACTCTCAAGCCTAACTACCCTATACCGGTTATTGATGAGCTTCACGACTATAAATTCTTCTCAAAAATTGATTTAAGATCTGGATATTTTCAAATAAGAATGAAGGAGACATGCATACCACTCACTGCATTTAAGACACATTAAGGCCACTATGAGTTCTTAGTTATGCCTTTTGGGTTGTGTAATGTACCAGCAACCTTCCAATCTTTGATGAATCAAATGTTTGTTGAACATCTAAGGAAGTGTGTGTTAGTTTTTTTTTATGACGTCCTTATTTATAGTAAGGATTGGGAATCTCATTTGAAACACTTGTCTGTGGTACTAAATTTGCTGAGTGAACACCAGCTTTATGCCCAAAAGTCAAAAGGTGGTTTTGGTCAGACTAAAGAGGAATACCTGGTCACATCATTAGACAAGAAGGGGTGGCAATTGATCCTTGAGGCCTAAACCTAATTCTGTGAAGGGACTTAGAGGTTTTCTGGGGTCAACTAGTTACTACATAAAGTTTATTAAGGATTATGGGCTTATTCATAGACCCCTAACACAAATTTTTAGAAGGGGTGAATTTATTTGGACTAGGGAATCAAAATCAGCTTTTCAGCAACTGAAGGTGCTTATGACTCAAGCACATGTGTTGGCACTGCCTAATTTCTTTATATCATTTATAGTGGAGACTGATGCTAGTGGAAAGGGTATTGGTGATGTATTGATGCAGGATGGGAGACCCATTGCTTGCTTGAGCAAGGTGCTTTGTCCAAGGAATCAATTGTTATCTATCCATGAGAGGGAGTTTTTGGCAGTGTTGTTAGCTATTTAGGAATGGAAGCATTACTTGCAAGGTTCACATTTCATTATTAAAACAGATCAAAAGAGACTCAAGTTTTTGTTGGAGCATATAAAAACCTCAGCTTTGCAACATAGGTGGGTTGCTAACTTGATGGGGCTTAACTATGAAATCCACTATAAAAAGGGGTGGAGAATAGAGTAGTTGATGCTTTGTCAAGGGAGTACACCGACACTAAAGTATGCCAGGCTATTTCAGTAATTAAACCACTATGGTTGAAACATGTGGTGGAGAGTTACAGTAAGGATGGTTTTTCCTCAATATTCTTTCTACCAAGACTATTGATCCCTCTGCTTATTCTGACTTTAGTGTCACTGCAGAGGTTTTGAGGTTTAAAAGGAGATTATGTGTTGGGTAGGACCTACAATTTAGGCAGAACATTATTGTTGCCTTGCATGAGTCCCCCATGGGAGGTCATTCTGGGAATCAGCGGACCTATATGAGAGTGAGCTTCCTGTTTTTCTAGCCTCACTTAACAGATGATGTGCACAGGTTTGTGCAGATGTGTGATGTTTGTAAAATTACAAAATCTGAACATTCCCCCTACCTAGGTCTACTACAACCCCTGTCAATCCCAGAACAATGTTGAACTCACATTGTCCTAGATTTTGTGAAAGGATTACCAAAATCAGAAGATAAGGATTAGTGGTTGTAGACAGATTTAGCAAGTATGGAAATTTCATATTACTCAATCACCCCTGTTCTGCTAAGGACATCTCTAGGGTGTTTTTGGATCAGATTTTTAGGCTGCATGGCCTACCTATCAGCATGGTTAGTGATAGGGACAAAGACTTTACCAATAACTTCTGGCAAGAACTTTTTGGTTTGTTAGGAGTTATGTTGGATATGAGCTCAACATATCACCCTCAGTCTGATGGACAGACTGAGAGACTCAACCAATGCCTAGAAAAATACTTGTGGGGGATGGTCTTTGATAACCCAAAGAAATGGCATTTGTTCTTGGCACAAGAAGAGTATTGGTACAATAAAAACTTCCACACAAGCCTGAAAATGTCTATGGTGTTGCACCAGACCCCTTGAGTGTTGGGCCTTATGTGAACTCTCCTAATAAGTGTGTCAGGAGTGCTGTTACTGGAAGGCTTAGACTAAATAACTTGCTAAAAGATAATTTGTTGAAAGCTCAGGAGCGCATGAAACTTTATGCTGACAAGCATTATTTTGAAAGGGAGTTTTCAGTTGGTGATGAGGTGTTCCTCAAATTGTAGCCTTTTAGACATAACTCAGTGTCTTTGCGCCGCAATTTGAAGCTCAATTATCGTTTCTATGAACCCTATACTATCCAAGAACGCATTGGCAAGGTAGCTTATATGTTGGATATACCACGGGGTTCAGAAACTCACCTTGTGTTCCATGTGTCCCTATTGCTGAAGAAGCTCAGTCCTAACAAGTTACCTATTCCAGAACTACCATTCATTGATCCTACAGGTTCTTTTCAGATTTCTCCCATACGCACATTGGATAAATGATTTATAAAGCGTCGGAATGTTGGCATATCTCAAATTCTGGTACATTGGACCATTTGGTGATGCTGATTCCACCACCTAAGAGGATTTCAGTTCAAGTAAAGCCAGGTTTTCCGATTTTGATCCTTGGGGACAAGGATCTAGTTCGCTAGGGGGGGAGGGGGTAATGCAATGAACCTGCAAGAAATTAACAAAGATCAGTACTTGAATTGTGAAGAAATTGAAGAAATCCAAGAAGGGTTTGAAAAGAGAAAAATCGGATACGGAAGAGAAGCTGAATCGAAGAAATTTGATTGCAATTGGGATTTGACAACAACTAAGAGAAACAACATCGTTTTGGGTTATAAGATGGGCGGCCCATATCATAGATACCTGGAGTGACTCTGGCCATTGAATCATTCGCTCAACTTTAAGAATTGCTGGAGCATTTTTTGAAGATTCCTTTTACGGTTTTGCCTTAACGATTCCATTAGAGTAATTTGTCCTTTTCTGAACTGTAAGGAACTACATGGAACACTGCATGAGATTCTGTTTGGCTATTTGTAGAACTTGGTAGCTGGCTAGTGATGGTGGAGAAAATTTGCACTCGGGTTATTCTTCTCTCTCTTAATTCTTTCTGTCTTTCCCCCGTTTCTCTATCTTTCTACACGAGTAAAATTAAGAAATATCACAGAACATAACAAATTCATTGCAGATGTGGTTGATCTAAAACTCAAAAGTACGATCACTACTACAATGCCTCTAAATAGCTAGCACATTTTGTTTTCGAATAATAGAAAAACTTTATCTAATGGAACTTTATTAACAGATAATTGTTATTCACGATCGTAAGCCGATACCTCTTGCCGTAAATGATTTTGACATTGATAAAATGTCATGTAGCATGCAAGTTTTGACACATTTAGATAGCGTCTATCTGCCATCCAAGACCAATATATATGTATATATGTTACATATAGGGTAAATTCCATCCACTTCCCTTGAGGTATTGACTCTATTTATCCACCCCTAATTAGTTTTAATTTCTCATCGACCAAAAACAAATTCTAAGGGTACTAATCCTATCGATTTATTTACTATATTGTTTTTATTATGTAAACAACACACAAGACCCTATCAAATCAAAAAGTACTATGGCTTATGTTAAATAACTTTTTTTTTATTTAAAATAATTAACCAAATGAATTCCAAGACATAATATAAACTAAAATTTATTAGTTATAATCTATATTTGTTCTCTTCAACACTACGAGATATATCGCTTTCTTTAATTTGTTATTAGATTTAAGTATTTTGCTCATTTTATGTCAAATGATTGCAAAGAAAAATAATTGAGCGTGTACACATTGTCGAACACCAAGTTCAAGTGTTATGATAGGATTGAGCTTTAACTACATATTTGAGTAGACCTATTTTGGTAGATAATGATTGTTACTTTTAAAATGCACAAGAAATGTATATTGTTGTACCATAATTTCGTACTAATATAACGACCCATTACAACATCACAAGTGGCAAACATGATGAAACGGACAACGCGATGAGATTCAGCTGTCCAAACCGGTCATAGCAGTTCAGGCCCACCGACTGGGTTATGAACAATCTCTTTGCCCATGAACAATCTCTTATGGCCATGAACAATCTATTTGCCCATGAACAATCTCTTTGGGGGCCCAACCCATGTAAGGCCCATCATCTAGCCTATAAATACCCCCTCTAGTCATCATTAAGAGGACTTTTCCCATAGAGCTCTGAGACCTCGCACAATCTCTTTATGCACCATCTCTTTGTGCACAATCTCTTTAAGCCTTGTCTTAACTACTATCCAATGTGCAACGGCTCGACCTCAGAGATCTGACCTTCACCTCTGACCACGATCGGCAATCATAAAGAAACAGTGAACTACATTCAGCTTGATTTCCTCCATGGGATATGTAGGCAGCTGGGCTTAACTCCAAGTTTGGTCTGAAATCAACAAACTCCCAATCTGCATCAGCCGATTTCGGTCCAACCTATCAAATATGTTCGACTTACTTAACTATTTCCCATCTACATCATATTTGAGCTATAACTTATTTATAGTCTAACTCCTCAGTGGCCATTAACTAACTTAGGCATCAGAGTTCCTACGCCAGGTCAGTTCCGACCTAGTTCACGTGCCGTGTTTTTCAGTGCAGGTTTCTCGAACTTAAAGATAACTCATAACCAATAAGGAGATTGGGTTATTCTGATGTGGAATGCTTATTCAGCAGACGAAATCACCGTGCATCAGTGGCACCATCTGTGGGAAACCATTAAGTGCACAGTAGAAGAAACACATGTGTTCATCACTATGGTAAGGTCTATAGGAGTAACTGAAAAGTCCAACGACACCATAACTACTCAACAACGTCAAGGATCCTATCCAAAGACTAAACCTGTTGACCCCCAATACAACGACAACATAACATCAAATTCAAGAGGAACAACATCACTTACTGTGCAATCAATCAACCCAGGAAGAAAAGAAGCTCAATCTCATAACACACGAAGTTACAACAATTAAGTGCACCCGAAAAGGCCAACGCCATCGCAACTACTCAACAACATCAAGGATCCTCTCCAGAGATTGAACCTGCTGACACCCCATACAATGGCAGTAGAACAACAAATTCAAGAGGAACACCATCACTTGTTGCACAATCAATCAACCTAGGAAGAAAAGAAGCTCATGTTCATAACAGATAATCTAACAACAATCAAGAGGTGTCTCGTTACCTCGTCACTCTATACAACCTGATGGAACAATTCACACGCATATCACAAGATACACCACATATAATACAACATTTGCGAAGAGATGGCACATAAAAATCTCCCTCAGAGATAATCTGGTCGTCGAGATGTTGATGGTATGGCGCTTCCATCATTATCATCTTAACTACAATACAGAACTGGGGGACTATTATCGAAAACAATTTATGCAAACTATTGTTACTATGCTAGTAACAATGATAACACATACAACAACCATGCCACCATGTCAACAACTATTCAGAAACAACATTTGAGTGATCTGAAAGAGTGCAATTTCATACGAGGCACAAAAGACACTTGTCACCACACTCTAGCTAAAGAGCGCAAGAAGCCAAACTAACTAACTAACTAACTAACTATATATATATATATGTATATATATAACACTTTCTTAGTACTGATGTTTTACTTAAAATATGTATGTAATTGTTTTTCAATCCGACTCCAGATGGATCAATCAATGTTAATTACCTTTAAAAAGCGTACAAGCAGCATGTGGAACAAGTTTAAGACACCAAATCTTGAGAAGACGCGCAAATAGGCAACAATAGAGAGGAGTGAAGATTTTGAGCCACCAATGCTTGAAAAATACACATGCGACGAGCCTTTGGATGAAATCCTCATAAATCAAAGCTACAAGTTTCGATAAATACACATGCAACAAGTCTTTATGTGAAATTCTCATGAATCGGAGCCACAAGCACTCGACAAACACAATAAACAACTACAAGAAATGCACCAATGGCAACACTCTCCCAGCAAACAAAGCTACACTAATGATTGCTCGCATATTAGAAAAAACCACCAACAATGAAGTTAAGGCAAGACACAAACAAGTGAGACATAAACATCACACTAGCTGATGAAAGTACACTAGGTGAAGAGTCTATTGGGTGAAATGCTCATAAAGTAGGCCCAACATAAGCCCCACCAAAAATAAACTAGATGAAGAGCCTATTGAGCAAGTATCCCATAAAGTAGGCAATCAACGTAAGCCCTACCAAAATAAACTAGGTGAAGAGCCTATTGAGCAAATATCCCATAAAGTAGGCAATCAAGCCCTATCGAAATAAACTAGGTAAAGAGCCTATTGGACGAATGTCCCATAAATTAGGCAATTAACGTAAGCCCTACCAAAATAGATTAGGTGAAGAGCATAATGGGCGAATATCTCATAAATTATGCAATCAATGTAAGCCTTACCGAAATAAACTAGATGAAGAGCCTATTAGGCGAATATCCCACAAAGTAGGCAATCGACGTAAGCCTTACTGAACTAAACAATTTGAAGAACAAAATCAAGAAAGAAAGAAAGCAAGATCAAGAAAAGAAGAAAGCAAGATCGATAAAAGAAAAAATCAAGATCAAGAAAAGAAGAAAGCAAGATCAAGGAAGGAAGAAAGCAAAATCAAGAAAAGAAGAAAGTAAGATCAAGGAACGAAAAAAGCAAGATCAAGAAAGGAAGAAAATAAGACCAAGAAATTAAGAAATCAAGATGAAGAAATGAAGAAAGCAGGATCAAGAAATCAGGAAAGCAAGATCAAGGAATGAAGAAAGAAACAAGAATACTTCATTAACAAAAATAGATAGCCAGAAAAACCTATGCTTATCAAATCAAAGTACCAAACACCAAAAACAAAACTATGCGTGTCCATAAAAAGACAAGAAACAAGTTTCAAATGTACTAGAAGTTGAAGAGCAAAACAAAGGCACAAGTTCCAAAAAGTAAGGTCAATAAGGCCACCTTCCACTGTCAAGAAGCATGGCCACCATTGGCAGCGTTATCTTCCCCCCATAAGTAACACCTTCCACGACTTCTATCACATCAATGTTAATACAGAGCTCCTCTATAAGACAACCACCAATAGGAACTTCAGAAGAACTGTGACGGAGTTCCTCATCTTCTTTCTCCATGCATGCATGATCCTCATCGGTGAAGCCAACCAAATTATCTTTGAGACACAAGCCGACGCCAGCAAGAAGATTCACACTGGTTGACTAACCAGTTATCCAAAACCTTCATCAGAGCACCAGAACTCATTGTATCTATCAAAACAAGACCAGAAGGATGATATTTTGAAACAGAAGAAGTTGGAGCAGTAGTCAATAATACCTCAGATGTGGTGACTATCTCAGGAATGGTTAATGGATGTTGTCTCTACTACATCAACGGTAGAAAGGGAGGTGGCCGACACAATCTCGAAGGTAGCAACAAGAAAAACAACATTGTCGAATGCCACAGCATCAGTAGCAGTAACTTCAGTCATAAGTTGCTCCTTCAAATTCATGATGATCACCTTCTACTTATGGTCTTCCTCCACATAGGCCTTATTAGCCGCTCGATATTTGTTAAAGGTGTTATCCCGCCCATCGAGCATATCCACAACAAACTTATGATCAATCTGAAGCTTTGCAAGCTCCTCTCGAGCGATCTTAAGCTCTTCATTGGCCTTAGCTGCCTCATCAGCGGCCTCTTGACGTAACTAAATTTGCTCCTCGGTCCCAGCTTGAGCCTCCTTGCATATTTTCTTCTGCTCTTCAGCAGCTTGTGCTTCTTTGTGTAGTTTCTTTTGTGCCATCCTTTACTACTCTCTTGGCCTCTTAATAAGGCTTTAAGCATAACTTCTTTTGCTAATCAAGCACCATTTATGTCAGATGCTTTGCCTCTTCGACAAAGAGAGCTTGTTTGGCTTCAACACTGACAGTAGAGTTTTGACCAATTGTACTCTCAACCTTTATTGGGACAATTTAGAAAGGCAAATTATGGCCTCTCGGCTATATAAGTTTGTAAGGCGTCCGTATGCTACGACCACGTAATAAAATGGGGGACTTATGTTGTACCATAATTTTATACTAACATAGTGACCAATCACAACATGAGAAGTGGTAAACATGATAAAACGGATAATGCAACAAGAATCAGCGGTCCAAATCGGTCATGGTAGTTCAGGCCCTCCAACTGGCCCATGGACAATCTCTTTTGGCCGCGAACAATCTCTTTGCCCATGACCAATCTCTTTGGGGGCCCAACCCATGCAAGGCCTATCATCTAGCCTATAAATGCCTCATCTAGGCATCGTTAAAGAGGACTTTTCCCAGAGAGCTCTGAGACCTCGCACAATCTCTTCGTGCACAATCTATTTGTGCACAATCTCTTAATGTACATCTCTTGATGCACCAACTCTTTGTGCGCAATCTCTTTGAGTCTTGCCTTAACTACTATTCAATGTGCAAACCTTGGAGATCTAACCTTCACCTCCGACCACAATCAAAAATCATAGAGAAACAATAAACTAAGTTTGGCTTGATTCCCTCCGCTAGATACGTAGGCAGCTTGGCTTAACTCCAAGTTTAGTCTGAAATCAACAAACTCTGAATCTGCATCATCCGCTTTCTGCCAAACATATCAAGTATGTTCGGTTTACTTAACTATTTTCTATCTACATCGTATTTGAGCTATAACATATTTATAGTCTAACCCCTCAACGAGTATTAACTAATTGAGGCATTAGAGTGACTACGCCTGGTCAGTTTCGACCTATTTCACGTTTCAGTGTAGGTTTCTCGAATTCAAAGCTAACTCGGGACCAATAAGGAGCTTGGGTTAGTCTGAAGTGTAGTGCTTAGTCAACAGAGGAAATCACCCTTCATCATATACGTATCAATTTTTTCTTTTAATATATAGCCAATAATTTGTTTGTATGCTAACGTGGAGTATATGAATGAAAACACCTTACCATTACTGAAATTTAAATTAAGCACCAAATTATATTGGACTTAAATATGTATTTTCATTTGGTCTCAACACCAAATACTTCCAACATGGTACTAATCAATCCTAGAACTAATCCGATAATCCATATAAAGATTATATCAATCAAAAAGAGTAAAAATAATACGATAATATAGGTAAGTGTTATAAATATGGCAAGTGCCATTGTTGAAAATTATGTACAAATACTATTTTATAATAGTAGTAGTTGTTGTAAATGATGTAAAATATTGGAAATTCTTTCCTATATAAGGAGCCATCAAGATGAAGAGAAAAACACTTATTTCACAAGTAATATACTCCTTATTTGCTCTTCTTTCCTTATGTCCTTTTAAATATATTGTTATAAACCCCAATAGTTTTAGCTTTTCCATAACACGTTATCAGCACGATAGTGCTCGATCCGGAAGAATTCAGTTCCTTCGTTAAAGAAAACATTCAACGTCAAAAGGTATGAAAGCTTTATATTTACTTGTTCATCTATCTATATTATTGTGGACAATGCGGATTACCGCCTATCTATAATTTTATGATTAGATGAATATGTGTTTATAATTTTGTTGTTAAAGTTTATATTTACTTATTCATCTATCTCCATTATTATAGACAATGTGGATTACCGCCTATCTATAATTTTATGATTAGATGAAAACCCTCTTTATATTTTACTATCATCTAACTCTAACACCAACGCTAATTTTAACTTTCGTTGATGCTTGAGTTAACCCCAAGGTAGAAACGACTACTGATAATTTATAATTATGGAAGGTTTTACCTCATATTACTGCTGACAATTTATAATTATGGAAGGTTTTACCTCCTATTACTGCTGACAATTTATTATTATGGAAGGTTTTACCTCCTATTACTACTAACATTTAATTATTATAGAAGGTTTTACCTCATATTATATTGCTTAGTTTATTCCACAAGCCCATGAAAGTTTTTACATAGTAATATGGCGGAAATATCTATCTGTATTTACTTATCGTAATATTATTTCTTATGCCCGTTGAAATTTATTAACGCGGTTGAAATTATTTACTTGTTATACAATTAATCCTTGTTGCTCGATTGTTAATGATATTATCATTCATCAATTATGCCAAATTAAACAAAACAAAGAAAAATGATTGTTTTCTAACGGCTATAAAACGGCTACTTATAGATATTTTTCTTCTATAAATATGCAGATTTCATAACTCCACACAAATCTTCATCTTTTTGTCTCTCATCTTGCAAAATGCTCCGCACGTCAACAATGATCTTGATGCTCGTTTACCTTTTATTTTTCATTTTTATGCTAGCAGCTGAGGAAAATCTATGTTTCTACCTATTATATTCCTCACTTTTGTCGTAGCAATATTCGAGTGCATAGTTTGGCTAGAGATGAGATAATTGCATCATATTGTTGTAATAACTGTGCTTGTGTGGTTGCGTATTAAAATAAAATGTCTTGATTGTAATTATGTTTGTTTTAATGTTCATTGAGCTGCAATATGTCTAATCTCTCGAAAGTAGATTTTACCGAACTCACTGTCGATGGGAAACATTATATGCAATGGGATTCAAATGTGAAAACGCATCTTACTACAAAATTCCTCGCGAAAACAATTGATGAGGAAAATGAATGTACTGACCAGCAATGATGCGAGGCAATTATATTCCTGCGTAGACATTTAGATAATTTCCTGTAAAAGGAATATCTCGATATTACAGATCCATCTGAGCTATGGATTAATTTGAATGAAAGATATGGCCACCAAAGGGAAACAATGCTTCCAAAAGCCATACATCAGTGGAACACATTAAGGTTCCAAGATTTTACATCAGTAAATGATTACTCCTCTGCCATTCATAATATCCGACAGACGCAAAAATTTGCGGGACATAAATTACTGATGAGAAAATGATTGAAAAAACTCTTTCTACTATTCATGTCAGTCATATATTCATCCAAATGCAACAAAGACTAGTCGGATACACTAAATATCATGAACTAGAGAGGGTGTTGTTAACGACAGAAAATACTAATAATATATTGATTAAGAATTCTGAGTTACGCCCAACTGGAGCACAAGCATTGCCAGAAGCACATGCCATAAATTTCTCAAATCCGTGGGCGAGGAAATTACAATAATGGTAGTCGAGGCAGAGGCCAATATCAAGGTCGGGGTGGTTATAGAGGAGGATATATTTCTAGAGGGGATTGTGGCCATAGAGGTGGTCGTGGTCATGGACGTGGTCGAGGTAGTTATCACTACCCTTCGACCAGTGATACGGTCCATAATAATAACCATCATAATAAAAGAAAAAATGCTCATAATAAATCTAAAGGTTACTGTTTTAACTGCGGAATAAAAGGACACTGGGCCAATACGTGTCGTACACCTGAACATTTTTGTATATTGTACCAAGAGAGTAAAGGCAAAGAGAAGGAAGTGAACCTTGTTGAACAAATGCCTAATAATCTCACATATTTGGCAGCATCTGATTTCACGGATGATCATGATGTTACTATGGCTTGATATGAATTATGTGATTCATGTCTGCGTGATTCCTGATTTGATTTGCATTACGTGATTCCTTGTTGTGTGATTTTTAAATTAATATGTATTTGCGATTTTCACTTGTAATGTACTGTGTTTTCATTAATTGTGTTTCCTTATGTATTTTAATGAAACTATTTCCCTTTTCTCAAATATATGCTTCGTTTATTGTTATATCATGTTTAACCCTACTTGTTTGACATGAAGCCAGTATGGAGCATACTAGTGATTTTTACATCCCTGATAGCGGTACAGCTAACACAATTCTCACAAGTAAGAAATATTTTACATATCTAAAACTAACAAAGGCAAAAATCAATACGATATCAGGTCCTACTGACCTGATTGTAGGATTTGGTAAAGCTAGTTTTATTTTACCAAATGGAACGATATTTATCATCAGTGATGCCTTATTTGCCCCAAAATCCAGAAGAAAATTGTCGAGTTTTAATGATATATATCGTCATGGATATGATACCAAATCTAAGACTGAGAATAAAACTAAATATCTTTTCATTATTAAGTATATATCAGGAAAGCAACATATATTTGAAAAACTACCAAGACTCTCATCAGGATTGCATTATACATTTATTAATGCTATCGAGTTAAATATGGTATTCAATGAAAATCCTGAATTATTAACTTTATGGCATGATCGACTAGGTCATCTTGGTTCAACAATGATGCGAAGAATAATTGAAACTACACATGGACATTCATTAAAAGGATCAAAACTCAATTTAATCAATAATAGTCCATGTGAAGCATGTTCTCTTGGAAAACTAATTATAAAGCATTCACCAGTTAAAATTAAGACTGAATTACCAACATTTCTTGAAAGAATTCAAGGTGATATTTGTGGACCTATTCATCCATCATATGGACCATTTCAATATTTTATGGTATTAATTGATGCCTCAAGTCGATGGTCAGATGTCTGTCTATTATCAACTCGTAATATGGCGTTTGCGAGATTTTCGGCTCAAATAATTAAAATAAGAGCCCAATTTCCTGATTATACGATCAAGAAAGTCAGACTTGACAATGCTGGTGAATTTACATCTCAAGCTTTCAATGATTATTGTATGTCAACTAGAGTTACTATTGAACATAGTGTTGCACATGTACATACTCAAAATGGTTTAGCTTAATCATTAATTAAATGTCTTCAGTTAATTGCTAGGTCGTTGTTAATGAAAGCTAAATTACCGAATTTTGTATGGGGTCATGCAATTTTACATGTTGCATCACTAATTCGCATTAGACCAATCTCGTATCATGAATACTCCCCATTACAACTTGTTTTTGGTCATGAACCTAATATTTCCTATATAAAGGTTTTTGGTTGTGCGGTTTATGTTCCTATTGCACCACCACAACGAACAGAAATGGGACCTCAAAGAAGGTTAGGAATATATGTTAGATATGACTCACCATCTATAATCAGATATCTTGAATCATTAACAGGTGATGTCTTTACGACACGTTTTGCCGATTGTCATTTCAATGAGGCAAATTTCCCAACCTTAGGGGAAGAAAAGAAGCAGTTGGAAAATAATATATCATGGTATAATCTATCTTTATCACACTATGATATTTTAACAAAACAATGTGATTTGGAAGGTAAGAATTTTACATTTTCAAGATATTGCAAATCAATTATCCGATGCATTTACTGACATAAAACGGGTAACCAAATCACATATACCAGCTACGAATGTTTCTGCTCGGGTTGAAATTCCGAAGGACATATCCAACAATAATAAAATTAATGCACGTAAGAAACGTGGTCGTCATGTTGGTTCAAAAAATAAGAATCCTCGACAAAGAAAAAGAAAAAATATTATTAACTCCATTATCGAGGAAACTATTCATGATGAAACAGAATATATGACAAATGAGATAACTCAAGAGGTCATCGAACCAAATCCCAATACTGAGATCTCTGTAAATTATGTTAATTCAGAAGTTATTTGGATTCGAAATGAGATGAAAAATATAAGTGAAATATTTTCATATAATATTGCTTATGATCTTATGAATGAAAATGAGGATCCCGAAGCACAATATGTGGATGAATGCCAAAATCGGGACGATCGGGTTAAATAGAAAGAAGCTATGCAAGTTGAATTGAATTCCCTCAACAAACGAAAGGTTTTTGGACCTATTGTCCTCACACCTAAAGACATGAGACTTGTAGGCCACAAATGGGTCTTCGTTCGAAAAAGAAATGAGAAAAATAAAATTGTAAGATACAAATCTCGACTTGTTACACAAGATTTTTCTCAAATACCCGGGATTGATTATGGAGAAACTTATTTCCCAGTAATGGATACAATTACTTTTCGATTCTTAATCAGTTTAGCTGTTTATGAAAACTTAAATATGCATCTCATGGATGTTGTCACGACTTATCTTTATGGATCACTTGATAATGATATTTATAAGAAAGTCACTGAAGGACTTTAAATGCCTGAATCATCTAGTTCTAAACCTAGAGAAATGTACTCAATTAAATTGCAAAGATCATTATATGGTTTAAAACAATCAGGTCGCATGTGGTATAATTGTTTGAGTGAATATTTATTAGAAGAAGGATATATAAATAATTATTTATGTCCATGTATTTTTATCAAAAGAACATCATCTGGTTTTGCAATTATTGCGGTTTATGTAGATGATTTAAATATCATTGGCACTGATGAAGAAATTCATTCAACTATGAATTATTTAAAGAATGAATTTGAAATGAAAGATCTTGGTAAAACCAAATATTGTCTTGGTTTACAGATTGAGCATACTAAAAATGACATATTAGTGCATCAGTCTAATTATACCAAAAGGATTTTAAAACGTTTTAACATGGATAAATCAACTTCTTTAAATTATCCTGTCATTGCAAGATCATTAACTAAAGACAAAGATCCATTTCGTCCAAGTGAAGAATATGAAGAAGTTTTAGTTCTGAAGTTTCGTATTTAAGTGTCATTGGAGCTTTAATATATCTAGCTAATTGTAATAGACATGATATATCATTTACTGTGAATTTATTAGTCAGGTTTAGCTCATCACCCACAAAAAGGCACTAGAAAGGAATTAAACATTTATTCCGTTATTTGCAAGGCACTGTGGATCTTGGTTTATTTTATCCTAACAATGCAAAACATGAATTGATTGGTTATGCAGATGCAGGTTGCCTATCAGACCCACATAAATCCAGATCTCAAACTGGATATGTATTCATGTATGGTGGCACTGCTATTTCATGGCATTCTCAGAAATAAACACTTGTTGCAACATCATCGAATCATGCTGAGATTATTGCACTCCATGAAGCCAGCAGGGAATGTGTATGGCTACGGTTAATGACACAGCATATAAGAAGTACATTTGGCTTACTAATTAAAGAAGGTCCTACAACACTATATGAAGTCAATTCTGCATGTATCACACAGATGAAAGAATGCTATGTCAAGAGTGATCGAACCAAACACATACACCCGAAATATTTTGCCTACACTTAGGAACTCGAGAAGAACAAATAAATTAATATTCAATATGTTCAATCATGTGACAATATGGCAGATCTCTATCTCTTTACAAAGGCACTCCCTACTGTAACTTTTAAGAAACGTGTTCAAAGTATTGGGATGCGTCACCTACGAGACTTATGAAGAATTGGAGATGCCAACTTGAGGGGGAGTTCACACGGCTGCACTCTTTTTCCCCTTATTAAGGTTTTTATCCCACTTGGTTTTTCCTTATAAGGTTTTTAACGAGACAGCATAAGATGTATGCAGAAGACGGATCATGTACATAACAAAATTTTCAAATGGCCAAGGGGGAGTGTTATAAATATGGCAAGTGGCCATTGTTGAAAATTATGTACAAATACTATTTTATAATAGTAGTTGTTGTTGTAAATGGTGTAAAATATTGGAAATTCTTCCCTATATAAGGAGCCATCAAGGTGAAGAGAAAAATACTCATTTCACAAGTAATATACTCATTATTTACTTTTTTTTCCTTATGTCCTTTTAAATATATTGTTATAAACCCCAATAATTTTAGCTTTTTCATAAAAGTAAGCATGTAATTCAATCTGGGCATGCAATTCACGTGACCCTTTTGTTTCATAGATTCAGATAATCTTATGTTCTCCTACTAGGCAATTCTTGAAGTGCCTAATATAGTTGAGATCGTAAACGGAAGAAAAAAAACACTAATGAAAATGAAACAAAACTCTTTACCGCCGTGCGCCACCGAGAAAGTGCAATGCGTAAAAGTCCTGATGGCTGTACGGTTTGTACACCTTAGGTAAGTTATAATTCTGAAAATAAGTGGGCCAGCCAATTGGCCATTAAAAATGTAGGCATTTGAATGGTTTTGAGATCGTAGGTTAAAGTTAATTTGTAATTGGGCCCATTCTTGAAATAAAGTTAATTGTTGAAATTACAATGACTCATTTAATGTAAAGGATCTGGAAAAGAATAAAAAAAGCTACTTAAAACTAAAATTGTATAAAAAAAACGGGTTTTTACACTCAACCTATAAATTAAAGTGATTTTAAAACTTTAATTAAATTTATGAACTTCTACTTTCTTAGAAGAGTTTGCAAACGTCACCTAAGGCTTTTGCATTCAACTTATTTGGTTCTCCTGATTGATACGTAATTTGACAATAGATCGTATATCAATTACGAGGTGGGATGTTACAAGTGTAGTGCTACGATTCTATTACAAACTAGTTCTAGGTAGACTTGGTCTGAAACACCTCAAATTGACGGTTGGATGCAGTACCTGATGTCGAAGGCGATGTCGAATGTGATATCGAGGATGATGTCGAATCTCCTCTATGTCGAGAAAGAATCCATGTCGAGAGTGATGTCTGAATATTTGTCGGATGTGATGTCGAGTGTGATGTCAGGTATGACATCGGGGATGGTACTGGTGATATATATCGAGGGTTATGTCGAGTATAATATAGGGCGTTATATCGGGAATGATATTGAGGATATTCAATATCGGGTGTTCAGTATATGTAAATAATTTAAGCATACCATGATTAGCGGAGCCTAGATATTTATAAACCTCGGGATACGGGGACCGTACACGTGACTTCCACGTGATCTGTAACATATCGAATATTATATTTGATATACATATCAGGGGCCATCACCGACATAGTCGCACATGGGCCTGGCCCATGTACGGAAATTACCCATATCATGTACTCCTCCAAGTTTGGGAGTTTTTACTGTAGATAATAATTCGTAAACTAAAATTAAGTTTGAATTATCAGTACGTCTTGTCCCGCCAGTTCAAATGATGGAGCTCATACGTGAATTCATTCAAAGACGTTGGTGGACCCCCAATGTAATTTACGTAGCATAGAGGTCTGCGTTTGAATTATCAGAGAAGGGTGTCTCTTGTTAGGTAACTGCGGTGTTATTTTTCTTAAGAGATATCCAAATTATACTGCCATGTCAAATTTCTTCGATATTGGAAATCAAATTTGAAATTCGACATGTCCGATAATAAATGCGTAGTTAAAGGGCATGCTGTCTATAGATAGTAGTCGTGAGGAGAGACAAAAGTTTACCTTGTCTTTTAGTGAACTCAGACTTCTTTCGGTAAAGGTATGTCGGGGATTCTCGATATGATTTTTGATGTAAACTTCGATATATCTATTCGACATACAGTTTACTATGCTTTTCGATGAAGCCTTTGATGTATATTTTCGATATGTGCTTCGATCTCACTTTCGATGTAATATTTGATGTAGCTTTCAATGTATGCTTTCGAGATGGACTTCGATTTCATTTCCGATGTAGTTTTTCGATATAGCTTTTGATGTATCCTTTCGATACGTTCGACGACATCATTTTTGATATTGGTTCTTATGCTTGTTTATGCCCTTGTGCATGTTACAGTTTTTTAGCGCACTTCATTAAACTCGCCTACTTGGTGTAATGGCTGGTATCCGCGCAAGCATGTTGCAGATCACTGTTGAACGGCGAGCGGTTGAGGCTGCTGCAGCGGCAAAAACATGTGTCGTAGGAGAAACGGATGTAGTGACCAAAATTGCTCTAGCGATTGGGTCATTGTCGATTGCGGAGGGGGTGCTAACAGCTCCAACACCGGCGGTTGCCGTAACGGAGGCCGCCACCATGGCCCAAACTGTCGCAGAAGATGTTATTATGACATCTATTTTTGATACAGCGGCAGGGGTCACGAGCGAGCAGATCCTCGGGGTTGGAGGTATGGCTGACGCGAACCCACAAGTTAGGGATGATGGCTCGTCCCTTATTGGTGTGGCACCGCACTGAATGTGAGGCTAGAGTATCTGAAGCGGAAGGTCTTTCCTCATCTACTAGTGAGAAGGTGGCTTCTGGAGCTCTTCCTGAGGAGACATCTATTCCTGGTGGTGTTGGTGATGTCTCGTCGACAGCGGGGGTCAGGGTCGGGGGAGTGATTCGAGGTTCACCACGTGAGAAGGAAATGGGACGGTCCTTGGATGTCCCAATAAGACTGGATGAGGAGGCTTCTGATCTTATCCTTGCCGCTCCAAAAGGCAAAGGGTTTTCTCATGACGTTGGTTCAAAGTTGCCTAGGGATAAAAAGGGCTAGCGGTAGTCGTACCTAAAAGCCTATTGCATCATCGGTCAAGGTGTCAGGTTTAAGTGGATGGAAAAGAGCTCGGGGTGAGAGTTCAACGGTTCTTCGGCCGCCTCCTCCGCAAGGGCGTGCTGTTCTGGGTCCTAGTATTAATGTGAAAAACGAAGTGGGCATTCCCTCTTCCTCGTAAGGCTCATGTATTAGGGGAGCAAGATAGGGCGTGGAACGTGCATCGCGATATGCACCTCTTTTAGACTGTAAGTGGTTAAGACCCTTTTATTTATTTGATGTGTATGTAGTATTGAAAGTTGTCTTCACAACTTTCATGTTTATGACATGCGCAGTTTGGTAAATTCTTGGTCACTAGCATGAGGACCGTTAATCAAGTCGATGGGGATAAGGATGCTAAAATTGCCGAGTTTGAGGCTGATATTGAGAAGATGGGTAATTTTAACCCGATTGTTGTGGAAAAGCTCATTGCTGAGAAAGAAGAAGCCCAACGTCAGTGGCGGGTGATCAAAGATGATTTCGATGAATGTTGTGTTGAGAACGAGAGGCTCAGTAATAAGCTTATTGCTTGAAATATCATGCTCTCAAAGAGCAAAGTGACCGACGATTGGCTGAGAGCGAGCTCAACAAGGTGAAAGTAGAGAATGAGTTGCAGCTAGCCGATCTTGCAAAAGCTCGGGCTTACCTTGAGAACGCGTTATGTAGCTTTCTCCTGTCATGTAGTTGTGCTCTTATAACCCATTTTTCTTAGAGTTTTTGTATTCAAGATGCATCTCCGGAGCTGATAGTACGTGTCACCAAGAGATTCCTTGCGAGTGATACTTATAAAGATCTTCTCGCGAAGCATGCCTTCATGGAGAGGAAGGGTGCTAAGAATTCGATTGTCAGGCAAATTATTGCAAAGAAGGGTTTTAAAGACGGGTTTGACTTTACACAGTTGGACGCCATGTGCGGTCCGGATGGTTTGCTGCTCGAAGATACTGAGTCCTCAGATGTTGCTGTTGAAAAACTTGACCTGTTATCGGTTCTCTTGAATAAGAAAGATCTAATTTGATCTTGTGAAAGTAAGACTTCCTCTCCTTCTTATTGGCATTGCATCACCTTTTATTCTGTGTTATTTAATAATTCTCTGGATATTGTGACTTCATGAACTCCTTATTTTATTTGCGTATCGAATTGTGTGGTTGTTATATGCCATAGACCTTTGTGATCAAAGGTTCGCTCGTTGTCTTTTCTTCCATCCATCTATTGCATTGTTTTTTCTTAAGCTGATCGTCTGCGTATACCTCATTTCATTGGTTTCACAAGTTTCTTGTGATAATTAAGGCTTCCCCTTTTCATAACGCCCTCTATGCGTGTGAGTGTACGAATCGGTCCTTTTGTAGATGTAGTTTTTCCGTTGTGAAAACAAGAGGTCGTTGTCTTGTTGTGTGGTCCTCCCCCTCCGTACTATAGATGATATGTGTACAATATCATGTACATTGTAGATTTCGCCCCTTCAAGATTCTCTCCTCCGTATCTCGGTGGATATGGGAGCCAGTATCCCGTAAGATTGTAGCTTTTCGCCCCTTCTGGGTTCTCTCCTCCGTATCTCAGTGGATAGGGGAGTTAGTATCCCATAGGATTGTAGATTTTTGCCCATTTTGGTTTCTCTTCTCCTTATCTCGATGGATAGGGGAGTTAGTATCCCGTAGGATTGTAGATTTTCGCCCCTTTCGGGTTCTCTCCTCCGTATCTCGGTGGATAAGGGAGTCAGTATCCTGTAGGATTGTAGACTTTTGCCCCTTTTGGGTTCTCTCCTCCGTATCTCAGTGGATATGGGAGTCAGTATCCTGTAGAATTGTAGATTTTTGCCCCTTTCGGGTTCTCTCCTCCGCATCTCGGTGGATTGGGGAGTCAGTATCCTGTAGGATTGTAGATCTTATTTTCCTTTGTGCGCCTTATTGCGTGGAAAGGGGATCTCTTGTATCTCTTTTGTCCTCCTTATCTCGCGGGTAGAGAATTTCTCTTTCTCACTCGTCATTGGCGTGGGGTGGCTAACTCCATGTCATTTGTCAAAGATAGTATAACATGTAATGCATAGATATTGATATAAATTTCTCAATAAGTTAAAAACTAGAAACCGGATAATGTCCGGTCGACTCTTTTTAAGACATTTTTCAGCTTTGTCCCGTAGGATCTGATTTTCCCTGCAATTGTCATATTAACATAGAAGCGGTAGAACTATAATAATCATACAAAAAATATTAATAACGGATAGCGGTCGAGAACTAGGTAAATCCCAGTTCGCCTACGTATCTTGTTGGTAAGGGCATCAAACCGGCGTGTTCCTCCTATTTTAGTTACAGGCTAGCCCATCAAATGGGAAATTTAGGTAAACAACATTGTTCGAGAAACATAAAGACATGAATCAAATTGTTCGAGAAATAATGATACAGAAATTAAATCCATGAGCCATGGTTGCTGCTGAGCAATCACTCCGTGCATGGCATGTATTCTTCTTCGGCTACTTCTACCTTCTGCACCTCCATAATCCTGGGGAGTCTAAGTGATGCGACGTAACACATCCATCCCTCCTTCTGGTCGCCTAGGATCTCTCCAACCCTGCACTTAGTAGAAAACTTCATTTTCTGGTGGTAAGTTGATACGACTGCTCTTATCTCATTGAGGGCGGGGCATCTGATAATGACATTGTAAGGGAAAGGGAGATCCACTACGGTGTACTTGACCTTGTTTGTCCTCCTATATGGGTCATCCCCAAACGATATGGGTAGTATAAATTGTCCCCTTGGAATCACCTCTTTGCCACAGAATCCAGTCAATGGGGTTGAAACTGCCTCAACTATGTATTGGTTCACCAACATTTTTTCCAGGGCGTGCGCACTTATAATGTTGGAGGAGCTTCCATTGTTAATGGGCACCTTCTGTTAGGTATTTGAGTTGACAAATACGCGCCCCCAGGATTTGCCCATCGTGGATATACGAAGCAAATACTAATAAAATATGACGATCGTAACAACACAAGGATTTTACGTGGAAACTCCAAAACCGGAGAAAAACCACGGGGCCCGAACGAAAATACACTATGTAGAAAATTGTTACAACTACACAATTTCTCGCTCAACCCAACGATCCCCACAGAGCCTTTATATCCGTAACACTCCCCGAATACACCTCACATTAATATAGAAATATTACAAGAGGAAACAAGTGAGTATTACACAAAAGAACTCTAAATTGGATGAAAAGAAATGGAGAAGGAGCTTGGTATTTATAGGCTCAATTCTAAGCAAAAGAGGTGTTAACAAATAAGGTGGTGATTATACTAATCACCGCCCCAATTCATTAATCACCGGCCTAATCACCGCCCCAACTCACCGCCCCAACACCTTCCACACCTCATATTTGGCTATATCGATTTTAACAACAAGAGGGCAGTCAAGTTTACCTTCCATTAGTGCCTGCGGCGTGAGCTGTTCCAAGTCCTTTTTGGTGAATGATATCTCTTGGTCCAGGAAATCTTCCTCATTGGCGAAGGTAGTGAATCCCACGTACCTCCATTCTTGCATTTTACGAGTTATCCTCTTGTTTCCTTCAGGTAAGTCAGTGCCAACTGGTCCTCCGTTAATCACATTGATCATTCCTCTAGTAAGAGCATTGACGATCGCTCCCCCCGCTCGCTAGGAGCTTTGATACCCATTTGCTTGTCCTTCCTGGGCGAACGCGATTGATCCCTCCGAGGCGAGCGGGGCCTATCATCTATGTCACTCTCGTCCTTTTAGCTCCTCACAAATTCCACCAACTTGCCTTCCCTGATAAGCCTTTCAATCTCATCCTTGAGGTCAGTATACTCATCGGTCTTATGTCCTGTCTGTCGGTGATACTCGCAATACTTCCTAGAAAATTTCATTCCCCTGCTTTCTCTCAGTTTTCTTGGCTAATTTAGCCACCAGTTCTTTTGCGCCACAGCGAATACGGTCATGATTCCTTTGTTCAAGGGCGTATACCTTTTAGGGGATATTTCCCATCCATGGTCGCTTCTATCTTTGCCCCATCCTTCATTTTGTTGTGTTCTGTTCTGCGACTGATGCAGAGTCTGCTTGGTAGCCATCATATTATCCTGGTAAATGGTATCATACGCCAACGCGTTGATCTGATCAATAGTAGGAGATTTGAGCTTGATCAGCTCTGCCATGAACCTCTTATTCGTCGTCGCATTGAATAGGATGGGAACCACTTGCTCGACCTTTGGCTCATCAACCTTGAGCAGCACCTCATTGAACCTTTTTGTGAAGTCCTCCAGGCTCTCTTTGTCTTTCTACTTCATCGCATTCAAGTGGTTCATACTAGTCTGCATTCTATTTTGACTTGAGAACTGGCTCTCGAGCCTCTGCCTCATCTGCTCGTGGCTGGTTATCGAACCAACCTCTATCTTCGTAAACTAATCAAGGGTTGTCCCTATCAGGGTCGTTACCAGGATCTTGCTTGCATATTATCTGAAAATCTGTGCAAGTTCAGGATATTATCCACATAGTATAAATGCTCGTGCGGGTCACTCTTCCCATCATATGGTTTGAGAGTAGGGACCTTATCCCCTTTCTCCAGTACTTCTAACTTGATTTCCTTCACAAAATGGGGTCAACCTCCTATGGGCCCCTGCCAATGCTAGCTTTCGACCGACCTCTGCTTTCTCGCGGTCTAACTGCTCCATCCTTCTTGTTATGTTCCTCACATCCATCATTGGGCCGGGACCGTCCTCCACGGGAATTCTCGACCGTAGATTCTCCCGCATCTTCATGCTCATGTGACCTGGACCCCACTCTGGGGCCTCTTGCTCTGGATTCTTGGGGTTGCGGAGACACATTATCGGCACTCTTACTGATCAAATGAGGTAGCAAAGTCTCTAAACCGACATTCAGAGTCGCTTGAACAGTGGCATTGATCTGCGCCATGATTTTCGGTGCTAGGACAGTAGGATTCGCGGGCACGGGCTTGGGTGCCACCGGAGGCTGAGGAGGCAAGGGGTCATTATATTCCATCTCGGGTTCTGGTAGTTGGACGGGTGGTGGTGGCGCACTCTCTGCTAGTGAGTTATTAACAATTGGCATTGTAGATTGCGATTGGGTCAGCCTGCGTTGCATTCATGCGTCTTCATTTGGGAACATGGTGTTCCCACAAACGGCACCACTAATTTGAAAATATGATGTATATTGATTACGAGGTGGGATGTTACAAGTGTAGTGCTAGGATTCTATTACAAACTATGTCTACTACAACTATGCCTAGTTCTTGGTAGACTTGGTTCGGAACACCTCAGGCTGACGGTTGGATACACTGCCTGATGTCAAAGACAATGTCGAATGTGATATCGAGGATGATGTCGAATCTCCTCTATGTCGGGGAAGAATCCATGTCGAGAGTGATGTATGAATGGATGTCGCATGTGATGTCGAGGGTGATGTCGGGTATGATGTCGGGAATGGTACTGGTGATATATATCGAGGGTATATACTGAGGGTTATGTCGAGTATAATATCGGGCGTTATATCGAGAATGATGTCGAGTATATTCGATATCGGTTGTACAATATAGGGAAAATTTCAGTTACCTATCCAAATTTTGCCCGCTTTTGCACTTACCTATCCAAACTTACATTTGTTACACTTTACGGTCCAAACTTTCAATTTCTTTACAGTCGACGGTCTAAACTATATTTTGACCTATCTCGGCCAAAAAACGTCACTACGCGACTAAATGACGCATCGATGACGTCACCTAGAGGGGTATTTTTGGTACTTCACTTATTTTCAACGGTTAACTCATTCAAACTCTTTCAAACCCAATTTAAACCTAAAATGAGCCCCAAATTGAATTGTTCCACGAACCCTAAAAACTCTATTCCGAAAATTAACAACAAATTCATCAAATTAACACCACAATCATAATCGACAGATGTTAGAAACTACAGTTATGGAGGAATTTTCTTGCAAGTGTGGGTTTCCAATGGTTACAAGGAAAACATAGGTTGTAGGTTGTGGTTCTGGGTTGATGAACCCATTTGTGATCGTGCGAGAGAGGTTATACCGACGTTGAAGAGGAGAATTGAAAAGGCCAAAGCAAAATTGAAGGTAATTCAGAAGGAAAAAATTTGAGAATGAGTCCAGCAGAAGAACATTGAGTTGGAGTTGGAGAATACTAAGCTGCTGAAGAGGATCAAGAAGCTTGAAAAGCATGCTACTAATTTAGAGGTTAAAAATAGGAAATTATGGATTGCCCTATGTTTTTTCCTATTTTATGCATTTTACTGTAACTTGATTAAGTAGCCTTTTATTTATTGATTTTGAGAGTAAAGTGTGTTGAATGAAAAAGATGTGATTTAGGTGCTGAATTTCTGTTATGTAACTTGATGCATGTGTTGAACAGATGCACATAATAATTAATTTAATGAAGCGGAAATAGAATAATAACAGAATTAAACTACATCCATTCATAAAAAAAAAAACCAAAGAAAAAACATAATTAAAACATTGTTCAAAATCCCTAGAAAAAACAAAATAAACCTTTGACATCTAAGGGTAGGGGTCAACAGGGAAGCTAAATCCCACCAATTTAGGCGATGCCATATTCTACATCGAATTTGGACAACACCCTAATGGGTGGGATGGGAAGCTTTCTGGCGCGAAAACAGTAGTCCAACATGCGGTAGTTCCTGAATCGCACTTTTGCAAATCTCTTCTCCTTATTGGAAGACTGCATTTTGTATGCAATACAGATTAAAAAGAAACGTGATATATTATTTCTATTATCAGAATAAACAAAGTTTGTAGAACTCTTACATTTTTGAAGTGGCGTGCATAGTTGGAGTATGTCCCCACGATCCCTCTCCTCCTGTTGTAGGTGACCTATGGTTTCCCGTAAAACTAGGTGAAGAGTTGAAGGCGCGTCTGCATTATCCTAGGCGGTCCGGAATCTCCATAGAGGTCACTTCAACGCCCCTTCTCACCGAGTATTTTGCAGCCAGTTGAGCATATACTGGTTGCATCGTTGCCTCTGTGTACCATAGGTCTTGTTGGACGAGAACACGGAGTTCATCCAACATAAAGGCTTCGTCGTCGTGAGAGTAGTGTACAAAGTGGAGGAAGATGTTAGGCAGGTACTCGCTAACCTCGTCGTTATACATTTTTGAGAGTTGACTTGTAGAAGGCCGCCATTGCAAGACTTTGAGAATTTTGAGAGAGTTTTTTTTTTGCTATGGAATTTGAGGGTTTGTTTGCATGTGATAATTAAGGTTGACGTTTGGTATATATATATATATATATATATATATATATAGTAGAATATGAATAGTTGTTGCCTTGTGGGAATTTATGCCATGCACCGGTCCTTGTTTGATCTAACGGTGATAATGGAATAGATGTCTAATCGTGTTTAACTTGCACCGAGTCTCGAGTCAAATTGGTAGTTGAGCAGTCACATTAATACGCAATATGGAAAAAAAGATTTGTTTATGTTGACTGACATCTATTAAATTATTGTTAATCAATGAAAAGGAAAAAAATAAGAGATGCTTTAAGTTATCTGCTGCATTGATATAGGCGTCTTATCAAATAAAAGGAAAAAAATAATTAATGTCAAGGTTCAGATTCGTGGATGTCAGAATTGTCAAAGTTTGTATTTTAGAGTGTAACATTTTTGAAAGTTTGGACCGTAAAGTGTAAAATTTTTGAAAGTTTGGACCGTGAAGTGTAAAATTTTTAAAAGTTTATGTCGTCGAGTGTACTTTTATATATATTTTTGATAGTAGTTGTCTAACTTATTGCACCTTTTTTCAGAGTTGTTTCATAAAGAGACAAATTAAATATCCATTCATATGGACAACAAAACCTTACAAAACAGTGCCACTCAGTAATGTTCATTATACAAACAGAAGCTTACAAAACAGTGGCAATCACTACTGTTCATTCCACAAAACAATTAGTTAGTACCATCTTCTGCAGTAGTAACAGAGACATAGTCTCAACAGCCCTTTTTTGGGACTCCAATTTTTTTCTTTGGAGTAGGAGGTTTGAACCTATTTCTGCCTGGAGGAGTGAGAGTTAAATTACTGCTTGATATTGGCACCTTTGAGAACGCCAGCTTCTTCTTTGTCCTACATGTAGGTTTCTCAGTAGATAAACTAGTAAACCTTTCAGGTGTTTGACTTCTAGTGAGTGGCTTAGTCTGTACTCCTCCAACAGATATTGAAATAGGAGCTACTGGTGCTGGATTACTCCTTGTAGATGGTCATGCTTGAGGAGCAACTGGTAATTGAGAGGCTTTGTAGAAGCTACATTCTGTGATTGATTACCCAATGCCCTTGGTGGAAAATTAGTTGATGTACTCTTCTTTTTTTTAGGAGCCACTTTATTATGTGCCTACAATTCAGATGTACACAAGCTATAAATGGATCGCAGAAATATTATTAAGTTAGCTAGCAAAATTTGGTATAGCTTAATTACCTACTTTTTCCTTTTATTTGCTATGTGAGTAGGTTGACATTGCCTATCATCTTCAACAGCACTAGCATTAACAATAGACTCTTGTGTTGCAGCAACCTATGAACAACAATTACAAGTTATATTTGACTCCACAATTAGTTGAGAAAACAATTGAATTAGTATGGTAATCACCTCAACTTGTTCACTAACACCTGTCTCATAAGGTACATTTGCATTAGAAGGAACTTCAGCAGATGTGCTATTTTTTCCTTTTTTGGCTCTACCCTTCCCACTCCCCTTTTTTAATCCTACCCCTTCCATTGACCATTGGTTTGGGCACCCATGTACTTACTAAAGGGTTATTCTTCCTTGACTGACACTGCCTAACATTATGACCTTATGTTGGCAATAACCCCAATGCATCTTTACCCCCATCATTTGCTAGTTTGCCACTAATTTCATTCCTCGGTTGCTTCTCTCTGAGTTCTTCAGGATCAATCTTCCTACCATTCCTTTTTGGCCTACCAGGCATGGATTGGACAAGTGGAGATTCTATTCTGTTCATCTGAGTTTGAGGCATAGGCCATGCACTCTTTCCTTGCATAGGAGACATGTAGTTAATGTAAGTCCTTAGATAGGTCTCATTTGAATAATAAGCATGTATGTGCTCTTCTGGCTTCCAACTCATGTGTTTCATTGCAGCACAGGCATAAACACAAGGGATACCTGTCAAATTCCACTTCATACATGAACATAACTTCTTCTCCAAGTGCACCACAAAAGTATCACTGAAAGGTGCCTCAACCTCAAACTCAAAGTGCCCATTCCAGTGAGCCCTATAACCTCAAGCTCTTCCCCTTATCTTATCAAGAATATCTCATACCTTTGGAGTAATAGACTTGTTGCTTTTGTTAATGGCAATCTTCTTGACACATGTCCTCTTCATCAAGGTTCTCCTAATAGATTCCAACATGTCAATTATTGGCATCCCCATGGCTTTTACAATTGAGGCATTAAAGCTCTCAGACATGTTATTCAACAAAATATCACTTTTGCAATGGTTTCTAAAGAATGCTCTAAACCACTGAGTTGGAGGTTTGCTTGATAACCAGTTATATGCTTTGGCATCCCTCTTTTGCATCCTATACAAGAACTTGTTGAAATCACATACTCTACCAGCTCTGGCAGCATCCCAAAGTATATTCTTCATTGCAAGACATGGATGCCCCTTCTTCAAATTTGTCCACAAGTGCAAAACACAGAACCTATGCTCAAAATCAAGCAATAGTTCATGAACAACATCAACCAAACCTTTCTGCTTATCACTCATAACAATCCAATGATAACTGTTAGTGATATTCAGATCATCCACCAGAATCTTTAGAAACCGATGTCGTGATTTCTTCCTCTCCTTCTTTACTACTGCATATGCAATGGGATATGTGCAGTTATTTGCATCCACACCCACATCTGTCAAAAGTATACCTCCATTTTTTTGTTTGAGATGTGTCCCATTCAAGCATAAGATGAGCATGCAACCAGTCAGAAAGCCTTTCCTCAAAGCATCACAACATATATATATATTCTTTTGAACTTACACACCTCTCCCACTACTTTACACTTCAACTTCACAGTAGTCCCTGGATTAGTCTTCATGATCTCCTCAGCATAGCTCCATAGCAAGGCATATTGGTTTGCATCAGTTCCATGAACATCAGCAAATACATTCTTCTTAGTTATGTACATTTGAGCTATATGGAAGTCTATACCACAATCCATGTTAGCAATAGTCAGCGTCGAGCTGTCAGGCCAGTTTGGAGCAATAGTCAGCATGGAGCTGCCAGGCCAATTTGCATGATATTTCTTTACCAAGAATCTGGTAGTTGCTTATTTTACTTTGTCTTGGGACAGTCATGTGGTTCCTTCAGAGTCTTAATCCTCATTGTGTCTTCTTTGTTTGGCCTTGATGCATATAGCTCCCATCTACAGTTATCATGTGCACACTTTGCTTGGAGCTTGATCTGAAAATTGATTGGATACGTAACAGACCTCCCCTCAGATACTACAAAAGTGTTCACAGCATCCCTCAACAGTTTAGTGGTCTCAAAGTGCATCCTTAGCTCAAATCTGGCACTATGCATGTCAAGTAATGGATTGAAAATTGGATGACCTTGGTGTGTAGGTCTTTTTTGGTATTGACATTGGTGGTTTCCTTCCTGTCAAAGTCTCACCTTTTTCTTTTCCTTTTCCTTTCCCTTTGTTTGAATTATTTTCTGCCCCATCTTGCACATGAGCATTTCTGCTAGAGCATCCAACCCCATCAGCAGCAGTTGGTTCCACAATAGGTGGAACAGATTCAGTTGGTGCATTAACTTCCTCCTCCTCAAATCTCATTGTCTCATTAGCACTCTTAAGATAGGCATCATCAGCTGCATCATTGTCACTATGAGTGAGAGTGTCTCGAAAATGTGAATCATCACCACATGAGACTTCACCATCACTATCATCATTGATCACTATATCAACTATAGATTCCAATAGTGGACTAGTATTGTCTCTTAAGTATTGGGGTACATATCTCTAGCTTCTTGATTCAGTTGGGGGGGCACTATGGATATCATCATTACCCCTTGAAGAGCTAGGTATATCACATGCTCTTGCTTTTCTGGTGGCCATATCTCTTAATAGAATTGATACATCTTCTAAATCAGACAATTCATCATCATCATCACTCTTTACAAGGCCTTCTACAAACCTCACATCTTCACCAACATTGACACTACCTCCATTGTTTTCACCAATATAATCCAACCCTTCACTCATTGGAGGAAGATTAGGCAATTCATTATTTGATTGAGTAGCATTTAATGGTACCTCATCTGTAAGAACATAAACATATACTAATTTCCTTGTAGATGCCTTCAATGCCATATCCAGTGAGTCCTCATCATTATTTACTTCAATATACTCACCTAGAGAATAATCTTGAATGTAACATATTCTCACCACACAACCCTTTGTTTTAACACCCACCTCTTTCACCATTTCCAGTATTTCTAGCATGGACATTTCATCCTGAGTACACCAGTCTATATGGCTCAATTGTCCCTCAAGATAAACCCATTTGCCCAAATTCATTAATTTTCCATAATGATGCAAGATTATGGTGAAAGGGTCATCTCTATCTCCAGCTGAATATAGAGAAAAATTAATCAGTATGATATTAACATACAAAAACACACTTATCACGTGCACAAAGTTAAACTAATCACACAAATACACAAGTGGCAGTTAAAGTGAGAACAAAAAAAGAAAAAAAAAATAATTTTTCACATGTACTCAACTATTCCCTCAAATACTCCCAAAAGGAAGAACCACGTGATGAAAAGTAGCTCCAAGCAAAGAAATAAATTAAATTTTGGATTTGTAGATCCTTAATATAATCGGGTGTAATTTGTCCTTTGGCAATAACGTCAGTGGGGGTTCTGACTCGCCACACCATTGTTAGATTCAGTCAATCGAGTGGAAAACAAGAAATTGAGATTCGAAATCGTGGATTTGCTTTCGATTTTAGAAATTAGGGTTTTTAATTTTGGCGGGTTGTGTGAGAGAAGTGGCATGCCAAGTCTTTATATGTTTGATTTGTTAAAAAAAATTAAGTAAATAATAAGTAAAGTACCGAAAATACCCATATCGGTGACGTCATCGATGTGTCATTTAGTCGCGTAGTGACGTTTTTTGGCTGAGATAGGTCGGAAATATAGTTTAGACCGTCGATTGTAAAGAAATTGAAAGTTTGGACCGTAAAGTGTAACGAATATAAGTTTGGATAGGTAAGAGCAAACGCGAGCAAAGTTTGGATAGTTAACTAAAATTTTTCCTACAATATATGAGAATAATTAAAGTTTACCTTGATTAGCGGAGCCCAGATATTTATAGACATCATGATGCGGGAATCGCAC
Organism: Linaria vulgaris; assembly: GCA_948329865.1. Taxonomy (NCBI): domain Eukaryota; kingdom Viridiplantae; phylum Streptophyta; class Magnoliopsida; order Lamiales; family Plantaginaceae; genus Linaria; species Linaria vulgaris. Next base: position 38,329,318 of record OX415253.1, read on the forward strand.
ACGTGACTTTCACGTGATCTATACTATATCGAATATTATATTTGATATACATATCGGGAGCCATCCCTGATATAGTTGAACATGGTCTGGCCTATGGGCCATCCCAATACGAGAATTACCCATAACAATACGAATTTGGGGTTTTGTAAAAGAAATTACGACAATTTGGATAGAGATTCCTTATTAGTTTATCTTGATATTAAAAAAAATTTACTTGTATATAATTAATTAATTTCAATATTTAAAACTCGAACTCAAAATGTTAAAGTTCTCTTGTATATTAATGTCTATGGAGCCCCAAAAGGCTATCCTAAAGCCTAAACCCAATGGCCTGGGCTCAAAAATTTCTTGGTGGTAAAATACTGGATCGTATTTTGGGCTTTAGCTTTCAACAATTTAGGCCAGAAGATTCTCATGTTCCGTTTGATATATACGAAAAGGAGCTTTGTTGGTTAATAATTTAATATAAATTATTTTCTCTCCAAAAAAAAAAACCATTGACATAATTTATGTATTATTGATCGGATCCTCGATTTATATAAGATCCTAAATACTGCAAGATTTCATGATATCATCCATTAATTTGGGAATGAATTTCGTATATCTTCATTTTTTTTTTTGTTGAGTTGATTATAGTGCCAAATAAAAATCAATTAATCTTATTAAGACACTCTTCCTCGGTATTAGTAATAGTGACAACTGACAACTGACACGTTAATGTGTACATTAAATATTTATGAAATTTTAAGTTATGATTAATTCTCAATTTCAGATATCGTGTAGAGTCGTGCTTCCACGACTACTGGTAATTAATGCTAAATATTATTGTGGAGACAGATTTGATCAGTGTGCTACCTTTGCCATCAGGGGGAATTTCTTAATCTCAATAATAAATACAATTGCGAAATTTATGTTATCCTATAATAAGAACATTTAGCCTTAAAGTTTTCATCAGTGATAAATTCGTATCATGTTCTTGATGGACACAATGTTTGTGACCACACCAAAAAAAAAACATTAATTTTATACTATGTGGTAAAAATGGTTAGATGAGATTATAAATAACGAATGAACACAAGTTTCTCTTCAAGAGATTTTAGGTGATGTTTTGATATTAGACCAAATTTTTTAGGGGTGTAAATGTGATTATTTTCTACAAAAAAAAACTGAAAAAGACTCTAGTTTTCAGCTCCTTCTGGAAAGTTATTTGCATTGACAAGACTATTAAATAAACTAACTTACATAAAATGATAAAATACTCTTGTTGTACTTTAGTAGTTAGTAAGGATTGTCTCTTTTTGGATGTTAGTGTTGATATTAGTGGACACCATTTCGTGCATTTACCAAAAAAAGATTTTCCACACAAAGACAAATTTCGCCGATCCTGCCCTACAACTAAATTTACCTTAGAAGTTAGACCCCCACCATCCGCTGAGGCCCACGTCACGTTTTAATTGACATGGCAGCACATAATTGGTGAGTTGCACAAAAGCTTCCTGTTCGCACCCACACATAACCAGGCTTGCTCTTACTTCTCATAGGTGCTGTTTGGAGCTGTAACTGATTTTTTGTTAAAGTTCTTTTGAGTGGAAAATAGGACCAAATTTGTTAACAGAGATGATGCCCATACCATATAGCCAAATTATGAGCAACCGATTTCAACTTGTGATCTTGTTGACCAAATGGGTTCAAGCGATTGCCCTTTTCGTTAAGTTTTTAAAACAATTAGCATTTCATAAAAAAAAAAAAATTGTTTTGAGTCACTTTATGGAAAAAAGTTAGTTAAGACTCAAGAGATTTGTGTTCTTTTTTTCTATTTAAGGTTAAGAGCTTATGATTTGCCGTAGTGAATAAAACTTTAACCGTCATAAACACAACATGACTTAACATGATAACTGAAATAAAATCTATTACTGAAAAATCAGTTATTGAATAAGAAAAGAAAATGAATCAAATTTGTTGTTCAGTAAGAAAAAAGCAAACACGCCCTTATGATCGCCCCCCCCCAAAATCTCATCTGCTTCATTTAATTCCCAGAAGATAAATAACAAAATAATTTCAATTCACAGAAAAAGAAAGCAAAACAAAGCACAAAATCAATTCTCACCTGCACAAATTTCCATTCATAGAAAAAAGAAAAAGAAAAAACCCAAAATATTTTTTATTCTCTCAGCAAAATTCGAGCTCCCTTCTTCAACCTCACAATTCACACACACACACACAAACACACAGAAAAACGACGCCGTTTGGTAATGCTTGACTTTATCCAATTATAAAGCGAATAAGAATTACTTCCGGCGATGTGTGAGGAGCCCCAAACCCAAACCCTAACCCTAACCCTAATTGTCATTAATTATTATTGTCTATGCCTTCTTCTTCGCCACCTGACAAAACCCCAATTTTAGACCCGCAGAACCCTTACCACAGCAAGCCGACAAGGAAGCGGAACCCGAGCTGGTCCGGCCCATTTTCAAACGACCGGGTCGACCCGGATGAGGCACTGAAGCATGTAATCCTTAAAATGCGCCTTCACTCTATTTCCAACTCCGGGTCACCCACATCTCAGTCTGAGTCTGAACACGAGCTCGATTCTACCAATTTGCGCCGCCATGTATCCGATTACACCTCTTTGCTATCTGATCAGTTGTTGCTTAAAGTTTTCGATAAGGTTTCTGATTCGAAGCAGCACATTTGGAATACGTTGGTGTGCAAGAGGTGGTGTAGGCTTTCTGGGAAGTTGATTCAGTCAATTAAGTTATTGGATTGGGAGTTTTTGGAGTCTGGGAGGTTGACGTTTCGGTTTCCTTACTTGGTCGAGATTAATATTGTTCCCGCTTGTATTAGGTACGAGAGGAATTCCGGGATTTTGTTGAGTAATAATTTGTTGAAGAAGATTTATTTAAATTCGGGGGTGTTGGAAGTCGATGGGTGTTTTGTTAGGAAAGAGGACGTTTTTGACTCGAAGGTCGTTGATAGAGGGGTGAGGATACTAGCCGAGGGATGTCGGAATTTGAGGAGGATAGTTTTGATGAATGTCGGTGAGGAAGGGCTGAGTTTCTTGGCTGAGGAGTGTGAGTTGCTTCAGGAGATGGAGCTGCATTCTTGTGGTGATTTCGCCTTGAAGGGGATTTATAATTGCCGGAATTTGCAAATTTTGAAATTGATAGGAAGCGTAACCGGGGTTTATGATTCAGTGGTTTCCGATATTGGAATGACAATTTTGGCACAGGGGTGCAAGCGATTAGTGAAGCTCGAGTTAGTGGGATGTGAGGGGAGTTACGATGGGATTAAGGCAATTGGGCAGTGTTGTTTGATGTTGGAGGAGTTGACTATTTGCAATCATAGGATGGAAGGTGGGTGGTTGGCGGCTTTGTCATATTGTGGTAATTTGAAGAATTTAAGAATCCAGTCGTGTAAGAATGTTGATGAAGATCCAGGTCCAGATGAGCATATAGGATCATGTCCAATGCTCGAGGAGTTGCATCTGCGGCAGTGTCAAATGCGAGACAAGAAGGGTCTGAGGGCATTGTTTTTGGTGTGTCGTACTATTAAGGAACTAGTGCTTGAGGACTGTTGGGGATTGGACAACAGTACATTTTCTGCTGCAACTATATTTAGGTATAAATTTAAGTAACCTTTTCAATATAAGTTGGTATTAGCTATTCTTCTCTCCACCTTTATGTTTTAGACACATTAGATGCAAAGTAGTATAAGTTACTATTACTTGTGCAAGAAGTTTATGGTCAATATTTTGATTGATCTGCTTTTTAGTGTAATATGAAACCTCAGTGTTTTTAATTGATTTATATCTACTGTCACCGGAATCTGATCAATCTGGTCGTACATCAATAAGTACACAAAAAGCCCATTGTGCTCTGCTGATACACAATCATTAGGGCTAGTGGGCGAATGAGTTAATGATCAACAATAATGTAGATACTGTTGTCGATTATATGGAGTATGCATTTCTTGAAAGTGGTAACCTAGGTAGCAAGTTACGTTTACCTTGAAATATATTATAGCAGAGCCATTTGCCTTCATATGTTGTTGTACACTAAGGCATACAAAGTGGTAATTACCTCGTTATTCACATTCTAATATTGCACGATGCTTTTTGAGTACCCCTGTGGAACTGTTATTTAATGCTTCTGGTACTGAAAACATTGACTTCGCGTGGAAGCTATGATTTATCTAAGCCTAAGACAATTCATATGTTCGACACGACAAAACTCATTCAATTTATGTAGCTTGCCTGTGTTGTTTGGAATTAGAGGCTTGATTCTTGTTGCTTCTGCTTAAAATCTGTTGAGGATACAAAGAGCCATTAATGATTTTTTTGTTAGTTTCCTGATTGACTGTAATTCGAAATGTTGATGGTTGCTCATTTTATTTGTAGGACCATAAGATCTCTCTCACTTGAAGGATGCTCTTTACTCACAACAGAAGGTTTAGAGTCGGTAGTTCTTTCTTGGAAGGAGCTTGATAGACTTAGAGTAATTTCATGTAACAATGTAAAGGACAGCGAAATAACACCAGAGCTAGCAACTTTATTTTCTGTTCTTAAAGAGTTGAAGTGGCGACCAGATTCCAAATCCCTTTTATCAGCTAGCCTTAACGGGACAGGGATCGGACAAAAAGGCGGTAGATCTTTGAGGAGGAAGTGACCATAGGACAAAAATTGTATTTTTAGTATTGGAGTTGTTTCTCTGACACGGTTGGTTCACAATGCACACGAAATTGGTTGTTTCTTTTGCAATTTTGTTGAAATAAGATTGAGTCCGTTTTATTTCCTTACATAATGCTGAGTATTGTAGTTATTTTGGTTATATTCTACCAAAGTGATTACTTGAGTAAATGACTGCACCACATCTGGGCTGCATTCCATTCACACTCGATTACGAACAGAGCCATGCCAACTACCTGAGACCATGGTCGCAGTTAGCTTCCTCAATATAGAGATCTAATAACTTCAATTTCAGAGCTTGTTTGGTGATAATAGCATTGCTGGTCACAGAAGGAGATGGGAATAATTACATATGCTCCTCTTCAAGTCAGGTTTAACTATAAAAACTTCCCTTAAATTCTGAATAATTAATACCCCTCTGAAACGTAATTATTATTATTATTTACATAGGGAAAGCCTATCTGCTATTTTTAATTTGATTGGTTATGCGACTATGCTTATGCTTTGTTCGTGTTAGATCTGTAGTTTCACGGGCGGTGCAAGTACAGTACCTAGTTTTAAGTGCGGCAGATGTAACTACACATGTAACTTTTTTTTTTTTGGTAAAAACTACACATGTAACTTGATGTTGAATTTACTAACTTTTTGTTTTTAATGGATTTATGTTTACTAACTTAAGCATCTCTTATTTATTTATTTTTATTTTCTTGTAACCCCTTAGAATAATTATTTGGTTGTGCAAACCAAAGGGAATAATGACTTTGGGTTGTACCAAGTGTGGATTTATTTTTTGTCCAATACTCCCTCACTACTATACACATCATGATATACCAAGTTATATACTTCCTTTTCCATCTAGGTTTTTTTAATGAATCAATCCGTTCATATTCATTTAACTATATATATCTTCACTATAACTTAAGCATCAGAATATCTAGGACAGCGCAAACGGTGAATTTTTTGAGCAAAAGACGAGAATTACATATTGGCCAACACAACAAATATCTAGATTGCAAGGTTTGACATTTAAATAAAGTTTTTGCCCATAACCAAGCTTGCTTTTGGTTGAACAATTTCAAGATTCATGAAGTAACAATTGAGTGACAATAAAATTGCGATCTTATTCTTATGCAATCATAACATCACGTCAGACTGGACAACCAAGCATCTCATCATTGATATTCGAAAATTTTGGCACAAATGGCCAAAGTGAAAATTTAAATTTGTAAACGATAACATCAACAACGTTGCTCATAATTTAGCATCATGGGTTGCATCAGCCGCGATTACTCCCATCGATTGTATTTTGTGACGGAAGATCCCCATTTTCTTGAAATTCTATTTTATGTAATTTTTGAAGTTGTTCTCAAACACTTCTTTTATTTATCTATAAAAAAAATGAGCTCTCTTAGCTTTTCCCAAGCACAAGTTATTCCTAAAACATGAATATTTATAGAGGTACACCTAAAATTTGTACAAATTTGGAGAATTAACTTCACCACACAAATCTATGCTTTCTCTCAGGGGCGTATCCACTGCTTGGCTAGCCCCACCCCCTTTAATTTTTTTTTACCTATAGAGGTTATTTGTAGAGTTTTCTAAGCTTTAGAGCCATAATACAATATTTATAGAACGTGAGCGGTCGTGGGCTGTACGAAATGGGCTTTAAAATGTCAGATAGGAAGAAAGGAAGTCAATTTATCAAAACAAAAAAAAAAATAAGAAGAAGAAGAAGAAAGGAAGTCAGCCAAAAAAAAAAAAAAAGAGCACCTTACCAATTAAAAAAACTACTACCTTTTCAAGAAGAAGACAAAACTCTCACTCCTCCCAAATCGGCTGTTAGATCCGTGCCAAGGATCCTCAATTTACCCCAAATTACAGAGAAATTAGGAGAAAAGCTTAGAGATTAAGCTGAGTAGAGAGAGAGAGAAATGAGATAAATTGCATAAAATTTTGAATGTTCATTCATACTGAAAACGTGAGCTTTAAAAAGGTTCACTCGAGTGACGTCAGCATGACGCACGCCTCTGACACGTAGTGTAACTAAAAGATGCTAAACGCAATAAACAAAGTCGCGGAATTGAAATACGAAAATGAAAAAACGGAAATGTAAATAATATTTAAAATAATCAAACAGCTCTAAACGCCATCGTTTCGTCCCTTGAGTCAAAAGGCCTTCAGATCGACTGATTAGTCAAAATCCCTCTTCAATTTCGATCCCCTTTTCTTCCCAAAATCCTCAAAGACTCCATTTTTACCCAATTCTTCAAAATCACCTCAATTCCACTCCAATCCAACTCATAATCGTAACATTACCCCGCCCTTCTTGAAAAGCTTGTCCTCAAGCTTGTAAATCTGGAAAGTTTTGCTGAATCCAGTCCCAATTTTCCCACGACGCCTCAGATTCAGGAAGATGGAGCCACTTAATCAACCATTGTGGGTGCGTTGTGTTGTTCCTTTTAGTGATTCGCTTGGCCAACACCTTTTCGGGTACCAAGACACCACGCCCCTCCTCATCCATGGCGGGGAGTGTAGCAGTCACCCTCTCCGTGGACCCAACACGCTTCTTCAGAACAGAGACGTGAAATACACGGTGTAACTTGGCGGATTCTGGAAGACGAAGACGGTACGCCACCACTCCTACTTTGCCGATGACCTCAAAGGGGCCCGCATACCGAGGGCATAGTTTCCAGACAGGACTGTGGCGGACAGTGAGTTGCCTGTAGGGTTTCAAGCGGAGGTAAACCCACTCCCCTATCTCAAATGTTCTCTCTTTTCTGTGTTTATCATCCTGTTGTTTCATTTGGTTTCTTGCAGTATTGAGATTATGTTTAAGTAGAGTTGTCATTTCCTGTCTCTCTTGCATGAGTTGGTCAACTCCTATCACCTTGTACTCCTGGAGTTGAGCCACCCCTAATTGTGGGGGCTTATACCCATACATGGCCTCAAAATGGGCCATCTGAATTGCTGAGTGATAGCTGGTGTTATACCACCACTCAGCAAGGGCAACCCACTTAACCCACTTCTTGGGTTGTCCCCCAGCCATACACCTTAGGTAGCTTGCTAGGCATTGATTTACTCTTTCTGTATGACCATCAGTTTGTGGATGGTAGGCAGAACTGAGGTGTTGTTGAACTCCCAGTGTGGTTAGCAATTCCCTCCAAAACCCATTGATAAAGATCATGTCCCTGTCGCTAATGATACTAATAGGTAAACCATGTAGCTTGTAAATGGTATTGAGAAACACCTCAGCCAATGTAGCAGCAGTGAAAGGGTGGGCTAGTGGAATGAAATGAGCATATTTAGTGTATCTGTCCACCACCACCCAGATAGTATCCATTCCCCCTGATTTAGGGAGTTGTTCAATGAAATCCATAGTTAAATGTTGCCAAGCCTGAGTTGGGACAGGGAGTGGTTGGAGTAGTCCAGATGTCCTACATGTTTCATGTTTGCACAGTTGACAAATAGAACACCCAGCCATAGATTGCTTCACACCCACCTTCATACCAGGCCATAGAAAAACCATTTTTATCCTCTGGTAAGTAGGTAAAGCCCCAGAGTGCCCCCATGCACTAGTAGAGTGCATCATCTCCATCACCTTCTGTCTAAGTGTCAAAGAATTCCCCACATAGAGTTTACCCTTAAACCTCAATAAGTTATCTTTATAAGAAAACCAAGATACATCCCAAGGATGTACCATACACTGATTTATAGCCTCAATGGCCAACTCATCATCCTCATACCTCTGTTGGAGCTCATCTATCCAGCTAGGTTGTACCAGGCTAATAGCTTGGCACTCCCCTTCCAACAATTCCCTCCTGGACAATGCATATGCAGCTCCATTATCCATTCCCCTTCTGTACTCAATTCTGTAATTGTACCCCAATAACTTTGTCATGTACTTTTGCTGGAGAGGAGTGAAAATTTTCTGCTCCAGCAAGTACTTAAGGCTATGTTGATCTGCCTTGACCACAAACTGGCCTTGTAATAAGTAAGGTCTCCATTTATCAATAGCTATAATGATGGCTAAAAATTCCTTCTCATAGACAGAAAGCCCCAAGTTCTTAGGACCCAAAGCTTTACTAATGTAAGCAATGGGGTGTTGCTCTTGACTGAGGATTGCCCCTAATCCTTGATAGCAAGCATCAGTTTCAACAGTAAAAGTTTTCTGAAAGTTTGGTAACTGCAACACAGGGGCAGTAACCATGGCTTTCTACAATTCCTCAAAAGCCAACTCAGACTCAGTAGACCATGTGAACCCTCCCTTCCTAGTCATATCAGTGAGTGGTTAGGCAATAATTCCATAATGTTTGATAAACTTTCTATAGTATCCAGTCAATCCCAAAAACCCCTCAAAGCCTTCAAATTCTTTGGTAAGGTCCATTCCACCATACATGTAATCTTCTCTGGATCAGCTGAGACTGTTCCATGCCCAATAATATGCCCCAAGTACTCCACGCTCTCTTGTCCAAACACACATTTAGAAGCCTTAGCAAATAAGGAATGTTGCACCATTTCCTCAAACACTTCTTTCAAGTGTATTTTATGTTCTTCCAAATTATTGTTATAGACTAAGATGTCATCAAAGAAAACCAACACATTCTTCCTCAGAAACCTCTTAAATACCCCATTCATCAAAGCCTGAAATGTGGCAGGGGCATTAGTGAGCCCAAAAGGCATCACCCTAAACTCATAATGCCCTAAGACAGTGGCAAAAGCAGTTTTATGAACATCTTCAAGCTGCATTCTAATCTGATGATAACCTGACCTCAAATCAATCTTTGAAAATATACCCTAGCTTGCCCCAATTCATCCAACAAACCCTCAATTAAGGGAATAGGGTAGATGTCATTGATGGTGATTGCATTCAATTTTCTATAGTCAACACAGAATCTCCAGCTATTGTCCTTCTTTTTAACCAATAGTACTGGAGAGGAATAGGGGCTATTACTAGGCTGAATAACCCATGTGGCCAGCATTTCTTGCACCAACCTCTCTATCTCCTCCCTTTTCACAAAAGGGTATCTGTAATGGGCTCGTTTGAAGGGTTGTGCTCCCTCTACTAAGGGAATGGAGTGTTCATGCCCCCTCTTAGGTGGCAACCCCTGGGGTTCTTGGAAAACCTCTGTATAACTGTCCAGTAAATCCTTCAAAGCCTCATGGGGGTTCAACTTATTAATCTCCCCCTCCCCTCTCTTCATGTAGAGGCACCTAACTAGAATAGTATCATCTTCATACAAACACTGCTCCAAACTACCCCTGATCAATTGTATGGAAGCCTTGGGTCCAGCTTTGGTTCCCCTTATCACCTTCAACTGCTGCTCCTTAAAGAACATGAACAAAAACTTATCAAAGTCAAAAGCTACTACTCCCAGCTTCCTCATCCAGTCTACCCCCAAGACCATGTCATAACCACCTATAGGTATGATCCTGACTTCTGTAGTAAACTCCTGTTCACTCATAACACAAGTGAAGTTTGGGCAGCTGGTAGTACTCCTCATCCTTCCCCCCATTGGCTATAGATATAGCCATGGGTGGAGCTGTCTGCAATTGGCAGTTCAATCTTCTAGCAGCCATTTCATCTAGAAAAGAATGGGTGCTACCAGTATCCAATAAAATTCTAAAGTTTTGTGTTTCCCATCCACCCTACTACCTCAATGGTCTCAGGCACTGTCTCTCCAGAAATAGCATGAGCAGACAACTTGTAGACTTCTCCTTGTTCTTGGTGTACCCCTATCTCTTCTTGCTCTTCATTCTCCCATGTTCCTATGTCCTCTTCCCCTACTCCCAGCAGCATGAAAAGCCTCTTACACTTGTGTCCAAAGTGAAAATATGTCTTTTTGTCTTGAGGAAATCTGTCTTGTTGTCTTGAGGTATCTCCAGAGGGTGGGTATTGATTCATGTGCCTAAACCCACTGTTGTTAAACCTAGGTTGCACCTTGGGGTGTTTGTTCAAGGTGTCCACCATAACCTCCTGTTTCCTGGCAGTATGCATGGCTAACACTAGTGTATTAGGGTTAAGCATCTCTACCATCACCTTTACCTCTTCCTTAAGACCACTAGTGAAACTTTTGATAAAGTAATCTTCATCCAGGAACTTGTTCTTTTGGCTCATATAGCTCCTCAGTTCTTCAAACTTCTGGATCCCATGGCCTCTCTCCCCTCCATAGTATCCAAATACCAGTTCTCTGCAACTCCTTCCATGTGGATCCCAGCTGCAATGATCTTCTCATAGTCGGACATGTGATTTAACAAAAAATATTTCTGACATTTCCTTACCCAGGTCCTAGGATTAGAAACATCAAAATGAGGGAACTCAAATCTAGATCCTCGGATCATGAACCCATCGCCCCTAGAATTTGGGGAATTCACAATTCCAAGCATCTGTAGAAACCCTAACATGTGGATTCGTTCCACTATGTGAATTTTCAGCAGTTTGAGTTTGATTTTGTAATATTTTTGCTACCATATTATTTAGGTCTTGCATATCATTTTTGATTTCAGTGGTTGATGATTCTAACGCCTCAATCCGTGTTGTGTTGTTAGGTTTTGTCATCATTACTGAATCAGAGTGCGCCAGGATAAAGTTTTGAGGCCAATGTTAGATCCGTGCCTAGGATCCTCAATTTACCCCAAATTACAGAGGAATTAGGAGAAAAGCTTAGAGATTAAGCTGAGTAGAGAGAGAGAAATGAGATAAATTGCATAAAATTCTGAATGTTCATTCATACTGAAAACGTGAGCTTAAAAAAGGTTCACTCGAGTGACGTCAGCATGACGCACGCCTCTGACACGTAGTGTAACTAAAAGATGCTAAACGCGATAAACAAAGTCGCGGAATTAAAATACGGAAATGAAAAAGCGGAAATGTAAATAATATTTAAAATAATCAAACACCTCTAAATGTCGTCGTTTCGTCCCTTGAGTCAAAAGGCCTTCAGATCGACTGATTAGTCAAAATTCCTCTTCAATTTCGATCCCCTTATTCTTCCCAAAATCCTCAAAGACTCCATTTTTACCCAATTCTTCAAAATCACCTCAATTCCACTCCAATCCAACTCCTAATCGTAACATCGGCACACTGGTGCCCTAGTTCTCTATTCTCTACTAGAACAATAAAATGCATCTTTTTCATTTTCCTCTTCAAGACTTCCTCAAAATTGCAATTGCTACTTTGAGTTATTGATTCAATCCATTCTCTTGTTGTTTATCTCATAGTTTTTTTACATATTTAATTTTAGATTAGGGTTTATATAAATTCCTTATAAATTGATGGTTAGGTTAATTGGTTATACTTGTTTATAAATTAACTTAATGGTGAATATGTGGATATGTTTATCGATTAGAAAAAATGAACGATGTCATTGTTTTATATAATTTAAAAAAATCTCTATAAACCTCAAAAATCTGAAATAACTTATGGAGTATTTGAAATTAATGAGCAATAAGACACGTATCAGAAACATCAAACATGTACCCAAAGAGAATATATTATTTGTAAGAACTATTTGCTTACTTACTTAATCTTTTACTAGCTTCACTTCATTTACTTATTATCTAATGTAATTGTGACTCAAATTAGCAATATATTTTCATAGATTATAATGGAAGCTCAAGAAACTAGAAGAGAAAAACTTCATTCTCATTTTATATGCATCAAAATCAAGCATCTATTAGTAAATAGACTAATCCGCCAATGATGATAGCTTAAGTCACGATGAGCAATGCCATTTGACATCTTAAAACGTTAAACTAAATGTTGTTTCCTTTCAGCAGACCCGGGTCTGCGTACTCCAACATCTCAATATCCTGCTAGTGAACAAGATAATGTTAGACAAGCTTATATTGGAATTGGAAAACACCAAGCTAGTTTTCGTTGTGAAATGGATATTACAAAACCACAACAAAGAACAAGAGAAATACGCACATCAAAAGAGATAAGTAACAATCAAAACACAAGACACAATTTATTTATCCAGTTCGGCTACAACTACATCTAGGGTCAATCCAATCCAGTATCTCCACTATGGTGATTATGAGCGATTACAAATAAGATACAACATATGTCTCTCAGAGATTAGGAACAATCTCTCACAATGTCTTTCAATCTCACAAGTGTATTCTCTCTTATTTTAATCTCTCCCTCTCATTCTCTCATGGTGGACACAAGGCCCCACATCGTAGGCTACATGAATACACATTTCCTCACTTCACCTCTCTAGGTTTTACGCCCTAAAACATGTCCTAGGGCAATAGACGAAGATGGGTTGAAACTGGGCCAAAACGAAGCAATGTGGCCTGTCACATTTTGCGACATGTAGTGCGGTTATGTACCGCAGTACCTACGAGAGCAGCGCAACTTTTCGATGCTATAGCGCCACTCCCTGGATGACCTGCGCGACCAACACAACTCATGTGATGTAGCGCAACTTCCTGGATGACTTACGCGACCAGGCTTGTATCGCGGCTCCTATAGCACAACTCACTAGCTGACCTGTGCAACTAGTCCTATAGCGCAACGCCCTCTGCTCTTCATTTTCATTGTTCAACACTCTGTCTTTATTGTTCAGGCTACACAATTCTAACAATCTTTATGTGTATACACCAACCCTAGTATGGTTTTAATGTACATGGTTTAAATAATTTTCATGGTTAGAATACACAACTACAAAATATGTGGCATTTTGCTTTACGTGCTCTCTTATGAAAATATTAGTGATTGTTACCATGTTTTTACCATTAATGGAATCAGAAATTGGAAACGAATAAATGGAGATGATTGTGATTTTGTGAAGCACGTGGGAGGTCTTACTTAACCACATGATAGTGTTGTAAAGTCGTATGATATTTTGAGGAACCTAACACTTCAAATTGATTAAGTTATGAATGGGCAATCATCAGATGATGTTCAAAAGAATGATGAAGGCTTAAGATAACAATTCAAATCGTCTGATGTCTTACTTTTCAAGGATGTGTATTCATAAGGCATGACGAGTCTCCATCTTTCAAAAATCGAGGTAATCTCATTGAGTTGGACAAACTTGTAGGAAGAATGAGTCTTGAGACTGATGGTATTGTATTAGAAATTGCTTCTAAAAATGCAGAATATATAGCACCGCCCATTCAGAAAGAGATTTTGCATATTCTTGCTAACATGGTGAGAACCAAAATCCGCGTGGAAATAGGAATTGCAAAGTTCTGTCTTTTATTCGATGAAGCTAAAGATATATCAAGTGAGGAGCAAATGATCATTGTCTTAAGATTTGTTGATTCTGTCGGTTTCTTACGAAATCGTTTTTTGAGATTGTTCAAGAAGATGATACTTCTAATGTGGCTCTTAAGGAACAAATATCAAAAGTCCTTGATCAACATAAGTTACAAATGTGTGATTTGAGAGGTCAATGTTATGATGGAGTCAACAACATGAGGAGGCCCTTTTTACGGGATTTTCCGTATGCCTATTTGTTGATATGTATAATGAGGAAGAAAAGTGAGAGAGCATTTGGTAGAATAGGTGTTAGTATTGAATGACTAACCCTTGTATATATATGGCTCTATCAAATACAAATGCCAAAACTACCCGTAACACTACCCGTCAAGATGGAGAGTATATATCATATGGTGCAACCCATTTAACGCTTTAATAAACAAATTGGCTAACTGGTCACTAGATTTAACATGTGAAGTAAAAATAGTCTTGTCTAAAATCTTCTCTCTAAAATAATGGCAGTCTGCTTCAATATGTGGTACGCTCATGAAAAATGGGATTATTGGCAGTGTGACATGCGGCTTCATTTTCACAGATCAACTTCATAAGAAGTGGCAGCATGAATCCATGTTCTTGAAGCAAATACTTCACCCATATCATTTCATATGAAGTATATGACATATCTCCATATTCACACCCTGCACTTGATCTTGTCATAACATTTCGTTTCTTGCTTTTCCATGAATCTGAAATTCCTCCAACAAAGATGCAATCTCATGTGGTAGATCTTCATTCTGACAAAGAGCCAGCGTAATCAGCATCAGTATAACCCACAACACGAAGATGCTTGTGACTCTTATATAACAATCCTGAACCATGCAAAACTTTTAGGTATCTCAAAATCCGAATAATTGTTTCCCCGTGGCTAGTATGAGGTGAGTTGAGAAACTGACTTACCACATTGATCGCAAATGAAATATCAGGTCGAGTGACTAAGAGGTAGTTCAACTTGCCAACTAACCGTCTTTACTGTTCAGGATTAGCTAATGATTCACCTTAACTTTTCGTGAGCTTAACATTGACATCCATCCGTGAATCAACTAGCTTTGCTTTGAAGATAACAAATCAAGGGTATATTTCCCCTGACACAGTGCAGCGCCCTCTTCAGGTCTTGCAACCTCAATCCCAAGAAAGTACTTCAAGTTTCCAAGATCATTGGTTTGGAAGTGCTACTGTAAGAAATAATTTAATTCTTGAATTCCTCCATCGTCGTCCCATGTGATCAAAATATCATTAACATAAACTACAAGAAACATTTTGTTGACATTATTGTGTAGATAAAACACTGGGTAGCTGCTTGGCACTGTTATACACCGAACATGGTAATAACACTGGAAAAACAACAAACCATGCACGTGGTGATTGTTTCAGCCGATACAAGGATTTATTTTAGACAACAAACCATTCTAGACCCCCTTGAACAACATACCCAGAAGGTTTCTCGGTGTATACTTCTTCGAAGAAATAACCATGTAAGAAGGCATTTTAGACGTTTAACTGGCATCAAGGCCAAGAGAATGAAACACCAATGCAGATCAATAACTGAACATAAGCAATTTTGACAACTAGAGAAAAGTGTCCAAGTAATCCAAACCATACACATGTGCATATCCTTTAGCAACAAGACGAGCTTTGAGTCGTTCAGTAGAGCCATCGGGATTAACCTTCAGTGTATAAACCTATTTACAACCAACGCAGGACTTACCAGAGGGAAGATAAATCATGAGTATCTAAAGTGTGGACTTTTAGCCCTCATTATTTGGGGTTTAATGGAGACTTATCTAACTAAATAACATATTTAAGTACGTTTTAGTGTATTTCTGGTTTCAAAGACAAATTGTGAAAATGTAGCTTATTAGGGGAAAATAAGCTAAAATAGAGCCAATGAGTACAAGTCTATAAAGTAGGACCAAATCAAGAGGAAAATTTAAGAAATGACAAGTGATTTGGGTAACAAACAAAAGAGGAAAAGCCAAAACACCAAAAGCTATACAATGAGGAGAATTTGAATGAAGCCATTAATTCAAATGCATGATGATAGAGACACAAGAAGAATCAAAGGACGTACTACATATCATTGTAAATCGAAGGAAGTCAGTATTCCAAAACAGATCTTAATTCCAACATCCATATAAGAAGTTATAGCCAAAGCCTTGAGCTGCGTAGAGCAGATAGGATGCAGCGCGGCCATGCGTATGAAACATCGCACGTAGCATGTTCTGACCAGAATATGGCGCGGATGGAGCGTAAGGCGAAGATCCCAGTGCCTGGGTTGCGACCATATGGGCCCAAATCAGTGCCCTAAACCTAATTTCGGGCCAATCCATGATGTTTACTATATAGGGACACTAGGGCTACGAATTTAGAGACATCTCATCATAATTTTACACCATTCATCACCACACACCTCATACCACACGCCACCACCACCGCCAGGAGAAGCAGAGCAATGAAGATTGAGAGATTATTTTTGTCTTTTAAACTTTTATCATGATGTTCTCTTCCGTTTATATTGTTGAACTTGTTTTGTTATGTGTTAATCTTCTCCATATTTGGAGAAGGGAGTAATGAATATTTATGCACAATGAACCCTAATTTATGAATTCATATTAAGTCTTATGTGTTTAGATGTGTAGCATTTTATATTCCACATATTTGATTGATACACTTGATGAGCATTAACGTGCCTCGTGGGTAAACTACATGTCTGATTTATATGCTATAAGTAGGACTAATGTAACTCGCGCATAAGCTAGATCCCACAGATCCATGTCTTTGACTTGAGAAGGTTGAACTGGTTACAAAACTTTAATTCTTGTAGATTGATGGCACTTACGTTGTTGGATCTTTAGAAGAAGGCGAGGGAATCGTAGTTGTAATTAACGTTGCATCTAGAGTTCTAGTAATTCATTGAATACAATAACTTAGCATGATGAAACTATCTATCAAAGAATTGGTGGTTTGTTTATGGAGTCCTCGTATATAAGTTGATGTAATAAAGAAGAGGAGCCCTCCTTACAAAACTCCCCGATATTCCCTATACGCCCCCATCCTGATGAAAGCCCCCCTCCCGAGTGACTTTCTTCATTATCTTATTCTTCTCTACCATGCAAGTCCCATCCTCCGCAGCAATGTCATCTGGATCATACGACCTCTTGAGAGCATCAGAAGCATTATTTACGACTGACCCGACCAAGGGAAGACTCGGTTGAATATCCGCCTCCAAGCTCTTGATGTCAATGTCTGCACCTAAATCAAGCACTTATCAGACCTTGAGAACGCGCAACCAAACACACAAAATTGGAGAATTGGAGGATTAGGCGGTCACTTACAATCTTTATCAAAGTCAACTCGAGGCAAAACCCACGAGTCAGTGTTCACCAAGGCCAACCTGCTCTTCTCATATAGATGCGAGAAGATGTTGTCCTTCAGAATCTTGGAAGCATTATATCGATTTGAAATAACCCCCATACGCAATCGTCCAGGCCATAACTCTCAAGCTATCTACATCATGAACGACCAATTTTTCCTGCCACGAATAGTTAATCCGCCACCAATTTGGCGTGGGATGCACGTGGAAATATCAAATTTTCTGATCCCCAAATAAAGAAGAAATATTATCCAAAAAATGGAATTTAGAGTTACGAGGAGTAAAGTAATAAAAAAATACTTGCAGGTGACACTCTCACCCCATACGTAGCTAGAAAACATTCTACTATGCACTTCGTCCCCTTTATCAAGCAAACAAATATGAAGCATGGTAAACAAATGTATCCATTGGGAGTCACTTGGCTCGGCCACAACCCGCAAGCTCGAAACACTTCACAAAAGAAGGGGGCATTAGTGCTAGCCATCCCGCCCAGATCTGAGCCGAGTAAATAGTGAGAATCTTGTGGGAGGATGATCAGCCCGCTCTGCCAGAAGTGGTATTCGTACTTCCACCACCCATGAATCCACGTTAAACTCCTTTAAACAAGAATCCACGTAGGCCTTAGTCGCCACCGAAGGAATATTCTCTACCGGGACATGCTTTGGTTCTGCCTCCTCGACCATTTTTCTCTTCCTTGAAAAAGAGCCAACATGACCTTCAGTCAAACGATCCAATATTTTAGTCGTAACTGGACGAGGAGAAGGGATCGAACTCTCCTCAGGAACGAAAATAGAAAGAGAGAAAGACAATACCATGGATAAACAAGAAAAAAAAGAATGATTGTGAAAATAAAAACAAGTGGAGACTCAAAAGACGATTGGCGAGTAAGACAGAATAAATTCTAAACATAAGAGAGTTGGATTTGGATGAAGAAAGAATGATGGTCTTGTAAGATGAGCGTCAACACCCTTTATATAAACCAAGCAAAGTACCATTGGGACCATCTCCCAAAAAGACAAACACATCGACACGTGGAACGTACCGAACAATTCCCCAACAGTCATTAAACCAACAAAATAATAAATGCCAATCCAACGGGCAAAATGAAAAAAGATGGCTCGTACGAAACTTCTATTCTAAGTTCCCTCGTATTCCATCATACGGACGAAATTGGGGAACTCTTACAGACTTGATATCACCTCTTCGTCACCAAAGCATCAGACCCCGGCCTCTCAAAAATGCTGCTTTGAACCAAGAAAACCTGGTTGCCTCAAAGAGATGGCCCCGTAGTACGAGCAGGGGCGTATGTACCCCCCCCCCCCCCCCACCCCCATTTTTTTTGGAAAAAAAATTCGAATATATATAATAGTGTATCCTATATGCATATGTAATATATGCTTATGTGGGTTTCACGGAAAATATGTTTAATATTTTAAGCATTGTGTGCTACGTTTTTATAGTGTACCAACTCAAGAGATCCGGACATGATTATTTTCACAAATAAATTTCCTTAACAGAAGTTTCCTAATTGCATGTGTGTTAATTTGTGGTCAAAATTGTCTGTATAAACATACAGACTGTGAGTTACTCATTTTAATTCCTCTATATATATATATATATATATATATATATATATATGTAGTATTAGGAAAAAGAAAAAAATGAGCAGTCAAACAGTATATTGCAAAAACTCCCCTTTTGTTATATTTAGTAAGAAAATAACTTATTTGTTATTTTAATTTGCATGTTAAAAAATAGCAAATAATTTATTCTACATTTAATTAATTCGTACGTGTCGAATTTAATCTTATCTTAACATATTTCTTCGATACGCAAAGAATCAATTTTATTCAAATTAAATATATGAATGCCTTTTATCATATTTGTGAAGAGAACATTAGCTTCAAAATATGTAAAAACATATATACAAAGTGTATCAAATTTTTCTTTGCTTTTATCTCGTTTAAATATGTCTAAAAAGTTTATAACGTAGTCTATAATATTTACCTTGATAAATATATTTTTGATAAAAAAAATGTTTGTTTGGTTATCGTTGTTGTTATTGTAAATATTTATTAGTGAATTTTTCGGTTAAAAACTAAAAGTTGATCCAAAAAATTTCTTGTATGCATTCATCTTCTCTAAAAACTCCAAAAAATCGGTACAAAACAACATTTTTTCTTTACTTACAGTATTTCGATTTTTTTTTCCTCTTATTTCTTTCCTACTGTTCTAAAAAAAAATAATTAGCCCCCCCCATATACGATTCCTGGATACGCCACTGAGTACGAGGCAAGAATGACACGACATGTTTATCTTATTGAATCTTATCTTAGATGCCTCATCCCCTATGGATGTAGTTGTAATTAATACGGTAATAATTGTATCCCACTACTCTTGTAAGTTTGAGTGGCTTCCCTTACATATATAAAGCGGAGAACTCATTCTGAAATAGGATCATCAAAAAATCTGACAATACAAAAAGTGTCTCTATTAAATATATATTCTTCAATTTCTCCCTGTAAAACTTTTTTTTGGCTAGTCCCTTTTCATCCCTTTTCTTAAAAAATGATAGGTGTCCCGACCGCCCTAATTAAAAGGAGAAATTATATCAACACATGTGTAGATAATTCAGTCGAAGATCAAAAATGAACTATTTTCATAATGATTAGTAGATTTTCAAATGGAATTAATCTAATTAATTTAGAATAATGATTTAAATAGCACTAAGGAACTAGATTTTTATTTTTTTAAAATGATTTTTAAGGAACTTTATTTACTAGCTAAGTACTCATTCACTGGTATGTACGAACCGTACCTTTCCTTACTGCACTGGCGTGCCCTCATGGACCACCCCATGCATATCTATGCACACGTGCTTCAGCCCCACCCAATGTCTCGACACTCGACTCATTGACCTATACACATGCGACACTTGAACAGCTAGTTACAGCTGTCACCACGTGAGCAGTCTCCTCAGCTAAGAGTAAATTTTTATTGGATCTTTGTACAAAAGTTTCGGGTAAAAATAAACTAAATAGTTAATAGTTATATAATTCTTCATATATTGCTTGGTAAATAATCTATATAACTCTATACAGTATACAGTGACACGCACACACAACCATTTGTTACTTTGAAATAATTCTTGTGTCTTTTACCAACTCATCGTAAAACTCAGTTGTATTAGTATATATAATAATTAGATAAGTTTAATAGTTAACCTGACCAACAACTACGGAATCCATTTGATAACTAACAGTTTACGCGTGAACATGCACGTGCTTATATCAAGTTAACTCCAAATTTTAATTAGGTAACCTATAGCTTAATGAAGTATGTAATATAATACTAATTTATTCCGCGGATTATGAATCACGTACGTGCTTCAAGTGTTAATTAATATAATATAAGACCGTCGGTGTCCACATTAAATGTGACGACATGAGCAGATGGTGAGGGTGATAGCCGACAAATGAACAGAGGGAAAAATATTGTAATTATACCTATAGCCTTAAATTTGACTTAATTAAAAAGTTACTGGATAATATAAATGCACCATCTAAAGTAATTAACAACCATGTGTACGTATCGATGGAGATAGTCTGCGTAATTTTACGCCACAGGAGTATTTTAGTTATAGCTACTATATGTCCATTCAAACCTTTAAAATATTTCCATACACTAGTCCAAAACCTTTATAATAGTTTTAGTCTGCGTAATTTTTTTTAGAATATTGAAATGTTTCCATAATTATTTTCCAGGTTTTGGACTAGTTTAAATATAATTATCATGAAGAAAGAGGATAATAACTAGACTTTGCTTGAAGCTTCCCCCCAAGAATCTACCCCCACCCCAAGTACTGAGTACTGACAATTCCCATACAGAGTAACCTGACACCAACGTGGGAAAGGCAAAGCGAAAGGGGAGAAAAAATAAAGCTAATTGTTAGAATTTGTCAGAATTTAGAGCAAGACTTGTAAGATAGAACCAAAAAAAAAAGGAACAGGATGCTTTCATTAGTGATGACATGATAAAGAGGGATTGATTTCTTAGTGGCTTCCAAACTATGAACTTTGGGAGTGGTGCGAAACTATGCAAAATGCAATCCGGTCTCTTGTTGGTTGTGCATGCGGTATTTTTGACCTACAAGAGAATTTAGATATTAATAGGAACAGATGAAGGCTTAAAACCTAAATAACCAGAATCGGAAGGAACGACAAAAGCATACTTTCTTGGACAAATACCTTTAGAGTTTCTAGCAACTTCAATTTCAGGAATATATTTCAAATTCCCTAATTCTTCAGTAGCATCATTATCAGCTAAAATAATGTCATCTACATAAATACACAATGCAATAAACGAGTGATCATGATGCTTTATAAACAATGAACAATCTGAAACTGTTTGATGATAACCTAAAGCAGTAAGACAAGATGTAAATTTGTTATACTACTGTCTAGAGGCTTGTTTGAGCCCATAAATATTCTTTTTTAGTAGACAAACTTGAGATTTTGTTAGACATAGCCAAGGGTGGAGTCATGTAAATCTTTTCATCCATATCCCCTGTAAAAATGTATTTTTAACATTTAATAGATTCAAGTGCCAGTTTGGAGAAGCAGCTAATGCTAAAAGAGCCCTAACAACAAGGGAAAAAGTGTCAAAATAATATAAACCATCTTCTTGGGTGTACGTACCTTTTGCAACTAACCTAGCCTTATACTTTTCTATAGTACCATCAATTTAATTTTAACCTTGTAGACCCCATCTACAACCTATGTTGTTATGACAGGGGGTTAATCAGTAAGAACCCAAATACCGATCTTTTCTAAGGCTGCAATTTCAGTTTGCATGACTTGTTGCCACTCAGGATGCACAACAACTTGTTTATAGGTCTTATGCTCAACTATGGATATCACTTAACTGGTAAAGACTTTATGAGAAGTGTTGAGTTGATCAGTACTAATGCATGATTCTATGGGATACCTTACATGCTTATGAGAAGAAATGGCATTGCTCTTATGCATGGATGCAGACAGTTTATAATCATAAGCATTTAAATATGCAGAGGGACAATATGTCTGCTAGATCTTCTAACTACATTATCAACACGCAAAAGAGACGGTGTAGGGTTACCATATGTCTCTGTTGGCATGGAAATGGAATCATTGTAGAGCAGAGGGTTGAAGTCCATCTCCAAAGTGTGGTCAGGTGTTGCATTATGAGAAACAATGTCATCAATGAACTAGGCAGGCAGTTGAGCCTCGTGTAGTGGTCCAGCTATGTCAGCAAGTTCAGCAGCAGATAGTGCAGCACTATCATATCCTAGAAGTACAGTATATTACAAAATAATGAAATGATTGGTGTAGACATTAGATGATGTTAGACTAATTAGAGGCGGGGTTGAAGGGAAACACACCTAGGGGATAAAATAAAAGTGTACATTTTACAGATCTTGAATCAAATTCTATCTATGTGCGGTGAGAGTAGAAGCAACACATAAACAACCAACACATTTAAGAATATTGTAATCACGGGGTTTTGAAAAAGTAACTCAAATGAGGATTTGTTGTGAGTTGCTTTAGAAAGTAGTCTATTAATAAGGAAAGCAGTCGTTGCAACCCAATTTCTCCAATAGACAAGAGAAAAATTAGACTAAAACCTGACCTTGGAACTTGAAGTAAATGTTGATGCGTTCTTTCAACTAAACCACTCTATTAATGGGTCTCATTGATGAATAACAAAACTTTCAAAAAAGTGTTTAATAACAAACTCAGTACCATTATCAGTTCTGATAATTTTAATTTTGGTATTAAACTGATTTTGATCCATAGTAAAGCAACTTCAGATTCAAGTTCAGATTTTAGATTTCAGTAAACATATCCAAGTACATCTAGTAAAACCATCTACAACAGTAAGAAAAAAAGTTTCTAAAACATCATGAGACATTATAGAAAATGTAACCTTTTTCTGTTTTGAAAGGTGACAAGTTTCACATAGTTTGTTTGCACAAGAAGGTACAGTTATGTAAGAGATTTTATCTAACATCTCGGTACATGGGTGACCCAATCTAATGTGCCTGAGATGATTCTGATTACTCTTAGTAGTAGTACAGTTGCAATTAAACACATGTATATTACATTTGAGATGACTAACAAGAACAGTAATATCAAGTATGTAAAGACAATTTCTTTAATATAACCAATCATCTTCTTCATAAAGATGTCTTTCATAAAGGACACGGAAGATATAAAAAGAGCACAAATCTAAGGAGCAACACTCAGTTTAGACACAGAAACTAAGATATGGAAGAAGTCAAGAACATATAAAATATTCTTCAGAGTAAGTAATGGAGATATAAAAATGTCTCCTAAGTGGTAGTAGTATTGCTGTTATTAGAAAGTCGAACATCAATATGGACAAATTGAGGTGTGGAAGTGAAAAAGTTTGGGAAACAAACCATATATGGTTAGTTGCCCATTGTGTCTAAAATCCATGTGTTGAAATTTTTAGAATTTTGCAAAACATAAGAGTTTAAAGAAAATACATATTGTATACCAGAAAGGTAGCAACAGCTATATGTTGAGCAGATGAGCCAGCACAAGGTTGGGGGTTTTGATTAGGAGAATTTGCAAAAACCAAGATAGATTCTGAAGATTGTTATCAAGTTTCTTAGAGGACTTTGGGTGTTGGACGTTTCACGTACATCTCTACAACCTCTTGTTGTGTATGACTTGCATGCGCTAAATCATGCTCCATCTCTACTTTCAGGGGAATGGTGTTTGGTTTTGCCTCTTGTATCTCCACTACGTCACTCGAAAGTGGTTCATAGTTGTTCTTTAATGATGCATCTTCTATCTCCGTCATGGACACTTCGTTGCTTACCCTAGTTTCAATAATAGTCGGGGTTGCTTCTTGATCTTGTTGAGAATAATGTGAAGATGAAAGGATACGTCCAAGCATTACCATGAGCTCGCAGTGGGCTAAATCGAGAATAGTAAAGAAAGTTTGACGTATTCTCTTATACCATTCGGTTTCTCTCAGACATTCCTCATATATACTTGAGTATGAATCTTCTCTTCCTATGGTTAAAAATCCTTTTTTCTGAAATTGGATCTTAATTTATTAAGAAGACATCATTGTTAGACGCCCTTTTTCATTAAAATTGTCTGGGTCATCGCCTTCACTAACTTCAGCATTGATTTCATGGTTGACTGTAGCAGACGTGTTCCCTTGGTCCATAATATCTCCTGAAGGCAGATCAGTGCTCTAAACAAATAAGTTTTAATGATTCTAGCAAACCAATATTCTTACTACCCGGCAGCGGCGCCAAAAACTTGATGGGACGCTGGTGAGTAGAAAATAAGTAAGCAAGCAAAATGCTACACGTACGCCCTTTTTGCAAGTGCCCGGTCAAGCAATAATAAAGCGGTAAGTATAGTTACAAACCAAGTATCGTATCCAAAGGGAGTGATGGATTAAATGCAAAAACAGTGATAGTTGTCACGGTTGCTGCCATTGTTCTTTGAACGTTGTATGATGCAGAATGTTGTAAGTGCAAAAAATAATAAATGCAGGTTTTGGAAAATGGTTTTGAATGCAAAAGAACAATGTAAATGGAATGCAATGACAAAATAGTGTGAATGCAAGAAAACGGTTTGAATGCAAATTGAATGAAAGGAAATCAGTTTAAATGAACTAAATGCAAGGTAGAAAGTAAATAAGACGGGAATTAAGATGATTGATTGCTTAAAAGTAAACAGATGATTAAAGATGTTTGGAGGCTATGTTTCACTACCGATTTACACTTGATAGTTCATAGATAAACAACATATGTTTCTTTGAGTTGTTGATGCTTGTTTGATTTCTTTTATGTCTAATGAATTTGTGACCTATAGCCGAAGTTATCCTGGTCTATAAATCATTAAGTCTCTAATGACCTATCGCGCTAGCAAAGTCAGTTCGGTTGTCAATTATTTTAGAAGAGATATGTGGTCACCTGCATTCCAACTCATTCATCCATTTGAGTTACTATAATTGGTCATTTAATGTGATTGAAGGGTTGCACGATGACTGCTTTAGCATACCAAAGTCACAAATCACGTGTATACACAATTAGCTTAACATACACTCTAGTGATCCTAGAGTAGTGCTTCCGTTCATCTAGCGAGAATAATATTAATCTTTCAAAATAAGAACTAATAAATCTAGACACATTAACTTTCAAACAATCATCAAACAAAACAAGTACACATATTCATATATTAGAGCTACCGCCCTACCCCAAACATGGGGTAGTTTAGCTTCTCATAGTCTTGAGTTCAATCACAAGTAAAGAATTAAACAACATAAATAGTGAAAAAGAGGTAAGAAAAGCTTCTCAGATCTGGTGGAACATTGACGCCTTGTTATCTTCTTGACTCCTTTGCTTTGTCTTCTCCCTCACAATTATTGACTCTTGATATGAAAACAAAACTAGAACAGAGTCTCAATCGTATTTTTCTCTTCTCTCTTTGCACTTATTTTCACAAATCTTCTCACAATTCTTGAATACTCTATGTAACATAATTGAAAGTAATGGTCACGATACTCTAAGTGTTGGCCATTCTCCCCTTTTTATAGGCAAGTCGTATTGCTCTAGTTCAAATTATCCATCGTCAATTAAATTAGGTGAAAAGTTAGTTTTGCCCCAAGTCGCGTGTCCCCCTCCATGCCGCGCCGGCTGTCGGCTCTTGTCTTGGGCGTGCGGGTCGCACGACTCTTTGCCTTGGTCACGTGAGTCGTGCCGCTTGTTGCGCGGGTTGTGTGGCTCCCTGTCCCTATCGTGCAACCTTGACTTCATGTTGGTCCAACTGATGCGCTTCTCTTTATGCGTGAGATAGGGTTGCATCCCTTCTAAAATCATCCATTTTGTGACCTTTTCCCATGGTTCTATCTTGATTAGACTAAAAACTACAAAGTGACAAAATAATACAAAAACCAATACATATCCATCAAAGATTCATCAAAAGTGTCAGAAAATAAGTACTCAAATTACGCTAAATAAACTCATGTAAAAGAATCGTTTACACCAATTGTAAACCAAAACACACAATCATGGTGTTGTAAGGTAAGTATGTATTGATCGACATTACATACACATGACCACAAAAACATAGAGTAGGGGGTCACTGACAGACAGATCGAAATGCATTAAAATAGTGAATAGTAGAAAGTTTACACTGAGAGATCGTGTACAACGATTTCTGTACCTAAAAAACACGGGAGGCATCGGTACAATCATACCTAGTTTTGAGTTTGTTCTAGATCTCAATTGTAGTGGTCTGAAATATGAGACTTTTGCATTAATCTTTGGTGACTGAGTTCATTAGCCAAGTGAACACCAAATTATCATCCCTAGTCTAATAGACACGAGGATCCTCATCCTCGGTACGAATTGGGAGAGAACTGTCGATAAATCGACCCTTGTTTTTGATATTGGGTGCCAATTGAATAGCACGGCTCCAGGAAACATAGTCGTTTTCCAGTTGATTGCTGGTGATGGATGAGCCGTGAACATCATGTGCACCCAAAGAATAAAACGGCGAGGCGGATTCTCTGGAGGTAGAGGAGGTATAGGACCAACGGTAGTGGAAGACGTTGCAAGAGTGGTCATATCGACAATAAGAACACATATGGAAAGATATACAATAGAGAGTAGAGAATATCGAGAAATCTAGGGTTTCACGCATAAAAGGGGGGGTCAAAATTAGGGTTTCGCAAAATTAGGGTTTCGCAAACAAGTCTAAGCCTCTACCTCCCCTTATATAGAGTTTTTTAGGGGCAGGTGTCAGTGTGCATGTTTAGATGATTTACAGGTGTTGAAATATGGATAAGAAGATAAGATAAGATATATCTTTCGTCTACTAAGTGTTGACTATGATGATATTTACTTCTTCCGATAGCTCTTCGGATTTCCGATGGGTTGCTCTTCTGGACTCTATTTTTCGAGGGGTCTTATATTTGATAGTGACTTGATGGGCAACTTAAAACGTTCTTCTGGAAGTGTCGTAGTTCCGATAAGGGTTCCTCCGGGTGTAGTAGTTTCTGGATATGCTCTCTGAGGGGTATTTCCGCCCGTGACTTGGACTCCGAGGGTTGTTTTGTCCTCGGAGAGTAGCTCTTTCTTGTCCAGGTCCTCGTAGTGTGCCATTAGTGGCTCCTGTATTTAGATCTAGCATTGCTCTTCAGATTTGGTCTCTAGAGTGTTGTTCCGAGTGCAGTTTTAAGTTGAGGAGTGTTCAACAAGGAAGTGTTCTCAGGAGATTCTGGGATTCGGGGTTCGTCGTGGTCCCTCTTGGCGCATTGATAGATATCAAAGTTGGTGGATCCATCGGGATTTACTCTTTTTCCGATGCCGCGTTGATATATTTTCTTTATTCATCGTTGACTTTCCAAGGGACGCTTTGGTGCCTCCTCGGGTGTTCCTTCCTACCGCTTCGGGTCAATGACCGAGGGGTGTGGTAACATCCTATGGGCCTCCTCATCGGGAGTGGCTACATCTCATCGGAAGTACTCGTGACAATAGTATTGTCCATATATTAATTCCTATATTTAGGACTAATATTCTCTTTAATCTCGTATTTTATTTTTCATGGTTAACACTAGTCCCCCCAAATTTCGATCGCCATCGTATAGGCGAGAAAAAATTTGTTTTTTGGTTTTTGTAAATCGAGGGGCCTTCTTTTATTTTTTCTTCGTCAATTTTATTTTTAGCAACTTTCCGAGGGTTAGGGAATTTTTTCCATCCTTTTTTCTATTTTTTCAGTAATTTCCCGGGGGTTTTATAAATATATACCATAAAGATCATGTAGGGAAATTACCTTTTAGCCCTTGGGAGTAACGACTCAGACAACGGTCCGATTTGTAACGGCTCTCTTTTCTAGCCGTTGGATTGAAGGCGCTTTAATCACCCGTCCGTTGATTTTATCTAACGGCTAGTGCGTGAGGGGACACGTGTCCTCTGAGTGGGCAACGTGGGGCGTAGAATGCGGGGCACGTGCTCAACGGTTTGGCCTATAAATAGGAACGTCCATACCTTGCCTCATCATTCTTCATCTTTCAATTTCAACAAACTTTTCCGAGCAAAGAACTTCTCTATTCTCTCTTTCAATTTCGCAAGTCTTTTTTTCAAATTTCATCGCAAATACTTTTAACTTTTCTCCTCAAATACGATGGCATCTTCTGCAGCTACATATCTCACCACCGACGCGTCCGCTTCAGGGGCGGTGGCCTTCACTTCCACCGTTGATTCATCGGTGGTTTCTGGTGGCGCCGCCGCGGGGGGTCCCGCTCTTAGTACTCATAAGCGGAAGGTAAGCGGTTCCGTGGGGGAGGAGGGGGTGCTACCTCTTCTAAGAAGGTTAGGGTTTCAAAGCCCAAAAAGTCCGAGAACCAAAACCTTCTGACGGTTCTAAAGACGGCGAACACTGCTACTCGGAGTCAGGTGTCGTCTTTATTCAAGACGTTGGGGGCGTGTCAGAAACACATGACTTTGCAAATTCTGAAGGGTGATGAACGGGCTAACTCTCCCCCCGAGGGCTATCTTATGGTGTATTTCGCCTAGATGAAGTTTGGGTGGAGGTCCTTTATGCCCCCCTTTTTCTGCGAAGTTTTTAGTGCATGCAACGCTTGCCCAAGCCAGATCACTCTGAATAGCTTCGTAGCGTTGTGTATCTTCGTCTTTTGGTGCCAGGTGAAGCAGATTAGCTGTATGCTAGACAGGTTTTTCTCCATTTTTGACATCGTGGCGGCGAGAGGTGGGCCTTTTTATCACTTCCGACACTGGGACAGCGCAAAGAACCTTACGAGGAGGATTTTAGACGAGATGCCCAGCTCCCACAGTACCTGGAAAGACAAGTATATTTTCATGAAGCCCGTGGGGGGCGAGTGGGACGTGCCTTTTGTGTGGAGGATGGATACCAAGTTGGTCAAGGCTCCGACGCCTCCTCTGGATCCGAAGATGACTTTTGCCCCCGTGATTCTTCAGAAGTCTCTGATGGAGTCGGAAGATTTTAATAAGCTGTTCATGGTGTCGGGGTTGCATAGGGTGGTGTTTTCCGATGATGCCATCCCCGAGCCGCTCTCTCTTGTTTCCGATGAGTTGACAGTCCTGAGTAAGTCTTTCCTTTTCTTTTATGACATTTTTATGCCCCTCTTGCGTGAATGTTAATTTTTCCAATCTAATGTTGTTTATGTGTGACACAGGGGGAGTTTTGTCGCACTACTTTTCGAGTAAGGGTCCCTAGGAACTGTTGATCATGGCGGTGTTATCGGGGCAGGGGGTTCCGGCCAAGGGTGGTCGGTTAAGTTTCAGGGCTCAGGCCTCTTCTTCAGCCCAGTCATCGAGTGATACATCCGAGGTCCCTGAGGAGGGGGATTCTGTTTACGAGGAGGTTAACACTCCCGAAGATGAAGGCATGCACCCATCGGGGCACGAGGAGGCGGAGGACCATACACCCTTCATTATTGGGGATGATGGAGCCATCATAGCTGTTCCTCTTGCTAGTTTCGACCCGCGTGTTACTATGATCCTGGTAACGGGTCAAGGTTCGATGGCTTGGGTTTCTCCAAGGACTTCTAGGGAGGAGTTCATGCCAGAGGGAGGCCGTTCTGTGGAGAAGAGTCCACCTCCAGGGGATACTGAAGAGGAAGTGGGGATGGCTTCACACGAGGTGGTGGATATCTCATCGGAGGATCCTTCTTTGTCCCCTTCTCACGAGGAAAAGTCAGCTCCTCGTAAGTTTTCTTTTGTCTTTTTTTTTCTTAATTTGGTCGTTTTACCCTTTGAGCAACAATGAATGTTTAGCAACTATAAGTGTTTGACTCTTTAATTATTACTTAAGGATAAGTTATCAAAAAATCTTGATGGCCAAGTAACATTTTAGCAGGACGTGTCATTATGCATGAAATTTCACCATCCTTAATAGGATTTTTACTGGACACGTGGCCTTAATAATTAAATGGCTTGGGCAGCTCATGCTTTTTATCCCTTTTATTAATGAAATGAACAAAAGTATATAAGTGCTTAGTGAATCCTATTATACTCAGTTCAAACTTTCACCTTTCGCCCTTGCCGTATTCGACATTTTTTAAAGCCATACTTTGCTTATTGTTCTAGTGAAAATAATTTAGGAAGAATAAGTTACTTACCTTGTCACGATGATGCCTCCATATTATAATAAAGGCGGTTTAGTCTCTTCACGTAATTCTCCTCGTAATTCCGCTCGGAACCCTTCCCTGCTGTTGGGAGTTCGTCATGTCTCCTCGAAGAATTCCATCTTAGGGTCACGGGATAGGCTCATTGGGGGAGGTACTCCGACGGGGATAACGTCTAGGCCTTCGCCTGTAAATCCCCATCGAATGAATCATATTTGTGAAGTGTTTATGAACCGAGAGTCCTATTCTCTGATTGATGAGTCCTCAATGTTTGATGTGCTTCCGCTGGAGCCATCGAAGTTATTGGGACGAGGACGCATTGGTTCTGCCGTCGGTAATGAATATGGGGAGTCTGTTATGACTCTCTTCACTGAATATAATCTGGATTTTAATAAGTATGATATTGTGATACCCTATCCCGAGCAGAGGGCTTATGATCCCCCTTCGGGTTATCTTACTGTTTACCGAGAGCAGATGCGGTGCGGGATGCGGGTGTTCTTCCATCCCTTTCTTCAAACTCTTTTTCAATACTGGCAGATATGCCCGAGTTAGTTGACACCCAACTCCTACCGCTATCTGGTGGGGTATATTTTGTGTTGTGAACTTTTGAATTTGCCAATGTCTCCTCATCGGGTGGGAGCAATATTCGCTTTACGCCCTTGCTCAGGTTGTATCACTAGACGACCCCCTCAGTTTGTCCGTGGAACAACGCTGCCGTATAATCAGAGAAGGAAAGCGTCCGATGGGGGGCGCTTAGTTTGTATAAGGGTGTTTTTTTTTGTTGGTATAAGGGCCTTTATATAGAATATGGTCTGATATACCTATAGTGTGGGGGGTTTCGTTGTGTGTATCAAATGGTCCATCGGGTTAGGTTGCTAAGATGGCTTATATATAGAGTCATCGTTTTGACAGGCACCCTTATTTCTTTTTGTATTGTAAGGGAACCATCTATATAAACAACTTTTTTATTTATGTACAAACTGTTGCATTACATCAAGTATAGTATTTTCTAAGATTGAGTGAGTTCCAGGTGTTGTGGAACATTGCGCCTTCGGAGTTGGGGAGGAGATAGGTTGTGGGTCCGACGATTCCCGCTATCTTGTAGGGTCCTTCCCATCGGGGATCGAGCTTGCCTATGTTTTTGGAAGCTCCGACCCGTTTCATCACTAAGTCTCCAACTTGAAAAGCTCTAGGTCTTACCTTGGCGTCGTAGTATCGTGACATCCAGGCCTTGTACTCTTCAATCCGAATGGCGGCTCGTGCCCTCCTTTCTTCGAAGAGATCAAGAGCTAGGGCTAGGTTGGAGCTGTTGGCGACTTCCTCGTATTCTCGGACTCGCCAGCTCTCTACGGAGACTTCCGAGGGCAAGACCGCTTCGCAACCGTAGGCCAGGCTGAAAGGAGTTTCGCCTGTGGTGGTGCTTTGCGTGGTCTGATAGGCCCATAGTATGCCAGGTATTTCTTCAACCCACTTGGCTTTATGCCAGTCGAGTCGGGCTTTCATGTTCTTTAGGAGGGTTTGGTTGGTTCTTTCCACTTGTCCGTTTGCTTGGGGGTATCCCACCAAAGCAAAGCGGTGTTTGATTTCCCAGTGGTCACACCACTTTTCTAATTATTGGTTAGCAAATTGCAGGCCGTTATCACTTACCATGTTCCGAGGATGCCAAAGCGACACATGATACTTCTTCATAGAAAGTTGACGATGGCACCTGCGATGATCCGGGCTAAGGGCTCTGCCTCTACCCATTTAGTAAAGTAGTCAACCGCTACGAGTAGGAACTTCTTTTGGTCGGCGTCAGGAATGAGAGGGCCCACTATATCAATGCCCCATTTGGAGAACGGACATGGGGTTAGATGGGGTTCCCACGGGGCTGCGGGCTGATGGATCCGAGGGGCGTACGCTTGCCACGGTTTACACCTTTTGGCATGGCTTTTGCTATCTTTAGCCATCGTGGGCCAGTAATAGCCTTACCGAATCAGGCGCCCGATCATGCTTTCGCTGCCGGTATGACTTTCGCATGTCCCCTCGTGAGTTTCCGCTAGAGCTAGTTGGGCTTCTTCTTCATTTAGGCATCGGGCATGGGGGCAAGAATATGTCCTTCGGAATAGTACTCCATCCTTGAGGAAGTATCGAATGGTTTTCTTGGACATTATCCGATGTACGGCCTTGTCCGTGGAGTATCCCTCTGGATCTTGCAGGTGGGCTTTGATTGGAGTTACCCAACTGGATGGGGGATCCATAGTGGAGTTTACTTCGTTGCTTTCGGTCTTTTCGGACTCGTTGACATGGAGTAAGGTTATCCTTTGGGTATGGATGGCAGCCATTTGCGTGGCCATTTTAGACAAGGCGTCCGCCTCTTGGTTTTCTTTTCGGGGAATTTGGACTATCTTATTCTCATCAAACCACTCTTGTCTTTGACGGACTATCTGACGGTACTCCTGCATTCTTTCTTCTTTTTCTTTGTACGAGCCATTAACTTGTTGAACAATCAATTGAGAATCGCTGTAGAGGAGTATTCTCCTTATTCCTCCTTATTTTGCAAGTCTCATGCCGATGAGAAGGGCTTCATACTCGGCCTCGTTGTTGGAAATTGGGTAATCAATTCTGACTGCGAAGTGGAGCCTTTCGTCTTCCACTTCTTGGTTTACAAAAACTACTCCCGCTCCCCCGTGTGTGCTTACAAAGGAACCATCTGCATAAGCGTGCCATAAAGGCTCTTTTCCTCGGACCCGATGCCTGTTAGCTCCATTACAAAGTCCGCCTAGACTTGCGCTTTGATACATGGCCTCGAAGCGTAGGAAATATCGTATTCGGTGAGCTCCACGTCCCATTTTATCAATCTTCCCGATGACTCGGGCTTATTGAGAATCGCCCGCAGGGGGTGTTTTGTCAACACAGTGATTGGGTGTGATAGAAAATAGGGGCACAGTTTACGTGATGAAGCTAGTTTTGTCCTGGTCAACCACAGCCATCGGGATTTGGTTGTATCCCTGATCTCCATCTAGGGTTGACAACAACGCGCATCCAGCGGTAGAGTCGACTAGTTGATCTATACTAGGTAGGGGTAGCAATCCTTCGGGCAGGCTTCGTTGAGGTTAGTAAAATCCACACACATCCGCTATCTCCCTCCATGTTTGGGGACTAACACCACATTAGCCAACCATTCGGGGTATATGACTTCCCTAATTTGCTTTAGGCTAAGGAGTTGTTGTATCTCTGACTAGATAATTTTGTTGCGCTCGGGTCCCATTTTTCTCTTTTTTTGTTGGACCGGTTTAACTCCCGGTTTCACATTAAGAAAGATTTGACACACCTTATCATTGATTCGTTCGGGCGGTCCTCCTTCCCAGGAAAAAATGTGATGAAATTGTTTGAGGATAGAAGTTAGTTGAGCTTTTATTGGTGGTTCCATAGTGGTACGCATCTTAATCACCTTCTCGGGACTTCCTTCTACCAATTCCACCATCTTTAACTCTTCTATGGGTTGAACTCGTGCCTCTTCTGCTTTACGCTTTCTGTTATTCCCGAGGGTGAGTTCGCCTTCGTCTGAGGGGATAGCATTCATGCGGCATTCTCTAGCCTTAGATTGACTTCCTCGGACTTCTCCGACACCGTAGAAGGTGGGAAATTTCACCTTAAGATGAAGGGTAGAGGGGATGGCTTCGAAAGCTCGGATGGACGGCCTTCCACATATGGTGTTGTACGTTCGTAACGAGGCCTCCACCACCCAGAATTTGGTAGGTTCTGCTCTTCGAAGGGCTCCTTCTCCCCATGACATCGGAAGGGTTACAGTTCCGAGGGTGTTGGAAGCTTCTCCTGAGAAACCTACGAGGGGAACTTCAGCTATCTCCAGTTGCTCCTTCCTCAATCCCATGGCAAGGTACGTGGGTAGGAACAAAACGTCCATGGAACTACCTGTGTCGATAAGGATTCTTTGGATTTCGAATTCCTAAATGATGGCCTCAATTACTAAGGGGTTTTCGTGGGGATATATCACACCCTTCAAGTCCTCGAGTCCAAACGTGATACTAGGCAGTTTTGATCCTTGTACGGAACATACGGAGAGACCTTGCTCAGCCCGCCTTGCTTCTTTCAAGTACTTCTTCTTTTTACTTTGGGGTGTTACTGAAAGGTCTCCTCCCTCTATCATGCTAATAGTCCGTCCTGATGGGGCGTTATCTTCATATGTCTCGGGGGGAGGAGGTGGGTTCCATTGCCCCATGGTCTTTTCTCGTGACTTCCGATTAGGGGTAACCTCTTCGTCTTCTTCTTTTTCCTCTTGTGGTCTCTTCCATACATTCTGCTTAAGCTCTTCGGGATTGTTTACCTTTAGACAATTATCCTGCCTCTAAGAGGCGAAGGATTTCCCTTTATAGAGTAGTGCATTCCTCGGTAGTATGCCTATAAGTTTTATGGAATTTACAATACTTACCCGTGCTTTTTTCTCTATCAGGGAATCTGGCTCGTCGGGGCTAGCGTAACTCTTCATTGCCCCTCATCACGTTAAGTATTTCTATGGGGGGCTATAGTCATCGGGGGTAGGGGCACGAGCCGAAGAGAATTCTTGACCGTACCACCCTTGTCTTTACGCTGGGGTGGCTTACCTTCTTTATTCATTTCTCTAACTTTCGTCTCCTTCTCGGTGCGCTCGTGAGGTTCATCATTTTCCATACGCCTCTTCGTGCCTTCGGCTTCCTCCATTAGGATGTAGGTTTCCGTTTATTGCATGAGTTCAGTCATATCCGTAATGTTATTTCCTATGAGGTATGAGAAGAATTCACCCGCCTTGAGTCCTTGAGTAAGTATGTCAGCTAAGATGGTGGTGCTAACATTTGGGACGTCCAATGCTTCATCGGTGAAGCGCTTGATGTATTCTTGCAGGGATTCGTTCTTCTGTTGTTTGATAGTAAAGAGGTGCGTGGCTGATTTAGGGTATCGCCGATTACAGGCAAATTGCCTTACAAATAAGTGGGCTAGTCGATCAAAGCTATCGATGGAGTTAGGTAGGAGGTGGGTAAACCACGCTTGCGCTCGGCCTCCGAGGGTAACAGGGAACACGCGGCAAAGGATGTTGTCCAGGGCGGAATTGAGATCCATTCCGACCAGGTATTAGTGTATATGATCATGCGGATCTTTCCCATCCGCTTCTCCCGTGTATAAAGGAATGTTAACGGGCCGCATCCCCGAATGGACGGATGTTAGGGCGGTCTCGGGGATAAAGGGGGAGACTTTGAAGGTATGATCCTCCTTGGGGCCCATGGTCTTCTTAATGTCACCCATTTTCTTGCGGAGGTCGTCAAGGATTCCCCATAGGGTTTGATTTTCACCCACGGAAGGGAGCGACATAGGGTGGTCTAAGGGGAACGGCCCTCCCCTTTGATGGTCAGCCATCGGCGTTCCTTGGTAATAGTAGTACATTCGGGGATCCTGCGGGGGTACGCGGTGCCAGTGGTCGGAGGTAGGGCTCCATCTTGTCCGAGGCCAATCCTCTTCCGAGTGGTGGCCTCTCTGGCGGAGGGATTCGGAGAGCATATCCCGAGGGCTCCCGTATCCCCTGGGGGTCTCCGAGCCTCAGATTCCATAATTCTCTCAAAGATAGAACGAGAAACGTTGACAAAATCTCTTTTGTCAGACCGACGGTCTGACCGGGTTTCTTCTAAATCTCTTTGTTGAGTCGGACGACTTTCACTGTGAAATAGATTCTCCATAATAGGCATCACTTCGTTGAGCTCGCTCGAAGACAGATTTTACGGCGTTCCCACAGACGGTGCCATTTTGTTAACAGGTTTAGAATTATAACCTATTTAACTGAATTATTTAGGGTTGGAACGTCCTGCCCGTGACTCCAAAAAGTGACGATATTATAAAAGACAACAAATATACGAGAATATTCCTCCCTTTATTCATTGAACTTCACTCATAATTTTCTTGTGTATGATTGTGTTTTCCAAGTTTGAGCATGTCTTTACCTATGAGATTGCCTCTCCTTATATAGAGTTTTTTAGGGGCAGGTGTCAGTGTGCATGTTTAGATGATTTACAGGTGTTAAAATATGGATAAGAAGATAAGATAAGATATATCTTTCGTCTACTAAGCGCTGACTAGGATGATCTTTGCTTCTTCCTATAGCTCTTCGGATTTCCGATGGGTTGCTCTTCCGGACTCTATTTTTCGAGGGGTCTTATATTTGATAGTGACTTGATGGGCAAATTAGGACGTTCTTCTGGGAGTGTCATTGTTCCGATGAGGGTTCCTCCGGGTGTAGTAGTTTCTGGATATGCTCTCCGAGGGGTATTTCCACCCGTGACTTGGACTCCGAGGGCTCTTTTGTCCTCGAGGAGTAGTTCTTTCTTGTCCAGGTCCTCGTAGTGTGCCTTTAGTGGCTCTTGTATTTAGATCTAGCATTGCTCTTCAGATTTGGTCTCTAGAGTGTTGTTTCGAGTGCAGTTTTAAGTTGAGGAGTGTTCAACAAGGAAGTGTTCTCGGGAGATTCTGGGACTCGGGGTCCGTCGTGATCCCTCTTGGCGCATTGATGGATATCAAAGTCGGCGGATCCATCGGGATTTACTCTTTTTCCGATGTCGCGTTGATATATTTTTCTTTATTCATCGTTGACTTTCCAATTGACGTTTTGGTGCCTCCTCGGGTGTTCCTTCCTACCGCTTCGGGTCAATGACCGAGGGGTGTGGTAACATCCGATGGGCCTCCTCATCGGGAGTGGGTACATCTCATCGGAAGTACTCGTGACAATAGTATTGTCCATATATTAATTCATATATTTAAGACTAATATTTTGTTTAATCTCATATTTTATTTTTCATGGTTAACACAAAGATTTGAGAAGAGAGACTCAAACCCTAGAGTTCTCTATTAGTCAATAGGCTGTAAATAAATTGGGCGAAACGAATGAAGAGGTTACCTTAGTTATCAGTCTTGAAAGATCTTGACCTCCCTCAAAAATCGGTCCACAAGAGGAAAAGGCGCTACTCAGAGCCCTTCTTCTTACTCATGCTGCACTGTTTTCTATATATCCAACTATAGATATATAGAAATATATATAACCGCTGAATATAATAGGGTCTTGATAGTGTAAAACGAAAAAGTAAAAGTGAATGAATGAATAATATAATTACAAGCCACCTTATATATAGAGGCGAAAACAAATAAACAGGAAAGAAAATGGACTTATCTACGGAATAAATACCAAGGTCTATAAAACATAACTATTTCTATCGTCTAAGAATAGTCAACAAATCATAAGAAAGTTTCGTGTAAAATTTCTTTAAAACTGCACGGGGTCTCTCTGATGCGTCTTACTCCTCTAATGAAGGTAGTAAACTATTCTCATTTTGATATGCGACAATATTGCTAATAAAGTAAAATTAGCCAATTGAGTCCTCGTAATCTATTGGTAGTTAAAAAAAAAAAAATAGATCCCCAAATTATATTATGTGACATCTTACATGTTGCCCACAAACATATTTGTTCTTACAGCTTGTCTCGTAGCTCATTTTATTCGAAAAGGTGTTACATATCCTAATCAAAATTTAACGGACGATAATGTAGATATGTGTACAAATGAATAGTTAATCAATGACTCGGAAAGCAAAATCGTAGATTTTCAGTAAATTGGAAATAAATTGCAGAAATATATATATATATATTTATTTATATTAAAAAAAAGTTGGAGAGTTGGGTGTAAATGATCCTAGGTTTGATGTATTTATATTAACAAATGCAAACAAACAATTTGTTAGTACTTAGTAGAATATAATCATTCTCGCTCTATATTTGGGTTGAAAGGTCACTCACATTCCGCTGCTCCCTCCTTTCACGTCATTTATCCCTTCCATTCTACTTCACACTTTACACTTTTCCCACTTCTCACTTCACTCTGTACACAACACTATACCACACTCTCACATGGATGCATACGGTGCACTCTCCATAGATGATCTCTTAGATTTACCTAACGATGACGACTACTTCTTCTCTTCCTCCGCCGCCACCGACGCCGACGCCGCCACTGTCTTCCACCACCACGACGATCACGCCTCCACCACCAGCCCTATAATACCTATTCACTCCACTAATAACGACTTCAATGACATCCTATGCATACCAGTCAGTCCCAACTAACTAATTAACAAACTTCATTTTTCCTTTATTAGCTCGTTTTTGTTTTGTTTTGTTTTTCTAATTAATTAATTAATTCTTCGTGTTTTGTAGAGCGACGACGCTGCTGAGCTCGAGTGGCTCTCCACATACATGGACGACTCGTTCACCGATTTTCCAACTAACACTCTCAGTCTCACCGCCGCCACCGCCAACTTGCAGACCAAAAACGACGCCGCATTTCACGGCCGTGCTGCTCGGAGCAAACGCTCGCGGACACCAAAATCCAACAGTAATAATTCTCATGATATTATTAATAATGTCATTGAGAATTTAGAAGAGGCGCGTAGGTGCAGCCACTGTGCTTCAGAGAAGACGCCACAGTGGCGGACCGGGCCTATGGGTCCAAAGACGCTCTGTAATGCTTGTGGCGTTCGGTACAAATCAGGCCGCTTAGTGCCCGAGTACAGGCCCGCTGCCAGCCCCACATTTGTGCTGACGCAGCACTCCAATTCTCATCGGAAGGTTATGGAGCTGAGGCGCCAGAAGGAGATCTTCGTTTCACAGCCAAATTTTTAAGATCAATATATTGCGAGTGTCGGCGTGGGTGGGTTTGTTTGTACTTTGTAGTAGTAACCAATGGTTATGGGGGTGATTTTGCTAATATTTTTTTACTATCATTGCGGGTTCAATTGTTTATTTATGATCAACTTTAATTTGCTGCCTTTTTAGGAATTTCGTTGACTTTAATGCCCATTTTTAATTACCACTCATCTTTTCTTTTTCTCATCTCATCATGTATCAAAGGAACCAAGGAAACATTATTTTCTCAAATTTTTTTATTATAGTTAGTAAAGAAAATTTTATTGCTGTTAGTTACATCAGCTTCTGGGGGAATTAGAAGTAAGTAACATTAGTTATCACTTATGTAGTTGTTAAGATTACTCGTTCCATCAATTCGACTCCAGGCCAGGGTGTGTAAAATAACGTTAAAACACATTAGAATACAATAAATACTAAAATGTGTTTTGAGTTTTTATGGCCGTTGGTGATTGTTTGTTATGTTTTGCCCCAACCTTGGAAACCAGTTTAAAAGGATGTTATTAAACTATTGTAGAATTACTGGCTTCTAATTTGTCTTTTTTGCGGACTTCCAACCATATGCCTTTTGATGAATATATGTAACATCATTCAAGTATTACAAATATTTACAATTAATTGCAAACCACTACAACCTGGAGCCACAGATTTATTATATATAAGATACAAATCGGAATATTAGATGAGACAAATACCAAAGAATGAAAGATGTCAGAGTCCTGCTCTTACGCTCAGAGCAATTAAATTCCCCCTTGCGGTCCGGTCAGATCCCTATTAGTCTAATAACTACATTAAATCTTTGCTATTATTTGAATAATTAATTAGAAAGACACCCAAGCTTCAAAGAAATGAGAAAATAAGAAGCCTATTATTATTGTGTTATACTTCTCAAACTCCCCGAGATATTCCTATATAACTGGTTGAGGCTTATATATATATATATATATATATATATATATATATATATATATATATATATATTCAAAGGAACCTATTTAGAAAGAAATTTGGTTCAAGAATCAAGGTAACTCATAAAAGTAAATAATATCTCTGTAAGTAGGCCAAACCCCGACGAGTGTATGTAACTATCCATATAACAAATATAGTAATTTTTGACGTGACAAAATCAATTGGACGGTACGTTTTCCCTTTTTCCTTTTTCTTTTTTTGGATGAATGAGTTTTCATTTTTTTACTTTTTACTTTTCAACTGTATAGTCTGCCATTGCAGGCAGCCTGATAGCATGAAGACTGAAGAGTGAATTGACGAGAGGTTAGAAAAGACTACCCTGCCTCCAGTAACTTTATTTACCCACCAGAGTGCCTCTCCCAGCAGACCACAGCATACGTATATGTAACCCGCACATTAAACAGTTCTGAGTCTTCATAAATGATGGTCACCGCAATCTAAATAAGTATATAACAAAATTCATGTGCTCAACGCCATGTACTTCTCATGGTTTCCATTTTTCATATAGTCCACCTGAATTTTATTACAGTAAATGTAAAGTTGGTTTTCGAAATAATTCAAGAAATTTTGATAATATTTCTCAAATGTATCCGAACAACATCGCCCAAGTCAAGCCCATGGACTAATTCAAATAAGTTATACTTTCAGACCATGATACACCATATATGAAACACAGAGAAGGTGAAATTTTGTATCAAGGTAAATCCTTTCACTTATACTTGTGGCACCTGTCAAAAAATCTAGTGTAGGAAACTAATTAACGAAATTGAAGTAGCAAGAGCGTACATTGTCTTAGGGGTAGGCATATATCAGAAAGAAAATTCGAACAAATCAGCAACAAGCAAATCAAAGAATTGGGAGTTAGAGGGAGATTCAGATGTCAGACTATACATGCAGAATGCTTCAAAGAGTTAACACTGCAATGTTGATTGTTGAGTGACAGCACTGTCCTGCACATAAACTTACCCCAAACTTCAATTGCTACTAGAGACTCCAACAAATAATTTCTTCCCAGTTTCTTAACATAACATGTTGAGGTACATTTTATATTAAAAATAACAGGTGATAATTATAATCTTGGCGAGGTGTCTGAAACTATTCCAACAGCAAGAGGTTTATAAATTATAAGTTACTGAAATTACACAAAACCTTAGGGTGAAGATGTCACTACCCGGCAGAGAATCTAACCAAGCAAGCTCTTTAATGAAGTAAATATTCAGTTTGGATACAGAATTCGACCCCGTCCTGTAGTGTGGTGCTTTCAACTACGCAAAAGAATATCACACTTCAAATACACAAACCACACTTCAAATACACAAACTGATGAAGATTTAATATGAGCCAATGGCACGCGGAAATATAATGTACTACCCCTCACCTTACCCACAGAGAGTACTTTAAAGAAGTCACTCAATCAAGAGGACGTAGATTTGTCCTCTAATTCTGACTTGTTCACTTTGAAAATTCAGTGTTATAGATTTGACATCATTATTTGAAAAAACACATTACCATATCGAGATCTGAAATTTTTCAAAAACTAATACAGGCAATATGTTGTTGGAAAGATGGCCAAAATAGGAGAGACTCAGACAGAGATCCCATAATTACTGATCTTCGTAACTTCCTTGGACAGAGCATTCCTTTCGTGCTTCGCCTCTTTAGCAACATTTGTAACCTAAAAAAAGAAAGCACACCATAGGAGCAGTTTATAAAATAATAAAGTAAGATGTATCAAGATGTTCACATATATATATAGTTTACAGAAAAAAGTGAGAGCGGAAACAAACTGCTCTCTTGCTATAGGACCTAACAACTACCAGTGTGTTACGTATTCTAAGCTATGTCCTTGTTCCAAAGTAGATCCAAATTCAGCTAAAGTTAAATTCAACTTGATGCCAAACGCATGATTAAATTGCATGAAACACCCATTGTATTGCTTCTAGTCAGCTGAGAACCCCTTTACAATTAACTACATCATAACTAACA
Organism: Linaria vulgaris; assembly: GCA_948329865.1. Taxonomy (NCBI): domain Eukaryota; kingdom Viridiplantae; phylum Streptophyta; class Magnoliopsida; order Lamiales; family Plantaginaceae; genus Linaria; species Linaria vulgaris. The sequence goes on from OX415253.1 coordinate 38,371,507, forward strand.
TTGTTTATGTATAAAATGGAATGTGTTTTTAACATACAAGAATCATAGTATTAAATGGAATGTGTGTCTATCAAACGAAACTCATAGTATTATAAAGAATGTGGGTTTAACATACAAATCTACAAATTTTATATATCTTACTGAGAATTTTGGGACGTTTTGGAAACACTAAAAAAAATCAGTACTAAATTCCAGTGGTAAGTATCTTCAGTTAATATTGCTGAAAGCATGAAGTTGTTCAAATTTCAGGAATCCTAAATAAGAGACCTTAAGTGAAAAAATGCAGACAAACATCAATTCAGTTCCACAAGATATGCTTACAAACCCTAGGCAATGAGAACTTAACAATATTTTTTGATAAAAGAAACCTTAAACTCTTCCCCTCACATGGAATGTGCAAGGACTTACTTGTGTTCGAAATCGAGATGCTTCTCTACTAGGGAGCTCTCTAAGAACATCCTTCAAGCCTGAGATAATGTTAATGGGAGTAGAAATGGTGTCAGAGGTGTAATCTCATGAGACAAGATTTTCACTGCTGAACATCAAAAATTTCTACATTTACTCGAAAATAACACAGAAGCACAAATGCAAGAGTGCATACTCTACTCAAGCATTGATGGAGTAAAGAGTAGTCTACAAACCTGCTGCTTGCCGTTCTATCTTATAGGCAGAGCTAATCACACTCTGTATCTGCTTTCCTGCCTGCCTGTATGGTGGTATATCTTTGAGCCAGAACTTCCTATAATAGACAAAGTCATAACAAAAGTAACCTATGTCTAATACAAACCTGAGTTTTGTCCTCCCTCGCACCAGGTCTTCTTCAGCTTGCAACGCTCTTTTCTGATGTGTATGCATGTAAGTCAGGCCAGCCATAAATACTTAATAAGTACAAGAAACTGCTTGACAATTAAACAAAAGACTACAGCTGCGACTCAAGAGCTTTCAATGGGTAAATTCCAACCTCCTCCCTCAAAAAGGTGAAGAGTTTCTTTTACAAGTTCACAGCAAAAAGTCTTGGTAAATGAACAAGAAACAACTCAAATCCTGATATGTTAATATCCCTCAGTCCCCACCTGGCAAAAGGTTTCTACTGGAAAAGAAAAGGAAAGAGGGAAAATTAGAAAAACTCAAATGTATGATCATTTCTTTAATAAAAGATGAATTAGATGTAAACTGAACCCCTTTATCTGATCATTTCTTTAATAAAAGATGAATTAGATGTAAACTGAACCCTTTATCTGATCATTTCTTTAATAAAAAAATATAGACAAAATCAGGGTTCAATAGATTCCGGATCGTTTAGAATGTAAATAGTGGAGATGCTTCTGGGGTACTTTATCCTCTATATCATCTTACTTTGTCAGGCATTCAGCCTTTGGGATTATCCGAAGTTAGTAGTGAAGATCAACAAGAACATTATTATTTCTCATGATTAACATGAGTGAAGTGGACGAACAACTTATTAAGAGAAACCTCGGTATGTAGAATCGAATGGTAGACTGATACAATTTTGCATTTCTTTTTGTTGTCAAAAGAGAAAAAACATATAAAAAAACTCTACAATGGCTAAAATTTCAAATGGAGCTTATCGGGCTTAATGCTTCGAGGAGAATGGAGCAGTTTTTAGTTCATCAAATAGTCCAACAAAAGAAGGTCCACCAAGTACACCCCTTTTACCTTTTTATCCATCCATGTGTTTAAATGATACCTGCAACTACCTATTTCTGGACAATTAGAGCACATTGACTTTTCAATTCCAGTTACCCTGGCCATTGCTAACTCACTGAAAAAGTTACACTGGCCATGGCTTACTCGCTGAAAAAGTTTCACATGCTTCGAGTTTAAATTTATCGAAGTATTTCACAAAAATTAGCCTTAATGAGCCTAGTAGCACAGACTAGATCTTCTTGAAAGCCACGAGTCACGACCTCGAAAGCAAATACACAGATTTCTGCTACTAAAGATTTAGCTTCAAAGAAGTACTTTCAAGCTTTGCAACTGAACAAAGTGATGAGCATTATGCTACTATATCAGGAAAAGGGAGTAGAAATTTTACAATTTGACTAACTTAAATAGCAAAAAGCCATCAGTCGACGTAAATTTCACAAAGCAAAGCACAACATATTATCTCTTCTCTCCGCACACAACATGGAAGATTGAAGCACTAAAGGTACAGCGGCATGCAATTTACAAAAACTAAGAAAATGGGTAACGGACATACCTCTAGTTTATCACTTTCAGTCTTCAAAAGATCGACTGATTTTCGCAGCTCCTTGACTTTTGCATCAGCTCTGGAAAGCAGTGTCTAAATCAAGAAACATCTATTAGCATCTTTTATTTCGTACTAGGCGGAAACATTTTAAATTATCAAAAAACTCAAAATGATGGTCTAGTTTCTTCATGAAAAATGCTAATTCCACGACAATCTAACTATTCATTTTCCTTTCTCCCACTTTACATGCTAATCATACGTAATTTCGCTCTGCATTGCATCTAAGTCCAAAAAACTTTGCTTCAATATCAGTACCATTTTCTTTTTCTTTTGGCACAATGTATGAAACTGAAAAAGATGCCAAGTTAAGTTTGCTCCACTACCTCTTCGCTAAAAAGGAGGCGCATTGATTTATAGTACAAGAATTGCCTGGTCCCTGCATACTCAAGCAAACAAATTGGAACATATGAAATATAAGAAGCAGTTGTTTCAATCAAAGGACATTGGTTAAACAAATGCAACAAACATACTCTTTAGACCCAAAACTCCTACACCGAGAACTGTTCCTGCGGTTATCAACTGATTCGACGAAGCAAGAAGAAAACCCTCTGGAGAAACAGTAATACTATATTAGGGCAAAAATAAAAAGCAAAGTTAAAGGCAGTGCAAATTATTCGCTACAAACGAACCTTTTATCTTCCCAACAGCAAATTCCTCGTAAGCGCTATAATCGGCCTTAACGTCCTGCAGAGAATCCTGTAACAAGTTTCAGGCGAATCAAACCTAACTGCACAAACTAAAGAGATCACACACACACACACACACACAGAGTATCGAATCGAAGAGTATTTATTACGAGGGTTTGATTGAGATGCGCGGATGATGTGGTGAGAATTCGGTCCACTCGCGATCTGGTGACTTCGATTGCGTTCTCTACGGTGGTCTCGATGGTTTTCTGTGCAGTTTGTGCTTGTTGCACCGCGTAGTCCACCCATGGAAGAATATTCTGATCCACCACAAATCCTGAGGATTTCGGAATATTCTCCTTCGGTGGAATCGTGTCGCCGGTGACTTCCGACATTGTTGAAGAAGATAGTTCACTTCCGATTCCAATGTGTGCCTCCTTTTCTTCTCTGTCTACTCGTCAAAAAAAAGCAAAAAATGGTGATGGTTAATGCGGGTCGGGTCCCATAATTCAGCTAAATTGCATTTCATACCAGTTAGTTCACATAAATTAGAATTCCAAGTTATTTAAATTGTTTTATTATTATTTTTCAAGTTATTTAATTTATTTTATGTTAATTTAGGATTTGTTATGCTAATTTGGCAAATTATGAAATTACAATCCTATCAAAAATAAGTTGGTCAAATACCCGTTGTGACCTCAAATGTTGGTACACAACTCCCTGAAAAACTTTGTATAGTAAATTTTATATTAAAAAACAAAAAATACCCTCAGTAGTAATATTTTTTCCTTTTGTTTAATTTTGAATTTATTTTTACCACTTTTTTCCAAAAAAAAAATAAAATTAAGGCATGTACAATATATCTTAGATTTGTAATTCTATTTCTAATAACAATTTGGTTATTTATTTTTTGATAATTCAAAATATAGAAATAAAAGATATATTTTTTCTTGAATAATGAGAGTATAAATATATTTTTTCAAGAATAAAAAACCGTAATCCTCACTCTCATTTATGGGAGATTGAACTACACCTTTCTCCCAAAAGGAGTAGAATGCATACTTGTGCAAGTAAGATTTCATTGTAAAGTACATAAGTGAAGTTCTATCATATTGAGGTGGATATCTTTAATGTGTACTCGTTGACTACCTTTCTCAACCAAATGTTTTGTTCATATTATCGCATACTATGATGACTACGAGTATCCTCTTATTTCTCATACATTCACCAAGATTTCTTAACCATTTCATATAAAGTAAAGGTTGCTCCACCAACTTTTTTTTCTTCAATGATGCATTTCTACCCTCACCTCTAAATGTGGCTTTTAGGTCCAACCCTAAATATATGACAGCTAATACAATAGCTCATTTATGACGCAAATTAGACACAAAATTAAACCAATATTAATCGTCAATATCATACACATTCATAATTTGCAGATGTGCTTATTCAAATTCTTCTTATTCACCACAGCTTCGCATGCATTTATTCTAAAACTCGAGGCACCTCTCAATCCACCAAAATGTGAAGTTACATTCTCATTGATGTGTCATTGACTCAAACGGTGGTGGGAGAGTGTAAAGTTTGTTACAATGTGCTAGGTGGAACTCAAACCCGCAAATAGATCGCCTCAGGTTGCTTACCCTAGTAAATAAATGGGTCAGACTCGGACTTGGATCCACAAATAGAGCATCAGGGTCGGACCCTATACTTTTTAGAAAATGCAAACATGTTGAGGCCCACAAACTTCTTTCGAGTCAAGAACCGGGCCTGATTTCTTAAAAATAAGATCTCCTTTTTAAAATAAAATAAAAATAAAAAAACATCTTTGCTAGTCCGCTTTAGTCAATTCATTCTCTCATTTCTTCTAAATCATAATCTCCTCTACCTTCACTATACAGCATGCATGTAACTTATATTCCATTTTCTTAGTTTTTTTTTTTTTGATTTTTGTACTATAGCAATTTTAACCCTTGCAGCCATTTTTTTTTTTTTGTCTTATAACCCGTTTCATGATTTTTTTTGTGCATCTATCTAAAGTTGAATCGATGTGACAATATAAATATAAATGTGTAAAATGGAGAAATAGAAAATGAATAACGAGAGATAAGGTATGAATTTTAATTAAATATTACACTTAATGCAATACATTACCAGTATGTGTGATTAAGTTAGTATGTCATGAATCATCACAACATAAATGATAAGAAATTCCTTAAAGTCTAACTATCCGCTAACAGTAGAAAATCTAATAAAGATGTCCATAAATTGCCTATCAGTACTTCGATAACACTATTTGTGGTTGTGGGATTTTGTATCATACATAGTTGGTTTATTGTTGTTTGTTAAAGCTGGTTAGACCTTTTTTCTTTTCTTTTCTGGAACAATGAGTTATTTTCTGTAATAAATTTGAAAAGGTAAATCTCATTCTATGAAAAATTGGAGTGCTGTATAGGGATATAAAGTGAAATGAAGATAATTTATGGGTAAATTTTTTTTTTTGGGGAGGGGGCGGGGGTGAGGGTGTATTAATCAATTATGAGTAGATGACACTCTTACAATATGTGTAATTTTTATGTCCCCATGTGTGGATTGTGTAAATTATTGAATTAAATCTCTTAGTATACTACTATAATCAAACTCAAGAAATCTTTATTAAACATCAAAAGAAGATGCCACTATCACAAAAACTTATAGTTGGAACATTGCATAACGTGTTGAACCTTGAAAATGATATCTATATATGACAAGTGTTTATATAAGAAACGTTTCATCTTAGACTTTGTATTGACACACACACACACACAAACAAACACACAAACACACACATATGCGCAGGGGCGAATCCAAGAATTTGAGTTGGAGGGGGGGCGAAAGTATACGAAAAAAATATGTTTATAGTTTTTGTTGATACTCAAGAATTTGCACTTTGTGAATAAAATTTTAATAATCACTAGTAGAAATCTCCAAGGTATGAGAAGCAACATAGCAACTATTTAAGAGTAATAATAAATTATCTTCTCGCTAATGACTCAAATCTTTAAACATAAAACGAAATTCATTTATTTTTGTATATTGTACTATTCGACGTGAGACTAACAAACTAAAATTAAAGTTTATTCAGTTTTAATTTCAATCATCTGAAGATTATCAAGTGTTTCGAGTGTTTTATTAATAATATATCACATATATAAATTTGAAAGAAAAAAAAACTCAAAAATATAAAATAGTAAATATAAATATAAATATACATCCAATTAAGATATTAGATAAAAAAACAACTTGAAAAAAATATACTAATAATCTGAAAGACCGTGCTTGAAAAGAAAAAGGACACTACACAATATATATATATATATATATGTGTGTGTGTGTGTGTGTGTGTGTGTGTTTATGCGTATGCGTTTAATCAGTGAACTTGTTATTGTAAATTAGTTGAGAGAATGTGAATTGCCCCCTATTCAATATATTTTCCTAGATTATTTATATAGTAAAGTGAGTAGGAATTAGAGTTACCTGCAGTAAAAGATACATTGCTTTTTTTTATTAAGAACACGTTTGGATGGTCAATTCAGCCAGATTCACTAATAGTAGGGGCTTAATAGAGCGTTTGGATCGGCCCACAATTTAACTCAATTTGGCCAATAAGTGGGCCATGTCAGCTTAATCTCACATTTCGTAGTCGGCCTCATCCCCCCCCCCCCCCCCCCCTTTCATAGTTGGGAGTTTAAATTGCAAGTGAAAACCCTGTTATACCCCCACCCGCACTCAATTCAGATCCAAATTTCCTGTTGATTAACGTTTTTTCAACCCTGTTAATTCAAAGTCTCAAACCACAATCATTTGTCACTTCATTGTTGCGTCCAAAAGCTAGGGTTTCAAGAGCAGGGCGGCTTTGCTGCGATTTTAACGAATAAGGTTGAAATTAAAAAAAAAAAAGAAATTGTTTAATCTTTTGATTACTAAGATATTTAAGGAGAACTCGTTGCTAATTGTCGTGTTATTCTTCTTTGTAGGTTTATTTGCAGGGCATTGCATCCACATACCCCATCAATTGACTCTCAATGCATGTTTCATTAACTCAAGCTTCGCCATTACATAATTGTATTGACAATGATGTGTTACATAGTATGTGAATGTGGTGAATGTGATGTCTTGGTTTACTGCAATTTGTGTACTGTCTCATATTCTTGAGACACAAGTCATGATTTTTGGAAACTTGCAAAAATTAACAGCTCTAGTATAAGTCAGTTTTGGAATATGGTTACGTTTACGTCTATGTAATGATTTATGGTATTACATGGGTGGTTTCTTTTTCACATGGATCTCATGAGTAGCCTACTTAAATACCTTGCTTGCTTGTACTGTAATTGTTTGTTTTCCAGTGTTGGGTGCTTGTACTGTTGTTGAACAATGGACAAATTAAGGAACTAAACCATATCAGTTTATATGTAATTCGAGCAAGCTAATGCCACATCTCATGTTCAACCATTTATGTTATGTAACTAGTATTTACATTCTTGTTGTTCAACAGGCTACGTAATAGGTCCGAGGGAGAAAGTGTTTATTCTCTTCTTGATGCACCAAGTCGTTTTTAGGGTATCCTTCTTTGCCTTTGCATTAGTTCTAATCTACCTAATATGAACAAGTGGTTTAGGACGTAAACCTAGACGGAGTGGCATTCATTATAGTATTGTACCTCGAATCCCACATCAAATCAAATACGTCGACCAACTATTAAACACTGGCGATACATGGGTTAAGAATTCCTTACGGATGAACCGAGATTGTTTCCTGGAACTATGTTACTTGTTACATAGCTACGGTGGATTGCAATAGTCAAAATACACTGGTTTTCTGCCCAAATGTCTATGTTTTTAGATGCTTTGTCTCATCACACTAAAAATCGTATTGTCGGGGGTCACTTTATAAAATCGGGTGAGACTATTAGCCGTTCATTTGGGAAAGTCCTCCTTGCTTTATTAAAATGCCACCCTATTTTGTTGTCTCAACCGGAACCAATTGGACCCGACGACATTGATCCCACTTGGAAATCCTTCCGGTTATTTGTATATAATCAGCAAATAGAATTGCAGATTTATAGAAAAAATTACTTGACATCCTATTTTATTGACTAAACATGGTTCCTTTTAAAATAAAAACCTATAGGGTTGCTTATGAGCTCTTGATGGATCGTTCGAGCACCAATTGTTGGACCAAGGGAGATATCGAAAGAGGAAGGGAGTAATTGTTACAAATCTCCTAGTTGTGTGTGACTGGAATGAGTTATTTGTTTTTCTACTAACTGGGTGGGAGGGGTCAGCCGCGGATAGTCGCATACTCAAAGACGCTATTACACGAGACCATGGATTACTTATCCATACTGGTATAAAACATTTGTTAGCAGGGACCTTTGATTACACCATTTTTTTTAGTTTGTTGAGTGTGCAGATCTAAAAGAACAATTTCTAATTATGTCGTAATGTTTGGCTTGTTATTACTTAGGGGTGGTTATACAAATGGGGAAGGGTTCCTTCTGCTGTATCGTGGAGTGCGGTATCACTTAAAGGACTGGGAATCTAGCAACCAATCCTACAAAATTTCCAGGAGTACTTCAATTTGAAGCACGCTAGAGCACGAAATGTCATCGAGTGTGCTTTTGGTTCCTTGAAGGGACCGGGGGGGGGGGGGGGGGGGGGGTATATTAAGAAAGCATTCTTGGTTTTTCGTTAAGAGGCATAACCACATCATTATGGCGTGTGCTCTTCTACACAATTTTATTAGAACAAACATGTCGAATGCTATTTTAGAGGAGGACTACCCACGATCGCCATCAAACATTGAACGTGAACCAAATTGCATTGGTGAGGTTGAGCCGGCGGAAGCTTGGAATTTTTTTGAGATACCACAGTCTTGCAATGTACAACGATTGGCAAGCTGGTCAAAGGAGGCGTTAATTTATGTTGCCTATTTACTTTGAAAGGATCAGTGAGCGAGGGAACCTGTCTTTTATGCTTTGCACTTTTTTTCCTTTCAAAACCGATGTAATCTGATGATCAGTGAATCTTGTCAATTTCTTTTTCAATTCTTAATACATTTATCCTTCGCCATTGTGATTTCTTCCTAAGAAATTTAGTAAAATATGATGCAAAATGAATGATGAGCAGTGATTGAAATGATGACGAGTTAAATATCATTTCAGAACAGTAGTTAGATATGATGATCAGTGAATGATGTTTAGTGTTTATTTACATTTTGTTAGTAAAATAAAGCTTCCTATCACACCACATGTGGAGAACTAATTTTTTATTTTCAGAGCACTTGTTGTCAAATTGATTGCCAACCTGGATTTGAGTGTTTTATTGACTAATTTATGTATCCAGTTTTTTTCATTGCGTTGCCATTATTCATCCAATGTGGTAAATGAATGAACAAACTTTGCTTATTATTGTAGGAATATAGATGCGATAACTGATTAACTTGCAATATGATGTGATGACCTCTTGTTGATTTTTTTTGTTTCCCTGTTGTATGGCTACAATCAGAAATAATATATAAATGACCTCATATTGCAATGTCATAACCCAAATAGAGCATCCTTCATATGTTAGCTGTATGGTCTGACAAGAAGTTGTTTGCCTTGAAACATTATCTACTAACAGAATGTAAAAAGTTCCAACAGATGGTACATCATGTGAGGACGGATTATGTGCTTGTTAAATCATTTAATTAATTGTGAGGTTTATTTAGCATTAAATCTTTCATGGCTTCATTCACCTGTATTTAGTAGGCATATCATAAGTTATTGTTGATACTGTATTAATAAGACCTCTCTTTACTCGGTCAGTCACACATTTGAAGAATGTAAATGTAATGCTTGTTTTCATAACTTATTTTCAAAGGGTTTAGTGGGGTTAATCAGTCCCAGTAATGCAGATGGCTTTCTCGCAATCTAGTTGTCCGAGCGGCCTCCCTCTTTACAAAAAGTCGACTGGGACTAGAAGAACCCGGACCACACCAGAGGAGTTGGTACTTATTGATGCCTTGAAAGATCTCTGTGCCAACGGTTGCCGAGCAAAAAATGGGTTTAGACCCTGGTATCACGGCGCACTTGAGCGTGCAATGGCACAAAAATTCCCCCACGCAAGACCAATGACTGAGAAACACATTAACTCCAAATTAACGGTATGGAAGAAAACCTTCGTCATTGTTCATACATTGTTCACCACATCTGGCTTCGGCTTCTTGGCAAAGACACAAATGGCTGAAGTGGATTTCGATGACGTTTGGAACGCATATGCTAAGGTGAGTACAATGGCGCTTTCAACCTGTTTTTGCAATCATAATTACCCACCGCCTATTTATAAAACGTACTTGATATAAATCAGAGAACAACAAGATAATAATGGAAACAAGAGTACATAGGATTCATAATCATTTGACAATATAATTTTGATGCACTGGAAAAATATACGTTCTGTATTAGCATAACTTTTGATTTAATTCATATATATAGGTGAGCATCATCATATTAGTATTGTTGTGCTTAGAGGTTTAATGAAAATGCATGGTTTTTTGATTAACTTACAAATTTTCAGTGGAACAGACACACCCAAAGGTTTCACAATGGCGTTACAAAAGTTTTCCTTATTATGAAGATTGGCTATTTATTTATGGGAATGACAGGGTAGATGGCAAAGCGGCAAAAACCTCATTTACTAATGCGGTTCTGGATTTGGATAGCCCACATGAAGTTTATGACGAGGTTTATGGCGTACATGTCATTAGTGGTGCAAAGGGTAAGGCGAATACCGGGGGAACCTATAAGTGAAATAGTCATCCTTGTGACACTTATATGCGTGATCATTTAGACACGCAAGATGTTAGCTCATCTGCTAATCCTACTGGTGATGCTACGTGGAAAAAATCCACATACTCAATGGATAATGTACGCAAAATAAAGGATCGCAAAGCACCAAATCTGCCATATCAACTAGTATCACTGCAAGGGAGTATGTTCAACAGAGGCAATGCAACGCCTGGTGAAATGGCAAACAAGGTCGTTGATAAGCCGACTCCTGAGAAAATGGCCGAACCAGCACCACCCGCGACATTGCCTCCTTCTCCTCCCTCAAAGAGCAAGAGAGTATTTGATGTGATTGCCGATATGGGAGTAATGTCGTTGCAACATTCTTGTCACACAAGATAATGAACAACCCACAAGCAACAAACCTCTTTATAGGAATAGAAAACCAATGTCGAGCAGCCTATGTCGACATGGTTGTTACAGGTGCGCTGGATCCGTCCTCGGGGACTGCTTTCATGAGCAATGTCCAATAAGTAGTCTACTGCTCATTTAGTTTATTTAAATGGTAGGGGTTTCTAAACTTCAAACTGCCTCTCTATATAATTTATTTTTGGTAGATGATCATGGCGCGCGTTATGTGTGATGGTCTGATTCCTGGTATGTGTAGGAACTATGTTACTCCTAATTGAAATGGCAGATTAACATGGGGATGTAGTACTTGGTTTTTAGGTTGGTTTTGTAATGTAACCATTTTTTGGAATATATAGTTACACTCACTCCTGTTAATATGCAGTTTCCGAGTATTGGACCCGTGTGTCATTATATTATGCAAGAATGATTAAACTTGAATTTATGTGTTTATAATTTGTATTGAATCTTGTGTGATCCCTTATAGGGCTTTGTTGTTTTCTTCATAGTTTATAAACTGATATAATGAACAAGGATTTTTGTGATTATCATACCAGGTTGGAAATTAACTTACAGATTCTGCAATGACTTAAGTCTAAGCCTTACAAGTCCCACCAATGCTTGAGGGAATGATTTGTGATGAGTTGGTTTGTTCTAATATAACTTTCTTTATAATCCATTAGGGTACTTAATATTGGATTACATATATTATATATTGAGATTAGGGGCGGTACCAGAGTAGGGCTTCAGCTGGGCTGAAGCCCGGTGCAAATTTTTTTAGAAAAAATTAGTAAGTATACTTAATATTTGACCTGACCCAATTACTAAATAATATTTGACCTGGCCCAATTTCAAATTTAATTTTCTCGGCTATTGTTGGGCCATTGTTTGCATGTGTCATTGCTGCTGGTCGAACATTTTTTATACACAAACTATAAAAAAGAAGAAGCCATCATCCGGTCCAAACTTTTTATACACAAACTAAAAAAATAATTAGAAGAAATATTGTTGCGCCATTGCTGCTGGTTTGCGTCTGTTGCGCCCCAAAATCCATCCATTAGCCTTCAAATCAACTCTTGGAATTGGTGAGTTATTCCTTTTAATTAAATAAAGTTTTATATGTTAGCTTGAGTAGTTGTGTTAATTTACTTTTGATAATGAAATGAACTAAAATATTAGGGATTTAGGGATTAGGGTTATCATTTAGGGATTAGAGATTTAATTTATAACTTACGGTCTTTATTTACAATTTGCTAATCAGATCATTTTATTTTGATGATTTGGTTATCAATCAAGTCACTCTTGGAGAAATTGTAAATAATTCATTTTGTGATGAATTAATTTTTGTAATGACTTAGAGTAGACGCATTGTTCCTGCATATGTATGTGAAAGACTTTAAATTATTTCAGTAAATTTAGTGCTAACTTAATGAAAATTGGTAACAACGTGGACTAGGATAGTGTAAATTGATAACCGAGTGGAGATAATTAGAAGCAATATTGCAATTAATTACTCTTTTGGAGCTAGTGGACAGACTACTAAACTATGACATGCAAATGCAATCATGTAGTATAGGTTATATAATTTTTTATTCCATAATAATAGTAACTGGAGTAGCTTATGTAATTGTGGCGTCAAAAGCTTGTTGAAAAATGGAAAAGGGAAATAAATAGAGAGTACAAAAAGAGATGTGACTTTTACTATTATTTGCCACTTTGTTTGTTGACATTCATGATTCATATGTCCTAATCCATTGCCTTATATCTATGTCCTTATAATAGATTATAAATCACAATGGAGAGTGGAACAACCAAGAAACGGAAAAGTAAGACAATGGTATCGTTTTACAAACCAAATGAAGGTACATCATCAACTTCACAACAACCTCCTCCATCAATTTTAGAGCAACCTCCTCCATCAACTTCAGAGCAACCTCTTTCATCTAGTAGTAATCAAAATACTTCTAATCGCCAAAGAGTTGAAGCTAATGTTAACTCTCTTGAGAGAGATCCAGGATTACGTATCCCGATATGCGAGTACCCCATTAATAAAAGAGATGAAATCAGACGTGCTTACATCGACATGAAGCCATATCAACCACCTATGTCAGATTATCCAGGAACAAAATTTGGAAATCAATATCGTTACTTCCAATTTATTTGGTTTGATAAATTTTCGTGGTTGGAGTACTCTATTACAAAAGATGTCGCATATTGTTTCCCGTGCTTTCTATTTAATGAGAAGAATCTTCGCTATCGTGCTTTTACCACAGATGGATTCCGAAGTTGGAAGCGAGTAGGTAGAAATGTCCATTTTTGGTGCATGTTGGAGGTCCTAATTCACCACATAACAATAATGTGAAGGTTGTTGAAGATTTGAAGCATGTAACTCGACACATCGATAAAGTAATGAACGCCAAGACCATGAATGAGGTACAGAAGAATAGGTTGCGGCTTACGGCAAAAATTGAAGTTACACGATGACTTAATTTGCAAGCATGTGCCTTCAGAGGGCATGATGAATCAAATTCTTCAAAAAATAAAAGTAATTTCCATGAGATGTTAGAACTCTTGAGAAGGATGAACGATAGTCTCAAAGGTGTTATTTTAGAGGATGCTCCACAAAATGCAAAGTATACTTCAAATATGATTCAAAAAGAAGTGTTGCATATACTCGCTAACAATGTTAGAAGAAAGATTCGCCAAGAGGTTGGGGATACAAAATTTTGTATTTTGGTTGATAAATCTAGGGATGTATCTAACAAAGAGCAAATGACCATAGTACTAAGATTTGTTGATAAACAAGGTTCTGTACGAGAGAGATTCTTTGATATTGTGCAAGTTAGTGATACGACAACTGCAACGTTGAAGAAAGAAATATTTGATGCCCTTGGTCGATATAATTTACACGTCAACAACATACGGGGTAAGGGATATGATGGCGCTAGTAATATGCAGGGTGCATGGAATGGATTGCAAGCACTTTTCTTGAGAGATTGTCCATACGCATATTACGTCCATTGTTTCGCTCATCGACTACAGTTAGCATTGGTCGGAGCTGTTGAAAAAGAGGTATCTGTTTGGTCATTTTTCTCACACTTGATTGTTGTTGTTAATATTTTTTATGCATCAGCTAAACGTCAAGCTGAGTTACATGCAGCTCAAGTTGTTGAAATTGAACATATGAAAGCTAACGGTGAACGTGCTAGGGGTAGAGGTGCAAATCAAATTGGTACATTACAACGGGCTGGAAAGACTCGTTGGAGTTCCCATTTTGAGTCCATTTGTAGTGTAGTAGATTTATTCAACCCTTTAATGAATGTTCTTAGGAACATCATGACTGGGGATTCTACTAGTGATATAAAGGGTGGAGCTCATGGTGCTTTGATTGGAATGAGAAGCTTTGATTTTGTATTCATCTTGCGTTTGATGCAGAAGATTATGGGGGTTACAGATTTGCTTTGTCGGGCCTTACAAGAGAAATCTCTAGATATTTTGACTGCAATGAATTTAGTGTCATCTACTAAAGATTTACTTCAAGAATTGCGAGAAAAGGGTTATGATTGCCTTTATATGGAAGCGATTTCAGTTTGCTCAAAGTATGACATTGCAGTACTTGAGATGGCTTCTCTGTATAAGTGTGCCACAGGTTGGTCTTGCCAGCAAAAAGATCCCATTACAGCTGATCATCACTATCGTTTTGATATATTTAATGTTGTTATAGATATTCAAGTGGAAGAGATCAACAATAGATTTAATGATGAGTCCGTGGAACTTTTAAAGCTAAGTGCTTCTTTGGATCCTTGAGATGGTTTTAAATCATTTGATATTGATAAGATATGTACTCTGGCTATGGAATTTTATCCTGGTGATTTTGATGAGCAAGAGATTCATTATTTGAGAAGCCAGTTGAATTATTACAGACGGGATGTTCTTTTGGATGAGAGGTTCCAGAATATTTCAACAATTGCTGAATTATGTCAAAGATTATTCGAGACCAACAAGTCATCGATTTTTCATTTGATTGACTGGTTGCTTCGACTTGTTTTGACTCTCCATGTTACTACCGTAACTATAGAACGGGCATTTTCAGCTATGAAGATTGTAAAGTCAGAGTTACGCAATAAGATGGAAGAAGGATTTTTGGCAGATAGTCTGGTGCTCTACATTGAAAAAGTGTTTTCTGCAAGTGTGGATGTCGATTCAGTAATTGATGAATTTTATAGTTTGAAGGACCGTAAATCTCAACTTCGATAGTGCTTTTATTTGTACAGTATAATGATATGCAATTTTTTTCATGTACGAGACAATAGATATTTCTCATTCTAGCTTGCATATTTAATATTTTCATTTTGATTTACACTGTTTTTAAAAAGTTACTTAAGTTAATAGCAGCCTGGGGCAGGAAAAAATCATGGCTCCGCCCCTGATTGAGATTCACTTCTATTGTGTTGCTACTATTTCCCCAGAAATGCACTTTGTCAAATCACCTTGGACTGAATCACAACTAAGAAATGAGCCATTGTGGGATGCAAATTGGATGAATAATGATGAATTCAACTTGTGTTACCCACCTTTTTCAAATTTGTAGGGACTTGCATTATTTTGCAGATTAATGATGACAATGCACAGAACCAGGTTGTGTCAATTGGTGGCGAGATGTACGACACTAATGTGTGGTACATTCAAATAAACATGAGTTTCACATGGTAATGATTGCTCTGAAAACATAACATCCCACACAGCAACTTGCATTATCCAATTACACTACACCAAATAACACACTAAAACTCTAAAAACATAGCATAGGAAATTCATAAGAAAATTGTATAGCCTTATAGTAGTACATCCTTATAAGTAGTCCATAGAAACAGAATAGAACACCTGCTAATAAAGAAAAAAGCATACTGGTAATGGTAAATAATAGCCAAAAATATGGAAAATTCTAGTGATTCTTCCCCAATCTTCCTTCTTCAAAGAAAATACTTTAAACCTTGTCCTTACCCTTCAAAGAAGCTCCATTACCTTGGTACGCCATGGGCTTGTGACTGAACTTGATGAGCCTTGCGAGCTAGTGCGGTTGTTTGAGAACACGGAAAGTTTTGGTTCGTTAATAGCACGATTGTCATTGCTAGCTCTCTATTCTCGGGTATACGGAAGAGAGAACTTTGTCTACCACGTTGACGAAGCTCGTGTGAATCAACATTATTGAGTGCGGGGGTTTCTTTGACTACATAAGTTGGTGTCGGGCATATTGCACCTGCCTCATCGAACACTTCTACCTAGAAGTCGTTATTCGTGTTGGAATTATGCATGTCAAAAGTTTTCCTAGAGAATACCTGGACGTCGGCTGGAGGTGGTGAGAACGTCCGGCGTCAAATTGGTATAGTTCACCACCATTAGGCGGAGGGTGGGGCAGGAGGCCAGAAACTATCGATATCATTGGGTTTGCTGTTTTCAGGGGTACTCGTCAAGTCCACGAAAGCAGGTGGTGGTGGTTGGGGATGCGAAGGTCCAGTCGGGGGAGTAAGCGGAGTAGGGGCGTCAAACAACTTGCAAATATTGTACCACGCGGGCTCCCCTCAATCATGTAAGCCTCCCCAAGCTTGTATTTATGGATAACACTATTGTTAGAAAACAATTGATAGCCATTTATATATACTATGTACAAATATATTGTAACAATGTAAGCACTTGAACAAGGACTCTTACCATCACAACATAATCCCAGACAAAATCCTCAAACTCATGAACAACGTTGTTCGTCTCGTCGAAATACACCGAGCTTAGACCAATGATGAATTAGAACAGAGTGAAACATTGCTCGAGCTTATGATACTGAATCAAACATTGACGAAAGGTCAAGCGCATGTTGAAAACTGCGTTCACCTTCTCACCGGCAACTCTTACCATGTCGCGCATGCTTAGTTGATCATTGCGAGCAACATCATTCTCTTTGTCCTTGAATAGGTAATCAATGAACGTACAATCAACACCATAAGTCCACATGCTCGTATAGAAGAAGTGCGATTGTGGCCTCGGGTTTATATGAGTCATTGTGTATCTTATGTTTGGTTAATATGAAGCACTTGGTTGTACAAGGCCAAGATTGAGGCATTATATAGAGCATCGAGTGTGTTTGTAGTTTTATTGATGAACAATGCATCTAATTGTATTATTATGTGTAATTATGCAAAAAAAAGTAACAAATTCTCTTATGGTGTGATGTTATATTCCATGGAGTTGTGTGCCAAGTGTTACTATTGAAGGAGAAAAGAGTTGAGTGTACAATTAGCATTTTATGTCAGTAGCAGATTTACTGATATCTTTCTTTGTCTTTTTATGGTCATATAGTGGAGTTTGTATTAAACCAAAATATTAATAGTAAACTTATGTCCCAATAATACTGTATAATTATATTCTCAATCAGTGAGATTTTGTTAAGTACTTTAAGTCTTGGTGTAAGTAAGATTTTTCATCAAAAGCAATCTTACTTGATTGACTACACAAGCCTGACCTCTTCCCAAAATATTATTCCAAAACACATTTCAATATGATGTTGCACATCTAAAATATTAAATATGAATTTGCATTGCTTGCATTTTGCGGCTACCAATAATGAATTCAACCAATTTTGCTGATATTATGGACTGACTTTCTGCTGCCTTTTCTTTTGCTATGAATAGCTTGCCACAACTGCAGAGCATGAGAAATAATATATAACATATATTAAACACAAAGTTCCTTGAAATTAGACTAAAATTCAATAACAACCTTAGTATAAAACCTTCAGTACAATACTTAGCATAACAATGAAAAAGAGTACATATGCTTTCATAGAACTGTTCTAAATGTTTCGCAGCCTCGAACAATTAATGACGATAAAATAATGCAAGCTAGCAATGTGAATGACCACGAGAAGACAAGTAAGATCCTCAGTGTTTTTTTCTTGCGCGCCGAATTCTTGAGTTTGTCCTCCAAAACATTGATCCGCTTTAGTAGGCCGGGTATTATCACCTTAGACCGATGACACATTTCAGGGTCCACCCACACGTAAAGGCGGCATTGTAGACCCTGCAAAAAGAAACAAAATTGTTATACCATTTCTATAAATTGAAAACAAGAGAAGTGGATTATGGTTGTGTTATTGGAAAAAGATGTACGTGCTTAGTGCTTACAATAGGTTGAGGGCATCGCCAAAATCGTCGGCCCGGGTTATGGTTAGAGCAACTAGTAAGCAACTTTAGTTTGAGACCACACTCACATAACTCATGGTATTTATCGTTGGGGAATGTTCGTCTGCGAGTTATCAAGAATGAAGAAGTTGAACTGTTTTGTGCGCTGCCATTGTGAATCTCATCGGCTCGCAATAACAAGGAATCTGACACATGTTAATCTAGTGCAAAACAGAAAATGGTGGAGGTTAATTTTTCAAGATATAAAGGTAATTGTTGTTGCTTAGTGGTTTATCACCCCTGTTACCAGTTGCTAAAAAATGGCTTCCTGAAGTAGAGTAACTTCTAAGTTCAAGTTATTGCACACACAATATTGTACACAGTTGCCTCCTTTTTGCTGATGGAGATGATAACTTTATAGTAAGGTATTTTTTTGTCCCAATTTAAGTGGTAGTAGTTGAGAATTCAGTAGTTTAGACATTAATGTACACCAACCAAATAACATTACATTAAGTTTCATTAGACTACTAGCTTCAACCAACTAGGTGTTCTGCATACTTTATATTTGCTATTATGGTTTTGCAGTCAAAGTAGATAGTAGAGTCCAAAATTGTACCCAACACATATATACAAAAGCATTATATTCTGCTACAATAGAAGATGGCTTCCTTAATGGCCAACAAATTGCTTACTAATATCATAAACTTGCTATCTAATGCAATTCCACATCAAACAAACACTGCATCATAAAAACATTGACTCGAAATTTAGTGTACCAAATTCTGTAAACAATTCACAATATATGTCACAAAAAAGACGGTAAATGAACAAAATAATATATGAATTAATAGAACAAACCCAATACCAAAAATATTAAAAATGTATGGTATATGGTTTCAAAAAACAGTTTAATAATATGGGCATCATTTCCCCTTACAAAAGCTAACAAGACATCAGTCAATGTTAGGCAACACCCAAAGAAACAATCCATAGTTACTGAAACATATAACATTTTTCGAATTCAAACAGATTTCTAATAAATTTTAAATGAAATGTGCTCTTCCTTGACCCCTTCAAAGCAATGATCATTTTTCTCCCTTGGCATTGGCGCCGCTACCTCTACATAAAATGCGCGATGTGCAAGGTAAGTACACGGCATGTGCTTGAAGTAGTATTCTCTTGCTTCTTCTTGATGCATTTTAAAAATTAACTGTTGAGATGAATAATTTATAGCCACACAGAAATGTTATAATACTTACTCATTAACAAATTACTGTTGAGATTTCATTTGCAGGTACTGTTGAGAAGAAATCAGATCCAGGTTTCGCGCTTCCCATTCGGCCTCAAGATAGTTTGATGCCAAAAAAGTAAAAAAAAATAAAGTTATAAACTTGTTGCGCTTGCTTTTGATGACGCGACGAATGCCATCTATGGTGAACCCTAGTTGCTTGCTTGCATACTCGATTGCCATAAGGAGTCCATATTCGGTCTGTATGCTATTGATTTTGGCGTACTCTGCCAGGCCTCTAAACAAGTAGCCTCTCTATCATCGACCAAAGCAATTTCGTCAATGGGAGCAACCAATCTAGCGTCCGGAGGAAGTAGTATAGTTGTTCCTCTGGGAGATGAGCCGCATCCTACTGCATGCAGATCACGTGATGCGCATAGAACCCTTGAAATCCGTCATTGATGAAATGCATTTTTAAATCATCCTCCATTAACAGAAAAAAAACCATTAATTAAGATCCCAATACCAGTAAAGTAAACAAGCAAAGTTACGTAGACTAGTTTTAAATTTAGTTTTCAAGATAGTCACTGCTAACCTGCATGCACTGAGATCTGAATCTCTTGGATGTGTTAACATTGCTGGTATCAGAGTTAAAGGGTAGGTTATTACTTTGCACAAAGTGCCAGAACTCAAGAAATCCCGCCCGCATCCGGATAGACTTCTGTCTATCCTTATATTCTGAGGGAAAGTCCCATTTACCGTTGCACCTAGCCCACACTCACATTTTCCAGGGCCTCAAGCACCCCCTCGGATGTTTTGAAATTCAGCAAGCTGCATTCATTGACAAGCTTAGCATAAAATGCATCTTCAACGTCGCAAGGCTAATATAGGGCATGTCAGTCGTCATGCTCTATGTACACATGTTGTCCTATCTGGAATTGCACAAACATTAGCGTCATTCAACTCTCTAATGCAAAAGAATACTATTTAATCATCACGTCAATATATAGGTACCACACTGCTAACATAATTCAACTGCAAACAAAAATTACACAATAATACATTAAACTAGTATGAAGTACGATTATTACCTGTTTAAGCACGATTGTTAACATAAAAGGGGGCCAAAGTTAACTATTGGGAAATGGATTCATAAAGATGTTTCTTAGACAAATTTGCCATGAATTTAAATATGAACCCATCGTATTTGGGGATTCATATCTCTTTGATAGTTAAATTGAGATTGATACATTCATACATCATAATGGTAATTGTCTGACCCATCTTGCATGGCCTATGTACTATAGTTCACAAACTCTGCATAATCCTACAAGGCCAACAACTTTTGATATATTTATACATGCAAAGTTACAACAACGTTTTTGTTCCATCAGTTAATCTTTTGACAAAAAAACGGTTGCATTACAAGTTAAAACGTAATTACTAAACCTACTGCATTGCTCAATTACGCAACCAACCAGGCATAACAATGAATATATATGCTAATAAACACAAGGACCAATGAATTGCTCCCTAATCAAATTGGAAGGGGCTCATTTTGAATTAGAAAATGACAACACTTGTTAAAAGTGAAAATATTACCCTTGTGTCCTTACATATGATGAAATCGTGCTTTGGAGCCCTCGGCACCTGAACTGGCGGCTCAAGCGCGACAACCGTAGTAGGAGTCGAATCAATTTTGGTTCCCAATACAGCGGTGACCGGTTTTTGTCATGCTTTGGTGCGTTTTCCTACTGTTTCTCCTTGATTCTTGCTTGCATTCGACAAGCCGACACCAAATTTTGTCATTGCAGTGATATTTTTGGATCACGGTTTGGAGTAGAAGGGCAACCGTGGCTAGGATTTGTGTGTAATAACAAATAATGTGTGGGTGTAAGTGAAAGGCATGTAACTGTTCTTGAGAGGGGTGTTATAGGTATTAACTTAATTTAATGTGCAAAAGCACATATAAGGTGGTCAACCAAACCTTCAAGTACTTAATAATACCCATATTATGTGTTTGTTTTAATAACAACCAAACATATAATTAATTATAAGTTGTATGATTAGTTTCCCACTATTAAATCATGTAAATTCAAAGTGAAGTCAAGCAAACGTGCTCTAAGAGTAAAGTGATGTAAAATAGTTAATTGAGTAACTATTTACCATGTTTTATGGTTTTTTATAAGATTATTGATATCAAACAAAATCTTCCACCATATTCCACACACTCATGTCTTCAATATGTTAAATAGTTATGAATATATAGTACAACTAATACATATAAATAATTATAACAAATATAACGTACAAAAGATTTGAAAAAGTTGGGGCATGGGGGCATATGTGTGTGTGGTTCTATTTTGTTTCATATAATTTAACATCTTTTCTTTTGTTTGCATTAGTTAATCTCTTAGATCAATATTTAAAGAAGACAAGATACAATCATGAGTTTGATATGGTTTTTTATTTGAAAATGAAGATTTAGCGATGTCGGCCACTTCAAAAGAAGTTAATGTGGGGCACCTACTCATAGCGGTACTAAGTGAAAAGGATATGTTGTTTGGCAACATTTCAAAAAGAATCGAGAGGATGACAATTTATCAGCAACGTGTAATCATTGCAAGTATTGCATTATATGGAAAAACGGGTACGTCACACTCAATGAAACACTTGTATATATTCTTGCATGAGTTGTACATTACCTACATCAAAATATAAAGTAGTAAGTCCTATGTTGAATCCTTTTTCTTTTTTTATCAAATGAGAAGTAGAAAGTTTATAACAATAGATCGCTTACAACATAAGTGTATGTTTGGTATTGTTGGTCATGATTTATTTGGCCTATTCTTAAGAGTTCAAATCCTAATTTTGAGTTAATGTGTCAAAACACTATTAGAGGGTGATGTTTTTGTGGTGTTCAAGGAGGAAAGCAGGCGGATGTATGTGATGTTAGAAGCAGAGTTTTCAAAAGCGACTCGGGTGTTCAAGCGGCACTCTTTCAGCACGTGGCACACTTAATGTTGAACCAACCCATAGATGTGGTGAAAGATCATGGCGTGAACATTGCCGCAAAGTTGGTCATTACAAGGATAAATGTTGGGAACTTCACGAAAACCAGCAAATTGGAAGCCTAGACAAAAGCATGATCGCAATGAGCGTGCTCATATTGCTGCCATAAATGAAAATTCAGCAACTGAACAACAACCTTTCAGCCAACAATAAATACAAATCCTTCAACGGTTGCTTGCTCAAGCTAGTGTCAACTTACCTAATGTCGTTGCTTGACTAGTAGTTCAAAAAGAACATCCCAATACTATGGCTTCCATGCAAACGCCAAAAATTACCCCTGGATTGTGGACACAGGTGCCTCCGACCTCATGATAGATGATGCTTCTCTCTTCCACGAGTATAAACCAAGTAAGGGTGATTATACAGTGCGCATTTCAAATGGAACTCATTCAAAAAATTGCTGGGACATGTTCTAAAAAACTCTAAAAAAGGTTTAACTCTACATCCAGTGCTTCATGTACATGCATTATTCATTCAATCAGCAAGATCACTCGAGATTTATATTGTGTGACTAAATTCTTTCCAAATCTATGTTGTTTTCAGCACTTGAGTTCGGGGAAGACAATTGGTAGTGCTAGCTTGTGTTCGGGTCTTTATATTATTGATCTTCCTCCCCCACTAAGCTCGCCTTTGAGTCCCCCACTAAGCTCGCCTTTGAGTCAACTGCAAGATGTCATTCAAGTTTGTCTTCTAGTTCTTTCAATATTGTTTCCAATTCTAATAAAGATAGTGAGATTGTCTTATTACACTGTCCACTCGGTCATCCTAGTTTTTGTACTTTTCGAAATTGTTCTCCAAGCTCTTTATATTAATAAAAAAGCCTTCTTTATTTCATTGTGATATATGTCAACTTGTTAAACATACAAGAAACACTTATAAGAAACTTCAATACAAACCCTCTCAACCTTTTAATTGTCCGTAGTGATGAGTGGGGTCTTTGTAAGACTAAGAATATTTATGGGGCGAGGTGGTGTGTATCGCTTATTGATGATCACTAACGTATTACTTGGGTATTTCTCATGAAAGAAAAATCATAAGTGGGAACAATCTTTCAAAAACTCCCTTGTATTGGAGGTGGCTAAAGAGTTTGAAGTGAGGTGGCTAAAGAGTTTGAAGTGAAAGACTTGGGTCATCTAAAACATTTCCTTGTAATGGAGGTGGCTAGATAAAAAGAGTAGTGTGATATACTGAAAAAATAGGTATGTTAGAGCTGTGAACCTGTTGATACACCAATGGATGGTCATAAGAAAATTGGATTGGATAAAGACAGTACACATGTGGACATGGGGAGATACCGAAGACTTGTTGGGAGATTGATATATTTGTCTCATACTCGAACATATTGGTTTTGCTGTTAGTTTTGTCAGTCAATTCATGCACAATCCCACATATGAACACATGAATGCAGTTGACATGATACTAAAGTATTTGAAGATGACTCCGCGTAAAGGAATATTTTTCAAGAAGTCTAAAGATAGAGTTGTAACTATTTACTTCGATGCTGATTGTTCTAGAAATTGTACTAATAGAAGATCAACTTCAGGCTACTGTTCATTCGTATGGGAAAATTTGGTGACATGGAGGAGTAAAAAGAAATTTGTTGTATCTAGAATTGTGAGGGAATAGCGTTCATGCGACACTCCCTAGCTTTGACCTGATTACCTCGAACTTCTCCTATACCTGCCAAGGTTGGAAATTTTATCTTGAGATGCAATGTAGTTGGCACAACTTCAAAGGCATGTATCGAGGGTCTTCCGCATATAGCATTATAAGTTCGGGAATGAGCTTCTACTACCCATAACTTTATGTGCTCTGTACGCCGCAGTGCTCCCTCTCCCCATGACATTGGTAATATTACTGTTCCCAATGTGCGACTGGACTCTCCTGAGAAGCCTACCAAGGGAATTTCTGTGGGTTCAAGATGTATTCTTTTTAACCCCATTGCTCCGAGAGTGGGAGTAAATAAAACATCTGCCGAGTTTCTCGTATCTATGAGGATTCTTTGTATTTCAATTCCCATGATGGTAGCAGTTATTACCAGCGGATCCTCATGAGGATAAACAACCCCTTTAAGGTCTTCTGATCCGAATGACAGTATGGGCAACCTGGCCCCTTGTAATGTGCATACTGGTAATCCCTGTTCCATTTTCCGAGCTTCTTTAAGGTACTTTTTTCTTTTTCCCGAGGGTGTGACAAATATTTCACCCCCTTCAATCATATTGACAATTCTTCCCGAAGGGGGATTGTCTTCATAAGTCTCAGGAGGAGGGGGCAAGCGATGCACATATTCCTCTTTCTCTGTCTTTAAGGATTCTATGACGGCTTCATCTTCATCACTTTTGGCCTTCTTTCTTATCTCTGTTGGCCGACTGCTATTCTCACTCAGGTAATCGTGCAGGTATCCCAAATCTAACAATCGATGTATTTCATTTTTTCAGAGTTCTACAGCCATCGATGGTGTGTCCATATGCTTTATGATATTTGCAAAAAAAATCAGTTTCTTTCCTTTTGTATGGTTGCCGAACAGACAATGGCCAAGAAAAATCCTTTATGTCCATTCATGACATTAAGTACTTCCGTCGGAGTAATGGTTAAAGTGGGTAACGACACTGGTTGCAGGTTTCGTTTTATTACTCCAGGGTTGTCTCTCCGTGGGGGAATTCCTTTATTATCCTCCCTCTCTTTACCTTTATTCGCATATGTATTCTCAGCTTTCAACTTCGAATTTTCCGCTTCTTCCATAAGAATGTATGTTTCTGCCTTTTGCATGAGTTCATTCATATCTTTCACTCTATTTCCTATCAAACATCGGAAGAAATTACCTGCTCTCAAACTCTACGCCAGGATATCTGCTATCATAGAGGGTTCCACATTATGTACATCCAACATTTCATCAGAAAATCACTTCATGAAATCTCAGAGGGATTCATCCTTCTATTGTTTAATGGTGAACAGATGGCATGCTGATTTTGGGTATCTTCTATTGTAGGCGAATTTCCATACAAATAGGCAAGCTAATTCAGAGAAGTTAGATATAGTGCCTGGAGCTATCTGCGTGAACCACAACTGGGCTTTTTCAATCAATGTCGTACGAAATACCCTACAAACTGCATAGTCTGTGGCAGAGATTAGATCCATGGTGGCCAAATATTGATTAATATGGTCTTGCGGGTCTTTTCCATCTTTTTCCCTCGAATATATAGGTAAATTGACGGGTCTGGCATTAATTGGTATTACTGCTTGAGCGATTTCTAGGACGAAGGGAGATCCATTGTACACAGGCTCATCTATTGGGGTGATCGTTCTCTTCATGTTATAAACTTCTTGCCTAAGATGATTGATTATGTCCCACAACGCTGGATCGCTATTTGGGTGATAAAACAAACCTTGAGCTTGTCTTGGGGCCATTCCGATAACATTTCCATTCATCGGATAGGGTGCTTCCTCGTGATATCTCATTCTATCGTGTCTCGGTTGTGATGGTGGCATTTGTGGGAGAGTACGAGTCACCCTCAAACCTTGTTCTTCTACTCAATACCTTTCCATATACGGCTGTATGGGTTGCTGAATTAATGGTCTTTCCCCACCTTGCGATGCTCTCCTTAGTACTGCCTCCATCAAATCTTCAAACACCGACCTCGGAACATTGATATAATCTGTATTTGGAGCGGGAAGAGGATTTTCTATGGAGTTTTCAGTAGATTCTAGACGTATACTTTCACCTTCGTGGTTCTTTGTTTGCCTATCACGATTGACCGAATTTTCCATTCTTTTACCTCAAAATGTCTTCTTTTGCTTCCCTCGTTAGCATTACTCAAAGGCAATTATATCATGGCGCTTCCACAGACGGCGCCATTTGTTAACTCAAGTATGAGAAATTGTATGTAAGTATCGGAAAACGCCTTGCCTGAATACTAATGATGAACCTTAGTTAATATCCGAACTTTCGTCTTTTAAAATGTTTTTTTCTTTTCTTTTCCACTTACCCCTTTTTCTTTTCAGGGTCGAGGTATTTATAGCCTGTTGATATAGGGTATACATACTTAATACAAAGACAACTGGTATCTATCATGCTGGCAAACTTTGAACTATCATGACACCTGGTACCC
The DNA here is from genome assembly GCA_948329865.1 of Linaria vulgaris. Classification (NCBI taxonomy): domain Eukaryota; kingdom Viridiplantae; phylum Streptophyta; class Magnoliopsida; order Lamiales; family Plantaginaceae; genus Linaria; species Linaria vulgaris. The sequence goes on from OX415253.1 coordinate 38,398,204, forward strand.
ATTGTGTTGATACACCTTGGATTATGATGACAGCTGGTGTCCCTTGTGCTGATACACCATTGTGACGATGCATGGCGCCCATCGTGCTGATATATCTTTATGACAGCTGGTGGCCCTTGTGCTAATATATTATTGTGATGACACCTGGTGCCCATCGCGCTGATATATCTTGTATTGCTATGACACCTTGTTTTTATGAATAAAAGGTCTTTTGAATAATCGTGACTTGGATTCCTTATCTGTCATCGTGTTCTTTGGACAGTTCATCTGTCAGAGTTACAATGCTAATGACGATATTAGTTGCGATACTAATCACCGATACCCACTACTCTATGATACTTTGTCAGCTTGCTAAAGTATCGGTGATTATTGTTTTAGGCATCGTATAGTCATCTAAGACTGGTAGTGCCTTGTATATCGGATGCTCTGGGAGCTATAAGTATCGTTATATTATTCGAGTCATTTAAGTCCCGAGGGATATTATTCCGATAGTACCTTCGATGGATATTAATCCGATAGCTCCTTATTCCTCGAGAGATTCACACCGAGCTATAATAAGAAAACCATCAACCTATTTCTGCAGAAAACTGAACATACATAAACCAATGTATTGTGTCAATAAATGAGCCAAACACATGAAATAAACTCCCACTAAAACCGCGTATAGTAAGATAAGAAAACACTCGTGTAAGCAATATGCTCATGAAAGACCTTGAGTGTCAAACCTTTATAAGTGGGCTTGCTAGCATAACGTTATATTATAGATAGAAATACTAATGATAAGTGGGCTTGGAAGTACTAATGATAGAAATTATAGATATTATATTATTTAAATATTATTTTCATAGTATTTAATTATTATTAGGTTAGGATTTAATAGTTTGGCAAGTTTAGGATTCTAAGTTATATTGTTACTTTTATTAAGAACTCTAGCTTTGGTAGGTTTTTATTACTTAGTCTATAAATATGAGGCTAAGGGTTTATTATTAGACATGTTTATAATTATTGATATTGAATCGTCGATTGCAATTGTTATTTTCCTCTTGTTCGATATTCTCTTCTGGTTCTTCTAATTCTTTCCCCCCTCCCTCTAGAATCTGAAATCTAAAATTCCCCAATCTCTATCAAATTGGCACCAGAGCCATTCTTATCCTTTTCTTTTTCCATTGCGTCTATATTTTCAGTTAAGATTCAATCGAGTTCTAGGAAAAAAAAATACGAGTCAGTTTTCAGTGTTTTTTGGAGTTTAGGGTGTGGTTTGTAATTTTTGTAAGTTAAAAAATTAAAAACAATCACACGCAGCAAACCCTAGCCGAGTTCTGCCGCCATCGCCAGCGTCCAACACGCAGATCCGTTCTCGTCGTTCTCTCTCTATCATCGTCGCCCCTCTCAACACCAATCACCAACGTCCCGACTGTTAACACCACGCGACGCCGCCTCCGCCATCGGTACCACCACCGCCCGTTACGCCACCACCATCACCACCGTTCACATCATTTGCATCCCCATGTTCACACCACTAGTCTCAGCAACAAGTCGTCATTATTCCACCCGTTCGATTCAACCGAAGGTTGTCCAGTGAAGAAGATGGATAATTGCAATTTTGATCCTTTTGGCCTATTTACTAGTTTACCCCTAAGTTGCTGATATTCTCATATTTGACCTGCAATTAATTTGTTTCGATACAGGTAATGTAGAGTCATTCAAAGCCTGAGCTTGTGGAGTACGCGAGCTGCCTGGATCACACCCCAAATTTGGTTGGCTCATATTATCGGTAAAGGTTTATTCATTTTATTGATTTTGGGACTTTTCAATTTTTGGTGGCAAGTTTTGCATGGCCGTTACAAGAGCAATGATGGATAAGAAAATTGAAGAATTATTTAACATTATTGAATCAATGAGATTCAATGAAAGATTCTCAACATTAAAAACTAAATTAGAGTGTATATTGGATGCACATATCTCTCAGTGTCCAAATATAGCACCCATGTCTACTCAAGTCGTTCCAACTGGGAAGGTTAAGGTTGATATCTCTGATTTTGATGGGAGACGTGATCCTACTGTCATTGTTGATTGGTTAGATCGTTTGAAAGATTATTTTGATTTTTATGGCATGACTGATAGTCATAAAGTCTGATTGGCAAGATTGAAGTTAGTTGGGTCTGATGAGAAGTATTGGCAAAGTATTGTAAGAGAATCTGAGCTAGCTGATGAACCACTTATTGTTTTGTGGGAAGAGATGAAGCATAAATTGAAAGAAGAATATTTGCCTTCTTTGGAAGAGATACTTGTGGAATCACGTGAAGAAGATGCCACTATAGAGGGTCAAGATGATGAGAGCGGGATACAACCTTGGCTTAATCTCCTAAATCATCAACTTATGGCACCAACTATAGACTCTGATTTGTTGAACTTGCCTTCAAATATTTATGAAAGTCCTACTGTCAATATTAAGAATTTAACTTCTTATCGTGATAATTGGCCTTCTTATTTTTATGCTAGTGTTTCAGGGAGTTCCACAGCTTCTTCAAGTTTAGTGCCTATATTGTCTCTTACATCACCCCTATCCTCGGAGGCAAATCCTAGTGGTCTCATTGATGGACGTCAAGACTATCTTGTTCGTTGGAAGGGTCGCCCAAAACTCGATAATTGAGTTCCATTGAAGATTCAAGAATGACGTTTTCACAAACTCTCCGAGGGCGAGTTTTTCAAGCAGGGGAGAATGATAGAAATTATAGATATTGTATTATTTAAATATTACTTTTATAGTATTTAATTATTATTATGTTAGGCTTTAATAGTTTGGCAAGTTTAGGATTCTAAGTTATATTGTTGCTTTTATTAAGAACTCTAGCTTTGGTAGGTTTTTATTACTTAGCCTATAAATATGAGGCTAAGGGTTTATTATTAGACACGTTTATGATTATTGATATTGAATTGCCGATTGCAATTGTTATTTCCCACTTGTTCGATATTCTCTTCGTGTTCTTCTAATTCTTTTCCCCCTCCCTCTAAAATCTGAAATTTAAAATTCTCCGATCTCTATCAAGCATGGCAACGGCCCGGGACCCTTCACCATCTGTGTTTTCGAACGTGAGGAGCATGGCCAAAAAGCCATGTCCTCTTACAGCTGCAAAAAAATAAAATTGTGAGATTAAATGATGTAATATTAAAAGAAAAAAGAGCAAGAAATCTGTTATATAAAACAGAAATGAAGCAATGCAATGATCTGTCGATACTAAGAACTTCAAGAAAAAAAGTAAATATATTTCCAAATTTGGATTTGATACCGGGTATGTACTTTCATTCCAATGCTTTCAAACAATAATTGGCTTAAAAAGTTTATCAAACTCATTGTTCTGTTCCACTGAGTCATTACTAACAGCTGTTGTACACGAACAATTTATGCACATGAGCAACCTCTTTTGGCGCCTATGCAACTTACAATTTTGAAGAAACTCGTTGACAAATCCCAGTAGTTAGTTTCTCATTCCAGGCAACTACGAATAAGACAACGAATAGTGGCTGGAGACATGCAATTAGAAAAATCGCAACATCCTAAACTTTCGCTTTTCATATAAGACATTGAATCCACGGAAGCACTAGGCCAATCACAATCTATATATGCAAGGAAAAAGCCTGAAATCGTTCACCATTAATCAGAAAAGACTTGTCTGTCCATAGTTAAAATGAAAAAAAAACAAATAATACAACACAAGTCGAGGCTACGTAAATCGAAACATAACATGAATTTCCCCAAAACAAGAAAAATTGGAATATTCAGCGCAAGAACTGTAAAACCCAACCACAAATCACCATAGTATAATTACTTTCATGCGCCAGGTAACAAAATTAAAAATCCCAATTGAAACAACACAATCTAAACCCCAAAATTCAATAAACAGACCCTACTCAAAGGCAATTGTCTAAGTGCTCTCCTTTCTCTCATTGTCTATCTCATAATCATTCGATGACCTGATAGATAAAAATTAAGAACTTACTGAAGGTGGCAGTGTCAGAGGTCTCGTAGTCGGGCATGCGTCGACTCCCCTGGATCCGCGTGGAGTCGGCTCCATCATCTAACAACGCAATGTTGGTCTTGTCCTCCGGTATGACGATGGTCTCGTCGTAGACACCAGCCTCTACGTGGATGTAGTACCTCGTGTGGCTGTCTACGGGAGCAACATCTACAGCCTCAGAGATGTTGCGGTATGCACCAACACGAGTCTTTGAGACAGTGGTTTGGTACTCGGTGGGAAGGTGATCCCTATGTTCAGAAGAACCAGCGTTATGGTTCCGGAAGTGGAAGAATAGAGCTATAGAAGTAGCTGCAACCACAATCACAACGAAGGAAACGACAATGGATCGGGCAGCCATTATCAGATCTTAGGAAGAGGAAGAGAAAGAGGATGAGGAAGAGGAAAGGATCTGTGTGTTTGTGAGTGTGTGTTTGAATCAATGTATGTTGCTTTGTGTGTGAGTTTGATCTTTAATAAAAGTGCATGTGTGTTTGTGAGTGTGTGTGTCTGTGTGCTGCTATTGTGTGTGTTTAGCGATGATTAACAAAAGAATCAAAACACATAATAGTCAAGAAAAGCATAGTTAGTGTCTGTGTGCTGCTATGTGTGTGTTTAGTGTGATCAACAAAAGAATCAAAACACATAATAAGTATAGTTAGAAGCCATTTTCAGTATCAATAAAAGAATTACAATCATAGCAGAATTACAACAAAAGAAGCATAATAAATTTGCTAGTCACCAGGAAAATGTTGAGGATGATGATCTAGTTGATCAACATTAGTCAGGATATGCAGATTATGCTTAATTGTAATGTGTATTGTAAAAGATCTATTGATCTTCTTGTTGACCTCTTTAGCCAAACTGCCTACTCGAAGGTAAGGTTTGTGCATTTATTTCTCAGTTCTTTGTTTTTATCATGCTTACATGGAACAAATTTGACAGTGAACCCTTATTTTGTGAGTTAAGTATGAGTCAAATGGATTTTATATAAGAAACTTGCATCAAACTTCATTTGGGTTTTATATTTATAGGGTACATTTGGTGGCAATCATCTTATTGTTTATGAAATAAGTATAAAAAGGAAAGTTCTCAATATTGATTATATTTTTAATATGAAATCTTGTTTCACGTTCTCAAATGTGCATATTCAATTTAAGTCTCTTTTTTGTCCTTGAAAGTTATCAAAATTACATAGAAAACATGATAAAGCTTGAAAATAAATATTATTTCTCAAATATATAATAGGAAATGACGATCTACTGCAGTGTTATAGAACTGTGATTTACATGCTAGTTCTTTGAATTATAATACTAGAAATTCGCACGAGAAGAATTTATATAAGAAACTTGCACCAAACTTCATTTGGGTTATACGATTCGGTAGTATCATGTCAATGACCATAAAATAACTAGCACGATAGAATCAAATTTTTGTTGGTTAACCGTATCAGATTATCAATGTTGGCGAAAATCACATACGGTAAAACTCGAAAAAAATCATTCACCAACTTAGCAGAAATTGGAAATAGAGATAGAAAACAGCAAAATTATATTTGAATAAGTACTTACTGAAGGTGCCGGTGTCAGAGTTCCGATAGTCGGGAACGCCTAGACTCCCCAGGCTCCGCGTGGACCGGGCTCCATCACCGACCAACGTGATGTTGGTCTTGTCCTCTGGAATGACGATGGTCTCGTCGTAGACACCAGCCTCAACGTGGATGAAGTACCTCATGGGGCTGTCTACGGGAGCAGCAGCCACAGCCTCGGAGATGCTGCTGTATGCTCCAGCACGAGTCTTCGAGACCGTGGTGTTGTACTTAGTGGGAAGGTGATCCCTGTGGTCATCAGAAGAGGCGGTGTTATGACTCTTAAAATGGAAGAAAAGTGCTACAGATATAGCAGCAACACCTATCACGAAGAGACACACAAGAATGGATCTTGCTGCCATTATCAGATGTAAATGGTTTAGGAAGAGGAAGAGAAGAAGAAGAAAAGAAGAAGTTTCTAAGAAAAATGGAAGAGCAGTTTCTGTAGGTCTGTTTATGAGGAAGATGGTCAGTTTCTGCGTGTGTGAGTTTGAGTCAAAGAATTGTTTGTGGAGTGGAATAGTGAGTTAATGAGTTTGTGTGCATGTGTTAGTTTGTTCTTTAATAACGTTCAATGAATGCAGTCAAAGAAAGAGCATGTATATTTGTGAGTGTGTGTGTGCTGCTTTTGTGTGTTTAGTGATGACCTGAGTATATCTGTGTGATCAACAATTACAACAAAAGTATAGTAGTGTGCCATTTACACATTAAAAACACATTTGCAGTCTAAAAAAAAGTAGCCATTTTCTGTATCAACAAAAGAATTACAATAATAAATTATAGCAGAATTACAACAAAAGAAGCATAATATTGCAATAGCTAATAATAATAGTAATTTAATATGTGTTCATGCCACACCAATTAAGATGTTATGTGATAATCAAGTTGCCATTAGTATCTCTAAAAATATCATTCGTCACGATCGTACAAAGCATGTGGAAATCGATAGGCATATTATATTTGAGAAGATCTCAAATGGCACAATATAGTTGAACTACATCCCTTCACGACACCATATTGCAAATGTGCTCACCAAAGCATTACCTCGTTCGAACTTTGAAAACCTAAGTAACAAGCTTGATCTACATAACATACACAAACCATCTCGAGGAGGAGTGTTAAAGATATTTATTCAAAGTTTATGAATATTTACTTAGGATGTGTAAAAATAGTTATTACAATGTCACGAGTTAGTAGAGTTTAATATTAAGGTATGGGTATTAATAATGAGGTATGCATATGTTGTTGTCTAGTAAATTCACTACTTGTATATATAGATGTTTGCTGTAATGGAAATGAAAGAATCAGTTCTCATTTTATTCTCCAATTATAGATTTTGATTAATGCTTCACCAAGGCTTTTAGCACCCATGCATATTTCTATATCGAAGATCCACGATAAGAAGAATACCTCAAGTAGAATAAAGTCTACGTTTGAGATGCTTGACACGATGATAATTTTAAAATTTTATTTTCAATGCACGACAAAGATACCGACTAAAATCGAGTGCTTGTACTAATAACATGTTGTAAAGTATTCAAAATTTAAAAGAAAATAATATCAAATTATCAATTACAAAACTCCGTTTATTTCAATATTTTTGAAGTGAACATCACAACATGAATAACACTTCTTTTTATAGCAGTTATTTTGGAAGAAATTGGAGACTTACCCAATGTGAAAATGGACATTCACAAAAACAATAAAAAGAATTGGAACGTCTACGACAAAAGCCAAAATCAATAAAGAAAAGTATTGTCATTTTCACTTAAAAAGTTAATTAAGGAACTCCGCTAGGAATAAATTAATGTGAAACAATAGTAGATTTTAAGCGAGAGAATTATTTGTGTATAGCACATTTGTACATAGTTGTTATTTTACAAAATATTAATTAAAGATTGATATGATATATTTCTTATGTGAAATCATTTTATTTTTTTTGAACAGCCAACAGGCTTAATGCATTAGCAAGACAAAAACTCATTGTTAGATACATAACCAATGGTAAACACCAACCAAGACCACAACTCTAGTGAAAATAGAGATTACTTAAATACAATTGATAGGAAACTCAAGATTAGTAGTCGCATTTCGGGCTAGCATGTGTGCTTCTACATTCGCCTCGCGAAACACCCAACGGAAGTCAAAATCTCGCTTGCTTCTACAAATCTCACGCACCTCATTTGCCACATTAAAGTACTCCGCTCCCCCGTCAGTGTTTTGCAAGAGATCGTTGATTACCCCCATACTATCCCCTTCGAAGACCACCGAGTTCCAGTTCATTTTAAGCGCCAAAAAGACCCCGAGCCGGGCAGCAAATAACTCCACTACTTTAGCATCGAATGAACCTGTAAGTCTTCTCCTTACCCACGCGAGCATACGTCCAGAATTGTCCCGAGCCAGCACTCCAATACCACATGCGTCTTGATCCGGAAAGCATGCGCCATAAAAGTTAATCTTTATTGTTCCTTCGCATGGTGGCTGCCAAGTTACAACCGATCTTGACTGCTCCTCTCGATTAATTCCCATGTTAGCAGCAGTCCATGCGTTGCCAAAACTCCTCGCGAATTCAACAATAGCCGCCGGTTCTTGCTCCTTTTCTCCCGCCACAATTCGGTTCCTATTTCCCAACAAAGACCAACACAGAATAGCAATGTGTAAGAGTTCGAACCCCGTGTTACTCTTTATTGCTCGTTGTAACCACATAAGTATGTCCTCGTCTTCTCTAATCGCTGCCATCATAGGGAAGTTTGCAAGGGCCCAGACTTGACGCGCCACGTCGCAATAGAAAAGACAATGACGGACATCCTCTTTACCATTGTTGCAAACCGGGCAATTGTCTTCCAAGAGTACCCTTCTTTTCACCAAGTTTCTTTTCGTCGGAAAACTGTCCATGCAAGCTCTCCAAAGGAAAATGTTAATTTTCCCCGAACTCCTCAAATTCCAAATTAATTTCCACGGTTTCGATCCCGCACTGCTTATCATTGCTCGGGTGTCTCTTCTATGCAGCCCCCGCTCCAAGATTAGGTGATAAGCACTCCTCACCATGTATAGTCCACTCTTCTCATAGTGCCAAATCATCTTGTCGCAATTTGCCCTATCGCCAATCGGTATTGAAAGAATAAGTTTTGCGTCCTCTTCCCAAAACAAGTCTCGAACTAAGGTAATATTCCAGCCCCCAGTATCCTCGTCTATTAACTCCTGAACCCTCTCAACCTCTGTGTTGTTCGGCCGTGGAGAGAAAACCCGAAACAGTGATGGTCGCGGCACCCACTTGTCTTGCCAGATTTTTATATCTTCCCCGTTTCCTACCCGCCAACGAAGCCCGCTATCAAGAATTTTTATCGACTCGCAAATGCTGCGCCAAGAGTACGACGGGTTGTGGCCGACTTTCGCATCGAGTATGGAGCAATTTGGGAAATACTTTGCTTTATAAATATGTCCCACCAAACTATCCGGATTTTGAATGATTCGCCAGGCTTGTTTTGCGAGCAACGCCAAATTGAATGCCTTTAAACTCCTAAATCCCATTCCTCCTTCTTTTTTCCCCATGCACAACTTGTCCCACGCCACCCAGTGTACCTTATTTGAATCCCCATTCCCCCACCAAAAGTTACAGATCACCGACTCAAGCTCAGCTATTAGATTATCAGGTAACCGAAAACAACCCATAGCGAAAGATGGGATAGCTTGAAAGATGGATTTAATAAGAATCTCCTTTCCTGCACTAGATAGATTCTGTCCTTTTAGCCCTTGCGCCCTCTTCCACACCCGCTCTCGCAAATAATTAAAGAGTTTCTTCTTCGACTTTCCAACCATCGACGGAAGCCCGAGGTACTTTTCATGCTTATTCGCCACTTTCACGCCTAGAATAGCTGCAACGTCTATTGCTACGTCCTCCCCTGTATTCCTACTAAACACCACCACAGATTTATCAAGATTAATCTTTTGACCAGACGCCGTCTCATATTTCTGTAATATCAATGCAATTTCCTGTGCCGCGCTAGGTGTCGCCTCGCAACAAAGCAAGGTATCATCTGCAAACAGGAGATGTGAAACAACTGGTGCGTGACGGCTAATAGAAATGCCTTTGATAGACCCCATCGTCTCTGCATCCTTAATAAGGGCTGAAAACACCTCACAAACAATCAGAAACAAATAGGGGGATAAAGGATCCCCCTGACGAATTCCCCTCTTGAAAAAAAAAACACTTGTTTCACGGCCATTAATTAAGACAGAGTAAGATACAGTGCGCACTCCAAGCATAATTAAACTCACAAATTTTGAATCAAAGCCTAATCTACTCATTACCTGTTCCAGAAAGGACCACTCGACTCTGTCATGGGCTTTGCTCATATCCAGTTTCAGCGTCATAAAACTCTTCTTCCCTGTCCTTTTATTCTTGAGAAAGTGATTAATCTCAAAGCAACCAAAATGTTATCAGTAATTAAGCGGCCAGGTATAAAAGCGGACTGAGAGTAAGATATAATATTATTGAGCAATGGTTTTAATCTGTTAGCAATAGTTTTTGAAGCAATTTTAAAACTAACGTTGCTCAGGCTAATCGGTCTGAATTGATGCATATATTCGGGAGATTTACACTTGGGGATAAGTACTATATGAGTGAAATTAACTGATGGGTCAAAGGATTGGTTGTTTAAAAACTCAAGCACAAAGGAGATAACATCGTGATGAATTATGTTCTAGAATTTCTGATAAAAAACAACAGAGAAGCCATCAGGACCTGGGGATTTGTAAGGATACATCTCATTTAAAGAATTTTTTACGTCCTCGGGAGTGTAAGGTTGGAGGAGACGCTCGTTCATCCCTTCGCTAACTTTCTTTCGTACTGCTTGCAAAACGTTCTCCATATCCTCAACCGCAGTCCCATTAGTCTCAAATAAGCCCTCAAAATAATCTCTCGCATTAGCGGCCACCTCGTGCGGTAATTCCTTCCATTCCCTGTTGTCGTCCCTTAACCTCAGAATTTCGTTCTTTTCTCTCCTTTCACTCGCGCGTCTATGAAAGTACGAGGTATTCCTATCCCCTTCCCTCAACCATTGGACCTTTGCACGCTGTTTCCAAAAGAGCTCCCCTGAATCTTTCAGCCCCTCAAGCTTATGTTTCAGCTCATATTCTTCCTTCTTCGTTTCTGGGTTAATCGGTCCCAAACGCAGCTGCCTAATGTGATCTGTAATCTTCTCGATTTTTTTCTTTATGCCCAGCCCACTAACCCGATTCCATTTCATTAATCCCAGGCGGCAATCTTCTAGCTTTGTCGCAAGTGATTTATCCATCCTCCCCTCTCCGAAGTCACTCCATAGTTGCTCAATCACTTTTCGACATTCCTCTTTCTTAATCCAAATGGCTTCGAACCGGAACCTACGTGGGGGTGGCCTACACTTCTTTTCGAAAGACTCAGCTTTTAGAGATATAAGAATCGCCATATGATCTGAATGATTCATTGTCACGTGGTCCACTCGCGCCGTATTGAAAATACGTCTCCATCCCGGATCCGCGCAAGCCCGATCCAGTCGCTCCCAAATTGTATCCGGTTCCATTCTTCTGTTACACCACGTAAATCTGGGACCGTGGTACCCCAAATCACATAATCCCATGTCTGTAAGAGCCTCTCGGAATTGTCGTAAAGCCCAATTCGGTTTTAAGTTCCCCCCTTTTTTTCTGTTTGGCACAACACCTCATTAAAATTCCCGACGCATATCCATGACTTGACAGATACAAATTTCAAATAACGGAGAAGATCCCAAGTTATTTTCCTATTTGATGCATCGGGTTCCCCGTAGAACCCAGTAAATCTCCACTCAACACCATCCCCTTCTGTTAGGACCAGCGCGTAGATATGATTAGATGACATGCTCATTAACTGGACGTCCACCTCCTTCCTCCACAAAAGCGCCAGACCTCCCGACTTCCCCTTCGAATCCACAGATACCCCAAAGTACCCAACTTGCTGTTTTATTTTTTCTATTTTTTTTGTTTACATTTAGTCTCCATGATGAAAACTAACAAGGGCCGAAAATGTGTGACCGTTTCCTTCAACTCACGAACTGTCCAAGGGCGCCCCACTCCCTGACAGTTCCAACTCAAGATACTCATAACTCTCGGCGGGGTTGCTCAACAACCGCCGCCATTGTAGAAATATCATAAATGGCCAACGAAGAGTTAACGCCCTTCTTCTTGCGCGATGGAGGGTCGTACTCATGATCCCCGGACATCTTTTTTTGAGGTGTAAAATGGACTCCTTCCATAGGAACAACTCCTAATTTTCGACGTCGTATCGGAGTTTTCTTTTTTGTTGGATTCACAAGACCCCCCGACTGAGTATCTTTAGAGCCAGCCTCCTCATTTGTTATATCTCTTAGGACCAGTTCATCTATTCCCTTTCCCCTGTCTTTCCCGCTCATCCCTTTTAAAGCACTCCCCTGGACATCGCTTTCCCCACTATTTTCCTTATTCATTTTGTCCCGACCTGTCACTCTAACCCCCCCAGGCTACCACCTTCGCTCACAGCTTTTTTCCCATTCATTGCTTTCGTACTTTTTTGTATTGCGCATATATTCCGTTTGCTGATTCTGCAAATCTCCCCTGCCATGCACAATAATATTCGTACGCGCTGCTCCAAAATGAAAAGTAGAGGATGCGTCACTATTCTCTTGCTGTTTATCAGTCGTCCCCCTTGGGATATTCACTGTCTTGCTGCGCCAATTTTCAGATTGGTTTGCTCTGCTAGCGTTTGGAACATCAGCAAATTTTTGATTTCGAAACCCGCCCGAGCGTTCTGGAATTTCACGAAGCCATGCACCATACGGGAGTTGGTTTTCTGGCACTTCACCATCAAACTCATAACGTCTTTCACAATCATCGACGATGTGTCCTATGAGACCACATAGGTAGCAGAAATTTGGAAGCCTCTCGTATTTGAATCGCACAGTCATTTCCCCTCCTCCTTCACCGCGCACCTTCAGGAAACGGAAGAGAGGTTTGGTGACATTTATTTTGGCCCTTATGCGCATTCGGATACCCCACGACTCATTCGGATCCATATCTTCAAACGCTCCCAATCTGTCCCCTATGGCTTTCGCAATCTCTTTCGTTTGGCGCAAGAATGGAATATCATACAGTAGAACGTAGAAACTGCATAGGTCGAGGTTAACATATGCTGGGTTTTCATCCTCTTTGAATGCATTTAGGATCAGTATTTGTTTATCAAACGACCACAGACTCTTCACCATTGCACGGTTTTTGTCAAGCACGTGAAAGAATTGGAATAGCAGCCTATCCTCGCTGATTTTATAAATTTCCAGCCCTTTTCCTGCCTTAAACAACCCTTTGATTACCGTACAGAAAGCGTTAAAGTTGAAGTTACGGGACGTAAGGAGCCTTCCCACCAATATCAAATCCACTGAACCGTTAGTCTTATTCCAAGTCTCAGTCGGCAAATCGATTCCCGCTTCCTCCTCTGATAGGGACAACTTACTACACAACTGCTCGATGTTTGACGTCATGACCGCAAATCGGAACAGTTGGACGTGATGGAAGCAGTACGAATTCAGTTAAACGCAAAGAGCACGAACGTAATTTCAAACCCTAGAAACAAGAAAGAGAAGAAAAAACAACAAATAAGAACATATCCTCAAACCCTAGGAACGATAATTACCTGTTGAAATAATCAAAATGGAGTAAAAAAGAATGAAACATAAAAAACGAATCACGATATTAAAACCTAGCCGAAAATCAAAGAATGAAAGGAGGGGAAGAAGAACGAGGTCACCCGAGAGATTAATCAATAGCCAAGAACAATTAGATGTGGAATCCGAGTAATTTCCATTGATTCTGATGAGATCGCCATGCAAAGATCGAAGAAGGCCTTACCGGAAGGCAACGTTACTCTCACACAAGAGACGCTCACTCTCACTCAGAGAGACCCTACCAACAGACTCTGTGCAATTGTTTTTATGTGAAATCATTTTAAGCATGGTCAATTTCTTGATATGAGGAGCTTTTACAAATAAATGTCATAAGTTAATAAAATAGTATTTGAGTTCACCTATTCATAATCCATATCATCATATCGAATAAAAAAAGATTATATGAAACGGATCCCGTTTAATCGGGTCAGTTGTGTATATCCAATAACCACAGGGGTGCAAAATGAAAATTAGAAAACTAGAAGTGGGCCCCCATGGCTCGTAACCCATATAAATAAAAGAGAAGATTCACCCTCTCACCTCTCTCACTATCGTTGCCCCAAATTTCAAGCATTTTTCCTGCAATCAATCAATCAGAGCAAACCCTAGCTTTTTTGTTCTCGAGTTCCCGATTTCACTCTTTGTGTTAATTGATCTGCCTGCGATCATGATTCCGTTTTCCTCCAAGCTGTCGAGTCACATTCGGTTTCTGCTTCAGAGCTTGAGCGACTCTAATCCCGATTCAGTTTTCAATGAACTCCGCCAGGTACCTAATTTTGATTCTTGTTCTCTGTTATCATCACAATTGTTACTGTTGAAGTTGGTGCAATCAATGGTTGATTATATAAAACTAAGACCTCGTGTTGCAGTGGTTGGTGTTACTTGTAGTTGAGTTTGTTTTTCGAACTTTAGTGTAATGCCGTCTGCTGGGCCTGATCTGGAATTTGGTGTATCTTCTAGTCGCAAGAAAGCGTTTGTAGAATTTCTTAGTCGAGGGGGAGTTGGGGGTCGGGTGATTACGGTCAATTAACTTAAAATTGGACATTAGATTTTAGTTTAAGCTTGTTCAAACGATCGCAATTAGATGAGTTCAAAGGGGGTGGCCCTTTTGGTTGGCGGTTCTGTATTAAAAATGGCCTTCGTTTTTCCTGGAAGTGGATTTGGAAGTGTAAAGAACAGCTGTGACAATGTTCATCTAGTCTTCACTTTTGTTCTTTTCCTGACAACTAGTCACTACTCATTATGGGCCTGGCTGGAATTTGTATGTCTTTTACAATAATGTTATCAGTTTGGAAGAAAATGAGAAAGAATTATTAATGGATATTGTCATAAGATCAGGTGCCTTAAATGCCTAAACGGTGAATCTTTTCAAATATTGATCAAAGAGAGAATAAGATAGAAAGTTTTTATGAGTATATCCTATACCGATAAAGAGAAGAATTTAGCTTGGTTAGAATTACTTTTCAATTTGGAGGCCTAGTTACATGTTTCTAAAGCTACTGTTGGAAGATTTTTTACCTTGTAAGGGTCTTGCCGCAAGGTATCACAGAACATTGTTACGTTTTTTGAGGAGTTCTGTTTCATTACACAGTGGGCTGCAGTTGATCTCTAGAATAGCATGATCAATACTTGGTTGGTGTTAGTATATCTTTGAATTAAGATACGAGACTCCATTACAATAAACATTTCGAGTTGGTTGTATACCTTTCTGCTCACTTATGATATTTTGAGAGGTAGAGTTGAATTTTTTTTCTTGTGATCCGTGCATCTTGCAATGCTGTATATTTTGTACTAATTGCTCGATATACTAACATATGAACTTGAATCACTTAGTTAAATCTTCAGCCCTATATGATGAAGGTCTAGCTCCTTTATAGCACTTGTAAAATAATATTTGTGTTTTACGCTTTGAGATTCAGATAAGCTTTTTATGGACTTATATAGCCCAATTGATTGATATTAATGGTTTGTTGTTTTTTTGGTTGTGTTGCATCTGTACAGTGTACTATGCATGGAACGGATGAAAGTATATTGCTGCTGGAAACCTGCTTTGATCACCTGGATATTTATGGCAGAGATTTGAAGAAAGCGGAGTTGCATCCACTTTATGCTTCAATTTTTAGACATATTTTGGATAAACCCAACTGTAGTACAGTGCTCAGTGAGTCATTGAAACCTGCAGCAATTAATGAGGAGTTTCTACATAATCTCTGTGGTGCATTACACCTGTCGGCATCTGAGAAAATTGCGATTGGTCTTGCTTTGTCCGATTCAGATAATATTGATATCGGAATGTGTGGTAAGTCCTTGTCTCCTTGATTTGCAACCTTGTCTACAACAGAAACAGAATTGTGATAGTTGATTTTGAGAAAATGAAGTATGTGGAATAATACAGCTAGACTCTTGGCTAGAATTTTCTTTCTTGCGTCACTTCTCTTGAGCTGTAAATGTTTTTTTGGTTAATTTGCAGGAAAGAATTTCTGTATGGGTCAGATCACGGAATTATGTGCCAATCCTGTGGCCTTGAAGTCACCTGATCTAATTTTGCGCATTCTCATGTTTCTTAATAACTCTGAAGGCCTGTCCAAGCATGTGGATTCATTCATGCAAATGCTATCTCTTGTGCAATTGAATGAAGAAGCCCGATTTATCTTAGCCCCCTTTCTTCCTGATGATATACACAAAGACAGTTACTTCAGGTACTTGGAATATTCCTAGTCCGATCTGTCCGATTGATGTCATTGGATAACTTCTTTGTGAAATTCACGCTATTTACTTCCATTTGACATGTTTAAATCACTGCAGGCACTTAGATCTGCTCAATGAGGGTGGTGAAGATGATTTTGATGCAATCCTAGCAGAAATGGAGAAAGAAATTAGCATGGCTGACGTGATTAGTGAATTGGGTTACGGATGCACTGTCAACATCTCTGAGTGCAAAGAAATACTGTCACTGTACTTGCCGCTATCTGAGGTCACAGTTGCAAAGATACTTGGTACTGTTGCTCGAAGTTATTCAGGTCTTGATGACCAACAAAATGTTTTCACTACCTTCCACTCTGCTTTGGGTGGTAATAGTATTCTGGAGGTGCCATCTCTGAATAATTGGAACACAGATGTCATTGTAGATTCAATCAAGCAGCTTGTAAGTTCCTTAGCTGTCTTGCTTTCTTGCTTAATTTCTACTTTGTTCGCCTTAGTTAGTAAATGTGACTCGATCCATGTTATTAATGTTGTGCTTTTATTACTTCGTCGCAGGCTCCGGAAATTAACTGGATCAGTGTAATGGAAAAGCTGGACCATGAGGGCTTTTTTATCCCTAATGAATCAGCGTTTGCCTTTTTTATGTCCGTCTATAGATATGCATGCCAGGTAGCAATGATGCCCCTATTTACTTTCTTCATTCCTGTTCTGAATGTAATGATTAGAAGTACTATTTAACTATTGGCGTCATTTTGTGGGGTTTGGTATATCAGGGTCCATTCCCTCTTCAGGCCGTTTGTGGCTCTGTTTGGAAGAATGTCGAAGGGCAGCTGTCTTTTTTAAAGTATGCTGTTTCAGCTCCACCCGAAATATTTACATTTGCTCATTCTGAGAGACAGTTGGTATGATTTCTTCAGCAACTAGCCATGGTTTAAAGCCGGGCCACTTTATGTTGTAGTTTCTATTGGCTTATTATTAAGACCACAGGCATCTATTAATAAACTTTTATAATGGTATTCCTTGTACAGACCGTCGATGCTGCTGCTATTTCAGTTCAACATGACGAAGCAAATCATGCCTGGTTATGTGTTGACTTGCTTGAGGTTTTGTGTCATCTAGCTGAGAGGGGCCATGCCAGTTTTGTGAGATCTGTTCTTGAAACTCCTCTCCACCACTGCCCTGAAGTTCTGCTTCTCGGGATGGCGCGCGTGAATGTAGTGAATCCTGACATGCTTTTTGTCTTCTTTGCTATGCATCTTCAAACTATTGATCATTTTCTAACCTTTATTATATTTTTTTTCAGACTGCATTTAATCTCATCCAGTATGAAGTAACTTCTACTGTTCTGCCTATAGTACTCAAGAATGGTTCTGGGAACAGTTTAATACTAACTCTATGGCATGTCAATCCGAAAATGCTTGTGCGGGGACTTATTGATGCCATTAATGTTGATCCCGACAGCATTTACAGGATCATGGATGCTTGCCAAGAATTGAAGGTCTCACTTCTTACCGAACTTAATGTAATGTATTTTAGTCTAATTCCAAGGCATACAGGACATTCTGCACCGTATTTATGTGGGTATCTTAGTGCAACTTCTTTTTGTACAGGTGAATAATCTTATATGTTTCTAAAAGCAATTCAACTTGTCCCATTGTTTAGTTTTATCGTAAACCTCAGTCACATGATTTATCTGTAAACATCTCATGTTAGGTCTAAGATAGTTTTTCTGCTAGATAATGGCCCTTAATAAGTAATTTTGATTAAGTTAGATACAAATTATGGATCAACCCCATGAATGGACTATAAGAAATTTAATTATAAGTGTATAATACTATAATATCCATAAAATTTAATATTTCTTTCTACACCAACCTTTTAGTGTGGTAGTTTGTCCAATACAACGAATTAAACATTATTCGTGATACTTATTTGATTTATGCTGTATCTCGTAGACCAACATCGTCCCGGCAACTTACAGAACAATCCATGACCGATACATTCTGTCTTTGCTATCCCATTTTTTATATCAAAAGTTAAGATGTTCTAACTTGGGACCTCTTGGTAATACTGGTTCTTTTGTAATGTTAAGAGCACCTGTGGGATGTTGCTATTTAAATTCTGAATCAATTCGTAGATATTGCTCCCCTTGATTTGTCATGATTCTGTGCCGTGTTTTGTATCGGTCACATGATTTCTGATGATAATGCTAATTTGATTATCATTTTCAACTCCATTCTTCCTTTGGGTTCCTGCTGATAGATATTTATTTGTAGTTACTTGTTTCACCCCCTAGTCCAAGAAGTAGAAACCCACTCAGTGGACTAAATTATTGAGCATAATTTGTTGACTGATTATCTGCTTATTTTACAGATCCTATTACCAGTGTTGGATATGGTTCCTTCTTATTTTGGTCTTCGTCTAGCTGCACTTGCTTCTAAGAAAGATCTCATGGACCTTGAGAATTGGCTGGGTGCCAATTTAGTTGCATACAAAGAAGTTTTCTACGAGGTAAGTTCTTTCTAAATCTTTAAACTCGTTCTTACGCCCCAATCTTTTCGGCCTCCAAAAGCAAATCCCTAAGTCCCAAACAAATGATGCATTTATTTATGTTAATTACAAGTTGCTGTATTGTTGCCTCTCAGATGTTGCGAGTCTTTGTTAATATTTTTTTGCCTTCAGGAATGCCTTAAGTTTCTCAAGGAGGCTGAGATTGGAAGTCAGGATCTTTCTACTAATCGCTTTTATCCCTCTGCTGCTCGAGTGAATAATTATTCCGAAGTTTGTCCCACACTCGTAAAGGTCTTGCTTCCTACATGGTGTTTTTTCTCCTTCCTGTTTTGACTGTCCAAACTTTAACTTTAACATGTTCGTTACAGGTCCTTCAGTCTCATGCTGGTGTTATGTCCTCCAGTCACCTATCTGATGAACTCGAAAAATTGAAGGTCACTTATATGCATGCAAATTCAAGAATTAAAGATGGTGGAGACTCAGATTCAACTTCTTCTGAGAACCACGGTGACGATGTCGATACAGAAGCAAACTCATATTTCCATCAAATGTTTTCCGGACAGCTGACGATTGATGATATGATTCAAATGCTTGCTCGTTTGAAGGAATCTTCGGAGAAAAGGTAAATTCTCTTAACTCAGTTTGTCGTCATGTCTTTAAACCATGTAGCATATATCTCAGAAGAATCCTGTCAACAGTCTTATGCTTGCTGCAAGAGTCACTATCATCGGTTTAATCATGTGATTTCTTTAACATTTTGCTTTTTCTGGCAGTTTCCTATTCTAAATCCATTACCGTTTTTAATGTTGTGATAAATTTTCCTAATAACCTTCACTCTTCTTAATCATGGTCACTTAGTGTAGGTTCTGAATTCAGGGGATGACTGTCAAGTAGTAGTATCATTCATACAAGATAACCCTTTACATTGACCTGGATCTTACTTCTAATTGGTGAAAAACTAATGTTGAATAAAATGGATTTGGGTTCTGGTAAATTTCTGAGTAGTAGATTTACTAATGATCCTATATTGGAAGGTTTCTTAAAGGCAATTGATTGTTGAGGTCTCAGCTGAGCTTTCTTTGGCATATTGACAGGGAAAAGTCGATTTTTGATTGCATGATTGCAAATCTGTTTGAGGAATACAAATTTTTCTCCAAATATCCTGAAAGACAGTTAAGAATTGCTGCAGTTCTTTTTGGTGAGTTATTTGTTTTCTTTCTATAAGTTTCATCATGTTTTACGTATTTGATGATGATTTCATCGTTTGCATGTTGATGGCATTTTCAGCTGCTTATATATCTATGAACTTCTTTGTGTTATGTTTAAACGTATAACGTCGCTGACTCCTAACTTTTAGTCTAGTTGGGTTTATCAGATTGATACATTGAGGTCTAGTTGGGTTGGTAGTTTAATGATGGGCAAATTTCGAGGTGAATGTGTTGACTCGAATATATGCATTAAAAGGAAAACTGCCTCAGCTGAATTGAGCCACGAGCTTGTAATGAAGAGATTATGAATCTAGAACTTGACCAAGTTATGATTCTTCTTTTTTATATTATTATTGTCATAATGCCTATATCAGAATCGTCTTTCATTGTATGTAAATGAAACAGTTCTGTTCAGAAAAACCCGTGGGTCACAATCTTCGTTTTGGAACGATTCAAAACTCCTGTCGTTCTTTTGAGGCCTTGAGGCTGATTATGTAAAATCAATAAGCTTTATGAATTTGGCATAAATATTTCCTTATCCGGTCCTTTGATTGCTGAAACTTATTCTTCTCAATTTTGACTAAGTATTCGTGTTGCATGAAGAAATAAAAAACATCTACTTGGATTTCATTTGTGCAACGAACTGATCACTGGCTGGTTGCATATGTGGTTATGTACGTCGTGACATAATTATTCTGCTAGTTTTTTAACATGAACCTAGTTTCAGATTTAAGTTTCTTCATTTTCTTGTCTTATCTTTAATTGTACATCTAATTTTTTTGACCGGCTGAACTTCCTAGTCGAATTTGCTGTATAGACTTGAACGTGACTAAATATCGAAAAGCGATACTTCTGATTGCTTGTTATATACTCACTGCTATTTTTTGAGTTTATGTTGCAAGTCTGTGTGACGGCAAAACTGTTTAAGATGATGTGTGTGAACCAAGTACGGCTTTGCAAGATTTTGTGCAATATTTTGGCCAGAGTGGGATTTACTTCTATGGTATAATGTTATTAACTTCTTGTTTGCCTATTCCTGGACACAGAAGGTTTGCTTTCTCAGCACATGCACTCCTGTAACATTTTTATTTTATTCATTTGACAAACTGAGCAGTTTTTTGTTTCTTAGGTATTTTTGTTTTTAATTTGATTAAGTTGCAATTAATGGTTAATGTTCATACTTGCAGGGTCACTAATCAAGCATCAGCTTGTGACTCATCTTGCACTTGGAATCGCCTTGCGAGCTGTTTTAGAAGCTTTGAGGAAACCGGCAGATTCAAAAGTTCGTATTTTCCCACACATTAACTTTATTGTGCTACCCTTTGTTTATATGACTGAGGGCTTTACGAATGCAGATGTTTATATTTGGGACGAAGGCGGTGGAGCAGTTCTTGGACCGCCTGATAGAGTGGCCTCAGTACTGCAATCACATCCTGCAAATATCCCATCTGCGTGCTACCCATGCAGAACTTGTTGCATTTATTGAGAGGTCACTTGCCAGAATTTCGGCAGCTCATACTGAGCCAGACGTCCAGAATGCTGCTGCGGATCACCACCTTGGCCATGCTGCTGCTGATCACCACCTTGGCCATGCTGCTACTGATCACCACCTTGGCCATGCCGCTGCTGATCACCACCTTGGTCTCCAATCTTCTGCCATGAATGTGGAGGTAATCTCATGTTTTTGCTTAATGGTTTGTCAAGGAGATTGTCCAAAGATAGATGATCGATATTCACAGAAGTATACGATGGAGAAAAAGTTATTGATAATTTTGTCTAGTTGATTACATGGTTGATGTGCAAATTATTAGGTCTCTAGTAACACACTAATTGCATTAAATTCCATTCCTGTTAGATAAGGTTGTCTTAGATTTATTTGGTAAAATACTAGGTGGAAGTCAGTCTATTTTCTTTTCTTTTTTTGCTTCGTACATTAATTTATTTTACAGCAGTCAAGTCGTATAGTGTTTAACATGAATTTATTTTCCTTTTGTGGTGACAGCTGTCTTTATACTTTATAGTGATGGCATTGCTTCCGCTGTTGATATACCTTCTGTAATCACTTTTTTTTTTTTGATAGGACACTGTAGTATCACTTCAGTAATACCACAAGTGCTGCAATTAATAAAGCTTTATTGGCTTAGTCATTGCCACCCTTTTAATGCAATGACCATATTGATTCTGTCATTTTATTTGAGATTTAAAGTATGATCGCTGCTAATAAATATTGTGCTGGGTTTGCTTTTTCCCTCCTTTGGAAGTTTATCGTTCAGTTTGATGATTTTGTATGATGGTGTTGTATGAATATTCACTTTGTTGCCCAAAATTTGTTTTCATTTGGCCACTGGAAGGCTATATCTATGTGTTCTGGTGCGTTTTTGTTGGTTCTAAGCGAACTCCTACTACTATTTTAGAGTACAAAAGCCCTTCTGCACAAAAGTTTGAGGTTGATGGTTAAGACCAATGGCAGAGTTTTGTAAATTCATGCCATCTAAACATACCTATTTATAGTCTAATAAAACTGAGAATTTGGGTTGCATGGCTGCCACATCATGAGATCCTCTCCTTTTAATATACATTATGGAGTTTTTCTTTACCTTTTTAATTTAATTTAATTTTATTTTGTGATGGAAAACGCTGATTATTCCATCTAAATCTGTCTAGTCAATCTTTGTTATGTAATTGCCTTGATCATAAGGTTGTGGGTATGAATGACACCAAGTCAATGAAACCTGTTGTGTTGAGTGTGTTTACGTATTGACACTATTATGGATTGTATTTTACTTTTTGACGTCTTTTGAATTTCCCTTGAATTAACATTCTCAACTGAAATGCAATGGTAATAGCTTGTTGTTTAAGGACCACATCTGTTCTCTTTCCATTCAGATTCCAGGTTCATCATTTTCCTTAACGGGCTCTGGTAGCTCACAGACTGGGCTGCAAGTTTCGCCTCCCGTTCAGCTTCCACAAAGACTTGTAAGTTCGTTAGACGAGAAGAAAACATCTGCGGCTCTTTCTAATTACATTAAGCCAGCACAATCCTCTGCACAGCATGCCATTGCTCCTACCAGTGATATGCCAAGCATTCAGAAGGCAAGTAGTAAATTCCATATTGTAATTAAATTTACTTTGGCTGTCTATTACGTTTCCCCATTCATTAATCTTTCTTGAGCTAAACTTTCCATGGCTAAGATACAGGCACACAGTTCAGTTGGTCTGCCTTCTGCATCTCCGGGCTTTCCACGTTCGACACGAGGTACCTTATCGAGTATTCTCACCCACTTCGAAGCGCTTAAAATAATTTCAATGAATATGCTTTTCTTTAGTTGTCTTCTGTCTTGTTTTTCCATGACTTGTTTTAAACAGGATTTTTCTCCATGTCGCAGGCTTTGGCTCTGCTTTAAACATTGAGACACTTGTTGCTGCCGCAGAGAGACGTGATACTCCCATTGAGGTGCTTGCTCTCAGCTGCTTTGATCTGTTATTTGTGCTTAAGTTTTGCTAGCTTAACTGCAACTTTTGTGGGCCTGTTGCCTATCTTCTTTTCTTTTGATTCATTAGTTGTTTTTCATGATTAGTCTCCTTAGATTTTATGTTCCGTTCTTTCCACTGCCTATCTTTTGCATTCTTGAGCTTGCTTTGGTAATGGTTTTGGTCAATTTAAGCTCCAGAATGGTTTGACCTTTTTGCTTGGCCATTTTGCTAGATTTGGTATTAGTGTATTCTGCTTTTAGACAAATTTGAACATATCATACGTTTATGACTATTTGCTGTTTTGTGGGTAATGGTGAAGTGTATGTCATGCTTCTTTTTCCTCTCATAAGGAGAATCTTGTGACATGATCTGAGTCATGTTTAATTGTTACTAAATTGCTATATAGGAGTGTGATCTGTGGAGTGTTGGCTTGTATTACTTCTTTACGCGCTGCTCCGTATGTTGCTATTTGCATGGCTTTTATTTTGCCAAAAATGCTCCACGCGTGTAAGAGAAGAGAGATTGAACTGAGTATATTTCAAACAAATGGCCTGTTGGTATATGCCTTCTATTACTGTATAGTAGGTGCAATATTTGTAACCGTTCCCAACTGCGATACAACGAACTTGAGTTCTTCATAACATTATCATGTATCCTCTTTTGCTGAAATCTATTCAGAGCGAGGTTTTTTTTTTGTTTGTTTGGTGGCTATGTGTTGTTGACCGTTATTATGTGCAGCTTGTTTATTTGTCGTATGCCCTATAAATTAGAATGTAGATAAGATACGAACTTCCATTTGTATGAGGCATTTGTGCCCTTTGCATATGCAGTGCTTCTAATTTGGGATGCATGTGCCATAATATTTAGTTTATAAGAGGCATTCTTGTATGAGTCATATCAGGCATTTTAATTCAGTTAACCATTTGATCATGCCGATGTGAAAGTTATGTGGTCATGTCACTTTCTCTCTTCCTCGGCAGATGTATATCATTATGTTTGCTCTCTTGATTTATCCGATGGAAGGCGAATTATTTTGACTCATGCTATATAAAATTCATGGGATTTGTAGGCTGTGCTTGTGCCCTGCTGAGCTAGTTAATGGTGTTATCCTGCTTATTTAAATTAATGTGTGCTGTCTAAATTTGTACAATGCTCATGATATTTGTTTCTCTTTCTGGTGTTATCCCTTTTGTTTCTAACAGGCTCCTGCATCAGAGATTCAGGATAAGATATCTTTTGTAATCAATAATTTATCTGCTGCAAATGTTGAGGCTAAGGCAAAGGAATTTACTGAATTTCTCAGTGAGCAGTACTATCCCTGGTTTGCTCAGTATATTGTTATGAAAAGGTGAGAATATCTTTGATACTTAATTGTATTTACTCCTCTTTGATTTAAAGCAGTTGATACATTATATATATATGTATATATTATCTTCACCGGCCTTTACCCCCTGATTCCTTGCTTTGACTGCTTTCCTTCAATGGCATTGGTGGAAACAAGTTAATGGAATGATCAGAAATAGCAGATATAACAGTTTTGCTGTGATTTATTGATTCTTCATTCCTAATTGACAGGGCAAGCATTGAGCCAAACTTTCATGATTTGTACTTGAAGTTCATTGATAAAGTTAATCTGAAGCCTTTGAACAAGGAGATTGTTCAAGCCACTTACGAAAACTGCAAGGTTTTAATGCCTCGTTTTTACTTCACTCCAGTCAACCGTTTTACCACCGTATCATACATTACATTACTGTTTCTTCACAGGTTCTCTTGGGATCAGAACTTATAAAATCTAGTGTGGAGGAGCGTTCATTGCTGAAAAACTTAGGAAGCTGGCTTGGAAAGATTACAATTGGCAAAAATCAAGTTCTAAGGGCAAGAGAGATTGATCCCAAATCTCTGATTATAGAGGTTTATTTTTGTAGATTTTCTTTTGTGTGTTGTATTGACCCTGAAGTCAAGTTTTCTGTTACTGTTTTATTGCATTTAAAATCTTAAGTGCATCAATTTTAAAGTTCTTGATTTTTTTCTGGATTATTGTTCACTGTATTTTTCAGGCATATGAAAAGGGGCTTATGATTGCTGTTATTCCTTTTACCTCAAAGGTATTGTTCATTATTTTGCTCTGCCATCCATATTGTATTATGATTTGATGATACTATGTTCTTTTTCCAGATTCTGGAACCATGCTCGAGCAGTTTGGCGTATCAACCACCTAACCCTTGGACCATGGGTATTCTAGGACTGCTTGCCGAAATTTATGCAATGCCAAATTTGAAGATGAATCTCAAGTTTGACATTGAGGTATAAGTCTATATCCCATCCCACCTATGCAGTTGACTGGGAAAGCAAAAGATTTCTTACTTTAGTTTCTCACGTCAGGTGCTGTTCAAGAACCTGAGTGTTGACCTTAAGGATGTCATACCCACGGCTCTTCTTAGGGATAGAGTACGGGAAGTTGAAGGTAATCCCGATTTCTCCAATAAAGACATTGGATCTTCTCAGCCACCCACCGCAAACGAGGCGAAGCCTGGAGTTATACCCGCAAGAAAGCAAGAGCAACCCCTTGATGTTGCGGCTCCTCATGCTGGTGGCCATCCACGGATTATACCTCAGGTTAGTGCTTCAGAAATTATATATTGTTATATAATCATTTCTGACGTTGATTATGCAATGGTCAGTATGCACCGTCTCCTCATATTTCGCCTGGCATGTTGACGGACGATGAGAAGTTGGTGAGCTTGGGGTTCTCAGATCAGCTTCCTTCTCAAGGGCTACTACATGGACAGACACCATTTTCAGTTAATCAGGTTTTTTTCATTTTTGTTTGTGGTTGTTTCTTTATTTTGGGAGGCAAATTCTTGTTGTTGAGTTTCAATTTGGATATGGTGCAGCTATCTGTGCCAGCAACTAATATTGATCAACAAGTTGTCGTCAATAAAAAGCTTCAGGCTTATGGCCTTCACATGCATTTCCAGAGGTCAGTAGTAGTTACAGAAAGTTATACTATTCCACTTTACCAGAAAAACTTAGGCCATTTTCTAATGCGTCATGTTCTGTCCATTTCAGTGTCCTCCCAGTTGCCATGGATAGAGCTGTTAAGGAGATAGTGTCAAGTATTGTGCAGCGCAGTGTCTCTATAGCAACCCAGACTACAAAGGATCTTGTTTTGAAGGTTTGCTTTTTAAGATTTGTCGACTTTTAATCATATTGCTCTGTATTGCTTACCAAATGTTTGCTAATGATAAGGTTGTCTTATCTTTTCTCTGTTTTGCAGGACTATGCTATGGAACCAGATGAGACTCTCATACGAAATGCAGCACACCTGATGGTTGCAAAGCTTGCTGGGAGTTTAGCTCATGTTACTTGCAAGGTAGAATGGGCTTTTTTTTTCCTTACTTGATTAGACATGTTTGTTGTTTCAAATTTTCTCCAATAATTTATTTATGCGACCTGTATTGTACATTTTCTGTTTTTTGTTACTTTAGGAACCTTTGCGGGGATCAATTTCAAGTCAGCTTAGGAGTTTGCTTCAGGGATCTAGCATATCAAGTGAACTTCTTGAGCAAGCAGTTCAACTTGTCACTAATGACAACCTGGATCTTGGCTGTGTCTTGATTGAGCAAGCCGCTACAGAGAAGGTTGGATAAATAGTCATTCTTTAAGGTCTAATGCTATAAGTGCTCTTACGTCATCTGGAGCTGATTTATGACAACTCACCCATCCAAAGAACATGTCTGATAAATTGATGAGTGTTAAAAAGAATAGTAACTAATATGGATTTCGATAATGCCCCATGTTAAGGCTGAGATGGCCGAGTAGCAATTGGCAATTCTTGAAAGCATATTTGGGTTTGGTATCACACTAGGTTTCATATCTTTTGGTGTCGGAAGTGGATGAATCTACTAGGCAATTGTCCATGAGAAGAAGTCTGTTATGTTTGAAGTGCCAGAAGTTCAGACTTAACATGCATAGCAGTTTTCTATATCTTATATAGCTTGTTGTTCCAGTTTTTATAAAACTAAAGGAAGAGACACAAGTACTTCGAGTTTTAATAATATTTTGTGAGCATGAAGGAAGAGAAAAAACTTGGGGTGGATTGGAAGCTCTGGGGAATGGTAGACTTCTTGAATATAGCTTAAAACGAGGCAATGTTGGAGTTGCTAAAATATAACCTGTTCTACAAAGATACAATGTGATTTTTTTTTTGTTTTTGTTTTTTTGGGCACAATTATCAGGAAAGCGTGAACGATCATAGGCAGGATTGGGGGTGAAATTCTGTGATTGAGAATGTTTGTGTATGGTGTTGCAAGACATAGGATTTTGAGTAAACCACAATAATTTTTGGAAGTAGGGTATACGTGTCATACCTCTTACTTTATTTATTGTCACTATAGAAAGCTTAAGAACATGCAAAATCTATCTACGAAGTTGATTTGCAGTGGAACTGTTATTTGAGCTCATTGTAGTATAAGTTCATCCATTTTCTGTCCAAATATCATATTTGAGTTTCTTAGTTGTTTGGTGCCTCTATCTTTGTTATCACGTCATCGTGTAAGTCTATAATGAGTGCTTGCAATAGCATTTCTAACATAAAGTTGTTCTGTTGCTTGTTGCCATTTGTTGATTAGGGGTAAGCTGAATGTTTGTTCGTTATGATCACATACTAGCATTTCTCATTTCATGCATTAGAACAGATCAATTTGCGTTTCAGTTTGCTTGTTATAAAATGAGAAAGTATGTCATATTACATGAAAAGGAGTACAGTTGAAGGGAAAGGTTGGAACTAAACCATAATTCTCGATGTATAGGTTTTTCTCTGTGATAATTTGTCTGGAAATCAGTATATATAATGGCAATCGAATAAGACCTAACGTGTTGTTAATTGCGACATTTTGCCTGTTTACAGGCAGTTCAAACTATTGATGGGGAAATTGCCCAGCCACTCGCCATCAGGCGGAAGCATAGAGAAAGTGTAGGGCCCGCGTTCTTTGATGCTAGCCTGTATGGACAAGGTCAAATGAGCATGCTTCCTGAGGCTCTTCGTCCCAAACCTGGCCAACTATCACATTCACAGCAGCGAGTTTATGAAGTAGATTGCTTCGACTCATTTCTTTCAAAATTTTATGAATGATGCATAGGGTAATTTGTTATAGCTTAAACCCTTACCGTTAGCTTACTTTCTGGGTAGGATTTTGCTCGGTTTCCAGGACAGAATCGGACTGGTCAGAGCTCAAATGCTGTGCCCGTGGGTCCCTCTGTTTCGGCTGGTAGTGGTGGATTGTCCCAGCAATTTGCATCAGCATCTGGCCCACCAAGTCCTGGCATCTACTCATCAAGCCTTGCAAATGCTGGAATTGCTGCTGTTCCACAGGCTCTGGAAATCGTTTCTGATGAAGTAGATACTAATGGGTCCCAGATTACGAGGTTGTGTTCTGTTTTATCTGATTTTGTCAGTCTCTTTTGTTGATGAATATCTGATATGTAAACGTCCTCACTACTGGGGATTTTTCAGTGGATCTTCAAGACATTTTGCAACTGGTGATGGTTCTAACGATCAAATTCTTGAAGATGACAATGTTGCATCATTTTCTCCCACCTCAGTTCATGACCAGCAAGGGGAGGAACCTTCTAATTCTGTGAAGGTAAGAATTGTTCGGGAAATAATTGTTAGTGTCTCGGATTATACTTATTCTGTGGGATTTTGTGGGTGCAGGAATCGGGGTCTGGTCAACAGCCTATCAATGCAGCCTCGACTTCTGAGCGTCTTGGAAGTAATACCTTGGAGTCATTATTAACCACGGGTGATGCACTCGATAAGTACCAGAATATTTCGGAGAAGGTATTTTTCAAAACGATGTTAGTTATTTTCCCTATAATGTAACAAGACTGAAAAGTAGATTTCTCATGCTAATTTGTCCAAGAATTGTTTTATTCTTTTTATTTTTGGTTTCTTGATCCATTTATTTTATCCTGTTTCAGCTTGAAAATCTGTTGGCTAATGATGATAAGGAGGCAGAAATTCAGGTTACATCTCCACTGACTGTTTGTGTGTAGTG
Organism: Linaria vulgaris; assembly: GCA_948329865.1. Lineage (NCBI taxonomy): Eukaryota > Viridiplantae > Streptophyta > Magnoliopsida > Lamiales > Plantaginaceae > Linaria > Linaria vulgaris. The sequence continues at coordinate 38,427,472 of OX415253.1, forward strand.
CATGCACTTTTGCTTCATTGTTGCTGTTCCTTCTGAATGATTCTGATTATAGTTTTCATTGCATGTGCTCTAAGAGCCGGTATCATACATTCTACTCTATTCTCTTGTAGGGAGTGATTGCTGAGGTTCCTGCCATCATCCTCAAGTGCATTAGCCGCGACGAGGCTGCCTTAGCTGTTGCTCAAAAGGTGTAATGATTTTCTGGGATCTACTTGATTTGTTTTGTAAATTCAGTATTTTAATCTGGATTGTGATTAATGCTGTAGGCTTTCAAGGGCTTGTATGAAAATGCAACAAACAGTGCTCATGTCAATGCTCACCTTGCAATCCTATCAGCCATTCGTGATGTCAGCAAGCTTGTTGTTAAGGAGCTCACTAGTTGGGTATGTGTTTTTACTTAACTGAAACTAGCGTTCTGGTCAATCGTCTTGATTTTCTGGGCCTTTTATTTCTTTTAAGAATTTTCGGATGTGGACTTAAGATAAACATAAACAGACATTGATGTGGTCAAACTAAAAGGAACTCTAAGAAGGGAACTTTTTTTCTTTCGATTGAGGTTGTGTCATTGGTTGTTGTTAAGTTGGCATTCGATAGTGGGCAAAAGGTCTGTAAGTTTGGTTCAGTGCTTACACTCATTTTTACCTCGATCGGGTCCCCTGTGAGAAAGTTCAGTGCTAGCTTGTGTCTTGTGTTGTTTAATGCTTATATTATGTTGATCTCTTGTGGTGATTGTGCAGAAATCTGACTATAATATTTATCTTGTTATCTCACAGGTGATATATTCTGAGGAGGATAGGAAGTTCAATACAGATATTATAGTTGGTCTTATTCGCAGTGATTTATTAAATCTTGCTGAGTATAATGTCCATATGGCAAAGCTTCTCGATGCAGGAAGGAACAGTACGTATCAAAATGCTTGCTTCCTTTTTTTGTGGTAGATAATTTAATATAATTGTCTTGTCATACTGTACAGAGGCCGCGACAGGATTTGCTATTGCTCTAATCCAGTTGTTACTTGTGAATGATTCTAAAGTGATATCCGAACTACACAATCTCGTTGATGCTCTGGCAAAGGCATGTCCTTCTCAACGTTATCTTATATACATCATAAATTAAATGCTTAATGAGTTCTGAACGTTTTTTTTTTGTGTGTTTCAGGTTGCCGCAAGACCTGGGTCTCCAGAGTCATTGCAACAACTTGTTGAAATTGCTAAGAACCCTGCTACTAGTTCTGCAGCTTTGTCTGTGACCATTGGGAAGGAGGACACCGTTAGGTTCTCTACTGACAAAAAGGTCTTTGAAGTCTCTTCGTCCCCGCACGCGCACGTCTATGTACATGTTAATCTCCTATCTTTTTATTGTTTCCCGGGGCATTCATCGTAATGTCTATACTAAATGCTAAGAGTTTAGCGTGTGCTGGAACAGGCTACTGGGCTTCCTGGAGCAAGCAGGGAAGACTACACTCCCTCTGAGGTCATGGACTCAGATCCTGCTGGTTTCCAAGAGCAGGTGAACTTGTATCAGATTCATTATGCGTTACAGTCGTATATTAGGAATATTTTTAGGAGTTTGATAGTAGATGAAGCATTGTGAAAGTTTCAGTATTATCTTGTTGTTTCCTTTCATGCTCTGTAAGGTTTTGCAGCTTTAGTGGCGCTGCAGCAGCAACACCAACTTTCTAGCTCGTGCTATTTCTGAAAAGAAAAGTGCTATTACGAAAACAATGTGACTTCTCCATTGATTTTAAAGATTTCCATAAACCCTTTTCTCAGTACGTGTAAACAAAAGGAAATCCTTTTCCACTAAGTATTAATTGGACTCTATAATTAGAAGTTGTATACGCCAGAGGACTGAACTAGCTGGAACATGAATATGCTGATGCATTTGTTGCTCAGTCTCAGTTGTAAGACTTAAGATCTTAGTTTGGAGGTTAAAAAAATCACGGAACATGGTCATCAGTTGATTGTATCACAGATTTGAATCAGGCTATTGGATTTCCATTTGACACTCATGAACAGCTTGTGATGCCCGCCTCTATGCTTTCTTTTTACATCATGCTCGTCGTTGCTGTGCATCTTATACCTAACCCGTTGTTTACCAGGCCAGGATTATTAAGTACAATTGTTGCCATATTATACCTCACTGACTTGGCGATGATGGAGTTATATTTGTGAAACTGCAAAATTCTGCTTGACCAAGTCATTATAAAATGTGAAATTACAATGTTGAACTTTTGATCTGATATATTTTCTTAATGTTTCCTCATTTCATTTTGTTTCTTGTAGCTGGGGAACATGAGACTTTAGGTAGCATAGATTTTATATGGTCTTGGATATTTACTAGTTTCTCCTTGGAATGATATACCCGTAGGTCACTGTGCTGTTTGCTGAGTGGTACCAAATATGTGAACTTTCTGGAGCAAATGATGCACCCTGCGCTCGATATGTCATACAGTTGCACCAGAGAGGCCTGCTCAAAGGGGATGAAATCTCGGACCGTTTTTTCCGCCAGATCATGGTGAAGTTCCTTAATTTTGATGCTCTTTATTTATTGGATTTTGAATCTCTAACTATTCTCTAATTAAATTCAGGAAGTTTCTGTGGCACACTGCTTAACTACTGAGTCCATGAATTCTAGCTCTTCCCAGTCACATCCTGGACAACCTTTGTCTTTCCTTGCTATTGATATCTATGCAAAGTTGGTTTACTCAGTTCTGAAGGTAGGGGTTACTTGTTACCGTCTCTCTATGTGCTCTCTCGTTTGAGATTGTTGATTTTCCTCACTCCTGTTGTATTGACTAATTCCATTGAAACTTTCAGTTCTGCCCTGTAGATCAGGGATCTAGTAAACTCTCTCTTCTTCCTAAGGTATGAATCCAACTTTGCAAGCTTAAAGAATTGCATTTGGTTGTCTGAAGCTTATATTCCGTTGTTGTTACTTCAGATTCTTGCCGTGGCTGTGAAGTTTATTCATAAAGATGCTGAGGAGAAGAAGGCATCTTTTAATCCCAGGCCGTATTTTAGGCTCTTTGTTAATTGGCTACTAGATTTATGTTCCTTGGACCCAGTGTTTGATGGTGCAAATTTCCAGGTTTGTTGCATGTGCATTCAGTTTATTTCTAATTTTGTAACTTTTTTCTATGTTGAGTGTACTCTGATTGTGGCTTCACATTAACATTACTGTTGGTTTGTCTCTTCTACCTGATCAATACGAAGCTTAACCTGTAATTCTTTCAGGTTTTGACTGCTTTAGCAAATTTCTTCCATGCTGTTCAGCCTCTCAAGGTTCCAGGGTTCAGGTCGGTCGTAGATACTTGACTTGTGTCATATCATGTGTTATACATCTATGTTTTCACCCAGATTCACACCATTATTCTCCTCCTCCCCCGCCAAGTAATAGACGCACGTGTAGGTTGTTATTTAACATGTTTAGGCTCACTAGTTCACAAGATTGGCTTTTCTTTATACACCATTTTATTTAGACTTAGTTTTACTCGTCTGTTCATATATATCTTAGTATATAGAAGAGCTAACATTTTTATTTTAACGTTATCAAAATTCTTCTGTGGGCTATTTTTCGACCTTGTTCATCTCATATAGATATCCTTCCGTCATAATTTTGATTCGGTTTTTTGCCAGATTTATGCCTTATATTTTCAGGCACAATTTGACGCCACATTATTTTTACTCCCTGTCTGCTATATTTTTAGCTCTTAAAGATTGTATGTTTTTTGGTCCCCTAACCTGCCATGTTTTTTCAGCTTTGCATGGCTTGAGTTGGTGAGTCATAGGAGTTTCATGCCAAAATTACTCGCAGCCAATGGGCAGAAGGGATGGCCGTATTTACAGAGGTTACTGGTGGACTTGTTTCAGTTTATGGAGCCATTCTTGAGGAATGCTGAACTTGGAGAGCCGGTATATCTCTTTTGTATGATGAATTTTCCTTTTTTATTGACCATTAGCAGATTTTTATGCAGTTGGTCCTTACTGTTTTACATCTTATCTTTAGGTTCAATTTCTCTATAAAGGGACACTTAGGGTGTTACTGGTTTTACTCCATGATTTTCCGGAGTTCCTTTGTGATTATCATTTCAGTTTCTGTGATGTCATCCCGCCGAGTTGCATACAGATGCGAAATATAATCCTGAGTGCATTTCCTCGCAATATGAGGCTCCCAGATCCTTCTACGCCCAACTTAAAGGTCTGTACATAATCTTTTCTTATTCTTTTTTTATTTTCCCTGGCAATTCAATTTCAGTAACTGACACGTCAGTTCAAAACTTTAGATTGATCTTCTGGCGGAGATTAGTTTAGCACCTCGAATTCTGTCTGAGGTTGATGCGGCACTTAAAACAAAGCAGATCAAGAGTGAAGTTGATGAATATCTCAAGGTAAATAATAAAGAAACTAGATGATGGTTTTTGAGTCAAATACATATGGAAAATTGGCTGCATATGTCGTATAAAGTAGCAATTACATTTTTTTTTTGGGTAGAGTAATCTTTAATGCACTGTGCTATTACATTCTTTTAAATTTCTTTTTTTGTATCATTGTCATCTTGATGGATGTTGATTTATGCTACAGACACGGCAACAAGGATCCTCATTTCTCTCTGAATTAAAGCAGAAGCTTCTACTTTCTCCATCTGATGCGGCTCGAGCAGGGACTCGTTATAATGTTCCTCTGATTAACTCCCTTGTACTTTACATTGGGATGCAGGTATTTCCTTGCTTGACTTCGTTTCTTCAGAAACTAATAGGCGGGAGAAGTTCTTTCTCATTTGTGTTACTTATATTTCCTTTTAGCCTATAATATCATTTCCAGTCTTAGTATTACTTACGCTGTTATGGTCAAATCTTTGGAAATCTCTCTAGGCAATTCAGCAGCTGCAGGCAAGAGCACCCCCTCACTCACAATCAATGGCAAGTATGACTGCTTTCTTGGTGAGTGCTGCTTTGGACATGTTTCAAATATTGATAATGGATCTAGACACGGAGGGCCGCTACCTATTCTTGAATGCTGTTGCCAACCAGTTGCGTTATCCGAACAACCACACCCATTACTTCTCTTTCATTCTTCTTTACCTCTTTGCGGAATCAAACCAGGTGCGTATGGCTTCTCTTACCTAATTGGGCCCATTATTCGTAAGACTTATCTCTCATGGCGGCATAGGATGGAAAAATCATGACTGCATGTCAGAGAAAAATAATGAACAAACTATACTCACTTAGATTTCTCATGATACTGTAAACCTTAATCGTGGATCAAACTTTCTAAACACAATTTTGACATGGTAAGGCAAGTTTATTGCAACACTATTTTTCTAGATTTTTTGAAATATTTTGAAAATATCTCGAGAAATGGAAAGGGTTTCTAATATTTAGTTGGCAGAAACTTACTCGTAAGCGAAGTTTTATTCTATCATCATTGTGATCATATTTTATATTTTCACTATTAGTGGAGTAGACAAGTGTGCCTTTTCTGTTTGTTCCAAATTGATATTTAATTCTTGTGTGGTTTCGTCTTTTTTCATATTTATTCTGCCTTTTAAGATCGCGATTCATTTATCGACTTGAAAACTTGTATTCTGTGTGTGGGTATTGATCCATTGAAGAGGGAATGATCTGTTAACGACATTTATTCTGTTGCAAACAGGAAATGATTCAGGAGCAAATTACTCGAGTTCTCTTGGAACGCCTTATAGTTAATAGGCCTCATCCATGGGGTCTTCTAATAACATTCATCGAGCTCATCAAGGTAGAGTCCTATCTATAGGGAATCATGCCATCTACACTCGAATTCACTTAAGTATCTCCCACTGTTTGAATATCTTCAAAATCTCTGCTTGAAAGTTAATTATTTTTGCACTCAGTGTACCAAAGTTTGAATGGTTACAGATAATCCTTGGGTTTTTAGTGTTTTAAGAGCTACTGGCAGGACATAATTACTCGAGCTATTTGAGAGTTTCTTGTAGTTGGACCTAACTTTAGCGGAGTAGAGTGTAATTGTCTCTTATTTATTGTTCCTTGTGTGCTCTTGCGGTACTCTTAGGCCCATTGTTAATGCTATAGTTTTCCGTTCATGTGGCAGAATCCTAGATACAATTTCTGGAGTCGATCTTTCACAAGGTGTGCACCAGAGATTGAGAAGCTTTTTGAATCTGTTTCGAGATCGTGTGGGGGCCCAAAACCTGTCGATGAAGGTGTGGTATCTGGAGGGATACCAGATGCTATGCATTAAACCTTTGTAGTGGGGCTCTCTAGATGACTTCAAACTAGTTTGTAAATTCTCACATTTTGCGCACTTGGCTGTATTTATTTTTTTGAATCTTTGTAAACTAAACAATTGAACTCCGGTGCTAGTTATCTACCAGGTGGATTTCTCCCCCCGTAATTTATGTAAAATACACTGATTTCATCTTCCTTTTTTGTCTTCCTCACATAACACGTTCTTTGTTTTCTGTTACATAATTTGTTTATTAATTTTAGATTGTTAGATCATGGAATCCCGTTAGAGGATTACTAATAATGGCACTCAATATGAGGCAAGTATTTGTGAAATTTAGTCCAAACAACCTACAGGTTTAACCCTTTGAAACCTCTTGAACATTCGTTGGTACAGATTCTATCGTATCCAAATTCTGGTGTTGTTTTGCAAACTCTACTAAAAAAGTAGTTCATAAATTAAGTTCAAGCTCTAAAAATTAGTATTAAGTCGGAAGTTGAGTGTTTGAAAAATTATTTAAAAAATGTTTTTTTTTAATTTTTTTTTTTATCTTTTATAGTAGTGTTCGCAAAAAAAAAAAAAAAAGTGATGTTGTTGATTCTTCATTGAAATGGTTGTAATGCTCATAACATATATATTAGGTCGAATTATTGAGAATTATTGAAAATGCCCAAAAACACTAATTCTTTTGTCTAAATATGTCCTATAAGTCTTTAAGCGGGCTTATAGTTAAAAATGTCCCGTAACTTATAGTTAGAGGGCACTTTTACTAATTAGCTAATTTTTTTTCTATTAAATCTTTAAACTTGTATATACTTGTTAAATTATATAATTAATTATCTAAATTGTGCTAATTCTAATTATCAACTTTAAAAAAAAATTTAAACATGTATTTTATACATGTTATTTAAATGAATTAGAAATAAATTCTGAAATGATAATTAAAATATATTTTCAATTCAAAAATAAAATTAATTTTATCATACCAAATGTAAGGTGTAAAGAATTATTTCCTCACTCACCCCACCTAAATTTTAAGTAAAGTGGGACATAATATAATTCTTTACACCTTACATTTGGTATGATAAAATTAATTTTATTTTTGAATTGAACATATATTTTAATTATCATTTTAGAATTTATTTCTAAAGTATTTTTTTTAAAAGTTGATAATTAGAATTAGCACAATTTAGATAATTAATTATATAATTTAACAAGTATATATAAGTTTAAAGATTTAATAGAAAAAAATTGTCTAATTAGTAAAAGTGCCCTCTAACTATAAGTTACAGGGCATTTTTAACTATAAGCCCGCTTAAAGACTTACAGGACATATTTACACAGAAAAATAAGTGTTTTTGGACATTTTCATCAGCCCGAAAACTTACAGGGCAAAAAGTAAAGACTTACAAGGCATTTTCAATAATTCTGCCTATATGTTATCACTATTTTATGTGTTATAGTATCATTTAATACAAGTAACAAAAATTAATCATAGAAAGTCATAGAAAAAAAACTCTTTATAAATATGATTATAAGATTACACGATATTGTTATTTATTTTTGTAGATTAATATTTTTAAATTTGTAGCAATATAACCTAATATTTATTCACATAAAAGGTTTAAGCTTCTAATAGTGAAATTTTATGAAGAAACACAAGAAGAAGTTCACGAGAGAAATAACTCACGCATATGATAAAAATAAATTTGAAAGTGATAAATTAAAAAGACTTTGTATCTAAAACTCGAATTGTATATATTAGTTATTGTTAGATATATGGATATTATTGGTTAGTAAAGAAGCAAGAGTATAATTATACATATATATTTTTGATGATGCATATTCGTAAACGTTCCTAAAATAATGATGAGAAAATGAGTACCTTACAAAAATTACTAAGAGGTGTGAGGCAAATACCCTGAGTACGCCCCCCTCAAGAGAAAATACTCGGCACACCCGAGGTACTAGGAAAAACAGATCTCCGAGCCATGTATTTGACCATTCCATTTTGGTTCGTTTTAAGCTAAGTAATAGTTAGCTCTATTATTTATGTTTCTTATATTCATATACCAAAATCATTTAATAAGTAGATTTCTTCTTCTTTATGTAGCACAGCATTGCATTTTTTTTCTTTTCACAGTTAAATAACAGTTGGTTTTTATTTTGATGTCTTTTTGTGAAAAATAACTACTTAAAAGTTTCAACTTTCAACACAAAAGTAAGTAAATTATAATTACATCCATAACCATAGCATAACTTAATTTTTTCTCAAAATTGTAAGAATCATAAGAATTACACAAACAATAACGCATACCACACACAATGTTTTTAATAAATAAACTCAGAGTATTGCGTTTCTTTGAATCGTGAAGACAATAGAAATTCACTAAACAAAATTAGTAATGAGATGTTTATTTTTCAGGAACTGCCTGATAGTTTTCAAGAGGTGATAATGAATTCGTTACTGTTTTCAAGGTTTATTAAATCGTAAGTAATCATTTTTTAGGTTTACTTAATAATGTTGGTGTTATTTAGTACTTGGAACTAATAGAGGGGCAATTACATATAAAATCTAAATTGTTGCCGAGATTTGGTGAGATTAGAATACAGATTATATTTTTGCTTGTCTCACAAACATTTAATTAGTCTACGAGACTATCACCATCCGAAAATTACGGACATGCGATTTTGTTATAGAAATAAACTCGTTTAAACTTCACTTTTAGATTCCGTTCAATGTCGTGGCTCTAAGATTTAAATAAGTATGTTAGTTGGTAATAATCCCTGGTGTCGTATTTGATTATATAAAAATATTTATATTTGATCATCTTAATTTTTGTTAATTCGCATGTTTAGTGTAATATATACAACAATTGCGTGAGCTGGAGGGAAAGACGTTATAACCGTCTGACAGCTAACAAATAACATCAAAAGAAAATAATTACAAGTTGACCCCAATAAAATGAAATGTTGATAGATTAGATCCTTAATGCAATTATAAACTTAACACGATCCCCTCAAGTTGGAGGTTGGTGTGGATCACCGAGCTTCAACTTGAAACTTGAATGATGGAGGGAAGTAGGAGGCAATGATCTAGTGAAAAAATCAGAAGTTGGACAATGGAGAGGAAGTGTCAAACCAAATTTGAAACAGTCCCTCACTAAGTGATAATCAATGTCCAAATATTATGTAAGCTCAAGAAGAAGGGGTTTTGAGTTATATGAACGGCTAACTTGTTGTTACAAAGGAGAGGAATGGGTAAGGGAACAACCACCTACAAATCAGTGAGAATATAGGAAATCCAGTGCAATCCCAAGTAGTGTTGTCCATGCTTCTGTATTCAACCTCTGTAGAGGATCTGAAAATAATAAGTTGCTTCTTTGTCTTCCAACTAACAAGAGAGTTGCCTAGGAAGACACAAAACCAATGAGTGATCTTCTGGTATTAGGACAAGACCCCCAATCAACATCACTATAAGCAGTGAGCTTGAGTGGACCGATAGTAGGGTAAAAAAAGACCAAAAGAAGGTGATCCTTTAAGGTAATGAAGAACTTGTAATGTTGTGGCCCAATGCTCCTATTGGGAGAAGTGTATAACCTGGCTGAGCTGATTTACAATGAAACAAACATCCTGATTTACAATGAAACAAACACCAGGTCGAGTAATGTTGAAGTCGAGGAGCCTACCAATTAGTCTTATGTACTAGTCAGGATGCTACACCAAAGTACTAGTTCCAGTAATTTTTAGATCAGTAGGGCAACGAGTAGATGTAGGTTTACCCCATGTGAGACCATCATCACTCAAGATATCTAGAACATACTTGTGTTGGTTAATGTATAGACCATTAGAGCACCGGGAAAGTTCAAGTCCAAATAAGTACTTAGCTTCCCCTAAATTTTTGATGGTGAATGATGACATCATACACATACTCTAGCAAAGCCACAAAGGTGGTGCCAATCCCTTTTGTCAACAAACAGTTGTAAAATTTTGATTTGAGTGAAACCAATGGAAAGTGAGCTGTTAGTGAACTCCCAATTTCACTGTCTTGAGGCCTGCTTGAGGCAAAAGAGTGACTTAATAATAGCAAACTTCTCCTAGTTTAGTCGGAGTGTAACCTTCCAGTGGCTTCAAGTACATATCTTCATCTAAAATCATGAAGAAAAGCATTGTTGATATCTAACTTATGTATATACCACTGATAATGATGAGAAACGACAAGTAGCAATCTCACATGAGAAGCTATCAGTGTAATCAATGACAAAAACTTGATTGTAACCTTTGGCCCCAAGTTTTGCTTTGTGCCTCTCAATTGGTGCATAGGATTGAGTTTCAATTTGAAAATCCAACTAGACCCAATAGGGTGCTTTCCAGGTAAGGGCATGAGGGTCCAAGTATTGTTAGCCTCCAAAGTTGCAACTTCTTGATGTTGGGAAAGGTAGGAGGACTGTATCTGGAGCCAACAAAATTAGTGCCTGATGCACTACCAATAGGATCAGCTGCACAACTCAAAATATAATCCTTCAAGTCTGCAAGAATAAATGAGGCTCTGATGCTTCTCATGGTGGATCATATGAACTAAGTAGTAAGGGAGGAGGTGCAAGAGTGGTAGCAGGGACATAAGCAATGCTAGGTGAAGAATCTAGAACACTGACATGTGAATTTGGATCGTTAGTGGTATCTTGTGTTTTAGGTAAATCGTGAAGAAGTCCCCTGCGTGACATGAGTGAGACAAGTGTCAGAAAAGGTCTCTGAAGTAGAAATCACAAACGATAAGGGATAGGTCACATGTTCAACAACATTAGAGGCATATGAGAACTGTGTCCCATGAAAAATCACATCTCTTGTGATGACCACCTTGCTGTGAGAGAAACTTTAAACCTTAATAACTTAAGAAGCATCCATTGAATTCTCTAGATTCTCACTTATTTTTATGAGGCTTGGTGTCTGTAAAGTAACATAAACAACCAAATACCTTCAATGAGTAAAACTCGGGTCCCTTACCATACATGAGTTCATAAGGCGTGCACCATAACTGAGAGGGAGTTTTGTTAATCATGTAGGTGACCATGAGCAATGCATAACCCCAGAAGGTGATGGGCATGTTAGCTTGAAATAATTGAGGCTGGGTGATATGTATAAGGTGTTATGTTTCTTCTCAACTACACCATTTTGTTGGGGGTGAATGAAGTAAGTTTCTGATTAACAATGCCATGTCAAGCAAACAATTGCTAGCAATTGGTATTAATAGGCTTTGTCCCTTTGTCTGATATGAAATATATGACCTTTGTAGAGAATTGTGTGGAGACATAAGCAATAAAATGTCTTAGAAGATCAAAAACCTGAACAAGACTGGACAACAAATATGTCCAAGTAGACCTACTGTAGTCATCCACCAAAGTCAGAACATAATGTGCATTGTTAGGAGTTGGCACCTTATAAGGCCCCCAAAGATCAATGTGAAGTAATTGAAAATGTGCATATGCAAGCATCTTGCTCAAAGGAAAAAGGTTCTCTATGTTGCTTTGATATATGACTAGTCATCAAGGAATCTGAGAATTTATTTGCAGTAGGGATACATGAAATATGCTTCATAGCAGTATAAGATGCATGCCCTAATCAATTATCCCGAAAAGCAACAAAGTGAGAATCAAAAGTGGCATTACAAGAAATGTGTGAAAGAGAAGTACATGCACACAAAGACTTGTTGAAACTATAGGTGCAAGACCTAGAATGTAAAGGTTCCCTTTCATATTTCTAAAGACAATGATTTGCTCAGTCTAAAGGTCCTGCAAGAGACAATGATTTGGTAAAAAATGAACTTGATATTGGAATCCACTGATAATTTGTGAACTGAGATCAAATTGAACTTAAAATCAGTAGTAAATAAAGCATTATTCAGGAAAGTTTGTAATTCATCTGCGCATTGCCAATTTGTGACATCAATTTAACTAATCCATTTGGTAGGTAAATAGGTGTGTGTTGTCGTATTTTGCATGACATAGAAAGCACTAGGGCCATCAATCACATGATTAGACGCCCATGTATCTAAAATCCAAGCACCAAGATGTACAAAATGTAGAGGAGAGGTATTAATACCAGCAAAGTCTCCATAGTGAGCAAAGTTAATGTGCCCAACCTCACCGTGGAGCATCTTCTGAGCCTGATCAGAATGCATCATAAGCTTCATCATATTGAATAATTTATGCGGAAAAGAGTCAACTGAACTAGAACCAGTACTACCACCTGAACTAGAGCTACTATTGCTAGCATGAAGTTGTGTAGGAGGCTGATGAATCAGATAAGAGTGCATTGCGTTGGCATAGGATTTTCCACTGGATGAGCATTTCTTCTCCTTAAGATCTTCATACCAGCCAGGGATACCAACCAGCTTGAAACAAGTATCCATGGAGTGACCCTTAGGCTTATAGTAGTCACAAAACCTATCTGCATTTCTCTTTTTGTAATCCCTAAGAGACAAAGATTGTCCAGGACTTTTGTAACCATAATCAGGTAGTTTGAAACCATAAGACTTAAGCCAGGAGAGCATCATTATCAAGAGGCTCATCAATGAAAACCTCCTTATGCTTCTCAATTCTCAATGTCGTAACATAGGCTTTCCCAACTAGTGGTAGGGGTTTGATACTTAAGATCTGACCACTAACTACATCATAGCAACCATATAAACCCATCAGAAACTGCATTAACCTATTAAGAGATTGAAAAGCCAAAGAATTGCGGGCAATCTCACTAGCGCAAAGATTTGTAATATCAAAGTGACAAGCAACATTTGGCACAATATAATTAAGTTCATCCCGAAGACTTTTTAAAGTAGTGTAATAAGCAAAAACAGAGGATGAACCTTGTGAAATAGAGGCTACCTCACACTGGATCTGATACAACCGAGATCCAATAGTGCGTTTTAGCTGCTTTTACAAGCCAAAAGCAGAATCTACAAATAGGAAATCATCACTAAGTTTCTTAGATGGATAATGCAAAATTCATGAAGTGACCATAGAGTCAACCCGCAACCATTCTTCCAGATTCGAACGATCATCATGAGGTCTTATCACTGCACTAGTGATGAATCCGAGCTTTCATTTTGCACCTAACGCAAGGCAAACCAAATGACTCCATGGTAAGTAGTTAAAGATGCCTTCAAACGGCATAGAGGTGAGACGCGTGTCAAGATTATCATATCCTTGCAAAAGTAATGAACCAATGGTTGATCCGTCGTTAACGACAGTAGACGGTGGTACAGTCGGTATAATAACCGGACTTGTCATCGTGAAAATGATCGAAAAGAGTAACGATTACAAAAAATCGTGAAGATCAACTATCGCGCAACAATAGCGATGAAAATCAGAGAAAGAAACGAAACTGAGAGAAGTATCTGGCGATTAATACCATGTTGAAGTGAAGAATGTAAAATATTGAACTGGTGTTGAATGGAATGAATCAAAGTTACACTCACTACTCTAATATATACAACAGCTGCATGAGCCAAAAAGAGGAAAAAAAGAGAGGAGGAAAACAAAGTTATAATCGTCTGACGACTGACAAATAACAGGACAAAAAAATAATTACAAATTGACCTCAACATATTTGAATGTTGAGCGATTAGCTCCTGAAGGCAATTATAAACTTAACACATTTGATACTCTTTAACGATTATCCGAAGAAATCACTTTACAAACATTGAACACATCAACCTATGCTCGAGTTTTCTCTCTGAAGCATGATATTAGTGAATCCAATTTAATTTCCCTAGCCGACATTCGGTGGCACTTTCATAGTATCGTATGCTAATTTAACATTTTTGGCACACTCATTTTAGTCATAGCTACAGGCTAAAAATAGTAAAACACTTATGTTTTTTTTCCTTTCTATTATTTCCGCATTGTATCAGAGCCACCATAACTGAGTTTTCGCGACTCATCGTTTTTTACCGTGTATTATAACTTTAGATATCGTTCTCTAATTAATACCTCTATTTTTCTGTTTCACAAATTTGATAATTATTTAGCATACACATAACTCAAATATTTGGATGCCGGCATAATTCTTTTTATGTTACACGAGGAACTAATTATTTGGGATTGAAATCAAAAAGTTGCATGATCTTAAAAAAAGTTATAAGGCTTTCATGCTGGTCGAAAGTACATCGTCAAGTCTATATAATTTATGTTTATGCACTGAAAATATAAATAATTCATAATTCCCCGTTGTGCATAAATAGGAATATAATACATATATATATATATATAATTTCGTTGATGCTTTCTAGTATAATGCCAACAAGCAATTATGTAAACATAGATATAAAAATATACACATATATAGGCAGGAACCCACACATCAACAATAATATCTGGAAAGCAAATAATTTATATCTACTATATTACTTGAATTCTTTTGAAAATGTTATTGACCAATCAACAAGTGAGTTGATCGATCAAACCTATAATCAGGGAGCTCGTCGGGTATTGAGTCATGTCCAGTCGCTCTAAAAACCTTGATGCTTTTAAGGGGATATTAGATGCTAGGGACGAGAGTTGTGCTCTCGTCCCATTCAGATGGCGCCACGTGTACAAACAGACAAATCCTTTGTACACGTGTCACCATCTTAACGGGACGAGAGCTCAACGATCAACTTCAATTAATCATCAAAACAAAACAATTGACTTAGGTCTTACAATGAATAACCAATTGATGTACTTGTAGCTGTTGTTCATTTATTTATTTGGAGAACAAGTTTATGATAGCAATGAACCTTAGAAGTGTTCAGTTTATGATTTGATACCCATGTCATTTATTTTTATTTTCCCAAAACTCTCGGATTCACCAACATACTTATTACCCGAACTTGATCTATTACCTTTTATCTTTGTACGTCTCACATAATGCACCAACTAAGAAAATAATGGATCCTAGACAAGTTATAATTTCTATTTTTCACAAACCTATCCGATCTAGCTCAGATTCTCCCCCCAATGTTA
Source organism: Linaria vulgaris (assembly GCA_948329865.1). NCBI lineage: Eukaryota > Viridiplantae > Streptophyta > Magnoliopsida > Lamiales > Plantaginaceae > Linaria > Linaria vulgaris. The sequence goes on from OX415253.1 coordinate 38,442,695, forward strand.
TTGACTCAAAACAGAAAACGTTTAGCGTGAACAATTAATATTAGATGACGTTTACATTTACAAGTGTAATATATAACCAAATACGGTTATTTAGCCAGGCCAATGAGCATAAATTATCAATAAAAGAAGTTCCAAGATACTAGAGACAGACCAAGATGAGAACGGAAATTGATTAATAATAGCCCCGAAAACTGTGCATACGATCAAAAAACACCCGGCTAAACAAAAAAGAGCCATTGATGGAGGCAATCAATGACGTTCATATTCTGAGAAGCATAAGAAAAACCCCAAACATTGAACAAAAACCTTTTTAATATAAATAGATAAGATAAAGAACTTGAAAAATGTCATACTCAAGCTTTTGAAATGCTTTGTAATACCTCCAACTACATACTTTCTTTTTCATGTTCTAAAATTTTGCGCAAAGAATCTCTAGTACAAAGTAAACCTCCGTAAAAGCATTCTAAATGTGCATTTGCTCGAGAGTCCAAGATCCAACAGTTTCCAACACACTTCTTACTCTTTGCGAACAAAATAAAGCTTACCCATGACATGAAGTATTGCTACAAAAGCTATGAAACCAATGCTCATCACAAGCACAACATTGGGAGAAATCTTAAGTCCAGGGGCATCATCTGTGTAGAACTGTAGCATGGTTCCACTTGCTCCACCGGCAGCCCCACCACCTGCAGTTCTTCTTCTGCGAAGGTTAGCAGCCGCAGCGGCTGCAGTTCCTCGTTGGGGAGCACCACCACCTGTTGCCATTTCTGCACCCAGAAAATCTAGATTATGAAGGGCAATTAAGAGGAAAAACAAGTCAGTTCTCTATTAAAAAGAGCCCCTGAACAACTTTCATCTATCAATTCTATCCCAACGACAATACCAAAATATCACCATTATTATCAATTTACAACTTTGCAACCCATATCCAGTACCATAAGATGTTCTCCTCCGCGTAAATGGGCTGAGACAATGACATACAAAAGGCTTTCACTCCGCACATTGTTCAACTGTTCCAGGCAGCAACATGATAAATAACCGAGTGCATGGAAAAGCTCTATCAAATACGTTCCCTAAACCCAGTTTTTTCTTGACAAGTCAATTGTAGACAAATCGCAAATGGTATCCAAAAATGTACGATGACGTGAACCTTGTGCCGAGCTTTTTACACAAAAAAAAATCTTCAATGTAAAGGCCAAGCACTACTACTAGGTTACAAACATAAAGGGGAGTCCACGGTTTTTCACATTAGAAGAATTTGAATTCATTTATGTTTCTTGTATGTACATTCAGCAGGAAAGTTTACATTTAAAAGATAACTGTAGTTGCATATGCGTCTGTGAAATTCGGGTATAAACAAGACAAACCTAAAATGGCACAACAAAAAAAAAATGAAACTTGACAATAATTTGAATCCAATATGACCTCGATTAAACTTAACTAGCAGATATCATGATCCCGATCAAAGGGCCGCACAATTCAGATCCACAAATCATTACGGGTTTCGATTTCACAAATTATAAATCAATATAATAAGCACAACAAATTCATAGAATTATTAAAGAGAAGGAGGTCAATAGATCTCTAGTACTAACCTTGATTAGTTAAAAATGAAAAGGGAGGATTAATCGATTCGAACTTCTTCTGTTCTTGTCTAGGGTTTTCACAATTCCAGATCGATCAATCGGTAAAAAAAGATAATTATTTTTCATTATATAAAAGTCAATTTCTTATATATAAGGGGAAACGCATAAGGCTGACCAATTACATGCCGCCACGTAAGCGTCAGTGACCATATAGGCATATACCTTCTGCTCTGAAAAAAGAAATTGGTAACCAAATAATTTTTTTTTTTCTCAAATTCTGAATATTATTCAAATAGAGGTGTGCTGTTCGATTTTATTTTGGAAAAAGAATTATAAAACCAAATAATTTACTTTTCTCAATATCTATAAAGCATCACCCATGGATTAAAATTTCGGTTTCAGAGTAGGTTTCGGTCAGCTAAAAATGAGAAATATTTCGCAATATTTCGATAACTTTTCGGCATATTTTGAAGATTTCATAAAAATCTTGGTTATAACTATCATGAAAACTACGTGTAGTTTTCGTTTCGACTGAGTCAAAAAGCGAAAATATTTTGGTACTTTTCGAGGAAACGCACGAAAATTTTGATCCATGCATTCAACTAGGAGCGAGCGGTTCATATATATATATATATATAACCATTGGTGCAATTTGGGGAGCCTCTGCTCAGTTTCGGTTCTCCTTCAAAACAAACCATTTACCTAACTATTTGAGATAGTTTGATACGAGATACACTAGCACTGACACTAGGTTCTTTTTCACTTTTCTTTTTTGTCTTTTGTCTTTTTGTCTTTTTTTTTTACAAAAAAAAACAAAAAAGAATTACCATATAATGGCATAAAATTACAATTTCTGCAAAAAAATCTGAGATACATGTATCGAAACTATGATTCACCAAAACTTCAAAACATCAGCCGTGTTCGTGTCCGATAGGTATTCGACGCTAACACTTGTCCGATACTTGAAAGTGGCGTGTCAGAAATTTGAGAAGTGTGTGTCCAATAACCGAGTCTGATTGATTATGGTCTTTGTGCTTGCTTAAAATGTAAGTCATAAATTAATACTACTTTAGGCATTTTAGTGTGAAATAATGCACCAACATCTTTAGCATATATATGAAATAACATTTTATTATGCAACATCTTTGGCAATCTTACAAGAATTTTAGATGACATAAACGATATAATATTCTTGACAAAGAAAATAAAAATATTGTAGTTCCATGTAACAGATTAAAACCAGAAAGTTCTAGTACTTTAAAATTTTGGAAATTATTAATATAAACACAACGAGCAAAAATTAAAATAGTGATCTAAAGATTGTTAGTTTCGGTGTATAATAAACAAAATTATAACAATAATTTTCAGAATTTAACATCCTAGTAATTTTCATTAACAAGATATCACATATACAACATAAAATTAATAGAAAAGAAATAACGTAATAAATCAACTTGTACAACAATGGAATGCAACTTGTTGGACGAGTCGGAAGTGTGACCACCTTCCCTTAAGATCACTGTGCCGCGGCTACCGCTTCAAGCACTCGTGCAACAGTGACCTCCAAAGGTACAACGTCCTTCGCCGAACAGCCTCGTGAAGTTTGAAAAATGCTCATTTTTGACCGAGAGATATTTGTAGAACTCTAAAAGAATGCTATGCTATGCAATGTATAAAAAATCTTATGATTTTTGATGCATTTTCACAAGAGTAGATGCTTCTATTTATAGTGTGAGAAAACATGAAATCCGTTCGACACTCATGTCTAACAGATTAAAACCAGAAAGTTCTAGTACTTTAAAATTCTAGAAAGTATTAATATAAACACCACGAGCAAAAATTGAAATAGTGATCTTAAGATTGTTGGTTCCGGTGTATAATAAACAAGATTATAACAAAAACTTTAAGAATTTAACATCCTAGTAATTTTCATTAACAAGATATCACATATATAATAAGAGATTAATCGAAAAGAAATAACGTAATAAACCAACATGTAAAACAATAGAATGCAACCTGTTGGACGAGTCGGAAGTGAGACCCCCTTCCCTTAAGATCACTATGCTGCGGCTACCGCTTCAAGCACTCGTGCAACACTGACCTCCCAAGGTAGAACGTCCTTCACCGAACAGCCTCGTGAAGCTTGAAAACTGCTCATTTTTAACCGAAAGATATTTGCAGAACTCTAAAAGAATGCTATGCTATGCAATGTATAAAGAATCTTATGATTTTTGATGCATTTTCACAAGAGTACATGCCTCTGTTTATTATGTGAGAAAACATGAAATCCGTTCGACACTCATATCTAACAGATTAAAACTAGAAAGTTCTAGTACTTTAAAATTCTGGAAATTATTAATATAAACACCACGAGCAAAAATTGAAATAGTGATGTTAAGATTGTTGTTTCCGGTGAATAATAAACAAGATTGTAACAACAATTTCCAGAATTTAACATCCTAGTAATTTTCATTAACAAGATATCACATATATAACATGAAATTAAACGAATAATAAATCGACATGTACAACAATAGAATGCAACTTGTTGGACGAGTCAGAAATGGGACCCCTTCCCTTAAGCTCACTATGCCGCGGCTACTGCTTCAAGCACTCGTGCAACACTGACCTTCCAAGGTACAACGTCCTTCCCCGAACAACCTCGTGAAGCTTGAAAACTGCTCATTTTTAACCGAGAGATATTTTCAGAACTCTAAAAGAATGCTATGCTATGCAATGTATGAAAAATCTAATGATTTTTGATGCATTTTCACAAGAGTAGAAGCCTCTATTTATAGTATGAGAAAACATGAAACTTGTTCGACACTCACATGTAACAAATTAAAACCAGAAAGTTCTAGTACTTTAAAATTTTGGAAATTATTAATGTAAACACAACGAGCAAAATTAAAATAGTGATCTAAAGATTGTTAGTTTCGGTGTATAATAAACAAAATTATAACAATAATTTTCAGAATTTAACATCCTAGTAATTTTCATTAACAAGATATCACATATACAACATAAAATTAATCGAAAAGAAATAACGTAATAAATCAACCTGTACAACAATGGAATGCAACTTGTTGGACGAGTCGAAAGTGTGACCACCTTCCCTTAAGATCACTATGCCGCGGATACCGCTTCAAGCACTCGTGCAACAGTGACCTCCAAAGGTACAACGTCATTCGCCGAGCAGCCTCGTGAAGTTTGAAAAATTCTCATTTTTGACCGAGAGATATTTGCAGAACTCTAAAAGAATGCTATGCTATGCAATCTATAAAAAATCTTATGATTTTTGATGCATTTTCACAAGAGTAGATGCTTCTATTTATAGTGTGAGAAAACATGAAATCCGTTCGACACTCATGTCTAACATATTAAAACCAGAAAGTTCTAGTACTTTAAAATTCTAGAAAGTATTAATATAAACACCACGAGTAAAAATTGAAATAGTGATCTTAAGATTGTTGGTTCCAGTGTATAATAAACAAGATTATAACAAAAACTTTAAGAATTTAACATCCTAGTAATTTTCATTAACAAGATATCACATATATAACAAGAAATTAATCGAAAAGAAATAACGTAATAAACCAACATGTACAACAATAGAATGTAACCTGTTGGACGAGTCGGAAGTGAGACCCCCTTCCCTTAAGATCACTATGCTGCGGCTACCGCTTCAAGCACTCGTGTAGCACTGACCTCCCAAGGTAGAACGTCCTTCACCGAACAGCCTCATGAGACTTGAAAACTGCTCATTTTTAACCGAAAGATATTTGCAGAACTCTAAAAGAATGCTATGCTATGCAATGTATAAATAATCTTATGATTTTTGATGCATTTTCACAAGAGTAGATGCCTCTGTTTATAATGTGAGAAAACATGAAATCCGTTCGACACTCATATCTAACAGATTAAAACTAGAAAGTTCTAGTACTTTAAAATTTTGGAAATTATTAATATAAACACCACGAGCTAAAATTGAAATAGTGATGTTAAGATTGTTGTTTTCGGTGAATAATAAACAAGATTGTAACAACAATTTACAGAATTTAACATCCTAGTAATTTTCATTAACAAGATATCACATATATAACATGAAATTAAACGAATAATAAATTGACCTGTACAACAATAGAATGCAACTTGTTGGACGAGTCGGAAGTGGGACCACCTTCCCTTAAGATCACTATGCCGTGGCTACCGCTTCAAGCACTCGTGCAACAGTGACCTCTAAAGGTACAACGTCCTTCGCCGAACAGCCTCGTGAAGTTTGAAAAATGCTCATTTTTGACCGAGAGATATTTGCAGAACTCTAAAAGAATGCTATGCTATGCAATGTATAAAAAATCTTATGATTTTTGATGCATTTTCACAAGAGTAGATGCCTCTATTTATAGTGTGAGAAAACATGAAATCCGTTCGACACTCATGTCTAACAGATTAAAACCAGAAAGTTCTAGTACTTTAAAATTCTCGAAAGTATTAATATAAACACCACGAGTAAAAATTGAAATAGTGATCTTAAGATTGTTGGTTTCGGTGTATAATAAACAAGATTATAACAAAAACTTTCAGAATTTAACATCCTAGTAATTTTCATTAACAAGATATCACTTATATAACAAGAAATTTATCAAAAAGAAATAACGTAATAAATTGTCCTTTACAACAATAGAATGCAAATTGTTGGAAGAGTCGGAATTGGGACCCATTTCCTTAAGATCACTATGCCGCGGCTACCGCTTCAAGCACTCGTGAAACACTGACCTCCCAAACTACAACCTCCTTCCCCGAACAGCCTCATGAAGCTTGAAAACTGCTTATTTTTAACCGAGAGATATTTGCAGAATTCTAAAAGAATGCTATGCTATGCAATGTATGAAAAATCTTATGATTTTTTATGCATTTTCACAAGAGTAGATGCTTCTATTTATAGTGTGAGAAAACATGAAATCCGTTCGACACTCATGTCTAACAGATTAAAACCAGAAAGTTCTAGTACTTTAAAATTCTGGAAAGTATTAATATAAACACCACGAGCAAAAGTTAAAATAGCGATCTTAAGATTGTTGGTTTCGGTGTATAACAAGATTATAACAACAATTTACAGAATTAAACATTCTAGTAATTTTCATTAACATGATATCACATATACATCAAGAAATTAATCGAAAAGAAATAACATAATAAACCAACATGTACAACAATAGAATGCAACCTGTTGGACGAGTCGGAAGTGTGACCCCCTTCCCTTAAGATCACTATGCTGCGGCTACCGCTTCAAGCACTCGTGCAGCACTGACCTCCCAAGGTAGAACGTCTTTCACCGAATAGCCTCGTTATTTTGGTCTTATTCGTCACGATAATAGAACAAGTAAAATATTACAAAATGAGATCAAAACAATGCTATCCAACTTTATTAACGGACTAGCTTGGTGCAGAATACTTATTACAAACTTATTAGGAAGAATAACTAAATTACAATATTAATGTAGCATATCGAATTGTAGGTATTCGATGCTGACGTGTCGAATGTCTTCGTTCGATGCGGAATAATTAACACTGATTCAAAGTAGTTCTGGAAGGTATCGAATTCGATGCGTGCAATAGGTGTCGAATTCGATGCGTACGTTGGCGTGTCGAATGGACGAACACTATTTAAATGCGTATCGAATGAGTGACGTTCGATCCGAGGCATGTCGAATGAGAGGCGGTTCGATGCTGACTGTACTGAGGTGGTTAACTTCCCGAAAAGTTGCACGGAACTCAAGGGGACGGGCTATTTATAGAAACCGTCCCATGGGACCCATAAACCAAAATAGAAAGGGGCATCAAATCGTGCCTGTTCGATGCGCGCATTGAATAAGGGCTATTCGATGCGCTAATGGGCTGGCCCAATAACAACGTATCTACATGTGGATTCGATGCGCGCATCGAATTCTCTCAATTCGATGCGCTTATGGGCCGACCCAATCAGAATGTATTGGGCCAATCTTAAATCACCCCCATCATATAGTCCCCCCAGTTTGGGAGACGATATCAACGTGGAGATCGTCTTCCAAACTTTAAAAACAATATTTGGGATTGCTTTGAACGGTCTTCGCCGTACGCATGTAAAGTTTTAGACATATTATCAAATATTTTACTGATTTGGGATATTCCTATTCATAGTATAGTTCGGAGCGGTTCACAGTGGTCCTATGAACATTAATTTAACGCCTCGAATAGCTGCAATTCGATGCGTAAATTAGCCCGCATCGAATTATGCTTGTTCGATGCGGTCCCTCAAATGGGCCTGATGGGCCTCGCGACACCTATATAAGGGAAACACTGTCGTGAGGAGCTCTCTGCCAATGCACTTTGCTCTTCAGGTGAGACGCGTCATTCGATGCGATCCGCATCGAACGGTCACCGATTCGATGCGATCAACATCAAATTGGGATGATGCGATGCGCTAACATTGTTGCTTTTTCTCTCGTTAAATGTTCATATGTGCATTTCTAACCTGTTTCTCTTTTGTTTAGGATATTTTCAATCAAGCAAAAGCTTTTTCTACCGAAAATTCGATCAAGGTAAAATTTTTGCCTTTTATTTTGCTGGGTTATTTCTTTTAACAAGTTCATCGTTATGTATGTTTGAGTGATGTGCGAGAGTGTAGAGTGACGTATTCGTCCTTAGTTAGTCTCTATTTTTAATTTATTTCAGTTCATTCTTGTCAAAGATGGTGAGCAGTAACTCCAGTTCTGACAGTGAGTCAAGTACTAGCTCTAGCTCCAGTTCCATTAATAAGGGGAACCCTACGAATGCTCCCGCAGGCCCGAACGCAGTTCAAGTTAATGAATACGAATCAATAGATATAGAACTGTTGGATTCGCCTGCGCAAAACAACCCTGCTACAAACTTAGAACCCGTACCTGAAGTAGACAGTGATGACTTGTCCGCGTCATCCTATCGGGATAATCGCGCTCCGATCGAGGGTGAAGAGGACGTAGATTATATTAATAGGGAGTTTGATGATCATGTCGAGGTCCCAAGAATGGCCTACGATCAATATATCTATCGTCTCCAATATAGGCGTAAGGGGCTCCGCAAAAAATTTGATATACCCAATAAGTATCGGATCGTCCTTCCGGGTCCAAATGATCGGATGCATACCCCACCACCCGGTCACATGACTGTATTTGTTGGACAGCTCTTGAACGGTATGCACTTCCCAATTCCTTTTGAGCTAAGATGGCTTCTGAGGATGATAAACCTTGTACCTGCGCAACTTACGCCAAATTCTTATGGGAATTTGATTGGCTTCATCATAGTCATGAAGGCTTTGCGCCAACCACAAAGTCCCAATGAGTTTTACGCGTTATTTGAGATTGCGAGGCGTGAAGAAGGATTCTACCATATCAAAGCACAAACGGACCGGAAGTTCTTGAATAGTGGGGCGACCGGATATGGAAAGGATTGGAAAAGAAGATTCTTCTTCATTGAAGAGATTTACGAAGGCGAGTTTGGACGATACCACCGTGAGTGGTACACTGGGGCAAGGGTAATGATTCCCGACGAAGTTGCCATAACTTCATGGGATTGCGAGTTTATCCCCAACTTAGTTAGAGAACATCAATTCAATGTTAGAAAACTTGTCGAAAATCGAGTCCTTTCGTTTGCTAGATTGTCTCCAGTGAAATATAATGGAAGGATGACCCTTGGTAAAATAGCGCAACTCTTTCGATATTTCTGTTTTATGCTTGTTATGATTATAACAATTTATTTTTCTTGTAGCCAAGTACTTCATGAGTCGTCACGCGAGAATGAATCGAGTTGTTGCTGCTGATCTGGCGAGCTCCCAGACCAACATTGTGCCCGAAATTCCTCCTCCCCGAAAGAGAAAGAGTAAGGTCAAGAAGAACATTGTTGGTCCCTCTTCTGCCGCTGCTGTGGATTCAACAGTTGATCCTTTTGAGGAAATGCTGGGGGATAACCCAGAGAATGTGAAAGGCGGTGCTGAGGCATCAGAAAGCACGACAATTGGAACAAGCGGCGATGTTCAAGTCGACAACCAACGCAAGAAAAGGAAAATGCCTCAGACCTGGTCACAGGCCGGAGGGGCTGCTCCACCAGCCGGTCGATCAAGCAGGCCTAGTGCTTCTAATGCCCTGGCCAATGTAGCTGAGCCAAGCGCAGGAGTTGGGCCTAGCCAAGGTCCTCGAGCTCGGGCCGCTGGGTACGAGATCTCAGAGTCCAAAGCCATCGAGCACTTGAGGGCACTGATGCCTGGTCTTGCATTTCCTCTCCCAGTCTCCGCCGAAGAAAGGAAGAGGGTAGAGCGGGACACGCTGCATCTGCTAACAGCGGTAATGATCTCCTTGCTTGAGTTTTATTTCCTTTGAACTGACTTTGTAAATTATGATCTAACTGCTCATTAATTGTTAGGCATGAGGTTTTGTGGACACCATGTTCTCGGCCCTAATGGAATTTTGGGAGACTGTTGGCGGTGGTAACGACGCTGCTCTTCAAGCTGCCCTTGATGAAAAGGAAAAGGCCTTGCAATTGGCCAAAGACTATGCTGCGAAGGCGCATGCTGATCGGGAGGCAGCTAAGGAGGCACGGGTAGAGGCTGAAAAGCTCAAAGAAGAGCTAAACAAGGAAATTAATGACCTTAAGATGGAGGTGGGTGCAGCCAAAGAAGAAGCCCATAACGCCGATGTCAACGGTTATTTGCGCGGCCTCAAAGAGTTAGAATATATACATTTTCATGGCGTTTCACATCCTATTTTCCTGTTATCATTTTAATATATATTTTTCTTATAGGTTTCTCCCCAACAGAAAGTGGAGATAGCTGAAGAGTTTCTCCAAAGTAGCACCTTTCGAGAAATCTGCACTCGTCGAGGCGAGCTCGAGGCTCGGAATGCTCAGGTTCTGTCTGTGCATCAGTTTTACACCACGGAATTTGTTCGTGGCGGTTTCAAACCAGAATGGTTAGACCTGTCTCTATGACCAAATCGAGAAAAACTGCCACCTCATAAAACTTCTGAGCCTGCAGAACCTGATGAGTTCGCCTCACTGCTAGAGAAGGAGGATCTTATTCTCAGGGGACTATCACCACCGCTTAATATGCATGAACCATATCCCTCATCTGAGGAAGAAGAAGATGCCTGAAGCTGCAGCCCTAAGGCTGTTCTATATTTCCATGTTTATGAACAATTTTTATTTTTAATTCAATTTGTGCATGGCGCTGCGTCGCTTCTATGAGCTCAAACATTTTATGCTTAGCGCAATCATACTTTCGAATGTCCGTCTTTAGTTGTTTAATTATTTATTATGCTCATATTTGTTGCCTTTTATTTCAATATCCTTTCTGGGTTTTTTACTTTATTTTGACAACCTGTCGGTTTTTTATCTGCGATGAAGAATTGAGTAATATTTTTGTTTGCACAATTATAAATGTGCTACGTATTATTTTTTCGATTAGGAAAAGGTTTTGCTTGTCTCCTTGGACGCAATTTGACCATTGTTACTCGTCTCCCGAGCGTTTCGTTCATGTCTTTTGAATTGTGAGTTTTGATGGACACTTACAGCGTTAGATATAGTTTCAGTGCCTCGCTTGTGTTGGTAAGTAAATGTGATAATAGTCGCCATCTCAAAGAGAATCATTCGTCCGTCCTTTTTCTTTGTAATATTTTGAATATATTGTGATATTCAAATAGAGTCTGCGTCCCTGCTTAACATTCTTTGGAAATTTTGATATCCCGTATCACGTTGGATAGAGTATCTTTGCTTCTGGATTGTATTTTCGAGAATTACGATAATTCGTGCCACTTTGGACAGAGTTTTTGTTCTTGTAGTTGCCTCAGGGATTTTCAGTATCTCTTGCCACTTTGGACAGAGTTCTCGTCCCTTTTGTTGCCTCTGACTTTCTTTGATTTTCCCGGTATCTCGTGCCACTTTGGACAGAGTTTCCGTTCTTCTAGTTGCTCTAGGGATTTTCGGTATCTCGTGCCACTTTGGACAGAGTATCCATTCTTCTAGTTGCTCCAGGGATTTTCGGTATCTCGTGCCACTTTGGACAGAGTATCCGTCCCTTTTGTTGCTTCTTGGATGTTATGTTCTGCATACATTTTACCATGCAAGTTAGACATATTATAACTCGGTTGATTCAAAGGGAAACTTTTTTCAAAAAAAACTTGAATCCGATTATAGGAGTAAATCAGAGCTTGAGACACAACTCGTTACGAACTATGTTCGGGACATGTAGCTTAAGGAGCAACGGATATTATCCGGTTTACTAGCATATTTGTTTATCACCCATTAGGACGCCTTTGGGAAGTTGTGCCCAGGGATTGAGTCGATTTGTTGCTGGGCAGTAAGGACTATCGGTGTAAGTAATTTCGCTTGATACCCATTTATCTAGGCGCCGCTTGCAGTCAGGAGTTGGCTGTAATCCGCGTGCTGGATCAGCATGTACTCGAGCATGTCGCCTGTTTTGTTTGCGAGGTCGCTAATCGTCGGGAGGTATAAGGTATTATTTGAAAGTATAAGGTTGGGTTGGTTTAGTGTTAATGTACATGTTCATAAACTATTTTCAGAATATTACGGTACCATTGCTACATCAAATTATCTTGTTAGACTGTTTCTATCGATAAGATCACTAATAGAAATATATCAATTGAATCACTGTTAATTCTTGCATTACCACTTGTTTTGTATGAATCTCACTAAGTCATCAAAGACTTATTCCTCATTTTTTCTATATGTCCATTCCCCAGGATAAGACCAACGTGGCAGTATGGATCATGAGAATATTCTTGCCAATCTTGCCTTTTGGAATGTCCGTATAGTTGAAAATGTTTATCAACAGAGCGTAATTATCAAAGTTATCAGCATATTTGTATTTTCAAGACTTCTATTGTGTATATTAAAAGTTAATATTTTTTTATCCTAATGTGTATGGTTGATCCTGGACAGTGACACCCCTTGTTTTAGTCTGAGCTGGGTAAAGTGTCTGGCCTGCACTTAACCAACTCGAGTCGGAACACTACTCATGGGGCGCGGCCGTCACATATACGGCGAGGAAAAATGGAACCATGCTTGAGGGGGTGAATGTCCATGTTCGGTGTGTGGCATATATCATCAATCTTATTGTGCAAGATGGGTTGAAGAGCATCGAAGAGATGTCATGTATTTCACGAATAAGAAATGCCATAAGATTCATGAGGAGTTCACCGGGTAGGTTTAAGAAGTTTAAAAACCATAATGTGAGGATCGTGCCCCATGAGCCCTGCTTCGATCCGAGTTGGTTCAGTGGTGGCCAGCCACTTTATCCAATCTAGACTAAAGCGCAACTCATAGGAAGTAGTCTCACTTGTTTAGGATCAAAACCATACACGTTTTATAAATTATTTTGATATATACAACGAAAGTCTTGGTATTACAAACAACGTGACTATTTTAATGGTTATGCAATAGCGACAAAACACAAAAATTCCAACATGCACGCTTGAACTATTATTCACTTTTTCCATGTTGTCATGTCGATTTTATCCCGAGGAATGGACAGAAGAAATGAGGAATAAGTCTTTAATGACTTTGTGAGATTCGTATAAAAGAACTCGTAATGCAAGAATTAACTGTGACCCACTGGAGACATTTCGAGGAGTGATCTTACCGGTAGAAACATTTCAACTAGACAATTTGATGTAGCAATGGTACTAGAATTTTCATAGAATAGTTAAAGAACTCGCGCTTAACAATAAACAAATCCAACCTTATGACTTCTAATATTCTACCTTATACCTCCCGACGAGGAGCGGCCTTGCAAACAATTAAGAGACATGCTCGAGTACATGTCAATCCAGCACGCGGGTTACAACCAACTCCTGACTGCAAGCGACGCCTAGATAGATGTGTATCAAACAAAATTACTTAAACAGACAGTCTTTACTGCCCGCAGTAACTCGACTCAATCGTTGGGTCCAACTTCCCATTGCTCATTGAGTAAACTGGATAATATCCCTTGCTCATTGAGCTACATGTCCCGAACATAGTTCATTCCTCTTTTCACAATTCAAGAACTAACAGATGAGATTATAATATTGGAGAATTATCATGATTATGAATAGATATGATAAATAATAAATGATTGGATATGATTTAACGATGAGTAAGAAAATCATGTTATGAGATGAGATGCAAAACATGATTATGATGGAATATAGGTTGTTCGAGGTTTGGTAACGAAGTAGTGGGCTTTCTGGAACAAATCAGAAATTGAACCTCACCTTCACTCGTACGAGGAACCTTGATGTCGTTGATTAGTTCGTCAAACCTTTAACAAATTTAAATAATATTAATCAACTGAATTTATAATTTACCACAACAAATATTAGTACTTTTTGAGTTCTCATGTTGGTGAAATTGAAAATGTTTTGGTTACGAATGCTAGTTACAATGTAAATCTTATTAAATAACACATAAGCTTAATTTATGTCATTACACAAAACATGAAAATCTTAGATGATGAATTTAAAGAAAAAATATATGTTTAAATTGAATATCAAATATCTATTGTTTTAACCATCTTATTTATCTCTCAAAATTATCTTAAACAACCATATTTTTAAACTTATGACTGTGAGGATTTATGTTAAAGTCATTTCAACTACAAGTAATGGTGACAAGTAAAGTTTGATTAACTATCCAATTCGATGCATAATCAATCCTTAAAAACATATTACTTAACTAACTCTATGAAAACTCGTCTTTTTAGTCTTTAATCAATCACAAACTTTAATAAGCACACACCAAATAAGTATCATACGAAGTAACACCTTAAAAGGTATAACTTAGTCATTTATTACTTTATTTTACATAGTAAGTTTAAAATGCATATACTTGTTTTATAACTTAAATATAGAGATATAAACATGAGAAATTATCAAATCATGTGATAAGGGATGTTTATTATGATAAATAATCTTATTTGATGATTAGGTCATGAAGTGACAAGAATAATCTTGTAAGACTTATGAAAGTAGTATGTTAAACATGATAAATCTACCATTTAAATGCTATAAATAAAATCACAAAAGTGTCAATTCATGATCATAAATTATAATAATCTAATTATAACTAATACTATGTATGTTAAATTCACATGTGTGATAAATACTTGAATTATGATGGTGGTTTAACTTATAAACTAAGAAAATAAAGGTTGTGTCAAATAAACTAATAAATCACCGCAATTTCGGTTTTACCTTTCATCGGACATCCAAATGAACTTTGTTTTCAAATTTTTTATGGTGTGTATCCAAGATTTTATGAAAATACAAAGGTTTATTATGCTAAATAATTCTTGCAACATAAGAGCTGCTATCAGATTTCTTGGCAGCAGTTTACGATTTATCGATTACGGCCTCCTAGATCATATTATTTGGGAAATATGTCTTCATACAAAAGATAGAAGACACCAAAGAGAGTATATATCCAAAAATAGGTAGTAAACTAATGTTTTTACCATTTGATATGATTTTTAAAGGTGTAGGGGCAGAATCTGCATTTCCTGCACAGTAAATGTTTTGACGTCTTTTTTGGTAGAAAATAATAAGATAAAAATCTGGAAAATTATTTTTCAAATGAAAACATAAAAAGAAAAAACTCTTATTTTAGAGATTTTTTGCAGAATCAGATTATTTTGGGTTGTATAAAATGTTGAACAATGGTGAGTATTTATATGCAAAAATAGTAGTTTAATCATAACTATTTATGTCCCACCTTGATTATTTCATAATAAATCACAAAAATCTGATTTTAATCATTCTCTTAAAGGTGTCATGGCTTACCTCATCAATTAGGTTAATTGCATATTAAGTCCCTCAATTATTTATAGTTAAAATTCAAATAGCTATAATTAGATTTCTTTATTATATACATATTTTCTAATGTAGTTGTTTCTAGGTAATTCAACCATCTTGGTTAATATTTAAAATTGAAATATATGTCTTAGGATTAGAGACCTATAAAATAATAAAAGACTAACTTTTAAGTTCAGGGACTAAAAGGCAATTTTTTTTAAATATTTAGGGTCAAAAATGAAAATTTTCAAAAGTCCAAGAACTAAAGTATAAATTTTTTCCCTAATTTTTGGGGCTTTACAAAGCGGTTGATCGACAAGGGCATCAAAGTAAGAAGTTGGTATGCTTGGATGTCCCTACTAGGTGGAATTCAACTTACCAAATGTTGGATACGGCAAGGATTGAAACCGAGTATATGTTGATTGATGGTGGAGTTCCAATTGCAATAGATTGGGAATGGCAACTAACTTCATGTTATTTCTGAAACCATTCTACATCTTAACCAACCGTGTCTCGGAAACTTTTTATGTTACATCCAACACCGCCTTCGAGGAAATTTGTGCAACCCATACTCTTATTAACAAGTACGCGAAAGGGAAGTTGGGAAGCAATTGACTCTAATGGGCTGATTTACACATGAATGATGAGTGAAATTTCTGAACATTGTCGTTGAACTGAAAAAGCTAAAAAATCTTTTATTTTCTAATTAGTGAAAACAAAAGTGAAAGGTATTTTGCATGGTCACTGCTCCCCTTGTTTTCATTATATTTTTGAGATTATTTCGTGAAATACTCAATAAATTGGAAAGCTTCTCATTTCTTTGCAGATCAAAATAGTAAATGTGATTAGATTTTTACGATTGGTTCTCATATTCTCCAAGAATTCTTCTCTTCTGCTTCAATTTGCAATCATCTTTTGCTTTGTTTTCAGCACATTTGAATGCTCTTCAATCTTCGTTGCTTTTCTTTTTTCATAAACGAAATTCTTTGTTGCTTTGTTTTGGAGCTAGCGATATAAATTTTGTTCTATATAGACTCTAGTTTACATATTTTTAACATTATATTCATATTAAAACACCTATTATTTATATAGCATGCAAGTAACAAGTAACCTTTTTATCATCATCATCTACTAATAAAATGAGATACGTTATTTATCTGTGTGTCAACCAGTGTTTTGGAACCCAAATTGAGCCGGTCGGCTCGACTGTTTCGATTGGGTACCAACGCCTTGGTCGGGCCGGTTCTGCCTATATAGCGGCCTACAAGCTGCTTCGGGCGAACCGGCACTTTAGGCGGTCGCCCGGTTCCGCTCGCGAACTGGGCGACCCACCCCCCTTTTTTCTTTTCTTTTTTTGGTTTTCGGTCAATTGCGAACCAGTCCTATTTTTTGACGATTACAAACTTGCCTCAAAAATTTTAAAAAAATGAAGAAAAAAATGTAAAATTTTGAAAGGCCATAACTTTGCGTAGGCCCGTCCATTTTGGACACATTTTTTTTATTTGGGGTATCTCGATGATTTTTTATTTTTTTTGATTTGGGCCAACAAATTTCCAAAAAAACACTGTTTTCATATTTAATTTAACTTTAAAGCTAAACGAGCATGCATTCGAGAATTTCTCGCATAGTAATTCGTGCGATACTAAGTTCATTTTCTAGATTTTAGTCACATATTATTGTTCTTGTATTGAATTTTGTGATACGGCTGGCCAACATTTAAAAATCCAAAATAATCTTTTAACTTGTATTAAATATAATATTTATTGGATTATTTAGTAAATTGTTGGATAACTCAATGGTTTCCACTACTTTTCAAAAACTTCTTTTGTTGGAGGTCACGTATTCAAGTTCTAGTTTTGTGATAACCATATTCTTATATTTCTTATAATATAACAAAATATTAGTGAATTAAAAGTCTTATAAATTTTTTATACAATTAAATTTTATATTATATTTTTTAGGGAGAATTACACAAAGTACCCCTCAACTATGGGTAAATTACATAAAGTACCCCTCCTCTTTGGGAAAATTACACAAACTACCCTTATGGTCAAAAAAATTTAAATAATTAAGACAACATTTCAAATTCAACTCATAGCAGAGACTAAAATTCGTAGATAATTTATTTTTTCTTAGAAGAAGTTATTTGTTATTAATATTTTTTGTCATTTAAAACGAGAGAAATGAGGTTTAATGCAATAATTTTGACTTTTTTTATGCAAAATAATTGAAGAGCATGAATTTACATTCAATAGTTTGAAATAAAAAAATTACGAAAAATCGGTCATAAGGGTAGTTTGTATAATTTCCTAAAAATGAGGGGTATTTTGTGTAATTTATCCATAATTGAGGGGTACTTTGTGTAATTTTCCCTAATTTTTAATTGAATGTTGACTAAAATCAACAAACCAATCTACCTAGTGGTCCGACCAGTCCGACCTGATGACCTACTATCCGTTATCTCACCGGATCAGTCACATGGCCAAGTTTCAAAATACTAGTGTCAAAAATAACAAGCCAAGTGGATTTTGGAAAACCACTCCAAACAAAAGTAGAAACCTACAAAGTAAAGATAAGAAGTTTCCAGAGGTGAATTTCGGCAGTGCATGCATACATAAACATTGTTTTAACATTTACGATTATTATAATTGGCAACGCAAGAGGATCAATATGTGGCACAAAACACAAGAGAGTCTTCTTGTAAATAAAAGAAATAACAGTGATATATATAAACTAGCATGACTGATGCAACTCGGAAAAATCTAGAAACAAAGGCTAATTAAGATCATGGGAAGCCGCCTTTTTTATAATTTTAAAAACATGATTTGTACAAACTGATTTAGAAACAACGGCTAATTAAGATAATGGGAAGCCGCCTTTTTTTATAATTTTAAAAACATGATTTGTACAAACTGATTTAATTTAAACTTAATTAAGTTTTATAAGTACTTTGGGGTTTTTGAATAATTACGTACAAACACGTTTTTGGGCTTTGGAAAGAATTAGTTAGCGATGGACCTCCTTTCTTTTCAGATCTTAAAGTCTGGAAAGTTTTCGTACTAAAATCAAAAGCCATGTAATTTACTGAAATTATAGAATGAGAATAAAGAAATTTCATCCGATATTCGCGGATAATTGGAAATTAAGCTGCTCTTTTTTCTTTTAACAATTCTGATTAAATTTTGTAAAACGTCAACAATAAATTACTGTGAAAGAAGTATCAAGGTCATGATAAAATCCAAAACTGCCAATTCCGAAGTTCACCCTCATTCTATAACGAACTAGATAAGCGAAACTCGAAATATCCTGCCAAAAAGAGTGAATTGAAAACCAAATCAGTAAATTACTCTTTCTCGAGATCAGGGACATAATTTGGAAGGACGTTTCTTTTGATGACTTTTGAAAAAATCGGATATAATTAGTATAACGAAAAGAACTAAAAATGTAAATTAAAATACCAACTATTTGGTCAGTTTCAGTGCTTGACTTATGTCCCACTTAATGTTTCGATTTCGAATACGAATTCTTACCCATTTCCATGGATATGATTTTGCATGTCAATTCGTGCTTACGAAAAAAAAAAAAACAAAAAAAAAACCTTAACCAGTTTGTCTCTCCACTTTTGAGAAAGCAAGAGAAATTGAACCCCATTTACGAGGAGTTGGACCTTTGTATGTCCTCTTCTCTCACTATATTTACTTATTTAGTATATAAGATTATAGTAACAATTTCATTTAAAAACAAGATTTAATTACGACAATAATAAACTTCAAACAAATGAAATTTAGGGGTGGAATAATCTAGATAAAAAAAGATATTTATGTGGAGTGGGGTCAATTAAACACGTCATTTTCCACTTTCATGTTAAGGTTCACAAATTTCTTAACTGAAAACGACCGCAATCAACCTGTGGTCTATCTGTACCTATATATCTCCATCTAAACCCCACAAACACGCATTGAAAAATAAATAAAAGTAATATTATTATATATATAAGTATAATATGTATATAAACTACTATATATATGTGGAAAATTTGTGCATTACATATAATTAACCTGATCAAAACACGACTTGAGACCAGTACTTGCATCTCTCTCTCTCTCTCTCTCTCTCTCTCTCTCTCTCTCTCACATTAGCATTTAGATATATATATATATACAATAATGGTAGATTATTGTCCGGGACAGAGTAGTAGCCTGTGTTGTATGTGCGGCGATGTGGGATTCAAGGATAAGCTCTTCCGTTGCTCAAACTGCCGCCATCGCTTCCAACACTCGTATGCACTCCTCCTCATCATCATCTCTCTCTCTCTCTCTCTCTCTATATATATATATATATATATATACACACACACACACACACATATATATATATATATATACACATGTATATTTATATATATGTGTGTGCGTGTGTGCAACGTAACTAATTCGTGTTTCAATCGTTCATATGTATTAATATTGATGATGATCATGATTACTAAAAAATATTAGCTCCATGTTTAAATTTTCCAAGTTTTTGGATCATTTGAAGTTAGTGAAGCACCTAACCCGTACTCCTCGTCTCCGCACTAGTTCCTTTCTGTAGTAATCTCAAACATATCTTCAGTATTAGACTTATACTCAGTTCTTTCCAAAAAATAAAAAAAAAAAACAAAAACAAAATGAAATAAGTTGTGCTACAGACTATTTAATCACATATGTATTGCATTTTTGAAGGTAACAATTTAAATACTCCTTGATGGGCTGATTGTTTTAAATTCATTTCATGATTACTATCATCTAAATGGTTGGAAGAATCATCAGCATGCTAGCTTATGAATCCTGGTCAATTGTACAGTTAAGTATTGATCGATTCGATGTCTGATTAAAAATACAAATTTTAATTTATTACTTTACAGGTATTGCAGTAACTATTATAGTGAGCATGCGGACCCCAATGAGTTTTGCGACTGGTGCCTATGTGAAGCAAAAAGCTCATCATCATCAAACTTAAGAAGTATTAATAATAAATGTTCCTCCGACGTCCATGCAAACGATGTGCGATCACCCTACTCCGGCGACAAAATCAAGCAGCACCGCCGCCGCGGCCCTTCCTTTGAAAAAGCCACCGGAAAAGTGCCTTCGCCCCGCCCCACCGCCCGGAGGTACAAGCTTCTTAAGGATGTGATGTGTTGATAATTAATTTGGGAAATTTAGAAAGTAAAAAGATCGAAAGATCGATCATATGTATTATAACATGAGTCTTGAGTATAGTTAGTTACAATAAGCTTTGATCAAGTGTTGTTTCTCGACTTAATTAAAATGAGGTTTCAAGTTTAACGACCCGGTCCCTAGCCCTGTCCTACGGGCTACGTACGTACGCCTCACGGTAGCTAACAAATTGTGACATATGCAAATAGAAACTTTATGCATTCAAATAATATCTATGTTTACTTTGACTTCCCTTGTGACGCATGATACACTTCATGTTTAATATCGACTAAACAATAACAATTCAATCTCTACATATATTCAGAGAGAGCTAGCAACTGAAAGAAAATTAAACTAATTAATTCTAATTTAAAGTTTCCACACACCTAGCTATGAACATATAAATAGGCTACATCAGCCGACGGTCCCAACTTTTCTTAATATTAAAATTGCAGTGCAATTCTGTGTGTATAACGTTAGCAAATGCAACAGATTTCCATTAAATACGGATAGTTAACTTCGCATTAATTAAAATGTGAACGATTTTTATGAAAAGGGCAAAGACGAGATCATCATATGGATTTGCTCTATATTTAGGAAATTTGCGCCGTCTATAAATCTGCCCTTTTGTAAAGTATGATATGCTTATTGTTCCTTAAGAATAAATTTTTTTATCAGAGAAAAAGAATTTATTAAAAGAGTACAAAGGGGTACTCGTTACAAAAGAAACATAAAATCAATTATGGACAACACTAACCTCCATACACATACGAAAGAAGAACACAATCATAATAGAATGAAAATGCAAAATTATTAGAATGAGATTTTTTCCATATTCAACTCTTGAGAAAAATTGGATATGGAAAAGAATCTCATATTGCTATGTAATAAACAGTAGTATATTACAAATAAGCTATCTATTAAGGTTGCATGATATTTCAATTTGATAATAATCATTAATTTGAAACACAGTAGACATATCTATCATGGATCAAAGTTTATTTTCTTTTCTAAAAAAGTATTAAAATATTTTTAGTTTTAGTTTTATTAAAACGAAACACATATGTATTTTTTAAGTTAATTGTAATTATAATTATTAAGAAATTTTCGAAACAATGTAAAAATTTCTAAAAATTAAATGGGTGGAAACACCGTCTCGAAACAAAACTTTGATTCATGATGTTGATTAGGTACTGCAGAATTAGATCATCTTTTTTTCATATATACAGATAAGGTACATATTTCCATTTATCTAATAATGTCCTTATGCTTCTTTTTGATAACTATAACTCTTTGTTCATCGCATGCATATATAGGAATTCGGCGCTCGCAAAGTTTTTAATTGGGGAATGCGAACGTAACGCCCGAAGGTTATGTGCTAATTGCTCTTAGCTTTTAGATCTAAAAAGATGTAGCATATATTTAACCCGGCCCATTTAATTCGGAGTCCACCACCCTTATTAGTTACGAATGTATTTCAATTGTTTCTTTTGAAATTAAATATATTTCAAACTTATTTATATAACTTTCACTAATTTGTTTCACTTTAAAGATGTCATATCACATATGGCCTCCGCAGAATCCACTAAATAAGGGCATCCGCGTGTGGGCCTATGGAGTGGAAGTCTTACCTCCCACCTCACTTACTTTTCGTTGAGTTTCTTAAGAAGAATTAAATGCGTTAGCTAAAGATAAACGTTCATTGTACCTAAAACAGCTTATAGCTTTCTCAGATTCCATGGAAGTATTTATGAGTTTGGACACGTATATTGGTTTTGCTGTGAAGGTAAGTAAATTCATTATTATTTGAGCAGCAAAACATTGTACTTGGCCAGACCAGCGGCGTATTAAGAAATTGGACTTTGGTTAGTTAATTTTTTTCAAGAACGATATCTAAAACCCAGCTCACCACCTGCACGCCGGATGACCCGGACCTGCCCAAACTGATACGTGCGCGGTGGGCTTGTACAAGTAAAGAAAAAAGAAGCCAAAAATAATAGAAATTCTAAGTTTCCTAAATATAAATAAAAGTCTTCTTTGTATTTCTTCATTAAGCAAAGTTTGGTTTAGAATAGATCTTCTATGGAGTTTTACACTTGACTCGAACAAGTGTGATATCTTTTGTTTAAGAATTTATGCACGATCCGAAGGTGCTTTGTATCGTTTCTATATTCGCAACAATTGGTGCTTTTACCTCGAACTCGTTTCACAATGCGAAATGAAGAGTTGGCAGATCTTCTAAGGGCAATGGAGAAGAGATTAATGTCGCTGTTAGAGAAACACTTGCAATCGGTTGATTCTCGTGTATCTCAGTCATCCCTGACCATCCCAACTGTTGGGGCGGTGGAAAGTCTCCATTAATGAGTGGATCATTAACATTGAGTGCAGCACTTTTATACAATGGGGCGGCTGATTATTTATCCATGGTGCAACTTTTCTCTTCTCCTATAAAAGGGCTTCATCCGGCAGTGTTCAAATCATCCCAATTCAGAGCTTCTTTCTGTATTCTCTAATTATACAATGTAGTATGTTATATACTAGTGGGGTGTAGATTAGGGAGCGGTGAAAGTGAATAAGCTTTGTGGGGGGTCATTCGGGTTGAGTGAAAATTATGTAGTTGTACAAATTTTCTACATAGTGAATTTTGCTCGGGTCCCCGTGGTTTTTCTCCGGTTTTGGAGTTTCCACGTTAAATCATTGTGTTGTTACTATCGTCGATATTTTATTCGTGTTGCTTCGTAATTACCTCATGGGCAAATCCTGGGGGCGGTATTTGAGGCGGTTCAAATACCCAACAAACCCCCCGATCCCTAGCCAATACCTTTGTATCTCAGCACGTTCTTGAACACCATGATCCAATTCAAGAGACTTTGACCTCGCTCCCGCAGTCTCCTAACCATGTTAGTGCAAATCAGCCAGTTATATCAGCTACTGTACTAGACGCCCTCAATGTGTTCGATAAAAGGCTTGTGAAGACAACTGCACTCAATGAGCTAAAGGCATTTGATCAAATTCATGTGAAGGAACACTCATTCCAGCAGCAACACGTGTTCGCAAAAAAGTATGTGAGGAAGGAATCAAAGATTCCTCAAGTTGCAACTCATTTTGAAATCAGTGTGCCACAAGTGTGATGAAATGCCTGTTAAGGCAAAAGAATTTAGTCCCATGGAGAAAGTTAACATGTCGTTCCTAGAAGCAAAACTTCCGGTATTGGATAATGATAAGAATCATGAAAGCCTCGCTTCTGACGATGCGGCTTAAACAGAAGCATGGGATGTCGCATTGACGTTGGGCATTTTAGAAGGATGCAACTTCTCATGGATGTTCCGTGAAAACTTTGACGCATAATTCATTCTTGGCTGGGATCCTAGTATTAGCATGTTGAAGAAAAATGTACCACATGAACACGCACGTGATGAAGCTGCCAGTGGTTTCCCTACTACTTACCCAGGTTCCCTCATGTTTCATCACCCTTTATATTTCGACTATGATGCAACACATGGTGATCCTTGGAGCCTGGTTAATGTATTTGGAATTGTGAACATTACACCAACTTGTATCTCCCCTATTCAGTATTTACAAAAATTTATTATCTTGGAATTTGGAACTCTAATTCAACACATGACAACTACACACCGTCCTCGTGTAGCTACTTGGAAGGAATGGCAGAAATGGTTGTACTTGATAAAAGGCTAATAACAATATATTTTCAAATGGTTTGGAGAAGTGTGGTGGTGAGGATAGCTAGAATAATCTTTGATCATGTATTAGTAAGCATGGTTTATTTGTACGATGGAGTTGAGAGGCCTTGCAATGATGTGAATATTCTGTTTGTGATATGTGGAGACTGGTGTGTGAGTTCTTAAGGTTTCATCTGCAAGTTCAGTCACTATAATGGTTATCATAAGGAACTCGACAATTTTCTTGGGTATCAAGAACAGATTTGGTTGACAACTACAGAAGGAGCTTGTGGCTATATTACAACTCAGTTAATCCACCTACTCAACCTTGAGGACAAGGTCATTTTCGAAGACGGCGGGATTGATACGTGGACTTGTACAAGTAAAGAAAAAAGAAGCCCAAAATAATAGAAATTCCAAGTTTCCTAAATATAAATAGAAGTCTTCTTTGTATTTCTTCATGAAGCAAAGTTTGGTTTAGATCTTCTATGGAGTCTTACACTTGACTCGAAGAAGTGTGATATCTTTTGTTTAAGAGTTTAGGCACGATACGAAGGTGCTTTGTATCATTTCTATAATTCGTATCGATTCGTAACACAAACCCCCTTCCATTTACCAATGAGAATTGTATGCTGGAATGTTAGGGGGGGGGGGGGGGGGCAATCGCCCAAAATTCATACAGGCGGCCCGTGAAATTAGAAGACAAGGCATTCCAACAGTGCTAATCCTCGTCGAAACCAGATGCAGGGATGAAGAGAGGGCCCGTTGTATCATCGACCTTCTCCGTTTCGACGAGTGTTCCATAGTGCAACTACTCGGTTACTCCGGAGGTATTTGGGTTCTGTATTATATGAATTAAATAATTTTGTAGACGTTGATTACGGGCGCGAGGTCCATCCATATGGAAGTGACCTTCCATACTGACCAAACATCCCGGCTAAGCGCAATCGATAACCCACCACCACCAGCATACCAAGATCAGGTATGGGATTCGCTTAAAAGTTATGCTTTCACTGTTACTGTACCTTGGTTACTTGTGGGTGATTTTAATGCCAAATTGCATAACAATGAAAAACATGGAGGACGGCCCAAAACGTGGGCCTCCGTGCATCGGCTTTGATCTTGCATGGAAATGTGTGGCCTTGCCGACATTGGCTTTTCGGGACATACGTTCACATGGACGAACCGTCGCATGGGAAGTTCCTTCATTTGTGAAAGTCTCTACCTATTCTTCGCCAACCTTAACTGCGTTAATTCTTTCCCCACATCCCGTGCCCGCCACTTGGCCTCCCACGCGTCCGACCACTCCCGCATATTACTTGATCTATTTTTGCCTAAACCCCTCGGCCCAGGCCATTTCGGTACGAGATGGCATGGGGCCTCCACCCCACCTTTTCGCCACTGGTAACACGTATTTAGGGAGATAGTGGACAAACTATGGGAATGTATATAGTCAACTCAACTCCTTCCAGGCCAGCCGCCGACCATTCAACCCCAGCTTATCTATAACGCCTCTGAAATTTGAACAAAAATATAAATTTAAAGTTTAGTCTTCAAACTTTTGGAAATAGCATTTTTGAACTCAAACGTTTGAGAAAAATTGCATTTTAGTCCTCGAACGAAAATTAACCATTTTTTATTATCTTATATGCTTCAAATATCTTTAAGAAATATATTTTACATGTACATATTGATCTTGGAGTGTTTTTTACCCAGAAACACTTACATAAGTAAATATGTGTAAAAATATTAATTTTTTTATTTTATTTTATTATAAACAACAAGAATAATATCACACATAATAGGTGAATGGTTTTGAAATCAGCCACATCACCCTTATGACAATTGAAATCAGATTTTGGTGATTAGTTGTAATAAAAGTAAGGTGGGACCTTAGTTAAGTTGTTTTACCATGTATAAATAAATAAATATGTATTTATACGTAATTTTTTTTAATTAGATATCATATTTTAAGTTATGGAAGAAAAATTAGCCATATCTCACTATTATTAGATTATAGTCTTCATTAGGTGGTCAAGAATAAAGAAATTAAAGTGGGACCTTAATCAAAAGTATTTTAATTTGTTTTTTTGGCTATAAACAGTAGGCTTTCTTTCAACAATTTTCACACCCAAAATCATTTCTGTTTTTCCTTGTCACTTCCTATGAATCTCTAAGTTAGTGAGTCTACTTTCAGGAAAAATTTATCCCGAGTTCTTATTTCATCATTTTCTACCCGTAAATATCCCAAAACCTTTGTTGCGCAAAAATTATCTATTCGGTCCTGCAGCTTAGAAAAATCATACCTAAGTGTAGAAAAATCCTTTTTGATCAAAGCCAATGGCTGAATACTCCTCATGATGTCCTCTAAATTTAATATGAAGAAATGATTTTCAAATAATGTGATTTAGAATGTCGAAATTCCTAAATCGTAGACTATTGTCTGAAAATCCGAAAATAAGTTCTATATTTCCAAAAATTATTTAGCATAGCAAACCTTTGGATTATTCCGTCCCATTTGGGTACACATGTTCCTAGTGATGTTAGGAATTAGTTGCCACAAAATATTTGGAAACAAAGTTAATTTGGATATCCGATCAAAGGTAAACTCGAAACTATAACGATTTTCAGCTTATTTTACATACTTTAAGTTCTTTGTTTATGATTGAAAATAATCATCATAATTCCATGATTGATCACTCACACATGACTCTTCTAAGATATAACAATCATTATAATCACTTTAATATGATTTGTATTCGCGAATTAATATTATTGAGATTTTTCAATAGTATATAAATAGTATATATAATTATCATGTTTAACATATCCTTACATAAGTTTAATATGATTATCATATATACTTTTGAGGTCTAATCCTCTTATATGATTATGTATCGTAACTTAAACATTCTTTGATCATTTACCTTGATTATGTTTAAGTATTAATATTTTTATAAGTTATAAATACAATGTTTTGTAATTTAAGATAATCTTGAAACAAAATGATATTAACTAAGTTATACAATTCACTGGATTGCTTCATAATATAATTGTTTGATGTCATGATTCTTGAAACTTTTGGATGAACTAGAGACTTAAAGAACAATTTTTCATAAATCTGTTAAGTAATATATTTTGATGATTTATCATGCATCAAATTAAATAGTTTGTCATACTATACTTGATATTATTGTATATTTACCATTTGAAAATATTTTTCTAACATTAGAAAAATTATAACTACAATTATAATTATAAATATATGGTTGCTTAAGATAAATCTTGAGATGTAGATATATAAATTACGTATAGAAAGTGTATTTGATATTTAACTTAACTTTACGATATCAAAGTTTACCGCGTAAGAGTTTCATCAATGATATGTGTTATTTACTTAAATTAGTTAGCTACCTTTTTTTTTAACAAGAACTTCCTAAAATTTCATCAACACTAAAGTTGAATAGTACATATGTTTATAGTGGTGAGTTATGATTATTTAGTTAACTGATATTATCTTAATGATATTAAATGTTTGACAAATTAATCAACAACGCGCAAAATTCTCCGTACAAATAAAGGTGAGGTTCGATTTTTGATTTTGTTCTGGCCCAGTTTGGCATCCGACCTGAGAAAATTGAACAAAAAAGACATTACCCCGTTACCAAAACACGAACAACATACTATTCACCATATTCCTATTTTTGCATCTTATCTCGTCTCATAACATGATTTCCTTACTCATCGTTAAATCATACTCAACCATTAATTATTTATCACATATTAATTCATAATCATGGAAATTCGTCATTATCTCGTCTGCTGGTTCTTGAACAGTGCTAAGAGCAACGAACTATGTTCAAAACATATAGCTCAAGGAGCAACGGATATTATCCGGTTTACTAGCGTATTTGGTTATCACCCATTGGGACACCTTTGGGAAGTTGGGCCCAGGGATTGAGTCGATTTACTGCCGGGCAGTAAGGACTGTCGGTTTAAGTAATTTTGCTTGATACCCATTTATCTAGGCGCCGTGTGCAGTCAGGAGTTGGTTGTAACCCGCGTGCTGGATCGCCATGTACTCGAGCATGTCGTCTGTTTTGTTTGTGAGGTCGTTCCTCGTTGGGAGGTATAAGGTAGTATTTAGAAGTATAACTTTGGATTGGTTTACAGTTAATGCACATGTTCATAAACTATTTTTAGAATATTCCGGTAACATTGTTATATCAAATTATCTTGTTAAATTATTTCTATCTGCAAGATCATTCCTAGAAATATATCAATTGAATCACTATTAATTCTTGTATTGCCACTTGTTTTGTATGAATCTCACTATGTCATCAAAGACTTTTTCCTCGTTTTTCCTGTCTGTCCATTCCTCAGGATAAGAGTTGCGCATCAGCATGGATCACATGAATAATTTGCCAATCTTGCCTTTTGGAATATTCATGTAATTGAAAATGTTTGTCAACAGAGCATAATTATCAAAGTTATCAACATATTTGTATTTTCAAGACTTCCGTTGTGTATACTAAAGTTAGATTTTATCATTATGTGTATGGTCCCTTCCTACGAGAAGTGTTTTAGTCTGAGCTGGGTAAAGTGTCTGGCCAACGCTGAACCAAGTCGGATCGGAATGCGACTCATGGGGCACGACCGTCACATTATCGCTAACCCATCCCCCCAAACGTTCCTCCGGGAACGCGACCTCCGCAATTCCATAACATGTTGCCTAGCGCAAAAAGAACGCTACTAGGCCCAGCGCTCGCGGTAGCATTGGATATCGGATAGCGATAATAACACAAAATTCTACCATGCCTTCGCCTCCCACCACCACCGCACGAATACCATACAATGTATCCGAACGTCCACAGGAAGCTTGGTCCACGACACGGCTTCCATCCTTAGAATTTTGTTTTTTCTTCCAACAAAGCCCACACACCCCCAGAACCCGATCCCCCTTCTATCTTAACGCGGCCTATGCTCACCCTGAACCCCTCCTTCACCCCTTCGCTGCTCTGCGACCCGCACGATGAGGAAATAAGGGACTCCACCTTCGCCATCGGAGCAGCTAAGGCCCCGGGACCGAATGGCCTGAACAACCATTTCTATTAGCACTATTGGCAACAACTTTGATCTCACGTCACCGCATTGGTGACAGATTTCTTTTCGACTGTGCAAATGCCCCCGATATTAATCAAACCACCATTGTTCTTATCCCAAAAAGTGAACAAGCCCTTATCACGCATTAGGCCGGCCATGAACTGGATCATCTCAGCCTACCAAAAAACCTTTGTACCATAGAGGTCCATTATCGACGACGTGCTCATTGCATAGGAATTGCTGGCGATCAAGATTGACTTAGCCAAGGCCTACGACCACGTCAATTGGTCATTCATTGAATACGCCTTCCATTAGTTCAACTTTTCCCCCGTCTTCATCTCCTTGATTATGGAACGCGTGGTAGAGTTTACTGTGGCCATTAATGAGGCGTGATCCCCATCGTGGAAACCAGGTAGGGGGATCCGGCAAGGGGACCCCCCTGTTGTCGTACCTGTTTATCTCTGTATGGAACTACTTATTGCAGCTTTCGTACGGGTGACAGAAGACGGTACCTTTTGGGCAGGCCACGCAAGCCGCAATAGGCCCCTGATTCAATCCTTAGCTTTGCAGATGTGTGCTTCATATTTTGCGAGGACCACAGGGAACCCTTAACCGCCTAGTCGAACTTTTGGAAGCCTTTCACATCATGGCAGGCCTGGGAGTGAGTTACGAAAAGAGCCGGATACTCTTCTCCCCAAACATTCCCAATCGAATGAGGCGCAAAATTCTCAGCCTCCTTTAGATGGAAACCATAGAGAATCCCGATAAGTACTTGGGTATTCCTATTTGGTAGGGCTGGTTCTGGGGTGGCTTTCTCGACCCAGTCATCCAAAAATTCCAGCACCGAATAGGCGCTTGGCAAACCCGCCATCTCTCATACGCGAGGCGCCGCATACTGATCCAATCCACCCTCCAAACCATACCGGGTTACCAAGTGAGTATGCTTTCATTGCCGCACACGGTCCTCACCAACTTCACCAAACTCTCAAATGCATTCATTTGGGACGCAGACAGGACCTACAGGCGCTAAGGATCGGTCCCGTGGTGCGTTGCTTGTATGGGCCTGGAACATGGGGCCTTGGGTTTCGGCACCTCGACGAACTAAACGAGGCTTACATGCTCAAACTCGGACCGTAAAAAGTAAATACTTTGCTGATCGACACCCAATCACAACATCAGTATCATCCATGTCAAGTTGGGTTTGGAAGTCCATGGCCCTCAGCCTCCCCCATCTTATGCCATCCACCCGTTGGATAGTCGGAGATTGAAAATCCATTAACTTCTAGTTCTCTCGGTGGCTTGACGGGACCACCATCGCAGAACATGTCCCAACCATACAAGGGGAACATATGACCCTGATAGCGCGACAAGTAATAGGGGAAAATGGGAACTGTGACCTCACTAGGATTTGCCATCTCCTATCGATTGCCATAGTGAACCGTATAAGAGGCATCCTGTTGCCAATTAAGGCGCGACTGGACTCCACCTGCTAGGCATGGACACAAATAGGGACTTTTACAATCAAGAATGCATATAACTAGCTGGTCGACCGATCCCGCGGTCGACCCAGGCCCACGCTCCCTGGGTCGGCCCTTTAGAAAACACGTGTCCTACCGCATATCAAATTATTCGTATGGCTTTGGAAGAAGAATGTCCTCGTAACCCGTGATTACCTGGCCCACAAACATGTTCCTATTAATACCACATGCCCCCTCTATCACTACAATGTAGAGACAACCAAACACCTGTTCGCAACCTGCCCCTTATTTGCTGACGTACAACATCACTTCCCCTCCTTCCACACCCACAAAATGGCACCCATATAATTCCCCACCTACTCTGCCTTTCGAACCCATCTCTTTCGACTCAATCATTCACTGAATCTCCAAAACTATGGCGGAATCCTTCACCTGCTCCAGGCCCACGACCTCCCAAAACAAACAGGTTTGCGGTATGATGGATCCCACCCCCTCGAGAAATATACAAGCTCAATACGGACGTTTCCGCATTCCACAATCCAGGTCCAACAGGAATTAGAGGCGTCATCCGCGACTAGAATGGCAAGGTGTTAGGCGCATTCTCCGGGGCGAAATGACACAGTACCAACAATGTCGCTGAACTCAGAGCCATACGACAAGGAATGCTACTTGCATTGCATGTTTCCATACCTGGACTTATTGTAGAAACTGACTCGGAAGTAACCTACTCCCTTTTGACTAGAAAGGAGGCTGATACGACCTCGACAAATATGTTAGCCCTGCTCCGTGACATACGGAGTTTAGGACGAAGAGTACCAACCCTATTTCTCTTATGTACATACCGAGAGGGAAATAGGTTCGCAGACATGCTTGTGGCGCAAGGACGAGATCCGAAAGCAACTGACTACCCGGGACAACCACACTATGCGACTGTTTTGCTTCACTGTCCACCTGGTCTGGCGAGTTTTGAGTTATGTGATATACATTGTACATATTTTCGCCAGTCCCGCAAGCCCCGACCCCGCAACCCGTTGTATATTACTTGGCCTAGATCTTAATACATAAATAAAAGTTTGGTGTGTTCAAAAGAAAAACATTTAAAAAGAACCAAAAAGTTCACAATATTGTATTTTACAATGTTAGAAGTAAATAGTTAGTAAAAGTCGTAAACTTAATCTAAGGGTGGATATGGATTTATCGTGCTTGCAACTGAATTCAACACGGATTCAAACCGCCTTTGTATCTGTTAGAGAAGAAAGAATCAATGTTGACGTAGTTTATTATTCAATTGTGTCCGCAGAGGGTCTTAAGAGATATCACGATTATCTTTAGAAGTCTTATGCGTTTATTAAGCCTTTTAAGCTCTGTTGAGCGACCCACCTAGGGTGTACGTCTCATACACGAAGCCCTGTCGATTGTAGAATTAACCCTGAAGGGCGTTAGTCTAACTTAGAGATCATTTGGTTGGCCTAATGAAACTTATATTCATTAATCTTGTTTAGAGGTTCGGTATTCAAAAGTCGAGTGATTTGCACTACAGAGTCGTCAAATCACGAATCAAAGTTCATATCGTTGACTTGGGAGTAAAATTCATCTCGTACTTAGTCCAATTATTGACATATTGATGTCTATGGAAAAGTATAGCTAAAATGGTTGAAGTACGTTGTCTGACTTATTTTTGTTTGACGTGCAACAAGTTGATGTAGCTCAAGAGGCGAATCGTCAACCATAGGAGGTTTAATGTGCCAACTTATGGTTTTACATGGATGTTTGACGTGCGTTTCTAGAGAGATAAAGCACACACCCTTGAGCTCCGAAAAATCCAACCTCTCAAATGGAGAAATGAGCTGGTATTTATAGATGAGGAGAATGCCTTCTGGTGTAGGGACCACCCCAAGGTGGGCTAAATGGATTGTTGATCGGCCTGGTCAACGTTTGACTGACGTTCCACTTCGATCAAATTACCAACGTGACGGTCAAACTTCCAACGCGCCACGTTGTTTTTTGTACCAACGTGCCCCCACTCAGGGGCATGCGTCCATCCAACGTGCTAAGTCGATCGTTAATCCTATGTGTTATGGCATGTCGAGTTTTGATCCGACGTGGCCCATAACGGGCTAAATCAGACCGCGTGCTATGTCGAATTCTCATTCAACGTGGCACGTCGATTATACAATCGACGTGCCCTCTTTTGGGGTCTTACGTGGCCCAACTTGGCACGTCGTTTTGGGTTGACGTGGTCCAGTTTTGGAACGTTTTGGGCCATCTAACGTGATTCTATGTCTTTTTTAGGATCGATTC
Source organism: Linaria vulgaris (assembly GCA_948329865.1). Lineage (NCBI taxonomy): Eukaryota > Viridiplantae > Streptophyta > Magnoliopsida > Lamiales > Plantaginaceae > Linaria > Linaria vulgaris. The sequence continues at coordinate 38,475,894 of OX415253.1, forward strand.
GTTTGGACACCGTCTCAACCTATTCTTGGGCTTTACGGATCGGGTGAAAATTACTTTTTTTCCCCTTAATTTTGTTAATGCAGAGTGTAACTTGGTATTTTTTGAGGTGTCGTAATTATGGCACACCATAAGTCCCCCAGTTTGAGATAGGCTCGACTCGTTGGGAGTATTTCAAACTAAATAATGGCAAGGTATAATTATCATTCTCTTATGCAAGTATGTTGGCTTGGAAGCCTTTCTTGGTCTTACTTGATAATTAACAAGCATTTTTAGACCAATATTTAGACATCCCGCAGTTTTCAGCAATTTTAGGGCCTAAGTGTAAATAAATATTTTTCACGAAAATATTCCTGTAAACACTTTTTTATCGATCCAATGTGCTTGGATGATTTAATGGGCCATTAGCACATGGGCTAGATGAGATTTAATAACTAGTGGAATTTGAATGGGAACTTAGAGAGAGAAAGTGCATAAAGTAGAGAATGGAGAGAGCTTAGATCTAGAGAAAGAGGCTTTAGGGTGGATTTCTCCACCATTTTGAAGAAGTACGAAACCCCATTTCACGTTTCTCATTTTTTGAACTTTTTTTGGGCGAGTGGGATCGTGCCATGTGGTATTGTCGATTGGAATTAACGTGGCCACAAGGCACATCGGTTTTTGAAAACCGATGTGCCTTCACATTGGTTCATGAACCGGCATTCTCCACGTTGGATATAGTACATCGTGGACCCAGCCTGACGTGGTTTATGTCGGGTTCTTCTTCCGAGATACCACGTTGAACTAGATCCGATGTGGCCTTATCTGACGTGCCATGTCGGTTCGTTCGACATGGCATTCTCGATGTGCCACGTAGGATAATTTAATGTGCTCTTGGTTGAGGCTTCGTTCCTTTCATTAATATGGAGTTTCATCCGGCTTTTTTGAATTTGTTCCTTGTTTTGTTTGACTTTTCGTAGTCCTGTGTGTTTATGTGTTTTACCTCATTTTTGACCACTTATGCACTTTGAATTGATGGTAGAAGTCAAAATTGGGTACTCACGTGCAATGCTCATACTACTCTGCAGACTCGAGGTTTCATGAGAGGCAACGTTACTTTTCTCAGCCGAAGGGAGATTGATACTATCGACCAAGGCCTTCACCTATGAGGATTTTGAGACATTTTGTGTCCACGAGAGCTTTTTGATCACCTTCACAATTCTGATGATTGACTACCTCTGCCCACTTTCTTTATTTAAGAGTTTTGAGAATTGGAAAACATTTACGGTTAGCGTATATGCATACACGTATTGGTTGGCTCTGAGTCGGATGCTGGATCCAGATGTGTTAGCGAGGGTGACAAGGTGTCAATGGATGTAGATAATGTAGAGTTGACCTCATGTAGAGAGGATATCGACAGTGAGTATAAGGGTGATTCTTATGTAGTGGGCGATGATGCCAAGTTAGAGGAGCGTGTTCAGAGGCCCCAATAGTCATGGTTTATTGTATGACGAGGGGATGATGAGAATGATGCATGTGATGAGGCGCCTGAGAGTCATGTTCATATTTTTCAGACTTTGATTACTTTAGATAAGATACATTGTTTGCATTCGACATAAAGGACGCCTAAGTCATTTAGATTTGAGTATGATGTACCACGTGGGTATAACATTATCATGTCGGGTCCAGATGACAACATGCATCTTCCACCAGTTGGGTGTATTACTATTTTTACTTTGTATCCATTGAGTGGGCTCAGGTTTCCCACTATGCCCAAGATTCGAGACATTTTGCTTGACATTGGTCTGAACCTTGCTCAGTTTACTCCGAATGTCTATGGTGCCATAGTCAGTTTGTGGTGAGCACGAAAGCTCTAGATTTTTCCTTATAGTGTCAAGGAGTTCTGGTATTTGTTCTGGATGAATTACAACAAGAAGAGAGGGACTAACTCCGGATTCTATTATGCTTCTGCGAGGGCCAATTGTGTGTTCCTTGAAGGTGCACGTGTTATTTTTGGCAAAAAGTGGAAACAAGAGTTTTTATTCATTAGGAAGAGTCTTGATGCGTATCTTCTCGTGTTATTATTCAAATACACCCATTCGTAGTATACGAGTCAAGTAATAATGTATTGTTATTGACCAAGTATCGATCCCACATAGAGTGTGTAACTATAGTGTTCGTTTAATAGACACCGGTAAAACAATTAAGAAAATAGATTTTATAAGAGAGATTTTAATTATAACTAATTTAAACTAAATAACAAGGATTTAGTAAGATTGATAGAGTTGTATTTGAAGATTGGTTTCATAAGTATTTAATATGTGTTTCATAAACAAACCACCAATTCCCTCATAAATAGTTTCATCATGCTAAGTTCATGTGTTGAATGAATTACTGGAATTCTAGATGCAATGCTAATTACAACTACAATCCCTCGCCTCTTTCTAAAGATTCAGCGACCTAAGTGTGATCAATCAAAAAGAATTAAAGTTTGGCAACCAATTTGACCTTTTCTCAAGTGTTACCTTTAATTGAATAAATTAAAAACATGGATCCGTGTGATTTAGCTTATGCGCGAGTTGCTTTAGCCTACATCTAGCACATAAATCAAACATACAATTTAGCCACGAGGCACATTAGTGCTCATCAAATGTATAAATCAAATATGTGGAATGATATAAAACAAATCACATCTAAACACATAAAACTCAACCTGAATTCATAACTAAAGGCTCTTTGTGAATAAATAGTAATTACTCCCTTCTCAAAATACGGAGAAGATTAGCACATAACGAAAACAAGTTCAACAATATGAACGAAAAAGAACATCATAATAGAAGAGTAAAAGATAAGAATAATCTCCCAATCTCCATTGCTCTGATTCTCGCGGTTGAATCGTGACTTGAATACTCTTCTCAACGATCTCATGTGGTGTTGTGGGTGTTGTGGGCGTGTGAGATAATCAGAGGAGATGTTTTTCTATCAGTCCTCGTGTGTAGAGGAGATGTTAATTTATCAATCCTCGTGTTGTAGAGGAGATGTTATTTTATCAATCCTCTTGTGTAGAGGAGTTGTTACTTTATCAATCCTCGTGTTAGTTTTTTAGGCCTTGGCGTTACATAATTGATTCAATAACCTCATCAACGACCTTTATGAAATATTTAAGTATAATTATATCCTTGTAAGTATAGATAGATAGTCTCGATCTTACTTGTATAACCAAGTAGGTAGTTTAGGCATGTGAGCCTGTAGTGCACGAATTCTTTTTGAGAAGTGTGCTTAAGATGAGTGCTAAGCTCGATCTGGTTCAAACATCGTGTAAGGTGTGTAAGGTGAGATTAGATCTCTTAAGGTATAAGACTCGTTAGTAAATCGTGGTGTGCCGTTTATGGCATTGTATGGGTCTTCCTGCATTGCCGTCTATTCCTTGCTTTCCAAAGATGCTTAGTGAAACCTGGGTCTAGGATTTTACACACTCAAGTGCTACCCTTTCATCACGTGGTTTTATGCAATTTCGAGTACAACCTGGGGCTAGAATGTTACATACTCAAATGCAACCATTCCTTAACTTGATTTTACGCAATCTAGTGCTACCAATTCCTCATGGGCTTTTACGCATTCTTGAACACAACCTGGGTCTAGGATGTTACATGTTCTAGTGCAACCATTCCTTAGCTTGGTTTTACTCAACCTTGAGTGAAACTTAGGTCTAGGATGCTACATACTCAAGTGCTAACTTTCCATTGTAATCTGTGAGTTCCAAGTCGAGCTCCCATAGCCATGTATGGCATGTCATCACAGGAAACATTACTACATTGTTAAACCGAGAGAGAATAAGTATTTTTCAACAAAGGATTTCACCCGTCACAGTTTTTATGTCATTTCCTCCAAATGTTTTGACCCTTGCGCAATATTACATCTTTTAATTCAAAATATGAAGTCTTAGTGGTAGTTAGCCCAGCTATGGGGTGCTACTATTTTCCGTGAAAAAACAACATGGGCGTTTGATTCGAGTTTGAATGTGAAGCTGACCCAGCTATGGGGTGATACTTCTTCCTTTTATCCTTGAAAGAGCCACATGGGCATTTGATTCAAGTTTGAGTGCGAAGGTAACCCAACTATTGGGTGCTACTCCTTCTCTTTTTCCTTGAAAAGTGACATGGGCATTTGATTCAAGTTTGAGTGCAGAGCTAATCCTGCTATGGGGTGCTACTCCATTTTTACTCTAAAAAGACGACATGAGCGTTTCATTCAAGTTTGAGTGTGGAGCTAACCCAAGTATAGGGTGCTACTCTTTGCTTTTTACCTTGAAAAACAGAATAAAGACTTGTCTGCCGTGTCGTGCTACTTCTTCTAGTCCTTCAGAAAGAAAAGATCGAAGTGTTTGCAAAAAACCTATTCACAACAAAGACACACATGAAAAGATTTTTATTAATTTTTATACTGCACTTGGATTTTGACCAACATATCCCAAGTATACTTGGTAATCAAGTCTCCATAGTTCGTTGTCTTTATTACATCACTTATTTGTGAGATTGAAAAAGTTGAAATGAACTACGGAGAGTCTGCTTGTCGTATTAGGCGTAGAATTTCCTCAAGTTTTGAACATTGCATGGACATTATAGGTCACAACCACCCATTTCCTATAGGTAGTAGTAGCCTTTAATGCTAGCTTTATTGACCTTGTATGGTCCTTACCATGTTGGTTGAAGTTTACCAACTCGCTTGTGGGTCTAAATTTTTCTTAATTAAGTCTCCTACTTGGAACTGTCTAAATCAGACTTTTTTGTCATAATCCTTGGCCATCATAGTCTTATAGGCTTGTGTTTTCTCATACGCCTTTTAGCGTATTGAGACAATGAATTATAAGTCCTCAAAGCATAATCTATCGGCTTCATTTTAATTGTAGGTCAAGATGCATTGAATTAGCATTGAGATTTCTGCTTGAATTATTGCTTCAGAACCATATACCATCAGAAATGGTGTTTGTCCCATTAAAGTACGTGTTGTGGTGCGATGGCCCACGGTATTCCGAAAAGTGCCTCTCTCAATGACTCCTTCAACTCGGGCATGCATTTTTCGAGATACTCAACAAGAGTTTTGTTCATGTTCTCAACTTGACCATTGGCTTGTGGTGGTAAACCGCTATGTGATGTTCATATCTTTGCACCAAGTTTTGACATGGACCTGTGAACTGAGTCTTATTGTTTGAGATGAGTATTTGAGTTATATTGAATCGTTAGATGATCTGCTTCCATATGAAATATAAATATTTCTCTTTATAATATAGGAAAGTGCCTGTGCTTCAGCCTATTTCATGAAGCATTCGTCTACCACAACTAATAATTTCTTTTTTCCCTTTGCTGGATGAAAGGGTTTTACAATGTTGATGCCCCATTGATCAAATGGGTACAATGATTGCATGAGATTGAGAAGTTCTGCAGGAACATCTGTTATGCGGGTGAAATACGTTAGGATTATGGATCTTGAACAATAAAGACAAAGTGTTGAACACAGTGACGGAGGAGAAGACAATAAGGAGGCGTAGGAAGAATATGCGTCACGAGTAATCTCCTAAGAGTAGCACGACATGGGGATAAAGTGACGCAGGTCGAGCTGGTAGGTGCACGACTAGCCGCGCGACTGGGTAGGTCGCGGTGTCCATCTTTGGCCCAGTTTTAGCCAATCTCATTTTTGATGCCCTAGCAGCTATAAATATGTATTTTCTAAATTTTTTGTAGAGTGCGTCTTATATAAAGAGAGATAAAAATAAGAGAGAAAATCACTTATGAGATTGAGAAACAATGTGAGAGGTTGTTCTTAATATGTGAAGCACAATTGTATCTTATTTGTAATCGGATATCGCTCATCATCATCATAGTGGGAATTTGTTTAGATCTCCCCTAAAGGTAGATATAGTCAAACTGGTTAAACAAATTGTGTCTTGTGTGCTGATTGTTATTTATTGCTTTCGGTTGTGCGTATTTCTCTGTTCTTGTTCTGATTTTGTATTTTTTGTTCCGCGATAAGTGGTACCAGAGCATCGAGTTGTGAGGGACAGTACAATTTCTACGAGAATTTTATGATGGACAGAGGTAAAACAAAAATAGAGAAGTTTGATAGGTCGGATTACGAGTTCTGGAGAATATAGGTCAAGGATTTACTATGTGGTAAAGATATGTGGAAACCATTGAAGACGGATTTCTTGCCAGGAAGGCGATGAGCGTGGTTTGGTTGACTCTGAAAAAAAAAACGTGGTGTTCTAGTCCACGAAGAAGACAACTACGAAAGGGATGCTGAAGGTTATTGCAGACATGTACAAGAAACCATCAACAACCAATAAAGTCCATCTGTTGCGGCGTTTGTTCAACCGGAAGATGACAAAAACATGATAGTGGCGGATCATCTTAAGGAGTTAAACTTGATTGCATTAAGGTTTAACTCGGTTGAAATTGATTTTGACGATGAAGTCAAAGCCTTGATGTTGGCGTCCTGTTTGCCAAAGAATTGTAGCGGAACAATAATGGTTGTCAGTGCATCAATTGGGAATGCAAAAATGAAGTATAACAAAGCGAGAGACTCGATTATTAGTGAAGAAATTCATAGGAAAGAGTCGGGTAGTTCGTCAAGAATTATTCAGGATTAGTTCTGAGTATGGAGGCTAGAGGTAGAACAAAGCAACGAGCTTGAATTTGAATCGGGGTAGATCGAAATCGAGGAAGTCGAAGATGGATAAGAGTTTCGGTGAATGTTGGAACTGTGGAAAAAAGAGTTATTACAAAGCTAATTGCCGAGCACCGAAGAAGGATGAAAGCTCAACAAATGCAATCATTAAAAATATTGATAAAACGTTAATATTAAGTGTATGTAGTCCAGTGGAGTTGTGAATTCTGAATTATAGAGCATTGTTTCATTCTTGTCCAGATAGTAGTATACAGGCGAATTATGTTGCTAGAGATCTTGAGAAAGTTTATATTGCTGATAAAAAGCTTGAAGGTCGTGGGATAAAGGAGATGTTCGAATGTATTCGGCAAATGGAGGTATATGGACGTTGCGGAACATAAGGCATATTCCTGGCCTAAAGAGAAATCTTATCTTTGTTGGGCAATTAGATGATGATGGGTATCATCTGTCCTTTGGTTCGGGTGCGTGGAAAATAACCACGAGGGCTATTGTGTTAGCTCGGGGTTTTGAAGTGAGGCACACTTTACATGACTACAACAAAGAAGGATAGCATTGCTGTTGCAGGAGCAAATGGTGATGCTTCTTTATGGCATTGTCGAATTGGCCACATGAGCGAGAAAGGGATGGAGATTAAGAGTTCTAAGGGTAAGCTACCGGACATGCATACAGTTGACATGGGTATATGTAAAGACTGTGTGTTCGGTTAACATAAGAGAGTTAATTTCTCAAGAAAGGGTAGAACTCCGAAGAAGTAGAAGTTAGAGTTGGTACATAGTGAATTATGGACACCGATGCCAGTCACATGTCTTGGTGTAGCATTATATAACACGACTTTCGCTGATGCTACGAGAAACTTATGGGTGTATTTCTTGAAGCAAAAATTATAAGCATTTTATCTGTTCGAGAAGTGGAAAACACAAGTAAAAATTGAGGCTGGTCTGAGTGTGATGTGTTTGTAGTATAACAATGGTGGAGAGTATGAACTTGCAGAGTTTAAACAATATTGGCAAAGAACGGTATTTTCATGGAAAATACATGGTCAACAAAACGGGATCACAGAGCGTATAAATAAAACAATGAATGAGACGAAAGAGTGGATTACCGAAGGGTTTTGGGCATTTGCAGTTGATATTGCAACATTCCTGATAAACCGAGGACTATCCGTTCCACTGGAGTATGGCATTCCAAAGGATGCATGGAGTGGTAAGGAGGTAAACCTGTCATATTTGCGAGTATTTCTCCGTGTGTCGTATGTTCATATCGATGTTGCTGTAAGAAGTAAGTTGGATGCTAAATCTGTGAAGTGTACATTTATTGGATATGGCGGTGATGATTATGGTTATAGATTTTGGGATGACCAAAATCTGAAAGTAATTCGTTGCCAAGATGTCATATTTAATGAGTAGTTATTGTACAAAGATAGATTGAATGCACCAATTACTTGCAGTGATGACATTCAGAATGATAAACCAAATGTTGTCGACTTTAAGGTTCCAAATCCGGATGAAGATGAGGTTTTGAAGGAGCATGAAAATGTAGAGCCAGAACCTCGTACACTAGGGTCTACGTTGAAGAGGTTAAGTAGACAATATCGGGCTCTGGACAAATATGGATCTACCATACATTATCTTTTATTAATTGATAGTGGCGAGCCGGAGAGTAATGCATAAGCAATGTAGAGTGTTGATTCGAGCAAGTGGGAGGTTTCCACGGAAGATGAGATGAATTCCTTGAAAGCGAATAACACATGGGAACTTGTTGAGATTCCTAAGGGAAAGAAGTCTTTGCACAATAAATTGGTGTACAAAATTAAAGAAGAAGCCGATAGAAGCAAACGTTACAAAGCAAGATTGGTTGTTAAGGGGTTTTGATTACACGCATATATTTCCCCCGGTGGTGAAGTTGATGACTATTAGAATGGTCCTGAGTACAGTTGCGGTGGAGAATTTATTGTTAGAACAAATGAATGTCAAGATGGCGTGTCTTCATGGTGACCTTGAGGAAGACATCTATATGAAGCAACCAAAGGGTTTCTTGGCTCAAAGTAACAGTGGACTTATTTGCAAACTAATGAAGAGCTTGTACGACCTTAAACAAGGTCCATGCCAATGGTACTTGAAATTTGATGGTTTCATGCACATAATGAATTTAGTAGTGCAATGCTGAACATTGTTGGTATTTCAAGAGATTCAACAATTCTTTCATTATGTTGCTATTGTACGTTGATGATATGTTGATAGTGGGTGCTTGTGTTCAAAAGATGAAGAATTTGAAGAAACAATTATTAGAACGACTTTCTATGAAAGATCTTGGCGAGGTAAAAAAGATCTTGGGCATGCGTATTTCACGGGGTAAGGTGTCCGGGAAGTTGTATCTTTTACATGATGAATATACTGGGAATGTTCTTAAGAGATTCAACATGGATGATGCAATGGCGTTAAATACTCATTTGAGTAATTAATTTAAATTATCAAAAGGGGAGTCGCCTAACAATGAGTGGAAGCATGCTAAAATAATGAAGACTCCGTATGCATTGCCAGTGGGCAGTATTATGTAGGCAATGGGGTACATTGGGCCAGACATTGCACATGCAGCGGGAGTTGTGAGTAGATACATGAGCAATCCGGGGAAACAACACCAGAAAGTAGCGGAGTGGATTCTAAGGTACATGAGGGGTACTACAGACATGGAGTTGTGTTTTGGAGGATCGAGCACAAACCTAAGTGGCTATGTTGATGCTGATTTGGCAAGTGATCTTCATGGGAGAAAGAGTACTATAGGGTATGTATTTAATTTGGATGGTACTGCAATCTCTTGGGGTTCAAAGTTGCAGAAGATTATGGCGTTATCTACAGAAGCTGAGTACGTCGCGGTAACAAAAACAGATGAATGTTATCTAATCAACCTCCATAAAAATAGCTCGACATCTCGCTCGTTCATACAACACCACATAGAAGCGAATGACCCACCAGAAAAGTCATGTGAGCATGGACGTCAATTTTAGCCCTTGAAACCACAAGATTAGGGCCAAGACTAAGGGTTCGAAAAAAAAGAAGACGAGATAAAGAAGGACAACTTACTGAACAAGGGGCTCGCATGAAGAGGACCTTTAGGGAATGACCATCATCATAGCCATCATATAGTCTAGCATAGAGAGCACGTCGTAACAACCCGAGTATAAACCTTTTTGCTCCAAATCCGGCCACGCATGCCCTTCAAAAAATAGGAGCATGCGTATTAAGCCCATGTCCACTGATTACAAATCGCCCATTAGGTGATTGATTGCAAAGTTATGACGAGCTAAGTGGAAATATTCCTTCCTCTAGGCACTGCCCCCTATGTAGGACTTCTAGGAAGAAATGAGGCCCACTGGCTCAAAACAAAGAAAATGGGGATCCAAAGATGACACCTGCAAAGAAAAGGCCACCGAAAATTGAAAAAGGGGAACACTCAATGTGCACTAACCCGCAACATGATAAAAACCCTGAAGAGATGAAGAAAGCAGTTAGCTAAGACAAACATAAGGAAATTAGAGCAGACATCGGATGAAGGGGTGAAAGAAACAATAGAGAACGCAACGAACTTGCTCCGCATATACTATTAAAAACCCTGTGGGACGATCATATGCTCGTTGGTTTACCATAGGGTTTATCACGTCAAATTTGGACATATCCAAAGATACCCTTTCGAATAAACGACGCATATACTCCCCTGTTACGAAGCTGGAGATACTCCCTATCCTCCATGCGCCCACTACAGAGCCCGACTAGAATAGTTATGGGTCTGGAGCGAAAAAGTAATTATTCTATGTTGAAGAAAGAACTCGAGGAGTGTTTAGTTATATTCCCAAGGTTTGGTCAAGGTCCAAAAGGCGTGGTATTCCTGTGGGTGTTGGTGCTTCAACATGGGAGAAGGGTTTTTTGAGGAACCTAGTTAATTTCAATTTTCACCACACATTGTTGGTCAAAGATGATGATGGTGGCTTATTGCCCAAGCCTTATAGCGGGCCCTATAGCTTGGGTATATTCTTCAAGACGTTTTTTATAGATTGTTTAAGCATGCATCTATATTTCTCTCATATGATATGAGTCTAACTTATTTATTATATTTTTCTTGCAGCTACTCTTGTGACGGGCCGCCAAGCTAAAGTGCAACAATATGCTGCTGCAAGGCGAGCAGCTAGTGTTGTGGCTGGTAGTGGGGCTGATGGTGCAGACCCCAGTGTGCGAAAAACTCTCGGAGGACTGGTCACCGCACTCAAGCAAGGGAGGTTGACCACTCTCAAGGTGATCGTGTAACCAGCCCGGTGAGATCAAGGTGGTGATCGTGTAACCAGCCTGGTGAGATCAAGGTGGTGATCTCGGGGATGTTCCCCTAGCTTATGTGTGAGCCGGTTCCAGCAAACCACATGCCACGCCCGCTAACTGCGGCACGGGTTCAGGCTTAGCGGGACAAAAGAGGTCGTTCCATGGGGGAACCTCTAACCCACGCGCACCCGGTCGTGCTACTCCGGGTCCCAACATTAATGCTGGTTCTCATGAGTTTAGCGAGGGCGAGGTTGTTCGTATCATGGACAACATCTTTCTTACTGCGGTGAAGACTCCACTGTTTGGGGAGCATGGCCGAGCACTCGTCGTGCGTTGATGCATTCATGTCTTCCAAGCTATATGTGATAGTTTCTTAATAGATTTACACCTTCTTAAAGTGTAGTCATACGTGTGTCCTTCCTTAACTGGTCGTACAACCTGTAGATTTATTTAGTTTCACATGTTTTTGATAACAACTATGACCATGGCGAATAATGCTGAGGTTCAAAAGACAGAGGCGTTGGTGCAATTGGTAGCTTGCAGAAAAAAATCATGCTATGAGTCAACTTCATTCTACTAACCAAGTCCTTGCTTCTTCTCGGTCTGAGAACGAGAAACCGAAGTTTGAACTCGATAAGGCTAAGAAAGATGTCTCTGTCGAGAAAAAAACAAGGAAGCTACCGAGCTAAAGCCGGAAGAGATGAAGACTGAGAATTTTTGCCTTTAATTGGAGCTAGCCACGGTTCTTAAAGCCCTTCAGTTCAAGGTAAAATTCTTGCCTTAGAGTCTGTAATTATAGAATAGCGATAACTTTTTCGTTTCTTAATATTTTTATCTTGTCTCGTAGGACCAATCACTTGAATTCAAGGTGTGTATTGCGACGCAGTTCATACTGAGCAATACATACAAGAATATCAATGTGAGGCGTGGTTACCAAGATGGCAAAGTGTGTAGAGAGGCGATCGTGGGACAGATCGAGAGGTTGAACAGATGTCGTGAGGGGTTTGATACGACTCAATTGAATACCATTCTCGGCCCCGATGGGAATCCTCTTGATGATTCGGACTTTGGTGCGGACTTTGAGATTTTGCTGATATCTTGCAGAAGGAAAGCTTGGTGATGATTGGCATGAAAAGAGCGCCTCCGTACCGTAATTAACTACCGTATTGGCGCCTCCTTGTTGTATTTTCTAATCATTTTAAATAATCGTATTTTCTTGAATATTCTTCAATCTCAACTATGGGGTAAAGTTTGGTGTTCTGACATCTGTTGTCATTATTGCCTTGTTATATGATTTGGCGCTCTATTATTGCTATAGATAAGTGTGTTCTTTCATAGGACTTACATGGGGGTTTCTGGTCAATCATGTCTTGTCTTTTGCTGAGCCTGAGAGTAATTACTTTTGTGAGAGTTCGTGACTGTGGTTCAGTGGTATTTCTATAATTCTACCAGCTTGGACGTAGTTGCAACTGTGGTAGCTTGTGTATCAGTGAAAGCTTGTATAGATATTACAACTGGGAGGCGAGAGTTATTTAGGTATGGACGTTAAATCACTTGGGCCGTAGGCCTCACACGAGTTTTTTATAATGGCCAACAGTATATATACTCTGTTAAGCAGCTGGTTTTCATAAAGATTTTTGACATAACTTTGTACTCTGCAAATCAATAAAATTGGACCACGATTTATCCCTTGAGGGTTCTTCATCACATTGATGAGAGAACGCTGAACCAAGTATATTGCGTGTGTTCTTCATGATTCATATCTGTTAGTTCGATTTGTGCGATTCAACTGTGATTGAATTCGGTAATTTTTTGTTCCATAGAGCGATTTCACAACAAAATGGTGTGGTGAACGTGGAGTTGATCATGGCGATGACAAAATTTGATGTAGAAAAGTTTATGGGGCAAAATAATTTCAGATTGTGGCGGTTGAAGATGCGAGCGCTATTAGTCCAATAAGGATTGGTTGATGCACTTGATGAGGCGAGCATTAATAAGGATCTCCATGATAAATCGAAGAAGGTTATGATGGAGAAGGCTCATAGTGATATGATTATGAGTTTGGGTAATAAGGTGTGTTGCGACATGCCTCGAAGAAGAAACTCCTGCGTGTGTTCAGTTGAAGCTTGAAAGCTTGTACATGACCAAATCATATTTGTATCTCAAACATTCTTTGTGTTATTTTAAGATGCATGATGACCAATCGACCGAGGAACATATTGATATGTTTAACAAGTTGATTCTGGATCTTGAGAACATTGATGTTTCAATTGATGATGAAGATCAGGCTTTACTATTGTTAAGTGCTTTGCCAAAATCTCATGATAATTTTAAGGAACTCTTATATATGGAAGGGATTCTTTAACACTTGATGAGGTGCAATCTGCTCTAAATTCTAAGGAATTGAATGAGAGAGGGAATGCAAAGAAATCACAGAATGGTGAGGGGCTAATAGTGAAGGGACAGAATCAGAAAAAGGAAAGTAGGAAGAAGGAGAAGAAGTCCAAGTCACAGGGAAAGAATGGGAAGAAACCATTTCTTTGTTACCACTGCGAGAAAGAGGGTCACACCAGGAGATTTTGTTCTGAAAGACAAAATAATGGTGGTGACAAGACTAATGAGTCTGGCACTATTGCAAGTGTACAAGAGGGGTATGATTTTGCTGATGCTCTAATAGCTTCTGTCAGGGATCCAGATAATGTGTGAGTGTTAGATTCTGGTTGTTCCTTTTACATGACTCTACATTAGTCTATATTTGAAGAATATGTAGAGATTGATGGTGGACCAGTATACTTGGGAGACAACAAACCTTGTAAAGTGAACGGTATAGGATCTGCTAATTTTATCCTTCACAATAGGTCTGAAAAACTGTTGAGATTGGTGAGATATGTCCCTGATCTCAAGAGAAGCCTGATATATCTTCGTTGTATTAGAGAAAACAGGGTACAAGTTATTAGGAGAAAATGGTATGGTAAAAGTTCTCAAAGGATCACTGGTGGTGACGATAGGAGTCAAGGAAAATGGCATTTACATACTGAAAGAAAAGTTTGTCATGGGTATATTTGCAACAACAGTTGTGCATGGTGTTGTTTCTAAGTCTGAGTTGTGGCACAAGAGATTAACACATGTGAGTGAAAGAGGTTTGCTAGAGTTGGGGAAGCAAGGTCTGTTGAGAGCTAAAAAACTGGAGAAGATTAGTTTATGTAAACATTGTATTCTCGGAAAGGCTCACAAGGTCAAGTTCAATGTTGGTCAACATAAAACTAATAGAGCTTTGGATTATGTTCATGCCGTCTATGGGGACCCTCAAGGACTACGTCACACTCTAGAGCAAGATACTTTTTGTCACTTGTGGATGATTATTCCAGGAAGTTGTGGTATTTGTGTTAAATACTAAGGACCAGACATTTGAAACATTCAAAAATTGGAGGACCATGATAGAGAAGAAAACTGGATTGCAACTGAAAAGACTGAGAATAGACAATGGTCTGGAGTTTTGTTCAGCTGAATTCAATGAGTATTGCAAGGTAAATGGAATTGCAATGAGTATTGTAAGGTAAATGAAATTGCAAGGCACAAGATTGTTCCTGGAACTCCACAGTAAAATGGATTAGCTGAGAGATTTAATAGAACCATACTTGAAATGGTAAGATGTATGCTGCTAAGTGCTAAACTTCCAAAGGTTTTCTGGGCAGAGGCAGTCGCAACAGCTGAATATCTTATTGATAGAAGTCCTTCTACATCATTAAATATGAAGACACCAGAGAAAGTATGGTCTGGTCACAAACTAGAGTGTTTGGATGTTCTGTTTATGCACACATCAACATGACAAGCTAGAGTCAAGAGCACTGAGGTGTATGTTTCTTGGATATCCAGGATGAGTGAAGAGCTACAGATTGCGGTGTCTTGAACCAGGTCACAAGAGGTGCTTTATAAGCAAATATGTGATGTTCAATGATGACACCATGGCTCTTAAAGGAATTGGTGATTTATCTGTGCAGACTGTTGAGATTGACAAATGTGTCAACTCAAGGAATGAGAAAGACAATGGTTATCAGCTTGAGGTGGAGGCGTGGAGCCTATGACTGATAGTGAACCAGATCATCCTAGAAATTGGTTACTTGAAAAAGAGCTAGTTGCAACTGGAAATGAACCTATTGATCAAGTGGTTGATCAGGCTGTGGAATCCAACTATATGCTGAATAGAGATAGAGCTGGAATAGAAACTAAGGCACCAAAGAGGTATGGTTATACAGACTTGCTTGTTTATTCTCTGGTAGCAGCAAGTAATATATTGGAAGAGGAACCAAGTGACTAGAAAGCTGCAGTGAATAGCAAGGATAAACATAAATGGCTTGAGGCTATGTCTACATAAATGAAGACTTTGAAGGATAACAATACTTGGGATCTTGTTGAAAGACCAAAGGGTTCTAGGTTGGTTGGATGTAGATGGATCTTTAAGCAAAAGGAAGGAATCTCTGATTTGAGAAGGGAAGGTTCAAAGCTAGGCTAGTTGCAAGAGGGTTTACTCAAAGGGAGGGCATTGATTATAATGAAGTTTTCTCTCTTATGGTGAAACACATCTCTATCAGAATACTGCTTTCTCTTGTGGCAAAGTATAACCTGGATTTGGAATACATGGATGTTAAAACTGCATTTCTGTATGGGAACTTAGATGAGATCATTCTGATGAAGCAAGTAGAAGGATTTGAGATCAAAGGCAAGGAGGATCATGTGTGTAAACTAAATACATCTCTTTATAGTCTGAAGCAGTCTCCAAGACAGTGGAATCTGGGATTTGATGAGTTCATGATGAAGATTGGCTTTGTGAGGAGTAAGTATGACAATTGTGTCTACTTTAAGTTCAAGGATGGGGAGTAGTTTACATTCTTGTTGCTATATGTTGTTGATATTCTGATCATCAGTAATACCAAGATCGTAGTTGCAACTGTGAAATCCAAAGTCAAAGGAGAGTTTGAAATGAAGGATTTAGGAGTGCCTACGAGGATTTTGGGTATGGAGATAAGAAGAGAAAGAGTTAAAGACATGTTGTACTTGTCTCAGGTAAAGTGTCTTAAGAAGATACTGGAGAAATTTGGAATGTCTAAAGCTAACGGAGTTACAACTCCATTGTCTCAACATTTCAAATTGAGTGCTGATTAGTGTTCCAACACTGGTGAAGATAAGGAGTTTATGGAAGAAATTCCTTATGCAAATTCTATTGGATCTTTGATGCATGCCATGTGGTGGGGGTATTTTAGGAGGCCCAAAAGTGGATTGGAACGGCTTACCCCAAAAAAGCCCAAAAATATGAGTATCAAATTGGGCCGGTTTGACTATTTTTGGGGCAGTCCAACGTCGTCCGTTTGATTGTTATTTCCCGTACGCGGTGCGGGTTCCTTGGACCAGTGTCTGTGTATATCCCGTTGAGCGATATTCATGCCACGCATTAATTACTGTTCACCTACCGCTGCCGATTGAATTCAGTTCTTCGACAATTATCTGATTCGACTGTTATTCGGTTCGACTGTTCTGACAGCTGATTCGATTGTTAATCCTCGAATTCCCTCGTTAGAGAGTTATCAGTGTTAAACCAAGGTTATTTGACAGTTCAATAGATTCTACCCATTCAGGAGTCTCGAACCACGCCCGTTCGGCAGTTCGGCAGATTCAACAATTGTAGGTGCATCCAACCACTTCAATTCGACTGTTTTCAGATTGGGGTTTATTTAGTCATTTTACTTTAGCTACATGTATTAAGTGTTCCGGACCAAGCTAGTCCTTTCATTGTAATAGATTACCATTATTTTGGATGAGTGAGACCCATTGTAACAAGTTTCTCGATGTATTCTAACCCAGACGAAATAAGGCCAAGATATTGGCGTCGTATGTGGGAACACATTTTTACCTGTAGCTGAATTTAGATGTTTAAGGTAATCCAATCACAAAGCAAGGCGGCATAGAGCAACAATTCTGAGATGCACCGCATGGCGGGTCCCCAGCCAGCTCTGAGCCCTAGAGCGCCATCGGCTTCAACTGAGAGGATGCTACCACCGCCATTCCAACGGGATCAGCCCAGGCCAATTGCAGAAGTTATACCTGCGCTAAACACTGCGACAAAAATGACAAATGCAACTATTGGACTGCCAACCGCATTCAGGGATAAGATCATGGCCATGATTCGCATGGCGGTGGCCGCATCTTTGCTCGCTCCCCAACAAGTGCCACCACCGCTGTACGAGGGCCCAAGGGGAATTCCACGAGAACATAGATCTGCTACTAGGAACCTCCTTGATGAGGCTGGAGATAGGGCACACATGGATGATCAGAGACCAAGGTCAGGCTCAGTCGAGGTGCAGTCTAGAAGGCACCACGATGCGATGAGGCACGAGTTCAGTTGAGGTAATGACTCAAGAATGGAGCGAGCTGAGATTACAAGGAAATTGGAGAGACTAATAAAAGAGAGAAATGAGGTTGAGAATAGGATGGCAATGTTAGGGGGGACCTGCTGAAGCACTTATTTTAGTGCCGAGATAGAAGCATGAGTTTTAAGATATAGAGAGAAAATACCGCCGCTGAAGACATACAATGGAAAGCAGGACCCAAAAGAGCACATCTTCTTCTTGGATGGCTTACTTAACTTGCACAGGTTTAGTGACAATGCGCAAGCATGGATTTTCATCACCACTCTGACTGGAGTGGCACTGGATTAGTTCGCCATAATCCCCGCGGGGACGATCACGAGTTATGAGGAACTAAGGAAGAAGTTCATGAATCAATTCTCGAGTCAATCAAGCACAATGATATATCATTCCCGCCTATACTCAGTGAAGCAAGGGGACAAGGAGACCATGGAAGATTTTATGAGGCGGTTCAATGCGGAACTACTGAAGATAGATGACCCGAACATCATTTCCCCCGCAACGAGGAATGAAGCCTTCAGCGAGGAGTTGCTTAAGGAAAATCGAAGGATGATCAAAGAGCAACTAACTTGCACATCAGGTCGTGCACCGCGAGGAAATGATAGCGGCCAAAGCCATTATGCATGCCCCCAGTGTCAAAGAAAGAGGAAGAGAGGACCAAGGTTTCAACTGGAATAGAAGCAACATGCACAGAAATTAGTCTCCAAGACGATGCACTCTCGTAAACACTAATAGCATGACAGTGTATGGGACATTAAAGAGAGAAGGATGGCTAAATGAGCCGAGGAAGATGAAAGAATCCGCTACTACAATTACCTCAAACAGAATGTACATGACACAGAGGACTGTAAGGACTTAAAAGACGAAATAGAGCGGTTGATCAAGGATTGCTGAATATGTTAGAGGCTTAAAGGGCGAGGAGGATAAGGCTAATAGGGATAGGTCTGGATCTTCCCATAAGGACAAACATAAGATGACGCATAAACCGCAGATCATGGATTATCACCAGCTAATGAACAACCAACCCAGGAAGGGCATCATACACAAGATCGCGGGGTCCAGTCGGCTATGATTTCGTCAAGGGATGAAGGAGGGTCATATGATAGATCGACGCAGAAGGATGAAATGGGGCTAAAGGAGTTCACCTTCTCAAGAGCGGATATTTTGAGGCTGAGTCCTCAAGAGATTCAGGCTGGAAAGTTGGATTGCCCGTTAGTAGTATCGGTTTCTATTGCTAACTTCGGTGTGATGAAAGTTTTGATAGATAATGAAAGCTCGGTCAATGTGCTCATGGAATCAACTTGGGAGCAAATGGCACTTGGCAATAACAAAATATAGGCAGTCAAAACCTCGCTGTGCGGGTTCATCAAAATGAAAGTGGTACCTCGTGGAATTGTCTCTCTCCCCACTTTGCTCGGAACTTCGCCTTAAAGGAAGACCATGCTTGTTGATTACATGGTTGTCGATTTTCCTTTGCCCTATAACGCGCAATCCTAGGAAGGTCGGTGCTCAATGCCTTCTGATTAGTGCCTTCAATGCACCCCTAAATTGTGAAGTTCTCAACTACTGGAGGAACGTGTGAAATAATTGTTGATCACAGGAAAGGCCGGCTATGTTATATAGCTTCACTCAAGTTGCCACCTCAAGAGGAGTTGGAGGCACTGGATGCTTTGGGACCCATATAGATGGCAGGGATTGACTGACCCGTCCTTTGCTAATTTTGCTAGTTGTTTCAATTTCGTATTTTTTGAAAAATTTCTATTCGTCCCCTAAATCGCCTCGTACATTAGATTCTGGCATGTAATAACTTAAAACAAGAACTACGAAGGCTTTAATTCCAGGGAACCCATGGGGAGATAGGCAACCTGGACATGTGCTAGATTCAACCTTATCTTTGTGGGGGGTACGAATTGCCCTCTTTTGATGAGACTCGTTGTGGGGTCCCTACATGTATACCCAAGATAGAGCCGCAGAAGACCCAAACGGCTGCTAACGCTCTCAATGCACTATATATTTTTTCTGTTATATAATATGTATTTGTTATCTGCAGCGATATTCTAAAGAAGTGTCCTATCTGGTACAAAAAGAAAGGATCACATGATTCTAGGACCTGTGCGGTCACGATATGGGTATCTTTCGGTCAAACTATTCCATAAAAATATGTTTATGTGTTGTTACCCCAATGAGGGTGGAAAGGCAGGTACTAGTAAGTGGAAACTCAACTCAAGGAAAAAGTCTCATGGCCTCTAAGAGATGAACACTTCGCCGGAACATAGAAAATGCAAACCCAAAATCCCGAAAACAGAGAAGGGACGGACACTTTGCCAAAGATATGGAAAGTGCAAACCAAAAAAAAATCTTGCAACAATGAAAGGGATGGACACTTCGCCAAATATATGGCAAATGCAAACCCAAAATCTCAAAAATAGAGAAGGGACGGACACTTCGCCAAAGATATGGCAAGTGCCAGCCAAAAGTAATCTCGCAAGAATGAAAAGGATGGACACTTCGCCAAAGATATGGCAAGTGCAAACCAAAAAGTCCTACAAGAATAGAAGGGACAAACACTTGGCCAAAGACATGGCAAGTGCAAACCTGAAGTCCCAAGCAATGGAAGGGATGGACACTATGCCAAAATAAGGCGAGTGCAAAACTGAATACGCGCTGATAAGCAATCAATAAATTAACCTCACAAACGTGAGATGAATGATAGCAAAATATTCAAGAAAAAAAACATAAGCAATCAAATTATCCACGGAGGCAGCATGACGCAGCGGCAAAACAAAACAAGCAAATTATTCATAAAAATATACTTTCAGCCATGGCAGCTAGGCCTCGGTATCATCTTCATCCCCAGAACAAGGATAGGCAACATGCAAGGTAGAAGGAGGCGACATCCCGAGAGTAACCAATCCATCTTGTCCCAACAAACTAGAGAACGCATCTGTAGGGGCGGGCTAGTTGTTAGTAGCCTGGAGCAAAGGCCGACGATCAGGCCCCAGTGATAAATCAAACCACTGTGGGTTGAACTGACCACGCAAATAGCTGATGTCGTGAATATGATGCACCGTTAGCGCTTGAGCCTTTTTGGGGTCCTGAATACCGTGCCTAGGCTGATCTCTTGGAAAGTATTTCTCCGAAAGAACTCCTCCGCGATCGCCACTCGCTGCTCCTAAGTTGGAGATTGTTCATGCCATGCACAGAAGATGGTCAGAAGAAAGTAATCAACTCTATATCTAACAGCAGAAAAAGCATACCTCACTCAAGATGCGGGCATTAAAGATTCTTCGCATGCTCGACCTTTTCCTTCTTAGCGACAACCTTCTTCTCAAGGTCCGTACCACGTGACTCCAACGCAGTTTTCCCCTCCTTCAGCTTGTTGACTTGCACCTCAAGTTGTCGAATCCTCTCTTCTGCAGGGCTCACGACCACTCGATTGACGCTCACTTAGGAGACAAAGTCTTTGGCCAGCTGCATGGCCTTTTCCTTCTCATCCAATGCAACCAACAACACCTCGCAGTCACTTCCCTGGAATTTCGCCCTCAAATGATCAAGCGCGACTGTTCTCTCCTCATGGGCGAACATTAAACCTTGGGCCATAACGTCGACGACTCTACAATTTTGAAACAAACTAACACACAAATTAGCTAGCATAAAGAATTCAATTTTGTGAAAGAAAACTAAACTAAAGAGTAGTTACCGAATTGACCACGTGGAGCACAAGCCGCTTCAACTGCGCTCTTTGCTCTGCAGAAGTCGGAAAGGACGCCGCAAGACTTGGGAATATCACCCTCAGGGCATTAATCGCCTCTTCCTCAAATTGTTTGTATTCCCCGACGTAAACATGTGGGCATACCTGGCCCCTGTCTACAACTCACCCCAAAAGGGAGGTTGAGTTGCCGGACGGACTATGACCGGCTGTTGGGCTTTAGGGGTGCAACATCGCCGGTTTGGGACCTAGTCTGAGGAATTCTCCTTCTCTTTGCTGGGGCATCCGTATGTCACTTCTGTTGTTACAACATCATCTGTGGCCAGAACGTCGAATCCCACATGGGATTAGCACAAACCAAAGGAAGAGAGTCCTCACGACTATCACCCTGAAGATCCTCGAGCGGGTGGATGCCTCAGCCTCAGATGCTGGTTTCTTCCTCTTATCTTTCATCTTCCTTGGTAAGGGAACCGCAATAGGCCCTGTCACTTGAGCTGCATTAACATTCGCAGCTAAAACCGGACTCATGCGTGCATGACGGTTCATTATGAGTTATTCTGCAAAATCAAGACATCAAACATTAACAACGACCCCGATAACTTGCGAATAAAAAATTGTACAATAGAAACAAGCATATACCAATAGTATAATTCCATGTGTATGACACAGAGGACAACCCTGCCAAAGACATAACCTCACTCTTAACTAAAGATTTAATGTTAAGTTGGTGATTAGTTATGCGGTCGGCTCAATAAGTGTTTCCCCACCTAGGACCGTGTTCCCCGCAGAGAATTGGAACCTTTGGTATGTCCACCCATTCTTGTCGGTACGAGGAGAACACAGTCTCCCAACTCTAATGGATATAGAAATACTGCTTCTTCTAGTATTTTCCATATCATGAAGGCTCCCCATTCAGGAACTTGTGCTTTTTTTGGGCTTTCACATCGTAAAACCCTTTTCCCCTACGCGATAACTCAAACAAGGCCCAAAACTCACTCGGACCGCATAGAACGCCCAACCCCTTCATCGCGACTATAAAGCCCATTATATTCCCAATATAGTTTGGTGTCAATTGGATGGGAACCAACTCTATGGTCCAAAGAAATGCTAATCACATCGCGATGAATGGTGTACCGCAAACCATTAATCAGTTGTCTCACAAACATGGTAAGGAATCCTGGGGGCGCGGTATGGACCCTCTGCTCTGCGGCCGAGATCGTTATCTTGTAGTTAATCACTATATCAAAGGTTTTCCATAGACAGTCCTGGCTATGTTGTAAATCAATGTAAGCCGTATATGCTAGATCTCTGACCTCCTCGTCGGCTTCACTCTTAGTACGATATTGACGACATCCAGCAAAGGCTCATCTCCTTCTTCTAGCCGAGGAGTGGGACTCTAACCCTCTCCTGAGTGGCTTTCCCCATCCTCAACATCAATCATATTGGGGGAGTTCTCCGCAGTCAGGTCATCACCTACGACCCCTGCACTGGGAGCCCTCACCGAGCTAGTCAAGTCATTACTAGAGGAATCACTCGATTCACTTCTAGACTCAAAGTCAACACTCAAAATCTCTTTGGACTTCTTGTCTTACCAGAACCGAAATAAAAATAAAAATAAAGAAAAGCTAACTACATCGGGTACGTCATCCTTGCCACAAACATATAGTCAAATACATGCAGGAAAAGTAAAATTCTGAGACTAAAAAGAAAACTAAAAACAACAACAAACGACATAGACAAATGACCAATTTACCATGAACAATAAGGGGTAGAACAAATCGACTTGGTAAGAATTTGCAATGCAAACAACAAACTAATAATAAGGGAAAAATTAGGAAAAAGTAGGCTTTTTTTTCTAAGTTAACAGTCAAACAACCCTAATGCGATACTAAAAGAGTATCGAACATGGCTGATTCGATACTTCTTACATTTGCACTTAAGTTGGCGAATCAGCGAGACATGCCTCTCATTCGCTCCGTACACCCTTATATAGAGGTGGTTAGGCCACATGGCCCATGAAAATAAAAATCGAACCAGAGCCTCTTCGACAGTAAATAACAGTCGAATCTTGTCAAACTCGAGAATATCATAATAACTATCGAATCAAGCCTGATTTGACAGTTTACATAAACATCAAATGTCCTTCGTTTGACTATTATTTTAACATTAACCTACGAATTATGAATTAACTATTGAATATAGACGATTCGATACTCAGCATAACAGTCGAATCTTGACATGTTCGACTGTTCCTACTCAAGGGAATGTCCACGGCTCCCAAATGGGGGGTGTATTTTGAAGCCAAATAAAATATATTTGGCAACTGACCCTACAAGTCAGAGCTCCCAAATGAGGGGCATATTTTGAAGCCAGATAAAACCTATTTGGCACTCAACCCTACGGGTCACGACTCCCAAATAGGGGCATATTTTGAAGCAAGATAAAATCTATTTGGTAACCGACCCTGCGGGTCAGGGCTCCCAAATGGGGGGCATATTTTGAAGCCAAATAAAATCTATTTGGTACTCGACCCTATTGGAAATGGCTCCCATATGGGGGCATATGTTGAAGCAAGATAAATCTATTTGGCAACTGACCCTACTGGTTACGGCTCCGAAATGGGGAGCATATTTTGAAACACAAAAGAAAACCATACCTTGAAGCAAGATAGTTTTTTGGAATTTGGAATTTAGAACCCGCTCTTGAATCAAGACCTACTCCAAAATTGGGGGACTATAAGGTGGGGGGTAGTTAAGGAGGCCCAAAAGTGACATGGGCTGACTTACCATGAAAAGGTCCAAAAATAGGAGTATCAAATTGGGCTGGTTCGACTGTTTTTGGGAGAGTCGACCATCGCCCATTGAATTGTTATTTCCCGTACACGGTGCGTGTCCCGTGGACTGGGGGTTTATATATACCCCGTTCCCCGATATTCATGCCACACATTAATTACTGTTCACCTACCGCTATCGATCGAATGCATCTGTTCGACAGTGATTCGATTCGACTGTTAGTGGGTTCGACTGCTTGCCCGATGTATCGATAGTTAACTTAAATTCCCTCGTTTGAGAGTTATTAGTGTCAAACCAAGGTAGTTCGACAGTTCAACAGATTCGACCCATTCAGGAGTCTCGACCCATGCCCGTTTGACAGTTTGGCAAATTCGAATATTCTAGGTGCATCAAACCACTTCAACTCGACTGTTTGTAGATTGGGGTTTATTTAGTCATTTTACTTTAGCTACATTTATTAGGTGTTCCGGACCAAGCTAATCATTTCATTGTAATAGATTAGCATTATTTTTATTGAGTGTGACCCATTATAACAAGGTTCTCGATGTATTGTTATCCATACGAAATAAGATAAAAATACCATGGTATGCACTAGAGCTGATTTGGCTTACTAAGTTAGCATGATTAGTAGATTCATGGCTAATCCTGGAAGAGTGCACTAAAAGGCATTGGAATGGATTCTGAGATATGTGAAACACACCATCAACAAAGTTCTGTTGTTTGGTGAGTTGCAACATCTGATGGAGAATCAGTCTTGCATTCAAGGGTTTGTGAATTCTGATTATGTTGGATGTTTATACACCATGAAATCACTTACTCGATATGTCTTTACAGCATTTGGAATTGCAGTTAGTTGGAAATCTAGTTTTCAGAGAGTTGTTGCATTATCAACAACTAAGGCAGAGTACATTGCACTGGCATAAGCAATCAATGAGGCTCTACGGTCAAATGGATTTGCTAGGGAGCTGAGGAATCAAGATGATATGAGCACTATTCATTGTGACAATCAGAGTGCTATACATTTTTTCAAAGAACCAAGTTTATTATGAAAGAACTAAACATGTGGATATCAAACTTCATTTTGTCAGAGAGGTGATAGCATGCGGTTCTGTGATGGTAAAGAAAGTTGTAACTGAGGAAAATCCAGCAGATATGAACACCAAAGTCTTGCCTAGCAACAAATTTGATCATTGTCTGGATTTGATTCAACTGAAGAGTTGTTAGTCCCGGTGGACTAGTTGGAGGAGTTGAGTTGCTAGTTTGTTGTGATTGAGGTAGAGTAACAGAAATAAGGTGGAGAATTGTGGGATTAGTGACTTTGCCTTAGTGGTATTTTCATAATTCTCCGAGCTTGGACGTAATTGCAACTGCGGTAGCTTGTGTGTGAGTGGAAGCTTGTATAGCTGTTGCAACTGAGCGGCAAGAGTTAGTTAGGTCTAAACATTAAATCACGTGGGCTGTGGGCCTCACGCGAGTTTGTTATAATGGCCAACAGTATATATACTCTATTACACAACCATTTTTCATAACAGTTTCTGAAACAACTTTGTACGCTGCAAATCAATAAAATTAGACCTCCATTTCTCCCTCAGATTAAGGTTCTTCATCACATTGATGAGAGAATGCCAAACCAAGTAAATTGCGTGTGATCTTCGAGATTGTTTACTTTCTTTGCTGTGATTGTTACTCATATTTCTTAGTTTGATTTGCGTGATTCAACTGTGATTGAATTCGGGAAAAATTTGCGTTCCAGAGCGATTTCACTACAGCCTTAACTAATTCAGCCTATATGGTATGTCTTCTTCTGCGCTAATAAGCGTTTCTGACGGTGGTAGCCTATGGCGAGGCGTTTTTTGCACCAATGTGGGTCGTTGGCTGGGGAACCAATCAAAAGGGATCCTTTTCATCCAGTATATGTTGTGGGTGTACTGAGCCAATGGGGTCGCCGCTTCTTGGTCCAATAGTAGGGTAAAATGTTAATTAATATGTAAAATCAACTAAGCATTTATCACAGAATTGTTATGAATCTATCTATAGATATATATATATATATATATATATAGATATTTATAATTAATCAAAATATTATTATAACTTTGGGAAAAAATAAGATGAAGGGATTGAGAGAGAATTGTATATTTTCAAGTGTCATATATTTATACAACGAATTTCCAAAATCAAGAACACAAAGTCTTTACCATATATATATTAATGGTAGAGTTATTTAGACTATTTAATCCAAGTTGGATGGCTAAACCATAATAATAAAACTTTTCAAGCACCTCCCCCTGCCCCTCATTTTTAGCCATTCAAATTTTGCATGATAAGTGTTGTGCACACGTTTGACATTTCCTCGTTAAAAACCTTATAAGAAAAAACTCAGTGAGATGAAAACCTTAATAAGGAAAAATGGGCATCGTTGTGTGAAGTCCCCCTCAAGTTATCGTCTGTAATTCTCCATAAGTCTCGTAGGTGACGCGTCCCAATGCTCTAAACCAATTTCATAAAAGTTACAGTAGTGATGATGCAATACCATCTGATCCCCTTGGAGGGCAGTTTTGGGATATTGATCGAGTGAATTTTATTCTGAACGTTAATCCCAAGCTTGAGAGAAGTGAGCGATGCTTTATTGATGTTTATGAGAATGAGAAGGTTACAAGTGGTGGAACTTAGTTGGGGAGGAAGAGCTAGTACGAGCATAGCTAATAAAGTACAAGCATGCTTTTTCTAACAGCTATATGCCAAAGTAGTACCGAAATTCTTGGTAAGGAGTGTGTAAGTTAGTGAAAGTGATAAGATTAAAAGCTGAAGTGAAAATTTTCGAGTATGAGAAAGTGAGTGAAAAGGTTCTTTTTTTTAGTCCAACTTGTTGTGTGAGTGCTAACAAGCCCCAGTTTATAGGCCTTTGCATGGGGGCTTCTAGTCAATCATATCTTGTCTTTTGCTGAGCCTGAGAGTAATTGCCTTAACTAAGTAAGCCAATAAACATTTGTGACGGTGGTAGCCTATGTCGAGGCTTCTTCTGCACCAATGTTGGTCGTCGGCTGGGGGAACCAATCAATAGGGACCATTTTCATCCAGTATATGATGTGGGTGTACAGAGCCAATGGGGGTCACCGCTTCATTGTCTAATAGTAGGGTAAAATGTTAATTAATATGTAAAATCAACTCATCATTTATCACAAAATTGTTATGAATATAATATATATGTTTAACATCAATCGGAATATTTTTATAACTTCAGGAAAATTAAGATGAAGAGTTTGAGATAATTGTATATTTTCAAGTGTCATATTAAAACTCTAAAGTAGCATATTGATCCAAAAAATCCCAACATCTAGAACTCAAAGTCTTTACCATAAATTTATTAATTCTAGAATTATTTAGACTATTGAAACCAAGTTGGAAGGCTAAACCATAATAATAAAATTTTATCAACACCCCTTCCCCCTTTTTACCATTCAAACTTTGCATGATAAGTGTTGTACACACGTTTGACGTTGCCTCGTTAAAACCCTTATAAGGAAAATCTCAGTGGAATAAAAATCTTAATAAGGAAAAAAGAGTACAACTGTGTGAAATCTCCATCAAGTTCTCATCTCTAATTCTTCATAAGTCTCATAAGTGACACATCCAATGCTTTGAACGTGTTTCTTAAAAGTTACAGTAGTGATGATGCAATATAATCCGACCCTCGAAGAGGATATTTTCAGGATATTGATCTAGTGAATTTTTTCGTAACACTGATCCCGAGCTGAGAGAAGAGACCGATGATTTATTGATGTGTATGATAATGAGAAGGTTACAAGTAGTGGAATATTTCTCCACCATATAATAGCCATTTTTGCCTCCCAGAATATTGCTATATAAATTTGATCCCTGATTCCCATTCAAACATTTAGAACATAGGGTTTCTTTTCACAAAGCTTCACATCTTTAAGAAATCCCTATCTCCGTTTACCAAGTAAAGCAAAATTAAACCATTTTAATTTTTTTACTCACAATCCTCCTTCCTTTTTACTTCTACAAATTATATCCCAACCTATTCATGCAATTCTCCGTCCTCGCTATTACCACCCCATAGAAAATTTATTTGTATTCCAACAAATGCCTTGATAATTCCATTTTGGACTTTATAAGTCGAGAAAAAGGTAAGTCGGAATACATGTAAGACTTGAATATAGTAACGTGACCCTTCCTCCGAGAGAAATGGACTTTCCACCAAACTTTGAAAGATTTTTTTGCATAGACTGTAACATTAGATGCCAATCAGTAGATCTTTGTGGATTTACACCAATGGGTACCCCTAGATATTTGGACGGAATCGAATCCATCTTTCACCCCATGTAATCTACCCAAATCGCCAACTGCCCGTCATCAACATTAATCTCGATCAGCTGACTTTTCACAAAATTGACTTTGAGTCCCGAGACAAGTTCAAAATTCATTAGAATACTTTGAATAGCACTAACGTTGTTCTGTGATGGCTTACAAAAAAATATAATGTCGTCGGCATGTTGAACTTAAGACACCACCACAACCGCACTTCCAACTTCAACACCCTCAATCATCCAAAGTCAAAGATTTTTTTTATCAAACCGCTCAATGCTTCTACAATAATAAGCTAAGATATAAGAAAGAGAATAACGGATCCCTACCTCAAACCACGATGATGTTGAATTCTCCGCAAGGATTGCTGTTAATCAACATAGAAGCCACCGTCATCAAAAGACATTCATTAATCTACTTTGTCCATTTGACATCGAACCCCATCTTGCTCATCAAAAAATTCAAAAATTTCCAATCTACTCGATCCCACGCTTTCTCAAACTCAACCTTAAAGAATAAACAAGGTTTTTTTTTTTTTTCTTTAAGCCTCTTCAATAACTTCGTTTGTAACTAAAATACACTTGGAGATATACCTTCCACCACCAAAGGCTGATTGCTCGTCTGAAATAATGGAATCCATGACTGAACGAAGCCTTTTTGCAACTAATTTGGCATTCACTTTATAAAGACATCCAATCAACGAGATAGGACGAGATTCATTAAGACTGAGTGGACAATCTAACTTCAAAATTGGAACAATAAACGAAGGGTACAAACTTGTCAGTAATTTTCCATTCATCCAAACTCATGCACAAATCTACAAAGATCTTCTTTAATCTTGTCCTGACACTTCATAAAAAAACTTTAGTTGAAAACGTTGGGCCCGAACTCTTTGAACCATCACAACTCCATATTATCTTAATAACTTCATCCTCCTCAATTTCTCTAATCAATCAACTAAAATCTACACTTGAAGTTGCTTAAAATTAAAATCTGTCATCACCGGCATTCTCCACTTCTGCTCCAAAAAGAGATTTTAAAAATGCCTTTTAGCTTCATCTTTGATTTCAGTAATATGTTCAACCCAAATATCAGTAATATTCAGGCCTTTTGTCTCATTCTTGCTTCTATTACAGTTAATGTATTTATGGAAAAAACTGGAATTTGTATCTCTCTCCTTCAGCCATTTACAATGAGCTTTCTGAGCAAAAATACTTTATTTTGATCGTAATACAAGACACATATCTCTGACTTTCTCACTTCCGACTAAAATTTTCGTAATTAAAAACTCAATATGTTTGGCCTTAGGATCCAACTCATTAATCTCGTTTTTTAGTTTTTTATTAAAACATCCATGTTTTAGATTTGAAGCCTTTTAGTTTTTCTTTAGTCTAATAAGCAGCCATCCATAAATGTTAGTTGTTTCTCAGTAGGAATTGATGCATGACAAGAAATCCTTATGCTCAAACCAACAGTCAAAAGTCCTAAAAGGTTTTGGACCACAATCAACATAGTAGTCTTTCAAGAGAATCGGACAATGATCCACGACAGTTCTTTTGAGTCCCCATTAAGTGATGTTACCCCAACAGTTAAACCATTCTAATAAGAAAACCTTGTCGATTCTGCTCATCCATTTGTTGTTAAGGCAACTCCAATAAATCCATACTACTAATAAAGGCCTCAAACTCCGCCATTTCGCTGAAATTTCCTATAGAATCAATAGCCATTGATTCTTGACTGCTTCTCACCGCATTAAAATCCCCAAGTACGCATCAAACAACAAAACTAGAATGATTTTCATTAGGGGTGGGAACGGGTAAGGGAATTTCCCGTACCCGCCCCTTCCCGCGGGAAAAATTTCCCGTCCTTTTCCTTCCCGGCAACTTGCCGGGAACGGGATTTCCTGTTGCCCACGGGTCGGGAACGGGATTCCGTTTCCGATTCCCGCGGGGAACGGGAAATCCCGTCGATATATATATATATATATATATTATATATGGGTGTTATATGTTAAAAAAAAAAAAACTAGGATAATTTTACAGTTTTAGAAAGTTTAGGGACCAAAATTAAGATATTAATTATCTAATTATAACAAAATTAACTCCTTCAAAATTCAATTCACACACACTGCTCGTCTGCTCCTCTCCTCCGCCATCTGCAACGGCGAAGACCTCTCCGACGTCGATTCGCTCAAATCCTCCCTCTCCAACTCCAACTCCAAGCTCCAAAACGTCGCCGTTCCACTCATCACCTCCCTCGACTCCTTCGTCGAGGCGAAGAACAAGTGCTCCAACATCGCCCCCCGCGAAGAATCGCACACCACCGCCGGTCCACGCTCAAAATCGCACCACCACTCCTCAACGCTGCGCCACCACCACCCACTCGCACCAGTCTTCAATGTCGCGCCACCAGTATCCACTCTCTCTCACACACGCAGCAGCCGCGAGGGAATTAGGATTGTTGAATTAGGATTTCCCCCCCCCCCCCCCCTTTTTCTTTGAATTGTTTGATTGTTGAAGCCACCGGCAAATGACGGGATTCCCGCGCGGGAATCCCGTCATGACGGGATCCCGTCGACTCGTGGACGGGAACGAGATCAAGAATCCCCTTCTCGTCAAGGCGGGATCCCGCGCCGCGGGATCCCGTGGAACGGGATTCCCTCCCGTTCCCAGCCCTAATTTTCATATTAACATTTGTTTCTCCATAGGATTCTTTTCTCGCTCAAATGGCATGGAGAATATACATAAACCAACAACAACCAAGCCTGTAATCCCAATTAAATTGGGGTAGGCTATACAAAACCACAATGCAAAAAAAAAAAAAAAAAAACTTCATTTTCAAGCCAAGCACCAGAGATTGCAATAAAAGTATTATCAACAACAAAGTCTTGAAGCCTAAAGCATCTTCTTCTCCAAATTCTTAGAATGCCCCCATAAGCATATCTGGATGACTAAAAACAAAATTAAAATCCTCGTCATCCCCAATAGCTCAACAAACCCTCATGTCCATATTTTCTTTTTCAGTTTCCTTTCACATAACATATTAGCGTTTATTTAGCGTAATACTAGTACTCATATACTTGTGCTTTTGTATAATTCTTGGGGAAAATTAAATGGTATGATCCAAACTTTGTTACTTTTTGCACTTACCTATTCGAACTTTAATTTTTTGCACCCGACGGTCTAAACTTTGCTCCGATAAACACTTTGCTATCAAAACATTCAAAACGACTTATCCCGGCCAAAAAATGTCACTTTGTGTCAAAGTGTCATCATTTTCATCATTGTGGCGTATAAGTTGATGCACTTTACTATCTAAATTTTTAGTTTTTTAGCACCCGCCAATCTAAAATGACTTCACGAATACGTCACAATGCCATGATAGGTCGTTTTCAAAGTTGAAATAGTAAAGTGCTCACCGAAGCAAAATTCAAATCGTTAAGCGGAAAATTTTAAAGTTGGATAGATAAATAAAAAAACCGTCAAAGTTTGGATGCTATCCTTTAATTTTCCCAAATTCTTGGTGCATATTCATTGGTTCTAGTATTGTTTCATGTTTTCTTAGGATTTAGCAAGTCAAGACAAAATGAATCTAAAAGAGCCTAAAATGGGTGTTTTTGGAAACATGGCGTCACGATGAAACTTCAAGGGCCATGGTATTATGTAAAGGAGGAAACCCTAATCACAACCCGTAAAACAGTGCAAAAGTCGAGGATGAAGCGTCTCATCATGAGAGAAGCTGTGCGATAGCGCCACTAAAGTCGAATGCAATGCAAGAAAAAAAAGGAAGCATAATGTCGTTAAGGAGAAATAAAAAGTGGCACGACAGAGGAAAAAAACTGCGCGAATCGCATAGGTAGCCGCACGACATAGTCGTGCGACATGCCAAATCGTCCGTCTTTACGGTAACACCACCTCATTTTAAAGTTAAGTTGTGGTTTTCACAAAAGTAGGGCAACAAGACTTTTTATAAATAGGGGAGAATTGTTAACAATTAAAGGACACATTCACGAAGCCTCACAACACTGTTTACAACTGATGACTACTGTTTTAACAAAGAAACACCATCAAATTTTTGTTCTAGTTTAGTGTCTATCATTGTTATAGAGTTAATAGGTCGTGGAGAAGAAGATAGCACGTAGGAAACAAGAAGATAGCCAAAGCATCAACTTTCTATCGGGTCTGAGAAGATTTCATGTATCTCGAACATTGTTTATGTTATTTAATCCATTATTGATTGTTAAACTCATGACTATGAGGAGATAACCTACTAATTGTTTAGAGTATGGGAGTAACTCTGATTTATGAATATATGTTATATTTGTTTGATGTGTGTTTGATAAATTTGTATGTCTAGATGGAATAGTTCTTTAAGTTATGTGACTAGTCTTACTCTTGCTCGAAGAACGGAAGCACTACACTGAGACCGCCAGTGTGTCGATGTTAAGCAAGTTATATAGGTATATATCTGTGTGCGGTATTGACTTTGGTTCGTTATTATACTTATCATTTTATTACTTGATTCGTGCACTTGCGAGATGATGAATTTAACAATTTATTTTTGACTTTTCATTCTTTATATACTACACAAAAGTTCATATTAAGTTTTTTGCATCGTTGTCTGGGAGTAAAAGTATTGATGTGTTTGAATCATCAAGATTATTTGTTGAGGCGCTAACAGTTTTGTGTTTTTTAGAACAAACATGGAACGAAGTGGAAGATCAGCCAAAATACCACCCTGAGTAAGTAAGATGAGACAATATTGGAAGAGACAATGGACAAGGACCATTATTGTAACCGACGTGCATGGGAAATCAGTATATATCCAGTTGGTAAGCCGGAAAATTCAAAGAGCACTTCAAAAAATTTGCTCTACCACACCCAAATTCCGACTTCAAAATAGTGAACCAAAAAATTGATGAAAGTGGTAACAAGAGAGACATTCAAAGGATAACCTAATGACAATCCTCTTACCCATGTTGAAGAATTCAAAGAGGTATGTCATCACGTTAATGTAACTGAGGATTACATATTGGCAGGAACATTTCCTCATTCATTGACAAAAAAAGTGAGAGAGTGGTACAACACTGAAGTTGATTGCAGAGGAGACTAGGCAACAACGATCAAAGAGTTCAAATTCAAATTCAACGTTGGGGTAGACACAAATTCATGGAAGGAGAGAATTTTAAACTTCAAGCAAAAAAACATGGAACCACGTTTGTCGAGGCATGGAATGACTTCCAAGGTATGACTATAAGGAAGAGATGACACCAGATTCAATATTTCTTGGCTAGAAGATAGACACGTACGTATTGTATGTATACACACACACACACACACACACACACATATATACCAAGCAATGCAGCATTCCACCTGATTATGGGGAGAGATTCAAACAATTACCAAGCAATGCAGCATTCCACCTGATTTATGATGTTGTATCGACAACCAAAAATAAGGAACACTCATTGCACACAATGTAACATTCACAAAAGTAGATGGACTTTTGCGAATGACCATCAACTCTAAGGAAAATGAGAACGTGATGACGAGGGAAAAAGACCAAGGTTCAAAGGTGCACCCGAGAACCCCTAAGTCCTCAACAAAAGTGTTGAGCTAACTGAAAATAAAGTAATTGTTGTGTGGGAGGCAAACCACATTAGTAAGTTTCTTTTTTCGAGTCTAGCATTTAGTATAATTTTTAGTTATTTTTATTTCCAGTCGTATATAGCATTAAACTCTTCAATGTGTTTTTAAGCTAACAATTTAGATAGGAAAAGAAAAAAAATAAAAGAAGATGCAAAGTAGAGAGACGAATAGAAAACAAAAGGACAAGATGATATTAGGAGAAAATACACGCAGCACGAAATGGAGCGTGTCACGCTATTCTTGCAAAATAATTACGTGAGTCGGGCATGTATTCCAATGAGTCGCGCGTGCAATGTAACATTTGACATAGTCAAGTAACACCAGCGCGACATAGCAGCGCGACTCGCATGTCGCACGCCCTTAGTTTCTTGAGGATCATGTTTCTCAATTTGAAAGGAAATATGATGCATGCATAATCAGAATCTATGGATTTTGGATGTGCAATCCCTATCTTTTACCTTTCCTACTATACTTATATTTCTCTTATAATTTAAATTATTAATGTACATGAATTATTCGTTTTGTGATTACAATTAATATGGAGAGTTGTGCAATTTCTTAGAATATGTAAGACTATTTCTTCTTCATCCTCTATTCATCTATTTTATTAATAGAAAGTTTCACTTTTCTTTTAATTCTTTGTGGAAGAACATGACATCCGGACGCTATTACGCTTTTGAACCAACAACCGGAAAATCACTCAAAGATTCAAGACTTTCATTGGCTAAACCTAGGTTTGATCGCGACTGATTCTTCATAATCAACTGTTTCAATCTGTATAAGGCACTGCATGCAAACCACTTTGTTGATGAACAAGAAGTACGAGGGTTGAAGGAGATGTTGATGAAGTGGAATTGGCAACCATGCTAGATATACACCATCATTCGTCAATACTATGCACACTATGATGAAGTCGATGGAAATGGTTGGCTACATGGAAGGATAATCAATATCACCACGAGAGGCGTTAATAGGCTTTGCGAGTTGCATGAAAATCAAATGATACTTTGAAACATGGGTTTATAGCACAAGCTTACGATCGAGCGTGTCTCACGGTCACTTTTGTTACCCCAACTTTTGTTTCACTACAATAAAGATGGCGAGTTAGAAGAAAATTATGAAGATCTACAAGCAATTTTTAAGGAGCTATATATGATCGTTAGTTCTCGTATACTCCCTCCGGATCATAAGGGAAAGGTTTCATGAGAGAAGATAAGATTATGATGTCTATGAAATAGGAGATACTCCAAACATAGGATAAATCATAGTTAAAGTAATTAGAGATCACACTAGAGATGGTCCACCACAACTTTTGTATTTAGAGCACTTATCACGACATTTTGTATCAAAGGAGGTTTGCCCGAACTTGATACAAATATACATCACCAAAACACGTATCCTATCAATCACATTGCGAGGAAATTAATAGAAACCCCATTCACGAGTCTTCAACAATGCGATCTATTGAAGAAAGCCTATTGCTTATACACAAGCATCGGAAGACGTTTGAAGAACAATTACAAGAGGTGAAGGAACGCATGGAGTAGGACAATCATGAGTTAGTGAACAAAACTAGAGGACATGAAAGAGCAAGTATGGAGCAACAACATCCATTATTGGATGGAGTTGCGACACATTGAGATGAAGTTAACAAATGAAGAAAGCACCTACACCAACAGTCCGACGAGTTTCCTTTGAGCTCGATCAGGGGAGTACTCTCATCTATGCTTTAATTCTTTTTATTATTGGAGGATGAGGGCATTGTAGAATTTTAAGTTGGGGTGTGGACACTTGGTTTTTGTTACCTATGTTATACATTTATCTTAAAGTACGTTTTTAGAGTCTACTTTGTTTTTATTTTTTCTCTTTTTTTTGGATTTAGTCATTAGAATCAAGTTTTAAGAATGAAAGTACGAATACATGGGGATCAATGATGATATATGCACAATATAGTACAAATTTAGGATGATAGAACACATAAATGCCATTTAGTACATCTTGAGTAATATTGTCAAGAATAGGTTTTATTATTAAATACACCTTTCAATCTGCTGCAAGTGTACAATTGTGAAAATAATGTTGTATATTCATGAGAAAATAGTGAAGAGCGTGTGATCATGAAACTTGAGTGATATGCTTGATTGTTGTTGGATATGATTGTAGATTTTATGTGTTGAAGAAATGAAAATAAGAAATCTTTTCTATTACCTAGTTTATATCCATTCAACCCAAAAACCCTTTATGAATAAAGATCTGCAGAACCCCGCTGAAGTCTTTTCTTATATGGTTTTTATTTAGAAAACACAATTATCTACCCTTGGCCGAGAAATTATATCCTACCCGTTTTAGAGATGGATGTAATTGATCATAAAGGAGGGTATAAGGTAGGTGCTTCAAAACGAAAGCATGAGCCCAAAAGAAAAGGGCGAGAAAAAAAATGTTAAAAGAGGATGAACCCAATAGAGAGAACAAATAACTCTCCGAAAACTTTAAGTTTGATGGTGCTTCGCAAAAATAATGCAGTATATGGTGGTTTTTACTTGCGCAAATGAAAACGCAAGGAAAAGATGCAAAAATAGCCTAAAATGTGTGGTCAATGAAAAATGCACAAATAAGGTAGGAAAAAGGAAACAATTAAGTTGATTTACCGTACATCTCTAGAACTCATAAATGTCTTTTTCCATTATAGCCCATACCCGAGCCTAACATTAAAAGTTAACAAGTCCTATGTGATTCTCAATATAGGGAGTCTACATGAATTGATGACAACTTGAAACATAGAGAAAGAGAGTAAAGTGGTTACATGTTTAGCTATGATTTTGTGAATTTGCAACATGAAAATAACTCTTGTACGTGAGCAATAGTGACACACGTTATTTGACCACATAAAATTGGAATGATGATGACTTTATTAACTTGATGTGCTTGTGTTTGTATATTCTATCTCATCTGTTGTTTTGACCATAAGTTCCATTCTGAGAATATCCCTGTTTATGAATGTTTACATGTTGATCACTTGAGTTCTAAGTTAGATTGAGTCAAGCTAAGTTTGTTTAAGGACAAGCAAAAGTTTACGTTTTGGGGTATTTCATGAGCGATTATCTAGCACAATTCTTGTATTAATCTATTTGCACTTTTGAATAATTTTTGGTGCAGTTTTTATAAGTTTTAGTATTGTTTCATATTTTCCTAGGATTTTACTGAGGCTAGACAAAATGGAGCTAAAAGAGTCTAAAATGAATGTTTTTGGAAACATCGCATCACGAAGCAACTTCAAGGGCCATAACGCTACACAAATGAGGCAAACCCTAATAGCCACACGTAAAGAAGTCCAAAAGTCGGCCCAAGCCGAGGATAGAGCGATGCGACATGAAAGAAGCTGCGCAACAATGCCATAAAGACGAATGCAATGCAAGCAATCGAAGGAAGCAAAATGCCACGTAGAAGAAACAAAGAGTGGCACGATAGAGGAGAAAAGTTGCGCATTTCGTGCAGGTAGCCCCGTGGCATGTCAGATCGCTAGTCTCTAGGGCAACACTGCCTCGTTCTAAAGTTTAAGTTGCGGCTATTCACGAAAGTAGGGAAACAATACTTTTTGATAAATAGGGGAGAACAACCAACACTTAAAGGACACACTCACGAAGGCTCACAACACCGTTTACAACTGCTCACAAATGTTTCCAGAGAGAAACACCATCAAAGTTCTCTCCTAGTTTATTATTTGTTTTAGAGTTAATAGTAAGATCGTGTTTCAAAGTCATCAACGGAGTCTGAATATCGTGCTATGTCGTGTGCGTGTTTTGAAATCATTTGGTTACGAGGTTTGCTAGCCGAACTTGGCTTTCCCCAACATGAACCTACTCCACTTCATGCAGATAATACTACTGCAATTCAAATTACAGCCAGTCCGGTATTTCATGAACGTACGAAGCACATTGAGGTAGATTGTCATTCAATCCGTGAAGCATATGATGGAAAAATCATCACTCTTCCACATATCAGCAACACTCATCAAACCGCTGATGTCTTTACAACGCCTCTCTCGCCAACGACATCAGTTTCTTATTGACAAATTGATGCTTGTTGATCGCCCAACATCAATTTGAGGGGGGTGTCAACAGAATCAATTAGATATCAATTAAATAAATTAGTTGCTGGAGTTTGCATATCATTTCTTTTTTGTATAGTTGAAATATATGTAATTAGCCTAGAATTATGTTTGTTAGTTTGTGATTAGTTGATACTTTGGTCTTGATTGTAGATTTAGGCCCTATATAAACTATTCATAGTGGAACGTTTCATTCATTCAGCCAAAAACAATATTCTTGTTATTTTGAACATCTCAATCACCTAACTTTACACGACAATGATTCTTTTTTTTTTTTTATGAGTTCATGACAATGAACTGAATTTTTATGAGTTCATGACAATGAACTGAAAAGTAGAAACTGATGAATGAAATGAATATAAAGGATCGGGGACCCACCCACGTTTTAAAAAGTTTTCCTGAAGATAACAGCTTCCATGCAGGAGACAGCTTCACTTACCCAACCATCATCTTCCTGATAATTATTTTCTTCAATATTACTGTCGCTGTCAAAATAGTTACGTCTACTTTTTACTTTTACCCCCGTTCGGTTTTACCTCCCTCGTCAAAATATCATAGCAACAGACAAAATCAAATAATGCAATGGGATTGAAATAGTAATTTTCTGCATGAGTGTTTCCTGCTAAAACCAACCCTTGTCACAAAATGGAAACTGTTGCATTGCAGATATTAAGGGATTATATTCTCATACAGAATTCGTGTTGCAATTGCTAAACTTGTTAATAATTAATGTACATTACGTTAAAATTCTCCATTTATGTACCGTTAATGGTAAACTCAAATTCTACTTTATGAAAAGAAAAATCTTAGAATTGCTGCATGTACATATATATACATATATATATATATATATGTGTGTGTGTGTGTGTGTTTGTGTGCGTGTATGTGTGTGCGTGTGTTTTGTAATCTATTGAAAATCATTAATGAAAATATGTTTTATATTTTGTGTCCATTTAGGCATTAGTTTTATAGATATCCACATTATTAACATGTACTTTTGCTTTATGTCTTAAATAACACAAGATAAAAAAACACACACTCAACAAGTGGTCAGGTCTTGAGTAGCTTGATACATAGTTAAAAGTGCTTTCCAGTTATTTGCAACAACTGGCTTTATGACTTTCAACAAAAATGCCTAAATAAAACTCGAGAAAACAATGGAAGATTTTCAAATATTAGCCGGATTGATACATATTCATGTATTGAAACTTTGTGACTACCAATATATTACCATGACCAAAAGCAGCACAGGTGACTTATGATATTAATCGACTAGGAAACTGGAAATGTAAATACCAAGGAATACGAAGTACTTATAAATACACATCCGATCCGAATTTTCGAATGAGGACTGCTAAATCAACACTCAAATATCAGCAAAAAGGCTTATAGCGCCTGTAATCAAATTCAAAATGAAATCCACTATTATGCAATTACTACTAGCTATCTATATATTCCCTCCTTTAATAAAAAGCTAATCATTTTCAGGCAATAGTGATCTTTGGAACAAGATCACTCATTCGTGTAAAAGAGAGAGGTTGTTGAAGCAGTTGAAGAAGAGGTAGCGGCAATGTTATAAGGTCTGTACCCTAAGCAATCCAGTGAAATTCTTGGGGGCGATAAAGCCGCCGTGACTGAGGAGGAGTGCGGCCCTGATGAATCCGGCGGTGACCCTGTGAATTAAGTTAGAATCTCACTCACAATCTGTATTAATAATGACAACTATTTCAATGGCTCGTCTACTTGTCTAAGCCAATAATTATGTGCAAATTCAGGAGCTATATATAAATTATCCACACTCTATTTCTCATCTTGCAATTTGAAAATATCTTCTACTTCTAAAAGTTTTAAGAACTACAAATATAGTCATAAAGTCTTACTTATTATATACTATACTAACAATTTACTAAATGTCTAATAAGTGTCTTTGTAGATTTTAATAAATGTTTCTCAAGGAATGGAAAAACGAAATGAGAGAGGCCTTACAAGTAGACCAAATATAGATGTAATGTACTATGTACTGATCGATGTACATACCCCCTTATTGTCAAATTTCCCTCTTGACCATCTCGAATTATATTCAATCTTTGTGGATCAACTTCACTTAGCCAACATCGATTGTGGTCACAGGATCAACTTCTCTCTATATTTTACTTTTCATTCTTATTTGTTTGTTTGTTCATAAAACATAAAATGAAGAAAGATTGTGTATGATTTGGTAAAACTATTCAAGACAAACAAAAAGGTAATCTACGTTTACCGTCGTTAAAATTTTACATTTTTAGTCGTTTTGCAGTAAAATGTTTGTTTCTTTCTTTTTCGAAAAAATGATAATAAGGTACTATATAATGTGTGAATTGAGTCAATAATTCTGACTAAGTTCCAATAAAAGGTAGACACGTGGCAGTCATACATCCATACAATTGTAAAAGCAGATGGAAATCCTACTTCTGATACTAAATCAAAGATTTTATGCTTACTTGGTAGCTTTTCAGATGAAGAAGACTTGGGTGCATTAATAGTGTCCTCCTTGTTATTATTATTCTCTTGACTACTTGATTTTTGAGACGACTTTCTCCTCCGCCGGTTATGGTCCGCCAGTCTTCTCCGGCAGCTCCTCTTTCCGTTGTCAAATTCCGACAGAACATGAAACCTAGTAAGTTGTAAAAAAAAAAAACAATTCCTTGAAATTTAGTACACAAAATCCATAGTACTTTTTAATTAAAATGTTTTATTAGAAGAAAATGGATCGACAAATCATAAATATCTCAAAGCTCGAGTTCATTTGGAAGCAATTTGAGACAAAACATCAAACCTAATAAAAATCAACACTTCCACTTTTAACATCACATTAAGACAAAAAATACTTGTTCGAAACTTAGTAGAGTATATATATAATGTCAACAAAAAATATATAATGTCAAAAACTAATAAATATATGTAAAGAATAAAAAATATGACCAGTTTTACTATAAAAAGTAAACTTTAACAACTTCAGAAAATGTTACGGACAATAATGCCCTCGGGATCACCCCATGTACGGACGTAATCATTACTTATTTTTCAACCACAGAGGGGCAGTTTCGTCCTCTTGAAAAAAGGCTAACCTGCTGCATTGTTGGCAGAAGCGCTGAGTCAGCCCTCCGGCCACGACGGTGGCGGCTTTGGAGTGATACTCACACACCTTGTGGCGGCGGTGGTAGTGCTTACTCTGGCTCAGGTCCGCATTACACCCCTCCGCCTGGCACCTCGGCGTGTTCATCGAACCGGGTTCAAGGAGCCTCGACCGGCGGTAGAGCCGGTTCACGAAGTCATCCTCCGACGAAGCGAAGTAGGTTCTTCCACCCAAGTTCAGCCCTATTCTGCTGTTGAACTCGACAACCGGCTCGGGTTTGGGGACCACCATGAACCCGGTCTGGTCCGGACCCGGTTCGACCAGCATTGAACCGGAGGGCGGCGCCTGGGAATAAGAGGCATAAGCGCGTGGGTCTTCGTACAGGTTGGTGAAATGGGTAGTGTTAGAAATAGGGTGGTGGTGGTGAAAGTGGAGTTGAGTCTGGTGGTGGTAATGGGTTTCCGGGTTGAAGAAATTGGCGGGTTCGGTGAAGTTTGGGGTGGGGGTGAAATGGGTTTCCGGGTTGTAAACGGGTCGGGTTTGTTGTGGATCGACTTGTTGTGCCATTTCGTCAACGGGTAGCATGATGGATGATGAGTTCATGAGGTTGCTCCATTCGTATTCCAACATTGCGCTCTATTTTTGCTTTAACTACAAAGTACAAAACAAAACAAGAGAGTACTTTAATTTTTGTTTTTTATTATTCGTTTGTTTTAAGGGGGGAGGAACAACATTTTTTCAAAGTTACTATGTGTGAGTGAGTGAGTGAGTGTAGATAAATGAAAATAGTTGTTAATGCTATTTAGAGAAGTGTTGTTTGATAAAGAGAGTGTGAGTGATATCTGAAATCAAGAGAGAAACTTTATAGAGAGATGGGGAGCAGAAACAACAGTGGAAATACTGCAATCATCTTGTTTCGCTTTCTTTCTCTTTCTTCACTTTCATTTCTTTTCTTTCACTTTTGAGTTCTGATAGTTATTTGTTTGGCCTATGTTTTCTTTTTCATAACTATTCTTCCCTGTAAAGTAAAAGATGGGTGAAATTAATTGTAAAAAAGATAAAAAAAGAAAAGTTTTAAACAGGCGTAAATTAAACATATTTCGTACTTTAGTAATATTTGATTTAATTTGCAAAAACGCAAAAAACAATACAAACTGCAAAAGGGATCTTATAGAGAAACTATTTATCGTTGCAAATTATTTTGTGCGTGAAAAGTATTAAGAGAATAATGATCAACCGCAATAAACAAAAAAAACATTTTTCATTCTCTGAATCCATTTATTTCATCTGAAAACTCAAAATAAAGAAGGAAAGGCAAATAGAATCCTACAAGTACGAGGAAGTAGTGCATTGCAAATTACTTGGTGTACTGAAATAACTTTTAAAAGGTTCCCTCAAAAAGAATAAAGTTATAACTACAATAATTATGAATTACGAACAAAATCGAATAAAAATACATAGAAGGAACTATTTCAAGATCCGTGAAGCAACTATCGAGAGTGACAATAAAATGGCGATCTTATTCACACGCAATCCTAACATTACTGATATTCGAAGATTCTGGCACAAATGGCCAAAGTGAAAATTTAGATTTGTAAATCATTACCTCAACAAATCTGCTCATAATTTAGCATCATGGGCTGCTTAGTTGTTGTCTTTTGATCTGATTTATCGGCGATTGCTCCGACTGTAATTTGTGAATGGGATTCGATTCCCCTTTTCCTGTAATTCTGTTTTTGGTAATTCTTAGAGTGGTTTTCAAACACTCCCTTTATTTATCGTTAAAAAAAAAACTATTTAATATGTAGTACTAAATTTTTTTGTGGAGCCTCTAAATTAATTCAAACGTGACTATCACTTTTTCTCTCTTTATGAGGTAGTGTGTGGGGACTGCTCACTAAGTAATTTTATAGTAGAGTTGTTGAGTTTGATCTTGGGGGCAACTTTGATTTGGTTTTAAGAATCATGTCGGGCGTTGGGGTTTCTTCTGGAAAAAACTTTAAAGAATTATGGTTAAAACCGCTGTAAGGACGAAAGCTTTCGGGGGAGAATTCAAACTTTCAAGAAAATTCAAAATTTTCACCCCAAATCTTATATATACCCACCATTCTTCCCTCTAATTTTTCATTTACAAATATTACACTCTCCAAAAATATCCAACACTCTTCTTTTCCAATCCACAAAAACCCAAACAATTTCTTTTTATCTCCAAAACAAAACACTTTCTTTTATCTCCAAAATAAAACACCAAACACTTCCTTTTATTTTCAAAACAACACGAAACACTTTCTTTTCTTTTATATATCCAACAAAAAACTCAACCACTTTTTTTATATCTCCAAAACAAAACACCAAACACTTTTTTCCATTCTTTTCTTTTTGTTTCACTTCTTTTCTTTTGTTTATCTTCTTTTCTTTTTGTTTCTCTTCTTTTCTTTTTGTTTCACTATATTAATTTCAACAAAAAAATAATAATATTTACGAAAATTTTCGGAATATTATTGTTTTTTTATTTTGATGAATATTATCGGCAACCGCCCGGCGGTTGCGAACATCATGAATTCGCAGCTTTTGAAATTTCCGAATTCCTTATGGATGTGTCAACCGTCCAACGGTTGCCATGTCCTTACGGACTTCACAACCGCTAGGCGGTTGCCATGTTCATAAGGATACGACAACCGCCAAGTGGTCACCACGTCCCTATAGAGGTTGCGACCGCCTGGCAATCGCCAATGGGTATTTGCGACCACCTAACGGTCGCATATTACCCACGAAGAGGTGTAGATGCGACCGTCCGGGCGGTCGCAGATACCCATCGGGCGACCGCCCATGTGCCATCTGCAATCGCCCGGGCAATTTCAGATGGCCTTATGTTCTTGTAGTGTTAGAATACTAAATTAGCAAAGGGGGAAATCATCTTTGGTATTGAAATATAACAATATTACACAATGTATTTGTCTAGCGCTAGATAAGCATGATAAGACGTGTCCCTAAAACAACACATATCAAATGCATTTGAGAATCTCCATGCAATAGAGTACACACTTGCATCGTAAATGGGTTCTATTACAACGAAATATTCCCAAGCATAGTTCAGATACAACGCGTTTTTTTGTTGCATGATGCAAAAGCCTGCAACGAAATATTCACATGCAAAATATGTTGCAACGCATAATTTCCATGCACTAGAAAAGGCTGCAACGCAATATTTTCATGCGGCTTCCGCCCATTCAACACATTATTGTGTTACAAGTTTTACACTGTCATGCAATATTCTGTTGCAGGCTGCTTTATGCACAGAAGCAGCCTCGTGGCAGCTTTTGAGTGGTGCAGAGCTTGCAACAAAATTTTAAGTTACACAACATTTTGCAACACAATTTTGGGTTGCAGAAACCGTGCAACGAAATATTTTGTTGGAAACCTTTGCATTGCACTTTTCGGTTGCATCTACGAGAATGCAACAAAATATTGCGATGCAATGC
Source organism: Linaria vulgaris (assembly GCA_948329865.1). NCBI lineage: Eukaryota > Viridiplantae > Streptophyta > Magnoliopsida > Lamiales > Plantaginaceae > Linaria > Linaria vulgaris. The sequence goes on from OX415253.1 coordinate 38,520,469, forward strand.
TTCTCCGAAAATAAAAAAAAAATGTGGTAGGATTTCGCCACATTCAAACATATCTCATTTATTTAATTTGTTTTTTGTAATTAATTATTATTTTTTATTTCATGAATATAAATATTGTGCTTTTCATATTTATACGTGAGAGAAATTACATGCGCATAAATTTGTATAATGAAGTGTATATACACGTTTTTAAACGTTTTGTTTATAAACTCTATTAATTTTAAATATATCATTCCTATAATTTTTTATTTATTGATAAAATACGTATTTATATGTTTCATATAAATCCGTATTTATCAATTTCCTATGTATACTAATACTTCCTAAATACAAAAAAAAAACCCGCAAAATAATAATTCTTAAAATTTAGAGGAAGAGGAGGAAGGAGAGGAGCAATTTTGAATGAAAGGAATGTGAAATGAACGGGGTGGTGGTGGAAGTATTTATAAGAGAAAGCAAGAAACATGTGCATCAAATAAACCAAGTAGCATAAGCAACAAATATCCAACAAAACAAGTTCATCAATAAACATAATTAGAACATAGGGTCAAGGTGTCTCCATATGAGATCAACTACATCCTCCCTCAGATACCGCAAGGATTAGCTACTTATAGTCGTATTCAAATCAACACAATTTATCATAGATTATTCATGTAAAGAAAAAGATTAAACTTTTGATCTCATTGCTGCTTTCCTCTATTCTAATTGCTGATTCCTTTGGTTCACCTTTCTCCTTCAACTATGACTATGGTGTTACGAACGGTAGAATTTCTGCTCTTCTCTAACCCTAAAATATTCTCTAAATCTTTTTCGTGGTGTTTTGTGCTAAAAAATTGGTACCCTATCTGTTGAACGTAGCCTTCTTAGTTTTTCTTCATCCTGGGTTTTGTTTTAAGGTTTCTGGCATCGACCCGATTTTTTTTTTGATCGTGCGCCAGGCGCCCGACGCACAACTGATCATGCCACTCCTTATTTCTTCAACTTCCTTGTGCAATTGCCCTCTTGCTCGCCTTGCATTCTGTTTCATGGTCCCTTTCGTAGCGCGTTTGGTAGCTTCGTAGCTCTATTCCCCTTTGTTACTAAAAAATACTGAAATCCTCAATAAAAGCAACATGTTGCTCTGACTCGACTCAAACTGCAAAAATAATAAAATGACACTAAAACAAGTAACATTGCCTCAAAGATTGTACAAAAGTCTAAGAAATCTGGTACTTAATTCTCTGTTATTCTCCTCTTATCAAATATCCTCAAACTTAAACATTTGCTTGTCCCCAGCAAGACTCTAAACAAAAGAATTCAAATTCTAATAATAAAAACATGTTCAAATCAGGATTTCGTCTTAGAAGGCCGCCTACAACTGTAATTTGAGATAATAAGAATCATGCATGTCAAGTCATCGCACACCAAGGTTAATCAAGTTGTTGTCATAAATATTTCATCGTGCAAAGTGGTGTGCTCATGTATCACAAGTATAGAAAACAAGTCTTTCATATAAAACTTCTAAGATCAAGAAACTTCAGATAGAGTTACTCCTCTATCGCTTTTTACTTTTCTCACTGTTTTTCATGAATGCAAATTCTTCATGTTGAGGATCTTTAAGAATTTGTTAGCTTACAATTATAGGCTCGGGTATGGGCTATAAATGGAAAATATATTTATGAGCTATAGAGATGTCCATAGTGGATTTACTCATTAATGTTTCATTTTTCTCCCTTATTTGTGCATTTTTCTTTTGGCCGTACATTTCAAGCTCATTTTGGCATCTTTTCATTTTAGTTTTCATTTGTGCTAAGAATTCAATCCATCATATATTTCATAGATTTTTGAGATGTATCTTTTAGCTCATGCTTTTGTTTTGAGCTCCTACCTTATTCCTCCTTCAATCCGCTACTCACATCTCAAGAAATGGGTAGGATATATTTTTCTTTCGGCTCCTGGTAAGGGAGTAGGTTTCATAAACAAAGGCTCCATAGAAAAGGCTTCACTGGGGCTCAATGGATATTTCTTTATAAAGGGTTTTGGGCTTAAAATTTAAAACTCCAATATAGAAAAGATGACCTATTTCATTTCCTCAACACTTCAAATTCAAAGTTACTACAAACAGTAATAGAGTAAATCACTTAACATTCATAATTTCTATGTAACATCCCATTTTCTCAAAAATCCCATACAATTATCCAATTTTTTCTACTCATGTTCATCGTTAATCATAAATGAAATAATCATGTCTTCAATCCAATTAACCAAGGTATACTCCTATCATCCATACATAATTCCTTTCTTCCAAAATCCTCCTATTAGACATATATCATCATATATCCTAACTTTTACATGCTTTTAGTACTTCAAATGTTTATTCTAACTGACAGACTCAAAAAATAACTAAAACAAACTCTAAAAACGAAAAAATTGGATCAAAACTAACTTAAATAGCAAAGATATTCACACACCCCCGAACTAAATATGTTCAATGTCCCCATTGAACTACTCTTAAAAAAAAATAGATTAGAGGACTCCCTTGGAAATCCTATTCCTCCTAATGTTGTTTGGTGTTGTGTCGATTTCTTCCCCGTTCATCTTGTTCAACATGGCAATCATTTCCTCCTATTAGTTGTAAATATCCTCCTGAATCCTTTTCAGCCCAGTTTGGATGAATTTCTTTAATTGCATTGTTTGCTCTTCCATTGCTTTTTTCACCAACTCTTCCAAACTCGGTGGTTTTAATGACGTCGCTTTTTCTTTTTCATGTTCGTCAATTTGTTTCTTTTTAATAAAATCTTAGATAAAATCCTTCTTGTCGAATTGTTTAACTGGGACTCTCTCTACTCTACACATCCTTCTAATCAGCCCTCCATGTGGGATAGCTCCTGATGCTTTTCCTGTAGCAAAAGTGTTATTTGAATTCATAATTTCTTTCCCCACATCTATATGCATCCCATCGTGTATCCATTTCAAATATTTTACTTTGTCCCAGCGTGCATCTGTCATGTGGTCAGTAGGCGCACGTGAAATAATGAAATTGTACCAAGCCTTATATTCTGGCACCAGTTTATTATAAAGGATAGAAGGATTAGTTGAGTTCGGCTCTTGGACAATAATGTCTAGGATAACCACGTCTCGTAATGTTGTTTCAGACATAGCCGACTCTCGTTTTTTATGCTTCCCCTCCACAATCTTCTCTAGACCGAGCTTGTAATTTTCATTCATAATCTCTGCATAGATAAATACCTTTTCCCCTCTCAATAAAATGGGTTCTGTTATTGGTGAAGTTGCGTTTGTAAAGAATTCAATCATCATAGTTTTGTTGACCTCTCTTAGTAATGTCGCCCACCCCATATCTTGGATCTTGTCTTGAAAAATGTCAAATCCCCTCTCCGTAATGAATGATTTCTTCATGAGTTTTTACTTCTTTGTCTTTTTCTTGCATGGTTGGGCGCGTGGAGATGGTGGTGGTGATTCCTCCTAGTTAGAACTTGAATAAATTCTAAGGCATTTGTTGGTGTTTTTGTGCAATGTCATGGTGTTTGAACAAGTAGAATAATTGTAGAAGATAAAAGAAAGTAAGAATGAAGAAAAATAGCTCATGATTCCAACTTTGGGGAATAATGACCTAAACCTTGAGTTTACCTATATAAATAGTATATTAATACATATAGGTATAGATGGACTAGGATTTCACCATATATGCAATTTCAAACTAAAGAAAACATTCTCTCACAATACAAATATATTTAGGTAACATGCAAATATATAAAATCTTGGAATAATAGATAAAAGGTAATAAATAAGTAAGGAAACTTATTCCCCGTATCAGTAGTATACAGAGAACGTTCAGACTATGGCGCGCGATCAGAGAAATTGTGCCTCTCCATCAAGCGCCTGGTGCGCGATCAAACCACATCCACAATTCATTCCCTATATTTTTCCAGTAGGTTCTACGATCAAACCACATCCACAATTCAAACCACTTCCGTGATTAGCATGCTCTATCAGCCACATCGCGCCTCCCCGTCTGTTGAAAAACTGATGTTGCGGGATTTTTGTCAAAAACCCGGCTCCTCTTTATCTTGTGTAATTCCTACTCCCTCATGCTAAATTTTTGATTCCTCCTCCAAAATAGTAAAAGTTGCAATGTCACCACTTTGCTGTCAAAGAAACATGTGCATCAAATAAACCAAGTAGCATAAGCAACAAATATCCAAAAAAACAAATTTATCAGTAAACATAATCAAAACATATATTGAAGGTGCCTTCATATGAGATCAACTACATCCTCTCTCAGATACAACGAGGATTAGCTACTCATAGTCATATTCAAAGCACAACAATTCCTCATAGATTATTCATGTAAGGAAAAGAAAATATTAAACTCTCGATCTCATTGCTGCTTTCCTGTACTCTAATTGTTGATTCCTTTGGTTGTCAATTTTTTAACAGCACTTCTAAAATGGCATGTGCAATGGAGGAGCCCAATAATGTGACAAAGGCTTTCATTAAAATTCTTAGTGATGTAGAAGAACCAGTATTCATAAGGAGTCCGACCACTATACTAAGATGGATTTCTCAATTTATGTCGACCAAGACAACGCACAACCTTAGTGTTGTTTCTTGTAATAACACAATAAAATTAATTCCGGATTGCTCCCTCTCGAAGTTCGTGCTAAAGTACTAAAATCTGTTTATAAAATGAAAAAAACCTATGAAGAGTTTAAGGCTAGGTGTAAAAACTTATGACGTGTGTGTAAGTAACTACTTCTTGTTCTACAGGGCGTTCGAGTCTATCGAACACACGACTTGTCCCGTTTGTTATGAACCCCGTTTTGAACCGTTTTGAAATCCTAACAATAGAAACAAACTAATTGCACATAAGAAGTTGCGGTACTTTTCGTTGACTCCTAGACTACATCGGATGTACATGTCTCATTAAATTGCTCAACATGATACATCTGACATCCAGGCATGCATGGAAATACTTTGATAATCGCTATCCTAATTTTGCCGTTGAGGACAAACATATAAGGCTAGGATTGTGCAATGATGGATTCGCCCCTTTCGGTAGCTCTTCGGGACCTTATTCCTGTTGGTCAGGGTTCATAATGTCGTACAATTTCTCGCATGATCTTCGCATGAGGAAAGAGTACATTTTCCTAAGTTTGCTCATTCCTTGTCCAAGCAGCCCTAGTTTTTTCCTTCACCCTTTGATTGGTGAACTAGTGCTTTTGTGGCAAGTCGGCGTTCCAACGTATGATAGCTTTAGACGGAAGATTTTTCAGTTGCGAGCTTGTGTTCTTTGGACTATTAGTGATTTCCCGGTGTATGGGATGTTGTCTGGATGGAGTACACATGGAAAGATATCGTGTCCTTACTGTATGGAGTACACTAAATCATTACATCTTAAAAAGGGTAGGAAGACCAGCTTCTTCTACTGTCATCGCATATTCCTTTTGTTGGATCACGAATAGAGGAACAATGATACTAGTTTCTACAAGTCCATGTGGAGGTAGACCCACAATTGCGTAGGAGGACAGGGGAAAAAAAACCAGCCACTGACATTCAAAAATCACCCATTGCCCATCTTGAGACTATGATCGTGGAAATAATGTGTAAACTGGAGATAATATTTTCGCCCTTCTTTTTTGACTTTATGGAGCATTTAGCTATTCATCTTTCGTGGGAGGTAAAAATGGGTGGACTCTTGCACTATCGATGGATGTATCCTTTTGAGAGGTATTTTCAACTACTAAATTACATTAATTACATAGAATCTCGTAGTATGCCCATGTCATTGTTTTTCTTTGCATATTTTCAGTTGGATGTCTGATTTGAAAGGTAGTATCGACAACAAGGCGAGGATTGAGGGATCTATCACTAAGGCGTATGCGACGTCCGAAATGATCAACTTTTTTTATCATTATTTTGAGAGCGACTTTGATACACGACGGAGCAACTTGAATAGAAATGAGACAAGGATTGATCCTAATGATTCTCTTTAACTATCCATCTTTTGGAAGACCAAAGAGCCAATAGGATAGGCTAATAAAAACGATGATGAAGCTCTGCCGAGTTGCCGAATTGTACATCCTTTTAAATTGCCCAAAGGTTGAATGTTGGATACTTGTAAGTGCTCATTAGTATAGTAGTTTATTTAGTTGATGTAATAACATTTATAACTAAGTGTCTACCGAATTGTATTGTACTAGTGTTTTTGATGAAGAGATGTGTGTTGGGTTAGATGATGATGCGATCACTGTGAGACGCAACATACAATTCGTGCAATGGTTCAAGGATATCGTATTCACCACACGTTTCGATTATGATCCTGCTAGACCTCGCACTTGGAGCTACACAATAAATGATCTTTGTTTTCATACTCAGTACTACTGCCTAGGGCGAAAAACAACAAACATTGGAGTATGCGTCAAGTGGTACAACGATGAGCAAGAAGACACTTGCTTCTATGGGACCTTGACGAAGGTTGATGAGCTAGTATACATAATTGTTTCTATTGTCGTCCTATTCAAGTACGTATGGTACGATACTAGCTCGCACGGCATGCGAGTCCACCCTTTATACGATTTGATTGAGCTAGATCCATCACGTCGTCTACCATTAGGTGAAACAAAACCATTTATTTTAGCTAACTAAGCACAACAATTGTACGACACTCTGTATGCTTGTCAAAAGAATAGGTAGAGCAGATGATTGTTGTATGTGGTTTACACTCCTGGCAAACACATCGTTGACATGAGTTCTATGTGCAAAGATGATGATGTTTTGAGCGCTCTTAAAGTTGTATATAAGGAAGAAAATGTTCCAGTTATGGGATTGTTCGTCGACTTTACGTCATTTAAGTTGACTCAGTTTGCCGTTGAGGATCAATATGTCCTAGTAACAATTGAGGAAGAACTGGTTGCAGTGAGCAGTGATGAAGATGATGGAGAAGATGAGGTCGAACAAAAAGACGAGGACAGAGAGGAACAGGTTGAAGATGACGACAGTAGCGACCCTGATTATGAGTAGTTCTTTTATTTGACTGATTAACCCTTATGTTTGATGTATTTTTCTCTTATTGTGTCTTTTTTTCTTTGTTTAATAAGTGTTTAATTTGTGAAATTGAAAACATTAGCTATTCAATTATAGTTTGAACAATAAGACTAGATAAATAGCATAATACATGCATTTAATTTAAGTTCGTAGAAGAAAAAAAATGTAATCCCAAAACTACAAATGACCAGCTTGTCCGAATAAAAAGTAAAGCAATAAAGACATAGTTCGAATACAATAAATTACAACATAAACAGCGTTTTAACAAGTGGTTGGCTAAAAAACATAGTCCAAATGGCACCAAGTCCAAACTAAAACAATACCAACACCTTAGACCCCTCTCAACTCGTAAGGGGCGTGATCAGGGTCAGGCCGTGGAGGATGTGGGTGTAGCACATCCGTATAACCCTGCCCGAGCAAATCGAAACTAGTGTCTTGGTGTTGCTTTCGAGGCTGCTGATCCTCCTTAAAAGTGCCCTACACCCCTCTCGCCTAACTACTCGACCTGCCCGTATCCTGAAACTGGCGAGCTGGATTCTGATGTGAATGCTGATATGTTTGATGGTAGGGCGGCTTTCGTCAGTACGCGACTGCTCATCTTCCTGCCGGTACGCCCGCCCCTGAGAAAGAATATATGATATGTACGGATTGTTAACCCTTCCCTCCTGGTGTGATATAAATTGGATGTGGCGAGATTGATATAGGCGGCTGCATATACTGTGTATTGGCCTGAGGTGGTGGCTGCGTGACAATGTATGGACTGAGTACTAGGGTACTACTCATGATGTACGGGACTCCCCTCGCCTTATGGCCTGAGATGGTTGCGGGCGTGGTGGATGAGAACTACCATACAAAACAAATTGTGAGTTCTGCGAGGGTGGGTCATCAAGTGGGAACCCCTAATCTAGTTCCTCTGGTGGCTCTAGCCTAGGCGGATCGAGTAAATCAGGGGTCCTCGCCCTGCCTCATCGCGCAACTCCAATTTTGGCACAAAGAAAGTTGGCCTCGGAAACATATAAAAGAAACCCATGCGCGGCATAAGACGACACACAACACAAAGAACAATTTCACCAACATTCAGAAGTGCACTACAAACAAGAGAGTTCAACAGCAAGCAAGAAAATCATCGATCAATAGACGAGGATACATTATTCATCCCAGTTGGATTGGAGAAGAAGAGTCACGTGAGCGAAAACTGCAACTCTCCTAGAGAATTCATTCAAGAGGATATATCTTCTCATCTTTATATTTACTCTGATTGTTATATGTGATGTTGAACATGTTCTTTGGAATGATGAGTGGCTATTTTGTTTATGCTTAGAGTTAGGAAGTAACTATATTTGAATTTATGTGACGATTATTGATATTATTTCTACTAACTACAATGTCTATGTTTATTTTATTATCTTGTGCCCAATGCCTTATTGTGCCTGATCAACATAATACTTAATTGAAGTTAAGAGAGGTAGCTAACGCCGCCACATAGCAACTTTTTGTGAGATAATTGAACCTGAGAGTGTTTGGAAAATATAAGTCGGACTATGTCCTCTTATGGCCTCAAAAAAAGCCATGAACATATGTATTAGTAAAGGATATCAACACATTAGTACGAGCATAATGGATATCCAATGACCTCGAACCTCAAAGATAGTTAATTATCATTGTTTACAGCCAAATTAAACTCAAATAAATTTAGTATTTAGTTAGTTTAGTTAAAGTAATTTAGTATTTCATCAAACCATTTCAAATTGTGATAAAGGTCTAATGACAAAAGTAAAGTAATAGAATAGGAAGGTTAATCATAGTCTTCGTGGGATTCGATACTTGGCTAGTAATTATACTTTTCATTTTATATTACTTGACTTGTATACTTGCAAACGTGTGTATTAAACAAATACTCTTTAAAGAAATACTTTTTTTAGTAATAACACGAATAAAATACGCATCACTAGTATTTGTTTTTACCAAGGGGCACATTGTGCTAAAACCTTGAATATTGCACAGTACACAAGTATGCATTAGGTTCTGGGATGATGGGGTCATGTATTGCCGTCACTTAGGCCTATGTATTTGCCTATGTAACTACTTTAATAGTGCTGAAACTAGGGTGTATAGGGTCCTGCTAAGCCTGCATTGAGCGGATTTACTATCCTTTTATAAAATATTGAGTGTGTATAGAAAGAGAAAATTATATGATAATTATTGAACTGACAGTTTGAAGTGTACCGATTTCTAGTATCATCACTCAGTGTTGGCACAACATCATCATATCATGTTGTCATAACACCCTGCATTCATTTTAGGTCTGCATTCATTTCTTTTTCTGTGTTTGTGACCGTTTGGGCTTATTGGGGAGTATGTGGTATGTTTTCATCTGTTGAGGTGTACAGTTTGATTGACTTGGTTGCACGTGACACACACATTTATTACTTATTATGACTTGAAAGTGGATTATCTCTTTAATTCCAAGCTTCTTATCCTATATCTGTGTTTTTTTGTTAGCTAATTTTCCAACTTTTGTACAGATCTGAATGATATACGTGATTACTAACTTGCGTAATGTCATAAGTTCCAGAGATTGTTATTTCAGATCTAGCTCTCACTTGAAACGTTTGGTAAGCCCTGTACCTCCACATTCACATGGACCAATGTTACTCCAATAAGATGTCATTGTTGGGACAATACCCATTTCACTGTTGCCACAAGATCGGATGCATAATACTATAACTTATAAGTATTATTTTATTTTTTAAAAAAATTGCTCTAGTCACTTGTTGACTATCGAGGCGAGACGTTTCCAAATGCAGGAATTCTTCCCATTTTATGTTTGGAAAGTTCTACAGTTCTTCCACTTTCTTTCAATTCTCTGCTTTAACTTGTATTTGTGCCCTAATTCTCTCTCTCTCTCTCTCTCTTGCATTTTTTTTTTCGATTCTCATACTTTGCACTGCAAATTTTACTTACTAATAATGGAACGCAAGGATGCAATTTCAGATCTTGCCAATGTAGCCTTGAATTAGGAGGTCACCACTATTGCCGCTAGTGAAGCAGAGTCACGCCGCTACAACACACACAATGGTACTGCCCCTGTCTCCGATGTTGCACCCGAATGGAAGACGACCATGTACAAGCATCACGATGTAAAGGAAAAGAACGTGGATGAATACTGCTCCTACTACTATTGTGCTAGCATCTAAAATGCAGGTAAGCAATCTTCTTCCTGACCCTAATCTGAGCATTGAGGTTGTATCTGAGGGGGAGATGGAAAGTGATGAATCTGAGGTGGTTTTGGTGGAAGAGAATAATTGTATCTGAGGGGGAGAATGAGTGATGAATCTGATGAGGTGTTGGTAGAAGAGAATAAGGATGATGAGAAGGAGACTGTGAATGAGGATAATGATGGTACGATGGAGAATGTTGAGAAATAGGATGAAGAATATGGTAAAAAGGATTCTGATAAAAAGAAGAAATATGAGAACGAAGAAGTTGAGTCTAATTAGGAGGATGAGGATTTTGAGGCTGAAAGGAAGCTGCTGATGAAGGAGATGAGATTCTTGATGATCTCGAGGTTGAAGATGAGAAGGGTACTGAATCTAGTCATGGAGTTGGGACAACACCATCCGAGGCCTGTATTAACACCACACTAGGGGATTCCTCATTTAAGGAAAATCCAGACAAGTATGTTGATGCCCTGGAGTCTGGATTTCTTGAAAATCTCCACAGTGACTACTACTTATCAAAGGCTATTGAGGACAAATGGGAGGTGTTTCAAGAGGGAAAGATTCATGAAGAAAGGAAAATAGAAGGTGATGGGTGCAGAACTCGGTATCGGCTTTGTGTAGAAACACTTAGTTAACAATTAAATTGCTACACCTAAATTTCTTCTTTTGCAAGTGGATGGTCAAGTAATAAAAAATGGTAAGTATAGTTAGGAACAAAGTATCGTATCCAAGGGAGTGCTAGATGAATGCTCGAATCCCTTAAATATAAAAGCACCAATGGTTGTCACGGTTGCTATTTTTAAGTTTGTAGGATGAATGGAGTATGAATGCAAGATGCTATTAATGTAGGAAACTATGAATGCAAGTTTTGGAAAACAATTTGGAATGCATATGAATGCTAAACTAGAATACAATAGAAATAGAGTGAATACAATGAGAATGGTTTAAATGAATGAAAACAGTTTAAATGCAATGAGAACTTAAGATGAAAGTAGGTTGAATGCAAGGAAATCAGATTAACAAAAATAACGCAAGACAAAATTTAAGATGATTGATTTAATGAATGCTTTAGATGTAAATAGATGAGTAAAAGATGTTTGGAGGTTGGGATTCACTACTGATTTAAGCATAATAGTTCACAGACAAACTACCTATGTTCACTTGAAATGCTTGATGCTAGTTTGAGTTATGTGTGTCTAATGATGCTAATTTGACCTATCCTAACTATATAATCATTAAATCTCTAATAACCTACCGTGTTAGTGAAATCATCCCAATTATCAGTTGTTTTAGTAGAGATATTAAGTATGCAATCCAATTAACTGATTTGAATCGTGTTACCATAATCATACATAGTCAAGAATGATTTAGCATGATCTAGAGGTTGTGCAATATATGTGTTAGCGTACCAAAGTCACAAATCACATGTATACATGATTATATTAACATCTACACTCAGCGGTCCCAGGGTACTGCATCCGTTCATCCAACAAGAGCAAGACTAATTATGCAGAATAAAGACTAATCAATCTAGATACATGAAAACTCAAACACACATGAAACAAAAGAAATAAACATATTCTGGTATTCATAAATTGAAGGTACCTTATTACTCTAAACACAGAGTAGTTTACCTAGGCATAGTCTTGAGTTCAACAATCACTAAAGAACTAAGTGACATAAACAAAGTAAAGAAGATAGGGAAAATCTTCTCAGATTCGGTGGAATGTTGACACCTAGTTATTTTTTCAACTCTTACATGTTATCTTCTTCCTCGCGAACTATTGACTCTAGAATTTGAAAAAAAAAAACTAGAACAAAGCTTCAATAACGTTTTCTGTCTTTCCACAACTTTCCACAACTCTTACTGTAACATAAAAATAACGCATTTTGGTTGAAATTAATTGTGAGTTGTTGTAAGAGATTGAGTTGAGTGTTGGTTGTCTTCTCTTATTTACAAGAAAAAACGTGTTATCGGGGTTTCAAAGTTAGCCAAAACTTATACTATAGAAAAGAATGAACTTTCCCTTGGAACGCGTGACCAGGCGTGTCACGCGAATCATGTTTTGTGTTGGTCTGCGTAGCTCGTGCTAGTTTTGCCATTGTGAAGTGGGTCTCTCCCTACATCACACGGCGACGTGCGCCAATATTGTTGCAACCACACAACCTTTGACTTAATGCGTGTAGCTTGTGCCAATAGTTGTTCGGCCCGCGTGGCTCCCTAGATGGGACATGCGGTTCGTGTAGCTTCTTTTGTGTTGCGCAACTCTGTCTCAATACGCGACTTCTTCGCATATTGAGATTATGCTTACCTCAGTTTGCGTGGTGGTGTAGCACGTGAAGTGGTGTCGTAGCCCTCTATTTTCAGTTATTTTCAAAAGCATTCATTTTGTGCTCTTTTCCCATTGTTTTGTCCTGACTCGACAAAAACCTACAAAATGACAGAACAATACTAAAACCAATAAATATGCACCAAGAAGTATATAAAAAGCCTAAAAAAACATATACCTACATCACGCTAAATTAACGCTCATCAGAACTATTTGACTTTAGAAAGTATATGATCTATGACTTCCTGGAGGAAAGGGGGTTGCTTGGGTTAATGGAGAAATTAAATTCTTATGTACCAAATGTGATTAGGGCATTCAACATAAACTTGTCCAAGTTTGTGATGGACCATGAGACTCCCAAGTTGGAGAGAGCTTTTCTGAGAGGGTAATTATATGAGTTTAATATCTCTATTGTTAATGATACTTGTGAGTTCCATGATGTTGATGAGTTTGCCAATCCTGATACACTTGATTTGATGAAGAACTTGACTGGTGGACTGGTGAAGGCTTGGGTGAAAATAATTCCAACCACCAGACTCACGTCCCTAAGTGCTATCTTATGCAAAACTACATCATCTAATTGCATGCAAACTTTAAACTCTATTGTCATGACCAAGGATACTACAATTTTGGTTTATAAGTTAAAGAATGGGCTGGCAGTAAATATGGGGAAGGGGACTTTGAACATCGTGATTAGTGTTACTCACAAGGACAATGACATTTTGCCTTTCCCATCATTCATCCCTAAGATACTGGTTGATCAAGGTTTCGAGACCAAGAAGAGTGTTGTGTGGATCAACACCTTGGGAACAATTCTTCTAACCACAACTACATCACTGGGGCCAAAATTATTGATCTCCCTTGGAAGGTTCAATAAATGGCAGATACCAGCAAGAGAAAGAGGAGGAAGAAAAAGGCTAAGAAGTTCTGTGTTGCGCCAACACTAACTCTTTAGACTCAAGAAAACCTGTCATCTCTCTTGATTTTGTCCAGCAACAAGTAGAGTGGTTGGATCAGTCCATCATTACCACCAAAAGGGAGATAGTCGACAAGGAAGAGTGCCTAAAGGAATTGGACTCATTGATGAAGCAACTCCAAATTTTGCCTTTATCACAAAAAAAGGGGGAGAATATGCTAGTTTTTTTAGTCTATGCTTGCCAAACTATTGAAACAATTTATTTTTTTCTTTTGGTTTGCTCTGATCCAAGGAGTATGTTCCCTATGATTTTATGTTGGGTTTGTAACTGCACTTATCTGCTACTACTTTTGATTTTCTTTGGTAATATTCTAGGGCTACTTATGTTATTAGATTGTCAATGTTTTGTGCAAGTGCTAAACTGAGTGTTGAGACAACCTTGATGTAAGACAATGTTACGGCAACACCTAATATAACAATATGTATTGAGGAAGAGTAGACTTGAGTTGATTATTTTGATATAAATTTCGAGCATTGTAATTATCTTTATGAATAGGTTTTGATTTCGTGAAGAAAGGAAAAAATGAGGAGATTGAAAGTGTAAGTATTTTGTTCTGGTGCTATGATAATACTGAAGTTGTGAAGTGTTATCGCAACACTGAGCACAACATTGTAACACTGAAAATATGAAAATATTATTAATATCTTTTTGATTTTACCTTTATTCACTTACTAACTTAGTTTTGTAGTTTTAGTTATTTGTGCATGCTTCAGGTCAACGAGATCGAGTGAAGAATCGAGTTTAAAGAAAAAAATTCTTTGTTCACACATTCCTTATATTGATGCCGCGTCCGAATGAAGAGAGAATGAAAGATTGAAGTGTGAATGATGTTGCATGGAAAGAAGACTCAAGAGAAGACTCTTTACAGTTTTGAAGTCGAAATTGAAGGAGTTTCCCTTAGTTAACTCTCCAATTAAATAAGAAGAGTTTCCTAAAATGAAGACTGGAGCTTAAAGAAGGAAATGATGGAGTACAAGGAAATCGAAGGCTTTCCAAACCGTGTGATTTATGTCTTGGAGTTTAAGGAAGATACTATATAAAGACATGAAGTACATGAAGACAAATAACAAGACAAGTGCAAAAGAATCCGAGAGATTAAAATCATTAGAGTCGAGTGACTTGTCTTGCTTTCCAAGCTTTTTATTTAGCAAATTAAGTCTAAGTTTTTAGAATTAAGGATTTTTACTTGTAAGGAGTGATCCTTTGTTTGTTTGGTTATTTTATTCGATCAATTTTTCGTGAGGAGCTTAGAGTTGTGAGGATATACTTTTGTAAAATCATTATTTCGATAGTGGTTATTTTGTCTATGCTCAGAATATATTTATGTATTTTGCTTAAATATAGATGTACTTGTGTTCCTTACTCTCCGCTGTGTAATATCATTAAGACAAATATGTGTTATGATAACACTGCGTCAGTGTCAATTGCAACATGCGAGTGCGAGTATCAAATCCGTTCCATACAATTTCAATCAGTAATAAAATATAAAACTTTTAGTTTTTTCAGAATATGTTTTTAAAGTTGAAGGACTGAAGTATAAATTTATATTTTTCTTCCAAATTTTGGGGGTTATATGTTGTCAAGTTGACACTTGATGATATCAATCCAATTGGGAATGACACGAGAAATATTCAGAAAGTGAAAAAATTCCTACCTTTATGGTTTGTTTGTTTAATCATTTTCTTTGGGTCGGAGTTTGTTTAGAAGAGATTAGTTTCTTAATTAGTTCTTTGATTATACTAGTCTTCAGTTTTTGCTAAGTTGTTTGCACTGTCGAGTGATCAAGGCCTGGAGTTTGATCAAGGCCTGGAGTTGACATCTCTACTGACGAATGGCTTGCTGTGGAATTGAAATTTCTCAGTTTTGTTTAACTGATTATGTATATTTGTTTATTGGGCTAGACCCGAATTATGTACATAGAGGTGTGGGGTTGAGGTTGGCGTATAAGTACCAAAAATATCATACTTACCCAGATTACACAGAAGGATGGCTACATAGGGCAGTGTACCTGGGCTTAGTTGAAACACAGTCTGACCAACACATGTGCGATCCTATTTGTTTCTCTATATGTATATGAGACAGCCAGAATGGTGAAGCTAGTCTCAATTATATATGACAAGTTAGGCAACGATTAGTGTTAATGGCAATATGCTTAACTTGGTAACTTTTCTCCAATGACGTTGCATTGGCTCATTAGAATATTACCAAACCTCGTATAAACATATGGCACATAATTATATTTGTCAAAATAATAATAATCTGTAGTGCTTCACGATATAATTATATTGGGTGAAATTGGAACAACTGTATTTGTATGCATATGTACGGAGCCAAGACGAACACATAGGCGATACTGGAAATTTCTTAGCTAACATCAATGTTAGCATCCACACCCCCATTTTATGGGCATAGGTGTTGGTCCCATAGCTCCCCAAAAGTGATGTAGGACCCACACCCATGCTCATAAAATGGGGGTGTGGATGCTAACATTAATGTTAGCTAAGATGCTCCCGGCGATACTACGGTATCAACGTCACCGATGTTTTCTTGTCCACTTCCATTGAATTCCTTTTAATCATGCCAACTTGCTCGCATATTCTCTTACTAAGACAAAGTTTAGCATTATATTATCACCTAGAAACAACCAAGCATTTTACTTCTTGTGATTGCAAAAATAATATAAAAATGAAGAAAATGGTTCCCCGGAAAAATATCAAATTCTCTATTCAATTGTCGAAGCTACTTTATTCATATGTAGCACATCTTTTAGGAAATAACGTGTTAATCACGCTATAATTTATGTTTTTTTGCAAAACTGTGTTACTTTTCCTAATTTTCTTAGATAAGAATGCTTGCTATCTCATTTAAGATAAGTGTGTGTGTTGTTTTTTATTACATGCTCTTGTCTTTTTATAAAAACTACAAACTATTATACGATCATACACCAAGAGTTATGGGTCTTAAGTCAGATTTTAGTTATTTGAATTTTAATTTGCACTGTTTTATAAGAAACAACAAATAATGAATGGTCCTCGCGTGACTTGAGGTGGGGTATGATATTAAAGTTTAGGGGGTGTGGTTGTGGGTAGTTCAAGGGTGGGGCATAATGAGCAGAGTGCAGGTGGGAGAAAGTTGACACACACATTGACTCCATTCTGTACGGAATGTCTACCTAGGTTAGGCCACAGGGACCTAGGGCTGTGGCACTATTTTGTTTTACAGATTCTTAATTTTATTAATTTCTTTATATTTTACACTTATTCTGGACAAATTACATTCACCTCTCTTCTGTTACCTCTTTGACTTTGATTGTTGTAAACAATAAATTATAAGAGTAATACTGTCCAATTATTATGAAATGTTATTTTTTTATGTAAACAACAAGTAACCTTATTAAAACTAAAAAGATACCATGTCTTATGTTAATCATATTTTTTTAATAATAAATCAAATAATTTTCAAGATAAAACAAAGATTAAATTTAATTGATTATAATCAAAATTTACCCCCCTACATTAGGAAATATATCGATTTCTTTAAATTTGTTATTAATTTTAAATAGTTTACTCGTTTTCTATCTTACAATTGCCTCTGAATTGAATGTGTACACATTGTTGAGCACCAAATTCAAGTGTTATGATATAATTGAGGTTCAAATACATATTTTGAATAGATGTTTTAGTAGATAGTGATTGTTACTTTAGAATGCACAAAAATGTATATATATATATATATATATATCAGATCTAATTGAGTATAGTGAATAATTTGTTGTAGGTTAATGTGGAATATATTAAAGCGATATAGACTTAACTTTTCTTCAAAACTCTTATATAAAGTCATTCTCGTTGTTTAAATTTCATATGTGCGGAACAATTGTACATCAATATTGTTCATTGTGTGTTTTTTCTCTGGTGTAAAAATACATAAAACTAAACATGATACTAATGAAAAGTACTCTTCAATTTCAATAGTGCAATAAGCGTGGATTCTTTTATAAATTATATCGATTTAAAAGTTATAATCTCATCATAATAGTTAAACAAACTATATGGTATATATACGTGAAAATGACTAGCTACAAATTTATAAATTTTAAGTTTAATAAAGAAATGTAATAGTATGTAAATAAGAAATATCATATTACGTAATAAAACTTTCAACAAAGTAAGTTCACATAAAAATAAATAATACTATATTTTTGTTTTGATAAACAGAATATGAATTGTTTGCATAACCAATAACAAGTAACAAGTAACAAATAAATTGACAAAAATATCCTAAAATCAATTGTTAATTCATAGTCAAAGTCAATAAGGGGAGGTGGGTGAGAAAAGTAAAGTTAAAACTAGAAGAGGAGTGGATAGAAATAGGCAATATCTCTCGCGAGGTTGATGAATTTGATCCTTTATTTTTATATGCATGCAAATCATTCGCATGTTGTTTTTTTTTAAAATGGTCGAAAAAATGATTGTATATACATTCCCTAATATCCTATATAATAACAAAAGTTACTTGTTCTAATTTCATAACTACATCAAGGGTAATAACTACATCAAGGGTAATAACTACATCAAGGGTAAAATACAAAATCTCACCATGTGTTATCTCTAATTTGAAAAAAGAAAATCCTATTAGCAAAGATTTCCCTTGTTATAAAGTCAAAAGCAAATCCCTTACGGTCCTAAAGTGAATCACATGCGCAACACTTGCAGAGGCGTTGGATTTTTGTGTTGCGCAGCTTAAAAATACAAAACCACAACAACTCACAGAGAAACACGCACAATCAAAATGAGAAATAACAATCAGAACACATGACACAATTTGTTTACCCAGTTCGTCAATAGACTACCTCTGGGGCGATCCAAGAAAGGATATCCGCTATGATGATGATGAGTGATTACAAATAAGATACAACATATGTCTCTCAACAAATCAATAACAATCTTTCACACTGTCTCTCAATCTCACAAGTGTATTCTCTCTTATTGTAATCTTTCCCTCACATCACTCATAGTGGCCACAAGGCCACACATCGTAGGCTACACGCCTCACCTCACATCTCTAAGTCACAAAACCTAATAGGTCTGCCACACTTCATTAAAACGTACAAAGTACATATTTATAGTTGTTAGGACATCAGAATCTAGATGGGCCAAAAATGTCACGCGCAATTGGCGCGCGATGTGCCCATAGCGCGTGAAGCGCGTGATCTACATGCGTGATGGGCCATAGCGTCTAGGTCGCTCGATCTACGCCGCATGGTGGCTCCTGTAGCGCCAACCTCTGGAATACTTGTACACGTACTGCCACTCAGGCGCGATCAGACCCCGATAGCGCGTCGCATGCACGATCACTCCTGTAGTGCCTCATTCTCATTGTAGCGCCACTCCATGCACGTCCAATATGCTCTTAGTTCTCACTGCTGTTAGAACTCCAGTCTTTAATTTTAGTACACCGTCTTTATTGTTCAGGCTCCACAATCCTAACATTATGGGGCTAAAAGTACAATCTTACGATCATTATCTAATAATTAAATTCACAAAAAAATAAAAAATAAAAACAAAAAATACAAAAGGTGATTGACATTGGTAGTAACGTTTGTTGTGTATTTATGGTGAAGGGTTAGGGCAATGGGCGGCAGAAATAGATGGAAGAGCTACCTTTTTTTTATTATTTAATCCTCTGAATTTTGGAAACTGTGTATATTTCATAGCGAAGGATCTGTTGCTAATGTACAAAATTTGCTTAAAACTATTCAGCTTGGGAAACTAATCTGTAGTTAAGTTTATAGTATAGGGTGGGTGGGTAGGGGAGGCGGGTCACGGGTGGGTGATAAGTCAGATATGTAGGGTGCGGGTGCGGGTGCGAGTGCGAGTGCGTTGCATCAATTCGCCAAATTTGAAAAACATAAATTTCGAAGTGCCTTAATACGTTTGTTAAAAATAATAAATATTGAATATTCATATATGATTTTTTATATATTTGAGTATTGCTTGATGGATACTCAAGTTTTAATTTAGTACAATATTTTCTTAATAATTATGGTAGAAAGACAAAGTGTAAGCCTTAAATTACTTCCAAATTTCATTAATTTATTTATTTTCAACTTAACTTTGTTCTCCACTTGGTTCAACTCATTTTTAATATCACTCATTTGTGTCATCTTGTACCCATTTTCTACGATTTTTCATTAGACTTGGATGTATGAACTAGGAAATGTTAGTGCGAGAACTAAGAATTTGTAAAGTGTTTTAAGACAAAGAACGGGCACTAAAGTTGTCAGTACGAGACCGGTGTGCCGACAACACCCTATAGAGGAATATGTGACTTAGATAGGTGTGGTAGAGGATGAAAAGAGACTATTTTTTATTCTCTTTTTTTTCCTTTTTGGTATTGTTTTATTTAATATTTACTTTGGAAAAATAACCCTTGTTTTCAGTTCTTCAATATTTAAATTATTTTTCTATAATTTATTCCATAGTCTTGTTTTCAGTTGAATAAAATAATTGTTACTCTGGATATTTTTTTAAAATACTCTAGTTCTTTTCCATGATTTATTATAAATGAAATCAATATAATTAAAAAAGACATTTATTTCTTAAAAATGAATAGGTGGAATTGGAGACTCTAGACAAGGACAAAAATTGTATTCTTGATTAAGACAAAGCTAAAATTGTGTTTAGGTGTAGTATGCAAATTATCATAATAATTTTTTGCTTAAGCCATGGATGACTCGATATTTCTCTTAGTTGTTCGGATTCCAAGCCAATTCACCCTCTTATAGCATGTCACTTTATTCCAACCCACGAGAAGTTTCTTAACCTATGAATTATTAGACCACGAGAAGTCACGACTCATTTTATCGATCCGATTACAAATCCTCTCTGGCAATGAACTGGATTGCATGATATGAATACGAACAACCATCGATGTCGCTTGAATCAAAGCCGCCCTCCCCACTATGGATAGAGTGTGACCCTTATAACTTGTGAAATGCGCTAAAAACTTATCAAACATATCATTATATTGCCTCATGTGACGCGCCCATGTGTCAAAGTAAATTCCAAATACTTGTTGAGCTGCCTTATTTGTGAGAATCCAAATATTACACATATGCACCTCTTCATGCTCGCACCACCCCTATTTGAGAAATAAACCTTAGACTCGTCCTTATTGAGTTTAAGACCAGATGACTGACAAAAGGAGTCTAAGATATTTTTCATGCACTTTGGGGTTCTGACACATAGCCTTTCCTATAAGGATGTGATCATTAACGATAAGAATATGCAACACTAAAGGGGCCCCTCTACTGAATTAAAGGCTCCCAGATTTCATGTTCCACAACCTCTTGTATGATATATGAAAGTCGCTTAACACAAAGAACAAAAAGGTACGGTGACTGCAGGTCACCCTGTCTCAACCCACACCGAAATTCTCAAGAGGTTCGCTATTCCACATAATTTTAGTGGAAGCATTACGCACACAGAACATGATAAGATTAATAATATTTGGAGAAAAATTAAGAGCCCTCAGGGTTTTCACTAAAAATTTCTAATTAATCTTGTCATATGCTTTCTCTAGATCAAGCTTTAGAATCGTACATCATGTTTTATTCTTCTTATTAGAATGCAACGAATGTAATATTTCCTGCACAATAAATGTATTATATTGTGTACTACAACCCTTAATAAAGCTCGACTGCATCGGCGCAATAAGGTTAGGCAAGATATCTCCCAGTCTCAACGAAATATACCTCGTGATAATTTTATGCACCACATTATAAAGTGAGATAGGCCGAAATTGAGAGAGAACATAAGGGTTGTTTACCTTAGGTATATGGGAAAGATGAGTTGCACAAACATTAGCGTCAACTTCTCCATCCCGAAATGCCACACTTATGAAATCCATTAGTGCTTCACGCGTCCATTCCCAATATTTATGGAAGAAAGCCGCTTGTGAACCATCCGAAATAGGTCCCTTGTTCGGATGAATACAAAATGCAGTATTTTTTAGCTCGCTTAACATCACCTCCTGACCCACATGATTTGTCATATCCGCATCCACACCCTGCTGAAATCTCGAGATAAGGAACGGGGAATTGATCTGTTATCGCCATGTTAACCTTCTAGCAGGAGTTTGTAAACACTTATGATTTTTGATCCAAATTTCATCAATTTAAGAATCATCTCCGGTTTTCTTACGGCGCATAATAATCGACCTATGAGAAAAGGTCGTGTTACGATCTCCCGACTCAAGACAATTCACTCTAAATTTTTGGTGCAAAATATTTCCTCCTTGCGTACAGTTGAGCTATATTCAGTTAACAGCTCATGTTCCAAATTTTCGAGTATTTGTTCATCTTACTAGCGAGCACCTTTTGCGCGTCATCTATGCATTTGAGTAAAGATCTCTTACACTGAAAAATATTCCCAAAACAATTCACATTCTACGAGATCATCACATTCAGAACGTGATTTACTGCCAAGAGGAGTTCTCATTTTTCTTCCCACACGTTACGTAGCAAACCATCAAAATCGGGGTGGTTAAACAACATAACTTCAAAACGGAATGGTCTTCGCACCAGACATATTTCCTCTCCAATTGTGTTTGTAATAATTGGGTGTTCATCTCCATGCGTGCCTTGATGATGGATTACAATATTATGTGGGAATTTCTCCATCCCATGCGCATTCGCCAAGCCCTGATCAATTTTTTCACTAATACTGGAGCCTCCCTCTCTCTTATTTGTCCAAGTAAATTTAGGACCTTTGGATTCCGCGATTGAATTCTTTGGTGAAATGCACGACAGCGCGCGTGCACATTTCCACTCTTGCCCTGTTTCTCATGCGAGAAGCAAATCTCATTAAATCACCATGTACTAATCACGACACCTCGATGAACCTTGACATCACCCCTTCACATTGTTGTTGCCATAGTTAAAGATGGTCATCCTCAAGGTTTTATAATTTTTATGTTACTAATCTTATTTTATTTTATGGTCATAAGTTTTTAGTTACTAAACACGATTCAGATTCGATGTCAAATCTTTTTCAACTTGAGGAGAATGATGGAGATCAGAAATGTGTATCTTTTGATTGAAAAGAACAAACTAGAAGTTCAAGCGAATCGAAGTTTGACCAGGAAGTCAACGGAGTCTATTTTTGACAAACGGTACCACTTTTCCAACTGAAAACGCCCACATGATCAAGATGTCCAGTATGATTTTAGCAAAACTTCAGTGTTTCAGGGTGAAAATGTCATTTTATTCAATTCCATAAGGATTTTAATGTACTTATTTGATCTAGGTTTTATCTTATTTTATTTTTAGTAATTGAATTAGGGTTTTACCTTTATATTGTATGTCGTGTTTGACGGGAAGACAATTGTTGATTGAAAAATAAAAAAAAAACTAAACTTGAGAGTTTTCTTTGCTTTTTATTAATTTCTCGCTTTTTCCGGAGTTTGGAGTCTTTGATTGATTGTGTTGTTTCATCTTCCCTTATGTCTTCTGCTTTCTACATCAATAATGAACTTGTTGTACGATAAGATACCTCATCTTCAATTGCCATAATCTGAAATTGTTCAAGCTTGTGAACTCATCTACATCAAACTTAGTTGTTGACATCTCCACATTCACCACACCAATTGTTAAGTTTCATCGCATAATTCACAATTGCATCCGGTTCAAATGCAATGACAAATAATCGAATGAAATGAACCAACACGAATGCAAAGTAAATCGAAATCACAAGAACAACCGTTACTTGGTTCAATTAAATCACAATGTGTGATCGATCTACATCCAAGAGAGACAGAGTTACAGATTTGTACATATGTGTGAGAGTTACAATATGAGGTGAGAAATCTGATCGAATTCAATTTAGAAATCCAGCTCATAATCAATTTATAAAGAAGCTGATCAAAAATAAAAAAGAAAGCGACTGCCAGGTGATAAAATGTGTCGCGCTCCAATTACATCTAACCTGAACGGTTCTAACTAACAAAAATCCCAAAGGAAAAGACTAAAATGTCCCTAAAAAGCAAGATCCAATTAACCTCACCGTAAACTTATTGTTTTGTAGGCACTATGTATGTTGTAGGAATAACTTGAATCTAGTAATTGCAAAGTCATCATTTTTCTTTAGTAAAAATGATCGGACGTAGTCTTGCAGATTATTTCAAGAATTGAATCACACAAAAATGTATGTGCCGTTATGTTTTGTTTATACATGCACAATTATATATTTAAGCCCCTGGTATAAAACTCCATAGTAACTTATAATCAAATATTTCAAGGAGGCTGGGTAAAATTGAAGGTCGACGACAGCGTTGTTGGAGATAGAAATGTTGGAGTTGCTTGGCAGTACTTCGATTAGAAACATGCGCTTGGATTTGGGATTTTAGCAAAAGGCTTATGGCACCAACTGTCGACTAGGCGGAGGTAGAGGCTTTGAAAAGAGGGCTTGAACTCACTTGGGAAAGACAGATTGCAAGGAATGAGGTAGAGACAGATTCTCTTCAAGTCTATGAACGAGTTATGGTACGTTTGCCTGCAAATTGATAGAGCGATGATCTGGTACGTGCATGCAAAGAGTTGATTTGGATTCCATGGGAGATATAAATGCGATGGATTCCTTGCTCGGCGAACAAAGCGGCTGACCAAGTTGCTAGATTGGGTTTAGATAATAAGTGCGATGAGATATTTTTGGATACTCTCCCCCCCCCCCCCCCTCGATTGTAATGTTTATTACTTCGAACATAAGGGCTTGTGCTTTTCGTTGTTCACCAAAAAAAATGTTTCAAGAGCTTTATGAAGATAGCAGTAATTTATTCAACCTCTCAATTATTATTATTTTCTTTAATTAAGGCGAAATGATAATGCATAAAATTAAAGCCCAAGTACTTAAAAGACTAAAATTCTCCAACGTTCTTAGAAGAGTTCGCAAGAAAAGCGCCTCGACAGTAAAGCAAAAGTGCCTTGTAAAGAAATCTCAACAACCTTCTTACTATAAGTAAAATATCACCCTTCAAGTGCACACATCGTACGACAAGTACATAAATACATTGTCACGGATCGGGAGCTATCATAGCCCACTTGAAAGAGTCGTGCATATATTAAATACATGTCAGTCATAATTGGCCCAACCACCCTTAACTCAAGGCATATATAATAAGTAATCATCAACAAAGTCACATGCACGAGGTGGCGTTTTATGAAGCCCATTCCTCAACATTGATAGAGACTAAGTTGACACGACCATAACTATACCTAGAATTCCTATAAATACCAAGAGTTTTCTTCATTTGTAAGGAATCTCGAATTCAAACACTACATTTGTACTCTCACTAAAAAGCAATATAAATATTTTCATTCATTTAACGTTTAACTTATCTTTATTTCAAAGGTTACTTGTATTCACAAAACCTTTTGTTTAAACGCTTAAATCCTAAAGAGACGTCTCTCTTAATTACGATAGTTGCGTTCTGAACCACATTTACTACGATAATTATTGAAGTTACCTCCTCGTGCTAATTCCATCTTATCACTAAGATTTATTGTGAGGGCGAAATTAATTCCTAAGGGGATTCGTTACTTTTGAGTAATTTTGGCACTATATAGTGTGTGAACACAAACATAAAGGCAAAAAATATAACAATTAAGGTACACGATATGTTCTCATAATATTAGTTAAGTCTCTTTAATTTGAATTTATCTCTTAACACTAAGTTGCTTGTTACTATCACAAAAAAAAATGTTGCTTGTACTTCAAGCTTTCTTGAGTAACTAAATGATGATTGTTCGCATTATTAATTATTTTTAAAGAAATTTATATATATATATATATATATATATATATTATATGTGTGTGTATCACTTTTTGTGGTGGTTTGTCTTGTTGACAATACTATCATGCTATCTGAATGAAGTAGTTTGCAACAGTTGTCACTTAATTTTTTGATTACTAGTGTAGGATGAAATAATTGAGAAATAACAGAAAATTGACATGGCCTAATCTAGAGTACCAAAGTGCAAAATATCCATGAATGCGTTCGGACAAAAGAGCAGCAATCAAAGGTTAAACTCCCCACTCCACAACACTGTTCCACAGTGAAAAAATTACAGAGCATTGAATAATGACAACAACCACCAACCACGAATGAAGTAATTCACAATACACACGAAAAGCGGTAAACAATGAAAGAACACAAGACACAATTTGTTTACTCAGTTTGTCTACGACTACCTCTGGGGGCAATTCAAGCCAGGGTCTAACCACTATGATGATGATGAGTGATTACAAAGAAGATACAACATATGTCTCTCATAGATCAAGAACAATCTTTTATAATGATTTCTCAATTCCCATAAGTGTATTCTCTATTATTTTTAGTCTCTCCATCTCATCTCGGCTGCCACAACGCCAAACCTCGGAGGCTGTATGCCACACTATGCCTTATTAGGTTACACGCCCTAAGAGTCACTTAAATAGCTGTTGAAACGTGTACTAGGGCAAGTGACATTAGCTGGGAAGAATCTGGGTCTGCATGTCGCGCGCCAATCATGCGCTACCCATACGACAGCGACCAAGGTAGCGCAGATCGCGCCGGTCTCTGGACATACCATTCTTAGTATTCACTGTCCATGCTCCACAATCTTAACAAACATAAAGCTCATTCTCACATTGCACATTGGCTAGAATGACTCATTTTTTGACTTTGAAGGATAAATGAACCATCCAAAAAAATAGCTTTAACATCATAATTTTTTGTTAACTTGCAAATAGATATCAAATTCTAATAATACAAGGTGAGAAAAAAACATCCTACAAGTTAACAGAACCATTAAAAGAATGAGCACCAACGTGAGTAATAACCAATGCAGCACCAGTACCCTCGAGAACACGTTCATTACCAGTATAAGACTTAGATTCGGTTAGCTGACACAAGGAAGAGACAATGTGGGAGGTTGCACCCATATAAAGATACCAATCAGACTAATCTGATGAATTGAAGGAACAATTTCTCGCAAAGGAGTGAACCAAGTTGGCATATTCAGATGGCTTATCCGAGTTGTATCGGCACTTATCACTATAGTGACCTTGTTCACAATAAATTTGGCAGTGGGGAACGTAGGAATAATACCCCTGAAATTCACTATGACGACCACGACCACGACCAGAGGTAGGAGATCCACAAGCACGAGACCGGTGCCCTGGGAGAGCTAATACTCAATGGAAGAGTGAGAGGTCTGATGTGCAACAAAGGCAACAACAGGTGGCTTGGCAGAATCATGAAGAGATGCTTGGAAAATAGCATGACCATTATCTTTGGAGACCAAATGATGGTAGCAGAAAAATGATAAAGTTGACTAGTGGAAAATATTTCATACGAGGATCCCAAATTCGGAGGAACAAATGAACTTTGTCGTCATTTGCAGCCAAAACGCCAATACAACTGGTCACATACCGTATGAAATTTCTAACCGTAATTTGTAGTTCACGTTTGTCCCATGCCTCATAAAATGCAATTCATCATGAAGGCAGAGTTCATGTGCCTTATTGCCTGAACTATAGGTTGCATGGAGCACATCCCAATCTTCCTTTGCAGAGTTATGCTCTAAAGTTTCGAAAAGTGCCTCGTTAGTCAAGGTAGAAAGTAAGAGACTTAGAACGTTCCGTTTTTGAGACTGCCATGCAGCGAATTTTGGGTTGGGCATGGTTCTTGTGGGTGAAGGGAACTAGCACTAATTGTTGAAACAAATGTGTAAGAAATAAACACCGTCAGAGAGCAATGTAACCATCGATAAAGTGAAAGAGATTTTGAGAATGAAGCATGGATTCAACTTTCTACAACCGAAAGATTGTAGAGGAGAGACGACAACGACGGGGGAAAGAGTTCATCAATTATGGAGAAAAGGGGGACGAGGACGGCTTAGAGAGTGATGGTGGATGGGGCAGAGGTCCGTTAGCTGATACCATGTAAGATAAAATATATTTCACCGCAATTGTGAATGAGTTGGACATCTTATTTATTTAAGAGATAAATACATCAAAAAAGTCATAAAAGAAGAAATAAATAAATATATCTAAATATCTCTACCAATTAGAATTTGTGTGCACGTGACCTGGCATGCAACCTTATTTATTCAATTTTACTATTTAACTCTTATTTTTCCTTTCCGCTCCATTAATTAGAAGTTTAATTAGAAGTTAGCTAGACTACTGCACCAACATCATAAAAGATGTCGCTTTTCATAAATACGCGACACGTGTATCTACATGTATGTTTTGTTTGGGTTCTATAAATATAGGAAAATAGCGATAATTTTTTCATTATTTAAACGATTAGTGACACGTAATTCGTTTGTAAAATAAATTATAAGAGAGAATTATCGATATTTCTAATCGTTTGTAAAATAAATTATAAGAGAGAATTATTCGGGTGCATCGGCAAGAAAATGATGCAAGAGCGGTGAAGAAATAATTTTATAGGGATAAAAGCATCAAGCCCCCTGAACTATACACGTTTTTGCGACTTGCCCCCTAAACTAATTTAATAAGCGTTTTCCCCCCTAAACTATGCACGTCTGTGCGATTTGCCCCCTGGCCGGGTTTTTGGCTATTTTTGGCCATTCTATCGTCGGAATTTTTCCCCTTGCCCGACACATATGTGTTGTACTAGATGTATATTAGTAGTTGATGACAAAAAGAATGCGAAAAAACACCTCGAACGGTGCATATTCCGGCCAAAATGTGATTTCGTCTTCAGTTTACTTTAGCCGGAATATGCCCCGTTCGAGGCATTTTTTCGCCTACTTTTTGTCATCAACTACTAATATACATCTAGTACAACACATATGTGTCGGGTAAGGGGAAAAATTCCGGCCAAGAATGGCCAAAAATAGCCGAAAATCCGGCCAGGGGGCAAATCGCACAGACGTGCATAGTTTAGGGGGCAAAACGCTTATTAAATTAGTTTAGGGGGCAAGTCGCAAAAACGTGTATAGTTCAGGGGGCTTGATGCTTTTATCCCAATTTTATATTTACCAAACTATCGTCATTCTTTCAAATACAAATCGATCTTTAATAAGTTTCACTTTTAATACTCTTCTTATTCTCGCCAACATAAGAGTAGAAGACTTGAATTCCAAAATTATGTAACGGATATGAAGTTTTTTTCTTTTTCGTGAATTTATTTATTTATAAGTTTTCTTGATCAATAACAATGCACTACTCTATAGCAATACATATTTATTTTCTATTCATTATGCAACGATCTTCTAATTTAATATACCCTTTATTTGATGTCCTAGATTTTCATAGATCTCCAACAAGGTCTGATCGAGTCAAGATTATTTTCGTAGATCTTCAATGACGAGGTTCTTGTTTAGTCAATCTCAAATAAGTTCTTTTTTTATTTATAATCTTATTGATCCACAATTATTGGTGTTAACCATATGTTTCAATGTGTCATAGCAAGATATATTATTGGCTAACTATTCAGAGGAAGACGCATGAGTCGTGATCATAATTAAACAATAAACCAAAATGTAATTTAATTTCTTGTCCCATTCCACTGCCGCTACTAATATTGAAAGCGAACATTCACGAATAAACATATAAGAGACAACAAAACCAGAAGAGTTTCTGCGTATTTGTCAGTTGAAAGCAACTTAATGCACATGCTCGAAGTCCTCGACCTAAATTGCGTGCAATCATGGAGATGAACCTTCTATAGGGATAAAAACAACAAATCCCCTGAATTATACACGTTTTTGCGACTTGCCCCCTAAACTAAATTAATAAGCGTTTTGTCCCCTGCACTATCCTCGTCTGTTCGATTTGCCTCCTCGCCAGTTTCTGCCGAATATTCCATTCTCGTGCGACTCACGTGAGGGTCATAAGGGCATTTTCGGTACATGTTATGGAGTGTAAAGTTCATACATATTCCCCCTTAAACTATGCTTCTTAGTTCGAATTGCCCCTTAAACTATGAAAATGATCCCCCTAAACTATTGTGTTGCGATTTGCCCCCTGAGCTATGTTATCATACCCCTCGAACTATTGTGTTGCGATTTGCCCCCTGAGCTATGTTATCATACCTCTCGAACTATTGTGTTGCGATTTGCCCCCTGAACTATGCCATCGTACCCCTTGAACTATTGTGTTGCGATTTGCCCCCTGAGTTAATTTTGCACCTAAATTTATCCTTTATTCCATATTTTGGAGGATCTGTTTTATGTCTTTTTAGTGTGTGTTTTTATGAGTTTGCAAACATGTTATTGAGCCAATTGCATTCATAACCATTCAGACATATTACACCAAAATTACACCATTCATACATATTACACCATTTAGACATATTACACATAAAATGAAAAAAAAAAAACATGTCCTTAAAATGAAAAACAAACTACTTGTCCTTAAACAGGTCTTCCTTCCTTGGTGCTGCTCCTCATAATGTATCTTTTGGTGACATCAACAATCTCCTCCTTAGCCACTTTCGATGCCATCTTCTCCTTATCAGAAATACTCTTGAGCTACACATATGAGAATACAAGAATTAAAAAAAGTGACAGAGGTACCACATAAACACCAAAATTATAAAATGAACTAGGAGCTTACCTTTGTCATTGCCTGTTTAATTGACTTAGTATCATTCATCACAATCTTTCCCTTAGGATTAGGCTTCTTTTTTCCACTAACTTCTTCCACCAGTCTTGTTACTTTCTTCTTGTTTCTTGTTTGTATTCCCTCCAATGCCTCTACTTCCTGAATTTTATCAACCATCTTTTGTACACCCACACTCATTTTCTTTCTATTTGGTGGAGCCTTACTGTCCTCATTATCATCAGCCAACAATTTTCTTTTTACCTTACAAACAGTTTCACCCTTTCCTTTATCCCCAACAATCTGATAAACAAGACCATATCATAAATTAACAGTGCAAAATAAATTAGCCCTATCAATGCCAAAACAATAATTGTCAGGCTCTACATCATTTGTCTTCTTTCTTGGTGATCTCCTTACAACAGGAATCTCACCACCTTCACTCATTTTCCCCTTCCCTTTAGACATAGCTGCAACATGCTTATTATCACCAACCTCAGTCCTTTTACCCTTCCCTTTATGCTTAACAACATGAGGCACCTGATCATCGGCTTCACTCATTTTCCCCTTCCCTTTAGGCTTATGAGAAATAGGTACCTAATCATGAACATCACCACAATTACTTACAACCTTTTTTTAAAAATAATGAAAGTTGCTTGTGTAAACTGTAATTTCCAATACATGTTCCTGCACTGCATCATCGGCTTCAACTGGAGTGTCAACAACTAGCTCCTGGTCATCCAACTTTCCTTTCCCATCATGTATTGCATCATCACCTCCAACTGCAGTGTCAACAACTGGCTCCTGGTCATCCAACTTTCCTTTCCCATACATTGATTTATTTTTGGTAGCCTTCTGTTTTCCTTGACATTTTTTGGTCCACAGCTTTTTCTGGCCTTTCACCTTGCACGGGCTTGTCCTGGAAAATTTCACAGATTATTAGATAGGCTTAACAAAAGATTCATAACACAAAAAAAAAACATGACACAAAAATTAGATATGCCATGTTTTGTGGAGTAGGATTTTGTGGAGAAACATCAACCTCAGGCTCATCTTCACCTTCAACATACTTTCGGATTGGACATGTTCTGACATTGTGACCAATCTCACCACAAAGTCTACAAGTTAAAACAGTCCCCTTTCTAGTAGCCCTATGTGTGATGCCTTCTGCACTTTCCTTTTTCTTCTTCTCTTTGATCTCCTTCACCTCCTCTTGACTTTTAACCCTATTCTGTTTTTTAGGCCTACCAGGCAACCTCTCAGGCACATGAGGAAGCAATGGTGTAAGATTAGAAAGAGGCCAGCCTTCAGGTCCAGACATTATGTGCATACAATTTTTGTATGTCTTAAGATATGTTGTCTTTAGATAACACTGATCCACCCAATCTTCAGGCTCTCTCTCCTTGTACTTTAGAGAACAACAGGTATGCGCACATGGAATCCCATTTAGTTGCCATCTTTTGCAACTACAGCTTCTTCTCCTTAGGTCAACTATCATATGACCTTCAGGACTGTCAATCTCAAACTCTTCCAGGCCATTCCAGTGGGCCTTGCACTTTGAGGCTGCATCTTTGTTTGCTTCTAACAGCTTTGTAATGTTAGGTCCAATTTTCCTACTCTATTTCTTGGCCTGGTCCCTATTCACATATACTTTTTTCATCAGAATTAGCCTTATAGGTTCAAGCATATCAATGATAGCTTTAGGCCTTGCTTCGAGGATTAGGGCATTGAAACTTTCACACATGTTGTTAAGGAGAACATCACACTTAACATCAGTCCTGAAGTAAGCCCTACTTCAATTTGCAGTTGGTCTCTTTTCCAACCAAGTGTATGCCTCAATTTTCCTCTTTCTGATCTCCTTAAGTGCAGACTCAAATGCTCTAATTGTAGTTGCCCTTGCTGCCTTCCAAGAATTTCAAAGGAAACCCTCTATGTAGTTGCTTGAAATTACTATACATGTGCATCACACAGAATCTGTGTGCACAACCAGGCAAATATCTATCCACTGCATCAATCAATCCCTTCTGTTTATCTGACATTACTATCCACCCAGCACTACTCTCTTCTTTGATCTGCAGATCATTCACTAACAACTGCATGTAATAAGACCGACTATCTTTCCTCTCCTTCTCAACAACAGCATATGCAATGGGATACATGCTCTTGTTTGCATCTATCCCAATTACAGTTAACAATATCCCCCCAGAAAGTGATTTCAAATTACACCCATCAAGACAAATTACTGGCCTACACCCTACCAGAAAACCCCTCTTCAAAGACCCCCAACACAAATAAAACCTCTTGAAAATAGGCCATTTTTCAGTGCCAATAGTCTTGATCCTGACAGTGAAAACACTGTCACTCTTCATGATTTCAGCTGCATATCTCCACAACAATGCATACTGTTTAGTTTATGTGCCAATAGACAATGTCCTTACCTTTGCCTTACATCTATATATTTGATACTTGAAGAACTCATTTTTTGTTTCAACTCTGAAACTGTTCTTCATTGCCTCCACTAGCCATTTCAGATTACCCTTTATCATGTGGTTGTACTTTTTGGCAAGCCATGTGGAGGTTGCATGATAAACTTTATCCACTGTGTTGCAAGTGTGCTTGCCATTATATGTCTTTATTTGCATGGTACCACCATCACCAATCTCTGAAGCATATACATGATATAGGCAGCCCTTTACCTTACACCTCACTCTCACTCTATCACCATCATTCTTCTTGAAACTTATATCTCTCTTCACCTTTATTGCATACTCCCTCACTGTAGCCCTAAATGTTGCTGCATCCTCAAAACACAGTTCTAACTCCAATCTAGGATTAGACATGTCCAAGACTTTGTTAAAAACTGGGTAACCATTGTATGTTAACCTGCCATGTCTCCTACCCACCAATGAATCCCCTTCATTCCTGTTAACTTCCCTTGAAATTGTGATACCAGCCTAGTGTGCCTCTGATTCACCAACCTCACCAACATCCTCATAAATTCCTTCATCATCAGTTACATCTTCTCAATACTCCAATATAGCTTCTGACAAATCTGATTATGTGCCTACAGACTGAGCATCATCTGAATAAACTTCTTCTATATCATATATGATATCATCATAATTCAGATCGACAATTGACAGGAAGCCAATATTGTAGTCAGGACAATCAAGAGCTGGTTGTGGTACATAAACACTGATAAAACCAACTTGCCCTTAGTACCAGTTGCGATATTAACATATTTACTCTAAGGCAAGTAATTCTCAATACGAGTAAGAGGCATTGAAGTGAGCGACATACTAGAATTGTCAGCATTTTGCAAATGCACATAACCACCAACACTGCAATCATTAATATCTAATGAAGTAGTATTGGTCGGAGCAGAAGATGAAGGATTCGTCATCAATAATAGATGCAAGAGAACACAAAGCAAAATTGTGAAACCAACCTTGAAAACCAGAGAAGGATCGTCAGAGACGAAGGAAAAGTTGCGGCGATGTGGCGCCGATTAAGCAGAAGGCTAGATTTCTTCGTCGCCCACATATTTCTCCTGAAATGCCTTATTAGAGAGGAAATGGGAGAATATAGATAAATAGAAGTCCAAGTTCATTCCTATGCAATGTAGGATAATTAATTCAACATGCCTCCCTCACGTGTAGGTTGGAACAATATCTGAGAGAACCTAATAAGTGAGAAATATAGATGGACAATCTCAACATTGACTTGGGTAGTCTCTGATAACCATGTCGAAAGAGAAAATTGTGATCGAAAGAATTCCCAGTAACTGATTAAATGAAATGATAATGTGGTTCAAAAGTTTATATATAGAAACGAGCGAGAAAAGGCGTTATAACCGAATTAAAACTAATTCCTAACAACTCGACAGCTAATTATCATAAATTACATGTATACATAACAACTCTAAGCTTGTGAGTGTTGTGAAATCATGCAACTATAACTTCAATATGTATCCATCGAGATAGTGAATCTGTCTATCTGTAACTAATGCTTACGCATCCATATATTCATGTAACTATTCAGTTTTAATCTTTTTTAATATTTGTAACTAGACCAAGTTTTATTGGGTGTAATCCATTGAAACAATGAGACGAGTTTTTTAATTAATTGTTGGAAATAAAGAGTAGACCATATGGGAAACGTCTGTCAGTGCAGGGAATATGATTCTTATTTGGAGGCATGATGGTAAACAGGACCGACGTCTAATTAACTTGATTGATGAGCAACCAAAAAATCATTAATGTATTTACACGTTTGATCGCTGTCATTATTATTGTCGTGATTATGTTAATGAGACGTTGACACTACGAACCGAATTGTTGTTGCCTTCCCACAAACTACATTATTGCTAACA
This sequence comes from Linaria vulgaris, assembly GCA_948329865.1. Lineage (NCBI taxonomy): Eukaryota > Viridiplantae > Streptophyta > Magnoliopsida > Lamiales > Plantaginaceae > Linaria > Linaria vulgaris. The sequence continues at coordinate 38,555,026 of OX415253.1, forward strand.
ACAAAGTTGAAATTTCAGTTTTCAATCAATGGAAGTCACACTACTTAACCCAGCATTACAGTAGGACGTGTCAAATTTTGCTACTTATCTGTCAGGAACTTTATGTTTTTGAAATTCTTTCTTATTTATAGAAACTCATCACGTGGATTTCAGGGAATAGATTACTCACACAACAGCGTGTGTGAAATAGTAGTTGATAATATATTGTTATTTCATGTATGAAAAATTTCCATACCAATGAATATATAGTGATATTCCTTTATCAACATGGTCCGTTCTGTAGCTCGTTCAAAATTGTACTGTAATCAATATTAATAAATAATATATAAGAATGCACAAGAGAGTTTATTGTTATAAGACTCATGAACCCCTAAAACGAGAGCTTGCTTTGTAAGGGTTTTATACTGCACCTTAAAATCACATATGCTATAAAACTCTTTAAATGGAATATGATACAGATATACAGAACCAAAATTGGTAAAATTCCACTTTTAACCTTCTCAAAGTCAGAATAAAACAATAATTTATAAGAGCTTGGAATGTTGTAAAGACTACATTATTAGGGTTCAGCTATTGGCAAATGCGATATACTGGCGCCTAATGCTTCCATATAGTATAAGATTTGGTTGAATCTTGTCCATGCAAAGTCGATCTACAAGTAAATCTCACACTGTTGGACGCGAAATTACCAATCAATCTCAACAGCATTTTAGCGATTATTAAATAACTGAAGAGTTATTATAAGCTGTTTGTGTGAGAAAAAAATAGAGAACTATGTGATTTTGCTTTGCTAGAAATCAAAAACTTTAATTCAAGTATTTTACCCTTTTTTTTATGGGCGATTTATTATTTTTGCCCTTTATTTTGTATAAACTTCAAGTTTTTCCCCTTTTTTTTAACGGGCTTTATTTTTGCCTGCTAACTTTATTTTTTTGATTTAATTTTTCCTGGTGGGCTTCACTGAGGGCTGAATCGAAGCCCAGACGACGTGGCAACCCACGTGGCATACAGACGTCGGCCACGTGGCGCCACGTCAACATTTATTTTTAAAAAAAATTCTTGATAAATAGGGGTAATTACCAAATTACCCCCGTCAACTTTTAAAAAAAAAATATATAACATAGAAACTACCCTACCCGTAAACATACAAATATATTTGTATGTTATTTATATAACATACAAATTTATATATATTAAATAACATACAAATATGTATATATTTTTTTTTAAAAAGCCCTACCCGTAACCCTCCACCTAGGTTGCACGGATACGGGTACGAGTATCGGTATCCGTCGGATACGGATACGTGGATACGATTTTTTTTAAATTTACAAGATACGATACGTATGCGATACGTTAAATATTTAATATTAATAATTATATATAAGGATATAATTTAAATAAAAATATCAAATAACATTATATCTAATCACTTGCAAAATCATTAGTCACATACTATTATAAAAGATATCAAAGCTTTGTGTGTTGTTTTTTATTTTGGTTTGAAATAGAGGGTTTTCATGATTTTATATTTAATTTTCTGAAAAGATATTGCAAGTTGGTTCTTGTTGGGCCTTTTCTAGTTTAAGAAAACTACCACGTTACTCTTATAAATTGCTGATACGTATCGGATGCTCCTCGGGTACGCTTCACATGGTATCCGATACGTGTATCCGTCTTTATTAATTATTTTTAATGCAGGATACGCCACGTGGCGTATCTGATACGTATCTAAAGAGTATCCGGAGATTATCGGTATCCGATACGTATCCGACACTGACCGGCCATTTATTTAGAGTATCCGTGCATCATAGCCCTCCACCCACACCCCCCACCACTGCCCCTCTCCTCCGCCCCTCCGCCGCCACTCTCATCCTCCTTCTCAAATTCGAAGGCGGAGTTGAATCAGAAGACGAAATCCCTGGAGTTTTAAATAATCCCGGCGGCGGCGGCGGCGGAGGTGGCGGCATTCGGTGTAGTGGCGATTCTCCGCCGCTGTTCGAACTCTCGTCGATTTGACTGTGACTGGTCATAGCGGTGTGACTGTGACTGGTACTGTAATTGTTGTTGATCGCTTCCTTTTGTGTTTTTTGGAATTGAATGGATTTTGTGGCTGTGGAGACGGTGGTGATGAAGTAACAAATTTAGGTTGAGAATTGAATGGATCTCGTCGATTGAGGTTGATGAAGTAACGAAATTAGGTTATCGAAGCTCGGTGGAGACGGTGGTGTTCGGTGGAGAGAGAGGGTGGTGGTGTTCGGTGATTGATCTGATGAAGATGATGGTGGTGGTGGTGGTGGCGGCGACGGGGTGGGGGGGAGTGGTGGTGGTGATGAAGATGATGATTCATTTATTTATTTTTTTGTTTGGTGGTGGTGGTGGTGGTGGCGGCGGGGTGGGGGGGGACTGGTGGTGGTGGTGATACTATTTTTTTATGATATAGAATAATATATAATAAAATTAGATATAATTTTGAATATTAGTTTATTTTAAATTTTTACTAGTAAATATAAATATTTTTTTAGTTTTTATTAGTAAATATAAATTTAGTAAACATATGGTGTTGGTGGTGTTTGATTAAGTTTATTATTTTATTGAGAAATTAAGTTATTAAAAAAGATATGTATAATTTTACTATATTTATTTTTAATATTTACTAGTAATTATAACTTTTTTACAAATTTTTATTAGTAAATATAAATTTATTAAACATTTTTTGATAAACTTTTATTAGTAAATATAAATTTTTATTAGTAAATATAATTTTTTATTAGTAAATACAAATTTTTATTCGTAAATATAAATTTATGATTTAGATCAATATATAATAAAATTAAATATAATTTTGAATATTAGTTTATTTTTAATTTTTACTAGTTGAGTAAATAAAAAAAACAATTTTTGAGGTGGCGCCACGTGGCCGTCGTTTGTACGCCACATGGGTTGCCACGTCGTCTGGGCTTCGATTCAGCCCTCAGCGAAGCCCACCGGGCAAAGTTAAATAAAAAAAAAATAATGTTAGCAGGCAAAAATAAAGCCTGTTAAAAAAAAGGCAAAACTTGAAGTTTATACAAAATAAATGGCAAAAATAATAAATCGCTCTTTTTTATATATATAAGCAATGGAGATTCTAATTCATATATTTTACCTCGTAACAAAGTTCTTTACATTTCAGTGGTATCTTTTACATCACAGTAATAAAGTTCTCTAAATTTGTGTGTTACCACTACAACAAATCAGGGCTTTTCCAACGGGTTCAAACCGTTGGAAGAAGCCCTTTTTTCGACGACCACACCATCACAAAAACCTGTCACAAATGGCCTCGTAGCTAAAGTCTATTTCAGACGGTTCTTACCGTCGGAAAAGAATATTACCAACGTTTTTATACCGTTGGTAATAATCTCACCACGATTGCAACGTTATAATACCATCGCAAAAAGATTTATTTCCAACAGTTTGAAGCCTACAAAAATAATCTCTTTTGCGACGGTTTGGACCCGTTACATAAACCCCTTTTGTGGCGGTTTGGTATTGTCGCAAAAAAAAATCCTTATGTGACAGTGCTTACCCATCACAAAAGGTCTTTTAGCAACAGGAAAACAGTCACAAAAGCGTTTTTTACACCTATTTTTTAATGCTTAATAGCTTTTTCCAACAAAAAATACGCGTGCGAATTGCTTTTGTCGACGGTTGTGACCCGTTAAAAATGCTTTTTTTTACAGTTATGTCCCGTTGCGGAAAACTAAATATTTTTTAAAAAACTACTATTGCGATGGTATTATACCATCGCAATAGGATCTTTAATGACGACCCTGCATGCGTCGGTATTAATATTTTAATTTTCTAAAAAATATTGGCAGAAACATATTGAAAAGAAAATAAAAAATTCCAATATAAATAACACCCTAAATTATTAACTTATCTTAAAATTATGTATATATACAGAAGTTTGTTATTAAATGGATATGTCGGTGGCGGAAAACAATATAAACAAAAACAAATTATTGCGATGGTATTATACCGTTGCAATAGGATCTTTACCGACGGCTCCACACCCGTCGGTAGTAATAGTTAAATTTTCAAAAAAATATTGGCAAAAATATATTGAAGAAAAAATAAAAAATTCCAATATAAATAACATCCTAAATTATTAATTTATCTTAAAATTACAAAAATAAGATATATATATATATATATATATATATAACATTTAAAAATACATTTAAGAAACGCTAAAAACCATTTAATAACAAATTTGTATATATAATTTAAACACAAAATTTAAATATAATTATAAACGATTATATATAATATAAATACAAGACAAATTATTCTTCTAATTTGAAAATATAAATATAAGAAAAAATAAATATTACTATAGTATAAATGTAAAAAATAAAAATCCCAAAATAATAATATAAACTTTTTATATTGCAAAATGAAGATAAAAAGTACATATATATATATATATATATATATATATATATATATATATTTGAAGAGAGAATGTGTAGAGAGAAATTGTAGAGGGAAGTGTTTGTTGATGAATGAATGAGTTTTGTACGGTCACAAAAGGGTCTTTTGTGACGGCATTATACTGTCACAAAAGTCTCTTAAAAAAACACTAGTCTATAAATATCGAGCGATATGGCTTGAACCAATTCACAATTCATATCTTTGTTGGAAAAGGGTTCGTTATTCCTCGTCGTAAATTTTTGTAATATTCGATAGATATATGCTATTGTAATTTAATCTAATCTATTTCTTCTATGTAAATATGAATAGCAACGAGTTTCCTTTAAAGCAGGTTATATAAATATAACATGCCGAGCCTTACGGCCAAATGACCACTAAAATAGCTTTAATGATTTTACAAAATGCAATTGAGCAAGGAATCCAGTCCTACCACCTAACTCATTACAAGCCATATAGATAATAGCTTTCACTCGTTAGATAAAAACTCAGCAAAACAATACTGAAATACTTGAATCAAATGTTTTTATTCACTCAGAATACTAAGCTCTAGTCTCGTATCTCAGCTTGATGTCGACCCCTCTTCTTATAGAGTTTGTTTGTCCATTCCCTTAGATATGATCGACACAATTTGATCCTTCTTTGATTTCTTGGATAGTCCCGAAATTTTCCTTTGTGATTATCTTCAAACGATCTTCTATCTTTATCATAATCAGCTTCAGCTCTATCTTCTGTCTTGATGCTTAATCCTCTTGAAACCTAGATCTTTTGATATCCTGAAATACATCAAAGATAACCACAACTCGTGGTACTAGATAAGATCATGACTAAAGGCAAAACTAAATATAGTAAATAATATTAATCGGACAGTGTGGTGTGTTAAGTTCAATGTTAAGTCAACACTTGTTACCAGAATGTTGGACTGACATTTTACGGCAACACTTGCACTTTCAATCTCCCCATTTTTGCCTTTCTTCACAAAACTTACCGAGAATCCAATTTTCCCAAGTATCTGTATTTCAGTATATTTACCAACTCAACTTATTCTAATATGCTCCCCCTTACGTCATGAATGTTAAATTGTAATGTAAAGCTGACACGGTCAAAGAATGTGTTGGCCTGACATTTCACACCTGCAGTTTATTTAAGCAGCAATAACCAGAGCAAACTAGAATAATTGATAAGTCCAGAGTAGTTATCCTGATACATCCCTAGAGTTCAAAACACAGAGAACATGCTCTCTAAATCAAAACAATAACTAAAATTTTTTAAACAATAAAAAGCATGAAGAAACAAAAACTAGACTACTCTCCTTTTTTGTGAGGAAAGTACCACCAATAGGTGCTTCTTGATAGAATCCAATTCCTTTAGCTCCTCTTCCTTGTTTGTTATCTCCATAATAGCCTCCTTCTTGTGAGCAGCATCTGGAATGGACTTGAAAATTCATTCCCCCATGTTTATTGGAAGCCCTCTCTTGAGTTTAAAAATCAACACAGCCAACTCATGAGTTAAGGCTGTAGAGTTTGATTAAGGCATCCAGTTGTATGAAGTTATCTTGCACAAGATGGCGGTAAGAGAAGCAAGCCTAATTACATTCAGTTTCTTCTTCTAGGTTTTCACCAGCCCCACGGTCAGCTCTTTAATCATCTCATTGTCATCAATCTCCACACTGGTCTCCTGTCTTTTTGGCATCTTCCATACATAGTTAATGATTGAAGGTCTAATGTTGTAGAATTTATCCCTTACATAAACTCTTCCATACTTGGGGGATCCATGCGCATTAACAAATTTGGACAGATTGCAATAGAATTCTCTAATGACCTCAGGGACTTAGGGAACAATATCGACCAGTGAAATAAGCAGACTTCTAGACTCTAGGAACTCAAACACTTTATGCTTTTTAAAGCCATTAACAACCAAAGTTTTCTCAGCCCAGATTTTTCTTTCACGAACAATATCTGAGTATTTAGTGGAAGATTTAGTCAAGAAGTAACTATTAAAAGGTTCAGTAGGAAAATCTGTTTTAAATGTATCAGGTACCTCATCCTCTTGTTCTTCTACAGAGTCTAATGTTGGGTCAACATCCTTGTCTGGCGATGTTGGCACAACATTCAGCTGATTAGACTCTTCAGCTTCAGCCTCCTCATCCTCGTTATCGCCTTCCTCTTCTTCATATCCCTCCTCCTCATCTTCATCATCAAATTTCTCCTCCTTAGATGATTTCTCATCGTCACCAATAGCAGCATCCCCTTCTTCTTGCCATTGTTCATTTTCATCCTATTCAGTTCCTTGCTCCCCCCTCAACATCAGCAGGTGAGGTAGATGGTTGAGTTTGCTCAGGTTCTACAACAACGACACTTACATGCTCCTCGGTTTGAGGAATTTCCTTGGTAGTGTTGTCAATTTCATGTATTGTGCCGGCATTCTCAGGTTCTTGTGCTAGCACAACATCTTCCGATGCTGGTGTTGGAGTAACACTGGTGGATGCATCCTTCTTCAATTTCACATTCCTTCAGGAATAAACAGGTGCCCTTCTCTTTGGTGATTCAGAAGCAACCATAGTGGTGTGTGTGTGCGTGCTTCTTCTAGGTTGAATTCCCCCTGCACCAGACTCCATTGCGGCAGCAATGTTGGCAAGATCAGTAATTGTGGACTTTTTCACCATTATGTAGTTTACGAAGGTAAATAAGGAAGATAGTAAATTTAGGGTTAATTAAACTAAAATAATTAAAGAAACATTAAAAGGAGGTGAAAAGAGGAAAGTGGAGATGAATCAAGAGTAGTAGGTGGGTAATTGATGTGAAGGTGTATAGTTCCCTCCTTGTTAAGTCCACACGTGCAATCGTGTTGCCTTGACATGTGAACAGAGCAGTCAATTAAATAACTTATAAGTTATAGTGTTGATGATAATGTTGAGGCAACATCCGGAGTGAATAATATTGGCATAACATCCTGTCAGTACTGAAGCATGTGTCTCTATGGTATGAGTCTTACCAAGGTCTTTTTTAATAAAAGGCATAAGCAGAATCTGAGAAAAATATCTGGAACTCAAGATTTAGATGGAATCATTATAATCTAGTAGTTTAGATCTGTGGAGACATAGGTAAGTTAGATAAAAGTAAACACAACAAAGTACGAAGAGAAGTTAAAATCACATGGATAATTAAGCTTCTATTGAAAAGTGAGAAACAACTTTGTGTGTTACTGGCAGCTATCATACCCAATAGATATGCAACCCCTTTTAAGACTAGAACCACTCTGACTAGAAGAAATAAGCAGAGAAAAGAAGATGAATGTTAAGGTAACATAAATGAGTAGTGTGTTGTCCCAACATAGCTTGTCAGCAGCTATACGTACTTACTCTTTACTTCATAATTTTAGAACCAGCAATGAAAGTATAATTTAAAGCAATACCTTTTCAGGCAAAGAAATAATTATGTATTCACTAATCGTAGGCAATAATAGGACTCCTAACACCCCAATTTCAACACAATCAATGCAGATGCACATGTAAGTACATAGGATTGGATGAAGACAGTACAGAACCCCAACACCCTAGTTTCCTAACACATACTTGTTTACTGAGCAATTATAAAGAAGGTTTTAGTGCCAAGTGAATAATCATACTGAATGAAAGGAAGGCACCCAGTATTAGAATTCACTATCATATGCCCCTTTTTCAAGCAAAACAATACAAATAAGTCACATTTGAATACAACATAGCTGTCAACTTGTATACCCCAGCTTCATTATACTATTTTGTGTAACTTAGACATGAATCAGTCAACTTTGTGTACACTAGCTTCTCCATGATAAGTTACTACCTCAAAGTAAAGAAAGTTAGATTAATCTGTTAGGAACATTTGTAAAGAGATAAGGATCCATCACACACTGACAAACCAGTAGGATTAATAGTAATTCAGATATGGAGACTCACACACATGTGTGGATAAGAAGAACACAAGACCAACCAATCAAAACACAAGAGCAATCTTTGGACATCATAATCAGTCACCAGTGTTAGCTTGTGATGTTAAGGCAATACATGTTCTCACAATGTGCTCACAACACGCTCATGCTGAGAGGCTTCCTCAAACTGAAGAATCTCTCATTGTCTAATGGCTTAGTTAACATATCAGCAAGTTGGTTGTTTCTTTCAATGACTTCAATCATAATAGTCTTATCCTCAACTAGGTCTCTCAAAAATGTTGTCTTATAACAATTCGTTTAGTTCTGGAGTGTTGAACGTGATTTTTTGATATACTTATTGCACTGAGGTTGTCACATGACATCAAAAGAGTATTACTAGTTATCACATAATCATGTAACATGTGTTTTAGCCATATCAATTGGGTAACACAACTGCTAGTTGCAACATACTCAAATTCAGTAGTTGAAAGAGATACACGGTTCTGTTTCTTACTATACCAATAAACTAAATTATTTCCTAGATAGAAACAACCTCCACTGGTAGATTTCATGTCATCTAGATCCTCATCCCAGTCAGAGTCACTAAACCCTACCAGATTAAAATTATTAGTATCATGTGAATACCATATTCCTAAATCAGCAATCCCAAATATGTATTTCAGAATTCTCTTAGTTGCATTTAAGTGAGATACCTTAGGTGGTGACTGATACCTAGCACACACACATACTGAATGCATGATGTCAGGTCTAGTGGCTGATAGGTACAATAGACTGCCTATCATTGATCTATACAGTGTTGGGTCAACATCTTCTTCAGCTTCATCCTTCTCAATCTTCACAGTATTGGACATTGGTGTTTTGCTAGGTTTTGACTCTAGTAAATCAAATCTCTTCACCAAGTTCCTAGCATATTTCTCCTGAGATAGAAACATTCCACTCTCATTCGGCTTTACTTGTAGTCCTAGAAACTAGGTGAGCTCTTCAATCCTGCTCATCTCAAATATACATGTCATTGTACTTACAAATTTGTCCAAAGTGGACTGATTAGTGGATCCAATTACAATGTCATCTACATATATCTAAGTAACGCAAACATCTTTATTATTTTTCATAGTGAAAAGTGTCTTATCCCCTTCACCTCTAGAAAAACCAAAACATTGTAAAAACTCAGTCAATCTTTCATACTATGCTCTTGGACCCATAAAGTGCTTTCTCTAGTTTGTAGACATAGTCAGGATGGTAAGGATCTGGGAACCCTTTGGATTGCTCTACATAAGCTTATTTGTCAATGTAATCATTTATAAAGGCTCCCTTTACATCCATTTGAAATAATTTAATTTTCAGAAAGCATGCTATAGCAAGCAAAAGCCTAATATACTCAATTCTAGCCACATGAGCAAAAGTCTCATCAAAATTAATTCCTTCTACATGTGTATACCCTTGAGCTACTAGTCTAGCCTTGTTCCTAAAAATTACACAATTTTCATCACTTTTAGTTTTGAAAATCCACTTAGTTCCTATTACATTAGCATGAGTAGGCCTAGGAACTAGTTTCCAAAAATTATTTTTGGTGAATTGCATGAGCTCTTCTTGCATAGCATTTATCCAGTGTGTGTCTTTCAGAGCTTCTTTCACATTTTTAGGTTCAACAGCAGATACAAAACAAAAAACATGAAGATTGTTGCAAATAGAAGACATGCACACACTAAGCTTAACCATATCTTTATAGTTAACTCTTTCTTTGTTTCTAGTTCTTACTCCTTCTGAGAGTTCTCCTATATCCTGTTGGGGTGATTCTTCTAAATTCTATTTGGTGTGTATGTTCTCACATTTTCACCAACAAACTCTTTAGTGTCAATATCTATGTATTCTGGTGTTGCAGCAACATCTGGAGTAACTGATGTTAGCTCAACATTCAGAAACAACACCATTGAACAGAAAAATAGTTTTAGAAAAAGTAAACTATCATCTTCTAAAATCAAGATTATATGTAATGTTGTTTTCTCTGCTACTCACACTCTTAATGGTGATTGGTACTTTGACCGTGGTTGTTCTAAACATGTGACAGGTACAAAGACTAACCGCATGGAATTTATACATTTGACCACTAGTATTGTCACATATGGTGGAGGCAATAAAGGGAATATAATAGGAAAAGGGGTTCTAAATGTTGATGGCTTTCCACATCAGAAGGATGTACTCCTAGTAGAAGGGTCGCGTGCTAATCTCATCAGCATCAACCAACTTTGTGATGACAATTTAGGTGTTAAAATTGATAAATACTCATGTGATGTTTTTTATAAGAATGATGCTTGTGTTATGACAAGAAAGAGATCAAATGACAATTGTTATCTAGTGGATGAAGATGCTTAGTGTCTTCATGCTAAAGTGGATGAGTCAGTTGTATGGCACATGAGACTTAGTCATATTCCTATAGGAATTTGGAAAAGATCATTAAATTATAAGTTGTAAGAGGAATACCAAAATTGATCAGTCCAGGTAAACTTGTGTGTGGTGACTGTTTGCAAGGTAAGCAAACCAAAGCTACACATGCTCCAATATATGTAGAAGGATAAATTTCTAGAACTTCTAAATAATTTGAACTCTTGCACATGGATCTAGTGGGTCCTATTGAAGTTTGCAGTATGGCAGGAAAGAAATATGCCTATGTCATTGTGAATGATTTTTCTAGGTACACTTGGGTAAAGTTCTTCAGAGAAAAATCAGAGGATGTAGAGACATCATCGTTTCCATAATTGTATTTCTCACAAAACTTTTTGTACTTAAAGCGGTATGGTTTCAAATGGCTAGGTTGATAGTAATATTGGCAGATATTGATCATTTTCTTAGTTTTATGAGAATTACAATCAGCTTTGACAAAACCAGGAATAACAGTTTTAGACTTATTTGAACACTCTTGATTTCCTAACTCAATCGTACCTTCATTGCCAACACTGAGTATTTCATTCAACTTACTTGTACCTGAGTTTCATTTGGCAATCATTCTTTCTGCTTCTCAAGCTTTATATGTATCTTTTTCAGTTGAATCTCTTTTCTGGTGAGATTCTTTTCAAGTTCAATCAGAGTTTCAATTACGAATCCATTTTCCCTTATGAGATCCTTTTCCCTTTTGATAATTTTCTTTACTTCATCTAGCAGTTCTTTGTAGATCACCTTCAGTTCATCAATGATTTCTCCGTGATCCATTTCTCCTTCAAAGAAGTACTCTTCATCTTGTTCTACAGAACCACCAAAACAAGTAAAATTAGAATGATCCTCATGTTCATTTATATCAGTAATTATATATTGAGAGTCAGATATTGATTTTCCATCCTCCCAGCTATGAAAAAACTCTTTTTGTTCTTCTGTTTCTGTCTGAGTGTTGAGCGCACATCGGTCTGTAGCAGTGTTGTCCTGACATTTAGTCCAGTTCACCTGAGCAGATAAAGTTGTTGTGTGTATTTCTTCATAGTCAGATTCATGTTCATCTGGGATTTCCTCCAAACCTGTCTCATCATTAATATCATCCATGCACACCCAGTTAGAGTTACCTTTGATTCTTAATGTATTTGCACATTCATAGACCAAGTGACCAAATCCTTTGAATTCATAACACTGGATTTCTTTCATTTTCTTAGTATCCCTGTTAGAGGGCTTTTTGAAAGTGTATTTTACCATTTTACCAAGAAAACCCTTTTTTCATATTGGCAGGCATATTCTTTTCCTTTTTATCTCTATCATTCAAGGCAGTCTTACTGAACTTCCTAACAACATGCTTTTGGGCAGCTAGCCCTAGGGTGTCCTTGAATATAAAGATTAGATTAACCTAAGTAAGCACTTATTTCAGTTTCATCACTTACTTTCTCATCAGTAGCTTTAAGAGCGAGTCCTCTCTATTTGTTAGTGGCAATTCATTTCAAATTCTTGTAAGGCATTCAAAAAAGTAGGAAAGTTAATGGTGGACATGTGTCTGGCTTCTTGCATTGCTATTTTCTTAATTTCAAATGTAGAAGATAGTGTTCTCATGGCTATATACACAAGTTTTTTATTAGTTAATGGATCACTCAGACTTTGATATTCATTTGAAATATCTATTAATTTCTCAAAGTAAGAGGTGATACTCTCATCATCACTCATGCTAATATTTTCAAATTTGTGTAAAGCAATTTGAAGTCTGGGTTCCTTAACACTTACATCGCCCTCACAGTGGGTTTGAAGAAACATTCAGACTTGCTTGCCAGTTGTGTTATTCTTTATCTACTTGAACATGTATGTATCAACCCAGCTAAAGATGACATTGAGTGCTTTCTCATTGAAGGTTGATTTATTGATTTATGGTGGAGTCCAATCAGCTTCAGGTTTCAGTTTAACATCATTTTCATTATCTCGTGCCGTCATTGGTGGGGGAGTAACCATCAATAATTGATTTCCATGCCCATAGATCTATGGATTTGATGTATGATCTGAGCTTGATCTTCCAGTAGGCATAGTTGGTCCCATCTAGCACGGGTAGCATGTTGTTCGTGTTGGGGTTCGCATTGCTTGGCTTTGACGCCAATTATAAATGTATGGGTCTATATTGGTAGTCTTTGATTTACACATTGTGTTAATTTGGAATGTTGTGCCAATACCGATTGTATTCGATGTTGTCTCAACATCCACTAAAGAGAAAAGTGCAGCGGAATAGAACAAACACAGTGTATGAGTTTTTAAGCAGATTATACGAATATAACCTGTCAAGCCATATGGCCAAAATACCACTAAAATAACTTCAATAATTTTACGAAATACAAATGAGCAAGAAATTCAATCCTAACACCTAACTCACTACAAGCTATAGAGATTATAGCTTTCACTCATTAGATTAAACTCAACAAAACAATACTGAAACACTTGACTCGAATGTTTTTATTCACTCATAACACTATGCTCTAGTCTCGTATCTCAACTTGATATCGACCGCTCTTCTTATAGAGTTTGCTCATCCATTCCCGAAGATATGATCAACATAATTTGACCGTTCATTGATTTCTTGGATAGTCTCGAAATCTTCCTTTGTGATTATGTTCAAAAGATCTTCTATCTTTACCATAATCAGCTTCGGCTCTATCTTATTTCTTGATGCTTAATCCTCTTGAAACCTAGATCTTTCGATATCTTGAAATACATCAAAGATAACCACAACTTGTGGAACTAGATAAGATCATGAATAAAGGCAAAACAAAATATAGTTGTTAACATTAGTGAAAATCATTTTGATTCACAATGCTATTAACCATCACGAAGGCCTACCCAAGTGTCACATGCCTTAGATGCTGCACTCGACACTTATAAAACAATACCATCTCAATATTCCCTCAATCACGATAGCGACTTACAGAATACAGTTCCCACGTGAAGCATTAGAGCTTTTAGATAACTCCACGAGGCTGCATAAGGATACGATATCCTAACAGTCGTACTATCAAGATATGGCACGGATACACCATAAAAAGAAGTATGAATATCTGAAAGCCACAATAGGAACCTCAAAGGATAAAAATATTGACCCCTCCCTCTCAAGGAGCTATCAGAGCACGAACCCCCACAAAAGACGAATTACAAAGAAGCAGAACAAAGACATTTGTCAGCACACAAAGACAGTTGTCGAGAATGAAGCGAAGCTACTCAACTTATATGTTGCATGAACAAGGCACTTATAAAAATAGATACATGCATGATGCCACTTGTATACAGCCCTGCTCTTATAAAAGAAAATGGGGAGAGGAAATATGACACGGAGGAGATTCGACACTACTTACTGAGAATTATATTTCTAGAACTCGTAAGGCATTCCAACCTACACGAATATCAAGAAAATACTGAATAATTAAATAATTGTTAACAAAATGATGTTGTATGTGGGAATGCCATGAAACACTGTCTTTGAGTATGTTCAAGAAATTTTGTATATTGTACAATGGATAGCCCGATCAATAGTAGTAGTCTGTGGACCATCAGGAACGTACAGAAGGAGGATTGTCAGTAACCCCCTCCCCACCCTGAACAAAAGAAAGGGATTTTATTAATGTCCCCCGGTCAGTTTTTGAGCGCATGTTAGAAGCCACATCTAGAAGGACTTAGCAAGGAGCTAAAAGCTCTTACAGGTCCCCTTCACGACAACCCTATCGAGAATGGTACAATTTGGGAAGAGTGGGACTCTCGCATAACACCAAACCCTTATCGAGCTCTCCGATACCATAATACCCCTCAACATGGAAGGGAGACAATAGCCTATTTTGGAGACGATTATAAGAAGAACGACTAGATAAGGAAAGAGCAAGAGTGTCTTATCCTCGAGGCCATCAGATGCCACATGCGCCATTGGGAGTAGACAACTCCCTGTGGGAAATGGTTAGCAACCAGTGCAGAGAAATGCGAGATATGAAGAAAAATATAACTCATGGGGAAGAACCCATGTACCATGGTTCTCCTTTTGTCCCATAAATAGCTCAAGCCTTGGTCCCGGCAGGGATACGGCCCCTCAACCTCCCCATATACACTGGTGATAAAGATGGTAGGGTTCCGCAGGATCAGATCCATCAATACTTGGCCAGTATGGATTTAGTATCCGCACCAGACTTTGTTTTATGCCGAGTATTTAGAAATACCCTGGCGGGACGAGCTCAAGCTTGGTTCTCTCAATTACTCCCAAGCACAACATCTCATTTTGATCAATTAGCTTGCCTATTCGTAAGACAGTTCGCATGCAATAGAAGATATCCTAATTCCGCTAATCATTTGTTCACATTCAAGCAGAGAAAATGCAAGTTCTTAAGGGATTACATGAAGCATTTTTTTAGATGAAGACCTAGATGTCCTGAATGCCAACCCCTCGATAGTGGCTAACATCTTGACCCAAGGACTTAGAACTAGAGACTTTTTTCGATATCTCATGGGTAATCAAATTAAGGATATGAACGAACTCATGCGAAAGGCTGAGACATACAATATTATGGAAGAAGCCAAAATATCAAATATTCGGACAGAGAACGATGACAACGAACATGATAGGAGATTTAAAGATAATGTAAAGGAGAAGCTCCCTCTCCATCGAAGGGATGAAGGAAACACGGTGAAGAGGCACCTACGGCCAGTACTGTTACCACCATTACCTATTACTCTCGCTGAGGTACTGAGTGTCATGAGGGGAAGCAATGACCTGTAGTGGCCCCTACCTATTAAGCAGCCCTACAAGAAAAGAGATTAAGGCAAGTTCTGCATATACCATAAGTCCTATGCGCATACTACAGATAATTGTACGACTCTAAAGAAATAAATACATCGGCTGTTAGACATCAGTTATTTGAGAAACTACTTGAAGGAAAACAACCAAGAGACTCCAAAGCCCAATGTCTAAAAAAAGAACCCGAACAAAAGAGTTGGCACAGCAGGATGGCCCTAATACTAAATATCAAGAAAAAACTTCCCACCAAGGATTACCTCCACCCCAAGAATCATGCAAAGATAATCCCCTGTCATGAAGGACAATAAGCATGATTGAAGGAGGGGATATCTCAGTGATACCCCCGAAAAAAAAAAAGTAATTGAAAGAAGCACGACGAGTAGAACAGGGACCGCCAGTATGTTCAAGGAGACAAGTTACCCGTTATCACCTTTGAGTCGGAAGATTTGTAAGGTATAATATATCCCTACGAAGACCCATTGGTGATAGAAGCTACCATCTATGGGGTCGAAATTCAGCGTATCTTAATAGATACATGGAATCATGTAGATGTACTATTTCTGCCAACATATTTGTCTATGGGACTGAAAAAGGAATGCCTGGAATCAGTAAAAGTTCCCCTTGTGGGCTTCTTGGGAGAATCTTGTCGTACATTAGGAACGATAGTCCTACCCATGCCGTGGAAAGAAGGAGCCTTGCGACGAACAGAGCACGTTAAGTTTTGGGTGGTAGACGCATCCTCCCAAACTTATAACGTTATATGTGGACGACCATCCATACGAACGTTTAAAGTGACTCTGTCTACGCTCCATCTCAAAGTAAAATTCCCTACACGCTCGAGAATCAAAGAGGTTAGAGGTAGCCAAGTCAAAAAAAGAGAGTGTCGCATGAATGCAATACCAGCATAAGACGACGAATTTGCTACTATGTCTAGAAAAAAAGGCAAGGTTGAGGAAATGAAGGTGCAACTGGTAGAAGAATTGAAGATGATAGAGATTGTAGGGGGGATCTAGGAAAAGTGATTAAAATGGGTACAGGAATGGAGTCCGAGACGAAGAATGGGATGGTTTATGTCTTAAAATAATTCCACCATCTCTTTTCCTATGAAGGAGAGCCACCAGGTAGAATCAGTGACCATGTTTTCAACACTTCCTAAATGTTAAACCTGGGGCCAACCCAGTCCAGCAAAAAATGAGGAATATGAGACCAGAAAGAAATGAAAGCATTCGGTTTGAAATACAACGACTACTCAGCCTGCGACAAATCCAAGAAGTTATAAACCCGGAATGGCTTGCCAATTTAGTTCTTTTCCCTAAGGCGCGAGGCCGATGGCAGATGTGTGTGGACTTTACTAACCTAAATGATGCATGTCCAAAAGATTGTTATCTGCTTCCTAGCATAGATCAATTGGTCGATTCCATTGTGGGGTGCGCACTACTATCTACGATGGATGGAGACCAATGGCATAATCAAATCTAGATGGCTATATTAGACCATAATAAAACCAGCTTTATTACCGATGCAGACACCTTCTGCTATATGGTGATGCCCTTCGGCCTGAAGAATGCATAAGCCACTCATCAACGACTGGTGAACCTTATGTTCGCAGAATTAATCGAAAAGCCAATGGAGGTATACATTGACGATATGATTGTTAAAGATCGCCAAGAAGAGGATCATCTGGAGGACTTAAAGAAGGGTCTACCAATCATGGATAAGTTTGGAATGAAGATTAATCTCCGACAATGTTCCTTTGCGATCAAAGGAGGGAAGTTCTTAGGATTTTTATGGTAACCAAAAGAGGAATAGAAGTAAATCCAGAGAAGGCCAAGGACATCGTGGAGATGCCAACTCCAAAAATTGTCAAAGATATCCAGAAGCTAACGAGTAGGATGGCATCCTTGAGCACATTCATTTCAAAATCTGCTGAGAAAGGGCTTCCTTTCTTGAAGATACTGAGAAACATAAAGCATTTTTGTTGGACCGAACAATGTGAGGAAGCTCTTAACAAGTTGAAAGGTTATTTGGTAAGTCCACTGCTATTGGTAAAACCCATACCACATAAGGAATTTTTTGTATACTTGGCGGTGGGAGAGGAAGCTGTGAGCGCGGTATTAGTAAAAGAACAAAATAGGGAACATTGCCACGTGTACTACGTCAGTAAAACACAGGCAGCGTCTGCACGG
The DNA here is from genome assembly GCA_948329865.1 of Linaria vulgaris. Classification (NCBI taxonomy): domain Eukaryota; kingdom Viridiplantae; phylum Streptophyta; class Magnoliopsida; order Lamiales; family Plantaginaceae; genus Linaria; species Linaria vulgaris. Next base: position 38,572,840 of record OX415253.1, read on the forward strand.
GCGGTGAGGTGGCCAGCACTTCTGCCAGTGCGGCCTTAACCATTGCCATGATTTTGTTTCTCAAGTTATTCGGGATTGATACAGTAGTTGTCGTCGCTCCAATAGGACCTGTTTCAACTCTCGGTGCCTCATCGCCTTGAGGCACCGGCATTTATTGCCTCGCGGGTGTTTGCACTCATGTGGGTATTGTTGATGGTCTCGCGTTGTTCGGGATTGTCTGGTCAGGGGTCACCCGTTCGGCCTCTTCATTGTGCCCCTATGCGGCTCTACTGCGAGATCGGGTAATTCTAGAAGCCATGCCTAATAAACTGTAAAAATATGATCTTCCCGCATACGGCGCCAATATTTTGGTCTTATTTCGTCCGGGTAATAAACACCGTAAAATATTACAATTAGAAAACAAATAGCCAAAATAATGCTAATCAATAGATAATCGGCCTAGCTTGGTCCGGAACACCTAATATAAGCTTACTAGGTAAAACAAGTAAATTATAAAGTCAGTGCAATGTATCGAATTGAGGGCGTTCTGGAATCGCGATCATTCGATACTAAATATGTAGTAGAGGTTTTGTGTCAGATTAGAATGTGTTGAATCTGCCTGATTCGATGCAATGTTAAGTATCAAATTCAATGTCTTCTATATGATGTTGTATCGAATGCTTCTGGTTCGATCTAGATGAGTATCGAATGCTTCAGGTTCGATCTAGATAAGCGTCGAATGCTTTAGGTTTGATCTTGAGTAGGTCTCAATGTGTCTTGAATGCGTGCTCAGACTGCAGGGGGACGAGGTATATATAACCACCGTCCCGCAGGTCCCATTAGCAGTTGGGGAAAGTACATCGAATCGAAGCGGTTCAATGCTCATTACGCATCGAACAAGCGCTGTTCGATGTCCATTTAACATCGAATAAGACATATTTGATGTACTATAAAACAGACTGATGCGGCTGGATAATACATGATATTGGGCCAATACTACAATATCTCCCTTGAAACGCTTGATAAAATATTGAATCTGAGGAGAATGTTGGCCAATTTATTAAGGATAAGCTTTATCAGAAATGTCCACAATCGTTAATTTACAGTCATCATTCTCATCCTTGGCAACGTAATGAATATAGTAACTCGAAAATTATCTTATTCAGTTCTCACTTATAATTTAAATTTTATTACGCACGATATATGTTCTAAAGGCAAATTTATTTTATAATTTAGTTTCATGTTTTAAAGGACCAAAAGTCTCATTAAGTTTTAAAAAAAAAACAAATTAGCCAATAAGAAAATTAAATATTTTTGAGAAAGAAAGAACAACCACGATGTTAAACGAAAGATCCTCTTTATCTTTTTCTTTAAACAAAATAAAAAGTCATTTAATCAGACATGTCCACAATCGTTAATTTACAGTCATCATTCTCATCCTTGGCAACGTAATGAATATAGTAACTCGGAAATTATCTTATTCAGTTCTCACTTATAATTTAAATTTTATTACGCACGATATATGTTCTAAAGGCAAATTTATTTTATAATTTAGTTTCATGTTTTAAAGGACCAAAAGTCTCATTAAGTTTAAAAAAAAAAAACAAATTAGCCAATAAGAAAATTAAATATTTTTGAGAAAGAAAGAACAACCACGATGTTAAACGAAAGATCCTCTTTATCTTTTTCTTTAAACAAAATAAAAAGTCATTTAATCAGAGCTAACTATAAATAGTCTAAGTAGAAAGTAAAGGATAACGAGAAATACAAAATACACTAGAATATCAAATCAAACTACAACATATATATTCTCGAGTCACGAAGGACAAAGATCCAAACAGAAGAACGTGTCAAAGAACTCGCATTCGCACAAGTCATGTAGCCGATCTTGACTAGAGAAGTCTGCAGTATGATTGATCTTACAGTAGCTAGATAAGTTAATCACTGAATCGAAGTTACTCATGTGTTCTTGAATATCATGTAGGGGGTCTGCTAGATGAAATGGAGGGACATGCATTCTTTTGAGACAATGTAACATAAAAAGAGAACCGGTAACAAGCAGAAGTCTTGAAATGTGGAGATGATGGGCCAATGTCAAACCCCCCTTAAAGCCAAAAGTCGGCTTGGTTATTCGTAGTGTATATCACATATGTTGAGTAGGCTCTCAAAAAGTTACCATCAGGGTCTTTTACGATGCTCGCAATGCCTACTAGACTAGGATTACCATAGGTCGAACCATCTACAATCATCTTATTTCTTTTCTGGAACCAAGTAATCGACATTGATACATCCTTTAGAAATATAATCCAGCTTCAATATATTAAGATGTTTTTCTGCTCTCCTTAATATTTTTCTAAAAATAAAAACAAAGAAGATCTAAACGTTTAGATGGTATCATAGCGAGTCCAAATCAATGATGAGTTTCGTCTACTTACCACCTTGTTAAGAATTAAGACCTACGTACTCCAGCTTACTGAGAACACATCGGTATGTGTGTCATTGTTTGGAAATTAATGTGTATCAAAATAATTTTCTTATTTCTCTTAGAGATAATTCTTTCAAACCCCCTGAACTATAGCGACTTTTGGACATCACCCCTAAATTTTGTAAATAAGCACTTTGCCCACTAACCTTTGCTAACCTCTTCGAGTTGCCCCTTGACAATTTTTCGACCAAAAAATCGCCGAAAAAAATTATTTTTTTAATAATCTTCTCCTCGTCAACACGGTTCTGGTAGTGGTGACGGTATCGAAAAATTCAAAGTTATTACACGGGAGATTTAGTTTTAATTTGTCGAATTTTCAGAAAATGTGATGAATACCTTCAAGTGTTCTTCATTTTTCCGAAAATTCGACAAAATATAACTAAATTTCCCGTGTAATGGCTTTGAATTTTGCGATACCGTCACCACTATCGGAACCGCCTTGACGAGTAGAAAAGTCGATTAGAATAAAAAAAAAGTTCAAAATAAAATTTCCCGCAATCCGCGACGGCATAGTGGCGGGTTGCCGGAACTTTTTGCCAAATTTCCTAAATTTGGACTCAATATTCTCCTCGTCGAAAAGGTTTCGTTAGTGGTGACGGTATCGAAAAATTCAAAGACATTACACGAGAAATTTAGTTTTAATTCGTCGAATTTTCGAAAAATGTGATGAACACCTTCAAGTATTTCTCATATTTTCCAGAAATTCAACGAATTAAAGATAAATTTCCCATGTAATGACTTTGAATTTTGCGATACCGTCATCACTACCAGAACATTCTCGACGAGGAGAAGATTCTGAAAAAAGAAAAAAAAAAATCGATGATTTTTTGGTCGAAATATTCTCATGAGGCAACTCGAACGGGTTGGCAAAGGTTAGGGGGTAAAGTGCTTATTTATAATTTGTATGGGATGGTGTCCAAAAGACGCTATAATTCAGGGGGTTTGAAGGAATTATCCCTTTCTCTTAAATAAAGCCTCGAAAAATTCAAAGGGCCCTAAATTATATTTTAAATGAACACAACATTAGTCATATATTGGCGCCCTGCGTTGCTATAGATAATTTCGTGCATTTGGCATGAGAAGAAAAAAAACTGTAGTTTCAAGCAGTACTTACTAACTAACCCCACAATTGCACAACTTAAGAGAAAAGACGCATTCACTTTACATAATTATTTTTGAAGCTACTAGTGGTTGAGAGGGTCCTAATTCATATTTGTTTATATCAAATATAAAAGTTTTTTAGGTATTAATCTGAAATTTTAACAAAAATAAGTTGAAGCATAAAGATATTTTGGTTTCTTAATAACTTCAAACTTCAAACCGATCGAATTATCGCAAAAAAAGAAAAATTATTTGAAGTTAATTAATAAATCATAACATTGATAATATAACATTTGAGAACTCAACTCTTAAATCCTTTAGTTGTGACTTGTGAGTGTGGGGTAAGCTTTGGAATACCGGGACATAGAAGAACCAAAATAGTGTTGGGATCATCATAGATAAGCTTTGGCTCGAGGACGTGGTGGAGGTCAGAAGGAAGGGCGATAGGATCTTATTGGTCAAGTTGGTCATAGGCGAGGATATCTTGAATGTCATTAGTGCCTATGCACCACATATAGGACTAGACGAAGCTGTGAAACGTAAGTTTTGGGAAGATTTGGACGAGATGGTACAAAGTATCCCTAGTAGCAAAAAACTCTTCATTAGAGGTGACTTTAATGGTCATGTAGGATCTAGCCGTGATGGGTTTGAGGACATCCACGGCGGGTATAGCTTTGGGGATCATAATGAGCTGGGCAACGCTATCTTAGACTTTGCTCTCTCCTATGATTTGCTTGTAGTAAATACATTGTTTAAGAAGAGATAATCTCATTTGGTCACTTATAGGAGTGGGTCAAATAAGAGTCAGATAGATTTCTTCTTAGCTAGGAGGGCGGATAGAAGTCGTTGCTTAGATTGCAAGGTCATCCCCGGGGAAAGTGTGGTCACGCAACATAGGCTTTTGGCGTTGGATATTAGATTGCGGCAAGGATTGAAGAAGAGTAGGCGCCGGGTGGAACCTAGAATTAAGTGGTGGCAGCTTAAGGAGTCTACCCAAAAGGTCTTCGTGGAGCGAGTGGTTCAAGAGGTAGATTGGAAGATTGACGACGATGCAGATGCAACTTGGACCAAAATGGCTTGTTGTATAAAAAAAGTAGCTAAAGACCTCTTAGGTGAATCCTGAGGTAGTAGCCTGACAGGTAAAGACACGTCATGGTGGAATGAAGAAGTGAAAGCGGCAATCAAGGCCAAACGGGATTGCTACAAGGATTTGAAGAAGAACTATGATGGAGCAAGCTTTGAAAAGTATAAGCTAGCCAGGAAAAAAGCAAAGAAAGTTGTTCAACTAGCGTGAAAGGCAGTGTACAAGGAAATTTATGAGAAGAGGGATAGCAAAGAGGCCGAGAAGGATATATACAAAATTGCTTGCATTAGAGAGAGGAAGACTAGAGACCTAGGTGCAGTGAAATGCATCAAAGATGAAGGTCAATCTGTCTTGATGCGTGAGGATCAGGTCAAAGCACGGTGGAGGGAGTACTTCGAGGGTATGTTCAATGGAGGCCCCACCCAAGAAGTGGGTGACATCTCGCAGTCCCTTCAAGATGTGAACCGCAATTTTATGCGTCGTATTAGAAGGTCGGAAGTCAAAGAGGCTTTGAAGAGGATGAAGACTTAAAAAGCTGTTGGCCCGGATGGTATCCCTATCGAGGCTTGGAGAAGCATGGGAGAGATAGGGGTGACCTGGTTGACCTCTTTAAAAAATATGGCGAACAAATAAAATACCAAAAGACTGGAGGAAGGGTACGCTAATACCTCTATATAAAAATAAGGGCGATGTCCGAAACTGTTCTAACTATCGTGGGATCAAACTTATGTCTCATACCATGAAGCTATGGGAGAGGGTGATCAAACACCGATTGAGACAAATTGTTCTCATATATGAGAACCAATTTGGATTTATGCCCGGAAGGCCGACCATAGAGGCCATCCATTTGATTCATCAGCTCATTGAATGCTTTCGAGAAAAGAGTAAAGATTTGCATATGGTCTTTATCGACTTAGAAAAGGCATATGACAAAGTACCTCGAGAGGTATTATGGTGGACCTTGATGAAGAAGGGGGTACCCATTAAATATATCAACATCATAAAAGATATGTATGAGAATGTGGTGATAAGTGTCCGAACTTGTGGCGGTTTAATAGACACCTTCTCAATTACAATTGGCTTACATCAGGGGTCAGCTTTGAGCCCATTTTTGTTTGCCATTGTAATTGATGAAATTACCAGAACCATCCAAGACCGAGTCTCATGGTGTATGTTGTTTGCAGACGATATTGTCCTCGTCGATGAGACAAGAATGAGAGTTAATGCTAAATTAGGACGATGGAGACAAACATTAGAAGCAAGAAGATTTCGACTAAGTCAAACAAAATATAGTACCTCAAATGCAAGTTTAGCAAACAACGATGGCAGGGTTCAGTTGGATGGCCAAGAGATATCGAAAAGTACGCAGTTTCGGTATTTAGGCTCCATACTACAGATGAATGGAAAGTTAGACAGAGATGTCAACCACCGCATCCAAGCTGGATGGACAAAGTGGAAGAGTGCAACAGGGATCCTGTGCGATCGTAACTTTCCTTTAAAGTTTAAAGAAAAGTTTTATCGTACGGCTATTAGACATGCTTTGCTTTATGGCTCCGAGTGTTGAGCTATTAAGCAAAGTCATGCACAGAAAATGAACATTACAGAGATGCGCATGCTTCGGTGGATGTGCGGTAACACCATGAGAGATAAGGTGCGCAATGAAGATATTCGGCATAAATTGGGTGCGGCGGCCATCGACGAGAAAATGCAAGAAAACCGTTTAAGATGGTTTGGACATGTTAAACGCAGACCCATAGATGCACCGGTACGACGAGTTGAAGATCTCGACTTAGGACAGACGGCTAGAGCTCGTGGGAGACCGAAAAAGACGTGGATGGAGGTCATACAGAAAGACATGAAGGTAAAAAATCTAAATGAAGACATGCTCGTCAACCGAAACAAATGGAGGCAGAAGATTCATGTTGACGACTCGACGTGATTCATTTATGATTCATAGACCCTAACCCCAATTTAATTGGGATTACAAGCTTGATTGTTGTTGTTGTTGTAGTTGTGACTTGTGAGTAAAGATTTTACAATACGAGGGTGCTGCATGTCTTTTTTATTGTTCAGGAATTAAACCTTCTGAGTTCTGAACCTTGATAAATATATCAAAACCCCTTATAAATCATTATTATGTAATATTATATCTATGCTCTAAACATGAAACTTTAGATATAAACTTATTAAAAACAAGATTGAAAGTCGACAGGAGGTTCTTGTTAACATCCAAAGGTTGCACTGTTTCTTTCTAATCGCGTCAAAGCTTATGTTATAGATGTAATTATACCTATTCTTTCATCATAAGAAAAAAAAAAAAAAGAGGCCAAATTGCACTCTTGATACTATTATGCTACTGAATAGTATATTGATAAAAACTGAACTGGACTATACCGTTTGGTGTTGTGTTGGCCAACTTATTTAAGGTTCATCACAAAACTTAATTATGGGATAATAACACAAACTGCTGTTGAACTATGGGATAATAACACAAACTATCCCTCATATTTGAGAAATTACATAAATCACCCTTATGCAAAAAAAGATTAAATAAGTAAGACAACCTTACAAATTCAAATTATAACAGAGACTAAAATCCGCAGATAATATATTTTTATTTTGAAGATATTATTTGTTTTATCTTTTTAAACGAGATAAAAGAGGATTAATGCAGCAATTTTAATTTTTTGTTGCAAAATAAATGAGGAACGTGAATTTACATTCAACAAAATTTAATAATTTTTATACGAAAAATCGGCCATAAGAATAGTTTATAATTTCCAAACATGAAGGGTAGTTTGTGTAATTACCCCATAATTCAGGGGTAATTTATGTAATTCTCCCTAAATATTATTATAATAGGGCGGCGCGTCGGATAAGTGTTGGTACTATAAGTAGCCGTTTCAAAAAATGAGTAACAAAAGCTTGTTGTGTTTAACTTGGGCATGACCTCAATCATCGTTAATTTACAGTCATCATTCTCATCCTTAGTAACCTCTTTTATGTTCTAGATAATCATACGCACCATAATATTATGTATTTGAGTATTAAAAAAATTATAGATTTGGAAAAAAAAATATTAATGTATAATTTGATTTTCAAAAAGAAGAACCTGAAAACAATTATGTCGCTGAATTATTCTTTGAATCCAAAAATGATCCCATATGTTTTGTATACTTGTGATATTTATTGCATAAAAATATTATTGTGTGAGATTATTCATAAAGCTTTTGATTTTAGAATGGTTTGTTCATATCAAGGGCTATTATGATATGCATGAAATTTGTTTATTATTTTGCAACTATAGTGTGAAACTTATTATTATTATTATTTTTGGATAAAAGCATCAAGTTTGTGACTTGCACCCTAAATAAATTTAATAAGCGTTTTGCCCCCTAAACTATGTACGTCTGCTTGATTTGCTCCTTCAGTGGGTTTTCGACCATTTTGACCGGAATATTCTCTGTTTAAGGTGTTTTTTCGCCTACTTTTTGCTATCAATTACCAAAATACATCTACTACAACACATATGAGTCGGGTAGAAGCGAGTATCCGGCCAAAAATGATCGAAAATACATTGAAGCGGCAAATCGCATTTTCAGCCTTTTTTATCGGAATACCCCGTTCGAGGTGTTTTTTTCCAAACTTTTTGTCATCAACTAGCATAATACATCTAGTACAACACATATGAGTCGGGTATGAGGGAATATTCTGGTAAAAAATGGCTGAAAACCCACTGAAAGAGCAAATAGAAAAGACGTACATAGTTTAAGGGGTAAAACGATTATTAAATTTATTTAGAATGAAAGTCTTAAATATTTTAATATTTTAGGGCATGTCCTTTTATCCCTATTATTTTATAAAATTTAAAAGAAGCAAAAGTTAGATAGAATAATAATGGGGGGGGGGGGGGGGGGGGGGGGGCTCATGCGTGCTTTAATGAAAGGCACCCCCTATTTGAGGTGTCGTACTGTGTGTGCTAAATGCAGAGAAGAAGAAAAAAGAAACCCATCTCCAATTTCACCAACAAAAGTCGAAAATTAGCATATCAGAAAGAAAGAAAAGAAATGCGAAGCTTACTGTTTCTCAGACGCTGTTTATTACCTGCGAAGGATCCTCGTACCGTTGTCCGAAGATTTACTCTCTCCACCAATCCCCTCATGGATGATGATTCTGATAATTTAGTTAGCTCTCTATTTCTTCTTCTTTTTTTGCTTTCCTTTTTTATGAAAAGCAAAAATAAAGGAAGCATTTTAACTGTTTGATGTAATGTGCAGGTGCTTGTTGAGGCCAAAGCTAGCTCAAGAACTGCGATTCTCAACAGACCCTCTGCACTCAATGCTCTCAACACCTCTTTGGTTTGTATCTTACTGTTTGCATGCTTCTTTATAGTGCATTCTTAGTTATATATTTAACTTCTTTGATAAGAAATATCGCGGGTTTTGCTCGGAATGATTGTGGGTTGTACGCTTTAGCTTTAGGTGGCAAACTTGGAAAGATTATTCTTATGTGTCTTTGCTGTTTTGGTGTTTGTCTAAATGCTTTGCGTAAGGTTCGACAGGCAGGATTGTTTGTTTGGTTTCTGATTGAGAATCTAAGGTTTACATGGCTCGTCCATTTGAATTTAGTAAAGTTATTTGCTATATTGTTAATGGAGTTTGTGTGCAATTGGATGTTAGACTGATAAATGTGAAATTGATTAGCAGGGCATGTACGTCATCAAGGTATTTTTCTTTTTTTTCCCATGAAAATGCGATCAAGTATGGTTGTGTGATAAATTCCAAATATTTAGCTCTGTCTGTCAGGATTATTTACTGATGTGGATGGGACAACTTGCTGATATTTTCATTTTCTTGATCGAAAAAAACTGATTAAATGGTAATAAATTGTTAAGAGCTCTGAGAACATTGTACTGAAGTTGTTTCAAGCTCCAAGTAAATCAAGAACATTTCTGAAACCCAGAACTATTGATGTGATATAGGGAGCAAGGCTTCACAAGTTGTACAAAAATTGGGAAGACGACCCTGATGTTGGATTTGTAGTTTTGAAGGTATTCATTACTAGCTTCTGTCTCTCCAGAAATGGCTTCTTGGTTGTTCCTTTCACTGTATAGTAACTCAAAGTTGATTTGAACTCTTTAAGGGTGGAAGCAGGGCATTTTCTGCTGGTGGAGATGTTGTGTCCATGTGTAGGATGATAAGAGAAGGTAGCTCGGGATCTTTATCTCTATCAACCCACACACACACATATATATATATATATATGTATATGTAAAGGAAACTCTCTTATTTGCTTGTACTTTTATTTCTTGGTGGCATCTGAAGGAAATATTTCTTAGTATACGATTTCTAACAATGTAACACCCTGGCACATGTAAAAACAATAAGATTGACGATGTTGCATCAATATATCGACTTTTTGACATATAACTTTGTAATGTAGGCGTTATATGTGATTTCTGTTGATGACAGAGAATTTTGAGTAGGCTGGTAGACTACTATGGTGTTTTCAAGTGAACTATTGTTCATGAATAAGAGACAACTGAATATTATGTTTTTATATAGTAGATTAGATACATCCATGCTTATAAAATGCGTTGTAAAGATCAAACTTCATTAATATGAATTGGAAACTGAAATTAGTGGTTGGGTTAATGTACTTAATGAAAGCAAGAAAATTGATTTATCCTGGAATGCCTTCATAGTGTAATTTTTATAAATTAATTGTAATGCAGGCATTTTTATTTGATTTTGGCTACTAAAGGTTGCAGATCAGGAATTTATATGTAATGTATCACATATATCAAAGTAATTTACAGCTTCTGTGTCTAGTCTCATCTTTGTAAGATAATTGGTTTCAACTACTTAATATTAATGAAAAAGAGGCCTTTAACCATGGATGCAAATAGACTCTGAGAGTGACCTAGAATATTTTTTCCCTCGAGCTTTGATTTGAGGAAACTCGAGCAAATGGAACATGAAGACATGTTTCCATGACTAGCAAGATATGATTGATAAGGGGGAGTTACCGAAGTTAGATAAGATTGAGATGCACTTAACTATAGGATTAGCTTGTAAAATTAAACCATTGGTTACTCCCCACGGGATGAGTAATGAAACAGTCAGGCTTACAATTCCTTACATGGTGTGCTTTATTCAGCTGTAATTCGGATGGGGACATACAACAATGGTACCTGCATGCTAATTATTTTGTGTTTACATGCTGCACATGGGAAAAATGAGATCTATAATTTTGATGTCTGCTGCAACCATTTCAATTTGTTTTTGGGCAACTGTTTTCTGTCATTGTCATTTTTGTGCTTATTAAAAAATTAAAGATTACATTTACATGAAAGTAGTCTATTGCAACTTATGCATTGCCATGGACTTTGCTCTTTCCTCTCCCAGTTGAAATGGTTATAACGCTTGATTCAAACTCTGCAGGGAATATGGAAGAGCCCAAGCAATGTTTTTGGGGTATTTATAGCTTTGTATACATAATCGGTACTTATTTGAAACCACATGTGAGTTTCAGTTACTTTTATTCTTATCGCCGCAATCTTTTTACGTGCTCATCAGTAGTATTACTTGTACTCTTTCCTCTCTATCAAATTAGTTGAAGCAGAATTTATGAAGGCTTTTTCATGCAGCAGTTATTTGAAGTTGGCCCTCTTAAATGGGATATACTGAACTTACTGCAGTGCATTACATTTCATGTAGGTGGCTGTCTTAAATGGAGTTACTATGGGTGGTGGGGCTGGAATTTCAATCCCTGGCACATTCCGGGTTGCAACTGATAAAACTGTATGATATAGAGTAAACTTCACATGCTTGAGATTCTTCTCTTTGTCATTATTCTTGTAGAGATGTTCCATTTTCTGGCTGAGTAGGAGTTTTTGCTACTTTTTTTCTTTTCGTTTTAATTATTGTGGATAACTGAAGCTATACTGAGTCGTTGATGAATATGTTTTCTGAAGATCCGTTTACGCAAAGTTCTTCAACTGGAACTATGAAATCTCTTGTACCCAGTGTCCATAATTTGTCTTTTCATCTAATAAACTGGCATGATTGTTGCTGCAAGTCAGTGCATTATGCTGTGTAGGTAATTAATTCAGTAGCTGATTGCCATGTAACTCGCGTATATCCTTTGCTAGAAGGAATTATGTCATGAACTGTAAGATATATGACAAAATGTAAAATTAATAGAATAAGTTTATCAACTATTAGCTGAAAACTTATAATGTATAAGAAATTAAGGGGTAATTACATTTACACCTCCTAATGTTTGGGCTAATTACAAAACATCCCTACACTATGAATTATACAAAATATGCTTGAAACTAAAGAGGCATTACTATCTAGAGCTAGAATTAATATAGTAATCCCCTAGAGTTTAAAAAATATTGTAGATAGGCTTTTAATTTTTTTTTCCAATTCTAAAGTTTTAGAAGTGTCTTTGCAACTATTCCAATATAGGGAAGATTTCTGTAACTCACCAAAACCTGGGGATGTAAATATAAGTTATCCTAATACACCATGAAACCAAAATTGATCGTGGTACTGTATTTTTGATGTGTTTTAGGACTCTTTTCTGAAGTTATAGTTCCTTGATGATGTTGCCTCTTCCCATTTGTTTTGGTATTAAGTGCATTTACAATGCATCCTATTTTGTTCTGTTTTCTCCTCCCCAGTTGTATTTTTATCTGCCACTGCATAGTAGCTTGAGATGCTTCATGACCAGTATGTCATACCAAGAACACGTAGAATGCATTATTTTACCTGAAAACTTAAGCGAGCTTACTCTTAATATCTGCAGATATTTGCGACACCTGAGACGCTAATTGGTTTCCATCCTGATGCCGGGGCATCCTTTTATCTCTCCCATTTACCCGGTTATTTGGGTAAATTCTTAAATATATTATTTTCACAATATGCCATTTTGTATATGTATGTCACATTGCTTTAAATTCGGTAAAAGGTAGTGGATATAATCCCTTCCCTAACTTGCATTTGCATTACCACAAGAATCTTGATAATAAACTTGCCACTGTTCTTGAACTGGTATACCAAAAAGAAATGCCTATTGATTGTTCAATAGTGCTTGAATGGATTAGTTTTCCTGGGTTTTTTTTCCTCGTATCCTTCGTTGATCAAGGTTTCCTGTTTCATCATTATGCCATTCCAAAGTACACGTAGTAAAAGTGACATTGTTCACCTCGAGCTAATACTATTCTCAAATGGACGTATTGTTTGTTTGTTAAATCTTATGTAATTCGTCAAATTGTATCCTTTATTCATCTAGAAGAGATTTTATATGAGAAATGATAATTTTTGTTCTATCATCCATTACCTATGCTCTGTTGTCGGCGTAGAAACTAATTTCACATCTATGTCTTCTTTATGTTCCCAGGAGAGTACCTGGCCCTGACTGGCGACAAACTAAACGGGGCAGAAATGTTATCTTGTGGGCTTGCTACTCATTATTCACAAATCACGGTTTGTCCTATTCACATTTTTTCTCTGGTTTCCATTTCTCTTCTCCTTTTGCTTCAGGAAATTCTTGCCCAGGCTAGATCTATGTCAGACATTGTGGCTGCACTTTTTGATTGTTTAAACTTATATCATGATTTTATACTCAACATTTTTATGATGCGGCTAAAATACAGCATTGAGATCTTTGGACTTGGTTTAGGTTTGTGATTTTACATTCCGTGATGGAACTCAACATGCAATTTCAACATCTTTTCTGTCATGCTTCATGCTTGCAGAAACTTCCTTTGGTTGAAGAACAACTTGGAAACTTGGTAACTGACGACCCCTCAGTAATTGAATCTTCTTTAGGAAATCATGGAGATACGGTTCATCCAGATTCAACTAGTGCAATTTACAGGTAAATCATTTTCTGTTAAGTTGCTGATAAGTTTTAGGAGTTGTACCTAGTACGGATGGTTCACGTAAACAACCGGTTTGTTCACGAAATTTGTCTTAATCAAACAAAATTGATAATGACAGTACCAAGATTACTATCTTGCAGTTGTAGGATAGATATGTAACCTTACCTAGTGCCTATTCTTTCCTTTTATCAGTTGGAGCCCCGAGATTTCATGCTTATGAGTTGATTACTATGTTGTTGTTTTTTACTCTTTACAAATGCAGGTCTACCCTTAGATCATTTATATTTGATTGAAGATTTTACATCTCAAATTAAAAAGCCAAATATGAAACTTCAGATATAGACAAAGGCCGTCTATCTTTTTGAGGGTCTATTTTATACCTGAAAATACACTAAATCGGGCCGAGCCCTTTGTCAGGCTATGAGTCCCTCAAACTTATGGAGTAAGACATCAATTTCTCAATAGGAACAATTTCATTTTATCCAGGTGCAATTTACTTATATCCCATAGATCAAACAGAATGTTCTTATTTATGGATTTTCATGCAAATATGAGGATAGTAGCATGTATGTAAGCAGGGCGATCTATGGATATATGTCCTGACCAATATAAACCAGGAGACTGTTACTCCTTAATTTGTTGAGCTTATTTGGAGTGAGGACATATACTAGAGAAGGAGGAATATGTTAGCTGCTTGAAAAGATAATATTTCAGAATATTTGATTGTGGATTCATGATATGGCTTCACACATTTGAATTAAGTTACCTTACAAGGAGAGAAAACAGACTTTCTTAGCATTCTTTTACAACACAAGCTATGAGACTCCATTGGCACAACTGTTCATCTTGCATTGAGTTCGGAACATCTCTAATTGTCTCTTTGATGCTAAGGGGTTAGGATATGCAATACTTGACTACACTCGGCTTCTCCTCTAGCGCTTTGTGGATTATAGAATTCAACTTACTAACTTCATGTTGGCATATATTGGCTGATTTTATGTGTGAAAATAACTGTAAGTAGCATTACATTGGATTACCCTTGTTAAATATCTCGTCCTGCTTTTTTCTTATTCTGTTACTAATTGGGACCACATATTTTTGTCTTTTTGGTTATAATCGGAGTTGATTATAAATCTCCTCCATTGTCTCTGTTGTTCAGGATTTCAACCATTGACAAATGTTTCAGCCACAACACAGTTGAAGAAATTATTGAATCATTAGTAAGCATACTTTGATAGATTACCTTTTTTCGGCGCTGCGAGAATTTTGCAATCATATATCTCATGTATCCATGTAAGAATGTATAGTATAGGCTATACATTCTTGGGATTACAGGCTTGGTTGTTGTTGTATATATCTCATGTATCCATGTAAGAATGTATAGTATAGGAATGGTCAAGAGATGTGTATTTTGGCATCATTCATTTTCTTTTGACAAAAAGACCAGGATTCAAATGATGAATGTAATACGATGTTGGATACAAGAAAAAAATAAAATTTATATGATTTACCTCCCCCACCCCCATGTGAACAGGTCATTAGCTGCAATCATTAACTTTTTTTTCTGCAATGGCAGTATAAGTTGTAATCCTATCTCATTAATAAAGTTGAAAGTGTTGCGTTCTTTGAATTGTATGTTTTGTTATTATCCTTGGATGGATGATATAAATGTTTAATATTGTGGAAAGGCTTTTGGGGAGCTGAAATTTTCTTGATACACATGCGATTAAAGATCTTTTCACAGAAGATAGGCGTGAAAAAAAATTCTTCTCTAAGTTACGGCATATGAAGCTTCCTGACATTTTAGTTCTTTAAAATTTGTATTTTTTATCTGGTAATTGGCCCCCTAGTTTTTACTTAAGATTCTTGCAAAGAATACTTTGTTGATATGTTTCCCAAGAATTTTTTTTGCCTACTTGTACCATGCCAAAATCTGGTGATCTAACTGTTCATTGAGTTCTGACAACACTTGAAACCTTTTCAGGAAAATGAGGCTGCCAAAACAAATGATGCCTGGTGTGTGTCGACTTTGAAGAAACTCAAAGAAGCTGCACCGTTGAGCTTGAAGGTTTCCCTAAAATCAGTAAGCCCCTCTTACTGTTTTTGGGTATGGCTTTGCAAATAGGGTATAATCCCTAATTAAAGAACTTTTACCTGAAATTTGAATAATCAGAGATCCCCAAGCTATAAAACATGAAAAAATAGGAGGTCGAGTGGTTATATTTTTCAAACTTCGGATGGTGTCTCAACTATTCAGATTTTTTTGTAAAACTCATCTATTCAGACTTTAGTAGAGCTTATATGTAATGTGTTCTAAGTCTCAAGGTGTTTATATAATTATCACATAGTAAGAGAAGTTTTTGTTATTATATCATAACTTTGATGTGTGAATGTAGCTACGGCGAAACTTATCTTTTTGACGTACTATGTGTTAATGCCTCGCCTAGATAAGAGAAGGAAGGTTTCAAACCCTCGACCAGTGCCTTATACGCGAGTATAGGATGACCGTACAAGCCATCTCTGGGCAGATAACTAAAGATTTTTGCGAGGTATAATATATGTAAACCCGCAGTGTCATGATCACTTTCATTTATCTTCTTCTTCATAGTAACTGTTCTTCATGTTACTTGTTAGGGTGTCCGAGCAAAGCTAATGGATAAAGATTTTGCACCCAAGGTAAAGTAGCTTCAACTTGCCATGATCATTCTTTCTGCGAAAAAGTAAAAAGACATTAATAAACTTAGAGATGCAAAAAAATATTTTTCATTGGTAACTATTCTTGGCTCAACCTTTATTAGCAGCATACCCCTTGCAAACTCAAAAGATAGCACTAACACCTTTACATTTCCCAGATTTTTTGATTAAAACTTTTAGAATGTGTGATATAACAAGCCATCAGGTACTAAAGCTTTTTTTCAAAGTTTTGGAGACGTTCTAAAATTATGAAAAGAACTGTAAATGTGAGAAGATTGTTGCAAATTTGTTTTTATTGAGTTAAAAGTAAACTATTTGTCCCATTTTTATCAAAACGCATGTAAACTCCAATCTGAATAATGTTATTCTGATATGGATAAAATAAGTAAAGTTATATTACTGTTAGATGCATTGCGTGCTGGTTAATTTGGACTGTTAAAGGGGTAAATTACGTTGACTAAATTACACTCTGGAATATGCGTAGCTTGAAGCTATAGAAGCAAGTAATGGTAAATTGGTAATAACGTAAGGGCGGTTTTTTGAGGATTTTCTTAATCTCGTTGCTCGAGTCATTGTAGCTTAATAGTCCATCACACGCACACACCGGCCCCGGGTTTGTTTTCGTGTCTTACGTGTTGAAGTTTGTATAAAATGCAGTGGGATCCTCCAAGCTTGGAGCATGTATCTCAGGACATGGTAGATCAATACTTTTCTCCACTCTCTGCTTTTGAACCTGATCTGGACTTACCCACCAAACAAAGAGAAGCCTTCATATAATTTAGGTGAAAACCTATGCAGCCAATTTAACCTTTGCCTGGTTCTGCTTAACATACTCTTCTTTTTTTGGATAGCTCACATGCTGAAGATGCTAGAAGTAATTGTAAATCAAGTCATTGGTATACTTTTTATGTAGATAAACTCACTGGCATTGGATAGCCATCCTATATGTTCATGTGAATAAACTCGTAAACTCAAATGATATACTTTTTTTTTCTCTCTCTCGGCATTAATTAGCCAATTAATCAATTAGACATTACATCATTCGAGGATGATGTCCTTCCGAAGTTATACACATTAATCGCGCTATCCTATTTTCAAAGGTTATGATCTAATGAATAAACAATAAAGAGTAAATTTATGTGTCGCATTGTTTAACCATCCGTTAGTACATCAGGTTTTTTTTTTTTTTTTTCAATGTATGGCTGCTTGGAACCATAAGATCGATCAAATTTCTGAATAAGTTTCCTTTCAACGCATGTAAGATTGATCATTTATTGAACGTTAGTTGGGGAAAACGAAAATGATGTTCCATAAAATAGAGGAATATAATTGCATTGGAAGTTATGCAAACTCAGTTTCAGGAAATACACAAGGGTCAGGGCAACAGACCAAGATAACAAGTTAGAGTAATTAGACTTGCACCTCTTGGTTGGGTTTTTGTCAAACTTAGCCCACTAAGTTGACATCTTTTCATTTTACACTCACAATATTGGCACACTCTAAATTTAGTTCAAGAAGTTGGCATCTTTTCATTTTATACCCACTATGTTGGCTCACTCCGAATTTAACCAACTATGTTGGCACTGTCGTCGATATTCACCCACTATGTTGGCATTGGCGTCGATATTCGCCCTCTATGTTGGCACACTTGATGGGGAATATCGACGATGGTGCTAACACAATGGGTTGAGTTTGATAAGTGTGCCAACATAGTGGACGTAAAATAAAATGGTTTCAACTTAGTGAGTTAAGTTCGGAGTGTGCCAACATATTGGGTATAGAATAAAAAGATGCCAACTTAGTGGGCTAAGTTCGGAGTGCCAACATAGTGGGTGTAAAATGAAAAGATGTCAACTTAATTAAGTTTGATAAAAACTCCACCTCCTGGAGTTCAATATAAGTGTATAACTACTAAAATCTCTCACCTCAAATTTGGAATAAAAACTCGCGTGAAGTTTGAATAGTCCCATAAGTTCTTTTGTACTTTGCAAAATGTTATAGAAGTACTTGATTTTCATGCGTGTTCAAACTTTGTGTTAGGGTGTTTCCAATCATTTAAACTGTAACCAGGCTAAATCTCCTTGGTATTAATTATTCCTAACATATTTCTCTTACAAGAATGTGTATGGAGTTGAGAAGTTACATACGCTAGAGTTCATATTATGTGTAAAAAAAAGTCCAGTACTCTCGCAATATAGACTCATTACAAAGATGTTAACTTGTGAGCGAAATGTGTTGGCAGATGTCCAATGCCGTTCCACTAAAACATTGCAACACCGTACATAGGTGGGCGACACCCACCCTAATGTATTGTTCAATGCCCTAATATCATTTTACTAAAACAATGCTAATGCCCTGATACCATTTCATTACAACAACATCATTTCATTACAACAACGGATGGACTGGGAACACCCAACCCCTACCTATTTGTTGGGATGGAGGGTTGAAGCACTACATATTTGTAAGGCGACGTGTGCGCATTAAATACACATCTTTTTTAAAAAAACACACATTCAAATATTAAACTGCTCCATTCCTTATGACAAACTATATGATCATAAACATGATATAGCTCTTATCAAAGTCGTTGGTGTCGATGCTACTTTACCAATACTACTCCTCAGAAAGATAAGCTAGCACGTAGATCTTTCAAAGGTTGCTTCATTGGTTTCATTACTTTACTGGTCAAAAAGTTGATATAGTGTATAGCTTCACTGAAAATAAAGTTATCACTACCAGAAATGTTACATTATATGAGTATTTGTTCCTTTTTGTTGCATAAGTCATCAATACTCATGTACTCTCTTACCATCTACTCATATAGAAGATAATGTGATTCACTTTTATTTTTCTTATGAAATCCAAGAACTTGAGTTTACACAGACTGAACACACTCATTCAAGCAGTGCTCTTACTCACTCTCTCTCCGGCAAGAGATGTTGTTAATCAGCCCAACATCACTATCCTTGTCCCAGTTGCTCCTCGGTGCAGCACAAGACAATCATGGAGTCCTAAACATCTTAAGAATCACTTGTTACCTGTGTTGTGGACCCCATTGTTAAATATTTGCCTACTACACCATTTGTTACAGATTTACACCACAAACTTTTTCGTTTATCAAAAATCCTAATATATCACCTTCTCTTGTGATTTTCTTGGCCAATATCACCTTCCATATTGTACCTAAGACCAATAAAGAGGCATTGATCCACCCACGTAATAGAAAAGTAGACGAATACCTTTATCAATGGATGAAATGCAAAAACTCACATTCATAAAGCAAGCATGGGTGATAAACACATTTTTTATTAAACCGACAGGTATTTCTTCATTTTTAGAGCAAGAAGCGGAACTACAAAAAAGCTTCCGTTATCTTCCTAACCACATGAGATGTTCCAGGGTGATAAATAGAGGCTATTGATTTGTTTTTGTCTTACTATACGGGACCAGTATACAAATATAGACTAACATTCTACCGACCACTCGATTATAGTTTTTCCATAGATCGCATCCACTTAAGTCATTTGTTCTTGAATTGAAGCCTAGATCTAGAGACATAATTTTTTTATCAATACAAAAAGAAACATATGAAGATTGCGAGCGCCTGTTGTCTTTTCTGACTGGTTTTCTTACTCATAATTCACCTACTATGACTCTCTTACCTAAGCAAATTTGTTGTTTCCTCAGATCCTTACATACCATGCACAAAGAACCTATTATGGGGGTACCATATGGGAAGCATTCTATTGGCTCCAAGTTGGTGTTTAAACTTAATCTGAACCCTTGGTTTCATAGAACGTCACAAGTTCAAGTTAGTAGTTAAAGGCTACAATCAATTCTTTGGCTAGACTATGTAGACAACCTCTCACCTGTTGTGAGGTTAGTCACTGTGAGATTGTTACTAGTTATTGCTACTCACTTCCGATGGCATATTCATCAATTGATATAAATAATATCTTCTTACGTGGATCTTTGGATGAAGATTTATATCTTACACCTCCTAAAGGCTATAACAATGTATCTTTTGTACAATTATGTAAACTAAACTAGTCATTATATGGTCTAACACATACTTTTAGACAGTTTGTTGTTAGTGATTTTGCACAGTCTAATTCAGATGACTGCTTATTCACAAGGGGTTCCTGACCATCATTTGCAGCATTGTTGGTTTATGTTGGTGATGTGCTAATCTCTAGCCTTGACTCAAGGCATTCGCCATAAAAGATCTTGATGATAATAAGTACCTTCTTGGCCTAGAGTTCACTAGATCTTCTTCTGGTTTATACTTCAACCAACGCAAAATATGTGCAACACATCCTCAAAGACACTGGTTTACTTGGAGTCAAGCCTACTACCACACCATGTGCTGCTGGAATGAAATTCCCTTCCACGGGCGCTCTGCTTACAAATCTTGACAAATTCAGAAGACTCTTTGGGTGTTTGTTATACATCAATATGACACGACATGTGTTTGTTTCATGGTAACCAACTTAGTCAATTCATGCACTTACCCCCTTACTGAGCATTGGAATGCATCTCTTCATGTGTTCCATTATCTAAAAGGACAACCATTACGTGGTCTATTTTACTCAGCATTTGCAACTCTCTCACTTACAACCTTTAGTGATGTTGATTCGTAACTCTACCTTACATGGTACTATGTTTTTTAGGGACCCCTTATCAGTGGTAAAACCAAGAAACAGTCAACTGTCTCAAGATCCTCCATGGGAACCTAGCATGGTCAACACAACATGTGAACTTCAATGGATCACCTACATCTTGAAAGGTTTTAAGATCATTCACTCTAGTGTGACAACAAATTTGCAGTGTACTTAGCTCATAATTTATCTTTCATGCTCTAAATACTTGGACGTCGATTATCGCGTGGTAAGAGACAGTTTCAAGTCTGTATTCCTCTTGCCTCAACATTGTCATGCAACTGCTATCTTTTGTACAAAGCGTTTACCCTCTTCCACCTTCACACATTGGCTACAGTTGTAGCTTGGTGATCCTTACCAACCTCCAACTTGAAGAGGAGGATGTTAGAAGTTATGCGGCACATTTCACTATATTCAACAACTCTGAGGGTCAAAGTGTAATTATTCTTGTCAGGTTGTTAGTTAGTTCGGAGAGTTTGTTATTTTCTGTGTTTCCCGCCTAAGCTCCTCCCTCTTAGCTCATGTATATAACTCCATGTACAACTCTGGAACTCATTATGCAATCAGAGTTCAATTCTCTCTATATATTTCCTAAAATGTATGTTATGTTTTTACTGTCCGAATTTTGTTTGACCAAAACTGGGACACACCCCACCTCTACCTGTTTGGTGTGTGTAGGTGGGGGGGTGAAGCACTTATAAGACGATGAGTGCAAATTAAATTATTATATACATGAACTTCCAATACTAAGACAACATGACTGGACAAAAATTACAGAAATAGCAAATATATATACCCAATCAAAACATTCAGAATTAGTATGGCATCTAACCCGTTCGTAGAATACCATTAACATCCAAAACTAGCCAGAAAGATCTTAGCCATAACACCAATAAATTTTCATTCTTTGTACTGTCCTTGCACAACAAAAGGAATGTGATCAGCCTCCATCTAGTTCCGCAGTCCAATCAAGCAAAATAATTTACTCGACCTCCACCAAATTGGCTTCTTTTTGCACGAGCTGCCACAAAAATGCATCGATATGCAGGTGGTTTAGAATATCAAATATCAACAATTGATAACAACAATTTAAAAAAGAAAAAAAAATAAGAACCAGATCAGTCAACAACTAAAAGTTAAGCCAACTATTTTCTTCATTTAACTTCTCAGCCCCTGATAGGAAGGGTATGGTAAAGTTTAGATGGACAAGTACTACAGAACGCTGACGATGTAAGATATACACCATGCCAGGAAGTTCTAGAGATACCAGACAGTGAATTGAGCAAAGAGCAGGGTCCCAAGAGAATAATAATTTTTTGTTGTTGTTGTTGTTGGTATATCTGAGCTAATTTGCAAATATGCACTAGTGGTTTTGGTGACCTCTTAAAACTTGTTCTTGGGAAAATTACAATAACATTACTTCCTATTGTTTGGGAAAAATCCAATAAATGTACACCCCTTGGTTTTCAAAGGATCTATAGATAAGCTTTCTTGAAGTTTGAATCATCATAAAACAATGCTTAGTTCGAAAAGTAATACAGCTATATCCCATACTTCTCCATGTTCTTGAAGCCTCAGGGGATGTCTATGTTATCCAAAAAGTAGAAGTGGTTAGTTAATATAAATAACTAACCAGACCAGACCTTCAGGGGACTAGAAGTAATTAACCAAAGTTCTTTTAGCGCTAGATTCACTTAGAATGTACCTTGCTCACTAAAGGCTACTTCATCTAAGATGTTATAAAGGAGACCTGTCATTGTCATTTGTGGACAGAGTTACATGAGATATGAAGTGAGTGACATACCTGAGTTACGAACTCTTTGAGTCTATCGTAAAAGGGTCCATCTAGAGCTCTCTCAGCAAGCTCATAATGTATAATGTTGCCTTCAGGACCATTAACCTTTTCTTTTTGCAAATATCTTCAAAATACAGAACGGATATTCTGATTATTACTAGCAACCAAATTCGAGAACAATGAAACAGAAAGTTAATTACCTTTGTTGGACAACAGTTTCTAATAACTGTTTCGTGCTTCCAAAATTAGGATGGTTTTCATCATCTGCTCGCAACCCCAACCGCCGCATATGGTGCCACAGATTTTCTTGAGTATTTGAGACAATAACATAGTTTATAAGGTAAGATCAGACAGATAAATCAGAAAATGTAATGAAACGAGAAACCATAGCAGCTAGATTAGTCAAATAATACATGAATCAAACTTCTCGAAAAACCTCCTACAACATATCCTGCGTAAAAAAAACTCACAATCAAACTCGCGGTACATCTCAAATAACATAAATCAGATTCTAATTCATGTGCTTCATTTCACAACTACTGCCACCTTACATGATTCAATTCGACAGTGACACCAGAGATGCCATTCAATTCGCGGAGCATCAATCAATTAACGGTTACCAACCACGACTCGATACATTAGATTTGAATAAGCAACGAGAAACAACATAAGCAGTCTAAATTTGATATTATACCTTCAGTGACTTTGCCTCCGGACAGATGAACAATACCAACAACAGTAAGCGTAAAGGCATTCAAATGCGCAGAATCCTTATCCTCGACGTATCTCGAGTAGATATCATCGGCCAACTGACTCAGTATTACATACGATTTGGCATCGGCCCCGGCCTGTTGCGACTGCGAAGCACGGGACCGCTGCAGCTCGCGCAATTCGTACCCGAAAATGGAGGCGAGTTTGGATTTGGCCTCATTGATGACGAAAGCAGGCAGGTTCCTCTGCCTGTAGTTCTTACCAGTGATGAGCTGAGTCAATTCCTCTCTTCTGATAGGGCAGCCTGAAGTCTGCTTCGATTTGAAGAGTATGTAGCGGATTACTTCACCAACCAATTTGTCCTTCTCGTGTTCTGAGATGTCGAATTGAGTGAAACTCTCGGGATCGGACGACATCGAGGCGGAGGCGGAGGCGGAGGCGGAGGATAAACGCCGTCGTTTAGAGTGGATATAGCGAGAAAACCGACGTCGCAGCTGGAGGGAAATTAGGGCGGGAGAGAGATTGGGGGAGTTTTTTATTTTTTCTTTGGGAAAATACACTTCATCCTATTGCCCCAAAATCACTTACCCTCTATCCTATTTTTTTTTTTTATCACTTACCCCCAATCATCCTATTCTAATCTCATTACATTGCCCCCAAAATGAAATTAACCCATTAATCTCTCCAAATTGCGCACGTGCGGCTCGTGTGCCACACTAATAAGAGACAATTTCGTCAATTCAAACACCCCAACACAATACAATCGAGAATGACTTCCAATTCACTCAAATCAACACTTACTATATTTTTCCCCAAATTCAGAAAACCGTAAATCCCAAAATTCAATAACCCGTCTCTTGCACATGAGTGGGTCAATCCACACCCAATACTCACACGACCTATTTTGTTGTGAAAACAAACATTACAAACTTAATTGGAGTAATTTAAAATAAGATTACACGAAAAAAGAGAGAAATTGAAATTGAGGCTTTACCCGATTATTGGATCATGTAACAAACCTTCTTACGAGATTAAGATTAGCCCATGATGTTTTTTGAGCTACCCGACGCTCGCAACGACAAATGTGGGAGTTAGAATTCATCAATTTCGTCGATTTTATCAACCCTACATTGAATTTTAGATTTTTTTAAAATATTTGAGAGTCATAATGTATTGGGGTGTTTGAATTGACGAAATTGCCCCTTATTAGTGTGGCACACGAGCCGCACTTGCGCAATTTGGAGAGATTAATGGGTTAATTTTGTCTTGGAGGCAATGTAATGAGATTAAAATAGGATAGAGGGTAAGTGATAAAAAAAATAGGATAGAAGAGTAAGTGATTTTGGGACAATAGAATGGGGATGTACTTGATTTTTCCCCCCTTTTTTTTTTTTTAATGATGAATGAGAAGTGGACAGATTTGTTAGTGGGGCTGTGGGGGTTAGGGTCATATTGCGTGCAACTGCGTGGATTGATGAGATCAAGATTATTAATTCTTATAATTTAAAAAATATTGTATTTACACTTTTGACTGAACTACGTTATCAAATACAGATCTTGTACATAATTAATAATTTTTCTAGGACAAGATTCCAAAGTTGGGTGGATTTTTAGAGCAATTGAAAAAAGAAATTATGTGTAATTTTATTCTTCCCCAAGATAAATAAAAGATTTATCTTATCACACCCAAATTCAGATAATGGTGTTAGTCGCATTAGCTATTGAATGCGATACTATTTTCTTTTTCTCCTTTTTAGGGACCGCAACGAAGTATTTTAGGTCACATCTTAGCTAAACAGTCGAAGAGGGGCATTTTACGTGGATAAAGAGATTTGATTCGTTCCAAAAAAAATCCCAAAATTTGCATGAATAGAGAAATGGATAATTTTGTCAGATTTTTTTAATCAATTCTCTTAGCGTTTAGGTACAATATGGATAATTTACTGGGACAAGACGAATACTAGTAATGCACATAGTTAAAATATCACAAAATTTGCCGTGGGGAGCAAAATTTTGTGATTTTTTTATCGAAAAAGACACATAATTTGTACATATTGAAAAATAGATTAAAAGACCTACACGCAGACTTTTGATGGCAAAACCAAATTTCCAACTTGAAATCCAGATTTTCTGCTTGCTACTTATAGTTAACTGTTTATATATAAAAATATGCAATTCAACACATTTTTTACCAGCCAAAATTACAAGTATATATTCTTGCCATAATATTAATATTGGTTGTTCTACGTTATAAATGAGAAAATGACTAAATTGTCATGTGTCCCAATGAAGGATCGAAATCGTATATGATTTAATAACATAAGAC
The DNA here is from genome assembly GCA_948329865.1 of Linaria vulgaris. Taxonomy (NCBI): domain Eukaryota; kingdom Viridiplantae; phylum Streptophyta; class Magnoliopsida; order Lamiales; family Plantaginaceae; genus Linaria; species Linaria vulgaris. Next base: position 38,598,569 of record OX415253.1, read on the forward strand.
TAATTTTAAATTTTTGTTCCGGTCAAAATTAGATCTTTTGGGGGAAAATATGTTATTGAAAACACTAACGAGTCCACTCGTGTTATTTATTTTGTACAATGTAAATAATAACATAAAGGAATTTACTTGATGATTTTTTAAAATACAAGAGGGTTTTACGTTGATAAAATAACACAGAAAGAATTTGATGAAAGTTTTTGATAACACATGGAGATTTTATACATTTCACCCGGATGTTCGATAATGATCAAACCAGAATATAAATAAGTCACATAATAAAAGTATACAATATTTATAAGACTAATCAGAGGAATAAATAAAGTTAATATTTAGATAGCATCTTAGATAAGTTTGACACGTGGAGGCGTGGAGAGGAGTTTGCTTTTGATCTAAATAATTTGGGTGAAATCAGGTGCACCTACGCATATAATTTCGATCAAAATATAAAAAGACTACGGGCACATTTGGTTGCCCTTAACAGCTCATATTAATTAAATAGTGTGGGTTTATATCACATTTGTTTGGCAAATAAAAGGTAGAAGAGGCCCAACATAAATTGCCCTTTTGGAGCATTTTCTAAAATAACTAATCTCACCCTCCCCCTATGATAATTTAATGCCACAACCACCAACTTCAACCACTAAAGTAAAATACCATTCTACCCCCATTTTTAAAAAAAAAAATACATTTCTTACCCCCAAAAAGGTGTTTACATCACAATTGAATGACATAAAGTAGAATCACGAATTACGAAACAATTTAAGGGTAGTTTTGGTAATTCACGAAATAATGTGGATGTGTATGTGCAACCAAACATGAGTTTTAGTAAAATTAAAGGCTACAAGGTGAGATTTTTTTTGGCAACCAAATGTAAAATTAATTATTTTATTTAATATAATCTTGACACTAAATTATATGGGTTTTAAGCTCACGGGGCAACCAAATGTGCCGTACGTTAATTGCTACTTTTATAATAATAGAAGAAGAAGACTAAAATCAAAATCTTGCGCAGTAAAGTAATAATATGTTTCCATCCGCACGAATAACCATCCTCATTTTTCTAAAATAATATTATTGGATAATTGAATTTTGTTCATCATCTCAATTGCGTGGCAGTTAAAGATTCTTTGACCTCTTTCTGATAATTCTTACGAATCCAATTCCTTGAATTTAATAGATACAGACTTGTCGAATAAATAAAAGTAGTAATTGTAATTTGGATTAATGGAAGAAGATACAACAAGTTGTAGCGGCGATGGAGGATCCAGTTCACCGCTCATGGTAATAATAATTTTGTTATTTTTTGTTTAATTATTGTTTGTTTTCTGAATTCTGATAAATAAATAAAAAAAGGAAAATGGAATGGCGGTGAGGATTAGGAGCGACCGACATGATGCAATCCAATCATCATCATCATCATCATCATCATCATCAGCTCTAAATGAAGCAGCCTCTTTTCTCGCTGAATCAACAACTTCTCTCTTCACTCGTTGCTTCACCAATTTCTCCAGTACTATATTCCTTCACTCTACTTTTGATATATATTATTAATTTGTGGCCTATTATTAATTGCATCATCACTTGCTTGCTTATATCGATTGCTTATGATATTACTTTTTTGGATTGGATTGTATTGCTATACGTGTTTCGTTCTTTGTTTTCTTTAATTCTTTCTATACTTGTTGATGAAATGGTAGTTAGTTAGTGTATAATTCTGCCTTGTCTGTTTGTTGGCGTCCAGTAATTATTGACAAGTGGTTCTTTTAAAAACAGTTTAGTTTATCCACATATCTCACTTTTCATTGCGTTTTTAGAAATATGTTTTTTATCGTATTATGTTTATACTGGTTAATCTAGTGCTCTTTTTCTTTTGTTTACCTCTTCTTGGTGCAGGACCTGCATTTGAGGAACCGGAACCGGACGACGACGACGGCCAGGAGTTGTTGACATTTTCTTCAGGATCTCACAGGAATTTCTCTACTCCAAGTGTTTCAAATCTTCCTCAATCAATTAATTCCAGATTATTTGATGCTCCTGTCGCCCACGATCCATTAACCACAACCTCATCTCAAGAGTATAATCCAACTGGACTTGTGCTATCAAATAACATGAACACAAATGGCACTTCCCTTTTCCAAGGGTACTACTAACTAGCCTGTCTGACTTTACATATGCTAGATACACTTTTGAAAATGTGATATATGCCATCACATTATTAGAAGTTCACTACATGTCTCCACAATGAAAACTGATCAAACACTGGAGTTTCTGCACATCGTCGTTAACCCGAGGGATCTTGCACTTACATCTGATTGTTGAGCTTTGTTTTGTTTTTGAAGAATCCTTCTGCATTTAGAGTGTTTGATCATTTACGCCATAATACTCTCCATCATCGTGTACATTTATTAACAATTTTTTTGTTGTCGTTCTTTTTAGCCTTGTTGATAAGGTGCGAAAGACATTTCGTGGTTCTGCTGATGACATTGGATGGCTCCAACGAGCCCCAGACATGCCACCAGTTGAAGATGGAACTGGAAGATTTACAGAAATACTTGGTGATATCAGGTTCAATTTCATTTCTCTAGTTTATTTGACTAAATGTGTTTTCAGCCGGCACATTGAAATAGTTGTGTCCTCCTTTTTACAGGCATGGTTTGCATGGGTTACCAAACTCAATGGTTTACTTGTTGGTTCCAGGTAACTATGTCTTCTCTTAATTGCCCTAATAAAACAGTATGAAGGACTTTATCTGTCTCCTTTCTAACTCATACTTTGCCTCGTGAATTTCCCAGTATATTCGTATCGGTTCAGCAGTTATATTTGAGTTGTCAATTTTTGTTGCAATACACATGAAATTGACGTCTCCACTTGATTTTCCTCCCTAAGAAGTAGAATCTATAGACGGTGCATATGAGACAGTGTCTAATCAACATTAATACCATACATAGACTATTAAAAATCACAACTTTCCCATAGTTTTGTACCCCTTGCTTGCTATTTACTCTACTTTTTGCTACATAAGTTAGACAGACCAAAGATATAGAATCTTTATCAGCTCTCGGCCGTGTAACTTCTTGTTACTAAATGTTACCAACATTAGTTTTGTGCATAGATAGTAAATATATTCTTCCAGTATACAGCTATCACTTGTACTCTTCTGGCAGGTCTTTTCAGCAACCATGGGCCTCTTTATTTTGTTAATACTAAGGCGAGTTTTTCAAAGATGGGTCTTACATGCCATATAGCTAAAATTCACAGTGAGGTATTTTCATATAATTTTCATAGACCTGTTAAACATTTCTCCGTCCGTTTCGTGATCTGTTCAAATGTTAGGCTTCAGTGCACAAGAATGCAAAAGAGATTAAGGAATACATTGAGGAAATGTATTGGGGTTCCAACAAACGTGTGATGGTGCTCGGCCATAGTAAAGGAGGTGTAGATGCGGCTGCTTCTATGTCCATATACTGGGATCAATTGAAAGATAAGGTTGCTGGACTAGCATTAGCACAGAGTCCGTATGGTGGTAGTCCAATTGCGTCTGATATACTGCGGGAAGGACAGATTGGCGATTATGTCAATTTTCGTAAGCTTATGGAGGTCCTGATTTGTAAAGTGCTCAAGGTATCTTTAGGCTGCCTTTCTTTGTTACTGTTTCTCGTCTCCAACAATGTTTCAGTATTTTATCTCTTAAATAACTGTGGATTTGATTATCTGGCAATGCTAAAATTTTGTATGTTTCTTTAAGATTAGAGAATTCAAATGATTCTATAGTAATATTTGGAAGTGGATGTTTGCTTAAACTATATATCGAATAATCTAGATATTACTTTTTGCCTTCATTTGTTCTTAAAGCTGCATGAGCCTAAGTGAGGAGCTTTTCAAGAGCCCAAAGATTTCATTTCATTAATGATTAAAGCAAGAGTATGTTTAGGTGGCTTGCATAAATATAATCTTCGCAGTTGCAAAACCAAATATAGTTGAACTTAAAACTAAGCAAATTTGTATTGAGTATTACTTTTTGGTGCACTAATTATCTCAACTGCAGCTTGAGTTCTAATATAGGAATATGTATTTTCTAATCTACGCTGCTGATGGAACTAGTCTCCGTGGGTAACCTTGTATAGTTGTAGTCCATGTTTTTGCATATTGTTTTCATGAGCAAACTGACTCATCGATAAATCCTTCTTTTTCGTTGTTGAATAACATGAGCGTGAAGCTTATATAAGGGCTACTATTATTTTTCTATGTTTTGTAACTTGTATTGTAGCATTTTGGCAAAATCCTGAATAGTTACAGACTTCCCTTGAAACAGATGAAACATTATTTCCTTGCAGCCATTGTATGGTTGATGTGGCTCTTTTTCCGATCCTTCTTCTATATAAGTGAATAGATCTTTGTGATTCAATCGATTTATCATTGCAACCAATGATCCAGATGATAATATATATATATATATATTTTGTATATAGAGATTGACCACATTATAATTTTATCCTCATTGTGTATTGCTAGTTGTCCACGGCATCGTGTAGCGATTGCATGAAATAATTTCTCTCAAGAAAGCCCATAAAATACCATGATACCATGTTAGAGGAGGAGGTTCAAGATGTTATGCCACCTAGTTAGGAAGTACATGAAAGTTTTAGACAGCTACAATGCACAGCCTAAAGTAAAGGACATCTTGAATAAATTGTAAAGAACCTCGGTGCTTTCATTGGTCTAATGTTCGTGTAGTGTAGGCAATGCATATTTTTTCTTCCATACTAACTTCCCGAGTTATTTGGAAGGGTGACATGCAGGCTTTAGAAGATTTAACGTATGAGAAGAGGAAGCAGTTCTTGCGTAAATACCGGTTACCAACAGAACTCCCAGTTGTTTCTTTCCACACTGAAGCAAGTATCTCTCCTGCTGTTTTAGCCACACTATCTCGTGTTGCTCATGCCGAACTACCTGGTTTCTCTACTGGCCAATCGGCAAAACTCCCTGTTGTAATCCCTCTCGGTGCTGCAATGGCCGCCTGTGCTCAACTACTACAAACTAGGTATGGCGAGAAGAGTGATGGGCTTGTTACTTGTCGTGATGCAGAAGTCCCTGGCTCAGTTGTGGTAAGGCCAAAGCGGAAGCTTGATCATGCTTGGATGGTTTATTCATCGTTGAGTGATGATGCTACGGAGGCAGATGCTTCTCAAGTTTGTGAAGCTCTTCTGACCTTGCTTGTTGAAGTTGGTATGAGAAAGAGAGATGACATTGGCAAGAAAGAATAAGTAATCGTTTCGGGTGATTCGTTAATTATTTTCTTTTTTTCCTCTAGGACTTGATGTTAGGGTATGGCGGAATGACGTGTAGCTTGTTATGGATGTTGTGGGAGGAAATGTTTGAAGACATTTAAGCTTCCCGAGGTTTGATAGCAGAGTTTAGACTCTTGGAAGTTGTATGTCCCTAATAAGGAATGGAATAGTAATGTCAAAATGTATTCTGTGGACGAGGCTTCATCGGTGGGTTCTAGATGTACCAATGATGAATGTTGTATGTAATTAGTAATATGTTAATCCTAACAATTAGCCATATTGAACAAGTTAGGTGCTCCAGCGATTATAGGTCGGATGTCGAACTATATATGTGCATCGGGTGATGTCACACACTAGTCTTCTTTTTACTTTGGTTAGTCTCGGATTCTCATCTGGAATCCAGTTAGATAATTCCCAGTAAATTTTTAATCTCTCTGTTTTTCTGCCCGATAAGAAAGAATTAACACTACGAGGGCTCAAACATCCCAAGATTCCCAAGTAACTTTTTGTTATTCATAGACACCTCAAATAGGAAAATTCAATGTGCTTTAATCAGGAGAATCATGCGACCATATATACTTTATATCGTAATCATATCGTTTAGATCTATTTTTGTACTTCCTAATTGTAACATAATTATTTTAATTATGTTACCAATACGTGTGCGCGAGATATGTTTGTCTGAAGAGATCAATTTTGTCATCACTAGATTGACTATGAAACTAAATTTGAGATTATTATACTATGAATGAGTTGCGTAATCTATTAAAATTTTATAATTATATTTATAATATTGAACTCGTTCACAAGCACTTCAAATCTCTTTAATCTTTTAGCCCAATTAAAAAAGTGTAGTATAATTACAACGCACTTTATGTGTTGTTTGTAAACTTTCTCAAAATAATTAAATATTGACTTTTAATTTAATTGCGGTGTTTGGTTAATATATAAGTTATAATGACAAGAATATTTCTTTTAAGTTAGTGGTACGACGATCTAAGAGCCCCAAAATTTTAAGGCTTCTATAGTTTTTAGATTTTTCTCCAAAAACCATCAATATATGACTTGTACGAACTTATTATAACTTTAACTTAAATGATGAGAATCTGCATTTCAAAACAAAATAATAAACACTACCTTAATGTTTAGACTCGTCAACTCCATGCAATTATGACTTTGAATAGATGGCTTTTGGCGGCTGTAATGCTTATCCCTACATATCAAATAATAAGTTACTGTGCCTACAAATAAATTCAAATCCTTTTAAGTCCTTTATTAGGAAAAGGCACACTACTTTCACTTCATTACCAAAAACAACTTCTGGGAATATGAAGGTCCCTTAAATGTGAATAGACCAGAGTTAACGGTATAAGGGCTCGTTTGGTTGGCCTTATAAAGTCCTTTAAGGGCCCATCAAACTGGATTGAACAGTGTTTAGCTTAAGTTTGGTTGGTTGGTTTCAATCCCGGGTCATTCATATTCAATATGACTCACCCGGGACTCAGTCGGCATTTGAAACAGGGGTGACGAGGACTTTATTAGAAAATGACTTCTACAGTACATTTTGCTCTTCTTGTGAAATGACCCATTTGTCCCTAGAATTAACGTATCTCTTCAGAGTTGCAGAGATTTCACCATTTCTTTCACCGTACCTTTCTTCCCCAAATATGAAGAGAAGCCCGTAAATCTTAAATCACTTTCATCATAACAATTGGCAACAACTGAAGACGACGACCATGACACAGAAGACAACAACTGTTGAGCAGTCCCGTTGTGCGTCCATCCGACAGCGGCGGAGGAGGTGGTGGAGGTGCCGGTAGCGATGAGTATTGCCGCGATCCGCTGCCATATCTTCGCACTGAATGACGCGACCATGGTTTGATACTGTTTCTGTTAGCCCTGTTTTTGTATTCGGTGGATAATATGCGGAATCATAGACCTAGATTTTCAATTTGCCTGTTCTGGTTGTAGAGATATGCGAGTGATTTAATGTAGGATTTGACGCGTCTTAGTGTAGGATTTGGGTGTTTGAGCTTTTGGAGAAGTCCCTTGGTTTTAAATTTTCATGCAATACTATGAAAAGGTGTCTCAAAAAGTTTCAGGGTATAGATTGTAAGGAGCAAGCAGCATTTTATGAAAATTATGATTCTATTTTTTTTAATGCTTCGTTATATTGTACGTTGTATCTGGGATGCAAATTTGATTAATTAATTTGCTTGGAAGTGTAGAATTGTTGGTATCAACATAATAAAATAGGTCTTTTATGACTTGATACTGGAAGAAATTTATGTCCCATCTATTATTTTATACTGCTTTCATAAGCAAACTATTTCAGTTTCCATGCAATAAATTTATAATTCAATTGTTATGTAGGGCGAACCCCGTAGAGGTTGGTTAGATCTCACGAGGAATTTTCTCAGTGGCTTTGTCATGTACATAATGTGGCTTTGTCATGTACATAATGTAGTTAACATGAGGTAATGAATTCACTGCATAGTCCTCTCACTTCCCCTAGACACTCATCTACTATTGAGGGAGAAATAGCTTCATTTAATAACAGTGAGGAATACTTTTGTTAAATACATATAAACTGGATACTAACATAATTTTTCAAATTTCTACCTTGATCGTGTACGAAGATTCTGCTTTGGTTCAAGTTGATTCTCACTGTTCTTGTTTTAACAACTTGGGCAAGGTTAAAATTCCGTGTGAACGAGTTGATGCAAGGTAGGGCAAGTTAGAGTGCGAGCAGCGTGCGTGTGATCTGCAAGGGACTCTAATGGAATTTGGGAATGAAAATAGATGATGAATATCTGCTCTATCAACTCAAATCGATCCCCTAACGGAACCTTGTGAAAAAAGAAGAAGCCACATAAACAAAGTTATCCCTCAGCCCCTTGCGATTATTCGAAGGCGTGTCTCAGAGATGCTGGTAATTATACAACTGACTAACGAGCAAATGTGATAATGTACAAACAAGCTGGGTGCCATTCAGAGTTATATGCATATTATTAGTATCATTTTTCTTTTATTTTTGATAAATCATATCGTTTACCTTAAAGTTGTGATCAGGCTATGTGCGACATTACACTGCGTAGCTCTTTTGTGTGAAATTCAGGAAAAAGTGTCGTGTGCGAGTAACTAAAAGACGTTTTAGTTGCCGTGTAACAAAGAGAACAATGATTATTTGGTATGTTTCTGCGATTTCAGCACTTAGTAACTCGTTAAGTGATGTTGTCGTATTTCGTAAGTATTATTCATGCGATGAGTCTAAATGCCATGCATGTAAAATATATCTTTAGCTACAATCATATATTATATGAACAAAAAATCAATTTTTTGGTAGTATTGCAATATAAAAACCAGAAGATGAGTAGATGACCATACTTTTTTTTATTAAGGTGGTAACTGCTAAACTCGGTGTTAATGAGCCATATTTTTCTTCAAGGGATAATTATAGACACTGACACACTGTTAGAGGTTTTGTGCATTTACATGAATGGAAGGTTAGGAAAATTAAGATGAACCACTGTAGAAAATGTGACTGAAATTTGTTGATATCAATCATATCATTGTGATTCGTGACATGTAATGAAATATAACTTTTTTGTACATAAATAAAATTCTCAAAGGCATAGTGGCTATTATGCACCGAGACTTTAACAAATCACGCGTATTAAAATCGTAATGCAACAGATTTGCAGTAAAAATCTTGTTTACAAAAATAATTCCCTAAGTTGTAACAAGCCCTAATCAAGTGTAATTGTGTGTACAATTTTCGCAAGTAGAGTTTTTTTAGGTAAAACAAATTGTATTCCAAAAAAACTTAAGCCGGATTTCATTATGAACCATTTTTTTTGCAATTTGAATCAATTCGATTACTTTTCAACAACGTATAATTGTAAAATACAATGAAACCAATTTCTGTATGTAGATATAATGGATAAAACCCACTTCTTTGTGGTAAGCATTATTGGGAATTAACTTCATCATATTTGGACCATGCATATCTATAATAGGGGCTTCAGCAAGGTGTGTTAAGTTAACTTTACATAAGGGCAAAAGTGCCAATTACCACCAAATATGGAGGAGTCTAGAATAAAACTATGAAACCAAAGTTAAGCTTGTATGTAACCCAACTCCCTAATATGAATTGATTTTCTGGAAACCAAAGCTATTATTGACAGAAGTTATATGAATCTTATTAGAAACCTTGATGAGAATGATCTGAGTAACCAAACGAGTCCTAAGTCCTTAGTCATTACTCTTCAATTTAGCTTGTAGAGCATCTTTTCTTATTTGCTTTATGTCAACAGATGTAATCTTCAGGCCCTACCCTTCTTCAATTCACTTAGGCTCCTACCTTATTTTACATCAGACCATACACTTATTCAACATAATTCCATATCTACTAATCTGTGTAATTTAGTTTCTTGTCTCACTACAAGAATAGGCGACATTCCGCCAACGCCGAGCGGTCGTCAGCCCTAAGGTGGGCATCCGCTACTGCGGGGATGTCGCTCGAATTAGGGCGTGTCGCCCTAATTTGGGCGTGCCTCTTCCGCTACCGCCCATCGGTCGCGGATGGGGATGTGGGGTATTTTTTTGTAAATACCCCCTCATCTCCTTTCATTCTTCACACGCCTCTCTTCGCTCTCCCCTCCCCCCTTGTGCGACCGCCCCCTCCTTTTCGCTAACGTCCAACAGACGCTACTTCGGGTAATTATAAGTTTTTCCATTTTTTCTCGATTTATATCTTAAATTTAATGTTTTAATAATATTTTTATATGTTAAATAGTTAGTTTAGCTTATTTAATGTTAAATTGTTAGTTTAGTTTATTTAATATATTATTATTAGTTTAACTTATTTAATGTTAAATTGTTAGTTTAAAATTGACATGTGTTATTTCAAATGTTAAATTGTTAGTTTAAAATTGGCACGTGTTATTTTTAATATTAAGTTGTTAGTTTAAAGTTAGCATGTGTTATTTTAAATATTAAATTGTTAGTTTTTTTTGTTTAGAATCATTTGTTTAATTATTATATGTTTTATATTTAATATTTACAAAACATATAACAAATGATCTTTAAGAATCTTTTAAAATTAAAAAAGACGACGCCTTTAGGGAATTTCTATAACTTAGAAATAATGTCTTTAGGGAATCTTTATAACATAGAAATAATGCCTTTAGGAGATCTTTAAAACTTAGAACAAATGATCTTTAGAAAATCTTTATAACTTAGTTACAATTGAATTTTTGGGAATCTCTCTCAATCATCTAACTGACAGAGTCGGCCATGTCCGACTGAGGATGAACCCCCTGTGGGTGGGGGTCGAGGTAGTCTTGGACCTCGAGTAGTTATCAGACAGGGTGGTCGCGGTCGCGGTGTCGTGCGCCCCGACGCGTCTACATCGTTGACGCCTACATTACAGCGCCGCCTTTCTTTTGAGGATGATCACGCGCCCACTGCAGCAGAGCTTCCCCAGACGACCCGTACATCGTCTAGATCTAGGGCTAGAGCACCATCATCATCAGACTCCACCAGAGCTGGCCCGAGCGAGAGGTCGACCGAGACTCCAACATCGAGAGTATTCACAGGCACGCAACAATGCCCAGGTAGGGGCCCTTCTAGAGGTGCGGCGGTACCCACTGACCAGACTCAGATGCAGGTAGTTAGATTGTCGAATCATGACCTATTTGAGTCCCCCCAGTGGTGAGATTGCGACGACGATCACGGACCTGATTAGACAGTTTATGCAGAAGTTCTGGTCCTCCTAATTGGCGATTCCCAATGAGGTGCAAGATGCTATGTTTGTCAACTTTACGGTGAGGAATTATTTCATAAATATAATATATTATTTAATTAGTGTATCAATAAATCATAAGACATAATAAGAATAATCTTAAAACTTTATTATTTTGCAGAATATATATGGGGTCCAGGCGTTAGAAAAAATACGATGTACATAGGGCCTACCAAAAGATGGCGAAGGCATGTTATAAGCATATGATGTACAATGCGAAGAAATATTACTTTGAGAGGGTTGATGATCCAAAGTATGTTGGGCGTCCGAAGACTTGAATGAAAACTATGTTGGAGACGGAGGCAATTAAGCATTGGGCCACCGATGATCATTTGGAGGTGTCGCAGAAGACACTGATCAACAGGAGAGGAGGCATGGACCCAAGGGTTATGAAGAAGGCACCTCCCACTTTCTTTGGTGAGTCCATTCACCTAAAGGAGATCAAATGTCAGCTGGTATGATTTATTAAAATTAACAATATGGGCGTACTTAAGTAATCTTAATCTATGTGTAATTAAGTTAAACGTACTCTTTCTTGAAATGTGTAGGTTGAGGCGAACCCTGAGCGCGAGGAGCCTATTCGAGACGATGAGGCGTACAAGTTCGGTCATACGAGAAGGGTGAAGGGGACAGGTGGTACTTCAAGACTGCCACTGTGGCGCGAGTGGGTAGATGAGGCGGCAAAAGTTAGTTACGTAAGTCATTTCAACCACATATTCCTTCATTTTTTCCTTAACTTCAATTAAATTCTTATTCTAATGTAAATACTGATTCTTTCAAACATTAATGCATAAGAAGTACATGCGGCTATTGAGGGAGAGAAATCCGCCACCAGCTACCTGGAGTTTGATCCCGATCTTTGGACCCATGCATCTGGTCTAGTGAAGAAAGGGAAGGCGAAGGGCTTACCGAGTGACACAGATCCGGAGGCGTACAACATTGAGTCTACGTTGCACGGACACGGATACGTGGACACGTATCGGACAAGATACGGATACGAAGATACGAATTTTTTCAAAATTACATACTGAGATACGTCAAGGATACATCGAATATTTAATATTAAAAAATTATATATGTATATATATTATTTAAGTAAATATATAAAATAATGAATATTAAACACTTATAAAATTCAAAAAATAATCAACATATAGCATATACAAAGATCCACCATTCCACAAATTCAAATATTAATTGATAAATATGTTCAACTCGAATATTACAAAGTTTCATAATATAACAAAGATTAATATTACAATAGCTTATTTATTGTTAAACAACATCATCAACAAACAAAACCAACTCAAAGTCGGGTTCATCAAGTGAAAATGATGAACTATTATATGAGTTAAATGAATTAATAAATTAGAAAATTGTATTTTGGTGTTTGTAGTATAAATAAATTACTTTTTTCACCCCTAAAATTTTTGAAAACAATAAAATAACTTATTTTATTGAGGACACGTATCGGATACGCCTTAGGATAGTATCCGATACGTATCCGATTTATTAAAAAAACAATATTTAAATAGCATACGCCACGTGGCGTATTCGACACGTATCTGACGCGTATCTGAGGCGTATCCTTATCCGTTTAGTATCTGGTACGGGATACGGAGCCATTTTCGGACATAGCATTGAGTACAAGAGCCAGTCAGATTATGCGCGGGCCACCATCGAGGACTTGCAGACTCAGAACCAGCAGACTCGATCACGCGTAGATCGGAGAATAGGCGAGATGCAAAACCTTATGCAGAGCTGGCGAGAGACTTTGAATTGTTGCATTTCTTGCATGGGCACCTAATACGTCTCCCTAGATCTAATTAGTCATCATCTTGTTGCGAAGTGAATTATATGAATGTGCGAAACCCAGCCACAAAACTATCTCGCAAATAGCCATTACTATCGAACCTATCGTACATCCAATATCTATTGGCTTGATAGTCCATTATTTATCTAAGTTGTAAAATTTAAAGCAAATAATTACAATTAATACTACAAACAACTAACAATTTAAAACGTAACAATTATCATGCACGATAAGGTTGTAGCGTGATAGAGTTATCAACTGACTTCTTGAAGCGTGAAAGAACGATCCTCAAGAATGTTGTGGTCACTATATGTAGCCTCGATGTGTTTACAACAATATATATCAACAAATAAATAAACAAGTTAGCATACCATACCAAAATTTAGTATTGAAAAACATATTTGAGAATCTAAGGAAAAAAAATGTGGATACCTTAAGAATTTGTGAAGATTGTTGTGAATTATGAAAGTGAGGGAGGGGTGTATTTATAGGTGAAAAAGTGGTAGCTCGTGACTATCAGGCGGTCACGAAATCATCTAGCCGTTGGTTTTCGCGACCGTCGGACGGTCACAAATAATATTCATATTAAAATTTTTGATTTTATGAAACGGTCTTGATGTGTTATTATTTTTAACAACAAATACCATTATTACATGTGAATTGAAGTAATAAATGATTACAATATTAGTAATGAACTTATCAAAATAGTAGATTACATGTGATTGGGCGAGTTATGAACAAATAACTTATTTTATGTTCTATAACTAATCATCATATATACCTGGTTATTTTAATTGTTATATGCGATTGGGCGATAAAACCTTATAATTTGCCTCATTTTAACTGCTTTATCAATTTAACAGACAATGTGTCTTAAATAACCATCTGAAACGCAAAACAATTACCATGAATATTATCTGTGACCGTCCGGCGGTCAGAAATGACCCCCTTTGTGACCGCTAGGCGGTCGCGACACTTGTTCGCGGCCGCCGAGCGGTCACAAAAGTTTTTGAAATGTTCAAATTTGAAATATTTTGCGATCTCCCCGCGGTCACTAAAGGCTCTGGAATTGGCGGGATTCGGAGGGAAATTTGAATTTTTTAAAATTCAAAATTTTCACCCAAACTTCTATATACACCAACTATTATATCCTCTAATTTTCAATACACTCAAATTATACTCTCCGAAAAAAACTCAACACTTACTCTTCTTTATTTTTTCAAATCTACAACACTTTCTCTTCTCTTTTCTTTTCCCAAAATAAAAATAAATAAAATCTAACACTTTCTCCTCTCTTCTTTTCTTTACTTATATCCAAAAAAAAACACCCAGCACATTTTCTCTTCTCTTTTTTCCTTTAATTTGTCATCTCTTCCTTTTTATTCAACAATTTTTTGCCATAGTTGCATTATTTTATAATTTTATTCAATTAAATACATATTGTATTCCGGTAAATTGCCGATTTTTTTTAATTACATGAAGGTTATTCGCGACGGTCGCGAATAATATAAATAACACTCGTGACCATTGGGCGGTCGCAGCCTTCTCTGTGACCGCCAGGTGGTCGCGGCCTTCTCTGTGACCGCCGAGCGATCGCGGCCTTCTCCGTGACCGGTCGGCGGTCGTGGGTCGTCGGTTGTGAGTTTGCAATCACTGGGCGGTCGCGGATGAGGCACAACCAGCCTCTTCCGCGACGACATTTTGGTGACCGCTCGATAGTCGCAGACCGCTTAGGGCTCATTCGCGACCGCCTGGGTGGTCGCGAATGAGCCTTGAATTTTGTAGTGTCTAAGCATTGTATCTATAAATATTTCTATTATCAATCAAGAAAGGGAACAACAATTGAGTTAATTCAGTCAAAATATAGAAATGTAACATGGTATCGAGCCATCAAATTAAAAAGGCTTGAATTTTTTCTTCACCTTTCTTCTTCGAAGACTGGATTTCGGTTTTCTCCAACAACTTTTCCCTTATAACACGAGTCTATTCCAATGGTGGTTTTTAAGAGTATGGTTCTTTTTCGTCTTAAGCGACGCACAACTCGATTTTTGTGATTCTTGGAGACCCGGCTTGAGCGACGTACTGCTTGATTTCACGTCTTCCATCAAGCTTCTCTACGACAATGGAGCGTTGTTCTGACCTAGGTTTGGTCGTGGCGAAGCGGCGGAAGACGACAACTTCTTTGCATGGTGTTGCGCATTAACTGGTGACAGATCGGCGTGCAATCTGTTCTCTTACCTTGAAATTGGGGTATTTCAAAAATCAATTTGTTATTTGTATTTTTGTTATTTGCAAGTTTACTTTTAAGTTCATCCTAACTGCAGTTTACATCCTTTTATAAATTTGCTTCAAACCATTCCACAATTCCTTAGCAGAAGTGTGGAAAAGTAGGCTTTTGCGAATTTCATACACCACAAAATTCAAGAGCCAAGAAAGAACCAATCCATTGGCTCTAATCCAACATGCGAGCAAGGTAAGACCCTCGGGGGTTTTGGAAGAGTTCCATCAATGAAGTTCATCTTGTTCTTCAAAGTGAGGGCCATTAAAATAACTTTACTCCACGATGTGTAATGTTTCTCATTCAATTTGTCACCAACAATCGAAGTGAATGAAATTTTGTGAACCAAGAAAGTACACAAAAACTGGAATCTTCTGATGGAATCTTAGTATGATGGAGTCTTAGTGTGAACAGAGTGGAGGAACTTTATGATTCAGTCATCTTTAAGAGTATATATCGATCAGAACTAGGTTTACAATTGATTGAAAGGGGTAGGGGTGTCAATTGAGTACAATAACGGAGAAGAAAACGCAGTTGAGTGCATTGAATCCAATAGTGATTATATCAGTAAGGATAAGACCGCAATTCGGTTAAAAACAGTAAAATGCAGCGAAATTTAGGATTTAGGATTTACGATATCTAACGATTGATACCATGTTAAATTGTGCGCAATACTTAGAATCGACAAGCAACATTTGAAACCAAAATAAAGACTACTTTATTCGATTATTAAACGATTAACCAATCGAAAGATTGAATGTGTAGAATGTTGTATACAACGATTGATCGAGAGAGAACATGATTCTTCTCCCACTCGAGAATCACCTCACGTAACTCAAATTTTTTAAAAGTAAGTAAAAAAATATGTCGAGCTAAGACTATTTAAATTAACTAACAAGAGTCTTGACATGGCCTAAGGGCAATTGTTTACTTTCTTTCTACAAAAAAAAAAAAAAAAAAACTAACTAACAAACAACTTGAAGTCGCGTTTCAAATAATGCGATTTCTACAAAAGGAAAAGGAAAGAAATAAAACGCGAACATAACCGTAATATTGCCGCTTTTTGGAAACCAATTTAACTTTGGTGATAATTAACATTTTTTGGATGTTAATTATCAGCTAATAGAAACGCCTAGCGCATTTCTTCAACATTGTCCTCAATATGTCATATATGTGTAGAACAACTAAAAGTACTTCATTAACCAAATTGTACATATATAGCATTTTCTGATTAAAACATCACTCGCGGGATCATCAATTAAAACAACAGGATTTTGCAATCTTACTTGCTTACTCGTCTTTTAATTTGGAGCAACATGGCAACCAAATATTTTGATTTATTTCATTTTTTTTCCTGACCATATTTAGAAGCATGCTCCACACGTGGACTAAAAATTAACATTGCCTAATTCCTGCATTAGCTAAACGCAATAGTTGACCTTCAAAAGAAAAGCTATATACGTAATAGTATATGGACAAATTAAATATTGTGCCATGTAAGTTTGCCTTTTTTAAGAATATGTCAATTATCTATCGAGTTTTTAAAAATTCCCTGACTTATGCACTTTTCTTTAAAAAAATGCTCACCCGCTGCCACATCAAAAAAAATACAGACGTGTCAGTCGATGTGGATGTCAATGCACACGCCATGGCTGCCACATGAAATATATTTAAAACGAAAATATATTTATATCCTTTATATATATAAATATATATAAAAAAATATCTTTATGATTTAAAATATATTTAAATATATTAAAAAAGAAAAATCATAAATACAATTTTTTATTACTGAAAATTAAAAAACATTTAAGAAAAAACAAAAAACCAATAGAGCCCCCCCCCCCCCCCCCCCCTCACACACACACCGCTGCAACTCGTGGTTGCAGCGGTGGTGGCGTCATTCGACGCAACCACTGCTGCAACTCGCGCGAGTTGCAGCGGTGGTAAACCCTAAACCCCCCCCCCCACCACCACCGCTGCAACCCGCGAGTTGCAGCGGTGGGGGTGGGGGGAGGGGCTCTATTTTTTTTTTGTTTTTTCTTGAAATTTTTTTATAATTTCTTTTAAATTTTTAGTAATAAAAAATGGTATTTATGATATTTTCTTTTTTTTTACATATTTAAATATATTCTAGATATAGATATATTTAGATACATAATGATATTTTTTATAGTATTTATATATATTCTAGATATAAATATGATATTGTTTTTAATACATAAAGATATATATATATATATTCTGATATTTTAATACATAAAGATATATATTTTTTTATATATTTGTATATATTCTGATATTTTAATACATAAAGATATATATTTTTTTATATATTTGTATATATTTTGATATTTTAATACATAAAGATATATATATATATTCTGATATTTTAATACATAAAGATATATTATATATATATATATATATATATTCCATGTGCCAGCCACATAACACAAAAGATATATTTTTGTTTTAAATATATTAATATGGCGTGTGCCTTTTCCCATGTGGTAGCCACGTAAGCGCAATTTTTCTGATGTGGCAGCGGTGAGCATTTTTTTAAAGAAAATTGCATAAGTCATGGCATTTTTAAAAACTCGATAGATAATGGGCATATTCTTCAAAAAGGCAAACTTACATGGCACAATATTTAATTTGTCCATAGTATATATATATATATATATATATATATATATATATATATATATATCGAAGATCAAAGAACGAATATTTTGTGATGGCTGCCTGATTTTATGAATTTCCAAGATCCTGATTAAGTTTAGATTAGTTGCAACTTGGAACTGTCAGTATGACGCGAGTGTCATAAATTATCAATAATGAATAATCTTGTGTCATACCCGGAAAAAGTTGCGGGACTCTTTAATTTTTTCATAATCGTTGAATCTCGACAACTAAATTATATACAAAATTCAAGCGGATGTTTTTTTTTCTTCCTTTACATATCATTAATTAAGGTGGTGCTTTCAAAATTTAGAGAAAAAAAATTATGTTTGAATAAGTACTATCTTGAACTCTCTATCTCACATTGTTTGGGGAGTGGTCTTGGCTTCTGTTTATCTAAATCATGGTCATCTCCTTCTAATAAGACATTTTAGAGGAAAATATGAAGGGATCTAATTTCTAATATGGTATCATAGCTTACCCAAGTTGATGTGGGTCTTGCCCACTATCTAACCCACATGTTAGGATCTGATGCTCATTTCGGCCTACACGTGAGGGGGTGTATTGAACTCTCTATCCCACATCGCTTGGGGGAATGATCTTGACTTCTGTTTATCTAAATGCTTCCATCCCTCTATTAAGGCCTTTTAGTAGAGGAAAATATGAGGAGATCTAATTTCTAATATACTACAGAATATGTGCAAATCTAGTTTTTTTCATTTTTTAAGTTAAAAGTAATGTAAGAGATTGGAATAAATTGAAATCAAAACTGCATTTAACAATATGACTGAACTATATATTATGGTATATTGATCTCAATGAAGATTTGATGAAGAAAGATTACAAAGTTACATGTTAGATTAAACAGACAAAGTAAAACTAAGTGCTCGTCTCTTGTCTAGGCATTCTCTATTATTTATATAAGATAGAAATTGCTAACGGAAAATTTATGTTCACGACTCCACATTTATTCATGATTCATATAATTCCAATTTATGGGGATTACGGGTTGGTTGTTCGACTTGTCGTTGTTTGTATAGGAATTGCTAACCTCCACATTAATTTAAAGGGATAAATGCATTAAACCCCCTGAACTATGCACGTTTTTGCGTTTTCGTCCTTAAACTAATTTTATTAGCGTTTTCCCCCCCTAAACTATGCACGTCTGTGCGATTTGCCCCCTGGCCGGGTTTTCGGCTATTTTTGGCCAATCTTGGCTGGAATTTTTCCCCTTACCCGACACATATGTGTTGTACTAGATGTATATTAGTAGTTGATGACAAAAAGAAGGCGAAAAAACACCTTGAACGAGGCATATTCCGGCTAAGACGAAATCACATTTTGGCGGAATATGCCCCGTTCGAGGTGTTTTTCGCCTTCTTTTTGTCATCAACTACTAATATACATCTAGTACAACACATATGTGTCGGGTAAGGAGAAAAATTCCGGCCAAGAATGGCCAAAAATAGCCGAAAACCCGGCCAGGGGGCAAATCGCACAGATGTGCATAGTTTAGGGGGGAAAACGCTAATAAAATTAGTTTAAGGACGAAAACGCAAAAACGTGCATAGTTCAGGGGGTTTAATGCATTTATCCCTAATTTAAATGACAGAAACTTTGTATAGGAATTGCTAACCTCCACATTAATTTAAATGACAGAAACTTTGTATAGGAATTGCTAACCTCCACCATTAATTTAAATGACAGAAACTATATATTCTAACCGTTACAACTAATTTGAACAATAATTTTCATAAGTGGGGACTTTTTGCAGATATGTGTCAAGTATATAATCCTGGTCTCACAACTTCAAGATGGTACCGAGGTACGAATGTGTTTTTTGGCGTATGACAATTATTTTCAAACAAAATACTAAAATATATTCAACTTCTAGATTAATTTTCAGACTTTCTTACGAATTATAAAATACTTTCGGAGCTATACTTATTTATTATGGATCAGCTAAACGAGATTTTATCACGGAGAAACCCGGAGTAGAGGTATTCCAAGAAAAGATAATTTCATAAGTCTCCAGACCCAAAACAACACAAATATGAACCATTAATTAGACCAATTATGAAAAGAAAAAATAATGTCTTTATTTTTAGACTTAACCCAATTCGAATTTCTGACTTTTATATTAACCACAAAGCTTGCTCAAGACTCGGTTCATCTCCATTAGAAAACAATTGTTACGCACTCGCCAAATAGAGTCCGCACTTCATGTTGTCTTTCCAAATTAAAGTAATTAAACACTAAACAGCGACTAAATGCATCAACTAACTTAAAATACAAGTAAGTTAACATACAATTTTTTATTTGTTAGAAGAGTTCGGAAACACCACGTTACCTCGGGGTATATAACAAATAATTACGAAATTAATTGATATATTTCATGATTAATTATAATATGTAAAATCCAAGTGAATAACCTTCCAACAAAATAAAAGAATAGACATGTCAAATTGGGACATTCATCATACAGAAAATAATTGATCAACTTCATATGATGCAATAAAAAATTAATAAATTAAATTTAGTAGCTTCAGTTTAACAAATTTGACTTGAGAAGAACGGAACAAAAAAGATTTTACGTAATTAATTAAATCCAGTATAAAACTGGATCTTCCAGCAGGCGGAATCCTATGTGATCAGCTCCATCGAGCTGCCATGACGAGCCATGATCAATGTGATCTCCATTATAGATTGTTAAATCTGGCAAGTCGAAAAAGAGGTCGTCATCGTTAGCCGTTGAAGCCGAATTTGACGATTTTTGCATGTTGTCCAACTTTAAACTTGTCGAAGAATGAGAGTGAGGCAGCTCGGCTTGGCACGGCTCAGCTTCTGTAGTGTTACCGAGGCTGATTTCCTCGGTGAACATAGCCGCCGCAGCTTTGGCAGCAGCTGCTTGGATATCCTTGGGTGCGGTGGAGGCGGGGCGGGGTAGATCATTAGCCAAGTGAGGAAAATTGAGGTAAGCCGATTGGCCCTTGATGGCTAAAGCCGCTACATCGTGTGCTCGAGCCGCCATTTCAGCCGTTGCGTACGATCCAAGCCATATTCGTGTTTTCTTTCTTGGCTCACGAATTTCGCACACCCATTTGCCCCAATCACGCTTTCGCACACCGCGGTATGACGAGTGTCTCTCGGTGTTTTTACAACGATTAGTGGTCTTTTTATCGACGGTACTCTTTTGACTCGGATTTTTTAGCGATTTAGAGTATCTTTTGTGACTTGTTGCACTTTGTGTTTCATTAGTAGTCAATGAAGAGTTTGAGGACAAATTAGAGGGGGTGGATATACGAGAAGTCGAGATGGTGGAAGTGGCGGAAGAAGTGGTGGTGGTGGTGATGGTGGTGGAGTAGGTAGGGTAAAGTTGGTTTTGATCAATGAGATTATTAGAGATGAATGTTTTTCCCATGGTAAGGTATCTTGGGGGCTAAGTAGCTTGAAAGACTATGAATGATGGTGGTACATAAAATAGGGAACTTGGACTTGGATTCTATAACAAGTTTACTTAATTTATGTAAAAGAAATGGAAACAAAAAAAGGAAAGTAGCATATGCATGAGATCTAATTCAGCTGTATTTGTTTTCTTTATCCACGTGCCGCCACTTTTTTTACGTATATGTGTAACATGCGCTTTTAGATTTATCTTTTATTGATGCTAGCTTATCTTTTGGCTATATATGGTTTATTAATTAGTTACTATATATGGTTTATTAGTTACTAGCAATTATTATTTTAGATAATATGCTCTCATATTGCTTTGATGACAGACTATTAATTAAGATTAAAGAATGTGTGCGTACACACGAAGTGTTAGCGTCAGTTAGCGTCACCTTCATTATTAATCTAATCTACGGGGGCCATGAAGTTGTGTGCCGAAACGGAAAAAAGAAAAATGGATTTCACATGAAAAATGGGGTATGGTCATTATAAGCATTGTCCATTACTTAAAGGAAAAGTTTATATTTTTATGAGGCCTAGAGATTGGTCCAAGAAAATCAAGACTTCTGATTTGTTTAATAAATTGCGTGTAGAGATTATCTTAATTATATTTTAGTTTATTCTTGTATTTTGTAACGTAGATCTTTTTGTTTCCCTTTTCACTTTTGCACAATTTATCCAACACACACGATGAAATAGTCTCGATATTGCAAACATGGAGATTTTTTTACATGTAATTTTAGATTATGCTACAATCATGGGCAGGCCACATATGAGCTAGACAAACTAAAGTCTTGCGTATGACAGGAAATGCATGTATTAATATTGTTGACTAAAATAAACATAAAAACCAGTTACATCATAACCATTGTTTTTTGCCAAGATTGTGGTTGCACATGGTTTCTTGTTAGCTGTTGAGCTTGAAACAAAGAGGAACGCCGAATACAATGAATATATACCTGCAATTAACGCGTCATATTTTTTAGTATTATTTTGAACATTACAATTCAATTTAGAGGGTGTTTGGTTTCATGTATTAAGTGATATTAGCAATCTAATATCACTTAATATCGCGTTTGGTTTGTGTCATAAATTTTGGGATTTTTTAGTTAATAACCAAAAGCCATGTACGGACTCAAATTAAAAGTGGTATTATAATCTCTACCCCACTTGTTACTATTTTATATCAATTATAAGATGTTTTTTAAGACTTCTTTTAAAAAACTGTGTATTACATAATATCAATAAGTTATGTACACTTGTTGAGGTTGCATGACACGTACGACTGAAATCACACATGTTGATACAAAAAATGAAAAGAAGAACCTTGAGATTATATACAGCATTAGCAGTCGCCCATAAAATGAGATACTAGACCATTACTAGTTTACTACATAATATTTTGAGACTGAAAATTTACTCAAATAAACATGGCCCACAACTGTAACCATTGTATTCCCATTTGGCTACACAGTTGCACATAAATGGGTTTTGTTTGGTTATGTGGGTTTTGTTTGGAGGGATGAAGACAGTGTTTCTAATTAGTCCAACACACATGACAATATAATTTTCAATTCTTTTTCTCATATTTAATTTGACTATGATACGGTATGGGTCAGATACCAGTGACTCTAATTAAGTCTAAACTTCTTAATTATATCTTTTGTCCTTTAGCCTGTGATACAGTTAAGCGCCGAAATTTATTAGTCTTTTCTTTCACAGTGTTCCTAACCATGGAGTAAGTTTCTTCCTTTTTCAAGAAAAGTTTATTTTTGGTTTATTAACGAAAACTGCCATTTTTTTAATATTGCAATTATACAAGTTTTTGGAATATCCTGAGTTTTTTTTTTCCTGAGAAAATTACCAAATTTCTACATTGAAACACATTCTTGAAATAAAACTTTGATTCATTTTCTCAACTTCCACTTATATACCAGATACAAAGGTTAACTACTACTCTGCTAGGAATAGTAATTGGTACGTAGTAACTACCAGTAACTAAGGCCTAGTAAAATAGAGAAGAAAAATGAAGGAAAACGAGATTTTCAAGGACATTTTTTAGGAAAAATTTTATTTCCTTTTATTTTTCATGTGTCTCGCTCATTAGTGAATTTTTGGGGAAAATTGTTATAATGTGTAAAGGATTTTCCTCTCTTTTTCAATGATTTTCCTAAATTTCCTCTATTTTTCAAAGCTTTTCGTTCTTTTTCAGGAAAATTCTAAATTGTCAAATGTATTGTTTATCCCTATTTTTCGGGGAAACAAACTAGGCCAAATCTATTGTTTATCGCGGTGAGCTAATTAACAAAATAACATTATAGAAAAAAAAAATACCACAATATTGTAAGGACAAGCAAAATGTCTTACATAAAGAGTTAATTTGAATTTATATGATCGAAGATCTCTCACTTGGTATGAGGAATTTTGAGAGTCGGAGCTTAAAACAAAAATTATGAGGGCTTTCGCACAAAATGTACAATACGACATTGGTAGACCCAAAAACAAAATTATGAGGGTTTGGACCCAAAGTAGACAATACCATATCCATATGGAGATTAGGGGCGGGCGGTCCGGTTAAACCAAAGCGTTGGTGCGATTTTTCAAGGGAGAATGTGGTTTCTGTTCTTTTCAAAGGCAAACTATGCACCGAACCATTTGAGTTTTACTTTCTATTATTCTTTTTACCACAAAATAGATATATAATAGCATCAAAATACACCATTGAAAAATATTGCCATGCGACACATAAAATAAAAGAATATAACTAATAAGCAATTAATCACTTAATATATATATATATATACGTGTATATATATATATATAGTTCATTAATCATGAGTCGTCATTAACCATAAATAAATAAAAAATTAAAAAATTTAACCATCAAGATTCACCAACGATGAATAATAACAAACTACGAACACATTCAATATAAAGGAAACTTGAGAACACATGCATCAAATGCCACAAAATAAACACTTTTATGATTCAAAAACATAGAATGGCTAGGATAACAAGGAAAAATTTATGTGATTTGATTTTGATTTGGTGTGGTTAACGAGGACAATAAACCAAAACCACACCATATGTAATATCAATTTTTCTATTCGAACCAAACACCAAACCATTCTTTTGGTTAAGGTTTTTTTTTTCAAAACTAACGGTTCATGCAATTTCAATTTGTATGTGCACCCCTAGTGGAGATTACAATTCCTAACAAGTGGTATCGGAGTCAATGCTCTCTATCCGTGTGGGTATCCCTGGAGTGAACGGAAAAATGAGGTGAACTCTGCTTAAGGAGATGATCACAAGTGGTGGCCAATAAAGGGGAGGCTCAAAGGTCATTTGTTCAATGGAGGAAAAGGTTTGTTGGGCCAAGAACAATATCAAGACAACAAACTAAAAATGAGACAAATTTCCAGTCATGTGAGGCGCACATAGGGACAGTTCCATGGTAGAGGGAGATTGTTAGGACAAACAATAGTTTCATATCGAACAGATGACAGAGTAGATCTATGTTTATAGGATTTGAGATATCTCAACTGATATGAAGCCTTTTTAGAGTTGGACAAAAAACAAAAGCACAAGGATTTGGGCTCAAAGTGGACATAATCATACTAATGTGGGGGTTTCAATTCCTAACAATTATCGATTACTTACTCAAAAATAATTTCTATTATGTCACTCCTTTTGCCATGTCTACTAATTCCAACTACCTACAAAAATCACTAACATAGATACGAGAGATAATTGTGTTGCTCTATTTTTATTTTCTTTCATTCCCTTTTGGTTCGCAGCTCCAAATTACAAATAGAAATTCAAATTTCCTACTACATTCCTTTTCTTAATTCGTCGGACAATGTTAGGAGCACATAATTTACACAATTACGCCAAAATACTCATCATTTTTCTTTATGTTAGAAAAACAAAAAGTTACACGCTACACCAAAATATTCATCATCCTTTCGTAAAAACTTGCTCCTACAAATATCATTTCTCTCATTAAAAAGTAGCTTGTCTTTTTCATGACCTTTTGATATATAACTAGTTGAACTTCTATTGGCAGAGAGGCAATTCATAAATTGCACAATTAAATTTAAATCGGTAGCTATGTCAAGATCAAGAACTATAGTTTCAAATAACAAAAACACTCATTTCCAATTTGCAATAGGAAATAGCGCCCATTAAACCAAACAGAGAATTTAAGGATGGATGGAGTTGGAGCCGAGATGATTCTGGAATTTACACGATAAGATCTAAAAGTCAGAATGATATAAATATAGAAAGTCCAAGAATTAGTCACCAAGATTGATTATAAGAGATACATGAATATGTTCCTGAATATATGAGGTTATGTCATCCCATTAAATGTGCTATAATCTTTATAATCATGCACTCATCATTGCAATTAGTCCATTTCCTTTCCAGTTGTAAATCAACTCCTATATAAAACAGAGTTGTATTCTGTATCTCATCATCACAACACATATGAAATATAATTTATACTTCTTTATGGTATATGTTAGCCTCTAAAGCTTACGCTAACCAAAAGTTGATCCTCTATATTTTTACAACAATGACATTACAACAAATATACGGCTACATCACACTATGTCTCAATTTCGACAATTACCTGGCTTGGAAAGATCAAGTTCTCCTTCAAGCAGCCTTATACGATTGTTCTGAGTTGTTGACAGGAGATGACAAACCTCCTCCCACACATGTCACAAGCCCTGATTCCTCGACGACACCAAATCCAAACCATAAAAAATGGCTAAAGCGCGATCTTCAAATGCGTGGGTGGATTATGGCCACCTTGACAGAAGAATCACATACCCTAATTGTAGGCCTTGACTCTTCTTTCAAGATGTGGACAACGTTGCGAGACAAAGGTCTCGACCGAGCGTCGTCTTACTCTTCAACAAAAACTCCACAACATAAAAAAGAAAAATGATATTTCACTCTCGGATTATCTCCGAGAGTTTAAGAAAGTACCGGATAGTCTCTCCTCTATTGGGTATCTAGTAGATGATCAAGAAAAGTGTTCTATTTACTTCGTGGCCTTTGACATAATTATGAATCCTTTGTGGCTTCCATGATGTGGCCGCCCATACCAACATACAACGAGGTAATACCATTGTTATAGAGTGTTGACTCACGAATTGTTGAAGATGGTGATGATGCAGGAACCATAAAAGCTCTCTATAACCGTAAAAACACAAAACAATCTGGACAAAAGAAGAGAGGCCCCCCACCTCACATCAAATCTGCATCATTGCCTCAAATTCGAGTCAGCCACATCACCAATATAAAGCCACTAATCGACAGTCAAGTTCTATAGTTCGCTGTCAAATTTGCAAGAAGCAAGGACATGAAGCCAGAATTTGTTAGTAGCGCTATGATCAATCTAAAGACGATGAGTCCATACATAATGCACTCGCTGCTCTATCAGTTAATGATGATGATGATGATGACAATAACGAGTGGACAACAGACATCGGTACCTCCGCACACATGACTTCGAACAAAGGTATATTGTATAATTTATGTCCTTATCATGGAAATGATATTGTTAAGGTCAGAAATGGTAATTTGTTACCAATCACTCGCATTGGTCAATCAAATATTTCAAAAGGTCGCACTAAATTACATCTTAAAAATGTACTTCTTGTTCCTAACCTTGAACGTGATTTACTCTCGATTGGTCAATTAACTACGAATTACCTTTAGAATGTAATTTTTTTGGTATTGGTTTTACTATAAAGGACAGGGACACGGACAAGATCATACTCCAAGGAAATAAAAAAGAGACTTTATACATTATCCGAGACTCGCCCGAAGTAAACTTCTCTATAAGATTTCAGATAATGGATAGCACAATGTGGCACCACCGTTTGGGACATCCTCAACACTCAGTTGTTCGTGTTCTACATTCCAATGACCTTATAAAAATAAAGGGCAACTTCAAAACAATGTTTGTGAAAGTTGTCAAATTGACAAAATGTGCAAATTGCCTTTTATTTCGAAGTCGCACACTTCTTATATCTTTACTATGCGATTTTTGTTGATGAATATTCAAGATACATATGGTTCTTCCCTTTGAAAACAAAATCTGAAATTTATACTATATTAAGCAATTCTTAGAATTGTTAGAACACCAATTTTCTCGCCAAGTAAAAATATTTCAAAGTGATTTGGCTAGTTTTGTAGTACTTTGTTTTCTAACCTCTTGCAGGATAAAGGAATTATTCATCAAATTTCATGTCCTTATACGCCGAAACAAAATGGCTTAGCTGAAAGATGGCATCGTCAAATTCGAGAACTTGGATTGACTATGTTACACCATAGGGATTTTCCTCGAGAATTTTGGGTAGAAGCTTTTTCCACGGCAGTTTTTCTTATAAATCGCTTACCTTCATCGGTGATTTCGAATACCTCTCCATTTTATCGTGTCTTTGAGAAGCACCCAGATTATCATTGCTTGTGCGTGTTTGGTTGTAAATGTTATCCTTATGTGTGGGACACAAAAACAAGTAAATTTGATCCAAAATCTTTACCTTGCGTTTTTTTGGGTTATAGTTTACAACATAAATGGTACATTTGTTTTTGAAAGATCTTAGGCCTGTATTACTTGTAAACAGATACAGTTGAACTTGACAATAGTTGCAACTGTCCCTGAAAGTAAGACAGACGTGGGGTTCTTTAACCTTTAAAAACAGTTTTACTGTTGCAATTGTGATAAGAATCAGTTAACCATACAGCAATAAAAACACGAGGATTTAGCGTGGTTCGGTCCAATTGGTCCTAGTCCACGAGGTTTGCATCCTAATTGTTGACTCAATAATATACCTACTTAAGAATTACAATGATAGAAATTACTCCAACATAAATCTAGACTCCCTCTAATTTACCGTTGCAACATCTAACCCTTAACTATTTTCGGTATACTCATTTGAGTCGGAGAACTTCAAGATTAACTCAAAGCTCATTTGACAAGAAGTTCTCACTAGAAGACTAAGACTCGATAGAGGACTGAAATCAAAAACTATCTTTTCAAATCTTGTCCTCTAATTGTGTCGAGTCCTCCTTATACAGGCATGGACAGAATCTTCATTAGATCTTCAGTTGCAATCCTCGGAATATTTTCTTTCCTTATCTGATAAGCACGCCGATAATCCAATTGCAATCCGCTCCGATCTCCTTGCCTTTGTTAAATATATTCTGTATAATCACATAAAATTTCCAAAGTACATGCCTAATAATATGTCTAGATACATAGATAGAGATATGGTTAATATCTAGTAAGATAATCTTCAAGATAGAATAATATCTTCTAAAGATAAGTTAATAATATTAAGATAATTAACATCTAAAAGATTAACTTATCCTAATGATCTAACAAAATAATATCAATTTAAACCCTAGTTGGACCGATCCAAATTGAGCCCAAGTCGAATAAAAAAACGGCCCTAACAATCTCCCCATTTGATTTGTTTTGTCAAAATCATTAACCGATCTGCACAAGTGGTTAGAAAACATCAACATTCAGAATGTTCATAAAATAAACAAAGTGCAGAAGCAGTAGCAGTTGCAACACCGGTGCAGCCTCCCATCAAACATTTTCTCCCCCTTTTTGACAAAAAAGATCAAGGTACAAATGGAAAGGTAAACATCCTATGGTTCAACGCCTTCACCATTCGAGACCAGAGTTGTAACTCCGCATGTCTTCATGACCAGAGACACTTGAGTCACTCCCCCACAGTTGTAACTCGCCCTCTTTATTCTTTCTTCCCCTTTTTGTGAATCTCGAATTTGGACTGAACGAACACTTTAAAATTATTTAGAGTGTATAATTGGTGCTTTCATTGACTTACTATGGCTCCGAAAAATCAAACAAAAACCGACATTTCCTTTACTGAATCGCTGCAACAAGTGCAACAGGAATTGGCAGAAGTTCGCGTGGCACACGATCAACAACGCGAAGATTTTGCACTTCAGCGTGCTGAATCCCGTGAAGAGTTTGCTAAAATACGGGCGGAACATCGGCAACAACTTGATGATTTACGTATTTATATGGCGACACTGCTTTAAAAGCCACCTGTTATGGAATCAATGACCAGCCCTGCCCATTCCCATAACATGAATCCGCTATATTCTGGTTCCAGTTCATCATCAACTTTCAAACCGCCACAAGTCACTCTGGATTTCTTTGATGGTTCAAACGTTGTTGATTGGGTTGGCCAAGCAGAAAGGTATTTTCGACTCTATCACATTCCTATGTCAGATAGAATCGGATTAGTTTCCTTTTACATGCAGGGCAAAGCAACGAATTAGTTTACTTGGATGGAGAACAACAATACACTTCATGATTGGGTTCAATTTTCCAGCGATTTACTTAAACGGTTTGGCCCATCTTCTTTTGACAATTATCAGGCCATTTTGTTTAAATTGCGTCAAGGAGGAACAGTTGACGAGTTTTATGAAGAATTTGAGCGGACAACAAATCTTGTTAAGGGTTTACCGGAAGAGGCATTGATGAATTGTTCCATTTCTGGTTTGAAACCCGAGATCCGGGCCGAACTAGCCATTCTAAAACCCGTTGATGTACATCACGCTCTCGATCTGGCAAAGTTAGTTGAGGCTAAAGTGCGTGAGACTCGTGGCCGCACTGGATTTTCCCGCCCCAACTTAACTCGATCTGAGACTATTTTACCTGCTTACAAACCACCACAACCCAATGTTAGGGGAACACCGAAATATTCCATTCGGTGTTTATCACAAACTGAAATGCAGGAACGTCGCACAAAAGGACTATGCTATAACTGTGATGAAAAGTATGTTTTTGGTCATAAATGTAAGACACCACAGTTTTTGACCTTGGTTGTTTGATGATAAGTGTCCTGATAAGGACATTGTATTCCTTGAGGAATTAGATGACCCACCACTTGGGGATCTACCCTTTCCTATGGGACCTGTTTCGAGTTTTATTTCCCCCAAATCCGAGCAACACAAGGGACAATTTCATTTGTCCATGGCTGCATATATGAGGATGTTTATGCCTCAAACTTTACGAGTTACAGGCTGGATTAAGGGACATCGTGTCACTGTTTTGGTGGATACCGGCAGCACACATAACATTGTGCAGTCGCGAATTGCAGATATGTTAGAGCTTCAGGTTTTAGCTCACGACGCAATTCACGTGATGGTTGGTAATGGTGCTAATTTGACTTGTGATGGTCATTACGATAATGTTGTCTTATCATTGCAGGGGACAACTATCACTGTGCCTTTGTTGGTTTTGCCAATTCAAGGGGCAGATATTGTGCTTGGCATTCAGTGGCTAAGTCAATTGGGCGACAATCCTGCCAATTTTGTTGTTCCCCGCTTGACTTTTGCTGCCGGAAATGAATGGGTAACATTGGTTGGTGAATCCGGTCTTTTTGATTGCACACTTGCACGGCTTAAGCGCATGGTTCAAACAGGATCAGTAGCCTTTATGCATGCATTGTCAATATCATTTGTTCCCACATTCCTGACATTAACAAATGAGACTAATGTTGTTTCCCATCCTGAGGTTGAACCAGTGCTTACTAAGTACAAGTCTATTTTCGAGAAACCTACTGAGTTACCGCCTCATAGGTTACATGACCATCATATTCACTTGGAACCACACTCAGTTCCGGTTAACATCAAACCATATCGCTACCCTCACTATCAAAAACCGATCATGACTCAGATGATAAATGAGATGCTCAGTACGGGTTTGATTCAACACAGCACAAGCCCGTTTTCATCCCCAGTTTTATTGGCTAAAAAGAAGGATGGCACGTGGCGTTTTTGTGCTGATTACAGAGCACTTAATGCCATCACATTTAAGGATAAATTTCCTATCCCAGTTGTTGATGAATTATTGGATGAACTGCAGGGTGCAAGCATATATTCGAAGTTGGATCTGTGATCGGGATTTCATCAGATCAGGGTTTCCCCTAGAGATATTCACAAGACTACATTCCGAACTTGTGATGGGCATTATGAATTTGTCGCCATGCCTTTCGTTCTGACAAATGCTCCATCGACGTTTCAGGCAGCAATGAATGATCTTCTTCGGAATCATTTACGTGACTTTGTGCTAGTTTTCTTTGACGACATATTGGTCTATAGTCGTTCTATTGCTGGTCATGTTAAACATTTGGAGGTCGTTTTATCTCTCTTAGCCGCTAATCATTATTTTGCCAAGTTATCAAAATGTGTTTTTGCAGTTACTTTTGTAAACTATTTGGGACATGTGATTAGTGTTGCGGGTGTTTCTGTTGATTCGGATAAAATAGACGATATCCTGTAGTGGCTTGTGCCCACTTCTCAAACAACCCTGCGTGGTTTTTTAGGATTGACGGGTTATTATCGACGTTTTGTTCACCACTATGCTACCCTCTCCACGTCGCTCACTTCTTTATTACGAGATAGGAGTTTTACATGGGGTACATTGGCTCAACGGGCCTTTGATGCATTAAAAACAAAACTGACTACTCTACCCATTCTAATCCTACCTAATTTCGAGCAGCTCTTTGAGCTTACTACCGATGCCAGTTTAGTTGTCGTTGGGGCTGTCCTTTCGCAGCAGCAGCTCCCCATTGCTTTCTTTAGCCGAAAGATGTCTTCTCGGATGAGCAACGAATCTGCATATAACAAGGAACTTTATGGGTTAACAGAAGCGGTAAAGAAATGGAGGCACTATCTCTTGGGCCGTAAATTCACGATTTACGCAGATCAGCGAGTTTACGCCACCTACTCACTCAAACACTCAACGCCCCAGCACAACAGAAATGGTTGATAAAGCTTTTTGGGTTTGATTTTGAGGTGAAGTACACACCTGGTAAACAAAACGTGGTGGAGGATGCTTTATCCCAGGTTGAACAACCCACATGTTTGGTAGTCACGACTGTGTCCTCTTCCTTGTTGAGCCAACTGCAACAGCTTTATCGTACCTCGCAATCAGCCAAAGATATGTTGCATCAGTGTCTAAATCATGCATTGCATCCAAATTATCAAGTTAAACATGATCTGTTATATTACAAAAACAGAATTTATGTTCCTGATGATGCTCACAAGAAAGACTCTATACTACAAGAATTTCATGCATCCCCCTTGGGTGGACATTCTGGAGTGAAAGCTACTTTGTTATGCATTTCAGGTACTTTTTATTGGCCCAATTTAAAGAATTCAGTGGTGCAATATGTTAAAGCATGTAGTGATTGTCAACAACAAAAGTACCTCACAACAAAGCCATATGGTCTACTTAATCCCCTTCATATCCCCTCCCAAGTGTGGACTGATATTACTATGGATTTCATCACTCATTTACCCCTCTCTCACGGGAAATCTGCCATTTGGGTTTTGGTGGACCGGTTGAGTAAATTCGCTCATTTTGTGGCTTTACCGACCAAGTATTCAGCGGCATATCTTGCAAATATACTTCTGACGGATATTTACAGTATCTACGGCCTTCCTAAGAGTATTGTTTTAGATCGGGATACTATCTTCCTAAGTTCTTTTTGGAAGGAGTTATTCAATCAAATGGGAACTTCTTTGCATTATAGCACTGCGTATCACCCACAGTCCGATGGACAAACGGAAGTGGTCAACCGCTGCTTGGAGTGTTATCTTCGTTGTTTTACTATGGACCACCCGAATCAGTGGGTACGTTTCCTCCCTATGGCTCAACATTGGTATAATTCCACTCACCACAGTACCATCAACACTACCCCATTTCAAGCCTTGTTCGGCCGCCCACTCACTCACATGCCAACCTATCTACCCGGTTCTCCCGTCAACGCATGTATTGACAACACTTTAGCAACACGTGAACATATCCTAACTACTATCAAAGAAAGCATGCAAAAAGCTTAAACACGCATGTCTACACAAGCTAACAAATGGTGTGTGGATAAGGAATTTACCGTCGGCACGTGGGTGTACGTCCGCCTCCGCACGTACCGCCAACTCAGTATCCGCCGTTTGCCAATGCACAAGTTGAGTTGTCGATATTTTGGCTCTTTTCAAACAGGGGCAGAGCCAGGATTTTTTTCTACCCCGGGCTGCTATTAACTTAAGTAACGTTCTAAGAACAGTGTAAATCAAAATAAAAATATTAAATATGCAAGCTAAAATGAGAAATATCAATTGTCTCGTACATGAAAAAAATAAATTGCATACCATTATACTACACGAATAAAAGCACTATCGAAGTTGAGATTTACGGTTCTTCAAACTATAAAATTCATCAATTAATGAATCGACATCCACACTAGCAGAAAACTCTCTTTCAATGTAGAGCACCAGACTATCTGCCAAAAATCCTTCTTCCATCTTATTACGTAACTCTGACTTTACAATCTTCATAGCTGAAAAGATAATAGTATATTGCAAAAGATACTATTTAGCACGTATGTATACTAATTGGTAATTTTTAAAATTATTTTTTCACAATTAAAATTCTAAAGGAGAAAATCTTCTTCGTTTAGATTAAATTGAGAACAACTCATATTTCATAAATCTTTTGGGTGTCGGTATACTGAACATTAATATTCAAATTGACACTTTATCTATAATCCATTTTAATATACTTCATAATATTAATGAACTACATTTAATCGACAATAATTAAGAAAGTGTTGTCCACAATACTACATTGGAGAATATGATATAGTAAACAAAACGAATCTATCATTCAGCGATCATGAGAAATTATAATTTATTTTGTTTTCTTTTTAAAGTTGATATCTAATATATTTTTGTCTTAAAGGTAAACAAAAAAAAATTTACACAACATCCATAAAAGATTTAAACTAACAACAAATAAAACTTTCATTGATTACACTTTCAAGCTTCCATTATGAATTTTGGCCAAGAGATTGACAAAAATGATAACCCTAATCCCTAAATCCCTAATATTTTAGTTCATTTTGTTATCAAAAGTAAATTAACACAACTGCACAAGCTAAAATATAAGACTTTATTTAATTAAAAGGAATAACTCACCAATGTCAATCAAATTGATTTGGAGGTAAGCTATTTTCGCAGGCAGCAGCGCAGCAGACCAGAGCAGCAATGGAGTTTGTTCTATATTTTTTTTTTTAGTTTGTGTGTATAACAAAGTTTTGACTGGATATTATTTTGTTGGGATATAATAAGTATACTTAGTATTTTTTTTTTTTAAACTTTGTGCCGGGCTTCAGCCCAGCTGAAGCCTCACTCTGGTACCACCCCTGTTTTCAGATCGTCTGTCGCGTCGGCGCCGTTACGTACGCACTGGATCTCCCTTCCGACGCCACGATCCACAATGTATTTGACGTTTCGTTGCTACGTGAATGCGAATGGACTTCTTTGATGCCATCGTCTCTGTTGCCTGCTACGAACTCGGATGGTCAGGTGGTCGTTCGACCGAAGAGGGTGCTGGATCGTCGCATTATTTGAAGGGACGAAAAAAGAGTGCGGCAGAGTCTTGTGAGCTGGGTAGGGTTTGGCATGGAGGAAGACAAATGGGTGGATGACGAGACTTTATATGCCTCTTACCCTATGTTGAACAGTCCAGATTCACTGCCAAGATCAAGAGCTCCAGATGCAACTCTTGTTGGGCCACTAGAATTGGACCGTGTGGAACCGGCCCGATCTTCAGCGGCCGGAATTGATACGGGCTTGGTGCACTTTAGGCCAAACCGTGTTTCTTACAAGCCCAAGTGGAACAAAGATTATATTATGTGATTTCAGTTTATTAGTTTAAGTTATTTCTAATTCTATAATTTCTAATTAGTTTTTATAATTCCAGATATTAGTAGTGGAGTAGTGGGTAGTTTATATTAGGAGTTGTACTATGTAAATATGTTGAAGTGTAGTACGTGAATGTTTATGTTGAATATTTTTATCTTCTTCCTTATTTTCTTCAAGGAGATTGATCCAGTCTCGAATTTGGACTAAACGAACACTTTAAAATTATTTAGAGTGTATCAGAAACCGAGATTAAAAATCTCGATTTTCTCATGGCCAAATTTGGAACCTTTAGTCTGGTATCCTCCACTCCAATATACGATTAATCATTTAATATTCAGTGTGATATCAGTCCACCAATATATTGCAACTTCGAGTTTAGATTGTCACCCTGAGAGTATATATATTATTCAAGATCATAAAAAAATATTATAACTAGAACAAAGTTAAGTGGGGAAGAAGGAAGATGTAGTAATCTCCAAAAGTTGTGAGAGGGATGACGAATGCAGCAAAGTTGTGGGGAAACGTATGACCGCGTCGCCAGTTTTGACAAATTTAATTAAAATTTGGAATTTTACAAAAAAAATTAAGGAAAAGAAACACTGCCCTTTGGCCATATTTAAGGGTTTACTCGGATTCATATTAATTTTCTTATTGAATATTATAGATAGATTTATACTGATTTTTATATCAAAAGTTTATGCATTTAAAAGTGAGATTGAACATTGGTGTTTGGAGAAACACGAGAGACATTTTTTAAAGATAGTGTTGTCCGAAAACACCAGTACGTTGATTTAGTAATTTTTTAATGTGCTATACTGGAATTAAAAAATTAAAGTTAATAATTTAGTGCATTACTTATAAAATTTATGAAGATGTACATCTATTTGTACATAATTACATATGCAACAGCCAACAAGCCAAAAGACAGATCTTCCTTCCAGTTCCAGGGTATGCAAACAAGTTGTTTTATCCCATTTCAAAACTTGAAATAAGCTAAAAATGAATACCAACTTTAAGCCAGGCTTCAATTAATCAACCAGGATCTTATAGACCAAAAACAAGGTGGTTGGGGGGTTGAGAAAGTTTAGAGGGAGTCCACCAAAGGGTTTAGGCATAAAGCCAGTTTAAGACACTAACACAAATAAATGCCATATATAAATTGTAAAAAAGTGGCGTTTGGTGAAACATTTAGCCCCGGTTTGGATTGACTTCCGTTCGAATTTTGGGTGTTTCGTTGGGTGGAAAATAGGTTGGATCGCGTTTCGCCCGAAAATCAAACGAAAATGTTGGGAAAAAAACGGCCCCTTTACTAGCTACCTATACTAATATAATATTGCATAGAGCTGTGTAGCTGGCATCCTATTACCTTGGGTGTCGACTGGGTCTTTTTTTTTATATTTTTCTTTCTTTTTCCTTAATAGCCGTGCAATTTTTTCTTTGCACTAAGTTTTGTAGGACCCATATTTGAAAAACAAAACTATGATTTACTTTTTTAATTGGATGATTATCTTTAACTATTGTATTATTGCAAAATTGTTGTCCGTTTCTTCTTCTTTTTTCTTTTGTTTTTTGTTTTTTTATGAATAATAATTAGAAATCAAATAATTCACAAATTTTTTATTATATTTTTTTCCCTACCAACATAATTGCTCACCTAATTGTGAAAGGACACCCAACACATTTAGAAGTCATTTGCAAATCCTTTATTTTAGTCATTTGCAACTAGGTGAGCAATTATGTTGGTAGAAAAAAAAATATAATAAAAAATTTGTAAATTATTTGATGTCTAATTATTATCCATAAAAAAACAAAAAACAAAAGAAAAAAGAAGAAGAAACGGACAACAATTTTGCAATAATACAATAGTTAAAGATAATCATCCAATTAAAAAAGTAAATCATAGTTTTGTTTTTCAAATATGGGTCCTACAAAACTTAGTGCAAAGAAAAAATTGCACGGCTATTAAGAAAAAGAAAGAAAAATTTTAAAAAAAGACCCAGCCGACACCCAAGGTAATAGGATGTCAGCTACACAGCTCTATGCAATATTATATTAGTATAGATAGCTAGTAAAGGGGCTGTTTTTTTCCCAACATTTTCGGACATTTTCGTTTGATTTTCGGGCGAAACATGATCCAACCTATTTTCCACCCAACGAAACACCCAAAATCCGAACGGAAGTCAATCCAAACGGGGGCTTATTTTCTTTCTTCACAAAAGTTGGCATCTTTTGTTTAAAATCTACATATAGTTTCGTCGAACTTGGTGTTTCATGCCTAGTCCTGTCCATATATCTGCCAAAAGTGCAAAGGACTCTTTTAGCAAGTTACATAGACTGCATATCAAAAGGGGTGTTGTTCTACTTGATATTTCCATTTGATAAATCCACGATAAGTAGTTAGTTAAACTAGAGAATAAACACGAGTAATAAACATTACAATTCTAGTCGAGTAACTACGGTGAGCGCCACATCAACATTCAGAAAATTTCATTAGCAACCAGAGTGGTAAACTCGGAAATCCCCAGAAGAATCACGTTAACAATTTTCAGGGAATGGTTGGGACAACTATCCGTTTAACTTTTTATCAGCATAATTGTCTTCACTCTTCATACATAAAGCCTTTAACAGCGAAAAGCAACCAAGATCAAAATGATCTACTCGTCGCGCACCCTAGACTGTAATCCTAATCCCATTCTTATGTTTGCGCCGACAGATTTCATGTCTTTCACCTACAAGATTGACAGCAGCAGGTCACCCTATCAAAAGCGTAGTAGATCAAACACATTCCGCAGTGATTCCAAAGGAACACAGTCCTTTTTCATAAATTATTTAGACAGAATTGGGAAACCAGGAAGAAAATATAGAATAAAAGTGAAAACGTTAGGATGTGAACGATGTTCGTCACGGTTATCTTAGGAGCCCTTCCGTAAACAAGTAATAGTCACAGGTTGTATATATGTCAGGTTGTCTACATACATAAGTTGCAACGTGCTAGTGTGTATAGCACCACGAATCAGCTTGTTCTACATTTGGACCGAAGCATGTTAAGAGTAATTTTCTCAATCTCATATAAGGATTGCTTTCATTCACTCACCCCAAGTATATGTATATATATATAAACGTGTATGGTTTTGATTCTGAATAAGTGAGACCTAGTTCCTATGTGTTGCGCTTTAGTCTGGTTTGGGTAGCCCGTGGTGTTAAGGCAACACCGAAATGCAAGACTGATCACATAACACACACACACACATATTTATATATATTCATTATATCCAATTACAGTTCATTGCACCATCCCATGT
This sequence comes from Linaria vulgaris, assembly GCA_948329865.1. NCBI lineage: Eukaryota > Viridiplantae > Streptophyta > Magnoliopsida > Lamiales > Plantaginaceae > Linaria > Linaria vulgaris. Next base: position 38,636,958 of record OX415253.1, read on the forward strand.
ATCCATTATAGGCTTTGTTTTTTTCTTTTCCCCAAATAAAGATTTCAACCTTTTTTTTTCATGTACTAAAATCCGAACGAATTTATCGTAATTTAGAAAAGGAAACTGAAAATCGAGAGTCGAATTTGCTTACAGAGTAAACCCCGTTAGCTCGGAGGGAAGCTACGGCGGCAGTACCAGCGGCGCCGACGAAGAGGGAAGCGACGATGAAGGCCTTAAAGGGCATGAGGTGCGAGTCGCCGGCGTGACCCTTTGTGTAGACCCTGATCCCATAACCTAATTGGGCTGTGCTAGCCGCCGCCCACAACCACCACCCTTGCACCAACACTCTGCCGCCTGATTCCTCTTTTTTCTCCATTTCAATTCACGATTATTATTATTATTATTATTATTATTATTATTATTAGCTTCCATTAATTAATAACCAAAAAAAAATAGAGTATCATTTTTCCAATTAGCGGGGCCCAGTCCAGGACAGTGGGCACCTCCTCATGGGCCCTTATTGATTGGATTTTTGATGGACTTGGGCTCATATGGTTTTCAGTTTTTCACTTTCCAGCTCTGACTCAGAAGAAAAAAACAAAATAATTGCACCCGAATGAATGACGTTCTTGACTTCTTGTGCACCAAACCTGGCTAAAGTTACATGATAAAGGTAATTTATCTAACTCTTCATCATTTTATTTTTGAATATATATATATACTAACATAAATCATATTTTACTGTATATTATCAACAGCATAAATAAAATCAGTTTGATTTCACTCACTATTATCAATGTGGTTAAAGTCGTCGGGAATAGGCGACGGATCTCCCATACTTGCAAGAGGGAATAAATTAAAGCTCCACATACTTATTTTTGTAGTGCGTAAATCCAGTAGTTTTAAGAGTAAAAAATGCATCATATATCTTGCGCTTTGTGGGTAGCCCAAACTTGTGAAGCCTACCAAAGAGCTGCCTCCAGCCATTTTAATTTGAGGGCCTGCTCGGTTGAGGTTTTAAAGGAAATTTGTATACAATTAATTAAAAGAAAAAAATTGCATTCATTTCCAAAGATAATTTAATTACAGAAAACAACATTTAGAGCTCATTAACTAATTCTTGCTGTTTGAGGCATCGTTGCTAGTAGAAGTGAACAATGTGTCATCCACGTTTTTTCTTTTTATGAGCAAGTGTCATCCACATTTGCGTAATACGAAGTTGAAATTTATGGAACTTGGGGACCCTCTGGTTGCCTCAAGAATTTTCCTTCAACTTTTGGAAATGAAATGCAAGTTCCCACTATTTCACTTGCAACTTAAGATGAGAAAAATAGGTTGTACATGCTAAATAATTCATTCCATTTACCTCACTCAATTTAGCTATAATAGCCTATCGATCGAAGAAATATTTCCTTTTATGAGGAACAGAACACCTTAAGCAAACCAAGGTAAAATTTGTTCTAAGTTTCTTCATACAGTATGAATGAAGTTCTCATTATATTATTAATCAAAAAAAAAATATCTCATATGCGGAAAAACATATATATATATATATATATATATCATATATCATATCAAAATGCCGCCATTGGATTGGTGGGTGCACCCATTTGATATTGACAGGATGCATTCCATAACAGCACCATAAGAATAAATATATATGATATTCTGATACCTTTATCTGAAAGTCCAGCCAACCAAATACGTACTACTACTACTACAGTTTTCTTCTGCATACATCAAATCACTCCGCAAAATTCAACACTCGATTCCCAACAAAACCCATATATATATAATACATAAACAAGATAATGAGAGAAACCAAAAATAACTCCCAGCCAATTTTGAAGGGGAATTCCAAATATGATGATTTTAGAAAACCAAAAGGAAGTTTCGTTTATGAGGCAAGGAAGTTGCATTCTTCCCTGACTGACATAGATAGATCAAAGCATCAAAAGCATTTCCAGACAGACAGACATGTTCCCAAACCTTTGTTCCTCAATGTTCTACCACTCTATTAAAATATGGATTTAGGGAATGTTGCAACATATTCTTAGACTCTCATATTCATCAAAACCATACTCTACCTATGTTGTTCACATCAAAAGTTTAACTGGTCAGCAATCCTCACAGTTTGCTATTCTTTGCACAGAAAGAATCTTCATGTTAATAATATATGTCCATATATACTAGTATAGTGTACAAGTATGGCATCCATATAATATTATTCCATTCTCAAAGCAGAAATTTGAATAAGTAAAGCAGCGTTCAACTGGCTGGCTGCCTTCAAACAAAGTTCTCCAAAAACCATCATAATTGGCAAACAAAATAAAATCTGAAAGAAAAAAGGCAAGTACCCAAAATAGGTGTTGTAAATAAAATCTTCAAAGATTATAACATATCCATATTCACAGCTGCATCTACCATAGATAAAAACCAATAATGATCTACTCCCAATTCTCTGAGATCGGCATATATATAACCAAAACCAAAAAAAATAAATATAAAAACCCAAAGAGAAAGTATTTTCTTCCTCTCAGCTTTACAGGTTACAGCAGATTTAGTATGTATACCTACAAAACCCATCACAAAAATATGGAATTGATGCACCTCAAAACCTCCACTTTTCAAAGCATATTGATTGATCCATCCATCCACCCATTGCTTGAATCTAACCCTGCGTACACAACAAACACATCTCAAATTACTAACACACAATAAACAAAAACCAATTATGATGAAGAAAAAGAGCACAAGACTATATATTTTACCTTCATATAATTTTCGGAAACCTTGTATGAATCGGGAGTTATCGATACCAACCACAACCCAGGAAACACAAACTGCAAACAGAAAAAGTAGAGATGTGAGGATCATATCAAATTAATAAGCCCAAAAAATGTATGTAAATCAAACAAAAATTAAGTCTTTTTTTTTTTATCTTACGTCCAATTGCTTCTGTATGTTCTTTGGTCTCTTCTTAGGCCTCCTTGGCGGCTTTGCTCCGGTCCAACCAAAGAAATCTTCCTCAATCTCCTCTTTCGATAGCGCGATATTAATGCTCAGCTTCCTCTTCTCCTTCTCCTTCTCCTGCTCCTTCTCCTTCTCCTGCTCGCCATTCCCCTCGTTTTCGCCTGTTTTGTGGTTCAAATTCCTCGAGGAGGAGGATTCAGGCATCGCGGTGGCGGACACGCTATTCTTCAATCCACCAATAACAAGACTCTTCTTACTACTCATTGGCTTTCGCGGCCTCAAATTCCACGTCTTTGTCTCTTCATCAACACTAGTATTGTTATTATTATTATTATTCTTACCCTCTTCCTGTACCTCGTCCCCTTCATCGCTACGATCAGCGGCCTTTACCGCAGCATCTTCGTCGTGTTGATTCTCCTCCTCCTCCGGTTTGCTCTTACCCTTATTACCGGGAATCTTAATCTTGATCTTCGACGATCGCTTAATTCCACCCGAATCGACTTCCAATACCTTCGATTTCTTCACTAAATTGGAGGAATTAACTTCCCCGTTAGGGTTGGGGTTCCTCTTCTTACGGTAACCAATCACGGAGCCTTTGCTCGTCTCCGATTCCGAAGCCGCCGCCCAACCGATCGGCGACTGTCTGTTCCATTCTCCACGAATCGGAGACTGTCTCACCGGATAATCAGTGTGCGGCGGCGGAGGAGGAGGAGTGTCGCGGAGAGGAGACTGGCGGTAGGGCGGCGTGGCGGCGGAGACCGAATCTCGAAGCGGCGAGTTGCGGAGAGGGGAGAGATTAGGTCGCCGAGAGGGCGAGTTGACGGAGCGGCGGCGCTGGTGGTTTCCGGAGGAAGTTCCGTCCTTTTTCCATTTGAGATGAGGAAGGTCGAAGTTGTGTAGCGGTTGAGATTTCGCCGGCGCGGTGGAAGCCATAACGGTGGTTTTGATGAGATCTGTCAACCGGAAAGAAAGAAAGAAAAAAAAAACTATTCGGTGTTCGATCGGCGGCGGAGTCTCATCGGAGAAGTGTGTGTGGGTGTAAATGTGTGTGTGTGTGAGAGAGAGAAAGAGAGGGTTTGTGATGAGAAAGAAAGCTTGAAGAGAAAAAGGAATTGTGGCTGTAGAGAGAGAAAGAAGAGAACAGTTACTGAAAGAAATATGAAACATGTTTTATATATAATATATATAGCCTTAGGTTTGTCGAAGGAGACACTGCATGGGGACTTAATTGTAATTATTGTTATGTTTCTTTCTTTTTTTTAACTTTAAATATAATTACTTTACAAAGTTTCTGAATAATTATAAATAATTCATTGGAACTTTAGCAATATGAATGAGAAAATATAGATGAATTTTATGAGCAAAAACTAATAAGTTTATGTTATAAATCACTTTTCGGAATGAATTTATAAAATCACTAAGTGGAAATTATTTTGCTTTATTGCCTTTTACGCTATCATTTTTCTTTTATTTGCAATTTAATTTGGACTATATTAATTTGGACCTTCTTACTTCTTATTACAGTAAAACTATATTAATTTGGACTCTTGTTATCTTGTAGAAATAGTGAGAAAAACTGAGGCAAAATGACTGAATCTAATTTAACAGAACCGGCCCACTATTGTTGTCGGGTCCGTCAGAAGTTTCCCAGAGAGATTTGTGGATTTGCCCTTTTCAGGCCCAGTCCAATGAGAAAAATTAAATTAATTCTTGCAATCACGCTCATAATTATGTAGTGCAAAAAATATATTATTTCCTCAACAGTATAATTTCGCAGTGCAATCTACTACATATTACATCAATTTATACCGATTGCGTGAAATAATAATTAAGAAGAATCACGCAAACACCCCTAAGGTATTGTGTAATCACCAATGTTGTCAAAATCGTTGTTAGAGGCGCGCTCCGAGCGAAAATCGAAGAAAAACGCGTAGGAGCACTGCTGTTGGGCGTGTTTTTCCTAAAGCGTTGTTAGAGCGCGCTCGGGTCGCGTTCCAAGCGCAGGACGCGCTTCAAGCGCGCTTGGAGCGCAAGTTCAGTTTTTTTTTTTTTTTCGGAGCCCAGCCCAGTTCTGCTTTCTTTACGAGTTTAGAGTTTAACTTTAGCCCGATAAAGTGTAGGCTACGGAAAGAAATAGTGGGTTGTTCAATTAAAGCCCAAAACCTATATTAAATGAAGTAGAAAAAAAGGGTTTGTGGCAAAAAATGGTTCACAAATTTCAATTTTAAGTATTTCTTTAATATGTTTTTTTATATTTTATATTTTTTGTGAAATCGACTATAAATGATCTTTATGGATATTTTTGAATCTGAGAAATATTGGTTTTAGACTTTTAGTTGAAATATGTTTTTGAACATTCTGAAGATTATATTATTTGCATCTTTTTGTTCTAGTCAATATTTTTTTCAATGTTGTTTACGTAATTATATTTTTATATTTGAAATAAAATAAAAATGCCAACATTTGTGGAGCTTACGCTTAACGTCTTTGAGCTTACGCTTCGCTTCTAAGTATGAAAAACGCTCGCCCTGCGCTTTTCGCCTTTCACAACACTGGTAATCACCTACCAGCCAGGGGCGTATCCAGGAATTTAAAATGGGGTGGGCTAAGAACTAACATAAAGAATATTATTTTGCTTAGTATAAGTAAAAAAAATTAAAATAACAAATCATATAAAGAGTGACATAACATTCAAAATAAAGTTGATTACATACCATCAAAATAAGAAATAAAAGTACTACACAAATTTTTTTCTTCGGTCTCCCATGGTATTAAATTGATCAATTATCGAATGAGTGTCGATATTTTCAGCCAACTCTCGTTCAATGTAAATAACCATAGAATTCGACAAGTATTCATCATCCATTTTATTTCTAAGGACACTCTTAAGACATTTCATTGCAGAAAATGTACGCTCTGTTGTTGCAGTAGAAACCGGAAGAGTTAAAACAAGTCGAATCAACATGTCAATCAAATTGTAGTCTTGTGCCTTATTTGTCACAACTAATTTTTGACATAAATCCGAAAGTGTTGATATATTCTGAAATCTCTCATTCTGAAGTACGTCATGCTGGTAATGCCCCAATTGACTTCTCAAATAATGCATTTCCTGATTTGTGAAATCACCACGATAGAATTTCTCGGCAAGAAGACAAATTTGATTAATGTCGAACAACTTGAAACCTTCTTTGGGTTCCAAAACAGAGCTTAGCTTCAAAAGCTCTATCGCCTCATCACTAAATCTATTATTAAGCTCCACCATTTGAAAGTCTATTGCAGAATGAAATACATCAAAGCGATAATGATGTTCAACTGTGATTGAATCCTTTTGCTGACAACTACGGCCCCTGATTGTTTTGTGAATACCATCCATATTAGGTATATCAATGTCATGTTCTTTACAATGTGATTTTGCAAGTCCAAGAATAGAATCAAAACCTTCATCACACAATGCCTGAAGTAAAGCTTTTGTGGAAGAAACCTTGTCCATTGCATTTAGAATATCAAGTGACTTGCGTTGTAAATCTTGACAAAGGAGATATGTTACTCCCATGATGTTCTGCATTAAATATAAGATAAAGACAAAATAAAAAGATCTCATCATATTCAAGCAATTAAAACCATCTTCCCTGATTGAGGCAGCGTTCCCTTCACCCATCATTTCTTCTAAAACAATAATCACAGCCTTGTACATATCAATTAAACTACATACTGATTCAAAATGGGAACTCCAACGAGTCTTTCCAGCACGTTGTAATCTACCAACTTGATTAGCCCCGTACCACTTCTACGTTCACCATTAGCTAGCATACGTGCCAGCAACTTGTGCACAATGGAGTTCAGTAACCCGTTTAGAAGAAGCACTAATAACATTAACAATAGTACTTAGTTTTGAAAAAGAACAACCAAACAGACATTTCATTCTCAGCGGGCCCCATCAAGCCAACTGTAAGCGATGAGCAAAGCAATGCACGTAGTATGTATGTGGAGACTCCCTTAATAAAAGGGCTTGTAAGCCATTCCATGAGCCACTCATGTTACTAGCTCCATCATATCCTTGACCTCTCATATTGCATAAATGTAAATTATGTTGAGCAAGGACATTACATATTCCTTCTTTAAGGTTGACGGCAGAGGTATCAGCAACAGAAACAATTTCAAAAAAGTGCTCTTGTAAAATACCAGCAACATCAACAAATCTCAATACAATTCTTTACTTGATATGTCCTTAGCTTCATCCACTAATATACATAACTATGCATCCCCTATTTCTTCACGAATTCTAGTTCTCACTCTGTTAGCTAGAATATGCAAAACATCCGTTTGAATTATTGGAGCTATATACATTGCATTCCATGGGGCATTCTTTAACACAACAACATCATATTTAGGGTTCATTCTTCCTATAAGTTTGATCAATCCAATAAAATTACCTTGATTCTGAGAAGTTGAAGATTCATCATGCCCCTTTAATGTAGACCCTTGAAGACTAAGCCATTTGATATATTCAATCTATGGCCCAAGTGTTAATCGACTTTTCCGTACTTCCTCTGAAGTCTGTGCATTCATAACTTTATCAATATGACGAGTTGCATTTCTCAAAGCATCAATAGAAATAACAGCATTATTATGTGGTGAACAAGGACCTCCCATATGCTTTAACAACGCAGATCTAGGCACATCAAGAACTCGTTTCTAATTTTTAAATCTGTAAACAGTAAATTGACGAGCAGGCTTCTTATGATTAAAAAGATAACAAGGAAATCAATATGCTGCATCTTTCACAACAGAGTACTCTAACCAGGAAAAGTGATCAAACCATGAGCTTTGAAATCGTCGATTTTGTATTCCAAATTCGGTCGTTGGGTACTCGGATTTCCTAGGTCGATAGGGTCCCAACTCTATATAATCTTGTCTGATCTTGTCTCTTTCATTGACAGGATATTGAGATATCATAATACGCCGGCCCGGATCTCGTTCAAGAGTACCAATGTTCTCTTCAATGCTTTCAGATTCCGGAGGGCCTTGGTCATTACGATTTGAGACATCATTTCTTGATGGACCATTATGACTAATTCTTGATGTTTGCTCCTTCGGTTTGAAAAAAGATAGCATAGTTTTTCTCTTTTTAGGTGCCATTATAACCTGTTAAAATACATTGACAAAAGTTAAAATACAAATTGAAACACACATTCTGTTATTGAATGTAAAAGTCTTTTAACATGTAAAGCATATATATACAATTAATGAACATGAGTATATGAACAAATCATTTCATTATTTTGTATTATTTGTAGTAACGGGCCATTATCTAAGATTCTAAGTCCTAAGATAGTAAGATTTCACCACTTTCATATTTTATAATTATTAAATCAACAAAACATGTAAATCTAACTAATCTACAAACACTTGCTCTGTTACAGTGAAAAATCATACAAACTACCAGGGGCCTGCACAAGTGGAAACCTAAACCTGCAAGCCAGTAATCAACCTAAGAAAGAAAACCAAATTACAGTTTCCTATTAACCTTCACAATAAAAAAAACAATGGTTACAACCAGAAACAATATAAGAAATTCGGTCTGGAACTTACATTTTTCATTAGTAAATGAATACAATGTCAACAATTGCCACAACATGAACAATTGGCAATTTACAACCTGAAAATTAGATAAAAACAAGTTTTTAAGCCCTCCATATTCCGGAGTTATCCTATCATGCAATCCATCCAAGTATGGGGCATCAGTAAGAAATGTGCAAGTAAATGTTAAGAAAGAATATAACAGTCAACAACTAACATTTTAAATTCCCCCTGCAAACTACACTAAGCTTCATAAATCATATTAATAATCACTAAACAATTCAATTACACAACAAAATTATAAAACATGTCAGTCTATTCAAGCTAATTTTTTATAAAACTGAATGCTTTTTTTAATTCTTTCAATAATATATATATATTTACATACCTTTGTTTCTTGGAATGTTGACTGAAAATTGAGAAATTCCTTGCTTCCTATCAGCTGTTGCTTGTGAAATTGTTGTGCAAAATCATAGAAAAAGGAAACGAAAAATAAAAAATTTAGTTGTTGCTGCGCCAAATAACCAGAGGAGAAGAAGATGCTAGGTTTCCTTTTTTAATAAATTTTCTTGGCAAGTAATAAAGTAGTAAACTTATCATCATACAAGACAACAATTTCCTCTTCTTGGACCACACACTTGGACCACACATGTTTAATGGATCAATTGGAAAAAAATAAATTATCTTGTTGGACCACACAAATAATAAACAACTTTCTTTTGGGCTAAACTAATTCTTTTATTTAGGCCCAAAAATTTATCATTTAAGTTTTAAGTAGTTTTTTTAATTATATAAATTATATATACTATATAAGATTAGTACTAATTAAATTTTTGTTGGAAAATTAGGGAGGGTTGAAGCCCTCTCTAGCCTTCAAGTAGATACGCCCCTGCTACCAGCCCCTCATGTTCGGAGCAATTTACAAAAGCTCACGCGGTTAACTTCAGCTTGAAATATGTGATTTTTTTGTTGAATGTTATGCCTTTCAATTGTTCTGCATAATGACTTAAATATAAATCAAAATTGTTTAAGAAATAGAAAACCTCAAGGTTGTCAGTTGTCCACATACTTAGATCACTACAAGATTTCGCAGTATTAGCTACCGCAAATTAGCTACCGAAATTCCATAGTTAGTCATTAGCTACGGAATTTCCGTAGCTAATGAGTTTACCGACGGAATTTTCGTCGCTTAAATTATTGTCGACAACCAATCGGTGGCCTCACTTATTACTGACGGAATTTTCGTCGGTAATTCCGTCGCTACGGACAAGTGGCGATGAAATTTCTGTAGCTAATGACTAGCTACATAAAATCGATAGCTAATGGTTCATACCGTTGACATTATCTACCGCAAGGCGGTAGCTAATGGTTCTTACCGTTGACATTCGCTAGCTACTGCGTAGCGGTAGCTAACTGTTTTTACTGTTGGCACAAATTTAAAATTTTGATTAAACCCTTTACCCAGACCCTAACAGTAGCGACCAAATGGCGGTAGCTAATATTTATACCCTAACAATACCTACCGTCAGTCCGTAGCTACTGACTAAATCAGCTACCGCAAGTCGGTAGCTACTAATATTCAAGTGCTTAAAATTGTGATTTTTCGACGATTATTTTAAATATAATTGGTTGTTTGTTATCAATTACGTCAATAACAAGTAATAATTAATTAAATAAACATAAAATGATGATTTTATTGCACAATCAAATGACATTACTGATGTCGGTTCATAATAACAATGATACATAATGTCCTTTGTTTGTCAATAGTATATATATGTGTATCAGTGTATGTATCTCCCAATAGAACGTTAAATTAAGAATGTAACTTCACATCATAACAAATCATCACATTTCATCAATACATCAATCAACACGTCACAACGATTTTTCAATCACATACACGAGACATGATTAAGTGTATAGGTAATACTAATATATACGTCACATAACAATACATCAATCGTAATAATAATTCAATTACTAACAAATTAGTTAATTATTACTTATTATTGGTAATATTACTAAACTGAAAACATATACAAAGCAACATCACACAAAGCAATATACAAAATAGAAAAGAATTTAACATTAGCTACTAATATTTAACGGACATTAGCTACCGCCAGCCGGTAGCTACTAATATTCAACGGACATTAGCTACCGCAAGTCGGTAGCTACTAATATTCAACGGACATTAGCTACGGCAAGTCGGTAGCTACTAATCTTCAATGGATATTGCTGCAGAGTTTCCGTCGCTACTTCATCATTAGCTACCGAAAGTCGATAGCTACTAATATTCATCCTGGTGGAACTCAGAAAATTGACAATTAGCTATCGATTTTCGGTTGTAAAATTTTGAAAATTGGGCATCCAAGTGCGGGAAATTCAAACTTTCCGAAAATTTAAAAATTTTGACCATTAGCTACCGATTTTCGGTAGCAAATCGTCGAAAATTTGGGCGGCCAAGTGCGAGAAATCCAAATTTTTCTAAAATTCAAAATTTTTAATCTCATATTATAAATACCCCTCAATTCTTCAATCTACAAAATAATCCCCACACTTCTCCAATCTAAAAACAAAACACTCTATTCAAATCTTCAAAATAATCACAACACTCTCTTCAAATCATCAAAAAATCCTCACTTCTCTAATCTAAAAGATCCTCACTTCTCCATATCATTATTTTATTTTCTTCATATCTTCCAATATTTTTCCATTTATTACAACACTCTGTTCAAATCTTCAAAATGTTTCTCATTTCTCAACACTTTGTTCATATCTTTAAAACTTCCAACCTTTTTTATTTTACAGTCATTTTGTTAAAAAATCTTTCTTCACTTATTTAAATGCTTGATAGTATTAAATTAACAAATCAACACTGATTTTCATATTGGTGAAACAATAAACCAATAATTTTCCAAAAAATTTCTGGTTTTTTTTTAAATCTGTGAATGTTATGCGGTAGCTAATAATATTCAAATTTTTAAATATTATTAGCTACCGCCAGTCGGTAGCAAACTATTTAAATGTTAGTAGCTACCGAAAATCGGTAGCTAATGTTCAAAGTTGTGGCGACAAAAGTGGCGACGAAACCTCGGTTACTAAATTGAGCGACAGAATTTTGGTAGGAAATGTACACATTAGCTACCCAAATTCGGTAGCTAACTTTCAAAGTTGTGGCGAATGAAGTGGCGACGAAACTTCGATTACTAATATGAGCGACAGAATTTTGGTAGGAAATTGCCACATTACCTACCGAAATGTGGTAGCTAATTATTAGCGACGCGATTAGTATCTACCTAAAATTAGCGACATAAATTCCGTCGTTAATGATCATTAGCGACCGCATTTGGGTCATTACCTACCAAAAATGCGGTAGCTAATAACCGAAAATCTTGTAGTAGATGTACATTGCATATGGTGTTTCTATAATAAATACATACCATAGAGGTATTTGTGATAATTTTCTAGACGCTAAGGACTTCCATGTAATTACTATAACTTTGTTATTTCCATGAGAACACACATAAAATTGTTTGTATCAAAACTAGGGGCGTGTAAGGCGTGAACGTTGAAGCACGAGTAAGAGAAACTCGTGTGTTGCCACGATTAATTGACTAACACAAGGACCACATCCAATAAGACCAAGACGATGAGGGAGAGTTTATGTTAGAAATACTATTGCAGTCATAAGTAAAAGTAAGAAAGGTAGGGGGAGTATACTCTAGAAATCATACCTAAGTGTCTTTCAAAAATCTGAAGTTGGAACACTGTTGTCGATCCATTTCCACCAATATGTTGGCTCTCAAACTAATTTGACTCTTGTTTAGGACTTCCGTAACGCGGCTATGGCAACCAATCTGCAATATCGTTGCCTTTTTAGAATGCAGTTCAATCTTTCCATGAAGGTTATGTAGCCAAAGTCTGATTTCTCCAATTGGGATGATGATATTCAAGATACCACATCTTGCTTGTTCAATAATTTGCTTGGCAACACTCGTATATGTTCCAGTATGACATTTTAGATGCCTCGCTCCACACAGATTGGAAGTCATTTATCGATAGTTAAAATCTCTTCTTTCACATTAGCTATTTCTTCAAGCGACAGGGGGACACCCACAAACCTTGGCCAATAAGGAGTCTTAGTGCCGCCTCCACCTGCACCAGGGTTCCCTTTGTATGGATTCATCTTTGTTCATTTTTGTCTGGATTAATACAATCATGTCATCTCATATTTGTGCGCGAACTTTTGCAATTCGCATGGTGTCACAAAGTAACTTGTGTATTTGTCATATTTAAATGAATACTTTGTAAGGGACCATGTATTTGATCTGTTGTCATTTCAGTTAGGGCACCTCATAGGTGCATGATTCATTGTTATTTAAGGTTGGGTACCGCGTAGGTACACATGTTGTTGGCGTTTTAAGTAGGGTGCCGCATAGGTACGTATGTCTCTGTCGTCATAGGTATCGTACCGCGTAGGCACGTATTTATTTGCATTTAAGGTATGGTACCGTGTAGGTAAATATGTCTCTACCGATTTACACATGGTAACATGCAAGTAGGTGCTACTCTGCCATTTTCAGCATGTTACCGTATAAGTAGATGTGACTCTTGCCATTTCTAGCATGTTTCCGTAAAGGTAGGTGTTATTTTGCCATTTCTGGCATATTACCGTATATGTAGATGTTACTCTCTATTTCTGACATGTTTCCATAAAGGTAGATGTTACTCTGCAATTTCTGGCATGTCTCATTTGTGTTGCCAACATTGTCCGTTTCCTCGTTTGAATTCATGAATAAAAGAGGATTTCAGAGTCTGTTTATATATTTTCTGTCATATACTGTAGGATAGTAAATAAACAAGTTACCTGATAAGGTATTTTTTGGCTTTTCCTGTAGGATAGGAGATAACTCTACTGTTTTAAGGTATTTTCCACCTTGTCCCGTAGCACATAATTTAAGTCTACATGTTAAGGTATTCTCTGTCTTATCCCGTAGGATAGGAGATATGTCTACATGTTAAGGTATTTATCTGTCTTATCTTGTAGGATAAGAGATACGCTTACTAGTTAAGGTATTTTCTATCGTATCTCGTATCGTGAGGACTTGTTTGACGACTAGTATTTGTTTTTTTTCTTTGAAACTTCCAGTCTAATTTTCTTGTCACTTACCTTTCAATCGGTGGATCCTTTGTTGTTTCATCATCTTGTATGGCTTTGCAATCATTGATGAAAAAATGTTGTCGAAGAATATTTTATATTACTATGTCAATATTTTGTATTTTCTTTGGAATAATGCTCATTTATGAAGGGGTCTATAATACGTTGAGTTTTTCTAGTATTTGTCGCAAAGGATATATGGACATTCGCCCTTGTAGGCAGCTTGTCATGAGGGCGAGGCCTCTTACCGTTGTATGTAGAAATCATCGTTAATTAGGCCATTGTATATGAGCGATCTGTTTTGAGAGCAAGGCCTTTGGCTGTTGTTTTAGCCTATCTACCAAAGGGTATATGGGCAGTCGCCTTTTCAAGCGATATGTCCTGAGAGCAAGACCTCTTTGCTGTTGTATTAGCATATTTACCGCGAGGGTATATGGACAATCGCCTTTACAAGCGATATGTCCTGAGGGAGATACCTATTTGCTGTTGTGGTAGTATATTTACCGCGAAGGTATATGGACACTCGCCTTTTCAAGCGATATGTCCTGAGGATGAGACCTCTTTGTTGTTGTACTAGCATTTTCTTCTCCTCCTTATCTCAGTGGATATGGGATCTTTTTCTTTTCTTTTCTCCTTCTTATCTCGGTGGATAGGGGATATTCGACCCTTTTAGGTATTATTCCCAGTATCTTATAAGATATCAGAGTCACTTTTCTTTTGTGTTTTTTCTTCTCCTCCTTATCTCGGGAGTTAGGGGATATTATCCTCATCTTCTTCGTTGATGGAGTATGTCTATTCCTGCCAATTAAGCGGATACCAACATATGCAAAAATATACCATCTTTTTTTGTTTAAAGCTGCTAAGGACTTGGGGATAAAATTCTTGGATACTACTCGAGAATTAACTTTATGTCGAGGATCTCGGGCGTCAAGTCTGAAAGACGTCGAATATGGAGAATGTTGAGTCTGGGCGATGTTGAGTGTAATGGATATCGAGTGTATATGTATATCAGGTAAGCTACTATATCAAGGAGTGATGATATCGGGCTTACGAGATGTCGAAGATAGTCTCCATATCGGGTGTAGTGTATCGGGAATGGTGTATATCGAAGGTGGATGTGTATATCGATGGTGGATGTTTATATCGAAGGTGGATGTTTATATCCAAAGTGAATGTTTATATCGAAGGTGGATGTTTATATCCAAAGTGAATGTTTATATCGAAGGTGGATGTTCGATATGCAGGTGAACAATATAACGTAATTAATATGACTTACCTTGATTAGCGGAGCACAGTCGAAACTTGATATGCTCCAGAGTTTTGATGAATTTGGGCCAGCCCAGAATCGTAAGAATGAGCTTCATGTAAAGCATAGGTCCAATGTCGCTCTAATACGCCATTGTTCTTGATGAACTCGATTGAATTTAAGGTTGCGTGCTTGTTTTCAAGTACATCCAAGTGTGTTCCCACAGATGGAGCCAATGATTTGGTGTGTTGTCGTATGCTGGCTTGGCAGGCTGACGAAACACTTCACATCATGTTGGTTCGGGGCTATGCTAGAACCAACTTTATCTTTTGCACACATGTACTCCAAGTGACGTGGTGATAGGACGGGTGGATCTTTAATAATTTCATATTGTACTCGGGTTATCCCAAGCTGCCTACGTATCCCTCTTGAGAGAATCAAGCCAAACGTAGTTCATTTATCTATTCTGATGACCGAGCACTAATCGGGTTATGTGATTCACTTGTTTTTGCATTGCGCGACTTCACGGTTTTGACCATATCTATTTGTAGGAAGATCCAAACCTTGATCTGATTCTTGATACGGGAAGTAGACTCCCTTAGCTTTCCGAACATATAATTTACATGTCGGGGAGACATGCCAAATATCCTCTATATCGAATACCATGTCGAGTATTTCTGCAGGGCCTCACGATATCGACCATATCTCGATGTACGTATATCAAAACCTCGATTCGCTTTTTTCCTATAGAACGATATCTCAAATATCTTTCATTAGATATAAGGCACACATCAAAAGGACTTGTCCAATACAATATCGGGGATCAGTGGATGTTGAAAGTGATGACATGTCAGGGATGTATATTTGACATACATGGGTATGTCGAATATGATATTCAATATAGGAGTTGTGGGGAGCTCCCATGACTTTCTCTCTCATTTATGGCCAAACGAAGGGGTATTTATAGACAAAAGGCTAGGGTATGTAGAAAATGGCATATCGGGGGTGTATATCGAATATATTCGGCATGTTGTCCTAGATCTGCGCGGTTCCACCGTTTCAGACATAACTTTCACTCTGGAATTTTGAATTGCAACTCGCTTGCTGCATTACGATCTAGACATTCGTGACTTTCCAATGACATACACAAATATTGGTAATCCTTGCCATTGTGGCATCCACGTGATATGACATGTGTATTTTTACTATATTATTATGTAGTATCAATATACATTATCTATTTTCGTTTGTTTATAACCTTTTATATATATATATATATATATACACAAAAGTGCGTTAGCTCTTAAAATGTTTAAAATACCAACTGCACCACGCGCAAATTTAGTCTCGCAGGCTCTGCATGGACAATTTTATTCACAAATGAAAAAATCGAGGTGATTGTATAAATAATAGGGAAAAATGCAGAAACCTATCCAACGTTTGCCCGCTTTTGCACTTTCCTATCCAACGTTTCATTCCGGTAACACTTTCCTATCCAACCTTTAATTCCGGCATTATGACATCACTTTTCAGCCTTATGACATCACGTTGACATCATTTGAAGGGACAATTTAATTATTTTACATATTAGGGGGTGTAATGCAATATATAATTAATTTATACGCCCTAAATTTTTATTTTATGATACATTTTACATTTTCCAGTTTTTATTTTTTTGTTACTTCAAAAATATTCAAAAAATTTAAAACTAATAAAATTTAACTCATCTAAAATAAAGTAAATTCTTTTTGTTTACAAGTTTAATAGTAAACACTATCAATCTTTTTTTTTGAAGAAAACGTGTCTTCAAATGAATTATATTTTTATAAATTAAAACTTCTCAACAAAACTAATTAGTAATTTATACACCCTAAATTTTTATTTTATTATACATTTTATATTTTCCAGTTTTTTTTTTATTTTTTTTTGTTACTTCAAAAATATTCAAAAATTTAAAACTAAAAAACTTTAACTTATCTAAAATAAAGTATATTCTTTTGAGCTAATTATATTTTTAGAAATTAAAACTTTTCAACAAAACTAATTAGTAATTTTTTAAGCTTGATTTTGTAAGTTTGATTTATTAATTATTTAATAATTTAAAACTGAAAAACAAAACAAAAAAAAAACTTCATCTTCTCCAACACACCCACCCCACCCCCACCCCCCACGCCCCCACTCCATCCCCCTCCACACCCATCAAATCCACCACCACCAAACCCCAAATCCACCTCAAATCGACCTAACTTCATCACCCTCGCACTTCAATGAAGTCGATTTTCGATTTTATGGGATTTTAGGTGACGGTTTTCGAACGAGGGTTTGGTGGGTGGTGGATTTTAAAAGTCTAAAACCGAAAATCGACTTCATGGAAGTGCGAGGGTGATGAAATTAGGTCGATTTGAGGTGGATTTGGGGTTTGGTGGTGGTGGATTTGATGGGTGGGGGTGGGGGTGGGGGTGTTGGAGAAGATGAAGTTTTTTTTTTTTTTTTTTCAGTTTTTAAATTATTAACTAATTAATAAATCAAACTTAGAAAATCAAGCTTAAAAAATTACTAATTAGTTTTGTTAAAAAAATTTAATTTCTAAAAATATAATTCATTTGAAGACACATTTTCTTCAAGAAAAAGATTGATAACAAAAAGAATATACTTTATTTTAGATAAGTTAAAGTTTATTAGTTTTAGATTTTTGAATATTTTTGAAGTAACAAAAAAAAACTGGAAACTATAAAATGTATAATAAAATAAAAATTTAGGGTGTATAAATTACTAATTAGTTTTGTTGAAAAGTTTTAATTTCTAAAAATATAATTCATTTGAAGACACATTTTCTTCAAAAAAAGATTGATAGTATTTACTATTAAACTTGTAAACAAAAAGAATTTACTTTATTTTAGATGAGTTAAAGTTTATTAGTTTTAAAATTTTTGAATATTTTTGAAGTAACAAAAAAATAAAAACTGAAAAATGTAAAATGTATAATAAAATAAAAATTTAGGGTATATAAAATAATTATACATATTGCATTACACCCCCTAATATGTAAAATTACTAAATTGCCCCTTCAAATGATGTCAGCATAAGACTGAAAAGTGATGTCATAAGGCCGGAATTAAATGTTGGATAGGAAAGTGTTACCGGAATGAAACATTGGATAGCAAAGTGTCAAAAATGAAACGTTGGATAGCAAAGTGCAAAAGCGGGCAAACGTTGGATAGGTTTCTGAATTTTTCCCTAAATAATAATAATAGACTTTAATCCTAATTATTATTATTGAAAAACAGAAAGAAAGGAAGGGAGGGTATATTTGGTATTTGTGGCAGCTGAAGATAACTCTGCTCCTCTGCCGGTCCTATTCTGAGGAAGGAAGTTCCGTTCCAAGTTCCAACCATGTTTGTACTCTCTTTTCGTCTCCCAAACTCGTTCCCATGTAAGTTTCATAATCATAAAATACTATTTGGTACGTTTCTTGTTTTAGTTTTAGTTGTTAATAAGGATTCTGCTGATATTATATCATCATCAATTATCAAATGGTACCTACCGTACGACATTTATTTTCAGCTGGCACTAGTGGATCATCATCATTTTCTGCACAGACTAGACGCTTTTCAGTTTCTTGCTTGTGCAACTGCAATGGGTAAACAAACAATTAAACTCAACATTTGAATGAATTAACCTCATCAATCATGATTAGGTTGCTTATAATATATATGTGTTGTTTGTTGTTGTTAATGTTCAATTTTTAGAAGCTCTGAGGACATGACTTTTACTAAGCGAAGAGGAGGGGTTCTCCTGTTATTTATGGTGGGGTTAGGAATTTCTCCTGCATTGCCATCCTTCGGAAAGACAAAGAAGCAAAATCCGTTCGACGAAAAGCGGTTACTAGAGCAGAATAAGAGGGTACAGAGAGAGAATAATGTGCCTGACTCCTTCCCTAACTTTGTTAGAGAAGGTAGTAGTAGTAGTAGTAGTAACTTCTTTTTTATTTCAATTTCGGCATATTTATTCAATGCTAACACTCTTTTAGCCATTCTTCTAACATTTTTTTTTTAAAAACAATTGTCGTGTGCCGTTTCATGATCATGTGTTACCAGCACTGAGCTTTCTTCATCTGTTTCAGGTTTTGCAGTAAAAGTAGTCACACCAGACAATTATGTTACACGTGATTCTGGTTTAGTTCTATGGGACATTGCAGTTGGTGAAGGTGATTGTCCAAAGCCCGGGCAACAGGTTCCTTCTCTATTTGCAACTCTACTTTCTTCCTTCCTTCCTTCCTTCCTAAATGTACGTGTGTGCATGTTGCGTAGGTCACAGGGAAACTATGCTTATACTTCTTGGCTATGCCCCATTTTCCTGATTACACACTGATTCCTTGTAGTTTTAATAAAGATGACAGAGATGCCCGTCTCATTATTTTGTTCTTTTTTGTGAGAATAATATTAATATGCTTCTTCCTTCACCATCGCTTGTGGTAGGTTACCTTTCACTATATCGGTTATAACGAGTCAGGCCGCCGTATAGACAGTACATACTTGCAAGGCTCTCCGGCTAAAGTTCGATTGGGTACCAACGCATTGGTTCCAGGTTACAAACATAGTGAAGCTCTCTTACTTGGTTACCATGTTATGTATGAACTACCTAAGGCAGGACAATTTCTTTACAGGATTTGAGGAGGGAATCAAAGACATGAAACCTGGCGGGAGAAGAAGAATAATTGTTCCTCCCGATCTAGGACCACCAGTGAGTATTATATGTCTCTCTTCCCTTTAAATCAAGGCTGTGGTTATGCATTATGAACGGTGATAATTTCCTCAAGTTCCGTGGTTGTATTCTTCATTTTGTGAAATACTTCAAGTTGCACCACAGGGGTTCTTTTGCAACTCTTGGGTTTTTGGAATTACACCAGTTGGGTATCTGATGTTCATAACGTTAGCTGCCTGGGGAAAAAGTAGGATCTTATATATACATTGGTCTAATACCAAAACCTTCTGTTGAAGTTAAATCATCATAGAGTAACATCTAAAGCTAAGTTTACAAAAACACTCCCTAAGATTTACGCAAACATTACGGAGCTCTATATGAAATCTTTATTCAAAACTGAAAGTGTATTTCTGTATTAATGGAACTCTCAGGAGATATTTCTGTAATCAGAAAAAACCCTATGCTGTATCAACATATTAATAAGAATACTAAATAAAAAATAAAGTACCAGTTTGCACTGTGGATATTGAAAATTTGTGATATTGTTAATACTGTCCGTTTTCATGCGTTTTAGCCTTTTAGGCTTGTGAAAGCACACTATTTGTCAAAGATTTTTGCTTCTTCGTGTACTTTACTATCATTTGTCATTGACAGGATAAATGTTTTGTTCTTTAACAGGTAGGACCTTCCACTTTTTTCAGCTCAAAACAATATGAGGTTTTTGATGTAGAATTGCTGAGCGTTCAAGATTGCACAAGACGAACAATCGGATTCTATTCGGACGTTGTTTGCAGTTGAGCAAAGATTCTCTCTAACTGTTGAATCATCAAATCCAAAGCTGTGTGTATTCTTAGAACTTTTTGAAGCAATGAGCTTTAGAACATCAAAATAGAAATAGAAAATGGGAAGGGACGATGAGTTTTGAGTCTTTTGACTTCACGAACGATGAAGAAAAGTGTGTTTTTATAGTCATTGTACAATTAAATACGTTAGGGATAATCTACAACTATGAGTTTAGTCTTTACAATAACTTGCTCCTGATATATGAATAATTACAATTTTAAAGCTTTGAAAATTTTGAAAACTCAGAAATTCATCTACTTCCATTGAACGTAGATGTCATGTTATTGAACAACCCGTAATTTTATGGGTTTTTGGCACCACAACTCTATTGTAATGTGCAAAAGAGGCTCATCGTCCCCTGTAAAAAATAAATAAGCATATTATAAGCATATTATCCGATGTAATCTTAAAATGGTACAATATACCTCCTTATAGAAAGAGGTGTAAGTAACTCACTTGCCAAATTTATAAACCTTATTGACTTAAGAATCAGAGGCTTCGCCCGCCTTATTTCAACCTTAGCTAACGTACTTTGACAAGTATGTAGATGTATTGCGTCCAAAGCTGCCTACGGCTCGAGATTAGTCGTTTTGGAATATTCGTGTAATTGACATGAACCCGTACGACAATACCAAAAACAATGAACATATGCCATTAGAGAATTTTATGGTAACATACACTTAACCAGTAAACCTAAAATCGTTTAAAGTTTATCCATGAGCACAGAATTTCTCAGTTTTCAACTTTCAAATAAGCAAAAACTTCATAACTCGATAATAAAGTAATAGAGGCAAGAAATACACTGCAATTCATAGGAAACTTCACCCTAACAGATGTATGTTCAGCGACATTTCAGTACCATATAGAAACTCAGAATCATACATGCATCAATGATAATTTTTACAAAGATAGTTTTTATTAGCTCATACTGTATAAATTACAATTTCTTGAGATTCACAGATAAAGCAATGCAACTTACAAGAGTAAATCCTGTACAAATACAAAACTATATTTAAACATCTTATGAGGTATAAAGAAAGTTTTCGATTCTCCGAATGGTGGGGTGGGTGCCTTACATAATACCGTACTCCCACTGAAACTAAAAATCGAAGTAATACAACAGGTACGTACATTAAGATGTGAAACTATTCAGCTTCTTCAGCGGGTGCCCTATGGTAAACAATTGACACATTTGAACTTAAGGGATCAGCATGATATTGGCCATAAAATGCATAAACACCAACCGTAACAACGCTAAGGACAACAAATCTAACCCACGCTTCGTAGTGCAGCTGTAGAGGGAAGAAAGAAAAAAAACAACAGTTGATGTTATGATTTAACTTGATGAAACCGAGATGAGCTGAGCTTATGTCAATGCACAAAATCAAAATATCGGAACAATAACAGGGATTCGAAGTACCTGAGCAAATAAAAAGATGTTCACAAATATGCTAATACATGGAACAATTGGAACTCCAGGACAAGAAAAACCTGGTGGATCTGTATAAACCTGCAACCAAATTGTGACCAAATTGAGTAATTATGCCTGTGAAAGCCTAAGGCAGCCTTTCTCGACAGTATCTAAATAACACCTATCACTCCCTTTGTGAGGTGTGGCCCAATTACCGATCTCTCTCTTATAATTCTAATAACTACGTAAGTGTTCCTTAAATTTTGAATGTCACGATAGACACATATTTTTAATGTTGTCAAACTTTAGGTGGTGAATAACTACTTAAACTCTAAGGAAATTTTCAGAAATCAGACTAAAACTTCAGGGTGTAGATGTAAATAGCCCTATTAACAAACATTTTAATCAAAAGTCAAGTTGAGCATTCTATGTATGTGAAACCCTATTTCCACTTACTTGCCGTAGATAAAGAGCTGCAGCAGAAAGGATAGCAACAGCAGCAGCTACAATCAAGAAAACAAATGAAACACCAACGCGGAACAGGACTCCAGCGGCGAAACCGGAACAGGCAATTGTGAGGAGGCAAATGATACCTTCTCCTCTTTTAGAAGTTGAACCTGTTGAAGCCTGAGTTGACGGCTTGTCCTTCCAGCGTAGAGTTACCACACATGCGGAAACAACAGAATACCCTGTCTGGAACAAAGCCATTGACAAATTTTCACAATCCACCCTCATCGAATTACACTCAAAAGTGTAGTTTCACCTATATAATCTTAAAACTATCCAGAAAAAGTGAAACTGTTCATGAGAATATAATATTCTTTATAATAGTGTAAAAGGAAAAATAGAAATAATAAATGAATGACCTATTTCATGCTCTACCTAATGTGGAATAAATATAAATGAAACGTCTAAAAATTAACATACCAAGGATCCAACTGATAGAATATGTGAGAGCACGTGCACGTTAAAAAGGCATGCCAAGATGCTGGCAACAAGACCAACCCAAATTTGTGAATGAATTGGGGTATGTCGCCTTGGATGTACTTTGGCAAATATACCTGGTAGTAAACCATCCCTTCCAAGACCAAGATATAACCGAGACTACTAAAAGAATGAACAGAAAATCAATCGTTGGTCACACAAGGGAAAAGATAAGTCACATAGTCAAACATAAGGTAAATGCAACCACCTGAACATAAAGCCCAACAAGCAGTGTTGTCGTAAGTCCAGCAACAGCACCAAAACTGATCAATACTGATACATATTTCAACCCCTTGGAGGTAAAAGCTTCAGCCAGGGGAGCATCTTCCCCGAGATTTTGATAAGGAACCATTCCAGTAAGCACTAAGCTTACGCCGATGTACAATGCAATACAGACCAGGAGGCTCCCAATTATTCCTAATGGCAAATCCCTCTGGAAATCGTTCAGAAAACAAAGAATGAAGTATGGTGAAATAAAAAAGTTAAACCATGAAACATATCGATTTCCCTTTAGCACACCTGGGGTCTCTTGGATTCTTCAGCAGAATTAGCAACTGCATCAAATCCTACGTATGCAAAAAACACTACAGTTGCTCCAGTCAATACGGACTTAAACCCATTTGGGACAAAAGGATCCCAGTTTGAGACATCAATCTTGAAAGCCCCGACCATAATAACAAAAAATACAATGAGCACCTGCAGCATATGTCTTGTTCTGTCAGCATGTGGGCTCCAGTATACTCTATTTAAACATGACGGAAGGACAATATTAAAGATCATAATTCTATCTTTCGTGCATGTTTTAACTACTTTACCAAAACAGAAAAGACAAGAATGAGATATGTAGAACCTTGTGCGAATATGTACAAATGTTAATTATTGCAGATTTAATTACAACTATATTTGTCATTTTTCTGTTAAATTATCAGTGAAACCAGCACAATTAACTATTAAAAAGACCACGAAAGCTTAAATCCTACTAAGATCTAGCTGGCAGTTATTTCAAGGATGCTGTTCTAACTTTATTGCCATAACTTGCTCTTTCCTGCTTTATTACAACCACCATTTAGTAACATCCCACAGCTGAGTCACTGAAAGAATTACTTAAGTTATCTAAACGAGTATCTCACGTACCTCTACCAGTCCTAGGAAAGAAACAAGGCATTTCCCTTAATCTCGACATGATGATTACTAATACTAATATATCTGCAAGATACTACATTCTACGTAGTCATGCAAGGTTCTCGTCCATGAAACGTATTTGATTAGGGCAACCCGGTGCACGAAAGCATCCCCGCAATGCAAGGGTCCGGAGAAGGGTCCCACCACAAGGGTGTATAAGGGGCAAGCCTTCCCCTGTCAATTTTTGACAAGAGGCCGCTCCCAGGACTTGAACCCGTGACCTCTCAGTCACACAGCAACACCTTTACCAGTGCGCCAAGGCTCCCCTTCCATGAAACGTATTTGATTACAGTTCTAAAATCTTAGTTTGGAAACAGATATTTTAGAGATTAAAGTTCTGTCTAAGATATAAACCAGTAGTAGTTTACTCAGTCACTTCTTCTGTTATATATGTTTACTATCGAAGAATAAGGAAATAAGTTTGTCTTATCAGTACAATACTACTTTCGAGCAAGGAAGACATCCTTAATTTTCTCTCCACCCGCAATTCCTAAGTTCAAATTGCAAGAACAAAACATGTAGGATGGTTGCAGAACCTTGGTCACAGTCATGACTGAATTCAGTATCGAAGACTCTCCAACACCCCGACACAGAACTATCGTCAAAAGCACGACGATAACAGGAGCCAATACATTAATAGACACTGGTCCAAAAATGTCTTCACCGTGCCCCACCCAACTCGGGGTATTATCCTTGACGAACGGAATCAGCTCTAGAACCGTAACCACGTAGCTAGCCAAGCTCCGCGCAATGCTAGCCGCACCAATATGATAGTCGAGCATCAACTGCGCGAACACTAGAAAAGCCGTGAGCTCATTGAAAGCCGAGTACGTGTACAGATACGCTCCACCAACAACCGCCGGAAATCGAGAAGCCAGCTCAGCGTAACAGAGTGCATTCAGCACACACGACGCACCAGCAATAGCAAAGCTAATCGTGACTCCTAATTACACCGCAACGGAAAATAAATCGATCATAATCAGGACCAATTATCAGATCTATCATTTTAGGTCAAATGTTAGTTACTAATGAGTTAATAGAAAAAGTATTCGATCGACTGACCGGGACCGGTATCTCGCGCGACGGTTCCGGTGACGACGAATATTCCGGCGCCGATGGAGGCGCCGATTCCGAGCAGAATGAGATCGAAGAGGCCTAACCGCCGCACGAGGCCATCGTCGGAGATGGTACGGACGGTGTTCTCCGACGGCGAAGGTAGTGGTTTCGACCTGAGGGCCGATGACCAGAAACGTGATAAATGTGGAGTTGATGACGTCATTGCTGAGCTCGTGTTGGAGACAGGTGTTGAAAAAGAGCAGGCAAGGCGTATCGCGATATTTATACACATTTGATGTATTTAATGATTTTATTTTATTCCAGTGTGCTTCATAAAGTGGTACACAGTGAATCAAATGATTGTACCCTGCAATTATTTGTTAGGACAAGAATTGTATTTCTAAGACCCCCCAAGGGTAGAACAATTGCAAGTACCCCCCCCCCATAACTTTAAATTACCACAATAAAATGGGTGTATTCACTATAGTTTTTTGTCATATTACTTTTACATCAAACCGAATGTGTCTATCTCACCAAAACTAAAACAAAAAAATATAAAAAAAAACATGACACTTTTTTATGTGTAACAATTAATAAGATATAAGTCATTATTTTGTGATATCTAATATGAGTTTCTCCTTTGATTTATAAGATTAACACATTTAATTTATAAGATTAAGTGTTAAGATAAATGCTTATTTTTCAATCTCTTTTTTTGTGTGCAAGTAATGGGTAATTAATCAAAATTTTGCTTTTTTGACCCCCTCTATATAAAGTGGAAACACATAACATTAGAACTATATGTTTGTTTATTTACATTTACTTTGTACCACATGTAGTTTTACATTTAGTAAATAAGTGGTGGAAATATAAAAAGAATAAGTTGGGTAAAAATAAATTAAATATATTTATGATGATGCAACATTTAGTATTAAAGTCAACCAGAATCGTAAAATTTTGGCCTATTTTCATTATAATTTTGATCACCTCTAAAAGAAGAAATAATATTTAAGAATCAGACTGAAACTTTGCTGCATGTTGCGAAATACGATTTTAATATATATGTATAATTAATTAAATACTAAAAATCTAAAAGTAAACTATTAAAATCTTCTTTTTTATATTTAATTAATAAACAATAAAATTGATCGTCCACGTAACCTTATAACTATATCATGTGAATATTTTGTTCGAACTCTTCTAATAAAGTATTTACTGCGGCAAAATCAGGATTTATCATAGGGGGAGGAGTGAAGTTTATATATATATATATATATATATATATATATATATATATATATATATATTGTTTTTAAGAATGAAGGAGTGAAGTTATCTATCTCGTATTATGAGATAAAACTACAAAATTCGGGCTTAACTTACTTCAGCTTGAAAAAATAGTCAATAGAATAAAACGAGAGATAAAATAATTTAGCTATATAGCCAAACGACTTCTATTATATAAGAAATTAAAAGATAGTATATGTGATATTGTTTAAATTAAAGAGCGAAGCTAAGATAAATCCTTTCTAGAGAAACCAATTTTCATCATCGTATTTTGAAACATTTTTTCTGATATTTTGAGGCAATGATTTTAATTTATGAAGACATTATAAATTCTAGTAATCTGTCATGTTAACAAGTTTTATATTTTATAACTCTATATGAATGCACCTTGAAATTTATTTCTCGGCGTTTAGACATAAACGAATAGAGTTATGCATTTTTCTAAGCAATCTTGCAGGTTGTCCCTCAATTAGGGAAGAGTAACACAAACTCCCAACAACATCGCCCACTATATGGAAATTCATGAATAAATCCCACATGGCACTTGTATCGTCAATATAACATAAACATCCTCAAATAACACCAAAGATCGTATTAACATTTAGAGAACAATATGAGATGATTAACTTTTGTCAAACCACATGTTAAGAGGTTACGTGGCATTCTTTTATATAGCACCGACCACCGCTGTATGAGATAAGTTGGTCTTCTACCTCCAAAGCACGTAAAGTCTTAAGTTCATTTTTTTAGATTTTTCATTTGATTGTCCTTCAATCCATTAAAAAAAGTTTATTTTGTCATTCTTGTCTCTTAAAATTATCTTTGAGGTTTTAGATTTTTATTTTGTAATACCATCAAACGAATCCGTTTGTTGTTCCAGCAAATAAAACATTCACTAATATAACGAGTATCATTAGCTACAATTTAATTAGCGTTGGATAAATCTATTTGATACAAACAGATAGCTAGTCCCATTATGTAGTCAAACTGAACTATTTGGTTCAAGCTGACGTCTGACAAAACGAATAAGCATGCAACCTAGAGTAAATCCACATGAGTGATAAAGATCAACTTAACCATACCACATACGGTTCAATGACTAAAAGCTAGTGAAAACTATAGGTATACAACTTTTCGCTGCCCCTAAAATCAAGATTTGATGAACTACACGAAGTTGGGTTTCTATATATACTTACACGCTTACATTAACAAAAAACTCTCCAAACGCTAATACCTTATGTTTATAGTGTATAGGCAGACAAAACGGTATAATATAGAAATACGCTAATTAGGTAACAAATTAGGTGCGACCCAATATTACTCAAATTTGATCCAAAATACTTCATGTTGGCTACTATGAATACTATCTGATCTTGAAAAACAAGTCTACAAAATGGACCTGATTTTAAGAATACGTAGACGGAATAATGTAATGAGATCAAAATACACAAAAGTAAGATGGTGGTGTTAATGTTTATAATGACAAAACCAAGAATGCAAATAAATACAAAATCTGTAATTAAGTATTATTATTCACCCTCCCTCCTCTAACCATCTGCAAATAGGTAATAGTAATATAGCATCAATGCACCTTCCAAATTGTTAATATTTCCAGTGCTATATAATAATATCAGCCCTGCCCTGCCATCCTACCACAAACATAAATTCCCCTGTAATTTGGGATTTCATCATTCATTAGCAAATACCCTTTGGCTTTGAGAGAGAAAAATAACAATAACAATAGAAGAAGAAGAAGGGGTGTTTGTGTTTGTGTGTAAGAGGGAAGAGGAGCTGGAAGTGTGTTGATACAATACTTCTTGCCGGAATTCTCTCCGACCCTTCCTCTCTTTTGTCGCCCTCTTATCTCTCTCTCTCTCTCTTTTATATATATATATATATATACATATGTGTGTGTGTGTGTGTGTATGTGTATGTGTGTGCATCATCATACTTGAGTGTAAGTGAAGGATTATCATCTTTTTTGCTTTGATTGTTTGAGCAAATAAGTGCCTGTCAAAACTGATGATTTAAGGGTTACCAAACAATCAGGTTTGAAATTTACATTTTGGTGTGGCTGTTTCAGTATTACCCGGAACTTGCATTTCGTTTTTTAGCTGTTTATAGATAAATTAGGGGTCTTCTTGATCGGTTATGGCCGGGTTCGTGAAATAGGCCAGTTTAAGGTTAAAGATCACTCCTTTTGCCTTGTTTTGGTTTTTTTCTTGATTTGGGATTGGAGATTCAAGTGCTTTTGAATTCCAGGTATCTGTTAATCAATCGTTGCCGTTGCCTTTTTCATGTGCATTGTGTGCGTGTCTCCTAGAGTTAGAATTTAGGTGGTTTTAGGTGAGGGGCAGTTGTTGGACTAATCCTTGACGTCTGTTTTCGAGTGGGAGTCAGTGTTAGGTTAGTGGTTTCTGGATCATCCGATCATAACCAGTTAATAGAGAGGAGCTGCACTCTCTCTATATAGTCTCACCAGGTAGTAATACTTCTCCCATTATCGTGAGTGTTTTTGTAGAGCTTGTATCTTGTGTATCCATTAAATTCACCTGGTTGTGAGATTCAAGCATGAGTAGGAGAGTTCGTAGGAAGATTTCTAAGAAGGGAAATGAAAGAGTGGACTGCCCTGATCTTGTGAAGAACGTGAGTTTAGATGATAATGGGGTGCTTGATTGGACTAGATTACCTGAAGATACAGTAATTCAGCTTTTCTCATGCCTGAACTATCGTGATCGAGCTAGCTTATCGTCCACATGCCGGATATGGCAGACCCTTGGCAAATCTCCGTGTTTGTGGCAGGTTTTGGATCTTCGGCCACACAAGTGCAACGCCCAAGCAGCAACATTACTTGCCTCTCGGTGTAAAAATCTTCAAAAGCTTCGCTTTCGCTCTCAAGAATCCGCTGATGCCATCATAAATCTTCAAGCCAAGAATTTACGGGAGATTATTGGAGACGGATGCAGGAAAATGACCGACGCTACACTCTCGGTACTCGCAGCCCGTCATCAAGCGCTGGAGTGTCTTCAAATTGGGTCAGAATACTGCGAGAGGCTCAGTAGCGACGCGATAAAAGCAATTGCAATTTGTTGTCCACAACTAAGGAAGCTTCGGA
This sequence comes from Linaria vulgaris, assembly GCA_948329865.1. Lineage (NCBI taxonomy): Eukaryota > Viridiplantae > Streptophyta > Magnoliopsida > Lamiales > Plantaginaceae > Linaria > Linaria vulgaris. The sequence goes on from OX415253.1 coordinate 38,666,485, forward strand.
TATCGGGAATTCTTGAAGTGCATGCTGATGCAATTAATGCTTTGGCGAAGAACTGCCATAATTTGATCGATATTGGATTCATTGATTGTCATAAGGTGGATGAGATTGCCCTCGCAAACGTTATGTCTGTCCAATTTCTCTCTGTTGCAGGGACAACTAGTGTAAATTGGGATTTGGTTTTGCAACAATGGAGTAAGTTACCAAAACTGGTAGGCTTGGATGTATCTAGAACCGATATCACCTCTGATGCTGCTTCAAGATTATTGTCGTCGTCGTTTAATTTAAAGGTCTTATGTGCTGTGCATTGTTTGAATCTTGAGGAACCTGCCTTTGTTGCCAATAACAATTATAAAGGCAAGATGTTGCTGGCTGTCTTTACGGATATTCTTCAAGGAGTAGCTACCCTATTAGCCGATATGCCAAAAAATGATCTGAACGTTTTCTCGAAAGCAAAGGTTAGCAAATCAGACGACTTCTCAAATTGGCTGGAATGGGTCACTTCCTATGCGATTTTACGCGTTTCTGAGATCAATCCACCTGGTCTGGATAATTTCTGGCTCAACCAAGGTACATCTTTGCTGCTTAGTTTCATGCAATGTGACCAAGAGGAAGTTCAAGAAAGGGCAGCTACGGCTCTTGCAACTTTTGTCGTAATTGATGATGAAAATACAAGTATCGACGTCAAAAGAGCTGAAGCTGTTACTCGAGATGGTGGAATACGCCTTCTCCTAAACCTTGCCTGTTCATGGCAGGAAGGTCTTCAGTCAGAAGCTGCTAAAGTAAGATTTCTAGTTTGACTGCTTTACCAAATATCCTTATCTCTCACGCACACATATACACTTATATATAATTATTCTTTAAGTTCACCTTAATTCTGAAATTAATCACCACTGCTGCTATTAGATCTCGATTCTTGTCCTTTTATTGTTGTTTATGTTTCCTTATAACGCAAAAATCAATTATCACCATGCATCTTTATCATCAGTTTAATTGAGCTGAAATCAATGACATTCAAACTGCTACCTTATGCAGGCAATTGCAAACTTATCGGTGAATGCTAATGTTGCTAAAGCTGTGGCGGAGGAAGGAGGCATTGACATTCTTGTAAATCTTGTTAGGTCTGCAAACAAAATGGTTGCTGAAGAAGCTGCAGGAGGACTTTGGAACCTCTCTGTTGGTGAAGGGCACAAGGTTTTCCTTTTATATGTTTCCCTTTTTGTATACTTTATACTTTGTTTATGTATCATTTTACATATTATTCCTTATAACATGGTGTATAAAGTCTCTATTCCAGGGTGCCATTGCCAAAGCTGATGGAGTGAAGACTTTAGTTGACCTTATTTTCAAGTGGTTGGTGTCGACTGGTGATGAAGGAGTACTGGTATTTTGCATGCATATTAATATTCGGTTTACCCTATGTGCAAGCATTTATTGCTTCATGATGCCAAATCTTGCTACTTCATAGTGCTCTAATAAGTTTGTACTTTGGTTGATTTCAGGAACGCGTGGCTGGTGCATTGGCAAATTTGGCTGCAGATGATAAGTGCAGTGTGGAAATTGCAGCAGTGGGCGGTGTGCATGCCTTAGTGACGCTAGCTCAGAGCTGCAAGGTTGAAGGAGTGCAAGAGCAGGTAGTTTTTCCAACAAGAATGTTAAACAATATGTACTTTATACTTGTACATGTACCTTTTTGATTGTCTTTGTCCAAATACTAATTAGGGATTCTGATTGGTCGCGACTAAAAAATGTAGCTTTTAAGGAGTCCCCAGTATACACGCAATGGTTTCCTAATAGCTAATCAGTTCTGAACCTATACCAATTTACTAGTATCGGTTGACTTGATTGTGGGCCACGGAACTCTTCACTATATCTTATGTGCCGCGACCAGTTACGTACTTCCAGAAGCTTGTTTTTTTTCTTTTCTTTTTCTGTTTGGTTAAGTGAGTAATATATCCTCGTTACTGATATTTATACAAGCGTATTTGCTTGTCCCACACGGTAATATAGAAGCTGATTTTTTTTTGTATATGGATGAACTATTAATAGAATTAATCGATGTCAAAAAATGGCTATCCTTTTCATCATTTAGTTTCCAGGGACAGTTTGGCATTGTATCTGAATCCTTTTGTGACATATATTATTTTAGGTTCACACTGCAGCTGCATTCCAAGAGTGAATCACCCTCAATATATAACTTTAGCCAAGACTCACCCTGCTTTATTTTCTTGTTTCCAAAACAAATTTCTACCTTGGAAAACGAGCTAATCCTACTGCTTCACATTAGTAATTTGCAATCCGTTTTCACGTCTTGTATGTTTGTCGACTGGTTTCCAAATTCGCAATTCTATGTCATTCATATTTCTACCTTCAACAACTACTAGATAAAAAAATAAATGGTGATCCTTATATGTGAGTCAAACTGTATGTAACTTTCAATCAATATTCAATTATATTATTGTCCAGGCAGCTCGAGCTTTGGCAAACCTGGCTGCTCATGGTGATAGCAATGGTAACAATGCAGCTGTAGGACAAGAGGGAGGAGCTCTTGAAGCTCTTGTGCAACTAACTCGCTCTCATCATGATGGTGTCAGGTAATATACTTTTAACCAACAAATTCATCAGCATTTTCTCCTTATTAGCATTTTTTTCTGTTCCCTTTGTATTTGGAGTCTACTATATCCTTGTGAGACAAGGTATCTCCACTAACGGCTGTTGTATAGGCAAGAAGCTGCTGGTGCATTATGGAATTTATCGTTTGACGACAGAAATCGAGAAGCAATTGCACTGGCTGGTGGAATTGAGGCATTGGTATGGTTTCATTTTGTTTATCCTCGATTCTTAAATTCTATAGTGTTTCTGGTTAGATTTTCTCTAAAGGTAAATGTAACGTAGCAGCTAACTTCTTTTAGAAGTGTTACTTTGTTGAGGAATACAAAAATCATAAGAGTTACTAAAGATTTGCCGTCATTTGAAGACACAAGTTTTTGGCAGACAATTTACAAAACAAAAAGACGAAGAAGTTAAAAAATTAGGTCACACTCGCTTTGAGCAGCCTCAATCAAGGGGGCACCCAGGCAGAATTTATATATTTAATATTTTTAGAGAGATTGCTTTCTGGTGAAAATTTTCCTGATAAAGTCATATGATATAGAAAACTATGACCGTTGATTATGTTTGCTAATAGTCAAAGATTGGTGAAGGTAGATTGTGGATGTGACTGCACTTTCTTCCTCTTATAAATTAGGACTAGAGTTTGTGATTCCTAATAACCTTGTACTTCTCAAATTCAATTTTTTTTTTTAAAAAAGGATTTAGGAGTGCTGGTCTTATTTCCATTGCATTTACTCTGTCTTACTTGCCTTCAACACCATGGATGTTTAAATTGGCTCTTCATTACTTTTCTACTCATAAGAGGTGTTTAAATATTCTTCACTGTAGGAGTGTTAAATCCAGCTTGAACCTTGATCTTATGAAACTTTTAAGAATCAATCAATTGATAAACTTTGCTACTTTTAGCATGCTGGCACAAATTATATTTCGTTTGTTAGAATTCTCAAGTTTGAGTGACAGAAATCTCTCTTTCCTCCTTTGCATACTCGAGTCTCGTAGTAGTAGGTCCTGATTTGTTTCTTTATAGTCACCGGGAAGTCTCCTGAAATTCGATGCTTATTAGTGGTTGATTTTCTTTTGAAATAATTGAATCCGCTTTAGTTACTGTACCTAGACAAACTTCTATAAAGGTTGTCTTGTAAAAAGACCTGTGTTGCCTATCTTTTGCTCTTGGTGATGATTATTCAAGTGTTTTTTATGTGCATGCAAACTTAAAAGCATATGCATGAGATTAAATAGCGGAGTGAGAGGTTGCATTTTTTGGTTTTTATTCACATATTTACTCCCATGTAATGAATTTTTACATGTTTGTTTTGGTATTGGTAAGCTTCTTGGTTCACTAGTGGCTGCGTTTGCAAGGTATAAAACTATGACTTTGCTGTACTTCTAACAGAAGTAATGACTTTGCTTGGAAACTCAAAAGTTTGAACTAATTTGCTCCAAAATATTTGTTTTCACCTTTTTAGGTTTATCATACTTAATTGATATCATGACTTTTATGGTAAACATTAGGAAAATTTTGGTTTTGTCCACGTGTTTTTGTCGTTTAAAAAATTGAATAACATTCATATATCACGTAAGTTCTGTCGGTTTCGGGTTTGTGGTGGATTAATGCATAGCAAATTCGACTATATCAATTACATTAAAGCGAGCCTTGTTTGCGCATCTCAATCATGCTGAAAGTAGCTGTTTCATAACAAACAGAATGTGAGAAAACTTTATAGTAAACCGTTTCATTAATTTATGACATTTAAGTTAACTTCAAGGGTTGAGTCTTAGTTTGTGTTTATGACTCTGGCTGCAATCAATTTCAGGCTTGCAGAAAAGCTTGTTTACCACTCAGGTATTTGTTATATTTTCCCGTCCAACATAAAAGGGTACACGTGTCTTTCACGCAGCGTCCTGTTTTAAATGATCAGTTGTATAAGATATTGATTTTTGAATGAGCATTGTTTTACCAAATTTAGTTATATATCAATAACATCAAATTGAGGCTGGTCCGTATTTACTATTTCACTCAGACTCAAAGCATCTTTTCTTCCCAACAAACAAAAGGTGACAAAAGTAGACGACCAACTTGTCTTACTATCTTCATCTCTTCTTTATCTCGCGTGAATATTTATTAGTATACATGACTGTCCACCAGTGACCAATTTCATGAGTGCTATATGTTTTTGGAAATCTAGTTTTTAGCTAATAGACCCACAAATTATATCAAGAGCTAAATAAAATGCGGACATTCAGTTATATATTGCCCCTTGAACACTTTCTTGTTTTTTGTTACTTTTCTTTCCCTTTTCTCTAGGGAATAAGTTTTCAGCTCACTCCCTTGTTTTGAATTATTTTCGTCTAGGTTGCTCTGGCACTTTCCTCTTTAAATGCTTCTCGAGGTCTTCAAGAGAGGGCTGCTGGTGCACTTTGGGGCTTGTCTGTATCAGAAATAAATAGGTATGTAGATAAATTGCTGTTATTTGTGTGATAGTTCTGTTTGTAGTAATGACTTTAGGTGGATTTCGATGTTGATATTTCAATTGTCTAGCGGTGTCAATCAGCTCTATGCCCATCAAACTTTGATGTCACGATTTATTCAAATTTGTATATAACTGAGATCTATTCAAAAGCGATTATTGTATTTTAATGAGCTTACATTTACTTTGTAATATTTCTGGTCCATAAATAAGTAACAAACCCCTTATGATAGAGCATCAGCCATATGCTTTGCTTCTCAAAGCACAATTAATAAGGTCAAAGGTGCTTACAGAGAACCTGCCCAAGTGTTGAAAAGAATATCCCTTGCCTTGTGTTGACGGTTGGTTTGTTGTATACCCCCCCCCCCCCTTCTTCTCTATATGTGTGTGTGTGTGTGTGGCTCTCTCTTTATGTTTCTTGTTTTTGGTTGTCATTGTTCTTGGCGGATCCCAAAGAAACAATGCATATAATACAATTAGTTCGCAAAAATATACACCCTCATTAGGAAAGTAAATGCATTACCTTTTGAAGATGCATAAATGACAACTGAATTAGTTATATGGCTTAGCTTGGCTCTAGTTTACCTAAAGTTGCTGTTATTTGGTTAAAGTCCATCGTGTTTCTGAAGGATATGGTCTGAGAAAAATGCATTTTTCATTTACTAGTTCCAAGATTTGTGATCCTCCAATGCAGTAATACAGATAAAAACTTCTACAGATCTTATAGTTGACCTGACCTCCATCTTTCCTTCTGAAAACTGGTTTCAACATACGATCTTTCACAGTAGAAGGGGGTGGAGAAGTTAGTTTTATACTTCATATGTGTTGTCTCCATATTCTATATTATAAACGTTTTTGTAGTGACATACATGTGTATATTTCCTGCATTTTACTTTTTTCTGTATTGTAATAACGGTGGGTCCGGCCTCAGTTCTTTGTCTTTCTTTACTTTTCATTTATTTGGAATAAAGTTACCGGAACAAAGAAAGGAAAAAATATTTGCTGCATTAGGTGCATTATTTCAATGATAAGTTAACCTCTGATTTATCTTGTATAATGATGTTCATGCAACCAGATTTACTTATTCAAGAAAACAATTTTAGATGTAATATCATAATCGAACAAGTCTTTCACTCTCAAATTGAACTACGTCTGGACTGATTCACGCATTAAAGTATAATGTTTAAAAAAAGCATGCTTGCGTCAAGATACTTAACTATTTTAGACTATCCTTTCTGCCTTAACTTTTGTTGGGGTTAAAAAAGTCACAAACAACGGAGATCAGTTGAATATATAAATCAATTCAGGTAATTTTATGGCATCAACTTCATTGTAAGATTGTAAAGTTACTGCATATCAGGAAGAAAAATTAATTAAAACATTAACTCATTGGACATCTAAGGATATTGTGTATTGCTGCAGATGAACTCGCCTGACATTTAAGGATAATGTGTATTGGATTGTACGCTCACGCGTGTCTGTTGTGTTATAGTTAGACGTTGATATGTTATTGCAATCAGATGCATAGGGTTCGATATTATCTCTCAGTGTGTTTAAATTTAATTGCCAAGGTGAATCAAAGTTACATACATAAAGAAATAATTTAGATCAGATTCACATGTATAATTTAATGCTGAATCTTTCATTTCATACTCGTGGTTCTCTAAACCGTATTTGGCCAATAGTTGGTAATATTATTATTTTTATTTTCTCTGTAATAGCATTGCAATTGGTCAAGAAGGAGGTGTGGCACCACTAATAGCGCTGGCACGATCAGATACTGAGGTAAGCTTATTAATGAACATCATTACACGAAAATTTTAGTTTAAATCAAAAATAACTAATATTGAAAAAGAAATGCAATTGACAGAGTTGAAAACTTCAACTGTCTTCTGCAAATTCCACTTAGAAAGTGATATCCTGTCCACTGTCTTCTGCAAATTCCACTTAGAAAGTGATATCCTGTCCATCAAGTTTAATCCTTGTTAAGATTTCAAATGTAATGTTTCGTAATTTTTTGAAAATGTTTAAAAGCTCTGACCCGTTTGCTTCTACCCTGAGAGAAAAGAAGAGGCTTTAATATATTTCTAGATCAAAACATTAGTTGCGGAGTGTGGAGTCACATCTTCATGGAAAATCTTACGCCTCTTAGCTGGACTTGTTTCTTTGTTATTATAACTGCATATTTCTGTCTGTCAAGTTTTAATCTAAAATTATTGGAGCTTTTTAATGTTTTTAATGCCTAGCCCAAGATAACGTCTCTGTCATGCATTTTTCTTCTTTCTTCTCTTCGCAACTTTTTGAAAGCTTTTGGAAACATATGAAAATAATATTTGGAGGGAACTTAGAAAGTAGGGACAGTTACATGTATCCATCCTGTCTGGTAAATTTCTGCAATTCGACCACATTTCTGGGAGTAGACTTGTGATTATCCCCCCAAAAACAAGAAGTTCCATTTTCATTGTACTGAAAATGGTAAAATTTTCATATCTTTGAAGCATTTAATTTAATCCTCACGTATATTATAGATTTATAGTAGGATACAGAAGGATCTCAGACTATGCATCAACTTTCAGGATGTACATGAAACTGCTGCAGGAGCTCTTTGGAATCTTGCTTTCAACCCCGGCAATGCTCTCCGAATAGTCGAGGAAGGAGGTGTTCCAGTGCTAGTCAAACTTTGTTCTACTTCTGCATCAAAAATGGCTCGCTTCATGTCAACATTAGCTCTGTCTTACTTATTTGACAAGAGGTACTTCCCATCTTTTAAAGTCCATATGTTTTGATTGAAGCAAGATTAAAATCTCTCCCATTCACTTTGGTATTGCTGGATATCTAGCTGGATTGTTTGAGGAACTATGGTGTTTCTTTTTTGGCGGTTTGATGAGTAGAACAGCCACGGTAATACTGTCAAAATAATATTCCTCGAGCTGTAATCTTTCGGGTAATTTTAGTTGCATCCTTTCGGGTTTGGTCAAGTTACGGAAACTTCCTTAGTGTTTGAATAGTTAAAGAAACACACATGAAAATTAAAAGAGCATACAGATATACTCTCTTGAGTAATAACAGGGACACCCCCAAAATGTCTTCGGTAGTTACTCAAATTTTAGGGGAGCTTTCTTTAACTAGGCATCACCTCATGGTATGCAGAGGAAATTATCCCTAAATTCTTATCTTGCCTGATTTAGTACTATATTATCTTAGTTGATTGACTTTTGATTCATGGCTTATATCTTCAAGAGAGTTTTGAATATACTAAAGCCGTTCAACCGTGACAACTTTTCTGATAGGAGGGAATGCAGAAAATTGATGAGAGTTATAATTATGCGTATAAAGTGTGTCGTGCAAATCTGACCAAAAACTGTAAAGGGTCAGCTTACAGATACACCACGTGAAAAGCAATAACCTAGGAGTTGACCTACAACTTTGCACCCATGACCCTTATAGTCTGCTAAACACGTAACACTATTATAATCCATGGGATATTTTTTGCAGCAGATAAGAGATTTTCTCTTGAAAGATACTCGTTAATTTATTTTATTTTACATTGTCAGTTATTATGGACAGGTTTTTATGCGTTTTTCTAATGACATGGCATCATTGATATGAATCAAGAATTTTTCTTAGACTAATTCCCTAAAACAAGTTAATCTTCCGGCTAGTTTGGTTGGAAAGATTGGTTAAGATAGATATGTAATCTTGTTCTTTAAGTGTTTGGATGGCCTAACTTCGTATTAATCTTGCTCATGTGGCGCTGACGTGGAGCCTCGTCAATGGATTAGGAATTTCACCTCAAGAAGCAAGATTGAAATTATTAGATTTTGCTGGATTCAGATGACCTTTTTGTCTTCTTAACAATAGAACAACTCTTCATGTTTTTGTTGGCAGCATTAAAAGACAATGGGCATTTCAGTTGTACATTCTTATTTAACCAGTCAAACTAATTATGTTTCATGTTTAAACCAAACTACAAATTAACACTAGGCAATTTAAAATAATTAACTCACTGACAGTACGGCCTATAATAGTATAATTGCACCAACAAAACTAGCGGTTAGTGAAGTTTTTTAGTGATGTGGTAGTAGGCAAAGATTGTCAGTTATAATGCTATGTTACTAGCTTAGACAATGCTAATAGATTCTAAATCTAGAATTTTGCTCTCTCTCTCTCTAAGGACTTCTAGAAAGAACATAATCTTACCACTACAAAAGGCAATAAAAAGTTTGTGTCAGCAAATCGAAAAAGTGGTGCTCTCTTTTTTGTTTGAGAGGATTGGTATTTGCCACAGCTTTTTAAGAATTTAATACTTCTGTGCAGAATGGACGAAATGATTCTTATAGGAACTACTGAATCGGAGGGCTTTTCCAAGGGTTGTAGCTTACGGGGTGCTAGAAATGTAGCTTTAAGAAACATCGAAGCTTTTATTCTGAGCTTTTCTGATCCTCAAGCATTTGCTGCTGCATCTGCATCATCAGCCCCTGCAGCACTGACACAAGTGACGGAATCTGCCCGCATTCAAGAAGCGGGACATCTCAGATGCAGGTTCATCCCCCCCCTCGCCCCCTTCCCTTGACCGTCTATTAGAAATTTTCATTCCTGAAGCATTAGTTTTGTAGTCATTGTTGCACTGAAGTCGGAATGTTTAATCGTCTGAGTTCAATCTTAAAAATGATAGATGACATAATTTCACCTCAGATTACTTCTTTGTCAAGTGTCATTTTAGGTTGGCAATTTGCGATTCATCCTAATTGTTAATTATTTTGTACTTTTAGTAACCCGCAGTGGAAGCAAAACCTATGTGTACTAATGACTGCATACTCATTCCCTTCAGTTTTGAATTCATCATTAATTTCTCTTTTTCTCTTTTTAAATATATGCTTGATTAACTATGTTCACTCACTAAATTTCTCAATGTCACATGCATGTATGTAAACTAGTGATCTTTTATCTTCTAAATTGTAATAAAGGATCTCTTTTATGTTTAAATTTATCATTTAAACATGCTTCGTTCATAACTATGGATAGTGACTTTAATAAGTGTACACTTCAAAGGCAATGTTCTAGGCTGCTTCATAATCAAATCTGCCTAGGACTGAATTCTGTTATTTGTTCATTAAGAACGTCAAAGGTTTATGCAGATCAGTCAGTTTGTCTTAAACTGTGAGTTATAACAAAACAGGTAGCAGGTCCATTATTTCGAGTTATTGCTATGCATGCATTTATGTATGCATAATTTTTTCCAAGGCACACTGGATTCTTTTTCTTCATTTCTATGATTACACTCTAGTACTAATTACATGTGAATAGAATATTCCCTAGTGCATTGGCCGACTGGTTTGCTGTACTGAGAGTTGTACCAGATGTCTTTGTTTCTTACCTACTTTACTATTTCATTGCTTGTTGGATCGTGGTTCTGGTAAATATATCTGATGTTTGTCTTGAGATTTTTCTCGACTTTCTAGTCATTAGTATTGATTTTTCTCTTTACTCAGTGGAGCTGAGATTGGAAAATTTGTTGCTATGCTGAGACATCCTTCTCCTACACTGAAGTCATGCGCTGCATTTGCTCTTCTCCAGGTATATTTCTCCCTTTCATAAAGACACGTGCACATGAGTGTTTCTTACCTGCACTAGGTCTATAGACCATGTGATTATAATTTTGCCATGTGGTGAAAAAAATGTGATATCTGTTAGTTCTTGTAGCTGCAAATACCTTAAGAATCATGGCAGACAAGACTAGGTAAGAATTATCCCGTGCACAAGGGCTTCCATTGTATCCCGAGTAATTTTAACCCTAAAGATCTTGATGCTATAATTTTCACTTCATTTAATAAATGGTTAGTTGAGTAATTGAGTTGAACATGGCTCTAGTTTTCGTGCACAAAATAGATTATGGGTAGAACATCTCTTGTACATCTAGTCTACGAATGATTTCCTTGACATTCCCCCTCCCCTCGCCCCACTTCTTCTGAGGCTCTTATTTGTGTCATTCTGCCCACATAGCAAATTGGAAATGATATACTTTCATTGATATGGATCTTGAACTTTTTATTTCAGTTTACCATCCCGAGTGGCCGGCATGCTGTACACCATGTTAGCCTTCTCCAAGATGCTGCAGCTCAACGGGTCCTTCGTGCCGCTGCAGCAGCAGCCAGTGCCCCGCCTGAAGCCAAAATATTTGCTCGCATTGTACTTCGGAACATTGAGCTACAACAGCCAAAATATTCGATCTGATTGACTAGTATAAAAGCAGTCTACAACAAATGCATTACAATTACCATAAGAATAAAGGGTCGTCATTTTCGGCTTTAATAAATGGTCAATATAGGTTTGGTATGATTTTACTTATCTTTTAGATTTTTGCAGTCCAATCATGAACTTAATATAAGTGTTAAGGGATATTTTGGTTTGAGTTGTAACTTTTTCCTTTTTTTTTTTTTTTTTTGGTTTTTGTGGTACCTGGAAGAGTCCATCCTTGACATTATGGGTTTGCTATATGAACTTGGTTAGTATTGTATCTTCCTTACTTCATCATTTATGCATTATTTTGCATAATTTTCCCGTGTTCTATTTTTCTTATTAATGGTTTCATCATATTTAAGTTTCGTTTGCCGCACTTGCCTTAGTAATAACTAATAACTACTGAGGAATATATAGTTAGTTACATTTACGCTCCCTGAAGTTTGGCCTAATTTTTAGAGACTTTCATTTCGTGGTACTTCAATTTTACAGCAAATGTATTGCCATATGCCGTGCTCAGTAGCGTGAGCTTGTAATCCAGGTGGAGGCATTAAGGTTAATAATTCATCAAAAAAAATAAAAATGTATGGCCATATAATTAGAACCAAATTTTATATTTGAATTGGCTAAGTAATTCACTACTTTTCTACTTAGATAAATCATAAATGAGTCTAAGGTTGTGTTTAGTAAACTTTGAAATAGTACATTCCCCCCATTACTTCCCAAATGACGGTCATGATGTAATGAGTTCAATAGGGATAAATTGTGACAACTACATATGTCCCTTTGTGTATCAGCGATTGAAAATGAGGAAAAAGAGACCCTATGTGGTATTTGGGGACCAAAATACAACGTGGGAGGTGAGTTGTGATGTTTGATAAACCAAAAGGCCTCATTAATGCATTTCAGGCTTGCTTAAATGGCTCATTGGTTTTGTGATATGCTGTTGTATAACAACTTCAAGCAAACATACACTTGTTAACCACAAGAGCTTGTTGTGTATGATAACTAAGTCAACAAGAATAACAAAATTTCAGAAAATCAAAGAGACTGACAATTTATGGCCTATTACAGAACTAAATTAAAGTGTGAGATGTTAGAGGCAAATATATATCAAGCTAATTATTTACATGTTGGAGCGCATTAGACTCATTTTCATTAAGAATTAGTGAAAAGGAATCATGATACGTGTTGTAGACATTGACAACATAATTGGAGAAGAATTAGAAGAGGAGCATGGAAAACATTCCTCACTGAAATGTGTTGGATGGGCTTGAAATGGAAACCCCATTATCGGAATTTTGCATGAACATGAAGGAGAAGATACATTCATGCAGAAGATAATAACTAACTCTCATGTTATCATTCAATTCAACCATGTATTTCATTTTTCAAGGGCTACACTTCTAATAATTATACAAGTGTCCTATGATGACAACCTTTCTAGATGGACATATATTGCATGCACATCTTGTATGGCTCTGATGGTGCCCATGCCTCCCCCTTATATATATATATGTATATGTTTATATTTATTATGCATTTAGGTAATATATCTACTATATTGTCGCTTGAAAGAACAACTTTTTAATGGTAAAAATAGATACATTTGCTTGAGACATAATGGTAAAAGAATATAACTATGTTAAGCAATTGCCAAAATGAATTTATACCTTATTTATCATATAAAGTCATAAGGCAATTTGGGTGATTCTTTGACAAAACATTGGGAAGAAATTAATTCTTAAAACATGGGGGGTGGGGAGGAGGGGAATGAGAATACTTAAATGTATCTAATTATTATTTGAATCCAGTTTTATTTGGCCGAAATATGGAAGGTTGTCTCGTATAAAGTAAAATGTCAAATTGTTAGCACATTGCTTACAAGATCTATTGAAATAATATAATTAGACAACTTCCATCCATGATCTAGTGTACCAAGAATGATACAAAAGTACCATAATGAAAGTTTAATGGATTTCTTATCCATCATGCGCAAATGTTGCCCTAGAGATATCATCATTGAGAATAATTCCAAAAATCTGAAAAGTTTCTGCATCCTCAAGGCATACATATTTTCTCTTAAATTTTAACAATAATACTAAGTTTGAAGGGGGGATTAGTATGAACTTTGAGTTGATTCCGACATGAACGTTGTATCTTGAAAACTCGTTCAAAAGGGCTTGAAGCTCGCAGTCGAGAAAATCGAGTTTAAAGCCGACGAGTTTTAGAAATCAACGATATTTACTCTCCAAAACAAATTTCTGATTCGTTTGGATGGAGAGCTAGATGGCGATGTTAACTATCGCATCCAAGTTGGATGGACAAAGTAAAAGAGTGCAACAAGGATCTTGTGCGATAGTAACTTTCCTTTAAAACTTAAAAGAAAGTTCTATCGTACAACCACCAGTCTGGCTTTGCTTTATGGCTCCGAGTGCATGGTTGTTAATTAAAATCATGCACATAAGATAAACGTAACAGAGATGCGAATGTTACGGTGGATGTGCGATAATACTAGAGAAGACAATGTGCACAATGAATATATTTGACATAAATTAGGTGTGGCAACCATCGACGAGAAGATGTGAGAAAACCGATTGAGATGGTATCAACATGTTAAACGTAGACCCAGAGAGGCACCAGTACGACGCGTTGATGATCTCGAATTAGGGCAAAAGACTAGAGCTCGGGAGATACCGAAGAAACGTGAATGAAGGTCATACGAAACGACATGAAACTCAGAGACCTAAATAAAAATATACTTCTAAACCCTAACGAATGGAGACGAATGATTCATCATACGATCCGACCGTGATTCATTTATAGTTTCATATAATCTACCCTAATTTATTAGGGTTACGAGCTCGATTGTTGTTGTTATCGTCGTCATTTTGACAAAAAACATTAATTATATGAGGTGCGTGGTGTGAACATTTCATTGGACTAGGAATGTCAAATTGTGAGGACATAAATCAGAATTTATTTAAGACTTCCTTTGTTAACATTAGAATGAAGTGTTATATGCAAAAGAACCCATTTGATAAATTTAATTGGTAAAACAACTAAAATAATATTTTATTTGTAAATAATTTGAATAACGGTAGGTGGGGAGTATTCCTTATAGTTTATTACGACAAAAGCACTAATAATATATTGAGGAATCTTGTTGTTGCTGATTTTATTTATTAGTACTAGCAAATGGAGCACGCGGTTTCCGCGAGCATACTTTTTTTTCAATGTCATTCTATGTGGGTTAAAGATGAAGATTTATCTAGATAATATGTGCCATAAATTTGCAGTAGAACAATGGAAGAGAAACAAATTATGGGGAAAGTAAATCATTAATTATAATTAGTAGTGTAATTAATTAGTCTAACTTAATTTGTAAGGCTATTTTGGGGATTTAATAATATATTTTTTACAATGTAGCTAAAACTCAAAGGTTAAAGTTGTAAATCAAAAGATTGGTATCACAATGTGTTTCTTTATATAATAGTATATAAACGAGGAGACGAGGTGGTATTTAATATAATAACAAAAATTATATAGGGGGTCCTTTTACGTATTACACATAGTACGAGGTGGTTTTTGCATGAATTGTACTTGTAGTTACATAAACATAAACATTAAAGAAAAACAAAATATAATAAAAAAATTTAATTGACACAGCTCATTCAGATTATCAGAAAAAAGTCACTTATATTATTATTATTATTATTATCTCACTCGCTCGAAAAGGAAAAACAAAACATACAAAATCAGCATATTAAACTCGTGTACCACAACTGTACAATCACCGGTTAAGCTTAAAGTGGCGATTCCGTCGAGGTATTGTTTCTGTGATCATCGCGTTGTTAGTTGTTTCTGTCAGGGTTTTTTTTTTATTATTTATTTCCAGAATTCTGTTTGATTTTTTCCTGTTAATTGTGTTTTATTCTGTTGATTTAGGGTTTGATGAAGGTATAAGATGAAGATTTGTTTTTCTTTTTTGTTAATTCTCTGCTTTTATTATTTCTATTTGGTTATTTTACTAATGGAAATGGAATTCATTGATGAAATGTATAGAAGAGAGCTCTTTCTCTGTATGTCAAGTTGTGCATCACTCACTAGGTTACACAAATGGTAGAGATATAGCACGTTCGGTTCGTTCGTTCTTTCCGTTTTCTGTAGCTAAAAGTTTAAAACCATGCATCATCTGTTCTTCCATGTCCAACAACTAGTTAGTTATACATACAATGGTAAGAGACGACAAATAGCTTGTTTGGCTCTTGATGAAATACTCAGAATTAGAGTGGAATCAGATTTTGACCTTCATCGGGATTTCTTTTCTGGTACCTGGAGAATGTGGATCCAGTTTTCTGTCATGATTCCGGTCCGACCCTAGTACCTATTTAGGTATCTGATTGGGACCAGGTCGTGATGTCATTGAGATTCGATTTCCTTCCATATACACAAAATTCCCTTGATTTACATCCATCAGCGTTCTTATCTTGGTGTCTCCTGAAACAACCTCATATATCATATATCTGGAAAAAGATCTTAATTATACCTTGCGCTCCTTCTGCCACGATGTTGCTATGCAAAGAAAGAGTAGCAATGCATCCCGCTGGCAAGGGCTGCCCTTATGCGACAAAAGAATTGGCAGAATGAAGGTGTGGGTGTGATTTGTGGTAACGCCACCTTGTTGCGCTGCTGTGCGGGGCTGTCTGTTGTCGTTGAGGATAAATGAGAAAGGCATGCTAACGGCTATCTCTGAGAAGAGAGACAACCGCCTGCTGCACAGTGTCCGAACCTTGGGCTTTGTAACGATTCTGTTGTATGAGTCTATGTGCGCCGCTGGTGTTTTGTAAGAGACAAAGGATGGAGATTGTAAAAAACATGCCTAAGGAAGTCTATTTATACTTGCTCGATCCTGATTGGATTCGGAAATGGGTAAAAATTCCCTAATATGTTCAGGAAAACCTGCTCCGGTCCCACTGGTTTTAAACAAGATTTCCGATCCTGGTACCTGTCTCTTGAATTAGAGATTCTATTTTTGACCGCAACTTGAACTGATATGAATTACCAAAAGCAAATGAATATCTTTATTGTCTTTGTCATGCACATGAGATTCTTTTTGTGACTGACAATGAAGATCTAGTATCTTAGAGTTTTATACTTATTACCGGAATCCTCAAGTGTGTTCATAATCTCTCTCACATGTGTGTCACACCGTAATCGTGTTAGACGGTATATAGGTCTCTCTTTGCGAGGATACCGTACAAAACACTAGCCTGACCACCTTCTACCAATTATTGTACTTCTGGGATTAGTCAAGTAGGGTGACTGTTTAGGATTTTGATGTACTACATGGTTGTAAAATACATGCTGGATGCTTTGATTGGTGTTGATTACTTTTGACTAATTAAATGGAAACATATTTTTCTTGATTTTGTAGTCGTAACTCATGTTCATCAATGGTAAAATCCAAGATTTTGGATCTATTGTATTTTTATTCTAATGATAATAATTGGCACTTGAACTGGGCTGATATGCGTGTAAAAGCAAGACAATCTTACCTTATGTTCTGAAAATAAGAGTCAAATTGGGCAGTGAAAATACCCAGTCCCATTGTGGCAGCAGTTACTTTTCTAATTATCTCCAATCATGGAATAGACATATTCAATAAATTGTTCATGTGTTCTTTCATCTCAATAAGGTGCTGTGTCCATTCCTGTTTGCTGCAGGTGCTCAAAATGAGATGACTTGCATTTTATGGGTCCTGACATAGATCTCGAGATAGATTAGAAACCGAGATGGAGGCTTCGAACTATAATGCTAATGAAAGTTTTGCCAAAGAACTTGAAGAAGAGCTTATGAAATTTACGACGACTTATGAGGACTCTAAGATGGACAAACACTTGGTCCAGAAGACTGAGGAAGTCAACAGGAATGTTGGTACTGAAGTTGACATAATCGAGTGTACAAAATCTGGTGGCATTAAGCCGGTTCAAATTTGCCAGGACACAACTGAGAGCTCAAGTTCATTTGGTGACAGTGATCCTGAATTTGAGAAAATTGATGCCTTGGGTGACACTGAAGTCTCGTCAAATTTTCGTGGTGATTCTGCATCTGCACAGGATTTTGACAGGTTCAGTGAACTTTTTCGGACTAGGTAATGTTGCTCTTGCACTTATGAATGTTTAATTCCTTGGATTGGGACTGGAATGAACAAAATTAATGCATCTACCTTTGTATAGAAACTAACTCATGGGCCTGAATAAGATAGTCATGATTGTCCTTTTCTTCCGATTGGCATCCCAGCTGCTTCAATTAGCCCATTCATGAGATTGATGCCAAAATATTAATAATTGCATAAGACAAGGGAGTATGAATTCATCTCCTTGTGGAGTGTTGATTCCTTTTTTTCCATCACATAACTCGTTACCTTTCACCATTTTGATCCTTAGGAGGAAAAAGCTGACAACTCACTGGAGGTCATTCATTCAACCACTTGTGTGGCGTTGTAAATGGGTTGAATTGCAAATTAAGAAACTCCAGTTGCAAGCCAAGCAATATGACAAAAAACTAGTGGAGTATAGTCAGCAAAAGGAGAATCAGTTAGAGAACCCTACAGCGGATGATGTTTGTGGAAAATCTCTTCAGTTTTTGAAGAAGAACGCCAAAAATGATGTCTTTTGGAGGAAGAAGAGAAAGAGAATTGAGACAACGGATGTCGCAGCATATATGTCACGTCATAACCTTTTCTCTTATCACGGTACAATTTCGTATCTTGTGCTGTCGATTTTTATCTTTGCTCGTAGTCGCTGGTATGTTTCAGTTAAGGTTCTTCATTCATATTCTTTTACAGAGAACAAGAAATCTTTTGACGGTGCCATGATGGATGATAAGTTTAAAATCCCAGGTACGATATGATGTTCTTGGCGTCATTTCAACTTATCCTGCTTCACTGCAATTTTCTATGGGATAAGTAGATTAACTTCAGCTGTTGTTTGGTGTTGGTGTTTCAACATTTGACGAACTGTATTAACACCCCTTGAAATTCGAAAAAGCGTCAAATGGAGCTTTGAAAAATTATTGGGAAATATTACAGATAGAACTCCTTTATTTTGTGAGTTTTTGAAGTTTCCGACGGTGTCTATAGATTTTCAAGCTGTAGAAGAGCTTCTGCTTTCTCTAATTACATCAAACCTCGTGAGGCGTAGCTTTAATTTTCGCTAATTTGTTTAAGATTGGTGCGTGTAGTAACCTTATTTTTACTAGTTTTATGCTGCAATGGTGCTGATCTGGCCGCTCTCTTCTCTACCATAGTATTTAGATACCATATAGCTTAAACTCCTACGAACTATCGGATGATGAAATGTCTGACTTTCTAAAAATTCAGGAAATCTTTGATACATTCAGTTCCAGAATTAAATTCTGATATCAAGAACATGTTCATGGAATTTTTTTGTTGCATCGGATAGAAGGTCTTTCAAATCTTGGAACCTATAATCTGCAGGATCAGAAAATGGGCTCCTGTCATTCTATATGTTATCTTAGACTGAATATTTCAAAAGAGATAGTTGTTACATACAATTCATTTTACCACACTGCATATAATAATTTTTTTACTTATCCATCACCAAATATCTGTATTTTGCAGCAAAAGCCACTCATCAAGTCACCTTTTGCGAGGAGTTATTGTTCAATGATAAATCTTCGTTTCTTGAGCCTGGAGATGGTGATAATTCTATGGAACACATACTTTGGAAGATTGAGCATTTACAATCACAACTTGGAAAGCTGAAGAGAAGAGTTGGTGATGTAATAAGTGAAAATTCTGGAAAATTTTCTTGGCTCGATGACTTAAGTTTGCCCATGCCAAATATTGCTCTCAAGGTGTCTCCACAAACAACGGCTTCTCCTTCAGAAAATGTGGATGAAATGCCAGTAGGAAATTATATTGTGTCGCAGCTTATGTCGGAGTATAATAATGGAGATGTACTTGTTCCAGCAGGTTCGACAAATATAAGCTACGGAGAGGTTAATGCAAGTGAAAGGAGGGAACTTGCTAGTTTTGCCGATGCACTCGAAAAAGTTAGTGTGTCTATATTCGCCTTTGATCTTTGTCGCCTTTCTGCTCCTTAAGTAATGTATTTACACTGGAGGTTTAATCAAAGCCTCTTCTAAAATTTGGATAATTAATAAAGACAGCCCTTGTCATTGGGCTGTGAGAGAAACTATAGATAATTGCAAAGAATGAATACCGCTTTGCAGCATAAATGTTGCTTGGGGATATTGACTTTAGACCCGCGGAGGTTAGGTTTAATTGTAGAATCTTCCTCTGTTTTTTGAATAAATACAAACACAACCTTTCAAAGTTGAAAACATTTTAGATAGTCTTCCCTGAAGTTGGAATAGTTATAGATAAGCATCTTGATGTTTCAAAACATTACAGATAGACCCCTATTTGTCAGTGTTCTTCAAAGTCGATGAGGCATGCAGTTATTCAAACTCTAAGAGGAGTTTTTTTTCCTATTATAGACCAAACATAAGGGGCCTGGAGATGTAATTTTTTAAGTACTCATTGTAACTTATTAACTAAATCATCTGTATATTCATGATGTGTTTTTTCCAGGGAGCAGATGAAGTGCTTATTGATAATCTAAGGGTGAAGGAAGAGATGCATAATACTGAAGGAACAAATATTCGGCCAATCAAAACGCCTTTGGTGCCAAAAATTGAGGTGGGTAGCATTGCTCCAGTTGTAGAAGAGTCCAACCTCCCCACTGAAGATCAAATGCTGCCAAAAGTACGCTCAATTTCAAAGATTACAGCTCCTAAAGGAAACAGGAAGAGGGGGAGACGGAAGGGCCCTGCTAGGAAGACTCGAAGAATACCCGGTTAAAAACCCTTTGAATTGATATCTCTAGTTTGTGGAAGTTAAAGGTACCGAAAGAAGTTGCATATATCAACACCCCACCTTACTCAAATGAAAAAAGGCTTTACTGATTTTACATATTTAAATTTTATCATTGTTTTTTGATTTACATTGGGAATTTATTACATTCTTTTGGATATATGGTTTGGGTTTGGAGGCTTGATGAATTGAAAAGCTGTGCATAGTCTGAGGGAATGTGTGTCATAGAATCGATGAATGCACTATTACAACTATATTAGTTTTCAAATAAAATATCGTGTTGTTAGGTCAAAGATTGTGGTCGAGGGTGTTAACGTTTGGAGTTGTGAATTTGAGCATGCTCTTTTGTCTTATGCTGCTTTCTTCCTGATATGTAAAGGATTTGGAGTTTAGGAACACATCCTTGAGTTTTTATGCAGTGATGTTACCGATTTTTCTATTGGTGGCCATTTCTCGGTCCTAGTAATTTTTGACTTGGTTTTAAATTCTATATTGAATCTTAAAATCTTTTTTGCATGATGTTTCTAAACCAAATGATCTTTCTTTTTCTAGTGAAACATGCGCGTTTATGTCCATATTTATAAGAATACTAGAAACGCTGGCACGCGGTCCCCGCGTGATTAAGAATTTATTTTAATTTATATGGTAAAAGAATAATTTAAATAAGTAAAGATTAAATAAATAAGGATAGAGACTTTATATAGAAAGTTTTAAATTTTGGGAAACTAAATATTCAATCACAATAATTACTATAGTTATTGATTCTACTTAAATTATAAGGCTAAATTAGGAACTCAATAATTAAACTATTGTGCTAACAATAAAATTATAAGGCTAAAACCGGAAATCAAAAGTTTGGTGTCACATATAGTTATTGATTCTACTTAAATTATAAGGCTAAATTATGAACTCAATAATTAAACTATTGTGCTAACAATAAAATTATAAGGCTAAAACCGGAAATCAAAAGTTTGGTGTCACAGTTTGCCTTTCTTTATATAATAGTATAGATAATAAATAATCTTGCTAGATTTCAGCTTGTGGAGTTACGGATAGTATTGACTTCTTTTTGGGTATATAAATTGGTTGGGCTTTTTATATTCAGGTGGTCCCGCTAAATATATGGATTAACTAGGAGTGTTCGCATGTGGATTTTTAACTAATTGTCATAAGAAAAAACACTCTATTTAACATTTAGCGGGTTATCAATTTTTTCAACCGTGTGAGTAAATTTATTTTTAATATCACATGGTTGTGTGTTAAGCGGGTACTGGTACATGCAGATTGGAGGACGGATTAGTGGGATATATTACGAATAAAATCAGTAAATAAAAAATAATTTGTTATGTTTTAAAACACACAAATTATATAGTACAATAATACTATATTATTCTAGTATTATCGAAATGTCCTTTCATTTTTTCTTGTTTTTTGCTTTCACATGCTTATACTAATTTTAAGTCAATTTATACATTATGAATATTGAGTTTCAGCTATATGTATGTAAAGTACGCATTGAATTATTAACTTATCACGTGATAGTTGAAATATATTGTTGTATAGTTATCTCTATTATTTAGCTAATAAACATCATTTTTTTCACATGCTTATACTTTTTTTTTTTAGTGTTTAGTGAAAGGAACTAAGATTTTTTTCCCTTTCATATGCGGGTAGGTGGATGGCGGGCGGGTGTATGGCTCAACCCGCAACCCACCCGCTCAAGGGCGGTTTTTCATTTTTTCAACCGTGACGCAAATTAAAAATATAAAAGAATCATGAGGGTAGCGAGTTGAACGGGTCGAGTTTAGAAAAAATATTTCATGCAATCGTTGCATTGGTGACATGGAGCAGCCGAAGCTTACACATGATTTAGGAAATAGCCACCCCACCACTCTATCCCAAATGGGTATTTGTAGTGGTTGCACCACGTCAGCAATACAACAGTTGCATGAAATAATTTCTCCGAGTTTAGGCGGATCGGTCGGGTGAGCGGGTTTATGAACACCCCTAGGATTAACGATGAACCATTATCTCAATCCCATTTGTAGATAGTTTTTTGTTCCTTAATTATTAAGTATAATCCTATCTTACAAAAACTTTTAAAACTTGATGAAGGAAATTGTTGTTTTCTATTAAATATGAACCTAGAGGTTTTCTTTAACTTCACCTAAGGGGACCGATTTCTATTAATATTATAGAAATTGAAATTGTTCGGATCATGACTTGATACTTTACATTTGAATGCTGCGATAGCACCAGAACAAAATGTTATCTTAACACCTACTTAATCAAAGATATAACGCAACGAAAAAGAAACAAACACAAGTAGATGAATTTTAAGAAGAATATATGAATATATTCTTCGGAGCCTTAGGCAAAATAACAACTATTGAAATAACTATTTTACAAAAGGACTTGTTCTCGCAACTCTCAAGCTCCTCACTTTCGAATTACTCAAACAAACAACCAAGCAAGCTTCGAATTTCCTCAGCACGTCTAGCTTCTTAACTCTAATGACTTAGACTCACTAAGCTAAACTTAAAACTTGGTAAAACAAGACAAGACTTCAACAATACTCAGATTTAATCTTTCGAATTCCTTAGCTCTAAGTCTTGTCTCGTCCTTCTCTTGATGCACTTCAGCTCCAAGGCATGTTGTACACGGTATGAAAAGCTTTCAATCTTCCTTGTACTCTTCTATTGTTTCCATCTTCGGTCTTGATCTTCATTAAATGAAAGTTTCCTTAATTACCATGAGTTATTTAAGGAAAACTCCTTCTTCAATGCCGACTTCAAATATGGTAAGAATCTTCACTTGAATCTTCTTTTCATTGTGCATTCTTTACACCAGATTCTCTCCTTCAATCAATTATAGGAAAGTGGAAATATGGAAACTTTGTGTTGAACTCGATCCTACTAACCTCGAACGTTCACAAACAACTAAAGTCGTGGACCTAGGTTGATATGTGAATAAATGCAAAATTAAAATATATTCGAAATATTTTCAAAATTGCATAGTGTTACTTTATTTATGTTTAGTGTTGCGATAACACTTTACAAGTTCAGTGTTATGATAACACTGACACAACACTTACACTTTTAGTCTCCTCCGTTTTGTATTTCTTCACAAAACCATACCATTTCACAGATGCACAACGTTCCAAGACATAACACAAACTATTTTAAACTACCCCCTAATGCACAACAATTATACTAAATGGTGGCATAATACTGATTTTCATGAGTGTTGTCTTAACACTCAAACTAACAACTGCACAGAAAATATCAGCAAGACAAAACATAGTAGTCTTACATATTATAACAAGGAAATCAAAGGCAGTTAAGTATTTTACAAACCTAAGTAAAATACACAGGGAACATACTCCCTGGATAATAACAATCAAAAGAGAAAAATAAAAGCAGTTCAAAAGACATAGGAATTTTTAAAAATTTAGCCTACTCTCCCTCTTTTGTGAGAAAGGCAGACTTTTCAAGCGTTCCACCATAGCGTCCAATACCTTGAGGTGCTCTTCCTTTTCTGCAATCTCCTTCCTTGTGTCCTTGATGTTCTGCTTCAACCAAGTCAACTGCTGTTGAACAAAATCAGAAGAGATGACATGATATTCATGGTCATCAGAAGTTGGTTTTGCTGTAGCAGTGAACTTAAGGGCCTTCTTCATCCTCCTTTTTGCTTTGCTGGTTTCTGCACCCTCTTGATCATTCCACGAAAGCTCTACAATTTTGATCTTACTAAAGTAGTTAGAAGTCAGAATCATTTCTTCCTGGATCTTAGTCCATCGAATACTCCTATTGCTCCTAAACCCTTGTTTAAGATAAGTGATGGAAATTGTAGAAACGAAAATGTTTCACTGAGGGTTTTTTTTTTCCAAAAGGGATGACTTGTTGAGCGATCTAACTTGTATTTCTCATTTACAAATCCATCTTTGTTTATGCTACTCACTCCCAGTTTGGCTGGATTGAAACTTGAGAACCTCGAGAACCAAAGATATAAACTGAAAGATAGAAGCTATCTAATAATTGGAATATAAATAGGAACAACCTTCAGAGAAAAGGCCAACAGAAGCAGCGTTTCTTAGCGCTCTTTTCAAGCAATTAGCTTCTGCTAGCGGCGAGGCGGTAAGGCCATGTTGTTCAATTAAATTAATAAGCTTTTTGATTGATTCAGAGCGCCACCCGCCTTCAACAAATTAGAACCCATTGAGGGGCAGGTAAAGGTGCATTTCCAAAGAAAGATTTTGACATCGAAGAAGTGAGTCTTGAATGATTGATTGGATTTCCAGTCCTAACCCCAAGATGGGGAATTGTAACAACATTCATGGCATTCAAAATCTTCTCCCCAAAATTCACAGGCAGACCATTCTTCAACTTGTAGACCAAAATATCAGTGTCTCTAGTCAAAAAAGTTGAGTTGGAAGTATGCAGCCAATTGGTTGCTGCAATTCTTCATAGAAAATATTAAGGGAAGTGAGCTTGGTGGTAGAAAGTCTATCTTTCCAAACCCTAGTCAGACCACCAATAAGATCCTGAATGACCTTATTCAATTTTTGGTCATTAGGCTCTTCAACATCAGGAAGACCATACTTTATTGATAGTAGAGGCACTGGAGTTGTAAACAGTTCCTCTAACATATGCTCTTTCAAACTTAGGAGATCTTTCATGCAACACAAATTGGGCGAGGTTCATGTTGAACTCTCTGATCACTTCAGGGACATAAGTCCTCAACTTCAACATGGACCCAGTTGACCTCTTGCCTCAATAAAATGGTACACCCTATGCTTTCTAAAGCTAGAAACTTCCGTTACTCGTTTCGCATGAATCACTCTTTCCTGAAATGCCTTCCACCTCTCCCAATGTCATTGGAAAGGCAGTGTTTAGTGCAAGGTACCTCAAGGAAGTTAGATTCAGGGGTATCAATATACTCATTCTTTTCAGTTGGTGTTGTCTCACCACCATCCTCAACCTCAAGATCCTCTTGGAATTCTTCTTCAACAGCAACAATTTCCTATTCATCGTCATAATCTTCTTCCTCAGAATCAGATTCCTCCTTCTCTTTCTCACCCTTATCACCTTTCTCGGATTCCTATTCCTCATTATGCTTATTACCCTTATTATTCTCAACACCCTTAGCATTCTCAACTTTCTGTTCATTCTGAGCATCCCCATCAACCTCATTCACATGATCCTCATACTCCTCAACCAATTTCTCAACATAATCAAAGTCTTCATTCTACCCCTCAGATACAACCTTTAAAATTAAAGTAGGGGCATAAGTAGGGTTGCTTACCTGAGTATCAGATTCTGGAGAGACAGAAGCAATAACGTTCTCCACCTTCTCAGAGGGAACTACTAGTGGTTTAGTTTTGTTAGGGGTGGATGCTGCAACAACACTGGAAGATTCACCCGTCTTTGCTTTGACATTGCAGCGTTTGTATGTCCCTATTTTTTTATTTTTGCACAACAAGGGTGGTTGGAGCATGGCAGTTGTTGCATGTGTTGTACCGCTTGGAAGGTGCTCCACCAATGATAACCTCTTAGTTGATATAAGCATTAGCAAGATCTATGATGGAAGACTTGCGAGCCATAGTAAGAAAAGATAATTTTGCAGAAAATCTTAAAAACCCTGTAAGAAATGGAAAAACCAGGGCACAATTGCAGTTGAGCGTGTGTGATTTGAAGTGAAAAGAGAATATGAGCAGTTTCCAAACTTAAACAAGTAAAATCTCTGCACAAGGAAACTTCCCGCGTACATAGACAACACTTGTCGATGTTAGATTAATACATGACCATAGTAGTTTAAAAAAATGTGTAACTCACAATGTTTATAAAGTGTTGTGATATCACTTAAAAGATGAATGTTGTCGTAACACTAGCATTAGAGACTAGTAACACTAGTCCAGAGACTTGTGGATGTACATGGCTTCTCCCATATCGGTTCAAGTGAGAGCATGAGATAGATCTGAAATATCATATCTGGAACTTAAAATTATATGGCAAGTTAGTACTTTTCACGGATACACCAAATAGCTCATGCTCAAAAGCAGGTAAAGTAGCTAACAAAAAACACACATATGATATATAGTTATGAACTAGAAGAGATAATCCACTTCCACAAATGTATAAGGAATAGTGTGTCACCTGCAACCAAGTTACCCAAAGTGTATGCCTTAACACATGAAACAGTTTACATACTCCCCCTAAGCCCAAGCCGACAAAAACATACAAAAAGGAAATGTAGGCTCAAATGAATGGAAAATGTTGTGACAACATGGAATGATGGTGTTGGCATAACCGTGATTGAGAACAACATACATCTTACTTCAATTTCACAAGATCTGTAAATATCAACAATTATCGCTCTTGAAAGCATATGTAGGGTTTATAAAAAAATAGAGATTTCACAAAATACAAGCAACACAAGATAATTTAAATTTTCCTATAAAAATAACATTCAACACATTAAGATTTTAATTCTTACTTGCTTAGGTTACCTTGAGATCCCTATTAAAAAAGAAGGTACATTGACAGAAAACTTTATATTCATATATATAATTATATATATATATATATATATATATTATCATGTATTATTTGTTTTAATGTATAATCTACTTTTGAGTTCACGAATATCATAAAATAAAGCGCATTCAAATCACTCTTTTTCATAAACAAGCACAACTATACATGTTAAATTTTTGAATGGATTTGACCACTCCACATAGAAATGGATGCAGTAAATTAAACTATATTAATTACCTAATCCATGCATGTATAGTTTTGTTTTCAAATCACGAGTGTTCTTTTTCTTTTTAATATAAAATAAAACCTAGCATAAAATAGTTGACAAGTTTTTTGCCAAAGTACACAAAGAAGTAAAGTACAACGTTAACTCAAACAAAGAACCAAAAGCACAACAATAAAGTCCCAAATCACACAATGCTATTGATAATTTTAGCAACCCTACTCATTCCATATGGTAATTCCATATAGTAACGAACATGTATGAGGTATGTGCTTAGCGCGCACTTATTTAGACAGTTGTATTTAACAAAACATGTATAATTTTAAGTTTTAAATACATACCACTCATGACCCTACACGTGGTTATTCTGACTCTGACATGCATTATCATTGACCTTACACGTGTTACATATGTGTTTATGCTGTTGCACACATGACATTATTCTATATATGTTAAATACGTGTTTATTATAACTATTGCACAAATGGCATTGCATCTATATGTACTATGTGCGTGTATAATTTGGTTGTTGCATTCATGCAAACGACAAAATTTTCAAAGTGTTTTTGTTTTTAGGAGAGAAATAACACAATACTTTAACAACAACAATAACAAAAAAAAATAGTTTTTTTTAAGTGTGTTTTCTACCAACTTACTTAAAAATTAAAACCTTAACCTTTCTATCTTTCTACATAAAAACAACGGAATTAAATTCTAAGTAGGTTGTTCAATAACATGATCACGATGAGCTCAATACGTGCATATCCCGACCTTTGAATTTAAGTAAAAAGCATATAATTTCAAGTTTCAAATACATATCACTAACTCTACACATGCTTATTTCGACCATTTTATGCATTGTCATTGACTCTATACTTGTTATATACATGTTGATATCATTGCACACGTGGCATTGATCTACATGTTATGTACGTGTTTATTATAACCATCACACACCATGGCACCAACTACTTAGTAAAGATAATTTTGAGAGCAGCACGAGCAGAAGAAAGAGCAACAAGGCATAACATAGAAATGGCAGAAAATAGCGTGACAGTCAAGCGCAATGGAGTTGTTGTCGCGCCAGACAGACGCGAGGGTGAGGCACAACGGCGATGGCCGAGCGTGATGATTTTTTGCACAGGGTCGTCATATGTGATTGTTAACCTAATGGGTCGAAAATAAAATATAAAAGGAGGATACGCACATCAGCCGAGGGAGAAAACGAACACACCATCATATCATCATCCTAATTCCTAAATCCTAACACACTACGATATCAGAGAACAGATATGGAGAGCGGAAAATCTTCAGAATTATACCAAGCAAGAGGAATTTACGAGCGTAAGAAGAAACAACAGTTGGACAAGAAATCATTGTTCAAAGGAAGAGGAAGAGTCATTCATACCCGGTGGTGTAAATATATCGAGAGGAATACACAACTATCGTAGAGAATCATTCAAACGAGATATTTCTTCTCCATTCTTTATTTATTT
This sequence comes from Linaria vulgaris, assembly GCA_948329865.1. Lineage (NCBI taxonomy): Eukaryota > Viridiplantae > Streptophyta > Magnoliopsida > Lamiales > Plantaginaceae > Linaria > Linaria vulgaris. The sequence goes on from OX415253.1 coordinate 38,694,960, forward strand.
CATCAGATTTTTATGATGTTGAATCTGTTCATTGAAACGATGAGTGGCTAGTAGTTTATGCTTAGAGTTAGAGAAGTAATTGGATTTGAAACTATTTGAAGACTTATGATTTGATTTCCATTGATTGGTCACTTTATATTTATTTATTTATCTTGTACCCAATGCCTTATTATGCCTCATCAACATGATATTGATATAAAGTTATGAGAGGTGACTAGCGTAGCCACATAACATGTTTTGTGGGATAAGAAAACCCGTGAGTGTGTGGAAAAAGATAAGTCGGACCATGTGGACTTGTGGTATCGCAAGAAGCCATAAACATAAACATCAATCCAAGAAATCAAAGCATTTGTAATACTATAAGTGATATTCAATGAACCCGAACCTCTAAGCTATTTAATCATTATGGTTTACAACTCAAATCCAATCAAATCAATTTAACCCAGTCAAATAGTTATAAGTAGTTTACAGTAGTTTAGAATAGTTCATTTAGTTTAATTAAAGCAAAACAATTAAATCGTGATAATATAGCAAATAAAGACGTAAAACACTTGGGTGTGTAGTTTAATCATAGTCCTCGTGGGATTCGCTTGGGTACTATACTTTATTTTCCATTTTACATTACCTGGGCTGGGATACTTGCGATAGAGTGTGTATTGAGATAAAAGAAGAGCACATCTATAATACACATCAAGTTTTTGGCGCCGTTGCCTGGGACTAGGCAATTAGAAGCATATTTATTTTGATTGTTTTACTAATTCTAGAAAGTACCTAATTTTTGCTAATGACATTTTTAGGTGGTTGTTTGAAGATGCTGATATGAATTTTATCACAAATGACTTAATTCAATTATTTGTATGCCCAAGATCGATATAAGAAAATAATATGTGTATGGAAACCTCAACCCCTATTTCACGAAAAGACAAGAACCTTGGTATAAGAACCTCAACCCCAGCCTTCAACGAAAATAAGAACCTTGGTATGTGAAGACGCCACAAACGGCGATAGAAATCCGTTTGATAAGTCAATAATGAACGCCACGGAAAATTCCGATAAGTTCAAAAAGTTCTTTAATTATTCTCACAAATATTTAGCAATAAGACTTTTTCTTTTCCATTAAATAAAGCCCTATATATAGGCTGATATTACAAGAATTCTAATAGGAAAGAAGACATAGTCATTCTTGAAAAAGGAAACTTAAATAAACTAGGAAACTAGTTAAATAAAGAAACCAAGCCTCATAAAGGAAACTAACTAAACTAGGAAACTTACTAAATAAGAAAACTAAGAAATGAGGAAATTAATAAATATGGAAACTAAATAAGCCTAATATAACTAGGACTCATTTTCTTGATGTCCAAGTAAATTCAATACTCCTAGTATAACATGGAGTCTTGCTCTTCAAGAACTTGAATCACATTGATGCATCTTTGCTTATTTGATGGATCATCCTCCATGGGGCTACCAAGATTTACTTCGGTCCAAACCTTTTGAATTAGCCCGTTAAGTAAATCTTTAAACTTCTTTGCTCGTGCTCTTGTAACGGGTCCAATTGTCACTTGATTTGGATCTTGTGGAATCGTGACATGATCTGCATTAGATGCCCTGGAGATTATTTTTACCGCAAAGACCAGAATTATATAGGTACAAAAGATTTGAGAATTGTGTGGATGACTCAGCATAGAAGTTTCTCACACAAGTTCCGGGAGGCATATAATCTTCTGCCACTATTTACAAATTTAGAGGAAGAAAATATGAAGATGAATTTTACAATCTAATGAATTTTGACAAGGCATGCAAGTTTTACATATTAGCACATCTCACGAAGAATTGTCCGAAGCTGAAGGCATTTATCTAACATTAGTCGGAGCAGCTAACGATTGGTACATGGGACTTAATCCACTAAGTGTCAAAACTTGGGAGCAGATGGCACATTTATTCATGGACCATTATTATCCATTAATTCTAGCAGTGCCACGCCGTAGAGAGATCATGAGTTTTTTCATAGAAGCTGGGTGAACCGACATATGATGCATGAGCGAAATTTAATCTAATTATCAAAAGATGCCTGGATCATGGGGAAACCACGGTTAGGCTACTTCAATCATTCTATTTTGGGTTAGAAAACAATAACATCAACATGTTGAACTCAATAGCAGATGGATGCTTCATGAAACTCACAGATGAAGCAACAAAAGAAATTCTATCAGACATTACCTTAAATAATGTCTATTGGGAAAATCATTATCTACATCTAGAGTTAGAGCGACCACAAATCTATACGAGGAAACGAGGAGATGTGAATGTTATTTCACATAAATATTATTTGAGAGACAACATATTGATAGAATATCCAATATAACAACCGAATTATGTTGAAGAACCAGTGCATGTAGTTACATTATGGAGTGGGCGTGAAATACAATCCCCTCCATTTACTGAACAACAACAAGAAGAGGAAACTCCAACATCAGAGAATGCTCAACACATAAACGAAGAATTAGGAAATGAGGTTGAAGAAATACTGGCAATAGTACAACCAATAGTACGAGATGGCCAGCAGTAATACCATATCCACCAAAGTTGCATAAGAGAACAACGGACAAGACAAATGCGATCTTTTTGAAGTCATTGTAAGGAACATCAATTGGGATACCCATTATTGATGCTATTAATTATTTATTAAAGTACAACAAATTCATGAAGGACTTGGTGACAAAGAAAAAGAAGACCGAGAATGCGAATTTGGTGACTTTAGTAGGAGTATGCTCAATATCAAGTGACCCAATGAAAACAGAGAAAAATGGAGATCTGAGGAGTTTTTATGTCCCTTGTTTAATTCATAATGTGTATTATACTTCTGCATTACTTGATCTGGGAGCTAGTGTGAATGTTATGCCTTTACAAACACATGAGAGGTTAGGACATACTAGATTACAATCGACTAATTTATTACAACTAGCTGATAGATCAACGCGAAAATCTTATGGAATAATAGAAGATGTTCTTGTTACATTCATGAAAGGAACAATACTTGTTGACTTTGTTATTCTTGACACAGGTGATGAGAAAGGCCCAATTATATTGGGAAGACCACTTTTAGCTACTAGTAATGCTATTATTAATTGTGCTAAACATAATTTGACTATGAAGGTTAGTAGTAAATATATTGACTTTGATATGAATCAGACACTTAAACATTCAATCGAACATCAGGATTGCTACATGGTGGATGTGGTGGGAGAAGCCATTGAAGAACATCAAGATGACATCATTATTGACGACTCGTTGAGTGCATTTTTGGTAAAATCTTTAGAAGAAGAACAAGATAAGGCATAATTTAGGGAGGAGGTCAATAATTTGGAGAAAGCACTACAATGGCTCACTAGGTTCTATAGGCAAGAGCCTTTAGAGAGGGGAACAAAAGAGAGACTACCGCCACTAATAAAACCTCACAACTGCACATATTAAATATGTATTTTTAAGAGGAAAGAGAGAGTTACTTGTAATATTCAATGCAAATCTAGGACCAGATAGAGATAGGAGGCTGATTAAAGTATTGGAAAAAAAAACCCAGCGTGAGCAATTGGATAGAAATGACAGATATAAAGGGATAGATGCTACGACATGTATGCATAAAATTTTGATGAAAGACAATTATAAGCCAACTGCACAACCTCATATAAGTTTGAACCCGACAATGAAGGAAGTAGTAAAAAATAAGGTAATTAAATTACTTGATTATGATATAATTTATGCTATGTCTAACAGTGAATGGGCCGGGCCAGTCCAGTACATGTAGTTCCAAAGAAAGGAGGTACACCACTGGTAAAAAATGAGAACAATGAGTTGATCCCTTCAAGGCAAGTCACAAGATGGCGAGTCTACATGGATTATTGAGGTCGGACAAAGCAACGGAGAAAGATCACTATCCTTTACCATTTATTGATTAGATGCTAGAAAGGTTAGCATGTTATTCTTATTAATGTTTTCTTGATGGATATGTTATTCTTATTAATGTTTTCTTGATGGATATTTTGGGTATAACCAAATTATGATATATCTTACGATCATGAGAAAACAACGTTTATTTGTCCTTTTGAGACATTTGATTTTAAAAGAATGCCCTTTGGATTATGCAATGCCCTAGCTACCTTTCAACGTTGTATGCAATATATTTTTTTATATGATTAAAAACACCATAGAAGTTTTCATGGATTTCTTTTCCGTGTCTGGAGATTCATTTGATCATTGTCTAGATGATTTAGACAAAGTATTAGAAAGATGCGCTGGAAAGTAACTTTGTTTAAACTGAGAAAAATGCCATTTTATGGTACAACAGGAAATTGTTCTTGGTCATTGAATTTCTGAAAACGGGGATGGAAGTGGATAAAGTAAAGGTAAATTTAATTCAAAATCTACTACCTCCTATGAATGTACGTAGTATTAGGAGTTTTCCAGGCCATGCATCTTTCTATAGAAGGTTTATTAATTTTTCTGATGAAATAAGCAAACCATTGTGTCATATTCTAAATAAAGATAACCTGTTTGAATTTGATGACAAATGTTTGGCAGCTTTTAATGAAATTATAGAGAAACTAATTATAGCACCATTTATGACAACGCCAAATTGGACATTACCATTTGAGATTATGTGTAATACCAGTGATCATGCAGTTAACGCGGTCTGGGGACAAAAGCGTGAGAAAATAATGAAAGTTATTCATTATGCTAGCAAGCTGTTGACAGATGAACATTTTAACTATGTCACAACAGAGAAAGAATTATTAGCGATATTATATGCTTTTGACAAATCTAGATCATATTTAATGGAAAATAAAGTCATAGTTTATATTGACCATTCTGCTTTGAAATATTTGTTTGCAAAGAAGGATGTAAAATCCAAATTAATCATATGGGTTCTTCTGTTGCAAGAATTTGATGTGGAAATTAGGGACAAAAAGGGGACAGAAAACGTGATAGAGGATCATTTGTCTCGACTAGATTGGAAAAATCAGTACCATGATGAGGACGGCGAAATCAAAGAATTTTTCCCCCACGAGCTAGTCTTCGCAATTCAGGTAACAAATGCACCATGGTTTGCCGATTTTGCAAACTATAAGGTATGTAAAATTATACCCCCAAATATGCTATATCAAGCTAAGAAGAAATTCTTTCATGACTTAAAATATTATTATTGGAATGACCCGTATTTGTATCATCATTGTTCTGAAGATATTATTAAAAGTTACATCCGAGAAAGAAATATAGGATATCTTAGAAAATGGTCATGGAGCCAAAGTTGGAGGACATTTTGGAGGGAACTTTGATTTATACAAAAAATGAAACTTTCAAATTGAAAATTTTACACATTAATTCAAAGTCATATTCGAATATAATCAAATACAATTAGGCTTTGCCTTTTTGTTTGTTTGCTTATTTCTGAAAGCCCTATTACTAAATTAAGAAGAAAAAAGTTCTGATCAATTGTATGGAAGTATTATTTCATTTACAGTACAAATTTCATGAAATACAGCGAATCACACTCATTCATCGAATAATTAAGTATATTGAAACCCATTAATTCTAATGCGGATCTGACCAAACCCTCTAAGCACGTAAGAAATCAATTTACACTTACCTTTCATCTGTACATAACAAACTTATAATATGCAATAAGGCCCTCTTTCATCGGTACACAACAAACTTATAATATGCAATAAGGCCCTCGTATCTTTTACAAGTATGCCAATAGATATCTTGGCTCCAACCCATGATGTGATGAGTCGACATCGAGGTGATCTTAGATTAACAAGTATCATTTAATCATGGTACTTTATGTAGGACATATTTGCAAAAAACATTAAACCACACAATGCTAATTATATTAGGTATATATTCAATGGCATCCGATAACTAAGGGCTAATAATTTCTTAACACTAGTGCAAGCATGGATGATGCAAGGAAGCAAGTGCTTTTATCTAACTGGCCATTGTTTACGCGATTTGTATTACTTAATGAATTGCAAAGCTCTATTCAATTGACAACTTGTCCGATGTTTTATAAATTAATTATAATTTTGTTTAATAGGTTCAATTAATCTGGCATTTTAATACTCAGTATGTCTACAGGTGATTAAGGATAAAAAAGAATGGTGTACTTTTTAGTATGCTAATGCAAACATTAAAAGCGTGTATGTGATATTATTATACAACCTTAAAAGTGCAAGTGGTCTTTAAAAAAAAAAAAACTCAACTTGGCCTGACATTTCTTTTAAAGATTGTGGTCACCCTCATTGCGAACATATGATATACTCCTTGATGCACAACACCTCCCACTCACAGAGTGGTGGAGCCCGCACATACAAATCCTAAATAGTCGTAACCCAGAAGTTGTAAAATAATAAAATATGACTAACTGTGACCGCAAGGTATAAAAATTATACACTCTTCAACACCCATTTTCTCCTGTGAAACCTCTACCAAAACATTGACCTCCAGATTCTTATACCTTCTCATCCATTCTGCCCGCCGCTCAAGAAGCGGTGTCTTTCTCATTATCATCTACCGCCCTTTCTTCCCTCCTGGCTAGTCACGCATGAAGTCGTTTTGTATGCTCAAGTTTCATTGCCGGATAGGTAAGAGTGCATTATGGCAGGATCAGTCACCCGGGCAAACAACCCTCCAAGAAAAAGCTTGAGAGCATCTTTCTCATATCAAGGCTTTCCTTGAATATACTTACAAGTTACAACTATGAAACTATCCAAACACTTACAACAATAGATTACAAAAAGGAAATTCTCAAACACACCACATAAACTGCGTTTACTTAACAATTATTTCGTTCAACTAACATCCAAAATATCTATAATTTCAAAATGCATCTGTAGATCAGGAGGTTTACCCGGAAAATATAGCCTCTCACGAATTTTCAGTTTCCCCATATTCTGATGAGCTGAGTTTTTGAGAAGACGAACCAGTGCATCCTTTTCCTTCCTTATCCAAACACGCCTCTCATCACACCACTGTCGGGGCGTCCCATGGAAAAGAAACCGGATCCCAGAACTTCTCCGTGTGAGCCGTTCAGAAATTCTGTCAATCACATCTTTTTCAGTAAGATATGCTCCATTGGAATTTAGTCCCACGTCAACATAATGAAATTCTGCTATGCTATTCAATAAACGCTCTTTTGTCGTGGGTATGATCCAATCGTCTGCTTTGCTAGAAACCACTCCAGTAAGTGCATTCTTATATGTTGGAGATTCTGGACTAGTTTGGATTTCTGAGAAAGCAAGCTCAGTTATGAACTGGTTTAATATAGTACCACCCTTACTGAATCCAAGAAGAGCCGTTTTCGGTTTGCATGAAATTGATGCAGTAGTTTCAGCATGGTATGGTTCTTTCTGTTTCCCCAAAATGATGGTTTTTGCCTGCAAGAAAAGCAAATGGAAAATTTGATAGGGATAATATTATGTATAGTTCCTGAAGTTTTAGTTGCATAACATTCTTTCCAAATATTGATCTGTGTGGTATACTGAGCCTCAGTCCAACCCGGGAAAAGGAAATTGTAATACATATATAAAAATATGTATTCCCATGATGCCGAAATCAACTTAACCTTATCTACACATTAACAAGTAATCACAGAAAAAGTTGATAATGTACTATATAAAATTTCTGAAACAGGGAAATTGCCATTTACTAGAAGTTTATCTATATTTTGTGTTGTACAATTGTCAAATATTTATTAATTACTCAATCAAAATCATACAACAATTTAAATATTGATGCTTAATGTAGGGGCAGGGAGACAACTTGAGTCAACTTGAAGCACCAATATTCATAATGCTGACATAACAGCAACTTATCACCGATGAAAGAAATCTTTAATCTTCCCATGCCTTGAAATATATTTGTGAGGTCTAGAAAGTTCATGGGGCCTAATAAAGTTGGAGATTTTCACTTAAAAATTAGAATTCAAGAAGAATGTAATAAAATTCAAGGTGGTAAAAGAGAGAGAGTAAGAGAGTTTGGCAGGCTTTACCTCTCCCAGAAACTTTGAGAGGAGTAGGACTAGTGATGATGAAGCAGGGAAAGCAGTTGCATCATAAGATTTGGGGTCTCCGGTCTCATTCGCAGAGGGGATAAAATCCTTATAAACTGCAAAAGGCCCATTGAAAATGGATGCCTCAATAACATAAGCATTAATAGATCCACCAAATTTTGAAACCAAAGTTTCTGCGATCGTTTGAGGGTCAGATAACCTCTCGATCACAGGATTTCCCGTCTCTTGAACTCGATCACCGCAAAAGAATATGGCATTTCCAGAGGGTACCTATCACGCATGAAATGCAAGAAAAATTCTAATGTCAAAACTTTCATTTTCAACATAGGTTTTGGATTGACAATAACTTACGGCAAGGTTTTTGGGAGAAGAAGAGAGACTAAGTGATGCTGCTACTCTGTAAAAGGCAGTGCTATTTGGATACAGCTGAATTTTCAAAATTCCAGTCCATCGATCCATCATATACTGTAAAAATACGAAACAGAATACAACTGCTTCCAACACGACATTTTGACAAACAGGTTGGAGGCATAATACAGTTGTCAGTAGTCTAACAAACACAAAGAAAAAGAAAAAAAGAAGCCAAAATTATGAGCGAGTAATACGTACCTACTTGATGATAATATCAGAAAGGTAAGTACGTACGTACCAGATGATCGATCACGAGAATCAGTTGCCCGTGGGAAGTGTAGGAATGGTTCTATAACCTCAAATTGAACAAGTCAAATATCAAGATTTGTCCTATTTTATTATTTGCGCCTCGTTTCTAGAAGAATATTTTATGCAACTGTTGTATTGATGGCGTGGTACAACCAACGGTTTAGATTATATACTTTTCTTAGAATGTAAGAAATAACTAACCCCCATAACTCCATCTACACGATGTATTGGTAGTGATTGCACCACGTTAACAATACAACGGTGACATGAAATACTTTCTCTGTTTTCTGGGCTTAACTATATCATGGTTAATTATTTGTTACTTTACTTACTTAGTGTTGTGAAAGACTATAAAATTGATGCTTTGATTTGGACCACTCAGAAATTACTTCAAGCAACGGTTGTATTATCGGCGTGGTGCAACCACTACCAATACACTGTTGGGATAAGGTGATGGAGGTGGTTAGTTTCCAAATTCTAGGAAGACTTGAATCTGTATTAAATTTGAATCGTCAGTTGTACCACATCGCTAATACAACGGTTGCATAAAATAATTTTTCCCAAATAAAAGATCTTGTGCATATCCTTTGTCATATCATACTAATAAGGTTAAAGTGTGTTTATTTCTATAAAAGTTTTGATACTTTTTACAAACTAGATACAAAGAGAACTATGAAAGACTACACTATTATGACATCTTTGAACTTCCTACAATAAATAAATTATTTGTAAGATAAGTCTACAATTTTCGCGTGCGTTGCACCATATTGAACGTGATACTCGATATCGAAAGCTATATCTAGTGGCATTCTCGATATAAGAGCGGTTGGCTGGCTTTCTAATGGGCTTGGCCCATATAATCGAGATGGACTGACACAATACGAGAATTACCCATATCATGTAGTCCCCTAGTTTAGGAATTACTATTGTAAACAATAACTCGTAAATTAAATCAAAGTTTGAATTACCAATAGCTCTTGTCCCCCCAGTTCAAATGGGGGACCTCAGATACATAAATTGTATTTAGAACAATGGTGGACCAACATTATAATTTATCGTAGCAACGAGGTCCGCATTTGAATTATAAGTTGGGGGCATTTAAGCACAAGGTTGAATAACCGACCCATATTTCGAAAGTGATTTCGATATCGAGTATTTTCGATATTGATATCATGACGTCGAATTTTAATTTCTTTATCACTTGCCATACATGCGGAGTAGAAAGGCCCGATATTTATAAATAGGCATTGTGGGGAGAGAGCAAAATCATTTGTCTTCTAGCGAACGAGTACTTCTTTCGGCAAAGGTATGTCGAGGAGATTCGACGTGGTTTTCGATATAGATTTTGATATATCTTTCGATATAAATTTTGATATAGGTTTCGATATAGGCTTCCGATATATCTTTCAATATAGCCTAGTATCTATTCTCTATATTCATGATAATCATGTTCGAGAAAGTTGTATTCCCAAACTTATTTTATGATCATTATTTGATTTAATTATATAGCTAACCTTTGAGTTTAAAATGTCAGAGTCTGGTGATTGCATTTGTCAAGCTTCGAAGGTCTTTCATTTCTAGTTGACGTAGTTGGTCTTTGAGACGGCAATGTTGGGAACGAGAGACGTAAACATGCCTCATGATAATGCAGGCTCTGTCCCTAGCCTGGAGCCTGGGAATGATGAGTCTGTCTCCAAGGTCTATAATGGCCCGTACAGCCTTAGTATGTGATCTATGTGCGCTGAGTCACGCCCTTGTGTGTTCTATCATTAATAGTGATTTTAACATTTCCTTATCGTTTCGTTGTAGGTCAACTTGTGATGAGTCGTAGGCTGGATGTTATTGCGTTAAAGATGGATGACATAGATGTAGGCCCCAATGCTGAATCGGCATTGCCCGTTATTCATAAAACTCGCGGCAGAAGGGTTGCCGGGTGAAGTCGAGGACAACTGACGCATCCTAAGGCAAACCGAGTACACAGGGCGGGGTTGGTGGTCTCCCCTAAGGTAATGTGCCTCCCCAAGGTGGAGCCACAATGAGTTCTAGTAGGAATCCGACCCCTGAAGCTATAGGCAGAACCCCTACACAAGTGAAGATGAGACGAGTTGAGTCTTTTGGAACTGCTAGTGATCCAGCCGAAATTTCCACTACAAAGGGAGGGAGTGCCATTTTTCAAGCGGTAGGCTCGTAGTTTATATTTATGTTTGTGACATGAGTTCCACTAGAAATTTGTATTTATCTCACACATGTCGGCCAATTTGTTTCTAACATCTTGAGGGTAGCCAGTGGTAGCGACCCGAACAAAGCTGAGGCCATTGCTTGGACAATCACCGATTTAGAGGCAATGGGCAATTACGATCATATTGCAGAAGCTAAGGTCGCATCTGAGCTGGAGGAAGCCCTGAGCATATGAAATTGACGTCGAGGGTCTCCTTGGCGATAATGCAAGATTGACGACCGCATTGGACCAAGCAAATGATACTGCGCTTTTTGAGAAGGAGAAAAGATAAGCTGTAGATGCAGAACTTCACTGTGTTAAGGCAGATCTTGCGCGAGCTCAGAGGGCCGTACGCTACAAGGTAATGTTTCTCTCACGTGTATTTGTGGTATTTTATTCATTAGCTATTTATTACCATATCCTGTTCTGTCACCCTAGGAACCCACACGAGAGCAGAAATTGAGAATTGCAAAAGGTTTTCTCTTGAGCAAGACTTATAAGGACATACGCGTAGAGAGAGGATTGTAGGATCGAGAAGAGGCCAAGGATGCCATCATCGGTCAAGCTAAGCTGCAGAATGTCTTTGGACAAGGATTTGATGCTTAGTCACTTGATCCACTACTTGGACCCGACGGGATAATCCCGGAAGTTTTCGAGTCCGACGATGATAGAGGAGATTCAGGGTTCAATATCTTGAAGCACAAAAGTCTGGTACTGATTCATTCCAAGGGTGCCCCAAAGTATCCCCTCTGAAGTCTGCGTCTGTAATCGTTGTTTTGTTTGTTAGTAGCCTCGCTTTTGTAATATGTCAAACAATTGCTTGTATGTCTATCGTTTTCAATTAATTGAAGAAGCATGCTTCCTCACTTGTTTTTGTATGCGCCATCTTGATAGACGAGAACTTTCTTTACTGTCGACCTTCTTTCTCTCCTCACCTCTGTAGGTGGAAGATTAGCCTGTTGTTTCTGCCCTTTTTCTTTTGTCCCCCGTATGTTGATGGATTTTGGTCCTCCTTATCTCGATGGATAAGGGATCTCTTTGTTTCCTTTTGTCCTCCTTAACAAGGGATCTCTTTGTTTCCTTTTGTCCTCCTTATCTCAATGGATAAGAGATCTTTTTCTTTTCTTTTGTCCTCCTTCTCTCAATGGATAATGGATATCTTTCTTTTCTTTTGTCCTCCTTATCTCGATGGATAGATGATCTCTTCCTTTTCTTATGTCCTCCTTATCTCGATGAATAGGGATTTCTTTGTTTTCTTTGTCCTTCTTATCTCGATGGATATGTGATCTCTTTCTTTTTTTTGTCCTCCTTATCTCGATGGATATGGGATCTTTTTTTTTCTTTTGTCCTTCCTATCTCGATGGATAGGGGATTTTTTTTTTAACTTTTGTCCTCCTTACCTCGATGGATAGGGGATCTTTTTCTTCTCTTTGTCCTCCTTATCTCGATGTATATGGAATATTTTTCTTTTCGTTTGTCCTCAATATCTTGATGAATAAGGGATCCTTTACCCCTTAGGGTGTGTTTCTGCCTTACCCCGTAGGGTAGAAGATATTCAACCTTAATAAGTACTCTTCCCCGTATCTCGTAGTATATCGGAGTCACTTTATTTTGTTTACAATCATATTTGCATACATGCCAATTAGTGGACCATATATGGAAAAATATAATAATAATATTCATGGCCGGGATATGGGCACTGTCAGACTTGCCTATCCATATGAGATATTTTACCCGTGAAGGTATATTTCAATATTACCCTCATAGGGTAGGTTCGTCCCTGCAAACACATTAATATCATAGAAGAGAGATACGTATGACATTCTCAAGATAAAGGTTTCTAAGAGATGACAGTAGAGAACTAGCTATATCCCAGTTCGTCTACGTATCCGGTTGATAAGGGAATCAGACCGGTGTAGTTCCCCATGTTTTAGTTACAAGCCAGCCCACGGGGGTAATTTAGGTAAAACGTAAAATGTTCGGACATAATGAAAACTCAAAACTTAAAGAGACAAATGAATGGCGCTACTCCATCATTTGTTGACCGCCGTTATCAATGGCCGACGATGCTTCAACTTCCCTAATCCTAGGGAGTGTAAGAGAGGTTATGTAGCAGAGCCATCCTTTTGTGTGATTAGCAATGATCACACCAATTCCTCCAAGTGTGGGGAACTTCATCTTTTGATGGTACGTGGAGACCACCGCCCTGATTACATTCAAAGATGGCCTTCTAATGATGATATTGTAGGCAAAAGGATGGTCCACAATCGTATACTGGACATTCAAAGTTCTCCTATATGGCTCTTCCCCAAAAGAGGTTGGTAAGTTGACCTATCCTAACGGAATCACCTCGCCTCTCCAAAATCTAACCAACGGGGTGTGAATCGACTCTATCACATTGTGGCCCAAAGCCATCTTCTCTAAATCATGCACAAATATAATATTGTTTGAACTCATGTTGTCTATTAGGACTTTGCGCACCCCGTAATTAGCAATATCTAGCTTAACTACGGGAGGGAAGTCGAGTTTACCTGCATGGATAACCTCTGGTGATAGATCCATCAAGTCAGTCATTGAAAAGTAATGACTACATCAGGCAGTTCCTCAAGGTCTTGAAGCGTTGTGAAGCCAACGTACATGTCCTCCTGTATTCCTCGGGTAATCTTCTTTCTTCCATTGGTGGAGTTGGCCCCTGTTGGTCCGCCACTGATCATTTTGATTATCCCCTAGAGGATGTGTTGACTATCGCGTTTCCACCCGCCCTGGGCCTTGATGGATTTTTACTTATCTCTTCGGAGGGAGCGAGATCTTTCCTCACGGTCTCCAAAATCCTTGGCATTATGCACATATTCGACCAAATTTCCTTTGTGAATGAGCCTTTCTATCTCATCCTTAAAATCTATGCATTTCTCCATTTTGTGCCCCCTCTAGCAATGATACTCGCAATATCTCTTCGAGTGTTTGGTTCCCGGTGTCTCTTTCAATTTCCTTGGCCGATTCAACCATTTTTTTCATTGCGCCATGACAAATATGGTGAGAATGTCCTGGTTCAATTGAGTGTTCCTCTTTGGGGATATGTCACGGTGATTCCTATCTCTGTTCCAACCTCTTTTCCCTTTGGAGCTATTCTGGTCCTGATGCGGGGCTTGCTTGGTAGCCATCATGTTATCTTGATAAATAGTTTCGTACGCCAGTGCGTTGATCTAATCAATGGTAGGATATTTCACATCAACTCAACCGCAAATCTTCTATGGGAAGTCGCGTTGAACAGAATGAGGGCCACCTGCTCACCGTTCAGCTTGTCCACCTTGAGTAACTCCTCGTTGAACCTTTTCATGAAGTTCTCAAGGTTCTACTTCTCTTTCTATTTCATCGAGTTCATGTGGTTCATGCTCGTGCACATCCTCTTCTGACTAGAGAACTTGCTCTCAAATCTTTGCCTCAACTGCCCATAACTCACCATAGAACCGACCTCTATCCTTGTCAACCAGTCGAGCGCGCCCCCTGTCAAGGTCGTAGCCAATATCTTCCTTGCACTTTGTCGGTAAAACGGTGCGGGTTCAGGATACCGTCCACATAGTACAAGTGTTCGTGGGGGTCACTCTTCCCATCATATGTCTTGACTGAAGGAATCTTATCCCCATTTTCCAAGACTTCGGCCTCGATTTCCTCACTGGATAGGGTCAACCTTTGGTGTCTGCTAACCAATGCCATTTTACGTTTGACCTTTTCCTTCTCCTGTTTCAAATGTTACATCCTCATTGCTATGTCTCTCATCTCGACCCTAGGGTCGGCAACCACTTAATTGTGAGCTCTAGAAACTGGGCGTTCCCTCATAGACTCCGCCATTTCCTCACGCTCTCGAGCTCTGGACCCCCGGGACCTCTCGTCCTGGACTCCTGAGGTTGAGGGGGTAAGTTGTCGGCACCCTGGTTTATTAGGCGGGGCAGTAGTGTTTCTAACACGTCATTCATAGTTTTGTGTATTGTAGCGTTGATTTGTACCATAATCTCTGGAGAAAGGACGGTAGGGTTCACGGGCATTGGCCTCGGAGCCACCGGTGCCTGAGGAGGTGGTGGATCAAGTTGCTGTTGAATACCGGGCTCAGACAACGAAACCTGTGGTGGGGTACTTTTTGCGGTTGCATTGTCAATCGTAGGTCTCGCGGACCATGAATGGGTCATCTTGCGATGCATCTTAGCATCTTTATTTGGGAATGTGCTGTTTCTACAGACGACGCCACTATTTTGACAATAGATCGTATATTAATAGCAAAGTGCAGGATTACAACAAGACAATAACAAATCTATTACAAATTAGGTCTCTTATCACTAATGCTAGTTCTAGGTAGACTTAGGCCCGGAACACCTCAGAGTTAACACTTAGATGCTTCTCAGGATGTCGAGGATGATGTCGAATCTGGGCAGATATCGAATCTCTTCTATGTTGGGGATATGGGTAATATCGGGGATATGGCCATGTCAGGTAAGGAATATGAGGGATGTATATCAAAAGTGTATGTCAGATGATATAACAGATGGAATATCAGATGATATGCCGAGTATGGATATCGGGTGAAAACTTGATATCGAATATGTATATTAGATATACGAATGAACCATGTGAAGTATTTAATGAAGCTTACCTTGATTAGTGGAACTCAGATATATAGGCCTCGGGATGCGGGGACCGCACACGTGACTTTCGCATGCGTTGTACCGTATTGAATGTGACACTCGATATCGAAAGCTATATGGGGTGACATCCTTGATATAAGAGCACTAGGCCGACTTCCTAATGGGCTTGACCCATATAATCGAGATGGGCTGGCCCAATACGAGAATTACCCATATCAGATTTGGACCTACACGGGTACTTATTAGGCGGTCGTTGGAACTTTCAGAGGCTACTCGTGATGCAGCCGCGACACTGATCGAGACCCAGCAACATGAGTCTTCGCACGAGCCTACTTCATCTACTCCTCTAGAGTCATGCATCTTGCACATATTATAGATTTCTCATGCAACTAAGGCAGGAGGATTGACACGATCGACACCCGCTTCCTCGCCTGAAGCTAGGCGCAGTGTAGTTAGGCCACCATCTGTCGAGTCTACTAGTAGTACCCGATAGTGAGGGAGCAGGATTGAGTTGCGAGGCATCACATGCGACAACAGGACCATCATAACCTTCATCTAATACGCCAGCGCATCCTCCTTGGGAAGTGGCTAGGGGAGATCCAGTCCCTCGTAGGGCAAATCGTGAGTGCTAAGAGTTGGATAAGAACAAACATTTCAACAACCAACACCGCATTGTACAGACGATTACAACCATCATGAAGAAGTTACTGACTACATTTTGCAAGAGCTATACAAAACTCAATCTCGACATGCAAACCAAGTTCTGGTTACAGTTTAAGGTGAGAAGTTATTATAACGTACAATAAAGTGTGGTAAATTTAAATTATAAAATAAAATCCTGTAAAACATAATAATTTAATTATTTGTCGGCAACATACAAGATTCATAGGCTGGGGAGGAAGAATTTTCATGACGCGTTTGAGATTAAGGTGAAAGAGAGGGATCATGGCATGATGAATGATGTGAAGCCGAACTACCCTAAGAGGAAGGACGATCCAAAGTGGGAAAACTGGCAGAAGACATGGATGAACAATAAATTAGAGGCGGAGGCTGCGGAGTATTGGGCAAGGGCAGATGTGCATGCCATATCCTATGGGCATCGCAATGACAAAAGATGAGGGAGGCCCTTTGAGTAGAAGTCGATTCCATCAAGCACTTATGCCAGTGGATCCGTTGGTTACATAGAGCATCTTGATAGGATGGTATGTTTTAACAAATGTTGAACTTGTAATTTTAATGAACTTTGTACTTGTAACTGATGATGCATATCATAGATTATAATTATTTCCTCCCGCGAGAGGATGGTTCGGGGAGTAACGAGAGATATCCCAAGATAAGGGATAAGATACTCAAAATATAACTATCAACCACACCAGAAGACCTAACTAGTAGCGTCAACATGAGACATTCTCATGGTAACGCTCTATGACTCCACCCGTACATGGGACATACCCAAGCATGTCGTTGAGACCCAACAAATTGACACTTTCTTGCTCTCTGCAGATACCCCTCGTTACACCTTCATCTACGTGGGACCATGAGCTCAAGAGTCATACACGCCAACGTTACCCTATTGGTGCCCTGCTAAGACACTCGGCATTCGAGTCTCATTAAAATAAATATAGCTTAAACCTCATGAAGTCTTCTTATTGTTGTATCTTATGAGCCTTCCCTAGCCACAATCCCTATCGAGCTTAACTATGTATTTTCACCAGCTCGGACAAAACTTCCGATGAACTCTTATTACGAGTAAACCAACACTTAGAAAATATTTTTCTAACATTTTGTTCTCACCTCTTGGTAGGAACGAGGAGAGCAGCGATGTCAATTAGCAAGAGACTGAGAGAAGCAACAAGAGGCTACAAAGAGGAACTTTTTACAAATTTATCCCTCAACTCCCAACCACTCGCCATAAATAGGGAGAAGACAAAGTCCAATTGGTCACCCAAGCAGAGGATGAAACATTGGACTGAAGGCGACAACACCAATTGGTTTAGGGTGCCTACAATGGCTACTTGAGGCATAGAATTTCACCCGATTGGCTCCCCCGGTCGATAACCCACATTGGTGCAGAAGAAGCCTCGCCATAGGCTACCTCCGTCAGAAACACCCATTGAGACAGAAGAAGACCCATGGAATTGGCCGACCTGATCGAGACCATTACTCCCAGCAGAAGACTTATAGTGGTTGGTCGAAGAACCCTACAAAAGTCCTACAAATAGGGGATTGTTAGCACTCACACAACAACTAAGTAAGTTCAAGACAACACTTTCACTCACCCCCACTTACACCATTTTCAGATTTAGTCTCACCATTCACCCACTCCCACTTACGCCCCTTTCGGTTTTAGTCTCATCACTTTCACTCACTCTCGCACATAGACTTTGGTACAACATCTAGCACTTAGATGCTAGAAGAGTAGCCCTACTTGTAATACCAAAGCTATCCTCGTAATAGCTCTCCCCTCCCTGACTGAGTTCCACCACCTGTAACCTGCACTCTCTCGTAAATATCAAGAAATGCATCGTTCGCTTCTCCCAGGCTCAGGATCAACGTATTGAACAAAACCCACTCGATCAAAATCCCAAATTTCCCCCTCCCCGTGGGGTCAGATGGTATTGCATCATCAAATAATGTTATATATGGGAAAACTGCAGAATCCCTGAGATATCCGGAGTAAAGGGTATCAAGCGTAGCTGTGACGATCCAAGAAGTAGGAGAAAAATAAGTCATCAAAGACAGTACATCGGTGGACAATGGAGAACCACGCTCCTACCCCCAAAGACCCCGAGGCACAACCAACTCATCCCATCCGACCGCAGTACCTTTGCCCCCAGCCGCAAAGGAACCTAGAGTAGAATATGTCCTCATCCCAAGGGATGTGTATGACAATATGGTTAATAGTGTCATCAGTCGAGGCGAAAGGGTTTCCAGAAAAGAAGAAGGATACTATGCTTGGGCCAACTCTCACCCATCCTGTGAGAGTACTCAACATGCTTCAACCTCAGCTGAGTCTCGAGAAATTATCCTCTCCGCTGAACGGCCCGAGTCCTGCCCCAGTACTCAGATACCACCGAGAATTTTCACCAGAGGGCGCGAGCCTCTAATCGTTATCCATGAAGAAGAACAAACAATGAAAGACGACGAGATCCTTAGGATGAAAGACAATTTGAATCTTGACCACACCATACATGTGCTTCTGATGGAGCCGTGCAGCGAATCGTAGAAGAAATGCAAAGGGAGTTATGCAAGCTCCGATGTAACTTGAACCCAGGGGAATAAGTCACCTTTAGAGGCTCCCCCTTCGCACCACATGTAGCACAAGCTTATATTCTCAATGGAATGAAACACACACGATTGCCTACTTATGCGAGAAACAAGAACGACCAAGACCCTCACGACCATATTAGTCAGTACATAGCCTGTATGGAATTTGGTGTCTGCCCACGACTATGCCATACACTAGATCTTTCGCACCACCCTCACGGAACGAGCTCAAGCGTGGTTCTCCAAATTACCCACAAGGGCCATCTACAGTTTTGAACAACTCATCCAACTGTTTGTGAAATAGTTTGCATGTAATCGTTGCTTCCTTAAAACCGCCGATTGCCTATTCAACATAATGTAGGAAAAAGACAAGCCTCTTTGAGATTTCATGAGGAGGTTTGCAGACGGAGTCCGAGACGTTCCCCACGTCGACCCACGAATGCTATCGGATATACTGGTGAATGTGCTCCTTACCGGCGATTTATGTAGCTACTTGATAGAACTCATGTCAAGATCTCTAGGACCTGATGCAGAGAGCCGAGTCCTTCATGCGAATGGAAGACAATCTCAAAGACATGGAGGATTTTGACCTCTTCGGGGGAAAAAGGCAAAGATAAAAAAAAACAAAGGAACGAGCAAAAAAGACAAGAAAGTGAAGAGGCACCTTGAGCCGATGCCACTTCCCCATGACGGCCACCCCCACCGAGGTGCTAAAGTGAAGAGGAACCTTGAGCCTCGACACGCTAGAGAACCTTTGAAATATAGGAACTCATGAAAGTATTGCGCCTACCATTGAATGTGGGGGCATGTAAGTGACGAGCGCTCCACCTCAGAGATAAAATTTGATGACTACTCAGCCTAGGATTCCTGGAGAAGTATTCGAAGCCCGACAATAGGCCATGCCACGATGATTGATCTCCAAAAAAAAAGAAGTTGAGAAGAAGAGGAGCAAAATGTAATCAAGAGGCCCCGTTCTGGGTTTTCTTCATATCTTCAAAGTTTCTTCATTCTTTAAAGTTTTCTTCATTTTCAAACATATCTTTATTTTCTTCCATTCAAAGATTCTTCTCGTCAATACACAACACATGGCACGTTTCATATTGTTAAAATGCATACAATTATATTCCTATAATTTCGTAAATTATCGAAATATTATTGATTTTGTTTTTATTCGGTTGAATATTAGTACCAACATCTAAGCTGTGGCTACTCATATTCAACCTTAAATATTAGTACCAACGACCAAGCCGTAGGTAATGTAATTAATATTATTACAAACGACTCGACCGTTGGTAATGACCTTCATGACATTACCGACGCCTAGGCCATTGGAAATGACCATACACTCATTACCTACGTCTAGGCCGTTGGTAATGACCTTCACGGCATTATCGACAACTTGGTCGTTGGTAATGGGTAACTACGACAAATCGCCGCAAGTGGGTAGCGACGACTTGCCAGTTGAAAATGGGGTCGTTACCAACGGCTAGGCCGTCGCTGCCCATTAGCAACGACCTAGTAGGGACGGTGTGGCCGTTCGAAATGGGTTATTTCCAACGGGAAATAAGTCATCACCAACAGCCAAGACCGTTGATAATACCTGTTTCTCATGTATTGACGCGAGCGGATTATAAATTTATATGATTGGATTACGTTGTTTACTTGGGATTGCGATTTAGATTTTGCATAATGCTACCAGTATGAACAAGTATTTGCATTTAAATCTTTAACCATTACGTGTGTGCAATTCCATTTGTTAATGATGCTTTTTGCTGATGTAATAATTGTATACAGACTATTCATTTTTTTCCGTACGTGATTCAAAGTTCATTGTAAATCTAAAGATGTTTAACATTGAATTTTGAGCCTTCTATATTTTAGGCTTAAGTTTAATTTGGCCCGATTTGTTTGGATCACAACGAAAGAAATTTCCTTTTATGAGTATTGTGATTTAAGTAAATTTGTTTTTTTACCTTTTATGAGAATACATCAGTTTGAAGTCCTAGTGCACATATATTTCTTCCATAATAAGATATACTAGAACTTTATGTCAAATGGTAGCGATATTGCCAAAACAACAAGATATACTAGAACTTTATGTCAAATGGTAGCGATATTGCCAAAACAACAATTGTTGCTGTCAAAGCTAATTCTAAAGTGTCCCTAATTTGCCCATAATAATTAAGGAATACAATAATCAAGACTTTTAATACTCATTAATATTGTTTTCTTATCAATTAAGATTCTTACTTATAGCAATTGACACCTACTATTTCCCACGCTCTAACCTTTCACCATTCTTTTTTTTCCCCTTTCAAATCAATAGAATATTTTTTGGCGAAAAATATCTAATGGAAAGTGATATAATTATGTAATGTTTATTACGGGGCACGATGTAAAATACTAATAGTTACTATTGGCATAGTATTGAGCTACTCCAAAACTTTAATTAAAGTAATTACAAGAAAATAGTTACATCTATGAATGTAACGTTCAATCTATATCTAAATTATTTTTTATGACTTATGTCCATATTAAAACTAAACTTTTCTTTTTGGGGTAAGCAGAATAAATTAGAGACAAAAACAGATACAAAGGAAAAACCAAAAACAAATATATAGGAAAATCACAATTTATTTTAAAATTTTATTTTCTCAACTTGGAGCCTTCACCCAATTATTTAGTATTCTTGTAATGACTTCTGCAAATAAATTATTTATTTTCTAACTAAAACAAAAGGAGTACACATCAAAACACAATTGGGTGCTGGTTTTAATTAATTCTTAAAAGCGAGACTGAAAAGATCTATCTAATTTTTTTTTTGAATAAAAAAGATCCATCTGTTAACCAACTTATCATTTATGTATTGATTTCCTTTAATAATTTACGGTGAAAACTATTTCAATGATGATAAAAGGTTATATATGTGCATAAATAGATAGAGATTAGATACTTATATACAAAGAAAGAAAAAAAAGATAGTTAGATTAGATACAGATTGCTATAATCACTACAAAAAAGGGGGTCATTCGTGACCGCTCGGGCGGTCGCGAATGCCCCTTTGGCAGTTGCGGATGGTCATCCGCGACGGCCGGGTGGTCGCAAAAGCCCTCGATCGTGGGTCCTCCGTGATCGCTGAGCGGTCACGGATGACCCTTTCGGCGACCACCCGGCGGTCACGACATACATCCGTAACCGCCCGACGGTCACGAGCTCCACCGTGACCGCATGGCTGTCACAGATGCTTCCTGGGTCATTCGTGACTGCCCGACGGTCACGAATAACATTCAAAGCATCCGTGACCGCCCGACGGTCGCGGATAACATTCAAGGTATATGTGACCGCCCGACGGTCACAAATACCACTGAACGAAATAAAAAAAAAATTATTCCGATAATTTACGGAAAT
Source organism: Linaria vulgaris (assembly GCA_948329865.1). Taxonomy (NCBI): domain Eukaryota; kingdom Viridiplantae; phylum Streptophyta; class Magnoliopsida; order Lamiales; family Plantaginaceae; genus Linaria; species Linaria vulgaris. The sequence goes on from OX415253.1 coordinate 38,717,215, forward strand.
ATATTTTCTTTTTGCGAATAGAATGTATGGTTGGTCGATTTTTTTTAATATAAAGCATCATTAAAGAAAAAAAACTTTTGGTTTTTATATTGGCTTATAAGAAAAAAGAAAGAAAGAGAATAAGATAGTTGGTGTTTTATTTTTGGGGATATAAGGAAAGGAAAGAGAAGAAAAAAAAAACTGTTGGTGTTTTTGTTTTGGATTTTGGAAATGAAGAAATGAGGACAAAGTGTTAGGTTTTTAGAGAAGATAATTTGAGTGTGGTGAAAATTAGTGTGTGGAATGGTGGGTATATATATAGAATTTTGGTGAAAATTTTGAATTTTTGAAAAATTTGAATTCCCCCCCCCCCGATCCCGCCAAATTCTAAGGTCTTTCGCGACCGCCGAGCGGTCACGAGGGATCATTCGTGACCGCCAGGCGGTCGCCCCATATGCTTCGTGACCGCCCAGCGGTCACGAAAGACTCCCAGCGGTCACGACTAACCTTTATTCAACGTTTTTTTTGATTTTCGTTTGTTTATTTAAGGTGTGTTGTTTATTAAATTGATAAAATAGTTAATACTAAGTTAATTATAATATTTTATCACAAAATCACATATAACATCTAAAACAACTTGGTATATATGATGATTAGTGGTAGAACATAAAATAGGTTTATTCGTTCATAACTCCCCTAATCACATCTAATCTACTATTTTAGTATGTTAATTACTAATGTTGTACTAATTTATTACTTTAATTCACATGTAGTAATGAAATTTATGGTTAAAAATCACAAACACAACAAGATCGCTCCGTAAAATTAATTTTTTTTATGAATATTATTTGTGACCGCCCGACGGTCACAAAAGACTCTTATTCGTGACCGCTGGGTGGTCACGAATAACCTTCATTCAATGTTTTTTATTTTCGTTTGTTTATTTAAGGTGCGTTGTTTATTATATTGATAAAATAGTTATTACTAAGTTAATTATGAGGTTTTATCACAAAATTGCATATAACATCTAAAACAACTTGGCATATGATGATTAGTGGTAGAACATAAAATAGGCTTATTCGTTCATAACTCGTCTAATCACATCTAATCTACTATATTAGTATGTTAATTACTAATGTTGTACCAATTTATTACTTTAAATCACATGTAGTAATGAAATTTATGGTTAAAAATCATAAACACAACAAGATCGCTCCATAAAATTAATTTTTTTTTATGAATATTATTTGTGACCGCCCGGCGGTCACGAAAGACTTCGCGACCGCTGGGCGTTCACGAACCTGTTTCGTGGCCGCCCTGCGGTCACGAAAGACCCTTATTCGTGATCGCTGGGTGGTCACAAATAACCTTCATTCAACGTTTTTTTTCGTTTGTTTATTTAAGGTGCGTTGTTTATTAAATTGATAAAATAGTTACTGCTAAGTAAATTATAAGGTTTTTTTTACAAAATCACATATAACAACTAAAAAAACTTGGTATATATGATTATTAGTTGTAGAACATAAAATAGGTTATTCGTTCATAACTCGCTTAATCACATCTAATCTATTATTTTGATAAGTTAATTACTAGTATTATACTAATTTATTAATTCAATTTACATGTAATAATGAGATTTACTGTTAAAAAGTATTAATACATCAGAATCGTTTCATAAATTCCAAAAACTTTATATGAATACTATTAGTGACCGCCCGACGGTCACGAAAGACCCTCTTTCGTGACTGCCTGGCGGTCACTAAATATTTTGCGACCGCCCAGCGGTCACAAAAGACTCTCTTTCGTGACCGCCGGGCGGTCACGAAATATTTAGTGACCGCTGGGCGGTCACGAATGTCAACGGCTAGTTGGCATTCGCGACCGCCAGACGGTCACGAGCTGCCAGATTTTCAACTATAAATACCCTTTCCATTACTTTCATAATTCACAACAATCTTCACCATTTCTTAAGGTATTCTCGTTTTTTCCATTTAGATTGTCTAATATATTTTTCAATACTAAATTTTGGTATGATATGTTAACTGTTTTATTCATTTGTTGCTAGATATTGTCGTAAACGCATCGAGGGTACTCGTAGTGGACACAAGATTCTTGTAGATCGTTTTTTCACGCTTCAAGAAGTAAGTTTATCAATTTATCACTCTACGACCTTATCGTGCATGATAATTGTTACGTGTTAAATTGTTAATTGCTAATTGTTTGTAATATTAGTTGTAATTAATTATTTCCTTTAAAATTTACAACTTAGATAAATAATGGACTATCAAGCAGATATGAATTGGATGTACGATAGATTTGAGAGCAATGTTTATTTGCGAGATAGTTTTGTGGTTGGGGTTCGCACATTCATAGAATTCGCTTCGCGACAAGATGCCTATTTAGATTTAGGGGGACGTATTAGGTGCCCGTGCAAAAAATGTAACAATTCAAAGTTTTTTGATCGATTCCTAGATCGTGATCATCTTCATAAGTCGGGATTTACGTCTGGATATTTTGAGTGGATTTTGCATGGAGAGAAGTTTGCCATGACTACTATATCGTTTATCGACGAACCTCTCAGCTCATCACACGCCAATATTCCCGACAGCCCTGTTCGTGCTAATGATTCGTTTAGACATATGGGTGTGGATGCATATGGAGGCCGATTTGACGAGGACGATGTGCGTAACGAGGATCCGAATCCCGATGCGAGAACTTTCTACGACTTGCTGCATCTAGGTCAGGTGAAGATGCACCCTAAGAAGAGTAAAACCGTCCTGCAATGGGTTGGAGATGGGTTGAATTACAAAACCATTCACAAGGCGAGTAACATCATGTCTGATAATTTTTTAAAGATGTCTAAAGATGGGTTCGACCCAGAGATTGAGACGTTGTTACCTCAAGACACAAACGGGATGCATAAGATGCTGGGAACCTTGGGGTTAGGGTACGTGAAGATCGATGTGTGCACAAATCAGTGTTTTCTGTTCTACGGGTTTGCGGCGAGTACAGACTTCCTAAAATACCCGATATGCAAAGAAGATAGATACGAGCCTGGTAGGAAGTCGAAGGTCGCGAAGAAGCATTTGTGGTACTTCCCCTAGGTCCTCGTCTTCAGAGGTTGTATTATACCGTATGCACTGCAAAGCATATGACTTGGCATTTGAAGTGTCGAGAGGCTAGGGACCGAATGGTTCACCCAGCTTCAAGTGAGGCATATCAACACTTTGATCGGACGCATCCGGATTTTGCAGTTGAGCCTAGGAACGTACGACTCGGTTTGCGTATGGATGGATTCACACCGTATGGTGCATCTGGGAAGATTTACTCTTGTTGGCCAGTGATGGTAACCCCGTATAACCTTCCTCCCGATCTTTGCATGTGGTAGGAGTTCATATTTTTGAGCCTTATCATTTCTGGTCCACATAGTCCCAGAAAGAACTTGGATGTTTATCTTAGACCACTAATCGACGAGCTTAATGATTTATGGAGCACGGGTTTGGAGACATTTGACAGCTCGAGGAAGGAAAACTTTCAGTTACGAGCGGCCCTGATGTGGACGATTAGCAATTTTCCAGCCTATGGAATGTTGTCTCAGTGGAGTACGCATGAGAGGTTAGCATGTCCTTATTGCATGGGAAACACGAAATCATTTACGTTGCAAAATGGCGGTAAACCGTGTTGGTTCGATTGCCATCGTCTTTTTTGCCCGAACATCATAGCTGGCGGCATGACAAGAATTCATTCAAAAAAGGGCAAAATTCACTAGAAGCACCTATTCACAGGAAAACGGGCAATGAAATGGGGAAATTGTTGAGGGACTTGGGGATGTTGGTTTTGGGGCCAAAGTGAAAAAGCTACCGGGTTTTCATACGAATCATAATTGGTTGAGGAAGAGCATATTTTGGGAACTTCCTTATTAGTCCACAAACTTGATTCGTCACAATCTAGATGTCATGCACCGTGAGAAGAACTTTTTCGATAACATCATTCACACAGTGTTGGATGACTCTAAGACTAAGGACAACATCAAGTCTAGACTTGATTTGAAGATCTTAACTAACCGTGAAGAGCTATTTTTAGAACAATCCCGAGAAGGCGCATATGTGAAGCCAAGGGCAACCTACTGTCTCACGCGGGAGGAAAAGATGAAGGTCTTGAAATGGTTGGGCGATCTCAAATTTCTGGATGGATACGCGTCAAACTTGGAACGATGCGTACAAAAGTAACAACAAAGGCTATTTGGTATGAAGAGTCATGATTGTCACGTCTTCATGCAAAGATTGATTCCCATTGCTTTTCGTGATTTCCTGCCGACCGACATTTGGGACACATTGGTGGAGATTAGTTTATTCTTCCGGGCAATTTGTGCTTCATAGGTTTCGGCCACCGATATGAGAAGTCTTGAGGAATCCATTATTGTCACAATGTGCAAGCTTGAGAGGATATTTCCTCATTCCTTCTTCGATTCTATGGAGCATTTGGCCATACACCTACCGTACGAGGCCAATGTAGGCGGCCCGGTTCACTACAGATGGATGTATCCAGTCGTGAGGTACACAATGTTTAATGAGCTTAATTCGCTATTGTTATTCGAAATAGTTTATTATATATGTTATTCACTTTTTTATATTTCCAGGCGTATGTTTGATTTTAAGAAGTCTGTGATGAACAAAGCAAGGGTAGAAGGATGCATAGCGAATTCCTACCTCCTTTCAGAGCTATCCAATATGTGCGCACAATATCTAGTTATATCCACGAGTACTAGATTTAATCGGCTCAATAGGAACGAGACTTTTGAGAGTGCAGAGTGGGATGATGAGCTGTTGTTATTTCGAAAGAAAGGGAAGCCCCTTGGGCCACTGAACAAGAAGAGGCGGTTGTCATCCGAAGAGTTGGAGCAAATTCAATTGTACACGCTTCTTATTTGTGAAGAGTTGGACGGATGGGTCGAAGTCAATATTCTTTATTTTATGTGAAAACACTCTCTTTATTAAGGATAACTTGTATGTACGTGCAAACACTCTCTTTATTTTACGTGCAAACACTCGCAGGTTGTTTATAGAGGAGGAGTGCGGTGGACTCAGTGCCATGAAGGTGCAAAATAAGATAAACACAGAGTACGTGGCATGGTTCAAGCAGACCTACTCGAGTGGCAAGTACATGACATACGATCGTGTTAAGTCGTTGCTCGCAGGTCCACTCAACTCAGCTTTGTACTATGAAGGGTACATTGTGAATGGGTTCCGGTTTCACACAAATATGCGTTTGGGCCCTAAGAAGAGTGATTGTAGCGGGGTTTATGTGAATGGGGACATGGGAGGATCCGACACTACCAACTTCTACGGGACATTGAATGAAATCATAGAGGTGGAATATTGGGGAGGTAGAAGATCTTTGTACATTGTATTACTCAAGTGTAGGTGGTATGATATTAGAACTCGAGGGACTCGTGTTCACGAGACGTACAAAGTGGTTGATATTGACCCACGATGGTCTCTCACAACCAATGAACCTTTTATTTTTGCAAATCAGGCCCTTCAGTCATACTACGCCCCGTATCCAGAACTTACGAATGGCCGACCGGGTCAAAAGGGATGGATGGCTGTATCTACTATACCGGCTAGACACGTGATCGATATGTCGTCACTAAGTGATTCGGGCGAAACAGAAACAGGGATGCCGGCAGAAGTGTTCCAAGAGAACGAATCTGTAGGGATTAATATGTTCGTAGACTTTTACGCGTTCGATATGGATATACAATTGGGGCGGGAAGGTGAGTTTTAGATCATCGAAGATGTACAAGATAGAAGAGAAAAAGAAGCTGAAGAGGAAGACGAATAATGTGAAAACATGGAGCTAAATAGTGATGATAGTGATACTAATTAGTTGATTTGTTTTGTAATAATTTTGAACACAAGTTTGTGACGCACTTTATTTGTAACGGTTTGTTAGTGTTGTAAAAGACAATTGCATTAGATTTTTCTAAAAGTAACATTTTATATGTGATATCCAATGACCGCCAAAATTTAACATTACGGATTTAAATTAAAAATAAAAGTACACAATAGGCCAAAAGATAAATTACAATAACATTACAATATTACAATAATGCAAATTTAACAGTCCAACATTACATAAAAATAAAAATACTAATAATCGTCCGAACTATAAACGTCCCCACCTGCACCAGTGACCTCATCCTGACCATCATCCTCACAATCATCCTCACAATTATCATCACCATCATCCACACCATCATCCTCACCATCATCCTCAACACCCAAATCTACACAATCGTCAACGGGCATCTCCTCCTCATCGGAGTTATCAGCGTACTCCTCGATATACGCAGGCCTACTGGAAGAACTGAGAGCAAATAGATCTGGTCTCCGACGCAGCGGCCTAGTAATCGGTGGAATCATATGCCCAGCTCCCGTCCTACGTGCATCCCCCATGAACGTCGAAGCTGGAACCGATGGAAGTTCCTATCCCATCTTCTCTTTAATCATGACTCTCTAGAGGTCCATAGTGGCATGCATATCAGTCATCTTTTGATCTGCGCGCGAAATAGTCCGCTCATTTTGCGTATGCAAATCCTGGATGCTCGCCCGTGCATAATCTTCTTGTTTCCTGTACTGAATGTCGTACGCCTCTCGGCGTGAATCCCTCGGTAAGACCTTCACTTTCCCCTTCTTCACAGGACCAAATGCCTCGGTCCAACAGTCAGAATCGAAAACATGGAGCTTAGCTGGTAACGGATATCTCTTCCTCAATAGATCCATGTACTTGTTCTGCATTAATATTTGAAAGCATCAGTAATTAGATTAGAATAAGGAATTTAAAGCTGATTGAGGAAAGATTAAAGGAGTATGAGGTTGAAATAACTAACGTAAATTTCCTTCGCCGCAAGATGGGTCCACTGGCGCTTTGCTGGCACTCCTGTGTTTTTTCCCGTCCTCTTCACCCTCTGCGTGTGGCCACGTCTGTAGGCCTCATCATATCGAATAGGGTCCTTTCGATGAGGGTGGGCCTCAGCCTACACATTTCAAGAAAGAGTACGTCAAACTTAATTACACATATACTAAGATTACTTAATTACACCCATATTGTTAATCTTAATAAATCATACCAGTCGACGTCTGATCTCCTCTATGTCGATGGACCCACCAAAAAAAATGGGAGGTGCCTTCGTCCTCTCCTTTGGCTCCTCGCCTCCTCTTCTGTTTTTCTTGGACTGTCGCGATACCTCTATATTTATCCTCTGTGGCCCAATGCTTAATCGCCTCCACCTCCAACGTGTCGTGCATCCAAGTCTTCTGTTTTTGAGCATATTTCGGATCCTCAACCCTCTCAAAGTACTGTTTCTTTGTGTTGTACATCAAGTTCTTGTAACAAGCCTTCGCCTTCGCTTCGTAGGCCGCTTGTACTTCGTATTTCTCTCTCGCACGGATCCCATATGTTTTCTGGATATTAATAAAGTTTTAAGATTATTCTTATTACGTCATTTGCTTTATTGATACATTAAATTAAATAATATGATATATTTGTGAAATAATTCCTCACCGAAAATTTAACAAACATGTCGCCTCGCACTGAATGGGGCATCGCGAAGTAGCTAGGCCATAATTATTTCATGAACTGTCTGATCAACTCCGTGATCGTCGTCGCAACCTCGTTGCTAGTGGGGGACTCAATCTAATGATCTGCCTCTGAGTCTGCCTCTGAGTCTGGTCAGTGGGTGCATGCGCACCTTTGGAGGTGCCCCTAGTTAGGCGCTGCTGCGTGGCAGTGAATACTCCTGATGCTGGAGTCTCTGTCAGCCTCCGGCTCGGGCCAGCACCGGTGGAACCCACGGAAGATGGGGGTCTAGCCCTAGATCCTGACGCAATGGGCGCGACATCAGCGGCATCAAAAGAAAGGCGGCGCTGTAGTGAAGGCGTCAACGATGTAGATGCGTTGGGGGCCGCAGAATCGCGACTACGACCGCCATGTGTGATAACTACACGAGGTCCAAGACTACCTCAGCCACTAGCAAGAGGGGGAACATCGGGAATATCGGGAATATCAGGAACATCGGGTACATCGGGAACATCAGAAGGACTCGAACGTTGTGGACCAGTGCCAGTCCGACGGCGACAACTGCCTGACATGTCGAATATATGCTAGAAAACTACGAATAATTATCTAAGTTAGATGATTGCGAAAGATTCCCTAAAGTTCAATCGTTACTAAGTTAAAAAAATCCCCTAATGATCATCTGTACTAAGTTATTAAGACCCTCTAAAGATTATTTGTTCTAAGTTATAAAGATTCTATAAAGGCATTATTTCTAACTTATAAAGTTACATTAAATTAACTAAACTAACAATTTAACATGCATTTAAATTTATAAAATAACAATAAATAAGCTAAACTAAATAATAATACATTAAATTACCTAAGTTAACATGTATTTGACTAACAATTTAACATGTAATAAACATTCTTTAAAAATATTATATCTAAGTTATAAACATCCCCTAATTGCATTACTTCTAAGTTATAAAAATTTTCTAAAGGAATCCTTGTTGTAATAAAATCTTTCTAAAGAAATTATCTCGAAGTTATAAAGATTATCCTAAATGCATTATCTCTAAGTTATAAAGACCACTTACATGCACAATTTCTAAGTTATAAAGACCACATAAATGCACTATTTCTAATTTATAAAGATTTCCTAAAGGCTTTATTTCTAAGTTAACATTAATTAAACTAAACTAATAATATAACAATTATAATATTACTAAAAAATTAAATATAAAAAATAATTAAAAAACTAGAGAGAGAAATAATTAAAAGATGGAGAGAGAAGACTTACAATTGGTGATGAATGAGCGAGGAGGAGGGGGGGGGGGAGGGGGGGTTATGTAGAAACCCCCTGCCATCCGCGACCGCTGGGCGATCGTGGACGCCAGGTGCGTAGACCGCAGGCGGGAGAACTTCCCGCCAGCGGTATCCGCGACCGCTGGGCGGTCGCTGATGCGACGCTGCAGCCTGCAGGCGGGAAGTTCTCCCGCCTGCGGTATCCGCGACCGCTTGGCGGTCGTGGATGCTATGGCGACCGCTGGGCGGTGGCCAATTGTGGCGACCGCCCGACGGTGACGAGCTGGCGGTCACGGTTGACCGCCAAGTCTTGTAGGTAATTAAGGAGTATATTGAAAGAAAAAGTATAATTAGATAATCTAGAAAATTGATTATTGCATTCCTTAATTAGTAGGGGTAAATTAGAAACACTCCAACATTTGCTTTGGCAGCAACAAGTACTGCTTTTGCAATGCAGCCTATTTCAAACCCTTTTTGGGTTTGTTGGATTAAAAGAAAAAGGGTCAAATTTAAATATGTTATATTCATCATATTAAAATGAATCGTATTTATTTACTTTTCATATTAAGGGACGTAATGTGTTAAGATATGCCATTAATATTATAGATCATTAAGGTGACATATGTGCGTGCATTAGACAATCAATTTTCACATTATAAGTATTTGGACGAATTATCAAAAATGCCCGCTAACTTTTTTTTTTCAATCTTAAATGCCCGTTTTTTCCCAATCTTTTGAAAATGGCCGTTAAGTTTTAAATTTTCTAACAAAAATGGCCGATGTTAAAAATTCAGACATTTTATCCGACGTGGCATCCGAGTCAAAGAGACGCGCTGCTGAATTAAAAAGTCGCGTTTTAAAATTCGGACATTTTTGGTAGAATTTTAAAAGATAAAGGACATTTTTAGCATTATTTTTCAGACAAAATAGGCTTTTTTGTGCTTATTTTTCATTTCAGACATTTTTAGTAGAAATTTTAAAAGATACATGGCATTTTTAGCATGTTTTGACAAAACGGGCATTTAAGATTGAAAAAAAAAGTTAGCGGGCATTTTTGATAATTCGTTCTAAGAATATTGTAGTCACTAAAGCGGCTCTATTCCACGTCGTGAAATATAATTATCGCACGTATATTATTTTTGTATATAAATTTAAGATTCAAATAATTTATCGCGAAAGTAATTCAATTAGTAGTTAGTGATTTCTTATTACACATAGCTAATTGTTACATAATTGTTGCATAAGCATTCTATTTTATTTGATCCTAATTCATCTTTTACCTTCAAGTCAAGATGGTAAAATGAATATATATGGTGATTTATGTGATGATGAAACAAAATTCTGCCATCCTTTAAATTGGCTAATTCGGTAACTGTTTATCAATTCTCGCTTGAATATAGCGACGCAGTTATATATGGCGACTTGTGCTTTAATATCACAGTTACGAGTACATTTAATGATACATCGATGTTACATATTATTTATTTATAATGAAGCCTGTCTTGAAAAAATGTTAGCAAAGTGGACTGTGTCGTACCGTAAGTTGGATATAGTAACATATTATTATAAAAATAAAACTCATAAGATGTATTTTCATAGACCCCCTAATACTAGGCTTGAGTTTACACGTAGTGTAAACCCTGATTAACTCTTACAATTTATTCTCCCACAAAATAGAGTAGTATTTGTAACACACACATGACACATTATATATCTAAGAAGATTCAAATACGTCTCTCGTGCCCCCACACACGCTATATCTCCATAGCCCTTATGCGATCCTGCCATCAAAAGCAAAACAGGAGAGAAAATAGATGTCAGTCTTTTAATATTTATAAAATAATAACAACAATTACTCCACAGAGCAAATATATAAGAAACAAGAAAAAGAGGAAATGAACAAAACTGACTTGCTGCAGTCAACACTGCGGGAGACAGGAATGTCCATATCGACATTACACTTCTTGGGGAGGCTTTGTGCCGCCTCGTCCTTCAAGTCAGCATAGCGTATGGCAGCGGCCTTAACACAGTCGCAGGTTGCCCTTTTGTCGGCTGTCGTTTGTGCCATCCCTTTCACCGCAGTCACTCCGGTGCAGCATGATGCAGACGGGGCGTCACCGTGGCCGGTGAGGTAAGTGATGCACGGTACCAGAGCAGCATCGACCTGACCGCAAGTCACGGCCTGCCCCGGCCGCACTACGGATTGGAAGACGGCAACAAGTGCAATCAAAGCTATGATCATATCGATTCCCTTCATTTTGCTTGTAATTGAATGTATTAAATTGTATTTGAGTATTATGAGCTTCTGATCTGATCACTAATATGTTTTAAGTGGTGTATTGAGGCATCAGAGTTTGCAGAGTATTTATAGCCTTTACGATCTGTTTTTGTGAAATAAGCACTCTGAGGAGCTGTTATGCTATTTTGGACTCTTTTCTGCTATGAAATGTCATTATATACGGCAAAGGTGATGGTGCTCTGTAAAAATCAGTTGTTCATTCTTATCAAGAACTCCACGGTACAAATTAATCAATTTCTGGTTATCTGCGGTAAGATGCTTTCATTAGGCGCGAGGTCATCATATATATCATTCGCTACCAAAAATTAAAATAGGAAGAAAAAGGTATATTATTGAAACAGATCAAATAAAAGATCTTAATGAAATTATCCTAAAGTTAGATACAATGATACACATTAATTAATCAACTACACTTAAAACTTACATCTTCTTATACTTCCCATAACAAGCTTTTTGTCTTGAACATGTGGGGGTTCATGGTCACACTCGTACTATACAATTAGGTGGTGTTTGCAAACTCTTAAAAAAAGTCCAAATTATATTTTAACTTAAATTAAGCAGTTTAGGGTGTTTGCAAATATAGCTTCTCTAGTTTGAAATTTTATTTTAAGTCAAAAACTCCTACAATCTTGAAGCTGCTATGAACCTTCTCCTAGCTTATAGTAGCAATTATTAAATTAATTAAAATATTTATGTACAATCAAACCCTTTATCTTTTATTAACCAATAACATTCACACTTCTAACAATAAATTAAGAAATACAATTCTAGAATTCGCTTTTACACACAAAATCTTATTTTTTTTATCGTATTCAAATCTCTTCTTATCATATGCGTAAGTTATTGTAGACACATTAATTTTGTGTCTAAATTAAATTAAATAGTGGTAACTCTTAAGATGCAAGAGATATAAAATATATTTTATTTAATCTTAATATTTTGAGGGATTAAAATAAATATATTAATTAAATCTTAAGACAAGGAAATAATTGCTCATCAAATCTCAAGACATGGAAAGTCTTCTCTTCCAAGTCTCAATCTTCAAGAGATGGAAAGAATTCTCCACCAAATCTCCACAAGGAAAGAATTCCCCACCAAGTCTCAATCTTCAAGAGATGGAAAGAAAATTCCCCTAGATAAAGTCTTCCATATCAAGGAATTGTAGACGCGATCACAACCGTTAATCTCATCAGGAGATTCTGATTGAGATTCACTCCACAACTATAAATAGAGGTGGTCTTGAAGAAGAAAAAAAGACACACAAATATTCACAAGTTGAAGAGGGAAAAGCTCCAAGTTTTTCGCTCCACCAAGTTCATCAATCTTCAAGGCGTTCTTCGCGGGATTCAAGGCGTTCTTCGCGAAAACCTCCATTTGATCCGGCGTCAAGCTCCAAGTCCATCAAATAACCATTTTTGAAGATCGCACTTCTGCCGAGGAAGATCGAGCTTCAACAAATTCAACAAATTCAAGTCAAGTTCATACCGTTCTCCGACAATCTTCAAGCAAGAAAGTCCGTTTGATTCGAGAACAAGCTGCAAGGCCCTCGACAAACTGTTATTGAAGATCAAGTCATTTTTAAAGAAGATCAAAGTCCATATATCCGAAGAACTGAAGACGAAGATCATATCGTTCTTCAACAATCTTCAACCAAATTTGAAGTCAAAAGTCCGTTCGATCCGAGATCAAGCTGCCAAGCCCTCACATCAACGTTTGTCAAGCATCCAAGTATTTTGAAGATCAAGATTCTTCTAAAGAAGATTGACGTTCAACAAGTCAAGACGAAGATCAAATTGTTCGTCGCGAAGATCAATTCAAATTGTTAATTCAAGATCAAGCTCAAAGCCCTTGGATTAACGTTCAACTTAAATCACGTGGAAGCGATCAAAGTCAATTCCGCCTTCAAGTCAACCAAGTTTCAAAATTAGAAAAGAATCAGAGGATTACTAGAGATTGTAACCCCATATTCATTTGAATAAATAAAAATTATTTGTACTTAAATTTTCTTGTCTTTATTTTAAAGATTTAGAATTTTTAACGCTACAGTTATTTCTCTCGTGAACTTTTTTTTTCTTGAAAATTTTGACTATTTAAAGTCGAAACCTTTATGCGGTTAAATCTTATGTCATATTGTTGAAAGTAAAAAAATATCAATCTACTAAAATAAATAATCTTACCATGTGATCCCCGTAAATGTGACTATGTTGTGATTACTCTTTTTATCTTGTATAAAAGAGTTTCTACTTTCTACTTTCTACTTTCTACTTTAAACATTTGAGAGATATGAGTTTCTACTTTCTCTCTCTAGAAAGTACGTCAACAATCTGTGTTGGCATTGTACGTCAACAATTTAAGTTTGCATTGTTCGCCTATAATTTAAGTTGGCACATCAATAATCTACGTTGGCATTATACGTCAACAATAGCACCTTAGCGACTCACGCCAGCACTTTGACGATGGACATCCACGTCAACAACTTCACGTCAATAATCCACATCTACAATTCACGTCAACAATTGGACTTAGTACAAGGTGAATACTACAAGTACATCAACATACATACTATGCCTCATGATTTGACTACCAAGTAGATCAAGTCACTCGACGCCCCTAATCCCGAGCCTCAAACGTGCTCAAAGAGTAAAAAGCATTTTTTATGCTACGAAAAAGATCTCGAGATGAGACTAAAACCCCATGGGTTATTTCAACAGCCAAAAAGGCCTCGACTACGGGATGAACACCATACATGGTCGTCTAACCGAGCCTAAGGACCAATAAACGCACACAACTTTTAAGCTAGTGTGATATCACCTAAGACCCTTTTGCGGGCATATTTTACTAATGAACTATGTCTGGCTTGATGCAATCTTCTCAAGGGGATACTTAGGCAACTTGACCCCTTGTCAACTTCAGTCACACGCACACAAAACCCTGTATCCTCCACTAGTTTAGTTTTACTTAGTAATTAACTATTTACTTCTAACTTTGTTTCTTGAAGTGCAAGTTTCCTCCAAACCAAAAGCTCTTCCCGTCGCCTCTAGGTGTGTGATAAGAGGATAATAGTAGTGCAACTAACGAATTTTGGGCTTGAACGGCAGAGCCATAAAAAAGCCCAGAACGTGAAGAAAAACTATAAATAAGAGGGTTCGTTCAACAGCAAATGGAGACGATTAAAGAAGAGTTTAGACACCTACAGTAGTATGCAAAAAAGCATCATAGGGTTAGTAAAGAGAAGAATTCCACCGCTCGTAGCAACACAATCATACTTGAAGTGAAAAGGTGAATACAAGGAGGCAACAATCATAGTAGAGGTGAGCACCAAGGGGATCAAGAGTTTAATCTTTTTATGGAATTAATCTACTTATGAATTGTTGTGTTTTGGCTATGACTATGAGTAGCCAATCCTCTCAATATCTGAGGGAGGATGTAGTTAATCTCATGTGGATACACCTTGAACTTATGTTTTGATTATATTTATTGATGACTCTGTTTTGTTGAATATTATTTGTTGCTCATGCTACTTCGTTTGTTTGCTGCATGCGTTTCTATGAGGCACAATAGCGATGTTAAACTACCTAGTATTTTGTTGAATTATGTTTAAGAGCCTTTTAATGAATCACTGGCATAGTATATCAAGCAAATAAATTTATACACCTTCGACATTAGCGTGTTCATGGAATCTAAATCATTGTTGGTAACTCTAATTCACTTCTAAAACATTGGATGGATCCTATGACATGGTGAGGTGAAGGGAAAGTGCTTAACTGTCTGAAATCATTAGGGATTATATGGCTCTTTAGTGCATCAAAAGGTGGTTAACTTGCTACATGAAGTTAGAGATAAAACAACTATCAATAGATAAAGGCAAACATATGAGTCATTGGTACTTTGTTTATGAAGTACAAGTATCCGTGATTAATGAAATAAGAGTCCCACATCGGAAAGATGAGAGAGTTGAACTGGGTTTATAAGATAACATTGTTGAGGTCATCCATACGGGGAATTTCAAGTCTCCATCTATCTTTTGGCAAGCAAGTCATGATCCTTAGATACCTTTTATTAATCTGTTTTACAACATTAGCAAACATTCAATCAATCAATTAAATTATGTTCTAGTTAGTTTGTTAGTTAATCGTTTTAATTGCATTCTCTACTTACATCTTTTTAGTACTTTAATTTGCATCTTTAGTTTAGGATCAATTTAGTTATAGTTTAGTTCCACTCTCTTTTAATAACCGTGACATTATTAGAATATTTCAGCAATTTACTATTCGGAAAAAACCTACTCTAATGGGATTCGATACTTGGGAAAAATACTATTTAATTATTACTTGACTCGTATACTTGCTATTTTGTGTCCATCAACATAATTGATAATACAAAAGTAACATATGCATGCATCAAGTTTTTGGGCCCGTTGCCGGGGAGTAATTAATATATTTGTTAGCAATTTTTATTGTTGATTTGGAGGAACACTTACTTTTGCATTCTTATTTTAGGTACTAGTGGTGCATGACAAGAAGAGTAAACATTACACCCATTACCATTTGATCCTGAAATAGAAAGAACTTGCAGTCATAATCGAAAATAAGGAAGACAAGAAGTCTTGCTAATGCTTGAAGGGACTGAATCATGTATTGTTACACCTGAAGATTATGGACCAATAAAATGAGCATTCTCTATGATTGGCCAAAACCAATTTGGAGGGGGAGCAAATGAAGATCCGATGACACACCTTAAAGACTTTATTGGGACGTGTAAAGTATTTCAACTTAGTTATAATTCAGCAATTCTGAAACTATTTTCGTTTTTTTTTTCTAAAGGAAATAGCTAAGAGATGGTTGAACGAGCTACCAAACAATAGTATTACAACATGGGAGCAGGTTGCCCAATTGTTCTTTTAACACTTTTTCCCACCGACAAAAATTGCAACTATGAGAAGTGAGATATTTAATCTTTGCCAACTGTATACTAAATCATTATCAGAAGCATGGGAACGATTCAAATACATGATGAAGTGATGATCACAACATAGCTTCACTAATGAGGTACTACTTCAACAATTCTACTATCGTCTGAACACTGGACGCAAGAATACACTAGACGTTAGTTCAGAAGGGTGATTTATGCGAAGGACATATGAAAATGCGTTTGCGTTACTGGAGATGATTGCATCAACTATATAAAAATTGAGTCTTGATAGAGGTCCTAGCAAGAAAACGATGGGAGTTCACGATATTGACACTATTACTCTAAAAGTGCAGGTATTCTGGCAATGTTAGATTAACATTGAGAATTCAATGTTAAAGTAACATTGCTGAAACAGAATCCGATTTACAATCTTGTTTATATGTATTATTATTGTTTTGCCTTATTCATTTAACTAATTGAGTTCCACAGTTGTGATTGTCTTTGTTTATTATTCAGGAAACAAACATGTCATAGGATGGACGCTCAAAGTTTTCAAGAAGGAAAGTTTCCTTAATTAAGCAAACCGCTCTACAAGGAAAGAAGAGTTCGAGTGCAACTAGGAAAAGCTTTCCAAGTGGAGTCTTGATTTGAAGAAGGAGTCTATCCTTAGTTAGATCACTAACGAAGGAACTATTATTCAAGAAGGACCGCGAGAACAAGGAAGAGGAGTTCGAGAAGGAAACAAAGGAGAATTACCAACCGTGTACAACACACCTTGAAGTCCAAGTCAAGAACCTATATATAGGTGTGAAGTACATCAAGACAAATACAAGACAAGAGCCAATCAATCCGAGAGATTAATTTACAGTTGTTGAAGTGTTGTCTTGCTTTAGCAAAGTTTGCGAGTTGTGAGAATAGATCTAAAAGTGAGGAGCTGTTAGAGATAGTCGAAGCAATTCTTGTGTTCTTTGCTTAGTTCGATTAATTTGAGAGTGAGGAGCTTGAAAATTGAGAGAACGACTTATATTAAAACCTTAACGGGTTATTTTGCCTACGGCTCGGAAGTTAATATAATCTTATATTCACTTCTTAAACTTGGTGTTTGTTTATTCCACTGCACTATTACTCTGGTCTATTGTCAAAGTAACATCGCTGAGTTAACAACATACCAATCTGCTGTTAAGACTCCAGTGTTAAGTTAACAACAACAATGTATCAACCCGATCCACAATTTCAATTGGTATCACAGCCAAGCACCAACTTCACCGGTGTTTGGCGTTGATACGAAAAGATGGACAACTCCAACCCCAATACCAGCAGGTGGCCAGTATTGGAGGGTCCCAACAAATATGCCTACTGGAAGATCAGACTCAGAGTCCACATTAAATCCATCGACCCGAGAGCTTGGGACGCAGTACTAGAAGGTTACACCATCCCTTACTTGCCTAGAGATGGAGATGCCGACCTGGTACCTAAGCCAAGAGGACAATGGACATCCAATGAGATTGCTCTCTACAACTTCAATGAAAAGGCTCTCAATGCTATTTTTGGCTGGGTAGGTAACCATATGTTCAAACTTATTTAAAAGTGTACAACTGCTAAAACTGCTTGGGAAGTTCTTGAACTACATTGTGAGGGTGATGTGGCTGTGAGGGACTCTAAATATAGAAAACCTTTGAGGGACTTTGAGAAGATAGAGATGAGTGAGGATGAAAGCATTGATAGTTATTTTGAGAAACTTCTTGATATTTCTAATCAGTGTCAAAACTTAGGTTTTATCATCCCAAATCAAACCATGGTCTATAAAGCTTTTAGAACATTATCTTCTAAGTTCACTGTCAAAAGAATTGATATGAATGAGTCTAGAGATCTTGCCAACATGGACTTCCAAACATTAATGAACACTTTGAAAGAGTTTGAACTAGAATTCCTAGGAAAGTCTAGTAAACAACTTGCTTTAGCCTTACTAGGAACTAACTCAGATTCTACAGGAAGTGATGAAGATGAATATGAGTTGATCTCTTCTAACTATGGAAACATTACCAGGAAGTTTAGTAAATTAGGCTACAAAGATAAAAATAAAGAAAAACAATCTGGTAATGCTGCCATTGGTTATAAGAAATTACCCCCAAAATTTGTAAAGTACATGGCATCTAAGAGCACGCCTCAAGATGTTGAGAAATTGAAGGATGTCCAGTGTTATGAATGTAAGAGGTATGGTCACTTTAAACATGAATGGGCTAACACCCTAAGAACAAGAGGGAATTCTCATTGGGTGTGTGTAGATGACTTCAATGATGCTGACTTCAAATCTGAAACAAGTGCTGATGAACAAACAGAGAAAATCAACACTGCTGCGCTTTGCACTCGTATCACCTGGTCAGAAGAAGACTCCAGAAATTGCCAAAATTCTCAATGTTACTCCAACATTGGAGAACCAACAACAAAGCCGGAAATCTTCTTTGGAGACTGGAACAACAATGATACACAGGTTATCTATGATGTGCTCTCTGATTGTGATGATACTAACTTTGATTGTTTTCATGGCTCAGTTGATCTAGAAGAAGAGTACTTCAACAAAGAAGAACTGTCCCAGGAGGAAATCCTAGACGAGCTACATACAACTTTTCTCAGACTAGAGAGAGAGAATGTCAAACTCATAAAGAGTAACAAAGCACTGAAGCATGACATTGAATGTTTGAAGAACATGTTGAAATTCTATGAGAGAGATCTTGACAAAGCTGAAGCTGAGCTGAAAGAGGTAAATGAGAAACTCAAAAAGGACTCACAGATCATAGCCAAATGGAATGGAGGTACTTCTAAACTTGATGAGGTACTAAACATGAGTAATACATGTACACATGGTCTGGGATTTGTTGAGAAACCTTCCTTTTCTGATGGTAATTCTGCCTATTTAACTACAAGCTTTGTTAAAGAATCTGGTAATATGAGTTCTGGTACCATCAACACTGTAAAAAGCAAACCCACTTTTATTTGTCAGTACTGTTTTCAACCAGGCCACATTAAACCATTCTGTACAAAATTTATAAAAGAATGTGGTAAGAAAACAGCCTCTGTGCCCAATGTTAAAACTACAACAGATTCTAATGTTAGACCAACATTAGGTGCATGACAGAAAAATAGGACTTGGGTAGAAAAAGCTAAAACTCCTAAGATGAAAATTGTATGCAATGTTGTTTTCTCTGCTGTGTACCCTAACCTTTCAGGTAAGTGGTACTTCGACAGTGGATGCTCAAGACACATGACAGGCCGCAAGGAGTATCTTAAGCAAATGATACCTTTAAGTGCTGGAACAGTGACCTATGGAGGTGGCACCAAAGGAAAGATCATTGGCAAGGGGATTCTAAATGTTGATGGGTTCCCACCTCTAAAGGATGTGTTGTTGGTAGATGGGTTAAAGGCAAATCTAATCAGTATCAGTCAGCTGTGTGATGATGACTTACTGGTTACATTGACAGAGTTTCTTGTGATGTTTATGATATTGATAATGTTCTTGTTATGGCAGGTACTAGACCCAAAGATAACTGCTACCTAGCCCAATAGGAAACAGAGTGTTTCCATGCCAAAATTGATGAGGCTTCTATATGGCATGGGAAACTTAGACATGTTCACTACAGAAACCTTGAGAAACTGCAGAAAGTTGATGCTGTAAGAGGCTTACCTAAGCTGTCTTGTCCAGGTAAGCTTGTGTGTGGTGATTGCCACAAGGATAAGCAAACCAGGGCTG
This sequence comes from Linaria vulgaris, assembly GCA_948329865.1. Lineage (NCBI taxonomy): Eukaryota > Viridiplantae > Streptophyta > Magnoliopsida > Lamiales > Plantaginaceae > Linaria > Linaria vulgaris. The sequence continues at coordinate 38,737,017 of OX415253.1, forward strand.
TTCATACGCCCCTACAGGTACAGAATGCTAATCCTAGATCTAGTAGGTGTTTTGAATTGCTGCACATGGACTTAATGGGTCCAATTGAGGTAAGTAGTCTCAGTGGTAAGAAATATGCCTTTGTGATTGTAGATGACTTCTCTAGATACACTTGGGTAAAATTTCTTAAAGAAAAGTCAGAAGCTTTTGATCAGTTCAAAATTCTTTGTGCTAGTTTTAAAAACTTATATAGCTCCACTGTGACTAAGATTAGGTATGATCATGGTAAAGAATTTGAAAATGCTAGTTTTGATAACTATTGCAATGCTAAAGGTATCTTCCATGAATATTCGGCTCCTAAGACTCCTCAGCAGAATGGAATTGCTGAGAGAAAGAACAGGACTCTTCAAGAGATGGCCAGAGTTATGCTTAATGCTAAAGATTTATCCAAAAGACTTTGGGCTGAAGCTTTAAATACTGCTTGGCACATCAGTAACAGGGTGTATATTAGACCTGGAACTAACGTGACTCCTTATGAACTCTTGAAGGGTGTGAAACCAAATATTGCATATTTTCATGAATTTGGATGTGATTGTTATCTGCTTAATGACAGGGATTATCTGAGTAAATTAGATCCTAAAAGTGAAAAATGCATCTTTGTAGGTGTAGACAAATAAATTTTGTCTACTCCAATTTAAATATTGACAAGTGTCAAATTAAATTTTTAGAAAATTAAATTGATTATTTCTATTTTTAATTTGGAATTTTACTAAATTAAATTCCAATTATTAATAGGTTAATTAATTGATTTTCTAATATCTATTTGATTGGCCAATCAAATAAAGCCACATGGAAAAGATGGAGAATTGCAACCAACCAAATAAAGCCACATGGAAAAAAATAATGAGGTGATTCAACAAATCAATTAACGCCACGTGGAAAAGACGGAGCATTTCAACCAATCATATCATTACATGTGGGAATATGATGTGTTCTACATATTTCTTGATAAGCAAGACTAAATTAAATCCATGATTATCTTGAAAATAAAACCGACCAATCACAAGCAAGGAGCTCTAGGTTTTCACAACTATAAATACGGGCCCTCTCATAAAGAAAAGAGACACAAAAATATTCACAAGTTGAAGAGGGAAAAACTCCAAGTTTTTCGCTCCACCAAGTTCATCAATCTTCAAGCGTTCTTCGCAGCATTCAAGGTGTTCTTCGCGAAAACCTCCATTTGATCCGGTTTCAAGCCTCAAGTCCACCAAATAACCGTTTTTGAAGATCACACTTCTGCCGAGGAAGATCGAGCTTCAACAAATTCAACAAATGCAAGTCAAGTTCATACCGTTGTTCAACAACCTTCAAGCAAGAAAGTCCATTTGATTCGAGAACAAGCTGCAAGGCCTTCGAAAAACTGTTTTGAATATCAAATTCCCTTTAAAAGAAGATCAAAGTCCACATATCCGAAGAGTTGAAGACGAAGATCATATCATCCTTCATCAATCTTCAAATCAAATTCCAAATCAAATCTCCGTTCGATCCGAGATCAAGCTGCCAAGCCCTCGCATCAACGTTTGTCAAGCATCCAAGCATTTTGAAGATCAATATTCCTCTAAAGAAGATTGACATTCAACAAGTGCAATAAGTCAAGACGAAGATCAAATTGTTCGTCCCAAATATCAAGTCAAGTCAATTCAAGATCAAGCTCAAAGCCCTTGGATTAACATCACGTGGAAGCGATCCAAGTCAATTCCGCCTTCAAGTCAACCAAGTTTCAAGACTCGAAAGAATTAGAGGAATTCATAGAGATTGTAACCCATATTCATTTTAAGAAATAAAGTTTATTTGTACTTAATTTTTCTTGTCTTTTATTTTAGGGACTTGAAATTTTAACGCTACAAATTTTTGGCACGCCCGGTGGGACCATCTCTACCTCTCATCTCTTTTCTAGCAAGTCTGCAAGTTTGAAGTCACAAGATTTTTGTTCAATCCCGCACGGTAGAACGGGATTTGGTGATGAAGGAAAAAAATTCAGATGAATTGATTCTGATTTTGAAGAAGAGATGCCCGATTGAATTATTTTTTATAGAACTTTCTTAAAGAGTCCATATTCAAATACAATTTCAATGAGATCAACTATTCGAGTCAGTATTGATTTCCTAACTTATTAATATGAAGAAATTAATTTTTGAAGGAATCTGTTGATTGCTCGTGGAATTTTCAGATTTTATGTCTCTTACGTGTTGGGTCTCTTTGAATCGGTGTTTGATTGGAATTCTGGAGTGGTTATCATATGACCGTGAGGAGCAGAGTTCAAAATGAAGTAGAAGACCAGTGAAAATTGGATCTGTCCGTTGGCAGTACATTTCTGGAGGGAGATAGAATAAAGGTTATTCAATGTGTTGGTTTAAGTGAACCAACAGAGATGTGATCAAATGTTTTGGTCTTCATAGACCACCGAAAAAAAAAAGGAGAAAAGGAAGCAAAGCTGCCATGTGAGTTGCATTAAGGAAATGTGGATGTGATGATTAATTTCATTATAGTCCTTAAGTGAATTGACATGGAGGCCCACCAAAAAATTTGATTCTTGAAATGAAGTACCAATCTTCTATCAATCTCAAAGATGGCTCGAAAAAAATATGTTGCGACAAACCCACTTCAAGACGCATTTTTACAATGCTATTCGTGGCAAGTCGCAAGGGGGCATTTGTAGACAAATAAATTTTGTATACTCCAATTTAAATATTGACAAGTGTCAAATTAATTTTTTAGAAAATTAAATTGATTATTTCTATTTTTAATTTGGAATTTTACTAAATTAAATTCCAATTATTAATAGGTTAATTAATTGATTTTCTAATATCTATTTGATTGGCCAATCAAATAAAGCCACATGAAAAAGATGGAGAATTGCAACCAACCAAATAAAGTCACATGGAAAAAAAATAATGAGGTGATTCAACAAATCAAATAAAGCCACGTGGAAAAGACAGAACATTTCAACCAATCATATCATTACATGTGGAAATATGATGTGTTCTAGATATTTCTTGATAAGCAAGACTAAATTAAATACATGCTTATCTTGAAAATAAAACCGACCAATCACAAGCAAGGAGCTCTAGGTTTTCACAACTATAAATATGGGTCCTCTCATAAAGAAAAGAGACACAAAAATATTCACAAGTTGAAGAGGGAAAAGCTCCAAGTTTTTCGCTCCACCAAGTTCATCAATCTTCAAGCGTTCTTCGCAACATTCAATGTGTTCTTCGCGAAAACCTCCATTTGATCCGGTTTCAAGCCTCAAGTCCACCAAATAACCGTTTTTGAATATCACACTTCTGCCGAGGAATATCGAGCTTCAACAAATTCAACAAATGCAAGTCAAGTTCATACCGTTCTTCAACAACCTTCAAGCAAGAAAGTCCATTTGATTCGAGAACAAGCTGCAAGGCCTTCGAAAAACTGTTTTGAAGATCAAATTCCCTTTAAAAGGAGATCAAAGTCCACATATCCGAAGAGCTGAAGACGAAGATCATATCATCCTTCATCAATCTTCAAATCAAATTCCAAATCAAATCTCCGTTCGATCCGAGATCAAGCTGCCAAGCCCTCGCATCAACGTTTCTCAAGCATCCAAGCATTTTGAAGATCAATATTCCTCTAAAGAAGATTGACATTCAACAAGTGCAATAAGTCAAGACGAAGATCAAATTGTTCGACCCAAATATCAAGTCAAGTCAATTCAAGATCAAGCTCAAAGCCCTTGGATTAACATCACGTGGAAGCGATCCAAGTCAATTCCGCCTTCAAGTCAACCAAGTTTCAAGATTCGAAAGAATCAGAGGAATTCATAGAGATTGTAACCCATATTCATTTTAAGAAATAAAGTTTATTTGTACTTAATTTTTCTTGTCTTTTATTTTAGGGACTTGAAATTTTAACGCTACAGTAGGATACTCTGCCAATAGTACTTTCTTTAGAGTCTACAATCTTAGATTGAAGACAATTCAGGAATCAGTGAATGTTGCGTAACATTGTCAAGAGTAACATTGCTAACAAATATATTAGTTACTCCCCGGCAACGGGCCCAAAAACTTGATTCCTGAATTTTAAATTTGTTTTTTGCTTTTGCATTTTTTCTTTGATTGTTTTCTTTAATTCATCAATTTTCTTTAATTAACGATTAAATGATTTTTATTTTTTTTTAACTTGTGGCTAGTGATTGTGGGGAAGCATGTGGCTGTTGATATGGCGTGAAAGAAATATTTCTTTTCTGCTAGCAAAAGTTTTGTTACCAGTTCTTTGCCACGTCTATTTTGGCTAGCTATTTTACTTGCGGGATTTTTGCAGCAGATTTTTTATTTTGCGAACGTTTTTTCCCGGTAAAAAGTATGTTTTTTGGAATTTTCTCTAGCTAATGAAGTGGAATCCTGTAATTGTTTACAATTCTATCGCTTGAACTTGAACATAGGATCGACTTAAAACACTTTTTTTTTTTGACTAAAGGATCGACTTAAAACATTAAAAGCACGATCTTTAACTAGTGCGTTGTTAGTCTAGGTGTGTTGTTTGTGCTTTAATATCACAATTACAAATGCATTAAATGATATACTTCGATGCTAGATATGGTTTATTATATGAGCAAATTACTTTTTCTGCCCTTTAATTTCGACTATGTTTGCCTTTTGCTCTTTAATTTTTCGGGCTCCACTTTTGCCCTTTAACTCTTATTTTTTTGACAAAAAATGCCCTATGGGCTTTTGCACGAGGGTAAAATAGTCATTTCCATTATTTATAATAAAAATTTAAAAAAAAAACAAAAAAAATCAAAAAATAGAACCCCCCCTCCTCCCCTCCCCTCCTTCCCCGTCGCCACCACACCCCCCCCCTCCTCTCTGGTCCCCGTCGCCCCCCCCCCCCCCCCCTCCCCCTCCTTCCCCGTCGCCGCCCCCCCTCCCCCCCCCGTCGTCCCCGTCGCCCCCCATCCTCCCCCTCCTTCCCCGTCGCCCCCCCCCCTCCACCCCCGTCGTCCCCGTCGCCCCCCCTCCTCCCACGTCGTCCCCGTCGCCGCCACCCCCACCCCACCCCACCGATTTGCAGCCACCCCGCTGCAAATCGCGGTGAATCACCGCGATTCGCAGCGGTGTCGCTGCAAATCGCGGGTGACGACGGTGGCGATTTGCAGCGACGGGGACGACGGGGACGACGACGGGGACGGGGACGACGGGGGGGGAGGGAGGGGGGTGGAGGCGACGGGGAAGGAGGGGGAGGAGGGGCGGGGGCGACGGGGACCAGAAGGGAGTGGGGTGGCGGCGACGGGGAAGGAGGGGAGGGGAGGGAGGGGGGCGACGGGGACCAGAGGGGAGGGGGGGGGGGGGGGGGGGGGGAGGGGTGGCGGCGACGGGGGGGGGGGGGGAAGGGGGGGGGAGGGTTTTCTATTTTTAATTCTTTTTGTTTTTTTTTTTTAATTTTTCATTTATCAGAAAATTAAATTTAATTTAATTAAACTATTTTCAAAATTAAATTTAATTAAAAATAAATAAATTGAAGGGTATTTGTGGTAAAAAGCTTATGAAAAAGCCCATAGGGCATTTTTTGTCAAAAAAATAGGAGTTAAAGGGCAAAAGTGGAGCCCGAAAAGTTAAAGGGCAAAAGGCAAACATAGTCGAAATTAAAGGGCAGAAAAAGTAATTTGCTCTTATTATATTTATGATGAAACTTGTCTTGAAAAAATGTTAACAAAGTGGACTGTGTCGTACCGTAAGTTGGATATAGTAACATATTATTATAAAAATAATACTCATAAGATGTATTTTCATAGACCCCCTAATACCAGGCTTGAGTTTACACGTAGTGTAAACCCTGATTAACTCTTACAATTTATTCTCCCACAAAATAGAGTAGTATTTGTAACACACACACATTATATATCTAAGAAGATTCCAATACGTCTCTCATGCCCCCACACACGCTATATTTCCATAGCCCTTATGCGATCCTGCCATCAAAAGCAAAACAGGAGAGAAAATAGATGTCAGTCTTTTAACATTTATAAAATAATAACAACAATTACTCCACAGAGCAAATATATAAGAAACAAGAAAAAGAAGAAATGAACAAAACTGACTTGCTGCAGTCGACGTTGCGGGAGACAGGAATGTCCATATCGATATTACACTTCTTGGGGAGGCTTTGTGCCGCCTCGTCCTTCAAGTCAGCATAGCGTATGGCAGCGGCCTTAACACAGTCGCAGGTTGCCCTTTTGTCGGCTGTCGTTTGTGCCATCCCTTTCACCGCAGTCACTCCGGTGCAGCATGATGCAGACGGGGCGTCACCGTGGCCGGTGAGGTAAGTGATGCACGGTACCAGAGCAGCATCGACCTGACCGCAAGTCACGGCCTGCCCCGGCTGCACTACGGATTGGAAGACGGCAACAAGTGCAATCAAAGCTATGATCATATTGATTCCCTTCATTTTGCTTGTAATTGAATGTATTAAATTGTATTTGAGTATTATGAGCTTCTGATCTGATCACTAATATGTTTTAAGTGGTGTATTGAGGCATCAGAGTTTGCAGAGTATTTATAGCCTTTACGATCTGTTTTTGTGAAATAAGCACTCTGAGGAGCTGTTATGCTATTTTGGACTCTTTTCTGCTATGAAATGTCATTATATACGGCAAAGGTGATGGTGCTCTGTAAAAATCAGTTGTTCATTCTTATCAAGAACTCCACGGTACAAATTAATCAATTTCTGGTTATCTGCGGTAAGCTGCTTTCATTAGGCGCGAGGTCATCATATATATCATTCGCTACCAAAACTTAAAATAGGAAGAAAAAGGTATATTATTGAAACAGATCAAATAAAAGATCTTAATGCAATGATCTTAAAGTTAGATACAATGATATACACTACACTACAAGAAAACTCCACAATTAGAACCATTAATTAGGTTCCAATTGCCTCTATTTTCGTTCCCGAAGAACGAATGGGAACCAGGTATGAGCACTAGAGGCTTCGTTTCCGTAACCTTCGTAGCGATTGCCTTGGGTACGAAATAAATAGTTTCCTTTGCCAAGAGAAACGAAGGCGTTTGGTTTCCGTTACACTAGGGAACCAAGTGATTTGTTCCCCATGCACAAAACCAGTATTCCGTTTCCATTTCATAACAGGAACGAATTTCTGGTTCCCACTGCTTTACGACTGGGACCCCGACTTTAGACATGAGAAACACATTACTTAGCCAACGGGAACCAACTGCTCCAAAGTACGGAAACAAATACTTTCATTCCTATTGCTTATTTAAAATTTTTTAAAAAATTGGCGGAAATTTAGAATTTTGATACAGAAAGTGAGGGGGGGGGGGATTTCAATTGTCAAAACAGTAGCCGTTTTCGGATTTTTCAATCGGTGCCATTTTGATTTCGAATATTTTCAGAAATTTCATTTTTCAAATAGACACTGGCTGTATTGTTGTTGTTGTGTAATCTGAAACTATCATTTTCATGGTAATAATACTTAATTTCGTTTAATGTTATAACAATGTTGTATAATATTTAATTTATTGTATTTTTAGAATATCACTTATGTTGTAATAGGTAAAATGTGTAATATTAAAAATTAAACAATACAATAGAATTTTTTGTTAAGAAAATTGAAGATACAACTATACAACACAAATTTTAACAATAAATAACAAAAAAATGGATTTATGCAATATACTAAAAAGAAATTATTTTGTTTCTTCTTAATAACCAAATTGAAGAAGCTCAAAAAAAATAATGCAGAGCTTCCCTGCTGGACGCGGCGCTGCCAATGGAGAAAAAATAGGTTTTAAATGTGATGAATGTGTGGGAGAGATGGGTTGGTATATATAGAGGCGTATTCGCAATGGGTACCAAATTTCCCTTCCGATTGCCTCATTTTGTGGTTCCTATTACTGGGCATCAATTTTTGTACGCATTTCTTAATTATTGGAGACAATGGGAACGAGTTGTTTAGTTCCCATTAGTTGGTTTCCATTTGTACCCATACTTATAAAAAAATTATTTATATTTTTGACCACAAATATATTTTAAAAGTATTTCGTTTCTCCATTTTTCGATAAAATTTGAAATTACATGCCTCATTAGTGTTGTGAAAATAGTTGTTCAAGAAAAAACTGAATCTGAAGTTGTTTGGCGTCTTTTGTATAATTGCGCTTTCTTTACCAAATATTTTTTTAAACATCTTCCGACATTTCGTTTTGTACGAAATTTGGAGTAACACTCCTATTTTTCATATCTTAGTGTATGGTTAATAAAAATTAAGGATTGAAGGTGTTTTACAATCTTTACGTATAAAAATACAAGTTAGAATTATGTTGTCTATAAGTTTTAGGGATAAGGGTTTAGGGTTGAAGAGAGGTATAGTATTTTATATTATAATATTTATTTAACGTATTTCGTTATTTCATTTTGGACGAGATTTGGAATAACACGCATAATTAGTGTTTTCAAAAGATCGGTAAAAAAAAACTTAATTCGGATATTTCTTTAACTTTTATATAATTACATATTCCTCCCGTTTATTTGTTTAACGTATTTCGTTACTCCGTTTTAGACGAGATTTGGAATGACACGCGTAATTTTCAAAGGATCGGTAAAAGAAAAATACTTAATTCAGATATTTCTTTAACTTTTTTATAATTACATATTCCTCCCGTTTATTTATTTAACGTATTTCGTTACTCTGTTTTGGACGAGATTTGGAATGACACGCGTAATAAGTGTTTTCAAAGGATCGGTAAAAGAAAAAACTGAATTCGGATATTTCTTTAACTTTTCTATAATTAAATATTCCTCCCGTTAATTTGTTTAACGTATTTCGTTATTCCATTTTGGACGAGATTTGGAATGACACGTGTAATTAGTGTTTTCAAAGGATTGGTAAAAGAAAAAAACTGAATTCGGATATTTCTTTAACTTTTCTATAATTACATATTCCTCCCGTTTATTTGTTTAACGTATTTCGTTATCCCGTTTTGGACGAGATTTGGAATGACACCGATAATTAGATTTTTCAAAGGATCACTAAAAGAAAAAGCTAAATTCGAATATTTCTTTAACTTTTCTATAATTAAATATTCCTCTCGTTTATTTGTTCAACGTATTTTGTTACTCTGTTTTGGACGAGATTTGAAATGACACGCGTAATTAGTATTTTTAAAGGATCAGTAAAAGAAAAATTTGAATTCGGATATTTCTTTAACTTTTCTATAACTATATATTCCTCCGTTTATTTGTTTAACGTATTTCGTTACTCCATTTTGGACGAGATTTGAAATGACACGCGTAATTAGTGTTTTCAAAGGATCGGTTAAAGAAAAACTGAATTCGGATATCTTTTTATCTTTTCTATTATAAATACATATTCCTCCCGTTTATTTGTTTAACGTATTTCGTTACTCCGTTTTGGACGAGATTTGGAATGACATGCGTAATTAGTGTTTTCGAAGGATCGGTAAAAGAAAAAACCGAATGTTAGCATGAACCTGGAGAAGGGACGTTAGTGTGAGCCTGAGCATGTAATGTATTTGACGTCGATTCCCGCTGTGAATGAGTAGGCCAAGGCAAAGGTCCAAAAGGAATAGGGTCGACCAAATCCCACAGAATCTCCAAGATATTATGTGGAGGGAAGTTAGTGGCTCCAGGAACATATGTGACGTCATCTGCGACTCCCGAAGATCCATCATTATTCGACTCTCTTGGCGTATCAGTGATGGGAGTAGGCTCAATTGGAGGACCAGTCACTATGGGAGTAGGCTCGACACTTGGCTCGGTCACGGGAATAGGCTTTACTGTCGGCTCAGTTACGAGAGTGGGCTCTTCTGTCGGCTCAGTCATCAGAGTAGGCTCTGTTGTCGAATCAGTCGCAAGAGGAGGCGTAGTATCCCGAGGGATGCCTCGATATGAAAGACGGGTAGTAGGACGTGATGGAGGACGAGATTTAGGACATGATTTAGGATGTGATTTAGACTCCGTTTCCTGCACTGACTCATGCCATCTAAGTTCAACATGCAACAACTATGAGAAATACACATAAGATAAATCGACTTCTTGATTTTTATATGAGGAAAATAAACCATTTAACATTTAACATAACAGAAGTGGATAACTTGGATTTATTTTCCAGGCTATTGTGTTTATTTTATATAACCATTTTATGTCACCATTTCTGCATTATAGTTTATTGGAATAATACAATGTGTTCTGTAACACATTAGTGTTATGAATGCTTTTGCAAATACTTGAAACCAATTTCAATTCATTTGACCAATAAATAATAAATTTAATTCAATCACTCATTCTGTTATAATTTGCTTATACACATTACATGAATTAATAACTGCCAAACTAAACAACTCGCCATAATAGTTATATGCACAATTTCTTGATTTTTACAAGAACATAATTTCCCTCAACAAATCAGTTGATAACTAAATTACTAATCACCCATATTTACATAAATCCCATTTCACATTTTACATAAATTCCCCTGTTTAGTCATCTTACTTCTTATTCCCACTTTTATTTTTTCTTCTAAATTCAGCAATGGACTCGATAAAACCATTAGAATGATACTCAATGCATGATCTTTTTGTAGAAATGGGAGTCACACCTCCCATTAATAACAACAAAAGCCCTTCAACTGAACCATCATTCAAAGATTTAAGGCTACAATAAGATCGACAAACCAACAAAACGAACTCCTAGCCGAAAGTTCACGATCACGATATCGACAATGATCGATAACGAAAAGAAGAACAAATTGAAATTGACAGAATATTAATTGAAAAAATTGACACAATGAACAACAACTACAAATCGTTTCAAAATCCACGCACTATCGCACAATCCTTGATTCTCATAGCTAAATCAAAAAAAAAAAAGATGAAAAACTCGGAGATAGTAGCATACAGTGAAATGTTTGGTGCCTCGGTGGTGGACGGTCGAGGTGGCATCGCGGTGAGCCCTAACCAACACACCGTGGTGAACCGTGAAGCGGCGTGCAGTCGTGGTGCTCCGTGAATCAGCGTGCACAGAGGGTCGAGGACTTGAGGTGGTGTCATGGTGAGGCCGACGTGCACGACTGATGGTAGTGGAGGAGTCGTGAGAGTCGTGAGGTTGGCCGAGGTGGGTGAGGTTGGGTAGGATGCTGAAAATAAAGCACTTTAAATGAAGGGTGGTCTTTTTTTTAGCTTTTATATTTAGTGGGCGGGCGGACGGGCGAACTAAGCCACCCGCGACCTGCGACTCGCCTGTCCAGTGGCCCAGTTCACCGACTACTAGGAACCAACTCTCAATTGGAACCAAACATTGGTTCCCATTTCTATGAGTATAATTTGTTTTTGCTTTTTACAAGGGTAACATGCAATGTGAACGGAAATATCATTCCGATTAGATGGGAACACAATCTTGTTCCCATGTTTCCGTCTCCATTGTGGAGATTACTTGTAGTGTTAATCTACTACACTTAAAAGTTACATTTTCTCATACTTCCCATAACAAGCTTTTTGGCTTGAACATGTGGGGGTTTATGGTCACACTCGTACTATCCAATTAGGTGGTGTTTGCAAACTCTTAAAAAAAGTTAAAATTAACTTTTAACTTAAATTAAGCAGCTTAGGGTGTTTGCAAATATAAATTCTCTAGTTTGAAATTTCTTTTTAAGCCAAAAACTACTACAATCTTAAAGCTGCTAAGAACCTTCTCCTAACTTATGATATCAATTATTATATTAATTAAAATATTTATGTACAGTCAAACCCTTTATCTTCTATTAACCAATAACATTCATACTTCTAACAATAAATTAAGAAATACAATTCTAGCATTGGCTTTTACACACAAAATTTTATTTTTTATCGTATTCAAATCTTTTCTTATCATATGTGTGAGTTATTTCTCTCGTGAACTTTTTTTTTCTTGACAATTTTCACTATTTAAAGTTGAAACCTTTATGTGGTTAATTATTATGTCATATTGTTGAAAGTAAAAAAATATCAATCTACTAAAATAAATAATTTTACCGTGTAATCCCCGTAACCATATCTATAAAGACTTTTCTTCATTAGTAAGTATGACTTTGTTGTGATTAATCTTTTTATCTTGTATAAGATGTTACATATACATTTAGATATTGAAATTCTTATGTTATGGGTATTGCAGTCATTTTATTGAAAAATCAGCAAAATTACTTTTTCCTTTACACACTTTACTATAAAAGAGCAATTTTTAGCTTGTTTATCAAGCACTCTCCAGTTTACGGCTTAAAGTTAATTTTAGAGCTTAAACTTAAATTATAAACTTCCGGTTTGCGAGAAGAGTTTGCAAACACCACCTTAGTGTTACCAAAAAGAAAAGTTAGTGTTATTGATAAATCACAAAAGATTGAGAACTAACAAAGCTATGTTCTGTTTTTTTATTATTTCTTTTTATTGGAAGATGTCCGGGGACTCTAAGGGAAGAGTTTTGTTAAAAACTTGAAAATCAGTTCAATTGAAAATTCTTTTTCTAACAATAATCATTAGTAATTAAATCTGAAATAAACTGAGGGTTTGGTGACCATCAATGCTCGTCTTGATTGTAAGCGCCATATTTTTCCAAAGCATCGACAACTCTGTTTCCTTCTCTAAATTTATGTGATGTTTGAAAATTAATCACGTTGCTGTACTTCATTCATTTCGACCATTAACTTCTCGAATGTCGCAGAACATTGTAGAAAACAGTTTAATCAAGTAACTGGAGCCACTCCCAAGCCAAATGCAATTCCTATTAAGTTACATTGTTTTCGTGATGGCAAAGATGACCGTTAATAGCTCATCCTCGAAAGCATGAATTAAATCAAGATGCACAGTGAACGTCCCATGAGGAAATTAAAAGCCCGAGAGGATAATATTGAGAACAAAGTTCCGTTATGTCTTTTCCCCTTCTTGTAATCAAATTAATTGTACAAGTAACCGTATATTAGATAATTATTTTGTTGCCGCCTCATGGAAATTAACCTATCGACGGCACTACCGCTGAATAAATTCTTCTCGCTGCAACATAATTTGTTCCACGAGATACACAATCTCTGAACAAAGGCAACAAAAAAGATTACGATAGCTTAATGACAAAAACGAGATGAGTGACGCACTTGATAGCCCCGCAAATAAACATAAAAAGGAACATCGCCAATGTCCTACGGGAAGGCGATCACAATAATAAAAGAAGCAAGGATGTCGAAATTGGCGACCAGAAAACGGGAGAAAGGAGAAAAAAACAAGGTAATGCAACCCACCGAAGAAATGCAGTTTAAAAAAATTGAATTTTGCAAGCGATCTCAAAGAAATTATGAATAGTCAATGGAAGGATACAATCATCGTAAGAGTACACTAGGAAATCCATGGTACTTCCCAACACTGCAAACCAGATTTGACATTATGTGTGCCTCTTTGTTCCGCTCTTCAGTTGATGCATCAATTTACGTGTTTGAAACGTCCATCAAAAGCATCATCAACCATTTCTCTAAAATGGTTGGTCGTAGTACTACTATTTGACTCCCTTTGTGCTGACCACACATAATATCAAGCAACAAAACCTCTATTGCAAAGGTTTACTCAGTATCACATCTAATGCTAATCACGTACTATTACAACACCTACAACAATAACATCTATCACTACAAGAGAAACGGCCATTTCCGACGGCCCAAAACCCGTCGGAAAAGGCCTATTTCCCGTCGGAAATGGCCTTTTCCGACGATTTAGTCCGTCGAAAATGGTCGACGGTAAAGCTTCCGTAGGAAAAGCTTTTTCCGACGGCACAGTGCCGTCGAAAAAAGTCTTTTTCGACGGAAGCGTGCCGTCAGAAAAGCTGTCGGGCATTTCCGACGGCATAGTGCCGTCGGAAAAGACCTCTTTTCCGACGGTACGATGCCGTCGGAAATACCCTCTTTTCCGACGGCATAGTGCCGTCAGAAATTGTCATTTCCGACGGCATCGTACCGTCGGAAAAAACTATTCCCGACGGCACGATGCCGTCGGAAATACTCTTTTCCGACGGCACTATGCCGTCGGAAAGCATTTTTAAAACCGTCGGAAAAATTATTTTAATTAAAAAAACCATTTTTTGTACCGTATTTTTTTAACAAATACGTATTATTTCATACGCATTTTTATAAAAATACATATTAAATTTAAGAATACGTATTTAATAATTTTAAAAAATATTATTAAAATATCATTTCCGACGGCATAGTACCGTCGGAAATAATATTTAAATATGATTAAAATATCATTTCCGACGGCATAGCGACGTCGGAAATGATATTTAAATATTATTAAAAATTATTTCCGACGGCTTATTGCCGTCGGAAATAATAATCATAAATATTAAATAAAAAAATTACGGAAAAAAGGATTTTTTGTTAATTATCATCTCAAATTTTGTCCGAATTTTCGGAAAAAGCTATAATTAAAACATATATATATATATATAAACATTAATAATATATATAAATTATAAAAAATGAATTATTTGGTACGAAAAAAATAAATATAAACTAATTTGTAATATATATAGATTAATAAAAATAGTTTATTATGAAAGTATTAAGAATAATATACGATATGTGAAAGAAAACAAAATATATATAAAGAAAATATAAGTAAGAAAAATAATTGAAGAAAGAATTGAGAGAAGAAATGTAGTTAGGGAGATATAATTTGAGTGTTTGGGTATGAATGAATGAATTTTAGGTGTAAAATTTGTGGGTATTTATAGATTTTGGAGGGGGAATGGTGCCATGTCAGCGATCCGTGTCAAAAAGCTGCCGGATACGCTCATTTCCGACGGCACCATGCCCTCCATGCCGTCGGAAAAGGTCTTTTCCGACGGCAAGGTGCCGTCGAAAATGGGTCTTTTCCGAGACTTTTTGTCTATAAATATAGTCCGAGAGAGGTTTATAAATTTAAATCACAATCTTTTCCTTTCAAAAATTAAGGTTCGTATTCGCATTTTATTATGATTTTACGTATTATTATTATACATGTACGCTATATATATATATATATATATATATATGTTAATATAATTAACTTAAGTTATTTTTGTTTGCAAATTGAAGAATAGCAACGAGGCGGGTGTTAGAGATTCTTTACAGCGTTGTGTCCGACGGATTAATTGTTTTCTACAAGAGGTACATACGCACTTTTAATTATATATATACTTACAATCTCTTTTAATTGTAGACTCGAAGTGTAATTTTGTCGTATTAATAACGGTAAAAACTATTAATTTTATAGATAATAATGTATTCAAATGAAGATAGAAATTGGATGTACGATCGTTTGGCCGAGAAGGGTCGAGTGAAAGAAAGATTTGCCGAAGGTGTATTCAAGTTTTTGCAGTTTGCGTTATCTCAAGAACGTTATCTAGACGATAGTCGAAATCTAAAATGTCCTTGTAGAAAATGCACCAATAGAAAATATTTGAAAGCTAACGAAGTAGCTGCTCACCTGCATCGCTGGGGTTTTGTAGAGGGGTATCGTGTATGGGTGTTTCACGGGGAAAATTACAACGAGTATAATAGCCTCCTAGGTGCGTCGTCAAGTCACACAGTTTGAAATGTTCCGATAGCTGTTCAACACGACAATTCTTTTGGAGCTTTATTAGATGATACTTTCCGGTGCCAATTTCAAAATGTCGAGTGCGACGAGGAGCCTAACGCCGATGCAAAGCAATTTTTGGAATTGGTGAAATGGTCCGAGATTAAGTTGCGCGGCCCGAAAAACATGTCTGTTTTGGGGTGGGTGTCTGAGTGTGCAAAGTTTTACAAATTTTCACGCGAGTGTTTGGGGCCAGAAGATAGCCATTGTTTGCCCGCAGATCTGAATGCTGCCGAGAAGTTAATGAAGGGTTTGGGGTTAGGATACGAAACAATTGATGTTTGTGATAACAATTGTTTCTTGTTCTACGGGGAATTTGCATCTGCCGATTACAGAGTGTGTCCTGAATGTGGGGAAAATAGGTTTGAAACTGTAGGAAGAAAAAAGCATGTGGCAAAGAAAAAATTATGGTACTTCTCGTTGGCCCCACGGCTTAAACGACTGTTCATGACACCAACAACTGCTGAGCACATGTCGTGGCACTTAAAGTGTAGGTCTTCAAACGATGTTATGATTCACCCGGCATCAGGGGAAGCGTGGAAACATTTCGACAGGACACACCCTGAATTCGCTGCCGAGCTACGAAATGTTCGTCTAGGTCTTTACATAGACGGTTTCACTCCGTTTGGAAACTTCGGATCCCAATACTCACATTAACGTTATGCGTCGCCCCCTTATCGACGAGTTGAAGGGGTTGTGGCATGATGGTGTTCGTGCTTACGATAGATTCAGGAGTCAGAATTTCCAGTTGAGGGCTGCATTAATGTGGACTATTAGTGATTTTCCAGCGTACGGGATGTTGTCACAATGGAGCATACATGGGAAGTTATCGTGCCCCTATTGCATGGAGAACACAAAGTCGTTCCCGTTACCTTACGGTGGGAAACCTACTTGGTGGGGTTGTCATCGTTGTTTCTTGCCAAATGACCATGAATTTCGCCATGACGGTTCGATGTTCAATGGAAACACAGAATACGATGGCCCTCCACAACGGAGGACCGGTGCTCAAAGGGCAGCAATTGTTGAACAACTGCCACCAAGGTCTACGAATCCAGACTCACCAAAAATAGTTGGATATGAGGAAGAGCACAATTGGTCGTACAAGAGCATCTTTTGGGAATTACCCTATTGGAGTACAAACCTGATCCGTCACAATCTGGACGTGATGCACTGCGAGAAGAATTTCTTCGACAACATCAAGAACACAGTGATGGACGACCCAGGTAAGACAAAAGACAACGTAAAAGCTAGGAGAGATTTAGCGGAGTTGACAACTAGGGAAGAACTTTTTGTCCACGATCGAGCTGATGGTAGAACCGTCAAGCCAAAGGCCAAGTATTGTCTTGATAGGCCTCAGAAGAAACTAGTGTGTCAGTGGTTGGTTGGTTTGCGATTTCCAGATGGATATGCTTCAAATATTAAACGTTTTGTGCAACGACAACAGTTGAGGTTGATTGGAATGAAGAGTCACGATTGTCACGTATTTATGCAAAGGTTAATACCTATTGCATTTCGTGATTTGCTGCCTGATCCGATATGGGGGGCCCTAGTAGAGATTAGTATCTTCTTCCGAGCATTGTGCGCCACAGAGATTAGAGCCTCGGACATGGCAAGATTGGAGGAATCTATTGTGGTAACAATTTGCAAATTAGAGACGATATTTCCCCCCGGCTTTTTTGATTCTATGGAACACTTGGCGATACATCTTCCCTACGAAGCCAAAGTTGGTGGACCGGTTCAATATCATTGGATGTACCTATTTGAAAGGTAAGCCTTTTTGTATTTCCAACATTATTTGTCATGTATTTATCCGATACTATTACTGAATTACTGGTTTGTTAATAGGCAAATGCTTGGGTTGAAGAAATCTGTGTTGAACAAAGCTCGTGTTGAAGGATGCATTGCAAATTCTTATATATTGTCCGAGACCACCCAGTTGTGTTCGCGCTATTTTGAAAAAGGTGTTGAAACGAGATACAACAGGCTCGGTCGAAATGAGGCTGAATTATGTGGTGATTTTACAGGGCAACTTTCTATTTTCCATCGAAGAGGGAAATGTCTAAAACCAGATAAAAACGAACGACGTCTTACTTCCGAGGAGCTGAGGCTAATTGAGCTTTACACGATGATGAACTGTCCAGAAGTCGACGGTTGGTTCACGTATGTATATAACAATTAATATTGTAGTTGTCTCTCTTTTTGAATCTATTTAATACGTTGATGTGATTTACGTTTCACCTGTTTGATAGGTTGTTTGAGGACTTGTTTTGCGGCGGTCTTACTCAACAACAAATTCAAAGAAAGCGGCTAGCTGAGTTCGTGCCATGGTTTAAAGTAACTATTTGCTCTGGAAAGTACGAAGTAGATCAACGTTTGTACGCCCTCGCCTTAGGGGCAAACACACTAATAAAAGGGTACGCATGTTACAAAGTGAATGGTTTTAGATTTCGAATAGAAGTGTTCAATGAGGGCAAACAAACAAATTGTAGTGGGGTTTATGTCAAGGGCAGCGGTGACGGGGTCGAGGGCACAAATTTTTACGGGACATTAAATGACATCATTGAGGTTTTCTGGTGCGGCGGACATGATAGGGTACAATCAATTGTATTTTTTAGATGTGTGTGGTACGATATCACCCGTCGTGGTACGGCAATACACCCAGTGTACGGAATGGTTGATATCAATCCTACGTGTGCTCTCACTACCAATGAACCATTCATATTTGCAAATCAGGCGCTCAAAGTGTACTACACTCCATATCCAGTGCAACATGTGGCGCAGAGGAGAGGATGGTGGGCAGTTTGCCCTATTCGTGCAAGGAACATAATCGATATGTCGCCAATGCAAGAGGAAGAAGAAGCCGCAGAACTCTTTCAAGATGATGAGTCGCCTGGACTAAACTTGTGTGCAGATTTGAACGACTTTAACATTGAAGGACAATTGGCAGATGACGTGTACGAGGTGGTTGAAGACGACTATTCGGACCATGACGAGGACGATAACACTTGATACCAATGTACTCGAGTTCAATAATGTATTTGTTACCACTTTGTAATCGTTTCTTCAAATATTCAGTATGTAAGCCAAGTAGTATGTAATTCGCATCAAATATGGTAGCAAAAAAACGATTTATAATGTCGAATTACAAAACATTACTTCAAACCCATAAACTTAACTACACAACATAACTGGTAATTAAAACATACAACACTTAAAATGGTAAGTGAAACGTACAAACTCACACTAACACAAATAACATAAAACATACAACACTTAAAATGGTAATTGAAACATACAAACTCACACTAACACACATAACACCTTCATTCCTGAGTGGCGGGGCCTTTACCTTTGTTACCCCTTGGCTGATATTGTTGATTTCCGTTATGGAGATTCAACCAATCATTATTACCCAAAAAGTCGACCTCCCCGATAGGCAAACTTGATAGGTCGACTATCGTTTCCTCGTTCTGAGTAACATGGGTGGATACATTATCCTGTCGTGTACTACTTGGCAGATGACATGTACGATCCACACTAACGCTATGGCGCCGACGATCCCCACTAACACTATGGCGCCGACGATCCCCACTAACACTATGGCACTGATTATTCCCACTAAAGTCGGACCGCATCAAAAGATCCACCGCCTGATCAAAATTAGGGTCGTTGTTTTGGCCATGCGTACTTGGATGACTCGTCTGACCGATTGGCACTTGCCACGACGTGTTTGGTCCATGAAACTCTTGGTCCCAATACTGATAGTTTTGACAAGGTTGTGTCTTGTTATGTTGCCAATAATCGTTCGGTTGACTTTGCGCTCCATGAAACTGATTTGGAGGAAAGTTGCTTGAATTGTAGTTGTTGGTGTTGAATCTCTGCGGGTTGTTCCATTGATAACGATCCCTCTCTTCTCGGTCGCGAGCTCGCTCCCGCTCTCTCTCCTCTTGCTCACGAGCTCGCTCCTGCCTCCACTCCTCCCGGTCCCTCGCCACTTGGCCCTCCACATCAATAATCTTTTTCTCCAAGCCCGCAACGGTTTGTTGCAACTCAACAGTAGCATCCTTGACTGCTTTACGTGTTCTTACCACCTCAACACGGTTAAGATTTTTACCCTGCGACTTACCATAATCTGCGAGGGTATTGCACTTATCTTTGCCTTTGAGCCTCCCATGTGCGCCATTATGATCTGCAATGGCCCCGATATTTACGTCAAACTGAAGCGGCCATTTGGCTTTGTCTGGACCGAAATTATCCTCGAGCGCTACATAATAATTTTCCTACAATGTTCAAAGTAAATAAATGAAAAATGTATATACGCAAAACAATCATATACGTGCTTAATTAAGATAACTTACAAAATACTCTTCTGCTTGTCGGGGGTCCCAATAGAGTATTCTTCCATCTAGATCCGTTACTAAGTGGTCGTGCATGTATTGCTCGTCGAAGCGTATCACATCATCCGTGCCATACTATAACAACATTTTTTTAAAAAATATTAATGTTAAAGAGTAACACAAATATCACAAAATGTATGCTGCAAACAAGGAAATCCTAACATATCGTACCGTTGCGGAGCTCCTCTCTTGTGTACTCACAGATCCACCGTTGTACGTACCTAAGGATCCCTTTCCATCGACGCTCTTTGTCTTATTGGCCAGTCGATTATCCGTTGCTTTTTCTGCAAGTTCAATCGTCCTTTCATTCTCCCAATGATTACAGTACGTCGATTCAAAGCCGATTGGTAGCCAAGTCTTTTGGTACCATTGGGGGTCTTTAGCTCGCTTCCTGTAGAGCTTTTTGCACTCGTATATGGCATCCTTCCATTTTACTTGTGCCACCTTATGGAATGCCGTTCTAATGTTATCCGTTTCTTGTAGATCCCATTTGTATATAGTCTTCAAAATATGATAACATATAAGTAGAATGCAAAAATTATAATGGACATAAATAATGAAAAATGTGTTAAAATAAGTTAAAAGAAGATACCTTGAACCAATTTATGAATTTTTCTTTTTGTGCCTCGGATAACTGAGAGTAATGTATCGCCGGTTCGGTCACTATGCTTGTTATCGTAACTTGAATTGATCGCTTAACTGTGTCGACAGTATCTTCACATAAATTTTTGTCAAATTGAAAATGCTCGTTCACTCCAACTTTGAGCCTCGCATCGTCTGAGTTTGTAGTACCTCGACCCTTCGCCCGTCCCCTAGGCATTCTATTGGTATTATTAGAAGCAGATTCAGAAGCAACAGGTGCTGGCGAGGGTACTATGCCCGACGAAGTTCCTTCGTTGTTGGCTTGTGGAAGTTCATCCATCATGCCATGCGGAACAACCAAACGTGGAGGAGTAATTCCAGGCGGAAATAATGGATCGGGGTCGTCCCTCAGTCGGGGAGCAGCAGCTCTTTGGCTCCGAGTGGTGGGGCGTTGTTCACGAGCAGGACTAGGGGCCTGAGTTGTAGTTGGGCGCTGTTGGGTAGCAACCGGAGTATGGTGAGTTTGTGGCGGAGGTTCCTTGAATTGTTGGGTAACTTCGTCGGGACAAATTGTTTCAGCATCGCTACCACGCCGAGATTTAAACTTACTCGAAAGTTTATCGAAGAGGGATCTCGATAAATTTGTATTGGAAATATATAATTTCTGTTTCCCTTTTCCTTTATCAATAATTTTTTTTCGATTATCGGCCATTTATAAAATGACAATTTTTAAAAAAAAAATTATATTGGAAGAAAGTAGGATTTAAATATTTAGAATGAAGAGTGATTGGTGTGATGAATAAAAAACTTGGGGGGGGGGTATTTATAGATTTTTTTTTGATTTTTTTTAATTAAATTAAATGCACGGCCATTTCCGTCGGCACTCGGTCGACGGAAAAGGGACCGACCGACGTCTTTTCCGTCGGCACTTTGCCGACGGAAAAGACGTCGGCCGGTCCCACCGTCTTTTCCGTCGGCACTAGGCCGACGAAAAAGTCACCGGCCAACGTCATTTCCGTCGGCCAACAGCCGACAGAAATGACGTCACGCCGGTGACTTTTTTTGAATTTAATAATTTTTTTTTGTACTTTTCCGACGGGCACCTGCCGTCGGAAAAGGCCTTTTCCGATGGTCAGGTGCCGTCGAAAAAGACTTTCGCGCATTTCCGACGGCCGATTCCGTCGGAAATGCGCGCATTTCTTGTAGTGCTAGCTTTCTTGTCGTTCAATATCGGTTACTGAAAATGCATAATCAATAAATCTACCAATACACCATCCTCAAAAGAACCTTTAAAATAATTACTCTATAATAATACCTCCAACTAATTCGATCTTCACCATTATACATTTTAAATCTAGTACAATAAACACAATTAAAATATATATCAATCCATTAACTACAAATATGAACTAATTAACAATAGCCACATACTCATTAAACTGACCGACAAATCAGTAGAAAGTAACATACATTTAGAGAGGGGATCGATTCTTATTTGGAATTGAGGTTTAATTTGCTGGATTGGTAAGGTTTTAGAGTAAAATAATTGCTTTAGGCATTTTTAGGAAAAAATAAAAAGGAGGAATAAATGTAAATGGGGAAGAGGAATATTCCACAGATCTAAAATTATGGTGGGATGAGAACTTTTCGCATTCTGTAATATTGTCAAGGTACTTTTTAGGACGAATTATCAAAAATGCCCGCTAACTTTTGCCTTTAATCCTAAATGCCCGTTACTTCCAAACCTGCTGAAAATGCCTGTTAAGTTTTAAATTTTCTAACAAAAATGCCCAATTTTAAAAATTCGGACTTTTTATCCGACGTGGCATTCGAATCAAAGAGACGCACTGCTGAATCAAAAAGTCGCGTTTTAAAATTCGGGCATTTTTGGTAGAATTTTAAAAGATACAGGGCATTTTTAGCATTATTTTTCAGACAAAACAAGGTTTTTTTGTGCTTATTTTTCATTTCGGGCATTTTTAGTAGAAATTTTAAAAGATACAGAGCATTTTTAGCATGTTGGGAAACAACGTGCATTTAGGATTAAATGCAAAAGTTAGCGGGCATTTTTGATAATTCGTCCTACTTTTTAATTACTTTTTAAAGGATATGGATTGTAAGAATCGTTTCTTTGAGGAGCAAATAATTTTGCATCCACATTATGATACAAGTCATGGAATGCAAAATTTTGCATTCCATGACCATGAGAAAGCGTGGAATGCGAAATTCCATGCTTTATACCTGAATAAAAAAAAGTACATGAAAAACGAAATTTCGCATTCCGTGCATTTGCACGAAAGTTCTCAGTGGGTAAACAACAAAATTTTCGATCATTAGCCAAACTTCTATAAATACAATACCCAAACATCTCAATTTGAACATTACAAACCATAATCTTCAAATATTTACATCGCCATCTTCATACATTTATCTCTAAGTTTTTTATCGGGAGATTTAGTTGACGGTGTGCTAGGGTTTGTGAGAGAAAGAAGAGAGAGACAATAGCATTGCGGCTAGGGTTTGTGAAAATTAAAATTGTAAGTAATTAATTGAATAAAATATTACAGAAACAGGTATTTATACCCGAGCCTAAATGGCGATTTTATCAGCCCAACTAGAAGCCCAGATGAGACATCGGCCCATATAACTAAAATTACAGAAATATAAAAGTTGAATTATTTACATCACTTAAGACCCCCCCTCAAGAGGCGCATGAATATCTATTATGCCCATCTTGGACATCATGTTGTTAAATGGTTGAGGGGATAACGGTTTTGTAAGGATGTCGGCTATTTGATGTTGATTTGAGACATGCGCGATTTTGAGGAGACCTTGTTGCACTTTTTCCCGGACGAAGTGGCAATTAATTTGTATGTGTTTCGTCCGTTCATGTTGAACAGTGTTGATGGCAATACAATAGCCGCTTTTGTTGTCGGTAAAAAGAACAGGAACGCGAGTTGTTGTAACTTGCAGGTCTTGAAGTAGCTGGGTGAGCCAAAATAGCTCACAAGTTGTTGTAGCGACAGCGCGGTATTCAGCTTCGGTTGAAGAACGACTGACTGTTGGCTGCTTCTTCCCTTTCCATGAGATCAGAGACGTGCCAAGATAGATAGCGTATCCGGTCACACTTCTCCTGGTATCGGGACACGCGGCCAAATAACTATCACAAAAAGATTTTAACTGAGTGTCTGAGTTAGAAGCATAAAACAGGCATTTACCAGGGGCCGACTTAATATATCTTAGAACGCGATGAGCTGCTGCTAAATGAAATGTAGTTGGTTGAGACATGTGTTGCGTTAAACATTGTATGCTAAAGGATAAATCGGGACGCGTAATAGTCAAATAAAGTAGTCTACCAACTAATCGACGGTATTCAGTTGGATCAGTTAAAAGAGGGTGATCATTTTTCTTGAGTTTAGTGGAACAATCCATCGGTGTGGAGGCGGGTTTGCACCCTATGTACCCTGACTCTGTTAAGATGTCCAGGACATATTTTCTTTGGCATAAGGTTAAGCCTTTTTGTCTTCTAGCTACCTCAGTCCCTAAAATGTATTTTAAGTTACCTAGATCCTTAATAGTGAATTTATCATCATGGTGCTTCTTTAAATTTCGAATCTCAAGTAAATCATTGCCAGTTAAAATTATGTCATCCACGTACACACATATGGCAGTAAAAGAAGTACCATGTTTCTTCACAAATAAGGAACAATCACTCACTGTTTGCATAAAACCGAAGGCTTTGAGGCAAGGGGTCAATTTGTTATACCATTGCCTCGACGCCTGTTTTAAACCGTATAAACTCTTTTTCAAAAGGCACACCCGATTATCCGATGGAGAACAGTAACCGGGCGGTGGTTTCATGTAAATCGTTTCATCCAAGTCATCGTGTAAGAAGGCGTTATTTACATCTAGTTGATGGAAAAACCAGTTATGCGAAGCAGCTAAGGCAAGTAGAACACGTACATTAGTTAATTTTGCAACAGGCGAAAAAGTATCAAAATAATCGAGGCCTTCTTCTTGGGTATAGCCCTTAGCCACTAAACGGGCCTTGTATCGTTCTATTGACCCATCAGACCTATATTTAATTCTATAAACCCATTTACATCCAATACAGTGTTGAGAAGCAAGTAATTCAGTCAAAACCCAAGTATTGGTTTTCTCAAGAGCAGCTAATTCAGTTTTCATGGCATCTTGCCACTCTTTGGACTTATTTGCTTGAGAAAAGGTTTTCGGTTCAGTTATTTGAGAAATAGCAGCAGTGAAAACTCAATTGCATGCCAAGTTGAGAGACAGATAAGAAAGACTCAATAGGATATTTTGAAGTAACAGTATTTGCCTTATGCAAAGAAGTAGGAAGATCATAGTCATATATTTTCAAGTAAGGGGAGCATGCAAAGGGGCATGCAAATGGGCATCCACATTATCAATGGGTACAGACAACTCATTTGAAGCATCAGTAGAGATAGAATCATATTCAGCAGGCACAGTAACAGGTGAAGTAGAAGAGATAGGGACAAAGAGGGTGCAAACAGAGTTCTGTTCAGTATCACTGGAGGACAATGAGTTGTCCAAGTCCAGAGGAGCAGCCAGAGCAAGAGTGGGGACTTGTGAGTGTGCATCACTGGCATCCTCCCTATTTGCCAACACTGGATGATTGACAGGGACATCAGCAAGTAATTGAGGTTCCTGCAAAACAATAAAGGGATCTGTGCAAATATATGTATTCTCATTTAGAGAATCACTTTCAGTTAGTGACAAGTCAGTTTTAAAAGGAAATTCATTCTCATAAAAAATAACAATCCTTGAAATTAAGGTCTTTTTAGTATTCAAATTGAGTAGCAAGTACCCCTTAGTACCATGAGGATAGCCCAAGAAAACACACTTTTGAGCCCTATGATCAAATTTGTGTCTATGAGAAGTCAATGTGGAAGCATTACATAGAGAACCAAAAACCCTTAAAGAAGTATAATCTGGGGGCTTATTAAAGAGTTTCTCAAAGGGAGTTTTGTTACCCAAAACAGATGATGGTAATCTATTTATAAGGAAGGCAGCAGTAGATACACAATGGGGCCAGTAAGCAATAGGTAAGTTAGACTGAAATTTTAAAGCTCTTGCTACTTGAAGCAAGTGTTGATGATTCCTTTCAACTAAGCCATTTTGTTGAGGAGTCTCAACACAACTTTTCTGGTGAATGATCCCCAGATCAGTATAATTTTTTTTCAAAATAAACTCAGTCCCATTGTCAGACCTGAGAATTTTTATTCTAGTAGAAAACTGATTTTGCACCATTTTATAAAAGTGAAGTAAGTGATTCTTAACTTCAGACTTATTAGTCATAAAAAACACCCATGTGCATCTTGTGAAATCATCCACTATAGTTAAAAAATACCTATGACCATGAACAGAGGGCACTGAGAATGGCCCCCATATATCACATTGAATTGTATCAAAAGCAAAATGAGTAACAGAAGTACTATTAGGAAAAGGTAATTTTCTTTGTTTAGCCAAATGACAAGTATCACATGATGTAGGAGATATACAGTCTGAAAGAGATAAATTTGGTAAACAAGACAGTTTCTGTGCAGAGGGGTGCCCAAGTCTTTGATGCCATAAAGCCACATCAGGTTTTATTTTGGAAAAAATAGAATTACAAAAAGATTGATTTTGACAGTCATTGATGTCCAAAACATTGAGTCCTTTGCAAATTTTAGCAAAACCAGTCATCCTCCTCATGGCTATGTCCTGCATGACACAGACAGAGGGAAAAAAGTGTAGGGATACATTTGAAAACTTGGTCAATTTTGAAACAGAGATAAGGTTGTAATTGAAACCAGGTACCAAAAAGGCATATTTTAAAAGAAGATTGTTAAAAATTGTGACATCAGAAATGGCAGTGGCTATAGTAGATTGTTGATTGGGCAAATAAATTTGAGTATTGGCAGGTAAAGCATATTTAAAAAACTTAGGATCACAAAGCATGCGATCAGTTGCCCCTGTATCCAATATCCAAGTAGAATAGTTTCTAGCATGATTACTACCATCCGAAGACAAACAAGCAGGTAAAAGATGGGGAATACCTGCCATAGTGGTAACTGTGGCAGCATAGTGAGGAGTGGAAGTAGAGGGGACAGATGCAGCCAGCTCCTGAGCTTTAGTGAACGCCAGGAACTGCTCAAACAAAGCCTTGTTGGAGATATCAGAAGGGGCACTCTTAGTGAAGTGCTCAGGGAGGACCACCTCTTCAGATTGGGAGGTCGAGTTAGCAGAAGGGCCAGAGTGAGATGGAGCCTGACTCCTGCCAGTTGGGCCATCCCAGCCCGGAGGATAACCTATGAGCTGATAGCAGCGGTCCACAGTGTGCCTAGTGTAACCACAGAAGGTGCACTTTGACTTTTTCTTATCCTGACCACTTATCCCTTGTGGTTTAGAGAACTTTGAAGGCCCAAGAGCCTGTTTAGCACCGTCGGGCACTGGTTTGGACCGAGTAAACATTGCAAGAGGCTCAAAACTTTGAGCAGAAGAGTGAAGAGAACGTTGTGCCTCTTCTTGCAAAAGCATGGCATACACTCGCGATAGAGTTGGGAGCGGCGACTGTAGGAGAATCTGGCTGCGGATAGCAGAAAAGGAGTCGTTCAGGCCAATGAGGAAAGTGAGCACGCAGTCGTTCTGATAAAGAGTCACCATGCTCTTATTAATGTCACAGGTGCACAACCCGCAAGCACAAGCAACCACTGGTCTGTGACTAACATACTCATCCCATATCGACCGAAACGAATGGTAAAAAGCAGTAACAGAAACACTTCCTTGATTGAGATTGAAAAGAGACTTTTGAAGTTGAAAGACACGGGATCCATCCGTGCAACCATAACGTACCTTAAGTTCTTGCCACAACTCACAAGCCGACTTGATATAGAGTAAGGTGTTACGGATCTCAACCGTGACGGAGTTCTGGAGCCAAGATAACACCAGGTTGTTGGCCCGGATCCAGCAGAGGCGGTCAACGACGGAGGATTCTGGCAGAATTAGAAGAGATCCGTCTATGCACCGGATCTTGTTTTTGATTGTGAGTGCCATCTCGACGGCCTGACTCCAAGAGATGTAGTTGTGACCCGAGAACCGATCACCGACAATAGAGGAACCCGTGAAATCCTGATTACCAAGGAAGTAGACCGACATCGAATATTCGCAAGGGTTCTTTGTAGTGGAGGATGTAGATCCAAAGAAAGAGGAAGAACTA
Source organism: Linaria vulgaris (assembly GCA_948329865.1). Taxonomy (NCBI): domain Eukaryota; kingdom Viridiplantae; phylum Streptophyta; class Magnoliopsida; order Lamiales; family Plantaginaceae; genus Linaria; species Linaria vulgaris. The sequence continues at coordinate 38,764,912 of OX415253.1, forward strand.
GCAGGCGTCGTCATCAGGACGACAAAAATAGGCGAAACCAGAGAGTTAGGGTTTCAGAGGAAGAGAAAATAGAGGGGAGTATGACGATTCCAGTATGAATCGAATCGTCTAGTGGAGGAGAGGAAGAAGACGTCAGCGGAATTCAGAATCGACGAGCAAATGATACCATATCGGGAGATTTAGTTGACGGTGTGCTAGGGTTTATGAGAGAAAGAAGAGAGAGACGAGAGCATTACGGCTAGGGTTTGTGAAGATTAAAATTGTAAGTAATTAATTGAATAAAATATTACAGAAATAGGTATTTATACCCGAGCCTAAATGGCAATTTTATCAGCCCAACTAGAAGCCCAGATGAGACATCGACCCATATAACTAAAATTACAGAAATATAAAAATTGAATTATTTACATCACTTAAGATTTTTCCTTCTTCACATCTTCGTCCCCGTCTTCGAATATTCATCCCAAACCTTCAAATCTTCATCTTCATCTTCAAATTTTTATCCAAAACATTCAGATCTTAATCCCATATTCAAATATTTATCCAAAATCTTCAAATCTCCATCCAAAATCTTCAAATCTTCATAAAAATGTTCAAATCTTCATCCAAAATTCTTTAAGTCTTCATCTATAATCTTCCAAACATTTCAACCTTCAAATTTCCAAACATTCAACCTAAAAATCTTCAAACATCCAAGCTTTTAAATCTCCAATCACAAACTTTTAAATCATGAAATCATTAATTATTGTTCTTCTATTTTTCAATATTTTTCATTTAACTTAATTTTTCATATTTTCTATTTTAATTTTTTATTAGTTTACTACTATTAATTAATTTTATTTAATACTTATTATGAATCATTTTAAGTAATTAAATTCTTTTTGTTATATCTATTATTAGATTAATCACATAAAAAAATTAATCAAATAATTTATTAATTAATTACCGTATTTAGTTATATAGCAATATATGTTATAGTATATATAATTACGTATATATATATATATATATATATAATTGTTGGTGTGCCATAATTACTATACCTAAAATACGCAAGATCAATATCTCAATTACATGGAACCGAGGAGACGAAAATGTAAAATCTGACCCAATCGACTAACCCAAAAACATTCCGAGAAGAAGTCCAAGTGATTTACATCATTGCACAGGAACGAAACCACGTCGGAAAGGTCCAACGTGGTGGGAAAAAGGGCCACTTGCCGACGTGACCCAAAAAAGTGTCCACGTCGACGGCCGAGTGGCTCCCAACAAGGGCCACATCGGTCGCGGTCTACGCGACACATTGGCCAAGGGACGATTCGGCCACCCATGCCCGACCGCGTTGGCAATTGCTGACGTGGGGTGAGCCGTGGCATGTTGGCCGGCCAACCGACATGGCACACTTGTGGCTCGCTTGGAGTGTGGGTCCCACAACCCTAGGCCTTCCCTTTTGCCTATAAATACCACCTCACTCTCATTCATTTAAATTTTAGACATTTGAGTTTCTACTTTCTCTCTCTAGAAAGTACGACAATCTGTGTTAGCATTGTACGTCAACAATTAAAGTTTGCATTGTACGCCTTTAACTTAAGTTGGCACATCAATAATCTACGTTGGCATTATACGTCAACAATAGCACCTTAGCGACTCACGTCAGCACTATGACGATGGCCATCCACGTCAACAACTTTACGTCAATAATCCACATCTACAATCCACATCAACAATTTCACGTGTACTATTCTATAGACATATTCACGTCAACAATTAGACTTAGTACAAGGTGAATACTACATGTACATCAACATTACATACTATGCCTCATGATTTGACTACCAAGTAGATCAAATCACTCGACGCCCCTAATCCCGAGCCTCTAACGTGCTCAACGAGCAAAAAGCATTTTTTATGCTACGAAAAAGATCTCGAAATGAGACTTACACCCCATGGGGTTATTTCAACAGCCAAAAAGGCCTCGACTACGAGATGAACACCATACGGGGTCGTCTAACCGAGCCTAAGGACCAATAAATGCACACAACTTCTATGCTAGCGTGATATCACCTAAGACCCTTTTGCGGGCATATTATAATAATGAACTATGTATAGCTTGATGCAATCTTCTCAAGGGGATACTTAGGTAGCTTGACCCCTTGTCGACTTCAGTCACACGCACACAAAACCCCGCATCCTCCACTGGTTTAGTTTTACTTAGTTATTAACTATTTACTTCTAACTTTGTTTCTTGAAGTGTAGGTTTCCTTCAAACCAAAAGCTCTTCTCGTAGACTATAGGTGTGTAATAAGATGATAATAGTAGTGATTTATATACCTGATTTCTTTTACTTTTGTGAACTCCTAGTGGCAATTTTGCTTGTTTTAGTATTGTTTTATTGCTTTTGCTGTTTGAGTCAAGTCGGAGCAAAATGATGCTTAAATGGAGGATTTAGGCAATTTTTAGTAACAAGGAGAAAAGAGGCTATAACGCTACCAATTCCAGAATGCAGAGCGAATGAAGCAGATCGCGAAAATGAGGCAGAAATGCGATGAGAAGAGTGTTGGAAATGTGAGATCGCGCAACAACTGCGCGATGTCAATCGCACATCCCTAATTGTGCAACTAACGGATTTTGGGCTTGAGCGGCAGAGCCATAGAAAAGCCCAGAACGTGAATAAAAACTATAAGTAAGAGGGTTCGTTCAACAGCAAATGGAGACGATTAGAGAAGAGTATAGACACCTACAGTAGTATACAAAAAAGCATCCCAGGGTTAGTAAAGAGAAGAAGTTCACCGCTCGTAGCAACACTATCATACTTGAAGGGAGAAGGTGGAACACAAGGAGGCAACAAAGGGGATCAAGAGTTTAATCCTTTTTTCCTTATTGAATTAATCTACTTATGAATTGTTGTGTTTTGGCTATGACTATGAGTAGCCAATCCTCTCAATATCTGAGGGAGGATGTAGTTAATCTCATATGGATACACCTTGAACCTATGTTTTGATTATATTTATTGATGACTCTGTTTTGTTGAATATTATTTGTTGCTCATGCTACTTCGTTTGTTTACTTCATGCGTTTCTATGAGGCACAATAGCGATGTTAAACTACGTAGTATTTTGTTGAATTATGTTTAGGAGCCTTTTAATGAATCACTGGCATAGTAGATCAAGAAAATAAATCTATAGACCTTCGACATTAGCGTGTTCGTGGAATCTAAGTCATTGTTGGTAACTCTAATTCACTTCTAAAACACTGTATGGATCCTATGACATGGTGAGGTGAAGGGAAAGTGCTTAACTGCCTGACATCATTAGGGATTAGATGGCTCTTTAGTGCATCGAAAGGTGGTTAACTTGCTACATCAAGTTGGAGATAAAACAATTATCAATAGATAGAGGCAAACATACGAGTCATTGGTACTTTGTTTATGAAGTACACATATCCGTGATTAATGAAATATGTTCCTTAGATACCTTTTATTAATCTGTTTTACAACCTTAGCAAGCGTTTAATCAATCAATTAAATTATGTTCTAGTTAGTTCATTAGTTAATCTCTAGTTAATCGTTTTAATTGCATTCTCTACTTACATCTTTTTAGTACTTTAATTTGCATCTCTAGTTTAGGATTAATTTAGTTATAGTTTAGTTCTACCCTCTTAATAACCGTGACACTATTGGAATATTTTAGCAATAAGATTTACTATTTGAAAAATACCTACTCTCACGGGATTCGATACTTGGGAAAAATACTATTTGATTATTACTTGACTCGTATACTTGCTATTTTGTGTGCATCAAGATAATTGATAATACAAAAGTAACATACGCACGCATCAAATTTTTGGCGCCGTTGCCGGGGAGTAACTAATATACTTGTTAGCAATTTTTATTGTTGATTTGGAGGAACACTTACTTTTATATTCTTATTTTGGGTACGAGTGGTGCATGACAAGAAGAGTAAACGTTACACCATTACCATTTGATCCTAAAATAGAAAGAACTTGCAGTCATAACCGGAAATAAGGAAGACAAGAAGTCTTGCTAATGCTTGAAGGGATTGAATCATATATTGTTACAACTGAAGATTATGGACCAATAAAATGAGTATTCTCTATGATTGGCCAAAACCAATTTGGAGGAGGAGCGAATGAAGACCCGATGACACACCTTAAAGACTTTATTGGGACGTGTAAAGTATTTCAACTTAGTTATAATTCAGCAATTCTGAAACTATTTTCGTTTTTTCTGAAGGAAATAGCTAAGAGATGGTTGGACGAGCTACCAAACAATAGTATTTTGACATGGGAGCATGTTGCACAATTGTTCTTTTAATACTTTTGCCCACCAACAAATATTGCAACTATGAGAAGTTAGATATTTAAGCTTTGCCAATTGTATACTAAATCATTATCAGAAGCATGTGAACAATTTAAATACATGATGAAGCGATGTCCACAACATAGCTTCACTAATGAGGTACTACTTCAACAATTCTACTATCGACTGAACATTGGACGCAAGAATACACTAGACGTTAGTTCAAGAGGGTGATTTATGCGAAGGACGGATGAAGATGCATTTGCGTTACTGGAGATGATTGCATCAACTATATAAAAATTGAGTCTTGATAGATGTCCTAGCAAGAAAACGATGGGAGTTCACGATATTGACACTATTACTCAATTAACACCCCGTGTGAACGTCATCAACACAAAACCGAAGCATATAATGGAAGTAATTTTAATTAAGGAATAATTTTAAATTTGTTTTTTGCTTTTGCATTTTTTCTTTGATTGTTTTCTTTAATTCATCAATTTTCTTTAATTAACGATTAAATGATTTTTAATTTTTTTTTTTAACTTGTGGCTAGTGATTGTGGGGAAGCAAGTGGCTGTTGATATGGCGTGAAAGAAATATTTCCTTTCTGCTAGCAAAAGTTTTTTTCTGATGTAGTAATTGTATACAGACTATTCATTGTTTCTCCTTACGTGATTCAAAGGTCATTATATTTAAATCTAAAGATGTTTAACATTAAATAATCTCTCATGTTTTTGGCTTAAGTTTAATTTGGCCCGATTTGTTTGGGTCAAAAAGAAAGGAATTTATTTTTATGATTATTATGATTTTAGTAAATTTCCTTTTACCTTTTATGAGAACATATCGGTTTGAAGTCCTAGTGAACATATATTTTTCCCTTAATAAGATACTTGTAGCACTTTACGTCAAATACTTTTTGGATTTTTTGCGATTAAAAGAAAAGGGGTCAAATTTTAATATGTTATATTCATCATATCAAGATGAATCATATTTATTTACGTTCATATTAAGGGACCTAATGTGTTAAGATATGCCATTATTATTAAGGATCACTAAGGGGATGAAATATAATTATCTCACGTATATCATTTTTGTGTATTAATTTAAGATTCACATTATGATTATGATTGATTATTTATCACGAAAGTGATCCAATCGGTAGTTAGTGATTTCTTATTACACATTGCTAATAATTGTTGCATAAGCATTCTATTTTATTTGATCGTAAATTTTTTTTTATTTGAACATGATCCTTATTCATCTTTTACCTTCATCTTTTATTTATGGGGTTTTTGGCACAATACCCCCCTGTAATATAGGAAAGAGGCGCATTACCCCCCTGTAAAAAAAGAAAAGGCATATTACCCCCCTGTGATATACGAAATAGGCGCATTACCCCCCTGTAAAAAATAAATAGGCAAATTACCCCCCTGTAATATATGAAATAGGTACATTACCCCCCTATAATTTTTAAAAAGTTGCACATTATCCCCTTAGTACATGTGTATAAAAAGGAGGTATTTTGCACCGTATAAAAATACACAAGGGGATAATGTGCCTATTAAACATAACAAAGGGGGGTAATCTGCCTATTTTATTATTACAAGGGGGTAATATGCCTATTTCGTATATCACAGGGGGGTAATATGCCCTTTCTTTTTTTACAGGGGGGTAACACGCCTATTTCTCATATTACAGGGGGGTATAATGCCAAAAACTCTTTATTTATGTTACGACGAAGCGGAATCCTGTAATTGTTTACAATTCTATCGCTTGAATATAGGATCGACTTAAAACACTTTCTTTTTTTTGACTAAAGGATCCACTTAAAACATTAAAAGCACGATCTTTAACTAGTAGCATAGTCACGTTGTTAGTCTAGGTGTGTTGTTTGTGCTTTAATATCACAATTACAAATGCATTAAATGATATACTTAGATGCTAGATATGGTTTATTATATTTATGATGAAACTTGTCTTGAAAAAATGTTAGCAAAGTGGACCGTGCCGTACCGTAAGTTGGATATAGTAACATATTATTATAAAAATAAAACTCATAAGATGTATTTTCATAGACCCCCTAATACTAGGCTTGAGTTTACACGTAGTGTAAACCCTGATTAACTCTTACAATTTATTCTCCCACAAAATAGAGTAGTATTTGTAACACACACATGACACATTATATATCTAAGAAGATTCAAATACGTCTCTCGTGCCCCCACACACGCTATATCTCCATAGCCCTTATGCGATCCTGCCATCAAAAGCAAAACAGGAGAGAAAATAGATGTCAGTCTTTTAACATATATAAATAATAACAACAATTACTCCACAGAGCAAATATATAAGAAACAAGAAAAAGAGGAAATGAACAAAACTGACTTGCTGCAGTCGACGCTGCGGGAGACAGGAATGTCCATATCGACATTACACTTCTTGGGGAGGCTTTGTGCCGCCTCGTCCTTCAAGTCAGCATAGCGTATGGCAGCGGCCTTAACACAGTCGCAGGTTGCCCTTTTGTCGGCCGTCGTTTGTGCCATCCCTTTCACCGCAGTCACTCCGGTGCAGCATGATGCAGACGGGGCGTCACCGTGGCCGGTGAGGTAAGTGATGCACGGTACCAGAGCAGCATCGACCTGACCGCAAGTCACGGCCTGCCCCGGCTGCACTACGGATTGGAAGACGGCAACAAGTGCAATCAAAGCTATGATCATATTGATTCCCTTCATTTTGCTTGTAATTGAATGTATTAAATTGTATTTGAGTATTATGAGCTTCTGATCTGATCACTAATATATTTTAAGTGGTGTATTGAGGCATCAGAGTTTGCAGAGTATTTATAGCCTTTTCGATCTGTTTTTGTGAAATAAGCACTCTGAGGAGCTGTTATGCTATTTTGGACTCTTTTCTGCTATGAAATGTCATTACATACGGCAAAGGTGATGGCGCTCTGTAAAAATCAGTTGTTCATGCTTATCAAGAACTCCACGGTACTAATTAATCAATTTCTGGTTATCTGCGCTAAGCTGCCTTCGTTAGGCGCGAGGTCATCATACATATCATTCACTACCAAAAATTAAAATAAGAAGAAAAAGGTATATTATTGAAACTATTAGATATATATGTTGTATATTCTTTATTGATTGATATATATCTTAGATTAGGTGTTTACCTTTTGTGTATGTCTTAGATTAGGCAGTTTACCTTTGTTAGGGCCGAATTCCATTAGGATGGGCTCTAAACCATGCGGCCCATTTCTTATCGTTATTGATATTGTTTTGTTTAAATTATTAGAATTTAGGTAACCTGATTTGGTAATTATCTTAAAAGATATTGGGTTATCTTGAAAGATATGTTATTATCTAAATCATGATTTATATTCCTTATCTCTTTATTGCACTTGGACTAATAAGCATGCAGGTTCGTTAAAGGATCCGTGGAGATCGTCTGGAATCCCCTTAATAAGGAAGGACAGTCTCACGGATCTACAAGAACAGTTGTCGTGCTCATCGTATCTGGAAAGAAGATCGCCAGTGGCTTGCAACTGAAGATTCGATAGAAGATTCTGGTGCGCCTATATAAAGAGAAGACTCGAGATCATTACTAGACACTTTGAAAAAGATATTAAGCAATCAGTCTTGTATTGAGTCATTTGAGAAGAACATTAAGTCAGAGTGTCTCTGGAGTAGCTTAGTGTGTCTTCGATTCAATCGTGTTTCTGAAAACAAGTTAAGGGTTAGGCGTTGCAACTGCATATGTTAGAGGGAGTCTAGTATATGAGTTGATTTAAATCCTTCATTGTAATTCTTAAGTAGGAAACAGTTTGAGTCAAACTTTGGGTGAAAGCCTCGTGGACTAAGACCATTTGGACCGAACCACGTTAAAATCTCTTGTGTTCTTTACGGTTTATGTTTTACTGTTTTTCGCCATTGCAACTGCAAAAACTGATTCAAACGTTAAAGAACTATCGTCTGTTATACTTTGGTGTACAGTTGCAACTATTGCTAAGTGTAACTGGACACAGTTACAAGTATTGCAGATACTAAGATCTTTCAACCTTAATTAGCCATGTACTGTATCTATATATTGAAAGATGACTAATGAGAATAATTGATTCATCAAAATACTATCTTACATGGTAGCACGAGTCTAAACCTAGCCGTTAAACCCTTCTCTCCCCCCCCCAAAGCCGTATGCCCCCTCCTCTCTTTTCTCTCTTCAAAGGTTGAATCAAAATTTCACCTCGCTATCGCAGTCTCAAATATTCGTAACTTTATTCCGATCACCCTTGAAGTTGAGAACGGTCAATACTCTTCTTGGGCGGAACTTTTTTGCATTCATTGCCGTGTATATCAAGTCATACATCACATACTACCATCCCCACCTTCAACAAAATCAAAAACACCATCACCACTCGCCGCCACGGACACCACGAAGGAGGCCACCCCTTCGTCTTCCAATGCCGCTCCGACTAAATCGACGGGTGATGACCTCGCTCTCTGGACCCTCCTAGATGCGATCGTTCTTCAGTGGATATATAGAACAATCTCTAACGACTTGCTGCACACCATTCTTGAGAAGGATTCCACCGCTCATCAAGCCTAGGTCCGCCGTGAAAACATCTTCGAAGATAATAAGAATTCACGAGCCGTTTATTTGGAGAATCAATTCTCTCAGGAACAATTGGACAAATTTTAGAATATATCTTCTTATTGTCAAGAACTAAAAATGCTTGCAGATCAAGAACTAAAAATGCTTGCAGATCAACTCTCAAGAGAGAAGGAGACACCATTTCCAAAGGAGTTGCACTTTAGGCCAGTCTTCCACAGAACAGTCCTAACTCAGAATTTGAGCAATCCTTAGCACTCCTCACAAAGAAGTTCAACAGAATGAACAAACATTGGAGTAGAGGTAACTCTTCAAACCCAGTTGTAAGTCCCTCTGATTTATCTAATAATAAGCCTTCCGCTACTAATCGACTTGACAACAAAAGGTCTGTAAAGGTTATTCAATGTAGGGAATGTCAAGGCTTTGGACACATAAGGGCAGACTGTGCAAATCTTCTCGAGAAAAACAAAAGTCGTGCATTACTCGCATGGAGTGAGGACGAATCTGAGAACAATGAAGATGACACAGAAGAAGTCGATGACATTGCATTTTCATTGTTCATTTCTTTTAGAGCCAACATGGGAGTCACAACTCGCAGTAACTCTGACTCCGATTGCGACTCACTTGACAATAACGAGTTGGAACTTACAGAGGATATGGAGGCAATCTGCAGAAGAAACTCCGAATTGGAGGCCCAACTCAAGATTGTTTCTTCCTTTGGTAGTCCTGTGAGAATGAACAACAGAATCCTTGAACTCGAAAGAAAGGTTCTCGCGCTCACCTTGGAGAGAGATCTCGTGTTCGCTGATCTGGAATCGGCACTTAAAGCCCACAAAGCACTTGTGGAAGTATGCGATCTCACCAAGAAAGAATTGGACACACTGGCCAAGAATGTGAAGTTGCTCACACCAGGCACAGAAAATCTGGAAAAAGTTCTAGACACCCAGAAAGTTGCAACTGGGAAAACAGGAGTAGGATATGTTGATTCCACTTCACCAAAGTTTCTTGGTAATACCAAGATATCCGTTTCCAAAAAGAAAAGGATACCCAAGGGAGTTGAAATTCCCTTCGACTATCCCAACACCAACAATCAGGTACGTGTTAGTTGTATTTTGCCAGCAACAGTATCTTTGGATGGAATTCCGTAAACAGGTTTGCAAGAGGAAGATTCATTCCTATCTGCCACCACTGCGGAGTACAAGGACACATTCGTCCCTACTGCTATCAACTATGGACACCTCCGGGCACACCCTCCATCAGTGTCCCCGAAGTACAGAAGAAGAAGAAGAAAAGAAACCAAAGAAAGAAGAAGATCATACTGGATGCACCCATAGTTGTAACCGTCGTACCACCACGACAAGTTTGGGCTAAGAAATCTTCTAACCCCCTTATTTGTCTTACTGCTTGCAACTCCACCTCTCAAGGAGGATCTTATTCTAACTCTTGGTACTTTGATAGCGGATGTTCTAGGCATATGACTCGAAATAAGGACATTCTTAACAATTATGTGCATGAACAAAAAGGGGATGTTGTTTTCGGTGATGGAAACAGAGGAAAAATAATGGGGAGAGGAACCCTAAGTGTTAAGGGCTTTCCCAAACTAAGAGATGTTCACCATGTTGATGGACTATGTGCAAATCTTATTAGTATTAGTCAGTTGTGTGACGATGATCTCTTTGTTCATTTTACCAAAGATGAATGTGAAGTTGTAGATCAATTCCAAAATGTAGTCTTGAAAGGACTACGAAGCACTGAAAACTGTTATACCATGACTAACTGTAAACCTATCCTCAGGTCACTTACTTGCAACTCGAGCAAAGAATCTGTTGCATAACTATGGCACCAACGGCTTGGACACCTCAATTACAAATCGCTGGCACAGCTCTTCAACAATCAAAGTGTGAGAGGATTACCAAAGCTTGGAGCAAAACCAATTGGAAAGTGTGGTTCATGCCTTGACGGAAAACAGACAAGAGCAAGCCATAGGGAGTTGCAACACATACCATCGGTAAGGATTATGGAATTGCTACACATGAATCTTGTGGGACCCATTCAAAAGGAAAGCATCTCTGGTAAGCGTTACATTTTTGTATGCGTTGATGATTTCTCAAGATTCACCTGGGTTGAATTCCTAAAAGACAAAAATGAATCTTTTGTTTCCTTCAAAACTTGTGCAACACTGTTGCAACTGAGAAGGATCTAACTATTAAAAGAATTCGAAGTGATCATGGTAGGGAGTTTGAAAATTCAAGCTTCGTTGAATTCTACTCTAACAAGGGTATATTTCATGAATACTCGTCCCCCATCACACCACAACAAAATGGGGTTGTTGAAAGGAAGAACAATACACTAGTTGAAATGGCAAGAGTCATGCTAAACTCAAAAAAACTAGCCATCAAGTTCTGGGCGGAAGCCGTGAACACTGCATGCTATGTCTCTAACCGAGTTTACCTTCGACCAGGTACAACTAAAACTGCCTATGAACTCTGGAAAGGTAAAAGACCAAATGTTCAACACTTTCATGTTTTTGGTTGTGCTTGCTACGTTCTAAATGATAGGGAACCTAGAGGAAAATTTCAATCCAAATCTGACCTAGGAATTTTTGTTGGGTACTCACAGTATAGTCATGCTTATCGCGTATTCAATATGCGCACTCAGACAGTAGTTGAATCATCTAATGTTGAGTTTGACGATTACAGGGACTTTGCAGCCACATCATCTGAAAGTCGGATCACTGAACTGACAGAGGGTGATGATGAGGAGGAATCACACTGCCCACACAAGATTTCACCACCAGTTGCAACTAACTCAGTTACCCAGCAACCGGAGGATACTCCGACGGATACTGTTCCAGTAGAAACGGACCCCATTATAGGAGTGCCAACAGAGAACCCACAAGCACCACCACACATCAGGAAGAACCACCCACCTGATGCTATCATTGGGGACATAAGTGACGGGATAAGAACGCGAGACATGTGCTGAAATTGAAAAGAGCACTATATGGCTTAAAGCAAGCCCCACGGGCGTGGTATGAAAGACTCACTGTGCACCTCCTTGAAAAGGGATATACAAGAGGGAGTGTAGACAGAACCCTGTTCTATAAACACTTTGGAACAAACATTCTCATTACCCAGATTTATGTAGATGACATCGTGTTTGGTTCTACATCTCAGGATGAGTTGCAACACTTCATTTCTGTTATGAAAAACGAATTTGAAATGAGCATGATTGGTGAACTAACCTATTTTCTTGGTTTGCAGGTCAAGCAGCAAAATGATGGAATATTTATATCCCAGGCGAAGTATGCTAAGAATCTTATCAAGCGTTTTGGCCTGGAACATGCCAAACCCATGAAAACCCCTATGGGATCTACAGATCGCCTCAGCAAATATGATAGTTGCAACTCAGTGGATCCCAGTCTTTACCGAAGTATGATAGGAAGCCTACTTTACCTCACTGCTAGCAAACCTGATATTTGCTTCAGTGTTGGAGTATGTGCTCGATATCAGGCCAACCTGAAAGAATCTCATCTCAAGGCTATCAAGCGAATTATACGTTACATCTCTGGAACAGCAGATTTTGGTCTCAGTTACAACTTTAATGATAACCTGTCTCTTGCAGGATACAGTGATGCAGATTGGGCAGGATGTGCTGATGATCGAAAGAGTACCACAGGAAGATGTTTTTACGTAGGAACAAATCTTGTGTCATGGTTTAGCAAGAAGCAACACTCAATCACATTGTCCACAGCTGAAGCCGAATACATTGCTGCTCGTAGCAGTTGCACCCAACTGGTTTGGATGAAACAAATGCTAGAGGATTACGGTATCTTGCAAAATGAAATACTTTTCTATTGTGATAATACTAGTGCTATCAACATCTCAAAAAATCCAGTTCAACACTCCCGTACTAAACACATTGATATTCGATATCATTATATTAGGGAACTGGCTGAGGCTAAAACTATTGAGTTACGTCATGTGTGCACTGATCTACAACTTGCAGATATCTTTATCAAGGCTCTGGATGTGTCACGCTTTGAGCACCTTCGCAAGGCGTTAGGGCTCTGCCTTATGTGAATTGCAACAGGAACTGGGTTGCAACTGAGGATGACCAGTGGCGATCATCTAACCTGTTACTGATCTCAGGCAGTCTCCTCATGTTTGTTGTTCTCTTACTCAAAAAAAAAACAAAAACAAAAAAAGGGTTTGAAAGGATTTTTTTTAGGTGCAACTGGAAAAAGCTACCTGACCTAGAAGCAGCAAGTGTGAAAGCTAGTAATTCTGATCTCACGCGACCACTCATTGCAAAGAGCTACCTTGTGCACAAATGTGTCAGTGTGAAAGCTACTAGTTGCTCTCAGTCCCTGATTTTAGTTGCAACTGAGTACCATTCAGTAAACTGCCTGGAGAAATCTGCGTGTGGGCGGTAACAGGATGGACTTTCTCCCACTGACTACCTTGGTTCTCGTGTTGTTGTATTCAATTCTACTTAACTTGTTGGAGCCCTAATTACGCGTAATTGGGCCTCACTAGGTGACACATTGTGAGTTCAGTTTTTTTTTGGCAAGTTGTTAAGAGTTGTATCTTGCGTATCTTAACTAGTTTTAACTCTATCTTTTTCGCTTTTAATATCCTTTATCTTGTGAAAAGAGTATCTAGGGCCTGCTAAGTGTTGGTTTTTTTTTAAATTCTAGGGTTTTGGAGTGTCTTATATTATCCCATGTCGTTTTATTCTTCCCACATATCTTACGATTTCCTCTCTCTCTCTCTCTCTATCGTCTTATAGCTTTTCTTTCATAGGATGGGAGGATCTGCGCGTAAACCAGCCGCCACCTTCTCAGAGGAGCCCCTTGACCTTCCTCCTCTCCGCACGATCCACCCTCCATCTCCTACGATGACTCCTGCCACTGCCGGTGACCGAAATACTACCCAATCGACTGAGCAGCCCTCACCTCCTTCACCACCATCTTCCCTGTCTCCGCTGCGCCGATCACCATCTCCTCTGCCGCACTCCACTGCTCCAGCCAAAGGGAAATTCAAAGTGGACTCCGCCTCCGCTGCACCACCACCACCACCACCTGAGGACAATCCCGCCTCTCCTGCTGCTCCTCCTTCCTCCTCTGGTGTGAATACCAGGATGCGGTCCAAGATTCCGGTCCGTCAACCACCCCGCCGTAGACGACTTCACAAGCTCGCCGACGTGCAACCCGACTCTGACACAGATTCAGAGGACTATGCACCTCCACCTGAGCCCCCCAAGAAGAAAACCAAATCTTCTGCTCCTCCAAGAAAATCCTCACCGGTTGTGCCCGAGTCTACCTTCGCTCTCCCCGATGTTGCTCCTGCCTCTACCTCCTTGAAAGCTGCTAGGGCTCACTCTCAGCGGTTCTACACTGCTGATGCAGAAGCCAAAATGCTGGAAATTCGCAAACGTCCTATGATTGTGGAACGACCATTGGACCTCAAGTCCTATGAAGAGACTGGGGTGCTGGACCTCCTTGAACATCGCGGGTGGTTAGTTGCAACTCAGAACGCCACCAACTACAACAAGGTCCTGACGCAAGAGTTTTATGCTAACCTCACGACCCAGCTCGATGCGGAAGGGTCACTACAGCGTCGTGTCATCTATCTTCGGGGAAATGTCTGCCCCTTTACTGCTGAGCTTCTGTCCCAGGCCATGGAGGCACCAATCGTGGACACAGTCGGGCTCTCTGAGTTGCGACTGGAGCGCAACATGGACAAAGTTGCATACGAGCTGACTGGCGGATCAATCCGTGTGTGGCCACTTGAACCTTTTCCCACCAGCTCACTCACAAGCCGGTACAACCTGTTGTTCCGAATCCTTGTCAGCCACTGGCTACCTTGCATGCAAACCTCCAACATCTGCCCTGAGGTGGCCAGTGTACTGTTTCGTGTTGGAACGGGAGTTGCAATTGATCTGGGGACGCTTGTGTTCGAACGCATTTATCGGGGTACTTTTCCAAATTTCCATCTCTCACTTGGGTTCCCTGCACTCATTTACAGGTACTTTGCCTCCAGACATCCCTCCATCATGCTGGACAAAGAAGACCTTCTCGAGTGTTCGGTCATGCGTGCCAGCACTAAAATTATGAACAAGCCACCGCCCTCCCCAGCTGCAACTGGATCCTCCACAAAGAAGCAATCCGACTCCATTCCCGACGCCTCTGCCAGCTTTGATGGGGTGCACCTGGAACTCTCCAGGCTGAATGGTCTGGTAGCTGAGCTGGTTCAGTCCAATGAGGAGCTGCGCACCTCGATGGCCCTTCAAGCATCCAAGCTTTACTATCTGTTGCAACACACTGGACTCCGCTCTCGGCCTGGTGAATCCTCTGGGCATGGTACCCCTTGATTTGTTGTTTCAAAAAGGGGGAGATTTTGTATAGGGGGAGTTGCACATTTTTTTTTCTCTCACTAAATCTGAACAATTTCTATCTTATGTTAAACGTTTTTGGCGGAAGGTTGCACTGCTGTTGCAACCAGTACATTTCGTACTCTTTGCTCTACTTTTCTGCGCGTACTACTTGCTTATGAATGCTTACTAACGATTGTGCAGAGTAGTCAATAATTTTGACAAAACAAATCAAAGGGGGAGATTGTTAGGGCCGAATTCCCTTCGGATGGGCTCCAAACCATGCGGCCCATTTCTTATCGTTATTGATATTGTTTTGTTTAAATTATTAGGATTTAGTTAACCTGAGTTGGTAATTATCTTAAAGGATATTGGTTTATCTTAAAAGATATGTTATTATCTAAATCATGATTTATATTCTTTATCTCTTTATTGCACTTGGACTAATAAGCATGCAGGTTCGTTAAAGGATCCGTGGAGATCGCCTGGAATCCCCTTAATAAGGAAGGACAGTCTCACGGATCTACAAGAACAGCTGTCGTGCTCATCGTATCTGGAAAGAAGATTGCCAGTGGATTCCAACTAATGATTCGATAGAAGATTCTGGTGTTCCTATATAAAGAGAAGACTCGAGATCATTACTAGACACTTTGAAAAAGATATTAAGCAGTCAGTCTTGTATCGAGTCATTTGAGAAAAACATTAAGTCAGAGTGTCTCTGGAGTAGCTTAGTGTGTCTTCGATTCAATCGTGTTTCTGAAAACAAGTTAAGGGTTAGGTGTTGCAACTGCATATGTTAGAGGGAGTCTAGTATATGAGTTGATTTAAATCCTTCATTGTAATTCTTAAATAGGAAACAGTTTGAGTCAAACTTTGGGTGAAAGCCCCGTGGACTAGGACCATTTGGACCGAACCACGTTAAAATCTCTTGTGTTCTTTACGGTTTATGTTTTACTGTTTTTCGCAATTGCAACTGCAAAATCTGATTCAAACGTTAAAGAACTATCGTCTGTTATACTTTGGTGTACAGTTGCAACTATTGCTAAGTGCAACTGGACACAATTACAAGTATTGCAGATACTAAGATCTTTCAACCTTAATTAGCCATGTACTGTATCTATATATTGAAAGATGACTAATGAGAATAATTGATTCATCAAAATACTATCTTACATGGTAGCACGAGTCTAAACCTAGCCGTGAAACCCTTCTCTCCCTCCCCCACCCTCCAAAGCCGTCCGCCCCCCTCCTCTCTTTTCTCTCTTCAAAGCCGTCCGCCACCTCCTCCGCCACGGACACCACAAAGGAGGCCGCCCCTTCGTCTTCCAATGCCGCTCCGACTAAATCGACGGGTGATGACCTCGCTCTCTGGACCCTCCTAGATGCGATCGTTCTTCAGTGGATATATAGAACAATCTCTAACGACTTGCTGCACACCATTCTTGAGAAGGATTCCACCGCTCATCAAGCCTAGGTCCGCCGTGAAAACATCTTCGAAGATAATAAGAATTCACGAGCCGTTTATTTGGAAAATCAATTCTCTCAGGTACAATTGGACAAATTTTAGAATATATCTTCTTATTGTCAAGAACTAAAAATGCATGCAGATCAACTCTCGAACGTGGGCGCACCGATACCCAATCAACGTCTAGTTCTCCAACTCATTGCAGGACTCAATGAGAACTATGACGGTGTTGCCACTTTCATTTAGCAGAGTGATCCCCTCCCCCCATTCTATGAGGCTCGGTCCCGCCTTATCATGGAGGAGACCCGCAAAGCAAAACAGGTCGCCACTGGTGCCACGGCCGTTGCCTCCCTAGTCCACACCGCACCACCATCGAATCAACCCCCACGGATGCGGTTCTACCCCTCCCCACCGCGGCTACTCCTCCCCTACAAGAGGATGTCACGGTGGACCCCGCAACCGTGGGTGCGGCCGCGGTCAGCCCGTGTCCTTCTCCCCACGACCCACAGTCCATCAACCCAATTCGTGGGCCCAGTACCTGCCTTGGCAGCCCGACCCATGGTCGTATCCACCGTTCCCATATCCGAACACTGGTTGGGCTCGACCTCCTGCTTCTTCTCAGCCCGGAATATTGGGTAGCCGTCCGTCACAGGCTTACACGGCTCACAACCCTCCACAATTCTCCTATGCACCAACGAACATTGATCAAGCCATGCACACCATGTCCTTAAATTCTCCCGATCCACAATGATGAAGAGAGAATGGGGTGTTGGGGTATTTATAGGAGAAATGACAAAAAAAATCGAATTGTAAAATGTCTTGCACATGAAACTGTGCAAGCAAAAATTCGGTTGCAGTTGAGACTATACTACAGTTGCAACATAATTTTTTGCATCCGAATTTTCCGTTGCAGTGAACAATTAGTACATTTCCATCGAAATATTCGATTACAATCAACAAATCAATAGATTTTGCAACAAAATGTTTTCATGCAATATGATTGGATGAAAATATTTCTTTCTTCTTATATAACTATTTTCAAAAATCCTGACCCCAAATGTATTTTAAATGACTTTTGTTCCCTTTTTTTTTGATAAAATTGAATGTACATATGTCTCATAAGTGTTACAAAAATAGTGGTTCAAAAAACGGAGTTTGAATTTGTTTGGCTTTTTTGTATAATTAGACTTTCTTCCCCAAATATTTTTTAAACGTCTTTCTTTACTCTATTTTTGACGAATTTTTGAAGAATACATTTATTTAATAACATAGTGTATGGTAAAAACAAATTGAGGATTGAAGTTGTTTGAAAATATCTACGTGTGAAATTACAATTTTGTTTAGTAGAATATAAAAGTGTATAGGGTTTAGGGTTTAGGGTTGAAGATCATATACTATTATATGGTTAACGTCTTACGTTATTCCATGTTTGAAAAGATTTGAAAGAACACACCTACTTATTATTTTGAAAATAGTGGTGAAACAAAGAGTGAATTTGGAGTCGTTTTGCAACTTTTGTTTAATTTCTTTTTCACCCCAAAAGGTTTGTTTTCGCCTTTCATTACTCTATTTTTGATTAGATTTCAAAGAACACACATACTTATTATTTTAAAATTATTGGTGAAAAAAAATAAATTTGGAGTTGTTTTGCAACTTTTGAATAATTTTATTTTTATCGCAAAAAGGGTTTGTTTGCGTCTTTCGTTACTCAATTTTTGACGAGATTTGAAAGAACACACCTACTTATTGTTTTGAAAATAGTGATTAAATAAAAGTGATTTTGGAGTTATTTTGCAACTTTTGTTTAATTTTAATTTCTCCCCGAAATCTTTGTTTACGTCTTTCGTTACTTTATTTTTGATGAGATTTGAAAGAACACACATACTTATTGTTTTAAAAATATTGGAGAAAGAAAAATTGAATTTGGAGTTGTTTTACACCTTTTAGATAATTATTTTTACCGTGATAGGTTTGTTTGTGTCTTTCGTTACTCTATTTTTAACGAGATTTGAAAGAGCACACATACTTATTGTTTTGAAAATAGAGGTGAAAGAAAAAATGTATTTGGAGTTGTTTTGCAAGTTTTGGATAATTATCTTTTTACCCATAAAGGTTCATTACTCTATTTTCGACGAGATTTAAAAGAACACACCTACTTATAGTTTTAAAAATAGAGGTGAAATAGAAAGTGAATTTGGAGTTATTTTGCAACTTTTGGATAATGTCATTTTCACCCCCAAAAGGTTTGTTTGGGTCTTTTCCTTATTTGCACTAGACTCTCTAGTCTCCAAAATGGCTAATTACCCTTGAAAAGCTGGTTGCATGGTTAACACTCGATTTATTTTGCCAGAAAAATTAGCGTTTGAAAGTTGGGATAATATGATGCTGCCCGTGCAAAGTTGGGATACGTAAGTGCAAAAAACCAGAGTTCAACTATATATGTGCAAAAGGGGCCAAAGTTTGGCTATCAATCTGTAATTCCCCCCATTTATCATCTATTTTTGCTTAGTGTGAAATAGGCACTGTGAATGGCAATAATGTTATTTCGAATTTTTTTTCTGCAATGAAACGTCATTCATACGACAAAGGTGATGGGAAATACTCTGAAAAACAGTTCGTAATTCTTATCAACTTAACAATTGTCACACTAACCAATTGCTCTGTGGAATCGTATGTTACCAGCAAATTGCGATAACACTCAGTTATATGTTCATGGCTTCATAAAAAGGCAGAGTCACTCTTCCCCCAGAAACTGCAATATATTTGAAAATAATAAGAAACCAAATATTTAACATTATAATACTTTTTCGGGATTGGTTTAACAATATAATACTTTTTTTCAGGCGGTCGCGAATGACTCATTTGCAGTCGTAAAGGACCATCTGTGACCGGACGGCTGTCGCCGATGACCGGTCGCGGAAGACCCTGGTCGTGGGTCCTTCGTGACCGCTAAGCGGTCACGGATGACCCATTCGCGGCTGCCAAGCGGTCACGGCGGTCATGAATTCTGTCTAAGTCATATGTGACCGCCTAGCGGTCATGAATGACCCTGGGGTCATCAGTGACCGTCCAACGGTCATGAATACCACTAAACGAAATAAAAAAATTATTTCGGTAATTTACTAGATTTGTTTTTTTTTTTTCCGAATAGAATGAATGTTTGGTGGATTTTTTGATATAAAATGTTATTTAAGTGAAAAAAAAATTGGTTTTTAGTTTGGGTTATAAGAAAAGAAAGGAAGAGAATAAGAGAGTCGGTGTTTTGTTTTTGGGGATATAAGAAAAGGAAAGAGGAGAAGCAAAATTGTTGGTGTTTTTGTTTTGGATTGGGAAAATGAAGAAAGGAGGAGAAAGTGTTAGGTTCTTTCAGAGAAGATATTTGAGTGTAGTGAAAATTAATGGGTAGAATGGTGGGTATATATAGAATTTGGTTGAATTTTTTTACTTTTTGGAACATTTAAATTATTCCCCGGATCTTGCCAAATTCTAAGGTCTTTCGCGACCGCAAAGCGGTCACGAAATATTAGAATTTTTAAAATTCCTGGAATTTCGTGACCGCCCAGCGGTCACGATATCATCCGTGACCGCTTGGCTGTCAAAAGGGGTCTTTAGTGACCGCCAGACGGTCGCCCCATGTTCTTCGTGACCCTCCAACGGTAATAAAAGACCCCTATTCGTGACCACTGGGCGGTCATGAATAACCCTCATTCAACATTTTTTGATTTTCCTTTGTTTATTTAAGGTGCGTTGTTTGTTAAATTGATAAAATAGTCACTACAAGATTCACGGGTCTGTAGGGACCGCCAGAGCGGTCCCTAAAGACCTCCGGGCGGTCCCTAAAGACCTTTAGGGACCGCCCAACGGTCACCAAAAGGCGGTCGCGGAAACTCGTTTTGGGTTGGGGACCGCCCAGCGGTCCCTGTTGCTCCGAGCGGTCACCAAAACGCTGGTGACCGCCTGACGGTCACTAGGGAGGGGGTCGCGAAAACCCCCCAAATCTTGTAGTGAGTTACTATTAAGTAAATTATAAGGTTTTATCATACAATCGCATATAACAATTAAAATAACTTGTTATATATGATGATTAGTTGTACAACATATAATAGGTTATTCGTTCATAACTCGCCTAATCAGATCTAATCTATTATTTTAATAAGTTAATTACTAATGTTGTACTAATTTATTACTTCAATTTCACCTGTAGTAATGAGACTTATTATTAAAAATCATAAACACGTCGAGACCGCTCCATAAATTCAAATATTTTATATGAATATTATTAGTGACCACCCGACGATCACTAAAGAGGGGTCTTTCGTGACCACCAAGCGGTCACGAATGAGAGTCATTAGGCTTTCTTTTGTTGCTTTTAGGATGTTTCTTTAAGTTTTTTAAGGCGCGTTGTTTGTTAAATTGATAAAATAGTGGCTTCGAAGCAAATTATAAAGTTTTATCGCACAATCGCATATAACAATTTAAACAACTAGGTATATATGATGATTAGTTGTAGTACATAAAATAGGTTAGTGGTTCATAACTCATCTAATCACATATAATCTACTATTTTGATAAGTTAATTACTAATGGTTTACGAATTTATTACTTCAATTTATATGTAGTAATGAAACTTGTAGTTAAAAACCATAAACACATCAAGATCGTTCAATAAAGAAAATATTTATATGAATGTTATTAGTGACCGCTCGGCGGTCACGAAAGAGGGGTCTTTCGTGACCGCATAGTGGTCACTAAACAATCCACAACCGCCTAGCGGTCACGAACATTTTTTGCGACCGCCAAACGGTCATGAAGACCCTCATTCGTGACCGCTCGGCGGTCACGAATGAGGGTCATTAGTTTTTTTTTCTTGCTTTTAGGTTGTTTTTTTTAAAGTTTTTTAAGGCTCATTGTTTGTTAAATTGATAAAACAGTAACTACGATTTCAAATTATAAGGTTTTATCGCGCAATGGCATATAACAATTCAAACAACTATGTAAATATGATGATTAGTTGTAGAACATAAAATAAGTGATTCGTTCATAACCCGCCTTATCACATCTAATCTACTATTTTGATAAGCTAATTACTAATGTTTTTCTAACTTATTAGTTCAATTCACATGTAGTAATGAGACTTGTTTAAAATCATAAACACATCAATATCGTTCCACAAAATAAAATAAAAAATCTATGAATGTTATTAGTGACCGCTCGGCGGTCACGAAAGAGGGGTCTTTCATGACCGCCTGGTGGTCACGAAAGAATCCGCGGCCGCCAAGCGGTTACGAACATTTTTCGCGACCGCCGAGCGGTCACGAATAAGTCTCATTAGTTTTGGTTTTTTTTTTCTTTTATGTTGTTTATTTATGTAATTTAAGCCGTGTTATTTGTTAAATGGATAAAGTAGTTAAAACGAGCACAATCGCATGTGACACTTAAAAAAACTTGGTATATATGATGATTAGTTGTAGAAAATAAAATAGGTTATTCGTTCATAACTCCCCTAATCACATCTAATCTACTATTTTGATAAGTAAATTACGAATGTTTTACTAATTTATTACTTCAATTCACATGTAATAATGAAACTTGTTGTTAAAAATCATATACACATTAAGATCGTTTCATAAAATCAAAAGCGTTTATATGAATGTTATTAGTGACCGCTCGGTGGTCACGAACATTTTTTTCGACCGCCAAGCGATCGTCGATACATCTGCGACCGCCCGACGGTCACGGAAGACCCCAATTTTTTGTAGTGTATAGTGTATTTAGGGGATGTAGTCCATAGGGTTGTACAATTGAAGATGAGTGCAACTTGAATCTTTTTGTACTCGGACATGGTCTCAAAGATTAGGTTAACCACCAAAACTCGTTACTGTATATTTGAGTTGTACTCTTACCGCTTTTGAATTACCATAGTATAAGCGGAACATATTAATGATGCATTGTTTCAAAGGGTTTAAAATATAAGGTTTGTAAATTTTTTGGAACAAGTCAAAACAAAATCTTCAAACATTACAAGAATTTCTTAGTATTTAGCTGTTCCAAACATACTTTAAAGTAGAAACTTTAGTCCATGCCCAAGAGTTTGAAAATCAATTGTGAAGAGTCTGTTTGTAAGGAATCCACTACAAGAAAAAGGGGTCATTAGGGACCGCAAATTAGCGACCGCCAAGCGGTCGCTAGTCTTCAGCGACCGCATTGGCAAAATAGCGACCGTTAAGCGGTCCCTAATGACCTCAATAGGGACCGCAATATAGCGACCGCTTGACGGTCGCCATACTTTTTGATAATAGGGACCGTCTGGGCGGTCCCTAATGTGGAATAATAGGGACCGCCCAGACGGTCCCTAATTTTTACAATAGGGACCGCCCAGACGGTCCCTAATTTCTACAATAGGGACCGTTTGGCAGTCCCTATTGTTAATTTAAGGACCGCTTGGCAGTCCCTACTAATATTTATACATCAAAATTATGAATTTTTCGATGGTTCGAGGTGCCGCGTTGTATGTTTAGTTCATAATAACCATTGGAATAGTTAAAATAACAATAAGTACAACGACACATTGTATATCCAAACATTATACAAGGAGAACGGGCCGCTTTGAAGATTCTCCTACTATTTTGTACGACGAATGACATAATGACAAATTAATTCGATCTACCTATATACGTATAATTAATGAATACTTGATCTAATGATTATGCCTCATAATCGTATATATGCTAACGTTTGTGAAGTAAATCATACACACGGATAACAATTACAACTAACTAATGATAATTAATTAGTTGTACATTTGTGAAATATATCTTGAACGTTTATAACTCGATCAATCGCAATTAATCTACTATAAGGTTGGTTTTGCAATCATTTGTTACTTCAATTTATATATTACAATGAGTTTGGTTGCTTACAATCACAAACACAACAACATCAATAAAAAAAAATCGAATATTCATTGTTCTAAAAAAAGAAAAGAATAGGGACCGTCTGGCGGTCCCTAATGATAGTAGCCGTTGTCATTAGGGACCGCTCAGACGGTCCCTAATGATATACTATCCGTTGTCAATAGGGACCGCTGAGCGGTCCCTATTGACAGTTCCGTTGTCAATAGGGACCGCTTAACGGTCCCTATATGTTTAATAGGGACCGTTAAGCGGTCCCTATAAGTTTAATAGGGACCGTTAAGCGGTCCCTATTGACATATTAGCGACCGCTTAACGGTCCCTATTGTCATATTAGGGACCGCTTGGCAGTCCCTATTGTCAATTTAGGGACCGCTTAGCAGTCCCTACTAA
Source organism: Linaria vulgaris (assembly GCA_948329865.1). Lineage (NCBI taxonomy): Eukaryota > Viridiplantae > Streptophyta > Magnoliopsida > Lamiales > Plantaginaceae > Linaria > Linaria vulgaris. Next base: position 38,788,985 of record OX415253.1, read on the forward strand.
TATTCATACATCAAAATTATGATTTTTTCGATGGTTCGAGGTGCCGCGTTGTATGTTTAGTTCATAATAACCATTGGAATAGTTAAAATAACAATAAGTACAACGACACATTGTATATCCAAACATTATACAAGGAGAACGAGCCGCTTTGAAGATTCTCCTACTATTTTGTACGACGAAAGACATAGTGACAAATTAATTCGATCTACATATATACGTATAATTAATGAATACTTAATCTAATGATTATGCCTCATAATTGTATCTATGCTAACGTTTGTTAAGTAAATCATAAACACGGATAACAATTACAACTAACTAATTAGTTAGTTGTACATTTGTGAAATATATCTTGAACGTTAATAACTCGATCGATCTCAATTAATCTATTATTTCACAACTAATCTACTATAAGGTTGGTTTTGCAATCATTTATTACTTAAATTTACATAGTACAATGAGTTTGATTGCTTACAATCACAAACACAACAACATCAATAAAAGAAAATCGATTTTTAAGTACGAATAGTAGGAGGGACCGTTAAGCGGTCCCTATTGACATATTAGCGACCGCTTAACGGTCCCTATTGTCATATTAGGGACCGCTTGGCAGTCCCTATTGTCAATTTAGGGACCGCCTAGCAGTCCTTACTAATATTCATACATCAAAATTATGATTTTTTCGATGGTTCGAGGTGCCGCGTTGTATGTTTAGTTCATAATAACCATTGGAATAGTTAAAATAACAATATATACAACGACACATTGTATATCCAAACATTATACAAGGAGAACGAGCCGCTTTGAAGATTCTCCTACTATTTTGTACGACGAAAGACATAGTGACAAATTAATTCGATCTACATATATACGTATAATTAATGAATACTTAATCTAATGATTATGCCTCATAATTGTATCTATGCTAACGTTTGTGAAGTAAATCATAAACACGGATAACAATTACAACTAACTAATTAGTTAGTTGTACATTTGTGAAATATATCTTGAACGTTAATAACTCGATCGATCTCAATTAATCTATTATTTCACAACTAATCTACTATAAGGTTGGTTTTGCAATCATTTATTACTTAAATTTACATAGTACAATGAGTTTGGTTGCTTACAATCACAAACACAACAACATCAATAAAAAAAAATCGATTTTTAAGTACGAATAGTAGTAGGGACCGTTAAGCGGTCCCTATTGACATATTAGCGACCGCTTAACGGTCCCTATTGTCATATTAGGGACCGCTTGGCAGTCCCTATTGTCAATTTAGGGACCGCTTAGCAGTCCCTACTAATATTCATACATCAAAATTATGATCTTTTCGATGGTTCGAGGTGCCGCGTTGTATGTTTAGTTCATAATAACCATTGGAATAGTTAAAATAACAATAAGTACAACGACACATTGTATATCCAAACATTATACAAGGAGAATGGGCCGCTTTGAAGATTCTCCTACTATTTTGTACGACGAATGACATAGTGACAAATTAATTCGATCTACATATATACGTATAATTAATGAATACTTAATCTAATGATTATGCCTCATAATCGTATCTATGCTAACGTTTGTGAAGTAAATCATAAACACGGATAACAATTACACCTAACTAATTAGTTAGTTGTACATTTGTGAAATATATCTTGAACGTTAATAACTCGATCGATCTCAATTAATCTATTATTTCACAACTAATCTACTATAAGGTTGGTTTTGCAATCATTTATTACTTAAATTTACATAGTACAATGAGTTTGGTTGCTTACAATCACAAACACAACAACATCAATAAAAAAAAATCGATTTTTAAGTACGAATAGTAGTAGGGACCGTTAAGCGGTCCCTATTGACATATTAGCGACCGCTTAACGGTCCCTATTGTCATATTAGGGACCGCTTGGCAGTCCCTATTGTCAATTTAGGGACCGCTTAGCAGTCCCTACTAATATTCATACATCAAAATTATGATTTTTTCGATGGTTCGAGGTGCCGCGTTGTATGTTTAGTTCATAATAACCATTGGAATAGTTAAAATAACAATAAGTACAACGACACATTGTATATCCAAACATTATACAAGGAGTATGGGCCGCTTTGAAGATTCTCCTACTATTTTGTACGACGAATGACATAGTGACAAATTAATTCGATCTACATATATACGTATAATTAATGAATACTTAATCTAATGATTATGCCTCATAATCGTATCTATGCTAACGTTTGTGAAGTAAATCATAAACACGGATAACAATTACACCTAACTAATTAGTTAGTTGTACATTTGTGAAATATATCTTGAACGTTAATAACTCGATCGATCTCAATTAATCTATTATTTCACAACTAATCTACTATAAGGTTGGTTTTGCAATCATTTATTACTTAAATTTACATAGTACAATGAGTTTGGTTGCTTACAATCACAAACACAACAACATCAATAAAAAAAATCGATTTTTAAGTACGAATAGTAGTAGGGACCGTTAAGCGGTCCCTATTGACATATTAGCGACCGCTTAACGGTCTCTATTGTCATATTAGGGACCGCTTGGCAGTCCCTATTGTCAATTTAGGGACCGCTTAGCAGTCCCTACTAATATTCATACATCAAAATTATGAATATTAGTAGGGACCGTTAAGCGGTCCCTAATTTGACATTAGGGACCGCTTAACGGTCACTAAAATCGTAAATTTTGAATTTTTGGCAAAATTTTTTGGCGGAAATGAGGGGGAAATTTGAATTTCACCAAAGCAATTCTCAACCGTCGATTAAATCCTAATCTACAGTCATAAGTACCCATCATGTCTTTAACACGGATCGCCATCTCAAACCGTCGATCATCTAAAATCATCCAACGGACAAAAACTAATTGAATCCTATATATAACCTCACCACTCTTACACCCATTTCATTATCTCCAAAAAATACTATCTTCTTTTCTTCTTTTCACCAACACAAAAACACTATCTTTTTTTTCTTCTTTTCAACAACACAAAAACACTATCTTTTTTTTCTTCTTTTCACCAACACAAACACTTTTCTTATTTTCACCAACACAATCTTTCTTCATTTTCTTTTCTTTCACTTTCTTTATTTTGGATTTTTATTTTCTTTTTTTGACCAATACAATCTTTTTTTCTTATACTTTTTTTATTTTGGATCTTCATTTACTATTCTTCACTTTTGATTTCATTCATGTTTTTTATTTAATTTATTTTATATTATTACTTATTTTATTCATATTTTCACATTCTTTTATTCTTTCATATCAATTGTCATTATATTAACTTTTTATTCATCATTTTATTGTTTTGATCTTGTTAAAATTACAATTTTACAAAAAAAAAAAAAATTATATTCCGGATTTAATCCGGAATATAATTGTATTTTTTTTTTCTGGAGGTCATTAGGGACCGCTTAACGGTACCGTTAAGCGGTCCCTATTTTTGATATTAGGGACCGTCAAACGGTACCTGTTGTTGGTATTAGGGACCGTTCGACGGTCCCTACTAATATTCATAGAAAATCTACGAATATTAGTAGGGACCGTTAAACGGTCCCTATTGTAAAATTAGGGACCGTTAGACGGTCCCTAATTTTTTTTTTCAGAATATAGCGACCGTTGAACGGTCGCTAAGTTCTGAAGCACATTAGGGACCGCCCAGACGGTCCCTATTGTAGAAATTAGGGACCGCCTGAGCGGTCCCTATTGTTAAAATTAGGGACCGTCTGGGCGGTCCCTAATGTGCTACATTAGGGACCGCCCAAGCGGTCCCTATTGTAAAAAATTAGGGACCGTCTGGGCGGTCCCTAATGTTCTACATTAGGGACCGCCCAGACGGTCCCTAATGAGGTCATTAGGGACCGCTTAACGGTCGCTAAATTGCGGTCCCTAATGACCTCAATAGGGACCGCTTAACGGTCGCTATTGGCAAGCGACCGCTGTCAATAGCGACCGCCATATAGCGACCGTTAGACGGTCGCTATTGGTCAATAGCGACCACATGGGGGGTCATTAGGGACCGCCCAGGCAGTCCCTAATGACCCATTTTTCTTGTAGTGATCCATGAACTCCGAGACGCCAAGGCAGAAACTCACAATCTAGCTAGGTTAAGAACTCTGGAGTTAGAAATTTTTTATTTCTTCAAATAAGAAGTTAAAGACTGAGGCTTGAAAACTTATGTCTAGAAATAATAATAAAAAGTTTGAGGATCATACAAGTTTTGATAAAATTACCGAAATTAGATTTTCAACGTTGGATTGTGGGACATTGATGTTTCGCATTGGTTAGATTCACGCTAGAGAGGCCTATCTCATTCAACGATTTATTTAAGGGAAAGTCTTCTAAAAGGCTCCAATATTTAGATTACATTCGGAATAGTTGGGTTAATAGGCTTTTCAAAGAAAGTTCTTTATGTTGATAATTAGCAGAAAACGTCCTATATTTTGGCATAATTTTTATTTTTCATCTTTTTCCGCCGGAATCCGATGGACTTATTGAAAATCTATCACTGGACGTCCTATATGTTGGCATAATTTTTATTTCTCGTACTTCTCCTTCGGAGTCCGGTAGACTTATTTTCTGAATGGACGTCCCATATATTGGAGTAATTTTTATTTTTCGTCATTTTCCACCTGAATTCGGCAGAGAAGGACAAAAAATAAAAATTATGCCAACATATGGGACATTTTCTGCAAATGTCAACATAGATGGCCTTCCTTGAAAAGTGGTTAACATAAATGACGTCAAATTCGAAATTCTCGGTTAACAGAACATGATCAAAATTTATTCGTAACTAAATTAAGTTGTCGTATGAGATTTGTAATAAGCCTTATTAAATTAGATTTTATGCATTTTATATGATTTGATTATAGATATATAGCAACATATGTCATGTAAAATCCATACGTCAGTAAATGTATAATATATTTATATTGGCGGTTCTGTTAGTAATAACATTATGTAAATCCGCAGTACGTACATGAGTATTGACTTCGAACCAACAACGAAAGATGTTACATTCTGATAAGTATGTTTAAAATACCAATGGTCAAACATGAGAGTTCTAAAAATGATATTGCCAATTAATCATGGTGCCTACGCACAAAGCAAGTAAAGATCATTGTTTCAATCACAATCTTAATTTGTCAGGTGTTTCTACCATGTTTACTTTCTCCAAGTCATTTTTTTAAACATCTTTTATAAGAGATTTATTGAAATTGATTCAGTCGAGCTAAATCAGAAAGCTATTTCTTGAATTAAAAGCTTTGTGAACAAAAATGAAATTTTGTTAGGAGTTTGATAACGACAAGGGAATTCACAGCATCAAACTTAACAGCTGTTGCCAGGCTCTACGGCACTTGGAAGAGATCGTCGCACACTGCATTTTGTGACATCTATTGCATTTTGAGGAACCTTAGCTATCTCCTCACCGAAAGGGATTTTCAACAGTTTGGTCCTTTAATTTTGGTCCCATAAGTTGGCAGACCTCGATTTTGGTCCCATAAGTTGGCGTAAGAACTCGATTTTGGTCCCATGGTCAACATTTTCGAAAATATATCCGTTAAAAGCCTACGTGGCACCAATTGACTGCCCCGTGGCAATTTTGACTTGAATAAATGGACCCACATACACAGATGGCAATTACGTGGCAAAAAAAATAATTAAAAACTTAATCTTTACCCTAATCAACACCCACCCTACCTTACAACCCCCCCCCCACCACCTCCCCCCCCCCACCCCACGCACACACCACCCCCATCCCCCACCACCACTACCTCACGCACAGCCCACCCCCACCCCCACCCCCACCACCCTACGCACACACCAGCCCCACCCCACCCCCACCTCCACCACCCCACGCACACACCAGCCCCATCCGCGGTGGACGTCGAGGAGGCCGCCGGAGCGGCTGCAGTAGATGATCTCGTCGAGGAAGTAGGATTCGGTAGTGGGGTCGGAGTTGAAGGGCACGTATTTGGCGGATAAATTGTGGGAGGACACGTGGCGGCGAGCTTCGTCGCGGATGTTTGATGGGGTGCGGTGGTGGTGGTGGTGGAGGGGTTCGGCGATGGAGCGATGGGAGGGAGAATGTGGGGTGGGGTGGGGTGGGGTGGTGGTGGGGGTCGCGGATGTTTGATGGGGTGCGGTGGTGGTGGTGGTGGAGGGCTTCGGCGATGGCGTGGATGGGAGGGAGAATGTGGGGTGGGGTGGTGGTGGGGGGTCGCGGATGTTTGATGGGGTGCGGTGGTGGTGGTGGTGGAGGGCTTCGGCGATGGCGCAGATCGGGCTGGTGTGTGCGTGGGGGTGGTGGTGGTGGTGGTGGGGGTGGGGGTGGGCTGTGCGTGAGGTGGTGGTAGTGGGGGTGGGGGTGGGGGGTGGTGTGCGCGTGGGGGTGGGGGGGGGGGGGGGGAGGTGGTGGGGGGTTGTAAGGTTGGGTGGGTGTTGATTAGGGTAAAGATTAAGTTTTTTAAAATTATTAGATAATTAACTGAAATTAATTCCCTAATAATATATTAATTATTTTTTTGCCACGTAATTGCCATGTGTGTATGTGGGGTCCATTTATTCAAGTCAAAATTGCCACGGGGCAGTCAATTGGTGCCACGTAGGCTTTTAACGGATATATTTTCGAAAATGTTGACCATGGGACCAAAATCGAGTCCTTACGCCAACTTATGGGACCAAAATCGAGGTCTGCCAACTTATGGGACCAAAATCGCGCTAAAGCCAACTTAAAGGACCAAACTGTTGAAAATCCCTCACCGAAACAACAACTTTCGGTAGATGTTGTGTGCCTAATTAGATCCTTTCGGGTTTGGTCTAACTACGTAACTCTATCTTAAAACTTGAGTACTTATAGAGAAAAAAGTCTTAAACTTATGAAAAATAACGAGGAGTTTACTGATGGTTCACAAAACATGCAATTCATTTCGCAAGTAATATAGAATATTAAAATAGTTTAAGCTCCCCAATATCGACCCGCGGAGAATGCATAGCATTTGTGTATTGGCCTTACTACTAGAATAAATGCCGTGATCTTTTTTAATTGGATAATTAGACTAAAGTAAACAACATCAACAAAAACGAACCAGAGCTCTGAGAGTATGTTGACCATCCGCTTCCTTAGAATTATTGTAAAGTGTCTCTTTATTTTCTTGAATTACATTGTTTATTTCATGATTTCGTATGATAATCACGGTTTAGATGGTCACGTATTTGAGATCTTACTTAGGCCTAATAGCTTAACTACTCACGCTCTACACGAATTAGACCTCGTGATGAGTTTTTACTGAGAAAGACACAATACTGAAATTTCAAATAAGAATCCAGTCTTAGCTAAACATTATGAGCGAATGATTCAATTTATGGTGGAAGGGATTCTTGGCCATTGACTATAGAACTCAAAGATCTAGATGTTTTTGGCCAAATGGGAAAAACACAATTATTATTTGCTCTTTATGGATAGGAAACTAATATTAAGGATTTGGTGCTCATTCATAAATGAAGGCTGTTGAATTTAATTTGCAGAAAGTATCAGCAAATTGGACTTGTATGCAGTGTAAGGTGAGATGTAACATAAATTGTACTAAAAAAGAGATATATCACTGAATTTGAAATAGTCTCGAGTTTACACAATAAACCCTCTGACTGATGCAGAACTATTACAAAAAATTATTCTCCCCGTACTAGTTGGGGGTACTTATTTCCATCATCAAAACAGGAAGTTTACTACATTCACCACATAAGCTGCAATTTTAATACTCGTTCATATCCTTTTTAAGCGATCCTGCGATCAAAATAAAATTGGAAACAAAATGAAAGTTAGCCTTATAACATATGATCATCAAAAAAGGTTGAAAAAAAAGAGAGATAACTTACTTGCTGCAGTCGACATTGCGAGAGACAGGGATGTCCATATCAACGCTACACTTCTTTGGGAGGCTTTGTGCTGCCTCGTCCTTCAAGTCAGCGTATCGTATGGCAGCGGCCTTAACACAGTCGCACGTAGCCCTTTTGTCGGCTGTCGTCTGTGCCATCCCTTTCACCGCAGTCACTCCGGTGCAGCATAATGCAGACGGGGCGTCACCACGCCCTGTGAGATAAGTGATGCACGGTGCAAGAGCAGCGTCTACCTGACCGCAAGTCACGGCCTGCCCCGGCTGCACTACGGATTGGAAAACGGCAACAAGTGCAATCAAAGCTATGATCATACTGATTCCCTTCATTTTGGTAATATTTAAAAGTATTTGGATTTAAGTAGGGAGCTTATTAGATGACTAATTGCGTGTTGTTTGAATTTTGCCTTTGGTGTTGGGATTTGCAGTATTTATAGACTGACTCTGTTTAATTAGTAAATGAAATAAGCATTCTTATGATATCAGTGGTGGTTATGCTGTTTTGGACTATTTATTTTCTGCAACCAAAATGTGATCAAATTAAAAACGGCAAAGATGATGGGACTCTGCAAAACGGTTCATAATTCTTATCAACTATACGGCATGTCTGCCCTCTGCGGTATGCTGGCGTTGGTTCATTCAGGGGGGGATTATTTATTACTAGCTAGAAGATGTACGTAACAAATATTTTTAACAGAATATACGTGTATACGCATCGAAAAGTTAAATAAAACATAAAAACACGACAATATAGTTACATAAGGTAAATAAACACTAAATAATAAAGTCATTTTTTGTTAAGAAAAGTGAGCAACTCTATGTTGTTGATTAGCATTCGTCGTCTGGTTATGATTTGGTTTATGTGTACGTCCAAATCATGAACATCTCTCTAGAGTTTCAACCGTAAAAAAGTGACAACCACACGCCATAAAAAAAATTCAATATATAGAAGCATTTTCTTACAAGCTGCTCTCTAAGAGCGTGCTTTTTATAATTGTTTAATGGCTAATTCCATTGATTCTTCATGGCAATTTTTTTGAGCCTAAATGCGATTGACATTATATTTAATTGTCTTGTGAGTTAAAAAATTAATGGATTCTTCATATCACAGCTTTTTTAGCCTGATACAAATAAATATAGGTGGCTAAAGAAAAAGCCAATTTGCTGTAGAGAATGTATATTCTTATTTCATAAAAGGCTTAATTACAATTGTGTAGTATATCATCTATTTATACAACTACAAACTTAATGAGCAAGACTAATAAATTAAGGAAAGGATAACAACAAGGAAGGTGAATCAAAGATTAGCTCGTATCTTTAGAAGTGATATCCGATTGAGATATCGGATGATCTCGTATACGCCTCCTCAAAAGTGCCGTGCCATCGGCCAATGCAATTTTGTCACGAAGAAGAAGAAAGCGAGCGCGTGGAAGAGCCTTTGTAAGTGTGTCGGCAAGTTGGTCGCGTGTACTTATATGAGAAACGGAGAGATGACCCTTGGCGACAATGTCACGAACAAAATGGATATCAATGGCGATACGCTTCATCCGTGAGTGAAGAACGGGGTGAAGGGACCAGTGCGTTGCCCCAATATTATCACAACAGACAGTCGGAGAAGAGCGAAGGGGAACCTTGAGCTCGGATAGTAGGTGCTGAATCCATTGGACCTCGGAAGTAGTTGTGGCGAGGGCTCGGTATTTTGCTTCGGTTGAGGATCGTGCAATGGCTCGCTGTTTGCGTGAGGACCAAGATATCGGAGTTGAGCCAAGGAAGATAATGTAGGCGGAAGTCAAGGTGCGGTCACGAGGGTCCTCAGCCCAATCGGCATCCGAATAGGCGTTGAGGGTGTTGCACGGATTCTTGCGCAGCAACAGACCGTGAGATACGGTGCCCTTAAGGTAGTGAAAAATCCGTTTAACCGCAGTCTAGTGATGCTCGCACGGAGATGAGACTGATTGAGCTAGGCGGTTGACGGAAAAGGCAATGTCGGGACGGGTGAAAGCCAAATATTGTAGTTCCCCAATAGCTTGTCGATAAAGGTGAGCGTCACAAGGAGGACTAGAAGTGACGGAACTATCGGATGTCGACATAGGTGCGGTAACAATTTTGGCGCCGTCCATGTTGTGTCGTGCTAGTAAATCACGAATGTATTTATGCTGCGAGAGAAATAAACCTTCGGCGCATGGAATAGCTTCAATGTCGAGAAAGAATAAAACCGAGCCGAGATCCTTAATAGCAAAAGATTCCCCAAGTTGGCGGACGAGCTGTGAGATAAGGGTCGCGTCATTGTCGATGAAGAGAATATCATCAACATAGATGAGAAGGAAGAGAGTGACGGTGTCGCGGTGATAAATAAACAAGGAGCAGTCCGACTTTGATTGGAAAAAGCCGAGAGTGACGAGAGAGTTGCGAAGAGCCCGAAACCATTCCCGAGGAGCTTGTTTAAGACCATAAATGGATTTGTACAAGTGACAAACGTGAGAAGACCGAGATGAATCAATAAAGCCGGGGGGCTGTTGCATATACACCACCTCAGACAATTGCCCATGTAAGAAAGCATTGCTGACGTCAAGTTGATGAATACCCCAAGAGCGAGAGACCGCGAGGGCAAGAATAATGCGAACAGTGACTGGTTTCACAACTCGGCTAAAAGTCTCCATATAATCAATGCCAGGACGTTGATGAAAACCTTTTGCAACGAGGCGAGCCTTGTATTTTTCAATAGACCCATCGGGCTGACGTTTGATGTGAAAAACCCATTTGCAGCCAATAATATTGGTGGCGTGATTGCGAGGAACTAGATCCCACGTTCCATGAGAAACAAGCGCATCATACTCCTCGGACATGGCGGCACGCCATTTCGGATCTTTGATGGCGCTCGAGACACAAGTTGGTTCAATGGATTCCGGAAGTGGATGTTTGGATGCGGCGGAGAGAACTTTGGGCTTGTGAATATTATTCTTAGCCCGAGTAATCATATGATGAGTGTTGGATGGCTGTAGTTGGACTGGTGAGGCGGGCCGAGACATAGGTGGAACCAAGGGGGACACTTGCGACGAGGAAGGCCGGTCCAAAATGGTGCAAGACTCGGTGGATCATGGCCCAGTTGTGGAGATGGGCGGCGGTGATATAGCGGGCGAGACGGGGGCGAGGATGGTTGTGGCAACTTGATGATCGGTCGAGATGGCAACATTGATGGAGCTGGTGATGATGATGGCGGTGAGAGGGACGGAAATTTATCTTCACAAAAGCGGACATGGCGAGACATGTAGAGGCGATTCATGGCTATGTCAAGGCACTTATAAGCACTTTAAGATGTCGAATATCCAAGAAAAAGGCAAGGCCGCGACAAAAATGGGAGCTTGCTTGTGGAATAAGGACGTAGCCATGGATAACATAGACAACCGAAGACCCGAAGTTTCAGATAATTGGGCGTCCTGTTGAATAATTTGAAAAATGGCGTAGTAAAATCCAAGGCCGACGACGGAAGGCGATTGATAAGATATACCGCGGTTTGAAAAGCAAAGCTCCAATAAGTGGTGGGTAGATTAGCACGATGAAGTAGTGCGCGCCATGTTTCGACAATATGCCTATGACGACGTTCAGCCAAACCATTTTGTTGAGGTGTGTGTGGTGCTATGGTTAGCCAACTTATTCCCTCTTTGACAAAAAAATGTTTAAGTGACAAAAATTCACCGCCGTTATCACTAAAAAAATTGACAATTTTTTGTTCAAATTGTTTTTCCCCTAGACTTTTAAATTGGCAAAAAATCGAGTGAACTTGAGATTTGTGCGTTAAGGGGAATAACCAACAATAGCGACTAAACATATCAACCAACACCAAGTAATAACGAAAACCATCAACCGATGTTTCAGTAGGTCCCCACACATCAGCAAAAACATAATGCAACGGCCTTAAAGCCACAAAAGAAGTGTCCACAAAAGGGAAACGATGCGATTTGCTCGAAAAACACGAGTCACAAAAATTGTCCTTTGAAGAAGAAGTACTAAGCGGTAATTTAAGACGAGAAATAAGTAAAGAACTCGTTTTTTACGCCGGGTGTCCAAGTCGAGAGTGCCAAGTGGAGACACTTGTCCGAACGCCAAGATTCACAAACTTTTCCGGATGCTTGAGATAGTACGAAGGAGGGCGTATATGGTACGTCCCTTCACTGCATGTTCCTGTCGCTAGTTTGACCCCCGAAGCTAGATCCTTAACATCAAAATACGAGGGAAAGAATTCCAAGGAAACATTATTATCCATAGTAAAATGATGAACGGATAGTAAATTGTGCTTCGCCTCGGGGACGCATAAGACATTGTTAATATGGAAAGCACGCGACGGAAAAGAAATAATAGATGTACCGGTGTGATTGATTGGCATACCATGCCCATCGGCAATTTGGACTTCATCCGTGCCGTCGTACTCCGAGTGATAGAGGAGATTGTTTAGATCACCAGTAAGATGGTGAGAGGCTCCCGAATCCATCATCTATGATTGAGAATTGTGGCGAGGGGCATGTTGCGGCGGGGTGCGCGCGACATTAGCGGTTGGATTGAGTAGGGCCTGAAGTTTGTAGCAACGAGACGCCACATGATTTGGCTTGCCACAAAATTGACAAATGACTTGTTCATCATTGGATATATGGGGATTAGTATAATGTGATGAAGCATAGCCCGAAGGCGGCCTACCTCGACCAACACGAGTTGGACCGCGTGAACCACGGTAAGAGCCACGACCGCGAGTAGGGGCACCACGGTTGAAGGATTGGCCACGGTTGTGGGAGGCAGCATTCGCTGTGGCGATGAGGGTCGCGGTCTCGGACTCAAATCGTTTAATGTACGATTCATGGGTGACAAGAGCATTGTGTAACTCGGCAAAAGTGAGAGCCCGTTCACGGAGGCGAATGGATGTAGCAATGTCACGGTAGTTCGCGGTGAGTCCGTTAAGGACATAGAGTGTGATGTCGTCGGGATTCAACGGACGATCAAGCATGGCGATCTCATCAATTTTGGACTTCATGTCCGTGAGGTAGTCCGTCATGGAGCGATTTCCGAGGGATGCGCTATTGAGAGCATCTTTGAGGGCCATAATGCGAGTACGGTCCGATCTTGCGAAAGCACCCATTAGAAGAACCCAAGCTTCAGACGAGGTGGTGGCGGAGTGAATCAAAGGGACGATTTCCGGTGACATAGAACCAACGAGGGCTGCCAAGATGAGTTGGTCTTGTTGATGCCACATAACATGACCCACGTGGTCGGTCGGAGCGGGTCGGGGCAGAGTTCCTTGAAAGAAACCGAGGAGGTTGAGACCGCTAAGGGTCGATACAACCTGTAGCCGCCAAGAGAGGTAATTGGTCTGGGTTAGGCGGAGAGTGAGATGATTGTGAGCGGATATGTTGATGACGGAGGTTATTTGGGGAGCGGCATGAGAGGGGTTGGATGTAGCGGTGCTATCGCCCGATGAGTTAGGGTCGGGGTTGGTTCCGTTGGAGGCGGTGGCGTGAGACATGGTGGGCGGAGTGTAGGGTTTGAGAAAGAGAGAGGCATGTCGTATCTAAAGGAAAGAATCGTAAGATTATTGGCGGCGAATTGATACCATGTAGAGAATGTATATTCTTATTTCATAAAAAGGCTTAATTACAATTGTGTAGTATATCATCTATTTATACAACTACAAACTTAATGAGCAAGACTAATAATTAAGGAAAGGATAACTACAAGGAAGGTGAATCAAAGATTATCTCGTATCTTTAGAAGTGATATCCGATTGAGATATCGGATGATCTCGTATATTTGCCTTATAAGAAGAAAGCTTCATGTATCATGGGCAATGGAGATAATTGTTATATCTTTAAAAGATAAATCCACTGGTAATTATCTCACAGAGTTCTTAGTGAGGTTCCTAAAAATTTTAAGAGTTAAGAAAAATGTCTGATACAGAGCAAAGATTTAAGTCAATTGCAAAAATTACCCATGTGTTATTGCTAATTGGCATATAACTCTCTGTGTTATTTTAAGTAAAAAAACTCCACATGATATTAAAGTATTAGCCAAAAAGAATCTACAACACTTAATTAAAATAAATGAACTGAAGTGAACACATGAACTGAATTGCACACAAAGCTTGATTATTAAAGATCATAATTATTGCATTAAAAAGTAATGATGTTCAAATTAAATTATATTCCTTTTTTTTAATCAAAAACTTCGGAAAAAGATAATTTGTAGATCTATAACCTATGCGTTGGGGTGTATTTTATACTTTATTAATATCTTTCATTTTTTTTGGTAGCTAAAATAAAAACAAACTACGACCTTAGGCAATATCCTCGTGCAAACACAATTTTAAAGTGGGGGGGGGGGGGGGGGGGTGGGGGAGAACTGATCTTAACTTCTTCCTCTCACTCGATCGGAATATTCGCCATAGCATCCGCTGCCTTATTTGCATCTCTCTTGATCCATGTAAATGTGTGATCCTACGGCTTACTTAGCAGTTCACAACATTCGTCAATAGTAGATTTAAACGCGTGATTTCGGATTGGGACATCCATAATGAACAAGTGAAATTGTGGATCGAGTTGATACGTCGTTGTTGTTAACTTAACACTGGAGTGTTAACAGCAGATGTGTACGTTGTTAACTCAGCGATGTTATTTTAACAACAGACCAGAGTAATAGTGCAGCGGAATAAACAAACACCAAGTTTAAGAAGTGAATATAGGATTATATTAACTTCCGAGCCGTAGGCAAAATAACCCGTAAATGTTTTAACAAAGGTCGTTCTCTCAATTCTCAAGGTCCTCACTCTTAAATTGATTGAACTAAGCAAAGCACACAAGAATTGCTTCGACTATCTCTAAAAGCTCCTCACTCTTAGATCTATTCTAACAACTCACAAACTTTGCTAAAGCAAGACAACACTCAACAACTGTAAATTAATCTCTCGGATTGATTGGCTCTTGTCTCGTCTTTGTCTTGATGTACTTCACACCTATATATAAGTTCCTGATCTTGGACTTCAAGGTGTGTTGTACACGGTTGGTAATTCTCCTTGTTTCCTTCTTGAACTCCTCTTTTTTGTTCTCGCAGTCCTTCTTGAATAATAGTTCTTTCGTTAGTGATCTAACTAAGGAAAGACTCCTTCTTCAAATCAGGACATGATCTTGGAAAGCATTCCTAGTTCCACTCGAACTCATCTTTCCTTGTAGAGCGATTTGCTTAATTAAGGAAACTTTCCTTCTTGGAAACTTTAGCGTCCAACCTATAACAAGTTTGTTTATTGAATAATAATCAAAGACAATTACAACTGTGGAACTCGGTTAGTTAAATGAATAAGGCAAAACAATAATAAAGAATATAATCAAGATTGTAAATCTGATTCTGCTTCAGCAATGTTACTCTAACACTGACTTCTCAATGTTAAAAACTAACATTGACAGAATACCTGCACTTTCAATCTCCCCCTTTTTGCCTTAATCAAAAAACCTAAGAACCTGTTCTAACCAGATCAAATTATTCAGACAAACTTCACTATCTTATAACAATGGAAAACTAAGTACACTCCCCTTGAACATCAGAAGGAACCAACTCAATGTTATTCTAACATTGATACTTTCAATGTTGTCATAACATCTGTCTTTGTTAATGTTAGCTTAACCTCGAAACCAGACAAATGTTCCAACACTGAACATCTCACTGTTAACTTAACACCAGAGAACAGGTAAGACTTGCAAAACAGAGTTAGTACTTTGTAACCAAAGTTCAAATAGCATAAGCAGAAACACTAAGCAACAATATAGAAAAGTACTTGATTACAGACCATACTTAGTAGCAATGAACACACTCCTTGATGAAACAGAAAAGAAAATAGAATTGTTCATACTGCCATCGAAAACAGAAAATTAACAGAACTCAGAAATTTTGAAATTTGATCTACTCTCCCCATTTTTGTGAGGAAGGCAGATCCTTCAAATGCTTCGTAAGGCTGTCTATCTCCTGCAACCTCACTTGCTTGTCTTCTATCTCTCTTTGGGTATCTTTATACTCTCTGTCAAGCCACACCAGGGTCTCCACCACAAAAGCATCAGCAATGACAGAACAACTGTCACCACTAGCCACAGGAACTGAAGAAGCATCAAACTTGTGAGTCTTCTTCTTCTTCTTCTTCTTCTTCCTGCTCGGACCAGCTGAATCATTGGGATTCCATGGCAGATCTTGAATCCTGACTTGAGTGAAGTAGCTCCTAGTGATGATCATCTTGGCCTTGTTCTTGATCCAGCCTTCTGTCTTCTATGTCTTGAAGCCTTGCTTCACCAAAATGCTGGATATCAGAGAGGGATATGGAATGATTCCCTTTGCCTTTGTTGTGACTTCCCTCATGTGCCTCAAAACCTTCTCCCCTATGTTCACACTCAACCCATTCTTCAGTTTGTACACCAGCTTTGCAGATTCTTTTGTCATAACAGTGGTGTTGGAAGAGGGCAGCCAGTTGTAGGTAGAGAGCTTGTGAAGTACAACACTTAAGGATGTCAGCCTTGTAGTTGGAAAACTGTCATTCCATTTCCTTGTGAGTCCACCAGTGAGGTCAATAATCACCTCGTCCATGCTAGGATCCTCAGCCTCCTCTGGATCAGGAAGTTCCCAAGCTTCATTGATCACAGAAGGGGTAATGTCATAGACATTCATCCTTACCCAAGCTTTGCCAAACTTGGGAGAGCCCTGGTGGCACACCCACTGAGAGAGGTTCATGTAGAACTCTCTGATCACATCAGGGACATATGATGACTGGTTCATCACAGAGCCCAACACTCCTCTAGCTTCAAGCAACTCAAACAGTCTATTTTCCTTGAACATCTCCTCATCAATGTTCCTCTCCATGTGAATAACCCTGACTTGATAAGCCTCCCACTGTTCTTCTGCCTCAGCAGACACATAAAAGCCAGAATAAGGCTTTTTGGGGTACTCCTCCTCAAGCACGTCAAAGTACTCATCACTGCCTGATGTTGGAGTAACATCAGCAGGTTCATCACCTACCAGTTGGTCTTCTTCCTCAACTTCCTCATCTTCCTCTTTCTCCTTATCATCTTCTTCCTCCTTTTCTTCTTCTGACTCAGACTCAGAAGTTTCCACAACCACTTGCTTCCCCTTTTTTTTCTTAGCAGCAGTAGCTAAGGTAGAGAGAGTCAGGCTTTCTTCTTCTTCTCTCTCAACCTCTTCAGGTTGATTGTCACCCTCATCATCAACATCTTGGTTACCGTCAGTAGTAACCTCCTCAACCACAGTCTTCTCAACATGATCATCTTCCTCAGGAAGAGTATCCATCTCATCAGCAGTAACGTGCTCAACCACATTAGCCTCAGATGGCTCAACCACTTCCTCAGCCACCACATTGTGAACCGCATCAGTCACCTCAGGGTTCTCAACCACAACCTCAACAGTTGCACCCAAACCAACACTAGGGGCCTCATCCTCCCCCTCAATACCAACAGCAGTAAAATCAGGTATATCCAGAGTAGGGTTAGCCATCATTACCTCATTTTCAGGGTTGGTGGGAGCAGAGGTTTGCTCAGCAGTGTCTGATGTTGAACCAACATCACCCTTTGCGGTTTTCTTGCCCTTGCACCTTTGATAAGTGGCTTTCCTCTTTGGGGCGGCATCGGCGGTGGTTTCAGTGGTTGCACGTCTGGTGCTGCGGCGACGTGGTTGCTCAATCTGCTCAGTAACAGCTGCAAGAGTATCAATGGAAGACTTGCGGGCCATTGTTAGCGTGATTTAGAGAAGAAAAGAAGAAACTTGATTTGCAGTGAAAGTTGATTGCACTATAAATTTTGAACGCGTAAGAAACAAGAAGAGATTAGGGCAAATTATATAAACAATAAGATGAAGAGTGGTAACAGTGGTGTTGTAACATGTTACCAAAATAATCGGACCACTGTCACACGATCATACCCATGTTTACCTTACCACGTGTCAGTGTTAGATTAACACGTAACCAGAGCAGTCTTCAAACCTGAAAACTTATAAGTTACAATGTTTCAATGTTGAACTAACATTGGTAAGTTAACATCAGGGAGGGAAGTTGTAGGTGCAGGGCTTCATCCAAGGCAGCATCATGTGAGAGCATGAGATATTCCTGTATACTAATCTAAACCCCCACCCAAGTACATAGGTACAAAGACATAGATTAAGATCATCAGTATGAGTAAGTAACACATCAAACAGAAAAACACAGAGTGGATATACATATCCAGGGAAAAGATGTTCCCACAGTATAGAAGATCACAAAACATAGCGTTTTACCTGCAGTGAGTCACCCACAAAGTATGCCTCAACACATGATTCCTAGGATTACTACTCCCCCTAAGCCCAAACCGACAAAGAAACAAACAAACGCAAAACTAGAAAGAATGCAACAATGTCAGATCAACATTGGGAGATGGTAACCAAGTACAAACAACTTTACTGACTGGGATCATGACAAACCAATTTATCTTTATTTATGATCACGAACTCTTTTGAATAAAAACTAGTGAATGTAAAAGGATAGTTTCATCACTGAATGTGGGCAGCAAAAGACTCCACACACCCCAGCAACTTAACCATCAGCTGCAGATTGGGCAAGTACAAAGGAACTGAATGAAGACAATACATTTATCATATACTTCTTCACCCAAACTCCTCATGCATACCTGTTTACCAACTTGTTTACAAGGGAAATACCAAGTGAACAATGCTACTGAATGCAAACAGTCGAAACTTCAAAGCACCCTAGTAGTACGGATCACTATCATGCATAACCTTGGCCATAGACAAAAACACAAAAATAAGCACAACTGAATGACAATGAAGCTCTCAACATCATGTACCCCATCTTCTCTTCATGGTTTGTCTAACCTAACATGGATAAGTCACAACTGAATAACATCAGAGTAGTGAGCTCTGTGTACCCCAGCTTCTCCCAGATGTTAGGTTAACATTCACAGACTAACAACAAAGTTATTACTTTACAAAACTCTTGAACTGTACCTGTCCACCAGTCAATTCAGCTATTTGCACAGATTAACCACACAACCCAACAGAAACTCTAACAAAGATGTAAGATACAAGAAAGAAAAATGCAGAAAGGAAACATAAAAGAATTACAGCTACACCACAACCAATAACCAGTGCTAGATAGTGGTGTTATGTCAACACTGCTGAACTAACATCCCTAAACAATGCACATGCCAAGAGAATTCCTCAAACTGAAGAACCTCTCAGAATCTAAAGGTTTAGTGAACATATCAGCAAGTTGATTGTTAGTTTCAATGTGTTCAATGTCAATAAGCTTATCTTCTACCATGTCTCTTAGAAAGTGATGCCTTATGTCAATATGTTTAGTTCTAGAATGTTGCACAGGGTTCTTAGAGATGCTTATAGCACTAAGATTATCACAGAACATAAGTAGAGTATCACTGTCTAACCCATAATCCAGTAGCATGTGTTTAAGCCATACCAACTGGGTGACACAGTTGCCTGCTGCTATGTATTCAGATTCAGCAGTGGAGAGTGACACGCAATTTTCCTTTCTACTGTACCATGAGACCAAGTTGTTCCCTAGATAAAAACATCCTCCACTTGTAGACTTTCTGTCATCAGTGTCACCTGCCCAGTCTGAGTCATTGAAACCTACAAGATTTGTGTTAGTGTCATAAGAATACCATATACCAAGGGCCAAGGTGCCAGAAATATATCTAAGGATTCTCTTCACAGTAATCATATGTGACTACTTTGGACATGCCTGGTACCTAGCGAATACACAAACAGAGAACATTATATCAGGTCTTGAAGCAAACAAGTAGAGTAAGCTTCCTATCATTGAACGGTACAATGTTGGATCAACATTGGCACTGTTAACATCCCTGGATATCTTCACTGATGAAGACATGGGAGTCTTGCAAGGCTTTGAATCTGCCAATTCAAACCTTTTCACCAAATCCTTTGCATTGAGCATAACTCTGGCCATCTCTTGAAGAGTCTTGTTCTTTCTCTCAGCAATCTCATTCTGCTGAGGAGTCTTAGGAGCTGAATATTCATGGGAAATACCTTTAGCATTGCAGTAGTTATCAAAACTAGCATTTTCAAATTCTTTACCATGATCAGACCTAATCTTAGTCACAGTGGAGCCATACAAGTTTTTAATACTAGCACAAAGGAATTTGAACTGATCAAAAGCTTCTGAATTATCTTTAAGAAATTTTACCCAAGTGTATCTAGAGAAGTCATCTACAATCACAAAGGCATATCTCTTACCACTGAGACTACTTACCTCAATTGGACCCATTAAGTCCATGTGCAGCAATTCAAAACACCTACTAGATCTAGGGTTAGCATTCTGTACCTGTAGGGGTGTATGAACTGCTCTGGTTTGCTTACCCTTGAGGAAATCACCACACACAAGCTTACCTGGACAAGACAGCTTGGGTAAGCCTCTTACAGCATCAACTTTCTGTAATTTCTCAAGGTTTCTGTAGTGAACATGTCCAAGTTTCCTATGCCATATAGAAGCCTCATCTATCTTGGCATGGAAACATTCTGCTTCCTCTTGGGCTAGGTAGTAGTTATCTTTGGATCTAGTACCTGTCATAACAAGAACATTGTCACTATCATAAACATCACAAGATACTTTGTCAAATGTAACCAGTAAGTCATCATCACACAACTGACTGATATTGATTAGATTTTCCTTTAACCCATCTACCAACAACACATCCTTCAGAGGTAGGAATCCATCAACATCTAGAGTCCCCTTGCCAATGATCTTTCCTTTGGTGCCTCCTCCATAGGTCACTGTTCCAGCACTCAAAGGTATCATATGTTTAAGATTTTCTTTGCTGCCTGTCATGTGTCTTGAGCATCCACTGTCGAAGTACCACTTACCTAAAAGGTTAGAGTACACAGCAGAGAAAACAACATTGCATACAACTTTAATCTTAGGGGTTTTGGCTTTTTCAATCCAAGTTCTACCTTTCTGTCCTGCACCCAATGTTAGTCTAACATCAGAACCTGTTGTAATTTTAACATTGGACACAGAGGCTGTTTTCTTACCACATTCTTTTATGAATTTTCTACAGAATGGTTTAATGTGGCCTGGTTGAAAACAGTACTGGCAGATAAAGGTAGGTTTACTTTTTACAGTGTTAATGGTTCCAGACCTCACATTATCAGATTCTTTAAGAAAGCTTGTAGTTAAATAGGCAGAATTAACATTAGAAAAAGGAAGGTTTCTCAACAAATCCCAGACCACATGTACCTGTGTTACTCATGTTTAGTACCTCATCAAGTTTAGAAGTACCTCCATTCCATTTGGCTATGATCTGTGAATCCTTTTTGAGTTACTCCTTTACCTCTTTCAGCTCAACTTCAGCTTTGTCAAGATCTCTCTCATAGAGTCTCAGCATGTTCTTCAAACATTCAATGTCATGCATCAGTGCTTTGTTACTCTTCATGAGTTTGACATTCTCTCTCTCCAGTCTGAGAAAGGTTGTATGTAGATCATCAAGAATTTTCTCCTGGGACATTTCTTCTTTATTGAAGTACTCCTCTTCTAGATCAACTGAGCCATGAAAACAATCAAAGTTAGTATCCTCAGAATCAGAGAGCACATCATAGATAACCTGTGTATCATGGTTGTTCCAGTCTCCAAAAAAGATTTCCGGCTTTGCTGTTGGTTCTCCAATGTTAGAGTAACATTGAGAACTCTGGCAATTTATGGAGTCTTCTTCTGACCAGGTGATCCGAGTGCAAAGAGCAGCAGTGTTGATTTTCTCTGATTGTTCATCAGCACTTGTTCCAGATTCGAAGTCAGCTTCATTGAAGTCATCTACACAAACCCAATGAGAATTCCCTCTTGTTCTGAGGGTGTTAGCACATTCATGTTTAAAGTGACCATACCCCTTACATTCATAGCATTGGATATCTTTCAATTTCTCAGTATCTTGAGGCGTGCTCTTAGATGCCATGTACTTTACAAACTTTGAGGGCAGTTTCTTATAACCAAGGACAGCATTACCAGGTTTTTTTTCTTTATTTTTATCTTTGTAACCCAATTTACTAAACTTCCTAGTAATGTTACCATAGTTAGAAGAGATCAACTCATATTCATCCTCATCACTCTCTGTAGAATCTGAGCTAGTACCTAGTAAGGCTAAAGCAAGTTGTTTACTGGACTTTCCTAGGAACTCTAGTTCAAATTCTTTTAGAGTGTTCATTAATGTTTGGAAGTCCATGTTGGCAAGATCTCTAGACTCATTAATAGCAATTCTTTTGACAGTAAACTTTGAAGATAATGTTCTAAAAGCTTTATAGACCATGGTTTGATTTGGGATGATAAAACCTAAGTTTTGGCACTGATTAGCAATATCTAGAAGTTTCTCAAAATAGCTATCAATGCTTTCATCCTGACCCATCTCTATCTTCTCAAAGTCCCTCAAAAGTTTTCTATATTTAGAGTCCCTCACAGACACATCACCCTCACAATGTAATTCAAGAACTTCCCATGCAGCTTTAGCAGTAGAACAAGTTTGAATAAGTTTGAACATATGATTACCTACCCAGCTAAAAATAGCATTGAGAGCCTTTTCATTGAAGTTGTAGAGAGCAATCTCGTTGGCTGTCCATTGTCCTCTTGGCTTAGGTACCAGATCAGCATCTCCATCTCTTGGCAAGTAGGGGGTGGTGTAGCCTTCTAGTACTGCGTCCCAAGCTCTTAGGTCGATGGATTTGATGTGGACTCTAAGTCTGATCTTCTAGTAGGCATAGTTGTTGGGACCCTCTATTACAGGCAATCTGCTGGTATTGGGATTGGAGTTGTCCATCTTGTCGTATCAACGCCAAACACCGGTGAAGTTGGTGCTTGGCTCTGATACCAATTGAAATTGTGGATCAGGTTGATACGTCGTTGTTGTTAACTTAACACTGGAGTGTTAACATCAGATGTGTACGTTGTTAACTCAGTGATCTTATTTTAACAACAGACCAGAGTAAAAGTGCAGCGGAATAAACAAACACCAAGTTTAAGAAGTGAATATAGGATTATATTAACTTCCGAGCCGTAGGCAAAATAACCCGTAAAGGTTTTAGCAAAGGTCATTCTCTCAATTCTCAAGGTCCTCACTCTTAAATTGATTGAACTAAGCAAAACACACAAGAATTGTTTCGACTATCTCTAAAAGCTCCTTACTCTTAGATCTATTCTAACAACTCACAAACTTTGCTAAAGCAAGACAACACTCAACAACTGTAAATTAATCTCTCGGATTGATTGGCTCTTGTCTCGTCTTTGTCTTGATGTACTTCGCACCTATATATAGGTTCTTGATCTTGGACTTCAAGGTGTGTTGTACACGGTTGGTAATTCTTCTTGTTTCCTTCTTGAACTCCTCTTCCTTGTTCTCGCAGTCCTTCTTGAAAAATAGTTCCTTCGTTAGTGATCTAACTAAGGAAAGACTCCTTCTTCAAATCAGGACTTGATCTTGGAAAGCGTTCCTAGTTCCACTCGAACTCATCTTTCCTTGTAGAGCGGTTTGCTTAATTAAGGAAACTTTCCTTCTTGGAAACTTGAGCGTCAAACCTATAACAAGTTTGTTTCCTGAATAATAATCAAAGACAATTACAACTGTGGAACTCAATTAGTTAAATGAATAAGGCAAAACAATAATAAAGAATATAATCAAGATTGTAAATCGGATTCTGCTCCAGCAATGTTACTCTAACATTGACTTCTCAGTGTTAAACTAACATTGACAGAATACCTGCACTTTCAACAAGTTTACGTGATTTGTTTGATATTAGATTGCAAAAAATCATTATTCGACAAGAAATCTAGAACAATCACCAAACCTATGAAATTCTTTCAATAGAATATATCCTCGGGATACTTTTTGGGATCACATGAATCCATATGATATGCTATTGTTGGTGAATTGTTAAACGACATAAATTATGTCTCGTGGTGTCGCATATTATAATGGCGTTAATGGTGAAAAATAAACTCGTTTTATTGATGGATCTCTGTTGGTTTTAGATGAAACGGACCAGATCAATCGCTAATGGTGGATCCACTCAAAAGTCTGGTATTCTCCTTGATTCGAAACTCTATTACTTAGAAAATCTATAAAGAGTCTTGTATTTTATAATGTTGTAGTATATCCGTGGAATGAACTTAAAACTCTCTATGATCGCACTGATGGGTCACGAGTATTACACTTGCAAACAGCATTATCTACAATTGAACATGGTAACAATTCGATGACTAAGTATAATAGTTCATTTAGGACTATGTAAGACGATTTTTCCACTCAAAGACCTATAATTCCATGTTCTTGTGGCAATTGTTAATGTGATGTGAATAAAAGAATAACAAATCTACACCAATATGACTTTGTCATTACTTTTTTGGTTGGGTTAAATGATTTTTACAATGCTTTCCGTAGTCAAATTTTGTTGTGTGGTCCACATCCTAATATGTCAAAAGTATGCTCTGTGTTGTTGCAAGAAGAGAACCAAATATTATTTTATTCTACATCTAAGTCTAGTGATTTTCATGCAATGTTTACAAGAAATATGAATTATCAGGAAACTCAACCAAGAATTGGCTACGAGCCTACAACAATTAGAATGTTGGAGGTAATTACCAACAATCCTCTTACTCTAATCAACCATCTGGCAAACCTGCATATAATGAAGAAAAGAAGAGGGTGAAATGCACATAGTATGACTATCATGGCCATATTGTTGATAAATTTTATCAGATCATAGGTTATCCACTAGGTTGGGAAAGACCAAAGGGCAAAAGAACACACTTTGATCACAAGGCTAACTCAGCTTCTGCCACTGAAAGTGCCCATTTGTTTATTACACACATGGTGACATAAAACCTCATAGAGTGCTGTTTGATTAATTTATGGCATTTCAACAAGCCCAGAATCAGAAGCTCACTCCTGCAGCTCCTCCTTTAGCTCAACATTATTATGCTAATGCAGTAACTGGTAATTATCCCCCTCCATCTCTATTTGTTGTGCACAGTGTTAGTACTAAGTTTGTAAGTCTTTGATGTCAATGATGGTCATATATCCTGGATACTTGACATAGATCATAGGATATCTGCTTTGCACTTCTTTACTGACCCTCCCACACTTATGGATATTATCATTCAATTACAAAATAACACTAGTACAAGAGCTACTCATATGAGAACCATTGAACTGTTACTTGGTCTTTTGATCACAGGGGTGTTATATGTTCCCGATTTTACTCATAATCTATTATCCACCTCAAAATTGACTAACTCCACTAACCTCTCAGTGGTTTTTATGTCTTCTATGTGTTTGTTGTAGAACAGAGCCATTAACAAGATGCTTGGTTTTGCTAAACTTTACACCAATCTCTATGTTCTTCATACTCCTATCACTCATCACTCACACTGCAATCTTGCAACTCACGCTGCTTTTTCTGCTCTCTGGCCTTCCAGATTAGGCCACGTATCATAAAAAAAAGAGTCCAATATCTCTGTTATTCATACTACTGGTTGTAATTAACCTAGTCCATGTGATCTTTGCAATTTTTCTAAGCAAAAATGATTGCCTTTCTCTGTTTGAAACACCACTTCTACTTTCATTTTTGAACTGATTGATTGTGATGTTTGGGGCCTCTTTGGTATCACCTCTCATGATGGTTTCAATTTTTTTTCTGACATAGGTTGATGATTACAATAGGTGTACTTGGGTCTTCTTGCTTAAACATAAATATGATGTTGCTAACCATCTTTTAGATTTCTATAATATGGTTTTCCTCTACCACTCTATAAATATAAATGGAGGGGCATAAATTCCAATCTAACTTCATAAGCAAAAGTCGTTACTCAGTTTGATGTTAACATCAAATGCATAAGAATAAAGAATGGCACTGGATTCATCCTTAAAGATTTATGTGCTAAGTATGGCAATGAGCATCGAACCAGTTATGTTGAGAACCCTCAACATAATGGTAGTTGAGGGGAAACACCAAAAATCTTTACAGCTTGCAAGAGGTTTAAGATTTCAATCAAATGCTCCATTAAGTTACTAGTGTAACTATGTTGCAACTGTTGCCTTCTCAATTAACAGATACTCTCTTTTGATAACATTTGGTTGCCTTTCTTATGCTTCTACACTTCAATCACACAGAAAGAAGTTTGACACAAAAGTTATTAACATCTGTGTTCCTAGGTTATCCAAAAGGAACAAAAGGTTATTTTTTACTAAACATGTCAACTAATAGGACATTTATTTTCAAACATGTTGTTTTCTATGAAAACATTTTTCCTTTTAAAACGGTTGTGCGTGCTGATTTAAAATTTCATATTCCAGTAACTCTAGTTTTCTATGATAACTTCATTACATCGGATGATGCCTGCAAATATTATTCCTCAATAACCTAAGGTAGATGATTTTGAGGATCAACAACTAGATCTGTCACCTGCACACTCTAACAATGATCAACAACCAACCAAAGCTCAGACTACTGTCACTTCTGCAGTTCCAAATCTGCCCACTCAACTCAATACTAATTCAACTTCCATCACATTAGAATAATCAGAACACCATATTGAACGAGGTAGTAATTCAGCTACCTTTGAACCTCATATTCCTCCCCCTAGAAACTCTACTACAAATATTGCACCACCATCATATCTTCTTGTGTATGATTATGCATGACCTAAATCATTACACAAAGCCAACCACATTTCTTTGGTAAGGGTAAGCAATACCCATAGCAAAACATATGTCCACTGATCAGCTTACCTCTTTTCACAAAGCCTTCACTGCATTCATTTCCCTCCTCACTAAACCTAAGAATATCACCCATGCTAATAAATCTCCCGATTGGAGACTTGCAATGAAGAAAGAGATAGAAGCCCTTGAGAAAACTCAAACCTTGAAACTCACTCATCTCCCCCTAATCATAATCTTATAGAATGTAAATGGGTGTATAAAAATAAAATACATGTCAGATGGAGCAGTGGATAGGTACTAGGCTGTTAGCCAAGGGCCACACATGAGGAAAGTTTAGGCTATTTTGATACTTTCTTCGTTGTAGCAAAGCTTTCAACTATTAGAACTATACTCGCATCAGATGCATCTCAGAATTGGCACCTTCATCAACGGATATCAATAATGCAATCCTTCATGGTAATTTACATGAAGAAATATACATGGAACCACCTCCTGGATATATCTCCAGTGGTAACAACAAAGTATGCCTTCTTAAGAAAAGCTTGTATGGGTTAAAGCAAGCATCGAGACAATGGTTTCATAAACTGACTTCCGACCTACTTGCTTATGGATTTACACATACTATGGCTTATCCATCCCTCTTTGTTACAAGAACTAATGGAAAATTCATAGTTTTATGTGTATGTTGATGATGTTATCAAAGCAAGTATGGACATCAAAGAAATAAAAGGTGTCAAAGTACATCTTGATCAAAAATTTACCATCAAGGACCTTGGCAAGCTTAAGTACATTAAGGGAATTGAGGTTGCAAGAAGCAAAGCTGTTATAACCCTATGTCAGAGGAAATATGCTCTAGATATCCTCCCAAACTCGGGGTATTTTGGTTGCAAACCTAGTTCCATGTCTATGGATTCTTAAGCTAAACTCATAACCAAGGATTTTGCACTATTAGATGATCCCACTATGTATAGAAGGTTGGTTGGTAAGTTGATGTATTTGACAATAACAAGGCCTCATTTGAACTACAACATACATTGCCTTGCTCAATTCATGTAAGTTCTTACTGCCTCTCATTTAGGAGCTGCATATAAAGTCCTTAACACCTCAAATCACGCCCAGGTAAATGTTTCCTCAAATTCTGAAACTCTCTTAAAAGGTTTATGTGACAATGATTGGGCATCTGATCCTAAGACAAGGAGGAGTACTACTGGCTATGTTGTGTACCTTGGTGAATCACTTATCTCCTGAAAGGGCATAAAGTAGCCAACTTTAGGCAGATCATCCACTCAAGCTAAATATAGAGCCCATATAACAACTACATGTGAAATGGTTTGGCTGCATCAGCTACACACTAATTTGCTAGTTCAACACACCAAGGTTTTACTTGTGTTCACAGACAACAAGGGAGCATATTGCATCATCAAACAATCATGTCCACCATGAAAGGACCAAACACATTCAAATAAACTGCCATTTTGTCAGGGACAGAGTACAAACTGGATTGCTGGAGATCTCTCACATCTCTAACCGTCATCAAGTGGCTGATATCCTTACAAAGCCACTGTCCTTAGGCCATCTCAACAACATGACTTCCAAGATGAGCATTCTAGATATCCATGCCCTTCTTGAGGGGTGAGGTAATTAAATCACAAATTGATTTATTTCCATATTTCGCAAGTTTTTGTAAAATATTTGTTATTAGTTAATTTAACTACTTAATCTTTTAGCAAGATTTGACCCGTAGGTTATTTTATAACTTAAATTGTAATTAACTTACTTAATCAAGATTAATAACCCAACTAATCCATCCCACACTTGTATATAAACACTCACACGCTCCTCCCCATTCAAATCGGTTTTGATCCATTGTAACTAAATCACAAAGTCTCTCCTCAATCTTTCAATTTAATAAAACTTTTCCATCTTTCGCTTTATCTCTTCAATTGTTCATCAATGACGATCGTGATTTGTTCGATCAAATGTGGTTAATTACGATCATGATTTCGTCAACTAGTTCAATTTTACTGTTTAGTGATTGAAAGGAAGAAGAAAATTTCATCTAGTGATTTTTCTAATCGTTCAACTTGTACGTTCTCGATTTGATAATGAAATCCAATTTACATTTCAATTTCACATTTATGATCAGATGACAAAATCTAATACTGCCATTTTCTATACCAATCGATAGATTTTATTAATATAAAATTCGCATTCAGTCCCAAGATCATTTCAAAATCAATAAATATCCAGAACATTTTGTTCCAAAGGACTACGAAATGCTTATATTAAACACTTTTAATCACTTGGTTTATCTAAGATCTATTATTGACTTGAAATGTGATTGTTTCAGTGTATGTTATAGTCAAAAAATTGAGTTATTAAGAAAATGTGCCAACAGAAACATCAAATGAAACCAAGGAGGCTCACCGCCTAAAAGCGGCTACTGTTGATAAGAATTAAGAAACCGTTCGAACTCACGTTAATAACATTTCATAGCCGGGAAGAGTCCAAAACAGCATAACAGCCACTGATCAGAATAGTTACCTCACAATAACAGACTGTAAAGGCTATAAATACTCCAAATACTAAAGCCCCAACACCAAGGAAAATACCAAGAAAAATCGATCATTAACTTACGTAAATCCAATTCATTAATTAAGTATATACAATCAAAATGATGAAGGGAAGTATGATTGCAGTGATCGCACTTGTTGCTATGTTAGAATTGATGGTTGTTCAGCCAGGGCATGCCGTGACTTGCGGTCAGGTAGACGCTGCTCTTGCACCGTGCATCACTTATCTCACAGGGCGTGGGGACGCCCCGTCTGCATTATGCTGCACCGGAGTGACTGCAGTGAAAGGGATGGCACAGACAACAGTCGACAAGAGGGCTACCTGCGACTGTGTTAAAGCCGCTGCCATACGCTATGCTGACTTGAAGGACGCCGCAGCACAGAGCCTCCCCAGGAAGTGTAACGTTGATATGGACATCCCTGTCTCCCGCAACATTGACTGCAGCAAGTCAGTCGCTACCTATTCTTTTTCCTTGTTTGTACTATTTATTCATTTACTTATTTATTTTCTTTGCATAATTCAATTACAAACTTAGTTTATCAAGAAATCAATTATCGCTGACTTTGAGTTTCTTTGATTGGCAGGATCGCATAGACGAGGGAAACGAGGATGAACAAGCGCTGTAGAATGTTTGGGACGTACGTACTAAACTACTTTTAGGTATAATACATATTTGTTTGTATCAAATAATTACCCCAACATACATATATATGTATGTGGGAGGTTAATAAAATTTGTGAAACGAGTTCTTGATAATCATGGTTTAACTCCTAACTCAAGACTATTCACAGAGGAGGTTATAGTAACCGTTATCGACAATTCGACTCACTTTACTTTATACGTTTTGATCAACTTCCCGTGCATGGACCGACGAGTTTCTTTATTTCCCCGCTACGAGAAAAGCTTTCCAGTCATGAAAACTCCTGATTAAAATCTTAATTCTCGGTTTTTAATTCTTTTAAATGCTTAACTAAAATAGTACAAATTAATTCGAGGTTTTTCCGACCAGTATATGCTAATTTTCTCACCGTCACAAGCACTATAGCCAATACAACGTGACATGAACTAAATAACATATCATCGCTACTATATAAAACCGAGTTTCCAAAATAGTATTACTTTATGAAGGGTCATATGAAGCATTTCGTTAAACACAAGTTGTTTCTAAGAAAAAACTGTCCTGATTTGCTGAAGTGAATACATATAAGCGACATACATATAGTGAGACATACAGTACTTTCGAATGCAAGGGACACATATATAATTGAATAAACACTGCCGCATAGTGCTTTTGCGGTGCACATTGATTCAACTTTAATTTTGCCTTCGAGGTGGAGCCTTCGGGCGGCAATGTTTGTGATCTTAAAGCTAAAAAGTGGGAATGGAAACACTTGTGGTTAGAGAGTGTGATTCAACATATGTGATAAAATTATTGAATATCAATAGAGAGTGATTCAACATACGTACGTGGTAAACCTATTGACTACCAACTCGAGCAAAGTGCCATACATTTCTGGGAAGCGTAGTTAGACCCAAAAACAAAACTTTCATAAACAACTCATTTGTCTTTGATAACTCAATTTTAATTTGGTGTCAAATATTTTGTTGCTATAAACGAAAAGCTTTCTTATCAACACAAAGAAAATGTATTTTCCATTGGTTTTTAAATGGAATTGGAGTCAACTTTATCAGCGAGATGATACTCTATTCTACTTTGTGTCCCACTACTACTAACAGAATTAATTGATTTTAATTAATTGAAACTCATTAAACCAAGAATATATAAAAAAAAAGAGTGTAAAATGGGATAGGCACAAATTTGTACTATAAACACACGGTAAAACGAGGTTGGTCCATGCAATCACAGAGTGACTAATCACCCGACGCTTTCAATCTCGAAACAACTAGTTATGTGTATTGAAACTACTAAAGTCTCTCGACATAAGCCATATTTGATGCAATGATAATTATGTCAACAGTAAGGAGTAAGGCGAGATTTAGTGGTTTAATCACCTATGTAATCAGATTTAGTGGTTTAATCACCTATGTAATCACCTATTTACTATTCATCTTAAGAGTTGCGACATTGAAGGACAAACTTAATTCTTCATTAATTTTGATACTAGGCCTAAGGTTTGAAATTCGATATTCTTGACAATAAAATTGATCAACTGAAATATAAAATCCCTGGGAAGGAAGAGAATCGATCCTCGATAACTTCAGTCCTCATCTCACTAAGACAATTCTAATCATAGCTAGATTTCTTGGTTAACATAGTATCTAGGTGGACAAGAGCAATTCTTCTTTATATATTCATGCCTTGAGTGTCACGGTGACTTTGTCAGGTCAACCTTTGTTAGTTCATGTGTGTTCTTGGAGCGCAAGTTTGTTTGGACAAAGTTGATTAGGAACAAAAAGCTGAATCAATTTGTGTTGCATCAGCTAGCCAGATCAGATCAGAAACCAAAAGAGCCCCTCGACAAAATGGATAACCAAACTCTATGACATTTTGATTGAATATCAATAAATTAAAGTACCTACATCAAACATAACATGTGTACGTGCTATGATTGATAAAGTTGTGATTGATTTGATTACACACAGAAGACAATAATAGAATTTAACAACGAAATTGAACGGAAGTCAAGCACAATGAACACACGATTTACTTGGTTAGTATTAAGATAAAAAATAAATGATCTGACCTACATCATCTTAAACTATCAGTTCTTTTATTCAGAAAGTTTCCTGAAATGGAAACTTTCAGCTTCAAATACCAGCTTTCCAATTTTAGAAATAAAGCCAACGGCTACTTTCTTTTTCCAGCTTTTATTTTTCTGTTTTCAGTTAGTATAAATAGGCTAGTTAGTTGTTTTCTTTTTTCACTTTTTGATCAACAGAACTCTCAAATTAGAGACCAGAATGTGTAACCGGCGATCACAAACGCTGCAATACAAAACTCTTCGATTCATCAATAAAACAGTGAATGAATTTCCTTTTTGATTCAATTCTTGTTGTTCATCGATTTACACAATTATGATGGTATCATTAACCATGGATCCTGAAATTTCAGCTGCGTTTCTCTTCTCCGTGTTCGATCAACATCACGCCTAAATTCGTCGCTACATTCGGTTGTCATCTCCTCCTTTTTTTTCTTGTTTGCATCTGTATCTCAGTTGCTTTCTCTGCTTGTGTGACTCTATCACAAGATCTGTTGGTGAAATCAGTAGGTTCATCAAATTTGTTGGTATTTGTTGGTGATTTTGATCGGCATTTTGTTCTTCCCCAATTTGTTAACCTAATTTTGTCAATATGACTGAACCTGCAACATCTTCTAGCACCACTCCTGCTGCTGCATCTTCTAGCACTTTTTTTTATCAAGAATCCTTGTGAGGATTCATCTTCAGTATATTTTCTTGGTTCACATGACTATCCGGGTACTTCAATTGTGAGTGACAAACTTGATGGAACAAATTACTTGGCATGGAGTAAGGGGATAACTATGGCCCTTACTATCAAAAATAAACTCTCCTTCATTGATGGCACTCTTGCACATCCTATCACCACTGATCCTCTATTGTATTCTTGTTGGATAAGAGCCAATGGTCTTGTTTTGTCTGGTTAATTAACTCCATTACCAAAGATATTCAGAGAGGATTGTTGTATTTTACATTTGCTTATGAGCTATGGAATGACCTCAAGACCAGGTTTGACAGAACTGATGGTAGCAGGGTTTATCATCTCCAAAAGTCCATATCTACCATAACACAAGGTTCTGGTTCAATCACTGAATATTATAACCAGTTCAGGGCACTTTGGGATGAATATGTCAGTCAGAGGCCTATTGTTGCTTGTTCTTGTGGACTGTGTCTCTGCAATGTTAACAAAACAATGATGGATCTCCAGCAATCAGACTGTGAAGTTTCTAGTTGGGCTGAATGAGTCCTACTCTGCAATCAAGAGTCAAATTCTCCTTGTATCTCCTCTTCCAGTTATGTCAAAGGTTTACTCCATGGTCCTGCAAGAAGAACACCAGAGAGAACTTTATCATACTCCCTCCACAGGCATGGACTCTCTTGCAATGTTCACAAGGCAGAGACCTCCATATCAGCCAAGGCGCAGCTTCCCTCAACATACTTCCCATCCCACTGGTGGAAAGCCTTATAGAGCCCATCTCTCTAAACAAGAGAAGAAGAAGCTGAGATGCACACATTGTGGCTTTCAAGGTCACAGTATCGACAGCTGCTTTCAGCTTATTGGATATCCCACTGGATGGGGAGGCCCTACTGGAAAAAGGGCTTAACCCCCTCACTCTCCCAATGCCACTAGTTCAGATTCTGGTATCCTTACTCATGAGGCTCCTCTCATGACTTCCTCCCATGGTGCTCATGTCAGCTCCTCAGCCTCTCAGAATAATCAGGCTCTATTCGAACAATTCCTGGCATTCAAACAGGCCCAGGACCAAGTGAAACACTGTGAGGAACCACATTATGCTGCAACTGCAGCTACTGGTATCCATCCCTCAGCTTTTAACTCTTTTAACTCATTTATAGGGACTAATCATTGGATACTTGATACTGGAGCAACAGACCACATGATGTGTGATTTATCTTGGTTTATTAACATGCCAATACCTATACACAATACTAATTATATGCCAAATAAAAACACCACCATAGCCACTTTTAAAGGTTCAGTGCAGCTTCTACCTGGGATAATTTTGCATAATGTTCTATATGTTCCCAGTTTCTCTCATAGTCTGTTATCTGTTTCTAAACTCACAACCAGTACCTCCCTTTCTCTAACTTTTGTTTCCACTCATTGCTTTATACAGGACTCAATCACCAAAGTGATGATTGGTTCTGCTGAGCTTCACCATAATCTCTATCTGCTGAAATTCAATAACACAACAGACTCCAATAAAGCTGCTTACTCTTCTGTCATTTCATGATATTACTTGTAATTCTTCTAGAGAAGAACATGATATTTGGCATTTCGGGCTAGGCCATCCATCTTTTGAAAAGCTCCATCTATACCTTGTATTTCTGCAGCTAAATGTAAAGATAGTCATTGTGAAATCTGTCATTTGTCAAAACAAAAGGGATTACCTTTTTTTCTTAGCACTTCTCAATCCTTTGTTGTTTTTAACTTGATTCACTATGATGTATGGGGTCCTTTTAGGACTATTTCTCATGATGGATATAGGTTCTTTTTAACCATTGTTGATGATTATAGCAGGTGTACTTGGATATATTTGTTGAAGCACAAATCTGATGTCAGAGAATGTTTTATTCAATTTCATAGTGCTGTTCTAACTCAGTTTCAGGTTAATATTAAAGCCATCAGGACTCATAATGGCACTGAGTTCTTACTCAAAGGATTTTATGAGTCCAGGGGCATAGAACATCAAACCAGATGTGTGGAGACTCCACAGCAAAATGGACTTGTAGAGAGGAAACATCAGCACCTCCTACAAGTAGCAAGAGCCCTCAGATTTCAGTCAGGCTTACCTCTCAAATTCTGGAGTAACTATATTGTCACTGCTAGTTATCTTATAAATAGACTCCCTTCTAGAACTATTAACAATGATACTCCTTATTTTAGGCTATATAAAAGCCCCCCGGACTATACCTTGTTAAGGAGTTTTGGTTGCCTTTGTTATGCTTCCACTCTTCAACAAAACATACATAAATTTGATCCTAGAGCCATTCAATGTATTTTCATTGGCTACCCTAAAGGAACTAAAGGTTTTGTGCTCTTAAATCTTACTACTAAACAAATATTTGTTTCTAGGAATGTCAGATTTCATGAAACCATTTTCCCTCTAAAGAATAAGCCACCTGAAATGTCCCCTCCTGCAACAGATTCTGAACCT
This sequence comes from Linaria vulgaris, assembly GCA_948329865.1. Classification (NCBI taxonomy): domain Eukaryota; kingdom Viridiplantae; phylum Streptophyta; class Magnoliopsida; order Lamiales; family Plantaginaceae; genus Linaria; species Linaria vulgaris. The sequence goes on from OX415253.1 coordinate 38,824,111, forward strand.
CAAAATAGATTTTGCACTGACACTTTTATCAGATCTACTACAGTTTCTATACAGGTTCCTCCTGCTGATGGCCAGATTGATCATCAACCTGCATTCACTATTTCTGATTCTAGGAATGATTTGCCCAGCACACCAGATGATTCCTGTGATGCAGACAACAATTACTCTGTTCAATATTCACCACTTCCTCAGTCAACTCCTGTACCAACAGATGAATGAGGAAATCACACTGCTCCAACAGAAACTAAGGTCCCTTCAGCTCCAGAAACTACAGTGCTTGCTCCAGCTGAGAGTGCTCCAGCAAGGAGATCCACTAGAAGCATCACTAATCCCTCCTATTTGAAGATTTATGATTGTAATTTTCCGAAGTCACTTCATAAGGCAAACTTTACTACTGCTTCCAATAAGTTTTTGACTAAATATCCTATTGAATCATTTCTCTCCACTGATAGACTTACTGATAAACATAAAGCTTTCACATGCAATGTATCTGCTATATCTGAGCCCAGGACATATACTCAAGCTAAGGGCCATCCTGAATGGCAAAATGCAATGAGAAATGAGATTGCTGCTCTGGAAAAGACCAACACATGGGAGCTCACTTCCTTACCAGAAGGTCAGCACTGCATTGGCTGCAAATGGGTATACAAGGTGAAGCTAAAAGCTGATGGCACAGTGGAGAGACACAAAGCTAGATTAGTGGCCAAATGATACACTCAGGAAGAGGGGTTAGACTATATTGACACTTTCAGTCCAGTTGCTAAACTAACCACTGTTAGAATTTTTCTTGCCCTTGCTGCTTCTAGGAACTGGTTCTTACATCAACTTGATGTAAATAATGCATTCCTTCATGGAGATTTAGATGAGGTGATTTATATGAAGCCACCTTCAGGGTACTGCAAACAAACTGATTCAAGAGTATGCTTATTGAAGAAGATTTTGTATGGCTTAAAACAAGCCAGCAGACAGTGGTACAATAAGCTCACTACATGCCTTATTGCCTATGGTTATAAACAAAGTGTCTCTGACAGTTCTCTCTTCACTAAGAAAACTAACAATTCCTTCATAGCTCTTTGTGTTTATGTAGATGATATAATTCTAATAGGAGACAGTCTTGCTGAAATCAAATCCATCAAGAAACATTTGGATGACAAATTTACAATAAAAGATCTTGGTGATCTTAAATACATCTTAGGAATTGAGATAGCCAGATCCCACACTGGTATATCTCTCTGCCAATGGAAGTATGCTTTGGACATACTCAGTGAAACAGGTTATCTGGCACCTGCAACTACACCAATGGAGAGCAAAATCAAGCTTCAAGAAGACACTTCCTCATTACTGGAAGATCCTTCCATTTACAGGCGCCTTGTTGGAAGATTGCTCTACTTAACTATCACTAGACCTGATCTTTTCTTTGCTATACAGTCCTTAACTCAATTTATGTCTAAACCAACTATCAATCATCTTGCAGCTGCCCATAGAGTCCTGAGATATCTCAAATCTTGTCCTGGAAATGGGTTGTTTTACAGCTACAAATCAAACTCCCAACTGAAAGGATTCTGTGATAGTGATTGGGCTTCTTGTATTGCAACCAGGCGCAGTATAACTGGTTATGCTATCTACATTGGTGAATCATTGGTTTCATGGAAGGCTAAGAAGGAACCTACAGTCAGTCGGTCTTCCACATAAGCTGAATACAGGGCAATAGCCACTGCCACTTGTGAAATTATTTGGCTCTCTCAGCTCCTTACTGATCTTTGCATCACTTCTAACAAGATTCCCGTATTATACACTGATAACAAAAGTGCTCAGTGCATTGCAGTGAATCTTGTACATCATGAACGTACTAAGCACATTCAAATTAACTGTTTTTTTGTCAGGGAACAGGTGCACCAGGGAGCTCTCAAAGTTCTGCACATTTCAAACATTCATCAAGTTGTTGATTTGCTAACAAAGCCCTTATCTCTCAGTGCTTTCCAAAATATGACATCCAAGATGGGCCTTCCAAACCTCCACGCCCCTCTTGAGGGGGGGGGGGGGGTCTTAAACTATCAGTTCTTTTATTCAGAAAGTTTCCTGAAATGGAAACTTTCAGCTTCAAATACCAGCTTTCCAATTTTAGAAATAAAGCCAACGGCTACTTTCTTTTTCCAGCTTTTATTTTTCTGTTTTCGGTTAATATAAATAGGCTAGTTAGCTGTTTTCTTTTTTCACTTTTTGATCAACAAAACTCTCAAATTAGAGAGAAGAATGTGTAACCGGCGATTACAAACGCTGCAATACAAAACTCTTCGATTCATCGATAAAACAATGATTGAATTTCCTTTTTGATTCAATTCTTGTTGTTCATCGATTTACACAAATTATGACATCATATTGGGGCAAACAAAAGTCCTACATTGAAAAGATGGAGGAGTCGATCTGGTATATAGGATTGGGTATATCTCAATTAGGATGAGGACTTTTGCAGAGTTGGACCCCCACCCCCAAAAAAAAACCATGAGGTAGTAAGACCAAAGTAAACAACATCATACCAATGTATAAATTCCTAACAGCTGGTATCAGAGCCAATGCTTCTAGTCTGTTTGGTTTCCGTAGAGTGAATAAAAAAAGAGGTGAGCTCCAGCTTAAGAAGATGATCACAGGTGGTGAGTCGTCGGGTTAAGGGGAGCCTCAAAGTCCTTTGTTCAAGGGGAGGGAAAAGTATGTTGAGCCAAGAATAATATCGGGTGCAAACTGAAGCAGGAGACGAAGTCCCAATCACGTGAAGTGCACGTAGGGGCAGTTCAATGGTCCTTTGTTTGAGGCGAGGACTACTGGGGCAAATAAAAGTCTCACACCAAAAAGATGGAGGAGTTGATCTGTTTATAGGATTAGAAATATCACAATTGGTACGAGGTATTTTTGGGAGTTGAATCTCAAAAACAAAACCATAAGACCTTAAGCCCAAAGTAGACAATATCATACCAATGTGGAGATTTCAATTCCTAACACATCCAAGGAATCTTGATTTTATTAGAGTGCGAGTTTACAAGATGAGGATTTGATGATCAAGTTTATGTATATAAAATTAAAGGTGTGAGCTAACTTATATAGCAGTTGATCTAATATGAACTTGACTAAATGCTAGCTAGGCTTATGTGGGCTTATTAACCAAAATATTTGTTTAGCAAAAATGACCAAAATCTCTCCCAACTTGACTTGAGACATAACTATTTCGAGTCATTTCGAATTTCAGCCCAGTTCAACTATTCATCCATGCTTGATAGTGTTCTGGACAAAGCTAGACTATTGTATTATTAGATTGCATAGTTTGTTTTAATTTAGGCCTATGTATTTTTATTTTTATGTGACCTAGACGACAAATTATTACCAAATTAACTTCTAAGTTAAATAATGACTTGTAGTGCCGCTCCTTTATGAAATGTGTGTCACTATCACAATTGAGAATTGCAAAACCACCCTCGTATTATTGTTCATTGGTAACTAACTTTTTGTGTTATTTTTATTAGCACGTATCTGAATTAAAGTTTAATAATTAGCAAAAACTTCAATTGACATTTCATTTTAATTGAACTCAGTAACTAAGGCCTTTTATATGGCCTCGGGAGATAGATCCATCAGGTTCTTGTTTGAGAAAGTAATGTTTTCCTCTGACAGCTCATCCATCAACGACATGAATCGAATATAGCGGTCCTCATCGAGTCCTCTTGTGAACTTTTTCCTTCCGTTGGTAGAGTCTGCTCATGTTGGTCCTCCACTGATCATGTTGATCACTCCTCTACAGGGTGCATTGACAATTGCGCTTCCACTCCTATTGGGGCCCTCTATGGCCTTCATCTTGTCCCTTCTAGGGGAACGGGACCGATCCTCTTGATCATCAAAATCTCTATTGTTTCTCACGTATTCGACCAACTTGCCCTCCCGAATGAGGTGCTCAATTTCATCCTTTAGATCAATACAATCCTTAGTTTCGTGTCCTTTCTGACGGTGGTACTCACAGTACTTTCTCGATCATTGGGTGCCTTCAGTCTCTCTCAACTTTCTTGGTTGGTTCAACCACCTCTTCCTCTGAGCTACCGCAAATACGATTAGGATTACCTAATTTATGGGAGTGTATCTTCTCGGTGGCCTGTCCCGGCTGCATCTGTCGCTTTTCCAACCTTCTCTGCTTCTATTGCGACTAGCGTGTTGGGGAGTCTGCTTCGTTGCGATCATACTATTTTGGTATATGGGTTTATGAGCAAGATCATTGATTTGATCGATAGTGGGTGACTTGAGCTTGATTAACTCATGTGCGAACCTCCTATGTGCCGTCGCATTGAACAAAATGAGCACCACCTGGTCACCCTGCGGTTCATCAACCTTCATTAGTTCATCATTGAATCTCTTCATAAACTCTTCCAAGCTCTCTTTCTCCTTCTTCTTCATAGCCTTCAGATATGTTAGTTCTCGTCCTCTTCTGACTGAAGAATTGACTTTCCAGCTTTTGTCCCATCTGTTCATAACTGGTGATTGATCCAGTCTTAATCCTGTTAAATCAATGCAGAGTCGCTCCGGTTAGGGTCGTGGCCAAGAGTTTTTCCTTGATACTCTGCGAGAACCTATGCAGGTTTAACACGCTGTTAACACGGTGGAGATGATCCCTTGGATCGCTCTTCCCGTCATATGCCTTGATGGTAGGGAACTTATCACCCTTGTCCAGCACTTTTGCCTCGATCTCCTCATAGAATGGGGTCAGAGCCATCTGGCCCTCTGCCAATACTAATTTTCGACTCACCTCCATCCTCTCACGGTCTAGTTTCTCCATTCTCCTAGTGATGTCCCTCTTATTCATCAACGACAAAGGCCCCTCAACCCCGCGGGTTCCTGGGCGGTGCAAATCTCTTCTAGAATCTCCAGTTTCCTCACGTTCATCAGCTATGTGCCGTGACCCGGGTCTCATAGTCCTGGATCCTTGTGGTCGCGGTGGCACGTCATCCACTCTTCTATTGTTCAGGCGCGATAATAGTGTTTCCAAAGTCGCATTCAATGTTGTTTGGACAGTAGCGTTGATTTGCGCCATGATTTCAGGTGCCAAAACTGTGGGCACTGCGGTTGCGGGAGTAGGCTCCCTCGGTGCTTGGGGATGCTCGGGTTCATTCTGGTCCATCATCGGTTCTGGGGTCGGAATAGGCGGTCGGGGTGCACTCTCTGCCATCGAATTGTCCACCACTAGTCTATTGGACTGCGAGCGGGTCATCCTTCTTTGCATCTTGACGTCCACGTCTGGGAACTTGGTGTTCCCATAGACAGCGCCACTAGTTTGACAGTATCTCGTATATATAGAATAGGGTCGGTTACAAGTATGGTACAACGAGTATATCGCTAAAATATACCTACTTTAACTATGCTAGTCTCGAGTAAGCTTGGTCCGAAATACCTCGAACTAACGTCTGATGCAAGGGAGAATGTCGGGAGTATATCAGAGATGACGTCGAAGATTATGTCGGGGATGAGATCGGATCTTCTATGTCGAAAGTGATCTCCTACTTATGTTGAATGTGGCGTAGGTGATATATATCGGAGATATATATCGGGTATTATGTCGAATACTATATCGGGGAAGGCTCGATATAGGTGTATAGTAATTGCGGATAATTAAAACTTACTTTGATTACCGAGAAGTGGGTATTTATAGGCCTCGCAATGCGGAGACCACTCATGTGATAGACACGTGAGCTGTACTATATCGAAGGTGATATTCGATATGTATGTCGGGGATCATCCCCGACATAGTTGAAAACTTGGGCCTGGCCCATGGCCGGTCCAATACGGAAAATACCCATATTAACCTTTTTACATTTGAAACTCTAGAGAAATGTCCATGATTTATACATATACATAAACCTAATCATAACGAGCCGAACACTAACCAACAACAATTTAGAATTGCTCACTTTCCAATAGTGTTTGTGAACTTACCAAGAATTGCTTTATTATTCAGTGTTTACCTTATGTAACAACTATTGTCGTGTTTTTTATGTTTTATTTAAACTTTACGATGCGTACATATATATTCTGTTAAAATTATTTGTTGATAAGAATTATGAACCGTTTTGCAGAGTCCCATCATCTTTGCCGTTTTTAATTTGATCACATCTTGCTAGCAAAAAATAAATAGTCCAAAACAGCATAACAACCACTGATATCATAAGAATGCTTATTTCATTTACTAAACAGAGTACTACTACAGAGTCAGTCTATAAATACGGCAAATCCCAACACCAAAAGCAAAAATCAACAACAAGCAATTAGTCATCTAATAAGCTCCCTACTTAGATCCAAATACTTTTAAACATTACCAAAATGAAGGGAATCAGTATGATCATAGCTTTGATTGCACTTGTTGCCGTTTTCCAATCTGTAGTGCAGCCGGGACAGGCCGTGACTTGCGGTCAGGTAGACGCTGCTCTTGCGCCGTGCATCACTTATCTCACAGGGCGTGGGGACGCCCCGTCTGCATTATGCTGCGCCGGAGTGACTGCAGTGAAAGGGATGGCACAGACAACAGCCGACAAAAGGGCTACGTGCGACTGTGTTAAGGCCGCTGCCATACGATACGCTGACTTGAAGGACGAGGCGGCACAAAGCCTCCCAAAGAAGTGTAGCGTTGATATGGACATCCCTGTCTCTCGCAATGTCGACTGCAGCAAGTAAGTTATCTCTCTTTCTTTTTTTCCACCTTTTCTGATGATCATTCGTGCACTATATGTGTATACATGTTATATATATGTTATAAGGCTAACTTTCATTTTGTTTCCAATTTTATTTTGATCGCAGGATCGCTTAAAAAGGATATGAACAAGCATTAAAATTGCAGCTTATGTGGTGAATGTAGTAAACTTCCTGTTTGATGATGGAAATAAGTACCCTAGCTAGTATGGGGAGAATTATTTTTTGTAATAGTTCTGCATCAGTCAGGGTTTATTGTGTAAACTCGAGACTATTTTGAATTCAGTGATATATCTCTCTTTTCGTACAATTTATGTTATATCTCACCTTACACTGCATACAAGTCCAATTTGCTGATACTTTCTGCAATTTAAATTCAACAGCCTTCATTTATGAATGAGCACCAAATCCTTAATATTAGTTTCCTATCCATAAAGAGCAAATAATAATTGTGTTTTTCCCATTTGGCCAAAAACATCTAGATCTTTGATTTTCCAAAATATGATTTCGTCTTCAGTGTATTTTAGCCGGAATATGCCCCGTTCGAGGCATTTTTTCGCCTACTTTTTGTCATCAACTACTAATATACATCTAGTACAACACATATGTGTCGGGTAAGGGGAAAAATTCCGGCCAAGAATGGCCAAAAATAGCCGAAAACCCGGCCAGGGGGCAAATTGCACAGACGTGCATAGTTTAGGGGGAAAACGCTTATTAAATTAATTTAAGGACGAAAACGCAAAAACATGCATAGTTGAGGGGGTTTAATGCATTTATCCCTAATTTTATTTATTTAATTAAATAAAATTCTATCACGATTTGGGATTAAAGCCACTTGCTTCTCATTAAGCAATTTTTAATTCACACACAAAATATTTGGACTTAATTCCAAATATCTCCAACAATCCACCACATGAGTGTAATTGGCTTAATGCACGTGAGCCTCACAATGCTAAATGCAATTTTAGAGTTCTGCCGGAACTTGTTGCATCAGGATAGGTGGTTTTGGGCCTTGAACCTTCCTTAGGGAAATACCATCAGATATACTTGCCAACCAGTGGACGTGATACCTTGAATTGTTCGGCGTTTTGTGTATACCAAGACAATGGTACTCACACAACTAATTCCAATACCATATTGGTCCTCGTTGTTGTCCGTTTTGGCCCTGGACTGGCTTGGCAACTTTCATCGAATGCTTTAGAGATTTAGCCCTTTTGTTTCATCTCATAGAAGTGGCCTCTTCACATACGACATAGTGATCTCTCATTAAGTGTATCATGTAATGCTCCGCTTGTGTCACAAGACAAAAGGATCATTAGAACCTCAAGTTCTCCTTACCTATACAGGTTTACCACTCTTTCATCCTAGAAATGGGTTGGGAACTCAATTTCTCGAGTGCTTTGTTCGACTCGCCCCCAAAATTCGATTGTCCCATTAAACCTGCAAATTGGGGTTTACAATTCAGGTAGGGTTGCCATCATAGGGTGATGTCTTTTAATGGGCTCAATTCTCATTTCCTTCGATGAATTTGCTACTTGGTCTCTCTTTAGACCTTTCATCAATCGTCTACAATATTATCTTCGACTTCTTAAAGTCTAAAGAAATTAATATGATTATTTTCTAACTCAAATTTTAGAAAATCTGAACCAAGATTTTACTTTCCTCTCGCCCCCACATTTATTTTCTTTTCCTCAATGAAAGAAGTGTCTCGAGCCTCAAGGAAAATAGAATTTGTTTGATTTGCGTACATAGCATCTTATTTCAAATAAATCTGAATAATTAATCTATTTAGTAAAATAAATAGTATTACATCTCACTTGCTTCTCACTAAGCAATTTAATTTACACACACTTATATTTGGACTCAATTCCAAATATATATATATATATATATATATATATATAATAACATACAAGTCTCGCACTTGTTTTATTTTTCCATGTCATAAAGACGTCCTAAGTAATCGAAATAAATTATAATATTTGCCTCACATACAACTTCGATTACATTTATTCGTAAAACTAATCTCCTCATACGAGACTTCTTATTACAGTATTCATAAACACTAGTCTCCTTACACGAGACTTTTGTTACATCAAACTTGAACACTAGCCTCAGTACTAGCCTTAGCCTTGGGTGTTGTTGTCATTACAGACATCCTAAACAGATTTTTCGGCAAATAACCCTTGCCCACAAAAGTTCCGCCATTAGACAGGATGACTTGTATGACTCAAAGACAAGTGCGAACCCTTTCTTGTTCAGCACTGTACCAGATATTAGATTCTTATGAATCTCTGGTACATGAAGCACCTCATTAAGGGTCAACTCTTTTCCTAAGGTCATCTTTAACACGATTGTTCCATTGCCTTCAACTTTTGAGGTTGCATAGTTTCCTAAGAAACAATGCTAGTTCTCCATAAGTTGATAGGTCGTGAACATCCACTTGTTCGCGCAGATTTGTCTAGTAGCCCAGTGTCTACCCACCAATTTGTTCGAGTTGTTGTTTGAAATTTTCAGCCACCATAACTAATTAAATAATTCACACAATTATTTTTATTAGTATCACTGAGAATTCTCAACCGAACTATTTATACAGATATTCCTAGGCTAGTGGAGGGACAAAACCTCATTAAAGTCCACCGTTCCGTGACAGAATATTAGGTTCCCAGGCCAGTGGAGGGACAAGTCCGCTTATACTCCACCTTTCTGCGACAACCGTCTGTATAAATATTCTCACTTTGAATATCTCTTCGAATAATTCACAAGTCTCAATACTTAGAATTATTCTCACTTTGATTTCTTTTCGAATAATTCACAACTCTCAATACTTAGAATTATTTTCACTTTGAATATCTCTTCGAATAATTCACAAGTCTCGATACTTAGAACTATTCTCACTTTGAGTATCTCTTCGAGTAATTCACAAGTCTCAATACTTAGAATTATTCTCACTTTGATTTCTCTTCGAGTAATTTACATGTCTCAATACTTATAATTATTTTCACTCTGATTTCTCTTCGAATAATTCACAAGTCTCAGTACTTAGAATTATTCTCACTTTGAATTTCCTTCGAATAATTCACAAGTCTCAGTACTTAGAATTATTTCAAAATTCTTTTAGGTTTCTCAAGTTGAGAATATGACATAGTGGTTCTCAAAACCGGTACTACGGTCTCAATACTGTTAGCTCTTTGATTTAGCGTAACGACCTCAACGTCGCCGTCATTGGTGAATTTTCGATGCTCGCGACATTGTTGTTAGTGCTCTCACTAGCCATATCTCTAAATAATTCACAAGTCTCGCACTTAGAATTATTTAAAGTCTTCATAGGGTACACTTACAATTTATATATTTTCACATATCTCAATTACAATTATTTTCACTAATCCCATAACCATGCTCAACACATAACCACATATTTAAATTGCATCTACTCAGAATACTAATTTAAATATACAACATGGATATATTAAGAATATAACTCAAACAATAAATCGCCGCATAGTAAGTTAATAATGCAAAACCACATGCATTTATTAACGACAGAGGTCATAGATTCAACTACGATCTGAAATGTTTTTAAATAATTAAAACTCTCAGCAGATTTTAAATAATTAAAACTCTCAGCAGATTTTAAATAATTAAAACTCTCAGCAGATTTAAAGCATCAAATAAATATGTAGCCGCACAATTAATTCACAAAGTTAACACAGCTTAAACGGTCAAAAGCATCATTTAAGCACAGTGGAGAGGTAGCATGTTCGAATTCTACTTGTACCGGTTTTGCTAATTAACATTCTCAATATCAGCGGATTAATACAACTAAATAAATTTATAACCGCACCATAAAGCAGCAAAATTATGACGCACGAATGGTAGCTTGCTACAGAATTAAAGGAAATGTCACGGGTTCAAATTCCATGAGAAACGTTTTATTTTAGAAAATTATATTCGCAGAGTAAAAGCGCAGCTAAATAAGTAAACGAACAATTATTGTCACAAGAATTGTAACAGTTAGATGGTAAAGACAACTGTCTGAAACAGAGAGATATGGATAGAAACTCTGTACCAGGCAATTGCTAAATAAATTTCTGAAAACCTGCTTATAATTTTTTTATTTTTTTTTCTTTTGAAAACCAGAAATACAGAATGCAAAAAACTAAAGTTACTGGAAAGCCTTTTGAACAGAGAGTTATAGAAACTGAGCCGAAATATAAAATTATCCCAAGGCTATATGAACAGATAATAACAAGGCTACTGGACATAATTATCCAAACTTGAATGTCTACTAAAGTGAGAAGCAACACATTTATAAATCAACACGGTATATATATAGATTCTGGAAATACTAGAACAAAACCACATATAAGTGCAACACATAATACGTAGATAGAAAAATTAATCTTAAAATTGTTGGGAATGTGTTGCACATAAACATGTGAATTCATAAATATAAACATGATTATATTTCTAGAATCATACAAACATAAAATTAAACATTAACATATATGGAATTTAAACAAATAATGTAACAATAAATATAAATGGACCTCTCAGCAACTGTATGAAAATCCTTGGAGTGGATTAGACAAGTCAGAAAAATTCTATCGAAGCATAAGACGAGTCGAAGGCTTAACGCTCTCCTACTAAGATCAATTTTTTTGGCTACCCTTCAAGCCGTCAATGGGAAACGACCTCCCAAGGTACAACATCCTCACACAATAAGATAATAAGTGAAGGATAATACTCCAACATCTGATACCCAAAACCACAACTAAATCAAACCAGGAACAATTCAATCATTGATATTTCCAAACTCCCGACTTTTGTCCAAATATCGCACAACAAGAAATATAAGAAAAGAAGGGAATTGGTATCATAGCACTGTCTAATTGTTGTCTTCCAATTTGTAGTGCGACTAGGGTAGGCTGTAACCTGCGGTTAGGTGGACGTCGCCTTGGCTTCATGTATCACTTATCTCACCGAGATTGGAGACTCCCCGTCTGCATTGTGCTGCACTGCAGTCATTGCGGTGAAAGAGATGGCACAGACCATGGCCTACAAGAGAGTTGCTTGTGACTAGGAGTGGGGAAGGGATGGGATGTCGCGACGTGGAATTCCTCTTTGAGGGATCCCACGTTGTGGGATTCAAAAACTTACTACCGTTCTCGTCCCTCCAGTTGAAGGGATCCCACGAAAGAGCGATCCCTCGCCATTTTCAGTTTCAAAGTCGTCACTTCAGGAGACTGGAAATTAGAGGGATTCGCACGAGAATTCCTCCAATTTTTAGATTGTAACTATCACAAAAAAGTGTTATTTTTTCCAACTTTTTTACACCGAATGTCTTAATTATAACAATAAATAATGTATCTAACTTAACTAATTATATAAAAAAAAACAAAAACAAATACCTTAATGTGACTTCGTGAGCGCTGGAAGAGGAGATCAAGGTGAGCGGTGTGAGCACCAGAACTGGTGACCGGTGGTGGACGGGTGGGTGGCGACGTCAAACCGGTGGGGAGCGCGTCATATTTGTGAAAGAGTGAATCGTGTGTGGTTATAATTAGGGGTGTAGTGGTATTGTGTGTGTGTGATGTGAGAGAGAGAATGAAATTGAAGAGTGAGTTTGTAGCCTTGTAGTTTAATATTTGTAATTTAATCCCTCACTTTTTTAATATTTATTATAAAAACTTGTATTTGTTTTTTATTTTTCAACTAAACCCTCAATCCACAAGTAATTATAGTTTCTTAAAAATGGAGAGATTCCCTCCTCTCGGGGGAATCAGAGATTGACTCTCATACCCGTCCCTTGATTGGAGGGATTCCCATCCCTGGCTGTCCGGGAAATTTTCCCGTAGGACAATTTCTCGTGGGTCGGTATGGGTAAGGAGATTTCTCATACCCGTTCTCACCCCTACTTGTGACTGTGTTAAGGCCGCAACCATCTGCTGCGCTAACTTGAAGGATGTCGCGGCAAAAAGCCTCCCGACTACGTATACCATTCAAATGGACATACCTGTCTCCCACAACGCCGATAGTAGCAAGCGAGTTATTCTATCTTTTTCTTAGATCCTTCATGCACCATTTATATGTTATACATAAGAGTCATGTTGTCATGTTGGATTTAATGTTGTTTACAATCTTGTTTGGATGGCAGCATTGCTTACGCAGAAAAATGAAAGAAGAAGATTAGAATAAGCGAGATATGTTGAACTACAGTTACATACAACGTATAATTAGAAGCAAATAAGCACCTCATCAATCTAATGGGGATGATAAATTATGGGCGAGAAAGTCAAAAAAGTGAGAATGATCTGTCTAATTCAGAGCTAAAAATGACTTTTAACCAGGGGTTGGCAAGTTGGTCGATTTCACTTTCCATCACCGAAGGGAAGCTAAACACGGTCTTTTGTCAATGGTATTTCTGTTTCTCTCCCGCACCAGAATCCTTACATTGAAAGGATTCACTGTGTGAAGTATAACTAAGCCAAATTACAATGAACTCGTGATAGTTACTTCAGTAATTATACTTCAGTTGATTCAGTTTATGTTTGATCTCAACTTTAATGTATGTCGTCCAGAAATGTAACACTCTGAGGATACCAAAGCAAAAACAGCAAAAGTTATAGCATATACTATGACAATATGTGCACACTCTTATGGACCATGCAATTATGTCCTACTTAATTTTAGTATCAATCATCCAAATGAAGCTAGAGTATTTCATTCCATTCATTATACAAATCAGGGCCAAGTTCACAAAGTAACATTATATAATTCTACACCGCCATATAAATTTCCATCCACGTTACATAATGTGTTCCTTCCCGAATACCTTGCAATAAATCAGAAACAATGAAATAGAAAGAAGAATCGAGTGCACCAATTGGAAATGCAATATGTCAATGAACATAAAACTAGACCATGCCACAACAAAAGTACCTAAAAAGTCAAGCTAGAAGAGAATACGGTAAACAAAAGTCAGGATAAAGAGCGAACAAGGATTGGTAAGATTCATCAGAAGTTGTTTTAACACAAGGACATAAGGGTTCAACAATATCCATGAGTACATAATTTTGTGTCATATCATCATCCTCAAGCTGAATCACAAAATTAGATCTGGTTCTTACCAGTTCAAAAAGTAAAACCCTATAACTTTTGAGTCCATAAGTGGTTGATAGGTTCAACGCGGTATCTCCAAGGAGCAACAATTTTGTTGGTTACAATGCCATGAATCTAGCACATATCAAGTTAATAACCAACTCACCTCTAAGCGCTCCTCTTAATCTTATCTCTTCGACCGATAGGATGTTGTGCCTTGCAAATTTTAAGAGAGTCAAAAATTGCACCAGAAAAGCACTAGCATCTTGATTTGGTGAGCAGGACTAAAAGGTCGCTCGCTCACGTCCATAAGAGCTCGTAAGAAGGAATAAAATATGCTCATGTAATCGTGTGTGCAAGCAAAAAGACAACAATAATCTGCTCGCACAAAGAGTAAGGAGTCAGAAAGGCATGCACCCAGCTCAAGGGTGAGGGCATGGGAGTGAGATGTGTTACCTATTTTGACTATGAATGTAGTTTTTTTTCTTCAAACAAGAACAAAAGATGAACCAGTAGTGCGAGTAAATAAAGAGTGATCAACAATTGATAAAGAAACGTCGTCATACAAAATGGCAAAGGATAACTTATGAAACCAGTTCCTCAATGCTTGTTTTAGTCCATATATGGACTTTAGTAAATGGCATACGCGTGTCTCCCCCCTGTTTGCAATACCCTGGAGGGAGAGTCATGTAAACTTCCTCATTTAAGTCACCATGCAAAAATGCATTATTCACATCAAGTTGATGAAGGTGCCAGTTGCGCGCAACAGCAATTGCTAAGATATAACGAACAAAAACCAATTTGGCTATAGGAGCAAAAGTATCGCGGTAATCAAGTCCTTCAATTTGTGTGTATCCCTTAGTTACTAACCTAGCTTTATAACCTTCAATAGAACCATCTGCTTTTAGTTTTGTTTTAAAACCTCATTTGCAACCAATACTTTTCTTTCCTTGTGGTAATTTATTGAGTATCCAAGTATTATTGGTTTCAAGTGTTGTAATTTCATTTTCCACAGCAGCACGCCAGTGAGTGTGCCTAATAGCTTGTGAAAAATGAGTGGGATCAACTATGCGGGATAAGGAAGAAGAAAACCAAAATGCTTGGGGAAAAACTTTTCGCAAGAAGTAAATGTAGACAATGGATGACTTGTACTTGAATGTTTATGTCAAGTAGGAGGGATAGAAGTAGTAGAGGGAAAATGAATTGTAGGGCATACATAGTCTTTTAGATGAGTAGGCCTTTTGGTTATTCATCGAGGACAAAGGTTTTGAGAAGTTGTCGGAGTTGGTGATGGATTTTATGATGATAAGTTAGAAGGGGGTGTTGGTGGTTCAGGGATAGTGAGAGGTAAAACCACACGTGATGGTTGTTCTTGAGGTGTTAAGGAAAAGGGAAAGTATTTTCAACAAAAGTAATGTCACGTGATATATAGAAAGTCTTGGACTCAAGATCATAAACACGATAAGCACTATGAGTTGAAGGGTATCCTAAAAAAAATACAAGGACGGGTATCCTAGAAAAAATACAAGGACGGGCACACTGGACAGATAAGGTTTGGGTATAGTATAGGCAATCAAAGACACGCAAATGATCATATCGAGGCGTAGCGTTGTAAAGGCGTTGAAAATGTGATGTATTGCTTAATGATGGTAAAGGAGTGTGATTAACCAAATAAGTAGAAGTAAGAACACATTCACCCAAAAACTTAATGGGAAGGTTATCTTGAAAACGTAAGCATCTTGCCACATTTAAGATGTGGCGGTGTTTGCTTTCAGTAACACCATTTCATTGATGAGTTTCTACACAAGTCCGTTCATGAATAATGCCATTTTCGGAAGAAAAAAAATGTTGTGTATTATGAATAAGAAACTCTTGACCATTATCAATTCGTATAGGCCTAATTTTAGTATTAAATTGGTAGTTAATCATGGCAGAGAAAGTATGAAGGCAAGACAAAGTTTGTGACTTGAAACGCATAAGATAAAGCCATGACACTCTAGTGTATTCATATACAATAGTTAAAAAATAATATGCACCTAAAGTAGAGGGTGTGGGGTAACCGCCCCAAATGTCACAAAGAATACGTTCAAAAGGCGTAGTACTTTTGTTTAAAATTAATTTAAAAGGTAATCGAGTTTGTTTGCACGAGCACAAACACCACAATGATCAAAATTAGAGGAGTGAGGGATATATTGTGGAATACTATTTAAAGAAGGATGATCTAATCATTGATGCCATAATTTAAATGAAATTACGCGAGATGATTGAAAAGCAACAACATGAACATGAGTAAAATAGTATAATCCATTACGCTCTTTACCCATTCCAATCAATTTCTTCGTTGTTAGGTCCTGAAAAACACAAAAGTTAGGAAAAACGAGATAAAATAATTTAAAGATTTAGTGAGTTGGCTAATTGATGATAAATTAAATTTAAAATTAGGAACAAAAAACATTACTTAAATAAATATCTGAGGTAAGAGAAACATCGTCAGTGCTCGAAACGGGTATTTGAGAGACATTAGGAAGAGAAACAAAAGAAGGAAAATTATTTTCTTTTGATAAAACAGGTGTCGATTCAGTAATGTGGTATGTAGCTCCGATATCTATTATCCATTATGTAAAATCAGGTCATTAGCATAAAAGGATTAGCTTAGCCTTTTGAGTAGAATTATATAAAATTTGTTCCCCTCTCCTCTATCCTTATTTTAAGAATTTTCATTTAAAACATAAAATGAGTGGCTTAGATCTTTAAGGCTCAGTTTGGTTCCCCATAAAATAGAGGAAAAGGGGAGAAAAAAATGAAGGAAATTTGAATTTTCCAGGAAAATTTTGATGGAAAATAAACTTTTCCTTGGTTTTTCATGCATTTGGCAGCATATTAATTTTCGAGAATTAAAGTATTTCGAAATCAACTTAAAAGTTGAGTGAAAAACAGTAGCTTGAAAACTAGGGCATGAACATAACGGCGCAACCAATCACCGGCGATCTCAACCCCGCGTCAACGGAATTCGTCCCGCCGGACGTAGGGACTCACAAGTACTGAACGCAAAAATGCTTGAGGCAAACTGACGAGGATATGTTAGATCAGAATCCACAAATAGCAAGTGAAGGAAGGGCAATTCCCCGACAACCGAAATTGCCCTCATACGCTAATGTGATCCGGAAAAGGCACGATCACGTACGCATCAATGATAACGATTTCGATGAGGAAAGCGAATTCATTGCGGTGAGTCCACCCACTGAAGAAATGTCGTTCAAAAAGTTCTCTAGCCTCCCGAAAATGAAAACGCGGATGCATAATCAATGGGAAGACTCCATTATTATTCGAGTGCTCGGAA